>OY728125.1:235462027-240791968 GCA_963277665.1 Viscum album | reverse complement strand
ATGCACCATCAACTGCGATGCGATCCTTGGATCGAGACGGTCATTTCGGTATAAGATAAAATACATATTGAGTATTCAGGTTCTAAAATATAAATGGTTTTATGACACAAATAAAATATTTAAATAGAAATTGATTAATCATCGTCCTTGAATGTGAAAAATTAACACATCTCAAATGGTGTTTTCATTTCTTCCCTATAAAAGATGGGGAAAGTAAATATGGAAATGAAGTATCACATTAGAATAAAATCATCCCTATAATTTTATGTTACTTGTTTTATCATACCATTTTGTTGAAGGGTGGTGAGGAAAGAAGAAAATAAAATTAATGAACTTTAATGGAAATAAAATAATAGGAAAGATGGATTTACCTCTTCAGATTATCTCATTTGAGAACCTCATAATGGGAGTGGTTTTTTTATTTTGAGAAGACCAAAGGCTGATGGACATGAGGATGGATGTTTGGGAGAGATTTGGGGAGAATTAAAGCATGGAACATGGCTTGAGGGGACTAAAGAGAATTGGTAAGGAGGGGTGGTATTTTATAGTGGAGGAGAGGAAGGTTTTCATAATATTATAATCATTAGTTTATTATTTTCTAGGAGACAAGAAATTGTGACGATTCCATGACCAAGAATAGTAAAAAAATTAAATTTATTTTTATATTATGGTTGATTACATCACTTATTATCTCAGAAATAATGTATTTAAATTATAACGTATTAATATTGTAAATTAATGTATTTTACTATTCACATGAAATCCATGTATTTCAAAAAATTCCAAAAAATTCACTCTAATTTTTTTCGACATGTATAATACAAATATAAAATCCATTTTTCCAAAATAAATTTCTTAATAGGATTAATTTATTATTTATTTAAAATCATAATTTATTCTAAAAAATATTTTAAAAATTTATTTACTTATTCCAAAATATAGGTACATTAAACTTTCACTTGAATCTTATTTATATACTATCATAGGTAAGGATACTATTAATAATAGTATATAAATATTCATAAAAGTAACATTACTATTTATATATTTATGTTACTACTTACTAAAAATTATGTTTATCTTATCGGACACCAAATATCCTACTGATCCCAACCGTGAAAGTTAGATTCTCAAAATTCAAAACACAAATGTGTAAAAGTTATGGTCAAATGTCAGATAGTACGTAGTATATCATTGTGTTTTTATTTCCTGTGATTATATGACATATTTATTTGAATTTAATTTCCATTTAAAAAAATTGGGTCATTCTATTCTGCCCCCCTTATTAAATTTCACCGTCAAAAATTCATTTTACCTTATAAGCCAAAAATAGCAGCGGCCACATTTCCTTCATTTCCTCATCTAGATCCCACATTACCTCTTCATAGTTATAGTTACACAATAATAATTTTACTAGGATATTATTCTTTTTACATAGAACATTATCTATTTGATCCAGGATCATCACTGGCTACTCCTCAGAAGAAAGATCGTCCTCAAACTGAACCACCTCTAAAGAGAGTACATGTGGAGAGTATGGTATGTACTTACTTAAGTGGGATACATGAAAGACATAATGTAATTTGGACATGGTAGGTGGATGTCCTAATCTATATACCACTTCCAGGATTAGATCAATAATCTCTAAGGGTATGATTTACCTAGGACATAACATTTGTTTCTTCCAAAACCTCATAACCTTCTTCCATAATGATATATGTAGAAATACCTTATCTCCAAATTTGAACTCAAGGAATACTTGATGATTGTATGCATAGATCATCTGTCGAATATGGGGTGCCTTCATATGCTATTGAATGGTTTTAACTTTATCAACCATTTTGTTGACCATTTCAGGTCCTAACAGCTTACACTCACTGACTTTATCCCAATATTCCTATTTTTTTAACTTTTTTCCATAAAGGGAATCATATGGTTCCATTAGGATGATCAAGTAGAAACTTTTGTTATAAGAGAATTAAACAATTTTAAGTTGTTGGTCTCATCCCCATTTGAAGTCCATAGAACATTCTCTCAACATATCTTCTTTTATATTAATAGATCACTCAAATTGACCATCATTTTGAGGGTGATATATTGTATTGATGTTTAGTTGAGTTCATATATCTTGTTGGGGTCCGTTCTAAAACATCAAAGTGAATCTTGGATAATGATCATATAAAATAGATAGTAGTACTCTAGGAATCCTTAGAACATCATTGATGTGAATCCGTGCAAGATGATCCAATGGGATTTCCTCTCGAATTGCGATAAAGTGAAATGTATTTGTATGATGATACACAATGACCCATATAGCATTGTTTCCTATGGATGTCCTTGGAAATAAAGTTACAAAAAATGGTGAGGTTCCCCCACTTCCATGTTGTTTTGGGTAGTGGTTGCATCATCCCCTTATACTTCTATCTATCAGCCTTCACATTTTGATATACTAGACACTTTGATGTATATTCATCAATATCCTTCATCGTATTTTCCCACCAAAAGTACACTCAGAGTTCTTGATAAATCCTTTTTCTCCTTGGGTGAACAATTAAGGTTGAGCTATGTGTTTCATTCAAAATCTCCTTATTTATCTCTATATCGGATGGTACACATAATTGTGACCAAAATATTAAAACTATACCCTTTTCAATTTTGAAATCGGAGGATTTCACTTTTTCTGATAGCTTCCAGCCATTAATGAATTTTTACATATTTTTTTGAGAACCATTTATTTTATCCATGATGGTTGGTTGACAAATAATTTGATAAATGATTTATGATGTTCCTCCCATAATGATTCCCATGTCCATCCTCTAAAAATCTAAGATGATCAGATCCTTTTCAATTGTAATTATTAATAAAGATGTAAGATCCTTTTTACATAGAGCATCTACAACCTTATTTTCCATAGCAGGATGGTAGTAGATTATGATGTCATAATCCTTGATGACTACTATCCAACTTATATGGTTCATATTAAGCTATTTTTTTGTAAATGTATATTTGAGACTATTGTGATCAGAATATATCTCACACTTTTACACATAGAGATAATATTGTTAGATTTTTAATGAAAATATCATATTTGGAAACTCTATACCATCTATAGGATTTTTTTTCTTGTATATTTTGTTCTGGCTTGAGGCATAGGCTATAACTTTAAGATTTTTCATTATCTCCCATCCTAATCCCATCTTTGATGCATTACTATACACCACAAATAGTTCTATACTTGTAGGGAGTGTGATTACTAGAGCAGTGATAAGCCTCTTTTTTAAATACTTGAAATTTTCTATACATTCCTAGTTGAAGAATAAATTTAATCCCTTCCACGCCAGTTTGGTCATTGAGTTTGAAAATCATGAAATGTTCATTACAAATTGTCAATAATATCATGCTAGACCCAAAAGGTTATGGATCTCCATTACAGATGTTGTCCTGGACCATTCATCAATTTTAATTACATTGTAAGGGTCCAAAGATATCCATTTATAATAGATAACATGCCCCAATAATGATACTTACACCTACCATAACTCACATTTACTGTACATTGCATACAGATTCTCCATTCACAAAGTCTTTTTCATAGTATCCAAATTCTCCTTGTTTTCCTCTTTTCTCTTGGAGTATATCAAAATATCATCAATAAAAACTTCTAAAATTTGTCAAGGTAGTCTATAAATACTCTATTAATTAAATCTATTAATATTTATGGCTTATCACTGAGTACTAAGGGAATCACAAAGAAAATATAGTGTTTTACCTTGTTTGAAAGGTAGTCTTGGGAATATCATCCTTCCACGACTTTATTTAGTGATATCCCACCAGAAGGTCCACTATATAGAAATAATTGGACCCACAAATCTGATCAAAAAAGTCATCTATCTATGTCAAGGGATAATTTTTCTTTATCGTGATTTTATTGAGCTCAGGATAAACAATGTAGAGGTGCATTGATCCATCCTTTTTCTTGATGAAGAGGACTGCTTAACCACACGGTGAAGCACTCAGACGTATAAAACCTTTCTCTATATTCTCTGGTAAATGCTTCATCAGCTTCTCCAGCTCTATAGAGGTCATTCTATAATGTTTCTATGATATAGTTAGAGATCCAAGAATAAGTTCATTAGAGACCTCAGCCTCTCGATCAAGAGGAATACCAGGAAACTATTCATTGAATACATCAGTGTAATCCCTCATGATGGGAATGTCTTTAAACATGATTCTCTCTTTTGTCTTAATCAATTGAGCTAGAAATTCTTTCTCATAAAAAACTAATATCCACACTTGAGACACTATTTATATAAGAGATTCATCTTCCTCCTTAAACTTTTAATGAACTGGAGGATCTTCAGGATGTGAAGAGTGATTTACCTTTCCCAAAAATTGATGTTGTATTTTTTATGATTATATCCAATCCATGCCCAATATAGTGTAGAAGTCCACTAATGAAAGTATGATCCGATTTTCTAGAAGTTTCAGTCCAAAAACATTAAAAGAGGAGGTGTTATAAATCATATATGAAATGATTTAGGCATTTTCTTTTCTCACAGATAACTATTCCCAAAAAAATTTAGGTAGTATTTGAATAGTTCTACTAAACATGAAATATTTGAAATAATGTGCAGAACAAAAATCAAATAGTATGTTTTCTATTCTATAATAAATAGTTAGCATACCTATCACCACATCTTTTTCGGGATCAATGTTAGCAGTAGTGATAGGAAAATAAATTCCCTCTTTCCTTGGAGGTTGTTGTTGATTCCCTCCGACAACCATTATATTAGGGAAATTGTTCCATAGTTATCATGGTCAATGCAGCTGTAACACTGCACCACTGGCTCAGAGATGATCTGAACCTTCCTTTCTTCTTCCCCAATAGTATTCTTCTTCATATCCCATCGGATGTTCTTGCCCATATGTCCCAACATTCCACATTTGAAGAAATTCATGGTTCTCTTTTGATTGTTCCGAGGATTTTTTTCCCAAAACATTTAAAATTGGGATATTTCGGATTCTATCCATCATGGAATTTTTTTGTTAAACCACCCATGTTCTTCTAAATTTTACACTTCATTTCACCAGTCCCAAAAGACAACTGAGAGTATCCAATATCTATTTCAACCATTATGGAATAACAGAAAATATCCTCATAACTACCAATGTCTCAAATCTCCAATGATTTTCATATACTCGACCTAAACCTGCAAAATAAGTGATCCACCATTCATTCGGTGTTCATGGAAAAGCCATAGGCATACCTTGCATGGCATTTAATTTTTTCTTCATATTCCCTGGTTGACTCATCTTCCTTATCCATGAGTCTGAGAAACTCTCATTCTAGGTTAAGGCCCTGGGTTTGAGGAAAATATTTATTGAAAAAAATACTCTTGAATACCTCACAATCAATTGAAATAGTTTTCTCTTGGGACTTTTTACTGTTGATCAGTGTCCACCACTACTAAGATTTACCATAAAAATTATAGACTTCCAGTAAAACTTTCACTTCTTCCAAGAACTAGAGGATATTGAATATCTTTTCAATGCAGTTAATCTACAATTCCGTAAAGAGAGGATTAGAAGATCTGCTAAAAATGGGAGGCCTTTTTTATATGAAGGATTCAAAGAGAAATTTCTCTTTAAATGGAGGACGATCATGTTCCACATGATTCAAGTTATTATTAATAACATGATCCATCTAAGCAAGTAATGTCATGAAGATTTGAGCACCCATCCCAGTCATATTAGGCATATCATTTAAGAAATCTTCACATTACCTATCACCTTGTTTATTGGAATGTTTTCTTTTATATCTAGCCCTTAACTATGAAACAAAATGTACAATTATAGGGATATAATGCTTATCTATTATGAATAAAAAGGAATCCTTGATCTTAAGGGGATATTCTTATAAAGGTGAATTATATCCTAAAATATGATTCCATATGTTTCAATCTATTTTATTCATGATCTATTTCACAAATTATATTCATATAGGATTTTTTATTCCTTTAATAATGGTTTGTACTTTGCCCATTAATTTACCAAAGCATATCCCCCGGGTGTGTCAAACCAAGAGTGAATCAAGGACTATTTTCATGTACAAGGATACCTCAGGTCAGGCATGAAACACCTTGTCTGAGTTTTCACTCCTAGGTACATCTGGCTAGAGCAGCCTATACCTATTTATTTCTAAAAATGGATTTATTTTATAGATAAACCACTTACTCTATAATTACCAATGTTTAGGGGTGTATTTTTAGACAACTTGTAAACCTTAAGGTACTTATTCAAGATCTCTATTTTTAATATCCAAAAATAACTAGACCATTATGTGATACCAACTATAACGACCCCATCCTTTTACATATAACATTACATGATTGTAGCATAATTCTACATTAGAGTAAAATCCAATGATAATAATTTCTTGTGTCTTTGATGAATCGGTATGTATAACAGATTACATGGAAATAAAAACACTTTATTATTTAAACATTATGATAAACTCATATCTTCCATTGTGCTCATACATTTACAAAGGATAACCAATGGATAACATGAACAATTGGATGAGGTGAAATCCCAGTAAGGGAATAATAATAAGAACAATTAATTAGAAAATTGGATAAAATGAATGACATGATGCTACAAAAAGGCATATAACATATGGAATCATAATACAGAAACATGTGATTATATAAAAATTGAATCATAAAAATTTATAAGAAATATAAAACAAGAATGTAGTATGAGTCAAGGCTAATCTCCAATATTTTTTCCCATACTGGCACAATTTGAGGCTAACAACCACGCCCGTTGAATGTAGTAGCACAATCGAAGGTTAACCGCCAAGATCATCGCACACAACGTCTCACAAGACTCAACATTTCCCAATGAATTGGAGAGCTATCTGGTATCACCCATCGTACCTTTCAATGAATGTGTTTTCAACATAATGAATCACACATAGTCAATCATATATAATCATAATGGTTACCCATGCAAAGGATTGGGTACCATAATCCTGAAAAAAATCATAACAAATGGGTGTATAATAAATTTGTGTATAAAATAAAAAATGTAAAATACACATGGACATTCATAAGGGAAAATAGTCATTTATCATGGGAAGTGATATCATGTATAAGTGCCAACATGTATGAAAATTATTTTAGATGTTTTAACATTAAAACTATTTTGAGAGGTTTTTAGGAAAATACTATAGAGCCTCAAAAATAGAAAACTGACTGTAATGCCCCGACCCTAGTTACCCAGAGTCTGTGCATTATTACATTACATTGGCATGATCACAAAAAAGATCAAATCTCAAAAGACCGATTGGTTTAGTAGCCTTGAAAACACTAGATATATTCATAAAGGTTTACATTACATGACAAAGTGAAAAACTACTACAACAACATAGTCTCCATATTCCACACTCATATCCCCACATACTATCCCTGCAGGTCATTCATAACTTACTTCTTCACATCCTGGGAAATTAAAACATAGAAAAGGGGTGAGCTAAAATGCCCAGTAAGGATAACAATATAGCGGAAACTTTCAAAAATAAGCATAAACATTTAAGGCAATGTATAACTAAAACAAAAGCCTTTTAAACTTGGACATCAACATAGTATGGAAAAAGTAAAACGAAATAATTCCATTTACTTATTCAAATGGATATTCTACTAAATGAATAATCACATGCAATATCAATAACCACTTTCATAATGATGGAATGCATAATGCCGGACTATCATAACCACATAGCCAAGGCCTCGTGCCAAGACTACAAATAAGATTTTGTCAAGGCCTTATACCAAGACACTAGTTTGTCTCATGAGACCTACCGATGCATCGAGGAGCTATAGCAGGCTCCACCCGTCACATATTAAGTCTAATACATTCCTATATGAAAGGGTTTAAACATAACATAAACATTCGTATTAAAACTAGCATATGAAATGTCAATACTTTCACCATAAACCATGAATGGTATAAAAATAGAACATCTACAGTCAAACATATCACAAAACCTTCAATACAATATAGAAGTTTTGTATCATAATTAATCAACTTCAAATAAACGTAAAATCCATCAAAGGATGTTGACATAGATGAAATCAAAACTCTTTTTAGAGAAATATCTCTTTCTATTTTTGAAATCATTTAAGAGTTGTATATTTATAAAATAAAACATTTTCTTTGAAAATATTCTTATTAGCTTGTAAGGGAACATTTGACGATTTTATAACGGCAGAAAATAGCCGCACCTGCCGTATAAGTTAAAAAAACATTCTTACCTTAATTTTGTCGAAAAGGTTAAAAAGAACCTTGTTTGGAAAATGACAGAACGATTCCTTTATAAAACTCTTATAAAAATTCAAACAAGTGTATAAATGACTTTAACCCATATTCTTTTAAATAGTAAAAATGTTTTGAAATATATTTTTTGGAAACATGGATTTGGATGATAATGAGATCCCAGTAGATTATTACGTATAAACAACCTCGGATAATGAAGAGATTGTGAAATAACCCTTACCTTGTACTTTTCCTTGGTTGGGGTAGGTTAACCTCCGGTATAATATTGAAATAATTGTATTCAAATTATACAAGAATCATATGCATTCATATGATATCATATATGATCTTTTAACATTGCTTTGTTAATAATATCTTAGTATTATCGTTGTTTCGGGTGTTAACTTACTCGTTTTCTTTTATATGTTTTGTTACGTAAGCCGTGTTTGTAATGGATAGGTTGTATATTATTCATATCCAGAATGATATAAACATCATTTTTAAATCAGAAAATGATAATTATACTTGAATGGATATGATGGAGAATGAATCTCATCGCGTTCGGGGAGACGGTAGTCCGTATGTACGCACGAGCGACAATATCATTCTTTTGATATTAAAATAATATATAAGTTTATAGTATATCATATATACAGAATCATTATCATGTTATATTTATTATTTACATGAGTTACACATTATTATTATACCCATCCAAATAATAATATATTGAATAACAATTACACCACGACGTGGAGACGGTAAGCCGTACGTACGCCCGTATGGTGACATGTTATTCAAAGGGTGGATAGAATACTGAATATGGTTGTACCATATTTATAATAACATCACAGTATATATAAGATACTGGGGTTATTATTTTATAATGGTAATAACAAAGAAATAAGAAGTGGAAGAAGAAAGGAACTTGGAAAAGGGTGGTGAAATCATTACCTCTTCTTCGGGTTCTTCCTTTTGATTTGATCAAAAGGGCTCCTTAGGATGGCTTTCTGATCAAAATAAGGCCTCTAGGTTGTATTGAGGGATGTTGGGAGAGTATTTGGGCAGAGTTTGGCCAAACCAAAAGGCTTTGAAGGTGTGAAGAAATGAGACGGAGGAGTGCCCTTTTATAAGAGGGGTTAGGGGCACCTTTGGAAAAGCTAGAAATATTAATTTATAATAAATTCATATTCGGTTTCTAATGGCTCCAAAGTTTATTATTAATAGGTTAAGGTGGGGATAGGTCGAAAAACATTCAACCAATATAATTTAGACAGGTTTGGGTTACTATATTAACCATATCTTTTAGTTTTAACTCTTAGTTAATTAGTTTGACATTTACCATGTCACTTTTTGTTTTTATAATATATAGTTAATAAACTTACTATAAACATACAAGCGACCCTCAAGTGGTCCATTAATGAGACACCTATCATGATATAAGTATCTTGGACGAGCCTTAGACTTTTAGGAATTTAATACCAATTAATAATATAATATTTGTTTTAAAAACTCTTTTATGTCAATTTTGACACTATTCAATAATTGAATTTTGTGAAACTCATAACAGAATGATTACTTCGACCAAAGTTAATTAAATCAATCCTAACATGTCATATTAGCCTATAAAATTATTTTAATTCACTAAAAGTCTCAAATTATATTTATTTGGGAATTTATAATATCAATTAATTTAAGTTTTCACAATTATGGTAATTACTGTATCATCATTGTGTCATAAATAAATTAAATTATTTAAAGTATAAAAATTATAAATAAATTATCATTATGTATTAAATCTTATTAGATTCTTAATGAATATTTACAATAGAATTTATATTATGTATAACCCTATAGTAAAAATGTTTTAGTAAATAAACATTGATTTTAACTCTTTTAACTCTTCTTTTAATTAAATAATAATAAATGTCCTAATCTAATCCAAGTGGACCTAAATGATAATATTTTATTCCTAAGGCTGTTTTGGTCGAGATACACTAGTCCAATAGAATTAGGACATGTGTTAGGGTAATATTAATATCATTTTTACCCATAATTACCCTATTTACTTTTAACCGTGGTAAATAAAAGTAAAAAGTTACTATTCACCAAAAATTATTTTCATCTCATTGAACCAAATTTTACTTCTTTATATAAACCATGGATCTCGGATTTTTGAAATTCCATTCACAGAAGCGGTAAAATTAATTTTTATGAAAAATTCAGTTTTTTTTAACTACCACTAAGTAGTTTCACTATTCATCAAAAATTGACGTTTTTCAGAACAATGCCAAAATTTCACCCTAATATATAATTGATATTCCAAATTCAAAAATGATATCTATTTTACAAAATTCCAAACATATAAGTTTCATTAATTAATTTTATAATTAATTCCCGCTGTCACGACAAATAAAGTGTTTTTAAGAAACAATATATATCAAAAGATTGAAATTAATTATAATGAACACCATTGGATAAAATGGTAACAATATATTCTAATTATACTTTAAAATCAATAAAATTAATAATTTATCACCATTAATTATTTTTATTAAAAAATTTGTTTTTAATTAAAATTTAGTAATTTTCACTATTCATCAAAATATTAAAGTTATCCGAAAAGTACCAAAATTTCACCGTAGGCTAAATTCAATACTCCGAATCCAAAAATGAAGTCCATTTTGAAATATATAATATATATAATTTCAAAAAGTAGGTATTACTATTCATAATGGCTAGTTTGATTGGTTGTGGTGTGTGTTAGAACTCGAAGTTGCGTACAACACACGCTACAATATTATTCAAAGGAAAGCGTACCGTGGAAGCTTGGGATGTTTCATTTTAAAATTTTTTTGATGTCCCTATTTAGTCAAAAAGTTTAAAATATTGTATTTAAAAAGGGTTCACTATTAAAAGTTGGTAAAAGTAACATACTGAAAATGAATTTGTTCTTACATTATGTCTAAGAAACTCATAATATGGATTCTAAAATTATAAGGATTATATAAAGTTTAAAATTTAGTTAATGCTATTCATAACCTCTTTTGAACGTCTTGTTTGGTAATTCATGGTGTGCTTGAACTCGGTGTTGCGTGTAGTGCAAGTTATTTTATTATTTTGAAGAAATAACACACTATGAAATCTTGGGGTGTTACATTCTCCCCTCATTCAATAAATTGTGTCCTCGCAATTTGAAATTGTTCTTCGAAAATAAAAGGTTGAAAATAAAAAATATCTTTGTGGGAAAACCCACATCGGAAATTGGGTTACTAAAATTTAGTCTTAATATGAGGAAAAGAGAAATGAAAGGGTCACCACAAAATTATGATCCCGATTAGGAGAACATTGGTGGAAATTAGAGAAATATAATTGGAGGAAAAACGTAAATATTTATAGGTAGTTATTGAGGTCATCAATCACAAACAAGTTTAAAATTGAGGTCCTTAAATTCATCAATCTACGATGATTTAAAATACCATTGATTCAACAAAACATAAGGTATTAAGATAACACATTTTTGACGTTTCAAAATATCTTAGTTGAAATCCCACATCGAAAAATGAATTAATGAGGCCTCTATTTAAAATAAAGAGTGGAAAGTATGAAGATTACTGAAAATAACACATGATAGGGTTCCATGTAGGAAAATATGGATATGGAAGAGAAATATAACCATCAATTATCTGATGGAGAGTGGTAGAGAACATGGCTATGAAAAGGCCAACAATCCCAAAGCCATAAATTAGTGATGATTTAAGGTACCATCTAGGACAACATTTTTGTTCTAAGTTCCTTTTCTTAATGTTGAGGAATTTATTTATGAGATTGGCTAAGATCATAAGGAGATATACTTACTTTATAATTAGAGTTTTATGCATTAATAAATTTCTACCACAAACTCATCTTCCACTCGTAAAAAAATTCTATTTATACTATTCGTACAGGGTTCCAAAATAAACTAATTTATAATTCATATACCAGATCTTTTAAAAAAAACTACATTATTTAATCATGGACATATCGTGGGCCAGTGGTAGGTGATACACCCTTATCGCCCTTCGGATGCGGGTTCAAGTCTCACGGCCTTGCCAGTCGCGACGGGTTGCCGCCCGACCTCTGGGTTGTTCTTTTATGGCAATCAAAAATTAATCTCAAACTAGAATTTTTCCAAAATACTTCTGTCCAAACAAAAAGTCCAATATTTATAAGGAAGGTAAACGTAATGTAGATCCTTTGTACCCCGTAATAGCATATGAATACCTTCATCATGTATTCTTTTAAAACACTGAAACATCCTGAATTACCATAATACTTATTGATTACATTCATGCTCCCTTATTCCATATAGAATGCTGGATATACTTCATCAATCCAAAAATGTTTTAAACCCCAATAATGATGGAATACACAAATCATTAATTAGCTTCAAGGTAGTCAAGAATATCCAATATAATTTATCCAAATCAATCATGTATTATTCTAAAATCACTCCCTTGGTATCAGAACCATATTATGGTTTATCGTTCTCTCAACCATATATTTTCCAAAAATTTAACCTGCTATTGAGTTACTTTTCTTTGTTCCACACAATCTCAAGTCCTTAATGAAATAGTACTGCAGTACAATCCTTATATACTCCATAATTATTATAACAAGTACATTGTTGGTACAACACTCAAATGACATAATCAACATAAGAAATCTAATCATTCCTCTTCATCTGTGGTAGTATCATAACTTGATTATTATCCAACAGCATCATTTAGGGCATAGTCTTATGACTGGGACATAGGTTCGCGTAGTGTCCAAACTCCTTGCAAAAGAAGCATTGTACATTTGAAACCATTTTCTTACCCTTGCAGTCACGTACTTTGTGCCCTTTTCCTCCACACTTATAACAAACTCTCATTCCTTTCAGACAAGTTCCAGGGTGTTTCTTCCCACAGTTATCACATATGGGAAAATTCTTATTTTTCCACTTCCCTTTATCCATCGTTATCTCTTCCATCCTTTTCTTCTCTTGCTTCCCTTCAAATCCATAGGACTCAGTAAAATATTTACTTATCTTATCAACACATGATATTATTTCTTCATATGATGATAATACATGGGAGACTATTTCTCTTATAAATTCTGGCTTAAGACCATGAAAGATATGATCCTTCGTTCTCTTTGGATCATGTGCATTGCTGGAGTTCTCATTCCTTCTACTGGGCGCCATTTATAAACAATGGAATACACTAGATTAGTTTATGAATAACAATACCTAATCCCAAACTTGTAAGACACATAACATAAATTAAATAGTTTATGGATATAATCCATAATCATAAATATTTCTCCTTTGAGGAAGTAAATCCACATAAACCCTTCATAATGGTTTGTAAAGAAAATGAGAATTATCCTAAGGATATCCCCCGAAAGTGTTGTAACTAAGAGTGCAGCAAGGCCCGTTGTCGTGCAACAGTTCCCGTTCGAGTCTAGCTCAAAGCGGTGTTTTCGGGTTTTACCCCTAGGTACATTTGTACCAGAGACGCCTCTACTTGCTCGTATCCAGACAGGGATGTATTGCTCAGAAAACTCACAAAATCTCTACAATACCAAAATTCTAAAAAGTTCTTCTATACTAATCCTCAAAGTACATCTTAAATCTATGTGATCTAATCAGAGTTTATCAAAATCTAGCTTCCAAGGTTTGTACTAAACTTCCTCCGATATGAACTGTAACGCCCCGACCCTAGTTACCCAGAGTCGGTGCATTATTACATTACATTGGCAGGATCACAAGAAAGTTCAAATCTCAAAAGACCGATTGGTATAGTAGCCTTGGAAACACTAGATATATTCATAAAGTTTTACATTACATGACAAAGTGAAAAACTACTACAACAACATAGTCTCCATATTCCACACTCATATCCCCGCATACTATCCCTGCAGGTCATTCATAACTTACTTCTTCACATCTTGGGAAAATTAAAACATAGAAAAGGGGTGAGCTGAAATGCCCAGTAAGGATAACAATATAGGGGAAACTTTAAAAAATAAGCATAAACATTTAAGGCAATGTATAACTAAAACAAAAGCCTTTTAAACTTGAACTTCAACATAGTATGGAAAAAGTAAAATGAAATAATGCCATTTACTTATTCACATGGATATTCAACTAATCGAATAATCACATGAAATATCAATAACCACTTTCATAATGATAGAATGCATAATGCCAGACTATCATAACCACATAGCCAAGGCCTCGTGCCAAGAATAAAAATACGATTTTGTCAAGGCCTTGTTCCAAGACACTATTTTGTCTCATGAAACCAACCGATGCATCGAGGAGCTATAGCGGGCTCCACCCGTCACATATTAAGTCCAATGCATTCCCATATGAAAAGGTTCAAACATAACATAAACATTCGTATTAAAACTAGCATACGAAATGTCAATACTTTCACCATAAACCATGAATGGTATAAAAATAGCACATCCACAGTCACACATATCACAAAAACTTCAATACAATATAGAAGTTTTTTATCATAATAAATCAACTTCAAATTAACGTAAAATCTATCAAAGGATGTTGACATAGATGAAATCAAAACTGTTTATAGAGAAATATCTCTTTCTATTTTTGAAATCATTTAAGAGTCATATATTTATAAAATAAAACATTTTCATTGAAAATATTCTTATAATCTTGTAAGGGATGTTTTGATGATTTTATAACGGTGGAAAATAGCTGCACCCGCTGTATAAGTTAAAAAAACATTCTTACCTTAATTTTGTCGAAAAGGTTAAAAAGCACCTTGTTTGGAAAATGACGGAAAGATTCCTTTATAAAACTCTTATAAAAATTCAAACAATGGTATAAATGACTTTAACCCGTATTCTTTTAAATAGTAAAAATGTTTTGAAATACATTTTTAGAAAACATGGATGTGGATGATAAAGAGATCCCAGTAGATTATTACGTATAAACAACCTCGGATAATGAAGAAATTGTGAAATAACCCTTACCTTGTACTTTTCCGTGGTTGGGGTAGGTTAGCCTCCTGTATAATATTGAAATAATTGTTATTAAATTATACAAGAATCATATGCATTCATATGATATCATATATGATCTTTTAACATTGCTTTGTTAATAATATCTTAGTATTATCGTTGTTTCAGGTGTTAACTTACTCATTTTGTTTTATATGTTTTGTTATGTAAGACATGTTTGTAATGGATAAGTTGTATATTATTCATATCCATAATGATATAAAGTCCTTAAACATCATTTTTAAATCAGAAAATAATAATTATACTTGAATGGATATGATGGAGAATAAATCTCATCGCGTTCGTGGAGATGGTAGTCCGTATGTACGCACGAGCGACAATATCATTCTTTTGATATTAAAATAATATATAAGTTGATATTATATCATATATACAGAATCATTAACGTGTTATATTTATTATTTACATGAGTTACACATCATTATTATACCCATCCAAATAATAATATATTGAATAACAATTACACCATGACGTGGAGACGGTAAGTCGTATGTACGCATGTATGGTGACATGTTATTCAAAGGGTGGATAGAATACTGAATATGGTTGTAACATATTTATAATAACATAATAGTATTTATAAGATGCTGGGGTTATTATTTTATAATGGTAATAACAAAGAAAGAAGAAGTGGAAGAAGAAAGGAACTTGGAAAAGGGTGGTGAAATCATTACCTCTTCTTCAGGTTCTTCCTTTTGATTTGATCAAAAGGGCTCCTTAGGTTGGCTTTCTGATCAAACTAAGGCCTCTAGGTTGTAGTGAAGAATGTTGGGAGAGTATTTGGGCAGAGTTTGGCCTAACCAAAAATCTTTGAAGGTGTGATGAAATGAGAAGGAGGAGTGCCCTTTTATAAGAGGGGTGAGGGGCCCCCTTTGGAAAAGCTAGAAATATTAATTTATAATAAATTCATATTCGGTTTCTAATGGCTCCAAAGATGATTATTCAAAGGTTAAGGTGGGGATAGGTCGAAAACCATTCAACCAATAGAATTTAGATAGGTTTGGGTTACTATATTAACCTTATCTTTTAGTTTTAACTCTTAGTTAATTAGTTTGACATTTACCATGTCACTTTTTGTTTTTATAATATATAGTTAATAAACTTACTATAAACATACAAACGACCCTCAAGTGGTCCATTAATGAGACACCTATCATGATATAAGTATCTTGGACGAGCCTTAGACTTTTAGGAATTTAATACCAATTAATAATATAATATTTGTTTTAAAAACTCTTTTATGTCAATTTTGACACTATTCAATAATTGAATTTTGTGAAACTCATAACAGAATGATTACTTCGACCAAAGTTAATTAAATCAATCCTAACATGTCATATTAGCCTATAAAATTATTTTAATTCACTAAAAGTCTCAAATTATATTTATTTTGGAATTTATAATATCAATTAATTTAAGTTTTCACAATTATGGTAATTACTGTATCATCATTGTGTCATAAATAAATTAAATTATTTAAAGTATAAAAATTATAAATAAATTATCATTATGTATTAAATCTTATTAGATTCTTAATGAATATTTACAATAGAATTTATATTATGTATAACCCTATAGTAAAAATGTTTTAGTAAATAAACATTGATTTTAACTCTTTTAACTCTTCTTTTAATTAAATAATAATAAATGTCCTAATCTAATCCAAGTGGACCTAAATGATATTATTTTATTCCTAAGGCTGTTTTGGTCGAGATACACTAGTCCAATAGAATTAGGACATGTGTTAGGGTAATATTAATATCATTTTTACCCATAATTACCCTATTTACTTTTAACCGTGGTAAATAAAAGTAAAAAGTTACTATTCACCAAAAATTATTTTCATCTCATTGAACCAAATTTTACTTATTTATATAAACCATGGATCTCGGATTTTTGAAATTCCATTCACAGAAGCGGTAAAATTAATTTTAATGAAAAATTCAGTTTTTTTTAACTACCACTAAGTAGTTTCACTATTCATCAAAAATTGACGTTTTTCATAACAATGCCAAAATTTCACCCTAATATATAATTGATATTCCAAATTCAAAAATGATATCAATTTTACAAAATTCCAAACATATAAGTTTCATTAATTAATTTTATAATTAATTCCCGCTGTCACGACAAATAAAGTGTTTTTAAGAAACAATATATATCAAAAGATTGAAATTAATTATAATGAACACCATTGGATAAAATGGTAACAATATATTCTAATTATACTTTAAAATAAATAAAATTAATAATTTATCACCATTAATTATTTTTATTAAAAAATTTGTTTTTAATTAAAATTTAGTAATTTTCACTATTCATCAAAATATTAAAGTTATCCGAAAAGTACCAAAATTTCACCGTAGGCTAAATTCAATACTCCGAATCCAAAAATGAAGTCCATTTTGAAATATATAATATATATAATTTCAAAAAGTAGGTATTACTATTCATAACGGCTAGTTTGATTGGTTGTGGTGTGTGTTAGAACTCGAAGTTGCGTACAACACACGCTACAATATTATTCAAAGGAAAGCATACCGTGGAAGCTTGGGATGTTTCATTTTAAAAATTTTTTGATGTCCCTATTTAGTCAAAAAGTTTAAAATATTGTTTTTAAAAAGGGTTCACTATTAAAAGTTGGTAAAAGTAACATACTGAAAATGAATTTGTTCTTACATTATGTCTAAGAAACTCATAATATGGATTCTAAAATTATAAGGATTATATAAAGTTTAAAATTTAGTTAATACTATTCATAACCTCTTTTGAACGTCTTGTTTGGTAAGTCATGGTGTGCTTGAACTCGGTGTTGCGTGTAGTGCAAGTTATTTTATTATTTTGAAGAAATAACACACTATGAAATCTTGGGGTGTTACATTCTCCCCTCCTTCAATAAATTGTGTCCTCGCAATTTGAAATTGTTCTTCGAAAATAAAAGGTTGAAAATAAAAAATATCTTTGTGGGAAAACCTACATCGGAAATTGGGTTACTAAAATTTAGTCTTAATATGAGGAAAAGAGAAATGAAAGGGTCACCACCAAATTATGATCCCGATTAGGAGAACATTGGTGGAAATTAGAGAAATATAATTGGAGGAAAAACGTAAATATTTATAGGTAGTTATTGAGGTCATCAATCACAAACAAGTTTAAAGTTGAGGTCCTTAAATTCATCAATCTACGATGATTTAAAATACCATTGATTCAACAAAACATAAGGTATTAAGATAACACATTTTTGACGTTTCAAAATATCTTAGTTGAAATCCCAAATCGAAAAATGAATTAATGAGGCCTCTATTTAAAATAAAGAGTGGAAAGTATGAAGATTACTGAAAATAACACATGATAGGGTTCCATGTAGGAAAATATGGATATGGAAGAGAAATATAACCATCAATTATCTGATGGAGAGTGGTAGAGAACATGGCTATGAAAAGGCCAACAATCCCAAAGCCATAAATTAGTGATGATTTAAGGTACCATCTAGGACAAAATTTTTGTTCTAAGTTCCTTTTCTTAATGTTGAGGAATTTATTTATGAGATTGGCTAAGATCATAAGGATATATACTTACTTTATAATTAGAGTTTTATGCATTAATAAATTTATACCACAAACTCATCTTCCACTCGTAAAAAAATTCTATTTATACTATTCGTACAGGGTTCCAAAATAAACGAATTTATAATTCATATACCAGATCTTTTAAAAAAAACTACATTATTTAATCATGGACATATCGTGGGCCAGTGGTAGGTGATACACCCTTGTCGCCCTTCGGATGCGGGTTCAAGTCTCACGGCCTTGCCAGTCGCGACGGGTTGCCGCCCGACCTCTGGATTGTTCTTTTATGGAAATCAAAAATTAATCTCAAACTAGAATTTGTCCAAAATACTTCTGTCCAAACAAAAAGTCCAATATTTATAAGGAAGGTAAACTTAATGTAGATCCTTTGTACCCCGTAATAGAATATGAATACCTTCATCATGTATTCTTTTAAAACACTGAAACATCCTGAATTACCATAATACTTATTGATTACATTCATGCTCCCTTATTCCATATAGAATGCTGGATATACTTCATCAATCCAAAAATGTTTTAAACCCCAATAATGATGGAATACACAAATCATTAATTAGCTTCAAGGTAGTCAAGAATATCCAATATAATTTATCCAAATCAATCATATATTATTCTAAAATCACTCCCTTGGTATCAGAACCATATTATGGTTTATCTTTCTCTCAACCATATATTTTCCAAAAATTTAACCTGCTATTGAGTTACTTTTCTTTGTTCCACACAATCTCAAGTCCTTAATGAAATAGTACTGCAGTACAATCCTTATATACTCCATAATTATTATAACAAGTACATTGTTGGTACAACACTCAAATGACATAATCAACATAAGAAATCTAATCATTCCTCTTCATCTGTGGTAGTATCATAACTTGATTATTATCCAATAGCATCATTTAGGGCATAGTCTTATGACTGGGACATAGGTTCGCGTAGTGTCCAAACTCCTTGCAAATGAAGCATTGTACATTTGAAACCATTTTCTTACCCTTGCAGTCACGTACTTTGAGCCCTTTTCCTCCACACTTATAACAAACTCTCATTCCTTTCAGACAAGTTCCAGGGTGTTTCTTCCCACAGTTATCACATATGGGAAAATTCTTATTTTTCCACTTCCCTTTATCCATCGTTCTCTCTTCCATCCTTTTCTTCTCTTGCTTCCCTTCAAATCCATAGGACTCAGTAAAATATTTACTTATCTTATCAACACATGATATTATTTCTTCATATGATGATAATACATGGGAGACTATTTCTCTTATAAATTCTGGCTTAAGACCATGAAAGATATGATCCTTCGTTCTCTTTGGATCATGTGCATTGCTGGAGTTCTTATTCCTTCTACTGGGCGCCATTTCTAAACAATGGAATACACTAGATTAGTTTATGAATAACAATACCTAATCCCAAACTTGTAAGACACATAACATAAATTAAATAGTTTATGGATATAATCCATAATCATAAAAATTTCTCCTTTGAGGAAGTAAATCCATATAAACCCTTCATAATGGTTTGTAAAGAAAATGAGAATTATCCTAAGGATATCCCCCGAAAGTGTTGTAACCAAGAGTGCAGCAAGGCCCGTTGTCGTGCAACAGTTCCCGTTCGAGTCTAGCTCAAAGCGGTGTTTTCGGGTTTTACCCCTGGGTACATTTGTGCCAGAGACGCCTCTACCTGCTCGTATCCAGACAGGGATTTATTGCTCAGAAAACTCACAAAATCTCTACAATACCAAAATTCTAAAAAGTTCTTCTATACTAATCCTCAAAGTCCATCTTAAATCTATGTGATATAATCAGAGTTTATCTAAATCTAGCTTCCAAGGTTTGTACTAAACTTCCTCCGATATGAACTGTAATGCCCCGACCCTAGTTACCCAGAGTCGGTGCATTATTACATTACATTGGCAGGATCACAAGAAAGTTCAAATCTCAAAAGACCGATTGGTATAGTAGCCTTGGAAGCACTAGATATATTCATAAAGTTTTACATTACATGACAAAGTGAAAAACTACTACAACAACATAGTCTCCATATTCCACACTCATATCCCCGCATACTATCCCTGCAGGTTATTCATAACTTACTTCTTCACATCTTGGGAAAATTAAAACATAGAAAAGGGGTGAGCTGAAATGCCCAGTAAGGATAACAATATAGCGGAAACTTTCAAAAATAAGCATAAACATTTAAGGCAATGTATAACTAAAACAAAAGCCTTTTAAACTTGAACTTCCACATAGTATGGAAAAAGTAAAATGAAATAATGCCATTTACTTATTCACATGGATATTCAACTAATCGAATAATCACATGAAATATCAATAACCACTTTCATAATGATGGAATGCATAATTCCAGACTATCATAACCACATAGCCAAGGCCTCGTGCCAAGAATAAAAATAAGATTTTGTCAAGGCCTTGTTCCAAGACACTATTTTGTCTCATGAAACCAACCGATGCATCGAGGAGCTATAGCGGGCTCCACCCGTCACATATTAAGTCCAATGCATTCCCATATGAAAAGGTTCAAACATAACATAAACATTCGTATTAAAACTAGCATACGAAATGTCAATACTTTCACCATAAACCATGAATGGTATAAAAATATCACATCCACAGTCACACATATCACAAAAACTTCAATACAATATAGAAGTTTTTTATCATAATAAATAAATTTCAAATTAACGTAAAATCTATCAAAGGATGTTGACATAGATGAAATCAAAACTGTTTATAGAGAAATATCTCTTTCTATTTTTGAAATCATTTAAGAGTCATATATTTATAAAATAAAACATTTTCATTGAAAATATTCTTATAATCTTGTAAGGGATGTTTTGATGATTTTATAACGGCGGAAAATAGCTGCACCCGCTGTATAAGTTAAAAAAACATTCTTACCTTAATTTTGTCGAAAAGGTTAAAAAGCACCTTGTTTGGAAAATGACGGAAAGATTCCTTTATAAATCTCTTATAAAAATTCAAACAAGGGTATAAATGACTTTAACCCATATTCTTTTAAATAGTAAAAATGTTTTGAAATACATTTTTAGAAAACATGGATGTGGATGATAAAGAGATCCCAGTAGATTATTACGTATAAACAACCTCGGATAATGAAGAAATTGTGAAATAACCCTTACCTTGTCCTTTTCCGTGGTTGGGGTAGGTTAGACTCCTGTATAATATTGAAATAATTGTTATTAAATTATACAAGAATCATATGCATTCATATGATATCATATATGATCTTTTAACATTGCTTTGTTAATAATATCTTAGTATTATCGTTGTTTCAGGTGTTAACTTACTCATTTTATTTTATATGTTTTGTTACGTAAGACATGTTTGTAATGGATAGGTTGTATATTATTCATATCCAGAATGATATAAAGTCCTTAAACATCATTTTTAAATCAGAAAATGATAATTATACTTGAATGGATATGATGGAGAATAAATCTCATCGCGTTCGTGGAGATGGTAGTCCGTACGTACGCACGAGCGACAATATCATTCTTTTGATATTAAAATAATATATAAGTTGATATTATATCATATATACAGAATCATTAACTTGTTATATTTATTATTTACATGAGTTACACATCATTATTATACCCATCCAAATAATAATATATTGAATAACAATTACACCATGACGTGGAGACGGTAAGTCGTATGTACGCATGTATGGTGACATGTTATTCAATGGGTGGATAGAATACTGAATATGGTTGTAACATATTTATAATAACATAATAGTATTTATAAGATACTGGGGTTATTATTTTATAATGGTAATAACAAAGAAAGAAGAAGTGGAAGAAGAAAGGAACTTGGAAAAGGGTGGTGAAATCATTACCTCTTCTTCAGGTTCTTCCTTTTGATTTGATCAAAAGGTCTCCTTAGGTTGGCTTTCTTATCAAACTAATGCCTCTAGGTTGTAGTGAAGAATGTTGGGAGAGTATTTGGGCAGAGTTTGGCCGAACCAAAAATCTTTGAAGGTGTGATGAAATGAGAAGGAGGAGTGCCCTTTTATAAGAGGGGTGAGGGGCCCCTTTGGAAAAGCTAGAAATATTAATTTATAATAAATTCATATTCGGTTTTTAATGGCTCCAAAGCTGATTATTAAAAGGTTAAGGTGGGGATAGGTTGAAAACCATTCAACCAATAGAATTTAGATAGGTTTGGGTTACTATATTAACCTTATGTTTTAGTTTTAACTCTTAGTTAATTAGTTTGACATTTACCATGTCACTTTGTATTTTTATAATATATAGTTACTAAACTTACTATATACATCCAAGACACCCCATGTGGTCCATTAATAAGACAAATATCTTGATATAAGTCTCTTCTCGAGCCTTAGATTTTTAGGAATTTAATACCAATAAATAATATAATATTTGTTTTAAAAACTATTTTATGTCAATTTTGACACTATTCAATAATTGATTTTTGTGAAACTCATAACAGAATGATTAATTTTACCAAAGTTAATTAAATCAATCCTAACATGTCATATTAGCCTATAAAAGTATTTTAATTCATTAAAAGTCTCAAATTATATTTATTTGGGAATTTATAATATCGATTATTTTAATTTTTCACAATTATGGAAATTAGTGCATCATCATTGTGTCATAAATAAATTAAATTACTTAAAGTATCAAAATTATAAACAAATTATCATTATTTAGGAAATCGTATTAGCTTCTTAATTAATATTTACAATCTAATTTATCTTATGTATAACCCTATATTGAAAATGTTTTAGTAAATAAACCTTTATTTTGACTCTTTTAACTCTTCTTTGAATTAAATAATAAAAAATTTCCGAATCTAATCCAAGTGGACCTAAATGATAATATTTTATTCCTAAGGCTTTTTTGGTCGAGATACACTTGTCCAATAGAATTAGGACATGTGTTAGGGTAATATTTATATCATTTTTACCCTTAATTACCCTATTTACTTTTAACCGTGGTAAATAAAAGTAAAAAGTTACTATTCACAAAAAATTATTTTCATCTCATTGAACCACATTTTACTTCTTGATATTATCCGTGTCTCTCGGATTATTGAAATTTCATTCACATAAGCGGTATAATTAAGTTTTATGAAAAATTCAGTTTTTTTAACTACCACTTAGTAGGTTCACTATTCATCAAAAATTGAAGTTTTTCAGAACAATGCCAAAATTTCACCCTAAGCTATAAATGATATTCCAAATTCAAAAATGATATCTATTTTACAAAATTCCAAACATATAAGTTGCATTAATTAATTTTATAATTTATTCCCACTGTCACAACAAATAGGGTGTTTTTAAGAAACAATATATATCAAAAGATTGAAATTAATTATAATGAACACCATTGGACAAAATGGTAAAAATATATTCTAATTATACTTTAAAACCACTCAAATTCATAATTTATCACCATTAATTATTTTGATTAAAAAAGATGTTTTTAATTAAAATTTAGTAATTTTCACTATTCATCAAAATATTAAAGTTTTTTCGAAAAGTACCAAAATTTCACCTTAGGCTAAATTCAATACTCCGAATCCAAAAATGAAGTCCATTTTGAAATATAAAATATATATAATTTTAAAAATTAGGTATTACTATTCATAATGGCTAGTTTGATTGGTTGTGGTGTGTGTTAGAACTCGAAGTTGCGTACAACACACGCTATTGTATTATTCAAAGGAAAGCGTACCGTGGAAGCTTTGGATGTTTCATTTTAAATTTTTTTTGATGTCCCTATTTAGTCAAAAAGTTTAAAATATTGTATTTAAAAAGGGTTCACTATTAAAATTTGGTAAAAGTGCAATACTGAAAATGAATTTGTTCTTACATTATGTCTAAGAAACTCATAATATGGATTCTAAAATTATAAGGGTTATATAAAGATTAAAATTTAGTTAATACTATTCATAACCTTTTTTTAACAGCTTGTTTGGTAAGTCATGGTGTGCTTGAACTCGGTGTTGCGTGTAGTGAAAGTTATTTTATTATTTTGAAGAAATAACACACTATGAAATCTTGGGGTGTTATAGTGACAAATATTTTTAAAAAAAGATGTGAACAAGGAAGGTATTAAAAATAAAAAGGCTTATTGTATAATAAAAATTGAGGCTTAAATAGAATATAGAGTGAACATGAAATTGTGTAAGTATTTGGGAAGATCCCTCAAAATAGGTTCACTTATTGGGAATTATTGAAGAGGTAATCACATAAAATACAAGATTCAATGAAATAGAATGATGAATGTAACTTTATAAATTTGATTGGAATAATAAAATAGCACAAATAATAATTAAAATTTGAATAATAGATAAAAATATTTAGGTAAAATGAAATATAATGAAACTTGAAGGAATAAAGGTGGTTCAGGTTGAATCCCTTAGGGAATATTAGCATGGTATTGAGTGTAAATAAATGGTATTACAGAGAGTAAATGTGGTTTTTAATCATTTATATATCTTGAGGATACTATGGGGGAGGTGATAATCATACCCCATCACTAGGAATTACATATAAAGGTCACTACATAGAGGAAAATATTGAATAAAAGTGATAAAGAGAGGATCCATTACCTTAAGAATGGTTGTGTTAATCCCTTGATATTAATGACACAAATAATAAAATTTGGTTCACAGATTAATAATTACAGAACCTATTATATATTTAAAATATTTATTATAACCCTTTTAAGTTCATTTATAACAATTTTTATTGGTTATGAGGTTCAATTTCACTGTTCTGGTACGTTTTCTTGCTTGGTTTTAATGATACATTCATGTTCAGATAAACATGTATAATTAAGGTGGTTATTCCAAAATTGAAGTTATATTTTTTTATTTAACATCAATATGGTTAAGTGGTTGAAAAATTAAATTGGTTACTTTAATTTAAGTTGAATCTTTACATAAAACGATAATGATAAATGCTTGAATTAATTTGGTGATTTTTCTCAAAATTAACTTATTTTGATTTTTTATTTTACATCATGGGTGAAAGAGGATTCCAGAACAACACATAAGATAAAATATATATTGAGTAGTTGGGTTCATCAATAAAAATTGGTTTCATGAACAGAATAAAAGATGGAAATAGAAATTGATAAATGATTATTGTTGATTGTGATAAATTAACACATCTCGGACAATGTTTTCATTTCTTCGATATAAAAGAAGTGGAAATGGGAGATCATGATTAATTAACCCATTACCATAAAAAATTACATTATATGTATGTCACTAGAGTTATAATACGATTTGGATGAAGGAATATGTGGAATAAAAAATGAAAAGAAAAGAACATGAATGAAAATGAAATAATTGGTCATATGAATTTACCTCTTGAGTTTATCTGTTTTTGGGAACCTCTTAAGGGAAGATGTTTTCGTATTTTGAGGACACAATGCTGATGGACATGGGTAAGGATGATTGGTAGATAATTTTTTAGAATTTAGGTAAGTCACAAGGCTTGATAGGATCAAAGTAAAGAGGAAAGGAGGGGTGGTATTTATAGTAGAGGAGAAGAGGGTTTTTATAATATGGTAATCATAAGTTTATTATTATTCCATGAGACACGAAATAGTGATGATTCCATGACCAATATAAGTAATAAATTAATTTTAATTCTATATTTTGGTTGTAACATACCTTATTATCTTAGGAATAGTGTATTAAAATTATAATTTATTTATAAGGTAAATTGATGTATTTTACTATTCACAAAAAAATCAATTATTCTTTAAAAGTCACAAAACATTACAGTAATCAATTTTCAAGGATTATATTTGATAAATGAAATCCATTGTACAAAAATAATTTTCTAAGTATTATTAATTTAATAGGTATGCATAATAATAATTTTTTCTAAAAAAATGTTTTAAAAATTTTATTTACTTATTCTAAAGTATTGCTACATCATACTTTTACTTGAATTTTATTTATATAATAGCATTGTTAATGTTACTATTAATTAGTTTATATCTCTATTAATAATGTTAATATTACTATTCATACTTGTATGTTAATATTAACAAAAAATAAGGTTTTCTTATTAGACTCCAAACATCTTTCTGATAGCAACTGTGACTGTTTGATTCTCAAAATTCAAAACACAGAAGTATCAAAATTATGTTTAGTGTTAACGAATTATAAATTATTTCATTGTTTTTGGATTTAATGTGATAATATGACATATTTATAAAAAAAATATTTTCCATTAAAAATCAATCGGTCGTCACAGATACTATAATCTCAAATATTGCATTTAATTTATAAACTAATAATTATCAATAATGAAACAACAGTAATACTTTTTTATAAAATAATTTTAATTAATTTATAAAATCATTAATTTTAAAAAATATTTATGATCACTTTTAGAATATAAATATTATAAAATAATTTTCATAGTTGGAATAAACATATAAAAATTAGTTTCTGGGTTAGATTTTAATTTTGGTCAATGAAATAAGTTATCGATGTAAAAAACTAGATTGAAGTGATAAATATAAATTATTATTAAAGACATATAAATATATAAAATTATACAATATATCCCCATGTGTGCGGAAAAGTTTTTTCATGCCCCAAATGCTTAACAAAAAAATTATTTTTCACTATTGGGGGATCTTTCCATTAATATTTTATCTATTATTACACAACACTAAGTAGCATCACTTATAAAAGTAAATTTCACCACATTTATTTTACACCTAACAAAATCCATTTATTTTACCATTATATGAAGAAATAAATCCCAACACTCTTTGATACATCTTATCAGATCTTGTATTTATAAAATTATTCTAATAAAGTCTTAATTGATTTTTTAAAGGAGTTATCTAATGTGTAGTATTGTAATTTCAAAAGAACTAATTATCATTTAAATTTTATTTAGTATTATTTATTTAATAATATAAATATTTTAAAATATATAAATAATAAAATCATTATCATTACAATATTGGAATGATTTTATAAGGATATTACAATCATCGCATGACTTTCACTTGTCTTATTTGTACTTATAGAATGTATCCTCCATGAATGAAGTGCTTTATTTTTCAACTCCCACATATATGGATAGATATAAATGGATATTTAATAATAATATATTAAAAGTGTAATATTTTAGAATTCAGAAAATTCAGACTATTTTATACATTCCTCAACTGATATAAAAAAACTTGAACATCGTTTGTTTTTATGTATTGATTACCACCTCCATTAGATGATGTATCTTGTTTTTTATAGCCGCCATACATGGGTATTTATAATATATATATGATTAATATATACAATATCAATGAGGAATATTTATCATTAGATCATTAGTAATGGTGTGTAATAGTAATTTTTTATCATTATAATATAATATGTACTGAACCATAGATTACCAAAAACAAAAGCATCGTAGAGTTTTTTCCCTCAAACCAAGCCTTTAGTTCTAATAATATTACAATGGGGACATATAAAGAACATAATAAATTAATTTTTTATATTTTATAATTTATTAATAATTATCCTATCATCATGGAATACAGTTTGAAATCCCCATTTAAAATAATGTGTGAAACAATAAAAATCTCAACATTCAACATTAAAAATAATTAATAACTAGCATATAAATGTACAATATAATATTATAATATAAATTTAATATGGTAAAATATACCAATAAGGTCTGGGGAATGTTACTTCTATATTAATTTTTTATATAGGGGGGGGGGAATACTTTTTATGGCATTCATGAGTTAAATGATTTGTTTACGCCTCAATTTCCATTCATTAAGAAATTTTTTCATGTTACACATCTATTTTTAATTTGTATCATGTAAATACATCCCCGATATAATATACAACAATTTTATTTTTCTATTTTATGTATATATTGTTACTTTAATTGGGTGATAATTCAAATAATTTTGATTAAATTGGTAATAAGATAGTACAATTTTTCTTGTCAATATTCTCATTACTTAAGTCATATGATGTATTCAGAAAATGATTTATTTTTTCTTTTATATTTATTTATATATATATAACAGTTACCATAATATTAATAAAATTAACAGGACTCAAACATTCTTTATATGGTTTCTTTTTTAGGGAATTAAAATCATTTGTTACTAGATCCTTAAAATTTTTGTTTCATGTATCCTACATTATGATGAGTTTGTATTTATTTTTTTTATTCTATATATGATTCTAGTATGAAAAATAACATCTTCATTTTCATTTGGTTCATGTTTTGAATGGTTTATTTCATTTCCTCTATAACAAGTTTTATCACTTTGAAAATTTTCATTATATTGAAAGTTTCTTTTTTTACTTATGATTATTTTTCTAAATAAAGTTTCCAATTTTATGAAATAGTATTTCAAATTATATTACTTATTAATGATTATTAAATGAAAATTAAATATTTTTTAAAATTTTTGAAAATAAAGTTTTTATTACAAGAACTAATAGTTTATTTTAGAAAGGATTTAATATTATTAATATTCGGAAACATTTCTTCATGGTTATTAAGTCCTCTAAATTTATAAATTTAAAATTTTCTTTCTATTGAAAAATAAGTTCTCTAAAAAAACCACTAAATTTTAATGAATAAAAATAATTATTTTAATAAATTTAAATACATCCAAATATTTCTTGTGGAAGGGGATACTCCTACTATGAAATTTTATTAGAAAGGTAGAGTGCCAAAATATTCATTACAAAGAGGATTTATAGTGTGGGTTTGAAAATATCAACAAGAGTATTCCTCAGCCAATGAAGAATAGAAGTATGGTAAAATTAAGAACAAGCTTGAACCGATCACCATAATTACCCTCTTAAAAGTTTCATCAACAAACTAAATTGATTCCTTGTATACATGATATACATAATGTGAAATAGATTCTATAAGACGATGGAAATCAATCAAGGATGTAAACATTTCCATGTTACATTCCTGGAGAGGACATTGAGAAATTTCCAAAAATTAAATTCAATAAAATTTTATCTATAAAACACACAATCCAAAATGGAAATAATACATCACCTCGTTGATCATTAACTATAACTCATATTTAATTTAAAAATCTCTCCAAATGATGTTCAAGAAATAGCCATTAACAATACCCTTGTGAGTATGAAAGATACTCGTATAGCTCGAGGGACCTGGTGCACCTAATTCCTCTACATAAATGTTTAATATTAAACACCATGATATTAGAGAAATATATATAATTTATTTTCCCACTAATTATTTCTTATCTCTGCCACATACACCAAGTTATCAATAATTATACAAATAAAAAATGTCGTTTTTCATTCCCCAAGATTTGGATTTTGGATGAAAACTTAGTCCCCCTTTGAATAGATGAAACTACAACATGGAAAGATGTTTAGTTATTATTAAAGACCAAATAATTCCTTTATATAAAATTGTTTTAATGTAAAATAGGTGCATGAACCAACATCCTAGAGTGAATAAGTCACTATAGGTCATACTGCATATAGGTGAAATCAGTACATCGTGGATCCAAAAACCAAAACTATAGCAATAAATCATGCACATATATGCATAATTTTTATGTAAATTAGAAGAAATATAAAAATTTATAAGGTACTCCTAATATTAAAAAAATGAATATATGAAATGTAAAGATGATGTTATGTATACGGGATGTGACTTTGAATAGGCCTCAAATTCCTCTATATTTCTAAATTAAAAGAACATTAGTAAAAGAATTTAATAGATTTCTAAATCCAGAAACCCATACATGAATACTGATGGAGGGGCCACACTAATACATATACAAGTCATTAGTAATGATGTTACCATCCAAATAAGGATTTTATATTAGAATACAATGATCAAAATAAAAATTCCTGAATAAAACAACATTGAGATATTGGAGAAATGGATCATGGATATTAGAATTAACATGTAACTCATAAATAGTATCATTCCAAAGAGGGATAGAAATTATAACATCCTCAATGATAATTTTTCATATACATTGAGTTATCCATCAATTCGACTATAAATGCCTACATATCATCCAATTTTAAAAAGACATAATATCACAATAAGTAATCTTAACAGCTAGCCAAATAGATGATGGAACATACATTTCAAGACCATTTAACAATTTGATTAAAAATATGGAGGCAATGAATTACAATTATTAAGTACAAATAGAAAATATCCTATATGTGAAATTATTAAGCAATGTATCATTGAAAACAACAAGATCTTTTACTCTCATTCCATTCATATTCACTGGATTGACACACTCCTTCCAAGAAACCATTACCAAAATCCTTTTACGAATCAAATGAGCCCATATAAAATTGAATATATTTCATATTAAAATACCTAATGAGGGATCTTGGGGATCTGTATAGTGAGAATAGATATATAATCATTGAGGTGATCAAATAATTGGCTTTAAAAATAATAACTTCTTGATACATAGTCTTCCCCATCCATTTTTTCAACTGATTAATAATTATCAAATAATTATTTTACATTTAGAAACTTTTCACATTACCAAAAAAAGGTGAACTGTAAGATAAATGAAGGTAAATTTCTCTATACTTACCCCCCAAAAAATGGTCCAAAATGTTCTCCATAGATGTAAGCACTCATTTACTTGAAATAACAAAGGACCTTATCTAACTAATAACATTCCCAATAACTTCCTTAAAATGACCTAAAATTGTATTGAATGGTTAAATATTGACTATATATGCATTCCAAAAATGAGAATACCATCTTAATAGAGAATATTTGATGGTGATAAAAAACCCCTCCCAACACTCATTTATTGATAAACACCAACTTTAATAGGATCACTAAGACAAAAAGTTATGTACTCTTATATGCTGGTAAATATATGCCCATATAAATTGTTATCCATGCATAGATCCTCAATATCACTGAATGAATCCCATTTATGACACATTGAAATGGATGTATATCATTACACTCTTAATAATAAAATAGATAAAATTAATAAATATCTGGGAAACTTCATGAATTCTCACAAAATAAATTATTAAGTTCAATTTTATTTTATCAAATTATAAAGAAATATAAGTCCTCGAGGACATATTACCATATTTCACCATTTTCTTCATAATATTGACACACTATGAATAACTATAAATGATTTTATTTATATTACACCCATGTATAAACCCAAACTTATTTACCGAGATAAATCACTTGGAAATATCACCATGTTTGGGAGCCATAACTTTTCAAATCACTGTTGTTACAGAGATTTCAATTAAAATGGTCTGAGAATGTCAAAGATATAGAGAATTTAATTTCATTAGAATCAGTGTAATGAAATTGGATTTTACAAAATTCGGAATATATGGACAAATAAAGATTTACCTCGCTATATTAATTATGACATGAAGAAAAATGTCCTAGTATAAGCTGAATAATTTTTTGGTAATGACATTAAAACCATTGGAACTATTAATATTTAAAAATAAATGTGATATATTAATTAATATTAATGTAAGTTCCTCAATAATCCTCTTATTATGGATGACATTAATGAAAGAGATAATGAATTTGAGGATTTTTGGAGTGTTTTCATCCCCATTTTCCATGTAAAGACCCCTAAAATAACAATTCAATTCATTTAAAATTTTATTTTTAGTGTGAAACAAACTCCAATAAATTATAATAAAATTATGGCATTTTCATTCATTTTTTCTCTATAAATAATATGATGCAATCTTGATTTTTTATCCCCAACCATATTCCACATTATATTGAATTGGTTATGAGAATGATTCTCTTAAATGTACAATAAACATCATCTTTGAAGAGGGATTAGATCATCCCCTCATAGGGGAAATATTATCTTAGATTTCAATAATGAAAATGAATAAAATGAGATTATCTTCTATGATATCAAATTCATGCATATAAAACTATTATTTACTCAATTATTTATGTCTTGATATATCATTCTTCAACATGATGGAATGAATTTGAATAAGGATTCTTGAGAATGAATCCTTACAAGAATCCCAAACATTTTTTCAATAACCAAGAACAACAAGACACGAATTGTTAAACATGAAATGTAATGTAGATGACCATAATTTTATGAAATAATGACAATCAAATATAGGGTTATGATCCGAATGAATCTTTGAAAGAGTAAAATTGGATAAATAAACTACATATAATATATCATCCACTTGCACAAAACATCTATTAAATTTATTTCATACCCCCAATTTAGAGTATACAAAATCCAAGTATTGTCATCTCAATCCATGTGGTATTTATCCAATAAATAGTTATCACTTAAAGATGAGAATTAATTGGATGATTTTATACCAAAAAAATCAATTTTCCCCCAGTATCAAAACAAGATTAAAATCCCCCATTTTAAATCAATTATGTCACACATTCATTGGGATGGACTCCAAAATTAACCAAATAGATCATCATCTTGTATTAAGTATGAATGGATAAACAAAGTCCACATAATTAACAATTACCATTAAACCAAAAAGAAATAATATCAGATTTAAAATCATTTCTACATGAATAAATAATGACACTTTCATGTTTTAAAACCCACAAGGACTATATGAAACCTTAAAATTGGTTATTAGGAACATATGAGTATCTTAAGAAGATACCCTGGAACATAATCTAATTATAAAAATTCATTCATGGTTCAGCAAGCCCTGTTATAAGAGGCTCATTGGTCATAGTAAATTACCAAAAGTATATGAATTGGGAGTGTTCCCAAAATGTAGTCAGTTCTAAAAGAGCTTTGACATTGATTAATTGACATAATCCTAGTCATAGGTCCCTCATAATGGTGTTTCCTATATTGATAAATATGTACTGGTTCCCTGTCAGACTTCAATGGTACATCATCAATTTGAGATTTACCACTCTGAATTTTCCCATCATGGGGTGATTTCTCATCAACATAATCCCAATAATCAATTATTAAGGAACTAAATATGTTGGATGATTCAAATGGAATCATACTGAAGAATTCAGGTAGCTTCTTCCAAGTTGTTTGGGGTGACAGGACCTATGAAAGTAAATCACCAATGTGAGGACTATCCATATAATTACCCATATAACACTCTAGTATATAGTCATATAAATGATAATCATTTGATATACCGTATTCTTGGAGAATGGGCACAGAGGAATGAGATTGTTCAGGTGACAATCGATGTCTATCCCTTATACCAGGATGGCCAAATTCTATGAGAATGGCCTGAATAGAAACATCCACATATTCCCAAGAAATGATAAGAGGATAAATCTTCCTAGTTAATGACTCACTATTATGTTTAGTTTTTAAAGAATCCTATGAAGATTTAAAATCATAAATAAAAACATTATCATGATTAGGTTATGCAATTTATTCATCACCAATCCTCATGAATTTATTAATATTACTCACAACCAATATGTCTTGGGGATATTTTTTTAGGATACAAGTTGAAACTACGATATCATTGGAGGGGATACCCTCATTTATCTTCTTAGACCAGGGAACATGGACATGAATATATTCAATGAAACCATTCATATTATCATCCAGGGTTCTATCATGATATGAAGGATCAGCGATATTACCTTTGGTTGGACAAGGTTTATAGGACTTAGTAGTGGAGAGAGCAACCAAATGCATTCCACTCATTCTACCTTTTTTGTAATAATAATTCCCCTAAATATTTTAAAAGTTACAAAATTTACACCTATTTCATTTAGAGATAATTGATGAAAAAATGGCAATTCACAAAAAAAATTGGTTTCCTAAATAAAATTATAGAAAGATACTATCATCACTAGTAGTTAAAAAACCTCTTAAATTAGATTTGTATAATATCAAAATCAAAAATGACCCTTTAATATTTTCCAAAACATGGATTATTTGTCTTCCTATCTAGTCTTATAAGATCACGAACAAAATAGGAGATGTCCAAAAGGATTCATGGGTGAGTGTAAATCCAATTCAGTTTATAGACTCAGATCAAAGCCTCATCATGAGTATTATCTACAATACATGGATCAATTTCTTAATCCATTTCTTAAATCCAAATAATTCCATGTTTTATAATGACCAAACCAATACAAATGATCATATTTTGAATTCATATTATTAAATTCATTATGGTCAAATCCACAACTTATAGTCATCATCCTCCAAATATCAGATCCCCATATCTCTGTTATCCAATGATTGACATCATTGAATTTAAATGTGTTCACCCCTTGTGGATTCAATATACACACAATAATTGATAACTTGTAGAGATTCACACAATCTTCCATGACATCCATATTAGCATCCACCTATTGAATTCGGTCGTTTTTTATAAATATTTCCAATTGAGGTAAATAAAAATACCATAAAGATATATTCCATGCATCCTTTACAACATCTGAAATTTTTTTCCATGATCCAGACCAATTTCAATTAACGGGATCTAATAATATAATTTTAAATTAATTTTTATGAATTTAAAATAAGGGTATTTATTCAGGTTTTTAGAAGTGATATTCCATAATATTAATATGTTTTATTTATATTATGTCAATATATATAATTGTTTGTAACATTCGAATAGCGATATTATCTAATGATATCATCCGACATATTAATTATATTGATTATCTTAATATTATTCAATATATTGAATTGGGAATGATCAAGGATATCGGGCTGTTATTTTTCAAAAATAGATATTTAATATTACTAGGGAATATTGATAATGTGTTGTACTCTTATTCATATCATTCATATAGAAAATACATTGAACATAGTTATATAATGGGTGGCCATCAAAATTATATAACACCTCGATGAATCATTATGTATCATGATAAATAAATGGGAAATTTGTATATTCCTACCCATTTATAAATAATGGGTAGACATGAGGCCATGATGATAAAAAAAATCTTCCCTACAATTGAGGACATAATAGTATGATCTTGATGTCTTAGAATTTATTCATTATGGTAATATCATGATGTATATTAATATGGCATGGATTTCAAGATCATGATGTATTGGTCATGTTAATTTTAGGTATGATTTAGAAAATGACATTATTTATTCCATCACTATGAATGTAGTTATTATTTTTTATGTGATGAATTTATTTCCATTATAATGTATTTTAATGGATATATTACACGCTTAGTAACAATTTTATATATTTATTATTTTTATTATTTATTCCTAAAATATTATTTATGACATCATTATAAAATTACATCTTCAGTAGTATGTTATCCCATATTGAGAATTTATCATCCCCAAATTATTTTTCTTGTTGTCACAAGGTTAAGATGATGCGATATTTGAATAAATTTAATGATTTACTCAATGTATTGAAAGATATTTCAGAAATTTTATAATTTGATGTTTTAAATATTATATTTAAATATAAAACATGTGAATATTTCTAGTCTCCCATGACTAATAGAAATTATAATACATTGTGATGTGATACTTTCTATCATATTCCAATTTAAAAGAATTCAAACCCACTTATGGTTATTGGATTACCATTTATTGTATATTTTTTTTAATTATTTTTTATTCATAAAATGTTTGAACGTGATTTGGGGAAAAATATATTAAAATGAATTACCATATCATTGACTCACTGGATAGTTTTTTTGATATGATAACACCATGAAAATTTTATACATAGAATAATGCGTAGTTTTGTCACAAAGAAATCCTTTTTGGTTAAAAATATATGGATTCAAGATCTATGAAATATTTTTTCCATGAGTAACTTATTATTTCCATTGATAACTTATTGGGTTCTAATAATTTCAGGTTTATAATATAATAAGAAATATCAAAATAATTTGGGTTTATTATTTTGAAGAAATAGATTAATGATTTTATGTGAAAAAATATTAAATATGTATTAGACATATTGAAATAGAGTTATAGTTTCATTTTTAATGACAATATATCTTTTTCTAAAATGAAAATGTAAAGTATAAAACACCTTTTAATGGTTTTTAATTGCCAATCAATTTTTTTCTATTCAATAACGTCTCAGCATTTGTTTGCTACCATTATCATGGAAATGGATCTAAGAAAGATATCTTCCCAGAAACCCCTTTTTATTATTATATATAACATATCACATATATCAAATGGTTATAAGAAATTGAAATACAGTTATACGATTATTATGATGTAAAAGGTCGGTAACTTGTATTACATATTATACTAGGGTTAATACCTATTTAGAAACTACATAATATTTTTTTGTACAATATACATAAATTTATATTATTTTTATTGCTATGCTTTAATTAATATTTCAATTATATAATTTATTTAAATAGGAGAATGAGAGTCCCCATAAATAATAATAAATTAATATTATAATTTTTTTACAATAATCATTAAGGAAAAAATTAACCATGTTATAATTAAAATATGATCTTTGTAACATGGCTATTTATTCAGTGAGAATAAATAAAAGAAACCATATTATGATTTCAATATTGAAATATGAATAAATTAAAATATATATTGTAATTATATTATATGAATGAATTTTTTCCCTATCATAGAAAGGTATAGAATTGTTTATTTTTTCCATATATTAATCCCAAAAGAAACTCTATCATGTTTTACATCAATGAAATCATTCGATAGAAGAGTTAAATCTCATGGAAATTGTAACGCCCCGACCCCAGTTACCTAGACTCGGTGCATTATTTAAATACATTGGCACGATTACAAGGAATAATTTTCTGAAGGACCGATCAGTTTAGAAGTTTTGGGAAATTGATTACATACATTAACATTACATTAAAATTTTAAACATAAAATACAGCATAAATAATCCTTTATGAACTACATTATTCCCTTGGATTAAACCTTCATATCAATCACAACAAACTTCTTGGAATCATGTGAAAAATAAATCATAGAAAGGGGTGAGCTCAAACGCTCAGTAAGGGTAAGAAATACAGCGAAAACTTTAATAAATAATCACAAACATTTAAGACAATTTATAACTAAAACAAAAACATTTTAAACATGAACTTCAACATAATATGAAAAAAAAAGAAATAAAATAATTCCATTTACTTATTCACATGGATATTTTACTAGTGAAATAATCACATGCAATATCAATAACCAATTTCATTTTGACGGAATTCATAATGCCAGACTATCATAACCACATAGTCAAGGCCTTATGCAAAGACTAAAAATAAGATTTTTCCAAGGACTCATTCCAAGTCACTAGTTTGTCTAATGAGTCCTACCGATGCATCGAAGACCTATAGCGGTCTTCACCTGTAACTTACTAAGTCCAATTCATTCCTCATATGAAAAGGTTTAAACATAACATAAACATTCATATTAAAACTAGCATACGAAATGTAAATGCTTTCTCCATAAACCATGAATGGTATAAAAATAATAGATCCACAGTCAAACATATCAAAAAACATTCAATACAATATGTACGTTTTTTATGATAATAAATCAACTTCAAATCAGCTTAAAATCCATCAAAGGATATTGACCTAGATGAAATCAATACTATTTTAGAGAAATATCTCTTTTTCTGAAACCATTTAAAAGCAACACATTTATTAAGGAAGTAATTTAAAAAATATTTTTGAATCAAATTTTTCCATGCCACTTTGAAACTTTTGAAAAGAAATATCATTTTCAAAACATTCATGTTTATATAAATAAATCCTTAAAATCATTTTGAAAACATGGACATTAATTAAAAAGATTTAGAAAGATAATTCTTTAAAACATTGAAAATTATGATCTTGATAAAGAGTACCTTTCAAAAATATATAAAATATTCATTTTGAAATCATTTTCATGAAAATTGACATGAATGATAGAAATGTCCCAGTAAATACTTACAGATAAACAATCTCTGATAATAATGAGATTGAGGAATTAACCCTTACCAATTTGGTAACTTACGAAACATACACCCCATGAAAGAGGTATCAAACAATGAATATGTAAATACACATAAATTATAGTTTATTACACAATGAATAAAATTATGGGAAGTACATACAACACACAAAAGGTAATAGTGGTAATATGGCATGAATCTCACGAGAATAAGAAGTGAGATGAAAAACCCTTACCTTGCACCTTCCTTTATTAGAGGGTACGTTAAACCTCTTGTATGAAGACTATATTATGTGATTAAATTATAACAGAACCATATTAATATATATTATATCATATATTATTCATTTATGACTTTATACTACCCATTTAATAAAAAAATTCATGTTGTATCAATATTTTGGGTAATAATCGCTTTCCTTATATTACGGGTTTTAACTTGTTACTCTAGATTATATCACTTAGATCATAATTTAAATACTTCATGAATATAAAACATGATTAATATATCATATATATTTATAATATAAATATTTATAATAGATTTATATATGAAATGGAAAACACCGTTTATGGATATGGTAGTGGGTACGTACGCATAAATGATGTTTCTGTTTTCATATAGTATTGAATAGAAGTATGTGAATAGGATATATGTAAGTACATAAATAATTATATATATATATTTATATATTTATATATATCCAGTAGAATTATTATGTAATATATTACATACATATTATTAATATATTTTTTTATAATCATCGATAAATGGTGAACTTGGAAAAGAATCACATCGCGTCATGGAGACGGTAATCTGTACGTACGCACGAGCGAGAATATCATTCTTTTGATATAAAAATACTATATAATTTGATAGTATATCATATATACATATTCATTATCATGTTATATTTATTATTTACATCAAATACACATCATTATTATACCCATACAAATAATAATGTATTGAATAACAATTACACCACGACGTGGAGACGGTAAGTCGTACGTACACACGTATGGTGACATGTCATTCAAAGGATGGATAGAATAATGAATTTTGTTGTAAAATTAATTTAATAACATCAATGTATATAGAATATATGGGAGTTATTATTTTATAATGAAAACAACAAAGAAAAGGAAGTGGAAGAGGAAAGGAACTTGAAAGAGGGTGGTGAAATCATTACCTCTTCTTTGGGTTCTTCCTTTTGATTTGATGAAAATAGATCCTTAGGTTGGCTTTTGGATCAAACTAATGCCTATAGGTTGAATGGAGGATAGTTTATAGGGTATTTGGGCCGGGTTTTCCAAGCCAAATGGATTAGAAGGTGTGAATTAGAGTGAAGGGGGAGTTCCATTTTATAAGAGGGGTGAGGTGCACCTTAGAAAAAACATAAACTATTATTCTGTAATAAATTCATATTCGGTTTATAATGGCTCCAAATTGATTTATTTCTAGGATAATGTGGGGATGGTTAGAAATCCACTCAACTAATAGGTTTAGACAGGTTTCAGTCACTTTAGTAACCTTATCTTTTAGTTTTAACTCTTAGTTAATTAGTATGACATTTACCATGTCTGTTTGTATTTTTATATTATATGGTTAATAAACTTACTATAAACTTCCAATCGAACCCTAACTGGTACATTAATGATACAACTATCATGATATAAGTCCTTTTTCATATCATTAGATTTTTAGGAATAGAATATCAATTAATAATATAATATTAGTTTTATAAACTCTTTTATGTCAATTTGGACACTATTGGGTATTTTGTTTTTGATAAATTAAAAAAAGCATTGTTAATTCGAAAAAAATTCCTATAACCAATACTAATATGTCATATTAACCTATAAAATTATTGTAATTTATAAGAAGTCTCAAATTACATTTAGTTGGGTATTTATAATATCAATTATCTTAATCTTTCATTAATACGGTAATTACTGCATCATCATTGTGTCACAAATAAATTAAATTATTTAATGTCTAAAAATTATAAATAAAATACCATTATGTAGAAAATATATTTATATTTCTAATGAATATTTATAATCGAATTTATATTATGTATAACCCTATGTTAAAAATGTTTTACTTATGAATCTTTGATTTTTACTATTTTAACTCTTCTTTGAACTAAATAATAATAAATGTACTAATCTAATACAAGTGGACCTAAATGATAATATTTTATTCCTAAGGTTGTTTATTCTCGAGTTAAACTTTTCCAATGGAATTAGGACATGTTTTAGGGTAATATTAATATCATTTTTACCCTTAATTTCCCTATTTACTTTTAACTGTGGTAAATTTAACTAAAAAGTTACTATTCACCAAAAATTATTTTTATCTTATTGAACCACATTTTACTCCTTAATATTAACTATGTCTCTCTTATTTTCGATATTCCACTCACAGAAGTAGTAAAATTAGGTTTTATGTGAATTTAAAAATTCTCATAGGAGGTGTGTAAAAGACGGTGAAAAGGTCAATAAAATTTTTATATATCTAAAATTATTATAAACTAACTCCAATGAATTACATTGAACTTATATAGGTATTATGTATCTATTTTGACCTTAAATAAATTTCAATAATATAAATATTAAATTAAATAAAAATTTGGTTATAAACTATAACTCAGTGTTTTTCACTATTCATCAAAAATTAAAAGTTTTCAGAAAAATACCGAAACTTCACCCTAACCTAATTTCGATATTATGAATTAAATAATGAATTATATTTTACCAAATTCATAACATAGAAGTTGCATTTATAAATTTAAAATTAATTCCCGCTGTCAAAACCAAAAGGCGTATTTTTAGGAAATAATAACTATCAAAAGTTTGACACTTGTTTATGTCCAATTTCAAAGTGAAATTACTTACAATGACCAGCATTGGATTAAATGGTAAATAGATAATCTATTTATACTTCCAAAACATTAAAATGTATAATTTGACACTATAAAATATTTTGATTAAAAAAGTTATTTTCAGTTAAATTATACTATTTTCCACTATTCACCCAAATATGAAATTTATTAGAAAAACACCAAAAATTTATTAAAACTAAATTCTTATGTCCCGAATCTAAATAAGAAGCATATTTTGTCAAATTTAATATATATATTTTTCAAATAATAAATTTTAAAAGGGTTTACCATAAAAATGCAGTAAAAGTATATTTTTTGAAAAATACATCTTTTATCTGAAAAAAATGAATTAGTTCATACATTATGTCTAAGAAACTCATAATATGGATTCTAAAATTATAAGGATTATATATAGTTCAATATTTAGTTAATAATATTCATAACTTCTTTTGAACGGCTAGTTTGGTAAGTCTTGGTGCGCTTGAAATCGATGTTGCATGTAGTGTAATTTATTGAATTACTTTGAAGAACTAAAGTAATATAAAATATTGGGGTGTTACATTCTTCCCTCCTTCAATAAATTGCGTCCTCACAATTTGAAATTTTTTTTTTGAAAACAAAAGCTTGAAAATAGAAAATACCTTTGGGAAAATCCACATCGGAAATTAGGTTAATAAAATTTAGTCTTAATAAGAGGAAAAGGGAAATGAAAGGGTCACCATAAAATTATAATATATATTAATAGAACATTGGTGGAAATTAGAGACATATAATTGGAGGAAAATGTAAATATTTATAGGTAGTTATTGAGGTCATCAGTCACAAACAAGTGTAAAATTGAGGACTTTAAATTAATCAATCTATGATGATTTAAAATACCATCGGCTCAACAAAACATATGGTATTAGGATTACACATTTTTTGTTTTAAGATCCCTTCACTAAAGTAAAAGAATTAATTTCATCATTGAATAACAGAAGAAGAAATATATATACTTGACAAGTAGAGTCCCATCCTTAAGCTAAGTTCTACCACAAACTCATATTTCTCTCTAGAAGATAATAGAACTTAAAAAATAATCTATTTATCCTATTTGTATAGGGTTCAAAAAATGAATTTATAATATATCTAGAAGAACCACTAAAAAACTACATTATTCAATCCAATACATCATGTGGGTTAGTTATAAGTGATACACCCTTGTCGCCCTTCAGTTGTGGGTTCAAGTCTCGTGGCCTTGCCGGACATGACGGGTTGCCGCTCGACCTCCGGGTTGTCATTTTAATGGAAATCAAAAAAATAATCAAAACAATAGTATCCAATTTCAAAATTAATCCATTCCAGCCTTTAGAATTATCCAAAATACTTATATCCAAACTCTCAGTCCAAAATATATAAGGAAGTTAAACATAATGAGGATCCTTTTTTCCAGGTAATAACATGTGAACGCCTTCATCATGTATTCTATTACAACACCGCAACATCCTAAATTACCAAAATCAACTACCTCATTACCGGGACGATATTAAGGATTACATTTCCTTAAACCATGTATTTTCTAAGAATTGTTGCTTACTATTAAGTCACTTTTCTTAGAACCATATAATCTCAAATCATCAATAAAATAGTACTGCAGTACAATCCTTATTTATCTCCATAATTCATGTAACTAGTATATTGTTGATACAACACTCAAATGAAACTATTATATAATAACTACATAAGAACACTAGTCTTTCTTCTTCATTTGAGGTAGTATCATAACAAGATTATTATCCAATTACATCAGTTGTGGTATACTCTTATGAATGGGGTATTGATTCACGTAGTGTCTCAACACCTTCAAGATAAAGCATTTTACATTTGAAAACTTTTTCTTACCATTTCAATCACGTACTTGGTGTCCTTTTTCTCCACACTTATAAAAAACTCACATTCCCTTCAATAATTTACCAAGGTGATTCATTCCACATTTATCACATATTGTAAAATCCTTCTTTCCCTTATTCCCTTTATCCATCATTCTTTCTACCATCCTTTTCTTCTCCTGCATCCCTTCAAAGCCATAGGATTCTGAAAATTCTTTACTGATCTTACGATACTATTTATTCATATGATGATAATACATGGGATAATATTACCTTTATAAAATTTTTCTTAATACCATTAATTATATGACCCTTCATGCTCTTTGGATCATATGAATTGCTGGAGTTCTCATTCCTTCTACTAGGCTCCATTTCTAAAAAATGGCATACACTGTGTCAGTTTATGAATCACAATTCATAATTCCAAACATGTAAAATACCTAAAATAAATTGAATAGTTTGTAGATATAATCCATAATCATAAAAATATTTTCATTGAGTAAGTATATACTCATAAGCCCTTCTTAATGGTTTGTAAAGATAATGAGAATTATTCTAAGCATATCCCTCAAGAGTGTTGTAACCAAGAGTGAAACAACGCCTGTTGTCGTTCACCAGTTCCCGTTCGAGTCTAGATCAAAGCGGTGTTTTCATGTTTTAACCCTAGGTACATCTTTTCCCGAGCTCCCTCTACTAGCTCGTATCCAGATAGGGATGTATTTCTCGAAAAACTCACAAAATCTCTATAATACGAAAATTCTAAGAAGTTCTTCTATACTAATCTTCAAAGTCTATCTTATGGTAATGTGCTCTAATTAGAGTTTATCTAAATCTAGTTTTCTAGGCTATTGTTAAACGTCCTATGATACCAACTATAACACCCCGACCCCAGTTACCCAGAGCCGGTGCATTAATTTAATACATTGGCATGATTACAAGGAATCATGTCCCGAAGGACTGATCAGTTTAGCATCCTTGGAAAATTGATTACATACATTAACATTACATTACAATTTTAAACATAAAATACAGCATAAATAATACATTATGAATGCCATTATTTTCTTAGATTAATTCTGAATATCAATCACAATACACTTCATGGAATCCTTTGAAAAGTAAAACATAGAAAGGGGTAATCTCAAACGCTTAGTAAGGGTAAGCAATACATTGGAAACTTTCATAAATAAGCATAAACATTTAGGACAATGTATAACTACAAAAAATGCCCTTTAAACATGAAAATCAGCATAATATGGTAAAAATGAAATGAAAAAATTCCATTTAATTATTCACATGGATATTCTACTAGTCGAATAATCACATGCAATATCAATAACCACTTTCATAATGATGGAATGCATAATTACAGTCTATCATAACCACATAGTCAAGGCCTTGTGCGAACACTACAAATAATATTTTGTCAAGGCCTCGTGCCAAGACACTAGTTTGTCTCATTAGACCTATCGATGCATCGAGAAGCTATAGCGGGCTCCACCCTTCACTTACTAAGTCCAATGCATTTCTCATATGGACAGGTTTAAACATAACATAAACATTCCTATTGAAACTAGAATACGAAATGCAAATAATTTCTCCATAAACCATGAATCGTATAAAAATAACACACCCACAGTCAAAAAGATCACAATACATTCAATACAATATAAAAGTTTTGTATTATAATAAATCAACTTCAAATAAGATTAAAATCTATCAAAGGATGTTGACATAGATGAAATCAAAACAATTTGAGAGAAATATCTCTTTTTTTGAAATCATTTAAAAGTCACACATTTATTGAGGAAGTAATTTAAAAGATATTTTTGATTCAAAGTGTCTCATACCACTTTGAAACTTTTGAAAATAAATATCATTTTCAAAATATTCAATTCCATATAAATAAATCCTCAAAATCATACTGAAAACATGGTCATTAATTAAAATGATTTAGAAAGATAAATCTTTAAAACATTTAAAATTATGATCTTGATTAAGAGTACCTTTCAAAAATCCATAAAATATTCATTTTAAAATCATTTTTATGAAAAATGGACATGGATGATAGAAATGTCACAGTAAATACTTACAGATAAACAATCTCTGATAATAATGAGATTGAGGAATCAACCCTTACTTATTTTATAACTTACGAAACATACACCCCATGAAAGAGGTATCATACAATGAATATGTAAATACACATAAATTAAAGTTTATTACACAAATAATACAATTATGGGCAGTACATACATCGCAAAAAAGGTAATAGTGACAATATGGCATGAATCTCATGAGAATAAGAAGTGAGATGAAAACCCCTTACCTTGCACTTTCCTTTAGTCGAGGGTAAGTTTAACCTCTTGTATGAAGACTATAGTATGTTATTAAATTATTCCAGAACCATATTAATATTTATTATATCATATATTATTCATTTATGACTTTATACTACCCATTTAATAATAATATCCACGTTATATTAATGTTTTGGGTAATAGTCGCTTTCTTTATTGTACGTGTTTTAACTTGTTACTCTTGATTGTATCGCATAGATCATGATTTAAATACTTCCAGATTATAAAACATGATTTATAAATAATATATATTTATAATATAAATATGTTTAATAGACATATATATGAAATGTAAAACACAGTTTATGGAGACGGTAGTCCGTACGTACGCATAAACGATGTTTTCGTTTTCATATTGTATTGAACAGAAGTAAGTGAATAAGATATATATAATTACATAAATACTTATATATAAAAATATATATATATTCAGTATCATTATTATGTAATATATTACAAACTTTTTGGTAATATATTTTTTTATAATCGTCGATTAATGGTGAATTTGGAAATGACTCTCATCGCGTCGTGGACACGGTAATCCGTACGTACGCACGAGCAAGAATATCATTCTTTTGATATTAAAATAATATATAACTGGATTTTATATCATATATAAATAATCCTTATCCTGTTATATTTATTATTTACATCAAATACACATAATTATTATACCAATCCAAATAATAATGTTTTGAATAACAATTACACCACGACGTGGAGACGGTAAGTCGTACGTACGCACGTATAGTGACATGTCATTAAAAGGGTGGATAAAATAATGAATTTGGTTGTAACATAATTATAATAACATAAAATTATATAGAATATATTGGATTTATTATTATATAATTTAAAAAACAAATAATAATATGTGGAAGAAGAAAGGAACTTGAAAGAGGGTGGTGAAATCATAACCTCTTTTTCAGGTTCTTCCTTTTGATTTGATCATCATGGCTCCTTAGGTTGTCTTTATGATCAAAATAAGGCCTATATGATGAAGGTATCATAGTTTAGAGGGTATTTGGTCAGGTTTTGGCCGAGCCAATTGTCTTAGAATCTTTGAATTAGAGTGAAGGGGGTGTGCACTTTTATAAGAGGGGTGAGGGGCACCTTAGAAAAAACATAAACTATTATTTTATAATAAATTCATATTCGGTTTATAATGGACCAAAATTGAATTATTTCGATGATAAGGTGGGGATTTGTAGAAATACACACAACCAATTCGCTTTATACAGGTTCGGGTTACTTTATTAACCTTATTTTTTAGTTTTAACTCTTGGTTAATTAGTTTGACATTTACCATGGCCCTTTGTATTTTTATATTATATGGCTAATAAACATTCTATAAACTTCTAATATACCCCCAAGTGGTCCATTAATTATAAACCTATCATGATATAATTTGTTTGACCTAGAATTAGAAATTTAGGTATAGAAAATCAATTAATAATATAATATTTGTTTTAGAAACTCTTTTATGTCAATTTTGACACTATTGGGTATTTTGTGTTTTGTAAATTCATAAAAGCATTATTACTACGAAAAAAACTCATATAACCAATAATAATATGTAATATTAACCTAAAAATTATTTTTATTCATAAGAAGTTTCAAATTACATTTATTTCGGTATTTATAATATCAATTATCTTAATCTTTCATTAATACGGTAATTACTGCATCATCATTGTGTCACAAATAAATTATTTTATTTTATGTCTAAAAATTATAAATAAAATAAAGTTATGTATAAAATATATTTATCTTTCTAATTAATATTTTTAATCGAATTTATAATATTTATAACCCTATATTAAAAATGTTTTACTTATTAAACATCGATTTTATCTCTTTTAACTCTTCTTTGAATTAAATAATAATAAATGTCCTAATCTATTCCAAGTGGACCTAAATGATAATATTTTATTCCTAAGGTTGTTTATGGTCTAGATACACTTTTCCAATAGAATTATTACATGTGTTAGGGTAATATTAATGTCATTTTTACCCTTAATCGCCCTATTTACTTTTAACCGTGGTAAGTAAAAGTAAAAAGTTACTATTCACAAAAAATTATTTTAATCTTATTTAACAAAATTTTATTCATTCATATTAACCATGTCTCTTTGAATTTTGATATTCCACTCACATAAGCCGTAAAATTATGTTTTATGTGAATTTAGAAATTCCCCTAGAGGTGGGTAAAAGACGATGAGAAGTTCAATAAAATTTTTATATATCTAAAATTATTATAAAATGACTCCAATGAATTACATTGAACTCATATAGGTATTTTGTATCTATTTTGACCTTAAATAAATTTAAATAAAATAAATAATAATTTAAATAAAAATTCGGTTTTAAACTATATCCCAGTGATTTTCACTATTCATCAAAAATTAAATGTTTTCAGAAAAATACCAAAAATTCACCCTAAGAAAATTTTGATATTTTGAATTCAATAATGAAGCCTATTTTACCAAATTCAAAACATTGAAGTTTCATTTATTAATTTAAAATTAATTCCCGCTGTCAAAACCAAAAGGCGTATTTTTATGAAATAATAACTATCAAAAGTTTGACACTTGTTTATGTCCAATTTCAATGTGAAATTACTTTAAATGACCAGCATTGGATTAAATGGTAAAAATATAGTATATTTATACTTCCAAACCATTAAAATTTATAATTTAACACTATAAATTATTTTGATTAAAAAAGTTATTTTCAGTTAAAATATAGTATTCTTCATTGTTAACCCAAATATGAAATTTATCAGAAAAACACCAAAAATTTATTGAAACTAAATTCTTATGTCCTGATTCTAAATAAGAATCTCATTTTGTCAAATTGAATATATAAAAGTTTCAAATAATAAATTTGAAAAGGGTTTACCATAAAAAGGCGGTAAAAGTATATTTTTTGAAAAATACATCTTTTATCTAAAAAATGAATTAGTTCTTACATTATGTTTAATAAACTCATAATATGGATTCTAAAATTATAAGGATTATATATAGTTCAAAATTCAGTTAATACTATTCATAACTTCTTTTGAATGGCTACTTTGGTAAGTGGTGGTGCGCTTGAACTCGATGTTGCGTGTAGTATAAGTTATTGAATTACTTTGAAGTACTAACATAATATAAAATATTGGGGTGTTACAGAAATCACCATGAGATTCATACAAAATTAATTACCAACTATATTGACCACTACTACCTATGTTACTCTTTTGAAATTAGCAGAAGTCGTGAGGGGATTTATAAATGGATTTTCGAATGATATTAACATATACTTATTAATGTTATAAACTATATATTATTTTAATTTTTAATGTCAATAAAAATCCACTGAATTAATTAATTTTACTAAATAATAGAATTTCTATTTTGGAAAATAATTTGATGAAATTTTATAATTTTGTATTAATAAATTAAAAAATAGTAAAAAATTTAAAATAAAATTTGGTGAAATATATTTTTAGATGATTTTATTTTCATATATGATCTATATTTTTGTATGCAACTAGATTCAATTTTTCATGATGATATTATAATTATATTATTCAATTGATAGAAATATAAATTTAGCACTTACATAGAATATAATTGTAATGAATGAATATTAATAACAAATATTTTTTGAAAAAAAAATTATTTTTTAATAAAAAACATTTATTATTATAATTTATACCCCCATTAAAACGATTAATTTATAGTTTTATGAAAATTAATTTGAAAAAAAAATAAATTCATTTATAGATTCAGTATTATGATACTTTATTAAGATGATGTCTTTCTTATTTTTTAGTTAACATTTATATGAATATTATGAATATGCTTTCCCATATGCCATTTTTTATGACATTGTTATTCTATGAGGGTGAATAAAAAGTATATAAATAATTTTCAAAAATTTTATACATATTTAATAAGTGAAATTGAACATTAGATATATTATTTTTTTTGAAAACCAATAATTATTATTTGTAATCCTACTAAAAAAAAGTTGGTAATTTTTTATGCATTATATACTTATTATTTGAAAGTAATTTTTGATTAGTACTATTAATTTAATAATAGAAAATACTATTAATATTTTCAATAATAATATTAACATAATAAATGTGGTAAATTATAATTTTTCCTTAATTACAATATGTTACTCATTAGCAATAATGAGTTACTACAACAAAAATAAATTATTTTTAAATGTATAACTAAGAAGAAAACACCTAACATTCCTAAAACATTACATCCATGTGCATAGTTAAGAAATGATCATGAATATTTGATATGATTTTTGTGGGGGGAATTAGTGAATTTTAATTATCATTTAATAGAAGTAATCCTTATAAATTATATAGTTGGTATCTCTTCAAATAATTAAAAAAATAAATTATGACGAAAAATATTTCTATTGATAAGGTTTTGAACATTAATGTGTATGAACTCACAACCAGTATAATATTACAACTCCAACTATTGAAATATAGTTATTTTTTTAATGGAAATCATAATTTCTTTCCAAATATAGATAAACAAAATATTATATCAGAATATTATGATCTTTATAGATAACGATATTGTTTTTCTCCCATCACACTCTAATGGTTCCCCATTGTGCTTAGATAATATTAGTAGAACCTATGTAGTTTTTGAATTACTTCATTATCACTTGCTTGAGAATAATTATTCACATATCAGGCATGAATATATTTCACATTTATTAAAGGATGTTAATATCCATTTAGTATGAAAGGTTAAAAAATCATGTGTCTATATATTCTATTTCATCATAAATGATATATCACATGGAATATACTGATTATTAAAGATGTTATATTAAAATTACAATAGTATCAACTATTTTTAAAAAAATATGTAAATAGTTAATATTTAATTTTCTCAAAACTAATAATTGAATTCCTCATTCAATATATCTAATACAATCACTTAGTATACTATCTTTTAAAAAATCCATAACATTTATATTCATCAATTTATGCATCCTTAAACTATATTTTTCTTGGATAACTATTATTTAGTCAATATATTCTAAGGAATCATGAAAATATATTGCATGTGAATTTTATGCATGATAACAATAGCTATAGATCGTTATCCATAATTCTAATAAATAATGAATAGCACATTAATCATGATACTCACAATGATAATATATTTTTATTTAATCTGGCATATATATGCATGAATATCACAAGCAAACAACTTATTTAATATCATAAAAAATTTTATAAATAAATATATTGTTAACCTATAACTTCTTAATTTTCATGTGATGAATAATATATGATCTAATTAAAATAACCTCTTCACTGAATCATATTGATCCCATATTTTTCAGCCCATTTGGTTGACATTCAGTTAACACGATGTTCTATTGGCATACACTTGTCATTTGGTTGAAGTTTTATGCGTCCCAAATTAATTACCCGTTCTTAGAACTTTATTATAGAATAAGTTCGGGGTCGATCCACAGGGAACCGTGGCATGGATGAATTTAATTGAGTTAATACTTAATTAGGTGAAGTATGAAAAGTTTAGAAATGATTGGGTTGATTTATTTGGGTTTTGATTTAACCTAAACTGATTTACTTTGAAAAATGGATACATTTTGAAGGAAAACAACGGGTAAATTTAAAAAGTTCTTAGAAATGGAAAGAAAAGACGTGTCGTGGCTATGGTGAATAAGGAGTTCTTATGTAGATTGTTTAAATGGTTGTGCTGTTCATAATAATTCAATCATTCAGGATTCCATTTTGTTACAAGATTTCCTTAGTCCGGTTCCTCTTGTTTGGAATTAGAGCAGTTGACTCCTTGGTTCGGTATTCAATGTCCTTAATTATTTATTACATCTAGTCCATTACTTGAATCAGTGAAAACCTTTCAATGGTCATGGATGTTTGCACCATTACTTTTATTTTGTATCGCTGAGAATCCGTCCCTTGGTCCGGCTAAGAATTCTCAGTTATATTAGACAGTGTCTTAAGAAAAGTAAGATGAATTAAAATGATTAAAACAGAACTATATAAAACAATATACAAATTATAATACCATCATCCACAGCCCCAACACGAGGGGTTCAGTTACACATAGAATTTAGGAGAGAAACGACACACGTGATACCTGATGGATTCATCGTGTAGGCGTTGAGGTAGAGTATCGGAGGTTGGAATGGTGGAATAGCGGAATGACGACACCTCGGTGGCTTCGGGAATGGTGGTAGCAGAGCTTCTCCCTCCTCCAATGGTTTTTTACACCCCAAAATTGTAGGCCAAGGCCTCATTTTATAGAAAAATAAAGTACACTGCGTGTAGAGAAAGTACATGCCGTGTACTTTTCTTCATCGCGTTTTGGCGCCATTTTCTCCGCTGGCAGGTGGCTAAGCACGCCGTTCATGACTTTTGTACACAGAGCCGCCTGCAAGTTGAGTGAACACGGCGTGTAGTGCCGCCATACACGGCATGTACCGCCGCCATCCCCTTCTAGAATAGCAGACACGGCGTGTAAAAGTTCAAATAGGTTGTGTCTTCATTAATGGCCACATGGGCATGTGGACTTTTCTCTTCAACAAACGTTTCTAGAAGGTGGTACGCGGCATGTAGCGTCACCCCACACGGTGTGCATCTCTGCCTGGAGACATGGGCATGTACTCCCTGCTTTGGTCCGTGTCCTTGTCTGGATGTACACTACGTGTATAGAAAGTACAAGCCGTGTAGTTTCAAAAATTTCACAAACTTCCCTTGATCCTTGTATTAAGCCAGAAAGCTCCTTCAAGTAAACAGATTCTCCAAAATCAAAGAATATGTTCATGAAATCACAGATATATGATGAAAACATTCTTTTATCTACAATTATATATTTGGAAATGTATAAAAAAATTGGGTGCATCAAATTCCCCCACACTTAGTCGTTTGCTTGCCCTCAAGAAAATTCTCAACATCTAATTAAGAGAGCCTATACTTTGAAAAGGAAGGCATTTAGTTAATCAAACGTATAAATGATAAAGTTACTGAGGAAAAATTCTAAAAGGCACAAACAAATTCAATTCATAAGATATTAAAATCATGCCTCATATATAATGTAATTAACTACTCTCATCCTCTTTCAACACATTGTTCAACCTTTCAAAAATAAGCATGCCACTTGATGATTTACCTTACCAGTTAAAATCACACTCCAAACTCAAGATGTTTTTAATCGAAGTTATGCTCAATCCAAGGAATATACATTCTATCCATAGGTTTGAAAGATATCTTTTTTCTCCATTTCAGAAAAATTGAATTACAAAAATCATGAGGGCTCTGTCAATAAGGTTTGGATGTTTCTGTGGCTAAGGGTTGGTAGGTTCAGATGTGAAAATAAATTCTGAGGCTTGAAAAAGGATGGATAATTCCTTTAAACTACATTGCATGATATTCAAAGTAAAGCTCATTGAAAATACATCCTTCAAAAGCCCAGTCAAATGCTTTTGTAATCATTACCAAATCCCTTAGGTAAGTAGGGTTTATGGGAAAATAAGTAGCAAATAATTAATTCATTGAAAATACATCCTTTAAACAACATTGCATGGCTTCAATGGGCTTAACGATGATTAAATGTAGGGTAGGTCTTAAGATAAAGGGGTTGAAACAATATAATGCCTCATTCAAGTTAAAGTAATTCAAAAATTTCTTCATATTTCGAAAAGAAAAACTTGCAAATTCTGGTAGTGATGCATATCCTAAGAATCTCTCAAGAAAGAGGGTATTATAAAAGAAATACGAAAAAGGGTTTAGAATACCTCTCAGGAGTGGAAAATTAATAAAGGGACAATAAGGTCATGACATGCATATAAATTAGTAGCCTAATTAATGTAATTTAATAAAGGATGAAATGTTGTAATTGAAACTATATCAGCAATCATTTTAAAATACTTAAAAACTAAAAAGCATGTAACCTTTTCAAAAGTTCCTACTGATAACTCTAGCATTTATAAGACTGATTAACAAAAATTTCTTTACATTTATAAATATAGAGTCTAATAATGATGTCTCCTAGGTTATTTTAAGGGAAAAGACTAAGGTGAAAGATATAGATGCTCCCCCACACTGAACACTGCACATGGTCCACCAAGTGAAACACCAAGGTAAAGGGTAGGCAGCATGGAGAAATGGGGGAAAAATGAGGGAAAGTAGTGGAAGAAGTAAAGCCAAGAAGAAAGAAAATAGAAATGGAAAAATACTCCCCTCGTGAAAAGTGGTGCCCAAAGCGTGCCATGATGGTACCTGTGACTGTCGAGAAAAAGAAAGAAGACTACAGACATGTATAACATCATAGCAGAGAAAGTGACAGAAGAGATAAATAAGAGAATGGAAAATGTCACTATCATGGGGTCGCCTCAGGGGAGGCATCATCCTGTACAGAAACGGCCGGGAGAGATGGCGTAGAAGTCGTGGAAGGTTGAGGCTCTGACTCGGCATCGGGAAGGGTAGCTCAAGAAGTAGGAGCCGCAGGTGCTAGACTCGGGATCGGAAGCTCAGCAGTAGGCCCTGGCCTGGCAAAAGTGGCAGTAACAGAGCCCACCGTAGTCATCAGAACAGAAGCTGTGGCCAGCGCAAGAGATGACTGTGGAGCAGCAGCAGAAGGTCCAGGAACGGAGGCAGGGGCTGGTGGCTGAGGCAGTGGAAGTCCAATATGCTGAGCAATATGTACCAGCAGATGCTCCATCCGGTCTTGGCATCCGTACAGATGAATCAAATGGCATGAAATGGTGTCCTGGCGACCGATGATACGGTCCAAATGCTGCTCCATCGTGCCTAGGTGGAGGGAAATGGCCGGATCGACCGAGGGTGCGGGGGTAGGTGGGATGGGATAAGGGACAGAAGATGGAAGGTCAGAAGAAGTAGGGTCAGTAGGAGGTGGGTGAGCGGGCGAAGCTGGAGGTGGTGGGGAAGGAGGGGCAGGGTCAACAGGTGGGGCAGGGTCAGCAGGTGGTGGGGCTCGAGCCTGAGCAAGGACGTAGGCACCCCCTGCTTTCGGACCAATCCCATACGAATGAGAATGAGGAATTCCATCCACTGGGGTGAACCTAACAAGTCATGAGGTAATGACGGCTTGAATACCCCCAAGTGGTGGGCAAGACGGGTGGTGTAGAACCCGCCGTTCAGGTTGTCGTGACGGCTGGTAAACATGGAGTGAAAATAGGAGGCGGCAAGAAATGGGAGGTCCGGGTAGGCGTTTCGGATGACACAGGTATGAAGCTCCAGGTCACGGCCGGTCACGACACCCATATCCTCATGGCGGGGGAAGAGTATGGCACTGAAGCACTGGTGGGTGAAGCGAAGGATGGGGTCGGCTATAAGAGTGCCCTTCTGAGAATTGGGGGAGTACCGGTGGTCAGGCCCAGTGATCTCCCGCCACATGGAAATGAGGTTAGAGCGCTCGGACTGGGTCAAGTCAAAAATGGGGGCTGGGGTGAAAGGATGGGGGTAGAAGCCGCACCCTCAGCCGAACTTTGTCATCGTCAGAGAAAAACGTCGGCTGCCTAGCCGGAATCGAACTACTGGAACCGCATCGACAGGGGTCTCTCGGTACTCTACTCCATCGAACTCAAAGGAAGCCGAAAAATCCAAAAATAAATCTCAGAACACAGGAGTGCTGACCTGAAAAATCTTGAGGAGTGCGGTGTGCCCAAGAATTACCTCCAACTCCTCCCAAAAACCGAGCCGCTGCGGAATGCTACTGTCATTGTACCGGCCGCTCAATGGAATCGGTCGATGAGAAAAACGTCGGAGCCTGTCAGATGCGAGGTCGGTGACCGGGAATACCGTGCAGGGATAGGGAGCACCTGCAGGTCCTAGCCCAGGTGCTGGTGCAGAAGCAGCATCTGGCATTGGAGGTGGATCTGCCGAAGAAGAAGGTGGCTCAGTGGAAGGGGTGCTCGAAGAGGGACCAGCTGCTGAGGATGATGGTACAACGGAAGTGGTAGCAGTTGCAGTAGAAGGAGGCCCCGCCTCATCTGAGGGAGTGAGTGGCGGCATAATGGCCAATGGAGGGAGCTCAAAGACCGGAGAGTCAGGGTCCGGCTGAGTAGGTGGTCGGAGTCGGATCCGACGATAACTGGACTCCTCGCCCCCAGTGGCGGAGGCTGGCCGCTTCCCGCACGAATGATCATGATCTGCCATATCCTGAAATAGAAAGAAAAAGAAAAAGAAAACAAAATTAAAGAAGAAAATAAAACAAAGAAAATGTGAGAAAATTGGAAAATAAAAGTACAAGACATGTAATCCAGAGTACACGGCGTGTAATCAGAAATGTAGAGTATCCCATGTTCCCTGGAAAGACACGCCGAGGGTGAAAAGACACAATGTAATAGGGCACAGCGTGTACCGAAAATACACGTCGTGTTCACATCAATGTGCTGGTGGTCGTTTAACAAATGACATAGCCATGTTTTTTATCAGTTTTGAGAAAACAATACACGCCGTGTAGATTATGGACACGGTGTGTACTGCACACGAAGAACATGGCCGTGCAGAGGGGGTGACACTGGCCGACCACGAATATAGAGGACATGGCGTGTACCGAACATACACGCCGTGTTCGGGAACATGTGGTGAAAGGCCGTGTTATATTCCACACACGGAGTTCCAACACAAACAATGGACATGGCGTGTACCAAACACACACACCGTGTAAATGAAAATGGTGTGTGAGACCGTGTGCCAAAGTGTACGCGGGCACGATAAAATGGACACGGTATGTACCGAACATACACACCGTGTGTATTCAAATTTCTGAAAATTCATTCTGAGGATGTGTTCAGAAGTACACGGTGTGTGTTCTTCATTTCGTGGTCGTGTACTGCCGGAAGCCAAATGGTCGGCCGATCCAAAAAACACCCTAAACGAGTCCAAAAATTTGAAACAGAGGGTGTAGAATGGTGTACCTGGATCAAGGATGACAATGTGAGAGGAATCAGAACTTGAAACGCCCCAAATCGACGGATTTGGCAAAATGGGGTTCAGATGGTGTTTGGGAGAAGAAACGGGAAGAAGGGGAAGAATCAGGTGGCCGCACAACATGGCCTCAAGCCGGGTGGCCCACGGCTTTTATAGCCGAGGGACACGGCGTGTATAGAAAGTAAACGCCGTGTATTTTTTTTCAAGAAAAGTATAAAATTTAATTATTATAGGAAACTATATAATAATTATTAAAAATAGAAATATTGACAAATTCTATTATACATAAGCTTATACACGACGTATATCGGGAAATACACGCCGTGTATTTTAAAATAAGAAAAAGAGTAGTAATAAATTTGGTCCGGTGCTTGGGGCGGAATTCGAACAGGCAATCGGCTGATTCGAACTGACGCCTTCACCCACTGGAGAAAAGGTTGTTCTGTTGTTCATATTTATTTTATATATATATTTATTCTATACGGCTTATACACACGGAAAGAAAGAAAAACACGGTGTGTGGTTTTTATTTAGGAAAGGATGGGGGTGAAGCGGGGAGATTAGCGCGATTCGAAACCGGGTCTTGTGAACCTGGTGTCAAGACTTTGCCAATCCTCCAACTTCACCTTCATGTAATTTCTTATTTTTAAAAAATTTTTATTTATATTTGAAAAATCATGGTGCACACGACGTATATCGGAGTACACGTCGTGTGGTTTTATTAAAAGAACAAATAATGGAAATGGGGCGGTTGTCTGGATTCGAACCGGGTATTTTGAAACCAGATAACGATTCTAGCCAACTGGCCCATCCCCACCATGGGTTTTATTAAACACATGTATATATATATATATATATTAAAAATATTACACACGTCGTGTAATTAAAAAGGAGGAACCCCATGCCAAAGGTAGGTCAGGAGGATTCGAACCGAGGACAGCTCGAATAAACTCTAGAGACTTTTCCATCAGCACTGGCATCATCCCTGGTTATGGATTTGTTATTCTAGAGATTTATACTATTAAGTTTATAAATGAAAAATACTTAGTACATGCCGTGTAATAAGTGGTACACAACGTGTAACCTCTGGGTATCCTCCCAGGAAGCGCCTTTGTTTTAGGTCGTTGGATGGACCTACTTACCTTGCTTACCGAGGGAGTATGGTGGACAATGTTCCCACCATGTTATCTGTAGGATGGTAAGCTTTCAAATGCTGCCCGTTTAACTTGAATGGTTGACCATCTTCTCCAGAAATTTCTACCGCTCTATGATGGAATACGCGGATAACCTGGAATGGTCCCGACCAGCGTGACTTTAACTATCCTGGAAATAAGTGTAGACAAGAATTAAAGAGAAGTACCTGATCAACGGGGTGGAAATATTTTCGTGATATCATCCGGTCATGAATGGCTCTTGTCTTCTCCTTGTACATCTTGGCATTCTCGTATGCCTCTGATCGGATCTCATCTAGTTCCTACAGTTGGAACTTCTGTTTCTCGTCAGCTGCCTTCAGATCAAAATTTAGGGCTTTGACGGCCCAGTAGGCTTTGTGTTCCAATTCTACTGGAAAATGATAGGTCTTGCCATAGACGAGGCGGAACGGGGACATTCCCAGTGGTGTTTTGAAAGCAGTATGATATGCCCATAAGGCATCATCTAACTTCTTGGACCAGTCCTTCCGTAAAGTGTTCACTGTTTTTTCCAGGATCTGCTTGAGCTCTCGGTTGGAGAGCTCTACCTGTCCACTGGACTGGTGATGATATGGTGTCCCCATCTGATGTTTTACTCCATACTTCGACAGTATTCCTCTCGTAAGTGTGTTGTTGAAGTGGGTCCCTTTATCGCTGATCAGTACTCGTGGAACTCCAAACCTGCTAAAAATATTTTTCATTAAGATATTTATGACTACCTTGGCGGTGTCGTGAGCTGTAGCAGTAGCTTCCACCCATTTGGAGACGTAGTCGACACAGACCAGGATGTCAGTGTTCCCAATAGATGGGGGAAAAGGACCCATGAAATATATGCCCCAGAGGTCGAAACTCTCGACCTCCAGGATGGGGTGCTGAGGCATCTCAGCTCTACGTCCCACATTACCTGTCCTCTGGCACCGATCGCAACAGGAAACAAAGGCCCGGGCATCTCTATGCACGGTGGGCCAGAACAATCCAGACTGCAGGATCTTAGCTATGGTATGGTCTGGGCCATGATGTCCTCCTACTGGTGAGGCGTGACAGAACTCCAGGACACCGTGAACTTCATTCTCTGTGATGCAATGATGGATCACTCCATCTGCACAGGATCGGAATAGCAGAGGATCCTCCCAGAAGTACCTTTTCACATCAGAGAAAAATCTTTTCCTTTGCTGGAAGGAGATGTCAGGATGAAGGACACCTATAACCAGAAAATTATCAATATTATCATACCATGGTCGAGGTGTTTCACTGATCTAAAAGAGGTTCTCATCAAGAAAATCCTCCCTGATCTCCCGATCTTCTTCTTTCTATGAGTGTTGCAGCTCGAGGTGGGAGAGATGGTCAGCAATGAAGTTCTCACTCCCTTTCTTGACCCAGATCTCAAGATAAAATTCCTGTAGGAGGTGTACCCAGCGGATCAATCGGGGCTTCACATCTTTCTTGTTGAGTAGTTACTTTAGTGTTGCATGGTCAGTATAAACAATAACTTTAGACAACACTAAATAAGAACGAAACCTGTCAAATGAGAAAACCACTACAATCATATCCTTTTCTATGGTGGTGTAGTTAATCCGTGCCTCGTTGAGCGTCCTTCTGGCATAATAGATAGGTCTGAAAATCCGGTCAAGGAGCTGGCCCAATACTGTTCCAACTGCGTAGTCGCTTGCATCTCACATCACCTCAAATTTTTCCTCCCAGTTGGGAGAAATAATAACTGGAGCTTCCACAAGGCACTGCTTCATATGCTTAAAATATCTGACACAATGGTCATCGAACTCAAATATGGAATCATTGGTTAGACGATTGGTGAGGGGTTGTGCAATTTTGGAGAAGTCACGGACAAACCGCCTGTAAAATCTTGCATGCCCCAGGAAGTTGTGGATGGCGATTGGTAGTCGTGAAATGACTTCAATCTTCGCTGGGTCAAACTCTATCCCTTCCGCTGAAATTCTGTGGCCAATGACTATGCCACTTTGCACCATAAAATGACACTTTTCCCAGTTCAAAACAAGGTTAGTGTGCTCACATCTTTCCAAAACAAGCACTAGGTGTCGTAAATAAATGGTAAATGATTTTCCATAAACGGAAAAATCATCCATGAATACCTCCATGATTCGTTCCTCCATGTCGTGGAAGATGGCCAGTATACAACGCTGGAAGGTGGAGGGGGCATTGCACATGCCGAAAGACATCCTTCGATAAGGAAATGTGTCGTAGGGGAAAGTGAAAGTGCACTTTTCCTGATCCTCCGGAGCAATGGAGATTTGGTTGTAACGGGAAAAACCATCGAGGAAGTAATATAATTTGTGCCATGCTAGCCTCTCTAGCATTTGATCCATGAATGAAAAGGGGAAGTGATCTTTTCTTATTGCATCGTTCAACTTCCGGTAATCCACACAGACTCGCCAGCCCGTGATAGTGTGTGTAGGGATGATTTTTTTCTTTTCATTTGAAATCACAGTGATACCCCCCTTTTTGGGTACCACTTGGAGAGGACTCACCCATGGACTATCCGAGATGGGATAGATGATGCCTGCATCCAATAATTTTATCACCTCCTTCTTTACAACATCCTTCATGGGAGGATTCAAGCGCCGTTGTGGTTGCCGATATTGCTTGGCACCCTCTTCAAGTAGCACCTTGTGAGTGAAAATGGTAGGGAGGAAGCCCTTCAGATCAGCGACTGTCCACCCAATAGCATGCTTCCATTGTTTGAGAACCTGCAGAATTTTATCTTCCTGCTCCTGTGATAGTTCTGCATTAAGTATAACAGACAAAGTTTGATTGGGTCCTAGATACCCATATTTGAGAGAATATGGAAGAGGCTTCAGTTTGAGTTCAGGCGCCTTTAAAATCGAAGGCACAAGTGGCTGCACCTCGTCCCGTTCCAAAATATCAGGAACAACTGCATGCTGCCAATAGTGGCCGCCCTGGCCTTCTATGAATTGCAAATCTTCTGGAACTTCCTCTAATAGAATATCTGGATCAGTTAAATTATTTGAAATAAAAGAACATTCCAGTTCATCCCCTTTGTCACTAAAATGATTATCCATGGTGGACACTGCATAACAGTCCTCATGCTCTAACAAGGAAGCATGTTTGATGGCTTTGAGGACGTTATAGGAAACTCTTTCATCACCTACCCAAAAAATAAGCTCCCCTTGGTGCAAATCGATCAAGACCTTCCATGTTGCCAAGAAAGTCCTTCCAAGTATAAGAGGTGCTTCCTTGTCATCCACCATGTCGAGGATGATGAAATCATTAGGGAGAATCAGCCTACCCACCTTTACTAGTGCATCCTCAAGTAGTCCCTTCGGGTTCTTGATGGATCGATCAGCAAGTTGAAGGGCGACGCAGGTAGGCTTGAGCTCGTTGAGTCCCAGCTTCTTGAAAACTCCGAGGGGAATAAGGTTCACGCTGGACCCTAAGTCGCAGAGGGCCTTCCCAAATTCATAGGATCCAATAGTACAAGGAATGGTGAAACTACCTAGATCTTGGAGTTTGGGAGGAATGGAATGTTGAACCACCGCAGAGCACTCCTTCGTTAGTGCAATTACGTACAACTCCTCCATTTTCCTTTTATTAGAGAGTATTTCCTTCATGAATTTGGCGTATGTTGGCATTTTTTTAGGGCTTCCCCAAATGGTATGTTGATATGTAGCTTCTTGAAAACATCCATAAATTTACTGAATTTGTGGTCCAGCTTCCTCTGCTTCAGTCTTTCCGGAAAGGGTAAGGCAGACTTGAATGGTTGGATTACTTCCTTTTCATTATTTTGTAAAGCCTCCTTCTGTGGGATATTGTATGAGGAGGGGTCGGTATTGGTACCTTTTTCTTCAATAGTGGGTGTGGATGCACCTTGTTGTGCTGATTAGTGGTCATGGTGGAGCTCTTTTCCACTCCGGAGCATGATAGCATTGGTCTCCTCCCTTGGATTCTTTTCGGTGTTACCTAGTAGTGTACCGTGCTGCCTCCCTGAGAGTTGATTTTCCAGCTGGCCAATCTGATTCTCCAAGCCTAAAATATAGGATTCGTGATTCTGGAACTGAGTCTCAGTAGTAGGTATGAATTTAGTCATCAAATCCTCTAACCTTGAGGTGTTCTCCTGCTGAGGTGGTTCTTGAGCCGGTGGAGGAGGTGGCTGTCGTGGCTACAGTGGATGAGGGTTTTGATACCCTTGTTGTTGATAAGGACCCTGCTGGGGTTGTTGCGGCCTTTGGAATTGGTTCTGATATGGAGGTTGGTTGTAGTTGGGCGGTCGCTGGGGCGGAGGATTCTACTGTTGTTGGCCCCAGCATGTGTTCTGTTGATCTCTCCATGCCGGGTTCTGGTACTATTGGTACTGGTTGGCCCTCGATTTTGGGAAACATAACTCACCTCGCTCGTCGAGGTGCCTCCAGTTGAACCCGGGAATTCTCCCATGATGTGGTTATCACCACAGTCGCCACATGCTGGATGGTGCGCTGCATGAACTTGAGATGCTCCTTTGAGGTTAAATGCGTCTATTTTCTTGGACACAACGTCCAACTGAGCAGCCAACACTGTGGTAGCGTCAATATTGTGCATACATCGCTTTTGAGTCCCCCGCTCGGAGTGCCACTGGAAGCTGTTGGATGACATATCTTCCAGTAGTTCGAATAGTTCTTCGGGGGACTTCCGCATCACCGTACCTCCAGCAGCAGCGTCCACCACAGACTTGGTATTTGTGTTAAGTCCTCCATAGAACGTATGGACTTGCATCCAGAGTGGGAGTCCGTGATGGGGGAATTTTTGTAACATCTCCTTGAAGTGTTCCCCGGACTCGTACAACGACTCGGAGTCGTGCTGCTGGAAGTTATGAGTCTCATTCCGAAGTGTCACCATCTTGGATGGCGGGATGTACTTGGAAAGGAACGCCTGGGCTAGCTCCTCCCAGGTGAGGATAGATCGTTGTGGCAGCCACTTGATCTAGTCCTTCACCTTATCCTGTAGATAAAAGGGAAATAGGTGAATACAGATGGCGTCCTCGGACACTCCATGGTATCGAAAGTTGTCGCAGATCTCCAGAAAGTTGGAGAGATGGGCGTTTGGATCCTCGCTGGCCAGGCCTCAAAATTGGACTGTGTTCTGGATCAGCTGCATGATAGAAGGCTTGATCTCGAAGTGATGGGCCTGGACCGGAGGACGAACGATGCCCGTATCAGCTCCGTGAATCAAAGGAAGTCCGTACTCCATAAGGGTATATCTTAGAGGTTGTTGTTGATGGGGTGGAGCTTGCATAAACTGCTCCTGAGGGGAAAAGTATGGTTGTGGGAAGGGTTTCTGCGGTGGACGTTGGTAATCCCTTGGGAGGAATTCCATAAAGGCTCCAAGAGGTTGCTCTGGTAGACCAGCAGCGGGATGCTGTTGATCTTGGTACTGATGCTCAGTCACAGCATCGACGGCTGGTACTCCATCTTCCTTGTTCACCATAGGTCTTTGTAGATGGTTGTGAGTTTCTGTCTATGTACGCCGATGATGAAACAAGGTCCGTTCGATTTCTGGGTCAAGCGGAACTAATTCCTAAGACTCGGCTCTTTTGGATCATGTAAAGCGTCGAAACATACACTTGAAGCACTACACAACACAAAAACGAACACCAGGCGTAAAAGGGGAAAATAGAAAAAGAGAAAATTTGAAATGAGATTTAGAAAAGATATTTTTGATAATTTTTTATTTTTATGTTAACTTAAATCAATTACTAACACAATTTAAATCTTACCACTAAACGGGTTCCCTCACAACGGCGCCAAAATTTGGCCTATGCTTGTTGTTTGTTTGAAGTTTTATGTGTCCCAAATTAATTACCTGTTCTTAGAACTTTAGTATAGCATAAGTTCGGGGTCGATCTACAGGGAACCATGGCATGCATGAATTTAATTGCGTTAATTCTTAATTAGGTGAAGTATGAAAAGTTTAGAAACGATTGGGATGATTTTTTTGGGTTTTGATTTAAACTAAACTGATTTACTTTGAAGAATGGATATAGTTTGAAGGAAAATAACGGGTAAATTTAAAAAGTTATTAGAAATGGAAACAAAAGACGTGTCGGGGCTGTGGTGAATAAGGAGTTCTTATGCAGATTGTTTAAATGGTTGTGCTTTTCATAATAATTCAATCATTCAGGATTCCATTTTGTTATAATATTTCCTTGGTCAGTTCTTCTTGTTTGGAATTAGAGCAGTTGACTCCTTGGTCTGGTATTCAATGTCCTTAATTATTTATTACATCCAATACATTACTTGAATTGGTGAAAACCTTCCAATGGTCATGGATGTTTTCACCATTACTTTTCTTTTGTATCGCTGAGAATCCTTCCCTTGGTCCGGCTAAGAATTCTCAGTTATATTAGACAGTGGCTTAAGAAAAGTATGATGAATTACAAAGATTCAAACACAACTATATAAAACAATATTCAAATTATAATCCCATCATCCACAACCCCAACACGAGGGGTTTAGTTACACATAGAATTTAGGAGAGAAACGACACACGTGATACCTGACGGATTCATCGTGTAGGCGTTGAGGTAGAGTATCGGAGGGTGGAATGGTGGAATAGCGGAATGACGGCACCTCGATGGCTTCGGGAATGGTGGTATCAGAGCTTCTACCTCCTCCAATGGTTTTTTACACCCCAAATTCGTAAGCCAAGGCATCATTTTATAGAAAAATAAAGTACACTGCGTGTAGAGAAAGTACACGCCGTGTACTTTTCGTCAACGCGTTTTGGCGCCATTTTCTCCACTGGCAGGTGGCTAAGCACGTCGTTCTTGACTTTTGCACACGGCGCCGCCTACAAGTTGAGTGAACACAGCGTGTAGCGCCGCCATACACGGCGTGTAGCAGCGCTAGCCCCTTCTAGAATAGAAGACACGTGGGGTAAAAGTTCAAATATGTCGTGTCTTCATCAACGGCCACATGGGAGTGTGGACTTTTCTCTGCAACCACCGCTTCTAGAAGGTGGTACATGGCGTGCAACGCCACCCCACACGGCGTGCATCTCTTCCTGGAGACATGGGCGTGTACTCCCTGCTTTGGTTTGTGTCCTTGTCTGGATGTACACGGCGTTTATAGAAAGTACACGCCATGTAGTTTCAAAAATTTTACAAACTTCCCTTGATCCTTGTATTAAGCCAGAAAGCTCCTGTAAGTAAACAGATTCACCAAAATCAAATAATGTGTTCATGAAACCCCAGATATATGCTGAAAACATGCTTTTATCTTCAATTATATATTTGGAAATGTATACAAAAATTGGGTGCATCATGTATGGATATACCATTTCAATCCCACTCATTCCTAAATCATATCAACATCATGAAAGAAAATTATATCATTGAGATCACACCAAAACATTCATAAATATGATCTTATGCATTGATCCTTTAATATGGAAGGAGAAACACCAAACTCTTAGAAGATCCTTGTGAATATCATTTCATTGATATTGAAACATGACTTAATGGAAGATCTATTCTCATCATGTGGGAGATCCTTACACTAACAGAATCTCTAATCACTAATAGTAGATCAATAATTAAGAAAGGTTGAAAATAGAATAATCGGGTTTTCTCATCATATAGTAGGTAACATTACACAAATTTACAATTATATTTTGTTCTTCATGATGAATCATATGGTTGTTTAATATAAACATAACTGTAGATTGGAACTATATTTACATAGTCATTTTTTATCATAACCAATCCACATATGTAGTGTGATCAATCCATCTCATTTTATATGGTAGATCATATGTTCCTATAGAATCTCATCAGGAAAGCATGAAATCAATAATAATCCCTATGGTGTGTTCAATATTAATCATCACATGGTAAATTTATCAAAATAATCTCATTGATAACCAGGAGATTGATGAAGATCAATAGTTCACATATCTACTTTTTTTCATTAAATTTATGTTTTTATATAATATAGTGTAATGTGGCATGGGATTTCCCATACATTGATCCATCCATTAAAAACTCAATGAAATGTATTTGGGTCCACTCTGAGAATCACATAACACCCACATTGGTTTCAAAATCATATTGTGTGGTCAGTCCATCACTCTAACTATGAGAAGTCTCCCACATCAACCCATGCATGTGTACACGTCTCTATATGTGAATCCATGAATAATTTATCCCTTTTTATCCTATAAGGTATGTGTTTATGGGGTTTATTCTGATGTAGTTGATTCATCTCCCTTGTAATACAATTTTTGACCCTTTATTTAAATATAAAATAGATTTAAAATGCCTTATCCAAATAACATTATTTCACCAACATACATTTGTTTTATTCATCATAAATTTAATCAATTATATTGATGACTGTTGAAAATAATTTCCAAACTCAATATGGAAATTTTATAAATATTGATATCCAGTTAAAATATTATCAAAATAATCATGTCATGAAAATAAATACAATGTCATCCACCCATTAGTGGTGAAAAATATCACACATTCAATTTTTTCCATATAAACTTCTCTTATTTATCTTCCCCTTGTTTATAGCAAACCAAAAGTGAATAACTATGAAGGACTAACCAAAAAATCCCAGTGTAATTGAATCATGATTCAATCATCCCTTGGTATATATGATCTAGTTCTTTATAGAAAACATGAGTGATTAATTTAATAAATAGTACTAACTGTAATCACATTACCTCTCAAAAACATACATTCATATATTTTATCATTACGAAAAAGCTCATGAAAAAAATTAAATTTGTTCCCAAGATGAAGGACTTTTTTCTCCCCATGTATTTATAATCCTCCTATGGAAAAATAAGGGAAATAAATGGATGATACAACAAATGTAATCCAGTAGTATCTAAAATCAAGATACACTACAATTTGTTGTCTTAGATACTGAAAAGACTTAACTTAATTATATTATTATTTTATTGGAGTTTTTTACTGAATTAAAATTATTTTAATTAAAATACATGGCTTGTCTACTATATTTTTTGGGAATTAAATATTTTTTGATTGTTAGAAATTTTATTGATTTTTATTTTAATTCTTCAATTTTCAATCACTTCATGTTGAAATATGTGTCCTATGACAAGTTTCCTTCAAAATATACCATGCTGGAAAATGGGTAATATCCCTAAATAAAACATAAGAAGACTTCAAATATACCATGTAAAAATAATTATCAAATGTATGTAAAAATTGACAATAGGGAAGCTATTGTGACTACCTAACAGGCTTGTATAAAAAAAATCGATGATGCAAATCTAGAAAAGTAAGTCGAATATAAAAAAATATAAGTAAAACTGGATAAATTATCAAGTCAACTATTATTGAAATTTAATCTGCTACACGAATTACTCCCATTGATGACACACAAAAAAAATCTATTACTTGTTATACCTTTATTAATAAAAAAATTATTACTTATTAAAAAGTGAATTTGATTGATTAAAATCAAAATCAACAGTGATGCTAATATTAGCATCATCAGATAAGTAATTTGATATTAATCAAATAGAAAAGTCAAACCAAATTTTAAATGACTAGAATTGATCTCATCTAATGTTATAATCTAATTCAACTGATACAATGAAATCCAGATCATTCCCTTTAACAATTGAATAAATTGAGTATAATCATTTTAGATAATGTTAAGTTATTCATGGAATCAATATATGACACCAAGCATTAATTTTAATAATGTATCAAACTAAATTAATTATTGAATAAGATCATACACCTATTAACGTGGAACCATGATAATATTTTTAGGAGTTGGGTTGGTTAGAAAAAATATAAATCATGATAAATATAAATAATTGAAAAATTTGTGTCATGTATTGATGTGGATTTGGAACCTATGTAGAATGGGAGATAGTGACAAAATGTACTATGTCGAGAAGATGAAATTAATTGAAAATACCCATAATATGTGTTACCAATAACAACATCGAAGACTAACTATTCAGAGTGAAACATTTAAAAGATCAATTATTTTTTATGGATCAAATGGTTATCATTATTTGATTAATTAATAAAGATGACATGAAATGTTGATTAGGTCACTGATGAAAAAGAGTAACACCATCATACATTGGAGTACTTATATGTTGTTGTATCATAATTTTATCATTGTGTAGATCAATATAGAAGAAATTATAGGGTGAGTTTTAATCCATTAATTTTCCTTCATGAGCCCGTTGTTATTAAAAGAATGTTCATGTGTAATTTCGGATGAGGTCCATGATAAAAAAATATGATATTGAGTTGATAAATAACTATGAAACCAAAACATAAACATCACTAAAATTAAGTTTTATATACCATTCAAGTTTAATTAGAAATAACTTAATGGATACTAGAATGAAGATGACTAATTGAAATAGTAAATATTACCTTCAGTGAGAATTAAATAAATTTTTAGGTATAATATTTGATTGATCACTATGTTAAATACATTTTGAAATATTCATGGATGTTATTAAAAGACCAAAATGCATATTTAAAGAAGATTTAACTATGAACAATGTTTTTCCCATGTTTTTGTAATGATGAATCTACTCAACGTAATTAATAATCTAATTGAACCATAATTACATTTCTTTTGAAACATGTTTTGGGTCAAATTTAAAATAAAAATATATCATAAATTCTTGATAGTTTTTGTGGAAGGGTGAACCCAATAATTATTTTCATACATGATAATAAAATGTTCAATCATACTCTATAATTTGGGGTTCTGAAATTAACATAGTAAATAAATAATTTGGCTTTCTAGAATGCAATTATATATGAGAAAATATATACTTAAAAGTTATAAAGTGTATGACTTTAAATATTTAGCTTCCCTAAACCTTAGAAATATATTATTTGATGCCAATAAGAGGAAGGGATGTAATCTTTTTATTTCTTATTAAAATATACTAATCTCAATTTCATCTGCACATAATTTTATTCCCTTTATATATTATGGAATAAAATATTGAAATCAACTCATAAAGATTCCATGGGTGTCAATTGATGATTCAAGTGATCATGACCCTTTAGATTTAAATTTTGATATTATATAGTGCATGAATGATGGTAAATAGTTAAAACTGCATCTATACAGGAAACAAAAATGGTTAGGGTTTACTATATACTGTCATCAAAGAGGAGTACGTTATATAGTCAATGTTCCATGTGGATTTTAAAGATAATTTTTTGGAGTTAAGAATGTTTTTAAGGTGATGTTTGGGATGTGGATAATTATTTATAGATGAATAATAATATGGAGTAGAAGAGATCCCTGGAGAATCCTATGAAACCAGGAATAGGGTAACCACATAGGAATATATTATAGGTAAAATATTGATAGAAAAATATAAATAGAGAACTAGTAAATATTGGAAATATTTATTGGATCCAAATATTTCCATAGCTGGAAATGGGTTTATTTTGTATATTTTATATGTCCAAACTAGGTTTGAATAATGATTTCACAATAAAATATATCTTATTGTGCAGGTGTATTTAGTATTTAAGGAGGAATTCCAAAAAAATTCTATGCATAAATATGAAAAATGAATGAGTTTTTTGATTTATGGGATTTGTGATGATTGGGTTTCATGAATGTTTAGTTGTCATGATAATGTGAAGAATAACAAATGTGTGATGTAGAGAAATTGTTCTCATGAATACAAGAAGATTATTGAATGCAATATGATGTGACAGATAATCTATGTTCCCATGAGAGGGTCACTGAACATGAAACTTTTCATTGGAGATACATTAATAAAAGATATTATCAAGAAAAGTAAAAAGGTTTTGAAAGAGTCCAATGAGAGTGTGGGATCTTTTCCAAGGGATAAGTATATAAATATTTTGCCACACCAGTTAATTTTACATTAAGAGATTTGGGAAAAAGGGTGAATTGGACATATTTTTTAAAGGTATAAGTAATAAATAATTATTCATGAATCCAAAGTTCATCATGAGCCTTGGAATCAAAAAGATAATGGATATGAACAAATTGATGATAAGGAATATCAAAAAATGTTATGTGAAGACAGTGAGTTACATGGGGATGAGATATTTAAAATTTCGGTGATCCTTATGAACGATATTTTATTTGTAATGTTTGGGATATTATAAAAATAGTGTGGGATTTCTATGGATTATAATTATTTGAAATAAAAAATGGGGTTTTACAGAGGATAATAGCTTCACTAACCTTAGTGTTGATTATATAGTTTAAATAAATATTGTTTTCAAGTTCATCAACTAGAATCTATGGTTTATATTGATTCACATCATATTTAGGTTGAATGTCATAAATTCACAATCTACTGATCTGGCATTCATGTCATTAAAATTATTATTGGATCACCTAAGTTAGTGAGACAGGGGGAGTGAGTAAACGTTTTTTGAGGGATGCAGTGTTCTATCCACAATTATATTAATAGTGGTGTTCCTGGAAAATAGTTAATATGTCTTATATATTGTTTTACACAATAACTAGGATGGATTAAAAGTTTTTATTTGACCAACACATTTTTATTGAATGTTTGTTGCAATATACCATAGTGGTGAACCAAGTAAAACTAGTGTGTTGTCCTTATACATATAAATTTTTAATTAATCAACAATTCTATTAGATATCTTTAAGAAGATACTATAAATTTGGGAAGAATATCCACTGCATTAAATGTAAACATTGAATCTATGATTTACCCCTCCCATATCTATGTTTTATAGGGCCCCACAAGTGATATCATAACATAAAAAGTATTAGAGTAAAATCATTCACCAATTGTTTTCATGGAGATTTCATTGAATATTAGAAGAGTCCCCATTGATGGATGAATCTTTTAGATTTTGGGACAAAATAATTATACCTAACATCAAGTCTTTGATAATAAGAATTAATATATGAAAAAACATCCTGATGAAAACATGTATATCTTCTTTAATCCAATAACTAATGTTCTATTATCCATTTGAGGAAATGGAGAATAAATTAAGCACATGGAAATTTTGGATAAAATAATTATATGTCTCATATTCTATTAAAACCTAAATTTCAAAATCATGAGGATAAATATTTACCTCTTCTCTATCTTGATGGTCTATTAAGTAGCCTTGTGGATTATGAGATGATAATCTAACTAGAAGAATCATGTAATCGAGTAAGGAATAAAATTGAATTCAAATAAATGGAAAATATACAGTTTCATGGTTAATTTATTATGAGTTATAATAAATTGATTATCTATTTTTAATGAAATTCAAGAGAATAAATTAGTTATTTTAAGGTATGCTTCTGTTGGCATGGTTAGTGTGTGGTAATATAGGTAGCACAACATCTCATTTACCCATGAAATTTTATGATAAAGAAAGAGAAGAATTAGTCCAGGAGAAGCCTCTAAATAGATTCTCTTAAAATAGAGACTTCATTATAGAAAATAATTTTCATAGAAATATATTCATTTATAATGAATAACTAGATGATTATGGTGTATGGGATGATGTATAACTTTATATTAAATTTTATTGTAAAGAATATTTGATGGATAAAATTGAAAAGTTAGAAACTAAATAACTGGAGGATAATTAGTTACAGGGATTTTATTATTATCATGATGTAACATGATGGTTCTCTAATTGATCTTTATAATAATATTAATATAAATAGAATATTTAGAGATATGAATAAAGATTCATCAGAGTTTGTTAGTCAGTTTAAAGATGATCTTGATTCACTATATATAGATCCAGAAGAACATGTGAAATATCTGGAAATATTATAAGATGATATGGAATTTAAAATTGTGATTTAAGAGAAAAAAATATTCATTAGTGAATATTCATTGATACTTATGTTAAAGTATATGAAATTTGACGTACTTGAATATGATGTTTTTACACAATAGAGGAAATTGGAAATAGAATAAAAAAAAGTGAAATAAAGATGAAATTATATTACTAATTATTCTCAAATATAGAGATTCTAAAATGGGTTAAATGTGAATACGATTTATTAGAGAAGGACATGAATAATTAGAAATCCACAATGGTGGAAACCAGTAGAATTGGTTGTGATGTAGAAACATCAATCTATAGAAATGATATTAACAAAATTGAATAGAATCATAGTGTAATAAATATAAAAATGAATCCAAATAAAAAAATGAATTTTTTTAAAAAATATTAATGATAAATGGAAATAATAATCATGTATACATATATAATGAAAATTTAAATTCCATCATAAAATAAGTGTATATGTAGTGGAATATAAGTTATAAAACAATTTCTCTTATTAAATGAGGATTTTCTAGATTTTGGGGACATACCAAGGCTTAATGAGACGATGCAAGGATATATGTGGTTGGAGAATCATATGGAGTTGAAAATTGATAATGAGACCATATCCTTAATCATATATAATAAATAGTTTCTATGGATATTGTTTTCACTATTTTGATTATGTCCATAAATCAATTCATTATAGGTAAAGGAATAGTGGGATCAATACCTACAAATCTCATAAAAATTGTTACCCACCAACTAAGCAAATTTAAACTTGAAAAATGATATTCTCCTCTGAAAGAAGAACATGATTTTGATAAACACAAGAATATTGAAAATTATTTAGAAATGCCATCATAATCTTCCCCCAAATCATGTATCTCCTGAAAAAAAGAATCTTATGAAATTTACATCATTTAAATAGATCATGAATATATATAGAATAGTATAAATTGGATTCATAATAGAGAATGTCCATCCCCAATGACAGGATGTTCATATTTATTGAAAAATGCTTTGAACAGAGTTTATGGTATAGTGATATTCATCAACAAAGGTGATTTAAATATATATAGAAATAGAAATAAATATCTATAAAATGATGAGATGAGGAATACCAAAGTTCTCTAGGTAGACATTTTTCATCATTATCACTCGAGTGTGAGTTAACAATGAGACTTAGGATGGATAGATACATTTATTATAAATGGGTGAACTCTCAAAGTAATGGTATTTAATTCTATCATGTATGGATGCATAAAGTATAAAATTTTTTATGAAGATGATAGTGAAGAGAACATGTGTTACTTAATATATGTACAAGAAAATAACTTGTGTAACCATAGGTTGGGTCACATTAACCAAATAAATATCACATTGATATATAAGATTAATATTTTAATGTACATTCCCAATTTTAATTGTGGTTGAGAAAAGAAATATGATCCCTGAATGTATGGAATGATAGTATAGGTTTTGTATTGCCCAAAGGTCAAGAGGTCATTGAATCCTCATGATCACATCCACGCAGATTTTTTTGGATGAATGAATATGGATGGGACATATTAATAGACGTAATTAATTCATTTTATTGATGATAATAGTTTAATGTATTTATATATTTTTAGTAAAAGGAAAATTTAATTGTTTGAATATATTAATAGTTATCTTCAAATAATTGAGAAATAAATCAGTCATATAGACAATATTCTATGATATGACAAAGGAGGAGAATACAAATCCATTCAATTTTAATATTTGAAGACAAAAAATGGGATAAATCATGAAATTTTTGGATAGAGAAACCATAAAACAATTGTGTCATTGAATGTAAAAATCGAAAGGTGAACAATATGTATCATACTATGATGTTTGTGAGTAGTTTTTATCTGCATTTATAGGGAGGGGTTGTTGATGTATTGGTTTACACTCAAAATCAAATAGGTAATTTTATAGGGGAAACCAATACTGCATATGTTATATTGAATGGAAGTAATTCCTCATTAAATTATTTTTATGTTTTTAAAAGCTAATGATTTATATGAAAAATATAATTAATTCATGGAATGTATGGTAATGCTATAGGTGATAATATATTACTTTGATATTAAATAAAGATGAAATCATAAAGATTATACAATAATAGTATTAGAAATAAAATGGAAATAAATTATATCAATTTCATTAATGGTAAATCAATAAATAACTCTATGACCTTATATATTGATATGATTGAAAATGATGTATAATGTGGACAAGTGATAACTTCAAATACTGAAATAGTGGCAGATTTAGAAAATGATTAGTGGTAGAAAAATGATAATGATTCAGAACAAGAATCAGTTGAGGAATCAATTTTTAATGAAGTTCCATTAGATTCTCATAGAAAAAAATCTAGGAGGTGAAATTTATTAATCTGACATCATTAGGGATTGGACCGCACCATAGAGATAAGGATAATGAACAATGAAGCACATAATTCTTTCCTATCAATTATTGACCCAACATCGTTTAAATAAGTAGTGAAGGATGAATAATGGGTTATGTACATGAATTATGAACTATATCATATTTACGAGAACCAAACATTGGATCATATTATGAAACTATACAATCACAATGTTACTAGAAAAAACCGGATCTTTAAAAACAAATTTTAACAAAGCTGGAAATAATATCAGAAAAAAGGAACACATTGTCTGTAAAATCTTATCACAGATTGATGTAATTTATGTAAATAGAAACGTTTCTCTAGATTCTATAATGGATTTGATCAGGCTCTTATATGGCATTGAAATTCAATGTGGATACAATGTTTATCAGGTTGTTGTTACTATTTCAAACATAAATGGTTTTCTTTAAAAAGATTTATACATTGAATAAAAGTGGGATTGCAAATTGAAAATCATGAGATAGAGGTTTGTGGATTAATAAAGTCTTTTTATGTTCTAAATTAGAAACCATTAGCACAATGTTCATGGATAGATTTTTTCCTGAATAAGATATAACTTAATAGATGAAGAGTCGAACAAACCCCTTATATGAATAATTCTCTAAATGATTAATTTATGGTACTTGTGTATGTGGATGATATAATGTTTGGTGAAATGAGGATTGGATAAGTTTAATGATGTTTCTAATAACATGAAATTCATATTTTAAATGTCCATGATTGGTCAACTCTCATACTTTATGGGGATAAAAGTGCACCAAAATACGGGTTAAAAATCATTTTATCATAAAAATGTGAAATATATATTCTTATTAAATTCAAAATTTATGTCTCCAATATAATTTTGAATTTGATTATATTTGGGACAAAATATAGAATTCATTAGCCAGGTAAATTAATTGATAACACCATGTACAATAGAATCGTTGGAATAATATTATACATGATAAAAACACTACCATCTATAATCTTTTAATCATTTTTAGAATCCTGCTTTCAATTTAATTTATAGAAGAGTATTTGGAAGAAATTAAAATATTATGTAGTATATTTGATGAATTTTCAATTTTTACATATACATTATAGTAATAATATGCAATTAATTATCTGAATTTTGTCATGATGATTGGTTTAGATAAATGGTGGATATAAAATCCAAAACTGCTGGAGAATATTTCCTTGGAAATAGGTGTGTGGGGTGGTTGAGAATGAAATAAGAAACCACTTAACTTTGTATGGATGAAGAAGGGAATATCTCTGCTATAAATGATTTGAATCAGCTATTGTAGATGATGAAACAAGTGACTGATATTAGTTATGAGTTTAAAAAATTGATCGTGATTAACTATGAAAACCAGAGCTTGATAGATATAATTATAAATCTATTTCAATACCATCATACCAAAAATATAGATACTATATATCACATCATCAAATAAAATTTTTATAATGACTTGATTAAAATGGTTCATGTTGGAATTGGGGACTATGTTTCTAACAATCTCACTAATCCATTGGAAGAACATGTGTTCAAGAAACATCAATTTATCCAACTTGTTCATCCATTTTCCAATGCATCATGAGATTTAAATTGATACCCTCTTCACATTTTTGATATATGTTTTAATCAATTTGTGGAATTAATGTAGGTTTATGGGGAAGATATGATCCATGGGGAGTTTGTTTTGAGTATATTTATAAAAAAAATAGGTTCATTATGTTTATTTCAAATGTAGTTAATAATTGATATTCAATTAAATTCAACACGTGATTATTTTTCATGTTCTAGAAATTGTTCAAGGAACCATTAAAATCAATTTTAGGACACTTGTTTTGTACACCAATTTTTGATCACATATAATTAAATTGAAGGATGGGTATTTCATCCCTATCTAATTTTTTATCATGAATGGGTTTTTAATTTATTTTATCAATATATTACCAAAGAACCCAAATAGAGAGATTTACGGAATGAAGTATTTTATTTTATGTAAATAGAGTATGTTTTTTGTTCATTGTCAATAAAAATTTGGGTTCATCGGGCATTTATCATGTTTAGGGAACCTACAATGTATAAGTATTCAATGTTCAGGGTGGTATCCTTATATAGTGATTTCAATAAAAAAATTTAAAATAAACAAGAATAAGAATCATGATTTAATAATAGATAATTTAAATAATTGTTTCATTGTAAACAAGGTAATCACATGAATGTTTTGATAATTTCACCTCAATATGACTTTTTTACATAATGATGGTTTTTTCTAATTATCTGGATCTTTGAGGACCTAGGATTCAATCCTGGTTTTCTCACAACTATGAGAAGATTCACGAATATAAGCTGAAATTATAGTAAATCATTGAAAAATATTAGAAGGTTATCAAACAAGAAAAAATATAGTAAATTATCACTAATAGAGGAGGTTTATTTGAATAAAATAAGAGGTTTGTGAAGAGGTTACTAGGAATGTGGGATCTTCGTGAAGTACTAATCTAATTAATATGTTGTCACACTACTTCGTTTTACATTGACTGATTCGAAGATAATGGTGAATCACTTCAATTTCAAAAAGGATTACCTTATATGGAAATACTCAAAAACTAGAAATCCTTTACATGGTTTATCTTTATAAAGTGAATTGATATGAACTAGTTGATGATAAGTCATATCAGAAAGGGAATTTTTTATATATTGGGAGTTTTCATTGAATTTGAGTACCAACAGGTTTGGGAGATTTGTGAAGGATAAGAGTTATTGAAGAATTATTTCTTTCTGATTCTTGGGATCTTCATGGATGTTTTAGGGGTGGTAAAGGCTGATATTTCATCAAAATAAAATGGGGGTTCCATGATGTCTGGGATATTTATAAATAGATAAGATAACCATATTTTTTATGTAAACAATATTTCCAGTGCATCTGTTTCGGTGCGGATGTGCGTCGGGTTACGCTGTTCCGCCAGGACGCGTTCGCGCGTGCACCCGTCAACCCGAGGGGATGGGCGCGCGGCTTGTGGTCCCGCAGTCCCGCTTTCCAAAGGCGGGCGGCATCCGTCCCTTATTCAGGGGCGTCTACTCCTTGATCAAAACCGGGATGATGGGATGTCGGCTCCTCCTTCCGTGGACGTCTCCTCGGAACTCGTCGCCTAATCCGGGTCTCCCTCATAGATTTAAGAATGTTCGTGAATCTCGTTCCCAGCGCCATATCTTCATGGACACCGGTTAATTATGCTGCTTCCGCCCGGACGCTCCAAGGATTCTGGTCGGGGCAGCAACCTGCGGTGAGGAGACCGGGTGGCTCTGGGTGTTGGGGGCGTGTCCTAACACTGCGCCTCTGCATGTCTGCCTTCCGTCCCTAATAGGGCTTCTCGAAGGAGTGATGGCCTGAGGCATCCCGCGCTTGGCGCGGGGAACTGTGTTACCTGAGGTTTTCCTCAGCTTTCCATGTTTAACACGGGGTATGCCGCGAGTTTGACGTCCAGTGGAGACGGCATCGGACTGATCAACACGAGGAGTGGATCAGATGACAGAACCCCTTGAGGGGAACCTCTGAGGCTGGGGGCCAGCACATGGGCGGCTTCCCGAGTGAAGTGGAGTGGGATGAAATGGCATGACCCCACCGGGATGTGGCGGCCCGGGTAAGGATCAGGATGGATGATGGAGTGAAGATCTTGGACCCCGTAGGGGCTTCCTACGTACCGTGCGTTAGCGCGGATCAAATTCAGCGTAGTTCGGATATACAGTTTAACGTCATGTTGGACGTCGGCAAGCCGACTCACAAAGAGATCGAGGCCGCCGGGTGGAGGATTGAACCGAACCACCTCGCACAGAGGGGGATGGAACGGCCGGGTGGATCACAGTTTCACGTCATGCTGGACGTTGGCAAGCCGACTCACAAGGAGGTCGAGGCTGCCTGGAGAAGGATCGAACCGAACCACCTCGCACAGGGGGGGATGGAACGGCCGGGTGAATCACAGTTTCACGTCATGCTGGACGATAAAAGGAGAAATAGAAAAAGGGGCAGTGGGGAAGCACAATGGAGATACACACGTGCAGTCCCCCACAGAGGCGGATTCATAGGTGAATCAACGCAAGTGTGAACCCGGGAGGGGTCCACTGATGGACGAACCGACGTAAATACGACCGGGATGACCAGGTGGTAGGCTTAAACCTCGGAGAGGCTTCCTACGTACCCTGTTTAGAAGACAGGGATCAAAGTCCACGTAGTTCGTTCTGTCTGTAACACTATACCCCTGTGGGCGAAGGCCACTCCAATCCCGACATCCCTGCAGAGACGCGCGGGTGGGGGCCACATCCAGACCGGGGGGATCCTGCGTGCGAGACACGGGATCAGGTGATGCGGACGGTTTAACGTCTTGCCGGACGAAGTACAGTTTAACGTCGTGTGTTGAGGACGAAGCGGACGGTTTAATGTCTCGCCGGACGAAGTACAGTTTAACGTCGTGTGTTGAGGACGAAGATGCTTGGCAGTTTAACGTCTTGCAGCGCGGACGATGGTGCAGTTTAATGTCGTGCGGGGCGTAAACGCCTGGCAGTTTAACATCATGTAGCGCAGACGTGGCACAGTTTAATGACATGTTGGACGTATGCAGTTTAACGTCGTGCAGGACGTTGAAGCCGCCGATAGGTCCGTGTCACTTCGCGCAAGCCTGGAGGGCCGCACGGAAAGACAACGCACAGTGCGGGCACCCGGGATGAGGGTCATCGGGCGCCACGCAGGCGGGTACCCTCAGGGGGTCAAAGGGGGTGACCCTGGCAGCTTGCGCACAAAAGAGGAGCTTTGCGCGCAATACCGCGGGTCGGCGCGCAAATGGGCGGCTTGGGCCAGAACTTTGCGCGCACCGGGCTTCGGGTAGCGCGCGGGGGCAACGGCTCATTCTTTAATGAATGACCACTTTGGAAAAAGGGGGGTGCGCGCAATCGGGTTGGATTGCGCGCACCCGGGGGCAATTGCGCGCAAGAGGCTTCTTTTGCGCGCGAATGCCTTTGGGTGAATATTTATTCAAAGGAAAGGAGCCAAAGGGATTGCGCGCGAAGGAGAACCCCAAGGCTTTCTTGCGCGAAAGAAAAGAGGTTACCTGAAGATCGGCATTGCGTGCGGAAGGGGTTGGATTGCGCGCACGAGAGACCGTTCGAATTCTGGCAACCTTCAAAACGTCGGGGGTCGCCTTATATTTATAGGCAACCCCGGGCGCGGAATCCAGTTCGCGGGCGCGAAATTCTCTTCGCGGGCGCGGAATAGGGCCCGGCGCGCAAGGGAGTCGCGCGGGCCACCGGCGCGCAAAATTGCGCGCCGGCCCAGCACTTTGCGCGCATCCCGGGAGGTTTGCGCGCGGCTCATCAACTTTGCGCGCGGGGCTCCAAAATTCCGCGCAAGTCCTCTGGGCCCTCCGAAACGTGCTTCCGACTCCAAATATGACCTCGCTTTCCGCATCTGGAGCTTCGTTTGGGAACAACGAACTTTTCCAGCGTCTACAAAAGCCCCCCCTCAGAATCTGATCGGCGAGAGGTCGCAACGATCGGGTTCCGAGGGAGACGCCGGAATGCCGAAGTCCTGGGTGGCGCGGGACGGTGGCGCGCAAAAAAGGGCGTCAGGCGCGAAATTTGCTGTCGCGGTCGCGCAAAGCGCTTTCCGCGCAGCGCGGACTCCCGGCCTTGCCTATAAATAGGGGCCCTGGGTCCCCCGCACCATACACTGGCCTTCCGCGCGATAAGCATTCGAGCTCTCGTGCGCGAAATTGCCTTTTCCGGCGCGGAATTCGCCCGCTCGTCGCGCAAACCTGTCCGGAATTCGGCCTGCTTTTGCGCGAACACTCGGGGTTTTACGCGACGGACTTCCCGATTGCACGCCGTCCACTAGGATTGCGCGCCAACTCTCAAACTTCTCTACCAGCCTCATCCGATTCCGCACGCTTCATCCCTTAACCCGCACGACTCCCGAAGCTTCTGAGATGGCCGCGCATCAAGGAAATGAGGGGGATGCCGCCACTCGCAGAGCTGAGATGGCGACGAACGAGTAGGTCTACGGAGCCAAGGAGATTGTTTCGAACAATCAATCCTTGTTCGACTTGCTGACGCCGGCCCAGAAGACATATCCACTGTCAGACAACCTACCGCTCTGGAACTTCGGCATCCTAGATGAGGTTCCAGTGCCAGGGTTCGAGGTTGACGCGCCACGGACCTGGGTGACTCGGGAGGACGAGCTTCCCCGCTATAACATCACCAACAATGGGCATCCTGCCAGGGAGACCAGGCATTTAGATGTCTACGTCCTGAACCCGAGGACGCGAACCATTGACGGGGGTGAGCCTACTGCGGAGAATTCTCCAGCCCTCTACTCGAGCATATATCGCCAGAGTGTCACCGACGACACCAAGGGCTGGCTGAAGGACTGGGACTTGCGATCTGGGGGCAATTTCACCAGTGAGTGGGCCTGGGCGTTCTGGGTACGCCACACTTGCGATCACTTCGCGGAGGAGCTGCGGTACATCGGCCTGTTTGAGGCGGTGTGGACGTCGCAGTTCCACTTCTACCAGCAGTCCGAGCTCGGGCCGGAGCTGTTCACCCGCTGGTCCCCGGATACCAACACCTTCCATCTTCACCATGGGGAGGTCGGCATCGGTCTCTGGGACATCCACTGCATCGGAGGTATCCCACTGGAGGGTTACCAGTACGATGAGTTCCTGCCTCCGAAGAACACCTGGGAAGACAGGACACAGACTCCCATTCTGACCTGGCATCTGCTTGACCTGGCTACGCAGCGGCTCGGGATCAAGGACTTCCAGAAGGACATAGCCTACAAGGAGTGGTTTAGCCAGTTCTTGGAGCATGACCCGGCGGTCAAGATGCCAGGCAGGGGGAAGCGGTGCCCGACCGCGGCTCAGAGGAGCCGGAACGGGTCGTACTGGCGGGTCCTGGAGACGGGCGACTACCGCTCATGGGGGTACCGCGTCATCGAGGCCCGGGACCCAAATGTTCGGTACGCGGCGTTCCTGGCCGCCTTTCTGAGTGGGTGGCTCCTGCCAGTGCGGGACGCGAGAATGGGCGTTCGCCCGGCGACGCTGGCGATGGCGGGCGCTATGGCCGCCAACAAAAGATATAACCTCGGGGTCCCAGTGTTGGCTAAGCTGTACGCCATCCTGGGACGCATCTCACGAGGGGGGTCGCCACGAAGGATCTGTGGGCCCTTTCAATTCTTCCACGGCTGGGTGGCTGCTCACCTTGGTGGGTACACGTTTCCGAACGCCATCATTCCTCCGGGCAACGGCCTGCGACCCTCCCTGCTGAACATTGCGGGGGTCGCTCCGATGACCCTAAGTGAAGAGGGCGTGAGGATTCGGATTGGAAATCATGCCAATTTCAACTTCAACCCGTTCCCCACTCCCGTCGGCCAGATGATCGACAACGGGCAGGGCCCGCAGGAGCAGCATGAATACTTCCTGAACATGTGGGGCGGGGTGCTCGTGGCTCGGATCGACGGGAAGGTGATCTGTGAGCCTTACGTGCCAACCCGGTTCGCCAGGCAGTTCGGGTGCCTTCAACGGATGCCGAAGAGGGTATTCACTGCTGTCCGGGAGGAGACGAACCCTGGCGTCCTTCGCCAGATGTGGCTGATGTTTGTCGCCTTTGGCTCTGGCGACGTCATCACTCTCCCTCCTACCGGGGTCGACGCAGGCTTGGCAACCGAGTACGCCGAACACGGGGCCATCGCGTACCCCGAGGGGCTTCTACGGAAGCCAGTTCGGCGGCTCGAGGTCACCCGTGCGGAGACCGGGCGTCAAGGAAGGAGGCGAGGGGCCGTTACACGGGGGAGAACGGAGGCGCGCCAAGCAGCGGAGCCGGCGCGAGCAGGGACTTCGGCGGCGGGCACATCGCAGGCTGCCGCTACGACCTCGGCGTCCAGAGAGGGGGCACGTGTGGTGGTCGAAGAGCGGCCCGGGAAGCAGGTAAGGCGTCTGCTCAAACCCTCCCACGATGCAGTCTTCCCGGCGTTGTGGTCGGCCTGGATGACCCTGTGGCAGTCACTGGGGACCGACACCATCTGGCGAAAGATACTTAGAGAAGGAATCCATCTGCCAGAGGTCGGGCGCCTCCATATTGCCGACAGGGTGGACTTCAACCGGCAGTATGCGTATCTGACGGCCATGGATGAGTACGCGCGCCAACGTGGTCAGCGTGCGGAGCCATCCCTTCTAGTGAAGGTGATGCTCGGTCTAGAGCCCGCTCCAGAACAGATGCCGCCGGCGGAAGACGACAGTAGCAATGACTCCGAGGAAGAGGAGGAGATGGGGGAGGATGAAGGCTCCGAGGGAAGATCCCATCAGGGGAGCCCACGGGAGAGCGGCGAGGTGGCTGGCTCTGACAATGTTGATGTCACTGAGCTCCTCGAGGTCCGCTTCTATCCCTACTCAACCTGCTTCATCCATTATCTTATGCAGCTTCTAACCCATTTCTCCACCATTCTCAGGAGCGCACGGATGTTGGTCAGGCTTCCTCAGCGGGAGTAGGAGAGGCGCCAGCAGGACAAGGCGGGGGCCAGACGCCCATCATTGAACTGACAAGCGTTGAGGGGTCCCCTGCTGCAACTGTTCCTGCGGCGGCCGGGATAGCGGAAGGTGACGCCTTGGATTCCCGTAAGTCTCCTTACCTTACTGCTGGTGCTTGCCGTTGACGATCCGTGACTAACCACGGCATGCCTTGCGCAGTGATCTCAACGCTGGAGGCTCGTCGGGTTGCCGAACCCGGGCCATCCACGAGTGGACCGGTGGCAGACACGCCGCCTGCTCCGGAACAGACTTCCCACACCGAGCCGGCCCCACCAACTGCTGATCAAGGGGCTACGGACGTCGGCGGTGCTGACATCGGAGAGAGGTCGGGGGCTGACGAGGGTGTCAACGCCGTTGGGGAGAGAGAAGAAGGTCGCCCAGATGTTGGGGAACCTATCCCCCATGAGGACATCCCAGGGGCGGACCCTGCAGCAGACCTGCTGGCTGCCTTCCCTGCCTACCGGCCTGCCGACCCCGAGGAGATGGACGACTCGGACGCGGAGGCGGTCGAGGAGAGCCGGATAGCGCGCCAAAGGGGGTGGAAGTGCATCCAGCGCTTCCTTAAGCGAGACCCATCGGAGTGGCTGGGGCGCATGGGATCACTTCAAACCTGGCTGTGCTTCCTGTGTGCCGGGGGAGCTGATGCTCAACGCCTCCATCTGACGGTCCGTGATTTCATGGCCGAAAAGATGCGCGAGAGCTGCCGGCGTGCCGACGTCGCACAAATTCGGGACATGTCGGAGAGCACGCGGGCGCTCCTCGCGGCGGAGCAGGAAGTCCGGCGTCTCGAAGGGAAGGCGGCAGAGAAGGAGGCCTTCGTCGCAGTGTGTACTGAGCTTGTGGAGCACCTATCGGCCCAACTGATCGACGCCCAGGTACAGCTGACGGAGGCGGGCCAACAGATGGTCACACTCCAAGTCGAGCGGGAGCGTGCACAGGCCAGGATCGACGAACTGCGTGCTGCGACTGCCGACGAGGAGAGGGCACGCAGAGAGCGAGAAGCAGCTCTGGAGGCCGCCAGCCAAAGGGTAGCGGCGTTAGAAAGACTTATCCAGCACGCTAATCCCTAAGGGCTTTGTTTTTGCCATCCCCAAAACATTTGCTCCCGCTACTCAATATTTCGATCCATTTGTATGAATCACCATATTTATCTGCATCTTTTGGTTTAACATGCTCGATCACAATTCATTGCCTTGCGGGAGCGTTAACCAAGCTTCAGGCGTCCGTAATTGGGCCTGGATTTCTAGAGAAAAGAGGGAGGTCATTCCTAGGAAAGGAGACCTCAAGCCTAATCAATGTATCATCCCCCCAACTTGTTCCGACACACGAGCGGGACAATGCTAGGGGCGTTGAGATTTTATCCGAACATAGGGAAATGAGAAAGGGTGAATCGCGTGTCCTGAATTCAGAAATCCACAACGGTTGGCCTTCCAGGAAATGCCCAAGACGGCAAGCGGACAATGGATCAATCGACCATACTACTGCGATAGACGGACCGAAGGTCATCATCCATATTGCAGGAGGCAGATCACATGTCATCATCAATGCCGCTTTGGGGGTTCCTTCAGGCACAAGGGTGGAAATCCAGATCAACAGGGCATGCGAAGCGTGGGGCGAAGTGACGATTTGTTCGGATAGAATCCAACGCTCTCAAAATTGCGCCACCGTGGGGAAAGCGTATTAGGAGGATGCACTAATCTGGCCGTGAATCACCCCAATTCTCAGACAGAACCTCTTTGACGAGGAGACTGTCGCTTCCCATCATTGCGACGGGGCATCCCGAGCTGAATCGGGGAGAATATCACAACTGCACCACTCTACCCGAAGTCAGGCCAGACGGCCGGCGACGAGGAGGGGCGGGACTTAGCGATCCCTGAGGCTGGACCCAAGTCGAAATGCCCGGGAGTTCCTACGTACTTCATCAGGCTGGAGATCAAGCCATACGTAGTTCTGCGAGTGCAGTTTAACGTCATGCAGGACGCAGAACCCCGTTTGGGGAGATCTTAGTTTAAGGTCTTAGAGCTCGGACCATAGGGGGAGATCTTAGTTTAAGGTCTTAGAGCTCGGACCATAGGGGGAGATCTTAGTTTAAGGTCTTAGAGCTCGGACCATAAGAACCTCAAAGTACGCCGCATCGTGGTCCTATCCCCTGGATATGCGAAGATGCACTGGGGAATAGTGTCAAGAGTGTCGAGATTTTGTCTGGTCAGAATGGGAGGTGGAAAATGTGATGTGAATCATGCGGCCATTCACTCAAGGACTGGGGGCACCGGCGTGACGATATGGGAGTACTGCCAACCGTGGCGGAAAAGCAGCATCAATATCGCACTAACCGTTGATGGAATGAGGCAGCAAACGAGCATCGACCGCTCAATCGCAGGATTCATATCGATTTGATGCCCGAGCCCATTGGGGGCACTAGCCCGAGTCGGTGGGAGAGCACTGAGGCATTGTGTCCAAACCGTTGACAGGGGCTCCACCCAGGGCGTAGGCGATGGGTCCGAATGAAAGGGAGCACGAAGCCTGAAAATGGAAGGGACCTGACCAAGCTAAACCTGACCCTCCTGGAAATAAACCAGAGTACTCTTGACACCAGTGGACCACTGCAAGGGGTCGAGGGACACGCCTTGAGGGTGGCCTGAAGGCGGCGGACTCCCCAGAGAAGGGGGGAATCTTTAAGAGGTGGGGGGCTGGACCCGAAGTTTCAAACATCCGGGCGTTCCTACGTATCCCATAAGGATGGGAATCAAGCCACACGTAGTTCTTGAAGCGCGGTGCAACACAATCGGGCACCAGCGCGGGGAAGGGTGCGGGTCTTACCCTCGCACACAGAAGAAGCGGTATTTGATATTTCTTGTTTGTCCTTAAAGATGGATGGTTTTTCGTGCAGCGACATGCCTGTGATTAAGGAATCCATGGCGTCGCCACAATAATCAAGCCATGAAAGGCATTGATGAATGGCGTGGTTATTAACCAGCGCCCAACGTGAGTGCCCCCTGAGGAGGACATCACGATGCAGTGCCGTTTCTCGTCGGGCAGCCAAGACGATCACAGTTTACGGTCGTGTGGTAGGACCAGACAACACAGTTTAAGGTCGTGTGGTAGGACCAGACAACACAGTTTAAGGTCGTGTGGTTCGGACCATGGAGGAATCCGCTTATCGCGATGCGGCGGACTCAGTGGAGGCGGGAACATACCCAGCCCTGCGGTCACGCACGATTCCAGGAGAAGGATCCTGGGATAGGGGCCTGCGTATGTCCATCACCCGAGGGGAAGAGATGCTAGCCTCCAGATATACTGGGCCCAAAACGCGATTGTTCGGGCGACTCCTTCCTCCTTATGGGGACGAGGGTCCAGCTATACACGTCCCTTAGGGAGGACATCAGCATATACCCTTGGTGCTCAGATCGTGGGAGCCTCGACAGACACCATTATCCTGGTTGGCCTGCCTAACGTGTAAAGGTGTACTGAAGGTCAGTATGAGGAGAGTGTCGAGATTCCACTACAACGCACAAAGGCGGAGTGTGATGAGGACCGCACAACCAATGTTCGGAGCCTAAAAGAGCCGACATGGCGATCAAGGATGTCGCTGACCATATTCGCAACACAACATCCGATCGCGTCAGCCTAGAACTGGGCAAGCAAACGAGCATCAACCGCTTAATCGCAGGATTCATATCGATTTGCGGCCCAGGACCCGCCGGTAAATCGACCCGGAGCGGTAGGAGAGCACTGAGGCATCGCACCCAAACCGCTAACGAGGATCCCTTTGAGTGAAGGCTCGAACAAGAGGAAGCGCGAGGCCCGACAAGCAACACGGGACTTGTCGGGATTGAATCCGACACCACAGGTCATAGACCAAAGTACCCAAAACATGTTAACAGATCACCGGAAAGGGTCGGAGGACTCACCCTGAGAGCAACCAAAAGACAGTAGATCCCCGTGATCAACCAGGAGACGGGGATGGACCTGAGACACAAGCGTCCAGGCGGTCCTACGTATCCCATAAGGATGGGAATCAAGCCGCACGTAGTTCTTGAGAGGCAGTTTAACGTCATGCAGGACGAAAAGAGAAAAAAGGGGGGAGCAGAAGGCATCCCCAAACGTGGGGGGGGCGTACAGCGTGACGAGCAAACCGACGTGAATGAGGGCATAGCCTCGCGCTCACACCATACACCGCACACCCGAGGGCAACTGGGCCAAGGGCCCGAGATGGGATGGAAATTCCCGAAGGATGGGGCTGGGCCTGAAACATGAATGTTCAGGCGGTCCTACGTATCCCATAAGGATGGGAATCAAGCCGCACGTAGTTCTTGAGAGGCAGTTTAACGTCATGCAGGACGAATGCTGAACAGTTTAACGTCTTGTAGCTCGGACGTAGTACAGTTTAACGTCGTTTTGGATGAATGCTAAACAGTTTAACGTCTTTTAGCTTGGACGAGGTACAGTTTAACGTCATGTTGGACGAAACACTTGGCAGTTTAACCTCTTGCAGCGCGAACGATATGCTAGGCAGTTTAACGTCGTGCAGCTTGGACGTATGCAGTTTAACGTCGTGCAGGACGTGGTACACTTAGACAAAGTACTGCTTAAGGAACCTAGCGTTGGTGGGAGGAGTGACACGCTCACAATCCATAGTTGCTAGGGAGTACGCGCCATTGGGATAGACCTTGTGGACGACAAGAGGTCCCTCCCACTTGGGCTCCAACTTGGGTGGCTTCCTGCCGGGGATCATTGGCGCTCTTAGGGCTAGCACTAGGTCACCCTGTAGGAAGGAGCGGAGGCGAACCTTCTTATTGAAAGCTCGAGCCATTCTGCTTTGATGCCTCTCCAAGTTGTGCAAGGCGCGAAGTCTATTCTCATCCAGTGCTTCCAACTCGACTAGACGGGCTTCAGCAGCTCTGTCCGGCGCTTGCTGGTCGTAGACCGCAGTGCGCAAGGACTGTAACTGGATCTCGATGGGCAGGACGGCCTCAGCTCCATACACCAGGGAATAAGGGGTCATCTGGGTGGAATTGCGAGTCGTCGTCCGATAAACCCAGAGGGCGTTGGGGAGCTTGTCCGGCCAACTCTTCTTGTTCTGACCAACCATTTTTTGCAGAATGTTAGAGAGGGTTTTGTTAAACGCCTCGATCTGTCCATTCGCCTGCGCATGATAGCGAGATGTATGGTTCGAGCGAATGTTGTATTTGGCGTACAACTTCTTCAACTCGGCTGCTCGGAAATTGGCTCTGTTATCCGTGAGGATAGCGTGAGGCACTCCAAATCGATGAATGATGTTGAAGGTCACGAAGTCAGTGATCGAACAGGATTTGACCTCTCTGAGCGGAATCACCTCTGCCCATTTGGAGAAGAAGTCCGTGGCGGTCAGAATGAACCGGCACTGGCGAGCCGTCGCTGGCGGGTAAGGTCCCACAACGTCCATCCCCCAGACTGCAAAGGGCCAAGAATACCTGGTGGTATGGAGAGGCTCCGGCGGCCGATGCACAAAGTTCACATGAACCTGGCACGCATGGCACCTCCTGGCATACTCGATGCAGTCATGGATCATGGAGGGCCAGAAGTATCCCAACCTCCGAATCTGGTGGGACAGTTTCGGCCCAGTCTGATGGGCACCGCATGAACCAGCATGAACCTCTTGCATGACTCGCGGGATCTCAACTCCCTGAAGGCAACGGAGGAGAACACCATCAAATCCGCGTCTATAGAGGATCTGCTCCAGGCCGGGACTGCTCTGGAGGACAAACTGCGATGCACGGCGTCGAACTCGCTCGCGCTCAGCCCGATCCAGCGGGAGAATGCCATGTTGGAGATACTCAACCAAAGGCGCCCTCCAATCAGGGGCTGGTTCGACTGCCACATCTGGGGTACTCGGGGCTCCGGGCGTAGGGGCAACCGTGGTGAGGTTACTTACCGACGGGCCGCGATCTTCCTCCGGGATAACGGGAGCGATGAGCCTGTGGTGCGTTACGCGGACGGTCAGGTTATCCTGTTCAGGCTCCGCAAGTGACGCAGCAAGGCTGGCCAAAGCATCTGCTCGACCGTTCTGCGACCGGGGAATATGGAAAATCTCTGGCCGAGAAGGGAACTGGGCCATCAGAAAGAGGGTGCACTCCAGCAGTGGCACAAGTTCTGGCTTCCTGACAACATAGTCGCCATTGATCTGCTTAACAACCAGCTCGGAGTCCCCTTTCACACACAGATGGGGCACGTCGATCTCGAGAGCTAACTCGAGGCCGGTGATGAGGGCATGGTATTCCGTCTCATTGTTGGTACAGCCCTCTGACAACAGGAAAGAGTATGGCAGCACGGCTTGCTCCGGGGTAATGAAGACGATACCCAAACCTACTCTATTGAGCATAAGATTATCAAGTCTTCTACCGGTGGGGCTCCGGGAGGCACCATCAAAGTGCATCTGCCAGCATGGACCGGCTCGATCGACCGAGAGGATGGCCTCATCAGGAAAGCCTAGATCCAGCGGCTGATCCGCGGAGGTTGGGTGAGCAGCCAGAAAGTCTGCCAATGCTTTCCCTTTGATGGCCTTCTGAGACACATACCCGATGTCGAACTGCTGGAGAATCACAGCCCACCGCGCTAGACGGCCAGTCAACATGGGCCGGCTCAGGATATATTTCAACGGGTCTACCCGAGAAACCAACTGTACCTCATGGTGCTGCAAGTAGTGCCGTAATTTATGTACGGTAAATACGAGCGCCAGGCAACTCTTCTCGATGGGGGAATACCTAACTTCCGCTTCGAGGAGCATGCGACTGAGGTAATAGAGGCTATTCTCTGTTCCCTCGTTGTTCTTCTGGGCGAGAAGGGCACCCAGGGACCGTTCCAGGGCGGTCACATAGAGGACCAGCGGCTTCCCGGATACAGGCGGCATCAGAACCGGAGGTTGCAGCAGGTACTGCTTGATTTCCTCGAAAGCGTTCTGACACTCTTTATCCCATACATAGGTGGCACCTTTCTTCATGATCCGAGAAAAGGGCTTACACTTGCCGGCCAGATTCGCGATGAATCGGCGTATATAGGCTAAGTGGCCTTGGAACCCTTGCAGTTGTCGGATGTTACTTGGGGGAGGCATCTGGCTAATCGCCCTGATCTTCTCTGGGTCGATCTCAATACCCCGGTATCTTACCACAAATCCAAGGAACTTTCCGGAGGTGACCCCGAAGGCACACTTCAACGGGTTCATCTTCAGGCAGCGAGACCGGAGGAAACCGAACACTTTCTCAAGATCTTTGAGATGGTCCTAACACTGGCGCGATTTGACTTCCAAGTCGTCGACGTAGCATTCCACCAATGTGCCGAGGATTGGCTTGAATATGTGGTGCATCGCCCGTTGATAGGTGGCACCTGCATTCTTCAGGCCGAAAGGCATGACCCGGTAACAGAAAGTACCTTGGGGGGCCCTGAAGGCAGTGAACTCCTCATCCTCAGGGGCCATCCGAATTTGGTTATATCCGGAGTATCCATCCATGACGGAGAGGGCTTGGAACCCTGCCGTGGCGTCAATCAACAGCTCTGTCACTGGAAGGGGAAAATCATCCTTCGGACAGTGGCGGTTGAGATCGCGAAAGTCGATGCAGACTCTGATCTGCCCGTTCTTCTTCCTGACCGGCACAATGTTGGCCAGCCATTTGGGGTACTGAACTTCCCTCACGAAGTTGGCTTTGATAAGCTTGTCAACTTCGGCCTCAACCATGGCACCGTGGAATGGGTGCATCTTCCTGGGAGGCTGCTTGAACCCGCGATGGTTCGCCGGGAGACCAAGGCGATGGACGGCTACCTGAGGATCTAGCCCCGGCATCTCGTCATAGCCCCAAGCGAACACATCGCGGTGCTTCCTGAGAAAGTCCACGTACTGCTGCCGCTCCTTAGAGGGCATGGCGGCACTGACCAATGTGGGTCTCGGATCTGCTTCGGTTCCAAGGTTCACTTGTACTAACTCATCGACCGTGGCGGAGACACCCTCCTCAAAAGCTGGGGGTGCATCTTCCACGTCCTCTCCACTCGGGGAGGGATCGTCCACGGGAGAGGCTGCGTTGGCAACTGCATTGGGGCTACCAGATCCTACTAGGCCGCTGGTGCTGGCACGGGCGGTCGCGGTCATCTCATCAGGAGACTCACAAGCCATCGAGACCATGGCTACGTCCAACCGTCGAATCGGGAGGACATAAGCGTCATCCAAACTTGCCCAGGGATTACTTGCAACAGCGACAGGCTCGACCTCACCTGCCAGGATCTGCTTATCCTTTCTCTTGTAATAGTCCGCGTCCAGATAGCGGGCTTCACATGAGGCAAAAGGAGAGGCATCTCCCTGAAGCACGCCCACTCGACCATTGAGGGAGTATTTGAGGCATTGGTGGTATGACGAGGGAACCGCCGCATGAAGGTGGAGCCATGGCCTGCCCATCAATGCGTTGTACGCAGTGTCTTGAGAGACTACCATGAATTCGGTGTTGGCAACCAAGTCACCGAACTGGGTCTTCAAACGTATCTTGCCGACCGGAGTTTGCTCGGTGCGGTCGTACCCCTGGATCCTGAGGTCGGAGGGGATCAAGTCATCCTCAGACAACCCCAATCTCCGGAGCGTCCGAGTGGGAATCAGGTTAATCCCGGACCCCGTGTCGACAAGACAGCGCCGGACTTCAAGGCCGTTGAACTGGCCAGTAACATACAGCGGACGAATGTGCCCCTGTATAGGAGGGTCTTCATCCTTACCAGAAAACGAGATAACAGCCTGGCATTCGGCGTCCTCAATCGTTTCGGCGTGAAAGGCCTCTGCAGCCGCAACCTCTGTCTCAAACTGGAGGGGGCTCTTCAGGGCTTCAGCGAGTGCCTCGCGCATCTCAGATGACATGCGCAGAGCCTCAAGGATGGAGAGTCTCGCTGGGATGTCGGCCAAGTGCTTCAGGACATCATACTTTTTGGCCAAGCGCGAGCCCCTGGTTGCAGGAGGTTGCTATGCGGTTGGAAGCATGACGGGCCTTTCCGGTTGTGCTGGCGGCCGACTGGTGCTTGGCGCATCTCGCTGTTCATTGGTTGAATCCCGGGAAATGGTCACCGTACTGGGGCTAGGAGGCCGGGATGGACTCGTGGCAGGGCGGAGCTGATCGCGACGCGGCTGAGGCGGTTCTGCCTGATCCCATACCACAAACAGTGGCGGAGGCGAATCTGTCACCCCCGGATGGGGGGGCTGCGCATGCTGAGCTCGGTTTTGAGCCTGCTGCCTGGTCTTAGTGGCGTGCACGGCCTGGCTGGAGGTACCAACTGCTGTGCCCCGGCGACTCCTGTTGTTGCGGCTCCTCCGACGGTGGCGACGACCGGGGACACTAGGGAGGTCCACCTGGTGCTCTTCAACGTCGGGAACCGAAAAGGGATTTACCAGCTCGACGGTATTAACCGAAGCGTACCCAGTACTGTCATCGGACGAATCATTCACCACTGGGCGGATCCGAGGAGGGATCCTCATCTCCGGGGGCATGAAATCGCCGAGAGTGCGGGATAGTGGCGGAACTGGCGGGGCGCTCTCTTCCTTCTTGCGCCGTCGCCGTTTGCTCTTCTTGGAAGAGGCAGGCTGGGACGACGATGCCGAAGCAGTACCCGCAGATTCTGGGGGCTCATGCTGATTCAAGCGTGCACGGATGATTCCATGGGCGCGAATGATCGTCTTGCGGGCCATCCAGTTTTTATACTTCTGGGATCCGCGGTCGGAGACTAGCTGCCATTCGTCCTCATTGCCGCTATCGTCATCTGATCCCACGAACACGCCCGCCACTTGTGCTGGGGCTGGGCCCAACCTGATTACATTGTTGTTAATCTGGTCTTGGAGCCAATCCTTAAACACATAGCACCGCTGGATGGTGTGCCCCAGGGCCCGATGGTAGGGGCAGTAGCGGGGGTTATCCGTGAGATGTGCCTCCTCCAGCCTCCAACACTCAGGCAGTCGCACAATCCTCTGCTCCAGGGCGCTCCAGAAATAACCGGGGACCCGATCCTCGTGAAATGAGTAGGTCAGGTATCGCGGGCCCCTGGGAGCATGGTCTTGACGAGGGGCTGGAGGGGCCTGCCGAGGAGGTGGACCCTGATTATCTCGCCTGGGTTGTGGCGGTACATTACGCGGAGGGGCCGGCCGGTTCTGAGGTTGCCGCTGCTGGGCCGGGAACTGAGCCCGTGGAGGCGGATTCCTGTGAGGCTGCGGAGCTGGTCTCACCAGCAGCAGCTCCAACGGCCTGGGAGCCTCTATCTGGGCGACAGCAGTGGGCTCAGCCCTGCTGACTCTCCTTGCAGGAATCATTGGAGGCAGCGGGTGTGCCTGGCTGGCCTGTTGCAGGGCTTCCTCAAGACGTTGAGCTTTGTCTGAGAAGTCCCTGAACCCTCTGGGGTAATTCTGAGTGATCAGGGAAGGGACCAGCTCGGTCTTGATGTTCCCGACGCACATTGTCATCAACTGCTCCTGAGTCAATGGCATGTCAAGGGAATACGTGAGACCCTTCCATCGGGCGACGAAGTCCGCGACTCGCTCATCAGGCCTCTGTTTGCACTTGAAGAGGTCTGCGATACTCGTCTTCTGGGTCGTGGAACTGAACTAGTAGAGGAACTGTCTACGAAGGTCCTCCCAGCTAGTTATCGACCCGACGGGGAGCTGGCTGTACCAGACAAATGCTGGCCCTTCCAGTGTCTGAACAAAGCAGCGAAGCTTAGCGGCCTCTTGCTGCGCTGGAGTCCCCAACATAGGCCCGCACCTCGAGTTGAAATGGGCCAAATGCTGTGGCAGATCTCCAGTCCCATTGAAGGGGGAAAAAGTGGGATTCCCGAATCCCTGAGGCGCCGGCATGTCATCCACCCATGCTGGGTATGGCTTGCCGTCCGGTGGGATTGCCACTTGCCGAGTCTCCAAGGCTTCCAAGCGGGCGATGAGTGCCGCCATCGGATCGTCCGGACATGGGTTCCAGTCCTGGCGAGGATCTCTAACCACGAGCGCATTGCATGGCCCTTCAATCGGGTCATCGACTGGGTCGTCGAACTCGGCAGCTCGTGGGATGGCGGGCGGAGCGGCCCTTGGGGCAGCGGGAGGAATCCGAGCGGGGTCTCTCAGGTAGTCACGCCGCTCGGGAGGGTGTGGTGAAACATACCGCGCCCTCTTGCCATAGGCGATGGCCTCTCTCCTGTCGGCGAACACGGCATAATCACGGTTGACCGGGAGGGTCTCATCGAGGAGTGGCTGTTCCTGTCCCTGCTGTCCTGGCCTAGGATCACCGTAGGCAGGCCGCTGCTCTGCAGCGCGCTCGGCGAGGAGCTGGTCAACCAGCTTCTTCTTCTCGGCGAGCTGTTGACGTAGTGTAGCCTTCTCGAGATCCTCGTCCGCCCTCTGCGTGGAGGCAGATGGGTCGGCGGGCTTTATGGCCTCGCCGTGCTCTTTACCTTTACTAACGTTTCGGCTCAACGTCAGTGCTTCAGTGGGTGCGGGGAGTCCCAGGAGGTTCCTCTAATGACGAGTAACTCTCACCGATGGATCCAACAGCGGATTGTCTTCGGGGGGAGAGCCCCCGTCGAGAAGTTCCAAACCGTTCCCATCCCCCGACAGGTCAGCCATGTTGACTGTTTCCGTCCCTGGGGATGTACCCTCAGGGCCGCCCAGTGAATCGGGCTGTCGGCGGATCGCACTGAAGCGTAGGGCAGCGTACTGCCCCCATCCACGGATATACACGTGGGGAGTGGCTTCCTCGATAACCTTGCGGAGTACTTGAAAACACTCAACGCATCGTTGTTGGAGGGCCTCGTGGTGCCCAAATGACCCGGGGTGCCGAACCGCGGGGAGCGTGGCCAGGTCAATTTGACGGCACTTCTCACCAATATCCTCTAGGTGCACTTGACTCCCGGGATATGGAATTTGTAGGCGGTTAAGACGGGAGTGAGTCTCCCAGAGAGTTCGGCGGAAGCATTCGAACTCATCCGGGGTGAGCGATTCGGGTGCATCAAAGTCTGGTCCTGCGACTGGCCAAAACATCTCAGTGAAGTGGCCCTCTGCAAGGACGGTCCAGAAGCTCCACGACTCAAACTCGGGACCCAGGTCTCCTTGGTCCTCTTCAATGGCTGGGAATGGACGGGGAACCGGTAGTGGTGCCGAGGCGGGCCGCCAGGCTGACGGGCTGGCCGGCGGTGAATACGGCGAGCAGGCCGATTGGCCTCCATATCCCGGGCCACCCTCTGAGGGTGGCGGTGCCCTGGCTACCACATCACGATAGGACGGGCCGACGAGCGAACATCCTGCCGTAGCGTCGGTGCTCGCCGGGGGTGCACTAGATCGTGGTTCGACCGTCGGTCCCCAGAAAAAGTCTCCGGCTTCTTCGATCGAGGCAGAAGGCGCTTCCAGAGGGGACGGTACCAACCGCAAGCTTGATCCTTGGGGGTCTACCAGGCCCTTGCTACTCCGGATATACCTTCGAAGAGAAGCGGGGATCATATCGATCTCGCTCTCGGGAAGTACGAGGCTGACGTGCCGCATTCCTACCCCTGCCCCTGACTGGTGGGATTGGGGGGAGGGCTCTGTCGCCGAATCATACTCCGCCTCCGAATCAGAGAAGCGAACCGGTCGGATCTCTGTCCGGAATTCCGTAACATTCCTCCCTCGGCGTCGACGCCTTGCCTTCCTGCCCCCGGGTGGTTCTTCGGGGAAGGGCTGACCTCTGTCCTGGCGTCCTCCGGCCGCACTGGTGCTGGGGCCAAGAGGACTGGAAACCAATGTGTGAGGGGCACCGGGACAGATATCGAAGGGGACGCGGGGAGAGATGATTCCGGGCAGGCCTCCGGGCCGAGATCGGAAGGCGGGGTGACCCATGCCTCCTGGATCGGCCACACGGAGTAGACCCTGTTGGCGAATAGCGCTACCGCGAGGTGGTCCGCGGTGGCTATTGTCTGTACCAGCAACCGGGAGAGTCAACCCAACCTGCCTTTGGGGCAGTCGGGGCCTCGATCCGGGTCGGGCATAGAAGTTCCCCTGCTCAGGATGCGCAGGGGCCTGGCGACTGGAGCAAGCAGTGGCTTGAGCCAACGCGGCCGCTGTTGCTAGGGCCCCAAGGTTGGCATCCTCTTCCGCTCGAGCCCGACGTTGGCGTCGAGACAGACGAGTCGGGATGAGCGGCGTGGGTAGGTGGAGAGCCTGTTCCTCGACTTGAGAGGCCTGGCGGCGATGTCGCCGTGGCCTGACAGGAGCCCTCATCGCGGATCCCTGGGGCGAATCCCGGATAGGGTAGTCCCGGGCATCTTCCACCTCATCCGCATAGGGGAAGGAACTGTCAGAGCATTCCGGGGATAAACTCCCGAAACGGTTGGACGTCGAGGTAGGCAGCGGTGCCTCACTGCGCGGCCCTCGGGGGCGGCGTTGGTGGCGAGGTGCAGCTCCCTCGAGGTCTAGGCGAGCCATGTCCCTAGTGGGGATGACTCCCTCTTCCTCGTATCTACGCACCAAGTTATTGATCACCCTTCTTTGGATGACCTCCGAGGGGGAGAGAGGGCGTGGTTGCCCCGCAGCTGCGGCTGCTGGCACGGCTGTGGAACGGGCAGGACCGCGCGGAGTAGCCGCGTCGGTGTTTCCCCTACCCCTGCGCCAGTGGGCAGGTGGCGATCGGGCACTGGATCGGGCGACCTGATTTCTAAAAGCAGGGAGAAGAACCCATTAACACTGACATGAAAAGGAATCGACAACCAACCATTAGTGCCACGATGCCTTCCATGGGGGGGAACCCAGGCCCTCGACGTCGCGAGACGGAGTGCCCGATTTCCGTTCCCCAGCCCCTGGCGGGTAAAACTGAATGCTCGGTCGAGCAGCATGCTAGTCTTCCAACACCTCTGAAAGCCATCAGTCTTCGTATTGAGGAGAAGAGATTCACGTCGGGTTCACCATTTTTCTGTTTCGGTGCGGATGTGAGTCGGGTTACGCTGTTCCACCAGGACGCGTTCGCGCGTGCACCCGTCAACCCGAGGGGATGGGCGCGCAGCTTGTGGTCCCGCAGTCCCGCTTTCCAAAGGCGGGCGGCATCCGTCCCTTATTCAGGGGCGTCTGCTCCTTGATCGAAACTGGGATGATGGGATGTCGTCTCCTCCTTCCGTGGACGTCTCCTCGGAACTCGTCGCCTAATCCGGGTCTCCCTCATAGATTTAAGAATGTTCGTGAATATCGTTCCAGGTGCCATATCTTCATGGACACCGGTTAATTACGCTGCTTCCGCCCGGACGCTCCAAGGAGTATGGTCGGGGCAGCAACCTGCGGTGAGGAGACCAGGTGGCTCTGGGTGTTGGGGGTGAGTCCTAACACTGCGCCTCTGCATGTCTGCCTTCCGTCCCTAATAGGGCTTCTCGAAGGCGTGATGGCCTGAGGCATCCCGCGCTTGGCGCGGGGAACTGTGTTACCTGAGGTTTTCCTCAGCTTCCCATGTTTAACACGGGGTATGCCGCGAGTTTGACGTCCAGCGGAGATGGCATCGGACTGATCAACACGAGGAGTGGATCAGATGACAGAACCCCTTGAGGGGAACCTCCGACGCTGGGGGCCAGCACATGGGCGGCTTCCCGAGTGAAGTGGAGTGGGATGAAATGGCATGACCCCACCGGGATGTGGCGGCCCGGGTAAGGATCAGGATGGATGATGGAGTGAAGAGCTTGGACCCCGTAGAGGCTTCCTACGTACCGTGCGTTAGCGCGGATCAAAGTCAGCGTAGTTCGGATATACAGTTTAACGTCATGTTGGACATCGGCAAGCCGACTCACAAAGAGATCGAGGCCGCCGGGCGGAGGATTGAACCGAACCACCTCGCACAGAGGGGGATGGAATGGCCGGGTGGATCACAGTTTCACGTCATGCTGGACGTTGGCAAGCCGACTCACAAGGAGGTCGAGGCTGCCTGGAGAAGGATCGAACCGAACCACCTCACACAGGGGGGGATGGAACGGCCGGGTGAATCACAGTTTCACGTCATGCTGGACGATAAAAGGAGAAATAGAAAAAGGGGCAGTGGGGAAGCACAATGGAGATACACACGTGCAGTCCCCCACAGAGGCGGATTCATAGGTGAATCAACGCAAGTGTGAACCCGGGAGGGGTCCACTGATGGAAGAACCGACGTAAATACGACCGGGACGACCAGGTGGTAGGCTTGAACCTCGGAGAGGCTTCCTACGTACCCTGTTTAGAAGACAGGGATCAAAGTCCACGTAGTTCGTTCTGTCTGTTACACTCTACCCCTGTGGGTGAAGGCCACTCCAATCCCGACATCCCTGCACAGACGTGCGGGTGGGGGCCACATCCAGACCGGGGGGATCCTGCGTGCGAGACACGGGATCAGGTGATGCGGACAGTTTAACGTCTTGCCGGACGAAGTACAGTTTAACGTCGTGTGTTGAGGACGAAGTGGACGGTTTAACGTCTCGCCGGACGAAGTACAGTTTAATGTCGTGTGTTGAGGACGAAGATGCTTGGCAGTTTAACGTCTTGCAGCGCGGACGATGGTGCAGTTTAATGTCGCGCGGGACGTAAACGCCTGGCAGTTTAACGTCTTGTAGCGCGGACGTGGCACAGTTCAATGTCATGTTTGACGTATGCAGTTTAACGTCGTGCAGGACGTTGAAGCCGCCGATAGGTCCGTGTCACTTCGCGCAAGCCTGGAGGGCCGCACGGAAAGACAACGCACAGTGCGGGCACCCGGGATGAGGGTCATCGGGCGCCACGCAGGCGGGTACCCTCAGGGGGTCAAAGGGGGCGACCCTGGCAGCTTGCGTGCAAAAGAGGAGCTTTGCGCGCAATACCGCGGGTCGGCGCGCAAATGGGAGGCTTGGGCCAGAACTTTGCGCGCGGATGATAGAGATTGCGCGCACCGGGCTTCGGGTAGCGCGCGGGGGCAACGACACATTCTTTAATGAATGGCCACTTTGGAAAAAGGGGGGTGCGCGCAATCGGGTTGGATTGCGCGCACCCGGGGGAAATTGCGCGCAAGAGGCTTCTTTTGCGCGCGAATGCCATTGGGTGAATATTTATTCAATGGAAAGGAGCCAAAGGGATTGCGCGCGAAGGCGAACCCCAAGGCTTTCTTGCGCGAAAGAAAAGAGGTTACCTGAAGATCGGCATTGCGCGCGGAAGGGGTTGGATTGCGCGCATGAGAGACCGTTCGAATTCTGGCAACCTTCAAAACGTCGGGGGTCGCCTTATATTTATAGGCAACCCCGGGCGCGGAATCCATTTCGCGGGCGCGAAATTCTCTTCGCGGGCGCGGAATCGGGCCCGGCGCGCAAGGGAGTCACGCGGGCCACTGGCGCGCAAAATTGCGCGCCGGCCCAGTGCTTTGCGCGCATCCCGGGAGGTTTGCGCGCAGCTCATCAACTTTGCGCGCGGGGCTCCAAAATTCCGCGCAAGTCCTCCGGGCCCTCCGAAACGTGCTTCCGACTCCAAATATGACCTCGCTTTCCGCATCCGGAGCTTCGTTTGGGAACAACGAACTTTTCCTACGTCTACATCATCGTCTTAGGAATATTGTACATGAATTTTCTCATTTAAATTTGTTACAAAGAATAATATTCATAATAGAATGATATAATATTCATGTCGTTAAATATAGTAATAATTCAACCACATAAGTGATCTTGTGGGAGTCGATGGAATTATGTTGAGGGATGTATAGTGGAATACAAAATTATTGTAATGTCAGTGTGCATTTCATTGAGTGACAATTTTTTAATGTATGTATTTATGAATAACTAATGAGTCTTAATAGATTTTGGAATAACTTGAAAACATTATGTGTGTTCTTCTTATAATTTTCCTTAGTGGTGAACCATGTAAAATAGATTATTTGTCTCTCATTATGTAAATTTTTAATCACTGCATAATTCTACTAGATATGCTTAACATGTTCCTACCAATAGGGGGAAAAGATCCTTCCCATTAATGAATATTAACATGTTGATACGCACATCCCTTCACAAGGTGTTCTAGGTTTCTACAAGAGTAAGTTATACCTTCAATAAGGAACAATTATCACTCTAAAACTCATATTCATCTCTTTTGTGAGGTCTCTTTTTACATTAATTATAATATTTAAATATTATAAATATGATCATTAGATACTCTTATATTGGGGAGTGATATTGATATGTTAAATAAATTGAAGTTCCCGGATCAGTGTGATCACTCAGAGGGGGAGGGGGTGAATCAGTGATCCTTTTTTACTTTTTACTAATTGATTCTTTATTAATTAAACCTCCATGGATTGTTAAGGCCTCGATCCACTCTTCTTGTATCTTATTGCCTTTCCTTGAGTGATGCAGTAAATGTAAAGGCACAGGACATAAGGATTTACATGGTTCAGCTCCAAAGGCCTATGTCCTTGCCATGTTGGTTAAGTGCCCCAACATGGATTCTCCAATACAATCTTTCAGAATTACAATGGTCGGTATAGAATCACACTATACCTCTCCTGAGTCCCATAGGAGTGTTTTTATACTACATCCCACAGTGTGACCAGAGTCCCACTGGCCTGCTTCAGCTTCCACCGAAGTCTTCTCCACCCTGAGTCTCACAGGGGGTCTTCTCTTGGCTCCTAGCGTCACACGAGTATCTCTTCTTATTTAATCTCTTCAAGAGTCTTCAACAGCCTTGAGTAAGGTCTGTTGGCCTTGCTCACTTCTTCTGATCACTAGGGGTGATCGGGACTCCTCTTCTTTGCTCGGGCTTTATCTCCATCTTCTAAGGATGACCCGGGCTCTGTCTTCAATAATCTTGATGGGAAAATATGTTCTTGCACTGATTATGCCCACTCAATCTTCTTGGTCTTCTCAACAACTAAAAACTCAGATGAATGATGTCTTTAACTTCAGTCTGGCTTCATTCTCTCTTCAATTCAACTTCATGTACTGAGTGCATGGCATCTCTGAATCTTTATTCTCTGATTGCTTGGCTTCTCAATTATCTTCAAGAACCTTTGTTCTTGGACTTCTCAAATGCACACACAAAGATTTAAACTCTATTTACATTTCCATGTACATGAATTACAAGCATGCTCTCCCCTTTTCTTCTTGGTGTGATAAACCCTTAAAGGGTGTAATCTCTTTTAGCACACACACCTTCTTCTTGTAGTCACACTCTTTTATACTTTCTCACAGACACCAAATTGTGTGTTGTTCTTTAGTGTGAATTTCTCCTTCTCTCTTTCTTTTCAAGGTGTTCACCCACATTTTCACTTATTCATACATGCATGAGAATTCATGTATCTTCTTCCTTCACTTGGGAACACACAAGAGGTATGGCCTCCTTCACTTGTGCACACACTAAGGCTTTTTCCTTCTTGTTTCTTTGCACACACACACTCAACGATGGGGTGGCCTTCCTATCCTTTTGCACACACACAAATGATTCTTTATTTATTCTTCTTCAAAGTCTGCACACTCCACTTGTGCACACACTCCTTCTTCAACTTGTGCACACACAACCCGTAGGTGTTCACTTCCACTTCAGCAAGTACACCTCACCAACGGAGGGTGCACAAATGATGCCTCCAACTCCTATCTTCAACTACGCAGGGTGAAGCAGTAGCTTCTACCGCTCGAGTGGTGTGGCACCTTCTTCTATCGCGCGGGTGTTTGAGTGCAATAGCCGGGAAAGTGCGGAACCTCCCTCCTACTGCGCAGGTGGTGCGGTGGATTCCTCCTGCAGCTTCAGTTCTCGGGCATAGAGGGCGCGCTGGGTGCGGCCACTTACTACTGCGCAAGTATGCGGGCAGTGGGCGTGCAAGTTTGTGGCTCCGCCTTTTCCATGTAGTGCAAGGGGAGAACACGGGTTGGCCTTTCTCTCTTACTTATTTCGCACAGGGGTTGCACGAAAGGTTCTCTCGGAGCCTCGGGTGGCTCCGGGCTATTCTGTCATGCAAGTGGTGCACGGAGCTTCAAGCTTCGTGATGCTCAGGAGCTTCGCGGGACTTCTTCAAAAAAATTCTCAGCAGCACACTTCAAAGAATCGGCTCCTCCTATTATAGGTAAAGGATACCATAATCATCCACTTGTAAGTAAATATTGATTTCCCGCAAACTTCAGGATTTCATGATTTTCTCAAATCTTGTTTTTCTTCTCTTCTCAGCGCGGGTTTCTTCATAGCGCATGGTCTTCACATGCATGCATTTTTGAATGCATGAATGGCTTCTTCCTGTTCTGTCCATGCATGAATAAACTTCCTAGCAACTCTTTTTTCTTCGGCCTCATTCGAATTTCTTCATTTTGTTGCATCTATGCGACTTTTAATGCATGCATGTGTTCATGAGGAGGAGACGAACACACTGGTGGTCCTATCTCCATCAAAGATAGACGGGAGCTCCATCTACCTTACTCGGGTGGCTCTGGTTCGCGGGAGGTGTTGCAGGGAGTCCTCATCTCAGCAAGAGGTAGGATACAATGCCACAACCATTGGATCTACGTTTAATGATCGCAGACGGCTAGGATTATAACGCAGCGCCGCGAATGAGATGGACGGTAGCGATCAGACGCGCGATCGGATGAGTGTCTAGGATTTCCTCTGCGTTTTAAAAACTCATCACACATCGAAACGTGTCACGGTTCTTGCACGATTTAACAAACAGCTCCTCTCGAACACAGCTCAGATTACTCCTCTCCCCCCTCCGGTTCTGCCCCGCACCGGTTGTCCTGCTTGCGCGCTCTAGCACCCACTATGCTCCTCCATGGGTGTGCCCTTGGCGCCCACGTTGTGCGGGCTTAACCTCCGCGTGGATCAGGCTTACACACGGCCCAGCCTCATGCAGGCTGGCTCTGCCTAGGCCTCCTCATGGGTACAGTCGACCCCTTGTGGTCCTACATGTGGCTTGGGTTGAAGCTTGGGTAGCTAGCTCTTGGGCATGCCCCATTATTTTACATAAGCTCCACCTTGTATACATGGTTAAACAAAGTATGAACAAGTCTACATCAAGACATTCTACTCTTCGTCACCTCATTTTCTTCATTAGAATTCCTCATATCCTCTTCAACATTTTTTTTCTCTACTTAAAAGGGAATTCCCAAAGGTTCTTTATCAACCATTACTCTTACATCAATTTTTTTTTCAGTGTTGTTCTTCGATGATCCAATCAGAGATGAGGTTGGATCATCTTCAAATCCTCATGCACTAAGAGAAAGTGCATGGTCTTGTTCAAACCACTTCATACACTTAGTAGCTGTGGATGGTTCATTTTCACTTCATCCACATAGTAAGATGGATGAATCTCATTCACTTCATCCCTCATCCACTTAGTAGATATGGATGGAACTTCTTCACTTCATCCACTTATTTATGTGGATGGTTTTCCATTCACTTTATTCATCCACTTAGTGGTTGTGGATGGATCACCATTATCTCCTCATGCATTGTGAAGACAAAGCATGGACTTCTAACAATGTTTTGACATTGTATCTTCTTGATACAAGTTCTCTGAACATAATATCATCTCTACAATCGTATAATTTAGTATGGAGAATGTTTCAACCATTACCTCCTATGACACTTAGTGATTCTCCTATGTGACATGCTTCTTAGTACCATGGTCATTCTTCAATCATCACCAACACCATCACTTTGTCATTCACATATTGGAACTCCTTGTCATTCATTCAATCCTTGAAACCTTATTGACAACATCACCATCACCATCACTTCCTTTTTCATTCACATATTGACACTCCTTGTCATCCATTCAATCCTTGACACCTTATTGACAACAAATGCAACACAGTGCACAACAATACCCCCCTTTGTATTTGTTGTCAATATCACTAGAGCACATATGAATGGGTCAATATGTGTGCCATGATTTTCTCCCGCTTATTGGAAATCAAATGCAAAGGTGTTGTGTGGTTCTCTTCAAAATATTTCTTCCTCCCTTTGAATAGAATCTTCTTGAAAATCACTAAGAGTGGGATGATGTCACATGTTCACTTTAGAAAATAGCCTTTTATTAAATCAACTATAAGTCTACTTGGGCTAACCCAGTGAAGAAAACAAGAGTGATGTAACCAAGGAATTCAATGTTGTCCACAATTCACTATACATGTGAGATCATGCTTAGGCTTCAAGGGGTTAAAATTTTTCAGATATATCAATGAATTGATAAATCTTTCACATACTTCACCAAACTCATTAGAAAGTTCAGGTGCAAAGACAAAGCTCCCCCTTTCATCCATTTGACTTCAATCAATTACTCCCCCTTAATTGACATGTTAAATACAATTAAGAAACAAGTGATGAAAGTGTGATTGGAATACCTTCATTTTTTCACAAGATGATATGAATCCCAAAATATCATCTTATATAGATTGGATCCCCATCAAGGGGTTCACTCCATTCTATCCATACCATTCTCAATTTGAGAGTGATCATCATCTTTAATTCCCTGAAATGTAAGCACATGTATATACCAGTGATTAGGGAATAAGATGGAACCTCCTTGGTTCATCAGTTTGAACAACAAGGTTGAGAAGATTCTCTCAACCGAGATGTTACACTTTCTCTATTATTCACACTTGCACATTTGATCTTCAAGGATTTTTCTGCTGGTGTGGATCTTAACACCTCTTCAACTTATTTGTGTGTGACTCCTCTCATTATAATTTCCTTCTGGGCACTAGAATATCCTGGTTCAATATTCATTATATTGAATAATTATTTTTGAGTTGGAATGAGTGTCATGCATTTATTACTAATATGAAAAGCTTTATTGAACCTCACACACAGAACTTCATCTTCATGTGAAATCTCTTGTTTTCATTTTGCACTATCTTTGGCATGTGCATTTTCTTAATTTCCCATTCTTTCCAATTCTTCTGGCCAGATGATTAATATGTCATTTGGAAGTGAGGCATCAGATTTGGATGTTCCACATAGTCCCTTTAATTATTTTAAGTTACCTTTCTTAGGCAACTTATTTTCAATCAATCCCCTCTTCTTCTTTTGGATTGATTGTCCTGTTGAGTTCAGTTTGCTTATATTTAGTTCCATGGCTTGTTTGCAAAGATCTATGGTATGCCCTTTCTATCCACAGTAGAAGCATTTTTTCTTGGTGGTCCTTATGGATGCATCACCCTTCTTGGATTTGGAATCCAAGGACTTCTCTTTATTTTGGAAAATCTTCTTGGGAGTATTTTCAACTTTCTTCTTCTTGCGTCACAAGGATACCTCTTCTTTCTTTGCTAGGTTATATGATCTTATCTTATTTTCATCTTTGGATACATTTGTAGATTGGTATGTATCATTCTTGTGACCACTTTTTCATACATCCCAGATGTTATCAAACATTCAAAATCTGTTTGCAGTAAACAGATGTTTCTGGACCAGTGGAGGTTACTTCTTCTTCTCTAGCTTGCTTCCCCTTGGCATGGGATTCCTTTTTTCTTTTACATTTAGAGTATTGTACCAACAATCCATTGCACAATTCCCATACCTATTGCAACACCAAAATTGACCTACAAATCTTGTCTTCTTGACTTATTTTGATTGTTGGATCTTTCTCCTGAATTATTGTGTCTTTTTAGGAGAGCTCTCTTTCTTCATATTCCTCATCCATACTTGTTTAGAGTTACCCTTCCATCCTACACTTTTTGTGGATACAAATTTAGAAGCATGAGAACAAGATGGGATGGATAGTACCTTCTTCTTAATATATGCTTCCCATTCATTAGAGGATGTACTTATTTTGGAATCCTCCTTCTCAATGCACACTTGAGTGGAATCATTTCTACTTCCAGCTGACTGGGAGGTTTCGGCTTCATTTAATTTCTGATTTTTCAATATCACCTCTATTTATAACCATTTCATGTTGAGAGAGTTATTCTCATCCTCAAAAAAATCTTAGCCTTCGTTCCCAATTCTCTTTCAGTTGTTTCATCTGGTCTTCATGCACCTTCTTCATTTCTTGCAATGAATTGTCAATCTCCTTTACCCTTTTTACTTTGTCTTCTAGTTGAGCATCTTTGACAACCATTGACACTCTGTGCCACTTTTCCAGTGCATGGAAAACATCTTTGAACACTATCTCAACCTATTCTTTCTCACAAATGCGTCTTTGTAATTCTTCACTAACATCTTCAATTCTTTCATTGAAAAGGGAAATTGTTTCATCCTTGGCCTTCAACGGCTTTGTGAGAGTGTTGTTTATGCCAACCCTTCTTACCAATTGATCTTCCATAAAATTGACTTCTTCTTCTAGTTGTAATTTTTCTTCTTGAAAATCACGGATGCTTGTAGAAATACACATTGCCACATCTCTAGGGACTATCTTCCGAAGATATTTGAGTTCATTTAGAAGATCATTGATTTTTCTATCATCATCACAGCTAAAGCAGGATTCATTAGAAGAGTGATAAAAGTAATTGACAACTATTGTGACTTTCACATTACCTTCAATAGAAGGTGTTTATCTATTAGTAGAAACATTATTCTTCCTCTTCTTGGCATGTTTCTTCTTTCTATTTTTCTGAGACTTGGAGGATATCTCCATTTGAGGGTGTTCTCTCATTTCCTAAAAACTTTACTTCAAAAAGACTCCCTTGTATCTTTTAGAGGCAACCTACCTCTGGTACCAATTGAAGTGCCCGGATCAGTGTGATCACTGAGAGGGGTAGGGGTGAATCAGTGATCCTTTTTAACTTTTTACTAATTGATTATTTATAAATTAAAACTTTATGGATAGTTAAGGCCTCGATCCACTCTTCTTGTATCTCACATCCTTTCCTCGAGTGATGCAGTAAATTTAAAGCCACAGGACACAAGGATTTACAAGGTTTGGATCCAAAGGCCTATGTCCTTGCCATGTTGGTTAAGTACCCCAACATGGATTCTCCACTATAATTTTTCACAATTACAATGGTCGGTACAGAGTCACACTGTACCTCTCCTGAGTCCCAGAGGAGGGTCTTTATACTGCATCCCACAGTGTCACCAGAGTCCCACTGGCCTGCTTCAGCTTCCACCGAAGTCTTCTCTATCCTAAGTCTCACAGGGGGTCTTCTCCTGGCTCTTCAAGTCACCTGAGTAGCTCTTCTTCTTTAAGCTCTTCAAGAGTCTTCAAGAGTCTTCAATAGCCTTGAGTAAGGTCTATTGGCCTTGATCACTTATTCTGATCACTTGTGGTGATCAGGACTCCTCTTCTTTGCTCGGGCTTTATCTCCTTCTTCTAAGGATGACCCGACCTCTGTCTTCAAGAATCTTGATGGGCAAATATGTTCTTGCACTGAGTACGCCCACTCAATCTTCTTGGTCTTCTCATCTACTAAAAACTCAGATGAATGATGTATTTAACTTCAGTCTGGCTTCAGTCTCTCTTCAATTCAACTTCATGCACTGATTGCATGGATTCTCAATTATCTTCAAGAACCATTGTTCTTGGACTTCTCAAATTCACACACACTGATTTAAACTTTGTTTATGTGTGCATGTGTATGCATTGTAAGAATTCTCTCCCCTTTTCTTTTTGGTGTGATAAACCCTTAAAGGGTGTAATCTCTTTTAGTACACACACCTTCTTCTTGGAGTCACATTAATTTATTATTTCTCACACACAGCAAATTGTGTGTTGTTCTTTAGTGTGAATTTCTCCTTCTCTCTTTCTTCTGAAGGTGTTCACCCACTTGATCACTTATTCATACATGCATGGACGTGCATGTTTCATATTCTTTCACTTGGGCACACACAATAGGTATAGAATCGTTCACTTGTGCACACACTAAGGCTTCAACCTTCTTATTTCTTTGCACACACACACTCAAAGATGGTGTGGCCTTCCTCTCCTTTTTCACACACACACATGATTCTTTATTTCTTATTCTTCAAAGTGTGCTCACTCCACTTGTGTCACACTCATTCTTCAACCCGTGCACACATAACTCATAGGTGTGCACTTACTCTGCATCCCTTACACCACACCAACGGAGGGTACGCACATGATGCGGCCAAATCCTTTCTTCAACCGCGCAGGGTGCGGGAGTGGCTTGAACCGCGTGGGTGGTGCGGCACCTTCTTCTGCCGTGAAGGTGCTCAAGTGCAACAGCCGTGCAAGTGCGGCATCTCTCTCCTACAGCACAGGTGGGGCGGTGGCTTCCTCCTTCTACGTGAGTTCGCGGGCACAGAGGGCGCGCAGGGTGCAGCCACTTGCTACCACGCAATTATGCGGGCAGTGGACGCGGATGTTCGCGGCTCGGCCTATACCCTGTCGTGCAAGGGGAGCGCATGGGGTGGCCTCCCTCTCTTACTTATTTCACACAAGGGTTGCGCGAAAGGTTCTCTAAGAGCCTCGGGTGGCTCAGGGTTGTTCTGCCGTGCAAAGTGGTGCGCGGAGCTTCAAGCTCCGCGATGCTTAGGAGCTTCACGGGACTTCTTCAAAAAATTCTCAGCAGCACACTTCAAGGAATCAACTCCTCCTCTTATAGGTAGAGGATGCTCGAATCTTCTACTCGTAAGTGAATCTTGATTCCCGACAAAATTCGGGATTTAAAGATTTTCTAAAATATTGTTTTTCTTCTCTGTTCAGCGCGGGTTTCTTCATGGCGCGTCGTCTTTACGTGCATGAATTTTTGAACACATGCATGGCTTCTTCCTGTTATGTCCATGCACGAATACACTGCCTCACATTTCCGTTTGCTTTGACCTCATTCAAATTTCTTCATTTGGTTGCATGCATGCGACTTTTAACGCATGCATGTGTTTGTGAGGAGGAGACAAACACACTGGTGGTCCTATCTCCATCAGAGACAGTCGGCAGCCCCATCTACCTTGCTCGGGTGGCTCTGGTTCGAGGGAGGCATCGCGGGGAGTCCTCGCCTCAGCGAGAGGAATGAGAGGATTCCACAGCCGTTGGATCCGCGTTTAATGATCACAGACAGTTGGGATTATAACGCAGCGCCCCGGATGAGATGGACGATAGCGATCAGACGCACGATCGGATGAGTGGCCAGGATTTCCTCCGCGTTTTAAAAACTCATCCCACATCGAAACGTGTCACGGTTCTTACGCTGTTTAATAAAAATCTCCTCCCGAACACAGCTCAGATTACTCCCCCCCCCCCTCCGGTGCCACCCCGCACTGGGTCTTCTGTGTGCGCGCTCTAGCACCCACTATGCTCCTCCATGGGTGCGCCCTTGGTGCCCATGCTGTGCGGGCTTGACCTCCGCGTGGCTCGTGCTTACACACAGCCCGGCCTCCTGTGGGCTGGCACTGCCTAGGCCTCCTTATGGGCGCGGTCGACACCTTGTGGTACTGCATGTGCCTTGGGTTGAAGCTTGGGTAGCTAGCTCGTGGGTAGGCCCCGTTTTATTACATAAGCTTTACCTTGTATATATGGTTAAACCAAGTAGGAACAAGTCTACTTCAAGCCATTTTCCTCTTCTTCACCTCCTCTTCTTCATTAGAATTTCTCATCTCCTCTTCAACATTCATTTTCTCTACTTAAAAGGAAATTATTAAAGGTTCTTCATCAACCATTACTCTTGCATCAAATGTTTCTTTAGTGTTGTTCTTCGATGATCCAACCAGTGATGAGGTTGGATCATCTTCAAATCCTAATGGACTAAGAGATAGTGCATAGTCTTCTTCAAACCACTTCATCCACTAAGTTGTTGTGGATGGTTCATTTTCACTTCATCCACTTAGTACGATGGATGGATCTCATTCACCTCATCCCTCATCCACTTAGTAGATATGGGTGGAACTTCTTCACTTCATCCGCTTAGTGATGTGGATGGTTCTCCTTTCACTTTCTTCATCCACTTAGTGGTTGTGGATGGATCACCTTTATCTCCTCATGCATTGTGAATACAATGCATGGACTTTTAACAATGTTGTGACATTGTATATTCTTGATACAAGTTCTTTGAACATAAGATCAGCTCTACCATCGTTTGATTTAGTATAGAGAATGTTTCAACCATTACCTTTTATGCCCCTTAGTGATTCTCCTAAGTGACTTGCTTCTTAGTACCATGGTCATTCTCTAATCATCACCAACACCATAACTTCCTTTGTCATTCACATATTGAAACTCCTTTTCATCCATTGAATCCTTGACACATTATTGACATCATCACCATCACCATGACTTCCTTTGTCATTCACATATTGACACTCCTTGTAATCCATTCCATCCTTAACACCTTATTGACAACAAATTCAACATAGTGCACAACATAAATTAACATCATTAATGTGAAATTTATTTTAGAAAGATAACCATCTCTTTATTTTTAAAATTATACACAATTTATAAATTTTAAGAACCAGTGAGTACTATTCATAGTTTCACTTATTTTTTTGACATCATAATCATTGGATATTCTATTTGAGAAGCGGTGATCTCATCCTGTGAAGCACATCATGATCTAGTATGTATTTCAACATGAATTAAACTAGTTTTATCATTGCATGGATTAGTGGATTATAAATACTATGAACTATCATATTCATTTTTCAATAGGTTGGTCATTTGATATATTCATTCTGGTGCATACAATCCAAATACAGTGAAATTTTTACATCGACGGAGAAACAAAAAAATATATAAAATATGAAAACCAAAAAACTAATCATGTTCATGATCTCATGTCATGGTTAGTAATAACATTTAATTTATGTACCCACACTTGATATTTGATTTATCAATCAGTATTTCTTGTATATTGTCATTTTCACATCACCGTAATCAACAGTTCGTTAATTTTTTAATAACAATATTTCCTTTTTTTCCATTGAATTTTATATTTATACAATTCTTATTAGTGAAAAAAAATTTGATGTAAATCACTATAAATCATTCACCGTTCACAGAATATTCTAGTTTTAACAGGGTTATAAATCTTCAGTATTCTTAAAAATTAACAATACAAGGTATCATATTTTGAGATAGTTTTATTCATAGGGAACATGTGGTCATCTGCAAAAATTTCTCTAAAAAATAATTATTTATAAGTATATATATTCTTCTCTGATTGTATTACAAAAAATCAAATAACAGAATTCTTGAAAACCCATAAATATTTACGTTGATAGGTTTGAATACATGAAATATAGGTAATAAAATAGAAACCATGATCCCTTTATTTCTAAGATAAGCGTCCATCTATGTTCACTATAAAATATGAAACATTAAACTAGCATTGAATATAATAGAGATGATGAAAATTTTAATTAAAACCAACATTGAAATATCAATCTACTAAATTATAGAAATGTTCAAATTGATACTATCATGATAATATATTTTTATGTCACTATATTGTCTATTAACCCATAATGTATTATGAAAACAAAAAAATATCACAACTTTGATAATAAGGACTTATATTTTCTATGATTCCATCATATCATGGATCACATAATAAAGAATAACTTGAAATCATTAAGTCATATTATTGTATATCAAAGAAATAGTAACATCAAGTATTGATTTAGAAGTTAAAGATGATAATTTTCCCATATTACATGAAAGTAAATACAAAAAAATATTTCAATAAAATATATAATGTAATGTATGATAATTGGGTCCAATTGTGAAATTCCTTCGCTAATAATGTTTTTCCTAGGAGGATGGATTCATAGTTATCTAACAAAATAATTGGGTTCTTACAAGAAGAGGGTGATATATTTTATTATTCTTGCAATATGATCAAGGTGATACATAGAATATTCCCTAACAAACAGTGTCCTTTAATATTTTCATGGATACATTTATCATTAGTTCCACACCATACCATTGATAACTAGTTGATCATTTCAATTTAGGTCATTACTCTAATAAAACATTATAGGATTGAAAATAAATTTAATAAACTATTGAGAAAATCATATAAAATAATCTCCAATATAATATAAATTATATGGAAGGTAAAAAATCATGTTCCACATGTTTAGTCTTAAAAAAGATATTTTACACCATCAATCCTAAAAAAAACATAATGATAAATGTCACCACTATAGAACCAATCAAAGTTGACAATCATGCTAGCCAATTTCAATATTCCAACCTAGGATCCATAATATGTATATTTAACTATTTAATGGACCATTATGTATCTTAAGGATGAATAATTCAATAAAAATAATCAACTAACTCAATAAGAGACAATTGAATCATTCCTGGAGATACAATTTTCATCTTTGACTAGCTATCGAACAATGATTCATAAAGAAGAGTAATCAATTACAAACCCAACCCATAGTTGAATCTTATAATTTCATTGAAATTAAATTTGAAAATTTCCTTTTAAACAAAATCAAATTTTATGATGAATAAAGTCTCATGAGGAAAAACATAACGCTAAATTAGATAACAATAACCACTCAATTTGATGCAGATAGAGCCCAGAAAGATACAAGGATTAAAAAAATGAATAAAAAATATGATATCATTATTGGGGGTTAATCTATAGATATTTATAAAAATATTATAACCATTAAATTTAATCATAGGGAAAATGAAATGGAGTTAATAACTATGAGTGAAATTAATACTATCAAGATATCTAAAAATAATCCAAAATATTATCAAAATTAATTTCATGATAAAAAAGAAGAAAAAATATATAAATAATTGAATATGAGAATATGAATAGTAATAATAAAATCACGAGTAAACATTTTTTTCAACTAAAAATCAAAATAAAAATGAAGGAACCACCAAAATAATAACTGGCGTAAACAAATTTTAACAATAAAAATAATGAACGTAAAAAACATGAATTAGAAGGTGAATCAACTGACATGGTAATATAGTATTTCATTAAAACCATTCCATTCAGAGAATAAATTAAAATTAATGATTATTGTATAAAACTATTTAGATCATTCAAGGTTATCAACAATCTAATCATTTATATTCCTTTAATGTAAGCATTAATTCAAACACCATATTTTTTAAAATCACTAATGAAAATGCATTCAAACAAAAAATAATGGAAGAATATTATTATTGAAACCTCCCTGCAGATTATAATGATGTATTATATAATATTATACATAAAAAGAATAAACAATTAGGTAATTTTTTTTAATAAATTTAAATTTAGATTATATAAAGGGCCTATTAATATTCTTATTTCATCAATGTGAGAGTATGAATATTATTCCAGTTTTATTATTTCCTCAACTAGGTTTAGAAATTCAAAACCGTGCAACTATTTTCATATATTTAATCAATAGATCAATTAATTATCCAAAATGGATCATTGATGATTTATTTATTTTATTTTGAAATATATTTTTCCTATTAAATTATTACCCACATATAACCATTGTAAAAATAAATTTCTTATCATCCATGGGAATACATTATATTCAATAAGAGTTTCTATAATTAATGATTCTAACAAAAAGATTATTTTTAATATAAGAGTAGTAAATAATTAAATTAATGTTTTCAAATTAAATAAAGAACCCACTCAATGCCAAATCAATTATAGAAAATATATTTTAAATGTTGAGGAACCTAATGGTGAGGAAGAATATTTTCATAGTTTGTAACATGAAGTCAATAATAAACCATACCATATAGAAATAACCATGGGAATATTATAAATGAAGAAGAACTAGATAATTATTTTTAAGTAGAAATTTTAGAGAAACATGCTTAAATTTCTTTAGAAGAAATCTTGAAACAAAACACAAATTATATAAATAAAGAGGTACTTCTTGATTAATTATTAATTATGCAAATAAAAATATTTTGAGTATAAGAGATGTCGAACCCAGTTAATATATTCATCACTGGGTGACCACTCAAAAATATATTTTTTTTGTCTATGTTTGAAGGAATCCAATAATAAAATTTTTTAATCACTTTGTAGTCCATATATAATATTATGGGTTTAATTTCATATTATCGGTTGGAATAAAATTCCATGTAAATAGAGAATAAAAAATTATAGGAGATGATCAGACATAAACCAATAATGAAATAATTATATAGGGAAGTAATAATAATGACTGAAGATAGAATATTTTATCAAATTTCATATAGCCCATGCATCAGCCTGAAAAAATATTTCCACAAAAGTGATTTAAGTCAATATTATATTGAATGAAATATTTGAATGTCATAAATCATGGATAATGTAAAAGTATCTAGTCTAAATTAACTAGGAGAAAACTAATTCATCCAAATGTATGGGGAACTCTAAAATTCTATGTCTAGATCAAATACCTATGAGGTTTGATATGAATTAGAACTTATGTATTCTCATTGTTAAATGTAGTTACAATTTATTTTATCTTACTATTGATGGTTTGGAAAATACCACATTCACATGTCCATTTGGCACATTTTACTATTAAAGAACACACATTATCTTGTTTATATACCTATCCACTTCTCATATATTCATATTGGATATTTTATCTTATATAATTTGGATGATAATTGAGGTATGTTATAATTATTTCTCAAAAACTAGACAGGATTTTCACATCTATATAAGTCATACACAAATAGATCTCTAAAGGTTTTCAGAATTATATAATGTTTTAATCTAGGAAATTTTTTAATTCATGGTCACTGAGGGATTTTTATGGGTTACCTAAACAACAAACCAAATAAAAAATATGACAAATACATTATTTCACGTTGTGAGTCTATATTCAACCTTATTTATCCAATATTATTAGTTTTTTATGTAGTTATATTTATGGAAATAGAATTCATGAACAAAGAATATTCACCAATCTAAGGAAAATAATTATGATCATAGTTAAAATATCATTTATGGGATGAACCGTTACCATTTAGATGATGTACCAATGGAATTAAAAAAAATGTTTTGATGATGATGAAATGATCCCCTTATAAAGAGTTATAATTCACCATCTAGGGGTGTACATCATGTGGTAGGAAGAACAACCAATAATTTCATTTTGGATGGTTTATAATGAGATAATATTCCCAATTATTATGGGAGTCTTGTGATAGGCTTTGAATAGTGTCAAGTGTGTGAAATATTTAAAGGAAATGTTTTCTTTACCAACAGATTATTATCAATGATGATGTTTGTTATATGTGAGGGATGGATTTAATAGATCCATTCACATAATCTTATTTAAATGATTATATTTTTATAGTTGTAGAATATTTTTTTATTTTGGTTGACATAATGTCCCTTTAAAATAACATATCCTCTAGTATTTCTAAAATCAAAAGAAAAACATTTTCCATGTTTTTAGTATATGTGTTAATCATCACCAAAAATAGATCTTATTTCATGATATATATCAATTTCATGGATTTAATAGGGACGTATATATGTTATCAAAAAACTGCGATAATATATCACCAATATTTCAGTGATTAATCTAAACAAATGAATATATATATAAAAAATATTTTTGAAAATAGAATATAAGGATTTAAGAAGTATTGTGTAATAAAATTAAATGATGCATAGTGGTCTTATAGAATGTCTTATAATATCCACATATAGATTTCCCTAAATATAATCCTCTTTGTAAAGACATATCTTATCCCTCTGGAGTTTCATCACAACTATTTTCGAAAATTGAAGGGTGTGAACTATGAATTTAAATATGTTGGTGAGTGAAGAATGATAAATAAGATTTAGTTGGATGAAAATAGTTTACATTCATTTTACTCCCAAAGATTTATGATATAGTTCTATTTAGATAAAATAAATTTAATTGATTCTTTTCAAAACACACAACATAGGATATAACAGAACAATAATATATTAAAATGTTATTTAATATCCATTAAACTATTGGAATGAATAGAAGGAAAAATATTTTAAAAATGTGTATATTGGTATTATGTTAAGAATATATATTTTTATTTCTTTCATTCTTTTATCTAAACATATATTATATAAATAATGTTATCAATATTTCCTCAAAATAGTTTTTATTTCATCTTGTGAAATAAGAATTTAATTCTTTTTGATACATATATAAAATTTATATAAAAAACATAAATTAATTTTTTGATTAATTATTTCAAACTATACATAGAGGAATTTATAATAATTTCCAAATTAATATTAAAATTTCGATCAATCATAAAAAATATACATTTTTACAGAAAACCCTTTTCATTTAGCGAATATAGATTATCAGTTTTTTTTAAAAGATTAAAAACAAACATTAGTTTAATTACTTTCTAAAAAATCCAATTTAGTTTATTAGAGTAATATTTCTATGATTAATTTCTATAAAATGACAATGTATACTTTAGAAAATATTTTCACTGAAAAAATATCTTTAGTAGGACTATTAGGTTTAATTTTAAATTAAATTATTATAATTTTTTGATGAATTTGATTAAATAAATTCCATTTTTTTAATAATCATAATTATTATTATTTAATAATTTTAATTTAATTTCATTCATAATGAATAGTCAAAAAAATTAATTGCGTTATCATATTAAACGTTAAAACATGTTTACAGGGGGTGTTAAACCAAATGATAATGGTATGTTTTAAAAATACATTTGTATAAAATTCTATTTTATGGCCATATTTTGAGATTATACAAAACCTTATTTCATTATATTTCCATTTAGATTCATTATTATTAATAATTACTTTATTATATTTTATTATTTAAACAAATTCAGTATTGATCATATCCCGCACTAATAAAAGAAAAACACTATCCTATACTATCTATAAATATATAAATATTATTTCATCTATTAACTCAATACATCAAACCCTTAAATCCATACCCTTATCCCATATTCCCTCTTTTTATCATGAAACCATCATAGAACATCATTAGGTGTAAACATAAAGTGGCTATCAAAATAATATGTATATATTAAACCCATGTGTTTTAATTTTATTATTTGTTCTACGTAATTAAAATATTCCAAAAATTGAATTTATGTCACCATTATTTCCTTGTACAAAACTATTATATTATAATTTAATAACCAATATCAATCTCCTCTTCCATCAAATAGGAAATGAAACCTTAGATAATTTGTATTGTGAACAACTACATCATGAAAAATGTAATTATTTTTCTATCACCACCTATCACGGATGGATAAAAAAGTCAATTTATTTATTTTTATACTACATATTTCATAATTATAATATCATACATACCTTCTTATCATGAAATATATAATAAAATATAATATCAATCATGTTTACATGTAGAAAATATCCTGCGAGAAGAGATGTGACATATTTTCTATTTCTTTTATAGATGGATGATAAAAATGACATGTTTTATGAATAATATGATTTAAATGATATCATTAAAATTGATAATGTTCAATTATTATTTACCATTCTTTCATTCCATCCTTCAAAAACTGAAAACAACATTCATGTGTATGTACATCCTACCATCTTCATGAACTGTATATTTCATTTTTTCAGTATATTTATTGTATAGAACTATATATATATAATATGATATTAATATTTTTACTAATATTATTTATATGATTTACCAATAATAAAATTATAAGGATAATGATTATTGAAGAAAAATGAAAATGAAAAAGAAGTTAGTAATATCCCAAAACAATGATTTTAATAATGAATTGTTATTAAAATTAAGATAAATGGTTATATAAAAATAATATATGTTAAGTTATATATGATTATTATTTTATATTATATGTTTATAAAATATATATTTATTATAAATTAGGTATGATCTCCTCGAATGAAAGCATAACTCGAGATATGAGATTTATGTTACTATCTTGTTGTTTTTGTGGAATGTTTATAATTATTCTCTCGATAAAGAAATATCCTAATATACCTTTTAATAATACAATTATTTTAATTATAACTTTTTTATATTCTAATAACACATGTTTTACATTTATGTTCGTATCTTCAAGCACTAGAGATATAGAAATATATTTTTAAGTGAAAATCATCCTTATTTATTTTGTCCCCCAAAATTCATTTTACATGGTTTCGATGTATTATAAAAAAATATTGAATTTTTTTTCATATTGACCTATAATAATTTAATATTATTTTTACCCATGATTTATTTTGAAGAATAGATGATGGAATTTTCTTTTCATTTTCTAAAATGAGGATCTATTAAAAATTTTAATAAAAATCTGAAAGTAAATATTGTTTTAACGTTCGAGAAATTAATGGAATTTCTTATATCCATAAAATAAGACTAATATGATTCCACATTTTCAAATATTAATTGTTTGTTTCATTATAAATAATTTCCTTAATAATTGGTAAATATTAATAATTTAAGTAACAAATTTCAAATTTGAATGGTTATTACCATCAAGAAAAGGTGTAACCAATGTTTTAATAGAATATTTCATCCAACATTACATCATTGGAGGATACATATGTTCTAAAATGAGTAATTGATGAAATAATTATGAAACCATTTTCTTCTCTATGGGTTACGAAACTACGATATGTTTATAATATATTTTTTTCATAGGATATTCTACGATGAAATGCATACGAATGCCTTTCATTTTTCATGGGTTATTATGTCATGCATTTTCTATGATCTTATGACATAAATCTATATTATCTTCATTATATGAAGATATGAACATGAATTATATATCCCATAAGTCCTTATGAAATGTTTTATTTCTTATTGGATAATCATGAATGTAATGAGTAGTTGACCCATTTCAGTAAGGGACTCGTTTAACTATGATATTCTCTGTAAGGGTCATTGAATACTATGATTGATTAGTGAGTGAGATAGATCCACTGTTTTTTCTTATAAATGATCCTTTAATGAAAATGAAATGATTTTATATACATATTTTTATTCCATAAACTCATGTGTTCAACCTTTTAAATGATCTCATGGCTCATGTTCACTTATTACATTATGATTCATGTCTTATGAAAAAACCATGATTTTATCCATGACTCAATATTATGATATATAACCTAAAGTGTATATTTGTAAAATGTTATTATCATGTTCTCATAACATTATTCTCATGTTATGTTAAACCGATCATTGATATATCATATTTTTAACCTTACAATGAAATTTTTATCACAATATCTTATGATTACGTCACTAAGGTAATTAAGGTAACTACTAATTTTGATATGTGTAATTATTTTTACAGTAATGAAAAATTTATTGGAGAAGATTTTTCAAACTTATGATATATTTTTTATGAATAAATGTTTCCATTGATACTAGGCATGACATTCTAGAATGGATCACTATAATAAGTAATGTATATTTAAATAATAATATGTAATATCCATATATGTAAATTATGGTTTACTATAGTTGATTTGAAAGAATTTTTTTTAAAATTTTAAGCTAGGATGATAACAGACTAGTGATAACCCTTAGTATTATCTTGCATATAAGAGAATGTCCCATGACATGGTGAGAATAGGAGTGTGGGTTTCTTAGAAAAACATACTTATCTAGATACAAAATGTGGTTGTGATTTTTCAATAGATGAATCTATCCATAATTTTGATGAAAATAATTTTCCAAGTTTTTAACGTACATCATTATAGTGCATAATTAATGTATCATTGCTATAAAAAATGTTTGATAGTCATGAGAGATATTCTTTGGTTTATTTAGAGTTTTTATGTGAACTGTTATGACATATTTACGAATATAATGATAATGTATGTCCTAGTATAAAAATATGGTTTCATACATTAAACAAACAGAATATTAATTTAGAAAACGAATAAATTATATTTCATGATCATTTGGTTTCCAACTATTATTGTATTTTCTCAAACAGTAATTTTTTTATTTTAGTCAAATGCTCGAACATAATGAAAGATTTTTAATGATGGATTTGATGTGAAATGTAATGATATTTTTTCTAAGAGACCAAATTTTATCAAATAGTTAATTAGAAATATTATTTCTATTCTTAATAAAAATTCTCTTCCAATGAATCATGATGAAATTCCAAATAAACATTATTCGGAACATTGTTCTCTTGAGACCATCAAGTTGCAACATCAAAATTCAAACTGTTGATCTATATTTAAATTCGCTATTTAGAAATGGATTAGTACCATTAGAAAATTTATTTTATGTTATAAAATGTATTGGGCATGTATACATCACATTATTTGTCTATATTTTGGAAGACAAAGATGATAAATACTTGACTCTTATTGAGAATATGAGTTAAAAGTACGAAACTATCTCCATGGAGTGGGATGAGATTATGATATTATTTTTTAATAATTAAATTCATAATATTCATTGTAAGAAATTGGGGAGTTAATTATATGATATAATGTAGATGTATAATTAATCCTTTTTACTTATGAGTAATGTTTTACATTGTTTTCATGGTATGCTTCGGGTATTATCAAACAACCTAAATGTAAGGATGATCAATTATTCATGGGATGTTATTTGACATGTGTTATCCATAAGGGAATTCAATATCAATAATATAAAAATTGTATGTGTTATTCATTTTTAAATATATTTTATATTTATACAATTATATCAATTTTATAATAATAAAACTAATGGTGTTCCCTGGAAACTCTATGAACCATGGACAGAAGAAGATGAGTCTTCATTTATGTTGAATGTAGGGAAATTAAAGTTTTGTAACATGTCATAATGGGAGTAAAAAATGATATGTGTGTGGGGTGAAGTGTCATCAAAAAATCAAATGTAAATGTTATGGGAAGAAGATAGATAACAATACAAATAGACAGAATGATATATATTATCCGAAAACGAGATAATATACAATTCATATTTTATATATATGATTTTGGTATCTCCCCATGCTAAGGATATGATAAAAAATAAGAAGATAATGTTATAACCATTAACCATACCATAATAGAACTTGGAGAACTACAAAATGTGTTTTTCCAGACTCACCAAAATATATAATGGATATAATGTAATATTGATTTCATTTAATCAAATTCCAATTAAATACAAAGACATTAAAATTACATAAAATTTGTATCTTGATAATCTAGAAATAAAATATAGCTTATGGAAGGGGTAAGGAATTATGGAGTACCACAATATATTATATCTGATTGGCATTTAGGGATTACCTTGACGCTCTATATAAGTATTTAGTAATATTTGGATATAGATTTATGTTTCATAACTTTATATCATCCTCAAATATATGTTCTGTATGTGATAAAAATTTATATATTAGATGATATGTTTAGTTATGTTTCAGTGTATTTCCAACGATTTTTGGATTAAATCCTTTGTCTATGCATTTTTCTTAAAACAATAGATTTCACTAGAGAAATCAAATGGATCCTTACGAATCCCTATATAGAGAAAACATTATAACAATGATGAGATAGAAAGATGTGGTGGAATGAAATGTTTTGGGACATGTGCAAAAATAATAAATGATATAGGATGCTAAATCCATTCAACATCCCACTAACATGGCTTAATGTTGATAGAAAATGTATAAAGATAATCATTAACTATATTTGGATTTAGAAGATAATGAGATAGTATTTATTTTAATTTATATAAAGAACAATGTTATGAGATTCAGTAAGAAACAAATGTGAATACATAATTATATAGTTTCCTTCGATATTCTTAACCTAGTAGGGATGATGGATTATTACTTGTCACTTACACAAAACCTCTATCAACATCATGATGACTTCCATGATTCTCTCATATGTAATTACACACATTATCCTCTACATGTACTAAATTATGAGGACATACCTCTAAAGAATGGACATTTCTATTTTGAAAAATTATAAGAAATATGAGATCATAGAGAAAATGTAATATGAAATAAGATGACTAACATAGAAAATGCTATATGGCCAATACACAAATTTTAGGATTCTATGTGGGAACATGATGATACGATGAGGTGGAAGTATCCTTAGTTTTTTGTATCACATTGAATGAATTCCTTGGTGGGAATTTTTGTTAATGGGACAGAATATAACACCCAATTATTTTATCATGTATTTCTCTTTATATAAATGTAATTTATTTGATACCTTTTGATAAACACAAAATCCAGTCTAATTGAAACATATTATATTATATTTTCATATCATAATGAATATGTTATAAGTATTAATAGTAATAACTTCATTTGAAAAATAATTTTAATGGTTTTATACTAAGTGAATATATACCTTTAAAACACTTTTTATGATTCAAAAAATGTATAAAAATAATAATTCATTTTCATTCGATTTTATTTTTTTTATTTGTATTGAAAATAATATAATTACTTTCTTAATAATTTTATAAATTTTATGATAGAAAATTAAATATATTTTTTAAATCATAAAATCATGATTGTATTAAAATAAATTTTTTATTTTATAAAATTTAGAAATAATCGATGAATATTTAAAAACATTGATTTCTAACGAAATATGTATTTTCATTTAAATAATATAAATAGTACAAATTTTTAGAATGGTTTTAATAGTATTTGTTGTTAATTATTTTATTAATAATCAAATTTTATGTCATAATAATCAATTTTATATTTAAGTTTTCTAAAAAAACATTCTATACATTGTAACACCTTTTTTTGGAAAATCTATTTTCATCTCCCTTGGGGTTTTATGAATAATTAACATCTACCACTTCTATGAGGTAAATTTGATTAATTGGATTATGATTTATAAATTAAAATAATTAATATCTATAAATATGGTAAAACAATTTGTTCAAAATTATTAGAATAAATAGTAAAAACATGTTTTCACGATAAAAGATTATATGATTTTATTGTAGGATAAATTAAAATATAAGTGTATGTTTTATAATTATTTTGTTCTTAAATATTATATTATTTACATGTTTTGACCTTATATTATATCATATTATAATATCTTGACATTTTCATTCTTATTTTATGATAATGACTTTATGGTATTTTATTCATTTAAGAAATTACAAGTGGTTCCTCTCCACCACATATATATGGACAAAGCCCATCCTATCCTCTAAACAAATAAAGAGAATTTTATGATAATTCCATCAAAAATTCCATTGATAAAGTACCTAATCATGAGCTAGATTCCATATTTTTTATGACAAATCCATCCAAGAATGTTTTTATGTTTAGACTTAAAGTTGTTGTCTAGTATAATGGTGTTGTTATTAAACATGCATATTCAATTTGTTTCATAATTTACCAAGTTAAACAATTTTTGATACATAATAAAATTATAACACCAATATATTCATAATAAAAATTTGGTATTATATTAATTTTATAATATATATCCATGACCTCTTCCCAAATATGTTAAATAAAACTATTGATCACTTTTTGGAAGGAATACTGCATCACAAGCCAATGTAATTCATTTTCCAAAACTAAATCTCATTGATGGATATAATGATGAGATATATATATTTGATATTTATTAATTAATTATAAATATGTAACTGCAATTTCAAAACTTCTTTCATACCTTTCAATCTATGAAAATGATAATATCGTTAGTGTGTATGTCTGTACTACAACCACCAAGAAACAATGTGATTTTATTATTTACATTTTACATTAATGGTAATAATTTTTTATTATAACAATATATATTATTTATATGATATAATAATTATTATTTAAATGCTAATTTTTTAAATTGTTTTCTCTTTATCCATAAAAAATAAAAATAATGTTCTTTCTAATATAAAACTTATTGTCTCCACCATTGGTGTAATTCATTTTTATATCTCTAAATATAATTAATGAAAACAATATATGTATAAACACTATATATGAATTTAATATCATTAATAAAATTATTAATATGATATATCCAAGATCAATTTAAATATAAAAAATAATAAAACGAATACATACATAGAAATTGAAATCGTTATCAATATATATATATATATATATTAATAATGAACTTTTAATAAATAGGTTATAAAAGTTCATAATTAAATAATAGTAGCTATTATATATGTAATTATTTTTCAATATTATTTTTATAATGCATACCATTTTATTATGTAGGTGTTTATAGGTCTTTTTCATCAAGTAAATCACGAGATAAGATCTTTATGTAACACCCTCTTTTTTAGGAATTATTTTTTATAATTCATCCGATAATGAATTTCATGACATAATTCTTAAATATATTTTAATATTCCTAATATTAGGATTATTTCTTCAGAATACATGATTTATTTCCTGTTTTATATCTTTTAAAACTCAAAAGAATGAATGAATTTTGTTAAAGAAAAATAATCATTATTGATCTCATCAGTAGAAAATCATTTTTCTTCCATATTCATTTTTTATAATAATGTTTTCAAGATGATTTTAAAAATTATCCCATGAATTAAAAATTAAAATTTCTCCATGATTCAATTTTTTTAAAAAAAATATTAATTTTGACTTTTTTTCATAATTTTGTTCCTTTGACTTTTAACCAAAAATATGAAAGGAATCGTTGTATTAACAAAAACAACATGAAAATAAAATACTACCATATTGAAAACTAAATTAATTTTATGATATATTTCATTATTCCAATGTTCTTATCATGGATAATTTTATCCTTCATTTTTAGTAATTTAATATATTTTAAATAAATATTTCAAAAAGGAAATTTTCGTTTCCACAAAATAACGTCATTTAATTTTCTAAAGTATTTTTTCCTTAGAGATGGAATACATGGATTATATATGAGTTTTGTTGGTGATAATATCAAATGATTACACATATATCCATTATTTGAATGAATTATCATTCATGTAAAATTATTTATACAAAACCCATTCCATTACAATTCTCGATTATATGATGAATTAGTGAAATGTTTTTGAAACACATTTCTTTTACCAAAGTTATTCATGGATACATTTTTAAGGAATCCTATTAAATTTATACAAATTTTCCATGATAAAATACTTTTTATATATGAATAAGTTTTATGGTTTACTCTATAATTAATTTTTTATGATCTTATGGACCACATCAATAAGATTTTCATTTTCTGACAAGTGGACTTAGAAATATGTATCCCTCCAATTCATTAGGTAATTATTGATATATGATTATATAAATAGGACTACAATTTGGAGTGAACCAAACTAAATAAGGGATTTTCTAAATGATGATATCCATGGGACTAAAAATTGATAAATAAAATGGTTTGGGGAGTAAACTCAATCCCATATGATAGAAACAGTAATGATCCTTGAATACTAATGAAATAATTTCAAATGATTTTTTGTATGCAAAAAACTCTTATTTTCTACCTTTATGATGATCCCAAGGCTCATGTTCATTGGTTCATTTTTTTATTCATATCTTATTACACACCATGATTGAATTTATTACTCAAGATTAAAATATATGATAAGTATGGAATTGTTTTATAATTATTTATCATGTTTTCATACCCTTATTCTTATTTTATTATTATGTGATCATTTAGATCTCCCTTTATTTACCTAGAATAGATTTTAATATCACCAATTATTATTTTATCCTTCCCCATCATAGGAAAAATGTTATTAATTATAACATGTCTATGATGGATTTTAGTTTTTTAGAACTTTGTGGAAGATGAAGTAGTTCTCTGATGAACCAAATATTTTGTGTATTTAAATTTCACAAAATTATATATATATATATATATATGATTATTTTCAAGGATTTTATTATAATATACTGAATATCCATATAATAATATGTCCTATCTATTTTGTATAAGTATGGGTCCTTTTATATCAAATACAATCCATATATTTAATTGAAAATAAAAATATCTTTTCCTAACCATATCAGAAAAAATATTATTTAATTGTAATAAAAAACTTTTTCAACTCACTTATAGGTGAAGTATTTTCAATAAAAACTAAATATCAAATGGTATAGCCAATAATAACGGGATTAATTTTCTTATCTTCTAATTAAGTTTTATTTTCTTCATTTATTAGTGAAATAAGTTTGGTGGTGTGTTGATTATATTCTTATACATAAATTAATTGAAAATTATTATATTGTTTTTTATTAACCTTTATTATTAGTAATTATATTTAATCGAAGAGAACCAAAATTTCAAATCATTATATTACAATAAAAATTAACATTTATTGTAAAGTATTATTATTATATAAAAAAAGTTTTTAACAATCTTTTATTTGAGATGAATTGTGAATTAATGTGACTCTACAAAAGAATAAAAAGAATAATCTATTAAAAATTTATGAATAGAATTTTAGATATTTATAAAATTTCATGATTTACTCATTTTTGTCACCCCTATAAAAATTAATGAAGTGATGAATTTCAAATATATATGGAAATAATAGTTTCTCTAACCATAGGATTAATGTTTTTTAAATTTATGATTTACGGAATGGTGTGGTTCAATGTTTTGAATTATCTTATTTTTATTATAAACATAAAATTTCCACTAATTTTTTTTAAAAAAACATTAATTTTTTTCAATTTATCCAAATATAGGGTCTTCAAGTATCAATTCACAAATTATTTTTCTCTTCTGTTTTTAATAAATATAAACTAATGAATGATAAATAAGTTGACACATAGATTTTAGGATATGGATAATTGTCGGGAGTTAATACCTTTTTTTAGAAAATCCTTTTAGGAACAAGGAATGTACCATGAATTACATATAACATTGATGATTTTCAATTCAATCATGAGGAAAATAAATCATTCTACTTGATCATAGAGCACAAAAAATTTTATAAATGAACATATTAGGGAGGAAACTCAAAATACATTCATATATTTTGTTTTAATCTCTAAGACATCAGGAACTAGGTGGGTTTGTTATGAAACATATAATTATTAAATTTAATAATTTCAATTAATATTGTATCAAAAAATAACACAGTTGTGAATATTTATTAAAATGGAAAAATTTCAAGATTTATTTCATTAAGATTATAGATATAATGAATCCAAATTAATAAGTGAAAATTGAAAGATATTATAATCTTTTGAGTTTTACCTATTTTGTGGGAAATAGTTAATTGATTCCTTTAACATTGGTGAAATGGATAACTGAGTGTGACTTCTGTTAATTTTTTATTACTACTTAAGTATAACCTATACTAAATACCATAAATTGACCCTGATTTGTAAATAATATAGGGCAGGGGTGATATCATATATATGGGAAGACATTTTAAAGGATTAATTTATTTTTATTTCTTTATTTTTAATGTGTATTTAAATATTTGAAGGAGTGTGTGGAGAGAATTGAACAAAAATAATCACCCTTAAAAAAATAGATTTCATTCCATAATTAATTCCTAAACATTGTAAGTTTTTTTACAATTAAAAACTAATTTTCTATTAAAATGAAAAGATATGTATTTTTTTATTTCAAAAAAATATCTGAGTGCTAGAAAATTTTATGTGACTTGTTTTTTATTCACATTTCAAAAAAAAATATTGAGGAAATTAGTATGTGAATATATTTTATCTGATTGTTTTGTTCATTATCATTAATTCCAAGACTATAATGAGTGTGTTGTAAATTTATAGATTATTATTTCTCAATTGTTATGTAGTTTAATTATAAAAAATTTAAATATTTTTATTATGTTATTGTAGTTATTAATAATTTAATACTATTTTCAAATTAATTTTATTATCCCAAGTCATTGGATAACATATTTAATTTCTGATTTTCTACCTTTAACATTATTTTTTTGTAAAATAAATTTTCTTGGGAAGTGTTTTATGATTTTTTTAAAATCATTTTATCCACATATTTTGAATATTTTTTGTATCTAATTAATTGTAATATATAAATTTATTTTCCATTTAATTAAAGTGTTATAGTTTCTATAATTCATTCTCTAAAAATTTCATAGCACAATTACTTACATTTTTGATGGATTTTTTAATTAAATGGTGTTTGTTCATTTATATTCATTTTCATAATTCATTTTTAATATACATAATGATAAATTATATGTTTTATATAATAAAACCATCCATTGCTACCGCGCCTTAAAAATTTGAAATATCTTTGACTCGACCATTTAGTAAACACTTATTCAAACATCCTTAAATAATAACTCACCATAATTAACGAAATAAAAATATAAAATACCATTCTTGTTTCCCTAAATACCATATGAAAAAATTTTTTGATACAGATTGGGAAAAGTAAATTCACTATTTTAAACTTCTATGAGGGAAATTTGATACAGTGTCCAAACAATTGTTCATGAAAAAAAATTATCTGAATAATTAGAATAATTTATTAAATGAAATGCTTATAGGAAATGTGATTATATGATGAATATTATAAATTAATTTTAGGGTGAAGGGTATAAATTCATGTAAAAACTATATACATAAGGTTGTTTAATGATGAGATTCACTAAATAATGGAGATAATGAAAATCATATAGGGTTCCTAAAACTATTTCCATATTAAAATAATGAATTTCATCCAATGTTGTAGCCTAAATATAAAGAAATAATTTCCACTTTAGCTATGTAATGAGAAATTGATAAAATGAGTATATTTGATTAAGATGGTATAATCAAATCTTTGAATAAGTATTTTTCACTAAGATGAATCTGAAACCATCTTATATGAGGATTATGAAACCAAATCAACTATTGAAGAAGGTCATCCACCTAAGAAGATGCGAGGTTGGTGTTGTTTTGATAATCAAACAAGATAAAAATTGATTTTGTGATATATAAATATCAATCCTTTTATAACGAGTCTGAATCATGGGTTAGGATATAAATCATATGAGGAATATGTTCCAAATATTAAAGATGATAAGTATAGGTAATAAACTATATTGTAAAGTTATATGACATTTTTCTCCTCAAACTACTTTTAAGACTACATAAAAATATCAACCCATAATATTGATTGATAATTTTAGATAGAAAAAATGAACCAAATTTGATTGATTTATGAGGATGGACTATAGTTATAAGACATTAATTTTTTAAAAAGATTAAAACCTTTAAAAATTTGATTAAATTGCATTCCATACAATATTGGGACCTATACATCATTATTTGGAGATATTAAGAGAGTATTTGTACCATAATTTTTATAGATTCAAAAGTTTTTTCTTCTTCCATTTTTGTGATATTGGAATTTTTTATAATAGTTTTAATTTAAGATTATTAATGGAAGTTATAATGAAACAATGTAACCAAGTTATTAGTAACTCTAAAATTTAGTTTGACTTAATATTATTATTAAATTTAAATCCTTAACAAATTGGCCATGAGTATTAAGATAATTCCAAAACCAATCAAATGTTACATTTATCAAAATTAAAGTGATGTTTTGGATGAATATGGTATTTTCACTATGTTGGATACATTCAAAATGACCATGGACTCGATTATGCAAATAAGATCATATTTTTAGATGATTGACCAAAGTAAATAGATTCAACATAATATTTTATGGTGAAAAATATAATAAAACCACCATGGTATTGTAGTAGTGCATAAGGATTTTATGGCATGTACATTTGTTGTGCCCAAATAAAAAAAATCTATAGGTTGGTAAATGTTTTTTATAAGGGTGAAGAAAATATTTTTGGGATATTATAATAGTAGCATGGTTTTTCCTACTATATGTTAATAGGATAGGGAAACTATCATTGTAAGAACATAATAAGATTTTCAAAACAATATATAAATATGGATCCATTCATATTTCTGGTTTTGGAAGGATTCAAAATTTAAATTCATCAGTGTATGAAATTTAACAAAGAGTGAAATTAAATCCATAAAGGGGAAGGAATGAATGAATCTTATATAACCATCAGATCTTATCCTCTCAAATTCATCAAGTTACCTTTTTCTTTTAGATTTAATGAATCCAGAAAAAAATGTAAAATAAATGGAAAACTATATTACGTTATCATATTGATGATTCATGTGACCATTGTCCTTTATCATTCCATGTAGATATTTTCTAGGATTTTTGAATGGTCACTGTTTAGTATGTAATTTCTAGGAGAAACACTTTCTATTATGGGAGCATTTATATTATCACCAAGGTGGAGGAAGTTTTATACTGATAGAGACACATATATTTTATATCGATTTTTTGGGAGATATTATTATTAGGTCAATATGGTGTTTTTTGTAATCGTTAATTTATAGATGAAGAATAAATTTGAATGGGTGATATTTCTAGATGATATGTAAAAACTAGGAAAAAATAATCTTATGAGGATGATACTAGATATTATAATAATTTAGAACAAAGATTATGATATTGAGAAAAAGTGGGGCATGGTAAAATTTTTATATCTCTTTAATAGATTAATAATATCTCTCATTAACTCTTTTAATTCAATGTTATGATGTTTTATTATTTTATTAATTTATTATGATGTTATAAATTTGATAATTATATTTTAGGTTAGGAATTTTTCATTATTCATATAGAATTTATTAATAGATGATACCCTAGTCATTAATTTTTCAAATATTAAACTTTTTGGAAACATAGGGTACTAGTGAGAACTGGTATCTATTTAACTTATTTTTCAATTAAAATAACTATGTATGAATACATATATCAGGTTTCCATTTCATTGAGGATATCATGGAAGGATATAATGAGAACATTATCATGAGGTAAAATATTATATATATTGAATTAATGTGTGGATGTTATATTATTTGATCTATCTGATACATTCACCCATATATAGTCATTATAATTTATTTATAAATCTATATACAATCATGATACGATGATATTTTTATATATATAAGGAAGGAAATAAAAAAATAAGATAATAAAATTTCCCTATATCATACGTAGTTTTTACTTTTTTATTCATGTTCTATATTCTCTTAATTTTTCCTCATTTCTAGGTTGAATATTTTGTTAATTTTTCCTTCAGATGACCATAATACACACTTCAATTCGTTTTTTATCACTTGATCTATTTTTTGTATATATTTCATGAGATTGTTTACAATTATTCCTAGATAAAAACACATCATGGATGACCTTCACTATGGGTCATACAATATTCACTAATATTACAAGTTTTATTAGGTTTACATACAATTAAATTTTTTGCAGAATTAATGAAATACGAGTCCAAATAATGGAACCACTTCCACGAAATGATACATGTAACCATGAATAAAAATATATCAATCATTTTTATATAATAATATCCATTTAATAGAATAAAATATCAAAATATTTTATTCTTTTATGATAATGAGTTCATGAAATCTAAGATATCATTTGATAATTTTTATCCTATTAATATTGATATAAAACATCCATACATGTCATATGAAATGAAAGAATATAAAATTAAAACTGAAGATAAACAAGAGGATTAACAGTTTGTTAATAATCAATGTCAATATATTAATCCAATTAAAAATTTAGGCAAAAAAATTTATATAGTCACTCTTCCGATGTTTCATGTTCTTATTGTGTCAAATAACCATCCATGAATTTGGCCAAACCCTTTGAAAATTAACTACCAGATTTAGTGTTCATACTTTAAAATGAATCCAAAAATAATGGATTAAATAATAAAGACTCCCTGAATAGAAATAAAAAATTATATCGTAAAATGTAGTAATATCAACATGGAGGGTTGAGTGAGGACGAGTAAATGGTGTTAGTATTCATGTATTTCGTTAAGGATATTATTAAAAATTAGTGATATCATATGGATGGTGAAATATATGATAATAAGTACTAATTATACAATGAAATTTTAATTAAATATTTTTCAATATGAGTTTTAATTATAACATTAGACACACAATAAATGTGTTCATACAAGATAAAGAAGATATATTTCACTAAGCATTGAATAGATTCTAGGGGTTATATTAGATTTTTCCCAACCACTAGGGTACAAAAAAATTTTAAATGGGAACATTTTAAAATATACTCAAACTATACCATCAATTACATGTTGATTATTTATCTAGAATTTATTTATTGGATAAAACATTTTAGGAATATAAAAAACCAATAAACTATCTCAAAAATCATAGAAAAAATGATATTAATAAAGAAAATGTTTTATGAAGGAACCCAAGAATTATAAGATACAATATTTTTTAGGTAAAACCCTATTTGAGTTTTGTTTGGACTGTTTTTAGATTGGGTTTGGAACATGGTAATATTGTATGTAGTACTATTGGGTTGGCTCTATGAGGAAGAAATAGAGGAATTTTTTTCTAGTTATATTATTAATTCACACCAATAATTATTAATTCATTCTGTTTATTTACCTGGCCACACCCCATTAAATCAATTCAAGCATGAATGGGTTATGAAATAACACATGAATCTCATTAAGGCCGTGATTGGAAAATAGAGAGTTCCATAAATTAGAAACTCATGTCATGAGATGTATGAAAGATGTGAAATAAATTACTATATGTTTTAATAATGAGGTGTGAACATTCTATGTGTAAATGTAAAATGAATAAATTCATAGTGCAAATCCACTGTTGATGTCATCAATGTTCCACACTGATCATTTCATTAAAATATCTTTTGTTGATAGATTTAGAAATTGTTTTCCCTTATCCCTCAATATGAAACATATCCGTTGAAGATATCTTGAATTCAATTTGAACATGACTCTAGGCCCCTATGATCATGGTTTTCATAACAAAAATATTAAATGAAATCCTTTATGTTCTTCTTATCTTTCATGTATCATTTTTTTAATAAGTAACCCCAATTTTAATTCTACATATCCTGGAACTATCATAACCGTTTGATCAGAATGACTGTAATATATTTTTTATTAATTGAAGGAAGGAGGAATATATTTTTATTTTAGACCTTCATTAATTTATCTATATAATATTAATTTCAAGTTAGAGGTCTAGAAAATCTCACTAATGTGCATTTCATTTCACTATTATATGAAATGTTTTTAAAAGTATCATCATGCAATTTACATGAAATAACTAAATGGGTAAATCACGTTTTAGGGGGAAACCTCAAATATAGACCTCCCAAGGTCCTGATTGGGCCTTTTATCGTTATAAATGAGACTTCTGACCAATAGGGAAGTGTGACACCCATTGATTAAGTGAAATTTTTAAGAATTAATTTAACTTTAAACAGATTGAATAACTTGTGAATTATGATAAATTAAATCAAGAATAATATGATACTTTTTATTAATCATAGGAATGATATCCCACCCATTGAGAATACATTACATCTTAATTGGTAAAATGATAAACTATCCAAATTCAATTATAATAATATATTTTAATGGTTTATTAATTATATGATGGTATTTGATGAACCTGATTTAATTAATATATTGCATGGGGGTGATACACTTCCTCATGAGATGTAATATTATTAAATAATTTAATTATATTAGAATCCACCAATTGATGTGTATACATACCACCACAGATTATTATTGCTCTATTGGATGCTGTAAAAGACAATATCATGGGAAATTCACTTAGATCCTACTTTGTTATTTTTTTTATATGGCTAGGTATTGTGCTATAAGAACATGTATAAGATTCTATTGTGGATAATTGCCATGGATCCGAGTATGATGTTGTTACTTTTCACCAAAGTTGTTATTAATCTATGGTTAATTCTCATGGGGTCGACTTTTTATTAGTTATGTGAGGAATGTTATGGGTGATTCATAAAAGATAGAATAATATTATAATATCCTGGATGCATCATCCTGATAAAGGCATATCCCTCATATGAATGAGGTATATTAATATGTGTTGATGTAGGATTGTATGACCTAGAGTGTCCAATAGTGCTCATGGATCAGTAGGTTAATTTAAGGACGTTTTATTAATTAATGATATAATAACCATATTTATCATAGTACTTCATAAAACATATAATCCTAATTTATTTTTATATAATTGTGTTTTTCATCATATAATGTTGTATTCACATCATTTTCATGATCAGTATAGTTCCCTGGAAGATTTTATGGTTTTATTTTTAAATATGAGTAAAGGTACATGTGTTGATTGATTGATATCAGATTGGTATATAGCTTGGAGATGAGTCCAACCTGAGGAATTGGGCATGGGTTTTTTATTCTTCTATTTTTACATTATCTTTATATTCATATGAATCTAAATGTGTAATTTAGTTTCATTAAACCTGACATTTCATTTTATTATTATTATTTTCATTATTATTATTTTAATTATTCAAATTGTATTAATTTTTTTTGTTTTATTTTTTCAACATGTTATTTATACTATGTACCATAGGTTATAGTATCGCTAGTACATTTTCTACACACTAGATTTTAGTTAGTAGCATATGGTGTATGTGGAGGCTTGACTGAAGTCCCATATTCTTTCAAATTTGGCCACTTCATGAAGTAATGAGGTGGGGATGTTACATAGTGTTTACCTAGTGGGATCGTTTTTGTCTCTTTACTATATATGAATGATATATATGAATCTATAATGTATCAAAGATTTTAAATTTTACTATTCATGGGAATATATGAGCAATGTATGGGGGAAATGTAAGAACCCAAGGATGGGATGGTTTTCATGATGTTTTCATGATCTGGTTTTATGTTACAACATTTAATGTTTTTATCATATAGTGAATTGATAATTTTTATTGAGATTTTATATATGTTCCATCATGGAACATGATGAGTAAAAATTTATCTAGATATGTACATTAGATTATGTTTTCATAGGCATAATTATTTGTAAGGGAATATTTATTACATTTTCCTTATTCTCCCACATAAACTGTGTGAGAAATACATTTTTATTATATATGAAATAGACATTTATGAACTATTATATTATGTTCATTCACATGTTCAACCATCATCTTATGAAACATGATTTATTGATTCTAGGTTTCTCAAAACATTTCAGATTGATATTTTAGTATAATATTTTTTATATAGAGTATATTGTTTTTTGTAGGGTTATTTCCTTTGTTATATCTTTAGGATTATAGTCATGATAGTTTTAATTATCACACTACTAAAATAGTTGTGTATAAATTTCATGTATCATAGAGGAACTAGATAGATTATCAGCTACATAAATGATTAATAGGGATCATTTGAACCATGTGGAGGGATTAAATTAACACCGTAAATTCAATGTATGATATGACTATAGAGAACTGACTATAGAATCCTTTTATTATGACATTTTTCGGATGTACCAATGTAGGTAAGACCTGGATGATGTCATTCAGCATGGTCATCAAGAATCATGAGACACTCGTAGATATTAAAGTGTAGTGTATTGTATTCATTTAATTATAGACCAATCATGAATTGGTTATAACTTATGGATAAATCCATTCGAAAGGATTATATTACCATGATATAATTTAAAGTGTTGTTCCAAATTCACTTCAATCTTGAAAAATTGAGGTATGAGAGGGATAGTGACCTTTGGAAACTAATGTAGAAAAGTGTTTTAGTGATGGATTATTTGGATGCTTCCTAGTCTAATAGTGTTTTTCTCTATGATATGTAGCATATGAGATCAAAAATATGAAATGTATCTAGAATGTAAATGACCTATAGTTAAGGTCATAGGTAAACCAGATCCACTTGGAAAACAATTCGGACATTGTGAATCTAGACTATAAAATGGAAAGGAACTTGAGAAAGTCCATGAATTTCAAAAAGGAGTGCTCAGTTGGGTGATGAGGGATATTTTCATTGATCTATAAAAACCACCACAATGATAGATACAACTAGGTCAGTAATGGGGAGACTAGATATAGTATTGGTAAAATTTCATAGGGTCATGGACTATTTCTGTTCTTTTAGTATGCACATCTTGGATACAATCTCCCACTGTGGTTATCACCCACTGTGGATTACAAAATGTGTGAGAGGGTTGACCATCACCTGATGTCCTTTATAATCACCTAGTAGTTGAGGTGGGCCATGGGATCAGGACAATCACTAGAGTCTCAGAAGGACACATCTACCCCAAAATATATTAGTATGTATTGTTACACCAAATATTTTGTATTATGTAAGTAAAAAAGAAACCCCAATGATAAAATTGTAGTACAAACAAGAGAGAGAAACGTAGGAAATTTCAGTAGGAGAATAGGAGAGAGGGAAAAGGTAGATACATGCAACAAAAACTAAATATAATTTTATAGACGACTGACCTTCTACTATTATATGTGTGGTTCTGTTATTATTTAACATTTCAATCATTTTTCTTATATAAATAAATTTCATGATATTATTAATCAACTATTAAATTAAATTGGTATTTATGTGTGGATATTGGATAGAGTTTTGGACATAGACAAAAAATTATGAGTGTGATCATTTGGAATCAAAAACTACATAGAATTATATTTGAAAATTTGTAGCTACTGTTTCCAAAGGGAGATGGTTGTGATGGAAATAACAGGATTCGAATTGATTCATGGTATGAATTGACTAGTTCTACAATATTCTCATATCAACTATAAGTAGAGTATACATTCCTTTCAATATATTGAATAGTGGTGATATTATCACCATGGTGAGTGGTATCTTTTGGATTGTTATGTTCTTATAATTTACTATAGATTAGATTGTATAATCTTTTAGAAAACAAGACATGTTTTGGATGATGGTGGGATGTTTCATAGATATTTTCCTCTAAGGTAAGTCCATTATTAAGATGTTTACAATGAATAATTATCTAACATATCCCTAGAGTGGCATATTGAGTCCATGATTGGGATGGTTCAGGAGCAAATAATGTTTTTCTCAAATCTTACATTATGAAACCAGAAGTGCTTCATGAATTTAAATCAGAATAGGAACATTTATATCATAATGGATTCATGTAAACCAATTCACATCAATGGGATTCTACCAAGATATTCATTAACATGGATAATGGGAGTTTGTTCCTTTATCAACATTATCCAAGACTAAACCATATGGGTGTTAAGACCAGGAATCCTCATCCACACATTGATTTTAAAGACTCGGAATTTCCTTGGAAATTTTTTGCCTTAATTACATGGGAATATTACGAGCCCTCAAAAATTGATGGGGCTTGATTCAGAGGCCCAGTGTTCCATGAATCAATTTCTTATGTTTTGTTCGGGTATTTTCAGTATTCTTACGAGCAGGTTCTAATAACTTTTGAACTGGTTCATGGAATTGAAATCTGAGGGCACCGTTAAACATGTAGTGCCGGTATTCTCTTAAGAAGATTTTCACCTCGATGGAAGTTGGTCGAGAATAAATGTTTGTTTTTGAGTTTTCATGGAAAAGATAATAAAATAATGTGAGCGACACTTTATTTTATTTTAGCCGTCATGTGAGTGTTTGGTGGTTAAAACCTACACATGGAAATTGGATGTGCGACCACCACACTTTAACCTCCCATGAGAAGTTATGGTGGTGTGGCCCCCCCGAGGATAACCTCCTCTTCATGTTAAATTTTGTGGGGGACACCCGAGGTTATAACCTCTTGAAAACCCAATTAAGTGTGGAGAAAACTCTTGATCTCCACACTTAATGGTTCCACCACCCATCACATTAATTGTGCCATCCAAGTGTTTAGGGATTCTTTTTTAATTTCTTTCTAATGAAATAATAGATAATATAATCTACAATTTGGAACATCTGTTCACTTGGGTGACTTTAGAGGAGGATTATTGGAAAAAATCTCCCAAAGAAGAATGCTCCTCCCAAAGAAGAACGCTTCATCCGTCGACGATGGACATCTTCTTCTTTGATCTCCAACCAGATCAAAGGAGGAAGCACCATCCTTGAATAATGCCGACAACGCCATCCTCAACTTATTTATCTTATTTTCCAAAGAAAAAGAATCAAATGTAGGGGTGTGATTTGATTTGAGCAATGTTTATTATTCTCTCAATGATTGATTCGATTAACCCGATTTCTACCAAACTAATGCAGAAGAATCGGGCCAAACAATCACGGCCTGATCCCTCGGCCATTATTGTGAATGTTTGGTGTGTTCTTCGCGTTCTTCATGGGTGAAAAACAATAGATTGTTGAGAGGCCATTGTGTGACACAATGATCCCAAATTCATGACCCAACATCACAATGACCTAGAGGAGGTGCGATGACGAGAGCAGGCGACTAATCAGACCAGAACGGGAAGGATCGTTCCTCGACTGTTCTTCAGGATAGAGAATCAACTCATGTTTTCAGAGCTGATCAGAGGCCCGAAAACACCAGAGACAACTATAGGAAATTGGGGTGAACTACTGTCTGATCTTTCACGAAGAATGGATCGTCAGAATGAAGAACGGACTTCATGGGAGGTGCGCTTGCCGGAGGCAGCTTTTCTTGAAAAGTACAGAATACACAGCGTGTACTTCTGATGAACATCTCGTGTATTACAGGCGCTCTGCGGCTTGAGATTCAGACGTTAGAAAAGTAACACAGATTGTGTCACCCCGGTCACACGAAGTGTATTCCCTACAAAGAATGGTAGAAGCGGTTTCGCAAGACATGGCGTGTATTCTGGAAAATACATGAACACGAGCAGATTTACATGCCCAAGAGGCACGACGTGTATTCTCTACCCAGAATAGAAGAAGCTACTTCACTAGGCTTGGCATGTATCTTGGGGATACACGTACATTGGGTGGTATACACAGGAATGTACTCCACCTCATGGCCATGCATGGCTAGTATAATGGACTACCATGTGTACCAGTTCCACGGGTTGGCGAACACGGGTTGAGGCCATGTACGAGAACATGGATAGAATACACGAATCCAACCCCAATTTTTTGGACATGGTGTGTAACCATACCACACTCCGTGTATTTTAATTTCTACATGACTAGCCTTACGACACGAGACGTTGTACACGGGTAGTAACCGAGGTCTGAAAACACAGTGTGTGTCTTATTCCTACACGCTGTGCATTTTTTGGGAAATGGCTTAGTCATCTTGTCCTTAGTATCATGGACATGTTTTGTTTTGGTTATCCTCATATGGTATGGTAGGCCTTTTAGATACATCAACTTGGGACTTTGTGGCAGTTCATGTATCGACACTCGGCTTAAGGATCAGACCCTCCCGGAACCAAGCATGCTTTGTGCGGAACCCTGTGGCTAGCTATGCACTGAAAACTATTCCTGGATCTTGTGTGGGTTCGACAGCACTGAAGACTGTTCCCGGATCCCCTAAAAATTCAACACTGATAACTATTGTTCATGGATCTTGTGTGGGTTCGACAGTTCTGACTTCTGTTCATGGATCCTGTGTGGGTTCGACGGAATAATTGTTCCTCGATCCTGTGTTGGTTCGACAGTTCTGATTTCTATTCCTTGATCCTGTGTGGGTTCAACAGAATAGATGATTCAGTGGCTACATCTGATCATCTCTATCTCTCTTAATATGTTGTATATCCATGTGAGATGAGTCAGTAACTTTTTTCCCTCATGATTGAGATGGATTACTTGATAACTTAGGTTTATATATGGGCATATACCTAAGTGGGGTTATCTGTTGATTCCATACCTTGTGGTTTATCTGTGTTGGATTTTGTGAGACCTTGAGGGTATTGGGGTCCCTACTGAGTATTGTTATACTCAACCCTACACGGGTTATGCCTGCACCTCATTTTGTTGGATGCAGACGATGGACAACGTTGATCGATGCTGAGTGTATGAGGACTGGACGGTTCCCGGAGGTGGACCTCATGGTGAGTCGGTACCCAGAAGATGTTGATAGACGTGGAGTTATGAGGAGGATATCTGTACCTACCCTTTATTTATGATCCATGGAAGACGATCCAGGAGCTTATTTTCACCTTTCACATGTTTTTACCTTTTCATTTGTTCTTGTACATTCAGTTGGGGTTGTATTTCTAGCCCCTTTACTTTTCAACACTCACTTGTTATACAGTTTTACTTAGTGTTTTGTATCCAGTATTGTAATCTGTTGTGTGTGTGTTTTCATTTATAAGGGAAATGTCTTCCCAGATTAGCGATTTACGCCTTTGGTTCCAGTCACTATCCCCAGGCCTATCGAAGGCGGGCTTTGGGTAGTCATGGAATGGGCCCCGGGGGATGGGTCGTGAAAAATTGGTATCAGAAGTGTCGGTTCTACCACAGAACATAAGACTCTGATCTTTTCTGGGAAGAAATAGTGATAAGTGTATTAGGTGTGGTTTTAAGTTTACGGAATCTATTGTTGGTGCGGTGGCTGACTTATCCATACACCAGGTCCCTAACTTCGGACTTCTAACTCAGTGCACGAAAACACTAATTGTGTTTGTATTTTGAAGAGTCGTCTTTGTGATCTCTTTTGAGGCAGCTCACCAGGTATAACATATTGACTGTGGCACACTTGTTACTCTTCAGGATGGACCCATGCAGACAGTCATCCAGGGATCCAGGATTTGTACGAGATGGCGGCCCACCGAGTGACGAGGCCTCGGTGTAGGGCCCTATCACAGTAGAGGGACCAGCAGTACCACTACCCGTTGGGCCGCCGATGCCACTAGCCCCACCAGTAGAGAGTGCACGCCACCTGAGCACATTGCACGAGTTCTAGCGCTGGAGGCCACCCATGTACAGGGGAGAGACAGACCATTAAAAAGATGAGGATTGGCTTGAGGCTGTGGTGAGAGTCTTCAGACTGGTAGGGACACCAACAGATCTTAATGTGATCCTTGTCGCGAGTCTCTTTCAGGAAGCATCAGGAAGATGGTGGAGCCTGATGGTCCAGGTGCAAGACAAGGCAAACATTCTCTTGGAAGACTTCGAGAGCCTATTTCGGGCAGAGTTTGTCCTAGACACCTTACATGTGGTGCAGAAATAGGAGCTATTGCATCTACAGCAGGGTAGCATTACGGTAGCTTAGTACTCAGTGAGGTTCACTGACCTCTCTAGCTACTCCACAGATATTATGCGAGACCCATCTTTCAAGGCCCAGACCTTCGAGACGGGTCTTAGGTGAAATATTAGGGCTTCTATGATCTCCCTCAGTATCCCGACGTAGGCTGGGGTGTTAGAGAGATATATCTTAGTGGAGATCTTCTTTGCTTAGCAGTCACCAGTAGAAAGACTCGCCACTAGGCATCACGTAGAGAAGTATTCTATAGATGGTAGCAAACATATGTCGAAGAGGTCGAAGCGAACTGGACCGTCCGGTGGACGACCTTTGGACTCATTTTAGGTTTTGGAAGGCACACGAGACAGAGCCATTCATTTGAGGAACATGCAGTGTTTCACATGCGACGGGCAGGGTCACATGGCTCATGACTATCAGACCCTCCATTCGGATGATCAGGAGATAGTTGAGGGACCTCCTAGGTAGAGGCAGCGGTTTCATTGAGGTGATCCGCGAGGCACAGACGAATGTGACACAAGAGCTATTCGTGCAGCTAGTAGTGGACAAAGTTACGAGGTGTTACCACCACCACCACTAGGAGGTCCACACTGACCATAGGGAGCAGGTGAAAAGGGGAGATCTCAACTCCAAGTAGGTGAGGCTTATGATCATGGTGCTACAAAGATAATTTGTGGTATGGTCTGTGTCTACTCCACCTTATCCGCAGTTCTTATAGACACAATTTTCAGTCACTCTTTCATTTCAAATTCCCTCATTCAGAGCTCAGAGATTCTGAAAGAGTTGTTAGCTCAATCATTATGGCTAGAGACTCGTACGGGAGAAGAATCGAGGATCATGCACTAGTTTCGGTAGTGTGGGCTTACTCTAGGAGGTGTGAGCTTCGGTTGGGATCTCCTCGTAGTGGCATTGAGGCATTATGACGTCATCTTGGGTATGGACTGGTTATCTACAGTCAATGATCATATCGACTGTATTAGGTGAAAAGTGCAGTGTGTCCGCGTGGTTGTTTCCTAGTGAACCTTCACTGGTGAGAAGGGTACCTCTACAGCACATGATGGACTTACTAAGAGGAGGGTGTATCTGATCACTCATCAGTTGGACTTCCTTACCCTCATAGCAATTGATATGAATATTCCAACTAATCTTGTAGTGGTGGACCAGTACATGGATGTTTTACCTAAAAATGTCCCAGTTCAACCTCCATGCAGATAACTACACTTTTACATTGAATTGTACCCCAGGATGGCAACAATATCTTCTCCAGCACATCGGATTGCTCTCACTGAGCTTTGTGAGATGCGGCTGTAGCTTTAAGACTTGCAGGAGAAGGGATTCATTCAGCCTAGTGTTTCTCCCTAGGCAGCCGTGATTCTATTTTCTAAGAAGGCGGATGGAAGCCTGAGGCTTTGTGTCGACTACCATCGCCTAAACCAGGTGACCGTGAAGAACAAGTACCCACACCCGAGGATAAATGACCTATTTGATCTGCTGAAGGGATCACGGTGGTTCTCGAAGATAGAACTCATATCAGGCTATCACTAGCAAAGATTTTGAGATGAGGATGTGTAGACGACGGACTTCAGATGTCGGTATGGCCACTATGAGTTCTTGGTTATGCCATTCGGAGTAACCAACTCTCCAGCAGTGTTCATGGGACTAATGAACACGATCTTCTAGCCATACCTCGATCGCTTTGTTGTAGTCTTAATCGAAGAAAACTGGATCTACTCGACTATTGAGGAGGAGCATGCCTACCATTTCAGGTAGTACTGGACACACTCTGATGTCACCAACTTTATGGTAAGCTCTCTAAGTTCCAGTTTTGGATCCGAGAGGTTAACTATTTGGGACATGTTATCTCAGAGGCGGGAGTTGCAGCGGATCCAATGAAGATTTAGTTGGTACTTTCATGGGAGCCACCTAGGAGTGTGGCGGAGGTTCGGAGTATCCTAGGATTGGTTGGATATTATTAGAGGATCGTAGCATACTTCTCTTGAGTTGCAGCACCACTATTAGCCTGGAAGAAGAAGGAGAACCCCTTCGTGTGGTAGGAGATACTCCACCAATGATTTCAGGAGCCGAGGAAGAGGCTGACTAGTTCCCCAATCTTGAGGATTCCATAGGAGGGCGTAGGGTAAAGAGTATATTGTGACACATCAGGGATCAGAGTCGGATGTTTCTTGATGCTGGTGCGAGCAGTGATCACTTATGGTTATCATCAACTGAGACAGAATGAACATAACTACGCCACCCATGACCTGGAGTTAGCAGCAGTGGTCTTCATCTTGAAGATGTTGTGGCACTATCAGATGGGAGATCTTTTCAGAGTCTACTCTGACCACAAGAGTCTCAAGTATATCTTCTCCCAGATGCACTCAGTAGGAGGTCTGGTATACAGCTGTTAAGCGAGGCAACAGGGCAGCTGGATGCATTACATATATCCTTTGTGGATTGAGATGGAGCAGTATTCCTTCAGTATCTTACATTCACTCCACCAATTCTACAACAAGTTATGGAGGCACAGCGTGGAGACACTGACTGAGAGACACGGCGTACCTAAATATCCACAGGGCAGGCACCTATTGGATTTTTTGAAGGTAGGGTGCACTTCATCTTATTCAGAGGACGTACTATGGTTCCAGTGTCCCTTCAGGAGGAAGTGTTGAGGGAGTTCCACACATCCCCAATATAGGTACATCCATGAGTGGCGAAGATGTACCAGGACCACTGAAGACAGCATTGGAGGCCAGGTATGAAGAAGGTAGTGGTAGATTTTGTCTCATGGTGCCTCACTTGTCAGTAAGTGAAGGTGAAGCATCTGGTACCAGCAGTCTTGGTTCAGCCTTTAGAGGTTCTAGAGTTGAAGTGGGATGGGATATCCATGGAATTGGTGATGGGTCCTCCATGTACATCCAGGGGTCACACCTCGATCTGGGTGATTGTTGATCGACTCACCAAGTCATCCCACATCCTACTGATCAGAGAACAGTGTTCAGTAGAGAGCTTGGAATGTCTCTATGTGTGGGAGATTGTGTGGCTACATGGAGTACCTTCTTCTATCGCCTCCGATTGTGACACACGGTTTACTTCTGGCTATGGAAGGGCTTGTAGGAGGCTTTTGGGTTGAAACTTCGTCTGAGAACTGCCTTCCATCTTCAGAAAGATTGTCAGAGTGAGAGGACTATTCAGAACCTTGAAGAAATTTTGTGTGCTTGTGTCTTGGACTTCAGTCGTAGCTGTTAGGATCACATACCTTTGGTGGAGTTTTCCAACAACAACAGCTATCACACCACCATTAGGATGACACCTTTTGAGGAATTATACGGGAGACCATGCAGATCACCCATGAGCTGGACAGACCCAGAGGAGACAACACAGGTGGGACCAGAGATGGTACGGGCTACCACAGATAAGATGCAGATCAACCAAGAGAGAATGAAGACTACACAGAGCAGACAGAAGTCGTATGATGACATGAGACAGAGACCTTTGGAGTTAGAGGATGGTGACCACATCTTTCTATGTGTCTCACCCCGATGAGGTTCACAGAGATTTGGATGAGGTGGCAAGTTATCTCCATTTTTCATCGGACCTTTCCAGGTTCTCAACAGAGTAGGCGAGGTTGTTTACTGCCTGGCACTTCCACCTCAGTTGCACATGGTGCACGCAATCTTCCATGTATCCCAGATAAGGAGATACATGCATGACCCTTCTCACACAATCAACAATGGGGATATGGGCATCGACGATGAGGAAACGTTTACGGAGGTTCTAGTGGAGATTGAGGATCGACAAGAGCGGGTTCTTCGTGGACAGTCAATACCTCTGGGGCGCATTCGTTGGCAGCATAGGAACCTCCAAAAGAGAACATGAGAGTGGGAGGCTCAGATGCATGTTCAGTACCCCCATTTGTCCATTTAGTTCAATTTGTATCTTACGGGGATGTACAACACTGGGGTGGGGAGAATGTAATGTCCTGGAATTTAGGTGGAATTTTTTTTCTTAAATACATGTGAATTTTACAAGTCCATGAAAATTGACGGTGCTTGATTCAGAGGCCCGATGTGCTCAGAATCAATTTATAATGTTTTTTTCAGCTATGTTTAGTAAACGTACGAGCGGGTTTTTATAACTATTGAACCGGTTCTTGGAATTGAAATACGAGGGCATCGTTGAACTCGCAGCGCTGATATTCACTTAAGAATACTTTCATCTCGACGGTAGTTGGTCGAGAATAAAAGTTTGTTTTTGAGTTTTCAGGGAGAAAATTTAATAAAATAAAGTGCGCGACACTTTATTTTATTTGAGTTGCCATGTGACTATTTGGTTGTTAAAACCTCCACATGGAAGTTGGAGGTGGGAACACCACACCTTAAACTCCCATATGCAGGTATGGTGGTGGGGCCCACCTAAGGATAACCTCCTCTTCATGTTAAATTTGGCGGGGACCACCTGATTTTATAACCTCTTGAACCCCCCATTATGCGGGGAGAAACCTCTTGAGCTCCCCACATAATGGTGCCACCACCCTCCACATTAATTTTGCCAACAAAGTGTTTAGGGATTAATTTTTAATTTCTTGCCAACAAAATAATAGATAATATAATCTATTATTTGGAACGTCTGTTCACTTAGGTGATTTCAGTGGAGAATTATTGGGGGAAAGCTCCCAACGAAGAACACTCCTCCCAATATAGAATGCTTCATCCTCTGATGATGGTAATCTTTTTATTTGATCTCTAACTGGAACAAAGGAGGAAGCACCGTCCTTGAAGAATGTTGATGACGTTGTCCTCGAATTCCTCATCTTCTTTTCCAACAACAATGAATAAAAGGTAGGGGTGTGTTTAGATTTGAGAAACGTTGATTCATCCTTCCATGGTTGTTTCTATTGACCCTATTTCTACCAAACTAACATGGAAGGACCGAACCAGATATACACGACACGATCCCTCCACTGTTCTTGTGAATGTATGGTGTGTTCTTCACTTTCATCATGGGAGACGAACAACGAATCATTGTGAGACCGTTGTGCGATGAAACAATCCCAAATTAAAGACCCCATATCACAACGACCTATCAGAGGTGTGATTACGATAGCAGGTGAAAGATCAGACAAGAACAGGAAGGACCGCTCCTCGACCGTTCTTCAAGAGCGATTATCAAGTTGTGTTTTTGAAGCCGATCGGAGGCCCAAAAACATCGGAGACGGCTACAAGACATTAGGGACACCTAGTGGCTGATGTTTCATGAAAAATGGACCATCATAACAAAGAACATACTTCACGGGAGGCTTGCTGGCTAGAGGCGCCGTTTCTGGAAAATTCTAGAATACACGGCGTGTACTTCTGACAAACACGCCTTGTAGTACGAGCATTCTATGGATAGAGATTTAGATGTTAGACAAGTAACACATGGCTTGTGACCCCATTCACACGGCGTGTATTATCTACATAGAATGGAAGAAGAATATTCATGATACATGGCGTGTATTCTGGGAAATACACTGACATAGGCAGAATTACACGACCAAAAGGCACCGCGTGTATTCTCTACGGAGAATGGTATATGCTTCTTCGTGAGACTCAACGTGTAACTTGGGGATAAATAGATAGAGGGTGGTGTACACGGGCATGTACTCCAGCACACAGCCAGGCATGGACAGTGGCACGGAATACCCAGTGTAGCAGTTACATGGGTTGGCGAACATGGTTTGAGGCCGTGTACGGGCACAAGGCCAACATACATGGAGCCAACCCCAGTTACATGGAAATTTAGTGTAAAGATACCACATGTCATGTACTTTCTTTTCTATATGACCATCCCTACGACACAGGCCATTGAACATGGTTAGTACCCGATGTCTTAAGACACAACGGGTGCCTTATTTATTCACGCTATGTAATTTTTGGTAAAAGTCTTGGTCATCTTGTCCTCAGTATATTGGACACGTTTTGTTTTGGTTATCCCCCTATGATGTGGAAGACCTTTTGGATACATCAACTTGGGACTACGTGGTAGTTGATGTATCGAGACTTAGCTTGAGGAGCGGACCCTCCTGGAATGAAGCATGGTTCGTGCGGAACCCTATTACTGGCTGTGCACTAACGACTATTCCTGGATCCAGTTTGGGTTTGATAGCACTGATGACTGTTACTGGATCCCTTACATAATTGATAACTCTGACTACTATTCCGGGATCCTGTGTGGGTTCGACAGTTCTGACTTCTATTCCTGGATCATGTGTGTGTTCGAGAAAATAACCGTTCTTAGATCATGTGTGGGTTCGACAGAATAGATGATTCATTGGCTACATTTGATCATATCTATCTCTCTTCAAAATATGTATACCTATGTGATCTGAGTCACTAACTTTCTGATTTCTTCATTATTGATATGGATTACTTAATAACTTATGTGTATGTATGGGAATATGCCTAAGTGGGGTTATCTGATAATTTCATACATTGTGTATTATCCTTGATAGATTTTGTTAGACCTTTAGGGTCTCGGGGTCCCTACTGAGTATCATTATACTCACCACTACACGGTCTATGCTCGAACCTCGTTGCATTGGATGCAGATGATGGACAACACTGACCGAGGTTGAGTGTACGAAGACTGGAAAGTTCCTGGAGATGGACCTCACGATGAGTTAGTACACAAAGGAGACTGACGGACGTGGAGTGCTTATGAGGCTATATATAACTACATTTCAGGTAGTATCTGTTGTGGATGATCTAGGAGATGGGTTTCACCTTTCATATGTTTTTCCCTTTTCAGTTGTTCTTGTACATTCAGTTGCGCTTGTATTTCCGACCCCTTTACTTTTCAGCACTCTCTTGTTATACAGTTTTACTCAGTGTTTTGTGTCCATTTTTTTACTATATTGTGTGTGTTTTCAGTTATAAAGGCAATGCCTTCCCAGATTAGGGATTTACGCCTTTGGTGCTAGTCGCCCGCCCCTGGCCTATGGAAGGCGGGCTTGGGGTAGTAACGGCATGGGCCCCGGGGGATGGGTCGTGACATTGATGACCTCTTTGATCACTTAAAAGGATCCAAGAGCTTCTCTCAGAATGATTTGAGGCCATGTTTCCATCATTTTGGGGTTATTCTATCATAAAAACACATAACTTCATTTATGAGTAGGTATCAATTCTATGAGTTCATGGTGATATAATTCTACCAAATAAGGTTACATGTGATAATCATGGAACATATTAATAAAATATTAAATAATTTTATAGATCATTTTTGTAATGAATGAAATTATAGTGTACTCATTGTTATAATATAGTAATTAATAATATATTGACACAATTTACACTAAACTGAGAGAGTTGAATATTTATGCCAGTTTATCGAAATTAAACTTCTAGATTGATATATGGACCCATTGATGTCAATTTAAAACTAAGGACATAATAGATATAATACCAATGAATATTGTAGTTATAGTAGCTTGATTTAGGAAAAATAACATCACCATAATTTAGAGCTTTAATATGTCACATGTTATTATCATCATTTTATCCTGGATATCTCCTAACTAGAAGAACAGATGTATGGTCTGACAAAAAATGGGTGTTGATTTTGTTGTCAAATTTTTTTCAATATAACATTAATGGTGTTTAATATAATGTCAACACCCACATAAATCTTCACCTTACCTATGTCAAGTATGGAATATTCAATGTATTTTGACACATCTGAAATCATAATCAATGTATTTCCAATCATTGAGGACTGATTGATTTCTTATAGATCTATATAGTAAAGAATGTATGAATGATCCACCCTAAACATAGTCTAGAGTTATTTAGTATATAATATGACCCATGTTGATAAAAAAATATCTATTGGGAGAGATTATTTCATTAAAAACTATATCATTCCATACAATATCATTAAAAACACTTTTTTAATACTTAAAATATTTTACAAATAGATTCCTAAAGTCTTTAAAAGCCTAGTACCATTGGATAACTAGAAAATATAACCATTTTAACAAAGGTGAACTATGTTTTCTTCCACTAGGTTCTTCTGGACTTTCTCCCTTCATAAAAAAATAAAACATCATACACAACTTCATAACATGTGAAAAAAGGGAGAGCATGAATGTTCAGTACAGGAAAAAAAGAGATTCATATAATCATAAATATTAGAATAGGTGTATGATATAGTGGTCATAAAATTATAATATAATACACATAATATCATAATATCATATTATCATTGAAATGAATCATGAAATAAACCATGGTAGTTCATAAGACATGAATCAGAAGGAAATAAAAAACATAAGATATTAGATCCCTACTTTGGAATAATACATGGAATTTTTTAAGACACATTTGTATGTAAAATGGTTTTCATAATAGTCAATTAATTTTTTCTAATGCCATTTTATCAGTATGGTTTCAATCTCCATACCATCTTGGTAGTCAAAGATTACTCCCATGGTCATTTTAGTAGTATGAGTTCACTCCCTATACCATCTTGGTATCATTGTTCACTCTCATCATTATTATAGTTGTCAAGGTTCACTCCCAAGACCATCATAATATATCTCATGAGATATAAATAATTACCCAATGAATTGTTGGGATATATACTTTATTATCATGCCATAATGAAATATATGTACATGTTTTACAAGTTAATAAAAAATCACAACATTTCCCATAAAATGAAATGGTTTTCGTAAACATGTTAGCATATCTTAACCAGTGAAAAAATATAGGTTTCATAATAATTTCAACAAATAATAACCCATAAATAGATAATGGCCTCAAAAACATATGATCCATAAATGATAAATAGATTTCATATACATGTAATTCATTAATGAAAATAGATTATGTGAACAACATTCCATAATGTGTAAACTAATCAGATAAACAGTATGAATGGAATCATCCGATCATTTACCTAAATTGAATAAGTTGCATCAATAGATCTCATCTTATATAGATAATATTTTATTTATGATCTAGTAAAACTCTTTCCTGAAAAAGAAATCATTTCATCTTTGAAAGATAATAATTTTTAAGCATAAAACTTTCTGAAAAAATAATGGAATCATTGAAAATCACTTAAAAAAGCTTTTATACATAAAATAATTTTGAAACCCATTTTCATTGAGAAAACTATTGAATTAAAAAAATATCATAAATATTAGGGAAAAAGATTCCTAAAAAATAACCTGGTAAACATACAATGGAAGCTTCATGTAAATGATAGTAATGATATTGGGTAAACCCAAAAATGTCAAACATTATTTATTCAACCTAAATTTTTAGAAAAATTACTTGACTGAAAATAACAAGAACATAAATATTAAACATATTTTTCAAAAATTGAAAATAGGGGTAAATTGTCCTTTTAAAATCATAAGTTAATATTAAAACATTTTAAAAACATATTATAAAGCATTATTCTGAAATAACACATCATTCTGACTAAAATGAACGATGTAGAAACATTTTCATAAAACAATTATTAATTATCTTAATTATCAAACAATATTAATTTGGTAGCATTACATTTAAATAATGTCCTTATCTAGTGGATAAAAAAATACAATGAGTGTTCTTGGGATATGGATCATAATATTTGTTTGATGAAATCACTATCATAAATAATCTCAATAAATGAAGATATTGTTTCAATGAACTCTTACCACATTTTAACATTGAATCATACACACCATTTAAGAAATCGAAATTACATGGAGCATAAAATATCATGAAACTGGTGATATTCATGATATACAATTTAAATTTGAAGTATATAAACCTTATTACATAACTATGTCGGATAACAAAACAAGTGTCTCAAAGAAAGAAAATTGAGACAAAATTATATTAACGATTAGGTAACTTTAACAATAAAACAAATTAAATAAATATCAGAAAATGGATATGTATAAAAAAATAAATTTAAGTGTTAGAATAATAGAATAAATTATTGGTATGTATGTAAACCACAAAATGTAAATGAGTCATGAAGAAGGAATGCAACTCAAGTAAATAAAAAGTGAGATGAAATTCCCTTACCTTATGTCATCAAATTATTTTGTTTCTATTATATCCTTTATAAAAAATAATATTATAAAAAAACTAAATAAAAAAATAAAAAATAATAATAATAATAAAAATAAGTTTTCACTTTGTATAATATATTCACTTTTTATCATATATATGTTTTGAATTATTAATATTGGTCGAATTACATAGATCATGATTTAATAACAATCATAATTTGAAACATTATATATATATATATATATTATATATTCATTATATATGTTAATACAATAACAGATCCAATATATAATGATGAAATGGAATACACAATTCATTCGTACAGTATGTCATAAGTAGCTTGAACATTGTTCTTTTTAGTTTTCAAAGTTAAATAATGTGAGCAAGAGAAATATATATATATTTGTAAAACATGATTACATTATAATTCTTATGTTATATATATCAAATATTTTCACTTAAACTATCATTAACGCATGCCATGTAATGTGTGAACGAATCACTTCGCTTTGGGGAGGCGGTAGTCCCCACATCCACAAACCATGTTATTATGTTTACCCAATATGGAATTTATAATGGTATGTGCTATAAAATAATTACATAAAAATAAATATGTCATAAATATCATATATAAAAATCATGTCCATCATAATTCCTAAGGGTAGCCCTGGTCTCTCGGGGAGTGGTGTTGTTTTTTGGGAACTTGATGAAAATATAATGGGATGCTTTTATGGCTCCTGTGGCATGAATACCTATCTTGAGGTGGATATTTTCTAAATTATTTATGTTGTATCTATTGTTAAAATGAAGGGATGGAACAACAGTTGGTTGGCATGTGACTCTTTATCTCTTTTAAATGCAATTAGAAATGGGGATTATCATACTTCAAGGATGGCGTAGGCTAAATGAAGGGCTTGTATGGATGCTCTTATGAGTCTCAATTTTAACATTACACACATTTTTCATGAGGCTAACATGTTTGACGTCTAGATTTCATAATAGGGAATTTATAGGTCTCTCACCTAGTCAGATGTTCTCCTGGTTGACTTGCTTCATTTTTATAATTGTGATTGTAATAGGATTATATGATTCTAAGTTTTGTAATTTCTTTTCATTGAATAAAAATATTGTCCTCTCGGTCTGTATTCTAAAAAAATTATAATAATGAAATACAGAGAGTTTATGGGGTGGAGAATGGATGTTAAACTAAGGATCTTGAAGAAATTTATTACCTCTTCTTTGGTTAAATCCTTTTTGTTTTCAGTTTATAGCTTATTTGGATGTATTTATTCCTAAGGGAAGGCATCTAGGATGGGAGATAAATTTTTAGGACCTATTTTGGAAGATTTATTCAATAAAAAGTTGCCACATATGTGTGAGGAAGTTGGAGGATATTAGGTCTTTTCATACTGGAGGAGGAGTGGTACTCTTATAAATACCAAAAGGTATACATTAATAGGACGTCTTATTAACCTTATGTGACTAAAAATGAATAATTAATTTTATAAATGGAAACAATGGTCCATAAAAATCTCCACAACACAAAAATAACTACCTTTCAATAATTTGGTTCCTTAATAAATAAGTTTTCTCAATTTTAACATTTTGGGTTTTCATAAAGAAACTTATTTTCTAAATTATCTAATTTAAACATTAATAATAATTTAAAGAGATATTTATTATAAAATATATATCCAATAAATTATAAATATTTTTTATAGTTTATAAAATTTATATATCCCATGTGTTTTGGAAATTAGTTTAAAAAAATGCATTTAATTCATAACACAACATCTTTAACATGTAACATACTAACAATAATTTTACAAACTAGGGTTCAATATGTTCATTATAAAAATTCAATATGTTAATTAATAGAAATTATTTTGATATTTATTAAAACTAAAAAATAACATAGTAGTATATAGTATTTTTCATATTTTTAAATAATTAAAAAAAATATTTTATTATAAAGTAATATTAATGTCAATACTGATAATATTTATTTAATTTAAATCTTAAATTATAAAAAAAATATTGGAATTACAATATATTAATTTAATAGGGGTGTATAATTATATCTTCATCTAAAAAATAATTAAAGACATCAGTTGGATGAATTTTCTTCACTTTTTTTATTTATAGTATCATTTATTTTAGTGGGTTGTAATATAAAAAATCATTGAGTGGAAATTTATTAAGTACTTTTATGTAACTAATATATCTAAATAAAACAATATTGAAAAATTATTATGATAAAATTAAAAAATATATATTTCTAATGTATATTTATAACTGATTTTTTTTCATATCTAAATTTGTTTAAATATTACGGTTATGAAGGGTTCCATTTTTATCCTTTTTTCTTATTTAAAATATCATATATGAATAATTCCAAAAATATTTACCCAATAAACCATAAAATTTGACCCAGGATGGGATATTGTTCATATATTGGATGTCAATGGAATATGAACAAATTTCTTGGTCAATGTTTCCTAAATAACCACGGTTTAGTCCATTATAAAGCTTAATTTTACCATAACCACTGTAATTAATTTTAATCACCTTCTATAATATTTTTGGTAAAAAATTATGTTAATATTATTATAAAAAATATTATAATGATTTGAACCACATATTTCCTTTTTCAAAATTCAAACCACATAAGGGTGAAAATAAATTTTAACTATAATCCCATAAACATTGTGATAAAGTGGGTATTTTAAGTAAGAAACATTCAATGTTAAATAAATTTTTATATCCAATTCCAATATATAAATGATTAAAATTACCTAAATTTAACTAATATATTAATAAATGATCTTTTTTGAATTTGAAAGAAAAATAAAATAAAATTTTACTATATAATTAAATTAGATGAAAAATTAGTTATGAATTAAAATTCAATATTTTCACTCTTAATCAAAAATTGATGTTTCAAAGAATAGACCGACGTATTAAACAAAAGATTATAGTGACATTAAAAATTCATAAATTATGTTTATTTTCAGAAATATAATTTTAAATTTTTTTCGTAATTTGTTTATAATATGATATCCATTAAAATAAGGTAAAATATGATCTTGTGTGTAACATAATCCAAGTCGGTGTTATTGTAGCGCAACATAATCCTTATGTTGTGTGGTGGGTTTGATTAAATTGGTTTTGGGTATAATGAAAAATAAAATTATTAATTTTATATAAAAGAATATATTTAGTTTAGAGTGAAATTTATCAAGTCCAAAAGATCAAATTATTTTGATGTAAAATTATTTCCCAAAATATATGGGTGTAACATTCTACACCATTTACAAGGAATTTCACCTTATAAATTCATCTAGGCTACGAAAGGATTAATACTTGAAAATTATATTAATAGAAACCCACATCACAACAATTTATACTAAAACATATTTTAAAACATTAATCATGGAAACATAAAGGCCACCCCATGTAACATGTAACTATGTTTCTCCATGGGAGAACATTTCTATCTAGTGAAAACATTGACCTGGAGGAGAAATAAATTATCAATTTTTAATAGAGAGTGATAGGGAAAATGGAGTGGAGAAAGTTAACAATAAATTACACATAAACTAAAAAGGTTTGAAAAATTTTATTGATATCATCAAAAATGATGATAATATGAAAAAAAAATTTATTTTCAAGAACATTTCCCTAAATTAGAATATTTTACATGAGAAGATAGACAACACAATCTCACTGTTTTTTATGACATGATCAATTTCCACTACATATCTTATTGCATAAATTGAGGGTAAATTTTTTATTCCTAAATAACTAAGGGATCAAAGGATCCAAATTCTATCATCTCAGGTACCATAAATTAACAACATGACAATGTGGTTAGAACATGTTATCTAATATACATAAATCCTCATATTGTGAGATAATACATTAATATCACAAAGATCATATTAAACATTATATAAAAGGATAAACTTATATTCCTTTTGAAATATGAGAATTAAATACTTTAGAAAGAATTTAACATTTATCCCTTATATACCATAAGATAACTCTTGGTTGTAACATTCAAAACATGTGAATACCTTGACCATGTAATATCATAAAACATGGAAACAACCTGAATTACAGAAGAACCTAATTGAAAGAAATCATTTTTCTTTATACCAATGTATATTGGTTATATTACTTAAAGCCAAAAAATCTTTATCCTCATCAATGAGAGCACAAACACTTTTCAAAAATTCATTAATTTGTTAGAATTTTATAAGTAGCATCAAATTTACTTATTCACATCCAACATAAAATTATCATAATATAAGAACCATTTTAAGGGTTATATTCCATTATTAGAAATTTAATCTTTCCATTATATCACTTTTATATTCCATTAGAAATATTATACATAATCTTGTAAATCGTTACTAAAAACATTAATTGAAAAGTCCATATAGATATCAGCATAATTCATGAATCCAAATACATAAAAATGAAAAGTCTTTTACTACATTCAAAATAAAAAAGAAATATACAACATCCAATTACTTATTACCACTTTATATTCATATTTTATATGAAGTATCATCATCATCTGTAATATAACCATTAATTGTACCCCATTACTAATTTTCATGGAGATTATTTCATAAAGGATATAAATATTCATAATAAACATTAATTATATACTTAATTCATTTATCCTTTGATGATGACTTCGGTAGGCCAATATTCTCATCCCTTTCATTAATCTAACCCTTAACTTTTTTTGTTACAAGATATATTTCCCTTTGCATTGTCAAAAAATCTTCTTGTTACCATATTAAATTTATTTAGGTGAATAATTCAACATTCATGATATATAGGAAACCAAATCATCATTCCATCATGGAATCCATTACTTGAAAACTCATAAAACCTCTTATTTATCATTATTATTGAGTAAAAGTGTTGGAAATTGAACTTATTGTTAATCAAGTTCCATGAAAAAAAATAGTCATGATAAAAACATTCTTCATTTCATTCACTATCCCTTTTAACATCTCCTCAGCGGATTTTATATCATATTCAATGTTATTAAGACAAATTGTTTTCCCTCCACTGATTAAAACCAAAAATCATTCAATATTATATAGTTACTATAGACTGGTTCCACTTTATTATTAAAACAACTTATATGATGTCTAAATTATGACACCCTTATTAGACTTCGAAGCCATAGGTTTATGCTAGGTTATTCATAGAAAACTCATATTAATGCATTTATTATGAATTATCTATAGTTCATGAATTTCCAAAGAATAACCCTCATGTGTGTCAAACTAGGTTTTTATAAATTCCTATTGTCGTGCACTAGGTTATGTCGAGTCTGGACCAACACACGTTCTCATAGTTTGTACTCCTATGTACATCTATATCAGAACTACATCCACATGTAGTATCTAGACTTGGTTTTATTTCTAGGAAATCACTCACTATATCATATACCACAATTTTAGGATATGTTCCTAAACGTCAACTCATACATATCCTTATCATTATATAAATCCCTATATTATTAGAAATATTTAGTAGGTTCTAACTACATTTTTCACTTTCTAGATTATAATGGATGACTAAAACTTCGATTTGATATCAATGTTTGTGACCATCTCTTTTCATAACATAAAATTACAAAAAATTATCTCATTACATAAAACATTATAAAAATAGACTCCCAAAGACCGTATAAGTATAGTTATTTTGGAAAAATAGAAGCATAAACACTAGTATATATGTGTGCTACATTATCTCCCACTAGGTTCTTCATTACTAGCACCCTTCTTTATTAACAATAAACACCGTACGTATATTCACATATTGTGGAAATGGATTCAAAAAATGGGTGATCAAAGACTCATTGTAAGGGAAAACAAGGGAGACATTTAAAAATAAATTTTGAGCATAAGGGTATGAGATCAAGATCCTACCATTATAATATCATACCCTATATATCATAAGATCACTAACATTAATCATGTAATAAATCATAGTAGTTAATAATTCATGTTTATAACTAAATAAATAAAATAATATATCAAATCATAACATTGGAATAATAAATAAAATTTTGGAATACACATACGAATATTAAATTATTTTTTTATTAGTCATGTCATTGCTGAAAATTCCATTATAGTAGTATGAGTTCAGTCCCCACACAATATCCGTAGTCATTGTTCACTACTACGGTTATTTTAGTAGTATGATTTTACTCTCTCTAAAATCTTTTTAGTCATTGTTCACTCCCATGGCCATCTTATTAGTCATGGTTAACTCTTTGTACTATATTAGTTTATCTCATCAAATATATATCATAAGCCAATGTATTGAATGGAGATGTAGGTTCTACTGATCTCATAATGAAATCATTAATACAAGTTCCACATGATCATAATCAATCATATAATACCACATGAAATAAAATTGGTTTCATAAATATGTAATCATATCATAACCAGTTAAAAATAATACATTTCATAAAATTTCTATCAAATAAATACCCATGAAAACATACAGGATTTATAAACATATAACCTATAAAAGGGAAAGGGAGTAACACCCTAGGATTTTATGAGAAAAATTATTATTTTTCAATTTAGTTGATGTCTTGTGTTGTACGCTAAACCAATATTATCTTGCACTCTACGCAAAACTGTATTAGCTTGATGTATACACAACACTATTCTTGGCTTGCATTATAGGCAATTGCGACCTTCTTCGATAACGTGTGTAGTACGCAATACTGGGTTTCACTAAACAATGATATATGGTTATAATATTATTATGAACTAGCCGTTATGAATATTATTAACTACATTTTGATTTTTATAACATTATTTTTCATCATACACATTTTCTAGAACATGGTATAAGAACAAAATATTTATTTGGGTACAATAAGTATTTTTCAAAAAATGCAGTTTTGCCGCATTTTGATGGTGTACCCACTTTAAATTTAGTTTTTGACATGTTCATAAGTTCAATTTGAAAAAATAAAATTCTTCTTTGGAAACAGGATATAAAAATAAACTTTGGATAAATTTTTCATATTATTCTAACAACTTTTATATTTTAAGGAATTGTAAAAACACGCTATATTTTAATTAAAAACAAATTTTTCTCATCATAATAATTTATATGGTTAAATTATAATATTTTATTATTTTAAAGTATAAATAGAATATATTATTACCATTTAATATAACATATGTAATTAACAGTGATTTTACTTTGAATTAATAGGTAAAATCATTCCAATATTTTGCAATGTTTTAACTTTTAAAGCTCGTTTTCTTAACAGTGGGATTCATTTTAAATTAATTTCTAAAACTTCTATGATTTGAATTAGGAAAACTTGATTCCATATTTGGAATAAGTAGGTCCAAATTATGTTAGTAGGCTACTTTTTATTTTTGGGCACCATGAATAGTAACTATGGTAAATTTTATTTAATATAGTTAAAGGTAAATCAGGTAATTGAGGGTAAATATAATATTATAAAATTACCCAAATACTTGTCTTAATATAATTGGATGATTAAATTTTGTCTTATTTCATATTTTGGTCGAAATGGAATCCATTAGAACCCACTTGGATGTGATTAAGACCTTTAATTTATTTTATTTAAAAGAAAGTGAAATATGTCTCACTCAAACTTTAATAATTATTCTATTTTTAAAATAAGGTTATAAAAATTATAAATTTGGTTATAAATACTCATTTTAAATCTAAATTTTTTTCATTATCATGTAAATTTATTTTTAATTTTTAAGAATTATTTATTTACATTATTAGCTTATACGTTAATGATGCAGAAATTATTTATTCAGTGAAAAATCAATAATATAGTATTTAATGAAATAATAATACACAAAAAAAGGCCCAAAAACCTAAAAAAGACTTATTGGTTGTGTATATATAAACCCTCATCATCCAATTTCTGAATTGGTACCCATTTGGATCCTTATAAATAAGAATATGAAACTTATATTATTTTTATTCCAAAGTTGTAACCTTCATAATTTAATAAATATAACAATTTACATGTTGTGATTTTAAGATGATAAATTCGAGTAAAAGTATTATTAAGAAATATATGAGATTTATATTCATAATAGGAATTTTTTTTAATTTTTATGCAACAAATAATTATATTTAATAATATACAAAAATGTTGTACTAATTATTTTATTAAGGGATATACCAAATTAATGGTTTTAAAAATATTAAAATAAATATTATATGAACTATTTAATGTTCTACACGACTTTTCTAGAAACATTTGACATGTTAGGAATCTATTAAGTATTTTTTATATAATATATCCTCTGTGTGGATTTTATTTAAATTAAAATAAATGGATAGTGTCAAAATTGACACTATTGTTATTTTATAAAAATAACATATTATAAAATTGTTTGAAAATCACAAAAATATATAAAAATTATAAAATGAAATTTATATGGCCTAGAATTTCATAAATTATCCAATTATGGACAATTCAAAACACATAATTAATTATTTATAATAATTTAAAATTAGAATCGTATTACCACAAATAAAATTAAATAGATTAAATAAGGATAAATCATGTTGATAATGTTTAAAATAAATTCCCAACATGTATAAATTTTATTGTTTTACGATATTACAACCCTATATCATCTAATATATAGATTTTAGTAATTTTTGGAGGTTTTTAAGTGAGTTTGAATTTATTATAAATTAATATTTCTTATGTTACAAAAGGTGCCCCTCTCCTCCCTTATAAAAAGGGCACCCCTTCCCTCTTCTCTTCACAACGTTTTGAGCCTTAAATCCCAGACAACCCCTCAAAATTCCTCTTATAAAACTATATAGTTATATCATAGAGGTTCTGGTGTTCTCAAAAGACCAACTCTAGTGCCCTAAGAAGTTTAAAGGAAGTGCGTTGAGGAAGATGTAATCTCTTCTACGGACTCTTTCAAGTTTCTCTCTTCTTCTACTTCTCTTATTTAGTTGTGTCATTATAAATTAATTACATAATTATTACTTATATAATTATATGTTATTAGAAATATGAAAAAACCATATTTCACCTTCTATCCATCCTACGGAAAACAAAATCACTGCGCGTGCGTACGTACGGAATATGGTCTCCACGCTGTGGTGTAATCTGTTTTCCACCACCACCTTACTTGGATTGGTATAATGGTGTAAATAATTACTATATATGATTATTATAAAATAATTATGATTCAAATATATTATATCATCCACTCCAATTCCATTCAATAACTATGGGAACGATATCATCGCTCGTGCGTACGTACGGATTACCGTCTCCACGATGCGATGAGATTCATTTTCCATGTTAAAAATTAAAGAATTATTATAACGTATATATAATAAGTAATAATGAAATATATAACATATTAATGATACTGTATCTATGTATATGTTATTTACTTGCTCTTATTAAATTTAATAAGGAAATGAAAACAATGTTCATGCGTACGTACAGCCTACCGTCTCCATGAACGGTGTATTTACTTCCATTTATCGATCTATTATATATATGTTTATTATGAATATATGTTATATATAAATAATGTTTTATATTCTATAATTAATTAATAATGATCTAAGTAATTATATGAATAATTACAAGTCAAAACATGAACGATAAATGAAACGATTTTACCCAAAACGCTGCTTTAACATGGAATTGATAAATGAACATATAATATAAAGTTGTAAGTGAATCATATATGATATCAGAAATATTATTATGGTTCTATTACAAGTTAATAAATATGTTTAAACCCACTATATAGGAGTCTCAGACACATACGAATGAAATTGGACAAAAGGTAAGGGATAATTATTCCAATCTCGTTCTTTTCTGAGATTGTATATTCGTAAGTATTTACTGGGGTTATATTTATCATCCATGTACATGTTTTCTAAAAATGTTTTCATTTATTTATAAAGTCATTTTTACCCATTTTTAGTTTTACTACATGTTATGAAAGGAATATTTCTGTTTTTTACCATACGGGGAACGTTTTTACTTTTCCGACAAAAGTACGAGGAGAATGTTTTTTAACTTATACTGCATGAACAGATTTTTACGGTGTCAGAATGCCTTTTCTTAATAAATCTTACTCTACAAGATTTTATGACTATTTTCAAAAAAAAATCCTTTTCTTTTAAAATTGCATGTCATTTTCTGAAATGAAAATGATTTTGAAGAAGAACATATATTTTCATTAATAATTCATTTCAAGTGTTTTATCAAAACTATTTTCCATCTAAGATGACATTATTCAGTAAATTCATGTTTCAAGTATAATTTCTCTATTATTTACATGGTTTTATTTTTTTTATGATTAAATTATATCCATTTGTTTTATATGGATTATTTTATTGTGAGATGATGTGTATGAAACCCATTTTATTCTTTGGGTTATGATGAATGATTTATGATTATGTTGTGGCACATGTAAGAATGATTTAATTAAGGGATGGGTGGGACCTATATATCCCTCCAATGCATTGGGTAAAGATTTATATCTCATGAGATAGACATGACTGGAATGGTAAGTTAATTTGGTTCAGTGTTACAGAACTGGAATGAGGAGTGAACTTGAATCAGAGATGGACTTTGTCTACTAAGATGGTCTTGGAAGGAATGCATGGGCTACTATGGAAATCATATCATTTGATTAATTGTTTTCCACAATTACATGATTTATTCCCTTTCTATTTTATGATTATTGATGTTCCATTATGATATATTCCTTACGTACTGCCATGTTTTATGACACTACTCAAGATTTTGATGTTTTTACATTATGTTAATGTTTTAAAGTTCAAATGTATATGGTTTGTTTTATTTTATCCATGCTTACCATTAATGAGAATTTGAGATCACCCTTTATATGTTTTCTTTTCCCCAGGATATAAAGAATGGTTTTAGGTAAGAAAACAAAAGGGGATGGTCTTTATTAGAGATGTTGAAGATCTTTCACCCTGATTAGAAGATTATGTTTAGAGTTTCCAAAGACACTAAACTATTAAGGTCCTTGAGTGTTGGTTTTTGTTATCTATTAATTATTATGGAAAAGTAATGTAATTTCCATTTACATCATGACTGGGGTCTCTAAATTTGGTATCAGAGGAATGGTTTTGTTAAACATTGGAAACTAGGATGCAAAAAACTTTAGTGAAATCCCTTGAGATATTTCTAAGGTATGCCTAGGGATGTCCCTAAAGTTAAGTATAAGTATTGGTTATAGTCCTATGATTATGGTAATGATCATAGAATTAAACCTAATATGTTAGATATTGAAGGTACCACCCCTTTATTATATTGTTTTACCAAGCATGGTTTTTTCCTCTCACACTAATCTTTTTGGGTTTTAGAGGATAGCTGGAACCCGAAGGAACTGTGTTGATCAATTTAATGGAAAATTAAATGATTGTCCTCCTGAAAAAACCAACTTTATGGGATATGGGTTAAAGAATCTTATTGCTATACTTACACAAGTTATGAATAATTTTGTACTTTCAAATGAATAGATAAGGGAACAATATTCTATTGAGCCCTTCATGAGGCAACTTCTACCTTCCTTCAATGGGTCTTCTGATCCACTTGTTGCTGAACAACGGATCAGTACCATTGAAAATATATTTTCCATACTTTACTATTCAGATCATGAAAAAGTCATTCTGGCTATTTACCGTTTATAAGGTGAAGAAGTTCAATGGTGGACTCTAATTAAGAATACAAGGCCCCAAGATTAAATTGAATCCATGGAATGGGACGAGGTCAAGAACATGTTTTTTAATAAGTAATTCCATCATATTCATCGAACAAATATGGAAAAGGAGTTCCTCGAGCTTTAGAAAAAGGATGATGAATCTTTTGGAATATATGAGGTGAATTTTACATGTCTTGAAAGGTATGTATATGGATTTTTCACCCAACATGAAAGCAAAGTTTATCGATTCTTCAGTGGCTTAAAACCAAGTCATGGAAGGGAATTAGCTATAAGAGACTTCAGTACCTATGAATCAATTCTTTGTTGTGCTATCAAGAACTGGATGTTGGTGTTACATATCCATCTCATGGTTTTGACAAAAAACGAAAGATGGTGTTTAAGGAAAAATATCAGAACAATGGTGAAAAGTAGATGAATTTTTTTATGCTCAATGTGTGGAAATAAGCATTGTGGAGATTTCTTAAAAGGTACTAGAAAATGTTTGAAGTGTGGAAAATAAGGTCACCGAGCAGTTGAGTGTTGAAGTAATGGGAAAAAGTTAGTAATGATTTGAATAGAGAAAAGACTATAGAGAACGCTCCACCAACACGTCAATGCATCAAGTTCAAGGAAATGGGGCATTATGCTAATCAATGCCCTAATCCAAGGGTTAACGATGATCGAAGTGAGAAACCTCTTAAAGAAAAGGATAAAGAGAAGTCACATGTGATCACTATATGTGATGTTGAGTATGAAAATGATGTGGTAGAATGAATAAGTGTTTATTTAATGGGATTCCGATATAATTTTATGGGATCTCATTTAATGTATCCTAGAATATTGGATTATCAATGTATTGGATCATTATGGTTTTTAATAATTTTATGGTATGGGTAACCATGAAAAGTGATTGAAATATTTTTGGAAAGTAGCTGAAGTATGCATAATTAATGGATAAGGAGAAAATAATATGAATGATAGTATTCATGAGCTCATGACTGATACAAGGACAAAGTTATATCATTGTTGGAGTATATAGAAATTTTGGGATTTTGGTATGTGGAAAGAGTTACTTTTTGACAGCATTCATGTTTTCACTAAGGTTCTATGATAGTTTATGATTCAAGAGAATACATGATTAAGGTATTAAAATGTTTAGAATGTGATCAAAATGATATATCTGGAATAAATGATGGTATCCACGTGCTTGTTATGTGACCTTTCAAGTAATTGTTTTCTTTACACTATGAGATTGGATAGAAGTATTTTTGATAAGCCTAAAGATTTGAATGTATTAAGTTGGACATCATATAGTATCATTTAAGGCTAGAAATTTTTTCGATATTATTTATGGGATGTTATAAAAATGTATTTTTAGAGAAAGGACAACCTACATGATGGGTGACAACCTGTCGCGTCGGACAAGGTTATGGGAATCAAACCCACAATTGAAGCACGACATGCCTTTATCGCCTACCACTGGCCTACAAGAAGTCCCTAGTTAGTAGAAACTAGTTTTATTTTATTAATAGGTATGATAGATGAAGTATAAGTCCATTTTTGGAATCATATACGATTAACCTCACTATAGATGGTCTTATGATTATTTGATAATTTTTTCTAACCTTTTGTTTGAGACAGATGGAATGAACCATCATTATATCACATGATCTGCTAACACTTAAATAATGACAAATTCAACTTCATTTATTTATGAGATAATGTGGAAATTGTTCATGGCAGGAACAACGGTAATATTATACTGAAATAAATTATTTCTTCTAATTCAAATTCTTCAACTTTAGGGAAATGATCTTGAAAACAAAAATGTTGTCCTAGTGTCTTCATATCCGATGAATCAGATGTTACTTAAGATCATCAAAAATATATGGCTTTGTGATTGTTGGAATTTTCATAGCCATGTTCCCTACCACTCTCCATCAGAACTTAGTGGTTAGGTTTCTCTTCCATATCCATATTTTCACCAATGATCTCCTTTGTGGGAACCCGGTGATGAGTTAATTTGGGTAGCCGTTATGTTTCTTACTTTTCATTTTAAAATTAAGTTTTAGTATTCCTTTTTACAATGTAGGTTTTTATGAAAGAAAAATTCATGTAGTAAACCATTTATAACCCTGATGAATTTCAAGGGTGACATTCATTTTAAGAGGGGTAGAATGTAACTCCCCGAGATTTTATGAGAAAAATTATTTTTTTTTAATTTCGTTGATGTCTTGTGTTGTACGCTACACCAAGATTAGATTGTACAATATGTAACACTGTATTATCTTGAAGTATACATAACACTATTTTTGGCTTTCATTACACGCAATCATGAACTTCCTCGATAACGTGTGTAGTATGCAATACCGGGTTTCACTAAACAACGATATATGGTTATAATATTATTATGAACTAGCCTTTATGAATAGTATTAACTAAATTTTGAATTTTATAACATTATTATTCATCTTAAACATTTTCTAGAACATGGTATGAGAACAAAATATATTTTTCTTGGGTAAAATAAGTTTTTTTCAAAAAATGGAGTTTTGCCCCCTTTTGATGGTGCACCCACTTTAAATATTGTTTCTGACATGTTTATAAGTTAAATTTGACAAAATAAAATTCTTCATTGCAATCATGATATAAAAATTTACTTTGGATAAATTTTTCATATTGTTTTGAAGACTTTCATATTTTAATGAATAGTAAAAACACGCTATATTTTAATTAAAAAAACTTTTTTCATCATAATAATTTATATGGTTAAATTATAATATTTAATGGTTTTAAAGTTTAAATAGAATATATTTTTACCATTTAATATAACATATGTCATTATCATTGATTTTACATTGAATTTATAGATAAAATCATTTCAATCTTTTGCAATGTTTTAATTTTTTAAACTCGTTTTCTTAACAATGAGATTAATTTTAATTTAATTTCTGAGACTTTTGTGATTTTAATTTGGAAAAATGGATTCCATATTTGGAATCAGTAGGTCTAATTTATGTTAATAGGATACTTTTTATTTTTTGGGCACTATGAATAGTAACTACGGTAAATTTTATTTACCATATTTAAAGGTAAATCGGGTAATTGAGTGTAAACATAATATTATAAAATTACACTAAAACTTGTCTTAATATAATTGGATGATTATATTTCTTCCTATGAAATATTTTGGTCTAAATGGAATCCATTGGAACCCACTTGGATGTGATTAAGACCTTTAATTTATTTTATTTAAAAAAGTGAAATATGTCTCACTCAAACATTAATAATTAAAATATTTTTAATTTAAGGTTATACAGAATATAAATTCGGTTATAAATTCTCATTTGAAAAATAATTTTTTTTATCATGATAATTTATTTGTAATTTTTAAGAATTATTTATTTTCCTTATTAGCTTATAAATTAATGATTGGGAAATTATTTATTCAGTGAAAAATAAATAATATAGTATTTATTGAAATAATAATACATATCAAAAGGCCCAAAAACCTGACCAAGACTTATTGGTAGTGTATATATAATACCTAATCATCCAATGACCGAATTGGTGAAAATAATGATCCTTATAAAGAAGATAGTGGCACTTATATTATTTTATTCCAAAGTTGTCGCCTTCATAATTTAATAAATATAACAATTTTCCTACTGTTATTTTAAGATGATAAATTCGAGTAAAAGTATTATTATTAAAGAAATTAAATTAATATTCATCATAAGATTTTATTTGTAATTTTTATGAAAAAAATATGTATATTAAATCATTATACAAAAATGTTGTACTAATTATTTTATTAAGAGATATACAAAATAAATGGTTTTAAAAATATTAAAATAAATATTATATGAACTATTTATTGTGATCCAAGAATTATATAGGAAAATATGACATGTTAGGAATATATTAAATATTATGGTTAGAAGATATCTTATGTGTGTATTTTATTAAAATTAATATAAATTAATCCTGTTAAAATTGACACTATTGTTATTTTATAAAAATATCATATTATAAATTTTTTTAAAAAACACCAAAATATTAAAAAAAATATAAATTGAAATTTATATCGTCTACAATTTCATAAATTATCCAATTATGGACAATTCACAGCACATAAGTAGTTATTTATAACAATTTAAAAATTAGAAACTTATTACCCCAAATAAATTTAAATAGATTAAATAAGGATAAATCAAGTTGATAATGTTTAAAATAAATTCCCAACATGTCTAAATTTTATAGGTTAATGAGATTACAACCATATATCATCTAAAATTCTGATTTGAGTCATTTTTGTAGGTTTTTAAGTAAGGTTGAATTTATTATAAATTAATATTTCTTATGTAACCAAATATGCCCCTCTCCTCCCTTATAAAAAGGGCACCCCTTCCCTCTTCTCTTCAAAACATTTTGAGCCTTGAATCTCGAACAACACCCATATATTCCTCTTCTCAAACTCACTAGTTATAACATAAAGGTTCATGACTTCTCAAAAGACAAACTCTAGTGCCCTAAGTATAAGTTTAAAGGAGGTGTGTCGAGGAAGAGGCAATCTCTTCTACCGACTCTTTCAAGTTTCTTTCTTCTTCTACTTCTCTTATTTAGGTGTTTCATTATAAAGTAATATCATCAGTGTTACTTATATACTGATATGTTATTGTAAATACGAAACAACCTTATTTCACCTTTTATACATCCTACGGAAAATGAAATCACCACGCGTGCGTACATACGGAATACCGTCTCCATGCTGTGGTGCAATCTGTTTTCCACCACCACCTTACTTGGATGGGAATAATGGTGTAAATAATAACATTATATGATTATTATAAAATAATACTGATTATAATATATTATATCATCCACTCAAATTCCATTCAATAAATATGGGAACGATATCATCGCTCGTTCGTACGCACGGATTATCATCTCCATGACGCGATGAGATTCATTTTCCATGTTAACAATTCAAGAATTATTATAAAGTACTTATAATAAGTAATAATGAAATATATGACATATTAATAATACTTTATTTATGTATATTTTATTTACTTACTTCTATTAAATTTAATAATGGAACGAAAATAAGGTTCAAGCGTACGTACGGCCTACCGTCTCCATGAACGGTGTATTTCTTTCCATTTATCAATCTATTATATATTAGTATATTATGAATCTATGTTATATATAATTCATGTTTTATATAATGTAATTAATTAATCATGATCTATTTAATCATAAGAATAATTACATGTCAAAACACGGACGATAAATGAAACGATTTTACCCAAAACGCTGCTTTAACTTGGAATTGACAAATGAATGGATTATATAAAGTCGTAAGTGAATCATATATGATATCATAAATATTATTGTGGTTATGTTAAAAGTTAATAATATGTTTAAAACCACTATATAAGAGTCTTTAACACATATGGAAGAAATTGGACCAAAGGTAAGGGATAATTATTCCAATCTCGTTCTTATCCAATATTGTATATTCGTAAGTATTTACTGGGGTTATATTTATGATCCATGTAAATGTTTTCTAAAAAAGTTTTCATGTATTTATAAAGTCCATTATACCCATTTTTTGACATTTATTACATGTTATGAAAGGAATATTTCTTTTGTTTACCATACAAGGAACGTTTTGACTTTTCTGACAAAAGTACGAGGAGAATGTGTTTTTTAACTTATACTGCATGAACATATTGTTACGATTTCATAACACCTTTTCTTAATGATGATTACTCTACAAGATTTCATGACTATTTTCAAAATAGTACTTTTATTTTAAAATTGCATGGAATTTTGTGAAAAGAAAATTATTTTGAAGAAGAAAAAAAAATTCCTTAAGAATTGTTTTCAAGTGGTTTATCAAAACTATTTTCCATCTATGATGACATTATTCAGTATGATCATGTTTCAAGTATAATGTCTCTATTATTTACATGGTTTGATTTTTATTATGATGAAATTTTATCCATTTGTTTTATATGGATTATGTTCTGAGGGAAAGATATGTATGAAACCCATTTTATTCTTTGGGTTATGATAAATGATTTATGTTTATGTTGTGGCACAAGTAAGAATGACTTCATTATAAGATAAGTGGGACCTATATCTCCCTCTAATGCATTGGGTAAATATTTATTTCTCATGAAATAGATATGTCTGGAATGGTAAGTTAATCTTGTTCAGTGTTGCAGGACTGGAACGAGGAGTGAACTCGATTCAGATAGGGACTTTTTCCACTAAGATGGTCTTGGAAGCAATGTCTTTGCTACTATGGAAATAATATCATGTACATAATGGTTTGACACAATTACATGATTTATTACCATGATATTTTATGATTCTTTATGTACTATTATGATCCATTCCTTACGTACTGTTATGTTTTATGTCATTTCTCAAGATTTTTATGTTTAAACATTATGTTCATGATTTTATGTTCAAATGTATATGGTTTGTTTTATTTTCTCCATGCTTATCCTTACTAAGAATTTGAGATCACCCTTTATATGTTTTCTTTTCCCAAGGATATAAACAAAGGTTTTAGGTAAGAAAACAATAGGGGAAGATCTTTATGGGAGATGTTGATGATCTTTCACCATGATTAGAAGATTATGTTCCAAGTTTCCAAAGACACTAAACTATTACGGTCCTTGAGTGTTGGTTTTTGTTATCTATTAAGTATTCTGTAAATGTAATGTAATGTCCATGTATGTCAAGTTTGGGGTCTCTACAATAAGATTTAATAAATATATAACTCAAGATATGGATTAGTTTTCGTAAACAACAATTCATAATGTGTAAACCATTCAGAGGATGAAAATGAATAGAACCTTCAGATCATTTTTGAGAAAGGAATGAGTAAAATGAACAAATGTCATCTTAGATGCAAAATAATTTTGAAAGATAATTTAAATGCATTTTCTATTGTAGTACATCCCTTATTCAGGAAAAAATGATTTTCCAAACATAAAACCCTATGAAAACATATAAGAAAAAGTTTAATATTTAATTAAAACTCATTTTTATTAAAAAACTTTCCTGAAAATATTTTTATTAAAAAAACATTAAATTACTAGAATTTATAGAATATCAAGGAAAATATTTTCTTCAAAAATAATTTTAAAAACATATAATGGTAGCTTCATGCAAATTATGGTTATCACGGTGGGAAATATTATACAATCCAAATGTTCCTTTTTCACCTTAAATGTTTAGAAAAGTTCATTGAATGTAAAACAAGAAGAATATTACTTTTTAAAAATCTTCTTAAAATGTAAAACATGGGTTAAAAATTCCTTAATAAATCAAAGGATAATATTAAATCATTTTTTAAGACATATTTTATATCAATTTATTAAAATATCAATGATTTTCTACTGGAAAAATATATATATAGACATTTTCATAAAAATAATTTTGTTATTATATTAATTAATAAATTGTTTAAAATAGTACCATTACATGGTTATAACATGCATATATCAAGGTCATGAAACATAATTATATTCTTTTAGAAATGTATAATAATATTTAATCAATTTAAAAATAATCATAAATAATCTCGACAATCTATGAGATTGTTTCAACAAACTTTTTCCAGATGCTTTGTTTTAATCATACCCCTTTTTTAAGAAAATAAAATTACATGGTTTTTTTAATTTCATAACAAATAATGATTTCCATGATATAACATGTCAACTATAATCATATACACCCCACTAAAAACATTTTTTAATAATAAAACATGTTTCTTAATGAAATAAAATTGATAAAAAACACTTTCCTGATTTGGTAACTGTTGAACTACAAAACCCATGAAATAGTGAACCTAAAATGGAGAAGAAAATATTTGTAAATTTAAGTATAATAATCATAGAGTAGATTTATGGGAATTATATATTCAACACAAAAAATGAGTGGTGAATAAATTATTTATCTCATAGAAATAAAATGTTAAATAAAATTTCCTTACCATTGGTAATGAATCTCATCGTAATCATAAAAACATCATTTATAATAAATATAATTTTGTTATAAATATATTATAGAACCATATTATTATATATAATAACATATATTATTTTCTTATGAATTTTTTTACCCTCTTATTAATAATTCTTTTTTAAAATTCACATTGGATAATATCAACTTTGTTCTTCATACATGTATTGATTTACTATTCTTGGTATTCATACATAGATCATGATTTACTTACTTACATATTTTAATATATTATATAAATATTATATATTAAGTATATTTTTATTTATAATAAAATAAAATATATAAAGTTGAAATGGAATACCATCATTATTTAGACGATAGGTCGATCGCACGCATGAACATCGTTTCCATTTGTTTATCGTATCGAATGAATATAAATAAATGAAATATATGAATATACGTTAATAATTAAATTAATTTAGAATTAATATTTTTTATATATCATATATTTTCACTAATTCCATAATTAACATGTTTCATGTGTTTTGGGAATTAATAACATTTTTTTGAGGAGGTGATAGTCCACCCGCCCACACCCAATGTTATCGTATTTACACATGATTGGAAATATGAAGATATGAAATATAAAAATATTTTAAAAAACATAATTAAATAATAAATATAATATATATCATATATAAATAGAGTTTATATAAAAAATCCCACCCATGGAAGGTTGTAATGGAAAGAATAAAGAATCATCATTTAATGAGGCGGTAGTTCACTATACACATAAAAAATATGTTTGTTACTTATTAAATGGATGCATGTGTAAGTGTATGTATATTAATAATCATAAAAATCATAATATATTTTTTATATTTTCTATTTTTTACAATAATGGAATAATTTGAATTTAGGGTGTCAATAATTGAAAGAATACTAAAGATCATACCACTTCTTTGGAGAACTCCTTTATGTCTGCACCAAATGGCTTATTTGGAGAGATACCTTCCCAGGGGAAAATTTAATTGAATAGGGGTGATATTTTCAGGTTATAAATGGTTACTTATTGATATATCCAAAGTTCTTTGAGTGGTGTGAGGAAGTGGGAGTTGTGGGTTCTTTTACATAGTGGATCAGAAGTGTCACTCTTATAAATACCAGAATGTATACATTAATGGGAGATATATTTTACCTAATGTGCCTAAAAATGGAAACAGAATTGTGTTGAGAGAAATAATGGTTATGAAAAACCTCCAACACACAAAAATTAGTTTATGTTTATAATTTGGTTCATTAATGTATATGTTTTCCAAATTTTATCAATTTCTGTATTTTAAAGAAACAAGTTTTCTAGAATTAGTAATTTAACCATTAAGAAAAGAATAAGTGGATATTTTTTAGAAAACATAGATCCAATTAATTATATATATTATATTGAATTTATAAATTAAAAATCTCATGTATGAGGAAATTAATTTAAAAATAATTGCAAATAACGCATAGAAACACTACTTTTACCTGGAACTTGATAACAAGGTTTTTACAAACAATGGGTAAATATGATATTTATAAAAGGTAAATTGGTCCATTAATATATAAAATTTAATATTTATTATCACATCAAATATCATTGTATAATAGGTGGTTTTTAATAATTTTAAATCATTTAATAAAATATAATTTATTATAAAAGAACATTAATGTCAACATTGGAAATATTTATTTATTTTTAAATTATAAATATCAAAACAAATGTTTAAATTAAAATATATTAATTATAAGTTTTTATAATTATATATTAATATAAATACAATTTACGTAAATAATTCAATCAGGTCACCTCACCTTTAATATTTATAGTATCATTTCTTTTAGTTGATTATTAGCTAAATAATCAATATGTTTTCATTTCATAAGCACTTTATGTAAATAATTGATATCTAAAAATTAATGAAAACTTAATATGATAAAAATAATCCATTTTTATTTCAAATGGTTTTTATAAACTAATATATGATATTTTTACATATCTCGAGGTTTTATAAATATTAATGTCAAGGAAGGTTCTTTTTTGGACTTTTTCCTTACATAACATATTATATATGGATAATTATTGAATTTTTCTGCCAATAAATCATAAAATTAAAAGATATAGAATATATGGTGGGAAATTTGTCTGATAATGGATTATGAGCATGTGTATAGGTCATACTAGGCCTTATAATAAAGTTTTAGTCCTTGTTAACCACAATTTAACCATAATATCCGTAATAAATGTTCATGGTTTTCACTGATATTATTCCAACAAAATTTAGTTAATCATATTATAAAAAAAAATATTATATTTATTATAAAATTTTATTTAAATTTATAAATATTCGTATCATAGAAGGGGAAAATTTAATTTTAGTACTAATCTTGAAGATGTAAGGAGAAAGCAAGTTTTTAATTTAAAAACATTCAAATGTTCAATATGTTGTCACATCCATTGTAAGTCTTAAAAATATTACACTGAAGTAAATTGTATTAATTGATTTATAATAGATATATTATGACTTTAAAAGCAACATAAAATAAAAATTTCTCTAATAATAAATTACATTAAAAATACGTTTTGAATTAAAATTCAGTATTTTCACTATTAATTATAAATGAAGTTTATTTAAAAATACAAAAAAATAAACTAAAATAATTTTAACATTCCAAATTCAAAATAATTTTGTAATTGAAAAAATAAATTCATAATTATTTCCAAATTGGATTTCAAATAGGTTTTTTATTAAGAGGCCATAAAACACGATAATTGGTGCAACATAAGCCAATTCGGTGTTATGTGTAACACAACTTAAACATTATGTTGCATGTGGTGTATTATTAACATTGTGTTGTCCATAATGAAATCCAAAATTAATCATTTTATATAAAATATATATTTTCATTTTTGTGTGAAATGAAAAATATAGAAAATATTAAATGAATTACAATGAAAATATTTCACAAAATCTCAAGGTGTTTCATTCTACAACCTTAAAATGAATTTATTTCGTGATGGTTTTTGGTTATTAAAGGATTAATACATAAACTTTCCATTCATAGAAATCAAAATTCATAATTTTGGATACTATAATATAATTTAAAAAATTTCATAAACCTAATGGTTACCAGAGTAACACATATCTTGGTTTCAGTATTAGAGATCATTGGTGGCTGGTGAAAACATTAACAACGATGAGAAATCAAACTATCCAGTTCTGAGAGAGAGTGAAATATAACATGGAAAGGATAAAGATAAAAATCAAAACTACCTAGATTAAAGAGGATTGATAAACGTCGTTGATTTCAGAAACAATTATGATAAAATGACATCATTATCATTATCATGACCCTTTCCCTTAATTTGGAGAATTTATAAGAGGCGATATACTTACTTAATATTATTAAAATATCAATATTTGGTGTTCCTTGATCAATTTACAATTCATCTCTTATTCCAATATATTATGGTTAGTTTATTATTCATTAATAACTAATGGATCAGAGGATCCACAATAATTCATCACAAGTACCATCAGTTATCAATACAACAATGTGTTTTTAACAAGTTACACGGTATTTATAAATATTCATATTTTGATATGTTTATTTAGTCTCAAAAACACCATCACAATCATTCCAGAAATGGATAAACCTATAATATTTCTGAAATTTGATAATTGGGAAAATTAAAAAAAGTGGAAAAAATGTTTTTTAAAAAATTCTGTCAATATAATATTTTTAAAAGATGAATTATTCCATTAATAGACCATATATAATATTCATTATCACTTAAAAATAAAATGGCATAATATATTTATTCAAATTATACTTCATTTAAATTAATATAAATTAATATATATTAACATTAATGTCAATATTCACATTACGGATTTAATTTTAATATAAACATATATAAAAATTTTATTTGAATTAAAATATATTATTTTCATAGCTCCATAAAATTATATATTTTTCTAAAATAAATAATTCAATCAATGTGTTTCACTTTTAATATTTATAGTATCAATTATTTTAGTTTAGTAGTAACTAAAAAATCAATACATATGAATTTCTACATTATTTTAACTAACTAACTCATCTATAAATTTTAAAGATAAATTATTATGATAAAAATCAACTATTTTTCTATCAAAAAGACTTTTGTAACAGAACATTTTTTGTTTTGTACATATCTGAATGTATTATAAATGTTAAAGGTAAATAAGGTTCCCTTTTTTTCCTTTTTCATTACATAACATATCATATAGATAATATTAATTTAATAGTATACCAATAAATCATAAAATTTGAACCAAAAGAGGATATGGTCCAACTATTTGCAGCCAATGGATTTTAGAAAATATTATAGGTCATTTTTTCATTTAATATTATATTTTTGTCCATTTTTAAAATTAATATTACAATGATCGTTGTAGTTAATATTAAAAACCTTTAATAAATTTTTAGTCAAAAATTATGTTTAACTTATTTAACCAAAAATAATAAACTGATTACCACTTTGTGTGTACATTTTTCAAAATTAAAATTACATTGGTGGGAAAATTAATTTTAATACTTACCCTATAGATGTACTGAGAATCTAGAATTTTAATCTAAAAAATGATCAAATGTTTAATAATTTCATATTTCCAATTTAAATATTAAAATTATTCATATTAAATAAAGTGGATTAATTGATTTACAAATTATATATTATGGATTTAACACCAACATTAAATATAATTTCACTATATAAATAAAATAGATGTAAAATATGATACAAATATGTAGGTTTGTATTTTTCACTATACATATAAAACATATGTTTCTCGTAAAAACATAAAAAATTGAACATATGATAATTTAGATATTCTAAATTAAAAAATGATGTTTATTTAGGAAAATTAAATTTATAATATTGTCAAAATTGTATTTAAAATGGAATCACCATTTAAATGTTATAATAATCTATCTTTCATGTAATGCAATCCATGTTATTATTTTGTGTAGCGCAAACTAAACTTTATATTGTGAGTAGAATACTATTAACATTGTGTTACATATAATGAAATAATATAAAATTTATTTTAATCAAGAAATAATATTCAGTGTTGCATGAATTGAAACATATCAAAAAGATTAAATTTTAAAAAAAAATATTTCATAATATCTTAGAATATTAGAATTTAGGTATATGAAAAACACAAGATTGTCAAGTATATATATTATAATCGAGACATAAAAATTCCACATAATGGGTGGGTCATGTATCTGCATAACATCAACATTGATCTGTATTACACTACCTAAATGGGAAATGTTATTGCTAAATAATTTAGTTGGAATATGTAGAAAATATAATTATAGGAGTCTTTTTACATGTTAAAACCGATGGAACTCTTTGAATTTAGGCTTGTAGATTTTTAGGATTCGTAATTAAGAGTACCTATGACTTAAGAATCAATTATCACAATTGTTATGGTCTATATTATGATAGATTCTCTATCATATCTATAGGTATTATCCTAGAATGAAATATTATATAGTGGGGAGTCACCAAATATATGAACTCTTTGCAGTGTAAATGTCTTATTATCTATTGTTGTCTCTAGTATTATATAGGACTGTGCAAGGATCTAATGTTGGGGTTTCAAAAATAACGGTGGGTGGTACACCCATCATTGAAAATGATGCATCATGTCCTCTATAGAATTTTCTAGTGTCTAGGAAAGAAGAAGTAGATAAAGAGATTCATGGTGAGATTTTTATCCTTTAAGCATGTGATGTTTCAGTATCATAACAATGGTAGGTTTTTCTAGCCTTTAACCTTTCTATAGTATAAGTGTGATAATAACACTATGGATTTCATGATTGGATTACACAGGACATCTCACAAGAATTATAATGTACTGTTAAACGTTGATCGAATGAAAAAATGTATCCCATGTCATTCCAATTAGGTAAAAACTCTAGGCCAGTGATATATGATGTCCCTACATGTGGGAAATATATTGAATACATTGGGTTTTGAGGTGTATCATTACTGATCTAGATCATGATTTCATATCATATTTCTGGAAAGTTCATAAAAATGTAAAGGGATCAATAGTCCATTATATTGTATCTAATCAACATCAAACAGATGATCAATAAGAACAGATGACTAAAGATCTAGAGGATATGTTATTATATTCTATATTAGATTTTTTATTTTTATTGCGAGTAACTTTTTTCATGCATGGAGTTTATCTATAATAACAGCTTCTCTAAATTGATATTAATGGATCATTTTTAGTATAAGTTTTGAATTTAATATCTCTTAATTATTATTTTGTTATTGGTGCATGATTTAGTGCATTTTAGTCCTATTCTCATATAGGACACATCTGAATCAGTTCAACTGATGAGGGAAATAATTATTGACCACACATAGCATGAAGATATTAACATTGACCATCTAAGACAACCTCAGGAGTTTATGGTTGGTTATCAAGTTTACCTTTCATTTCCTCCTATATTGGGGAACACAAAATTATGATGAAATGGAAGCTATAACCTAATTTTTTTTAGAATGTTTTATATAGTGTGAAGGTTCATTGTAGTGTCTTGTCATTTTTACCTCACACTTCACTACGAAACCATTAATTAAATGCTTCATTTTTTCATAAATTTTTAGATATCATCATGAACCTTTATTCTTGATAGAGAATTATTTCACTAAGATGGATGTTGATGAGGCATTGGGAGGGAGGATCATACCAGTAGTTTGAGTGAAATGGTAGAATAGTAATTTTTATGAGGAGACTTGGAATATAGAATATTATATGCATACATAGTGGAAATAATTCTTTATCGATACCTAAAAAGATGAAAAAGAGAACTGGTAGGGATGAGATTCTTTTTAGAAGGAAAATTTATAGATATTATATTATTCAAGTACATACCACATGTTTTGAACATAGTTATGTTTGGTTCATTTCGGTGTGAGACTTGGTAATAAATTCTATGATCCAGTTGTGTTGGTTCTTAGATGAAGATGAAAAGGAACTGAAGTCTTGATGCAAAATTAATTCAAATAATGAATTATTAATTCATGACATGAGTTAACTATGTTAGATGACAAGATATTCATAATATTTGTGAATGAGTCTTGATGGACCCTATGAATATCATTCACATTTGTAAAATAAATGGGAAGACCAATGAATTAATACTCTTATTTTGATATGTATTCACAAAATGATTTTTTTGGTATCTATAAAAATTAAATTGATTTATTCACCTTAGTGTAAAATTGAGGCATTAATAATGTGAGTACACTATTCAATTGTTGAATGTTCCACACTGATCCCATCATTTAAATATCTATTTCTTATCAATATCGAAAATAAACTCCATATGGTCTCAAATTATAGACCATACATTGACGGTCCTTCTAGTTCACTTAAAACTTGTAGTTAGACCCCTTGGATGATAGTGGTTTGAAATTAGATATTTAATGAATGTATTATTATTATTATTATTTCTTGTCTCATTTTTTTAGAAAAACCCTTGTTGAAGACTACCAAACCTTGAACAATTTTGGATGACTATGGTAATTGAGATTATCGGTTTTTCAATTGAGGAAAATATGGTGCACCCCATCAGTACATTTGGTTTTGATGAATATATATGTCTAAATTTATTTTATGTTTTGTGTATAGAATATAGAGTTATTGACCATTTATCTTCATATTATCTTTCATATTTTTTTTCCATGCCGACACAATAATCATGTGACCTAAATAATTTGTCAACATAGTTTTTTGATAATGATCACACAGATAGACTTACATATGATCCCATTGAGTACCATGGATTTGTGACCAGAACATGTATCCACATGAAATGTTTTCTAACTATTTATTTAGTTAAATTTTTGTTATTTGTATTTACATTAAACACATGGAATAACTTGTGAATTTTGATTACTAAAGCTAGGAATTATAAGATATCAGTGATTTATCCTATGAAGGATAATCCACCTATTTAGAATAAATGAAATGTTTATTTCTAATTCGATAAATTTACCAATTTGGATTATAATAATATGACTGAAATGGTTTGAAAATATTATTATTTTGTTATATTTAATTTTATATTGTTGATATGTTGTATGAATCCTAATTCATTATCTTGTGATACTTTTCCTTGTTGATTCATCATGATTCTAGAGAATCCACAACTCGATACGATTATAATCTCTCTTGGAATTGTATTCCTCTATGGGATGACATAATTTAATATAACATGGATTTTTCACCTGGTTACTAGACTGATATTACTAATTTTTCCCTTGGATGGTACGTGTTCCATGGGAACATGTATGCTTCTCTATCATGGGTAATTCAGTTGGAGCCCAAAATGAGATTGGTACTTTTGAGATGTTATTGTATTAGACCATGGGAACTTATAAGTAACTCTAGATTCACTAAATTGAAAGGTTCATAGTATTTGTATTTACATTGGTCATGTTAGATAAGATTTATTATAAATAATAGAATCTTCAGATGAAATGGTTAATCTATCGTAATAGGAAATAATACACTACATTATAGATGTAGCTTGAATTGTATTGTAGTAGGTTTGGATATCCCATATGATAAGAAAGAGAATGAGGTTCAGTATGATGAATTTATATTCCCTTTATATTTTTGATTTGACAGATACGTTTTCATAAACTTCATACAATAAACATTAAAATTATATTTATTATACATCATGGTTGTCAGCTTACAGATTATTCCAAATGTCCATTTCATGTGACATTTGGTACCCAAGTATATTTCCTCGTGGGTTTTCTATATAATGAAATGGGGACATGTATTCATTTATATGTTGTTGGATGGATTAGAACTTGGATACTGGACCAACCTAGTGATATGGGACTAGGGTTTTATGGTTTTCTATTATGTATTTTTAGACTTTTTCTTATCTGACATTCATCTTATAGTTTATTTTCATTCAACCTGACATTTGATTGTGTTTATTAATGTATTGTTCATTTAGTTTCACCATTAATTATCTTGAATATATTTTTGACATTTTATAATATTTACCCTATTGTAATTAGACTATACCATAGGGTACAATCTCCCAACTAGGTCCCTCAAAACCTCAGTGCTAGTTTGAATCTATTAGAATACATGGATGTTCTCTTGAGGTCCATTTGCACACCTGATATGGTCTTGTGGGGGGGGGGAGTGGGCACTAGAATCAGGAATATACCATAATAATCCATAATATTAGGTCCATTTGAAAATATTTTTTCAAATCTAATAAAAGAAACTATTGAAAATAAATATCACCACTTTTTAATTTTTGACATTCAAAAACATATTGTATCAATTTTTGTATGCATTCATAATATCTATAAAATGAATCACCTAGAGGTTGTGGGTCACGGATGTAACCTAAATATTACCCATTATAAAACACATTCAATCATGTCTATATGAAACATATCAATATTTCCTAGAGAGAATATTAGAGACTTATATAAGCTACTCCCCCTTGTTTCCAATAAACTATTAAATTATAAAAAACCATAGTAGATAAAAATATTATAATTATAAATAAAATTTACATAAAAAACATTACATTAAACTAAATCACATTAGAAACATTATTTACTCTTAAAATGAATGTCATGTGGATTAATTATGAAACCAAAAAACCAAATATTATGTAGGAATATCAAAGTAAGACTCAAGTATGTAAAATCAAAAATCATAAATGGGTCCAATAGATATGGGGATGTTCTTTAGAGTCAATGTTTAACATCTATGCAAAACTAAATTAAATCTCAGTGATTATTAGAAGGTTTTTAAAATTATAATATTATAAATAATTACGTGGAAGATAGAATTAATGAAACATTATATCATAAGGAATATCATGATAAAGTTGGATGCCAAAATTTGTGAATGAACGATTCTTAGAAGTTGGATAGAAGCACTAGATGTTCCATTAAACATGTTTTTTCAGATTAAATTAGACAAAAAAATATTGAACTATATATATTATAAACTGAAAAAACATGAAGCAGAAGATGAATTAATCCCCACTAGAATTATGAATTTATTATTAACCATTCCCTTATGTAAAATAATATAATATATAAATATTGATATAAAAAGATTCATATTTCAGAAGGTTTTATTGAAACTCATCATTAAAATACCTATCAGAAAACCCTTTATTATAATACAATATTAATTTAAATTACTGAAGAAACATTGATAAAATTTAAAAAAAATTGAATAATTTTATACACACAACTAGAAATTGGATTGAAGTATTACCTTAAATATATGATACCTCCAAGAAGTCGGGATCCAAGGTGTTTTCCATAATATTCACTTTTACTACATTTAGGGGATATTTAACATCTTTTTTTATCTACATGTTACTATCCATATGATTATACTATCAATTTTCATCACATTATATTATAAATTTCATAAAAAAATATTTTCTTATAGTTACAGAATATATACAATATCCACCCAATTAGCATAAGTATTTTATTTTATGTTGTAGTTTGAATGATTTTATTCGTAACGATATCACTTTCTGTGATATATAGTGAAAAAATAAAGCACATATCATCCTTGTTTTCGAATCATTTCTATAGAAGGATATTTAATTGATAATCCAATGGCTAAATTGATTTTCTAGTATGGGGGTGAGAAAAAATAATCAAAATGTAAATAAGAAAATGAGAAAACATTAAAATTTAAATCTATCCTAAAGATGATATATTAGAGGGTGAAGAACATTTTTATGAGGAATAAGAGTAATTTTTTATAATGATTGATGAATTAATGAATATACAATATAATACAGAAATAATCATTTTAAAATTATCAATTAAATTATGATTAACATGGATAATAATTGTTTCCTAAAATACATGATAACCATGATGAATTTTCAGCAGTAAATTTCATGATCCTGAACAATGATTCTAAGCATAACAGTTGTTTTCTAGAGATACAAAAAATGAATAAGAATAAATTTATAATTTCTTATTTAACCAGTAACATGTGGATATTTCCCAACACCATTAGACACAAGATTCCGTCGTCAAGTTAAAATATCCTGATATTTATCCCATCCCCTTGATAGTTCTCCTAATATAATTGTTTTGTTTTATTTCTTGACATTACCAAATGTTATTTCATATTATATAGAAGGAAGTAAATAGTATTATATATATATATATATATATCTTGATAAATTTTTAATATATCATTGTGTATCCCATAACTGATATTTTTTGTTTATGTATATCTTTTTTTATTCATGAGATTATTATAGGACCAGACAATAAAAAAAATAGTTTAGGGTAAAATAAGAATTAATACAATAAACAATTAAAGTTCATAGAAAAAAATTATTATTATTTATTATAATTGAAAAAACAAATTACATTTCCATAGAAACCATTGGTCATCCATGATACAGTTATCCCCATAAATAGTGGATTAACTATTTTTCTAATTGAAATTTGGGAAAACAAATCCTATTTGGACACTAAACATGATTATCGTACGCATTGAAAATAGAGAACAAAATGCTTCCTCTATAAAAAACCATCTCTTAGTTGCATATTTATATAAAATTATTAGTATTATGTCAAGTATTTTTTTATTCTTTATGAAAAAATTTGTTACAACCTAGTAGCCATATATCTTGAGGATCATGATAATTCCATTCACATATTTATTTATGAAAATTACCTACTTGATAAATCTTATTTACGGTGCAATACCCCATAAACTTTAAAAATATTCATAATCAATAGAATATATGTTATTTTTGAGTGGATAATTGTGGTTTTTATAGATAAATTATTTATATTTTGAAGTTTTATTATGGATATATATATAATATTGAAATAATTTTGGAATGGAGTCAATAAATAAGTCCCATTTTAATCTGATAAAATATAAGGATTTGGAATTAAAACATTACATAATCATGAATGAAATGATTAATTCACATTGATGATCTTATTAGGATTATAATTTTAGAGAATTAGGACATAATTATTCCATTACATCTTAAAAATTGAAAAGTAGAAACTTCTACACAGTTTCCATTTTTTTATATAAAAAAACTCTTGAAAAAAAGTGTCATGTATAGTTCCATTTTTTAGACAACATTACTTTTCCTTGATCACATCCTTGACCCCATTTATATTTAAATCGTGTGAAAAACATTTCAAAACATGGGATTAACATAAAAATCTTAGTAAGGGTTAAAAAAATGAGGAAAAACATCAGTTCATCAATACATACATAATAAAAGGACATTAACATTCTTCATGAAATCATAAGTCTTTTTAATTACACATAGTAACTACAAATCATAAAGGTAACATGTCGCATCCATAAAAAACTTACGTTGTAGATTTCACAGCTATGTATGGTGTTATATTTGGAATACCCATCACAATATATTCCATATATCTTATATGATAAACATTAACGTTTACCTATGTCATTTTAAGCAATGAATTGGGGAGATATCTCAGGCTCATCTATCATAGGTTTATCATGGAACCACCCATATACATAAACAATTCCCAAGAACCATAACATAATCATAACACATAATACAAAAATAAAGAAAAGATAACATTTCATCATTTAAATCACAATATATCATTTAAATATATTGACATAACAAATCAATTATCAAAACCATTTTCAAAACCAATATACATAAAAGAGTATATGGTATTTATTTTCCTTTTAAAAACATTATGACTTGTTAAAGATACAAACATCAAATAATACTTGCGGTGGTGGAAAGGTCATTGTCACCGCTTACATTAAAATAGAAACATACCATTTTCTATCATTTAGTAAAACGCTTCATAGAAAAAGATTCCCTTTGAATGAAATGATAATTAAAAACTTTTTATACAACGTATAAAATAAAGTTGTGTATAAAACAAAATATGCCTCAACGAAAGGAGATTGAGACGAAGTCCATTACCTCATGTCTGACTTTAACTGTTTGTTCTATAATCTCATGAATAATAAACATAAGATAATTTATACTTTCCTAAGAAAATTTTTCATGTCTATTATTCCTTTTATATTACTAATTACCATGTTATAAAAATTATGTAATCTTTTAAGTTAATAAAGGTTGTTTTGTTGATATTTGGTACTTATGTCAAAAATGAACTTCTTATAATAACAAGTTGTTCATGTGGTCAAAATTTAATTATCTATAGAATAATATCCTAGATTTAGATATCATATATATTCAACATATATATGTATTTATATTAGTACAAAAAATTTGGAGGTAAGAAACAAAATGCACCGTTCCTGGAGATAGTAAGTCGTACGTATGCATGGACACTGATTTCATTTCTATTTCATATTTCATGGAATAAAAACATAATTATATATAAATATATTATAATTCCTATATAATATCATATTGAATTTCATTAATTACATCATTTATACGTCCCGTGTATGGCATAAACGAGTCAAATAACATTGAGGGGGTGGTAGTCCGCACTTCCTAAAATAAAATTATCACGTTTACCCATTATGAAAACCATAAAGGTTTGATATAAATTAAAAATAAAGAATCACATAGAAAATATAAATATAATATATATCACATATAAATATAGTTCTATCATAATGGCCACAATCATAGGTGGTAGGAGAAGATTGAACAATTATCATTTCGTGAAGCATTAGTTTGTCATCCACAAAAACAATATTTCCTTTACCCATTAGATGGAGATGTGTGTAAGTGTAGTTATAATAAATCTCATAAAACATATTATATTACAGATACTGGTGTTTTTATAAAATACATGAATAATTTTTTTTCAGGGGGGTGGAATAGTAAAATAAAATAAAATAACATAGAAGAAGATGTTTCCTTTAAATCTGGTAACACCCTTTTGATGGAATCAAAAGGATTTCTTGGGGTTCCTTATGACTCAGGTAAGGAATCTTGGTGGAAGAGATGGATCTTTAGAGATTATTTGGGATGATTTTGGATAATCCAAGGGTCTTGAGATGTTTGAGTAATGGGTTAGAGGTGAGGTGTTTTTATAAGGTTGGAGGGGCTCTCTATGAAAGATTGAAAATATTATTTTATTAAATAATGATTCTCAGTTCCTAAATGTTCAAAACATTTTAAAGATGAATATAAAATTACCCTTGTTAGAAATAAAATCATCCTTTATGAATTGGATATGTTATGGTTATTTTTTTAATCTTTATATTATTATTTATTTAAATCATTCATTAATGAGGTAAACATTTCATCCTTATTGTGTCATAAATAATTTGATTAATTTGATTTCTAAAAATTATGAATAAAATACCTAGATTTAGGAAATCTTTTTAGATTTCTAATGAATATTTATAGTGAAATATATCAATTATATAAACCCACATTAAAATTGTTTTAGAAAAACAATATATGTTTATGATATTTTTATTTTTACTTTAAATTAAATGTTGTTAATATCATTATCTTACCCAAGTGGCTTTAAAAGGGAAAAAGTATCACCCAATGATTTTTTTGGTCGGCCATTAATCATAAAATAATGTTGGGACATGTGTTAAGGTAATTTTATATTATTATAATAATGTTTTTACCTTGAATTATCCTATTTACCTTTAACCGTGGTAAATAAAAGTCATAATATTACTATTCAAGAAAAAAAATTCATCTTGTTAAAGAAAATTTTACATACTGATGAAATCTATATATGTATGCTTTTCAACATTCAATTCATAGATGTGGTAAAATTTCATTTAAATGAAAAATTCATCTTTTTAACTACTACTCAGTGTTTTCACTATTCATCAAAAATTGTAGTTTTTTAAAAATATATCACAAATTCAGCCTATGCTATATTTGATATTCTGAATTCAAAAATGATGTTTATTTTAGAAAAATCAAAACATAGAATTAGGATTTCTTAATTTATAATTAATTCCTGCTGTCAATATAGAAAGTGTGTATTTAAGAAATAATATATATAAAAAGACTGACACTTGTTTATGTTTACTTTCAAAATGAAATTACATCCAATGAGAAACATTGAATTAAATTTTAAAAATATAATCTATTTACACTATAAAACCAATTAAAAAGATAATCCATCCTTATAAATAAATTAGATTAAAACACAATTTTGAATTAAAATACAGTATTTTTACTGTTCATTAAAAATGAATTTCATCATTAAAAATACCAAAAATTACCCAAAGTAAATATTGATGTCCTTATTCTAAAAAAGACTTTTATTTTGTCAAACAGAAGATATAAAAAGTTACTAAAACTAGATTTTAAGAGGGTTCCCTATTAAAATGTAGTAAATTGATATCCTAAAGAATGTTAGAGTTTTTATGATTAAAATTAGATTCATTAACATTTTAAGCCTCTCACATTTATTGGATAAATGTAAAAACAGTTAAGAAACTTTTATAATAATATTTTAGTTAGTTCTTTTCATTCCCTCTAATACAACGACTATGCATTAACAACCCTTAAACATAATATTATATTATTATATTTTAGTATGACTCAAAATTGTGTGTAACATTAGACTTCAAATAAACTTGTTGTTACGTATCGGATATACCATCGAACATACCATCCCCTTCAAAGTAAAATTAATATTTAATTCACAAATATGAAAATATATTATTCTTTATTTTTCTCGGTTGTTACATCCTTCCCCCCTTTTGAAATTGTGTCCTTGTAATATTTATTCACTTATCAAATATGTAAGGGTATTTATCCCTCATAACATTTTCTGATTCTCACGTTTCCTCTTAAATCATATGATTTTATCACAAAATATTTACCTAATGAATTAACTTATTCCACAACACATTCTCTCTTCATTCAAAAATCTCGAATGGTTGTTCCTCAAAAGAGAGAATCTCTTCCAACTGAACTACCTTTGGGCTCAAAACACGAGATGGATTCGGCATATAATTTCACATCATTGAAAAATATAAAAATATTGTGTATAAGGGATAAACAAGGATATGATCCACATTATATGTAACTGATACATCTTTCTTAGGGATTTTATATGGTCCAATGAACCTCGGACTCAACATTCCCTTCTAACCAAAATGCATCACACTTTTCCATGGACAGACCCTGAGAATGACATGATCACCTACATAAAAAAAATATCCTTCCTCTAGTTATATGTATAAATATTATACATGCTCTGTGCTATTATCATTTGCTTCTGAATCAACTAGACCTTTTTTCCATCTCTTCTACCAATTTGGGTCCCATCAACATCCTTTCAGCTCATTCATCCCAAAAAAGCTGGAGTTCGACATTGTATCCCATATAATGACCCAAATGGATCCATCTGTATACTAGAATGAAAATTGGTATTATAAGAAAATTCATCCAAAGAAATATGTTGATCCCAATATCCCGGGTAATTCAGTGAACAAACACGTAGCATATCTTCCAGGGTATAAATTGTTCGTTCTGATTTCCCATCAGATTGGGGATGAAAAGTCGTTCTAAAATTTAATTCAGTACCCAATGACTTATGAAGGCCTTTAAAAAAGTTAGAAGTAAACACAGGATCATGATTAGATACAATGGGGAGGGGAATTCAATGCAACCAGACTATATCTTTAAAATACAATCGAGACTGTTGATCTAGAGACAAAGTATCTCGAATATGAACAAAATTAGTAGATTTAGTCAGTCTATCAAAAATAACACAGATTGTATTATTACCTTGAGATATCTTTGGTAATTCCACAACGAGTCCAAGGATATTTCCCATTTCCACTCAAGCACCGTTAAATACTGAAGCATCCTCTTTAGTAACTACCGCTCTTCTTTAACCTGTTGATAGGTCAAACAATTCGTAGTAATGTTAGTAATATATCTTTTCATTCCATACCACCAGTAATAACCATGAATATCATTGTACATCTTAGTACTGTCAGTTTGAACTGATGAATAAGAACTATGAGTTTCACATAATAACAATTTTTCAACATTAAATCCCAAGGCAAACATAATCTATTCCCAATCATTAAAAAACAATCATTATTAGTATTAAAATCGGAAAAAATACCCTTTTGAACCAACTAAACCTTTTTTTGAAACTCAAGGCCTTCCTTCTACGCTTTCTTAATTATGTCTAATTGAGATGATTTCACTAACACCTGAAAAAAAAAGAGAAATTTCTGGAACCAACATCCTTTATTCCAAAGTTCATTGAGTCAATAACCAAACTACCTAATTCCAAATGTAACAGGTTTAATATATCTTTACTTTTTCAACTAATAGCATAAGACACTTTATTTTCCTTTCCTGGATGATAATGGATGGTGAAAAAGTAATCCTTGATTAATTCCTTCCATCTCCTCTTACTCATGTTCCAATATTTCTGAGTGAATATATACATCAAAAATTTTGGGTCAGTATATATTTCACACATTACTCCATAAAAATGATGTATCCAAATTTTTTAAAGATAAAACAATAGTAGCTAATTCAAAATCATGAGAAGGAAAATTTAACTCATGAGGTTCAACTAACGTTGAGAATAATAAATTACCTTATCATTCTCCATAAGGACACAACCATGTCCATTCAACAAAGCATCACTAGAGATAAAAAACTGACCATTTCATGGAGGCAATTCTAAAATAGGAGCATTCACCAATCATCATTTCAATTCTTGAAAACAATAATCACAGTATTTTCTTCAAATGAACTAAACACCTTTTCATGTTAACTTAGTGGGATAGATAATTGTGAAAACTTCTCATCAAAACTCCTTTAATTACCTTCCAAACCAATTAATCTACATATTTTAGTTATATTTGGGGATATTGGTTATTCTTAAACAACTTTTGTTTTAGAAAGATCAACAGTTATGTCATTTTTTGAAACTATGTGATCAAGGAATGAAATTTGTAGTAACCAAAAATCACACTTGATGAATCTCTCAAACATTTTATTTTCCTTTATTGTTTTTAAGACAACCCTTAAATAAATTTTAGGTTCCTATTTACTTTTGGAATAAATGAAAATATCATCAATGAACAAAACCAAAAACATATCCATGAACTCATGGATAATTCAATTCATAAGATCCATGAATACAACAGGTGCATTATTCAATCCACAAGGATTAACCACAAATTTATAATGAACATATCTAGTACCAAATGCGGCCTTTTGAATGTCTCCATCCTTTACTTTCAACTGATGATATCCCGACTGAAATTCAATATTTTAAAAATAATGAGCTCCCTAGAGCTGATTGAATAAATCATCGATATGAGGCAGAGGATACATGTTCTTAATATAGATGTTATTCAATTCTCTATAATCAATGAAAAGACTCATTGAACCATATTTCTTTTTAATAAAAAAGACAGGATAACCCCATGGTGATGTTCTAGGTCGAATTATACCTTTATCTAATAACTCTTGTAATTGCTTCTTAAACACCAAAAGTTCTATTTGAGCCATTCTGTACAGGGGTTATGATGTTTTCTTAGAATCAGGAATTATGTCAATAGTAAATTTAACTTCTATATCAAGTATTATATCAGAAAACTTGTCAGGAAAAAACAATGATACTCATTTACCACTAGCACATCATTAATTTGGACAGTTCCATTGTTTTCAACAATATGTGCAAGGTAACATTCATTTCCATATTATACTAGTTTATCAGCTTCGTGATATGTTATAAACAGTAAAGGTTCATTCTTGTACAAAATATGAAATTATTTCTAAAAAGAAACCTCTTTATCATTATATTCAATTGTGGCATGATAAACAAAAAGCCAATCCATACCCAAAATAATAGTAAAACTCTACTAGATGGATAACAATAAGGTTTGTATGTAGATTCTTTCTTCGCACAAGGACATGAAGGTTCTTATAATTTCTTTTTATCTCAATATTTCCCCCAGTGTTTTATCCATAAGTTCAAGATTCATATCTAGAGATGGAATTCCCAATTTACTAGAAACATTTTCAGAAATAAACAAAGGAATAGATCTTGAATCAAACAACACTTTAGCATAATCTGAAAAAAAAAATTGTGTACTTGATACTACATCATATGATGGCCCAACATCTGCTGAATTAGTTTCAATGGATTTCACAACCCATTTCTACTTGTATTCTGGCAGCATTCCCTTAGTTTAGTTCTTTGTTGGACACTCATTTTCACAATGAACCATTTCATTGAATAGAAAACATTTTACTGAATCTAAATAAGATTTTGTCTGACTATTACCCTGATCATTTTCATGAAAATTATGAGCCTTATATCCCATTTTACCACATCGGTAGCACTTACCAGAATTCAAAAGACATTCACAATCATTTTTTTACCAAAATTTTCACAAATTGTAATCATATGTTTCATACCATCAGACATTATTGAAGAGTTCTTCCCTTTCATCTGCCACCTCGACCTCTTATAATATTGTTTTTCAAATGACACCTAATCCCCATCAGACTCCATTTCCACCTTCCCCACACATTAAACATGCTTTTCATAACATTTTTAACTCACGAGAATCTAAATCCTTTAGATTATTTGGATTTAATCCGGAGTAAAACCAATTGACTTTACTATCAGGATCTCATATGAAATATGGAGCATACCGTGCCAATCGAGTGATTTTTTCTTAATATGCAGTTACCAAGTCATCATCCTACCTCAATTCCAGGAATTTTTTTTCTATACTAAGACAACCCACCATATGAAAAATATTTTTTTCAAGAAACATACCTTTGAATTAATCCAAATCAATATCATCAATCTCATCACTATCCCTAATATGTTTCACCAATAACCACCCCTAATCAGCTTCCCCTTAAAAATAGTAAATAATAAGACTAACATTTTAATGTTTTGAACACCCCAGGAGATCAACAATATTCTCTTCTACTTTAATCCACCCTTTAGGTAGAATATGGCCAGATGATCCTATGAATGATGGGGGATGTCACCTAATTAAATGCTTCAATACTGACATGTTCCACTATAGTTGATCTTTATGATCTCGTGCATAGATACCACCACCATTTATAGACTGAGACAACTGAGCCATCACTACATCAAACTGTTCAGTTCTAATTCCGACCATCTCAGGTTGTTGAATTGGAAGGTTGTATTCCTCCTGATGTCATCCCAACACACCAACCTTGTTTCCTCTGTGTCAAACCATTATGAACACATAAATATCTTAGGCGATGGAATATGGTAATATGTAAATGCTATATCATTTCAATATTAACATAAATTAATTTATGGATACTAATTTAACAATATCCTAACTCTTAATGTTATCTAAAGTGACCTGTGATACCAACCATAAGGACCCGGCTATAAAACATTACATAATCTTGAATAAAATGAATAATTCACATTGAGGATCTTTTCATGTGTACAGTTTTAGAGAATTAGGCCATAACTATTACATTACATCTCAAAATTTACAAATTATACACTTATACTCAGTTTCAAATTTTATCATAAAATAAAAAATCATGAAAAAAGAGCCATGACATGTTCCATGTTTTAGATAGCATGACTTTTCCTTGATCCCATCTTTGACACTATTCATCATTAAATCATGTGGAAAACATTTAAAAACAAGGGATGAGCATAAAAAGGTCAGTAAGGCTTAAAAAAAGAATGAAAACATATTTTCATCAATACATACATAACATATACTATTTTACATACCTAATGAAATCATAAGATTTATTAATAACAGATAGTTATCAAAAATCATAATGGTAACTTGTGGTATGCATAACATACTTATATAGTAGCTTTGACAGCTAAATATTGAGTTACATTTGGAATATCCATCATAGTATATTCAATAAATCTCGTAGAAGAAACATTCAAATTTTCCTCTGTCATGTTACACAATGATTTTGAAAGCTATCTCGGTCTCACCAGCCTTATGATTATCACGGAACCACCTGCATACGTTAACAATTCCCATGAAAAATAATTTAATCATAACACATAAAACAAATATAAAGGAAAGATAACATTTCCACATTTCATTCACAATATATCATTTAAATATATACGAAAAACAAATCCATTATCAAAGTCATATTCAATATAAAAATATGTAAAATAGCATATCATATTTATTTTCCATTTAAAAAAATTATGGCTTGTTAAGGAAGCCAATGATCAAATAATTCTCATAGTGACAGAAATGTTGTTGTCACTGCTTTTGATAAAAAGAAACATTACATTTTTTTCATTTAGTAAAACGCTTCGTTGAAAAAGATTCCCTTTGAATTAAATTAAATTTAAAAGGTTTTTATACAAAATATAAAATAAGGTCATGTATAAAACAAAATATTCCTCAGTGAATGGAGAGTGAGACGAAGTCCCTTACCTCGTGTCCGACTTGAACCGTTCATTTTTCAATCTCATGAATAATAAACTAAAGTTAATATATACTTGATTAAGAACCTTTTTCAGGTTTATTACTTCTTTTATATTACTTACAACCATGTTAAAAACATTATGTAATAATTTAAGTTAATAATGGTCGTATTTTCGATATTGGGTACTTGAGTAAAAAATGAACATCTTATAATTTAAAGTTGTTTATGTGTTCAAAATATCATTATCTACAAAATTATATTCATGATTTAGATATCAGATATATCAGATATTTCTTGTATATATATGTATTTATATTAGTATATAACATTTGAGGTAAGAAATTAAATGTACCATTCATGGAGAGGGTAAGTTGTACGTATGCAAGAAAAATACATTCATTTATATTTCATATTTAATGGAATAAAAACATAATGATACATAGGTATACTATAATTCTAGTATAATATCATATATAATTTAATTAACTCCATCCTTTATACATCCCACGTATGGCATGAATTAGTCAAATCACTTTGAAGTGGTGGTAGTCCACACTTTCTCAAATGAAATTATTGCGTTTACCCATTAAGGAAACCATAATGGTATGATATAAATGAAAATTAAATAATCATATAGAAAAAATAAATATAATATATATCACATATAAATAATGTTTTAATATAATTTCCACCATAAGTGGTGGTATGAGAAGATTGAACCATCATTGTTTTGTGAAGCGTTCGTTCGCTGTCAACAGAAATAGTATGTTCTTTACCCATTAGATGGAAGTCTGTGTAAGTGTAGCTATAATACATCTCATAGAAAAACCTAGTATAATGAAGATACATGTTTTTTTATAAATGAAATGAATAAAAAGAGTTTAGGGGGGTTAGAGAAGTAAAATAAAATAATAGAACTTAATAGAAGATGTTGTCTTTAAATCAGGTAACTTCCTTTGGTTTGAACCAAAAGGATTTCATGATGTTCCTTATGACTAAGTTAAGGCATCTAGGTGTAAGAGAGAGATCATGAGAGCTTATTTGGTCATATGTTGGATGAGCCAAGGGGTGAGAGATGTTTGAGTATTGGGTTATTGGTGAGGGATTTTTCTAAGGGGGATGTGGCGTACTTTAGGAATATTAGAAAATATTATTTATTAAATAATGATTTTCAGTTTCTAAATGTCCAAAAATTATTAAAGTTGATGATAAGATGACTATTGTTCAAAATAAAATCATCCAATAATAATTTTATAGGTTTTGGATATTTTTTTATATTATAATATTATTTATTTAAATCATTCATTAATGAGGTAAACACTGCATCCTTATTGTGTCATAAATAATTTTATTAATTTGATGTATAAAAATTTAAAATAAAATACCATTATGAATTCAATATTTTTAGACTTATAATTAATATTTATATTTATATATATCTACTATATAACCCCATGTTAATTTTCTTTTAGCAAAACAATACATGTTTATGATATTTTTTGTTTACATGAAATAAAGAGTTATTAAAATCATTATCTTACCAATGTGGATTTTGAAGGCCAAAAGAGTCACCCAAAGATTGTCTCGATCAGCCTTTTCCCATCCAATAAGTTTAGTACATGTGTTATGGTACTTTTATATTATTATAATATTGTTTTTACCTTGAATTACCATATTTACCATTAGTCGCGGTAAATAAATGTCAAAAGTTACTATTCACAAAAAAATTGTTTTCATCTTATTCAACAACATTTTACTTATTGAAGAAAAACATTAATATAAGATTTTCAAAATTCAATTCCCATAAGAAATAAAATTTCATTTAAATGAAATGTTTATCTTTTTAACTACTACTCAGTGTTTTCATAATTCATCAAAAATTGATGTTTATCAAAAAAATACAAAATATTCAGCCTAAGATATATTTGATATTCTGAATTCAAAAAAGACTTATATTTAACCAAATTCAAAGCATATATGATGGATTAATTAATTTAAATTTAATTCCCATTGTCAAAACAGAAAGACTGTTTTTAATAAATAATAACTATCAAAAGATTGACACTTCTTTATGTCCATTATCAAAGATAAATTACTTCCAATGACCAGAATTGGATTAAATGATAAAAATATAATCTAATTGAACTTTAGAACCAATTAAATGATAAAATATCTATATAAGTAAATTAGATTTAATGTATGTTTTGAATTAAAATATGATATTTTTCTCTATTCATTAAAAATTGAATTTTATCAAAGGAAATAAAAAAATTAAACCAAAGTAAATTTTGATATCCTGATTCTAAAGAAGAATTTTATTTTTTAGAATATAACATATAAAAGTGACCAAAACTATATTTCAATAGGGTTATCCCTTAAAAGGTTGTAAATCTACATTTTAAAGAATATTAGTGTATTTATGCTTAAAAATAGATACATTTACATTTTAATGCTCTAAATTTTATTGGATAAATGTAAAAACATTTACAAACCATGTATAATCATATTGTAGTTATTTCAATTCATTCCTACCTATAAAAAAATAGGCATTAACTACAATTTAAAATAATATTATATTATTATTATTATACAGTATGACTCAGCTTTGTGTGTAACATGCAAATTCAAAGACACTCATTGTTGTGTATCAGGTATGCTATCGAACATAGCATCCCTTTTAAAGTAAAATTAATATTTAATTTATAAATATGAAAATATATTATTCATTATTTTCTTGGAATGTTACTGAAAAAATCTAATCATGGTCACATATGGTATCATTTTTATCCATAAAATTTCGATGAGAGGTATTGAAATTAATAAACATTAAAATTTACGTGGATTGAAACCCACAACCATTTGTGTATGTGAAGTAAATCATTTTATGTCAATAAAAATTTGGATATTATATGAGATTAAGTGTTAAAATTAACAAAATCAGTATTCCCATGAGTCTATAAATTCTTTAGGATTCGTCCTTTTTATGAACTATTTTTGGAGTCACATTCAATAATTAAATATAAACACACAACCTCACCTGATATCCCTACAACTTACTGTAATCATTATTTTGGGTTTATTAGTGATTATAATGATGATTATATAGATATTTTTTTAAGTTAGTGGCATGATAATATGTTTTACTTGATTAATTATATTAGTGATCTATTTTATGGTTCCCAAAATAATTACATTACCACAGAAAATGAGTTGGTTACTATAGATTTCTCTCTGGAAATATTTAAAAAATATGTTCTTTGTTGTAAGGTCATCATTTTCATATACCATTCTTCTATAATGTATCAAATGGATAAAACATAATTAAAACCATTATATGGTATATTGAAACAAGAGTAACATTATTTGAATTTGAAATTAAGGATAAGGAAGCTATTAAAATGTAGTTGTTGACTACTTTTCCAGATTACCAAACATGAATACTATATTCCCAAAAGTGACATACAATTAAATCCTAGTGTAACACCCCAGGTAAATAAAGAATATGTAATTTTCATATTTATCCATATTTGTGAATAAAATGTAAATATTAATTTAAAGGGAACGCTATGCTCGATGGCGTACCCAATACGCAACAACGTGTTTCTTTGAAATCATACATTGCACACTAATAATATAATATTATTATTCTAAATAGTTAATGCCTAGCCGTTGTAATGGCGGGAATGAACAGAACTAACTAAAAAAGGATTACATAGGTTTGTCAAATATTTTTACATTTATTCAATAAATGTTAGATGCTTAAAATGCGAATGAATCCAATTTTAAGCGTAAATATTCTAATATTCATTAAAAGGTCGATTAACCACCCTTTGATGGAGAACCCATTCTAAATCCACTTTTTGATAATTTTATATGTTATATTTGAAAAAATAAAATTCTTTTTATAATCGCGACATCAAAATTTACTTTGTATAAATTTTTGGTATTTTTCCGATAAAGTTCATTTTTTAATGAATATTGTAAAATGTTTTATTTTAATTCAAATCCTATTTTTAATTTAATTTATTTATATTATTAGATAATATTTTGAATTGGTTTTAAAGTTTATTTAGAATATATTTTTACCAATTAATCCAATGGTGGTCATTGTAATTAATTTCACTTTGAAATTGGACTTAAACTAGTGTCAATCTTTTGATATATTTTGTTACATAAAAACACGCTATTTGTTTTAACAACGGGAATTAATTATTAAATTGATTAATGAAACTTATATTTTTTTAATTTTGTAAAATAGACATCATTTTTTAATTTGGAATATCAAATATATCTTAGGGTGAATTTTTGGTATTTTTCTGAAAAACATCAAATTTTGATTAAAAGTGAAACCACTAAGTGGTAATTAAAAAACTGATTTTTCATTTAAATAAAATTTTACCACCTCTTTGATTTGAATTTCAAAAATCCTACATACATGGTTTTCATTAGGATATAAAATTTGGCTCAATGGGATGAAAATATTGTTTTGGTGAATAGTAATTTTTAAGTTTTATTAATCGCGATTAAAGGTAATTAGTGTAATTTAAGGTAAAGATAATGTTATAATAATATGAAATTACATTGACACATGTCCTACCCTTATTGGATGAGTCATGGCCGACCAAGACAATCCTTGGGTCAACTTGGGGACCCCATGGAGCCACTTGGGTATGAAAATGACATTAATAACTTTTTATTTAAAGTTAAAATTAAAATGTCACTAACAAGTATTTTTTTACTAAATTTTTTTTTACATGGGGTAATAAAAGCCATATTTTTTACTATAAATATTCATTCTAAATATAAAAGGATTTCCTACATCATAGTAATTTTTCTATAATTTTTAGACGTTATATAATTTAATTTATTTATGACACCATGATGATGTAGCGATTACCTCATTAATGAACGATTTAAATAAAATGAAAAGATAATGTAAATTCTAAGACATAAACCGGTAAAAACCCCATTGGATGGGTGGAGTTCGAACCCTTATCACCGTATCCTAGAAATACATAATTGTGGGACCTTTTATATCCTAAAATCATTTTAAAATAAAGTAACTTTTCAAGACTTTCCAAGAGTGCCCCTCCTCCCTCTTATAAAAGGCTCCCACCTCTACCTCCTTACCCACTCCTCTCAAGCCATTATCTCGGCCAAAATCTGATCATTTTATCTCTCCAAATACCTCTCTTCATCCAAGAAGCCTTTCTCTTAGGCATAAATCTCTTCAAGAAAACCACTTGGTTCAAACCAAGGGGAGTTACCCGATTTAAAGGTAAAGTATTCTCTAATGTTCTTTTGTTTTATTTTGCTTCTCCAACCCCCTAAACTCTTTTTATTCATTTATTTTGTAAACAAAACAGTATCGTAAATATACTAGGATGTTTTTATGATATGTATTAGAGCTATACTTACACACACTTCCTTCTAATGGTTAAAGAACATATTGTTTCCGTGGATGGAGAATTACTGCCTCACGAAACGATGATTGTTCTATCTTCTCCTACCACCTTTCATGGTGGCCATTATTATGGCACTATATTTATTTATTATATATATTATATTTATTTCCTCTATATTATTATTTATTTTATATTTTATACATACCTTAATGCTTTTCATGTTTCTGCAAATGCGATAATTTCATTTGAGGAGGTGTGGACTACCACCCCCTCAAGTGATGTGACTCGTTCATGCAATGCATGGAATGTATAAAGAATGAAATTGATGAACTTATGTGACATATATAACATATATATTAAACTTTAATTATAATATATATATATATATATCTCATCAAATTTTAATTCCATTAATGTGCCAAAGATATGAAAGTAGCGTTCATGCGTACGTACGGCCTACCGTCTCCATGAACTGTGCATTTCATTTCTTTTTATCTCCAAATGCTATGGAATAGTATAAAATGAATATATACTGGATATATATGATATTTAAACCATTAATACTATTCTGGAGTTGATGTACTTAAAACCACATGGAAAATTCTTTTCCAACAAATTCAATTTTTACTCATGTACCGAACATCAACAAAAACTTCTGATATGAACTCACATTATTAACCAATTATTACAACATTATAATATGTGATATGAACTGAATAATAATATTTAAAGGAGTTCCTTAAGAAATTATAAATTGACCAAATTTTATTATTCATTAATATAAAGAAACGAACAAAACAAGTCGGACTTGAGGTAAGAGATCTTACCTCTCTCTTCTTTTTAAGTACTCTCTTTTATGTCATTTCTTTTAAGCTCCTATTTCTTATATTTAGGGATGTTCTTTTGTATTCTTAATTCTTTAATTTTTATTTTAATATTATGAGAGACCCTATTTGATCTAATAAATCTATTTTTGGATGTTTTATGTGGCGTCGTTAGGCTGCCGAGTTTTCGTAAGGGATTTTTCATCTCACTTTTATTCTCATGATATTTATGCTCCATTTTCCACCATTTCCTTTTATTGGTGTATGTACTACAAATTATTCTACTATTTGTGTAATATAATTTCGTTTATGAGTATTTTCATCAATTTTTATAGTCCTTCTTTCATGGGGTGTACGTTTCGAAAGTTACCCAAGTCGGTAAGGGAACCTTTCACACTCCTCTTTTTAAAAAAGACTTCTTTATGTTATTTCTTTTAATTTACATATTTTTATTTTGGGATATGTTCTTATATATCCTTATTGATGTAAATTTTATGTCCAAGTGATGAGATACCATTTTCTCTCTCATCAGCTCATTTTATGAATTTTAAAGTGACGTCGTTAGGTTGTCGAATTCTTACAAGGGAACTTCTTAACTCAACTTGAATTCTTTGGGATAATATTGTACTTATGGAATATGTCATCCTATGAATATGTGTGAATGACCTCTGATTTTTTTCACTTCATATCCTTTTATATTGGGTGTATTATTATTTTTCACACATAATTAGGTAACTGATTTATCCTTAATCAAAGGATATCGTATTTATAAGGGATTTCGTCTCAATTACATTCCATTGAGACTTCATTATTGTTATGTGCCAATTCACTTTGATATGGTGTATATACCGTCCTTTGGAATATTATATCATGAATACCTTTATTCTCGTGATATTATAATTTTCTGATTAAAATTTATTCCTTTAAAAACTTCAAACTGGACTAGGACACTTTGATTAAAAAATCAATTTATTACATGGTTTTTAATATACTTTGATAAATCATTGATTTTGTCAATATATTGAAAAGATATGTTGTTATTTCAAATTAAATGTTAATAGAGAAATGTTTATATTTTCAATATTTTATGTGCTATGATTTTTTAATGGTACTTGTACATTTGATGGGTGGTTAGGAGATAAAGCATATGAAGGGTGGTGCCGTGAATACCAGGACGGGTGGTTACATTATAACCTCCAATGCATTGGGTATGGAAGTCGGTCATATGGCTATTCCATGTAGTGATATGTGTGTAAGTCGACCGTATGGTCATTCCATTTAAGTATGTTTATGTCCCAAGTTACCTTTATATGTTATGTGTTCTTTATATGGGTTTATGGTAATATTTTGGAAATAAAGGATAAGTAGTGGTGTTTTATTCATTGAAGAGTATTTACTACTTCATAAAGGTGAAAAGTATTACTTTGATAAAGTATTCATGGTTTACTTGCTGTTTTGAAAAACTAACAGTTTTTACTTCATTGTTTATCCTTTACCGGGATTTTTATGCTCATCCCAAGTTTTTGAAATGTTTTCCACATGACTTAAAGATGAATAGGGTCAAGCATGGGATCAAGGAAATACATGCTATCAAAAAAATGGAACAAGGCTTGTTTCTTTTTAAGAGTTTTTATTTTATGGAAATGTAGTAGAAGTGTCTACTTTGTAATCTTTTGAGATGTAATAGTTATGTCCTAATTATCTAAAACTTTAATCCTTAAAAGTTAATCTATATGAATTATTCATTTAATTCATGATTATGTTTGGTTTTAAGGCCGGGTCCTTATAGTTTGTATCAAAGGTCAGTTTAGATAACTTTAGAGGTTAGAGTGTTGTTTAAGCATAAGTGTAACACCCTAGGTAAATAAAGAATATGATATTTTCATATTTATTCATATTTGTGAATAAAATATTAATATGACTTTAAAGGTGATTCTATGCTCGATGGCATACCCAACACGCAACAACGAGTTTCTTGGGAATCTTACGTTGCACTCTAATAATAAAATAATATTATTTTAAATGGTATTTAACATGAAGCTGTTGTATTGGTGGGAATGGATAGAAATAACTAAAATATGATTATATATGTTTTTAAATGTTTTTACATTTATCCAATAAAGGATAAAGGCTTAAAATACGGAAAGAATTCAATTTTAGGCGTATATGCCCTAGTTGTCACTAAAGGTTCACTTATCGCATTTTAATGGCGAACCGTCATTAAATATAGTTTTTTTCACTCTTATACATTATATTTGGACCAAATAAAACTCTTCTTTAGAATCGGGACATCAAAATTTACTTTCTGTAAATTTTTGGTATCTTTCCGATAAAGTTCATTTTTTAATGAATAGTGTAAAATGTTGTATTTTAATTCAAAACCTCTTTTTAAAATAATTTATTTATATTATTATATTATCTTTTTAATTGGTTTTAATGTGAAATTAGAATATATTTTTACCATTAAATCCAATAGTGGTCGTTGGAATTAATTTCACCTTGAAATCAGACTTAAACTAGTGTCAAACTTTTGATACTTATTGTTTCATAAAAACAGGCTATTTGTCATGACAGCAGGAATTTGTTATTAAATTAATTAATGTGACTTATTTGTTTTGAATTTTATAAAATAGACTTCATTTTTGAATTCGGAATATCAAATATAGATTAGGGTAAATTTTTGGTAATTTTCTGAAAAACATCAATTTTTGATGAATAGTGAAACCACTAAATGGTACTTATAAAAACTGATTTTCCATTTTAATGAAATTTTTCCACCTTTGTGTTTTGAATTTCAAAAATCTGAAATACATGGTTGTCATTAAGAATTAAAATGTGGTTCAATGGGATTAAAATAATTTCTTGGTGAATAGTAACTTATTAAGTTTTTAATCGTGATTAGAGGTAATTAGTGTAGTTTTAGGTAAAAATAATGTTTTAATAATATGAAATGAACTTGAAACAAGTCCTAACATAAATGGATGTTTCATGGCCGACGAAGACAACCCATGGGTCAACTTTGGGACCCCATGAAGCCACTTTGGTTGGAAAATGACATTAATATCTTTTTATTTTAAGTTAAAGTAAAAATGAGACAAACATGAAATGTTTTACTAAAAAAAATTTACATGGGGTTATATAAATCATATTTTTTACTATAAATATTATTTGGAATGATAAAGAGATTTCCTACATCATAGTATTTTGTTTTATAATTTTTAGACATTAAATAAATTAAGTTATTTATGACATCATGATGATGCAGCGATGACCTCATTATTTAACGATTTAAATAAAATGGAAAGATAATGTAATATCTAAGACCTACACATGTCCAAAACCTATTGGATCAGTGGATTTCGAACCCTTATCACCTTATCCTCGAAACACAGCAATGTGGGACCTCCTAAATCCGAATACCATTTTCAAATAAAGTAACATTTGCTTACTTTCCAAGAGTGCCCCTCCTCTCCTCTTATAAAAGGCCCTCACCTCTACCTCCTTACCCACACTACCAAAGCCTTTGTCTCGGCCAAACCCTGCCCATTTTGTCTCTCCACTTCCCTATCTTACTCCTTGAAGACTCACATTGGGCATAAGTCTTCCCAAGGATGCCTTTGAGCTCAAACCAAAGGGAGGTACCCGATTTTAAGGTAATGTGTTCACTTGAGTCCTTTTGTTTTATTTTGCCTCTCCAACCCCCTAAAATCTTTTTATTAATTTCTTTTGTAACAACTCCAGTATCTTCAATATACTAGGATGTTTTTATAATAAGGATTCGAGCTACACTTACACACACCTACATCTAATGGTTAAAGAACATATTGTTTCCGTGGATGGCGAATTTCTGCCTCACAAAACGATGATTGTCCAACACTCATATAACACCTTCAAAGGTGGCCATTAAGATGTCACTATATTTATATATGATATATAATATGTTTATGTTTTACTTAAACTTATTTATTTTTCATTTGTGGCTTACCTTTATGGCTTCCATTAGGGGTATACGTGATATCTTCATTTTAGGAAGTGCAGACTACCACCCCCTCAATGTGATGTGATTCGTTAATGCCATACGTGGGACGTATAAATGATGGATTTAATGTTATTGTATATGATGTTATTCTGGAATTATAATATACCTATATAACATTATTATTTATTTCCATTAAAGTATGAGATAGAAATGAAAGTAGCGTTCATGCGTACGTACGGCTTACCGTCTCCATGAACGGTGCATTTCATTTCTTATCCCCAAATGTAATGTACTATTATAAGTACATGTATATAATGGATATATATGATGAATGATACATCTAAATGATGAATATAATTCTGTAATTAAAATATACATACCTCTCATTTAGTTTTATTTCCATTAATATGACAGAGAAATGAATGTAGCGTTCATGCGTACGTACGGCTTACCGTCTCCATGAACGGTGCATTTCATTTCTTACCTCTAAATGATTATGTAATATTATAAATACATGTATATGCTGGATATATATGATATATATTCTATCCAAATCAGGAATTTAATTCTGGATATAAATAACCTTTGACCACATGAACAACATGTAATTGTAAGAAGTCCACTTTTGACTTAAGAACCAAATATCGACAAAACAAACATTATTAACATAAATGATTACATAATGTTTATAACATGACAATAAGTGATATAAAAGGAATAATGAACTAGAAAAATGTTCCTAATAAAGTTTAAATTAACTCAAGTTTATTATTCAGGACGTTAAAGAATGATCGAGTCAAGTCAGACCCGAGGTAAGGGATCATACTCCTCTCTTTCTTTTAAAGTGCACTCTTTTATGTCATTCCTTTAAAGCTCATATTTCTTTTGATTGGGATATTATTTTATATTAATCTTACTATAATTTTTATGTACATATGATTAGATACCCTATTCTCTCTCATCAATCCATTTTGGAAGTATTGAGTGGCGCCGTTAGGCTGCCGAGTTTTCGTAAGAGATCTAACCTCTCTCTTTCTTTTTAAGTACTCTCATTTATGTCACTTCTTTTAAGCTCATTTTTGTTATGTTGGGGGATGTTCTTTTGTATTCCTCTTTCTGTAAAATTTATGTTGATATGATGAGAGACCCTATTTCCTCTCATCAATCCATTTTGGAAGTTTTATGTGGCGCCGTTAGGCTGCTGAGTTTTCGTAAGAGATTTTTCATCTCACTTTTATTCCCGTGAGATTTATGCTACATTTGCCACAATTTCCTTTGAGTGGTTTATGTACTGACCATTATTAAACTCCTTTTTTAATATAATTCCATTTATGGGTATTTACATATTCATTGTATGACACTTCTTCGATGGGGTGTACTTTTCGAAAGTTACCCAAGTCGGTAAGGGAACCTTTCACCCTCCTCTTTTTAAAGGACTTGATTTGTTATGTCTTTTAATTCACATAATATTATGTTGGGATATGTTATTCTATATCCTGATTGATGTAAATTTTATTTCCAAGTGATGAGATTCCCTTTTTATCTCTCATCAACTCTTTTTCTGAATTCTTGAAGTGACGCCGTTAGGCTGTCGAATTTTACCAAGAGAACTTTTTAACCCAATTTCGATTTCTTTGGGTTCAACATGTAGTTATTGAATATGTCATCCTTTGAATATGTGTGAATGAAATTTTATTGTTTTAAACTTAATATCCAATTATATTGGGTGTATTTATATTTTTCACACATAATTTTGAGATTGATTTATCCTTAATTTAAGGATACCTTCTTTATAAGGGATTTCATCACATTTTACATCTCTATTGAGACTTCATTGTTGTTATGCACCAATTCACTCATATATGGTGTATATACTGTCCTTTGGAATATTATATCATGAATCCAATTATTCTCATGATATTATAAAGTTCTTATTAAATGTTATTCCTCAATTATTGTATTCAAGTGTCACTAATTTTGGTAAAACCCCTTTAACCAAAATATCACTTTAAATGTTTTAATTATTTGTTCTTATTAATATCCATGTTTTCAAAATAGTTTTAAGGATTTATTTATGTGGATATTAATGGTTTAAAATATTAAAATCTTCAAGGTGGTATGGGACACTTTGATTCAAAAATCTCTTTATTAAAATTTTTAAATGGTTTTGAAAATGGTTTTTTAATGGATTCATTATTTCAATATCCTAAAATGTTATATTGTGATTGAAATGTGGAAATTTTATGTTTCCTTTATTCATGTTTTATGTGATACGATTATGATATGGTTCTTGGGCATTATTATGAAGAACGGGTATTTCCGTGATAAGCTATGGGCAGGTGAGCCCGATATAGCTCTCCAATGCATTGGGTAACGCGAAGGAGTGAAACGTTAAGGTTTCTCCGAAGAGATTTAGGGAATATACTGTGATGGGTATTCCAAACGTAACCAAGAGGGTTACTCCCTACGTAAAAATGTTATGAATGCCTCAAGTTACCTTTATGACTTATGATTTCTATGATTTATTTATGGTTTGATGAGGTATGTTAAAGTGCCTATGTTTTATGGGTAAAGTATGATTTCATTCTTATATATATATAAACTCATGTTTTTTTTCATATTTTTATAACCCTTACTGAGCTTTTTGTGCTCATCCCACATTTTTGAAATGTTTTTCACAGGTCAAGGGAAAGGTACATGATGTGATGATAGTTTCAAGGATGTGTCAAGAAAGAATCCATGTTTTATTTTAAATATTTTTCCGTTGATGACAAGAATGAATATTGTCTTTTATGTAACCTTTGTTTAAATGTGGAATGTAATGCATGTTTCATGATCTAATTCTCTAAAACTCTAAACCTGAAAAGATCCTCAATGTGTAATCTTGTAATAACACAAGATTAAGTAAGGTTTAAGGTTGGGGCCTTATAGTTGGTATCAAAGGTCGGTTTAGATAACTTTAGAGGTTAGGGTATTCTCTAATCATAAGTGACATTACCATAGTGGTTAGGATTTCAGAAAGAGTCCTAGTTTTAGATAAAGTGAATGGGTAAGTATATATTAGTATTTACCTTCTTCATTAGTACATGATGGTTTTGTTGATATACTCACACTGACATTTCTGTTTTTAGTGAATGGCTGGATCTCGCAGGCACCAAAGTGAAAATTGGTTTGAAGGAAACTGTGGTGGTTCTCTGATTAAGAGACTCGATGAAATGGGGTATTCAATGAGGAAACTCGTGGTTGTTCTAATCAAACTATCAAGGAGTCATGATCAACCACGTGAACCTTGGTATGTTCTATAATGAATCATGTACGAGATGACCAATCGATGTGGATGTTCAGGTAATAATTAAAAAGGTAACCATTAGGGTTTATATAATCCTTACTTTTGAGGTAATTATCGGTTATTATATGTTATGATGGAAAATTAAAGGCATGAGATAAACTTGAGGTTAAAATATGTTATGTTTATTTTTGGAAGATTTTATCTCGTTTTGGGAAATGTTTTGAGAATTATATAGCTTTTGAAAAAGGACAACACGCAGACCGTGTGACAACCCGTCGCGTCGGACAATGCTACGGGAATCGAACCCACAACCAAAGTGTGACTGTTATTTATCGCCTACCACTGGACTACGTGAAGTCCCTAGTTATTTTGACTGATTCTTTCTAGTTATATGATTTAATGAATTAAGAGTAAGTTGATTTTGGGTTATTTATGAAAATGATTAACCTATCATGGAGGATATGTGATTAGGTTAATTACTTTTCAATACGAGACTTTAGGAGAAACTGATGTTGTTTGGAGATAAATGTTATGATTTAACATGGAAGACTATGTGAATAAATCCTTCAAATATTTGGGTTTCAATATTAGATTTGTTTACTTTGAAGAATTTTATGGACAAATTGTTTATCTAATGGTCCTCGTTGAACTTTGGGTTTTTTTGGACAAATTTTGGAGGTTAAGAATATATTTTCTTTTTATAAAGGGTTATCCTTTTCTGGATGATCTGATCTTGTACTAGAATTTTTGGTTTTGGTTTTGGTTAAAGTATAAAGACATGGGAAGTATATAGTTCTCTTTTTTGGATTAGGTAATTCTCTAAAAGTTGATTATAGTACTCTTAATGTGAACAAGTCTTCCTAAGTACTCGCCTTTTGGAGAAAATATGAGTTTGTGTAAGGAATCTAATAAAAGATGAAAGTCAACATGATAAGTGATTATGTTTCCTTATGAATAAATTCCCCAATAAAAAATATCTTAAAACAAAAATGTTGTCTATTATCTTTTCTTACTGGGGAATCGAATACCGTTTAACCCATCACAAGTTTGTGATTTTCTCATGGTTAACTTTCTCCTAAACATGTTTTCTATCTCTCTTCATCAGAACATGACCCTATGTTTTCTCCTCCATGTCCATGTTTTCATACTTTGAATCCTAGTATGGGTTAACTTGGGTGACCTTTGTACTTATCTTTATTTATTTTATAGTGATTGTTTTACCGACTCTTCTTCCGATGTGGGACTTTCAAGGATGTTTCCAGGCCCAATTTTAAAATTGCGAGGACGCAATTCCCAAAAGGGGGGAAGGATGTAACACCCCAGGTAAATAAAGAATATGATATTTTCATATTTATCCATATTTGTGAATAAAATATTAATATTACTTTAAAGGGGATTCTATGCTCGATGGCGTACCCAACACGCAACAACGAGTTTCTTGGGAATCTTACGTTGCACTCTAATAATAAAATAATATTATTTTAAATGGCAGTTAACATGTAGTTGTTTTATTGGTGGGAATGGATAGAAATAACTAAAATATGATTATATATGTTTGTAAATGTTTTTACATTTATCCAATAAAGGATAAAGGCTTAAAATACGGAAAGAATTTAATTTTAGGCGTATATGCCCTAGTTGTCACTAAAGGTTCACCTATTGCCTTTTGATGGCGAACCGTCATTAAATATAGTTTTTTTCACTCTTATACATTCTATTTGGACCAAATAAAACTCTTATTTAGAATCGGGACATCAAAATTTACATTGTGTAAATTTTTGGTATCTTTCCAATAAAGTTCATTTTTTTAATGAATAGTGTAAAATGTTGTATTTTAATTCAAAACCTTTTTTTAATCTAATTTATTTATATGATTATATTATATTTTTAATTGGTTTTAAAGTGAAATTATAATATATATTTTTACCATTAAATCCAATATTGGTCATTGTAATTAATTTCACCTTGAAATCGGACTTAAACTAGTGTCAAACTTTTGATACTTATTGTTTCATAAAAACAGGCTATTTGTCATGACAGCAGGAATTAGTTATTAAATTAATTAATGTGACTTATATGTTTTGAATTTTATAAAATAGACTTCATTTTTGAATTCAGAATATCAAATATATATTACGGTGAAGTTTTGGTAATTTTCTGAAAAACTTCAATTTTTGATGAATAGTGAAACCACTAAGTTGTACTTATAAAAACTGATTTTCTGTTTAAATGAAATTCTTCCACCTTTGTGTTTATAATTTCAAAAATACGACATACATGGTTGTTATTAAGAAGTAAAATTTGGTTCAATGGGATTAAAATAATTTCTTGGTGAATAGTAACTTATTAAGTTTTTAATCGCGATTAGAGGTAATTAGTGTAGTTTAAGGTAAAAATAATGTTTTAATAAAATGAAATGAACTTGAAACATGTCTTAACCTCATTTTATGTGTCAGGGCCGACCAAGAAAACCCATGGGTCAACTTTGGGACCCCATGAATCCACTTTGGTTGGAAAATGACATTAATATCTTTTTATTTAAAGTTAAAGTAAAAATGAGACAAACGTGAAATGTTTTACTAAAAAAATTATTACATGGGGTTATAAAAATCATATTTTTGACTATAAATATTAATTGGAAATATAAGAATATTTCCTACATCATATTATTTTGTTTTATAATTTTTAGACATTAAATAAATTAAATTATTTATGACATCATGATGATGCAGCGATGACCTCATTATTTAACGATTTAAATAAAATAGAAAGATAATGTAATATCTAAGACCTACACATGTCCAAAACCTATTGGATGAGTGTATTTCGAACCCTTATCATCGTATCCTCGAAACAAATCAATTTGGGACCTCCTAAATCCGAATACCATTTTCAAATAAAGTAACATTTGCTTACTTTCCAAAAGTGCCCCTCCTCTCCTCTTATAAAAGGCCCCCACCTCTACCTCCTTACCCTCACTACCAAAGCCTTTGGCTTGGCCAACCCCTGCCAATTTTGTCTCTCCACTTCCCTATATTACTCCTTGAAGCCTCACATTTGGAATAAGTCTTCCCAAGGATGCCTTTGAGCTCAAACCAAAGGGAGTTACCCGATTTTAAGGTAATGTGTTCACTTGAGTCCTTTTGTTTTATTTTGCCTCTCCAACCCCCTAAACTCTTTTTATTAATTTATTTTGTAACAACTCCAGTATCTTCCATATACTAGGATTTTGTTATAATAAGTATTCTAGCTACACTTACACACACCTACATCTATTGGTTAAAGAACATACTGTTTCCGTGGATGGAGAATTTCTGCCTCACGAAACGATGATTGTTCAACACTCATATAACACCTTCAAAGGTGGAAATTAATATGTCACTATAATTATATATGATATATAATATGTTTATGTTTTACTTAAACGTATTTATTTTTCATTTTTGGCTTACCTTTATGGATTCCATTATGGGTATACGTGATATCTTCATTTTAGGAAGTGCAGACTACCGCCCCCTCAAAGTGATATGATTCGTTAATGCCATACGTGGGATGTATAAAGGATGGATTTAATGTTATTATATATGATTTTATACTGGAATTATAATATACTTATATATCATTATTATTTCTTTCCATTAATGTATGAGATAGAAATGAAAGTAGCGTTCATGCGTACGTACGGCTTACCGTCTCCATGGACGGTGCATTTCATTTCTTATCCCCAAATGTAATGTACTATTATAAGTACATGTATATAATGGATATATATGATGAATGATACATCTAAATGATGAATATAATTCTGGAATTAAAATATACATACCTCTCATTTAGTTTTAATTCCATTAATATGACAAAGAAATGAAAGTAGCGTTCATGCGTACGTACGGCTTACCGTCTCCATGAACGGTGCATTTCATTTCTTACCTCTAAATGATTATGTAATATTATTAATACATGTATATGATGGATATATATGATATATATTCTATACAAATCAGGAATTTAATTCTGGATATAAAGAACCTTTGACCACACGAACAACATGTAATTGTAAGAAGTCCACTTTCGACTTAAGAACCAAATATCGACAAAACAAACATTATTAACTTAAATGATTACATAATGTTTATAACATGACAATAATTAATCCAAAAGTAATAATGAACTAGAAAAAGGTTCTTAATAAAGTGGAAATTAACTAAAGTTTATTATTCAGGACGTTAAAGAATAATCGAGTCAAGTCGGACCCAAGGTAAGGGATCCTACTCCTCTCTTTCTTTTTAAGTAAACTCATTTATGTCATTCCATTAAAGCTCATATTTCTTGTGATTGGGATGTTATTTTATATTAATATTACTGTAAGTTTTATGTACATATGATGAGATAACCTATTCTCCCTCATCAATCCATTTTGGAAGTTTTGAGTGGCGCCGTTAGGCTGCCGAGTTTTCGTAAGAGATCTAACCTCTCTCTTTCTTTTTAAGTACTCTCCTTTATGTCACTTATTTTGAGCTAATTTTTGTTATGTAGGGGGATGTTCTTTTGTATTCCTCTTTCTTTAAAATTTATGTTGATATGATGAGAGACCCTATTTCCTCTCATCAATCCATTTTGAAAGTTTTATGTGGCGCTGTTAGGCTGCCTAGTTTTCGTAAGAGATTTTTCATCTCACTTTTATTCCCGTGACATTTATGCTACATTTGACACAATTTCCTTTGAGTGGTTTATGTACGGACCATTATTACACTCCTTTTGTAATATAATTCCATTTATGGGTATTTACATATTCATTGTATGACACTTCTTTGATGGGGTGTACTTTTCGAAAGTTACCCGAGTCGGTAAGGGAACCTTTCACCCTCCTCTTTTTAAAAGACTTCATTTGTTATGTCTTTTAATTCACATAATATTATGTTGGGATATGTTCTTCTATATCCTTATTGATGTAAATTTTATTTCCAAGTGATGAGATTCCCATTTTATCTCTCATCAAATCATTTTCTGAATTCTTGAAGTGACGTTGTTAGGCTGTCGAATTTTACCAAGGGAACTTTTTAACCCAATTTCGATTTCTTTGGGTTCAACATGTAGTTATTGAATATGTCATCCTTTGAATATGTTTGAATGAAATTTTATTGTTTTACACTTAATATCCAATTATATTGGGTGTATTTATATTTTTCACACATAATTTTGAGATTTATTTATCCTTAATTTAATGATACCTTCTTTATAAGGGATTTCATCACATTTTACATCTCTATTGAGACTTCATTGTTGTTATAGACCAATTCACTCATATATGGTGTATATACTATCTTTTGGAATATTATATCATGAATCCATTTATTCTCATGATATTATAATGTTCTGATTAAATTTTATTCCTCAATTATTGTATTCAAGTGTCACTAATTTTGGTAAAACCCCTTTAACCAAAATATCACTTTAAATGTTTTAATTATTTGTTCTTATTAATATCCATGTTTTAAAAATGGTTTTAATAATTTATTTATATGGATATTAATGGTTTAAAATGTTAAAAGCTTCAAAGTTGTATGGGACACTTTGATTCAAAAATCTCTTTATTAAATTTTTTAAATGGTTTTGAAAATGGTTTTTTAATGGATTCATTATTTCAATATCCTAAAATGTTATATTGTGATAGAAATGTGGAAATGTTATGTTTCCTTTATTCATGTTTTATGTGATACAATTATGTTATGGTTCTTGGGCATTTTTATGAAGAACGGGTGGTTCCGTGATAAATTAAGGGCGGGTGAGCCCGATATAGCTCTCCAATGCATTGGGTAATGGAAAGGAGTGAAACGTTAAGGTTTCTCCAAAGAGATTTAGGGAATATACTGTGATGGGTATTCCAAACGTAACCAAGAGGGTTAATCCCTACGTAAGAATGTTATGAATTCCTCAAGTTACCTTTATGTCTTATGATTTCTATGATTTATTCATGGTTTGATGAGGTATGTTAAAGTGCCTATGTTTTATGGGTAAAGTATGATTTCATTCTTATGTATATATGAACTCATGTTTCCTTTCCATATTTTTATAACCCTTACTGAGCTTTTTATGCTCATCCCATGTTTTTGAAATGTTTTTCACAGGTCAAGGGAAAGGTACATGATGTGATGATAGTGTCAAGGATGTGTCAAGAAAGAATCCGTGTTTTATTTTAAATATGTTTCCGTTGATGGGAAGAATGAATATTGTCTTTTATGTAACCACTTTGTTTAAATGTGGAATGTAATGCAAGTTTCATGATCTAATTCTCTAAAACTCTAAACCTGAAAAGATCTTCAATGTGTAATCTTGTAATAACTCAAGATTAAGTAAGGTTTAAGGATGGGGCCTTATAATAAGTGACAAGTTTTGTATAACCACAATGATTATTATATTAGATAGAGTCATTGTTATTTTTGAATATTGGAATGAGTTGGAGATTACTTGGATAAGTATATATTAGTGTTTATCTTCCTCTTTAGTACATGATGATTTTTTTGATATACTCACACTGACCTTTTTGGTTTTAGTAAATGGATGGATCTAGTAGGCACTAAAGTGACAATGGGTTTGATGGAAACTGTGGTGGTTCACTGATTAAGAGACTAGATGAAATGGGGGATTCAATGAGAAATATCAGGGTTAATCTAAACCAACTATTAGGAGTCATGATCAACCACTTGAACCTTGTTGAGTTATCTAATGCATCATGTACGATGGAACCAACTCAATGTGGAAGTTCAGGTAATAACTATAATGGTAACCATTAGTGATTAAATGATCCTTACTTTTGAGCTAATTATAGGTTACTATATGTTATGATGGAATATGAATGACATGAGATACACATGAGGATAAATTATGTTGTGGTTATTTTTGAATATTTTATCTCTTTTGGGGGAATGTTTTAAGAATTATATAGTTTTGGAAAAAGGACAACACATAGACCGTGTGACAACCCATCGCGCCGGACAAAGCTGTGAGAATCGAACCCAAAACAAAAGTGTGACTGGTATTTATCTCCTACCACTGGAATACATGAAGTCCCTGGTTAGTATGAAAATTATTTTTAGTTATATAATTTTATGAATCAAGAATAAGTTTATTTTGGGTTATCTATGAAAATATTGACCTATCATGGAGGATATATGATTAGGTTAATTACTTTTCAATATGAGACTTTAAGAGAAACAGATGTTAATTGGAGATAAATGTTGATTTTTACCTTGGAAGACTATGTGATTAAATCCTCTTAATATTTGGGTTACAATCTTAGTTTTTTTTAATTTGAATAATTTTATAGACAAATTATTTGTCGAAAGGTCTTTGTTGAACTTTGGGTTTTGTTGGACAAATTTTGGAGATTAAAAATTGATTTTATTTTTATAAAGGATTATCCTTTTTGGTTATTATCTGATCTTGTACTAACCTTTTTGGTTTTGGTTTTGGTTAAGGTATAAAGACATGGGAAATATATAGTTCTGTCTTTTAGATTCGGTGATTCTTAAGAAGTTTATTATAGTACTATTAATTTGAACAAGTCTTCCTAAATACTCGTCTTTTGGAGAAAATATGAGTTTGTGTAAGAAATCTAGTAAAAGTTGGAAGTCAACCTGATAAGTTAGTATGTTTCCTTATGATTTAGTTAATCTCATAAGTAAATTCCTCAATGAAATGTAACTTAAAACTAAAATGTTGTTTGTTAACTTTTCCTACTGGGAAATCAAATACCGTTTAATCCATCACAATTTTGTAATTTTCCGGTGGTTAACTTTCTCCTAAACACGTTTTTTATCACTCTCCATTAGAACATGACCCTTTTTTCTCCTCCATAATCATATTTTCATGGAATCCTAGTATCTTTTGTCTCGGGTGACCTTTGTTTTTATTTTTCTTTATTTTAAAGTGATGGTTTTATTGACTAGTTTTCAGATGTGGGACATTAAATTATGTTTCTGAGCCCAATTTTTAAAATTGCGAGGACGCAATTCCCAAAAGGGGGGGAAGGATGTAACACCCCAGGTAAATAAAGAATATAAAATTTTCATATTTATCCATATTTGTGAATAAAATGTTAATATTAATTTAAAGGGAACGCTATACTCGATGGCGTACCCAATACGCAACAACGAGTTTCTTTGAAATCATAAGTTGCAGACTAATAATATAATAATATTATTTTAAATAGTTAATGTCTAGTCGTTGTAATGGCGGGAATGAACATAACTAACTAAAAAAGGATTACATATGTTTTTTAATTATTTTTACATTTATTCAATAAATTTTAGATTCTTAAAATGCTAATGAATCCAATTTTAAGCGTAAATATTCTAATATTCTTTAAAAGGTCGATTAACGGCCTTTTGATGGCGAAAACCCATTTAAATCCACTTTTTGACTATTTTATATGTTATATTTTACAAAATAAAATTATTTTTAGAATCGGGACATCAAAATTTACTTTGAATAAATTTTTGGTACTTTTCCGATAAAGTTCATTTTTTAATGAATAGTGTAAAGTGTTGTATTTTAATTCAAAGGCACATTTTAATATAATTTATTTATATGATTAGATCATATTTTGAATTGGGTTTAAAGTTAAATTATAATATATTTTTACCATTTAATCCAATGGTGGTCATTGTAATTAATTTCACATTTAAATTGGACTTAAACTAGTGTCAATCTTTTGATATATTTTTTTCTTAAAAACACGCTCTTTGTTTTGATAACGAGAATAAATTATTAAATTGATTAATGAAACTTATATGTTTTTAATTTTGTAAAGTAGACAACATTTTTTAATTTGTAATATCAAATATAGCTTAGGGTGAATTTTTGGTATTTTTCTAAAAAACATCAATTGTTTATGAATAGTGAAACCACTAAGTGGTAGTTAAAAAACTGATTTTTCGTTTAAATAAAATTTTACCACCTCTGTGATTTTAATTTCAAAAAATCCTACATACATAATTTTCATTAGGATTTAAAATGTTGTTCAATGGGATGAAAATATTTCTTTGGTGAATAGTAACTTTTAAGTTTTATTAATCATGATTAAAGGTAATTAGTGTTATTTAAGGTAAAGATAATGTTATAATAATATGAAATTACCTTGACACATGTCCTACCCTTATTTAATGAGTCAGGGACGACCAAGACAATCCATGGGTCAACTTGGGTACCCCATGGTGCCACTTGGGTAAGAAAATGACATTAATAACTTTTTATTTAAATTTAAAATAAAAATGTCACAAACATGTATTGTTTTACTAAAACAATTTTTACATGGGGTTATACAGGTCATATTTTTTAATATAAATAGTAATTGGAATGATAAAAATATTTCCTACATCATAGTGTTTTTTTTATAATTTTTCTACATGAAATAAATTTATTTATTTATGACACCATGATGATGCAGTGATTACCTCATTAATGAACGATTTAAATAAAATGAAAAGATAATGTAAAATATAAGACCTAAACATGTCAAAAACATATTGGATGGGTATATTTTGAACCCTTATCATCTTATCCTAGAAATATTTAATTTTGGGACCTTTCATATTCGAAAATCATTTTAAAATAAAGTAACTTTTCAAGACATTCCAAGAGTGTCCATCCTCCCTCTTATAAAAGGCCCCCACCTATACCTCCTTACTCACACCTCTCAAGCCATTGGCTCGGCCAAACTCTGATAATTTTATCTCTCCACATCCCTCTATTAATTCTAGAAGCCTTTCCTTAGGCAGAAATCTCTTCAAGAAACCCTTTTGGTTCAAACCAAGGGGAGTTACCCGATTTAAAGGTAAAGTCTTCCCTAATGTTCTTTTGTTTTATCTTGCTTCTCCAACCCCCTAAACACTTTTTATTCCTTATTTTTGTAACAACACCAGTATCCTCAATATACTAGGATGTTTTTATGATAATTATTCGAGCTACACTTACACACACCTTCATCTAATGGTTAATGAACATACTGTTTTCGTGGATGGCGAATTAATGCCTCACGAAACGATGATTGTTATATCTTCTCCTACAACCTTTAATGGTGGCCATTATTATGGAACTATATTTATTTATGATATATATTATATTTATTTCCTCTCTATTCTACTGAATTTTATATTTAATACATACCTTTATGCTTTCCAGGTTGTGCAAATGCAATATTTTCATTTGAGAAAGTGTGGACTACCGCCCCCTCAAGTGATGTGACTCGTTCATGCAATACATGGAATGTATAAAGAATGATATTGATGAACTTATGTGAACTATATAAAATATATATTATACTTTAATTATAATATATATATATCATCAAGTTTTAATTCCATTAATGTGACAAAGAAATGAAAGTAGAGTTCATGCGTATGTACGGCCTACCGTCTCCATAAACAGTGAATTTCATTTCTTTTTATCAACAAATGTTATGTAATAGTATAAAATGAATATATACTAGATATATATGATATTTAAATCATTAAAACTATTCTGTAGTTGATTTAACTCCATGGAAAATTCTTTTCCAACAAGTTCAATATTTACTCATGTACCGAACATCGACAAAAACGTCTAATATGAACTCACATTATTAACCAATTATTACAACATTATAAAATGTGATATGAACTGAATAATAAAATTTAAAGGAGGTAATTAACCAACTATAAATTGACCAAATTTTATTATCCAGGAATATAATGAAACGAACAAGACAAATCGGACTTAAGGTAAGGGATCCTACCTCTCTCTTCTTTTAAAGTACTATCTTTTATGTCATTTATTTTAAGATCATCTTTATTATATTTAGGGATGTTATTTTATATTCATCAATATGTAATTTTTATGTTCATATTTTTAGAGATCCTATTTGATCTCATAAATCCATTTTTGGATGTTTTAAGTGGCGTCGTTAGGCTGCCGAGTTTTCGTAAGGGATTTTTCATCTCACTTTTATTCCCGTGAGATTTATGATACATTTTCCACCATTTAATTGGAGTGGTGTATGTGCACCCCATTATTCTACTCTTTGTGTAATATAATTTCGTTTATGAGTATTTACATTAATTTTTTATAGTCCTTATTTCATGGGGTGTACGTTTCGAAAGTTACACATGTCGGTAAGGGAACCTTTCACCCTCCTCTTTTTAAAAAAGACTTCTTTATGTTATGTCTTTTAATTTGCATCTTCTTATGTTGGGATATGTTCTTATATATCCTTATTGATGTAAATTTTATGTACAAGTGATGAGATACCATTTTTTCACTCATCAACTCATTTTATGAATTTTAAAGTGACACTATTAGGCTGTCGAATTCTTATAAGGGAACTTCTTAACTCAACTTGAATTCTTTGTGTTAATATTGTACTTCATGAATATGTCGTCCTATGAATATGTGTGAATGACCTCTAATTTTTTTTTTCAATTAATATCCTTTTATATTGTATGTATTATTATTTTTCACACATAATTATGTAATTTATTTATCCTTAATCAAAGGATTCCATATTTATAATGGATTTCATCTCAATTCACATTCCATTGAGACTTCATTGTTGTTATGCTCCAATTGACTTTGATGTGGTGTATATACGATCCTTTGGAATATTATATCATGAATACCATTATTGTCGTGATATTATAATGTTCTGATTAAATGTTATTCCTTTAAAAGCTTCCAATTGGACTGGGACACTTTGATTCAAAAATCTCTTTATTAAATTGTTTTTAAAATAGTTTGATAAATCATTGATTTTTCCAATATCATGAAATGATATATTGTGATTTAAAATGAAATTTTAATAGATAAATGTTTATATTTTCAATATTTTATGTGCTATTATTTTTTAATGGTTCTTGGAAATTTGACGGGTGGTTACGTGATAAACCATATGACGGGTGGTGCTGTGAATACCAGGACGGGTGGTTTTGTTATAACCTTTAATGCATTGGGTATGGAAGTAGGCCGTATGGCTATTCCATGTACTGATATGTGTAGAATTTGACTGTATGGTTATTCCATTTATGTATGTTTATGTCCCATGTTACCTTTATATGTTATGTGTTCTTTATATGGGTTTATGGTAATCTTTTGGTTACAAAGGATAAGTAGTGATCTTTTATTTAGTGAAGAGTATTTACTACTTCATGAAGGTGAAAAGTATTAATTTGATAAAGTATTCATGGTTTACATGTTGTTTTGAAAAAATAACAGTTTTCCTTCTTTGTGTATCCTTTACTGGGATTTTTATGCTCATCCCATGTTTTTGAAATGTTTTCCACAGGACATAAAGATGAATAGGGTCAAGGATGGGATCAAGGAAAGACATGCTATCTAAAACATGGAACAATACATGTTTCTTTTTAAGAGTTTTTTATTTTATAGAAACTTTGTAGAAGTGTTTACTTTTTAATCTTTTTAGATTTAATAGTTATGTCCTAATTCTCTAAAACTCTAAACCTGAAAAAATCATCTATGTGAATTATTCATTTAATTCATTATTATGTATGATTTTAAGGTCGGGTCCTTATACCTAGATGGTCAATTTTTTACAATTGTAGTAAGGAAATAATTGTTTAATGATGTTACTCACCTTTTGGTAGAGGGTGGAATGAAAAAATATCATCAAAATATCCAATGAAATATTGTTAATTCTAAGATAAAATATTATTTTATGATGATTCTTTGTAGTATAGAAGTTTAGTTGATCAGATATAATGGAAATATCCAGATAAAGTGGAAATATTACACCTTATATTTAGTTTTCAATCACCACCTAATGGTGGAAACTATATGTAATGAAGAACCAATTTGAAGGACTTTAATCTTAGTGTCTACTAGACCACTATTTTCAAATATTCTAGGAGTCTTGAGATATATTGTGAAAATTATAATTTTTTTATTTTTAAAGGGAAAATATGATACTCATTATGGGAATTTAACTTGTCAATATTTTTTATGTTTTCAGAGTATATTTATTAGTTAAATTCCCATAAAAATTTATAAATTATTATATTATTATGGATATAAAACAATTTACCATGTTTGTTGAGGTTGTTTCACTTCCAATAATAAATTCATATTAGTTTTTCTAGTTAATTTAAGATATTTTATATTAATGAATCAGAATTCACAATAACATTATCATAAATATTTTCACTAATTTCTATATTTATATTGTCATGTATTTAATGTAAAATAATGTTTTTTTAGAGAATTGGAATAACATATCACTCCCAATCAAGTGGTTAATAATAAATTTTGAAGAGAGTGGTCAAAAAATGTGGAGGTAAAATATTCAAACTCTTTGACAGATAGTTAATAAATTTGGATAATGATTTGAGGGATTATATAACTTCTTTTAGAACTAAAATATGTAGGTATCCTTAAATACTCCTCTTTAAAATGATTGTTTATCTAACTATGGTGTTTCATGATAAATATTTTTTTAATTGAGGGCCAAATAGTATTATTTCAAGTCTTCTTGTGAGGGGAGGTTGTTGGATCAGACTAAGATAAAGGAAATCAAGTGATTATCCAATAAGATATCACATTTTTATTAAGAAATAATAAATCTATAAGGCACTATCATCAATAATACACACATAATGTTATGAAAAAGGTTTTTTGATTCAATAATATGTTCTTACATTTTCCTCTGAAATTGAAGAGAAATTGTTTTTTCTCAATATACATTCATATAGGTTTGTTTAATTGGTGTAATGAATTATTTGGATTGGATAAAATTCAATTTCTTCTCAATGGTTATAGCCTAAAATTATTATGATTTTCATATGAAAGTACTAAGAAACATCTTACTTATTTCAATATTTATAAATTAATAATGGCTAATTGATAAATATAAAATATGTTATTCATGACGTAAGAAAACCATTTTATTATTATTTTATATTGATTTAAATTACTATAATTATTCTACCTACCGACATTCATCAAATCATGATTTTAAAAGTGATTAAATTAGATAAAACATTTACGAGTTTCGATATAGAAAACACTCAACTATTATAAATTTATCAACAGAGATTCATATTGATTATTTCTAGATTAAATTATATTGAAATTAGAACTTTCGTAATTTTATTACTCGTTTTGAAGAGAATGGATTTTTTTTGTTAGAAAATTAATTGTTTCTGATGGAGGACTAATAATTATTGGATGTTATTAAGGAATAAAGGGAAATTTTATTTTACTAAACAAAAATGTTAAATCTTCTATATTCATTGGGTTAATATTCTTATTTTACAGGTCAAAAAAATTTCATCACGCTTTTAAGAATAATTTTGGGGAAAATAAATATCTTATTTATGTATGAAATGAATATATTGAATATTTATTCTTATTTGGGTATATAGAAAACTAATTTTAGGATATTTTTATTAAAATATAAAAAAATTTAAAAAGGTCATTCACCCTGAAAATTATATTTTATTTTAAATGATTAATTATTAGAACTACATTGTTTTCCATGATTCTATTTGATAAAAATTAGGACGTTTTATTTATATATTTAACTATAAAATTTATGAACCGTTCCAAAAACAATATTTCAAAAACTGGTTTGGATTTGTGGAAAACGTGTCGTTTTAATCTTTCATGGCATTTGTCTAATAATCTGTTAACTAATTAATTGAAAAAATATTTTTAATGAAACCTTTTCCCAACGTATGATTCAATATTGGGGAAAATATAGGATTTAATATTTGTTGGTTATGGGAAACTGATTGGTATATGATGTCATTTATTAAATGTAAAAAATAAAATTCACTAAATATTTTTTCAAAATATAGGAAGAAAATTTTCCAATTTCATTAATTTAATGTTGATTTTAACTTTATTTTGTTTTAAAAAATTATATCACCATCTAGATGATTACTATATAGTGAATGGGGATTACAGTTACTCTGTGAGTTTTAGATGTCCGTGGATGTACTCTATTTATACCCAACATCATTATGGAAATGTTTTTAAGAACAACGAAAGGGAATTTTATTGGATATATTTTTATGAATTTAGCATTAGAACATTAGAGAACTATAATTTTGATCATGAAACTATTTGATACAAAGTATTCAAGAAAAAAACCTCAGGGAGACAAATTAAATGATAGAAATATAGTCCATTCATGATTATAGAATAATGAGAAACTTTGATCCCTTGTTGAATATCTCTAATAATAGGCCCCAGGTGTGTATATATAAATAAATACATACATAAATTCAATATTATATTTTCAAAGTGTTTCACAAAATTAAAAGTCAAAGAATTATATAATAATATATATAATATTAAAATATAAGTTAATTTTTTTAATTTCAACCTTAAACCCAAATGAAATTTGGGAAATTCCGTTACTAAATATTCATTTTATATGTATTAATGAACTAATTAATTTATCTCTAATTTTGGCAACCTTGGGGGAATGAATTATAAAGACCCAAACCCATGTATCCTAGAGATGTATCCATAGTTAATTATTATATAAAGATGATATTTCATCCAAAAGTACCAAAGAGATTAGAATACTATAAAAACCCTTATATGTAAATAAGTTTTTCATTTAAACTTGAATGAAAAAAAGAAAACATAAACTCATTCGAAAATACAATATACTCCTAGATTATCCACGGAAGTCATTCATAATATATATCATTTCATCCTATGGAATATTTTAAAATAATAAATGGATGGGATTAGATTCTCAATATGGTTAAGAAAAATAATGGAAGATATCAAAAATAATAATAATAAATAATTTATGATGAATAAATTAAAACACATGTCATTAAAACATAACCTTGAGAATATTATGGATATAGTTAATGATGATAAAATCATTCCATAAATAACCACATAATAAAGACTACTAACCATGTCTATTATCCAAGATTAATAATTAGACATAATATCGATCATAATGAAGGAACATAAATGGTTGAACATATGAAAATTTTTTCATGGCCCTGACCAAGACATTAAGAAATAAATGGCTAAGGGGTTTTCCAAATAAATATATGTTTTCTCTCATGAGACATACCGGTGCATGGGGATTATATTTAGGGCCTATCCTATCACATACTATATCTAATTCATTCCTTATATTAATGTGGATTATCATAAACACCATATAAATATGAAATTCATATATCATTCCCCAATTAACATAATCACTAACCATTAAATTAAATATAGTGAATAGTATCGAGATATGAAATCCATTGTAAAAATGTACAAAAAAATTAATAAAATATCATAGAACATATCATATAAGATATATCCTAATTAATCATATGATTTGTCAAAGGGGGTGAAAATATATGATAAATACTCCATTAAAATCATCGATGAATTTTGGAGGGAAATACCCTTTTTATTACAGAGAAAAATCATTTTGTAAAAATCATTTTTATTTGTAAAACAATCAGATTGTATATTTTCATAACATAGAAATATGAATTTAAGGATAATGAAATAATGGTTTATGAACAAATTATTTCTAAATTATGTGAAAACAAATAAAAAGAGTTTAAAAGATACATTAGAAATAGCCCACTTTTATGCGGTTTACGAGTAAATGCAAGCCTCTAAAGAGGATAAATTAAAAAATGTTTACATAAAACCAAAAATGAACTAAGATATTTTGTTATGATAAAATTATTTATTTTAGATGAATAATGGTGGCTTAAAAAATATTATGAAGTGAACTTGAAAATGGGTAAGAAACTCTGATGTACCCTTAAATAGGGATTGCATATCAAGAATAATTGAGAAGGCGACTCCGTAAATCTTGTATTCTCTCAGAAATGAATGATGGAATGATATGGATATAAGAGTTTGAAACATATAAATAAAATTTATATGGTTCATATAAGACTATTGATGAATCAAATTAGGTTAAATAGAGATATAATGAAACCAAAATGAGAAATGGATGTAAAGGGGGAACCCCTTACCTTATGTCTAAAAATGTTTTGTTCTTGGGATTAATATCATGTATAATGAAAATAAATTGATTATTTAATTAATTAATAAATTTATTTAAATTTTTTTAAATTTTTTTAATATTATTATATTCTTTTATTTCTATTTGGATGAGTTATAAAATTCAATTCTATCTTTCATAAGTGCTTGTTTTCTTGGTTTTTACGATCAGTTCATATATATACATGAATGAAAGATAATTTTAATGGGATGTAAATATAAATAATTGTTATTATATTTTATTAATTATCATTAATAATATTAAATGTTTATATAGTTCATTTGGTTATTTGGGGTGATAATGAATCATTAGGTAAGATATTGGTGATAATCATTTAGATTTCTTTGTCATTTTTTATCATCACAAGCAAGTTATGTTTCATTATTTAATATCATGTACATAAAATGGTAAAATAGAATTGAATAGGATATAATAAATATATTATAATATGTTTTAAATAAAAAATGGTTTTATGATAATCTTTCATGTTGGAATGGAAATATTAAAACAAGTTATCCATGAATGATGTTTTTATTTATAGAATGAAAGATGGAAAACAAGATAATAGACGATGGATATCCCATTATAATTATAAACATATAATATATATAAGATACTGGAGTTATATTTTATGCCTGGATAGATTAGATAATGAAATTAAATAAAAATTTAAAATTGAATGGAAATTAAATGAATGGAATGGGAATTTGACTCTTGATTTATTATCCGGGAGACCCTCCTTGTGGAACAATGAAATGGTCTTTTGGTGGTAATTGGAAGACCATAACGTGTGATATAGTCTTCAGAGAGTATATGCGTAAACATTTGACAAGTTTCAGGAATTTAGAGGTGTGAGGAGAATCTGTGGTGAGGATGGTATTTATAGTGGCTAAGAGGGCAGTTTTTTTGAACATTTTATTCATTTGTATATTATTTGGGATCAAGACTATGAATAGTTTTAAAATTATCATAAATTATATTAAATTAATTAATGGAATATTGAGATTATGGTTATTTCAACATAAAAGGCACATGGAATAGTGTTTTTATCTTATAATTTATTTATACCTTAAATTATTGTATTTTATTATTCATTGAAAATAATGCATTTCATATAATTTAAAAAAAAAATCACCCTAACAAATTATTGATGTTTATAATTCAAAAATATGTATCATTTTGTGAAAATAATATTCTATATATGATAAAATTAATATTTAAATAAAATTATCATTTACTTGAAAAATAATGATATTATTATTATATCTGTTTTTATAACACATTGAAAAATAAATTAATATCTTGAAAAATAATCTTACATTCATAATAAAAAAAATATTAATTTATAAATCTATTTTATGAAAAAATTATATTTTAAATAACTATTTTAATTATAAAATGACAAATAATAATTTTTGTTTCACAAATAAAAAACACTTAATTTTTTCTTTTTACAAACCATAATTTCTTAATCAAATATATAAATAAAGAATATTTTTATATATAAGATACCCAAATTTTATTTAATAATTTATTGGGGAAGTTATTATTCGTATTGGTTATATTACTATTCCTATTGTTCACATTACTCTTCCTAAATTACTGTTTGATATTATATTTTTTTAAACTCGGTGTTGTACGAATAATTTTATTTCGAAAATGATAAATATAAAAAAGACATACCATTAGATCTTACGGTGTTACATTCTTCACTCCATAAAGATATCTGCCTTGAAAATTATAGAGTGTTACCCCAATAAAATATTGGTTTGGTTCTTCAAAATATGTTCATCAGGAACCCACACTGACTTTTCATTTTTTTTAAATTTTCAAGAATACCATTACAAATCGAGTCACCCGATTCCTCAACACTTATTTTTTTGTCCAAAATCGGGAAAGGACCATCAATGTGAGAAAAATAATGATTTAATTTTATTCCTTCAATAGTTAGGACTTTCTTTGGTTCTGGAATGTACATCCTTAACCAAGATATTTGGAACACATTGTATACATTAGAGTAGTGAGGTGTCATCTCAAAACATTAATTCACAACACCAATTCTATCTTGTAATTCAAATGATCTAACATACCTAGGTTTTAGCTTCAATTTCATTCCAAATAATATAATAATAATCCATGGGTATACATTATTGAAGACAAAAATCTCCTACTTGAACTCCACATCATTCCTCAATTTATTGGATAATCTCTTTTTTCATTATTGTGATACATTGATATGAGTTTTAATAGTCTTTACTTAGGTTTTTGTTTCCTCCATATGTTATATGCCTAAATGTTTCCTTTCACCAACATCATACCAATACGATGGTGTATGACATCTATTTCTATACAATAATTCATAGGGTGCCATTTTAGTACATTAATTTAAACTATTTAGGTAGGAAAACTCTACCAAATGTAAGAACTTATCTCTCATTCCTTGAACATCATGTGAGAGAGATCTCAACATTAATTAAAAAAAATTTATCATCATTTCTGAAGTTCCCAGTCGGGATCCAAGTATCAATGATAGGGGGAGGGGGTGAATCAGCGACATCTTTTTCTTTTTATGTTTCCTTTGGATTGAAACAACCTTCACCTCCTGTTAAATATTTTTTTCTCTGCTGAACACAAAAAACCACGGGAACACAATATTTTCAAGGTTCACTACTCAACAGAAGTAGCTACGTCCTTGGTATGGTACGGAAATAATCCAGTACCACACAATCCACTACAGAACAATCGTTTGATGTGGAATACAAGGAGTAGGATATACCCTTACACTCACGTAGCACTTGAAAAACAATCCGCAAGTGCATGTGCACCCTTTTAGCACAAATAGGGAATTACAGTATTTTGGTGCTTCTTTACAATTGAGCAGATGTATTCTCTGATGTTTAGATCTTCACTTTCCTACCCAGAATCTGGTAAGAACTCTCTTACGCACTACTGAATACGTGCGAAGACCCAAAATATTTCGAGCAACCTTTAAAGTGCCTTGCGCACAATTCAAATGGCTTACGCGTAAAAATTCCATTTTGGTGAGAAAAATATTTTTCGCGCAACTTCCCTTTTCTGCGCAATGTTTCACTTTTCGCGCAGCTTCCCAATCATTCGCACAACTTTCTTTATTTCATGAAAACCTCTTTATTTTCACGCAACTTACTTAGCGTATGCTTTTGCGCACACCAGTGCTCGGAATTTCTTCTAAGTGTCGAGCATTCACAAATGAGAAGGGTTAGCCTCGTATTTATAGGCAGTTTTGACACCATGAAAAAAACACTAATCCATGTGTAAAACCTCCTTCATGTGTATAAAAACTCTTTTATGAAACATCATATTTCGCGCCATGCTTCAATATTTCATACACCAAATTCCTTTTCCATTTTTCGTCTTTCTAAGCATGAAGAACCAATTGCACGCAAAATTCCACACCGCATTCCATATTGTGCACAAAGCCGTCCTTTCACGTGGCATCGTATTTCACGCAATGATCCAATTTTTCGCGCAGCTCACGCCTTTGTAAATTTTTGATCTTCTGATCTCGAAACATATTTTGTGCGAAAAACATAATTCCTCTATTTCGCGCATCCTGTAGATATTTCGCGCAACCCACTAATATTTCGCGAACCACTTTATTGTTTCGTGCAACCTACCTAAATTTTCATGCACTCCATGCCTTTGTCATTTTTCGATGTTCTAACCTTGAATCATTCCGTGCTTGAAAAAATCTAAACCATCTTCATTCTTGCATGCTCCACCCATTTCAAAACACATTTCTTCATCTCCCAATATTCAGGCCCTAAAATTTGGAAACCACTAGAAAACGATGCCACCTTAAACTGTGCTTTTCTACCATCCCCAGATTGTCCATTTCTTTGTCATTTTCTCTCTTTACTACTTCCCATAACCATTGTTCTGCTCTTATCACGAATCCCACTATCGTGATATTTATCCTTTGATAGATCCTCTTTAGCATCGTCAGAGTTGCAATAGGAACTGAAACATCCCTATCCTCCAGCAGCATCATTCCTTCCAATCAAAACGTTATATGACTGGCAACATCATTTCTTCCCCTTTCCTTCATAAGGCTTGCACCACAAGTTATCCTAACTCATGATATGTGTGAAATACATACTAGAAATGCATTTTCTGATTTGTGATCCTTCTAAAAAGTGAATTGATTTATCTTCTTTGACAACAAAATACAACACTCTTCAAAGGCTAACTCTTCAAACTTCCTTCTCCATTCAACTTGGTCCCAACAATTTCAGACATGCCCATTAGTTTTAGGGTGATAAGAATTACTCAAATGATGAAAATTTTCCAAATAATTATAAATACTTTTCTTGATTCTTCATGAAATGTTTTCATCATAACAAGACACCAATTGAAATATGTGCTTCATGATGTCTTACAACATCATTAATATCGAGTCATGGAAGGAGATCTTGTAGAATATCCTCCCTTATAATGACTAAATTTGTAGATTTAGAATGACATTCAACAATAACCCAGATTTAATTATTCTTTCCAAGAGGTTTTTGTAATCTAGTGGTAAAATGCATATTAATAACATACCATTTCCAGGTAGATTAGGCATGGGTTTCTTGAAACTTCTAGGATATTCTATTTTACCCTTCACCTATTTACATTCTAAACATCTTCCTATATAATTGTAAATTTATGGCATCATATTTTCCAAAAAAACGATACTTTAATTCTCTATAAATTATTGTTTTACCAGGTGTGTATAAAGATATTTTATATATTGGAATCATCTAATAAATCCATTTTTTTCTACAGTATAGAGGTAATATATTTCATCTCCCCAAAAATTATTATTACATCCTTCTACATGAATTTTGTGGGATTCCCCTTATTAAAATATTTTATTTTACTTTGAAAAGTATCATCTCGAAACTAAGACCTGTTAATATGTTCGAATAAACAAAATTGGCAACCAATTAAAAAAAGTAATAATGTGTCACTTTTTTTGATAATTAACATATCCATTTTTGGTAGTTCAATGTATATAAGATCATTGAGAATCCCTATTATTTTTAGAACTCCATGATCATTCCTTATTGATGCATCTGTACCTTATTTTCCATCCCTAGATGATAGTGTACTAAACAATCATAATCATTGAGTAACTCGGTCAATCACCTTTTCCTCAGGTTGAGTTCCTTATGTGAGAACATATATTTCAAACTCTTGTGATCTGTATATATCCCACATCATTAACCATAGATATCATGTCTCCATGTCTTTTAAGAAAATATTATTGATGATAACCCAAGATCATATGTTGGATAGTTATGTTAATTAGTTTTTAACATCCTTGATACATAGTAAATTACTTAGTTATTCTATATAAGGAAACAACCAAGTCCATTCTTTCATTCAGAACTATAAACCAAAAATCCACCATTTCCTAATGTTTGTGTCATGATATAAGAATTAACTAATATCCTATAAAATTATTTAAATGATTATTCACGTTATTTTATCAAAATAAATATAACCACTATATTATTCATGGATATTGGATTATCAAATTGCGATAAATTCTAAATGAAATGTTGATTGTAACCTAGTAAAACAACAAAACCATGTACCTCAGTTTTTTCATTAGTGGAGTCCATTCATGGACTTCATTTTTATTCACAGGATAAACTATGATTCCATCATTAAAGACAATATAGATAGGAAAATATACTCCTTGATAGAATAATTCACATTTTTTAAACATCCTATATAACTATTTTCTTTTAAGTGTCTACAATAAAATTCACAAGAGGTTCTCATGGTTTTCATAACTTTTTGAATATATCAAGATATCGTTAATAAATACAACAAAAAGTAATCTAGATATTTCATCAAAACATTTTTCATTAGGTCTATAAAGATAGAGGTTGAATTAGTTAGTCAAAACGAAATTACCATAATCCCATAATGCTCATATCTAGTTTAAAATGTTGTCCTTTGAATATTTTCAATCATCACATGCAATTCATGATATCGAAAATGATGGTAAACATTTGAAAAATATTAACTTCTCTAACTTTGATTATATAAATCATCAATTTGTAGATAAGGATGTGTGTTCTTTATTTTAATAACATTGAATTATCTATATATGATGTGCAAATATGTGGATCCATTTTTCTTTTTAGAAAATATAAATGGGTCTCCACATAGAGAAATACTATTGGAAAATAAATCCCTTATCACACAATTCATCTAGTTTTTTATTGTTCTCCATTAATTCTATAGTGACAATTTTATAAGGATTCATTGGTATAAGTCTATAATTTTTTATTAAATCAATAAACATCAAAACATAACTCTATTGAAAATTTCCTTGTAAATCCATTATGAATACTTAAATTTAATCTTCTAAAATAGGCACATATTCAATTTGATTATTTCATTCCTAATCTATAATTTGTATTTTCACATCCTCTATAGGAATTTCAATTTGAATATCTACTCTATGTGTATCCAATATGAATCATATGATGAGGTGTCCCCTCTACCGAAAATAGATCAAATATCTTCATCAAAAACATTTACTTCTTTTTGAAATAATTTTTTAAATTATATTATGTAATCTAGAACATACAAAGGATTATATCAAAATAAACAATATGTATGATGCTAAAATTAAAAAATACATAATTGTTATTAGTTTTCATAATTACTATGTTAAACATATTTTTTGTAACAACGTTTTTCACAATGAGTCTTTATAGAAAACCACCTTCATAATGAGAAATTGAAATATCAAATTTTTATAGAAAATGTGGAAGATAAAAATGAATGTGATGATTGTGAATAAAATAAATATTTTAATAAATATAAATATTTGTTTAATGTACCTACCACCAAATCATTAGGAAAAAACCTCAACATTTGTGATCTCATGAAATTGGATATTCTCCCTTTTGGTTTTCTATAGAGAGTTTCCATAACGCTTAGGACAATCATTTTAATAATACCTCATATCATTAAAATTATAGCATTGAATATTGGTAGCTTCTTTCATTCCCTTATAATCACGGTCATGGTATTAATTATCGCCACACTTCTAACAAACTACCATTCCTTTTAAGAAAAAATCAGTGTGGTTCATTTCAAAAGTATCACATATTTCAAAATTATATTTTTTTAATATAACTTCCATATATTCATTGCTCCACCACATAATTATTATTTTGTTTTCCCTTAATTTAATATCACTATGAGTATTATCTCTTTGTCTTTAAATCACATGAGAATATATCATTATATAATGATAATATTTGGGAAACCAGTTCCCTTTAGATGAATGGATAGTCAAAGATTCGATAAATTTTTCACATTGTATTATGTATGTTGTCTATCAAATTCCTTTCTAACACTGAATAGTTTTATTTTAACATGAAAATATTTTCATCTTATTTCTATCTTTGACTCTAGATATTCCTCAATATATATGATCACAAATTAGTATGGAAATACTTCTCTAAGAAAATTTCCTAAAAATCAATCCATTGCATATTTTCTAATTCTTCCTCTTTCGTTGGGGTTTTAATCAGTAGCCACAATTTATCATCAACTCTTAAGATTCAATAAACTACCATGATAACCTACTACCTTTTATAACATCCCAATGTGATAAATATATTTTCTAAGTAACTTATACACAATTCAGTTCAATACGGGTAAGTAGTCCCATTGATCAATGGAGGGTTTTGTATCGTGATGTGTCTTAACATTTTCCTCTATTTTGTGGATAATGATGAATTATATGAGTATGGTTATTATTAATTTCATTAGTCAGATGTCATAGTATAGTTATATGTTTCTCATCTTCAATTATAACTCATTCTCCAACATCAATATCTTACCTGTGAGGGAAATCCAAACATGGGAAATGTGCATTGACAAGGTTTATATTCCTTTCACTATGAACCATTTCTAAAAATCAAATATAGTAAATTAGGATTGGAATCATAAGGAATAATTTTGAACTTGAATACCACAAAACATAAATTGGAAATTTATGTATAACTAATGTCGTAAGCATAAATATGGTTTCCTAGCGAAAATGAAATCTTTTCAATTCTTTATAAAGGGTTTTATGGAGATTTTTTATTATACTAAGAATATAACATGGGAGTGTCAAACTATAAGAATAGAAAGTCCTACTGTCATGTACTAGGTTAGGAAGAGTTAATCCCAATGCACATTATCAGATATGATTCCCCTAGTTCCATTTGTTCCAGAACCATTTCCCCTTATCGTATCTAGAAATAGATGATTCCTAAGAAAAAACACCTAATTTAAACCTTACCAAAACTCAATTTTGTTATTTTATGATTTTCCCTAAATTCAACATTAGGGATATTTTCCCTAAACTATGTTTTCATAATCTAGTTTACAATATTATTTAAAATCATCATCTGATAAAAACTGTAAATACAATCACCTTAATAGACTAGATATGGTGCTTTAATTAATTGGAAATATGAACAATAAATAAAATCACATAGGACCTAATATTTTTGTATCTGTAGAAAAAACAAGATACATTCATGTGATTGACATTATAAATTTAATATAATATGTTACCTAGAAACTAGATTGGATAGAGGCATAAACTCCTAGATTGACCTTGAAAGACATTCAGAATATAAATATTTACATCATGGAAAATATAAATCATAAGAAATGTGTGAGATAAGATTCAAAGTAAGGGTAGGAAACATAGTGGCTATTATCCTAACTAAATATAAACAATAAAGAATTATAAATAACTAGAAACACATTCCCTTATACCATAATCATTATCATAACAATACAAAATATAAAAGCTGATAAAATTATTTCTTAAACAATCAAATGCGAAATAATATTGAACATTGATATTCTATATGTTCATAAATCACGTGGAATATTAATCTTAAGGAGTGAATTTTTAATTATATAAATTTTAAACATAACTTCAAGGCCACATCCAAATATCTGAACTTTAATGGTTAAGTTCTCTCCTAAATCAATATTTTTTTGGTCTAAAAAGACATATTGTAATATCAAGGGGTTATATAACTCTCCAAATATAAATTACTAAGTCAAATTCACTCACCATGTAAATGGGGTAAATAATAAACAACAAATAAATAAGAAATATAATTATATTTCCCAAATTAGTAAACACAATCCTTAGCCATTTTTAGAAATATGGGGAATGTAATCAAGATTGAACATTCAAAGAAAAACTAATCATAAATTATTCTATATAATATGGAAGATAATAAAATATAATATAAATCCCAATTACGAATAATATTAAACAAATGGTGTTGAAATCAATGACTAATACTCTAGTAGAATCATGGAGGACTTCTTGAGACAACACCCCTTTTTTAACTTTTTAGAGGATTGTTCATTAGAAAAAATCATTATTAATTTTCATAAAATAATATTTTATATATCTATATCATAGAATATAAGTTATGTAAAATGAAATTTTATTTAAGTAAAAAATGCTTTCAAAATAATGTTATAAAAAGGAGAAGTAGTTTTAAAGGAACATTATAATGGGCCACTTACGTGCAGTTTAAGAGAAAATATGAGTCATTAAAGAAAATAAAATTCATAATTGTTTTTTTTAAAATAATACATGAACAGATAAAATTATTAATGAAAAAAATTATTTATTTTTTATTAATAATGGTGGAATAAAACATATTTTTGAGTGTACATGATAAAGGGTAAGAAACAAGGATGTTATCTTAAATTGGGTGGGCTTATCATGGATAATTAAGAATGGAAACTTAAATACCATGTATTACACCATCAATGAATGATTAAAGGATATGGTTATATGATTTTGGAAAATATAAATATAGTTTATAAGAATTATATAAAATTAATAATGAATTTAATTTTGTAAATGAAGGAGATAATGTAACCCGAAATACAAATGGAGGTTTGGGGAGAAACCCTTACCTTTGTCTAAAAGCATTATGTACTTGTGATTAATGTCTATGATAATGAAATTAAACTAATAAATTAATTAACTAAGAAACATTTATTCATGTATTTGGTTTAATTTAATATTATTATGTTAATTTATGTTCTTTTTGATGAGTTATACAATTAAATTTCATCAATTGTAAGTTTTCCATTCCTTGGTTATCATCATTGGGTCATTTGAATATATATGTGAATGATCATGTGGAATGGAATTAATTATCGACAATTGAAGTTATATTTTACTAATTATAATCACTAATATTAAATTTTTATATAATTCATTGTTTGGGTGAGGATGAACCATTAGATATAAATTTAGGGATAATCGTTTAGACTATTTTGGTGGCTTTTAATCATCACAAAATAGTATTGTTTCACTAATAAGTATAATTAATATATAATGGATCCAGAATATTAAATAGGATGTATAGTATATATTAAAGTAATTTTTAACAATAAAAATTGTTTTGTATCCACCCTTTAAGGCATAATTGAAAATTTAAAACTCATCGTCTAGAAAGATGGTAAATCAAAACCTCAAGGATGATATTTTCGTTTTTAGAAGAAAAGAAAAAAAATGATAATTGATCGTGTATATCCCATTATTATATAAAAATTCATGTATACATAAGATAACATAGTTTTCTTTAATTTTTGGATACATTAGGTAATAAAATCATAAAAAAAAATAAATTAAAAGGAAATTAATAGAATGAAATGGATTTTTACCTCTATAATTACTCTCCATGAGAACATCCATAAGGAACAGTGAATGGTATTTTTGTGACACAAAAAAAACTATAACATTGGAGGCTTTATTGGGAGAATGAATAAGAATAATTTTTTTAAAATTAAAGGCTTTGGAAGAGTGAGGATAAGGGGTGGTGAGGGGTGTTATATATAGTGGAAAAGAGCAGTAATTTTTAATATGTTATCTATTTATTTATTGTTTTTTTCAATACTATGAATAGTATGAATATTATAACAAAATAAATTAAAATAATGAATTTTGGTATAATATTATGGTTATTAATATATCAATGATTCCAATAATATTTTATTTAATGTTTCGTGTATTTATATTATAAATTACCATATATTCCTATTCAGTAAAAATTTAATTTTATTGAAAAATCAAAAAAAATCATCCTATCATTTTTCAAACAAATATAAATAAACATTGAACTCAATATTTTGAAAATAATTCATTAAATATTATAAATTTTATTTTTTTAATATAATAATCATTTACTCTACAAATATTAATTTTAATATTATAAATATTTTTATAACACTTTGAAAAATTAATTAAGGTCTCCTAAACTTATCGTATAATCATAACAAAACAGAATATAAATTTAGGAATATATTTTATTAAAATAAAACGAAATTAGATAATTAATTTTAATTATTAAATGTTAAAATATCATAATGTTTCACAAAAATAAAAATTTATAGGTAAAAATACTATTATAATTCATCATATTATTATTCATAGTGAACATATTACCATTACACCTATGATATTTAATAGTATATTATGGTTTCAAAGATGGTGTTGCGTGTAGCATAAACAATCTATTATGATAAATTTTATAAGTGACATTCCATTCGATCATTGGGTGTTACATAGATTGATGTTGATTCATTCTACGCTTTTAGTTCCACATAAATCCAAAATTTATACAATCCCAAAATGGGATCCTCGATTTGAATTGATGCATTGATGTGTTTTATATCATATAAGATGTATAAATTTTAATATATTATTGAATTTTGTATTCCTATATTTATAGTTTTTAATTTAATATATCTAGTCAGTTGTTAAGAGAAAGGAAAAAAATTAATATTTAAAGATGCTGCATTTTTTCTTAGTTAAAGAAATATTTTTTTCTAATTCATTGTAAAAGGGTGTATTTTTTAACCACTAATAAATAAAGTTATGTTTTTGGGAGTTTGATGTATAATATTTTCAATGCATATTTAAATATAAATTTTTATTGAATTAATAGAGTATTTATTATTGAAGTGGGTATTAAATGAGTACATTCAAATGTCTATTAATTTTTTCTTGAAATACTACATACAATAATATATTTAAAAATGCTAATTGGGTTGGTATAATTAATAAATTTTCCATTAATAAAATTATACAATAATTTCAACATATACATTTTGTTATCATAGTGTATAATCACTGAAAATTATTATTGATTGTATTTTTTGAGTACAAGTCCATGTATTATTTATTTCATTTCTCATGTTGATATATTGAAAATTTTATTTTTTGAAAATATTTTATTCTTCAATATTGTGTTTTTATTGTTTAAATTAATTTAATCCAATGATTTTTAGAACAATATTTCTCCAATTAATTAAAATTGATAAATTTATTTTTGATTTAATTAAATTTTTTTATTCTTATACTCGTTCGATAAAAATTTCATATATTAATTATTTAGATTTTTTGGAATGAAATATTTTTTAAATGTAATAAATGTAATTAATTGTTTTTTTATAACTCGAATTTTATTAACTCAATACTGAAATATATGTATTAGGTCTTATGACCATCCACCACAACAACACATGACCTATTTTTCATCTCCTAAAATCTATCATGCAATACACATCCAATTGACTATGACTAAATGTTAATAAAACATTACTGAAATGTTGGAAAATGAATGTTACCAACCATATTTTTTTACTTTTCTAAATGAAAAATTGGGTCTGAAAATACAGAAATTAGAATCCACCATGTCAAATTAAAATGTGGTAAAATTGATAAAATAGGAAAACTACCATGCGGAAGACCCCATAGACCACATACCTCTTTCTAATCTAGAATATTAAAAATAATTCAACATGTTCCACTCAAAATAACCTAAAAACATAATATCCTATGGATGAGTATAAATAAATTATATCACATAAGATTAATTGTTATTCTATGTCGTGATTATTCAGAGGAGGAAATAGGTGGGAATATTGTAGAGATTTATATCATTTTCTGAAATGACATTCACCTATCTCATCCATAGTTATATTCCAAATAAAATGATAGAATGGAAACCATGAATTAATCATTTAAAAACATATAACATGAGTATATTCATGGATTATGATGTCAATATATGATTGGAATCATGTTATATCATTGAGTAGAAAGTGAAACTGAGTTAGATGAAGATCGAAAGATTAATCAACTATTAAAGAACACCACCTACTAAATAAGTTTAAAAATTGAGGATTTTTTTATGAACCAAATTTTTTAAGACCAGTTTTATGTTATATTCACATCACATTATGTCTTACTAGTGTTGATATTGGATTATGATTTATAGACCTGGAGAAACATGTAACATAGATTAAATTTGATTAGTAGATGTTGTATTTTAAAAAATCACATTAAATGTGATTCCTCAATCTTGCTATAGAATTTACAGTAATTCAAAAACATAAACATGTTATATTATATTATATTGATGAAAAATGATTTGATTGATTGATTTGGAAGACTTGAAATTTTTTGAAGCTCATCGATGAATAATTTTCTAACTTATACATAGTTGGGAACACCCATTTTCTTTGATGATCATTTTTTACACATGTAACTAAATTTGGATAACATGATATTAGGAATGATTCCTGATTATTTTGCATTAATATTTTGATTTTATATATATTATGATCCTATTCAATCACCTATGTAATCCATGATGATATAATATTAAATGGATCCAAGCTATAATAAAATACAACATAGTGAACACGGAATCCATGTTTAAACTATCATGATTTTTTATGTCAATGCCCTAAAATATTTGTTATAAGTAGGAATATGATAGTAGAACAACTACAATTTCAGATTTTTTCCAAAATAAAATGACATTTATTAATAATATAAGATCTATTATTGTTCTAAATATATAATTAATGAAAATTAGTTTGATTATAAAAATGAGAATCCTATAAATAAAGACTGAATAAAGGATGGGGTTGCCTCCAACGTTTGTTTGATGATTAATTTTCTTAGTCCAATGAAAAATTTAGGAGTCCTACTTGAATTATATGTTTTTAACTTATGTTGGTAATAATATTTATAAAAATGTATCATATTTCCATTCCAGATATTGCGGAATGTTGGACCTATAATTATTTTTCTTGCAGTAAGGAAATATGGTCTGGACCACTCCAGTATTTTCTGTTTTGTAAATTACCTTATACAAAACATAACAAGGAATTTAGAAAGGTATATATATTTACGACAATAGCTATATCAATATTCAAAATAGTATAAATAAAAATTATCTAGTTTCATAGAGAATAAAATAGAAAAATTGAATACAGGAATAGAAATAATGTCATGATGTTTATTTCCCTTTATAACTTTCTCATTAAAAATTCTACTACCCATAATTTTCAATTTCTTTTTCTAAATAAAGAAAATGTTATTTCAATTAACTGTGACATAGATTTTGGAAATTAAATTCTGATCGAACTGTTCACAGACCTAGAAACATCCATGGGGGAGACAATCTAGTATTAAAATTGTGGTCAATGAAAGAATGGAATGTTATGGAGAAACACATATGGTTATCGGAGAATTTCTAGTGTCCCTTTATAAAATAATATTATATTGTAAAGGTTCCATGTGGAGTCAATGTAAAATAAATCTGTGAATAGACAGGTGATCATAACCATATAGGACTAGGATTATGTGACATATAACAAATACATCATATGGAGAGCTTAGAGGATCCTGATTAATTAGTTATTATCTCTCTTTAAAACATAATTTTCTTTTTTCTGATGTTTACTTTGGATTTATAGAAATATTTTAATTTAATTAAAAGGTTAATTGAAAAACATATAAGGGAATGAAATTGTGATAGCTAATAATTTTAATTCATTCTTGTGAAATATATTTTCGGAAGCTACTAATGACTTCATTTTTCAAATAATTGTTTTTGAAACATTTGAAATTAGTAATAAAAATTCTCAATTAAACTTATTATTCTATTTACTTATTTATATAAAAATCATTTCTAGAAGAGATCTAGTCATTAAGGGTAGAATATAGATTACTATCAAAAAGTTTATCGTGATTTATACTACTTTCATTATTCTAGGGATGAATAATTCTATATTTGAGGAATTATTTGAATCATTTTACCATAGGATGTATATTTGAAATAATTTTAAAAATTAATACCATCCCAATATAGTGATATTTTCACAAGGATAAATAGTGATAATAATAAAAATAAACTATCTAGATAATATATTTTTATATGTCAACCTTTATTCATCATCATCAGTATATTTAATTACATTGTAAATAATTAATTTTTCCCATAATTATTGACATCTATAGTCATATATTGAAGATAGATAACTCCATATAAATTAAATTGTTTTCATCATTATATCATGTCCACGGAGAATATTAAAATCATTTAATGCATAATCCGCCATCATTCATATAAAAAAAATAATGTTGAGTGGTATTTGATATATATAATAGCATTATAGTGGATTCAAATAGATCACATTCATGTGTATTTTGATGGAAGCAAGTAAAAAGTGTAATATAGAAGACTATGTCAAAATTGTATAAATTTAAATATATAGGACATAAAATGTGTTCCTTAAACTCCTTCTCTTTCACTATATTCCTTCATCATAATTTATTTAATTTGTTTCTACCTATATATTTTTCAATAATCCTATTTCTTATATCATTTAAAATTATTTTAGTATTACATTAAAATATATTCCCTTTAAAATGAAAACATCTCCAATTTATTGTGTTATTTTAACCCTGTTAATATTATCCTTTCTCCATGAAGGATCATCTCAATAATTTTCTCCTATTAAACAAATATATATGAATCATTTTCTTTACCCAAAAAGAAAATAACATCATCATCATATTAAATAACAATTATTGATTTTCTGTCGGCCTTCTTTAAATATAATCTATTTTAAACTTTTCCTCTCATAAATTAAATGTTATAAATGAAATGAAAAATAGGAAATTACTAATACAATGGAATATGGTTATGGTTATGGAGAGATATTTTTATATTTTGACATATATATATTCTATATACATAAAACATTTTCAATGTATAAATTTTTACTCACCCCACTATTGTCACGACCCGTCCTCGGGGCCCGTGTCGGGACTACCCGAAGCCCTCCTTCCATAGGCCAGGGGATGATGACTAGAACTAAAGGCGTAAATCCTAATAACTGAGATGGAATTGCCTTAAAAAAACACATACAACCATAGAATAAGAAGAAGTAATAAAATAACTGAAAAAGAAAGTGCTGAAAAGTAGATGGTCCGTAATACAAACCCAACTGAAAAGTGTAGCTACAACTGAATGAAAGTACAACAGAATAGACAAACATCTGGAAGATAGAAGTAGCTCCTAGGTCGTCCATCTCAGATCCTACCTAAAGGGTAGGCATAGATATCCTCCTCAACGCTCTCGCCCACCAACCTCCTCCGAGTACCGTCTCTTCATGAAGTCCACCTCCAGGTACTGACTCATCATGAGGTCCACCTCCGAGTATCGTCCAATCCTCATACACTCAGTCTCTGACAGCGTTGTCTGTCGTCTACATCAAACACAACAAGGTACTGTCATAGCCCGTGCAGGGGTGAGTATAACGATACTCATTAGGGACCCTGAGACCCTCAAGGTCTCACTAAATCCAACAAGGATAACCACAAATAAGGATCCCAATAGATAACTCTTTTCTTAGGTATAAGCCCATACTTATACCTAAGTTATCAAGTAACCCATATCAATCATGAGGTATCGAACAGTTATGAAATAAAATGATAACCACTACTTAGGTATATGCCCATACAAATACATAAGTTATCAATTAACCCATCTCAATCGTGAGTAAATCACGAAGGTCATTGCCTCAGCTCAAACCATGATTTTCATTATCGAAACCAAAACTACTGTAGAACTCCTCCTCTGTCGGGTACAGTAGCCCTGTTACAACTCAAGGGCACTACTCACTAACCTTATACTACTAAGGTACTCCTTCTATCGATTATTGAGGGTCTGCTTCCAAATATCAGGCGCTCCATCCGCTGAGGGTCTGCCGCAAAATATCGGGCGCTCTCCCTAATAGCCTACAGAGGTACTCCTCCCGTCGATTATCGTAGGTCTGCTTCCAACTACCAGGCACACCATCCATCGTGGGTCTGTGGCCAAATACCTGGTGATCTATCCACCGGGCTAACCGAAACACTATTAGTCGAATCGGTCAAGCAGTCGTCAGGTCTACAGCTACTTGGTCTCTGCACTCCGTACTCTCGTCTCCGAGAGGGTCCACTCCACAAGCTACTAATAGATACATCCAAGTGTCATTCAAACTCACATTGATGTACAAAAAATTACCGCCTCATCATAAGGGTCTCAACGCAAAAGACGGTGCGTCAATCGGACACCCGGTCTGTGAGTTATTAGCATTTCCATTACAGGGGCCCGTTTGGATTTCGGGTACAATCCAACCCGGCCACACTCAAACTGTGTCCAAATATCAGGTGAAGTATTTCAAAAGAACTGTCTCATCAAGAGGAATCCAACAAAGTCAACGGAACATCAATCGGACATCTGGAGCTCAAGTTATAAGTGTTTCTGCTCCGAGGGCCCGGTTGGTTTTGGGTTCGAACCAACCTGGCCATACCCAAACTTCACCAAAACCTTTAGTGTAATATGCCGAAACGGCCATATCGATCCAAGGAATCCTACGCAACTAACATTGCCTCGATCGGAGGTCTGTAACTCATGATATGTTTGTTTAACAGAAAATTGTCCGAAAATAGGTGGTTTGGGCCCGGTCCGACCCGGCCCAATACCCCCTAGGTTGGCCTGAACCGGGTAGACCCGACCCGGGTCCAGGCCCGGCCCGGTTGGGCGCGGCCTAGCCCATGTGGCCTACGGCTCGACGCTGGCTGAGTGGGACTCAAGGGGCATGACCCCCTTTTCTGGAAACGGCGGACCCAGTGGGGTCTACCCTAGCAGCAGGTCGGGGGGTTACACCCCCAGGTTTTCCGGGTAACAGTCGGCCATTACGGTCGGCCGGTTTTTTGAGGCACCGTGGCACCCAGAGGGGGTCCCGCCTCCTAGTGTCGCTGGCTGTTGGATCTTCCATCCGCCCATGCTGGTAAATCGCGGCTTGTCTCACTAGCGCGGCGTGACGGCGCCACACCCCTCCGTCGCGGCCCGCTCCTGGGCGCAGCCTACTTCAGCCTCACTGGTGCAGCGTGATGGCGTCGGGCACCACCGCTGCTGCCCACTCTGGTTATGGTCCACCTCTTATCCACGGGGTGCAACGGCACTACGCCGCCTTCGCCGCGGCCTTGCAAGGTCGCGGTTCCCTGCCGATCACTGTACGGTGCAATGGCACTGTGCGCCTCTGCTTCCAACTTCAATGAAGATCAACAAAGAAGATGGGAGGAGAATCGGCTGAGTTTGTGTGGTCTGATATCCTCCCGTTACGACGATATCATGCGTCCAATTACTTAATAAACGAAGGATGATGATAAAGTCTTGAACAAGAAAAATTACCCCTACCTCAACAAAATATAACGAACGTCGGAGTTTTAGAAGACAGCGTCGCGGGGTGAGGTTTCGTAGACATCGACGAAGAGCATCCGAGGAGGAAGTGGCATCTCCCCTTTTTGTCACAGAGAGAAGAAAATTAGGCTCGTTGGTGAGTTTCCCACATCGATGTCTCCTCCCTTGTCGTGGAGGAAGAAGATGATGGAAAAACCGGGGTCTTCGAGTCGATGTTATTCGTCAGAGAGTTGGCTTTCTTCAACAAAGGAGATGAACCGTTCTTCGTCAGAGGAAGAAGTTTTTCAAAACTCTAGAGCTCTCACTCCAAATGATTTTTCCTACACAAGTTCCAACCCAATTAAAATAATCTTTCACCTTATTTTAATTAAACTTTCCAGGCAATTCAGATTTTGAAAATAAAATCTTCTTAATTAATTAAATGTAGAGTCGTTTAATTAATTTATAGGTAGGTTGGAAAATTTAATAAGGAAGTGGAACAGTTACATAATTAAAGGGGGGAGTTCATGAGAGTTAAAAGTGAGTTTTGGGAATGTGAAAGGTTGGAAATCATGTGGGCCCCACCTCACATTTATTCTTACATGGGTAGTTAGGTTCTTTTGGGTCCCACCCCAACTCCCCCATGTAGGATAGAACTACCTTAGAAATAAAAATAAAATTGTTTCACAATTTTATTCATTCCTCATTTAATCCACAATTTTTAACATCTCCACCCGTGCAAACCCAACCCCGGTAAAGGTCCCCTTAAGCAATTACCGGCATTGCGAGTTCATCGATGCCCTCAGATTTCAATTCTGAGAACTGGTTAAAATGTTAGAAAAACTCTCTCATTCATTCACTGAACTTACCTGAGCTAAACTTCATAAAATTATTCTGGGCACAGCGGGCTTCGGAATCATGTTCCGTCCGAAACGGCGTACTCGTAAAATTCCAAAGAAATTAAGAATTTTTTTTTAAATTTCCGGGTCATTACATTACTCCCACCTCAGTGCTTCATGTCCCCGTAAAGCTTCAAAACACACTAGGTAAAACAAAAGTGGTACCGAACACGCATCTGAGACTTATGCTCCAATGTGCTCCCCTAGAGGTTCATGTGCTGCCAACTAAAACGCACAAGAGGAATCGATCGTCCCCATAGGACCCACTACTGTCGATACTCAACCTCTATTGGAACCCATTGAAAGTCTCCCCATCATCGATGTACAACTCTCCATGGTTGATGATGTGTGATGGGTCATGCACGTATCTCCTCAGCTGAGATATGTGAAACACTTCATGCACCCGGTGAAACGGAGGTGGAAGGGGCAGACAGTATGCCACCTCTCCTACCCTACTAAGGACCTGGAAAATTCTGATGAACCTCGGATATTACTTGCCACATCAGCAAAATATCCTTATACCTCATCGAGGTGAGACCCTTGCGAAGACGTGGTGGCCATCCTCGAACTCTAGTGGTCTCCGTCTCTTATCAGCATAGGACTTTAGTCTACTCTGTGCAGTCTTTATCTACTCTTGGATGATCCGCACCTTCTCTGTCGTTTCCTGAACCATCTCTAGTTCAACACGTGCTGACTCCATCACTATCCAAAAAGGATATTTGTAACACGGCCAGCTGTTGTCTCACCACTCCTAATAGCTGAATACCTAATCACCTACTAAGACCATCTGCTACAACGTTCCCCATCCTAGGAGTATAAATTGTCTCGAAGACATAGTCCTGGAGGAACTCAAGCCGTCCCCGCTATCTCAGGTTCAGGTCCTTCTATGAGAAAACACACCTGAGACTATTAAGTTTACAGTAAACTGTAAACCGTCCGCTCAATGAACAAAGGTTATACTAGCCAATTGTAACAACTCAGGTACACCATTCTTACTTTACGTCCCACAAGAGCTGCTAATATTTCTCCTTTTCCGATATGAGATATCTTGTATCATCCCCTGTATGAACTTCATTCTTTGCCTAATACATTCAATCCTGACATTAATGACACATTCATGCCATGGACGATGTCGAAAGGTCTCGATGCTACTACCAAGAGATCCAACCTTCACTATCACCTCCAAGGGTTGAGTCACACTGTCAGCATTAGTGCGTGGTTATTGGGTCTCCTCCAGTAGAAATCTCAAAAGTGAGGGTCAATTCAACAGTTTTTAACCAGAACCTCTTAGTATATACCATACAAAAAGGAAAATAAAGTAAAAGTTTCCTAGAAAAGTGTCTTCTATTACTGCATCTCAAAGTACAAATACACATAACATCCACAAAATCAACAACGATAACATGGAAACTAGAAGCACAAAGGTCAAAGGCCTCCATGCCTGGATCTAGTCCCGCTCATGACCACCTACTTTCGGAGCTCCATAGTCGTATACTTTAGCTACCTAAAGCTGTGCTCTCCCATATCCACTTGTTCCCTGTGGTTGGGGTGCTTCTCTAGGTGGTGGTGGTGGCAACACCTCGAAGCGTCGTCCACCTCCATCTGCACGACCAACTCCTCTGCCTCTGCCTCCTGCTCCTTGCGATCTGCCTCGATCGAATCTCTACCTCTGTCTGGGAGGTTCTTTATCTATCTGTTGATCATCTGTATGGCAGTTCAGATAGTCATGTGCCATGTGACCAAGCCCGCCTCCGGAGTAACACTGCCCGCTCTTGGCATGACTGGCTCTGACTCTACTCTGGTTGCCCCGCACAACAGAACCTGAGTCGTGTCGTCAGCCACCGGTGGGTATGGTCCTCTTGGACCCATGTTTCATCTGTCTACTACCAGCTGTAGAAGACTCCACTGCAAGTCGACTCGTGGTGGGTCCCGCTGCTAGAGTCTGGTCAGCAAGAAAACTCTTCACTAAGAGGGCTCATTCCAACACCCCTGCCTGAGTCGGGATGCTGAGAGGGATCTTCGAAGCACTAATATCATGCCTCAGTCCCTACTCGAAGGTCCGAGCACTGAAGAATGGGTCTCGTACAATATCTGTAGAGTAGCACGAGAGGCCTTTGAACCTCGCTGAGTATTGTGCTACTGTTATGTTTCCCCGCTGTAGATGCAATAGCTCTTGTATCTGCACCGCTCGAACGGTGGCTGGTACAAACATTACTCGGAACAGGATCTTGAAGTCTGCCCATAGGAGTGTCACCTCGTCATGCATCTGGAGCATCAGGATCCACCATCTGCATGTTGCTTCTTGAAGGAGGCTGGCAGCAAGGATCACCACGAAGTCTGCTGGTGTACCTACTATCCTCAAGACTCTCACCATAGCCTCCAGCCAATCCTCAGCCACCTGTGGGTCTGTCTCTCCCTGGAACCTGGGTAACCTCTGGCACTGAAACACATGCAATGCGCTCAAGCGGCATGTATCGCCTTCTGCTAGGGATGGTGGCATCGGTGGCCCAACGAATGGTAGTACCGCTGGTTCCTCCGCTGGTGCCTCAACCGAAAGAGGGCCCTATACTGAGGCCTCATCACTCGGCGAGATGTCAGTAAGTACAACTCTTGGGGCTCTAGCTGGTCGTCCATAGGGAGGCATCCTGAAAGAAACAGATGATACATGGTCTAAAGGCTAAACCTGGAGAGCAGACCTGGTTTGAGATGAATTAAAAGAAACTTTTGAAAACACACATGCTATCAATGTTTATGTGAACTGAGTCGAAAATCAGAAGTCAGGGTCCTGGTGTATGGATACGTCAGCCGCCTGCACCAACACTGGACTCCCTGAACTAAAAACCACACTTAGTAACCTTAACACCATTTCTTCAAAGAAGAAAAGGTCAGAGTCCTGAGTTCTATGGTAGAACCGACTCCTCTGATACCAATTTGTCACGACCCATCCTTGGGGGTCGTGTCGTGACTACCCCAAGCCTGTCTTCCATAGTCTAGGGGATGGAGACTAGCACCAAAGGCGTAAATCCTGATAACTGGGAAGGCATTTCCTTTAAAATAAACAAACACATCCCATCAGAGTAAAAGTGGAAGTAATACACTAAGTACAAAAGAAAGTGCTGAGAAGTAGATGGGCCAGAATACAAACCCAACTGAAAATTACAGCTACAACTGAACAAAAGTACAACAGAATAGACAAACAACCGGAAGATAGAAGCAGCTCTTGGGTCATCCACCTCAGATCATACCTAAAGGGTAGGTACATATAGCCTCCTTAACGCTCTCTACCAACAACCTCCTCCGAGTACCATCTCATCGTGAATTCCACCTACGAGTACTGACTCATCATGAGGTCCACCTCCGGGTACTGTCCAGTCCTCGTACACTCGGTCTCTGACAGCGTTGTCCATCGTCTGCATCAAACACAATGAGTTGAGGGCATAGCCCATGCAGGCTGAGTATAACGATACTCAGTAGGGACCCCGAGACCCTCAAGGTCTCACTAAATCCAATAAGGATAACCACAAAGAAGTATCCCAACAGATAACCTTTTCTTAGGTAAGAGTCAATACTTATACCTAAGTTATCAAGTAACCCATCTCAATCATGAGGTATCACATAGTTATGAAATCAACGGATAACCACTACTTAGATATATACCCATACATATACCAAAGTTATCATGTAACCCATCTCAATCGTGAGGATATCACAAAGGTCATTAACTCAGATCAAACCTGGATTTTCATTATCGAAACCACAAATGCTGGAGATCTCCTCCTATTTCGAGTAACGTAGCCCTATCACGACTTCGAGACTCTACTCACTAACCTTAGACTGCTGAGGTAGTCCTCCTGTCGAGTACCACGGGTCTGTTTCCAAATACTGGGTGCTCCGTCCGCTGAGGGTTTGTCGCCAAATACCGGGTGCTCGCCCTAATAGCCTAAAGTGGTACTCCTCCCGTCGAATATCGTGGGTCTGCTGCCAACTATTAGGTGCTCCATCCACTGTGGGTCTGCCGCCAAATACTGGGTGCTCCGTCCACGGGGCTAACCGAAACACTACGAGTCGAATCAGTCAAGCAGTCGTCAGGTCTATAGCAACTTGGTCTCCGCACTCCGTTTGCTCGTCTCCGGGAGGGTCCACTCCATGATCTACTGATCGATACATCCATGTGTAACTCAAAATCACGTGGATGTATCACAAAGTACTACCTCATCATAGGGGTCTCAACGCAACTGACGGCGCGTCAATCAGACACTCGGTCTGTGAGTTATTAGCATTTCCGTTCGAGGGGCCCGGTTGGATTTCGGGTACAATCCAACCAGGACAAACTCCAACTGTATCCAAATATCAGGTTAATTATTACAAAAGAACCGTCTCATCAAGAGGAATCCAACAAATTCGACGGTACTTCAATCGGACGTCCGGAGCGCAAGTTAAATGCGTTTCTGTTCCGAGGGCCCTGTTGGTTTCAGGTTCAAACCATCCCGTTCGTACCCAAACTTTTCCGAAACCTTGAGTGTAATATACCAAAACTACCATATCGATCCAAGGAATCCTACTCAATTGAAGGAGCATCAATTTGAGGACCGTAACTCAAGATATGACTTTTTAACTGAAAACCGTCCGAAAAATAGGGGGTCTCGGCCCTGTCCGACCCTGTCCGACCTGGCCCAAAACCCCCTGGGTCGGCCCGAAACGAGTCTGGGTCCAGCCTGGTTGGGTGCATCCTGACCCGCGGTTGGTGCGGCCTGGCCCAGTTAGGGCGGCCCAGCTCAGAAACAGGTCGCATCTCGGCGCTGGCCGAGCGGGACGCAAGGGGCGCGACCCCCTTTTCTGGAAACGGCGGACCCAATGGGATCCGCCTTAGTAGCAGTTCGGGGGGGTTAACCCCCCCCCCCCGGTTTTCTGGGTAATGGTCGCCCGTTACTGTCGACCAGTTTTGTGAGGCGCCACAGGACCTAGATGGGGTCCAGCCTCCTGGAGTCGCCGGCGGGCGGCTCGACCGGCCGCCCCTGCTGGTCCGCCGCAGCTTGTCTCACCGGCGCGGCGCAACGGCGCCGCACACCCCCACCGCGGCCCACTCCGTTAGCGGTCCTCTTAATCTTCTCACGGTGCAACGGCACCGTGCCGCCGTCGCCGCGGCATTGCAGGGCAGCAGTTCCCTACCGATCATCGTACGGTGCAACGACACCGTGTGCCTCCGCTTCCAACTTCAACGAAGATAAACAAAGAAGAGGGGAGGAGAATTGGCTGAGTTCGTGTGGTCTGATCTCCTCCCGTTACAACGATATCATGCAGCCAATTCCTTAATCAAAAATGAATGAGGATAAAGTATTGAACAAGAAAAATAACCCCTGCCTCAACAAAAGATAAAGAACATCGGCATTGCTAAAGACGGCATCGAGGGGTGAGATTTCATAGACGTCGACAAAGAACGTCCGAGGAGGAAGCGACGTCTCCCCTTTTTGTCACGGAGAGATGAAATTTAGGCGAGACATCGTTGGAGAGTTTCCCATGTTGGTGTCTCCTCCCTTTTCATGAAGAAAGAAGAGGATGGAGAAATCGGGTTCGTCGAGTCGATGTTCTTCATCAGAGAGTTGGCATTCTTCAACAAAGGAGATGAACCGTTCTTCATCAAAGGAATATGTTTTTCAAAACTCTAGATCTATCTCTCCAAAATATTTTCCCAACACAAGTGCCAACCCAGTTAAAATAAGCTTCCAACTTATTTTAATTATACTTTCCATGCCATTCAAATTTTGAAAATCAAATCCTCTTAATTAATTAAATGTAGAGTTGTTTAATTAATTAAGATGTAGATTTGAAAATTTAATAAGGAAGTGGAAGAGTTACATAATTAAATGGGGGAGTTCATGAGAGTTAAAAGTGAGTTATGGGAATGTGAAAGGTTGGGGCTTGTGTGGGCCCCACCTCACATTTATCCTCACATGGATAGTTAGGTTCTTGTGAGTCCCACCACAACTCTCCCATGTATGATAAAACCACATTAGATATAAAAATAAAATTATTTCACAATTTTATTCATTCCTCATTTAATCCACAATTTTTAACTTCTCCACCCATGGAAACGCAACTGCGGTAAAGGTCCCGTTATGCAATTACCGGCGTTGCGAGTTCATCAGTGCCCTTGGATTTCAATTCTGAGCACCGATTAAAATGTTAGAAAAACTCACCCATTTTCTCACTGAACGTACCCAAGCTAAACTTCATAAAATTATTCTGGGCACACCGGGCCTCGGAATCAAGTGTCGTCAGAAACTGCGTACTCATAAAATTCCAAAGAAATTAAGAAAAAAAAATTCCTTGAAATTTTTGGGTCTTTACAACTATTATAGAATTTTGATGTTACAACCATCAAAACTAAATTGATAATACATTGAGGATAAATTAAAAGGAAAAATCAAAAATGTTCCTATACTACAATATTATGTAATGTTATCTTCAAATTTAACAACCTAGTACTGAAAATTTCCTAAAAAATGTAAGATTTTTTCTTGAAATAAATTCAAATTAATTTAAGGTTTCCCAAAATATTAATTGGGGTATGATTTAATATTTCATCATTTGTCTTGGAACAATTTCTCCTATTTTTTCGTCAATTTAATCTAGTTAATCGTTCATAGACCAGGTCATTTTTTTTGTTCAATGTATTATTCAACATGTTTGTTTTTTATCTCGGAATGTATACTGGTGGAATTTATTTCCATGATTTTTATTCTTGTTTGGAGTCCTTGATATTGCTATCAAAATAGGATTTCAATTTTCACATGATTTATCTACCTTAATACACTATCAATAAACACCATCATTTATTCTTTATCGCGGGTACATGTAGAACCTATATGATATTCATATGGATTTATATTTTATTCTCTTGAATATATTGATATTGAACCATCAACAATATACTCACTTTTCAACATAACAAAATTCTTTCTCATCATCTCCATTTTAAAAGATACCAACCTAATTGTCCTCAATCACCTTCTATGAATAATATTTGTAACATATTTATGATCCTATCGTTTATGTGTTAGCGATAAATATTTATTTATATATATATTCATCAAACATTATTCTAGTTATTACCATACTTTTTCAACTATAGTGGAATTAGAAACACTCTTAAAGTATCTATACTTGGATTCATCATGGAAAATATTTCGTTAAGTGACATGTCAAAATGAGACCTCAATAAGAAAATGGGTTTGTATAATTACAATGGATAGGTTTGATTATATATAGGAAATCATGATGTGTTATTCTTAGTAAAAATATTTATATCCATATAAAAAATCGTGTTATACATCCTTTCGGCTTAACCTTCTTTGCTTAGTTGGTAAAGGGAATAACACTGATATTGATTTACATGTTTGTAAAGATAGTCAATGAGCATTCGACTAGAAAAAAGTGAATCATTACCTGATTTTAATCACATTAATGTTGACATAGTATGATTCTCATAAATTCAAAAAAAAATTATGAATCTATTGATAGTTTTTAATTTCATTGAGATAAAAATATTATTGTTTATTCATGTAAAATTTGTAAAAAAATATGTATCCACTTGGTGGTCCCTTCGATATTAGCCCACACACATCAGTATGTTCCAACTAAAATGGTTACTCAGTTTGAATAGAAAATTAGTTGTGATGTCTTTTTTATTTTTTATTATTCCATTAGGTCATGCACACATTGTTAATATTTTCCTTTAGTATAGGTATATTACTCATAAATTCATCATTGATTAATTTCCTCCTATTATGTTGTCTAAAAATTCATAATCTCTTATTCCACAAGGTTTTTTATCTACAAAATACAAATAAAAAAAATATTTAGACTCACAATCCAAAACAAATATCCTTTTGTTTTATCCCCCACTGATATTATAATCCAAAAATATATTATATTAATAATATGTCAATTTTTCCATAAAATTATACCACTTCCATCCTAAAAAATAAGTTATACACTTGTCAGGTAGTGATTTAATCTATTGTTAAATAATATATTTCCAGTACAGATGTATTTCATCAAAAGTATCCCATTTTTAATGCCTTTCACATTTAATGGAATATAATTTCCAAATTTAAGAGATCCACCATTACATTTGACCCCATTAAATTGGCTTTTTAGATCTATAATATAGTGTGGTGAAAAAAATTCAAGATCCAAGGTTTTTTGGTATTTATTTATATAAAATAAAAATCAATAAAATCATATTATTGATTTTTATTATGATACTTTCTAGTTATTAAGTGACTATTATATTTTTCAGGTTTAAGAAACCATATTAATTCAAAAATATTCTTATTCCCATCTATAATAACCCAAAAACGCCTTGATATTGAATGGTTGAATTAGGGATTAAAATTATACATTGAATAACATAGGACATGTACCCGCATTTTTAGGTACTTACTAAACATATGGAGGAATTGTAAAATTATGAAAAAAATAATATGCAAAAATAGAAACACAATACAACAGTTCTACATGAATCACCAATAATGTAATGTCCAAGGAGAATATGTCGAAAGTGAGTCTATCATACCTAAATCCCCCATGATTACCTATATATTTTGGATTACTATTTATTAGTAATAGTCACATTGTTACCAACCCACTATTTTTGCATGAATTTTATTGATGAAACATTACCACCCTCAGATCACATATTTCAACTCCCACTTGATTGATAATTTGTTTCAAGTCATTATATTTTTACTGGCATGAAGTTATCTTATATATCAGATAAAATTAATGTGACTGTTTACATCTTTTAGGTACAATTACTATGCATGGATATATTCAAAAACAATTTCTAAAAGTTATGTGTTCTCGCGTATGTATTTTTAATGAACATATTTTTTATAAAAAAAATTTAAATTAACTACCATATTTCTACCAAAAACAGAAATCATGAAACTCCCAATATTCACAATATACTAACATTCAATAAACTCATTAAAATCATAAAAATTTCATTTTTTTAAAATTAACAACTTTATTTATACTATTTCAGTAAAATTATTGGGAAACAATTTATTTGAAAAAATTATTTTCACGATTCTTTTGTGTGCTTAATGTACCTCATTTTAATATTAATTTGGTTTTAATAAAATCTTCAAAATACTATAATGATAATCCTCCATAAAAATCCTTTTCATATCTATAGATTGTGGGATTATTTTTATTTATATATTTGTGTTACCCTATCATATAACTATGTGTCCATTGGAAAACTCTACCATTCCCTAAAAAAATTCACACTGAATTTCCAACATCAACCTATCTTTCAAAAAACTCAGTGTCTTTAAAAACAAATATTAGAGTTTTTGTCTACTAACGAATATTCACATAATTTCATAAAATTTGCATCCCTCTATTTAAAATAAGCATACATTAATGAAAAATTCATTATAAAATATTCATACCTTCATGTCACCATGATTTTAGGAATTCCATTCCATTTCCATATTTTTATAAGGCGGTCTTGGGAAACTATATTTTATGAAACATGCCCATTCCTCTAGATTTTGGACCTCAAAATTTTGATTACATTGAAAAAAGATCCAAAATCAAAACTAATGTTGCATACAATATAATATAACCTGAATTGAAAAATATTTGGCCATCTTATTTGGGATTAAAAATAAACACAACATACAATCTTTTTCCAGATTTGAATACCCTTGTTTTCAACATCCAAATATATTCAACATGTTTCTTATAGTTAATAAATTTTTTTTCTTTATCATAATGTTCATTTATGAATATGATCCATGAAACTACCTTTAAATTGTTTTTTATAATGACTTCCTCTTAATGTATACTTTTTTATTAATCAATAAATATAAATATTATAAAAAATTATATTCATAGAGAAAATTAAACAATACTAAATGAAAATAACCTTAAAATATTTCTCTATGGGATATGTAATGTGGCTATATGGGATTCTATAATTGTTCTAATTCTACCCTATATTCAGTTTCTTTTATAAATATTTCTTTTTTTAATTCTTCTATCTATTTCTAGAATTACTAATGTCATTTTTCTATATTTTCTCTCTTTGTAATTGTGAAGATATTTTAATTTTAACTCACTTTTAATGTAACCAATAGATTATAATTATTCTCTAATTCCATGAAATATTAATAAATTTTACTATAATAGACTATCACCAATTATTTTAATTACATTTACTCTATGATGTATCACCTGATTGAAATATTTTTGTTGATTGGACCACTCATCTTTGAATTCAATGACATATTTTAAAATTAATTATTATTTTATTACATTCTTTTGAAACCAAATAATTATCTATTTTTACCATTATCCACCTTATATCTAGTATTAAAAGTTGAAATAATATCATTTATAATAATAATCTTTTATTTACTCTAATGTTTTTGTTTTTTTACTTCTTTTACAGAATTATTAATATCAATATAAAAATTATTTTTATAAGATTTTTTATTGAGATGTAATTTTTTTTCATAGCTATATATTTTTAGAAAATAGATCCTAAATTTCATTCTTAGAGTATATTCATTGTTTAACTCTTCATCCTCAACTAAATATTAGTTTTCATTTTTTAATCCTTCATTTTAGGAATTATATGTCCAATTTCATCATCCATTAGGATATTATTAAGATGTTATAAAGCTTTATCCTCATCATCATCATTGTCAAACCTTCATTTTAAATAAAAAATAATTTTCATAAAACATGTTTTGGAGTGACTTTATTCTTCACATTTTTGAATAATTTATTTATAGGATGACCCATTAATTATTTCTTCAAAAACATCATTACTTTTTTATTTCATTATATTCTCAGTAAAAAGAATAACATCCTTAACAAAATTGATGCATTTAAAATGAAAGTTTTCTTTTATACATACCTTCAGTTCAATGGATAAATCTTATTGAAAAAATATATAGTTCTTCATAACGATCATATAAAATTTACACTATATTAGATAAGGTTTGATCATATGTAATTTTCAATTAATTAAGATCAATATATGAAATTTCATTTAACCACTTTCATTATCTTTTGAGTGTATAACCTTTTATAATTTCATTGTGGATTAGACTGTTACATAATTCATGAGTGGGGAATTATCAATATATTTATCTTTCAACAAAAGGGTTATAACATCCAATATATTTGGTCTAATCCTGATGAGATTATTAACAATATAATAATCATCAATTTTTTCTCTAAAAAGTCTTATATAATACGCATCAATATTGAATCTTCTACATAGTTTATCAACAAATTAGTTTTCAAAGTTTCTTATATCACTAAATTTATTCCAACATATTTTCATATTAATTTTATTAAGACTATTCTTCAATTCATTGATGATATGATAATTTTTCCATATATTATACTATGATATAAACCCCTTAAATATTTTTAACTTCTTCTTAGATAATGATAACATTAAATAGTTTTGTTATTTTCTATCATTTCCAATGATAGTTTTATCAATGTTAGTCCATGAAAAAAATATAGAATCTAGGTAACCTTAAGCAGTAGTATAAAATATATTCCATCCTAGGGATACAAAAGATTCAATAATTATCTTCTTCCATAAATAAAAAAATTCATTACCATTATAGGTAATAACTCCATTTTGATTTATTGTATTTTAAAGATCAAAAACAATATATCATATGATCTAAATGAGCTAACATCCATCTAATAGAAATTGAAAACTATTTCTACATTTGTGGAATTCATAAATCGGAGGGAACCAGGGTACTATATTTATTTATCAATAACTTTAATATGGTGTGAAGTCTTTTTTATAAAAAATACATTAATTACTTGGTAAAATAGATTATAAAATTGTGGATAGTTCAAGGATTAGTTTCTTGAAAATTTGGAAGCTAATACATTAAAAACATAAATTTCATCACATTCACTTGAAAGGATACTTTGTAGGTTCAAACATGCTAAACATTAATGAATATTGTATCCTATGTATATAAAAAAATGAATACAGTGGTTATAAATCCCCTCTAAGAGAAGAAACAGAGTGGGTATTAAGAATGTGAGAATGAGGCATAACAATGTGGTATGATCAAAATAACATTAGAAATATCATAATTGAATGTTCATGAATCATAACATTGATTTGTTTTTATAAAATAAATTTATACATATATTGTCACATCACAATTTATTAGCACAAAGTTGTCATAAAAATTATTTACTGATATTATTCACCATTTTATCATATAAAATTACATCTATTTAGATATATTATTTCACAATGCATTAGAGTTATATTAGGGATAAACAATCATGTTTCTTAATTCATGTGAGACACGTCAATCATAATAAATAATTTTATAAAAATTAAAATTATAATAAATAACTGGATATATATAGTATCATCGATAACATATGTGCATAATGAAATGAACATTAACATATTTTTAACATTTGAAATTGGATTTTTGGTTTCATATATATGAATACCTAATAAAATTGTTATAATTACATCGTGGTGAATTTCCATGGATATTAATTGTTTAGGTATTGATTATGATATAATATTTCATTTTAAACGATAAAATAATGAAATTAATTCTGTAATAAGTTGGTATACGATGTCGTTTAAAAAAATTCTTAATGAGAGGGAAACATGGTATCCCATTCATAAAATATTATTTTCAAACTATTTGGATAAGTAAAACTATATGTAAATTTTTTAATTCAACATTTAGAAGGTATAAAATAATTGAAGTGCTTGAATAGAAAAGAAGAAGAGGGGAGTTCCACTACCTAGATAGATTTCATCCTAAATGTTGAGGATATAATGTTGTGACCATATAGACACCTTTTTGAGACTCATCAAAATGTAAAATGACTATTACATCGTGGATAATATATTTGGAGATAACAAAATTGGGGGGATTGGTGGGTTTTAATAGTATAATATGACGACTTATTAAATATTTTCCAAATATTGGTCTTGGAATTCTAAAATGTGTAAAATGAAAAACCATTAGTTTAAATATGATTTTTTTATTAGTTTTAAACTTTTATTTCATATTTTATAATTTTTCAATCCATTATAATTGGTATCCATTTTTTTAATTACTTTTTAATGATAATATTGTTTTCCAAAAAAAAGCCTTTAAAATAATAATTTCTATTTTATAAATTGGAAGGAAATTTATAGTTTTGGAATAATATTAATGAAATAACATTTTTTGGTCATTTATTATATTATTTTAATAATAATATCATTATGAAAAATATATTATTTCAAAAAACATTCCAAAAACACACAGATGCATTTTAACTATTAACTAAATATATATCATTTTATAAAAAACACCAAAAGTTAAACAATAATAATTTAAATTAATGGATGTAAAGTTTAATTTTTATTTGTAAAATGGATATATAATAAATAGAATATTTACATTAAATAAAAAAACTATATTTATTGAAAATATGTTATTTTCGACATAGAAAACTTCATTCTACATATAAAAACATCCTAGGACATAATAAATTTTATTATCATTTATATTTTAATTAATAGTGTTTTAAGAGAGTAATTAAAGAAAATATATTTTATTTAGAATAATGTAGATTATTATAAAACTATATACATTTACAAGAAATGAAACAATGATTAATTTTTATCCAAATATTTTTTTTCAAATTCTTACCACATTGAATTGTATGTTATTAACTATAATACTAATAAAAATTTAATTAACAAAATAAAAAATTTTATATTAAATGTAATTTGTTGTTTTCGAATATATATATATATATATATACATAACCTTTTGTTACACCATCATAATACCTGATGGTATATTTGGTGATGGATGTAGTTTCTTGGGTGGAACAACTGAAATTGGCACTGTGTAGATCTCAATTAACTTCAAATTAACTCATTGATAATTATTATATATCCTTACTAGTTCAATATATGCTTGGACTTGGTCATGCAAGAACTCATTTGATGCTACCTCCCTCCAATGTATTTTCAAATGGGCTTCCAAAGGATTATCTTCACTACTACAGTCCATCATCTCAATATTATAAATAAATCATTAATTTTATTAGCATTTATAAACACTAATTATAACAATAAAATTATTTCCATCTATAAGTGTGAAAGCTATTCATATTGATAATGTTTCATTGAATGGTCATATCTAGTGGTCACTTTTTACTTTATGCCAAATATATACTCCAAAATTAATCAATTTAAAATACTTTATTCACAATGTTTATAATAATTAAATTCAATATGTTAAATATATTCTAATTGTCTATTTTTTATTGTAACAGTTTTGATGTTCTGTTTAATATTCTTTTATGTTATTGATCCAATAAAGCATTCCACTTTTTGGTCGTTATTATTTGGTATTAATATCTCTTTAGAAGAATTATCTATCGTAATTTATATTATTATATGTCATGTATTTTTATTAATATAATATCTATGTACATATATTATTAAGTATAATAAAATATTCATTTTAAATAAAATAATTTATTTTAGGAATCATCTAAGGATATTTATTCCATCACGCCCCCCTACCATATAAAACTATTTCATTCAAATTGTTGCCTTACTAAATCACAATTAGTGGAAGTTTTAATTCATTTATTCTTAATATTCCCATGTAGCTTCTCTAAACATATGATTTATCTTCGGTAAAGTCATAAATTATATTTTATTATTCAATAACACTTGATCCATTATTTAAAGAATGTGACTACCCTCTCTTTTCATATGTTATCATTATATAACTTTTTTGGTGTATTTAAAGAATTATAAATACAAATTCACATAGACCGTATTAGTCTATATCATTTAGAAACATAAACATTGGTACATAAGTGAGGTAAATTATCTCCCACAAGGTTCTTATTGACTAAAACATCATGTATACACATCAAATATAATACATATCTTCATAACATGTGGGATAGAAACATAAAAAATAATTGATCTTAGATTCCTCAAACTGTTAGAAAGGGGAGAATTGTAAGCATAAAAATGAGCATATTGGTGTTAGATCATGATCATAAAATAATGTTATCATACACTAAATATCATAAAATCATAAACATGATTTATTGAACAAATATTTCCAGTTTGTAATAAATTAATCAAAATGAAATAAATAACATAAATAATAAAATAATAACAATTGAATAATAGTAGTATGTGTTCACTCCCAATAACATATTTTTAGTCATCGTTCACTATAATGTCCATCTTATTAGTTTGATTTCACATTAAATACCATAATTGTTTGGAATGTATCACTCTCATCACCTCATTAGTAGTATGTGTCCACTCCCAATACCATATTTGTAGTCATGGTTCACTATCATGGCCATAATAGTAGTTTGAGTTCACATTCAATACCATAATTGCAGTCATAGTTCACTCCCATGGACAACATAGTGTATCCCATGATATAAAAATATTTACACAATTCATTTGATGGAGATATAGGTCCAACCCATATCATAAAGATATCATAAATACATGTTCCCCAAGAACATTACAAACCACATCATTACCAATGAACTAAAAAGTGTTTCATTAAATTTTATCATATATTAACCATTATAAATATATATGTTTCATAATAATTTCATCAAATCATCACCCATTAAAAGAATAAAGTGTAATAAATATATATCCCATGAAAAAAAATAGATTTCATAAACATATAACCTCTTAAAGATAACATATTTAGAAAAAATAATTCATTATTCTATAAAGCATTTAGAAAAATAAAATGAATGGAAAATGTTTTTTATATAAAAGAGGGGAATGAATAAAATCAATGGATATCAACTTAAATCAAAAATGACATTAAAATATCATTTAAAACCATTTGATGATGAAAATATCCTTAATTATTTGAAAAATTATTTCTAAAACATAAATGAATTTTTAAACAATATTATTTTAAAATAATCTTGAAAAAAAATAATTAGTATATTAAAAATATAAATTCTGTTTCATCAAAATTTTATATAATAAGTTTGATATTTTTTGAAAACCATTTTCTTTGAGAAAACTTTGAAAAAATATATTAGAATTAGGTAACATTGTTAAAACACTACTATAAAAAACATAAACATTGAAATCATATAAAGAAATATTGAAATTACATAATTTTTTTAAAATATTTATTTTAAAACATATATAGAATTATTTGAAAATATCTTAAAATACTTATTGAAAATAACTAAAATTTTAAATCTTTTTCGAAAAAATAGTTTCAAAATAACATGTATTTACCTTCAAAAGAAAAGACATGACCACATTTTCATAAAAAATTATAAATTATATTAATAACAAAAGTGATAGAAAGTGGTACCATTGCTTGGATAAAATAGGAATATAGCGTTTATAATAAAAATAAATTGATTTATTGAGACATGGGTCATAATATTTTATCAAGGAAAAAATAATAATAAATAATCTCGATAAACAATGATATTATTTCAATAAACTATTATCAATTGGTAGCATTGAATCATACTAACCATGTAAGAAATATAAATTCAATGGATCATAAAATATAATGTAAAATAAAGAGATTCATGAAATAAAAAATCAATTGTAATCATATACAACACATTAAAGAATATAGGTACATAAAAAAATTAGTGTCTCAAAGATAGAAAACATGGACAAAATAACTTTAAAAATTTGGTATCATTTAAAACATAAGTCCCATAAATTACAAAGTATAAAATTGATATGAAAATAAAGAAAAATTAAATTAGAGAAATAATATATTTACGTCATGGTAATCATACACACTACATAAATTAAATGATAGGTTAAAAAGGAATGTATCTCATAGAAGTAAAAAATGAGATTAAAATTCCATTACCATATGTATTGAATCCTTCAATAACACTAAAAACCTCATATATAATAAATATAATTTTATAATAAATATTTTACAGAAACATATTTTTATATATAATACCATATATTATTTTATTATGATTTTATATTTCCTTAATATTAATAATTAAATGTTATTGATTCACTTTAGAAATATTTTCTTTGTTCTTCATGTATGTTTTAAATTATTATTATTTATATTAATAAATGAATTAATATATAGTGATGAAAATGAATACACCATTCATGGAGACGGAAGGTTGAACATAAGTGAACATTATTTCTATTTTTTTATCGTACTGAAAGAAAGTATGTAAATAACATATATTTATATATGTAAATATGAAAATTAAATTAGAATTATTATGTTATATATATCAAATTTTTATATTAAATAAATCCTTAACACATGCCTTCCAAGGTGTTAATGAATAAAATAACATTGATGAGGCACTAGTCCACACTTACCCAAAACAAAATTATCATATTTACATAAGATGTAAATTATAGAAGTATGTTTTAAAAAATAATTAAATAATAATAAAAACATAATTAATAAATTATTTATCATATATAAAACGTTTTTCTATTATAATACTCTAACATAAAATATGGTAAAGGATAAATGAAAATTCCTCATTTATTGAGGTGGTAGTTTGTCATACAAATAAATAGTATGTTCATTACCCATTTAATGGATGTTTGTTTGAGAATATATAGAACAGTAGTGTAAAAATATATCAATATATATATATTATTTATTTTTTATAAGAATAGAATATGGATAGTTTATGGGGTGATGAATGGAAATAAATCTAAATATCTTGACGAAATATGTTACCTCTTCTTTAGGTCACTTCATTTATTTTACACAAAAGGGATTCACTGGAAGGATTAATTATAAAAGGGAGGCTTCTAGGATGAGTATATAAATTTTGGAGAGTGATTTGGGATGATATTTCTTAAACACGCATTTCATGAGGGGTGTGAATAAGAGGGAGGAGAGGAGGCCGTTTTATACTTTAGGAGGAGTGGAACTGTTGTAAATATAAAAAAAAGATACATTAATTAGTTCTATACATTACCTAAAATTCCTAAATAATTGAAACATAATTTAATAAATGTGATTCATGTTATATAAAAACCTCCACCACACAAAAATAAGTTATTTTTTAAAATTTGTACCATAACATATCTTTTTTTCCAATTTTATCATTTTGGTTTTTATTAAAGAAACTAGTCTTATTACTGATGTAATATACCAATTTTTACCAAATTAAAGTTATATTTATTGGTAAATGTAGAATAAATTTTTTTAAATTATATATATAATATAAAAAATAATAATTCTACATGTGTTTGAAATTGATTTTAAAAAAAGTGCATGCAACGCGCAAAATAACTACTTTAACTCGGATCTTGGTAAATTTTTTCTCAAAATATGGGACAACAGGTTAAAAATAAAAGATAAATTGTTCAATTAATAAAATATATTTATTATTTAATAACAATTAGAAATAACATTTTAGAAGATAGTATTTTTTATTCATTTTAAAAAATTTAATAAAATAAAATTTATTTAAAATAAAAGTTATGTCAACATTCACCTTATTAATTTATTTTTAATTTTAACAAAACAAAAAAATTATTCTTAATAAAATATATTATGGTCATATATATGTAATATTATACTCATATAAAACTAATTAAATAAAATCATTTTGTCAATTTTTTTCAAATTTAATATTTATAGTATTATTTATTTAAAATGTATACTAGAACAATTATCACTTCCTTGGAATTTGTAAATCATATTAAGTAATTTTTTCATCTATAAATATTAATGATAAATAATTATGATAAAAATGACTTATTTATATTTAAAAATGCATGATTACAAAAAATATGATGTTTTTAACATATATAAATGTTTTACAGATGTTAAAGGTAAGGAATATTCCCATTTGGGATTTTCCAGTTACTTAAATTATCATATTGAGAAATTTCCTTAAATTGTATCCTAATAGAAAATAAAATTATATAAAATATAGTATATAGTCGAATTATTTTCAGAAAATTGTTTTTCTTATTGTTAAGGTCGTTTTAGCCCTTAATATTAAGGTTTCCTCACATAAAATGCGTAATTTTTCCATAATCTCAAAAATTAATTTTGTTCATTTTCAGTAATATTACGGGTCAAGAGTTTATTTTACCTTATTAGAAAATAATAATTATAATAATTAAATTAGTTTGTTTCTGTTTTTCAAAATTTAAATCAAAAATGTTGGAATATTATGTTTAACTTTAATCCCATAGACGTAAACAAAATGCAGATTTGTAATATAAAAATGTTCAAAAGATGAATTAGTTTTTATATCCCACATAAATATAAAATTTATTCTAATGACCTAAATTGGATTACTAGATTAATAAATAATCTATATTGTTTTTAAAACCAACATAAAATATATTTTAATTATATTAATAAGTTATATGGAAAAGATGTTTTTAATTACAATTTAGTAGTTTTCATTGTTCATAGAAAAATAATGTTTCTCAAAAAATACAAAAAGTTCAACCTAATGTAATTTTTATATTCCAAATTTAAAGATTAATTTTATTTTGACCTTTAACATTAATAATGATTTCAATATTTTATTTAAAATATTTACTCCATTAAAAGGCGATAAAAAATTATCATGTGTGTAACTTGAGCCATGTCGATCTTGTTTATTATGAAAACTAAACATTATATTGGGTGTAGAGTACAATTTACATGGTTTTGTTCATAAATAAATCCAGACATAGTTATATTATATTAAAAAAATTAATTAGTGTTATGTTAAATGAAAAATATAAAAACAAATTAATTAATTCATACACAATATTTTAAAAAATATCTAGGTGTTACATTATAGCCCCCACCTAAAAACGTATTTCACCCTATAAAAAATCTAGTTTATTAATGGTTTAATATATTTATTTTCTGTTGAATAAAATTACATCATAATAATAGATACTAAAACTTCCATTAAATTTCAATGTTAGAAACATAACTGTTACCCAATGTAACATGTAACTGGTTTTAAACCTGGGATAACATTGATGGAAAGTGAAAATATATAAAATGAGGAAAATAATATATAATTATAGGGAGGGATTTAGTTCATCAATACCAAAAAATTTAATTATCAATTGAATGTTGAGGGACTCAATTTCATAATTTTGTGACGATTTAAATGGATATCGGTTCAAAAAAATTATGTTATTAGGACAACACATTTTTTGATCATTTTCCGCATTTTGAATAAAAATTTTGATGATAAATAATATTATAAAGTATAGTTTACTGATATATTTCTTCAAAAACAATTTTTTGGGCAAAAATCCCTCAAGGCATCATTGAAACATTCTTGGGGTGATTGTTTTTGTTGACAAAGTGGACATCTGAGTGGTGATTGTTGACAAAGAAAAACAATGACATACGAATTTGTTGACAAAGAGGACTTCATGATGGAATGTCGAGTTCAAGAGCTGAGTTCAATGATTCATGTTTTATTCAAGAACGTCAACAAAAGAGATGGATGATCTGGAGATGGTACAAAAAGAACAGATACAAGGTGGCGCCGTTTTCCAGTGATTGCGAAATTTTTGGGCCTTTAAATCGACAAATAAAGAAAAGTGGTTTTTGGAAAAGGAACATGCGCACTGTGTACTTGAAGGCTTGGAAACTTGTGCGCCATATGTTTTTCAAGATCAGATCATCAAAATATGGAAAAGGGATAAGGGTCACGCAAGTTTTAGTGAGGTTGCATAGGTGATGTGTGCGCCGTGAAAGATACTTGCGCGCCGATGCCTTGGAAGTTTGAGAACTTGCGCACCTATGGTTTTTCAAGATCAAAAGATCAAAATATAGAAAATTAAAGAGGTTTGCCCAAGTTTGGAAGTAGGTCGCGCAAGTTAATTGCAGGGGAAGAGACCTGTGCGTCGAGCCTTGCGCGCTGAGGGTTGACTTGTGCGTTGTCACGCAGGGTGGTCAGATTGCCGAAAAATACTGGACCACCCCTCCTCATTCTTCACCGTAGTTCAACACTTTGAGAAATCAGAGCTCTTGTCGTGCATGTGTGGTGGTCGTGCAAGTGGTGTGTGGGTCGCGCAAGTGAAGTTGCGCATCGGTGGTTGAAGTTGTGCGCCAGTGTCAGAAGTTGCGCGCCGGTTTGCAGTTGCGCGCCAATATTTGTTTAGGCATAAAAGTAAGAGAGTCGCGCAAGTTTGGAGTTGGGGAAGATTGTGTCACGCAAGTGTCTGAGGTGGAATTGTGCGCCGATACTTGTGCGCCGAGATATACTGGCGCGCCAAGTAAGGTTTATTTCCAGCAGTGTTTTTCAGGCTGCGTAAAAGCAGGAAGTTTGCCCGATACCTTCGGTGCAAGGAGATATTTATCTACAGGTGGAAGTTTTACTTCAACAGAGAATCTACATACTAAGAAAGCTGCATTTATTCATGAAAATGAAGAGACCTACAGGTCTATAAACTGTGAGTGGATCCTTTCCAGAGCAGTGAGCAAAGGAAGAGGAAGAAGGTGATCCTCTCCACCGGTAGTCAGCCAGAGAGAGAGAAACATGGAGTGACCCTTGGGAAAGCAGTGATCTGACCCTAAACCTTGTAAAGGCAGTGAGCCTCGGACAGAGTGACTATTCACGAACATTGTAATCCACATCTAGTGAAGTATAGTGGAATTTGGTACGACCGGAAACCTGTCAGCATATGCTCCTTGGAAATAGCCCTTATCGATGAACCAAGTAAAATTGTTGTGTACTATGCTTGTTTTACTTTCTTTTTATATTGTGCAACAAGAAAGAGAGAGAATAGTGTTTTTCTTAACAGTGAAACAAGATCAGAACGGTCCGATCTTTGGGAATGGATGTATTTTCTGCTGCTATGCAAGGTATCACAGCTGATATTACAAGTGGTGTATTATCAGAAGTTGAGCATAAAGAGTTGGATGCTGATGCCAAAGAAATAAATGCCTTAGGAGATCCCTTTCCAATCCTATCTATACAAAAGTGATGTAATGCAAAACTTCACATTCCATGTGGGAAAATCTTTTGAATATTTATGAAGGGGATACAAATGTCAGAGAGGCAAAGCTGCAAGTTTTTTGGAACAAGTATGAAGATCTAAGAATGAACCCAAATGAGTATGTTGATGCATTCTTTGACAGGGTAAATGTTGTGGTAGAAGAAATGTGAGGTCTTGGTGAGATTATCAAATACATTAAAATTGTAAAGCGCATCTTGAGAAAACTTCCACCTCAGTTCAATCCAAAAGTTTCTATTTTGGAGGATAAAGATCTGAAAGAGCTGACATTGGATAACCTGCACAACACTCTTATTGCGTATGAAATGAGAAATGATGATAACGATGTTGTGGAAAATGGGAAATCTAAAGAGGTGGCATTTAAGGCCATGAAGAAGCTCACTATTGAAGATTCTCTGGAGGAAGAAGAGACATATGAGGTGATGCCATTCCTTTCATCAAATCTGCAAAGAGGGGAAGAAAAGTTTAAAGGGAAACTTCCACTAGCATTATTTCGATGTGGAAAGGTTGGTCATCTTGCTGCAAGATGCCCCAAAAAGTTTCAAGAATAAAATGATGAAGATGAAGTTCAAAATCCCAAGAACAAATCCTCATCCTATGTGAAAGGGAAGAAGCGGTTCAAGAGAAATTTCTTCAAGAGGATGAATCTTATTTCAAAAGAAATAGACAGTTCAGATGAGTCTAAGGATAAAGAGGTTGAGGAGTTTGAAAATTGTAAAGATCTTAGACAAAATGCTATGGTAGCGGTCATCGGTAGTTCTTAGGAAAAGGAAGAAACTGACATTGGAGAAGAGGAAGCAGAAGTTGAAGGAAGAGTTGATATGGAAGATGAATTGGAAGTAGCTCTTGAGGAGATAGATGTTTGGAGAGAAAAAACAAAGAAATATAATAAGGTTGTTTGTGATGCCAAACACTATATGCAGCAGCAGGAAGATGAGAAGTCTGAGTTGATGGAAGAAATTGAAAAACTCAAGTTATCAACACCAGAGAACTCAAAATCATTTATTGAGTATAATCTCAAGATTGAAGAACAGAAAAGGGAGATCGATGGCTTGAACAGAAAAGTGAAAGATCACGCCAAGAATATCGAAGAGCTTGAAGAAGAAGTTGTCAGTCTACGGAGAAAAGTTAAAGACGAGGAAAAAGCCTTTGATTACTAATACATTAATGGAAATGCAGATCATTCCGAAGACTGAAAAGATAAAAGAGGCACCCAGTAGATCAGCCGGAAAGAATTAGCAATTTAGTTCAATTCTTAAGGCTGATTCAAGGCTTGATCATAAAGAAAAATCTGGGGAAATTGAAGTCAGACCGCAAGTACTCGTCCTGATATTGAAGATTGATTTGGGCAGAAAGCAAAATTAGAATATTCAAATATCCCAAGGGGAAACTCGGAGTGATGATGTTTCACGAAGGAATGCACCATATATCAGGTGTTATTTTTGTGAGAAGATGGGACATTCACAGTTTGTGTGTTCCATAAACCAGAGATATCAAAGGGAACAAGAACAGTGGTGGCAGCCAAACAGAGAACGGTTTTCCAGAACATATTTTGAACGACACTGTTTTTGGTGCGGAGGATTTGGGCACATGACTAGGTACTGTACTTCAACCATTCAGAGAAATGTACCAAAGTAGAATCAAAACGTTCTCATGTAACAGATCAATAAACCGACAGATGAGTTAAAAATGTAGAATAGATTTGCGGCTTTGCAAGATGAGGCTGGTCCATCATACTCTGAGAAAGAATAGGAGTCTCAATACATTCCAAGTGTGAAAGAAAAAGTATGGACCAAGAAGAAAAAAATGAGAAGTCTGTGGTGGCGGAGATTTTCCTTAAAGAATCAGATCGATCTGGTGTGTGGATCCTTGACAGTGGTTGCACATCCCACATGACGGGTAATAAGGATCTTGTCACATGCATAAAATATGACAAATAAGGAGTTGTCATATTTGGAAATGATGAAGGCCTGAAGATTGTTGGCTCAGGGAAAGCCAAGTTTGGGGGAAACAAAATGAGACGTGCTGTTGTCTTGGTAGTAGAGTGTCTTAGTCATAACTTACTCAGTGTCAGTCAACTATGTGACTCTGGGCACTCTATCCGATTTACCAAGAAGATATGTGTTCTGAAAGGAAAAGATGGAGCAATTGTTCTGTAGGGAAAATGACAAATGGAAATATCTACCTTGTAGGCGGGGAAGAAGATACATGCCTTTTATCCAGAGAGGAAGAAAACCAGCTATGGCATAATCAACTTGGTCATCTATGCCAACCATCTATGGAGGATCTCATTAAGTGTGATGCTGCTCGAGACCTTCCCAAACTATCACGATATCGCACTCATACGTGTGATGCTTGCCCACAAGGGAAGATCATCAGAAATACATACATGCCAAAGGAACAGAAATCAACTAGAGTGCTCGAATTGGTTCATGTTGATGTATGTGGACCTATCTCACCACGAGCTATAAATGGGTAAAGGTACTATGTTCTTTTCATTGATGATTATTGCAGAATGGCATGTGTATTTTTCATTACCTTTAAGACAGAGGTGTTCAGTTGCATAAAACAGTAAAGGAGGGAATCAGAAAGGATTCTTGGGCAGAAAATTTTGAAGGTCTATACACATAACAGTTAAAAATTCACAAATATTAAAGTGGAAGAATATCTCGAGGAACACGGGATGAGGCATCAAGTTTCATCAGTGAGAACTCCCCAACATAATGGAGTCGTTGAAAGGAGAAATTGGATCATCAACAACATGGCTAGAATGATGCTTATTAATAAATACCTACCAGAGAAATTTAGGAAGGAATTAGTTTTGACATCGGTCTATGTTTCGAACAGGTCTCTGTTGTGTCCGAAGCAAGGGAAGACTCTGTATGAAATGTGGTACGGAAATAATCTAATGTTGAAATACTTTCGAATCATTGGAAGTAAGTGTTTCATTCTCAACAAATAAAATCACAGGAAGTTTGAGGCACAAGGAGATGAAGGGATATTCCTTGGCTACTCAGGGGAAATTAAAGCATATAAATGCTTCAACAAAAGGCTAGGAAAAATTGTTGAGAGCAATGATGTCACTATATTAGAAAATGAACAGAATGCTCAATGACCTAGTGAACAGTTTTTGGATGAAAGTGATGATGAGTTAAGTGATATAGGGGGAGTAGAAGTGGCATAGGCTGACTTAGAAGAAGATACTGATGATGAATAAGAAAGTGTCAAGTCTGTGTCTACAAGGAAGACAAATAGTTGAGCTGAAATTGATAGGCAGAATATCATTGGTGATCATACAGCTCCAGTTCATACTCGAATAATGAAATCATTACAGCAAACATCATTTTTATCTTAGGTGGAGCCGAAATGTTTTTCCGATGCATTTGAAGATGAAAACTGGGTTTAGGATATGAATGAAGAGCTTGATTAGATTGAAAAGAACCAGACATGGGAGATTGTTTCGAGGCCAGTAGACAAGAATTTCATCCGGACTAAATGGGTCTATCATAACAAGATTAATGAATATGGAACTGTGATTTGAAACAATGTATGGCTAGTGTGCAATGGATACTCCCAGATAGAGGGAATAGATGTAGATGAGACATTTTCTCTAATTGCAAGGATAGAGACAATCAGATTATTTTTTTCCATAGTAGTGCAATGAAAGTTCAAAGTGTTCCAGATGGATGTCAGATCTGCATTCTTGAATGGGTTTCTAGAATAAAAAGTGTACATTGAGCAGCCAGATGGTTTTCTCATTCATGAGGATGAGAACAAAGTTTATAGGCTGAAGAAGGCATTGTATGGGCTGAAACAAGCACCAAGAGCATGGTACTCAAGGCTTGTTCAGTACTTGAAGAAGCTTGGTTTTCAGCATGGAGGAGTTGATTACAATCTTTATTTCAGTAATGATAGTAATCAAAGGATGATGGTGCTGGTGTATGTCGATGAAATAATTTTTGGTGGATCTGATGAAGCTTAGTGCAGACAGTTTTCTGAATTCATGAAAAATGAGTTTAAAATGTTAATGATTAGAGAGCTAACGTTTTTCCTTGGTCTACAGGTGACATAATAAAGGAATGGAAAATTCATTTCTCAATATAAATATGCCAAGGTGGTTTTGAGAAGGTTTGTAATGGAGAATTCAAAGGAGTTGAAGACTTCGGTTGCTACCTGGATGAAATTATCAAAAGATGAGGATGAAAAGGTTGTTAATATCACAGAATACAAGCAAATTATTGGAAGTATGTTATACTTAACTGCAAAAAGGCCTGATATTGTTTTCGCCACATGCCAAGAAGCGAGATATCAGAGTAATCCCAAGGAAATCCACATGCTTGTAGTGAAAAGAATACATCGGTATATCTAGGGCACAGTGGATTTCGGCATGACATATACTGATAAATCTTAGAGAGAGTTATTGGGATATACTATTACAGACTGGGCCGGTTCAGCAGATGATAGAAAATCAACGTCAGGTGGTGTATTCTATCTTGGTGGGCTATGTATTGCTTGGTTAAGCAAGAAGCAGGATTGTATTTCATTGAGCACCACAAAAGATGAATATATTGAGTCCACTCAAGCATTCACACAGTTATTGTGGATGAATCATCAGCTTGAAGAAATGGGAGTTGAAGTGAAGTCTCAGATCGGAATCCAGTGCGACAACTCAAGTGTTATAAATCATAGCAAAAATCTATTCAATCATTAATGGAAAAAGCACATTGAGATTAATTATCATTTCATCAAAGATAAGGTGGTACAAGGACTTGTGAAGTTGGAGTATGTGCCTACAGAACTACAGGTTGCAGACATTCTGACAAAAGCTTTACCCAAGGACGCATTTGAATGGCATCGACTGGCTATGGGAGTTCAATCGATTCCCCGCACATAAAAGCGTGTGTATGTGACACCCCCCCTTCTCCCTGAGGTATGATGTGTTTTTCCCTAATGTGATGATTTATTCTCTACTGTGTTACAGACTACAAAGGAGTGACCTTTGGGTTCATTGACAAAGGGGGAGAAAATAGTGATTGTTCAAGGGGGAGACAATGTGGAGATTTGATAAATCATGAATGATATGGGGAGAAGCTGAAAAGTGGAGCATCCAGATAGGGGTAGTTGAAGCAAGTTGAACTTGCATAGCTAGATCTTAGCTTGGACAACACAGGAAATAGGGCTAAAGAGGTTTTGAAGCTGACAAGGGATGAAGCTGTGACCAGAAAGGGGGATCGTATAAAATCTGCCGATGCTAGAAGTGATCGATCAAAGGATAGATATCACAACAGCTGAGGATCGTTATAAAAGAATAAGAGTGGTGTTGGAGAGTGGTAAGAATATTTCCAAACCAAACATTGGTCTTCCAACAAGTCCTTCAACAATTGTTATCAGATTAGTACAAATTGGTATCATTTTAGTGTCAACAGTGGGAGTTAGAGATGAAGTGGGTCATTGATGAACTTTTCATTTACTCTTGTTTCTCACACCGAGCATTGCTCATGTGGGCTTATAGTATGTGTTGAGTAAATTCTTGATCGCTATCAGAATCGAAAAAGGTGAATGCTGGCTGAAGAATAAACGATGTATCTTTTTATGGAAGAGTTGTCAACAAACCCAAAGGGGGATATTTTTGGGAAAAAATCCCTCAAGGCATCATTGAAGCATTTTTGAGGTGATTGTGTTTGTTGACAAAGTGGACATCTGAGGGGTGATTGTTGACAAAGAAAAACAATGACATTCGAATTTGTTGACAAAGAGGATTTCATGATGGAATGTCGAGTTCAAGAGCTGAGGTCAATGATTCATGTTTGATTCAAGAACGTCGACAAAATATATGGATGATTTCGAGACGGTACAAAAAGAAAAGATACAAGGTGGCGCCGTTTTCCAGTGATTGCCAAATTTTTGGGCCTGAAAATCGACAAATAAAGAAAAGAGGTTTTTGGCAAAGGGACTTGTGCACTATGTACTTGAAGGCTTGGAAACTTGAGCGCCATATTTTTTTCATGATCAGATCATCAAAATATGACAAAGGGATAAGGGTCACGCAAGTTTTGGTGAGGTTCCGCAGGTGACTTGTGCGCCGTGAAAGATACTTGTGTGCCGATGCCTTGGAAGTTTGAGAACTTGGGTGCCTATGGTTTTTCAAGATCAAAAGATCAAAATATGGAAAAGGAAAGAGTTTCTCGCAAATTTTGGAAGTAGGTCACACAAGTGACTTGCAGGGGAAGAGACCTGCGCGTTGAGACTTGCACGCAGAGGGTTGACTTGCGCATTGTCACGCAGGGTGGTCAGATTGCCTATAAATACTAGACCACCCCTCCTCATTCTTCACCAGAGTTCAACACTTTGAGAAATCAGAGCTCCCGCCGCGCAGGTATGGTGGTCGTGCAAGTGTTGTGTGGGTCATGCAAGTGAAGTTGTGCGGCGGTGGTTGAAGTTGCGTGCCAGTGTGAGAAGTTGCACGCCGGTTTGCAGTTGCACGCCAATATTGGTTTGGTCATAAAAGGAAGAGAGTCGCGCAAGTTTGGAGCTGGGGAAGATTGTGTTGCGCAAGTGTCTGAGGTGGACTTGTCCGCCCGTTGTGACTTGCGCGTCGATACTTACGCGCCAAGATAGACTTGCGCGCCAAGTAATGTTTATTTCCAGCAGTGTTTTTCAGGCTGCGTGGAAGCTAGATGTCTGCCCTATACCTTCGGTGCAAAGAGATATTAATCTACGGGTGAAAGTTGTACTTCAACAGAGCATCTACATACAGAGAAAGATGCATTTATTCATGCAAATGAAGAGACCTACAGGTCTATAAACTGTGAGTGGATCCTTTCCAGAGTAGTGAGCAATGGAAGATGAAGAAGGTGATCCTCTCCATCGGTAGTGAGCCAAAGAGAGAGAAACAAGGAGTGACGCTTGGGATAGCAGTGAGCTGACCCTAAACCTTGTAAATGCAGGGAGCGTGAGACAGAGTGACTGTGCCCGAACATTGTAATCCACAACTAGTGAAGTATAGTGGAATTTTGTACGACCGGAAACCTGTCGGTGTATGCTCCTTGGGTGTAGCCCTTAGAGGTGAACCAAGTAAAATTGTTGTGTCCTGTGCTTGCTTTACATTCTGTTTATATTGTGTAACAAGAAATAGATAGAAGAGTGTTTTTCTTAACAGTGAAACAAGATCATAACGGGATTTAATTTTAAATTAGTCATACCCGGATTAACCCCCCCCACTCAGGGTATTCAGCCTTGTGGACCTAACACAATTTCATATTTTTTTTAGCATTGATCAATTTCTAATTCATCAATTTCTTCATGAAATGGATATCAAGAATTAAATTATATTATTGAAGCACTAAAATATAAATCTTAAGGTCCATAAAAGAGTGAAAAGTGAAAATTGTTCTCTTTTCCTATTTTCTAATTTCCATGTAGTTATTAAATTAATCACTTTACTAAAAAAGTAACTCTAATGGTTCATAATAAATATTTATTCATCAATTTTTCAACTAAAAAAATTGTTACATATTAAATAGGACATCGTGTAGGAAAGTGGTAGGCATGAAACCCATATCATAAATTACTCAGGGGTTAATGACTCAATGCCTTGATGGAATTTATGGGTTTTTACCTTACCTTCGGTTATTCTTTTTTCTAAAAACACATCAATATAATTTTTAAATTAAATATTATGTCTATCTTTGATATACGGGTTTTCACTAAATGGACTTTTAACTAGAGTTTTCACTACATCCTTAATACATTAATACTTAATTTTTTGTTTATCACAAACATTTTATAAAATGTTAACTTTATAACCCATCTCATATATGAAAATAGACATCTTTTATAAGTAATTTTAGGATATTTTCTTCACATTGATCCCACATATATCACAATGTACGTCTTTGTTTTGGAATTCCAAACATGTTAATTTGTTATCATATATTACCATAGAGTATGGTAATAACATGATTTACCAAAACATCTTATTTGAAAAATTAATGTATCCTAATTCCAAATTATAAATTATTTATTCATTATATCCAAAAATTTTGTAACCCTCATCAATGATAGAATAACCACTTTCCAATAAATTCCTTGATTAATTCTATTGTAATCGATACCATACAATTTACTTATTCAAATAAAAAATATTGTTATCTAGTCAACATTATAATTACATAAATAACTTCTTAAAGGTTATATTCCATTATTCAAAATTTCAACTTTCTATTAAATCACTATTTGAGTCCCTTGAAAAAAATAATATAATATTCTAATGAATTAGTGAAAATCATAAGTTGAATAATCCATTTATATTCCACCATAATTATTTAATCAATTTACATCAAAACATCTATTATTATACTTCACCAATACATTATATGAAATATATCCCATCCCATTACATAATATATATTTTTTACCACCCCATGGTTTCGGTAATAAATATTGAATTTATGAAACATTGAGTCCCTTAAAAACCAAAAAATTTATAATTTAGTCGTTAAACATGATGTTGCCTCTACTATGTTTTGAATTTTGAAAACCTGTCATCTAGAGTTGTGATCAAGAATTCATTTGGAGTCTAATAGATCCAACATGATTTTTGGTCTACACTAATATACCCTAGTGAATAGAAATATGAATTATAATATGACATGTATGAATAGTAAATAATATTATTATTTTATTTTCTTAAGGTAATAAGATAATGAGATCGTAAATAATTTTTCAATCAGATATAAAAATATTTATACCTTTAATATTGTTATTTTTCGAATTAACTATGATTTTATTTAAAAATAAATTTAATAATATTTAAAAAATTAATTTCGGTAATTGGTGTCCATTTATGAATTATATATGTCAACAAATTGTTGGGGATAATTTTTGTTATTTTTCATAAATTCGACAATTTTTCATGAACTGTGAAATATGGTGAAATACCATATATACAAATTATCAATTAAATACACTATTTATGAAATCATGAGTGATGTAAGGCCACTTGGTTCGAACTTGAATTTTTTAGAGTTGGTGTCCTGAGAACCAACTGTTTATAATTTGATTACATGAATGTACACTTTTTATATGTTGTTCATTGTTCTGCATAACTATAATATAATAATGACCTAGAATATTTGTTGCATTAATAAGGTCATGGCAGATCCCTGCTATGATGAGAACCTTGAAATTCAATAACAATATTATTAAATAATGTCCTACGGTTGGATTACATACTATGATAGGACACATGGTATACAGACCGTCATGTGCGATTACTCATTAGAAGAAAAGACACTCTCTCATGGAGTTCGCACTTGGTAATCTCCAAGATGGGAGATTATGAGAATAGAACCACCAATAGTAATTTTGAATGTCTTCGTTTCATTGAACATTGTTGTCTACGAGTGTGTTTAATAGTCCTTAGACTGGAAGATTATCATTAACTCATGGCATGACTTGTGTACTAATATTTTCTGATGAAAATTGTCACAAAGACAGTTGGCGGAAAGAAGGGTACATTGTGTGTGTAACGAATGAATTATTGTTAATGTATAAGTCGAGGAAGTACTTTTACCTTCCATATTTATGGATGTAGATATCTCAGGACCTTTAATTGAATTAGAACTGTCACCCAAATTCCATGGCCATGGTGTCACGATGAGTTTATTTCTAGAATTAAAAAAATGATGGATCTAGCATATAGGTTAATGACAATACCTTGAAACCTGCATGATTAGATATTGAGACAAAGGGATTAAATTACACGGTAAGTGTTCGTATGAAGTTACACATCAATGCAGCATAACTTTCATTCTCTTGGATGCCTTGACCCATTTCTAGATAGTAATCTTGGACTTTAGGCAATCCCACCTAATGCAAACGAAAAAAGAGCCCTAGAGGGTCACACACTATGTGTATCCAAGTATCTCAAGCAGAATAATGATTATTCCCATATGAGGTTTAATTGTTATTCAAGGAATCCTAAATCATTTTAATATTGGAGTAAGAAGAAAAATGAAAACAACATATAAACTCCATGTACATTTAATATACACATCGTGTAGTTTTCATTTAGGAAAGGAAATGTGAACAAGATATAAACGTGCTGTAAATTGAATGTACACACCATATAGTTTTAATTTTGGAATGGAAATGAAAAACAAGTACACGCTGTGTATTAATGATTACACATCATGTAGTTCTTCCAGTCCAGGTTTTGAGAAAATATTATTGTTTTATTAAATGACATTTATTATAATCAGCTTGGGCGCATGTCAAGGAATTAATGATTCAACATGGGGGATTTCAATAAGAGTTAATTAAATATATAAAACTTATAATGTGGTTTTTTGTCATAACTCTATAACCTCTCACCCTATTATTAATATCCTCACAACCCCAAAACTTTTCCTTACTCGTTGTGCACAACACTTTTGGAGAATTCTATCAATGCAGAAAGAGCTCCTTCCACTAAGAACGCTCTCAATACCGAGATTTATCATCATCTATCAAATCAAGGCGATCTATAGCAGACAATGCAAGCATAGGCTTCTCCACGCTACCACTCGGAGATTCCTTTGGAAACATCTAGAGATATTTGGTGCATGTGTGGATCACCTCTAGAGGAATTCTACACATGGATTCTATGAACCAATGATGAATCACATCGGAATGTGATCAGAAATATCAATGAAGAAAGAACGCCATAATAGGTACTTCATTCCAATCAATTAAATTAATTATAATCATCCTATAATGATCCTATATTGGGGTTCTGGGACTATTCCTCTTATTTTTCTATTTCTCTGATTTGATTAGTTGAGTCTGGTATTTACTATCATATTTATTATGAATTGATCATTGACAATGACAAAAAACCTTGTGGACACATCCACCCACGAGCTTCCGTCGTGACCAGGACCTTCAAGTGGTATCATAGAAGTCACAATGTTGATTATAGTTATTTAATTTTCATTGATAATTTATGCATTTATGTTTGCTTCAATTCAATTTAAACCATTCAATAAAACTGAGTTAATGAGATCTGTTATTCCTCCTTCGTTTCATGAATCATGTCATTGAAAAGACCTTTTAATTTTAATTTAGATAAAAATAAGAATGATGTACTCATATAGAGGAGCTTCTCATTCTATCTGTATGACACAAGAATACACGACGTGTATTGAAAACTACACACCATGTAAATCAGTTCAACGAATCGGTACTGGTCCACCAAAACACACCATGTGAATTGAGCATACCTATGTTTTTAATAAACTATTTTGACCAGAACTGAATGGCGTGTGAAAACCAGAATACATGGTGTGTATATTGAATCAACAATCCGATTACTCTAATCCAACCTAGGTGAAACCGTGTATAAAGAGAAGCCATGTACCACGTACATGGGATTTCCAGGCCAGTAACTACGTAACAAGAAAGTACATGTCGTGTTAGACTAATCTAAATAACGTGTACTCCAAAATTTAAAAATTTCAGAAAACACACCAAATCCCATAGAATTTACTTTGGATAAAGGGTGAAAGAAAATTCATGTTGTGCAATATATAATACACGCCGTGTACTTTCCAGAAATGGTGTTTCACCAGGTTTCCTCTAAAGTACAACGACCCGTACATGGAATATGGATTAGAAGAATCTCAAGTAAATTCAGAAAGGAATTTAAGAAAAGTAATTTATTAGTTATAAGATCATAATTAATTGAATTCATTCTCAACTTGTATTGAATTAAATAACGATTAAAAGAATATGAATACGAAATATGTTTAAATTTAGTTTCATGCTATGGATGGTCGTGATCTAGACCGAGGACCCTTTATTTGTGTATGGATTCATTTAAATTTATTTAATGTAAATTTTTTGGCATGTGAGCCTTCTTCCAATAAAATGTAGGGCCTAAATTCTCATGGTTTCTTTAATGTAAACCCCATATAATGGAGGATCTCTCAAGCGAGAGGATACTCTTCAAAAAATGAAGCTGTGGTGAAACCAATCCATGAAGATACAAAGATGGATAGTTGGGAGCTGCAAAACATGAACCATTAGGTTCAAGATGTTTTTTCCAAAGTCATGTTTAGCTTATCAAAAACTCTAGATAAGATAACCAATAGAATATCATGATCATTCCATCATATTTTATTTCTATCTGATCTCATGGTTAATTTATTATGTATGTTTTATCCTGAACACATAGTTCGTGAAATGAACAAGCATGCAAAGATTGAATAAAATAAAAACTGGACTATGTGTAAAAATTATCAGAACATGTTTAATAATTTACGCAAGTATTACTTATTATTAGAAAGTATGTGATAATGTGAAACTATTCATAAATAATAAAATCTGAAAAATACTTTATTATGTCAGACCAATTCTTCCATTACTTGATGAAGGGAAAGAGTCAATAAAACTGTGTATTTTACAAACCCTTGTTGGGACCCTTACTTTTATAAAATAATCTCTTATGAAAGTTTTTGGTTGACTTAATCATTTTACATCAAGGGGAGTAAACCGCGCTAGAAATGTTGTAAAATGGAGGCATGTGTTGAGGAAATACAAGTAAGGATTTCAGGATTGGGGAGTCTACTCAATAGATCATGGAATTATAAGATCACTGTTGGAATAGACATGCCGACCTAAATACCTTTAAATAGCTTGACCAACCATTGTGGGGGTTATGCGAAGGCTAACATGGATCCTTGCCAATAGAATGTCAAAGCAACTTGACATTCCGAGTTTAATGGTGAGGGCCAATGGGACTTGATAAAATATTGGGAGACATAATAAAAATTTATTATTTCTCATAAAATGTAATCTAGAATTTACTAAGGATCTGCTCTTTTAATTTGTAGAATAAATATGAAAAACTCGTGAACCAAATTTTCTCTCCAATCAATTCTGGATAAATACAATATCTTCACCGGTAGTAACTATCAGGAATGGTTTAGGTTCCTTCTAGTCATCCTACACCATGAGAGAATGTTTTACTTGCTAGAGTCCTCACTTCCTGATTCACCTACCCAAGGTGTGATTAATGAAGTTTTCAGGCTCTATGATCAGCATTAGAACAATGCACTAGACATTCAATGTTTGATGCTATCATCAATGTCTAGTTAACTCATGAGGTCTCATGAAGACATGGATTCCTATAGAATGCTCGAGCTCCTCAGTGGCCTATACCAGGAGAGGGAAAGACAATAATGTTTTGAGAACTCCAAGGATCTATTCTTGAGTAAGATGGGAGTGGGTGCCCCATCTGGGACTCATGTAGTCAAGATAATTAGCTCAATTGAGTGCTTGGAGGTTCTAGGGTTTAAACTCCACAAAGAATTTGTTACTGATCTCATTATTGCATCACTCCCCTGGAGAATCTCTAAATTTGTTGAGAATTTCAACATGAACAACATTGAGAAGTCCCTATTTTCAGCCCCCTTGAATGGTTGTTTCTTTGGTTTTATTATTCTCCCTTGAAATAATATTAATAAAAAATAATATTTCGACCAGAAAAACATTGAGAAGTCTCAATCAGATCTTCTTATCCTCATTCACCATGTGGACAATGATATGCAGCATGAAAAGCCTTCTATCCATATAGTGAATAAATGGAATGGTAAGGCGAAGAGATTTAACCACAAATCATCTTCAAGGACTTCCATGAAATGGAAGATCAAAGGGGAGGCAAGAGACCATGAGGATGTTTATTTCACATGTGGAAAGAAGGGCCATTGGAAGAAAAAATTCACCCATCTAAGGAAGTAAGGGGAAGCTTCAGGTGCATTTGTTATCAAATGCAATCTATCTATTTCTACCAATTGGGTATTAGATACTGCTTGTAGTGCTCACATATGTATCCATATACAAGAACCAAGTAGATCTAGAATTATTGACCAATGTGAGGTGGATCTGTGAGCATCTATCGGAGCTAGACTCACTGATGTAGCTGTCGTAGACTAGCACATCACATTGCCTACTGGGATGGTCAAGGAATTAAATAGATGTTATTATGTACCCTCTGAAACCAAATACAGTATTTCAGTATCCATATTTGATACTGATGGATTAAATTTCAAATTTGGAAATGAATGTTGATAATTTATAATGATAAAATTTGTTTTGTAGGGCACATTTATATAATGACATTTATGTGTTAGACTTCACAAACCAGGTAATGGAAATCGATGACAAATTTAATTCAAATGACTCATACCACACCCATCTCTAGAATCACCGGCTAGGGAATGTCATTGAGAAACCTTTGACAAAATTACATCAAAATAGGTATTTAGATTCTTTCAAACTAATACCACTTGGTGTATTTCATGCGTGTCTACAAGTCAAAATGGACAAAGCCCCATTTAGTGGGAAAAAAGAAAGGGATAAAGAGCTTCCATAATTATTTCACACATATGTGTGTGGTCCATTTCCAATTGAAGAAACGGGTGGGTTATGGTACTTCATAATGTTTACTAACGATTTTAGTAGATATGTATATATTTACATAATGAGGTATAATTCAGATTATTTTTATCTTTTTAGAGAATAAAAGAATGATGTTGAGAACCATCTTGGTAAGATGATATTGAAACTCCACCCAGACAGAGGAGGAGAATATCTTAATCAGGACTTCATTCATTTCTTATGAGAGTTTTAGATTCTATTCCAACTCACTCCTCCTTACAGAAATCATTGGAATGGAGTAAGTGAAAGGAGTAACTGCACCCTGTTGAAAATGGTGAGATCAATGATGAGTCATGAGAGTCATTCATTTTCCTTTTGGGGATATTCCTTATAAAAAAAATCACACATACTAAAAATTGTACCTACTAAATTGAGAAATGGTATTCCATACAAGTTATGGAGTGGACACAAAGACATGTTATCAAATTTCCATGTGTGGGGTAGAAAAGAATTTGTTAAGGCCTCTTTAGGTAACAAACTTACACCACGAGGAACAAAGATTACTTTTATAGCATATCCTAAAGAAATATGGGGATATTACCTATAAAAATCTTTAGATAAAAACGTTACAGTGGCAAGACATGCCATATTCCATGAGAGGGAGTACATATCCAAAAGAGATAATGGGAGTGACATAGAATTCGATGAAGTTGAGGATCAAGATAAACAAGAGTTGGTACAATAACTGATTCCCCATAGCCCCATGGAAGAACAATCAGTTCCAGAGACACATGAACTGTATAGGAGAACGACAGAGGTAAGAGAACCAGAATTATATGGTTTTCTTATCACCAAGGATGGTAGATCATTACTGGTTGACAATGTTGATCCTCTTAACTGTAAGGAAGCAGATGAAGGAACAGACAGTGACAAGTGGAAAGAATCCATGAATTCTTTAATGGATTCCATGTACCAAAATAAAGTTTGGATTTTGGTAGATCATCCAGTTGATGTAAAGACTGTTGGTAATAAATGGGTATTCAAAAGGAAACTGGACATGGAAGGACAAGTCAGTACCAATAAGACACGACTGGTTGCAAAATGTTTCAGATAGCATCAAATAATTTACTATGATAAAACCTTTTCACCAGTTGAGATGTTGAAATCCATCAGAATCCTATTGTCCATTGCCGCTTACCATGACTTTGAAATTTAGAAAATTGATGTCCAAACATTACTCCTTAATGGGAACCTCCAGGAAGAAGTCTTCATGACACAACCTAAAGGGTTTGTGACTCTAAAGGATTCCAACAAGGTATGTAAGATTCAGAAATAAATTAAATCAAGCATCAAGGTCATGGAACATTCATTTGATGAATTCGTAACATAATTTGAATTTTTTAAGAACGAATGTGAGCCTTATGTCTAAAAAAGGTTTATTGGAAGTATAGTCATTTTCCTAATTGTATATTTTTATGACATATTACTAATTTTAAATAAAGTACCTTTGTTACAATTAGTTAAGGAATCGTTGGATTCATGGTTCTCTATGTAAGACCTGGGTGAGGGAGCATATATTCTTGGGATCAAGATCTATCATGATAGTTCCAAGAGAATGATGGGCCTGATTCATATTACATACATTGACATGAAAAAAAAGATATTCAGTATAGAACAGTTCAAGAGGGGATTATTTCCAGTGTCATATGGCATTCACCTTTCCACGTTATTTCTTCCTCAAACACTTGAGGAATGAAAGAAAATGGAAAGGATCCCTTAAACATCCACGATTGGGCAGTCATGTATTTTATGCTATGTACAAGGCTAGATGTTTTGTTAAAATTAAGTTATGTAGGAAGATATCAAGCTAATCCAGGAGACCTCCATTGGATGGAAGTGCATACTATCCTTAAGTATCTAAGGAATTCAAATGATATGTTCCTATTTTATGGAGGAGATGAGTAACTAGTCATCAGTGGACATGTAGATTCTATTTTCCAGACTGATCAAGATGACATGAAGTCACAGGATGGATACATATTCAGTTTTAATGGAAGTTCAGTGAGCTTGAGGAGCTCAAAGCAAGTTGTGGTCGTAGATTCTATAGTTGTGTCAGAGTATATCGCAACTTCTGCGGTAGATAAAGAAGCTGTATGGATGTGATGCTTCATCCAAGAGATGGATGTAGTACATAGAAGTAAAGATCCTATCACACTCTATTTTGATAATACTATAGTGGTGGCACGTGAAAAAGTTCCAAGGTCACATCAGGGGACAAAGAAACTCCTTCGGAAGTATCATCTATTGAGGTATTTTTCTCATAGAGTTGAAGTTTCACTGAGTAGAATTTCCATAGAATACAATGTGGCCATCCCTTTGACTAAATCCACGAATCAGAAGAAACATGATCATCATGTGAGGTCTATTAGACTAAAATTCATAGAGAGTTGTCTATAGTCCAAGTGGGAGTTTTTTAGAGTTGGTATCCTGAGAAACAATTGTTTATACTTTGATTACATGTATGTACATTTATTATATATTGTTCATTGTTATGAATGATTATAATATAACAATGTCCTTGAATATTGGTTGCATTAATAAGGTCATGTAAGATCCCTACAATGATGATAACTTTGAAATTCTATAACAATATTCTTATATAATGTTATATGGTTGGATGAAATACTATGATAGGACACATAGTATACAGACCGTCATGTTTGAGTACTCAAAAGAAGATGAGACTCTCTCTCATGGAGTTCTCACTTGGTAATCTCTAAGATGGTAGATTGTGAGAACAGACCCACCAGTAGTAATTCTGCATGTCTTATTGTCATCGTACATTGTTATCTAAAAGAGCGTGTAATGGTCCTTAGACTAGAAGATTAACATTAACTCATGTCATAACTCGTGCACTTATATTTTCTAACAAAAATCGTCACGAAGATAGTTGGAAAGATGTAGGGTATGTAGGGTGTGTCACAAATGACATGTTGGTAATGGATAAGCCGAGGAAGGATTTTTCCCTTCCATATATATGGAAGTAGATATATCGGTCCCTTTGATTGAAATAGAACTGTCACGCAACCTGACTGGCCATGGTGTCACGACGAGTTTATTTCTGGATGTCAAAGAATGACTGATCAAGAATATAGGTTTATGACACTTCCATGAAACTTGCTTTATGAGATATTGAGACATAGGGATTAAATTACATGGTAAGCATTTGTATGAGGTGACTAGTCATTGAGTCATCAACTTCTTTTTCTTAGGTGCCTTGACCTGTTGCTAGATAGTAATCTTGGACGTTACGCAAGCCCGCCTAATGCCAACATGATAGGGGCCTAGAGGGTCACACACTAAGTGTATCCAAGTATCTCAAGTAGAATAAAGATTATTCTCCTTTGTGACTTAATAATTATTCAAGGAATCCAAAATAGTTTTAATGTTTCAGGAAGAATAAAATGAAAACATGATATACACGTCATTTACATAGAATGTACATGTCGTGTAGTTTTCATTTTGGAAAGGCAATGAAAACAAGATATATATGTCATGTAATTTGAAATCACATGCCATGTAGTTTTCATTTTGGAATGGAAATGAAAAAACAAGTACCTGTGGTGTATTAATGATTAAATGATGCGTAGTTTTTCTAGTCGAGATTTTGAGGAAATAATATTGTTTTATTAAATGATATTTATTATAATCATCTTGGGTGCATGACAAGGAATTAATGATTTGACATGGGGGTTTTAAATAATATTTAATGAAATATGTAAAATGTGTAACATGTTTATTTATTTTCAAAACACTATAACCTCAAATCCTCACAACCCCAACACTTTTCCATAATCATTGTGCACAAAAATTATGTAGAATTATCTCAAGGCTGAAATAACTCATTCCTCCAAGAATGCTCTCAAGACCGAGAGAGATCCTCCTCCATCGGATCAAGGCGATATAAGGTGGACAACACAGGTAAAGGATTCTCTACACTAGCACTCGTTGATTCCTTTGGTGACATTTAGAGATATGTGGTGGACGTGTGGATCACCGCTAGAGTATCTCTACACATGGAAACTATGACACAATGACCAATCACATTGGATCAGGATCAATAAATTTAAAACAAAGAAAGAACACCATAAAATGTACTTCTTTGAAATAAATTTAATTAATTATAATAAAAATGTGATGATCCTCCTTTGGGGTTCCAGGGGTATTCTTCTTCTTTATATATTTCGGTTATTTGATCCATATAGTCTGGCATTAATCGTCATATTGATCCTGGGTTGATCATTGCTAATGAAAAAAATTACAAGTAGGTCCATCCATCCATGAGCTTCTGCTACTCCTGGGGACCTTCAACATGAACATATTACTATTGGGGGTCACATGAAACAATACTATTTGTTTTCTTGTTGGAATTAAAAAAATAATGAATAAAGAATTCAAAATTCACTCCTCTCCCCTCCACGATAACCCCCCCCCCCCCACTCCATCTTCACATCACTTCTATAATACTTTATTCTCCTTAAATTTCACTTGAAATACCATTCCGTAGTAACTACCCCCATCCAATAAGCTCTTGGTCTTTCTAAAAGACCAAAACCCCTTCCCGTATGGATTTTCTCAATGAGTTTATTTAAAGAGGTTATTTCACATTCTTTTTCTTTCAGTTTCATTTCATGTTATTTTATATTGTTTTCCTATACTCACCTCCTACGTACAAATGAATATGATAAATATAGAATCATCTATATAATTTAATTATATCATGAAAATTTAATAACCATCATCAATACTCTTATTCTCTCAATTTTATTTTATAAACGTAATCAACATCCATGAGATTCCAATTTATAACATGCGTGGATGATGATGTTTTTTTCTTCAATTTCACCTTCATTACTTGTCATGAAACCATTTTTATGGTTGAACAAGACTATAATATATGTATTATAAAATAAAAAATATTTATTAACCAGTACACATACATATTTTTAAATCATATGACCATACTAGTTCTTAATAATCAAAATTATGCTAAAATAATCTATGTGAATCTCATTAATATTATTCCTCCTAATAACATGTAATGAAGTGATATTAAGGAACATTAAACCCAATTTATGTTCATAAGTACTGTTTAAATTCATATATGGGGATTTACAACAATTCCACATAATCATTAATAGATAATAATAGGTGAACTGATTATGAAAACCAAGAAAATGAACACTCTAGAACGAAGAAATTTGATATTATAACATATCAATACAGGCATAAATGAACTAAAAATAACTATGATAAACTAAACACATTTTTAATATGTTATTAATTATGTTATTAATAAATTCTAATTTCATATTCAAGGTCCTTAACATCAATAAAGGGACACCTTCAGACATTTGGTAAGGGTTTTCCACCTGAACCTCCATTTTCATTTGGGTAACATTTATTGTCTACATAAGTCAATGAAATTATTATGTATTAATATTTACTACTAAAATATTCTATTTTATTTCACTATATATTTTTACCAACCAGAATCCTTCTTTATTTTTTGGGCAGTTAAACTTTTTAAAAAGAAGAAACATAATTCTTTCCAAAATTCAATCCTGATTCAAGGGAATTTCTATAATTCATACAATCATTGAACGGAAAACAAAAGTATATTATTAGAAACAATTATCTTTATAAAATAACTCATATTATATTAAAATTACTATCTTACTTCAGTTATGGGTTTATAGAAATACTTTTCTAAAAGAACTCTTCTTTTCTATGTAAATGTGTTTTAATAACAAGAATTACACAGTGATTTTAAAAGAGTATTTTTCACAAAATTGAAACACACTTGTTGATTCTTATTTCTAAAGAGGGGTTAATATTTTATGATATCATCCCCTATTTTTTGACTGTGTGTGTCCTATCTTAAATCCATTCATCATTTTACTTTGAATGGTTGGTGTTTGTGATTTATATTCGGTGAAATTTATTAAATTTAATATATTAGATTCAATATGAATGTAAATTTTGTTTATGATTATCCTCATTCATATGAGGAATCCATTGGTCCTAGTAAGTGTTGGGTGGGGCTCGCTACAACTCATCGGTTTCATCGGTAGGTCTTATGAGATCTCGATGGTTTTCATTCTAGGCCTTGACAAACTTATCATTTATGGTCTTGGAACGAGGCCTTGTCGATATGGTTTTGATGTCCCACATTATGAATCCCCTCATTAGTAAAATAATATTGATGGATCATGTGGTTATTTGACTTGTAGAATATCCTTTATTATGTTTTTATGGAAATATTTACTCAGCTCATATTCCTCCCATAAAGTGTTCATGTTTATTATTTATAAATGAATTAGTTTTCAGTTATTCACCATACCTAATGATTATTTTATCTTTCACTTTATTTCATACTCTTACTGAGAATATGATCTCAACTATTTCTTATGTTACCTTTTCTCATGACAATAATAATTTTATAATTAATGAAATTCTGAAATAACCATGGAGTTATGGATGTTCTCGAAGAAATTTCTATGTTGTTTTTTGTTTCAAGTATTAATGATGAAATTATGAATGTATCTTTTTTCCAATTATACAAAACTAATTGGTCCTTCATGATTCATATTACTTATTTATATGCCAATGTAATCAAATAAGGAACTGACTTCAGGCTACTGGGGTCAGGTCCTTACAGTTGGTATTAGTGGAGTTTTGGTATAGAACATAAAAACTAGATTTAGAAAATGTAGAATAGGGAACAAATCCCTAAGATATTCTTTGAGGATATGAACATAAAGACATAATTTAATTTTGGTAAGGAATATATTATGTGGATATTTCTAGAAAACATATCCCTATCTGGATAATAAAAGTCGACGTGGTTCTAGCGTTGATGTACCTAAGAGTGAAAACTCTGACAAAGAGTTTTGAGCATGAACCAGTTTATCCTCGTATACGATGACGGGCCTTATTGCGCACCTGGTTTGATAATCTCATGGGATACATTTATTATAATTCACTTTTTCTTTAGAATCCATTATGAAGGATTTAACTGTAAAAAGTTTCTTAAAATATATCAACTTTATGATTATGGGATTACCTATGTATAGAATTTCAATTTATGCTATGTATTTTTCGATGTTGATATGATAACTTATGATTCATAACCTAATATACACTATTCCATTATTTAGAAATAGTTCCTTTGGAAGGAATGAAAATGACATGAATGCCCATCCCTATTTAGGGATTTCCCTCTGATGCAAGATAATGATATTGGCTCTGGTGTAGAGACTGGTAAAAAGATACTTAAAACAATACCGGGACAACTGAATCATGTTCTGAATAATTACCATAACAGTATGGAACAACCGGATCCACAACATGGATAAGCTATGTTAGATCTCTTAATGCACTAAGAACCACCATCATTCAATGGGACTACAAACCTATTTGTAGCTTTGTAGTGTATATGTTCCCTATAGAATATATTTATCACTTTGGGATGAAAGGAAAGAGAGAAGGTTTTCATGGATGTGTATATAATCCCCCAACATTAAATAATACATAATTTGGAATAAAGTTAATAATTCACATTAATTATTTTTTCAGGTTTAGAGTGTAAGAGAATTAGGCATTAACTATTATATTACATCTCAATTATTAAAAAGAAGAGACATTTACTCATTTTAGTAAAATTAAAACTCTTGAAAAAAATCATGTCTAGTTCTATGTTTTGGACAGAATGACATTTCCATGATCCAATCCTTGACCCTATTCATCTTTATGTCTTGTGAAAAACATTTCAAAAAAACACGAGATGAGAATAAAAATCTATGTAAGGATTATAAAATAATGAAATAAACCTTTAGTCCATCAATACATATCAAGAATAATCTCATTAACATACCTCATGAAATCATAATATTTATGACATTATATAGTTCCTATGTGTTTTTAAGGCTTCTGAGAGTCTCTTTGTCGGCTTCTCCTCGGCAATGCCCTAACCCTAATTCCTTGATACCATGCTCCCCCCTCTCGATCAGATGGGAGAGGCTTGCAACCTCATGGACGAGACAAGGCCTTCATTCCGTTAAAAAGTCCTGAATTTCTGCATTCTTTTCTAAGGATTAATCACTATCCAAAAGTTCATGATCTTTTCCGAGGAGCGCTACAAGTTGTTCTTTCCTCAGTGGAGTTTAATGGTGCAATGGATCTTTGAAACCTTATGTTGGTGGCTCTATTTTGTCATCAGCACCCTTCGGTTGATGACTTTGATCGCTTTATCTTCAACTCATGGGATCTTCAAGAGCGTGTGGTAGTTAGCTTACTCGATAAGAAGAATCTGATGATCCGTTTTGAGATAGAATATGACTTAATTACTGCCTGATCCCATTCCCCTCAAACCTACAAGGGCGATTCCATTTTTCTTCTTCGATGGAGTTTTGACTTCCACATGATACGTGACCACTCGCCGATGGCGGTTTGGGTTAGCCTTCCTAGTATCCCTCTCTCTCCTTTAAAAACCCCTCTATTTTGGGTTCTATTAGTAATTTGATCGGTCGATACCTATGCTCTGATTTTCAAACCAAGGTTGTATGTCATCCCATTTGTCCACAGAATTGTGTAGAATTTGATGTCGCGAGGTCTCACGTCAATTGGGTTCTGATTATAGATGGGAAGGAATTTTGGTGGAAGCAGGATATTAAATTTGAGTCTTGGATGTCATTTTGTGTTGGATGTGGTCGTCTTGGACATGCTGATTCGTTTTTTCGAAGTAAGTGTTTGGTTGGGGCTCTATCGGGGGTTTTGCGAATGGGTAGTGTAGGTTCTTTCCCATCTGTTTTAACTTTGATGGTGGTGAAAAAGCCGTCTGGAAATATTGAGTCACAGCGTGATGAGGGAACTCATGGTCTGGTGTCTTCCTCTGCACAGGCAGTGAATGTTTCTTAGGTTGTTGTGCTTCAGACTGCGGGGATCTCTGGTCCTGGCCCCAATTTGTAGAGGAATTTTCAAAAGGAGTTGCAAGAGAGGCCACAGGACCCAACTAAGAGTGATCTTGGTATTAACACTGTAATAACAGTGGATAACCTGGATTCATGTGATCGAAGGAAGGAGGTTGTGATTGAACAGCAGATGGACTCAGCTGCTTTTGAAATAAGGGCGGTGGATACCTGTGCTGAGGAGTGGAAAGGGAAGGAGGATACTGCTGGAGGAATGTCAATAATGGTCTCCACTGGAAATTTTTTTATGGAATTGGATCAGGCAAAGGAAGAAGATGCAAGGCAGGAGGATGGCCTGCTTCAGGGTGATCTCTCATATGAGGGTGCTGCAATTGGAAATACTGATACATAGGATGTTGTGGAGTAGCCACAATGTCTTCCCATGATTGAGTATAACAATCGAAATCAGCACGAACAGGGATTGAAGTATCAATATGTGAAATTCTTGGGAATGTGGGATGATATTTATGATAGTGAAAAGGAAAATGAGAATGGTATGGTCCAGATTTTTTATAGTGATGTGGTCAAGGGTGTGGGGATGAAGCTGTCTGGGAATGAGGATGATATGACTGACCCACCACGGCGGAGGTCGAGGAAAGATTACTCCTCTCTTCCAAGGTCGGTGCTTACCAGATCTTTAGTTGTGAAGGAAAGTGGTGTCAGGCCTTCTTTAAAGGAATTATTGTCAGTAGAAAAGTTGAATCTCAGAAGGAAATATGCCAAGGTCCAAAAGCATTATGAAATCTATGAGTGGGAAACTTCTACTTCAGAAGATAGAATCTATAGTGGATGTGGTGATCGGTGTGATTTTTATGATATGTAGTTTTCTTTTCTCCCCTTCTATACTTGGTTGATTTTTTCTTTTTATTAATAAATGTTCAGAGTCTTACCTCTGACTAAACATTCTTGGTAACATATAGAAATCATAAATCATACATGTAACTTGTGGAATTCAGGATATATATACATTGTATCTTTCACATCTACATAGGGAGTTACGTTTGGAATACCCACCATAGTATATTCCCAAAATCTCTTATGAGAAATATTAACATTTACCACCATCACATTAATAAATTATTTGGAGATTTATCTTGGAGTCACCAGCCTTAGGTTTATCTCGGTACCACCCGTATATGTAAACAATGCCCAAGAACCACAACATATTCACCACACATAAATCAAATATAAAGGAAATATAAAATTTTCAAATTTCAATCACAATATATCATTTCATGATATTAAAATAATAAATCCATTTTCAAAACCATCATCAATACCAAAATACATAAAACTAGTATATGGTATTTATTTTCCTTTTAAAAACACAATAGCTTGTAGAGGAAGGAAAATGTCAAATAATGCTTGCGGTGGTGGATAGTTTGTTCTCCCCAAATACGTTAAAAAGAACCATTCCCTTCATAATTTAGTAAAATTCTATATAGAAAAATATTCCTTTGTATGAAATGAAATTTCAAAAGGGTTTATACACCATATAAGAGATATTCTTGTATAAATAAAAATACGCCTCAGTGAATTTATATTGAGACAAAGTCCCATACCTCATGTCTGACTTGACCCATTGTTTTCTTTAATCTACTAAATAATAAACCAAAATTAATTTCTATTTTATTTAGAACCTTTTATGGTTTATAATTCCATATATATCACTTATTACCATGTTATAAATATTATATAATAATTTTAGTTAATAACGACGGTTTTTTCGATATTTGATTCTTGAGTCAAAATTGAACTTCTTATAATCTCTAGTTATTGATGTTTTCAAAATTCCATTATCTCTATATATATATTTATGATATAGGTGTCATATATATCATATATATCTAGTATATATGTATTTATAATGGTCCATAACATTTTTATATACAATATGAAATGCACTGTTCATGGAGACAATAAGTCGTACGTATGTATTAACGATACATTCATTTCTTTTTCATTTTTAAAGAAATTAAAAATAAATAATACATATGTATATAAGATTTCTAGTATAATATATATTTTATATATGTTACATGGGTTCACAAATTCCATCCATTATACATTCCATGTAGATAATGAACTAGTCATATAACATTGAGGGGATGTAGTCTGCACTTCCTCAAATGAAATTATCGTATTTACGCATTATAGAAAGAATGAAGGTTTGTTGTAAATAAAAAATATAGAAGAATATAGATAAAACAAATATCATATATATATATAATATATTTATCATAATGGCCACCATAAGAGGTAGTATAATAATATTGAACAATCATCATTTCGTAAGGCAGTAGTTCACCATCCACAGATAGGAAATGTACTAAGTCCATTCGATAGAGGAGTGTGTAAGTGTAAATAGAATAATCCCCATAAAAACATCCTATTATATTGATTATACTAGTTTTTTTATAAATTAATATAATCAAGGGTGTTTAGGGGGTTAGGGAAGGAATATAAAAGAAAACAACTTGAGAGGAGATGTTGCCTATAAATCGTGTAAAAACCATTAGTTTGAACCAAAAGGCATTCTTGAATTTCTCTTCTAACTAGGGGAAGGATTCTAGGAGGAAAAGAGGGATGTTGGGAGCTTCTTGGAGCATATTTTAGACAATCCAAGGGGCTTCAAAGGTGTGAGTTATGGGTTAGAGGTGGTAGCCTTTTATAAGAGGGAGGAAGGGCTGTTCCGGAATGTTTGAAAGTGTGATTTTATTATAAAATTTTTTCAATTTAAAAGGGTCCAAAACTTATAAAATTTTGTGATAAGGTATATTAATGTCTGAATAAAATCATCCTATAAGAATTGGACAAGTTATGGATATATTTTATTCCTTATCTTTTTTAATTAACCCATTGTTAATTTATTTAACTTTTACCATGCCCTCTTATATATTAATACTATATGGTTAATATATTTACTATAAAATGCCAAGAGGCCCAGAATGGATCAATAATGAAAATTGTAACATTATTTTTTTTCATTTATCCAAATATTATATTTTTAGGATTATTTTATCATTTAATAAAATTTTAATTGTTTTAAAAACACATTTATGTCAATTAATAAACTATTCATATAAGTAATTTTAAAAAAAACTATAAAAACACGATTTTTCTAAAAATCATTAATTAAAATATAAAAAGATATTATTATCCCTAAAATTTGTGTATGACATAAAAAAGTTTAAAATAAATTTATTTTAATATTTATAAAATCATTCTTTGGAATCCTTTATTAATGAAGTAATTATTTCCTCAGAATTGTGTCATAATAAAAAAAATTATTTAATATATAAAATATAAAAATAAGTTACCATGTTGTTGTAAATTGTTTTATATTTTATATTACTATTTAAAATCTAGGAGATCACTTTCATAACCCCCATATATAATTTTTTAACTAAACAATATATGTTTATGTTATTTTTGTCCTTAAATTAAATTAATTAATATAAAATGTCATTATCACTATCAAGTGGCTCCATTGGGTCCCAAAATCGACAGATTAATTCCCATTATCAGAAATATCTCATCCAATAAGATTAGTAAAAGTTTATAGGAAATTTAATATTATTATAATATTATGTTTTTACCCTTATTTACCAGATTTACCATTTAACCATGGTAAAAATAATTATTTTTTCGATGTAAATATTCATAATGTCTAAAAATTAAAGTTAATTATTTACACAATTTGGTCCCCCTCATTCCAAGTATTGAATCCATTTTTACAAATTCAAAACACAGATGTGGCAGAAATGAATTTAAATTAATTCTCATTGTCAAAACAAGAAACTTGTTTTTTTGAAATAAAAATTATCTAAAGATATACATTTGTTTATGTCCAATTTAAGAGTGATATTAATTTAAATGACCAAAATTTTATTAAATTGTAAAAATATAATCCAATTACACTTTAAAACAAATTAAAATAAAAATCTAGCTATATAAATAAATTGTATTAAATTGCAGTTTTGAATTAAAATGATGTATTTTTCAGTATTCATTAAAAAATGAACATTAACAAAAAAACAAAAATTAATCTAAAGAAAATTCTGATGTCCCTATTCCAAATAAGAATATTATTTTATCAAATCAAATATATAAAAGTTAAAAAAATATTTAAAATGGGTTCCCCATCAAAAAGTGGGAAATCACCATGTTAAAGAATATTGGAGTGTTTTTGTTTCAAATAGGATTTATTCACATTTTAAGCCTATAAAATTTAATGTATAAATGTAAAAAAAATTAACAAACATGTTTAACAGTATTTTAGTTATTTATGTTCATTTCCACCAATAAAATTTCTATGTTTTAACTACCATTTAAAATAATATTAATATATTATTAATTTTCAGTATAACTCAACATTGTGTGATGCGTAAGATTTCAAAGAAATACATTATTTTGTATCGGTTACTCCATCAAACCTAGAAAACCCTTTAATGTAAAATTAATATTTAATTATTAAATATTAATAAATATGAATAAGGCATATTCTTTATTTATATGGGATGTTATATCCTTACCCCATTTTGGAAATTGTGTTCTTGTATTTTTATTTACTTATCAAATAAATTGGGGTATTTTTATGTCATAGAATTTTTATATTTTCATGTTGACTCTTCAATCATATGGTTTTCCACCAAAACTTTTACCTGATGGATTTCCTTATTCCACAAAACATCCTTTTTTCGATTAAGAATCTGGACCGGTTCTTCCTCATATGAAAGATTTTGTTCTAACTGAACTACACCTGGACACAAAACATGAGATGAATCTGGAATATATTTTCTCAACATTGAAACATGAAAAATATTGGGTACTTGAGATGAACATTGAGGTAAAGACACTCTGTAGGAATCATTACCAAATTTATCTAGGATTTTATAGGGCCCAATTAACCTCAGACTCAGCATTCCCATCTTACCAAAACACATTACACTTTTCCATGGAGATACATTGTGGAAGACATGATCACCAACCTTAAAAAAATATCCTACTCTAGCTATCTACATAAATTTTCAACCTACATTGAGCTGTTCTCATGTGATTTTGAATCAACTAAAAGTTTTCTTCAACCTCTTCTACCAATTCTGGTCCCATCAGTTTCATCTCACCTACATCATCCAGAAAACCTAGAGTTCAACTCCACTTTCCATATAATTCCTCAACTGGATCCATTTTTATGTTAGAATGAAATATTTAATTATACAAAAATTAAAACAAAGAAAGATGTTGGTCCCAACATCCATGGTAATATTTTGAGCAAGCACATAGCATACCATCCAATGTTTGAATTGTTCGTTATGTCTGCCCATCTGACTGGGGATGAAAAAATGTACTAAAATTTAATTCAGTTCCCAAAGACTTCTGATGGACTTTAAAAAAATTATAAGTAATCCTAGGATAACAATAAAATACAATGGAGATGTGAACTCCATGTAACTAGGATATCTCTTTAACATACAACTGAGAATGTTGATCTAAATAAAAATTATATTGAATAGGAAGAAAATGATCAGATTAATTCAACTGATCAAAAATAACCCAAATTGCAGTATTACCTAGAGATGTCTTTGGTAATCCCACAAAAAAATCCGTGGATATATTTTCCCATTTTAACTATGGAACTTTTAAAAACTGAATCATCCCATTCGGTAACTATCTCTTTGTTTTAACCTGTTGACAAGTCAAACACTTCACAGTAAATTCAGCAATATCTCTTTTCATCCCATCTCACCAGTAATAATCATAATGATCTCTACACATCTTAGTGTTACCAGGATGAACTATAAATGTAGAACTATGAGCTTCACATAACAAATCTTTATTCAATTTTGAATCAACTCTACCATTTTTTGTAACTCACTATCTTTGTTTTGAAATTTCATTATTCTCTCTGATATAGATGATTTCACTAGCACCTGCAACAAAATAGAGGAATTTATTACACCAACAATTTCAATTCAATTGTTCATCAAACCATTATTCAAGGGATCTTATTCTAAAAATAACATGGTTAATGTAGCATTACTCTTTTGACTAAATGCATTATCCAATTTATTTTCCTTTCATGGATGGTAATGAATCTTGAAATCATAATATTTGATTAATTCTAGCAATATATTGGGTATCATCTTCAATTCATTCTGAGTAAATATATACTTCAAAAAGTTGTTGTAATTATATATTTCATATTTTACCCCATACAGATGAGGCCTCCAATTTTTAAAAGAAAAAAATAGGTAATTCTAAATAATGTGTTGGGTAATTTCACTCATGAGGCTTCAAATGAAGTGAAACATATGTAATTACCTGATCATTCAACATTATGACACAACCAAGTCCTTTAAAAAATGTATCACTCTAGATATCAAATTCACCATCTCTAAAAGGAAGTTCCAAAACTGGGTCATTCACCAATCCATTTTTCAACTCTTGAAATCAATCTTCACATTATTTTTTCCATATTAACATAACTCCTTTTCGAGTTAATTTATTTAGTTTTCTAGATAACCGTGAAAAACATTACACAAACCTCTAGTAATAACTTGTTAAACCACAAAAACTACGGATCATAGTTATATTTTTTGGTCTTTCCCATTCTTTATGAACTTTTGTTTTAGTAGGATTTACAGTTATACCTATTTTTAAAACAATGTGACGAAGGAATAAAATTTTTGTAACCAAAACACACACATTCTGAATTTTATATATAGTTTCTCTTCTTTTGATGTTTATAGGATAATATTTAAGTGAATTTCATGTTCCTATCAGTTTTAAGTATATACCAAAATATCATCTATAAAAATAACCACCATTTATCACCTGAGTAAATTGATCCACCACTACTACAAATAGTTCATTTTTGATTCGGCACAACTTAGGATGCTAATTTGGAAGATTAATTTCCTCTATATTCCTTTAGAACATAACATCCATGTTTTCTATATGGAAAACCATTATGAACAATCATATCATAGATGAAGCAGCATGGTAATCATCAAATTCTATATCATTTTAATCATAACAAAAATTAATTTATGCATATTAATTTCACAATACACTAACATCTAAATTTGTCTAAACCGACATTTGATAACTACAATAAGAACCTGACCTTAAACATTACAAAATATTTAGTTATGTTAAAAATTTTCTATGAGGATCTTTTAAGGTATAGAATTTTAGAGAATTAGTCCATAACTATTACATTAAATCAAAAATATTCAAATGTAGACACTTCTACTCAGTATTCATTTTTTCATAAAATATATACTCTTGAAAAAAAATATTCATGTCTAGTTAAATGTTTTGGACAACAAGACATTTCCATGATCCCATCCTTGACCCAATTGCTCTTTAAGTCAAGTGAAAAACATTTCAATAATACTTTGGATGAAGATAAAAAGCATAGTATGAATTATAAAATAATGAATGAAAAAATTAGCCCATCAATATATTCCAAGAATAAGATATTTAACATACCTCATGAAATGATAAGATTTACGAATAACACCTAGAAATCATAAATCATAAATATAACTTGTGGAATACATAACATACATATGTGGCATCTTTCACATCTATGTAGCGAGTTACATTTGGAATACCCATCATAGTATATTCCCTAAATATTTTAGGAGAAACAATAATGTTTACCTCTATCACGTTACCCAAAGCTTGAAGAGCTATATCGGGCTCACCTTCCCTTGGCTTATCATTGAACCACCCGTATATATAAACAATTCCCAATAAACATTGCATATTCATAACACATAAAACAAACATAAAAGAAAAGATAATATTTTCACATTTCAATCACAATATATCATTTCAAAGAAATGAAATAATAAATCCATTCTCAAAACAATTTTTAATACAAAAAATACATAAAAATAGTATATGGTGTTTATTTTCCTTCTAAAAACACTATAGCTTGTATGGGAATCCCAATATCAAATAATGATCGTGGCAGCGGAAAGGATTTTCTCACCATATACATTAAAATGAAAATTTCCCTTTTGCCTTTAGTAAATGGATACGAAGGAGAAGATTCATTTGAATGAAATGAAAAGTCATAGGGGTTTATACACTGTATAAAATAAAGTCGTGTATAAATAAAAATAAGCTTCAATGATAGGAGATTGAGATGAAGTCCCTTACCTCATGTCATACTTGACCCTTTCATTATTTAATTTTATAAATAATGAACAAAAGATAATATCTACTTGTTTACGAACCTTTTTATGGTTTATTATTATTTTTATATCACTTATTACCCTATTAAAAACATTATATGATAATTTATGTTAATAAAATTTGTTTTGTCGATATTTTGTACTTGATTAAAAAATGAACTTATTATAATTACATGTTGACCTTGTTGTCTACATTATTTTATCTCCAGAATAGTATTCATGATTTATATATTATATATATCATATATATCTAGTATATATGTATTTCTTATAGTCCATAACATTTGGACATAAGATATGAAATGCACCAATTACGGAGACGGTAAGCCGTACGTATCCATGAACGCTACGTTCAAATAATTTTGATTTTTAACGGAATAAAAACTAAATGATTCATAGGTATATTATAATTCCATTATAAAATTTATGTTTTATATGTTACATAAATTCGTAAGTTCCATCGTTTATATGTTCCATGTATAGCATGAATGAGTAATACCACCTTGATGGGACGGTATTCCGCACTTCCTCAAATGAAATTATAGTATTTACACATTATTGAATGCATAACAATATTATGTAAACGAAAAATATAGAATCATATAGAAAAAAATAAATATCATATATAATTACAGTTCCATTATAACATACACCATAAGAGGTGGTAGGAGAAGATTGAACAATCATCGTTTCGTGAGGAAGTAGTTCACCGTCCACAGAAATAGTATGTTCTAAATCCATTAGATGGTGGTGTATGTAAGTGTAGTTATAATAATCCTCATGAAAACATCATATTATACTAGAGATACTAGTGTTGTTATAAATAAATAGAATAAAGGGAATTTAGGGGATTGGAAAATGAAAATAAAATAATAAAAAACGAGGGAGGAGGAAGATAGGGACGTTGAGAGCTTCTTGGAGAAGAGTTTGGCTGAGGCAAGCTTCTTGAGAGTTGTGAGTAATGGGTTAAAGGTGGTGGCCTTTTATAAGAGGGAGGATGGGCTCTTTAGAAAAGTTTCAAAGTATTGTTTTATTATAAAATTATTTTCACATTCAAAGGGTCCAAAACATATTAAATTATATGATAAGGTATATATAAGTCTATATAAAGTCATCATATGATAATTGGACATGTTTTGGATATGTTTTATTCATTATCTTTTTAATTTAACCCTTTTTTAACTTATTTAACTTTTACCATGTCCTGTAATATATTCATATTACAATGTTAATATATTTACGCTAAAATTTCATGTGACCCAAAATAGATCATTACTTAAATTTGTAACATCATTAATATTTTTTGTCCAAATATTATGTTTTTAGGATTATTTTATCATTTCAGAAAATATTAATTTTTTTAAAAACACGATTATGTCAATTCATAAAATATTCATATCAAGAATTTTTTAAAAATCTATAACACCATGATTAATTCGAAAAAACATCATTAATTCAAAAATAAAAATTCATTTTTATCGATAAAATACATGGATGACAAAAAATAATCAAAAATAATTTTATTTTATTATTTATAAAATCATTTATTTTAATCCTTAATTAATAAAGCTATTACTGCATCACTATTGTGTCATAAATAAAATTATTTTGTAATGTCTACAAATTATAAATAAAAATACCAGGATGTATGAAATGGTTTTATATTTTAACTAAATATTTATAGTTGAATATATCACTTATATAACCAAATATACAATTTTTTACCAAAAGATATATGTTTATGTTATTTTTGTTCTTACTTTAAATTAATTAATATAAAATTTCATTATCACCCATTGTGGCTCCATGGGGTCCCAAAATCAACCCAAAGATTCCCATGGTCAGCAATATCTCATAAAAAAACGTTAGTACAAGTGTAAGGGTAACTTAATATTATTATAACATTATTTTTTACCCTTATTTACGAGTTTTACCCTTTAACCATGGTAAATAAAATATTTACAAAAATAAATATTCATAATGTATAAAATTAAAAGTTCCCTATTTAAAAATTTTCGACCTCCTGATTCCAAATATGGAATCCAGTTCTTAGAATTCAAAACACATAAGTGGCATAAAATAATTTAAAATTAATTTCCATTATCAAATGAAAAACCATTTAAAAAAAATTAATAGGTATCAAAAGATTTACCTTGGTTTATATCCAATTTAAGAGTGAAATTTCTTCCAATAACCATCATAGGATTAAATAAGAAGAAATAAAGTCCAATTAAACATTAAACCAAATTAAAATAACAATATAACTATATAAATAAATTGTATTTAAAGGTATTATTGAATTAAAATGCCGAATTTTTCACTGTTCATTAAAAAATGAACATTGTTAGAAAAATTAAAAAATTTCATCCAAAGTAAATTTTGATGTCCCAATTCTAAAGAAGAATATTATTATGTCAAATAGAACATATAAATGTGAAAAAACCTGGATTTAAAAATTTTTCACCATCAAAAGGTGGAAAATCTACATTTCAAAGAATATTATAGGTTTTATGCTTAAAATAAGATTCATTCTCATGTTAAGCCTCTAAATTTTATTCGATAAATGGAAAAACATTTAAAAACATGTGTAATCACATTTTAGTTAGTTCTATTCATTCCCATCAATACAACTACTATGCATTAACTATAATTTAATATAATATTATTATATTATTAATTTTCAATATAATTCAACGTTGTGTGCAACGTAAGATTTCAAAGAAACTTGTTGTTTTTTATTAGGTACTCCATCAAACATTTCATACCCTTTAATCTAAAATTAATATTTAATTCAAAAATATTAATAAATATGAAAATGTCATATTCTTTATTTACCAGGGATGTTATAGTGTATCATCAATCGGAAGATGTGGATAAGTGGTGGTTATTAATCCCAAACAAAAAGGAGGAGGCAGATATAGATTATAAGGAATGGAGGGATATTAAAGAAATATTCCTAGAGAAATAATTTTCTCGTTAATAGAAAGCGATTATTGAAAGTTGATTCTGAAATATGAGGCAGAATAAGGATGAATTTGTTTATAATATGAATCCATCTTTACAAGGCTAGCAAAGAATGTTGCCAACTACCTGCATAATCAAAGGAGAAAAATTGATCGATTCCTTGATCGTCTACAACTATTCATATGAAAATCTCTAGTCTCCAAAATATTATCATCATATGATGATATAGTCTCAAGTGATATGATGATGAAAAATGAATTTTATATGTTTTATAACATTAATGAAAAATAAGACAAGAAGAAGACTAGAGAAAACCCAGGAAGAAGAAAGAAGGAAATATGGAAGATGGGAAGAATTGAACTTCCATCTTGTAGTAATTGTGGGAGGAAACACCCTAGAACTAGCATAAAAGGAATGGGATTCTATTACAAGTACGGAGAAAAAGGCAGCCTATCTCAGGATTGTAAGGGGAAGAAATAATCTAAAATTGTTCAATTCTACAATTTCATGGAGATGGGACAATATGAAGATTAATTTCATAAGAATCGAGGAAATGTGCCCCATAGAAGTCCAATGGAGTAAGGCCAAGCTTATGTAGTCACAAATGTAGAGGTCAATGTTCCTAACGAAGTGGTGGTAGTTACATTAATAATTTCATCAAAATTAGCCAATGTTTTATATTAATCTGTATCATAGAATTTTTTCATATCATCCCAGTTTTCGAAGAAAATATCATATTTTCAATTTGATTTATTAAGGGGTTTTTCAATAAAAACTCATAAGGGGTGTATCATTTTAACAAAGCTGTGTTAGGAAATCCCCATTATAGCATGTAAATGTTCTTTATTTGCTAATTGTATTTTCATACCCATTATTGAATTTGATATAATCATCGGTCTAGTTTGGATTTTGAACCATGATGTGAAAATTTATTGCAAGAAGAATAAGGTTACAATTTTTGAAGATAATGTGGTATCCCCTATCTTTATGAAAGAAACATCACTATATTATTCTCATATATATCTACCCATTTTAGCCCTTATTAATTCAATTATTGAAGAGGGAAGTAAATTAAATAACTAAAAATTAGGATAATAATGATCAAATATAGAATGTACTTATTATGAAAGAATATATTGACGTCTTTCCAGAGGATTTACCTGGAGATCCTCAAGAGTGGGAAATTTAGTTTTCCATTGTTTTAATTCTTGTTTCTTGGACCATGTAAAAGATGACATAGAGAATAGTCACTATGAAGTTAGTTGAACTGAAAAAAAAACAATTGGAGGAATTGAGTGATAATGGATTTATTTCCCCAACTGTTTCTCTATGGGGAACCCCTATTCTTTTCGTTAAAAAGAAAGATTTATCTATGAGGTTGTTCATTGACTACAGTGAGATCAATGATATAACAATAAAGGACTAGTATACCCTCCTTACATTGATTATTTATTTGATCATCTCCATAGAGCCTGATATTTTTCAAAGATTGATCTTCAGTCTGGATATCATCAATTGCATGTGAAGAAGGAAGACATTCCAAAAGTGTCATTTTGAACCAGGTATGGGAATTATGTGATTACTATAATTCTTTATGGACTTACTAATTCTCCCAATGTTTTCATATATCTAATTAATAGTCTTCTAGGAATGTCTTTATGACTTTTTGGTGGTAGTTATTAATTATATCTTGGTAAACTCTAAAATCTATGAAGATCATGAAAATCACATTCACAATATTCTGAAGACTCTTATAATAAATGTATTATATTGGAAGTTCAGCAAGTGTGAATTTTTTTCTTCAATCAGTTTCCTTTCTGGGCCACATTTTCTCTAAATATGGAATATCTATTGATTCTACGAAGACAAAGGTTGTGGAAGAATGGCCTACTCCAACAAACATAACTAAAGTTCGTAGTTTTATTTGTTTAGTAGGTTATTATCTATGTTTCGTTCAAAACATCACTCGTTTAGCCAAATCAATGACCAATCATACATGTAAAGGGGTTATGATTTTATGGGAAAAGGAATCTAAGGATTTTTTCAAAGATTTTAAGAGGATATTAATGAATGCTTCGATCCTAACCCTACCATTGAAGTATGGTGTAGTGGTGATCAATAGAGATGTATCAATGAATGTACTTGGTTCTGTACTTTTCATGAATGAATAATAATTTAATATGCATCAAGGAAGTTATATATTAATGAAAAAACCTATCACATGCATGATATTGAGTTAGTTGCGGTAATCTTTTCCCTGATGATATGGATACATTATCTCTATTGAGATAAGTGTGATATATATACAGATCACCAATTTCTGATGCATATCTTCTCAAATAAATAACTCAACAAGAGGAAACTGTTGAGCAATGTATTTAAACAAATCAAAATAATGTTTTTTAAAGGGGGAGATTATTTTAAATAATACTCTGTCTCTTTATGATGATTTTGATGCTCACAAATACCCTTAATTATTTACTAATTATTTCGTTGAGTATTTTGCAGGAATTTATTTTATATAACGAGATTTTATACTTCATTTATTCCAAGATCAATTTTAGCGCGTATTCTGGAATCACTGTAGCGCAAGATCAATTTTAGCGCGTATTCTGGAATCACTGTAGCGCAAGATCAATTTTAGCGCGTACTGGAATCACTGTTCATACCCTACGTTGATGAACGTAACGTATGGATGAAAAGTTTACTTTTTATGTTATTTTGAAACGTATGGTTAATGAACCTTACGTTGTTGAAAAGTATGGAAGAAGAACATTACGTTTGGAAGGAACCTTACGTTTTCGTTGTTGGACAAGTATGGAAGAGAAACCGTACGTTAGTTTTCAGTGTTGAGTTTGTTTCTCAAAAGTATGGATCATCAACATTACTTTATAATCAACCGTACGTTCTTTGGAGAGTTGAAGCAAGAGAAAGTATGGATGATCAACCCTACGTTTGAATGCTGAAGAGAAAGTATGTATGTTCAACCTTACGTTCTGAACCTTACGTTCTGAACCTTACGTTTGTGAACCCTACGTTTGAAGCCACGTCATCAACCCTACGTTTGGCGTCGGGATATTTTTGACAGATGATATTTCTTTTTGAATTAGTCAAGCAAGCGGATTATTAGGCGGATTTCGAGCTGATTCTTAAATACGACTTTGACTGAATCAAAGACGATTTACAACGGATTAATGATTGATTTAAACGGAGCTTTTTGTGCCGATTCTTCAGGAGAGTTACAACGGCTCTGTTGTTTCATTTAAAATCGCGAATCTAAAGGAGATTTTCATGGATCTATTTTATGCGAAAGATTTTCTCATATTTGAATATATGTTCTATCTTGGAAACTTCAGATATATATATATATGCACAGGAAAGTGTGTGATATATATTGATCTTTTGACGAGCAAAAAAACAGAGACTGTGTGAAAGCATTCTTTTCTGGTGATCGAGAAGAAGTGTAAGATCTTTATTACCAAAGGAAGATCTTGAAAGCAGATTCACGTGTTCTACATCGACTATCTGTTGTGAATCTACTACTGCTGAAGTTGTGAAGCTTCTGGTAATATCTATTGCAACTGGATCGACTCAGAACTGTTTTGATTACAGATCTTTATTTTCTGAAGACGACGATCTATCTACTGTCAATTGCATTCTGTTGCAATTGTGAAGAACAACTGGAGAAGTGTTTCTTTATCGAAACCCTTTTATTTTTGAGTGATCAGCTTCTCGTTCTAAGCTGTGTGGGTTCGTGTTTGAACCAGGAAGGCTGTGTTTGCCTGAATCTTGTAAAGGTGTCAACTGCCTGTACTCAGTTGTGGACGGGTCTGTGGAAACGAGGACCAGATAGTGAAAATCGCCAAGCTCGTGGATTTGAGCGTTGGTGGAGTGGACTAGGGGCCTTCTGTTCCCCGAACCACTATACATCCGTGTGTTCATGCTTTTACTTTTTCCGCTGCATATTTAATCGTGCAAAAGCATAGTGAACAGAATTTGTCTAAGTTGAAGAGATTGTAATAATTTGAAAAAGACACAATTCACCCCCCTCTTGTGTATAATCCGTAGATTCAGATCCAACAATTGGTATCAGAGGAGGAGCTTCTTATTTCTAAAGTCTTATCAGGCCTAGAAGTATTTAAAGATTATACATAGTGTATCATGGCTGATATGAGAGAGGGAATGTCAATGGTCAGAGCACCTTACTTTAATGGAGATAATTATGGCTGCTGGAAATCACGTATGATTATTTACCTGAAAAATCTTGGTTACAGAGTCTATTCAAAGATTCTGACTCCCTATGAAATTCCTGAAAATCCCGATACATGGAGTGCTGCTACAGAAGCTGAGTATGACATAAATTCAAAAGCTATGAATGCAATCATCTGTGGTCTAGGACCAGACGAATTTAACAGAGTATCTCAATGCCCGACTGCATATGAAATGTGGCAAACTATAGCTGTTGCTTATGAAGGAACAGATAATGTAAGACAGATGAGATATGCAACTGCTAAGTTAAAATTCGATACTTTCAGAATGATTGAAGGAGAGAGCATCACTCAGATGAATGGAAGATTGACAGAAATTGTCAATAATATAACAGCTCTAGGAGAACCAATCAAGCAGGCTGATCAAGCGTTGAAGGTACTGAGAGTACTTCCTACTCGATGGAATGGAATCTCTGCAGCAATCAGACAATCAACTTCTGTTAAAGATCTAACTATGAGAGAACTGATTGGTACACTGATGATGTACGAAGCTGAAATGCAAGATGAGGTAAATGAGCATAAAGTCTACATAAAAAGGGAAAATACTGCTTTGAAAGTGACTTCTCAACAAAAGGATAGAAAGATGAAGAACAGAGAAGTGAGTGCTAAATCAGAAAGCTCTGAGTCTTCAAATTCGGATGAAGAACTGGCACAGCTAGCCAGAAAATTCAGAAAGTTCTATAGTAAGAAGAAAGACTTCAAGAAATCCTTTAAAAAGGATAGCAAGGAAGTGAGATGTTATGAATGCAAAAAGATGGGACATATCAGACCGGATTGCCCAAAATTGAAAGATGCAAAGAAAAAGAAATTCTTCAAAAGAGATGATTATGAGCAGAAAGACAAGAAAGCTATGAAAGCTACTTGGAGTGTTTCTGAAGACTCAAGTAATTATTCTGAATCATGCTCAGAAAAGGAGGAAGCCAATTTAAAAGCAAATATGTGTTTCATGGCTGAAACTGATGAGGTACACTCATACTATTCCTCTGACTCAAATAATGAATCAAACTCTGAAACAAGCCTCTCAAATAGAAAACTTGCAGCTTACTGCAATATGCTTGAAGAAAGGTATGACTCATTATTTAATAAATATAAATCTATAAAGAACTTGTACAAAGCTATTTCAGATGAGAGAAATACTTTGCTAAAACAACATGAGGAATTAATTGACAAATACAATTCTGCTGACTCAAATAAAATTAATTTTGAATCAAAAATAAAAACTCTACAGGATGAAGTAGAATCTTATAAAACGGCTGCATTAGTTTTTACAAAAGGAGAAAACACCTTAAATGAGATACTTGGAAAAACTGTAATTAAAAAGGAAAGGTTTGGAATTGGAAGTAAAGGAGAAAAACCTAAGTTATACAAAAATTATTTTGTTCCTAGCACTAAACAGGTTATTTGTAACTACTGTGGAACAAGAGGTCATATAGCTAAAAACTGTTTTCTAAGACAACCTCAGATATGTGGAATTAAGAAAGCTTATATTTCCAATGATCTATATGATTCAATCAATTTTAAGAAAACAAGGCAAATCTGGATACCCAGATCACTGCTTGCTAACACTCCTGGACCCAACAAAATATGGGTACCAAAGCAATTTGTTTGAATGTCTTTGCAGGAAGCAGGTCACCAAAGAAAGAAAGAAATATGGTATATGGACAGTGGCTGCTCAAGACACATGAGTGGAACTTCAGCTAATTTCTCTTCTCTTACTCGAAAGGAAGGAGGATTTGTCACCTTTGGTGACAATGCCAAAGGAAAGATTATTGGTATTGGAACAGTTGGAGATCCAGAGACAGTCTCAATCAACAAAGTACTTTATGTACAAGGGTTAAAACACAATCTGATAAGTATCTCTCAACTCTGTGATGATGGATACACTGTTGATTTTACCAACAATAGTTGTACTGTTTCTAAAGATAAACTGTTTAAGTTTAGAGCACCCAGAACTGATAATGTTTATACTTTGGATTTGTATTCCTTGTGTAAACAACAAGTAAATTGCTTAACTGCTAATATAAGTGAATCCTGGATCTGGCATAGAAGACTTGGTCATTGCAATATATATGCTTTACATAAATTATCTAAGAAACATTTAGTTTCTGATTTGCCTAGTCTCAAATTTGAAAATGACAGATTCTGTGATGCATGTCAGCTTGGCAAGCAACACAAATCATCATTCAAATCTGTTAATAAAGTTGCTACAACTAAACCTCTAGAACTTATCCATATGGATTTGTTTGGACCTTCAAGAGTAGCAAGTTTAGCTGGTAAATTATATGTTTATGTATTAGTTGATGATTACTCTAGATTTACTTGGATCTTCTTTTTGAAATTTAAAAGTGAAGCTTTTAGTTTATTCGAAGGTTTTTGTAAATCTGTTCAAAATGAAAAAGGTTTTAATATAATCTCATTGAGAAGTGATCATGGTGGAGAATTTGAGAACCAGGAATTTAATTCCTTTTGCTCAAACATGGGTATTAAACACACCTTCTCTGCTCCAAGAACACCTCAACAGAATGGGATTGTAGAAAGAAGAAATAGAACTATTCAAGAAATGGCTAGAACTATGTTAAATGAATATAGCCTACCTATATATTTCTGGGCAGAAGCTGTTAATACAGCTTGTTATATAATGAATAGAATTTTAATAAGACCTATTTTGAAAAAGACACCCTATGAACTATGGAATAACAGAAAACCTAAAGTAAATTACTTTAAAGTTTTTGGATGCAAGGTTTACATCTTGAATACCAAAGATAATCTTGGTAAATTTGATCCAAAATCTGATAAAGGTATTTTCTTAGGATATTCTGCAACCTCCAAAGCTTATAGAGTCTATAATAAAAAGTCAAGGATTGTTGAAGAATCAGTTCATGTGAAATTTGATGAATCTGATCCTTTTGAGAAAAGGATAGAACAAATAGATGAACCTGATTCTAATGAAAACATGAGACCTGAGAATTTAAAGAATGATTTTGAAAATGATATAAAAGAAATTCAGTCCAGTTCAGAAGAACATGATACTGAAGAGCCTTTGAATGTAATGCCTAGACAGTCTAGAACCTTAAAGAATCACCCTTTAGAATCTGTGATAGGTGACTTAGAGACTGGTATTCAAACTAGAAGAAACTTTGGAAACATAGTTGAATTCTCTGCTTTCCTATCCCAACAAGAACCTAAGACCATAGAAGAAGCCTTAGATGATGAGAGCTGGGTAATAGCAATGCAGGATGAATTGAACCAGTTCAAGAGAAATAAGGTTTGGGAATTAGTTGAAAGACCACATAATTATCCAGTAATAGGAACTAAATGGGTCTTTAGGAATAAACAGGATGATCAAGGGATAATAACTAGAAATAAAGCAAGATTAGTAGCTAAAGGATACAATCAAGAAGAAGGAATAGATTATGATGAGACCTTTGCACCTGTAGCCAGGTTAGAAGCTATTAGAATCCTTTTAGCCTATGCATCTCATATGAATTTTAAATTATTTCAGATGGACGTTAAATCTGCCTTTTTAAATGGTTATTTAATGGAGGAAGTTTATGTTGAGCAACCTCCTGGTTTTGAAAATTCTCAAAAACCAGATTCTGTTTTCAAACTTACTAAAGCTCTTTATGGCCTTAAACAAGCACCTAGAGCTTGGTATGAAAGACTAAGTTCTTTTCTTTTGAAAAATGATTTTACTGTTGGACTAGCAGATCCAACACTCTTTAAGAAAACTGTGAAAAATAATGTTTTGTTGGTTCAAATTTATGTTGATGATGTAATTTTTGGATCAACCAATAAAATTCTTTGTCATGAATTTTCAGAATTAATGCAAAAAGAATTTGAAATGAGTATGATGGGAGAATTAAATTTCTTTTTAGGTCTTCAAATATTTCAAAAAGATTTTGGAAATATTTTAAATCAATGCAAATACATTACTGATTTACTTAAGAAATTTGGACTTGAAAACAGCAAGACATTTACAACTCCTATGTGTACTAATATAAAACTTGATTTGGATGAAACTGGAAAATCAGTGGACAACAAGTTATATAGAGGTATGATTGGTAGTTTGTTATATCTTACTGCTAGTAGACCAGATATAATGTATTCAGTATGTCTTTGTGCTCGATTTCAATCAAATCCCAAAGAATCCCATTTAACTGCTGTTAAAAGAATTTTTAGATATTTAAAAGGTACTATTTATCAATCTCTGCTTTATCCAAAAACCTCTGATTTTAATTTAATTTCATATTCAGATGCAGACTTTGGAAGCTGTAGATTAGATAGGAAGAGTACTTCAGGAACATGTCACTTTTTAGGAAAGTCTTTAGTATCATGGTCTAGTAAGAAACAACACTCAGTTGCCCTGTCAACAGCCGAGGCAGAATATGTGTCTGCAGGTAGTTGCTGTGCACAGGTGTTGTGGATGAAAAACACTCTTATGGACTTTGGATTAAATTTCAATAATACGCCTATTTTATGTGATAATACTAGTGCAATTAATATTTCAAAAAATCCTATTAGTCATTCTAGAACTAAGCACATTGATATAAGACATCACTTTTTAAGAGATCATGTGTTAAAAAAGGATATATTTTTAGAATTTGTAAATACAGAAAATCAATTAGCAGATATTTTTACTAAACCACTTCCCACGGCAAGGTTTGAATTTATTAAGGGGGAGTTAGGTTTATTTAATTTTAAATAGTTTTTTTTTAATCTTATTCTGTTTTCGAATTCTGTTTAATTTTCTGTTTCCCGCTATAAGTAATTTTATTTTGTTTTAAATAAAAGTAATGATTAGTGATTACACGGGAATCAAGGCTGTCAGAACCGTTTCACCTTCTAAACTGTTTTCACCTTTTTCGGAAACCCTTTCGAAAACCTAAAACCGCACATCTGCTCCAAAACCCTTTTCTGAATCTTCAAACCCTAAACTTTCGAACCTTCAGAAATCGTTGTTGAAATGGCAAAGACTAAGCGTCCAGATGAAGCCGAGAGCAGTGCTGCAAAGAAATCTAAAGTAGTTGGTCGGAAGATACTGCAAGGTAAAGTCATCGATTTAGAATGGTTGTTTGAAACTAATTTGCTGTTGAAGCAAGCGTTGTCGTTTCAAGGCCTTGAGCAAGCCTTTAATAGTGAAAAATCTGAGTTTCTATATGAGGCAGAAATGAGACATTTCTTTAGAACTGTTCAGTTTAGCCTTGGGGATACGGAGGATAGTTTATTGGCTCAGATAGAGGATAAGGACTTTTCCATATCATCTGTAGAAATAAGTCAGATTCTTAACTGCCCCCATGAAGGAGTTTTTCATTTTGATTTACGGAATATTGGAGATTCTGTACATAAGTCTGAAGACATTATGTCTTTTCTGTTTGGAACAAAAGTGATAAAGAAGGTGCTTATTAAAGATTTGGAGCCCGATCAGAAAATCTTAGTAAAGTTTGTTCAGACCGGTTTAGCACCAAGGATGGCTGAAATGGAGAAAATTCTATACCCTGACATGTATATAATGTATCTTCTGATGAGTGATATCAAGTTTAATTTTCCTCGATTTATGATAAGATATCTAAGATACTGCTGTCAGAGTGAAGCAAGAATGACCTTTTTCCCATATGGAAGGTTCATTTCTTTGTTTTTATATAAAAGGGGAATGATCAGACTGGTAAGTGCTGGGGTGAAATGTCACCACAGTAATGTTTTTAATGCTGGAACTTTAAGGAAAGTGGGATATTTCTGGAGCACAATTAAAGGAAAACTTTTACCTGTTGGAGCTGAGGAAGACTCGGAGAGTGCTCAGGCTCAACCAGCTAAGTCCAAGGAAGGACAGGCAGAATCCAGAGTTAGTACAGTGGCAAGAAGAATTCGCCTTGAGATGGAAGAAGTTGAAGAAGAGAGAAGTCAAGAAGGACTTCAATCTAGAAGGAAGAGGTCAATTGATGAAGAAATCATCTCTCCTGTCTTGAAATCTTCTGATCCAGTAATTTCTTATTCATTTGTGAGGGAAGCTGTTGTGGAAAGGACTGCACCGATAGAGGAACCAGTAGCTCAACCGGAAATTCAACTAGAACCTCAGACTGCTGCTGTGGATATTGAAGAAGCAATTCCACAAGAACAACTTATGGAGGCAGTGCCTGGTGAAGAAGTGGCCCGACCTCAAGAAGTTCATGAAAATATTGTTCTTGATAATTCAGTAGAAGTCAGAGAGACTGCTGTTCGTGATGAACATACTTCTGAAGTAAATACAGAGGTACTTCAGGAAGATTTTTCAGTGGAAGAGTTTCAAGCTTCAAAGGATAGCTCAGTAGATCAACCTGTTCAGGACAAAGAACAATCAGATGCAGATTCTTTACCTCTTGTCCTGCTTCATCAATCTGATTCTGGACATGAGAATCAAGCACAGGGTGCCCCTGATTCGAGAAAAGAAGAAGTTGTTGAGTTATACAAGCGTATTTCTCAGTTGGAATCTGAGAATGTTAGTCTCAGAAATTCTCTGAACTTAGAACAGTTGAAGTTTCAGAAGCTGAGAGAATCTACTGTTTCAAGACAAGAAGTAGATTTGTTTAAGACTGATATGTTGAATGCTGTTGATCAGTTGAAGTCAGAGATGGTAACAAAAGATGATTTGTCTGAGATGAAGATTTACATGGAGAATAAATTTGAATCTGTTGCAAATAGTGCTGTGAGTGGATCAGGTTCTTCACCTGATTTGATTCGAAGATTTCAAGCAATAACTGGAGCACTGAGCAATATGAGTGACAGATTACACGATCTTCAGTGCAACAGTGCCCCTTTGTCAGTTTTGCTAGATAATCAGAAATTTTTGGTAGATCAGTTGACATCTGGAGAGCAACCGATTAGGATTCTTTTGAATCAGTTATCAGAAAAGCTGGCTCTTTTTGTTGAAAAGGAAGAAAGAATGCATGAATTTTTCAGAGTTAATTTGATTGAAGATATTCATATGACTCAGGAGAACAGAGATCTTATCATCAAGTTAGGAGATGGGATGATGAAGAGGCTTCGAGACCAGTTTACAGAGATCAAGACCGCAATCCAAAGGAGATAGACACCTTTTTTTTCCCTGTCTTATCCCTAAACCTTGATTCCTCTGTATATCACTGTCGTAGCTTGTGAATGAAAATTCTTTTCTAATCTTTTTGTTTTGTTATTTATTGATTTATGATTAAGTTAGCCAGTATAAGATATTCACTTATCCATACACAGTTAATTATAGCATTTACTTATAGTTCAGTGCAATAATGAATGTGTTCAAATCCGTAATTTTTCATTCTTTTTGATATCACAAAAAGGGGGAGAATTTGGATAAACACAACATTTAAATTCATTCGTTCTATTTGAAAATTTATTTTTATGAGAATTATGGGGGAGAAATTTTATAGTTAAATATTGTTTTAATCCTTTCAAAATTCTAAAATTTTATAAAACTAATTTTTTTAACAAAGATTGCAATTAAATTAGTTCTATTATTTTATGGGTTTTGTGATCATCAAAAAGGGGGAGATTGTTGAGCAATGTATTTAAACAAATCAAAATAATGTTTTTTAAAGGGGGAGATTATTTTAAATAATACTCTGTCTCTTTATGATGATTTTGATGCTCACAAATACCCTTAATTATTTACTAATTATTTCGTTGAGTATTTTGCAGGAATTTATTTTATATAACGAGATTTTATACTTCATTTATTCCAAGATCAATTTTAGCGCGTATTCTGGAATCACTGTAGCGCAAGATCAATTTTAGCGCGTATTCTGGAATCACTGTAGCGCAAGATCAATTTTAGCGCGTACTGGAATCACTGTTCATACCCTACGTTGATGAACGTAACGTATGGATGAAAAGTTTACTTTTTATGTTATTTTGAAACGTATGGTTAATGAACCTTACGTTGTTGAAAAGTATGGAAGAAGAACATTACGTTTGGAAGGAACCTTACGTTTTCGTTGTTGGACAAGTATGGAAGAGAAACCGTACGTTAGTTTTCAGTGTTGAGTTTGTTTCTCAAAAGTATGGATCATCAACATTACTTTATAATCAACCGTACGTTCTTTGGAGAGTTGAAGCAAGAGAAAGTATGGATGATCAACCCTACGTTTGAATGCTGAAGAGAAAGTATGTATGTTCAACCTTACGTTCTGAACCTTACGTTCTGAACCTTACGTTTGTGAACCCTACGTTTGAAGCCACGTCATCAACCCTACGTTTGGCGTCGGGATATTTTTGACAGATGATATTTCTTTTTGAATTAGTCAAGCAAGCGGATTATTAGGCGGATTTCGAGCTGATTCTTAAATACGACTTTGACTGAATCAAAGACGATTTACAACGGATTAATGATTGATTTAAACGGAGCTTTTTGTGCCGATTCTTCAGGAGAGTTACAACGGCTCTGTTGTTTCATTTAAAATCGCGAATCTAAAGGAGATTTTCATGGATCTATTTTATGCGAAAGATTTTCTCATATTTGAATATATGTTCTATCTTGGAAACTTCAGATATATATATATATGCACAGGAAAGTGTGTGATATATATTGATCTTTTGACGAGCAAAAAAACAGAGACTGTGTGAAAGCATTCTTTTCTGGTGATCGAGAAGAAGTGTAAGATCTTTATTACCAAAGGAAGATCTTGAAAGCAGATTCACGTGTTCTACATCGACTATCTGTTGTGAATCTACTACTGCTGAAGTTGTGAAGCTTCTGGTAATATCTATTGCAACTGGATCGACTCAGAACTGTTTTGATTACAGATCTTTATTTTCTGAAGACGACGATCTATCTACTGTCAATTGCATTCTGTTGCAATTGTGAAGAACAACTGGAGAAGTGTTTCTTTATCGAAACCCTTTTATTTTTGAGTGATCAGCTTCTCGTTCTAAGCTGTGTGGGTTCGTGTTTGAACCAGGAAGGCTGTGTTTGCCTGAATCTTGTAAAGGTGTCAACTGCCTGTACTCAGTTGTGGACGGGTCTGTGGAAACGAGGACCAGATAGTGAAAATCGCCAAGCTCGTGGATTTGAGCGTTGGTGGAGTGGACTAGGGGCCTTCTGTTCCCCGAACCACTATACATCCGTGTGTTCATGCTTTTACTTTTTCCGCTGCATATTTAATCGTGCAAAAGCATAGTGAACAGAATTTGTCTAAGTTGAAGAGATTGTAATAATTTGAAAAAGACACAATTCACCCCCCTCTTGTGTATAATCCGTAGATTCAGATCCAACAGAAACGACGATGGCTTGAACTACTCAAGTATTATTATATTTCTATGCACTACCTCCCAGTAAAGTCAAACAAAGTAGTTGATGCATTAATCTTGAAGTATTATGGGGTTCTTTAAAAGATGAGGGTAGACAATGATCCACTTTACATGGATATAGTAAGGATGGATATGGTAATTATCAATGAAGGTTAATCAACACTAAATTTTCATTTAGTTTACCAACAATAATTATTAGAAAGGATTAAAATTTATCAGCTTGATGTAAAGAATAGGAAATGAAAATTAGTACTGTGAATGATGAAATAATGGATAACTATATGTGTGAAGATGGTGTTCTAAAATTTGGGAAGAGGATTTGTGTTCCAACTATACTTGAGCTAAAAAGGAATTTATTGGATGAGGCCAAAATTTAGAATTTCCCCATAAATTCTGGTAGCACTATGATGTATATAGATTCGATGGACCATTTCTGGTTTGATAACATAAAGATGGAAATTGAGGATTATGTAGCAAGATGTCTAGTGTATCAACAAGAAAAGTTTGAATGATAACATCCTATAGGATCCATGAAACCTCTACCTATTCATATGTTGAAATGGTATTAAATCGCCAGGATTTTGTCACTAGATTATCCAAAACACAAAGGAAGAGTGATGCGATATCAAGTAATTGTTGATCGACTTACGACATCTGCTCATTTCCTTACTATAAGTGAGTACTTTCCACCAAAGCGCCTAGAAATAGTCCATATCAATGATGTTGTGACACTTCAGGGATCACCTCTCTCAATTGTTCATAATCATGACACATGATTTACATCAAAATTATACAATAAGTCATTAAAAAGGGTTGGATAATGAACTTTTATTGAGTATAGCTTAACACCCACAAACTGGCAGGCAATCCGTGAGGATAATATAAAACATAGACGACATGTTGATATCATCTTCACTTTACTTACAAGGTAAGTGGGATCAATACATACCATTAGTGTAATTTTCCTACAATAATAGTTTCTATTCAGGTATTCCATTGGTGCCATATGATGCATTTTACAGAAAGAGATGTCGTACAAAAACTTGTTGGGATGAATTAGTAGAAAGGAGTCATGTGGGTCTAGAGCTTCTGGAGGAAACAACAACAAAGGTAAAGACTATTAAAGGTCATATCAGAACAGATCAAGGCAGATAAAAGATATATTTAGATAATCGACAGAAGGATCTATAATTTCATGTGGAGGATCACATTTTCTTGATTGTATCTCCATGAAATGGCATTATACGATTTGGAAATAAAGGGAAACTAAGCCCTAGGTACATTGGGCCTTTTGATATTCTAGGGAGAATTAGAGCTCATGTATATCATTTGGATATTCTACCTAGCATGTCCGGGGTACACAATGTGATCCATGTCTCATTGTTGAGAATGTACATGCCAGACCCATCACATCTCCTCACTTCTAAAGGTATAGAATTGGAACCTTATCTATCATACTGTGAAGAGACTATCCAGATTCTGGACACTAAAGAACAAATGTTGTGGAATCGGGTGGCTCTCCTTATAAATATATCTTGGAGGGATCCTAAAATCAAAGAGGCAACATGGGAGCCTAAGGATCTAATGATGAAGACATTCCTAAATCATTTTGTGAGATAATGTTCTATGAATTTCAAGGACAAATGTTTTATAAGGAGTAGATAATTTAACACCCCAAGGTTTTGGAAATAAATAGTGAATGCATGAAACACATAGACCCTTCAAAATACCCCATTTGATAATCTAGCTGATAATCCCATCATCTCCTCTACTTTGTGTTAAATTTTGATAAACGTTCATCTTGAGTTTTGATGTGTAAGTTATTTAGAGTCTGATAGAAAAAATATATTTTTTTGTTAATAGTAACATACCCATATGAATAGTAATATGAATAGTAATATAACCGTTATTAGTTGTAAATGATAATAATATTTTATTTTCTTAGGGAAATAAGATAATTAGATTTTAATTAATTTTTCATTGTGATATAAAAATAATTATACCTTTAAATTTTTGATTATTTTAATTAAATGTGCTTTTATTTAAAAAAATTAATAATTTAAAAAAAATTGTAAAATATAATTCATTTTGGAATTGTACATGTTGAAAAATGTTTGGGGTGAATTTTTTGGATTTTTCTACAATTCTTGAATTTTTTATTAATAGTGAAAATGTATAAAATACCATATATACAAATTATCAATTTAACACTCTATTTATGATATCATGAGTTATTTATGGCCAAGTGTTTCAAAATCACATGCATGTTTTACTATAAGGTGTCTCATGAAACAATTTTATAGGTTGTCTTGAGAGAATTAATAAAATAATGAATAAAATATTCCAAATTCACTCCTATCCTCCACTATAACCCCCTTCCTCTTCTCTTCACTCTTATAAGACTTGAAGATACATAATTGTTTTTTAAAATACCATTATTTAGTCACTACCGATGTCCAATAAGCTCTTGGTATTGCCCAATTTCAAAAACACCTTTGTTTAAGGAGGCTCTCAATGAGGTTATTTCAAGGGGTAAATTCACATTATTTTTTTCAATTTCATTTCATGTTCCTTTCTATTGCTTTACTAACCTCACCTCATCTATCTAAATTACCATGATAACTCCATTATCATCTATACACTTTAATTATATCATTATAATGGATGAAACATCATCAATAATTTTACTCTCTCTCTCTCTTTTATTTTATAAATGAAATCAACTTCCATGAGGTTCCAATTTATAACATTTACGAACAACGAAGTTTTGTTATTAAATTTATCCTTCATTAATGGTTATGAAACAATTTTTATGGATGAACCAAGCTATAATATATTTATTACAAAATAATTAACATTTATAAATTAGTATACATACATATTATTAAATCATGTGGCCAAACATGTTCATAATAATCAAAATACGGCTAATATAATCTACATGAATGACTTTAATATGATTCATCCTCATTAAATGTGACCAAATGATATAATATAACATTAAACCCTATATAATATCATTATTAATTTTTAAACTCAATTATGGTGATTTAAAACCATTCCACAAGAACTATATCGCATAAAAATAAGTGAACCGATGATGAAATTCAATAAAATGAACACTATGGAACGACAGAATTAGATATTATAAAATATCAGTAAAGACATAAATCAACTAAATATAATTATGGTAAACAAAATAAATGTATAATATTTTATGAATTACGTTATTAATAATGTCGAATTTCATATTCCAGGACCATATGTTCACGATCGGAATGCATTAGGACTTAAGGTAAGGGTTTTCCACCCGAACCTCCATTTTCATTCGGGTTAATTTTATTGTCTACATACTTCAATGAAATTACAATGTGTTATTATTTACTCATCATAAATTATATGTGAATTCATTATAAATTTTTACCAACTAGAATCCTTCTTTATTATATGGGGAGATACACATTTTAAAAGGAACATACACAATTCATTCCAAAATACAAGCATGATTCTAGGGAATTACTCAAATTTCTACCTACTTTCAAGGGAAACATATAATATTTTTTAGAAAACATTATCTATCTAAAATCAATTTTTTATTATGAAAATAAAATGTTAAATCTGTTCAATTTTTATAAAAATTATTTTCCAAAACAACTGTTCTTTTCCAACAAAAAGGGTTTTTATAAGAAGAATTACTCTGTGATTTTAAAAGAGTATTTTCACCCATTTAAAAACTCATGTTGATTATTATGTCTAAATGGGGTTAATGATTTATGATATCATCCCCTATGTTTTTACTCTGGTAGTGACATTTTAAAACCATTCACTAATTTACTCTAAATGGATGGTGTATGTGCTTAATATTTCAGTAAAGTTATCAACATTACATATATTAGTCTCAATATGAATGAATTTTTTTTATGTTTATCCCCATTCATATGAGGAATTAATTGGACAATTTATTTGTCATATGGGGACCTCTACATCCCCTCGGAGCATTGGTAGTCGCGTGAGACAATCTATGGTCTTTACACAAGTTCATGACCAAATGATTATTTATTTTCATGTAACGAGGCCTTGATGGTATGGTTAATATGTCACTCATTAAATATTCCCTCATTATTAAAATAGTATTAATGGTTTATGTGGTTATTATATAAGTGTAAAAACCATGATTATGTTTTTATGGAACTATTTACTCAGCTCATATTACTTCTATAAAATGTCTAAGGTTATTATTTGTAAAGGCATGTGTTTTCAATTTTTCACCATCCCTAATGTTTATATTATCTTTTTCTATATTTCATACTATTCTTTGGCATTTGATATCCCCCGTTTCTTATTCTTTTTTTTCTTAGTTCATGAAGAATTTAATTATAGAATTACATGCTGAAATAACCTAGGTGTAATGGATTTTGTCAAATAAATTTCTATATTGTTTTTTGTTTCAAGTTGTAACGATGAACTTATGCGTGTAACTTGTTTCCAATAATACTAAATGACATGATCCTTAGGGATTCATATTCCTTTCTTATATGAAAATGTAATCAAATAAGGAAACAGCTTTGGGATACAAGGGTTGGGTTTTTAAATATTTCCCTTCACTTTTCATATGTTGTATCAACACTATCCCTGATATAACCATTACCTATACAACCTCTCTAATTTACACAATAGAAACTCTTTTTCCCCCTAAGGCATTCACTTAGGATATTCTTACCACATTACTAAAACCAAGGAAAAAAATTCTTATTTTCTAGACGATATCCATTACCTTTAACTCTTTATAAACCTATTCCTTTCCTTCTTTAGTGAGTCCAAGAGTTCATTATGGTATATTGTGAGGATATTGTTCTATTAATATTAATTACATATTATCATAAAATACATTATTCTGGTGATCATACTATTTGATTTCTCAATAGTTTATTTTCCATCATATTCAACAAAAATAATGTTCCTTCTAGTTCCCACCATTTTCTAAAATAGGGAAACATTTTTTATGGATCTATTATCATGTTGAGTAAAAATTTAATCATGAAAACTAGTTATATCATATCTAAATTAGGAATACATTCTTAAATTGTGGCACCTATGGTTGATTGTAGATTATTCATTTACAAAATCCCTTATAATCATTCATGATGGTTCATTAAGAGTTTTTGAATGACAAAATCATATACCATAGGAGATTCAAACAAGGTACATAGTAATGTTTATTATCATATACCAGGTTACACCAAGTCAAGAAGGACACAACATGACTATGTTTTTACACCTAGGTTTCCATAACCATTTGAACTCAACCTTATACATATCCAAAGATAAATCCCTAGACATATCCCTATAAATATACCTTGGGATGTCACTAATTTTTTGTCAATACTAGTGTCCAATGGTTGACTAAAATGAATCCTTAATACCAAATCTAATCACCCAATATTTTCATACTATTAAAATACAAACATTTTATGGAACACTTATAACATTATACAAACAGATTCCCAAAGATCGTACAAGACTAGTACCTTTGGAATGATGAAAATGTAAATTCTATAACATAATTGAGATATATTATCTCCAACTAGGTTTTTCTTGACTATAACCCTTATTATACCCATAGAAAATATTTTATATCTTTATAACCTTGTTGGAAAGGAAACATAATAAATTTTTGATCTTAAATTATCATTATGTAAAACAATAGAGATATGTAAGCTTAAACCTGATAATGTGTATAAGAGATCGGGATTATAGTATTAGAATATCAAACCCCATAAATCATAAGAACATAAACACGAATCATAGCATAAATATTGGTAATTAATAATACTTGAATCCTGTAGAAATTAAGAACCTAATCTATTAAATAATAACATAGGAAGAATATATGGAACTGTTGCAGGCGCACATACATATAAAATGATTTCCGTAGTAGCCAGGTAATTGGAACCAAGGCCATATTAGTAGTATGGGATCACTCCCAACAACATCTTGGTAGTCATGTTTCACTTCCATGTCCTTTTTATTAGTTTAATTTAACTACACATTCATATTGTTTTTCGTGGTTCCCCCACAAGGATATCTTAGTTGTATAAGTTCACACCCCATATCGTCTTGGTAGTCGTGGTCCACCCCCATTGACATATTTGTCTATATAATGAGATATAAATATTGACCTATTGTTTTGGAGAAAGATATAGGTCCCACCCATCTCAAAATGAAATCATACACACATGTTTTATAATACCATAAATAATCACATCGTAACCCTTGAATGGAAATGGTTGTCATAAACATTTAATCTCATCTTAACATGTGGAAAGTGATTGGTTTCATAATAATTTCATCAATCCATAACACATGGAATGATTCGAGTTTCATTAAATAATAATCCAAAAAATAGAATCATATTTCACAGATATATATCCAATGAAAGAGAACTGATTTCTTAAGCGTCATGAAAAAACATGTAAACCATTCAGAGAAAGAACATGAATAGACTATTTCAAATATTTCCTAGAATTGAATGATTAACATCAATGCATTTCATCTAATGTAGAAAATTTATCATAAATATCATTTAAAACCATTTCCAATGAAAAATATTATTTCATCTTCAAAAATTTATTTTTAAAACAAGAAATCTTTTGAATTCCATATTGATTTAAATAATCATTAAATACTATAAAATAGTATTGAAATAAATTGAAAATAGATTTTATAAAAAAACTATAATAGATACATTAAAACATTTTTAAAAACAATCTTTTTTGAAATCACTTTTATAACTTGTATTGGAACCATTAAACATTTTTAAATACCTTTTATAAAAAAATTCATTGAAAACTCATAAATAAATCCATAAATCCTATAAATTTTTTCTTTGAAAATAGTCATTTGAATAAATAAGAGGGAATAATTTAAAATCACATGAAATTCTATCTTAACATAAAATATTTTTGAAAACATTTTAGAATACATGGTTTTTAAAGATCATAGATTTCTGACAGGAAGCAAAGGTATAGCCACATTTTCGTAAAAAAAACATTTTCTTACATATTTTAACTATGAAATAGTGGGGAAATGCTACAATTACATTGATAAAACGTTAATATCTATTGGTTAGTAAACATTACCAATTTATTTATTGATTTATAATATTATTTAATCAATGAAATAATAATCATAAATAATCTTGATAGATGATGAGGTTATTCTAATAATTTGTTACCACTTGGTAATGTTGAATCATACTCCCCATGTGAGAAGATATAATAAAATGTATACTAATATATAATGAAAACTAGTATATTAAATTATATAATAGGTCAATTGGAATAATATAAACCTCATTATTTAAAATAGTATCATATAAAATTTGTTTCTAAAATAAGAAAAATTGATTTAACAAATTACTTTACCGATTTGGTAGCTTTTGATCCATAAAACCCACGAATAAATTATCAAAAAATAGACATGTAAATACCCATAAATTTAATTACAATAATAATAGAATATAACCATGGGAATTATGTACACTACAAAAATAAATTAGTGGTTAATAAGGCATGTATCTTTTTGAAATAAAATGTGAGATGAAATTCACATACTATATGTCTTGACTCATGTAATACTCATAAAACTATCTTATATGATGAAGGTATGTTTGTTGTAAATATTTTAATGAAAAATATTCTTAAAAATAATAACATAAATTATTTTTTAATGACTTTATATTATATTTGTATTAATAACACTATGTTCAGTTTTCACTTCGGGTAATATCTGATTTGATCTTCACACATGTTTTGACTTATAATTCTTGATCAACATACATATAGGATTTAGTAACATAAAGAGTGTAAAAATTTATATAAATATCATATATATTTATATAAATGATGTGTATATATGTTTACAAAAATCTATTGAATATATAAAATTGAAATAGAATACACTGTTGATAGAGGCGGTAGGCTATATGTATGCATGAACATTGATTCTATTTTTCTTCCATATTAAATGAATGTATATAAATGAAATATATATATATATATGTAGATAATATAATAAAAGTACCATTATACTGCTATATATATCACATATGTTCACTAAAAATCATTAACACATTCCAACTAAAATTAAGAACGATTTGTATTGCATTGATGAGGGGATAATGCACATTTCTGAAAACAAGATTATCATGTTTACACAATATCAAAAGTATAAATGTATGTGTTATTAAATAGTTATAGTTGAATAAAGAAATTATAAATAAAATATATATCCTAATTTAAAAATGGTTTCCATCGTAATTCTCAACTATGAAATGAGGTAAAGGAAAAAAACAATCATTTCTTCGTGTGGCGGTAGTTCATCGTACACATAAATAGTAATTTCATTATACATTAGATTGAAATTTTTCAATTTTTATTTTGATACCATAGAATAAAAACATATCAATGTATTTAAGATACTGGTTTTGTATAATGAAAATGGAAAAAGTATAGTAGAGTGGGTGGAAAATGTAAATAAAACTATAGTGTCTGAGGAATGATGTTACCTCTTCTTTAGGGAAACTCCCTTTAGTTTCCCCCAAATGAAATTCATGGAGGAATTAATTACAAAGGATAGGATAATAGTATTAGTTTAAGTAATTTGGGGATTTAATTGGGCTGAATTTGGACTATATTTACTTCCTTGGGAGGTGTGAAAAAGGGGAAGGAGATAAATCCTTTTTATAGTGGGCTAGGGGCACTCTTGTAAATACGAAATGGAATACATAAATGGCAGGTCTCATTTAATTATAATTCCTAAAAAATGGAAAAATAAATGTGTAAAGGGTAATAATATTCAAAAAAACACCACCACTGAAAAATAATTTCATTTTTATAATTTGGTTCTTTAACATCTATGTTTCCCCAAGTTTATCGTGTTGGATTTTATTAATAAAACTAGTTTTAATTTTACCATTAAGACTAAATTTATGTTTTATTTATTATAAAATATATATCCACTTATTGATATATATTTCACCTAATTTATAATATAAAAACCCATGTATTTTAGAAGTTAATTCTAAAAAAAGTCCATCCAACTTAAAAAACACTATTATAACTCAGATCGTGGTAATAATATTTTTTTAAAAATTGTTCTATAGGTTAATAATAAAAGATAAAATTGTCAATTAATATACCATAATTAATATTTAACAACACATAAAAATAAATTTGAAAAATATTGGATTTTTTTTAACTTTAAATAATTTAATAAATTATAATTCATTTTAAAATGACATTAATGTAAATTTTCAAATTATTTATTTAATTTTTATATAAAAAATATCAGAACAGTATTGGAATTTAAAATTCCTATGTAAATTTTTTTTTACAATATATATTAATCTAAATAATATTTAAATCCAATAATTCTGTCATTTTTCCTCACTATTAATATTTATAGTATCATTTATTTTAGTTGTTTATTACCAAAATAATCAATGTTTTGGCATTTCTTATGAATTTTCAGCAACTAATTCTTATATTAAATTTAATGACAAATTATTACGATAAAAATAAACCATTTGAATTTAAACATGATATGTATAACATAAAATATGATGTTTTCTCAATATCATATTTTTTTAAAAATGTTAAAGATAAAGATGGTTTATTTTTTGTCTTTTTCCCATACATAACATTTCATATAAGGAAAATTAAAGAAATATTATCCAATTATAAAATAAAATTCTATAAAATAGGGTATATGTTTTGATAATGGATTTCTGAAATGTGTATAGGTTATTTTGGCCCATAATGTTATCGTTTGGTCCCTTATTAATCTTAATTTTAACTTTATCTTCGTAATTAATTTAATCACATTCACTAATGTTTTTGGTGAATAATTAAGTAGATATTATTTGAAAAAAAATATTACACTGATTAAAACCTTCTATTTAATTTTCTAAAAAATTAAAATTACATAAGACGGAAAATTAGGTTCAATGCTAATCCCACACATGTGGCATGAAAACATGGTTTGAGCGTAAAAATTTTATAAAGTTCAACAAAGTTTTATATCCAATTTCAATATAAAAATGATTTAAATGTCCTAAATTATATTAATATATGTATAATTAATCACTTTTTAATTTAAAACCAACATAAAATATAATATTATTATACAAATAAAATATACTAAAATGCAGCTTTAAATCAATCATTCACTATTTTTCAATATTAATCAAAAAATGTAGTTTCCTAGAAAAATACCAAAAAATCAGCCTAAGTTAATATTGAAATTATGAATACGAAAAAAAATAATTATTTTTAAAAATAAAATTTATAATAATTATGACATTTTTTATAGGTTTTCCATTAAAAGGCTATAAAAATCTATCATGTGTGCTACACAAGACAAGTCTATATTTCTTATAGAATAACCTAATCATTATTTTGTATGTTTTATAAGATTTAATTAGTGTTTCATATAACACAATAACAAATTGTTCACATTATAAAAAAACTACATTCAGTGTTTCTCAAAATTAAAATATCAAAAATATTAAATTAACTCGAAAAAATAAATTTCACAACTGTTGAGGTTGTTACAAAGAATATCAATTTTTTACTCAACATATGAAAATTTAGATTCCTATTAAACATAATTTATATCATTTATTTGTTCTAGGAAAAACATATACATTATCTATAGAAATGTGTGGAATTCATCATGGGTATTGGAAATATTTGGTGGTTAGTTTAATAGATAAACAACCACACAAACATGATCAAAATTATAAAATTGTGCAATTTATCCTAGAATCTGTTTCCCATTATTTATGAAAATAATAATTCCTTTCCACTGTGATGTATATATAAATAGATAATCCCATAACTGAATTTATAATATCTTCCTTCAGTTTTCAGAATAAATTGTCAATTGACTATTTGTATCTTAGATATGTTTGTGAATCACTAAAATATTTTCTTATAGTCTCCTTCATAAATTAGGGTACCTATAGTTTAAATTCTCAAACATTATACCAACATGTTAAAGTATTATACTTTTTTAGAGGCATTTAAAATTCAACATTTGAATACTCGAGTGTGAATTATTTGTATATGATAATTCCAAATGTGCTAGATGTTGGTCCACACACCCTTGAAAATAATGTGATTTATCCTTCACCATGTTTTCTATATTTTTTATTCCCATATCAGAAATCTTATTATTTTAGGGAATATAGTTTTTTATTAGGATTACATGTGTATTTATATCCATTCAAAGGAACCTTCAAAACATCAAAGTAAAATTTAGATCTCATGCATAAAAAATAATGCTTTACACCCTGGATTCTACTAAATTATAGAATACAGAGACAAGATGGGATCTCTAGATAGAAGTCATCTATTATAGAAATGAAATAAAAATAAATTATCAATTATCAATGATTTCCCATAAATAGTTTATTCAAATGGATGAATTAGCTAAAAAATTACAATTTCCATTGTGATGTTTTCCCAATTTTCTACAGCTATGTGTAGTGGTTGCAATAACCAATTGGAAGGATTTCACTCTGCCTTCACATTTGGACACACAAAACACCTTAGAGTTGAATTTTGATTTACTCTTTTCATATAATCCCACCAATAAGGATCACAGAGTTCCCTAAATTTTATTTCATTCAGGATATAAAATAAGGTAGAGTCATGACCTTCATCCATCTACTCCTTTATCTCTCAAATTGATGATATATATTGTCTTGTTCCAATTTTATGTACACCTTCCTGACCAATATTAACCTCAACGGACCTATAATGTTTCACTACGTTTATCTTCTTTTTCATTAAGGGTACATCACCCTGAGCTTTCTATATCTTTTTTATTAATGGTGGTTGATAAATATTTTTTGATTTTATTGATGATTTTTCATCCATTTTGATTCTCACATGCAACCTTAATAGGTCCTTGATCAATTTATCTTATTAAATCCTTTTCATTTGAATAACAGATATATCCTTAGTACTCAATTATTTAAAAACATTATTAACTCATATTGAATGGTAATAAATTGAATAATAACTGTCTTTAAAAATATGAAATTATCTCTGTTGTCTCTTTTTATATACATTTTCTGTGAATATGTACTTCAAAATTTTGGTGTTATGTGTATATTTGAACCATCTCCACATAATTTTTGTGTCACTAGAAATTAAAATCAGACAAATCCATGTAATTAGTAGGAAAATTGTTCTCACAGGGAATTAACATTTATGATACATAGGCGATCACCTTTTAATTTTTCCGGAGGGCACATCAAGGCCCTATTTTAGATGAATCACAACATATAATAAATCATCATCCAATACAGGGTAATATAATCACATGTTCACTAAAAAATAACTTTTTCAATATAGAGAAACTTTATTTATATTCATATATATAAATAATTTTGAATTATTTTTTGTGTATACATGTTTAAATGAATATAAATTCATTATAAAAAATCCGTAAAATTCAAAAATATCCACCTCATCCAAGGAAAATATGAATCATAGTTATAATTATACAACATGGACATTACATTATGATCTTTTTATTTGTTGAAACTGTTGGAATCCTCATTCTTTAATCATGTTTTAATGATCACAAATCTGATTACTTTTAATTAATCTCAATCTTAATTGACAATCGTGTTAATGCTCTCCAATATCAATAATAACTACACATCATCTTTTAATAATAGCAAGTCTTATTGATGTTAATTACTCGCTTTATTGTTTAAAATACTTATGCATGATCACCAACCTCTCTTATATTATCAAGCATTTATATTTATGATTCAAGTTCTCTTACTCTCTACTAGTTAAGCTTAATCCATATTCTTCATATTACTGTCTAAGTCAAAATACAGATATTTGTCTAAGTATAGAGACACCATGATGTTTGACACAGTAAGACAGACAGTGTACAAGACACAGTCACAGTCAGACAGACACCGTGAAGGACAAACTGTGACCCAGACACCGTGAAGGATAAACCGTGACCCAGACACCGTGAAGGACAAACCGTGACCAAGACACCGTGAAGGAAAAACTGTGACCCAGACACCGTGAAGGACACACCGTGATCTAGACACTGTTAAGTACACGCCGTGATCGAAACACCGTGAGCTAGACACCGTGACATGGAGGCACAGTGAATCACATACCGTGGAGAATATACCGTGAAGAATACATTGTTTACATAATCATTGTGGCACTGTTTCTTACGTTTTTGTCAATATTATTTAAATAATTCTAACGGTCATATTTGATGGGTTTAATGCAATCAATGTTATTTAATGATAGTTTTTATCATGTTAGGAAACTGTATCTCGTACCTACAAAAATGAATCATTTCCTTCTACCAAAGCTCGTGGAATATAAGGAAGATTGAGTTGTAGTACACGTGTGTAAGTGTGTGAATATACAACGAGAAGAACATACATACGCACGACATATCAAGAAACCCGAGTGCACTATGCTGAACTATAAGAACAATCATGACCACGAAGGAGAGATTGCAAGACTTACAAAGAACTATCATGAGTACAATCCAACACCTCTGAAGAACACTAGAACACAAGCTGAACTACGACACTCTGTTTTTCAACAGAAAAATCAGAGAAGGACTCATAAGTAGTTCTGCTGAATCCAATGAGTCTAGAGGTGCATTGCTAATTACTAGATCTGTTTAAACTCTAATCTATTTTCTCTAAGTGATTTATTTATTTACTTTCGAGCAGTGTGGTGTACTCTTTATATCACACACACACACACTGTCTCCTTCAATGAACTGGAGGATATCCAAATTCTCACTCCAAAACTCTTAACTCTTGTTTACCCACGTCAACTATGGAATAAGTCCTTCTGTGTCCTGTTCTTTATTTTGTTTCCCACAATGAACAGTTGTATATGTCCCTCCATGGCCTGGACAGTTTTGTAAACTGTTGTTAACCCCGATCCAGGGTGGATAAAATTTATATAAATTTGAGAGGACTAAGTCTCAGCTTGAGACTGAACCTCTTGTTATATCTGTTGTGCATCTTTAGTTTAAGTTTAAAGTATACTACATATATATTTTATAATCCGCTGTTGTTACTTTGTAATACAAAACCATTTTAAAGTTACATTGATAGTTAAATTAGCATGTGTTTAAACTTATTGTAAATCAGTGGGTTAGTTTAAAAAGTCACTTTAATCTTGTGATTGAATTAACTGAGACCCAATCAATCTTTGAGAAGCTAAGTGAACATTTACAATCTGTATAAATTCACTACAGTTTAACATGTTTTATAAATTGGGGGATTTTAAATAGACAATATTTTAATAGAAATTGTAATTGGAACTCTATTCACCCCCCTCTTGAGTATCCATTCCGACCAACATTTGGTATTAGAGGTTTGATTTTTTTTGTTAAAGGATTTTTGAAACACTCTGTTTTTCAACTGTGATTTTAGTTGCATCTTTAAAGATCTTAAATTACTGTTTGTTCTAAATTTTATCTCTTTAAAACTATTCTCTAAAATCTAGTTATGGATAATAGACTATAGGGTGTTGCTACTAATAGGCCACCTTTCTTTAATGGTACAAAATACGCCCAGTGGGAACTGAAAATGAAAATTCATTTAAAAAGTATGGGTTTTGATATTTGGACTGCTATAGAATCTCAATATAAAGTTCCAGAAACTGAAATAACAACATGGGATGAACCTACAAATACTGCTTATAATAAAAATTGTAAAGCTATGAATGCCATGTACTGTTCTCTAGGAGATGAGGAATTTAACAGAATTTATGCATGTAAAATTGTTTATGAAATTTGGGATACTTTAGGTGTTTCTCGTGAGGGAACAACGAATGTTAAAGAAATGAAATTAAATACTTATATTATTAAATATGATGATTTTAAAATGAAGACTGATGAACCCATTTCTGATATGTATATCAGGTTCAAGGAGATAGTCAATACAATGAATTCACTTGGAAAGGTTGTTCCAGCTAAGGAAAAAAATTATGAGGATACTAAGATGTCTACCAGAACGATGGAGGGGAACTTCTGTTTCAATCATAGATTCATGTGACATTGGAGCATTGCCTGTAAAAGAGATTATTGGTAAATTGATGATGTATGAGGAAGAGATCAAGGTAAATAAATGGGAATATGATGAACCCAAGATAAAATCTATATCTTTCAAGTCTACTGCCTCTAAGGTCAAAGACAAGGAGAAAATGAAAATATAAACTGAAAGTTTAACCAGTGAAGATTCAGACTCTGACAGTGATGCTAAAATGGCTCAAATATCCAAAAGATTCAAGAAGTTCTATAGGAAGAAGAAATTCTTCAGAAAATATAACTAAAAAGGAAAGTATGACAATAAGGGACATTGGAAACGGGATTGGAAAAAGCCTAACAAGGAAGATGATATAGTTTTCTATGAGTGAAAAATAAAAGGACACATTAAAGCAGACTGCCCAAAGCTAAATTCAAGAAGAAATATGATTACAAGGAAAGTGTGTACAAGAAATCTATGAAGGCTACCTGGAGTGCTTCTGAAGACAGGAAAAGTGAATCTGAAATGTCTGATTCTGAAAAGAAACGTGCCAACATGTGTTTCATGAAAAACACATCTGAGGTAACCTTAGATACTCCTGCTTTAAATTCCTATTATTCTGGAACTGAATCTAATTCGGATTTTGAAAATATGACTACTGAGGAATTATTTTAATATTGTAATATGCTGGAAGAAACATGCAATGAACTTAAGTATAAATACAAATCATTGAAGAAACAGCATCCTCTCACTACAACTGTTAAAACTGAACTTACTATTAAAAAAGAGAAAAATTCTCAACTGTTATAGGAAAACACTGAAATGAAAATGTCAAATGAGAAACTTAGAAAAGACTTAGAGAAGTTCACAAATGGAAAGGATACACTAACTAAAATTCTAGGAAAGCAAGTGGAACCAAAATACACTACTGGAATAGGCTACAAACCCGGATAGAGACAGCTTACTAAGAATAGATTTATTCCTAATTCTGGAAAGAATACTGCTAGTTAAAGTTCTCGAAATTCATTTGCTTCAACTGGTTACTCACACAATTATAGATCAAATAAATTTTATCTTTCAAAATCTTGGGACTCGGATAATATGAGACCCATAAGACAAATTTGGGTACCAAAATAATTGATTACTAACCTGTCTAGACCCAAGAAGATCTGGGTACAAAAATCATATTCTATCTAAAACTGTTGTGTAGGAAACTTTCTTGAAGAGTTCCCATAAGAAGACATGGTATTTGGATAGTGGATGTTAAAGACATATGTCTGGGGATTACTCTTGCTTCAAGATCATAATAAAGGATGATGGAGGCTATGTCATCTTTGGTGATAATTCTAAAGGAAAGATCACCGGGCTAGGCCAAATTGGTATCACTAATTCAGATTTAATTTCTAATGTTTTATTTTTTGATGGACTGAAATATAATATGTTATGTATTTCTCAATTGTGTGATGATGGTTTGAATGTCAAGTTTGAAAATGATTCTTGTAATTTTTTTAATTCTAAAAAAGTTTTAGTATTCTCTGCTTTAAGGAGTGAAAATGTTTATGTTGTTGATTTAAATTCTTTAGCTAAGAAAAATGTTACTTGTTTCAATGCTTCTCATAAAGAGTCTTGGTTATGGCATAGAAGATTATTACACTGAAATATACACTCACTTAGGAAACTAACTATGAAAAACTTATTTAGAGACTTACCCAAACTTGAGTTTCAAAATGACAAAGTTTATAATCCCTGTCAAAAGGGAAAGCAACATAAAGTTTCTTTTAAATCAAAGAAAGAAGTCTCGACTTCTCAACCTCTCGAGTTGGTTTAAATGGATTTTTTTGGACCATCTAGAGTTTCTAGATTAAATGGGAAGCACTATGTCAATATCTTAGTAGATGAAATTTCTAGATATACTTGGGTATACTTCTTAGCTCACAAAACTGAAGCTTCTTCTTATTTTGTTAAATACTCCAAGTATGTAGAAAACCTTAGTGGACTTAATATTAAGACTCTAAGAAGTGATCTTGGTTGTGAGTTTGAAAATCATGAATTAGAATCCAATTTCTCAACCAATGGATATAATCATAACTTTTCTGCTCCTAGGAAACCTCAGAAAAATGGTGTAGTAGAAAGAAGAAATAGAACCCTTCAAGAAATAGCAAGAACTATGCTTAATGAGTATGAACTGCCTATTTATTTTTGGGATGAAGCTATAAATACAACTTGTTATATCATCAATAGAGTCTTGATTAGATCTGTTCTTAAGAAGACTCCTTATGAACTTTGGAACAATAGAAAACCTAAAGTCCATTACTTTAGTGTCTTTGGCTGAAAAGTCTTTTTTCTTAATAATAAGGAAAATCTTGATAAGTTTGATTCTAAGAGTGATGAGGGAATCTTTCTAGGATATTATATAACCAGCAAAGCCGATAGAGTTTTCAATAAGAGAACCAAGTTTGTGGAAGAATCTGTTCACATCAAATTTGATGAAACTGATCCACATGAGTCTAAAACCTCTCTTGAAAGTCTTAAATAATATTTATCTATTTTGGACCTTAATAAAAAATCTAAAGAACCTTCTATAAATATATCATGTTCTTGAGTTATTCCAAAATCTTCTCCTAATGAGCCAGAACCTATAGATGAACCTGATATTTCTAGTCCTACCTTTACTAGATCAACTAGAATTCTAAAGAATCATCCTTTAGATGTTGTTGTATGAAATCTGGATAGAGGGACACAGACTAGAGCTTCTCTTAGAAATCAGGTTGAACATCAAGCTTTCTTGTCATAGATTGAACCTAAAAACATTGATGATGCTACTAATAATGAATTTTGGGTGATTTCTATGCAAAAGGAACTCAATCAATTTCAAGGAAATAAATTTTGGAATCTTGTTGAAAGACCTAAGGACACTTTCACCATAGGAACTAAATTGGCATTTAGAAATAAAGTAGATGAATCTGGAAACCATGTTAGAAACAAAGATAGTCTAGTTTCACAAGGCTACAGTCAAGAAGAAGTAATTGACTATGAGGAGACATTTCCTCCAGTAGCCATATTAGAAGCTATTAGGATTTTACTTTCTTATGTTGCACATCTAAATTTAAAAATATATCAAATGGATGTTAAGAGTGCTTTCTTAAATGGATATATTGCTAAGGATGTTTTTTTTGAACAACCACCTAGATTTACAAACCCCCATTTTCCAAACCATATTTTTAAATTATCAAAAGCTTTATATGGTTTAAAGAAAGCTCCAAGAGCTTGGTATGATAGGTTAAGTACTTTTCTAATTCCCAAAGGTTTTACAAATGGTATAGCTGATACTACTCTTTTTATAAAACGTATTTCTAATGATGTTTTTGTTGTACAAATGTATACAGATGATATTATTTTTGGATCTTCAAAAACTACATTATGTACTAATTTTTCTAAAATGACGCAAAATAAATTTGAAATTAGTTTAATGGGTGAACTAAAATTTTTCCATGGATTTCAAATCTTTCAAAATGATGATGGAATTATTTTAACTCAAAGTAAATATACTATACATCTCTTAAAAAGTATTGGATTGGATAGAACAAAAAGTAGTGACACTCCCATGAGTACCACCTGTAAGTTGGATCTTGATGAAGATGGTAAATCTGTTGATCAAACCACTTATAGAGGAATGATTAGAAGTCTACTCTACCTGACTACTATTCATCCTGATATTATGTTTAGCATGTGTATGTGTGCTCGTTTTCAAGAAAACCCTAAAGATTCACATTTAAATGATGTTAATAGAATTTCCAAATAACTCAAGCATACTCCCAATTTTGTACTGTTCTATCCCGAAAGACATTCATTTGAATTAGTTAGTTATTCTGATGCTGATTTTACTGGATGTAAGTTAGATATAAAAAGAACCTATGGAACATGTCACCTTTTAGGCAAGTCACTAGTATCATGGTGTAGTAAGAATCAAAATTCTTTTGCATTATCTACTGCAGAAGATTAATACATAGCTGTTGGATGTTGTTGTGTGCAAATTTTTTGGATGAAACACACATTATTAGACTATGGATATCAATTCAGACATGTCCCAATAAATTGTGATAACACAAGTGCTATTAATATTTATAAGAATCATGTTTCTCATTCTAGGACAAAACACATTGATGTAATACATCACTTTTTGAGGGATCATTATCAAAAAGGTGATATCACTTTGGAATTCGTAGGTACTGAATATCAACTTACTGATATATTCACTAAACCATTAAATTATGAGAGATTAGACTACATCATACATGATCTTGGCATGATTAATCATAAAAAGATATATTACTGATCTTAATGTTTAGTACTTTACTGTATTTTACTTTGCGGTTTCATGATCACTGTTTTACAGTTACTGTTTCATGCTTACGATCTCACTGTTAAGACCTTGTGCTCGTGGTCTGTCAACTCACTGTCTAACGGTGACTGCACAGAATGATCACTGTCTCACTATGACAATCACTAACTGCCTCACCGTGAAGATTATTTATACTCTTATTTTAACCCGTATCACGGTAATTTTTATTTTACCACTATTTTATTTCCCGAGTTTTTGTTTTTATGAAGATTGGCACTTCCAAATGATAAAACATAAGGGTTTCACTCAATATCTCACCAAAAATCTCTCCTTCTCTCTCTCTCTCTCGAACCCTCTTTACCTTGCGAACCTCTTCTTCTCTCTCATCCGAACCTTCAGTAGATTTCAAGGATGAAGCGTCTGTCTTCATCTACCCTTGAGAAGCGCCGCTCTAACAAATAGAAGAGGATACCAAGGATATCTCTCAAAGGACCTCTAAACCCAACCCTAGTAAACCGTACCATAGTTCCTGAAAAAGAAATTTTCCCTAAGTGGTTGTTGTCTGGCAGATCATTGGTCCTGAAAAACTTGAGAGAACAAGGTTGGTTTGAATGGTTATCTAGAAAAGATAGAACGATTTATCCGAGATTGGTATCTCAATTCTACCAATATGTGAAGTTTTCTTTTGATTTTGGAGAAAACATTATGGTGACCAACTGGATCAATGGTCAGAAGTGTTCTTTCTCTTCGAGGTTGTGGGTTGCATGCCTAAGGATTCCACATGATGGAGTTTTTGAAGACTACCAGAGAGACCCTCCTCCTTCATCTAACATCTTTTATCTAGAAAATTCTTTAGGAACCTTAACTGGTAATGGCACCAAGCGAAGGGCTATAGCTGCAGAGCTATATGGAGAAACTAGACTACTATTCAAATTTGTTCAGAATTTGATCAGTCTAATAAAAAGGGATTTTTCTGTAATTAAGTGTCAGGATGTGTTCATAATTCACCTGTTGAATAATGTCCATAAGATCAAACTATGCATGTATGTTATTAACCATATCTGTGAGCTGATTAAAGTCACTTCCAAATCCACCTCCTTGTTTTACTCAAGGATGATTTTATCCATGCTAGTTGCTAGAGGAATGGTTGGACCGAATGAAGAAAAGTTAGAGGACTTTGATTCTTGCTTATCCAAGCCCATAATCAGAAGGATAAAGATTAGTTGGAAGCCCTGGAAGAAGAAATGGGTTGAGGATAATAATCAATTGTATAAGAAGTTTAATCCTGTTGATTATCCAAGAAGGCCAAAGAACCTAGATGGTCCTGGTCTGGAACCAAATGAAGTGGCTGAATACTCAGATTCTGAAGAATAAGAGGAAGTGGCAGATGAAGTACCACCTAGAAAAGATTCTTAAATACCTCCAATGGAAGCATCTCCTGTTGAAAAATAAAGGACTGATGTCCCAGCTGTTGTTCCTGCTAAAATACCTCAAGGAGAGGAAGTTGTTGTTGAAAAGGAAAGGACTGTGGATCCTTCAGTTGTTCTTAGTGAGGAAGAAGCTCCTGCTTCTAGAGAATTTGTAAATCTGGTTATCCAATCTAAGGAAGTAATAGATTCTGTAGTAACAAAATCAGAGAAAAAAATCCATGGAAGAGTCTGCTGGTGTAGAAGAACTCTCAGTTGAAAAGCAAGTTGATCTGGAAGCATTGCATGCGGAACCGTCGGTTCCAGATATAATTCCCTCTGCTGAAGAGAGGATGGAAATTTCCTTCCAACTAGCAAGGAAAGAGTTTGTTGAAGAGATTAGAGATGATCCTATATATCTTGACCATGTTTTTGAGCCTATAGTCTCTAAAATGGAAGCATGATTTGAGGGGGAGGAACCTCAAAACCTTGAGACTAGTCCAGCCAAGTCTGTTGAATCAGAATCTGAACCTGTTAATGAGTCATAATCTATGTACACTTGATATGTTTTCCCAAGATTTTATTATGTGAATGAGTTATAGAAAGTGACTACAACTGGAATTGATCTCTCTTATGTGTTTCAACTAATGTATGTAGCTCATTCAGAACCAAAACTAGAACCAGAACCAGAGCCTCAATCTGAATCAGAATCTGAGTCTGAAGATGACTCTAAACCGCAACCAGAGCCTGCTCCACTACCTTTACCTGCACTCCTACCCTAGAAACACTCCTTTTTAAATAAATATGGTCTAAAAGTCTTTGTAGAGACTCTTTTAGTTGGAGTTGATAAGATCATATTCACTCAACCTCGTCCAGTAACTCAACTGAGTCAAGAAGATGCATCAATTCTCATGGAAAATATTATATTTCATATTCAACCGACGATGATCTGAGAAATTCAAGAAGTCAGAGTAGAAAATAAGCTGCTGAGTGCTGATGTTGAAAACCTGAAAAATATAGTAGCAAACTTGTAGAATGAGCTGTCTTTAAGATCAGATCCTGCTCATGTTTCTATCCCTGCACCTGTTGTTTCTTCTCCTGAGCCAACTGATTCCACCCTTGCTAGAGATATTGTGTCTCAAGTGAATCCATATCTACTATATTTTGATGAGAATATTGGAAAAAGACACACAAAAATTCTGGAACGCATGATGGATCTTGTAGAAAATCTGAATAAGCTCATAGATAAATACAATAGATGCCTGCAAAAATTCCTGAAACAACTCAATGTTCTAACCGAAGCTGTCAAGGATTCTCCTACTTCGGCTCAACCTTTTGTTCCTCCTTTGGATGATTCTCTACTAAGATTCATAATCAAAGATGAACTTCAGAATTCCTTCAGTGACTTGGATCTATCTTCTTTGTCAGAAGTGGTTAAGAATAGTGATCGAGCATTGGACTTGGTTAGGATTCATTCAAAGATTTCCAGTGATGCTCAACAAGATATCACCAAGAATATTGATGTCTATATCAACCATATTTTATCTAAAAGTGATATGACAGATCACTTTATATATCTTGTAGATAATTTAAGAATCCCTCCGGTTACTCAAGCTTTTAAAGCTCAAGTTCAGAAGCTTACAGAGTTCACTAGATTGTTGGACAAATTTATGGAGAATAAGGACAATTTTGAAAAGGATATACAATATGGGTGTGAGATCATTAGTTATTTCATTAATCTTTTGAAGTTGTATCTTCATGTGCAGAGTACTGCTATAGTTTCTCCAGTCATTCTTGACCAACCGCAACCTAGATCTTCTACTTCTCCTACTTTGGCTCCATCCATTTTTGAAGGTCTACCCTTACCCTCCTTCTCTACCACATTTGTGCCTTCCTATACATCAGAACCATATCCTACTGCTGATAAAGGCAAGGAAAAGGTGGCTCCCATAAGAGTGTAGGGACTATTTTCTTTTTTTTTGGATTTCATTTGTTGATTACTGTTTTTATTTCTCCTGGATGTTTTATTCTGAACCTTTTTAATGACAAATGCAGTGTTTCACTTCATTTCACTACTTTATGATAATCCCAAAAGGGGTAGAATCAAGTACAAGTAAAAGTTCAAGTATTATTGTTGAGTCTATTATTTTCTTTAATGTTGCATTTGATTTATATTTTTCCCTATAAATAATTTGTGATCATCAAAAAGGGGGAGATTGTTGGACTCCTCATGCTTTAATCATGTTTTAATGATCACAAATCCTATTACTGTTAATTAATCTCAATCTTAATTTACCATCGTGTTAATTCTCTCCAATCTCAATAATAACTACATGTCATGTCTTAATAATAGCAAGTCTTATTGATGTTAATTACTCACTTTATTATTTACAAGTCTTATGCATGACCACCAATCTCACTTATATTATCAAGCCTTTATATTTATGATTCAAGTTCTCTTACACTAATGGTTAAGCTTAATCCATATTCTGCATATTTCTGTCTAAGTCTAAATACAGATATTTGTCTAAGTATAGAGAAAATGTGATGTTTGACAGAGTATGACAGATGGTGTACAAGACACTGTCACAGTCATATAGACACCGTGAAGGAAAAACTGTGACCCAGACACCGTGAAGGAAAAACCGTGACCCAGACACCGTGAAGGACAAACCATGACCCAGACATTGTGAAGGACAAACTGTGACCTAGACACCGTGAAGGACACACCGTGAACCGTGACCCAGACACCGTGAAGGAAAAACCATGACCCAGACATCGTGAAGGACAAACTGTGACCTAGACACGGTGAAGGACACACCATGACCCAGACTCCATGACAGATACACCGTGACCCAGACACCGTGACCCAGACACTGTGAAGGACACACCGTGACCCAGACACCGTAAAGGAAACACCGTGATCGAAACACCATGAGCTAGACACCGTGACATGGAGACACAGTGAATCACATACTGTGGATCATATACCGTGAAGAAGACACAGTTTATAAAATCATTGTGACACCATTTCTTAAGTTTTTGTCAATATTATTTAAATAATGATAAAGGACATATTTGATGGTTTTAATGAAATTAATGTTATTTAATGATAGTTGTTGGCATGTCAAGAAACCGTATCTCGTACCTACAAAAAGGAATCATTTTCTACTGCCAATGTTCTTGGAATATAAGGAAGATTGAGCTAAAGTACATGTGAGTAAGTGTGTGAATATACAACGAGAAGAACTTATATACGCACGACAAGTCAAGAAATCTGAGTGCACTATGCTGAACTAAAAGAACAATCCTGAACATGAAGTAGAGATTTAAAGACTTACAAAGAACTCTCATGAGTACAATCCAACACCTCTGAAGAACACAAGAACGCAAGCTGAACTATGACACGCTGTTTTTCAACATAAAAACCAGAGAATGACTCGGATGAAGTTCTACTGAATCCAATGAGTCCAGAGCTACATTGCTAATCACTAGAGATTTTTAAACTCTTATCTGTTCTCTATAAGTGATTTATTTATTTACTTTTGAGAAGTGTGGTGTACTCTGTATATCTCACACACACAAACACTGTCTCCTTCACTGAACTGGAGGATATTAAAATTCTCACTCAAAAACTCTTAACTCTTGTTTGCCCACGTCAACTGCAGAAGAAGTCCTTGTGTGGTCTGTTCTTTATTTTGTTTCCCACAAAGAACAGTGGTAGATGTCCCTACATGTCCTGGAAATTTTTTTAAACTATTGTTAACCCCGATCTAGGGTGTGGATAAAATTTATATAAATTTGAGAGGACTAAGTCTCAGCTTGAGACTTAACCTCTTGTTATATCTGCTTTGCATCTTTATTTTAAGTTTAAATTATACTACATTTATCTTTTATATTTTTCTACTATTACTTTGAAATAAAAAACCATTTTAAATTTACTTTGATAGTTAAATTATCAAGTGTTTACACTTATTTTAAATCAGTGGGTTAGTTTCAAAAGTCAGTTTAATCTTGTGATTGAATTAACTGAGACCTAATAAATCCTTGAGAAGATAAGTGAACATTTAAAATCTGTATAAATTCACTAAATTTAAACTTGTTTAATAAATTGGGGGATTTTAAATAGACAATATTTTCACAGAAATTTTAATTGGAACTCAATTCACCCCCCTCTTGAGTATCCACTTCGACCAACCGAAACTACTTTTATTAATTCACAGAAAATAATATTCACCATTAATGAATAATTTCATAATTTTTAAAAACATTAAAAAGGAATTATAAAAAGATTATTATTCCTCTGAAATGGAAATATGAACCTTTGATGATCCTCCTTCCCAAAAAATTCTTTTAAAAATATTATAATATCTCCAATAAAATCAACCAATGCTGTTTCAAAATACATTATTAAATAAATGCATAAATAAGGAAGGATCATTAGTTAATAAAAAAGTATAAATAAATACTAGTAATGTATATATCGTTTTTAGAAGGATTCTTTACAGTATCATCATTATTCATCTTCACATGGTGATACCCTCATCATAGGAAAATCTATGAGAATAATTGCAAGTAATAAATATATTTAGACAAGTAATCAATCCTTAGAAATGTTATTTTTTGTTTATTGATATCCAATTAATCTTCCTATTATTAATCCATATCCACTCTAATAAATATTTAATTTTTACAATGATAATATGGTATCCCCAATGAGATAGAATTGGTCGATTAATACCCTTATAACAAATTTCATGTTGTTTATTCTTTAAATACCTTAACTGAACGTATTCTATTCTATATTGGGTCTTAAATCTTGGATTAGATACATGTATGAGTTTAATTTAATTCTCATTCTATTTTTATGTAATGGGGGGTCTATGTTACCCTTCAGGAAATAAATCAATGTATTCCTAAAAAAATGGAGATATTTGTTATCATTTTATTTTCATATTCATCCCAGTATTCAATTATAATCTTTTTAAATATGGATATATGAGGTTCGTCTTAAAAAAACACGTTCTATGATTGTTTTCCATTAAATTTGGGTATATATTTTCCAATAAAGTCCTCTAAATTATCCTTGATTAAATATTTAATCTTAGAATTATAATTTAATTTCAAATTCATAAACAATATAGTGTTGAATTCCATGATGTGAATGACTAAAATATTTTCAATTTGATAATACCCAACATGGATTATACTATAGTCTCTATAAATAATTTATTCTATGTTAATCCCTATAATATTGTTAATTGATAATTCTATAAAAAAATTTAGGTTTTGATTCTACATTATATGAAATAATTGATAACTTTTTTAAAAACCTATAATCAGAGTTAAACAATTTATTTTATATCTTTGAGGGAACAATATAAGTACATGGAACCACATTATTTAGGGATACACCATAATGACTTAGTATTGTGAGTGAACAACATTTTACCATGGCATATACTGAGGATTATATTTATTACCCTCCATTATCATCTAATTTTTTAATTTATCTGAAATGTTCCCTTATTTTCAGCACATTGACATTTAATGTCATGAATTTCTTGTAAAAAATTCCCCCTCTTTTCTAAATGGTTATTCTAAAGCATATCCTCACTATAATTAACTTGAGCTACATGGTTGTATATTTAACCTATATAATAAATTATACCTCGATAAACTATCTTTTATAAACAAAAATCTTTAATTTGATTAATGTGGTAATTTATATTTTCATTCTGTATCATTAAATTTAAATCTTAATTCATATATTTGAATTTATTTCTCACTTCATAATATTTCTCCTTTGAAACCACTATGTGTCTCAAAAATCCATTTCAACATTCCGAGAACTCCACAATATCAACTCATTGATTTTACAGTCACATTTTTCTATATTTTCTATATATATGGGATGTTATTCTACAAAATTAAATATCATACATTCATATACGATCCATAAAAAAGTTATAGGTGTATCAAGAATCTATTTTAATGCTCACATCCTATCCTCCGACCAATCCACTTTTATTATGCTTGATATCTAATAATTTCATCTCCATTTTATTCTTTTCAATTGATGAAAATAATTATTTGATATGTTTTGGTTATAATATTCATATTCCAAAGTATTAATCTCTCATCTCAAATTTATGTTCTTAATCATTTTTCACCACTTATGATCTTATCTTTATAATTGGAGTAGTACCATAGGGAATTTCTATAACTATAAACAAAGGATTACCCAAAAAATATTTTATATCAAGGTAATGTATTAGCCTGCAATTAATGGATTAGTATATCTTCTTATATAAGGTGTTTCTTGATGCATGAAGCACACTATTAAAAAGTGTTATCTTCAAGGTGAATATGTATGCTGAAAACAAAAGAAGTTACTATCAAAAAACTGAGCTATTTGATTCCTCCGCCTCATGAGTTTTCAATCCTAGTATCCATCATGTTTGTAAGGTAACCAATTCGTCATCTTATTCACTAATCATTTACATAGATCTTTTTATTTCCCATATTTTTTATAAAATAAAAAATCCTTTGTGAGAAACATATTTCGTTTTGGAATCATGTAATTCTAAAGGGTGTGTATGCCCGACAAAAAATAGACTTTAGATTTATTTTCATTAATTCATTATAAAAATGATTCCATTTTGTATATATTCATCATGATGTTTTATAAGAAAAGTGATTGAAAAAATAATCACTTAAGAGTTTCAAACAATGTTTTATGGAAGGCCTCTTTGTCATGAAAAAGGTTAATATTGATTTAAAACCCAATGCACCATATTTAGAGCTATTAATCCTAGGTAGAAATTTTCTAGAGACACATACACTATAATCATTTATATAGTGATTTCATTTCATGTATACCACTTACATGATATATAACATAAGTTTGAGTATTTTTCTATTATTTAGAGTTATATGTAGGGTTCTTACTTACATTTTCAAGTCCTAATTTACAAAAATAAATAATCCTTACGTCTATAAAAATAAAGGTATCCCTCATATTTTAATACATAACACATTTATTACTAGGTATCATTGGATACATTTAATTCATCTCATATCATATGAACATATAACAAATGAAATATATGAGAAAAAATCCTGGTAATGGATTAAAGAAAAGAGATAATTATGAAGTGATAACGAGTTATAACAATAGGTTATTATCATAAGAACAAGAGCCATAACATAAAAGAGCCTCTATGAGCTAGTATAAGGAAATTTTGGTACACTATAAAAATGAGATTTTTATCAACATGAAACCAAGTTTTATCAGCAATGTATCCCAAGAAACAATTAACAATTTTTTCACCATGGTATCTTAAAACATTGAGTTTTTATGGATTAATTATTTTACCTTTGAATTTATTATAATCAGGGAATACCATATATATTTCCTAACTCATGTGAGCCACAATAATCATAATAAACCATATTATCAATAACTTGAGGAGAATAAATAATGGGTTTCATATAAAATCATTAAGTACTTATGTACTTAATAACATTAAAATTTCTTTACTTTTAACACATGAAAATGTTAATGTTGGTTTTATACATGGAAATCCAATATCAATAAATATTTTACATTTCTATGAATACATATGAATATGGAATGATTTTGGGTATATTTCATATAAAAATATATAATATTAAAATGAGAAATAAGTAATGAATTCAAAAGAATAATGATATACAATCTGGATTAAAATATTGGAGTAATGAGAGGAAATAATGGTCTCCCATTTATATAATAAAACGTTGGATGAAATTAGATAAATTAAAATGTATTAAAATAAATTAATTCATCATTTACAAGGTAATGAAAAAAATGATTTACAAAAATGGAAATGGAAAATATGAGATTTCCCTTACCAAGAATAGGTGATTCCAAAAATCTAATAATGGAATGTTAATAATGTAATGTCTCAATGGAGGGACTCCATGGGATGTAAAATTACCATAATACTATGATTAATGTATTTGAAACATAGATTATTTGGGTAATGGGTTGGTTATTATTGTAAAACATATAGAATTTTATAATAATTTATAAATATATGTATTTGAATTATATGTTCTAGAAAAAGAAATTTCATTATATATCCCATGGTTTTTTCTCATAGTTTAATAAATTAATTAATTTTTTATAATATTTCAATATATTTTAACTAGATTCCCTTTTTTATATTACTTTTTATAAAGTATTTTTTCCACAAAATAATGTTTTCAAAATTTTAATTTCTATTTTTTCTTTGGAAAGTCATATATAGAGTTTGAAATTAATTTCAATAAATTATAATATATAATATTAAAAATATAACATCTATTTAGTCATGGATCACATTTTATTTTTTATTACAAAATTTTTTCAGATATATTATTTTTTAAAACATACCAAAATCACAAAACAATATTTTAATATTCACTAAACAACAAATTATTTGGGGAAATACTATAAATTTCACCCTAACATAATAACAATGTACTAATTTCAAATATAATTTTTATTTTATAAATATAAATATCTAAATACAGTAATTATTACATTTATGTAAGATCTTCATTTATTGAAAAATATGAGTTTTTTTATGTAGTCAAGTTTTTGACCCTTATATAAATTTAATAGGATGTTAAGAAAATAATATAATCAATATTATTTAAATAAATAATGTTCGAAAATAAAATTCAATGAAAATAAATATTATTTTTAATAAATTATTAATTTATAATACCTTATACATTTTCTAAAAATAATTTTTTATTTTTCTGTATCCAAACATATATTTAAAATTTTATCTTATATTAATTTGTAACTTATTAAATAATATAATAATAAAAATGGAATTGAATAAATAATTATTTAATTTTTAAATAGTAAACTATTAATTTACTATTAAAATAAATAGATTAGTAGCCACTTGTTAAACCAACATACACACTAATGGTAATGTGTGTAATAGTTGTAGTTTGTTATTGTGGCTCAACAATCATTAACCTATTGGTGATCTCCAGAAACAATAACTTTTATTGTATTCAGTTCCAATAAATAGTTTTTTATTAAAGCCTATCTAGAAATTTTTTAAGGCTAAACCCCAGTGATGATACCTCACTCCCATATTCTAGACATCTTGTTATGATGGCTATTTTATCTCATTACTTATGGTTTAGTTGAATTTTTTTTGGAAATTTCTTATAGGATGAAGAATAAAATATTGTTTCTGTTTGAAGAATTGATTAGAATATTTTTCATTTATTAAAGAAACCTAGAGTTGTAATTTAATGTTAGAGGTATTCATGATTCAGTAAAGTAATTTGAATTCATTTCTTATTGACATTGTTTTACATCATTCATTGTTTTTATTTCATTGGATTTCTATTGGTGCAAGATTATTGTACCTAATTTAATCATTGTATCTCTTTTATTTAATACTTTTTTAGTGATTTGGATTTTTCTTTCAACTCATGATTTGATCCGATATATGTTTTAATGGTTATATTATTTCTAATGTCCATGGATATTAGCATTAATGATGTCTCGTGGTTATATTTTCTAATATTGAGGTAATAGTTCAATCCTAATGGACACATTTCCATTTATATTAAATAATTAATCCATCATTCATCAACATTTACTACATAATTTCTAATGGTTTTTACAATTCCTTTTATAGAAGGATTTATATTCCTAATTATTATTTTAATTTAAAATTTTCAATGGGAGGTTTAAACATCCAATAAGATTTTAATTATATAAAGTATACATATGTGTTGTTACTATTTTTTAGTTTTATATCATTATACTCTTCTTAACTGTATTAATATATATTATTAAAAGAAATTTTATATTTCATTGTAATATAATATTAATTTACTTCTTTTTAGGAATATAATAAATTCATGTTATGTAACATAGTTCATTTGTTAATCATTGAATTAGTTTTCATGTCATTACATATAAAAACAACATCATATTCTGTAAGGTTCTAACAAAATAAGAAAACCCTATATAGACTGATGAAAAACATGTCTTTTAACAATGTTTTCCTCATAATAGATTAACGCTCCCCTTATGTATTATGTTTTCTTTCCCAAACACCAAAATTTATTATTTTATTATTAAGGTAAGACACAAATAGATTACAACCAAAAAACAGAAATAACCTTATATCTATAATAAGATACAACCTATAACTGGAAAAGTTTTTATATACTCATTTAATTGATATTATATGTGTCTTTAGAAGATATATCACTGTTGAGCCCTCTGGAAGATTGTTGAAATTCTTCCTATGATTGTTGTTTTAATAATCACAAATCATCAATTACTTAATCCGGTTGGATTTCTCATTTACATAATCACAATCTCTTAGTGAATCTGTGTATATTGGTTGGATCATGTTTTTATCTCTTTGTTATTGTTTTACAAGTATTCTAGAAGTCCTTTATCTCAAAGGACAACGGTCGCACCAATCCATATCAAAGGACAACGGTCGCACCGATCCATATCAAAGGACACCGGTCACACTGATCCATATCAAAGGACAATGGTCTCACCGATCCATATCAATGGGCAACGGACGCACTGATCCATATCAAAGGACAACGGACACACCGATGCTGAAAAAATGAGTCACCGAAGATGACACACCGATGCTGATCAAATGAGTCACCGAAGATGACACACCGATGCTGATCAAAAGAGTCACCGAAGATGACAAACCGATGTTGATCAAATGATTCACCGAAGATGACACACTGATGCTGATCAAATGAGTCACCGAAGACGACACACTGATGTTGATCAAATAAGTCACCGATCATGACACACCAATGCTGATCAAATGAGTCACCGAAGATGACACAACGATGCTGATCAAATGAGTCATCGAAGATGACACACCAGTGCTGATCAAATGAGTCACCGAAGATGACACACTGATGCTGATAAAATGAGTCACCGAATATGACACACCAATGCTGATCAAATGGGTCACCAATCATGACCCACCGATGTTGATCATCTGAGTCACCAAAGATGTCTCACCAATGCTGATGCTGATGACCTACCGGTCACTAGACACACCGATAGTCATAAATAGCTGTTTGAATTTCTTTATCTTTATTTAATCTAACCAACGATCATATTAGGAATATTTTAAATGCTCTGTCATTTATTTAATGTGTGTTGTTGGATGTCAGGGATCCGTACCTCGTACCTGCAAAAATAAATCATTTCTTTTTCCGGAGCATGTGCTTTAAATAAAGGAAGGATGTGCTACTGCAAATTAGCAGAGAGAGACACATAGACAAATAGAAAGACCGCAAGGTGTGCTAGAAGAACAACCAGAGCATGAATGCAAAGAGACGACTGAACTTACATGAGGAACTCTTTCATCAATGCTAACCAGTGATGAATTGAGATCAAGAACATAAAACAAGAGCTTCATCGACTGTCTCTACACATGTAAATCAACGAAATAGACGATACTATATTTTCCAGACAAAAACCAGAAGAGGACTCAGAGTGAATTCTGATCAATAAAAAGAGTCTAGAACTGCACGACAATCACTAGAGCCATTCCCAAACTCTAAAAATTTGCTCTGTGATTTATCTTTTTACATATTGAGCAGTGTGTGTTATATGCTTTATTTTACACACACACTGTCTCCTGTGCTTTAACTGGAGGATTTGTAAATCCTCACTCAACTCTCTTCTTTTATTTCTCACTGGGATAGTGGCAGAGGTCGTGTGACCTGAACAACTGGTTGCTGTTGTGTTTGTTCCCACGAATAACTGTGGTAGAGGTCTAGGACCTGGACAGCTGGTTGCTGTTGTTATCCCCGATCCAGGGTGTGGATCATCTTTTTATAAAATATTTTGAGAGGACTAAGTCTCAGCTTGAGACTGAACCTCTTGGTTATATCTGTTGTGCTATATCTGTCAAAGTTATTCTTTTATTCCGCTGCTAATTTCTTTAAAACCAAAACTGTTTTAAAGTCACTTTGATAATTAAATTCTCAAGTCTTTATATTAGTTGTAATTCAGTAAGTTGGTTTCAAAAGTAAATCAACCTTTCTGTTTTGATTAACTGGGAAATAATCTATCCCTTGAGAACCCGACAGAACCCTTACATTGATATAAATTCACTACAGTTTAATTCAGTATTTTATTTGGGGTTTTTTAAGACAAAGTTTTAAAATAGAAATTTTATTTGGAATTCAATTCACCCCCCTCTTGAGTATCCACTCCGACCAACAATTGGTATCAGATGAAGATTTACATATTTTCTAAAAGTACTCTGTTTGTCAACTGTGATTTTAGTTGTATTTTAAAGTTCTTAAAATTTCTGTTATTTCTAAATTTTTATCTCTTTAAAATCATTGCTTTAAGTAAGCTATCATGGATAATATACTTGAAGGTGTTGCTACCACTAGACCACCATTTTTCAATGGCACTAACTATGCTCAGTGGAAAATCAAGATGAAAATTCATTTAGAAAGCATGGGTTTTGATATTTGGACTGCTATAGAATCTGAATATAAAATTCCCACTACTGTTAGAACTACTTGGAATGAAGCTAATAAGACAGCCTACAATAATAACTGCAAAGCTATGAATGACTTGTACTGTGCTCTAGGAGATGAGGAATTTAATAGAATATCTTCTTGTAAAACTGTTTATGAAATTTTGGATACCTTAGCTGTTTCTCATGAAGGAACAACTAATGTTAAGGAGATGAGACTGAACACCTATACTATTAAGTATGATAATTTTAATATGAAGCCTGATGAACCCATTTCTGATATGTATCTCAGGTTCAATGAAATTTTCAACACAATGACTTCTCTGGGAAAGTATGTTCCAGCAAAGGAACAAATCATGGGAATTTTGAGATGTCTACCTGAAAGATGGAGAGGAACCTCTGTCTCAATTAGAGAATCTTGTGACATTGGAGAACTGCCAGTCAAGGAACTAATTGGCAAGTTGATGATGTATGAAGAAAAACTCAAGGTTAACAAAGAAGAAGATGATGAACCAAGAAGGAAGTCTATTGCCTTCAAAACTATAACCTCAAAGAATAAGGATAAGGAAATGATTCATGCAATCAATGAGAGTTCAAGCTATGAAGATAGTGAAAGTGCTTCTGATAGTGATGCTGAGATGGCTCACATTGCTAGAAGGTTTATGAAATTTTATAGGAAGAAGAAGTTTTTCAGAAAGTCAAACTACAAAGGTAAGTATGACAACAAGGGACATTGGAAAAAGGATTGGAAGAAATCTGACAAATCAGATGAAGTTGTCTGTTATGAGTGCAAAAGAAAGGGACACATAAAAGCAGACTGTCCAAAGCTGAAATACAAGAAGAAGTATGAATACAAGGATAACAAGTATAAGAAAGCCATGAAGGCTACTTAGAGTGCTTCTGAGGACAGTTCTACTAAATCTGAAGTTTCTGAAACATAGCACAGAAATAAGGCGAACATGTGTTTTATGACAAACACTTATGAGGTAACTTCAGAAACTCTTACTTCTAATTCATACTATTCTGGAGATGATTCTAAATGTGATAACATGTCAAAATCTGAACTATTTGAATATTGTGATATGTTAGAAGAAACCTGTAATGAGCTGAAAGATAAATACAAAGGGTTAAAGAAACAGGATGCTTTAACTGTTAAACATATATCTGATCTTGATATTGAAGTAGAAAAGAATGCTCAGTTTCTTAAAGAAAACACTAAACTGAAATTATCCAATGAGCAACTCAAGAAAGACTTATAAAAATTTACAAATGGTAAATATACTCTTACTCAAATGCTAGGTAAGCAAATAGCAGCTAGATACACTACTGGTATAGGATACCAACCTGGACAAAGGAAAATTACCAAAACTAGATTCATTCCTAAATCTGGACAGAATGTAGCTAGTTCTGAAACTTCATATGCTTCAACTAGTTATATTCATAGTTATGGATCTAATAAGGTTTATCTTTCAAAATATGTTGATTCTATAAAGTTTATGAGACCCATAAGACAAATTTGGGTACCAAAAGCTCTGATCGCTAACCTGTCTGGACCCAAGAAGATCTGGGTACCAAAATCATTTCCTATCTAAATCTTTTTTGTAGAGAACCTGCTTAAAGAGCTCCTGTAGAAAGCCTTGGTATTTGGACAGTGGATGTTCAAGACATATGTCTGGAGACTTCTCATGCTTTAAAAGCTTAGTCAGAGTTGACAGAGGTTTTGTCACCTTTGGTGATAATTCTAAAGGGAAAATCATCGGATTAGGCCAGATTGGTAACAATGACTCAGTATTAATTTCTAAAGTTTTATTTGATGATGGACTTAAAAACAATTTGTTAAGTATTTCTCAGTTATGTGATGATGGTTTTTATGTTAAATTTGAAAATGATTCTTGCAGTGTTTTTAATTCTAAAAATGATTTAGTGTTTGTTGCTTTGATAAATGAAAATGTTTATGCTGAAGATTTAAATTCTTTAGCTAAGAAAAATATTACTTGTTTAAATTCTTTTCATAAAGAGTCTTGGCTTTGGAACAGAAGATTAGGACACTGCAATGTGCATTCACATAGAAAACGTGCTAGGAAGAACTTAGTTAGAGACCTACCCAAACTTGAATTTCCAGCAGACAAAGTTTGTAATCCCTGTCAAAATGGAAAGAAACATAAAGTTTCTTTTAAATCAAAGAAAGAAGTTTCAACTTCTCAACATCTTGAGTTGCTTCACATGGATTTATTTGGACCTTCTAGAGTTTCTAGTTTAAATGGAATGAATTATGTCTACGTTCTTGTAGATGACTTTTCTAGATATACTTGGGTATATTTTCTAACTCACAAAAGTGAAGCCTGTTCGTTCTTTGTAAAATACTCCAAGTCTATAGAAAACCTTACTGGACTTAAGATTAAAACTCTGAGAAGTGATCATGGTCGTGAGTTTGAAAATCATGAGTTTGAATCTTACTGCTCACACAATGGCTATAGTCACAATTTCTCTGCCCCTAGGACACCCCAACAGAATGGTGTAGTAGAAAGGAGGAATAGAACCCTGCAAGAAATTTCTAGAACTATTCTTAATGAATATGACCTACCTATTTACTTTTGGGTAGAAGCTGTAAATACAGCTTGTTATGTTATCAATAGAGTCTTGATCAGACTTGTTCTTAAGAGGACCCCTTATGAGTTGTGGAACCATAGGAAACCTAAGGTTAACTACTTCAAAGTTTTTGGCTGCAAAGTCTTTATTTTTAATACTAAAGATAATCTTGATAAGTTTGCATCCAAGAGTGATGAAGGAATTTTCCTAGGATACTATACTTCCAGTAAAACCTATAGAGTTATCAATAAAAAAACCAAATGTGTGGAAGAATCTGTTCACATCAAATTTGATGAAACTGATCCACATGAACCTAAGACCTCTCTTGAAAATCTTGAAGATGATATCTCTATTTTGAACCTTAATGATAAAAACAGTGGACCTGTAGTTAAACCATCCAGTTCTGGAAATTTTCCAGACCCTGCTTCTGTTGAACCTCAACCTGTAGATGAACCTGAAATCTCGAGCCCTACCTTTTCTAGACCAACTAGGATTCTGAAGAATCATCCTTTAGATGTTTTTGTAGGAAATCTTGATAGAGGGACACAGACTAGAGCTTCTCTTAGAAATCAGGTTGAACATCAAGCCTTCTTGTCACAGCTAGAACCTAAATATATCAATGAGGCTGTTAATGATGAATTTTGGGTAATGGCTATGCAAGAGGAACTAAATCTATTTGAAAGAAACAAAGTCTGGAAATTAGTAGAAAGACCTAAGGACACTATAACCATAGGCCCAAAATGGGTGTTTAGAAACAAAGTTGATGAATCTGGAAACATCATTAGAAACAAAGCTAGGCTGGTTGCATAAGGTTACAATCAAGAAGAAGGAATTGACTATGAGGAAACCTTTGCACCTGTAGTTAGATTAGAGGCTATTAGGATCTTACTTGCCTATGCATCACATCTGAATTTCAAGTTATATCAAATGGATGTGAAAAGTGCTTTTTTAAATGGTTTTATTGTTGAAGATGTTTTTGTAGAACAACCACCTGGTTTCACAAATCCCCATTTTAAAAATCATGTCTTTAAACTTTCTAAAGCTTTATATGATTTAAAACAAGATCCAAGAGCTTGGTATGAAAGACTTTTAAACTTTCTTATTTCAAAAGGATTTACAAAAGGAATAGCTGGTCCCACTCTTTTTATAAAAAGGATTTCAAAAGATGTGTTAATAGTACAAATCTATGTTGATGATATTATTTTTGGATCTTCTAAAAATTATTTATGTACTGAATTTTCAAAGCTTATGAAAAATGAGTTTGAAATGAGCTTAATGGGAGAGCTTAAGTATTTTCTTGGATTTCAAATCTTTCAAACTAAAGATGGTATTATTCTAAATCAAAGTAAATATACGAAGAATTTATTAAAACGTTTTGGTCTAGATAGTATTAAGGAAAGTGATATACCTATGAGTACTACCTGTAAGTTGGATGTTGATGAAACTGGGAAACCAGTTGATCAAACTTATTACAGAGGCATGATTGGGAGTTTACTTTATCTTACTGCTAGTCGACTGGATATTATGTTTAGTGTGTGTATGTGGGCAAGATTTCAAGCTAATCCTAAAGAATCAAACTTACTGGTTGTTAAAAGGTTTTTAAAATATCTTAAGTATACTGTGAATTTTAGTTTGTTTTATCCAAAAGGGCAATCATTTGACCTAACTAGTTATTCAGATGCTGACTTTGCTAGATGCAAGTTAGATAGGAAAAGCACATTTGGAGCATTTCATTTACTTGGAAAGTCCCTAGTATCATAGTGTAGTAAGAAACATAACTCAGTTGCATTGTCTACTGTAGAAGCAGAATATATTGCTGCTGGTAGTTGCTGTGCACAGATTATGTGGATGAAACACACTTTATTGGACTATGGATTTGATTTTAAACAGGTTTCAATTAACTGTGACAATACTAGTGCGATCCACATATCTAATAATCCTGTGTCTCACCCTAGGACAAAGCACATTGATATCAGACATCACTTTATAAGAGATCATTATCAGAAAGGTGATATTTCTCTAGAATTTATTAGTTCTAAACATCAATTAGCTGATATTTTTACAAAGCCTTTATGCTCTGAAAGAATGAATTTTATTAAACAAGAATTGTGTATGATTGATCTATGAAACTGATCTGTGAAACTAATCTGCGAAATTGATTTGTGAAACTGATCTGTGAAACCGATATGTGAAACCGATCTGTGAAACCGATCTTTCTTTATATTACTTTTTATTTTTTTTGTGATTAATTAACAACTTTTATCTTTATTATGGGAACCCTAAATGATGAAATAAATGATACGCGACTATTTCTATTCCCCAAACCGTAGACCTTTCATTTCTTTCCCACCAAACCTTATTTCCTCTCTTTTCCTCTACTTCTAACCTTTGAACTCCTGCTTTCCCCAAAATCGTCAAATGGCTAAGCAGAAGAGACCGATCAAAGGATCCGGAAGTCATGTACCTTCAAAGCGTGCTCGAGGCGAGTCGAGTAGTACCACTCAAAGATCAGTAAATCTAAACCTGGAAACTCGAATTGTTGCTGTAGAAAAGGAAGTCAGCTCCGCATGGCTTTTGACAAGTAAGTCGCTGTTGTTACAAGTTTTAGATTCACAACGATGGAAAGCCTGGTTCTCAGATAACACTCGTGTATACTACCCAAAGCTAGTGCATGAGTTTTACATAAATCTGCAAGTTACTTTAGATGGTGTCGAGGCTTCTAGAATGTCTTCTGTAGTGAAAGGAAAGAAAATATCTTTTTCGTCTAAACAATGGGATGAATGTTTGAATGTACCCCCTGAGGGTCGGTATGAGGATTATGCTGGAAACATTCCTCCAACCACTGAATACTTCTCTTATGAGTTATATTTGGAGATTTTGACTAGAAACAGAGAGTTAAGGAGAATCATATCCTCAGAGCTGGATGGTGAATGTAGACTTCTCTTTAAGTTTATTCAGCACCAAATTTTCCCCAGGAAAGGAGATTTTTCTTCCGTAAGATACCAGGATGTTTTTATATAGTTTCTACTAAAGACACATGAGAAGATCAATTTGTGTAGATATCTAATGGTGCACATAGCTGGAATGGTGAAACCTTCTAAGAAAGCCACTGCCCTGTTCTATTCCAAAATGATCTCTGCTATGTTGAAGAATCTGGAATGTGTTGATGAAGCTGATGAGATAGCCAAATCTGATTGTGCTTATTGTGTTAATAAAGAAATTTGTAAGCGGATGAAAATAAACTGGAACCCATGGAAGAAATGCTAGGTTGCTGATGTAGACAAGTTGTATGAATCTTACAATCCCAGTAATCATGGAAAGAGGCCGAAGGGTTTGAGAGACCCTGGTTTGAAATCAGATGAGGAGCCAATTTATTCTGATGATGAGGAAGAAATAGATGTTGAAAGGAATAAAGACATTGAAGAGTCTGGTAAACAAGGGATGGAAGAAGCTGAAACAAAAGAAGGAAGTATTTCACCTCCTGGTGATAGGAGTGATCCTGATACTATGAGTCCTAAGAGAATAATAGACTTTGGATCTGCCCGTCCACCTTTACCCTTACCTGAATCAGAACCAGTTCTTGGTGATGAATAAGCTAGTGACACTAAATTATCTGACAGTGACGTTTTTGTGAATAATGGAAATGAGAATGGAGATGATTTTGATTATGATAATTATGATGATGGTGATAACCGACCAGTGGATGGTCTTGTTTTACCTCCAACAGAAACACATCAAACTGTACCAGAAACAGATTCCAATGGCAAGAGAGAATCTCTTGAAAACAGTGGAAAAGCAAGTTGTGATAAACCGAAATATACTCTGTGTGCTGCTGTCTGGGATGATTACCCTGGTTTTGCTGTTTTGGGTTTAGAGTATTCTGAGGAAGAAGAAGAAGAAGAAGAAGAATCAGAATCTACTGCGGTTATGATGGAAAGCCAACCGGTTGAGGCAAGGTCTGCTCATGTTGTTGATGCTGCAGGTACTCATCTACATAGTTCTACTGTATCTGAATATGATTTTGATAAGTTCAAAAGTGAGTTGCTTACTGCTATGAGAGATACAGTCAGAGAAGAGATTTCAAATGCTATTACACCATACCTGGCCAATACTGGTGAGTTTATTGTCAGGCACATAGCTTCTCTAAATCAGATTCTGAAGGATCTACAATCGGCCTTAGTTTCTTTATCCAACGAATTTATATCCACCATCTCTGGTATGATGGAAGTGTTGAGAAATCTGATTGAACATATTAAGAATTCTGATCTGAGAAAGTTGAAAGCTGAGATAACTCAGATAGTTTCTCAAGCCAGTACAGCCAAAGTAACCAAGATCGCTACTCGCGAGCTAGAGGCTCTAAGGCAGATTGTGCATGATGAATTGGCCGCCATTAGGCAAGTTCTTGATTTGGACTAATTGAGGAAGATGAAGGAGCACAATGATCACATTCATAAGATGATAACAGTATATTCATCAGATGCCACTAAAGCTCAGAGAGAGATCAAGGAAAAGGTTGATCACTAATTTTCAAAAATCTATACCAAGCATGAGATGAACGCAAATTTCAAAGTGTTAGCTGATAATCTGAGACTACCTCCAGTCACTCAAGCTTTCAAGACTCAAGTTCGACAGTTGCAAGATTTTACTCCAACCTTGGAACGGTTCATGGAGAATAAGGATGATTTTGAGAAGGCTATGCAGTATGGTGCAGAAGTTATTCAGAATTTCATAAATCTTTTGAAGCCTTATCTGAATGCAAAAGCCACTGGCATTGTGCTTCCTTCTGCTGACCCTCTCGGTGCCTCTGATGTTGCTCCAAACCAGATCTCTGTTGCTCAAGCTCTCTCTCAACTCTGACCAGTTCCTCAGCAATCTTCTCAACCAGCTCCTAGAGCTCCACAGCAAATCCCGGTGGCATCCTCTCCTCCAACCTCCAGAGTCATCTTACCACTGTTTCAAATTCGCCCAGTTCAACATGCCTCCAAGCCTTAAAACTTACCAACCATTGATCCTTCTGACAAGGGCAAAGCCCCGTTACACCCCCAGAAATAGTTGTGCGTTGTTATTGATAGGGTGAACCCTGTTGTGATTTTACTGTGATGTCTTATAAACTTTATTCTCTCTTCTTTTTATGCTCACTGATGCCTTCTTTTAATCTCTTCTTTATCTATTTTCCCTCCTTTTTGATTATCCCAAAGGGGGAGAAATCTGTATATCTATGGATCTATGGGGATATGGGGGAGATGAATCTCCCAAGGGGGAGATTTATATCTTTTTTGGAAATGCTTGTATAAGTATTTAAAGGCATAAATTCAGGGGGAGATTTATATCTCATTATGTTTTTATTCTTATTATGCCTTATTATTGATGCTATATTATATTTATTTATGGCTAAGATTTCTGATTGGCTAAGATTTGTGATTATCAAAAAGGGAGAGATTGTTGAGCCCTCTGGAAGATTGTTGAAATTCTTCCTATGATTGCTGTTTTAATAATCACAAATCATAAATTACTTAATCCGGTTGGATTTCTCATTTACATAATCACAATCTCTTAGTGAATATGTGTATATTCGATGGATCATGTTTTTATCTCTTTTTTATTGTTTTACAAGTATTCTGGATGTCCTCTATATCAAAGGACAATGGTCGCAACGATCCATATCAAAGGAAAATGGTCGCACCGATCCATATCAAAGGACAACGGTCGCACCGATCCATATCAAAGGACAACGGTCGCACCGATCCATATCAAAGGACAACAGACGCACCGATCCATATCAAAGGACAACGGACACACCGATGCTGATCAAATTAATCCCCGAAGATGACACACCGATGCTGATCAAATAGGTCACTGAAGATGACACACCGATGTTGATCAAATGAGTCACCAAAGATGACACACCGATGTTGATCAAATGAGTCACCGAAGATGACACACCGATACTGATCAAATGAGTCACCGAAGATGACACACCGATGCTGATCAAACGAGTCACCGATATTGACACATCGATGCTGATCAAATGAGTCACCGAAGATGACACACCGATGCTGATCAAATGAGTCACCGAAGATGACACACCAATGTTGATCAAATGAGTCACTGAAGATGACACACGGATGCTGATTAAATGAGTCACCTAAGATGGCACACTGATGCTGATCAAATGAGTCACCGATCATGACACACTGATGCTGATCATCTGAGTCACCAAAGATGTCTCACCGATGTTGATGCTGATTACCTACCGATCACTTGACACACCGATAGTCATAAACATCTGTTTGAATTTCATTATCTTTATTTAATCTCACCAATCTTCATATTATGAATATTTTAAGTGCTCCGTAATTTATTTAATGTGTGTTGTTGGATGTCAGGGAACCGTACCTCGTACCTGCAAAAGGAAATCATTTCTTTTTCCGGAGCACGTTCTTTAAATAAAGGAAGGATGTGCTACTGCAAATTAGAAGAGAGAGACACATAGACAAATAGAAAGACCGCAAGGTGTGCTGGAAGAACAACCAGAGCGTGAATGAAAAGAGATGACTGAACTTACACGAGGAAGTCTTTCATCAATGCTAACCAGTGAAGAATTGAGAACGAGAACATAAAACAAGAGCTTCATCGACTGTCTCTACACATGGAAATCAAGGAAACAGACGATACTCTATTTTCCAGAAAAAAACCAGAAGAGGACTCAGAGTGAATTCTGATCAATGAAAAGAGTATAGAACTGCACGACAATCACTAGAGCCATTCCCAAACTCTAAAAATTTTCTCTGTGATTTATCTTTTTACATATTGAGCAGTGTGTGTTATATGCTGTATTTTACACACACACTATCTCCTGTGCTTTAACCAGAGGATTTGTAAATCCTCACTCAACTCTCTTACTTCATTTATTTCCCACTGGGATAGTGGTAGAGGTCGTGTGACCTAAACAGCTGGTTGCTGTTGTGTTTGTTCCCACGAATAACTGTGGTAGAGGTCTTGGACCTGGACAGCTGGTTGCTCTTGTTATCCCCGATCCAGGGTGTGGATCATCTTTTTATAAAAGCTTTTGAGAGGACTAAGTCTCGGCTTGAGACTGAACCTCTTGGTTATATCTTTTGTTCTATATCTGTCAAAGTTATTCTTTTATTCCGCTGCTAATTTCTTTAAATCCAAAACTGTTTTAAAGTCACTTTGATAATTAAATTCGCAAGTGTTTATATTAGTTGTAATTCCGTATGTTGGTTTCAAAAGTTAATCAACCTTTCTGTTATGATTAACTGGGAAATAATCAATACCTTGAGAACCCAACTGAACCCTTACTTTGATATAAATTCACTACAGTTTAATTCAGTATTTTATTTGGGGGTTTTTAAGACAAAGTTTTAAAACAGAAATTTTAATTGGAACTCAATTCACCCCCCTCTTGAGTATCCACTCCGACCAATAATCACGATTAGAATTTATAATATTATTATGAATATGATAGATATAGATCTTCATCTTCTCTTATTACACTCAAATGGTGTCCTCTAGTAACCAGATAATTTCACACAAACGTAGTGGTTTTTTAGTGACTTCTTATTTAACTACATGTGAATATTTTTTCAAATATCATTTATGAAGATAAAATTCAATAGTTCATGTATATTAATATATCATTAATTATGATCATCTAAAACTAATTAGTATTTTATTATTACATTCTCATTAAATTAATAATGAGAATAATTTGTTGATCATTAAACATGGTATGTTAAATAATCATAGCCCCAATTACATTATAAATCCACTATAAATAATTCATATCTAAATCTATAAGAATCTAAAACTAACTTTCTCATGTAATATATAAAATACCCTCAACCTATATCTCACATCCTTCCCAAATCCACAAAATTTGAAATCATATTTTTCTTTTTCATAAAACATTTGTGTAGGATACATACATATTCATGAACCAATATCCATTATGGAATAAACTATACACAAATAAAAGTTTATTTTATTCCTAAGAATTCTATATTTTTTTCATGGTACCAAACAAAGTGATGAAATTTATTTAATGACACATAAATCATGTTTCTTTATATTATAATCCATATTCATTCAATGAGTCTTCAATTTAATCATTTTATATTTTTAAACCCCTAACTTGTTTTGGATGATGATTTTTAACATTTATTATCAAGTTCAATGTATTTCATTTTAATGAAATAATTTTTAATTAATCATTGACTATAACAAAATGAATATTTCATCTTGTTTTCCAGTTTCATTTATATAATAATCTCACAAATGAATCATTTATCTTTTTCAACATCATTTAATGTTTCTAATGTTTCATAAGATATATTATGCATTGATATCATATACATTATTTCTATATGTTTCATATGATCATGTTATTATATTTATTAAATGGTGTCATATTTTTATTATTATTGGAATATGGATATACATTTATTACTAAATAATGTAAATTATGAATTATGTTGTTATTAATTTCATTTGGATAAAAAATTCATTGGAATGATTGATGTAATCAGTAGACCCTAGCATTATATATCCCTTATATGCATTGGTAGGTCTCATGATAAAAATATTTTGGGTATTTGATCTATTATTTCCCAGTTATTAATATATACTATTTATGGGGCCATTATGGTAGGATATTGATATCCTACCAATGAATATTTTATGATATGAAAATTATCTGAATGTATGGGTCTTTTAGTGTAGGATCGTGATTTACTAGAACATAGACTTGATTTTAAGATCAATACGTCTTTTTTAAAGTCATTGGAAGTTAGAATATGATATCTACGATTATGCATTTTATCACTATGAAATCCATTACTATCATCCATGTGATCTTTTTATTTCCATAATAATGTTATCCATGGATAGATTATACTCTTGGTATGATATATAAATAATTTTTGGTTATTTATTCATATCATACTATTTGTTCTATTCTTATGAAAACATAGGTTCCATTGTTTTCTACCCCTTACTATGCCTTTCAGAACACCAAATTATTTTAATTCTATTCTATAAATAAACAAGAAGGTATCATTGATTGATGTAAAGTATATACCGAATGATATAATAACATTTTTAATAATGTTATATTATCAAGTTTTAATGATTCCAATGTAATATAGAAATCATGTGTGTATATTCTCTCCCAATAATTATAAAATGTGATTCATCATTTTTAAATGATATATTTTATCTTATAAAAATCTAATAAATAAATAAACTAGAATCTATATAAATGGGTTTGTGGGTTTTAGAGGAATAATATTCAATATTTTATTACAATTCATTTTTTTCCATTTTTTGATGTCGGTTTGTGGGTTCCCGGTACCCAAACATAGAACCACAGACAAGTCATACAGAAAAAACAACATAGACCTACACATCATAATAACCAGATTCATCTCAGCATCCCTAGCAGAAGTCCTATTCACCAGTAGCTGATTCCCATTCTGGATGCCTCCAAAAACATCCACTTTGAACCCGACTCCTAAGTTTTTCAAGAACAGATTGATCAGGGGATGACTTCTTGGTCTTGCTACCCTTTTTAAATGCCAAAGTCACCTAATTATTATGCTTTGATGAAGATCTAGTCTGCACCGGCCTTGGGAGAAATGAGTAGTACTTCTTTTGTCTTCTTCTTGGAGTAGCAGACAAAGGTCCGTCAGTTGTATCCATCATCTGATTCCCACTTTTAAAAACATCACTATAATACGGTCCAACTGAAACACTCATATTCTCTTTCCCTCCCTCCGAATCATCCCTTCCAAGTCTAGCTCCCCCCCTTACAGCAGCCGCAGCAAACTCTGAGTTGTTTCCCGGGTTCTTGACTGGAGTATTACACTCCATCAATGGGGGTGCCAATCTTCGGTAGTATCATTTACCACTGGTGTTTTGACATTATCTCCCAACCTCCAGTTCGTACTCACCACCAAAGGGTCAGGCCTTGCCCCATTATTATTGTTATCCACATTCATGACACCTGCTTCCTGCCCCATACATTCGACATGTTGATCCTCCCTGGCCTCTTCACCAACCAATGCTGGAACGTGCACCCTACGTTCAACCTACTGGTCATCTAAGGTCTCCGGACAAACATCACCTCTTACCATAACAAACTCCTCCAAACCTACATACAAAGATTATTAAGAGATACCTTCAAACCTGTTACTCAAATCTATAAATGGTTTTTCCAGAGGATCAAGGCCTTTATAAGCCTTAGCACTAGTGGTGAAATCCTCTGCAAAACTGACCACTCCTCCTTCCTCACTCAGCGCTGATCCCAGACCAGCCATGGAAGAATCTGGTACTCCCAAGTCTTTCCTTAAACATTGTAAATCCTCGGACACCAATGGATTATCCTGTATTTCCTTAACACCTGAAGCTTCAGGGGTCAGGTCTTCCTCAATAGACACCCAACGAGGTCTCAAAGGGTTGACAGCCCCCTCTGCACCAGAACAATGGGGACCCCGTCCTTTTTCAGCCTGTTCTGTAGCTCTCGAATCCAGACCCTCCTTAACACCATTACAAGCACCATCCTCAATTCTCACCGAAGAAGGATTCCCATTACCATGATCCTACATCAACCGAGAATAATATTCACTTCGGTAAACCTCAACAGAATGGCCCAATCTCTTGCAATATCCATAAAAATCAGTCCAATTCTCATAAACAACTTTCTGTTCGCATCGATATTCCTCACCGATAGTGATCCAGACAGAATCAAAGGGGATGTGGGATGCATCCATTTCAACACACACCCAGAGGTTCACCAGATGGAAAACTGACTCGGTACAACTATCTGAGCACATGTATCTACCAATCATATTGCCCAACATGGATATAATAAAAGGATTTTGGAACAGTAAAGGAAGGGAATTAAAACTTACCCAAACCACAATGGATGGCGCGTCACGGTTCATATAGAGATCGAAAGACCAACACAAAAGCAGAAAATGAGATCCATTGAAGTTGTGAGGAGCCCTCAACCAAGCTCGGATGAGGTCCTCCTCTGAATCAAACCTAATCCTGATTTTCTTGCTATCCAGTAAGCCAACCACCACTCTATCTTGAAGATCCCAAGCTACGAAGACAAAGTGGTCGAACTCATCAACAGAAGGGCTCTTGTGCTTGAACTGAGCCATGAGGGTGAGATTCAACATGGCCGAGGATTCCAAAAACTCATAAGAGGAAAGAGGGAGATTCTACAAACCATCAATTAAATTTGGAACGTCAGGGTTTAAAGAGGATTTTGGAAACAAAGGAAGAAACTTTGGGTTTGAGAAGGGATGAAAAGACCTGGATCTCCCATGGGACAACGATTCCCCCTCCCCCACGGAGGGTGGAGGATCCGGCGCCAAGGCCACCATCTTCATCGGTCGTGGAGGAAACCCTATGAAGATACCTCACTCCTGGATGTCGGGTTTATATTTTATTGATAATATACAAAAAATGGATCAAATCATTATTAAAATTTGAGTTCAGTGAGTATGATATTGGGGATTTATAATGATTTTTTGTTCTACACCTTATGTATTAGATATTTTCAGATTATGAAAGAATAAAATGAAGGAAGAACATATAAATAAACAACTAGAATATAATTTGAAAACAAATTAAAATTACTTAATGATATTTATCTATATAGGGTATAGGGGATCACTAGTGTTATTATATCATAGACAAATCAACATTATCCCTCACATAAAGTTATTGAACTCATATTTTTAGATAAATATTAGAGTTAAAAACCATGATCTTACCATTGAATGATCATATAGAAAAATATGAAGACTATTTCATTGACAAATTATAAAATTAATGGAACTATTAAGTTAATACACTCTTAAAAATTAAGAATACTTTTATAAAAAATTGCATCCTCGACCAATGTAGTGAGGACTTGGAAAAATGGGAGGTGTTGCCCAGGATAGGTAGTTCAAGATTCGATAACATAATATATATTTAATGTAAGTAATGTGTATGTTTGGAAACTAAAAAAACCATGTGTATATACTATTTGGATAATCCCATAGTGGTGAAACATGTATAATCTATGTGTTCTTTTTTATTACATTCTATGTTGTTATATATTTTTATGTGATCAGTGAGAGTTAAAATGAGATATTGAGTGGGTTCCTACAAATGTGTAAAAAATATTTGTATAAATAATATATTCAGTGGAAAATAAATTATATTAATTGGATACACACTCATTCACCCATACCTAAAATGATGTATTAGGTTAATATATATGGTATTAGATCCATGTTCAAAAATCATGTTCAACCACTATATCTATTTTTTAAATTTTTACACATATGGAATCAATGATGAAAACTCTATTTTGGAGGTAACTATTTTTCTATTGGTGAGAAAATAAAATTCCGTTACTCTTATATGCATGTGAAAAAAGAGTTATTATTGTAAATTCTATGATATATTGATTTTAAAATAAATATATATTATTGGATATGTGATGACTAAGAAAGATATGAGAGTAATCATTTTGAAAATAATTTAACAAGAAAAATACTCATCTCGATGAAACCATTGAAATATAGAAGACTTGTGATGTTATTTATTAATTAACAATATAAATGAAGTAAAAAGATTTTCTTTCCTCATAAATTTTTTTGGACTACATTATGATGAAACTAAAAATGAATTAGATTAATTAATGGACTCTTAATAAGATAATAACTCAAATTGTGATGAAAAATTCATATTATATTGATAAATCTTTAATTCTCTATGGTGTTTTCAAATATATAAATACTAGCATTTCAAGAATTATTCCATGAATTTTGGGATATACTGATGGTGGTAAATGGATATTTGAGTTCATTCCATAAAACCAACTACATTTAACTTAATATTTCCAATATGCATTCATGGAAAATAAAATTAATTATTATAATAAATTAATCATTATTAAATGTGAAGTTATATGTGATGTATTTAAACATTAAATGTTTCAAAAAAATGTTATCCCTATTAGATGAGAACTTTTAATCAGTATGAAATTATTCTCAAGCATATTTTATATGTATGGATGACATTATCATAGGGATAAAGATGATAAATTCCATTAGAGGAATCAATCTCAAAATAAATTGATCCATTTTCTCATGATTCCAGATGATGGAAATTGACAGGAGATAAGGTAACCGGAATAGAACCACCTATCAGAAATCATCAAGTTTATATGTGATTGAATATTACAATGTGTGTTTATGATGATGATCATCATACTTCAAGATTATTAGTAATTAATTTAAAAACTCATACATGTTAATGTATTGTAATAAACGATGATAAAATATTTCATGTAATGTCTTGGGATATTTGGTTTGTCAGTAATGATATGTTATTAATGAATTAGATAAAGATGGATTTATTCTATCTATATTTATAGAAGATGATATCTAGTACATTTTATTTAAAAGTAACCATTACATTAAATTCAATTATGATGGTGTAATGGGGATTATATATCAAAAAGAAGATAAAAGAGATAGCATGCATATTAGTTTATTACGTGAGTGTAAAACCTAAATGGTATGATAGTAGGAAAAATTGATTATATGACAGGGTGATAATTCATATTTGGTTATTTATAATGTGAAATAACTACTTTAATTATGGATACATTGTCCAATTTCTACACAATAATCATAGAATTTATGATATTAGGAAAAATGACAAAGAGGAAGAGACTTGAAGGTTCACACATAATGAGATACCATTGATCTAAATAGGATATTAATAATTAAAAATTACAAAAAAATATTATTATCCAAAATTAGGGTTAATAATTACTAAATATGTATGATATGACAACAAATACTAAATAAATATTCATTCATAGTGTAATTTTTTAATTACAGGAATTTATAATATTTATCTATCTCTTGTTAATCATGAGACAATTAATAAATATTCACTAATTAAATAAATAAAATAATAAGTTGTTGGAATATTCAATAAATATTTATTCTCTAGTACATGAATATAATATTGATATATGTATTGATTGCATAAATTTTTAATAAAATAATATTTACTCAGGTATTCTATAAATGGTTTAGATGAAATTTGAACCATTTGTAGGTTTAGTAATAATTATTAATTTGGAAGGCCATAAAATAATATTAATCATCATTCTAGTTAACACATTCAATGGTATTAAATAATATTATTATATTTTTAAATGGAAATTGTTATGAATTTTTCTCTATTTTCTGATATTCCATTGTTTAATTAATTTAATGTTAATGATAATCCCACTATATATAAAAAATCATCCTCAAATTCTAGAGATTCATAATCATAGTGCACAATAAGTTCCCCTAAATATCTTCCTCATGCTCTATTCTTATCAACAATGATAAAAACAGGTGAGATTCAAAAAAAACCAAAAATAGTATTGTATTTATCAAAGGGGAAAAGTAGTGATCAATCATCTATATTAGCACCAAATTTATCATTCTTGATTTGTGATATAATGATCATATTTGGATCACTATTTGGTGGGCTCTATTTGGGTCCTCAAAATGTATTGATGATACACTAATCAGGTTATAGTGATCAACAACCCCAATTAAAAAAATATCAATATTACAGTATCTTTTCATCTTGCACTAATGTTAATTATAAATTTATCATGAATATATATACTATGGATTTTTTGTTTTTATTTCTCAAATTATTTTGCAAAATTAACATTTTTTTTATTTTTATATGTTGTAAATTTAGAATGATAAATTGAATATCTAAATGATATGTCTTTTCAATCATCCCAACACAGACTTCCACTAAATTTTTATCCAAAATGTTGAATCTATGATTTCATATTAAAATTTATAATTATTTTATTTACTATTTTTCATTATAAAATAAGAAGTTAAATTTGGATTTAGTCCTTATTAATTATATATATGATGATCGAGATTACTTATTCATCACATTAGTTCTCACTTTTATAACCTATATCAATTAATAATTAAGTTATATCACATATATAGAATCATTACAAAGGGTCAAGTAACAATTTCAAAATGACACAGGGTTAGAGATTATGTAATCCTTTGTTATATGATGTGTATCGTTGTTTATTTCACCAGGACACAACTATAGACTCTATGTCATCATTTACAAAATAAATATTCATAATGAATTAAATTCACTACATTTTTTCTAGAAATGGTGGAAAATATTTTTATGGGTAATATGTAATTTATTTTAATTTTCTTCACTTCAAAAAATAGAAGGAAATTGTTTCATGTATTTAAAAATTCTTTGTATAATTTAATTCAATTATAAAAGAAAATAAGTTATTATTGTATTTATATTCACAATGTCTGGGAAATCCAGGATAAATTTATCAATAATGACAAAACATAATTGATCAATAATATATCTAGTATGATTAATTCATGATTATTTTATATTAATGATTATAAAAATTTAGTAAATTTGGGTGAGATGTTTTATATTCATTTTTTTATTTGTATGACCGATCATCATATTTTACATGACCTATTTATGTGTTTTTATTATTTTATTTTATTTTATAAAATGAATTTTTCAATTATTTGTTGTTAAACTAAATATTATACGAGTTGTTTCTTACACCATCATTTTTTATGTTATACATGTGTTTATATGGTTATCATATGTAATTTCCCTTAATCAAATATTTAGTTCCCTCACCTTTTTTGAATAATATAAAATATATTATTAATGTTTTATCTAACAGTGCATTGAATTAGTTAAATGTGGAAAAGAGGTGGATGTGGTTCAATATTGAACTGATTGAAAACAAACCTTAGAAGAAATTAAGTGAACAGGTGGAATGATTAAACTCATTCCATGATGGAATAAGTATTATTTTGTCTATAATTATATGGTTATTTTTTCACTAAATAAATTGAACATAAAATATGCTCCAAAACACATCATTTGTTTATTTATTTTATTAAATCTCTTACATGATTTATTTTATGGATGAAAAATCATAATCACATTAATAAATAGACTAGTATGAAAATATAGGAAAGAAATTGACTATAGATTATTCTGTTATCGAAATATTGATAATCCCTTATGAAAAATATAAAAAATATTAACAAAATTAAGTCAATATGAAATAATAAAATTTAAAAATAAAAAAATCTTCTAGGTTAATGCTATGTAGTTAAACCCTTAATCATATGAATTAAGATAAAACCATACTTATAGTGTGCAGTTGAAAAAAATTAAGGGTCCTTTTAATTATTGGTACGTTAGAAACCAATATAGTGGGCTGCATAAATAAATGTATAATTGATGACATGGTTTTTAACAATCAAATTAATATTCAGGGGAAATTATTGAGAAAATATGGGTTTGGATTTCTCGATTGGGGACTATATTCAATGGTTCACGGAGCTCTCATTTTGTTGTTGAAAATTCATCCAAACTAAAAATATTCTATAATTATCATGTGCACTGTCTAGATTATGAAAAGGGAAACATTAATCATTTCCAATAGTCTACACACAATAAGATGATTCAAAAAATAAATTATTGGAGTCATTAAGGGCACATAAAATGATAGAAGAATTAATAAAATTAAAATTATAATCACTCACACCGATGGAAATCAAGTTAATACTAAAATATTATTAATATTATTTTAATAAAAATCAAAAAATAACACATGAAATCAATATTAATATTCATTAACTCATGGTATGTCATTAGAAATGTAGCTTCTTATATATAGTACAATCTTTTATGTGATTCAGTATCATCTAAAAAAATTGTTTTATATATTTGAATCCCAAATAACTCGTTCTTTTCCCCAAAAGATGAGAAAATATAAAATGGATACCTATCCAAGACATATTTATGATTCTTAATATGTCTGTTATGTTATATTTTATTTCATGAAACAACTCATCTAACCTTGATACTTGATAATTGAGCTAGTACTGACATGGCACAATGGTCATTTTGTGTCCCCACATGTTGGTTAGAAGAACCTAGAATTATCCAAAATGAACATGGGAAATAATTTTACAAACTAATTATAGATGGAATATAATAAATTTTATATGCATACATGAAAAACTACAAACCCAAGGATTTGAAACAACAACCACCTCTATGTGGTATTTTTACATCGATCAACCCTTTAAGGAAATAATCTACAAACACCTAAATTCATAGGTAGGGTGTGAGCTAAAATCTTAGTAGGGTCTCAAGAGGATTCCATAGTTGTATGTATTCATGTTATTAACCAAATAAAAATTTTAAATTTAAATAGAAAAGCATGAAAACATGAAATAAAATTTTTAAAAAATCATTATAAGATTTTAAATTATGGAAATAATTTTAACAAATATATTGATAAATATTATAAATAAAAAATTAAATAAATTTAGAAGGAATGTGTAAAACAATTAACAAAAATGGAATATATTTCAAATACAATAAACAAGAAACATTATAATATACCAAGAGATATGTAGGTCTAGGTGTTTAGATTCTCATACACATATTTAACAATAAAAGAAATTTATACGCAAGATCCTCGACACTAGTCAAAGGGGACTCTTTTCCATCCATATGAGGTTTAATATTTTTAATGTAGTTTGTGTGAGAGTTGTAAAGTGTCAATCTTGTGTTACAACAATATAATAAATGAGTGTTTGTCCCTTATAACTCACTAACTTCCTAGGGTTTCATGTGACAAAAAATTAATAAATGGCCAGAAATATATTTTACAAAATTTCTAAAATAAAATTCATTTAATTATACCATTTAAAATATGCAATTTCACTCTAAACGGAACTCATCAGTGTTTAATCAACTAATAACATTTTGGGATGTAAAACCAATAGGTTTCAATAAAAAAAATAAATATTTCTTTTCAAATACCAATTTGAAATAAATTACATCAAATCAACATCACAATAAAAATTCTTCAATTTAAATTTATTAGTATCTGATAAATTTCAAAAACACACACCACATCAATGTAATTGGTTGTTTTCACAAATTTTTTCCAATTCAAATCTAAGTTCCTCAATTTATTGGTATTTTTTTAATAAATCAGTCAAATTTAATTTCTCGAAATTGAATTTAAATAAAAAATGAATTTAAATCATGAAATTTCGGGTAATTCTAATTGGAAAAACAAAATGTAACAACCCAACTTTTCGAGGAAAACAATGCCTGCAATAGAACCCACCCAGAAGAACGAAGGAACTAATTATCTAAGAACATATAATAGAAATAATATTATACAACATGTAGTTTCAATCAGTCACTCAAATGATAGTCTATAAAATTTGAGGGGGATAATGAATGATATTAGAGATAAGGGGACTGCTTACACATAGTGTCACACCGCAACTACAACAATGATCAATCGATGAATTAAATAAACTGGAATTGTTGGAGAGGTCCAAAATCACCTTGGTATTTCCCTTATGTCTAGACTAAGGAATTTTGGAGAAGAGTAAATAGAACATTCATCCAATATTCTTTTCACAAATCATCTCTTAAGGCATGACATGATGTGTAACCCAATAACACTTCAAGTAAACGACAAGACCTATAAATGATGACAACCTGTCTCAATTTATTTAGAATGTATATGTTTTTATTTTATAATTAACATGATAAGTAGACATATTAAACCGCATGTAAATCCCAAATAGGATACCGAACTATTTGGATTAATGCAGAATATTACAACAAAACATTACCTTCCCCATTACAGGTATCCTCCCAAATCGGTCTATGACCTACCCATACAAAAAAACAATGACATTTCTTAAAAACATAGCTTAAAAAATTAATTTGGGTGTTACAACATCCATAGCAAAAAAAATTGTTTCTAGAAATCCAATGATGAATTCTCAATATCAAAAAAGGGATTCCACAACTCTTCCCTCTATTCCTCTCACTCCCATGCCTCATGATAATGATAACTATCCTAACACTTCACTCGAACCAAAAGGTATTTTATTCCCAATTAATAACCATATATTCAAAAATAAACTATCCTAAAAAGATTTTAAGTCATGGATAAATCTGGTATGACCTCAATATCTCTCCATCTAAGAATATGAGATAGATCATAACGATATTTTCAGAATGTGATACACACATCTAGTTATTTATTGACATAATTTGTGGTGTAAGTACGTAATATAAAGACACTTTTACCACCTTCTAAACAACATCAAAATGTTCCACAATACTAAGAGAAAGATTTCATTTCCTCATAAGTTTTTGATGACCCATGCGAGTTGAAATGTTCAAGAACACCTATTCACCAACTCGTAATTTCAATGGGCTGTGAGAAAATTCAGTATAGTATTTATACCAAGTTTGTGTCATAATAATTTTTTTATGAATCAACTAAATATCGTTTTTAATATCTTGGCCCATTATTGGTCTAAAAAAGGATTTTTCAAAAATATACATTCACAACAAAGTATATTTACAAGTCCAGCCATACAATGCCTCGAAAGCATCGATTATAATCACAGAATGGAAAATAATATTATAAAACACCTCATCCTAACTTAAATGGTCATCAAAATACCCAAAAAATTATAGAAAATAAGCATGAATACTATCCTCAATAATCTTTATAGATCATTTTTCTATCCATCCAACTACGAATGGTATGGCCTTCTGAAATGGACTTGCGGTCACAAGGCCACCTGATGACCTCACCAATAACTATAAGTAAACTTCTAATATCTATAATATCTATAAAATATGTAACCCTATTAAAATTAACAATATCTTTAAAATATATATTTGTAATCACCGCAAATTTTCCTTATATCATGAATGGGTAAAAAATGAGGTAATTTACTGAGCTAATATATTCTAATATGTATTTCATTCATCATGCCCTAGGTGCATGGAACCAAAATCCAAAACATTCGATTGAGATCTCATGCCACTTCCATGTAGGAAATATAAGTGGGTGAAACAAATCAGAAGGTCACTAGTGCTTTTCATTTACTTATTTCTATATATAAATATGACAAAGAAAATAAAAAATGCATCATATTATACCTAGAAAGTAGAATATTTTTTACATTCCGTAGAACATATTCATGTTTCCTAGATGCACTTATCTTTGGATTTTATGGAAATCCCACAAAATGGATTTCCATACCACTAATAGAACAAAAAAATGGTTTTTATAGCATAGTATTCACTCAATGGTGTATGAATAATCAGTTATATTCTACCCACCATAAATATAATCTCTAATTATAGAGAAATAATCATAAATATATTGATCCTAAATAATAATATATAAAATATCTTATGCTAGCTTAAAAATGTCCCATTAATATTCAGACCTGAATTCGTGTACTCTAATATGCAATTGTGAAATAAAAGACTTCAAGTCCCACTTTTCCAAATATTCTTTCACAACTTGAGTTGAAAGTTTCTTACTAAAATATTATGTGATGAAATTCTATTTCCCCAAGGTATATGTGACATAAATGTCAAAATATATTATGCATTACACCCAATATCTCTAAAGTAAATTAAAAAAATAGATAGATGATCTAACACAATATCTTCTATTCTGAAAATATAGTAAATAGTTTTTAGTAAAGGTAATTCCACCAACACTTAAGACCATCCATCACAGATATGTGTTTGAGGAAAATAGTTGGTTAATTTCCCTAATGTGTCTTAATCTTCTTATATCCATGATAAAACAAATTATTGGACCTAATTAGAACATAACCCAAACACGTACCTGATTCATCAAATAATCCACATTGCCTAACCCATCCATTAGAAGTATAAAAACTAGAGCAGTTGTAAAAATATGTTTCAGCTCAACAAAATAATTCTAAAATTTCCCATTACAAACAAACATTACAAAATTCTTCATCAAAGTAGTCATCAGTGAATACATCATTGAGAAATCCTTAACGAAATGATGATTATATCTAGCTAGATCTAAGAGGGTCTGAATGATTAAAACATTTCATGGTAGATCCCATGTCATAACTACCTTCACCTTCTCATGGACAACTAACATACATGTTCTAACATCATGTGTGAAAACAAATTCACTTCCTGATCAACAAATCACATTTATAAGTTTTGGTATAATGTAGGGGATTTCCCAAAAATTTCATAACTACCCTCATATGATACACATGATACTCCAAAAACATAGAGTAAATAAGGATGTCATCCAAAAATACTACCCTAAAGGTTTCAAGATACTCGACAAAAACCATTTTTTAAAATAAAAAAAAATACTAGAGGATTATTTCTTAATTCAAATGGAATAAAAAGGTGCTCATAATGGTGATACCTTGTCTATAAGAATTTTTTTGGAATATCATATTATTTTATCCTCGGTCGATAGTAACTAGATTAATGGTAAATCCTTGAAAACCACTTCACACATTTCAATTGTTCAAACTTATCACCAACACATGGGATTAGATACTTGTTCTATACCATCACAGAATTTATTTTTTTTAAAAATAAAGATAAAGGTGAAGTGAATCATCAACATTTTTTAGAAGAGAAATAGGGTAACCCAAGGGGACACACTTGTTCGTATAAATTGTTTTCAAAACAAATCAACCAACTAAGGAGTCTTATCTTCGATTTCAGCTGGGTCAATGTGTTAAGAAGTAAAAGAGACTGTTTGAGTATCATACACTAAATAAATAGAACCCTCTAAATCCCTTAATAGTGTAAATCAAGATAATTAAGAATAAAACACATTGGGAACCTAAAAGATAATTAGAGGGAGATCCCCAGACAATGATTTTTTTCTCCAGATAAAAAGTAAAAATATATATAAACTTTCTAATAACTAAATATAAAGGTGAAAATATACTCAACCTTAGGTCTCATTCTCTATGACCAATACAAAATACTCCATCTAATGTTGGTAAGGATACTCAATGAAGATAAAAATCAATTCTGGATAGATTGAAAATAATAAAATCCATCCTGAATATGACATCAATCAGATTCATTTTTAGAAGTAGAAAATTAAAAGAAAGATCAACATATAATGAAGATAAAAAAGAAGAAATAATATAGGGACCCTTCTCTCTCATCACTTGGAGGGGTGTAGTATTATCCATCACATAAAATAAAGGCTTCATAAAATGATTTACCATATTAGAAACATGGGTCCAAAAAATGAATGAAATGAAATAGTATCAAATAAACCAGTTATTATTAACAAATATATAATGATAGTACCTCCCATGGTCACTATAATTGTATCTAATTACTCTTAAGAATCATACATTGCATGAATAAGCTTCGTTCTAGATGCCTAAGGCTAGAACCCCTATTCTCATAAAGCATCCAATTTTATAAGAATTTTAGTAGGTCTTGATGATTTCATGACACTATGAAGAGCTTAATAATCATGGAAGAACTTCTAAAATTTCCTTGGAAATATACATTAGCCATATATCTTGGGTACTTACATGAATACCCTCATAAAATACCTAATATTTCCACAACGGTAGAAAATTAAAGGGCCTATTTCATGAATTGATTGAAGTCTTGAAAAGAAATGTGGTCAAGAACCACTACGAGAACCATCACACTTTTTATTTCTTTTAGTGGAATTAGAACTACCCATGGGGGAAAATAGAGTTCTCTCAACCCTAAAATTTCATCCATGATCATTTTGCCCATCAATAGTATATCCAGAAAATCATCATAAGATTGATGATTCAGTAAGAAAAGATTAGAATTAATATTAGCTCGATGTCCCATCATATAAATTACAATATTCATCATATCATTTGATACTATATTTTCTGCAAACTACACAATCGTTGTAGATTGTTTTTCATAATCTGTCATGGTCATGTCATCCATCATGAGTTTGAAAAACTCAATAGCGCTAGCGAATAACATCATTTCTGGGTATAACATGTTGGTCAAAATTACCTTGAAGTCACTCCCAATAACCATTCATGCTTATTCACTATCACCATTTTGTCACACTATCTCCTACATAGTCTTTCAAGCATGAAGGTGGATCACATCACATTGACTTCATCAAGTGTGACCAATAACAAAAAACCTTATTCATCATACTCAACCATTAATGTGCATCTTTTGGATCATTTTCACCATTTAATAATGGTGGTTTCTAAAAAAGGAAATAATGATAACCATTTCCTAAATAACCCCTCAGAATTTCCATACATCGAGATTTAGTGGGATAATGTGCAGGTTTCGGTCCTAGAGCTTGGAGAGTATGCAAAATCACCTCAACCAAAATAGGGTCGACAAAAGGATTCTCTCATTGTGGTTTATAAGCATCTTCCTCATAAATTAGATTAACTAGTATTCTTGAAGGAATAATTCTACAAAACATTATTTTACTAAATTTAAGGAGAAATATAAAAAAGAAAATAGAGAAACAAGGGAGATTAATTCAAATAGATAGAAAAAAACAATTCGATTTCAATCTACCCAATTAAAAATAAATAAAATATTATAACTAATCCTCAATATGTATTTCAAATACCACCACTAGTGACGTAATGATTTTTATGGTGAAATATAATTAAGAACTCAATTATAACTACCTCATACGTCCTGATAAGGTTACACAAGTGCAAACTAACATCAATAGAAGGTCAACCTAGAGATTTGATACCACATTTCGTGAACAATCTCGGGTACCATGGTAACCTAATAACCAATACAGAACAGACATGTCATTGAAGGTGTTCAATATCCCTATGGTTTTCTCACATGCACCAAGCATCAGACCACATGGAATTAGGAATGAATTTTTTACAATCGTTATGGAATCAAGATATAGAAGACAGTATGAATATAAGAAAAATTACATTGGGAGTAGTGTAGTAGAATTCAAATAGGCATGAACATCCCAAAGTACCTAAAATAAATAAATCCCCATGTATGAGCAGATTAAACAAAACCAAACCCAAGGATTATGAAAAACCCACCTCCAAGTGGGGATTTTCCCTTGCTCGAACCATGAAGGATATAACCTATTAAAAATCAAAAGCACATGTATTGTTTGAAAAAAAATTATAGTAGGGTCTTACCAAGGATTACATTATAATATAAGAACAATTAAGTTTCTAAATAATGGTTTCCTTATTAAAAAATTAGTAATGGTAGTTGAAGAGAATATTTCAAAAAACATATCATTTATACTCCAAATTATGGAGATATTTTAAAAAATGGCTCAATAAATTTTTTATATAAGATCGATTATATAAATTCAAAAGGCATGTTTAAATCAATTTACAGTCAATGGAATATATTTTCAATACATCAATAATAAACATGTTCACCTACAATAGGTATAGTAGTTTTAGGTTATGGGATCCTTACACACTAGTATAATGATAATGTAAATTTCTGCACATGTCCCACAATAATAGTCAAAGATGACTCATCGACATCCTTTGGAGGATTAAAATGTTACAAATAGTTTATGTTTTAGTTGTAAAGCATTACTATGTTTCTAGAGGATTCCCATTATAGCACATTTGTCCTAATAACACCCTTACATCCTAGTATTTAATGTCTTTAAATAAAAATAAAGGATGGGGAATTATTTTAAAATCATTAAAATAAAATTTTACCCATTCTACTATTTTAAACATTCCAATTTTGTTTTTAAAACCCAGCTCACATGTTTTTAATCAATTTATTATTTTTTTGAAGATAAAATATATCGGGTTCTATAAAACCAATTTTTTTAATTTTTTTTCAATTGATAATATTAAATAAATATAATTAAATCAATTTGACAATTATAAATCAATAATTTAAATTTCGCAACAATTCCATCGGTTTTACAAACACAACAACATTCAATGGAATGTGTGGTTTCTCTAATTTTTTCCCAATAAAATAAAATCCATGAATTTAGTAGATATGGTTTTGTGACCAATAAATTGAACCAAATTTTAGGAAATTGAATTTAAGACAAATAATTTAATATTAATTTGTAATTTAGGGTTAATTAAATTGACCAATAAAAATGAAACAACCTGCATTTTTTGTAGAATCATAATCCACGCAACTAAACCCACCAACAATAAAATTTGCACATATTATATTGGTACATAACCTATAAAAATGGTTCAAAACATGGATTTTAGATCTACCCAAAACTAATATGATGTCACAAAATATGAGGAGAAATCAAGAAACAATGTTAGAGGGAGCCATCTTACCGAGAGAGTCACACAACCACTACAACAATGATCCACTATTAACCAAAATGAACCATAAGGGTTTATGTGATCCATGGTAATCTAGGGAATGATCTTATGTTATGATAAAGGATGTCTAGACAAGATGAAATAATAATTTCATCTGATCTGTCAGTTTAAAAACAACCTATAGAAAATTAATGGACATGTAACACAATTACACATCCTCTAATTCACAAGACCCAAAAATTAAAAAAACCCATTGAATTTTGTTACAAATTAGTTTATAATTATTTTATTATTTATACTATTAAATAATATTATAATTCATTAACACACATAGCATCCTAAAGAACCAATTGGTTTTGTACTAAAAAACCCAAAATACTCGAACATTCCCATTACAATTGTCTTCCCATCTCCTTCTCAAACCTACCCATAATATGAAAAGGATAACTATTTCAAGGCCAAAAAATAACTAATATAAAGTTAATAGGATGTTATTATTATAAATTATTAAAGTGGATTTAATGATATAATGTAAGGACGTTGGTTCTTACACCATAATATCTAATCGTATTTACATGAAAAGTAGAAATAAGCGATTGAGATAAATATGGTTTTAAATAAGTTTATTAATGTAAAATAGAACATGAATATATAAATCTTTGTCATGGTTTCATAATTTTAGGTTCTATTTTTTACATAGTGAAATTGGAGTTCTCAATGGATAATAAATTATCCATATTCATATTTTATTAACCTTTCCAAAATAGTTATCATTATTCATCCATGTCTGGATAAATGAAGTGGAGATGTTTCTAAGGAATAATTTAACCATTCTTAATCATGTGGATATATATTTTATTCAAACACATTTCTCCACCCATTACGGTGAAAATATTGAAACAAGGGGATAAATAACACATGAGTAATATAAATCCAAAATATATTTTATAGTTTCCTTCATAGAGGTAATGTATTGAGCAGTAGAAAATGTATTGGAATCTATTTCATTATTTTTATAAATAATGGAAACATGATATAGAAAACAAATGAATAAAAGAATAAATTATATTCATCTACATTAGGTATATTAATAATGTTTTATTAACCACTTTTATGTTAAAATAAATAGTTCTTACAGAAAATATTAATTTAAATATAAGAATCAGGAAATAATAGAGATCTAATAGAGTTAACTCAAAATGAGTGGAGAATGGGAGATTTTAGTTTCAGCCAAGGAGAAGTCACTACTACTAATTGAAAAAAATAGATTCAATATATTTTTTTTAAATTTTCATGAAATGTTATCTTATTTTCTATTTATAAGTAATGAGAAATTATTATCTATATGGATTAATTATTTTTGTTTTTCTAAATTAATTTTTATTAACTCAATTATACATGATATAACAATATTCATCAAGAAATAATAATGAATTTAAATTTAAGTCTCACACCATGTAATATTATTATAATTTATATTCAATCTAAAAGTTTTGATATACCATTAATGTTCATTACAGTCACTAGAGATGAATATATATATATATATATAATATACATATATTTTAGACAATGAGTCCATTTAATTAAATGGTTTCTCATAATGATTCCAATGTTAGTTTATATATGTAGCATGAGATATTAAAAACTGATTATAGAGGTAAATTATCATACATAAAGATATTCCATTATCACATTATTTGAATATATAGTATACTAATTTATATTCTGAGTAGATGATATAGAGTCTTCCTATATTGTATATAAATGTACATCTTATCTATGTGGACAATTGTTTTTCAATATTGAGTGAGGATCCCACAAAAACTCATATAGCCTTATTCAGGTTTTAGCATTAAGGATCTATCGATATAAATTCTTGTGTGTGTGTATATATATATATATATGTATGTATGTATTTCAGTCATTTGTTATTTTTTCCAGATACGTTTTAAAAAAATCAGTGCAACAACTGGCTATATTCTATCTAAATTTACTAATGGATATAATAAAATATTAAATAAAATAAAAATCTATTACAATATAAACACAAGTGTTTCAGAATATTTTTGTTGAAAGATACATTTATATAAAAATGGACTTAAAAACTAGGTACATAACTGATAATAGTCATATAACCACTAAATATCATAATGTCTAGTCAAGACTGAATATATTTATATAAGGGAAACCTATCTATTTAATGATAGTTTTTTATTAAAAAGCTTCAATGTCATAAGTCTATATAATATCTTGTGTTGTAATTGGAATTTTTCATTCCATTGAGTTCGATGTGAGGATTAGTTCCTTAGACACATATTGTATATAAATTCATAACCAAAAAGAATGTTTATGTTCACCATATTTTCTTATATATAATTATATATATTTTTCTTTAAGAATAAATATTCTAACAAATAATGATTAAATAACAACATACTAAAGTTGAAAATAATGAATAAATATACAATAATGAACACCATGTATCATGATTCAGGGACTCCATATTTCAAATGCTTCCAATACATCATTATTTCTTCATCTATTGAAGATAAAATTGGTATGGATGGTATAGGATGTTACTAATAATTAATGATTTATTAGTTAATGTTTTAGTATATGTATCAACATATACACCAATCACTATGTGTGAAGTATTTTTGAAATATACTTGACCATGCATACCTTAAGGACTATCATATTTAGATAATTATTTTCAGGAAAACGACATATGGATGTATCCATATATAATATACCTATATGATGAAAATAAAAGGAGGCCATATAGTATTGGGCTAAAAAGAATAACTAAAAATGGATGGTGGCCCCAAAATTAATATTAATGTATTCCTATTTTATAAATTATATTATGAATAAATCATAAATAATGACCAAGGAATATTCATTTGGATTAATATGAGTATCATATTCCAATAAAATTATAGTGGGTGGGAGGTGAGTTTTCATAAAAGAAATGATGATAACATTTGGAAAACAAATGTTCTGTCTCCCTAGTTTCTTAGGAATAATGATTAAAATTAATCCATGTATTACTTAAAGTATAAACTAATATCTAGGTTACATGATTTATATAAATATATAAATATAGGGATTTATTCTTCTCAATTTGAATATATTAACAAACTATTTAAAGAAAATTAGTTAGATCAAATCAATCCTTACATATTGTCACTACATAATCAATTCACTAGAACATTCTTGGGAATAGAAATATATTATTGTGAATGAAATAAATTTTCATGATTAGGTAATCAGAAATTATCTCATAATCCATGACATGAAATATAATTCAATAAAGTATATGGGAAAATTAATCAGGTCCAATATAATGACAACATATTCTAGTTTTAAATATCAAAGATAACATTGAAATATATAGCTGGACGACTTCCACGAATGTATAGAAGTGATAATACAGGGATTAAATGAAATTTAACATTTTTCTAAAATTACATCAACTTGGTATAGTATTGTTTTATAAATAAGGTAATATGTAAGAAAAACATATTGAATCCACTGGTTTCCATGTTTTTAATATCTAAAAAAATTGGATTTTGATTCATCATTGGAAGTGTTTTAGAAACGTTCTGGTAAAATTTTCGATGATGCCAAAATAAATATGTATATAAAAATTATGGTACTCATGGACTGTGTACTCAATCAAGTTGTTATGTATTTTATATGGGAATAATATTTGGATACATGGTAATATCCTAACCTCATGGATTTTATAAAGTTATTAATTTCTTAGAATGAGGTAATGACATATAAAATGCATCATCACCATCCCTAGTAACATTAATGATGTTAGACATGTATTTTTAGTAGTAATTCATTAAAAAAATTATAATATGTCAGATAATACTAGTAATTATGAGAAGGTATTAGGAAATATATGACTTTTCAAAGTTTGGTACCCTATTAACAATTAATTAAAATTTAATATTACATATTAATATGATTATATTTGTATATTTATTCTTGTCACACCATGGTCATTCTTCCATATAACATTATTTTGTAAAAGGTCGGGGAGTTCTAATTCCAAAAAAAAGTCAATGTAATTACCCACAAGATGATAACATTAAAGTGTTATGATAGTATTCTAAAAAATATGTTCTATGTTTGGATGACATAATATGATGGACATAGATGATACAGGTTTTCAGGTGTTGGATGCTCATAATATATTAAGAATTCTTCTGATAAATTTTACTGTTGGAAATCTCTCAGAGTGGGAATTGTGAGAACAAACCAAATTGTTATAATTATTATTATTTATTTTATATTAAATAATAATATCTATAAGAATGTGTGATGATACTTGGACATTATGATTTTAATTAATGATTATCAAGACTCGCACAAATTTATGTATTTTTTTAAAACATGGTGAAATATTATGTGTATACGTCAATAATATTTGGTGCATTACGAATAATATGTAATTAATGAATAATTTGAGGACGTATTTACCCCTTAAATGTTTATGGAGGTCTAAATCTCATCAATAACATTGAAATAGAAATGTAAAATCAAAATCCATGGCCATGGTATAGTGATGAGCTTATATCATATTGTAAAAGAAATATGTATTAATCATATTGGTTGATGAAACAGGTCTGCAACCTGCTCGGTGTTGTATTGTGACAAGGAGAAAATTTTAAAGATTGATAATACATATAGGTTATTATCATCGAAAATACCTTATCCCTATATGGATGCATTTCCCATTGATATAATTCTATCTATAACATTAGTTTAACCCAGAAAATTCTATTAAATAAGTTTCATATATTGTCAAGCATAAAGTGATTCCATTGTTCTCTGTGAAATAATAGATATAATTTTCAATTTGAATAAATATAATTCTATTATCTAAGAGTTAATTTTTATATAGAATTTATTATATTATCAAAACTATTAAATAAATATTTCTTCCCAATATAAATGTTTAATTGTGATAATATATAATAATTATTTATCTATTTTTATTCAAGATTTAATAAGTGAAAATTTTGAAATAAAGAGATAATGTATTTATTTGTGATAATGTTAAATGAATTTTAATTTACCATTTTTTGAAGATAACATATATTTTATATTTTTAATTAAATAATTTAATTATAATAAATTATTCGGGTATTTTATTAATTTCATATAGCATTATAGGACCAAGATTAGATCTAGTTTTCATTGTCAATTTGCATGATCGTAGAATAATATTCATCAATTCTATATTTAAAAAAATCCATTGAATTAAATATTATTATTATTATTATTATTGAAGAATTTTGGTTTCTTGAGGATTAACATTTCATTAACGGGCCATGTGAAACTATTTAAATATTAAACACTTACCTTAGATATCTTAATTGATCATCATCACATTCTCGAGGTTGTTAATCATTTTGAACATTGGATTCCTTTACGGATGTTCTTCCCTCCAGTCATCCTCTACTGAACGAGAAACAAATATGTATTCCTTCATGCTCGATTGAATGTGAAGTGAAAAAATGAGAATAATGAAACATAGTCATTCAGATTTGTTTTCACATACAGATTCATCAGGGTTTCCTAGAGATTAATGGAGAACCTATTGATCCCCACTATAGTGGATCAATATTGGTTCCTCGCAATAGTATGATACTACACTAATCGAGTTAGTATGGTCAAAATCCATAATAACGAAAGATCTCATGATAGATGTAACATTTAATATTATGTTTGAATTAAATATAAAATTTAAATGTAAAGAACGTCTCTTTGGGTTTTAAGATTAATATTTGGATATTATTTGTATAATTTTCTCTCATGTCATATATTCCATGTACATTATGAATGAACCATATAATATAGCAAAAATAAAGTTGGATATAGGCCCAACACAAAATTATGTTATCCCCCGAACCTATAATGACATTTATTTGTTAGTCAAATTAGGGTATTAATATTGTAAAATCCATATCCAAACACTTTATGAAATTATTTTACATTACAAAATCCTTCAAAATGATGATCTAGATTTTATTTGAAATGTGTACATAGAAAAATAGGATTTTGAATGTGAATGTATACATTAATATGGATATATTTGAATTGGGTTAATTTACAAAGGGTTATATAAATATATAAGTAGAATATTCAAAATAAATATGAATCCATATGGAAAAATATTAGAAGATTATAAAATATCATTAATCTAAAAAAATTAATTGATGAGAGGATATAAGAAAGGTTAAATGTTGGTACATATAATAATGAGATGGCTATGAAATAGAAATAGTAAAAGGACATGATCAATAATTATGATTAGATTCTAATATCCTATTAGGGAAAATAATAGGTGATGAAACCCTCTATGACATCCTTAATACGTCTGTGGAAAAACGATTAAATATATAATCGTGAGAAAAATGTTGATATTTAAAAAAATAAATAAGACATGTCACTCAAAAAAAGATCATATTTTGTGGAATAATAGTTCACATCATTAGAATATATTTGGAATCCAAAGGGCTTAATGTTGGAGGATGACCTACTGAAACCACATATCAACTTATACAATGAAATAAATGGTATAATATCATAGATAGATTTTATTTTTAATGTTCATTGTAATATTTCATGGAATTTAAGAGGAATGGAAGAATGATAATTATATATAAAATCATCTATTACATTCATATATAAATATATTATTTAAATATAAATAAAATAAATTATGCTAGAAAGGATATAATATTTTATGAAGGAGAAACATGTTGATAAAAAACATTCATCAAGAATGTATGATGATAAAATATATATTAACCAATTAAAATAAAATAATGTAAATATATAAATTAAATTTCAGAGTTGTTAATAATGTGATGAACATAGATCATTTCATGGGATACACATAAACTCAAAATAATTCAAATGTTACTCTCCTAGAAATTAAAGAGGGTATACATGAGGTATGCCATAATTGTTTCAAAAAGACTACCATAATGTAATTTAATATGATTGGTGGAGGATCCCTCCTCCAGTAGATGAATAATGAAGATGGTTGTAAGAAAACTATATCAATATAGGAATAATTGATTAGTTTTATATGACTAAATAGAAAAAATGGATCCCCATACAAGGAATACAATGAATCATTGAGATGGAAATTAGAAGTAAATTTGTAAACGTGGTATTTCAAAAATAACCACAAGCATATTTTAGAATGAATTAATAACAATATTTTTAGTTCACCTTAAATATCTAAAATAAAATATTTATGTCTTTATCGGCACCCCACTCTTATGGACATAAACATTCCTAAAATATATTGAACGGTGTACATGATTAATAGAGATATTTTATAAATGGATTATAATCATTATAAATATATGGATTCATTGTTAAAGGATATGTATGAGATAATAGGATATGTATGTAATAATAATGGGTATATGTGTTGATGATTATATCTTTTACTAGTCATGAGCATGGTTTGAAGACCTAAAACATACATTACAATGTAATTTCACAAAACCACATTATTGTTATTATATGAATCTATAAATACATTATTACATTTATGAATTTTTCCCTCTTAAAGACTGACATGATGTGGAATATGTTTCAAAAAAATATTTTTATGTTAATGGAGTTTTGAGCTAGTATTGGAGTTCAAAAGGAGAAAAAATACATTTTTGTTATTCTATAGCTATGTATCCAGTAAAAGAAGTAAAAATGATCATATATTTCAGTTTCTATTGTTTTTCAGTCCACAAATTCTATACAATCTATTTTTTTAGGTTACTATGAATATGTGACATGAAAATAGAATTTGACACAATCAGTTCCATATGATGATAAAATAAATTGATTATAAGGTTTTAATGGATAAATATATATAAGGGAGTTGTTGATTTGCATTCAATGATAATTAATACTGATTTTAAAAAAGATAAGCCTATGAATAATGAAATATTTATAATTATAATGTTGTATAATTGATTTATCAAAAAGAAGGGCTATTAATTAGATCGTTTTTATATATCATACAAACTTGTAATTTTTTTATTTGACGATGTTATACTATTAGTATGATTGAGATCGCATGATTTAATGAAGATATTATAATTCACAATATTTTAGTTCTCATTAATAGTTGGATATTTATAGAGAAAAAATTCATACTTTTTTGAAACAAACTCTTGTTTATTTTAGTAAAATCTAGATCAAAGGGCATATAATAATTTTCAATGAATCGTAAAAAAAAATATTTTATTATAATTAAAATAATTATGTAAAATGAAGCTAAAAAGGTGAAAGTGGAAAAATAATTAAATAATTACAGATATTGATTATATTTTTCAAAAACATTTAAATCGATTATATATAATCGAAGTGAATGGATCAAGAATATCCAAATTCAATGTTAATATGGTGATTGTTAAAAATACACGATTTTATTAAATATATATTTTTGGTTTCATTTATCAATTATGATTTAAAATTATATCTTCTTTTTTGTTATGGGAAAAGAAATAATGCATGAAAATGGGAGAGAATAATATCTCAAATCTATATTTCAGATGAATCAAATTTTCTAAAATAATACTCTAATTATCGTAAGAAATATGATAATGTGATATAATTAAAAGGGTGGAGAAAAACTTTATGAGGGTAAACCTATAGTGATCCTAGATGTAGAGTGAAAAGAAATATTTGAATATCTATATAAAATGAAAATCATGGTATTTAATTGAAAAGATAAAAATGCATGTGAATAACCAATTTTTGACATAATAGGTGTGTTAAATACACTTAATATGACCACAATAATTTTATCAAAAAATATGTAATGATCTAAAATAAATATTATATTTTTAGAAAAACTATTTATTATTGTCTTTTAAAAAAAATTAAAAGGAGATAATTTTTCAACAAAGATATTTTGTGTGATGAATCATTTGAAATAGTTAAATAGCTTATGTGTTGTAATATGGAATGAATTTAATCATACTAAAATATGGTGATGTTAAATATTTGGAAGAAGTTATTCATATTAATAAAGTAATGGATTAATAAAAATAGAACCTCATGATCTCTATATTTACAAATGACATGTCGTTTCATATGATGTTTTCCGATTTTTATTCACAAAGAAGGATAAATTTTCAAAAAAAATGTAAGATGATTATGAGATAATTGGTGTGAATTATGGTGATTAATGAATCAGTAATCATTCAATGGTGAGTTTTTTAGGGATTTTTTTTATAGTACTGTATGGTAAAATTTCTATGGTTATGTGAATTTGAGAATTTTGATTATCATTTTAAAATTATAGAAATTATGGGATAAATATCTTTTTAAAGAAAAATTTCAAAGTATTTTCACATGTTAATAATGATAAATTAATTAAACTAATAGATAAAATAAATACACAGATCATTTGGTAATGAAATGCATTGTTAGTTACCTTGGTTGAATTCAGTAATTTTTTATGTTTGTATATGCTTCCTCTATTATATAATATATTACACAGTGAATAGATTCTTTGTAATAATATTTGTATAAATCATGTATTTTTTTGAGTAAGAAAATATCAATGATCATGTCATGGTGGGTAAAAAAATGAGAATATCAAATCCAAACCATGGAATTATCTATTTCTAAATTTCATATTTGTATTTATTGACACATGATATCTATGATGATGAATCCAAATAAGTTATAGTTTTTAATAATAATGCCATGAATATTTAAAAAGTAAAGCACACATTTGGAGAATAATTAATGTTAAACAGAGAAATTGGATATGTGAAACCATTTAATCAATCGTGTGAGGTATTACATGCCTTTAATTGATTGAATAAAAATACCATACCACAATACCCCATCCCCATGACTCCAAAATCACTCATTATGTGACTCCAAGTTGTGTGGGTTATTAGACTACAAACCACAATTATAATTTTTTAACTCCAAGGGGGGAATGTCCAGATGTTATAAGAAATAATCAATAAATCATATAATATCATTATGTTTTAGTAGTTTAAAATTATCTAATTATTATGAGTAAATAGATGGTACTATAGAAGTTATTCATCTTCATGTTGTAGCCCTTTCTTGAGCCCCTATCCAATGGCCACATGATTTTACCCTATATTGTTAGGGTTTTCCTATAAAAACCAATTTTCAAATTGAAAAAATAGGATAAAATGAATAATGTTATGGAAATGAACATCTAAAAATTAAGATTTCCCAGGTAAAAAGAAACTCAAATTCTATTTTAATAATAAAATGAATCCAACATAAAATTCTCAAGTGATATATTACAATGAAAACCATATTCATGATCCACCACACGTGACTAAATTGTAATTATGAGGACATTACGTAAAAATCATAATGTTATCAAGTGTTGTTGTATACACTTACAATCAACCCATCTATGGTCTCTATTTTAAGGGAACCTTTTATTCTCCATCCTTTTTCAAGAATCATCCTCCCAGTCAATGGTTCTTTAAACAACATATTTCATTCATTATCCTTGGTCAATGATGAAAAAAATCATCCCAAAGGACATTTCTTCTATCTGGTCAATACGTAGGGTACATTAGTGTGCCCCTTTCGATCAAGTATTCCCTAGGTAAATTATTTCCTGAATCTATCCTCTCTTATAATATATGTTTGAATAATATTTTAAATCAAGAATTACTTTTATTATGTGTATCATAGTCTAGGAGACAATGGTGGTAATCTTATCATGTCATGAATAAATGCATACTTCCCTCCTACATCCTTAAATAAGTAACTAATTGGGAGGAACATGTGTTATCTACTTTCTAATTAGTATATTCATAAGACCCAATCATGTTATTAGAAAATCATAGTATTAAATTAATTAGAATCACTCCTGATGTATTCCTTTCAAGACATGCTTCATTTCCCCACCCTCAGCTGTTAGTGGAAGATGAGTAGATTCTCATAGGTAATGCCTCCTTATGTAAGTCCCCAGCCTTCCTTATAAATTGAAATATATGTCCTACCCTATATAATCCCTATATATTCTATAAGAAGATAAATACATAAGATTAAAATTGGGATTCAAATTTCTTTTTCAGACCCATACCTAACAAATTATTTAACGTGGTTAATATTTATTTTTCTCTTTCACCCCACATGTATAATGACTCACATGGGATAAGATGTTAGTCATGATCATGGAACTAGTATAATAAAAAATACCACTTATTGGGCCTCATACTAAGTGAAATCCCGAAATATATCTTCTATGGAATCTCCATATTCATATTCTACACTCATGTCTTTACTTTCACATCATTCACTATTATCAATTCCCTACAGCAAGACATTAAACAATTCCAAAACGTCCTTAAAATATGATGTCAAACTAGACATTATTGTCCATGCATAAGACCAAAAACTAATTCACTTACACATTGTGGGATCGAATTATTTTAATTGATATGATATTTTTTATTCCTTATCATGGTCAAAACACAATATCATTAAATCATAACGAAATTTAATATTCCCCAATAGTTCATCATTCCTAGAATGGTTGTATACTTTTTTCGGGAAGTTTCTTAATATATTCATACACCTGACCTTGATAACCATCACTTCTTGACCGATATTTAATGTTAAATTATTATTATACATCACCATTATTAAATAAAATACCCTCCCATTAGGTTGTGGACCCCATTAGGGACATATGTGTGTGGTGGTCATGTGTAAGCCCCATGAATACTATTTTTTTATACCTTCCCCCTAGTCATCCATAATAATTTATATTAAATAGCATGGGTTATTCCTTATCAGAAAACCATAAAATATAAAATGTGTTCTATTATGTGACATATAACTATATGGGATATGATTTCCTTGAATGGTTTATCTAGGACACCCATTTAAAGGGTCTGATCCCAATACCATATAACAATTTTATTTCTGTATATAATTTAACTCTAATGTGTCCCGATAATGAGACATTGAACCAAAATATCATCATGTAGTTAATACACAATCATTCATTTGGATATCATGTAGTGATATTTACATACTTTGTATTTTTTCAGAAAAATTCACTAAATTGGTAAGAGAGATAAGTTGTAGTCAAAAATACCCCCTAAAATATTGTGGTGCGACATACCTCCCATCCTCATAACAATTTCATTTTCAAAGGATTCAATGGAAAGAATATAGTGTCTACCTTCATTCCTAAAACTCATCCACCTTTACTCAAATGTTTGTATAATTCTATAATAAATTGTAATAAATGGATAACCCCAAATAATACATATATTCATGGAAATGATTGATGTATCAAAAACAATAACATTGTTTACTTCACTGTTTTTTGTGATTGGATATGGGATTCCAAATGGTGAACGAAATGAAAAACATATAATCATGAAAATTGTTGGAGTAAAAAAAATCACCACCATCAAAATCATCATTTGATGAAAGAATGCATCACAAGGAAAATGGTGAACCTAAGGGGAAAATTATTATCATGAAAATTGATGGTGTAACAATAAAATCACCACCATCATCTTCACAAATATGTGAAAATATGAAACAAAAGGATGGTGAATCTGATGTGAACAATTTATTTGTAAAAGTGATTATACACATTAGACTATATTTATTTGAAGTATCCATTACCTATGATGTATAGCTAAAAGGTAATATTTTATGTGTTTTTTACTCTATGTAAAAGGATGGTCTTTAAGACCTCACATTGATCCAAACCAAAGAACTATCATCGAACACTGATTTCAATATCTCTATTTTAAGAAAGGGTGACATAATATATTCTAAGAAGGAATTGTCAACCACTAAGTATATCCATTGAAATATTGTTAATATCATAGTAAATTATTGTTATCTCAATGGTATTCCCCCAACTATCGGGGCCAACTAAGAAAATATTTGCATCCTAATATCATATTTTCAACCTTGTATGAGGTTTTTACCAACATGATATGTCAATTATATCTCCACTATATAATATTTTGGTATAATTTCCTCATAACATGATAATCTACAAAAACCAATTTTAATGTATTTTTAGAAACATCTATTTAAAAACACTCTCCAAAAGCTTTATAGGAGGGTTCCTCATAATTGTTGATTTATCAAATTTCATATGACCAATACTATTCATCTTATTATATTTTATATTGTATATTGTACCATCAATCTACCAATAGATATTATGGTATTTTGAATGTTTCAATATGGTCATAATGATACAAAACCTAAAGGGAATGTGCATCCTATCATTCCCTTAGTAAAAACCAATCAGCATGTTACAACATTCTATAATGAGACAACACATATCCAACATCCAATAGATAATGTCCGCCTATATGACATAAAAAAATTTCCAAAGTCCACTAATATTTTTCACCTATCTAAGGATATATCTGGAATATGGATGCATTATAGGGGAAACAATATATTATTTTTCCATTAAATCAATCTAGTCATCTTACTCCTATAGTAGATGGATGATAGGATTGGACACATATTCACACATCAATGAAAGAGTTATATTAATAAATTCTGGAAACTGTAGTAGATAAAACTAATATCCATACTCAAATTGTTCATAGTTTAGAGACTATACTAGAATCCATATAGTTTGTCCTTTCATATTTTCTAAAAACCCAATGGGATCAGTCATAAATTCTTACAACAACTGTAAAATTAGATCATCCATGAAATCATGTCACTACTCTAGAGATATATCATAACCTAGATTCCATTTAGGAGGTTTATCGGTATATCTTACAGAAGGACATGGAATAATATTGGTCATATGTTATTATTCCAACTAGGGTTAATCATTGTAAATTGAAAAATCACATTAAGATTGATGTGTATCTCTTTCTTGGATATATTAGAAAACGAGTTGTATATACAAAAAGAGAATAATGGTCTGTCTTATATCACTTCCAATGTCCCACCCAATTAAAAAATTACTCTATTTATGAAAATGGGAAACAATCATCCATATATTCCAATGTCCATCAAGAGTGATACCTATCTTTATAATCCCACTAATGAAGGGTAACACCTGTGTAACAACCCAGTAATTTAGGAATTTGAATAAATTTTTATTAAATAATTTTTTTTATAATTAAAACAAATTTATCAATAATTTAACAAAAATAAAGATATTTTTCCTTGTTAAATATAGATATTCTTATAAAATGAGGAAAAATATTAAATTTCCATTATTAATTACTATGTATGTTTTTTAATATAATTATATTATTTAAAATAATTAATTATTTTTAAAATAGTAATATATATATAATTCGTTACTTAAACATAATTATTTCAAAACCCAATGATTAAAAATTTTATACATTGAATATATTATAATAATTCAATAAAAAAACTATATATAAAAATAATTCACCTTTTGAACATCACATATATATTATAATTCATAATGGTTGTTAATTTAATTATTCATTATTTTTTATATATAAAAATTATTTAATTAAAATCATTAATTTCAGAAAAAATGTTATTACCAATTTAAAATTTTTATTAACTATGATTTAGTTGTAATATTTAATATTTTAGTAATGATATATAATAGAGATTACTAGGAATAATAAACTCTTATCATAAAATGATATAAAAAATTTCAAATTTCAATTTTGAAAGATATAAATTTGAAATTATAAGATATAATTTAAATGTAATTTACAAAAAAAATAATAACAACATAAAAAATTATTCATAAGGTAAAAATATCCCAATCACTCTAATCCAACTCGTGGACCCCTCATTGCATTTTTGGGAATCATGTGGGTCAACCACATGGAGAGGCCAATCCCTGTACAATAAGAGTAGAGGTTACGTTGATTGGTCACCAATCCGGAGGCATATCTTGGGCTACCGCCCATAGGGACATTTTATGGTCTGAGTATGTATAGGATATGTGAGTCATAGAACACATGTTTCGGAGTATGTTTATTTTATTTAGAATGTGTTATTCTCAATATAGATTATATGTGATATTCCAGACATTTGAGTTTTTGATTTGGCACACAGTTCATAGTTACTCATCACTATTTAAAAAAAACAATTACATCATAATTTTACAATCGAAATTTCTTCAACCATTCGATCTCACAAACATTTTATTATTCCCACAACCACCCTATCAATATTAATGAATCTTGAAAAGAATACTATACTAGGGTCATTTCCATTGATGGGCCAATTTTGTCCTTATTGAGATTACGACAATGCCAGAAAGTCAAATTTTAAAAATATGATACCCATATAATTTACTATGGTCACATGACTGAACCATTGATATGTTTTCCTAGGTCTTCTCCATATGAATATTATACAATCATACATAGAAATTATATCTTTTTTAGATGATTTTTTTATAAATAACTCAAATGTGAATTTGAAAAAATATTTACCCAATTGAAATAATGTTTTCTTATTTCAAAATATTATCATTTCATCTATTTAAATACATTTATATGAAGGTTAGATGATATAGTTTTTTAAACCCTATATTAAGGTGTCTTTGGGAATATGTATACTATAATTCATTCAATCATTGTACCTACACAAATCCCTTGCCTATATTACAAGCATAAAATACCATTATATAGATATCCACACCAGTATTTAATAAGAATCATATGGAGAACCCCACATAACTGGATGAGGCATTTCCAATACAAACTCATCTCCATATAATTCCTTTTATTTTCTAAATTTTTTGAGTACACGATGGAGGAAGAATCCCCTCTATTTCATTTTCAGTAAGGAAATGGTCTCTTTATATATATTTATAAATCATTTTCAATAATTAGTTTTCATATTATTAAATAACATATAAATGTAATATATTAAACTAAAAGTTATTTATTGTAATTCCGGAGTTGTTTTCCAAACCTATATTTATATAAAGGGTTTATATTATTATCAACGATGAATTTCATATATGGAAAATTATTATACTAATTTAAAATTATAATTTCATGTTATTAATTTAATAATAAAAATTAATGTTTTCCATATCATAATTTTAAATTATAATTTAATTTAAGAATATTTTAAATTTCATGATCTTATATTATATGAACAAAAATAAATTATTTTTATTTCAGGTTTAATGTTATGTAAATGAAATAACTACTTTTAAAATAACTCATTTATTATTATTTATATATGTGAAAAACTCTATCTTCAATTTATTTTTATATGTAATAAATAATTCATAATAATATCATTATTTCATGTAATTATATCAAATCATTTCACTTTATCATTATATATATATATATATCATTCATGATAATAATTTTAGCCATGCATTATTCTATATTGCTAAAATTTCAAATATATATATATATTTTTGTATGTGTGTGTGTACATAATCAACAAATAAATACAATTCTTGTTATAAATAATTTTAAAATGAGTTTTATAATTTATGGAAATATTAAATTTTGAGAAAAAAGTTAAACATTGTTTTCATACTATTTTTTTGAAATGTGTATTTATTTGATATTAATTTTTATTGAAAATATATATATACGGTTGTTAAAAAGAAATGTTAATGGTATTTAAATTAGAAATGTAATCGTTATACAAATTTTATTTTATGAAAACCTAAGAATTGGGTATCAATTTTGATTTTGACAAATTGGGAGTGAACCCATGTACTCGTGTGTAATTATTCCAAGAGAAGATAATCAATGTTTCCCAATAGATTTATTATGTTTTTTTACATTATTTTTTACTTTAAAAAAAATTGATTATTTTAAAAAATAATTCTTTTGAAAACTCAAATGATAAATCAATTTATTTTTTAATTGGAATAAGTGTATTCAAAATATGGTTTTAAAAATTATAAGTATTTTAAAAATGTTTTATATTTTTGAAACATGTTTTTTATGTAACACATTCAATTATATATGTATTTTAAATGATAAAATATTTTCAATATTGTTTTCAATATAATAATTTTATTGGTAGAAGTATTTTCATAATTTATTATATATTGAAAGTAGTTTTCTAAATGATGTTTTTCAAAGAAATAATTAATTTCTGATGAATAATATTTCGTTCTATTTTTGGGAAAACAATTTTTTAGGGATACATGTATTTTCAAATAATATTATATTTTGAATTAAAAATATAAATATTTTTTTAAAACTAGTTTTTAAATATGTTTTAGAAATCCTTTTTCAATATTCTTTTAAGAAAAACTTACTGGGAAATTATATTCACCCTATGTTTTTAATAATTTTTTCAAAATCGTTTTTATGGTTCAAAAATTGTATATTCAATAAATAGGTATCTCAAGAAAAGAATAATATCTTTATACTTAATAAAAAATTTCAACTCTAAAAATATAAAATAGTATTATTTTCTTCTGAGTCCTATATTACAAAGGATACCTTGTTGTATATTAGAATGTATGTTTTTAGTTTCTTTCGAAAAAGTATAAAACATTATTTCATTCCATATATAGATGTGGGTTTCACATTGATTTATATTTGGTATCTTATAAACATTTTAGAATACATTAGAGATTGGGAATTTTTCATTCGGGTAAATAAAGTTGGAATATCTTCGAGCTTCTGAGCAATTAGATTTTATGTGACAGTTGAGAATTAAAAATTCTTCAAACTCTTGTTTTTTAAATTTTGAAAATGGAAATTCAAAAATTCATTATGCGTGGTGAGAGTATTTCGAGGGAAAAATTTTATTTAAGGGTGGTTGAATGTACCATCCAAGTAATTTAAGCATTTTAAAAAATATTATTAAATAAACATATTTTGATATTAATAGAAACCAAATTATAATTTAACATAAAAATATATAGTATCCATTCTCAATTTATATTTTCCTTTTAATTTGGAAAAAAATATTTTCATTATTTTTATGTAATATATTTACATATTTATATATTTATATTCATTATCTAAAATTATTCCCCTTAAAATTGTATTAGAAATATGATTTTTTCCTTAAAAGAAGTATTTTTTTCAAAACAAAAATGTTTAAATATTTCTTGTATTTAGTATATTAATACCTTTTAAGAAAAGTTACATGATGTATAATGTTATTCCATTTTTTAAAATCATATGAAATTTTTAATTCATAAAAGGCTATTATTTTTGAAATTATTATTTATAAAATAAAAGTTATAACATCAATACATTTGAATTACATGTTATTTTAAAATTTAAATTTTCTTAATATTTAATTTATTTTTAATATTAATATTTTATTGTTTATTTTAAATAATAATTACTTATATAAAAACTTCCTCATCGAAAATGTTTTAAAAATGGTACTTTTTATTTATTTTAGTATAGAAGTAATACATTTAAAATTATTATTTATATTTCAGATCCAATTATATTAATAATTATGATTTTTAAATTAATTTTATTTTATAAGGTAAAAAATTCCTTATCTCTCTAGGACAACATGGTGATACCACAAATAATTGTGGGACCTAGTTGGGTAGTCCACATTGAGATGTCTCCATCAGTACATCCAGAACAACATATGAGTCGACGTTTCACCTCTCATTAGGCATATATTTGTATATTTCTTATGGGGCCATTGGTAGGCACATGTATTCATAAGTTCTATGGAACAAAAATTGCATATTTAGATTTATGTTTATCGCTTCTGGAAAATAGGATTCATCACCAATCTTTCTGTCAGTGGCTATACATCAAAAGTTTTTATAGGGAACTCAGTCCATTATTATTGATCACCATTTAAAAACATCACTTATATCATAGAAAACCAAATAAAATCACATATTCCATTCATTATCCCCCACATTGTTTTCTTTTTTTCGAGCACCCTCTCATTTTTATGCTTTTTATGAAGCATTATTTACTAGTTACATCTCTAATGAAGGTATTCTTTGATATTATTTAACCACATGGAAATCCCAACATGGTCATCCTTTTAATTTTATTCTACCATGATAATTTACCCTGGTGACATGATATTTCCTTCGATATATGTTTCTATGTTTTAAGACTATGTCTATGTTTTTATTGTTAGTAGATATTCTTTCTTATTGAAGAATATTGAGTAAAAAATCATGCATTAATAAATTATCTCAATCATTTCACTAAGGGAAATCTGGTTTTTTATTCAAAATAAATTAATTTTGATTTAAAAAAAACCCATATATTCTTTATTTCAATTAACCAGTAGTCTAATCACTCAATTGAGGTGTCTTAGGGCATATTCTTAGTTTAATTCCATCAACAATTTCCCCTTCACAAAACAAAATGATCCATTAAAAGTAAAAAATCCCATTTTTGGTATTCAAACCCTTATTTAGATAACTGGATGTATTGGTAGAAACCATCATCATTAGAATAGTCTACTCCATGTCGAAACCCTCTCCCTTTAATTTCATTTTCGTTCCTGCCTAGTTTGAGTACACCCAGAAGGTAGAATTCCCTCAATTTATTATCCAGCAATATAATGTAGTATATATATGTATATATTATTTTAAAATCTTCAGGTTCATTTTCTTAAAGAACATATACATGTATTATTCTATAACTACATGTTAATCATTTACAGTAGAGGGGGTTTTTAAAATTTATATTTATGTGTAAGGTAGTTATATTATATTCAAATACATATTTTATTTATTCAAATCTATAATACTAATATCAAATTATGGTTTTATGGTTTTTTATGTATAAAATGTAATTATTTCAAGATCCAAAATTTAAATTATGATTTCATTGAAGGACTAATTTAAAAAAAATCAACAAAATATATTTTTTTGTAAAAATGTAAATATTTTTTATTTTCATATTTATGGTTATGAAAATTAAATAACAATTTTCACTAAAAATAATTAATGATTATTTATATAGGTGAAAACCTATATATTCAACATATAATTTTATTTAAAAAATTAGGATTCAATTAACCATTATTTAATGTAATTGAATCATATCATATAATGCTATAATTTTATATATGTTTTATTCATGATCATAAATGTTTACAAATATTATTGACTATTTATGAAATTTAATATAAATATATACATATATTAAAAAAATTATTACATATATAAAGTATATTTAAATGTTTATTATAAATTTTGGACTTCTCTGATTTTTTGAAAAGAAGGAACATTTTGTTTCTTGAATGAAATTTTTTTAAAAGTCTATTAAATGTAAAATTATTTTATTCAAAAAAAATTGTATGGTTTTAAAAAGAATGATATAATGGAATTTAAATAATAAGATAAACCCTAATGGATGTTTTTATAAAAAAACCCATCACTTTTGAATCAAAATTGATTATATGGAGTTTGGAGTGAATCCTTTTCCTCAAGACGACTATTTCAATGAAGTAATAACCCATGTGGCTAGTTAGATTTAAAAAGGATTATCTAGTATCATTTTCATTCTTCATAAAGCAATTATATTTAAAATATATTCATTTAAAAATAAATAGATTTAACCATGTATTTTTCAAATGATAAATGTTTTTTCAAATACGATTTTCCAAATTATAAATATTTTCAAATGGTTTTATATTTTTAAATGTTAATTCTAAATATTTTTCAATGATATAATTATTTTCAATAGTATGAAATTTTGAAAGTTTTTTTCAATATAATATTTTCAATGAGATATATATTTTCAAAAGATATTATATTTTGAAAAAAAATTTCTACATAATGTCATCAAATATATATATTTTAAAAGGTAATACATTTTGATTAGTATTTACAAAATAATATTTTGAAAGGATTAATTATTAGAATGGTATGTCTGTGTATTATATACTATCTAATACCAAAATTAGGATAAAATATATAAAATGAGATACAAATAGAAGAGGGGGGTGAATAGTATACTTTAAAAAAAATCCCTAAGGAAATTTTGTATAACCAAAATTCACACAACCTCTACGATATACTAACTTGCTTGATTCCGTAAAAAGTGATTCAGGAAATGAAACTTAACAAAAGTTTACACCAATTAAGATTCTACCATAAAGCATACAGAATCCTATAAAATCATAGTACAATTTTATGGAATCATAAGAATGTTATAATTTCCTCAACAATGAAAACACACAGCAGAAAACAAAATATTACAAGTAACAAGAAACAAATAATAAATCTTTTAACCCAAAGAGGAGGGTATCCCACAACCCTGGATAAGAGGACCCTTGATTTATACTTTCATGAAAGTCTGCCTTAGCCAAACTCAGGTAAGCCCTGAATTCGAAGATCGGTATCTGTCTTGATATCCCAGTAAGCCCTCGATTTGTAAGGAAATAAGAACCTCTAACTTCACAACCCGAAGTCTCTGATTTCAAGGAAATCCAACCTCTCCACTAAGCAAATTTGCACAAATCAACGTTCGAATGAGCCGTTCAAAACTTTATACACAAACCCTAAGAGTTTATAAGAGCCTCTCTCTCTCTATAAATCACTTCAACAACACTTTGTCAAAAGTCTCGAAAAAGTTGTTCTCAAAAAAAGGTGTGAGCTCTTTCAAATTAGCTACTACTTATAAGCGTAGTTCCCACGGTCGTCTCAATCCTCCAATGGTCATATTCTTCCTCGAATTTAGGAGGGACCTATAAATGTGTCACTTAAATAATGGTTAATTGATAACTTAATGAATGACATCAGTTTGGAACAAAATGAGTGTAAGCATAACCAAAATTTGATATTCAGAATGAAGGTAAATGAAAGTTCGGAGTCTAAGTAAAAAAATGAATCTGGAGTCTACAATAAAAGGATATTAGGATTCTGTTTTTCATGAATTTGATACCTTAATTCTTTAGATTTCTGGAGTATGGATTCATAGGAATTCGGAACCTGAACATACAATGTTTAGAGTCATTGTTCATGAGAATTCGGAGTCATAAATCATAAGAGTTCGAAGTCTGAATTCAAAGAACTTAGAATCAAAACATGGAATGATCGTAACCAGGATTCGTATTCAGAATTCGGAGTCAGAATTCAGAAAGTTTGTAACCAGAATTCTGATTAAGAATTCAGAGTCAGAACTCAAAAAGTTCGTAACTAGAATTCTGATTCAGAATTCGGAGTCCGAACTTCAGTAGAGTTCGTATCCAGAATTCAGAGTCAGAACTCATCAGAGTTCGTAACTAGAATTCTGGGAATTCAGATCCTAGAACAGAATGCTTCATATCTAGTTATTTATATAGATCTAATGTTTTGGTTTCAATCCAAATTCTACACTTAGAAAATTATGATATGAGTAAATGAAAATTTGGAGAGGGTGAATTTCCATGGGGAAGGAAATTTTCCTTATAGGGGTAAAATATAGGGTAAAATAAAATTTTCGTTAAGAAAAAGGTGTTTGTGCTTTTGAAAACAAGAGTAATGATAAATTCATAAGGAAAGTCTTAATGAAAAACAATCACCCCTATTAATGAAGGAATTGAAAAGTCATAAGGAAAACCTTATTGACTCAACAATCTCCCCCATTTTGAAAAGCACAAACATCCTTACGAAAAAGAAAATAAGGACATAGAATAAATTTCTAGACTTTGAAATTAAAGCTTATCTCCCTTTGATTATGGACAATGGTGAATACGGCTAGCTCCCCCTCGGGCTTTGAAACTCTAAGGATCGTATTCTAGATTATCGGAATGAGAAATTTAATTATCTTGAGAATGGAAATCTTCGTAATGGAAAACTCCCCCTTACATAGGGATATCTTTTTCTTTCTCTCCCTTTGTGATTTTTAAAAAGAGTTTGATGGAATGGAAAAAAAAATATAGTACCTGAAATGTTATTATAGATAGGAAAACAAGAACAATCATCTATCATTTAATTATGATTGGAATAATTAATACAAGGAAAAACAAATACAAAAAAAGGTAAGAGTGGTCTATTTTTTTCTTTTTTCCTTGGGCAGGATTTTTTTCACAATTGTCTTCAACTTCTTCAGCTCTTTCTGATCTTCCTAAGCTTGATTTTCTAATGTTGTGATCTTGTCTTCTTGAGCCTTCAGGGCCTCTTCCCAATCCATTATCAAAGCCTCTTTCTTCATAGGCTTTTCTTCCCTCTCAAACCGAAGATCCTTTTCAGTTTTCCATATTTGAAAAAAATAATTCAGCTTTCCATTCAGATCTTTCACCTCTTAAATCTGAGAATGTTTTTCAAGATTTAGCTTTTCCTGAAGGCTGTCTGAGTGATTTTTGATTTTGGAATCTTTGGTACCAATGGATTCCTTGACATATTCCTGAAACTGATCAAGCTCTTCCATATACTCAAGGATTTTCTTAGACCATCACGTCATATGCTTGCTATATTTCCTATGGGCTTCATAGTTGCTCAGAAAATTTTGGTGATCAGCCCCAATAGTCACACATCTATCTATTACCATGGATACGAATTCTGTTTTCTGATTCATATTGTACTGAAAAATATGGCATCTGGATTTTATTGCTGGAAAATTCGGAATGGTATCTACCAGCTTCATCAGGGACTAAACTAAAAAATCATGTCCCAAGGAAGATGACTCCAAATCATACATTTGTCTTTGAGATGGTTCTTCCTCTATCTCTACCAAATTCCTCTTTGAAGTTCCTCCAGCTTCTTTCTTCCTCAACATGTCTTTTTTGGAGTGTCAAAAAGAACTTGTTTTCCCCTATTGATTTTCGGAATGGTTTCTTCATCAAGAGATTCATGCTCACTTTCTGACAACTATAGAATCTTATCTTCATTGATATTCTCTTTTTCTGCACCACCCTCAACTTATTCAGTAAGAATGAATTCATGATTATGACTCTCTTCCTCTAACAACTTATTCACTTCTTCTTCTTCTCCTTTTTCATCAGCTCCCGGAGTAGAAATTTTTGATGATCTGGCTTGGGAAGTCCAGAGTGACAAATTCTCGGATGGGGTTCCCTTATCACGATATTATTCAACTTTCTTGATCACATCATCAGATTCACCACTATTATGATCTTTTTGTACTTCTACTATAGCTTCCTTATCTTCCACAATCTTCTCTTGTGGTTTTTCCAGAGTCATAAACCTCTTACCCGGAGTCTCAGGTAAAGATTCTACAAGAAAAGACATCGGCACCAGAATATTTTTGGATGCAATTTATGTGGCCTTCAAAAGAGATTGAACAATATCTTCTTCGGAGAAGTTTTTTTCAACTTCTTCTCTTTAGCCTACTTTTCTAGCTCATCAGCATATTTTTCTTTCAAGGCCCTAGCCTCAGTATGATCGAAACTGAACTATGGCTCCCCTGATTTTCTACTCTCCTTATCCTCCATATGCTTTGCTACCACCTCATCCGGGTAAGATTTTTTATTCTTCGGTTTAGGAGGTGCATATTGGACTTACTAAGACTTAGGGGTTTTATCTTCTACTTCTACTTCCTTCAACTTCCTTTTCTTTCCTACTTTCTTTGATGGTTCAGCTTATTCAACATTTTCGATATTGGCTTATGGCTCTTCTATTGGAAGATCATAAAACTCCCATGACCCCTTAGAGAAACCAACATTCATTCTCTTCAAGGTGTCATCACTGACCAGCATAACTTTTCAATTCCTTTCCTTGGAACTATAGGGAATATTGAAGGATTTGAGACACTGAACTATCAGCTTGGAAAGTAATGTAGGATACATTATAATCTGAGCTCTCAAATTCTAGTTTTTGATATTCTCAATCTTATTGAGAATGTGTCTCATGAGATTAACCTTCCTTTGGTATACTAGAAAATCCAAGATATACATGTCACTTTTCTTAAGGGTTTCTTTATCACCATTCCTCAGTATGATGAACCCTTATACCTATAGCTATAGAATCCGATTGTTGGTAGATATATGGGATATTTTTGTGGTCTTGTCATCAGTAAGCCCAAGGCATTCCATAACCTTTGCCTTAACAAAGCTTCCCTGGACCTCTGGAAATTTGTGAGAGAAAAACTCGGCCTCTACTTCATATTCCAGCCCCACCAAGCTCACATCCTTGGTGTAAGTGAGCTTATACGTCTTCCCATAACTTTTAAATGAGAACATTTCCATACCATCTTTCCTAAATAACGAAACTGACTCATAAAATTATATGATAAGATCCGAATAGACTACATCCTCAGCTTGTGTCTTTGAAATAGCCACACTTTCCCATACATTGAGCCTAATATTCTTAGAGATAATAGAATGGTACTTATTGAAAAAGTTGATTGAAGAACTTCTGAGGAATTCAGAACGGTATTTTGTAGAGGGGTAGAGCGTCGAGACGCGGTAGCTTGAAAACCGATGTGCGACAACCATCTTGGGTCCCCTTTATATAGGCGATGATGTGATGGTTGATCTTCCCATTTGAATCCAATGGATGAGAATTCTTCAGATCTGATCTGATAGTTGAAATGAAAGTCGAAAGAAAAAATTGCTTAGGATCCGATCTTTTGAGGTTTTAAAAGGAAAACATTCATATTTAAGGAAACTTCAATCTGAGAAATTTTAAAAACAAAAGAAACTAACAACAAGTAAAAGATTATTATGAAAATCTTAAGAAAGAATCATACCTTTCAGATTGCTAGAAAGATTATTCGTATTGGAGAAAATTTTTCTAGAAGGACTTTAGATTTCAAAAAAAAATTTAGTATGAAAAAGAAGCTGAGTATAGAGATATTCATTACGAAAATTTTCATTATGAAAATCTTCATTACGAAAATCTTTAGAACGAAAAAATTAGTATGAAAATCTTCAGTAGGAAAATTTTAAGTACGAAAATCCTTAGTACGAAAAACATCAGTAGGAAAATTTCAACTATGAAAATTTCAAGTATGAAAATTTAGAGTATGAAAAACTTTTCTAAAAAAATTATGAATAACACCATTATGATAAAATAAAGAACATCATTACGAAAAATAATAAAATATTATTACGAAAATAAAAAAAAAGTAAAATCAAATGTACTCCCCCTATGGAAAAGAGTTTATTACTATAAGCAGATTGATTTAATAGGAAGTTAATCAAGGAATATTACATTATTTTTATCATTCCTAACTTTTTATTAATGTATTAAAATCAATAGGAGGGTAATGATTTTGTGAAAATATCAGCAAGTTGGTCTTGCGTTCCAATAAATTGAAGAATGATATCTCCTTTAAGTGTGTGATCCCTAAGAAAGTGATGTCTGGTATCTATGTGCTTTGCACGAGAGTGATGTGCATTGTTTTTACTAAGGGAAATGGCACTTGTGTTATCACAGAAAATTTGAGTGTTAGTAAAACTCAATCCATAGTCTGTGAGTGTGTGTTGAATCCACAACACTTGAGCACAGCAACTTCTAGCTGCTACATATTCAGCTTTAGCAGTGGAAAGTGCTACTGAGTGTTACTTCATATAATACCAATAAACTAATGAATCTCCTAAGAAATGACAAGTTCCGAATGTTCTCTTTCTATCCATTATACATCCACAAAAATCTGCATCCAAAAATCTTTTTAAAACAAAATCATTTCTAGAAGTATAAAATAGTCCTAAATCCATGGTTCCCTTTAAGTAGAAAAATATTATCTTCACTGCCTTTAAATAATATTCCTTAGGATTGGATTGATATCTGGCACATAAGCATACTGAAAACATTAATTCTGGAAGACTAGCTGTCAAGTAAAGTAAACATCTTATCATTCCTTTTAAAAGATATTTGATCTACTGGTTTACTAGTTTCATCAAGATCAAGTGTATTTGAGGTACCAATGGGAGTACTTATACTTTTAGTGTTTTCATTTCTATACTTTTTAAGAAGAGCATTAATATAGTAATGTTGGGATATATTGATTCCTTCTGGTTTTTGAGAAATTTGAAAACCAAGGAAAAATGTTAACTTACCCATCATACTCATTTCAAACATAGATTTCATTAAATCTGCAAAGGAATCAGTTAAATATTACTGAGTTGAACCAAATATAATGTCATAAACATAAATTTGAAAAATAAAAACCTTTTTCTTATCTTTATTTATAAAAATCTTTTGATCTTTATTTTCCTTGATATAGTTATTTTGAAGCAAAAATCCTTTAAGTCTATCATACCAAGATCGAGGGGCTTGTTTAAGTCCATATAATGATTTGGTAATTCTAAAAACATGATCAGGGTGTTTTGTATCTTCAAAGCGAGGAGTTTGTTCAACAAAAAATTCCTCTTGAACATATCCATTAGGGAAAGCACATTTCACATCCATTTGGAAAAGTTTGAAGATAAAGAATGCTGCAAAGACAAGTAAAATACGAATAGATTTGAGTCTAGCTACCGGAGCATAGGTTTCTTCACAGTCTATTCCTTCTTATTGATTATAGCCTTTAGAAACTAATATAGCTTTATTTCTTACAATGATTCCATTTTCATCACACTTATTTCTGAAGACCAATTTTACTTCAATAATATATGTTTCCTTAGATCTTTCAACAAAGGTCCAGAATTTATTCCTTTCGAATTCATTTAGTTCATAATCCATGGATTTAATCCAATCATCGTCACCTAAATCTTCATCAATTATTTTTGGTTCTAATTGGGAAAGGAATGCAAGATGTTCTACTTCATTTCTTAAAGAACTTCTTGTCCTTACAGGTTGATTCACATAACCAATAATACTATCACTAAGATGATTCCTAAGAAACGACTGATTTGGGTTTTATAAAGCTTGTTCATCAACGTAGGGTAGGAAATATTCTGGGGTAAATGTTTCAGAAGTATCTTCTTGAAAATTTTCTTTATTAGAAGGATCTTCTATCAAAGGTTGATAATCAGTTCTTGAAAACACATTCGAGGATGTAGGTTGGGGTTGTTTAAGAACAAAAGAATCAGTTTCATCAAATTTAACATGCACAGCCTCTTCAACAGTACAAGTGTTTTTGTTGAAAACTCTATAATTCTTAGAAGTTGTGCACTAGCCTAGGAAAATCCCTTCATCAGATTTTGGTGTGAATTTATAAAGATTATATTTAGTATTCAGAATGAATACCTTGCAACAAAAAACCATAAAGTGGGAATTTCTAGGTTTTCTACCATTCCATAACTCATAAAGAGTTTTATTAAGAAAAGGTCTAATAATAACTCGATTTATAGTATAACAAGAAGTAATTACAGCTTCAGCCCAAAAATTATTGGCAACAGAATACTCACTCAACATGGTTCTAGTTATCTCTTGAATAATTCTATTTCCTCTTTCAATAACACCATTTTTTGAGGTGTTCTGGATGCTAAGAAGTTATGACTAATGCCTTTTTTACTACCAAAAGTTTCAAAATCGGAATTTTGAAATTCTCCACCATGATCACTATGAATATTTATCAATTGAAGGTTTTTCTCATTTTTAACTTGGGATCTAAAACTTTTGTGATAAGAAAAAGCTTCAAACTTTTTTGCTAGAAAATAGACCCATGTAAATCTAGTGTAATCATCAACCAAGATAAATACATAATACTTTCCCCCAATGCTTCCAGTTTTTATAGGACCAAATAGATTCATATGCACTAACTGTAACACATTAGTAGTTGTGACTTCACCGACTGATTTAAAATTTGATTTATGTTTCTTTCTATATTGACAAGGATCAAAAACTTTTGAAGAATCAAATCTAATCTTTCGTAGATCCTTAACTAATCCTTTCTTAGATAGTTTGTATAAGTTCCTAAGGTTAAATGTTCCTAGCCTTTTATGTCATAACCAAGAATGATCTTCCATTTCACTAAGGCAAGGCAAATCTTGGCTCCTGAGGTCTTCTAAGTTTAATGTGTAAACATTCTCTTGCTTATCGGAAGAGATAATAAATTATTCCTTGGAATTTTGTACTAAGCACTTATCATTCCTAAAATTAACAAGGTACCCTTCAACACATAACTGAATTATGCTAATGAGGTTGTACTAAAGACCCTTAACAAATAAAAAATTTGAAATCAAAGTTTTTCCATGATGAACAATGCTACCTATACCAATAATTTATCCCTAAGAATTATCTCTGAAAGTTACTTTTCCTCCTTTTGTCTTGATAATCTTTTCAAAATAGTTTTTTTACCAGTCATATTCTTGGAACATCCACTATTCATGTACCATGTATCGCCGTTGGTACCTTCTCTATTTTTTTGAAAATAAAAGAGTTAGACTTTCGGAATCCAAAATTTCTTAGATCCGGAATTGTTAGACAACAAAATTTTGGGTATCCAAATTCTTTTATAAAAATAAGCTTTATGAAACCCAAGAGATTGAACTTTATTCAAGGAACAATTTTTATTCTAATTCCCACAACTTTGACATTTAGTTAAAAAATTTGCTTTAGAAGGAACAAAATAGTTGTTTTCGAAAACAGGTTATTGGTGAGTATAACCTACTCTAGTAGTGTTTCGTTGAGGTTTAATTTGAGAATAAGTCTTGTCCAAATTTTCTTTCCTATATGTAAATTTTTCAAGAAGATTCTTAAGGGAAAATATTTCAAATTTCATTCTAATTACTACATTCCTATCCTCATGAATCATTTCCATAGAGTTATATTTTTCCTCAAAAACTTTTATTTCAAAAATAGCATTCAAAAGATTTTATAAAGTTCTTCCTTAGCAGAATTTTCATTCTCAAGGCCTTTAGAATGTTTTTCTAAAAGCTCATATTTATCTCCAAGATCTCTAGAAAGATCTAAAATCTGTTTTGTAAGAATGTATTCCCCAGTATTTTCCTTGTCTAATTTATTAGAAATTTTACAATATTTTTATTCATGTAACTTGTAAAATCTAGAAACTTCATCATATAAAGTAATTTCTTCATTTTTTGAGGATGAATAATCATCATTTGAAGTAGTATTTTCAGAATAGTTATTCTTATCCAGAGATAAATTTGTTAAAGCCTCGACAGAGTGTACCTTAGCCATAAGACATGTATTTGGGAAAGAAGTAGTAGCAATGAATCCCATATTATTCTATGCTGATGAATCATATTCAGATGATTCACATTCTGAATAGTCTCCACAGCTAGCACTCCAAGTATCATAAGAATTAATACTTTTATTGTGCTTTGATCGATAGAATATCATCTTGTTCTGTTCTGAATTCCTTTCCTTCTTTTCCTTCTTTTTCATCCAGGGACAATCAAGTGTAATGTGACATGTTCTTCGACATTTTTAACAAGTAACTTCTCCATCATTCTTATCTTTGTAGTCTTTCTTCTTGTACTTATTCTAATAATTATTTTGATCTACAATCATGTTTATTCTCCGAGCAAGATTAGCTAATTCATTCTCTGACTTTTCCATTTCACTAGATTCTGACGGAATGACAAATTTCTTTGACTTTTATCTAGTTACCCTTTTTGGGGTCTTGTCTTTCATATGTTTAGAAGTGGTTGTAAAAGAAAATCCTCCATTCCCATTCTTCTTCTTAACAGTTTCAGTATCTCTCTTCAATCTGGTTTCATGATGAAGAAGAGTTCCAAGAAACTTATCTAAGGAAATCTGAGTGACTTTACTTTTCTCATCAATAGTTGTCCTCTTGGACTCCCATTCATTTGACATCATATCTATGATCTTATCATAAAGATCCTCATAATCCAAACCTTTTTCTCCAATAGATTTCAATCTATTCATGATAGTCATAAACCTTTGTTGTACTTTACATATGGGTTCTCCATAAAGAAAATTAATACCATGATATTCATCTATGAGCATGGCTCTTCTTGTTTCAATGACATTGGAAGTGCCAAAGTGAGTAACTTCAAGTTTCTTCCAAATATAATTTTCGACTTCACAAGATGAAATTTGGATATATATATTTATTTTCATATAACAAAGAAAAGTATTGTGAACCTTATTATTCTGTTTATACTCATGCTTTTCTTGATTAGTAAAGGTACTAATTTCCTTGTCATGAATTTTATATCCTCTAGTAAGCATAACAAAATTATCAACACTAGTATTGATAATAAAAGTCTTCATACAATCTCTCCAGTGCTCATAATAATTTCCATAAAAATAGGAGGTCTGGTAGGATTTAGATTATCTATAGAACCAACATTTAAACCTATCATTCTTAAGAAAATCATTGGCACACAAACTTTTTAGTAGTAATAGTTTGTAAGAAAGAGAAAATATCCTAAGCAAGAAACTAGATATTTTATCTCTAAGAAAAACCAAATCTGAACTATAAGAGTCTGAATATATGAATCTAAAAAATATGAACCCGGAAGTTCAATTCTGAGAATTCCCTTCTGAATATAATCGTGAGATTAATTTAGATTGAACCAATCCTCTGATACGAATTGTTATAATGGTATGACTGAGTATGATATACTCTATAATACCAAAAGTAGGACGGAATATGTAAAATGAAATACAAATACAAGAGGGGGGAGAATTGTATACTTTAAAAAAATACCTAAGGAAAATTTGTATAACCAAAATTCACACAACCTCTAAGATATACTAACTTGCTTGATTAAGAAAAAAGTAATTCTGGAAATGAAACTTAGCAAAAGTTTACACCAACTAAGATTCTACCTTAAAGCATATAAAATCCTATAAAATCAGAGTAAAATTTTGAGGAAGTATAAAAAAGTTATACTTCCCTCAACAACTAAAACGCATAGTGGAAAACAAAATATTACAAGTAACAAGAAACAAATAATAACTCTTTTAACCCAATGAAGAGGGTGTCCAACAACCCTGGATAAGAGGTCCCTTGATTTATACTTTCAAAAAAGTATGTCTTAACCAAACCTAGGTAAGCCCTCAATCTGAAGATTGGTATATGTATTGTTATCCCCAAAAGCCCTCGATTTGTAAGGAAATCCGCATCTCTGACTTCACAACCCGAAGTCTCTGATTTCAAGGAAATCGAACCTCTACTCTAAGCAAATCTGCATGAAGCAAAGTTTGAATCAGAAGTTCAAAACATTCTGCACAAAGCCTGAGAGTTTATAAGATCCTCCCTCTCTAGAAATCACTTCAACAAAACTTATTCAAAATTCTTGAAAATTTTGTTCTAAAAAAAGTTGTGAGCTCTTTCAAATGAGCTCCTATTTATATGTGCAGTTCCAACGGTCTGATCCCTCCTCCAATGGTCATATTCTTCCTTGAAATTCGGAGGGACCTGTACACGTGTCACTCAAATAATGGTTAGCTGATAACTGAAAGAAGGACATCATTTTGGAACAAAATGAGTGTTAGCATAATCAAAATCTAATATTTGGAATGAGGGTAAATGAATGTTTTGAGTCTAAGAAAAAATTGAATTCAGAGTCTACAATACAAGGATATTTGGATTCTGTTTTGTAGGAATTCAGAACCAGAATTCTATAGAATTTTGATGTCTGGATTTCAATGAAATTCAGAGTCTAGATTCATAGGAATTCAGAACCTGAACTTACAAAGTTTGGAGTCAGAGATAATGAGAATTCATAGTCATAACTCGTAAGAGTTCGAAGTCTGAATTTAGAGAACTTCGATTCCGAACATGGAAAGTTCGTAACCAAGATTCATATTCAGAATTCTGAGTCAGAAATCAGAAAGTTTGTAACCAGAATTCTGATTCAGAATTAGGAGTCAGAACTCAGAAAGTTTGTAACCAGAATTTTGATTCAGAATTTGGAGTCAGAACATCAGAAGATTTCTTATCCAGAACTCGTAGTGAGAATTCAGAATCAGAACTCGTTAGAGTTTGTAACCAGAATTCTGGGAATTAGGATCCTAGAACAGAATGCTTCATATCTAGGTATTTATATAGATCTGATGTTTTGGTTTCAATATGAATTTTACACATAGAAAATTATGATATGATCAAATGGAAATGTTGTACGGGTGAATTTCCTTAGGGAAGGAAATTTTCCATATAGCGGTAAAATATAGGGTAAAATGAAATTTTCTTTAATAAAAATCTGTTTGTGATTTTCAAAACAAGAATAATGGTAAAGTCATAAGGAAATCCTTAATGACTAACAATCTCCCCCTTGAATGAAGGAATGTAAAATTCATAAGGAAAACGTTATTGACTCAAAATTAATAATTTTTAAAAGGTATTATATTTTAAACAAGTGTATTCAAAATAATAATTGAAATGAATTTAAAAAAAAAAAATCAAAAAGTTATCTCATTTGATTTTAAAAACCCCTTACTAGACAATTTTGGACAGATATTATTTTAAAAAAATTTTGAGTATCATTTTTAACATTCAAGGAGATTAGATTTGATAAGGATATAGAATAATAAAATTAAAAAACATTCCTATTTTATTTATTCATTAAAATTTTATATTATTTATTCTGGGTCCTTTATATTCAAATTATAAACTAGAAAAGATCATCAGTTTTATAATGGACTATATATTTTCATATACAATAACCATAAAATATACATAATTATTGTGTACTATATACGAATAAGTGGTTCTTTGGGTGTTATAATAAAATCTCATAGGAAATATGTTAGGGGGAAATTATTTACACTCCTATTATGGACTACCATAATCAATTCAAACAGATTAATCAAAATTAGGATGGTGATTATATTATCATTCACATTGGGGTTCTTTGTCATATTCCTATAGACAATTTGAGGTATATTTAATCTCCTTTTTATTATCCTATAGTATCCCAAAATATTTTTTTAGTATTTCAATTGTAGATGAATACTCTAAAAAATATCAGATATAAATTTCAAAATATTGTAAAGACAATATATGGGGGTCTTGGTGGATATTAATATACAAGGTTGTTTACTGTACATATACAACCTCAACAGCCCAACAAGTTGAATTTTACAATAACCATTTTCATGAGTATTATAATGATTGAAAAGAGGTGAATATTCCTACAATAATCAATGTGAGTTTCGTTGAATCTCAACAACATTATCCAATAGTGATCCAAGGATAATCTAAATCCTTACTATAATGGGAGAAAAATATTAACCAAGGAGCCTCTCCCATTGAAAACATTGAGGAGGATCATGGGTACTCCTCCCTGGCATCCACCATCGAAACACTCCCCATGAAAATATGTCACATATACATTGCTTTAATCCTATTATTAATGTACTTTCATATAGAAAGGTATATGAAATATCATATTGTATGGTTTATCATTCACTGTCAGAATACAACAAACTTCCTCTATTAAAAATGGATGATTTAGTACACAATTGATCATTCATTCCTCCAATAAATTATATTTCATCATTTTTTAACAAATGACCTTGCATTTCCAGTAATGTAAAGGAATATTCCATTGGTAATGATTAGTATATAATGGATATATGGAAATAAATGTTTGATAATTATTTTTCAAACCTGTTTTGGACAATATCTAACTCCTAATATACGACACCTTGACAGATTATATTAGAATATTTCTACCACCAACACATAAACATGTTGACGAATTACCTACTCATTAACGAGTAGAATGTTCTATGTGAGATATATGTTCACCATATTATGGAACTAGGTAATATTTCAATTCATATTTAATTATGTGTTTTTGGGTCCCAAGAGACCCATAATCTGAATAGAAAACTCAGAATTTTCACCACATTTTCCTTAATAGTCTGAAAACAATTTTGTATATTATTTCAAGTGCTTCCTGTAATATGAACATTAAGTGATGGGGTGAATATGGATTTATACAATTTACTCCACTTCAAAATCATCAAATTTTGTTGGGGTAGGCCTCCTACAATTTTATGTCCTTGTTATAAGTAAACACAAGGGGATACACCTATTATATTTGGTCAGTTCTGCATATTCATGCCTATTCAGAATACTAGAGGTTATATACATTCCAAGAACAAACCATCAGTAAATTACTAAACAATGATTTTAGGAAGTGTAAAATTATTCACTGTTGATACTTTACAGACCCTCAAACTTGTAATTTTTATTTCAGGGAAGCAGAATACAACAATATATTCATTGGGATCATACTCATGTGAAAGAACTAAAAATTCAAGAATCTACCTAGAATTATATTCATCTGAAATAATGTTAAACCACTAATAAACATATGTGGAGAAATTTGTTTCATATTTTACATCTCCATATCCCTTGTTATAATCAAATCCTTGAGGAATCTAGAACATTATAGTTGAAATGACATGTCCACCATATCATATCTAAATGGGGTAATTTTTAAACTAATCCATTTTCCCACAAAGAATATCAGTTTTCACAAGGCTAGTAGAATCAAATTTCTATGAAAATTTATCATTTCAAATTATTCATTACATATCCTCATCACTTGAAAAATGAATGAAATGATTCTTTAGTATATCCTTGTGGTTTATTGTATATAATTCCCTCCACAAATAGAATTGTTTCGAATAAATTTATCCTTAGAGGGACCAAATGACCAAACGTCCTTCAATCAGTGATATTACTACAAAATAATTCAGTTTCTCCATTAAAGGATAATCAATAAAGAATATAGAGCAACATAGTCCAAATAATGATAATGAACTAACTCTATAAATATGGTATTCGTCGCTAAATTTCATTTATTCTTATATGGAAGAACATAATATTAATCCTAAGGTACAAGAAAAAATGGTACTTGTTTTCCAAAGAACAAAACCTAACCTAAAAAATTTGGAGAATGTACATACATTAAATAAACAGAAAGAAGATATTTTCACACTCAAAGACTCAACTACCACTTTCACGACCCATCCCCTAGGGCCCGTGTCTTGACTAACCCAAGCCCAACATCCATAGGCCAGGGGATGGTGACTAGATCCAAAATTTGTAATCCCTAAAACTGGTAAGGCATTGCCTTTATAACCTGTAAGCACAACCAACCAAGTACACTGCAAGATAAGAACACAAGTCAACTGAATAGTAAAAAGAGTGCTAAAAAGAAAAAGGGGTCATAATACAAGCCAAACAGTAATAGTACAAGTACAACTGAAATACAATACAACTAAATAAAAAAAACACAACTTCTAGGTCATCCTCCGGGTTCCTACCAGAAGGGTAGGTACAGATCGCCTCAACTGCACTCCATGTCCACCCGTATCCTCTGCATACTGACACGTTGAATGGTCCAAATTCGGGCACCATCCAGTCATGGTATTCTCAGCCTGAATCAGCTATGTCTATCATTTACATCTAACACAACAAGGTTCAAGCATAGACCATATAGGGGTGAGTATAACGATACTCGGTAGAGACCCCGAGACTCTCAAGGTCTCACAAAATCCATAAAAATAAAACACCAAGCATGAAACCAATAGATAACCCTACATAGGTATATGCCCATACGTATAACTAATTAATCAAGTAATACATCTCAATCCCAAAGTAACATACAGATTCTGACTCACCTCACACCAGTTATAACTTAGGTACGGTAGTAGAGATTATTAGTTATAACCATTGAATCATCTTAATCCGTTAAGAGTCTCTATTACTGACCTGTAGAGGATCGCTAAGAGCTGACCCACACTAGATCGCTAGAAGCTGGCCCACATAGGATCACAAGGAGTTTACCCACATAGGATCACTAGGAGAAGACCCCCACAGGATTGTTAAGAGATAACCCACATAGGATCGCTAGGAGCTGACCCACACAGGATTGCTAGGAGATGACCCGCACATGATCGCTAGGTGCTGACCAACACATGATGTCTATGAGCTGACTGAAATAGGATCGCTAGGAGATGACCCACACAGGATCGCTAAGATTTGACCCACATAGTATCGCTAGGAGCTTACCTACACAGGATCACTAGGAGATGACCCGCACAGGATCGATAGGAGCACTCTTCTCATCACACCCAACAACAGGGTTTCCACACTAGGATTTCTCTTCTCTAGGAGAGTCTGCTCCCCAAGCCACTGGTCGATTCTCCAACAGCCTTGATGTCCCATGAAGAAGTATCCCAAACGGCCTCCACGTCATAGGGGTCTCAACGCAACAGACAGCGCGTCAATTGGATGACTGGTCTTTAAGTTATTAGACTTTTAGTGTCGAGGGCCCGGTTGGATTCGTGCCCGATCCAACCCGACCATTTCCCAACTATTTAGAAATCTCCAATGGGTTATACTCAAAGTGACCTTTTCTATCCATTATTTCTAGCGTCGCTGATGGTTCGTCAAATAGATGTCTCGTGACAAAGTTATGGCCAAAACAGCCTAAATGGGTTGTAGTGGGTCTGGGTCTGGTCCGACTCGCTCTATGCCAACTCCATCTAGGTCGACCCGGCCCGACCCGCTGGGTCTGGCCCAACACATTGGGCAGCCTGGACCATTGGGTTCGGCCCAGCACGCTGGGTGGCCCGGCCCTTTGGGTTCTTCCCGGCCCGCTGGTTCCCTCCCAGCCCGTGCTGGGCGGCCCAACACGTTGGACGGTCTGGCAGGCCACATAGGGCCGTGGGGGGTGTCGCGAGGGCGGCTCGGACCGAGGGTGTCGCAACTGTGGCTCAGCCGAGGCATGCCGTGAGGGCATCAGTCGGCTCATCCCGGCACTGTGTGTCTCGGTGGAGAGGGCGGAGGCCATGGGACGGCTCGGATGGGGTGGCTCGGCTGGAAGGGTGGAGGTCGTGGGGTGGCTCGTCAAGGCTGCGGGCTGCACGGTGGGGCCGTAGATGGTAGTGGTTGCATGGGTGGAGAGGAGGCAGGTGGCGTCTCGGCTACGGATAGTGGCGGAGGCTTAGGTGGCAACTCGGTTGTGGGGCGCAAAGGTTACTGGCGGCGGAGCCACGGGATGGCGGGCTGTCGTGCCTTCGCCAGCGGCCGATTTATCCAACATCTCTCATAGTTCATCGTCGTGGTGTAAGAACCTTTCTTCCATCCTGAAGAACACAATAAAGAAGAACATCAGAGATGGTTGGGCCATGTTTTTTATTCTTCACCCTCCCCGTTAGAGTGATAGCAAGCGGCTTAACAAAAATCAGGATTCAAGAACGACAAATTCTTCAATTTAATACAAAACATGGAAATTAATCGAGAGAATTCAAGAATTTAATAATAACCCCTACCTTATTTGATTTGTCTACATAGATCACAAGGGAGAAGACAACGTCATTGGGGAGGGTAAGACGATTGTCGATTGAAGACGTCCGACATTGGAGGATGTCTCAAGGAAGAAAGTTGAAGTCAAGGTTGGCGTTCTACACTGTGGTTCTTTGTTAGAGAGCTTTCTCCCAAGTTCTCTAATGCTCTCTCCTTTGCCAAGCCTTTTCCCCAATTATACCAAAATGAAACGGTTGACCAAAATAATAGATTATGATATCTATTATTTAGTTTGTTGTAACAAATTAAAAATAGCCTAATTAATCAAATAGAGTTGGCATAACAAATGTTTGAGGAGTTGTAGAGTCTCTCCAACATTTAATAGGAAGTTTGTGGGTTTCTCCATTAAAGGGGAGTTCAAGGGGGTTTATACATCAGGTGGTCCTCACTATCATAACCTCTCATGGGTGGTTTGTTCGGGTTGTCCCCACTATTATAGCCTCTCATGGGAGGTTTAGCTTTGGTGGTCCCCACTTCTCAACATCCACATGGAGTTTAAAATTAAAAATAAAAATAAAATCTACACAACCTTATTTTTATTTTATTATTCCATAAAAAACCCAATTTCTAACTTTCACTCTCGACCCACTACAGTCGAGGTGAAGGTCTCCTTAAGCTAATACATGCGCTTTGTGTTCAACGGTGTGCTCATATTACAATTCCAAGCATTGGTTCAATAGTTAGAAAAACTTTCTCACAAATTTACAAAAGGTAAATGAACAAAAGATCAGAAATTCATTCACGGAACTCTGGGCCTCGGAATCACACGTCATCAATTTTCACAGACTCGTAAAATTTCAATTTAATAAAAAAAGTATAAAAATTACACCGAAATTCCAGGTCTTTAGATTCTCCCCACCTCAGGGCTTTGCATCTCCATAAGACACAACTCAAACTAGAAAAAAAAAGTGGAGGTACTGAGAACAAACTTGAGCCTCCCGCTCCAATGTGCTCTCCTGGAAGATCATGTGTTTCCATAGAATGTGCCCCAAAATTATTGCACATCCACGGGGGACCTACTCCTGTCGATCCTCAATCTCTACTCGATCCTCCATAAAATTCGCCCCAATATCAATGTTCATCTCACCATGGTCGATGATGTGAGATGGGTTGTGCATGTTTCTCCTTAACAGGGATACATGGAAGATGTTCTTCACCTAGTGCAACTGAGGTGGAAGAGCTAATTGGTAAGCCACCCCGCCAACTCTATAGAGTACCTGGAAGGGTCTGTTAAATCTCGAAGATAACTTGTCACCTTGGACAATTCTCTGTAAACCACATCGGGGTGAGACCCGTAGAAATCTGTGGTCTCCGTCCTTAAACTCTAGAGGTCTCCACCTATGGTCATCATACGACTTCTTCCTACTATGTGTAGTCTTCATCTTCTCTTGGATGATCTGCACCTTCTTTGTGGTATCTCGTACCATCTCTGGTCCCACTAGTGCTAACTCCCCTAGGTCAGTATATCACATAGGTGATCTTCTAGGTCACTCGTACAAGGCCTCAAAAGGTTCCATTTCAATGGTGCAGTGATAGTAGTTGTTGTATGAAAACTCCATCAAAGGAAATTGATCCTACCATCTACAACCGTAGTCGAGGACGCAAGCACGCAGCATATCCTCGAGAGTCTGAATGGTCGCTCAGTCTGGCCTTCCATCTTAGGATGGAAGGTAGTGCTCAAATGAAGTTTCATTCCGAAAGCCTCCTGAAACCATTTCCATAGTTGTGAAGTAAAATGTGTATCACGATCAGAGACAATCATCGAGGGTACTCCATTTTTCCTCACAATCTCTTTCAAATAGAGGCGTCACATGCTCTCTACTAAACCATGCGCTCTGATCAGTAGGAAGTGGGATGACTTGTTGAGTCAGTCTACGATCACCCAAATCGAGTCATGACCCCTAGATGTAAGTGGAATTAATGTCTTGAAGTCTATCGATATCCCATCCCACATCCACTCTGAGACCTCTAAAGGATGACCCAAACCTGCTGGTACCTGATGCTCCGCCTTCAATTGCGGACAAGTGAGGCACTGAGAGACAAACTCTGCAACTGCATTCTTCATTCTCGGCCACCAGTGTTGTTTTCATATGTCTTTTTACATCTTCACAACTTATGGATGCACCACTAGAGGGGATGTTTCAAACTACCTCATCACTTCCTCTCTAAGAAACACTAGTACAATGGTTCATCCTCTGAAAAGGATGACGTGCTGCCCACCTTCCAAAAACCCATCAGGTGCCCATCCTGTGGATATCTAAGCACGTCGTGTCTCACAGTCAGTGTCCCCATGCTGAACCTCCTTGACTCACTGAAGAAGTGTGGGAGTGACTATAAGAGACTAAAGAAAATATACACTATCCTAATTCACAAAGGCTATCTGCAAGGTGGTCAACTGCTTTGTTGCCTCCCCAAGCAGCTGTATAACATATGTCATGCTGAGTGAATCTACTACAACTTTCCACATCCAAAGATTATACACTATCTTGAAGACATGGTCATGGAGGAACTCTATCCAACGTCGCTATCATAGATTCAGATCCTTCTATGAGAAGATATTTTAAAGACTCTTGTGATCTAATAAGACTATAAAGTATTTTCCCATCTGATAGTGTCACCACATCTTCAAGGAAAATACCACTACTGCTAACTCTAGTTCATGGGTAGCGTAGTTTTGCTCGTACTATCTTAGCTGTTGAGAACCATATTCAATAACTTCTCGCTCATACATCAGGACACATTCGAGTCTGTTCCCAGATGTGTCGTAGTATACTATGTACCCTACGCCCTCCTCTAGAAACCTCAAGATGGGGGAACTAGTCAGCCTCTGCCTCAGCTCATGAAAAATATGCTAGCATCTCTCCGACAACATGAAGGGTTGCCCATTATTTGTCAACCCTAAAAGTGGTGCAGACAATCTAGAGAAATCTGGCACAAACCTTCGATAATAACAGGACAAACCCAGAAATCTTTGTACCTCCATCTCACTTCTGGGTGGCTCCCAAGAAAGTACCACCTCAATAATTGATGGATCCACTGCAACTCCAGCCTTCAATATGACATGTCCCAGAAGTTGAACCTCTCAGATCCAGAACTAGAACTTCAAGAACATACCAAAAAGATGGTTCTCTCCCTGTGTGTGAAGTACTGGTTACAAATGATTGGCATGCTCCTCCTCAGTAGCTGAGTAGGTAAGAATTTCTGCGATGAAGACTACTAAAAAGTGATCTTGGTATGGATGAATGATCATGTAAAGGAGTCCCATGAACACTGCTGGTGTGTTGGTCACACCGAATGGCATAACCAAGACCTCATAGTGGTTGTACCAACATCTGAAAGCCATCTTCTTCACATCCTTGTCTTGCACTCTGAGCTGGTGATAGCTAAAACTGAGATCTATCTTCAAGAACCATTGTGTTCTATTCAACTGATCAAAGAGGTCGTCAATCCTCGGGAGTGGGTACTATATCCTCAAAATTACATTCTTATGGTGTTGTTAATCAACACAAAGCATCAATCTCACATCTCCCTTCTAGGCAAAGAAAATCTGGGCTACCCATGGAGAAACACTGGGTCGGATGAATCCATTCCCATGTAAGCCCTCTAGTTGTGCCTGCATCTTGCAAAGTTCCTAGGTATCCATTTGATATGCAGGTGTAGATATCAGTGTCGTCTTGGGGTACAAGTCAATTTAAATTATAACCCTTTGTGAGGAGGTAGACTCAGAACAACATTAGTGAAAACATCCACGTACTAGTCCAGCACAACAAGATAACTCGGACTCTCCACATCAACCGCCTTGTGGGTAAGTCTATCCAACTGATCTATAATCGGCTGCACCCTCTTCTGGGTAAGTCCAACCTGTGATGCAAAGGCTATCTTTTCACCGGTTAAGGTAAACTTGGTCCCATCCCTACGAACACACCACACTTTGTGCCTAATACAGTCAAAATATGTGCATGGACTGTAGATAACCAGTCCATACCCAAGATGATGTCGTAAGGCCTTGACGCCGCTACTATGAGATCCTAGCTAAAGCTCTAACCTCCTAGAGTAATATCTAACTGTCAGCACTAGTGTGTAATCATGGAATCCACTCCTGTATGAGTCTCTAGCTATAAGGATCGAGCCAGCGGCTTCGTCAAAATCTCCATGCTCTGAACGAGGGTAGTGGAAATAAAAAATTGACCAGAACCTATGTCTATAATTACTTCATTTAAGGTGGTGTAGACACAAATTGTACCTCATATCATCTCCAGAGTTCCATGATCATAATACTCAGCCTCCTGGAACTGATCTCTCCCCTATCAACCTCCTCCCTGAGGTCGGGTTGGACCTCCTGGGGGTGGTGGCGGTAACATCTAGAATTGTCTCCCATCGCTAGCTACACAAACATCACCTCCTCCATGTCGGCCTACTCTCTGTAGACCCCCTCAATAGAATCTCTATCTCTGTCTAGGCAGCCCTTCAACCGTCTGCTGATCATCTGTGTGGCGGGTCAGACAGTCACGAGCCATGTGACCCTACACACCCCATGTAAATCATTTCCCGCTCATGGCATGACTGGATCTACCTCGGATTCCCCGCACAACTGATCCTGAGTCATACTGTTATCCATCGGTAGGTCTGGTCCACTTAGACCTCTACGACATATGTCTGCTTCCAGATGAAGAAAAATCCTCTACGTGAAGACTAGTGGTGGATCTCTCTATAGGTTATTTCTCAACAAAGAAACTCTTCACTAATAGGGCTCTCTCTAACAGCCCTACCTACCTCGGGATGCTAAGTGAGATCATCGATTCCCAGATCTCCCACCTGAGCCCCTACTCGAAGGTCCGGGCACTGAAGAATCTGTCTTGCATCATATCTATTGAGTATCATGAGAGGTTAGTGAACCTCACTGAGTATTGAGCTACAATCATGCTGTCGTGCTACAAATGAAGACGATCTTGTATGTGCAATGCACGAAGAGTTGCTCGAATAAACAATGCCCAAAACAGGGTCTCAAAGTCTTCCTAGAGAAGTGTCACCTCATCATGGACCTAGAGCATCAATCTCCACCATCTTCATGATGTTTTATATATAAGTATGGCGGCAAGGATCACCATGAGATCGGCTGGTGTCCCTACCTGTCGAAAGACTCTCACCACAGCCTTCAACCAATCCCCAGCCGTCTAAAGATCCGTCTCTCCCCTAAACCTGAGTGGCCTTTGGTGCTGGAACTCGTGCAACGTCCTCAAGTGGTGTGCACCATATGCTGCTAGAGTTGGTGGCATCAGTGGCCCAATGGGGAAAGGTACCGCTGGTGCCTCCACTAGTGCCTCTACTAGAAAAGGGACCTACACCGAGGCCTCGTCATTTGGTGAGCTATCACTGCGTAAAACTCTCAAAACCCTAGTTGGCTATCTGCACAGAGGCATCCTAAAAAAGAAACAGGCACGCCACTATCAATAAGTTATACTTGGTGATCTATCTCAATATATCATAAAAAACTCTTCAAAACACACACACAATCAGTGTTTTTGTGCACTGAGTCAGTAATCATATGTCAGGGTCCTAGTGTATGGATACGTCGGCCGCCACACCAACACTTGAATTCCTAAACTGATAACCATACTCAATACACTAAACACTATTTCCATTAAAAAGAAGATCAGTGTCCTATGTTCTATGGTAGAACCGACTCCTCTGATGCCAATTTTTCTTGACCCATCTCCCAGGGACCGTGTTGTGACTACCCTAAGCTCACCTTCTATAGGCCTAAGACTGGTGACTAGCACCGAAAGGCGTATTCCCTAAAACTTGGAATTCATTTCCTTTGTGACTCGTAAGCACACACAACCAAGCACACAATAAGATACGAACAAAAGTATACAGAATAGTAAAAAGTGTACAGAAAGCAAAAAGAGGCATGAATACAATCCCAACAGTAATAGTACAAGTACAACTGAAATACAATACAACTGAAAAAAAATAAAGGTAGCTACCTGGACATCATCTGGGTTCCTACCTGAAGGGTTGGTAAATATCACCTCCACAACACTCCACATCCGCCCATCTCCACTGCGTACCAACACGCTGAATGGTTTACCTATAGGCATAATACAGTCCTTGTATTCTCAGCCTCAGTCAGCCCTATCTGTCGTCTGCATCCATCACAACAAGGTGCAGGCATAGTCCATGCAGGTTTGAGTATAACGATACTCAGTAGAGACCCTGAGACCCTCAAGGTCTCACAAAATATAAAAAAGATAAACAACAAATCGTGGAAACAACATATAACCTTACTTATGTATATTCCCATAAATATACATAAGAAATCAAGTAATCTATCTCAATCATGAAGGAACACATAAGTTCTGACTCAGTTCACAGTAGTTATAACATAGGTATGGTAGTAGATATAGTTAGTTATAACCACTGAACCATCTTACTCTGTTAAGAGGCTCTACTACAGACCTGCACAGGATCGCTAGGAGCTGACCCACAAAGAATCGTACGTAGAAGACCCACACAGGATCGCTACGAGCTAAACCACACAGGATCTCTAGGAGATGACTTACACAGGATCGCTAGGAGGTGACCCACACAGGAACGCTATGAGCAGACGCATGCATGATCGCTAGGAGCTGACCAACACAAGATCGCTAGAGCTGACCCACACAGATTCGCTAGGAGTTGAACCACACATGATCACTAAGAGATGACCCACATATGATCTCTAGGAGATGACCCACACAAGATCGCTAGTTGCTGACCCACAATGATCTCCAGGAGCTGACCCACACAGGATCTTTAGGAGGTGACCCGCACATGATTTTTAGGAGCACTCTTCTCATCAGAGCCAGCTACGGGATTTTCGCACCAGACTTTCTCGTCTCGAGGCGAGTCCACTCCCCTTGCCACTTGTTGATTCTCTAACTGCAACGATGTCCCACGAATAAGTATCCCAATGTACCTTTATGTTATAGGAATCTCAATGCAACATATGGCGCATCAATCAGACTCCTGGTATCTGAGTTGTTAGACTTTTAGTCCCGAGGGCCTGATTGAATTCAGACTCTATCCAACCCAACTGTTTCCCCACATTATCCAAATCTCCAATGGGGTATACTAAAAGGGACTATTTCTCTCAATTATTTCCAGCATTGCTGACGGTTCGTCAAATAGACGACCAGTGTCAAAGTTATGGCCAAAAGAGCAGAAATGGGTCGTAGTGGGTCCGTGTCCGGTTTGACCCAGTCTGTAGCGACCCAGTTAGGGTCGACCCGGCTTGACCTGCTGGGTCCAACCTGGACTGCTGGGTGGCCCGGCCCATTGGGATCGGCCCGACCGGTTGGGTGGCCCGGCCCGTTGGGTTTGGCGTACTCCGCTAGTTCTTGCCCAGCCCGCTGGGTCTGGCCTAGCCCGTGCCGGGCAGCCCAGCCCACTAGACGGTCCAACAGGCCGTGAGGGACTGAGCAGGGTCGTGTGGGGGGGCCACGAGGGTGGCTCGGCCTGGGGTTTCCGTGTGGGCGGCCCACCCGAGGGGTGTTGTGAGGGTGGCCAGACCCTTTGTGGCGCGGCCGAGAGGGCGATGGCCGTGGGACAGCTTGGCCGGGGTGTCCCATCCAGAAAGGCGGAGGCAGCGGGGCGGCTCAGCAAGGTTGTGGGTGGCACGGCAGGGCCACGGACGGCAGAAGCTGCTCGAGGGGAAAGGCTGTGGGTGATGGCGCGACAGCGGATGGATGAAAAGGATTGGTTGGCCTGGCCGTGGGCGGGGGCTCAGCTGCAGACATCGGTGGTAGTGTCTCGGGCGGCGGCTCGATCGTGGGGTGCAGAGGTTGCGGGCGGCAGAACTGTGAGATGGCGGGGTGTTGTGCCTTCTCTAGCGGCAGGTTCAGCCGGCCTCTCTCTTTGTTTGTTGTCGTGGTGTAATCCACATTCATCCATCACAAAGAACACAATAAAGAAGAACGGCGGAGGGGTCTTTCCATGTTTGTTTGGCCCGCACACTCCGCATTAGAGCGGAAGCAAGAGACTCAAAAAATAGTAGGAGTCAAGAAATAAAAACTCTTCAATTTAATATGAAACATGGAAATTAATCAAGAGAATTCAAGAATTTAATAATAACCCCCTACCTCATTTGATTCATCGATGGAGATTGTGAGGGAGAAGAAAACATCATTGGGGAGGGGAAGACGATTATTGATTGAAGATGTCCCAAGTTGGAGGATGTCCCGAGGAAGAAAGTCGAATTCAAGGTCTGTGTTCTTCGTCAGTGTTCTTCATTGTAGAGCTTTCTCCCAATTTCTCCAATGCTTTCTCGTTTACCAACTGTTTCCCGAATTAACCCAAATTGAAAAGGTAGCACAAGATATTAGATTATGATATCTATTTTTAGTTTGTTGACACAAATTCAAAATATCCTAATTAATTAAATTGGGTTGGCATAATAAATGTTGGAGGAGTTGTAGTGGCTCTCCCACATTTAATAAGAAGCATGAGGGTTTCTCTATTAAAGGAGTGTTCAAGGGGGTTTATACCTCAGGTGTTCCCCACTACCATAACCTCTCATGGGAGTTCAGTTCGGCTAGTCCCCACCATCATATCCACTCATGTGATGTTTAGGTCTGATGGTCCCCACTTCTCAACATCCACATGGAGTTTAAAATTAAAAATAAAAATAAAATCTACAGAACATTATTTTTATTTTATTCATCCACGGTAAACCCAATTTCTATCTTTCACTCTCGACCCACAGTAGTCGAGGTAATGTTCTCCTTAAGATAATAACGGTGCTACAAGTTCAACTATGTCCTCGTATTTCAATTCTGAGAACCAGTTCAAATTCTAGAAAAACCCGCTCGCACGTTTACTAAATGTACCTGAAAAAAAGTTCAAAAATTCATTATTGGTACTCCGAGCCTCAGAATAACTCGTCTTAAATTTTTGCAGACTCGTAAAATTCCCATTTAATAAAGAAACTAAAAAATAATTGAAATTCTAGGTCTTTACAAACACCCATGTTCCATACTTCATTGATGGTTATGGGAAGATTCTGTAATAATCCAAAGATCCTCCTGAGGAAGAAAATGTACCTTTCATTGATCAATTAATGGTTTCGTATAAATTTTATATATATTAATTGAGACATATAAATGCAAAATGAATACAGTGATTTATTCCCATGCATCAAGATTTTATGGTGGGAATATATTTATCCCATGTAGTTTGATAATCACAGCCCATAAATCTTATTCCACTATTTAGAGAGGGATCTAGATACCCTTACAATATCTTAACCAACCCACCATTATAAATGGATGCATTAGTTTTCAATTATCCTCATTTTACTCCCCTCAACACATTGTAATTATAGATTCATAATTCTAGAAACCCATTATAGGGATACATAAATAAACACTCCATGCAAGACAATCAGGAATTGTCGAGAACATATAATTTGGACTCAACTCAACAAGAAATTCCACCATACTTATTCATCATCATTAAGGACCTCATCACTCATATGGTGGCCATAAAAGGGGACATGTTCCTATACCACTAGAGATAATAATATACCTATAATGATGGGATTCTATCCTTCATCCACGCAACTTTTGGAGTCCAACATTCTTATACATTAATGATGTTAGTGATCCAGAAAAACATTTGAAACATTATATATTCAATAATGGAACCATAATGTGAACATTTAAGTATATAAAAATAGAAAATATTAGGTAATTCATTCCAAAATTTGAGGACACGTGATTTTTTTATAATAATGAATATTCTAGGTAAATTTTATATTTTTGTGATCTATATTGATACTCAATGTTCTAGTTTAGCTCCATGTTAAATAAAATATCAATTTATGACTTTCCAAATTAAATGTCATAAAATAAATAAATATCCTCATAATTTTTTAAAAAGTTGGAGGGGATCATAAATTATCAAGAAAAAAGCCTGGCTAAGAATTTTTTGATGTGTTATTCATAAATAATATTCAAGACGATTTACAAACACCCATCATCACATGCAAAGTTCTAAGAGGGTTCAGTGAATTGACATTGACATCAAAATGGTAGGAATATACTCCCTATCATTGAATTTCCATAATGTTTACTCTACTAGGTTTCTATATATGGATAATGTTTAATATGTAATGTCATACTTTCTCACTCTAACTAGCATTTGTGCCTCCCCAAAACCAAAAAAAATCTAATATCACATAGTGGTGCTGCTTGAGTGACCACAAAACAAATCACATCCTTAACAGTTGGGTTGGAGAGAAAAAATATTTTTTGTTTTGAAGATATAAACAAAAAAAGTATTATTTCAAAATATCTTAGGTTCTGTGATATTATATCATAACAATGGAAATCATATTCCACATATTTCTTAGTGTAATGAAATATAGAGAGGTTGAGCTAAAATATATCCGTAATTATTTATCTTTTCAATGAATATTATTTCATGATAATAAACACATCTATTTCATCACGAATGTACACCAAAATTATAAGATCATGGATCTTCTTTTCAAGTAATTTTTTCCTTTTATGGTCATTTTTGAGAATAGAGGGTTTTTTTGGATATTTTCGAAGTACACACCGTGTACTGCCTTGCAGTAGGGGGCCATGTTCTGGCCATGTAGGGGTCACACACACGACCGTGTAGGGGTGTTTTAGAGGCCTCTTAAAGCGGATTACGGAAAAGTTGAGTGCATGCCATGTACATCAAAAGTACACGCCATGTACTGTTTTTCATTAAACGCACCATGGTCGCTTCTAATCGCCAGAACGCACTTCTTTTGGGTCTTATTAAACTGAGAGATCCATACGTCCGTGAATATTTGATGAACCCCAGATCATGCATCCGTCCTCCGAATCGTACACTGTCAGTTGCATTGGAATCACATAGGTGAGTTATCTCTTCTCCTAGAACACCATCTTTTGATTTCACTTCTCTCATGGGATATCGTGGGTTGAACATTTTATGTTTTTTTGTATATACTCGACTTCCTAAGGCGATTCAAGCCTCGAGGTTCACATATAGCGATATCCTAACACCAAGGTTGGTGTTTTGTGTCTTTCTGTTCTAAGTTTTTTAGTATTATGTGAAAATTCCACCAATACCCTTGAACGAGGTACTTTGTGTTTACCGTTTTATCCCCGTTGTTTGTCTGCAATGATTGTATGCATGAGTAGATTATATTTGGATATGAATGGGGTTGTTTTGCAATGATATTGATGTTTTTACCTTCCTTGTTCTATTTACAACCGTTGGGTCCTGTTTAGCCTATGTGGACCCCTTGCCTGTTTCCATGCCCAGGGTTGTAGGGTGGAATCATTGTATTCTGACATGCTTGATATATTATATACTGGTTATCCAAGTAGTTCTATAGGTTTTCTTTGGAAATATTGTATTACTATTCTCTTTGACCTACACAGGGTCATGAGAACCTGGTGTAGTAGACTGTAAGGGGAATTGACTGAGTGAGCATCCTCAGAGAGTCTTTCAGCACTTTAGGCTATAAGGGGGATATAATGAGTGTGCTTCCTCAAATAGCCTAGGACTACATTAGACAATAATGGGAATTGACTATGAAAGATTCCTCATAGAGTCTTTGTTTTACTTTGAAGTACCTTGATTACTATAGATAATTAACGGAATTGACCGAGTGAGCTTCATAGAGAGTCTTGGAACGACCTGGGATATAAGGGGAATTTACTGAGTGAGCTTCGTCAAAGAGTCCTTGAACATGGGGCTATAAGGGGAATTGACCATGTGAGCTTCCTCAGAGATTCCTTGACTACCTTAGACTATAAGGGTAATTTACTGTGTGAGATTCCTCAGTGAGTCTATTTATATATTCTTGTGAGAGAACCAGAGGGGTTAGACTGAGTGTACTTCCCAGAGGGTTGCTTGTACTTGTTAGGTAGGATTAGAGTGGATGGGTTGTGATTACTTCCTAGAGGGATTTCTTCTTGTGATTAGCTTCCTGTTTAGATGTTTCTTGATATTTAAATTGTGGATTGCTTACTACTGTGTACATTCATGTTTACTTCCTTCTGTACTTTTACCTGCCATATATTCACTGGCATTTAGGCACAGATCTTTGTCTAGTTTCCTACTTGGATTTAGTCTCACCCCTTCTTTGGGACATGATTTTGGGCCCAAATAGAGTATATTGATGTAGGTATAGATAAGGTAAAGCACCCTTCTACTTCAAGTTCTTGACTTGTTGTGGAGGTGGAGAGCATGGGACCAAGCTTAGGCTTGCGATGCTGAGGATTTCTTTATGTATTTCGTTTGAACATTGGTAAATTACTTGTTGTATTCCGCATGGTGACTTTTTTGGCTATTTTATTAGACATATGTACCATGAGTAATTTTATATATATGTACTCTAGTTGTTATTATTTCATTCTTCTAATGTTTATTGTTCTTGGATATGTACTACTTTCTCTATTGTATATTTTTTTACCTTCTACTGTGTTACTCTACCAATGAGGGGATAGTTTCCCTACAATCACACCTAAGGTCATCGCTTCTAGTCGGAATCCACTGGCGTTTGGGGAAATGTACTTGAGGCCATGTGCCCAAACTGGGTACGGGCACCTTTGGGTGGCTTCTCCAACTGGGATGTTACAAAGTGGTATCAGAGGGAGGTTTTGATCCACCGACCTGTGGGATATAGGCCCACATGGACCGAAAATTGGTGGATCATTTCTTGGTTTAAATTGTTTATAACATGTATAGATGCAAAGATTTGATTCGTGGGTGTATAGGCCCTTACGGATCAGAATTTGGCACTTCAATGTCTGTTTTTGTGATTTTATGGGTTCTAGAGTAGTTTCTAAGGCTCACTATCTAGAAAAACCCAAAATACACACTGTTTATTTTGAAAACATGCCATGTGTTCTTCTATTTGGGAAGAAACTATTTTTCATAAGTATAAGTTGTGTACTATATGTACACGCAGTGTATTCTCTAACCGTGTCATGGGTCGTGTGTCTAGATACACATGATAGGGAATTTCTTCCGGGAACCATCCATGTAAGAGTTGTACATGTCGTGTGGTGTTGAACTTGTGTCTGCCCGTGTAACTAACAACACAGACAGATAGAAAATAAGCTATACACACTGTATTAGGATTGAAAACACCGTGTAGTATGACTCCAGTACTTGACCGTGTCACCAACAACACGGGCCATGTCACCAACAACACGGGTTAGTGTTATCCTTTCACGTACACGTCATGTCCCCCTTGAACACACCGTAAAGTGTGAGTCATGTGTCAAGCCATTTCACTAACAACACGGGCCAGTTGAAGCTTGCCTATTACACGTCATATCTACATTTAACATGTTGTGTAGTCTTGTTTTATGAGAGCCTTGTGGCTTAAATATGTAGATAGACTCGGGAAAGGAAAGAGGAATCTAGTACACGCCGTGTGTTAAGACAACATTCCATGTGTTCGGGGTGTTACATGGCCAGTTTAGGCCAGAGTACACACCCATGTAAATGAATTATGGGAACACACCGTGTGAGAATTTTACACACCGTATAGTCATGTTTTGTAAAACTTTATTTCATTGTTTCTTCTGTTCCCTTCATACATTTCTAGTTTTCAGTCCTTGATAATCTTGCTTAAAGGTGTACATTTGACCATGGTGAGTCATGCCACTGAGACGTCCTCCAGTTATGCGCCATTTCCCAGTTAGTGATCAGACACCAGGCATGGATGATTAGGGACTTCCAAAAAATCCTCATGTCATGCCAGACTTGGAACCAGCCGTTATACCTTACATAGGTGCTGATGCATATTTCAGAGGGGGGATTTTGAGGATGATGAAGACCTTTCAGGGTGCACCGCCTCCTGCCCCGTCAAGTTCAGAATTGACATGGGTCATTCAGCAGCAGCATCCTACCACATTCTTAGGGGATGGAGGACCCCATCCTACAGTGTCATGGCTAGAAGCCATAGCGATGATTTTTGAGCATATGGAGATACTCTAGAGAAGATGGTGAAGCATTCTACTTACATGCTTCGAGACTCCGCCAATAGGTGGTGGGATGTGATCTCTTAGGTGGGATGCCAGTAGAATATGGCTTGGGATGACTTTTGGAAAATCTTCTATGATTAATTCTATTTGAAAACCTTGAGGGCCTATCGAGCCTATGAGTTCATGAGTCTGGAGCAGGGTAATCTTATTATTATATATTATTCCTCTCGCTTCACAGAGCTACAGGGTTTCATGCCTATTCAAGGAGTTGATGATTTGTTCCTTGCACGGATGTTCGAGGATGGTCTGAGGCACTACATCTGATCACAGGTGAACATATTCGGGTTGAATTTGATATCTTTTATCTTCAACAAGGCGCTGATCACATAGAAAAATCTGATGGATTCTACAGTGGTGACCAAGGGTGGTTCGGCATCTAGAGTTACTATTCCTCCTCCTAACAGTAGGAAGCGTCGCAGGGAGTTTTCACGAGGAGATCAGAGTAGGCGGTATGAATATTCTGGTAGCCAGGTGGTGTGATACTAGTGTAGGAAGAGTTGGAATACAAGGCCACGTTGTCCGAGGGACCCATTGGAGTGCCGATCATGCGGAAATATGGGTCACCTTTAGCGCTTTTGTTAGTTCTTCTCACCAGAAGCTGGTGATAGGGGTTCTTCTATGACTCCTCATTCAGGAGCAGTGCCACCAGTTTCTCACCATTCTGGGAACAGGAGTTATTCCATCTGTTCGGGCCGAGGTGGAGGTCATGGACATGGTATTCAGTTTCCATTCATTAGTGACAGCAGGGTGGATCAACTCATAGCGGTTAGGCTGGGTCACAGGCCCGCGGCTTAGGCTAGACTTTTGCAGTGCAGCAGACCCAACAGGAGTAGGATCTCGGAGCCTCTATAGTTTCAGGTATGATCTTAGTAGCCTCAGTTTTAGCTTCTTCACTTTTCGATATAGGCGATTCTCATAGTTTTATCTCTATTTTTGTTGTGAAGATCATTGGTCTCTTCATATTTTCCTCTGTCGATATTTTGACGCTAGACACACCGTTGGGGACTAAAACGACTAGTGTAATTCTGTGAAATGAGTGCCCACTAGAGGTTGATGTATGTAACTTTCTACGGGACCTCTATGTCCTATATATGACAGGCTACTATGTCCTTCATGTAATTTACAGGTTGGATCCCTTCCATATATTCATAGATTGTTATCACGGTAGAGTGAGTTCTGTATCACAAGAGGGTGGATAATTTCTTCATAAGGGCGAATGGGATGTCCAGGTGAGCAGAGTGGGTCCAGAGCATCATGGGTTAGAAGGGTTTATAGCCCAGATAGCTTGTCTATATATGTATGACTATGGTACATCACAATTAGACATTCCTTTAGTGGTGGATCGTTTTCAGGACGTCTTTCCAGATAAAATTTCATGTTTACCTCTGGAGTGTGAGGTAAACTTTTCTATTGAGCTTGTTCCAGGAACGAAACCAGTGTCCATTCCTCCTTATAGTATGGCCACAAAAAAGTTATAGAATCTCAAGAAGTATTTGGAGGATTTGCAGGAAAAGGGTATCATCTGACCCAGTACTTTTCCTTGGGGTTCACTTGTCATATTTGTGAAGAAGGAATAAGGCACCCTCAGGCTTTTTGTGGACTAACAGAAGTTGAAACAGTTGAAGTTCATGAAACGATATCCCTCGCCTAGGATTGATGATCTCTTTGATCAGCTTCAAGGATCCTGGGTATTCTTGATGATTTACTTGAGGTCAGGTTATCATCAGTTGCGCATTAGACTATCAGATATACCTCTTACTGCCTTCTATAGTATGTATGGTCTATAAAAGTATATGGTTATGTTGTTCGGTCTCATGAATGCGCCTAAAATTTTCATGTCACTGATGAATCGAGTGTTCCATCCATACTAGGATTCCTTCGTGTTTGTATTTGTGGAAAATATCTTTATGTACTCCCACACTCAACACAACCATGAAACCCATATTGATATAATTCTGAGTACACTGAGAGAGAATCATTTATATAATAGGATCTCAAAATTCCACTTTTGGATGGACTGAATTCAATTCATGGGTCATTTTATATCAGAGACAGGATTTTCAGAAGACCGGGAGAAAGTGAGGGCAGTATTCTCCTAGGAGAATCCAAAGATCGTCTACAAGGTGCGGAGTCTTCTAGGGCTAGCTGGATACTAAAAATATTTCAAACATGACTTTTCACGCATAGAATCTCCACTGAAGGGTTTGAATAAGAAGGGTGTGGAGTTCATATGGTCATATTCTTGTGAGTCATCCTTTCAGGAGGTGAAAAGGAGGTGGACTTCTACACCGATACTAGTCTTTTTAGTACCGGGAAAGAGCTATACTGTTTACTATGATGCATCACGTATCGGGCTGGGAGCTGGGCTTATGTAGGGAGATGGAGTCGTTTCGTACTGGTCTCAGTAAGTGGGGCCACTCGAGAGGAATTACCTGATGCACTATTTTGAGTTTGCAGTTGTTGTTCATTCCTTATGTTTTTGGAGACATTATCTTATGGGAGATCATTTTGTGATTTTCACTAACCACAAGAGTCTCAAGTACATTTTCACTCAGTGTGATATGAATTTGAGATATTAATGGTGGGTTGAGTACCATTAGTCCATTGATTTTGATCATTCCTACATGCATGGGAATGGAAATGTGGTAGCTGATGCCTTGAGCAGGAGGACTCAAATACGGGCAGTTCAGGAGGCCAGCAGTAAGTGGAAGCTTATGGCTCTATTCTCTGAGATGCATTTGGAGGTGCACAATAGTCAGGGGAAGGCATTTATTTCTTCTATACTAGTTACATATACTCTTATTTATCGAGTGTGAATGGGGCAGTTATCAGATTCAGAAGGCCTAGTCCTAAGGGAGTGTGTGTCAAGAGAGGACCCTATTTATGGATGGGTCGTAGGCAAGGATGTGATATTGTGTTTCTAGGGGTGCATATGGGTTCCATCAGATATATGTGAGGAGATGATGTGGTACTTTCATACCTCCGTTTGGGAAGTTCATCCTGGCACCACCATGATATATTGTGATCTACACCATCAGTATTGGTGGCCAGGTATGAAGAGGAATGTTGCTAGTTTCGTCATGAGGTGTTCCACTTGTCAGCATGTGAAGTTGGATCATCCACAACCATAAGGGATTCAATAGTAGTTACCCATTCCCAAGTGGAAGTGGAATGATGTCACGATGGATTTCAAGACTAGTTTTTCGGGGTCGCCTTGAGAAAATGATGTAGTATGGGTTGTCATTGATAGGTTTACAAAGGTTGCGCAATTCTTGCTGATTAAGGAGACCTTCATCATTGATGAGTTGGGACAATTGTACATCTGATAGATTATAAATCTGATATATTGTACATCTTCATGGAGGTCCACACTCCATATTTTCAGATAGGGATTCACGTTTTACTTCTCGTGTCTGGCAGGGGCTTCAGAAGGCATTGGGTACACAAGTAATTTTGAGTACGGCTTACCACCCCCAGACAGATGGCCAGTCTGAGTGTCTGATTCAGGTGCTTGAGGACATTCTATGAGCATGCATCATGGATTCGGGAGGTTCTCGGGAGAAGCATATACCTCTTCTAGAGTTTTCCTACAACAATAGTTTTCATGTAACTATTCAGATGGAACCTAATGAGGCATTGTACGGTAGGCCATGCCGATCACCCTTATGGTGGTTGGAGGCAGGAGAGGAAAATTTTCTTGGACCTCATCTTGTTCATGAGACCACAGAGAAAATAGTGTTGATTCAGAAGAGGATGTCTATTGTGTAGTCTCGACAGATGTTTTATGGTGATCATCAGAGATGACCTCTAATGTTCGAGGTTGAGGATTATGTTTTTTTATGTGTCACGCCAAGGTTGGGACATAAGAGTATCAAGAGGCATGGTAAGCTTTCGTCGAGGTATGTCAGTCCATTTGATGTGTTGGAGAGATTTGGGCCGATTGCTTATCAGTTCTAGTTAACTCAGTGGTACTGATCTATGTACAACGTCTTCCACATTTCTCAACTTCAAAGTTACTTCTCAGACACATCTCATGTTTTCCATCCCGAGGGGTTGAGTTGGAAGTGGATTCATCCTTTGAGGAAAATTCTATTCGGATTGTTGATTATATTACAAGGGTTCACGGTGGAAGATTTGTTCCTCTGGTATGGGTGTTATGGCAGCATGAGAGAGTATAGGACGAGACTTGGGAGAGGGAGGCCGATGTACGAGGACAATGGCTGGAGTTGTTCGGGGTTTCTTCTTTTATTTCTTAGTAGAGAAATTTGGGGATGAAATTCTTTAAGGGGGGATGTTTGTAAGAACCCAGATCTTTCTTTCAGTTATGTGTTTCCTTATCTGGTCATTTTTGTGAAAAGAGGTTTTCCTGGAAATTTTTGAATTACACGCCGTATAATTTATGAGTACACGCCATGTACTGCCTTGATAGAGGATTTCGTGTGCTGGCCATGTAGGGGCCTCACACACGACTGTGTGGGGTAATTTTGAGGATTTCTAAAGAGAAGTACAGAAAAGGCGAGTACACGCCGTGAACTTCTAAAGTATATGACGTGTACATTAGTTTTTTCAATAAACAGACCGGGGTCACGTTTAATCACTAGAACACACTTATTTTAGGTATGGTTCGACTAAGAGCTCCTTACGATTGCAGAACTTCGACGAAACCCAAAGAATGTGTTAGTATGCTAAATCGAACATTGTCGGTTGTGTTATAATTGCATCAATGGGTTCTATCTTCTCCTAGAGCACAATCTACTGATTTCTCTTATCTCATGAGATATCGTGGGTTGAATGTTTTAGGATTTTTTTTAGATCTTCAACGTTTTATGGTGATTCAAGCCTCAAGTTTCACATATTGCGATATCTTAAAACCATGGTAGGTGATTTGTGCCTTTCTGTTTTAAGTCTTTGAGTATTATGTTCAAATTCCGCCAATACCCTTGAACATGGTATTGCATGTTTACCATTTTACCCATGTTGTTTATCTTCTATGCTTGTATGACTGTGTAGATGATATTTGGATATGAATAGGGTTGTTTTGATATGATTTAGATGTTTTTCCATTGCATGTTCTGTTTACGACCATTGGGTCTGGTTTAGCCAATTTGCTCTCCTTGCCTCTTTCCATGCCTAGTGTTGTAGGTTGGAATCATTTTATTCTGACATGCTTGATATTTTGTAGACTGGTTAGACAATTATTTTTATAGGTTTACTTTGGACATATTTCATTGCTATGATTTTTGACCTACACAAGGACGTGAGAACCTAGTGTAGTAGACTATAAAGAGAATTGACCGAGTGAGCTTCCTCAGAGTGTCTTTGATCGCTTTAGGCTATAAGGGGATAGAATAAGCGAGCTTCCTTAGAGATCCTAGGACTACATTAGACTATAAGAGTAATTAAACATGCGAGCTTCCATAGAGAGTCTTTGTTTTACTTTGAACTACCTTGATTACTCTAGACTATAAGGGGAATTGACCGAGTGAGCTCCTCAGAGAGTCTTGGAATGACCTAGTGTATAAGGGGAATAGACCAAGTGAGCTTCCTTAGAGATTCCATGAACATGGGACTATAATGGGAATTGACCATGTGAGCTTCCTTAGAGAGTCCTTGACTACCTTAGACTAGAAGTGTAATTTACTATGTGAGCTTCCTCAGAGAGTCTATTTATATATTCTTATGATAGAACCAGTGGGGTTAGACTAATTGTACTACCCAGATGGTTGCTTGTACTAGATAGATAGGACCAGAGGGGATGGGATGTGAGTACTAACCAGAGGGTTACCTGTTTGTGTTTTTCTTCTTGTTTAGCCATTGCTTGATATTGAAACTGTGGATTGTTTACTGTTGAGTACTTTCCTATTTACTACCTTCTGTACTTTTACCTGCCATATATTCACTGACTGTTAGGCACCGATCATTGGGTGGTTTCCTACTGGGATTTAGTCACACACCCTATTTGGGTCATGCTTTTGGGTCTACATAGATTATATTTCTGTAGGTATAGATAAGGGAAAGCGCCCCTCTACTTCATGTACTTGACTTTCTGTGGAGCTGGAGAGAATGGGACCATGATTAGGCTTGTGATGCTAATGATTTGTTTATTTGTTTCTTTTTTTCTTTTGTTTAGTACTAGATATATTCATCATTTTGACTTGTTTGGCTATTTTCCTATACATATGTACCATGCATCCTTTTATATATATGTGCTCCAAATATTATTATTTTAGTTTTTCATTGTTTAATGTTGTTGGATAATTACTACTTCAGCTATTTTATATTTGTTTATCTTCTGTTGTGTTACTTTGCCAATGAGGGCATAGTTTCCCCACTATGATCAGATCAAAGGAAGAAGTGTACAAATTATACATTATTGAATGGCCTATAAAATTTTTGATTTAGTGAATTACATACTCAAGATGAAATCGAGTCTAAAAATTGCAAACTATAGTAACTAAACAATAATTAAATCACCAAATTTAGATCCATTTCACACAATACAAAATATAATTAGTACAAGAGTGAAAAACACCAGAGAGATGATGTTGAATGTCACCTAATCCCTATATCAGTTAATACTCTTCAATATTTTATCACATCGACATTGGGAAGATTTTCAATACCATAAAAAATTTCCCAATGAAAACTACTCTACCACAAATTACACTTATACAATAATGATTCACCCAATTGTTCATTATAAATCACCTACTTGATCATCTACTTTTATATTGGTCAAAGTAATTATGAAATTGATTCTCCATTTCCAACTCATAGGTGGGTAGGAGGCTGAATGAGTGGAGTCTATAGAAGAATAAGGGATCTTGGAATCTGACGATGGTATAATACTTTATATATGAGTATTTTCTATAGACGGAATATATACAGTCAAGAATTGATGACATGTTCTCCAATAATCTCATCTATAGCATCAGTTACCTCTTGACCCATCATGAGGATTACCACTTCATGCCATTATAGATTATTGTATTGGGTATTTACCTATTGACAATTATCATAATAAAGATCTAAATAAATTATCAAACACTACCTTTCATGTAGTGGTGACTCGGAGGGTTTTCCAGGAGTCTTTATAAAAATATTCAATGAAATCTAGGACTGAATTTGAATAATAGTACCCTACTATGAAATATGGTATCAAAGCTTCAAAATATAAACTGATGAAATAATTATAATTTTTACCTTTAATTATCTCAATTATGAATTCTCTATCCCAATAAAATTATCCTCTATATAAATTGGTTGATTCCCTCTCTAGTTTTTATGAAATTGATTTAGAAGTTGCTACAATGTAGGTGTACTGTACTGATAATGATCATGATAAATATCACAGAACCATCTACATTATCATAAAATATCATTGGAATGTCTTATATGGGAGCAACATACATTTTTCAAAGATTTCCAAGTTAATAATGTTTTTTCACCATCCATTTGATGATAATTATTTGTGAATTTCCCTTAGTCACCTTTGAAAATAATGATGTAAGGATTTTGGTGAGAAGGATTTATCCCCATCAAAGATGACAATTAAGGAGTGGGATGAAAGTGAAATAACATGGAACAGTCTTTCTAAAGGACTTTATTAGGGACCATGTATCTAATGATAAATTTATGTTCTTCATATAGGATAGAAGTTAAATTCTCACTAATTAAGCCTAAATATTTTTAGGCATACCCCGACTGACATAATTTTATGACAAGTGAATTAAATATATCATTAATGGTATTTTAGAGTGTCACATGGATATTAATACAGATTTAATATTTTTTGGGATCAGCATATGGCGCATCATATTATGAAATGGAAATAAATCGTTTGCAAAAATAGCACATTGACCAGAATGTGGCCCCAAATGGCTTGAAGACTTCAACACCCATTCGACACAGTGTTCTTAGAAATTATTATGTATTCCCTATTGACATTATTGAGGAACTTATTTTATATTAAGAGACATAAAAATACATTCAAAACAAATATGACCTATTTATATATGAATTGGTTTGATTGATAACATTAATCTCGGCTATTGAGATATATTCCTTCCAATCATTGATATTATCACACAAATATACTTTGAACAGTGACCATGTAATTTATAGAAATTCAAATAATAATTATCTTATTTTATGTGTAAAATATTCATATACTATATCATGCCACCCCTAGGTTTTGAAAATGGAATCAAATTTTCACTATTCATGCCCTTGCAAGAATTTGATTTGGGAGTGGATGGATAGGAATAAGTGGATCTTGATGATTCTACTACATCTTTTTAGTATATGTTTCTATTACTTTAGACTCCCATGAATATATAAATATATGTATTGATGAAGACCTAAGGACTACTATTATTAGTTCCTCTATGATCCTCTATGAACAAAAGGATTACATTTCCTTTACATTTCCTATATGTAATTATACCAAGCTTCTTTGGTTGGACCCTGAGGTATCCCCAATCATTTGAGGTTGCTATAGGATCATCAGGGTTACATGAATGAGGAAAGTATAATCCATATGATCCTTACTATCAGGGTCAATGTTGATATTGATAGGTGAATCAAGGATAATTTTGACAAGGATTTCCAAAACAATAATTGGAAGGATAATATTTTCTTATTAACTAAATATAATGGGCAGAATCAAGTCTATATTTATTTTAGTGATCTCAACCAGTATTTTCTAAATGATGATGTCCTAGTCTCGATCATGGATATATTGACAGGGGAAACATTTGGCTTTCAAGAACATTCCATCATTGATGTTTTAATGGTATATAATCTAATATAATTGATCTTGGAATATGAGGATGAAACTTAATTCAAAGAAACTCATGGTGTTCAGTTCCATCATGTAATTCCAACAACTAAAAAATAGGCCATTAATAACACTAAAACTAGAATTTACTAATGCTAAAAAATATCTAACTACATAAGAAATGTTAAAAGACCCGATCTTTTATCAATGGTAAAAATTAACTGATAAATGCTTCCTTTATCGGGAATAAAAAAGAACTAATAAATTGGACACCTTTCAGCACATTTAAATATGAAATTAAAGAAGAATGTATCAACACTTTAATTTATCACCTCTATAAGCATCATTTATTAGTTTTGGTAATGGAACATTTATCAGCACTTATAGAAGCTCTAATAATGTATACCATTACCTGTGATTAAAAAGCACTAACAAATGACCATTTATCAGTGGTTTTCAAAGCACCTATAAAGGTAAAAACTACTGTGTACTATAACAGCACACTACATCACAAAAAAAAAACTATATATCAACAAAAAAAGCCTTAGTGAATTATTTTATAGAAATTAAATTTACAACATAAACAAAAAACACTATATTAAATACATTTCAAAGATTGGTTTTTTACAATTATACAATTACAAATTATTACATACATTTGAAAACATCAATGTTCATTTTTTTTATCCTGACACAAATTTTTCTATTTTTGAATGAACCATCCTTTCAAGAACAAAATAATTCACTTATATATCAATTTTTATTACTTTAGAAATAATATAAAGAAATAAATTAAGAGAATGTTTTAATTTTAATAAAGTTAATGTCAATTTTAAATTAAAAGACACACTTGGAGTCATACTGATCACAACGTGAAACATATTGAGTAGCAACATATTCCAAATCCTCTCGGATGACATTACGATCATTATTCTAATGTATAAAAACAATATGAATGTTTTTTTCTGGGTTCTTAGTACGTCACTTTCCTTTTTGTAATAAATTTTAATTTTAAATTGGAAGCATGAACTTTTTACTCATTCTGATCACATCATGTATCAGTTTTATGAGAAATGTATTCTAACAAGTCAAAAATGAGTTATGAATAATTTTCCTAATTCATCAAGAAAATCAATGTGTGTTTGATAAGTTTTCAAGAAGTGGGTTTTAGATGGTGCACTCAGCTTCTTTGTCACTTTCAGATTTCTCATCCCTCTCGGTTCCCATTATGACTGGTCATTATTATTTCGTAGATGGTGTGCTTTCTCAATTCGTGGTATGTTCTTCACTTTGATCAGTGTCTGGGTCACCGGACGTGGATCCCAAAAGGGTTTCTATTATGCTCTATTTGTTGCTCAACCAACCGTTTCTGAAGAGGAGAAATCTGATTCGGTCCTAGTGCATATCCAAGTGATCCCTCTGATCTTGTTGGAATATAGGGCAGCTGGGGTGATCGAAGGGTCCTCAGTGGTGGACCTCGCAACCAAGGAACATCGGGAGGCTTCTTTATTCCATGTTTTGATGCTGGTTTCATGTTTTGGGTGTAACAAGATGTCTATGGGTTTTTTTAAGGACTTTAATAGATCTTGGGGGCTTCATCCTCCTATAGTAGTTTTCGAGCACTCTCATTCATCCTTTTGCATACATCAATTTTTTTTTGAAGTCTTTGTGGTGGAGTGTTATTATGATGACAAGAGGTGGGAATCCTAGAGATTCTCCCTCTCTTGGTGCTCATTGTACTTCCACTTCTGCAAGGAGTCACCGCATGAAGCAGTTTGCATTTGATTCCCGGGCTTCCTGCTCACTTTCCACAACCTGGTTATTTTGAAATCAATATGATTCTTCTTGAGTTTTATTCATTGCTTATATAAGAATACAAATCATCTTCAGGTAGCCTCCAACCCGTGTCTATGAGGGGAAATGAACATCTCATTCAAGCTACATCAATGCATTTTGTTAAGGGTGAACGATGGTTTCCATTGGTGGAAGATGTTTTTTATATGTAATTCATTAGGTTTTGTGGTGTATGTGGTCTTCACAGTCACTCAAAATCCATATTCTAGAAGACACATATGACGGCGACCTTGTCGTGCTCTAGATATCTATTATGGTAGATTGTCGGCCTCGTGGACTACTCAGTGAAGGAGATGGCTCATGTGATAGTTAGGTAGAGTTATTCGAATTCAAAATTTTCTAACGGTCCTCAAGTGTCTATAGACTTGTGCTTGGGTGTTCCCTATGATGTTTTGGTTTCCCGATCGGCCATGACTTTTGAGTATACAGACCTTATTGTTCTATCTCTTGGGACCTGTCCTTTTGGTTGGATCTCATTTCTGAGTCCTCACAAAGCTCTAACACTACCTTTACAAGCATTTAGTATCTCCTCAAAGTTATCCCAAGCATATATGTATGATCCTTGGTTATTTTTCTTACCTCCCCGGTTGAGGAGGTACTACCTTCAAAGATTCATGAGGTGGTGGAGAAGAAGATTCAAGTTGTGGAGTCATCTCCTCAATTCCTTCTATTGATCTTCTTGTTATAAGATTATATGGCTCCGTGTTTACCACATTCCCCACCGAATTATTCCCTGGTGAAGGACCCAAAAGTTTCATTCATGAAAAGATCATTTCTACTAAATGTAAATTAGATTTTATTTTTTTAGGATCTTTAAAATTTGTGTTTATCACATAGATAAAAAAAATTAAAATAAGATAAAACATACCTTGATCCATGAGATCTTTTAGTTGAATCTACTTGATTTTCTCCCACTTAAAAGGATTTCTATCCTCTGCCTCTTTTCTCTTCCACAGAAAAAATTGATGGAACATACCGAAATTAGATTGAGACTTAATTGGCAAGGACAGGACCTCTAAATAGGGATAAAGCAGTTATATGGGTGGTTACCTAAAAACTGTCAAATTCCATCAATTGGTAGTTTTTTATCCCTTAATATCCCATTATAATAATATTAAATTAAATCACGTATCACGTGAGTTATTCTAACATTCTCCCACTTAACTCATGTGATATTTCTTTATGATATTTAATATTCAATCGGTCATTTATGTTCATTTATATCTATTCTATCATGTATACAACATTCATCATAATAAATGATAATGTCCACTTCAGTCATGGAGGTCGTATATTCATTATTAATATACTCCCTTCTGTGTACTACATTATGAGCATTTTTCATATCATAATTAAAATGGGATATATATATATATATATATATTGGACCAACAATAATGACTTTATTAAAGAATGTGTCTGTTATCATTATTCAATCCAATCATGTATACTTATTGAAAAACAGGCAACATGATCAAAACATTTATAAGTCCAAGTGTCAACTATAATAATCATAACATTGAATACATACAAAGAAACCTACTCAATGATAATGAACATACTTTCAACATGTATAATAAATGTCTTGGGAAGAAACCATTTCGTCAAAGGGTCAGTAATCATAAGATTTGTGCTAATATGTTCAATTGACACCTTACGTTTTTGAACTTCCTACTTAACTGCAAAGTACTTTAATTCCATGTGTTTAACACATTTGGAATATCGGTGATTCTTGTAAAATAATACTGCTGTGGTATTGTCACAATAAATTTTCAAGGGCTTGGTGATGCTGTCGACAATTCCAAGTCCTGAAATTATGTTCTGCAGCCACGTACCCTAAATTGTAGCTTCAAAGCATGCTAAAAATTTAGCTTCCATGGTCGAAGAAGCTATACCTGATTGCTTTGCACTTTTCCATGATATTGATCCTTCAGATAGAAGATAAACATAACCAAAAGTGGAATTTCTTGTATCAACACAACCAGAAATGTCTGAATCAGAGTATCCAATCACCTCAAGATCATTGGATCCTTTATAAGTAAGCATGTGATCCTCTGTTTCTTGCAAATATCGCAAAACTTTCTTTGCAGCTCTCCAATGATTGAGTTCAGGATTACTTTGGTATCTTCCATACATACCAACTGCAAATCTAATATCTGGTCTTTTACATGTTTGAGCATACATAAAGCTTCCAACAATATATGTGTAAGGAATTTCTTCCATCTATTTTCGTTCCAAATCATTTTTAGGACATTGATTGAGATTAAATTTATCTCCTTTCTGAATTGGAACCGGTGATGCTAAACATTTTTCAATCATAAACCTCTCTAAAATCTTAATGATGTATGACTTTTGAGATAATCCCAATATACATTGAGTTCTATTACGAAATATTTCTATTCCAATCCCATACTTAGCTTCTCCCATGTCTGTCATTACAAACTTATTAGAGAGGAATTTCTTGGTCTCATACAATAGACCAAGATCATTATCAGCAAGCAATATGTCATCAACATATAGAATCAAGAATATAAATTTAAACCCACTGATCTTCTGATATATACACTGATCAATGATGTTTTCCTTAAATCCAAAAGATATGATGGTATCATTAAACCTAATATACCATTTTCGGGATGCTTGTTTAAGTCCATATATTGAATTCTTTAATTTACATACCATGTGTTCCTTTCTTTCAATGGAAAAACCCATTGGTTTATCCATATATACATCTTCCTCTAAGTTTCAATTTAGAAAGGTTATTTTAACATCCATTTGATTTATCTCTAAATCATACTGAGCTACCAATGCCATAATAATTCTGAAAGAATTTTCTCAAAAACCGGTGAGAAGGTTTCCTTATAATCTAAACCAACCTTTTGAGTGAATCCTTTAACAACAAGTCTTGCCTTGTAATGTTCATGGTTACCAAGAGAGTCATATTTGATTTTGAAGACCCATTTACATCCAACTCTCTTGCATATTTCAGGAAATTCCATAAGGTCCCACACTTTATTTTGTTCCATGGAATTCAACTCACATTTCATGGAATCTAACCATTTATCAGAATTACCACACTTTATGGCTTGAGAATATGAAACTGCATCATTATTAATGCCAATATCATTTTCTATTTCATGCATATATACCACATAATCATCAGAAATAGCTAATATTCTTTCCCTTTGGGATCTTCTTAACACTATTTCTTGTGTTTCTTCAACCATTTCTTCATTTTGAATTTGGGAAACATTCTGTTGTGGTTCTACTTGATTGTTTTGTGATGCAATAATTTGAGGAACAACAACATGTGAAGCTAGAATACAAGAAAATGGAACTTGAATTCTAACTTCTTTAATTTCCACATTTTGTGGAACTTCACCCCCACTGGATTCACCATTCTCGATAAATCTAGCATTTCTAGTTTCAACAATTCTCATACTATGGTTAGGACAATAAAATCTATACCCCTTTGATTTCTCTGGATAACCAATGAAATATCCACTGATTGTTCTTGCATCGAGTTTTCTTTTTTGTAGATTATATGATTTTATTTCTGCCTGACAACCCCATACATGCAGGTGTCTTAAAATAGGTTTCCTACCAGTCCAAAGTACAAAAGGAGCCTTTGGAACAGATTTACTAGGAACCTTATTCAATAAATACACGTCATTTTTTAAAGCATACATCCAAAAAAATAAGGGTAAAGAAGAATTACTTAACATACTCCTAACCATATCCATTAATGTTCTATTACGCCTTTTCGCTACACCATTTTTTTGTGGTGTACCAGGCATAGTGTATTGTGCACATATGCCATGACTTTTAAGAAACTTTGCAAATGGACTAGGGTTTTTTCCACTTTCATCAAATTTTCCATAATATTCACCACCTATATCAGACCTTATGACCTTCACCTTTTTGTTTAATTGCCTCTCAACTTCATTTACATAAATTTCCAAGGCATTTATTGCTTGATATTTCTCATGCAATAAATAGACATATCCATAACGTGAAAAGTCATCAATAAAAATGATAAATTATTTTTCATTACCGAATGAATTGACATCAAAAGGTCCACATATATCGGTATGTATGATCTCAAGGACTTGAGTACTTCTTGTGGCACCTTTCTTTGTGTGTTTTGTTTGTTTTCCTTTATTACAATCCACACAAATTTATAGGTCGGTAAAATCCAATTTTGGAAGGATTTAAAACTTAATCAATCTCTCCAATCTTTCTTTGGAAATATGACCTAAATGTTTATGCCATAAATAAGAAGGATTTCCATTTACTAAACTACGTTTAGTACCAGAATCATCATGCAAGGTCATAAGTGTTTCAACATACATATTATCAATATTTAGTTTATATATACTGTCATTCAATAAACCAGATCCAGTCATGCGTGTATGCTTAAAAAATAAAATATCCATTCCCAAAATTAAAAAAGTATCCAGCAACATCAATTTTTGACAAAGAAACCAAATTTCTAGATATAATAGGTACATAACAGGTTTCACATAATTCCAAACTATATCCACTATCAAATATTAAGCGATAAGTCCTGACAACTTCAACTGGAACCTTCACTCTATTCCCCATGAAGATAAACTTTTTAGTTGGTCTTGTGATTTTGGTTGAAAGGAATACCTGTATTGTATTTGAAACATGAGTCGTACAACCAGAATCAATCCACTATGTATTATGTGGAACTTCAGCTAAGTTTGATTCATAACATGTATAAGCATTTTTCTTACCTTTCTTTTCAAACCAAGCCTTTCGTTTCAGAAAATCCTTTGGGAAATGTCCAATTTTTCCAGAGAAATGGAATTTATCTTTATTTATGTTCTTCTGGTTCTTTCTAAAAGACTCATTAACCTTCATTGGTCCCTTTACTTTTCCATGCTTCTGTATTCTATGCTTCTTTCCTCCTTGATGATGCACATAATGGATAGAGTGGATTCCTTAACTCTTTAAACGTGTTTCCTCTTGAACTAACATACTATGCAATTCATGCACATTCCATTTATCTTTCATGGTGTTGTAGTTCATTTTGAAAGGTCCATACTCATACGGTAATGAGTTTAGGACAAATTTTACAAGGAAACTTTCATCCACTTACATTCCTAAAGACTTAAGTCTTGCTGAAATATTTGTCATTTCAATGACATGCTCATGCATGGTACGAGAACCATCAAACTTCATGGTGTTCAATGTACTCATTAATGTTCCAGAAAGAGATTTATCAGTAGTTTGAGATCGGTCTCCCACATATTTTATAAATTCTTTAGCACTTTCAACTTTAGGGAGACCTGACTTGATGTTACTTGCTATTCTCATTCGCATGAACATCAAACTTAATATGTTTGATCTTTCCCATGATGCATAATATACTTTATCACCATCGCTACTGTCATCAGTTGTAGTAGCAGTTTTCTCTACTCTGAGTGCTAAATCAAGATCCAATACACCAAGGTGAAATTGGATTTTCTCACTCCAATCAAAGAAATTTAATCCATTAAAGATTGGAACAGATGATGTCTATGAGTGAAATGATGATGAAAAGATAACTGCAATAAATACATGCTTAAAATTAATGCTTTGAAATAATAATAATACAATGATTCAGACAAATTATTTAACATAAATGTGTATTAGTGTTCTCCTTTGGGTAAAACACTAATACACAAACATAATTGATACTAATAAAGATAACTTTATTTGGAAATAATATATTCATCAATTAGATTTATTTATTATCTTTGGATATATAAATAAATCTCATAATGCATAATATATATTATGAACAATTATATTCATAAATTATAAGAATATTCAAATTGCCTTTGTTAAATTAATAAATATCTTATAATAATGAAGTTTAATTACTCATAAGATATCATAATAGTATCAAATTTATGAGAAATCAATATATATCATTTTAACATAATTTTTTTGAAACAATCTTAACTTTATTATTTGACCACTTTGGTGACTAACAAATCTCATGCAATATTGTTTCAAAATAAATAATATCATAATCATAACATAGTTATAAAAAAAATTTAATAAACATAAATCCAAAATTTTGTTTACACTTTCTTTAATTTGATTTGGCGTCAAATTTAAAACTCCAATAATAATTTCAAATAATGATAAATCAATACATATATATATATATTATAACAATTTTGTTAAGGTTTGAAAAACCCATGAAAAAAGGTGATAAATAAATAAATAAATGCTAACATGTCACCTTTAAAACCATTTTCTAAAGGTGGGCAACCTTATCCATTTTTTTTAATCATTAAAACAATTTTAAATATAAAATTCATTTTATTATCAAAGATAATAAATAACTAAAGGGAAATTTCAAAATCTAAAATCAAGGAGAAGATGCAGCAAATTGAGATTCCCAAAAAATAGGCACTTAATATTTGGGAAGAGAAAACAAATGCACAATGGATTTCATAATTATAAAATAAAGATGCAGCAAATTGATATTCCCACAAAATAATAATAATAATTGCACAATGATTATTAAACAATGAAACAATACTACAAAACACCCCACGATTGAAGAGAGAGGAAATGTATTCTCATTTAATATTAACGACAATTTAATATAAGAAGAAAAGAATTCAGATTTAACACAACACGTTACTTGCAGAATGTAATCTAGATTTTTTATTCTTATTTTAACGCAACACGTAATATATTTATACATGGAAAAAACACAGATTTCTTAACCCTGCTCTGATACCAAATCTGATAATGCATAATATATATTACCAACAATTATATTCATAAATTATAAGAATATTAAAATTGCCTTTGGGAAATTAATAAATATCTCATAATAATGAATTTTAATTACTCATAAGATATCATAGTAGTATCAAATTTATGAGCAATCAATATATATCATTTTAACATAATTTTTTTGAAATAATTTTAACATTATGATTTGACCACTTTGGTGATTACCAAATCTCATGTAATATTGTTTCAAAATAAAAAATATCATAATCATACATGTAAATTAGATTTCATTTATTTTAGGATCTTTAAAATTTGTGTATATCACATAGATAACCAAATTTAAAATAAGATAAAACATACCTTGATCCATGAGATCTTTTAGTTGAATCTCCTTGATTTTCTCCCACTTAAAAGGATTTCAATCCTCTGCCTCTTTTCTCTTCCACAAAAAAAATTGATGGAACGTACTGGAATTAGATTGAGACTTAATTGGAAAGGACAGGACCATTAAATAGGGATAAAGCAGTTATATGGGTGGTTAATTAAAAATTGTCAAAGTCCATCAATTGGCAGTTTTTTATCCCTTAATATCCCATTATAATAATATTAAATTAAATCATGTATCACGTGAGTTATTCTAACATTATACCACTTCACTCATGTGATATTTATTTATGATATTTAATATTCAATCGGTCATTTATGCACATTTATATCAATTCTATCATGTATACAACATTCATCATAATAAAGGATAATGTCCACATGAGTCATGGCAGTCGTATATTCTCTATTAATATACTCCCTTCCATGTAGTGCATTATGAGTATTTTCTGTATAATAATTAAAATGGGATATATATGTATATATATTGGTCCAACAATAATGACTTTATTAAATAATGTGTCTGCTATCATTATTAAATCTAATCATGTATACTTATTGAAAAACAGGCACCATGATCAAAACATTTATAAGTCCAAGTTTCAACTATAATAATCATAACATTCAGTACATACAAAGAAACCTAATCAATGATAATGCACATACTTTCAACATGTCCAATAAATGTCTTGGGTAGAAACCCTTTCATCAAAGGGTCGTCAATCATAAGATTTTTTCTAATATGTTCAATTGACACCTTAAGTTTTTGAACTTCCTCCTTAACTGCAAAGTACTTTAATTCCATGTGTTTAGCACCTTTGGAATATCGGTCATTCTTGGAAAATAATACTACTGTTGTATTGTCACAATAAATTTTCAAGGGCTTGGAAATACTGTCAACAATTCCAAGTCCTGAAATAAAGTTCTGCAACCACGTACCCTGAATTGTAGCTTCAAAGCATGCTACAAATTTAGCTTCCTTGTCGAAGCAGCTATAACCGATTGCTTTGAAATTTTCCATGATATTGATCATTTGGCTAGAAGATACACATAACCAAAAGTGTACTTTATTTTATCAACACAACCAGGAAAGTCTAAATCAGAGTTTCCAATCACCTCAATATCATTAGATCTTTTATAAGTAAGCATGCGATCCTTTGTTCCTTGAAAATATCGCAGAACTTTATTTGAAACTCTCCAATGATCGAGTCCAGGATTACTTTGGTATCTTCCCAACATACCAACTGCAAAGCTAATATCTGGACTTTTACATGTTTGAGCATACATCAAGCTTCCAACAATAGATGCGTAAGGAATTTCTTCCATCTATTTTCGTTCCAAATCATTTTTAGGACATTGATTGAGATTAAATTTATCTCCTTTCTGAATTGGAACAGGTGATGCTGGACATTTTTCCATCCTAAACCTCTCTAAAATATTAATGATGTATGAATTTTGAGATAAGCCCAATATACCTTGAGTTCTATTACAAAATATTTCTATTCCAATAACATACTTGGCTTCTCCCATGTCTGTCATTACAAAATTATTAGAGAGGAATTTCTTGTTGTCATACAATAGACCAAGATCATTTGCAGCAAGAAAAATGTCATCAACATATAGAATCAAGAATATAAATTTATTCCCACTGATATTCTGATATATACACCGATCAATGATGTTTTCCATAAATCCAAAAGATACAATGTTATCATTAAACCTAATATACCATTGTCGGGATGCCTATTTAAGTCCATATATTGACTTCTTTAATTTACATATCATGTGTTACATTCCTTCAATGTAAAAACTCATTGGTTGATCCATATATACATCTTCCTCTAAGTTTCCATTTATAAAGGTTTTTTTAACATCCATTTGATGTAACTCTAAATCATACTGAGCTACCAATGCCATAATAATTCTGAAAGAATATTTCTTAAAAACCGGTGAGAAGGTTTCCTTATAATATACACCATCTTTTTTAGTGAATCCTTTAACAACAAGTCTTGCCTTGTAATGTTCAAGGTTACCAAGAGAGTCATATTTGGTTTTGAAGACCCATTTACATCCAACTGTATTGCATCCTTCAAGAAATTCCATAAGGTCCCACACTTTATTTTGTTCCATGTAATTCAACTCACATTTCATGGCATCTAACAATTTATCAGAATTACCACACTTTATGGCTTGAGAATGTGAAACTAGATCATCATTAATGCCAATATCATTTTCTATTTCATGCAGATATACCACATAATCATCAGAAATAGCTGACCTTCTTTCCCTTTTGGGTCTTCTTAACACTATTTCTTGTGGTTCTTCAACCATTTCTTCATTGTGAATTTGGGAAACATTCTGTTGTGGTTCTACTTGATTGTTTCGTGATGCAATAATTTGAGGAACAACAACATGTGAAGTTAGAATACAAGAAAATGGAACTTCAATTCTAACTTCTTTAATTTCCACATTTTGTGGAACTTCACTCCCACTGGATTCACCATTCTCGATAAATCTAGCATTTCTAGTTTCAACAATTCTCATACTATTGTTAGGATAATAAAATCTATACCCCTTTGATTTCTCTGGATAACCAATGAAATTTACACTGATTGTTCTTGCATCAAGTTTTCTTTGTTGTGGATTATATGCTTTTATTTCTTCTTGACAACCCCATACATGCAGGTTTCTTAAAATAGGTTTCCTACCAGTCCAAAGTTCAAAAGGAGACTTTGGAACAGCTTTACTAGGAACCTTATTAAGTAAATACACGGCAGTTTTTTAAGCATACATCCACAAAAATAAGGGTAAAAAATAATTACTTAACATACTCCTAACCATATCTATTAATGTTCTATTATGCCTTTCCACTACACCATTTTGTTGTGGTGGACGGGGCATAGTGTATTGTGCACATATGACATGACTTTCTAGAAACTTTGCAAATGGACCAGGGTTTTGTCCACTTTCATCAAATTTTCCATAATATTCACCACCTCTCTCAGACCTTATGACCTTCACCTTTTTGTCTAATTTCCTCTCAACTTCATTTACATAAATTTCCAAGGCATTTATTTCTTGAGATTTCTCATGCAATAAATAGACATATCCATAACATGAAAAATCATCAATAAAAATGATAAAGTATTTTTCTTTACCGAATGAATTGACATCAAAAGCTCCACATATATTGGTATGTATGATCTCAAGGAGTTGAGTACTTCTTGTGGAACCTTTCTTTGTGTGTTTTGTTTCTTTTCATTTAATACAATCCACACAAATTTTTAGGTCGGTAAAATCCAATTTTGGAAGGATTTCAATCTTAATCAATCTCTCCAATCTTTCTTTGGAAATATAACCTAAATGTTTATTCCATAAATAAGAATATTTTTCATTTACTAAACCACGTTTAGTACCACAATCATGATGTAAGGTCATAAGTGTTTCATCATACATATTATCAAGATTTAGTTTATATAAACCATCATACAATAAACCAGATCCAATCATGCCTGTATGCTTAAACAAACTAAAATATCCATTCCCAAAATTAGAAAAGTATCCAGCAGTATCATGTTTTTACAAAGAAACCAAATTTCTAGATATACTAGGTACATAAAAGGTTTCACATAATTCAAAACTATATCCACTATCAAGTATTAAGTGATAAGTCCCGACAGCTTCAACTGGAACCTTCACTCTATTCCCCATGAAGATAAACTTTTCAATTGGGCTTGTGATTTTGGTAGAAAGGAATCCCTACATTGTATTCGAAACATGAGTCATACAACCAGAATCAATCCACCATGTATTATGTGGAACTTCAGCTAAGTTTTATTCATAACATGTATAAGCATTTTGCTTACCTTTCTTTTCAAACCAAGCCTTTCGTTTTAGAAAATCCTTTTGGAAATGTCCAAATTTTCCACAGAAATGGAATTTATCTTTATTTGTGTTCTTCTAGTTCTTCCTAAAAGACTCATTAACCTTCATTGGTTCCTTTCCTTTTCCATGATTCTGTATTCCATGCTTATTTCCTCCTTGATAATGCACATAATGGATGGAGTGGATTCCTAGACTCTTTAAACGTGTTTCCTCTTGAACTAACATACTATGCAATTCATGCACATTCCATTTATCTTTCATGGTGTTGTAGTTCATTTGGAAAGGTCCATACTCGGAAGGTAATGAGTTTAGGACAAATTGTACAAGGAATATTTCATCCACATCCATTCTTAAAGACTTAAGTCTTGCTGAAATATTTTTCATTTCAATGACATTCTCATGCATGGTATGAGAACAATCAAACTTCATGGTGTTCAATGTACTCATTAATGTTCCAGCAAGTGATTTTTCTGCAGTTTGAGATCAGTCTCCCACATATTTTTTAAATTCTTTAGCACTTTCAGTTTTCGGGAGACCTAACATGATGTTACTTGCTATGCTCATTCGCATGAACATCAAACTTAATATGTTTGATCTTTCCCATGATGCATAATATACTTTATCACCATTGCTACTGTCATCAGTTGTAGTAGCAGGTTTCTCTACTCGGAGTGCTAAATCAATATCCAATACACCAAGGTGAAATTGGATTTTCTCACTCCAATCAGAGAAATTTAATCCATTAAATATCGGAATAGATGATCTCTGTGAGTGAAATGATGATGAAAAGATAACTGCAATAAATACATGCTTAAAATTAATGCTTTGAAATAATAATAATACAATGATTCAGAAAAATTATTTAACATAAATGTGTATTAGTGTTCTCCTTTGGGTAAAACACTAATACACAAACATAATTGATACTAATAAAGATAACTTTATTTGGAAATAATATATGCATCAATTAGATTTATTTATTATCTTTGGATATATAAATAAATCTCATAATGCAAAATATATATTACCAACAATTATATTCATAAATTATAAGAATATGAAAATTTCCATTGGGAAATTAATAAATATCTTATAATAATGAATATTAATTACTCATAAGATATCATAATAGTATCAAATTTATGAGCAATCAATATATATCATTTTAATATAATTTTTTTGAAAAAATTTTAACTTTATGATTTGACCAATTTGGTGATTAAAAAATCTCATGCAATATTGTTTCAAAATAAAAAATATCATAACCATAACATAGTTATAATTTTTTTTATAATAAACATAAATCCAAAATATTGTTTACACTTTCTTTAATTTGATTTGGCGTCAAATTTAAAAGTCGAATAATTATTTCAAATAATGATAAATCAATATATATTTTTTTTATAACAATTTTGTTAAGGTTTGAAAAACCCATGAAAAAAAGGTGATAAATAAATAAATAAATACTAACATGTCACCTTTAAAACCATTTTCTAAAGGTGGGCAACCTTATCCATTTTTTTAATCATTAAAACAATTTTAAATATAAAATTAATTTTATTATCAAATATAATAAATAACTAAAGGGAAATTTCAAAATCTAAAATCAAGGAGAAGATGCAGCAAATTGAGATTCCCAAAAAATAGGAACTTAATATTTGGGAAGAGAAAACAAATGCACAACGGATTTCATAATTTAAAAAATAAAGATTCAGCAAATTGAGATTCCCACAAAATAATAATAATAATTGCACAACGATTATTAAACAATGAAACAACACTACAAATCACCCCATGATTCAAGAGAGAGGCAATGTATTCTCATTTAATATTAATGACTATTTAAAATAAGAAGAAAATAATTCAGATTTAACACAACACGTTACTTGGAGAATGTAATCCAGATTTGTTATTATTATTTTAACGCAAAACATAATATATTTATACATAGAATAAAACACAGATTTCTTAACCCTACTCTGATACCAAATCTCATAATGCATAATACATATTACCAACAATTATATTCATAAATTATAAGAATGTGAAAATTGCCTTTGGGCAAATAATAAATATCTTATAATAATGAATTTTAATTACTCATAAGATATCATAATAGTATCGAATTTATGAGCAATCAATATATATCATTTTAACATAATTATTTTGAAACAATTTTACCTTTATGATTTGACCACTTTGGTGATTACCAAATATCTTTCAATATTGTTTCAAAATAAAAAATATCATAATCATACATGTAAATTAGATTTCATTTATTTTAGGATCTTTAAAATCTGTGTTTATCACATAGATAAACAAAATTTAAAATAAGATAAAACATACCTTGATGCATGAGATATTTTAGTTGAATCTCCTTGATTTTCTCCCACTTAAAATTATTTTTATCCTCTGCCTCTTTTCTCTTCCATAGCAAGAATTTATGGAACGTACCAGAATTAGATTGAGACTTAATTGGAAAGGAGAGGACCTTTAAATAGGGATAAAGCAGTTATATGGGTGGTTACTTAAAAAATGTCAAAGTCCATCAATTGACAGTTTTTTATCCATTAATATCCCATTATAATAATATTAAATTAAATCACGTATCACGTGAGTTATTCTAACACTGAAAGAGTACCCTCTGGGGATGGGATGATGTGGCCTATCACACGTTCTATGTCGAAAGAGCCCAGATTATTTTCCTTCATGGTTCTCTCTACCTATACTATCTAGAAGGGGTGGAAGTGACAGTACTAATCTTCTGCATGATTTTCTACAATTCACAGGTCTTGGGAGCCCAATAGAAGAGTGATTTCATATACTCTTATAGTAGAAAGCATCATTCTCCTCTCTTTGTTATTATTGAACCCATATAGAATCTTAACCAAATTTCGTCTTTGGACATGGGAATGGGGTTTCCAAACACTTTGAATGGGTCCCTATATAATGAACACATTTGGATATGTTGGATGGGTCACTTGTCAATTGAGGTGATGAATATCACTTCACAGTGCATCAACAACAAGAAAATTGACAATGGTATGGTGGTTCTTTTTTTTCTTCATTTACGCTAGAAATGGCCCCCTTATGAGGATAGATATTTGGTAGGATTTGGTGTCATTTGATTCAGGCCACCATCTATGGTTTATTGACGGTTATTTTAATGTCATCGTGGATCCTTCACTAAAAAGAGGTCTCACAATCTTTAATTGTGGGGGCTCACACGTCTTATGGAGCATCATTGAAGCATTGGGTTTGCTGGACCTGGGCTTTTCGGGTTCAAAATACCCCCGGTGAAACAACTGACGAGGCACCAATAACCTATATAGGTGGTTGTATAGGTTCCGTTCAAACCAACAATGGTTGTATTCTTTCTCATGTGCTTTGGTTACTCATTTTTCCCATTCTCTCTCAGACCATGCTCCACTCATTTTGAACCTTATGCAGGATGTCTTTATTTGTCTAGGATTTTTGGATTGCAGTACATGGAATCAGGAGGAATCTTTCATATAATTTGTGAAGCAATCATGAGTGCAAGGGGAGGCTACAGGGTCTGGGTGAGGGATAAAATTTTGGATTAAGAATCTCAAGGAGAAAATTAAGGATTTTTTGGCCAACATGCCAAATGATGCTACTGGGTGATCATTATCCAAGCTGAGAATTCCAAAATGGAAGGGGCAGTTGGTATTTCTTATGAAATAGTGACTGGAATATACAAAAATTGTTGGTTTCCAATGTCATCATTAAAGTCGACATGGACAATCCCTTGGATAAAATTGAGTAGAGTGTCATTATTTGTGTGATGAAGAAGTTTGGGTTCCATGATAGGTTTTTTGAAATTTCCTTTAGATGTTATGCTTCTCCCCGGTTGTCTTTACCTCTCTTAGAGAAATGTTTTGGCTTCTTTAAATTAGTATTTGTTGTTCACCAAGGTGATCCTTTATCCCCTAGTATTTTAATTTTATCACAAGATTACCTTTCCCATAATTTACTTAATGGGATGCAGGATGGTCGGATCTCTCAGTATACTAGCAGGTATGGCTTTAAAAGAGTATCTCATCTTATGTTCATAGATAATATTTTAATCTCTTATAATATAAGGTGCAGATATCTATCCAAACTCTTGTAGATCCAGAATTCCTATGTTTTTTTGAGTGGCCAAAGGTCCAACCCAATGAAAAGCAAGGTTTTTCTTTTAGAAAAGTTCTCTGGAAGAAGATGCAGAGATATTCCGAACATCCTTGGATGTCAGTAGAAGTAGTCATTGATTCTCTGCTTCGGTGTCCTAATAACCTACGGCCATATTAAAATGATGTAATTTGAGGATATTACCACCAGCTTTCTAGGAAGTATACTTATTAAGAATTACATGCTGCTTTCATTTGGAGTTAATTTCACCATGATCAACAATGTCCAATACTCTATACCAATGTATGATTCTCTATCATCAATCCCACTAAATGGGATAATCAGATTATGGAGAGGCTTCTTCCGGTGTTCCTTTGGGATGAAAATCATATAGTTCATGCTCTCTGGGCTTCCTGGTCACGACTAGAAAAGATAGTGTTTTAAGGTGGATTTGGGCTGAGGGACATTAATACCTCCATGCCTAACAGGCAGGGTAGACTGTCCTAGGATATCTAGGTGGGAGAGGCCCTTGTCGGTAGAGTTCTTTTGAGACCATTATGGAAATTTTGGGGAAATACAAGATTCTAGTAGTGGTAAATCATCTATCCTCATGCGCGGCATGTCTCACCATATTGATCTCTTATGTGATGCGAGTCGGTGGATTATTGGGGATAGGAGAATCATCATCTTGTCTACTGACTGGGATGGATAAATATTGATCTATTCCTATTGTCATTCACTAGATATCTCATTTAGTGAGGCTTCAGGGAACTATGATATCACTCATGAGATGCTTCCACCTGAACATATGAAGGTTTTCCAAGATTTATTTATGAGTGAAGACCCCAACATGTGCTGTTTTACCGGTTCACGCTTGGGAAGATTCTTTGCTCGGGACTACAAGAGGCTACTTCATGCCAACGGTGCTCTAGATGAATGGGCTCCCATGATCTGTTTCAATGTTATCCTTTCCAAAATGAGTTTCCTAGTATGGTATATTCGAAATAAGGCCCTTCCAACTGATTAAAATCTACAATGTAAAGGTATTCCAATGGCCTCTCGATGTTTTTGATGCATGTACCCTCATGCGGAGTCCTCGCTTCATCTATTTTTTCAATGGGGATGGGAAAGATTAATTTGGTCATTATTCAAACCACTTCCATGTTTGGAAGGCGAATCACTCTCCTTGAATGTTTTTTTGGCTTCATTGTTTTGTGGAACTGATGGTATGGTTGGGGACCGGAATGTGTGGATGGTTCCTCTGGTTGCCATCTGATGGATCATATAGGATACCCACAACCAGGCCAGGCTTGGAAACTGTCGGAATCTCCTCTATTTGCAGATGTGGTTAAGGTTTCTTGTTGTTGAACTGGATTCATTTTTAAAAGGGTGCCAACGGTCCGATACAATATCCAAGTTCCTCTATAAACCTTGTAGACCGAGAACATTGAGTGGTTCTTGGGTCATATGGGAACCCTCGCTTGGTGTCCTAAAACATGATTTCGACAGATCTTACATGAATGGGGTAATGAGGTGGTTTAGGATTCTCAGAGACTATAAGAGGTCGGTGATGTTGGGGTATATTTCATATTATGGTCCAAGACGCTCCTTCGGTGTGGAGGCACATGCTCTTTATTCATTGATGTTGGGTTGTAGGGGTCGCAGACATCTGGTGTTGAAGGTTGAGTCAGATTCAAGGATCCTAGTTAGAGTAGTATAGGGGAGTCACATGGTTCCTTGGGAGTTGATATATATCATCCACAGATGCACAAGTGAATCCAAAGAGGACAAAATCTACATCACAGTTGAAGGGAGTCAAATTTTGCGGCAAACTCTCTAGCATGTTGGGGAAACCATGGGGAAGCCTTCATTTTTTAGGATAATTTAGGTTCTCCCCTTGATGATTGTAAGTCAACTATTCAATGAGATTCCAAGGGTATCCACCATTTTCATCCCCCTTGAGGGTTCATGTTTTTGTTTTTTTGTCTCATTCTATCATTTTTTTAATAAAAAAATAATGTCCAGTCATTCAATGAGTGAAATTTTTTTAACTAAACTATCGATTTAAAACTAATAACAGACACTTTGAGTTATAACAGGAATATAATGTATTTTATTGAGGTGAATTTTATTCCTACACATCAATAATGACTTATTGATCATTTTTATATAGTAAAAAATAATTTAAATGTGTTTCTTCAATATTGAGTAGGACAATTGTCCATTTTAGTAAAATTGTTGACAATTTTAAATTAAAATCAACACTTTGAGCCATATATATCACACTATGCATTAGATATAGGTGAGGCTGATTCATACACATCAAAAATAACATATGTATCATTATCTTAAAGTATAAAAACAATCTGAATGTGTTCTGTTAGTTTTGAGTACGTTTTTTGTCTTTTTTATAAAATGTCATTTTAATCTAGACAGACGTACTTTTGACACATTATGGTCACATCATTTGTAATTTTTACAAGAAATTGATTCCCACACATAAAAAATGAATTATCTATCATTTTAAAAAATTATCAATAAATATAAGTGTGTTTGATCAGTTTTCCAGGAGTGAAACCTTTGGAACTAAAATGTCGATTTTAAACTAATAATGGACACATTGAGTCATACCAAAAACATCATGTGTTGTATTGAAGTAATAATAACTTCTATATGTTAATAATGACATATGGATTGTTTTTCAAAGTAAAAAATAAACCTAAATGTGTTTTTTCATTTTTGAGTAGGACATTTGTCCACTTTACTAAATTTGATGACACTAATTAATAAAAAGATGTAATTTGAGTTATACCAGTCACATCGTGCATCATATTGAGGTATGAATAATTCTACGCATCCCAAATTAATTATGGATCTTTTTCCTAAAGAATAAAAAAATATATAATTTTTTTTCTTGGTTATGATTACATCAATTGTCTTTTTTACTGAAGTGTCATTTTAAACTGAAAACACACACTTTTGACTCATTATGATGACATCGTGTATCAGTTTCATGTGAAAATTATTCTTACAAATATAAAATGACTTATAAATCATTTTAATAAAGTATTTAAACAATCTAAATAATTATTTTTGGTTTCTAGTAGTTCATTTTTCTTTTCTACGAAAATTAATGTCAATACTGTATAAAAACATAGACATTGAGTCATATCGGTCACATCATGTGTTGGATTGAAGTGATGATAATTCATTCACACCTCAAAATACATATATATAATTATCCTAATGTATGAATAAAATATGAATTTTTTTTAGTTTTGAGTAGTTCATTTTGTTTTTTTACTAAAATTGAGGTAAATTTTAAATAAAGACACACGTAGAGTCATATCTGTCACACCATGCATCATATTGTGGTGAGGAAAACTCCTACATGTTCCAAATCACATATTTATTGTTTTAATAATTTATATAATAAATGTGAATGTGTTATCTTAGATTTTTGTATGACATGCTTTTACTAAAATTTCATTCTAAACATGAAACAGAGAGTTTGACTCAAAAGGATCACATCATGTATTGGTTTGACATTATACTGATTCATACACTTCAAAAATGATTTATGAATATATTGCCTAAATTATTAAGAAAAAATGAGTGTGTTTTCTCAATTTTCATGGAGTGAAACTTTTTAAAGACAAATTTAAAAATTATAATGATAACAAACACATTGATTTAGTTGTATTTTTTACGAAAATTAATGTCCATTTTAAATAGAAATAAGTACACGGAGTTGTACCGGTCATATCATGTGTCAGAATGAGGTTTGGTTTATTATTACATGTTTGAAAGAAAAAAATTAATCCTAACATTTATTTTTTACATTATTTCAATTGATTTTTATTTTAAAACTACAGACACTACATGAGAAGCAGTGAAAAACCCACAAAACCCGAAGAAATCCCACTGAATAATAAAAACATTATTCTGAGTAAAACTAAAAATAAATAAATAGCCCATAAATATTAAATAATACATTAATTCTATGGAAAATTATTTTACTATGAAAATATAAAGATTACCTCTTTGATTGAGCAGTGGATGGAACATAAAGGAATGTGGTAAATGTCAACACTCTATGGGTGAATGGTTTTGAAGAAGATTGTTTCTATGGATTTTTTGGGGAAAAAGGCCATAAAAGATGGACTGAGCACCGCAACTAGAAAAATATAATTCACCTATATTTAAAAACAATTATTTTGTGAATAAAAACTAAAAAAAATAATCAAACAATACAATACAATACATTAAATATGTGAATAAAAATTTTTACATTAGAAACACCAAGATTACGAATATAATTGAGTAGAGATGGCATTATTGTTAATCAAACCAAGGAAATGGAGGTAATATGATATAATGTCATAAATTCCAACACTGATGGGCATAATTGTTTTGAAGTATAATACGCTTATGTATTTTTCAGTGTAGAAATGCATGAAATATGGACTGAGCACCCCATATCGAAAAAAAGAATCTGCTTGTATAAGAAAACAATAATTATTTGAGTAATACTAAAAATAAATTTATAATATATAAATATGAAAAACTAATTTAATTATATGGACAATTATGCTACTATTAAAACCTTAATATTACCTCTTTTATTGATCAGAGGAAGCATCATTTCTTTTTATTCAAAGGTAATGTTTGGAACAGGAAAGAAAGTGATAAATGGAACACTATATGGGTGAAAAGGTTCAATGGGATAAGAAGAAAGTGGATGTTTTAGTGCTGAAAGGCATGAAAGATGGATATACCAACAAAACATGGATAATATAATCTACCTATAAAAGAAAGAGAACTAGTATGTGATTAATACTAATAAATTAAATTAAAACCAAATTTGAAACAACAAATTAATTATAGGGAAACTGGGTTTTTTGTGAAAACATCATGATTACATATGTGATTGAGATGAGATGGCATTGTTTCTATTCATGTAAATGTAGTGTATAGAACATGAAATAATGTGATAAATGTAACACTTCTTTGGTGAATAGTTTATAAGGGAGAAGAATTATGTGGATGTTTTGGTGTAGAAAAGAATGAAAAATGTATAGACCACCCCAACTCAAAAAAAAGAATCAACCTATATACAAAAACAATTATTATGTCAGTAATTATAAAAATAAATAAATAAAACATAAATATAAATTAATAAATTAATTCTATAGACAATGATCTAACAATAGAAACATCAAGATAACCTCTGTGATTCAGTTGAGAAAGCGTTGTTGAACTTATTATAAAGGCATGACCCATGGACAAAAATCCAATAAAATAAATGAAATCTATAAGGAATAATGAATATTTAATCATCATTTCATTATATACTATTTTTATAAAATAGAGAATAAAATATAATAACATTACTTTTACATATTTCCAATGGGTTTACTTTATTATAGTATGTTTTTAACATGTATTGGTATCATCATCTAGTGTAGAATTCATTTTCTACATGAGTAGTCAAACAATTAATTTAGATTGTATTAATTCAGTAGAGAAAATATAATGTTATGAAGAAGAAAACTAAAATATTAAAAAACATGTTTACATTCTCCTTGAAATCTCTTTCATTTATTAAAGGTTTCAAGGACTTAATTCATCTATTAAGAATCAAAATCCCCTCTTTGAAGGCCCATATAATGTACATTTTCTACATTGGGACCCGTATGAACTGATTGTGATATCCTAATGAAAGGGTCCTCCAAGATTGAATTATCTTCTAACTCGACATTTTTTTAGTCTTCAGGAAGATAATCAACCAATTTTTCTTTGTTGTATCAAATACATAAAATGCTTTCACTGATTGTGATTCCATTATGAATGTCTCATCTTTCTCCCATTCCAAGATGAAAATAACCTTCACAATGCCCATTTCATCAAATTTAACACCAGTGATATTGTCTACCCATTTGCGATGGAGAAGTGGCACAATAAATTTTGTATAATAAAACTCGTATATATCTTCCATAATTCCAAAACATGTTATAATTGAATAAATTGTATTTCTATCCATGGAACCAGAAATTTCAGCCACTAGCATAACACAACTATTTTTCATCATACTGAATTCATTATGTTATTTTGTAGAGGACATATACACAATGATTAAAAACCCAGTAAGATATAACATTTTAATTTGGTCCTTAGTCTAACTATTGAAGTCATTACGTGATTGAATTTAAATTTTTAGATAAATCATAATAAATATGATCTCATAACCATCCAATAAACTATTGATTAACTGTATTTGATATCCATCCATCAACCATTAAAGGATCTAAATAAATAAGAATTTCATTGTGGGATTCAATGAATTAATCAACATATTAACTATTGTGTAATATTTAAAGGTTATCATGCTCTAGCTCTATCATGGTAATTGTTACAACAAATAATCAGGAAATCCTTTCACCCTAAAGGTATTTGATGTGATTAGAATATGGGAGAAACATTCTTTCAACATCTAACGAGAAATAAATATTGAATTCATTATCTTCATCAGAAATATATCATTATTCAATTCAAATTTCTAGACAACTTTAATAATTTAAATACCCTTTCACAATATTAATATAACATTCAATAGGGTACATCCATATGTAATGGACATGACCACATAGTTGTACCTAGCTAACCCTGTGAACCATCAGGTGGACTATTATATCAAATAATGATAGAGAGAAAAATATATATAATTAATTTAATATGAATGCAATCTTTTTATTCATGTTGGGAAACATCATTGTTTCAACAACTTTACAACATATTTCTTTGAAAATGAATCAGAGTCTAGTGAGTGTATGTCATAATAATTGGGGAAAATGAAATAGAAAGAAACATGTATTTAATATTGCATCAAAAATATTCATGTGATTTTTTTCATTGTAACACCAAATTAGTCATTTTCATGTCATTTTTTATATTTTTTTAATAAACTTGTGGATCATTTACACATTCAAGGAAAAGAAAAAATTTCAATTTTTCATATCTGGATAGATTTAAAGATACTACAAGAATAGAATTCCACCATTTACAATTCACTGGAGAAAACTCTTCCCTTATCCCCATTTCAATCAATTCCAACCTAGTCTTGATTCAAATCTTTTGTTTTTTCGAGAACATTTAGTAATGTTCCAATAACACTATAAAATAAAATTTTTCTACATTCATGACATCATTAAAATCTCTGACATAAAAAAAATTCCAATATTGTAATTCAATGAAAATTGATGTCTTCTTCCTACCTGATTTTTTATGTTTCTATAAAAACTGTTGATCGAAAAAAGTGTAAATATTTTTTACTTTTTTAAACAGTTGATATACCATTATTGGATATGGTTTTATAACTTTATCATTATTAATATTTAATGTTGTTATCTTGGATCGGTATTTATGAAATTGAGGTGAAGATTTCTGATGTCCTAGAAACACTATCTTCGAGGAATGTTTCAACCAAACTGACTATGTGTGTTTTTCACAAATTAGACACCCCAACATTACTTTAATGCAATATCATGATAAATTTTCATAAATGGTAAAGTCATTTATCACTCCATACTACACGGAACTCAATGTGAACTCTTCACTTTGATGATCCTCATTCATTGTAGCAACTATATCTCAAATAAATTTCAGATCTTCGAGTAATGGATCAAAATGGAAATCAATGTCTTTACAGGGATTCTTTAGTCTAGATAGAAGTGAATAAAACATAATTCAATTTCACATCATGCATATTCGTGGTGTAAAGTTATAATTTACCAACATGATGGGCCATGTACTGTGAGTACTACCCTGTATACTAAAAGGATTTATTTAATCTATAGATAACTAATGATATAAGTTTCATCGGACATTTCCAAATTCTACAAACCTCTAATAAATTTTCTTTCACTAAGTAGAATCTTTTGGAAGATGTATATTCCCATATATAATTATTTTATAATCATACCATGTTAATTCTATCATATTTTCCTGATATCCATGTAGTCTTCTTAACAATGGAATAATAGGAATGTACCATACATATTTCGAAGTACATGATTAATTTTTCAAATGTCGATCTACAACACACTAAGGTAAATATATGAGTGATTCATGGTTCTTTCAAAACAATAAGAAATAATTTAGAAAATAATTTTTTTAGATATATTTAAAACAAAATGTAACATTCATTTAGAATCATATGTTCAGCATGATAGTTAGTATTATTAAGGAATCATATCATTTTGGAGATGATGTAGTTATGTAATATTGGTGTCACACCATCTGCTTTCAGTTATCATATTATATAACCCCAATATAGATAAAAATGTTGTGTATTTAGTAAAATTAGTATAAAATGTTTTATTGGAACAACTATGTTACTCACCAAACAGCTTTAGACAATCACAAAGGTCATATTAAATTTTCATTTCATTTCATTCTATGTGATATACATCATTATTAATAATGGTAACCATATAAAATGATTCATAAACCACATTATCATCCAAACGGATATCCACATTCAATTTTTTCTCATGTATAGTTCTGTATTTATAGATTTGATCTATTCCATGAAAAATAAAATGTTATTTTAACACTTCTTGACTAATTTTTCTGGAATAAAAACTATGTAAAAAATGTTAGTGGATTTGACATGGGTCATCTGCATCAACTCTGGTAAACATGATGAACTATTTAACTCCATTTTAATACTTGTTTGTCAAATGGTTATCTTGAATCCATTTTCAATTCATATTAAGAAAATTGGGTTCATAAAATATTAGGTTTTTATAATATTGAAATAATTAAACATAAGATATACATTATCAAATATAAAAGATAAAGAAGATTAAAATAAGGGAAATTCAACATCTGATTATTTCAAATAATTTATTATGTTGAAGAAAATGGGTAAATGGATTTAAGAAAAAAAATTACTCCACTATGTCAGGTTTTTTACTATTATTCATTCAATGGTAAAAGTTATGAACAACTCATCCTCGTAACCACATCTCCTGAAAATTTATTATTTCATTTTTTTTTTGAATCATCCTTCATCTCTTGTGGAAATGAACCTATGATTCTTAAAACATTCTAAGGAGTAGTAATCCATGGTATGACTAAATTTTAGTGTGGTAAAAGAAATATAAAATAGATGAGGATTGGTTCTAAGAAACAAATTGCAATAATGGTCGTTCAAGAGTTGAAGTTCATGAAGATAAAAAAATTATATAAAAGTGATGGGGGATGAGTCTCAAGAAATAAATTGCAATAATTTATAATATATTGAATTTTATAACTTCCATTTTATTTTTTTGTAATAACTGATGAATAATCCAATAGAATAATTACATTTAAAATTAATGGTATATCAAATATTTTTAAACAACTCAAAATTCTTGGAATTTCATATCACCACACAGACCCATACCAAGAATTATAGGATGTTTTTCACATTATATATACCCATATTAAGGATTATAGGGAGGTTATAGAAAAAAAATTAACCAATCCTTGATATTCTATGAAAGTCCATAAATAACTTGGCATAAAGAAATAACACGCATCAATAAGAAAAATCATAGAAAATGGAGAAAAATATAACAATTGTTGCAATGTATATAACACACACATTTAAATATATAAATATATATTTATAACCTGAAAATAATAATACACATAATTAATAAACAAATTAACATTTATACATAATTTTGAATGAAAAAATATAAAATATATTCCAATTTTTGAAAATAAAAATCCATAAATTGTGAATAAATATTTATAAAATAAATATTAAATTATATGTTCTAGAAAACTTATAATTAGATAAAAACTTATATATTTAAATATATATATATATCCCCGGGGTGAAGCTCTGATGGTAGAATCTTTACAGGGTCTCGGTGAGGTCTTTGGTTCAAGTCTCACAGAGTTACTCCATGTTTTTGTTGAGTATGATTTTCATTGTATTTTTTCAATTCCTTCAACTATTATATATATATATATATATATCATTATTAAATATAAATATATATTTATAAAAATCTATGAAACCATTACAATATAATATCACAACATAGAAATGTAAATAAAACTTCATTCTAATTTTGAATTCAGAATATTTGTTGTCTGTTGTTTGTCTAGAACAAAATTTATTTGAGGTCATTTTTGTTATGTGATGATTGTAATGAGGTATTATTTAGAAATATATCATTCCTATCATTTAGGATAAAATATTGAATGATTGTTAACCCATTTTAAAGGACCAGTGGGAATCTATTTCCGAATAGAGACTCCAACCATTACAGATATCTCTGTCGAATTGATGAGAACCAATTATGTATTAGAAGGTTAAGTAATATATTAATAATAATTTTCTGAAAAATTAGTAATTTTATGTTTTGATAAACATGAATCATCTCAAAATATAAAGGGTAATGATTTGTTAGACAATCCAAAAGGGAAAACCGTTAAATGTAGTCATAAAAGGGTAGAAATTGAATTCAAAAATCATCCTTAGTTTAAAATATTTTATGTTTTTACCCATGATAAAAAATTACACTCAATTTGATCTTTAATCCCCGTATTTATAGATAAAATTACCATAATGACTAATGTGATTATAATAACAAATAATTAAATATGGTGGAAATGATTAGGAATTCCATATGAGAAGTTTATAATTAATTGGGGATATGAGTCAATAATTTCATATCTAACAATGATTATTAATTCACCAGAGTTGATTCACTAGGATTTCAAAATAGTCAAAAAATAATTCATTTGGAGCATGTTGGGATAAAAATGTAGACAATGAAGAAAATAGATTAAAAACAACATTATAGAAATATGAAAATAGGTTTTCCAAATCAGTATTCAATTAAAATGCAGATCATAGAACAATAGTTATGTTGATAATCCATATGAAAAATTGTATACAAATATAGGAACACAAATAACACATGACATAATCGAACAAGTAATCGAAAACAAAATGCAAAATACACAAAGAAAAATCCTAAGACCAGCCTCACTATGTTAAAGAAAATATACATCAGAAACCCTAATTGTAACTAAATATTAGATTTCCAACTATATTTAAGCAACTGGAGGTAGTCGAGTAGTGTGATTCAAGATTCTATATGAAAAGGAGGTGTGTCGGAAGTGTGTGGATTTTATGGAAATCATGAGATATCACGACAAGTTCACAAATTGTTTGGGTTTGTAAATATATCCTGACACATTTATCAGTGCTTATAAATATGTTCTAAAAAAATTCATTTTATCATATCATAAGTAATAAACACTGATAAAAGGAATATTAATTAGTAACAATGTTTTAGCATAGTGAAACAGTCATTTTATTTGTGCATTTTTGCACTAATAAGTTCTCAATTTTTTCAGCATGATAAGAGCACTAATAAAGACATAACATCATTAGTGCTTATTACTTATGTGTTGATAATGGATTTATAATTATAATAATAATTAAGTTTTTAAAATATATATAATATATATATATATATATTCCCTTTTAAATATATTAATTATAATTTTATAATTATAATTATTAAATTATTGTTGAAAAATAATATTAATATCTAATATTATATTCATGCAGGCATATATATTAAAAATGAGTGAAATTGAATAATTTTAAAATTTCAACACATTAAAAATACAGACAAAATGGATAATTTATGGGTGTATGAATTTTCTAGAAAAATTAATCGATTACGTATATGTGCAATTAATATAACATAAATATTTTCTATGTTATATTGAAAAATAAAATGACAGGTTCAATTATATGTATGTACATTACAGAATATATGAAATTAGTCCCCATTTTAAATTCATATTAATTTTTAATTATAAACCTTTATTTAAAAAATATATGATTATTTAATATAAAATACCTAAATATTTTTTAATTTATAAATCATATTTATATAAATTAATATATATCTATTTATTTAATATATAAGATTTATAAATATCAATTATCATAATAATATAATTAATAAAACGATTAATATTTAATAATTCCTAATCATATTATTAATTATTATCAATAATTATTTAATTAAAAAATGTAATTTCATTAATAAATTTATTATGTATTTTGAATTTATTTAATTATTTTGTTTTATTTATGCGGGCCATTATTAGTACTGATAAAATCAATCTTTATCTATGTCAAAAAAATCATTAATTAAGGGTATAATTTCTAAACAAAGAAATTGAAGTGATGATAAAATGTTAAAATTTTCAGTGATTTCTATAGCGTAGATTAATATTCCATTGATCCTCACTTTTTGCGTTGTTAAAAAATACCCACACTATTAAATACCATAGTTTTAGTATTGTCCCTTTATTTTGAAAAATAGTAGTGACGTATATTAATATTACATGCACAATATATTCATATATCTTCTATTAATGATTCTAAAATATTATATTGACGATCTGTGTTCATGTCCTCTATATAATATGACCACCTAAATAATTTTGAAATAATCAATGTAAATATGTGTTAAAACAACATGAAAACAAATATTGTGAATTTAACCTTCACATTAGCATCGATGGAGTTCATTTAAATCATTTTCATCCATCATGATATAGATATAAATCCTTATTAAATAGATAAAACCATCAATTTTTGACCCCCTGATAAAAAGTGAATTGAGATAATTGTATAGAGAAATCACCAATTTCATATTGTTCATTTGAAATTGTGCAAGAAATTTTTTTAAATTGTCAATAATTATGAACATGGGATCCTATAATATATGTGATGAATACAATATATATTATTTTGGATGTCTCATGTTATACCTTCTACACAGTCTGGTCCTAATGAAAATTTTTGTAGGAAAACCATTCCTCCTATATCTGGTAGTTAATAAGTGATCACCTGTTTTTCTATATACACAGTAAAATGATTTAGCTACAGAAAATGACATGTACAACTATATCAAGAAAATGCTCTATTCAGAGACATCATACTCATATATCTAGATGAATTACTTTTTGGGGATCTTTGATGAAAAAAATCAGGAATTATATACAACACAATGAAGTCTATTTTGCTTCACTAATCTACCAGCTCAAATAAAATTTTATTCAACCCACGATAATATGTTAAATGTATCATATAGAGGTTATACAAAAATATTTTTTCATATTGTTCATTTGACATAATTTTTTTAATGGACATGTATTGGGGTATTTTTTGGGATGATACTTTTCTCTATGATACACTAACATACACTCAACTCCAAAATGGAGAAGTATTTTTCATTCAAAACTACAAAAAAAAATCAAAGTGAATTATCACAGAGTTTCTAGATTTCACACTAGGATAAGGATAGATCCCCTAATGATAATTATCATATTTTGGTTTTTGTTTCCATCTCCCTAGTTATGTTTTTATATCAATATTCCATTATGATTTTTGAAGGATGGACTAATAAAGAAATATAGAATAAATCAATTATCTTCTTCCCAGTGACATTACATTATCTCTAAATATAATATTTTAATGTAAATAGTAATTTAGATTTCATAGTCAAGAATTTTAAGTTTAATATGCCATTAAATAGAAGGAATTAATGCCATTTTTCAATTATGTTCCTGATCAAATTCCAAAATTCATATGGGATCCAACTCTAACCTATTCTTTAATATAGAAGAATGATCATGTTTATGCTTTATGATTCACTCTCATAGTCTTGTAAGATCCTTTCCTAGAAGAAATAACAATTTTCATCACATATTGTATGGTAATTTCTCAACTCATAAGATATAAAATTGGTAAATGATAAGAGAATATAATTGTCTTTATGTCGGACGAGTTGATTCCTCATCACATAATTCCTCTACCCGATGGATTTAACAAAATTTTGACTATCTCAAAAAATAGACACTCTATCTAGATCGAGATAGGAATGAAAAAACCTAAAGTTCAGAAAATAATTTCTTTCTTCAATGTGGCCCATATACACAAGTAGTCTTATATAAATCATGTATTGTTGGATGTCCATTTTAATGAATTGATGGAGATGTAATCCTTTCTATAGTGTTGGTGTGTCATTCCAAAGATTGTAGACTATAACACCCCAAATATTTTATGGTATGTTTCTATTAAATAATTTATATTCATTAGATATCCTATATTTCATGAGAAACTAAGTCTTTTTTGAAACAAAACATCATAGGATAATGTTATATACTATCCATTAAACATAAATTTTCCACTTCTATGTTTTGAATTTCGAGAAACCGTCGTCTAGTGTTTTGACCAGTAAGTCATTTGGAATCTAATAGAACCAACATGATTTTTTATGAATAGTTACATACCCTTATTAATAGTAATATGAATTCTAATATGACCCTCATGACTAGTAAATAATGATAATAATTTTTTTAAGGAAATAATATACTGAGAACTTAATTAATTTTTCAATATGATATAAAACTAATTATTCTTTTGAAATTATTATTTTTCAAAATAATTATGATTTTATTTAATAGTTAAATTAAAAATACATAAAAATTTATTTTCTAAAAATGGAGTTCATTTTTTAATTCAACATGTCAAAAAATGGTTATAGTGAATTTTTTTTATTTCTCAAAAATACTAGAATTTTTTGTGAATAGTAAAATTACAGTTTTAAGTTTTCATTAGTTTAATGACATCATAATGATGTAATAATTGAATCTAAAAGTATGGATGACTTTTGTACAGTAACCTATGGCATTAGGTGTCTCAATAGGCTTAAACCATGGGCCAATACCATGGGAATGCCCATGGTTTGGCAAAAACCACAAATGAGGTGTCCCTTTGAAATTATTAAAAAACTACCTTTCTTTTTCAATTAATACCCACTCATCCATTAATTTTCATTAATTTTAAATCTCTCATCCTCGAATATCTGGTGTTTTTAACTCTCTAGGAGTTCTCCCAAGGTGTCATTGGGCTCCCAAGGTCTCATCCATCATGATATAGGAGTTACACTACAAGGTAAGGGAATCCTTCATTCTCTTCTTTTAGTCGACACTTCCTTTATGTTATCTATTTGATTTTCCATTCTCCTATGTTGGGGTTTGATTTAATGTTTTCTTCTTAATTTTATTTTTATTTCAATATGATGAGATACCCCTTTTCTCTCATCATTTCATTTTTTGAAATTTTAAGCGACGTCGTTATGCTACCGAATTTTCATAAGGGATCTCTAACCTTTTCTTTTATTTTCAAGTTCATATCATTTATTTTTTTTCTCCTAACATACTCTATCCAAATGACCATTATAAACTACAATATCAACTATATACTAGAATTATATCATGTTAATGGAATAAATATCATTAATATCCTTACTCCCTCCCTTTTATTTTTATAAATGAAATCAACGTCCATGAGGTTCCAATTTATGTTCATTGTGGACGAAGGAGTTTCATTATTTACATTCTATTTAATTAATGGCCATGAAACCATTTTAATTTATTAACTAGATAATAATATTTTTATTTCATCTCATAAATTTTTTTGAATCCTTATACACTCATAATATAAGATAATAATACAAAACAAGTTCATTATGAACAAAACGACGAAGTTATTACGAATATTTTTAATAAACCTTTAACTAATGAATCATCATCATGGAATATAACCCAAAATCATTTTAAGATCATTTATATCTCCCTAAATTTCATTAATAAGATTTATTAACAAATCTGGATGTTTAAACACATTTCAAATGAACATATTTTCATGAAAACAAGTAAACGAATCACAAAAACCAAGGAGGAAATTTCTTCCCGAACAATAAAATTGATCCTCTTAAACCCTTTAAATGGGACATGAATGAACTTAGTAGGGTTACAATAAATCAATTAAATGTATTTGATATTCTGGACTTATTAATTAATGAATATAAATTTGATTATTCAGGTCATTAAAACAAACGAAAATACAATCGAGCAAAAGGTAAGGGGTTTCTCATCTCACTTTTATTTATGTGACATTTTCATTGCTCACCACTTATTTCTTGAATGAAGTAAATGTGTAATTCCATTTGATATATATTGACATGATTCTATTTATATTCATGTTATTCAATGATTCATTTGAGAGTTATTAAATACTGGTCATATGATTCGACCAATTACATCGTGGTAAGAGACTTTGTCTCAACTACTATTTTGTTGTGACTAACATTGTATTGTGCAACTGATAATTATTATGTGGTTTACCTACTGACCATTGGAGATCACATTTCATTTGAAAATTATATTTATATTAAATATCCATAATCTCACAACATGGATTGTTTTTTGTCTAAACCGTATACCATTTTACATACGGTGTTTATTTGGAATGTAATTTTAATTATGGAAATATTTATGAAACAGTATACTCTACTCTATATGGATATTGAAAATGAATATTTATATTGTATTTAATCAATGTATAAAGAATTATTTGGACATGCAGTGGTGGGTGGGGCCTACTATATCCCCTCTATTCATCGGTAGGTCTCATGAGACAAATCAGTTTGGCGACAAACCCTTCGAGTTTGTTTCCAAAAATCAGACAGGTTTCTACCCACAGAACTAAACCATTTTTATAGTTTAAGGGATTCATGTTCCAGATACATGATTTCCAGTTAATAACCATTCTATTTATTCATTATCAGTTATTAATCTTCATGAGGTTTTCATTATGAAAAAATCTATGGATGCAGTTTCATTCTCAGTTTATTACTGGAATTAGTTTTTCATTTATTTACCATGCCATATTGATTATGTCAGATTGATTATGATTCAGTTTTTATTGTATTCATGCTTATGATTTTTTTAACCCTTACTAATCATTTGATCTCACCTTTTTCATTGTTTACCTTTAACAGGTGATGAAGATAAAGTCATTTATTGAGTTCATGTTGTTGCAGTTTTGAGTTTTGTTATGTATTGTGTCTTGTAACCTTTTTAAATGTAATTTGTGTTACATCTTTGTATCTAGTTTTTAGGACTACTAAAATGATTGTACCTTTGGGATATTTCTTTAATTCTAACCATTCCAAACCACAAGAAATGCACCATCTCTATTATATAAGGGTTGGGGTGTTATAGTTGGTATCAAAGAAAGTTTCGTAGAAAACATGGAAACTAGAGTAGGAAATGTTTAGTAGGGAACAAAGCCCGAAGGTTGTATTTGAGGATAAATGTACAAGAACGTCCTGGTATTTTGGTAAGGAATAGATTATGTGGATATTTTAATAAATACATCCATGTCTGGATACGAGCAGGTAGAGGCGTCTCTGGCACAGATGTATATAGGGCTAAAACCCAAAAACACCACTTTGAGCTAGACTCGAATGGGAACTGCTGCATGATAACGGGTCTTGTTGCACTCTTGGTTACGACACTCCCGGGGGATATTCATAGGGTAATTCACATTTTCTTTACAAGCTATTATGAAAGAGTTTAATGTAAATTTTCTTCCTCAGAGAAACCATGTTTATAAGATTAGCTGCGTATAGAATTTCAATCTATGTTGAGTGGTTTTCTATTTAAGATTCATGAACTAATCTATTTTATCCCATTATTTAGAAATGGTGTCTAATGGAAGAATGGGAATCAATAATCGTGGTCAAGGTAGGGATCTTTCTACTGAGAAATTCAATACAGTCAATGTTGGAGAAGATTAGATTGTGACCATATTAGGAAAACATACTCAGGTGGTAATGAATTACCATTCCACACATGTGTTGGATCATTTCATGCGGAAGAAGCCCCCATCTTTTATTGGGACTAATAACCCAGTGGTTACTGAGTAGTGGATCATGTCCCTTGAAAATATATTCATGGAATTAAGATAAAATGAAAATGAAAAGGTAGTACTGGCAGTTTATTATCTCAAGGGTGATGCTGATAAATGGTGGTCCTTGATTCAGAATACCACAGAGGAAGAAGAAATAAAAGATATGGAATGGAGGAATTTGAATAAAATATTATTCAAAAAATACTTCCCTCATGATCAACGAACCGAAATGAATAGGAAATTCCTTGGTTTAAAGAAAAGGGAAGAAGACAGTGTTGCAGAGTATGACGCTACCTTCACATGTCTAGCCATGTATGTTATAGATTATGTACATGACTCAGTAGACAAGATTAATCATTTCTTTTAAGGTCTTAATCCATATCTTCAAAGGGTACTAGATTCTCAAAAAAAATCATCATATGATAAAATTGTATCAAGTGCAATCAAAATAGAGAAGGAATTTTATAGATCTAATTTTTCCAATGGAAACCAATATAAGAATCGGTACTCTGATAACCAAGGAAAAGGATAACAACAAAATAAGAACAAGGTAACAAAGAAATTCCCATTATATGCGAACTGTGGGAGGAATCATCTCAGGAAATTCTTAAAATCCATGGGATTCTTCTATAAGTGTGGAGAAAGGATCATCGATCTGATGAATTCAAGGGGAAGAAACAATTCAATTATATTCAATGATACAATTGCAGATATATGGGATACATGAAAATGGTTGTCCTAAGTTCTAGGGAAACTTGACTCCGAAAAGGCCAAGAGAGCTAGGTAGAGCCTATGCGGTTACAACTGCGGAGGATGAAGTAACTAATGATGTGTTGGAAGGTACTTTAATTGTTTCTTCAAACATAGCCAACACTTTATTTGACTCTGGATCATCGCATTCATTTATATATTCCCATATTTCCATGAAAATTAGATGTTTCCAATTTGATTTAATAAAGGATTTTTCAGACAAAACTCTCAGGGAATGTATCATTGCAACAAAGGCATGTCGAGTAGTCCCCCTCCATACGTCAAACTTTTCTTTAGTTTATAACCTTATCATCATACCAATGACTGAATTTGATATAATTATCTATATGTATTGGTTGTCAAATTATGATGTTAAGATTTATTGCAAGGAAAATGAAGTTACAATTTTTGAAAATGGTGTACAATCCCTTATCATTAGAGTGTAGACCTTGCCATCTGATTCTAATCTAGACCCACCCCCAGTAGCTTTATTAAATACAGTTCTTGGAGAGGAATAGAACCTAATATCTATGGGTGAGGAAAAACATTTTCAAATATATGGTGTGAATATAGTTAAAGAATACATTGATGTGTTTCCAGAGGATTTACTTGGACATCCTACAAAGCGGGAAATTGAGTTTTCCATTAATGTAATTCCTAATTCAAGACCTATATCAAACACCCCTGTAGAATGGCCATTTTAGAGTTAGTAGAGATAAAGAAGAAACTAGAAGAGTTGGGTGACAAAGGATTTATTCGACCTAGTGTTTCTCTATGGGGATCCCTGGTCTTGTATTCCAAAAAGAAAGATGGATCCATGAGGCTATGAATTAATTATATGGAAATAAATGAAATTACAATAAAGAATAAGTATCATATTCCCTGTATTGATGAATTATTTGATCAAATTCATGGATCCTAATACTTTTCAAATATTGACCTTCGATCCAGATATCACCATTAGCGTGTGAGGAATGAAGATATTCCTAAGACATCATTTCGAACGAGGTATGGGATTTATGAGTTTACAGTGATTCCATTTGGACTAAAAAATAAATCCTATGTTTTCATGGATTTAATAAATAGTGTTTTCAAGGAATATCATGATAACATTTTTTTAGTATTCATCGATGGTATCCTGGTATACACAAAATTCTTTGAAGACCATGAAAATCGTTTGGGGATTATTCTAAGAACTCTTAGTAGAAATAAATTATATGGTAAGTTTAGAAAGTTCGAATGATGGCTTCAATAGGTTTATTTTCTGGGCCATATTGTCTGTAAGGATGGAATCATTCCTAATCCTGCAAAGAGAAAGGCAATCCAAGAATTTTGCCTGACTGGCTAACCTGCTAACCAAGCTCACACGTAAATGAGTTATGTTTCTGTGGACAAAATAATGTATATTATGCTTAAAAGAATTGAAAAGAAGATTGTTCAATGCTCCAGTTTTGACTCTTCCATCAGGAAGTGATGGATTTAAAATATATAGTGATGCATCAAAGAATAGGTTGTGTGGCATCCTTATGCAAAATGATAATGTTATTGCATATGCATCATGATAGTTGAAGACCCATGAGAAAAATTATCAAACTCATTATTTTCAGTTAGCAGCCGTAATAATTGCTCTGAAAATATGGAGACATTATCTCTACGTAGAAAGATGTGCGATTTATACGGGCCACAGGAGTTTGAAATGCATTTTAACACAAAATTAACTCAAACATGACGCAAAGAAGATGGCTCAATTTACTCAAATATTGTGATTGTTCAATACACAACCACACAAGAAAGGTGAATAATGTGGAATATGCATTAAGTAGGAAGGATCATGGACTTCTGACTCAAATAATGATTGAAGGAGATCATAAATTTTCAGACCTAATAAAGATGTATATGGTAATTGTTAAAGGAGGGAAAACATATTTTCTCTTTCAAATGATTTCTAAAACATCTTTATTAGAGATGATAAAAAGTTGTTAATCTAATGATGAAAACTTTCATAAGAATGCTAATGCTTTCAAGGATGGGAGACTGCTAGAATTCGTGTATGAAGAAGGAGTTCCGAAATTTGGGAAGAGGTTATGTGTTCCATCAGTACCTGAGCTAAAAAAGGGAACTATTCGATGATTCCCATAGCTCAAATTCCTCTATACATTCGGGTAGCACCAAGATGTATAGATATCTGAAGGAATATTTTTGGTGGAATAATAGGAAGTGGGAAATTGCTGAATGCGTGTCAAGGTGTCCAGTTTGTCAAAAAATGAAGGCAGATATGCAACATCCTAGAGGAGTGATGCAACCTCTACCTATTCCTATGTGGAAGTGGGGTAACATTATGATGGATTTTTTCACCGGACTACTAAGAACGTCTATAATAAACGGTGAAATATGGGTAATTGTTGATCACCTCATAAAATTAGTATATTTCCTTCCCATAAGAGAGGATTTACCGCTTGATCGCCTGGAAACACTCTATATTAATTATGATGTAACACTTCATGGTGCACCTCTATTGATTGTGTCTGATCGTGATCCTCAGTTTACATCAAAATTATGGAAAATTCTCTATAAGGATTTGAATACTAATCTCTGTATGAGTACTTCTTATCACCCCCAAACTAACGGATAGTCTGAAAGCACTATTTAAACTCTAGAAGATATGTTGAGGTCATGCTCTCTTGAATTCCAAGGTATGAGGGATCAATACTTTCCTTTGGTGGAATTTTCATTCAACAATATTTTCCATTCTAGTATTCAAATGGCTCCATATGAATCATTATATGGAAAGAGATGTCGAACTCTAACTTGTTGGGATGAAGTTGGTGAGTGGAAACTTATAGGCCTAGAACTTATGGAAGGGACCTAAAAAATGTGAAGATAGTCCAAGCCCATATTAAAGCATCCCAAAGTAGGAAGAAGAGTTATGCTGACAACTAGAGGAAATATTTGTAATTCCAATAAGGAGATAATGTTTTTGTAAACGTATCTCCATGGAAGGGTGTATTTTGATTCTGTAAGAAAGGGCAGCTGAGCCCTATCTACATCACGCCATTTGAAATTTTGTAATGAATCGGAGCTATAGCCTACCGATTATCAATTAATCCAAGTCTCTCTAATGTCCATCATGTATTCCATGTGTCATTGTTGAAGAAATAAATTCCAGACCCAATGCATGAACTCACATATGAAGAAATAGAACTGGAACCTGATTTTTCATACTGTGAAGATCCTATTGGGATTCTTGACACAAGGGAGTAGGTATTGAGAAACGAACAACTCATCTAGTAATGGTTTATTTGAAAAACCATAATATGGAGGAAGCAACATGGGAACTAGAGGATTTCATGAAGAATAACCACCCACATCTTTTCTGTGGGCTTTATACATAAAATTTCGACGACTAAATTCCTGATGGAGAGAATATTATAAATACCCAAAAATTTAATGGTATGTTGCTCTTAAATACATTTTATTCATTATATATCCTATATTTCATGAGTAACTATGTATTTTGTGAAATGAAACATCATAGGAGAAATTAATATGCTATCCATTAAACATAAATTTTCCACTTCTTTGTTTTGAATTTCGAGAAACAGTCATCTAGAGTTCTAACCAGTAAGTCATTTGGAGTCTAATAGAACCAACATGATTTTTTGATGAATAGTAACATTCCCTTATGAATAGTAATATGAATAGTAATATGACCCTTATGAATAGTATATAATGATAATATTTTATTTTCTTAAGGCAATATGATAATGATATCTTAATTAATTTTCCAATATGATAAAAAACTAAATAAACCTTTAAGATAGTTATTTTTTGAATTAATTATGATTTTATTTGAAAATTAAATTTTAAATACTTAAAAAATTATATTCTAAAAATTTATTTCATTTTTGAATTTTACACGTCAAAAAATTATTAGGGTGAAGTTTTGGTATTTTTTCAAAATACTTGAATTTTTCATGAATAGTAAAAATACAGTTTTCAGTTTTCTATAGATTAATGACATCATAATGATGTAATAATTGAATATAAAAGTATGGTAGAATTTTTTATAGTAAAATATGACATGAGGTATCCCAAGTGGCTTAAACCATGGGAAAATACAATGGGCAAACCCATGGTATGGCAAAAACCACTAATGAGGTGTCCCTTTGAAATTATAAAAAAACTACCTCTCTTTTTATATAAATTCCCACTCAACCATTCGTTTTCATTAATTCCAAATCCCTCATCCTAGAAGATATAGGGTTTTTACCTCTCTTTGAGTCCTCACAATGTGTCCTTAAGCCCCCAAGATCTCATCCTTAAAGATCTAGTAGTTACACTACAATGTAAGGGAATCCTTCATTCTATTCTTTTAGTCGACACTTCTCTTATGTAATCTATTTGATTTTATATTATCATATGTTGGGGTTTGATTTTATGTGTTCTTATTACTGTACTTTGGACTTCAATATAATTGGATACCATTTTTCTCACATCATTTCATTTTATTAAACTTTAAGCGACGTCGTTAGGCTGCCGAATTTGCTTAAGGGATCTCTCGCCTTTTCTTTTATTTTCAAGTTCATCTCATTTATTTTTCTCTCCTCATATCTTGTATCAAAATGAAAATGATAAATTCAAGTATCATCTATATACTGTAATTATATCATTTTAATTTAAGAACTATCATCAATATTCTTACTCCCTCCCTTTTATTTTTATAAACGAAATCAACGTCTATGAGGTTCTAATTTATAAGCTTTGTGGATGACGGAGTTTTTTTATTCACTTTCTCCTTCATTATTGGTCATGAAACTATTTTAATTGTTTAACCAGATATTAATATATGTATTTAATCTCATCAATGTTCTGGAATACTTAGAAACTCATAATATAAAATAATAATACAAAATGAGTTCATTATGAACAAAACGACCAAGTTAATCCGAATATTTGTAATAAATTTTTAACTAATGAATCATTATCATGGTACATAACCCAAAAACATTATAAGATCATTAATATCTGCTTAAATTAAAATAATAATATATATTAACGATTCTAAATGTTTAACCACATTTCAAATGATCTTCAATTCATGAAAACAAATAAACGAATCATGAAAACCAAGGAAGAAAATGCTTCCAAAACAATAAATTTTAACCTATTAAACCCATTAAAATGGCCAAGAATGAACCTAATAAGGTCTTACTAAATAAATTACGTGTATATGAGGTTCTAGAATTATTAATTAATAAAGCTAAATTTGATTATTCAGGTCATTAAAACAAACAAAGAACACACTCGGGCAAAAGGTAAGGGGTTTCTCATCACACTTTCATTTCTGTGAAATTTTCATTGTTCGCCACTTATTTCATGAAAGTATTATATGTGTACATCAATTTGACATATAATAAAATGATTATTTTTATATTAATGTTATTAAATGATTAATTTTAGTGTTATGAAATTCTGGTCATATGATTCGTTAGATTACATTGCGGTAAGAGACTTAGTCTCAACTACAATTTTATTGTGACTAACATTGTATTGTGCACCTAATAATCCTTATGTGGTGTACCTACTGCCCATTTGAGATAAATTTAAATTTTATAATCATATTTATATTAAATATCCATAATCTCATATCATGGGTATGTTTTTTGTCTAAATCGTATAACATTTTATATACGGTGTTTATTTGGAAAGTTATTTTAATTATAGAAATATTGATGAATCTGTATACTATAATCTATATGGATATTGAAATAGAATATTTATCTTGTATTGAATAAATGTAAAAAAAATTCATTGGACATGCAGTGGAAGGTGGGTCCCACTATATCCCCTTCATGCATCGATTGGTCTCATGAGACAAATCAGTTTGGCGACAAACCCTTCGAGTTTGTTTCAAAAAATTATATGAGTTTCTACCCACAGAACTAAATCTTTTTATGGTATTAGGGATTCATGTTCCAGATATATGACTTCTAGTTAATAAGAATTATATTTATTAATTATCAGTTACTACTATTCATGAGGTTTTCATTATGCCAATATATATGGATGCAGATTCATTCTCAGCTTATTAATTGAAATAGTTTTTCATTTCTTTAGCATTCCATATTTATTATTTCAGATTGATTATTATTCACTTATTATTGTATTCATGCTTCTACTTTTTGTAACACTTATTGATCAATTGAGCTCACACCTTTCATTGTTTACCTTTAACAGGTGATGAAGAGAAGGTCATTTATTGAGTTCATGTGGTTGCAGTTTTTAGTTTTGTTATTTATTGTGTCTTGTAACCTTTTTCAATGTAATTTTTGTTACATATATGTATCTCGTTTCTTCAAGACTACTAAACTGAACATTCCATTGGGGTTTTTTATTCCATCTAATCATTCCAATATCACAAGTAATGCACCGAATCCAATCTAGAGGGGTCGGGGTGTTACATTGACTGCACCAATCAGTAACCATGTTTTTATTGTAAATAATTCATTTTAGGTACTCCATGACTATGATGACACAATATTTTATTGGATAAATAAGAAAAAAATAACTTCTGTCAGGATTATGATAAAATTGTCTATGTACTGACACCAAATATAATTTTTAAGAGGAAATGAGTACATTATTACATTTTGAATATATATAATGAGTCACATCATGAATGACTAAATAGTTTCAGAAAACATGATAATGTAGAAACATAAATGATTTCATAATAACATTGAAATTATAAAAGCAATGAAGAAGAGACTTCAATTATACTATTCACAATATCATTATTCATATCATGGTGAATGGAAATAAAATCATGTGACCTCATATTCTATGTAAATTTTACATAGAATGTAATCTATAATTATTAAATAATTTATAATTAATATGAATTTCTAAATAAATAAAATCAAATTATATTTAATCAAAATAATGATTATAAGGAATAATATGTCAAGAAAAAATGACTATCACTTAGTGTCATAAAACTAATCACGTGATCTTGACACTTATTAATAGATATCAGAAAATTGAAAATAACCACATGGAAATAAATAAAATATATCTTATAATATTTTAATTCATAATTCTAGGAATCATAAACATAACATAAATTCCATTTTCCAACACATATTTTACAAATGGGAAAGGCCTCTTCCAAATTCACAAAATATTTTTTCTCATGAAACATACCAAGGAACATAAGTTCTATAGGGGGCCATGCCCATCACATACAAAGTCCAATGAATTCTTTATATGAATGTGTTTAATTATTATAAATTTAATCATTATTATTTAAATAATAATGAATGAAATTTAAATAATTTCCCCAATCAATAAACATCCCAATAAACCATGTAGATTAATATGGCGATTGATATCAAATAGAACAACTTCTTTCAATGTGTTCATAAAATATTTGGAGAAATAATAAACATGATATCATAAAAATATATCCCTAGTAGATGAATAATATTATAATTGGTTATTTTATTGATAAATTATAAATAACTTATAAATATCACTAAAACATTCTTGATAAATTTACTGTTTTCATATTGAAATCAACATTTAAAAGTTGAAAATTCCCATAATATTGGGAAAATAATATTCATTGAAAATTATCATAAAAACATAAAAGGCGTGATTCAAATAAATTAATGGTCATTATGGAGGAAAATTATGTTCATTCTAAGTCAGTTAAAACAATTACTCACTTCACATTTATTTTGAAGAATATCAAAAAGCACATTGTTTATAAAAATAAAATTTGATTCCTTTTAGAACATTTTGTAAATAATCATATATTGATATAAATTTCGTTAGAAACACATAGGATAATATTTAAAACATTTTTCAATGAATTTTAACATATCATAAAAATTGAATAAATTTATTTTTGAAAAAATAAAGAAAAGAAGAAATATAGTTTACAAAAAATCTAAGTCTTTTTAGGTAAACAATTGATGAATTTATTTCATTAATTCAAAATTCCAAAAAATTCCAGAGGTGAATTAAATATATTTTTATTATGTAATATGTTTCAAATAATTATTACAAAATATACATAATCATAAATATTCTGGAATAATGATGATATTATGAAATAAACCTATATCCTTGTGGTAATATTTGAATTACTTCACACATGAATGAAATAAATTCGAATAAAACATTAAATAAAATTATTTTAAAAATATTATCCATAATTTATTTCAATTTATTAGTTGATATATAAAAAAATTAATATGTGGTGAATAAATAATTTTTCTAAAGTTTGTAAAAGAGATATCAGAACCCATTACCTCACATCTGACTTCCACTATATGTGTCCAAACCTCCAGTATCATAAATATATATTTATTAAAAATATATTCCTAAAAAAATTATTTCAAAAAAATATGATTTTTTTTATAATACTTAATCATCATTTTGTTATAAATTTTCTATTATAATCACTATTTGTGGTGGAAACTTTTTAGCCATCCATTAATTTTTGGTTCAGTATTTTCTGTCATTGAATTTGATAAATGTTTCATCAAATACATAATAATATTCATGATATAAATATAATATATATATATATATATATACATTATATTAATATTTACATTCATCTATAAAATTAGGATATAGAAAAATGGATTACAACACTCGAGAAGATGATAGGCCAAACGTACACATGAATGGTGTTTTCAGTTCTCATAGAAAGCATTAAAAGAAAGTAAATTATAATATACCATTAATAAAATCATTATTAATACACATATATCATTTATACTCATTAAATATATCCTTATAACCATAAATGAAAATCATAAATGAAAAACAATTCACATCGATTCCTGAAAGTGTTCGTCAACAAGTACGTATGACTGGCATTATTGTTTTCGAGTGGATTATAATGTAAGAAGGTATATATGATATTATTATTTAAAAGTAATGTTTATTTCATAAATATCATATTATTTATAAATTATATATTTACAATAATCCACATAAGTTGGAACTTAAATAAAAAAAATAAACATCCACATGGGGATGGTATCCATTATGTAATCATAAGCGATGGTCTAATTTTTTATTAGAAACAAAAGATATGAATCATTTTTACCAAAATAATAATAAAATATCAATATATATATGATAATTAATTTATTATTTTATCCATGAAAACTACACATTATGAGTAAGTTGACGAATAATTAAACCTGAATGACTTTGTAAATACAATTACCTATTCTTTAGTATACATCTATTAAATATTCTATTAAGGAGACTAGGGTTAGTATCTTGGATGGTGAATAACAACAATAACATATATAAGGATGTTGATAAGTTAATTAATAGGGTTTTGGTATCAATAGGTAGATTAAATTGGTTTAAATGAATGATAGAATGAGTGATCATTTATATGCGAGTGGAGGGAAATTCATTTAATTTCATAAATTATTAAATTGGTATAAAATATTTTTTTTTGAAAAAACTTATCCTAATTGATATCATTATATTATAATATAAGTAAAAGTGTAAATAAACTTATGAAATATAATTTTTACTAATTTATCATATTTTTTTATCATTATCATTTAGCTTTTACCCCTAGTTAACCTTTTTTATGATTACAACAAAATTAAATATATAAAAAATTTAAAGGTAAAGAATCAAACTGTAAAATGAAAAAAAAATACACACTTGAAACATGGATGATGTTTTCAACAATATCCTCTTTAATTTTCTTGTTCTAATATTGGTATAAATTATAAATCATTTAATAAAATATTATTTATTATAAAATATTATTAATTCCATTTTTTACAATATTAATTTAATATGACATTATATAAATTACAAAAAGATGAATAAAAATATAATCATTTCACAAATCTCTAAATTTTTACACAGATCTAGAAAGTTTGTGATACACATTAATTCATTCAAATTATATCACTTCAAATTTTTTCAAATTTGTGTATTTTTTTCTATTTATTGAATCAATATTATGTTGGTGTGGCATTATAATTTATGTCAATTACAAAATCTAGTAATAATTACCATTTGAGAGAAAATATTTATCTATGAAATATATTTTTATAAATAAACACATCCTATATTTTTTGTTATGTCAAAAAAAATTATTGTAAAACATAGACAATGAATGTTTTTACTTTTCACTGTATAAAATTAATATAAATGTGGAAATAAAATAAAATTCCAAAATAATATAATATATATGAATATTTTATGATTATATGTGGAATATGTTTTTTTCGAATCAAATGGGACTTTGTTAGGGACACATAATGGTCTTATGGCGACTGGTTAGTGCATCCCATTAATATAGTGAAGGCGACATCATGCTTATTTGTTTCCAATGGATTTTTTCTCCCAGTGAATGTTTTCCATTTCCCTACAGTTTATAATGGGTTTGATCATGGAACCTAAAACACCCAATGGTTCTGTATCTCTAGGGACCTTTATTCTAAATTCATGCACTCATAAGGTGTTTTCACTTACGATGCTTGTGGACACACATTGGTTATGTGGATGGGATTTCACGCACATCACACACTTTTGCTTAAAGTTAGTACCTTGTTTGGTACTCTATCATATATTTAAGATATATTCATGAGTCCCTAAATATTTATCAGGTATGAGATGGCTCATCCCATTATTAGAGATCAATTATTAACATGGGTGGAATTCAGAATCATATCCATGTATATAATTTTATTCATCAATGGAGATATACACATATATAAAAGGTTATATATTAATGGTATCCACATATATACTACATAGATATTCTTTAGTCATTGTTATAATGATGATGGTTTCTAATCCAATCATTGGGGCACTTAGTATATTTTTTTCATCTAGGGAGATGTGATTAGTTTTGATGTTGGGATCTACTACATGGATGGGATTCCCATTTAACCTTCATAAAGTATTCATAACACTTTTAGTTTAGTGCCTCTTAACATGACACATCACACCTTTTATGGTAATGTGATGAGGACCAAACCATATAGTTTAATGTCATGTTATAAGGATGTCTAATTGGAAGGTTCCTAGTCAAATTTTAGTGTAGTACTTATGCTGAAACATCCCAAGGAACATATAAGTGATATGAGTTTCCAAGTTGAATTAAACCCTCCTAGTAATGTGGACAAAATAAAATTGTGTTTATCTAGGAGATGGGTTCGATCATCAGTGAGGCTTCATACATATCAAATTTGGATGGGAATCAAAACTCGTATTATTTTATAGGTCTCACAGGGAAGTATATAACTTTAAGACTAATAATTTGAGGCTTATTCTGGAATAGTATAAACTATTAAAAATAACCTAAGTGATTTATTATATAATGGTTATTTGGAGGCTTGATTGGGGATTACACCTTGGGAGGATGACCGTTGATTTGGGTTATGGTTCGGACAATCACCCGAGGGGAATTTCTCTTGATCATGGGCCTTAGATATATGTATTATATATAATATTTAGATTGTTAATTAATGTTATAAATGTTTATTTATGAGGACCCATTCCTATAGAGACCCTCAAGGGTATGTCTCGTAGGAAAATATAGCTCTTTATGATGATAAATATGTAGCTTGTTCCTGAATACTATTCCCATTTTAAGGAAACCATGATGAATATCTTAAAACATGGTGGTTTGGGTAGCTTAACTCGGGGATTATATCTAATTATGATTCCCCTATTATGGTAATTTTTAATGGGGCTTATTCATAAGTAGGATTCCCTTTGATCTCAATACCTAAGTGGTATTCCTATATATCCTGGTTAGTATGAATAAAATTTCTCATAGTTCAATGATTTATATAAAGTTTTGGATGTCATGATCATCATTATCCTCTAATCCCATGTGATTCATGCTCAGTGTGAGAAACTGGAGGATGCAACATATTTTCCAAACCACACACTTTTCCTCCCACGTTGGTGGAAGAGGTCAGGGCTAGAGGGGAAGAGTTAGGGGTTATGGAAGAAGAGGTCGGGGAAACATCACTTCCCCCTCCTCACATTACATTGTATGTAAGTCCATGGTAGATAAGTAATTAAGGTGGAGGATGTGGTGGTATAGGGGAACAATACTAAAAACTCTTACAATAAAGGCAAGGTGTATACATTAGGATGGTTTCTCTAGAATATGTTCCTTAGTACGATGAGGATCTAATCCCATGTTTAATAGAAAATAAAGTGTTATCATGTCCCTATCTAATTGGAATTGGAGTCTCTGGGTATCATATTCTAGAAGGGGCGGACATTGTCTTATCACCAGAATCTATGAATGGGAACTCCTCAACAATGTACATTTGTAAAGGGCGCTCGTGACTATATATATAAAAATAAACATACACCCTAAGAATCTAGACCATCTGGTTGGACAAGTGTGGGGAACCACTAACTTTATAAATACAAATCAACGTGGGGGACACTTTGGGATACAATTTACAATAATTTTTTATGTTATGAGTTCTATGTGATGTCTTTTATTTGATCCCCCTCAAACAAGGGAGATGAAAAATGATAGGTATGACCTTGGATGGATCTTAAGGACCTATGGATGTCTTATGTAGGGTAGAAGGTATGGAAAACAATTTATTCTCACATAGTGTGTGTTATTCATAGGTAGGTTTGGGATAACTGATGTCAACATAGGAGAAGGACCACCAGGGAGACTATACTTGGGTGAGACCCTGCTCAATCTATCAAGGGTCTCCATAGGTATTCCCAAACATGAGTCACATAAGTCTTTTTTCCAAGGAATGGAACTCCACATTTTTCATCATTAAATAGTTTTTGGGTGAATACCACTCATAGGTGTTATTTAATTTAAACCCTATAAAGAATAAATTTCCATTGTTACCCTTTAATTTAATTTTATTTATGTGTTGGAGAACTACCTAGAAGGTTTTGGGTCAGTTATTTGACGAAATATGGTAATCTGGGAAGCAATAAGCCTTTGAAAAATTTCACCCTTCTATATGAAGACCTATATGGAAAATTAATATAAAAATATAAGACCCAATGTGAAGGATAAATGTTTCAAAAGTTATACATGTAGGCCATCCGAATAGGATTCTTCATAGGTACTTTCACAATGATGGTGAATTGAGGAGATTTTTGTGAACAACCTTTGTGGAATTTTGAAATCTTGACCTTCTTCGATTATTTCCTACTACTTTTTCATGTTATTTTACATTGTCTCCTTTTCATCCATGTGAAAAAATTTATTTTCAAAAAATATCCCTCCCTTAGGATTTGAACAGTTTTGAATGAAGAGGACCTAATCCATTTGAAAGAATGGATAAAAAGGATGAATGGTATGCATAAGTTATATGTTCTAGGATTCCTTGAGTATAGTTTCCTAAAGTATTCTATGTATGAAGAACTCATATTAATGTCATCTAGGGATGCTTACATTGCTATAAATAGGCCTCTCAATTTATTGAAAACCTATGATGACTTTCAGTTTTTAGGTCTCGATAGACTAGTCATCCGCACAAATCCTTTTCTCGTGTAATTTTTATAATGATATCATTCGCACAATCATTACATGTATCTGGCTATGTGATGAATAGGTTTCTGTGTATGAAATGCATAGGGGCCTTGGATGATGCTAATTCTCATTGAATTGTAATGGTGCACTTGCGTGAGCCACTTGTGCAAACAACATTCCTTAGAAGAAATTTCACTTTTATGGATTCCATTATAAAATAAACCAACTATCAAAATGTACATGATATTTTCTTATTGGTTCAATATTTTCTAGGATGATTTAGGTTTCTGATGAATTTGATGCTAAACATTTTGAAAAGGTGATAAATAAATATAGGGAATGATTATTATGACATATATGAGACCAAACATCCAAATACTGTAGGGTTTTAGAATAATTATCACTAAATTTTGACAAAGAGTTCTTATCTATCACTATATGGTCATGACCATCTATGATAGGTCATTAAATCGGCTCCAAAGAACTACCTTCAGGCCTCATGGTTTCAAGACTACTAGAAATTCATAACCTCCGACATTTTCTGTGTGTGTAAACATATCAATGTTGGGACATCATCCACAACCTATTTAATGGATAACACCACATGTGATCAAGATCTAAGAACACGCATAGTTGAAATAAAATTTACATTTCTATTCTTATGTCTTTCAAGATTCACTGATAGATCAATCAAAGGGTTGGATGAATGAATGATACTTTCTCCTAGGTGGGAGGGTTTATCCTCCATGGATTTGGGCGTACTGGTTGCGCCATGCTTGTGTAGACTTCCAAAAATCACTATATGATGTTTGAATTTACAAGTCCATATGGGTTGGTAGGACCTATGTATATAAGAGTGATGATTTTTTCTAGATTTAGTTATCTAATTGAGTACACAGAAAAATTATTTTCATCTGACAGATGGAGAGGTTGGGATTAGTTTATGGGATTTTTAAAACATCTCAAGGGACCCAATTATTTGAGATATGTATGATGAATTCATCCCTATAAAGGCAACCTGGAATTCTACTAAGAGGATTCCTTATTTAGTGTGTAAGCTAATAAAAATATATCATGACATTAAGAAGTTAGAAACCCACATAAAAGCATATTTTCATCCAGATATGTGGATGGACATTTTCTTGGGGAAGAATGAGGAAGGCCCCACATCCAAAAAACCAACGACTCGTCCCTAGGTAGTGAGAAGAAATTTAACAAGTACATTATGGATGATATTAGAAAATGTATAATATAATAATTGGGGATATAATGTTAAGACCAATGTTTCTACCAAGACATTATTACATGATTTCTGGCCATGTGGCTCAGTGTAAATATGATACCTTCTTGTGATTCAAAGAGTGGAATATGGTTAAAAACATTATTCGTGGTATCCAACCAGGTAGAGAAAAAGTTAGTGGGGTTGGCCACCTCTGTTTTTGAAAAACATCATCAGAGTGTGATTAACATTACAATAGGTAAATATCTATTCAGAATTGTTGGACTATTATAGGTATTTTGGGAATGTATCGCAGCTTTATAATGAAATATTTGATTTTTGGTAATATCCTTAAATGTTTAAAAATATTATATTATTGAATGAATTTATTTTAACATCCTTTGATGAAAAATAAAACAAATTACTTTTAGAACAATTGATAATTTTAATTAGTCAAAATAAACATCAATTTTTTTCTAAAGTCTGAATTATCATAGGGTATATTTTTGTGATATTTTAGAGATTCTTCATTTTTGTATGAATATCAAAAAAAGACAAGATTTTAATCGATCAATACATTTTCTTGTAAGTTAATTATAACGTTAAATTATATAAAAAATTTTATTAATAGTTTTATTAGATTAGATTTTTATTAATTAATCCAATATAGGTAATTTCAACTAATTTCAAAATGAAATTGGATATAAAATCATTGCAATCATTTGATCATTTTTAAATTAAAACCCTGCATGGTCGATCTGACAACATGATTAATATCATATTTATTTCAGCCTCTTCTATGATTGGAATATGAAAAAATGGATTCCATATATGGAATCAACATAATTTATAATTTATAATATGGTCAACATATATTTTGATCAAAAATAATAGAAAAATTAATTAAAATTAATTACATCAATTAGGGTAAACATTATCATAACTAGGAAATAAAACATAAATTTATGACCAAAAATGACAAAGAAACATTTGCAACACCCTTTTTATATCAGTAATTATGATAGTTACCTTAAATTCTTGAGTTTTATTGGTTTGGAATGATTATTGTTAGGTACCAACATGGGTACACCAAACCTATCTTAAAAAAATCAATACGAGTCCTTTACTTTATCTATAAAAAGCCACTAACTCCCCCTCCTATTCACACCTTCTATACAACTTATGATCATAAAATATCAATCCAATTCCCTTCCTAACATCACCCCGTTCCTTCATGAATCCTTACCTTGTACATAAAGTATTCAAAGGAATCCTTTTAGTAAAAACAAAAAGTATTTGTCCGATAAAGATATAACACCTTCACTCAAGATCATTCATTTTATTATCAATCTCCACCCCCTCCACCCTCTTTACTCCATGATTGTATAAAAATATTCATCGAAAATATATTATGATATTTTTTATGATAAGGGTTCAACATACACTTCCACACACTTTTATCTAATGGGTAATAAACATATTGTTAATTATCATTCTTTTTTGATGAAATATTATAATCCATCTATCAAGAAAATTAATCATTTTCCTTACCCTAGTTTTATTAAAGACGTATCTATATACTAGTACGTGTTTCCCACTGTATGTTACATGAGATAATGTATTTACATAATATCTAAACATCGTACTCTTCAGTCAGAAATATGTTGTATTCAAAAACCACGGTTTTAAAAATGTTTTCAAAATATCATTGAATCCCATTTTCAACAAAAAATGATTTTATAAATATTTAATGGAATTTGAAGATTCCATTATATTTATTCAATTATAATGGATTTCAAAAGTTTTATTTTTTTTAAAACCATTTTTCAATATAGAACGGATATTTTCATCATGAAATATTTTTAAAATATCATCTAAGATTATTTCCCATATAAGATAACATCATTTGGTGATAATAAAGATTTTTATGGGGAAATCATTCAATGTTTCCTTTTATATTATATCTCTGAAGGGATTATGTTTTGATGGAATCATTTTTTTAGAACTCATTTCCCTTTCAAATGTCATATATTTTTGAAAACCACTTCCTTTCACTATATTTATGATTAAATGATTATGAAGCATGTATTATCCACAAAATGATTTGTGATTCCATGTTTATAATACCCATTTTATTTCATGGGTTGTTATATAACTATATATGATCTTATGGCACATGTATGAATGATTTCACTATGAGAAGGGTGTTACATATATCACCTTCAAATGCATTGGGTAAATATTTATATCACACGAGATAGAATAATATTCTCTTGAAAATAAATGTTCAAAACTAAGATAGCTATAATAGTGAGACATGACTACCAATATGGTATGAGAAGTGAACTCATTCTACTAATATGGGCATGGAGTGAACCATTAATACCATGATGGTATGAATAGTTAACCCATACTGCAAAGATGGATTTGGAAAAGACTCATCATCTACTATTGAAATCATATTATATACATATATGTATATTATTATTAAATGTTTTAATCATATGTTATGCTTTAGTGTGTTATATTCTTTATTACCTTAGGATACCTTTATTATGAACTACCATTATTTATGAAAAGAATATTGTATATGATCTTTGATTTGTATGCTATGATTTTCTATTTTCATAATCATGTTCTCATACCCTTATTGTCATGATTGTGTGTGCATATCTTCATAATTTCATCATACTAGTCATTCAAGATCACCTTTTCTTTGTCATCATGTTATGAAGATATGAATTATTTTAGATGTGCATATAAAGGGTTCTAGTAATGAAGAACCTATTGAGAGATAATGTTGTTGGAGTTGGTGGCCTAAAACCAACTACATTGTGGTTTATTCATTATTAAATACCTTATCACATATTTATTGTTCTTCTTTACAACAATGCATGTGATAATTTCCTATGGAGAGTTGTTTTACAAAAGGGTCTTAATGGATCCCTACAATGATAAGAACCTGGAAGTTCCACAACAATATTCTTGAATATATGTTCTATGGTCTAATGATGTTATTTTAGAGAATCATGTAATACAGACCATTAGGGGTGAGGACTCATAAAACATTGAGGTACCTTCTTGTGGTGTGCGACCTTGATAAAATCTAGGAGGATATTATGAGATTGAGTACTGCCAATATGAAATCCACATTTCATAGTGGCATTGGATGTTATTATATGTGGACATGTGTAGTGGTACTCATACATTAAGATTATTATTAATTGGTATTAGAACTCATTCACTTAGATGTATTGATGAATACTGTGAAGACACACTGTTCACAGCATGGTAGCATATACTGGGTTCTTCATGAGTAATAATGCATTAATAGATAATGAGATAAAGGATTTGTCCCTTTTGTTCCATAACATAAGTTGATATCTCATGCTCTTTGATAGAATTGATATATCCAAAATAAATCCATGGCCATAGAGAGGAATTGAAAAGATCAATTCCAGATATTCAAATAAAGAATAATTGAGCACATTGGTCGATGGAACAAGCATGCAACCCGATTGATTCTAGATATTGAGTCAAAGGAATTACATTACACAGTATGTGTTCGCTAGAGGTGACACATCATTACTGTGTTAACTTATTTCTCTATGGGTGCCTTGGTGCATTGCTCGACGATATCCTTAGAATTTAGGAAGGCTCTATCTAATACCACTGAGAAAGAGGATAGAGGGTCTCACACTATGTGTATCCAAGTATATCAGTGAAATATTCTTTTAACAAATTGAATAAATATTATTCCCGATTATGGTAAAATAATTATTTAAGGATTTATGATCGCATTTATTTCGACACTAGTAATTCGAGAGAACATATTTTGTGTGAAATTATATATTTATTAGAAAGTAATATAGTGATATTAATTTAATAAATAAATATTCATTATTAAAGGCCTAATAAATGTGGTGGAGGAAATAAGGGAAATATAAATGAAAAAGAACACATCATTTATATTAATATAAACACATTGGGTAGTTTTTCTAGGTATTTGTGAGAAAAAAATATTATTTATTTCACTGAATAATATTAGGTGTAATTCAATGGGTGAATGTCATATAATAATAATACATAAATAATATTATTAGAAATGGGGTTTCATTTAGAATTAAATGAAATTAATATATTCATTTGGGTAATTAATTCAATTTATTATTCTATGTAATTAGAATCCCTATTATATTTTTCTCATTAACCTATCCATTCGGTGTGGTTCTGCAAAACGGATCAAAAAATAGCTCCTAAGACAAGATATAATTATTTTATTCCATGAATGCTCACAATTTACATGATATATCCTCCTCTAATAGATCAAATAGAGAGATTTGGAAGCGGCTCTAAAGGTGATCGAAGGAAGACATTGCATGTCATGTATCTTTTGCACTAGCACCAAAATATCCCTTCTGTGACATTCGGAGATAAGTGGAGAACGTGTGGATCACCAATAAAGTAAGCCTACACCTGGCTTCTATGATGCAATGATGGATCACATCAGATCGTGACTAGAAACATCAACGATGAGATAATTTTATCAAGTTAATTCTTGTATTTTAATTAAATTAGTTATAACCAACAATTGAATATCCTATATATGGTTTCTGGAATCCCGTCTTTTCTTTCCTTCTTCATTTTATTACAATGATCAGCTGATTTATCATCATGAAAGATCTGGGATTGATCATTATTAACAATAAAATTAAATTTTGGTACACACATCCACATGCTTTCGATGTGATAGGACCCTACAAGTGGTAACAAATGGTTAATATCATTGATTATAATTTTGTTTGATGATTTATTCATTTAATAACTTACTTGTTTCAATTTAAGTTAATAAATCTATAAATCTAAATCCTGAGATTTATTCATCCTCTATCGTTTCTCATTCACCATAAATAAATGATCATATTGTTTTAATTATGGTTAAAATAAAATATAGGGTCTCATCTGGAGGTTCTAAAGTTTCTTAGTTGTACAACACCATAACACACAACATGTATTCTGCAGTATACGCTATGTAGTCAATGTTAAACGCCTATGATAGGCTTACTAGACCAAGCCATTTCATTGGTGTTTGTCTATATCATTAAGATGTTGTTTTTTACTATGATATGTGGTATACGGTTTATATATTACACTCCATGTGGCCCAATGGACATGGCGTGTAGTCCCTTCAGGTTAGGGTTGGACTGTGTACCCCTTACATGGCATGCCCAGATGTTGACTATGTAATGTGAATACTATAGGGTGGGGGGCCCACGAGACACACCATGTACTCTGAATAATTTTGATGTAAACACACACACTGTATCCTCGACCGTGTACTTTAGATGGACGGTGAACGATAGTACACGACGTGTTTTCAGAACTTCACTTCGTGGTGTCATCCAGATTATGTAGATTTATTAAATTTATTATTATATTATACAAACCCTTGAGATTTTTACCATGGTGTGGGAATAAATCTGAGTCACAATACCTGATAGTTGTTTTATATATATGTGTTTTGTTTAAAATCTATGTAATGCTCTTTTATACTCATGGGGTAGTAAGGAACGAGAATTCACTAGGTTTCTTCTAAGATAAAATTTACATATAATGATAATTTTAAATGATTTTATTTGTTTAAAATTATGATGGGAGATAATCTCAAGGAAATTAATAAAATGGGCTTAAGATAAAAGGATTGATTAATTAAATATAATTAAGTAATTTGATCATGATTTATCTTAAACACTGAGGATTAAATAATTGAATGCTAGTTTTAATTATATGTAAATATTGCAGCATGTATGGATTATCAAGAGATAGACCTAGACCATTGTATGTGGATGGTTTATTTTAATTTATTTATTTAAATTAAATTTATTGGCTGGCTTGAATTCTCTTCATTAATATGTAGGGTCTAGAAGCCCAAGGTTTATTTAACGTAACACCCCATTTTACCCCTCACATGTGAGAGAGATAAAAACATATGTAATGGATGGATCTCTCAAGCTAGTTAAGGTGTCTCAAGCTAGAATCCAAGTTGATACCAATCCAATGAGATAAAATGGTGGACAGGTGGAATGACGTAAACATAAACCCACAATTTTAAGGTGTTTTCCCCCTAGGTCTTAGGTTAGTTTATCAACTACTAGATAAACTAATCAATAGAAAAAACTAATGTTCATACACATTATTTTATTGTTGATATTATCGTGGATTATTTATTTTGGATGTGTTATCATTATCAAACAATTAATAAATTAAACAAGCATGTAAGATAGAACTAAAATATGACCAGCTTATATGTAAATATTATCTTAGACATGGTTAATCACTTAATTATATCCCACATAATATTAAAAATAACCTAAGAAAGATAATAAAGAGTAAATTTACATATAAGTATAAAATCCATCAAAGAAATATTATGTTGGTTTAGCCGTCCATAATATTGGTTAGAATCTAACCATATTTCAAAGTGCTTGGCCAACACTAGTTTGGGTGCTTTCAATTATCGGTGAATTCAAATTCATGGTTTTGGGATGACATAACATGGTTCAGATCAAGGGTTGACTAGCACAACAGAACATGGTGTGAAAAAGAGGTAAAGGTTGAGGAAATCCAAAATAAAAGGATTTCAGGAATGGGGAGTCCACTCAATGGATGAAGGAATTCTACTTTAATGTAGTTGGAACTTGAAATGCCTACCTAAAACCCTTCATGTTGCTTGAACAAACCTAGTTGGGGTGATATGAAGTAAAATATAGATCCTTGATACTAGAATATTCATCCAATAGAATATTCTGAAGTCAATGGTGTGGTCTATTGGATTTCGATAAAATAGTTGGATACTAAAAAGTAATAATTTTGTCTCAGTTTTATCACGATAATATAATAAACATTTGGTCATATTAATTTGTAAAAACGAAAAGAAAATCCACTTCAAACATATCATTGCAAACAATACTCGAGAAAGATAACCTTCTCACCATCACAAATTTAAAGCAATGGCAGAGGTGTTTACGCATCATCCTTCTCCAGGGGAGGAAATCGTACGTGCTAAAAGAGCCTATTCCAATTGCACTATATCTCTATATGAAACATATGTAAGATTCCACATATTCCCAAATCTTCACACTATTGGCTATGTTTATTGAGCACTTGAAGCAACATAAAAACATGGGTGAGTATAGCATGATGTCTCACCGTACGGATCTCTATCGAGAGAAGGAGATATAGGAGAGATATGAGATCTCAAATGTTTTTTTACAAAAATTATTGTAGAGATTGTGCCATCTAGTCATAACATATTCAAGATTATTGGATATATTGAACACCTAATCATCTTCGGAATTATATTCCTAGTTTATTTGTGTATATATCTCATCCTATCATCACTTCCCAAGACCTTATCTAGATTTATTGTCAACCACAACATGAGAAACAATGAGAAGATTTTATCAGAACTTCTAACCTTAATTCTCCGTGTATATAAGGACATGGTCCATGAAAAACCCGCATTATGTATGGTGAATCAATAAAGGAAGGAAAATGTAAAGGGAACAAGGATTCATAAATGTTCTAAATCCCCTGAGCAACATCCCTCCTAGAAGGGGATGATCTAGAGGTAGGGAACGTAACGGGAGGCAGTATGTTTTTCATGTGGAAATCTTGGAATCTAGAAGTGGAACTGCACCCAGAAGCATGGGGATTCTAAAGGTGTGTTCGTTATTAAGTGTAATCATTCAATTTCTCCACATTAGAGATTGGATGCATCTTTTGGTGTCACATCTATGTTCCAATGTAGGAACCAAGTCGATTTGGAATGATTTCCTAAGTTGGGGTGGATCTTCAATTTCCTAAGGGTGTGAGGTTGGATACGTTTTCCATTGGTGATTAATTTCTCTCATTTCCAACTTTGATTCTTTTGGTTCTACATTACTCTTATTATGTTTCTACTAATACTGAGAATACAATTTCTATATCATGTTAACATATGGATAGATTTATTTTTTTGTCTTGATATAAGTGTTGTTTATTTTATAAGAACAACAAATTTTATGGTATGGAACATTTATATAACAGTTTCTATGTATTAAATTACGATAACCAAGGTTTGGAAATCGATAACAAATGAAACTTACATTACTCGTAGAACACCTAGTTGTGGAATAATCGTCTTGGTCATGTAAACGAGAAGTGCTCGAAACGGATTTATAAGGATGGATATTTAGACTCTACTGAGCTAAAACCACTTGATAGATGTCCCTCTTTTTTACAAGGTAAAGTGACCAAGCTCCCTTTCGGTGGATTGGTTGAAAGGACCACAATGCTTCTAGGATTTGTACACATGGATGTGTGTGGACCATTTACAGTAGAAGATAGAGTTGAATATTCTAAATTCATTACTTTTATGAAATAATTGAGTATATATATCTATATGTACATTATGAGGAATAAGTTATAGGACTTTGAAAAAAATTATATAATTAAATAATGAAGTATATAATCAGCATGGTAAGAAGATAAATAATAATTGATCAGATAGAGGAGGAGAATATATGAACCAAGAACTCATCGTCCTTTTACAAGAATCTTGGATTTTATCTCAACTCACCCCTCCTTATACACCACAGTGCAATGGTGTTAGTGAAAGGATGAACTGTACCATGTTGGACATGGTGTGGTCAATGATGAGTCATGCAGATCAAACATTAGACTTTTGTGGACATGCATTGAAAAATAATGAATACACATTAAAGTGAGTAACAAATAAAGAGGAAAATTTAATTCCCTATGATATATTGAATAGATTGAAACTCATTTTTTCACACAACCATGTATGGGGTTGTGAGGCATTTTTTAGGTCCTTCTCATGCAAGAAACTAGCACCTCGAGTACCAAAGTGTATCTTTATAGGATATCCCAAGTAAAGGAAATAATATTTCCTATATAAACCTTTAGATAAGAAATTCATTTCCATTAGAAATAATGTATTTCCTGAGAGGGATCACATAGTCAAAAAGTATAGTTGGAGGAAGATTGAATTAAACAAAGTTTATTAACATGGTACAAAAATTTTGGTGAAGGAACAAGTTCCACAAGTCCCTGTGGAAGAGGTTCTAGAAACACAAGTACTGTGTTGAAGCTCAAGAGCAGAAAGGAAACAAGAGAGATTTGGTTTTCTAGTCACTGAAGACGGTGAATAATTATTGTTGTAAAATGATGAACCTCTCTCTTACAAGGATGCAGAAAATATCTCAGAATATACTAGATGTCTAGAAGCTATGAATTCTTATATGGATTCCAAATATAAGAAAAACTGTGGTTTATGGTCGATTATCTAGTCTATGTAAAGCATGCTGGATGAAAATGGGTATTCAAGATAAATCTATACATGGAAGGTCATGTTAGCACCTATTAAGAAAGGTTAGTGGCTAAAGGATTCATACAACGTTAAGGAATAGACTATGATGAATTCTTCTCACCAGTTTCTATGTTTAAATACATAAGAATCATACTTTGTAATGTAGATTACCATGACTATAATATTTGGAAAATGGTGGTCAAAACAACATTCCTTAATAGGAAACTTCAATAAGAAGTCTATATGACACAACCAGAAGGGTTTGTGACACCAGGTGAAGCCAAAATGGTTTTCAAGTTGTATAAATCCATTTAAGGATTAAATCAACCATCCATGAAATAGAAAATTCGATTTGATGAAGCGCTAAAATAATTTTTTTTCATTAATAATGAATGTGATCCATGTGTTTACAAATGTTTCAACGGGAATGCGTTCATTATCCTAGTAGTATATGTTGACGACATATTACTTATTGGGAATGATGTACCAGTCATACAACAAGTTAAGGATTAGTTGAAAATGTGTTTCTCCATGAATGTCTTTGGCGATGAATCCCGCATTCTAGGGATTGAGATCATTAATTCTACGTCCAAGAGGCTTCTTGGAATAAGTTAGGGTACATACATTGACCATATACTAAAGAGATTTAGTATGGAACAATCCAAGATGGGATTAGTTCCAGTGTCACAAGGCCTACATATTTCTATGAAAATGTGTCCTCAGACACAACAAGAGAAATATAGGATGAGTAAGATCACATACGGTTCGACTATTGGATCCATCATGTATTCCATGTTATGTACTAGCTTAGATGTTTCTTATGCACTGAAGATGGTTGGAATATATCAAGAAGATCCAAGAGAACAACATTAGACTGCTATGAATAATATCTTTATGTATCTGAGAAGAACTAATGATATTTTCTTGGTCTATGGAGGAGATGAGGGGCTTGTTATCAGAGGTTATTCCGATGCAACTTTTCAGATTGATTTGAATGATCTGAAGTGACAATTTGGATATTTATTCAGTCTAAACGGACGTGTTGTGAATAGGATAACTTCACAGAAGGAGGTTTTCACTGATTCTACAGAGGAATTTGAACATATAGTGGCATCTTATGTAGCTAAGGAAGTCATCTGGATTCATAAGTTTTTTTAGGAGTTTGATGTGGTTCCTATCAAAAAAGATCCTATCACATTGTATTGTAATAATACTACAGTGTTAGATCTTACAAAAGAACCAAGGTCACATCAATAGATAAATCACATTCTCTGAAAGTATCAGCTCTTGAGGGATTTCAATCATAGGGGTGATATTGAGGTGTGTAGAGTGTCCATAAAAGAGAACATCCTATACCCCCTGAATAAAGGCATATCTCTACAGATTCTTGAAAATCATGTAAGATCTAGTTGGTTAAAGGTTGATAAACATTGGCTCTAGTCCAAGTGGGAGTCTATTGGAGTAGGTGTCCTAGAACCAAATACTTTTTACTATATTAATTAATAAGTAACATATCATATCTTTATGGTTAGTATGCCTTAAAATTCATGTGATAATGACCTGTGGATAGAAATTTCACAAAATGGTCATAAAAGATCCCTACTATGATGAGAACCCGAAAGTTCCATAACACTATTCTTGAATATATGTTTTATAGACAGATGATGTTATTTGAGGGACAAAAATAATACAGGCCATTAGGGGCGAGGACTCATAAAACCATAAGGCGCCTTCTCATGGTTTGCACCCATGGTAATATCTAGGAGGATATTATAAGAACAAGACTCACCCGTGTGAAATCCACATTTCATAGTGTCATTGGATGTTCCTATCTTTGGATGTGTGTATTGGTCCTTAGACTTTATTATTATTATTTATGGGTATTAAAACTCACGCACTTAGATGTATTGATGAAAACTATGATGACCCACTGTTTGAAGTGAGTTATGATATGTTAGCAGTTTTACGAGTAAAAATGAATTAATAGATAATGTGAGAAAGGATTTGTCACTTTTGTTATATAATAGAAGTGGATATCTCATTCCATTTGATGGAATTTATATAGCCTAAATACATCCATGGTTGTGTTGAGAAATGGTAATGTTCAATCCCCGAAAGTCATAGAATGAATAATCTATTGCATGGGTTGGTGGCACTATCATGCGACCCGGTTGATTCAAGATATCAATTCAAATGGATTAAAATACCACAGATGGGCCCGTAAGGGGCGACGCCTCGTGGGAGCTCTCGTTTAGGGTTTTGACACCGTCTCCCCCTGCCTCCCCCTCTCTTCCTCTGCTGGGAATGCCGTCGAGGGTTGGGTCATGCGGTGTGGCGTCAGGGTGTCGATTGCCCCATGGTTTTGTGGATCCAGATATTTTTAACCTCCTCTGGCGATCTGGTTTGTAGATCTACACCCTCGCTCACTCGACTGCCTCGACTGATTTCTCCGTCATTTCCCCCTCTCTTTTGTTCGGTTGTGGTTGTTCTCAGAGATCGGGTGTTCCGCCGGTTGGATTCGATGGAGTCAGAATGCGAAAGGGTCCTCGTCTCCTTCTCAGGTCACTACGAGGCCGCAGGTGGCGGACTCAAGAAAGCCTAGATTTGGAAGCTTCCCCTTCCCAGTTCTCCTCTCGATCTTTCATGTTTGGTTCAGGGTATTTGTGTTGGCTTTTCGGGCCTAGCAGCATGTGGGTTGCAGGTTTCTCGGTTTATCGGTTCTGCGTTTGAGGGGATCTGAGTTCCGGTTTATCTGAATCCCTGCTCTGACATTGTTCCTTCCCTTATGGCATTCTCGGTGGTGCGACGGTTGGGTATTCTCTCCTATTTTGGCTTGGTTTTTAATGATTTGAGGATCTTGAGTGTTGCCGATGAAGATATTCCCATCGGTCATCCTCCATTGTGGTTCTGGTGTGGTTTGGTGTTTTTGATGTGTTTTCTCTGGTTCAATCTTTTCCTACTCGGGTTTGATTTTGTCTTTGGCGGTCCCCCTCTTACTCCCGGAGTCGGTGGTTCGGAAATCATGGATGGGCAATCCCTAGAGTGGTGGCGCTACGTCTTGAGGAAAGATGAGGTGTGTGCTGGATTCGATTTGGACGTAGTGCAAGGCGGCGAGTGACTGATGCGCTGCATTTTGTTGGTTTTGTGCAGGTCGTTCCTCCTTGGCCAGCCCGTTTTTTGTTTTTTTTTCTGTTTTCAAAGGCTATTGTGTGGTGTTTTTTGGGCGAGTCTGGTCCTGGATAGTTTTCCTTTCCCAGCCCACCAATGACTCCTTTTGATTTCATTGTATGTTTGATGGTTCTCAAATTGCCTCAGAAGTGAGTTTTTTTATAAAATCAAAAAAATTGGTGGTGATTATTTTAAATAGATTACATTACACTGTAAGCATTTTTAAGAGGTGACACATCATTATGGAATTAACATCTATCTATATGGGTTCTTTGGAATGTTTCTATATGCTAACCTTGGACTTTTGGTAGACTCCACCAAAAACCATTATTAAAGAGGCCTAGAGGGTCACACACTATGTGTATCCAATTATCTCAGTTAAACATTCATTTAACAAGTGTATTGAAGATTATTCCCAATTATGGTTTAATAATTATTCAAGGATGTCTGGTTACATTTCATTCGACACTAGTTATTTGAGAAACTATATTGTGTGTGAAATAATATAATTATTAATGAGTAAACTAGTGATATTTATTTATGAAATAAATAGTCATTATTCAAGGTCTAATAAAATTGTTGGTGGAAATAAATAAAATGGAAAAACAAAATTACACACCATGTATATTAATATATACTCGCCATGTATTTTTTCAGGGCATTTGTGGGAATAATATTATTAATTTAATTAAATAATATTAGGTGTAATTCATTGGGTGCATGTCAAGTAATAATAATAGTCAACTGTTATTATTAGACATAGGGTTTTACTAAGAATTAAATGAAAAGAAAAAATGATTTTGGGTAAATTATTTATTTTTTATTTTTTGTAAATAAAATCCCAAATATATTATTCTCATTGAACTAGTCACTTAGTGTGATTGTTCACAACGGATCATGAACAATATCTAAGGAAAAGAGAAAATTCCTTTCCTCCAAGAATTCCCTCAAGTTACGAGAGAGATTATACTTCATCAAATCAAAGAGGTCGCTTTGAAAGCATCACTCAAGGAGATCGAAGAAGGACATTGCAAGATAAATATATTAAGTGCTATCACTCGGATATCCTCTCTATGGTTCTAGGACTCATCTCTTTTTAGTCATTCTTTATTCTATTTCAATCATCTGGTATTTTATCATCATGAAGGATCTCAGAATGATCATTGTTAATGATAAAATTATAGTAGGGTACACCCATCCACACACTTCTTCTATATATGGAACCTACAAATATAGCTCACTTATTTATCAGTGTTTATTTTTCCATCTTTCCAAAGTCACTAGACTATTACGGTCTTTGGGAATCTATTTTTATAATGTTTTAATTATTTCAAAAAAGTTATAAAATATTAATATATGAAACTCCAAGGTCAATCTAGTTTATAAAAGATATAATTATTATTTATCCTTTAGATTCTACGATGAGAAAACCTTAGTGATAACTCTATGGACATATCTAATGATATATATAAGTGTAAGGAAACAAATAATAAATTGCCCTCGAATTTTGGCAAAGGATTGAGTGTGTGGTTTCATAGAAATTCATCCCTCTCTAGACACTAAAATTGGATGTGGACTAGTACATATGTACCAATGGATAACAAATCCAAAAAGATGTTTTGGTCCTACCTCATGTTAATTAGGTACATAACAATGGGCCTTACTATTCACCTGGTTCTACTCTCCCTGGGGATATGCTTTGGAAATTCACAAACTCTTCAATAATCATCATGAATAATTCAAATTGATGTTTTCTATGAAATCCTAGTATAAAATTAATATATCATTTAATAAAAAATGAATCATAAATTAGACATCAAATAAGTTATTTTTCATGATATTTTTGTTCCTCATTATGACAACTATTTCGTAATATATTCTTTTGGATTTATTCCATTGATGGAAACCGAAGGAAACACAGTGATGGTGATTAAGATGGGAAATTAAATTATTTTCCTCAAGAGAAATTGAATTTTATGAGAGCTATAATGTAAAACCTCATTTCATTTCTCACAAAACATTATCAATCTATGAATTGTGGTGGACATACAAATGAGAAAAGTAGGGAATGGTATTCTATTAACTCATTCATGCGGAAAATCCAAAATTCTTTGGGAGGGTATTCTAATCCACTTATTGTTGAATAAAGTATTACTACTACTAAAAAGATACTCAATTTTCTCTTATGTTTGGATCATGAAAAAGTTATTATGGGTGTTTATTGGTTAGAATAAAATTAGATCACTGGTGGAATCTAATCAATTATAAGATGTAGGTAGATGAGATTGAAAATATGGATTGGTTAAAGTTCATGAACATATTTTTTGATATGTACATTCCCTGAATTATCTAAACCAAGATGTAGAAAGAGTTCCAAGATTTGAAGTAAGGGGATGATGAATCCATTGGTACCTATATGGATAATTTCACGAGAATTTCATGGTACATATCAGGAATTTTCTACCAACCCGAATGAAAGTTTTATAGGTTCTTCAGTGGGGTAATTTAAATTCTCATAAGGGTTCTATCTGTAAGAGTCTTTATTAGCTTTAAAGAGATTGTGAATTGTGATATAATGGATGAACTGGAAGTTGGAGTCAAATATAATCTCATGTTTTTTATAATATGATGAATTTGGAGTTGAATTAATAATATAATGGTTATAAAAAGAATAATATGATCTTACCCTTATGATACATATGTGGGGAGAGGTGTGGAGAAATTTCATTATGGTGACTAATAAATGATTTTATGTGGAAGGGAATTCCATTGGTAATTTGATTTCTGAAGAGGTGGGATGAAGTTGAATGGGGAAAAATGGCACAGAATGAACCTCCCATGATTTAGTGTTACAATTTTATGGATAACAGACATTATAATAAACACATCAAAAACAATAGGTCTTGTAATGATGATAAACGTCAACATCCTCTTATGTAGAGGGAAATTGGGAAATATCGTGAAATATATATTTTTTAAGAGGGGTCTGATAATGATGTGATCAGAGTTAGACATAACATCCAATCTAGAACAGTTAATGTCATATTTGATTCTAGATCTACCAAATCAGTCATATCTATTTAATTTTATGAGGGTGTTAAGATTATATAGAAAAATTTTATTTGAAATTAGAATTCAAACCCCTTGTGGTATGATGATTTCATCCCAAGCTTATGAATCATCCACGGTTAAATTCTATTGGAATATTCTAACTAAAAATATTGTCATTCATCCATTTGTTGAATATGATATCATCATAGGCCTGTACTTGCTTTCTCAACATAAATCCCACATCAATTTTCAGGGAAGGGAAATTACATTTGATATTTCCAATCCTCCTATGGTCATGCATCCATGTGATGATAAGAATGAACATCCAGTGGAGATTACATCTTGTGAATGGGTCTTAATTCACATTTAATAGGTTTGTTTATCTCAGATGGTTGGGGAGAAAATCAACATCGATGATATGCCTATTTTTCAAGATTTTTTTGATTTTATTCCCAAATATTATCTTATAAATCCACCAAAACACGATTTTGAGTTCTCAATATAACCCATACATTAATCAATGGCAATTTCAATAACTCCTTATAGAATGGATCTAATTGACTTGTAGTAGTTGAAGAAGTAACTTAAACAAAACCTTGATATGGTATTCATCAGGCCAAGTGTGTCACCTTATGATTCACCTATTATTTTTGTAATAAATAAAGATATATCAATGTGGATCTTAATTAGTTATCATGATTGGAACAAGATCATGATCAACATAAGTATCATCTTCCCTGTACTGATGTCTTTTTGATCAACTGTAAGGAGCTCAATTCATTTACAAGATTTTCCTACATGTTGGATATCATCAATTGAGGGTTAATAAATAGGATATAAACAAGATGGGATTCCATAAAATGTATGGACACTATTAATATATAGTGCTTCATTTTTGTCTTACTAATTCCCATGTTATCTTCATGTATTTAATGAATAGTCTTTAGATATAGCCTTGATTAGTTTTTTGTAGTCATTATAGATTATATTCATATATATTTAAAGATAATTTAATATCATGAAGGTCACTTGATAATTGTACTGAATACCCTATGTAAGGATAACCTATATGAATATTTTGAAAAGTGTGATTTTCGTCTTCAATTTTTTGGTAACATAATCTCAAGAAATGGTTCATCATTATATCTATAAAAGATAGATGCTATTGAATGTAGGCCTAGTCCTCAAAAGGGGAGTGAGATATGTATATTACATTGATTAGGTGGATATAATAGACTATTTATAGAGAATATATTACAAATTTATAATCCTATGACCAAATTAACTCAGAAGGGTGTTGTGTTTATCTGTACTGTTTATTGTGAGGAAAAGTTGATAAAACTGAAGAGACGTTTAGTCAGTGCACATGTGCTCACATTTCCTTATTGAGGATAAGGGTTTTTAATCAATATAGATTCATCCATGAATGGGTTGGGATGCATTATTATGCATAATATTATGGTTATAACTTATGCCTAGTGACAGTTGAAGATTCAAGAGAGAATTTACCCAACTCATTATTTGGAGTTAGCTGTGGTATTTTTTTCATTTATGATATGGAGACCTTATCTTTATGGTGTAATGTGTGATATATATACTGATCATAAAAGCATGAAATATATATTAACACATAACTAGTTGAACATGCGCCATAGAATATTGTTAGAGTTGAAAATTTATTATGACTTCTCAACACATTACCATTGTGAGAATGCGAATAAGGTGTTTGATATTTTATGATAAAAGGATCATGCATGAATATCCATGAGGAGGATCACAAAATATCCAATATATATATATTTGAGAAGGAAGGCTCTAGAAATTCATATGGATGGGGGAAATCATATTTATCTCAAATTAATTTTGAACCCTCAATACATGTGAAGATTAAAGAGGTTCATAAGGTAAATGAAGAGCTACAAGAGAAATTAAGAAATGTTCTTGAGTTTATCCCTGATGAGGATGGAATGATAATGTTTTGGAATAGTGTATGTGTTCTATCCATACTATATTTGAAGGATATATTAATGAAACAACATAAATCATCATTCTATAATCATCCTAGAAGTATTAAAAGTTTTATAGACATGAAGGAATACTTCTAGTGGGATATCATGAAGAGAGATATCATAGATGTTTCATCTCAATGCGTGTTATGCCATGAAGTTAAGGATGAATGAAAAAATTAAAAGGGGATGTTTCATTTACTACCCATACCATAATGGAAATGGGAGAATGTCAATATGTATTTTTTTTTATAATATGCCAAAACTCTTATGGGTTTAATTATATAAGGTTGGTAATTGATGCGTTAGTATGTCAATAAACTCATCTCTATCAGAGAATACTTCTCTCTATACTATCATTCCAGGATATATATTAAGTAATGGGTATGGTTTCATGGGGTACCACATAATATTGTATCATATCATGATCCAATGTTTACCTCAATTTTTTGCATATTTCATTAGCAGTGACTTAATACAAAATTGATTTTTAGCACTACATATCATTCTCAGACAGATTTTTAGTCTCAATGAAAAATTAAAACCCTATAGGATATGTTGAGATCTTTTTCTCTTGTTTTTAAAGGTTGTTGGGATCAACACCATCCCCTACGTTAGTTTTCATACAATAATATCCTTCACCCAAGAATTCATACAAAACCTTTAAAAGACCTCTATATGATGAAATGTAGTTCTCCAACGTGTCGGATGAAGTAAGAGAAAAAAAGATATTTGGACCCAATATTGATGAAGAAATGGTTCATAAGGTTAAAACTAGATAGCAACATACCAAGGAAGCTAAATGATAAGAATAAAGTTAACCTAATAACCACAAATATGGCCTTGAATATGATGATGGTTAAATAATGTTTCTATAAATATCACCTTGGATGAAATTAATGATACTCTTGAAGAAAGTTAACCTAATCCCTATCAATATCGGTCCCTTTGAGATTCTTAATCTTATCGGTATGGTAGCCTATTTCTTGGAATGTCCTATAAATATCTCTCAAGTATATGATTTGTTCCATGTATCTTCAATGGGGAAGTACATACCTGGACCTTCACTTGTATTGAAATCAAAGGTCATAACACTAGTGTAGGATCTTCTTTATGAAGATCAATATGTTGAAATTACAGATCATATAGAGAAAGTTCAACAAAACAATACCACTCACCTGATCGATGATTCTTGGATAAATATCAAGTTACAAGAAGTTATGTGGGAACTTGAGGATATGATGAAGTATAATTATCCTCATTTTTTACCCATGTTATGAATGATGAGGTAAAACGCATTTTATGTGGGGAATAATGTATCACCCTGAGTTTTTATATACAATTTTTTCATAAATTAAATTTTCATTTATGTCTATAAATGCACTAAGTAAAAAATTACATTCACACAACAATAACTTGGAATAAGGTACACTGAACCAACATGGCATACATTTCATGAAACATCATCTCAGCTTATGTTATATGCCACACTGACTTGGAGTTTGTTATATGAAACACCTACATGGTGAATGTTTCACACAACACCGATGTTTATATGAATCATCAATTTAATGTTATTATTATTTAAAAGGGATAACAATAATCAAGTTGTTAAACATAGTAATGTAAATAGTAATAGATAATTTTAAAATAATGTTTATAATTTTTTTATAAATAACAGATATTGACAATGAGGGATATGATTATTGGTATTTTCATTTTATGTTTACAAATTTTGTTTTCTAGAATGAACTGTTATTAATTTCCTTCTATGAAAAATAATAAAATTATTTTTTGACATATTTATAAATTTAAATTTATAAAATATAATTCAATTGTTAATGTATATTTTATAAATTATCTTAGTGTAATTTTCGGGTATTTAACTATGATATTTATATTTTGATGAATAATGAAAATACTAAATTTTAATTCCAAACTATTTTCTCATCTAGTCTGTAATGGCCCGGACCTCTCCGGGCCATTCCTTTGTCAAAAAGAAGGTCAAGAAGTGTTCTGGGGGGTAAAATGGACTTTTCCAATGCATTCCAGAATTTTGAAACTACACACTGTGTAGTTTGAGTACATGCCGTGTACCCCCTTTCCAGGTATACCCCATGTTGAAGGCCATGTCCTTACTGTGTGGAATAATGGGTGCACGCCCTGTGTCCAATACTACATGCCGTGTAGTCCTTCCCCACGTACGCGTTACCAGTAAATGGTCATGTTCCGTGTTATAGCCATGTCCCTGCCGTGTGCAATAAATGGTTACACGCTGTGTGTCCAAACTACATGTCGTGTAGTCCCTCCCCGCGTATGTGTTATCCTCAAACCGTGTGTTGACCAGTCAACGGCCTCGGAGCTGTGTTGGAAGCCGCGTGGAGACCGTGTGAATTAACCAAGTACACACCATGTACAATAATGTACACGCCGTGTACTTTTTCTTTTCTTGCCTATAAAGGGAGAGGTCCCCTCCTCCTTTCAACTCACCCCTCTCCTCCGCTTTCCTCTGAGAAGGGTTCTCTCAAGAGACACGAAGGCTCTTTCTTTCATAACTTCCTCGTCCGAGCTCCGATTTACGATCCGTCAGTGGCCACGGGATCGTAACGATGAGGTGGAACTTCTGAGATTGGATCCCTTGTCTTTCCTTCGGCTTTTCCTTTCCGACTTCCACCCGAGGAGGTTTTTCCGGGACCCGACAGAAGTGACGGACGCCGACGGAGGTCTTCTAAAGTTGATACGGGGGAGCGTTGTGATCAGAACCTGTTGAGGTAGGGATATTACCTTCATCTCTATAATTTTTGCATCATGTGGGGTGGGTGTTCCCTTGTTTACGTGATACACTTTTGAACCGGTGTAATCAAGATAATTACTGGCTTATATAACGGGGATGGGAAGTTGTGATTGTTGTTACATTATATCCTGTGATATTATGTTGTTAATTTAAAGATCTTCTACCTACTGAACATCACAGTCGTTGGGGGCCTTTGCTTATGCAATTACATGTTTCCCTCTCCTTTTGGATTTTCTTATGGATGGAAACTTTATGGAATGTGGAAATTGGTTAATCACGTAAAGTTGGCTGTTTAAAATCTAGAACCCTTATGTGATCACCCCGGTTGAAGAAAATAGAATAGTGAATATGTGGGTGTTGGCTTGGTTATGTGGCATGTGATGGGGGTGTTTTGTGGGTTGTTGTGGATCGGGTTAGCAGCGGGGCTGCGGTTGACTTGGTTGTGGGTTGGTGTGAATGTTATGTTAGTAATGGGCTGTGGGGCTACAATAAATGGTATTAAAGGGATAATGATGTACAGTGTGGTTGTGGTTTTAGCGGTTGGTAGCAGGGCTGTAGGGATGGGTTTGAATGTGAACGGGCTATGGTTTGTGAATATTAAATAAAAAGCGGAAGAGTTAATGAATGGTGGGTCATGGTAATGGAACGGGTTTAATAATCAATGGGGTTGGTTGGTTGATAAGAAGGGATTGGTTGTGTTGCTTGTGTTTTTCCTAACTTGATTTTTGGATAGCAGGGATAATTTTTACGAATGATTGATGTGGTTGGTTGTGGATATTTTCCCAGTAGTTAAGGAACTAAATAAACTAATTTCGACTGAAATGTGAAAACCTAAATGGGGTTGGGATTGTTTGTTGTATGCATGCTTCGTAGTAGCAGTATCGAGGCACGTGCTCAATTTCTCTTTTTAGAATCCATAGGTTTGGTTGTGTGTTTGGTATATATATATATATATATATATATATATATCTGTATCTTTTGTGTTTTATCGCACCCCACCCATGTTGAGCACTTAGTGCCAAACACTCCCATTTTATGGGAGAGGGTGTTTTTCCCATGGTTACTAGCTCCCTCCTGCTCCTTCTCCCTTAGGTTTTGATGTCTTGAGGCGACCTTACACCTAAGACTCTTCGGGTAGGTTTCGATTGGGGTGGTTTTAGCCCAAGACTCTTTGGGTAGGTTCTACTGTTTCCCAAGAATCTTCGGGATGAGGCCCAGGTGTGTGCGGGCGGGATACGTGGTTGTGAGGCCCAGGTGTGTGCGGGCGGGGAGAGTGTGGCAGCGTCCAGACGTTCTCCTTTAGGAAGAGAAGCTAACTAAAGGGAAATGGTGCGGGGTACCCAATACTCTTGTTCTTATATACTACTACTACTACCTGTTGTGATTGTGTTTTTTGTGAGTGTGGCTGGTGAGGTTGGGTGGATAGAATTCCTTACTAGGTTCTTATTTTGTTCTCACGGGACATTAGGATGTCTCCCCACTTGTGCACGAGAGCTTTAGGTTTCCCTAATGGGTATAATTGTATGCTCACCCTATGTTTACTTTCAGGTTTCTAGGAGGACTACCAGGGCCATGCGGGACCCTACTAGTCGGACAGTTGGAGTAGTTGCAGTTTTTGTACTCTTGTTTTTTTTTGGTATTGTACTTTTAGCTTTCTTGTACTTGTACCTTGTTATAAAATTTGTTGAAACATGCATGTGGGTTTCGTTTGGGTTTATTTCTATACACTTGATCTTTTCCTTTTTGGTGGTTGAATTTTACTATTTCCCGGTCTTTAAAAATAAAAAGGGTAATGCCTCCCATATTTGTGAAAAACACATACCCTTGGTGCTAGTCGCCACCCCGGGGCCTACTGGAGTTGGGACTCGGGGGTCATTATCTCCCTTTCACCATTGCCAGCTCAGGAGGGGCATCTTTGGTGGGAGGGGGTCATGACAGAATGGTATCAGAGCTGATCATTTAGAGATAGGATGGAGTCTGGAGTTAGGTACAGTGGGGATTACATGGGATGGTAGTGAAACAATTTTAGTTAATCTTGGTGCGTGGCATAGGCCAGGGAAGACCATCTAGGACACAGGATTTTAGGCCCCCCCATGATCCGATGCAAGGACTCTGAGCCTACCGAACGACCAAGTGAGACTACATTGAATATATGGTAGAGACCCTAGGGAAGCTACATGCATCATCATGATTTTGTTTTACTTGATTTGGGTGTTCTGGGAAAGAAATTGGAATAAAATGATAAAATAAAACCTTGAGCTTTTCCTTACTACTTGGGCTTATGAGATCCTTGTTTACCGTATAGCTATGGCACCTGGACGTCGTCCCCGGGTGGCTCAGACAGCCGAGGCCTAGGAGTTTCAGGCGGTCAATCAGTTGAGGATTGACCGAGAGGAGGAAGATAGCCAGTGGCAGAAGACTCTCCATTCCTTCCGACGGCAGACCCTCAAGAAGTATGAGGGTAGTACTTCGGATACGGAGACTGAGGGGTGGCTTGGGGAGCTAGGGATCACTTTTACCTTGATCCTTGCTCTGAGGGAGTACCGGGTTCCCCTAGTAGTCAGTCATCTGAGAGGTGCAGCGCGACAGTGGTGGAAACTCTACCTCAGAGAGAGGATAGAGGCAGAGGTTCCATGGGCTGACTTTGAGAAGGAATTCCGAGAGTAATTCCTTTATTCCATGATCAAGGAAGAGAAGCGGAAGGAGTTACTCTCCCTTTAACAGGGGAGTATGTGGGTACGAGATCTGGGGATCAAGTTCAAGGATCTCTTGCACTTTTCTCCGGATCTCTTTCCAGATGAGGAGTCTCAGGTGAGATGTTTGGAGGAGGCGCTTCATCCTTCGCTCCAGTATGTTATCACCCCCTTCACCCTTCTGATGTAAATGGCGGTACAGAAGAAGGCAGAGGTTGTAGAAAGGATGTACTCTCTGGGAGGTGCACCCCGAGAGGGGATCCAGCCAGGCTCGTCAAAGGGGAAAACAATCAGCAGCAGGTCTCCTGCAACGGGACCTTCCAGGTTCGGGCCAGTGGGGAGCAGGCCCTAGCAGTTCCAGTTCAGATCTCCGGGTCCTCATCCTTTCTTCACAATCCCAGGACTGAGGAGTTTTTCTTGTGGAGGTTTCAGGCATGTTCAGAGTCGGTGCCCAACCCGAGCTCAGTACGGTGGAGGTGGGCAGGTTCAGCGCCCACCTCAGCAGCACCAGTTACTGGCGAGGCCCTTTCAGTAGTAGCAGGACCATGATCCTCTGAGGGCAGACCTTGCGGGGGGAGGTTGACCTCAGGGTTCTCCTCAGGGACCTCTACCAGGGCGTGGTCGGGGAGGCGGACGACATTAGAGAGGCAAAGGAGCTGGGCATGGACACTTTCATGCAGCAGAGTTGATAGCTCCAGCAGGACTAGAGGTGGTACGAGGTACGATTTGTTTGTTTAGTACTCTTGTTTCGTCTTTGTTTGATTCGGGAGCTTCGCACTCCTTTTTTTCACCTGGTCTAGCCCATGCTTTGGGACTAGACGTAGAGAGACTTTCCGTACCACTGGTACTGAGTACACTAGTTGGAGTCCAGACCAGCGTATCTTGTATTTTCCGGGGATGTGGGATGACGTTGGGACCACATCGATCTAGTGGGGACCTTATCCTGTTACAGATTCAGCCATACGATGTCATCTTAGGCATCGACTGGTTATTTTCTGTTAGTGTCGTTATCGACTGCTTCTAGAGAAGAGTCATGTTCTCCGACATGGATGGGTAGCGCGTATCTTTTTTTGGAGAGAGGTGCTATCAGGCAGGAAGCCAGCGTGTAGAGCCTCTCCTTTCCTTGTTGGGCGGGTTATCAGTAGTACCAGCTGATATGGAGATGTTGGATGTACCAGAGGTTGTTGGGGAGTTCCTCGATGTTTTTCCCGAGGAGGTTGTTACTCTACCCCCCCCCCCCCCCCGACGTGATGTTGAGTTCAGGATAGACTTACAGCCTGGTGCTCGTCTGATTTCGATGGCCCCTTATCGAATGGCTCCTTTGGAGTTGCGGGAGTTGCGAATTCAGATTGATGATCTGATGGAGAAGGGTTTTGTTTGACCGAGCATATCGCTATGGGGTGCTCCAGTTTTGTTCATGAAGAAGGCAGATGGTGGTCTCAGGCTATGCATAGACTACCGAAGGTTGAACCAGGTAATGGTCAAGAACTGTTACTGTAGAGACCCGAAGCCTGACGTACATTGACATTACATTACATTTTTGGAATACTTAATACATAACAAAAACACACACACAATGATCGTAATAGTTTAGTGTCTTTGGAAACACGGAATAAAATCTTCTAATCGTGGTGAAAGATCTTCAACATCTCCCATAAAGATCTTCCTTTTTTTTACCTAAAACGTTTCTTTATATCCTGGGGAAAATAAAACATAAAAGGGTGAGATCAAATGCTCAGTAAGGGTAAACAAAAGAAATATCAATCACATCATATTCATAAGAACATAAAATTTTGGAAATCGTAACCTGCAAAAGAGAGAGAATAATTTCATAACATGGGATAAATCATAGTAGTGAAATGAAATGACAATAATCATAACTTTAAACATGAAACTTTCTGGAATACACACATAATCATAGAAAAATCATATCTTATTAGTCAAGACTCATTGCCAAGACTATCTTAGTGGACAAAGTCCCTTTCTGAACCGAGTCACCCTCGTTTCAGTCTTGTTTCACTGAACCGGTATAACCTACCATTCCAGCCATGTCTATCTCATGAGATATAAAATCTTTACCCAATGAATTGGAGGGAGATATAGGTCCCACCCATCTCATAATTATACCATTCTTATGTGTGCCACAAAATCATAAACCATACATCATAGCATAACCCATGTAATAAAAATGGGAATCTTAAACATCATGACATCATAAAAAAATTCATATAAGATAAGGGAATAAAACTAATTCCATCACAACATAGTCAAATCAATTTAATAATAGGGATATAAAAAGAACCCTTTATTATCTTAGATGGAAAATAATTTTGATAAAACACTTGAACTCCATTCTTGAGGAAGATATCTTTTCTTCTTCAAAAACACTTTTCCTTTCATAACATGTCATACAATTCTAAACTAAAAGAAGTTGATTAAAAATAAACTTGGAAAATTGTAAAGGAAGCCTCTAGGAAATAATGTTTTAAAAATCCATTCATTCCGTATAAGTTAAAAAAAACATTCTTCTCATACTTTTGTCGGAAAAGTCAAAAAGTACCTCGTACAAAAAAACGACAAAAGATTCATTTCATATCCTTTACTAAAAACTAACAGAAGGGTAAAATTGGATTTATACAATTTTAGGTGGATGGAAATAAAATTAAATATTGAAGAAACATGGATGTGGATGATAAAATACACCCCAGTAAATACCAAAGTATAAACAATCTCGGATAAAAATGAGATTGTGATATTTCCCTTACCTTAGGTCCGATATGCTTTGTACGTGTCCGAACCTCCTGTATAATGATTTAAATAATGTTATTGACTTATTCCATAATCATACTTATTTTTATGATATCATATATGGTCATTTTCTTAGCTTCTTAGTAGTAATATTTCATTGCTACTTGTTATTCGGGTGTTTATAACTTTTTGTTCTTATGCGTGTTTTGTCGAATAAATTCTTATTCTTCTCTTTAGGTTATAGATACCTCATTTCCAGAATGGTATTAGTGTAATATATATCATATTCATTCATTAAATTCATTTATAAAATCATTATAAATGAAGATCATGTAGAACGAGTCGCATCACATCGCGGAGACAGTATTCTGTACGTACACACGAGTGATGATATCGTTCCTATGATCGTGGAATTGTATTGAAGTGTATGTATACTATTTCAGAATCAATATCACTTTATACTAGTCATATATAGTCATTATTTACACCATTATACCCATCCAAGTAAGGTGGTGGTGGAAAATAGATTACACCACGGCGTGGAGACGGTATTCCGTACGTACGCACGCGCGGTGATTTCCTTTTTCCGTAGGATGGATAGAAGGTTAATTAGAGTTGTTTCATATTTATAATAACATATCAGTATATAATAAATACTTATGTTATTACTTTATCATGAAACAACTAAAGAAGAAGAATTTGAAGAAGAAAGAAATTGAAAAAGATCGGTAATGGATATTACCTCTTTTTGACGCGCCTTTTCTTAACCTCCACTTAAAGAACTATGGATGGTCTTTGAAGAAGACCATGACCTCTACGATGATACTGGGGAAGCGGAGAAGAGATTTTTTAAGGGTTTGGCCGAGCTTGAAGGCTCAAATTTGTGTGAGGAAGAGAGGGAGGGGGTGCCCTTTTATAAGGGAGGAGAGGGGAACCTTTGGAATAACTAAAAATATTATTTTATTATAAAGTCAAGTTCGGTTTTAAATAGCTCCAAAGTGATTTATTTAGAGTCTAAGGTGGGGATGTTTTGAAATCCTCTCATCAAATAGAATTTAGACAAGTTTAGGTTCCTATTTTAACCTTATCATTTAGATTTAACATTAAGTTAAATAATTTTACTTTTACCGTGTCTTCTTGTGTTCTTACAATATAAGGTTAATAAACTTACTATAAGAAGCCAAACGAAACCCAAGTTGTTTATTATTAATATATATAACCTTATCTAAGTCATTTTTCCTAACCTTATATTTTTATGAATAAAATAACAATTAATAATATAATATTTGTTTTAAAAACAATTTTATGTCAATTTTGACATTATTTGGTACATGATTTTTATGAAATTCATAACAGAATTATAAGTTCGAACCAAGTTACTTAAATCAATACTAACATGTCATATTAACCTATAAAAGTAGTTTAATTCATAAAAAGTCTCAAATGTCATTTATTTGGGCATTTATAACATCAATTATGTCAATATTTCATTAATAAGATAATTACCCGCATCATCATTGTGTCATAAAAAAATTAAATTATTTAATGTCTAAAAATTACAAATAAAATACCATTATGTAGGAAATCTTTTTATCTTTCTAAGGAATATTTATATTCGAATTTATCTTATTTATAACCCCATATTAAAAATGTTTTGGTAAATAAACTTTGATTTTAACTCTTTTAACCCTTCTTTAAATAAATTAATAATAAATGTCCTAATCTAATCCAAGTGGACATAAATGGTCATATTTTATTCCTAAGTTTGTCTTTGGTCGAATTACACTTGTCCAATAGAATTAGGACATGTGTTAGGGTAATAATAATATCATTTCTACCCTTAATTACCCTATTTACTTTTAACCATGGTAAAAAAAGTAAAAAGTTACTATTCACCAAAAAATTATTTTCATCTCATTGAACCACATTTTACTTACTGACATCAACCGTGTCTCTTGTAATTTTGAAATTCCAATCAAAGAAGCGGTAAAATTATATTTTATGAACAATTCAGTTTTTTTAACTACCACTTAGTGGTTTCACAATTCATCAAAAATTGAAAGTTTTCAGAAAAATACCAAAAATTAGGACTAAGCTATATTTGATATTATGAACTCAAAAATGATGTCTATTTTACCAAATTCAAAACATATCAGTTGCATTAAATTATTTAAAAATTAATTCATGTCGTCAAAACAAATAGTGTGTTTTTAAGAGATAATAACTATCAAAAGATTGAAACTTGTTTATAACTGGTTTAAATGTAGAATTACATCCAATGACCAACATTGTATTAAATTGTAAAAATATATTCTAAATATACTTTAAAAACACAAAAATTAAAAATTTATCACTATTAATTATTTCGATTAAAAAAGTTGTTTTTAATTAAAATTTAGTAATTTTCACTATTTATTAAAATATGAATGTTATCGGAAAATTACCAAAATCTCACCTTAGGCTAAATTCGATACTCCGAATCCAAAAATGAAGTCCATTTTGAGAGATAAAATTTCTAAAATTTTAAAAGGTGGTTATTACTATTCATAATGACTAGTTTTAATAATATATATTTGATTAGTGAAACTCGGTATTGCGTACTACACATGCTATCGAGGAAGGTCGTGATTGCGTGTAATACAAGGCAAGTCAAGGATGCGTGTTGTGCAAGCTCCTTTTGGTTTAGCGTACAACACAAGACATTAATGAAATTAAAAATAATATTTTTCATAAAATCTCGGGGTGTTACATTCTACCCCCCTTAAAATGAATTTCTCCCTCGAAATTCGTCGGGGTTATAAATGGTTTACTACTCGAAAGTTTCTTTAATAGAAACCCACATCGTAAAAAGGAATACCAAAACCAATCTTTAAAAACAAAAGTATGAAACGTAATGGTTACCCAAATAAACTAATCACTGGGTTTCCACATAGATGAAAATATGGATATGGAAGAAAAATCTAACCATCATGTTCTGATGGAGATTGGTAGATAACATGGCTATGGAAAAGCCAACAATCACAAATCCATAAATTTGTGACAATCTAAGGTACCATCTGATTAATCAGATATAAGAGCACTAGGACAACATTTTTGGATTTCAAGATCATTTCCCTAAAGTTGAAGAATTTGATTTAGAATAAATACTTACTTTATTTTGGTTCAATCTCACTGTTGTTCGTGCCTTGAAAAATTTCCACTTCATCTCTTAAATAAATGAAGTTGAATTTGTTATTCGTGAAGTGTTAGTAGATCATGTGATAGAATGACGGGTCATTCCATCTGTCTCAAACAAAAGGTTAGCAAAAGTTATTAAATATACATAAGTCATTCTATAGTGAGATTAATCATATATGGTTCCTAAAATGGACTTATACTTCATATATCATACTGCTTAATATAATTAAACTAGTTTCTACTAAACAGGGACTTCCTGTAGGCCAGTGGTAGGCGATAAAGGCCAGTCACACTTCGGTTGTGGGTTTGATTCCCATAGCCTTGTCTGACGCGATGGGCTGTCGCCCGTCCTGCAGGTTGTCCTTTTTCTAAAGCTATATTATTATAACATCCCATCAATAATATCGAAAAACGTTTTATCCTAACTTATGTCCAACATAATCCATTCCAATCTTTAGGCTTATCTAAAATACTTCGGTCCAAGCTCATAGTATAAAGAAAATGACTACTTGAAATGTCACAGAACAATCATGTGAATGCCATCATATATCCCCCATATATCATAAGATATATCTTTTTGGTCAAATTATAAACATGTGAATACCTTAATCATGTATTATCTTGATGAATGAATACCCATTGAACCTTAGTGAAAACATGAATTCAGTTAAAAGTTAACACTTTCCATAAACCAAAATACTCAAAATTCTATATAATCAAACCATGATATCACTTAGTCCTTATATCAATCATGAGATCATGAATACTGTTAAACATTTCATTTTCTCGTTTTCCCTTCATTATGCGGATATCATCTTATTTTGAAAAATATCTCAATCACTTTGAATACCACATTATACCAATACATAAATATTCCAATACTCCATGATACAACATTATTTTGGAATCCCATTACATAAACACTTAATCATTCCACCACATCGTTGTCATATTCAACATAGCCAATAGTGATCGCATGTGACTTCCCTTTGTCCTTTGCCTTAAGTTGTTGCTCATGTCGATCATCACTAACCCTTGGATTAGGGCATTTATTAGCATAATGCCCCATTTCCTTGCACATGAAGCATTGAATTGTTGGTGGTGCGTTCTCTACAGTGTTTGCTTTATTTACATCATTAGAAACCCTTTTTCCATTACTTCGACACTCAGCTGCTCGATGACCTTCTTTTCCACACTTAAAACATTTTCTGGTCCCTTTAAGACAATCTCCACCATGCTTCTTTCCACACTTTGTTCATAAGGAAACATTCATCTTCTTTTCACCATTATTATGAGATTTCTCCTTGAACTCCATCTTTCGTTTCTTGTCAAAACCATGAGATGGATATGTAACACCAACTTCCATTTCTACCTTGATAGCACAACGCACAATTTCTTCATAGCTACTGAAGTCTCTTATAGCTAATTCCCTTCGAAGACTTGGTTTTAAGCCACTGAAAAATCGATCAACTTTACTTTCAGGTTGGATGATAATGCCAGATGCATACCTTGCAAGTCTTGTAAAATTCACTTCATATATACCAACAGATTCATCATCCTTCTGCTACAGCTCAAGAAACTCCTTTTCCTTCCTTGTTCGAAGAATACGAGGGAAGTACTTACTGAAAAACAAGTTCTTGAACTCGTCCCATTCCATGGACTCAATTTCATCTCTTGGCCTCGTATTCTTGATAAGATTCCACCATTGATCAGCTTCACCTTCCAAACGATATACTGCTAAGATGACTTTATCATGTTTAGAACATTGAAGAACCAAAAATATCTTTTCAGTGGTACTGATCCATTGTTCAGCAACAAGTGGATCGGAAGTCCCACTGAAAGAAGGTGGACGTTGCCTCATGAAGGACTCAATAGAATATTGTTCCCTTATATTCTCATTTGGAAGTCCAGAATGATTCATAGCTTGTGTAAGTATAGCAATAAGATTTTTCACTCCATCTCCCATAACATTTGTTTGTTCGGGAGGACAATCATTGCATTTTCCATTGCATTGATCAACATGGTTCCTTCGGGTTCCAGCCATCGTCTAAAACCCAAAAAGAATAGTGTGAGAGGCAAAAATCATGCTAGGGAAAACAACATAATAATGGGGGAGTACCTTCAATATCTAACATCTTAGGTTTAATTCTATGATTGTTAGCGTAATTATAGTACTATAACCTATACGTATACTTAACCTTAGAGACATCCCTAGACATACCATAGAAATATCTCTAGGGATCTCACTAAAGTTCTCGCATCCTAGTTTCCAAAGGTTGACTAAACCTTTCCTCTGATACCAACTGTAGAGACCCAAAGCCTGACGTACATTTACATTACATTACATTTGCGGAATACTTAGTACATAAAAAAACACACACACAAGGATCATAATAGTTTAGTGTCTATGGAAACTCGGAATAAAATCTTCTAATCGTGGTGAAATATCTTCAACATCTCCCATAAAGATCTTCCTTTTTTTACCTAAAAACTTTATTTATATCCTGGGGAAAAGAAAACATAAAAGGGTGAGCTCAAATGCTCAGTAAGGGTAAACAAAAGAAATATCAATCACATCATATTCATAAGAACATAACATTTTGGAAATCTTAACCTGCAAAAGAGAGAGCATAATTTCATAACATGGGATAAATCATAGTAGTGAAATGAAATGACAATAATCATAACTTAAAACAAGAAACGTTGTGGCGTACACACATAATCATAGAGAATCATATCTTATTAGTCAAGACTCATTTCCAAGACTATCTTAGTGGACAAAGTCCCTTTCTGAACCGAGTCACCCTCGTTTCAGTCATGTTTCACTGAAACGGTATAACCTACCATTCCGGACATGTCTATCTCATGAGATATAAAATCTTTACCCAATGCATTGGAGGTAGATATAGGTCCCACCCATCTCATAATGATACCATTCTTATGTGTGCCACAAAATCATAAACCATACATCATAGCATAACCCATGTAATAAAAATGGGAATCTTAAACATCATGACATCATAAAAAATTCATATAAGATAAAGGAATAAAACTAATTCCATCACAACATAGTCAAATCAATGTAATAATAGGGATAGAAACATAACCCTTTATTATCTTAGATGGAAAATAATTTTGATAAAACACTTGAACTCCATTATTGGGGAAAATATCCTTTCTTCTTCAAAAACACTTTTCCTTTCATAACATGTCATACAATTCTAAACTAAAAGAAGTTGATTAAAAATAAACTTGAAAAATTGTAAAGGAAGATTCTTGGAAATAATGTTTTAAAAATCCATTCATTCCGTATAAGTTAAAAAAACATTCTTCTCATACTTTTGTCGGAAAAGTCAAAAAGTACCTCGTACGAAAAAACGACAAAATATTCATTTCATATCCTTTAATAAAAACTCACCGAAGGGTAAAATTGGATTTAAACAATTTTAGGTGGATGGAAATAAAATTACATATTGAAGAATCATGGATGTGGATGATAAAATACACCCCAGTAAATACCAAAGTATAAACAATCTCGGATAAAAATGAGATTGTGATATTTCCCTTACCTTAGGTCTGATATGCTTTGTACGTGTCCGAACCTCCTGTATAATGATTTAAATAATGTTATTTACTTATTCCAGAATCATAATTATTTTTATGATATCATATATGGTCATTTTCTTAGCTTCTTAGTAGTAATATTTCATTGCTACTTGTTATTCGGGTGTTTATAACTTTCTGTTCTTATGCGTGTTTTGTCGAATAAATTATTATTATTCTCTTTAGGTTATAGATACCTCATTTCCAGAATGTTATTAGTGTAATATATATCATATTCATTCATTCAATTAATTTATATAATCATTATGAAATGAAGATCATGTAGAACGAGTCGCATCACATTGTGGAGACGGTATTCCGTACGTACGCACGAGTGATGATATCGTTCCTATGATCGTGGAATTGTATTGAAGTGTATGTATACTATTTCAGAATAAATATAAATTTATAATAGTCATATATAGTAATTATTTACACCATTATACCCATCCAAGTAAGGTGGTGGTGGAAAATAGATTACACCACGGCGTGGAGACGGTATTCCGTACGTACGCACGCGCGGTGATTTCCTTTTTCCGTAGGATGGATAGAAAGTTAATTAGAGTTGTTTAATATTTATAATAACATATCAGTATATAAGAAATACTGATGTTATTACTTTATCATGAAACAACTAAAGAAGAAGATGTTGAAGAAGAAAGAAATTGAAAAAGATCGGTAATGGATATTACCTCTTTTTGACGCGCCTTTTCTTAACCTCCACTTAGAGAACTATGGATGGTCTTTGAAGAGGACCAGGACCTCTAGGATGATACTAGGGAAGTGGAGAAGAGATTTTGGTAGGGGTTGGCCGAGCTTGAAGGATCAAATTTGTGTGAGGAAGAGAGGGAGGGGGTGCCCTTTTATAAGGGAGGAGAGGGGCACCTTTGGAATAACTAATCATATTATTTTATTATAAAGTCAAGTTCAGTTTTAAATAGCTCCAAATTGATTTACTTTGAGGATAAGGTGGTGATGGTTCGAAATCCTCTCATCCAATAGAATTTAGACAAGTTTAGGTTCCTATTTTAACCTTATCATTTAGATTTAACATTAAGTTAAATAATTTTACTTTTACCGTGTCTTCTTGTGTTCTTACACTATAAGGTTAATAAACTTACTATAAGAAGCCAAAAGAACCCCAAGTTGTTTATTATTAATATATATAACCTTATATAAGTCATTTGGCCGAACCTTATATTTTTAGGAATAAAATAGCAATTAATAATATAATATTTGTTTTAAAAACTATTTTATGTCAATTTTGACATTATTTGGTACATGATTTTTATGAAATTCATAACAAAATGATAAGTTCGAACAAAGTTAATTAAATCAATACTAACATGTCATATGAACCTAGAAAATTAGTGTATTTCATAAAAAGTCTCAAATTTCATTTATTTGGGCATTTATAACATCAATTATGTCAATATTTCATTAAAAAGATAATTATTGCATCATCGTTGTGTCATAAATAGATTACATTACTTAATGTCTAAAAATTACAAATAAAATACCATTATGTAGGAAATATTTTTATCTTTCTAATTAATATTTATAGTCGAATTTATCTTATGTATAACCCCATATTAAAAATGTTTTAGTAAATAAACTTTGATTTTAACTCTTTTAACCCTTCTTTAAATAAATTAATAATAAATGTCGTAATCTAATCCAAGTGGGCCTAAATGGTCTTAATTTATTCCTAAGTTTGTCTTTGGTCGAATTACACTTGTCCAATAGAATTAGGACATGTGTTAGGGTAATAATTATATCATTTCTACCCTTAATTACCCTATTTACTTTTAACCATGGTAAAAAAAGTAAAAAGTTACTATTCACCAAAAAATTATTTTCATCTCATTGAACCACATTTTACTTACTGAAATCCACCGTGTCTCTAGGATTTTTGAAATTCAACTCACAGAAGCGGTAAAATTAAGTTTTATGAACAATTCAGTTTTTTTAACTACTACTTAGTTGTTTCACTATTCATCAAAAATTGAAAGTTTTCAGAAAAATACCAAAAACTAGGCCTAAGCTATATTTGATATTATGAACTCAAAAATGATGTCTATTTTACCAAATTCAAAACATATCAGTTTCATTAACTAATTTAAAAATTAATTACCGTCGTCAAAACAAATAGCGTGTTTTTAAGAGATAATAACTATCAAAAGATTGAAACTTGTTTATAACTAGTTTAAATGTAGAATTACATCCAATGACCAACATTGTATAAAATTGTAAAAATATATTCTAAATATACTTTAAAACCACTAAAATTAACAATTTATCACTATTAATTATTTTGATTAAAAAAGGTGTTTTTAATTAAAATTTAGTAATTTTCACTATTCATCAAAATATGAAAGTTATCTGAAAAGTACCAAAATTTCACCTTAGGCTAAATTCGATACTCCAAATCCAAAAATGAAGTCCATTTTGTGAGATAAAATTTCTAAAATTTTAAAAGGTGGTTATTACTATTCATAACGACTAGTTTTAATAATATATCGTTGTTTAGTGAAACTCGGTATTGCGTACTACACACGCTATCGAGGAAGGTCGTGATTGCGTGTAATTCACGGCAAGTCAAGGATGCGTGTTGTGCAAGCTCCTTTTGGTGTAGCGTACAACACAAGACATTAATGAAATTAAAAAGAATATTTTTCATAAAATCTCAGGGTGTTACAGTTACCCCCTTCCAAGGATAGATGATCTCTTCGACTAGCTGAGGGGAGCAGGTTGGTTTTCTAAGATTGATCTACGATCGGGATATCATCAGCTGAGGGTGAATGACAGTGACATCTCGAAGACGGATTTTAGGTGCAGGTATGGGCACTTCGAGTTTGTAGTGATTCCTTTTGGAGTTACGAAAGCACCAGCTGTGTTCATGGGACTTATGAACTTTGTCTTCCCAGAGTTTTTGGACCGGTTCGTCGTTGTGTTTATCGATGACATCCTGATCTACTCAAGATCAGAGGAGGAGCACGTTGAGTATCTCAGGGCAGTCTTGGAAGTCCTTCAACACCACCAGCTTTATGGGAAATTGTCGAGTAAGTTCTTGACACAAGAGGTGCACTTCCTTGGGAACGTGGTGTCTCAGCATGGAGTGTCAGTGGACCCATCGAAGGTGGAGGCAGTTGTTTCTTGGGCAGAACCCAAGATTGTGGCAGAAGTTCGTAGTTTCCTGGGGTTAGTAGGTTACTATCTGAGGTTCGTTTCGGACTTCTCTCGAGTTTTTGTTCCATTGACAGCTTTGACGAGGAAGAATCAGGTCTTCCTATGGAGCGAGCAGTGCCAGAAATCTTTTGACCTCCTGAAGGATAAGTTGGTCAGTGCTCTCGTACTCAGGTTTCCAGAGGAAGGGTTGTTGTATGAGGTGTTTTGTGATTCTTCTGGCCTTGGTCTAGGGTGTGTGCTGATGCAGAAGAAGGGTGTGATTTGTTATGGGTCTAGGCAGTTGCGCCCTCACGAGCATAATTATGCCACCCATGACCTGGATCTTGCAGCAGTACTATTCGCATTGAATTTGTGGAGACATTACCTCTTTGGGGAGCGCTTTGTGGTCTTCTCAGATCACAAGATCCTATGTTACATCTTCTCCCAGCGTGACCTTAACTTATGGCAGCGGAGATGGGTCAAGTTTCTTCAAGACTATGACTTTGAGATCTCTTACACTAAAGGTAAGGGAAATGTTGCGGCTGATGCCCTAAGCAGGAAGTCGCATAAGGAAGTGGTTTGGGAATCCGCTGATGCTTGGAAAGCGATGGGAGATTTGGATGTCGTGCACTTGGATGAAAGGGATGAAGGTGTTAGAGGCTGTTTGTTCCAGATAACAGTGTAGTCCTCCTTGTTGCGGCAGGTAGAAGAGTCTCAGTGGGGGGACTCCGAGGCGGAAGTGATGCGGGATCGTGTCGATCAGGGGAATGCTCCAGAAAGACGGTCAGAGGACAACCGACATCGGATGCTTTTCCATGGAAGGTTGTTTGTTCTAAAGGAAATGCGTGAGGGATTTCTACGTGAGTTCCATAGCTCATCCTTAGCGATACATCCAGGAGTTTCAAAAATGTACTGAGGCCTGAGGGAACAGTTTTGGTGGACCGGGGTGAAACAGGCAGTGGCGGAGTTTGTGGCTAAATGCCTAGTGTGTCAGCAAGTGAAGGTTGAACACCGTGTTCCCAGTGGTTTGTTGCATCCTTTAGATGTCCCCATGTGGAAGTGGGATGACATCTCAATGGACTTCGTCACAGGACTACCCAGATATCAGGGTGGTTATGATGCTATCTGGGTAGTGGTGGATCGTCTGACGAAATCAGCTCACTTCTTAGCAATTAAGGAGTCACGCCCGGTGAGTACCTTAGCCCAGAGGTACGTAGACGAGGTTGTGCGGTTTCATGGAGTCCCAAAGACTATCGTCTCAGATCGGGATACTCGTTTTACCTCATGAGTCTAGAGAGGGTTACAACATGCTTTTGGAACCCAGCTATGCCTTAGCACTTCTTTCTACCCCCAGAACGATGGGCAGACAGAGCGAACTATCCAGACGTTGGAGGACATGCTGCGAGCATGCGTTCTGGATTTCGGAGGATCGTGGGTACGGAAATTGCCTTTCGTAGAGTCCGCCTACAACAACAACTTCCACTCAACTATTGGCATGGAACCATTTGAGGCTTTGTATGGAAGGCCATGTCGTTCACCCATTTTCTGGGCAGAGGTTGAGGAGACATGTGCTCTTGGTCCAAAGGTAGTGCAGAGCACCACAGAGAAAGTCCAAATTGTACATGAGAGGATGAAAGCGGCTCAGGAATGACAGAAGTCGTATGCTGACCTTCGGAGGAGGCCCTTGGAGTTAGAGGTGGGGGATCATGTGTTCTTGAAGGTTTCCCCTTGACGGGGGCAGCGGAGGTTTGGTAAAGGGAGAAAGCTCTCACCTAGGTTCATCAGAACTTTTGAGGTGCTGAGGCGAGTCGGTGAGGTGGCATATCAACTGGCCCTGCCTCCTCAGTTGGAGAAGGTTCATGACCTCTTCCACGTCTCCCAGCTTCATCGATACTTACACAACGACTCCCACGTTATCGACTGGGGAGATTTAGATATGGGAGACGACGCGACCTTCGAGGAACGTCCAGTTAGAATCGAGAATCGTAAAGAGAAGGTGCTTTTTGGACAAACCATTCCCTTGGTTCGTGTGTTGTGGAGGCATGGCGGCCTCGAGGAGAGAACTTGGGAGGGGGAGGCCCAGATTCACGCTCAGTACCTGGAGTTGTTTTGACTTGTGTTTTTCCCTTGTTCTTCTGAGCTTTGTGTTGATTTTGGACTCTATACCTTTTATTTATGGAATGCATGGCTTGTCGGTTGTGAGACCTTTTGTTTCCTTGTTCTTTGGGAGTTTGTGATATGTCTGGATGTGTGGGGAAAGGAAAAAACCTAACCCTTAATCGAGATGCATTATTGCGGATGCGATTGAACCCGTTCGGGCAAGTCAGTGCCGCCTAAAGCGGATAATAACTCGACATAGGAAAAGGAATTTTTTCCAAACCATGTCTTTGGGTAGTGTGTGGGTTGTGCGGTGTTGGGGGAAGTGTGAGTTGAAAAATCCTAATGTATGGAAGTGGGAAGACCCGATTCTTAATCGAGATGCATTAATGTGGATGCGATTAAACCCGTGCAGGCGATTTAGTGCCGCCTAAAGAGGATAATATCTTGACATGGGAGAAGGAATTACTAACACATATAATTAGGGTTAGTGGTTGGGTTCCTGTTATAACAAGATCCCTAAGAGGTATCTTTTTGGGTTCATCTGGATTGGTTTTGAATTCTCGGGGATGAGAATGTTTTAAGAGGTATCTAATGTAATGGCCCAGACCTCTCTGGCCCATTCCTTTGTCAAAAAGAAGGTCAAGAAGTGTTCTGGAGGGTAAAATGGACTTTTCCCACACATTCCCGAATTTTGAAACTACACTCCATGTAGTTTGAGTACACGCCATGTACCCCCTTTCCGGGTATACCCCGTGTTGAAGGTCGTGTCCTTGCTGTGTGGAATAATGGGTGTACTCCATGTGTCCAATACTACACGCCGTGTAGTCCTTCCCCGCGTACGCGTTACCAGTCAACGGTCGTGTTCCATGTTGGAGTCGTGTCCCTGCCGTGTGCAATAAATGGGTACACGTCGTGTGTCCGAACTACACGCCATGTAGTCCCTCCCTACGTATGTGTTACCCTCAAACCGTGTGTTGACCAGTCAATGGACGCAGAGCCGTGTTGGAAGCCGCATGGAGACCGTGTGAATTAACCAATTACACTCCGTGTACAATAAAGTACACGCCGTGTACTTTGGATTTTCTCGCCTATAAAAGGAGGGTTCCCCTCCTCCTTTCAATTCACCACTCTCCTCCCCTTTCCTCTGAGCAGAGTTCTCTCAAGAGACTCGAAGGCTCTTTCTTCCATAACTTCTTCGTCCGAGCTCCGATTTATGATCCGTCAACGGCCACGGGATCATAACGACGAGGCGGAACTTACTAGCTTAGATCCGTTGTCTTTCCTTTGGATTTTCCTTTCTGACTTCCACCCAAGGAGGTTTTTTCGGGTCCCGACAGAAGTGACAAACGCCGACGGACATCTTCTTAAGTTGATTTGGGGGAGCACTGTGATCAGAACCTGTTGAGGTAGGGATCTTACCTTCATATCTTTAATTTGTGCATCATGTGGGGTGGGTGTTCTCTTGTTTACGTGATACACTTTTGAACTGGTGTAATCAAGATAATAACTGGCTTATATAATGGGGATGGGAAGTTGTGATTGTTGTTACCTTATATCCTGTGATATTATGTCGTGAATTGAATGAGCTTTTACCTACTGAAAATCATGGTCCTGGGGACCTTTGCTTACGCAATTAAATGTTGCCATATCCTTCCAGATTTTCTTATGGATGGAAACTTTGTGGAATGTGGAAATTGGTTAATCACGTAAAGTTGGCTGTTTAAAATCTGGAACCCTTTTTTGATCACCTCGGTTGAACAAAATGGAATAATGAACATGTGGGTGTTGGCTTGGTTATGTGGCATTTGATGGGGGTATTTTGTGGGTTGTTGTGGATCGGGTGAGCAGTGGGGCTGCGGTTGACTTGGTTGTGGGTTGGTTTGAATGTTATGTTAGTAATGGGTTGTGGGGTGGCAATAAATGGTATTAAAGGGATAAGGATGTATGGGGCAGTTGTGGTTTTATCGGTTGGCAAAAGGGCTGGAGGGATGGGTTTGAATGTGAATGGGCTATGTTTTCTGAATATTAAATAAAAAGTTGAAGAGTTAATGAATGGTGGGTCATGGTAATGGAACGGGTTTAATAATCAATGGGGTTGGTTGGTTGATAAGAAGGGCTTGGTTGTGTTTCTTGTGTTTTTCCTAACTTGATTTTTGGATGACAGGGATAATTTTTATGAACGATTGATGTGGTTGGTTGTGGATAGTTTCCCAGTAGTTAAGGAACTAAATAAACTAATTTCTGCTGAAACGTGAAAACCTAAATGGGGTTGGGATTGTTTGTTGTATGCATGCTTTGTAGTAGCAGTGTCGAGGCATGTGCTCTGTTTCTCTTTTTAGAAGCCATAGGTTGGGCTGTGTGTTTGGTATATATATATATGTATCTTTTGTGTTTTATCGCACCCCACCCATGTTGAGCACTTAGTGCCGAAAACTCCCATTTTATGGGAGAGGGTGTTTTTCGCTTAGTTACTACCTCCCTCATGCTCCTTCTCTCCTAGGTTGTTATGGCTTGAGGAGACCTTACACCTAAGACTCTTCGGGTAGGTTTAGATTGGGGTGGTTTTAGCCCAAGACTCTTCGGGCAGGTTCTACTGTTTCCCAAGAATCTTTGGGATGAGGCCCAGGTTTGTGCGGGCGGGATACGTGGTTGTGAGGCCCAGGTGTGTGAAGGCGGGATACGTGGTTGTGAGGCCCGGGTGTGTGCGGGCGGGATACGTGGTTGTGAGGCCCAGGTGTGTGCGGGTGGGGAGAGTGTGGCAGCGTCAGGACGTTCTCTGTTAGCAAGAGCAGCTAACTAAAGGGAAATGGTGCAGGGTACCCAATACTCTTGTTCTTATATACTACTACTACCTGTTGTAATTGTTTTTTTGGTGAGTGTGGCTGGTGAGGTTGGGTGGATAGAATTCCTTGCTAGGTTCTTATGTTGTTCTCACGGGACATTAGGATGTCTCCCCACTTGTGCACGAGAGCTTTAGGTTTCCCTACTGAGTATACTTGTATGCTCACCGTATGTTTACTTTCAGGTTTCCAGGAGGAATACTAGGGCCGTGCGGGACCCTACTAGTCGTACAGTTGCAGTTGTTGCAGTTGTTGTACTCTTGTTTTCTTTTGGTATTGTACTTTGAGCTTTCTTGTACTTGTACCTTCTTATAAAATTTGTTTAAATATGCATGTTGGTTTGGTTTGGGTTTATTTCTATACACTTGCTCTTTTCCTTTTTGGTTGTTGACTTGTCCTATTTCCTGATCATTAAAAATAAAAAGGGTAATACCTACCATATTTGTGAAAAACTCATACCCTTGGTGCTAGTCACCACCCCGGGGTCTACTGGAGGCGGGACTCGGAGGTCATTATCTCCCTTTCTCCATTGCCAGCTCTGGAGGGGCATCTTTGGTGGGAGGGGGTCGTGACATAGTTAATTTATAATGTTATACTATATGTTAATTTGGTTTAAAAGTTTAATTGGATTGTATTTCTACCAATTAATAAGTTATCAGAAATTGGAACCAATTTAACATTGAAATTTGATAAAAAAAATTAGCAAACTTTTGATCATTTTTTCAGTAAAACTCAACTTTATTGACTCGACTATGGAATTTATTTTAAATTAATTTCCACTTATTATGTGATTTTAATTTTTTAAAATAAGTTAAATATTTCTAATAATAATAATACATAATTTCAAATATGTTCAACTTAGATTTTTACCAAATTATTAGTGAATATTATTAAAATTACTTACATCGATTAATGTAAAATTAATCTTTACAAATGAAAAATAAAATAAAATTTAAGTTCCAAAACAACATAAATATTAGTGATAAACCTATTTTATGGAAATTAATCTAAAATTGACCTTATGTTATTGTGTTTTTATGGATTTTTATTACATTATTTTAAGTAAAAAAGAGTGTAAACCAAATATGTTTTGAAAAAAACTATATGATCCCTTCTATTCCATATTAAAACCCACCACATATACTCTTTTTAACTCATCTAAAACATATTTTATTGTGAAATTATCTTCATAATACAAATACAAACGTACCTTCCTTACTCCACGAATCCTCCCTTATGACATAATGTCTTCCAAGGAGGCCTTTCAACACAAACAAAATGAGTTACCAAATTAAGATGTGACACCTTCTCAGAAGCTCCATTATTTTTATTTTTCCTCCCCAACCACTAAAATATCATCTTTCAATATTTCTATTAAAAAATAATTATACTCGATATATCATTACTTTTATGCTAATGTTTCAACCTACACTTATACACACCTCCATCTAATGGGTAATGAACATACTATTTACGTGTACGGTGAACTTCTGCCTCACTAAAAAATGACAGTTCATATATCCTTTACCACTTTTCATGGTGGAAATTATGATGTAAAATGTATTTATATATGTTATTTATATTAATTATTTTTTCTTTATTCATTTTTATTCATTTTACAACACATATCTTTTTTACATTCCATTTGGTGTAAATATTATTATTTTGTTTGAGGAAGTGTGGACTACCTTCCCCTTAAAGCGATATGTTTCATTCATACAATTCATGGGATGTATTAAGGAAGGGTTTATTTAATTTATATGATATATATTATACCATAAAACAACTATAATAATTATATAAATATATACATATATTTCATTTTATTTCATTCTTTCAAACTGATAATAAATAATCGTAACAACGTTCATGAAAACGTACAGCTTGCTATTTCCAAGAATAGTGTATTACATTTTTTATTATATGTAATATATATATTATTATAATTAACATATAATTTATATAAATTATATTTATATCATGTGTTGTATTTTGTAATCATGATATATTTATAAAGACCAATGATATAAAAAATTAAGAAACATGAGAAGTGCAAAGCGAATATTGTCTGAAGTTAAAACTAAACATGTGATGCTTAAAATAGGGTAATATATGGTGGTAGTAAAAATATATATGGTATTATATATAAGAATTTTTTATATAAAATATTTATAATAATTTTATTTTTTTATACAAGTGGATTGAACAAGCATGATGAGATAAAAGACACAATGTAATGGGGTTTGATCTCACTTTTTATTTATATTATATACATGATTTATTCACAAAACATTCATTTTGAGTGGTTTATATACATACCATGTATATAGTAAATTATTTATTAAATTGATGGATATTTACATAATCATTTATTTAACTTTCTTTCATGGATTTTAATTTTCAAAAGATACCAAATCTGTAAAAATGTTTTGTCTCAGTTTGTATTCTTTGATAATATTGTTTTTTTATACACATAAACTCTTTTTTGACATGTATATAATTAATATTTACATGTTATATCACTAATATCCTAATATTACAGATATTTTATTATTCATTTCTTTTCATTTTCTTACATGCATAGTATGATACCAAGTAACCAAGTGGAAAGAGTTTATTTATACAATCTCATTGCTTTTTGAGATTATTAATGATCATGATTATTTTATGAAATTAAATGATCCATATATCATGACCATTAAGGAGTTTCCTTACACTGTTTTTACTAAAGTTATATCCATACACTAGTACAAATATTTCTCTATTATGTACTTAGGATAACATTTTTAATTAAAATCTGACTGTCTCTCTCTCCGGTCAAAAAGATGATGTATTCAAATACCATGTTTTCAAAAATGTACTCAAAAATGTTTTAAAAAATGTTTTTAAAAGATATTTGAAGACCATATTCATTGAAAAGGAATTTAAAATCAACATATGGGTTTTAAATATTCCTTTATAAATTTTCAATGTATCATTCAAGGAAAATGGTTTTTAGAAAATTTTACCTATTAAAAGGTGGATTTCAATGTGAAATGTATATATTTATCAAGAAATATTTTTAAAATATATTTTATAATTATTTTACTTCTATGATAATATCCATTGGTGTTACTAAAGCCCTTTTGGGAAAATCATTCACGGTTTCCATTGATATTTTTTCTCTAAAAGGATTATTTATTTGATGAAATGAGGTATATGGAACTCATTTCTCCTTAACGGTTTATATAATTTTGAAACCCACTTATTTTCATGGGTTATTTTTATGATTAAATGATTATAAATCATGCCTCTATCCATAGTTTATGATTTGATTACATGTATGTAATACCTATCTCATCATGGGTAATTATGTGATTATTTATGAACTTGTGGAGCATATAAGTATTTTTTTAATTATGAGATGGGTGGGACCTATATCTATATCCAATGCATTAGATAAATATTCATATATCATTATATAGACTATGATCGTCTTGGGTGTGGAATTTTACTACTGAGATTGATATGGGAGTGCACCATGACAACCAATATTGTATGACCGGTGAACTAATGCTACTAAGATGGCTAGGGGTGTGAAGCATGACAACCCGGATGGTAAGGGATTGCACCCACACTAACAAGTTGGTCATGGAAGTGATACCTTAGATAATATGGAAATCATATTATATGCTTATATGTCTTCTATAATTCTATTCTATATTCATATGTTATGATTTATTAGCTTATGTTTTCTATTCCTTTTTTGATTCATGTCTTATATACTACCAATATTTATTCCATGACTCAATTATATGATCATTGATATGCTGGGTATGATCTTTTATTTTCATGAATGTGTTCTCATACCCATATTCTCATTATAATCCTCACATATCTCCCATGTTTACACTTACTAAAATTTTGAGCTCACCCCTTTTTATATTTCCTTACGCATGTTATGAAAATATGTATTTTGATTGATATGTCTATGTATTGTCCTAGTCAATATGAACCTAGTGGGAGATAATGTTTCTCACTTATGTGTTAGCGTTTATGTTTCCTTGTTTCCAAAGGCAATATAAAAGTATGGTATTTGGGAATCCTTTTGAATAATTTTTTAGGTATTCTGAAAATGTTATGTAATGTTAATGTATGAAAAAGAGATGGTCTCTATACAATAACCATATCCCCTTCTGTGCACATTATAGTAGAATATAATATGGTGGAAACTCGACATATGTGGATGCTCCTAATAATGGAGTTGATGATAATGGAGATTAGCTATCCATTAGCTGATGTGACCAGTGGATTAAATTCCTTGTATGACAAAGCTCAGATTGCATCATAACTTGAAGGGGTGGAGGAAAAGGCAGTTCCTTGGGTTGGGATAATGAGGCGGAGTAATAAAGTTCCATCTCTTTTGGAAGGTACTTCATATACTTTAAAGGTTTTTTATCTAATTTATAGAGTGAGGATGACAAGGTTCATAGATCATTCAAACAACCTCATGAAAAATATAATCCACCAACTATTATCAAATGGGATACATCAAATTTGATAATTGAATATCCACGCAGGTGGCCTAGTTTTCATTTCCCAAGTAGAATTGGGTTATATTTTATCATTTGTCATCTACGATAGAAAGGGTCCAGAACACCATGAACTCTAGGGCTACTGGACTATCTTCACAACATACTATGATTTATTCAGAATACTTGAGACCTGAGGAAGTCTAAATGTTGAATGATCTTTTTTCTAATACTGAAATTATATGGTCATTCCATCATGCGAGTTTTCATTTTCTACGAATAGGAGATCACAGATCCACATCTATTATTCTATTTAAGGATAATCATTTTTAGGTGCAGAATCATATCGAGGATCTAGAGATTCTTCTATATGAAATCGATGATCCGATTAATTCTAAGAGGCAAGTGGAAGATATTATAAAATGTGGCTATGATGAAGTGATTAATCATATTACATCTGATGACTCGACTAAAATTGTTATCCCCAATGACGTAAATTATCTTCTTCCAAAACCCTTTTAGGTTTGAATTTATATTTCAGTCAACCTTCATTGAAAATAGGAGTACCATCTAAAAAACTAGTGGTTCGAGGGAAAATCATTTTAGGTTACCAGGCCATAGTATAGACTTGGTGGTACTCTGATCGCGGTTATTGACTGTCCCCCTGAATCAGTAGAGATAACTCTTGGCTGATAGGCCATGGAAGATGAGATGGAGATATATTTACCAAATATAAAACCTATTTTTTAGGAGGTTGATGTCATACAACCATTAAATAAGATTACAAATAAGGAACTATAAAGGGTGAAATCCCTGTAAAAAGTCCTTGCTAGTAGTGGTAAATTATCAGGGTGTTATTAATCTCTATAGATGATAAATTTCATTAAATTCATGGATTATTGGATCACCTTCCAATTCCTCTCTCAAGGGACATAAAAATGTTCCACTAAGAAATTAGGAGGGTGATTTTGACCTTGTGAATATTTCTACTAGTGAAATGTCTCCCTTAATTGAATAATTAGTTTAGTTTGAGGGTGCATCATCTGCACCTATCATTGTTCCTACCATTTTTGGTATGGAGGAATAATATGGTAATGTCGAGGGTATATGATAGGTTTCCACATTATAATGACTAATTTATGCGTATTTAATATTTTTAGTTCATATCATGAACCATAAAATCTTATGACAACTGATGATGAACCTATGTCTATCATCAAGGAGGTGGTTTGAGGTATCAATTCACTGGTGGAGGGTCATGAACCTATGTATCCAAGTGTTCCCAAATGTGATATTAACGTGGGGCGTTGGATATCAATAGAATCCATGATAAATCCTGGTACGCCTTTAGATGAAATATTGTAACATATTATGATTCCTACAACTTTAGAATAAATTAGAGGACTATATAAACAATCAAATGGATGTTAGTATTTATTTTTCATTATATCATCATTTAATGCTCAATTCCATAATCATGAATATTAGAATGTGCATCTGCATCCATTAATATGTTTTTTGATGACACGTGGAAAATGAATTGAAATCTCTCCCAGTCCCATGGTTGAGGAGGGTGAATATTATGTGGATCCTGGAACAAGAATTCTTCCAGAGATAGATCTGTAAGATGCTAGGTAGAGTCATGGGAGTTCCCCTTATCAAGGGTTGCTAACCCAAACTTCTGAAGCTAGGAAATATGGGGAGGAATCCTTCCACGATACCGACCTGTTATTGGGTAAGGATCACCAACTATTTTTAATTTTAATTATATATTCTATTATTTTAAAGCTAACAATGATTATAATTCATCATTTAAGATTATCCGCTTTTGTTTCTAGATCTTAGAGAAATGATTCTGTCTCAACTCAACCTGTACTGGATGGTGAGGCATCCCCTCTTAATGAGGGAGCAGAGGATAAGAATTGTTTGAGTACACTGATCCAATAGTGCATCACTTTTTCTTAGAGTGACTCTGAAAAAAATCTACATTTTAAGAAAACACTTCACATCACATGTTAAAAGGCATATAGGGACATATGGAATATAATTTTTGATACACCCATTTATGATATCCCTATGTGAATCCAATGGATTTCAGTATTGTTTGGTAGGTTGGGATTTGTTGGGTTTGGTTACCATATAATTCATACTGTTGTGAAGGATACTGTTTGTATGTGGTAGTGAGAGAATATGTTTTGGCAAGATATGATAATGGTTAAACTGGTTTCCAACATTGATGACTTCTCAGATACGTTATCCAAATGAGAGGCCAATCATAACCAAAAAAATAGTTGTATTCATGCATAAAATCAAGGAGAAGACTATTGAAGTGTCTCCCCATCAGTAATAATTAAATTAATCTAAGGCATAACATGAAAAAATCCATCATTCATTAGGGGAAGCCTAAATAGAAGGGTTATCTGCCATATTGGCTATAATGGAAGTTCTTTGTCATGTTGAGGATACATAAGATATTAATGTGAATGAGCTTCAATAAGAAGATGATGGGTCTCAAGAGGTTGTTCAACAAATAAATATTTCTGTTGAAGGACTCATGTAATATATGAATTAGGGACTCTATTTTTTGGATTTTCCTGTTGGGTATATTATTCTCATAAATAAAAATTATTTCTCTTCCATTCATATATGTCTTAATCCATGCATTTTTATTCTTATAATAATTTCGAATCAGGTTTTAAAAGAATGAAATCATTTTAACAGGTAATCATAATTACAATGGTTGGGATGAGGGAGCTATAAATTATTTTATCTAAGAATAGTGTCCTAGTGATCATATTTTTACTATTTATAGGGTTATATGGAAATCCATACAAAATTAATGTCTTTTGTGTCATCGCCATAATTTTTCACTAGAATCAACATTAAAGGGACATAGATAGTGAGAATTAGATTTTTCTTAGGCCATATTTTTCAGGTTTTCAACGTTACATGTTTTGGGCCTTTTATCTTATCATCAAACCAAATTTTTTCTAAACCATGTAGAGTATAGTTTTAGTGGACTATAACTCAATGTTTTTCAAGAGTTCCCTTTAAAGGTTTTGAACATGCTGAGTAATGTGTCTCTTTTTCTATGATGTTTAATGCAATGCATGCTAGACTAAAAGGAATAGTGTTTTTCGTTGAATGGCTTTGACCATGAATTTTGATGTGATAATACAAACAAGGATTTGTTTCTTTTAATGTTCTAATATTCTATCTGATAGATCCTATGGATATACAAGTCCATTATAATATGGTTCCCAAATCTAAATATTGATATTCAAGAATAGAAATAGACCCTCTAGAGAATGATGTTACCACTTGTTGAACAACTAATAATGTGGGTATTTTTATGAAAAGATAACTGGGAACAGACCGCATAACAAGTAGAGGCATCTGTATGCTTACAGGCATGTTTTGGGGGTGAATTATTCAAGGATAATGGGGCACATACGACATAGTCCGGTAAAAAAGTTCCCATGAATTTTGACATTACATTGATCTTAGGCGAAGAAAGATTATAGAGATTACGAGTTGCAATACCACAATGTGTGGTTTTTTCAAGGTAATATGTCTGAAAATTAAGTGAATATATTTTTGGAATAGGCCAAGAATAGGATACCACTCCTACATAAATTTGGTGTTGGTAGGAGGGTTTACATTTTATATAACCAACATCAGGGGGAGAAGGTACCTTTCTGAAAAAGGTGGATGTTATCATGTAGTTTAAAGTCATTCACCAAGGAAATTGTACTGTGTGGTATATATTCATGCAACAATGACATTTTGATTATGTATTTTACTATCAAGGTGTAATTATATTAATCTCATGTAGTGTAAAGGAATTTAGTATATACATTATTAGGGATTTAATATAAGGTCATTATATTAGAATGAAGGTTTGATGATTATATGATAGTTGGTAATAATTCTAGAAATTTGCTAGTATAATCCGGTATGGAATGGGAATGTTTTATGTTTTTATTTCATGATTCGCATATTTGGAGGGTGGTTTGGGAAAAGGGTATGTTGGCATTAGATAAGGTCTTTATCAAGAATGAAGTTACAATTGGTTAACAAACCCATTATGAAGGATATTTTATTCAAGGAAAACTAAGGATCATACTACATATTCAATAAAAGCATATTTGGTATGGCTGACATTTTATGTGGGAAAAAAATCCATATTCAACTAGGGTGCAAACTGCATCATTAGACAAATGATTTCTCATGAAATCATCCTTATATCATTAAAATGCAATGAATGTTTATGGAGATTCATATATCTAGAAGTAGAAATCACATTTTGTGGAGAATTGTGCTTGAATATAGAAGAGGAATTCTATGTCATGATTTCTAGTGAATATGGGGATTAGGATCCTTATGAATGCTTGAACACAATGCATGAATTATATTTCTGGTAGTTTAGATCTTACGACTATGAAAATAATATTAAGTAAATGATGGATGCTACATTTTCACATAGTGAAATATTATTCTAATATTCTATGAATATATATGGGTAAAATTTAAAGCATGGTCATGCAGACTTTCAGGTTGGGAGAAAGGGTAGGGGAAAAATATGAAAAGGATAGCTGCTGATTTTATTTTGTGGGTTCCATAATTTCATCATCAAAACATTAATGGGACATAAGATGCTTCTCCTAGGTCTGAAATTAATGCTATATGATAAAACCAGTATGTGGGATTATTTATGCAAGTCCAACTAGGGGAAATATTTCATAGAAACATTGTGAAATTCTTTAGAGAACAAGCCTATTATGGGGAAAACATATCCAATGAAAATTGGGGTACGTACTACATAATGAGTAAAATTAGCTCTTGGGTATTAGACATTCTTCCACCAAAAGACAAGGAATGGATATGAAAATCTGAAAGTATTATTGATTTGGAGTATTAAATGTGATGAAAAATTATTCAATGTATAAAAGAAGCATTGGATCACTAATTGACATGGGTAGGGATTTCCTTGCCCAAATTTTACTAATATATATAATGGGAATCTCTTCGTTCCTTCATGGGTTTTCTATGAAGAGGACCAAAAATAAAATCCCATGCATATATTTTTTATTTTACGTAGGAGAGAAGGAATTTTCTTTTACCTAAAGACTTGGTCTAGCTTATAAGTTCATGGAGTCACTATATATTTCAATGGGATGAGAATAAATCCATGCATAGTTATCGAGTTACAACGTATTTTTAATTCATGTGATGAGGAAATTGAATGTGTAGTTTAACTTCTTACGTAAAGGACATGTGTGATACCAAAGTGAAAATAAATATTGCGGTTAGAAAATGGTGTAGTTCCCCAGCATCACTATATATCTTTTCGAAGAAAGAATCAAGATAAACATAGTTCTAACAAAGATAGGTTCCTGCATAAAGGGAGAAATCTTATTAGATATGCCCATATAGATATAACTTGTAAATATGAATGTATGATCTTTTACATGTTATGATTTGGCTGGGCCCAGGATTGAAGATCTATGTGTCGCGACGTATCTCATTGGGATGGGAATCAATCCATTCATAGTTCTTGAGAATCCATTTAGTTTAATAACATGAGGCATGGATGGAGGAATGATGGTGTGAATTGATTGGAACATTTCAATTAGACCCAACATATGATATTTGGGTGTCACTATGTATGTCCAAAAAATGATAATCAAACCACATCTAGTTCTAGATAGACTCTCCATGCTGGTCGGGTCCATTCATAACGAGTGGAGGAATTTAAATTCAGGATTGACTGAGAAAGGATATGTGGGCATCAATAAATATCTAAATAGGATGCCAATCAAGTGGAATGTAGTTCTCCAAATCCCTGGTAGATTAACATAATTTTATGAGGACATCGATTAGTGGATGTGAAAGGAATGAAATATAATAGCTAGATCCGAGATAAGAGATCTAGGTGTCACTTCATACCTCAAAGGGATGAGAATCAATCCACATTTAGTTTATGATGAGGTTCCCCAAACCATCTAGGTTTTTGATATAAGGAAGGACCTTTAATTTTTTCTATAATAATGGTTGGGGCCAATACATCATATGGTGTGAGAATCAACCCACATGTTTTAGAAGTTTTCTCTTTATAAACATGGTTCATAAACATGGAAAGTGGAAATTGTTTCTTTATAGTCATGGATGGGTCCAATATTTAAAATATAGGCATCAATAAATAACTCATTGGAATGGGAAACAAGACACACATAGTTCTTTTATAAAGGTTTCCAATATAAGTCGGTTCCAAACATAGGGAAAATGAGGGTTAAGTGCCATGAGGGAGTGGAAATGATTTGAGTGATGATTATGTATGGAAGTTACCCATGTATTTTATTTTTTAGTGAAAATAGAATATATACTAATGGTATTTGAGGGATTTTTTAATATCAAATGTGGGAGATGTTAAACATGTATTTTAATTTCATGTTATAAGAAAAATTGTGTTTTTATGTTTCATTTATTATGACTTGGAAGTCATGTCATGCATTTTATAATCATGCAACATAGAAAATGACACTACATAGTTTAACATTGTGAAACATGGACACAAATGGTGATATACAGTTCAACATCCTAAAGCTAAGACGATCTCTATAGGATTACACATAGAACATCTTCAGGAACCATTCATTGGTTAGAGTTGTAATGAGCTGTCCATTCATTTAGATTAAAGAATAATATTTATTATAGTGGAATTAATGTGTGAAGTAAGGTCCTTTCGGCATTGGATGATGATTTGGAGGCTTTTTCCTCTTATCATTTGATTCCTAAGGACCAATACAAATTCCTTTTGGGGGTAAATAGTGAAGGTGGACTTTCTTAATGAAATCTTATGCTATCTGATTTTGATATAATTCCATCTAATTCAAGGTATTGAATCATTTTTTGTGATGTCACTCAAGCTCATTCAGTCATTTAAAAGACTATTAATCTATAAATCGCTGGTCACAAATGGAAATAAGAAGTGATTGTAATTAAACATCTTGGGAATGACTGCTTCTATTTTGTACACCAATGAGTATGGGGCTTCCCATGTTGTAGTATGAGTTGTAGTCTAATAAGCCCTTAGGTCATGCTAGATTTTTTCGGGCCAAGATTTATTATCTTTATTCGCTATCTTATGGATTATATTTGATGGGGTCTTTTTAAAAAAATTATATCTATCCATTGGTTTCTTCATAGTAGTGAGATGAATAGTTTTATTTGATATTGTACTCTAGATATAGATTTTCAACCTCTGCAGCATAGAAATTGATGTCATTTTCTATCAACATGGTATGAGGGACACCCAATATGGTAATGATATTAGATTTGAAAAATATAATAATTATTTTTCTCTAAATTATTTTTGGGTAATTTCCTCAGTCTATTTGAAGAAGAAATCGGTAGTAGTAAGGTTTTCCTTGAAATTCATAGTCATATAGGTCCATCACATACAAAATGAGCAATTTTCTATCAACATATGGCATCAATACCAGTGGGATCATTTTTTATTTTTTAAGGGAATCAAATGCTTCTTGATTGTTGTTGTTTCACTGATAAGTGACCCCCTTCTTCATCATTTTTTATTGGTAAGCACTTAACTTTATGGTTGGATATGAAGTGATAAATGAAATCCATTGTACTTGATTTCCTCTCAACTCATTCATTTTTTTAGGTGGTGACATACCAAGGTACATTTAGTCTTCTCAAGATCAACATTGATGACACAATGGCACACAATGAAGTTGAAAAATGTTTTGGAGGTTACCCTCAGAATCCCAATTCAAGGGATCCATCTTCATATTATACTGTCAAATAATGCTGAATATGGTTTCTAGATCATCCATGTGGTAAAACGTTTACTCAAACTTAACCACTATATATTCAACATATCATTCAACAAACCTCATCAAGATGTTTTTGAAGATTTGATGCATATCTGGTTGGTACGTGGCATATACATTCTTCAAGCGAAAGTGAATTACCTGATATAATAATACTCACTGAGGGGATCTTCAATCTATAGATTCTTCATCATATGGGGTCATCTATATATAGTGGTACCTTTAATATCCTTCCATGAATTGAGAGGGAATGATTATTGATTGTGGAATTAATTAAGAGTTTTGTGATTAGAATGCGAAAGTCATATTCAGGAAAATGCTGATGGAGATATATGAAATTGATTAAAACTCAGATTTTCTTGTTTTACATTTTCTTAGGAAAAAATTAGGCTATCCATTTCATGTTCTATAACTCTAAGATAAAATCAACCATGATGAGATTCCTACTTCAGCCTCAATTTTTGAGGTATGAGTCAGGTGCATCCTATAATCTACTTACTTATATCCCTAATGATATTATAGAAATCCCAAGTAATGAGTGGCCACCATATGTGGATGTCTTAGTATCTCTGTGAAATTCCATGAAAACACACCTCGGTGATTCTCTAAATATGAGCTCTATATCACCTATTCTAAGTGTTTCTTGGATGCACTAATTAGAGTGGGGAGTGGATCTTCTATTCTAACCAGATTTACTTCTCTGATTTCAACCATGGTGGCAGAGAAACCTTCTATGAATGCTTGATGGTTTTCCTAAAGATCTACATCTTCTTCTTCCACATCCACATATTCCATTTCTTATTCTTATTCTTTGTGATTAGAAGATAAAAAAATGTTACTCAGAGGTAATAGGGGAGCCATCATTGGGATATTCATAAGATAATTCAATCATTTCTTTCTCACTTGATGGCATAAATCCTTCTTAGAGTAATGAAGGTGAAATGATGGACTGAGAATGAGCCTCCTCACCTTCTCCTGTAGACATGAAATCTTATTCCAGCATGGCTAATAGAACTAATTTTTTTTTGAACAGCAGGGGATAAAATGAATAGATTTTCATTTGATCTTTCATTATCACTTGGATAGTTGATTACATATTCATCAGTATTGATCTCAACTGTCATGATTAATATGATGGAAGATACTATAGGAATTCTGGAATTCTGTACCACCCTTTCAATTTTTTAAATAGGAATCATGTAATCCGTACTAAGATACGAAAAATGGTTATATGTGACCAGTATTAATATATCTGGGGAATTTATTTCGGTGACATCATTAGACTTTTATTTTTTCCCTCCATTATGATAATATCCCACCTCAATGTATTATGTTTCTTATGATTTGAACATTGTTGTATCACTGTACAATTTCCCACTTATACAATTGATAAAATATTTAATTAATTGGTGGTATGATGAAGGAAAGGCCTCATGTTGATGTAGTATTGGTCTTCCCAGTAGAACATTGAATAATGTCCCTTTATAAACCACCATGAACCCTAAGTCAGACATAAGATATCTATACTAATTTGTGTGTGTGATATCACTGAGACACTCTTTATTATTCATATCATAACCATGTAACGTTAGAGTAGGGGAGAAAAGAGATATTCATCAAGACCTAGTTGATGAAGTGTTTGTAACGGGATATGGTTGACTCCTGATCGATTATCAATGAAGGGTCATTGGATTTAAAAGTCGTTCGACCAACCGAATATATTCAACGGTCAGACATTTCAATGTATGAGAGCATTCTAAACTTGTTGGTGAAGGAGATGACCGTAAGGAATTATGAATGATCATTATCCACACGATAGACTTTAGCAGTAGTGACCTCACTGCAAATTATGTAGGTATTGTCAATTCCATAATGAGTGCTAACCAGAGGTAGTTTGATAGAAACATAGCACCCATGATTGATAACATAGCCAAAATATGAGCTAATTACTATAAGAAATCATATTTTTTGTTCAAAGATCAATGTTTAGTATAATTAATATTCTATTAACCATGAACATTAGGAGTTGATGTTCCTGATGTGGATTTTCCATCCCATGGGATAAAAACTAGAAGTGTTCATATTCTTGGTGGATTATGCTGAATGGGTTGGCCTACCCATTAAGGAGGTGGTGATGCTTACTCTAACTGGTATACCAATGTGATCATATCATTATAGAACTTGTTATGTGTGGAGTAAAAACATAATTTTTCATGTTTATCTCACTAGAGAGATTTTCCACAAATCTCTGTAGTGTAGACGTTTCCGGAAGTGTTTTTGTTGAAGTAGTGAATCCTAGCATGACCACACCTTCCACTATAATCCTGAATCTAAAGACGTCTTCCCCCACTTCCAAAATAAAATGTATGGAAATAAGATTTATAATAAGGATCATAATGCGAGAGGGGATTTGTGAAGTTAATAAAATTAATGGAACCAATGATCAACTCCTTATCTGATGATGATTTTTCATGGGGGGTCAACACATGTTTTACCATTTCACAGGTTGGGTTCCATTCATTTTGGTTGGATGGAATGAACACTTTTAAGGGAAATCACAATATATGCATTTACATAAGAATACCTACATCTAGTTTCTCATTATCTTTCTATCCATGTCATTTTTTTAGTATTGGACTTTATATGATTGGGATTTTGATGTAGCCGGTTTTATTATTGGAGAAGGGGATGGGGGCTGAGTTGACTAATTCAACGGTTCATAGAGAATATCATGAGTTTAGTTGATTTGTTTTCTAATCATACAATCACCAACATTTCTCTTATTATTAATTTTAATTTCATTCAATTCACATTAATCTTATAAATGTTTAGTAGAATCACATGATGTATGGGAAAGTGAATTCTTTAATTTCACTTTCCCATTGTAATCAATCTTTTGTATGATTTCATTGATGACAAAACACTCATTGATGGGGTTACCCAACATTTTATGGACAGGTAAATGGTTTGGAATATCTTAATCAATTTATTTGTCAGACTACATGGGCTTTGGAAACTAATATATGTTTTTTCCTACATTTACATGACGCAATTATTAAATTAGTCATTTATAAATGAGTAAACATTGTTTTTATCATGAAAAAATAGTTCAACCTCTGATATCTTTGATCATCCTTGCGAGGAGTCCATTTCTGTAGACACTTAAGAGGAAGAACACTATTGTATGGTGAATGCTTTGTGGTAGGACATGGTCTTCATAAGTGTAACAATAATGGCCTCTTCCTTTCCTATTCTATTTCTATATGATAATCGATACAATCTAGACTTGGATTTGTTCTACGTAATGGAGCTTTCCGCCAATTGAGAAATTAATGCTGGTTCCCAAAACCCTCTGTTGTATTTCATAGTGATTAATGGTGTGCACATCTCATCATGGATATTATCTACATAGATAGAGAAAAAGTATTCTTTTGGGAGTTGTAGGATCAAGTACTATGTTATTCCTTTACCCTAGGACGTGATATCAGAGACTTAGTCATTCTCTATTTATTTTTAGTTAAAGATATCGATGGATTTTGTCGTCTAAAACATAAGATAAACTAGAAGAGGATATTTTTTATAGAGATCTTCCCATATAGTGGTCGATCAACATTTAAAACTCATATATATATAATAAAAAGGATGTCCCCTATAGTGATTTTATGAAGAATATGAGTTTCACTACAATATATTTCATAGGGATCTCAATCATGGGATCAATAAAAGAGATGAAATTCATCAAATGATGCTCTAGATATCCCAAAATTCTGAAGATTTGAAATGTTGGATTCCCAATTTCTGGCGGGAGAGGATTGGAATCTCCCCATTTGTGATAGGCCATAGTTTCAAGATATATTGGATAACCCCATCCTTCCATGTCTTCTAATCAAGTGGATAACGATTCAATGGTGTTCATAATCATTCAAGGAATAACTAGATGATCTATAACTTGAGTAGGTGCAGTAGCTGGATCCTGAATGGGTGTTAGGAATGAACGGACCAGTGGTGGGAATTGCTAGAATCTATCATGGATAACTTGTAGGGTAAGGCCTGTAAGGATGTTCATGAACATGTTTTACTTGTAGAACCTATGTAGGGAATTATTGATCTACTTTGTAGGATTCTAATATATTGGTGGTTGATTTTTCATGTTGAGAATATGTTACCTATCTTCATTTGTTGTTTCGTAAAACTTCATTGGTGAGGTGTGACAACTAGATGTGTGAGTTTATAGTCTACTTGGGGAGACGATATGGAAATAAAACTACCCCAGAGTAACTCAAAATTGAGTTTTCTCAATTATCTAATTTCCAACTCTTGAGGAGAAAATGTTTCCTCTAGTAATGTGTATTGTCCATATTCGGGGGGGGGGGGGGGTGGTGACACATAGAATGAAGGTTAAATTTTCCCCTATTAGGTTCATTTCATGGAGGTAGAGGAATATTATTTGCAAGGATAGCCATATTTTTTGTAGTTCTCTTGTTTAGGTTGTGCACACATCTTTCATTCATTTTGGTGTGTACTATCTCTTGAATGAGAAAATCATCATCATAATCTTCTAAATAAGTCTTATGTTTTGGTGGGTCTCAAATGATGACATTGATGAAGATAAAATATGTGTACTGAATCGTTTAAATACTATTGGTATTTTTGTGAGATCACCTACTTTTGTTCCCTCCATGATGCCTTTTCCACTTCATTGTCGATTCCTTGGGGGTTGATTGATGGATAGTGACCTAAAGGGAATTCCCTGAGAGTTCAGTCATACACATTACAAAGGATTGTATAATAATTTGGAATGATTCAATTTGATAAGACTCACCCTACAGTATATTTCCTAATCGAGAGAAAAGTGACTCCCATTGAGGAGGGGATTGGTTTGGTGAAATCCCCCCCCCACTCATACGGATGGGGTTGAACATATTCTCCTTTAACAACCCTTTAGGCTTGGATGGATGATGGAAAGGGTTGGTTAACACATCACCCATCCATTTAGGCCTAGGTTGTTCCCAAAATGATATGGCTTATATCACCATAGATGCCCTTCTGATTTTATGGATTCTGGTCTGAATCTGTGTTGGGTTCATTATTAAACACTTTTAAATTTTCTTGTTTTATAAGACTATTGTCCTATTTATGACATTTTCCCAATGTGATTGTTGACATCCTCGATGAAGCATTCCTGTTCTATGTTCTCAGATGGTTGACACAAACAATATATCAACATCCTTCTTACTTATGGACTGACATTAATGAAAAATGATCAGGTCCTGTTCATTATGAGCATATATTTAGTAATGATTAAATTCTATTTTTATAGTCGGCATGGGGAAATGAAATTTCATGATATACTCTTTTGTGTGATTTTCTAGATTGAGATCATAGTGTAACTCAACACTCAATGTTCATCCCATACCCATATAAGAACACTAGATGGCGTACCTTTGATAATATTTCCCAACCTAGTTAACGAATCAAGGCATTCACATTGAATGGATCCCTCATTCTTCTCTATCTTTGGGTGTTAAGAATCTTGGAGATATTCGAACTAAATATTTGTTCTCTAACCCTTCTATTACCTGAATGTGAAATTGATACTTTTTAAAGGGTAATAATTCTATTTTTTGAAGAGTTTACTATATGTTGAGGTGGATTTCATCCTTACAATCTTTTACCAACACCACAAGAGTAGTCTATTAAGAGGTGGATAAACTCAAGAACATTACTGATATGTCATATTTAGCCACATGTTTCCTCATGATTAGCAAATATTTTTCATCTTGTATTAATGGTTCCGGCATAATCTAACTATATTGAACGGTCCCCAATTATTATACCACAAGTAATTGTATTGGTTAGGATTTTCACTTCTATGTTATAAGTCAAGTGAACTAAGGTTATCTCAATGAATTACTATCACATTGGGTTATATTATGTTTTTAAAAATAAATTCACATTCCAGTGTAAATGAAGTAGACATGATTATCTTTGTTTTGTTAGGTGACTCATGATAAGTGGGTTTCTAGTCACTACACGTCTAATTGATGAATTATTTTTAAAATGGGAATCACTACAGAGGAGTGAACTTTTGCAGTGAACTCTATCATGGGGAGGACCACCCTAGTGAATTACAGCAAGGGGAAGACCCTCTTACTCCCCAGTCATTTTTCCACACTACAGCTAGTTATGGATCTCATCAAGAGAGAGGATATAGAGAACCATTGAATTATTTTCACAAATAAATACTTCATGGTGATGTTTCTTGTGAGGAACTTTATATATTATTATTCTAGTTATGTATATTGGTAATGGTAGGGTAGGTTCTTTAGCTCTAACAGATAAATGCTTGAGGGATTCAAGAATTCTAGCATCATGTTAAGCCTGATCATACATCAAATCATTAACTTTAAATATTTTTTAATGATACTTATTCTAATATTGGATCTCATGAGCGATTAGGACCACATTCTAGGATAAGTGGTTATCATGGGTAGGTGTTTGTACCTAACTCTTATTGGCCATTGGAATAGGCTGATTTCCTCTAATTATAATCGGTGTATGTTCCTGATAAAGTTGTCCATATAATATTGTATAGTTTTCCAAATGAACCTCCTATACTAAAGAAGAGGTATGTGAATACATTGTGGTGTTATGATGATGATCCATCCCATTTAAGAGGATATAGTTATGTATCCATCCATCTGAAACTATTGTTTTCACTATGATGATATCTTGGAATATCTTTAGGATGTGGGTGTAAATTTTCATCTTCCATGTCAACATCAGCATGATATTCTTGGTGAATTAAGAGATTGGAATGGGGATATATTTCCATTCCATATCTGGAGTATCTGTGTGTGCCTAATTCTATCTTCTATTTTCATTTAGTGGATATTGATAGGATTTGGTTGTAGGGGAAGAGATAGAGGCTACCCTATTCTTTTCATTGAGACTTTTTGAATGAATTCCTTGTGTGCATCCAGATGAGGCTACAGGATGGCTTGGTAAATATTTTTAGGTGTGTGTTCATGATCAATATTTTCCACCAAACGTAGTCTAAACACTTCTTTGAGAGATTTTGGATGAGTCTGATGGATGTCTTGGTGGGTGTAGGTATATTTACGTTCCTGCATGCATGTTTCCACTATATTTGGTTGGTGAGATTCTTTGACTACCGATCGATGAGTCTATTGGATGGAATAAAGAACGTGGGAATATATATGTGTATGATCACTACTTTCCACAAAATTGGGATGGTGGGATTCTCTAGAGGTGCTAAAGGTGTGATATTTCTCCCTGTTAAAACATTGTTGTCCCTTGAGGGTTGTTTTGTGTGTTCGTGTTTGTAGTACCTAGGTAATTCAGCTAAATAAAATACCCTCATCATGTTTATGGTTAACTATTGCATGTAGTTTCCCTAAAAATTTGTAGAATGAACCCATGAAAAGGACACCTATGTTTTCTAGATGAAGACATATGTGGCCTCTTGATCCACCTGCCTAAAATATGGGAGGTATTGGTTGTTATGTTTTGAGGATATGTTCTAAAATGGATGAAGATATTTGTTGGCGGCATCATCTTCAGAACCATTGTTCATCATTGGTTAAATGGTTGGTGGTGTTGGTTGAGTGGTTAGTATGGTTTTGGTTGAGTTGGATGGACTGTATACTGGCTTCCAGGGTTAGGATCATATCGTTTTGATGATACTCTTTGACCAATGATTTTGAGACCCAGCATTGAAGTCATTGGGTTGGTGATGTCATCCATTGCCTGGATGGGGATCTAGCCTGAGTGGTATCCAAGGAATTCATTGGGTAAAACTTGAAGGATTCCATTAGATCAAAGGGAGTTACGAAAAGGGAGTGACTATATATATGACAATGTCTCATAATGAACTATTGTTAATTCATCATCTCAAATAAATTCATGGTTGATTTTCTTCATTATCACAAGTTCATTTTGAGAGTAGAAGGGGACTAGCCCCTCGGTGATACTATCATCTTGGTTAATGTTTCACATCTATATGCCATGTTTCATTTTTGATAGAAATGGGAATTCATTTGGAAAATAGAATTTTTTTATGAAGACTGATTGGAGGATCTCGTTTTTATTGTGATGTAGATAACACAATTATTTGTTTTTGATGTATTTTATCTCTTCGTTATAATTTCATATTACCAAATGGTTTCCAGTGGGTTTTTTTATGTAACCGGAATCACCCAATGGTTCTTTATCTATAGAGACATTCTTTCCAATGGTAGGTTCTCCATCTACAAGATTCTTTGGATTTTTTATGATGATGTTGGTTTCTAATCCACTTAGTGGTGAACTCTAGAGAAGATTTTCATCCAGGGAGAAAGGATTTGTTTTGATGTTTGTATCAAACCCATGGTTGGTCTTACTAAGTTTCATTATGAATGGAATCATAACCCATGTATTTCACTACCACATAATGGGACACATCTTACATTTTAAGGCCATATGATAAGGACATAATTGTAGTGTTAGTCGTAATTTGTCATGGAAGTCTATGTGGATGGTTCCTAGTCAAGGATTATTATGGGAAATATTCCAAGATATCCTAAGGAACCCATAAGGGATATAGTTTTCTATGTTAAATTAGACCATGATGGGATAATTGTTCAAAAAGAAAAGGGTTGATTTGGGAGTTGGTCTTCAACCATAGGTAGGGTTCTTACATATCCCATGTATTTTAGTATGTCTCACAGGGGAGTATATCCCATTGATACCCATAAGTTTGTAATTATTACTAAATAGGATTCCCTTTGAGAAATTCCATGATTGATATAATATCTCATGGTGATTAGGAGGCTTGTTTTGGTATTACACCTAAATATGAGTCCCATTGATTTAGGTTATGGATGGGACAAACTTCCTAGGATAATTTCAAACATATCCTAGTTAGAGATGGAATTATAGTCATAATAGTTTATTCATGAGAACCCATTCTTATATAATCCCCCAAGGTTATTTTGTGCAGTGGGGTATGTCCCTATGAGATGTTTATGTTTGGTCTTATTAATAAAATGGATTAATTTTTAATGGTATCATTGAGTAATGTATTAACCCATAGTGGTATTGGGGGATTAACATAGGGATAAATCTTAAAGGGGAAGTCCATATTAAGGCAATTATTATTTGGACCTATTCTTAAAGAGAATGTTATATCCCACATCACTCCTTATATTTAGAAACCCCTAGTTTACATATTATGATATCCCATGTTTATTCCTGAATATGATAGATCATTCTTAGAATGATCACCATTAAAAGGGAACATCATTAATCACTCAAACATTTCTAGATTACCTCAAACTTTTTCCCATGAATTACCTCACCATAAAAAATTAAACAAAAATTTCTCTATCCTAGATGCACAGTGTTAAGTTTCTCTATTATGAATCCCTTATTTACATAATAAAAATATGTGTTGGAGTGGTTTCTCATCCATGGCCCGAGTCGATACAGATTCCATATTCATTTTGAGACATCATTACCTTGAAAATCCACTCATTGTGGTCATGAGAAATCATAATTTTTTTTCAAATTACCTTTACATCAGAGATGGAGGGTTAGTTTCAAGGGTAAACCTATGTCTTTATTTCACAATATTCCCCTTTGAGCTTTTCATATGTTTCCTACCAAAAAGGCCATGCAACCAAAGGAAAATTAATCCCCACAATAGTCTTTTCCTACCTACATAAACCCTAAATTCATCATGTTGGAAACCATTTTTTTGGTTACTAATAATTTACTATAATCATATCATGTCTTTAATCCATAATTAATAAAACTAAGGTGATGAAAAATACTTCAATAATATAATAAAAATATTGGAATATTTTCGGCCAATAATCTCTATTGGGCCTCGTGCCCGATAACTACGGAAAATAGATATTCGACATAGAACATATTTTTCATTAGTCTAGATTTAATGACTCCAAAAATCCCATTTGATAAATAAATAGAACTTTCAAGGTGGAAAACATGCTAATGGAACCCTAGGTAAGTCTAGTCATAGGTATCTATTTGTATTGTTTGGGGCAATATTGAGTGATCAAATGAAAATTAAAGATACACTTGACATGTTAGGTCAAAAATCTGTAAATGGGGCCTTAAGAAAATTTCATGTTACAACCACTAGTCCTACCCCATTATGGAATTAGGAAAAATACCATGGTAATAAAAAAGAGACAATGTTTTTATGGATTTCTATGTAACTCTAGAAATTGTTAAAAGTACACTCGTTATGTCCCTTGGCACATGAAAAAATTAGTGAATTACATGATCATATAAATTTTTATTATCCAATATGGAACTTGAAATTAAAATAAAATGGATGTTTCATTTAAAATATGACCATTTATGAATAATTGTCATTGAATGAGAAGATAAAGGGTATACATTAGAGAGAAATAAGGTTATCATTTTATTAAATGAGAATGGGGGAACATCCATGGGATGGATTCTATGGCTAAATATATGAAAAATATATCATGTAAATTTATAAATAGTTATAATAATGGTCGGATCACTTTAGTTAGCAAATTGACTAAAACTTAAAACAAGACATCATGGGTTCATTCCAAAAATGGTCCTTTTCCAAGCATTGATTTTAGCTGTGGGGTGCATCTTTTTAGAAAATACTGTGAAATCCTGACCCCTCATCTTGATAGATTAATATTATTCAATTGAAGAGGTAATATTCATATTTACCCAAGATACATGATCATCACATTCCTATATCTTCACAGTGTGTGATACAAATTGATCATAATATCTTACTTCCCCAACAATCAAGTGGTGTAGCTCAACTCAAAGATACTGAAGGACTTCTTTTTGATGATGTGAAGCATTGAAATACATGATTTCACCTTTGTAATTAACTATGTAATCTTAGACAATGACTATATAGATATTAATGAAATTAATGTGGATGTTATTGAACACTTGAGAGCTTAGGCCATGGAAAAGTTGTAACGTCTATCTTTCTGTCAACAATTTTCAAGAGGGGGTCTCTATAATAATGATACAAATTTGGTGCCATGACCATATTCGCACATTCATGTGCTCGATCTCCGCATTGGGATCATGATCATGGTCACTCACTTCAATAGGTGTATAATGAATAACTAAAGGAATAATTGGCTTGTTTTTATTGAAAAATGATTCCAATGAGGCAAAATCATCATTCTCCTCCTCCTTTCCATCTCAAATAACTATAATAATATGCTTAGAATCCATTTTTAGGTTCCCAATGTTGTTCCTCTTGGACCAGCATCAGTGGAGATACTGGTAGTTCCCGTTGAGAACATCAAATCTATAATGTCATCTATAATGTGGGGGTTAGAGTATGAATCTCTCCAGAGACACTTAGAGAATCAACGCAAAATCTTTTCTCACCATGAAACCAATAATGAAGGTGTATCAGGTATAGAGTTGTGAAAGACCGGTGGTTTATGAACCCATCAAATTTACTTCTCTAATATCATATCCAAATATTATTATATCAACTTCATAAAAAAATACATTTATAGATTAGTGGTATGTTCCACAAAAGGTAAGGATATGTTTAGAAAAATCTTCATGCATCATCATCAGCAGCCATAGTTGGTGATGAATAAATAGTTGTCACTCATGAGTCTAGAGAAGGGTTAAAGGGGATACTTGTTTTAAGATTTTAATTATCAGGTAAATATGTAAGGGGTATTTGATTTGAATATGATTAATCCATCCACATAGAAATCCATATTTACATATGATAGAGAGATATTGTAAGAGATATCCTCTTCAATACCTTCACCGTTATCAACCAATATGACCAATGTTGTGGGGAATGGAATGGATGTCCATATGGAAAAATTGCCCAATACTTTGACATCGCCATTGATTCCCCATGATCTTAGGGGAACGATGGAAACATTAAATAAAGTGGGGTGAACGATGGAAAGAGTAATTTTCTCAGTATGATGATATTTATATCATAGACATTTTTTTTTTCACCCATCCATGCATGAATTGGCATGGCCCATAGATACATTTGGGTGAATACTTTCTTACATATGGCCTAGTAAATCATAGATATGAGCTAGGGTGTATATATCTAGGTTGACAGGGTGTCCCTATACCATATTATCCTCCATAATCAGGGTGAAGTCCCTGACACCATTGTAGGCATCACAGGATGAGAAGATCCATCCACATAGCTACATGGCAAAGAAACCTGCCAACATGGTGTCAGGAGATTTTTATTAACTAATTTTATATCCCAAAATGGTATATTGGACTACATTAAGAGTATACCAGTATAAAACATGAATGTCTTTTCACTATTGAGTTATATGTTTCATGCTATGGTGAACTTTCAGCATCATATCACTAACATGAAAATAACATTATCCCATAATTAAATGGAATGACTGAGTATGTATGGAAGGGATGGCCAATTTATAAATCTATTTTGGTTAATAGATCCCTTTCCAATGAAGATAATTTATTAGTGCTTTCCAATGTAATTGCTGCAAGAAAGAATTCAGCGTACATGCTACTGAGAATGGGGATTCCCCATATCTAATGGACATCCCAAAAAATGTTTCCTACTACAACATAGAATAAATGAAATGTACTACTAATCAAACACTAATGGCTAAATAATTTTTAAAATACCTCAGTAGGTGAATAAATTAAAAATTGAGAGACCCGCACTACCTAGTATATACTAATGTCCTACAACATTTCTGGGAGTTCTATGAAATTCTAGTGCACCCAGAATGCTTAAGACCATTCATATGAGAACCTTCTTTGAGATAATAAACCCCATTTGGATATCCATTATCTGGTGGGATTTCATAATGAGATGTTGAATATGGATATATATTCCTGAATAGATTATTTAAATGATATATCATGGCTATTTCATTTTTTTTGTGTCCTCATAGAACCATTAAAAATAAATACATACACTTAACCTGACCAGAAATGATTTACCATGTGGCATAGAAGTTAACATTCACAGGCTCCTGGAAAATCTCGGAAGAAGAAGATGGTAGATTCAGATCAACTAGGGGAAGGGTAGAATTTTCTTAAAGACAAAATTTATAAATTTGTAGTCTGTTTGAAAATGGGTAGGTTAGAAGATCTAAAAAATAAGGCTTTTCATAACACTCTCATAGGGGATGATGTGCTGCTGAAGATTGTCTTCAATGCTATCATCCATGGTTGTTCTTCTCTTAGTTGTAGAAGTTGATTTATATGTTAGATATATTCTATCCTTATAATGGATCCACAAAAATATATGAGATTCATTTCAAGAGGATGAAAAATAATGTAATTACAATTGAAGAAAAATGGTGTTCCACTTCATCTATGGACTAATATTTATAAAAGCACTGGCTAGTGATGTAGTGGCTCGCGAAGCCCCAGACCGCAAACCAGTGGATCCAAAAATATTGTCCCATGAAGTGTTATCCAGTAAGTCATCTTCTTGAGATATGTTCCATACAATAATTATCTGACTGTTTCAAAGAAGATCCAATGTTATCATTTTGGGGTGAAGAAATTCATTTCGTGAAAAGAGTCATCAACAAAAGACATAGATTGTGGAATCAGTTAGAAATGAAGATTTTGTGGAGTGATAAATTCATAGACAGAGTTAGTAAAAGTAAAATGATTTGATCCCAAAATTTATAGGAATGTTCCCCTCTCCAAGGTACACTTTCATACTGAAAACAGGTTTGAAACACGAATGTTACCTACATCAAAATATCATCCTCTTTATTCTAATCATAACCCATTCTGATGGAAAGGAATATGTTGGGTCCTAAAATTTACAAATGAAAGAATAGGATATTCTATAAATCACATAAAACAATGAGAAACCCCGTGATAATATTGAATAAAACATGTTATTGGTGGAATCTATGAATAATGGATCAATCTAGAGATGTATGGATCGATTTCATGGACCGCTACTCTACCTGGAATTTCTCCACTTCAAGAAGCTCCTATGAATAATATCGTTATCTAGAGGCGGAAGTACTACTGTACCATTAAAATGAAACCAAATAATTTTTAGGGATAGAGGAATATTTTCCCCCTTGAATGTTTTACCCCGCAAATTAAATTTTTTATAGGACTAGGTGGGATATTCAGCCCTCACAAATGAGATGATGTTGTTTGCAGGTCTAGATGGTGATTTCTATAACCGAGAATGTCTTCTCCCCATTGAATAATTTTTTTAGAGGCCAAGGAATCCTCTATGGGATCTGTCAAATTAAGTCATGTGGCCCACCATGGATGACCGACCATACTAGTATCTAGTCCCTTCACACTATTATAAAAATAAACCAAGGGGACAGAAAGGGGGATACCATAGAAGACTGATTCTAAAAGCGATGAAGGAGACTAATAATGAGGATACACAAAAATTAGAGACTCTAAGATGAATTGTTAGATCCATTTATTCCCCATAGGAAAAAAACCCACACATTTTATAAAGGATGAAATAATAATTCTTCCAACCATTCAATAACTCAAACCCTTTGTGGACACCATTTCATTTAATATAAAAAGATGGTTCCTCAGTGGCCCAACATACCACATAGCAAAATAAAATTCTGAAAGAGCCTTTCCCTACAGAGCCAAAAACTACATAGGAGGAAAATGAACCCACATAGAAAATGATACATGGGAGGAACTTGGTCTGTGTAGCAAATCAATGTGCGGGCAGAACTTTGTCCCATGTAGCGATACACCATTTTGGAGACCCTTTCACCACATATCACCATATGACACAAATGGTACAATTACCAACCTAAAAACAAGCTATGTGGAGGGAACCCCGTCTTGTATAAGAAAATTCTATGCATATTAGGGCATCCTATGGTGTTCCACACTCTTTCCCCAAGATCTCCCTTCAGTTATATCATGGGAATTTGTATTGACCCCTCCATGAACTAGTCCAAATGTATGAGACTAAGGACGCTTCCAAATCCACCCAAAATGTATGATCTTATAATCGAGAACATTAGTGTTTCACATTATGTCTACATTCATCTGGTATATGGATTCACATGTGTAACCTCTATAATAAGAAGGGCTCTCAAAATGTTTTCAGGTATATATTTTCATTGTAATGACGGGTCAAACCCTTGGGTTCTCTTGTGGACAACCTGGTTCCCAGTTTATAGGGCGAGGATAAAACATAATTTTTCATTTTATTATGGATGAGACCCCCTTGACACCAAATTTTTTGGAATCCCACTAAGATTAATTGTATAATGATTCTTGCAGGAGGTGGAACTCTTGATCCTCCTAGCCTCAACCCATGAACATAGTCGAATAGATTCCCCTTAGATATCCTGATTACCAAAAGAAAATAGCATACGTGAAAACATAAATCCCTCCCCCTCTCCCTTGGGCTTCATAACCTCGTCCACTAGTTGAAATAATGGATTGTGTAATCTTCATATCCACTACTTCCTATTGTTTATAATACCTAGAATGACTCGCATTGGCTTAGAGGTTAGTGGCGATCATGACATCCACATGGTTACAAGCCATATAGGCCTCCTCTATAGTATAATCCCCTAATAATATACACCCAAATAGATAGCTTCCAAGCATAATCCCTACACCAAATACAAACAAGAGTAATACTATTTCAAATGGAAGCTTCAACGCGTAAGTCCAAACCACACGGGTATCATATTTAGTAGAATCCCCTACTATACCGAAACCCAAACATACAGCTTCCTTGCATAAGCCCAAACCACTACCCATATTATAAGGTTACATTCATAAAACCTAACCACATGGGAATACTCACAGGGTTACTCCCCTACATTCTAAACTACATGGGTTTTTATTATCAACTAACTGGGATATGTTGGAAGCTTCCATGATGTCTGCACCCACCACCCAATTTTACCATAATGTTCTTCGGAGTAGATTCCCAGTAGGGTACTATCTAAATAGGAGACAAAATTTCTTCATGGTCCCTTAGGTCTCCTTGATGTAATTCCCACACCTAAATTTTATGAAGAACCTTTCTTCAATATGGTCATTCCATATGATGTTAAACTGTATAGTTTTTTCCTAGTCAGACACCCTTAAAAGGTGATTTACCCTGTTAAATGGTACCAAACTATATGGGTTCTGATTCCTCTCATAGGGACACATAGGAATCCCATATTATGTATTTAATCATGACATCAAGACAACTTTTGTCTCCCTAAATGACATAAATCATCATATCACCTCACTGTGTGGTTCAAAACTAGCATCCTCTTAATATACATCTAATTAATTTTATATATTTAGGTAATTGGGACCATTGATGTAGAAGCTTGGTTATATACATATCTATTCATTGATATAGAGCCTTGGATATATAGATATGATTCTAGACCCATGTGTGGATGTAATGGATCATTGCCTTATGGTAATCTTGGTATACATACATTGGAATGAATAAATTATTTTTGAATATATATTAAATATATAATATAGTTTTTGAATAGGTAACAGTTCCCACCAAACTGCTTTGATGATCTTGAATTCCCATCCTATCGACCAATGTGAGTTCTAAAGTTTCATTAGAAATGATCTCCAATGAACCCCTACCTTTGGAAATTAGTTCTATGGGTCTTCTTGGATTTTAGAGCTATTGGGAGTATCTATATCCACAAACAAAATTGATGTTGACTGTTCGAAGACATTTCACCAGATGCCATAGATTACAAACAATTCAACCCGTTGTAATAAAACCTTGGGTTTCAAATAATATTCATCAAAATAATGATAAGTGATTGAGAGAGATAATTATTTTTTGAAATGGTACAAGACTATAATATTTTTTATGAATATAGTTTACATAAATTAGGAATGGGGTTATTTGTTTCATCAATACATGATCAAAAGAGATTATTATAAAATGGATCCCACAGATCAAATTCTTAAATACACTGGAAAAGAAACAAGATGTATCTATATTTGACATATCAATTTTGGTAGCATAATATGATACAATAATTTATAGATTATATATCATGATGTTTTATTATTCATTATCTATTGAATGAGATATAACATTCAAAAGGTTTCATGGAAACTATACTAATTCATGTGTGGTGATGGGATGGCATTAAAATTTTTCACAATACTTCCAAACATTCCTTGGAAGAAAGATTATGTAGTCATTATTTTAGACTTACATACCATTTACAAACATTTAATCACTATAATAGATGTTATACATCTTTCATTACATAAAAAATATATATTAATATAGTTTTGGTACTTCATGGTACACCTATTTTAATTCTATCGGATTCTGATCAATGGGTTATATTGAAATTAAGGAAGATTCCCCAGAACTCTCTTTACACCGAGCTACTTTTTAAAACCACATATCACCCTCGTTTTTTTTGGATAGTATGAAAGGACAATTAAAACACTATATGGAATTATGAGGTCACTCCCACATGATATTAAACGTATGTGGGATAAATATTTACATTTAGTTTTATTTTTAAATAATAATATCTTCTATTCAATTATTCGTATGGAATCCTATGAAGAACTCTTTAGGAATATATTTTATACTCTATATTTTTCAAATGAATTTTGTAAAAGGAATCTTAGCGTCCTTGAACCCATTGATGAAAAAACAATAAAAATAAATCCATTTAAAATAAAATTAGGATAGGTCGAGTAGGGAGAAGATATATTTTAATAACCTAATGAATTATTATTAATTTGAAGTGATATTTTTTTAAGGTACCTCTATGGAGATATTTCTTAAGATTAAGGAATAAAGGAAAAATAAGACATATGTACATATAGCCTTTTTAATTTATTGAATGAATTGGAGATTTTGATTACCAAATAGAAATTCCACATAACCTCTCTAATTTTCATTCTGTGTATCACAAAAATTAATTAAATATATACATGCTAGACCTAATATATTATTTCAACTTTGATGATGTAGAATTGGAACCTAATTTATTTTGTTATAGAGTATGTAAATAGATTATTTAAAATTGAGAATGGGTGTTGCTGAATCAGATGAATAAGAAAATAATGTTAGTTTGGAGATATAATAAGATAGTTTAGGGAATTTGAGAACCTTAAAATGATTTGAAAAATAAATTTTTTTCATTTTATAATTTGGTGAAATTATAAAATAAATTAGGTTGAAATTTTTTAAGGAGGGAATAATTTAACACCCTATATTAAATTATATTGTTTTCTTCTTTCTTGGGAAACAATATCACAATTCACATTGATTTGTTCAATAATTTCAATAAAACCTAAATTAACATCAATAATTAAATGAAAATTATGAATTTATTTTATTTTTATAAATAATTTTTTCAAAATGATCATAGGGTTAAATTTTTTCTTATTTAGGAAAAATATTAGTTGATAGTTAAAATTTGTAATTTTTAATGCACTATTGTTTTTTCTATAAAATAGTAAATAAAAGTCTCATTATTTTCTTAGTTTTATCTTAAAATACAGTAATCCTTATTAAATTATAGATAATAAAATTAATGACATCTGAAACAAAAATATAATTTGTTTTTCTAGATGTTCATTTTTAGATTTAAGAATGGATTTATTTAAAATGGTCTTTCATCAAATTTTTCATGATTTTTTTTTAAATTTAATCCTAAAAATATAGTAATATAGTTTTATAATAAAATTATTAAATACTTCATTTACGATTCCCACATTTGGTAGTCTTTATGCATTCATTTTTAGTAATTATGAAAACAAACATTCATAAAAATGTGTGTTACCACAATATGATCTAAACATGGTTAAAGGGGTTACAGATAAAATGAAAAGTGTTAAAATAAACTAAAAACGTTTTAAACCCCACTTAAAGTTATTATAATTACCATGTATCATATCATAATTTACATGGACACATTCTATGCACATTTTTAATGACATTGATGTTAATATATGTGAATCCTTTAAAAACATGATGTGTTTCATCTCCCTTCATTATAATAGGACAACATATCTCCCCTATTCATATAACAACTTGATCCATATAAATAGATACATACAAGAAGAAAACCTTAATAATATCCCAACCAATGAACTAGATGTAATTTTTTGGTCAAAAATCCATCCATACATGTATTAAGATGTATGCTAAATGAGGTTGTCCAAAGAATAAATATAAAATTTTATCGAGTGTTTCAATTTTATTTATCCCTATACCTAAATAAATATTTTTAATCATGATGGTATACAAAAATAAGTGTACCCAATCTACTTATATTTTATAATTTTTATTTCAAAATCATTATACACCTCTTTCTATATTAAATTAGAAAAATATATATCGTTTGGGAGCATGTGCAGACTACCACCTCACATCGTGATGTATTAGGGTTTTCACCACAACCATTAATAGATGGTTATTATGAATTATATAAAAAATTTATATGATAATTATTTTATAATTATATTTTTAAAAATATATTAAACCAATAACCTTCAAACCATTGAATCGATAAAAAATTTACAATGTCACTCATGGGTATATGTAGACAACCACCTCATTGATGTGATGTGATTCATATTTCATGGTTCCATTATTAAATGATTACATATATGTATATAATTTATATATATATATGATATTTATATAATCAATAATACTTTATATTTGATTTAACCATGATCATTATGGAAATAAAAAATTTACCAATATTATTTTTACATTAAAAAGATATAGTTAACACTCAAAAAAGATGGTTTTAATAATGAATTATTACTAAACGGGTGATAAAATGATATAAGTGGACCCCATATGATATGATAATTATATATATGGTTTTTAATAGAATAATAATTAATTTAAAATTATTATACATGTGATAAAAATGACATAAAAATCAATTCATACCTGAGTTAAGGCTTCATTTCACTATCTCATCCTTATTAATTATTGTTTATGTTTATGTTTTCATAGTGTGAATTAAAATATATTTTTTTATTCAAAAAAATATAATTTATTATCATTTTTTATTTCTTGAAATTACATTTATTCATTTTACATACCTCTAAATATTTACTGAAACAACCAAAATAATATTTTTCAAGAAAAAAACTTTATTTTTTTCTTCAGTAATTAATGATTTTCTTCTATTTGTATGTTTTATTTAAAATGGTTTCAATAATGATTTTAGTGTTATAAAATGATCTATTAAGGTCATTTTTATATTTTTTTTAATTTCAATATAAATGTATGAAATTTAATCTTGTTTTTATTTACATAAATGAGACACTTTTTTCCAAAAACCTAAATAGAATCATTGTATTAATATACAATATTGATAGTGATTTTCCATATATAATGACTAATAATTATATTGAAGTATCCATTAAATGATTCCACAATTATTTGAAAGAAAATTATTTTCCTCATATTTTTTAAATTATCTTATTTCCAATAGTTGAGTCTTTAATGAATTTGGTATTTTCATTACAAAAAGATCCATTGATCTTTTGAAATTACTTTCATAAATGTCAATATTTTTGGATAAAGTTTCATATTTTAGGAGCATATAATCTAATGATACTATCCAATATATTTAATTATATTTCGAATTCTCATTTTGAAATGGAAATGTACAAGATTATTATTTTCTGGTACTTCCAACATTGATATTCATTTATTATTAATGACTATTTACTATGTTGTATTGTCTTTTTATAATGAATGCCTTACAAATATTAATATATTATTTTGACATGTAATTACATAGCCCCTCAATGAATCAAAATATCTCATGAGACCAAACAGTTTTGGTATTTTTGTTTGCCTTAACTATTTACATAAGAGTTCCTAGAATGAGTCTTCAAAAGTAAATTTAAAATTTCGGACATTGTGCATACCATCATTATGAAATAATTTTTGATTCCCATGTAATTATTTTAATTGTCAATCTATTTAGGGATATGTTTCCAAAATAGGTTACTTTTCATATAGTATAATATGATTATTATTTAAACCTATCATATTAATCAATCCATACTTATTAAATGATATATTATATTTTATAATTCCCAGACCAACAATTTGATCTCACATATTTATTTATTTTTTCATTTCCTAAGGATTTGAGGATATTAAGTATTATTGATATGAAATTATATGTAAGAGGGAATAAAAATATTCCCAAATTAAATACAATGTTTCATTTTATGATTTTTGATGTAATGTGAAATTCAACCATGAATCTCATTTTCTCTGATTATTAGACTAATCGGTCCTTTTTATGCAATATCTCGTATCTATTTCAAATATAATAAATTAAACATAATCTCTTGGATATTAAGGTTAGGTTTATTACATGACTCGTATTTTTTGATAGTTTTATCTCACACCAAATGTTTCCTTTTTCTCAAGGTGATTATATATTGAATTATGCTTTGAATAGATGCTTTTATATAAATGTATCAGGGATATATTAAAGTATTAATGTTTAATAAATAAATTATTTATATAATATAAAAAGACAAAAATCCTTTGTATTTCATTATTTTTTAGATTAAACATTGATACATTTATCTTAGAAATGATGTAAAATAGTTAAATGTCTAGGATGAATCATTTCATTTGGTATCAATGTAGGGTTTATATATTTTTTGGTATTAGGTCACAATGAAAAAACCCCATATTAAAGCATTATAGTTTAAACCAAAATTTTCATAGGATAAAATGGAGGTTTCATATAGTAATATAACAAAATATTCATTTCTTTAAATCATATATTTGTTAATTATACATTTATTTATATATTATTTTTCATTTCACATGTTAACCCTAATTCAGTTTATCAATGGTTGAAACTAAGACTAACTGAGTTAAAAATAATGGGGATATATGATGTGGATCTCATCCAAATGAAAAACCTAATTGTATGGGATATGGATAGATGACCTTCATAGATGTTTTTATTAGGATACAATAAATAACATAAATCATATTAATCTCCTGAGTGACCAGATCATGGAGAAACAAAATATAGATTCCTTCATGTGACCACATACCCCCTACACCAGTGAATCTTCCAAACAACTAATTTTACAGAAATATTTCAACCTAATATTAATTATATATTGAATTATCCATTTCGTAGAGTATTAATATTTTCTATTATGGGTTTGGTTTTTAGAAGGAAATGTTTTCTAATGGCAGATTATCTTTAATAATACAGACTAAAAGTAATTAATCGACTATATTGAATAGGAAGATATTAAAATATTTTCTTCAAAAAGTATTTTTACAAAACTATTTGAGAAAAATTAAGAGATAATTATTGGATATTGAAAAACGGACGATGAATCTCTGGGATGTTAGGAATTGAAATTGGTGACACTTGTAAGGAAATATAGTAGTTTCATTATTGATCATAAAGAAAAATCAATAATTTCATTAATATCCCTATAACCATTTCCATGAATTAAATTTTCTATAAAGTACTTATATAGGAATCGAGAAATTTTTCTAGGTGATAACAATGTGGAAATAGAATCATAAGATACTGATTATTCATTTTTATTAATTGACAATAAATGGAAAATGGATCTTTATGGAATCTGAAATGAAAAATCACAAAGGGGAATGAAATTTAAACCCTCTACATGGAAGAAATGTGGGATTTAACACCCTATATGTTTCTAGAATGGGACTATAAAGTGCATCATGAGAGGACGGGTTGTACATTAAAATAATGATTGTCCAAGGAAGACAAAATGTATAGTTTATAAAACTAATGACCATACTGTATGATCAAAAGAATCCCTAATAATTTAATATATCTAATAGAAGGATTTTTTAAATAATGTTAATACATTTTTTATCCATGATATAGTAAGGAAAATATGAATTGATAACCTCTAATTTTTGTCTATCAGATGATAGTTATTAAAAATATATTAATTCATACCTTAGTAGAGAATGATTTTATATTTTTTATGGAATTATTCTTCGTACATATAAACAATATTAATTTTATATAAATGTAAATATCATTATATATTCTAACTCATCAAATTCTTACAAATGATTAAAATAATGATTATAAACCCCCTTTGTAATCAACATCCTTAATATAGGAATTAGTAAAAAATAATTTGGAATACATGACATAAATGGTTATGGAGTATCTAAATATTGGATATGTTTAAATTGTGAGAAAATATGTTAATTTTTTACATGAAGGACTACCTGGTTATCCCCATAATAATAACTATAGGGTTTAATTTGTCTCAAAAGAGACATCCTGAGAATATTAAATAATATATTGTGAATATCAACATCATAATTAGCTGAATAGATAAAGAAACAATACAAGAATATGGAAAAGGGTTTTACATTCCCTTGTGATTTTGTATGCGGTGTACCAAGAATTTCTTCATGAAAAAGGATAGACCAATGAATATTTTCCTTAATTGTCATGATTATAAAAAATTGTAATAATGAAAAAATATCCTTTAGAACATTTGAGGATCATTTTGATCTGTAGATATTTTCTCAATACTTATCAAAGAAGTATTGTTGGTTTAGTTAACATAAAAAAATGGTAAATAGAAAATATACAACCAAATCAACCATCCATACAAAATATGGACATTATGAATACATGGTGATTTCATTTAGGATTGTAAATTTCCATATATTTTAAATGGATGCATGTAGTTGGGTCTTTAGATATTACCACATTAAATTTTTTATTATCCTTGTTAATGACATTGATATATATTCTAAGAGTACTAATAAACTTTTAGATAATTTATCGATTCTACTAAGGATCATATGAATGAATAAATTTTATGTTATGTTTAAAAATTATGAATCTTGGTTAGAAAATGTATCTTTTTTGGTTATTTAGTCTCAAATGTGGGTATATCTATGGATATATAAATGAATTTATTTATTAATTAATGGTCCAACACATCCACCATAACATAGATCCAAAATTTTCATTCATTAGCAGGATATTATCAATGATTTGTGATAAATTTATCCTAATTTTAAAATCCTTTGTTAAATGTTTTATTATGTGTAACGGTCTGTGGGTATCAATGTGACTAATAAAATGAGCTGAAATTATTCTTTCCCATTGTTGTAGTAAATAAATATATTATTCTTTCTTGATAATGAATCATCTTGATTAATGGATTATGGATGATAGATATTTATATAAAAAACTAGTACTCACTTGTGCTATTGCACGACATCATCGATTAGTGGTTTTTCTTTTAATAAGAGATTAATATTTATAAAATTTGATAAGAAAGAGTAATGTTGACTAAATTTTAATTTGAAAGTAATGGTGTGTAATAATGTAATATGAGTGCATAGAATATGAGAACGCTATTCAAATAGTTGACAAAGAAAAAGGATAGAGTAAAATTATATGAATTTTTATATTTTGATTCTAAATGATTTGAATTAAATTACAATTTCATTCACAATATTTATAATGTGGGAATTTAAATTTAAAGTGAAAGCAAAATAAAAGATAAGACAGTGGTTGAAATAATAAAAATGAGAAATGTGAAAATAAATGGAATAATAATAAACTGAATGAGTGGGATGTTTGGGAAATTTTTAAATGGAGTGAAACTTTTCTTCATGTATATAAAACAATATGGAAAATGTGATGTAGATATCAAAGAAAAATATGATACAAAAGATGCAAATGACTAAAATAAATAGATGAATACACAGAGTCGAAAACCACTTCATATTACATGACAACATTAAAATGAATCAAAAAATATATGGACAAATTGATGTATTGTATGAAACTTCAATACATAATATTAAGAAAGCAATGGTAATATTTCTAGATGTATTGTAGGCAATGTGATTGTAATTTCAAAGAATATATACACATGTATGACTATAGAATACATAATGTATATACACATGTCATCACAAATTAATGAAACAAAGTGATTGTATACATAAATCTTTTTATCATATAATATGAATAAACATTCCTTTCTGTACAGCCACATAGCATTATATTTGTTCGTAAGTAATATTGTTGTGTACTATAAAAATATTTAAATTAAATAATATTGAAATAGATTCATACTTAATACTATAAAGTGAAGTCTTATGCATAAATTAATTAATATTAAAGAGTCAATCTCTGATAGAAAAAAATGAATTACATAAAATGTAATAATGAAACTAAAAAAATATCCATACAGCTGTATATAAGGCCACTGAAGTGCATTTCATAGTGTAAATGCCGGATTTTATAAATTGAATGCCTACAATATACAGTCTATTGGAGGAAAAAAGTTGGATAATAAGATGTAAATATGAAAATATTTATTTACATATAGTTTCAATGTCAAATATGATAATAACTCTCAGTTGAGTCTTTTAGAAGCAGTATATATAATCACTTTTAGATGGAGTGAGAGGCCATGGAGGACAATTTTCTGCTGGACCTTACAGTATATTCATCATCTCCACAACATTTCAAAGATATATCGCATTTGTATACCTCCTTTCATCTTAAAAATAGGTCCTTAAAAAGGTATGTTGTTCCTGCAAAAACAAATTCATCTCCTCGGGTTTCTCTCACTACTGCAAAGTATATTTCCATGCCATGGATTAATTACAGAACTGTTGGATCCATCTGATAAGACCAAAATAATGATAAAGTCAAGATATTTTAATCACTATAGGTTTGGATAGAGGTAGATGAAATCATTCTATACAACATAAAATATGTATAGATGAATATAAATTAATTATATTCAATCATATTTGTGTAAATTATTTGAAAGGACTGCCACATGTGTAAAGACCCGTAAAATTCAAGGGAAATTTTTTATTAATTTTCTTTGGAATTTTACAAGAACGCGGTTTCTGACGGCACCTGATTCCAAGTCCCGGAGTGCCCGGAATCAATTTCCGAAGTTTGGCTCGGGTACGTTCAGTGAACGAACGAGCGGGAATTTCTAACTTTTGAACCGGTGCCCGGAATCAAATTCTGAGGGCACCGATGAACTCACAGCGCTGATATTCGCTTAAGGAGACCTTTTCCGAGGTTGCGTTTATTGCGGGTTGAGAGTTAGTTTTGGGAGTTTAGAATAAGTTAAATAAAAATTGTGGAATACAAATTTTTATTTCAACTTGTTGGTTAACTTCTCCCAAAAGGAGTTAGAGGTGGGACCCATATCCACTTAACCTCCCTTGGGAGGATTAAGTGTGGTGGGGCCCACACGAAGCATAACTCCTCATCTTCTCTTTTTAAACTCCCAATAACCCCTCTTTAATTAACTTGACAAGTTGGGTTATTAAATGGGTGGAGTTGTTTAATTTCAAACCTTTGAATTTCAAAATGGTTTGGTTGAGTATATAAGATAAGACCTTAGCTTATTTTATTTGGGTTAGAATTCTCTAGACAATCTTGAGAGAATTTGGAGCCTTCATCTTCTTCTTCTTCAAGCTTTGACGAAGAACGTGAAGAACCTTCGAACATCGACGAAGAACGCCACATTCTCGGGAATCGTCTTCCATGATGCCATACCCGCGACACCGACGATGTCTTCTTTCGCGTCATCTCTTCCGCGACGATTTCCCGCGACGAAATAATTGTCAAAGAACTTCGAATCCTCGCTTCACGACATCGACGTCCTTCTTCCGTGACGCCGACCACCGTGACGCGTCTTCCGCGGGTCGTTGACGATCATCGTTCTTGAAACCGAGGTAGGGATTTGTTGTTGATTATTTATTTACTCTCGTTCTTGGTTCTAGCATGACAATCTTGTGGATAAATATTTAAGTGTTATCGTCTAACGAGAGGGGGCCGGACCGCACAAACACGGCCGAATCCCCCCTCCTTTGTTCTTGAATATTATTATTTTCTTGTGGATGAACGAGATGGCGTGGTGCCGTCGCACCACGCGGGAATCACACGGCAAATATTGTGCGGCGCCGTCGCACCGCGCCGTGGAAAGATTATCATGAACGTGACGCCATCGTTCCGCGTCGAAGGAAACCGAAGGCGCCGCGGCCGGAGCGGGGCCGCGACGGAGGGGCGCGGTGCCGTCGCATCGCGCCGGACGACGAAGACCGCGGCGGAAACGGGAAGATCGGCGGCCATCCGGGCCGCCGGTGTCGGAATCCGGAAAGGGGACCGGCCTTGCCGGTCCCGTTGAGGAAGGACCGGCCGGCCAGGTCGGGCCGGCCGGAAGGGAGAAGAACCGGGGGAATTAATTCCCCCGGAGCGGAAACCAACCGGGCCCTCGGAGCGGAAACACTCATATCTTGAGCTACGGATGTCTGATTGACATGTCGTCAGCTTTGTTGTGTTCCTCTTAGTGAGATGGACCTTTTGGCATACTCCGCCCAAGGTTTGGATGCAGGTGGACTACGGTCGGGTTGGTTTTTCCTTAAAAACCAACCGGGCCCCTCGGACGAAAAAGCCAATAACTCTCAGACCGGGCATCCGATCGACGCACCGTCTGTTGCGTTGAGTTCCTGTTGGCGATACGGAACTTTTGGATACATCAACTCTAGACTTTGTGACAGTTGATGTATCAGCCTCTCATCTCGTGGAGCGGACCCTCCCGAACGAGCTTGCTGTGTGCGGGAACCCTAGTGCTGGCTGCGACTGCGACTGTGACTGCTACTGCTACTACTACTGTGACTGCGACGACGACAGTACAGAGATCCTTAGTGGATTCGACGACGACGACTACAGCACTCAGCGATCCTACGTGGATCAGTGCTACAGGTCCTGTGTGGGCCCGATCCTGTGTGGGTCTGATCCTGTGTGGGTCATTGTGCTCAGCGGTCCAGTGTGAACCAGCGCCTACAGGTCCTGTGTGGGCCCGATCCTGTGTGGGTCTTTGCGAGGGTTAGTTACCTATCGATCCTTCATGGGTCCGACGACTTAGATGGATCAGAGATCATCTTTATCGGCTTTCGATGAAGTATACTTGTGTGAGCTGAAACCTGTTACTTTCCTGTGTGGATTGTGTTGTGCTATCCTGTGTGGATTTCGTTTTTCTTTCTTGTGTGGAATACGTATACTTTCCAGTGTGGACTGAGTTGTACTTGGGCTCGGAGGTTGGAGCGTATTGGAATTGATGACTTAGGTATATGTATGGGCATATACCTAAGCAGTGTCAGTTGTTACTTCGTGATTGTATCTTCCTTTGTGGTTTATCCTTTGTGGATTTTGGGAGACCTTCAGGGGTCTCGGGGTCCCTACTGAGTAGCTTATAATCACCCCTGCACGGGTTATGCCCGCACTACGTTGTGTTGGTTGCAGACGACGGACAGCGTTGATGGTGGCTGAGGCTTGCAGAGCAGAACGGTACCTGGAGGTGGACCACTGGGCAGGATGTGCCCGGAGCGGACGTCGGGACCCGAGGAGCAGTGGAGCTATCTGTACCCACCCTTCAGGTGGGATTTCCAGTGGACAACTCGGTGTAGCGGCTTTTACTTTACAGTTGTTGTTTTCCCTTTCTAGTTGTACTTTACTTTCAGTTTGGGTTTGTATACTGGCCCATTTAGTTTTCCGCACTTTCAGTTGTACTCTGTTTTCAATTAGTGTTTACTTTCCTCTTGCTTACTCTGTGGTGCTTGTTTACTTTACAAAGGCAATGCATTCCTTTATTACCGGGATTTACGCCTTGGTGTTAGTCTCCATCCCCTGGCCTATGGAAGGCGGGCTTGGGGTAGTCACGGCACGGGCCCCGAGGACGGGTCGTGACAACATGCATATAGTAATAGACTAAAAAACATAGGAAAATCATCATTGTGACTTGTTATGACCTGTAAAGTGTGGTGTTTTGTTTCAAATGAACATCTTCTTTACCACAAATCATCAAACTATCAAAAATTTTCCTCAGTCCAGATTCCCTGATAACACCTGCTAGAACATGAAAATCCACATATAAGATTCTCAATTTATTGGACTCGGACAACTGGGTTGTTAGATCAACCATACTATAAATTAATTAGATTAAATCATACATGTGTAAATTATTTGAAAGGATTGCCACTTCCATATAGTAATGGACTAAGATATATAGGAAAATCATGATTGTCACTTCTTCTAACCTGTAAAATGTGATGATTTGATTCAACCGAAAATCTACTTTACCACAAATCTTCAAACCACAAAATTGGTTGTTAGTCCAGATTCCCCGATAGAACCTACAAGAACAAAAAAATCCACATATAAAATTCTCATTTTGTTGGACCTAGACAACTGGGTTGTTAGAGAAACCATAACTAAATTACTAATTTTTTTATAGAAATGATATTCGTTATCATGTATAGTTTCATGATAACAATAATGGATTATTTTATTTTGATAATTGCCTTTGCTTAATGGCTGGGAGGAAATACATCACCTATAAGTAGTAATGTTCCACATTACATCCTTGGTTCAATATAGGTCAGTGTAATTTTCTCAGTTCAAAGTAGCAGCATCATCTGTTTCCCTTCTAAACAGAAGATATACATTTATTAATATATGAATCATTAACTAAAACTTTTATGTCTATATATATGTGTGAAAGGGGAATCATTTAGAAGCATTGTTGTTGTAGTAGTATAATGTTAATTTCATATAAAATCAGAAAACTCTTACCCCATAATGAAATTCCTTACCATATATACTATTTTCCTATGATGTGAGATTGACTTCTCTCGGTAGCGTCATTTTGCAGACCAAAAGATCCATAGATCTAAAGAAAGAGCCATCATTTTTTGTGGAGGAAGCATGAACAAATTGTCAGTCTACGATTTCTGAATTAGTATTTTTTTCTTAGTAGTATGTACCTAAACATTTTTCATGAATGGATTTTCTATATCCACTTTTCCTGCTTCATGAAGTTCCTCTAGTTGTTCTAGGAGGTTATTGATTTTTTCCTCTAGCACAGATAGTTTTCTAGTTTTTTAGCTGAGAGTGGAGGAGTGGGTGCGACTTCAACTTCCTGAGAAAGGCATTCTTGACCATGCCTAACTCTTCTGTCAAGAATTTGATCAACAAAATATTTAAGAACCTGTTACATAGAGTTTAAAAAGATTACATTTTTAGTGTACTATTGATTCATTCTAATAAAAACTGTAGGAAGTTAAGGTATGAAACATGATATTGAAATTACATATATTGTTGATTAAAATGTTGAAGGTTTTTTTGAAACTATATTTGAATGTAATTAAACTGAAAAGTATAATATGAAGGTGATATACTAATCCAATAAAATCATGAAATCATTGTAACTATTTAATGTGACTTTTCATTAAATATATTCAAATATGTATGAATATTTATATGCAAACATTAATATATATACCCACAGTAGTGAAAGACGTGATATTCACTACTAAACATAAGACGCGACTTCAACCACACATTATGTCAATTTCTTAACATAACAGTAGAAACACAACATATTAACAATGAACTAACTTATAGTGAATACTATTTTCTTGAAGTGATTACAAACACAATAATAGTGGAATCATATTTCGGTGATTTTAACATATTAATAGTGAACAAAACATATCATTCCATCCATGAAAAATTAGTGAACATAACATACTCACTAGAAACATATCTACTATGGATTTACTGGATCATGGGAACTGAAGGTAGACAGACATACCCGTACTAAATTCATTCAATGATTCCATAGAGAAGGGATGAGGAAAATAGTTCAAACTACCTAAAAACCTGTTTTAAAGACAATAGAAGCAGACCCTGGATGCATATTATGAACAAAAATGTCCCTCAAAGACAATATATAGCTATGAATTAAAGTACACATTCCCTATCTTGAAAAATACAGATATCCTACCTTGGATAGGGAATTATGAAGAAAAAAAAGGTCATTGGAGGCGCCTAGAGGTTTTAAATTGATCCACGGGATGTCTGGACAGAGGCCATTTCCCAGTTTCACCTTCTACAAACCTAAAACCACAATCCACAAGTTAGTCCAAATGTTGTTGAATTGTAATGAATAGATGACAAATGAAAAATAATTTACATGAGTATCAATTTATTGCCACCAATTTAAAGAAATAGAAGAGTGATTTTCTTGAATGTGCATATTGAATTCAGTAACATTCATGCACAAATTACATGCATTTATATGATGGTCTAAACGGAGGTTAAACCCCAATTTTATGAAATAATACATACATTCATTACCAATTCCTGTTGTTGTATTCACAAATACTAGTAAAACAACTAGATAACAGTAAAACAACACAGTAAACATTTAATCATGAATAAAAGGAAAAAATGTCATTAAATGTGTAACATACACCCAAAAAACTATCCATCAACATGAAAAACCTAATATACAACAAAACGGTCAGCATTGAATAACTTCTAGCATGAGTAACACAAGCTAAAAAATATACATTAAAAAATACAACATCAAAAACCTCCACCATTTTCTTATTCCATAATGAGTAATGTCTATCTTAATAATGAAACATCAATCAAGAAAAACTGATAAAAAAACATCTCCCATGAAAATCATTCAGCATGACATGAAAACTATCCAACATGCCATAAAAACCGTCCAACATGAAAAGTTTTCTGCATAAAAAACGTCCAACATGTAAAATTTATAATCAACCTGCAGATAATTCATATTGAAATGTCCTCAATGAGAAATTCAAAATAAAAAAAATTAAGAACAATATTTATTTCACTTAAGGATTCACAAAAAATGAATGAAAACCAATGAAATACCCATTAAGTATTATTACCAATACATTAGAGCAGAACATCTCAGTTTGTTTTCTAATTTTTCTTGTTTAAATTTCCTTTCATTCGCCTTTCTTATTGAGTACAATGAGTAATTATACCTAAACTATCTCGACTAATTTGAATACCATGTTGCACCTCATCCTCCGTATCAAATTCATGTGAAAGGTTTTTCTACATAGAGAATATATTTAGAAGAATTTAAAGGTACTTTTTGATGTTGAACTCAATAAAGAACATATCTGATTTGTTAATAGTTTCCAGTTACATATTTAAATAATTGTATCTCAGATATATTAAAAACATTGAAACTCTATATTAATAATGCATGTATTTTTATATTAAAGGAAATAAGTTAGTAGTCACTGAAGATAATTGTAACATACCTGAGTAGATGACATATTAGAGGTACAAGCATCAAATCTAGTGCCCAAGTTTGAACTTGATGGAGAAGATCTACCAGTTTGATGCTCCTATTATGCAAGGTTGGAAGTAAAATTATAGTAACTTGACTTATGTCTGTTATTAAAGAAAATTGAAAAAAAAGCACATTTTACCTTGATATATTCAATGCCACTAATGACTTTTGAATACCCACTACTTTGAGGACCCTATAGAGTAAAATATATAAAAAAGTACAGTTATGTAATTTTAAGTTATCTTTGGAAAATAATAAAACCTATACTTTAATACTTGATTGTGTTTAATACTGTCAGTAAAGCTTCTAATGTAGTTGTAATTATCACTGATAAATAGTACTCTAAAGTGGTTTTGTTCAAATGAATGATGACAGTTTTGAATATTGTAATTGGTTACATTAATTCATAATGGAATATTTTTATTTGAAAATGTTTATCTGTGGAAGAAAACCATACTCATCGTCGTCCTAAATTACAAATGAGAAGAAGTGTTTGGATAAATAATTGAAAAAAAATATTGAGGTCATATAAGAAGTTGGTTGTACCTGTATCATAGTAGTTCTCAACTCTGCAGCTATTTTATGTAATAATTGGATGACTTGTTTGTCAAATAAAACAACTGAACATGAGTCTGTCCTGTCAGTAACCATTAGTTGCACTCTGAATCTATTGGATTTAATATTGGGATTACATGGTCATCGATATTAACTAATTTTCTTTATTATCTTGATATTAGCATACTGACAATAAGTAATTTCAAAAAAACAATAGGAAACCTAGAATTAGTGTTGTTAGAAGATAATTTTCAATTGTGGCACCAAATTTTGTCTTCTAAAACATGTAATATCTTCAAGAAAAATTTGTATGAATTGAAAACCCAGTTGTGAGTACTTTGAATTTTTATTATTGTAGCTGCTATTAAGAAATGTGTAGTCTATAGTAGACTAAGTGCATAATAATAATCTCATTAGTACAGGAAAGAGGTGAAGAGTTCATAATATAACATATTGAATTTTTGAATTTAAGGATGATTTAGTTACCTCGAGATAGCTGTTTACATCTCATATTGTTTTCTTGTTATTCCATTACACAGTTATTGTAGAGGGGTTGGAAATTGTTGGTGGTGGGATATATAACAGTGATGTTATTACCAAATCATACCTGGTCAATTTAGAATGAAATTCTTGAAAATAAATAATAATAACAGTTCTGTGTTAATATTGTGATGCATAGAGCTTAAGCTTGTAAAAATACACAAAAAATAGTACATATAATGTTACCTGCTTCTGAAATTGTCTACTTCAGGAATATAAATATTTTAAAGAATTTCCATTGCATTCATAGTATTTTTGACAATAACAGATGCTGAAAGGATTATGATGTCAAAGAAATCATAATTAGAGAGTTAGGGGTTCATGAAACATATTTTATATAATAATTACAAACTGCAAAAGTATATAATGTAGAAAGAAACCATACTTCTCAACCGCTTCACCCGAACGAGTTGTAATATCATAATGGTATATGAATCTTTGTTATTATCTAAGTATTACATCATTTAATTTACAAACTCACCCCATAAACTACAGGGTAGTTTCAAACCTCTATACGATAATAAACTAACTAAATAAATAAATATTTTTTGTTTGTAGTCACAGAATGTAAATTTACAAAAACATTGACCTGACATCCTCTAGAGTAATCTGCATCCTTCGGTTGGAAGGACCCATAGATTGCACCAGTTTAGTGTTTCGTAGTAGTCCAATTATTTCTACAATATATATAATAGAAATAGACTTTATTTGAAAACAATAAGGATGAAGTATAAAATAATGTAATGTTTAATTTGTTAAAAATTTCTAGACATAAATTTAACATGAAGTTGGTAGTGGAACGTATCTATTAAATGTTCTTCTGGAACCTTCATTTGAATAATATCATCGTAAAAAGTAAAATAAAAACTGAAAAGAGGAATTTTTTCATCACGTGGATGAACAAACGTCGTAGATGTGAACATTAGTATGTATGCACGTCTACATCCCAAGTAACTTTCATGGTTTGATGCTATTTAGAAGTTTTGTATAATATAGAAGAGACCTTCACAGAAGAGATCTCTGTACATAGAGATAATCTCGAAGGCAGTGATTGTACAATGAATTTTGATTCCCTTGACATAGAATGTAAAAACATAGAACATTAAATTAAAAAATTATAAGACATAGGATAGAGAGAATATATATATATATACTGATAGATGTATAGAGCATAGTAGGAAAATAATGTGGAAGAATCTGACAGTAGTCATGTAATGTATATTGACCTCTTTATTAGTAAGTATTAGATCTATAGCAACAACGGAATTAGATTAGTTTGGTGCCAAATTGCACTACATGTTTAAAAAACGAACATCAATCCTAAGTGTTTCATCATCCTTGGGGGTAATCGCATTCAACGAGGTAATTGATCTGGACATTTTCTTTTCAATCTGTACAAATTTGATTAGTGTTGAAAAAAAGAACATAGTAAGAAGTTACACACTTCTTGAAGTACACATTCCAAAGTCAAATAGCTATAAAATATTTGACATGTTATTTAAAATGATACCTAATAAAGGTTATCAAATATTTCCTTGTACACGATATTTTGTGTGTAATGAGATGATGTGTTATTGTTATAATCAACAACAATTTTTAAACCACTTGTAGATGTGATCCTAGAAACTGAAATATACAATTGACCATGAGAGAACACAGGTTTGCGGAGATATAACCCAATAGATTAAAATGATTGACCTTGACTTTTATTAATAGTAATTTCATAAGAAACTGTCAAAGGATATTGTCTTCTTCTTAATTTGAAAGGTCATCTAACATCAGAGTGTGTCATAGTTAGTCTTGGGATGAATGTTGAATACCTTGAATGACAGCCAGTCAAAAATTTTGCTCTGATTACATGATCACCTAAGTGTATAAAAATCATATGGGTGCTATTACATAAACCAATAGATTGATCTAAATTTCTTAGTAACAGAATGCAGACACCAATCTTTAGATAAAATTTGTGGGCAGCCAAACTGGAGATGTTTATACAATTTAACATCTCAGAGGTGTATATGTTTTCTCCCATATCAGTATCAAAAATGGCATTGTAGACTAAATCAGAGCTGAAGTAGTATTTCTTTTTAGAGTTTATGAGTGATAACATGTAATCATTTACTTTTTGAAAAACATCACGAGTTGGATCTAGAATGTAATGTTCTTTCATATAGGATACATCACTGTATTTCTCACTGAAATCAGGATAATTATTCACCACAATGGAAACCATTGCATTTGCAGTGTAGTAAATAAGATATGATGATGGAATTTGGAAGAGAACTTCACCGTCATTAGGTTCTCCAAATCGACCTTAACCAATATCCAAAGTTCATTTAGCAAAATGATGGACCTCATTTGAATCATCGGTGGATGTAGAGGAAAGAAATATAATGTTCTTTGTTATAGTTAATACCCAAAAGTGTTGCCAAAGATGTGATGACTTAATGCTTGAAAACACAATGTAATTTCTGTTACCACCTAGTATTACATGTAATATTTTCATAAATCTCCACCCAATAAAACTGTTAGACCGCTGAATGGTAAATTCGTTTCATTAACATTTTTTACTATCATTATATCTCTCAGAGTATGGTCTAGAGCCTCAAAGCAGTACTTATGAACCATAGAAGCCTCATCCCAAATAATCATCTTTGTAGAGTGTAGAAGATATACTACATCACTTCCTTGCTGAATATTAAAAACATACTATTCAGTAATGGATATTGGAATATAGAATTTAGAATGTGCAGTGCATATTCCTGGAAGCATTAAGGATGTAATTCCACTCGAAGAAACCGCATGTACAATAGAGACCCTAGATCGCAGAAATGATATTAGGATCTTCCATATGAATTTTATAATTGTGCCTCCATATCTATGCAAGAAGAAGAAACCACCAGTATTTGTAGATAAAGAATACAAAATGACATCCATCACCAATTTCTATTCATTGGTATGCATAGTCTATAAAGTTATGTACTCATTTCGTAGTAATTATCTATTGTAATGTAGGTCTTCTGAAATTAAATAATTCGTCTGAGTATCAATTGCAGAAACTGGAACAGGCATGGGAGGATAAAATCAAAGAGATTTTGCATTGCTCTGTAATATCTGCTCTATTTCTAGCAGAGCATACATATGTATCTGATGTTCTGTGAGTGTCAAATCTAGTAAATTGAGAAACATGGTCTTAGAGTAGTATAAAAGAAACTACATGCAGTGAATCTACTAATTTATAGTAACTAAAATATACATCCATATCGATGGTGAAATAACTAATTTGATAACACAAACTACATGTAAACATATAAATAGACTTTAAGTATTATTTAATCTACTAATTTCAATGAATTTTTAAGTAAATTTTATCTAACTATATTTCTAAACCGCATAAGAAAGATGAAAAAATTGATAATAGTTAGACATAACTGGTTTGAAAATATAAGCTGAGAAACACATTTATACCTTGAATTTGTAACCTATGTCCTTAGGCTTATAAAATATCTTCATCTAGAATATGACAGGTTTGTTGCCAAAAATTGTATGGATGAGAAATGCTATTGGAAAATAACATGCTTACAAAGATCCTGCATACATAATGTCCAATTCCCCAAGTTGAAACCTCCTTTATAGCTTCAACAAATTTGGTGTCATCTATTAGAATTCCCAAATCATAACAGGCCTCTCTAAATGTTCCATGAGTAACAGTGTTCACTATTTTGATCTCTTCATATGAATTAGCACCTTTGAATTTTGTTAGAAGTATCCGCAAGTAAAATAGCTCCCCAGTTATTGGAGGAAAAAAGTATAGCCTTCTAATAGAAAATTGATGCCTTCGATGATGCCATTTCTTGTCATTTGAGTGGTAAAAAAATTTATTTGGGAATTCTGAAAAAGTTAGAGCTCTAGCCTCCAGGTACATTGTATTTGCTTCAAACCAAGAGTTGAACAGTGTATCATTGACATTACATTGATTTAAGACATCTACAATATTATCTTTGTCATTGTAGGTTACAGAATGTTTTCCTGGTAAAAGGAAACATAACCAATAAACTATGGATATCTGTAATGGATATCATAAGAAAATATCCTCTAAGAAGCCTCACAAGGATATATGTACTGAAAATAAGAGTACATTTTTATTTCATCAACATTTTTTTTGACAACTCTCTGTTGTTGCTCTTATAGAGTTTGAATGTTACACGATCATTTCCTTTGTTAATATACTTAAAAAGATATTTGGTGGAAGACGACTGATTTCAAACTTCAATATTCAGATGAGCTTGATACTTTAATAGAAAAATAAGATTGTATGGTACAAGAAACTGATTATCTAAAGGGATTCCATTTTTTAGAACTATTATTCCATCATCCCTTATACAATAGAGAATGTAACCATCATCATCAATAGTTTTATGCCCAAAAAATTACTTTGGAAAAAATTTGGAACATTTTTCATTTCTCAAACAGGGAAAAGTATGGTAGGCATCACCACAAGAGTCGTGGATCATAAAATTATTAACAGCTCTGTGTAGTCTTGGGTAGGCACAGTTATTTGGAATTTCATCACGTACAATCTTGTTTATATCTGTTGGATTGTGAACTTTATTTTCATGACAGATAAATAGAAGGATGTGCACATAAGGCAAGCCTCGTTTTTTAAACTCCATTGTTCAAACAAGTTAATGGGAAGAAAATAGTTTGACAATTAATAAAAGATGACAAAATATATAATAAAGAACTGAACATACAGGATATCAAGTGAAAAAATAGTTACATTCCCATGAATTCCCAAAAAACAACCTTCTCTTAAATATTTCATTATATGATCAACTTTAATATTGAAAACTCGGGATAATATTTGTAGGTAGTGTAGTGGATGGAGATTACGATTTCTAAGAAATCGAGTTATTTCAGGCCACAACAGGTTACATGTAAATGTTAAAAATAGATCTTGATACCCGACCCAATTACATATCGACATAGCATCTTCGTAATTTTGGATCATATACCTCAGACCACCCATAAAATTAGAAGTTAATACGATATGCTTCCTGCATGATGTCCCTTAACAGTCACCTCAAAGCACTGCATCTTGTAACCCATTGTAATGTTCGACCCTCAGTTTCTTCTAATTGAATCGAATGAATGATAGTCTTTGAGACTCAATCATTGTATAAGAATCAACTGTAAATTGTTGCAGTAATATTCTAGAATGTTGTAAGATCAATGCATCATTATCACAGAATTGCAAGTGGAATGCGAAGTAATCTCTCATTATTACCTTCCTGGGTGTAGTACTTGTAGTGAATTGAGAAGCACGATGAAACACATTGTCGTAATATCCATCCTAACCACCTGTGAAAGTCAAAGAATACTGCAATGGAAGATATTGTGGGTGCAGCTCATCAATTCGTTGTAAATCACCACTTTTGGTTTGAATGATGATGTTCGGTTATTGGTTGAGATCCTCAATATCACCGACAATCAGAATTGAAATTTCACAAGTATTTGGAAGGTTATATGTCACAGAATGAATTTTTCTTATTTTAAGGAGTCGTAGCTTTAAAGTTGGAACCTCCTGACGGTTAAGAACATCCCTTGCACTTAAAAATTCTCAATCCAAAGCGTTATTCTCATGAAGTATCTATTGTAGGTTCTCAACAATATTGTAGTTAATAATATATTTTTGATTTATGTCATAAAAGATGGAGTAATTATTCCTATTAATATAAAATGTGTAATGCTTTGTTAAATTAGCAGAAATAATTGAATATAAAGGATACCTCATTCCGTGAATTCTATTCTGACACTCATATATAGTATCATAGATGTACAGTTGTGCGAACCTTGGTGGATGTCCATACGGTGGACATAAACTACCTATGTGACGGTAGTTTTGTCCATGAAATTTGAATATATATGGAACTACACTACTAGAAAAGGGGGCATTGGAGCCCCCCAGACTCGGGCGACCGCCATTGGCGGTCGCTATAGGTCAGCATTAGCGACCGCCAATGGCGGTCGCTAAGCTGCCTAAAAAATTTCGGGGGGTTTCTGCGCCCCCCCCCCCCCCCCCCGCGCACTCTCTCCCTCGATCCCTCGCCCTAACCCTCCCTCGCCGCCCTCCCTCGCGCCGCCCTCCCCTCCCCCGCCGCCCGGCCTCCCCCGCCGCCCGGCCTCCCCCGCCGCCCGGCCTCCCCCGCCGCCCGGCCTCCCCCGCCGCCCGCCCTCCCCCGCCGCCCGCCCTCCCCGGCCGCCCGGCCTCCCCTGCCGCCTGCCATCCGCCCTCCGGCCGCCGCCCTCCGGCCGCCGCCCTCCGGCCGCCGCCCTCCGGCCTCTCGGCCCTCCCCCCCACCCCGGACGGCACCCGCACCCCGGACAGCCCCCGGCGCGCACTCCGGACCGCCCCCCGCACCCCGGACGCCTCCCCGCACCTCGGACAGCACCCCCCCGCGCACTCCGGACCGCCCCCCGCACCCCGGACGCCTCCCCGCACCCCGGACAGCACCCCCCCGCGCACTCCGGACCGCCCCCCGCACCCCGGACGCCTCCCCGCACCCCGGACAGCACCCCCCCCCCCCCCCCCCCGCGCACTCCGGACCGCCCCCCGCACCCCGGACAGCCCCCCCCCCTGCACTCGGACACCCCCCTCCGAACCCGGACAGCCCCCCCGCACCCCGGACAGCCCCCCCCCCCCCCCCCGCACTCGGACACCCCCCCTCCGAACCCGGACAGCCCCCCCGCACCCCGGACAGGCCCCCCGCACCCCGGACACCCCACCCCGCACCCCCGACAGCCCCCCTGCACCCCAGACAGCCCCCCCTCCCCCGCACCCCGGACACCCCCGCACCCCGAACACCCCTGCCCGCACCCCTGACAGGCCCCCGACACCCCAGACACCCCTCCCCGCACCTCGGAAGGCCCCCCCGACCCCGGACACCCCCCCCCCTCGCTGCGCGTCCCCCGTCCCCTCACCGCCTCCTCTCCTCCAGCTCCCCGCCGCCGCCGCCGCCCGTCCCCTCCCTTGCCGCACCGCCTTTGGCTCCGGCTCCCCTTCGCTGCCTCCTCTCCCTCGCAGCACAGCCTTCGGCTCCCCTCCCTTTCAGGTTTGTAGCTCAATCAGGTAACATGAGCTTTCAGTTACATTATTATTTTATCAATGGTTCATAAACAAATGGTTAATATTTATTTTGAATATAGTTGATTTGAAAAATGTAAATTTAATAAGTATTGTGTAAATGTTTGTTATACAGATATTATTATGGATAAGAGTTGGATTGATCTTCCAAATCGAACGTCTAGAGAATATTTCAATGGCATTATGCAGTTTATTGAGTTCACGAGAGGATTTGAAAGTGACTATATTAGTTTTCCATGTAGAAAATGTGCTAACAGATATCAATTCACACGAGATACTGTGAGGGAGCACCTTTTCTTTAATGGATTTCTGAAAAATTATAAGAGTTGGACTCGTCATGGAGAAGAATATGTTCGTTGTCAAAATACAGATGCAGCTCAGATGGATGTTGATGCAAGGATGACTGATCCAATGCATGAAATGCTTACTGAAATGGTACGTGGGTTTGATCCTGAAGGCATTGACATCCAGAATCTTGAGACCGGTGAGATAAATCTTCGCTCTGGTGCAGATCGTGATTCGAGGAGGTTTTATGAAGTACTTGATGATGCGAAAACAGAATTATATCCTGGATGTACTTCTTACAATAAACTGTCGTTTATCGTGGAGTTGTTGCATTTGAAGACTTTGAATAATTGGTCAGACACATCATTCGACATGCTTTTGGTTTTATTGAAAAAAGTTCTTCCTGTCGACGCTAAGATTCCTGAGTCGTATTACTATGCTCGTAAGTTGACAGAGAACTTAGGTTTTACATATGAGACTATAGATGCATGTGCAAACAACTGTATGTTGTTTAGAAATGAAACTGCTCATTTGGATATTTGTACGGTTTGTGGCGCTTCCAGGTGGAAAGAGAACAGGGGAAATAAGACTCATCAAAGTCAGATTGCGATACAGGGGAAACCGATTGCCGTAAATCAAATGCGTTACTTTCCCCTTAAACCGAGGTTGAAAAGATTTTTTATGTCATCTAAAGTTTCTAATTTAATGAGATGGCATGCAGAAAGAGTTCATGAAAGTGACATGTTAACCCACCCGGCAGACTCTCATGCATGGAAGGATTTTGATAAGAGACATCCCGACTTTGCTAAAGATGTTCGTAATGTCTGATTGGGATTGGCAGCAGATGGTTTCAATCCATTCAAGTCTATGGTTGGTGCAACTCATAGCACATGGCCCGTGGTGTTGGTTCCATATAATCTTCCTCCGTGGCTTTGTATGAAGCAACAATTTATATTACTTTCCACTCTTATTGATGGACCTAAAAGTCCGGGGGATAAGATTGATGTTTACCTTCAGCCATTGATTGATGAGTTGAATGAATTTTGGGGCGATGGTGTGATGACTTATGACTGCGAAACGAATGAAATGTTCAAACTGCATGCAGCTTTATTGTGGACAATCAATGACTTCCCATCTTATGCAAATTTATCAGGCTGGAGTACGAAAGGGGAATTTGCTTGCCCTTGTTGCAATAAAAGTAAAAAATCTGTATGGCTTAAACATTCCAAAAAATGGGCATACATGGGTCACAGGCGTGAATTGTGAAATGGTCGGCCAGACGACACCTCATTCGGAGGTGCCGTGTGACCGCGGCGGCCGGAAACGCGTTTCCGGCGCCATTAAACACCAAAACGGCGTGCGGCGGTCCGATTCGGAGCAAACGTGCTCCGAACGACCTGAAACCGCACGGGAACGATAGAAATATTATTCCTGAGATGCAGGAGGAGGCCGCACGTCCATCGGACGTGCGGTTCGCGCGGCACGTCCGATTGTGCCGTTTTCAGCAGCGCGGCGTGCGCTGAAATGGCGCATTGGGGGGTCAAAACCACCAGAACGACCTCCGAATGCCACGAAACCGTACGATAACATCCGGGGCGTGAATTGTGAAATGGTCGGCCAGACGACACCTCATTCGGAGGTGCCGTGTGACCGCGGCGGCCGGAAACGCGTTTCCGGCGCCATTAAACACCAAAACGGCGTGCGGCGGTCCGATTCGGAGCAAACGTGCTCCGAACGACCTGAAACTGCACGGGAACGATAGAAATATTATTCCTGAGATGCAGGAGGAGGCCGCACGTCCATCGGACGTGCGGTTCGCGCGGCACGTCCGATTGTGCCGTTTTCAGCAGCGCGGCGCGCGCTGAAATGGCGCCTTGGGGGGTCAAAACCACCAGAACGACCTCCGAATGCCACGAAACCGTACGACAACATCCGGGGCGTGAATTGTGAAATGGTCGGCCAGACGACACCTCATTCGGAGGTGCCGTGTGACCGCGGCGGCCGGAAACGCGTTTCCGGCGCCATTAAACACCAAAACGGCGTGCGGCGGTCCGATTCGGAGCAAACGTGCTCCGAACGACCTGAAACCGCACGGGAAAGATAGAAATATTATTCCTGAGATGCAGGAGGAGGCCGCACGTCCATCGGACGTGCGGTTCGCGCGGCACGTCAGATTGTGCCGTTTTCAGCAGCGCGGCGCGCGCTGAAATGGCGCGTTGGGGGGTCAAAACCACCCGAACGACCTCCGAATGCCACGAAACCGTACGACAACATTCGGGGCGTGAATTGTGAAATGGTCGGCCAGACGGCACCTCATTCGGAGGTGCCGTGTGACCGCGGAGGCCGGAAACGCGTTTCCGGCGCCATTAAACACCAAAACGGCGTGCGGCGGTCCGATTCGGAGCAAACGTGCTCCGAACGACCTGAAACCGCACGGGAACGATAGAAATATTATTCCTGAGATGCAGGAGGAGGCCGCACGTCCATCGGACGTGCGGTTCGCGCGGCACGTTTGATTGTGCCGTTTTCAGCAGCGCGGCGCGCGCTGAAATGGCGCTTTGGGGGGTCAAAACCACCAGAACGACTTCCGAATGCCACGAAACCGTACGACAACATCCGGGGCGTGAATTGTGAAATGGTCGGCTAGACGGCACCTCATTCGGAGGTGCCGTGTGACCGCGGCGGCCGGAAACGCGTTTCCGGCGCCATTAAACACCAAAACGGCGTGCGGCGGTCCGATTCGGAGAAAACGTGCTCCGAACGACCTGATACCGCACGGGAACGATAGAAATATTATTCCTGAGATGCAGGAGGAGGCCGCACGTCCATCGGACGTGCGGTTCGCGCGGCACGTCTGATTGTGCCGTTTTCAGCAGCGCGGCGCGCGCTGAAATGGCGCGTTGGGGGGTCAAAACCACCCGAACGACCTCCGAATGCCACGAAACCGTACGAAAACATCCGGGGCGTGAATTGTAAAATGGTCGGCCAGACAGCACCTCATTCGGAGGTGCCGTGTGACCGCGGCGGCCGGAAACGCGTTTCCGGCGCCATTAAACACCAAAACGGCGTGCGGCGGTCCCGTTCGGAGCAAACGTGCTCCGAACGACCTGAAACCGCACGGGAACGATAGAAATATTATTCCTGAGATGCAGGAGGAGGCCGCACGTCCATCGGACGTGCGGTTCGCGCGGCACGTCCGATTGTGCCGTTTTCAGCAGCGCTGCGCGCGCTGAAATGGCGCGTTGGGGGGTCAAAACCACCCGAACGACCTCCGAATGCCACGAAACCGTACGACAACATCCGGGGCGTGAATTGTGAAATGGTCGGCCAGACGGCACCTCATTCGGAGGTTCCGTGTGACCGCGGCGGCCGGAAACGCGTTTCCGGCGCCATTAAACACCAAAACGGCGTGCGGCGGTCCGATTCGGAGCAAACGTGCTCCGAACGACCTGAAACCGCACGGGAACGATAGAAATATTATTCCTGAGATGCAGGAGGAGGCCGCACGTCCATCGGACGTGCGGTTCGCGCGGCACGTCCGATTGTGCCGTTTTCAGCAGCGCGGCGCGCGCTGAAATGGCGCGTTGGGGGTCAAAACCACCCGAACGACCTCCGAATGCCACGAAACCGTACGACAACATCCGGGCGTGAATTGTGAAATGGTCGGCTAGACGGCACCTCATTCGGAGGTGCCGTGTGACCGCGGCGGCCGGAAACGCGTTTCCGGCGCCATTAAACACCAAAACGGCGTGCGGCGGTCCGATTCGGAGCAAACGTGCTCCGAACGACCTGAAACCGCACGGGAACGATAGAAATATTATTCCTGAGATGCAGGAGGAGGCCGCACGTCCATCGGACGTGTGGTTCGCGCGGCACGTCCGATTGTGCCGTTTTCAGCAGCGCGGCGCGCGCTGAAATGGCGCGTTGGGGGGTCAAAACCACCAGAACGACCTCCGAATGCCACGAAACCGTACGACAACATCCGGGGCGTGAATTGTAAAATGGTCGGCCAGACGGCACCTCATTCGGAGGTGCCGTGTGACCGCGGCGGCCGGAAACGCGTTTCCGGCGCCATTAAACACCAAAACGGCGTGCGGCGGTCCGATTCGGAGCAAACTTGCTCCGAACGACCTGAAACCGCACGGGAACGATAGAAATATTATTCCTGAGATGCAGGAGGAGGCCGCACGTCCATCGGACGTGCGGTTCGCGCGGCACGTCCGATTGTGCCGTTTTCAGCAGCGCGGCGCGCGCTGAAATGACGCCTTGGGGGGTCAAAACCACCAGAACGACCTCCGAATGCCACGAAACCGTACGACAACATCCGGGGCGTGAGTTGTGAAATGTTCGGCCAGACGACACCTCATTCGGAGGTGCCGTGTGACCGCGGCGGCCGGAAACGCGTTTTCGGCGCCATTAAACACCAAAACGGCGTGCGGCGGTCCGATTCGGAGCAAACATGCTCCGAACGACCTGAAACCGCACGGGAACGATAGAAATATTATTCCTGAGATGCAGGAGGAGGCCGCACGTCCATCGGACGTGCGGTTCGCGCGGCACGTCCGATTGTGCCGTTTTCAGCCGCGCGACGCGCGCTGAAATGGCGCGTTGGGGGGTCAAAACCACCCGAACGACCTCCGAATGCCACGAAACCGTACGACAACATCCGGGGCGTGAATTGTGAAATGGTCGGCCAGACGGCACCTCATTCGGAGGTGCCGTGTGATCGCGGCGGCCGGAAACGCGTTTCCGGCGCCATTAAACACCAAAACGGCGTGCGGCGGTCCGATTCGGAGCAAACGTGCTCCGAACGACCTGAAACCACACGGGAACGATAGAAATATTATTCCTGAGATGCAGGAGGAGGCCGCACGTCCATCGGACGTGCGGTTCGCGCGGCACGTCCGATTGTGCCGTTTTCAGCAGCGCGGCGCGCGCTGAAATGGAGCTTTGGGGGGTCAAAACCACCAGAACGACCTCCGAATGCCACGAAACCGTACGACAACATCCGGGGCGTGAATTGTGAAATGGTCGGCAGACGGCACCTCATTCGGAGGTGCCGTGTGACCGCGGCGGCCGGAAACGCGTTTCTGGCGCCATTAAACACCAAAACGGCGTGCGGCGGTCCGATTCGGAGCAAACGTGCTCCGAACGACCTGAAACCGCACGGGAACGATAGAAATATTATTCCTGAGATGCAGGAGGAGGCCGCACGTCCATCGGACGTGCGGTTCGCGCGGCACGTCCGATTGTGCCGTTTTCAGCAGCGCGGCGCGCGCTGAAATGGCGCGTTGGGGGGTCAAAACCACCCGAACGACCTCCGAATGCCACGAAACCGTACGACAACATCCGGGGCGTGAATTGTAAAATGGTCGGCCAGACGGCACCTCATTCGGAGGTGCCGTGTGACCGCGGCGGCCGGAAACGCGTTTCTGGCGCCATTAAACACCAAAACGGCGTGCGGCGGTCCCGTTCGGAGCAAACGTGCTCCGAACGACCTGAAACCGCACGGGAACGATAGAAATATTATTCCTGAGATGCAGGAGGAGGCCGCACGTCCATCGGACGTGCGGTTCGCGCGGCACGTCCGATTGTGCCGTTTTCAGCAGCGCGGCGCGCGCTGAAATCGCGCGTTGGGGGGTCAAAACCACCCGAACGACCTCCAAATGCCACGAAACCGTACGACAACATCCGGGGCGTGAATTGTGAAATGGTCGGCCAGACGGCACCTCATTCGGAGGTCCCGTGTGACCGCGGCGGCCGGAAACGCGTTTCCGGCGCCATTAAACACCAAAACGGCGTGCGGCGGTCCGATTCGGAGCAAACGTGCTCCGAACGTCCTGAAACCGCACGGGAACGATAGAAATATTATTCCTGAGATGCAGGAGGAGGCCGCACGTCCATCGGACGTGCGGTTCGCGCGGCACGTCCGATTGTGCCGTTTTCAGCAGCGCGGCGCGCGCTGAAATGGCGCGTTGGGGGGTCAAAACCACCCGAACGTCCTCCGAATGCCACGAAACCGTACGACAACATCCGGGGCGTGAATTGTGAAATGGTCGGCCAGACGGCACCTCATTCGGAGGTGCCGTGTGACCGCGGCGGCCGGAAACGCGTTTCCGGCGCCATTAAACCTCAAAACGGCGTGCGGCGGTCCGATTCGGAGCAAACGTGCTCCGAACGACCTGAAACCGCACGGGAACGATAGAAATATTATTCCTGAGATGCAGGAGGAGGCCGCACGTCCATCGGACGTGCGGTTCGCGCGGCACGTCCGATTGTGCCGTTTTCAGCCGCGCGGCGCGCGCTGAAATGGCGCGTTGGGGGGTCAAAACCACCCGAACGACCTCCGAATGCCACGAAACCGTACGACAACATCCGGGGCGTGAATTGTGAAATGGTCGGCCAGACGGCACCTCATTCGGAGGTGCCGTGTGATCGCGGCGGCCGGAAACGCGTTTCCGGCGCCATTAAACACCAAAACGGCGTGCGACGGTCCGATTCGGAGCAAACGTGCTCCGAACGACCTGAAACCACACGGGAACGATAGAAATATTATTCCTGAGATGCAGGAGGAGGCCGCACGTCCATCGGACGTGCGGTTCGCGCGGCACGTCCGATTGTGCCGTTTTCAGCAGCGCGGCGCGCGCTGAAATGGCGCTTTGGGGGGTCAAAACCACCAGAACGACCTCCGAATGCCACGAAACCGTACGACAACATCCGGGGCGTGAATTGTGAAATGGTCGGCAGACGGCACCTCATTCGGAGGTGCCGTGTGACCGCGGCGGCCGGAAACGCGTTTCTGGCGCCATTAAACACCAAAACGGCGTGCGGCGGTCCGATTCGGAGCAAACGTGCTCCGAACGACCTGAAACCGCACGGGAACGATAGAAATATTATTCCTGAGATGCAGGAGGAGGCCGCACGTCCATCGGACGTGCGGTTCGCGCGGCACGTCCGATTGTGCCGTTTTCAGCAGCGCGGCGCGCGCTGAAATGGCGCGTTGGGGGGTCAAAACCACCCGAACGACCTCCGAATGCCACGAAACCGTACGACAACATCCGGGGCGTGAATTGTAAAATGGTCGGCCAGACGGCACCTCATTCGGAGGTGCCGTGTGACCGCGGCGGCCGGAAACGCGTTTCCGGCGCCATTAAACACCAAAACGGCGTGCGGCGGTCCCGTTCGGAGCAAACGTGCTCCGAACGACCTGAAACCGCACGGGAACGATAGAAATATTATTCCTGAGATGCAGGAGGAGGCTGCACGTCCATCGGACGTGCGGTTCGCGCGGCACGTCCGATTGTGCCGTTTTCAGCAGCGCGGCGCGCGCTGAAATCGCGCGTTGGGGGGTCAAAACCACCCGAACGACCTCCGAATGCCACGAAACCGTACGACAACATCCGGGGCGTGAATTGTGAAATGGTCGGCCAGACGGCACCTCATTCGGAGGTGCCGTGTGACCGCGGCGGCCGGAAACGCGTTTCCGGCGCCATTAAACACCAAAACGGCGTGCGGCGGTCCGATTCGGAGCAAACGTGCTCCGAACGTCCTGAAACCGCACGAGAACGATAGAAATATTATTCCTGAGATGCAGGAGGAGGCCGCACGTCCATCGGACGTGCGGTTCGCGCGGCACGTCCGATTGTGCCGTTTTCAGCAGCGCGGCGCGCGCTGAAATGGCGCGTTGGGGGGTCAAAACCACCCGAACGTCCTCCGAATGCCACGAAACCGTACGACAACATCCGGGGCGTGAATTGTGAAATGGTCGGCCAGACGGCACCTCATTCGGAGGTGCCGTGTGACCGCGGCGGCCGGAAACGCGTTTCCGGCGCCATTAAACACCAAAACGGCGTGCGGCGGTCCGATTCGGAGCAAAACGTGCTCCGAACGACCTGAAACCGCACGGGAACGATAGAAATATTATTCCTGAGATGCAGGAGGAGGCCGCACGTCCAACGGACGTGCGGTTCGCGCGGCACGTCCGATTGTGCCGTTTTCAGCAGCGCGGCGCGCGCTGAAATGGCGCGTTGGGGGGTCAAAACCACCCGAACGACCTCCGAATGCCACGAAACCGTACGACAACATCAGGGGCGTGAATTGTAAAATGGTCGGCCAGACGGCACCTCATTCAGAGGTGCCGTGTGACCGCGGCGGCCGGAAACGCGTTTCCGGCGCCATTAAACACCAAAACGGCGTGCGGCGGTCCGATTCGGAGCAAACGTGCTCCGAACGACCTGAAACCGCACGGGAACGATAGAAATATTATTCCTGAGATGCATGAGGAGGCCGCACGTCCATCGGACGTGCGGTTCGCGCGGCACGTCCGATTGTGCCGTTTTCAGCAGCGAGGCGCGCGCTGAAATGGCGCATTGGGGGGTTAAAACCACCAGAACGACCTCCGAATGCCACGAAACCGTACGACAACATCCGGGGCGTGAATTGTGAAATGGTCGGCCAGACGGCACCTCATTCGGAGGTGCCGTGTGACCGCGGCGGCCGGAAACGCGTTTCCGGCGCCATTAAACACCAAAACGGCGTGCGGCGGTCCGATTCGGAGCAAACGTGCTCCGAACGACCTGAAGTATATTATATATATATAATATTTAAAATATATTATATATAGAATATTTAAATTATTATAACACAATGATTTGATATTATATATGTATTAAATATATATTAAAACATTTAAAATATATTATATATATATATATATATATATATATTTAAAATATTGTATTTAATAGTATATATACGAATATTTTTACATAAATATATATTTATATTTATATTGAATTCAATAAAAAAAATTTTTTAAATTTTTTTTTTTTTGAATAGCGACCGCCAGAGGCGGTCGCTATAGGGGGCCATGCCGGCCCACTATAGCGACCGCCTGGCGGTCGCTGAAGGCCGATCTGACGGCCTTCTATAGCGACCGCCATTGGCGGTCGCTAAAGGCCTCTAGCGACGAGGCAACAGCGACCGCCAATGGCGGTCGCTGCGCGGCCGCTAAAGACCTTTAGTGACCGCCATTGGCGGTCGCTAATAGTCTTATTTTTAGTAGTGACTTGACCATTATTGAATGACCTATCTACCTTCCCACCCATTGATGTGAATGAAAACATCGAATTGTAAATATGAATGTTGTCTTGAAATAATCGGGCTTCAACAGAAGTTCGATCAAACACCAGCATCCTTAGGTATTTAGGATATTCTTCTAGTAAGTCCAAAGAAACATTTCCCATTGAGTAGCATAAAGAAAAAGGTTGGGTTTTTCTCTTGATAAATTTCTTGTTTCTCTCATCAAACCACAAAAAATAGTGACAATATTGGCAGATGTTAGAAGGCTATCCAATATCATAATAACCTGATTGAACATAATAGTATTATATAATATGTTATTAAAAAGATTCACTCAACAACAGAGAGGATGATTTAGTATTAAAGAACCATTAATGCATTTTTAGTAAGTACACGAACTCGTGTTCTCAGCAGTGTCCTGTTCTAGTGACTATCTTATAGCAGTAAGAAGTATGTAATTTTAGACTGGCTGAAATAATAAATAACTCAGTAATGTTTGAAGTGAAACATGTACATTTAATTACCTCTACAGTTTTTTGCACCATTTATGTCAACATTTATGTTTTCTTTGGCCTTGGAAGTATTTATACTAATTGCTTCTTGAGGAAATGAGTGTTGTCTAGAACCTAAGAGTAGTTATAGAAAACAACTAACTTCTATGCAGAATGTACAGTGGAATATATATGTGTGTGTGTCGACTTGTAGTGTACAGTATACCTACACAAGATAACGTATTGTAGTTCCCATCAGCATAAGGAGTTAAGTAACATCTATTTGTATAGGTCAGCATAAGAAGTATAACTGGAATAAAAGGTGTGGTAATGTGTATAAACAGTAGTCGTTCTTACTGCGTTGAGGTATCAGGTGATGAATCGGGTAGAGTATTTCCTTCAGCCATTAAATCTACACAAATTGATGACCAAAATGTTATAATAGGAATACATATGTTATATGACATACAATATGTGCATGGAATATAATAGTTATGATACTTACAAAAAGGTAAAGGAGAATGTTTCAAGACAGTCGGCTGATATTTTCATTTGTTAGTTCCCACAGACATCGTTGACGGAGCTGCATATGGTTCTATCACTGTGCACAAAAAATCACTTATTTATTAATAATCCATGTTAATATGAAATGTAGTGTGTAGTTAAATGGTTTATAAATGTAAATTTAAACAGAACTAACCATTGTTACATAGAGGTGATAATGGAATGTCTGTGACTTCATTTGTGAACATAATTGTTGATAGAAGTACACTGTTTGGGGTTATAAACAGCCTACCAGATGCCACATAAGAAATTGCAGTAGATGTCTCCACTGAAAGTGTGGAAACTTTAATTAATATAGAGAAAAATAGAATGTAAATAACTAAAATAGTTTAGAGTGATGGTATTTGAAAACTCGCCATCTTTATGTCATTCCTTATTCAGTAGTGTACATTGCACCCTTGCATCAGTAATTTTTTATGGGCAATACAAGTTTGTATTTGACTGAGTAGACAATTGTTCAATCTCTGTAAAAAAGTAATTTAGTATGAATGATTTCAGTTAGTAAGAAATGCACTATCAAACATCACAGAGATGCAACTGGTTAATGAAAATGAAACTAACCATTTATACATAGATATGATAATGGCATGCGTGTGACTCCACGTGTGATGCCACCTACTGATACTGATTTACTTGACTGAGTGCCATACTGGTTGGTAGATGACATTGAATTGTCTCCAGCAGTTGTCTAAACTGATCATGTGGAAAGTGTAATGAATGAAACTACTAAAAAGAGGATAGTAAATAGAACATTTTCAAGGGTACTAAATATAAAAATCACAAACTATCTTTCATTACTTTATATATAACCTATGTTTCATCCTTACATCTCTATATTTTGATGGACATTTCATGTTTGTTTTTTTATTGCTTACATTCAAGGTGTTTGGTGAAAGCATATCATGCACAAAGGACATAATAGTTAAAGAATTTTACATAATAACGGAAAAGACGTAATAGTTTATAACATACAATAGTAGAAATTTATGTTTCATTGAGTAAATGTAATATCGGACAACCAAATATGCATGTGGATATCCAAATGGATAATGAAATTGTAGTCAAAAAAAGTTTAAAAGAAATTCTAAAATCAGAATACAGTATAGGTTTTTTTTCGAAAATGTTATTGTAAATTCAGACAACTAAATATGCAGTTAGACATCAACATGTTAAACCAAAATGAAATCAGAATAAGTTGCAAGGAAAATAATACAAGAAACCATTGTATAATTATATTTTATTGAATGCGTAAAAAAATATTCATAAAACGGAAACTGAAGATGAACAATTAGAGAACTGAATTGATACCATCTAGTGGTTTAAAATATTTAGTTTTTCCATTATGAAGATATGTTTATACCTGAAGTGAAAAGATGACGTGGGTAGGAATATGAGAAGTAGGAAGGATGTGGAGATGGGAAGGAGACTTCCGTTAAAAATGGAAACCTATTAATCACATGAATACCAGCCTGAAATTGAAAACTGTAGGGGAGGTCAAAGGTATGGACTGCCAGTTGTTACAATCAACAATTATGGAATTAAATCAAACATTAAATAAGGGAAGGAGGTTTTTGGAAGAACACCTAGGCATGGCGCTGTCTGGTTTAAAGGTAATCGTGAGCTAATTACAAACCTTGGAAGTCTGAGTGCGTGTTTTAACAGGATGTAGGACTATGCTGAAATTGGTTCAAATAGGAAGATGAAGTGCGAGGATGACATTCTTCAATATATCTAGGAGGTAGATGATGACCGCGTCAGGAGTTTGCAGGAACCCTAGGTCAAAAATATATTTATCCCGACCACGATAGGGAAAGGAAAAAAACATCGACACTGTAGTCGAAATCATGAGGAGGTGGTTTGAGGAAAAAAGCGTGGTGATTGCAGTCGAAATTGGAAGGATGTGGTTGGAGATAGATGACTGGTAGACCATGACTATGAGGAGGACAACAGGGGTGTATGAAGGATCAGTAGGTTAAGACCTACGAGATTCTCAACAGGAGTGATTGTGTGAGGCGGAGAGAAAAATTACGTTCTGCAAGGTGGCGTGAAGTGGAGCTACGGAGGAGCGGAACATCTAAAAAAAGTGGCATGGAAGTACATTATCCTGACACGTGGATGCTAGAAATCCATGATTAGTATATATAGTAGATTTGGCGGAAGGAATCCACTGTATGGGAAATTTCTGGCCTCATACACCCCATTGCATGAATTAAACTTCAAACCACTATGAAGTATGGTATCATCTCTATCACATATATTTCTTCCATGGATGAAATCCATGAAATATTTATTAACTTCATATGATTTGGAATAGTAATTCTCATTATTTTAGGTCTGCCGATTTTTAAACATTTCAAAAACACTTTTAATATACTTTTCTTGATATGTACATAACAACCTCCACTTTCTATCATGAGAGACCAACAACCTCAAAATCTATTGATCCACACCAAAGCATTTCATATAGATAAATGTGGATAACTCCTTCTTTAACTGGATGATCATCACTACATCCTTCCCAATGATAAACATGTCATCAAAAAAAAGTAGGATATAAATGAAGTTACAATCCTAAAATATCTGGAATTAAACACACTGGTATGCTCATGTCTACTTATACCCATGACTCACCATGAACAATTCAAACTTCTTGTAACATTATCTTAGAGATTTTTTTAGTCCATACAATCTCTTCTTCAATTCTCACATGAGGTTTTCATGTACAAAAACCTCAAAACCATTATGATTCTTCATGAATATCTCCTCAGTGAGGTCTCTATGATGAAAATTTGTATTCACATACATCTTCTCAAGTACTTGGTCTAATCTAGCCACCAATCTAAAAATTACTTGTATTGAATCCATATTCACCAATGGTGAAATATCTCAAAAAACTCAACTCCTTTAGTATAAAGGAATCCTTATACAACTAACTAAGCTTTATACTTAACCTCCTTTCCATTATCATCCTTCTTCAGCCTAAACACTAATTTTTTTATTAGTTCCTTCTTACCTTTTAGAAGTTCCACCAAATCCTATGTTTTTTATTTATCAATCACTCTATCTCATCATCCATTGCATGCATCCACTAGAATTTTTTTGGATTAGATACTTCTTCCTAATATACTTTGTCTCACCTTCATCTGTCAATAATAGGTAATCCAATTCTAGATATATTATTTATGGTATCCTTCCTCATAAATATCTTAAAATCTTTTAAATTTAAAGTTCAAGAGTCACACAATCACCTACCTATTATGATGGTTTTACAACTCTCGTTGGACAGGACTGAGTTTCCCCAAACTCAATATACTCATTTATTGAATCTCAATAAGTTGTTAATGAGTCCTCTTGCACCTCATCAACTTATTTGGTTAATGGTGATGGTATTGGTGTTGGATAAATAATATATTCATAATCACATTATCTTCTAGAAATTATATGATTTTGAATATACTTAGTCATATCCTTCTCATTGAACATGATATATCTAATTAAAATCACCTTCTACTCCTTCAAGTTCCAAATCTTGTATCTGAAACCCTTATATCTATAATTGATGAAGATTAATAGAGTATATAACCCATCTATCTTCTATATGATATCTTTCTATACATGTGAAAAAAATAAAAATATCCAGATGCTCATAAATGAGAGTAAGAGGGATTCTTACAGTACTGCCTCTTCTTTGAAATCTATTATTGGAAGCCCTAACTCATGAAATGGGTATTAAATTCCTTGAACATGTATTGTCCTTCATTATATGAAAAAAAACCTTTTATTTATTCCAATTTCAGGATACACTATGGTGTAGAACATATTAAAGTAGTATAAAACTTGGTCCATTATTTGTAATAAAAACACCCACACTATTCTAGATGCATCATTAATGATCATTATGGAATATTGTTTAAATCCACGTGAATCCACCTCCATGGGACCATGTACATTAAATTACACTAGATCCAAAATCTCTGATCTCTTTGATGAAGTAGTAATAAATTAGAATCTATATTTCTTTACATACAAGTTGTAATTTTAAGGATCTAGTGATTCATCCTTACCAAAATGGATTTACCTCTTCTTCACCAGGGTTTATAACCCTCTTTCAAACATTTAGTTGAGTCTTATATTCCATAGGTAGAATGACACCACACCTTCAATCATATTGAGGTTATCTATAAATATCTTCACATGAGTTTTTTTAATGTACTTCATATGTGTCATCAAGCAATGAAAATGGATATTTACATCATTTTTATACTCCATTGAAAAATATGTGGTCATGGCCTTTTCTATTATAGTTTATCCCAAATAACTGGTTGATAGGAAGGATTAGATCATGTGAAACATCCTTCAGAATAATTGTGTATAAAATGTTCATCTTGATGTGGATATCACCCATTCCAACAATCACCAAAAAGCTGGTAATCCCCATCATGATGACTCCAAATTCAACAGCTTAATAAGTAAATAATTACTCATAATGTAGAGTAACAATGTGTGATACTACATTCTTGACCACATATTATTTTTCTTGGCCTGATGTATGAAATAATTCCTCTTCTTCATCTATGTAGTAAATAAAAACTTTTCCAATGGCATTCACATGCCTGTATTCATTTATTTGTTTTTGGATACTACCTTGGGCCTTCTCTTATAGTAACTTTCAATGATTATTATTCAAGTTTCCATCAATTCTACATTGTTAGCTTTTTTATATTATCCTCCTACCATATTTGTACCTTTTTCTACTCTTGATTTAACTTCTTCTTCATGCCCCTTGACTGCCTCCTTGTTGTCTCCCTTTCTTCTCTCAAACAAGAGATTCAATCTTGTTGTAACTTGCATACTTCCTTTGGGAATATTCATTGAATAGTTTATCATTTACCATTTCCATGTTAATCATTCCTAATAGAAAATATTTGATAAGGGAGACCACAAATGTATCCTAGGTATTGAAAATTTTTCATAGTATGTGGTTCACCTGGTATTCATCATTTAGAGTCTTACATGCATCCACTCGTTGATTAACCAGGCATTAAAATTCACTAGTTTATTCAGGTATAGATATTTTAAAAAGTATTCAATGATTCATAAAATAATTTAACAATATTATCTTTTTTCGAGTGGTATTTTACCTATACATATTCTATGATTTCATCTAGAGTTCATATGTGTTAGTATCTTAAGCAATGTGGTGGTATATGTTATGATCGATCTATTAGAGAATTTGACTGATGATCTTCCTATTCAGATTATTCCACTTATTATACTTCATAGCATCATGTTTTACTACCTTATTCTCAATAGGGTTCAAATAAATACTTGGTATTAAGAAGATATTCCATTTGATAATTCCAAATGGAGTATTTCAAGGAAATATACATGATCATCCATCGTGTAGATGGTCCCTCTATTGAATTTTAATTATATAAAATTTAGAGTATAATTTAGAAAAATTAAGTGTTTTTTCTACAATAGTCAAAAATGGTGGAATCAATTCTTTGATCATTAGAATTATAATTCAATTAATCAATATATGATAAAAAATTAGTAATGGTCAAAATTGGTTAATGATGTTGTTATGATGTGGAATTCCACCACAAATTCTCTAACAAACATTCCCTTTGATACCAAATTATGTGATTTTATGATAAATAATAAGGGAATTTGTAGAGAGAATAAATTTTATTTCATGGATAAGTACTACAAGAACTGGCATGAATCACCTCTTCCAGCTCCTCTTTTTCCTTATCCTACATCAAGCACTCAAGACTCTCATTTTACAAAAGAGTTATTTGGATCTAAATTTAATAATAAAAATGATCACTTAAAGGACTCCTATTATAGTTATTCTTGATCAATCTTAATTAATTAAAAACTCATTATCCATATACAATGAATTAGAATGAATTTATTTCCATTAATCTCATTTAATGTAGTCTATAAAAAGAATTCCTATATAAATTCACAGACTAAAAATAGCATATAGGAATTTGTTCATTGGAACAGTAGAATAATAATTGTTGGTACCAAGTTGGCTGGAGAAGGTTTTTGGATGCTTAATGAAGTTAAATTAAGTGTATTGTCTTTTTTCATCAAATAACAATGAAACTGATTCACTTTATAAATATTTGATAATCATTTTGACTATCATATTCCTAAGATCAGACAAAAAAATCTTAAGAAAATACATCAGATTAAGAAGAATTATTCTAGAATAAAAGGTTCATTGGGCTCACCTTCATTCTAGAATGAAAGGAAGATCATAAAGGGAATCTGAATTGCATTCTTCATGGATCCGATTAAATATGGTGATTCTTTTGTGATATTTTATTTATCATAAATCATAAGTTATCTAAAAACTTGTGATGCTAGTCTTATGAAAGAAAGGGGAAGAGCTGGTGATGCCAATTATATTGAGGTTTGGTTGGAAATAAAGAAGTTGTTAGAATTCTGGGAAGTTATAATAATTTATAAAAGAAGTCATATGATGTTTTGTTGGTCTTTAACATTCTCAAATTCATGAAGAAGTTGTGATACAAGCAAAAGTTTTTAGAAGACTGAAGTTTCTGAAGATAAATCTTTTCAAGTTCAATTAATTGGTGTTAGATCATTAGACATAATTTTTTTTTAAAGTCTAGAAAGGTTGTTTAGAATGTAATAAAATGAAGATGTTGGTTTTTAGTCAGACCAATAATCTATAAGAAACAAATATTTAGAGAAATAAGGTAGTGTGTATCGTAATCAGAAAGGAAACAAAGTTTATGAAGGTGAAGCTATATGAACAGCTCTATCGGATGCGGTGTGCCACCGATCATCGAACTAATTCTAACACTAATCATCAGATACAATGTTGGTTATAAAAGGGAATTGGAGGAAAAAATATAGTTGAAACAGAATTGTTTTTGGATGTTGTGGAGACAAATGAATAATGGGATAAAAAATAAATCAAAAATATAGATGGGATTTTTCATCAAGATAAAGTGCATTAAATTGGGTCAAGAGATAAAAATATATCTTAATTTTAACAATTGGGTCAATAGATATTGTACTGGCACTAAAACTGATTATAAGAGTGATGAAGATACCGATCTATTAGACACAGGTTGATACTGATAGCTTCGTTGAATGTAGGATCATCAGGCTGAAAAAAGAAGTAGAATAGTTTTCTTTAGAGATTTTTGAAATTTTCATCAAAGGGGGTTTGAATTTTTTTTTATAATTTTGAAGAAGTTTTAAGAAGTTTTGATACCAAAGTACTGCCCAAGTGTTGATATATTTAGAAGTTGTGACTATGTTTATGACAAAATAAAGGCAAATGAATTCTAACGAAGTAGCAACAATGTTTATGGAATAATGATTTCAATGTGTTTAAATTTTATCAATTGGTATAGAGAATCATAATGTGAAGGTTTCATTGAGTTGGATCTAAGAATTTTAATGAGAAGACATCTTTTTTTATATGTTTGTTTTTCAGCTGGTGCAGAGCAATGTAATGAAGAATCTACTATTAAAAATATGTCTCCATCATAATGAAAAATTTAGAATGTAAATCAAAATTCAACTAAATATTTTTAAGAAAATATAAAGTAAACATTATTTTTGATAACATTTTATAAGTTTTACGAAGAAAAAAATAAGAGTTGAGAAGCACTGGAGAAGTGCTGGAGAAGTCAAAGATTGAGCAGAAATTTACAGGAAATCAAAATTTTGGGAAATTTGGTAAGGGGGAAAAGTTTTTCAAAATACCTCCTAAACCACATTTGAAGCACCTATAAAAGGAAAAAAAATTATTTTATAACACTTGTACTATTCACAGGTGAAGAGAGAAGGTGGTGTTCTGAAAGTTTCTAGAGAGGAGTTTCTGGATTGATCATTCATGATGAAGTTTTTCGAATAGAAGGAGGAGGAGGAGGAGGAGGAGGATTGTATTCAATCATTGGACTGGGAAATCATACTGAAACTTCTTGACTATGGCAAAAGTAGTTCAGAATTATTTTGGTAGTATTTTGGTAGAGATATATTATCAAACTGAGTAATTGGACTAGAGATTGGACAAGGTAATCAGATTGATTATCATTATGAAGTCTAGAGAATTTCTTTCCTACTACAGGGTTGGAAAGTGAAGAATTGTTTTAAAGATAATATTTTAGAAAGTTGAAAAGGTAGAACACTAACATGTTTTGAATCAAATGGTGAACTTTGATTAACTTATTACACAAATTGTAATAGATAATTCAAATCTACTTGAATCACCTGCACTATTTTATTTAACATAGTGCTACACGAGTGTAAGGGAATATCCTGCTGATTGTATCTACACAAAATGATTTTTTCTAGTGAATTGTGAGGTATCATATTTTTTTCATACCATACTAATAATCTAGCTACTGTTTTTGAGAATTGAACCTTGTAAATTCTTGTGTTCTTATGGATGTGTGATTTTTTTGTTTTCATAAAGGTAACAATTCTTTAATAGGAGGTTAAGGTTGTTTCAAAAGAAAGTAAAACTACAAGAAAAATATATCACTAACTCACCCTATCCCCCTCTCAGTGATACATTGATCTTGACTAGGAAATCTCAATTAGCATAATTGTAGAAGGTTTCCTTCATTTACTCTTTTTTTATGTTTTAAAAGAGAAGTTGTGATGAAGAATTTGAATTGTGTGAACAATAAGAGGATTATTGTCTTTGATGGTAAGAACTATAATATCTATAAATATATAATGTTTCCTTATCTTATGTCTATTGGGTATGATGTTCTTCAAGCTTCAACATATGGATTTCTTCCTATTGATGAAAAATTTCTTCTTACATATTTTCATAAGAAGAATCTTGAGAATGATGGAAGGGCCAAGAATGCTTTAATCTCATCAATTTTTGGATGTTATCTCTCAAGAATAAAGGGTTTTTCCACTACCAAAGGTATCTGGGATAATATGAAGATAATTTATGAAGGTAATACAAAAGTAAAAAAACAAAATTAAAAATTTGGAGATTAAAGTATGAATATCTTAAGATGGGTGAGCATGAATTAGTTGGTGACTTATTTACCAGGGTGAATGAAATTTTTATCACTATTATATGTATTGGTGAAAATTTATATGATTCTACTATTGTTGAAAATATCTTAAGAATTATTCCTAATAAGTTTTATGCCAAAGTTTATTCACTAGAATATAGATATCCCAAAACATTATCTCTAGATAATTTTGATAGTACTCTTATTACTTATGAAATTAGAATCTAAAAATATATAAAGGGAAAAAATTTTGATCATGAAATGTATTTCAAGGCTTCCAAGAAAACAAATCCTAAGAAGATTCTTGAATACAAAGCTAGTGAATCTAATTTTGAAAATGATGTATGTAAAAATCTTGATGAATTCATATCCTTGTTTTCTAAAAAAGTGAAAATGGGTGTAAGTAAATATAAATGGAAACTTCCCTTGAAATGTTTTGAATGTGGAGTTATTGGGAACTTTGAATCTAATTTTCCTTGAACAAATAAATAAAAGGATATTTATGAGGTTAAAAGAAGTTCAAGAATATAATTGGAGAAACATGGTGATAAGACTAAATCCTATTCCAATTGGAAAGATAAAAATTTCATCAAATCGAAAAGAAGAGGTTTCTTATCTAAATATGATGAATAAGAAATCAGTGAAGTTGAATCTGAAAAATCTATTGAGAACACTGGATAAAATGATTTCATTACAATATTTAATAGTGAACAATTTGGAAGTAGTGGTTCTGAAGAAGAAGAAGAAACTCGATTAGAGTTTCATTTAAAATAATAATTTAAATAATGTCTAAGGAAGATTGGGAGGCTTGAGAAAGAAATAAACAATTTAAAAATGAAAACTCTTCAACAAATAATCAATAATGTTATCCTATTGAGAAAGTTAAGTTTCTAGAAGAGATTTATGATTTTAAGAAATCTATTAAGAAAGAAATGAAACGTCATGAACATTTGGAAGTTAAGATGAAAGAAAAAGAAGAATAATTCAAACTTGTATAATAAAAACTTTCTAAAGATGAATAGAGTGTTACAAGTTTGAATAAGTCTATTTATAAAGTTGGTTAAATCTCTAGAAAGGGTAAATTGGAGAAGGATAAAAATTTACCTTCCAAGGTTGAGAATAAAGTTGAATTATTTTTTAAGAAAGAGAAAGATGAGAAAGTTATGTATGTGGCCAAGACCAACAAAGTGCAGAAGTCAGAAGTTTCTAAAAATTATAAGTCTAAAAAAGTTTATATTACGTATGATTCCTAAAGGGATGAAAATAAAACTGATTAGAAAAATAATATTTTTGTTGATAACTAAAATATTTGTGGTCAAAAATGTTCTCATAAGAAAGATATAAAGATTTCTGAGAAATATGCTCAAGACTCCAGACAATATGGAAGTTTCACTGGAAAATATTCTTTATATGAATACTACTGGTATTGTGATGGATTTAAAAACACTGAAAATATGTATTGGTTTAATAAAAAATATTACAACTATTCCAAAAAAATAGAAGGAAATACCCTCAAAGGAAGAAGTCTAAGAAGGATATTTTGAATAAATATGAGAAGGTTGGAGTAAATATTAAAAATACATTCCAACATCTAGAAACTATTTTTGAAAGATGTGAACAACCTAAAAATCTCATAAAAGTATGTATTGTTCTATTATCGGCACAATAAAATATTCTTAACAATTCTTAGACGCCAAATGTGAATTAAGATAAAGGGAAAGAAAAATATCTATTGTAGAAACTGCACTCAAAGAAACAAAAGGATAACAACATTGGATCTTGGAAAGTGGGTGTTCTTCTCATATGATAGGTGACTTAAAATTTTTAAATAATGTTAAAGGATAAAAATAAATAATAGTGACATTGTGAAATGGTAAATCACTATCAATCAAAGGTTTTGAATCAACCATCATTCAGGAAAAAAGTTGAAATCCAAAAAAAACATTGTTTGTTAATGGGATTAAACATAACTTGCTAAGTGTTTTACCAATTTTTGATGAAGTTAACAAATTTATCTAAAAAACATGGGTTTTTTGTGAAAAGTGGGCAATATGGAAAGATAGTTACAAGAGTCCAACATAAAAAAAGGAAACTTTTTCCAAGTTGGTGAGGTTCAAAAATCTTGTTACCTAAGTGTGGTAGAAGAAAATCACTTGTGGCATAAAAGGTTGGTACGCATGTTTCAAAGAAACATGATAATGTTATATAAGAGAGATGATTTTTGTGTAATTCATAATATTTCAAAAAAAAAGACTGGTGTTTCATAATTTTTCTTAAAGGAAAAATTAAAAACAATGTGCATAAAAAAGTTGAAATTTGTTCAAAATAACCATTGGAACTCATTAATCAAAATATATGTGGACTAATAAGAAAGCAATAAACTCATGTAGATAAGTAATTAATTACTTTAATTGATGAATTTACTCTCATTACTTTTGTTGTGTATATGATAAGTTAGATTCTCTGAAAATATTGGAAAGTTTCAGGAGGAAAACTGAAAAGGAATGTGAGTATTCAATAAAGAATCTTATAATAGACAATAGTGGAGAATACAAAAATGAATAATTTTAAATTTATCTTGATAAGTAGGGAAACCAGCATGAGTTCATTACACCATAAACTCCTTGAAAAAATGTTGTTGTTGAAAGGAAAAAATAGAAGTTTGGTTGAAAGGAAATAATCTATGTTACTTGAAAGTGGTCTCTCTCATTACTTCTTGAGGAAATCCATGCGCACTATTGTGTATATTCAAAAATTATGTTTCTATAGTCTAAGTTCATATATGACTCTATATGAAATGTTTTATTACAAAAATCTAATTTTGAAACACTTAAGAGTTATTGGGAGTCTATACATCATAAATAAAAAAAGAAGGAAACCATGTAAACTTTTATAAGAGAGATGAAGTGGTAATTTTTGTCCTCTATTCTCTAGAAGAAGAGGGTACAAATGTTTTAAAAAATATTCTAGAAGATTAGTTGACTTTGTTGATGTAAAAGTTATTGAAAAAACTAAGGAAGATAAACAGACTCATGAATCTGAGAAAGATAAATAGGAAGAAATAATTTATAATAAGGATTCTGATAAGGATGAAAACAATTGTAATCTTAAAGAAGAAGAATAATTGGACTCATCTATTTCTAGTTATGAGGAATAATATCAAAAATATCATCCCATAAGGAGGAAGTAAGTGGAATATCAAAACATTATTTTGATCAACATAAAAATGTTCAAACAAGAAGAACATCAAAAGCTATTATGCATACTTCTTTGTATTCAAAAGTTGATCCAAACGATGTAAATGAAGCTTTGGAGAATCTGAAATGGATTTAGGCTATGAATGAAGATTTGGATCAGTTATAAAATAATGATACATGGGAACTTTCACCTAAACCAAATGAAAACAATGTTAACAATACAAATTGGATTTTTTTGGAAGAAGCTGGATGAAGATGTTGAAGTGATAAGAAACAAGAAATATTAGTGTAAAAATGTTACTCATAGATTGAAGGAATTTATTTTTATGAGACATTTTTTCTAGTGGTGAGGTTAGAAACAATCAAAATCTTTCTTGTTATTATTTCACAATGAAGTTAAATTTTTTTTGAGATGGATGTAAAATCATAATTCTTAAATGGTAATCTTGATGAGAAATTTTATATTGAATAACCATGTGGATTTGTTGTTGGTAAAGATTAAAGTCATGCGCGTAAGTTGAAAAAAGACTTATATGGGCTAAAACAAGCTCTAGGATCATGGTATTCCAAATTGGATTCCTTTTTAAGAAATATGTGTTTTAAGAAAGGGAGAGTTTATAGTAATCTTTATATCAAATAAAGTTAAGATATTTCTCGCATCATAATTTTTGATGTTGATGACATTATTTTTAATAAGAATAATAAAAGAACATGTGAAATATTGGTGGAATAAATGAAAACTTTATTTGATATATCCATACTGAGTGAAATGGAATACTTTCTTGGGTTACAAATCTCACAAAAGAAGAAACACACTTTTCTTTATCAATAAATATATGATAAATATATTTTTAATAAGTTCAGAAAAGAAAATTTAAAACTATTTTCCATATAAATTTCAATGGGAACCATGTTTTTTAACGATGGGGAAGGTAAGAAAGTTGATCCTAAATAGTTTTGAAAGTTGATTGGAAATTTTTTGTATTTGACTGTCTCAAGACCCAACATTGTTTATGTTTTTATATTCTGTGAAAGATTTCAGGGTGTTTTAAAAGAATCACATATATTGGCTGGAAAAAATAATTCTATGATATATCAAAGGCACAATAAATTTCAAATGATAGCTCATAAATTATTGACTTGTTTCGGTATTCATATTTTTATTGGGTGGGAAATGATGATGATAGAAAATCTACATATGATGGAGTTTTCTTTCTGGGTAAAAGTGGTGTTAGTTGGTATTCAAAGAAACAAAATTTAGTAACTCTTAGAATCGATGAAACTGAGTATGTTTCTTCCACTCAAGTTGATACCCAAATTATGTGGATGAAGACTCAGTTGAAACACTTACTTGTTGACATAAATTTACCCTTGATCTTAGGTTATGATAATCATAGTGCCATGAACCTTAAAAGAAACATAATATAACATTATTGTTCAAAAATTATTTAAATCATATATCATTTTAAAAACGATTATATGGAGAAGAATGAATTGAAGTTGGAGTATGTTCCTATTTTAGAACAAGTAGTTGAAATTTTCACAAAACCTTTACTAAAAGAAGATTTTTACAAACTGAGGTTGAACATGTAACGACCCAATATTTTTCAATGGAAATTAATTTTTTATAAATATTTAATAATGAACTACTAAGAGTTATGTGACCTTTAAACATAATTTTTTCACTTTTGTGATGTGAATTTCGAAAATCTGATATACACAGTTGCGATCAGTAAGTTATGTAGAGTTCGATTAGAAAAACATAATATTTGGTGACTAGTAACCGACCCTTATGAATAGTAACATAATATTATGAATAGTAATATAACCTAATGAATAGTAACCTTACCTATGATAGTATATAAATAATATTCAAGTGGAAGTACGGTATACCTAAGCTTTGGAATAAGTAAATGAATGTTTTAAAATGGCTTTTTTTAGAATAAATTTTGATTTTAATTAAAAATTAAATTAATCTTATTTAGAATATTATTTTTGAAAAATGGATTTAATTTTTGGATTCTAAATGTCTAAAAATGGTTACGGTGAATTTTTGGTATTTTTTTGAAATACTCGAATTTTTTGCTGAATAGTGAAATACGTTAAAATACTGTATATACAAATTATCAGTTAAATACACTATTTATGACATCACAAGTGATGTAAGACCATTTGGTTCAAACTCACATGAATTTATCACTATTCTTGGTCATTTAATCATCACTATTTCTGGTCTTGAGGGAAATTAATAAACTAATGATTAAAAAATTATGAGAACTCTCCTCTCCTCCACTATAAAAAAACCCCTCTCACTCCCTCTTCTCTTCACTCCTCTAAAGACTCGTTCCTTCTCAAAATTCGGTCCAAATATCCTTCAAAACTCCTATACCATTTCCAGAAATCCTTGGTCTCATAAAAATACCAAAACCTCTCCCTTAAAGGGGCTCTCAAAAAAATTTGGTTCAAGAGGTAAATTCCTCTTTTCAATTCATTGTCTTTCCTTCAAAGTGCATTTGTTTTATTTTTCTATTATTACCTATCCATATCCAAATTTTGTGATGAATCCATTAAATTACATGTACTAGAATTTTTTCATGATAGTGTAATAATTTATCATCATCTCTTTCTTTTACCTTCTTTTATACTAGTAGCAAGAACACCATCCGAGATGTGTCAATTTACCACATTCAAAGACGATGGGCTTTCGATTTCTACTATCATTCTCAATTATGGTCATGAAACCATTCTTGTTATGGTTTAACCAGATTATTATATATTTAATATACCCTATTTAAGGTTTTGTAGTCCCTTTGTACAAATGGTATCAAGTTATAATGAAAAAATGAGTCCGCTGTAATCAAAACCCAGAAATTAACCGAAACAGTTATCATTAAAGATGTATATAATAATTCATCCTCACTACATGTAAAAAAATTATATAAATGACCAATAACACATATTTATGATCATAAATAATATTAAAATTTAATTCTGGAGATTTACATGAACTTCATTATTTAAGAACAAGTGAACCGATTATGAAAATAAAGACAATGAACATTACAGAACGAAGAAATTCAATATAAAAACCTATCAATAGGGGTATAAATGAACTAAAAATAATTATGATAATCTAAATACTTGTCTTATAAGTTTTTAAATAAGTTATTAATATGTACAATTTCATATTCTAGTAGCTTAAGTTCAAGAGCGGAACACATTTGGAGTTAAGGTAAGGGTTTTTTCACCCGAACTTCCATTTTCATTTGGTTTACTTTTATTGTCTAGTACCTCAATGAAAATCTTGTGTATTATTTAGTACTCCTAAAAAATTATATTTTCGGGTTATATATATGTTCACCAACCATAATCTTTCTTTGTTTTATGGATGGTTACAAACTTTTAGAAGTAACTTTCGAAATTGTTTCCGAAATACAAGCCCGATCCAAAGAAAATTTCTCTAATTATTTCATATTATCAAGGAAACTCTATAATCTGTTTTTGGAAAACATTATCTTTATAAAATAAATAATTTTATTATGAAAATACTATCTTACTTAACTTCCAGTTTTATAATAATATTTTTCCAAAAGAGCTCTTCTTTTCCAAGTAAAAGAGTATTTATCTCAAGATTTACTCGAAGATTTTATAGGAGTTTCTTCATCTATTTCAAAACTGTTGTTGATTATTATGTATTATTGGGATTAGTATTCAATGTTATCTTCTACCATATTTAATTTAATAGTTTATTATTACTTTGTATTTGGATGTGTTATCTTAAATCCATTCCCCAATTTACTCTGAATAGTTTGTGTTTATGCTTAATATTCAGGGAAAGTTATTTTAATTTCATATATTAATTTCAATATGAATGTATATGTTGTTTATGTTTATCCAAGTTCATATGAGGAATGCATTGGACATAGTAAGTGTCGGTTGGGGCCCGGTATATCCCCTCGGTGCATCGGTAGGTCTCATGAGACAAACTAAGGTCATGGCACAAGGCCTTGACAAAATGATTACTTATGGTCTTGGAACGAGGCCTTGACGGTATAGTTATGTTGTCTCACATTATGAATTCCCTCATTATGAAAATAGTATTGATGGTTCATGTGGTTATTCAACTAGTAGAATACCCATTATTATGTTATGTTATCGAAATATTTAGTCAGCTCATTTTTCTACCATATTGTGTTCAAGTTTATTTTTAGAGGCATGTGTTTTCAATTATTCACCATGTATAACGTTTATGTCATCTTCTACTATATTGCTTACCCTTATTGAGCATTTTATCTCAACCCTTTATTATGTTTCATTTTCTCAAAACATGAGAATGTTTATTATGAATGACATGCTAAAATTACCTAGGAGTTATGGATGTTGTCTAAGGAGTTTCTATGTTGTATTTGTTTTTAAGTTGTAATGTTTAACTTATGTATAAATCTTCTTTCCAATAATACTAAACTACTCAGTCCTTCGGGATTCTTATTCTCTATTTATATTCCAATTTAGCTAAATAAGTCACCGACTCTAGGAAACTGGGGTCAGGTCCTTACAGTTCGTATCAGAGGAAGTTTAGTTGAAAACTTAGAAACTAGATTTAGAAAATGTAGATTAGGGAAGAGTCCCTAAGATATTCTTTGAAGATAAACATATAATAATGTCTTGGTATTTTTATAAGGAATAAATTATATATATCTTTCATGAAATATATCTCTATCTGTATACGAGCAAGTAGAGGCGGCTTTGGCACAGATGTACCTAGGAGTCAAAGCTCCCACAATGAGTTTTAGGCTTGACCTGGGGTATCACACTACACGAAAACAGGCCTTAATGCACTCTTAGTTATGAAAATCCTGGGGGATATGCTTAGGATAATTCACATTTTCTTTATAATCCATTATGAAGGATTTAGATGTAAATTTTTCCTCAAAGATACCATGTTTATGATTAAGAAATTCGTTATGGGTAGAAATTCGATTTATGCTAAGTATTTTTCTACATTGAGATTATAAATTATGATTCATACCCTAATCTAGTGTATGAAATTATTTAAAAATGGCGCCTAGTGGAAGGAATGGAACACGCATGAACACGCATTTCCCCTGTAGGGATTTCCCACTAATGCAAGATAATGATGTTAGCTCTGGTGTTGTGACTGGTGTGGAGAAATTGTTAACTATACTGGGACAACTTACTCAGGTTATTAATAATAACCTTACCTGTATAGAGCATCCAGATCCACCATGTGGAGGAGCTATGTTAGATCTCTTTATGCGAAAATCGCCTCCATCATTCAATGATACTACAAACCTGTTTGTATCAGAGCAGTGGATATGTTCCCTAGAGAAGATGTTTCTCACTTTGGGATGTAACGAAAGAGAGAAGGTTTTCATGGCAGTTTATCATCTAACGGGAGATGCGGATCAGTGGTGGTCATTAATCCAAAACAAAAAGGAGGAACAAATAGAAGATATGTAATGGAGGGATTTTAAGGAAATATTTGTAGAAAAATATTTCCCTCGTGAACAACGAGTAGATATGGAGAGGCAATTCTTGAATTTTAGGTAGAAGGAGGATGAAAATATTGCCAAGTATGAAGCCAACATTACAAGGCTGGCAAGGCATGCTGCGGACTACATACATAATCCAAGGAGAAAAATAGATCGATTCGTTGATGGTTTAAAACCATTCCTCCAAAGGGATCTAGTCTCCCAAAGTTTCTCATCAAATGAAGATATAGTCTCAAGTTCTATCAAGATAGAAAATAAATTCTCTAAGTCTTATTACTTTAAGGGAAATCAAGATAAGAAGAGGGTTGTTGAAAACTCTGGGAAAGAAAATAAATAAATGGGGAATAAGGGAAGAGTTGAATTTCCATCATGTAGTAATTTTAGGTAGAAACACCCTGGCACATTCCTGAATAGAATGGGAGTCTATTACAAGTGTTGAAAAAAGGGCCACCTATCTTGGGATTGTATGGGGAAGAAACAAGTTACCAATGTTTTTTGCTGCAATTTCAGGGAGATGGTACATTATTCACATGAATGTAGTAAGCGTTAGGGAAATGTTCCCCAAAGAAGGCCAAGGGAGAAAGGCTGAGCTTATGTAGTCAAAATTGTAGAGGTTAAAGTTCCTAACGAAGTGGTGGCAGGTACAATGATCATTTCATCAAACTTAACATATTATTTATTTGATTCTGGATCGTCGCATTCATTTATATCTTCCCAGTTTACCAAGAAAATTAGACACGTACAATTTGATTTAATAAATGAGTTATCAGTCAAATCTCCTAGTGGATGTATCATTGCAACAAAGGTGTGTCGATTAGTCCCCCCCATGACACATAAACATTATTTAGTTTCTAACCATATAATCATACAAATGGTTTACTATGATATAATTCTCTATATAAATTGGCTATCAAATTATGATGCGAAGATCTATTACAAGAAGAAGGAAGTTACAATTTTTGAGAATGGTGTAGAATATTTTCTTTTTAGAGATGAAACCTCACCATTTGATTCTCATCTAGATCCACTCCCAGTAGCTCTACTGAATTCAATTATTGGGGAGGAAGGGGGTGAAATAAATAGGGGTGATGAGAAGAATGTATAGATATAGGGTGTACCTCTTTTTCAAGAATATGATGACATCTTTCCAGAGGATTTACTTGGACATCCTCTAGAGCGGGAAATTGAGTTTCCCATTGACATAATTCCTGGTTCAAGTCCCATATCAAAGACCCCTTATAGAATGGCCATTGTGGAGTTAGTGAAAAAGAAGAAGCAACTAGATGAATTGAGTGATAAAGGATTTATTCGACCTAGTGTTTCTCCATGGGGATCCCTTGTCCTCTTTGTCAAGAAGAAAGATGGATCCATGAGGTTGTGCATTGGTTACTGGGAAATAAATGCTATTACAATGAATAATAAGTATCCACTACCATGAAATGATGATTTATTTGATCAAATTCATGGATCCTAATATTTTTTTAAGATTGATCTTCAATCTGGATATCATCAGTTGCTAGTGAGGAAGGAAGACATTCCAAAAATAGCATTTCGAACCAGTTATGGGCATTATGAGTTTATAGTAATTACTTTTGGACTAACTAATGCACCATCTTTTTTCATAAATCTCATGAATGGAGTCTTCAAGGAATATCTTGATGAATTTGTAGTGGTGTTTATTGATGACATCTTGGTATACTCTAAAATCCATGAAGATCATAAAAATCACATGCGCACTATTATAAAGACACATAGAAGAAATTAATTATATGGGAAGTTTATATAGTGTGATTTTTGGATCCAATAAGTCTCTTTTCTAGGCCACATTGTCTCTAAGGATGGAATATTAGTATATCTTGTAAAGACAAAGGTTTTGCAAGAATGGCCTACTCCAACAAACGTAACTGAGGTACGTAGATTTATTGGTTTAGCTAGTTATTATCAGCCTTTCATTCAGAACTTTGCTTGTTTATCCAACCCAATGGCCAAGCTCACATGAAAAGGGTTTAAGTTCATATGGACCAAGGAATGTGAATAATTTTTTGAATAATTGAATATGATTTTAGTGAATGCTCTGATCCTAACCCTACCATCGGGGAATGATGGGTTTGTTATTTATATCAATGCATCAAATAAAGGACTTGATTGTGTTATTATATAGAATTATCTAGTTATTTCCTATGCATCTAGGCATCTAAAAATTCATGAACAACACTATCCAATTCATGGTCTTGAGTTAGCAGCGGTAATATTTTCTCTAAGGATTTAGAGACATTACCTCTATGGAGAAAAATTTGTGATATAAACAGATCATAAGAGTTTGAAATATATATTCTCACAAGAATAACTCAACATGAGATATAGGAGATGGATTGAGATACTCAAAGATTATTATTTCATAATACACTACCACCCGGGGAAGGAAAATAAGGTAGCAAATGCTTTGAGCAGAAAGGATCATAGAGTTATGAACAAGATGAGAGTTGAAAGGGATCCTTTGTTCATGGATCTAGTAAAGATATATATGGTAATTATCAAGGAAGGTAACACATAACTAATATTCTAAATGGTTTCCAAACATTCTTTACTATAAATGATAAAAAGATATCAGGCTGATGATGAGGAGTTTCAAAATAAAATTAATGTTGTAAATGATGGGAAGTTGATGGACTTCACATACAAAGGTGGAATTTTGAAATTTGGAAAGAGGATTTATGTTCTTGCTATTCTTGAGCTAAAGAGGGAAGTATTGGATGATTCTCATAGCTCTAATTTCTCTATACACCCTGGTAGAACAAATATTTATTGAGATTTAAAGGTACATTTTTTGTGGGAAAACATGAAGAGGGATATTCCTAATTATGTGTCGAGATGTTTGGTTTGTCAATACGTGAAGGCTGGAAGACAACGTTCTCTAGGAGTCATGCAACCCCTTCCTATTCCTATGTGGAAATGGGATGATATTACGATGGACTTTGTCATGGGGCTACCAAAGACTCCGAGAAAGAATGATGTGATATGGGTCATTGTTGAATGTCTTACAAAATCAGCACATTTTCTTTCTATAAGAGAAGGTTTACCACTTGAACGTTTAGCAAGAGTATATAGAAATAAATTTTTAAGACTTATTGGTGTACCCTTATCAATTGTTTCTAATCGTGATCCCAATTTTACATCACAGTTTTGGAAAAGTCTTCAGAAGGTACTAGATACTGATCTTCGTTTGAGCACTGCCTACCACCCACAAACTGATGGAAAATCAGAACAGACTATTCAATCTTTTGAATACATGTTGAGTTCTTATTTACTTGACCTTCAAGGCATGTGGGATCTGTATTTACCTCTTGTGGAATTTTCCTATAACAATAGCTTCCATTCAAGTAGTCAGATGTCACCATATGAAGCGTTATATGGAAACAGATGACTTACACCAACTTGTTGGGATGATTCTTGTGAAAGAAAGCTTGTGGGCCCAGAACTTGTTGAATAAAAAATGGAAAAGGTGGAGATTATCCTAACCTATATCAAAATAGCTCAAAGTAAGAAAAAGATCAATGCTGATAACTGAAGGAAGGATTTGTTATTTGAAGTAGGAGATCATGTTTTCTTAAAGATATCTCCAAGGAAGTGAATTATACGATTCGGTAAGAAGGGAAAATTAAGTCCCATGTACATCGGACCTTTTGAAATTCTGGATCAAATTGGTTGGAGTCGTAGCTTACCGTTTGGCAATACGACCACGTCTCTCTAAAGTTCACAATGTTTTCCACATGTTAATGTTAAGAGAACACATGCCAGACCGAACACATGTACTCACCTATGATGAAATAGAACTTGAGCCCGATCTGCCTATTGTGAAGAGCCTATCAAGATTATTGATACCATAGAACAATTATTGAGAAATTAGACAACTCATCTGGTAAAGGTTCTTTGGAGGAACCATAAGATTGAAGAGGCAACATGGGAGCCTGAGGAGCTTATGTTGAATACATGCCTGAATCTTTTTAGGTAACATTTTGTGAATTTTGAGGATGACATTTTTTTAAGGAGAAGAGAATGTAATGACCCAATATTTTTAAATGAAAATTCCTTTCTTATAAATATTTCATAATTAACTACTAAGTTCTATGTGGCCATTAAACATAAGTTTTTCACTTCTGTAATTTGAATTTCGAAAATATGACATACACGGTTGCGATCAGTAAGTTATGTGGAGTCCGATAAGAAAAACTTTTTTTTTGAATAGTAACCAACCCTTATGAATAGTAACATACCCTTATGAATAGTGATATACCCTAATTAATATTAAACTTACCTATGGTAGTATATAAATAATATACAATTGGAAGTATGATATACCTAAGTTTTGGAATAAATAAATAAATGTTTTAAAACTGTTGTTTTTAGAATAAATTATGATTTTAATTAAATATTAAATTAATCATATTTATAAAATTATTTTTGAAAAATGGAATTAATTTTTGGATTCTACACATTTAAAAATGGTTAGGGTGAATTTTTGGTATTTTCTGGAAATACTCGAATTTTTTATGAATACTAAAATACGGTAAAATACCATGTATACAAATTATCAGTTAAATACACTATTTATGACACCACAAGTGATATAATCCCACTTTGTTCGAACTCACATGAATTTATCACAATTATTGGTCATGGAATCATCACTATTTCTAGTCTTGATGGAAATTAATAAACTAATGAATAAAAATTATGAAAACTCTCCTCTCCTCCCCAATAAAAACCCCCTCACTCCCTCTTCTATTCACTCCTCTCATGCCTTGTTCCTTCACCAAATTCTGTCCAAATATCCTCAAAACCTCCTCTCCCACGTCCAAAAAGACTTTTTCTCACAAAAAGACCAAAACCTCTCCCTTAAAGATGCTCTCAAGGATGTTTGGTTAAAGAGTTAAATTCCCCTTTTCAATTCTTTGTCTTCAATTCCAAGTGAATTTCTTTTATTTTTCTATTATTACCTCTACTTATACAAATTTTGTGATGACTCTAGTAACTTACATGTATTGGAGTTTTTCCATGATAGTGTAATAATTTATCATCATCTCTTCCTTTTACCTTCTTTTATACTAGTAGCAAGAACACACTCTGAGATGTGTCAATTTACCACATTCAAGGACGATGGGATTTCGATTTCTACTATCATTATAAATACTAACCATGAAACCATTATTGTTATGGTTGAACCAGAATATTATATAAGTAATATACCCTATGTAAGGTTTTGTAATCCCTTTGTAAAAAATGGTATTAAGTTATAAATAAAAATGAGTCTGTTGTAATCAAAACCCATAATTTAACCGAAACAATTATCATTAAAGATCTATATAATAATTCATCCTCATTGCATCTAACCAAATTATATAAATGAACACTAAAACCTATGTATGATCATAAATAATATAAAAATTAAATTTTTTATATTTACATGAACTCCATTACTTAAGAACAAGTGAACCGATTGTGAAAATAAAGAAAACAAACATTGTGGAATGACGAAATTAAATATAAAAACTTATCACTAAGGGAATAAATGAAATAAAAAGAATTATGATAAAATAAATACATGTCTAACAGGTTCTTAAATAATTTATTAATAAGTATAATTTCATATTCCAGGATCTTAAGTTCCATAGCGGAACACGTTTGGAGTTAAGGTAAGGGTTTTCTCACCCGAACTTCTATTTCATTTGGGTAACTTGTATTGTATATTACCTCAATGAAACTCTTTTGTATTATTATTTACTCCTCTAAAATTATGTGTGTGGGATATATATATGTTTACCAAACATAATATTTCCTTATTTTATGGATGGTTACACATTTTAAAAGGTACTTTCAAAATTACTTCCAAAATACAAGTTCGGTCTAAGAGAATTTATCTAATTCTTACCTATTTTCAAGGGCACTCTATAATCTATTTTTGGAAACCATTATCATTATAAAATCACTAATTTTATTATAAAAATACTATCTTACTTCACTTCTGGTTTTATACAAATATTTTTCCAAAATAATTCTTTTTTTCCAAGTAAAATATTATTTATCTCAAGATTTACTTGAAGATTTTATAAGAATATCATCATCTATTTCAACACTCTTGTTGATTATTATGTATTATTGGGATTAGTATGCCATGTTATTATCTAAAGTATTTAATTTAATGGTTTTTGATTACTTTGTATGTGTAAGTGCTATCTTAAATCCATTCCCCAATTTACTTTGAATTGTTAGTGTTTATGCTTAATGTTCGAGGAAAGTTATTTTCATTTCATATATTAATTTCAATATGAATGTATATATTGTTTATTTTTATCCCTGATCATATGAGGAATTCATTGGACATAGTAAGTGTCATGTGGGGCCCGTTATATCCCCTTGGTGCATTGGTAGGTCAAATGAGACAAACAACAGTCATGGCACAAGGCCTTGACAAAATGGTTACTTGTGGTCTTGGCACAAGGCCTTGATGGTATGGTTTTTCTGTCCCGCATTATGAATTACCTCATTATGAAAATATTATTTATGGTTCATGTGGTTATTCTACTAGTAGAATACCCATGATTATGTTATGTTATGGAAATATTTACTCAGCTCATTTTTCTACCATATTTTGTTAAATTTTATTTTTAGAGGCATGTGTTTTCAATTATTCACCATGTATAATGTTTATATAATATTCCGCTGTATTTATTACCCTTAATGAGCATTTGAGCTCACCCCTTTATTATGTTTCATTTTCTCAGGACATGAAGAAGTTTATTATGAATGACCTGATGAAATAACCTAGGAGATATGAATGTTGTCTAAGGAGTTTATATGTTGTATTTATTTTTCAAGTTGTAATGTTTAACTTATGTATGAATCTTGCTTCCAAAAATACTAAACTACTCGGTCCTTTGGGATCCTTATTTCTTGTTTATATGATAATGTATCCAAACAAGGCACTGACTTCAGGAAACTGGGGTTGGGTCCTTACAGAACATGGTCATCCAACCTCTTTCTCATCAAGGTTGAGGTATTTGTTTTTTAATCTCTCATATAGTCTTTGGATAGTGTTTTCAAGGGGGAGAATTGTTTCATATATTTATCCGTTGATATGTTATAAACCATTTAAGGAATCATATATATATGGGGATTGTGGATAAGTTGTGATATTAGCATGTAATTGTATGAATTATTATAATTATTTGTTGGAGTGTTTGTAGGGAAAACAATTAATGTATAATTAAAGAAGTTTACAGTTGATGAAGTGAAGAAAGTTGTGAAGAAAGACTAAATATGTTTCATGAGTCACTAATTTTGGACTGCATGGATTTTCTGTCAATAATTTTTATTTCCTACAATGTGTTAGCTAATGTAGACTTAGATTTCTTTTTAAGTGGTCCATAGCTTGAGGTTAAAAATATCAATGATTTATGAATCTTAGTTGAAAACAAAATCCAAAGGGGGAGATTGTTGGGACCAAGTTGGTTGGGGAAGTTTTTCATATGTTGAATGAAGTTTTTTCAAGTGTATTTTCTTTTTTTAAATAAGAAACAAATAAATTCAATTTTTAAAGATTTCATAATCAAACTAATTATCATATTCATAAGATCAGACATCAAATTCATAAAAAAGTTCATCGGATTGAGAAGAAGTTTTCAAGAAGAAAGAGTTCATCAGACTCATCTTGATTTTGGAATGAAAGGAAGATCCTAATGAGAATATGAATCATAGTATACATGGATTTTATTAAATATTAAAATTCTTTGATGATATTATAGTTCTCATAAATCATAAGTTATATAAAAACATGTGATGATATCCTAATGATAGAAAGGGCGAGATTTGGTGTTGCCAATCGTATTGAGGTTCAGTTGGAAATAAAGAATTTTTTGTAAGTCTGGGAAGTTACAATACTTACCAAAGAAATTCAGACGATTTTATGCTAATCTTTAAAGTTCTTAAAGTCATGAGGAGGTCATGATTTGAGAAAAATTTTATAGAAGAAGGAAGTTTCTAAAGATGAAGCTTTTTGAGATCAGTTCATCGGTGTAATATCACCAGATGAAGACTTGTTTGAAGGCCAGTAAGGTTGTTCGGGATGTAAGAAAATGAAGATGTAGGTTTTTAGTCAGACCAATAAGCAACAAGAAAAAAAATCTTCAGATAAAGAATCTAGTGTGTATCATAATTAGAAAAGGTAAGAAGTTATTGAAGTCGAAGTTGCTTGAATCAGTCCATCAAATATGGTGTGCCATCGATCACTGGATTAATTATGACATTAATCATCAGATGCAGTGTTTGTTACAAAAAATGAATTGGAGGCTAAAAATATTATTGAAGAAGAATTATTATTGGAATTGTTTGGGATATATGTAAAAGTGATTAGAAATCAATCAACAATGCAGTCATCCATTTTCATCAAGATGAATTGTTTTCAATTGGGTAAAGAGATAAAAATTTTCTCTTGTTTTTAACAACTTCTTCAAGAGTCATCAGACTAGAACTAACATTGATTATCAAAGTGAACTAGAGACTGATCTATCAGTTGAATTCCAGCATCGATAACTTCATCGGATACAGGATCATTAGTTTGAATAAAACAATTAGAAGAGTTTTCTTTGTAGAGTTTTTCATGTGTTTTTAAAGGGGGTATGGAATTTTTTTGAATAATTTTGAAGAAGTTTGAAGAATTTTGAAGAATTTATGATACCAAATTGATGTCAAAGTGTTGATATCTTTAGAAGTTACGATTGTTTTTATGAAATAATAAAGGATGATAAAGTTTAATGAAGTAGAAACAATGTTTATGGAAGAATGGTTTCAATGTGTTTACATTTTATCATTTGGTATAGAGTATCATAATGGTTAGGTTGTTTTGAGTTGGATTAGAGCATCATAATGATAAGAAATATATTTTTATATGATTGTTTTCTTTTCAAATTGTGTAGAGAAACGTAATGAATAATATGATGTTGAACATATATATCCGTTGTAATGATAAAATAGGAATTGAAATCTTAATTGAACTGGAGATTGTTAAGAAAGTATAAAGTGATTTGAAGTTATGAGAAGATTTGAGAATAAATGAGAAGAGTTTAGAAGCATTGGAGAAGTCAAAGATTGACCCGAAATTTAAGGGAAATCAAAATTTTGGGAAATTTGGTAAAGAGGGAAAGTTTTTCATAATCCCAACTAAACCACATATGGAACACCCAAAAAATGAGGAAGTATTTTATACTTTCTGTCACTTATACTATTCATGAGTGAAGAGAGAAGGCAGAGTGCTAAAAAAATTTAGAGAGAAAGAGTTTCTGAATTGAGAATTCCTAAGGAGGTTTTCCAGAAAGAAGGATGAGAAGGAGAATTGTATTCAGTCATCAGACCAGGAAATTGTACTAGGACTTTTGGACTGAGGAAAATGAAGATCAGAATTGTTTTAGTGGTATTCTGGCAGAGTTATATTATCAGAATGAGTAATTAGACTAGCTATCAGACTGGGTAATTGGATTGAGTATCATTATGAATTCCAGATAATTCCTTACCTACTGTTGGATAGGAAATTAAAGAAATATTTTGAAGATCATATTTTTGAATGTTGACAAGGAAACACAATAACATGTTTTTAAGAAACTGGTGAAAGTTTATTAACATGTTACATAGATTTTATTACGTTATTTCATGTTACTTTAATCACAAGTACTTTTTTATTGAACATATTGATACATGAGTGTAAGGTCATATCCTACTCAGTGTATCCACACAAAAGGATTATTTTATAGTAGATTGTATGGTATTGGATTGTTTTCATACCATACCATGGAAATATATACTCTTGTTATGTAGTGAACCATATAAATTCTTATGTTCCTATGGTTGTGTATTATTTTTCAGTAAGGTAACAACTCTTTAACATGAGGTGAATGTTGTTTCAAAAGAAATGAAACTTAAAAGAATATTATATCATTGATTCACCCTATCCCCCTATCAGTGATACATTGATCTTGATTTGGAAATATATATAATATTATATCATAAGATCATGTATTCATAATAATTTAGAAACAACATAAAACATGACATCATAAGAATAAGTCATGGATCACTTCCATGGTAACATAACATAGTGTGTTAAGATAACAGTTTATAAACAATATATGGTAGCTCATGGGATAAAAACATTACCCAATGCAATGGGGTATGTATAATTATGGACCTAATCATCACATACATAACATGTCCATGAATATGTGTACCACAAAAATAAGTCATACATATGGAATAATCATATGAAAAAACAATAAAAATGAAATGGGTTGAATAATCTTATACTAAGGGATAACCAAATAACATATCATAATGATTCCCTTGAAAAAAGGGATTAAATAATATTCTCATGTTGATAACTGATTAAATAATAATTTTTCATGAAAATTAATTTAAAGTGAATAAAATTCATAAGAATGTAGTGGAGAAGTATGTTTTGGAAATGAAGCTCTTAAGAAAGGTTTCAATAAATGACTAATAAATCTTTAATGAAGCTTAGTGCATAATGTTTTCCTTTAAAAACATTAAACCGGAATGGTTTTACATAAAATATTTAATATGTTTAGAAATCGTTAAAGGGAAAAACTTTAAATAATTGGAAAATTAAAAGGATAATACGTTAGGTATATTTGTAGGGTATGTTTGGTCTTCTTTTAAGGGAAAATTGAGAAGGAAACATTAAAAAACATGTATAGACCCAGAAAAAATATATAATATGTTAGGTATATTTTTAGGGTATATAAATGTATTAAATTTTATAATTTCATTAAATTAATAAAGTTATAAAGTGATTTATATAGAGAAATCATAGCCTAAAATAAAAGAGGGTGGTTTGGAAGTTCATTTTCCTTACCTCTTGACTCGCTTGTTACATTCGTATAACATCCTGAATAATCAAATTAATATTATAAAATACATGATAGTGATATTTTTATTTTTATATTTAGTTATTTAAGAATTATTCATTGGTATATGTCCTTTATTTATTACATAGTCTTTTGATTACATCGGTCACTTGAGGTTGTTGGGTTAGTTTATTCTAAGATGTTTTAGAATTTTGATTATGGATAATCCTATGGTCAAATATTTATATAATATATATAATTTTAGATTCATTGATCTTTTATTATTCCATTAAAACAAGAGTTATATATTTAAATGATTTTTGAGAATTTTATTAAAACATAGAATGGTATCCTGGCTTGCTTATTTTGGATGGTTAAAATTGCAATGGTCATTGTTTATTATTATCATTAATATAAAACATAATTTACCTTTTGGTAATCTTATATATTTTAAAAATATTTTATATAATCATTTATTAAATGTTTAAAACCTTCTATATAAGTCTATGATAAAAAAGAAACACATCATCAGTGGAGGCGATGAACTGAGCATAATAAAGTCGAAGAATTCATTTAAGAATAAGAGAGAGGGAGAGTAAGATAATTGATATTAAATTGATAAAATAACATTTCAATATACATATGATACTTATTTTGTTATATAAATATGGTTTAATGATATTTAGGGGAGGAACAAGAACAAAGAAACTTGAATGAACTCGGTTAAGACAATAACCTCTTCCTTGGATGTCCTCCTTTAGACCACTCCCTAATCCTTTTTAGATAGGTCTTTTGGGATACCAACCCTATATAATGTGTAAAATATGCTTGAGGAGATGTTTTTTTATAATTTAGGGGATGTAAGGCATTAATAAAGTGTGGATAATTTGGGTGGTAAATGGTGGTATTCACAAGGGGAGGAGAGGGGTGTTCTAGAAGAAAATATTATATCATAAAATAGTGACCCAACATGTAATTCAATAGTAATGGGATTTTGGTTCAATAGTAAAGGGTCCAATAAAATATTTATATAACTTCTAAAAACCTCAAAAAATCATTCATATACCCTATTATAAAATATGTCACTTATACAGTACTTATACAGTATTTTACTATTCACCTCTATATTTTACTTTAATAAAAAATACAAAAAATTCACTATAACTATTTTTCTATGTGTTAATTCTAAAAATTACATAAATTTTATCAAAATAATTTTATAAATATAATAAATTTAAATTATAAATAAAATCCTTATTTATCGAAAGATAATATTATTTATGACATAATAAATTTTCTAACTCTTAAAAAAATTAATTATGATTTCATAGAATAATTATCATTTATATAAAATAAATATCATTTTATAAAATTATTTTTTGAAAATAATCTTTCATTTACAATTAAATTTAATTTTATTAAAAATAAAATGTATATATTTTACCAAAAAAACTTGCTATCATTCATTGTTTATTTTATTATATTTAGCCCAATTTTAATATAAGTTATTTTGATTTTGATTTATTAAAATAACCAAATATTATTTTACTATTTCTACCCAAAGTACCAATTTTCATATATTTCTAATTCCAATTTCTTAACTCTGAATAAGGAAATCAAATTCATTTTCACTGTAAAAAATGTAGAATTGGCTTAAAAACTGTTTCATTTCTAAAATAATTTACACTTTGTTACTTACTATCATGTGGATACATATCCCTTTATCACACTAGCATAAACCCTTATAGATATGTGCAAAAGTGTATTTATTTTATGGGTTGGTTTAGCCAACATTGATTAGGTGGTCATTTTCACTAACATGAACATCTCCCATAAAAGATTTTTCTCAAGCCTCAATTATTGATGTTTTTCTTGGGTTTGGTCAAAATTGAATCCTAATGATGATAACTCCCTTGGAAGCTCTTATAAATGTAAATCATAAGGGATGATCCTACTAGTTGAGTCCATAGTTTCCCCCTTAATAATTAATTATCAATTATTATTACTATTAATATGCACTAATTCTATAGATTTCTTTATAATGACTACATTACCAACGGTTATAATGATAAATGGCCATAATGTCCAATGATCCTATCACAACTATATTTATTCTCAAAATATTATATTTTGAATTAATAATAAAGTGTTTCAGTATTTATAATATGGTTTATTTTATACTTTATTATTAGATATGACACACATGCATATTCACAAGGCAACATCCATATATAAAAAATCTAGGTCATTATAGTTTTAATACTAAAGGGGTCATGAAATCAATTCTATACTCTCATCCTTAGGATGTGAGGATTTTCAGGGGTGGTTCAATTTAATTATAGGTAGGTGGGACCTAGACTAATAGTACTATAGAATTATCATTTCACTATAATTAAAATGTTCATTTTTAGTGAAATAAAAGTGTTGAACTGCTAAGAAAATTTAAAAGTCAATAGCTTATATCAATACTAAAAAATCCTTGATAAATCATGTAAAATATTTTTTTGAAATTATTTAGGTATTCCACACACACCCCACCTATAAGTACCCCACCTTAAAACATTACGTAATATAGAATTTCAGTCAAGAATATACATTATTACACATTGAGGATCTTTTCAGGTTTATAGTTTTAGATAATTAGGATACCTTACATACATAACATACCACACTCGTACAAGAGGATACTATTAAAAACATTTTCCATTTTTTAAAAATATTAAACATTAAAGCTTAAAACATGATTTCATTGAAAACCCTCTATATCATTCATCATGACTGACTTATTTATCTTAAAAATACTTATATCCCATGAAAAACATTTTAAAAACAAGGGATGAGTATAAAACTCAGTAAGGGATATAAAGAAAGAAAGCGTTAGTCACGTGATAACATAAAAACCAATAAAACCTATAATCATAAAAACTCATATGCATAGAAACATCATAAATATGCCTTGGGACATATTTAAAATATCACTCTTACATTCACCCTTAAACATGTAATAACCCTTTGTTCAACATCCATCTCTAGAGTACCCAATGCATTGGAGAGCTATAATGGGGCTCACCCGTCATATGTTGAGAAATAATAGGGTCAACCCAACATATCTTAAGCTATAATGGGATCAACACAACATATCGTGTTCTATAATGGGATAAAACCAACATAAATAATTTCCAAGGAACATATCATGGTAATAAAGTATCTTTAAATCAAAAGAAACCACTCATTCTATAAAAACAATCCTTTTCAAATTTATTAAAGAGAATTTTAAAAGGATTTTAAAAAGAAAGTCCCTTAAAAATAAAATCAGAGTGAGAATTAATAGAATGTAATGGAGATGTGTATACACTATAAATACACATAATAATACATATCATAAACAAAAATTCATCACACCAATAATCTTAATACAACATAATGGATAAAGTGGAAGGTTAACCCAAAGATTGGAAATTGGGTTAAGAATTCTCTTACCTCGGGTTCTTCTTACTTAAAATGTGTTTAAACCTCCAGTATAATGGTTAAAAGAGTGTTATTAATATCTTAAATAAACATATTCACATTTATAACACCTTATATAATCATTTCATTACATCATTTCACCCTTTAATTATTAGTATTTTGTTCCATCCATTGTTCTGGGTGCTTTCTTTACATGTTTTCCATGATCGGTTCTTGATGGATGCTCTTGTCAATTGGAATTGAAACTCCTAAATTGGAATGGATTAGTATTTAAATATTTCCCGAACCATAAATTATACCATTTATCATTTTTTATTCTAAAATGAGGATTATTCATAAGTAAAAACATTAATGTTGTTCGTTTAGATCATTTTAGTGGTTCTTTGATAATAACAGCCTCATTTTGTCATATAAATTAAAACTATGTGTAAAAAAGAATTAAATAACCATGGATGATACATAATGAATATATTATAACCTATTTCAACCATAAAAATGTTTTCATGACCATATTTGAAAGAATTAATGAAAATTGAAATCACATCGTCCACGGTGTCGGCAATTCGACACATCACGAACAATGTTTTTATTCCTTGAATAAGTGGGATAGGAGAATAATAATTATGTTGAATTTTACATAAACATGAGAACATCCATAATATACATTATTTATAGAGATTTCATGCCTCTTGGGTAAGAGGATATGAGTAAAGAATAAGAAAATATAGGAACTCAAAATAAAGGCAGTCTAACGGCTAGGCAACATGGTTTTAGAAAATATTAAAAAGAGAGGGGACTAGGTTCAACCATCTAGAAATGAATAATATTACATAATAGATCAATAAAAAGAATGAAATAATAACTTTTTATGTAAACTTGAATGTTATACCACATAAAAGAGAACTTGAATGGAAAAAAGAAAGAAGTTGAGAATTCTCTTGATTTGTAGAGTAACTCCTAGAACATGAAGGTTGGGACCTTGGGGGATTGAGAAAACCTTGGTTGGACTACTACAGAGGTAAAGAAGCTATAGATTTGTTTATGAGGAATTTGGAATGATGTTAATGAAGTAATGAGTTTGCATTTATAGCAAAAGTGAGGGAATATTTTAATAATTTCTAAGGGACGCCTCATTAGTGGTATTTGAAAAACCATAGGCTTGCCCACGGTATTTGCCCAAGTAATTAGCCACATGGGACACATAACATATTATTTTATTGTACACAAGTCGACTAGATTTATTACATCATTATTACATCATTTATTATGTCATTAAACACACCGATACTCAAAACAGTATTTTTACTATTCACCAAAAATTCAACTATTTCAGAAAAATACCAAAAATCCACCCTAACCATTTCTCGGCGTGTAGAATTCAAAAATGTAATCCATTTTTTGAAAATAATTTTATAAATATTATTAATTTAATTTTTAAATAAAATCATTCTTAATTAAAAAATTAACTAATTAAATTTTATAATTGCTTTTATATCACATTGAAAAATTAACCAGAATGTCATTATATTATATCCTTAAGAAAATAAAATAATAATAAAATTTACTATTCATTAGGGTCATACTACTATTCATATTAATATTTATAAGGGTTTGTTAATATTCACCAAAAAATCAAGTTTTCTCCATCAGACTCTAAATAACAAAATGAACATAATTGTAGATGATTGTTTTTGGAAATTCAAATCATAGAAGCAGCAAAATTGTGTTTAAAGGATAGTTATAAATATCGACTTAAAATATAATTTCATGCATTTAATTTTTCTAAACCTTGGGGTGTTACATTGTAGAGACCCGAAGCTTAACGTACATAGACATTACATTACTTTTTCAGAATACTTAGTACATAACAAAAACACACACACAAGGACCTTAATAGTTTAGTGTCTTTGGAAACTCGGAATATAATCTTCTAATCGTGGTGAAAGATCTTCAACATCTCCCATAAAGATCTTATTTTTTTTAAATCCTAAATCCTTTCTTTATACCCTGGGGAAAAGAAAACATTAAAGGCATAGCTCAAATGCTCAGTAAGGGTAAACAAAAGAAATATCAATCACATCATATTCATAAGAACATATCTTTTGGAAATCTTTACCTACAAAAGAGATCATAATTTCATAACATGGGATAAATCATAGTAGTGAAATGTAATCACAATAATCATAACATAAAACATGAAACTCTATGGCATACACACATAATCATAGAGAATCATTTCTTATTAGTCAAGACTCATTGCCAAGATTTTCTTAGTGGACAAAGTCCCTTTCTGTACTGAGTTCACTCCTCGTTTCAGTCCTGTTTCACTGAACTGGTATAACCTACCGTTCCAGCCATTTCTATCTCATGAGATATAAAATCTTTACCCAATGCATTGAAGGGAGATATAGGTCCCACCCATCTCATAATGATACCATTCTTATGTGTGCCACAAAATCATAAATCATACATCATTGCATAACTCATGTAATAAAAATGGGAATCTTAAACATCGTGACATCATAAAACAATTCATATAAGATAAAGGAATTCATAAAAATAATTCCATCACAACATAATCAAATCAATGTAATAATAGGGATATAAACAGAATCCTATATTACCTTAGATGGAAAATAATTTTGATAAAACACTTGAACTCTATTCTTGAGGAAAATATCCTTTCAAATTTAAAAAAACATTTTTCCTTTCTTAACATCTCATACAATTTGAAACTAAAAGAAGTTGATTAAAAATAAACTTGAAAAATTGTAAAGGAAGATTCTTGTAAATAATTTTTTAAAAATCCATTCATTCCGTATAAGTTAAAAAAACATTCTTCTCGTACTTTTGTCGGAAAAGTCAAAAAGTACCTTGTACGAAAAACGACAAAAGATTCCTTTCATATCCTTTACTAAAAACTCACCGAAGGGTAAAATTGGATTTAAACAATTGTAGGTGGATAGAAATAATATTACATATTGAGGAAACATGGACGTGGATGATAAAATACACCCCAGTAATTATCAAAGTATAAACAATCTCAGATAAAAATGAGATTGTGATATTTCCCTTACCTTAGGTTCGATTTGCTTCGTAAGTGTCTGAACATCCTGTATAATGATTTAAATAATGTCATTGAATTCTTCCAGAATCATAATCATTGTTATGATATCATATATGGTTCACTTATGACTTTATTTTACCCGTTCTTTTGTAAATTCCATGTTAATGAGCGTTTTGGGTAAAATCGTTTAATTTGTCGTCCGTGTTTTGACTTGTAATTATTCATATGATTACTTAGAACATGATTACTTACTTCCAGAATATAAAACATTATTTATATATAATATATATTTAGAATATACATATATATAATATATTAGTAGATGGAAATAAATACACCGTTCATGGAGACGGTAGGCCGTACATACGCATGAACGTTGTTTTCGTTTTCTTATTTAGTTGAATGGAATTAAGTAGATGAAATACATATATATACACATAAATCCAGTATAATTATTATGTCATATATTTCATGATTACTTATTATATATAATTTATAATCATTCATGAATGGTTAACGTGGAGAATGAATCTCATCGCGTCGTGGAGACGGTAGTTCGTACTTACGCACGAGCGATGATATCATTCTCATGATCGTGGAATTTTATTTGAGTGTATGTATACTATTTCAGAATCAATATCAGTTTTTAATAGTCATATATAGTCATTATTTACAACATTATACCCATCCAAGTAAGGTGGTCGTGGAAAATAGATTACACCACGGCGTGGAGACGGTATTCCGTACGTACGCATGCGCGATGATTTCTTTTTTCGTAGGATGGATAGATGGTGAAATTGTGTTGTTTCATACATATAATAACATATCATTATATGAGTGATACTGATGTTATTACTTCATAATGAAACAACTAAATAAGAATAAGTGGAAGAAGAAATAAAGATGAATGAATCGGTAACAGACATTACCTCTTCTTTGAAGTATTCTTTGAGACCTCCTTTTAGGGTACTAAAATAGGTCTTTGAAGAAGACGAGAACCTTTAGGATGTTTCTAGGGAAGTGGAGAGGAGAAATTGGAAGGTGTTGGCCGAGATTGAAGTCTCAAAGTGGTGTGAGGAAGAGGGAGGAGGAGGTGCCATTTTATAAGGGAGGAGAGGGGTACCTTTGGAATAACTAAAACTATTACTTTATTATAAAGTCAAATTCGGTTTTAAATAGCTCCAAATTGATTTATTTCGAAGCTAAGGTTGTTATGGGTCTAAATCCTTTCATCCAATAGAATTTAGACAAGTTTAGGTTCCTCTTTTAACCTTATCATTTAGATTTAACATTAAGTTAAATAATTTTACTTTTACTTTGTCTTCTTGTGTTCTTATACTATAAGGTCAATAAACTTACTATAAGAATTTAAACGAATCCCAAGTTGTTTATTATTAATATATATAACCTTATCTAAGTCATTTAGCCGAATATTAGATTTTGAGGAATAAAATAACAATTAATAATAAAATATTTGTTTTAAAAACTATTTTATGTCAATTTTGACACTATTTAGTAATTGATTTTTGTAAAAATCATAACAGAATGATTAGTTCTAAAACAATTAATTAAATTGATACTAACATGTCATATTAACTTATAAAATTAGTTTAATTCATAAAAAGTCATAAATTACATTTATTTGGGTATTTATAACATCAATTATGTCAATATTATATTAATAAGACAATTACTGCATCATCTTTGTGTCATAATAAATGATAATTATTTAATCCCTGAAAATTATAAATAAATTCCTATGATGTAGATAATTGTATTAGATTTCTGGATAATATTTATATTCTAAGTTTCATGAAGTGTATCACTAAATTAAAATTATTATACTTATAAGATTTAAGAAAGTGACATGTTGTCACATTCTTTGGTTTTAATAATAATTAAATTATTTTCATGGACAAAAGTCCATTAAATGAATCTAATCCGACCCTTAGGTGATATGGGTCGACTTTTAGTCATCCAATAGAATTTTGACATGTGTTAGGGTAATTTTATAATATTATATTTACCCTTAATTAAACGATTTACCTTTAACTATGGTAAATAAAATTTACCGTAGTTACTATTCATAATTCCCAAAAATAAAAAGTAGCTTATTAAAATAATTTGAACCCACTGATTCCAAATATGGAATCCATTTTTCCAAATTCAATACACAAAAGTTGCAGAAATTAAATTAAAATTAATCTCGTTGTAGAAAGAAAATGGGTTTTTCTTTAAAACATTGCAAAAGATTGAATTGATTTATCCTACGAATTTAATGTAAAATCAATGCTAATGACATAAATTATATTAAATGTTAAAAATATATTCTATTTATACTTTGAAACCATTCAATATTATAATTTAACCATATAAATTATTGCGATGAAAAAAGTTGTTTTTAATTAAAATATAGCGTGTTTTTACTATTCATCAAAATATGAAAGTTACCAGAAGAATATGAAAATTTTATCCAAAGTAAATTTTTATTTCTTGATTCCAAATAAGAATTTTATTTTGTCAAATTTGAACTTATAAACATGTCAAATACTAGATTTAATGTGGGTGCGCCATCAAAAGGCGGCAAAACTGCATTTTTTGAAAAATACTTATTTTACCCGAAAATTTATTTTGTTCTTATACCATGTTCTGGAAAATTTGTAAGATGAATAATAATGTTATAAAATTCAAAATTTAGTTAATACTATTCATAACTGCTAGTTCATAATAATATTATAATAATATATCGTTGTTTAGTAAAACCCGGTATTGCAAACAACACACGCTATCGAGGAAGGTCGCGATTGCGTGTAATGCAAGCTAAGTCAGGGTTGCATGTTGTGAAAGAATCCTTCGTTGTTTCATATAACAGAATCCAGCCATATTTCATTTATACATTGAATATATATATATATATATATATATATACTCAATGTTGAGTAGAATAACTATTATCAAAATTGTGTGTAACACGATCCAAGAATAGTGTTGCGTATACTGCAAGCTAATACGGTGTTGCATTTAGCGCAAGATAATCTTGTTGTAGAATACAACACAAGACATTAATGAAATTAAAAGAATATTTTTCATAAAATCTCGGGGTGTTACATTCTACCCCCCTTAAAATGAATTTCTCCCTCGAAAATCGTCGGGGCTATAAATGGTTTACTACTCGAAAGTTTGTTTAATAGAAACCCACATCGTAAAAAGGAATACCAAAACATGGCTTTTAAAAACTAAAGTATGAAATGTAACGGTTACCCAAATTAACTCATCATGGGGTTTCCACGTAGGAGAACATAGGTGAAAATGTGGATATGGAGGAAAAATATAACCATCATGTTCTGATGGAGAGTGGTAGAGAACATGGCTATGAAAAATCCAACAATCACAAAGCTATTGATTTGTGATGATCTAAGGTACCATCTAATTAATCGGATATAAGGGAACTAGAACAACATTTTTGGTTTTCAAGATCATTTCCCTAAAGTTGATGAACTAAAAGAAATACTTGCATGATTTTGGTACAATCTCACTATTGTTCGTGAATTGAACAATTTACACTTCATCCCTTAAATAAATGAAGTTGAATTTGTTATTTGTGATGTGTTAGAAGATCATGTGATAGAATGATGGGTCATTCCATCTCTTTCAAACAAAAGGATAGAAAAAGTTATAAGTCCATATTATGGTTAGATTAATCGTATATGGTTCCAAAAATGAACTTATACTTCATATATCATACCGCTTAATAAAATAAAACTAGTTTCTACTAACCAGGGACTTCCTGTAGGCTAGTGGTAGGTGATAATGGCCAGTCGCACTTTGGTTGTGTGTTCGATTCCCACGGCCTTGTCCGACGCGATGGGTTGTCGCCCGTCTTACAGGTTGTCCTTTTTCTAAAACTACATTACTATATCATTCCATCAATAATATCGAAAAAAGGTTTTATCCTTAAAAAATACTAACTTATGTCCATCATAATTCATTCCAATCTTTAGGCTTATCCATAATATTGCATTCCATTGTCATATTATAGTGAAAACGATTACCAGAGATTTCATATAAGAAGCATGTTAATACCATTTTTGATCCCCATATATCATAAGATATGTCTTGTTGGTCACATTACAAATGTTCGAAGGCCTTCATCATGTATTCTCTTGAAAAATGAATACCCATTAAACCTTAGTGAAAACATGAATGCAGTTAAAAGTTAACACTTTCCACATACCAAAATACTCAAAATTCTATGTACTCAAACCATGATATCACTTAGTCCTTATATCAATCATGAGCTCATTAATACAATCAAACATCTCATTATCTTCTTATCCCGTCATTATGCGCATATCATCTACTTTCCAAAAATACTGGTACCATTCATCACACACATTCAAAACTTAGGGAAATACAATAGTGTAACAATCCTTAGATGTCTCTTTATTCCATAGTACCATGAGATTACTTATACTACATTACACTTGATAAACATTTACTACCTTCTTAAACCATTGACCGAGCTTCAACAATTCTTTCATCTCACATATCATTTGTAGTCTCTTCATCATCATCAACAAAAATATTACCCATACGACCATACTGATTCTCTTCATGAGACTTTCCCTTAAGGCATTGGTTTGAATAATGCCCGTACATTCCACAATTAAAACATTTAACCATTGTTGATGTCGTAGCAATACCATTGTCCTCATCCATGGTGTTAACTGAACCTTTTCCTTTGCACTTACTGGCTTTATATCCTTCTTTTCCACACCCAAACCATCTTTCCGTTCCTTTGAAACATTCTCCTTGATGCCTCTTCCCACATGATTTACATAGGGTAAATTGAACTTTCTTTCCTCTATGATCATCATCAAACTCCATCTTTCTCTTATTAGCCGAGTCAAGAAACTTACAAAATTTGAGTTTATTGATCATATTATGAGATTGCTGATTTGGCATAATAATGATGTTTGGACTTCCAAATCCAGTTTCGTTGGGTTTCTCATGAATATTATCATTCCATTGTCCGTTATATCCTCAATTATCATGAATCTTCCTATTTCCAGCCATTTTCTAAAACCCAAAAAGAATAGTGTGAGAGGCAAAAATCATGCTAGGGAAAACAACATAGTAAAGGGGTAGTACCCTCAATATCTAACATCTTAGGTTAAATTCTATAATCATTATCGTAGTTCTAGGACTATATCCTATACGTATACTTATCCTTAAGGACATCCCTAGACATACCTTAGAAATATCTCTAGGGATCTCACTAACGTTTTTGCATCCTAGTTTCCAAAGGTTGACTAAACCTTTCCTCTGATACCAACTATAGATACCCGAATCTTAACGTACATAGACATTACATTACTTTTGCGGAATACTTAGTACATAAAAAAAACACACACACAAGGACCGTAATAGTTTAGTGTCTTTGTAAACTCGGAATATAATCTTCTAATCGTGGTGAAAGATCTTCAACATCTCCCATAAAGATATTATTTTTTTTAAACCTAAATCCTTTATTTATAGCCTGGGGAAAAGAAAACATAAAAGGCTGAGCTCAAATGCTCAGTAAGGGTAAACAAAAGAAATATCAATCACATCATATTCATAAGAACGTATCTTTTGGAAATCTTAACCTGCAAAAGAGATCATAATTTCATAACATGGGATAAATCATAATAGTGAAATGTAATCCCAATAATCATAACATAAAACATAAAATTTTTTGGCATACACACATAATCATAGAGAATCATTTCTTATTAGTCAAGACTCATTGCCAAGACTATCTTAGTGGACAAAGTCCCTTTCTGAACTGAGTTCACTCCTCGTTTCAGTCCTGTTTCACTGAACCGGTATAACCTACCATTCCAGCCATGTCTATCTAATGAGATATAAAATCTTTACCCAATGCATTGGAGGGATATATAGGTCCCACCCATCTCATAATTATATTATTCTTATGTGTGACACAAAATCATAAATCATACATCATTGCATAACTCATGTAATAAAAATGGGAATCTTAAACATCGTGACATCATAAAACAATTCATATAAGATAAAGGAATTCATAAAAATAATTCCATCACAACATAATAAAATCAATGTAATAATAGGGATATAAATAGAATCCTATATTATCTTATATGGAAAATAATTTTGATATAACACTTGAACTCCATTCTTGAGGAAAATATCCTTTCAAATTCAAAAAAACATTTTTCCTTTCTTAACATGTCATACAATTTTAAACTAAAATAATTTTATTAAAAATAAACTTGAAAACTTGTAAATTAAGCTTCTTGTAAATGATGTTTTAAAAATCCATTCATGTCGTTTAAGTTAAAAAGAAACATTCTTCTCGTACTTTTTTCGGAAAAGTCAAAAAGTACCTTGTATGAAAAATGACAAAAGATTCCTTTCATATCCTTTACAAAAAAATCACTGAAGGGTAAAATTGGATTTAAAAAATTGTATTTGGATGGAAATAATATTACATATTGAGGAAACATGGACGTGGATGATAAAATACACCCCAGGAATTATCAAAGTATAAACAATCTCAGATAAAAATGAGATTGTGATATTTCCCTTACCTTAGGTTCGATTTGCTTCGTAAGTGTCCGAACCTCCTGTATAATGATTTAAATAATGTCATTGAATTATTCCAGAATCATAATCATTGTTATGATATCATATATGGTTCACTTATGACTTTATTTTACCCGTTCTTTTGTAAATTCCATGTTAGTGAGCGTTTTGGGTAAAATCGTTTCATTTGTCGTCCGTGTTTTGACTTGTAATTATTCATATGATTACTTAGATCATGATTACTTACTTCCAGAATATAAAACATTATTTATATAAAATATATATTTAGAATATACATATATATAATAGATTAGTAGATGGAAAGAAATACACCGTTCATGGAGACGGTAGGCCGTACGTACGCATAAACGCTATTTTCGTTTTCTTATTTAGTTGAATGGAATTAAGTAGATGACATACATATATATACACATAAATCCAGTATCATTATTATGTCATATATTTCATTATTACTTATTATATATAATTTATAATCATTCATGAATGGTTAACGTGGAGAACGAATCTCATCGCGTCGTGGAGACGGTAGTCCGTACGTACGCACGAGCGATGATATCGTTATCATGATCATGGAATTGTATTTGAGTGTATGTATACTATTTCAGAATCAATATCACTTTTTAATAGTCATATATAGTCATTATATACACCATTATACCCATCCAAGTAAGGTGGTGGTGGAAAATAGATTACACCACGGCATGGAGACGGTATTCCGTACGTACGCAAGCGCGATGATTTCTTTTTTCGTAGGATGGATAGATGGTGAAATAGGGTTGTTTCATACTTATAATAACATATCCGTATATGAGTGATACTGATGTTATTACTTCATAATGAAACAACTAAAGAAGAAGAAGTGGAAGAAGAAATAAAGATGAAAGAATCGGTAACGGACATTTCCTCTTCTTTGAAGTGCTTCTTTGAGACCTCCTTTTAGGGTACTGAAATAGGTCTTTGAAGAATACGAGAACCTCTAGGATGTTTCTAGGGAAGTGGAGAGGAGAAATGTTCAGGGTTTGGCTGAGCTTGAAGGCTCAAAGTGGTGTGAGGAAGAGGGAGGAGGAGGTGCCCTTTTATAAGGGAGGAGAGGGGTACCTTTGGAATAACTAAAACTATTATTTTATTATAAAGTCAAATTTGGTTTTAAATAGCTCCAAATTGATTTATTTCGAATCTAAGGTGGGGATGGGTCGAAATACTCTTATCCAATATAATTTAGATAAGTTTAGGTTCCTATTTTAACCTTATCATTTAGATTTAACATTAAGTTAAATAATTTTACTTTTACCGTGTCTTCTTGTGTTCTTATACTATAATGACAATAAACATACTATAAGAAGCCAAACGAACCCCAAGTTGTTTATTATTAATATATATAACCTTATCTAAGTCATTTGGAAGAATTTTAGATTTTTAGGAATAAAATAACAATTAATAATATAATATTTGTTTTAAAAACTATTTTATGTCAATTTTGACACTATTTAGTAATTGATTTTTTGTGAAAATCATAACAGAATGGTTAGTTTTAAAAATTTAATTAAATCAATACTAACATGTCATATTAACCTATAAAATTAGTTTAATTCATAAAAGTCTTAAATTACATTTATTTGGGTATTTATAACATCAATTATGTCAATATTTCATTAATAATACAATTACTGCATCATCTTTGTGTCATAATAAATGATAATTATTTAATCCCTAAAAATTCTAAATAAATTCCTATGATGTAGATAATTGTATTATATTTCTAGATACTATTAATATTCGAAGTTTCATGAAGTATATCACTAAATTAAAATTATTATACTTATAATATTTATGAAAGTGACATGTGGTCACATTCTTTGGTTTTAATAATAATTAAATTATTTTCATGGAAAAAAGTCCATTAAATGAATCTAATCCGACCCTTAGGTGATATGGGTCTACTCTTAGTCATAAAATAGAATTTTGACATGTGTTAGGGTAATTTTATAATATTATATTTACCCTTAATTACCCGATTTACCTTTAACTATGGTAAATAAAATTTACCGTAGTTACTATTCATAATTCCCAAAAATAAAAAGTAGATTATTAAAATAATTTAAACCCACTGATTCAAAATATGGAATCCATTTTTCCAAATTCAGTACACAATAGTTTCAGAAATTAAATTAAAATTAATCTCGTTGTAGAAAGAAAACGGGTTTTTCTTTAAAACATTGCAAAAGATTGAATTGATTTAACCTACGAATTTAATGTAAAATCAATGATAATGACATACATTATATTAAATGGTAAAAATATATTCTATTTATAATTTAAAACCATTAAATACTATAATTTAACCATATAAATTATTGCGATGAAAAAAGTTGTTTTTAATTAAAATATAGCGTGTTTTTACTATTCATCAAAATATGAAAGTTACCAGAACAATATGAAAATTTTATCCAAAGTAAATTTTTATTTCTTGATTCCAAAGAATAATTTTATTTTGTCAAATTTGAACTTATAAACATGTCAAAAACTAGATTTAATGTGGGTGCGCCATCAAAAGGCGGCAAAAATGCATTTTTTGAAAAATACTTATTTTACTCGAAAATTTATTTTGTTCTTATACCTTGTTATAGAAAATTTTTAAGATGAATAATAATGTTATAAAATTCAAAATTTAGTTAATACTATTAATAACGGCTATTTCATAAAAATATTATAATAATATATCGTTGTTTAGTAAAACCCGGTATTGCATACAACACACGCTATCGAGGAAGGTCGCGATTGCATGTAATGCAAGCCAAGTCAGGGTTGCGTGTTGCGCAAGAATCCTTCGTTGTTTCATATAACAGAATCCAACCATATTTCATTTATACATTTCATATATATATATATACTCAATGTTGCGTAGAATAACTATTATCAAAATTGTGTGTAACACGATCCAAGAGTAGTGTTGCGTATACTGCAAGCTAATACGGTGTTGCGTATAGCGCAAGGTAATCTTGGTGTAGCATACAACACAAGACATTAATGAAATTAAAAGAATATTTTTCATAAAATCTCGGGGTGTTACATACACCACCCCTACTTTGTTATTAATCACTCCTAACCCACCCTCATTCTCATATGTGACACCCCCTATCAGCGCTAACCTCACCTCCATGTTCACCCATAAACACCTAGATTTGAATCTTGGACCTCTATCTGCCGAATAAATTCCCTTACAACTTCTCTATATGGTTTTTTCTATATTTTATGACATTTAAATTTATTTATATATATATTTATGTATATGTTATATATATATATTTATATAATTATTTTTAAATACATTTATAAAATATGTGCTTTCATATGTGTGTTAGTGTAGGTGTTTATATATATATATATATACACATCGAGACATACATATGCATTTCTGTGTGTATATATATAATATATTTATTTATTTATTTATTTATTTAAATATATTTTTTATTAATATTCATTTACATATATAAAAATATATATATTATTTTTATTAAAAAAACATATTTATACATAAAATTTATATACACATTTTTAAAGGCATGTATATTGTTAATTTATTATAAGGTAAGTAAAATGAATAAATGTTATTTTAAATAAAAATGATAATAAATTTTTATTTCTCTATGGTTTATATATTTAAAAATATATTTTACATGTAGAAATGTTTAAATATTTATTTATACAATTAAATTTTTATATGTAGATATAAACAAATATATTTATTTATTTATATTTTAATTTATACATAACATTATAATATAGAATACATTAAAATTTGAGCACTATAATATCCATATGAATGTAATATCTTGTAAAAAATTTACTCTCCAATGAAAAAAGATGAGAAGGCCCTCTTAAATGAAATTGAAATTCCATCAAAACTACAAAAATTATCGTATCACAAATAAAAAATCAAATTTGGAGGTTTTTTTCCTTTATTTACCAATAAAAATTATAAACTTATTGGTCATAAAATAATGGAAGTATAGGTGAATTTACCTTTAAAAAAAATAAAACAAAATGGAAAATTCAAAATAAAACGATTTCGAAATTATGAAATGATAAAGTGATAAATTTGATTCATATTAAAATAAATATCAAATTTAATTAAGTGATTATGAACATTGGATAACATATGATCAAATTTATGCACTTTATTCATATCAAAATAAGAATATAAAATGTATAAAATAAAGTAAGAGAACAAACACAATTTGATAATGAGTATGGAAATAGCACACATGGTGCCCCTACATCTCCACCCCTCAAATTGGGAGGTCTTATTTGACCATCCCTTACTTTTTAATGGAGATAGAAAGAAACCAGCTTCACTTAGTTTTAACAGGAACCCAAGAAACCAACTTTTCTTAGTTTTCATGGAAACCCAAGAACCAACTTACCTTGGTTTTCATGGAAACCAAAGAACCAACATACCTTTGTTTAAAATGAATCCCAATAATTAATGGTAATAGAATATATGATAAGAGAATATTTTCATGGAAAAAATCCACTACACTTACACTCAATTATCTCACTTAGAAGGATATAAATAATTTATAGATATTGATAAGGATAATGTTGATAGACTTTGATATTTGAAAATAAATTTTGGATCATTGAGAGGAGGGCTTGGAGAAAATATAGTGATTCAGTGTCATTATTAAGGAATAAGTTGTTTTAGGAGATAAATGATTAGTTACAAGCCTATTTTATCCTATATTTATAGCCTCTATATCTTCAAAAAAATTAGAATTCATCGAGTCCATTAATAACATTTGTGTGATAAATAAAGGTGATTCTACCAATATTAAATGTTTCTTCATAGTTGTTGTCCTGATGATATAGGATACATGGTAGCCTCCACTGGGTAGTAGGTGGACTACCTGGAGAAGTATTCTACTGAACTACCTCACTAGCTAGTAATGAACCTCCACCAGCTTTTTGGTAGACTTTTGCTGGTATAGGGCATTTTTTATGCCACTGGCTGTTAGGTGGCTCTATACTATCTAGTCGGTGCTACATGTTAGTTTCCCCTTCAAAAGGTGACACCTCTGCTTCCTAAAGCATTCTTCTATGGATCATTGAACTTCATTCAATGGCTTCAAAAACTCCATTAAGACTAAAATAATACCTTCAAGTATCCTTAAGATACTTCAATTGATTAATCAAATACACTTCAAAATATATTTAATAAAATCTTAAATATATTAAAAGATTCAATTAGAATCATATATGATTGATTTTTATTATGAAAACAACATGAGGGGTATAGAGGTGCAACAATATCCCATGTTTTTTATTAAAAACACATAACCTAAATAGTTATATTGAGTGAAAATCAAGAGTAAATTAAGAATTCCAAGAAAAATATAACAATTTAATTCAAGATATTGGAGACCAATTTATTCAACATGATCAATAGATAAAACTGTATTCATAAACTTCTCCCCTTTAATAAACCAAAACATATCTCCCCCTCTATAAAACAAAACCATTCTCTCCAATTACTAAAAAAATAACCAAAAACCTCTCCCCATTTTTTATTATTAAAAAAAGGAATAAGAGAAGTAGTTTTTATAATTATGTCATTAAAAATTAACTTCTCTTTAATTAAATATAATGATATTCAAAGAAACTTTTCAATGAGAATTTTAAAATTTTAAAATAAATACATAATAATGATTCTCAGTATTTCAAAAAGATACAATTTTGAAAAATAATTTTTAAAAAGATGAGAAAAGGAAAATTTTAAAAAAACTAAGTAGAAAGAAATTTGAAAATGAAAAAAAATATAAAAAATAGAATAAAAAAGAAAACTTCTCCTCCATTAAAAATATAAAATAATATATGGGAGAGGTAGAGAGGAGATCTTGAAATGAGTTTTGATAAGGAAATAAATTAAATAGATCAAAAACATTTTACCATATAGATCTATCCAAACATCACCAGATAAGGCTCCCCCTCAATTGGAACATTTAACAAGGAGATCATGAGGTAATAAATAGATCAATAATTTCAGGATTTCTAATCCATTTTTTGTTGAAAATATAACATATTATATAAAAATGAATCTTGGTCACTTATCCCTATAAGATATCAATCTAAATATCCTTTTATTAGCCAGATTTAGGTTCACAAATATTGGCTAATAAATATTTAGGAACCCAATCATTTTTAAGAAGTATATTTTCTGTTATAGATTTGAGATGAAAGTTGAATTATTTTTAATATATCATATATATAATTTTTACAATCACATTCATAAATTAAATATCAAATTTTATGAAAATAATTACAGAAATTATTTTTAAAAATTACTTTTACAAAAGTAGTCTTTTATGAAGATCATGAATTATTTGAAAAAAAACAATGATTATTTCTTTTAACACATTTAGAACCAAGTATATTGTTTTTTCTTCACATTGGGTGAATTTTGAAAGACATGTTTTGAGATCATTGATTTCAAATTTAAAAACTTCAACATCTGTTTTATTTTTTAATTTCAAAACAAAATCATATTTTCTTTCAAAAGAATATCTTTTTCATTAGAATTTTTGTATCATTAACAACGTGATTGTATTTCTTCATAAGATATTTATATTTTTAAAGTATTTATTTACAAAAACGTGTCAATTTCACCTATATTAAAAGAAGAGAAAGAAAAAGAGGGGAGGAAATAAAAGGAGAGTTTGAAATTGGGGGACTAAGCTCGTCATCTTCCTCAAGATGTGCCATTAGGAATTTAGGACTTTAGTTACTTTAGGAGGATGAGTCCATGGAATCGTCACTTGCACTCTAAGTTGACACTATAAGAGCCTTCATAACTTTTATCATTTCTTTTAACTAATTTTCTAGTCTATGAATCCCAATCTAATATGCCCATTTTTAGAATTCATAACAATTCATGATTAGTTGGTCAATTTGATATTTCTATTTATCACATCGGGGTGAATTACTCTTCTTTAAATGTTTTTTCACCTATTTGAAAATTTTTGATGTTCACATTCATCATCAATTTCACTTTTGAAAGAATCATAATATTTGAATATTTTAAATATTAGGTTCTTATTGGATTCCTTTAATTCCTTTATTACTTTTATTGCTTTGAGTTTCATAGTGATTTCATATGTCATGAGAAATTTTATGAGTTCCTTAAACTCCATTTTCTTTATGTACTTTTCTTCTAAAATTTACATCGCTTTGGGATCCCATAAAATAGTTAAACCCTATATTATTTTCTTCAGTGTTGTTTCTATAGATAAATCATCACCAAGATAATTTATACCATTATAAATGTTTGTAATACTTGTAAACATACTTGTTATGGATTAATTTTGATGTATATGAAAACTTTAAAAATATTTTAAATTCATATAAAATATAGTATATTTAACTTTATTGGTTCATTTAGAAGTAACTTATAATATTTTCCACATTTAATGAGCAGTTTTTCTTAAAGATATGCAATTAAATTCATTTTAGTAAATCCCACAAAGAAGAGTGTTCATGGATTTTCCATTGAGTTCCAAAGAAGTAATATATTAAGGATTCCATTTATCACATGGTTCTTTAGTATAAATATATTGATTAATAACCATTTTACAAACAAGATGACTTATGATACTAAGATAAGTTGACATTCAAATCTTTCCATAAGAATAATCAGTTTCATCAAAGGTAGGATCATGTCAATAAAATTCCATAAAAAATGAACATGAACATGATTTAGGTTTTGAAAATAAAAAATAAAATTTTAAAAATGAGGATTTTTAAAATAAATAGAAATATCTCCTTTAACACCAATTGTTGTTCAGGGAAAAATAGAAATAGGGTGGTGAGTTTCCCTTTAAAAAATAAAATAATAAAAGAAAATTGAAAACTAAAAATAAAATGATTTCGATACAATGAAATGATAAATTGATAAATTGGATCTATATTGAATATCAATATCAAATTTAATGAAATGAATAAGAGAATTGGATAATGAAAGATAGAATTCATGAACTGTATGCAAATTGAGATAAAAATATGAAATGTGTAAAATAAAGAGAGAGGACAAATACAATCTTATAAAGAGTTTCATTATAGAAGACAAGGTTCCCCTATGTATCCACTCATAGAATTATAAGATATGTATTATTAGACCGTCCCTTTCTTTTTAATAGATATTGGAGGAAACAAACTCTCCTAAGTTTTAATGAAAACCCAAGAACCAACTCCCCTTTGTTTTAATAAAAACCCAAGAACTGAAGGTTGAAGGAGGGAAAAAAAGATAATATTTATTGGTGGAAATCCATTACACTTCAACGCACTTATCTCTCCTAAAAGGATAGAAATAGTTTATAGGGAGAGAGATAAGGAGAAAGGTGAGAGCCTTTAAGATTTGGAAAATGACGATTGGCTCTTTGAGAGGAGGGCTTCGAAATAAGACTAATGATTTGATGTCTTGATTCAAGTGAGGAGTTATTTCATAAGATCATTGATTTATTTGAAGAATCCTTGATCCTCTATTTATAGACTTCAAATATTCAAGTAATATTCTATAATTCTTCTAGTCCATTAAGTATCTCAACAAGAAAAATAAATGGATTTTACTAATATTAAATTCTTTCTCAGGGGTGCTCTCCCAGCACCACCGAATACCCATCAGCATCCACTGGGTAGTCAGTGGACTACCTGGAGAAGTATTCTATTAGAAATCCCTCATCAATGAGATGGTGCACCTCCATCGACTAGCTAGTGGAATTTTACTAGTAGAGGGACCTTATTTTCATTCCATTGGCTGGTTGGTGGCTCTACACCAGCTAGCTAGTATTCCATACTAGTTCCCCCTTCAAAAAGTGACACATATACTTCCTTCAACAATATTCGATGGATTTTTGAACATCATTCCATGACGTCATCAATTCCATTACGAGTAAAAAAGAAAATTTAAAGCTTATACAAATCTTCTTCAAAGACATTAAATGATTTATCTAAGATAATTCATGTTTATTAAATATAAACAAAATCACTAAAATTAATCTATTATAAATATATATGAGTGTTTGGGATCATGAAAACTGTGAGAGAGAGATATAATTATAAAAAATTATTTCCTTTAAATCTAGATAGCGTGGATCTCTTCGTAAGTATTAATTTCACATTTTGTGGGGCCCAAACACACACCCAGATCAAAATTCATTATTATTTGAAGTTCAATCCCTTTTTAGAACTTTCCATAAGATCATAATTAATTTATTAATTTTCTATATCTTATAATTGTTGTTAAATTTCTATTACTCAATACAAAATTGAAAATTAGTAATTTTTATTAATTTTATAAACCATCATTCACTAAATATATTATATATTAATTGAAAATGCATATTTATTATTAAACTAATAATATTTAAGAAAATATATTTTATTTTCATATATCGTTAGAAATATATTTCAGATTAAAATATGATTTTTTTTATATTATGTATTTCTTTATTTTATCATTTCTAAAAAAGAATGATTAAAGATTCCCTTCATCGACACAATAAAAAAAGTACTAACAAGTTATGTCATTATTAGTGTTTTTCTTATTGTTGATCAAGGAAACTATTTATTAATAATTTTTTTCACTGATAAAGACATCCTTTATCGATATTTTTAGCTAGCGGTGATAAAAGTATAGCATTGAATAATCGTGATTTGTAGTGGTGAAAATTTAGTGGTTCAATTTGTGTTTTTTGGTGTATATTCTAAAAAAAATGGAATGTGGGTATAACATTGTATGAGAAAGGAAAAGTTGAGATTTTGGGTATGGTTAGAGTTATACTTACAATAAATTTTCACTCACCACAAACTTGCATAGATCCACTTTATCACTAGAATTCAGTGAGTCTAGGTTAGTGGTGACATCTGATAGGGTCATTTGACTCCCATACCTTTTTAAATAGCATGAATGTTTATGTATGTTTGTTATATGGGTTATTTATTCCAAATTTCTGATATATTGGTGATGGAACAACATGTTGTTTGATTATTTCGATATAAAATGATTTGTTTTGATAGATTAATTGTTTGATTCTTCCTGTATTTAACTATTTTTTTAATTCATGGAATGATATAATAAATTAATTAAAATTATTTAAAATTGATAAATTCAACATAAAGATAATGTCCCGTGATATTCAACAAGTCAAGCACCAAGTCCAAGACTTGAAATTGAAACCAGGATGAAATTGGGAAAAACCTATTAGAAAACACCAATTCACATCATAAATGTCATTTACAATGTGAACCATTAAGGAATATATGATGTGAAGGTAATACATAAAGAGAAATAAGAAATCTAGATGATGAAATCATCTATCATAGCATGACACATAAGGTCCCATCATGAAAATACTGCAAATCACCCATAAATATATCATGGCATGAATGAAGCCATGAAAAGTTCATCCCCGCACATTTTACACCATCAAAATCACTATTCACCGCATAAAACCCTTGGATGGACCCAAAAATGAGCTGTTTAGATGAAAATTAATGCTAATGATGCTTTTAACTCATGAGGAATCCCCATTATGACATAATACGCATTAGTTTGATTATTCATGGCAACCTGAGTATCTGGAAGGACTATAAATAATATTCTTGGGGAGAGGAGAAAACAATCAAAAATTCTAGGGTTTCTAATTACACTATGATGTTATGGTTCTACTGCTTTAGGTTTTCTTTTATTTTCAGTTTCTTTTTCCAAGTAATGTAATCATACTTTAATTTTAATTGTCCCACTTTCTTCTTCTAATCCCAATTTCTATTTCATTCTCTCTCTTCTATCTTTCTGGCGTGATCTCTTACACTTTTTAATGAAAATCGAATAACTTGAGGCATGGCCTTAGTGGAGGTTTCATGGCATTATTAATTATTATGATTTAAATTATTAATGTTTGAATCCCATTTGTAGTGAACAAGAGGAATGTGCATGTGTGTGGTAGTCATCCACCACAACACGGATCTCGAATTCATATCATTTCTTTGGTTTACATTTTTCTCTCACTTCTCTCAGGTAAACACTTCATACGGTGGATTTAAGGATACATGAATTTAAAAAATGAAATACGGTGGAGTAAGGTCTTTTAGGAATTTCACTCTCGTTCGAGGTGTTATCCTACTTGTCAATTGGAGGAGGTGGGGTTTGGAGTACCAAAGTGGTTTCCTTAGCATGATAAAATTACACAATTAATAAATTAAATAAAATTAATTCATTAATGATGTTTCATAAATTAATTATCAATTTGAAATTAAAGTAATAATAAATAATAAAGGAACCTGTGTAACCAAACCCTAAGACCAAGACCATTCTTCTCTAACCTGTATTCTATATGAATTTTCATCTGCATTTAGGTTTTAGATTTTCATTTAAATATCTTTTCCAGAAAATCCAAAACCCATTACTTTTATAAAAAAAGAAAAAAAGAAATTGATTACGTGAATTTTAAATTAGTGATTGATTGAACATGAATCTCTTCAAGTGAGATGGCCCTAGTGAGACTTTGTGCTACAATCAGAATATATATTTTCTTTTGTACTAAACTATGCCAGGTGCATCAAAACTAGAGCTGTTTTCGAGGAACTAAGAAGTCACACTTTCACTTTTTCTAATTAAAAAAATGGTTTTGGAATTTTCTTTAAAAAAATACACTTTCAATGGTGTAAAAAATTAGCATTATTCTTTATGAACATACTGCCCACAAGAACAAGAACAAGATGATGACCATACGAGGAGTCCCTCTTATAAAGAGTTGATGAAGTCATTTCTTTGATTGGGAAATAGATTAATGGCCCTTCTATAGGCTACACATATCAAGAACTGATAGTCATGGCCAATAGAATAAAATATGGCAGGCTAATACCAAAAATCCATGAAATAAGTATCGTTGAATCAACCTAATTTTTCTTATGATATCTTTGAAGTTGATGCCACACTTCAAGAATATCCACATCCTAACCATCTTGATACCCAGATTCAAACTAACTATGAAGAGATAGAGAGTGAAGATGTGCATATGAGAGATTGATAAGGATTAGATCAATATTGGAACAAGTGGGAACGTTATGAAATAAAATATGATATCCCTATGTACCAATTAAAAGCATCAACACATGTCTACCTATTTTTAGCTATAGATGATGAAGACACCACCCAAGAGGTGGAACAAAAATAAATCTTGGAGGAGCTTGAATACCTACCTCCATCCAGTGAAGATCAACTCTAAGAGGTGCTTTCCATTGAAGAAGAGACTCAAGCCAAACCAGCTTAGAGAGATGATCCTAACATGAAATAAATTTAATTTAATTTTGTTAAAACCGATTTAAATATCACTCCATACTATTTTGATTTTTTATATTCAGATAGCTCTTATTATGCCTTGGAGAAAGATGATGATCCAAAAAATGAACATGTTGGTGAACACATGGAGCTCTTGGAATACATTGAACATTAATTGGAGGAATCCCATGAAGAGATCCAATTGCCTCTTTCTAAATAACTAGAGACACAAGTTGTTTAAATTAAAAGGGAATATTTACAAATTAATTATTCGAGTGTATGTTTTTTTAGATAAAATTAAATTATTACTCTTTAATTGAATATTTTATTGATTGAGCATATTTGGAGTAAACACTGAGTAGTGAAAGAAAGATTTCACAAGTAGTAACCAACAAATTATAGAGGATACATACTTCATCATTCTCATTCTATGTAAGTTATACCTCATTACAAAGGGGGTGGATCTAGTGTTCTATAACCATGGATTCCTATTAAATAAATAAGAGGATGTGAAAACTAGGAAAATAAATATGTAGTGGTTCAATTCCAAGAAACATCACCAACTGACTGATTATGGATGACAGCTAGTACTGCCCTTACAGAGGCAGTCAAAAACCAGGACCCACTTTGGGTATCAAACCAAGAATAATTTCTTTTTTCTTTTATTTTATCTCTAGTACATCAAATTTAAATTCATATTTTAGGAAAAAAAATTAGGATGAAAAAATGATCCCTATATATTTTTTATCTTAAATGACATGGTACTTGTGATTTAATGATTTATTTTATTTTGTAACACCATGATGGCACCAAACAGGAAGAAAATTGGAAAATTTGACACAATTCACATTATGAAATGGAAACTCATGATGTGAAAATTAAACTCACAACATAAAATAAATATAAATTCATGCTATGAAAAGAAATCTTGTCATGAAATAGATGCACATTGTGAACTATTGTAGAACAGTACGTAACAAACAAAATCAGCACAATTCAAAGTGAAGCGTCATGGAAAGGGGAGTCTGAATTTCAATTATTTGTTGGAACCATGGTTGTTCATTGTTGTAAATAGACTCTGGTTTGTTGTTTTTTCAATCCACACTTTGATGATAAGGTACTTTTTAAGTAATGAGATCTTATAGTGCAAGCTAACTAAAATATTGAAGGTTGCATTGTTTCCCAATGTTTTCCAAATTTTCGGGCTCAAAATCTAGAGGAAGAGGATTTCATCATGAATGGTTTATTTCTATAATCAATTATTCATAAATATGGTAAATTAATAGGTTTTAGGAAGACTATGTTTCACAAAGTCTGAGGTTTACGAAGATATGGAGCATTGCAAACATGCATCACGAATGACGTGATGAGTTGACGGTAATCTCTATGGCTACAAGAAGCTTCATGAGCATGTTGAATATCACTAGAACATCACAAGTGAAGGATCTTCACAAAAAGGGTTTTTGAGTTTCACGAAAAATCCAATGGAAAAAAGGGAGCATCGTGAGAGGTTGATCCTATAAATATAAATCTACCCTCACTTCATTTTATATGAAAAATTTTCAATAAAAGGTTGAATCGCTCTGATTTTGTGAAGGTCAAGAGCTCTATAAATCAAGTATTCAAAGTTAGATTGATCATAATGAAAATACTATACAAGTATTGAATAGTTCATAGGTATCTGGGAAAGAGATGTTTTGTGATGATGGATTATTCCTCAATGACTCAGTGAGCTTCGCAAAGGTAGTTTGTTCCATGAGGGAAGTTTATTTCGCGAAGGTCGTGAGCTTTATAAAGGAGCTCCATTAATAGTAGTTTTTAAAATCTGGTTTAAGTGAGAATTTTTTCAATGTGCATAAACTCAAGTATACAGTGAAAGAAAAGTCTCATGTTAGTTAGGGAAAAAGGCTTTAATGTCAATTTACTGAAGTGATATTCAAGTCGATAAGCAAAGTAAGACTTCACCCAAGGCAGTGAGTTAGGGGGAGTCTATGGAAGTGTTCTGAGGCACACATTGTGTTATCCCTAAAATATTGTAAAGTAAGTGTTCCTAAAATAGAGTTATTGGGTCTAAACATCTATTTTCCAAAACTAGTGAAGATTAAGTGATTTAGGTACAACTGACACAATATCGGTGCATGCTCCTTGGACTATCCCTTAGTGGTGAACCAAGTAAAACTATTGTGTTGTATCTCTCCATGTGATTGTTTGAATTATTGCACATTACTATCAAAATAATTTGACAAATTCCTACCAATGTGGGAACAAGATCTATCACTTTTGAAGAAAAATTTGACACCCTGAGTCACCCCTCCCCTCTTAGGGTGTTCCAGGATCCTACATTCTTTATTTTATTTTACCCCATTAATTTTAAATTTCATTATGATATTTAAAATTAATTCTATGCCCCACTTTGAACCCTAAAAATATATCGTCAATCTAGGTGGCATAATTTACTTTGGATAATCATCATTCTATGTTTTAATTTTTAATGTTGACATGATTAGATGATTGAGATGGTAAAATTAATGAGTAAGGTTAAAAATGAGAGGATAAATTTAGAAAATCATTATATATATATATATTAAAAGGTTGGGGATGAAGCCTCATTTATTATTAAAGCAAATAAAATACATCTTTAACTGGGTAGAGAGAGACCCATTACATAGCCCGAAGTCCCAGTGGACATTTAGCCCATTACATGGCCCGTATGCCCTTTTTTTTGGCCCAAGGCACATTCTGTGAATAGTACTTCTACAGTAACCATGCTGCTATAGTACCGCACAGTACCTGCCGCTGCTACAGTACCCTACCGCCGCTATAGTAACCTACCGCCGCTATAGTGCCTGTCATTGCTACAGTGTCGTTACTGCTACAATACTCTATTGTTCTTCTATAGTACCTTCACCCAATGGGTTTTGAACAGCCATTTTTAAATGAAATTATTCGTATACATGGATTGTTTTGAATTTCTAAAATTGATATTGATTGGTTTAATGTTTTTTTGAATTTCTATACGTAATTGTCCCAACCCATATTTTCTCATTCTTGAAAAAAAATGAACCAAATATTTCCCATTATTTTCTATATTATATTTCTAGAGAGACTCAAGCATGTTATCTTCTATAACATTCTTATAATCTTATTGAGGTTATGACTATACAGAATATCTTTTAACATTATTGACGCACTTTTATTTTTGAGTCCTTTATCCTTAGAACCACCTTGATATTGAATCCTACTATTTCCTATAGAAGATGAGAATGATCTTATTATGAAATGAGTTTTATTACAATCCTATTATATCCATTCCTACCCTAGTTGTAGTTTGTTGAATAATATTTAAAATTCAAGTGTGGGAGAGGTTGTCTATGTTGGTTAGGGATGTATTTCATTGAGTATATTTATGGGTTTTCATGAGATTCTTAGAGAGGCCATGTGATCATTATTTGTAATTCACTATTCACCCCCTTACTAAAAATAGAGAAAAAAATTTAAAATAAAAAATAATAATAATAAAATTTGGATTGTGACTTTTGAGGATCAAAAAACACCATTGTTTGAGAATCTATCTTTTGATATTTCGTGGTTAGATGGTGGATGAAATATTTGTATTAAACACATCTTTAAAAAATGAAAGAAAGAGAAAGATAAGGAAAGAGGGGGTGATTCTGTAACACCCCGAGCTTCCACAATACGCTTCTCATTAAATAATGCAATAGCTTGTATTGTACGCAACTTCGAGTTCTAAAACACCGCGACTAATCATAGTAGCCGTTATGAATAGTAATAATCACTTTTTAAAATTATAGAAATTTTATATTTCAAAATGGACTTCATTTTTGGATTCGGAATATCGAAATTAGCCTATGTTGAATTTTTTGTATTTTTCTGAGAACTTCTAATTTTTTATGAATGGTGAAAATACTTAAAAACAACATTTTTAATCAAAATAATTTATAGTGATAAATTATACTATTTATTGGTTTTAAGATATAATTAGAATATATTTTTACCATTTTATCCAATGGTGGTCATTATAATTAATTTAACATTGAAATTGGACATAAACATTTGTCAATCTTTTGATATAAATTGTTTCTTAAAAACACGCTATTTGTCGTAACGGCGGGAATTAATTATAAAATTAATTAATGCAACTTATATGTTTGGAATTTTGTAAAATAGACATCATTTTTGAATTCGGAATATCAATTATAGCTTAGGGTGAAATTTTGGCCTTGTTCTGAAAAACTTCAATTTTTGATGAATAGTGAAACCACTAAGTGGTAGTTAAATAACTGATTTTTCGTTTAAATGATATATTACCACTTCTGTGATTTGATTTTCAAAAATCCGACATACATGGTTGTCATTAAGAAGTAAAATTTGGTTCAATTAGATTAAAATAATTTTTTGGTGAATAGTAACTTTTAAGTTCTTAATCGCGATTAGAGGTAATTAGTGTAGTTTAAGGTACAAATAATGTTTTAATAATATGAGATGAGCATGACACTTGTCCTACTCCTATTGGATGAGTCATGGACGACCAAGACAACCCATGGGTCAACTTGGGGACCCCATGGAGCCACTTTAGTTGGAAAATGACATTAATATATATTTATTTAATGTTAAAATTAAATTGACACAAACATGAGTTATTTTACTAAAACAGTTTTTAAGTGGGTTACACAAGTCCAAATTTTGACTATAAATATTAATTAGAAAGATAAAAAGATTTCCTACATCATAGTATTTTTTTATAATTTTTATACATTAAATAAATTAAATTATTTATGACATCATTATGATGCAGCGATGACCTCATTATTTAACGATTTTAATAAAATGAAAAGATAATGTAACATCCAAGGCATACACTTGTCCAAAGACTATTGTATGGGTAGATTTCTAACCCTTATCACCTTATCCACGAATTATATAAGTGTGGGACATTTAGAATCCGAAAAGCATTGTAAAATAATGTAACATTTCAATCTTTCCAAAAGAGCCCCTCCTCTCCACTTATAAAAGGCCCCCACCTCTCCCACCTTATTCACACCTTCAAGCCATTTGGCTCGGCCAACCTCTACCCAAATACTCTCCCAACTTCCCCCTCTTACTCCTAGAAGCCTCACGTTGGACAGAACTCTTCTCAAGGAAGCCTTTGGCTCAAATCAAAAAGAGTTACCCGATTTTGAGGTAATGTCTTCTCTAATGTTGTTTTGTTTTATTTTTCTTCTCAAACCCCCTAAACTCTTTGTATTCATTTCTTTTGTAACAAAAACAGTATCCTAAATATACTAGGATGTTGTTATAAGAAGTATTCTAGATACACTTACACACACATACATCTAATGGTTAAAGAACATACGGTTTCTGTGGATGGCGAATTTCTGCCTCACGAAATGATGATTGTTCAACACTCATATAACACCTTCAAAGGTGGCCATTAAGATGTCACTATTTTTATATATGATATATAATATGTTTATGTTTTACTTATGCTTCTTTATTTCTCATTTATGGCATACTTTATGATTTCCATTATGGGTAAAACGCGATAATTTCATTTTAGGAAGTGCGGACTACCGCCCCCTCAAAGTGATGTGAATCGTTAATGCCATATGTGGGATGTATAAAGGATGGAGTAAATGATATTATGTATGATATTATACTGGAACTATATTATACCTTTATATAATTATGATTTCATTACATTAAATACGAAATAGAAATGAAAGTAGCGTTCATGCGTACGTACGGCTTACCGTCTCCATGAACGGTGCATTTCATTTCTTACCTCTAAATGTTACGTAATATTATGAATGAATGTATATACTCGATATATATGATATATATGATATCTACATCATGAATATAATTCTGTATATAATGGATATTTCACCACATGAACAACTTGTAATTATAAGAAGGTTATTGTTGACACAAGTACCAAAGATCGACAAAACGACCGTTATTAACTTAAATAATTACACAACGTTCATAACATTGTAATAAGTGATATAAAAAGGATAATGAAATTGAAAATGGTTCTTAATAAGGTATATATTAACTCTAGTTTATTATTCATGAGGTTAAAGAACGGTTGAGTCAAGTCGGACATGAGGTAAGGGAATTTCTTAACCCAATTTCCATTATTTGGGTTAATCTCCTACTTTCAAATTATGTCATGATATTGTTATGTAATATCTTGTATTTGTAATTTCATTATGTGTACTTATAGTGAATACACATAATAGATCTATTTTATTTTAAAAATTATCTTTGTATGGGACTTTGTCTCAATCTCCATTCATTGAGGCATATTTTGTTTTATACACAACTTTATTTTATACGGTGTATAAACTCCTTTGACTTTTAAATTTATTCAAAAGGTTTTACTTTATAATTATTATATTTTTAAATTATTTCAAAAAAATAGATATTTCTCTTAAATATATGGAAATCCAGTGCAAATGTATACATATTTAACGCAAGCTTAAACATGTTTTCAGAAAACCCGACCCTCGAGTGTGGTAGACAGGAAGGGATTTGGCGTGGACCCATCATGGCCTGTAATTAGTCGAGCAGTCTCAGAATTAGTTATTTTGTTTTCAAAATCTTGCATAATTTTTTCAGAAAAACACTGGAGTATATTTGAGCAATTTTAAACGTAAGTATCTTCTAAAAAAATTGCATCGGTAGGTCTCATGAGACAAACTAGTGTCTTGGCACAAGGCCATGACAAAATCTTATTTGGGGTCTTGGCACGAGGCCTTGGCTACGTGGTTATGATAGTCCGTCATTATGCATTCCATCATTATGAAAGTGGTTATTGATATTGCATGTGATTATTCGACCAGTAGAATATCCATGTGAAGAAGTGAATGGCATTATCTCATTTTACTTTTGCCATATTATGTTGAAGTTCAAGTTTAAAAGGCTTTTGTTTTAGTTATACATCGCCTTAAATGTTAATGTTTATTTATGAAATCTTCCTCTATATTGTTAACCTTACTGAGCATCTGAGCTCACCCCTTTCAATGTTTTAATATTTTTCCAGGATGTGAAGAAGTAATTTATGAGTGACCTACAGGGGTAGTCAGAAAGGGATATTATTGTGGACTATGAAGACCATGTTATTGTAGTTTGTTTACTTTTTGATGTAATGAATGACTTATGAATGTATCTAGTGTTTCCAAGTCTACTAAACTAATCGGTCTTTCGAGACTTGATCTTTTGTGATCATGCCAATGTTACGAAGTAATGCACCGGCTCTGGGTAGCTAGGGTCGGGGCGTTACAGTTGGTATCAGAGGCAGTTTAGTACTAACCTTGGAAGCTAGATTTAGATAAACTCTGATTAGAGAACGTAGAACTAAGATGAATTTTGAGGATTAGTATAGAAGAACTTCCTAGAATTATGGTATTGTAGAGATTTTGTGAGTTTTCCGAGCAATACATCCCTGTCTGGATACGAGCAGGTAGAGGCGGCTCTGGCACAGATGTACCTAGGGGTAAAACCTGAAAACACCGCTTTGAGCTAGACTCGAACGGGAACTGGTGCACGACAACGGGCCTTGCTGCACTCTTGGTTACGACACTCCCGGGGGATATGCTTAGGATAATTCTCGTTTTCTTTACAAACCACTATGAACGGTTATGAGTATATAATTACTCAAAGAAAACCTTTTTATGATTATGGATTATATCCATAAATAGTTCAATTTATGTTAAGTATTTTATAAGTATGGAATTATGTATTTTGATTCATAAACTAATCTAGTTTATGGCATTGTATAGAAATGGCGCCCAGTAGAAGGAAGTTGAACTCCATCAATACGTATGATCCAAAGAGTAAGAAGGATCATATCTTTCATGGTATTAAGCCAACATTTAGAAGGGAAATATTCTCCCATGTGTTATCAACATATGAAGAAATAGTATCATGTGTTAATAAGATAAGTAGAGAATTCTCTGAGTCTTATGGATTTGAAGGGATGAAAGAGAAGAAAAGGATGGAAGAGAGAATGATGGATAAAGGGACGAGGGAAAAGAAGAATTTTCCAATATGTGATAACTGTGGGAAGAAACACCTTGAAATTTGCCTGAAGAGAATGAGAGTTTGTTATAAGTGTGGAGAAAAAGGACACCGAGTGCGTGACTGCAAGGGTAAGAAAAAGGTTTCAAATGTACAATGCTTCATCTGCAAGGAGTGGGGACACTACGCAAACCAATGTTCAAATCAATAGAGTTTGCCCCAAATGATGTTATTGGATAATAATCAAGTTATGATACTACCACAGATGAGGAGGAATGGTTAGAGTTCTTATGTTGTTATTAAAGAATTTTGTAATTTGAGTGTTGTATCAATGATGTACTTGTTATAATAATTATGGAGTATATAAGGATTGTACTGCAGTACTATTTCATCTAGGACGTGAGATTGTGTGGAACCAAGAAAAGTGACTCCACAGTAGGTTAAATTTTTGGAAAATATATGGTTGAGAGAAAGATAAACCATAATATGGTTCTGATACCAAGATGGTGATTTTGGAATAAGACCTGATTGATTTGGATAAATTATGTTGGATATTCTTAACATCCTTGAAACTGATTAATGATTTGTATACAATTTTGGATAGAAGGAGTATATCTAGTTTTCTATAAGGAATATGGGATCATGAATGTAATCAATAAGGATTTATGGTAATACAGTATGTTGCAGTGTTTTAAAAGAATACATGATGAAGGTGTTCACATGTTGTTACGCAGAAAAAAAAGGAGCTTCATTATGTTTACCTTCCTCATAAAATCTAGCCTGTGAGTTAGACAAAAGTATTTTGGATAACTATAAAGGTTGGAATGGATTATATTTTACATTGGATACTATTGTTAAGGTTATTTTTTGATATTTATAAAAAGGAAAACACGCAGACTGAGTGACAACCCATTGTGTCGGATAAAGGTGTGGGAATCGTACCCACAACCATAGTGCGATTGGGATTAATCGCCTACCACTGGACTACGTGAAGTCCCTGGTTTTTACAAAATAGTTTTTCTAATCTAAATGGAATGTGTTAAAATTTGGAACCTTATACAATTAGGATAAGTATAATATTTTTGAGTTCTATTATCTTTTTGAGTGAAAGATGAGTTGAAGGTTGAAACTCTAATTGTCAAGCATAAATATATATATACCTATCTCTTATTCAATGAATAAATTAATTCTTAAACTTTAGTAAAGGGATATTAAAACAAAAAAATGTGTTATCCTAATAACTTATGTCTTGTTGAACTGATGATATTTTAAATCAACATAGATTGAAGGCTTTGAGGCCCTCAATTTGACAGTTGATTGTGATTGATGACCTCAATCACTCCCTACAAATATTTACGTTTTTCCTCCAATTATATGTCTCTAATTGCCACCAATGTTCTCCTAATCGATATCATAATTGGGTGGTGACTTTTTCATTTCCCTTTCCCTCTTATTAAGGATAAATTTTATTAATCTTATTTCCGATGTGGGTTTTCCTCAAAGGTATTTTCTATTTTCAACCTTTTATTTTCCAAGAAAAATTTCAAATTGCGAGGACACAATTTATTGAAGGAGGGGAGAATGTAACACCCCGAGCTTCCACAATACGCTTCTCATTAAATAATGCAATAGCTTGTATTGTACGCAACTTCGAGTTCTAAAACACTGCGACTAATCATAGTAGCCGTTATGAATAGTAATAACCACTTTTTAAAATTATAGAGATTTTATATTTCAAAATGGACTTCATTTTTGGATTCGGAATATCGAAATTAGCCTATGTTGAATTTTTGGTATTTTTCTGAGAACTTCTAATTTTTTATGAATAGTGAAAATACTTAAAAACAACTTTTTTAATCAAAATAATTTATAGTGATAAATTATACTATTTAGTGGTTTTAAGGTATAATTAGAATATATTTTTACCATTTTATCCAATGGTGGTCATTAGAATTAATTTAACATTGAAATTGGACATAAACAATTGCCAATCTTTTGATATAAATTGTTTCTTAAAAACATGCTATTTGTCGTAACAGCGGGAATTAATTATAAAATTAATTAATGCAACTTATATGTTTGGAATTTTTTAAAATAGACATCATTTTTGAATTCGGAATATCAATTATAGCTTAGGGTGAAATTTTGGCCTTGTTCTGAAAAACTTCAATTTTTGATGAATAGTGAAACCACTAAGTGGTAGTTAAATAACTGATTTTTCGTTTAAATGAAATATTACCACTTCTGTGACTTGATTTTCAAAAATCCGACATACATGGTTGTCATTAATAAGTAAAATGTGGTTCAATGAGATTAAAATAATTTTTTGGTGAATAGTAACTTTTAAGTTCTTAATTGCGATTAGAGGTAATTAGTGTAGTTTAAGGTACAAATAATGTTTTAATAATATGAGATGAGCATGACACTTTTCCTACTAATATTGGATGAGTCATGGCCGACCAAGACAACCCATGGGTCAACTTGGGGACCCCATGGAGCCACTTTAGTTGGAAAATGACATTAATATATATTTATTTAATGTTAATGTAAAATTGACTCAAACATGAGTTATTTTACTAAAACAGTTTTTAAGTGGGGTTACACAAGTCCAAATTTTGCCTATAAATATTAATTAGAAATATAAAAAGATTTCGTACATCATAGTATTTGTTTTATAATTTTTAGACATTAAATAAATAAATTATACATGACATCATTATGATGCACCAATGACCTCATTATTTAACGATTTTAATAAAAGGAAAAGATAATATAAAATCCAAGGCTTACACCTATACAAAGACTATTGGATGGGTATATTTCGAACTCTTATCACCTTAGCCACGAATTATAAAAGTGTGGGACCTTTAGAATCCGAAAAACATTGTAAAATAATGTAACATTTCAATATTTCCAAAAGAGCCCCTCCTCTCCACTTATAAAAGGCCCCCACCTCTCCCACCTTATTCACACCATCAAGCCATTTGGATCGGCCAAACTCTGACCAAATACTCTCCCAACTTCCCCCTCTTACTCCTAGAAGCCTCACTTTGGGCAGAACTCTTCTCAAGGAAGCCTTTGGCTCAAATCAAAAAGAGTTACCCGATTTTGAGGTAATGTCTTCTCTAATGTTGTTTTGTTTTATTTTTCTTCTCAAACCCCCTAAACTCTTTTTATTCATTTTTTTTGTAACAACACCAGTATCCTCAATATACTAGGATGTTTTTATAAGAAGTATTCGAGCTACACTTACACACACATACATCTAATGGTTAAAGAACATACAGTTTCTGTGGATGGCGAATTTCTGCCTCACGAAACGATGATTGTTCAACACTCATATAACACCTTCAACGGTGTCCATTAAGATGTCACTATTTTTATATATGATATATAATATGTTTATGTTTTACTTATACTTCTTTATTTCTCATTTATGTCATACTTTATGATTTCCATTATGGGTAAAACACGATAATTTCATTTTAGGAAGTGCGGACTACCGCCCCCTCAAAGTGATGTGAATCATTAATGCCATATGTGGGATGTATAAAGGATGGAGTAAATGATATTATGTATGATATTATACTGGAACTATATTATACCTTTATATAATTATGATTTCATTACATTAAATACGAAATAGAAATGAAAGTAGCGTTCATGCGTACGTACGGCTTACCGTCTCCATGAATGGTGCATTTCATTTCTTACCTCTAAATGTTACGTAATATTATGAATGAATGTATATACTGGATATATATGATATATATGATATCTACATCATGAATATAATTCTGGATATAATGTATATTTCACCACATGAACAACTTGTAATTATAAGAAGGTTATTGTTGACACAAGTACCAAAGATCGACAAAACGACCGTTATTAACTTAAATAATTACATAACGTTCATAACATTGTAATAAGTGATATAAAAAGGATAATGAAATTGAAAATGGTTCTTAATAAGGTAGATATTAACTCTAGTTTATTATTCAGGAGGTCAAAGAACGGTTGAGTCAAGTCAGACATGAGGTAAGGGAATTTCTTAACCAAATTTCCATTATTTGGGTTAATCTCCTTATTTCAAATTGTGTCATGATATTGTTATGTACTATCTTGTATTTTTACTTTCATTATGTGTACTTATATTGAATACACATAATAGATCTATTTTATTTTAAAAATGATCTTTGTAAGGGACTTTGTCTCAATCTCCATTCATTGAGGCATATTTTGTTTTATACACAACTTTCTTTTATACGGTGTATAAACTCCTTTGACTTTTAAATTTATTCAAAAGGTTTTACTTTATAATTATTATATTTTTAAATGATTTCAAAAAAGAGATATTTCTCTTAAATATATGGAAATCCAGTGCAAATGTATACATATTTAACGCAAGCTTAAACATGTTTTCAGAAAACCCGACTCTCGAGTGTGGTAGACAGGAAGGGATTTGGCGTGGACCCATCATGGCCTGTAATTAGTCGAGCAGTCTCAGAATTAGTTATTTTGTTTTCAAAATCTTGCATAATTGTTTCAGAAAAACACTAGAGTATATTTGAGCAATTTTAAACTTAAGTATCTTCTAAAAAAATTGCATCGGTAGGTCTCATGAGACAAACTAGTGTCTTGGCACAATGCCTTGACAAAATCTTATTTGGGGTCTTGGAACGAGGCCTTGGCTACGTGGTTATGATAGTCTGGCATTATGCATTCCATCATTATGAAAGTGGTTATTGATATTGCATGTGATTATTCGACCAGTAGAATATCCATGTGAAGAAGTGAATGGCATTATCTCATTTTACTTTTGCCATATTATGTTGAAGTTCAAGTTTAAAAGGCTTTTGTTTTAGTTATACATCGCCTTAAATGTTAATGTTTATTTATGAAAGCTTACGCTATATTGTTAACCTTACTGAGCATCTGAGCTCACCCCTTTCAATGTTTTAATATTTTTCCAGGATGTGAAGAAGTAATTTATGAGTGACCTGCAGGGTAGTCAGAAAGGGATATGATTGTGGACTATGAAGACCATGTTATTGTAGTTTGTTTACTTTTTGATGTAATGAAAGACTTATGAATGTATCTAGTGTTTCCAAGGCTACTAAACTAATCGGTCTTTCGAGACATGATCTTTTGTGATCATGAAAATGTTACGAAGTAATGCACCGGCTCTGGGTAGCTGGGGTCGGGGCGTTACAGATTCATTCATTATGCTTACTTTTATCATGTACCACTTTTGAGAGTTGGGGTGTAGGGAGATGACAACATTTCAGGAGAATTTTCATTGAGATTATCATTTTATATCAACGATTATACTTAATGGTCAAACATCATTTCTAAGGTTTATTTTCATTCATCATCCACCTACCTTAATCCTTAGAGAAATTTGAACCATAAGACAAATCCCTCGTGATTAAATTTTATTTTCGTCTGTATACAAGGGGGATACTAAATGCCTTGAAATCCTATGGTAACTGACATGTTCTTGGGGTATGAGAAAAATTCAAATTACATTTAATATCTTGGGATTTGAGTAAAAATAATTCCATTCAAGGTAAATTCTCAATGGTCTAAACAATAAAGATTAATTAATAAGTAAAACATGAAGGAAGATCATTGTAAATTTGAAAGTGGAGAAGTAAAATGCGTGATTTCATGTACTTCATTTAAGAATGATGAGGTCAAGGAATTGTTTTGTTTGAAATTTGAACATTTATTTTTGATTATCAAACATTTTATTTTGTTTCTTTTTAAATTCTAATATTGGTAGAATGAACTTCCTTTGTAAATGTTTTTGAGGTTACGTGCTTGAGGAAAAGAAATTTCTAAGTGTGGCGGAATTGAGAGACCATCATTTTTTCATGATTATTTTGATATAAAATGAGTTGTTTTTTGTAAATAAATTGTTTAATTATACTAGTATATAACTATTTTTTTAATTTTTTGTAGGATAAAATAAATTATTGAAAATGAGTTAAAAGTTATAAATTCAACATAAATATGATGTCCTACACCATACAACTGATCATGGACAATGTCCAAGCCTAGAAAATGAAACCGAGATGAAACTAGGTCAAACTAGCTGGAAAACACCAATTCACATCGTGAATGACAATCACGGTGTGAACCGCAAAGCAATAAAGGACATGAAAACATTATTTGATGAAAAATAAGTAATCTAGACGATGAAATCATGTGTCATGGCATGACACATATGGTCATGCCATGACACAACCACAAATCACCCAAAAATATCTCAGAATTTGAATAAATCTGTGAGAAGCTCGGTCCCACACATTTCATGTTGTGAAAACACTATTCACGAAGTGAAACCCTCAGATGGTCCCAAATAACAAACAGTTTTGATGAAAATTAATTCGGGTAATGATTTTAACTCTTGAGGAAGCCCCATTATGATATGCGCCCCATTAATTGGCCCATTTATGATAGCTCAAGAATCTTGAAGGCCTACGCCTAAGAGGAAATGGGAGAGGATAAAAGATTCAATAATTCTAGGGTTTCTCATTGCATTGTGACGTTAGGGTTTCAGTGCTTTAGGTTTTCTATTGTTTTTAATTTATTTTCCTATGTAATAAAAACATATTTTAAATTAAGTGTTCAATTCTCTTCTTCCAATCCTAATTTCTATATCTTCTATCATTCTGATGTGATCTATTTTACTTTTTAATGATAAGTGACTAACCTGAGGCTTGGTTTTAGGGGAGGTTTCACATCATTTTTAATTATTGTGTTTTAAATTATTAATGTTTGAATCTCTTTTGTGGTGAAAGAGAGGGAAGTGCATGGGTGTTATAGTCATACACCACGACACAGATCTTGAATTCATCCATTTTCTTTGATTTACTTATTTCTCCTCCCTTATCTTGGATAAACTCTTCATACAGTGATGTTTAGGATACTTGAAGTGATAAAAGGGCATATGGAGAAGTTGGGTCTTTTAGGAATTTCACTCCCGGTTGAGGTGTTATCATACTTTACTATTTTAGGGGGTGGGGTTTGTTGTGTCAAAGAGGTTTCATAGGCATGGAAAAAAATTACTCTCAATAAATTAATGAAATTTAATTTATTAATGAGGTTTATTAAATTAATTATAAAATTGAATTTAAACAAATGATAAATCATGAATGAACCCACATAACCAAACCCCAGGACCAAGATCGTTCTTCTCTAAACTAAATTATGTCTAAATTTTCATCTACATTTATTTTTTTTCTTTACATTTAAATATATTTTCCAAATAAACCAAAACTCTTTTCTTTCACAAAAAAAAACAAAAAGAAATAGATTATGTGAATTTAAAATTAGGGATTGATTGACTACGGAACTATTCAAGTGAGATGTCCCATGTTATCCTTTGTACTACATTAGAAAAATTAATTTTCATTTGTATGACCCTATGAAAGGTGTGTTAATTGGCATGACCCTTTGAAAATACTCCTTGGTGGTTTGGACTATTTCCACAAATCAATAGTATTTAGCATATATAGAGGCATAATTGAGGTGACCCCATGTAAACCGAGGAGAGGGAATCAAAGAAGGGATGTATTTTATTTGAATATTATTTAATATTCATAAATAATAATTAGTTAATGTAACCAATCAATTTAAGTTGGATTTCTTATAAATAATTAAAAAACAAACAAATCCAAATAACACAAAAAATTGAAGTTTATCCACTGGTAATGTTTTATTATGCATAATATTTTGTATTAAATTCATAAGTATTTATTTATTTTTTTATTATGAATTTTTTCATAATTTTTCTTGAAATTTTTATTGATATTATTTTTATTTTTATTTTTCTATAAAAAAAATAATTACATTAAATATTTTATTTTTTTTGAAATTTTTTATGGACATAATTTTTCACCTACTTACTTGAAATTTTTATTGATATTATTTTGTATTTTGTTTTTCTAGAAAATAATTAACTTTGGTTGGAATTATCCTTTGTAATTGGTTTTATATATTTAATTTTATATGATAATATTTATATATATACTATTTTTTCTGGAAATTCTATCCACGTGTTGCAATCTCCTTTCCCATTTTCCCTCCAATTTGTAGTCTCACTCTTTTTGGACATCTTTTATCTCGTGCATTCATGCTGAAACCCTAGAATTTAACTTCTTGATCTCTATATGATGGGGTGGTGCTCATATTTTTCTTCAAGAGAAGATGAAACCTTTAGATGACCTCAATCACCATTCCCACATCACACGACCATCATTGAATCTCTCTGTAGAAGTTGATCTCCTTCATAACAGATCTACATGATTCCTATTGTAGATTTGGTCACTATAATATTGCTTCAAGTCTCTCCATCAATGGTTTCCTATACCCTGGTCCAGGTTCAATTTCATGGATCATGTATCTTCATCTTCACCTTTTTCCATCTCTCTCTCCCCCACTATGTCTGATGCATCATGTTGCACTAGGCCAATCGCCATAAGTGCAACATGATGATCAACAATACCACATTCCATTAATTCCTCTTTTGTTTTCATATTCCAATAATCATCTCCCATATCAAGGTAATTTGGTCATCCTATAATTAATCTCTGATCATTGTTTATTCTTTTTTTAATTTTCTCCCTGGATCTTGCATCTTTCATTCATTGCATATTGAGTCCACCATAGCTTCATATGCCTAGATTAGTCATCCAAAATATTTCATTTCACTGTGGTTGTCCTAGGCCTATTGTATACTTCTACAAGCTTATAGGTATTTTCATTAGTGATTCCACTAAACCCTCATATCTAATTAGTGATACAATGCCCCCTTTTTTATTGAAAAATATTTTATTTCAGTAGCAGTTATCCTAGGCCTACTATATATTTCTATAAATAGGTACCAAGGAAAATCAAGATTATAAGTATAATTATCCATTCATTAATTTTTTTTAAAAAATTATAATTTACCTATCAGTTATTTGTTTTAAAAATAATTGAATTCACTTTATCTTTTTATTTTAGATTTATATTTGAATTTATTTTTCACATATCATAATTTTTATATATATTATAAAAATTTCAAATTATCCTATTATTACAAGATTTATAATTCATTAAGTTTTCTTTTTCAATTTCATATTTCACCAAGACCAATCATATCACCTTATGTATTATATCTCTATTAATGTACTATATTTACAAAAATATTTCTAATCCATCGTTATTTTATTTCTTCTCTATGTGAAATTTTATATATCATCAATTATATACATGTGCCTATGTTTTCTACCAGTTTTGATGTCATTGTTATTTTTATTTGTTTTACTACTCGTTGTTTTTTTTATTCATATAATTTTAATTAGGTAACATATTTGTTTTAAAAATTTACATTCTTGTTATAAGTGCTTTATAGATCTCTTAAGCTAAACAATATTGTGTCATATGTATATTAAAGAGTAATGAAACACTATTTGTAACTATTATATCGATTATTTTTTTCTATATGTGCATCTCTCTTATGCTAATTATTTCCTACATAACTTTTCATAATTTTTTTCTAGGTTCTATGAATTTTTTATTTAGTTTACTTTGAGAAAAGAATTCTTTTGAACTATATATGTTCTTTTTTTAATATTAACTCAATGAGTTCTTATATCATTTTTATCAAATAAAGGGCCATGAAAGCTCAAATATCATAGAATATCTGGGGAATAAAAATGTGTGGAGTGGTTGAACCTGTGAAAAAGCTTGTCTATTTAAGTGTTTTCATATTTTTAAGTAATTTTATTCTGTAATTTCATTTTTTTACAAAAACACTGAACACACATAACTTATTTTTTTAATCTGACTATCTTAAGTTATAATTGCCATAAAAACAATTCAATAATTGTTATAAAATGGACCTTAGGCTATCTAATTGTACAATGCAGCATTGAATATCTACACCATGTTGTGTGATACATTATTGTATGAACTTTCCACCCAAAAATAATGTATCTAACTTGAATTTTAGTTGCATTCATGCAGTTTTTATAAGAGTTATTTAAAATAACTAAAATCTCAAAGATGAATGCAAGACCTAATTATTTTATAAAATATATGTATAGATTTAAATCCTTTATTTATGGGATTAATCTACTTTACATGGGCTATTCAAGGGAACAATACCATGACAATATGTATAAATATCAGAGGATCTATTATCGCGTAGACTAATTTGTAGATCACGGGAAAGGTGTCTCCATTTTTCTATATGCTTTAGTAAAAGTCATGGTTCAAACATCATTAGACCATTTCCCTTTTTTTATAATGTGGGATAATTGTGAAGCAGACACCCACTTCGGCTTATTTTCTAAACAATGGACTATTTCCATAGAATTCTTGCAACTCTTTCAATCACTAGGGGGTAGAGTCATATATTTTCTAAACAATGGACTATTTCCATAGAATGCTTGCAACTCTTTTAATATTTAGGGGGTGGATTCATACAAAGGTACCAATTGGTGGAATTACATATAGAGATTCTTTTCAGCAATCTTCCTATAGTTTTACTATTATGGCCAAAGATTAAAACTGAATAATTTGCATATATGATTTCCTTATCCTTGTAAATATATAGAATATGTGATACATAATTATATCATTGTGGCAATGGTATCCTGAATACATGATCCACACATGAGGGAGGGATTCTTTTTTTATTCTATGTATCTATAAGCATTGTGGGAATTACTCAAATTTTATTATCAAAATTGTTGGAAGGCTCAAAATATTATTGATGTATTTTGTGTTTAAAATCTTCATTTTATTTCATGGCCTCAAGGTGATAAGAAAAAGATATGAGACATAAGTGTGCAATGATTTTTTTTGTATACTTAAATGAAATATTTTTGGGTTATAGTAAAAAGATTCATTGTTTAGTAACATCAATGGACTAGAAATTCTACTTTTCATGATAAATTTATGAAGTTACCTTTTCACCACTTTATTCACTTTTTTTTCTCATAAATATCTTCTCAAGCAATTATGAGACCATGATTTTTTAAACCATTGCATCACTGTGCATGTGGACAATAATGCATCCATTTGATCCTATTAAGTTATAGCTTTCTGCTACTACTGATGAAGCCACGTAATTGATGGAAATATGGGATGAAGATGTTTTTGAAAGAGTGGATTAGAGGCCGATGCTATCGAGTGAGGACAAGGAAGAAAAGGCTAGGAAGTGTGAGTTTGTGCAAGGGTTTTTGTTATCGACAATCTTGGATGAAGTCTTATGAATAGAAAGGTTATAGGTACGGGCTATGAAATTTTCAATATATATATTGCTATGTTTGTATGTATCATTAAGAAAGGTATGGGAAATTTGTATCTAGTGGTATCAATGATTGGAACATAGTGAAAGATGGTTATAGATTTCATCTTGTCATTAGGCCCATTGTTGTTAGCTAATACTACTACTACTACCACAGATGTTAGCATCCATTTGTGTGCTAACGCAATTTTAGTGTTTGGATTGAAAAAATGATGAAATATAAATTCCACTGAACTGTGTTGGTTTTATCCTGGCTATCTACGTAGAATATCTCTTTAGATATTGTCCATGGGGTCAAAATCTCAAAATAAAATAATGAGCAGTCCTATTCAATCCAATCCACTTAGCAGTAGCAACAATACTTCAGATTTGGGTATGGATGATCAATATAATTGTATTCCTAAAATTTTCTGGATATAATTACTATTATTTTTCTTCTAATTATTTGTATAGTATAACTTTCAACCTTTCTCATTGTTTTTTCTTTTCTTTTTTAACTCAATTTTGGGAATGGTAATTTGATATGTTGAGATCCTTTCTCTTTCTTATCACATGTGTCTTCCAATTGATGCAGATATTTGATAATTATTTTATATCCATATATGATAAATTCTATTATCATCATCATTTTCAATACTATAATAATTATAATAACAATGATTTAAGGTTTCAAAACCTACATATTCATTGTTGGCCCAACCGATGGATTGAATTTGTTTGTTTGTTGTGGCTGGACCAAAATTTCCCAAGAATTTTATTTTATTCATTTAACATGGCATGTCTATTGATATTTGAAGTTTACATATGAGAGTATCAGGAGACTCTTGGTCCATTCCAATCTATTATTGTGTTTTATTCAGCTATTTTTATAGCGTATTTTCATCTCAAAATCAGTGTGTAATTGCTTATAATTTTTTATATAAACATTCACTTATTTTAAAATATAACATGGGATTCATAATAGTTTGTTCTTTTGAAAAAAAAATCAGTTTCCATTATTAATGTGTGGAATTTAAATTTTCTTTTTGACTTTCAGATCCATTGATTGTTAACAAGGGCCCTGGAAGACTAATCCAAAGGCTTGGTATTAGTGTGGATGTCTCTCAAGTAGTCTGAGCTGGGTATGTACTGTTTGGGAGATGATTTTGTGTTCTATGGACCAATCTAATCTTTTGATGAACCATTAGCTTCATCTAGGTCTACCGGCTTGATCATCATGGTTATGGTTAGATGTTATGATGAAATATGCAAACATCAGAAAGTTAGGACCAATCCTTTCCCTCTACTATTATATTCATATCACTTATCATCTTACCTTTTCTTTTTTTGTATCCTCAACAGCATCCCATATATATGTAGTCTGAAGTCCATAATCCAGGGTTGTCCCTTTGTATTCATTCATAAAATATTCAGTCTTGTTGATGGTGTTTTTTTAGTAGAAATGAAAAAACTTTGGGATCTTCTTTGGGGTGCCAGTCGTGGAGTCGTGTCCCCGAGTCGTCTTCTTTGTAGCGTGTGTATAAATAAGACCCACATTTTATAATTTGGGATCTTCTTTGGGGATTTACATCTTGGATATGATAACATCAATACATAATGACTTGTTATATTTAGTAGTATTAATGTAGTTACACACACATAGTTGCCTGAATGTTTTCTTGTATCAACATCCCATCTTCTAATGGAGTTTTTCTTTGACACAAGATATATTTCTGAGTGTTGGGGCCAAACAAAATAGGATACAAACTGTCTGTGGCAAAAAAAAGCGATACAATCTCCACCTAAATGACATGGAAAATGAAAATAAGATACGCTGTGTGACCAACAAACATAGATACAGTCTGTGTATGAATGACTGTGTTTGACCGACAGTAGTAGCTTTGACATTAAAAGAAAACATGGTTCATCATTTGAGGTGTGTTAACAAAAATTTTGTGTGACTTCATTATGTGTGACTGCATTGTGTGTGTCTAAAATATGTGTGAGAAACATTAACATTCATAGAAAAAATGGTTCATCATTTCAGGTAAATACCTCTTGCTAGGATCCATCAACTTCACCAATAACCTTTCTCTTCAAAAATGACACACAATCATCATTTCAATCATGTTGATTTTCCCATCAAAAGCCAATGGTCAAGTCCAAAGAACCTGTAGAAACCTGTTCATTGTCAGTAAATTTCTTATAATACATGTTCATCTTATATGACTACTAAAAAACTGCTCATTTTTTAGTAATTTATATCTTATTTTAGTGTATGTAGTTTTTCTGACATTTTACTTATATTATTATTTGTCGATACACTTAGAACATGAATTCAATTAAGAAATATTTGATACAGGAGATGAAGACAACACTGTATGTAGTTGAGACAAATCAACTTCAAATGATCTTTAAAAGAAGTATAATGAACATTAGTGCATAATGAAAAGAAAAATGTAATAGACATATCAATATTCAATTCATATGTTAACTATTTATTTGGGATTCAATTTGTTTTTTGTATCAATTATTATTTATTCTTATGTTTCTTTTTATTTCAAATTTCCAAAGGTTTTACCAACTTTAAATTATGAGTGTCTGTACTTGAATTTGTAATTAATTTATTATGTCGTGCAAATGCACGGGTACTAGTATATAGTACTTTTTCACTCTCTTTTCCTATTTTCCCTCCAATTCTCACTCTACTCTTTCCGTTCATCTTTCATCTTGTGCATTCATGCCGAAACAATATCATTTTTCTGCTCCGTCTCCAAATGACGGGATGGTGCGCATATTTTTCTTCAAGATAAGTTGAAACCTTCATAAAACCTCAATCTCCATTCCCACCACACATGACCACCATTGTATCTCTTCAGAGAAGTCGATCTTCTTCATAAAAGATTCACATGATGCTAATTGTAGATTTGGTCACTGCAATATTGCTTCAAATCTCTCGATCAATGTTTTCCTATACCCTGGTTCATGCTCAATTTTATGGATCATGGCTCTCTACTTTACCTTTTTCCATCTCTCCCTCCCCCACCATGTCTAATGCATCATGTTGCACCAAGCCAATCACCACCAGTGTAATACGCTGATCACCAACGCCATATGCCGCTAAGCCCTCTTTTGTTTTCAGATTCCAATGATCATCTCCCATATCAAGGTAATATGGTCATCCAATAGTTAATCTCCAATCATTGTTTATTCTTTTTTTTAATGTTCTCATCTGATCTTTCATTGTTCATTCATTGCATACTGAGTCTACCATAGCTGCATATGCCTAGATTGGTCATCCAAAATATTTCCTTTCATTGTGTTTGTCCTAGGCCTATCGTATACTTCTACAAGATTAAATGTATTGTCTTTAGTGATTCCACTAAACTCTCGTATCTAATTAGTGATTTGATGCCCCCCTTTTTTTATTGGAAAATATTTTATTTCATTTGCAGTTATCCTAGGCCTACTGTATATTTATACAAGCAAGTACCGATGAAAATCAAGCTTACAAGTATAATTATCCCATTCATTAAATTGTTTTAAAATTCATCATTTTCCTATCATTTATTTGTTTTAACAATAATTAAATTCACTTCAACTTTTCATTACAAAATTATATTTTAATTTATTTTTTACATAACATAATTACTATCTATATTAGAAATTTTTTTAATTATCATGTTATTACATTATTTCTAATTCATTAATTTTTTTTCAATGTCATATTTCACCAAGCCCAATCATATCACCTTATGTATTATATCTCTATTAAAGTACTATATTTACACAAATATTTCTATTAATACATCATTATTTTATTTCTTATAGGTGAGAAATTTTATATATCATTAATTGTATAGAAGTGCCTATGTTTTCTGCCAGTTTTGATGTCATTGTTGTTTTTATTTGTTTTAATTCTCTTCATTTCTTTATTTATATAATTTTAATTATGTAAAATATTTTTTTCCATTTAAAAATTTACATTCTTGTTATACGTACTTTATAGATCTCTTGAGCTAAACAATATTATGTCATATGTATATTAAAGAGTAATGATACACTATTTGTGACTATATTATATCGATTATTTATTGTTATATGTGCATCTCTCTTATGTTAATTATTTCCTACATAACTTTTCATAATTTTTCCTAGGTTCTTTGAATTTTTTATTTTGTTTCCTTTGATAAAAGAATTCTTTTGAATTCTATATATTCTTTTTGTAATATTATCTCAATGAGTTTTTATTTTTATTTTTATCAAATAAAGGGCCTTGAAACCTTGAATATCACAGAAGATATTGTGAATAAAAGAATGTGTGGAGTGGTTGAACCCGTGAACAAACTTTTCTATTTTAGTGTTTTCATATTTCTAAGTAATTTTCCTCTGGAATTTCATTGTTTTAACAAAAAACACTGAACAAACATCACTTATTTTTTTTAATCTAACAATCTTAAGTGGTCAGTGTTATAAACAGTTTTCAGTAAGTGTTATCAAATGGATCTTAGGCTATCTGATTTCATAATGTAGAATTCAATATCTACAACATGTTGTGTGATTTTAAAATTTCATCAATTTTAGCATGGTATAACTATTAATTCAAGTCATTTTTTCAATGCTAAAAATTTTGACAGACTGAATAGAGAAAACGGAGCCCACATGGTATCGGTGATCCTCTCATACCATTACACTTTATAGATATATTTATATACCATTTTACAATGATTTTTATAATGATTTAATTGTATATTCAATATAGTTGTATTAGGATTATATTATGTTAACGGTTATTGATTTGTATTTTTTTGATAAAAACTATATTCCTATCATATTTATTTTCTGTTATATTCACTGTTATCATATTATTATTCTCAGTAACAAATATCCTTGGAAACAATTTTGAATTCACATGTACCCATGTTACTTTTATGTATTATATGGTATTTATAAAAATTGTATGTTCTATCATTTTTTTAAAATATATATTATTCATAATGACTGGGTTGTTTTTACAAAGTGAGGTAATTTAAACTCTCCAAACTAGAAGATTTGTTATAATCAATATATCACTTCTATATAATTTTTAGTATATTATTTCCATAAGAATGAAAAAACCTAATTTTTTTCATTCAGGTTTAGCTGATTTTATAAATATGATTGTTTGTTTATCCCCTGACTTGAGGGTGCTCACTACATCTGATACTTCTAATTTCAGAATATGAAATCAATCATTAATTTCATTTTAAATCTGGTTTTTTTCATATATATAATTTTTATGTTAATGTCATTTATTTATCCTAAATTGTTTTTAATTCAAATATAGGAACCAGTTGTCTAGGAATCTCATAGGATGATTCAATTCTGTTAGTAGAAGTAGTGGATTTCAACTACTCATTTTTTCATTTTTTTGATATTGAGAAATTGTTTATCTGTCATTATAGTTTCATACAGTTACTTTTTTTCTTTAAATTTCATTCAAATTAATGTTCATTGAAAACTATTTTTATTTGATTAATTTTGTTTCATTACATATATATTTAGAATACATATGATACTACTTATCATAATAGTGAGTGATCAGTATGATGGATATGGATAATGCTTATAGTAAAAAATTAAAATAAAATAAAAAACAAGATAACGTGGAACTACACTTTAATGATGAGTTATGTTTTCCATAATTGGTTCAAAATTCTAGTGAAGGAATCATAATTCAATTGAAGAATTGAGAAAATTGTGTTTCAAATAAAAAAAAAGTGGGTACACCCTATCTCTCAAACTCTCAATGCATGCATTTTACATTTATGTTTATCACTAGACTTCCATAGTGGTCACTCCAGTGTAACCAATACATTTAATACTTCAAATAATGATTTTGGAATGTGAAATCAACCAATATTTTCATATACATACAGGTTTGTTTCATATATATAATTTATATTTCTATGTCATTTATTCATTCTACTTTTTTAAAATTCAAATATGGAAACCAGTTGTCTAAAAATCTCATACGATGATTCAATCCAATCGGTGGAGGTAGATTTCAACTACTCGTGTTTTCATTTTTTATTTATATTGAGAAATAGTCTAGTAGTCTTGGGTTATTAATGTTCATTGAAAACTATTTTTATTTTATATGTATGTTTGAAGTGTATACGATACCACTTATTGTAAAAGTGAGTGATCAATATTAGTTACCATAGAGAATTATTTTAGTAAAATTAAAATATAACAAAAAAAATAAAATAATGCAGGACCACACATTATTAAGAAGTTATGGTTCCCATAATTGTTTCAAAATTCAGGTGAAGGAATCATAATTCATTGGATGAAGTGAGAAGACTTTGGTTTAAATAAATAAATATAGGTACACCCTATCTCTCAACCTCTCTCAGCATGAATTTTACATTTATGAGTACCCATGCATCATTCTTCAGGTTTTAATTAGATACATATAATGTCGTTGTGACATATTCACATTTAGTATGTTTTTTCACCAATATTTTTTTCCAGTAACAGTATGTTGTATTCACTGTATACGTTTCAAATTTTTGTTGTTAGGTTGTCATATATATTACTACTATGTTAGTATATACTGTTATTATGATTTTATATATGTTAGTATGTTGTATACATGTTTCCATTCTATGTTAGTATGTTATATTTATAGTATTCTTTTGTTTCCATTCATAGTCAATATGGGAAATTTTAGCAAAAATGGGTTTTTTTAGTATTTTGGGGTAGGGTTTAGATTATTTGGGAAAATGGGGTTGTCCAGTGCCAAATGAAGTGACGTTGGACAAAAAAGTGACAAAGCGCCACTTGAAGTGGCGCTTTGACCAGTTCGGCCCCACACCCCAACCCCATATATATATATATATATATATATATAATTTATTTATAATAAACTTATTTATTATTATAAATTTAATTACTAAAATAAATACAACATTTATAATAAATATAATTTAAAAAATAAATACAATAAATACAAAATTATATTTTTTATAATAAATATATAATTATGAAAAATTATATTCATTATAATAAATTTATTTATTTATATTTATTATAAATATAATACATACATTAATTATAATATATTTATTATAATTATATATTTATTATATTTATAATTATACATTTATTATAATTCTATATTTATAATTATATAATTATTATAATTAGAATTATAGAAATTAAAATAAATTTATAATTATAAAAATAATTATTATAATAAATATATAATTATGATAAATATATAATAGTAATAAATATATAAATATAATAAATATTCAATTATAATAAATATTTAATTATAATAAATGTATAATAAAATAAATATATAAATATAATAATTATAAAATTATAATAATTATATGATTATAAATATAACAAATCCATAATTATATATATATATATAATAAATTAATTTATTATTATAAAAAAAATTACTAAAATAAATACAATAAAATAAATATAATATAAATTAATTATAATACAATCAAACATAATAAATATAATATAATACATAATAAAATAAATTTATTATAATAAATTATTATACATTAAAATGAATTTAATATAATATAATTAAATATAATTAAATATAATTAAATATAACATCCGCCACTCGAAGTGGCGCTTTGACCGGCCCCACAAAATATAAATATACATTTAATATAAATAAATATTATAATATTTATTATAATAAATATACATTTATAATAAATGTATTACAAATATTTATTATACATTTACTATACATTTATTATACATTTATTATAATATTTATTATACATTTATTAAATATTTATTATAATAAATATTATGAATGTATATTTATTATAATAATATTTATTATAATATTTATTGTAGAGACTCGAAGCTTAACGTACATGGACATTACATTACTTTTGCGGAATACTTAGTGCATAACAAAAACACACACACAAGGACCGTAATAGTTTAGTGTCTTTGGAAACTCAGAACATAATCTTCTAATCATGGTGAAAGATCTTCAACATCTCCCATAAACATCTTCCTTTTTTTACCTAAAAAATTTCTTTACATCCTGGGGAAAAAAACATAAAAGGGTGAGCTCAAATGCTCAGTAAGGGTAAAAAAAAGAAATATCAATCACATCATATTCATAAGAACATAACATTTTGGATATCTTAACCTACAAAAGAGATCATAATATCATAACAAGGGATAAATCATAGCAGTGAAATGTAATCTCAATAATCATAACTTAAAACATGAAACATTGGGGCATACACACATAATCATAGAGAATCATTTCTTATTAGTCAAGACTCATTGTCAAGACTATCTTAGTAGACAAAGTCCATTTCTGAACCGAGTTCACTCCTCGTTTCAGTCTTGTTTCACTGAACCGGTTTAACCTGCCATTTCAGCCATGTCTATCTCATGAGATATAAAATCTTTAACCAATGCATTGGAGTGAGATATAGGTCTCACCCATCTCATAATGATATCATTCTTATGTGTTCCACAAAATCATAAATCATATATCATTGCATAACCCATGAAATAAAAATGGGATTCTTAAACAACATGACATCATAAAACAATTCATATAAGATAAAGGAATTCACAAAAATATTTCCATCACAACATAATCAAATCAATGTAATAATAGGGATAGAAACAGAACCCTATATTATCTTAGATGGAAAATAATTTTGATAAAACACTTGAACTCCATTCTTGAGGAAAATATCCTTTCTACATCAAAAACATTTTTCCTTTCTTAACATGTCATACAATTCTAAACTAAAAGAAGTTAATTAAAAATAAACTTGAAAACTTGTGAGGTAAGCTTCTTGGAAATAATGTTTTAAAAATCCATTCATGTCGTATAATTTAAAAGAAAACATTCTTCTCGTACTTTTGTCGGAAAAGTCAAAAAGTACCTCGTACGAAAAACGACAAAAGATTCCTTTCATATCTTTTACTAAAAAATCACCGAAGGGTAAAATTGGATATAAACTATTGTAGAAGTATATAAAAATTACATATTGAGTAAACATGGATGTGGATGATAAAATACACCCCAGTAAATACCAAAGTATAAACAATCTCGGATAAAAATGAGATTGTGAGATTTTCCCTTACCGTAGGTCCGATTTGCTTCATAAGTGTTCGAACCTCCTATATAATGATTTAAATAATGTCATTGAATTATTCCAGAATCATACTCATTGTTATGATATCATATATGGTTCACTTATGACTTTATATTACCCGTTCTTTTGTAAATTCTATGTTAAAGAGTGTTTTGGGTAAAATCGTTTCATTTTTCGTCCGTGCTTTGACTTGTAATTATTCATATGATTACTTAGATCATTATTACTTAATTACAGAATATAAAACATGATTTATATATAATATATATTCAGAATATACATATATATAATAAATTAGTAAATGGAAAGAAATACACCGTTCATGGAGACGGTAGGTGGTACGTACGCATGAACGCTGTTTTCGTTTCCTTATTGAGTTGAATGGAATTAAGTAGATGACATACATATATATACACATAAATACAGTATCATTATTATGTCATATATTTAATGATTACTTATTATATATACTTTATAATAATTCATGAATGGTTAATGTGGAGAATGAATCGCATCGCGTCGTGGAGACGGTAGTCCGTACGTACGCACGAGCGATGATATCGTTCTCATGATCGTGAAATTGTATTGGAGTGTATGTATACTATTTCATAATCAATATCACTTTACAATAATCATATATAGTTATTTTTTACACTATTATACCCATCCAAGTAAGGTTGTGGTGGAAAATAGATTACACCGCGGCGTGGAGACGGTATTCAGTACGTACGCACGCGCGGTGATTTCGTTTTCCGTAGGATGGATAGATGGTGAAATAGGGTTCTTTCATACTTATAATAACATATCAGTATATGAGTGATAATGATGTTATTACTTCATAATGAAACAACCTAAGAAGAAGAAGTGGAAGAAGAAATAAAGTTGAAAGAATCGGTAACGGACATTACCTCTTCTTTGAAGCGCCTCTTTGAGTCCTCCTCTTAGGGCACTAAAATTGGTCTTTGAAGAATACCAGGACCTCTAGGATGTTTCTAGGGAAGTGGAGAAGAGAATTTGGCAGGGTTTGGCCGAGCTTTAAGGCTCAAAGTTGTGTGAGGAAGAGAGGGAGGAGGTGCCATTTTTTAAGGGAGGAGAGGGGCACCTTTGGAAAACTAAAAATATTATTTTATTATAAAGTCATATTCAGTTTTAAATAGCTCCAAATTAATTTATTTTGAAGCTAAGGTGGGGATGGGTCGAAATCCTCTCATCCAATAGAATTTAGACAAGTTTAGGTTCCTATTTTAACCTTATCGTTTATATTTAACTTTAAGTTAGATAATTTTACTTTTACCGTGTCTTTTTGTGTTCTTACACTATAAGGTTAATAAACTTACTATAATAAGCCAAAAAAACCCCAAGTTGTTTATTATTAATATATATAACCTTATCTAATTCATTTGACCAAACCTTAGATTTTTAGGAATAAAATAACAATTAATAATATAATACTTGTTTTAAAAACTATTTTATGTCAATTTTGATACTATTTAGCAATTGATTTTTGTGAAAATCATAACAGAATGATTAGTTCAAAAAAAGTAACTTAAATCAATACTAACATTTCATATTAACCTAGAAAATTAGTGGAATTCATAAAAAGTCTCATATTACATTTATTTGGGTATTTATAACATCAATTATGTCAATATTTCATTAATAAGACAATTATTGCATCATTGTTGTGTCATAAATAAATTAAATTATTTAATGTCTAAAAATAAAATAAATAAAATATCATTATGTATGAAATCTTTTTAGATTTCTAATGAATAGTTATAGTCGAATTTATCTTATGTATAACCCTATATTAAAAATTATCTACTTATTAAACTTTGATTTTAACTATTTTAACCATTCTTTAAATAAATTAATAATAAATGTCCTAATCTAATCCAAGTGGGCCTAAATGGTCATGTTTTATTCCTAAGTTTGTTTTTGGTCGCAGTACACTTATCGAATAGAATTAGGGCATGTGTTAGGGTAATAATAATATCATTTTTACCCTTAATTACCCTATTTACTTTTAACCGTGGTAAAAAAAAGTAAAAAGTTATTATTCACCAAAAATTATTTTCATCTCATTGAACCACATTTTAGTCCTTGATATTAACCGTGTATCTCGGATTTTCGAAATTCCACTCACAGAAAGGGTAAAATTAAGTTTTATGAAAAATTCATTTTTTTTAACTACCACTTATAATAATAATATAATTATTATATTTATAATTATATAATTATTATGCTTTTAAATATATAATTATCATTGTAATATATAATTATATTTATTATATAATTATTATATTTATAATTATTATATTTATAATTATATAATAATTATTATATTTATAATTTAATATATAATTATTATTATATTTGTAATTTATTATATAATTTTTACTATATTTATAATTATTATAATATTTAATATTATAATAATTATATAATTCTTATTATATATATATTTATAAAATTATATTCATATTTATATTCATATAATTATTATAATTTTAAATATATAATTATATTTATTATATAATTATTATATCTATATTTATTATATTTATAATTATATAATAATTATTATATTTATAATTTACTATATAATTATATTATATTTATAATTTATTATGTATTTATAATATTATATTTTATTAATTATATTTATTATATTTATTATAATAAATAAATTTAGTATATTTAATATATTATAATTATATATATATATATGAATTTATTATATAATTACTTATTTATATATATAAAAATATTACTGGGTTTTCTTTATTTTTTTAATCTTCATAGGCTTCGAGGTGAGGAACTACGGTTTTAGAGTACCATTACCATTCTTTCTATTTGGGAAATGAAATACCCAATCTAACCAATCGTCTACATTAGTTGATTCTTTTCGATCTGTTTTGATTTCCTTCGGTTAATTTACTCAAACCTGTTTTAACATTCTGTAATGATGCTGATTTTGTTAAATTATTATCCTCTTAAAAAAGTGTTTCATATTATTTTTCCTGGATTCTATAAACTTTTCTGACTAGATTTGTTGTACTGATATTTTTTAAGTTTCAAATTTGAATTAGGAGCATCAAGAAAAAAACGAAAAGATAATCTAGCTGTGGTGACTGTAAAATCAGGATGTAAAGGAACTACTACGTTCCTATTGAAGGTTGAGGTGATGGGAACAAACTGGATTTTATTGGTTGAACTTGAAATGAAAAATACAACGCATGACACACCTTAATAACGGAGAGAAATACAAGTCCACATATCTAGATCTAGTGCAGTAGTTGATACCTAACACTCTGAACATCGCAACAGTATGTATCGTCCCAAAAAAACACCATGTTATCTTTGTAACACATATAACCCATAAAATACAACAAAAGGGGGTTGAAGATAACATAGAAAACACCAATTTATTGAAAAGGAAACAAACCCAGCAAACTCAAACTAAACATCCAGACAGGTAGGTGAAGGAGAAGCAGCCACATATTGGGAATTACAGTTCGCAGGCATCAAGGTACATTACTCTGTGGTGGTGAGACGCGTGCACGGGGGGTCGGCCGCCCCTCTGCAAGCCAGGAAGAAAAAAGGAGGGCAAAGAGTGCGAGAAGCAGGAGACGTGACCACCAAACACCACATCCTCCCTCCCACCGGATCGCCATCATTACCATCTACACAAGGAATTGTGGTCAGAGCAGTTGCAGGAGAACCCTATTTATACAGTAAAGGGGGCCTCGGGTTCTTCACCTTTATCTTATTTTAATTACTTGTTGTCTTTATTCACATTATTTTATGTTCATTTTCTTCCACCATTTATCATTTAATTTAAAATAGTTTTCTCCATTGGAGTCCTCAGAAACTTCAAATATCGGACAAAAGATCCTGTCTTTGACTTCCCATTTCAACAATTTTTTACCTAACAAAATTTCAATAATTATTATTTATAATTAGGGAAACCTATCCATAAATTAAAAAATAACATTATATATATAAATATATATAGAAAAACGCTTAATCTTTTTTGAAACATACCCACAAAAATGGAAGCATGCTCGATGTATCCCTATGACAACCAATTTCTCAAGAAACAATGTGGAAGAAAGAAACAACTAATGAAAAAATGTATGTTAACAAATGAACTATATTAGTGAATTCTATAATGTGAAATGAACCTTGAGCTAATTCTATAATGTTAAAAAATACAAAAAAATATATATTATATTAAATTCGAAGATTACTACAAAAACATTTATGTAAAAGAATTTTTTTTGTTATATATTACAGTTATTAGTCGTCATAAATAGACAGAGTATATATTATATGAAAATATTTAAAACCGTCATATATTTTCCCACTATATTTTATATATATATATAGACACACACACATAACATACAATATATGAATCGTATGTTTTTGTGGTAAGGTACTTTGAAATATTTTAAATGATATCTTCAAAGTAAGGCACGGAGTCGGATGCATGTTTCACCTTAAATCTTTTTTCCATCTTTTTCTTTACGTTTTTTGGTTGAGTTAAACTTGAGTGAAAATAATGGGTTTTGAGTAGCTTTTGGAATGCTTTTTAGATTTTCTCGGTTTAAAATGGGCAACATCACAGTGTGGGTGGTCCCTAATGCAAAACAAGAAAATACAGAACGAGGGTGGTGATGTGTTGCTCGAGGGAGGTCTCGGTGGACCACAACTCGAGCAACCTTACCACGGTCATGATGGAGGCCGTGGTGAGAGAAAACAACTTACTTTTTGAGGCCATGTTGTAGCACATACCATTTCGAGCTGCGTGTTCAAGAACACCGCGACCATGACCAGGTTGTGGTGGAGGGCATGGTGACGATGAGGCTGGCTTTGAAACAACCAAAACCATCGACCTTCTTAAATCTCTTGCGTTTCAAATGGGAAACACATGTGGATTTAATGTAGAATCTTTAATACCGTTTTTAATCAATTCCCACCCCTATTAATCGATTGATTCTCCTCTCTTGATGATTTCATCGAATATGATGATTTTCCAGACGGCTTCTGAATGAATAAGGTGAGAATGAAAATCCCTCTTCTACTTGCTTTCGAGGGAGGTTCGTCCAAACATAGCTTGGAGATCAAAGCTAAGGCGAAGAAGACTCGATCCTGTTGTTCAACAATGGACGGGTTTGAAGATTCTTGAAGCTGATAGAGAGCGCATTAAGTTCTTCTCGTTCAACACTCACATACATTTCCTCCTCCAACGATCAAACCGATTTGTGGTAGGGATTTTGTTTTGATTGGTTTTTCCCTGTTCTTGATTTCTATGATGAACATTAATTAATTCATTTATAAATTAATTCTTGAGTCGTTCTTCCTAGAATTTCCATTGAATATTTTTCTTTTCAAGAAATAGGGTTTTGATATTTATTTTTAGAGATTTTTTTTATCATCCTCGTTCTTAGAATTTCGTCAACGATGACCAAACCAACACGACCTTCGTTTGAGGCTCACTTTTGTGTTTCATGTCGTTCTCCCTCTGTTCATTATTTGTCGTTGACGTTCGATTGGCCAATGATTTAATTATGTTTGAAAACCTGTTTCGTGGTGCATTTGATTCGATGTTTCTATGGCTTGTTTATGCGGGTTTGGTGTCGGGATTGGAGGCGTGGCATTAGCGTTACAGTAACGAAGGAAATCTAATGGTGGTACAGGTGACAGTGGTTTTGCGAGTCAGTTTGTGAGGGTGATTGTTTCCAGAGGCGTGACAATGTTGAATCCGACATGATTCACAAGCACTTCAGGCGAGACCCGCAGCGAGAGCAAAGGATTCAATTACGCGGGGTGGTGACAAGCGCAATATCTTGAGTTTTTGGGAAATTTCATTTTACACAATGTCCAGTTTGGAATAACACATGTCATGTGAAACCCTCTGTGCAGTGTCTAGCCTTTCAGTTCAAGGAAGTATCACATGACCACAAACTTTGTCTATATGTCATGTGACTTACTTTGATAGTAGTAGGTGTGTTTTCCATCGAACCAATCTAGCTTTAGTATGTTTCCCCATTTCAGCTCTCATGAGGGTATAGTTAGGCATCCCACTACAATTAAAGGATGAGCAATCCCCTATGTGGTCTTATTCTAGATATAGTCAGGTATCCCTCATTGTGGCCTGAGGTGTGATCCGCTATCCCACTTTTCCCTAGGTTGGGTCATGTATCTCATAACCGACATCCAGGGCGTGTGATCCCATTCATAGAGGGTTTTCCCAAATATGGTCATGTATCCTCCATAGGCCCTACGTGTGATCCCCCACCTATGTATCTTTCTCTTGCGAGTTCCAATAGTGTTTGAAGGGCCCATGAAGTGAGTTCTCTCAGATGAGGGTTACCTTGATGCTTTAGATAGAGTCCCTAGTCTAGTCGTGAGGACTAATAACACCTTGAGACTTTGAGTCTTCCTTTAAGAATATATAGATTTATCTTTTTTCCTCTTGTTATGTGTTTTAGAGCTAAGACTCCCTTTGATGCTTTGTGTTTGGAGTTTTCAGGGTATCATACTTGGTATGTTTATACTCACCCTTACATGGGCTCAACCCACATGTTTCGTATCTTATTCATAAGATAGTCTTCCGACAGGGTCCTAGGGGGTCTTGGAGTCGGTGGATCTTAGTTGGGACTACAGATGGATCATGGAGTCATAGTTTTGTAGTTGTTTCCTTTTGGTAGTGTATCAAACTCTTTGAAAGTTTGGTGGGATTGTATTTGGACCTTTGTATATTTCCATACTCCTTTTTTTCATACATTGACGTGGGATTAACTGTTATGCATTCATTTATTGTATCCATTTTTTATCTTTTTCCATCTTACTGGTGATTAGATATGTGTGTATGTAGACATTTTCTTGAGGCCATGTCCTCCCATGTGAGTGTTATGCCTACTCGGCGCTAGTCTCCATCCCCTGGTCTGTTGGATGCGCGCATGGGGTGTCACTCTTGGTTTACCGCTGGCCAAGAAAGCTCTAGTGGGTCGGGCCATGACAAAATGGTTTCAGAGATTGAGTTTTCTTAAGACTGAAGTTTGGAGATGGTATAGTTGTGACGATTAGATTAAGAACTAGTGAAACAGTGTTAAAGTATATCAACATAAATCTCAGGACATGGGACCTAGTGACGGTTTAGCGGCCGACGTATCCATTCGCATTGACTCTAATAACCTACTTGTTGACTTGGTACATGTAGGTATTGGTTGGAGGGAAAAATTTGGTACATGCATCATATTGGAATATGTTGAGGTATCCATGTCATTTTTGAGTTAGCTCCCCCGATATTCTCTTTTGATCATAGCATGTCTTGAATATTTCATGGTTCCTCCATGAGGAAAACAAGCTAGGATTCCATAGAAGGATCACAATGTTGATCCTCTTAGTGATGATGCTTCAGTATAGAGACCTGTGAAGGAGGTAGTTCCTCCTAGTGGATTAACAATATTACATCCACTAGTTGAGCAGTCAGTTATTCTAGAAGTACCAACAGATGACACACCCAGGCTTAACACACTTCACAAGTTTTAGAGACTGAGACTGCATATATTAAGATACAAGCCAGACCCCCAGGAAACAAAAAACTATCATGATCTGGTGGACCATGTTATCTTAATTGTCAGGACCCCTCCCGATTAAATAACGGACCTCACAATGAGCCTCCTCCATAACCCATCTGGGCGATAGTGGGGCTCGGTGACACAGACACATGATGAGACAACCCTCTCTTAGGTAGAGTTTGTGAACCTCTTCATAGAGGAGTTTTATATAGTGATTTTACGAGCAATACGTAAGTAAGAGCTATTGGATATCCAACATAGCATCATGTCAGTCACATAATATGCGTTGAGGTTCACCAACCTCTCATAGTATTCCATAGATATGGTATGTGATGGATACTTTTGAGAACATACCATTGAGCATGAACTTCACCTCGAAATCCAAGTTGGAGTTATATCTCTTTACATCCCTTCCTATGTTGAGGTGCTAAAGTGTGCCTTAGTTATAGAGAGATTTTTGGCAGAGTTGATGTTGACTGATGGCTCCGATAGTGGACACCTTTAATATGATACCTCAATAGATGGTAGTTGACATTAGAATTAGGTATCCAAGAATTTGAGGTGATTCTGAAGATAGTATTAAGATAGAGGTTCTTACACTCAGGGCTCTTAGGGAGATTTTACTGAGTCATGGGAGTGGCGATTCTACTCCTATGATGGGTGAGGTCATATCACGTGGGATTACCCAACCTTACGTGCAACAGATAGGGAGATGGTTTAATGGCCATCAAGGTAGAGGTATTGAACTGAACAAGGAGATCTACAGGGAGGCAGACGTGGTAGAGGATGTGGGATATTTTTTTGGAGGTGCTTGATGTTATGATTTTTCGACTATTTCCACCCCTATGTGGTCCATTCCATGCCCAGGGAGCTAGTGGTATTGGGAATTGAAAACATCATACAAAGAGGCTTACAACCCAGAGGCTTTGGGAATGATCTGAGGTATGATTTGTGTCTACTCTACTTTAGCTTCAGTTTTGATAAACAAAAGTGTGAGCCACTCCTTCCTTTCCATATTACATATTTGATACTTAGAGATTCTAATGGAGCCTTTAGATTGACCTTTGTGAATAGAGACTCTTACTAGGGAATATACGATGATCACAAACTTCTTCTGACTAAGTAACATGACTCTTGGATAAGAGAGATTCAGATGAGATCTCGTCATATTAAAGATGAGACCCTGTGATTTCATTCTAGGTATGAATTGGATCTCTACAGTATATGTGGAGATTGACTATTTTAGGCAAAGGATGCGATGTGATTGGGTAGATGAGATGATATTTTTCTCCATCTATGAGAAGAAACACAAAGAAGAAAAGGGTGGTCTCATATGCAGGAGGATACAATCTATTTATCATTAGTTAGCTAATATATCCCATGGAGAAGTAAACTATTGGAGTTGGTGACCAAGGAAAAACTCTTTGTACTTTGATTATATGTATATTTGATGTATTGAATATTAATAAAACTTATTATTACATATTTTTTGTTGTTCTTCATAACTCTAATGTAATAATATCCTAGAGTATACATCACATTGATAAGGTTATAGTAGTTCCCCACTGTGATGAGAACCTTGATATGTTATGATAATATTCTCAAATAATGTTCTGTGTTTGAATAACGTACTATGATGGAACACATAGTTCATAGACTGTCAAGTGAGATTACTCGTAAGTAGATGAGCCTTCTTCTCATTAAGTTCGCACTAGGTAATCTCCAAGATGGGAGATTATGAGAACATACCTGCTAGTATAAATTATCCATGTTTTGGTGTCATCGAATATTCCTATACATGAGTGTGTGTGATGATCCTTAGAATTTAAGATTCTTTTTAATGCATGTTAAAACTCACATACATGGATGTATTTCGTAAACCATGATGATAACAATTAATTATGAAGTTTGATACATTAGGCGTGTCATGAGTGACATTTCATTAATGAATAAGTCAGGGAATGATTTGTCCCTTTCATCTTTATGAAATATTATATCTTGGACCTTCGATTAGAATATAATGGATGCATTACATTCCATGGATATGGTGTAACAATGTGTTTATTTCAGATAGTCAAAGAAAGAAATATCGAGGATATAGGATGGTAAAACAAATGTGCAACCTGCTTGATGAGATATAGTGAAAAAATGGATTATATTACACAGTGAGTGTTCATATGTGGTTGTCGATATTGTGATATTAATTTCTTTCTCTTGGGTGACTTGATTCATCACTAGACTGTAATCTTTGTCTTTAGGAATGCTTTCCAATGAGAAAAAATCTTAGAGGGACACACACTAATTGTTTCCATTAATCTTGATTAAATTCTATCTGAGTTTAATTGATGAAATAAATATTATTCTCATGTTTGAGTAATAATTTTATTCAAGTAATATTTTCTCATAAATTAAATAAATATTTATACATCGTCTTGCGATTAAAATATTTATTTTATTTATTGAATATTTTAATAAAAATTTATTTTATAGATTGTGAATAAAATATTTACTTGTGAATAAAATATTTATTTGGTTGTTCAAAAAATGAAGGAGGAGTTCGAACGGGCTAAGACAAAGTCTGATGATAAATATTAATTAACAAGATCGTTACATAATATTTGTTATTTCACAAGTAGCTGCACACCAAAAAATAATAAGAATATAACTTTTATTATGTGGAATGTGGTTTATTAAAGGTAATAAATGTTATTTAATGAATTGTATGAAATTGAATAATATTTTAACTTAAATCCTAACTTTATAAATAGATGACCATGTCTATTATGTAGAGTATCCAAAAATTGAGAATATAGAATTTTTGTGCAAAACAGATTCTCTTTAAACTCTTCCCCCTCTCCCCCTCTCAAGAACGAGAAGTACAAGAGTGATTTTTTCAAGAACGAAAAATGAGTGATCAAGAACAAACAACACAAGACATTCAAATTGCATCGCTAGCACCTATAGATCGAGTGGTGTTTCTCAGAGATTATAGGAGAACATGTGGATCACTGCTAAATGGATTAGATCCTTAGGTATTCACAGTGTAACAAATTTAATCTGAAAGGGTCTTTTTAGATGACAAAAATTCACCAACGAAGAATGTTCCTAAGCTCAGATATTGATTTCCTCAAATATTAAATAAGTTAATTATGAATTTGATGTGAAATATCATCACTCTTTATTTCAGGCAATGAATATTAAAATAAATTTTAACATATCTCTCACCTCTGCATGCTTTCACTACACCCATAACCAAAAAGTGATATCAGAGTGGTCACATTTAAATTTATAATTATTTATTTTATTGTAGATCTATGAGCAATTTTGGTTAAATTTTTATTTCATGCTATTTTTTATTTAATATGATTTGAATTAATATGTCATCAATATATTAATCATGTTTATTCAGTGTTTCATTTTCCTAAAGGTTTAAGAACAAATGAAGAACCATCAAAGATTCCATCAGGAAGTGCCAAATCTTTGACCTACAAAACCGGGTTACACGACGTGCATCCGGAGCACACACCATATAACTATTCACATTGTATCTAGATGTGCTGAGTAATTAATTACACATAGTGATTTTATTGCATACTATATTTTGATTGGGACAACTTGACACACGACAAGTGGATATAGGATGTGTAGCTGGCATGTTCACACCGTGTAGTCTGGCCGAGTTAACATGCTGAATCCCCAAGAGTTTGACTTGGATATACGACAATCGAGGTACATGGCATGTAGCTAGATGTACACACTGCATAGTCTCCCATTAATAGATAAAATTAAAATTACATTAAATTTGAAAATTTCAGCATTAAGACCTTATTTTATTGATTGGTACACCGTTGTGTGTTTGACAATTTAATATTGGTTTTAAAGAATTTTAAATGTTCAATTAATTTATTTTAATTAATATGTCATTATTGGTCCTTCTGTTTATTTTCCATGAATTTAAATAATTATGGGTATCTCAGAATAATATCGAATGATCATTAAGATGAAAGATAATTAATTAATTAATTAAGTAATTAATGTAAAACACATTTATCTTAAATAATAAATTAATGAATAAAGAAATGAATGTTATCCATTTACTTTTGTGTATTCATTTCATGTTTAACCATTCATGATCTTGACCAAGACATGTGTATGTGTTGTATGTTTTAATTTAATTTATTGCACGAGTTTACAATTATTTAATATCAAATTAAATGATGGTTTGTGAGTTATCCCTCCCTCTATTATTATGTAGGAACTGTGTGTCCAAGGATATCTATGTAATCCCCTTTAACCAATCCTTTGGTTCCCCTTAGTTATGAGTGCGTAATAAATATTTGTAATTAATTTATCATCCCACGACGCGTGGAGGCAGTTAAAGATGGAATCATAATGATTCAAACATAGGTGATACATAGGTGGACATGTGGAATGATGTAACTCATGCTAAGACAAAAAAATGAATTATTTCCCCTAGGTCAAAGGTTGATTTAATATCCCCTCATTAAATCATTTGTTAGATAAAGATCATGAATGGGTCATTTAATAAATTAATTTTTTTTCAATGAAATTATTTATTTTATGGATGTAAGGATTCAATCACATAAATAAATGAATTAATGTGTAAAGACAAAAATTAAATAAATGAATTACGTGTAAATGTTTTTATCCAACATAGTTAATTAATTAAGTAACATCAACTTAATATTAACAAGACATGTAAAAGATAAAACAAGATAAAATTTATGAATAATAAATTATAATCCCTCAATTAAATATTAATTCAAACTAATTCTTCCATTAATTTATTGAGAATGAAATCATATAACTAAGTGTTGTTCATCATCCACAATATCCCTACGTTCAATATTGGTGAATGATAACCTCTTAAATGGAAGTAACCTCCATTCGTGGTTTAGATGCCTTCAGGTTGTGCTACACCATGAATGGAAATCTTACATGCTAGAATCCTCAATGCCTAATTCGCTTAATAATGAGGAGTGTGATGAAGAGTTCCTTTTCTATGAATGAAATTTGAGTGATGCGGTTGATGTTCAATATTTGATGCTTTCATAGATGTGAAGTGAACTAATGAATTCTCACATAAACATGGATGCATATAGCATGTTCGAGCACCTCTATGGTCTATACCAGGAGAGATCTATTAAAGAATGATTTGAGATTTCTAAGACTCTCTTTCAATGAAAGCTTAGAGTGGGTTCCCCAGCTGGGCCTCACATAGTCATGCTCTTTGGATACATTGAGTGGTTAGAGGTTCTAGGGTTTAAACTCCTCAAAGAACTATGCACCAAACTCATTCTAGAATCACTCAGAGCTTCTCCATCTCTTCTATGTATTTCAATATGAACAACATTGAGAAGTATATTCTAGATCTTCTTATGCTTCTTCTCCAAATTGATAAGGATACAAAGCATGAAAAACCTTCGGTCCTTATGGTGAAAAAATGGAAAGGGAATGCGAAGAGCTTTAAGCCAAAATCTTCTTCACCTCCTTCCAAGAAAAGGAAGACCAAGGGGAAAGCAAGGGAACATGATGCTATCTGTTTCACATGTGGTAAGAAGGGCCATTGGAATAAAACATGCACCCAGTCAAAGAAGTAATGGGAATCTTCAGGTATGTTTGTAATCAAGTGAAATTGATCTTTTATTAAAAATTGGGAATTAGATACAACTTGTAGTGCTCACATATGTATTAAAATATAGGAACCAAGTTGTAAGATTCTGGTCTTTTCTGGAGTTTACCCAGGCTTGAATTCATGCACTCTTTTTTCCTTTTTTGATTACTTTTTGATTGGGTTGTACTTTGGGACATGATTGGGTGAAAATTGAGAAAAATGGAAGAAAAATGGGTTGTGCATGGATAGTGCATGATTAATGAAAACCGTTCTCCCCAGCCCAGAAAACCATGAAACCCTGGAAATTAGAGAATCGCATGGATGGCACATGGTTTGAAAAATAGTGCACCCTAAAAAGTAAAACCATGCGCCACTAAACAATAGGCGTAAGGTTGGTGCACAGTTGTGGAAAACCATGCACCCCTACCCAAGAAACCGTGCGTGGTAATTTCAATTGCCCAAAAATTAGTTTTAAATCCACTCAAACCCCTAAAACATACCCCATTCGACCCAAAATCAGACCCTTATAATTTTGGACAATTTCAGAGCATTCCAGAGGGGTTTTGAGGCCCTTTGACCTCAATTCTTCATGATTCGAAGCCCTAATCAAAGATACTCTTTTTTCTTGATAAGTGGATCCTATCCCGCTACTTTCCTGTTCATCCTCTTTCTTTCTATTGTTCTTTTGGTGGAATTTATCTTATATTTTTCTAGATCTAGGCTTTTGGATATAGATATAGATTGGAAAAATATTTATTTCTTTAATATTGATTTAGGGTTTTGAGATACAGGTCTAAATATATATCACTGTGCCACTCAATTTTGAGGATTTCTGTTGGGAAATCTTCTTCAACGAATCAAGTTAGGTGGTCTAAAATTCAAATCCCATGGGCATGATTTTGATTATATATATGAAAGTTGTATAATTTCTGGAGTTGTTCAGCAATTGAAATCTCTAACTGAATTAATTAATGTTGTAAATCAATAAATTGAGATAGTTGTGAAATTGTGATATTTTGGATCATTGAATGAAATAATTAATTAGAGAATTAAATATGTGATTGTAGGATTTTGGAATTTGATAATTAATTAGGGAATTAATTATGTGATATTGACATTGTGAGTTGAGATAACTAATTGGGAAATTAATAATGGTATATTGATATAGTGATTTGAGATAATTAATTGGGTAATTAATTATTGGATATTGATGCCATGAAATGAATAATTAATTGGTGAATTAATTATGAGATATTGAATTATTGTGTTTGAATAATTAATTGGTGAATTAATTATTAGATTTTGATATTCTGAAAATATTAATTAATTATTAAATTAATTAATAGACTTGGATTAATTAATTTATGAATTAATTAATGGAAGTTGTGATGGTTTATTCTGATAAGAAGATTAATGTGTTTAATCTTAGTGGATGTGAAAATATGAAAACATGAGATAATTAGATACATGTGAAGTTTTGATAAGAAATGATGCATGTAAATAGTTGATAAATGGGGTGCTAGACAAGACGATTTACATCAGTGATATACATGCATAGTTGTTAAATGGAGTTCTAGACATGAAGATCTATGACAATGATAAATCTATCCATATAGTTAATAAATAGGGTGATAGAAATGGAAATCTACACCAATGATATATGCACATGATTTAGAATTGGGGTGCAAGACATGATGATATACACCAATGATATATATGAATGCTTGAGAATTGGGTGCTAGACAGGATGTTCTATGCCCATGATATATATTCATGATTGATAAACAAGGTATAAGACATGGCGTTTTACACCCAAAACAATGGAATTTGAATATGGTTCCAAGTGGTCATAATAATGAAATATGAATTGAATGTGTAACATGATTCAGACTCGATACTGACTGAAGCAGGTATTGAGGTATGAGTGTCGCTAGGAACCTAATAGTCGATGTAGTTTACTAAATATTAACTGATAATGTGAAAACTATTTACTTATGAATTGAAGTTATTTCCTTACACAAATACATTCACTTTTTATTGAATGGATATAATTTATACACTGTTGGTGGTGTCCTACTGAGTTATAATCACACCCTACTCAGGCTGCTTGATCAGTACCTGAATAGATTTCATGGATACAGGATAGGTTAAGTGTAAGGGACCTATGTTAGACGGTTGAGTTGGGATGAATCATGTATGAGGGAACCAGACATGGTTTGGGACCCTCTTGGGAGTTGTCAATGCCTTTATTTTTAGTTTGAATTTTAGAAAATTGACATTCACATTAGCTTGACATGTTTTCTTCTTTAGTTGGATATTGTATTTCTTGCATTGATTATCTTGAGATATTGGTATTGTTTATGATTATATATGCATACTCTTTTATTTATTTATTTTTAGTGGTGTATGAAAATGATAAAATAGGGTATAATATCCCCATGACTGACTTATCAGGCCTTCCCTACTAGTCGGTAGCCTCTGACATATAAGGAGGTGTGCCTGAGGTCATGTGACCAATCAACTCAGGGCATAGGTGAGTGGCACCTAGGCCAGGACATTACAAAGTAGTATCATTAACCAGTTTTATTTTCTTCTTTTGTCTTACTATTTGGTAATGGTATACAGGAGACTAAGAAGAGTCAATTCTTGGTTATGAGCTTGTGCATGGGAGTAGATACCCCATGTATGGGAGAGAACCTTGGTTCCTAGGGTGGGATTATTATTATTTTTGTTAGTTGTTGCAGTTGAATGTTATTTCACCTTGGGTGACACACTTGTTGTGTGATGTGATTATTATTTCAAAATATTTGTTGAGAATTGACTCGTGGTTCAGTATGGAACATGATTATAGTCTATATGCATCATTATAGGCACTAAATATTATTTTGTGACATGCATCATTATATGCACGTACGGGAAAATGGTTTTTGAGTAAGTTGTTGAACTTAAACTATTTTATTGGATTATAAAATTGAATTTAAATGGGATTCTACTATGAAATTGTAATTGGTAAAAATGATTAAATAATGCAAATAAATGGGTGTCTAAATGAGTACTTGAACTATGAGAATGTGTTTACCCTTGTTAACCAAGACCTAGGTGTAGGATGGTTAAGAGTAATGATAGCGCCTCAGTTTTGACCATGTGGTGAGGTTTGGGGAAAGGACAGATTGTGATTATTACTCATACATAAATGCGATAATTTTTTTTATGATTCCTAAGATGTGTGTTTGGAATTGTATAGTTATGAATCCATGACGATGCCTGTTAAGAGGATGATATGAGAAGATGTCTAGAGATGCACTACCAGTAGTGGAACCATAGGCACTGATAGTTCCAGGTGAGGAAGATAGGAATCAATTCTAAGAGAAATTTGACCACTTCATGAAATTCATAGAAAGATACCTAGGGTGGATTGTGAAGAGAACATGTGACCTTATGAGGGAGTTTTAGTTGTAGCATCCTATGACATTTACTAGAGAGGATGGACTTGAGTGAAGTTTAGTTTTTTGTTGATTCAATCAAGATGATACTTGAGTATTTAGAGACTCCTACTAAGAAGTGGATCAAGTTGACCACTTATATTCTATGAAGATCAGTGAAGTGTTGGTGGTACATCTAATCTTGGACTGGATATATTGAAGGTGTGCTATGGAAGGACTTCTTAGAGATGTTCTTAGATCACTTCTACCCAGAGAAGCTGAGACATGAGAGAGCAGATAATTTAATGAGGCTGACTCAGGGGATAATGTATGTGATAGACAATGTGAGTTTCTTTACATATTTTCAATGCTTTTCTCCAACATTGGCGGAAGGTGAGGGTACTCCAAAAAAATTATTTTAGGATGTACTTAAGTGTTAAATTAAGTCCAAGGTGAATATCTTCAGGCTGAAGAAGTTTTCAGAAGTGGTGAATCAGGATATCATCTATGAGGGTAACCTGAAGGAGGATTTCAATGGTGTATAGGTGGTTTATTTTGGATGATCTAGAGGTATGTCCTCTGAGATCCAGAAGCATCATTATGAGAAGTTTATCCAAAGTAGTGGGAAGAAGAGTGTCTAATCATAGGGATCAGTCACTCATGATCTTACCCAATTATTTTTTCACTAGTGTGGTATGCCGGGACACCTTCATAAAAATTTTCCCTAACCAATAGTGGAATGAAAAGACTGTGTCAAGATGGGAAATCTACAAGGGTTTTATAGGAATCTGAGGCACACAGTTGTTGATAGAGGATCTAGATAGAACCATGGCGTGGGAAGGGGATCTAAGGAACCATATTAGTCTGGAAGATGGAGTTCTACTGGATGATGAAGTAGAGGTAGTGGACATGGTGTTTCTAGGTAAGAAATCCTATATCATCCGAGTGGTGAAACTCAAGGGAGTCATATGACATAAAAAGGAATAGGGGTAGGATATTTACATGAAGTGCAACATACAATTGTGGATAGATAGGCTAGCCCATTGATAGTGATAGGTAATATTCTCATGGATTCTACTTTACCATGTGCCTTATTTGATACTGGTTCCCCTCATTTCTATATATCCAAAAAACTAGTTAATAGTTTAAGCTTGGTGGTGGATTTTGTGAGTGGGGTAATGAAGATAGATACATCATTGGGAGTACAGTCTAGTGATATCTGTTTTTGAAATTAATGTTCTCTTGAAGTTGGTGAGTATCATTTTACGCGGGATCTATACATCCTAGATATGTTAAACTTTGACCTAATTATGGGTATGGACTTGCTAGTTGCATACTGAGCTCACATTTATGGTTACCAAATGAGAGTGACCTTCACATCTCCCAAGAGAGACTACTATATTCTTTGTGGATAATGAGATATCTAAGTAGGATGAGTGGGGACAATTACTCAGAAACTAGAATAGATCACAACCTAGGGTGCTAGTCTTTTACTCAGTTATGATGGTGTGAAGTATAATATCATTCCAATAGTGGTGGAACAATTCTATATGTGTTTCCTGAAGACTTATCAGGGATGCCACCTGAGAGATATGTGGAATTTACAATTGAGAACATGTTGAGGGCTGAGTGAGTTTCAATTTTACCATACAAATCAGAACCAAAAGAGCTTCAAAATATCAAGACTCAGCTATAGGAGTTGAAGGATAAGAGGTTAATCCATCTGATTACATTGCCTTTGGGATCACCTGTGTTGTTTGCCAAGAAGGCAGATGAGAGTTTGTGCTTGTGTGTCGATTATCAAAAGTTGAACCGAATGACTATGAAGAATTGATATCCTCTTCTGCATATTAATGATCTATTTGACTAAATAAGAGGAGCTTCTCTGTTATTAAATATTAACATGTTACTAGGTTATCATTAGTTGAGAGTTTGAACTTCTGGTATACTGAGAACTGCTTTCAGAAGCAGGTATGGCCTTTATGAGTTCTTCGTAATGCCTTTTCGGTTAATGAATACACCATAAATATGTATTTCCCTTATGAATATAATCTTCTATCCTTACATAAATCATTTTTTTGTGGTGTTCATGGATGATATCTTGGTGTACTCTAATACTCATGATGATCATGTCCAATATCTTGACATAATCTCGAGTACACTGAGAGAGCATATGATATATGTCAAACTATCCAAGTTTCATTTCTCGATTGATCAAATACACTTATTGAGACACATTTTATCAGTGGAAGGTGTGTTAGTGTACCCATAGAAGGTTCAGGAAGTGGTATCTTGGGAGAATCTCGAGAAAATATTCGATATCCGTAGATTTTTGGGGGTAGTTAGATATTATCAAAGATTCATCCAAGAATTTTTCCATTTGGAAGAGATGCTTTCAGGCTTGACCAAAAAGGGATAAAATTCGATTCGTCAGATGATAGTGAGGAGGCATTCCAGGAGTTGAGAAAACATTTAACCCCAGCACCAATCTTGATCTTACCTGATCTTGGTGAGGAGTATACAGTATATTGTGATGCTTCTTGGATAGGAATCAGAGCTTTGTTGATGCAAGGAGATCGCATTTTGGTGCATAGGTCTCAACATTTGAAGCCACATGAATGGAACTACCCTATTCAAAACCTTGAATTGGTAACAAGGATTTATGCCTCAATGTGATGGTGACATTGTCTTTTGGGATAGAAGTTTATGGTGTTTACCGATCACAATAAATTAAGGTACATCTTCTCACAATAAGATTGGAATATTCGGTGGTGACGATGGGTTGATTATATAAAATAATTTGATTTTGAGATGGCATATATTTCTAGGAAAGGAAACAGTGTAGCTGACACTTTGAGTAGGAAAACTCAGACTCAGATGGTACAAGAGTCTAGTGCTGAGTGAAAGATGATGGCTTTACTAGCTAAGATGCATGTGGTGGTTCATAAGAGTCAAGTATGAATTTCAGTGGAGTATACACTTTTGATATGGATTCAATAAATGAAGTATGAGGATCCAATGTGTTTGACCTATAGGGGAATCCTTGAATATGGGGAGTCACCTTCATAGTGGAGCATAGATGAGGACAATATCATCTATATCAGGAATCATGTTGTTGTTCCTATGAGCATATAAGAGGATCTAATGCTGTAATTTTCTACCTCAAAGTGGACAGTACATCCAAGTGTGACCAACACGTATCGTGAACTTTGAAGATTATTTTTATGGATGGGAATGAAGAAGGGAATAACAAGGTTCATGACACGATGCTACACCTATTAGCAGGTGAAGGAAGAGCATAAAAAACCTGGAGGTTTATTTCAGTCATTTTCCATTCTGGATTGGAAGTGGGATGATGTAATAATGGAATTTGTGGTGGGTCTTCCAAAGATTCCAAGGAAGAATGATGCTATTTGGGTTGTTATGGATCAAATGACTAAAGAATTGAATTTATTTCCTATACAAGAGACTTTCCTAGTGGAGAAGTTGGGAGACTTTTATATTTGGGAGATAGTCCGTCGGCACGAGTTTCCATGGACTATAATTTCAGATCATGACTCATGTTTTACTTCACTCTTCCCATGGGGCTAGAAGAAAGTTCTTGGTACACAATTTCTATTGAGTATGAATTTTCACCCATAAACATATGGGAAGTCGGAGCGTAATATATAGGTGCATTAGTATATGATATGGGTGTGCGTTCTTGACTTCGGTGGGTCATAGGAGAAGCACCCAATTTTGGTGGAGTTTTCCTATAAAAATAGTTATCAAGAAATGATATATATGGAAACATATGAGGCTATTTGTGGTAGCCATGTAGATCACCACTATACTGGATGGAGGCTGGTGTGTCAGATTTGTTGGGACTAAGTCTCATTCTGGATATGTCGATGCTGGTACAATTGATTTTCAAATGTATGGCTACAACTCAGAGTAGGCATAAGTCACATATTAACATATGGAGATGACCCTTAGAGTTTATAGAGGGTGATCATGTATTTCTTTATGTTTTTCTTAGGTTGGGTCACCGCATGATATAGAGATAGGGCCATTTGGTGCCCAAGTTTGTCAGATCGTTTGAGGTAGTGGAGAGAATCAGGCCGGTGGCATACCATTTGGATCTTCCATAGAAATACAATGATATGCATGATTTTTTACATGTATTAAAACCATGGTGGTATCACCCTAACCCTTCTCATGTGATCAATGTAGATGACGTTGACCTTGAAGCAAATGTGTCCTTTAAAGAGCACTGGATACGTATGTTGGACCATAGTGAGTAATTTTTGCAGGGAAATATCATGACAATTTTTAATATATTATGGAAACATGGTCATGTGTAGGAGAAACATGGTAAAGATAAGATGATATGTGGGATCATTGGACCAATATTTTTGGCTCATAATCATAGAGAAGCTTGGGAGTGCAGCTTGAGGACGAGCTGTTATAAGGTGGAGAGATTGTAAGATCCTGAACTTTTCAAGAGTTAACTCAAACTTGAATTCAGACACTCTTTTATATTTATTTGAATAATTTTTATTTGGGTTTTAATTTTGGGTTTGATTGGTTGAAAATTGAGAAAAACAGAAGAAAAAGGGGTTGTTCATGGTTGGCGCACGGTTAGATCAAACCGTGCGCCCTAGCCCAACAAATCGTGCAACCCTGGAAAGTGGGGAATCACATGGCTATCACACAGTTTGACAAACCATGCATCCTAAAAAGATAAACCATTCACCCCTAAAACAATATGCGCATGGTTGGCATATGGTTAGGTAAAACCATTCACCCCTACCTAGGAAACCATTCATGATAATTTTAATTTCCCTAAAATTAGTTTTAAATCCACCTGAACCCATGAAACTTCCCCCATTCAACCCAAACTTAGACCCTTATGATTTCGGATGATTTTAGAGATCCCCAAAGGGATTCCAAGGCTGTGCGAGTTATGTTCTTCATGATTTGAATCCCAAATCGAAGATTTTATCCTTTCCCAGCAAGTGAATCATATCCATTTGTTTTCTTGTTCAACCTCCATCCTTATATTGTTCTTTTGGTGGAAGTTATATTCTATTTTTCTAGAACTAGATCTAGATTTGGTGAATCTAGATCTATGCTTGTGGATCTATATCTATATCTCCAAGATCTTGATTTCCTTAATCATTATTTAGGGGTATGAGATACAGATCTAAATCTACATCATTTTGCTGCTCAATTTTAGGGATTTTGATTGGGCGATCTTCACAAACGAGTCAAGTTAGGTGGTATAAAATCAAATATGAAAATTGTGATTTTGATTACATATATGAAAGTTATAAAATTTCTAGATTTGTTTAGCAACTGATATCTCTAATTGAATTAATTAACGTGGTAAATCAATTTATTGAGATAGTTGTGAAATTGTGATATTTTGGTTCATTGAATGAAATAATTAATTAGAGAAATAATTATGAGATTGTGAAATTTGTGAATTTGATAATTAATTAGGGAATTAATTATGAGATATTGATATCATTATTTAAGATAATTAATTGTGAAATTAATTATAGAATATTGATATAGTGATTTGAGATAATTAATTGGGAAATTAATTATGGGATATTGGTGCCCTAAAATAGAAAAATAATTGGTGAATTAGTTTTGAGATATTGAATTAGTGTGGTTGAATAATTAATTGGTGGATTAATTATTGGATGTTAATATTGTGAAAATATTAATTAATTGTCAAATTAATTAATGGACTTGGATTAATTAATTTATTAATTAATTAATAAAAGTTGTGATGGTTAATTGTGATAAAAAGATTAATGTGTTTAATATTGGTTGATGTGAGAATGTGAAAACATTGGATAATGAGATACATGTGATGTTTTTATAAGAAATGATTCATATTAATAATTGATAAATGGGGTGATAGACATGATGATCTACACCAGTGATATACATGCATAATTATTAAATGGGGTGATAGACAAGAAGATCTACACTAATGATAGATATATCTATATGGTTGATAAATGAGGTTCTATACATGACGATCTACACCAATGATATATGCACATGATTGAGAATTGGGGTGCAAGACATGACAATCTAAATCAATGATATATATGCATGGTTGAGAATTGGGTGCAAGACATGATGTTCTATGACCATGATATATATACATGATTGATAAACGAGGTACAAGACATGGTTTTATACTCAAAAAACATCGTTATTTGAATATGGTTCCAAGTGGTCATAAAAATAAAATATGAATTGAAAGTGTAACATGATTCAGGCCCGATGCATGCCAAAGAAGGTATTGAGGTATCAGTGTCCCTAGGAACCCGATGGTCTATGTATTTTATTAAATTTTAATTGATAATGTGATAACTATTTACTTATGAATTTTAGTTATTTATTTATACAACTAAATACACTTTTTACTGACTAGATTTGTTTTAGACACCATTGGTGGTGGTCTATTGAGTTGTACTCACATCCTACTCAAGCTGCCTGATTGGTACCCGAATAGTTTTCATGGATACATGAAAGGTTAAGGGAAAGAGTCCTGTGGTAAATGGTTGGGTCTGGATGGATCATGGTTGAGGGAACCAGATGTGGTTCGGGACCCTCTTAGGAGTTCTAAGGTCATTATTTTATGTATTCATTTTAGGCACTTTATATGCACATTATCTAGATATATTTTTTTTCTTTAGTTGGATTTTATATTTCCTGCATTGATTATCTTGAGATATTGGTATTTTTTATGATTATATAAGTTTTCACTTTTGTTTATTTATTTCTACTGGTGTATTAATATGATAAAAGAGAGTATAGTCTCCCCATGATCTTCTTATAAAACACTCCCTGCTAGTTGGAATCCTCTGGCATACAGGGATACATTCTTGAAGTCATGGGGCCAACCAGCTTGGGAAACCCATTCCAGGATGTTACACAAGTAGATTCAGAAAGATTAACTATAGAGAGGTAGACCTTCTAGTAGCCAACGAAGCTAAACTTTCTACTATATCTATCAGAGACTTCCACCTCAAATTTTCTACTAGAATGATCTTGGTTTAAAAGGGTTTTTATTATGTGCCTTCAGTTACCAAAAACATAATTTCTATATCCAGACTTGATAGAAATGGACTGATTTTACGATTTGGGAATAAATGTTACTCCATTTATAAAGATAATATTTTTTTTGTCAAGACACATTTAAATAATGGTCTTTATTTGTTGAATTACATGGACCAAATAATGCAAATTGATAATGAAGTTACTTCACATGACTCATACCACACCCACCTTTGGAATCATCAGCTAGGTAATGTAAATGAAAAGAGCTTGAAAAAATTACACCCAGATGGATATTTAGTATCTTTTTATCTAAAACCACTTGGTGTATGTTACTCATGTTTACAATAAGAAATGACCTAATCCCTATTTAGTGTGAAAGAAGGGATAAAGAGCTTCTTGAATTAGTTCATACCAATGTGTATGGAACATTTCTTTTTAAACCAAGTGGTGGGTACTCATACTTCATAACTTTTATGAACGATTTTAGTAGATATGGATATGCCCACTTAATTAGATATAATTTAGATTAATTTGATAAATTCAAGGAATACAGGAATTAAGTTGATAACCAAGATTATAAGAATATAAAGAAACTTCGCTCAGACCATGGTGAAGAATATCTTAATCAATACTTCCTTGATTATTTATGAAAGTTTAGGATTTTATATCAACTCACTCATCATTATCTGCCTTAGTGGAATGGTATAAGAAAAAGGAGAAACCGTACCTTTTTGGACACGGTGAGATCAATGATGAGTCATGCAGGTATTCCACTATCATTTTGGGGATATTCATTACAAACAACAGAATAAATACTAAACAGAGTTCCAACTAAATAAATAGATGATATACCATACCAATTATGGAATGGAAAGAAACTACTATTGTATTAAATACATGTGTGGGTTTATGAAGCATTTTTAATGCCTTTTCATGTAACAAGCTTTAACCCAAAGGAAAATTATATATCTTTATAGGATATCTCAAAGAAAAAAAATATACTACCTATACAATCCTCTAGAAAAAAAGGTTTTGGTTGACAGATGTTCCACATTTCTTGAGTAAGATCTTATCTCTAAATGAGATAGTGGAAGAAATATATACTTCGATGAATTCTAGGATAAATATACACAAGAGTTGACACATGAAAAAAATTTCACAATGCCCCATGGAATACAAAATTATTCCATAGACACAATTACTACATAATAGTACTAGATATATTATAGAACCATAATGGTATGGTTTTCTAGTAACTCAGGATAGTGACTAATTATTAGTTATTAATAATGAACCTCTAACTTAAAAGGATGTAGTAAGTGGCACAAATGTTTTCAAGTGTCAAGAAACCATGAATTCTGAAATGGATTCCATGTACCAAAACCAAGTCTAGATTTTAGTAGACCCTCTAGTAGATGTAAATCATATTGGTTTCAAATGGGTATTCAAGAATAAAATGGAAATAGAATGAAAAGTCAGTACCTATAAGGTGTTACTGTTAATAAAAGTTTTTGTAGAACATCAAGGCATTGAATAGGATAAAACCTTTTCACCATTTTCAATGTTGAAATCCATCATAATTATATATTCCATTGTGTATTTACATGATTATGATATTCTGAAAATGGATGTCGAAACATCCTTCCTTAATAGAAACCTTCAGAAATATGTCTATATGACAAAACTCGATGGTTTTGTGACTCCAAAGGATTCCAACAAGGTTGGAAAGTTCTAAAGATCCATTTATGTATTAAAGAAAGCATAAAGGTCAGGGAAAATTAATTTTTGTGAGGCCATAATGGAATTTAGTTTCATAAAGAATGAATGCGAGCCGTGTGTCTATAAACATTTTAGTGGGAGTGTAGCAGTTTTCTTAATAATATATGTTGATGACATATTACTCATTGGGAAAAAATACCAGTCTTATAGTCTATTAAGGCATGGTTGAATAAATTCTTCTCGATGAAGGAAATGGGAGAGACAACATATATTATTGGGATCAAGATCCATTGTGATAGGTCCAAGTGGTAGCTCGACCTATGTCAAAGTACATACATTGAAAAGATACTGAAGAGATTCATTATGGAAAAATCCAAGAGGTTATTGTTTCTAGAATCATATGACATTCATATTTCCTTAAAAACGTGTCCTCAGACACAAGGGGAAAGAAACAGAATGACAAGGATTTTATACGAATCAACGATTGGGTTAGTCATGTATGCTATGATATGTACTAAGCTGGATATCACCTATGCATTAATTGTAGTTGGAAGATATCATGTTGATATTGGTGAATTCCCTTGGATGGTAGTAAAGACTATCCTTAAGTATCTAAGGCATACTAAGGATATGTCTCTAGTCTATAGAGGATATGAGGAACTATTCATCAGAGGATATTCATATGCTAGTTTCCAAACCGATCAATATGGCATGAAGTCATAAATGGGATAAATATTCACTTTGAATTGAGGTTATATAATCTAGAAGAGATCAAATAAGGCTATGATTGTAGATTCTACAATAAAATTTGTGTATATTGCGACTTCTGAGGAAGCTAAAGAAGAAACATGGATGTGAAACTTCATCCAAGAGCATGATGTGATATCTAGAAGTAAATATACCATCACACTTTATTTTGATAATACTACCACGATGTCTCATGAAAAAGTTCCAAGGTCACATCAGTGGATGAAACACACACATCAGAAGTATCATCGCTTGATGGATTTTTCTTAGATAGGTGAAGATGCAGTGAGCAATATTTCCATGAAAGAAATCACGGTATAACCCTTGAATAAATCCTTAACTTAGAAGAAACATATCTATCATGTGAGTTCTATTGGATTTAAGGTCATAAGAAGTTGGCTCTAGTCAAAGTGGTAGTTTGTTTTATTGGTTTCATAGGACCAAATATTTGTAATTTGATTTCATGTATATTCTATGTATTGAATATTAATAATTTTTTTATTACATATTGTTTATTGTTGTACATGAATCTAATATAGTATTTTCCTAGTTTATACGTCACATTGATATGGTCATAATAGTTCCCCACTTTGATGAGAACCTTGATGTGCTATGAAAATGTTTTAAAATAATTTTTTTTGGTTGGATAACGTAATATGATGGTAAACATAGTACATAGATTATCAGTTGTGAGTACTCATAATAAGATGAGGCTTCTTCTCATGAAGTTCTCTCTTTGAAATCTTTAAGATGGGATATTATGAGAATTGACCCATAGGTAGGAATTCTGTATGTTTTGGTTTCATTAGATATTTCTATCTACGAGTTCATGTGATGTTCTTTAGACTTTAATATTGTTATTAATGAATGTTACATCTCATGTACTTATATGTATTTCATAAACCATGAGGATAATAATTCATGGTAAAGTTTGACATGCTGGGTTCTTCATGAGTAACATGTCATTAATGAATAAATCAAGGAATAATTTGTCTCTTCCATCTTTATGAAATCCGATATCTCAACCCTTTGATTAGAATTAAACTATTTCACTAAATTCCATGGACATGGTGTAACAACGTGTTTATTTCAGTCAGATAATGAAAAAAATATAGAACATATAGTTTGGTTACGTGGATGTGCAACCTGTTTGATGAGATATTGTGACAAAAGTATTATATTACATAGTGAGTATTCGTATCTGGTTGTTGATGTTGTGAAATTAATTTCTTTCTCTTGGGTGCCTTGAACCATTGTTAGATAGTAATTTTAAACTTTAAGAAAGCTCACCTAATGAATATGAGAAAGAATCCTAGAGGTCCACACACTAAGTGTTTGCATTGATCTCGATTAAATTCTATTTTAGTTTAATTAATGGAATAAATATTATTCTCAAGTCCAAGAAATAATTTTATTCAAGTTATATTGATTGCATAAATTAAATAAATATTTTAATAAATATTTATTCTCTAGATTTTGAATAAAATATTTATTTTCTAATAAATTATTTATTTACTCGTTCAATAAATACTATAGGAGTTCAAACAGACCAAGACCGAGTCCAATGTAAAATATTAATTAACAATATTGTTATATAAAATTTGTTATTGTGCAAGTTGTCACACACCACAAAATAATAATATAATTATTATTTTGTGGAATGGGGTTTATTTAAGGTAATAAATGTTATTTAATGTCTAGTATTCATTTAAAAAATATTTTAACTTAAATGCTAACTCTATAAATAGACGACTATATCTATTGTGTAGAGAATCCAAAAATTAAGAACAAATAATTATTGCACACAAGAATTTCTTTCTCAACTCCTCTTCCTTTCTCCCCCTCGAGAACAAAAAGTGCAAGAGATATTTCTTCAATAATAAAGAACAATTGATCAAGAAAAAATAGTGAAATACATTCAACTCACCACACTATCTCATAGAGATTGATTATTGTTTCTTAGATACCATAAGAGCACATGTGGATCACCACTAGAGTGATTCTATCCTTGGATCCTCACAGTGCAATGAAGGTAATTTGAAAGGGTATTTTCAGACGATCATCATTCACCAATGAGGAAAGTTACTAAGAACATGTATTTATTTATTCAAAATTTAAATAAGTTGATTATGAATTTGACATGAAAGATCCTCATTCTTGGTTCCAGGAAATGATTATTAAAATAAATTCTAACATATAACTGACCTACGAATGCTTCCATTGTTCCTAAAACCAACATAAACACCATGATATTGTAGTTTTTTGTAGTAGTGGTGGAGTATGAGGAAGTCTTCCCTAGGGACATGGTGAGATTACCTTCACATTGAGAGGTGAACTTCTGCATAAACCTACACCCAAGGACTACCCTGATATTTGTGCCATCATATTGAATGGAACTCATTGAGCTGCGAGAGTTAAAGGTATAGTTGGAGGATCTATAGACGAAGGGTTTTGATATCCATAGTATGCCCCCTGGGTTTTCCCAACATTGTTCAATAAGAAGGTGAATGAGATCTTGAGATTTTTTATGGATTATGGTCGCATGAACCAGGTGAATATCATGAATAAAAATCCACTTCTAAGAATCAATGACCTCTTCGACCTGCTAATATGGGCGAAGTTGTTCTTGAAGATAGACCTCAGGTCAGGTTATCCCTAGATGTGAGTTAGAGAGGAAGATGTACCAAAGTCGGTGTTCCAATTCTACTAAGTTCACTATGGGTACTTGGTGATTACCTTCTATGTGATGAATTACCTAATAGTGTTCACGAGACACTTGAATTGGATCATTCATCCCTTACTAGATCAGTTTTTTGTATTTTTCATAGATGAAATCCTTGTTTACTCAATTTCAGATTAAGAGTATATGAGTCATTTGAGGATGGTCCCAAACATACTTTGAGAGCACCTGATTAATGGGAAGCTATTGATGTTGCAGTTTTGGATTCAAAAAGTCCACTTTTTCAGATATAGCATCCTAAAAGAGGGAGTGGAATTGGATCCAACTGAGATTTAGGTAGTGCTAGCTTAGGAGCCACCCAAGGTAATGAAAAATGTGAATATCTTCCTTGGGTTTCATTGTTATTATCATATATTCATGCTCAAATTTTCTAGAATTGCAGTACCTATGACTACATTTTATCAAAAGGGGAAGCCTTTTGTGTGGTTGGAAATGTGGCAGTAGGCTATTAATGATCTGGGATAGAGGTTGATAAGTGACTCTATCTTGAGAATACTAGAGGAGGTGGTTGAGTATGTGGTGTTTTGTGATGACTCAAGAGATGGTGTTGGAATTTTTTTGATTTAGAGGCATGTAATAATTTACTAGGGGCCTTGAAATTCAAGACCACATGAGAAGAATTATGCGAACTAGGATCTAGAACTGGAAACAATGGTGTTTACATTAAAAATTCAGCAACATTATCTTATTATAGAGTGATTCAAAGTTTTCTCTAACTATAAGAGTCTTAGGTATATCTTATCTTAAAAAGATATTAGTCTGGGGTAGATAGGATGATTGATGTTTTAAAAATACTATGATTTTAAGATATTATATACTCTAGGAAAGGGGAAATTGGTGGTAGATTCTATCAGTAGGAAATCATGTTCGTACTTACTAAGTGATGAAACAAAGCAGTTGAGCCTTGTGGATGAGGGTGGATAAGCTTACCTTCAGTTTATTTTTGTGACCCCACAACTTCTTCAACACATTAGGGAAATAGAAGTCAAAGATATTTATATTAAGGTATTGCATGAACTAATAATCACACGACTTGTTCCTGGTGGTTTTTCTGATGGTGGGGAACATTTCATCCTTTTACAAGGATGGATCGTGGTACTAGTTAAAAAATATTTCACAGAATACATTCTAGTTTAATTATTTTTAACTCTTACTTACTAGTGTATAGTATCACATAGGGTATCAAACCCACAGGGAAGGGTGATTATTGTTGTGTAACCAAAATTTAAAAAAACCACCTAAAATAAGTGGATATATTTCTTATTATATTTATAAAAGTTTGTTGATGAAAATTTATGATTTTTGAAACAAGTTATGGAAAAAATAATATTCAAGGAGTGAAAAAAATAATTTAAAAAAACAATTGGGGAAATTGTAAGGGGAATTAAAGATGTCTGGTTTAAATAGATTTATTCTTTCATATAAATTTAATTGATTTCTCATCCTCAAAAATTGATTTTATTAATCTCTCTGAACAAGAGATAAATCTTGTAAAATAATGATTCTTAGTGTTTTCCACTTCAAGAATCATAAAAAAATGAATTTTTAAGAATTTTCATTGGAATAAATCTTGTTGAAATGTTGTGACGTATTGGAAATTAAAATTTAGGAAATGCATTCAAAATAAATATTTCCAATTGATCATGAAGTTTTGAAATTAATATTGAGAGGTGTGAAATAATTTTAAGAAAAAATAAATGCATATAAGGAAAAAAATATTAAACTAGAATATAAAATTACCCATGAATAATTATTAGCCAAAAATCCTATCAATTAAAGAAACTAGTTTCAATTATAGATAAAATAAAGGAATGTAACTAGACAGAAGAGATCTCCCCTATGAAATCAATCACGATAATTAGTGTTTTTTATATTTTTCTCCTCCAAGATCTATCATGTTATCTTTAAAGAATACAAATTCCAAACTGTCCTTTTGTCAAAAAAGTTTCTTCCTCTGCCTCATCCCTCATAATTTATTTTTCATTGTTTTTCAGGTATTCAATTGACATTTTTTTACTGAATTCAATTGGTCTACTCTAAGTCACCCAACACTCATCATTAGTGACTATAATTTTTTTCCATACACATGACTTGAGAAGTGCCTACTGAAAACTGTGAGACACCCATATGCATTCTATTTTAGATGTATTTGGATGAATCTTCATATTGATCCATTATTTAATGGTCATCATGAACTTTACCCATAACGTGACTTTATATTAGTCACATAATTTTTCCAACTACATGTTCCATGGTGTTTGAACTTAGTCTTTCATGAATTCAAATTTCATTTCTTAGGAACCATAAAATTATTTCCAAACCAGAACTAGATTTAATCGATGAATTGGACCCAATAAACTTCATCATCCTAAAAATTAGTCTGATCTAACCTTAAATGATCTGACAAAATTAAAACTGTTAAAAAAAATTCAAGTATTAACAATCACAACATCAACTCGCCCGAGGTTCTAGATCACATTGGTGGGAATTCAAAAATCCCCATATTGGCCCATTCCTTTAAACTATCACAACCATGGTTCAGTAGATTTTTCATTATTCAATAAAATAGAATCCACTTCACTTGACTCTTTGATTGGATTATCAATATCTAATCCCTGATTCAAAAGTCAATTCTCACTATTCCATATTCTTGCTTCATAAAACCCCATTGATCTTGAATTGGGATATATACACTTTAATAATGTTTAACATTAATCCATCCCATGGTTAATAATTACTAAAAATAGAGTCTCAAATTTAGTTATTCAAAATTCATTGACTCAATATCCTAATATGCGAATCAATATCACTGATCGGTGTCGACCTCAGCTGGGATATAGAACCACTAGCTTCTATAAAAGGTTTGAGTGAAAATTAGTTTTGATGAATTTGATTTTTCTTATGTTCATTGGTTGGTGTTGGCACATTCTTGAAGCATTAAGAGAATTGGGTTTCTGTAGAAATATTGGAGTCCTCTTCTATCTCAAAATGCTTCTGAACTTGCAGATCTGAATGATGAAAGGTCATCAATGGAAATAAAGAGCTCCTTCAGTTTGATATTTGGGCCAGTGAAATTGATTTCCTAATCACAAAATAGAAACCCCCACTACCATTATCATTGAGTATGCTAGTTCAATGTTTTGGTTCGGTGGTATCTTCACAAGTGAAGTAGCTTGTCTTCTCCAGAAATAATCCATCTTATTCAGTCATTGAAGGTCTATGAAGGATAATCTTCACCCATTAATATTAAATCATAGATCAGCTGATCTTTGTTTTAGAGAAATCGACATCCAAATTAAGTTGAATCTTTAATATGATCATCTTCATCATCAAAATATAATTGAGGTCCAAAGATATTTCGTGGTTTAGAAATTTCTAGATTCCCGAGATCATATTCTTTATAATTATTTGGCATAAATCACATCCAACCAGGGGTGGCTTGAGTGGTGGATGAAGGGCTGTACCATGGGACAATTGATCTTTGGAAGGCAGCATAAGATTATGGTAGTGTGTGTAGCGGTAGAAAAAATAGACTAGTATAGGGTGAGGTAGGGGAACTGTAGCAGAGATTAACTGACGATAGATGACCCTTATGATAGATTAAAATGGAATAGTAGCTGGACTAGGATGTTTGATGGTAGATAGGAAAATAGGCTGTGTGATTGTATACGACGTTAACAGTAGAACTTTTTGGAATGGTTGCAAGTCTCTCTGACAGAAGTAAGGGATGGTAGCATAATTGGTAGCACCACAACGGAAGTAGTGATGTGGTAGCATCCTTCACTTAAAAAAAATAAATAAAAAATAAAAAATAAAAAATAAAAAAAAATAAAAAATATTAAAACATTAAAAAAAATTAAAAAAATTAAAAATTAAAAATATTAAAACATTAAAAAAAATTAAAAATAAAAAATAAAAAATTTAATTATTTTAATTAAATGAATTAAAAGTATAATTAGAAAATGTTAAATATGTAAAATAAATAAATAAATTAAAATTATATTTATTAATATTTAAAGACTAATTATTACTTAAAATTATAAAATTAAATTAAAAATATATTAAAATAAAAAATAAGATCAATTAATTAAAAATTAATAGAATTACTAAATACCAAAATAAAATAGATTACTTAAAATTAATATTCTAAAAAAATAGAAATAAAATATAAAGAAAATAAAGTAAGACAATGTTGATTATTTGAATGTAAAAATACAAAATTAAACATAAAAATGATAAATCAATAATTTTAACAATAAAAATACCAAAGTGAAATTATTTTATATTTTGGACACATTTTATTAAAAAAAACCATCAAAATCTTAAATAAATGTTGTAGAGAAATACACTAATTAAAGGCAATATCAAATTCCCTCACAATTAAGAATTTCTTATCCTCAAGAAATTCTTTTTACAAATCCAGTGGGAGAGAATAATTATAGAGATTAAAAAGGTGATTTACCATTAAGATTAAAATTTCAAAAGTATTCCTCACCATGAATTCTCTCATGTAGGAAAAGAGATTTTCTCTTGTAAAAATAAAAAGGGACTGTTCAACCGTTAGTATTGTTTCTACAAAATCTATTGTGAATATAAATTTTGAAAAAGTTTAAAAAATCACCAATTTTCATTTAAATAATACTTCCAAACTTCTCATTAACTCTAGGTGAACTGACTCACATAATTAAAATGACATAATAATTAGGAACTGTATGTATGAGTGAGTTTAATAATTATAAACAAGATAAATAGATCATACAATAACTTATGGAATTAAAGAAACAAACGATGAAAGAATAGAGGCTTAACCTAGATTATGATTTTCATTTAATAGAACATGTAAATGCATAGATTAAAAGTTTTAAACTCGGTTAAAATAATCAAATAAATGATGATTGTAAATTATACTCCCAAAATGTGGCCAAAAAATAAAATTTTCAGGAGATTAAGAAATTGATAGACCTAATTAAATCTATAGGAAAGCAAAAAAATTTAACCTCCTCAAAGTGTTAGTTCAAATTTCAAACTTTTTAAAAATTTTAATCCATTGAATAAGAAATATGAGGCTTAAAAAACTCAAAATTTTAAATTTTTTAAAAGTATTATTGATGGGTTAAACATTAGAACATAGGTTATCTCATTGAAGAAGACCCTCTCTCCCACACATAAAACCCATCTTTATCCTCAAAGTTTAATTCAAAGGTGAAATAAAAAAATTTAACTTTTAATATTTAAAGAGATTTTAAATTAAACAACCCATGTTTATATTGGAGAGTCAAAAGATAGTTCAAAAACATGTTTTGTACAATAAATATTTTATAAACAAATTAAAAAGTTACATGTGTTATGTTTAAGGAATATCTTTAATAATTTCAATAGAATTCAGAAAGTAACATGAAAACCATTGAGTAGACATCAAAGGGGGTGAAAAAAAGTTTGAAAATTTATTTTAATTAGATTTTTAGTTGGAAAAAAGTATTCGAAAACTCAAATAAGAAAATAAAATTCACTTAAACACAAAAACTCGTGGGTATTACTAACTGAAACTTAATTTCACACTATAAATAGATTTAAAATTATTACAGATCAATTTCCAGTAGTAATAAAATCTTCTAAGAGAATAAGAAGAGTAAAAATACAAAACTAAAAACAAAATTTCACTTGATTAATGAAAATTTCTCTTTAGGGTTTAATAAAAAGATCCTTAACTATTACTGAATGTTTTTCCTCTGGGTATTATACATACCATACCTACATAATAAAAAATATTAACATAAGAATTGAATATATTATGCTAATATATAATGAAAACTTAGAGTTTGATTTTATGGAATTTTTATCTAGTGAGGATTAAACACACATCTTCTACTTGACTTGAGAAAAAGGGAAATATACTCTTATTTTTACACTAATAAAATTATTAAAGAAAAATGGATACGAAGATAAATAATTTAAATCTACTAGAAATAAATAGAAACAGACATAGCACAACAACATTTTTTCCTTAATAAAATAAAAAAACACACATAGAGACCATTGGTCAATTCCCATGAATCATTGAATTTAAATAATTTAGTTCGAATTTAGTGAGAACTCGTTTTTCAAGCACAAATATGGTAGCCACTCCCTTTGGATTCCCTTAAAAATATTGTTTCATTCTCTTACCATTTACCAGTATTGGTGTATTTCCTTCTCCAATTATTCAAACAAATATATTTTTTAATACTCTAAGAATAATGTATGATCCAAACCACTTAGACATAATCATTCCTAGAAAATAGATTAAATATGGAATTAAAGAGAAGAACCTTATTTATATCCCAAAATTATCTATTTTTAATAAGAAAATCATGAAATAACATGGCCTCTCTTTGTAAATACATGAATTGTTATAGGAATCTATCCTAATCTCATCCAAATCACTCAGGTCTTGCACCCCCTCTCTCAAGAAGCATTAAAATCAAATTTTAATGACTTCATAACCTATTATGACTAGTGTTTCAAATCTATAGATAATTGAAATAATTTCCCAAAAAAATCCTATATGGAGACATACCTATTGTGGATTTGAAATAAGTTCTATAAGACCATAAATATTCATAAAGTTTCAATGAACAATTATTCCTAATATTAGAGACATTTTTCTCTAAGATATGTTTCAGCCCCCCTATTTAAAATGTATACCTATCCAATGGAATGTGGGTGGTAAGCAGTTCCAGTTATATGGGAACACCCATATATTTTCATTAATGATTTTATTTTTTAATTCTTAAAATGGATTCTATTATTAGTAATGAAATTATTTTGTACCAAAAACAATGAAAAATGTTCTTTTTAATGAATTTTATCATGCTACCGACTTGATTATTGGGCAATGCTACTACCTTAACCCACTTTGAAACATATTGAACAACTATTAAAATATACTCATTCCCATGAGACGATGGGAACACTCCCATAAAATCCAATCCCCAAACATAAAAAATTTTAACTTTTAAATTACCTTCTTGGGGAGTCTCCTTCTTCCTTACCACAATTATTAATATTTGGTATCTATCACAACCCAAAACAAAAGTTATAGTATCCTTGAACAAGGTAGGCCTAAAAAATACATTTGAAGGACTTTTTGGATCTTAACTCTCCACCATTTTGACCTCTACAAGGTGAGGAGTGAAAATCTATTGAATGGATAGAATTTCCTATTACGAAATACACCTCCACATGATCCCATCATCATATCTTCTAAAAAGCAAAGGTTCATACCACAAATAGTATTTAATAATTGAAACAAACTGATTCTTATTAGTATTTAAAAAATACTTAATAATGATACAGGTTGAAAAGAAATTATCAAATTTTTTAAACCAAGTATACTTTTTAACAATGGTAGTAAGTAATTTTCATTAAGAAAGGGAGAATTAATCTCCCTAGGATCTCCACACTAGGTTTTAGACAACCTGGAAAGACAATATGCTACCACATTCTCAGCTCCCTATTTGTATCTAATATCTATATCAAATTCTTACAATACGATAATACATATAATGAGTCTAGGTCTCGACTCCTTCTTTCACAATAGATACTTTATGATATAATGGTCTATAACTATTATGACTCTTTATACTAGACGGTACTACCTGAACATTCCTATAGAAAAAATCAAAGTTAAAAACTCTTTATCAATAGTGGTGTAGTTCCTTTAACCATTATCTAATAGTATTATAGCATAATACACCACATATAATCTCTTATCTATCCTCTATCCTAACACAACTCTAGCTTCCATATCACTATCACCGCACATAATTTCAATAGGAAATTTCAAAGAAGGAAAAATTACTATTTATGATGAAGTGTGTTTTTCCTTAAGAAAATTAAATCATTCCATATTTTTTTTATTATAAAGTATGGGCACATCCTTGACATGTATAGAACAAAAAGGCCTTTTAATTTTTGAAAAATATTTGATAAACCTCAAGTAAAAACTATCATGATGCAAGAAACTTATAACAACCTTAACATTTTTAGGAGGGGTAATTTTTGGATCACCTTAATCTTACCAGTATCAACCACTAAACCCATCTTATAAACTTTATGTAACTATAAAATTCCTTCAGTGACCATAAAATAGCTTTTATACGAGTTTAGAACTATGTTTGTCTCTAATAATATCTCTAAAACCAATTCCATATTTCCTAAACTGCTCCCAAATATGCTACTAACATTGGAGAAGACATCCATGAATACCTCAATAATACTTTCAATCATGTCAAAAAATATAGTCATCATTAATATTTGTAAGGTATCTGGTACACCACATAATCTAAAGGGTATTCACTAGTATAAAAATGGACCAAAGGGTCATGTAAATTTATTTTTATCTTGATATTCTAGGCCTACAAGAATCTGGTTGTAACCAGAATAGCCATCAAAAAAACAAAAGAACTTATTTCCAGCAAGACACTAAAACATTTGATCTAAAAATGGCATATGAAAATGATTCTCCATAGTGTAAGAATTGATCATTCTATAATCTATACTGACACTCCATTTGGTTGTTTTTTTCACTTGAATTTGTTCATTTTTTTCATCGGTTACTATAGTGAATCATCATTTTTTGGGAACTACATAGATCAGACCGACCCAAGAAATATTATAAATAGGATATATAATACTAGTATCCAACAACATAATTACCACTTCTCCTAAAACCTCATTTATGTTTGGGTTTACTCTCATTTAACACTCTACTTTCGGTTTTTGGTTAAGTTCCATTAGAATCTTGTGTATGAAAAATGAAAGACTAATCCCTTTGATATACTATATGGACCAAACTATTGTAGATTTAAATTTCTTTAAATAAATAAATAATTTTTCCTCTTGATTTTATTTCAATTCTATCGAAATAATTACTCACAGTGTTGAGTTTTCACCAAGAAATGAGTATTTCAAGTGTGTTGGGAGTAGGTTTAGCATTAATGTGGGAATTTATTCACTTGATGGAAGGATCTTAGGATTTTTAGGTCAAATATATTAAACATGATTCTTGTATGGAGTATGAAAATTGGAAAGATTTTTATTTTTGATAACTACTTTTATAGTTTTGTTCATTATTGTCCAAAGTAGATAGCTCAATCTTAAGAGTTTCAAAACCAGAATTCAATAAATTTATCAAGGTAAAATCAATGAATTTTATTAATATATCTCCTTAAACATTATCAAATTTTTCAAAATTGTTTATATAATTATAATCATCTTCATGTTCTCTAAAAAAATATTTATGTTCTAACATAGAAGATTCATTCTTAGATTCAGCATCACACTTAACAACGATAAAAAGATTGCGGTCCAAATCTAGAAAATTTTACAGATTCTCACTTTGAGTAGACTCAATAGTGTGTGCCACTAAATTTTAAAATTTCAAAGTAATTTATTAAGAAAATTGTTGTTTTTTATATTCTTCTAATTGTTCTAATGAGTTCTCATATTCTAACAGCTCCACTCTAGAACAATCTTAACCAGAAGTTAGTTTTTTAATATTTAAAAAAATAGTGAACTCATCCTATTTGTCACAAAACTTAAAGATTAAATGGTCCTTATACACATCTATAATATCTTCTCTAGGGGTAAATAAGTGACTAAAAAGGATGATAGAGACCTCTTGGTCACTCTTTATGTCTAACATAATAAATTCAGATGGTAGAAATAACTTTCCAACTCCAACTAAAATATCATCTACCCTTCTTATGGGAGGTGTTAATGAATAGTCATCCAACTATATAATGATATTTGTGGGTTTAAGGTGACCCAATGTCAACTATTTAAACAATGATAATGGGATCAGTTTTATACCAGCTCTAAGATCACACAGACAATTCAGTTGACCAGTATTCCCTAATGTACAAGGATGAAAAATCTATCTAGATATTTAATATTTGGAAGGGTTTTGTTTTAAATAACATTACTACACTCTTAAATGAGGCTATATGTGGAAAATTCCAATAGATTATTTTTGTTTGAATTTTTTATGAGACTTTAAATATTAAGGAATCTCAATCAAGGCTTGTATGAATGGAATATTTAATTTGATCTTGGTTAGAAAGAAAATGAACTAGATAAGTTCAGCCTTGTTATTATTTTAGGGTTTTAAATTTGTAGGGAAAGGGATGTTTGGGGTGAAGTTACTTAAAAGAGATGGAATTCCCCCAAATTATTCAGAAATTTTCTCATTACCCATATTATTATTATGTTTAGAGACATTTCAGCTTGATTTTAGGTGAAACATTGAGATTTTATTCATTTTTAATAATTTTTTTCTTATTTCAAAATTGTGTGATATCTCATTTTTAACTCCTAGAATCACCCAGTTTTCATGTTTGGATACTCATATGTCCTTTACCAATTTATTTTTGATATTTTAAACCACCTCTTGTAACCAATTCCATAACATTTTACCTAGGGTTTATTTCATATTTGCTAGGAAGTTTTCCTGTATATCTAAATGTCGTGTCTCTTACTAATTGACCCATTTTTAATTCCTGATTTTTCATTATATACTTATCTTCAAAATTATTATATTTATGTTATGATTTTTGATATTTAAATTTATCACCCTCTAAGTCAATTTGTTTTAACATTTTATCCACCCTATTAAGAATTTTTCCATCAAAATTCCCTTGGGAATTGGAGGGTTCACCACTTTGTTAATTTTAAATTTTTTTCTAGGTTGGTTTTGGTAACTGAGGGTAGAAATTTTTTTAATTATTCCTGGTTCTTTCCATGCAATATTGGGATATTTAATATATTTTGTATTGTATTTTTTTTTAAAATGATCATCTTTATTTGGAATCTTATAACCATATCCTGAAAAATTAATATTATCTTATTATTGGGATATCATTTAAATTTTGAACAAATTTTTTACTGTTACTGAATATTACACATTGAGAACACTACTCTCGAAGAGATTGATTCTTGTTTTGATTTCCCACTTAATTGACACTTTTTTTAGAATTTTGGTTCATTATATATTGCAGTTTATCTTTTATTTCAGCTAGTTGAGCATTGTAATCTATCATTGAACCCAGTTTGTTTTAATATCTATTAATATTTTTCATACTAGAAATTTTATGTTGAAAATTTAATGCAATATTATTGAAAAATTTTCTTATCTCCGCATACTTTTTATCATTATAATTACCCCTGACAGACCGATCTACCAAATTTTGTCCCGATGAGGAAAATCCTTCATAGAAGGTATCCATGAGGACATGGGAAATAATATATTGATGATGAAACTTCCTAAATAGGTCCTTAAATATATCCCAAGACTGATGAAAGGCTTCTCTTTCCTCTTGATAAAATACCTACGATTTTGGTTTTTAACTCCCACTTTAGTATTTATGGATAAAATTTCATCATAAAAGAATTATAAACATTATTCCAGTTTTCAAAAATGTTTTCATCTAGAATCACAAAACAAATTCATTATATTCCCTATAAGTAAAAAATTGAAAATATATTATAATAATTTCATTTTCATTGATCTCTATTAGAGGTATCCATTTCACTGTATTATAAAAGCCTTTAATAAAGGCTTGAGAATCCTCATTAAAAAAATTATTAAATGAATTAAAAAGTGAAAAATGTAATTGTTTAAGCTCTTAATTTAATGATATAGGATATAATATAATCGAATAAGGGATTTTCAACACTTGAGGGAGTTAAAAATCCCTCATCTCAGGCCTTTTATTTTCTTCTATACTGGCTTCAAGTCAAATATTTGGCTCATTATTAATAACAAAAACTCTCTTTCATATGTTTTCCATTTCAGTTTTGTTATTATTTTATAAAACACATAGATGTATATCTATCTTGGGTAGGTATGGATCTAAAATATTAGATAATGTTCTTGTGATCCTTTATCCAGAAAAAATAGAAAAAATTATAGTATAACATAGCTTATAAAAATAAGCAGGAGAAGTAGATTGAAATAATTTTTTTACAATAGTTTCCATATTTTTTATGAAAAAAATTTTCAATATATTTTTTAGGTGTTCAATGTTGAATACTCAATGTTCAATCATAGAAAATATACAAAAAATTAACATATGTGTCATTGAATACATTCTTTTTTTCAATAATTTTTAACTCTTACTTACTACTATATAGCTGCATGTTGGGTGTAAAACCCACAAGGAAGGGTGATTATGATCATGAATCCAAAATTTGAAACAAAACCACCTAAAATTAGTAGAAAAATATTTTTATTATTAATCTATTTATTAAATAAAATTGATTAATAATTGGTGTTTTTTGAAAACATTTGATGAAAAATAATATTCGAGTAGTGAAAAAAATAATTGAGAAATATAATTTAGGTAGTTTCTGGGGGAATTAAATATATATTGTTTTAACAGATTAATTATTTCATGGAAATATATATGAATTTATATCCAAATAAATTGATTCATTTAATCTCTCTCACCAAGTTATAAATCTTGAAGAACAATGATTCTTGGATTTTGACACTTCAAGAATCATAAAAAAATAATGGATTTTAAAGAATTGTTGTTAGAATAAATCAATCCAAAATATTCTGATGTATTGGAAATTAAAATTTATGAAATGCATTAAAAATCAATCTTGCTGATTGATCATGAAGTTTTAAAATTAATATTGAGAGGTGAGAAACAATTTTTAATAAAAATAATTGTGAATATGTGAAAATACTAAAAGAGAAGTTAAAAATACAAGATCTCAAATATTAGACACAAATAATATCAATTGGATAAATAAGTTTCAATTATAAATAAATTGAAAGAACATAACAAGTGAGAAGATATCTTCCCTCTAAAATCGATCATGGTGAGTGGTGTTGTTTCTATTCTAATCCTCTAATATCTCTTGTGTTCCCTATCATGAATCCAAATTCCAAAGTGTCTGCTATTCAAAAAACGTTTCTTCCTCTGCCTTATGCTTTAGAATTTATTTTTCATTATTTTTCAGGTACTTCACTAACACTTTTTTTCACTGACTTCACTCGGTTTACTCTATGTCACCAAACATGTGTCATTATTGATTATAATGTTTTCCATACAAATGAATTTATTAGTGTCTTCTAAAAACTATGACACCCCCACATGCATTATAATTTATATCTACATGGATGTGGATAAATTTTGATTCATTCTTTAATGGTCATCTTGAACACTACCTAGAATGAGACATTTAATTAGTAACATGCTATTTCCAACTGCATGTTCCAAGGTGCTTGGAATTAGTCTTTCATGACTTCACATTTCATTTCTTAAGCTCTATAAAAAATTTTCCAGTCAAAAATCAGATTCAATAGGTGAATCAACATGATCCACTTATTCATCCTCAAAATCAGTCTACTCTGACATTAAATGATCCTATAAAATTCAAACCATCAAACCAAAATTAAAACATCAACAATAATGACATGAACTCACCCAAGGTTCTAATTCACTTTATTGGGAATAAAAAAACCAACTCAACCTTTTCCTTTGAATTTACATGGCTGTGGCTTACTAGATTAAACCTTTTTCTAATAAAATGGATCCCACTTCACTCGACTATATGATTGGATCATCAATGTATCAACTCAGATTTGGTAGTTGGTTCTCACTATTCCCCATTATTACTTTATAAAATCCCATTGAGATTGACTTGGATTTCATCCCCTTTAATGAAGTTCAACATTTTTTCATCCTATGGTTCATAATTACTAGAAACACGTGCCCAAATTTGGGTATTTAATATTCATTGACATAAGATCAGAATATTCAGATCAACATCACTGATCGGTGTTAAACTCTACTTAGATCTGGAACCAATGAATTATAAAACAAGTCTGAGTATAAACCAGTTTTGATGAATTCAATTTTAACCAAGTTCATTGGTAGAGTGAGGAATATGATCGAAGTATCATGTGGCATAAGTTTCATCAGAAATATTGAGCTTGTATTCTATCTTAGAAATATTACAAACACTTAGACCTAGACGATGAAAGGTCATTGACAGAAATGTTGATCTCATTCAGTTTGAGATATTGGTAAGAAAATTTGATCTTTTGAGTCCAGAATAGAAACCCTAAGTTCCTTCTACATTGAGTCTCCTGGTATATTTATCTGGTTTGGTTGTAACTTTATGGGAAGATTATTGTCTTATCCAACAAAATTTTTTCTTCTTTAGTCTTCAAAGGTCTGTGAAGGCTAATAATCATCCACTAATGATCAAGCATATCACAGGTGATATTCATTTTGGAGAAATAGAAATGAAAATTTTGATGGATCTTTAATCTTCTCATCTTCATTAATGAACTCAAATTGAGTTCCTAAGAACGTTTATCATTAATAAATTTATATATTCACAAGGACATCATTCTTATCATGATTTGGCGTAGATTAACTTTTACCAGTGGTGGCTCGAGTGTTGGATGAAGGGTTGTACCATGGGATGGCATATCCATGGATATCAGTAGAATATTAAGGTAGAATTCAAAATAGTAGAAAAGATGGAGTAATACAAGGTGAGGTGGGGGAATGTCAGCAAAAATTACCTAGAATTATATGACCATGATGGTATCTTAGAATGGAACGGTAGATGGACTAGACCGTCTGATGGTATATAGTCAAATGGGCTGTGTGGCGGTAGATAGCCCTAGCAGTAGCATTGTTTAAGACGATAGTAGGACCATCTGATGGAATCAAGGGACAATAACACTATAATGTTAGTAGTGATCTAGTAGTAGGCTACACTTAAATTAAAAATTAACAATTAACAATATTAAATATATTAAAACATTAAAAAACATTAAAAAACATTAAAAAACATTAAAAAACATTAAAAATTAAAACCCAAATCAATTAATTATTTTAAATACCCATATTAAAAGTAGTATTAGAAAATGTTAAATCTAAAAAATAAATAATGAAATTAAAATTCTATTTATTAATATTTAAAAACTAATTATTAAATAATATTCTAAAATTAAAATAAAAATATACAAGAATACCAAACAAGAGAATTTAAATTGAAAACAAGTTCTATTAATTAATAATTAACAAAATTGCAAAATACAAAAATTAAAAAGATAGCCTAAAAATAATAGTATAAAATAAAATTATAAATAATATATAAAGAAAATAAAGGAAGAAATTATTGATTATTTAAATGTAAAAATAAAAAATTAAATATAAAAAATGATAGGTTAAATATTTTAACCACAAAAAATGACGATGTTACGTTATTTTAAGACACATTTAATTAATAAAACCATCAAAATGTTAAAAAAATGATGTGAAAAAACACCCCAATTATACAATACATCACCAGTCACACCACGAGAGGAGGTACGAAGGAGTGTTATAAACCCCCCTTAGTGTTACACACATGAGCGATGAAGATGTACCAAGTCCTTTGACATTAGTTCTGGTGGCCAGGGATGAAAAACAATGTTTCTGAGTTTGTATCTCGATGATACACTCTCAAGAAGCTGACAATAAAGAATTAGGTACCATTGGGTTTGGTCCAATATTATGAGGTTCTGGAGTGTATGTGGGATTTTATTTGTATTTATTTTTTTGATGGGACATCCATGTTCATATTGAGGTCACAACACTATCTATGTGATCATTGAACAACATACCAAGTTATCCCACTTACTATCCATTAGATAGCAGAGTATAGTAGAGATTTTGGTACTCCTTTTTGTGTAGGAGATAGTTTGGAATCATGGAGTACCATATAATATTTTTTCAAACTTTCATTCTCGCTTCAAGTATTTATTGTGAATATATTAATAAGAGGATTTCTAGACTCATTTGTTGTTGAACATGGCATTCCACTCCTAGGTAGATAACCAGACTGAGCAGAACATTCATGTACTGGAGGACATTCTTCAGGCTTGTGTATTGGGTTTTGGCCAATATTGGGAGGATCATCTACCCTTAGTGGAGTTTTCATATAGTAATAGTTACCATTACACCATTACTTTGGTACCATTTGAGGCCTTGAATGAGATACCCTGTAGGTCACCGTTGTGCTGGACAGATCCAAGGTAGTCAGCCCTTATGGGACCAAAAGTGGAACAAGTGATGAAAGTTAAGTTGAAGATCATCCAGAAAAAGATGAAGACTACCCAAATCCATCAGATGTCCTATACAACCTGATGACAAAGAGCTTTTGAGTTTGAAGATGGAAAACATGCATTTTGGAAGTTCTCACCTCGATGAGGACTATGAATATTTTGTTGAGTTGAAAAGATATCTCTGAGGTTCATTATCCCTTTAGAGATAATTCATATGGTCAGAAAGCTGGTGTACCTCTTGGACTTACCACTATAATTAGATCATGTGCATGATGTAATCCATGTTCGATAGCTATGCAGAAAAATTCTCTACCCACCACATTTTATCGATTGGGGTGAGCTATATGTTGAGGATGTAACTACCTTCTTGAAGTACTATGTGGTAATGGACGACCAGTAGGATAAGATCCTTCACAAGTGAGATATTCCCTTGATGTGTGTTCATTAGAAGTACAAGAACATCCAATAGAACTTGTGGGATTGGGATAACCAGATAAAAATTCAATACCCTCACCTATTTGAGAAGTTTTTTTTTATTTTTGTTACAAAAATCCCTATGGTGGAGAGAATTTAATGATTTTTTTCTTATTATATGATACTTTGGAATATTTTAAATGATATATTTAACTTAATATGCAGAGTTGACATGGGTTTCCTATTATATCAAGCCTTTTCCCCATAATCTCTATTAATGTTTTGGGTTCATCCAATATTGGGTGAACATAGTGGGATTTTTATATATTTTGAAATATTAAAATTATTTTTTAGAGTTTCTTGTTTCAAAACAAGAAATACCCCAACTTGATGAATATTGTGGTGGTTCCATATGTAAATAAAGAAATAGGGAAACAGGAATAACTACAACATAGTGCTTGGGAGAGGTCTTAGAAGGCCACTACTTAGGAGACATAACTACAACCATGTTGGAGTATATAGTGGTGGAAAATGACTTAATGTTTGAGGATACACCATAAAACATGTCGTTTCGGGCTACATTCATACTATAACCATGTCCAAGTAATGGTGTAGTGTGTGGCAATGACCTGGTTGGTTTTGAAATGACCAAAACCACAAGACCTTTTCTTTGATCTCATCTATTTCAATTGGGAAACATTGGTGAATTAAATATGGGATATTTACTATGGTTTTTAATTCATTAATACCCTATTAATCGATTGGAAATACCCAATTAATAATTCATTTGAATTATATGATTTTATAGACAAGTTCTCAATGAACTAGGGTGAAAACGAAATTCCCTCCTCATAATTCATTTGATAGAGGGTTTTTCAGACTGAGTTAGGGGAGAAAAGTGAGGGAGATTAAGTCTTGATCCTACTATTAAAATATAGATGGATTAGATGATCCTTGAAGTCAGTAGAGACCGTATTAAGTTCTTCCAATTCAATGCTTGCCAAAGTTTTCTCCTCCAACAATCGAATCAATCCAATGTAGGGCTTTTATTTTGATTATTTTTTCCCCACTCTTTAATTGTTTGATAAAAAAATTAATTCAATTATATTTTAATTCATGAATCATTATTTATTGATTACCCATTGAATATTTATTTTTCCTAGAAATACGTATTTTATATTTATTTTTGGACATTTTTATCCTCCCCATTATTTGAATTTTTGATTATTGTCAAATGTTCCTGAACTTCATTTGAGGATTACATTTTTGTTTTGTTCATTTCTCCTTCTATTAATTATTCTTTACCAATTTTCTATTGTTCAGTGATTCAACTATGTCTATAAATTAATTTCATGGTGCATTTGACTCAAAATTTATGTGGTTTGTTTTTGTGGGTTCAGTTCTAGGATTGTAGATGTGATAGAGGCATGATAATGATGACAAAAATACAATGGTGGTATGCGTGATAGTGTTTTAGGGAGTTGGTTTGTATAGGTGTATTTTATAAATGTATGTTGATGTTAAATCTGGAAGGGTCTATGAGAAATTTGGCTAAGAAATATGGAAGGAGTAGAAGAGTCATTGATATTGGTGGAGATGAGTGGAATATTTGGATTTTATATGAAATTCTATTTTACATAGTGTGGATTTTGGATGAACACACACTAGAAAGATTCCTCCTTATGAAAACCACCCTTTCAAGATGAGGAAGTATCACATGGACATGTACTTTTTCTACTTGTCATGTGACTCATAGGATCACATCTATATTAGTGAGCGTGTGTTCCCTCAAACCATTTTATCATGGGCATTATTAATTATTTTTATTCCCATGAGGGTAAAGTCAGGAATCTTGTCCCATATAGAGGATGAGTGATCCCCTATGCAGGCCAATTCTAGGTAGAGTCAAGTATCCCCCTACATATCCCATAGTGTGATCATCAATAGAATTCTTCCCTAGGTTATGTCAATTATCCCATGACCAACATCTATGGCATGTGATCCTCTTCATAGTGGGTTTTTCTGGATAGGGTTAGGTATCCCCATAGTCTCTACACATGATCCCCTACATTTTTTCAGAAAATTGACATGAATTTGTCACCCAATTAATGCCAATAAAAATTTTTTAAATAAAAATTTTACAATAGTTAACTTGAGGTGTAATGCACTTACACCATTAATAAATTACAGAAACAATGATTGGAACATTAAGAAAAAAATAGAGATGGAACCTGCTTCACCTATACTTGAAGAAATTAATATGACTCATGAAACAGCCTCATTTAGAGATGTCACAAGTCCAAAGTGGCGTCCATAATTAATTCTAGAAAAAATAGAGCCTTCATCACCTCCAAAATTCCCATCGATGGTAGTGGGATTTGTTGTGAATCATCCCAATAGGAACAATTCATTCTGACGAACTATAATTCCAGCATGCATTTATGGTTCCGCTCCAAAAAAGAAAACATAGTCTGCCTGAACAATAGTCTCAACAAGAGGGAATCTTCAGTTATGTCCCCAGAAATGTAGAAAATGTCAGCATAAAACATGAGCCATAGGGAAGCACACAATACACAAGGAGTTCCATCAATCTAGATGTATATTAAAATTTTATGCTAAGGGATATCAATGAAGTTGAAGTTTGGGTCCTTTTTAAATTATTCAACAATCTTGATGAACATCCTCTTTCTGATATCAAGGATGGTATCAGATATCATCTCACTATTTTTATAATTTCAAAATATAGTATTATCCTTCTCTTCCATCCATAAGTCAGGATCATTTGGAAAATCCATCTTCTCATTTATTTGATAATAATCCCTATAAGCATGGTTATTTAATTTATCCTCACTGGATGATTCTTCTGAATCAGTAAAAGAAGAGTTTGAGGATGCATCTGAGGTAGCAAGAAAATTTACAGTAGGGGAATACTGTGTGGGTATTGTGTTTCGTTCCTTCATGCCGGAAGCTAGGGAACATGTAACAAGTATTCTCTCAATATTGGTATTTTCCCTAAATTTCTGAGTGTTTCTATTACTCAGAGTAATGAAACCATCAGAGTCAATCATTGATTTTTATTTCTAGAACTTGAATTTTAAAAATCCTTTTCCAATTGGAAAGATTTATCAATCACAACTTGAAAAGATTCTTAAAATTCATGTCGCACAATCTCTTTTCCTCTAAGTATAGATTTATTGTCCTCAAGGATAAATGGTTTAGTATTAGGGATATCATGATTTTATTCATTTGAAGGTCTGAGATTGTGAGAGATTTCAACATTACCGAGATTGGAGGTCTTAGTTGGGCTAAAAGAGTTCATGAAATTAGAAAAAATAACAGGCTTATCCATCTGGACAACAGATGGTTGTTTAGATGCTTCCTTTTCCACCCAAATAGATTTAGAGCATGGAGGGGGAGGTTTAGAAGCATTCCAATGATTTTCACATTCATTCAATGAGTGGCTAACCATTGAACATTTTTTTCATAAAGTTTGAATATTTTCAAAGAACAATTCTTGTATGAAACCGTTATCCCCACTTTGAATCTAGAATCACAAAGGCAAGCCTTGCAAGATATCGATTTTAGTACAAATACTAGCAATCAAGGGTCATGATAAGTTCAATGTGGTAGTGTCAAGTTTGATGAGTTGACCAAAAAGACATGCAATGGTAGTTAAGTAATTATACTTGAAAATATTAAGAGGCAAATTTGGGAACCCAATCCATATAGGAACAATAGGGGGTTTGACATCAAAATGAAAATCTAGAGACTATTTTAAAACATTCATGACACAACCCCCAAAAGACCAGTAACCTCAAGTCAAGAATCTATAATACTCATCTTCCTAAGAAAATAGAAAAAGAACCTGAAGTGACTTCAATAATCCTATGAAAATATTAAAAAATCCAATGCTTTCCAGGGTTTTACGTATAAAAATTAGAGAGGGTATTCATTTGAAAAACATACCCACCAAAGAAAACCTCAGATTCGATGAAAGAAATTGAACCTCATAATTTGAGAAATAAATCGCTGATAGACCTCGATGATGGAATACTTTGGGCTCATAATTGTTGTTAGTACATGTGGAGTGAGTTATCTTGGATTATCCTTACCTTGGAGCTTCATCTAGAATCCCTAGGATGGAATTGAGGAAAACCCCTCCCTGATACTTAAAGAATTCCTTTTATCATATTTGGGTTTATATTATTTCCCCTTGATTAATGTTTTAGATCCGACATGCTATTTGATTATTTTTGTTTGGTGTTTTTAGGTTTTTATACTACATGTGATTGTACTCATGTCTATGTGGGTCCTCCCACATGTTTCATGTCATATGCAAATGACAAGGCTTTAAATATATTCTTATGTGGATTGGAATTTCATGGAGCTTAGTTAAGATAAACTGACCATAGATGGATATTGGAGTCATAGTTTGGTACATGTTTACTTTTTCTTGAAATCCATACTCCTTTAATTATTAGTGGTATTGTATTTGGCCCATTGTATTCCATATTATTTTTTCACACTCTAATATGGGATTAGATGTAATGAATGCATTTTCAGTATTAGTTATATATTTTTTTGAACTTATTGGTGATTCGAGATGTAATCATGTTTACTGTACTTTATGATAAGGACTCTCATGTGTGTGTTATGTGTAGTCGATGATATTCAGAAGCCCATGGAATATTGGAGGTGGGTATGGGGTGTCACTCTCGGCTTACCACCAACTATGAGTGCCCTAGTGGGTTGGGTTCTGACATATAGCATCCCAACTACATTATACATTGCAGTTATTTTGTATACCATTAATATAATTCTAGGGTTCTTTAAGCATAATGGTTCTAGTTCAAAGACCATAACACCAACACTGAATAAAATAATAATAGGAAAACATCATATTCAGAAACATCACAAACAACATAATTAAAAAAAACCACCAAAATGTGAATCATAAAGATAAAATACAATAGATAATGAAAAAACATGTTTACACCAAAGATACAATGTTATGTTAGCACTCAATAGGGATTTATGAGTGGTATAAAAACACTAAGAATGGGGTTTTTTCTTAGTGTTAATAAACTAATAATAAAGACCCCCTTTTTAAAGTCCCATCCTTAAACATTACATAATCTTGAATTAAGTTAATAATTCACATTGGGGATATTTTTAGGTTTATATCTTTAGATAATTAGGTCGTAACTTATACATAACAACTTTATTATTATAAAGTAGTCACTTTTACTCACTATCCATAAAAATAATTTTTTTTAAAAAAGTACATGGTTTCATTTCATGCTTAAATATCACATCTTTTCCTTGATCCCATCATTGACTCTATTCAACTTTAAATCCTATGAAAAACATTTCAAAACTTGGGATGAGCATAATAAACTCATTAAGGGATACACAAAGAAAAAAAACTGTTAGTTTTTCAAATTAATATATAAACCATGAATACTTTATTAAAAGTAATAATTTTTACCTTTATGAAGTAGTAAATAATCTTCACAGAATACAAGCTCATTAATTACCTTTTTGTAACAAAAATATTACCATGAAACCCATAGAAATCACAAAAAACATATAAATGGTAAACTTGGGGGACATAATCATACATAAATGGAATAATCATATGGTTTATTTCCACAAATCATTCTTATAAATGGAATATCCATACAACTGAATTCCATAACCAATGCATTGGAGGTTATAACTTAACCACCCGTTCTTGGATTATCATGGAACCACCCATAATTTGGTTTATCATATAACCAACCATCATTGGTTTATCACATAACCACCCATCAAATGTCTAAGTACCATAATCATAACACATAAAATATTGAAAATATCAACATTTCACTAATATCACTTCATTTGAAATCAAAATAAATCATTTCAAGATATTGAAATACTCAATCCATTTCAAAAATAATTTTCAATAGGAAATTACATAAAAGGGGTATATGGTACTTATTTTCCTTTTAAAAACATTACAGATTGTAAGGAATCCATATATCAAATAATGTTGGCCGTGGTGGAGAGGTCATTATCGCCGCATATGTTAAAAAAATTATTTTTGTAATTTAGTGAAAAACATCATGGATAAAGTATTCCCTTTAAATTAAATTAAAATTCAAAGGGTTTTATTATACACCATGTAATAGAAGGAGGTTTATATTCTCAAAACATGCCTCAATGAAAGAAGATTGAGACGAAGTACCTTACTTTGAGTATGAATCGTCATGTATGTTCCTTGTTATTATGGAATAATAAACTTAAGTTAATTTCAAATTGATTTAGAACCTTTTTCAAGTTTATTATTACTTTTATATCAATTATTAACTCGATATAACAATCATATAATTATTCATGTTCATATCGGTCATTTTGTCGATGTTCGGTACTTACGTCAAAAATGAAGTTGTTATAGTTAAAAATTGTCCATGTGGTCAAAAGTAAATTATATAAAAAAATGATATTATTGATTTAGATATCATATATATTCAGTATATATGTATTTATAATAGTCTATTGTGTCTGGATATAAGAAATGAAATGCACCATTCATGGAGATAGTAAGGCGTACATACGCATGAATGCTACTTTCATTTGTTTTCCATATTTAATGGAATGAAAAATAAATTATAAATAGGTATATTATAATTAAATTATAATATATTTGTTATATATGTTACATAATCTCATTAATTCCATCCTTTATATGTTCATGTATATCATGAACGAGTCATATCACTTTACGAGGGTTGTAGTCCGCACTTCCTCAAATGAAACTATCATATTTATACAACATGGAAAGAATAAATGTATGTTATAAATGAGAATTAAATAAGAATAGAGATAAAATAAATATCATAAATATCATATATAATTATATTTCCATCATAATGGACACCATAAGAGGTGGTAGGAGAATATTGAACAATTATCGTTTCATGAGACAGTAGTTCACCATCCACATAAATAGTATGTTCTAAATCCATTAGATTGAGGTGTGTGGATGTCTAGTTTGAATCCTCATCATACCAAAAACATACTATATTTAGGAAAATTGTGTTGTTATATAAACAAATAATAACAAAATCATAGAGAGTGGATAAGGAAAAAATAATGGAAAGGAACTTGAGAGAAGACGTTACCTCAAATCGGGTAACTTTTTTTGATTTGAGCCAAAGGGATTTCTTGAATTTACTTATTCCAAGGGGAATGATTCTAAGAGTAAGGTAGGAATGTTGTGAGTATACTGGATCAGAGTTTTTATGATCTATGGGTCTTTCGAGGTGTGTGTAACGGGTTAGAGGTGGTGTCTTTTTATAAGAGGGAGGATGGGAAATTTAGGAATGTCTTGAAATTTTATTTTATTATTAATTGATTTTCAATTTCTAATAACACCAAAGTGATATATTTATAATAGAATATGAGTATTAGTATAAATACTCTCATAAAATGGGTTTTATACATGTTTATGACATAAAATTAACCTTATATTTTAGTTTTAACCCTTAGGTAACTAATTTCACTTTTTCCATGTCTTCTTGTTTATTCATACCATATGGTCAATATAGTGACTATAAAATAAAAATAGAACCTCAAGTGGTTAATTTATGACATTTTAAACGTTATATAAGTCATTTTTCTGAATATTATATTTCTAGTACTATTATATCATTTAATAAAATATTATTGTTTTTAAAAAATAATTTATGTCAATTTTTATACTATTCATATCATGATTTTTTAAAAAATCTAAAAAAATTGATTATTTCAAAAAAAATTCATTAATTAAAATATTAAAAGTCATAAACATCCATAAAATTCATTTATGGCATAAAAAGTATCAAAATAAATTTATATTAATATTTATAATCTCATTTATTTTAATCATTCATTAATAAGTAAATCACTACATCACCATTATTTCATAAATAAATTTATTTATTTGATGTCTAAAAATTATAAATAAAATACAATGATGTAGGAAATATTTTTATATTTATAATTACTATTTATAGTCAAAAATATAACTTAAATAGCCTTATATAAAAAGTGTTTTGTTAATGATACATGTTTAGGTTATATTTTCCTTAACTTTAAATTAAAAGTAATTAAATTTCATTTTAACACAAAAGTAGCTATATGGAGTCCTAAAATCGACCCAAGGATTCCCATGGTCAATAATATCTCATATAATTGGGTTAGGACATGTGTTAGGGTAATTTAATATTATTATAACATTATTGTTTACCCTTATTTACTAGATTTACCCTTTAACCATGGTAAATAAAATATTTACTGAAGTTACAATTCATAATGTCTAAAACTAAAAGGTACCTATTTAAACAATTTGGAAATCCTGATTCCAAATATGGAATCCATTTTTCCAAATTCAAAACACATAATTTGCATAAATTAATTGAAAATTAATTCATGTTGTCAAAACCAAAAGGCATGTTTTTAAGAAGTAAAAACTACCAAAAGATTGACATGTATTTATGTCCAATTTAAAAGTGAATTTACTTAAAATGACCAACATTGGAATAAATAATAAAAATATAATCTAATTACACTTTAAAACCAATTAAAAAGACAATATAATCATATAAATAAATTATATGAAAAGACAGTTTTGACTTAAAATGCAGTATTTCTCACTATTCATTAAGAAATGAACTTTATCAGAAAAATACCAAATATTTACACAAAGTAAATTTTGATGTCCTGCTTCTAAATAATAAGTTTATTTTTTCAAATGGAACAAATAAAAGTGACAAAAAAAATATTTAAAAAGAGATCCCCATCAAAAGGCGATAAAACTACCTTTAAAAAATATATTAGAGTATTTATGCTTAAAATTGGATTCATTCTCATTTTAAGTCTATAATTTTTTAGAGAAATGAAGAAACATTTAAAAAAATGTTTAATCATAATATGTTTTGTTTTATTGATTCCTTCCAATACAATAACTAGGCATTAATGTAACACCCCGACCACAGAATCCAGGAGCTGGTGCATTATTTTCATACATTAGCATGATTACAAGGAATCAAGTTTCAAAGGACCGATCAGTTTAGTAGTCTTGGAAACAAGATACTACATATGTTCAACATTAAAACTTGAAAAGAAAAATAACACTAATTTATTCCATTAGAAACATATAAGCTTCCAAGATTTTTCCTGCAAGTCACTCATAACTAACTTCTTCATATCCAGGGAAAATGAACCATAAGAAAGGTTTGAGCTCAAATGCTCAGTAAGATTAAACAATACATCGGAAGATAACATAAACATTATGCATGGTGAATAATTGAAAAGACATGCCTTTATAAATAATAAACATGAACACTTTATGGCAGAAATACGAGTTGAGTAAATAATGCCATAATAAAACAAAGTCATGGGTATTCTACTAGTTGAATAACCACATGAAATATCAATAGATAATATCATAATTATGGAATTCATAATTCCAAACTTCATAACCACATAGTCAAGGTGTTGTTCCAAGACTACAAATAATATTTTGTCAAGGCCTTGTGCCAAGATACTAGTTTGTATCATGAGACCTACCGATGCATCGAGGAACTATAGCGGGCTCCACCCATCACTTACTAAGTCCAATTCATTCCTCATATTAAAAGGATTAAACATAACATAAACATTCGTATTAAAACTAGCATACGAAATGTCAATACCCATAAACCATGAATGGTATAAAAATAACACATCTATAGTCAAACATATCAAAAAACATTCAATACAATTTGAAATATTTGTATCATAATAAATCAACCTTGATCAAGAATAATATCATATAAAGGATATTAACATAGTTTAAAATTATCAGTAAAAATATTTGAGAGAAATACCCCTTTTTCATGAAAACATTTAAACATATCACTATTTATCAAGAATCAGTTTAAAATAGATTTTTGAATCAAAGTGTCCCATACCCCTTTAAATCTTTTAAAAAGGATTTTAATTTTAAATCATAAATAAATCCTTTAAACCACTTTTTAAAACATGGACATTAATAAGAAATATTTAGAAGAATAAATCTTTAAAACATTTAAATGATATTTTAGTTAGAGATTCTAACCAAAAGAGAGACACTTGAATAAATATAATTGAGGTAATCAAAACATTATAATATCATGAGAATAAAGGGATTCATGATATAATATGTCAAAATACATTATATACACCATATAAAAGTGAATTGGTGTATACTAATAAAGAATCCTCAATGGAATGTAAATTGAGATGAAAACCCTTATAAAGATCATATCCTTAAGTTAAGGATAAATCAACGAAACAATTATGTGTGAAAAATATAAATACACTATATATGATTGGATATTCAGAGTAAATCAATCAGAGGTAATTCACACATATTCTTGAAAAAAAACACTAATGACTTGGATGTTTAACTCAATGAATGGAAATTGAGTTAAGATTACTCTTATCAAGTTCATATCCATGAATTGAGAAATTATCAATGGAGTGATTATGTGTATCAAAAGTATATCCACACAAGGGGGAGTGGAAATTACTATATAAATAATAAATGGAGATTTCACACATAATCTTGGAGTAAAATAATCAATGAAGTATGCGTAAAGCCCAATGAGTGGAAATTGAAATTTGATTTTATTACCGATTTGGTAACTCACAAAACATACAACCCATGAAATAAGGAACATAAAATGAATTTGTAAATACCCATAGATTATAGTATATTACACAAGGAATAAAATCATTTCCAGTAAATACCCCACACAAAAGGAAATAGTGGAAATACGACATGAATCTCACGGGAATAAAAACCGAGATGAAATCCCCTTATCACATCGTAATTAATCGAGTCGTATGACCAAAAGTTAATAACCAACAAATAATTCACATAATACCATGAATATAAATATAATAATGATAATATATATCAAATTGAAGTACACAATACACCACATACAACAAATAAGTGGCGAACAATGGAAATCTCCCAAAATTAAAAGTGAGATAAGCAACCCCTTACCTCAAGTCCGACTTGTCTTGTATGTTCCTTGTTCTTCCTGAATAACAAAATTAAGCTAATTTCTACTTGATTAAGAAAAATTTTCAAGTTTATTATTCCTTTTATGTCACTTATTACTTTACTATAACAATTATTTAATTATTTGATTTCATATTGGATATTTTATCGATGTTCGGAACTTGAGTAAAAAATGAACTGGTTATAATTGAAAATTTTCCATGTGGTCAAAAGTACATTATCTATAGAATTATATAAATTATTTTTATATCATATATATTATATTTTAAGTATATATATGTATTCATAACAGTACATAAATTTTAAGATAAGAAATGAAATGCACTGTTCATGGAGACGGTAAGCCGTACGTACACATGAACGTGACTTTAATTTCTATTTTGTATTTTAATGGAATTAAAAAATAATGATACATAGGTATATTTTAATTCTAGTATAATATCATATATAATATCATTAAATAAATCCTTTATAATTCCCACATAAGGTATTAACGAGTCATATCACTTTGAGGGGGCGGTAGTCCGCACTTCCTCAAATGAAATTATTCCATTTTACCCATAATGGAAACCATAAAGGAATGATATAAATGGAAAATAAATAATCATAAACAAAACATAAACAAAATATATATCATATATAAATACAGTGTTATCTTAATGTCCACCTTGAGAGGCGGTAGGAGATTATTGAACAATCATCATTTCGTGAGGCAGTAGTTTTCCATCCACAAAAACAATATGTTTTTTAACAATTAGATGGAGGTTTGTTTAATTTTAGTTCTAATAATTCTCATAAAAACATACTAGTATATTTAGGATACTGTTTATGTTATAAAATAAAGTAATAAAAAGAGTTTAGGGGTTGGAAAAGTAAAATAAATGAAAAGAAGTTAAGAGAAACCATTACCTTTAATTTGGGTAACTCCTTTTGGTATGAACCAAACGGACTTATTGAAGTGACTTATACCTAAGGCAAGGATTCTAGGTGGAAGATAGGGATCTTCAGGGGTAGGGTTTTTATGAGACATGGGGCTTGAGAGGTGTTAGTAATGGGTTAGAAGTGGTGCCCTTTTATAAGGGAGAAGAGGGGCTCTTTAGGAAAGTTTGAAAATGTTATTTTATTATAAACATATCTTCGGTTTCAAAAGGTCCAAAAAAAATTAACGTCGAATATAGGATGACTCATGTTAGAAATAAAATCATCCAATAATAATTGAACAAGTTTTGGGTATTGTTTTAATATTAATAATCTTGTTTATTTAAATCAATTATTAATGTGGTAAATACTACATCATTATTGTGTCATAAATAATTTTATTTATTTGATGTCTAAAATTTATAAAAAAAATACGATAATGTAGGAAATATTTTTATATTTACAATTAATATTTATAATAGAAACAATGACTTATATAACCCCATGTAAAAATTGATATACTAAAAGATATTTGTTAATGTCATTTTTGTCTTTACTTTAAGTTAATTAAAATAAAGTATCATTATCATTATTAAGTGGCTCCATGGGGTCCCATAATCTATACAAGGATGCCCATGGTTGGACACAACTCATCCAATAAGGATAGGACAAGTGTTAAGGTAATTTTGTATTATTATAAAATTCTTTTTACCTTGAATTACCCTATTTACATTTAACCGTGGTAAATAAAAGTCAAAAGTTACTATTAAATAAAAATTATTTTCAACTTATTGAACCAAATTTTACTTACTAATAACAACCATGTATGTATTATTTTCAAAATTCAATTCACAGAAGTGGTAAAAGTTTTTATTTAAATGAAAAAGTCAGTTTTTTAACTACTACTAAGTGGTTTTACTATTCATCAAAAATTGAAGTTTTTCAGAAAAATACCATGAATTCAGCCTAAGCTATATTTTATATTCTGAATTCAAAAATGATTTCAATTTTACCCAATTCAAAACATATAAATTTAATTAATTAATTTAAAATTAATTCCCATTTTCAAAACAAATATCGTGTTTTTAAGAAACAATAACTATCAAAAGATTGACACTTGTTTATGTATAATTTCAAAGTGAAATTAATTAAAATGAAAAAAATTGTATTAAATGGTAAAAATATAATCTAATTATAATTCAAAACTATTAAAATGTATAACTGATCACTATAAATTATTTTGATTAAAAAAGTTGTTTTCAATTAAAATTTAGTAATTTGCACTATTCACCCAAATATGAAAGTTATCATAAAAAAACAAAAAATTTATAAAAACTAATTTTTTATGTCCTGATTCTAAATAACAAGTTTATTTTTTCAAATTTAATATATAAAAGTGTCGAATATTATATTTAAATAGGGTTCACCATTAAAAGGCGGTAAAATTGCATTTTTTTTGGAAAAATACTTCCTTTATCTAAAAAAATGAATTTGTTCTTATATTATGTCTATGAAACACATAATATGGATGTTAAAATTATATGGAATATATAAAATTCAAAATTCAGTTAATACTATTCATAACTGCTTTTGAACAACTAGTTTGGTAAGTCATCGTGTGCTCGAAATCGGTGTTGTGTGAGGTCCAAGCTATTGAATTACTTTAAAGAGATAACATTCTATGAAACCTTGGGGTGTTACATTCTACCCTCCTTCAATAAAATTCATCCTAAAAATTTAAGCTCAGAATTGAAATTTTGGGTTTTGACATTTCAAAAATTCTTAGTTGAAATCCCACATCGAAAATAGATTAATGAGGCCTCTATTTTAAAATAAATAAAGGTAAGTATGAAGGTTACCAAAAATAACACATACTAGGGTTCCATGTAAGAAAACATCGATATGGAAGAGAAACATAATCATTAAGTTATGATGGGGAGTGATTTAGAATATTATTAGAAGAAAGTTTACGATATGAAAGCTATAAACTTTTGATGGGTTGAAAGGTCTTTGATTACCTAGTAGGAAAAGTAAGAGAACAACATTTTTGTTTTAAGTTTCTTTTCATAATTCTGATGAATTTATTTATGAGATTGACTAAGAGTATAAGGATATATACTTACTTTACAAGTAGAGTTTCATCCATTAATAAATTTCTACCACAAACTCATCTATTCTCCAAACGATGAGTATTCAAGATGACTTGATTACACCTGAAGCACTAGAATAAACTTATAGAGAATCACATAATCCACAAAGGATGAACTATATATTTCCCTTGTCATTAAACATTAACCAATAACAAAATGGTTAGTACATGATCCGATGAGCCCCAAAAAGGAAAATCCTTTATTGAAATAAATACTACTCTTAATCTACAAAATTTAAACAAACAATACCCAAAGTTCAACAAAAACCCTTCAATGAACAATTTTATTTAAAATCCTTCAATATAATTCTTACTAAGTTTGAAACACAAAACTTAGAAGAATTTGATTACGTAGTCTTAAAAATTAAATTGTATCTCCAAATAACATTGACTACTCTTGAAGTCACATACTTAAAAATAATTAACCTAATCACATATTCTCTTTGATAGGTTAATCCTTTCCATAAATAACCCAAATCGCTATAAATCCACAATAAGAAAATAGAAAAATATCCACCATTACTCCTCAAATGAAATCCCATAGTATTCTATTTTCCTTAGTCATATAGTGTTCCCAACAGAGCGAATGTCTTCCAAAATAACATTTATCACTTAATCACCAAATAATTTTCCTATAATAAGGATATAAATTTGATAATACATAAGGTCCCAAATCAACTTAATAAAATAATTTAACTAAAAAAAATTATTCACACTAACCAGTGACACCATGTAGTCCAGTGGTAGGTGATAAATCTGAATCGCACTCTAGTTGTGGGTTCGATTCACACAGCTTTGTCCGATGCGACGGGTTGTCACACGGTCTGCGTGTTGACCTTTTTCAAAAACTATTTCTTATAACATTACAAAAATTAGATAAATTCATCAAAATAACCATAACATAATTTAACCACAAATGTAATCTCATACCTCGTATTTTCATCCCAAAATTTAATAACTTATAATTACCTCAAACTCAAGGATCATATAAAACCAAATGGTTATTTATAACTATATCAACAAGAGAAAATATAATTCTTCCTCAAATATCATTTTCACATGAAAAACTATAGGGTTACACATACAAGAGAAAAGTATTCCAAAGTAATCCCATCAATAAAGAGCACTAATTTTTTTTAAATATTTTGCCATCCATTTATTTCCACATAGCTTCTTCCTTGACCAAGATGATATCCTATAGAACAGGGCACTCAATTGTGTAATGGCCAGGTCCCCTACATTTACGGAAAATAACTGTAAATGGATTCTCGGGACCATTTTTATTTTCCTTCATAGTACTCTTCATTTTACCCTGGTAATTCTTTACTTTATATCCTTATTTTCCACACATAAAACATTTGTTTGTTCCATTGAGACACTTTCCTAGGTGTCCCCTTCCACATTTCATGCATGATGGAAATTGAGGTTTCTTTTCTTTATGGTCTCCACTGTTGGAGCTCTTATCATTCAACACCTTTCTCTACTTTGTTGAGTCTAAGAGTTGGTTAATATATATGTTTTTGATCATATTTTTGGTAAACTGATTTGGCATGAACATGATATCTTTTACGCCTTTCAACATTCCATTTTTTTGCTCATTTCCACCACTGTTACCACCTTATACGTTATGCTCAATGCTACTATGACTTCTTCGGAATCCAGCCATTGACTACAACAAGAAAGCATTGTGTGAGTAAAAATAGTCATAAAATCATTTAAATAATATCATGACACCTTATTTTTAATTTAAAACAACTTAGGATTAACCAAGGTCATTTATTCTCATCTTATATTAAAATCCTTAAAATTGGTTTGTAAAGAAAATGTAAATTATTTTAATCATATCTCCTAGGAGTGTGGTAACCAAGAGTGCAGAAAGGCATATTGTCATGTACCAGAATACCCCAGGTCAAGCCCGAAACTCCTTGTTGGAGTTTTCACTCCTAGGTACATCTGTTCCAGAGTCGCCTTTAACTATTCATATACAGACAGTGATGTATTTCTTAGAAATACACAAAGTCTCTACATTACCAAAATTCTAGGAAGTTATTCTATATTAGTCCTCAAAGTCTATCTTAGGGTAATGCGCTCTAATCAGAGTTTATCTAAATATAGTTTCCAAGCTTTGTACTAAACTTTTTCTGATACCAACTGTAACACCCTGACCCCAGAATCTAGGATCCAGTGCATTATTTTAATACTTTTTCATGATTACAAGAAATAAAGTCCCAAAGGACTAATCAATTTAGTATTCTCGGAAACAATATACATACATAAGTTCAACTTTACAACTTGAAAAGAAAAATAACACCAATTTATTCCATTAGAAACATCCAAGCTTCCTAGATTATGCCTACAAGTCACTCCTAACTAACTTCTTCATATCCTAAGAAAATGAAACATAAGAAAGGAGTGAGCTCAAATTATCAGTAATAGTAAGCAATATATTATAAGATAACATAAATATCAGGCATGGGGAATAACTGAAAAAACATTCCTTTACAAATAATAAACATGAACACTTTATGATAGGAATATGATATGAGTAAATAATTCCATAATAAAACATAGTCATGGGTATTCTACTAGTCAAATAACCACATGAAATATCAATATCTAATCTAATAATGATGTAATGCATAATTCAAGACTTCATAACCACGTAGTCAAGGCCTTGTGCCAATACTACAAATATGATTTTGTCAAGGACTTATGACAGGACACTAGTTTGTCTCATGAGATCTACCGATGCATCAAAGATCTATAACGAGATCCACCCATCACTTACTAAGTCCAATACATTCATAATATTAAAAGGTTTAAACATAACATAAACATTCGTATTAAAACTAGCATAAAAAATGTCAGTAATTTATCCATAAACCATGAATGGTATAAAAATAACACATCCACATTAAAAAATATCCCAAAACCTTTAATACAATGTGAATTATTTGTATCATAATAAATCAACATCGATTAAGAATAATATCCCATAAAAGATGTTAACATAGTTGAAAATGATCAGTAAAAATCATTGAGATAAATATCCCTTTTTCATTAAAACATTTAAAAGTATCACTATTTTTCATAAAGGTGTTTAAAATAGATTTTTGAATCAAAGTGTCCCATACCAATTTGAAACTTTTAAAAGGAATTTTAATTTTAAAACATAATTAAATCCTTAAAACCATTTTTTTAAACATGGACATTAATAAAAAATATTTAGAAGAATAAATCTTTAAATCCTTTAAATGATATTTTAGTTAGAGTTCCTAACCAAAATAGAGACACTTGAATACAAATAATTGTTGTAATAAAAACATTATAATATAATGAGAATAAATGGATTCATGATATACTATGTCAAAATAAATTATATACACCATATAAAAGTGAATTGGTATATAACAACAAAAAATTCCGAATGGAATGTAAATTGAGATAAAAACACTTATAAAGATCATATTTTTAGGTTAAGGATAAATCAATGACATAATTATGTGTGAAAAATATAAATACACTCTATATGATTGGATATTCAGTGTAAATTAATCAAAGGACATTCACACATATTCTTGAAAAAACAACACTAATGACTTGGATGTTTAACTCAATGAATGGAAATTGAGTTAAGATTACTCTTATCAAGTTCATATCAATGACTTGAGAAATTATAAATGGAATGATTATGTGTATAAAAAGTATATCTACAAAAATGGGAGTGAAAATTACTACATAAAAAATAAATAGTGATTACACACATAATCTTGGAGTAAAATAATCAACGAAGTATGTGTAAAGCCCAATGAGTGGAAATTGAAATTTGAAATTTCCTTACCGATTTGGTAACTCATGAAACATACACTACATTAAATAAGGATCATTAAATGAAGTTGTAAATACCCATAGATTAAATTATATTAAACAAGGAATACAATCATGGCCAGTGCATACACCACACAAAATGAAATAGTGGCAATACATCATGAATCTCATGGGAATAAGAAGTGAGATGTAATCACTTTACCACGTTGTAATCAATTGAGTCGTATGACCAAAAGTTTATAAACACAAAATTATTCACATAATACCATTAATATAAAGATAATAATGATAATATATATCACATTTTAGTACAAAATACACCACATGCAATAAATAAGTGGCGAACAATGGAAATCTCGTGGAATTAAAAGTAAGATAAGAAACCCCCTACCTCAAGTCTGACTTGTCTTGTATGTTCCTTGTTCTTCCTGAATAATAAACTTAAGTTAATTTTTACTTGATTAGAAACATTTTTCAATTTTATTAATCCTTTTATATAACTTATTACCTTTCTATAACAATTAGTTTATTATTTTATTTCATATTGGATATATTATCGATGTTCGGAACTTGTGTCAAAAACGAACTTGTTATAATTACAATTTTTCAATGTGGTCAAAAGTCCATTATCTCAAAAATGATATAAATGATTTAGATATCATATATATTATATGTATATTATATATATATATATATATGTATTTATAACAGTACATAACATTTATAGATAAAAAATGAAATGCACCGTTCATGGAGACGGTAAGCCGTACGTACGCATGAACACTACTTTCCTTTATATTTTGTACTTTAATGGAATTAAAACACAATGATACATAAGTATATTATAATTATAGTATAATATCATATATAATATAACTATATCCATCCTTTATACATCCCACATAAGGCATTAACGAGTCATATCACTTTGAGGGGGTGGTAGTCCGCACTTCCTCAAATGAAATTACCGCATTTTACCCATAATGGAAACCATAAAGGAATTCTATAAACGGAAAATAAAGAAGCATAAAGAAGACAAAAAAATAATATATGTCATAAATAAACACAATTCCATCTTAATGGACACCATGAGAGGCCGTAAGAGATGATTGGACAATCATCATTTCGTGAGACGTTAGTTTGCCATCCACAAAAATAGTATGTTCTTTACCCATTAGATGGAGGTGTGTGTAAGTGTAGTTCGAATACATCTCATAAAAAAATCCTAGTATATTTAGGATACTTGTGATGTTATAAAATAAAGGAATAAAAAGAGTTTAGGGGTTGGAGAGGTAAAATAAACGAAAATAAGTTAAGAGAAACCATTACCTTTAATTTGGGTAACTCCCTTTGGTATGAACCAAATAGACTTATTGAAATGACTTCTACCTATGGTAAGACTTCTAGGTGGAAGATAGGGATATTGAGAGCTTATTTGTGCAGGGGTTGGATGAGACTAAGGGATTGAGAGGTTTGAGGAATGAGTTAGAAGTAGTGTCCTTTTATAAGAGAGAGGAGGGGCTCTTTAGGAAATTTTGAAAATGTTATTTTATTATAAAATTATATTCGGGTTTAAAAAGGTCCAAAAATCATTAAAGTCAAAGATAAGATGAATCATGTTCGAAATAAAATCATACAATAAGAATTGGATAGGTTTTTAATATTTGTTTAATATAAATAATCTTATTTATTTAAATCATTTATTAATGAGGTAAATATTGCATCATTATTGTGTCATAAATAATTTAATTTATTTGATTTCTAATAATTATAAAGAATACCATCATTTAGGAAATAGTTTTAAATTTCTAATAAATATTTATTGTAGAAAAGATGACTTATATAACCCCATGTAAAAATTTATATACTAAAAGATATTTGTTAATGTCGTTTTTGTCTTTACTTTAAGTTAATTAAAATAAAGTGTCATTGTCATTATTAAGTGGCTCCATGTGGTCCCAAAATCGACCCAAGTATGCCCATGGTCGTACATGACTCATCCAATAAGGTTAGAACAAGTGTTAAGGTAATTTTGTATTATTATAATATTCTTTTTACCTTGAATTACCCTATTTACCTTTAAATGCAGTAAATATATGTCAAAAGTTACTATTCAACAAAAATCATTTTCATCTTATTGAAACAAATTTTACTTACTAATAACAACCATATATGTCAGATTTTTGAAATTCAATTCACAAAAGTGGTAAAATTTCATTTAAATGAAGAAGTCAGTTTTTAACTACTACTAAGTGGTTTTACTATTCATCAAAAATAAAAGTTTTTTAGAAAAATACCAAAAATTCAGCCTAAGCTATAATTGATATTATAAATTCAAAAATTATGTCTATTTTACCCAATTAAAAACATAGAAGTTGCATTAATTAATTTAAAATTAATTCTCATTGTCAAAACAAATAGTGTGTTTTTAAGAAATAATAACCATCAAAAGATTGACACTTGTTTATGTATAATTTTAATGTGAAATTAATTACAATAACTAAAATTGGATTAAATGGTAAAAATATAATCTAATTATAATCCCAAACCATTCAACTGAATAATTTAACACTATAAATTATTTTGATTAAAAAATTTGTTTTCAATTAAAATTTACTATTTTCACTATTCACCCAAATATGAAAGTTATCAGAAAAACACCAAAAATTTATCAAAACTAAATTTTTATGTCCCGATTCTAAAAAAGAAGTTTATTTTTTTAAATTGAATATATTAAAGTGTCAAATATTGGATTTAAAAAGGGTCCACCATTAAAAGGTGGTAAAATTGCATTTTTTGAAAAATACTTCCTTTATCTGAAAAATGAATTTGTTCTTATATTATTTCTAAGAAACACATAATATGGATGTTAAAATTATATGAAATATATAAATTCAAAATTCAGTTAATACTATTCCTAACTTCTTTTGAACAACTAGTTTGGTAAGTCATCCTGCGCTCGAACTCGGTGTTGTGTGAGGTGCAAGCTATTCAATTACTTTAAAGAGATAACGTACTATGAAACCTTGGGGTGTTACAATTAATGAGATTTTGAAATAATAATATTATATTATTATTTTTTATTATGACTCAGCATTGTGTGTAGCATGAGACATCAGAGCAACCCATTGTTTCATGTTGGGTACGCCATTGAATTGAACATCCCCTTTAAATTAAAATTCATATTTAATTAAAAAATATTAATAAATATGAAAATGTCGTGTTCTCTAATTACCCGAGATGTTACATACTTCCCCCCTTTTGTAAATTGCATCCTCATAATTTTATTTACTTATCCAATAATTGGGGGTATTTTTCCCTCATAGAATTTTCATATTCCCATATTTCCTATTCAACCACGTGGTTTTTCCACAAAACCTTAACTTGATAAATCACCTTATTCCACATCACTTTCCCTCCATCATCAAGAATATGGACAGGATGTTCCCTTGAAGAAAGATTCTCTTCCAACTGAACTACTTCCAGACTTAAAACATGAGATGGATCTAGAATATACTTTATTAACATTCAAACATGAAAAACATTGTGTACCTGGGATAAATTCAGAGGTAAACCCACTCAAGAAAAAAACTAATCCAAATTTCTCTAGAACTTCATAAGGTCTGATGAACCTCATAATCACGTGTCCTTTCTAACCAAAATGCATCACACTTTACTATGGTTAAACTTTAAGAAAGGCATGATCACTTACCTAAAAAAATAATTCTTCCTCCAGTTATCTACATAACTTTTCTGCCTGCTCTGAGCTATCCTCATATGTTTCTATATCAACTAAAATTTCTCTACCATCTATTTTACCAATTCCATCCCCATCAGTTTCCTTTCACCTACTTCATCCCAAAAAGCTGGAGTTTAACACCGATTACCATATAATTCCTCAAATGGAGACATCTGTATACTGGAATGAAAACTGTTATTATAAGAAAACTCAAACACAGAAAGATGTTAGTCCCAAATTACTTGGTAATACACTGAGAAAACACTTATAATATCTTTCAATATTTGAATTTTTCATTCTAACTGCCCATATGATTGAAGATGAAAAGCTGTACTAAAATTTAATTCAGTACCCAATGATTTTTGAAGGCCTTTACAGAAGTTAAAAGTAAACCTGGGATCATGATTAGATATAATAGAGAGGGGAACTCCATGAAACCTGTCTATCTCTTTAAAATACAACTGAGCATGTTGATCTAGATATAAAGTTTCCCGAATAGGAAGGAAATGAGTATATTTAGTCAATCGATCAACAATAATCCATATTGTATTATTACCCCGATATGTCTTCAGTAATACCACAATGAAGTCCATGGATATATTTTCCCATTTCCATTCTGGCACCGGTAAACGCTGAAGCATCCCTTTTGGTAACTGCTGATCTTCTTTAACCTGTTGACAAGTCAAACACATCATATTGAAGTTAGCAATATCTCTTTTTATTCCATCCCACCAGTAATACTCCTGAAGATCTCTATACATAGTAGTACTACCTGGATGAACTAAAAATAGAGAACTATAAGATTCACATAATAACTCTTTATTCAAATGTGAATCACAAGGCACAAATAATCTATTACCAAATTTCAAAATGCAATCATTATCAATGTTAAATTTAGGAAACTTATCCATCTGAACCAACTCTACCTTCTTATTTAACTCATGGTCTTCCTTCTACACTTTCTTAATTCTATCTAATAGAGAATATTTCACTGAAACCTAAAAAACAAAGGAATTTCATTTACCAATAACTTCTATACAAAATTTTATCAAATACTTAATGAAAGGATCTTGTTCCAAACATAACATAGTTAATGCATCTTTACTTTTTTGACTTAAAGAATTTACCAATGTATTTTTTTTCATGGATGGTAATGAATCGTTCAATTATAATCCTTGATTAATTCCAATCATCTACTCTATATAGTGTTCAATTCTTTCTGAGTGAATATATACTTCAAAATTTTGTGGTCAGTATATATTTCACATTTTAATCCATACAGATGATGCCTCCAATTTTTTAAATAAAAAACAACAACAACTAATTCTAAATCATGTGTATGTTAATTTAACTACTGAGGTTTCAACTGACGTGAAATATAGGCGATTATATAATAATTATACATTAGGACAAAACCAAGTCCTTTAAACGAAGCATCACCATATATAACACATTCACCATCTTTGGAAGGTAATTCCAAAACCAGAGCATTCACCAATCTTCTTTTCAATTCCAAAAAACAATCATCACATTCTTTTGTCCAGATGAACTTAACAGCTTTTCAAATTAACATAGTCAGTGGGCTAGATAGCCATGCAAAATTTTCAAAAAAACCTTTGGTAATAGCCTGAAAAACCAAGAAAGATATGAATCTCGGTTATATTTGTGGGTCTTGAACATTATTCAACCACTTTTGTTTTAGAAGGATCAACAGTTATTCCATTTTTGAAACAACATGTCCAAGGAATGAAATTTTTTGTAACCAAAACTCACACTTGATAAATTTACCATACAATTTATTTTCATTTAAGGTTTGAAAAAAAACTCTTAAATGACTTTACTATTCTTTTTTACTTTTTGAATATACCAAAATGTCATTAATATACAGAACCACAAACTTATCTAAGAAGTCGCAAAAAATTATATTCATAAGATCCATTAATATAGAAAGTGGATTGGTTAACCCAAAAGGCATGACTAAAAATTAATAATGGCCATATCTAGTACGAAATGAGGTCTTAGGAATATCGGCCTCCTTTACATTTAACTGATGGTACCCCAACCTCAAGTCAATATTCAAAAAATACTGATGTCCCTGGAGTTGATCAAACAAATCATCTATATGAAGCAAATGATACTTATTATTAATAGTTATATTATTCAAGGCTCTATAATAAATGAAAAGTCTAATTGAACCATATTTATTTTTAACAAACAAGTCTAGATAACCCCATGGTGATGTGCTAGGTCTAATGAAACTCTAATCTAACAACTCTTGTAATTGTTTATTTAACTCTAAAAGTTAAATTTGAGCCATTCGATAAGGGGGTTTTGAAATTTTATTAGCATCAAGAATTAAGTCAATAGTAAATTCAACTTTCTGATTAGGTATAATACCAGAAAAGTCCTTAGAAAAAACATCGTGATATTCATTTACTACTGGAACATTATTAATATGAACAGTGCCTTTGTTTTCAACAATATGTGCAAGGTAACATTGATTTCCATATTTCAATAGTTTATTAGATTCCTGATATGTCATCAGAGATAAGGGTTCATTATTTTACAAAAACTGAAGGTCTTTTTGAAAAGAAACATCTTTAGCTCTATAGTAAATTTTAGCATGGTAAACAAAAAAACGAATCCATTCCCAAAATAAAATCAAAATTTACTGTAGAAAAAACAACTAGGTTTGAAGTTAAATTTTTCCACAAATAAGGATAGAAAGATTATTATAATTTATTTTTTCCTCAAAATTTCCCCAGGGTGTTTTCACCATAAGTTCTGGATTTATTTCATGAGGTGTAATTCCAAATTTATCTGAAAATTTCTCAGAAATGAAATAATGTGTAGATCCTAAAACAAGCAACACAATGGAATAATCTGAAAAAACAAACAAATTACATGATAACACTTCATTTGATGGTCCCACATCAACTGTAGTAATATCCAAAGATTTCCACCCACCCTTATTCTTTTGATATGATTGGTTTCCAACATGGGTAATCAACTCTGGACACAAATTAGCATAATTCCCAAATTCATTAAAACTAAAACATCTTACAGTTAGCTTTTCATTTCATTCCTGATCATCTTCTTTACAATTATGAGAAATATGACCAGTCTTAACACACAATAATCACTTCCCATACTTTGATAAACATTCTCAAGGATGCTTTTTACCACACTTCTCACAAGATGGAAATTTAATTTTCTTGCTTCCAGGCTTCTTTGATGAATACTTACCCTTTTCTTGCCAACTAGACCACATCTTTTTCTTACTCTCATGGGACACATGATCATTAGAAAACTCCATTTATACCTTATCAACACATTTGAAAATATTCTCATAGATTTTGAATTCACGAGAGGCTAATGCTCTATGATATCGTAGTTTTAGTCTAGAGTAAAATCGATTTATCTTAATATCATGATCTCAGATGAAATTTAGATAATACCTTTCCAGTCGAGTGAAATTTGATTTGTAAGCATCCACTAGTCATCCTCGTGCCTCAATTCCAATAATTGTATATCTATCCTAAGTCAAACCACCTTAGGATAATATTTCTCAAAAAACATACCCTTGAATTAATCCCAACCAAGAGCATCAATCTCCTCACTATCAATGATATTTTTAACCATCGACCACCACTAGTCTTATTCTCCTTCAAAAAAATAAACAATAAGGCTAACCTTTTGATTTTCTGTACATCCCATGAAATTGAAAATCTTTTCTAGTGCTTTGATCCACCCTTCAGCGTGAACAGGGTCAGATGATCTTCTGAATGATGGGGGATGTTGCCTCATCAAATGCTCCACTATAGACATGTTCCCTTGGGGTTGATATGTTTGATCCTGTGCATGTATACCACCACCATTTACCACCTATGTAAACTGTTCTATTATTGAAACAAAATATTCAGTTCTGATTCCAACCATCTTTGGATGTTGATTTGGAAGGTTATTCTCCTCTGTATACCTTCCCAGCACTACTGAGCTATTTCTTATGCAGAAAACCATTATAAAAAAACATATTTTAAAAGATTAAACATGGTAATCTTTGAATGATATATAATTTCAATTTGACCATAATGTAAAAATCATTTATGGATATTCTATTAACAAAATTCTAAATCCTAAATTATCTAAACCAATATCTGATACCAACTATAATGAACCATCCTTAAACATTACATAATCTTGAATTAAGTTAATAATTCACATTGAGGACCATTTTAGGTTTAGATATTTAGAGAATAATGCCATAACTTATACATAACAAATTAATTATTAAAAAGTAGACACTTTTACTCACTATCCATAAAACAAAATCATTTTAAAAAAGAACATGGTTTCGTTTCATGCTTAAACATCACAAATTTTCCTTGATCTCATCCATGACTCTATTCACGTTTAAATCATGTGAAAAACACTTAAATACTTGGTATGAGCATAAAAAGCTCATTAAGGGATACACAAAGAAGGAAAACTATTAGTTTTTCAAAACAATATATAAACAATGAATACTTTATCATAAGTAATACTTTTCACCTTTATGAAGTAGTAAATACCCTTCACTGAATAAAAGCTCACTGATTACCGTTTTGTAGCCAAAATATTACCATGAAATGCCATAAAAATTACACATAACTTTTTAATGGTAAACTTAGGATATAATCATAAATTAATGGAATAACCATATGGTTAACTTCCACAAATCATTCTTATAAATGGAATAGCTATACAACCTACTTCCATACCCAATGCATTAGAGGTTATAATGTAACCACCCATCCTTAGTTTATCATGGAACCACCCACCATTTGGTTTATCGTATAACCACCCATCATTGGTTTATCACGTAACCCCTCATCAAATGTCCAAGTACCAAAATCATAACACATAAAATATTAAAAATATGAACATTTCACTAATAACATTTCATTGGAAATCACAATAAATTATTTCAAGATATTGAAATAATAAATCCATTTCAAAAACCATTTTCAATACCAAATTATATAAAAATGGGTATATGATATTTATTTTCATTTTAAAAACATTACAATTTGTTAAGAAATCCATATATCAAATAATGATCGCGGCGGCAGAAAGGTCATTGTCGCCGCATATGTTAAAACATTAATTTTGTCATTTAGTAAAAATATTCATAGATAAAGGATTAACCTTGAATAAAATTAAAAGTAAAAGGGGTTTATTATACACTGTGTAAAAGAAAGAGGTGTATATTCGCAAAACATGCCTCAATGAAAATAGATTGAGACAAAGTCCCTTACCTGGGGCCCGAATCGTCATGTATGTTCCTTGTTATTAATAAATAATAAACTTAATTTCATTTATACTTGATTCAAAACATTTTTTATGTCTATTATTCCTTTTATATCACTTATTACCTTGCTATAACAATCTTATAATTATTTAAGTTCAAATCGGTCGTTTTGTCGATGTTCGGTACTTGAGTAAAAAATGAACATATTACAATTACAAATTGTCCATGTGGTAAAAAGTACATTATCTCCAGAATGATATTAATGATTTAGATATCATATATATCATATATTTCCAATATATATGTATTTAGAATAGTCCATAGTATTTGGATATAAGAAATGAAATGCACTATTCATTGAGAAGGAAAGTTGTACGTACGCATGAACGCTACTTTCGTTTCATTTTCATATTTAAAAGAATGAAAAATAAATGATACATAGGTATATTATAATTCTAGTATAACATATATCTTATATATGTTACAGAACTTCATTAATTACACCCTTTATACATTCCATGTATAGCATGAACGTGTCATATCACTTTGAGGGGGCGGTAGTCCGCATTTCCCCAAATGAGATTATCATATTTATACAACATTAAAATTATAAAGGTATGTTCTAAATGAGAATTAAATAATTATATAGAAAAAATAAATATCATATATATAAAATATAATTATAGTTCCATCATAATGGCAACCATAAGATGTGGTAGGATAAGGTTGAACAATCATCGTTTCGTGAGGTAGTAGTACGCCATCCACCAAAATAGTATGTTCTAAATCCATTAAATGGAGGTGTGTGTATGTGTAGTTCAAATACTTATCATAACAACATACTAGTATATTTAAGATAATGGTGTTGTTATATAAACATATAATAAGATGATCATAGGGAGCAGAGAAGGAAAAAATAATGGAAAGGAACTTGAGAGAAGATGTTACCTCAAATTGGGTATCTTCTTTTCATTTGAGCCAATGGGATTTCTTGAATTTCTTTATTCCTAAGGGAAGGATTATAAAAGGAAGGTAGGAATGTTGGGATATTATTGGAGTGTATTTTGGATGAGACAAGGTGCTTGAGAGGTGTGTGTAATGGGTTAGACGTGGTGTCCTTTTATAAGAGGGAGGAGGGACACTTTTAGAATGTCTAGAAATATTATTTTATTATTAATTGATTTTTGAATTCTAATAACACCGAAGTAACATATGTAGAAGGTTAGATGATTATGGATCAAAATAATCTCATCCAATAGGTTTTAGACATGTTTAGGTCATAAAATTAATCATATCTTTTATCCTTATCCCTTAGTTAACTAATTTAACTTTTAGCACGTCTTCTTGTATATTCATACGATATCGTTAAAATAGTTACTATAAAATTCCAATAGAACCTCAAGTGGTTAATTAAAGAAATTTTAAACATTATATAAGTAATTTTACCTAATATTATATTTTTAGGACTATTATATCATTTAATGAAATACTATTCGTTTTAAAAACCCATTTATGTGAATTTTTATACTATTCATATGATGACTTTTTAAAAATCAATAAAAACATGATTATTTAAAAAAACTTCATTAATTAAAAGATAAAAAGTCATAAGAGTCTATAAAATTCTTTTATCGCATAAAAAGTTTAAAAATAAATTTATTTCAATATTTATAATCTCATTAATTTAAATATTTCATTAATAAGCTAATCACAACATCACCATTGTGTCATAAATAAATTTATTTATTTGATGTCTAAAAATTATAAACAAAATACCATGATTTAGGAATTATTTTTAGCTTACTAATTATTATTTATAGTCTAATAGATAACTTATATAACCTCATATAAAATTTTTTTAGTAAATGATACAAGTTTAGGTTATATTTTCCTTAACTTTGTATTAAAAGTAATTAAATGTCATTTTCACACACAAGTGGCTCCATGTGGTCCTAAAATCAACCCAAGGATGAACATGGTAGAAAATATCTCATCAAATAGGGTTAAGACATGTGTTAGAGTAATTTTATATTATTATAATATTATTTATTACCCTTATTTAACAGATTTATCCTTTAACCGTGGTAAATAAAATATTTACTGAAGTCACTATTCATAATGTATAAAAATAAAAGGTACCTATTTACACAATTTGGACCTCATAATTCCAAACATGGAATATATGTTTTCAAATCTGAAACATAGAAGGTGCAGAAATTAACTTAAAAGTAATTCTCATTATCAAAACTAAAAAGTGTGTTTTTAAGAATTAAAAACTACCAAAAGATTGACATGTATTTATGTCCAATTTCAAAGTGAAATTACTTAAAAATAACAAAATTGGATTAAATGATAAAAATATAATCTAATTAAACTTTAAAACTAATTAAAAGTACAATATAATCATATAAATAAATTATATGAAAATAAAGTGTTGACTTAAAATGTAGTATTTTTCACTATTGATTAAAAAACAAACTTTATCAGAAAAATACCATAAAATTACCCAAAGTAAATTTTAATGTACCAATTCTAAATTATAAGTTTATTTTTTAAAATAGAATATATAAAATTAACCAAAAATATATTTAAAAAAGGTTCTCCATTAAAAGGTGGTAAAACTACCCTTAAAAAAATATTAGAGTATTTTTGCTTAAAATTAGATTCATTCTCATTTTAAGCCTCTAAATATTATTTCATAAATGTAAAAACATTTAAAAAACAAGTTTAATCATAATATGGTTAGTTTTTTTCATTCCCACCAATACAATGACAAGGAATTATCTTTCATTGAAAATAATAATATTATATTATTATTTTTTAGTATGACTCAGCCTTGTGTGCAACATGAGATTTTAGAGAAACCCTTATTGCATGTCAGGTATTCCATAAAAAATAGAATCCCCTTTAATGTAAAATTAATGTTTAATTAAAAAATATTAAAAAATATTAAAATGTCGTATTCTTTAATTACCTAGGATGTTACACCCTTTTGAGCATGAAAAACATAACGATAATGAAAACTCTTTTATAATCATTGTTCAGTGCCTAGAAAAGTTTTTTTCTTTTAAAAATAATATAACATCCAAATAATCACCCACAACCACCAGTGAACCCCAATGGTTTTTGGGATTTGTATTGGGCATGACTCATTCCCCCATACCATGCACAAGTAAAGCACCTAGACCACTTTTCCAAGGGAATATTGTTTGTATATAAACATATAGTTGTTGTGTGTATTGGTGTGTATCTCTATGTGAGTGTGTGTATGAAGTTATATACACTTCATATTTATATATATTTTAATATAATTATAAATTTTAATTATTTATATAAACCTTAATAAAGATATGAACATACGCTTGTATAGATGCTTGCACACACCTACAATTAATTCTAATTATATATGTATATTATATATTCTATAAAATAAAAAAATTTAAATTTTAATATATAAATATTGTAAAATATTTTTACACACAAAAAGTTTATTGTATAAATTTAATAATAACATGTAGAAACTATTTAAATTAATTTTACAATAAATATTTATTTTATTGTGACTTATATAAGTAAAAATATATTTTTTGTATTTAAATATATGAAAATATATTTATATATTTATTTATAAATAATTCATATATTTTACACATGTAAATATAATTATATATATAAATTTAAATTTATAAATAAATAAATTTATTTAAGTTAAATAAATATGTTTAGTATTATATAAATAAAATTTAGGTGAATATATTATATATTTATACCAATATAAATATATTTATATATGAAAACATTATATTTAATTAAAAAAACATCAATCCCCATTTCCCTACATTAAAAATTAACGAAAGAGGGTAAACAATCACCAATATATATATATATATTGATGTGTGTGTGTGCATGTGTGTGTTGGTTTGTGAATATGGTTTTGCTTACCCTAGATAACATAAAAAATGTTTAACAATTAATGATATTAATAAGAAATGTATAGTTTTACATAAAAGCTAGATATTTAATAAATATGAATTTTAAATTGTTCATTACATAATTAAAGAGTCATGAAATTTTTATTATAAGTGATGTGCAATTTTTAAAAAGTTATTCCACCCATTTAATTTTGAATACTCAACTATGTTATAACTATTTTCTAAGAATATTTTTTTTACATTATAAATATTTAAAAATCAAATAATCTCTTGTTTTCATTGATATACCATCAAATAAATAACCAAAAGTAGAAAACAATGAATTTTGATTTATAGGGACTTAAATGTGTGATATAAGTACATATCATATTTAAAAATCAAACTAAAAAAATATAACTCAAAATAATAATCATGTAGTTGTAGTAAAAAAAGATATAAAAATATATTATACATTATCCTTGTGTATGTGCGTATTTGTCTATGTATATTAGATCATTAAATATTCTGATCTTGAATGTTACAATTTATCCATAATTATAAAACTCAAAGAGACCATACTAAGCATAAGGTCTGTGACTAATATGATATGGGTGGTCTCAAAAAAGGATTGAGTGAAAATCACAAATAATGAAGGTTTAGTAATATGGGGGGTTTCCCATGTGATTCAGTAGATAAAACAGTGTCTCATTTCATACCGAGGTAGCCTTGGGAAGATAAATATTTATAAGATAAAAAAACATTATACATAGGAATAATGTAAAAAATAAATTATCCTTACCTTAAATAAAGACATATCTATGTTAATAATTATGTAATACATTCCATAATTAATTATAATATCAAATTGAGTTCTTTAATAAAAAAATAGTTTGTTTTCAACACATTTAAATACATCTTATTGGTTTTGAATTTATAGTACAAGAATAATATGGAAAAAATTAAGTTTGTATAAATTATTATAAAACAATCTGACTAAATACAAGAAGGGAAACCATTATAATATAACATATATAATATAGAAAAAATATAACATATACATAAACTAAAACATCATAAAAAACTGAAAAATTAAACTATTAATCAAAAGATACAATTGATATCTAATAGAATGATATTTTACATGTTTATTTTTATATAAAACACAATGTTTATGTAATTTAATTTATTAAACTTGTCGATATTTAATTGTTTTTATTATTTATTAAATGATACAATGTTTTTTTTTGGAAAATTATCTAAAAGGAAATGAATTCAACATATACATGATTGACCATGATGAAAGACAAGTGAAGACCCGATCCTAGAGCTTAAAACTATATAATCAGGTGGAAACATATCAAAATCTACTAAAAATATTGAATTTACATTATGAATCAGTCATTCAATATGTGAAATAATTTGAAGAACTAAGGAAGAGGAAGATAAGATATAAAAGGAGAGTTTTTAGGATGAAATACTATGTCATAGTGTGACACATATGGTCATGCAATGGCACTACCAAAAATAATAGAGAAAAAAATCCAGAGAATTAAAAATGTCACAAAAATTTTGTCCCCACAAAATGCACGTCATGTTAGCACTATTCATGACGTGAAACACATAAACAGACTCATAAATGGCGACCATCGATGAAAATTAATGTTTGGACCACCTCTAAAGACCCATTGAAAACCCATGATGGCATGGAAATATTTGTTAGCCATTTATGGAACCAAAAGACACAATTGAGATCTATAAATATATGGATAAGGGGATTGAAAAATGATCATCGAAAGATAGAGGATCTACCAATGTCGTGGGAATAGATTTCTACATTTTATTAGGTTTTTAATTTTTATTTTAATTAATTTCTCATATAACCCTAATTTCATATTTAATTAATGTATTTCCCCTTTATTATTTCACTATTCTTCCCTTAAACTATCCCTGTAGGTAAGTAATAATATACATCTTCTCATAATGGGGTAAAATGAAAGATAAGAAAGGGGTGAATTCATATGCTCAGTAAGAGTAAATAATACAGTGGAAACTATAAGAATAAAATTTTATAGCAAGGTATATAACTAAAAGAAAATCCTTTAAAACATAATATTGAGCATAATATAGAAACTATAAATCAAATAAATCCATATAAAATTCACATAGATTTTATACTAGTCAAATAATCACATGTAATATCAATAATTAATTTCATAATGAGGGAATGCATAATGCCATACATCATAACCACATCATCAAAGCCTCATGCGAAGACCATACATAAATGGGTAAAAAATCAAACTAGCTTGTCTTATGAGACCTATAGATGCATAAAGGGTATATAGTGGGCCCCACCCATCACATACTAAGTCCAATTGATTCCTCTTATATAATTGGAAAAACATAACCAACATAAAAATTCATATTAAAATTAACATATAAAATCATAATACATTATCCATAAACTATGAATGGTATAAATGTATCACATCCGCAATGAAAATATTCACAAAACATTCAATACATTATGATAGGTTGTATCATATAAGATCAGCCTAAATTAAACATATGATATAATAAAGGATGTTGACATATATGAAAATGTTTTCATAAAATCATTAGAAACTTTTATAGAGAAATACCCATTTATATTGAAAATAGTTATTTAAAATGCCAGTCAATTTAAACGACAATGTTTTCATTAAAAATAATCTTTTAATATTATGAAGTAATATTTAATAAATTTAAGGCATCATTATGACGAAAAAATAATCGCATGCTGTATAAGTTAATAAAAATTCTTCTCATAATTTGTTGAAAAAGTCAAACAATGTTCCTCATTTGGAAGATGACAAAAAGATTCCTTTTATAAAATTGAACATGGGTAAAATTGTCTTTCAAAATTGTAAAATAATAATAATAATGTTTTGAAATAGATTTTTAGGAAACATGAATATGGATGATAAATATATCATAGTAAATACTAATGTAAAAGCAATCCCAGATAATAAAGAGATTGAGAAATTAACCCTTAACTCATACTCTCCTTTAGTTGCGGGTGTGTTAACCTTATGTATAATGGTTAAATAATGTTATTAATTTATTCCAGAAATATATATAATTTATGATATCATATATGATCCTATTATTTCCTTTTCTTAATAATATTTCATTATTATCCTTATTTCGAGAGTGAACTGCTTTATTTTATTATGTTCATTTTGTCATGTCAGTCTTGTTTATTTTGAATAAGATATATATTATTCATATCAAAAATTGAATTAAGTCCATAAATATTATATTCATTCATTATATACATTTTTATAATCATTCTTAAATGGTTGTAGTGTAGGATTAATCTCATCGCATCATAGAGATAGTAGGCCGTACGTACACATGAGTGACGATATTATTCTCTTAATGGTTAAATGGTATGGAATTGGATGGTATGTTAATTACAAAGAATAATTATCATGTCATATTCATTATTTATATCCATTATACTCATCATTATACTCATCCATGTAAAGTAGTGTTGAATAACAAATTACATCACGATGCGGTTACGGTAAGCCGTACACACACACACAAAGTGATATTATTATTTATAGGATGGATAAAAGGAGTAATATGGTTGTATCATAATCATAATAACATATAAAAATCTATATGATACTAGAGTTACTAATTTATTATGGAAACAACATAGTAAGATGAAGTATAAGAAGAAAAAAATTGAATTGAAATGGTAAAACAATTACCTCTTCTTCGAGTATCTTCTTTTGATTTTCACAAAAGGACTTATTAGGTTGGATTTATTCTCAAAGTATGGAATCTAGGATTAATTGAGGGAATTTGGAAGTATAATTTTTTAGGGGTTTCCTGAGACAAATGGAGTTAGAGGTGTGAATAAAATAGAAGGAGGGGTTCCCATTTATTAGAGAGGGGATGGTCACTTTAAGAAACTCAAAAACTATTAATTTAATATAAATTGATTTTTGATATCATATAGATCAAAAGTGAGTTATTTAGTGGCTATGATTAGGACTGGTAAAAATCCTTTCAACCAATAAAATTTTTACATGTTTGGATTTTATTTTTAATCTTATCATTTTGATTTATCCTTAATTAATCTATTATATTTTAATTTTGGTAATAATATTATAAATATTAAAAGGGTATTAATATTTACTTAAATGGTGTAAATTTTCTATAAATGGAATATTTATGGTATTTTATACCATATAATTTTCACATTTTAGTTTTTAAATATTTTTATGTTTTTTTAAATAATTTTAAAAAATGTTATTTTTATAAAATATCAAGTATCAATTTTGACACTATTCATCACTTTGACTTAAATTAAAAAACAAAAAGAAATACAACTTCAAACCAAAACATTTAATATACTATTAAAATTTCATATTCACCTATAAAATTCATGGATCACCTTAATTAATTCAAATTATATTTCTTTTAGTGTTTTTAAAACCATTTATTTGATATTTCTACTAATATAATAATTTTTATGTCACTATTATGTCATCATCAATAGTAATTATTTAATATATAAAAATTATAAATAAATTACTATGATTTAGGTAATTATTTTAGATTTAAAGATACTATTTACAATCAATTTTATCTTCTAGTGATCTATATATTAAAATTATTATACTTATAATAAATGAGAGTGTGAAATTTTTCCACATTCAATGATTTTAATAATATCCATGTCATATTCATGGATATGTGTCCATTAAATAATTAAATTTTAAACCTTATATGATAAGGGTGTAATTTAGTCATCAAATAAGATTTTTACAGGTTTTAGAGTAATTTTATAATTTATTCTCACCTTTAATTACCCGATTTACCCTTAACTTCGGTAATAAAAAAATTACTAAAGTTACTATTCATAATGTTAAAAAATAAAATAAACTTATTTACATAATTTTAACCCACTGATTATAAATATGGAATCCATTTTTCAAAATTAAAAACACATAATTTTTACTAATTAAATTAAAATTAATCTCGTTGATGCAATGAGAAAATGCGGGTTTAAAAGTAAAAACTATCCAAATATTAACTTGTGTTCGTATCAAATTATAATGGAAGAATTATTCGAATGACCTATATTATATTAAATTATAAATATAAAATCTTATTATACTTTAAAACATATTAAAATTATAATTTAACACTATAAATTATTTTGATGAAAAACGTTGTTTTCAATTAAAATTTAATATTTTTTCACTATTCATTAGACAAGTAACTTATCAAAAAAATACCAAAAATTGAAAAAAAGTAAACTCTGATAATAATATTTAAAAAGAGAAGTTTATTTTTTTCAAATTTAATATATAAAAATGTAAAAATAATGATTTAAAATGGGGTTTCCATTAAAAGGTAGTAAAATTACTTTTAAAAAAACTATCCCTTTAATGTGTAAAATTAGATTAATTATTATCTTATTTATATAAAAAAAATTTATTGTATGTAAAATAATTTAATTAATTATATCATATATAAATTTCATAATTTGGTTAATACTATTTATAACCACTTTTTAAATGGATATTTTGATATATCATGGTGCACTCGAACTCGGTATGGCATGCAGCACAAGCTATTAATATATTCAAAAAAATAATACCGTGGAATCTTGGGGTGTTACAGCCATTGTACTAAACCAGGAAAATAAATTAGATTTTTCACCACCCTATTATTGGTGCAACAAAACAATCACCATTTTTGGGGAGCTAAGAAGTTATTTCTTTCACTTTTAATATTTATATGTTTTTATAAATAATTATATTTGTTTTTAATTTTTTTAATATCTAATTTCCATGATGAATTCAAATTACATTTATTATGTATGGAATAGTTACCCACAAGTGAAAAAATAACCCCAATAGGATATGGTTGACAGTGAGTTAGATGCTCGGTTGTAAATAATTAATGACACAATGCAATACTTGTATAGAAAAATAGATTCGATATCTAAATATGTTTGTGCATCCCATGAGAGGCAACCGGAGAAATAAAAATATATAGTGGTGGAATAATTTTCCCTACTAAATTTTGATGTTAAATAACTAGATGAGGTAAAGGAATAGATTAGTAGTGATCTATTTCTCCTATTTTATCCTTTTATTGTGGAGAGAGATGAATAATACTTTCCTATTGAGATATGAATGAGATATCAACAAGATATGGATAATTTATTGAATGAGCATGAAGTGAACTATGATATCACCATCCCATACAAAGTGAATGAATCAAAACCATTGTACCTATCTTTGGAAATTTAAGATGAAGAAACCAAACCTATGGGGGAATTTTAATAAATATTGGAGGATCCTGACTACCTACCTCCACCTATTATAGATCATCTCTAAGTGGAACTTTCCACTAAAGAAGTGATTGAAGCCAAACCAACCCAGGAAGATGATCCTTTCTTGAACCCTATCAATTCTAATGTTATTTAAACTTAATTTTGTATTACTCCTAACTATTTTGAATTTTTAGATTCGGATAAACCATGTTTTATCATAGTGGAAGATGAAGAAAAATAACATGTTCCAATTGAGGAACACTTAGAGCTCCCCAAAAATATTGAAAATTTATTAGAGAAACCCATGAAGAGATATAAGTGGCTCTGCCTCAAAAAATAGAGACACATTATACCTATATAAAAGTGAGTAATTTTATATTAATTCTTCTTGTTTCAATTTTTTCAAATAAAATTGTATCTTAAATTTCACTTTTACTATTCAAATGATGAAACATATTTAGAGAAACGAATGGAAAGTGAAGGAATGGTTGAATAAGTGGAAACCTAGAAGGATGAGGACCCTTAATTCATTTAACCCCCACCATGAAAGATATACCCCATTGTGAATGGGGTGGATCTAGTATACTCTATCCATGGAGTCCTTCCAAAAAAATAAGAATAATCCTGTAAGAACCCGAATCTTCTTTTCAGGTATGTTTTTCCTCTTCTGGTGTTTTTGAAAAAATGATGAGTTTCTGGAAATTTTTGAAGTACATACTGTGTAATTTATAAGTACACTCCCTCTACTCTGTTATCGTAGGTAGCCATGTGATGGTCATGTAACAGCCGTACACATGGCCGTGTGTGGTGACCTAGAGACCGCCTAATATGGGGGCCGCTAAGGGCAAGTACACGCTATGTACTTCCAAAGTACACACTGTGTACTTTTTTTTCATTATATGTACCATGGTCGCATCTAACGGATAGAACCATCTACTTCTCAACCTAGTTCGTACGAGAGAACCCGTACGACCATGATCTTTCCCCAAGCCCCTGATCGAGCACCCGCTCTCCAAATCGACCGCCGTTGATTGCGTTGGGATCACCTCGGTAAGATCTTCTTTATTCTAGAGCTTCTTTTCCTGATTCCTCATCTTTCTCAAGTAATCTTTAGTGGAACATTTTAGGAGTTTTTCTAGATCTATGGAGTTCTTGGGTGATTCAAGGCTTGATGTTCATGTATATAGATCTCTCAACACCGAGGTAGGTGGTTTGTGCCTTTTTGTAGAAATTATTTGAGTTATATGCGCAAAAGTGCCCAATACCCATGAACTGGGTATTGCATGTTTATGATTTTAGCACTAATAATTGCACGCTATGATTGTATGCTTGAGTAGAGGTTAATTCAATGTGAATAGTCTAAATTAATATGATTTGGAGGTGTTTCCCATGCATGTTTTGTTTATGACCATTTGGTCCTACTTATCCTATTAGGATGCCTTGTTTGTTTTCCATACCTAGTGTTTTTAGGATGGAGTGATTGTTTATCTGCCATGCTGTTATGCTATAGACTGTTAGCCAAGTAGTTCTTGTGGTTTACTTTGGTCGCTACACTTTGTTTTACTTTCTTGAATTACACAGTTCCGTGAGAACCTGGTGTATAGACCATTGGGAGAATGGACGTAAGGGCTTCTCCAGAGTGTTTTTTCTACTTACTATATTATACCACATGGGGAATTGATGTAAGTGATTCCTCATAGTGTCTGTAGTTCCTCGACGTGGGCTACATGGAGAATTTGACGTAAGTGCTTCCCCAGGGCACCTTTAGTTACCGATACGAGACTATAAGAGGAATTGACAGCGATTACATCCTCAGAGAGTCTATTCTTAAGCTGAACCAGAGGAGTTAGACTGAGTGTACTGCCCTGAGGGGTTAGACTATGTGTACTGCCCAGAGGGTTGTTTGTGTGGCTAGGTAGAACCAGAGGGGATAGGATGTGAGTACTTCCTAGAGGGTTACCTATTGTGCTATCTGCTTGCTTGTGGTTGCTAGGTAGGACTATAGAGGATAGGATGTGAGTAATTCCCAGAGGGTTACCTATTTGTGATTATTTTCTTTATTTCTATGTGGTTTCTTTTGAATGTTTTAAAATTGTGGTAATGTTTACTATTGAGTACATCCTTTTTTACTGCATTTATTTTCTTATTGCCTACCATATATTTTCACTGACTGTTAGGAATAGATCTCATGGTGGTTTCCTACTAGGATTTTGTCTCACACCTTGTTTGGACCATGATTTTGGGCCCAAATAGATTATATTGTTGCAGGTATAGATAAGGGCAAGCGTCCTTTGAATTCAGGTACTTGATTTCTTTGGAGCTAGAGAGCATGGGACCAAGATTAGGCTTACAATGTTGTGGAGATGTTTATTTATTTTATTTGTACTTTGTTTTAGTACTTTATTCAACATTGTGACTTGTTTGGATGATTTACTAGATATATATATCATGCATCATTTATATATATGTGCCCCAGTTCTTTTTTTCTTGAGTCTTCCGCTATTACTATTGTTTGGTATGTTTACTGCTTATGCTATTGTATATTTGTTTCTCTTCTACTGTGTTACTCTACCAATGAGAGTATAGTTTCCCCACTATCACACCCAAGTCCCTCACTTCTAGTCAGAATCCTCTGGTGTTCGGGGAAATGCGCTTGAGGCCATGTGACCAACCGGGTACGGGGTGCCTCTGGGTAGCTTCCAGAACCGGGACGTTATAAAGTGGTATCAGAGGAATTATTTTCTTCTTGACTAACTATTTGGATCCTTTAGCTAGGGATATGAAGGAATAGGTACTTGGTAATAAGCTGTTCCCAGGAGTAGCTAACCCATGTACTGGGAAAATCCAATTTACCTCTTATTGAAATATTTTCTAGTTTTTCAATTTTACAGTTGATTTGATTTCACAATTGGGTGATTCAATTATTTTGTGAAGTTATTGTTGATGATATTGAGGTTCTATTTCTATTACAACCTGATGAGATGAGGGTATACCATCTCATGCATTATATAGGGACTTATTAGAAGTCACATGTCATGTATTCTTTCCATGCCATTTAGGGTTTATTAGAAATTGCATGTTGTTGTGATAGATGTTGGGCTAGATATGCATGCTCTTGAGATAGATTCCATGATAAAATACCTACTGTTTGATAGGGTATTGTTTTGTGTAAGGTTTTGTTTGAATGAATACCAAACTTTCATTCTTGAGGTGTTATGGTCCCTCATGGACCGGAATTTTGTGGATCATTACACTGTTATCCTTGTTTATAAATTTTATAAGATGCCAAGCTTTGATTTGCAGGGAGTATGGGCCCTCATGGATCGAAATTTGGCACTTTGATGTTCGTTTTAGTGTTTTTTTGGGCTCCAGAGTAGTTTCTGAGGCTTAATGTCTGGAAAAACCCAGAATAAACACCGTGTATTTTTGAATACATGCCATGTGTTCTTCTATTCGGGAAGAAACTGTTTTTCTTAAGTACACACCATGTACTGTTTTTTTAAAGGGAAATGTCCTGGTCAAAGACCAAGACAAAATATATTAAAAACAAGGAAGAAAATTACAAAAGTCTGAAAGAGGGAATTTTATTACAATATTTATCAAGGAGAGGTAGGAGATCATCTGGTAAATCAACAGACCAAGTAATGTCCAATCTAATCTCCTTGTTGGAAAGACCATCTTCCACCATATTAGCTTCAAGGTAGGCATGGGTGGCAATATATCTGATATCCAGAAGCGAGTTCAGGCAGATCTTCCAACTCACAGTAAGGGGCCAACAGAGGTGAATGAACCCATTCCAAATTTCTTGAACAATGGTGGTGGAGTCTCTTTCAATCTAGATGTTTTTCTAGCCTTTAATCTTAACAAAACATATGGCATGGATGAGATCCAGCATCTCTGCTTCAAGGTAGGAGGTGATCTCGTAGCTTCCATAGAAACAACCTTGGCAGTGACCTTTGTAGTCTCTGAATATTGCTCCACAACCCGTAGGGTCTGGGTTTCCTTTTGAATCTCCATCAATATTAATCTTGATCCATCCAGGAAGCGGGGCTTTCTATAAGACATCAAGAAAACGTTTTTGCTGAGGAAAATTGCCTCTAATATTTAGATGCCTCAGGATCACGAAGTTTCTGACCAAGTTTTCAGAATTAGCTTTCTGGATCAAGGCAGCATCGTTAATGGCAATCAGAATTCTCGTACGACCTACAATGAGGTTGGATGAGTGATTATTGTGAATAATGGCATTTCTATCATACTATATAATGTGTAAAAGCTCCACCATAGAAGATAGGAAGATATTTTTGACTTGTGGTGAGGAATTGAACTTCACAAAATGCTTTAGGTGGGAAAGAATATTGTCAGCTGAGGGCCACCTGCAGTTAAAAAAGCTAGAAATAAAATTCCACATGGCAAAAGCCATAGCCAAAGATAAAAATAGATTGTTGATATCATCTCGGTGTTGATAACATAGGGGGAATTTAGAACAGAGATGAATACCAAAGTATTGGAGGAAAGTCTCAGTAGGGATGAGATTGTGCACCAAGCCCCAAATAAGGTAAGTCCAAGAAGGTTTAATCCAAGGTTTTTAAAAAAACTTTATCCAAGAAAAGTCTGACTCCAAGTTTGAAAAACAATGATTGTAATTTTTTTTGAGTTAAGAATACCATTGTCACTATCTATATGGGTAGAGACACAGGGTTGGGAAATCTTGGTGGGACACACCGTGTACCGGACGTACACACCATGTGTTTAGATCTTATGTCTGCCAGTGTTACTAATGACATGGATGGATAAAAAAATAGGTTGTACATGCTGTGTAAAGTTTTTACACACCGTGTAGTGTAACCCTAGAATCTAGTTGTGTAAATAACAACATGGGTCAGTGAAATCCTTCAATTACACACTATGTTCATCTGAAACACGCCATGTAGAGTCAGCCGTGTAACCATCCATTTAACTAATAACATGGGTTGGTCATGTTCTCCTAGTACATGCCATGTCTAGAACTAACACGCCGTGTAGTCTTTTTCTAGGAGAACCGTGTGGTTTAGCCATGTAAGAGAACTCAAACAGGGAAAGAGGATTTAAGTACATGCTATGTTGTATACATACAGGCCGTGTATCCATGTTTTGTAAAACTTGAAAGCTTTATTTCTCATGTTCCATTCTCTTGCTTCTAGTTTTTAGTCCTTGATAATTTTGATCTAAGGTGTGTGCTTGAACTTGCAGAGTCATGCCACCGATACATCATCTATTTATATGCCAGTTATAGAGAAATGATCAGACACAAGACATGGCTGATCAAGGACTTCCAATAGATCCTCTAGTCATTCCAGTCTTGGTACCATCTGTCATTACAGATACAGGTGCTGATGCATAGTTCCAAGATGTCTTCATGAGGGTCATCGAGAACTTTGGTGGAGAACCGCATCCTACCCCGTCTATGTCCAAGCTGATGCGGCTCTTTTAGAAGAAGAATCATCCCACTTTCATAGGGGAAGGATGACCTTAGGCTACAGAGTCATGGTTAGAAGCCATGATTTATATCTTCGAGCATCTGGAGATACCACCAGAGAGGAGGGTGAATCTCACTATGTATATGCTTTGGGGTTCCGCCAAGAGATGGTGGGATATAATCTCATAGGTAGGATGATAGTAGGACATGACTTGGGATGGGTTCCAGTGTTCCTTCTATGATTACTTCTATCCCTAGTCCTTGAGGGTTGATTGATCTCAAGAGTTCATGAGTCTGTAACATGATACTCTTTTTGTTATGGAGTATTCTTCTCGCTTCACAGAGTTGCAACACTTCACACCTATTCCAAGAGGTGATGAGTTATTCATGGCATAGAAGTTTAAGGATAATCTAAGACACATAATCCAATCTCAGGTGACCATCTTCAGGTTGACTTCCATCACTTCTATCATCAACCAGGTGCTAATCATGGAGCGCAATCTGAGGGATTTTGGAGTTGTGAGCCAGGGCGGCTTGACATATAGAGTTAGTATCCCTCCTTATGACAGTAGGAAGTACTGTAGGGGGTCCTCGCACGGTGATCCGAGAAGGAGATTGACTTTTTTAAGTATCCAGGTTGTGTGCTAACAGTGCAGGAAGAGCGGGAATATGAGGCTGCATTGCCTGAGACACCAAGTGGAGTGCCGATCTTGCCTAAATATGGTTCATCTTCAGCATTTCTGTCAGACCTTCTCACCAACAGCTAGGGACATGGGTTCTTCTATGACTCCGCGTGCATGAGTAACACCACCAGTTTCTCAGCAGTCTGGGAATTGGAGATATTCTGGCCATTCAGGCCAAGGTGGAGGTCATGTCCATGGTAGTCAGTCACCATGTTTTCAGCAACAACAGGGTGGATCCGCTCATGGTGGACAGGTAGGGTTATAGGGCCACGGTGCAGGCCAAACATTTTTAGTGGAGCAGACCCTGCAGGAGTAGGATCGCGTACCTTCCATAGTTCGAGGTACTATCTTAGTTGTCTTATTTTTAGCTTCTTCTATATTCGATACAGGGGCTTCCCATAGATTTATATCTGTTGCTATTGTGGAGAGCCTTGAGCACAGTATCTTTTCTACTGCTAATTTCTTGATGATGGACACTCCGTTGGGGACAAGAAATGCTAGTATATGTCAGTGAAAGTAGTGCCCTCTTGAGGTTGGTGGGTGTCACTTCTTATGGGACCACTATGTCCTAGAGATGACAGGCTATGATGTCATTCTCATAATGGACTAGTTAGTTCCCTTCAATGAAGTTATGGATTGTTATCGCAATAGGGTGAGTTTCACATCACCAGAGGGTGGATCGTTTCTTTGTAAGGTAGAATGGGATGTCCAAGCGAGCAATGCGGGGCCCGAGTATCATGGGTTGGGAGGATTTATAGCCCATATTGCAAGTCTTTATATGGATGACCAGGGGACTTCATAGTTAGACTTTCCTCTAGTGGTGGATCATTTCCGGAACGTCTTTCCAAAGGACTTTTCAAGTTTTCCTCCTGTGAGAGAGGTGGAATTTTCTTTTGAGCTTATGCCAGGAGCGGCACCGATGTCCATTCCTCTTTATAGGATGGATACAATAGAGTTAGAGGAGCTGAGGATGTAGTCGGAGGAGTTTCAGGAAAAGGGTTTCATCCGACCTACTACTTCTCCATGGGGTCCGCTTGTCCTATTTGCAACGAAGGCAGACGGTACCCTCCGACTTTGTGTGGATTATCGAAAGCTGAACCAATTGACGGTAAAGAACCGATATCCCTTGCCAAGGATTGATGATCTCTTTGATCAGCTTCGAGGAGACCAGGTGTTCTCAAAGATTGAATTGAGTTCCGGTTACCATCAGTTTCATGTTAGACCATCTGATATACCTTCTACAGCCTTCCAGAGTAGGTATGGTCTATATGAGTATATGGATATGCCATTAGGTACCACGAATGCGCCTGCAGTCTTCATGGCACTGATGAACCGAGTGTTCCATCCATACTTGGATACTTTCGTGGTAGTATTCGTGGACGATATCATAGTGTACTCTCACACTTGACATGACCATGATACCCATCTTGAGATCGTTCTGAGTACAATTAGATAACATCATTTATATGCTAAGCTCTTGAAATGCCACTTTTGGATGGAAGTTCTTGTGGTCAGATTCTTGTGAGTCATCCTTTCAAGAGCAGAAAGGGAGACTGACTTCAGCACTGATACTAGTTTTTCTAGAGCCAGGTAAGATATATACTATTTACTGTGATGCTTCAGGTATCGGGTTGGGATCTGTGCTTATGCTGGGGGAAGGATTCATTGCGTACATGTCTCGGTAGCTGAGGCCACATGAGAAAAATTACCCAACACACAATCTTGAGTTGGCTGTAGTTGTTCACGCCTTACGCTGTTGGAGACACTATCTACTAGGAGAACATTTTTGTGGTTTTCATCAACCACACAAGTTTATTGTATATTTTCACTTAGCATGAATTGAATTTGAGACAACGAAGTTGGGTTGAGTATCTTCAATCTTTTGACTTTGAGATTTCCTACATGTCTGGAAATGGCAACACCGTGGCTGATGCATTGAGCAGAAGGACTCAGATACAAGCAGTTCAGGAGGCCAACAATGAGTGGTAGCTTATGGATTTGTTCTCTGAGATGCATTTGGAGGTGCACGATAGACATGGTCAGCCATTTCTTTCTTCTGTAGCTATTACCTCTACACTTATTGATTGAGTTCAAATAATGCAGCTATCAGATTTTGAAGGCCTAGTACTATGGGAAAGCATGTCAAGAGAGGACCCTCTTATGGGATGGACAATAAGAGAGGATGAGATATTGAATTTTCATGGGCACATATGGGTGTTAACCGACATGCATAAGGAGATGATGCGAGAAATTCATTCCTCAGTTTGGGTAGTTCATCCTGGTGTCACCAAAATGTATCATGATCTACACAGTCAGTATTGGTGGATAAGTATGAAGAGAGATGTTATTGGTTTCATGATGAGGTGTTCCACATGTCAGTAGGCGAAGGCAGAGCATCCACGACCAGTAGGGATTTTTCAGCAATTACCCATTCCTGAGTTGAAATGGAATGCTGTCGTGATGTATTTCTTGATAGTTTTTCTGAGGCTGCCTCGAGAAAATGATGTTGTTTGGGTTGTCATTGATAGAATCTCGAAGTTTGATCACTTCATACCGATCAAGGAGACCTTCAGTGTTAATGAGCTGGGATGACTGTACATCTGAGAGATTGTATGTCTACATGGGGTTCCACACTGAATTGTTTCAGAGAGGGATGCACGTTTTACTTCTCGGGTCTAGCAGGGGCTACAAAAGGCTTTGGGTACATAGGTACTTTTGAGTCCAACTTACCATCCCCAGTCAGATGGCTAGTCTGAGTGTACGATTCAGGTGATTGAGGACATGCTCCGAGCATGCATCTTGGATTTTGGAGGTTCTTGGGAGAAGCATATACCTCTTGTGTAGTTTGCCTACAATAATAGTTTTCAAAAAACTATTCAGATGGAACCTTATGAGGATTTTTATGGTAGGCCATTCCAATCACCCTAATGTTGGCTCGAGGTATGAGAGGCATCTATGGATGGACCTCGTCTTGTTCAGGAGACCACAGAGCAGATATATTTTATTCGGAAGAGGATGGATACTGCACAATATCGATAGAATTCTTATGCTGATCAGTAGAGAAGACCTATGGAGTTTGAGGTCAAGGGTCAGGTTTTCTTGTGTGTCACACCGAGGTTGGGACACAGAAGTATTAAGAGACAGGGTAAGATTTCACCGAGGTACATCGGGTCATTTGAGGCATTGGAGAGATTTGGGCCGGTTGCCTATCAGTTTCAGTTACCTCAGAGGTACCAGGTGATGCATGATGTCTTCCACGTTTCTCAGCTTCGACATTACTTTTTAGACCCGTCTCATGTCTTCCAACTCTCGGAGGTTGAGTTGGAAGTGGATGCATCATTCGAGGTGCATCTTATCTAGATTTTCAATCGAAGTATGAAGGTTCTATGTGGCCTGTATCTTCCTCTAGTACAAGTTTTATGGTAGCCCGGGTGAGTGTTGGACAAGACTTGGGAGAGGGAGGCCGATGTACGATCATAGTGGCCAGTGCTGTTTGGGGTTTCTTCTTCTACGGTGCCATGCTAGGGAAATTCTGGGATGGATTTCTTTAAGGGGGGAATTTTGTAATGTAATGCCCCGACCCCAGTTACCCAGAGTCAGTGCGTTATTACATAACATTGGCATGATAAAAAAAGATCAAATCTCTAATGACCGATTAGTTTAGTAGCCTTGGAAACACTAGATACATTCATAACGTTTAGATTACATTATAAAGTGAAAACTAAAATAACATCTTGTCTCCACACTCATATCCCCTTATAATATCCCTGCAGGTCATTCATAAAATACTTCTTCACATCCTGGGAAAAATAAAACATAGAAAGGGGTGAAATAAAATGCCCAGTAAGGATAACAATATAGCGGGAACATTCATAAATAATCATAAAAATTTAAGGAAATGTATAACTAAAACAAAATACTTTTAAACTTGAACTTAACCATAAAATGGAAAAGATAAAATGAAATAATTCCATTTAATTATTCAAATTGATATTCTACTAGTCGAATAATCACATTCAATATCAATAACCACATTCATAATGATGGAATGCATAATGCCAGACTATCATAACCACATAGTCAAGGCCTCGTGCCAAGACTATAAATAAGATTTTGTCAAGGAATTGTGCCATGACACTAGTTTGTCTCAGGAGACCTACCGATGTATCGAGGAGCTATAGCGGGATCCAACCGTCACTTATTAAGTCCAATTCATTCCTCATATGAACATGTCTAAACATAACATAAACATTCATATTAAAACTAGAATACGAAATGTCAATACTTTCCCCATAAACCATGAATGGTATAAAAATAACACATCCATAGTCAAATATATCAAAAAACCTTCAATACAATATGGATGATTTGTATCATAATAAATCAACTTCAAATAAGCTTAAAATCCATCAAAGGATGTTGACAAATATGAAATCAAAAATATTTGAGAGAAATATCACTTTTTTGAAATCATTTAAAAGTCACATAATTATAAAATAAAACATTTAATTTGAAAATTTTCTTATAATATTTTAAGGTAATCTTAGACTATTTTATAGTGGCGGAAAATAGCCGCACCCGCTGTATAAGTTAAAAAAGACATTCTTACCATAATTTTGTCGAAAAGGTTAAAACGGACCTTGTTTGTAAAATAACGGAAAGATTCCTTTATAAAAATCTTATAAAAAGTCAAAAAAGGTATAAATGACTTTAATATATAGTCTATAAAATAGTAAGCATGATTTGAAATACATTTTTAAGAAACATGGATGTGGATGATAAAAAGGTCTCAGTAGATAATTACTTATAAACAACCTCGGATAATGAAGAGATTGTAAAATAAACTCTTACCTTGTACTTTTACTTGGTAGAGGGTAGGTTAACCTCCTTTATAATAGTTAAATCATTTTTATTAAATTATAAAAGAATCTTATACATAAATATGATATCATATATGATATTTTAATATTTTTTTTGAATAATATCTTAGTATTATCATCATTTCAGGTGTTAACTTACTCATTTTCTTTAATATGTTTTGTTACATAAGCCATGTTTGTTATCGATAGGTTGTATCTTATTCATATCCAGAATGATATCAAGTCCTTAAACACTATTTTTAATCATCAAATGAGAATTATACTTGAATGGATATGATGGAGAATGAATCTCATTGCGTTCATGGAGACGGTAGTCCGTACGTACGCACGAGCGACGATATTATTATTTTGATATTAAAATAATATATAATTGGATGGTATATTATATATACAGAATAATTATAATGTTATATTTATTATTTACTTCAATTACACATCAATATCATACCCATCCAAATAATAATGTTTTGAATAATAATTACACCACGACGTGGAGACAGTAAGCCGTACGTACGCACGTATGATGACATGTCATTTAATGGATGGATAGAATACTGAATATGGTTGTACCATATTTATGATAACATCACAGTATATATAAGATACTAGATTTATAGTTTTAGAATGGAAATAACAAAGAAATAATAAGTTGAATAAGAAAGGAACTGGAAAGAGGGTGGTGAAAACATTACCTCTTCTTCGGGTTCTTCCTTCTGATTTGATCAAAAGGGATCCTTAGGTTGGATTTCTGATCAAAATAAGTCCTCTATGTTGAATTTAAGGAATTTTAGAGAATATTTGGGTAGGGTTTGGCCGATTCAAAAGGCTTTGAATGGGTGAATTAGAGAGAAGGGGGAGTGCCCTTTTATAAGAGGTGTGAGGGGCACCTTTGGAAAGCTAGAAATATTATTTTATAATAAATTCATATTCGGTTTATAATGGCTCCAAAGTGTATTATTTAAAGTTTAAGGTGGGGATGAGTCGAAATTATTTCAACCAATAGATTTTAGATAGGTTTTAGTCACTATATTAACATTATCATTTATATTTAACTCTTAGTTAAATAGTTTGACATTTACCATGTCTCTTTGTATTTTTATATTATATACTTAATACAATTACTATATACTTCTAAGAGACCCTAAAGTGGTCCATTAATGATACAACTATCATTATATAAGTCCTTTTTCCAAACCATATATTTTTAAGAATACAATATCAATTAATAATATAATATTTTTTTTAAAAACTCTTTTTTGTCAATCTTAACTCTATTGGGTATTTTGTTTTTGATAAATTCATAACAACATTATTACTTCGAAAAAAATGTATATAACCAATAATAATATGTCATATTAAACTATAAAATTAGTGTAATTCATTAAAAGTCTCAAATTACATTTATTTTGATATTTATAAAATTAATTATTTTAATATTTCATTAATTTGGTAATTACTGCATCACCATTGTGTCATAAATAAATTAACTTATTTAATGTCTAAAAATTATAAGTAAAATACCATTATGTAGGAAATATTTTTAGTTTTCTAATGAATATTTATAATCTAATTTATCTTATGTATAACCCTATATTAAAAATGTTTTAGTAATTAATCTTTGATTTTAACTCTTTTAACTCTTCTTTGAATTAAATAATAATAAATGTCCTAATCTAATCCAAGTGGACCTAAATGATAATATTGTATTCCTAAGGTTTTTTTCAGTCGAGATACACTGGTCCAATAGAATTAGGACATGTGTTAGGGTAATATTAATATCATTTTTACCCTTAATTACCCTATTTACTTTTAACCGTGGTAAATAAAAGTAAAAAGTTACTATTCAACGAAAATTATTTTTATCTTATTGAACCAAATTTTACTCCTTGATATTAACCGTGTCTGTCGGATTTTCAAAAATCCACTCACAGAAGCAGTAAAATTAAGTTTTATTTGAATTTCTAAATTCTCCTAGGAGGTGGGTAAAAGACGGTGAAAAGTTCAATAAAATTTTTATATATCAAAAATTATTCTTAAATAACTCCAATGAATTACATTGAACTTATATAGGTATTATGTATCTATTATAACCTTAGTAAAATTTAAATAAAATAAATAATTATTTAAATAAAAATTCGTTTTTAAACTATAACTCCGTGTTTTTTCACTATTAATTAAAAATTGAATATTTTCAGAAAAATACAAAAAATTCACCCTAAGCTAATTTTGATCTTCCAAATCCAAAAATGAAGTCTATTTTGAAAAATAAAATTTATAAAATTTCAAAAAGTTGGTATTACTATTCATAACAGCTAGTTTGATTGTTTATGGTGTGTGTTAGAACTCGAAGTTGCGTACAACACATGCTACTGTATTATTCAAAGAGAAACGTACTGTGGAAGCTTGGGGTGTTACATGTAAGAAGCTAGACATTCTTTTCATGTATGTTTTTTCTTTTCTGGTGTTTTTGGAAAAAAGGGGAGTTTATGGAAAATTCTGATGTACACACCGTGTAATTTATAAGTACACATCGTGTACTCGGTTATCATGGGTAGCCATATCCTGGTCGTGTAATGGCTGTACACACGGCTGTGTGTGGTGACCTGGATACCGCTTAATGCGGGGGCCGGTAAGGGAAAGTACACTCCATGTACTTCCAAATTACATGCCATGTACTTTATTTTTATTTCATTAAATGTACCAGAGTCATGTCTAACGGACAGAACCGTCTACTTCTGGACCTAGTTCTTCCAAGAGAACCCATATGGCTGCAATATTTCCCCAACCCCCAATCGAGCACCTGTTATCCGAATCAACCACCGTCTATTGCGTTGAGATCGCCTCGGTAAGCTTTTCCTTCTTCTAGGGCTTAGTTTCTTGATTCCTCCTCTTTCTCAAGTTATCTTCATTTGAATGTTTTGGGAGTTTTTATAGATCTATGGTGTTCTTGGGCGATTCAAGGATTGAGGTTCATGTATAGCGATATCCTAACACCGAGGTAGGTGGTTTGTGCCTTTCCGTAGAAAATCTTTGAGTTATATTTGCAAAAGTTCCCAATACCCATGAACGAGATATTGCAAGTTTATGATTTTAGCCCTGATAATTTCTTGCTATGCTTGTATGCATGAGTAGATGTTAATTCAATATGAATAGGGTAAATTGCTATGCTTTGGAGGTGTTTCCCATGCATGTTTTTTATGACCATTTGGTCCTGCTTAGCCTGTTAGGCTTCCTTATTTGTTTCCCATGCCTAGTGTTGTTAGGATAGAGTGATTGTTTATCGGACACGCTGTTATGCTATAGACTATTAGCCAAGTATTTCATAAGGTTTACTTTGGCCGCTACGATTCGCTATACATGCTTGACTTACCCAACACCATGAGAACCTGGTGTATAGACCATAGGGATAATGGACGTAAGGGATTCTCCAGAGTGTATTTTCTACATACGATGCGAGACCACATGGGTAATTCATGTAGGTGATTAATTAGAGTGTCTGTAGTTCCTCGACAAGGGCCATAGGGGGAATGTGATGTAAGTGCTTCCCTAGAGCACCTTTAGTTACCTATACGAGACTATAAGAGGAATTGACGGTGAGTGATTACTCAGAGAGTCTATGCATAAGCTTAACCAGAGGTGTTAGATTGAGTGTACTACCCAGAGGATTGCTTGTGTGGCTAGGTAGGACCATAGGGGATTGACTGTGAGTACTTCCGAGAGGGTTATCTGTGGTGCTATCTACTTTTTTGTGGTTTCTAGGTAGGACTAGAGGGGATAGACTGTGAGTACTTCCCAAAGGGTTACCTTTTTGTGATTATCTACTTACTTGCTATGTGGTTTCTTTTGAATGTTTTGAAACTATGGGAATGTTTACGGTTGAGTACTTCCTTTTTTACTGCATTTATTTTCTTATTTCCTGCCATATATTTTCAATGACTGTTAAACACAGATCTCATGGTGGTTGCATACTAGGATTTAGTCTCACAACCTATTTGGGCCATGCTTTTTGGCCCAAACAGATTATATTATTATAGTTATAGATAAGGGCAAGCACCCTTCCACTTCAGGTACTTGAATTCTTTAGAGATGGAGAGCATGAGACCAAGCATAGGGTTGCGATGCTTTGGAGATGTTTATTTCTTTTCTTTATAATTTGGTTTAGAACTGTATTCAACATTGTGACTTGTTTGGATGATTTAATAAACATATGTATCATGCATCATTTATATATATGTCCTCCAGTTTTTTATTTCTTAAGTCTTCTGTTATTACTGTTGTTTGGTATGTTTACTACTTCCGCTATTGTATATTTGTTTCTCTTCCTCTATGTTACTCTGCCAATGAGGGCATAGTTTATCCACTATCACACCCAAGTCCCTCGCTACTAGTTGACCGCCTCTGGAATTCGGGGAAATGTACTTGACGCCATGTGACCAACATGGTATGGGGCACCTATGGGTGGAATCTGGAACTAGTACGTTACAAAGTGAAAAATGGAAGTAAGAAGTATTGGTAGTTTAAATCCAAGAAGCTCCACCCATCTGAAGACTTTGGATAACAGCTAGTACCGTTCATCTGGAGCCAGTAGAAACACAAGACAAACTTGGAGGGATAAAAGAATATTTTTATTTTTTATTTTCTTTCTATGGATTTAGAGTTTAATTATTATTTTTAGTAATAAATCAGGATTCAACCCTATTTCCCTCTATCAATTTGGATTTAATGACACAGTACTTATGATTTAATGTTTTTTTTCTTTTATAGGTATATAATGGAATAAACATATTGAAAGGTAATTTAATCTTCTATCTAAATATGATTCATGATATGAAAATGGAAATTACATAGTGAAAAGGGAATTCATTCCATAAAAGATTAATAAATTTATGCTATAAAAATTATTCATGCTATGAAAGGGATTCATATTGTTGGAAATTTATAAAACAAAACTATATTAACATGACATATGCTACCCAATTGATGCATTATTGTGATGGGAGTATATGTTTTAATTATTTGTTTTATTTTAATCTTATAATTTTAATTAATTTTGGAACGTTAAAAGAAATTTTCTTTTCCCACTTTGAACTCTTTTAATTTAGTGTTGATCTAGAAGACATAGATATTGCTTAAAATGATCATTATATCTTGTCTTAATTTTCAATATTTACATGATTAAATTATTGAAATGGTAAAATGGATAAGTAACGTTAAGAATGTGGAGATGAATTTTAAAAATCATGATTTTTGGGAATGAGTTGAATTTTAGAAATGAAATTATTCTTATATTTGACATGTTTTTAATTTCTAAAATTGATATGGATTGGTTTATTGTTTTGGTACATTACCATGAGATATTTTTCCAAACCATATGTAATCATTCTTAAAAAATTTTCTAGACCAACTTTAACCATTTTTTCTATAGTCTATCTCTTGAGAGACCCATGCATGTTTTCTTCTAGTTTCATTGAATCTTATTGAAGTTATGACTGAAAATAATCAATTTTAAAATGATTGAGGCATTTTTATTATTTAGACCTTATCCTTATACCCACCTTGAAATTGAATCCTTCCTTTTCCCTTATAATACATGAATTGTCTTATTTGGTAAGGATCCATGTTAAAATCCAATTATATCCATTCATAGCCTACATACAGTATGTTTCGTGATATCCAAAAGGCCATTTGTTGGGGAAGTATTGACCATAATTAATGGGAATGTACTACATTGGGAAGATTTTTTTGGGGGTGGGGGTTTAATTTTATTTTATGAGAGTCAATTTTATTATTAACTGTATATTATTACTCACCTCACTTGATAAAAAATATAAAAAAATGAAAAATAAAATGAAAAAATAGGTTGTGTCTTTTGATGATCAAAAATAAATATTTACATACCAATTATCATTTGATCATATGAGGTTAGATATTGGATGTGATATTTTTATTAAAGAATAACTTTCAAAAAATAAAAAACAAATAAAAAAATTTAAAAGAAAAAGTTAAGAGAGGGTTATTTATTCATTATTCTAATTCTTATCATGTGCCTAAATTGTGATTTGGGGGTTGGGAGATGACATAATTTCATTAGTATTATCATTGATCTTATATTTTGATATCATGAAAAATGATAAAGAGTAAAATATCATTTTTGAGCCTTTTTTCTTTTTATTTCCTACCTAACATTAGCCTCAGATACATTTGAACCTTAATGCAAAGTGATCATGATTAAATTTGATTTTATGTATTTACACAGTGTAGATGTTATATGTATTAAAATTATATGGTATGTGACATGTACTTGAGGTATAAGAACAACTTTATTACAATTATTTCTTTGATATATAAGTTGAAATAATTAAATGTGTGGTAAACTAAAAAGAGACATGCACATTAATGATGAATTAAGAAATAAAAATTGAAAGGATCAAGATAATTATTATTTAAAAAGTGTAAAAGTAAAATTCATTATTAGATTTATTTATTTTATGAATAAGGAGTTAGATGAATTATTTTTTGTAGTATATGAATGTTTATTTTACAATGAAAAATATTTGATTTTTTTGATTTTGAAATTTAAATATCGGTAGTGTGAAGTTCCACCATGATGTTATTAAGATTACATGTTTGAGGATTTGAAAGTTTAAAGTGATGGGGAATTGATAGAATGATATTTTACATATTTATTTTAGTATAAACACAATTTATATTCAATTTAATTGATTAAATTTGACAATATTTAATTTTTTTATGATTTATGAAAGGATACATTATTTTTTGAAAACGAGCTAATAAGAAATGAATTCAACATATAAAGTATGAAACATTATAGATAAGTAAAGTACCAAGACCAGAGTTAAAATGTGAAAATCATGAAGAAAAGGATCCAAATCTGATTGAAATACACAATTCATATTTTTAGCTAGTCATTTATGATGTGAAATTGTTTAGATAAGTGAGGAATAAGATGACATGATGAAAAATGTTTTTTTTTTGGATAATATCTTGTGTTATGGTGTGAAACATATAGTTACGCCATGGAATTCAGAAAAATCACCCATACAATAACTAAAAGTGAGAAACATGTTTTCAAAAGACTATCCCCAAAAAACAAAAAACATGAAAACAATATTAATGATTTGAAACACTATGATGGGCCAAAAATGGTGTCTATTGAGGTAAATTATTTTCAAGACTATCTTTGAAAACCCCTTCATGATGTGGGATGAATTTGAAATATTTATTTTTTGATTTATAGAACCCAGAGATTTGATTGAGGATAATAAATAAAAGGATAAAATGATTGGAAGAAGGATCATTGAAATCCATAAGATCTTTCACTATGCTAGGAATAAAGTTCTTCTACTTTTTTTGTTTTCTATTTTTATTTTAATTTATTTCTCATGTTACCCTAATTCCATATTTTATTAAAGTGTTTCGCCTTTATTTTTTCCATTCCTCTTCTAATATATTTCTATTTCTCTCTTAACTCTTTCCACTATGATCTATTATGCTCAAAATGATGAGAAACTGACCCGAGGTTTGGCCTTAGGGGATGTTTAACGACATTCCTAAATTCTTTTGTTTTAACATCTTAATGTTTAAATTTTTTGTGTGGTGGATAGTAGATAAGTTAATGGTTATGGTGATCATACACTATATCTTGAATATAAAATTCATTTCAATTCCTTAATTTAAATTCTTTCCCTATAATTACTTGGGTAATTGCTTAATACAATATTGTTGATGATAATTGTAATGAATGAAATGAAATACGATGGATCCAGGTCTGTTAAGATATTTCACTCTCAATCGAGGGATTTTTCATTCTTGGATATTGTAGGAGGTTATATTTGGTGTGCTAAATAGATTTAATAGGCATGTTAAAATACCAAAATCAATAAATTAATGAATAGTAATTCAATAATGAGTTTTTATAAATGAATTATCATGTTGAATTTAAATAATAATAAATCAATAATGAACCAGTATAAAAAACCTTAAAGTCTAAGACCTTTCTTTTTGACTTCATTCTGTTTTTCATCTTCATGTTAGGATTGTTTCAGTTTTTCATTCAAAATCCAACTTTTCCAAAAACACAATTTTTATAAATAATACAAAAAAATAGATTAGGTGAATAAGAATTATTGATTGACCTATTACAAATATACTCAAGTGAGATGATCCTTGTTATCCAATGTGCTTCACTACGAAAATAAACTATATTTTTTACATAGTATGATAGGTGTGCTAATATTTATACTGAAAACTATAAAAATAATATTATACATGTGTTACGTGATGTATAAAAAATTTATAATTATAATAATTATTTTCATTATTATAATAATAATTATTATTGTCCAACTTCCTCTTATTCTTATTAATATTAATTTTTGAAGGAAAATAATGGATATATAATGAAACAAGAAAAAATTTATAGCTCTATTATCCTACAAGAAAATTATTTAAGGTACACTTCTTGATAACGAAAGCCTTACTTTCAACATACAAATGTAAAAACATATAACAAATAACATAATATTAATATATATTATAACATATAAAATTCATAAAATAAAGGCAGGTTTCACACTGGATATGTTTAACTTGATGGAGGATGATAACGGTGGGACAATGGGTGACAACATTGATAAAAAAGATTGGTGGTGGCTTCACAAGGGATAAAACAGACAAAAAGAGGAAGGGATATAAAGAAATGAACCATATAGTATGGTTAAATAGAAGATTTTTTAGCATAGTCTCAAATCTATTAGTATGTGAGTGATCAGAAAATTATGTTTTTATATTTTTCTATTTTAGAATAGATGATGTTTTTTCTAAATAAATAATTATATATATATATATATATATTAATTGATGAAAAATATGTACCGATTTTAAAAATGAATCAACATATATAATTTATTAAATAAAACTTATATTTTTTAGAAAGCCAATATGGGTTTTTATAAAACTTTCATATATTACACAATATTATATTTTTTTAATGAAAATCATCATATATTTTTCAAACACGATGTCCAATGTAAAACTATTTGACAGTTTTAGTAAAAATAATATTATATAATTTTTTATTTTAATGTAATTTTCGAGTATCTAAACATTATTTGTTATATATTATACATAAATCATTTTTATGTTACATTCATTTGTGCTATGTTATGTAATAACTATATAATTTTATTTTCATTTAAAAAATTTATTGTCAATATACAAGTCAATAATCAAATTATTTTTTAGTTGATTTTATATTTTTTTAAATAATTTATCTTCTATAATGATGTTAAATGTAATGTATAAAAATATTCCCTAAATATGTTATGTACTTTACAAATATGTTACTTATATATTTGAATTTTTTTAATGTTTTTGTCATGTCAAGATATTGTTGATCTATAACAATCATATTATGTTTTTTATTTCTAAAATGTTATGTCAATAATATTTTTATAAATAAATATGTCTTTTTCATATATAATATGTATTGTGTATAAAGATTAGAATATATGGTGTTATATAATTTTATGTGGAAAAATATTCTATAAATATATTATGTTTTATCCATCAATTTTATATTATTTAATAATGATATAACGGTCTATTACTTTATAAAATGTTCATTCATAATAGATGTCAGAAAATAATATTCTACAAGTAAATATTATATTTTGTGTATAAATATTATCTTCATTGAGTCTATAATTTTTATTCTAGAAAAATAAAACATAAATACAATATATTATATCCAAATATTTTATATTAGGTTCTTAACATAAAAGTACATATTGTTTATGTCATCTATATTTTCATCAGTAATTAATAGTAATATATATAATATGTTATTTTATTTATTAAATTTTTATGTAATAAAAAAATATTTTCTATGCAAATATATAACATGTTTTGTGTATAATGATTATATTCTATTAAGACATTAAATGTTTTACTGAAATATATCCAATAAATATATTATTCCATATCTATCTATGTAATTTTATGTTGTTCATATAAATTTATTCATTATGTTATGTACATTTATATTATATTTTTTTATAAATAAATTATATTCTATGTATTTTTAGCATATTTTATCTATATACAGGCCTTAACTAAATTATTCTCTATAGGTTTATATTGAATTCTATGTATAAATATTTTATTATATAAATATATTAAATGTTATCTAAAAAAATATGCCACAAATATATTATATTATCTATAATTATGTTATATTTGGTGCTTGATATTGAAATAAATATTAAAATTTTTCATCTATGTTATAGTTATAATAGTAGCATTATTTGATCAAATAAGAGGTCAAATTCATGAAACTCAAAATATATAAATGAATAAGTCTATATAAATTAATTTCATTAATGTGTTCATTGAAAAAATATATCAAGCAATGACAGTAGAAAAAAGTGACCTGACAATAATATACATCATTGAGAATTATGACACAACACAAGAATTATTAATGATTGTTGTCAATAAAATTCAAATATATAATAATGAAATCAATAAAATATATGTGTTTAGATAAAGGAATCAATAGATAAATGAATATAATATCCATATATTATTATATTTAGTATATTTTAAAAGGATATTCATAAAAATAAAAGAACTGATAACATCATCCTTAAGATTTTTTTTGAAAATAGTAGAAAGATGAAGAAATATTAATTATGATCAGAATTCACATCATGTAGTACCATGTCAATTCAATCCTATTTTAATAAAATGGAGTGGAATTTTTATTAAATTATCTTACAATAATTCATTAAGTATTTATGCACAATTAAAAATCATCCATGAATTATAATTATAACACCTATTTTTTTATAATTATTCTAAATATTTTTTAAAATATAAAAGAGATGATAAATACAGGGAAAAAACATTACCATATTTCATAAAAGAAGTTTAATATTGATTATAATAATTTATAAGTTTAAAAAAGTTTATAATGGCTTTAAGGATTGATCTTGTGGTAGTGATACAGATTCGATGATGTTTGGATGTAATATAGTGAGATATTTAATGTACAGGGTTGTGTGTGATCTCTAAATCATGTGGGCTTAATCATGAACAATTAGGTAGATATTATTTAATATATAGATAATAACATATATAAAATAAAAATTAGGGTTTTCAATTCGGTGGAGTCCTAACTCTTTCTCCCCTAATTTCCTTCCTTTTCTTGCTATGGGGCCCACATATGGTTTCCAAATTTTATCCTTTAACTTTACACCACATAATGATATTTCTTAGAAATTAATCTCATAAATTGAATTTAATACCTTCCCCTAAATTTTTATATTCTTCTTCCTCACTCATTTTATTTTTAGTGGCTTTATTTTTACATTTTTTATTTTTGTGTTTCACAAAACCTGGGTAAAAGCCTCTTGAACAATAAGTATTTTTATTAGGAGTGGATAAAGGTGTATAAGATGTGGTTAATATACATATTTTATGATATTTTGGATTTTCTATGTTTCTTAGTGAGTATTTCATCATATTGATATATTTTTTAGTATTTAAAAATATAGTGTTAATAAAAACTGAGGGTTTTGATGCAATTTTAAGGTAATTGTTGTGGTTTGGATGCATTGATATGATTTATTATCTATACTATATTTTAGGTGGAATTTAAATTTCTCAAGTTTTTGTGATTTTGTATTTTTAATGAATTGTTTTACAAGATTATGTGTTTTATTTAAAATATCTGATGTTGTATTTTACAATATTTTGAAACCCATAAAATAATAAGTAACATTAAAATCAAAACAACTGAAAATATATATATAAAAAGAAAAACTATTTATTTGAGTGAAAAATTAAATGTTTAGGAACTATTATATAACATTATAGACTAGTTTTTAGGATTTTTTATTTGTGATTATGAAAATTTTATAGATGTCATATTGGTACAGAAAAGGTGATTTGATTAATTTAAAATGTGGCAAGAATAGTATTTCATAAAAGGTATAATATGGATTTAAAAAGTTTTTTAGGATAAGTATAATTTATAAAAAAAATGAATGTTTTAATTTAAATTATTTATTCTTAGTTCTTGTTTATAAAGTTAAGGTAAGTATGGTTTGAATGATTTTTTTGTATGGATTTTATTTTTAAAGGAAAAAGGGATTTATTATTAAAAGTGTTTTATATTTTACCGATTTTTATAAACAAAAGGTAAAATGTATTTAATAATTATATAATGTTTTTGGTCAAACATTGTTTTAAAAAATGGAATTCTATTTTAATATCCATAAGATGTAGTTCAGTTTTTTCAACTAAGATGAAAATTTGAATTGGATGTGATTTTTTATTATTTGATTTGCATTTTTTATTTTAATTATAGGATACAATTTTAATTAGTATGTATTACGATATTTTGAATGTCAAACTCCTATTAATTTTTTTAATTTTATATTTATTTAGTTTAGGTATATGTTTGTGGCTTTGAGTTTTTGAATATGATTTATGAAAAATGTCATGTTTTAGTTTGTAATTTGGGATATCAAAGTACTTACATGTTTTTTTTTTCAAATCATTTCATTGTTCAATTTATAGAGTGATGGTATATTTTATGTAAGTTTGATTATTTAGTTATATTTTGAGGGTATGTAATGATGAAGTGAATTTAATTATTCTAAAGAATGAACCTTGTCAAAGACAGTTGTGATGAGATGTCAAAACTTTTTTGGGAGGAATTACTAGGTTGAACTGAAATAATCGGTCATCAAGGGAGACTTATAAAATAGTGTAACATTTTACTATGTGAAATTCCCTGTGGATCAGGTAATGGTACTGATAGGGGGTGGAGGGTGAATCCATGTCATGTATTTTACTAAGTTTTACTTTATATTAAATTAATTGTACCTTATAATATCAAAAATTATATCTTGATTAAAAAATATGGATATTTTATGTGGAATCAACCCTTACCTTATCTTGAAATGATGATAATGAGGGAAATGATAGTACATAAATATTTTTACATGCTTCAGACCCTCCAGGGAAATCCTACTTCATAATATGATTAATTAGTCTCCCCAATTCAATGATTATCACTATTATATTATAGTGATTACAAGAACATAACAACCAAAATACAATTTCTAGGTATATAGAATCCAAAAAACTCTGGATGGTATCATCAAAATGCCTTAATTCCTCTCTATGGGTTCTGTATAGTGCATCCTATAGTCTTAAGTATTCACAATTGGTAGTGAGATAATTTATTATATTGAATCCCCTAATGTTCAAAGATACCCCATTGACTCCATTAATTAGATATTCATTCTACTTTGGATATCACAGAATCACCAAGATAAAATCTTATTTCTCAATGAATAGGTATTTAATCTCCAAAATATACTAAAAAATGCTACATGAATGTTGGACTTGTTCTGTAACTCAATATAATTATGATCTATAATCAAAATGGATATTCAATCATGATGAGTATTTATATAGAAAATAGGTAATAGAAACATTAGTTAGTTTCTCTCGTAGTTTTACTTAGTGATACTAGAATATCATAGGGATTATCCTCCTCTTTCTTCTCAATTATCTTCTAAGATGTAGAGTACTTTAGTTTCTTATTCTTCCTTCCTTGACACACATGTTATTATTCATGGATGTCGTCAATTTATTATTATTATTTTTCGATACTATTGATCTTTAACAAAAATAATAATATCATGTTTCTATTTGATACATATATTCTTCTATGTTACTCAATATTTATTCACAATCCCTACACCCTTCATCTTTTTCATCTACCATTTTTATAATCATAGATTAGTAGAAATATTGTTTCCATATTTTGAATATGAAAATTCTTTGATTTTCAATGGAAGGATACCTTATCTTTAAAACCAATTTAATCTGACCCCAATCTAACAAGAGACTCAAGATATTTTTATCCATAAAATATTAGAATAATTTGGGTATAGACTTCTCAAGAATATCCTTGATATTTTAAATAGATTCCACACTAGAAAATATATTCATAAGCATAAATATTTATTACAATGTTTCTAACACTATTGTGACATGACTGATCATTAGTCCCCAGGAAAGTATTTATTTCATTCTTTATACTTATCCTGAATCAGAATCAAATTTGTGATATTTGATCCACTGAAGAACAAAACATAACATTATATGAATTATTTTATTATAATATCTCATTCTAGAGTCCCATAAATTATCCAAAATAATTTATCCATATTATGTCTCACATGAATCATATGAAGATGTATATTTCACTTCTAAACCTTTATAGATTTTCTAATTTTTCAATTCCAAAGTTAAAATTAATCACAATAATTTTCCAGCTAATCTTTCAAATTATAGACTAAAAATTTAAAAACCCCCAATTACTCATAGAATGTTGGATATCTACTCTTACAAACTCACCAATTACTCTTTTTAAGTATTGGTTTATCCTTATGAAGTCATGGGTTACCCTTCCTAAATAATTTATGAATCTTAATAAGCATTTTATTACTCTTCTTAAGTCACCACTTACTCTTTTTATGTATTTATAACTTTTCTAATTTTAATCTATCCACTTTGTATTACTCTTCTGAACTCAGGATTAATCTTATAAATTCATAATTATCCATTCAAGACATAAATATAGATTTTTTAAAATCAATTTAGAACATATATAATTCAAATCTAGGCCTTATAAATCACTCCAAATAAACTACAAACAACATCCAACCATACATTCATCACTAATTAGAGTACCCTTGAATCTAAATATCCCATGGATGGTTTATAAAACTTTAATCTAGTTTTTAATCCTTTAATCATAACTATTCAATCTATTTTTCATATCGATCTCTTCATCTTCACTTGAAATATGTTTTAATGGTTCTTCTCTCATCCAACAAAACTTTTCATTAATTACCCTAAGTATTAACCCTCTAATCATTATATATATATATATAATTATGAGTCAATAAATATATCTATAATGAAACTAAAAATAATATAAAAATTTTCCACTACTCATTTATGTATTAGTAGAAACATGATCATTCCATCTCCAACTATTTGGATATTCCTTTATCACCCAATTTTCATAATACATCGACTTTACATCTTCTAAATACACTAATAAAAAAATAAATACTCATCATAAATATTCAATTTAGTTGTTCACAATATTTTGAAATGGATTCTATGCATACCTTATTGAAAACTATATAGGTTGTGAGGTTTTGATCTGTAATTGTTTACAATTATCTATAAAATTTATAAACCATACAAATTAATCATGAACCTTGTGTTTTGGGTTTTTTTCTATCCAGAATCATAAATATTGGTTTCGAACTTCCATCAGAGTTATTGATGGGTGTATGAGTGTGATATATTGGTCTTTTTAATGGTATAAATCTTGAGGAGATAAATGATGTTTTATTTTAAATTAAGGTATATCCTTGGTCCATGATACTAGAATGTTTTCCTATAAATGGGAATGCAACATTATTTTATTTTTCAATTTGGAAATATTTTCATTAGATTAGTGTAACTAGTTGATTGGATAGAGTGGGTTAACCAGTAGTATATTTAATCTAGTTATGAATAATCATAATGTAGTTTATACATTAAAATTATAATATGTTATCCCTTGTTTATATGATAGGCTAGTTATGCATTATTTAGTGATAAATGTTTCTCAAGAATTTCTATGTGGTGCATTTTAGAGGGTATGAAAGTAATATGTATGAAATTTTATCTTTATTTTGTCATGTTAGATGATCACTAAAAGGTCTTTTGGATTGAGGGTTAGAGAATGATTCCTATATGACTTATTCGATAAGATATTGATATAATTCATTAAAAAGATAAGGATTCTTGATGAACATTTAAATATTTTGTTATAAAACTCCATGATTGTGATATGGAGTTAGATTTTAAATGAGTTAAACCTCTTAATATTTTTTAATGAAAATAAGGTGTATTTAAGGGTTTTAGTAATATGTACTACTTTAATACTTTCATGCGATTTTATACCCATGCTTCATAAAGGGAGAGGGTGTTAGTTTTTTTGATAACACTCATTGTGTGTGATATACTAAATTTTTAAATACCATGAAGGTAAATTTGAAAATGGGTTTATCTTACCCTTGGAACTTTTATTATGAGATGATAGTTAAATTTCTATGTGGGTTTGTGCATGGTAAAAGGGTAGTTCTTTTAGTATGTTAGGTGAGTGGATTTTGTTTTGTTTATAGTTATTATTATAATTCAATTATTTTAGCTTATATCCTTTGATTCAATATATGAGGTATTGTTTATTTATTTTTACCTTATACTAGAGAGGTGAGTTTAGTTCTTGGATTTTTACATGAGGTGAATACTTTAAACCCCCCCCCCCCCTTTACATGAATGGTTTATTTTCTGTTTATTCCTATAATCAATTCTTCTGATTATTTATGTATATATTATTTATTTTTTATAATTATTTTATACAAGTATATTTTTATAATTATATTTATATGTTGGAATAATATTATGGAACATGGGGGGGGGGTGAATTTTTTCCATTGAAAAATACTTATAAAATCTATTTCTATCACATTTCATATTTTTTAAAGATATGAAACATTATTTTTTCAAATAAAATTAAGAAACATAAAAGCATAGAAGTAGGAAAAAACAATTTTGATAGTTGTTCTAGGAACAAAGATCAATTATTCAACTCCACCAACACTCTCTAAGTGAGTTGGGTAATTTTATAATAAATATATACTCTTATACTAAGACCTATACAACTGAGTGTAGGAAGTTGACACCTTACAATAAGGAAATTTATTTTATCGGGATCCTATAAATACAAAACTTAGTGAGAGAATCTAAACTCCACCATAATTGAATATGAGCATCTAATACTCTAATAAAACAAGATTGGTTGATTTTTTTGAGAAAAAATTCATCTCACAATTACAACATAAACTAATATATAATGGATATTTTTTTTGTAGATTAAAATATTCAAGAAATAATATCTACAAAGAGATCATAGTTGTAGATAATCTTCAAATAAATACAATAATAAAACAATTGTAGTAGAAAAAAAACATTGAATTCATGAAAAAGGTCAAAACATGTATATATCTAAAGTGTAGATCTTAAGAATAGAAGGGATTCCATTTTTCATAAAAAGAACTACATATTTCGTAATATACAACTCTTTGTTTTTAACAAGAAAACTTGATTTGATTTTGGCCAAAAAAATCCATAAAATAAGCATGATAAGTCACAAATATTTGAAATTTAAATGCTCATAGAACAAAATAAGTCCCCTTAGAAATATGAACAATTTAATCCAATGAATAATGAAATTTGATTTCATCTTTAAAAATATTTCAAAGAGATATCAATTTTGATGAGACCAGTTTAGAAATCAAAGAAAATATCTTGAATTTAAACTCAATAGTTGGGTTAGTAAAATGTAGGGTTAACTTCCTAGGGCATCTTTATATTTATAGTTGATAACATATGGTCGATTCCAAAATTAGGGTTAATGATCCATAAGTTAGTGTCTCAAATGTAGGGTTAAAACCAAACGTATTGTTCCTAATCTATAAAATTACTCCAAATATAGTGTTCCAAAAGTATATTTCTTTACTGAAAGTAGGGTTCATAAACCATATGTCCTGCTTAAAATGTACGGTATAAATAGTGTCTCTAGACTACTCAAAACAATCTATAGAATAATTTAGATTAAAATTTTAACCCAAAAAAACTATAGAAAAAGCTAAATTTATAATGAAATATAACCCCGAAAAACAATTAATGTAGTTTCATTAGTAACACAAACAAGGGTATTTGTGAGTATTAAAATCAACGAGAATTTAAATAATATTGTTGGAACATCATAATCCTAAAAATATATCCCTTTTTGATGATTACAGAACCTATAGAAAATATAGAAAATGTAAAAGAAAATAACATAATGTTTTAAGATATACAATAGAAATTTTATTTATCATTTATATTTTTATATACCGCAATGTTTCCCAAAGTAAATATATTTATTTATCCAAAATTTTCCAATACGAAAAATTTCTCCCCAATCTAATATAAGAGTCATAATAATGTTCTGTTTACCCAAACTTCTCCCCCCTTTTGTGATATAAAACTTTAAGTATAAAAAATGGAATATAACCCAATTATTGTTTTACAAGATTGAGAATAAATGTTTTGTTAAAATAAGAAAAAATTAATCACGTATAGTCAATAATTTTGGACAAAGAAATAATAACTAAATAAAAATAATATAATAAAGAAAATAATTTCATTAATTTTTTATGATTACATGAAATATTTGTATTAATTGGATACGAGACAATATTTGATGAGGGAGAAATCTCTTGTTTAGATGAAGATTGTGATGAAAAAGAATAATTTATAGTCCAAATAATTACCTTGATCTCTACTATAAACAATTATTTTTTTATTAAATATTCTAGTGCACTATTTCATCTATATATTCAACTCCTATCCCATTTTTTGATCTTTAATAATATTCAATTTTAGAAACTCATTGAATGTCTCTATTGACTGCATATATTTTTGTATCATATCACTCAACTTATTTAGAAGGTTTCAAATACTAGATTCATCTAGTGTTAATATTTCTAACAGATCATTTTGAGTTTCCAGAAAATAGTATGTAGAATAACACTATCACACTATAGTATTTGAATCTAATAATTTATTACAGGAAAACAGATGTAATAGATTCAAACCTCTTTATCCGATTTGGAGTAGGTGGATGATTAAAAGTATAATCTTGTTCTTAACTTATAATATTTCTTACTGATTCAAATTTAATTCTTAGATACTTATTTAATTATCCAAAATCCATCTTGGAAATATCCTATACTCTAATTTTCCCAATTTAGTAATTCATTTCTCTCTAAAAAGTATCAAAATCACATTTAGAAATTAAATTTTCTATTATAATTTGTGGCTGAACTTGGACTGATTCTAACTTTGTTCTTGGAACACATGAACTTTTGAAATATTCAAAATATTTTCTAGATACATTCATCTCACCTTGAAAATGATACTCAATTGTTTTAACTCATTCATTTTTTTAAAAAAATCAAAAATTTGAGAACCAAGAGAATTATAAGATTCATTTTCATGATTTTTGGAGGGTTGATTTGCTTCTACCAAGAGAAGGGACAATCCTTTAATTCTATAACTAGATAAGGTTGTCAAATTTTCAAGAACTTATGTATACAGACCTCCATTACTAATAGTATTCCCCAAATACCCTTCTACAAAATTAAAATATATGATTTTCAACCAGTTTAGTAGTTTCATCTATAATAGCATACAAATACTCATCATATTGATCGTTATTATTAACTTGATATTATCCATGATCCTGCTGATCATATCAAATTTCAATTGATATTTTAACATAAGGTACTAAATTTTTTTGTTCATGTTTTATTTCACTACCAGAATCATTAACATTTATTTTATCTCTTTCTAAACAAACTTGTTAGTCAACTTCTCTAACTTTATATTTTTCTTACTGAACCACACACTCTTCTCTTTTTCTAGTTCTTCCAAAAAGGGCCACACTAATTTATTATCCTAAGGGTTTTTGAAAATATTGAGGTACAACTATTTAAATTAATGAATCACTTAAATTTATTTTGAGTATCCTTAAATTTTCTTTAGATACTTATTTTTTCTTGATTCACCAATATCTTCTATATGAAACTGCATTGATCTAACATATTTATAGCTTCTTTCCCCTTGATCATGAGAACTAGATTCTTCTTGATCCTCACCACCTACGAGAATTATATTTCTATTCATAGTGCTGAAAAATAAACCAAATTTTCTTATGGTTCTAGAAAAAAGAATTTTACTATGTTGATATTTTTTATCTCCCTGAATGTTACAAATATTATTCTTTTTATACAAAAAAAATAATAAAGCCTCTAATATGGATAAAAGAACATTATAGCATCTTTTTTACTATCGTTTTTTATATAATATAACATATATCTAAATAAATTCATCTTAATTGAACTTAAAATAAAAAATATGTTATGCATCTTAGGAAAAATAATTTTCTCATGTTTAGCTATTCTGGTTACTATAACTGATTGAATAAACTGGACAAAAAAATTTGTTTCATCTTAAATATCCATCCCAAGTATCTTACGAAAAAAGGGTATATCAAAATCTAAAAGTCATAATATCCTTAGACTTATGAATTTTAACTACAATCAATTGAGGGTTAAAGTGAAAAACCGCTTCATGGGGAAAATGAAAAATATAACATATTTATACTATAGAAACCAAAAAGTCCACATTGCTTACCATTGATGAGACTACATGAATTGTGCTTCCATAAATGAAATGTGAATTTTCATAAAACTCTTTATATTCAATGTCGAAAATGTTTTTTTACTTTGAACATTGAAAATGAATTCAAATCCATGAAAATCTAGATAATTATTTAATATTATATTTTTTTATAACAGCAACTCTAAATTTATGACCTTTCCTTAAAGAAATATTCTTTCAGATATAGATGATTAGTAATTCTTAGATTCACTTAGACCACTGTCTTCTGTTATATTTATCTTCACCATGATATAAAATATGAAGTTTTGAGGTTCATGATTTAGGTTTTGAATATAAATCAAGATCTCTCAAGGAAACAATCGTGGGAGATCAAGGATATAAAAATATGGGATAATTTATGATGTTTTGCTTGATGTCAGTTCAACTTATTGAGCCAAAATATTCAAAGTAATCACTTGAGTATTTAATTTTTAAAAGAAGGTTTTTCAAAATGAATTAATCCATCATTTGTTAAAAAAAATTATAATTAAATAATTAATTCATTAATATTCCTTAAAAACTTATAAATTTAAATAAACAAAATACATAACATAAATAAAAATTGTCACGTTAAAATTGTAATTGAAAAGAAATTATTAGATTAATTAATGAAAATCAAATATTCATTTAAAATTAAATATTCCTAAAACCCCCTTAAAAAATCAAAAATATTAGTGGGATGTTTTATAGTAAAAATATAAATAAGTTGATATTCACTATTGAACAATTAAATATATTTATCCACTTTTAGGGGGTGATATATTAGAAAATAATTCCTTATATCCATATGTTTAGTCCTTTTGTGACTCATAGGATTTTTAGAAATACTAATTTCACTTGTATTCTCACATAAAATACAAACATTATTAAAATTTACTCTAAAGTCCAGAAGTTTGTGTTTCCTCCACAACACTTGTGCACAAAAACTTCTTATATAAATATGCTATTGACAATGAAAATAAATATTGTTTCTTAATAGACCATGAAACTAGGGATGTCCCAAAAAAGTGAAAATTTCTCAAGGTACACTTTATATCAAACTTACAAAATAAAAAATTAATATCTAAATGTGAAATTAAATTAAAATCATAATTTTTAGGACAAAGTAAATATAGAAAAATAGTTCATTTTAAAGGTATAAAATTTATTTAACTGTAGGAAGGTGGGAATATTTAGTATTTGATTGAAATATATCACATAGAAAGAAATAAAACCTGATGTATGGTCTACTAGCAGTAATATATGAAAAATTCCAATCATACCTCTATATAACTCTTTGTCAACTGGGATTCCATATTCATCTAATTCATGTTTCAAATTAGTGTACATGGGTGTTGTATAAGACTTAATCTTTTAAAGTCAAAACATTTTTAGTAAATCAATATTGTGTTTACTTTTATTGAATATATTCCCATAAAATTTTTGAACTATTTGAAAATGAAGAAGGAGATTTAATTCTCCCATTATACTCATTTCAAATTATTTTTTCATATGTTTTATAAAATCACTACAAATATTTTTTTTCTAAACCAAAGATAACATCATCTATATAAATATTTACTAAAAAATATAATAAAAAATAGTTTGATTAATGTGTGTAGTATCTTCCAACTCTATATAAAATACATTTTCAATATAGAATAACACAATATTTTATAGAAAGATCTCCGTTATTTTTTAAGGACAAAAAGATATTTAGTATGTTCGAAAATATAATTTGGTTGATGAGGATTTTCAAAACCTATGGGCTGTTCAATATATACTTCATCTACCAAATATAATTTTCAAAAATCTTATTTTACATTAATATGATATAATTTTAAATTCATATAAGATGAAGAGGCTAAAATAATTATAATGGCTTAAAATATGGAACCATGAAAAAATGTTTCATCATGTTCTATCCCTTATTTCTAATTACATCCTTAAGATATTTGGATAGATTTATTTCTGGTAATTATCCTATATCAACTTTCTTGTTTCAAAAAACGCATTTAGTTCCAATTACTGGATGATTTGGTGGCATATGAACTAATTCATACACTTTATTTCATCTAAATTTTTTACATTTTTCTTACACGACTATTATCCAAATTTTATTTTATAATAATTCTTCTTGGATTTTGGGTTCTAATTTAGTTAAACATATGGATGATTCTGCTAGGTTTTCTATATTACTCATATTCCTAACCCCTATATTTAGATATCATATAATATTTTCTAAAGGGTTATCCATTAAGGTTCTATTTTTTCTAGGTAAGATGTTTTTAGATTCACAAGAATTATTTTATGAAGAAATAGACTAAATTTCATCATATTCTATTTTATTTTAAAAATATTGTTTATAGGATCCATGTATAAACATGTATAAATAATTGATAACTTCATCTATTTTATTTTTTCTATGATAAAATTGAACAATTTCATCAAACATCACTTGAAAAAATTATTTAACTATCCTTGAAATTTTAATATACACTATAAAGGATTTGGAGCTAGTAGAATATCCTAAAAATATTCCTTCCTCAAATTTGGGATCAAATTTACCATGTTTTTCATTAATATTAATGATATATACCATGCATGAAAAACCTATAACTTACCTAACTTTATGTTTTCAATTATTTCAAAACTCATAGGGTTACTTTTTAATAAATGGTCCTATTAAAACTCTACTCATGTTACTTCAATCTGTGTTGAAACATTCTTCCAAAAAATAGGAAGGATGAATATTTTCATTTAACATAGTTCTTTCTATTTCTTCAATATTCATATTTATTATTTCTACAATTCTATTTTGCTGAGGTGTTGTCATATCGGAGAGGGTATGTTTAATACCTGCATTTGAACAAAAAATAATTAAATTATAGATTTTCAAACTCTCCACCATAATCATATCTCAATGAAATTATTTTAAATTATTTTACATTTTGATTTTTTTTAAAAGATCATAAAAAAATAGATAAAACCCCACATTTAAATTTTAGAAAACAAAGCCAAGTAAATATGGATAAAGCATAAAAAAAACATAATATCTACCAGTAAAACTTTCTACTCTTGATGGTCCAAATAAATCCATGTGGATAAGTTTTATATGTTTAGATGTTGCAACCATATTGTTAGATTTCAAGGATGAATTATGCTACATTACTATTTAGAATGCATCTCAAAATATACCTTTATCATATTTAATATTTGAAAAATAAAAAACCAAGAGTCTTACTAGAATGTTTATAATGATAAAATACATTATAGTGTAAAATTATACTATTCCAAATCCATGAATCATTTGTCTCACCAGTTAAACAATTCAATTCTTATTCACACAAGGAATAAAGATCCAAAGTATAAAACTTTTTAGTTATAGGTGATATAAATTTACATAATTTATCTTTCAAAAATTATATACATTATTAGAAAACTAAATATAAAAACTATCATCACAGAGTTGATAGATACTTATCATATTGTTCTTTATCCCTTGAACATATAGGAATTTATTGATCAGAATTGATTTTGGATCTCTAACTAACACAAGTCCAATTATTTTCATTTTTCATTATCACTAAAGGTACCTTGGCCTCCATATATTTTTTAGTGTATGAACATTTGAAGATTCTCCACCAATGTGCCTTGAGCATTCCCTATCCATATACCATAGTGAATTTTTATTCCTATAGACTTTTATATACATGATCATTATATAAAATCTTGTCTTGGTACCCAAATGATATTGTGTCTAACCATGTCAGCAAGACAAGATTTGGGTTACCATATCTGCCTAATTTTACAAAAATTTACAGGACTTGATTCAGACATATTTTTTGAAATAAAAGATGTTTCTATACCACTTATTTTTGGATTTTTCAAACAACACTTATTGGAATATTTTCCTTTAATTTCACAATAAAAAAGTGACTCTATAAAAGTTTTTTACTCTTAGAACTGGGTATAAAGTAATTTCTATATAATTTATATTTTTCTCTATTGTTCCTTATTCCATATTTATCTTTTTTTAGGATTTGTTTCAGAGAATATGATTTATATTTTTTTCCCCTTAGTTAATATATAATTATTACTTTTGATGGACTCTAATTCAGCCTACAAATCTTTAATTATACTTTCATGTACAATTCAGTTTCAAATAGATTTTCTAAATATTTATTTTCATTTTAAGTGACATTTTACCATGACATATTTTTCAATTAAGACAAAACTATAAATATTCATTAGTTATTTATGATTTTTATGAATGATTCATTATTTTACTCAATCATTGAGAATTAGGTATCTAATTTATTATCAGAACAACTTTCATAGTTAGAGGAAAAAAATAATTATATTTTACCACTTCTTCCTCTTTAACCATAAATCACATATTTTCTTTCATATTGTTTGGATTTTTTTTTTGAATTAGATTTAGAAGATCTTTTAGGGTCTTTAAAAACACTCCAAGTAACCTTAATTGTTATCTTACCTTAATTCTTATAATCGGTATTCATCTAATTTTTTTTCATTTTATTATTTATTTTATCCTATTTCAATGGTGGGTAATCTGGTGTGTTATTCACCATTTTATCACATTCATATAATCTTACTTCTTTAAGACCTCAACTATATTTCTTGACATTATTGAAATCCTTTTTGAATCCATTATTATTATTATTACACTTACTGAATCTTTCTGATAGATTAGCTAATTCCATTCAAAAATCATAGTGTTATTAATAATTTTAGGATATGAATTTCTATTTTAATTTCTTTTCATATTTTTGATAAATAACTTTAAGGTAAATACTTTCTCTTTTTATCATTATATGTTATTCTTTTTCAACTTGAATTATTTATTCATACATCCTTAGAGTTTTAATAAACTCCTTCATTTTTAATTATTTGACATGAAAGGATTGTTAATTGTATCAAAAATTCCATTCCATTTAGAGGGTAAGACTCATATAACTTTTAATGCTTGATATGGTTGGGTAATTGGATCTTCAAATACAAAAATACCATTAACTATTTCAGTCATGTTTCTATTCAATCGAGTGAATATTTGACCATTATACATTCTGTAGTTATAAAATTTCAGCTTAAGAGTGTTATACCTTAATTACATTACATTTTTAGTTTCTTCATAAGAATATGAAATAGTTTTCCACATCTAAAAATCAGTAGAAAACTTTGAAACATGATTAAATTCATCTAGACCAATTCCACCTATAATAGCATTCATAGATCTTGAATTGACATCATATTTATTTTCCATTACAATATCACACTTCTCTGGTTCTATAAGAATTTCATATATTTTAAAAATATTCTTATATACTTTAGAATGAAGATTATATAAATATATTATAATTTCATATTTCAAAAATCCATAATTTTATCCATTGAAGTGTGGGGCTCAGATCATGGATATTCATTCTTTGAGTTCTCCCATGGGCATATTTCTTTAAAAGGACCTTTGAATTAAAATTTCTCTATATAATCATAATTCTTCAAAAATCACTCATTGGTACAAATTATTTGGTTGGACTAATACTATGACACAAGAGGGGAATTATGTACTTTGAAAAATCTTGATAGAATAAATTTTTATAAAAATACAATATTATAAAAGATAAAATTTCATTATATATAATATGAGACATGAAACATAAAGATTAAATAACCCATGAAATAAATTTCATTAAATCTAATCTCTATGATATCTTATAGAATATGAAACCCCGTGTCTAAATAAATTATAATATAGTATTCCATAACAACCAGTCCATTAAATTGGGGAGAATTAATTGTACTAAATAAATTATGAAAATTATATGGTTTTTAAATGTAAAAAAATTATTATTTTTTCAATTTATTATTAATAAAATAAGAATCATTTAAAAAAAGACAAGTTTTCTAAAAAACTTTATTTTTTTATAACAGTTTAGTTGCGCTTTTTGTACATAATTTAAAATTATTTTTATCTATTTATAAAAATAATTTGATAAAATGAACTTCATTTTTAAAATTATAATATCAAAATTATATTAAGGTAATTTTTTTTGATTTTCCTAAAATGTTTCATTTTTTGATGAATAGTGAAAATACTGATTTTCATTGAAAACTGACTTTTCATTTAAATAATTTACAATGTTAAATTATATTTTAAATTGGTTTTAAAGTAATAATAGGTAAATTATATTACAATTTAACTAATTTAGGGCATTTGAATAAATATCATATTTAATTTTGATATTGAAACCTTCTTTAATTATAATAATTAACTCTTTGGAAACCTAATTTTTTATCGCATCTACAGGTATAATTTTATATTGGATTCTACCACTAATGTGAATTTAATTTGGAGAAATGGATTAAATATATTGAATAAAAATAATTTATATTATATAATAATTTAAACTTAATTTTTGACAAAAAATGAATGGTGAAAACTCTAAAAATTAATTACCCTTATTAAGGTTAAAATGGGTTTACTAGGGGTTAAACTAAAAGATGGGTACACATTTTTATTTTAAAAAATTACATGTGTGACCATCAACTCATTTATAAAAGGCCACCCCTATCCTATTTTCGTTACACATTTAAACAATTTTTTTAGGAAATAACAACCCAAATAACTTCTCAACTTTCACACCCTCATAAAAAATCATTGTTTTAGTTATAATGACACTCTTGGAATTATTTATTCACAATTCTAAAGAGGTGGTCTGAGAAGAGGTAAAATTCCTAACTATGCGTGTTTGTTTTATTTTTTCTTCCACTTACTTCAAGTATTATTCATTTATGAATATATAATAAAACCAATATCTAAAATATATTGAGATATTATTATGTTAATATCATGACCTATATCCATATCATTTTCCCTCAAATGAGAAATGATGACCTTTCTCATGGGTTTGATAGACTACCACCTCGCGAACCGATGTGACATGTTTTCCATCATTACATCTATTGGTTGAGTATGATAATGGATATAATATATAGAAATGATATTTATAACATTTTTAGACCTTTTAAGTCATTATATAATATATACCATTTTAATTTCATTTATATAGGTGATATGATAATTTCGCTCATGAAAATAGTGGACAACCACCGCAAAAATCGATGTGATTTGTTTTTCACAAATTCTTTATACTGAAGGAAAGAATGATAAATTTAATTAATATATGTGATTTAAATGACATAATAATGAAAATACTGACATATTTATCATTTTAAAATGATAATATATCATTTTATTTGTTATCTTTTTACTCACCGAATGATGGTAACGTCGTTCGTGTACATGTGGACTACCTCCTCGATGAAGCGATGTGACTATCTTTTCATAACCACACCACATAGATGATATATATAATTTTATTTGAGGAAACAATTTGGTATTTATGATAATATTATCATTATATAAGGATAAAATATTACTTAAGCCCTTCCCATAATAATCATTGAAAAATAGAAATGTTACTCATGCGTACTTATAGCCTATCGTCTCCTTGATCGTAACATACTTCTAAAAAGAATATTTCATGATTGATATTAAAATTTTAATTGATTTATAAATATGATAATTATATAATGATTATTATTCTGGATATTATATATCTATATAATATACAGTAGAACCAGAACATTCATAACAATGCATGAATGAGAAAGCAACACAATTAACACCCGAAACAATGAAATTAATAAAATATTATAAACAAATAAGTGATCAAATTTTATAAAAGGATCATATATAATATTATAAATATTAATATTATTCTAGTATAAGTTATTAACAAGTTTAAAACCACTATATAAGAGTTTAAATCATGTTCAACTAAACAAGAATCATGAGTAAGGGACTTCATCTAAATTTCCCTTCACTGAGGCATATTGTAATTTTATGCACCTAATTTATTTTATATAGTGTATATACATCCCCTTTGAAATTTAATATCATTAATAATTCATTATTATTTATCTTTTTGGTTTCAATTTGAATTATTACATCCAAGGGTATTTGAATTTAAAATTTATATGTGGTAATGTATTTCATAACTCAATTTCTTCTCTTTAGTCTATATTACATCTTTATGGTATTTAGTATTCTCTGATTATATGTGCATTTACTTATGAATAAATTATGTTTTATATCCAATTGTTTTATATGGATTTACATTTGATACACATAATTTATTTATTAGTTAATTCTGACTTCAACATTATGATCTTTGTAAGGGTTTACTTGACAAAATAATTTTAATCAGGATTTTTTGTAATTAAATATACATTGAAGAAAATTATTTGATCATTTTCTAATAAAACCATTTTATTTTATTTTACTCTATTTATTCATGAAGTTTTCATGTAGTTGTACCATTTTTCAAATCCTTGATACTTAAAATTGTTGAAAATTTGTTTTTAATAAATTATAACTTCATATTTATCTTCGATTGTAAATAATTATTCTTATGAAACCATGTTTTATAAAAAATGTTTTCAAAAATTCTTTTTACATTGTTAAAAATGATTTATTAAATATTTTTTAACCCATTTTTGTTATTTTTAATTTTTATAATTAAATATTGACATCATTTTCCAAAAAAATACTATTTGGATTTTAGTGAAAACAGAAAGTAATATTTATTTTAATCTGTATGACATGTATAGAATTTCATATCATCTTGACCAATCATTATTTTAAACTCCCTTAATAAGTTTTAAATGTTATTTTCAAAGATTGTTTTTTCAATTTTTTTAAACTTTTAATTTTAAAAGGTGATTTTCCAAATGAAAAAAATATTTTACTCAAGAATGTTTTTAAGAATCATTTTATGGGTTTTATATTCATCATAAACTAAAAAAAATTATTTTTTTAATATTAAACTAGGGATTTGTTGTATTTATACCATCCCTATAATTTATATGGATGGTTTTTAATCATTGAGACTAAGGAAAGAATTTAAAATCACTTCCATGATTCATTTTTGTAGTCATTAAGATTCCCTTAAATTATTTATGTTATTATGATCATTGGAAATTAAATTTACCCTAAATATATATTTTCTATTAGGGATATGTATATTTATAAAATTGTTTATAATTTAAACATATAGTGTTCTTTATCGAAAGTTATTTGTTTATCTGGGGAAATATTGATAAATTAGTATTCCTTATTGGATAAGGATAGATGATGAAAAAGAGAATTTTTCATGAATTAAATTGATTATTAAATATATTATGGATTATTTGGACATGATGTGATGGGTGGGGCCAAGAATTATATATCCCCTTGGTACATTATTAGTCTTATGAGGTGAATTGGTAAGCTAGTATTATATGAGTTTCTTGATATAGTTTTAAACCATGTTGTGAAAGGTATTGATTGTAGAGGTATCATGTAAATATGAACATGGTGTCCAATGATTAATCATTTGATTCATTAAGAATTTATTGAAAATTATCCATGATATTTGTAAAATTATATTTTATGATTATGTATTTTATTCTTAGTTTATTGTTTAAATGGAATGTGTTTTTAGTTATTTACATTTATGTATTGATAATTATAGTTAAATTATTAAAATGAAATGTGTGTTCAGTTGTTTAAATATCCACATCATTTATGCTTCTTGATCCATGATAGATTTTATTGTAGTTAACCCTTACTTATAATTTAGGTTAAACTTATTTTGTTTCCTTTTATGGGAATCCATGAAGTTCACTATGATTGATAAAAAGGTTATAATAGAGGGAATAAAATTAATCTTGTAAAAAATATTATGTTACAATTTTGGTTTTCAAATGTAATATAGGGATAATGTTTGTATCTAGTATACCAAGTCTACTAAACTATTCGGTCCTTTGGTATGTGACTCCTTGTATCTTATTCCAATGTACTACGTAAACACTGACTTTGGATTACTGGGGAAAGGGTCTCTATTGTTTCTACCAGAGTAAGTTTATTATAATCTTGGGAACTAAATTTTAGAAAACATAGATTAGGGAACATAACCATATCATAAAAGTTGAGGATAAGTACATAAGAAAATCCAAAAGTTTTTATAAGGTAAATATTTTCTGGTTTTACTATAAATACATACATATCTATATACTAAAAGCATACATGGTTCTAGAAAAGATGTACCTAGGGGCAAAAAATCTAAAAATGGAGCATTTGGATTAACCCAACTACAACTTGGTGCATGCAAAAGGGCCTTACTACGCACCTAGTTTGACAATCCTATGGGATATGCTTCAGATAATTCACATCTTAATTACAATCCATTATGATGGATTTGAATAGATGATGATAATTAATACCCTATGATAAAACCAAGGTTTCTTAGATTGAAAATAACGTTTCATGATTTATACATCCTATAAATGATTAATTTTGTTTCCCACTATTATTATTGTGGATCACACTAATATTTTTTGTTTTAGTCAATGGATGGAACCTAAAGGAATCAATTTACCATTTAATATGAAGGAAAATGTAGTGACTATGAGTAACCAAAAGGGATGATGATATGATTGAAAGATATAATGATTATTATTAATCAATTATCCTAAAATATAACTAACAACCTATAACTTAACCAACTATCAGTCTCTCCAAAAGACGACAAGGATAGAGTTTTCTAAGATCTTGAGTGATGGAGACTTGACACAGTCATTTTTGTTGAATATTTTTGAACATTTTTCAATGTTTTTGAATAGATTTCTCATCTAAATTCCCTTAAATTTAATTTTTTTATTAATAACTTGGAATTTGAAATTTTTAATTTAAAACTATTTAAATGTATTAAAATATTAATATTTTGAATTTTGAAATAAATTTGGAATTTTGAAATTCTTTCTTCGACATATTTCTAAGTGATTAGGAATACTATAAGGTTATTCATAATTTTCTAGGAAATTACTAAAAATAATGATCCAAGATAAGTTCAACCCTCAACTATGAGATAAAACTTCACCTAACCATCCCAAGGGGCTATCTGACCATGAAATCTTATAGGAGGGATAGCCCGAGTTGGTAGGGTGGCAAGGGGGAATTAATCCCATGCATAGATTTCCCATGGGTGGTCAATCCCCTGGGTTCATGGCTTGGCCGCAGGCTTGGAGTGATAGAGTAGAGGGTATATACCAGAAGTAGCAGGAAGAAGGCATTGTCGAAACAAGGTAATTCATGGTGAAGTGTGGGGGTCCTCTAACCTCCACCTGACTTCATTTTGGGGATGAAGCACTAAGTTTTTAATTAAAGGATCTCATCCTTTCTTCACCATTTCAATGTGGGACAATATTTTTTACTTTTTACTATTGAAATTTTACCAAAACACTATTTTCCTACTTAATCACACCTCACCTCACATCATTTACAAATCTTTATTATTCATTACCCCTCCACTACAATGATCTCATCAACCTTTAACTAAAACTCATGGAATCCATTATTTCTGCACAATAGAGAGATGTTTTCCTAGTAGAACACCATTTTCGTTGTTCCAAAAAACTGTGGATGACCATAGAGGCCTCGTTCGACCTCCATGATGATGTTTTTCAAAGGTCCCTACAACCAATTCAAAGGACTGAGGAAGAGGAGGCCACCACTCCTATTCCACAATTTCATTTCCACATGTCCAAGGCACCATGCAATCTATTCACCATGCTACCCACACTAAGGCCCGGTCCATGCCATAAAAATGAAGAACCTGAGATTTTTTGGTGTAATTAGAAGACCATATGCATATCAGGGATGAACATTATATTCAAACACCCATGTATTGGGGGGCGGGATTTGAAGGAGTAGTTTGGAGTACCCCATCCACTACCTATAAAAAAGGAGCACACCCACTTCCAAAACAAGTTTTAAACCTCTGACGAGAATCGATATGAGGAAGGAGTTAATCCATGATCCCATTTTCTTCTTCTCTTTTCCCTTTTAATTTTAATTTCATTTTTTCATTTTAATTATATTATCTATGTATTTTTTATTCATTTTAAATAAATAATAAACATACCTTTGTATTCTTCTTTAGTTAAAGTGTTTCCCATCCACCACTTATTCTTCATTTCTTATTATTAGTTATTTTATTTATTCCTCTCTTTTTATTTTAACATTATCAATATATATTATATATATTTATTTTCTTTATATCTTATTTTATTATTATTCCATTTCTTTATTTCTTTCTTATTTTATTATTAATATTCTATCATTTTATGTGCTTTCTTCCTCTCTTTTTTTATTTTATTTTTATTTCATTTATTTATATATCTCTGTCACTTATTTTCATTTTATTTATATTTTCTTCCCTTCTTTCCCATTCCACCATTGTGATCTCTTACTTCTGATAATGGGTGGCTGACTTGAGGTTTTTCCTAAGGAAGGTAAAAGTGTTCTTGAATTATTACTAAAAGATTATTTTATGTTTTTGGTAGATATGAGTGACATTAATATTTGTGGAGAATGTCCCCCATGACATGAAAATCAATCTATTTCTATTATTTTGTTTAATCCATTTTCCCTCTTTTCATTGGCTATCTATTCTCTTGATAGAGTTTATCCAATCAATATTGGAAATAATGTCGATGGATCTAGGTAATAGAATATGGAACACCCCAGACCCATGTGTGTCATCAACCTTGATTACTGGAGGGGTGGTATTAAGATTTATTAAAGGAATTTGTGGTTACAACATTTATAAATAAAAGGATAGTAATTCATTATGAGATTTCATTAATTAATTATCAAAAAAAATTTAAAGAAACTAATGAGAATAATGATTAAACCCAAAACCGAACCTAAGACTAAGTTCATTCTTTCTTAACTCAGTCTATTTTATCCTTGCATGCTAGTTTAGTTTAAATTCTCATAATCTCATGTTTTTTAATTATTTTAGAAATTAATCAAAACCAAAATTCATCACTGTTTTCATAAAATGACAATAAAAAAATAGTTTAGGTGAATTAGAATAATTAGGTGAACGAACTGAGAAGATCCTCAATGAGACGACCCCTGTCAGTCACAATATTGCACTAGGAAAATGATTTTATTTTTCCAAACCCCATTATAGGTGTGTGAAAAAATTAGTACATCTTTAGAGGAACTAATTTTATATTTACTTACATTTTTATATTCTAAAATTTTATACAGATTTCCTTATTTTACAAAAAAACATAAACAATTAAATTTTCCACGATTTTTTCAAATTACCATTTTTCTAATTTATGGAAAAATTACTCATAGGTGAAAGAATAAGAAATGTACTATAATAAGGAGGTAATACAATAATGCACTAATCCTTTTATGATAATAGTTATACAGAATCAAAGAGGCACAGAGAAAAGCCTCTCACTCAAGATTTGATGAGCATGGTCGATGAATTGCGAAATGAATCACAATACTTTTTCGACAAGAATGAAGCGCCATTGGTTTTACCAACACGAAATAATTTTGTATTTTATGAAAATTGAAATTTAAAAAAACCCTACAAGAGAAAAATTAAGGGGGACGAAAAAAATGAATTCCTAGAGCATCATCCCACACATAGTTAATACCATTTGGTGGGAAGGATCCAAGACTATATAAAATAATAAGCCAGTCATTCTGAGACACTTTAGAAGCAAGAAAATATGCCACAACATTACCCTATCTCTAGGTGAGAAGAACAGTCATATGATTGTTAATAAAGTAATTGCATCACCTAATGGAATATTCAATAGAACATAGAATTTGACCCTTACCTAACATGTAATTATAGAGATAACATTCATCTGTCTCAGTCTCCCTAATAAGAATTCTTCTATGATTTCATATCATGATTCATGAGAGCGTGGAAAGGGCATCTACATGAAGGGAGTCACCCATCCCCCAAAAACTAAAAAGGAAGAAACAATCGATCCTACAAAGTCTCTGATAAGTCACACCACAAATAGAACCCATGTAGCATGAACCATAAATATTTAGTCTGTTCCTCATGAGTGGAGTCATCTATTTGACCCATCTTGCCCGAGACAAAGGATCAGATTTAGGGGAGGCATGGAGGGGAAGGATAGGCATAAGGGATAACACATTTACCAGATCAATATAAAACCTATAGAAATCCAGAATAATGTTTCAAGTTTTGAATGTGATACCTGGGTGGAATTCGAGGGGCACTGGTGGTACACGTAATTTCTTGAAGTCCAGATAAACCAGTATCTAGTGATATAGATTAGAGCTCTACCTTTTTTTTCTGAGCTATGACTCTCTGTACTAGGAACCACTACTGGAAGAAGATATCAACTATGAAAACGTAGACAGGCCATCCTATTAACTACCTTAAGGAACTCTATATTTCCTTTTCCCACTAACTATTTGTGAATAAATGTTTCAAGGATATAGGTTTAGGCTCCCTATAATAAAGACACTTCGAGGCCAAACTGATACCTCTGTGGTGGAAATTTTCATCAGAAGGGAGGGAATTATGCATGAATTTATAGACCATGAAAATGTATTTGGATGGAATATTATTACACCCCCAACAATCCAATGAATGTGAAATAGACTGATTTTAAAAAACCATTGATAGAAAAAGTAGCAGTAGTAGTCACAGATCCTATGAATACACACCTATTCGGATCATCAGACAACACAATGCTGTCAAAATGGTTCATCTAATTTGAATCCAATTTGGTCTAGATGAGGATGGTATGTTTCTTGGCCTCCCTGAAAGAGATGTTCATTGTATGACAAAAATGGAAGCTAATAATTTTTCCTGACCAGTTATGTTACCAAAAGCTGATGTCACCTTTTCCAATAATCCAACAGATGTGCTGCTAAGATGAGGAAGATGGGGTAGTATCATATTTTGAATTTTGGAGGTTTTATGCTTATAAGATCTCCCTTCAAGGATATAAGTGCTTCGTATGTGTTTTATCTACAAATATTTCCCCTCAAGTAACTACCAAGACAACTTGTTTTGAAACCCATTCATTTTCCTAAAAAAACTCTTTAAGTTAAGACCCCATTCTTCAATTGGTTTTTCTATCTTGTTCTAGGAACCCCAATTTCATTTATCTTTAAGGTGACCTTACCAGATAAATGAAATCAAATTGGAATAAATATTTTAAATCACTTTATTTGTGACCATGATAGTGGACAAGATGTGCATGGGGATAGAAGATAAAACCGAATTGATCAATATGATCCTCCCTCTAAAAGAAAAAAACATATTTTTTCAATTGAGAATATGGCCTATGATTTTATCAATAACAATATCAAAGTGCCAAAAGAAGAGAATGTTTAGGGATATCAGATCATTCATGTATGTCGAAGGGAAATAGTCTTTGTGCATACCATGACTGATTTCCAAATCCCTTGTCTGTCTTCCTAAGCACATATTAAAAGAAAAGAAAAGAATATTATCACAGTTTAAGAGTTTCCCACTACAATCACAATAAATCTCAATAAACTCATTAACCCCATATATAGATCTTATAAAACCCCTATCAAAGAGGATATTATCGTCTACAAACATAACATGATAAATACCCTCAATGGAATTCTTATTACGGTAGAGGGAAAATTTTATGATCATAATGCATTGATTAGAATAGAGGCTTCAAACATATTGAGAAATAATTAAAAGAGAGGGGTAGAGAGGATCCCCTTTTCTCTGGACTCTAACAGAATTAAAAAATATTACCAATAAAATAAGTTTCCATCCAAATAGAACTAACATAATGAAAAATAATATCCACTACTAAAGTTGAAAAACCCATGTTCGCAAGGACCTTGATGATGAAGATCCACTCAACCCTATCATATTCTTTTCTCATGTCATGTTGGATTACCATGTTTCTACAAAAAGTCTTAATATTTATGTCAGTAATAAATTCCTGGTCTAGGTAAATAGCCCCTTATATTGATCTACATTTCATAAAACCATATTGTTCAACAACATTCCAACTCGGGAGGAAGGGATCCAATATTGAATTTAGATTGGATTCTAGGACTTTATATGGAACATTTCATAGAATAATAATCTGATAATGATTTAAATTATAAGGATATTTGACCTTTGTAACTAATATAATCTTGGTAGCACAAGACACACGAGGAATATTTCCCCCTTAAAAAAAGTCTTGAGCTGCATCGATCAGTCTTCTTCTCTCAATATCCCAAACATCCCTATAAAAGGAGGTAGGGAATGAATCAGTACTAAGAGCATTGGCTAGGATAATAGACCAATCCACCTCCCTAATTTCTTCCTCATCTATAATAGATTGCAAGCTTTCATTTGCTGTATCAGACAGTGAGTATGAGATTATATGGATTACCCAACTACCCACCTCCATCCATTGAGATCCTACTTCAAGAGGAACACATCACTGAAATAAAGATTGAACCAAAACAAACTTAGAGAGATGATATTATTTTAAATTATTTTTTTATCTTATTAAATATTGTTTTATTATCACTCTTTATTTTTTTTAAATTTAAGATTTTATCAATTATTTAAATTTCTTAGAGGAATATAAATAAAAAAACACATGCACATGGAGAGGAACAAATGAAGCTCTCTAATTTTTTTGAACATACATTTGAGGAATCCCATGAGTAAATACAAGTAGTTTATCCTGAGGAAATAAAGATATAGGATTCTCATATTTAAAGGGAGAAATTACTTATTAAAAATTCAAATTCAAATTTTGTTCAAGTAAAATGACCTGTTTACTTTCCCATTTAATATTCAATTTATACAGCCCATAATGAGAAACCACATGAAAAGGAGGAGGTTTTACAAGTAGTAACCAATAAATAGGATGATTCATACTTCATTATACCCCTTACATGAAAGTTATACAAAATTTTGAAGGTTTATGATCTTGTATACTCTATGAATGGATCATTCCTCACCACCAAATAAGAAGCACAAACTGGGAAACACCACATGCAGTGGTTCAAATCCAAAAATATCCACCCACCATCAGATTATAGATAACAGTTGGAACTTACCTATAGAGCTAGTAAAAATGTTGGTCTCACTTAGGGTATCATACCAAGACTTATCCTTCTACCTGTTTTATATGAATTTATATTTCAATTTAATTTCTTGGTTAATCTTGTAAGAAACCCACTCCCTCTTATCTTTTTGATCTTAAATGAGACGATCCTTATGACTAATTGAACAATTTTCATTTATAGGTTCATGATTGAACAATTTACACCTCAAATAAAGTATTAAAGGGAATAAGCTCCATATAAAAGGGAGTTCATTTTTGTTTTTTATGTTCAAGATCCCTATATTTTTTTTCCAAAAATATGTTTTGATCTTTAATTTGAAACTTTTATGGACATTCTTGTATTTATGATTTACTTGACTTATATAGGAGACATAATTATCTTATAAATCCAATGATTCCATGTTTTATATTTCAATTTTAATGATATAGAATGAGTAAAATTGATAATTGGATCATTAAATTGAAGCATTGATATTAAAATGAGGACTCATGATTTAAGGGAATTAGTTAATTCATGTAAATAAAATTCCCTAAATTTTGTCTTGTTTTGCATTTCTAAAATTCATGTGAGTTGATTTTTTGTTATTAATTATGTCTGGAGTGATTATACAAAGTTATATTCCCATTATAGAGAGTATTTATAGACTAAGTATTTCCTATTTATTCTTGAACATATTTCTAGTGTGATCTTGGGACATTCCACCTACTATAACTTGCATTTGAACTTATAAAAGATATAGATGTGAAAAAAAACAATTAAAATGATTGATTCATATTTTAAAAATAAATTATCCTTAAAAATCAAATTTTACATTAATCTTTATTTATCCCATAGATACCATGAATAACCATATTAGTAATGATCCATGTTTCAAGCCTTTTTTATCCATTCCTACCCTCCTCTTAGTATTTTAATGATAATTTAATGTTGAAGTGTGGGGGTAAAGTGGGTCATGAATAAAGTAAGAAAATTCATTATAAGGAAAAAGTGTGAGGGTGATACATGTGGGTGTTTAGAAATATTTTAAAATATTAATTATACTCTTTATTATTTTTCCCCTCTTGATAAAAAAATAAAATTATAAAAAGAAGCAAAAAAATAAAAAAATTGGTTGTGATTTAGGAAAACCAAAAAATTACCATCACTGGACCTATGATTTTTATAACTTGTGGTTAGGTGGTGTATTTTAGGTTTATTATAAACATAATTTTCTATAAAAAATGAAAAAAGTTCATTTAAAAATAAAAAAAGTTTAAAAGTAATAAAAAATTCAAGAGGGTGAACAAATCATTCTTTAGAATTAAATTTAATCATGACCTAACTTTGATTTTTGGAGAAAGTTGGAATTATTAAAATTTTATGGGGATAATGTCATTAAACTTTTATTCTTGATATCATTATTTATACTTTAAGAGACTAACCTCCTTCTTGAGCTTTAAATTATATGCAAAAATTCATACCAACCTTAATCCTTAGATACATTTGAAACATTAATGAGAGTCTTCGTGATTTTTTGTGATTTTTTTCTTCACAAAGTAGAGAAAGTGTTACTTTACAAGCCTATGGATTAATATCACACTCTTATGATATGATAAAAAATTAAATTGAATTAATATCATGAGAGATGAGTGTAAATGATTCAAAAGTAAGGTATTTCATGACCCATCCCAATTTGGGGCCCAAGCTGCAACTACCCTAAGCCCGCCTCCATAGTTAAGGGGCTGATGACCAGTTCCAAATGATTAAATTATTAAGTAAGGCCTTTTACTAAGTAACTATATTCACACGTAGAACCCTGATGATGTATAAGTGTTGAGGAAAAATAGAGAATGAAGAAATATACTAGGTAAATAACCATGCACTTAAAACTTCTAGACAGTACAAGAGTACGACACTGTAAACTAAAAAATAAGGGGGAAAAATAAATGACCAACCAGAAATATGTACAAAACTAACAAAACCAAAATTTAAAACACTGAGAGAGCCCATATACAAATCTCAAAGCTGCAACCACTGTACATGGTCCAAAGTACAAGGTATTCCTAAACTCCTCTATAGTCACTACCAACCTATCTATCGTACGTGTAAGACACGACACATTTAGTCGAAGCCCATGCAGTGGTGGGTATATAAATACCAAGTAGGACACCTAGAAATATGAAGGGGGATAAATAGTAGATACAAAAGGAACAAAAAGACAAAATATAGTAAACATGATGTAAAAAGTAGTGAAAGAGAACAACTCAACCCAAATTAAGAGAGAGAGAGAGAGTGTGTGTGTGTGTAACATCATCCAAACACAAGGGGATAAAAATGGTGTGTAGATGAAATACATGTCAGCTATTTTCCACCCATAGTAGGAGATTAAAATTGTCCATCCATGATAATATAAACATGAAAATCATGTGACATACCCCATGCGTCTTCACATGTCCTGGAATGAGAGTAACCAAATCCAAAGTTATGGATACAAATATATATATATATATTTTCTCTGTCAAAAGAAACCAAAATTAGAGGGAAAATGGATATCCATATCATCATTCAACCTAAGAATAGGAATCACTAACACTTCCAAAAGTACATCAATGATTCCCTTCATCTCACATGTCTACTCAGAAGTAACCTTGTGAAGGCCCACGTCTCACCACTATGATGCACTGTTGAGGAGGCAGAAACTCCAAGTAGAGGCCCCATTACCTAGTGAGTCAGGGAGTTTCCACTATAAATATTGAGGACTGGTTCCCTATACAATAGGGGGTTACTCTTGGAAGGTAGAGGTCCCACACACAAGCTGATGGGGGATTCCACTCTATAGGTCGAGGACCCATTCCCTAGTGTGATAGGGGGTTCCAATTTAGTTATTGAGGACTCTTTCCCTATCTTATAGGGGATTCCACTTAGAAAATAGAGGGATTATGTCTAATATGATGGGAGGATCCACTTTATAGGATGAGGACCCACACACTAGTCTAATGGGGGTTACACTTTGGTCATTGAGGACCCACACCCTATCCAATAGGACGTTCCACATGGTTAGTATCTCTAAAGGACCCTCTTCCAAGTTTATGTGGGTTCAAATATTGTATCTCTAGTGATCCTATACTTGATCAATTCTATCTTTGGGCATCGCCTCAATAAGCTCCATGCCTGAAAAATTTAAAATTATATCCCAAAGTCCACAACAGATGGGACCATCGTGTTTTACATGGAAACACTCATTATAAGATAATCCTGGGATAAAATACAAGTTTCAAAAAATGAGATAACAAATATAAAAATTTCCTTAAAAGGATCCAAAGGGTACATGGCATGTGAGGGGACCCGCACAATGTGTTGTCCCACCCCTTCAATAGGCTGTGTCCCTCAATGTACACAACTACCAACTGTGTAGGAGTACACAAGGTGTGTGGGGATATACACGGTGTGACAATTCTACTTAGGGTCCCACCCTAGTACTTGGATATTTTCATGTATCAAAGTTTTGATTTTTTACTTTATCCCATGTCCATGGACTTAAGTACATGGTGTGCCTCTTTACATGGGGTGCCGCCCATGTGCTCTGGTCATGCCCATATACTTGGGTACATGGCACATTCGTAGTCATGTGCTCTGTCACATGGATTATACACATAGGGAATTGGGTACATGGAATGTAGGGATTATACACTATGAACCATCCTTATTTTGACTACTATAGAAAAGGGGCCAAATTTTGTGTGTTCAACATAGTACGCAATGTGTAGTTAGGTTTTTAAAAGTTTCTCAGATCCACATACCATGCTTTGAATGTAAACATACCACTATATATCTCACCTCTTTTCCACATGATATTATTGGATTTAGTTTTGATTCATCATTTCCAAAAATTCATTGGTCAAAAATCAATTCTGTTGACCAATAGGGTTTCCGTTGTATGCACCACACACCCCCAATCCTTCTGCCATCGATGATTTGATTGTTGATCGTCCAAAAGACCATCCATGACCAAGAAAATATCTGAGAACTATACTAGATTCATTGATCTATCCCTCATATGTTGTTTCATCATGATTTAGAGGGTCTGATTGGGGTTGGTACCGCCTGACAATGTCAAAATGGGATCACATGGTCCAACCAGTTAAGAACACAAAGAAACTGAGGGGGAATAGCATAAGAAAAAAAATTTAACCATAATTTCCCAATAGTTCTTGGAAAATGATCAATAATGAGGATATCCAAGTTATATTACAATAATAACCAAGTAAATCGGTACATGGGAGCATTCCAAGGATCCACAATTGGTTTATATCAATAGAGGGGATTGATCTACTCAATCAATTTAATAAAAATGGGAATAATCCAAAAATTGATGAGTCCTACCTAGGGATTGGATCATTTTTATTCAAATAATGAACTATCAAATGATCAAAGTATGTATTTTCATTCATTTCACTCTGATATGATCTGATCTAGTGTTTTATCGTCGTCTGAGGTGATTCGCCAATAAAATGAAGAATAGAATCTCTCAGTGATCCCAAGATTATGAGGCTAACCATGGGAAAATCTCCATGATATTATTCTGATAAATATTTCAGTTAGTTAAAAAAAATTAATTAATTAGATTAATTAATTAATTTATTCAATGAACATACCACCAAGTGTAGAGATATCTAAACGCCCTACATTGACCTATTTTAAGATGCACCTAGGCTAAACAACACGTTATAGACTAAACTGTGGGCTCATATTCCTGATCCGAGCTTCCATTTAAGAGTTATCCCATTTTATTTAAGAAATCACACAATCTCAATATAAAATATATTTAGTATAATATTAATTTTGGGCACACCGAGCCTTAGAATCATACGTCTTCTCATCTCCCAGAACCAGAAAAATATATAGAAATATTTTAAGGTAATAAAAGGAAAAAACAAAGTCTCCATATCATTCCCCACTTCAACATTTTTGTCCCCAAAAATAAAAACTAAATAAACAACTGAAGTTATTGAGCCCACATTTGGATTTCCTACTACTAGAAACTCTCCTACACATTCCCATGCTTCCAAAAAATGTGAAACAATTGGATTGTCCATCTCTATAAGGTCCTCTCCTGTCAATCCTTGATTACCACAGAGTGATCTAAAAATTTAGATCCATCTTAAATGTCCATATCACCCCATTAGATGACATTTATAGGGTCATGAACATATCTCCTCGTATATGACACATGGAAGACGTCATTCACCTGCTCCAACTATAGGGGTAGGGAAAGGTGGTAAACAACCTCACCAACCATCTGCACTATCTCAAACGGTCTGATAAACCTCAGTGATAGCATGCCTCACTAGATAAACCTCCATAATCCTCAAATCATGAAGAATCTAAAGAAAACATGTTCTCCATGATTGAAATACGAGGTCCCATGAGATCAATCTATGTATGATTTCTTCCTACTATGAGCCGTCCTCATCCGTTCACGGATGACCTGAACCATATTTGTTGTTACCTACACCAAATCTGGACCAACAAGAGACGTATCATCTATCTCTATCGAACATAAGGTTGATGTGTATGTTCTCCCATACAGGGCCTCAAAAGGAACTATAGAGATAGTGGAGTGGTAGCTATTATTTTCAACAAACTCCAACAAGGGAAAGTGATCCTCCAAACTCAATACAAATTCTAACTCCTAGGCCCTAAGCATATACTCCAACACATGGAAAGTGCACTCAGTCTTCCCATCCATCTATGGGTGAGGGACTATAATCAACCTAATTTTTTTTCCTAAATGAATCCTGTAGGAATCTACATAATCATGATGTAAATCGCATTCCATAATCATAGAAATCATCGAGGGTACCCCATGAAGGATAATGATCTCTCGTATGTACAACTGCCTCAAACTCTCCACCGAACTCTACTACCTAAAAGCATGTAAGTGTGTTAACATAATGAGATGGTGAAATATAACCCATATAGAATCATGACCCTTCAATGTGCATGGAATAACTATCACAAAATCCATGGGTATGTCATCCAATTTCCTGTCAAGTATCATAAAGGGATGCAACAAACCTGTCAAAACCTCGTGCGCAGCCTTCACTTACTGATAGGGGAGGCATTGAGAGATGAACTCAGCTATGCTCAGTCTCATACTATATAACAAAAACTAATGATGAAGGTCAGTTTACATATTTCCAACATTAGGACATATATCACGGGATGAAGTTTGGAACTCTCACATGACTTCCTCTCGCATTGTGACAGAAACAACCATCCATACCTGAAAAAAATAACAAAATTCCCTCTTTAAAAATATTCATATGGTGAATCACCTATGAATATTAGGTTATGAAATACCTCATAGTTTATCTCTACCAAATTGGACTGTCTGACATGCTCGAGAAGTGAGATCATCAACACCATCGACTGATGAAAATCTGCATCCTCCTGCTCTACTAGGGTCAGAAGCAATAAGGACAGCTACTCCAAAGTCTCCTACACTAAGAGAGACCGAGAATTAATGGTAAGGGAATTTTATACTATGTTTCCCTTCCTATAAGTATAGACTATCTCAAATTCATAGTCTTACAAAAATCCAACCAGAGCCACTATCTTAGGTTCTAGTCTCTCTATGTGAAGATGTACCTGAGACTCTAATAGTCAGAGTAAACCATAAAGTGCTAACCTATAAGTTAGTAACTCCACATCCTCAGAGAGATGACTAATGCTACTAGATCTAGGTCACGAGTCATATAATTATGTTCATAGTGTCTCAACTACCTCCACCCGTATGTGATAACTACCTACCGCTGCATCAATATGTAGCTGAGCCCAGATCTTGAGGCATCAAAATACACTATGTACTTCACGACCTCCCCCAGTAGTCTCAACACAATAGAACTCTTCATCCATAACATCAACTCATAAAAGGATATTTAGAATTTTGTAGTCTAATTAAACGACTATCCTTTCCATATTAGGTTGTTCAAGGGGGGTGCAGTTCTATAGAAGTATGTCATAATCATCCTATAGCACACCACCAAACCAAGAAAGCACCACACCTCTAACATGATCTTGGGTGGATCCCAAGAAAGAACAACACCATTATTTACTAGGTTCATGTCTAAACCATGATTATAAACAACATGCATGATAAAGTGAATCTCATGAATCTAGAGCTAACACTTAAAGAGATTCCCATAAATCTAGTGCTCTTGAATCAAATCAAGATCCATTCTTAAGTTCTTGACGTGCTCCTCCTCTAATATAGAGTAGATGAGTATATCATTGATGAATACATCCAAAAACTATTCCAAGTGTCTATGGAAGACCGGGTTCATAAAATCCATAAAAACGGTGGGGAAATTCATCACCCCAAAGGGTATCATTAGGAACTCATAATGTTCGTAGAGACATCATAATTCCAACTTTTGAATATTATACTTATGAACCCTCAACTAGTGGCAGTCAGACCAAAGATAGATATTCAAGAACCATCATGTGCCAAAAATCTATTCAATGAGGTTGTTAATCCATGAAAATGGGTACGTGTTCTTTATCATGGTATAGTTCAAGTGATGATAATCCACACAAAGACATAAGATCCCATCTGAATTTTTCACGAACAACACTAGAGATGCCCATGGGGACACACTGGGATAGATGAAAACCTTCTCTATAAGGTCCTCCAACTATAACCAAAGCTTATGAATCTCATTATGGTCCATCTGATATGATTTAGAAGATATTAGTGCAGTATCAGGATGAAAGTCGATATAAAAGTCCATTTCTTACCTCGAGGGTAGTCCCAAAACATCCTTGGGGAAGACATCCATATAATACTCTAAAATTAACGGAATAAAGTTTCCTAAATAGACTGATATAACCAGGGATATACATTCAAACTGATGGGTGATGGGTTTCTACCTCCTTCTTATAGAACCCACTCATCCTGCATGAGATCCCTCTCTCTAATAAGGGAGAATCTCATCCCATTAGTGCATAGGAATATGAATTATCTATGGTAATAGTCAATATGGTCTTAGACCATGGAAAACCAATACATACCCATGATAAAATCATCAAGTAATGTTATGTTGACCAACATGTACCACAAAAACCTCTCTCCCCCCAAGAGATATGTCACACTATCAACAGATAAAAGATACAAAAGAAGCATTCCTTTTAGGAACCTCAAGATGAAGCTGTTGGTTTAGTGCCTCAACTAGAAGATCCAGCTCTCACACAAAGATTGTATAGATTATGTAATGACTCAAACATATTCTTAATAATACTAAATAAAGAGTATAACAAACAAAAATCATACCTTTAATCATCTTGTGTGCTACTAGGTTATTATCCTCCAATGCTTGCAACTATCTGCAGGCCAGGATGCCATATCCCTAAGCCTGACCTGAGCCACCTGGTGGTGGTGGAAGAAGGATATCATAGTGTTATAAAACACCCATTGATCCTATTTCTTTTCTAGATCGACCTCCACGGGGACCCCTTCAATCTCTTATGAAATTTCTGACCACGACATTGCCTCTACCATGGCGGTACATTTTCTATTTACGGATGCTCCTCGACACGTCTGGTCGAGTAGTCTCATTCTATATGACCTCACCCATTAGAAGAAAATCAATTCCCATCTTGGAGTTATACTATACCTATGCGATACACTGACCATGTACCCAATTACGATCATGGGGAGGTCTCCTGCAATGAGATCTCGTCGCCTATAATTTTATAACTACTGTAGACAACTCAACCTTGTGATGTCATCTACCAGCTCCAACTTCATGGAGTCCCTCTACAAGAATAAATATGCCCCTAGCGGCCAGTCTAACACCCCGACATAGGTGGGGATGTACAAGAGAACCATGCTAGCTGAAACTACTCCATCGAGTACCCTCTCAAACTTCTATTCTTGGAATTAGTCATACTATATTATGTCAAGGGAGTACTAGGTAATGTCTATATACCTCGCTATGTACTCATCCATTGTTATCCCTCCCCATCATAGCTCCATAAGCTTCTGAATCCAAAAAGATCACTAACAAGATGGGGTAATACTCACTCACAGAACAGTTATTGGAAGTCAATTTATGATAGAGTCGACTCATCATGAATCTCAGTAACAAGACTCCATCAGTTCCTAACTTCTCCATGGAAAATGCTAGCTACCAGTCGAACCAAATAATCCATCAGTGTCTAGATGAGCCTAAAGATATGAACCACTGACTCTAGCCAATCCTTTTCTCCCTAAGGATGTGGCTTGCAGTGGAACCTCAGTGGCCCCTGGTGCTAGAACTCATGGAGCGTGGTAGGCCAGCATGAATCCTCAGCCTACTCTATTGGGAATATCTTCTACTAAAAAGGTGGTGGTGCTATTACCTACCCACCTAGAGTAAGAATATCATGGGTTGGAACCTGAAGTGAGGACTCATCACTCCTTAGATAGTTGTTATAATCCAGAATAGGTACTCGGGATAGCTGTCATCACAGATGAATCCTAAATTTTTCTATCATACTAGTAGAAATTTGAGTTATCAGGGGTGAGGTTTTTGGTTGACCTCCATTTAGTGGTCGCCGCACTTTTTAATCCATGCCCTATTTTTTCATCTCCCCTCTCATTCACCCTCCCACAAACCCACAACCCTATGACACCAAAACAGACCCAACCTCCTCACAACACCATCGAACTATCTTTCCACCGTTGAACCCTCCCAACCCCATCACACCCCGCCATCAATCCATAATTCCCCCTACAAGCTATACCACCCCTGTTAATCCCTCCATTGAGCCCCTTTCATTGAGGCCCTATCATCGAGCCCCTACACCCCATCATGGATCCCCAATCTGATCACCCACCTTTACCTGTGGTTGAGTCCCCTCTTGGTAACGATATATAAGATTCTTACAGAGTTATTAACATTACAATTTCAAATTCATTATGCATTTTGAAATAGATAATTGTGTAGTGACATTTTTAGATCATTTTTATATGGATTTATTTTTTACTTCTTATTTATTTGAATCTCGATACATTTATCTGAATGATCTAATGATCAATGGTTTTAATTGATTCATCTGAAAACAACTTTATCTCATTCAAAATAGAAAAAATGTTTTATGTCTATTGTTTTTGTGTATTCATCTGAATTTTTTAGTTCATAATTTTATTTTTGGAATAATAACACCTTCCATAGTTTGTCAACACCTTTCATAAATTATGAAATATCTTTATTTGTTTGGTAATTTTGACGATGATAGACCTCATGTTCTACTTTCATTGTATGATTAGAATAACTTTATTTGATAAATTTATCACTAATTTATGATACTTCAGTCATTATAACATGATCTAAGAAGGATCAATGATTTTAATCAATAATATATTCCTATAAATCACACATTTTTATAGAGTTTTAATCTATTTATTGTCTCAAAAAACCACTTCTCTCACATTTAGTAATTTTTTTTAATTTTTTTCATTATAAGATTTATTATATCAAAAATATTTACTCTATTTACTTTTTCGAGAAGAATATTCTTTCACATCATCTATATTTTCAATTTTTTTATTCATTGGATAGTTAAATTATAATTCTCTAATTTTAAATAAACTAAATAATTTTAAATAATGTTTAACTTTTTATATTCATCGTTATTTTTTTTCAAATTTTTTGATATGATAGAATTGGTTTTTTAACAGTATTTATATTTTTATTCATCATATTTATGGTTAATAGTAAATTCAAATTTCTTCTACTTAAATTTAGGTTTTCTCATTGGCTTGAATGAAATTTCATTCTATTATCTTAAATTCTTAATTGAAGGGGATTTCTTATTTAATATGTATCATGTGTACTTTGTAGTTCATCTTGAGAGAGTAAGCTCAAATATCATTCTTTAAATGAGGAAACATTGGTATCAAATATATTAAGAAAAAACAATAATTAATTTTTCAACATGGAGAAGTCCTCTATTTTTTATCAAAATATTTTTATGTTTTTTGTAATTAAAATTAATTTTTTAAAAATTCATAAATGGTTTCATCATTATCCATTTTAACATCTTAAAAACTATCACTCTTTTTTTAGTTTAGATTTTTTTACATAAAAATTTATTTCATGGATATTCTCATGTTTATCCTAAATATCCTATATATTCTTTAATACATTCACATTGTTAGAATTATTTTTTGATATAGACATCATGATATAATTCTATTACATTCAATCAAATTCAATATTCATTTTATAAACAAGTATAATGGGACAATATTTCTCAATAGATGTGAGGCTATTAGGTTCATCGTCAATGAACTTGAAAATAATAGATAAAGAATATGTAACCATCCTATCCATATATCCATGATAGTTATTTTTAATAAAAGCATTCACGGTTATATTGTTAATAGATTTTCTATTCTCCATTTATTCTTTAGCCAAATAGATCCTTTATAAGGAGCCTTTCTATGGTACCAAATGTGATACCTATGTTGGATGGTAAATAATACTAAAAAGGGTATTTGCATCAATGTTAACCAGTTTTATTCTTTAATTTTAGAAGTCAACCTATGTGACTAGTTGAAATCAAGATCTTATTACCTCTATAAACTCACAATAACCAATTTATATTAATTAAATAAAAATTAAAATGAACCAAAATTTTAGAAGGTTCATACCTAATGTGAATGAATTTATCCACATTGTATTCAATGAAATTTGAGATATATATAATTCAATAATTTCATAAAATGAATGCAATATTGGAACATATCAACCATAACCACAATGTGTTTTAAAACACTTATAGTTCCTGTTCATTTAATTATAATGGATCCATCTTGTACACATTGGCATTAAAACCCAATGAAAAAGATCTTCATGAATACCCAACATGGTTCATCATTAATAGATTGATATTATCATGTATCCCAGTGTTAAATCCTAGATAAAGTCTATAGATGTCTTGTATAAAATAAATCATGATAATAATATATATCATGATCTTTCATATTCATATAATCAAGTATACTATCCTTTATTTAAGAATACAAATTCTTTATTATTTATAAGTTAGTCATGGTTGGTATTTCTCAATATCTCATTATTATATTCTCTTCAAAGAAATCTCGTTTAACTATTCTCAATTAACATAAGATGGGATAATTTCTATTTTTGAATATTAGAACACCTATAAATTTTGGTATTGAGATCATCATTCAATATAGGTTAAATATCTTCCTAAAAATATTTTCATACCCAATATTAAAATATAGATACTATTATCTTCTTGAAATGTACATAATTTATTTTGAAATATATTCTCCAATATCCCTTTATTTTATTTCATTTATTTTTCCTTAATAATATCTTTGAACTTATTGGATTGTAAGTATTAATAATATTAATTTTTTTATAATTTAAATAATATATTTCAATTATTTTTTTTCAATTAAATATGGATATGGATTGATATAACAGATAGGATTTCTAATAACTATTATTAGGGGATTAAGTGATTTATTGATTTCACCAGCAGATTTCAATGCGATTTGATTAGTTTTCCATGCATACAATGTGACAATATATATCTCTTCAAACGTGATAGTTTTAGAGAACATCTATTTTTGAATGGGGTTTTTAAAAAACTATAAGACATTGAAACGTCATAGAGAAGAGTATGTTTCAGGTCACCAATGAGATAATATTCACATGGATGTTCATTTGAGAATATTTGATCTAGTGAAAAGAATTATCAATGATATGACGCGACAGTTTCAAACTGAAGAAAATAATGTTGGGAATGATGATGTTGGATGGAGTAATCCCTATTCTTCTATATATGTAGAATAATTGAAATTGTTTGAAACTATTGATGATGTGTGTACTAAATTATATCATGGATGCACTAAATTTTGTAAATTGTCATTCAATATTGAATTGTTACACATAAAATTCATGAATCAGTTGTTAGAAACCTTATTATACATGTTGTTGGTATTGTTGAAGAAAGTACTCCCTACTAGAGAAATGATTATAGAGTCATTATATCAAGCTCGCAAGATGACCGATGACCTTGGTTTTACATATGAGATTATCGATGTTTGCTGAAATAAATTCATGTTGTTAAAAAAAGTGTACGTGAAATTAAATACATATAATATTTTATATTCATCCTTGTGGAAGGACAATGATATTTATCAAGGTAGTCAGATTCATCCTGGTAGGGTGTTGAATCAAAAGAAACAGGTTTCTGCTATGCAGATTCATTATTACCAACTGAAACTGAGACTGAAGTGATTATTCATGTCAACTAAAATTGCTAAATTTATGACTTGGAATTCATATAGAAACAAAGAGACTGATTAATTAACTCACATGACATATTCTTTGGTATGGAATGAATTTGATTAAAGACACCTAGACTTTTCTCGGGATGATTGTAATGTTCAACTGGGTTTAAAAGAATATGGTTTTGACCAATTTAAGTCCATGGTCATTGCGACACATAGTACGTGGCCAATGGTGTTGGTCTCATACAACCTTCTCCCATGGGTATGTATTTATAAATCATTTTTTTACATTGAACTCTAATTGATGGATCGAGAGGACCTGGTAATAAAATCCATGTTTATATGCAAGCTTTTATTGATAAGATGCAATAATTTTGGGAATATGGTGTAAATAATTTTGACTCATCATCTAATGAAATGTTTAGACCCCATTCCACTTTGTTATGGACAACCAATGACTTCCCAATGTATTCTATATTATCAAGTTGGAGTAAAAAAGGATAATCCACCTTCCATTGTTGTAATAAAAGTAATAAATCTATATATATTTTAAGCACTTTAGAAAGTCATAATATATTGGGAACATTCACTTTTACTCTATTGAATTAGTTCAGAAAAAATAGTATGTCCTTTGATGGGAATAAAGAGCATGAACTATCACTTCAAATAACATCTGGGGTTCAAATTCGAGCACAACATGATCAATAAAACATCTATACAATGTATAATTTTCAAGATTTATTAGCTCCTCTATTACCTTATTTTCCTACTAAAAAGGGAGAGCTCAATCGTCATGGGTTGAAATGAAGTATTTTTTTTCAAACTACCTTATTAGAAATATTATATTTTAAGACATAATTTGGATATGATGCACATTGAAAAAAATGTATGTGATAATATATTGTGCACAATTTTAGGTGTAAAGGGGAAATAAAAGGATAGTGCCAATTCTCATAGTGATTTTAAGGGAATGGGATTGAGGAAACCATTACATTTACTATTGGATGACAATAATCAGAAATACATGCCGTCCGTAAAGTATACAATGAGTAAAAAAGATAAAAAAAGCTTTCTATAAAATTTGAAGTCCATCAAGGTGCCAGATGGTTATTTCTATTATATTTCCAAGAATTTCAATATGATTAAAATGAAATTACAGGGGTTAAAAATTCATGATAATCATATTATACTTTAATAGTTAATCCCTATGGAAATTCATGATTAATTACCTTCCTAGGATGTTGATCCATGTACTGATGTTTTTAATTTTTTTCAAACAACTCTATTCAAGAAATCATCACACGAGTGATTTTAAAAATCAAGAGGATATGACTTTTGTTTCCCCTAGAAATGGGGATGAAATTGTTTTTTAAGGATCAAACTTTCCAATCAGTTTCTAATGGGTTTATTCATAGAACCAAAAACATCCAATGATTCTATATCCATTTGGACATACTTTCCAAAGGTAGGTGCTCATTAGTTGTGGACCGATGAGGCTTAAGAATTTGCATTGGTCGAGAGGATGGGAGGTCAGACTCATCAAACCTTTTTGGGGGGAATTATTTTCTACTTCGGGACTCTCTTATAGATTTATATCATGTTCACGAATCCTTATTAATTTACCAAGCATGAAAATGATTTATTGCTTCAGACTTTTCAATCAATGATTGATATGTATAGAATTTAGAAAATATTTTATATGTATTTGAGGTTCTTCATCAATAGAGAATCATCTATATGAATTAGAGATTCTTAGTCAATGTTATCCTTCAATACATTATATAGAAATATCTTGGTCACTATGATGACCATACTGGTTTTAAAGCCACTCATTGGGTCACTTGAAGAATATTGTCATTCAGAAAGACATGGATTATTTCAGAGTTGGGATCATACCCGCATATGGTCTACCTACGTATCCTTGTTAAAGAAGGAATCAGAACCCACATAGTTCGATAGGAAGGATATAGTTCAATGTCATATGGGATGGAAAATAATTAATGAAAGATGGTCTTGAACCTTAAAAAGGAATCCTACATACTCTACTTTTAAGGTAGATATGAAAGTCCACGTAGTTCATGAGGTTTATGCATGATTAATGTATTAAAGAGAGATGTCGTAATTAATTTTACACTCTAAGCCCTCGTGAGTCATGATCAGTGTGAGAAACAAGAGGTATCAGTAAATCTGACAATTTTTCCATGAAAGATTCAGTCATAAGAAATGATGTGGGTATTACGTATGTATGACATCCTGAGTAAATGAAGATCATGACTTAGTTCAGTAAAGAATCCCAGGAGTAGGATCCATAAAGGTATTTGTGATTTATGGAGATTTGGAATTTTAACTCAGGACTTACTCCTAAAAAGGAAGCCCAAATTAAGAGGGACTTATGATTTGGTTTTATTCCTGAGAAGGAAGCCCAAATCAAAAGAAAATAAGGTAGGGGATTACTCCTAAAAAGGAGGCCCTATTAAAGGGAACTTACAACCTGGGGCTTAATCCTGAGAAGGAGGCCCAAAGTTAAAGGAAATTATTATTGGGGCTTACTCATGAGGAGGAGGGACAAATGAATTCCTCACTGATAAGGAATCCAAAAAGGAACCATGCCATAAATGGATTTGAAGAAGGTTTTGAAGGCCATGTATTAAAGTGGAGAGGTGAATTTGAAGAAAGAAGGTGATCAGGAAGGAGGCGAGAAAGTATTTTCTAGCACGAAAGTTCTGGTCATGCAAGTATACTTGCGCGACACGAGTCACCTTGGGCGACGAAGAATCTATAGGGTAATACTTGGGAGACTTTGAACTCAGGCCCTTAATATCATCCCTAGAGGCTTCCAGAAGAGTGGCGCGCAAGTTCCCTTGATAGGGAAAGGCGGCGCGCAAGTGTCTTCAATTACCTTAAGGGATGTACACTTAGGTGTGAAATTATTGGTTAGTTATAATAATTATGCCTTATTATTACTATTTATATCTTCCATTCTAGGTAAATAATTACCTTAGAAGTGTTTGAAAGACGTTATAAAAAGACTTGGGTGACCAGAGCTTAAATCTGAGTTTTCAAAAATTCATCCTTGAAATGGGTGGCCCACAGGGGGTATTTATAGGCCACTGAGCACCTTGGGTGAAAAAATAAATAGGGTGCATAAGTGACTTCCATGACCCATATGTGGCGTGCAAGTGACTTACGCGGCTAGAAGGAAACTTTCACAACCCATGCTTAAAGGGTTCCTTGTTCATGCCTTTGTCAATTTTTGATGTTCTTCAAAAAATGACTCTTTTATGCTTAAGGTATTACACTTTTACATTCATTAGACTTTGTGACAGAAAGGAGCATCAACAAAATTCCCCCCTCAGAGTTGGATCTAAAAAATGAGTGAGGATTTTACTCTGAGGAAAACGAGAAACAAGGTTCTGCAGCGTGCAGGTGGTAGGTGCACATGTATTGTTCTGGCATGCAAGTCCTGGCGTGCAGGGTTGAAGGATCTCCTATATATATGGGCATCATTTTGCACAAAGAATCTATCTTTCAAATGCTTCTCGCTCTCTTCGTGCAGTTGTCTTGGCTTTTTGATCATCCGTGCTTCTGTTCGTTGCGTCACACTTCCTCAGTCTGTTTTTGACTTGCGCACCATTACTTGCGTGGCACAACTTGCGCGACCGGCTTATACTTGCGCACCAAGATTAGACTTGGGCACCTTAATTCCTTATCTATTTTTTTCGATTTCTTTACAAATTTTATGAAAAAACAGAATTATTTATAAGTTAACTGTTAGATATTTGTGCAGATTCAATAGCTCCCAGAAGAATTGTATCGGTTGATGAGTTGGCTAGCAATAGAACTGATGATATGATGAACATCATTGGCCATGATTATTATGATATCTACGATAGTACTCTCCCATATTTGGCCAAGTACTTGAAGACATATCATGTCAATTTCCCACAGAGCATTTACTTGCCTTTATATGGCCATGGTCATCTGCAAGGAGTCAACGTTCTAGAGACAAATAATTATATTCCTCATTCTTGGTTTCAGACTTACACCAATTTCTCTTTAGCAAATGTCTCAGTTGCAGGATCATTTTTCAATGTTGGGACAGTAGAGAGGGCATTAATAATGCATCATATCCCTTTTGACCCAGATCTAAAACCTCATACGCTCAAGATGCAGCCGCATTGTTATCCCACTATTTCAGTTATGCTGTGCATTAAGAGCAGCAACAATGGTGTGAACATTCAATTTTTTTTATCTATTCCATTTCTTTGCAGATATGAAAATAGAAAACCCATGGGCTGATATGTTTTCCACTTCCGGTCAGTGGAGAGAAGACTATCATGACATTATAACAATATCTGAAAAGAGTACTCTCTCCAAATGGATCTTTACTTCCAATGCTCTATTCTCAAATCCATGTATCCATCTTCCATGTCTATTGGATAGAAATCGAGTCACTGTTTGATCAAAAAAAATCTTCTCAAACCGCACTCAAGAACATTATTTTAGAGTTGTTCCAAGAAGATCTAGTATCACCGCGTCTCTTATTATATTTAGTTGAATTAATTAATTCCAGGTGGCTGCTGATGAAGCTCGGAATTCCGTAAATCGAATGAAAAGTTATGTTGAAATCCTCTTGTACTTCTTGAAAAAGAGAAGAAACTCCAATCTTTGGATGTTCTTCTAATCTTGTGCATCAATGAAAAAACACTCTCATATTTAATCATTTGTACCTGCATTCTTTTTCTACCTGCTTTAATTAATTTTACATAAGACAATGGGCCTAGTAAGCATAGTTTGATTTTTGAAAGGGTGATAAAAACAACCCCAAAAACCTTGCATCTTTTAATTGCTCAATATTACCTAAATCATAAATAATTTATGTTTATTGAGCTGGGACACGACATTTTTTCAGAGTTCCCTTGTATTTTGTTGGAAGTTTAAAGTCACGCATGTCAGATATAAAAAGGCTAATGTTCAAGGTCAAATAGCTTTGACTGAATGGATTAAAATTGACTCAATTCCTTAATAATTTGCTTGAAAACATATTACCACATTCAATTATGGAGGAAAACATGTAAACTATGAATTAAGAAATTTTTTATCTGAGTGATGATATGAAAAAAAAGGTCTAGAAGGCATTATAGGAAGTATTTCCTAAGATTGAAGTTACCACTATTTGACAAACCTGTTAGGGGGTTGAATTTTGCAGGGCAACTTAATGGAATTGGCTGCATAGTAAAATAATAGCATCTTTTGGATGATAGGTCTGTTATGTAGACCACTTATGCAAGGCCACCTAGGGGCACATGCTGCATAGTCAGAAAAAAGAACTCTCAGAAATTTTACTTTTCTATTGCTAAAATACAATGAAAGTTTATGGAGATTCAGATTTTCCAAAGCATAGAGTCTACTATATTGAGATAGGTACTTGCATATGGAGAGGATATTCCCAATCAAGATTTATAAAGAATTGGATGAATGTCACTCCTACAAAGGTCTGACCCAAACATAGGGTAGGGAAATATAAACCACAGACTTGAATACCTTCAGATCTTGAAAAAGATTATGGGACAAATATGTTAAGGATAGATGTTTTTTTGCGGATCCCTACATATCATAGTTACAAAAAATAAAGACAAAAGAGGTTTTTCTACCGAAGAACAAAGTTACCACTATTTGGAAAACCCATTAGGGGGTTTGAATTATGCACGGACACTTAAGGGCATTGGCTGCATAGTCAAATAATAACATCTTTTGGCTGAAAGGTCCATTATGTAGACTACTTATGCAAGGCCGCCTAGGGGAACATGCTGCATAGTCAGGCAAAAGAATTCCCGGGTATCAGACATTTTGTAACCAGAATTCAAGAAAAGGGTTATGGAGATCTGTAAGTAGTTAAGGTTAGGAGTATGACACATGAAAATGGGTATTGTTTAATGCATTAAGGAGATACATAGACCAATGCTGACCATAATCATGTTGTGGCTGGGTCCTGAATTGAGATGATGGACTTCAATACATATCTCATTAAGATGAGAATCAAGCCATATGTAGTTCTTGGAATACAATTTAACGTCATGTGGGATGAGAGCGTAGGAGATATTAGTTTAGGGTCATGGAGTTTAGACCATAATGAGGGAGACACATTGTGTGTTTGTTATAAACCTGATGTGAATAAAGACTAGAGTTTTCATACCACATTCATGTGTTCACAGGGGGACTTTTCAGTCAAGGGACTGAAAGTGGAATTTGGGGTTAGGCCCAAAGACTTGGGGCTGGGTTCGAGGGATGCTAGAACATTCCTACGTATCCCATAAAGATGGGAATCAAACCATACGTAGTTCTTGAAATACCCTCTATACAGATTTGGTTTGTACATATAAAGGGTGAAAGGGGACTTTAGTGCAATGATGGTTGGATCCGAGATTAATGGTTTAGGAATTGCCATATGTTCACATAGTCTTTGGAATATAACATGATTGGAAATCAATGTCAATAATGATTACCTCTTAGGTGAGGGTGTCAAAGAATGTTGCACTTTATTGTTGTATAGGACAAAAGTGAGAATAGTTTAAGGTCATATGCATGGACCGGTGCTGCATAGTTTAACGTCATGTAGTTAGGATGTATTACTATGCAGTTTAATGTCTTGAAGCGAGGACAATGGGGGACTGTATAGTTTAACATCATATAGAAAGGACGATGATGAACCAATGTGAATATATTGGTTTCGGAGGGGGGGATTCATAGATCAACATCGTATGAGATGGAGGTGAACCGATGTGAAGATATTGGTTTTGGGCTTGAACCTCAGGAGGTTACCTACGTACCCAACCTAGAAGGCATGGATCAAAGTCTGCATTGTTCAATTAAAGAATGAATTGGTGATCGACTTGTACTTGAGGACAAACTGAAGATGGTGTTGGGACTTACTCATGGTTAGCAGCCCAGAGATGGTGTTATGGTTAAAGCTTACTCTAAGCTCATGTGATTCATGCTCAGTGTGAGAAACAAGAGGTAGAAAAAACCCTAATGATGCACAGTTTAATGTCATGTAGGACGTATACGGTATTGTTTCACAGTTTAAATGACATGTGTCACAGACATGGGGTGATTGACTGTTTAACGCCTTGCATCTCGGACGAATAGTTTAACATCATGTTGGACGATAGAGGGACTATGCAGTTTAGAGTGTTGCAGTATGGACTATGGGACTATGCAGTTTATAGTCTTGTAGTAAGGACTATGGGACTATGCAGTTTAGATTCTTGCAGTAAGGACTATGGGAATATGTAGTTTAGAGTCTTGTAATAAGGACTAAAATAGTATAAGGTCATATGCATGGACCAGTGCTGCACAGTTTAGTGTCATGTAGCTAGAATAAAAATATTTTAATGTCATATGCATGGACCAGTGCTTCACAGTTTAGTGTCATGTATCTAGGACAATGAATTCATTTGTGTTACACAAAATACTTCTTCAAGAATCGTTAATTGGTTGGTGTTGTAATGAGTTCTCCATCCATTGATATTAAATAATAAGCTCCATTGGAGTAGACCTTATGTATTGAATAAGGTCCTTCCCACTTTGGATCAAGATTTAGATGTTTCTTTCCTTGTATCTTTAGAGTTTTGAGGACTAGTACCAATTCTCCTTGAATGAATGAATGAAGATGAACTTTTTTGTTGAAAGCCCATGCTATTCGATTCTGATAGACATACAAGTGGTGCAGGGTGAACAATCTTTTTTTATCTAATCATTCCAAGTCATCCAATCACTTTTGAGATTTTTAATCTGTATATGACTGATCAAAAATGGCTACTCTGAGCGAAGGTAATTTAACCTCAATGGGAAAGACTGCTTTTGTTCCATATACCAATGAATATGGAGTTGACTGCGTAGTAGTGCGGGTGGTGGTCCGATAAGCCCATAAATCATGGAAAAGTTTATCAGGTCATGGTTTCTTATCTCTATCCACCATCTTTTGCAGTATGATTGAAAGAGTCTTATAGAAGGCTTCTATTTGGCCATTGGCCGCTGCATGATACCGAGATGAATGGTTTGATTTGATGTTGCATTCTTGATACAACATCCTTACCTTGGATGAACAGAAGTTGGTGCCATTGTCCGTCAATATGGTATGAGGGACACAAAATCTATTAATGATGTTAGACTTGATGAAGCTAAAAATGCTTTTAGAACTAACTTCATTTAGAGGTATTTCCTCTGCCCATTTGGAAAAGAAGTCAGTATCAGTAAGAATATACTTAAACTGCTTGGATGTAGTTGAAGGGTAAGGTCCTACTACTTCCATTCCCCATGTGGAAAATGGACATGAGTATTTAGCTGTATGGAGAAAATCTGGGGGTTGATGAATGAAATTAGAATATACTTGGCCTGAATTAACCTTCTTAGTGAAATCAACACAATCTTGTATAATTGAAGGCCAAAAGTATCCAAGATTTCAAATTTGATTAGATAGTTTATGTCCAGAATGGTGGGAACCACAAAATCCTACATGTACTTCATTCTTGACAGCCATTATCTATTCACCATCAATACATTTGAAGATAATTCCCTCAAAACCTCTCTTATAGATGATGTTTTGGTGATCTGGGATATCATAAAGAGTAAAATTGACCACACGTCACCGAACTTGTTCTTTCCTGGCTCTATCAGGTGGGAGTGTTCCATTTTGAAGGTATTCCCTAAAAGGTGTCATCCATCCTGTAGTAAATCATATATTTCAGAAATGGGGCTGATTTCATTTATTTCCTCCATTATGATTTGAACATAAGGTGAAAATGTATGACGGTAGGCAATACTGATGATTGTTCATCCCGGTTTGGATCTTCCAAGGCTGTGGATACATTAGCCAGTGCATCAGCTTGGGCTTTTTGTGATCGCGGGACATAATAAAATATCAGTTCTGAAGTAAATTTCGCCATTAACTCTCTGACTTAATCACACAAAGGGATTAACTCTTCTTTTCTGATGGCATAATCCCCATTGATTTGTTTGATTACCAAATCTGAATCACATTTAAACTTTAAGTGATTCACCTGTTCTTGAAGAGCCAATTCAAAGCCTCTGATGAGAGCTTGATATTCTGCTTCATTATTTGTACCACCTCCCAAAAATAAGAAGGAATAGGGTAACACTGCCTTTCTGGGGAAATAAACACAATTCCTAAACCAACTTTGTTGAATTTAGGATATTCCATTTTCTTCCCTATTGGAATTCTGGAGGCACCATCAATGCACATTTCCCATGTTTTAGGATTATCTTGAATAGTGAAGACTTCCTCATTAAGAAGTTCAATATTTAAAGATGTATATTCTATAGATGGGTGTTCAGCAAGGAAATCGGCCAGAGCCTGTCCCTTTATTTCCTTTTGAGACACATACTCGATATCAAATTGCTGAAAAATAACTGCCATCCTTTCCAGATGTCCTTTAAGCATTAAACGACTAAGGATAAATTTGAGTGTGTTATTATTAGATACCAATTGAACCTCATGATATTGCAGTTAGTGTCTCAATTTCTGAACTATAAATATTAATGATAGGAAACACTTTTCCATACTTGAATATCAAGTTTCTGCCTCAAGCATAGCCTGACTAAGATAGTAAAGGCTCTTTTCATTCCCAGCATCATTCTTTTGGGAATGGAAGGCACCCAATGTTCCCTCTTAAGCTATCACATAGAGAATAAGTGGTCTTCCTTTAACGGGTGGCATCAATAATAGTGGAATCAAGAAATATCTCTTCAGAATATCAAATGCTTCTTGACATTATTCAGTCCACTGGTAGGTGACTCCATTCTTCATTAATTTGGTGAAGGGTAAATACTTGCCTAACAAATTAGCAATGAAATAATGAATATAGGCCAAGTGTACTTGAAGTCCTCTTAATTATTTCAAATTTCAAGGAGGTGACATACCAAGGATTGATTTTGTCTTTTTGGGATCAACTTTGATACCAGGATGGCATACAACAAAGCCAAGAAATTTTCCTGAGGTTACCCCGAAAGAACATTTCAAGGGGTTCATCTTCAAATTGTGTTGTCAAAGTTTTTTTAATATGATTTCCAGATCATCCAAGTGAACAGAACGTTGTATGGATTTAACCACCAAATCATCCACATAACATTCAACAAATTTCCCTAAAAAGGGTTTGAAAATATGGTGCATGGAACATTGATACATTGCACCTGCATTCGTCAGGCCAAAGGGAATTACCCGATAGAAAAACACACCTTTAGGGGATCTAAAAGCTATAAAATCCTCATCCTATGGGGCCATTCATTTTTTATTATACCCAGAATAACCATCCATGAAGGAAAGAGCCTTGTATCCAGCTGTTCCATCAATTAAGAGTTATGTGATCGGAACTGGAAAATCATCCTTGGGACAATGCCGATTAAGAACCCTGAAGTCAATACAAACTCTAATTTGTCCATTATTATTTTTCACAGGGACAATATTATCCAACCATTTAGGATATTGAACTTCTCTAATGAAGTTAGCCTTAATAATCTTATCAACTTTAGCTTCAATTTTGGAGGCATAAGTTGGGTGCATTCTTCTTTCTACTTTCTTGAATCCTCGATGTTCTTTTGGAAAACCCAAACGATGAGTAGAAACATCAGGATCAAGACCTAACATATTTCCATAATTACAATAAAATACATCTCAATTTCTCTTTAGATAATACGTATAAATTTCTTTCTCTTCAAGATTCATGGATGCACTAATTAAAGTGGGGCGTGGATATTATTTTGTACCCAGATTTATTCCTTTGAGTTCATCCACAGTGGTAGAGATACCCTCTTCAAATGTTGGAGGATCATCTCTGAGATCCTCCTCCTCTTCTTCAATATATGTTACTTCTTTTGTTTCTACTTTCATAGTAGATGATGAAACAGAATTTTCATGATCAAGGGGGAATTAAAATTTGAACATCTTGAAGAAGAGACTACCATTTATGACCCTATTGATGATGAAGGGTTATCATCATTATCCTCTGACATTGCTATAACTTCTTCTGGCCTAGTTGATGAAGTACAAAATTGCTGGATTTCAGCTGAAAAAATGAAGACATCTCCATTTAAACTTTCATCATTCCTTGGCCAATCACCAATTTCTACCATGTTGTCTGGATTGGTTGTTGTAATTGACATTATGGAATTTTCTATAAGAGTGTTTGGATTTGGGTCTATCCTCTCAATTTGACTGATAGGAAACACATAATCTGTACTCAAATGTATGAATGGTTTTACTGGAATCTTTTCCAAACCATTTAGAGCATTAATTTTGGTAACCTCCTTTATTGTGGATTTCTTCTTTCCCTCCATGTGATAGAACTCTGCCTCAAGGTATTGAGATTAACATGTTTTGAATGGGGATTTATCACCATAAAATGTCCCAATTTGACCATTGAAACAATATTTGAGACATTGATGGTATGATGAAGGTATATCTACTTGTTGATGTAGCCAAGGTCTTCCAAGAAAAATGTTGAAGGCTGTGTCATGAAGAACAACCATGAAATCTTAATTAGACACAAGGTCTCCAAACTGAGTTCTGAGTGTAATATCGCCTAGAGGTTCTTGTTCATTTTTATCATATCCTTACAACATTAAAGTAGAAGTAGTAGAATCAAATTCGGTGAGGCCCAATCGATGAAGTGTACGAATAGGGATGAGATTGAATCTTGAACCATTATCAATGAAAGATCATCGGATATCTACATCATTGAACTTTCCAGATAAATATAAAGGTCTAATATGTCAATGTACAGCATCATCTTCATCCTCATCTATAAAATATATCACTGTATGGAATTCTACATGATCATTTTCTATATGGTAAACCTCAGTCGCAACAACTTCAGTTTCAAATTCCTAAGGACTTGACAAAGCCTCAATGAGTGCATCCCGAAGATCCTTTGATAGATTGAAGGCATCCAAAATTGATAACTTGGCCAGTACTTGGGCCAAATGTTTCAAGACATAATACATTTGGTCCAAAGGTCTATGTTTCCCAACACGAACATGTGGTTTCGTAGGTGCCTTAGAAGTTGATTCTTTGGAAGTAGATGCATCCCGTATCGAGGTAGGAGTTGGAAATACTCCTGGCTTCGGCAGATTATACTGAATAGGTCTATTTATTTGATGAGAGTAAGAAGGGGTAACCTCTAACCGATCCTCCAAAATAACCGTTCCAGGACCGAATCTTCCATGTGTGGAAGAACTTTACTATTCTTATTGAGCCCGTTGAAGATACTTTCCATGATTTTAGGCCGTATATATAGTTCTAGTAGGGTTAAGATTGAAATAGTGGCTTCTGGAATATCCATGTTTTCCCCTATATCCTAGACCTTTGCCTCTTCCTCTAATTTCTCTATTTGATACAAGGAACTTAGGCTCATCAAGATCAAAATTGTGACTAGAATAAGGATCTGTTAAATGAATCATGTTAACAGAACCAAATATCAACTCTTCATATGATGAATATTCTACCTGATTAGCCAGTTCATGCTGCGCCATTTGGTGGGGCGGTGCCCGTGCTTTTAAAGCTGATGGCATAAAATATGCTAGAGTTAAAGATAATTTAGGATTTTACATGAACTCATATTTTTCTGACTAATCTTCTTTCTTCAAATTATGCCACCTTTTTGATGATTTTCCTTCTAATGAAGGGGTTTTTGCTGTGGCATTCATAGCAGAAGACACAATTGGTTGATTCAATTGTGTTCGTAAAATGGCATGAGTTTGGTTGATTGTTTTCTTTACCATCCAATCATCATATTTCTGCGCATTTTTTCTTTTGACTTCATGCGACTCGCCTTGTTCCTCTGAATCAGTAGCAGTAACACATGATAACTGGGCTGAATAACCTTTCAATTCTACCTGTCCAGAGTCCACTATCTTTTGCAGGATGTATTTGAAGACAAAAAAATCTTGAATGGGATTCCCCAACAACTGATGCAATGGAAAATAATTGGGAAGGTCTTCATCTCATTACTTTTTCAGCCTTTTGGAGCTTGGCAACTGAACCGGATTTTTTTCCAGATCCGAGATGATGTATCTAGGAACTTGTTCATTCCGGAAAGAATAAACTTTGTTCTTAAAATCTTCTAACTGTTTCCACCTTTGACCTCTTTGATCATCTTAACAAGGCGGCCATTATTTTTGACGCTCATGAGGTGGATCCCTTCGATATGATGATGGTTTTGAAGTGGAAGCAGGTATAGGATGTTGTTTAAGTATAACTGTAGCAGTCTCTACTTTCCCAATTCTCCTTCTTGGAACTGATGGAATTACATGAGTTTTAGACTTAGTCTTTTTAAGAGAGTATTTGATCTGCTGAGTGATTAAAGTAAGGTCTTGAAACCCTTTTGTATATTTCACAGGGATCAACAATGTTCGTAATTCATCACACAAATTTTCCACATAGATTGGCAGCAAATCTTCTTAAGGAAGTTCCTAAATTAAAAAATATGTTAATCCCTTCCATCGAGCAATGAAATCTGAAACTCTTTCATTTACCCTTTTATTACAATTTGTAAGATAAAAAACTATCGTCTTTGGAAATGTTGAGCTAAATTGAAGAAGGAATTTTTGACAGAGATCCTCCCACCCAATAATTGACTGAGATTGCAAGCTTGTGTACCAGACGAAAGCATGCCCTTGTAATGACTGCGCAAAACATCTTAGCTTAACTGATTCTTATTGTTGAGGAGTTCCCATCATAGGATCACAACGAGAAACATAATGTGTTATGTTTTGTTCTGAATCTCCCGACCCATTAAAAATTGGGAATGTGGTATTCACAAAATTTGATGGGGGAGGAATTGCATCAACCCAGTCAGGGTAAGCTTTCTTTTCTGGTTGAACTTGTGCACGTTTTCCTTCCATAGCTTCCAACCAATCTGTTAATGACTCAATGGTAGTCATTAATTTTTGAAAAACATATGGTTAATCTTGGACATGAGCAAGTCCAATTACTGGAGTTTGGACGGGTGTGGTGACTGGTACTGCAACTGATGGTAGTACTGTCGGTTGCTGTCACGTACGACTCATAGGATTAGACCTATGAGGGTGTACTTATAAAGGAGGATATTCTTGATCCCTCCCAGTAGCTGCAATGAATTCCCTTGACAGACTAACTCTAGCATGCTTAGTAGGAAGACTACCTGGAATGTGACACCCCGAGATTTTATGACAAATATTCTTTTTAATTTCATTAATGTCTTGTGTTGTACGCTACACCAAAAGGAGCTTGCACAACATGTATCCTTGACTTTCCTTTCATTACACGCAATCGGGACCTTCATTGATAGCGTGTGTAGTACGCAATACCGAGTTTCACTAAACAACGATATGCTATTAAAATATTATTAAAACTAGCTGTTATGAATAGTAATAACCACTTTTTGAAATTTTGAAAATTTTATTTTTCAAAATGGACTTCATTTTTGGATTCGGAATATCGAAATTAGCTTAGGGTAAAATTTTGGTAATTTTTGGATAACTTTCATATTTTGATGAATAGTGGAAATTACAAAATTTTAATTAAAAACAACTTTTTCAATCGAAATAATTAATAGTGATAAATTATTAATTTTAGTGGTTTTAAAGTATATTTAGAATATATTTTTTCAATTTAATACAATGTTGGTCATTGGATGTAATTTCACATTTAAACCAGTTATAAACAAGTGTCAATCTTTTGATAGTTATTATCTCTTAAAAACACGCCTTTTGTTTTGACGACGGGAATTAATTTTTAAATTAATTAATGAAACTGATATGTTTTTAATTTGGTAAAATAGAAATAATTTTTGAGTTCATAATATCAAATATAGCTTAGGCCTAATTTTTGGTATTTTTCTGAAAACTTTCAATTTTTGATGAATAGTGAAACCACTAAGTGGTAGTTAAAAAAAAACTGAATTTTTCATATTACTTAATTTTAACACTTCTATGAGTGGAATTTCAAAAATCCGAGAGACACGGTTGATGTCAGTAAGTAAAATGTGGTTCAATGAGATGAAAATAATTTTTGGTGAATAGTAACTTTTTACTTTTATTTACCACGGTTAAAAGTAAATAGGGTAATTAAGGGTACAAATGATATTATTATTACCCTAACACATGTCCAAATTCTATTGTATAAGTGTAATTCGACCAAAAACAAGCTTAGGAATAAAGTATGACCATTTAGGCCCCCTTGGATTAGATTAGGACATTTATTATTATTTAATTCAAAGAATAGTTAAAAGAGTTAAAATCAAAGTTTATTTACTAAAACATTTTTAATATAGGGTTATACATAAGATAAATTAGATTGTAAATATTAATTAGAAAGATAAAAAGATTTCATACATAATGGTATTTTATTTGTAATTTTTAGACATCAAATAATTTAATTTATTTATGACACAAAGATGATGCAATAATTATCTTATTAATGAAATATTGACATAATTGATGTTATAAATATCAAAATAAATGCAATTTAAGACTTTTTATGAATTCCACTAATTTTATAGGTTAATATGACATGTTAGTATTGATTTAATTAACTTTTTTTCGAACTTATAATTCTTTTATAATTTTCAAAAAAATCAATTACTAAATAGTGTCAAAATTGACATAAAATAGTTTTTAAAACAAATATTATATTATTAATTGTTATTTTATTCCTAAAAATCTAATGTTCGGCCAAATGACTTAGATAAGGTTATATATATTAATAATAAACAACTTGGGGTTCTTTTGGCTTCTTATATTAAGTTTATTAACCTTATAGTGTAAGAACACAAGAAGACATGGTAAAAGTAAAATTATTTAACTTAATGTTAAATCTAAATGATAAGGTTAAAATAGGAACCTAAACTTATCTAAATTCTATTTGATGAGAGGATTTCGACCCATCCCCACCTTAGACTCTAAATAAATCAATTTGGAGCTATTTAAAACCAAACATGACTTTATAATAAAAGAATATTTTTTGTTATTCCAAAGGTGCCCCTCTCCTCCCTTATAAAAGGGCACCTCCTCCCTCTCTTCCTCACACAACTTTGAGCCTTCAAGCTCCGCCAAACCCTAAAAAATTCTCTTATCCACTTCCATAGAAACATCCTAGATGTTCTGGTCTTCCTCAAAGACCAATTTTAGTGCCCTAAGAGGTGGTCTCAAAGAGGCGCTTCAAAGAAGAGGTAATTTCTGTTACCCATTCTTTCACCTTTATTTCTTCTTCCACTTCTTCTTCTTAGGTTGTTTCATTATGAAGTAATAAAATCTGTATCACTCATATACTAATATGTTATTATAAGTATGAAAAAATCCTATTTCACCATCTATCCATCCTACAGAAAACAAAATCACCGCGCGTGCATACGTACGGAATACCGTCTCCACGCCGTGGTGAAATCTATTTTCCACCACCACCTTGCTTGGATGGGTATAATGGTGTAAATAATAACTATATATTATTATTTTAAAGTGATATTGATTCTGAAATAGTATACATACACTCCAATACAGTTCCACGATCTTGAGAACGATATCATCGCTCGTGCGTACGTACGTACTACCGTCTCCACGACGCCATGAGATTCATTCTCCACATTAACCATTCATGAATGATTATATAGTATATATAATGGATAATAATGAAATATATGACATGTTAAATCTACTGGATTTATCTATATATATATATATATGTATGTCATCTACTTACTTCCATTCAAGACAATAAGGAAAGGAAAACAGCGTTCATGCATACGTACGGACTACCGTCTCCATGAACGGTGTGTTTCATTTCATTTATCTATCTAATATATATATATACTGAATATATATGATATATAAATCATGTTTTATATTCTGGAAGTAAGTAAATCATGATATAAGTAATAATAATGTCATGAACAACAAGTCCAAACACCTACGATAAATGAAACGATTTTACCCAAAACGCTTCTTTAATATAGAATTTACAAAAGAACGGGTTATATAAAGTCATAATTGAACCATATATGATATCATAACAATTAATATGATTCTTTAATAAGTTAATGACATTATTTAAATCATTATACAGGAGGTTCGGATACGTACAAATCATATTGGACATAAGGTAAGGGAAATATCACAATCTCATTTTTATCCAAGATTGTTTATACTTTGGCATTTACTGGGGTGTATTTTATCATCCACATCCATGTTTCCTAAATATGTAATATTATTTCCATCCACTTAAAATTGTTTAAATCCAATTTTCCCCTTCGGTGAGTTTTTAGTAAAAGATATGAAAGGAATCTTTTGTCGTTTTTCATACGAGGTACTTTTTGACTTTTCCGACAAAAGTACGAGAATAATGTTTTTTTAACTTATACGGCATGAATGGATTTTTAAAACATTATTTCCAAGAAGATTCCTTTAGAAGTTTTCAAGTTTATTTTTAATAGACATCTTTTAGTTTAAAATTGAATGACATTTTAAGAAAGGAAAATGTTTTTGAAGTAGAAAGGATATTTTCCTCAAGAATGGAGTTCAAGTGTTTTATCAAAATTATTTTCCATCTAAGATAATATAGGGTTATGTTTATATCCCTATTATTACATTGATTTGATTATGTTGTGATGGAATTATTTTTATGAATTCCTTTATCTTATATGAATTTTTTGTTGATGTCACGATGTTTAAGATTCCCATCTTTATTAGATGGGTTATGTAATGATGTATGATTTATGATTTTGTGGCACACATAAGAATGGTATCAATATGAGATGTGTGGGACCTATATCTCCCTCCAATGCATTGGGTAAATATTTTATATCTCATGAGATAGACATGGCTGGAACGGTAGGTTATACCGGTTCAGTGAAACAGGACTGAAACGAGGGTGACTCAGTTCAGAAAGGGACTTTGTCCACTAAGATAGTCTTGGCAATGAGTCTTGACTAACAAGAAATGATTCTCTATGATTATGTGTGTATGACAAAAAGTTTCATGTTTTAATATATGATTATTGGGATTACATTTCACTACTATGATTTATCCCATGTTATGAAATTATGATCTCTTTTGCAGGTTAATATTTCCAAAAGATATGTTCCTATTAATATGATGTGATTGATATTTCTTTTGTTTACCCTTACTGAGCATTTGAGCACACCCTTTTATGTTTTATTTTCCCCAGGATATAAAGAAAGGTTTTAGGTAAGAAAAAAAAAGAATATCTTTATGAGAGATGTTGAAGATCTTTCACCATGATTAGAAGATTACGTTTCGAGTTTCCAAAGACACTAAACTATTACGGTCCTTGTGTGTGTGTTTTTGTTATGTATTAAGTATTCTGCAAAAGTAATGTAATGTCAATGTACGTTAAGATTTGGGTCTCTACAGTTGGTATCAGAGGAAATGTTTAGTCAACCTTTGGAAACTAGGATGCGAAAACGTTTGTGAGATCCCTAGAGATATTTCTAAGGTATGTCTAGGGATGTCCCTAAGGATAAGTATACGTATAGGATATAGTCCTAGAACTATGGTAACGATATTAAATTAAACCAAAGATGTTAGATATTGAAGTTACTTCCCCTTTATTATGATTTTTTCCTCTCACACTATTCTTTTTGGGTTTTAGAAAATGGCTGGAAACAAGATGATTCACGATAATGGAGGATGTGATGGACAATGGAATGATATTCTTCATGGGAAACCAAATGAAATGGGATTTAGAAGTCCAAACATCATTATTATGCCGAATCAGCAATCACATAATATGATCAATAAAGTAAAATTTGGTAAGTTTCCTGACTCAGCTAATAAGAGAAAGATGGAGTTTCATGATGATCATAGAGGAAAGAAAGTTCAATTTCACCTATGTAAATCATGTGGGAAGGGGAATCAAGGAGAATGTTTCAAAGAAACTGGAAGATGCTTTGGGTGTGGAAAAGAAGGACACAAAGCCAGTAAGTGCAAAGGAAAAGGTTCATTTAACACAAGGGATGAGGATAATGGTATTGCTATGGAATCAACAATGGTTAAATGTTTTAAATGTGGAATGTACAGGCATTATGCAAACCAATGCCCTAAGGGAAAGTCTCCTGAAGAGAATCAGTATGGTCGTATGGGTAGTATTTATGTTGATGATGATGAAGAGACTAAAAATGATATGTGAGATGAAAGAATTGTTGAAGCTCGATCAATGGTTTAAGAATGTAGTGGAATGATTACATGTTTATCATTTGTAATGTTGTATAAGTAATCTCATGGTACTATGGAATAAAGAGACATCTAAGGATTGTTACACTGTTGTCTTTCCTTAAGTTTTGAAAGTGTATGATTAATGGTACCAGTATCCATGAAAGGTTATTTAGATATTTTTGGAATGTAGATGATATGCGCATAATGAAGGGATAAGGAGAAAATTAAATGTTTGATAGTATTCATGAGCTCATGACTGCTATAAGGAGATGGTTATATCATGGTTTGAGTATATAGAATTTTGAGGATTTTGGTATTTGGAAAGAGTTATCTTTTTACAGCACCCATGTTTTCACTAAGATTCAATGGGTATTCATTTTTCAAGAGATTACATGATTATGGTATTCACATGACTGGAATGTGACGAACAAGATATATGAGGGATAAATGATGGCATTCATGTGATCATTTTCTCTATACTATGAGGTTGGACCGAAGTATTTTAGATAAGCCTAAATATTGGAATGGATTATGTTGGACATAAGTTAGTAATGTTTAAGGATAGAACTTTTGATATTATTTATGTGATGTTATAGTAATTCAGTTTTAGAAAAAGGAAAACCTGCAGGACGGGCGACAACCCATCGCGTCGGACAAGGCTATGGGAATCGAACCCACAACTGAAGTGCGACTGGCCTTTATCGCCTACCACTGGCCTACAGGAAGTCCATGTTTAGTAGAAACTAGTTTTATTATATTAAGAAGTATAATATATGAATTATAAGTCCATTTTAGGAACCATATATGATTAATATCACTATAGAATGACTTATGTATATTTAATAACTTTTTCTAACCTTTTTTTTGAGACAGATGGAATGACCCGTCATTCAATCAAATGATCTGCTAACACTTCATGAATAACAAATTAAACTTCATTTATTTAAGAGATGAAGTGGAAATTGTTCAAGGCACGAACAACAGTGAGATTGTACCAAAATAAAGTAAGTATTTATTCTATTTCAAATTCTTCAACTTTAGGGAAACTATCTTGAAAACCAAAAATGTTGTCCTAGTGATCTTATATCTGATTAATCAGATGGTACCTTAGATCGTCACAAATTTATGGATTTGTGATTGCTGGTTTTCCATATCCATGTTCTCTACCACTCTCCATCAAAACATGATGGTTAGATTTCTCTTCCATATCCATATTTTCACCTATGTGGAAACCCAGTGATTAGTTTATTTGGGTAACCGTTATGTTTCATACTTTTGTTTTTAAAGATTGGTTTTGGTATTCCTTTTTACAATGTGGGTTTCGATTAAAGAAACTTTCGAATAGTAAACCATTTTTAACCCCGACGAATTTCGAGGGAGAAATTCATTTTAAGGGGGGTAGAATGTAACACCCCGAGATTTTATGAAAAATATTCTTTTTAATTTCATTAATGTCTTGTGTTGTACGCTACACCAAAAGGAGCTTTCACAACACATATCCTTGACTTTACTTTCATTACATGCAATCACGACCTTCCTTGATAGCGTGTGTAGTACGCAATACCGAGTTTCACTAAACAACGATATGCTATTAAAATATTATTAAAACTAACCGTTATGAATAGTAATAACCAATTTTTGAAATTTTGTAAATTTTATTTTTAAAAATGGACTTCATTTTGGATTTGTAATATCAAAATTATCTTAGGGTGAAATTTTGGTAATTTTCGGATAACATTCATATTTTGATGAATAATGGAAATTACTAAATTTTAATTAAAAACAACCTTTTCAATCGAAATAATTAATAGTGATAAATTATTAATTTTAGTGGTTTTAAAGTATATTTAGAATATATTTTTACAATTTAATACAATGTCGGTCATTGGATGTAATTTCACATTTAAACCAGTTATAAACAAGTGTCAATCTTTTGAGAGTTATTATCTCTTAAAAACACGCCTTTTGTTTTGACGACGGAAATTAATTTTTAAATTAATTAATGCAACTGATATGTTTTGAATTTGGTAAAATAGAAATCATTTTTGAGTTCATAATATCAAATATAGCTTAGACCTAATTTTTGGTATTTTTCTGAAAACTTTCAATTTTTGATGAATAGTGAAACCACTAAGTGGTAGTTAAAAAAAACTGAATTTTTCATTAAACTTAATTTTACCGCTTCTGTGAGTGGAATTTCAAAAATCTGAGAGACACGGTTGATTTCAGTAAGTAAAATGTGGTTCAATGAGATGAAAATAATTTTTGGTGAATAGTAACTTTTTACTTTTATTTACCACGGTTAAAAGTAAATAGGGTAATTAAGGGTAAAAATGATATTATTATTACCCTAACACATGTCCAAATTCTATTGGATATGTGTAATTCGACCAAAAAAAAGCTTAGGAATACAATATGACCATTTAGGCCTACTTGGACTAGATTAGGACATTTATTATTATTTAATTCAAAGAAGAGTTAAAAGAGTTAAAATCAAAGTTTATTTACTAAAACATTTTTAATATAGGGTTATAAATAAGATATATTCGATTGTAAATATTAATTAGAAAGATAAAAAGATTTCCTAAATAATGGTATTTTATTTGTAATTTGTAAACATCAAATAATTTAATTTATTTATTACACAATGATGATACAGTAATTATCTTATTAATGAAATATTGACATAATTGATGTTATAAATACCAAAATAAATGTAATTTAAGACTTTTTATGAATTACACTAATTTTATAGATTAATATGACATGTTATTATTTATTTAATTAACTTTTTTCGAACTTATAATTCTGTTATGATTTTCACAAAAATCAATTACTAAATAGTGTCAAAATTGACATAAAATAATTTTTAAAACAAATATTATATTATTAATTTTTTTGATTCCTAAAAATCTAAGGTTCAGCCAAATGACTTAGATAATGTTATATATATTAATAATAAACAACTTGGGGTTCTTTTGGCTTCTTATAGTAAGTTTATTAACCTTATTGTGTAAGAACACAAGAAGACACGGTAAAAGTAAAATTATTTAACTTAATGTTAAATCTAAATGATAAGGTTAAAATAGGAACCTAAACTTGTCTAAATTATATTGGATGAGATGATTTCGACCCACCCCCGCCTTAGCCTCGAAATAAATCAATTTTGAGCTATTTAAAACCGAACTTGACTTTATAATAAAATAATATTTTCAGTTATTCCAAAGGTGCCCCTCTCCTCCATTATAAAAGGGCACCTCCTCCCTCTCTTCCTCACACAACATTGAGCCTTCAAGATCGGCCAACCCCTGCCAAATTCTATTCTCAACTTCCCTGTCAACATCTTAGAGGTTCTGGTCTTCCTCAAATACAAATTTTAGTGCCCTAATAGGAGGTCTCAAAGAGGCGCTTCAAAGAAGAGGTAATTTCCGTTACCGATTCTTTCACCTTTATTTATTCTTCCACTTCTTCTTCTTAGGTTGTTTCATTATGAAGTAATAACATCAGTATCACTCATATACTTATATGTTATTATAATTATGAAACAATCCTATTTCACCATCTATGCATCCTACGGAAAACGAAATCACCGCGCGTGCGTACGTACGGAATACCGTCTCCACGCCGTGGTAAAATCTATTTTCCACCACCACCTTACTTGGATGGGTATAATGGTGTAAATAATAACTATATATTATTATTTTAAAGTAATATTTATTCTGAAATAGTATACATACACTCCAATATAGTTCCACGATCATGGGAACGATATCATCGCTCGTGCGTACGTACGGACTACCGTCTCCATGACGCGATGAGATTCATTCTCCACATTAACCATTCATGAATGATTATAAAGTATATATAATGAACAATAATGAAATATATGACATGTTAAATCTACTGGATTTATGTATATATATATATGTATGTCATCTACTTAATTCCATTCAACACAATATGGAAAGGAAAACTGTATTCATGCGTACGTACGGACTACCGTCTCTATGAATGGTGTATTTCATTTCATTTATCTATCTAATATATATATATATATATATAATGAATATATATGATATATAAATCATGTTTTATATTCTGGAAGTAAGTAAATCATGATATAAGTAATAATAATGTCAAGAACAACAAGTCCAAACACCTATGATAAATGAAACGATTTTACCCAAAACGCTTCTTTAACATTGAATTTGCTAAAGAACTGGTAATATAAAGTCATAATTGAACCATATATGATATCATAACAATGAATATGATTCTGTAATAAGTAAATGAAATTATTTAAATCATTATACAGGAGGTTCGGATACGTACAAAGTATATCAGACATAAGGTAAGGGAAATATCACATTCTCATTTTTATCCGAGATTGTTTATACTTTGGCATTTACTGGGGTGTATTTTATCATCCACATCCATGTTTCCTAAATATGTAATATTATTTCTATCCACTTAAAATTGTTTAAATCCAATTTTACCCTTCGGTGAGTTTTTAGTAAAATATAAGAAAGGAATCTTTTTTCGTTTTTCATACGAGGTACTTTTTGACTTTTCCGACAAAAGTACGAGAATAATGTTTTTTAACTTATACGGCATGAATGTATTTTTAAAACATTATTTCCAAGAAGCTTCCTTTACAAGTTTTCAAGTTTATTTTTAATCAAATTCTTTTAGTTTAAAATTGTATGACATGTTAAGAAAGGAAAATGTTTTTGAAGTAGAAGGGATATTTTCCTCAAGAATGGAGTTCAAGTGTTTTATCAAAATTATTTTCCATCTAAGATAATATAGGGTTCTATTTATATCCCTATTATTACATTGATTTGATTATGTTGTGATGGAATTATTTTTATGAATTCCTTTATCTTATATGAATTGTTTGATGATGTCACGATGTTGAAGATTCCCATTTTTATTACATGGGTTATGCAATGATGTATGATTTATGATTTTGTGGAACACATAAGAATGGTATCATTATGAGATGGGTGGGACCTATATCTCCCTCCAATGAATTGGGTAAAGATTTTTTATCTCATGAGATAGACATGGATGGAACGGTAGGTTATACCGGTTCATTGAAACAGGACTGAAACGAGGGTGACTCGGTTCAGAAAGGGACTTTGTCCACTAAGATAGTCTTGGAAATGAGTCTTGACTAACAAGAAATGATTCTCTATGATTATGTTTTTATGCCACAAAGTTTCATGTTTTAAGATATGATTATTGGGATTACATTTCACTACTATGATTTATCCCATGTTATGAAATTATGATCTCTTTTGCAGGTTAAGATTTACAAAAGATGTGTTCTTATGAATATGATGTGATTGATATTTCTTTTGTTTACCCTTAATGAGCATTTGAGCTCACCCTTTTATGTTTTCTTTTCCCCAGGATATAAAGAAAAGTTTTAGGTAAGAAAAAAAAGAAGATCTTTATGGGAGATGTTGAAGATCTTTCACCATGATTAGAAGATTACGTTCCGAGTTTCCAAAGACACAAAACTATTACGGTCCTTGTGTGTGTGTTTTTGTTATGTATTAAGTATTCCACAAAAGTAATGTAATGTCCATGTACGTTAAGCTTCGTGTCTCTACATGGAAGTAGTTCTGCATTTAACCTCCTTAACTTCTTCATTTATTCTTTCTGCTGTATGAAACTTTCCTTCAATGAGGGTGATTGTCCTTATCCAGAGGTAGGGTGGGATGTAACCTGAATTTTAACCTTTTGCTTGGCATGTGCCTTTCTGGAGTATGGAAGGGCATTACCCGAAGGAAAATCTTGCCTCTAGGAATCCCTTTGGCTTCTGGTATGCACACATTCTTCATTTATTTCTATGTGTACAACCTCTTGAATATGAACTTCTTCATCTGATTCTTCTGAGTGAACCTCATGTTATGGGGGATCAGTGACAACGACATTGATGACATTTATCGATGAATAACACAGTGTATCCCTTCTGTCGGCATTTTTGCGATACTGTATTTTTCCATGTCCTTTATGAGACATTTCCTTTTATTAATTGATCCCTCAAGAACTTCTTGATAAACCGTAATTTGGAGGAAATCTCCTGATAATTTGGATCTGTGTTCCTCTTGTGGATTTCTCCATAATCGAGAGAAGACTGAATTTTGGTGAGGAAGAGATTAAGAATTTGAAAAAGTCCTTAGTCCGGCGGACTAGGGCTGTTCCTACTGTTCCTACTGTTACTACTCAACTCCTCAAATCCTATCTGTTGATCCCGAGGGTTCTATTAAAAGAGTCCCCAGTCTGGAAAGCTAAGGTGTCTCTTGAGATGATATATCTGAGACTTTCTTAAAATCTCTCCTTATTTTTTGGACTTTAGTCCAGAAATTAGCCGGATGCATCACCCGACATCCACTTAAATCACCTGGCTCAGATGACCATTGGATTATTTCTGACACTTCTGTCACATGATGATGTGCATTCTCTAAATGATAAGCTTTTTCTATATTCTCATTTTCTTGATGCAAGAGTAATTCGACAACTTGTTATTTATATTCTTAACTTTGGGAAGAACTAGTTGAGGCCTGTTCTTGGGCCAGTATGTGATTATGCACAAAACCAGCTAGATGCGGCCTTCCATGGGAAATAACATTGCATGAGACCACCTTTGGCGGGCTTTGTTGACTGGAGAGTACAGTGAAATGAAATTCTCCATGAACACCCCATCCCCTGATATGAATACTAGATGAGGTATTGGTAATTAACTAGCACAACCTTTTTAACATGCCAAGGCATGATCACTGAAGGACTCTCTACTGCTTTTCAAATTTTGGATGTCAAGAAACTAAGAGAGATTAAAAATAAATTTGGTGTTGTAACCCTTCTATTATCTTGACATGATTTTCATATTCATCATAAGATAATATTTTCTCTTTTAAGTCATAAAGAGTTTTCCACATGTTGAGACGAATATCGTGAATACAATATTTTGTCAACATTTCTGGAATATCAAACTAAGAGTCAGCCAAAGGCCAAAACATGACTGGTATTTCACCTTTCTCTAGTTGTTTTATCATATTCTGCACTTCCTCCTTATCATTTGATGACAATTATTCTACCTAATTAGACCAAAGCGGGTCCTTCTTTGTTGCTTTCTCAAGTTCAACAAGATTGGTAGAGAATTAATTTATCAAATTAGAATATGAATGACCTAGGGGTGGTTCGGAAAATGATATACACCCCGAGCAATCTTCTGATTGAGAAAGTATTTCACCCACTAGTGGTAAAGCATTAGACATGACTGGCTTTACATTTGCAAGTGCCTCATGATAATAAGGCTTTCTCTTTACTGCATTGTCCATTGAAGAATTTTCCAGGCAATACGAATTACTATTACGGAGAGGAATTTTGTAGCTAAATTCATCATCATGGGGAGGAAGACCATGGTGGGTTACAAAAAAATATGAAACCTCTTGATCCTTGGTCTTCTGGCCATGCAGAGGGTTATTATGGCACTCATTTGAAGATGATACTTCGAGATCGACTGAAATTTAATAAAGAAAGCATTCATGAGAAAATGTCTGATGAAGACCTTCATAATTTTTGTTGTTAATTCAAGAATCTTGAAATGAGAGAGTAGAATCTTGAGTTACAACAGACAATTGTCTGAGTGCATCAAGAAATCCAACATCGAGCAAGGCCTTATTGTAGATTGGCTCTTGATTTCTCGACTATGCTGGATGAGTATTTTTGTTAGACGCCTTCTTACTGATTTTGGAAACCACTTATTGACCAAAGTGGTTATTATGGGCTGGTGTATGTGCCTGCTCAGGAGAAATGGTCAGGTTAGGCTGATTATCTCCATTCAATTTGGGTGTATGTGCCCGAATTTATTGTCCGTATGACATGGGGGAGTATACCCCACAACCCTCTTGGACTGGAACAAAGGTGTGTATTTGCTCCGGAGTGATATGTTGATCAGTCACTCCACTTATAGGGATAGATTTATGATTCTTTCCCTGAAATTTTGCTGAATTTGTTATAATATTATGACAGGTATCCAGAATATGGGTAGGGATCTGGTTCTCCTCTTTCACCATTTCCAGAATGTGCTTGGTGACTTCATCTACCAAAACGAGAATATACGTCCATTCCGTGTCTGGAGTAGGTGTATGTTCCTACTCCTATCCTCCTTTTACTATCAATGAATTCTAACAGTACCCATATGTGGGGGTAGAAAATTGTGTCTTCCTTCTGCTTTTCATTTGAGCATTCCAATTGACATCTCCAGGTGCTACCAAATAAGACTGTTGGTTATCCATATGAATTGCAGGTGTAAGTGCTTGCTGATTGTTCTCCAACACATTTAATTGGTGAGTTTCTTTGGTTGCAGTCAGACAAGCCTACTGACTAGATGATGAATTATAAACAGGTGTATGTGACTGCCTATAATAATCCGTTGGAATTGCCTGGTGGGATTGGAATGTTACTCCCAGACGAGTCTACTGGGTAGTAAAATTAGGACAGATGGGTGTATATACCCGCTCACTATTTGCCATCAAGTTAAATTTATGGACTTCTCTGGAGGGGGAAGAAGTAAGAACCTGCTCCTTGTTGTCCGAATTTCATCTCTGGTGGTTCGTCTTGCATGCTCGGGTCTGAGGAACCTAATCCAAACCCCTAAAGGAGATACCCTCATCATGTTGAGGGTTCACTACCGCACGATTATGGTGTAAATTGTTGATGGGAGCCCTCATAAAGTACTTCTGTCTTCTTGAATTGAGGCCTTGGGTGACCTCTTCATTCACCTCCCTGTAATATGGGAGGGAATGGTTGTTGCGTTCTGGGGATAACGACTTAAAATGGTTGGAAACGGTGGTTGGCACCACCTGATTTTTGATCACTAGTCATCGTTTTCTGGACAACGAGGGTGAGTTAATAACTCGAAGGGAATGTTAAGCAGCCTCCAGAGTTGGGATGGTATCGTGTTGACGTTATTCCGTTACTAATGCATTTGTGACCTAGTATTGGAGATGGTGAGTAGGTTATTTCGTCCTCAGAGCAGACGAGGATCCAACATGAGTAGCAGCCGAGGCATTCACATGTGTGAATTTTAAAGAATCCATTTCCGTATTGTAGAGAGATCTTGGAAAAGAGTGCATGTTTGATATAGCATACATAATCAAGTTAAGCTTGGATAGACTACATCTATTGGATGAAAACATATGTGATTTATTGCTTTGTTGGTCCTCACATTGAGTTAAATAGGGGCCTAACAAATAAGTAAAACATTATTTAACATGGTTAAGGATTCACGTCGGGTTCACCATTTTTTGCTTCTCCAGGAAATGGGGATGACCTTGTTTGTTTAAGGTTCAAACTTTCCAATCGGTTTCTAACGGGTTTATTCGTAGAACTGGAAACATCCAATGATTCTATATCCATTTGGACATACATTCCAAAGGTAGGTGCACATTAGTTGTGGACCGATGAGGCTTAAGAATTTGCATTGGTCGAGAGGATGGGAGGTCAGACTCATCACACCTTTTTGGGGGAATTATTGTCTACTCTAGGACTCTTTTATAGATTTATTTTATGTTCATGAATCGTTATTAATTAACCAAGCATGAAAATGAGTTTTTCCTTTAGACTTTTCAATAAATGATTGATATGTATAGGATTTAGAGAATATTTTATGTGTATTTTAGGTTCTTCATCAATAGAGAATCATATATATAAATTATCTATTCTTATTCAATGGTATCCTTTAATAAATTATATCGAAATCTCTTGGTCACTATGATGACCATACTAGTTTTAAAGCCACTCAGTGGGGCACTTGAAGTTTATTGTCATTCAGAAAGATATGGATTATTTTAGAGTTGGGATCATACCCACAGATGGTCTACCTATGCATCCTTGTTAAATAAGGAATTAGAACCCACCTAGTTTGATAGGAAGGATATAGTTTAAATTCATATGGGATGGAAAATAATTAAATAAAGATGGTCTTGAACTTTAGAAAGGCTTCCTATGTACTCTACTTTTAAGGTAGAGATAAAAGTACACGTAGTTAGAGTGAAGAAGTATGAGGTTTATGCATGATTAATGGCCAAAAGAGAGATGTCGTAATTACTTTTACACTCCAATCCCACATGAGTCATGATCTGTGTGTGAAAAAAGAGGTATCAGTAAATCTGGAAATTGTGCCATGAAAGATGTAGTCATAAGAAATGATGTGGGGATTACTTATATATGATGGAATGAGTAAATGAAGACCAGGACTTAGTTCATGAAAGAATACCAGGTGTAGAGTCCCGAAGCCTGACATACATGGACATTACATTACTTCTCCGGAATATTTAGTACATAACAAAAACACACACACAAGGATCGTAATAGTCTAGTGTCTTTGGAAACTCGGAATATAATCTTCTAATCCTGGTGAAAGATCTTCAACATCTCCCATAAAGATCTTCCTTTTTATTATACCTAAAACCTTTCCTTATATCCTGGGGAAAAGAAAACATGAAAGGGTGAGCTCAAATGATCAGTAAGGGTAAACAAAAGAAATATCAATCACATCATATACATAAGCACATAACTTTTGGAAATATTAACCTGTAAAAAAGATCATAATTTCATAACCTGGAATAACTCATGGAAGTGAAATGTAATCACAATAATCATAACATAAAACATTAAACTTTTTGGAATACACACATAATCATAGAGAATCATTTCTTGTTAGTCAATACTCATTGCCAAGACTATCTTAGTGGACAAAGTCCCTTTCTGAATTGAGTCACCCTTGTTTCAGTCCTGTTTCACTGAACCGGTATAACCTACCATTCCAGCCATGTCTATCTCATGAGATATAAAATCATTACCCAATGCATTGGAGGGAGATATAGGTCCCACCCAGATCATAATGATACCATTCTTATGTGTGACACAAAATCATAAACCATACATCATAGCATAACCCATGTAATAAAAATGGGAATCATAAACATCATGACATCATAAAACAATTCATATAAGATAAAAGAATTCATAAAAATAATTCCATCACAACATAATCAAATCAATGTAATAATAGGGATAGAAACAGAACCCTATATTATCTTAGATGGAAAATAATTTTGATAAAACACATGAAATGAATTCTTGAGGAAAATATCCTTTCTTCTTCAAAATCAGTTTTTTTCCACAAAATGTCATGAAATTTTAAAAGAAAGAGATTTTATTGAAAATAGTCATGAAATCTTTTGGAGGAAGCTTCATGAAAATAAGGCTTTATAAAACCGTAAAAATCCGTTTGTGCCATTTAAGATAAAAAAACATTCTTCTCGTACTTTTGTCGGAAAAGTCAAAAAGTACCTCGTACGAAAAACGACAAAAGATTCCTTTCATATATTTTACTAAAAACTCACCTAATGGTAAAATTGGATTTAGATAATTGTAGGTGGATGGAAATAATATTACATATTGAGGAAACATGGATTTGGATGATAAAATACACCCCAGTAAATTTCAAAGTATAAACAATCTCGGATAAAAATTGAGATTACGAGATTTTCCCTTACCTTATGTCCGATATGCTTTGTACGTATCTGATCCTCCTGTATAATGATTTAAATAATGTCATTAACTTATTACAGAATCATATTTATTGTTATGATATCATATATGGTTCACTTATGACTTTATATTACCCGTTCTTTTGTAAATTCCATGTTAAAGAAGCGTTTTGGGTAAAATCGTTTCATTTATCATAGGTGTTTGGACTTGTTGTTCTTGACATTATTATTACTTATATCATGATTTACTTACTTCCAGAATATAAAACATGATTTATATATCATATATATTCAGTATATATATATATAATAGATAGATAAATGAAATGAAACACACCGTTCATGGAGACGGTAGTCCGTACGTACGCATGAACGTCGTTTTCCTTTCCTTATTATCTTGAATGGAAGTAAGTAGATGACATACATATATACATAAATCCAGTAGCTTTATAATGTCATATATTTCATTATTATTTCTTATATATACTTTATAATCATTCTTAAATGGTTAACATGGAGAATGAATCTCATCACGTCGTGGAGACGGTAGTCCGTACGTACGCACGAGCGATGATATCGTTCTCATGTTCGTGAACTTATGTTGAAGTGTATGTATACTATTTCAGTATAAATATCACTTTATAATAATCATATATAGTTATTATTTACCCCATTTTACCCATCCAAGTAAGGTGGTGGTGGAAAATAGATTTCACCACGGCGTGGAGACGGTATTCCGTACGTACGCACGCGCAGTGATTTCGTTTTCCGTAGGATGGATAGATGGTGAAATAGGATTGTTTCATACTTATAATAACATATAAGTATATGAGTGATAATGATATTATTACTTCATAATGAAACAACCTAATAAGAAGACGTGGAAGAAGAAATAAAGGTGAAAGAATCGGTAACGGAAATTACCTCTTCTTTGAAGCGCCTCTTTGAGACCTCCTCTTAGGGCACTAAAATTGGTCTTTGAGGAAGACCATAACCTCTAGGATGTTTCTAGGGAAGTCGGGAAGAGAATTTGGCAGGTTTTGGTCGAGCTTGAAGGCTCAATGTTGTGTGATGAAGAGAGGGAGGAGGTGCCCTTTTATAAGGGAGGAGAGGGGCACCTTTGGAATAACTAAAAATATTATTTTATTATAAAGTCAAGTTCGGTTTTAAATATATCCAAATTGATTTATTTAGGGGATATGGTGGGGATGGGTCTAAATCCTCTCATTCAATAGGATTTAGAAAAGTTTAGGTTATTATTTTACCCTTATCAATTAGATTTAACTCTAAGTTAAATAATTTAACTTTTACCGTGTCATTTTGTTTTCTTACACTATATGGTTAGTAAACTTACTATATCAAGCCAAAAGAACCCCAAGTTGTTTATTATTAATATATATAATTTTATCTAAGTCATTTGGCCGAACCTTAGATTTTTAGGAATAAAATAACAATTAATAATATAATATTTATTTTAAAAACTATTTTATGTCAATTTTGACACTATTTGGTATATGATTTTTATGAAATTCATAACAGAATGATAAGTTCGGACCAAGTTACTTAAATCAACAATAACATGTCATATTAACCTAGAAAAGTAGTTTAAGTCATAAAAAGGCTAAAATTACATTTAGTTGGGCATTTATAACATCAATTATGTCAATATTTCATTAATAAGACAATTACTGCATCATCTATGTGTCATAATAAATGATAATTATTTAATCCCTAAAAATTCTAAATAAATTCCTATGATGTAGATAATTGTATTAGATTTCTGGAGACTATTCATGCTCGAAGTTTCATGAAGTTTATCACTAGATTAAAATTATTATACTTATAAGATTTAAGAAAGTGACATGTTGTCACATTCTTTGGTTTTAATAATAATTAAATTATTTTCATTGAAAAAATTTAATTAAATGAATCTAATCCGACCCTTAGGTGATATGGGTCGACCTTTAGTCATCCAATTGGATTTTGACATTTGTTAGTGTAATTTTAAAATATTATATTTACCCTTAATTACCCGATTTACCTTTAACTATGGTAAATAAAATTTACCGTAGTTACTATTCATAATTACCAAAAATAAAAAGTAGCATATTAACATAATTTAGCCCCACTGATTCCAAATATGGAATACATTTTTTAAAATTCAATACACAGAAGTTGCAGAAATTAAATTAAAATTTATCCCGTTGTCGAATAAAAACGGGTTTTTGTTTAAAACATTGCAAAAGATTGAATTGATTTAACCTACGAATTCAAGGTAACATCAATGATAATGACATAAATTATATTAAATGGTAAAAATATATTCTATTTATACTTTAAAACCATTCAATATTATAATTTAACCACATAAGATATTACGATGAAAAAAGTTGTTTTTAATTAAAATATAGCGTGTTTTTACTATTCATTAAAATGTGAAAGTTACCAGAATAATATGAAAAATTTATCCAAAGTAAATTTTTATTTATTGAATCCAAATAAGAATTTTATTTTGTCAAATTGAACTTATAAACATGTCAAAAACTATATTTAAAGTGGGTGCGCCATCAAAAGGCGGCAAAACTGCATTTTTTGAAAAATACTTATTTTACCCGAAAAATTTATTTTGTTCTTATACCATGTTCTAGAAATGTGTAAGATGAATAATAATGTTATAAAATTCAAAATTTAGTTAATACTATTCATAACGGCTAGTTCATGACAATATTATAATAATATAACATTGTTTATTAAAACCCGGTATTGCGTACAACACACGCTATCGAGGAAGGTCGCGATTGCATGTAATGCAAGCCAAGTCAGGGTTGCGTGTTGTGAAAGAATCCTTCATTGTTTCGTATAATAGAATCCAACCATATTTCATTTATACATTGAATATATATATATATATATATATATATATACTCAATGTTGCGTAGAATAATTATTATCAAAATTGTGTGTAACACGATCCAAGAATAGTGTTGCGTATACTACAAGCTAATACGTTGTTGCGTATAGCGCAAGGTAATCTTGGTGTAGAATACAACACAAGATATTAATGATATTAAAAGAATATTTTTCATAAAATCTAGGGGTGTTACATTCTACCCCCCTTAAAATGAATTTCGCCCTCGAAATTCGTCGGGGTTATAAATGGTTTACTATTCAAAAGTTTCTTTAATAGAAACCCACATCGTAAAAAGGAATACCAAAACCAATATTTAAAAACAAAAGTATGAAACGTAACGGTTACCCAAATAAACTAATCACTGGGTTTCCACATAGGTGAAAATATGGATATGGAAGATAAATCTAACCATCATGTTCTGATGGAGAGTGGTAGAGAACATGGGAATGAAAAAGTCAACAATCACAAAGCTATTGATTTGTGATGATCTAAGGTACCATATGATTAATCGGATATAAGGGAACTAGGACAAAATTTTTTGTTTTCAAGATCATTTCCCTAAATTTGATGAATTAAAAGAAATACTTGCATGATTTTGGTACAATCTCACTGTTGTTCATGAATTGAACAATTTCCACTTCATCCCTTAAAGAAATGAAGTTGAATTTGTTATTCGTGATGTGTTAGCAGATCATGTGATAGAATGATGGGTCATTCCATCTCTTTCAAACAAAAGGTTAGCAAAAGTTATAAGTCCATCTTATGGTTAGATTAATCGTATATGGTTTCAAAAAAAATAACTTATACTTCATATATCATACTGCTTAATAAAATAAAACTAGTTTCTACAAAACAGGGACTTCCTGTAGGCCAGTGGTAGGCGATAAAGGCCAGTCGTACTTCGGTTGTGGGTTCGATTCCCATGGCCTTGTCCTATGTGATGGGCTGTCGCCCGTCCTGCAGGTTGTCCTTTTTCTAAAACTACATAAATAATATAAAAAGTTCTATCCTTAAACAATACTAACTTATGTCCAACATAATCCATTCTCATAATATAGTGAAAACGATTACTAGAGATTTAATACCATCGTTGATCCCCATATGTCATAAGATATGTTTTGTTGGTCACATTCCAAACATTCAAAGGCCTTAATCAAGTATTCTCTTGAATACCCATTGAACCTTAGTGAAAACATGAATGCAGTTAAAAGTTAACACTTTCCATAAACCAAAATCCTCAAAATTATTTATACTCAAACCATTATATCACTTAGACCTTATATCAATCATGAGCTCATGAATACTGTTAAACATTTCGTTTTCTCATTTTCCCTTCATTATGCACATATCATCTACATTCCAAAAATATCTGAATAACCTTTCATGGATACTGATAACATTAATCATACATTTTCAAAACTCAAGGAAAGACAACTATGTAACAATCCTTAGATGTCTCTTTATTCCATAGTACAATGAGATTACTTATACAACATTACACATGATAAACATGTAATCATTCCACTACATTCTTAAACCATTGATCGAGCTTTAACAATTCTTTCATCTCACATATCATTTGTAGTCTCTTCATCATCATCCAGATAAATACTACCCATACGACCATACTGATTCTCTTCATGAGACTTTCCCTTAGGTAATTGGTTTGCATAATGCCCGTACATTCCACATTTAAAAGATTTAACCATTGTTGATGTCGTAGCAATACCATTATCCTCATCCCTGGAGTTAACTAAACCTTTTCCTCTGCACTTACTGGCTTTGTGTCCTTCTCTTCCACACCCAAAGCATCTTCCAGTTCCTTTGAAACATTCTCCTTGATGCCTCTTCCCACATGATTTACATAGGGGAAATTGAACTTTCTTTCCTCTATGATCATCATGAAACTCCATCTTTCTCTTATTAGCCGAGTCAGGAAACTTACCGAATTTTACTTTATTGATCATATTATGAGATTGCTGATTCGGCATAATAATGATGTTTGGACCTCCAAATCCCATTTCATTTGGTTGCTCATGAAGAATATCATTCCATTGTCCATCATATCCTCTATTATCGTGAATCATCTTGTTTCCAGCCATTTTCTAAAACCCAAAAAGAATAGTGTGAGAGGCAAAAATCATAATAAAGGGGGAGTAACTTCAATATCTAACATCTTTGGTTAAATTATAATATCCTTAACACAATTCTAGGACTATAACCTATACGTATACTTATCCTTAGGGACATCCCTAGTCATACCTTAGAAATATCTCTAGGGATGTCACTAACGTTCTCACATCCTAGTTTCCAAATGTTGACTAAACCTTTCCTCTGATACCAACTGTAGAGTCCCGAAGCCTGACGTACATGGAAATTACATTACTTTTGAGGAATATTTAGTACATAACAAAAACACACACACAAGGATCGTAATATATTAGTGTCTTTGGAAACTCGGAATATAATCTTCTAATCCTGGTGAAAGATCTTCAACATCTCCCATAAAGATCTTACTTTTTTTATACATAAAACCTTTCCTTATATCCTGGGGAAAAGAAAACATGAAAGGGTGAGCTCAAATGCTCAGTAAGGGTAAACAAAAGAAATATCAATCACATCATATACATAAGCACATAACTTTTGGAAATATTAACCTGTAAAAGAGATCATAATTTCATAACCTGGAATAACTCATGGCAGTGAAATGTAATTACAATAATCATAACATAAAACATTAAACTTTTTGGCATACACACATAATCATATAGAATCATTTCTTGTTAGTCAAGACTCATTGCCAAGACTATCTTAGTGGACAAAGTCCCTTTTTAACCGAGTCACCCTCGTTTCAGTCCTGTTTCACTGAACCGGTATAACCTACCGTTCCAGCCATGTCTATCTCATAAGATATAAAATCATTACCCAATGCATTGTAGGGAGATATAGGTCCCAACCATCTCATAATGATACCATTCTTATGTGTGCCACAAAATCATAAACCATACATCATAGCATAACCCATGTAATAAAAATGGGAATCATAAACATCATGACATCATAAAACAATTCATATAAGATAAAGGAATTCATAAAAATAATTCCATCACAACATAATCAAATCAATGTAATAATAGGGATAGAAACAGAACCCTATATTATCTTATATGGAAAATAATTTTGATAAAACACTTGAAATGAATTCTTGAGGAAAATATCCTTTCTTCTTCAAAATCAATTTCTTTCCACAAAATGTCATGAAATTTTAAAAGAAAGAGATTTTATTGAAAATAGTCATGAAATATTTTGGAGGAAGCTTCATGAAAATAAGTCTTTATAAAACCGTAAAAATCTGTTTGTGCCATTTAAGATAAAAAAAACATTCTTCTCGTACTTTTGTCGGAAAAGTCAAAAAGTACCTCGTACGAAAAACGACAAAAGATTCTTTCATATCTTTTAATAAAAACTCACCGAAGGGTAAAATTGGATTTAAATAATTGTAGGTGGATGGAAATATTATTACATATTGAGGAAACATGTATTTGTATGATAAAATACACCCCAGTAAATTTCAAAGTATAAACAATCTCGGATAAAAATTGAGATTGCGAGATTTTCCCTTACCTTATGTCCGATATGCTTTGTACGTATCCGAACCTCATGTATAATGATTTAAATAATGTCATTAACTTATTAAAGAATCATATTCATTGTTATGATATCATATATGGTTCACTTATGACTTTATATTACCCGTTCTTTTGTAAATTCCATGTTAAAGAAGCGTTTTGGGTAAAATCGTTTCATTTATCGTAGGTGTTTGGACTTGTTGTTCTTGACATTATTATTACATATATCATGATTTACTTACTTACAGAATATAAAAAATGATTTATATATCATATATATTCAGTATATATATATATAATAGATAGATAAATGAAATGAAACACACCGTTCATGGAGACGGTAGTCCGTACGTATGCATTATCGCTGTTTTCCTTTCCTTATTATCTTGAATGGAAGTAAGTAGATGACATACATATATACATAAATCCAGTAGCTTTATAATGTCATATATTTCATTATTATTTCTTATATATACTTTATAATCATTCTTAAATGGTTAACATGGAGAATGAATCTCATCGTGTCGTGGAGACGGTAGTCCGTACGTACGCACGAGCGATGATATCATTTTCATGTTCGTGAAATTGTGTTGAAGTGTATGTATACTATTTCAGTATCAATATCACTTTATAATAATCATATATAGTTATTCTTTACACCATTGTACCCATCCAAGTAAGGTGGTGGTGGAAAATAGATTTCACCACGGCGTGGAGACGGTATTCCGTACGTACGCACGCGCAGTGATATCGTTTTCCATAGGATGGATATATGGTGAAATAGGATTGTTTCATAATTATAATAACATATCAGTATATGAGTGATACTGATGTTATTACTTCATAATGAAACAACCTAAGAAGAAGAAGTGGAATAAGAAATAAAGGTGAAAGAATCGGTAACAAAAATTATCTCTTCTTTGAAGCGCCTCTTTGAGACCTCCTCTTAGGGCACTAAAATTGGTCTTTAAGGATGACCAGAACCTCTAGTATGTTTCTAGGGAAGTGGAGAAGAGAATTGCGCAGGGGTTGGCCGATCTTGAAGGCTCAAAGTTGTGTGAGGAAGAGAGGGATGAGGTGCCCTTTTATATGGGAGGAGAGGGGCACCTTTGGAATAACTAAAAATATTATTTTATTATAAAGTCAAGTTCGGTTTTAAATAGATCCAAATTGATTTATTTCGAGGCTAAGGAGGGGATGGGTCGAAATCCTCTCATCCAATAGGATTTAGACAAGTTTAGGTTATTATTTTACCCTTATCAATTAGATTTAATTCTATGTTAAATAATTTAACTTTTACCGTGTCATTTTGTTTTCTTACACTACATGGTTAATAAACTTACTATATCAAGCCAAAAGAACCCCAAGTTGTTTATTATTAATAGATATAATCTTATATAAGTCATTTGGACGAACCTTAGATTTTTAGGAATAAAATAACAATTAATAATATAATATTTGTTTTAAAAACTATTTTATGTCAATTTTGACACTATTTGGTATATGATTTTTATGAAATTCATAACAGAATTATAAGTTCTAACCAAGTTACTTAAATCAACAATAACATGTCATATTAACCTAGAAAAGTAGTGTAAGTCATAAAAAGTCTCAAATTACATTTATTTGGGAATTTATAACATCAATTATGTCAATATTTCATTAATAAGACAATTACGGCATCATCTATGTGTCCTAATAAATGATAATTATTTAATACCTAAAACTTCTAAATAAATTCCTATGATGTAGATAATTGTATTATATTTCTGGAGACTATTCATGTTCGAAGTTTCATGAAGTTTATCACTAGATTAAAATTATTATACTTATAAGATTTAAGAAAGTGACATGTTGTCACATTCTTTGGTTTTAATAATAATTAAATTATTTTAATTGAAAAAATTTAATTAAATGAATCTAATCCGACCCTTAGGTGATATGGGTCGACTTTTAGTCATCCAATAGGATTTTGACATTTTTTAGGGTAATTTGAAAATTTTATATTTACCCTTAATTACCCGATTTACCTTTAACTATGGTAAATAAAATTATAATATTGAATGGTAAAAATATATTCTATTTATAATTTAACAACATAAGATATTACGATGAAAAAAGTTGTTTTTAATTAAAATATAGCGTGTTTTTACTATTCATTAAAATATGAAAGTTATCGGAAAAATAGCAAAACATTATCTAATGTAAATTTTTATATCCTGATTCAAAATAAGAATTTTATTTTTTGAAATTGAACATATAAACATGTCAAAAACTAGATTTAAAGTGGGTGTGCCATCAAAAGGCGGCAAAACTGCATTTTTTGAAAAATACTTATTTTACCCGAAAACTTTATTTTGTTCTTATACCATGTTCTAGAAAATTTGTAAGATGAATAATAATGTTATAAAATTAAAAATTTAGTTAATACTATTCATAACGGCTAGTTCATGACAATATTATAATAATATATCGTTGTTTATTAAAACCCGGTATTGCATACAACACACGCTATCGAGGAAGGTCGTGATTGCGTGTAATGCAAGCCAAGTCAGGGTTGCGTGTTGTGAAATAATCCTTCGTTGTTTCATATAACATAATCCAACCATATTTCATTTATACATTGAATATATATATATATATATACTCAATGTTGCGTAGAATAACTATTATCAAAATTATGTGTAATACGATCCAAGAATAGTGTTGCGTATACTGCAATCTAATACGGTGTTGTGTATAGCCCAAGGTAATCTTGGTGTAGAATAAAACACAAGACATTAACGAAATTAAAAGAATATTTTTCATAAAATCTCGGGGTGTTACACAATACCTGGAGGCCATGGTTGGTTTCGTACGGTTGCAGAGGAAGAGGATTGTGCATAGCAGAGCATCGCTTGGTCTTCAGTTTGTTTCTTTGAAGGGCTAGTGGATTCTATGTTTTATATCTGAAATCCTTGGAGGAGGCATGAAAAGGGCGTTGTGCGAGCAAACAGGTGGTTTCCATCACATTGGGTGCACAATAGGCATTGTGTGCGCAAACTCCGACTGACGTCGTCGTGGGAACGCAAAGGGGTCGTGCCCAAGCGGATGATGCACCATGGATGTGAAAACCACGTTGGGTGCAAAAATGCCCATTTGAAATCACCTTGGGTGCTGAAAGAGGGGTCGGGGCACTCAAACTAGGCACCCTTGCACGTCCACGCCCTTAGCGGATTTGGAAGGACTGCCACGGAGGTGGGACCCTGCCAGCGCCCTACGCGTGCATGATTTTGCATGCAGAACAATGCTTGAGTAGGGCTCCGGAATCTTGTGCGCACTTACCTCTCTAACGTTGTAATCTCTTATTGTCTTCCTAGATTATGTTGTTACCCTTTTATCCCCATTGCGTCGAATTTCGGCATCAAAAACATATTAGAGTCATTACCCTCTAATAGAACACAATAAAAAGAGGCGGATAATACATACACCAACCAACATCTACATAGACTCCAATATAAAATGAAACCCAAGTACTCAAATGTAATTTCATGTATGAATTACTAAAAATTAAAGGATACATCAAGTACCCAAGGAAATGTAAAAACAACAATGACCATGAATACCAAATAGCTCCTGCTAAACCGCAAGCTCATTATTACAATTCTATTCTCCAAACTTATCCAAATAAAATTAAAAAACATTATATATATGTAGGGTGTGTAAAATAGAATACTTAGTAGGATCCTTTATAGATCCTCCTATAAAAATGGTAAATAATTCATGGTAAATTACTGTGAGCAACAAGTGAAAGTAAATCTTCACCTAAAGAGTTATCCTCAGTTCTCATCCTCAAGATGGATACTAAAACCATGTATCACATAAAAGAGAATGTTATATAATAAATAAAATCACGGGTACCCCAACAACGCTTCCCCTTTTTTTTCTCTCTACCCCCAATGTCACAGATCCTGATCATCTCTCTACAAAAAGGGTAGCTCATAGACACTTGGGTGAAGAACCATAACATGCAACACACCACTACTATAACGAACCAATGTTTTTCAATGAAAATTTCCTTCTTATATTTATGTCATAATATAACATGAAAAACTCAACATAATGGACTACTAAGTAATAAGTGACCTTTAAACATATGTTTGTCGCTTCTGTGTTTGGAATTTCAAAAATCTGTCATACTCGGTTGTGCTCAAGATTATATTTGAAGTCTATTGAAACAAAAATATTTTTTGGTGAATAGTAACGTAACCATAGGAATAGTAACCTACCTTTATGAATAGTAACATACCCTTATTAATAGTAATATGACCCTTATGAATAGTAAATAATCCAACATAAGAGTAACCTTACTGAGGAATAATTAAATAAAATTTAGACATCCTAAAAAGTGACAATTTGACCATAGTAATCGTTTTGGTATTTTGCAAGTCCTAAATAATTAATTATAATTAATTAATTAATTTAAAATAAAATTTATTTTCCTAAAATGTGCTCATAAATTATTGAATCAATGTCTTATTGTTTTTAGATAATTTTATAAGACCCTACGTAATTTTCGAAAGCAATATAAATTCAGTTTTAATCTTAAAAATTGTTTTTATGAAAATTATGATTTTAATTAATTAATAAATTAGTAATATTCAGAAATTTATTCTTGAAAAATTTATTTAATTTTTGGATTCTAAATTTTGAAAAAAAATTGGGGTTATACTTTGGGATTTTTCTAAATTACTTGAATTTTTAGTGAATAGTAAAATACATTAATTTACCGTATAAATACATTATAATTAAAACCCATTATCCCTAACATCAAAAGTGATGTAAGAACCCAAATCAATAACTCACATGCCCTTTTTAATATTCTTTGTCATGATTGGATCACTATTACCTGTCTTAGTGGAAAGTAATAAACTAATGAATTTTATATTAAGGAAACCCCTCTCCCCTCCACTATAAATACCACCCTTCACTTCCTCATTTCCTCACACCTCTAAATCTCCAGGAATTCACTAAACTCTTCCCAAAAACATTCCCTAGCTCCTCCCCCACGATCAAGATATTCTGGTCTCATCAAAAGACCAATCCTAGCTTCCTTAAATAGGATCTCAAGAGGAGGATTGAAGAGGTAATTTCACTCCCTCTTCTCCTTTAATTTCCTTTCAAGTTCAAGTTAATTTCTTGATCTCTCCCCAGCTATATTCATCAGAATTATATTGTAACTCCAATATTATACATCAACTAGAATTTTATGATTCTAATGGGATATTATATCAGCCAACCCCCATTCCCTCTTCCATTTATTTTATTAAAGAGAAGGTTGTTCGTGAGGTGTTAATTTTTCACCTTCAAGAACAACATGATTTATTCTTCCATTTATAACTTCTGATCTGGTAATGATACCATTTTTATGGTTGAACCAGAATATTTTATATGTATTATGTACTATTTAATGTTCTGTAACTAACTTATGATCTTATTTCTAAGTGATAAACGAAAACAAGTTCATTATGATTGAAAAACCACCCAAATTAACCAAAATAATCATCATTTAATTCTTATCTAAAGATTAATCCACATGGATATAATATTATTCATTATCAGATCATTCAATATCATGTAATATCATTAATAACATGTAATATCACTTCTGGATTTTTACTCATGTTCTACCTGAACATCAATACAAGTGAACCACTCAAGAAAACCATGAAAACAAACATTCTCAAACAACGTTTTCAAACTCTATAACTCATCCAATGGAACATAAAATCACTAAATGAAACTATAATGAACCATATTAATATACAAAAGGTTCTGGATTTAAAATTAATTAATATAATGTCATTATACTAAACATTAAAGAGAATGAAGCATTCAGATACAATGTAAGGGGAAATTCTCGAACCCAACTTTAATCCTTCGGGTTCTCCCTCTTTCACTCCATTTTTGAAATGGTTACTCCTTAAAGATAATTTGTTCATAATTATATTACCTTTTCTGGGATATATTTTTTTAATACGGTTTATTTCAATTAAAATGTTTTCCAAAAGAACTTTTCTTTTAAGAACTCACCTTTTACCTCTCATTCAAGGTTGATGGTTCTTGTATCAAGTATTTTGTTCCCTCTTTCTTTTGGGAACACAAAGTTTATGAATATTTTCTTCTGAGATGAAACTCATTCATTTTCATGGGTTAGTTATGTTCATTTCTGTTATATGTTCATTGTGGCATGCATTAATAATGATAATTTTATGATGTGATGGGTGCGCCCGGAATTATATAGCACCATATGAATGTTTAAATGTGACCGGTGCACCCGAAATTATATAGTTCTCCAATGCTTTGGGTAAAGTGATAAATCTCATGAGTAAATGTGAAATGATGTGTGAACAAGATTCTAGCTTGGTTCACAAATATTTATGGTAGTTAACCACTAAGACATGATGTTTTATTTTTATGCATTGCCACATTTCAAGTCTTATATTTATCCTCCTCTCATGTTCTTGATATTTTACCTATGTTATGATTATGCTAACCCCATGCGATATTGTTCTTATCTATCCTCTTACTGGGATTTTATCTCAACCATTTTTATGTATATCCTCAAGTGTCTACATGTACTAAGGAGATGACAAGTTCCAATAAGATGCTAGAGAAAAATAAATTAAATAAATGTTTATGCTTGATGTTTTATTTGTTATGTATGGTCCTAGTTTTCCCAAGAAACTAAACCTTTGGATTCATTATTTGTAATAAATTTATGTTGTTTATCTATAAATTTATGTAATAGTAATTTAAGAAAAGGCTCGGGTCGCTATAGTTCGTATCAGAGGCAAGATTTAGTTAATTTGGGAATTAGGATTTCTAAACCCTAAAGAAAACCTCTAGTTTTGAGATTAAATACAAATATTAACACAAGAGTATTTACATAGGGATCCCATATGTTATGATTTTAGTATAAATTGTTCAAATGAATAATTTATGTATTCATGATGTGTTTACTTATGTTTTGTTCCAACCATTTCTATTTTAGTAAATGCTGGGAACCAGGATAAATTAGGCCAACAACTCATGCAAGGGACAATGCAACGATTTCCCAAACAACATCCCCAATGATTTTGGTGGTGGAGTTCAAAACTTCATGGTGATTCTAACCCAACTATCTCATGTTATGAACAATAACAATAATAATGGGGAACGTCCTCCTTCACCAAAGAGGGGGCAACTGGCTTTATAATGTTTTATGCGGCAACGACCCCCGACGTTTAGTGGATCTTCCAATCCACTAGTTGCAGAACAGTGGGTCAAATCCATGGAGAAGATATTTTCCATTCTTCACTATTCTGAGATGGATAAGGAGACCCTATCCGGTTATCATCTAGATGGACAAGCCGATCCATGGTGGGCTTTGATTAAGAACACCAATCCATAGGAAGAAATTGAAGAGATGGAATGCAAGGACTTTAAGATAATGTTTCTTAATAAGTATTTCCCACGAACTATTCACACGAAGATGGAGAGAGAATTCATAGAGCTCAACCAAAAAGAAGGAGAATCCGCGATTTTCACAAGGATCTCAAGGTACGCTTCGGGTTTTATTATCAACAATGATAGAAAAATTGATAGATTCTTTAGTGGATTAAAACCACACCTTCGAAAGGATCTTGTAATTCGAGACTTTGGTTGTTATGAAGAATTTGTTTGGTGTGCTCTCTTTGTGGAGTTGGATTTTGTAGAATGGTCCCATGGATATAGTGATAAGAAAAGAAAGATGGAGTTTCAAGCTGGTAGATCTAATGACAATGGCAGGAATAAAAATCAACGACCCACATGCCAAAAATCTGGGAAGTTGCACCATGGGAACTGCCTCAAAGGGATGGGGAAATGCTTTAAGCGTGGGAATGAAGGACACCATGCTCAAGAGTGTTGGAAATACATGAAAAGGAAGGAGAATGTAGCTGATGAATGAAGATAACCACTCATGGTTAAATTCTACAACTGTAAGGAGCTATGGAACTATGCAAACTAGTGCACTAAACATCGAGGTCTCGAGGGTAATCAGCACCAGCATCCACCAAAGCCAAGGGAACAGGGGAAGGCTTATGCCATTACTACTGTGTAGGTGGAGCATGATAATGAAGTCGTACAAGGTACACTTCCTATTCACTCAATAATGGAAAAAGTCTTATTTGATTCTGGTTCTACGCATTCCTTTATATCTTGCAAGTTTTCTTGAACTATAGAATTGAAGCCCCGAAACCTTGAAGTAGAGATATCTGTAAAAACACCGAGTTGTGCAATCATTTCAACCCAAGTGTTTGAAACTTACCCCATTGGTGTATGTGGGAATATTCTTCTGGAAAATATCGTAATACTTCCCTTGGTGGAATTCGACGCTATAATGGAAATGGGTTGCCTCTCATTTTATAGAGCACATATCAACTATCAGGAAAAGGAAATATATTTTCATATCCAGAACCATCCCATGATCCTCTACAAATGCAAGGAAGATCATGAATCTCCTTTGAAAAATCCTTCAATGGTGTGGGTTTTGATTCCCTATGAAGAAGCATTCCTTGCCCAAATGGTTGAGTCGAAGTAAAGTGACAACCATGGAGAAACGCCCATCATGAGGGAATACGGCGATGTATTTCCTGGTGAGTTACCCGGAATTCCCCCAGATTGTGAGGTAGGGTTCTCAATTGAACTCATTCTCATAGCTACTCTAATCTTTATGTTTCCCTATAGGATGGCTTCTATCGAACTGGAGCAGTTAAAGAATCATCTGAAAGAGCATCTATACAAAGGGTTCATATGCCCTAGTGCATCAACTTGGGGTGCACCAGTGCTCTTTGTGAAGAAGAAGGATGGAACAATGCGGCTGTGTATCGAATATCCGGAACTCAACAAGATCACCAAAAAGACAAGTATCCTATTTCAAGTATTGATGACTTGTTCTATGAGTTAAGATGGGATCAATACTTCTAAAAGTTGGATCTTCATTCTAGATATCATCAAGTAAAGGTGAAGAAGAAAGATATTCAGAAGACTGCCTTTCGAACAAGGTATGGGCACTATGAGTTTTTGGTGATGCCCTTTTGACTTTCTAATTCCCCTTAAATCTTCATGGATTTGATGAATATAGTTATTAGACATTACCTCGACAAATTGTTTTTAGTGTTCATTGATTATATTCTCATCTACTCCAAGAGAAAGGTGGAACATGAAGAATATCTAAGACTTGTGTTGCCGACATTGAGAAAGGAGAAGTTGTATGCCATGTTCAGCAAGTGAGACTTTTGGATGAAGCATGTCACATTATTTGGAAACATGATCACAAGTGAGGGAATTTTTGTGGATTCTTAAAAAAAGGAAATTAAGGAGTGGCCCAGGCCCTCTAGTGTCACAAAAATCCGTAGTTTTACTGGATTAGCTGGGTACTACAGACGTTTTGTGAGAAACTTGTCATGATTGTCAAGCCCACTAACTAAGTTAACATGGAATGGGGTAATGTATGTTTGGAAGGATGAATGTGAGTGAAGCATTAAGGAGATAAATAAAAGGATGATCACTGCACATGTACTCACACTACCAAAAAGTGGAGAAAGTTTTGTGATATATAGTGATTCTTCAAAGAATGTCCTGGGTTGTGTACTCATGAAACATGTTAATGTGATAGCCAACGCCTCACAAAAGTTGAATATCCATGATCAGAACTACCCAACACATGATCTAGAGCTAGAAGCCATGATTTTTGCCTTCAAAATATGGTGGTACTAACTTTATGGTGAGAAGTGTGACATATACACCGACCACAAGAGCCTAAATTATATATTCACACAAAACGAGCTCAACATGCGTCAAAGGAGATAGATAGAGCTAATCAAGGATTATGATTTCTCTATTCACTATCATCCTGGAAAGTAGAATATGGTAGTGGATGCTCTAAGAAGAAAAGAACATGCTACTCTATCCATGTTACGGATTGAGAAAGACCCTATCTTATTGGATATGCAAAGAATGGATTTGGAAATTATAAGGGCAGGGGAAACATCCTACCCTGATCAAATGATTGTGCAACCATCCATCAAAGAGATGATTAAGGAATCACAAAGGGGTGATGTAGAGATACAAAATAGGGTTAATGCAGTAATGGAAGGGAAGCTGCAATAGTTCCATATTGAGGATGATGGTGTGATTCAGTTTGGAACATGGCTTTGTGTGCCTTCATCACCCTGGATAAAGAAGGAGCTATTGGATAATGCACATAGCTCAATATTCCCTATCCATACGGGGAGTACCAAGATGTATCGTGATCTTTGGGAGCACTTCTGGTGGGATAACATGAAGAAGGATGTTGTGAAATATATATCAAGGTTCTTGGTATGTTATCAAGTTAAAGATGAGAAAACAAAGTCCAAAGGTATGATGTGGCCATTTCCTATTCCCTTGTTGAAATGGAAAAATGTTACTATGGACTTTTTCATAGGTCTCCCGAAGACATCAAAGGGAAATAATGCGATATGGGTTGTGGTTGACCGACTCACCATGACTACCCACTTTATCACTATTCGAGAATATCTCCTTCTTGAAAAACTTGCAATGATATATGTGATGGAAGTGGTGAGATTGCATGGTGTTCCACTCTATATTGTCTCTGACAGTGATCCAAGGTTCACATCTGAATTCTAGAGGAGCCTTCAATATGCTTTGAGTACTGAATTAAATTTCAGCATGACTTATCACCCCCAAACTGATGGCCAGTCTGAAAGAACTATTCTGATGCTTAAATATATGATATGATCCTGCTCTCTTGAATTAAAAGGTGGTTGGGATCAGCATCTTTCATTGGTTGAGTTCTCATACAACAATAGCTTCCACTTGAGTATTCATAGGGCTCCATATAAAGCTCTGTATGGAATGTGATGTAGAAATCCAACCCGTTGGGATGAAGTTGGAGAAAGAAATCTATATGGACCAGATCTTGTTCAAGAGCTGACAGAGAAGGTATAAGTCATCCAGAAACACATAAAAGTTGCTCAAAGTTGGAAAAATAGCTATGCTGACAATCGTCGAAGGGACTTGGAGTTCGATGTTGGAGATAAAGTCATCCTTCGAATATCTCCATGGAAGAGAGTCATGCGATTCAGGAAGAAAGGGAAGCTAAGCCCAAGGTATATTGGCCCCTTCGAAATCCTTGACTGCATAGGAGTTGTGGACTATCATCTTTCACTTTCACCTTTATGGAACAAGTTAATGATGTGTTTCATGCATCACTATTGAGGAAGCACAAACCAGACCCCTCACATGTAATAAATTCAGAGGTGGTGCAGCTAGAAGATGATCTCTCTGATGAGAAGCTACCAGAAAATATTTTGGATTAGAGAGATAAGGTTCTACATAACAAGGTAACCCATCTTGTCAAAGTGTTGTGGAGGAAAAATAAGTTTGAGGAAACAAATTGGGAACCAAAAGAGGAAATGAAGAAGAAACACCCTCACCTATTTGTGTAAAGTGAATGTTTAGGGGTGAAATTTTTTAAGAGGGGAAGAATGTAACGACCCAATGTTTTTCAATGGTAATTCCCTTCATATATTTATGTCATAAAATAACATGAAAAACACAAAATAATGAACTACTATGTGATAAGTGGCCTTTAAAGATAAGTTTGTCACTTCTGTGTTTGGAATTTCGAAAATCTGGCATACACGGTTGTGCTCAAGATGATTTTTGGAGTCTAATGAAACAAAAATAGTTTTCGGGGAATAGTAACATAACCTTAGGAATAGTAACCTACACTTATGAATAGTAACATACCCTTATGAATAGTAATATGACCCTTAAGAATAGTAAATCATCAACCATAAGAGTGACCTTACCCAGGAATAATTAAATAAAATTTAGACATCCTAGAAAGGGACAATTTGACCTAAGTAAACGTTTTGTTATTTTGTAAGTCCTAAATAATTGATTATAATTAATTAATTAATTTAAAATAAAATTTATTTTCATAAAATTTGTTTATAAATTATTGAATCAATGTCTTATAGTTTTTAGATAATTTTATAAGACCATCCGTAATTTTTCAAAACAATATAAAATCAGTTTTAATTTTAAAAACTATTTTTTAAGTAAATTATGATTTTAATTAAATATTAAATTAATAGTATTTAGAAAATTTTCTTTGAAAAATTAATTTCATTTTTAGATTCTAAATGTTGAAAAATGGTTGAGGTAAAATTTTGGGATATTTCTAAATTTCTTGAATTTTTTTTGAATATTAAAATACATTAATTTACCGTATAAATACATTATAATTAAAACCCACAATTCATGACATCACAAGTGATGTAAGAACCCAAATATCGAAATCACATGCCTTATTTACTATTCTTTGTCATAGATGGATCACTATTCCTTGTCTTAGGGGAAATTAATAAACTAATGAATTTTATATTAAGGGAACCCCTCTCCCCTCCACTATAAATACCACCCTTCACTTCCTCATTTCCTAACACCTCTCAAGCTCCAATACTTATATAAACTCTTCCCAAACACCTTCCCTAGACACTCCCCTACGTTCAAGAGCTGCTGGTCTCATCAAAATACCATGCCTAGCTTCCTTAAATAGGATCTCAAGAGGAGGATTCAAGAGGTAATTTCTCTCCCTCTTCTCCATTAACTTCCTTTCAAGTTCAAGTTCATTTCTTGATCTCTCCCCACCTATCTTCATATGAATTGTATTTTAACTCCAATATTATACATATGCTACAATTTTATGATGATAATGGTATATTATATCATCCAACCCCCATTACCTCTTCCTTTTATTTTATTAAAGAGAATGTTGTTCGTGAGGTGTTAATTTTTCACCTTCAAGATTGACATGCTTTCTTCTTCCATTTCTACCTTCAGATCTAGTAATGAACCCATTTTTATGGTTGAAACAGAATATTTTATATTTATTATGTCCTAGTAAAATATCGGTAACTAACATATGATCATATTTATAAGTGATAAAATAAAACAATTTCATTTTGATCGAAAAACTGCCCAAATTAACCCAAATAATCACCATTTAATTCTTAACTAATGATTCACCCACATGGATATAATATGATTCATTATAAGAACATTAAAACTCCTATAATATCATTAATAACATGTAATATCATTTTTGGATGTTTACTCATGTTCTACCAAAACTTCAATACATGTGAACCACTCAAGAAAACCACGAAAACATACATTCTCGAACAATGTTTTAAAACTATATAACTCATCCAAAGGAACATAAAATGACTTGATGAAACCATAATGGACCATATAAACATAAAAAAGAATCTGGATTTATAGTTAATGAATATAATGTCATTATAAAGGACATTAAAGTGAAGGAAGCATTCAGATACAAGGTAAGGGGAAATTCTCAAACCCAACTTTCATCCATCGGGTTCTCCCTCTTTCACTCCATTTTTGATATAGTTACCCCTTGAAGATCATTTGTTCATAATTATATTACATGTTCTGGGATATAAATGATTTATACTAAGGTTTATGTAAATCAAAATGTTTTCCAATAGAACGCTTCTTTTAAGAACTCACCTTTTACCTCTCATTCAAGGTTGATGATTCTTGTATCATGTATGTTGTTCCCTCTTTATTTTGGGAACCCATTGTTTATGAATGTGTTATTATGAGATGAAACCAATTCCTTTTCATTGGTTATTTAGGTTCAATTATGTTATATTTTCAGTGTGGCATGCATGATAAATGATAATGTTATGATGTGACTGGTGCACCCGTAATTATATAGCACAATATGGATGTTTAAATGTGACAGGTTCGCCTGGAATTATATAGAGCTCTAATGCATTGGGTAAATTGATGAATCTCATGAGTAAAACCGAAATGATGTGTGGACAAGATTCTATCTTGGTACACAAGTATGTATGGTAGTTAACTACTAAGACATGATGTTTCATTTTTATGCATTGCCACATTTCAAGTCTTTTATTTATGCTCCTCTCATGTTCATGATCTTTTGCCTATGTTATGATTATTATCAACCGATGCTATATTTTTTTATATATCATCTCATTGGGATTCAAGCTCACCCATTTTGATGTATATCCTCAGGTGGAAACATGTACTAAGTAGAGGACAAGTTCCAGTAAGAATCTAGAGAAGAAGAAATTAAATAAATGTTTATGCTTGATGTTTTATTTGTTATGTATGGTCCTAGTTTTCCCAAGACACTAAACATTTGGATCTTCTATGTGTAGTACTATTATGTTGTTTATCTTTAAAATTGTGTAATAGTAATGTAAGTAAAGGCTCAGGTCACTATAACCACATCCATGAAAAGAAGAGTAAAAAGGTAGTTTCCAAGAGACTCCATATCCCGCATGACATGTATCATACATCAGGTATTATACCTCATGCCATATTTTCCCATACACAATGTTAGGATACTCAAGCCATCACAACCTATAAATGTTATACCTAGAGTAGTACATTGGGAACTATTTCTAGAATACATGTGTGTGAAATAACCACAAGACCTTACAAATATATACGCATATATATGGGTAAAACTAATAGCCATTCATAACTACACAAGTAACTACCAAGAGAATAAAGAAATGATAAACGTGGTAGTTGTACATACATCCTCCTTAAAATATGTTCTTAAAATCACCACCAAGGCTCAAAATCCCCTAGGTTTTAGTTTCCCTAAACAGAAGGGTAGAGTAGAATATAGAAACAAATAAAATGTACATGATATAATATTTATCACAAACAAAATATGGGAATAACCTTGTCTTAGACTCAACTGTGACTAATGTATCTCAAACTACCAGTTGCCTCTGGTAAGACCAGATATCCTATAAGCACAAAACCATTAAATTGATACATAATGTTATATTATTATTTTTTATAAGTTAAACTTTACATTAATTAATTCAATTCCCTTAAATAACCATTAAAATTTTCTATATTACATTACCACAATGTTTAATGCCCTCTAAGAATAAGAAAACTGAGCCCACAACATCTCATAATTATATACTCTAAATTACATCCCACCAAGATCCAAATTCACATGTTTAAAATTTATTCAATTGTTAAAATTATTAATTTCCATATTACCTAGTACAAAAGGAAACCCCTAATTTATCAAACAAGGAATGAAACCAATATCATCCATCTGCCTCATGTTGGGGGAAAAGAAATAAGATAAATAAAAAATCATGAAATCATCAAAACGGAAGATTCAAAGAAGAATTCAAGATTAATATCAACAGTTAAGACAATCTTTGACCAATTCCATCAAACCAAGTGTCCTCTAAGGCATCCACATGAATTTACTGAAGCATCTCACCACTCCAAGCATCAAATAAATCCACAACATCAAGGTCTCCCTACCCCACATACCATAATATCCCTCCAAGATCATCCATTTGAGGCTCATGTCAAATCTGGTCCTTCTATTCCCAAATACCACAACATCCTTCTATGCTAATCCATTCCCTGATTACATCACATCAAAAGCAGTAGGAAACAAAAAGAGACCAAGATCTTGGTCCATAATGTAAGGCACCCATCCATCACACAGAACGACCTCTCATGACTCCAAAGAACATGGTGTATGGAATCTACAAGAAAAATAGGAAACTGAGGTCCTAAAATGTGATTATAATTAATAACACAAATGATTCTCATTCCATCCTAAATTAATCAATTCACTATTATATAGTTCCAAATGTGGGAAACCTACTAAGAAATTGACCATAAGATCTCACAAATTAAATAATGAATTTATTTTACATGCCCAAAATTATTTTATCAATAAGTGTCAACATGATTCATATTGATTAACCAATTAAATTAAACATTAATAATTACTTCAATTTGATAAACATCAAATTAAAACAACAATTAGGTTGATTAAAAATGACTCTTTAATATTTTTGGAAATTAATTAGTAATTGATTAAAGATATACATTACTTTCTAATTTCACATGATATTATAGGAATAATGAGAACTACATATGTATCACACAATCTAGAAAATAAAGATAAAACCCATTATCATGATATAAAAAATATCACGAAATGATTGATATAAACTCTTTAATCTAATTCATGTAATTATTAGGTTAATTTAAATATTATACAAGTGGATAAATCATGCTAAGTCTTTAATTTCATGTAATTAAATAGAGAAGAAATAAATCCCCTACCTCAAAGGGGTTTCAACATTCTTCGCACAAGAATAAACTAATGTTTTAAATCCCAATCACCTCTCCTATAAGAATTGCATCCACTTAAGGACCTCATGCCACAACAATTCCAATAAATAACCAACTAAACTCTATAAGAACATGGACATCAGGAACCATTATGTTGAAAATAATAATGGGATGAATAAAAAAGATTAAACTAAAAAAACCGAGGTAGAAAATACTTTGGATCAAAGTTGTATCAATGGAGGGATGCTAGGGATCAATCCTTCGAAAAGGATTCCCCAAAACATCAAATATGGGGTTACTAGGTCACCTATAATCAAGAGAGAGGCACTAAAGACATATGGTTTGACAAGTCTAGGTGGTTAAAAACAATCATAACATACAAAATAAGGGATTCACATGGAATGTAGTCCCCTTATACATCATTTTATATTCATGGTTTAGTTCCTCTAAAAAACAATTCACCTTATTATTTATTTTATCCCAAAATCTAAACATCATGAACATGACTTACACGACTTTTAATTATTCCTACTTCCAATAATATGAAGCCAAACTCCTCTAGTATTCCTCTAAGAGTCCTCTGAGAACATTGAGCTTTAGAATCATGTAAATGGATGATCCACACATCGTTTTTTCCCCAAGATTGTGCATCACACAAGCTATACTACATTCATCCACCTCATTTACAATATATAATATATATGGATCGAATCCATCCACCATAAAAAATATCAATTTATGGATCTAGTAATTACTAAAGCACCAAAATTTAAAATATTGGAAAGCTTTTTAGGGTTTATAATTAGAGTAAAAATTATGCTGTGAAACCCATGATGCCATGATGATAGTGGAAATAATATTTTATAGATTTAAATATCTGAAATATCATAAATACATACATAAATCCTTATATTCATGTTGTCTAAACATTATATAAAATAAATTTTTAAATAAATGAAATTTACATTCTAGTATACAAAAATTATGTTAAGAGACCCCTAGTATCACATGGATTTTATAATTCATTACAAAATGAATAATTAAAAAAATATTATGTTATTCTCATACCCATGTATAATGTATTATAAATTATTTTCTAAAATGGAACATTGAATATAGTTTCAAGTAAAAATTTTTATTATAATGTGGAACTAAATTATTTATACATGAGACATCACATATTATTCAACAAATTTTAAAAATAAATTATGATACTTTATGATTATTATAAATTAATTTAATAAATTTAGAGAATGTATATAAGACAAGACTCAATAGATATCAACATGAAATAACTATACACCATTGATTTATTGATATGTTGAGGATGGAGAGAAGGAATTTACTATTGTAGATATGGTTTGAAACATAAAATATATTTAATGGTTACACATATGAAAGAATATTTTAAAAACAAAAGTATTTTAACATATTTTGGGTGTTATATGGTTGAATGTAGTTTTGGGGAATGTTTTAGGAATAATATATGATGTTGGAATTTTTTCTGGAGTCTTTTTCTCTCCTGATGATAAGAAGAAAATAGTTATATTATATATGTGTGTGTGTTTATAGAGAATTTCGCAATTAATAAGATCCATGTGATAGTATTCTGAAACATTATGTCACACAATAGATTTGGTGAGGGTGATTTTATTTCTGATGGGGATCTAGATATATTTAAATATTATAATTTAAATATTTTAACCTTATCAATAAGTCATTATTTAATGATCCACAATTTTTTCACCACCCCCCAGATAGCGAATGTGCATCCCTTATAGCTATATAGGTTATTTTTTATCCAATATTAATCTACCTATATTTTTGGATGGAATGAAATGTCCTTTGTTATAAGGGTACTATAGGTGACTCTAATAATAAACATCCTATTACCCCCACCCCCACCCCCCTCAATGCTTCAAATGGAATTAGTGACCTTTAACCGATTCCATCACACATGTAATCCCCTATAAATTCATAATTTTGAATATTTATAATTATATTAACACATTACGAGTGTTATTCGAGATAAGATAAATGTAATTAAGTCCCTATAGTATTTTTTATAGTAAACATTCATAGAACTTCCCAACTATGATAGGAACCATAACATTATATTATGATATTTTTTAAAAATTATCTTTAGACACATGATATTTAATTAATTTGGAAATGAAGATATAGACTATCAGGAATATGATGGAGAAGATACTAACACTTTTACACATTAAAGGTCACAATTTTTACTATATAATGGAGTAGGATATGATACAGTACCTCTTATTAAAAATTCTAATTATAACATGTGTCATTGGATACTCATATCAACAAAATTGTTATTTAGTAAATTGAAAAATGATCATAAATTATTTATATCCCCAATCACTTAAATTGATGTATCATTGATAACCCTTATGACATAATCTCAAGGTGATTTGATATTTTTTTATAGTGTCACTATTGATATAAGGCTAATGAGATTGTCATGATTAGATTAATTTCCCTTGAGTTAATGGAAGTAGATAACTAATTATATTTAATTAAAATGTTACTATCTAATTAAGTCCATGGAAATGTATGTTTTGTCAATAGGTTTACTATAGGAGTGATAAAACATTATTTATAATGAATATAGGATGGTTATACATGAGATTAAACCTATATTATAAGATATCATAGTGAATGAATTATTTTACACATTGATCATCCAATGGAAGTTGTCTTCATTGTCACATTAACATTCAATTCATGTGTTGAAGTGACTTTTTTCAAGATTAATATCTTTTACTTTGGTCTAATAAGCCTAATCTGACTACAAAATTGGACTACATGGTCAGAGACAACAAACATCAATCAAAATTAGTAAAATTCTATTTTAATTTAAAATATATTAAATATTCCTCTCAATATTTCATAATAAATAATAATTATACAAGATATTTAGATCATAAATATTCTACAATAAGATTTTCAAGAAAATATGCATTTTATTTTAATAATAAAAAGAAAATATTTCATATGTTTACTGAATATAATATTAATTTACTAATAAAGGGAATAATAAAGAGATAAATATTTATTTCATTAAATATTTTTCATTCACAGTTTAAAAAATATCATGAAGCTTACTTAGCTTAATATACCTTACTCATGTGAATGATATATTTAACATCATTTAAATAAGTATAAATTTTTTTCATTTAATAAATATTATTAAAATATTTCCTGACTTATACGTGAGTTAGAGAAATAATATTATTCTTAATAAAAATATTATTATTATTTGATGTGGTATTTCTAAGGATTTAATGATTTGATAAGAATTATTGTGTAGTAACTAATTTATTAACAACATTTGTAAATATTTTAATATATTTTATTTGAAAATGGGAATAAATAATTTGGTGTGTACAAAATCTCTCCCACAAGATTATGATCTTCAGTAAAGGTAGAATTATCTATATTTCTATTAATAATAGAGGTCATTGATCACCCTCAACCCTATTAATTCTTCAATAGAATAAGAAAACCTCCTTAATAATTTAATTTATAAGATTTTATATGATTGGAGAGTGATAGATGTAGTTAGAATATTATTTCTATAAACAGATATTTTGGGGGACATAATAAGAGGTTCCTATTGCACATTTGGAAAACCTTATTGGGATTCTATAGAGATATCGAATAACTCAATGATAGTACAATAGTAAATTTCAATGAAATAAAAAATGAATAATGAATTGGTAAACATGATAATTATTAATTAAATGAAATAAATATAAAATATCTCTAAAATGATAAAAACTTTAAATCTTTTAGGGTTAATGTCATCGTGTTTTGAGGAATTTTACAAAAAATTGATTAAATCTATTTTCATGGATCAACTTGAAAACATCTATAGAATTTTTGAAACTATATAAAATATATATGAAGTCAAATATTAATATATAAATTCTTATAATTAATTGATTCATTTACACATTTTGTATTAGTTCTATATTTCAAACTTTTTATTCAAGTATCTAAATATCGATACAACATGTTCGTTCAGCATTAGTTGACCAATAATAGTCTATGAAAATATGATGAAATTTTTTATATGTTCTCCAAAGTTATTAGAGATTATATTTGGATAATAAAAACATATGCCAATTAATATAAAAGTACTTTTCATGTTCCAAGTCTCAGTACACTATGATTATTTGAATTAAAAAATTCACATTATGTGTTAAATCTATATATGGTGTAATCACACATCATTCATTGACAATCCAAATGGATCATGGACTGAAACATATAATTGTGTATAAGTTGTATTCATGTATTGAAAGGCTTTATAATGTTATTTTCCTATGGTTAATCCATGTTGTGTTTAACTAGTACACATCATGAATATTTAATGCCTTTCAAAGAATACTATCCAGATGAGATTTCATGTCATGTTGAAAATTTAATGTTTTATAAATGAAAATTGATTTCGTATATTACTTTCTAACACCATTGAAGTTAAATTAATATAAGGGAAGAAATGTAAGGATGTTGGAGGTGGATTCCAAGTAACTGATATTCATTCACACTATATAAATTTTGTTATAAGATGTAATAAAGTATATTAAATCAAATGAATAAATACTATCTATATAATTAAAATAACAACCCAACATATAGAATAGTTAAATTTCATTAGATATTAATTTAAAAAAAACTAATTGTTTTAAATATGTTATAATGAATTAAATTTATAAAATTAAATTATTTTCACATTAATTTGGAGTTGCATGAAATTTATGGTCATTATACACATAGTGTCATTAAAAACAATTAAAATTGATACACTTCACTAATATTAATGGAATTTTGTGTGTTCATGCATCCCAATAAGACAACATGGTTCAGTCAATTGATCAAAACATTGTGCAATATCACAATAGAACATATATGATCACATATTATGACATGAACTATATAGAGTACAGTCACACACCATATGAGTGACAATATAGAGCATGATGAATGGTGAATAGCATGTTTCCAAAACCGTAGGTTCTATTATGTTCAATGAATAATTCATGATTGAATAGAAGGCAGTTCACCATGTTTTTGTTAGTACACATCACGTTTTCTTTATTTTTAAAATAAGTAAAATTATTTAAATTATTAAAAATTACAATGAAACTAAATCTCCAAGACTCATTTGATCAATAATAAAGACAATTTAATTAATTATATTATATTATAGTTAATTTAAAAATTTAGTGATTTTATCTCAATAAATAAAAAAATGGAAAAAATTATATCATTTTAAAAATGTCTACAAGATTCATTTATAAATAATCATGAGATATGCTAACAAATTTATCTGTTTGGTTTCTATTTTATTTAATAAATATTGTATTGGTATAAAATGTGATAATAAATTTTATATTAAACATTATGTTTAGAAATTTATCCCTCCAACCTTTATTACAGATGGTTTTTCATGTCAATGATTTCAATAATGCAAACCAATACCCCTAGTTTGCTTCACCAACATGTGAGTGTGGATATAAAATTAAATTAGATCTCATTTTATTTGATTTAATTCAAGGTGGAGTTGTTTTGAGCCATCAAATGAGATACATAGGTGACTGGGAGGAATATTATGACTCAAACCAGTCATAGATTGAGGATTTATTCCCCTACATTTTAGGGTCATTTTATAGAATTATTTTTATGTATTATATTATAAAACCTCTTGGTCAGGACACATATATTTATTTTATTTCAATACAATTCATGATTTTATATTTATTATATTGGATTCAAAAATTAAATCACAAATATTTTTTTAATTAAGGGGTAAAAAATATATCAGAATACATGGATAATGTATCTTTTATTTTATCACTACATAGATATTCACATATATAAAATACTTATCATATTAATAAGAACACAGAAAGATAAAATGAATAATATATTTTCATGAGATAAAAATACCATAATAAAAGCAACAAGTCTGTGTAGCCATCCATTGTATGAGTTAAAATCCAGCTGTATTAAATGCATTTTTCTAGCATTCAACAAGGTTCATTAACAATTTTAGAGTTTCCTTAATATTTTATTCTTGAATTAATTTAGCTCACATCAATATTTGATCACCATAAAGTGACATTTTGTAAAATAATTTCATGTGTTGTGGATATCCTGATCCAAGAATCCAATATTAGGGAGACTATGCAATAGATCAAGTAATAATTAGTTAATGATGATGGTCACATATCCTAAATAAAATAAATCAAATTATTAGTGAGTCAACTATCTTGGATTTTAAAATGGATATATATATCCTTGACATTAGAATTTTATCTTGGTAAGCTATTATAAATCCATGGGTGAGGACTAATGGATGTTGAAAACGTAGTGTGTGATAAAAAATTATTATTTCACATTTTATTAATCAAGGTAATGTTATACAACTGAGTAGTAAACTTTTTTTAGAAAATAGATAGCATATTCACCATGATATTAGATAAATAATCCATATTTTATTAATAAAATAATATTACATATATTATTATCAACCATCACAAAAAAAACATGCACATTGTTATATACCAAGATAAAATGTAGAATAGACATGAATCCTTTATTCCTCATTAGCCTTCTTATGACCCAATTTAAGATGATCCCTCTATAAAATCAATATAGTTAGTGGATGTGTTGTATATAAACTTTTTTATGTTATCATCGCTAATTGTGAACACTATGAAGAACATAATAACATATATTCATATATGATGTTATTTAATCTCTTTAATATTTTTCAAGAGAACCCTAAAAATTAGTGGAATATGATCATTAAGCTACTCATTATTTAGGTTCATGGTGTAAGAGTTATAAACATAACAAATGTATTAAATTTTATTTGATATATTAAGATTTTTTGAATCAGGTATTTTATACTACTATGTGTATATCACACCAATGGTTTTCATGATTCACTCCCTCAAATGATCTCCACATTTAGTTTATTATATAATACTAATACTATTCCATGTTTTTACTTGGATCTCCTTACCAGGATTCTCTACGATGATACAGATATATGCCCTAACAAAAAGCCCTTATTGTTAAAATGAAATGGAAAAAATTCCAAATATAAACACTATGTCTAATTTTTCATTAAACCCCCATAATAATACTTTGGATATCTCAATCTAGGAATGGTAATTAGATATATATTTATTTTGATATGAATATAATCATCAGCAGAAATATTAATGAATTGTTTTGGAGAATAATGGTAATTCCCCCTTTCAATATTCTAAAAAATATAACCTATATACAAATAATTGTTGGAATTAGATTCTCCTAGTTATCACCATATTTGTATCTAAATATTTGATCCATGTAGACTAAAAAATTTATCATGATTTGTGTTAGATTGTCAAGATATTAACGGAGTATGAATGGATACCATAATAATATTATACTGCAACATTACATTTATAATAGGAATGAATATACTTTTTATGGATTTTAATAACATTCCTAATGTGTGAAAAAAATTATATATATTTTCATTTTTAGGGGGATTCCTTATTATTCATGTTTGATAATAAATGATGCCATTATAATAAAGTTTTTATTATTTATTTATTTTATAAAATATTATTATTTGTCATTATCAATATGAATATTATAATAATTATTTGTAGTCAATAAAAAATAATGTTCACATGATTCATATCCCATTGTGTTATGGTATCATTGACATAGTCATTTAAGTGAGAATTACTTGGTGATGTTAGATGAAGATGGGAATTTTGATTTTTTTTTACACATACATCATAACATATACCAATGAATTGAATATGAATGATCGTTTGATAGTGGATGTGTGGAGTGGTTATTACCAGACTTGAATTTTTTTAATCCATGAATAATCAATGATGTAATGGTGAATAATTGACATGAAAACATGAATTAAAACAAATATTGTTTGAAAGTATAATATAACTAATATTATATTACTCTTTTTAGATATAATTTATAAGTATTTTAATTAATTTACGGATTGTCTTCTATTAAATCCGTTCTTCATTATCAATGATGTGATATAGACCGCTTATAATACCATTTATTTTTGATTAATCATGGGTATATTCAATCAATATGTGATCCACACAAACCTCATGATAATATAATCATCAACAAAGAATCCTCTTTGTTCTAGGATTTATGGTTATAACTATTATGTTGTTCGATATTGAAAAAAATTGAATCATTCCAGAGATAAGGGATTCACTTTGGAGGAAGTGGAATATTTATTAACATACCATGGACTATTTTATGAGAGAGAACTCTTGTTCTTTATGAAATCCCTCTAAAACATGTTTTACACAATGAATGAATATAGATCTCATAATTATAAAATATCATTACTAGGTTTTTGGAGTGCTATGGTTAAAAAAATAATAATTTCATAGGGGCCCTTATTATTATATTATTTACTTTCCAAAATACATGTATAAATAAGAATGAAATATTATTTTTTACATGACATTGACTAAAATAATTTACAAATTAAATATGGGTTTTCAATTAAAGATTAAATTCATATTTATACTATTAATATTTATTATGATATTTATCACCAGAACATTAAACATGATTAGTATATCATCCTATGAATTTATTGATCCTTGAATGATAACTGTTAAATTATTGAAACAATTGTAACTTAATTATTACTGAATTAAAAGAAAAATTTTATATACCAAAAATTAATGAATTTTTTTTTCATTAGACATATAAATGTATAAAAAATATTTTTTCCATATAAAATAATAATAAATATATAATATGTATTCACATAATTAGAAAATTTAATTACTATGTGAATAATTATTTATTGATTAGTCTATTAAAAAATATATTCTCTCAAATAATTCTTGATGGATTAATATAGATCAAAAAGACATGAATAATTAATAAAACATGTAAGGGAAATTATTTATTCAATATGTTAAATTCATATTTAATTTATCTAAGGATCAAAATAAACCTAGTTTGTGAGCCCCTAGGCCCCTTTATGAGTGAAATTAGGTTATATAGCTTAAAACAAAACGTTAGAATCTAGAAACTCACCAAGGATAAATATATAATATTTTAATTTCAAAAATACATGTTTACTCTTATAAACAGACACTATGTAATATAATCCCTTTTTATGGAAATATCCATGCATGGAAGTTTCATGACATTGTCAACAACCTATGTGATTGATGCGAGTTTCAATGAAAGTCTAGAAAACAGTCATTTCAAAAACACCTCTATGTCCATGGACAAAATCAATTTTCTCAATTCCAATCGAAGGGACATAGATCTCATATTCTATTAAATGATATATTGTAAAAACAATTTTTTAATTCTTAATCGATATATCATCAGTCATTAATCACCCAACATATCAAACATAACCTTGAGCATACATGGTCACATTTATCTTAAATACATCAATCTAGAAAATTATTTAATGTTATTAATAATACTCATAAATTATGTTTTTCATTACACAAAATTATAGACATTTATATATAATGAATTATTGAAATGTAAATTTCATATTGAAGAGTCATTTTCTAATGTTCTCATGAAATGTAAATAGTTGAGGGAGTTCACCATTATATATTGTCTCAATGCCCAATGATATTGAACCCTGATATCTTGTTTCATTTGTTCCTAGTAAAATTATAAAATCTAGTTGTGTAATTTATTTATTAAAATATTACCAATGTACTTATATATTCCCATCATATCAATGTACTACATTGACCATTGCCTCTAACAAGTACTGATATAAAATTATAGCATACTATGGAACGTAGTTGGGAAATCCTGATGTGATAAGATATTTTTTTAATATTGAATCATTTGATTCCAACTAACAATTATTTAAATTTATGTCAATTTTATGGATGAAAACCCAATAGATTCCCAATTTCAATATAGTTAAATATGGAAAATATTCAGTTCTATAAGGATCACCTAATGTTATTGGTTTTGTTAATATGTGATATTAATTATGTGATCTATAATGTTTTACTCTATAGAAACTCAAATCATTCAAATATAAAACCCTTGGGAAAACCTCCCAATATGTGATATTATTATAGTATGTTCATTATCCATTAATATTATGATAGACACTTTATGATAGACACTACTACTATATTATCACAATAATATTTGACCATACCATAACATCTAGGAACCACATCATGATCATAAAAAAAATATTCTTAATACAAACTACTTCATTAGTTTTTATTAGGAGATTAAATATTTTATTAATCCACTACAATATTAGTGAAACTGTCTTCCTTGAAAACATTCATCTAGAAGCTCCTTCATTGTGATTGAAGACAATTCCTATCATTTGTATTCGGTCATTCGTATTCTTCTTGAAAATAGAACCATTATATCCCCTCATAAATCGTTTATTATCTCACTAATATAACTATAATATATTATAACACACCTCATATACCTATGGATATCCTTAACAGTAGATAAATGATGTTCTCCATAATCAACATTACATATATAGAGCATACATAAAGAATAGGTGATATAATTATAATTACATAACATGATATACATTATATATCCTATCGCAGATGTGTATGAAATGAAAATCATTATATCCCCCTCCTAATGTCTCTCTCCCCCTCTCATATTCTATCTAAGGACACATTTACTATGGGAATTTATACCTTGTGATGTTGGATCCAATCCCCTCCTATATTGTTCCATATAAAATTTCATTATTATCTTGTTAATGTATATATAATGACATAGTCCAAGAATCTTTTTCGATCTATCACAAATGATCTTGATTTTACATATATATGCAGGTGCACTGATGTAACGACACAAAGATTCATTAATGGAAATCTCTCTTGATCTAATTAAATGTCTCTTTATGTAAAATTTTTATATAAAATGTTAACTTCTTTGGTTGTATGTTATGAATTGTGACCGTTGCATTTATAGTCATTGAATAGTGATCACATGATTAGTATGAATATAGGGATTTAACAAATCCAACTTACTCAGACAAAGGAAGCGATGGCCTCATCCAGTATAATTTATCCATATGAAGCCCATTTGTTGGAGCTCGTAAAAGAGGTGGTGTCTTTGGTCTTGGCTCTTGACCAAGGCCAAGCTGAGCTTCATCATGTCAGGCTCGAACGGGACAATCTACGGGATAAGTGGAAGTTGATAGAGATTACCATTTAAGCGATGTTATCTGAGCCACCCCAAGAGTCTGTCACCATCGTGTAGCTTACCCTTAGGTCCTATTGTAATACCCGATACTTTTATGTTATATAAATCATCAAAGGAATCTTTCACTTTCTTGGATTTCTTTACACGCAATCGTGACCTTCCTCAATAGCTTGCGTCGTACGCAATACCGAGTTTCACTAAACAATGATATGCTTTTAAAATATTATTAAAACTAGCCGTTATGAATATTAATAACCACTTTTTGAAATTTTATAAATTTTATTTTTCAAAATGGACTTCATTTTTGGATTCGGAATATCGAAATTAGCCTAGGGTGAAATTTTGGTGTTTTTCTGAAAACTTTCAATTTTTGATGAATAGTGAAACCACTAAGTGGTAGTTAAAAAAACTAAATTTTTCATAAAACATACTTTTACCGCTTCTGTGAGTGGAATTTCAAAAATCCGAGAGACACGGTTGATGTCAGTAAGTAAAATGTGGTTCAATGAGATGAAAATAATTTTTGGTGAATAATAACTTTTTACTTTTTTTACCACGGTTAAAAGTAAATAGGGTAATTAAGGGTAAAATGATATTATTATTACCCTAACACATGTCCTAATTCTATTGGATAAGTGTAATTCGATCAAAAACAACCTTAGGAATAAAATATGACCATTTAGGCCCACTTGTATTAGATTAGGACATTTATTATTAATTTATTTAAAGAAGGGTTAAAATATTTAAAATCAAAGTTTAATAACTAAATAATTTTTAATATAACAATATAAATAAGATAAATTAGACTATAAATATTCATTAGAAAGATAAAATTATTTCCTACATAATGATATTTTATTTGTAATTTTTAGACTTTAAATAATTTAATTTATTTATGACACAATGATGATGCAGTAATTATCTTATTAATGAAATATTGACATAAATGATGTTATAAATACCCAAATAAATATAATTTGAGACTTTTTATGAATTAAACTAATTTTATAGGTTAATATTACATGTTAGTATTGATTTAATTAACTTTTTTTAACTAATCATTCTGTTATAAGTTTCAAAAAAATCAATTACTAAATAGTGTCAAAATTGACATAAAATAGTTTTTAAAACAAATATTATATTATTAATTGTTATTTTATTCCTAAAAATCTAAGGTTCGGCCAAATGACTTAGATAAGGTTATCTATATTAATAATAAACAACTTGGGGTTCGTTTGGCTGCTTATAGTACGTTTATTAACCTTATAGTATAAGAACACAAGAAGACACGGTAAAAGTAAAATTATTTATCTTGATGTTAAATCTAAATGATAAGGTTAAAATAGGAACTTAAACATGTCTAAATTATATTGTATGAGAGGATTGACACCCATACCCACCATATCCTCAAAATAAATCAAATTGTATCTATTTAAAACCGAACTTGACCTTATAATAAAATAATATTTTGTGTTTTTCCAAAGGAGCCCTTCTCCTCCCTTATAAAAGGGTACCTCCTCCCCCTCTTCCTCACACCACTTTGAGCCTTCAAGCTCGGCAAAAACCTGCCAATTTCCCCCCTCCACTTCCCTAGAAACATCCTAGAGGTTCTGTTCTTCTTAAAAGACCAATCTTAGTTCCCTAAGAGGATGTTTCAAAGAGGCGTATCGAAGAAGAGGTAATATCTTCTACCGATTCTTTCAAGCTTCTTTCTTCTTCAACTTCTTCTTCTTAGGTTGTTTCATTATTAAGTAATAACATCAGTATCACTCATATACTTATATGTCATTATAAGTATGAAACAACCCTATTTCACCATCTATCCATCCTATGGAAAATGAAATCACCACGCGTGCGTACGTACGGAATACCGTCTCCACGCCGTGGTGTAATCTATTTTCAACCACCACCTTACTTGGATGGGTATAATGGTGTACATAATAACTATATATGATTATTTTAAAGTGATATTGATTCTTAAATAATACACATACACTCCAATATAATTCCACGATCATGAGAATGATATTATCGCTCGTGCGTACGTACAGACTACCGTCTCCACGACGCGATGAGATTCATTCTCCACGTTAACCATTCATGAATGATTATAAAGTATATATAATAAGTAATCATGAAATATATGACATAATAATGATACTGGATTTATGTGTATAAATATTTATTTCATCTACTTAATTCCATTCAACTCAATAAGGAAGCGAAAACAGCGTTCATGCGTATGTACGGCCTACCGTCTCCATGAACGGTGTATTTCTTTCCATTTACTGATCTATTATATATATGTATATTATGAGTATATATTATATATAAATCATGTTTTATATTCTGAAATTATGTAATCATGATCTAAGTAATCATATGAATAATTACAAGTCAAAACATGGATGACAAATGAAACGATTTTACCCAAAACACTCTTTAACATGGAATTTACAAAAGAACAGGTAATAAAAAGTCAGAAGTGAATGATATAGGATATCATAACATTTAGTATGATTCTGGAATAATTCAATAACATTATTTAAATCATTATACAGGAGGTTCGGACACTTACGAAGAAAATCGGACCTAAGGTAAGAGAAATATCACAATCTCATTTTTATCTGAGATTGTTTATAATTTGAAATTTACTGGTGTGTATTTTATCATCCACATCCATGTTTCATCAATATGTAATATTATTTCCATCCACCTAAAATTGTTTAAATCCAACTTTACCCTTTGGTGAGTTTTTAGTAAAAGATATGAAAGGAATCTTTTGTCGTTTTTCATACGAGGTACTTTTTGACTTTTCTGACAAAAGTACGAGAAGAATGTTTTTTTAACTTATACGGCATGAATGGATTTTTAAAACATTATTTTCAAGAAGCTTCCTTTAAAATTTTTCGTGTTTATTTTTAATCAACTTCTTTTAGTTTAGAATTTTATGACATGTTAAGAAAGGAAAAGTGTTTTTGAAGTAGAAAGGATATTTTCCTCAAGAATGGAGTTCAAGTGTTTTATCAAAATTATTTTCCATCTAAGATAATAAAGGGTTCTGTTTCTATCCCTATTATTACATTGATTTGATTATGTTTTGATAGAATTATTTTTATGAATTCCTTTATCTTATATGAATTGTTTTTTGATGTCACGATGTTTAAGATTCCCATTTTTATTACATGGGTTATGCTATGATGTATGGTTTATGATTTTGTGGCACATATAAGAATGGTATCATTATGAAATGGGTGGTACCTATATCTCACTTCAATGCATTGGGTAAAGATTTTATATCTCATGAGATAGACATGGATGGAATGGCAAGTTAAACCGGTTCAGTGAAACAGGACTGAAACGAGGAGTGAACTCAGTTCAGAAATGGACTTTGTCCACTAAGATAGTCTTGGCAATGAGTCTTGACTAACAAGAAATGATTCTATATGATTATGTGTTTATGCCACAAAGTTTCATGTTTTAAGTTATGTTTATTGGGATTACATTTCACTTCTATGATTTATTCCATTTTATGATATTATGATCTCTTTTGCAGGTTAAGATTTCCAAAAGTTATATTCTTATGTATATGATGTGATTGATATTTCTTTTTTTACCCTTACTGAGAATTTGAGCTCACCCTTTTGTATGTTTTATTTCCCCAGGTCAGGAAAAGGTTATTAAGTAAGATCTGTCAAAAGGGACTATAGATATTATGAAATAAATGGGAGATAGTGTAGACGCTTTATGAACCAGTTGTTTATGTTTCACAGTTTCTAAAGACACTATACCTATACGGTCCTTTCCTGGTTTTGTTATATGTTGTAATAAGTGTGCTTCAATTCTGAAGTAATAACAATGTATGTAAAGTATGGGTCGTTATAGTTGGTATCAGAGGAAATGTATAGTCAACCTTTGGAAACTAGGATGTGAAAGCCTTAGTAATAATCCTAAAAATAAGTCTAAGCATAGAACACAATCTTAGTGTTTTAGAAATGGCCATGAATAACCTAGGATAAGACCTTAAGTGTGAAATTTTATTCTTGATTATGTGGATTTCCTATTATAATTAGTGTTGTTCACACTATTCTTCTTAGTTTTAGTCAATGGCTGGAACCCGAAGGAACCGTGTTAATACGGAATGCGACGGGCAATGCAATGATTGTCCCCCTGAGCAACCAAACGTTATGGGAGCTGGAATGAAAAATCTTGTAGCCATGCTCACACAACTTTCTTAAGCTATGAATCATGCAGGACTTCCAAATGAGCAAAGGAAGGAGAAACATTCTCTTTAATCCTTCATGAGGCAGCGTCCACCTTCATTCAGCGGGTCTACTGATCCATTAGTTGCTGAACAATGGATTAGTACTACTGAAAAGATATTTTCAGTTCTTCAATGTTCTGAACATGATAAAGTCATCTTAGCAGTGTATTGTTTGGAAGGTGATGCTGATCAATGGTGGAATCTTATCAAGAATACGAGGCAAAGAGATGAAATTGACTCCATGTAGTGGGAAGAGTTCAAGAACTTATTTTTCAATAAGTACTTCCCTCGTATTCTCCGAACAAAGATGGAGAAGGAGTTTCTTGAACTGAACCAAAAGGATGATGAATCTATTGGTACCTATGAAGCAAATTTTACAAGACTTGCAAGGTACGCTTCTGGTATTATTATCCAACCTCAAAGTAAGATCGATCGATTCTTTAGTTTCTTAAAACCAAGTCTTCGAAGGGTGTTATCCATAAGGGAATTTAACAGCTACGAGGAAATCGTTCGATGTGCTCTCAAAGTCGAGTTGGAGATTGGAGTAACCCATCAGTCATATGGGTTTGATAAGAAGAGGAAAATTTAATTCAAAGGAAAATCTTAAGAGCACACTGAAAAAAAGATGAGCATTCCCTTATGCTCAGAGTGTGGAAAGAAACATGGAGGAAGTTTTCTTAAAGGGAAAGTAAATGTTTCAAATGTGGAAAGGAAGGTCATCGGGTATTTGAATGCCGCAATGATGGGAAGAAGATGTCTAATGATGCAAACAAAGGAAAGGATACACAGACTGAACCTACTACACTACAATGTTTCAAGTGCAAGGAGATGGGGCATTATGCCAATCAATATCCAAATCCAAGGCTTGATGATGATGGTCGATGTAAACAAACTCTTAAGGCCAAAGACAAAGGAAAGTCACATGCAATTTCTATCAGCGATGTGGAGTACGATAACGATGTGGTGAAAGGTACACTTACCATCCACTATAAAGTAGCAAATGTTTTATTTGATTCTGGATCCACCCACTCCTTTATTTCTGAAGAATTTTCTAAGGATATCACCGTATTACCTCAACAATTAGATGTTGAGTTAGCTGTGACAACCCCTAATGGCACAACAGTCGCATCAAAAGTTTATAATTCTTCTCCGATCGAAGTTTGTTGGAACGTGCTTCCTGAAAATATTGTGATCCTTTCTATTGTGGAATTTGATGTGATTCTTGTCATGGATTGGCTTTCTTTATATGGAGCTCATATCAATTTCCAAATAAGGAAAGTCACATTTCATATTCCAGATCAATCTATGAACGTCTATCAATGTAAGGATGAACATAACCTTCCAGTGGAAATTTCTCCCATCATATGGGTCTTGATTCCACTAAATGAAGGTTATTTATTTCAAATGGTTGGTGAGAAACTCATGATTAAGAATATACCCATTTTACGGGAGTTTGATGATGTCTTTATAGAGGAATTATTGGGTCTTCCACTAAATTGTGAAGTTGAGTTTTCAATAGAACTCATACCGGGTGCCTTGCCTATTTCAAAGACACCTTATAGAATGGCCCCAATTGAGTTGCAGGAATTGAAGAAGTAACTCCAAGAGAATCTTGATAATGGGTTCATATGCCCTAGTGCGTCACCTTGGGGAGCACCTGTTCTGTTTGTTAATAAGAAAGATGGATCAATGAGACTCTGCATTGATTATCGAGAACTTAACAAGATCACTATCAAGAAAAAATATCCTCTCCCGTGCATTGATGACCTATTTGAACAACTACGCGGAGCTCAATACTTTTCCAAGATTGATATTTGTTCTGGCTATCATCAATTAAGGGTTAAAAGGGAGGATATACCAAAGACAGCATTCCATACAAGGTATGGACACTATAAATTTATAGTGATGCCATTTGGTCTTACTAATGCCCCTGCTATCTTCATGGATATGATGAATAGAGTCTTTAGAGACTATCTTGATCAGTTTGTGGTAGTCTTTATAGACGATATTCTTTTCTATTCAAAGATCAAGGAAGAACATGAAGATCACTTGAGAATTATATTGAAGACCCTGAGAAAGGAGAAGCTTTATGCCAAATTTACCAAGTGTGAATTTTGGATTCAAAAATTTTCATTTTTGGGTCACATAATCTCAAAAGAGGGGATATCTGTGGATCCAGCAAAAACAGAGGTTATCGAAAGATGGTCAAGACCAACAACAGTAATTGAGATCCGAATTTTTCTTGGTTTGGATGGATATTATCAACGTTTTGTGAAATATTTTTCACGATTATCTAATCCACTCACAAAGTTGACTCGGAAAGGAGTTAAGTTTGTTTGGACTGAGGAATGTGAAGAGAATTTCAAGGAGTTGAAAAGAAGGTTATCCAGTGCACCTGTGCTCACACTGCCTTGTAGTGGAGAAAGGTTTGTGATATATAGTGATGCATCCAAGAAGGGATTGGGGTGTGTTCTTATGCAAAATGATATGGTGATAGCTTATGCCTCACGACAGTTGAAAATACATGAGCAAAATTACCCAACTCATGATTTGGAGTTAGCTGCGGTAATCTTTGAATTAAAGATTTGGAGGCATTATCTTTATGGAGAAAGGTGTGACATTTATACTGATCATAAAAGTTTAAAGTATATTTTCACACAAAAGGAGCTTAATATGCGCCAAAGAAGATGGTTGGAGATGATTAAGGATTACGACTGCTCAATCCATTACCACCCTGGGAAAGCAAACAAGGTGGCAGATGCATTAAGTCGACAAGACCATGCCATTTTATCCATGATGAGGATCACAAAAGATCCAATATTTATGGATTTACAAAGGATGGATCTTGGAATTATAATGAAATGGGAAAATCGTATCTTTCTCAAATGAATGTTCAACCATCTATACATTTGAAGAATAAAGAGGCACATAAAGAAGATGTCGAGTTACAAAAGAAGGTGAGAAATGTTCCTAAATTCAACCTTGACTGTGATGGGATAATAAAGTTCAGGAATCAGGTTTGTGTTCCTCCCATCCCCGAATTAAAGAATGAGATGCTGGATGAGGTTCATAGTTCTTCATTATCCATTCATCCGGGAAGCACGAAGATGTATAGGGACCTGAAAGAGTACTTCTGGTGGGATGGCATGAAAAGAGATGTTGCTGAATATGTCTCTCGATGCTTGGTTTGTTAGCAATTTAAAGCTGGGAGACATAAGTCTAAGGTGATGTTACAACCATTACCCATACCCAAATGGATATGGGAAAACATCACTATGGACTTTGTCACCGGACTTCCTAAAACATCCAAAGGAAATAATGCTATCTGGGCCATAGTTGATCATCTTACAAATTCTGCACACTTCATTGCTATTAGAGAGGATTTTTCTCTGGATCAGCTTACCAGGATATATGTAAAGGAAGTGGTAAGATTGCATGGAGTACCACTTTCTATTATATCTGATCGGGATCCGAGGTTTACCTCAAAGTTCTAGCGAAGTCTTCAGCATACTCTGGATATAGAGTTGAGTTTCAGCACTGCTTATCATCCTCAGACAGATGGTCAGTCTGAAAGAATAATTCAAACTCTAGAAGATATGTTGAGAGCCTGCTCTATGGATTTCAAAGGAGGTTGGGATCAACACATACCTTTTGTGGAATTTTCTTATAATAATAGCTTTCACACCAGTATTCAGATGGCTCCTTATGAAGCTCTCTATGGAAGGAAATGCAGCACTCCAACTTGGTGGGATGAAGTTGGGGAAAGATAGCTATTAGGAACTGATCTCGTTGATGAAATGACAGAAAAGGTCATATCTATTCAACAACACATAAGCACAGCTCAGAGTCGAAAGAAAAGTTATGCTGACAACCTAAGAAAAGACCTAGAGTTTGAAGTGGGTTATAAAGTGTTCTTACGAATATCTCCCTAGAAGAGGGTCATGAGATTTGGAAAGAAGGTGAAGTTGATCCCAAGATATATCGGTCCTTTAGAAATAATGGATCGTGTTGGGAAGGTATCTTACCGATTGACGCTTCCACCGAATCTCTCTCAAGTTCACGATGTGTTCCATGTATCTCTCCTGAGAAAGTACATACCTGATCCTTCACATATACTCAGCTCAGAAGTTGTATCGCTGGAGCAAGATCTTTCTTATGAAGAACAACCGATAGAGATTCTGGATCGTAGCGAAAAAGTCCTACGAAAAAAGACCACTCAATTGGTGAAAGTTTTATGGAGGAACCACCAATTAGAAGAAGCTACATGGGAGCTTGAGGATATGATGAGGGAGAGGTATCCTCATCTGTTTGTTACAAAGTGACAAATTTCAAGGGAGAAATTCATTTTAAGGGGGGTAGAATGTAACACCCAAGACTTTTATGTTATATAAATCATAAAATGAATCTTTCACTTGCTTGGATTTCTTTACACGCAATCGCGACCTTCCTCGATAGCTTGTGTCGTACGCAATACCGAGTTTCACTAAACAATGATATGCTTTTAAAATATTATTAAAACTCGCCGTTATGAATAGTAATAACCACTTTTTGAAATTAAATAAATTTTATTTTTCAAAATAGACTTCATTTTTGTATTCGGAATATCGAAATTAGCCTAGGGTGAAATTTTGGTATTTTTCTGAAAACATTCAATTTTTGATGAATAGTGAAACCACTATGTGGTAGTTAAAAAAACTGAATTTTTCATAAAACTTAATTTTACCGCTTCTGTGAGTGGAATTTTAAAAATCCTAGAGACACGTTTGATTTCAGTAAGTAAAATGTTGTTCAATGAGATGAAAATAATTTTTGGTGAATAGTAACTTTTTACTTTTTTTTACCACGGTTAAAAGTGAATAGGGTAATTAAGGGTACAAATGATATTATTATTACCCTAACACATGTGATAATTCTGTTGGATAAGTTTAATTCGACCAAAAACAACCTTAGGAATAAAATATGACCATTTAGGCCCACTTGGATTAGATTAGGACATTTATTATTAATTTATTTAAAGAAGGGTTAAAATAGTTAAAATCAAAGTTTAATAACTAAATCATTTTTAATATAAGGTTACACATAAGATATATTCGACTATAAATATTCATTAGAAAGATAAAAATATTTCCTACATAATTATATTTTATTTGTAATTTTTAGACTTTAAATAATTTAATTTTTTTTATGACACAATGATGATGCATTAATTGTATTATTAATGAAATATTGACATAATTGATGTTATAAATACCCAAATAAATATAACTTGAGACTTTTTATGAATTACACTAATTTAATAGGTTACTATGACATGTTAGTATTGATTTAATTAAATTTTCTCGAACTAATAATTCTTTTATGAGTTTCAAAAAAATCAATTACTAAATAGTGTCAAAATTGACATAAAATAGTTTTAAAAACAAATATTATATTATTAATTGTTATTTTATTTCTAAAAATCTATGGTTCAGAAAAATGACTTAGATAAGGTTATATATATTAACAATAAACAATGTGGGGTTTTTTTTTGTCTTCTTATAGTAATTTTATTAACCTTATAGTATAAGAACACAAGAATACACGGTAAAAGTAAAATTATTTAACTTGATGTTAAATCTAAATGATAAGGTTAAAATAGGAACCTAAACTTTTCTAAATTCTATTGGATGAGAGGATTTCGACCCATACCCACCTTAGCCTCTAAATAAATCAATTTGGAACTATTTAAAACCGAACTTGACCTTATAATAAAATAATATTTTTTGTTTTTCCAAAGGAGCCCCTCTCCTCCCTTATAAAAGGGTACCTCCTCCCCCTCTTCCTCACACCACTTTGAGCCTTAAAGCTCGGCCAAACCCTTCCAATTTCTCCCCTCCGCCTCCCTAGAAACATCCTAGATGTTCTGGTCTTCTTCAAAGACCAATATTAGTTTCCTATGAGGAGGTTTCAAAGAGGCGTATCGAAGAAGAGGTAATTTCTTCTACCGATTCTTTCAAGATTCTTTCTTCTTCAACTTTTTCTTATTAGGTTGTTTCATTATGCAGTAATAACATCAGTATCAATCATATACTGATATGTTATTATAAGTATGAAACAACCCTATTTCACCATCTATCCATCATACGGAACATGAAATCACCACGTGTGCGTACGTACGGAATACCGTCTCCATGCCGTGGTGTAATCTATTTTCCACCACCACCTTACTTGGATGGGTATAATGGTGTACATAATAACTATATATGATTATTGTAAAGTGATATTGATTCTGAAATAGTATACATACACTCCAATACAATTCCACAATCATGAGAACGATATCATCGCTCGTACGTACGTACGGACTACTGTCTCCATGACACGATGAGATTCATTCTCCACGTTAACCATTCATGAATGATTATAATGTATATATGATAAGTAATCATGAAATATATGAAATAATAATGATACTGGATTTATGTGTATAAATATGTATGTCATCTACTTAATTCCATTCAACTCAATAAGAAAACGAAAACAGCGTTCATGCGTACGTACAGCCTACCGTCTCCATGAACGGTGTATTTCTTTCCATTTACTGATCTATTATATATATGTATATTCTAAGTATATTTTATATATAAATCTTGTTTTATATTCTGAAATTAATTAATCATGATCTAAGTAATCATATGAATAATTACAAGTCAAAACACGGACGACAAATGAAACGATTTTACCCAAAACGCTCTTTAACATGGAATTTACAAAATAACGGGTAATATAAATTTATAAGTGAACCATATAGGATATAATAACATTGAGTATGATTCTGTAATAAGTCAATAACATTATTTAAATCATTATACAGGAGGTTCAGAAACTTACGAAGCAAATGGGACCTAAGGTATGGGAAATATCACAATCTCATTTTTATCTGAGATTGTTTATAATTTGAAATTTACTGGGGTGTATTTTATCATCCACATCCATGTTTCCTCAATATGTAATATTATTTCTATACAACTACAATTTTTTAAATCCAATTTTACCCTTTGGTGAGTTTTTAGTAAAAGATATGAAAGTAATCTTTTGTCATTTTTCATATGAGGTACTTTTTGACTTTTCCGACAAAAGTACGAGAAAAATGTTTTTTTAACTTATACGGCATGAATGGATTTTTAAAAAAATACTTCCAAGAAGATTCATTTAAAAGTTTTCAAGTTTATTTTTAATCAACTTCTTTTAGTTTAGAATTTTATGACATGTTAAGAAAGGAAAAGTGTTTTTGAAGTAGAAAGGATATTTTCCTCAAGACTGGAGTTCAAGTGTTTTATCAAAATAATTTTCCATCTAAGATAATAAAAGGATATGTTTATATCCATATTATTACATTGATTTGATTATGTTGTGATGGAATTATTTTTATGAATTCCTTTATCTTATATGAATTGTTTTATGATGTCACGATGTTTAAGATTCCCATTTTTATTACATGGGTTATGCTATGATGTATGGTTTATGATTTTGTGGCACACATAAGAATGGTATCATTATGAGATGGGTGAGACCTATATCTCCCTCCAATGCATTGGGTAAAGATTTTATATCTCATGAGATAGACATGGTTGGAACGGCTGGTTAAACCGGTTCAGTGAAACAGGACTGAAACGAGGAGTGAACTCGGTTCAAAAATGGACTTTGTCCACTAAGATAGTGTTGGACATGAGTCTTGACTAAAAAGAAATGATTCTCTATGATTATGTGTGTATTCCACAAAGTTTCATGTTTTAAGTTGTGTTTATTGGGATTAAATTTCACTTATATGATTTATTCCATGTTAAGATATTATGATCTCTTTTGCAGGTTAAGATTTCCAAAAGTTATGTTCTTATGTATATGATGTGATTGATATTTATTTTGTTTACCCTTACTGAGCATTTGAGCTAACCATTTTGTATGTTATCTTTCCCCAGTTCAGGAAGAAGTTTATTAAGTAAGATATGTCAAAAGGGACTATAGATATGATGAAATAAATGGGAGACAGTGTAGACGCTTTATGAACCAGTTGTTTATGTTTCCCAGTTTCTAAAGACACTATACCTATATGGTCCTTTCCTGGTTTTTTTATATGTTGTAATAAGTGTGCTTCAATTCTGAAGTAATAACAATGTATGTAAAGTATGGGTCGTTATACTTATACAGCTTTTTTAATGGGTTATGTAACAATTCTCTAGTACTATGTTCATGTATATTATTTTTGTATACAATAATGAATATACTTTCTTTTCATTTTTGATACATTGTAAATAGTTTTAAAGTATAAATAGTGTTTTTATTTATTATTTAATTAAGAATTATATTTTATTAAATTAAGGGATTTTTGAATTGAATAATATTTTAATAAAATATTATTATTATTAATTTTGTTTTTATTAAATATAAATGATCTTATAATTTTATGAATGCAATTATAATTTTTATTAAGGTTTGAAATCCATTTATATCAAAACCTGTGAATTTTTGATAAATTTCTATTTTTATTTTAAAAGTGAAAATTAACATATATAGAAAATTATTTAAATAAAATAAATGATATTTCTGGAATCAGGATGTCGAAAGTATCCAATGTTGAATTTTTCATAATTTTCTGAGAGAGTCAAAATTTTGGGTAAAAATTAAATACCGTTTAAATATATAATGTGTTTTATAACATCATAATGACACCATAGTGATGTAATAACATATTATAAGATTTATGATTGGCCGATATATGTTTTACCATTAAAATAATGTTATTTTGGGTTTGTTTGACTTAATTTTCAAATCATTAATGGACCCCTCAATACTTATTAAACATCTTGTCTTTTTAACTTATTTTCCATGGGAGTGTGACCCACCTCCACATAAGCAACCCCATTATTTTAAGAAGTTTAGACTTTTGCCTTAAAAAATAATGTTTTCCTCTCCCCTTTTCCAAAAACCATGGGCAAAAACCATGAGCTGATTTGTGGTTTGGATTAGTTTAATGTAAGGGGTCCCAAAACTAAATAATAAAGATTTAACTCACCTTTCCTATATAAACCACCCAAGTTCCCACTTCCTCCCCACTCATAGCCTTTAGTGTTTGTCTAAACTCTGCCCTAATATGCTTAGAATCGTCCCAAGGTTCCCCAAGCTCCAAAGAATCCTCTCTCAAGCCTCTCTAAAGACTTTGGAAGCACACTTCCAAGTAAGGGTTTTTCTTCCTTTCACTTTTTATCCAATTTTCTTAATATTGTTATTCCCTTTTAATTTCAATTATAAATGTTGGGGTTTGGTTTTTTACCTCCCCCATACTTCCCTATTATTGTTTTAATGATGTGAGACCCCTTTATCTCTCATTAAATGCCTCCCATGTTCACCGGTTACTATGCTGAAATTCCGAAAGGAACTTCTCTCTCCTCATTTTCATTCAATCATTACTTTTGTATCATGAATATAAATTCCATTACAATTTCTGGGACATGTATCTATATGGCCCCCTTACTGTCCATTTCATGTATATATTATGAGGCACCCATTTCTCTCTCATCAATCATTTTTATGAATTCTTATATCATGCCATTACGCTGCTGAAATTGAACCAATTTTTTAAGCTAATGCCATTGTGTATTGAATACCGTGCCCATTTCTCCATCAAGGGTATTCACCTTCTTGCACATTCACTTATTAATTATAATGTCTCATTCCACATTCCTTTTTTGTGGAATAAATTATTAAGGTTTTTGAATCCATGTTTTATGATCCATGTTGCACACTTATGCATGAAATGAAATGTTTAAAAAGGGTGAGCCTTTATAGTGCTCTAATGCATTGGGTAAAGTATAGTATCATGATAAATCATGTGAAATGAGTGTTGACTCATGCTAAATCATGTGAAATTATGGTATACTCGTGCTTCATGTGCAATGAGGATTTACTCATGCTTCATGTGCAATGGGCCTTGGCTCATGATAATTCTATGTTAAGTGTTGTTGCCACATTTCCATGTTATGATTATCATGAATTATCATGACTTTATGTCCATTTTTCTCTTGTGCTCTATTGATATTCCTATATTCTAACATGCATTTTACTCCTCATGTATTCCATGTTTATTCCCTTACTGGGCTTTATAGCACACCCTTTTTTATGCATGTCCTCAGGTTATCCCATGCAATGTTATGTACGAGAGAATGTAGTGGTCATGTAAAGGAAGTTTTCAATAAAGATGTTGTATTTCATGTTTTAAGTTGTTATGTTATGATCCTAAGCCCAAAATACACTAGACCTCTCGATCAACCACGTTGTATCAAGTGAATAGTGTATGTAATAAATCGTTTTTAAGTTAGTAGTAAAATATGGTTTTCATAACTTATGTCCTTCAAAGAGATGAAGTTGTTTAATGAATAATTATTTTATTGTATGGAATGTTTTCCATATCAAAAAAGTAATATTTCATCAAAATATTTTATTATCACACAATGGAAATTAGAAAATTCACAAGAGAAAAAATCCCTGAATATGGATATTATTTTTCCTAAAATGAAAAGGATGAATTATGTGGTTGGGGATATGTGGATCAAGTGAACCCCTCAAAGAAACATGATCACAAAACATTATGAATTTCTTGATGATGATCATGTAAATCAAATAACTTTATGATGATATTGTAATGAATATTTGACAAATCCTCTTTATTCTTACAATTTTTCCAAGACACTCACTGATCACTAGGAGGCACCCACATAAGCTCTCATGGTTCATGAAATTTTTCAACTAGTGGTTTCCTAAAAAACCATCCATAAATCCAAGTAAAATATGGTGGAAAATAAAAATATACTAGAGACTTTTTGATTGTAACACTCATCTACAAAATCAATGACGTGGAGAAAAATTATCCTTGAAAACACTAAAGAAAACTCATGAGATATACTTCCTTTGTAAGATAAAAAATGGAAATAAAATTTGGAGTGATGGTAGCCTCTTGATGTTATAAAACATAATGTGATTCTATCTAAGATATTGAAAAGAAATTTCATGAACCAATTAACATGTCTTCCTCATCTTGAAAATTCCCATTGGCATGTCATCTTTATTATCTGAATGGCCTTGGACATTTCCATTTGATATCGCACTACCCCTATTGCTCCATGAGGAAAAATAGTTGGAATTTTCTATGAAAATATCATGAATCTCTATAGAAAATTTTATTAGTCATGAGACACATATATTTGGTGTAAATTGATGATCTTCAGTAACACTCAATCATACTCGTAAAACCCCATTGTCCAAATGAAATAAAGAGGTAAATAAAATTAAGATGATGGGAGCATCTTGCAGTCCTAAAACTCATATGACACACCAAAATGTTCATTCAAGACCCCTGTCATAAATTACACGTCCCACCAAATTTCCCAATCATGTTTCTTATAATCATGAAATGGCCTTTCAATAGGTTCACTAATATCACAAATGGTCTTTAAAGTATCATCTTGAGAATATGATATTTACATAGCAAGACCACATGATATGGAAAGACCACATTTTTGTATACAATTCAATAAATGAAACATTGAAGTGATGAAATATCATTTATTGAAAATCATGTGACTCCCCTCGAATTGATCCATTGTGGTATCTCTTAAAACACATGATATCAGTGATCTTCGTCGATTCCAACATGAATTGTCATGATACATGCTGCAAAAATAGGAACATAATAATGTTAGAGATGCCTATAAATTTCCCACCCTGGAATGAAAAATAAATACACTATTACATGGAATTGTGCACCAGTGCAACTAGGGATTAGAGATCATTTCTCAGAGTAGCTGATCTAGAGATTAGAAAAGTTTTCCTTCATATAAGATCCATAGAATAATGGGAGCGATCTTGCATCATTCATAGGAACATCACATTATCACTAATAGATCACTCCATGGAATTCATATTATTCAAGAAAATAAAATACTGCATATCTACTAGATCATGTGATATATAAAAGAATCCAACATAGAAAAAATCCAACGAATATGAAATAAAGAACTGGAAAAAAGACTACAGAGATTGGAGACATATTCAAATTACATATACACCTATCCTCATGCACTTCTTATAAACAACATAAGAAAAGAGAAAGAACCACTTCATGTCACTTAAATATCATGATGATCCTTTGGTATACTATTTTGATCATGGGAATTCCCTTGTATATATAAGAAAATGTCACATGGTTCCCCTAGAATTTCACCCATGTCTCATGCATATATCATTGAGCATCCATTATGAATATGTTTTTTCAAAAATATAAGAACATGTTCCAATTTTTCATCATTAATGGAGATAATTATATCATCAATAACACCCAGATATGATATAATGTATTTATCCAGTGACTGATATGACAAATCAGTTATGGATGCAACCCCCACAGGTCATAAAGTAACCTCACTATCCTAAACAATTATGTTTCTTGTGGAAAACACAATAGTCTGGGAGTACCATTGATAGATTACAATCATGATCCTTGAAGATACATTTGATTTTCTCCATTTATTGATGTCGATTAGTATTCATCATCCATGTAATGGTACGATTAATCTAGTGTCCCTCAATGCCATAATGAACTACATTGGTAGCCTATCCCCGGAGTGTGAAAATCACCACCTTAAATATCTAATGAAGGAAGACTAGGAAGTCGGATATAGATCCCTTATGGTTTAGGTAATGCTGATGAGAGATCATTTCATCCTTAATCACCATCAATATCCCACTGATACCCATATGTCACCTGCTAACGGTACCACTAGACAGATGTCCAACTCCAATACCCATCGATGGGAAATAAGAAATAAACATTTCATGAGGAAGGTTTCAGATATCTTGAAGTAGGCACACATCTATAGTACCACATACTATTTCTTCTAACAAATTTAATAAGTAACAAGAGATTAGGATCATATCAATTATCAAATGGAACGTGCCTATATTAATATTACTGCAATATACATGGGGAGGCTCATATCCCAACCCCCATGCATGAATTCCATCTGAATATTATATTCATGTATGGAGGATATATGTGGGATTATATAACTTCTTTAATAAATTTAATCTATTATGATATATTTTAGAAGAAAAAGATACAATCTTATATCCCATCAAAAACTTTTCTAAAATTCCATATATCATAGAAAAAGCTAAATAACTATGCTGACATATTTTTTCACTGGTAAAGATATACGGACATGAATATATTTCTATCCCAATAGATAGGGTATCTCAAAAATGTGATAATTATGAACAAGTGATATCTCTATAGAAAACAAAAATTAATACTCTCATCCATGAGGATTATCATAATATTCAGATAAAGTGAGTAGGAGAAGACTGAACTCATAATATCGTTTCAATCAAGGATCACACGGTGAGAGTGGTACATGACTTGGGAAATGGGAACATGCCTACAGAATACTTCTAGAAGCATATTTCAAATACCCTAGATCAGGCACATATCCAGGTTCTATCAAGGGCTCATCAAGTTAACGGGATTCATACATCATGATAGGTTCATATTCCTATCGAAAAATACTAGTGGCATGCTACAAATTTGTAGGATTAGTATCATGTCATCATTATGGACATTTATCATCATATGTGAATGGAAATTGACTTAGGATAGGCTTATATTCCTACATGTGAATCTTATTGAAATATTTCATCAGATCACAAATGTAGGGAATATATTCCTACTTCTATAGAATAATTATTGTTCCATCATCCCTATTAAGAAATACATATGAAGGTTCATATCCCATATCCTATTATAGAGGTATTTTGGAATATTTATAAAGGGAATTAATTTCCATGCATGTTTCATATTAGATTCTTATATGGGTCACACCATGTAAGAGAGAAAAATTCATCAGGATAGGCTCATTATACTCTAAATATTAACCATCAACATATTCCAAAGGCACAAAATAGTCCTCATATTAACATCCTAACTAACTCTCACAAAGATAAAATGAAACATACATTGATACAGGATCATTATACTATCAATAATGAGGGTGGTCATTGGGATATTTCATGATCTTCTCAACAGTGGGATCATACTCAGGTAGTAATGGATAGTTATCAAAATGTTCTTGCAACTGTTATATAAAAGGTTCACATAACTACAAAATTTTAAAAGGAATGTCAAAAAATTCTAGCCAAAACAACTTACAATGCCCAAATCACGAAAATTATGAATTGTAGTTTCATTTGGGTCATTCATGACACACACTCAACACCACAAGGATATGTGAAATGTTTACCTAAATTAGAAGATGATCACTACCATGATATTCCTCTTCATGGTAGTGTAGAGATGGATGTTAGGGACTCTACTGTTGAAATATGATGTGCTTAACCTCTATAGAGTAATATCTATAATGGAAAATGAAATAATCCTCTTGCTCAAGCACCGTTGTATAGAGAGGTGTTCAAAACTGAAATGCCTTCATATTGAGAGGTGATGGAAACATTGGTGTCAACCGCATATGGATCCCCATCATTATCCAGCAGTACAACGCTATGGTCTAATGGTGACCCCAAGTAGCATCTTATGTGGTCTGACTAGATGGATTCATGTATGTATGATGAAGAGAAGGCCGACATTGATATATGGACAATGTTATCCATAAAATTCCACCCCAATATATTATTTCCACTCTCCACATTGGAATTTGAGGCCCCATATGAGGTAGAAAATGAGTGAACGACGTATCTATTTCAAAATATGTGGTTCATTCAATAGTAACTAAATCTTATACATCTCCCTTATCCTAGATAGGTGTGTCACCTTTTGCTCATTATTACACTCGATTGTCATCTATATATGATCTAATTGTCTATGTCATGTAACCCATGATTCAATGAAAATAAAAAATACCCACACCATGCTTGTATCTGTATCATGAAAGCCCTCCGCTGACAGATTTCTAGAGAATCAAAAAACTTGTGTATTCAAGGATGGGAGAAATATAGAGCAATGAAGTTCACAATTTCCCCAGAACAACAGAACCCTTTATATATGATGTCCGATAATTTCATTCCTTCTAGTGATATCTTGGGACCAGGTAACACATGAGACAGTTTTTCACTACAACATAATTTTTATACATAAAAAATTTTCATACTTCATGAACAGAGTGAGAAGATAGTGTGAAGATATTTTATCTAGGCATCTCAAAGTATTGTGAATGATTTTTAGACACAGAAGATGTAGTTGTGATCAACCCAAAAACTCCTCCTAAATAATTATTTCTGTCATTGGATACCATCACACCTAGATCCCACATGAGCACAACTATGTGACCATATATGAGTTGTAGTAGTTGATTCCATATCATCAATCTTGAAGAGAACCCAACCCATAGGGTTGGGGGAATATCTACCACCATCTTCACCCCTTGGATTTTCAATTCATGAGAGGATTCATGATATATCATCAAAATATGAAAAAAAACTCAGCCACATAGATGGTGGAATTTATAACACATTCCCCCTAATCAAGTTCATCAACCCCTGGGAGGGTCCTAGGGAAATAAATGGTGATTCTAGACCAACCCCAACCCATAGGGTTAAAAAAATTAATATCCTAATATCTGTACCATGAGACATCAAATTCTCGACCATAATATGTATATCCCCCACAAAAAGATCAATCAATACGAACTATCTCGTATAATAACCCCAATACAGAGGGGCAAAGGAATTTTCACCATTATTATCACTATAGAGAAAATCAGTATTCTCCATGATGGTAGGTAAAAATCAATGGCCATCATCCCATTAGTTCCCCCCACTATAAGAAAATTTTCAAATAATTGGGGAGCATTTAGAAGTCAGAATAAAAAAATATATCAAGGCCACTGTTCATATACCAATACTGGGGAAATGAATGATGATGAAAATCTAACTCTACTGGGGTCAGAATCCAAAATCGCCCAATATTTGAAAGGGTTTGTAGAATGAACCTAATCTCGGAAGTAACAGGTCATACTATTGTGTTTAAGGTAATGGTATAATAAAAATTTTCTTAATCACATTTTTAAATATAATTATTGTGATCATAAAATATATTTGGGGACTATGTTAAAAATGGAAAGATCCATAACATCAAAATTTACCCTAATAGGAGGGTGATCTAGACGCACCAACTGAGGCTACATGCCCTCGGAACCAAAGAAAGTTCCCATATCTAGCACATAAAATTATCAAGTATCCACCCTCTAGTGGATCACAATTAAAGGAAAAGGTAATGGTGTTGAAACATCCCAATAAATTACTAGAACTGTCAAGGTTCTTTCTATATGGGAAAGTATGATAATATGACAATGAGATAAAACTCGCATACAAATCAATGAGGATATACTCAGAAAAAAAATTGATGATGGGTATCATCTTCAGGGTGTGATTAATATTTCTCATTCTATAAGATATCATCTACATGAAAGTGTAGAATCTTAGTGTCATTCCAAGTCAATATCTAGTGAGATGGTCTACATAAATGAGGAATTCTAAAAATTTTGTGACATCCATAAATTGCAGAAATTGCCACTCCCTAACATGTTTAATCATTCGATCATAGGAATAATCGACAATCAGCATGAGAAACAGGTGGGGCCATATTGTAGAGCCCCACCCACTACATGTATATGGGTGGTGGATTAGAAATTAGTACCCCCAATGCTTTTTAACTCTTTGAGTCTCCAGCTACATGAATGGATGAAATGAAAGTAAAATACACATTTCTTTAGCATGAGAGTATTCCACATACTGAGTGGGTATTTGACACATTACCCCAACTCAATTTTGGATACCCTACTATATGTAACATTGAAGGAAGGCGAGACCCTAAAAAGAATATCACCGACTTCATATCCTTATATGGGCTGCTGATGGCCTCTCAAAATCAAGAAGAGGTGATCAAACTAAATTTTTTTGTGTAGACACTAACAAGGAATTCCTTTTTGGTACATCAGTCTGTCAATAGGATCCGTTGTAGGACAAGAATAATTAATCATACATTTTTTATGATTTCATCTCTATTGTGATGAAAACGAAAATTTCCTACCTAAAAACTGATTGAAATTTGAAAATGAGAGGGTTTCTAACATAATAACCATATTTAAGGGTTTAACATATACACTCATCATCACCCTCTCATAGGATAAACTACTGGAACTATATGAAAAATATATCTAGGACAAGTTTCAAACAACTATGATCTTAATGGTGTTTCCTGGTGGGTTTTGTGATGTCATATAAATGGACAAATGTTTATAAAATTTCATTCAAAGAACCCAATCAAAATATCAACTCATTCACTCACCATTGGTGAAAATTGTAAGAAAATATGAAGTTAGTGTTATCAGATTCATATTAGAAGAAGTTCCCATTCAAGCACCTATATAGGTCTTGAACCACCCAACACCTCATATCAAGAAAAAGTTACAAAAAATTGACCTAGGAAAGAAGCACAGATAAATAAAAGTCACCCTAGATTTGACGAATGGGTGAATATTGAGAACTAATTATGAAATGAAAAATTAAATAATTATATCTTCAAATCCTTGGTAATAACCTAATAAAGCTCCTAGAGACTGGGAATCCCAATGAGTTTAACCTCACTAATCATCCTAACTATTTCCATTTCTATAAAAGGATGATTCGTAAAATCTAGGATTACATCATCATCAAATAAATCATTTTTGTTATGGATGATTATATACATTTGGTGTTACAAAATTCCATAGAGAAGGTGGAGTCCATTACATTTTACCAGTCATACGAAGATGGTGACTCATGGAAATTCCTGGCCAAGAACAGGCAGACGTTCGATAACTAGATGAAAAGAAAAATAGATATCCATGATCCTTCCACCCTAAGTGGAAAGCTATACAGAACCACAATATCTCTTCCACCAAAGTAGAAAACATGAGATATTCCATATAAAGGTGGAAATGACCACCATAAGTATGATTAAATGGATTATGATGAGTCATATTATGTTCCAGCACAATCTTTGAATCATGAAATTTTCTTCCATGTAACGTCCAAAAATGGGAATGTCCCCACCTAATGAACACATCATTGGATGATGATTCCATATTTCCTTCTATAAATGAAATACAATTACAATAACCATTCCATGTTGATGGATATGTCCTATAATATGATTTTTCTCATAAATAACTGGGGAATAAGACGTTTCATACGTATGAACTAGGAATAAAAAATCACTGGCATGATCAGACCCAATATTTCATTCACGTCCACATAAAAGACATATATTCAGCTGAGACATGTGGGAAATCACTCTATTTGGATCAATATGGATATTAAGGTGTCTCAAAATGTTCCATCGGACAACCATTCCAATTTTCCTTATATGACTTCCAATGAGTGGTGTGATTTTCTGATCATCCAATTCAATGTGGAAGGCCAACATGACAAACACAACTAGTATAAGATTCTCCCTCTACAATATCACAAGGATTGGGCCCATCCAACTCAAATGCCTTATATTTTGAACCACATGTTAGGTATCATCCCCCCATGGGAAGCGCTGACCTCTAGAAATAAGGTATACTGTTCTAATATAAATGGACGTTTTGTTAACGATTCTCCCAATCTTGGATGAGGAACATCATTCAATATAACTCAGTGACGAGCTCATAAAAGCCCTCCAAATATGAAGGAGTATCATGTAGAATTCAGTTCAAATGAGTTCTATAAATTGGATACATTTCCATTAGAATTCCATATTGTCATCTCCTTCACTAACCATGATCAAAATGAGTCCATCCATGGGAACATCAGGACCATATACATATCAGGCAGACTCAATAATGTCGACATCCAAAGGGATCCATTTGATAATGGATATGGGATCTACCTCATCCTAATTCAAACCCTATGACGTTTGGGATATATAAAAGGGGACATATCACTCACAAATATGAGCAATCAAGGGTATAATAAGAACGTGCATATACTTATTTGAAATATCATACACAAATTACAATTTTGGGATCTCAATTTTGATGTTATGTTTAAGGTTATACAAAAAGACACTACATATAATATTCTTCTCAAAATACCCATGCTCTATAGACATGGGATGGTACCTTTAATATTCTATCAGTTTCTGAAACACCCAATACATAGAATATTCATCATATTACATGGTACAATTTCCCCCATTGATATATGTGAATCCATATATTTTAAATCTTTATTTTATAAATGGGTTCTCATGAAATCAATCATGGGTGATGATAGGAATTTTACATCCCCCAGTGTCTTGTGGACCACCCATATAAATCACTAGATTATGATTGATAGCGACATTTTACTCCCCATTAATATAGTTGAGGTTATAGAACTGACCCCAACTACTCAATCTCATCCAATCCCTATAGAAATGGTAAAATATAATCATCTCTAGAATCTAATTTAAATGAATCAGACAAGGAGGGATGATATGTCCCTTTTCAGGGGCTATCTCACCCGTATAGTGATAAAGAATCCCCATATTTCCAAATTTTTCTGAAAATGTATCCACATAATTTGAGGAGGGAGAATATGAAGATGACATCATGAATTACCCTCCCATATTAAAGGAAGTATTCTATACTACAATTTATGATCTCTGGATGGTGACTCTAGGAATTGAAGAGTACTGAAAACCTATACTGATTAGCGCCTCTATGCCCAAGAATGATGAAAATATGTATATTGATTTTGATTGAAACACTAATATGTGTTTTAATAGAAATATTTAGAAATGGTCAGACTGAATACAGATGTGGAAACAAACAATCTCAGCTTAGCCGATGAGCATTGAGGATTAAAGTATTAACCGAAGTGGATTTACACTACGGATTCCACCAATATAGAGGAGGAAGTTGAAAATATGATCAAATACAACTTATTAATAGAAGTGAAATAGAGAATATGGTTTTCCAACATCATCCCCATCAAGAAAATTTGTGGGTAGATTATATATTAAATCAAAATTAGAGACCATTACCAACAATACCCAAAGGATGATTTCCCATTGCTAATCACATAACTCATAATCAATGCAGCTTATGGTATCAATTCTCTTTCCTTCAAGGCTGATTATTCATGGTATAATCAAATAATGATGGCCTTGAAATTGATTAATCTACATCCTTCAGTGTGAGCCAAGGGATATTTTTTTATTTAGTCATTTAATTTGTCGTAAATAACACAAGAACCACTTATCAACGTTCCATAAATCATATCATTAATCCATTATTGGTATGAATATTTGAATGTTATTTCAATGACCTTGTAAATAAATCTTGAAATCTCACTGATCACTTTATGAATCTTAAAATACTCTTTGACAAGTTGTGCCAGCACCGCCTAAAGATGTATCTGCAGAAATCATCATTTAGTGAATCAAAAGGGATATTCTTTGGATTTATGATATTCCATCATGGAATTGAGTTAGACATAGAAAGGACTAGTCACTTTTTAGCAAGTCACCCTAAAAATCTCAATTAAATGAGGAGGATCTAATAGAACCTCACCAAAAATTAGTGTTTTATAGCCAACAAGATCAGAAAATTATTTCCAGGAACCAAGATTGTGAGGATTGGAATTTCCAATCAGTGATGTGATTAATAGCAATAATCCCTAAAATTACTCATGTAGTATTTACTAGACCAACCAGTTTTGATGCCTATAATGGAAGGGATTCCACACATCATGTAACTTGATACAATGTAATGCTCTTTGGGCACCGTCCTTGCATAGAAAAAAAATGTGGTGAGTGAGAACAACCTCTACTTCCTCAACTAAACAAATCTAAGTATGTAGAAATGAAACTTTGATGTTGATAAGAACTTCCTTTTTCTCATCTTTATAATTAAAAGGATGAGGAATTACATGTGGCTTCATGAATTCCATATGGTGTATAGTATTGATATGATCATGTATCTATTTGGCCATCCTATGTTAACTAGTTGATTATCATGATGAGTGGGCATTACATGTAAATAAAACATTCAATTTGTATCTTAGAAATAAGTTAAATGACAAGCCTTGGATGAGTTCCTCACAGAACATCCTCCCACATAGAATATACAGGTGTACAATGACCTCCTAGATGAAGAGGTATTATAATCCCATGAAACTATAATTACATGGGAGATAATGTTTAACTGTACCTCTAAAAGTCCAATTGGAAGAAGTATAGAACATCTAAAGATTAGTTGAGAATGATTTGGGATTGAGATTTACTCTCCAAAAAAAATATTTTTACCTACTCATTCTCACAATGGAATTGATGGATGAATTATGAGGAAGAATAACATGCCCTCATCTATGGTTTGGAACTGGAGCTATAGCTTCATATTGCCTATAAAAATAACAAGGCGGATTAAAAACTAGTGATAAGGTAGTTCGATGGAGAATATTCCATAAATAAGGTTGAATTGGCCCCTCTCACTATGTACGTTATGGGATGAATGGTAGAGTTACCTTTTGAGACCATGTTTAATCATGTTCCCTGATCAAATAATGCTTGCGCTAATGCATTAGCTAGTATAGAAAAAATATTTAACTATCAAGATTAATAGGATGCCATCTTCTATATCATGTACCGATGAATAATTTATTTTATCATCATCAATGATATGGATGAAATCAATCAAATCTAAAACACCCTAGATCATGATGAACTAGTATCCTCACTTGGATTAATGTAGTCCATAATTATTATATCAGAAATGGGACTCTCTTGATAGATCATGTCATAAGAGAATAGATTTCATACAGTGAAGTAATCCTTACTCTGGGAAATGTTCTGAATGAGAAGTAGTACATCAATAATAATTTCATTAATAAAATGATTCTAAGATTAAAAACAGAAGGAGAGTTTCTCACTGTCCTGTAGAAAGTCAATGTGGGATCCTATTTCGCTCATCAATTTAGGACCAAGATCGAAAAATAAATCAATATTATGGTTTACTTTTAAAAACCTAATAAATGAATTTTTTTAATTCATTAAGAAATGGAATTCATGTCAGATTCATTAAAACAATATACATCATGCTCCAAATTTTCAACATAAAACTAACTTTTCCTGGATATTTTCCTTTTGTGGAATGGATATTGTGGGGTCATATCCACAAGCCACAAATGGTAGTTTAATTACAACCTTACACCCAAAAACTTATTTTCGTAGTAGGTGGACGAAAAAACCATAAAATGTTTTTGGATGAACAACATCATTGAACTCATAAAATCCTTTATCATTACTTGTTTGGGAGTCCCTCACACAATATTGAAGAAAAATGGCACAAACATATATTCTACAAATATCTAGAATCTATACCAGTAGTACAATATCGAGTCCAATCATTCCTCTCTCTATCATGTAGTGCAATATGGATAGATAGAGGTCATGAAAAAGACACTACTAAAAATACTCTAGAAGATGCATAATAAGGAGGAGAAATCCTAGATGGAAAATATCTTCCATGATTTATGGTCCTACATTACCACCAGACATACTCCTACATAAGAAATGCCACACTCATTGGTGTACGGGACTAAGGTATTGTTACCCATAGATTTCCATCTCCCTTCACTATAAATAACCATTTTTTTAATAATCTTAGATGATGATAAATTGAAAAATGGGTGGATGAATTGGATATGCTTGATGAGATCATATTCAAAACATTGTACATCCTTTAAGTCCATCATAATCATATCACATGATAATTCAAAAAAAAGTTTCAACCCAATTAATTACTCCAAGGATAATTGGTTTTGGATATCAGGACACCAATGATTTGAGGAAAGAATTCTATAAAGGTAGACCCTGAATGTGGAAAGACAAACAATATACATAAGTTCAATCATAATAGATCCTACTCACTGGTCATAATGAATGGGGAGCATGTCACCCCACTCACCAATGCGTAGTATATCAAGAAATAATTTTCATATCTTTCATTAAGAACACCTCATCCTTGATGAATGATGTTTAAATGAATGTCCGCTCATGTCATGGAAATAATATATTAAACTGAATGGTGTCTGACATCTGGAAGACAAGGCATTAAACTATATGGTGTTGTCCCAGAAAAAATACATTAAATTACACAGCATATTACGTCCTGACATCATGACGATAAACTATATAGAAGGTTTCCTTACCGCAAGATGTTAAACTTCACAGCTGATGTCCTTACAACATAAAAATAATCTAAATGGGTTAACAAAACTACGTGTGTCTGGATTCTCATTTCATTGAGATGTATAGGGATTCCTAAATCCTATATCTTGTTCTAGCCACAAAAGGATACAAAATGATCATTCCCTATCCCAAATTTCCTTTACATGGTGTAAAGGACCCTTCCATTCCTTGTTTCATACATCGTAAATATCTCAAATGATCATAGGTATTTTATTAATGGATTAGAAACACAAAAAAGTCATAACAACTAATGATAGGTTAATCATGTTAAAAATGGAATGCCATAAAATGCATACCATAAGTCCTCACATCATGATGTTAAATTGCATGGTCTCTTGCATGACATAAAATTATACATTCCAATACACCTAACTAGAGAGGAACACTATGGTTCGTGATTTGTCTCCTACCAAAACCCATTCTAAATAACTATATATGGCTTGATTGATGTCATCACCAAAAACATAGTGACACATGAAACATCAATCATGGGCCCAGCTATAATAACCAATAGAAACAATTACACCCTCCTTCCATGAAACAATATTACATAGACTGTTTCCTATTAAAGAAATTCATGTGACATAATTACAGACATCATATACTATGTAGTGATACCCAAATTTCCAACCGGAACACTAGTCACAAAAAATGAGAATTAAAATTACCCTCCCTATGTATAGGTCATACATGTGCAATAAGCTCTAATCTAAAGAAGTTCATGTGGATTAGTTCATATTATATTAATACACAAAGTTATTCCCCAATTTCAATCATTTGGTCCACACACAATACCCCTTTTCAAGTCTAGAGGGTAACATCATTGTCAAATGACACTAAAAACCACAGTTCCTCAAGAAAAATATGTGAAATGACACATATCTTAACTAGATACCTAGTGATGGCCAAATCCCCCATACTGGTCCCATCTAAAAAACTGATAAAAACATTCACCCAAAAATCCATACAGACCGAGTCAAATAAGCTACATTCATCTATTTAAGATTCATATTTTCGTACATCATTATTGTGCATGTTATATATATTGCACAGTTTTTATCATCAGTTCCCATGTCCTTCCCTCATGACAAAAAATTTAAATCCAACAAAAATTTCCATATAACTTGATGATAAACATCATAGAATACATCGTTATTACATGATGTCAAACTTCTTGGAGAAAAATACATCCCAGATACATGACACTAAAATTATATAGAAAAAATTCCATTTCTCCTCCCTTATTAAAGGACTACGAGAGTCTTAACTCATTCACCCATATTTGGGGCTTTGTCCACTACCTCTTACACATCTTAATCAATAAAGAACACTTCATGTCTCAAGAACCTCATGTTTCATAAATCTATCCTTGACTTTTATAAATTGATACCTAGCTTCACAAACACATTTTTAACTATACAAGTATTCTAATTTCCATTTCATTTGAACCTTTGATCTTTAAAAAATACATCACTCTATAGAAAAGTCATTCTGATCATTTGGATCCAAGATGTCATTGTAGAAAAATGAACTCCTCAATATGTTTTGAGTAATCCCTAGTATGATTGTCCCATACCATTACTCATGACCTAAGAACATCATTTCATAATTTACAACATGTTCATCTCCCAAAAATAAGGATTTTGGAATGTTCTTGACCATGGTTATCCTAATTAGGATATTTTTTAATGTCCCACATATTTTGTCCATGTGCGTCTCTACCATAAAAAACATGAACTTTTTTCAATGTTCTATGACCTTAAAATATAGAATATAATGGTCTAAATAATAATTAATTAAACTTCTAGGGAATGATATGAAAAACATGTTAGTTAAAAGATGCTCAAAGGGAAACCTGATAAAAATTGACATCTTTAGTCTCTAAACTCTTCATATCCAGCGCTTAAAAAACACTATTATGTAAATAAATAAGGAACAATTAAAATTGGTCAAACTCTATATCAATAGTAAAATACGGAACTATGATCGTTGGACATCTAGGTCCAAGGAAAAGTTAGAGTAATGACCTATCATGGATCCTAACTATGAGAACATGTTCACAAGGTTGTGAAAAACCCATTATATGCTCAAAATCATCTATATTATTTGAAAATATATAAGTAACATTTCATGATTTTTTCCTCTTGGATCACCTCAATATTCCATGGATCTTGGAAAAGGATACCATGCTTTAATGGAACCATTTTTTTGTCCATGCATGTATTCATATAGAACATGAAAATACGCCTATGGTCATCAACCAAAAGCACCACTCTAGTAAAGGTATTTTATATCCTTGTTATCCCTGACATAACTGTGGTAGAACTTAACCCCTTATTGTGTTATGGGCTATTCCCAATATGATTTTTCAACACCATCCCCATGTCCTGATAACTTTGAACCACGATTTACAATCCCATACCAAACCATTTATTTGAATTTGATATCCTTAACAGTAATTTAGTGTGTTTTGTACCCTTTATTAAAGATGAAACTTGACAACCCATTACCTATCCTTTGATGGAATACACCTCATGATTTGAAACCATATGGAGTAGGTATTGAGATTCCCAAATTACTAGTTGGACTAAACTAGAGTATCAGAAACCTTCCTGGAAATCTCTCCTCCTATACCCAACTTCATCATCAAGATGTTCGAGTAATCATAAATATTTCATGGCCCTCAATAAATAGCGGAGGTCATCTTTTCATGATCATGATACAAGTGCATAACAGATTTGTCCAACCAACAAGTGGAATCACCTCCATAAAAGAATGAAGCATAAATCCTTTTGATCCCTTGAAACACAATTGAAGAATCTATCACCTTAGGTTGTTATGGGTCTACCCATATATGTATACCATATTTCATATACAGTAGATCGATCTTGTGGATTTTGACTTATTGCACCCATATTCAAAGTATCAAGGTGGAACTAGTAACCCTAGTGTTTCAACCTCATTCAATTTAATCCCAATATATCATACATGACCCTTGGAAAATATTTGATAAACCTGTGTTTTAAAATTATACCAACACATAAGGGATTTGACCTACCAACTAGAGGGACCTCCTCCTTATAAGAAGGTAGATCTAATCCACATGAGCCTCATCAACATCAAGACAAAACTCAATGCCATAGGGTGTTTTGGGTAACTGATAGCATGTCTTCATCATATTACATGATCATCAATCATGTCCATGTAATGTGACTATAAACTTCATGACATTGTAAAGTTTGAGCTAAATGACCTCAAATTTAAGTTATAGAAGGTCTGGGCTACAATACCCTAAACTATAGCGATTGAAGGTCAGAACTATTAGTACATAACTACAATAATATAATTTATTATATGGTAGAATGTAAACTATAGTGATAGATGGTCTGATCAAAAAGTACATAAAAAATAGTGATATAAGGATCGAACTCGAAGACCCAAAAATAAAACAATAAATGGTCCAAGATAAAATACCTTAAAATATTGTGAAATAATGTATGTTATAAAATAATATAATCAATTGTGAAGGAAGTTTCATGATAAATGTCTCTAAACTATATCAAAACCTCGATTTAGTCTGCATAAATGGAAAATATTCTATGGTACATCATATGGACTTGTAAAAAATCCATTTATGCTCACCAGTCTATCAGATTTAGAAATAGAATGAGTTATCTCCTTCTAGGGTGTATATTTTACCCAAATTTCCTTCTAAAAACCATTTAATATTAAGATAACTTGAATATATAAATCAATAAGGATTTTAAAGTTGGCGGTGATTCATGATCACTTCTCAAGAATAATATTGTGTGATATAAATACTTAGATACATACATTCATCTTGTCATGATATTATGCATATGATGGGTATCACCCATGATTCATGAGACATTAGTTTAATAAAATTTAGTGAAAAAATTCAATGAATGAAAAATGGAAAAAATTATAAATTTTTGATGATCTATTCACAAAAATAATAAAAGTGGTTTATCCTCCTCATGACAGGGTCTCTCCACTAAATGTAAAATCCAATGAATGGATGAGAAAACATAGGCCCGTCATAGTCAGTGCTATGAGGATTCTTGGTACCTAAAATCATATTCTCTAAGAAGGAAATGTATTTTCCTAATTGATTAAAATATATAGTCTGGGCCTCTTTAATCTATTATAACTCCACCGCTTGAGAAGTAGGGTCCATCATGGACTTCTTGTCCATATTAAGGATTATATCATCCTATAGAAACTTTTTCACTAATATCTGAAGATATTTATAATATTTGTAACATTATACTAAAAAATTATATGTATAGATAGTTGAATGCCAACCTCATGATTCCTAGTGCAGACTAAATCTTTCTGAGAATCCTCCTCTACCACACTTTGGTAAAGTTTTTTTAAGGCATCATCCCAGTTTTTCTTCCTTAAAGAGGAATCATCAGCATCTATCACCATAAATTAATAGTTCCACATCATATTCCTTATAGATATCATTTATTTCACCTAGGCATGAAGGGAGGTATTGTGAAATAAATCATAACCATGGGCGGTAAAAGTAAATCAAAGGTGACCCAAATAGTCATTCATCCCTTCAAATGGGGGTTCAGACACTCTAGTCCAGATTCCCCCTTATATTTTTCTCTACATCGATCGATATTGTGATATAGATTTAGGTATTTGGTCTAAGTTTATCCAAGGGATATGATTATAATCAAGGACAAGGACTTAAAGAGAAAGATTCATGCTAATGGTTATTGATGATGTAAGAAGGGATTTAACCACTACATTGGTTGATCCGGTTTGTGGAACACCTAAGGGAGTGAGGAAAAAATCGTCCAAACATTATGGTGAAGACACTACAATAAGGGGAAGATGGTTTTATCAATTGTAGAATAAATAATATGATATCACCATGTAATAAAAATATGAATGATGTTATTAGAATACCGTTCTCAGTTGTGCCTCTAGAAACATCTATTACACTGACTCTATCCTCTAGTGAAGAGGAGACTCCTTCCTATGTTGAAAATAATTTTTGGACTTCAAACACTTTTCTAGAAGATATAATCACTCACCATCCTTGAGGAATGTTGGAAAAAATTCAATATTAGGTGATGTGAAAAAAATAAACTATCCGTTTTAAAATAAGTATTTTCCTTTTGAAAATCACTTCTATAAAGGATAACATAATAGTAGAATCGATACCATTGTTAGAATCACCACAAAGTGATTACACCCACACTATATCATGTATTTTGATTACTGAGACATATTCCTTAAAAAACAAGAATGATTGAGTCAACACCTCAGCTACCTCTACTTCTTGATTGGTTGTGCTAGATAGTGAAAGGTCTACTAATGAAACCAAACACTCACCATCATCCTTAGAAGTAGATACATTCTCTTCCAATAGATCTTGGTCGAGACCAATATATTTTTGTTGGATCAAGATGTGTCTCTATAATAATGAAATACAAGAGTGGAGTGAAATTACACATTAACATGATGATTCTAGATGATAAGACCCTAAAAATATAGAGACCCTTTTTTTTACTTTTCCCTTATAGGGAAGGAACACTAGACGATGTTGATTCCATTGTTCTTATTGTAGAAACATAAATCAAGAATTTATTTGGCCATGTTGTATTAGGGATCCCTCATTATCAGTCCCCCAATCACTAAAATATTCATCTCTTAAAGATTTACCATGGGGGGAATTTTTAGGAGATGTTAGAACTGTATGTTCATCATTATCCTCATATTGTTTCGACTAAAAGATAAACTATGTAAATATGGTTGTAAATAGATAGCCACCCTTTGAACATAGTAGTGAGCTCACCCTTACAACTTCATTTTCAATGCGATATCAATGTTTTTATGGACATTTTTAGCATACCACACATAACCAATTTGTTAACAAAATCGAAATAGAAAACCCTAACCATGATTCTTTTTAATATTATATTAAGTTCATAGAAGAATTCCATGACCTCAGCAAGAAAATCTTTTAAAGTGATACATAGAGGGGTGATGACATGACCAAAACACTATAATGATAGTTCTAATTGCTATAAGATATTCCAAATCTCATCCTATGTGTTAAAAGTCCTCTAAGACATCCACAGTTAGTATACAATATGAATTAATTTGTTTTAAATAGCTTCACCCTCTATTTCCACGCTCACTATAGCTACATCAGTTTATAGTTTTTGATTGTAATGAAGAATATAGTAAATATCGTATCCCCATAGAGGGTGATTCAGGGGATGTTGGTCCTATACATGTTAAATTAATTCTATTTCTAGGTTTTTTAATAGTATTTGGTGGTAATTGGGAAACCTCACTTACCAATTTAGATAATTTCACATTTAGAAATGAATAGATTCAAACATTTTCATTATTACCAAATAAAAAAATTTATGCATCATGAGGAGGATGTTTTATCTCTTATTGAGTATCATCCAAGGTGAAAATCAGCCAAAATTGGAAATCCACCATCAGATACTCCTCGTATTAAAGATAAATCTAGAAAGTAAATCACAAATAGGGGCATAGGAACTAAGGAATAAAACGTCATGGTGCATACAATTGATAGAGGAGATCTCCATCAATAGGGTGGGGAATAAATCCTTCCAAAATTGACATTATATATGCTTGGGGTTCCAAATTGTACTCATAAGTAATAACAATGTTAGCTTTCAGTAATAGGCCTTATGTTTAGAAGGGTAAATGATTATATCGAATCATAGAATCCCTGTTACCCTGATCCTTCATTGTAATAGGTATTACCACAATAATAAATTGTAAGTATGGTTTTATGATAATGGTGGGGATTAAAAAGATATGAAAATATTCATGCCTCACTGATGATCCCCTGACCAACACCATAATACAATAAAAGTTCCCTCCATCCTGTAAGGGGACTTTCCCAAGTATACATGGTGTATAGGGGGATAATGGTTGGCTACCACATGGATTGATTTCCTGATATACCCCCCTTCTATTGAGGTATACATCATGATGGTGTAAACTCTAACTCCACCTTTTTAAATCATTGGATTAATGTACACACTTGGGTAAATTGTGAGGAAACTAGCTAATTAGAAATCATGGTCAGCACTGGGGGAAACATCCAATCACTTTTCTTGAAATTTACCTTCTTTAACCATTTTCATATAAGCATCCACTGTAATATGTGGGGTTATTTTTAGGGAAAAACATTAGAGTCTTATATTCCATATTGGAGAGGTCACTCTTGATGAAGTATCTCACCACGTCTTGAATGAGATATATTCTTTTATAAGTGGCACCTTTTGAAGGGTTGTTTCAGTCGGCCCTATCAGTTCTTGGTTGAGAGGATTACTCCATGTTATGTTATCCATTTTAGACCATGGTGGAAAAAATCATCATATATCCTAAAACTTTTTTGTAAAAAACATATATGTTCAAAATAAATAAACACCCATATTTATATTCATGAAGTGGATAATGTTTTTTTCTGGACACCAATGAAGGAATAGGTCCATCGTTAGACCCTTGATACAGAAGGAAAATGTCATCAATATTAAAAAATAATAATAAACCCCAATTTTAATCATCCCCTCATTGAATTTAGAAGTAATATAATGTAACCAAAAGGGAATACTAGATTACATGCCATAGTGTCTTCCTGATCATGGTCCACATTCGGTAATCCACCTGAAGATCTGGTTGGATGTGGACATCCTCATTATCGAGTGGTAAAAACACACATATGAATGAGTTTCTATATTGGTACCATAAAAGTATGTGGGAATGTAAATCGTTGTACTCCCATCATCATGAACTCCCTCGGAGGCAAGGTATCCCCCTTGAGTGCTGATATCCCTAATGATGTAATGGGTTATCTGATTCTAATAGGATGGTATGAATAATGAATTTAGGGGAGTAATGAGAGTGTAATTGGTAATACAAAAACCATAAGGGGTATGATAATATTAAAAGGGATGATGCCCATATTTTTCTCCAATAAACACTATAATAATCGTATAAAATGTCCCAACATCATTGGAAAAAGTTTTTTCCACGCATGATACAATAGAATTATGAAGGACCTTTACTAGCTTTGTCTCTTTCTTCAAAGGCCTACAAGAAGTATTAGAAGACCTGGAAGAAATTTGAAAACATAAGTTACATATGTCAAGAGATAAAATCTATATTTTCATAGGAATGAAATAATTTTCAATAGATTCATTTTTAATGCATAAATCAGTAGGAAGAAATGATCACATAAATGGATAATGAATCACCAGACTCCTGAAGATCACACAGATCACATAAACCAGCAAGGCCTCATGTAACAACATGAACCCATATATGACTTGTGACCATGTGACCATGAAAATATTACATCATCTACATTATCATCAATGGATTAGTGATGAAGATAGTATATCATATCAAAACCTCAAGAAGGTTATGCTTCCCCACAACCATATTTAAAAATAATAATTATGAAAAGCTCATGGTTGATTCGAGAGGGCATATGGGAAAATAACATATTGAAAATCATCTCTTGTGAAAACAGTCTTGCTGATAGGTGTCATTATCATTTCTTATGGTAAGGTCTTAAAAAGAGGTTAAAATACAAAATATGGGTTCAATATATCTAGAGAATTGTGTAGCTAGTGAATGAACCACTCTCTTATACCCTTTTATAGGATATTTTTTGGAATTCCATAATTCACCTGGTAGAAGAAACGTCACACAAGACATTGACTATAGACTATACCTAATATTTAAGTGGAAAATTACATTCCTAAGAACCCATTAAAAGTCCATATGAACATCACTAATAATTGGGTGGGTCATTTATCAATTAACTAAAAATGAGCATTAAAAAATATAAAATGGATTAAATTCTTGAATATTGGTATTATTTTCCCCAAAAACATAGGAATAATAAACATTATAAGATCATGTGGTTTAGTTAACCCCTTTTAGGAAAGTCAATCGTATGAACTTAATAAGGTCATGAGTATTTTCATATGCAATGAATAGAATGTGTAATTTCCTATGAATCCACTTTGAAAATCCCTCTTTATTTATGTGATGTCATCCCAAACAATTGATGCTCACATTGCGTCAACCAGTAATGATACCCCAAGTCACGTGATATGTCAACTGGAAGATGTCTGATAGACCATCCAAACATCCTTGTAAAATAAGGAGTAAAATACCCAAAATACAACATCCTACTTATATTTTAAATCTCATGATATGTATCACTGATGGAGATACTAATTTTCTTTTAAAAAACTCAATCAAACCCACGATATCTGCAACCCATATAAAATTAAAAATGAAATAAAAAGTGGAAGGATGGGAACCTCTTGATGTCATAAAACATCATGTGATGTTCCCTAGTAAATTCACAAGACATCTCAAGAACCAATTTACATGTATGCTTCATCTTGTGAAAGACCATTGGTATGTCATTCTCATCACTTGAAGGGCCCCAAACATCTCTATTTGACCACTCACTACATATTTGGATGAATAATGAAAAAAGATATGGAAGTTACCATGAATGGATCATGAATATCCTTAGTACATTTCATTTGACATGGGAAAAATCACCAATGGAGATAGTTATTATCTTTCACAAAACTCCAGTAAAATCACAAAACCCTAATGTCCCTATGAATTTAAGTTGCAACTAAAATTTAGATGAAGGGAGACTTTTTTATATTAAAAATCATATGACATGTTTCCATGGTCTCACAATAACACAATTAAGTCCATATTGTTATCATGAAATGTCCCAAAAAATTCACATAAGATCACAGGGAAGTCATTCCATAGGGTCCCAGATGTTGTGTTGGAACACTAGACACGTTTTTATGATAATATGTAAGTCCCTTGGAATGTACACATCATTCAAAAATACCCAATTAATTAGAAATAAAGAAGTAAATGGGTCATTGAAGGAAAGATCTCACAACACCTAAAAATATTTTGAAAACCCTAGATTATCCCAATGAAGAATATCTTGAAACACGTGATAAAAAACCTTTCCATAGACTTCATCATGGATTTTCATGATATGAAATGCGCAAAGAGGTCCATAATAGGGGTGAAAAGGCCAATAAATCCTGACCCCATATTGAAATTAAATGGATTATTACTTAAAACCTCTCACCGAAATACTCAATCATCACAGTGGATATATCAGAGTGTCTGATCTCGATACTAATGACAATATCTATTAGGTAAGATCTAGTGAACAACGTGAGCGATCATGCATCATGGTTAGGTATGTCATCTATAAAATCATAGATCGCATGAAAGAATTCTATATTGTACCAAGAATAACATACCACATATCTAAAATATCAAGTGAGACTAAAAAAATATAACATTGAAAAAATATAAGGCAACTATATTCAATGGGTAGAACAAAGGATAAAATGATTGGAGACTTATGTAAAGAATATACACACTGATCCTCATGAACTTATCATGAACCAATAAAGGCACGTGTCCCCACAAGGACCTGTCACCATGATCTCAAAATTTTCCTTTTGAAAACAATTTGGATCATGTGATGACCTCTAGACATATCATAACAAGTCACATGCATACTGGAAATGTTACCCAAGACTCTCAAAGCTCATTAAGATTTCCATCAAAACCTTGAGGTGTCCGTAATACATGTCACATCACTGATATGGAAGTCAAATAACATGTCATATGAGTTTCATGGAAACACTAGTGTATTCCAAATTCCTCTTGTGGTTTCCTCTAGATATTCCATTCAGATCCCATAACATCATCCAGACATCTCAGTTGTCTTTTTCGGTTCCCTACAGTCATTAAATCATGGATCATGAATCAAACTCTATAAATGGTGCATTTACTATCATGACACACTCCAAGTGTGTCATCAATCATTCATGGTAACACTAAAGAAAGTCAATTAGGACATCTGATGCCCCCAACCATGTTAGTTGAGTTCATGTTACGTCTTCCAGGGTCTTATGGTCTAGCCTCGCAATTTCTTCCAGAAATCTCAAACATGACCATGAAATAAATGTGGGATATTCCATATAGGCTACGCAATATTGATAATATAAATTTTCTTACATGTTAATTCAATTATTATAATGATAGAAAACATAATAGAGTTACAAATGTGGGATCAAATAGTTTAGTTTCTTCAGAAAATTTCCTTTATACATCACATTTACATAATAAAACATAGATTTTATTAAATTCTTTATTATCCAACTTTATAGTGTTAATTTAATTCTTCTTATAACAAGTAATAACCTAATGATATACATCAATTTATGGGGTGAGCTTAAATCTTACTAATAAATAGATAACAAAAAGGATTAATAAAACTTGTCTAAGCATAATAATCATCATCATGAAATAATAATTAAATCACTATAAAAATATTATTTTAACCATTATAAAGAGGAATGGAATGTGGAAATTCAAAAAAAATGAAATCTCATGTCTTAATTGTCAAACAACACAAATTATTATGAACAAATATAGTATCATGTCCACACAGAAAATATATGCATAATCATAACATCATCATTCTAAACAGTGATACTATAATGTTTACACATTTTTTACATTATCTCATTAAATATGTCACATTGCCCAATTCATTGAGATCCATATAATTCTGGAAGCACCTATCAAATCATAACATTTATGTAATCATGCACTCCAGGTAGATCATATGTCAATCAAAAAAACTAAATTTCTTAGGGAAAGAAATGAGTCATATTTCATAAAACATTCAGTCAACAATAAACATTAGGGTCCCAAGTAAAATGAAAATATTTTTGATATAATAATAACTAATCTATAGTGGACAAGATTTAATCTCAAGTAGAGTGAAAATGTTAGTGGGAAAAAATAGTAATTTTGGAGGAATCAAATTTTTGAAATAATTTCCGATTGGAAACTTGTATATCCCAGAAAATTAAAATTAAGAAAAAATAAATGATATCTTAAGAATTTTAAAATAACATCCACAATGAAATTTTTATTGAAAGTGGAATAACACAAAGAATTTTTTTTGGGTTTGATAAATCTACTAACCTTAATTCCCACATAATTATGTTGCATTTGTGCCTCCAAAATAAAATTATTATATTTCATAAAACACCGAACCAGATTTGAATTATTATTATTGGTAAAACTATTTATTAATTATAATAATAGGATTTATTAATTTTTTTTGATGAAATTTATGCATTCTAATATAAAGTTTTTCTCCAAATTTTTTATTTTCATTAATTTTTATAATTTTTTAAATGATAGATTCACATTAGATAAATTAATTAAAATATAATAAAAGATATATAATTACATATTTATATGTTTTATGTAATTCATAATATCCAAATATTATAATGGTTATGTGAATTGTCATGAAAAGTTCTCATTTTGGTGGCTAAACGTCCTTTAACAGGATTTTGTTGAATGACCTATAAATGGAGTATGAAATTTTTTTATATTAGATAAATGATAATTTAAGTAGGTTTAAATCATTAATATAATGTTATCATACTAAATAATTAATTTTATAGTATATTTTTTTAAAAGGAATTGGAAAGAAAGGAAAAAATAAAATTGGGGAATATTTAATTGAGACTTACTCTTTCCTTGGTATGGTTTCTCTAATACGACATGATAACTCCTGTGGTGATTGGAGTTGGATGGCTCCAGAATGTATCTACGTTTTTAGGGAGGGTTAAAATGGTTGATTTTTTATGATATTTTCCTTTGGAAAGGGTGGAATGAGATATTTTATGGGGGAAGGGAGAGGGGTTATTTATGCTTGAAGATATGGCTATTTTTAGAATAAAATGTTATGTAAAATATTATAAAAATTGGGAGACTTGTAATTGTGAGTATTTAGAAATATAAATAATATAGTAATAAAAACTGATGGATTTAAGACTTTATAACATCTTTATAACTAGAATGAAATAATTTATTAAAAAGGGATGTAGAAAGAGTGAAAATTTGAAATTTTGAGAAATCACTTTTTACTTTAGGAATTGGAAAATGATTTTCAGGTTAAAAAATTAAGGATACAGTATTTTAAGGAATAAATTTTAAAATTAAGTATATAATATCCGGAATTTATGTTTTAGAAATAGGTATTTCACTAATACATCATGGATGACGTAATATATATTAGACTGATTACGTGAAAACTATAGTTTTTCTATTCATTAGAAAATTGAATAATTTTAGAAAATTACCCAAAAATCACCCATGCATAGTATCTAACTGATGATTTTAAAAAATTTCTATATTAAACTTTTTTTTTCCAAAATTGATAAATTTAATTTTTATTATAAATAAAAATTTATTTTAAAATACTGATTTTAAAGTTATAATATATTTTATGATATATTAAAAATTTTACTAATTCCTTGTATAAAATCATATAATTATAATAAAACTTTATATTAATATATTAATATAATATATGGAATGAAATTATATGTGAAATAATTATATGAATTATAAAAGTGTACAATGTAATTTATGTTTTACAAAAATACCAGTACATAATTTATCATTTTTAAAACATTTATTCCCTTATACTATGATGTAATTGTAGAATATTTCCCTATATAATATTCCTAAATTTTATCCATACTTTCATAGGTGATGTTACAATTCAATTGGTGATATTTTTATTCATAATGTTAAGGTTAGTATTCCAAGGGTCATGTTACAATTACATTACTTCCTTAATTTCTTGATTAAACTTTTACTTAATTTATCAATCATTTATAATGTTTATATTGTGTTATCTATGTGATTTTATGTTATTTATGAAATTATTATAAGAAGTGAACTTCCAATGATAAAATTTTGGGCCATTACGTTATTCCAGAATTTAAAATTTTCTCCTTCGAAATTTCATTTAACCAAAAAATGTGACCATATTTCCCCATCATTGCTTCATCTAGTTCCCAAGTCACTTCTTCATACTTATTATTCCACCAAAACACTTTTAAAAGGTAAGTTCTATTATTGTGTTTGACTGCATCATTTGTTTCTAAGATATTTTCCATATACTCACCATAAGAGAGATTATTTTCTAACGGTACCACCACTAAATTCTTTACATGTGATGAATCTGGTATGTACTCCCTGGTGAGAGATATGTGGAATACATCATATACTTGATACATGATTTGTGGAAGTTCTAGTCGATATTCCTTAACTAAAACATAATCATGAATCGTGAAGGCTGAAATATACTTGATAATTATATTTCTTTTTCATCCAATATATAATGATTCTCATATATTTAGATATGTGGATAAATACAATGTCTACATCCTTAAACTCCATGTCATGTCAAAGACTGTTTGAATATCTATTTTATCAAAATTGGGCTACCATGAGGTACTTTTGAACAGTTTTTACATTTTTACCATTTCATCATTCGATAATGATCCTAGTAGCTTATCATTATAGACTTCATCACAACAATAAATTGATCTACATGTTATCCAATTAAGGGTTTCATATGTTGATATTTGGATGCTTGAGTGAAAATTTATGTCATAAGAGAATTCATCCAAAGGAATATTTTTGTCCAAACCTACGTTCTAGACCATACAAATTTATCTAAACTTATATTATAGTGTATGAATAGTTTTCTCTGATTTTCTATCTATTTGAGGATGATATGACATACTGATGATCAGCTCAGTGTATAGATAATTTTAGATAATTTTGTAGATCAAGGAGGTGAATCTTGGATCTCGATCGGATAAAATTGATAGTTGTAATCCATGAAAACCTACCACTTCTCTAATGTATATCTATGAAATTTGACAGAGTCTGAAGTCATATTGGATTGTGAAAAATAGTGTAATCTTTATAAGAATATCCATAAAAACCCATGTATAATTTTTTTGTCTCTAGATGTCTATATAATTAAAATAATAATGTCCAAGGTGATTTTTTTTCCTATTTCCCATGTTATTATGAGAAATTATTGAATAAATAAATTAGACTTTTTTCATTCAGCGATCACTTGAAAACACACTAGGCACAATGATCTATATTTTTTTATCTCTTTCTCCATATTGTCCTACCAATAGTTCCCTCAAAGATCTTGATAAATATTTATTCTCTAAAGGTGAATAGAGAATTTTGAGCTATGTGCATCCTTCAAAAGTTCATCATTAATCTATGGATTGGATGGTACAAATTTTCATGACAAAAATCTTTTTAATCTTTCCTCATCAATTTTGAAATCTATGTATTTATATTTTCTTAGTGCTTATTCTTTCATCAAAATTTTCACTCCATTTCTTTTAGAATCCATTATTTTCATCACGTGGGATGATTGAGGACTAATTTGAGAAATTATTGGTGATATTCCTTCCTTAATGGTTCCCATTTCCATACTTCACACATCTATGAATATTGGATCCTTCTTAATTCTCATGATTTGTAATGTTTCATGATCCTTTCTACTTATAGCTTCGGCCACAATATCTTCCCTACCTGGATGGTAGAAGAATTATATTTCGTAATCCTTGATGCGTTCAATCAATATTCACTATTTAATTTTAATATCCTTTTGTTTAAATATATAAATTTTTCTTTTATTACTAGTATATATATCATACTTCTCCCTTAGAGCTAATGACACCCGATATTCATCATAGAGATTACATTTACCAACTCTATATCATGTGTGGGACAACGTTTATCATTAATTTAGAGCTTCCTTGATGTATAGGTGATCAATTTAAAAATTTTAATAAGTACAGTGGCTAATATCATCTTTTATGAATTTTCAAACACCACAAATAGTTTCCCACATTTTGAAAGTGTGTGTGATGGAGTATTTATAAGACTCTTTATCAACTCTTTGATGTAGTATTCACATACACATGACTATAAAATAATTCTCCATTCTGATTCATCTTTTTTAGTGGGTTTGAAATCAATATAAATTCTTCCAAAATAACCTGTAATACCCAACAGGACTAAGGAAACTACAGTTCTCCATTAAATATTTTTTCATAGGCCACTCTTCAAATGCCTTTGTGTTTAAAGGGTCCATAAATATTATATGAGACTAAAACAATTTTCTATGCATTATTTAGATACAATGAGAGGTAAATTCATTTTCATATAATATTATCTGTGGTGTATCATACTCAAAAAATAGTTCAATAATACATGAGTGATCAGAAATCATTGATGAGTATAAAATGAAAGAATCATCCCTAGTTCTAGTAATATAAATCTTTATTTTGTAAAAATTAATGTATTTTTGATGGGTATAACCAAAATATTTCTAATCCACTTTGGATATAAAAGCCATAGGAATTTTCAACTCTATTTTAATTTTAAAATAGAATACCAATATGAATAAATATACATCCCAAATCATATATAAATAGTTTAGCTAAATATCCTGAACTAGTCTAGAGATTATCTATTTATATGTATATATATTCCAGTATATTCCTTTAAGTGATATATGGAATGTAATAATTAGGTTCACAATAATATAAAAAGTATATTTAGAAAAGAATTAGGTTGGTAAGATAATAAATATATTAACAAATCACTCATTAATCATTAAAATATATTTTTCTTTTTCTTTACTTCAGGTTGTTACATTCACCACACCCTAAATAAAATTCATCATCTCAATTTGATCTAGTGCTCAAAAATCATGGTTTTCAAAATAAAAAAAATTACTTTGTTCAAAGCCCATGCTAGAAAATGTGTTAATAAAACATTCTAATAATAAAAGAGAAAGAGTTGTAAATATCATATGAAATAACATATCACTGGGTCTCTATGTAGCCTAATATTGGTGATATGTTAATATATGAAAATGGTATAAAATATTAATAATTTATATATAGTTATAATGATCGTTGATCATATGAAATTTAATGATCAATATGAAGTTAAGGCCATAAAAACTATAAATATGTTATTATTTATAATACCATGTGATTCATCATATATGAAGTTAATAAGAAAAAAAATTATTTTATGATCATTTTCCTAATATTGATGAATTCTTTTATAATATATTAATATGAGGAAATATAAATAATTTATATGTTTTTATTTTATATTTACGATTTCATACATTGAATGTGCATAATTTTCTACATCATATCTCAATTCATGAAATAAACATTATAAAATAAAAAATTTATTCTTAAAGTACTAAATGTTTAAAGTAATGATTTATATGATTTATAAAATAGTGAGAAGTCTTTATATATATTTCTAAATATTATCTCAAACTACAAGTGTTAGAAAAAATTATTCAATATAATAAAGTATTATATAAATTTAAATAATAAAACAACTAGTTCGACATTAATATTTATCCATTAAAATAATGAAATATTAACTAGAAAAATATATAGAACATTTGTAGGAAAAACACCATCACCGCCTTTTGGTTCTATTTTCATGCTCTTTAGACTTATCAGATATGATGAGTTACGACATGGAATTCATGTTTTATTCTATCTAAAATGTTATTAATATAATTCATATACCCATCCCAAAGGTTAATAAACCATAATCACCTCAACATATTGATGTGATAAACACTAAAGGAATCCAATACCATTAAACCTATTCCCATATAATGTAAGGTAATTATTCCTTAATCCACATTTTCCCTGGAATATATATAAAATTGTGGGTTTTATTTCCATAAATGACTCCAAAAAACCATTATTCTTATTATTCTTGAATAACATAAAATATGGGGATTTTAATATTATAATCTTAATATCATCCATAATGTCATGAACCCATGATGGTATCCAAAATTTTAGGGATATATTTAAATGAATAAATATATAATTCTAAAAATTATAGCAATCCTTATATGTTTTAGGATTCATATAAAAAATAACATTGATATTTAAACATCCATTATTTAATTATTGAATACCAATAAAAAATAATTGAACCATTTAATTTCACGATATATACTTCAATGTTTAAGGGATAAACATTTATTATAGGTGATTTAATCATATGTTGATGAAGTTACCCACATTAATACTATGATATATAAATTGATCAATAATATGATCTTTATTTGCATATATCATAATTATAAATTTCTCTTGGAAATTAATTTGGTTATTTCTATAATTTAATCACATAAAACATTTCCCTAATCCTTTTAAAATCAATCATGGGTTTTTCTGTCCACATTTATGACATGACGGTAATCGATCCGTCATTAATAGATAGTCACCACCACTCAATATCTTAGTTAAATCCATAGCTCTCTTCATTAGTGAATTCTACATTTATTTATGGAATATGTTTTTAATTGTATTTTAGGCATAATGATTGAGAATAATCACAAAATACTTCACTATACTCACCATCCCACTTAGATTCTCATCAACACATTGTCTATTGCATTTTTCCTAACCAATTCCCTTATAGTTCCCAATATTTACAAAAACCAAAAAGAATATTTTTAGGAAAAAATAATATTGGGAAACAAAATAATAATTGAGAATAACTTATATTACTTTTAAATCATTATATATATATTTTAAATAAAAAATTATATATGTTTAAACAATAGAATTCATTTTCATCATCTATTCAAATCTTTAATATATTTTTTTAAAAAATTTAATTTATAAAAACAATATCTCCCATGGGATTCTGAATTGAGACTTCTAGTAAGACATATTTTCTTTAACTGGGAAACACATGATTATGGTGTGACATTCCATTTTATGAGTTATTACCATATGTATATCAGTGTAATAACTATGTTGACTTATACTATCCATATATAGATATATTTCTAAGAACAAGGATAGAATATATTATATAACAAAACATTTTGTTATTTTCAATACTTATCCACATGTTATATCATGAGGTTATGTTACCTAATATATGTTTTCATTAATCTAGTTCCCACATTTTCTACAACTATTACTCGAATAATAATATTAAATATCATGGATGAGGTATCATATAGTTCATTGTTACTTCATTATATTGGAACTAGATGCATGTGGACACATCTTTATTGATCAAATTGTTTTATATTCATGGTAAAATAGATATATATTGTATCATAATTTACATTTTAAAATAGGAAATTAAAATTTTGTGAATGTAAATATTTTTTAATCATTAAAATCAATAAAATATTCATTCTTCATATCCTAAGGTATGTAAATAAAATGAGAGTGGGATAAAATGATAAGTAAGCGTTTTGTACAATGTAACCTATCATGAATTAATAAATATATCAATATAGAATGGAAAAATATCAAAACACACTTTACATTTAAATAAAATCACTATTTATATTATATAATACATAATCAAAATTGAATATTAAATAACTGAGCGCATATGTCATATAATCAATGAAATGAGGTTTAAATGAATAAAAAGACAATATAAATATAAAAATATCGTGGAAAATAATAATAACTGAATTCATAGTGATTTGAATTCATAGTTATTGTGGACTAATATATCAAGAATCATGATACATCTACCATCAAGACTGTTCACAATATGGTTTATGTCTATGGATAAACACCAACAAGATTTTTTCAATTGATTTTTCTTAATATACATATTGATTCACTAAGGGGAATTATAATTATCATCCCCACCCATCACAACAAGTACAATGTATTCCAAATATATCGAATAATTGATTAAATTATTTACTAGTATGTATTATCACAAAATATCTATATTGATTAGAGAATAAGGATTCATAAATATTTTCCCAGTTAATCAAATAACATTAAATATATAAAATTTATGTTCTGAAGTTATAAAGTTTATAAAATAATCTTATCTATCATACAAATAATATCGATATTTAATATAAATGTAATTTCATATGAAAATGGATTAAATGAAAGTGAATATTTCAAGTGAATGTTAGTGGATAAAAATTTGAACAAAGGATGTTAATGTCAATACATTACATGGAGAAATGATCATAAACCATCCACTGGAATAATAAATATTGAATCATTGCTATATAACACTAATGTAGTGAATATAAAATAATTAGTTTTTTTTGGAAAATAGAAATTCCTTTCAAATATTTGAAGAACATTCTTCAAGAAAATAACCATTTCACATTGAAAGTATCACTTAAAAACTCAAATTTTTGGAAATATTAAGAAAATATTAATAAATTATATCCACTAAATAATAACATGGGGGTTTAATGAAATGATAGTTCATGATGATAGTAAATTACATACATGTCATATAAGTTATAAAAACATTCAATTAACACTATTGTAAAAAGGGTAAAAATAACCTCATTTAGAAATAAAAAATATATTTCATTAATATAATTTATTAAAAAGAATAAATTTTCTAAAAATTAAAATAATAAATCATTCTAATATTTATTAAAAATAATTCACTCATGTTTAAAATCAATGATATGGAAGAAAATGGATTTTTTCTAAAGTGATAAATACACATAGATTTCATTTAAAAATCTTAATCATTTAAGTAAAAATGTGTGGGAAAAGGTTCTATTACATGTAACCATATAGAGTAACTAGAGATTAATAAAATTAATGGGTTTTATTAAATAATTATTACTTAACTTCCATTAATATAAATTCAATAATAAATAGTCCGGATTAAAATCATATTATGAAATAATCCCTCATGATGATCATAATGGTGAAGTGATAATTAATCAATGAATAGATTAAGTTTTTTAAATTAAATACATGTATTAAAAATCATATACATCTTATTATAATAATAATTCATTAAATAATCACATAATATGAAATTCAATGAAGAGGTAATATAATCTAACGAAAATAAAATTTGTTCGAAAATAATTTACCACTTGGAAATTTAAATTAAAAACCACTTGGAAGAAATAATTAGAATTGAAACATAAAATTTAATTATTTATTAGTTATTCATGACATTAAATGTTAAATTGGATTTATATAGACCATTTAAAATAAATTATATTCATAACATTTCAATATGCCACAATGAATGGAAATAGTAAAGAACTCTCGTGTATTAGGCATCTTTTTTGTTGAAATTTTTTAACTACTCATTTAGTTATTTATTAAAGATAATATTTAATGAAATAACCATGTTAATATTTATAATTTCATATATGATCAACTTATTATATTTTTCACAAATTTGTTAATACTATTTCATTATATTCACTAATTCTTTTATTAATTGCCTTGTTTTCTCATACTAGTTTTTTTCAAATAATTCTAGTAATTTTCATTATGGAATATAACAATCATATATATATTAATAATAATGTAAAAAACATTAAATTTAAATAATATATACATTTTTAAAACCATTCACAAAATTTGGACATTGAAAATTAGTTGCATCGCTTTGTGGATACATTATGTCATATGTATGCAAGATTGAATATGCAGAGACCCGAAGCTTGACATACATTTACATTACATTACATTTTCGGAATACTTAGTACATAACAAAAACACACACACAAGGATCGTAATAGTTTAGTGTCTTTGGAAACTCGGAATATAATCTTCTAATCGTGGTGAAAGATCTTCAACATCTCCCATAAATATCTTCATTTTTTTTACCTAAAACCTTTCTTTATATCCTGGGGAAAATAAAACATAAAAGGGTGATCTCAAATGCTCAGTAAGTGTAAAAAAAATAAATATCAATCACATCATATTCAAAAGAACATAACATTTTGGAAATCTTAACCTGCAAAAGAGAGCATAATTTCATAACATGGGATAAATCATGGCAGTGAAATTTAATCACAATAATCATAACATAAAACCTGAAACTTTGTGGCATACACACATAATCATAGAGAATCTTATCTTATTAGTCAAGACTCATTGCCAAGACTATCTTAGTGGACAAAGTCCATTTCTGAATCGAGTAACCCTCGTTTTAGTCCTGTTTCACTGAACCGGTATAACCTACCATTCCAGCCATGTCTATCTCATGAGATATAAAATCTTTACCCATTTCATTGGAGGGAGATATAGGTCCCACCCATCTCATAATGATACCATTATTATGCATGCCACAAAATCATAAACCATACATCATTGGATAACCCATGTAATAAAAATGGGAATCTTAAACATCATGACATCATAAAAAAATTCATATATGATAAAGGAATTCATAAAAATAATTCCATCACAACATAATCAAATCAATGTAATAATAGGGATAAAAACAGAACCCATTATTATCTTAGATGGAAAATAATTTTGATAAAACACTTGAACTTCATTCTTGAGGAAAATATCCTTTCTACTTCAAAAACACTTTTCCTTTCTTAACATGTCATACAATTTTAAACTAAAAGAAGTTGATTAAAAATAAACATGAAAAATTGTAAATTAAGCTTCTTGGAATGAATTTTTTAAAAAATCCATTCATGCCGTATAAGTTAAAAAAACATTATTCTCGTACTTTTGTCGGAAAAGTCAAAAAGTACCTCATACGAAAAACGACAAAAGATTCCTTTCATATATTTTACTAAAAACTCACCGAAGGTTAAAATTGGATTTAAAAATTTTTATATGGATGTAAATAATATTACATGTTGAGGAAACATGGATGTGGATGATAAAATACACCCCAGTAAATACCAAAGTATAAACAATCTCGGATAAAAATGAGACTGTGATATTTCCCTTACCTTAGGTCTGATTTGCTTCGTAAGTGTCTGAACCTCCTGTATAATGATTTAAATAATGTCATTGACTTATTACAGAATCATATTCATTGTTATTATACCATATATGGCTCACTTATGACTTTATATTACCCGTTCTTTTGTAAATTCATGTTAAAGTAGCGTTTTGGGTAAAATCGTCTCATTGGTCATTCGTGTTTTAACTTGTAATTATTCATATGATTACATAGATCATTATTAATTAATTATAGAATATAAAACATGATTTATATATAATATATATTCAGAATATACATATATATAATGGATCGATAAATGGAAAGAAATACACCGTTCATGGAGACGGTAGGCCGTACGTACGCATGAACGCTGTTTTCTTTTCGTTATTGAATTGAGTGGAATTAAGTAGATGACATACATATATATATACATAATTACAGTAGATTTATAATGTCATATATTTCATGATTACTTATTATATATACTTTATAATCATTCATTAATGGTTAAAGTGGAGAATGAATCTCATCGCGTTGTGGAGACGGTAGTCCGTACGTACGCACGAGCGATGATATCGTTCTCATGATCGTGGGACTGTATTGGAGTGTATGTATACTATTTGAGAATCGATATCACTTTAAAATAATAATATATAGTTATTATTTACACCATTATACCCATCCAAGTAAGGTGGTGGTGGAAAATAGATTTCACCACGACATGGAGACGGTATTCCGTACGTACGCACGCGCGGTGATTTCATTTTCCGTAGGATGGATAGATGGTGAAATATGATTGTTTAATACTTATAATAACATATCAGTATATGAGTGATACTGATTTTATTACTTCATAATGAAACAACCTAAGAAGAAGAAGTGGAAGAAGAAATAAAGGTGAAAGAATCGGTAATGGAAATTACCTCTTCTTTGAAGAGCCTCTTTGAGACCTCCTCTTAGGGCACTAAAATTGGGATTTGAGGAAGACCAGAGCCTCTAGGATGTTTCTAGGGAAGTGGAGAAGAGAATTTGGCAGGGGTTTGCCGATCTTTAAGGCTCAAAGTTGTGTGAGGAAGAGAGGGAGGAGGTGCCCTTTTATAAGGGAGGATAGGGGCACCTTTGGAATTACGAAAAATATTATTTTATTATAAAGTCAAGTTAGGTTTTAAATAGCTCAAAATTGATTTATTTCGAGTCTAAGGTGGGTATGGGTATAAATACTCTCATCCAATAGGATTTAGACAAGTTTAGGTTATTATTTTAACCTTATCAATTAGATTTAACTCTAAGTTAAATAATTTAACTTTTAGCTGTGTCTTTTTGTTTTCCTACACTATATGGTTAATAAACATACTATATCAAGCCAAAAGAACCCCAAGTTGTTTATTATTAATATATATAATCCTATCTAAGTCTTTTGGCCGAACCGTGATTTTTAGGAATAAAATTACAATAAATAATATAATATTTGTTTTAAAAACTAATTTATGTCAATTTTGACACTATTTGGTACATGATTTTTATGAAATTCATAACAGAATGATAAGTTCTAACCAAGTTACTTATATCCACAATAACATGTCATATTAATCTAGAAAATTAGTGTAAGTCATAAAAAGTCTCAAATTACATTTATTTGGGCATTTATAACATCAATTATGTCAATATTTCATTAATAAGACAATTACTACATCATCTTTGTGTCATAATAAATGATAATTATTTAATACCTAAAAATTTTAAATAAATTTGTATGATGTAGATAATTGTATTAGATTTCTGGAGACTATTCATGTTTGAAGTTTCATGAAGTTTATCACTAGATTAAAACTATTATACCTATAAGATTTAAGAAAGTGACATGTTGTCACATTCTTTGGTTTTAATAATAATTAAATTATTTTTATTGACAAAATTTAATTAAATGAAACTAATATGACCCTCAGGTAATATGGGTCTACTTTTAGTCATCCAATAAGATTTTGACATTTGTTAGGGTAATTTTAAAATATTATATTTACCCTTAATTACCCAATTTAACTTTAACTATGGTAAATAAAATTTACCGTAGTTACTATTCATAATTCCCAAAAATAAAAAGTAGCCTATTAACATAATTTGGACCCACTGATTCCAAATATGGAATCCATTTTTTTAAAATTCAATACACAGAAGTTGCAGAAATTAAATTAAAATTAATCCCGTTGTCGAATAAAAACGGGTTTTTGTTTAAAACATTGCAAAAGATTGAATTGATTTAACCTACGAATTCAAGGTAAAATCAATGCTAATGACAATCATTATATTAAATGGTAAAAATATATTCTATTTATACTTTAAAACCATTAAATATTATAATTTAACCACATAAGATATTACGATGAAAAAAGTTGTTTTTAATTAAAATATAGCGTGTTTTTACTATTCATTAAAATATGAAAGTTATCAGAAAAATATCAAAACTTTATCTAATGTAAATTTTTATATCCTGATTCAAAAGAAGAATTCTATTTTGTAAAATTGAACATATAAACATGTCAAAAACTAGATTTAATGTGGGTACGCCATCAAAAGGCGGCAAAACTGCATTTTTTTAAAAATACTTATTTTACCCGAAAAATTTATTTTTTTCTTATACCATGTTCTAGAAAATGTGTAAGTTAAATAATAATTTTATAAAATTCAAAATTTAGTTAAAACTATTCATAACGTCTATTTCATGACAATATTATAATAATATATCGTTGTTTATTAAAACCCAGTATTGCGTACAACACACGCTATCGAGGAAGGTCGCGATTGCGTGTAATGCAAGCCATGTCAGGGTTGTGTGTTGTGAAAGAATCCTTCGTTGTTTCGTATAACAGAATCCAACCATATTTCATTTATACATTGAATATATATATATATATAATCAATGTTTTGTAGAATAACTATTATCAAAATTGTGTGTAACACGATCCAAGAATAGTGTTGCGTATACTGCAAGCTAATACGGTGTTGCGTATAGCGCAAGGTAATCTTGTTGTAGAAAACAACGCAAGACATTAATGAAATTAAAAGAATATTTTTCATAAAATCTCGGGGTGTTACATTCTACCCCCCTTAAAATGAATTTCTCCCTCGAAATTCGTCGGGGTTATAAATGGTTTACTATTCGAAAGTTTCTTTAATTGAAACCCACATCGTAAAAAGGAATACCAAAACCAATCATTAAAAACAAAAGTATGAAACATAACGGTTACCCAAATAAACTAATCATTGGGTTTCCACATAGGTGAAAATATGGATATAGAAGAGAAATCTAACCATCATGTTCTGATGGAGAGTGGTATAGAACATGGCTATGGAAAAGCTAGCAATCACAAAGCCATAAATATGTGACGATCTAAGGTACCATCTGATTCATCAGATATAAGAGCACTATGACAACATTTTTGGTTTTCAAGATCATTTCCCTAAAGTTGATGAAATTGGAATTAGAAGAAATACTTTCGTGATTTTGGTATAGTCTCACCGTTTGTCGTTCTTTGAACAATTTCCACTTCATCTCTTAAAGAAATGAAGTTGAATTTGTCATTCGTGATGTGTTAGCAGATCATGTGATAGAATGATGGGTCATTCCATCTCTTTCAAACAAAAGGTTAGCAAAAGTTATAAGTCCATCTTATGGTTAATCGTATATGGTTCCAAAAATGAACTTATACTTCATATATCATACCGCTTAATAAAATAAAACTAGTTTCTACTAACCAGGGACTTCCTGTAGGCCAGTGGTAGGAGATAAAGGCCAGTCGCACTTTGGTTGTGGGTTCGATTCCCACAGCCTTGTCCGACATGATGGGCTATCGCCCGTCCTACAGGTTGTCCTTTTTCTAAAACTATATTACTATAACATACCATCAATAATATCGAAAAAACATCTATCCTTAAATAATACTAACTTATGTCCAATATAATCCATTCCAATCTTTACTCTTATCTAAAATACTTCAGTCCAAGCTCATAGTATAAAGAAAATGATCACGTGAATGCCATCGTTTATCCCCCATATATCATAATATATTTCTTGTTGGTCAAATTACAAACATGTGAATACATTAATCATGTATTCTCTTGAAGAATGAATACCCATTGAACCTTAGTGAAAACATTAATGCAGTTAAAAGTTAACACTTTCCACATACCAAAATCCTTAAAATTCTATATACTCAAACCATGATATCACTTAGTCCTTATACCAATCATGAGATCATGAATACTATCAAACATATTAGATTCTCTTTATCCCTTAATTATGTGCATATCATCTGCTTTCCAAAAATATCTGAATAACCTTTCATGGATACTGGTAACATTAATCATACACTTTCAAAATTCAAGGAAAGACAACAGTGTAACAATCCTTAAATGTCTCTTTATTCCATAGTACCATGAGATTACTTATACAACATTACACATAATAAACATGTAATCATTCCACTACATTCTTAAACCATTGACCGAGCTTCAACAATTCTTTCATCTCACATATAATTTGTAGTCTCTTCATCATCATCAACATAAATACTACCCATACGACCATACTGATTCTCTTCACAAGACATTCCCTTAGGGCATTGGTTTGCATAATGCCCGTACATTCCACATTTAAAACATTTAACCATTGTTGATGTCGTAGCAATACCATTATCCTCATCCCTGGTGTTAACTGAACCTTTTCCTTTGCACTTATTGGCTTTGTGTTCTTCTTTTCCACACCCAAAGCATCTTCCAGTTCCTTTGAAACATTCTCCTTGATGCCTCTTCCCACATGATTTACATAGGGGAAATTGAACTTTCTTTCCTCTATGATCATCATGAAACTCCATCTTTCTCTTATTAGCCGAGTCAGGAAACTTACCAAATTTTACTTTATTGATCATATTATGAGATTGCTGATTCGGCATAATAATGATGTTTGGACTTCCAAATCCCATTTCATTTGGTTGATCATGAAGAATATCATTCCATTGTCCATCATATCCTCCATTATCGTGAATCATCTTGTTTCCAGCCATTTTCTAAAACCCAAAAAGAATATTGTGAGAGGCAAAAATCATAATAAAGGGGGAGTAACTTCAATATCTAACATCTTTGGTTTAATCTAATATCGTTACCATAGTTCTAGGACTATATCCTATACGTATACTTATCCTTAGGGACATCCATAGACATACCTTAGAAATGTCTCTAGAGATCTCACTAACGTTTTCGCATCCTAGTTTCCAAAGGTTGACTAAACCATTCCTCTGATACCAACTATAGAGACCCGAAGCTTGACGTACATTGACATTACATTACATTTGCAGAATACTTAGTACATAACAAAAACACACACACAAGGATCGTAATAGTTTAGTGTCTTTGGAAACTCGGAATATAATCTTCTAATCGTGGTGAAAGATCTTCAACATCTACCATAAATATCTTCCCTTTTTTTACCTAAAACCTTTATTTATATCCTGGGGAAATGAAAACATAAAAGGGTGAGCTCAAATGCTCAGTAAGGGTAAAAAAAAAGAAATATCAATCAAATCATATTCAAAAGAACATAACATTTTGGAAATCTTAACCTGCAAAAGAGAGAATAATTTCATAACATGGGATAAATCATGGCAGTGAAATGTAATCACAATAATCATAACTTAAAACCTGAAACTTTGTGGCATACACACATAATCATAGAGAATCATATCTTATTAGTCAAGACTCATTGCCAAGACTATCTTAGTGGACAAAGTCCATTTCTGAATCGAGTAACCCTCGTTTCAGTCCTGTTTCACTGAACCGGTATAACCTACCATTCCAGACATGTCTATCTCATGAGATATAAAATCTTTATCCAATGCATTGGAGGGAGATATAGGTCCCACACATCTCATAATGATACCATTATTATGCGTTCCACAAAATCATAAACCATAGATCATTGCATAACCCATGTAATAAAAATGGGAATCTTAAACATCATGACATCATTAAAAAAATCATATACGATAAAGGAATTCATAAAAATAATTCCATCACAACATAATCAAATCAATGTAATAATAGGGATAAAAACAGAAACCTTTATTATCTTAGATGGAAAATAATTTTGATAAAACACTTGAACTTCATTCTTGAGGAAAATATCCTTTCTACTTCAAAAACATTTTTCCTTTCTTAACATGTCATAGAATTTTAAACTTAAAGAAGTTGATTAAAAATAAACTTGAAAACTTGTAAAGTAAGCTTCTTGGAAATAATTTTTTTAAAAATCCATTCATTCTGTATAAGTTAAAAAAACATTCTTCTCGTATTTTTGTCGGAAAAGTCAAAAAGCACCTCGTACAAAAAACGACAAAAGATTCATTTCATATATTTTACTAAAAACTCACCGAAGGGTAAAATTGTATTTAAACAATTGTAGATGGATGGAAATAATATTACATGTTGAGGAAACATGGATTTGGATGATAAATAACACCCTAGTAAATATCAAAGTATAAACAATCACGGATAAAAATGAGACTGTGATATTTCCCTTACCTTAGGTCCGATTTGCTTCGTAAGTATCTGAACCTCCTGTATAATGATTTAAATAATGTCATTGACTTATTACATAATCATATTCATTGTTATTATATCATATATATTTCACTTATGACTTCATATTACCCTTTCTTTTGTAAATTCATGTTAAAGTAGCGTTTTGGGTAAAATCGTCTCATTGGTCGTTCGTGTTTTAACTTGTAATTATTCATATGATTACTTAGATCATTATTACTTAATTATAGAATATAAAACATGATTTATATATAATATATATTCAGAATATACATATATATAATGGATCAATAAATGGAAAGAAATACACCATTCATGGAGACGGTAGGTCGTACGTACGCATGAACGTTGTTTTCTTTTCGTTATTGAATTGAGTGAAATTAAGTAGATGACATACATATATATACACATAAGTCCAGTAGCTTTATAATGTCATATATTTCATGATTACTTATTATATACACTTTAAAATCATTCACGAATGGTTAAAGTGGAGAATGAATCTCATCGCGTCGTGGAGACGGTAGTCCGTACGTACGCACGAGCGATGATATCGTTCTCATGATCGTGGGACTGTATTGGAGTGTATGTATACTATTTCAGAATAAATATCACTTTAAAATAATAATATATAGTTATTATTTACACCATTATACCCATCCAAGTAAGGTGGTGGTGGAAAATAGATTTCACCACGGCATGGAGACGGAATTCCGTACGTACGCATGCGCGGTGATTTCGTTTTCCGTAGGATGGATAGATGGTGAAATAGGATTGTTTCATACTTATAATAAAATATCCGTATATGAGTGATACTGATTTCATTAGTTCATAATGAAACAACTTAAGAAGAAGAAGTGGAAGAAGAAATAAAGGTGAAAGATTCGGTAATGGAAATTTCCTCTTCTTTGAAGCGCCTCTTTGAGACCTCCTCTTAGGGCACTAAAATTGGTCTTTGAGGAAGACCAGAACCTCTAGGATGTTTCTAGGGAAGTGGAGAAGAGAATTTGGCAGGAGTTGGCCGAGCTTGAAGGCTCAAAGTTGGTGAGGAAGAGAGGGAGGAGGTGCCCTTTTATAAGGAAGGATAGGGGCACCTTTGGAATAACTAAAAATATTATTTTATTATAAAGTAAAGTTAGGTTTTAAATAGATCCAAATTGATTTATTTCGAGGAAAAGGTGGGTATGGGCCTAAATCCTCTCATACAATAGGATTTAGACAAGTTTAGGTTATTATTTTAACCTTATCAATTAGATTTAACTCTATGTTAAATAATTTAACTTTTACTGTGTCTTTTTGTTTTCTTACACTATATGGTTAATAAACTTACTATATCAAGTCAAAAGAACCTCAAGTTGTTTATTATTAATATATATAATCGTATCTAAGTAATTTGTCTGAACCTTGATTTTTAGGAATAAAATTACAATAAATAATATAATATTTGTTTTAAAAACTAATTTATGTCAATTTTTACACTATTTGGTACTTGATTTTTATGAAATTCATAACAGAATGATAAGTTCGAACCAAGTTACTTCAATCCACAATAACATGTCATATTAACCTAGAAAATTAGTGTAATTCATAAAAAGTCTCAAATTACATTTATTTGGGCATTTATAACATCAATTATGTCAATATTTAATTAATAAGACAATTACTGCATCATCTTTGTGTCATACTAAATGATAATTATTTAATCCCTAAAAATTATAAATAAATTCCTATGATGTATATAATTGTATTATATTTCTGTAAAATATTCATGTTCGAAGTTTCATAAATTTTATCACTAGAATAAAATTATTATACTTATAAGATTTAAGAAAGTGACATGTTGTCACATTCTTTGGTTTTAATAATAATTAAATTATTTTCATTGAAAAAATTTATTTAAATGAATCTAATCCGACCCTTAGGTGATATGGGTCGAATTTTAGTCATCCAATAGGATTTTGACATTTGTTAGGGTAATTTTAAAATATTATATTTACCCTTAATTACCCGATTTACCTTTAACTATGGTAAATAAAATTTACCGTAATTACTATTCATAATTCCCAGAAATAAAAAGTAGCCTATTAACATAATTTGGACCCACTGATTCCAAATATGGAATCCATTTTTTAAAATTCAATACACAGAAGTTTCAGAAATTAAATTAAAATTAATCTCGTTGTCGAATAAAAACGGGTTTTTGTTTAAAACATTGCAAAAGATTGAATTGATTTAACCTACGAATTGAAGGTAAAATCAATGCTAATAACATTCATTATATTAAATGGTAAAAATATATTCTATTTATACTTTAAAACCATTCAATATTATAATTTAACCACATAAGATATTACGATGAAAAATGTTGTTTTTAATTAAAATATAGCGTGTTTTTACTATTCATTAAAATATGAAAGTTATCGGAAAAATATGAATACTTTATGTAATGTAAATTTTTATATCCTGATTCAAAAGAAGAATTTTATTTTGTCAAATTGAACATATAAACATGTCAAAAACTAGATTTAAAGTGGGTGCGCCATCAAAAGGCGGCAAAACTGCATTTTTTTAAAAATACTTATTTTACCCGAAAAATTTATTTTGTTCTTATACCATGTTCTAGAAAATGTGTAAGATGAATAATAATGTTATAAAATTCAAAATTTAGTTAACACTATTCATAACGGCTAGTTCATGACAATATTATAATAATATATCGTTGTTTATTAAAACCCAGTATTGCGTACAACACACGCTATCGAGGAAGGTCGCAATTGCGTGTAATGCAAGCCAAGTCAGGGTTGCGTGTTGTGAAAGAATCCTGTGTTTTTTCGTATAACAGAATCCAAACATATTTCATTTATACATTGAATATATATATATATACTCAATGTTGCGTAGAATAACTATTATCAAAATTGTGTGTAACACGATCTAAGAATAGTGTTGCGTATACTGCAAGCTAATACGGTGTTGCGTATAGCGCAAGGTAATCTTGTTATAGAATACAACACAAGACATTAATGAAATTAAAAGAATATTTTTCATAAAATCTCGGGGTGTTACAGAATATATATTTTCATAATGGAAAAAATGGTAAGTATTATGTGGATATAATAAATTTAATGAATAAATATCATGTAATATATATCACATATAATTATTAAATTTATAATTATTACATTCTATGTACTGCGTATATGAAAAATGAATCACATTGCTTTGTGAAGCATTAGTCTACCAAACAAATAAGCAACATTATCATAATTTAAACAACATAGAATGTAAGAATATATTTGTGATTTTATAGTCAAATAATTTAAATAATTTCATAAACATTATATATATACATTAAATCCAACATTATAACCAATTGTGATGTGTGTTGATGGTAAACGAGTAACATCAGTTAGTGATTCGGTAGTCCACCATTAACATTATCGCCAATTTTGTTTTAACATTTACTAAGGTGGATATAGGTAAATAGTAGTACCTAAAAATGATAACATATATTTGTATCTTATATAATGGTTTTATTATATTATATGTTTTAAAACATAATTTATTGTCTAAAAAATGAATGAAAATTAAAGTGGTTAATTAAGACAATTACCTTTTCCAAGAGAAACGTCTAGATCTGCTTCTACAGACACTACTATTAGACATTTATAAAAAAACTAAATAATTTTTATAAGTATTTTAGGTGTTATATTTTTGTAGGAATCAGTTGACCCAGAGGGCTTTAGAGCAATAAAAAACTGATGGTAGAGTGTACCCTTTTCTTTATTGAGGAGGAGGACACATTTGGCATTATTGAAAAGATAAAGTGACCCCAAAATATTTCCCATGAGAAATGGATCCTCAATGTCCTAGTATAGATATTTTTGTTTTATATGGCCATAATATGTCCAAAAAATACAAATTTTACATGTTTAGGGTAATTTTTAACCCCTATCATTTTAGTTGAACCCCTGGTAAAGGCATTTCCACATTTAATATGGTAATTAAAATTAATTGTTTTACTATTCTTTTTGGAATTTTTTTTGAAAATATTAGATAATATAAATTATTATTATTCCAAATTTTTAAATCATTCTTCCAAATTCAATTCATAGAATTTGAAGAATTTAGTTTAAAGTTAGACCAGCACACATGATGAAAAAACAGTATCCCATAGGAATATCATTCAAAATTTCATAACAATTTTACATCAATATTCAATATTCAATTTATTCCAATGATCTAATTTAGATTAATAATTATATAATTGATCTATTTTTATATAAAAAATTATAATAAAATCAATTGGGTATTGAATTTACTTTAATAGAAAAACATGTGTTTTATAAAAATTATTATTATTTTATTGTCCATAGAAAAATGAAACATTTTATAAATATCCAAAAAAAAATTACCCAAAGATAATTTTAATAATATTATTTAAATAGTAAATTTTATTTCTTATAATATAAATTCTAAAATTGGTAAAAAAGAATTTCATCATTCATTCTCAGAACATGAAGAAACCATTTTCTTTGAAAAATAATGTTTCTAATATAACATTTATTTTTTCCTTCAAATGATCCTTATATTAATTATAATCAATAAATATATTACGAATTTATTTTATATATTTGATAAAAATAGAATTTTTTTATTTTAATTAGTACTATTTATACACAACAATCTTCCTACAATTTTATAATATTATTCTATTTTACTTTTCCTTTATACATGGGCTTGCATATGTCATAAGCTATTATATGGATTAACATTAAAGAAACATATTAATTTGTTTGTTAAACTAATTTTTACATGTTTCATATAGTATAAAATATCATCTGTCTTTTAGAATTTAGGGGTATTACAATAAACCTATTGGGTAGTCCCAATAGTTATATTTAATCCAACTAATGGCATTGCCACTACTAATCAATAGGACAATGTGATTCATGATCAGTGTGAGAAACAAGAATCAATTTGGGGTTTCTATGTTCCATGATTATGCCTTATAAGGTTTATATAACTTGATTTTAAACAAATCTTAGAGTTATTTTAAATCCAATAATGTAATTGGGTGTGTTTATTGAAGGTAGAAGAAGTTTGTGGAGGGAATCCCATAATTTATTCTTTTACACTAGTTTATGAGGGTGAGTTTTTGTCGAGGTATTCATAAAGAAAGTCTTGACTAACACTTCATTTTCATCCTAAATGTTTCAAAACCATGAATTGGAGAATATTCATCCATTTAAGGAATATATTATAATTGAGTTTATTCAACATTACAGACGCCTGTAGAAATGAATTCTTCTACCAAAACCATTTTGGCCATCTATAATGATATTATCCATGTTACAAAGAGAATTCTAGATTTTTTATAATTTGTGGGTCCTGTTTAATAGGTATGTTAATTGAATGAATTAATTTAACATGATAAATAATGATTGAGTGGATTTTATGGGGTGTTTGATGCTCTCTGACCATATTTATCTGGATTCAATGAAAAAGGTCTTGATTTTTGTCCCCTTCAGATTTGGCAGTTATTTAATGTTATACACTGTCAATTTTTTGAATGGAAATGATCTGGGGTTCAAATAATCCATCACTCATCAGTTCCCTAGGAGAGTTTTATTGGAACATTCCTTGTTTATACCTATGTGATCTCGATTCGACCCACCCAGGTGATTCCTGGGTGAGCTGGATTAGACCTCACCCAGGGGACACATTAGAGAGCTAGTTTGGACCTCAACGTGGTGATACCTAGATGAGCTAGTTATAATCTGTCCCAAATGATACATGCACTAATTGAATAATTTTCTTTTGTGTTTACTAGCCCATTTTACAAAAAAAAATGGTAAAACTCAACTCTGATCATCATTGATCTCAAGGTTGGATGTAACGACCCAATTTTTTGAATGAATTTTTGTTTCCTAATTTTTTTGTGTTATTTTAGTTTATAATCAGAAAACTATATTCTTTAATTAATGATGTCCGTATAATTAAAATGATACTGTTGGGTTTCGACTCTTACATGACAGTTGGTCAATATGATCGTTGGAAACTAAATGTTGTGATTGTTGTCTCCAAATACAAGTGATCTTGGTTAATTAATATAAAAAGAATATTTGATGGCCTCATCCAATAGTCTCAGGCTGATCGAAGCCCATATAAAAAAACTTAGGAAGGAGGTAGCACCACTGGGCTTTGCTCTGGACCAAACCCAAGCTAATCTTTATCGTGTGAAGATGGTGCGGATTCAACTTCGGGAGAAGTTCAAGCTTATATAAATCACTACTCAGACAATGTTGGATGAGCCACCTTTAGATTCTATCACCTTACCACACCTTACACTTAATTCCAATGCTGGTGTTATAAGGGGGTATGTAACGAGACCATAACTTCCTTGTGTAATCCTTTGAGTTAATTGAAATTGTGATTTATTCTTTTGGTGAAGTTTGTGAATTATCAAATGTCCGGATAAAAACAGGATGTATATTATTGATTAATTTTGGAAAAGGATATTTAAAAATGTTTTTGTAAACCATAAATAGTTAATTATATGTAAGGATTTTCAAAAATAGTCTTCTGAAAATGTATTCAGTAAGAAATATAGAATCTAATAAGATCAACTTTTTTTTGTGAATAGTAAATTCTGAATAGTGATTTTACTCTTAGGATTACTATGTTACCAAATGGATTATTAATCTCACCTAAAGAAAGTATTAATATAATTTAGGCACCTTGATTAAGTAATGTGATTCAATAAAATAGGTAAATAACTATTTCAAGAATTATTAGTCAAGTATTAGTTTTTTTGGTGAATAGTATTTTTTAATTAAAAATTAAATTATAAATATTTAGAAAATTATTTTTTAAAAATGAATTTCATTTCATATTTCATAGCATCAATATTTTGTTAAGGTGATTGTTGGGGATTTTTCTGAAAAAAATGAATTTTCGGTGAATAGTGAAAATACAATTTTTAGTTTCTAGTGTTTAATAACATCATTAAGGATGTAATAATTATGTAATAATTTGGGTATACATTTGAATATTAATATAAGGTATTAGGTGTCCCATGTGTCCAATACCATAGGGAAATACTATGGGAAATCCCATGGTTTTTCCAATACCACCGATGAGGTGTCCCTTGGCCATTAATGACTTGTCCCCTCACTTCTCCAATAAATACAAAGCCTTTTCCTCATTATTTTCGTTTTAAAATCATCCTTAATGAATTTATGGTCTTCTTACTTCCTAAGGAGTCCTCCCAAGGTTCCCTCAAGTCTCCCAAGGTCCCGAACATCAAGCTTTTGAAGTTACTCTTCAAGGTAAGGGATCCTTTCACCCTCCTCTTTTAAGTCAAGACTTTATTTTGTGTATTATATTTTACTTCTCTTTATGTTGAGGGTATGTTCTTATATGTTCTTATTACTTTCCATTTCATGTTAAAATTATTAGAGACCCTTTATTCTCTCATCAATTTGTTTTCTGAATTGTTATTTGACGCCATTAGGCTGCCGAATTTCTCGTAAAAGAAATCACATCTTCTCTTTTCTTTCACGTTTCTTTTTCATGTGGTATGTAATTCAAATATCCATACCATGATCTTATTCAGTACCCATACGTTATTAATAATTATTTATGATTGGGTCACCCTTGTTCCCTCTCTTTTAAAAGTTTTCAAAATCCATGTTATATAGTCGTTATGCTGCAGAAATTTCGTCTCAGAATTTCTATCTCTTTCTCTCAAGAAATTCCCTTGTTTAATTAGTGGAATACCAAGACCTATTTCATTTATATGGGTGTTCATAAATACATAAATATGATATATTTGATTCTGTAATTGACATACATATAACCCTCACTCCCTTTCCATGGGTTATAAATGTTATAAGGATCTTATTTTTAAGATATTCTAAAACGTCACGATTTTTTAATGAAACCCATTTCTTTTATTATATGTGGGTTATTTATGAAATGTTTGATTATGATCTATGTGGATCAGATGAAAGTAAAGACATATTAAGGGTGTTCCCTTATAGCGCTCCTATTCATTGGGTAAAAATTTAATCCCTACCGATGACAAGTTTCAAGATACCTTGGTGAATAACCTTGGTAATTTTTATGAAACCTTGGGGATGGACCTTGGTGATATGTTCATGAATGTAATAATGAAATGTTCTTTTCCACGTATTCAGGTTATGTTTCAAGTTATTTTCATTATGATGTGTCTATACTTCAATTTCTCATATATTTATGTTGTTATTCAAGTTCATATTGATATAACAAGAACACTAATTCCCTTGTTTACCCATACTGGGCCTTCTACTCACCCTTTCCTTTGATGTATGTCTCCAATATATGGAAGGAAGTAATTATAATTAGGATGATCATATGATGAAGCCTTACAAGTGGATTATAAGAATGTTTTTTTTTGTATTCAAGTTTTATTGTTCCTGATTTCCAAGACACTAGACTTTTAAGATCCACTAAATGTAAAATGTAATGAAAGGTTACGTTTTAAAAAGGCAGGATACCAGAGTTGGTATCAAAGGATAGTTTAGTTATTTATGGAAATTAGGCTATGAAAACATTAGGAATAACCCTATAAAAATGTTTAAATAAATGGAAAACGTCCTACTATTTTGGTAAGTATTGATTAAGTGGTTTATCAAACAAATAAATCTCTGCCTATATACGAACAGGTAGAGGTAGCTCTGGAACAGATGTACATAGGGGTAAAACCCAAAAACACCACTTTGAGATAGACTCAAATGGGAACTGGTGCACGACAACGGGCCTTGCTGCACTCTTGGTTATGACACTCTCGGGGGGATATGTTTAGTTAATCGCAAACATTTTTTGAATCATTATGAAGGAATTATAGAGAAATATAATTTTTTAAGAAAGAAGTTTTAAGACGTAGAATGCATTATAGTTAAAATATTTTTAAATTAAACAAGTTTCTCAGTAAGCTTTTATTCATTTATAAAATGGTGGGAAATATGAGGAACCTTGAAAATGGTAACCACAATGGACCATGCACTGACAACCCTCCAAAGGAATCTGGAATGGAAACATTCATGCAAATGATGAACCAACTGACTAAAGTTATGAGTAATAACATGTATCACACCAAGAGGCCAATCTCACCATGAAGGAAACAACATTGGATTTAGTCTTTTATGCGCCAACGACAACCGTCCTTCAGTGGATCGACTAACTATTTGATTGCTGATCATTGGATCAGCTCTATAGAGAAGATCTGTCCAGTACTACATTGTTCAGAGTAAGATAAGGTCACTAAGGCTATCTATCGCTTAGAGGGAGAAGCTGATTAGTGGTGGGAACTAATCAAAAACACCAGGCAAAGAGTGGAAGTTGAAGCTATGGAGTGGGAAGAGTATATATGGATATTTTTCAGTAATTATTTCCCTCATTGCATGAGAACAAGAATGGAGAAAGAGTTTCTCAAGCTAAAGCAGAAGGAAAATGAATCTGTGGGATGATATGAGATGAATTTCACATGGATTTCATGATATACCCTTATCTTTGTCATGGATCCAAACATTAAGGTTGATAAATTCATTGGTGGACTGAGACATCATCTGCAGAATAATCTAGACAACCATGATTATGATAGATATGAGGAGATCAGGCATAGTGTGATGAATGTCGTGATAGAGTTTGGTGAGATGCAGTGGTCTCATGAATCCAATGAAAAGAAGAGATTGATGGATCCTAGCTTAGGGAGGACTTTTGATCAGGAAAGAGGAGGAAAGCAAGTGAAACTTCCCATGTGTAATAAATGACGGAAGAAGCATTCAGGGAACTACCTTCTCGGGAGTGGGAATTGCTACAAGTGTGTGAGAGATGACCACATTGTGAGGAATTTTCATGGTGAGGTTAAACCTCAACTTCCACAGCCAAACAGCAAGGGGAAGATGGTGCATTCCCTAACAGATGTCTAGTGCTTCATGTGTGGACAACATGGGAACTTTTCCAGTCACTGTCCAAATCTGAGGGTAGGGGAGGGGAACCACTATCAACCTTAGCAAAGGCCAAGGTATCAAGTCCATGATTTTGTTATCGCAAAAGCTGAAGTATATGCTCTCAATGATGTGTTATCAGGTACTCTTATTGTCCTCTTAAATCTAGCAACTACATTGTTTGGTTCTAGTTCTACGCATTCTTTTATTTCCTCTATGTTTGAAAGGAATTTAGAATCAACCCATGAATTGATAAAAGAATATTTTTCATTCAATAATCCTGGTGGGACTATCCAAGCATCGTTAGTGTTTAGAAACTCTAGTATTTACTTCAGTGAGCACAATCTTATCACAAATCTAGTATTCATTACCATGTTGGAATTCGACATTATACTAGGGATCAACTGGCTCTCAAAGTATAATGCTAAGATCAATTGTAGAAGTAAGGAAATATCAGTAGTCTTGAATGGAAGACCTACAGTTATCTTCAAAGGAGAGATATCTCAGCCTCATATTTGTCAAAAATAACCCCCTATATCCTTCTTTATAGAGTTAATCTATGAAGAAGATAAACGAGATGAGAGTTTGATAAAAGAAAATGTCCCCATCGTACAGGAATACGTTGATGTATTTTTGGAGGAGCTACCTGGACATCCCCTAGAAAGAGAGGTAGATTTATCCATCAAACTCATACTTAGATCTCATATGATATCAAAGAACCCATGTAGGATGGTGAATGTGGAGATGGAGGAATTAAAGAAACAACTCCAAGATCTTTTGGAGAAGGGGTTTATGGGACCGAGTGTGTATCCTTGGGGAGAACCAGTTCTCTTTGAAAATAAGAAGGACGAATTGATGTGGCTATACATTTATTAGAGAGAACTGAACAGGCTCACAGTAAAGAACAAATACCATCTTCCAAGAATTGATGACTTATTTGACCAACTTTATGGGGCTCAATTCTCCTTTAAGATTTATCTTCAATCTGGTTATCATCAATTGAGGGTGAAGAAAAAAGATATTCCAAAAACTGCCTTCCGATCAAGATATGGGCATTATGAGTTTGTTGTTATGACTTTTGGACTGACTAATGCACCTTCTATTTTTATAGATTTGATGAATAGAGTCTTTAAAGACTACTTTGATAACCTTTGGTAGTTTTTATTGATGATATTCTGATATATTCCAAAAGTCATGAGGAACATGAAGATCATCTAGTGGTTATTTTTAAAACTCTGCAGAAGGAGAGGCTTTTTGGAAATTTCAGTAAATGTGATTTCTGGTTACAACATGTCTCTTTCTTAGCGCATATTGTAACCAATGATGGAATCACATTTCACCCTTCAAAGACAATGGTTGTAGAGAATTGGACTCAACCTACAACAATAACTGAGATTCATAGTTTTCTTGGATTAGATGGATATTATAGGAGGTTTTTTAAATACTTTTTATGAAATTCTAATCCAATAACCATGTTAACCCAAAAAGGGGTCATTTTCATGTGGACAATGGAGTGTGAGGAATGTTTCCAAGAGCTGAAGAAGATATTGGTTACTGCACCTGTGTTAACTCAACCCTCAAGTAGAGAAGGATTCTGTATTTTTAGTAATTCATATCAAAATGGTCGTGGTTGCGTCCTCATGAAAAATTGCAAGGTCATTGCTTATGTATCTTGATAGTTGAAGATTAATGAGCAGAATTATCCTATGAATGATCTAGAGCTGGTTGTAGTCATTTTTGTTCTAAAGATATAGAGGCACTATCTTTATGGGGACAAATGTGATATATACACAGACCATAAAAGTTTGAAGTATATTTTCCCACAAAATGAATTGAAGACGATACAAAGGAGATGGTTGGAACTTCTAAAAGACTGTGATTGTTCAATTAATTATTACCCTAGAAGAGAAAACAAAATTGCTGATGCATTAAGTAGGAAAGTCCCAGTTGTTCCTTCCACGATGAGGATTAAAAAAGGACATTTGATAAATGACCTAGTAAAGCTAGACATGGGAATTATAAGGAAAGGTACACCATTAACCCTAACCCAAAATATTTCTCAACCATCATTACTAGAGAAGATCAATAAGGCCTAGAAAGAAGATCCTTTGTTACAAGAGAAGTTTGAGGCTGTAAAGGATGGAATGTTTCCTGAGTTCAATATTGATCAATTCATTGTATTTAGATTTCATATAAGAGTTTGTGTTCCATCTATTCCATAAATAAACAAGGAGCGGATGGATGAACCTCATAGCTCTACTTTCTCTATACATCCTAGTAGCAAAAAAATGTATAGGGACCTTATTGATCATTATTGGTGGGATAAAATGAAAAGGGAGATTGCTGACTAGACGTCATGGTGCATAGTATATCAGTAAGTGAAGGGAGAGCAAAAACATTCTAAAGGGGTATTGCAACCACTACCCATACCAGCATGGAAGTGGGACAATATCACTCTGGACTTCGTCATTAGTCTTCTAAGAACATCCAAAGTAAACAATGTGATATGGTTTATTGTGGACCGTATCACCAAGACTACCCATTTTATCTCTATCTAGGAAGATTTCACTCTTGATCAACTTTCCTGGATTTAAATGAAGAAAATGGTAGGGCTGCAAGGAGTTCTACTTTCTATCGTATCTGATCGTGATCCAAGGTTCACATCAAAATTCTGGAGAAGTCTTCAACAAGCTCTGAGCACTGAATTGAATTTCAGTGCGGCCTATCACCCCCAAACAGTTGTCCAATCTAAAAGGACTATTCAAAAACTCAAGGGAATGCTAAGAATATGCTCAATGGAATTTATGGGTGGATGGGATCAACATCTCCCTTTATTTGAGTTCTCTTACAACAACAGCTTCCACTCGAGCATTTAAATGGAACCCTATGAATCTCTATATGGGAAGCTATGTAGAAATCCTACTTGTTGGGATGAAGCTGGTGAGAGAAAGATTCATGGGCCTAATCTTGTGTAAGAGGTGACAGAAAAAGTCCATTCCATCCAACAACACATTAAGACAGCCCAGAGTCGGCAAAAGGGCTATGCCAAAAACTGTCGAAGGGACTTGGAATTTGATGTCGGTGACAAGGTATTTCTTATAATTTCACCTTGGAGGAGATTCATGAGTTTTTGGAAGAAAGGGAAGCTCAGCCCTAGGTATATTGGCACCTATGAGATCTTTGATCACGTGGGAGCAGTGGCCTATCGGCTTTGACTTCCTCCAAATATAGAACATATTCATGATGTCTTCCACATATCCTTCTTGAGGAAGTACATAACTGACCCTTTACATGTACTAAACCCAGAGGTGGTACAACTGGATCATGACCTCTCTTATGAGGAGTAGTCAGAGGAGATCTTGGATTGTAGAGACAAGGTTATACACAACCAGACTACCCACCTTGTTAAGGTGTTGTAGAGAAACCACAAATATGAAGAATCCACGTGGGAACCAGACGAGTCTATGAGGCAGAATTAGCCACACATTTTTTCTTCTAAGGGTACGAGTTAAAACTTTCGGGGACAAAATTTCTTAAGGGAGAAGAATTTAGCAACCCGAATTTTTTAATGAATTTTTGTTTCCTAATTTTGTGTGTTATTATAGTTTATACTCATCAAAATTATTTCTTTAATTAATGATGTGAGTATCATTAAAATGGGATGGTTGGGTTTTTAATGTTATATGACCATTGATCAATATGACTGTTGGAAACTAAATTTTTCTATTGATGTCTCTAAATAAAAGTGATATTGATTAATTAATATAGAAAGATGATTTGATGGAATCATCTAGTAGTCTCGGGTCGGTCTAAGCCCATCTAATGAAACTTGGGAAGGAGGTATCACCACTTGGATTTGCTCTGGACCAAACCCAAGCCGATCTTTATCGTGTGAAGCTGAAGCGGAATCGCCATCAGGAGAAGTTCATGCTTATAGAAATCACTACTCAGGAAATGTTGGTCAAGCCACCCTCATATTCTATCGCCTTATAACACCTTACACTTAAGTCCTATGCTGGTGTTATAAGGGGCTATGTAACAAAACCATAACTGCCTTGTGTAATCCTTTGAGTTAATTAAAATTGTGATTTATTCTTACAGTGAAGTCTGTGAATTTCCAATTATCCAGATAAAAATAGGATGTATATTATTGATGAATTTTGGTAAAAAAGATATATAAAAATATTTATGTAAACCATGAATATTTAATGATATGTAATGATATTCAAAAAATGGTCTTCTGGAAATGTGTTCAGTATGAAATTTAGAATCTCATAAGATCAACTATTTTTTTGTGAATAGTAAAATATGAATAGTGATTTTATGCTTAGTATTAGTATTGTGACCTAATGCATTAGTAATCTCACATAAAAAAAGTATTAATACAATTTAGGCACCTTGATTAAGTAATGTGATTCAATAAAATATGTAAATAACTATTTCAGAAATTATTAGTCAAGTATTAGTTTTTTCGGGTGAATATTGTTTTTTAATTAAAAATTCAATTATACATATTTAGAAAATTATTTTTTAAAAATGGATTTCATTTTTAAATTCGGAGTATCTATATTAGGTTAAGGTTATTTTTGGGGATTTTTCTGGAAAAAAATGAATTTTCGGTGAATAGGGAAAATATAGTTTTTAGTATCAGGTGTTTAATGACATAATTAAGGATGTGATAATTATTTAATAATTCTGGTCAAATTATGAATAAAAAGATAAGGTATGATGTGTCCCAAGTGGACAATACCCTAGGAAAATACCATGATCAAGCCCATGGTTTTTCCAATACCACCGATGAGGTGTCCCTTGGCCATTAATGAATTGTCCCCTCACTTGTCCAATAAATACCAATCCTTTCCCTCATTACTTTCATTTCCAAATCCTCATCAATAATTTTCTAGTCTACTTACCTCAAAAGGAATCCTCCCAATGTTCCCCAAAAACTCACAAGGTCCCGACCTTCACGATTTTGAAGTTACTCTTCAAGTTAAGGGATCCTTTCACCCTCCTCTTTTAAGTCATGACTTCCTTTATGTTGTGTCTTATGTTTTCCATCTCTTTATGTTGAGGGTATGTTATTATACATTCTTATTAATGTAAATCTCATGTAAAAATGATGAGAGGCCCATTCTTTTCTCATTAATTTGTTTTCTGAATTTTTATGTGACATTGTTTGGTTGTCGAATTTCTCGTAAAAGAAATCGCATCTTCTATTTTCTTTCAAACTTACTTTTCATGTGGTATGTCATTCAAATATCCATACCATGGTCTTATTCACTACCCACAATATATTATTAATTATTTATGAGTGGGTGACCCTTTTCCCCTCTCTTTTAAATTTTTTATAAAACCATGTTATATAGTCGTTATGCTGCAAAAATTTCATCTCAAAATTTCTATCTCTTTCTCTCAAGATATTCCCTTGTTTATTTAGGTGAATACCCAGACCAATTTAATTTCAAAGGGTGTTCATAAATGAATAAATAAGATATATTTGACTCTGTAATTTACATATATATAACCCTCACTCCCTTTCCATGGGTTATAAATGTTATAAGGATCTTATTTTTAAGAGCTTCTAAAACGTCACGATTTTGAAATGAAACCCATTTATTTTATTCTCTATGGATTATTTGATAAATTTTTGATAATGATATATCTAGATAATATGAAAGTAAATACATATTAATAGTGCACCCTAATAACCCTCTAATGCATTGGGTAAATATTTAATCTCTAGAGATGATGAGTTTCACGATACCTTGGTAAATAACCTTGGTAATTTTTATGACACCTTGGGGATGGACCTTGATGATATGTTCATGAATGTTTGAATGAAATATTGTAGCCACATATTCAAGTTAGGTTTAAAGTTATATTCATTATGATATGACTATACTTCCACTTATCATATCTTTATGTTGTTATTAATGTTCTTATTGATATCACAAGAACACCGATTCCCTTGTTTATCCTTACTGGGCCTTTTTCTCACCCTTTACTTTGATGTATGTCTCCAGGATATGAAGGGAAGTAATTAAACTTAGAATGATCTTATGATGAATCCTTACAAGTGGATAAGAATAATTTTTTATGTTTTATTCACGTTTTATTGTTCCTGATTTCAAAGACACTAGATTTTAAGATCCTCTTTATGTCAAATGTAATGAAAAGTTATGTATTAAAAAGGCTGGATGCCATAATGGATAACACCAAACTCATGTGTTATGATGGGTTCCATCAACCATTTTGTTTTATGAAAAACTATTAATGTGTTTTGATTTATATTACCTTAAATATGAATCATTTTATTGAATCTAATACATCAACACTTGTGAAATACCTATAATGTTTTAACAATGAAATGATACATGTTGGTTCTAAAGATATGGGTATGAGACTAGGGTGATAGGAGCTTCAATATATCATTATTCATCACAACAGTAACAAAGGGGGAGACCAATTGTCCTATTTATATGAAAACTGAAGACCTTAGACAATTTAATTTGTTCATGCAAGTCACCATTGATGGGGGGCTTTGAGGATGGTTCTCTCATGTGTTTCCTCTGTGGGATGATCCATGCATGATAATCTTATGTGAGATATATTGTCACAAACATTGATTATGAATCACTAAATTTCATGAATTAATGGTATTTCATGTGATAAGTGCAAGGATAACATGTTCATTTTAGGGTGAATTTTTGTGATTTTTATATACCATTCTTACACCATGTAATTTAAATGAATAATGTTTGATAGTAATATCATTATTTAAAAATGAGTTCTAGAGAATATCCCCACCATGATTATATCTTATTAGAAAATGATTATTTAATACTATGGTATAGAAGGAATCATTTAGGGATAGAACCATGATTCATTGGTCCCCATGTGTTGAAACACTTCATTCATATTTTTGTATTACCCAACATTACATTATATTTATCACACATTATATTGGTGGATCATGAATGTTAATATCCACAAGTGGACTAAATGTTGACTCTTGTAAGTTGATAATGAATGTTCACTGCGTATTATGACCTCACATGTAACCATGCATCTATAAATAGAATCCCCCACCAAGTGACTGCCAACTTCATTTTCACTATTCATTTCACTTTGAGAAAATAAATTCTAATACCACATTCCTTACATGAATATATTATATGATTCCACTTAGTAACTACTCAATTGTGGAAGTTTCATCAATCATTTTAGGTAAATCAAGATTCTTGAATTATTTAACTATACAAGGCTACCTATGTTAGTGACCTATTGAAGGGCGCATGGGTGAGTGACCTACTTTAGGTCAGTTGGGTGAATGACATGAAAAATTCCTTGCCTTTACTAGATTTACATAAAATATATTCAAAATTTATACAAATGATTTAATTAAAATTTTAATGATTTTTACTATATTTCCATTGAATAGAAAAATAATTCATGTTTTTGATGTACAATACACTACACACATGAGAGATATGCATGATATTGTGGGGGCATGTTAATATTGAGTATACAAATCTACCATTTAGGGTCTTTTTAATTATATAAGAAGTAATTTATTGAGTATTATGATAGATAAAAGTTACACAAATACGAGAATGTTTTATTTATTTATGTACGTATCCTTGTGTATAATAATTACATGCCACACTCTATGTTTAAAGAGTATAACAACATTACTACTATAAACATATTCTGCAAGGGTTTATTAATTAATAAGGGAATTTCAACCTCTATGTTTCTTGTGAATCATATTACATGTTCACCAGAAATGGAATCTCATAATCCTAATCCAAAAACTCAAAATTACTCCTCTGTCTCCAGTGAATCTATGACAGATCAATAAAATGTATGGATAGAAGATTAGGAATTTCATGTTGGGTGGTGAATGAATGTGTTCATATTGGGTCTGTAAAACATGTGAAGATTTTAAGGATGGATGAAAGAGTTTGGTATTTATGATGATTCTTGGGTTGTGGAAATCGGTATATATACACATCCATACATCATCCTAGAGCTACCAAGAGTCCTTTGGAAAAATGGCCCATAAAGGTGAGTAATTCGTAAGGATGATCGACTCTACCATTAGAGGGGTCTGTTTAGATGTCAAAAATGATGGAAAAACTAAAGGAAGGGATACCTAGAGTGTGTACCTACACATACAGTTTACCAACATACGACATGGATGGATGTAAGAAGGGATACTATCAAGGGTGGTACATGGTGTTGTTGACCATAAACCTAATGTGAATGTCGACAAAGGAATTCCATGCCATACAATACACTCTTGAGAGACCCCTAGCCAAAATACCATAGATTTGAAGGGGGTTTGTGGTTGGACCACATAGAGAAGTATTTGTGTTGTTACGTATCCCATATGGTTGGGAATCAATCCACATGCATTTCTTGAAGACGGAATTGATGATGGACAATACCAAAATGTGGTGATATCCTCTCAGTTGATAAAATCATTGTTTTTATATAGTTTAATTTCCTGAAAACTAGGACACTTCAAGTCTTAGTTTAAAGGTATTTGATTTTGGACTGTAAGGGGTAGAGAGGTGAAGTGTAGTTCCATTGAGCCAAACCCAATGTGGGTGAGGAGAAATTATTTCCATGACAAATGGTACCTTTTTTAGAAGAAAAGTATAGACTCAGAAAGGGGTGGACATGGTTCATAATTCCATTGTTGGACTCCGAGAAAAAGTGATTGAACATCGATACGTATCCCAAGAGGGTGAGAATCAATCCACCTGTAGTAATGGAATGTGGTATTACAAAGAGACAATTATAGAGAGTAAAAATATTCTCTAATGAATACATCATATGGATAAGTAGTTATCAATACAAAAACTGGATGTAAAAGGAATAATGTAACATCATACAACAAGTAAGTTATTATCTTAGTTTATGATCATAGATCTCGGACCAAGGGGAAGTGTGATTCTTCTATGTATGCACAAACCTTTCTATCTCCCAAATCCCAAGTGATCTATGCTTGGTGTGGGAAACATGGGTGGATAATATTTCTTACAACACATTGAACACATAGTTTGGGAACACTATTGCAGATTCAAGGGTCACCCTACGATGCAGGTTCATCCACTCAACAAGCAAAGGGCATGGATGAATAAAATTGAGGGTGTCTATAATCTGTCTAAATATGAATAAGTTGAAAGGGATTTGAATCATGAGACCAATACTTAGGGTGTAATGAGGTTACTGTAATGATTTAGGATAACTATTGTCTATAATCAAAGAAAACCATCAATATTGTGTGACCCGATGTGGGAACAAACACCCAAGGTTCGACCACTAACTGTATTCGAAATGCCAAACATTTCTCAGGATTTCATTTGAGATTCTATAGAATGTTAGACAAAAATAGTAGTTGAGACATATCCATACCATTCAGGGGTCCTTTCAGATTTTAATGATGATGGAAAACCAAATAAATGGACACATAAAGCATTGAGATGGGATGGAATCATTCCCATATTCCATCTAAGAATGTGGTGACACATAAAAAAATCCATGGGGTCTATTTATGAGTGGAATAAACGAGGCGATGAGTTGAGGAGAGGGAAAAAATAGGTCGATTAACCTGGGGATAAACATGAGGGAAAAGTGTCAAGGCATTACTATGTATCCCATAAGGATGGGAATAAAGAAACATAGAGTTCTAAAATGACATGATGTTTAACATCATGCTGTAAGGATGGAAGGGGTAGAGGTTTTATGAGAGAGGAATGTGTATAGAATGGCAGAATAACCAGATGTTAATGAGAATTAATGATGTCCACATACCACACCAGTCATGATCCCAAGAGAGAACCCAGACTAAGGGGCCAAGATAATGAATAGAAAAACATGTGGCTCAACCCGAGGACAACATGTGCGGGCATTCCTACATATCCAATGAGGGTAGGAATCAACCAAAATTTTGTTGTAGGAATGTCATTCATTTTAAAGTCATTAAGTTATGATGTAAATGAGTAAGGTACCTAAAGGTAATGTGTTGGTTGTAGGAAAGAAAAATTCATGTGAATGAGGAAAAAAGAAGTCAACATTGTACCATTCACCCAAAATATGGGAACCATGCCATGAGGCCAGAGGAGAGGGAAATCATGAAGGATTCGTATGGTTTTTTCATTGTGTAGGATGGATGGGAAAATTCCATTAAAGGTAATGATGGATGAACCATAAATGAAATGTAGATTAAGTTATTTTTGGTAGGAAATAATAGATTAACTTCATATTTTATGGGAGATATCTTAGTTTAAGGTTGTAGAGCACAGACCATGAGTCAGGCCATAAATTCCGGAAAGCTTGATGAAAGTAGGGTTGAACCCAATGATAACATATTTGAGAATTCCTACATATCATGTGAGGGTACGAATCAATCCATATGTAGTTATTAGAGATCCATTCACTTTAACATCTTGTGGTTAAGATTAGGGTGAAAGGGAAAACCCTATGGAGGGGGTACATGGTGTTACTAATATAAACTCGTCATGAATGAAGACCAAAGGGGCCTCATGCCACATCACGTAATCCAAAATGAATTTAGGACAAGGGTTCAAATTAAGGAGAATATTTTTAGAGCCTAAGGATAGAATAGTGAAAAAATTTATGTTCCTTCCTGCATATCCCATAAGGATGGGAATCATGCCTTGTGTAGTACCTGAAGATGCCACGCAGTATAACGTCACGTGGAAAGGAAATTGATAAATTGATGTATTACTAAGAGGAAAATGGTGTGGTTTTTTGATTTCCAATGTGAATAAGGACCAAATAATACAACACCACACCATGTGTTCCTAAATGCAATCTCAAGTCATAATACTAAAATGGGGAACATGGGGCTAGACCTAAAGACAAAATGTCTGTGCATTCTTACATATCCTGTGAGGGAAGGATTAAATCCACATGTAGTTCTAAAACACCATGCAGTTTAACCTCATGTTGTAAGGATGAGGGGATAGTTTAAATTCATGATGGATAGGGAAAAAGGGATCCCATAGTTTAACATCATGTAGGATTCTTGTAGAGATTTACACGGTACAGGATGATGATACTGGGTAGTTTTACGCCTTTCATCCTAGATAGATCATGTTGTTTAGCATTTTGTGGTGAGGATTAAGGGATATTTTAGATTATGGTTGTAGAGCTTGGACCACCCAAAAAATTTTCCATTTAGTTTTTACCATGATACAGGACAATGGATCACTCATGAGAAGTACTTATTGAGGAATTTGGCATTGGTGGGAGGATTAATATGCTCACCATGTATGGTGACTAGTGTGTATCCACCATTAGGTTATACCTTTTGATTGATATAAGGACCCTCCCATTTTGGCTCCAACTTTGGAAGCTTCCTCCTGGATATCATTGGTGTTATCATGTCCAACACCGTGTAACCTTGAAGGATATATTGGAGATGAACCTTCTTGTCGAAAAATCAATATATGTTATTTTGGTGTCTCTCTAGGTTAGGAATGGCACAAAGCATGTTCTCATTGGGATCTTCTAGTTTAGATAGAAAAACATCAGCTACTTTGTATGAAATCTTCGGATAATAAATAATTGTATGAAGTTACTATAGTTTAATCTTGATGGGTAGGACTTCCTATGTTCCATACACTGGCGAATACGAGGTCACTTGGGTTGAATAATGAAAAATCATCTAGTAATCCTAGAGAGCATTGGATAGTTTGTGTGGAAAACATTTCTTATTCTGTTGAAACCATATTTTTCAGATTTTTTCATAGTGTCTTGTTGAAAGCTTTTATTTTCCCATTTTTCTTCACAATATACTAATAAGTATGGTTGTACCAAATATTGAACTTGGTGTATAATTTCTTCAGCACAGCTTCTCAGAAGATGGTGTCGTTATCAATGAGAACTGTGTGAGGGAATCTGAATTAGTGGATGATGTTGGAGCTGATGAAATCAATAATAGAATGGGCCTTGACTTACTTGAGCATAATTTACCTTTTCCACTTGGAAATTAAATATGTGGCGGTTACGGTAAACCTGCACTAGCGAGCTATTACTGATGGATATGGTACCATGACATCGAGTCCCCATACAAAAAAGGTCCAAGATTATTTCTTAGTATAGAGAGGATCCAGTGGTCAATGAAAAAATATAATAATGGATATGTAATTTGTGACACCACTTGGTGAAATCGATATAGTGATATACCATTGTGGGCTAGAAGTACCCCAACCTTCGAATATGATGAGTTAGTTTCAACCCTACCTAATGACCTCCACAGGAACTAGTTTAGAAATCCTGAATAACATGGGGAATCTCATCACCTTGAATGTAACATAGAATAATTCCATCAAAACTATGTCAATAGAGGATCTAATCAAGGTTGGGACCACTATAGAGAGTGAACTATACTGTGCCATGACAGGTTCTCTCACGTTCGTCTTTATCTGTCAAGAGGTTTCCATGTAAGAGGTACTCGACAAAATGATTTGTTCAATCAAGGGGGTCTTATAATGATATGGAAGGGGCCTATTGGACCTAATGTGGATGCACCAATGGTATGATAACGTACCTTCTAGCTATCATTATCATCTAGAGTGATGGGAGAGATGACTCTTCGATGTGCCACTTGGATGATCAAATCATCCCGGTCAAGCTTTGTAAGAGATGCAACAAGGATATCTAAGTCATCAGTATGACCATTCTAAAATGGGGGAACATGAGTAATATATGCTAGAAAAGAGAACTAGGACATTATCTCATGAGTTTGCTATATCATGGTCACAAGCTTTGGATTTCTGACATTGTAGTCATCGTTCATCTTATTGATGACATGGTCAGAGTACCCTATCACATGCATGTGAGAAAAATCAAACTTGAGGGCCTATTTGAGGCCAGTGATGAGGGACTGATACTCTACCTCATTGTTAGTGAAACATTTTTGACAATAGGGGTGAATAGGGAAGTACAACCAGTGAATGTGTGGTGGATACAATACCCATGTCTACCCAATTGAGTTTAGGTTCATTAAGTCTTCTTCGAATGGGGATTCAAGAATAACCATCAAAATGTATCTGCTAATGCATAAAGACTTGATCCACTGATATTATGGTATTTTCTGGGAATTCAAGATCAAGGTACTGCTATGCGGGGGTTGGATGGGTGGAAATAATTTCTTCCAGTGCCTGGCCCTTGACAACATTCTGCGAACTGAACCTGATGTTGAACCGTGGATGGATCACTGCCCACCATGATAAAATTCTTATCATCATGGGGTGGTTTAGAATATTCATCAGTGGGTCTACACAAGACACAATTTTTATCTCATGGTGATGTAGGTAATGTCACAATTTCTGGAAGGCGAATACCAGCTTTAGGTAGTTCATCAAAATATAAGAATATATGGTCTTTGTATTGAGGAGTATGCGGCTGAGATAGTATAATCTATTTTATACCCCATCTATTCTTTTGGGTGAGAAGGGAACCAAGGGACCATTCATGGGTAGTCACATAATAGAAAAGTGGATTTCTAGAGACCAGTGGCATCAAAATTGGAGGTTGTATCAGGTACAACTTGATATCCTCTAAATTGATATGATACTCGTCATCCCATAGGTAGTCATAACCTTTCTTGATTAGTTGGGAAATGTATTTCACTATATTGAGATATTTTAAATGAATTGGTTTATGTAAGATATTTGGACCTGAAAACCTTGGATCTTTTAAAGGTTTCTCAGATGAGTAGTCTGAGCGATGGTCTTGATCTTCTCTGGATTTATCTCAGTGCCTTTTTATCTCATGATGATGTCGAAGAACTTTACAGAGGTAACCCGATGGAACACTTCATGGGATTCATCTTCAGATGGTTGGAGTTGAAGAAACTGAACACTTTCTCAATATCTATGAGATGATCCTGACATTGGTTTGATTTGACCAACAAATCATTGACGTAGCACCCCAACAATTTTCCAATGATTGGCTTACCTTTGTGGTTCATGACACATAAATCAGTTTCACCTACATTCTTTAGAACAAAAGGCATTAAATGGTAAAAAAAGTACCTAGTGGTGCTTGAAAGAGGTAGAATATTCATCCTCAGGTGACATTCAGATTTGATTATATATTTAATATCCATCCATTAAATAGATAGCTTGGGATACAATGGTAGATTCGATCAGCGACTCTATCGCAGGAAGGGGAAATCATTCTTCAGATATTGACAATTGAGATCCCTAAATTCGATGAAAACTATTATCAATCATTTTTTCATTCTGATAGTAATTATTATGTCTAACCAACATGGGTACTTGACATCCTTGACAATGTTTTCCTTAATGATTTTATCAACTTCAACCCTAAATATGGTATTGTGAAAGGGATGCATCTTTCCAGGAGGCTATTTGAACAAGTGCGGGATTATCAGGAGACCAAGGTAGTGGATGGTGACATGAGAATCTTATCTTGGAATGTCACCATAGTTATAAGAGAATTAAACTTTATACTACTTCAGGAAATACCCAATATTATATTTCTCTTCTATAGACATGGTGATGCTGACAAGTATTGTTTTCGAATCTATCTCGGTGTTAATATTCACTTGTACCACCACATCAATAGTGGAGGAGACACCTTCCTCAAATGCGGGGGAGTTTCCTCCAAGTCCACTTCATTTTCCATAGCTAGAGAATAATTTCTAGGGGTAATTATACTAAGTTGTCCTATTCTGATGGATTTCTGGTGTCGGATGAGTAGCAGTGTAATCTCTATTGGGGGAATCCTACACTGCTAACACCATTGAAAAAAAGATATCGATATGATTCCATCAGGACATTGACTCAATGGGCCAAACATGATAATATCAATGAAATAGTAGTGTGTCGGTATAATGTGGTTCAACCCATCCCAGTAAAACAAGAAGGTATGGCATATTTTTGTTTCCATGTGGTGAATATCCTGATACCTTATAGTGGTAAGGGGTTCTAGGATCACTCAATCTTGATTCATGTAGGAGTATGATTTTATCCTCCTATGTTCCTTACAACTGGGAATGAGCTTTCCCATTGTCCTAGAGTCGAAAATGAAGTGTTCTATTTTTGGGGTTGTGGCCTCTAATCGATGAATTGGGAGGATGTAGGAATTATTCATGCCTTTTAATGGGTCAACCATAGTGGTATTGTGCACAACCTCACTATTATTAACAAGAATTTCCTTGCTCCTATAGTAGTTGGAATCTTGGTAGTGGGATTCACCAGAGGCAAAGGGAGATGAATCACCTTTTAGCATGCCCACATGACCATTAAGGGAGTACTTGAGGCATTTGTGATTTGAGGAGGGGATTGTTGTGTGCAGATGGAGCAAGGTTCTAACCATTAGCGCATTGTTAGTCATGTCCTATACGACAACCGTGAACTCTGTTGTGGAAATATGGCAACTAAATTTGGTTTTCAGGAGGATCTTTCTAAGTGATGTATAATCTATTCTATCATAACCTTGAATCATCAGGTGAGAAGGACTCAGGTCTATTTCTAACAGTCCCAGTTTACAAAGCATCCGATTCGGGATGAGATTTATTTTATAACCTGTGTCAACGAGATAATGTGAACATCCACACCATTGAACTATATAGTAATGTAAAGGAGGAGAATGTTCCCCTGTATAAGATAAATTTTTTCTTCTCATAATAATGAGATGATGTCTAGATATTTTCATGTTTAGATTCTTCATCATGGAAGACCATTGTGGCCAATACCACTATTTCAAATTGGAGGGAGTTTCTTAAAGCTTCTTCTAGAGACTCACACATATTTTCTGATAGGATATGAGGTAGGAGTATTGATAGATTCTTATGAATAATGGTTAGGTTCTTGATTAAATCATACTCTTGTGACAAGAACACATCTCTTCCAATAAGATTTTGTCCTATGGTATGAGGTATGACCGAAACTATTGGTCAAATCGGTGGATTCACTCTGGTGTTGGGGATATCCTGATGCTCACATGTTTAAGCATGAAAAATGGCCACTGGATGATTACTAGATGATTGAGGTTTTTCCAAGGTTGTATGTGTCTGGAAAAAGTGTATTTGTGGAGTCTCTTCTTGGTTAAGTAGCACAAACGATGATTGGGAAAAATCTGATGTGATAAGATGAGGGGATTGTTCATGTTAAGCTCTATGTTGGGACTACTATCTCATCTCGGTGTCATGAATGACATGGTTTGAAGTGTTGTTCAATGCATTATATTATTCACATATCCTCAATTTATTCAATGATGGCATCATCTAGGGAAATTAGGAGGATCTATCTACCATTCCTCGTCATCAGGGATAAATTATTGGTCCACCAACTTGGCAGTGTTCACTAAGGAATTCCACAGATCATCACTTGAGGAATCCTCTATTTCTAGATGGATTTTGGGGGAAATCCTCATCTCTGAGGGAATGAAATCACAAAGAGAAAAATATGGATTTTCTATCAGAATACAACTTTACTTCCTCTTACATCTTTGATGCTTACTCTACTGAGAGGGAAAAGGCTGAGATGTTAATGCAAAAGTAGTAGTTGGGGATAGCACTACGACATCAAAATGCTCAGTTTTATTCAAACAATAATGAATAATACCGTTTTCTTGATCAACTTCCTTGTGTTCTATCATTTTATCATACTTCTGAGACCTGTGACTAGAGTCCTTCTGCCATTCACCCTCACTCTAACCATCAAGATTTGAAAACACACATGCCACCTGTGAAGGGGCTGAACCCAATCTAACTATGTTGTTAATGACCTCGTCCTGAATCCATTTCATGAACACATAGGACCTATTGATAGTGTTTCCAAAGAACCATTGATAGGGGAAATAATTTGGGTGATCGGTGGGATCTTCCTATTTAGGCCTCTTGTATTCTAGAAACTATAGGATTCCATGGTCTATGGAACTCGAGAAATAGCAAGATACCATAGATTTATTGATTTAGTGCATCTGGTTTCTCCAATTTGGAATGGGAACCCTGAGAGCTTGGTCCTGATGAGGGGCCAAATCCTGGTGAGAGGGTGGAACCTAGTTGTCTCAACTAGGTGGTGGTGGTGTGTAATTTAGAAACACCTACTGATTCTGAAGTAGGTAATTCTGAGCCAGGGGCTGATCCAGAGGTGGTGGCCCTCACTGAGGATATGGAGGTGGCTATACCGATAAAAATTCTAGCTGTCTTGGGGCCTGTTTCAGGGAAACAATAGTATTTTCGGCCTTTTTGGCTCTTCTTCCAGCAGATGTGGGAGGCAATAGGCGTTCCTTCTTAGGTTGGTTCAAGTATTTCACTAGGTGTTGGGCTTTATCAGATAAATCCCAGAACCCACCTGGGAAGTTATGAGTGATAAGATAAGAGGCCAATTTATTCTCCACATTCCACAAACACATCGTTAGTATCTACTCCTAAGTTAGTGGCATATCGAGTGAATATGTGAGGCCCTTCCACCTAGAAACATAGTTTCCAACTCGGTCATCCATCCATTACTTTCACTTGAAGATGGCATCTGTACTAGTTTAATGGGTGGTAGAACTGAACTGGTTAATAGTTATCCTACAAATATCTTCCAAAATAGCTATGGAACTAATGGGTAACTGGTCGTACCGTAAAAATGTGTGGCCCACCAGTGTCTATATGAAGTACTAGAGATTAGTGGCCTCCTGCTATGCTGGAGTCCCTAACATGGATCCACACCATTAAATAAAGTTCCCCAGATTCTATATTGGGTTACCTATCCCATTGAAATGGGATAAGGTGGGATTCCCAAATCTCGGAGGTCTCATCATAGCATCCACCCACAGTGGATATGGCATTCCATTAGGTGTGATTTCCACCCATCTAGTTTTAAGAGCCTTGATATGGGTAATGAGAGCATTCATCAGATCAAATTGATAATGATTCATATCTTGGTGATGGTCCCTAACTACCAGTCCATTGGTAGGTTCATTAAACTGATAACCTAGATTAGTATATATGAAACATCTAGTGGAATTAACCAAGGGGATGGTGGAGGAACGACCTGTGGAGAGGCTGTAGGAACCTAAGCAGGGTCTTGAATAGGATTCTCATAGCTCTTGGGTGGATTCGTCGGTGCATATTATTCTCTCTTTCTATAAACTCTAGACTCTACTCAGTCTATATGTGAAGGGTTGTCGAGGTATCCATGAATAACGTCATAGGGGTTATTTGTGCCTTCCACTACTACACCGATTGAGGGTTACCATAATCTAGTTGTCGTCTTGAAATGCGTTCGATAAGGAGATAATCAAAAATACTTTTCTATTTAGTGATTTTTTGATGCATCAATACCTTTTCAGGATCCTATTCTCTCATTCCCATATAACTAGATGGATTAGAGGGATTACCAGTTCTAGTGTGCGCTTTACACCTATTGGGGTCTCAACCGATAGGAAATGACTCGAAATGATCTCATAGGCCAATCATCTATCTCTAATGATGAGTATAAATACCTGCAGGATCACACATGGGTTGTTCTTCCCTAGGGGGACAATCATCCTCTCTAAAATCCGTGTCGACGCCCCCCTTCCAGTTATATATAAGGAACGATGATGTTTATCGTAACGATGCCCAGGGAATATCATCGATATCACCAGGTAAATCAAGTTGACGCCAGATTGCACTGAAATATAGGGAAGTGTATTTCCCCCATCCATGGATGTGGACAAGTTTGGAGGCCTCCTTAATAACTCAAATGATCATAGTGAAGCCTTGGATGCATTATTATTGGAGGATCTGATGATAATCAGATGATGTAGAATGTTGAGTGATAGGAAGTGTGTCTAACTCAACCAAGATACCCTGCTAGCCAATATTGTTGAATTGTTCCCAACATTTGGGTTCAACCGACCATCAATGATGGATACTGATGTGAATCATCCCATATGATTCTACAAAAGTACATGACCATGTCCTGAGTGGGGTACTTTAGAATATCGAATCCTGATGTTTCAACTGAATAGAGTAGCTTAGGGATATAGTCTTCCATGATAATTTCTCACAAACATATCCTTTTATATTGAGGATCTAGCCTATGGTTTCCCCATTCATCGACTAGGGTGTTTGAGGTACTGATAATGGCACTAACATAGACCAATGTGATAGTGGACTAGTCAGTGGAGAGTATGGTGTGTGAGCTAGGAAAACACTACATATTGGGCTATCTTCTAAGGACTGTATAGACTATATTAGCACATCCATGTAGGATGGGCTAATGGCCACTACTTCATGTGCAAAGGTGGAAGTCATTGGTGGTGGATCAGGCTAGTTCCCATCATTCATCAGTCCCTAGAACAACACTCTATGATCTATTTTTTAGGTAGAGAATTATCTTGGTGATTATAGAGTGAATTTCTTAGTAAGGACCTAGAATAGAGCCAAATATTCCTCCTCCTGCATTTAAATAAGGTGGGATTCAGGGATCTAGTGCATCTCACATTCTAGGAGGATGATGCTGATGCATTCAGTTCATACCCAAAACCCTGACACAAAGGATCAAGGTGAGGGACCCGTCTTGGAGTTACACTAAACTTTGGTTTCTAAAAATCAGAAAATTTTGAAAATGAGAAGTCACTTCTAAAGATCAATATTTTGACGGTGATGATTATCTCTCCATCCTCATGGTGGTCCTTTAGGGAAGGATAGATCTTCAATATGGGGTAGACCTCTGTGTTGGTTGGTATTATTGTGGGGAGGACCTCCAGCTAGATTAACTGGGGTATGGGGAGAACCCAAGGAAATTTATAATGGAATATGTGAAGAATCTTCCTGGTTGAGAGTGCTATAGTAGGGAGGACCTCTGCTGGAGTTGGTAAGAACATGGGGAGGAACTCCGTGGTGTCTGTTTGTAATGCTGGGACGACCTTCATATTGGTTTTCTCTAGTATCATCAGTATGGGGAGGGACTTCATACTAATCCTATTAAACATGAGGAAGACTTTCGTGTTGACCTTAGATGGATTATTTAGTTCCACTACTCGGATTAGTGGAAACATAGGGAGGACCTCCATGTTGATGGGTGACATAATGAAGTGGACCGTCGTGTCAACAACCTGGTATGTGGAGGAAATTTCCATACATGGGATCATGGTTAGGGGATGAACATTGTGTTGGGTGTCAATAATATGGGGATGACCTCTGGATGGATTAATGATGGTGGCATGGAAAGGATGCCCATGTAGTATGAAATAGTGAGGATGGCCGCCACTCTATTTGATGGTGGTATGGGGAGGACCTCCGTTCTAAATGACATCATTGTGGGTCAGCCCATGACAACTGCTACTAATGTCAGTGACCAGGAGAGTCAACCCAGCCTGCCCACGGGTTGGCTGGGGACCCAACCCTAGCCGGGTATGTTGGTGTGTCTCCTCTACAATAGGGAGGTTCCCCAACTCTGTAGTAATAGGGGGTTGATTACTTGCATTGACGGTGGCTTGGGCCACTGAATCCATAGAAGATGTTTCCCCCTGGAGGTCATCATTCTGATCTTTCACCCAACATTGGCATTGGGTTAGCCAAACTAAGTTCAACTATGTAGGGAAAGATTACACATACTCCTCGGACTGTTAGAATGGAATACAACATTGATATGGCATGGTGGGAGCCCTCTTTGGAGGATCCCTAGCTATAGTTGAAGCCAGAATGTCTCAGACATCCCTTGAATCATCGGCATAAGCGAGTCAGTCATAAGAGCATTCTGGGTAGAGGCTCCCAAGATGATTGATGATCAGAGTGGGGAGCATTGGTTCCCGGTATGACCCTTGGGGGAGGCAACGTCAGCAAGACACAAAAGCCACTAGATCTTGGAGGGCCATATCCCATGTCAGGATGACCCCCTTCTATTTTTATCATTCAACAAGAATATCCATCACTCTCCTTTGAACAATTTCTGACGGTGATACGGGTAGTGAGCGCCTGGTGGTTGTGGTAGCGTATAATATTATGGTGGAGGTGGAGTCATGTGGGATTTCTATGCAAGCATTGCACATGCCCCTACATCTGTATGTAGTAGGTGATATGTTTCATGAAGTTGTAGCTTGGGTCCTACAAAATAGAAAAATTCATCTATTAGTACAGATTAATGGAAAGAAATTCTTAGTTCCTCAATACCATTCATTCTTATAGGGCTGGATAGAAATATCCATGTTTAAAATGTCTTAATCTAGGATGATAAATGATTAACTGCCCCAAATTCTGGCTAGTTTCATGTAAGGCCCACTATTTGAGTGGAAGGACCTGGCATCGAATAATTGAATATGGTGACATTAATATCTATTGATGCCTTAAAAACACTAATCCCCAAATTGAAGAGAATAATTTCATGTAAGGTTCACCATTTTTTCCGATTCTGTCGTTGGGGCTACGCGCCATCTGTGGGGACATGCATTTGTCCACCACGCATTCTCGCATTCAAATGGGGTGCAATATGACACCTTTTTTAGGATTTTTTCTCATTTATTGAAATGGGATTATGGGATTCCAGTCTCTCCTTCGATATATTTCCTCTAAGAATTCTTCAGCTAGTTTGGATCCCTATTAAAGTTTATTACATTGTTCATGAACCTCTTCTTGGTGCATATTTTTTTGGACACTGGTTAATTACACTACTTCTATCTTGGAATTATAAAGGTTCAAGTCAGAGAAGAAACCTTCATTTAAGAGAGTAGTCATATTGGTCATCACATTCTTGTATGGACACTAAAACACTGGTACACTGAGATGTCACTTTGGCAGGGATTCTCAACGGCGCAGAATCTTGAGGCTCCCCACATCGACTACAGGGTATCTTATTTCTGAGGAATCTCTCCTTGTTTTTCCTTGGATTCCCTTGTTTTTCACTTGGTATGCCATTAATTTAACGTATTTTAAAGACAGTTACATGGAAGGTGCATTTTTCATTGTTTTCCTCAAACATCGAATGTTTAACATGAGGTAGGCTGTGAATTTAACATCTTGAGGAGACTGATCATAATACCAGGTGAGGAAACATTAGGGCACATAGTTAACAACTTTTGTAGATAAAAAAGATTTTATGGACACCACTGAGGTTAGATCTGGGATGTTCACCCCTAAGAGGTGGCTCCTTAAAGTTTTACTAGATGGATGGATTAGAACACCTAAAAAGAGCAGACTAAAGGTGCAGTTTCTCATAAAGGGATGATGTTACACCATGAAGGTATACCCCCAAAAAGTTATTACTGGATGTATGGATCAGAATTACTAAAAATATTGGACCCAGGGTGGTGTGTCCCATAAATAAGAGATGTTACACCATTAACGATGATCTGAACACCATAAAGGGTGGATCAGAGAAGGTGGGTCCTAGCAAAAGGGACAATGATGTTTACCATTGGTAGGGATTAAACCTCTAAGAAGCATCCTACATACCCAATATAGAAGACATGGATCAAAAATCATGTATTGAAAATGGGTGGTTTGGGGTTTACACACTGAGACGTCCAAGATAATACAAGGCGGAGCGATGGGATGAATGGGGATTATGTGATAAAACAACCCAGGTGGATGGAATGATTCCACTAGGATGTGGAGACCCGGGTAAAAATCAGGATTCCTATGGAACCGACACAAATATTTCAGTGTTTCGCATGATCCTCAGAGGTTTTTCCTACATGTCACAATGGCTAGAAATAAAATATTATGTAGTTCTGGAATGGGATGATGAGACACCTGAGGAGTAGGCTCGTGAGAATGTATTCATGGATGGGGGACCAAAAGAATTTGAACCTCCAGGTCAGGGAATGATCTTCCCAAAACAAAAATACTCATGGGAGAGAGAATGATGGGACATGATTGATGGTCTTGAACCACAGGGGGGTTTCCTACATATCCCCATGTTAGGGAATCAAAGTCCATGTAATTCAGGATTGGGGCATAGAATTAGGGTGTACACAAAGGAAAATGACCCGAGAACATGCTAAGAGAATACACATGGTTAGTATCCCATAACAAGAAGGACAATCTTGGTTGGATGGATGTGGATTGTGTGGGTCTCACACATGGTTAGATTCTCAAATGGATGGATCAAAACACCTCATGGAGGTGGATCCAGATGATGTGTCCCAAAAAGGGACGATTTTAAATCAAGAGGGTACATCCCAAGAAGGGAGAACCAGAGTTTACCATTGATCGGGATCAAACTTGAAAGAGTATTCATATCTACTCAAAAGTGGTAAAAATAAACATAGTTCATATATATTGTTTAACATCTATTGTACGAATAGTGAACCAATGTGAAATGGTCGGGATAGATGATTGATGTTCTTGATCCTCAAGGAGGCTTCCTACGTATCCTTGTGGCAGGGAGTCAAAGTACGCATAGTTTGGTGATATGGCCATGGGTATTACATGATAAGGTGGCCCAAATATGATTTCATGTTCGAAAATTACATTAATTTCACATGAGTCATGCTCGGTGTGAGAAATAAGTGGTAGAAATATATCAAAAGATTTCATCGTGAAACATGAGTCAACGTGGAGTGCAACTGGGCTTACAAATGGTTACTAGACTAGGGAGATTAAGTTTTGGACTTAATCACAGAATGAAGCTCGAGGAGGGTGCCCAGATATACAATGATGATATGGAAATTATACAGGGAGCACCCTAACAAGGTGGTTTGTGGATTTTGTGATAGCTTCCTGAAGCACACATGAGTAGAACGTGCAAAGGGAATGAGATGGCGGATTGAGAAGGTAGAAACTGAATGGTTACCAATCCCATACCCCCTATGCTCTACCCAGTCCCTCCACACATGCAAGAACTCACAGTTTAACATCATGTGTTGAGGACATGCTTTTCTTGGCAATTTAACATCCTGCATCTCGGATGATGAGGACTCTCTTCTCACCACTAGGAATAAGATAACTTGTACTGACCTGTTCTTGGGTAAGTGAAGGAACATGTAATTCCATATGTTAATTGGGAGTAGGATTAGCTGATATAGGGGTTCATATTAGTGTATCTTTGATAAGAATCAATAGTTTTTAGTGTACCTATGTGAAGAAGCATCATGTAGGATGGCACTACATGAAACACCACTCGATAGACTTGGAAGTCATTACACACCAGCCTGGAGGGCCTCATAGAGAAGGTGAATGGATGATAGGGGTGTTTCATGCATGAGGAGGTCAAGTGTGGTTCCTTAAGGTATGTATAACACATGGATTCCATAGAATTTTTTTAATGAAATATTGAATGCTTGCATGCAATATGGGATCATGTGTGAAAAATAGAAGCCTGTGTGCAAAATATTTACCACATAACATTAATATTGCAAACAAAAAGGGTTTGTTGAGTGCATCTAACATTGAGTAAAAGGAAATGGGTGAGTTTCAAGCCCTAGTGGGCCCACCAAAGTGGGGCCCATAGGGGACCTCTTGTGAAATATAAAATACCTTGAATCCATGTATTTCATGAAGTCATTGAAGGGGCCATCTTACGTTTACAAGAGTGATGGTAAGACTTTTGAAATGTTACCCTGAAGTGAGGGGTACTCTTCTATTTATTGGAAAAACACTTAGAGACAGTGGATAAGGAGGTCTGCAAGGAATATGGGATCTGAAGTCGCATTAGGCACACTTTAATCTTGTGCATAAATATATTTAATTGTGAAATAGCCTAATTTCTTTAGAACACCTGAATTTTCCATTTTTTAGGATTACAACTTGGAAGAACCCATTTGATGTCACATTGGGGACACAAGAATTATTCATGTGGATTTCAAATTTTTCCATGTGTCAAATCTTGTGTGAAACTCCATTCTTCTCCTCATTATGGTCTGCTGTGTCAAAATATGACATCAGTTTTCTCAAATATGCCCTATGATGGCCTCAAAAGAAATTCAGTGCCAATAGATTTATAAAGACATCGAGTCATATCCTGTCTCAAACAGATCAATGGAATTTTTTTTGTTTTCCCTTGGACATGGCTCAACCGAACTAGTGAAGTATGACCTATTTCAACCTTAAAAAATTCAGAATGACATTGATTCCCATACAATTATTCAAAAGGATACATATGAATCATGTCCTGTGAATTGTTTCCATATAATAACACCATTAATGGTTTTTGCTCTTCCCATGATCCACGGAAATCCATTACGCAATCTTGAAGTATGTATTATAATTTTTGTATCATCCTTTTAGTTTTTATATCCATTTAAGGATGATATGTGAGAATCATATTAATATACATCCTAAGAGAATATTGTATGTATTTTTTGAAATGAGACATAAACCACATATCTCGATCGGATACTATCGAGATTGGTATACCATGCCTCTTTACAATTTCTTAGATATTGATTTTGGAAAACTCATCTATCACATGTGATTCATGAATACAGAAGAAATGGTCCAACATTGTGAGAAACTAAACTATCAACCACATGGAATTATGATTATAAACCATCCTTGGGAGACCTGTCAAAATATCCAAGGATATCTACTCCCATTCCCAAACTCGAATAGGTAAAGAATGCAATATACCTACTAGTCGTTGGTTATCTTCCTTAACCTGTAGAAACATTAATCATCTTGATGAAAATGGTGACAAATTTATTTTCATTCCAAACCAATAAAATTGTTCTTCCAGTTCCTTATACAACTTATGTATTCATAGATGAAAAACCATCTCGAATTGTGGTAAGAATGAATAAGTTGTTCCTAAAAAGCTAAATGTATGACCTCCTAACAATTTTACCTAAAAAAATAAACTCCCATCCATATTTTATCCCTAAATGGTCTGATCCCCATTAGGTTTTGACATCATAGCCACAAATTTAGAATCAGATGACTATGCCTATTTAACCATCACCACAAGATCAGAAACATATGAACCCGAGAAGAAAACTACAACACTTCCTCAGTATTCAAAATCCAATTACATGTTAATAGTAACTAACAAAAACTTTCACTAATCTAAATCCTATTTTTTTAAATATCTATATGAATTTATGTTTAATGCATAGACCACCACATTTCCATTAACTAGTTTATAGATAAAGGAAATGTCAGAAATTTGGAGATACTCCATCTGTATTCAATGTCTTGGATTCAAATATGTTTCTAAGAAAATATCTTTCACGATATTATAATTTGTAAACACCAAAAATTTAGCAACAAATAGGTAAAGAAACCATTTATTCAAATCATGGTATACAATAGCTGACTCTATATTGTGTGATTCATAGTTTTTCTCATGAAACAATAAATATCATGATCTATAAGAAAAAACATGATCACCCTAGATGATAACACGTCCCAACCAAGATCCCGAAGAATTATTATACACCACATAAACCTATCTTAATTCTTGAAAAATCATCATTGGTTTTGAATTAAGGTGAACATTAAGCTCTTGATGATACTTATGAAATTCATCATTCTATTATAATGGAACATTTTTCCTTGTAAAATCTATCATGTTTGAATCTAGTCCTAAAAAAATGAAAAACATCTATAATAACTATATTGACTAAGGAATATGCATATCTCTATGATAGTATTTTAAGGTTTCCATGATATCACAACATCTATCTTTTATGGATCAATAGAAACACCAATTTTAGATATAACATGGATAAAAAAATATACCTATTTTATCCAAAAACTATAATTTTATTATTTGTCATACACATGATGATCCCTCAATATTACCAACATTGTATCCAATAATTTCTTGTGCTCAATTTATTTCATTGAATTCACCAATATATCATCAAAAAATATAACCAAAAAATAATATATATACCTTTGAAAAATATAGTTTATCAAACAAATAAGGGAAAAAGGTGCATTCATAAGTCTAAATTTCATAACCAAAAACTCATAATGTACAAACCAACTCATGAAATATATTTTTTAATATCCTCCTTCTAAATTAGAAATTCAGGATATTCTGAATGCAACTCAATTTTAGAGAACCAATAGGCTCCTATAAATTTATCTAACAGATAATAAATTCATTGAATTAGTTATCAATTCATTATCATAACTTTTATATTCTTAATATAATCCAGAAAAAATACAAGAGTTCTATATTATTTTATCACTAAAAAAATTAGTGCTTCCTAGTGATACATGCTAGGACAAAAGAACCATTTTTTGTAACTTTTCCAACTGAACATTCAATAACATAGATTCTATTGGTTCTATATTGTAAAATAGAATATAAATATAACTGGTCCCTAGGAGTATATTAATCGTAATCCTTAATTAACTTTTGGGTGAAAAACCTATGATATTTTCTAGAGAAACATCTTATTAAGATCAAACACTATTGGAAAATCTCGATTTTTTATCTCATCCATTGATGAAAATGTCAACACTAACAACTAGTTTGATATCAGTACAAATTATAGTTCCATCAAGCCAAATGTACATGCCTTTATATTTCAATCTCTAATAATGTTATACTTGGCATCATCAATAGTCGTAAAACTACCCCTTTGAGTATAACAGTCTATGTGATCTTTGACCATTTTAAACCAATCCATTTAAAAGATTATGTCATTGAAATCCATAGTCAATTCCCATATTATCCCAACTCCATCAATCATTATTGAACATTATTTTCACATAATGGATTGAAATTATCTTTTAACTAGAAGAGTTTGATGCTTTAAAATAGAAGGCATCATCTTAACATCCTAAACAAGAATATAAACATCTTGAAATGAAAAAACAAATGGGATGCACCTATAATGAAAAATGAATTCATAAGGGTACAAATCAAATCAATCATATGTATCATCATTCATGGTTCAGATTGATCATCCACAATCACTTTCTAAGTTCCATACAACTACTTAGTCATTTGGCTCTTCTCTTTGGTACCTTATTGAGATTTAGATTATTGAGGAGTCATGGTATCCCTATAATCAGCATGGATATATAGGCTCTACTAATGAGGGGTATTATTCTTCCTACATCCATTCAAATCCTATGATGTTTGAGAAACATGAGATATTTCCTAAACACCACGCGTAAAAGAACTATGACAATATCTCTAATGATTCCCATTTAGTTGTAATTGTAGAATTCTCTAAGTGGTGTTACACAATCCAACAACATGTGATCAAAATAACAAATCTATAAATATCCTAGTTTTATCATGGGTTTACTATTTTTATTCATCGATCCAACAATATGATTCTAATTAATTTCAGTACTATATAAATATATGCCCTCTTTCACTTGTTACTAGAATTATCATATCCATTGTTTCACATAGACATCATATGCTTTCTTCTATATTGGTTACAAATATGTCCCTTTATCCAATAGTCGTTTTGTTGACCATCTCCATATAATCAATTACACAATGAATAAAAATATTTTTGAAAATATCTAGCATCAACCCTGAAACAATGATGTGTTCCTTTAATGATGTAGTTGAAGAGACATTGAGTGAAAAGGGTACTAAATTGAAAAAAAACTTATACTCAATCACTAATATATTATATTCTTCAATCCTAAAAGTCTACTATTCTAGAAATTATGATTGTGTGAGGATATAACTGTTTGTTAAAAATTCTTCAAAATCATCCCATTACATGCCTTAGTCTAATTTAGCATGTACTATGAAATCACACTACTAGAATTCAATATATTAACTCTAGTTTATTTATATCTGGTATTTCATCTTAGCTAGTTTTCCCATGAAATCGATGATTTTATTCATCCTATTTAGCCACAGATCTTCAAACTATGGTTCTGAATCACCCTGAAGGATGGGTTGATTCTTCTTCTATAATTTAATTGAATGATCCAATTTCCATGGGTAATCTACTATATTTCCATAATCCATAGAATGAAAATCCTGGAAAAAACTCTAAACTAGCTGTTGGTTCACCCATGGATCAGGTGAAACCATATACTAAGTAGCTTCCACCGTTTGGTTTCTATGATTCGTACTGCATGAATGTTTTCTATATCAAAAGAACCCTCAGTATCACTATCTTGAAACTATTGGCATACCATTTTCAAATTTATAACATCACATATATACCAACATTTCTTTACCAAATTAAACATTTCCCTCTTTCACCATTTTTGAAATTATCATTTTTATTTTTAAAATAAATAAATTTCCAAAATACCACTACGGAACCTTTTCAAAATCCCTTATATGTAAAAAATTTCAACACTTTTAAAAAATTAACTTTTTTGAATCATATCATTAATCATTACTCAAAATGAAGAATTCACTCTTAGGAATAAGTCATTTCCAAAAATCAAGTAATGCTTTTATCATTAGCTAAACTTTTAACAATTAGATTACAACTCTTACAAGTTTCTTAAAACACTTAGAAACCCCATTCCCCAGTGACTCAAGGTTTGGTAAAAATATATAATATTTTCCTCTTAATGATATATACACTACACTAAAATCGTCTATTAGTGACTGTTTTGTACTAGTGGATTAAGAAACCTCATTTTAAAATAAATTAAATTTTGAGGATATTTCTGAATAACCACTTCTAAATATTTTACATTATTTTAAAAAGGACACTTCTTCCCCAACAACCCCACTCCACCACTCCCACAACCCCTCTCCCTCCAATCCCCTTGGCCCGATCTGTAACATATGGCCCCATTCTCTCTCTACTCTCCCATATCCTAATCCTCATCACCACCATCACTTCTCCACTAAGTCTCCCAAGCCTGATCCTGACCTACAGGACCCTCTCTCCCTTGAACACTATTTTCTACTACTCTGCCTACTTTCCACCACACCACCTATCCCCCTCATCGTTGACCCTTCCCCCCCTCACCTTTACTCCCTTCCCCATCAATTGTTGATCCTCTACCCATCACCCCTAGTGAAGAATATTAATAGAGGAATATGTAGTGTCCTTGATGTTGGGTATTGAATCTATATACAAGATTATATATTTTTTAATTTATTTTAAGATGTGTATTTCTTATGTTTAAATTAATGAATTCAAGAGGATCATTTTTCTGTACATAACTTATTTTTACACTGGATTTTATTTAAAATTTCCATATTTATAATAATGAATGATTGCATACATTTATTACTATCTTAATGATTTCTTGATCTTTTTCTAGTGTTTAGGTTGGGCTACTTCGAGGAATGGGTCAAATTATGTTTAATAGGTCTTGGTATTGAATTTCTTCTATTTTCACATCTTATAATTCTATAAATTTTATTCTATCCAAAAAAAGTACTAGGACATTTATTTGTTTTTTATATAGTGTAATATTTAAATTAAACAGTTTAGATATACCACTTAATTAATATACTAACAAAATCATTTGTTATAAAACCAAAAAAAAATGTGGAATTTGTATGTTCATATAAAATACTCAGGTCTTCTCATGTCATAGCATTGAATTTCCTAAATATATTTTTTGATTAATATTTTATTATACAACATTTTAATGGTCAATCGATGAAACCCTTATAAGAAATATGAAAACTACACAACATTTTTAGAATGTGTATCAAATGAAACCTCTAGACTCCCTCATTTATCATTATTTTTGTAGACACTAGGAATTGGTACAGTTCATAATTTTTCTATACGTTCCCCTCCTCACACCACTAATCCAAAGGTTAGCCTACTTTTGGGTGTTTTATTTGGTGATTCATGGTTGTTGTGGGTCATGATCCCAATTGAGGCCCATCCTTGCTATAACAATTGAAGGAGATCAATTTCCACTGATTTTAGGATGGTTTTCTATTAATTTCACCATTTTAGATCAATTTTAATTAGGGTTTTATTTATTTTTACGTCCCAATTTATTCTATATGGTTTCTTAAACATTGTTAAGATGGGTTAGTTCCACATTTTTCAAATATAGTGATTTTCAGTTAAGCAACCCTTCTTGGGGTCTTTAAATGTTAGGACATTTCATGATTGTATTTTTAATCATTCGTTTTTCTATCAAATTATAATAATAATTATGAACAATTTATATTTTATTTGAAAATAAAATTTCAATTTCATTCCACCTTATTCAAAATTTTATTCTCTATTTTACAGTTTTGTGAAATCCAATATTAATTTTTTTTCACACACTAAATGTTTTTTAATTGGCCGAACATACATTAATTAATAAGTTAAATGTTTTAAGAGAAGTTTTGGTTTTAAATGTGGGGTTATCTATATTTATAAAACTATTTTTTAATGTTATATGTTTTTAAAATGACTTTATATATATGTGTGTGTGTGTTTTCAACACATAGACACATGTATACATATATGTGTTTCTATGTAAAAATTCACTTGAGAAAATGGGAATTTTTGAAATATAATATGTGTATATAAATAAATGTTTAAAATTATAAATGTATAATAATAAAAATAGTAACATTTAAACATAATCATGATTATTTATATGGGATTTAAATGATTATATATACTGTAAAGATATTTTTTCATTTATTTCTTATTAAAATATTTTTTGTTATCATTTATTCTTGTTTTGAAAACCTATGAAAAAACAATGGTTCTTAGGTAGGAAAATATAGATTAGAATATGTCCTCCTACACTACTAATGCTGGAAAATTATTATTATACACCACCTCTAACTAGATATGTGTCAGATACATGGATGATATTGATATAATATTCAATTGAGAGAGACATGTTGATGACCCATCAACTCAGTCTCAACTACATGGGAAATCAAAAATCATTCCTACAATTGGCAAATCAGTTGGGAGGATATGAAATGTTACACTAAAAAAATGAATTAATAAAGGCACATTGATATGTTATACTAAATAGTGAAATTTCATATCTATTTATTGACGAGATCTTGATAAAAACATACACATGAGAGGCTGAATATGAAATGATAAAGATATAACAAAAGATGTTAATAAAGATCTTGTAAAATGATCTACATGTTATTTAAGTTCATAAATAATTTAATCAATACAAATATTAGGGTAAAATGCATTTTTTAAAATTTAATAATTTGTATTACTTTTTTTAGATCATTAATATTGATGCTCGGGTTGAGTTGCAAAATGATTTGATGTTCCTAGTTTGAGGTCCTCTAAAATAATATTAAATTGTATTTGTATAATGAAAATGGATTAAAATTTTGTATAGACTATTTGGATGAGGGTTCGAAAATAAAAAATAGTGGTACAATTATAGTTCCTAATATGGGATACTATAGATAAATGACTGATATTACCAAATTACAATACCATGGGAATTTTTTATTTTTTTATTTGAATCACCGTGAACCAATATTACCAGGTGTATTAAAATAGATTCCTTGAAATTTACTCATCTTAACTTATCACTCCTGATAGATGTTGGTGACTATCAATTACATGACTTGTATATTTTCTCAACGTAAAACAAAAATTGGTTTATTATGTAGAAAATTTCGTAGATGAATTATGGTGTTTAGTTGTTCACATAAAACAAAGAGACATGTATGATATTGGTGATGAAGTAAAATATTTCTCATTTGACATTAAATCCAATAAACATAAATAAACAAAAATATATTTCAATCATGATATTGAAAATATTAGTCTTCAAAGGGTGGACAAAGTAGATGAAATAGTGATGGAATAGGACAATAACTTGATTGAATGAAAAATTGATTTTGTGTGCATTGTTTCATTAATTTATCAAACATTTATGTTATATGTGTATTTTTACATTATCATATCTATGTATATATTTCTTATTAGTATTGTGCAAATGTTATAAATTATAATTTTTATTTATTCATGATTTTTTTTCAAAAATATGTTATTATGTTAATTTTCTATTATTAAATTAGAGGAATTCTAAGGAATATGTATTTCCATGATCCCAATCTACCCCTAGTTGAAGCTCCCCTAACCACAATGACTGATGGTGATCCATCAGTCTCCCTCCATACAGCATCTGAGACACCCTCCTTCTTACCCACTTTAGTGTCTCTCACACCCTCTATTTTGTCGGCATCTATGACAACTCTTTCTCTATCCCATAAGTATCTGAGACAGTGCCTCCCCATTCACCAGGTTCAGTAGCAAGGGAATATTTCATCACTTCTTCTTATTCATGATGATATTTGAGGGTGATAGTTGTCGGTAAAAAATTAGAATTGAATAATGTTATTTCAATTTTTTTATAGAACTAACCAAGTTTACATAAAATATGAAAACAATGTCTCTATGGAAAACAATTGAAATGTCCAGATTTTATAAATCTAAATGGAATGAAATTATTTATCCCATCTTATGATTATAGGGTCCCCACAAATAATTTTGTGATATTATTTTTCTATATTCTAGTCCATTTGATGGAGAATCCAGTTACCCTTCCCATTACCTATGCTGATTGGAGGCATGTGACTCAATATTGAAAAAATAAAGACTTTGATTCCCTGATTAGGTGCTTTTAATACTTTATGATGTAATTTAATGTCATTACTTTATTAAAATATAATATTATACAAATTAATCTTTTTTAAAAGATTTTATTCCAATTTATCGATGAAGGTCTTATCGCAAAAAAGTGGATGTTGAAATATTTGGGTATGAAATGGAAGGATTTTAAATGGTTATTATGGAATTAATTCAAAAATGTTTCACTGAAAACTTAGCAGTAGTAAAAAAAGGTAAGTTGTGAGGTACCTAGGGAGAAATTGATGGTTTTTGTTGACAGTCGTCGTCCTAATAGGCACTTTATTATTGATTTATAGATAATGATATTAATCTCATTTTATATATATACAATAATATTACATGTAGACGGAATTGAATTAATTACTTTTAAATTACATTTTATTAATTTTAGGATGATTTGAGGAAAAATGAATCACATAAAACTAAAAAATCATCCCCCACACTATCGATTCAAAGAGTTTTTCCAAAAATAGATCCACTCTGGTAATATTTTCATTAGATAAAATATTTATAAGAGAACATTATTTTTTCCAAATATTAAATATACCATTGTTTAATGAGATCAATGAAGTTAGGGAACCAAATCTCTAAAACATAAATTTGGTTATATGTTCATTAACAATTTGATGGGAGGTATGTTAATGAGACCACTAAAGATGTTGGGGTTTAAATTTATTTTTCATTATTATATCTTATTATCAATTTTCAGCATGTTAACATGTACTGCTTAAAAAAGGAAAGATACATTATATGAAAAATTAAAACAACTATTAGATACCAACCTCATATAGTCCTTCTCAGTCTCCTAGGATGGTCCCATTGGTCACGTCCTTAGGAAGTAACATCTTGGTCACATGTGCAGGATGTGTTTGAAACCAATACCATTAGAGGTTTCTGGCATGACACAATGGATTAAAGCTTCATATACCCTTGATGTAGTTACTCCCTACCTCAAGATTTTTTAGGGAGTTCTACAATGCATAGCATAATTCAAGACCAAGGGGAACATGTGAAGATGCAATAAAAATTTTTTGTTCTTCCATAGAAAGCATTGATTAAGTTATATTAGATGATAACTGGATCTGTCCCCAGTGATATTTCCTCAATGGATGGTAGTGAGTAGGTAAATCACAAAAATTCAAAATCATTTAGTACATAATATTTTAATTAATATTTTAAAATTTAATAATAAAACACTATTTCATTTTCATCATAATTGTAATGTATGTGCCGATAAAAGGGAGTGAAGAAGGAGACAAAGAGTGTGTTAGTCAATGTTCAAGGGGCTATGATTAGGGATCATATTGGATTCTGTGATGATGTGTAACTAAAAATATGGTAATGTAATAGTAATCTGATGATTCTGAAACCATGTTGTGGTTTCTCGTATGATTATCTATATTTCCCTTACATTGCATGAAAATCAATATGTTTAGTTTGTCTGTTATGATTTATTCAAATGTTTACCATATGGTTTGTTTCCTTGAATATTTTGTAGATGATGAATCATGGAACCCCCATGAAACTCCTAAATTAAATATGATTTGATTAAAAATATTATAAATTTTTATGAATTTTATAATTTAACATTGATTTTTAGAGGACTTTTTCTTATTAAAGGTTTCTATATGGATATATGTTGCTATACAAAATCATATGTTGGTGAAAAATAATGCTGATGAATATTATGTATGGGAATTCCCTATGTCACAAGGTTAGTGCATGAACATGTGAGTTCGAGTAGTAACCATGCACAAATACATACACATGAGAATTTCAGTTCAACTTGGTGTAGTGTCCCATTAAAGAAACACATCCCTATATCTCTTAAATTATGATATTTTATATCATTGACTTAAAGAAATTCTATAATTGAATCTATGTAAAATTTTACTCAAAATAAAATATCCACTAAGTGATAACCCACTGACTTTGTTCAAGTCCTATAAACAAGTTTTTCCATGTTACATGTCCATCATTTCACTTCATTTGGTCAATTTATTTTTACGATACTATCCCCAATAAACAATAATCCCAGCGCTATTGATACACAGTTATATAATGAACCCATTGGAATAGACCTCTATGTGACACTTCACCTTGTAGAATGTATAATTCTATCATAATTATAATCTCTTGCTTATTCAACCTCTATGTGAGAGATAAGGAAAAGTACATTTCTACAAATACATCGAGCATAGTATCAACCTTTCAAGATTCCACCTCCATCATATAGAATTTTATTTATATTTCTTTTATCATATTTTGATGATTTCATCCATAGTGATTGAAGAAATAAATTTTTTTATCACTACCATTATAAAGACAACTATAGACATGGGATATCGATATTAGACTTTATCATCATAGTGGTTAACTTCTCCAAGACGTTGATGAAAATAGAGAAATAAATATCAATATTTGGGAATTCAAGAGTATTTTTAGATGATACTACACTAAAGAATATTCCTCTCTGTAAAACAGATTCAAGTTATTGGTTAGTCTCCTCAAATTATATGTAAATACAACCAGAATTTTTTTCATATCTCCACCTTTTTGTGAGATCTATTTACTTATAGACCATTATTAAAATTTAATTCTTTAATAATAATTATTATTGATGAAGTTATGTTTATGTATGATGAATCCTCTGATAATATCATATATTATTAGGTGTGGATTTATTTTCATAACACATTAAGGATATTGAATGATTATCAATAATTATAAAGACCACACTTGCAACCATTACATTCTAAGAAAACAATATTTCAAAAAGAATGTGTATCCTTCCTTCTACCTATTCTTATGAACTCATGAACTTATCAACAATGAAAAACAATCATAAGTCCCCCACCATGAATCCCCAGACATTTAAAAAATCATCATTTATTCTATAGTAGATCTTTTAGTACTATCCTGTACTCATTTTTTCATTCCACAAATTGACAGAACCACGACTCTAATAATCATAATGTTTCAAGAACATTCCCTATGATCCCCTTTCAAAGTATTAGTGATATGAACCTCAGTGTCACTTATCTAGAAGCGAAGTATGATAGATAACACATCGAAGAATTGATAACCACCCCTAAATCATCTACATAATTTTTTTTATATTTTGAAATTGATCCATAAAATAATTTAAAATTAGGTCTTTATAATGTTCTATAATAATCATTCATTCAAATGGGAACAGACTAAACTGAAATAGTTTGATAAAATAAAACATCAGCTAACGTCATCATTGAAACCTCATTCAGATAAATCCATCAATAAAACTCATTACACTGTATGTAATAATAAATCTATTCTTTATATGATTTATTTTATTTTTTGAACCACAAATATTGATCAGTGTTCCATATAATTTCACAATGAAAACTCTAAGAGTAGTATCACCATAATCATACAAGCTCTACAAAATTAACCATTATAACATCAACTGATTCCTAACAAATGAAATATTATTTTATAGAAATAGAACTTCCAGTGAATCTAGACAATGTAATAGAGAATATTCTATCTTCCAAAATTCTTTTATAATATTGCTACAAAAATAAAAATGATACTTTATGAATAAAAAATATTTTCAGATTCACAATGTACAAGAATAGACTTTTATAAATCCAATAATTATTCATACAGTTTCAATCTTCCTTGTAAAAAATAATTTGAAACCTAGTAATTCACTTAACAAGAGGAAACGATAGTCCACATACCATGTCCAAACATTCATAAATAATAAAACATGTCACAAAACAGAACCCACCCTAGAGGAATTTCAATATAATGGATTTATATTAGATTCAAATGTTGTCTTATGATAACCTTATCCAAACATGTTGGTTAACTTCTATGTAGAAACTTTATTACCCAGTTCTAAGACCATGCATAATAACAAGGTTGTGATACAATTTTTTTGGGATCACAAAGAATGTTTGATCAGTGGAATAACACAACTAAAAGCTCAACATATTAGAAAATAATCAAGAAAATAATTAAATAGAATATCCTTAATAGTTCAAAATAAGAAACATGGTCTTCTAGGCTCCCTGAACATTGTGTAGATAATGTCTCTCCACATATGGTCTTAGTCATCCTCATAGAAATCCCCACAGATATTAAAATGTAATAAAAAGGAAGACTGATAAAAAAAATTAAAAAATGTACAAGAAAAAAGTATAAGTTTTACATTATTTGGGATTGCGTACAATATCAATGGAAGAATGCAAACACATATTCTCATATAAGGAGATGATATGGGTTTTAGGGAAAATAGACATTCCTGTCTCCCTACACACACTAACTGAAAAACTCTCACAAACACCTTCTTTCATCCATTAAATATTATGCTTCCCCAATTCATGTATCCTTCCATATAGATTATAGACATTTCCTTTATATATGGTTCCTCCTTAATGTGAATTCAACTAGGTTAACCTTAAAATGGGATCCACCTCATCCAATTGCATCTCAAGTCTATATTAGATTTGGATAGTAAGCTGATTCTATCATATTCTATATCCATAACCCTTCCCCATCCCCTTGATTTTCTAACCATATAATCCCTGATAGTAGTGATGTCCTAATTTAGGGAATGAGAGGATCTTGTTTTGGGGAATTGGTTGAATAAGGCTTGTATATGTCATTCCCTTACGATGTTGACCTTCCACCATTGAGGGTGAGTGGTTTCAAGTTTATTGAGGTATGTGTTCCTGTGAAAATAAATTGTTAATGTGTTTCTAATGATTACTATTCATTTTTGATGATATTGTCAATAGGATTCCCATTATGAACTGTGTTTTTATATCCTAGTACTCATGTTAGGTTTGTGGAACTAGTTATTTTCTTTTTTCTATTAATATTATGATTTATTGACAAGATTCTTCCTATTTTTATGTACATTATTGCATTTATAGATTGGTTTATTTTTTAATTTTTTATGAAAATTGAAATTTTCATTTATTTTGAAACATAAAAATTGGATTGATTTTTTTACATAACCATTCATGTACACCATTTAATTGTTTTAGAGTGTAACATTATAATTTGGTGGATTCACCTGATGATTGATAATCCTCTGATTTTTATATAATTTTCTCAATGGAATGATGGATTTATTCACATGGGATTGAAATATTAGTTTCTTGGAGGAATAATGATTTTTTCTATATATTATTGTTCTGATTATGTTATCATTTCTATTCTTAATGTTTTTTTTTGTATATTGTCATATCAATGCTTTTTTTTGGCATTTCTAAGGCTGTAGATTTTGCAGCATCAATTTTTTAGAGACATATAGAGAAGTCGTTTAAACCACCACTATATAACACAAATTATTTTTTAGAGGCAGTTTAAACCACCACTATATAAGATACAAGTTTGTTTTATCAGAGGTGGTATGGTTTCTTTGAAGTTTTCCCTCCCAAAAAAAGTGACTGGATTGAGGAGGTTTGAACTACCACTATGTCTTCGGCATTTTTTGTGCAGGTAAACCACCTCTGAAACCAAAAGACCACATGCTAAATAAATATTCTATCGTTGTTTTCCAAAACCATGGGTAAATGGATGAAAGTGACATGACTTGGATGTTGATTCAATCTTGAGGGGATTTTTTTTGAAACTGTCACAGAACCATATGGAGGTGGTTTAAACCACCGTGAAATCAAAAAATTCTTCCTCTATTAGTCGATTTTGTTGTAGTGACATTTCATGAATTGATAATCATACTCCTTGTTGCTATGCCAACTCATGTATTATACCATAATTGATTTCACACTGTAATACATAAAATCAATACCATTTGACTAAAAATGAATGACATATGGGCTAATAATGATACCATTTATAATATCCATATTCTCCCCATTGTCTTAGACGAGCAAAAAGGAAATACATAGCCTTTAGTGACATCATGAAGACACTAAAGGAATGAAATAAATTCCATATGCTTCATTTATAGTTGAGGGACAATTTCAATTTTTAAATTAAATAAATCAAATAACATAACCATTACTAGGAACAACTATATAATGCACGATAACAATTAAAAAAAATAAGTGCTTCTATATAGACAAAAATAACAAACAAAAACAAAAGCCACTTCAGAGAACAAAGTAGAATACAATACCAGCAAAACTAAAAGACTCCAAACAAATAACTACATAGCTCCCAACATGCTCCAAGACCCAACTCCACATTCCATGCCCATTATATCACAACACATCACTAATGAAATGAGATACCATTCCATTACCTGTTTCTTGATAAAAATTATTTGCAAACACACCAAAGTGCTCATAAAGGGGGTGAGAATGATACTCTTGTTTTTATCCAATTTAATTCTCTACTAATTCCAATATGATAGAACATGTTAGTACATTTATATAAAATTACTCATATACAATAGTTTAGACAGCCTATATCAAATCTATTCCATTTTATGAAAATAATTTATCATACCATCATTTTTTTTTGAAACCAAGCATTTTTCAAGGAAATAAATAAAACAAGTCTATAAAATCATTTCACAATTTCCATTTTTTCCTTTACTGATTACATGATTCACAACACACCCCCCCATGCATGATCAGATGATAGTTCCATACTCGGGAGTGGTTTCTAATCGATCTACCAAGTCATCGTAAGGTAACCATATCTCATGTTCCCTAATGGAACACTCCCCTTCTATAGGTTCACATCATTATACACCAATGATACACACCCCTTATCTAGAATCATGTTAATGAAAATTACTGACAAAAACCATGTATACACAATCCCATGCCAAAACAATCATTTGAATCCATTTCCGTAAAATAGTTCATTAATTGTAAACACATTCTATAAAACCATTTCAATAAATTAAAACCAGAAATATTCTTAAATCATCATATTTAAATCCTGAAACCATGCACTTTGCACAACAACCAATTTAAAAAATTTCACAACCATCACTAAAGATGTTTTATACCAACCTTTACAATTCAATTATACAATCAATTTCATGCAATTCAATCAGTTTGAAACCAAGCCTTCATGTTCTAATAAGTGGAGTCAAAAGTGAAGATGCCTACCTCACAAACCTAGGAGAAAACAATGAACATCACAAAAACACTGAAAAACTGGGTTGAAAGTCCAAAAACTAGCCTTAGATCTTGTTCCCTATAATCCAAATAACCATATGTCATCATGATTGGCATCACACATCATGGATATATTCCCAAAGGATTATATCCATGAATCCAAAAATAGAATAATAAAAAATATATGAAAAACCTAGAATAGAGACTTACCAAATAATTCCCGTCTCCAACCCACAAAGAACCATCCAAAGATTACTCCCGTGTCAAGTGGAAGGGTCTCCCCAACCTTTGGGAGGAGAGGAAAACACGTAAGGGTCGACTTATGGAAACAATGAGCTATTAAGGTGCAAATATGAATTAGATCCACAATTGTTGATTCTAAATTTTCACAGTGCACGGTTGTCACACACATTTAGGAAAATCATTCTCTGACTGTACAATAGCTATTGCATCTAGGAGCCCCTCAAATGGTGGGATCATATGGTTATAAAAACCATGAACCAACACTAAAAAAATTCCACTGTCCCAATTTTCATAGTTTCTTCTAGGTGGCTGCCCGGTTTGGCCAATATGTGCACCTAACCGTGCACCTAGACAAAGCCTACTGTTTCACATTGAATAGTTTCTTGGAGGTCTTGCACTATTTCTACTGATCGTTCTCAAATCATTCACCTCGATAAAATCATAAAAACATTCCAAAACTCCTCCGAACACTCCCAAACATAACCCTTGTATATTATATACAAAAACATAAATAAATGATTTATTACGTGAAAGCAAAGGTTCTATAATGAAAAAGAATGATCATTGCCTTCCACGATCAATTCACAACATCATACCAATTCACGTAGTCAAAACTAGGAAATACACATCATAGACCTAATTCATGACATGAACCGATGAAGGATGAACCCACACAGCCATCATTGAAGCATCCATAAAAGGGGAGTAAGCATTTCAAATTTAAATTTTCTAATGTATTCCCCATTTATGATTTCTTTCAAGAATATAACTGAAAATTACATACCCTCTTTTTATTTTGGATTTAATCAACTGAACACGGATGCATTAACTGTGAAGGATACATTTCCGGCGGGGAAAGAGTGGTTGCAAGCTGGCAATGGGGATTCGGGGAATGGACTTTCCGGTGATAACTCCTTGACACAGAGGGTGTGGGTGATGAGGGTGTGGGACATGAGCGGCGGTCATCTGATGACTAGTTATCGGTAGGATAAGGCACCCCACGATGGAGATATGCTCATTGGTGGGATCTGGTGAGGACTCCAGTGGAACTGTTGAAGTCGCAGATCCAATTAGGCATTTGTGGGGCGCTGTTTTTGATGGGATTCAGGCTGGCTACCGTTTATTTTTTGTGGATGAAGTGGCGCTACGTGGGGGATGCTTCCGGGGATATACACAAGTGGTGGACCATGGCACGGATCTTGGTTCGAGAAGCGGACACCAGCAGGATTTACCGGAAGGGACGATCCTCGATGGAGTTGGGGTGACTTCCCTCTACAATCCATGTCTGGGCCATATACAGCCGATTTAAGCAGTGATTGAGGTCAGGATGTGCTCACGATGTGTTTGGTGGATACGACGATGTAGGTCCTGAAAGTGGCGATTCAGTGGCACGGTGCCCACCCAGCGGCATGGAATGTTGGCTGGTGATGTCGTCTAGATTCCGGCGACGATGCGACGAAGACCTTGGGATTCATTTTTACTACGAGAGAATGTGCCCTTGGGATGTGCGACGACATTGGGGTCGTGAGGGAGCAGTGTAGCAGTGTAGCAGTGCTCTCACGATGACTTTGGGGGACCAGTTGCGGCACATATAGTCTGGCAAGACTGTGATGGGGTTGGCGTGCGACGACATTGGGGTCGTGAGGGAGCAGTGTAGCAGTGCTTTCCCGATGACTTTTGGGGACCAGTTGTGGTACATATAGGCTGGAAAAACTGTGATGGGGTTGGCGTGCGACGACTAGGGCGCCGACCTCGAGATGCGACGATGGCCACAGGTGCGTGGGGTCTTCATATGGGACTTTTTCCTAATCACATGGGCGGACTTATGAGATGAATCCGAAGGTTGAGGTTCTGGGGATCTAATTTAATGGACCCATTTCATTTTAGGGGTATATGATGTGGGTATTCATGTCTTGTATGCTTTGGGTGGTGGGTTTTTAAAATTCATGTATAGGTGGTGGTTCATATGCCACATGATTTATATTTTATGTATTTTTATATTATTTAATAAATTGTTGGGGTTGAGCATTCTCTCAGTACCTGAAATTTCATGGTATAATTTTTTTAAATGAAAATTTTCTACAATATGGACATACTAATAATTTCTGATGTTTGAACTAATTGATTTTGTTATTCTTATTCATTTCCATGAAAATTATCCCAACCGGTCATTATTATTCCTAAGACATCCTATGAGCCCAATATTTCACAGCTATAGTATATTTCTTTTGCGACTCAGACTTGTTCTCTTCTAAAACATTTTTTATGATCTTTTCAAAGCTATGATTGAAAAAATCTCACATTTAATATGATTGAGGAACATTTTTTGTTTCCCCCTTATCTGGATACATACATTACATTAATCCTTATTAAACCCATAGAAACCATGAACAATCTTGTTAGGGTGGAATTGAACTACTACAAATATGACCTTTATCAGCGCTAGAAAAAGACATTAACAGTGCTAAAAAAACGATGTTAATCGAGGCGAAGATAAAGGGAGGGGGTCCCTTTTATCACCAGTCCGAAAGGCGTTGATAAATACCCCTTTTATTAGCACTAAAAAAAGAACTAATAAAAGGTCTTTTATTGTGACGCCCCGACCCCGATTATTTCAAGTCGGTGCATTATTACATAACATTGACATGATACAAGTAATCATGTCTCGAAAGACCGATCAGTTTAGTAGTCATGAAAGTGCAAGATGCATACATAAGTTTTACATTATATCATTAAATAAAGAAAAACAACATTGTGTCCCCTTTGAACACACTCATATCCTTTGTCTATTTCTGTAGTTGATCATAATTTCCTTCTTCACATCCTGGAAAAAAGAAAACATAAGAAAGAGGTGAGCTCAGATGCCCAGTAAGGATAACAATATGGAAAAAACTATTATAAATAAGTATAAATATTTAAGACAATGTATAAAACTAAAACACAGGTCTTTTAAACATAAACATCAGCATAATATGAGAAAGATAAATCAAATAATGTCATTTATTTATTCACATGGATATTCTACTAGTCGAATAATTACATACAATATCAATAGCCTATTTCACAATGATAGAATGCATAATGCCAGACATCATAACCATATAATCAAAGCCTCATGCCAAGACTACAAATAAGATTGTGTCAAGGCTTTGTGTCAAGACACTAGTTTGTCTCATGAGACCAACCGATGCATCAAGAAGTTATAGCGAGGTTCATCCCTCACTTACTAAGTACAATGCATTCATCATATGAAATAATTGAAACATAACATAAACATTCGTATTAAAACCAGCATACGAAATGTAAATACATTAACCATAAACCATGAATGGTATAAAAATAGCACATCCACAGTCAAAAATATCACAAAAACTTTCAATACATTGTGAAATACTGTATCATAATAAATCAAATTCAAACAAGTGTAAAACCCAAGAAAAGATGTTGAAATAAATCAAAACTATTTGATAGAAATGTCTCTATCTATTTTCAAATTATTTAAACGTCATTTAATTATAAAAGAAAACATTTATTTTGAAAATATTCTTATAATTTTGTAAGGGAAGCTTCGAATGTGTTATAACAGTGGAAAATAGCCGCACCCACCGTATAAGTTAAAAAAACATTCTTACAATAATTTTTCAAAAAGGTCATAAAATTCCTTATTTTGAAAATGATGGAAATATTCATTTCAAACTATTTTATAAAAATTCAAACAAGGGTATAAATGAATTTAACCCATAGTATAGTAATTATTAAAAAAAATGTTTTGAAAACGTTTTTATGAAATGTGGATGTAGATGATAAAGAGGTCTCAGTAAATACTTACATATTAACAACATCAGATAATAAAGAGATTTTAAAATTAACCCGTACCTTGTACTTTTCCATAGTCGATGATATGTTAACCTCCTTTATATCAGTGAAAACATTGTTATTAAATTTTACAAGAACTATATACATAAATATGATATCATATATGATCTTCTAATATTGTTTTGTTAATAATCTTTCAGCAGTATCATTGTTTCAGGTGTTAACTGATTCAATTTCCTTTATATGTTTTGTTACGGAAGTAATTTTTGTTATGGATAGGATGTATCTTATTCATATACGGAATGATATTATGTTCATAAATTTTATTTTTAACAATCAAATGAAAATTATTATTGAATGGTTACAATGGGAAATGTGTCTTATCGCATTCATGGAGACGGTAATCCGTACATACGCACGCATGAATGCTACAACCATTTCATTTTTTTATTTTAAAAGGGATGAAAAACAATTGATACATGGGTATATTACTATTCCAGAATAATGTCATATTTTATATACAATACGTACGTTCGTTAACATCATCCTTTATACGTTCCATGTATGGTATGAACGAGTCATATCACTTTGTGGGGGCGGTAGTCCGCACTTCCTCAAATGAAATTATCGTATATATACAACATGGAGAAAATAATGGTATGTTATAAAAGATAATTACAGATGCTTAGAGATAAAATAAATATAATAAATATCATATATAATTATAGTGATCTCATAATGGCCACAATAATAGGTGGTAGTAGAAGATTGAACAATCATCATTTCGTGAGCCAGTAATATGCCGTCCACAAAAGCATTATGTTTTATACAATTTTGATAGAGGTGTGTGTAAGTCCAGTTTGAATCCTACTCATAACAACATCCTAGTATATTGAGGATACTGGTGTTGTTAAAAAAAATGGAAGAAAGAGAGTTTAGGGTGTTGGATATCTAAAATAAAAGGAAATAACTTAAGGGAAGATGTTACCTTTAAATCAGGTAACTCCCTTTGGTTTGAACCAAAAGGCTTCATTGATGTGCCTTCTGCCTAAGGTAAGACTTTTAGGTGGAAGAGAGAGATGTGGGGAGAATAATTGGTTAGAGGTTGGATGAGCCACGAGGCACGAGAAGCTTGAGTAATGGGTTAGAGGTGAGATCTTTTTATAAGCGGGATGAGGGGCCCTTTAAGAAAGTTTGAAAATATTATTTTATTATATAATGATTTTCGGTTTATAAAAGTTCCAAAACTCAATAAAGTCAAAGATTAAATGACTCTTGTTAGAAATAATAACATCCAATAAGAATTGGATAGGTTTGGATATTGTTTTAATTTTTATAATCTTATTTATTTAAATCATTCTTTATTGAGGTAAACACTGCATCATTATTGTGCCATAAATAATTTTATTTATTTGTTGTCCAAAAATAATAAAAAAATACCACGATATCGGAAATCTATTTATCTTTCAAATGAATATTTATATTCAAAGAGATAACTCATATAACTTCATGTAAAAATTGATTTTCTAAAAGATATATGTTTGTGACATTTTTGTCTTTACTTTAAATTAATTAATATAAAGTGTCATTATCACTCCAAAGTGGCTCTATGGGGTCCCAAAATCAACCCAAGGATACCCATGGTCAGTCATGTATCAACCAATAGGAATACGACACATGTTAGTGTTATTTAACATTATTATAATAATATTTGTTTACCCTTTAACCATGGTAAATAAAATATTTACCGAAGTAAATATTCAAAATGTATAAAAATAAAAGTTATCGATTTACAAATTTTCAACCTCCAGATTAAAAATATGGAATCCATTTTTAAAAAATCAATATAATGAATTTTCAAAAAAAAAAAATTTAAATTAATTCCTGTTTTCAAAACCAAAAGCGATTTTTTTAATAAGTAAAAACTATCAAAAATTTCACATGTGATTACGTACAAATTTAAATGTAAAATTGCATCCAATGACCAAAATTACATTAAATGATAAAAATATAATCTTATGATACTTTAAAATCACTCAAATGTATAATTTAACACTATAAATGATTTCGATTCAAAAAGTTGTTTTAAATAATTTTTATTATTTTTCACTATTCATCAAAATATGAAAGTTATAAAAAAAGTACCAAAATTTTACCCTACCCTAATTTTGATATTCCGAATCTAGAAATGAAGTCCATTTTTAAAAAATAAAATTTATAAAATTTCAAAAAGTTGGTTTTACTATTCATAACTGCTTTTAAAACGTCTAGTTTGATTGGTCACAGAGTGTTATAACTCGAAGTGGCATACAATGCAAGCTATTATATTATTCAAGGAGAAGCGTACCGTAGAAGCTTGGGGAGTTACATTATTTCTATATTCAAATAATTTCGTCCTCGAAATTTTTAGAATATTACTGCATAAGAAGATTCGGGTGGTTCTTCATCTTAAGTTCCTCAGGTTCCCACGTCGCCTCTTCCATCTTATGGTTTCTCCATAGATCTTTTACTAGACGAGTCATCCAGTTTCACAACACTAATTATTTGGTATCAAGAATCATAATAGGCTCTTCACAATAAAACATATCGGGTTCCTGTTCTATTTCATCATAGGTGAGCACATGCATTGGGTCTGGCATGTATTTTTTCAACAGTGAAATGTGAAACACATCATGAACATTGAAGAGACTTGGTGGAATTGCCAAACAGTAAGCTAAAACCCTGATTAGTTCTAGAATTTCAAAATGTCTGATGTACCTGGGACTTAATGTACCATTCTTAACAAATCGTATAACTCCCTTCCATGTAGATACCTTCAAGAAAACATGATCTCCTATATGGAATTCCAAATCCTTTTCTCTGTTATCAGCCTAAATCTTTTTCCTACATTGAGCTACATTGATGTGGGTTTGGATAATCTTCACCTTTCCCATTGTTTCCTCAAGATGTTCTGGGCCGATGAGTTTTCTTTCACCAACATTCTCCCAACAAGTTGGTGTGTGACATCTCTTTCTATATAATGCTTCATATATTGCCATCTAAATACTTCAATGGAAGCTATTGTTATAGGAAAATTCTACCAGTGGTAAATACTGATCCCACATACCTTGAAAGTCATGTGAGAAAGATCTCATCATGTCTTCTAAGGTTTAAATAGTATGTTCTAATTTTCCATCAGTTTGGTGGTGGTAGGCAGTGATCAAACAAAGTTTAGTATCCAAGGCTTTCATAAAACTTTTCTAGAATCTTGATGAAATATGGGGATCACGATTAGAAACAATCGATTGGGGTACACCATGTAGTCTTAAAACTTCATTAATATATAGTCTTGCTATACTTTCACGTGGTAAATCTTATCTTATAGCAAGAAAATGTGATGACTTGGTAAGACGATCAACAATGACTCATATTGCATCATTCCTTCTAGGATTCTTTAGTAGCCCCATGACAATGTACATTGTAATATCATCCCATTTTCACTCTGGTATGGGAAGAGGTTGCATAACTCCTCTAGGATATTGACTGCCAGCCTTAACTAGTTGATAAACCATACATTTTGACACATAATCAGCAATCTCCCTCTTCATGTTGTCCCACAAAAATGTTCCTTCAAATCTATATACATCTCAGTGCTACTAGGGTGTATAGAGAAATTGGAGATATGAGCATCATCCAACAATTCTCTTTTTAGATCAGGTATATATGGAAAAGAAAGCCTCTTTCCAAATTTCAAAATTCCATCTTCATATACGATGTCGATCAATCACCCATCATTCACAACATTAATTTTCTTTTGAAACTCCTCATCATCAGTCTGTGAACTTTTTATCATTTCTAGTAAAGATGGTTTGGCAACCATTTGAAAAATTATTGATGTTTCACCTTCTATGATTATTCTCATAACCATCTTTACTACATCCATGACCATAAAATCCTTTTCAACTCTTATCTTGTTCATAACTCGATGATCCTTTCTTCTCAAAGCATCTGCCACCTTATTTTCCTTACCTAGGTGGTAGTGTATAGTTCAATCATAATCCTTGAGTAGTTCAAGCCATCTCCTTTGCCTCATATTGATTTCATTTTTTGAGAAAATATACTTCAAACTATTATAATCAATATAAATCTCACATTTTCACCAAAGAGATAGTTTATCCATATCTTTAAAGTAATGATTATAGATACTAATAAAATATCATGATTGGGATAGTTTGGTTCATTAATTTCTAGCTTTTGTGATGCATAGATAAGAACTCTGTCATTTTTCATAAGGACACAACCAAGTCCTTTCTTTTAAGCATCACTATAAATAACAAACCCATCATTCCTTGATGGTAGAATCAAGATAAGAGTTTTTAAATGCTTCAAAACATTCCTCAAACTCTTTTTTCCCAACAAATTTATCCCCTTTATGTGTAATCTTGGTTAATGGGTTATCCAATCAAGCAATATTCTAGAAGAAATGACAATAATATCCTACTAAACCAATAAAACTGCATACCTCAGTTATACTCATCATTACTGGACATTATTTTATTGACATTGTCTTTGAAGGATCAACATAGATTCCATCCATAGAGATAATATGGCCAAGAAAAGAAATATTTTGAATCCAAAATTCACATTTGCTAAACTTCCCATATCATTCATTTCTTCTAAGAGTGTTTAGAATAGTGCGAAAGTGATTTTCATGATCTTTGTAGATTTTGGAGTATACCAAGATATAATCAATAAATAACACTACAAATTCATCATGATACTCCTTGAAAACTCTATTCACTAGATCTATGAAGACAGAGGGTACATTTGTCAGTCCAAAAGGCATGATTGTAAACTCGTAATGCCCATACCTAGTATAAAACGTTGTCTTCAAAATGTATTCCTTCTTCACACACAACTAATGATATCCAGATCAAAATTCAATCTTTGAAAAATATTGAGCTCCATGAAGTTGATCAAATAAATCATCAATGTGATGGAGGGGATACTTGTTGTTTTTTTTATAGCATTGATCTCCTCGTAATCAATGCACAACCTCATAGATCCATCTTTTTTCTTAACAAAAATGATAGAGGCTCCCCATGGAGAAAAACTAGGGTGAAAAAAATCCTTTATTACTCAATTCTTCTAGTTTTTTATTTAGTTCCACTAATTTCACAGAGGCCATTCTATAAGGGGTCTTTGATACGGGCTTTGTACCAGGAATTAAATCAATGGAAAACTCAATTTATCGTTCTATAGGATGTCTAGGTAAATCCTTTGGAAACACATCAAAATATTCATAAACAATAGGTACATCCTCTATTTGAACATTAGTTTCCTCACCCATAGTTATTTCACTCTCTTCATTCAAAATAATTGAATTTAGTAGAGCTACTGGGGGTGGATCTAGAAAAGAATCAGATGGTGACATTTTTTCTCTAAAGATATGGTATGATCTATAATCATCATCAAAAATTGTATCCTCCTTATTATTATAATAAATATTTTCATCATGGTCAGATATCCAATCCGTACCAAGGATTATATTAAATTCAATCATGGGTATAACAATAATATCAGCAGATAAAGCACATTTATATACAATAATGGTAACTAATTCACAAAAATTTATTGTAATGATACTTCCTTTAGGAGTTTTGACTGACAAATCCCTTGTTAAGTCAAATTGGAAATATATAATTTTATTGGAAAACTGGGAATATATGAATGAATGTGATGATCCATAATCAAATAAAGCATTGGATAAATTTGAGGAAACGATTAATGTACCTGCCCCCATGTCATTCAAAGCTTCAACCTCAGTAGTAGTGATTTCATAAGCTTGGCCCTGCTCCCTTGTACTTTTCTGAGGTAAGTTTTCATTTCCACTTAAGACATTAATTTTCATAATTCCCCATTTCTTTAAAATTGTAGCATTCATCATTGACATTATTTTTCTTCCACGTGCAATCGGGAGTTTGGTGACCTTTTTCTCCACACTTGTAACAATCTCCCATCCCTTTTAGGCAAGTACCAGGGTGTTTCTTGCCATATTTAAAGTAGTGTGGATATTCAAATTTTCCCTTCTTCCCGTTATTTCCATTTCTAGAGTGTTTAGCATATCTCTTCTTCCCTTTATTAGCTTTAAAGTCGTAATACATAGAGAATTCTTTTTCTATATTGATTGGACATTAGACTATATCTTCGTACGTCAAGAAGGATTGTGAGACTAATGCTTGATGGAGAAATGGTTTTAACCCATCAAAGAATCGATAAATCATATTATTTGGGTTACATATATAATCTGCAACAAGCTTTGCTAACCATGTAATGTTAGCCTCATACTTTGCGACATTCCCATCCTCCTTTTTCCTTAGACTCAGAAATTGTCTTTTCATATCCTCTCGATTTTCACAAGGAAAGTATTTTTCTACAAATAGCTGTGTAAACTACCTTCATTCCATATTTGATACTTCATCATCATACTTTGTTTTTTGAATCAATGAATACCATTGATCTGCATCTCCTGTGAGGTGAAAAACATCCATGACAACTTTTTCCCTTTCGCTACTCCCCAAAGCATGAAATATTTTCTCTAAGGAACTTATACATTGCTCAGATACAAATGAATTTGTAGTCATATTTAATGTTGGTGGTTTTTAACTCATGAAGTGTTCTATCATTGATCCACCACGTTGTGGATCAAGGTGCTCTATACGGGTAAGGTTATTATTCATAACTCGAGTTAGTTGTCCCAATATGGTTATAAGCTGATCCGCACTAGTTGCATCACCAAATCAACTATAATTATAATTAGTAGGAGGGAAATCCATACATGGATTATGTGTGTTGATATGGTTTCCATTCCTTCCACTAGAATCCATTTCTAAACTATGGCATAAACTAGATTAGTTTATGAATCATAATACATAATTCTGAACTTGTAAAAAAATTAACATAAATTGAACAGTTTATGGATATAATCTATAATCATAAAAATATTTTCTTTAAGGAATTATATAATGATAAATCCTTCATAATGGTTTTTAAAGAAAATGGGAATTACCCTATGCATATCCCCTGGGAGTGTCGTGACCAAGAGTGCAGCAAGGCCCATTGTCATGTACCAGGAAACACTGAGTCAAGCTCGAAACTCATTGATGAAGTTTTTACTCCTAGGTACATCTGTTCCAAATCCGCCTCTATCTGTTCATATTTAGACAGGGGTTTATTTCTTCAAAAATACAAAAAATCTCTACATTACCAAAATTTTAGGATGTTCTTCTATAATAATCCTCAAATTCTATCTTAGGGTAATGTGCCCCAATCAGAGGTTTTCTAAATCTAGTTTACATTGTTTGTACTAAAATTACTCTAATACCAATTGTAACGCCCTGACCGTATTTGCCTATAGTTGGTGAATTATGAAATAACATTGGCATGATACAAGGAATCATGTATTGAAAGACCGATCAGTTTAGTAGCTTTGGAAGTACTAGATGCCTACATAAGTTTTACATTACATCATGGAATAAAGAAAAACAACATTGTGTCCCCATTGAACACACTCATATCCTTGTCCTATCCCTACAAGTTAATCATAATTTATTTCTTCACATCCTGGGAAAAACAAAACATAAGAAAGTGGTGATCTCAGATACTCAGTAAGGATAACAATATAGCGGAAACTATCATAAATAAGCATAAAAATTTAAGGAAATGTATAAGACTAAAACACAATCATTTTAAACATAAAATTCAGCATAATATGTAAAAGATAAATCTAATAATTATATTTACTTATTAACATGGATATTCTACTAGTCAAATAATCAAATGCAATATCAATAGACGATTTCATAATGATGGAATGCATAATACTAGACAACATAACCACATATCCAATTCCTTGTGCCAAGACTACAAATAAGATTTTGACAAGGCCTTGATCCAAGAAACTAGTTTGTCTCATGAGACCTACCAATGCATCACAAATCTATAGTGGGCTCCACCCATCACTTACTAAGTCTAATGCATTCATCACATGAAAAGGTTGAAACATAACATAAACATTCGTATCAAAACTAGCATGAAAAATGTCAATACATTAACCATAAATCATTAATGGTATAAAAATAAAACATCCATAGTCAATCATATCACAGAAACATTCAACATAATATGGAAGATTGTATCATAATAAATCAACTTCAAACAAGTGTAAAATCCATCAATGGATATTGACATAAATCAAAACTATTTGAGAGAAATATATCTATCTATTTTGAAATTATTTAAAAGTCATGTAACTATAAAAGAAAACATTTATTGTGAAAATATTATTATAATATTGCAAGTAATGCTTTAGTGGTGTTATAATGGCGGAAAATAGCCACAACCACTGTATAAATTAAAAAAACATTCTTACCTTAATTTGTTGAAAAATTCATAAAGTGCCTTGTTTTGAAAATGAGAGAATGATTACTTTCAAAACATTTTATAAAAAGTCAAACAAGGGTATAAATGACTTTAAACCATAGTCTATTAAATAGTAAAAAAATGTTTTGATTTTTTTTTTAAAAAACATGGATGTATATGATAAAGAGGTCCCAGTAGATACTTACGTATTAACTACCTCAGATAATAAAGAGATTGTAAAATTAACCCTTACATTGTACTTTTCCTTAGTCGAGGGTATGTTATCCTTTTGTATAATATTTCAAACATTGTTACTAAATTATAAAATACCTATATACATAAATATGATATCATATATGATCTTCTAATATTGCATTGTTAATAATATTTCAACAGTATCATTGTTTCAGGTGTTAACTGATTCATTTTCTTTAATATGTTTTCTTACATAAGTAATGTTTATTATGGATAAGATGTATTTTATTCATATCCATAATGATATTATGTTTGTAAATATTATTTTTAATAAAAAAATGAAAATTATTCTTGAATGGTTACAATGGGAAATAAATCTTATCTCGTTAGTGGAGATGATAATCCGTACGTACGCATGAATGCTACTTCCATTTCATTTTTTTTATTTTAAAAGGAATGAAAACCAAATGATACATAGGTATATTATTATTTAAGTATAATATCATATTTTTTTTATATAAATTATGTATGTTCATTGACATCATCGCTATACGTCCCATGTATGGTATGAACGAGTCATATTACTTTGAGGAGGAGGTAGTATACCCTTCCTCAAATGAAATTATCGTATATATACAACATGATAAGAAGAAAGGTATATTATAAAAGATAATTTTAGAAGATTATAGATAAAATAAATATAATAAATATCATATATAATTATAGTGTCATTATAATGGTCACCATAAGAGGTGGTAGTAGAAGATTGAACAATCATCGTTTTGTGAGGCAGTAGTTCGCCGTCCAAAGAAACATTATGTTCTATACCCATTAGATGGAGGTGTGCGTAAGTGTAGTTAGAATAATTATCATAAAAAAATCTTCGTATATTTACGATACTAGTGATGTTAGAAAAATAATGGAATAAAGATACTTTAGAAGGTTGGATAAGTAAAAAAAGAAAAGAACTTAAGAGAAGATGTTACCACTAAATTGGGTAACTCCCTTTGGTTTGAACCAAAAGGCTTCCTTGAAGTGCCTTCTACCTATGGTAAGGCTTTAAGGTGTAATAAAGGGATGTGGGGAGCTTAATTTCGTAGAGGTTTGATGAGCCAATGGACTTGAGAGGTGTGAGTAATGGGTTAGATGTGATGACTTCTTATAAGGGGAGGAGGGGCTCTTTAAGAATGTTTGAAAATAATATTTTATTATATAATTATTTTCAGTTTTTAAAGGTCCAAAACTAATTAAAGTAAAATATAAGATGAATATTGTTTGAAATAAAATCATCCAATGAAAATTTGATTGGTTTTGGATATTATGTTATTTTTTATAGTCCTATTTATTTAAATCATTCATAAATGAGTAAACACTGAATCATTATTGTATCACAAATAATTTAATTTTTTTGAAGGTTAAAAATTAGAAAAAACTACCATGATGTAGGAAATATATTTAGATTTGAAATTAATATTTATAGTCTAAGAGATAACTTATATAACCACATGTAAAAATTTATTTACTAAAAGATATATGTTTGTGTCATTTTTGTCTTTACATTAAATTAATTAATTTAAGGTGTCATGATCAATCCGATGTGGCTCCATAGGGTCTTAAAATCAACTAAAGGATGAAAATTTTCAGAAATTTATCAACTAATAGGAATATGATACATGTTATGATAATTTAATATTGTTATAATATTATTTTTTTACCCCTATTTAACAGATTTACCATTTAACCATGGTAAATAAAATATTTAACAAAGTAAATATTCAAAATGTATAAAAATAAAAGATAAATATTTACATATTTTGTTCTTACTTCTTCCAAATATGGAACCAATTTTTCCAAATTCAAAACACAAAAGTTACAGAAATTAATCTTAAATTAATTCCCTTTGTCAAAACCAAATGCTGGTTTTTTTAAGAAGTAAAAACTATCAAAAGATTGACATGTGTTTATGTAAACTTTAAATGTAAAATTAAATCCAATGACCTAAATTACATTAAAAGATAAAAATATAATATAATTATGCTTTAAAACCACTCAAATTTATAATTTAACATTATGAATTATTTTGATTAAAATAATTGTTTTTGATTAACATTTAGTATTTTTCACTATTTATCAAAAAAATGAAAGTTATCAAAAAAGTTCCAAAATTTCACCCTAATCTAATTTTGATATTCCAAATCCATAAATGAAGTATATTTTTAAAAAATTAAATTTATAAAATTACAAAATGTGGGTATTACTATTCATAAATGCATTTAAAACGGCTTCTTTGATTGGTCGTGGAGTGTTAGAACTCGAGTTGGAATATAATGAAAACTATTTTATTATTCAAAGAGATGGATACCATAGAAGTTTGAGGTGTTACATTTATCAATACTTTAATAGCATTGATAAAAGTAAAATAAAAATAAAAAATTTAAAAAGAATATATAATGGGGGGGGGGGGAGCTTTTAATAGCACTTGACCCCAATCATTATTAGTTCTAGGAGGACCCCCTCCCACTCTCCCTCGCGCTGCCCTTGCCCACGTTCCCCTCCCTACATCTTCCTGAACTCAAACCCGAGAGCTCCCCCCTTGCGCACCTGCACCTTTACCACTAAGCTATTTAGTTTTCTTCTTTATTTTATGATATTTCTATATCTATATAAATCTATATAGTTATATTTATTCGTATATTAATATAAATTCATATTAATAAATTTATATTTATTCATATATTAACACACACACACACACACACACATATATATATATTTATATTAATATATATTAATATATATTTATATATATAGATATGTAGTTATATTTATTCATATATTAATATAGATTCAAATTAATATAAATATATTTAGTTGTATTAATACATATATGTTAATTCATATATTAGTATATATATATTTATTGGTATATTAATTTATATTTATATTAATTCATATATATATTTTTAGTAATAAATTTTTATCCGTATATTTATTTGTATATTAATATTTTATTATCATATTAGTATTAAATATATTTATAAAATATATTTTTTTATGTGTGTTTGTAAATAAATAAATAAATAAATAAATAAATACATATATACAACACACACACACACACACACATTTACGAGTAAATACATATATTTGTGTATTTGAAAAGACATAGAAAGTTAAAACGACCATTACATATAATCCAGAAGTCTGTTTCAACTCCAAAACTAGTTAAAAGGAAGAAAATGAAACAATATTTGTTATGATATGTGGTACAAGCCTAGAAGACATCCGAATCAGTTGTTATACCTGTTTGAATGTTAAAAAATCTGGGTATCTAGACTAAAAACTCAGTTTTGGAGTCCTTTTGGGCCTTTCTTGCCCTCACAAAATGTGATAAAAGGTTTCCTTAGGTTACTAGTGTGTACATATCATCACATTCTTTGATTTGATATGTTGTAGAGCTCAAAAAGACACTCGAACCAAAAGTTATGACTGCATGAAGTTTGAGTTACATTTTCAACTTATTCGAGATCTTTTATTAATTTTTTTTTGATTTTTCATGTCTTCAAATTGTTATTAAATGATTATTTATCAAGTTAATTATAAAATTATTAATTTATAATATTTTTTAATCTATTTTAAAACCATTTTCACTAAATTTCTCATATATTAAATGTAATAGTCTACTTATACTTATCTAAAACATATTTAAAAAATATATACTATATTTATATCAGTATAAATATACTTATATAATAATATATTATTTTTCATGATTTTTTTTTAATTTATCAGTACTAGGAAAAAGCACTGATAAAGCCCCCCCCTTTATCAGCACTACTAAAAAAATAGATGATAAAGGGTCCCCCTTTAACAGTTCTAAAAAAAGTGCTGATAGGGGGGGGGGGGGAATTTATTAGCACTAAAGAAAAGAGTTGATAAATAGTCACTTTTAACAGTGTTTTTAGAGCTGATAAAGGTCCACCTTTACCAGTGCTTTTTTTTGTAGCACCGATAAAAGGTGGCACTGCGAAAACCCAGTTTTGTGGTATTGTTAGGTCACAATCTTATTGTTTCCTCTCTTACCTCCCTCTAAATATTTTAAACGATTATCATAGATAAGATTATTGTAGATGAATATTAGTGGAAGTGATACAAATTATGAAATATATAAGCGTTGGTGGATTTTAATGTTATTTTTGAATGAAACATTCATTTTATTTATTTCAAAAACTCTTGTTAAAAAATTAACGATATAAAAAAATTGAAAAATGGGTTGTTCATTGGGAAAATAAAAAAATTTAAATTTATTGACTACTAATAAGGTTACATGTATTACAAATAGTGATTCGAGGATATCATTTGGGGTCGGGCAGTGTCTGTGTAATTTTTCCACCAAAATAATTGTTAAATAGATAATAAATAATTTAAAAATAATAATAAAATACAGTGTTTATTTTACTATAAGTCATCTATTTATGATCCAATTCTAGAATACGTGTTAGTGAGGATACATTCATCAAGCTATTTTTGATTTTTATGAATAATACCTTAGAGATAATCAGTTTATTAAGATTAACTTATTTAACATCATTCACATACCCTCCTTAAGCCTCAATGTTATTTTCACCCCAAATAGCGAATCCCTTATGAATATTTGTGATTTTGTCTCTACATGGTGGAGATAGTAGATTCATTTCAAACATATGATAAGCGACATGTTATTGGGGGTATGTGAATAAATATATTTAAAATTATTCCTTTATTATGAGTAGAAAAATTCATGTGAGATAAATTAAAAATGGAATTTATATAAATAATACATTCAAAAATAAAAATGGATAAATGAATGGTATAACGACCCATAAATTAAAAATAGATTTTACTTCAAAATTTAATAATATTTATTACATAACATAACAAAAACCACACCATGACTATATAGGTTTAGTGCTTTTAGAAACTGGGAAACATAAACAACTGGTTCATAAAACATCTAAATTGTCTCCCACTTATTAATTCATAAATAGAATACATTTTGACATATCTTACTTAATACACTTCTGCATGACCTGGGGAAAATAAACATATGAAAATATGAGCTAAAATTATCAGTATGGGTAATCAAGGGAAATATCAATCATATCATCACAATAAGAGCATAACATTTTCAAATCTTATCATGCATATAAAAGATCATAATATCTTGTAATGGCATAAACAATAAAAGTTAAATATAATCCCAATAGTTATAACATAAGACATGAAACTTCATGGCATACACACATAAGCATAGTTAATCATTTAATATTAGTCCATGCTCATTTCCAAGACCGTCATAGCAAACAAAGTCCATTACTAAACCAAGTTCAATCCTCATTCCAGTCCTATATGACTGAACCAGATTTACATTCTATTCCAGTCATGTATATCTCAAGAGATATAAATCCTTACAGAATGAATTTAAGGGAGATATATGTCCCACCCATTTCATAATTAAATCATTCTTACATGTTCCACAAAACATAAACCATTCACCATGGCATAACCCAGGGAACAAAAAAAGTGGGTTTCATAAACATCATTACATCATAACGTAATCCATATAAGATAAATATATTTCATAAAAATTAATCCATAATAAACATAATAAAATTAAAGTAATAATAGGGGTAGAAACATAAACCTCTGTCATCTTAGATGGAAAATAATTTTGATAAAACACTTGAGCTTAATTCCTGAAGAAAATATTCTTTCTTCTTTAAAAATATTTCCTTCCTCAAAATGCAACAAAATTTTTGAATAAATAACTCTATATGAAAATAAAAATGTATTATTTTAAGGGATTATTCAAAGAAATAATGTATTATTAAAGCATTAAAATCTATTCAATCCATATAAGTTAAAAAATATTCTTCTCATACTTTTGCTAAAAAAGTCAAAAAGTACCTCGTACGGAAAATGATAAAAGTTTCCATTCTTACCATTTAGTAAAAATTAACAAATTGGTATAATTGACTTTAAACAATTATAAAAGGATAAAAATAATATTTTGAAATATATATTTAGGATGCATGGATGTGGATGATAAATATAACTCGATAAATACTTGTGAATAAGAAACCTTGAATAAAAATGAGATCTGAAAATTTATCCCTTACATTTGGTCCTATATTATTCGTATGTATTCAAAACTCATTTATAATGATTTAAATAATGTTACTAATTTATTTCAAAATCATAAAATTTTTATTATAACATTTATGATCATATTTTCATCCATTTGTTAGTAACATTTCATTATTACTCGTTATTCAGGTATTAACTACTTTATGTTCTTATGCATGTTTTGTCAGATAAGATCTTATTCCTATTTTTTAGGTTATAGTTATATCATTTATAACATGATATTAGTATAATATATATCATATTTATTCATTCTATTCATTTATACAATCATTCTTTAATGAAGATTATGTAGAATGAATCACATTGCACAGTGGAGATGGTAAGCTGTACGTACGCACGAGCGACAATATTGTTATCATAATTGTTAAATAGTATTGAAGTTTATGATGTATAGTATCTCAAAATTAATATTATTTTATATTAATCATATATATATTTAGTAATTATATCATTATACTCATCCATGTAAGGTGGCGGTGAAAACGGATTACACCACGTCGTGGAGATGGTAAGCCATACGTACGCACGCGTGATTATTGCATTTTTCATAGGATGGGTAGAAGGTGGATTATAGTTGATTAAAAATAATAATTAACTCTCAGTATAGAAGTATTACTAGAGTTATTAATATATAATGAAACAACTAATGAGTTGGAAGTAGAAGAATAGTTAAGTTTGACTGAATTGCTAAATGATATTACCTCTTCTTCGATGCGCCTCTTCTAAATCTCTTCTCAGATTACTATAGATGGTAGTTGAAGAAAATTGGGACCTCTAGAATGTCAATAGAGAATTTGAGAAGGGAAATGGGTAGGTGATGGTCGAGATTTAATGCTAAAAATTATGTGAAAATTTCAGGGAGTAAGTGCCATTTATAATTAGGTGAGGGGAACTTTTGAAACTCTCAAAAATATTAATTCATAATAAAATAAAAACCCACATAAAAACCTCCAAAAATACCCAATTTTGAATTTGAGAAGATATAGTATTGTTATCTCATCAACCAATAAATTTTATAAAAGTATTTATACCAATTTAAGCATTATCATTTTAATAAACACTTAGTTATTCTATTTAATTTTAACTACAGTAACAAATTTCAAAATTAAAATTGTGAAATATTAACTTATTTAAAGAAAATTAGAACATAAATGAAACATTTTAAACATTTTAGACAATATAATAATAATTATATATATTTTTTAAATGTTTTATGATTTTTAAATAATTTATGAAAACCTTATTTTGTCAAAATATCAGTAGTGTCAATTTTGAAACTCTTTATTTCAAGGATTTTTTAAAATATGAAAATAAAAAGTGACCTGAGATCCAAATATTTTATTATATCCTTAAGGGGTAAAGATAATCTAGAAAATTAATTTTATATAATAATTATTCCAAATTATATTTATTAAAATATTCTTAATTGCATTTATTTGACCTCTTCATTAATAAAATAATTACTACCTCAAATTTGGGTAATCATTGAATATACTTATTTTTTGAATAAAAATTAAAAATAAAATATTAAGATGAATAAAAATACATTATGTTTAATAATAATAATTTTAGTTCAATTTATATTTTAATGAAACCAACATAAAAAATGCTATACTCTTTTAAAACATGAATGTGACAAATTTATCATCACGTTAAATGAAATAATGTAAGCTTCATAATCTATTCTAGAAGCCTCAAAATGGTCAATAAGTCAACTCTTGGATGATTATTGTCGATATATACTAGACCAATAAGGTATGGTCAACTGTTTGGGAATTTTTATTGTTCTTTATATTTTAATAAAAAATGTTTTATTGAATCCTCATCAATTGATTTATTTTTTCACCATCCAAGTATAAGACATTAAGGTAATTATTTAATTCCTAAATATTTTAAATAAATTTTCATGATGAATAAATAAATTTAGCTTTCAAATTATTATTTACAATCTAATATATCTTTTTTATAACCTTATATTAAAAATAATTTAATTATTAAAGTTTGAGTGAGACATATTTCGCTTTTCTTTACATAAAATAAATTAAATATCCTAATCTCATCAAACTGGGGTCCAATAGATTCAATTCCGACCCAAGAATGTTTTAGGTCATATTATAATCATATAATTATATTAAGACATGATTTAGGGTAATAATATTATTTTTACCCTTAATTATCCCATTTACCCTTTTACCGTGTTAATAAAATTTACAGAAGTTACAATTCATATTGACGAAAAATAAAATATAGATTTTTACATAATTTTGAAAAACTGATTCAATATATGGAATCCATTTTTCAAAATTAAAAACATATAATTTGAAGTAATTAATTTAAAATTAATCTCATTTTTGAAATGACAAAACATGTTTTAAAAGTTAAAATATTGCCAATGATTGAAAGGTTTTAACAACTAAATTTAATAGAAACATAATTCCAATGATAGAAATTATATTAAATGTTACAAATATTTTTTAATTATACTTTGAAACAATTCATTAATATAATTTATCCAAATAAATTAGTTAATGAAGAAAAGTTGTTTTCAATCAAAATTTAGTGTATTTTTACTATTTATCTAAACATGAAAGTTATCAGAATAATATCAGAAATTAATCCAAAATAAATTTTTATATCCCGTGTAAAAATAACATGTTTATACTATCATATATAAAAATTATTATTGTTTTAAAATCTTAATTTAAAATTGATTCTTTATTCAAAGGTTTAAAATTAACCTTAAAAAATAGGTTTTATACATCTAATTGGGTTTCATTCATACCATATGACCAAAAATATTAATTGGATGGATATAAAAAATATTTTATTAAGTATATAACACATATATATCTTATTAATTTGATTACCAAAATTAATTCACTCAAAAATACAAATATCTAATTTTATTTTTTATACATAATTGATATCCAATGAATTCACAATGCATTTTCATATGTTAGTTATAATTATTCTTGATTACCTAACGACTATGCAATACCGGTAATTTTATAATAAGTCTTGTGGTTTATTTAAAATCATGATTACGTGCAAAGAAAGCTACCAAAGAATAAAAAATATTTAAGGAATACATTTCACAAAGCATCCAGGTGTTACATTCTACCCCCATTAAACTGAATTTCACCCTCAAAATTCATCACATGAAGAAAACCTGATGATGATTCCTCCCCCTCATTATATCCTCAAGTTCCCATGTAGCTTCTTAAAATTAGTAGTTCCTCCATAAAACATTAACGAAGTGAGTCATCTTGTTTCATAGAACTTTTTTGGTATGATCCAGAATCTCTATCAGTTGTTCTTCATAAGAATGATATTTATCCAATTGTATGACTTATGGGCTTAGTACATGTGAAGGATTGGATATGTAATTTCTCAGGAGAGATACCTGAAACACATAATGAAAATGAGAGATACCCAGTTGAATCTACAATCACTAAGCTACCTTCCTAACACAATCTAGAATTTCAAAAGGACCGACATACGTAGGGATCATCTTTCCCTTAATTCCAAATATCATTACTCTTTTCTAGGGAGATATTTGTAAGATCACATTATCACCCACTTCAAACACTAGGTATTATCATCGGTTGATAGAATAAGTTTTTTTGTTTACTCTGAACTGCTCTTATGTGTTGTTGAATAGACCTGACCATTTCTTATATCTTAACTAAAAGATTAGGCCCTAATATATTTCATTCCAAATATTTATCCCAGCAAGTTTGAGTTCTTCCCTTATTTCCATAGAGGGATTCAGAGGGAGCCATCTGAATTTTGGAGTGAAAGATGCTGTTGTTTTAAAATTACACCAATGGAAGGTGTTGATCCCAACCACCAATGAAATCCAAAGAGAAATCTCTCAACATGTCTCCTAGAGTATGAATTTTCCTCTCAGACTTACCATCTGTCTAAGGATGATAAATAGTGTTGAAACATTACTTTGTATATAGAGTATGCTGAATACTTCTCTAGGACTTTGAGGTAAACCTCAAATCCCGATCAGATATAATGGAAAGTGATAATCCATGAAATCTTACCACTTTCATTACATATATCATGGAAAAAAGATCAATATAGAAATAATCTGTAATAAAAATGATGTGTATTGACTTACTAAGGTGATCAAATATAACCCATGTAGCATTATGGAATTTAGATGATTTTGGATGTCTGACAATAAAGTCCATAGTGATGTATTACCTTTTCCATTTTGTTATGGGTAATGGTTATAACATCCCCTTAGACTTCTGTCTCTCAGCCTTAACTTGATAATAACCCATGAATTGAGAGACATACTCAAAAAAATCTATTTTCATGCCATCCCACCAAAAATACTCATTCAGGCCCCTATAGTCTTAATGCTTCCAGAGTGAATAGAAAATGAATAACAATGAGCCTCATACAATTTCTCCTTATTTAATTCTGGTATATAGGAGGAATAAAAACCATATTCTTGAACCTTATTATTTCATCACAATAGAGGTTGAATTCGAACTTTTCTCACCTTCTTTTGTAGATCTACATCTTTCTTCTACGCCTCCTTATTCATCACTCGTATAGATGGTTAAACATTCATTTAAGAATGTTTAGATTTCCCCTTCCTTTAACATTTCAAGAACCATTCCTTTGAAAATCCATAAATATTGGATCATTTTTGATCCTCATCATGGATAGACTGTCATTGTCTTGTTGACTCAAAGAATCTGCCACCTTGTTCACTTTCCCAGGGTGGTAATGTATTGAGAAATCATAAACATTAATAAACTATAAACATCTTGTTTGGTGCTTATTCGGATCCTTTGGTGTGAAAATATACTTTAAACTTGTATGATCATTTTAAATATCACACATTTCACCACAAAGATAATGGATCCGTATCATTAATGCAATGATTACTACATCTAACTCCAAATCAAGAGTTGGGAAATATTTCTCATGGATTCACAACTTCCGTGAGGCATAAGCTATCACTATATCATTTTTCATGAGAACACATCCCAGCCTATTCTTGGATGCATCACTGTAGATCAAAAACCTTTCTCCACTACAAGGAATTGTGAATATAGGTGCATTGGCTAAACATATTTTTAGCTCTTTGAAATTCTCTTCACATTCCTCTGTCGAAAAAATATAACTCCTTTATGAGTTAACATAGTAAGTATATTAGATAATTATAAAAAATCTTTGACAAAATGTTGATAATATCAAGCCAAATTTAGAAAACATTGGATCTAAGTTAACAATTTTGTTCTCTCCCAAATTTTAACAACTTCTGTTTTTGATGGATCCATAGATATCACTTCTCTTGAGATTATGTGGCCCAAAAATGAAACTTTCTAAAGCCAAAATTCACACTTGGAAAATTTTACATAATGATTCTACTTTTTCATGGTCTCCAATACAATTCTCACATGGTCTTCATGTTCTTTATTTCTCTATGAATACAAGAGAATATCATCAATAGAAGCCACCACAAATTTATCAACATAGTCTCTAGAGACTCTACTAATTAGATCCATGATGATTGCAGGGGAATTAGTAAGATGAAAATGCATCACTATAAATTCATAGTATCTTTACCATGTATAGAATTCCATATTTTGTATATCCTCCTTTTTGACCCTTAATTGATGATATCCTGAATGAGATCAATCTTGGAAAAGAATTGAGCTTTGCATAGTTGATAAAATAAGTCATTATTGCTGGGAAGAGGATATTTTTTCTTGATAGTGATCTTGTTAAGTTCTCGATAATAATTGTAGAGTCTCATTGATCCATATTTCTTTTTAAGAAATAGAATAGGTGGTACCTAAGGTAACAAAATATGGTGTATGAATACCTTATCAATATTCTAATGGATTTTATTCTTCAATTCATCCATCTCAATTGGGGACATTCTATAAGGTGTCTTTCAAATAGTGATAGCACCTGGTATGAGTTATATTGAAAACTCAACTACATGATTTGGTGGAAGTCCTAGAAATTCCTCTAGAAATACATCATCAATGTCCCATACAATGGGTGTATCCTTAATCATGATTCCCCCAAAACCATATGAGATAATTACAATCATTTATAGTAATTAACACCCAAAAAATAGAATAATTTTGTTCTTGAAGGTTATATTCATCCTTGCATTAATAGATGATCATAGATTGATCTGGAATAGGAAATGTGACTTCCCTTCCTTGGAAATTGATATGAGATTCACATAGAGAAATCCAATCCATGCCAATAATCACATCAAATTCCATGATAGGATGGATCACAAGATTTTTAGGAAGCACTTTCCCACAAACTTCAACTGGAGAAGAATTATAATCTTTTGATGTGATAGTTTTTCCATTATGAGTGTCAAACAAACTGAACATCTAATTAACGAGGTAATACAACAACCTTATAAAATTCATCATAAATAAAAGAGTGGGTGGATTTAGAATCAAGTAAAACATTATCTACTTTAGAGTGGATGGTATGTGTACTTTTCACCATGTAATTATTGTACTCCACGCCACTGAGAGTGATTTCATGTGACATTCCTTTGTATTTTGCATTAAGAGTTTGTTGACATCGATCATCATCAATAACACTTGGATTAGGGAATTTATTGGAGTAATTCCCCATATAATATTACTTGTAGCATTGAAGTGTAGTAGGTGCATTATGTGTAGCCTTTTCTTTGTTTGAATAATTAGGAATCTTTTTCCCATCACTTCAGCATTCAAATACCATATGACCTTATTTTCTACACATAAAACATTTACTAGTCCAATTAATACAATTCCCACAATGTTTCTTTCCACACTTTGATCATAAGGGAAAACTTATCTTATTTTTTGTGTGGTCTTTATATTTTACTTTGAATTACATTTTTCTATTCTTATCAAACCTATATGATTAATGGGTTACTCTAATATCCATCTCATCCTTGAGAGAACATCGAACAATTTCCGTATAACTATTGAATTCCCTTATGGATAATTATCTTTAGAGACATGGTTTTAATCCACTAATGAATCTATCAATTTTAATCTCAGGTTGGATAACAATTCGAGAAGCATACCTTGAAATCTTGTAAAATTTGCTTTGTAGGTACCAATAGTGTTAGGTCCACAAGGCTGAATACCCTGAGAGGGGGGGGGGGTGAATTAGGGTATGACTAATTAAAAATTAACGCCCGTTCTGATCTTGTTTTGCTGTTAAGAAAAACACTCTTCTCTCTCTTTCCTGTTGCACAAAGTAAACAGAAAGTAAAGCATGCACATGACACAACAATTTTACTTGGTTCACCGCAAAGGGCTACGTCCAAGGAGCATACGCTGACAAGTTGCTGGTCGTACCAATTTCACTAAACTTCACTAGCTGTGGATTACAATGTTCGGGCTAGATCACTTCTATGCCCAGGCTCACTGCCCTTACAATGTTTAGGGTCAGCTCACTGCTTTCCCAAGGGTCACTCCCTGTTTCTCTCTCTCTGGATCACTACTGGTGGAGAGGATCACCTTTTTCCTCTTCCTAAGCTCACTGCTCTGTGAAAGGATTCACGCACAGTTTATAGACCTATAGGTCTCTTCATTTCCATTAAGGAATGCATCTTTCTCGGTATGTAAATGCTCTGTTGAAGTTCAACTTTCACCCGTATATGAATACCCCTTTTCCACTATCCACTGGGCAAACTACCTTTGGAAAGAACTTCGCGAAGCACCCTACTTCGCTAAGCTCCCAATTTCGCAAAGCTCAAACAAGCCTTCGCGAAGCTCCTGCCTTTTCGCGAAGCTCTATCGCGAAGCTCTATCACGAAGCACTCTCGCGATGCATAGACCTTTGCAATGCTTAGGCTGTCGCGGAGCTCCTGCCTCTCCGCGAATCTCACTGAGCCAACGCGGGGCACACGCCTTTCGCGGAGCTAGAATAGCTGCCACGAAGCTCCTCTTTCACGAAACACACTGCCTTCGCGAACAACCTCTGTGAACCGAGAGCAATGGATTTTCTCTGAAAATTCTCTCTACTTCGCTCGAAGGGGTCGACCTCTATTTATAGGCGATTCCACCGACCCTCGTCCCTTCCACGCGAAGTCAACGCCACTTCATCTCAAATCATGAAGCTCTAAAGTTTCTGCCGGAATTCTCTCCAAATCGCGAAGCTCCACGACAATTTTCCGTTCGCGGAGCTTGACGTAGTCGCGAAGAATCACTGTCAACATACCTTCACGACTTCGCCGCGAATGTCCCTCGTGAAGCCCAACATACCTTCGTGCCTTCTCCGCGATGCTCACTCGCAAAGCCCTTCAACGACGCGATGCGCTTCAGCCTCTACCGTTAGCGATGCTTGACGTAATCGCGAAGACTCACCGTCTCCATTCTTCTGGTCTTCGCGATTTCAAAACCCTGAATCCTATCTTCACAAAATTCATGCCTTTGCCATATTAAAATATACTCTTCATGGAAATCCTCTTTTCACGATGCTCACCAAACTCCAACTTTTGGACCCCAAAAATTTGGCAAACACTGGGAAATGACGCCACCTTGTACTGCTCTTTTGTACCACCTCTAGATCGTCCTTTCCTTTGTCATCGTTCTTTGTCAACAAGGATTGTCAACAACTTCTTGGGAACTCGAAAAATATCCATGAAAACCTGCTTTGTCAACAAACACAATCAACCCAAAAATACTGCAATGTTACCTTGAGGGATTTTTGCCAAACAATCTCCCCCTTTGGGTTTGTTGACAACTCTTCACAACTCTGCTCAGGATGATTTTCTGCCCTTTGATACCTCACTGAGTCTTCTCCTGGCAACTACTACCATTCGCCTCTTGCGATTATGATAGTGTTAAAGGAATCACTTAACACGTACTCTAAGCCCACATGAGAAATGGTCGGCGTGAGAAACAAGAGTAGTATGACAAGTTCATCAATGAATCACTTCATGTCAGACCCCAACTGTTGATTCCACCATGATACCAATTCTTAAATTGATACCAATTGTTGAACCACACTGATCCCAATTGGTGAATAGATGGACACCGTCTCACACCATTCCAACACCACTGTTCTGCTTTTATCACGATCCTCAGCTGTCGTGATTTCTATGCTTTGATCGATCACTTCTAGCATCGTCAGAGTTAAAAAAAATCTCCCCCTTTATCATTGCTCCCCCTATCTGGCTGCTCCAGCTGTGATTTCTATGCTTTGATCGATCACTTCTAGCATCGTCAGAGTTAAAAAAAATCTCCCCCTTTCTCATTGCTCCCCCTATCTGGCTGCTCCACCTGTCAAATTCTCCCCATATCAATCATGATTTATCAAATAGCCACACTTTCTCCCCCTTTAACAAACATTATTTTCTCCCCCTTTGTCAACGAACCCAAAGGTCACTCCTTTGTAGTCTGTAACAGAGTAGAGAACACATCAGCACATTAGGAAAAAACACACTATACCTCGGGGAGAGGGGAGGGGGGCCACACCCACACTATTTCAAGTGCGGGGAATCGACTGAACTCCCAGAGCCAGTCAATGCCTCTCAAAGCTTCCTTGGGTAAGGCCTTGGTCAGAATGTCTGCAACCTGTAGCTCTGTAGGCACATACTCCAACTTCACGATTCCCTGCTCAACCTTCTCCTTGATAAAATGATACTTAATCTCAATGTGCTTTGTCCTTGAATGATGGATGGGATTTTTGCTAAGATTTATAGCACTTGAGTTGTCGCACTTGATTCCGATCGGAGACTTCACTTCAACTCCCATATCTTCAAGCTGCTGCTTCATCCACAATAACTGTGTGCATTCTTGAGTGGCCACAATATACTCAGCTTCTGCGGTGCTCAATGAAATGCAATCTTGCTTCTTTTTTAGCCAAGAAATACACAATCCACCAAGATAGAATGCACCACCTGACGTTGATTTTCTATCATCTGCTGAACCGGCCCAGTCTGCATCAGTATATCGCAATAACTCTGTCTGAGATTTGTCAGTAAATGTCAAACCGAAATCCATTGTGCCCTGGATATACCGAAGTATTCTTTTCACTGCAAGCATGTGGCTTTCCTTGGGATTGCTTTGATATCTCGCTGCTTGGCATGTGGAAAAAACAATATCAGGCCTTGTTGCAGTCAAGTACAACAAACTTCCAATAATTTGCCTGTATTCTGTGATATTAACTGCCTTTCCATCTTCATCTTTCGATAGTTTCATCCAGGTGGCAACCAGAGTCTTCATCTCCTTGGAATTTTCCATTCCAAACCTTCTCAGGACCTCCATGGCATATTTATATTGAGAAATGAATGTTCCATTCCTTCTTGTGTCACCTGTAGACCAAGGAAAAATGTTAGCTCTCCAATCATTGACATTTCAAACTCATTTTTCATGAATTCGGAAAACTGTCTGCACTGAGCTTCATCTGATCCGCCAAATATTATGTCGTCGACATAAACCAACACCATCATCCTTTGATTACTGTCTTTACTGAAATAGAGATTGTAATCAACTCCTCCACGCTGAAAACCAAGCTTCTTCAAGTACTGATCAAGCCTTGAATACCATGCCCTTGGTGCTTGTTTCATCCCATACAATGCCTTCTTCAGCCTGCAAACTTTGTTCTCATCCTCATGAATGAGAAAACCATCTGGCTGCTCAATATACACCTCCTCTTCCAGAACCCCATTCAGGAATGTGGATTTGACATCCATCTGGAACACTTTGAACATCCTTTGCACTGTGATGGCTAGGAATAATCTTATTGTCTCCAGCCTTGCAACTGGTGCAAATGTCTCATCAACATCAATTCCCTCGATCTGGGAGTACCCCTTGCACACTAGACGTGCTTTGTTCCGAATCACTGTGCCATCTTCATTCATCATGTTGCGATAGACCCATTTGGTCCCAATGACATTCTTGTCAGCTGGCCTCGAAACAATCTCCCATGTCTGGTTCTTCTCAATTTGATCAAGCTCTTCATTCATATCCTAAACCCAGTTTTAATCTTCAGCTGCATCAAAAATTTTTTTTGGCACCACCTGAGATAAAAACGATGTTTGCTGTAATGATTTCATTCGTTGAGTCTGAACTGGAGCTGTCTGATCACCAATGATATTTTTCCTATCAATTTCAGCTCGACTCTTTGGCTTCCTTGCAGATAAATACTTGACACTCTCTTGTTCATTATCAGTATCTTCTTCTGAGTCAGCCTCTATCACTTCTACTCCCCATGTGTTGTTTACCTCATCATCACTTTCATCCAGAAACTGTTCACTGGGTCGTCGATCAGTCTGTTCATTTTCGACTATAGTGACATCATTGTTCTCAATAATTTTTCCCAGCCTCTTGTTGAAGCATTTATATGCTTTTCTTTTCCCTGAATAGCCAAGGAATATCCCTTCATCTCCTCGTGCCTCAAACTTCCTATGATGTTCTTTGTTGAGAATGAACCACTTACTTCCAAAGATTAGAAAGTATTTCAACGTTGGCTTCTTTCCGTACCACAGTTTATATGAAGTCTTCCCTTTCTTCTGACATAACAGAGACCTGTTTGAAACATAGACCGATGTCAAAAATGCTTCCTTCCAAAATTTCTCTGGTAGGTCCTTATCAATAAGCATTGTTCTGGCCATGTTGTTGATGATCCGATTTCTCCTTTCAACCACTCCATTCTGTTGGGGAGTTCTTACTGATGAAACTTGATGCCTTATCCCATGTTTCTCGAGGTAGTTTTCAACCGGACTGTTTGTAAATTCGGTACCGTTATCAGTACGAAACTTCAGAATTTTCTGCCCAAGCATATTTTCTGATTCCCTCCTGTACTGCTTTATGCAACTGAACACCTCTGTCTTATGGGTAATGATGAATACCCAGGCCATTCTGCTGTAGTCATCAATGAAAATAACATAGTACCTTTGCCCATCTATAGATCTTGGTGAGATAGGTCCACATACATCAGCATGCACCAATTCAAGCACTCTAGTTGCTTTTTGTTCCTTTGGCCTGTATGTCTTCCGGATGATCTTCCCTTGTTGACAAGCATCACATGTAACGCCCCGACCCCAGCTACCCAGAGTCGGTGCATTAATTACATAACATTGGCATGATCACGAGAAAGATCAAGTCTCGAAAGACCGATTAGTTTAGTAGCCTTGGAATAACTAGATACATCCATAAATTTTTACATTACATCATAAAAAAAACATCATGTCTTCATATCCCCTCATACTATCCCTGCAGGTCATTCATAAATTAATTCTTCATAATCCTGGGAAAAAAAATAAAACATTGAAAGGGGTGAGCTCGGATGCTCAGTAAGGATAACATTATAGCAGAAGCTTTCATAAATGAGCATAAACACTTAAGGCAATTTATAACTAAAACAAAAGCCTTTTAAACTTGAACTTCAGCATAAAATGGAAAAGGTAAAATGAAATAATGCCATTTACTTACTCACATGGATATTCTACCAGTCGAATGATCACATGCAATATCAATAACCACTTTCATAATGATGGAATGCATAATGCCAGACTATCATAACCACATAGCCAAGGCCTCGTGCCAAGACTACAAATAAGATTTTGCCAAGGCCTTGTGCCAAGACACTAGTTTGTCTCATGAGACCTACCGATGCATCGAGGAGCTATAGCGGGCTCCACCCGTCACTTATTAAGTCCAATGCATTCCTCATATGAATAGGTTTAAGCATAAAATAAACATTCGTATTAAAACTAGCATACGAAATGTCAATACTTTAACCACAAACCATGAATGGTATAAAAATAGAACATCTACAGTCAAACATAACTCATTTGATACAATATGGAAGATTTTATTGTATCACATTAACCTCAATCATGAATAATGAAGGATGTTGACATAAATGAAAGTAATCATCAAAACTATTTGAGAGAAATATCCCCCTTTTCTTGAAAACATTTAAAAGTCACACTATTTGTCAAGAAGCCATTTAAAAGTATATTTTTGAATCAAAGTGTCCCATACCACTTTGAAACTTTTTAAAAGGAGTTTTAATTTGTAAACTTTAATGTCCATATAAATAAATACTTAAAACCATTTTTTAAAACATGGACATTAATGAGAAAGATTTAGATGAATAAGTCTTTAAATCATTTTAAAAATGGTATTTTAGTTAGAGATTCCAACCAAAAGAGACACTTGAATACAAATAATTGTGGTAATCAAAACTTTGTAATATCATGAGAATAAAGGGATTCATGATATACTATGTCAAAGTACGTTATATACACCACATAAAAGTGATTTGGTGTATATCAACAAAGAAGTCTCAATGGAATGTAAATTGAGATGAAATCTCTTGTAAAGGTTGTATCCTTAGGTTAAGGATAAATCAATGACATAATTATGTGTGACAAATATAAATACACTAAATATGATTGGGTATTCAGTGTAAAACAATCAAAGGACATTCACACATATTCTTGTAAAAACAATACCAACGAATTGGATGTTTAACTCAACAAATGGAGAATGAGTTAAAATTACTCTTATCAAATTCATATCAATGACTTGAGAATTACCAATGGAGTGATTATGTGCATAAAACTTATATCCACAGGAAGGGGAGTGGAAATTATGACATAATCAAATGAATAGTGATTCCACACATAATCTTGGGGTAATATAATCAATGAAATATGTGTAAAGCCAAATGAGTGGAAATTGAAATCTCAAATTCCCTTATCGATTAGGTAACTTTCGAAACATACACCCATGAAAGAAGTATCATACCATGATGATGTAAATACCCATAAATTAAAGTATATTACACAATGAATACAATCATGGGCAGTACACATACACCACATGCAATAATTAAGTGGTGAACAATAGAATTCTCACGAAATTAAAAGTGAGATTAGAAAATCCCTTACATTGTACTTTTTCCTTGGTCGATGGTAGGTTTACCTACTGTATAATGGTGAAATAATTGTTATTGAATAATAAAAGAATCATTTACTTTAATATGATATCATATATGATCTTTTATCATTGATTTGTTAATAATATTTTAGAATTATCGTCATTTCGGGTGTTAACGGGTTCATTTTACTTTATATTCTTTGTTATGTGAGACATATTCGTTATTAATGGGATGTATATTATTCATATCCAGAATGGTATCAAGTTCTTAAACATCATTTTTAAATCATCAAATTATACGATGGAGAATGAATCTCATCGCGTTCGTGGAGACGGTAGTCCGTACGTACGCACGAACGCTACTTCCATTTAATTTTTATTTTAAAAGAATCGAATCCAAATTATACATAGGTATATTACTATTCCAGTATAATATAATATTTTATATATGTTACTTAAGTTCATTTACACCATCCTTTATACGTTCCATGTGTGGTATGAACGAGTCATATCATTTTAAGGGGGCGGTAGTCCGCACTTCCTCAAATGAAATTATCGTATGTATATACAACATGAAACGAATAATGGTATGAAATAAAATGGAATTACAGAAGCTTATATATAAAATATATATCATTAATATCATATTTAATTACAGTTCCATCCTAATGGCCACCATGAGAGGCAGTAAGATGTATTTGAACAATCATCGTTTCGTGAGGCGTTAGTTTGCCATCCATAGAAACATTATGTTCATCATCCATTAGATGGAGTTGTGTGAATGTGTAGTTTGAATCCTTCTTATAACAACATCCTAGTATATTGAGGATACTGGTGTTGTTATAAAATAAAGGAAATAAAAAGATTTTGGGGGTTGGAGAAGCAAAATAAATGAAAATACTTTAAGAGAAATTGTTACCTTTAATTTAGGTAACTCACTTTGGTTGGAACCAAAGGACTTCTTGAAATGCTTTCTGCCTAAGGGGAAGCTTCAAGGAGGAGGAGAGGGATGTGGGGAGCTTAGTTGGGCAGAGTTTGGACGAGACAAGTGGCTTGAGAGGTGTGAGGAAATGAGAAGGAGGAGTGCCCTTTTATAAGAGGGGTGAGGGGCACCTTTGGAAAAGCTAGAAATATTAATTTATAATAAATTCATATTCGGTTTCCAAAGGCTCCAAAGTTGGCTATTCAAAGGATGAAGTGGGTATAGGTCGAAAACAACTCATCCAATAGAATTTAGACAGGTTTGGGTACTTATATTAACCTTATCTTTAAGTATTAACTCTAAGTTAATTAGTTTCACTTTTACAATGTCTCTTTGTATTTTTATATAATATGGTTAATAAACTTACTATATACATCCAAGCGACCCCCAAGTGGTCCATTAATGATTAACCTATCATAATATAAGTCTCTTGGCCGAACCTTAGATTTTTAGGAATTTAATATCAATTAATAATATAATATTTGTTTTAAGAACTCTTTTATGTCAATTTTGACACTATTCAATAGTTGATTTTTGTGAAACTCATAACAGATTGATTACTTCGAACAAAGTCAATTAAATCAATCCTAATATATCATATTATCCTATAAAATTAGTTTAATTCATTAAAAGTTTCATATTATATTTATTTGGGTGTTTATAATATCAATTATTTTAATTTTTCACTTTTATAGTAATTACTGCATCATCATTTTGTCATAAATAAAATAAATTATTTAATGTCTAAAAATTATAAATAAAATATCATTATGTAGAAAATCTTTTTAGCTTTCTAATGAATATTTAGAATCTAAAATCCAACATATATAACCCTATGTAACAATTTTTGTTCTAAAAGATATATGCTTGTGTCATTTTTGTATTCATTTTAACTAAATTAAAATAAAGTGTCATTATCACTTACAAGTGGATCCATGGGGTCCCAAAATAGACCCAAAGATTCCCATGGTCGACCATGTATCAACCAATAGGGTTAAGACACGTTTTAGGGTAATTTAGTATTATTATAATATTATTTTTTTTAACCCTTATTTACCGGATTTACCCTTAACCATGGTAAATAAAATATTTACCGCAGTAATTATTCAAAATGTCTAAAAATAAAAGTTACCTATTTACACAATTTTAACATCCTGATTCCAAATATGGAATCCATTTTCCTAAATTCAAAACACAGAAGTGGCAGAAATTAATTTAAAATTAAATCCCGCTGTCAAAACAAAAAGCGTGTTTTTAAGAGATAATAACTATCAAAAGATTGACACTCGTTTATGTTTGGTTTAATTGTAAAATTATGTCCAATGACCAACATTATATTAAATGGTAAAAATATATTCTAAATATACTTTAAAACCACTCAAATTCATAATTTATCACTATTAATTATTTTGATTAAAAAAGTTGTTTTTAATTAAAATTTAGTAATTTTCACTATTCATCAAAATATAAAAGTTATCCGAAAAGTACCAAAATTTCACCCTAGGATAATTTCGATATTCCGAATCCAAAAATGAAGTCCATTTTTAAATATAAAATATATATAATTTCAAAAATTAGGTATTACTATTCATAACGGCTAGTTTGATTGGTTGTGGTGTGTGTTAAAACTCAAGGTTGCGTACAACACACGCTACTGTATTATTCAAAGAAAGCGTACCGTGGAAGCTTGGGATGTTTCATTTTAAATTTTTGATTTCCCCATTTAGTCAAAAAGTTTAAAATATAGTATTTAAAAAGGGTTCACTATTAAAGTTGATAAAAGTGCAATACTGAAAATGAATTTGTTCTTGCATTATATCTATGAAACTCATAATATGGATTCTAAAATTATAAGGATTATATAAACATTAAAATTTATCTAATACTATTCATAACCTCTTTTGAACGGCTTGTTTGGTAAGTCATGGTGTGCTTGAACATGGTGTTGCATGTAGTGAAAGTTATTGAATTATTTTGAAGAAATAACACACTATGAAATCTTGGGGTGTTACATTCTCCCCTCCTTCAATAAATTGCGTCCTCGCAATTTGAAATTGTTCTTCGAAAAAAAAATGGTTGAAAATAGATAATATATTTGTGGGAAAACCCACATCGGAAATTGGGTTACTAAAATTTAGTCTTAATATGAGAAAAAGAGAAATCAAAGGGTCACCACCAAATTATGATCTCGATTAGGAGAACATTGGTGGCAACTAGAGACATATAATTGGAGGAAAAACGTAAATATTTATAGGTGGTGATTGAGGTCATCAATCACAAACAAGTGTAAAATTGAGGTCCTTATAATCATCAATCTATGATGATTTGAAATACCATCGGTTCAACAAAACATAGGGTATTAGGATAACACATTTTTGACGTTTCAAAATATCTTAGTTGAAATCCCACATCGAAAAATGAATTAATGAGGCCTCTATTTAAAATAAAGAGTCGAAAGTATGAAGATTACCGAAAATAACACAAACTAGGGTTCCATGAAGGAAAATATGGATATGGAGGAGAAATCTAACCATCAATTATCTGATGGAGAGTGGTAGAGAACATGGCTATGAAAAGGCCAAAAATCCCAAAGCCATAAATTTGTGATGATTTAAGGTACCATCTAGGACAACATTTTTGTTCTATGTTTCTTTTATTAATGTTGGGGATTTTATTTATGAGATTGGCTAAGAACATTATGAGATATACTTAAATTTTAAGTAGATTTTCATTCTTTAATAAATTTCCACCACTAACTCAATTTTTTTTTAAACGATGAGTATTCAAGAAGACTTGGTCACACTGGAAGAGCTAGAATAAACTTCTATAGAATCACATGATCCATGCAGGATAAACCATATATTAATCAAAACCAAAATGGTTATTGAATGATCTAATGATCCCCCAAAAGGATATTCATTGAGATAAATATGCACTAATCTTAATTTCTAAAATTAAACCAACAATACCCCAAAGTTAAATAGATACCATTCAATAACCAATTGTCCTTAAAATCCTTTAATATAATCCAAACTAATATTGAAACCCAAAACATAGAAGAATTTGATTATGTAGTCTCCCATGTTACATTGTATCTCCAAATTACATCAAATACTCTTAAAGTCACATACTTAAAAGTAATCATCACATATTATCTGTTATAGGTTAATCATTTCCATAAATAACCCAAATCACTATAAATCAACAATAAAAATGTAGATAAAAATCCACCATTACTCTACAAATGAAACCTCATTGTATTCTATTTTCCTTGGGCATATAGTGTTCCTAACAAAACGAACATCTTCCAAAATAACATTTATCACTTAATCACCAAATCATTTTCCTATACCAAGGGTATTCATTTGATAAGACATAAGAACCCAAATCATCTTATTATTGATCAATAAAATCATTTAACAAAAAAAAATAGTCACACTAACCAGGGACTTTACGTAGTCCAGTGGTAGGCGATAAATCCCAATCGCACTTTGGTTGTGGGTTCGATTCCCACGGCTTTGTCCGACGCGATGGGTTGTCACACGATCTACGTGTTGTCCTTTTTCAAAAACTATATTTTATAATATTACCAAAATGAGATAAATTCCTCAAAATAACATAATTTAACCACAAATGTTATATCATACTTTTCATTTTCATCCCAAATTATAATAACTTATCATTTTCTCAAACCCCAATGATCATATAAAACCAAATGGTTATTTATACCTATATCCACAAGAGAAGAGACAATTCTTCCTCAAATATCATTCTCACATGGCAAACTGCGGGGTTACAAATACAAGAGAAAATTATTCCAAAGCAAACCCATCAACAAGGAGTGCTAATACTTTTTAAATTTTTCTCCAGCCATTTATTTCCACATAGCTTCTTCTTTGACCAAGAAAATATCCTATAAAATAGGACATTCACTCGGGTAATGGCCAGGTCCCCTACATTTACGACAAATGACTGTAAATGGACTCTTGGGACCATTTTTATCTTCTTCCATAGTACTCTTCATTTTTCTTCGGCAATTCTTCACTTTATGTCCTTCCTTCCCGCACGTAAAACATTTCGTTGTCCCATTGAGACACTTTCCTGGGTGTCTCTTTCCACAATTCCTGCATGATGAAAATTGAGGTTTCTTTTCTCCATGGTCTCCATTGCTGGAGATCTTATCATTTATCACCTTTCTCTTCCTTGTTGAGTATGGGAGTTGGTTAATATATATGTTGTTGATCATATTTTTGGAAAACTGATTTGGCATAAAGACGATATCTTTCACGCCTATCAACATTCCATTTTGTTGCTCATTGCCACCACTGTTCCCAACTTGTACATCATTCTCAAAGTCACTATGACTTCCTTGGAATCCAGCCATTGACTAAAACCAGAAGGCATTGTGTGAGTAATAGTAGTCGTAAAATCATTTAGAGATTAAAATGTCACCATATTCTCAATTTGAAACATATTAGGATTAACCAAGGTCATTTTCTCTCATCTTATGTATATATTACTTAAATCGGTTTGTAAAGAAAATGTAAATTATCCTAAGCATATCCCCCGGGAGTGTCGTAACCAAGAGTGCAGCAAGGCCCGTTGTCGTGCACCAGTTCCCGTTCGAGTCTAGCTCAAAGCGGTGTTTTCGGGTTTTATCCCTAGGTACATCTGTGCCAGAGCCGCCTCTACCTGCTCGTATCCAGACAGGGATGTATTGCTCGGAAAACTCACAAAATCTTTAAAATAACAAAATTCTAGGAAGTTTTTTTTATACTAATCCTCAAAATTCATCTTAGGTCTACGTGCTCTAATCAGAGTTTATCTAAATCTAGCTACCAAGGTTTGTACTAAACTTCCTCTGATACCAACTGTAACGCCCCGACCCCAGCTACCCAGAGTCGGTGCATTAATTACATAACATTGGCATGATCACGAGAAAGATCAAGTCTCGAAAGACCGATTAGTTTAGTAGCCTTGGAATAACTAGATACATCCATAAATTTTTACATTACATCATAAAAAAAACATCATGTCTTCATATCCCCTCATACTATCCCTGCAGGTCATTCATAAATTACTTCTTCATAATCCTGGGAAAAAAAATAAAACATTGAAAGGGGTGAGCTCGGATGCTCAGTAAGGATAACATTATAGCAGAAGCTTTCATAAATGAGCATAAACACTTAAGGAAATTTATAACTAAAACAAAAGCCTTTTAAACTTGAACTTCAGCATAAAATGGCAAAGGTAAAATGAAATAATGCCATTTACTTACTCACATGGATATTCTACCAGTCGAATGATCACATGCAATATCAATAACCACTTTCATAATGATGGAATGCATAATGCCAGACTATCATAACCACAGAGCCAAGGCCTCGTGCCAAGACTACAAATAAGATTTTGCCAAGGCCTTGTGCCAAGACACTAGTTTGTCTCATGAGACCTACCGATGCATCGAGGAGCTATAGCGGGCTCCACCCGTCACTTATTAAGTCCAATGCATTCCTCATATGAATAGGTTTAAGCATAAAATAAACATTCGTATTAAAACTAGCATACGAAATGTCAATACTTTAACCACAAACCATGAATGGTATAAAAATAGAACATCTACAGTCAAACATAACTCATTTGATACAATATGGAAGATTTTATTGTATCACATTAACCTCAATCATGAATAATGAAGGATGTTGACATAAATGAAAGTAATCATCAAAACTATTTGAGAGAAATATCCCCCTTTTCTTGAAAACATTTAAAAGTCACACTATTTGTCAAGAAGCCATTTAAAAGTATATTTTTGAATCAAAGTGTCCCATACCACTTTGAAACTTTTTAAAAGGAGTTTTAATTTGTAAACTTTAATGTCCATATAAATAAATACTTAAAACCATTTTTTAAAACATGGACATTAATGAGAAAGATTTAGATGAATAAGTCTTTAAATCATTTTAAAAATGGTATTTTAGTTAGAGATTCCAACCAAAAGAGACACTTGAATACAAATAATTGTGGTAATCAAAACTTTGTAATATCATGAGAATAAAGGGATTCATGATATACTATGTCAAAGTACGTTATATACACCACATAAAAGTGATTTGGTGTATATCAACAAAGAAGTCTCAATGGAATGTAAATTGAGATGAAATCTCTTGTAAAGGTTGTATCATTAGGTTAAGGATAAATCAATGACATAATTATGTGTGACAAATATAAATACACTAAATATGATTGGATATTCAGTGTAAAACAATCAAAGGACATTCACACATATTCTTGTAAAAACAATACCAACGAATTGGATGTTTAACTCAACAAATGGAGAATGAGTTAAAATTACTCTTATCAAATTCATATCAATGACTTGAGAATTACCAATGGAGTGATTATGTGCATAAAACTTATATCCACAGGAAGGGGAGTGGAAATTATGACATAATAAAATGAATAGTGATTCCACACATAATCTTGGGGTAATATAATCAATGAAATATGTGTAAAGCCAAATGAGTGGAAATTGAAATCTCAAATTCCCTTATCGATTAGGTAACTTTCGAAACATACACCCATGAAAGAAGTATCATACCATGATGATGTAAATACCCATAAATTAAAGTATATTACACAATGAATACAATCATGGGCAGTACACATACACCACATGCAATAATTAAGTGGTGAACAATAGAATTCTCACGAAATTAAAAGTGAGATTAGAAAATCCCTTACATTGTACTTTTTCCTTGGTCGATGGTAGGTTTACCTCCTGTATAATGGTGAAATAATTGTTATTGAATAATAAAAGAATCATTTACTTTAATATGATATCATATATGATCTTTTATCATTGATTTGTTAATAATATTTTAGAATTATCGTCATTTCGGGTGTTAACGGGTTCATTTTACTTTATATTCTTTGTTATGTGAGACATATTCGTTATTAATGGGATGTATATTATTCATATCCAGAATGGTATCAAGTTCTTAAACATCATTTTTAAATCATCAAATTATACGATGGAGAATGAATCTCATCGCGTTCGTGGAGACGGTAGTCCGTACGTACGCACGAACGCTACTTCCATTTAATTTTTATTTTAAAAGAATCGAATCCAAATTATACATAGGTATATTACTATTACAGTATAATATAATATTTTATATATGTTACTTAAGTTCATTTACACCATCCTTTATACGTTCCATGTGTGGTATGAACGAGTCATATCATTTTAAGGGGGCGGTAGTCCGCACTTCCTCAAATGAAATTATCGTATGTATATACAACATGAAACGAATAATGGTATGAAATAAAATGGAATTACAGAAGCTTATATATAAAATATATATCATTAATATCATATTTAATTACAGTGCCATCCTAATGGCCACCATGAGAGGCGGTAAGATGTATTTGAACAATCATCGTTTCGTGAGGCGTTAGTTTGCCATCCACAGAAACATTATGTTCATCATCCATTAGATGGAGTTGTGTGAATGTGTAGTTTGAATCCTTCTTATAACAACATCCTAGTATATTGAGGATACTGGTGTTGTTATAAAATAAAGGAAATAAAAAGATTTTGGGGGTTGGAGAAGCAAAATAAATGAAAATACTTTAAGAGAAATTGTTACCTTTAATTTAGGTAACTCACTTTGGTTGGAACCAAAGGACTTCTTGAAATGCTTTCTGCCTAAGGGGAAGCTTCAATGAGGAGGAGAGGGATGTGGGGAGCTTAGTTGGGCAGAGTTTGGACGAGCCAAGTGGCTTGAGAGGTGTGAGTAAATGAGAAGGAGGAGTGCCCTTTTATAAGAGGGGTGAGGGGCACCTTTGGAAAAGCTAGAAATATTAATTTATAATAAATTCATATTCGGTTTCCAAAGGCTCCAAAGTTGACTATTCAAAGGATGAGGTGGGGATAGGTCGAAAACAACTCATCCAATAGAATTTAGACAGGTTTGGGTACTTATATTAACCTTATCTTTAAGTATTAACTCTAAGTTAATTAGTTTCACTTTTACAATGTCTCTTTGTATTTTTATATAATATGGTTAATAAACTTACTATATACATCCAAGCGACCCCCAAGTGGTCCATTAATGATTAACCTATCATAATATAAGTCTCTTGGCCGAACCTTAGATTTTTAGGAATTTAATATCAATTAATAATATAATATTTGTTTTAAGAACTCTTTTATGTCAATTTTGACACTATTCAATAGTTGATTTTTGTGAAACTCATAACAGATTGATTACTTCGAACAAAGTCAATTACATCAATCCTAATATATCATATTATCCTATAAAATTAGTTTAATTCATTAAAAGTTTCATATTATATTTATTTGGGTGTTTATAATATCAATTATTTTAATTTTTCACTATTATAGTAATTACTGCATCATCATTGTGTCATAAATAAAATAAATTATTTAATGTCTAAAAATTATAAATAAAATATCATTATGTAGAAAATCTTTTTATCTTTCTAATGAATATTTATAATCTAAAATCCAACATATATAACCCTATGTAACAATTTTTGTTCTAAAAGATATATGCTTGTGTCATTTTTGTATTCATTTTAACTAAATTAAAATAAAGTGTCATTATCACTTACAAGTGGATCCATGGGGTCCCAAAATAGACCCAAAGATTCCCATGGTCGACCATGTATCAACCAATAGGGTTAAGACACGTTTTAGGGTAATTTATTATTATTATAATATTATTTGTTTTAACCCTTATTTACCGGATTTACCCTTAACCATGGTAAATAAAATATTTACCGCAGTAATTATTCAAAATGTCTAAAAATAAAAGTTACCTATTTACACAATTTTAACATCCTGATTCCAAATATGGAATCCATTTTCCTAAATTCAAAACACAGAAGTGGCAGAAATTAATTTAAAATTAAATCCCGCTGTCAAAACAAAAAGCATGTTTTTAAGAGATAATAACTATCAAAAGATTGACACTCGTTTATGTTTGGTTTAATTGTAAAATTATGTCCAATGACCAACATTATATTAAATGGTAAAAATATATTCTAAATATACTTTAAAACCACTCAAATTCATAATTTATCACTATTAATTATTTTGATTAAAAAAGTTGTTTTTAATTAAAATTTAGTAATTTTCACTATTCATCAAAATATAAAAGTTATCCGAAAAGTACCAAAATTTCACCCTAGGATAATTTCGATATTCCGAATCCAAAAATGAAGTCCATTTTTAAATATAAAATATATATAATTTCAAAAATTAGGTATTACTATTCATAACGGCTAGTTTGATTGGTTGTGGTGTGTGTTAAAACTCAAGGTTGCGTACAACACACGCTACTGTATTATTCAAAGAAAGCGTACCGTGGAAGCTTGGGATGTTTCATTTTAAATTTTTGATTTCCCCATTTAGTCAAAAAGTTTAAAATATAGTATTTAAAAAGGGTTCACTATTAAAGTTGATAAAAGTGCAATACTGAAAATGAATTTGTTCTTGCATTATATCTAAGAAACTCATAATATGGATTCTAAAATTATAAGGATTATATAAACATTAAAATTTATCTAATACTATTCATAACCTCTTTTGAACGGCTTGTTTGGTAAGTCATGGTGTGCTTGAACATGGTGTTGCATGTAGTGAAAGTTATTGAATTATTTTGAAGAAATAACACACTATGAAATCTTGGGGTGTTACATCACACGTATGAGTGAGATCACGTGATAGTTTGGGAAGGTCTCTAGCAGCATCACACTTTACCAGATCTTCCATAGATGGTTGACATAGATGACCAAGTCGCTTATGCCACAACTGATTTTCTTCTTCTCTGGATAAAAGGCATGAATCTTCTTCCCCACCTACCAGGTAAAGATTCCCCTTTTTTCATTTTCCCTGTAGAATGACTATTCCATATTTTCCTTTAACAATACCCATGTTCTTGGTAAATAGGATAGAGTGCCCAGAGTCGCATAGTTGACTGATGCTAAGAAAATTATGACTAAGACCCTCTACCACTAAGACATCAGCATGTCTCATTTCTTTGCCCCCAAACTTGGCTTTTCATGAGCCAACAATCTTCAGGCCTTCATCATTTCCAAATTTGACAACTCCTTCTTTGTCATATTTTATTCCTGTATCCAGATCCTTGTTGCCTGTCATATGGGATGTGCAACCACTATCAAGGATCCACACACCATAACGATCTGATGCTTTAAAGGCAATTTCAGCAACTACGGCCTTCTCAATTTTCTTCTTCCTGGTCCATACTTTTTCTTTCATACTCATCATGGATTGAGGCTTCTATTCTTTTCAGAGTATGATGGACCAGCTTCATCTTGCAAAACTGCAAATCTGTTCTGAACTTTTAACTCACTCGTCGGTTCACTGATCTGCTGCTTGCGAACATTTTGATTCTGCTTTGGCACATTTTTTTGAATGGTCGGAGTGCAGTACCTAGCCATGTGTCCAAATCCTCCGCACCAAAAACAGTGTCCTTCAAAATATGTTCTGAAAAAATGTTCTCTGTTTGGATGCCATCTCTGTTCTAGTTCCTTTCGATATCTTTTGGCTATGGAACAGACATACTGTGAATGTCCCATCTTTCCACAATAATAACACCTGATATAAGGTATATTCCTTCGTGTTACTTCAGAACTACGAGTTTCCCCTTGGGATCTCCGAGTATTCTCATTCTGCTTTGTACTCAAATCCACATTCAATCTTGGGACAGGTGCTTGCGGTCTAACTTCAACTGCCACAGATTTTTGTTTCTGATTAAGCCATGACTCAACCGCCTTAAATTCTGAGTTCAATTGCTGCTACTTTCCTGCTGAACTACTAGGCTATTCTTTCTTCTTTTCAGTCTTCGTAACGACCTGATTTCCCAAGAATGTGTTGGTATTCAAAGGTTTTTCCTGGTCTTTAACTTTTCTCCGCAGACTGACAACTTCCTCTTCAAGCTCTTCAATACGCTTGACGTGATCTTTCACTTTTCGACTCAAGCAATCTATCTCCCTTTTCTGCTCTTCAATCTTGAGTTTATGCTCATCAACCTTTTCTGTGCGCTCTGGCCTGGAAGACTTAAGATTTTCAATTTCTTTCTCAAGCTCAGAATTCACTTCTTCTTGTTGTTGCATGTAGAGTTTGGCATCACGTACTATCTTGTTTGCTTTCTTTGGTTTTTCTTTCTAAATATCTATCTCTTCAAGAGATGATTCTAATTCAGCTTCCATGTCAACTCTCCCTTCAATTTCTTCTTCTTCTTCATCAGTTTCAGTCTCTTTCTTTTCTAGATCACTACTATCAAAAACCACCATCGCATTTTGTCCATGATCTTTTCATTTTTCTATCTCTTCAACTTCTTCACCCTCAGACTCAGCTGAACTGTCTATTTCTTGTGAAAGTATATTCTTCTTCTTAAAGAAATTTCTCTTGAACTACTTCTTCCCTTTCACATAGGCTGAAGAGTTTTTCATGGGAATCTCAACTTCATCTTCATCACTTTCTTCTTGAAACTTTTTGGGGCATCTTGCAGCAAGATGAATAACCTTTCCGCATCGAAAGCATGCTAGTGGAAGTTTCCCTTTAAACTTTACTTTTCCTCTTTGCAGATTTGAAGAAAGGAACGACATCACCTCATCTGACTCTTCTTCCTCATGAGAATCTTCAATAGTGAGCCTCTTCATGGACTTAAATGACACCTCTTTGGATTTCCCCTTTTCCACAGCATCGTTGTCATCATTTCTCATTTCATATGCAACAAGAGTGCTGTGCAGGTTATCCAATTTCAGCTATTTCGGATCTTTATCTTCCAAAAAAGAAACTTTCGGATTGAACCAGGGTGGAAGATTTCTCAAGATGCACTTTACGATTTTAATGTCTTCGATAATCTCACCAAGACCCCACATGTCTTCTACCACAGCATTTACCCTGTCAAAGAATGCATCAACATACTCATTCGGGTTCATTCTCAGATCTTCATACTTGTTCCACAACACTCGCAGCTTTTCCTCTCTGACTTTTGTATCCCCTTCATAAATATTCAAGAGCTTTTCCCACATGGCATGTGACATTTTGCATGACATCAACTTTGTATATATGGGATTGGAAAGGGCTCCCCCTAAGGCATTGATTTCTTTGGAATCAGCATCCAACTCATTATGCTCTGCTTCTGATAATGCACCACTAGTAATATCAGCTATGATACCATACATAACTGCTGAAAACACATCCATTCCCAACGATCGGAAATAGTGTTTCATTCGATTCTTCCATATCTGAAAATTACATCCGTCGAAGATCAGGATCCCTCTATGATTAGTAACCTCGATTTGAGAGAAGAACAACTGTCAACCTGCCTCTGATACCAATTGTTAGGTCCACAAGGCTGAATACCTTGAGGGGGGGGGGGGTGAATCAGGGTATGACTAATTAAAAATTAACGCCCATTCTGATCTTGTTTTGCTGTTAATAAAAACACTCTTCTCTCTCTTTACTGTTGCACAAAGTAAATAGAAAGTAAAGCATGCACAGGACACATCAATTTTACTTGGTTCACCGCAAAGGTCTACGTCCAAGGAGCATACGCCGACAAGTTGCCGGTCGTACCAATTCCACAAAACTTCACTAGCTGTGGATTACAATGTTTGGGTTAGTTCACTTTTATGCCCAGGCTCACTTCCCTTACAATGTTTAGGGTCATCTCACTACTTTCCCAAGGGTCACTCCCTATTTCTCTCTCTCTGGCTCACTGCCGGTGGAGAGGATCACCTTTTTCCTCTTCCTAAGCTCACTGTTCTGTGAAGGGATTCACTCAGAGTTTATAGACCTGTAGGTCTCTTCATTTCCATTAAGGAATGCATCTTTCTCTGTATGTAGATGCTCTGTTGAAGTTCAACTTTCACCCGTAGATGAATAACCCTTTGCCACTATCCACTTGGAAAACTACCTTTAGAAAGACCTTCGCGAAGCACCCTACTTCGCTAATCTCCCAATTTCGCAAAGCTCAAACAAGCCTTCGCGAAGCTCCTACCTTTTCGCGAAGCTCTATCGCGAAGCTCTATCACGAAGCACTCTCGCGATGCACAGACCTTCGCAATGCTTAGGCCGTCGTGGAGCTCCTGACTCTTCGCGAAGCTCACTGAGCCAACGCGGGGCACACGCCTTTCACGGAGCTAGAATAGCCGCCGCGAAGCTCCTCTTTCGCGAAGCACACTGCCTTCGCGAACCACCTCTGTGAACCGAGAGCAATGGATTTTCTCTGAAAATTCTCTCTACTTCGCTCAAAGGGGTTGGACTCTATTTATAGGAGATTCCACTGACCCTCGTCCCTTCCGCGCGAAGTCAACGCCACGTCATCTCAAATCGCGAAGCTCCAAAGTTTCTGCCGGAATTCTCTCTAAATCGCGAAGCTCCACGACAATTTTCCTTTCGCGGAGCTTGACGTATTCGTGAAGAATCACCGTCAACATACCTTTGCGACATCGCCGTGAACCTCCCTTGCGAAGCCCAACATACCTTCGTGCCTTCTCCACGAAGCTCCCTCGCAAAGCCCTTCACCGCCGTGATGCGCTTCAGCCTCTACCGTTCGCGAATCTTGACGTAATCACGAAGACTCACCGTCTCCATTATTCTGGTCTTCATGATTTCCAAACCATGAATCCTATCTTCGCGAAATTCATGCCTTTGCCATATTAAAAAATGCTCTTCATGGAAATCATCTTTTCGCGATGCTCACCAAACTCCAACTTTTGGACCCCAAAAATTTGGCAAACACTGGGAAACGGCGCCACCTTGTACTGCTCTTTTGTACCACCTCCAGACCGTCCTTTCCTTTTTCATCGTTCTTTATCAACAAGGATTGTCAACAACTTCTTGGGAACTCGACAAATATCCATGAAAACCTGCTTTGTCAACAAACACAATCGACCCAAAAATAATGCAATGTTACCTTGAGGGATTTTTTCCCAACAAATAGATTCATCATTATATTAATTATTTTCAAGGAACTCCTCCATATTTGTGAGAAGAATAAGGGGAGTGTTCTTATTGAAAAACATGTTCTTGAACTCATCCCATTACATGGACCCAATTTCATCTCTTTGCCTCATATTCTTGAAAAGATTCCACCATTGATCATCTTCAACTTCCAAACGATATGCTGCTTAGATGAGTTTATCATGTTTAGAACATTGTAGAACTAAAAATAACATTTCCATGGTACTAATCCAATTTTCATTCACTAATGGACCAGAAGAACCGCTAAATGAAGATGGACGCTGCCTCATGAAGGAGTCAACAAAATTTTTCTCCCTCCTTAGCTCATTTTAAAGTTTGGAATGATTCATATCTTGAGAAATTTGGATGATTATGTCTACAAGATTTTTAATTCTTCCTAAAAAAACCTTTGGTTTATTAGGGGGACAATCATTTCTTTGCTCATCATATTCAACATTAATGCTGTTCTTTCAGGTTCCAACCATTGACTAAAACCAAGAAGTAGAGTGTGATAAACACTAATCATAATGGGAAAACCATGTAATTGAAGAATAAAATTTCAATTTAGGACACTTTAGGTTTCATACTAGGTTATTCATGAACATCTATAAAACACTAGGATAGTATTTTAACTTATACATAGACATATCCTTAGGGTTCTTCCTAAATTTATTTCATCTTAGTTTCCAATGGTTACAATTACATTTGCTATGATACCAAATATAACATCCCATACATTACATATATATTTTACATCAAAATTGAATAATATTTATTACATAACATAACAAAAAACCATTCTAGGTCCATATAGGTATAGTTTTTTTAGAAACTGGGAATCATAAAAACTAGTTCATAAAGCATCTACAGTGTCTCCCACTTATTTCATCATAACTAGACTATTTTTTGACATATCTTACTTAGTACCCTTGTTCATGTCCTTGGGAAAAGAAACATATGAAATGGTGAGATCAAATGATTAGTAAGGGTAAAAAAGGTAAGTATAAATCATATCATAATCATAAGAACATAACATTTGAAAATCTTATCCTCTATATAAAATATCATAATATCATGTCATGGGAGAAAGCATAAAAGTGAAATATAATCCCAATAGTCATAACATAAGATATGAAATTATGTGGAATACACATATAAGCATAGGAAATTATTTCATATCAGTCATGACTCATTTCCATGACCATTATAGTGGATAAAGTCCATTACTGAATCGAGTTCACTCCTCATTCCAGTTCTCTATTACCGAACTAGATTTACATACCATTCCAGCCATGTCTATCTAATGAGATACAAAATTTTACCAAATTAATTGTAGGGAGATATAGGTCCCATCCATTTCATAATGAAATCATTCATACATGTTCTCAAAAACATAACCCATTATCCATAGAATAACCCATTGAAAAAAGTGGGTTTCTTAAACATTATTCCATCGCAACGTAATCTATATAAGATAAATGGACTTCATTAAAATAATTCCATCATAATCACAGACAAATTAAAGTAATAATATGGATAGAAACATACACCTATGTTATCCTAGATGGAAAATAATTTTTAAATAATACTTGAGCTTAATTCTTGAGGAAAATATCTTTTTTCTTAAAATAATGTTTCCCTTCCTCCAAATGACACACAATTTTAGAAGAAATCATTTTATGTGAAAATAAATTTGTAATATTATAGGTGAATAATCTAGGGAAAAAGGAATTATGAAAGTATAAAAACCCATTCATACCGCAAAAGTTAAAAAACATTCGTCTTGTAATTTTATCGTAAAAGTAAAAAAGTTCCTTCTACTGAAAATGAAAATAGATTCCACTCTTACCATTTTGTAAAAATTCACCAATGGGTATAATAAAATTTAAAAAATTATATAAGGATATAAATAATTTTTTGAAATACATATTTAGGAAACATGGATGTGTATGATAACTATAACCCAGTAAATACTTACGAATAAACAATCTCGGATAAATATGAGATTTGCAAATTTATTCATTACCTTAGGTCTGATATGATTCGTATGTATCTGAAACTCTGGGGTAATGATTTAAATAATTTTACAGATTTATTACAAAAACCTAATCATATTTATTATAAAATTTATTATCATATTTTCATTCATTTTTCAGTAATAGTTCATTATTACTCATTGTTCGGGTATTAACTACTTTATGTTTTTATTCATGTTTTTTTGATAAGTTATTATTACTCTTTTTATGCTATATTTATGTCACTTAAAAAATGGTAATAGAATAATATGTATCATATTTATTCATTAAATTCATTTATATAATCATGATTTAATGAAGATTATGTAGAACGAATCACATCACACTGTGGAGACGGTAAGCCGTATATACGCACGAGCGATGATATCATTCCTATAATTGTTGAAAGGTATTAAATTGGATGGTCTATAGTAGCTCAGAATAAATATAATTATATATTAACAATATATATATATATATATATATATAAATTATATCATTATTACCATCCATGAATGGTTGTGGTGAAAAATGGATTACACCATAGTGTGGAGATGGTAAGCAGTACATACACACAGGTGGTGTTTTCATTTTTCATAGGATGGGTAGAAGGTTGAATATGGTTTCTTCATAATCATAATGACCTATCATTATATACATACTCCTATATTTTTCACTTTATTGTGAAACAACACATAAGGTGGAAGTAGAAGAAGAAATAAGTTTGAAAGAATCAGTAAATGATATTACCTCTTCTTCGACGTGCCTCCTCTAAATCTCATCTCAGAGCACTAGATTTGGTCATTGGAGAAAAACAGGACCTCTAAAATGTTTCTAGGGAAGTTTATAAGGTATAGTGGAAGGGTATGGTTTAGTTTTAAGGCTCAAAATGATGTGAAAAGTTGAGGGAGTAATTTCCCTTTTATAATTGTGGTGAGGGGCACATTTGGAATACTCAAAAATATTAATTTATAATAAAATAAAACCTGACATAAAAACCTCAAAAATGTCCCAATTCTAGATATTATATGATACATGGTTGTAATATAATCAACCAATAAATTTTAGGCAAGTATTTTTGTCAATTTAATCATTATCATTTTAATTAATACTTAGTTATTCTATTTAATTCATTACTAGGGTAACAAATATTTCAATATTAAAAGGGTGAAATATTTACTTATTTGAAGTCAATTATAAAATAACATAATAATTTAGAACCTTTTACAATATAATAATTATTCTATATTTTGAAAAATATTTTATGATTTATAAATAATTTAATAAAAGCATATTTTGACAAAATATCAATAGTGTCAATTTTGACACTATTTATTTCATGGTTTTTTAAAAATATATAAATAAGAATTGAACCTAGATATGAATATTTTACAATATCTTGAAGCGGTCAAGGTAATATAGAAAATTTATTTTACATAACAATTTTTGGAATTTATATTTATTAAAATATTTTTAATAACATTTATTTGACCTCCCCATTAATTAAATAATTACTAGATCAATATTGTTTAATTATTTAATATACTCATTTGTTGAATTAAAATTCAAAATATAATAATATGATGACTATATATACATTATATTTCAGGATACTTTTAGTCGAATTTATCTTCTGAAAAACCCAACAATAAAAATGTTGTACTCTTTTAAAACATTAATGTGACCAATTTATCATCATTTAAAATAAAATAATATAAGTGTCCTAATCTCTTCTGCAAGCCTCAAAATGGTCAGTAAGTCAACACATAGATGATTATTGATGATATATACTCAACAATAAGTTTTTTTCAAGTGTTTTCCATTTGGATTGCTATTAATATTTTAATAAAAACTGTTTTATTGTTTTCATATCAGTTAATTATTATTTTTCACAATCCAAGTATAAGTCTTTAATGTTATTATTTATCTCCCTAAAATTACAAAAAAAAATTCATGATAAATAAAAACATTTTAAATTTAAAATGAGTATTTATAATCTACAATAAATATTATATGTATCCTTATATTAAAAATAATTTAATTACTAAGGTTTGAGTGATACATATATCAATTTTCTTTAAAAAAATAAAATAAAAATCCTAATCTCATTCAAGTGGGTTAAAATGGATACCATTTTGACCCAAGTATGATTTAGGGAAAATATTATTCATACAATTATATTACTATAAGTTTTAGGGTAATAATATTATTTTTACCCATAATTTCCCGATTTACCCTTTTATCATGTTAATAAAATTTACCTAAGTTACTCTTCATAATTCCAAAAATTAAAATAAAAATATTTACATAAATTGTACCTACTAATTCCAAATATGGAATCCATTTTTCAAAATTAAAAAAAAATATGTTTCGGTAATTAATTTAAAATTAACCCTGTTGTTGAAATGAGAAAAGGGGTTTTAAAAGTTAAAATATTGCAAAAGATTGAAATGTTTTTACATATGAATTTAATTTAAAATTAATCCCAATGTACTATAGTATATTAAATGGTAAAAATATTATTTATTTATACTTTTAAAACATTCCATAATATAATTTAAACCTATATAATATTTCAATGAAAAAAAATAATTTCAATTATAATTTGTCATTTTTTATTACTCTTCAAAACAAATAAGTTATATGAAAAATATCACAAATGAATCCAAAGTAATTTCTTAATTCCCACTTCAAAATAACATGTTTATACAATCATATATAAAAATTATTAATGTGTCAAAATATGAACTTAAAAGGGGTTTACCATTAAAATGTATAAAATTAACCTTAACTAATAGGTTTTTATACATCAAATAGTGTTTTATTCAAACCTTATGTCTAAAAATAAATTGTATGAATATAAAAATTATTTTATCATGTATATAAAACATATATAACTCACTAATTTCATTAAAAAAATTAATTCACTCAAAAATAAAAATATCTATTTATATTTTCATAAATAATTGATAGTCAATGAATTCAGACAGAATTTTCATAAGTTAGTTATAATTATTACCGTTAACCAAATTACTATGTTATAATGGTAATTTTATAATAAGGGTGTCTCATTGTTCATTTACAATCATAATTTCATGCAAAGAAATCTACTGAAGAATAAAAATTAATTAAATAAAATATTTCATAAAAATATTAGGGTGTTATAAAAGGCCTCGAATATTTTTAAAAAGGGAAAATTTAAAAACATGACTGATTCATTTTCATTTAAAAAAATATTCATTAATGAACATTATTTCTTGATGGATGAATATTTAATTTCCCATTTAATCAATTTATTTACTTAACATATTATTTATATGAGGGTAGGGTGACCATCCTTTGTTTTATGTATGTATTTAATCCTTGATGAAAGGCTTGAATTCATGTGTGGTGGTATCTGATATATGTATTTCATACATTTATTTTATTCAGTTTTATCAAAATTTTGTTTTTAATTTTATTAATATTCTACCTAATATTTTACTCATATTTCTAGTTTTGTGATTTTTTTGAAGGAAAAAATTATTATTTGAAATAGGATAAAGAAGTGATGAATTTTAATCATGGAATAAAAATTGGATATTTAATGAATATGTCTAATGATGTATCATTTCCATGGGACACATTCAAGGAACAAAAGTAGAGAAATGTGGAAAAATTAACATTATTGATTTTTAAAGTAAATATTCACATTTTGAGTCATTTTTACATTATAAAATTGATACATAATATAAAGTTAATACATGAAGAGAATAGTTGGGGGGTGGAGAGATCTTGATTCTTTCACAATGTCAAACCCATTCGCAACGTAAACTACACATCACTTCTTTGACCAGATTATCAATGGAACATGAAAAATTATAACCTGTACTACCATTAATGAGTGGCATAGAACTAGAAGGATATAATCACATATTTATGGATAATTAAATCATAAAACAAATATCCCTAATCCTAATAAATAACTGGTCTGAGCTTCCACTCTAGAATCATTGATTCTTGAGGAACCTACGATACGAATGAGAACTACCACTTTTATGAGTAGAATAAGATATTAATTTTCTTATCTCCTCATAGATAGAATGAATGGGTATAAATTTTATAATGAATCTATAATAAATAATTAATGATTGTGTTGAGGTATTTTATTTTTGAGTAAAATTCATATTAGGGATTTTAATGTAACCCTAATTTCACAATTCTCTTCTTTTTCAACAATAATGCATGAAATTTGTGTGATCATTGAGGGAGTGATGCATTCAACTCATTGAATAGTAATTTATCCTCTCCATTACCATCAAGTGGATTGTACAATACTAGTAAATATGTTTCCATGTTATGAAATCCTCAAATTCCATAAACAACATGACCACTGAGAAAATAGAAAATTGATAATTTTGGGGTTGTATACTATGAACATTGGATTCACCTATTCTCTTTTCTGAAAACATATGATTGTTATTTCATTATATTATGCACCAATTAATAATGAAATTTTATTTTCAAATTCTGAGAATGTTTTCCATTTTTCATGAACCGAAAACACCCAAAACATTTCCATAAAAATTTATCTAATATGATTTTGATTATAAAATAGTTAAGTCTTTATTATTAAAGAAGTATTTTATTCAACTGTGACTCTATTGGTTTGACCTCAGACTTTGATATCTTATACTACCCTATAGTTCGGTGGTTTGTTTGGGTAATGTTATAAATTAATAAATTTGTTAACGCAACCAAAATTAATGACATCCCATGGCCTTGAAATTTTTGGTGTTGCTGTGAGGGATGAGAGTTGATAATTTATTTGTTTTAAAATTCCTGAAATTTTTTTCCTCATTTTCTTATTTCCTGATATTTATTGTGCTTTTATACATCTTATATTTATTTATTTTTATTTCACTAGGTATTTATGGTAATGATTTAATGGACATATAGAATGAGAACTATTAAATATATAGTCTAATTCTAGCTAGATGATATGAAATTAAAAGATAATTATATTTTCATGACAAAAAATCTAGGAAAATATTCCCGCAACCATACCCAAATAGGGGAAACAAAACAATTCATATTATGGATTTGAATATCACTATGAGTCATCATGATAAATAAACATTGATAAAGAATTAGTTGTGTTTACTATAAATGAAACTAATTTTTTTTGTAATCATGATACCCTTTACTATTTAGTTTTAGAGTAAAAAAGGAGGCCTTGATGCATAACATGAGTGTGATGTTTCAAAATTTAACAAAAAAAAGAATAATAAAAAGAATAAGAAATAGAGAATGTTTGTGTCATTTCTAAGGAACAAGTGTGGGATGAGGAAAAGTTTATAAGAAAACTGGCTGATGATGATTAAGAGAAAAGAAAAGAATAAGAGTCCTTTACTACTGAGGTTTTGTAAATATTTTATATAAAATTGGTACAATAGATAGAGGAATAAGAAAAAGAATATTGTGAGGAACTATCAACGCCATTTGATGGATATTAAAAGCACCAAAAAGAACTAGCAATAATAGATAAAATTTATGAGCTATATACACAACGAAAAGTATTAATCAATGAAAATCAACACATGTAGCTAAAAAAAGAATTATTTTACGGATTATAGATAGATGTTGAGATCTGTTTGGTTGTCTCCATACCATTCTTAATTTGGTGTTTTCCTCCACAAAGTTCCTCACAATTTTCATTAGGTATACATTTTTATGATATTTTATAATTTCAAAGTATATATTAGTTGAATGTGAGAAGGTTAGAATTATACAAACCACCAATCATATAATTAATGTATGTTCGAGGTAAATGAACATTTAAAAAGTGAACATTCTTAGAGGGATACCAATTTTTATCTTTTTCAATCAATTTATATTTATTTACATATTATTATTTAATTTTATATTAGTATTTAATTTAAATTCCACTTATATATTATAAATTTATTAAATGATGTTTCACTTTAAATTTCTTGTTTTTATTTTTCATGTCCAATGATTAATGCATTGGAAAGCATGAATTAAACAGAATGAAGAGTAAAATATAGCATAAAATGATTTTGTGAAACCCATTCCAATCATGAATCCTATAAAATAAACAACATGAACCACATATATGATGTGAAATGGTGTAGGTTGAACCTCAAAAACAAATATTTAAGAATCATTAAAAAGATTGTATGCATTTCAACTCTGATTTTTTCTAATATATTCCATATACTGAATTTATTCACAGAAGTTAACTACTAATTATTGTAAATCAATTTGTTTTTTAGTCCATTATTTTGAATTTATGATATTTACATTAGATGATTTTATTATTCATAATCATTTTGATGAGTGATTATCCCAACCTCTAGTTCTCATTTCTAGGACATCCTTTAAGCCTAATCATTCAAATTCATTATTTTGTATAGTTCATGTGGGAATCATATATATTCCCTTCTTGAAATTGTTTTTCATATTATTGATGTTATGATTGAAAACAATTCACATTTAATCTAATTAAGTCACATATTTTTTTCCACTTATCTAAATTCTGACCATACATTCATTCATTTTCAATCCATATAAACCATGGAAATATTTTTAGGGATAATGTTTTGTTACAATCCCATTATATACTCTTATACCTTCCTAAAATTATTTTTCATAACTATCAAAATAATGGGTTTGGACATGGAAACTGGTAGAAATGATACACATTTTGTAATTGATGTCTATGTGTGTGGCGGGGGGGGGGATTCATGGGATTTTGGGAAGAAGATTCATTTTATTTATTAGATACCCACACCTAAAAACATGAAAAAATAAAAAAAATAAAAAAACCATTTCTTCCATGTAAAATTCAAAAATAAAACTTGAATTATTGATGATTTTTTAACTATTACATATATTGTCGTAAGGTTATTATTTGGGGTTTGGTTGTCGCTATGAGATTTTTCCACCACACACCATTCAAAAAATAAAATAAAAATTGAAAAACATATTAATAAAAGTTTGGGTTTTATTTATTTTGTTTCATCTCTTTACGATCTATATCTATGATAATAGGGATAGAAGATAATTTCATTGAGATATTTTGGATTATCATAAAAAATAACATAGATAATTTTTTTATTCATTAATTATTTTAAATTATTTACTTAACTTCCCTAATATTCATAGTCATTAGATCTTACATAGTGAATCCCATGTAAATATTGAATATTTTTACTCTAAGTTTTAGAGAATGTAGATTCATTGCAATCTTATAGTTAGTGACATGTTCTTGAGGCTTGTGAATCTCTCTATTTATAATAATAATTTGATGTTGAGTAAAAACATCAAGTGTGTTAAATTTAAAATGGAATGTATATATGCTATGAACTTAAAATTTGAAATGGGTAATTAAAATGATTTTCAATATTTAAAAGGTGAAAAGATAAATACTTGATTGATTTATTTCTTCAAAAAATGATCTCTTGATGAATTTTCTATTATGATAGTTGAAAATTTTATTTCCTATTTAATAAATTTGTTTTATTGAAAATGGATATAAATAATGGTAGAGTGAGAATACTTTTTAGTATGTTAATATTGCATACATGAGGAAGTGTGTGAATTTTATTGTAGGGGTATTTGATGTGTTTATTTTGGGAAATCATTTTATGGTAATTTAATCCACCGACATCTAATAATCTGTGAATAATGTAGTTATTGATTTTTTAAATTTTCAGGAATCAATGAATACTTAAAAAAGATTATGAAGAGACGAATTCACATCGTAGAGAGCTATTGCTGAACTAAAGAATGAATCCCATGATGTAGGATGATCACAATACACCTTTAAAGATAAAAAAAATGAAATTATGTGAAACGAACATTCTGACACTGGAAATTTAAAATTCAAGTCAAGAATTAATTTTAAGACAATTATTGGATAAAATTCATATAAATAATACATTAAGAGATTAGTGATGGAGGAGATATTAAAACACACATGACATGAGACCCATTCACACAGTGAAACATGCATGACTGTACAACCCAAATTATGAATAAATAACCATTAATGACCCGGATAGTGTCAGGGGTATAAGAATTCATTTATAGATAATTAAGGCATACCCTAATCATCAATCATCCCTGTAAATACTAAGTCCATGGTTCCACTCCAAAACCAACCATTATGGATGTGTTGATGTAGGGATTGCAGACTTATTTTGACACCCTAAGTTTTATTAAATTATATTTTCTGAATAAACTAATATTTATTCATGACTTTCATGGAACACTACACCATGATAAACAATTTTTAGATGCAACACCAAGTTAATATTGCACTACATGAAACACTAAGTTTATCTTGTAATAAATTCATCCCTATATTTTTATTTTGGTAAACAGAATAACGAGTTACCTTGATAGAGTGGGTTACATGGAATACCTTGTTTTACTAAACTATAGTGTAGTATTAATATTATTATTTAATATCACAGTTATCACCTAGTTGTTTTGAATAAAAATAATCAATTGGATTTAAAAATTTATGAAAATATAATGTTTTCTCTATATTTATTAGTAATATATTGATTTGAAATAAAATACTAACCATTTAATAAAATAAGAAATGTCTTTTAGAAACCATATATTTACTAAAATATGGTTTAATCATGATTGGAACTCATAATATTAAAAAATTAACACTTTTATAAAATTTATTTGACATGATGGATTAATTTTTTAATGTCTAATATCAAAATTATCTTAGGGTTAATTTTTTTTATTTTTATGATAATTTACATTTTTTTTCATTTATAGTTGAAAATAATAAATTTTAATTGAAAAAATCAATTTTTTTTATTTATAAAGATAAATTATATTATAAATTGAATTTAAAGTATAAGAAGTTCAATAATATATTTAATAATGAAATTTAGCTTATTGGAATTAATGTTTACTGAAATTCAACATAAAAACATCATAAACTCTTGAACATTTTTTCATTAAAACCCCACATTCTTGTCATGTCTACAAGATATTTTTAATATATTTTTCTTCCACTTATGTAAATTGAATTTGGAAAAATTAATTGAATATTTAGAATCAATGTAATATTTATATTCTAAAAATTCAACATTATTTTTTTATCAGGGTTATTATTGAATGAATTTAAAATTAATAAAATTTATTATGGTAAAAAAAGATTTCATAGTCATTAAACATAGAATATAAGGTGTAAAATATATTTAAAAATGTTAAAAATACAATATATGGCCATATTTATACCTTTGTATCGTGAAGTTCGAATTATATGAAACTGTGGGAATATTTTCCATTATTTTGAACCATATAATATGTTATTTAATGAAAAATAAAAAAAATTCACCTTCCATGATTTTAGTATATATATAGATTTAGAATAAAGGAAAAACTACATAGGTTTGGTTATAAATATTTTTTTGAAATATAAATGAGTATTACTTATCCTAATAATTTATGTCTAATTTATATATATGAACTAATTAACTATGGTTCTTAGGTAACATCAACACATTAATTATTTAGTTAATAATTTAATAGAATAAATGATAATAGAATTATTAAAACCAAATTTAATTGGTTGAAATATTGTGTTTAATTGTTTTTGATTAATATTTTATTTTAAATATGTGTTTAATAAATATTTTCAATTGCTATCATTGTCATAATTTTTTTAAATTCAAATTACATCAATAATGTCAGAATTGACATTAATGACATTTTATAGTAAATCATTTAAATTTAATAAAAATACTATCTTCTATAAATTTAATTTATAGGGATAATAAATACTAATTATAGATAATTTATTGACTAATTATTCTTTTATATTTTTATATTGATTGTTAAATAGTAAGAACATAATTATCAAAGTTATGGTTAATGATGTATATTTTTATGCTGAATATGCTTATGTTAAAATTAATTTCCAACACAAATAGTATTTTAATTTTTTAATTTTTATTTAATATTTGGAACCATTTTTTCCAAATTTTCTATTACGTATCATTTCATTTTAGTCTTATAGGATAAGATACATATATTAGAAAACTGGTTACTGAATGAGAAACCAAAATGGTAAAAATAGGGAAACATAGATTTCAAACAATAAAATATTTAAAACATGTGAATAAATGTGTGGTGGAAGTCTATATAGAATACATAATCTCTCAAAACCATTAATTATCAGTTTTGGATAAACATTAGGTAATTTTTATCCCTAATAGCTAATACCGTAGAGTATTTACAAGATTTCAACTCATCCTCAACTATAAAAAAGCACTCAATCCCCCAACTTATTCACAACTGTCAATAAATTTATCACTTTCATACAAAATATAAGTAACTTTTATAACTCCATAATCTCATCCTTAAATAATTAAATTGGGTAAAAATATATCCTTTGAAGGTCTTTCATGAAAACCAAAAGAAGATTCACGAAGATGAAGTAATATTCATGAACAAATATTTTTTTTAATTTATTCTTCAAGCCCCCAAAATTAGTTTTATATAACACATATATAATATGATCAGTATCATAAATATATTTGATAGTTTATATGTTAAGGTTGCAACCTGAAATGAAAAACAATATATCAAATGGGTTATAAAATCATTGTTTGTGTGTACAAAGGACTACCACATCACGAACTGATCTCGTTTGTTTTTCCATTACCACCTTTCACTATTGAACATAATGATGACACAATATTTAAATATCATTTTTATGAATATAGTATGTTATTAGGATTCTACAATTTTTTATATAACACATACATTTATTCATTTTATATTGTGTGAATATTATAATTTTGTTTATTTGTACAACGGACTACCGCCCCACAAAGTGATGGGACTCTCTCCCACTTTACATAGATTGTATAAAAGATGGGTTCAATACTCATATATGATATATAGGACATAACAATTATTATTTCATGATAATATATAATATAAATTTATTTATTTCAATCCAACATTAATAATGGAAACAAATTTTATACGTATGTACAACTTATCATGTCCCTGAATGGTGTATTTAATTTCCTATTTTTTATTTATAAAGTATTTTAAATACATAATAACTAAATATATAATAAATATATATCATGGTCATAAATATGGAGATGAAGAAATAGTGATTAATGTATTTTAAAAAAATATAACAAACCAAATCATATGTTAAAATAAAAGATGTTATTACCTAACATGTATCATTAATAACAAATTGTTAATGAACAGGTAATAAGAGGACATAAGATAACCACATGTGGTATGATATAATTGTATAAGATTCTATAATATATCTATAATAAAATTATATTAATTATGATGGAGGATTAAATGAGTACAACATAATTAAAGACATAATGTAAGGGAATTCTATCTCACATTTATTTTCTATAAGGCACAAGCTATGTTGAGCACAAATTTATTATATATGGATTTTCATGCAGCCCAAAAATGTATTTTTATATTATTATAATTAATATTATTGGTATTTAAGTATCTATTTTTGGATATCCTTTTCATGTGTTTTATTATTCTAATATATAAAAGTGGTAAGAGTATATTGCTACAATCTCCACATTGTTCAATATATTTTATTATTATGCTTCTATTTATGAAATATTATGATCCATCCATCAATATTTATAATGAATTTTATTCTCCTATTTTTTATAATGTATTAATGTAATTGTAAATTTCTTCCACCCATTGGTACTTATGATAATCAGTAAAAAATTTAATCAAAATTCTTGATTATTTATCTCTTCATTTAGGAAATTGTTCTCTTCCAAAACCATGATACCAAAAAATGATTTCAACAAAATTCAACATTACATTTATTATTTTTCAAAGATATTTTTACCCATGAGGTAAATTTTAAAAAAAATTGGTTAATAGGAATATTCTTGTGATTTTATAATCATTCCACCTTTTCCTTCTACTGATAATATTAAATGAATCCATATTTTAATCTGTATGGCATGGATGGAATTATTCTCCTCCATGAAAAATAATTTCTTTGATGATTAATTTATATTTTTTCAATGATATTATTTTGAAGGAAAAATGTTTTCAAAATGAATTAAATATTCCTTCATATGTTCTCAAATTTACTTTCAATGGAAAATATTTTCAAAATGGTTTATGTTTTTTAAATGTGTTTTTAATATAGAAATATTATTTTCATTAAGAAATGTTTCCAATGTTCAATATCATTTTCCATATAATATTTCATCGGTTGATGATAAATATTGCACAATGGGGGTGTGATCCAAGGATACCATTCTTATTTTCTCTTTAAATGGTTTTTTATAAAGATATCTTGCCTATGAAACTAGTTTATCTATCATTGTTAATACCTATATAAAATGCTTACGAAGCCCATGTCTTTTCACTAGTGATAAGATATTTCTTTTAAGAATACAACATCATTTAATATTTTATGTCATGATAAAAAGATAACGAATCCCTATTTTTTACATGTTATTATATTATTAAATTATTATTAAACATTTATCTTTTCTATAGGTTATGATACAACAAAATGTTTATGATACCCTTTTCAAATCAGGGGATATGGTGTGATGAATGTTTTATGATCATGGGGTATAAAAATGTATGATATAATTATGTAATGGGTAGGTCCTAAATCACCCTCCAATACATTGGTAAATGGTTAATATATCTCATGATATAGACATGGATGTAATAGGGGGAGAACATGGTAGCATAATAAATGGTTGTAATGGAGAGATAACCCAGTATAGTAATATCTGGATGAAATAATGAGTGAAATTGATATAGTAATTGACTTTTTCCACTATGATTGTCTTAGAAGTGATCCTTTACCAATATAGAAATTATTTTCTATGGTTATGTGTATGCCAAAATTTTTATGTCTTTTACCAATGATATAATATTGTGGCTCATGTTGTTTAAGTTCTTTTTCACTGAAGTTTTATAACCTAATAATATTTATTCTGCTACACAATATTATTATATTTGATAAGAATGTTATGTTTTATAATTTCCATTCACATGTTCTCGTACTCGTATGTTCATGTTATTACTCTATATCTTCCATTTTTACCCTTATTAAGCACGTGATCTCAAGATTTCTTATGTCTCTTTTCCCCAGGTTATAATGAATGGTTTTATGTTGGTTATGTCTATGAGGATTACTAAATGGGAAAAACGTTTTGGGAAACATTTAATATCATTCACTAGATTATAATTTTTTATTCCTAGATTCTAAATTCTCTAAATGATTATAGTTTTTAGACATGTGTTTATCTAATGTAATAAATATTAAAACAAATGATGTAATAAATGTTAAAACTTATGATGTAATATCCATTTATATTAATCCCTGACTCGTTATACTTATTTTATGATGAGTAGAATAAGATCATAATTTTTCTACCCCCTCATGGATACAATGAGGGTTACACATTGTGTAATTCAACAGTAATGATGGGGGATTTAATTTATTATGGTTTTGTTTAATTCAATTACTTTTTGTGACTGTTCCTACAACCAAAAGTTCCCAATTATCTTATTTTTCATTAATAATGAATGCCCATTTCTTAGTTATCTTATTTTTTAACATGACCATTGGATTCACCTAAACTCAATTATAATAGTATATGATTGATATTTAATATTATTATTGCATAATCAATCATAAAAAATGTATTTTAAATTGCTGAGGTTGTTTAAATTTTTCTTATACTTCAAAAGATAAATAATATATTTCTTTTAATATATTGGATTCGTGTCTTCTCAGAAAATATTAAAATGTTTATTATTAAATAAATATTTTCATCGACTATGTCTCTATTGTTTTAATATGGAATATAATATCCTATACTACACAATAATTTAAGGGTTTGTATAAATTTTTTTATACATTTATTAATTTAGAAACCCTTCTAGATTTTAGGATTCCCATGGAAAAATGTTTTTTAGCATCTTTTCCAGGGTTATAAATATGTACAATAATATTTTAATAGTTTAGGAAAATTAATTTACCATATTTTTTGTTTCCTTATTTTTTTTGTGATTTTTAGTTAATTTTTATAATTTCTTTAAAACTTGGTTGTTTTGGTTTTGATGAAAGAGAGTTCGAGCATGATGAATACCAAGGACATGTTTTCCTTCATATTTGATGATATGGTGAAGGATCTCCAGAAAATTAGAATAATTAAAATTCAATTGAAAGACAACCTAGAATTATACAATGTGATGAAAACACAACACCACTTATAGTAGATTAGAATATCATAGAGAAGAATCATGAGAAAATAATCATTGACTATGAAGAAGAGGTAAGTATCAATTATGAAGTTTAAATTTATTATAATCATGATATCCAAATGTTTTTAGGAATAAAGGATGAGGAATACAATAATGATGAACAATAATGGGATAAATAAAAAAATTAGAAAAAAATAATATAACGTTGAGGAATAATAAATAGGAAAATTTTGGGAAATTTTCAGAAAACATTGGTGGGTAGATCCATATCGTATAATAAAGTTAGAAGATCAAGAATAATGTAACAATAAAGGAATAGATTTAGGTCATCATGATGAAATAAATATTTCCTGAAAATTGAAAATACAGCCGAATGAAGAGGAAGAATATCCATCTATACCTTATTATGACTACACCGATGAACTGAATGAAGAGTGAATAAATATGAAACTGAGGACCTGGTTATATAACATGAAGTGATCATTAAATAAATTCAACAAACACATCCAAAAATATATAAATAAAAATTTTATTGAGTCTGGACAGATGTCAAGATTCTTTTGGTCTTTGTTACACTATTCATACATTGATCTTCAGCTCTACAAAGTTCCATGGGATTTTCATTAATGAATTTTTATGATGATCTTCTTCAATTTCAAAGATATAATTGTATTAATGTGAGATTTTTACCATTGAAACACACTTCAATCTAATAATCTTTTCATGGTAGTGCTAAGAGACCATTCAACATGGAACCTTTCATGAGGCAACCTGAATTTTATTACTTTCTTGGAATTTAGATTTATTTCATTCTTAGGATTTCTTTTTATATTATGATTTAACATCAATTACCCTTATATTTTTAATTATTATTTAACAGTGCTATATATTCAATTTTTTATTTTTAATTTTCATTTCTATATATTAATGAATTTATGATAAATCATTAATAATGATTAACATTAATTCGTGAGATCAATTCATGTCATGAAACAGATTTACATCATGAAAAATATTAAATACACATATTAAAACTCATTCACAACATGAAATAGTGTAGTAAAAACCTTCAAAACCATTTTTAATCATAACTAAATGGGTATTAAGTTTTTCAATTATAAATTTTTATTTTTTATTTTCCACATTTAATTTATTTATCCCCTTTTACTGCTAATTTAATGCCTAGATTTGATTCTTAATTTAATCAATCGAACATGAAGACATAATCTACCTTGGATACATTACATTTAATGAATTAAAGGTACATTTTTAATAAAGTTGAGTGAGGGAAATTTGGTAAATGATTTAATAGAGATAGAAATATGTATTTGAATTTGAAAAATCACGTTTTAAGGGGAATGGTAATTCTTATAAATGAAATTTTTATGGGATTTGAAAATTATTTTAATTTTTGATATTTTATATAATTGATTATATTGTTCATATTAATTTACATGAGTGATTCTACATAAATTTTATTCATATTCCCAATACACCATCTGGTACCAACATTTATAAATATTTCTTTAATGTATTTCTTGTTTGACTTAGGCAAGATATATTAATGAAAATAATTTTCATATTATCAAATCTAGGATTAAAAAAAAGTAATATCATTGAGGATTTTTTGTTTAAATTATATACATATAACTACATTAAATTACTGTTATTTAATTTCTTATAAACCACAAACAACATTTTTTTGAAATATTTTTATCACTATCAAATTGTACCCTTTCATACATAACATAAATTTTTTTTCTTTATTTTAGAAAATAATAGAGGGGGAGATGATGAAATGTAAATGTGATATATATTTTGTAATGCATGTGTGGGAAAATTTTCTTTGGATTTTGGAATAAAATATTCAATGTATCTATTTCACACTCTCTTATAAAAAATTTAATATTTAAAATAAATTGAAAAAATTTATTGTGCAATGGGAAATTAAAAAATCATCATTTCATGATTGGTGACTAGATTATATCTATTAAAATTAAGGTCATGAAAAGATTATTTGGGTTTGGGTGGTGACTATGAGATTGGACCCTAGTAAGACATTAAAAAAATTATATAATAATGAAAGTAATAATAATAAAAGATGGTGTTTCATTTACTGAATTTCACATATTTTTGAGTATACTCTAGTGGCAACCCTTGGACTGGCCTAATCTACATCTACAGGATGAGATCTCCCCTCAAGACAAACCTCACACACCTTCATTCCCTCACCCAAAATGCTGGGAGAGGAGATGCCACCCAGATCACATCGTAGCCTATCAAACAAATCTGAAACAAGTGGCCCAGAAAACTTTGGAATTTTTTTCTTGACTATAGGTGAAGAACACCCCCACCATGCACCAAGAAGATCCTGCCTGGATCGATCACCACCCATGGAAATAGGGCCCCCTATCCTGGATTGCTGGATATTCCTCCATATGTTCGCACCCAAAAACATCCACTAGGGAATTAAGCCCAAATGATAGACCAGGGGGGTGAACCTTAGAAGAACCTAGATTCTTCTTCTGATATTCAAGAAGACTACGACCCTATCTATTTCATAATGAACAAATCTTTGTCCATTATTTGAGACAATAAGTTGAAAATACCAATACTCCCCCTTAATCACAATCCACAAAACATTGGGTGGGGGCTAAGAGAGATCAATTTCAACATAGAAATGTCCCACTATTGGGTGATTCAGGATAGGGAGGTTCAGAATGTGAGGGAGGTCTGATGGGATACTCCACATGAACTACAAAAGGCTACTCCAACAAAACCCGATGAATCTGTTCTAATAAAGGATGATACTAAGGGGCATGAAACTAGTGAGGATCCATATTTCCTGGTTTTGGAAGATGTACCAAATAATATCCAATTTATGGTTTGAGGTCTTGAGTAGATAGGAGCTCTAGGAAAGCCAAAGTAGGCATCACATGCCTCCTCTTATGCTTATAAGCTTAAAGAAGGGGCCCAAACGTGACCTCTCAAAACCTATTTTCAGTTCTAGGAGAAGAATACTACAATAATAATGAGGAAGTTACATGGGTGGGTCACGAATAAGTCCCCTTGATTGATGTGTAAAAATCCAAAGAGGAAACAGACGAGGATTCTGACCATGATGAGTCCAAGTAACTGACCATAGTGGAGGACTACCTTAGATCCACTATGAGTAAGGTCAAGAACAAAATCATGTACTCATAGGGCTTCATTTAGAAAAATCAGAGGTTGTGATGAAGGAATAATTACTCCAACTTACCCTGCCCTCCTATTACAAGATCTACTTTTAAGGGAATGTTTTCCCCGAAGGCCTCTACAAAGGTTGGAAACTCAACCCTAAACAGGTCCAAGGACTTTAGTCAACAAGAGGCGACTGCCATATCCACGGACGTGGTTAAGGAAGGATGTGAGGCTACTTCTTTGTCTTCTCCTACATGTGGTGTTGAGTTGATTGGTCAGGGGAAGTAGTGTGAAGTGGGTTCCAAAGATTATTCCCAATGCCATATGGCCTCAGTGTTGGAACATATGGATCTACTCGTGCACTTATATGAAGAAATATTGTATGATACTTTGGGTATTATGATATTGAAGAAGATAAGAGTGATTAATATGTCCACTACAAAGGATAAAGGCAATTGGGCTGATAAGTAGGCTTACATTCTCCTTAGAGGATTCAACATGGTGAATATTATCAAGGAGGAATACAAGAAATATTGGGACAACTTGGCGCTTCTATACAAGGGAACCTTGAAGGATTTCCATGACACTCAGGTTAATGTTATTCCCTGGGTTTGGTTTAGGGAAGGTGAATCTAAACAACTCACACTTTTCGTTAACTGGCATGTTGTATCATTTGGTACTAAAACTATTTAGTTGTGAGGGTTCCCACATTCCCCTTAAAAGTGCTTGTTTTATTAAGAAATTAATGTTGGATGAAAAACGTTAAACAATGGATGAATTCACATCATTGTATTACAATGGATTATATCACAATCCCTCCAATGATGTATTATGTTTGCATGATACTTCTGAGGAAACAAGTTAATGGAATGAGGATAAGAGGACATTTAAGTGATTGAAAATGAAAATTATAATTGTAAATATTTTTCAACATGTGTAAAAGATAAAATCCATGAATGTAATTCATGATGATAGAAGTTATAGAGTATATATTAAAATGTTCATTGAATTAAACCTATTCGAATTATAAATTATGCATGTCTACATCATGAATAATTTTTAAGGGAGGACCCAAATTATCACTTAAATGACCATTAATTACAGGTACCAAATCAGGGGATACAACGTACCAATTTTGGATAAATAAATGCATACCTTAAGAATCCCTAATCCTTATTAATATGTGATCCAATTTTCCACAATAGAATCGTCAATTAAATATGTAGAACCCTGGTTTGATTTATGTAGCCTTTTTATGTGTTAAATGTTCTTGGGATGAGTTGTGAAGAGGTTGGGAGAGTTTGGACGAGTTTTAAATAAGGCTGCAGGCCTTTCTTTAGGGAACACAATTTGATAATAGTTAGGGGAAACTGTACGGGTTCTCCAGGAAACCTTACAGGGGGAGACAGTGGGCTTTGCACGACCTGCACATGGTTTGCTAAACTGTGTGAGGAAACAGTGCAGACCCATTCTCTCAAGAAAGTGGCATGTGCACAGTTAGCGTGCGGTTTTCCAATCCATGAGGACTAATCATGCAGCCACATAGAAAGAGGGATTTTAAATCCTGGATCCCTCAGGCTTAACCTATTTCAATCCAAATCTTCTCCCACTCAAGCCTCACTTGGGATTTTTGGTTCTTAAAGGTTGTAGATACTCTCTTAAACGTTTTGGAATCAAATTGAAGGGGTTTCATGGTGGGATGATGGCGGTTCATCCCAGGTAAGTGTATCCTCTTAGCTTATTTTGTTTTCTCTATAGATTTACTCTTCTCCCTCTCTTGGTTTTCTTGATCTACACATGTTTCATATAGATCTAGGGTTGCAGTTGCCTTGGGTTTTGATTTTATGGCTTGTGTATGATAGGTAAGCAGATCTATAGTGGTTTTAGTGGAGTGTTTTCCCAGATTGGGGTGTGGTTGGTTGTGGGTCGAATTTGGTGAAACCCTAAAGGTATGTGGATTTTTTATAGACTCCACTTTATTAAAACTAGAAGGATTTTCCCAATTAATTTATTTTTCTTAAATTAATTGGTGATTTTTTGTGTGAAAATGGTTAGAAATCCCTTTGGTAATGTTTTGGGGATTTTTGGGGAAAAGGGTTTTTTGTGTAATGTTCTTGATGATTGATTTTACAATGGATATTTTACAATGGGATGCATGAGTTGATATTTTAAAATGGTTGAGGAAATTGGTTTTAAATAAAGATATTTCCTTAGAATTGTGTTTTGGCATGGGAAAATAATTAAAGGGTGATTTCAATAAATTGGGGTTTTATTGAAGTGGTTTGGCATGTGGTGGAAATGGTAATGTGTATATTATTGTGTACTTGGTGATTTGTGCTTGGGTATGGCTTGTGATAATTGTGTGTAAAGTGGGAGTGAGGTACAACTATAAAAAAAGGATGTATAGTGGATGGAAGGGCCACTATCAAATATATGTGGACATGAAGTTTCACTAATTTGGAAAGGAAGGAATAGGTCATATGGAAGTGCCATTGTCATTGTTACACCAAATTGGGTTTATGAAACATTGTGTGTGATTTGTTAGTGTTTTGGTTGTGTGAAGTGGTGATTGGTTGTGCTTTTGTGTGATAGTAACAAGGATTATGGCATGTTTTCTGCTTTCTCTTGTTTGACATGGCATGATAAGGGTATGTCTGGCTTATGGTAATGGTTTCACAATTTAATGTTTTATATAAACTACTTATCTAAATGTCCTAATGGTTTTATCCTACTGGTGTGTGTAGGGAAGTCATTTGGGAAAATCCTATTGAGTATTAATACTTATACCAACATTGTAACTTAGGTTATATGTTGTTTTCTAGGACACAAGTAAGAGTAAAGCATCTCATTTTTCTAGTTGTTCAGTATGAATATTGGATGATGTTGTGGTGCTTGGAGCATGGATCATGTAGTGGAGATATGGATGGTGTCTTAGTTCTTTAGGATTCTTCTTCCATTCTTCCTCTTGGAACTTGGATTTTGGCTTGTTGTATTTGGCATGTGGGATCGTTATGGATTAGTTGGTTAGATTTTGGTAATGTATGGGTTTGTTTGTTTTGTTGAAATGCATCATATAGTTTGTGGTTTGTTTGTTTTGTTTGTTTTGTCTTAAGGGAAAATCATTCCCCAATTATTCTTGAAGCCCTTGGAATTTATTACCAGCCTTTGGCACCTTGGGAACTTATTTTAAGGACAAGTAGCATTCCTCTACACTCTCAATCCAATGATATGGGGTGATATGTTACAAGTGGTATCCGTTTATTTAGTCCTGAAATTTCAATTGAGAACAATTTTTTGATCTATTGGCACTGATTGTTGGTCTGGGTGTTGAAATTCATTCATTGTCTATTCCTTGAGTCAGGATGGTAGCAAGGCATAGGATTTTCAAAACATGGAATGTATAAAATAAAAGGATGTTTCTAATCCTTTTATTCTAAACATCAAGTTACCAGGTTATTGGGTACAAAAGTGTTTTGGATACACTTATAGGCACTGGAAATCTCATTGTCATGGGTATAACCAATGAGATATGATGGCATGCATGGTAAAAATTAAATCCCACCAGGATGAATATTTCACTTTGGTATAATTATTTATGGTGTGATATGAATGTGTGGATTTGAAAAAATCTTCATTGGGTTTCAAAACAGAAGGTTTTGAAACATGGAAGATGGTGGTATTTGGGAAATTCTTTGCTTTTAAAAAACATTGTGCCATTATCAAAATTGTGTAATATGGGAAATATAAACCTGTGGATAGTCCGGTTGTTATAGTTTTTATGAAATTAAACTTAAAAATTTTATACCCTTTCTTGTTAAGGGAGTGGGACTTATTGTTGTTTTTGTGTTGATAGAAATGGCACTGGGTAGGCCTTGTAAGGACCAAAAAGTGGAAGCTGCTAACAATGTGGTTGCACCAGAGCCTCAGGTGAACCGGTACCTAGTGTAGAGTATAGTTAAAGATTTCCAAGCTGTGGAAAGTTGGAATAATGTGGGTGAGCGAAGGCATGTAGATCTTGTGGTTATGTTTCGAATTAATAATCCACCCATGTTTAGGGGTGATTTGGAGCCAGAAATGGATAAAGCATGCATGAAAAAACAAATAGGATATTTGACTACTCAGAAACACCAACAGAGCTGAGAGTGAAACTGGCCATGTATATTTTGATACATATTTCCCTTCAATGGTGGTACATGGCTGTCGAATTTGGGACGGACAATAGTGGGACATAAAAGGTGTTTGAGGGATTGTTTAAAAAACAATTATACCATCATATGTTCATAATTCAGCATAAAACGAATTTCTTCAGTTTGAAGCTGAGGAACATGTTGATATCAAAATATGCAGCTATATTTATGAACATAGTGTGGTTTTCAACCTAGGTGGTGGGTAGTGCATCGTTGAAGGTACAAATTTTTGAATATGGGTTAAGTTAGGAAATCCGGTCTAAGATAGCGGTCCTGTGTATAGATTATGACACGTAAATGGTGAATTGAGCTAAAGTGGATGAGCGGGATGTTGTGGGGGGATATAGGTGAGGGAAGTATGTTTGTACCCTTGGGAAATAGGGGGAACTTGAACACTAAGTTTAAATGGAAGAGGGACACTTATTTCCAGGGTGGGAGTATGACTCAGAATCCAATGACAGGATTAGTGAATCTTCATATGAAGCCTCGGAGTAAGATGAGATGTTTTCAATGTGGTTCTATGAGCCACATCAAGTTGGATTGTACAACACAACATCAATCATGTCATAATTGTGAGAATATGAGGAATCTGCAACGTTATTGTCAGAATTATCTAAGGATGAGTGTCCATGAAACTCCTCAGGGGTGGTAGGGGTCTTATGCCTCAATGAGATAGGGGAAATAACATACCCCTTGGTAGTAGATTAAAGATAGTCATAGTGATTTGAGGAACAACATGACTCCTTATTAGGGAAATAAAGGGCAGAGTTTGGCATGTAAGTAGTTGTTTGGAGTTGAGTAGGCTGGGATGGATGATCAGTCAGGACCATCCACAATACAAGGTATGGTTCTTTTAAACTCAACATTGTTAAAATCCTTGTATGATAATGGTGGTTCCCATTCTTGTCATTCTTCTTTCATTGGTGATTTGTTGGGTTTTCACGTGGAAATGATGCCTTCTGTTTGGAACGTTCAAACTCATCTGATTGGAAAAGAGTGTTGATCCTTCCTATGTCGAGGGTGTGGTTTATTTGTTGACTGCATTGAATTGATGTAGGATTTATCAATGCTTGATATGGTTTCTTATGACATAATCCTAGGAATGGATTGGTTGGAAATTTTTAAGGCCCACATCGATTGTTATGCACGAACGGTTAGTTTTGTAACGAAGGATGGATTTTGACATCTCATTAGGGGGAGAAGAATGAGAAGAAGGATGAAAAAGGCATGTTGGCACCATCAGTTGGCATGATATTATATCAGTTAGTGGATCTTTTGTTGCCATCGGTAGAAGGTATTGAGAAGAGTGTTCTTCTTGCAGATGTGAACCAATTTATGGATGTATTTCACAAAGAATTATCGGGGTTTCCACCCTCGAGAGAAGTAGAGTTTATGATTGATCTCCTTCTGGGGACCATCCCTATTTCACATCCTTCTTGTTGGGTGGAACTAACATAATTGTGGGAATCAAAGGTGAAATTGGAAAAGTTATTGAAAAAAGGGTTCATTCAGCCGAGTACGTCACCGTGGGCAGCGCCGATCTTGTTTTTCTAAAAATCCATTTGGAAAATTGTGACTCTTTGATGATTATCAAAGACATCATTAGGTTATTATAATGAACTGATATCCACTTCTATGCATTTATGATTTGTTTGAATAGTTAAGGGGAGCTCAATGTTTCTTTATGATTGACTTGAGGATAGGGTATCACCAATTGAAGGTGAGGAAAGAGGTTATTCCGAAAAAAACTTTTAGAAGTAGATATGGAAATTACTAGTATGTGGTTATTCCCTTTGGTCCAAAAAATACACAATCAGTGTTCCTGGAATTGATGAATCAGATATTTTAGATATATCTGGATTCTTTTGTGGTGGTATTTGTGGATGATATACTAGTGTATTCGAGGACAAGGGTAGAGCATGATCAACACTTGGCGATAGTGTTAAGGATCTTGTGGGATCATCAATTGAATTAAAAATATTCAAAGTGTGACTTTTGGATATAGGATATTTATTTCCATGGACATGTTATTTCTATAAGAGGTGTTTCAGTTGATCCAGAAAAGATAGAGGCTATTATCGCATGGCAACTGCCAAAGAACATTTTCAAGATATGAAGATTTCTTGGTCTAGCTGGGTATTATCAATGTTTTTTTTCATGATTTCTCATTATTGTATTCTCCGATGATGGCTTTGACAAGGAAGAATATACCATTTAAATGGGATGAGCAATGTTTGAAATGCTTTGAAGAGTTAAATGGTCTCCTTACATCAACACCGATAATTGTTTTTCCTGAACCTGGGAAAGGGTATGTGGTGTATTGTGATGCATTGGGATCAGGGTTGGGGTGTTTTCTCATGTAGGAGGATCATGTGGTTGCATATGGCTTAAAATAGTTGATGTTTCATGAGAATAGCTAACCAAAACATGATTTGGAGTTGGTATTCGTGGTCTATGCTTTAAAGATGTGGTGCCATTATTTCTTCGTTGAGAAATTCATAGTGTTCACTGATCACAAGAGATTAAATCATATCTTATCATGAAGATATTTGAACTTGAGAAGAAAGAGATAGATGAAATATTTCCAGATGTTTGATTTCAACTTAATGTACACACCAGGTAAGGGAAATTCGGTGGAATATGCATTAATTATAAAATCATATGCTCAAGTGGTGAAAGAGGTATTAGATCAGTGGCATTTGATGTCGGTAATAGCTGACATGTAGTTAGAATGTGGGAATTGGGGTGATAGAGTGATCTTTTTTCCAGTTTCATTGGTTCATTAATGGGATGGTTTGGTTAAAGAGGTACAAGCATCTAATTCTGAGTGTATGGTTATGAGGTCAAAAATTAATAGTGGGGAGACTATTGAGGGTTGGGAACTAAATTGTAATTCAGTTTTTTTTAGAATTGGATGGTGGTAATAGTGGCTTATCAAGAAGAAATTATCAGGGATTATCATCATTCCAAGTGGGTTATACATCATAGAATTTTGAAGATTTATATGGAATTGAAAATTCAGTTTTGGGGGGATGGTATGAAAAGGGGTGTGGTCAGGTTTGTCTTGAGATGCTTGACTTATTAGCAAGTCAAGGAAAAGAATCAGCAGCCAAAAATCATGTTGCAGTATTTACCAATCCCAATATGGAAATGGGAGGAAATATCAATGTATTTTTTGATGTGTCTCTAAATAACAGTCAAGAAACATGATGCCATACAGGTGATTGTGGATCAGCTCCCAAAGTTGGCCCATTTCATCCCGATTTGTGAATCCCATACAGTGGAGGCTCTGTCCAAAATATATATCTGGGAGGTGGTAAAGAGGCTAGGTGTTCTAGTTTCGACTGTATCAGATTGAGATCCTAGGTTCACATGTTGTTTCTGGAAATCCTTGAAGTAAGCCCTTGGGACATAGTTGACTATTAGCATGACGTATCATCCTCAGATGGATGTCCAATCTAAGAGGACAATGAAAACATTGGAGGATATCTTAAAGGGATTCTGTGATGGATTTTTGTGGTTCATGGTTGGAGAAATTTCCATTGGTGGAGTTATCCTAAAATAACAATTATCAAGCATCAATGAATATGGATATATTTGAGGCATTATATGGGCATCCGTGTCGTTCTCCAATATATTGGGTGGAAACGGGTGAGACATCGATGATGGGACTGATCCTTATCTATGAGACTATGGGGAAAATCATGTTGATCAGGAATTGGATGGATATGGATTAAAGTATTCAGAAATACTATGCGGACCATCATCAAAGACCATTTTCGTTTGAGGTTGGTGATCATGTGTCTTTTAGAATCACTCCTAGGTTGGGACATCATCGGTTTGGAAAGTAGGGTATGTTTTCATTGAGGTATATTTGGTAATATCAAGATACTTGAGAGAATTGGAGAGGTAGATTATCTACTTTATTTTCCACCATGGTTTAGTGCAGTGCACAATGTGTTTCATGTGTCGTAGTTTAAGACGTATTAGCCAGATCGTGACAGTGTGATTCATTGGGATCATGTTGATATAGAAGCAGATGATTCTTTGGTGCACATTTTGATACAGATTGTGGATAGTCAAGAGAAATTCTTGTGTGGTAAAATCATCATTTAGTTTATGTTTTTAGGTAGCATGGTTAGATTCAGGAGGATAATTGGGAGCGGAAGAAATTGTATGGGTTTTTGAAGAAGGTTGGAGGCCCTTTCTATGGGAGCACGGTTAGGGGAAACCATGTAGGTTCTCTAGGAAACTGTGTTGGGGGAGACAATGGGCTTTACACGACCTATGCATAGTTTTCTAAATCGTGTGAGGAAACCATGTACACCCCTCATCTCAAGATAGTGGCATTTACATAATTAGTGTACAATTTTTCAAACTGTGCAGACTAACCGTGCAACCACTTAAAAATAGGGTATTCAAATCCAGGCTTCCTCAGGATTATACTATTTCACTCTAAATATTTTCCCACTCAAGCCTCACTCATGATTTTCAGTTTTGAAAGGTTGTCGATGCTCTCCCAAAGATTTTATAAGTAAATCAAAGGGGTTTTTTTGGTGGTTTGAAGGCGATTATTCCCAGGTAAGTGTCTCCTCTTAGCTTATTTGGTTTTCTCTCTAGATTTACTCTTTTACCTCTCTTGGTTTCCTATATCTACACACATTTCATGCAGATATAGGGTTGTGGTTACCTTGGGTGTTCATTTTAATGATTTTGGATGATAGGGAAGGAGATCTAATGTAGTTTTAGTGGAGAATTTTCCCGGATTGGGGTGTGGTTTCTTAGGGGTCGAATTCGCTGGAACAATAAAGGTAGGTGGCTTCTCTCTTGATTCCACATTGTTAGATCTAGAAGTCATGTTCTAAATAATTTATTTTTATTAAATTAATTGGTAATTTTTATGTGTGAAATTGTTTATTATTCTCTTGGATAGTATTTTGGGATTTTTTTGGGAAAAAGGGGGTTTTGTCGTGTAATGTTCTTGATGTTTGATTTTACAATAGATATTTTTAAATTGGTTGCTTGGGTAGATTTATGAAAATGGTAAATAAAAGTGGATTTCAATAAATATATGGCCTTATTGAATTGTGGTTTAACATGGGAAAATAATTAAAGGGTGATTTCAATAAACGGGTGAATTTTTAAGGAGTTTGGAATATGGTGGAAACAGTTTTGTGGAGATTTTTCATACCTTAGTGAGTCATGCTTGGGTATGACATGGGTGAACTCTGTGTAAAGTGGGAGAGAAGTACCACTATAAAAAAGTATGGATAGTGTCTGTATGGTCCACCATCATGGATAAGTGGATGTGAATTTCCACTAATTTAAGAAAGAAGGAATGTGTTAGATGGAAGTGCCACCGTGATTGTTACACCGGTTTGGGATTGTGAAACATTATTTGTGCTTTGTTCCTATTGTGGATATAAGAATTGATGATTGGTTGTGATTTTGTTTAGGTAACATGGATTATGAAATGTTTGGGTCTTTCCACTATTCGACATGGCTTGGTAAGGGTATGTTTTTCTTATAGTAATGGTTTAACTATTTAATGTTTTATATATACTACTTATCTAAATGTGCCAATGATTTTATCATAGTGGTGTGTGTAGGGAAGTCATTTAGGGAAATACTACTGTGTATTATTACTCACCCCTACTTTGGTTCTTGGTTGGTTTTGTAGATTTTGTTTTCCTAGACAAAGGTAAGAGTAAATATTCTCATTTTTCTTATAGTTCGGCATAAATCTTGGGTGATGTTGTGGTTCTTTGAGCATGGAATTTGGGTTGGAGCTAGGGATGGTGTCCTAGTCCATTTGAAGTCTTGTTGTATTCTTCATCTTAGTACTATGATTTTGGCCTTTTGTATTTGGTAGGTGGGATCATTATATATTAGTTAGTTTTCTTTTAGTAATGTATGGATTTGGTTGTTTTGTTGAAATGCATCATATAGTTAGTGGTTTGTTTGGTTGGTTAGTTTTTTATTAAGGGAAAATCATTCTCCAATTATTCTAGAATCCCTTGGAATTTATTTCTAGACTTTGGCACCTTGGTAATGTAACTTAAGGCCAATTATCATTCCTCTACCCTCTCAATCCAATGTGATGGCGTAGTATTTTACAAAGGAGGATCTACCACTAGGATTGGGAACTACCGCTGTGTTGAGAAGAATAATATATTAATTTCCTACACACTAATAGATACCTTGAGGGGTAAAATTGTGTAAATAAATTTTAATTAATGGGAATGAATTTTTATATATTATTTTATTTTTTAAAAAAATTCATTTTTGGTATTTTGCTGGGACCCAAATTCGTCAATACTCTTATTTTTTCATCGATCATTTCTAACCATTGTGTGATTAGTGAGGGAGTTATACTTTTAAAGCATTGAAAAGAGTATAGTACTTGTAACAGCCCGAGATTTTATGAAAAATATTCTTTTTTATTTCACTAATGTCTTGTGTTGTACACTACACCAAAAGGAGCTTGCACAACACGCATCCTTGACTTTCCTTGCATTACACGCAATCGCAACCTTACTCGATAGCGTGTGTGGTACGTAATACTGAGTTTTACGAAACAATGATATGATATTAAAATATTATTAAAACTAGCCGTTATGAATAGTAATAACCACTTTTTAAATTTTAGAAATTTTAGCTCTCAAAATGGAATTCATTTTTGGATTCGGAGTATCGAATTTAGCCTAAGGTGAAATTTTGGTACTTTTCGGATAACTTTCATATTCTGATGAATAGTGAAAATTACTAAATTATAATTAAAAACAACTTTTTTAATCGAAATAATTAATAGTGATAAATCATTAATTTGAGTGGTTTTAAAGTATATTTAGAATATATTTTTACAATTTAATACAATGTTGGTCATTGGATGAAATTTCACATTTAAACTAGACATAAACAAGTGTCAATCTTTTGATAGATATTGTTTCTTAAAAACACGCTATTTGTTTTAACAGCGGGATTTAATTACAAAATTAATTAATGCAACTTTTATGTTATGAATTTGGTAAAATAGACTTCATTTTTGAATTCGGAATATGAAATATAGCTTAGGATGAAATTTTGGCATTGTTCTGAAAAACATCAATTTTTGATGAATAGTGAAACTACTAAGTGGTAGGTTAAAAACTGAATTTTGCATAAAACTTAATTTTACCGCTTCTGTGAATGGAATTTCGAAAATCCGAGAGAAACGGTTAATATCAAGGACTAAAATGTGGTTCAATGAGATGAAAATAATTTTTTGGTGAATAGTAACTTTTTACTTTTTTTTACCACGGTTAATAGTAAATAGGGTAATTAAGGGTAAATATGATATTAATATTACCCTAACACATGTCCTAATTCTATTGGACAAGTGTAATTCGACCAAAAACAAACTTAGGAATAAAATATGACCATTTAGGCCCACTTGGATTAGATTAGGACATTTATTATTAATTTATTTAAAGAAGGGTTAAAATAGTTAAAATCAAAGTTTAATAAGTACATCATTTTTAATATGGGGTTATACATAAGATAAATTCGACTATAAATATTAATTAGAAAGCTAAAAAGATTTCCGACATGATGATATTTTATTTGTAATTTTTAGACATCAAATAATATAATTTATTTATAACACAAAGATGATGCAGTAATTATCTTATTAATGAAATATTGACATAATTGATAATATAAATACCTAAATAAATGTAATTTAAGACTTTTTATGAATTCCACTAATTTTCTAGGTTACTATGATATATTAGTGTTGATTTAATCAACTTTTTTTCAACATATAATTCTGTTATGACTTTCACAAAAATCATATATCAAATAGTGTCAAAATTGACACAAAATAGTTTTTAAATCAAATATTATATTATTAATTGTTATTTTATTCCTAAAAATCTAAGGTTCATCCAAATGACTTAGATAAGGATATATGTATTAATAATATACAATTTGGGGTTCGTTTGGCATGTTATAGTAAGTTTATTAACCATATAGTGAAAGAAAACAAAAAGACACGGTAAAAGTTAAATTATTTAACTTAGAGTTAAATCTAATTGATAAGGTTACAATAATACCCTAAACTTGTCTAAATCCTATTGGTTGATAGGATTTCGACCCATCCCCACTTTAGCTTCGAAATAAGACCCTTTGGAACCATTATAAACCGATTTTTACTTTAATATAAAATAATATTTTGAGATATTCCTAAGGTGCCCCTCTCCTCCCTTATAAAAGGACACCTCCTCCCCCTCCTCCTCACACCAATTTGAGCACTCAAGCTCGGCCAACCCCTGCCAAAATCTCTTCTCCACTTCCCTAGAAACATCCTAGAGGTTATGGTCTTCCTCAAAGACCAATTTTAGTTCCCTAAGAGGAGGTCTCCAAAAGGCGCTTCAAAGAAGAGGTAATTACCGTTACCAATTCTTTCATCTTTATTTCTTCTTCCACTTCTTCTTCTTAGGTTGTTTCATTATGAAGTAATAACATCAGTATCACTCATATAATGATATGTTATTATAAGTATGAAACAACCCTATTTCACCATCTATCTATCCTACGGAAAAAGAAATCACCGCGCGTGCGTACGTACGGAATACCGTCTCCACGCCGTGGTGTAATCTATTTTACACCACCACCTTACATGGATGGGTATAATGGTGTAAAGAATAACTATACATAGTTATTACAACATCATATTGATTCTGATATATTGTATAATCCACTCCAATTCAATTCAATAATTATAGAAACGATATCATCGCTCGTGCGTACGTACGGACTACCGTCTCCACGACGCGATGAGATTCATTCTCCATGTTAACCATTTAAGAATGATTATAATGTATATATAAGAAATAATAATGAAATATATGACATTATGAAGCTACTGGATTTATGTATATATATACATATGTATGTCATCTACTTACTTCCATTTCAAGACAATAAGGAAAGGAAAACAACGTTCATGCGTACGTACGGACTACCGTCTCCATGAACGGTGTTTTTCATTTTATTTATCTACCTATTATATATATATATATACTGAATATATATGATATATAAATCATATTTTATATTCTGGAAGTGAGTAAATCATGATATAAGTAATAATGACGTCAAGAACAACAAGTCAAAACACCTACGATAAATGAAACGATTTTACCCAAAACGTTTCTTTAACATTGAATTTACAAAAGAACGGGTAATATAATGTCATAAGTGAACCATATATGATATCATAACAATGAATATGATTCTGTAATAAGTCAATAACATGATTTAAATCATTATACAGGAGGTTCGGACACGTACAAGCAAGTCGGACCTAAGGTAAGGGAAATATCACAATCTCATTTTTATCCGAGATTGTTTATTCGTAAGTATTTACTGGGGTGTATTTTATCATCCACATCCATGTTCCCTCAATATGTAATATTGTTTCCATCCACTTGCAATAGTTTAAATCCAATTTTACCCTTAGGTGAGTTTTTAGTAAAGAATATGAAAGGAATCTTTTGTCGTTTTTCCGTACGAGGTACTTTTTGACTTTTCCGACAAAAGTACGAAGAATGTTTTTCTTAACTTATACGGCATGAATGGATTTTTAAAACATTATTTCCAAGAAGCTTCCTTTACAAGTTTTCAAGTTTATTTTTAATCAACTTCTTTTATTTTAAAGTCGTATGACATGCTATGAAAGGAAAAATGTTTTTGAAGAAGAAAGGATATTTTCCTCAAGAATGGAGTTCAAGTGTTTTATCAAAATTATTTTCCATCTAAGATAATAAAGGGTTCTGTTTTTATCCCTATTATTACATTGATTTGATTATGTTGTAAGTGAATTATTTTTATGAAGTCATTTACCTTATATGATTTGTTTTATGATGTCATGATGTTTCAAGAATCCCATTTTTATTACATGTGTTATGCGATGATGTATGATTTATGATTTATGTGGCACACATAAGAAAGGATTCATTATAAGATGGGTGGGACCTATATCTACCTCCAATGCATTGGGTAAAGACTTTATATCTCATGAGATAGACATGGCGGGAACGGAAGGTTATTTCGGTTCAGTAATACAGGACTGAAACGAGGAGTGAACTCGGTTCAGAAAGGGACTTTGTCCACTAAGATAGTCTTGGCAATGAGTCATGACTAACAAGAAATGATTTTTCCATGATTATGTGTGCATGCCACAAAGTTTCAAGTTTTATGTTATGATTATGGGGATCTCATTTTCACTTCTATGATTTATCCCATGTTATGATATTATGAGCTCTTTTGCAGGTTAAGATTTCCAAAAGCTATGTTCTTATGTATATGATGTGATTGATATTTCTTTTGTTTACCCTTACTGAGCATTTGAGCTCACCCTTTTATGTTTTCTTTTCCCCAGGATATAAAGAAAGGTTTTTAGGTAGAAAAAGGGAAGATCTTTATGGGAGATATTGAAGATCTTTCACCACGATTAGAAGATTACGTTCCGAGTTTCCAAAGACACTAAACTATTACGGTCCTTGTGTGTGTGTTTTTGTAAGGTACTAAGTATTCCGCAAAAGTAATGTAATGTCAATGTACATCAAGATACGGGTCTCTACAGTTGGTATCAGAGGAAAGGTTTAGTCAACCTTTGGAAACTAGGATGCGAAAACGTTAGTGAGATCCCTAGATTTATTTCTAAGGTATGTCTAGGGATGTCCCTAAGGATAAGTATACATATAGGATATATTCCTAGAACTATGGTAACGATATTAGAATAAACCTAAGAAGTTAGGTATTGAGGATACTTTCCCTTTACTATGTTGTTTTCTCTAGCATGATTTTTGATTCTCACAAAATTATTTTTGTGTTTTAGTTAATGGAGGGAACCAAAAGGAATTCAGTTAACATTGAATCCAATGGACAAATTGGTGACTATGAGCAACAAAATTGTGTAATGCCTAGAGAGAAAGATGTTGTGATTATGCCGAATCAATCATCACGATATATGATTAACAAGGTGAAATTTAGTGGTATGCCTAATTCATCAAAGAATAGGAAGATAGACTATTATGCATGTTCGCATGTTGAGGAGCATAAAGAAAGGAAGATTGAGATTTCTAAAGAAGGGAAGAAGAACCTTGAGGAATACCTCAAATGGAGGGACCGATGTTATTTGTGTGGAGAAAAGGGTCATAGAGTGACAGACTGTTATGGAGTTCAATGTATTATTTGTGGAGAACATGGGCATTACCCAACTCAATGCCCTGACCTAAAAAGTTACTTCTAAATCAAGGAAGGACTTATTCCAGGAAAATAATTTAAGAGGATGGATTGAAGTGTTTATGTATTGGTATTCAAGAATAATGTTGTTGAGGTACTTTTATTGTGTATTAGAATATTTTTTGTATTATTGTGGTTTTCAATAATTTTAAGGTACCGGTAACCATGAAAAGTGATTCAAATATTTTGGAAAGCAGATGATATGCGCATAATGAAGGGATAAGGAGAAAATGAAATGTTTGACAGTATTCATGAGCTCATGATTGATATAAGGACTAAGTGATATCATGGTTTGAGTATATAGAATTTTGAGGATTTTGGTATGTGGAAAGTGTTAACTTTTAACTGCACTCTTGTTTTCACTAAGGTATTCAAGAGAATACATGATTAAAGACTTTGAATGTTTGGAATGTGACCAACAAGACATATCTTATGATATGTGGGGATCAACGACAGTATTAAATCTCTGGTAATCGTTGTCACTATATTATGAGAGTGGACTGTAGTATTATGTATAAGCCTAAAGATTAGACTGGATTATGTTGGACATAAGTTAGTATTGTTTAAGGATAGAAGATTTTCGATATTATTGATGGGATGTTATAGTAACGTAGTTTTAGAAAAAGGACAACCTGCAGGACGGGCGACAACCCATCGCTTCGGACAAGGCTGTAGGAATCGAACCCACAACCGAAGTGCGACTGGCCTTTATCGCCTACCACTGACCTACAGGAAGTCCCTGTTTAGTAGAAACTAGTGTTATTATATTAAGCAGTATGATATATGAAGTATAAGCCCATTTTAGGAACCATATATGATTAATCCCACTATAGATCGACTTATGTATATAAATTTTTCTAACCTTTTGAGACAGATGGAATGACCCGTCATTCTATCACATGATATGCTAACACTTCACGAAAAAAAAATTCAACTTCATTTATTGAAGAGATGAAGTGGAAATAGTTAAAGGCACGAACAACAGTGAGATTGTACCAAAATAAAGTAAGTATTTATTCTAATTCAAATTCTTTAACTTTAGGGAAATGATCTTGAAAACCAAAAATGTTGTCCTAGTTCTCATATACCTGATGAATCAGATGGTACCTTAGATCGTCACAAATTTATGGATTTGTGATTACTGGCTTTTCCATAGCCATGTTCTCTACCACTCTCCGTCAGAACATGATGGTTAGATTTCTCTTCCATATCCATATTTTCACCTATGTGGAAACCCAGTGATTAGTTTATTTGGGTAATCGTTACATTTCATACTTTAGTTTTTAAAGCCAAGTTTTGGTATTCCTTTTTACGATGTGGGTTTCTATTAAAGAAACTTTCGAATAGTAAACCATTTATAACCCCGACGAATTTCGAGGGCGAAATTCATTTTAAGGGGGGTAGAATGTAACAGCCCGAGATTTTATGAAAAATATTCTTTTTTATTTCACTAATGTCTTGTGTTGTACACTACACCAAATGGAGCTTGCACAACACGCATCCTTGACTTGCCTTGCATTACACGCAATCACAACCTTCCTCGATAGCGTGTGTGGTACGTAATACTGAGTTTTACGAAACAATGATATGCTATTAAAATATTATTAAAACTAGCCGTTATGAATAGTAATAACCACTTTTTAAATTTTAGAAATTTTAGCTCTCAAAATGGACTTCATTTTTGGATTCGGAGTATCGAATTTAGCCTAAGGTGAAGTTTTGGTACTTTTCGGATAACTTTCATATTCTGATGAATAGTGAAAATTACTAAATTATAATTAAAAACAACTTTTTTAATCGAAATAATTAATAGTGATAAATCATTAATTTTAGTGGTTTTAAAGTATATTTAGAATATATTTTTACAATTTAATACAATGTTGGTCATTGGATGAAATTTCACATTTAAACTAGACATAAACAAGTGTCAATCTTTTGATAGATATTGTTTCTTAAAAACACGCTATTTGTTTTAACAGCGGGATTTAATTACAAAATTAATTAATGAAACTTTTATGTTATGAATTTGGTAAAATAGACTTCATTTTTGAATTCGGAATATGAAATATAGCTTAGGATGAAATTTTGGCATTGTTCTGAAAAACATCAATTTTTGATGAATAGTGAAACTACTAAGTGGTAGGTTAAAAACTGAATTTTGCATAAAACGTAATTTTACCGCTTCTGTGAATTGAATTTCGAAAATCCGAGAGACACGGTTAATATCAAGGACTAAAATGTGGTTCAATGAGATGAAAATAATTTTTTGGTGAATAGTAACTTTTTACTTTTTTTTACCACGGTTAATAGTAAATAAGGTAACTAAGGGTAAATATGATATTAATATTACCCTAACACATGTCCTAATTCTATTGGACAAGTGTAATTCGACCAAAAACAAACTTAGGAATAAAATATGACCATTTAGGCCCCCTTGGATTAGATTAGGACATTTATTATTAATTTATTTAAAGAAGGGTTAAAATAGTTAAAATCAAAGTTTAATAAGTAAATCATTTTTAATATGGGGTTATACATAAGATAAATTCGACTATAAATATTCATTAGAAAGCTAAAAAGATTTCCGACATGATGGTATTTTATTTGTAATTTTTAGACATCAAATAATATAATTTATTTATGACACAAAGATGATGCAGTAATTATCTTATTAATGAAATATTGACATAATTGATAATATAAATACCTAAATAAATGTAATTTAAGACTTTTTATGAATTCCACTAATTTTCTAGGTTACTATGATATATTAGTGTTGATTTAATCAACTTGGTTTGAACATATAATTCTGTTATGACTTTCACAAAACTCATATATCAAATAGTGTCAAAATTGACACAAAATAGTTTTTAAATCAAATATTATATTATTAATTGTTATTTTATTCCTAAAAATCTAAGGTTCGGCCAAATGACTTAGATAAGGATATATGTATTAATAATATACAATTTGGGGTTCGTTTGGCATGTTATAGTAAGTTTATTAACCATATAGTGAAAGAATACAAAAAGACACGGTAAAAGTTAAATTATTTAACTTAGAGTTAAATCTAATTGATAAGGTTAAAATAATACCCTAAACTTGTCTAAATCCTATTTGTTGATAGGATTTCGACCCCTCCCCACTTTAGCTTCGAAATAAGACCCTTTGGAACCATTATAAACCAATTTTTACTTTAATATAAAATAATATTTTGAGATATTCCTAAGGTGCCCCTCTCCTCCCTTATAAAAGGACACCTCCTCCCCCTCCTCCTCACACCAATTTGAGCACTCAAGCTCGGAAAAACCCTGCCAAAATCTCTTCTCCACTTCCCTAGAAACATCCTAGAGGTTCTGGTCTTCCTCAAAGACCAATTTTAGTTCCCTAAGAGGAGGTCTCCAAAAGGCGCTTCAAAGAAGAGGTAATTACCGTTACCAATTCTTTCATCTTTATTTATTCTTCCACTTCTTCTTCTTAGGTTGTTTCATTATGAAGTAATAACATCAGTATCACTCATATACGGATATGTTATTATAAGTATGAAACAACCCTATTTCACCATCTATCTATCCTACGGAAAAAGAAATCACCGCGCGTGCGTACGTACGGAATACCGTCTCCACGCCGTGGTGTAATCTATTTTCCACCACCACCTTACATGGATGGGTATAATGGTGTAAAGAATAACTATAAATAGTTATTACAACATCATATTGATTCTGATATATTGTATAATCCACTCCAATTCAATTAAATATTTATAGAAATGATATCATCGCTCGTGCGTACGTACGGACTACCGTCTCCACGACGCGATGAGATTCATTCTCCATGTTAACCATTTAAGAATGATTATAATGTATATATAAGAAATAATAATGAAATATATGACATTATAAAGCTACTGGATTTATGTATATATATACATATGTATGTCATCTACTTACTTCCATTTCAAGACAATAAGGAAAGGAAAACAACGTTCATGCGTACGTACGGACTACCGTCTCCATGAACGGTGTTTTTCATTTTATTTATCTACCTATTATATATATATATACTGAATATATATGATATATAAATCATATTTTATATTTTGGAAGTGAGTAAATCATGATATAAGTAATAATTATGTCAAGAACAATAAGTCAAAACACCTACGATAAATGAAACGATTTTACCCAAAACGCTTCTTTAACATGGAATTTACAAAAGAACGGGTAATATAATGTCATAAGTGAACCATATATGATATCATAACAATGAATATGATTCTTTAATAAGTCAATAACATGATTTAAATCATTATACAGGAGGTTCGGACACGTACAAGCAAGTCGGACCTAAGGTAAGGGAAATATCACAATCTCATTTTTATCCGAGATTGTTTATTCGTAAGTATTTACTGGGGTGTATTTTATCATCCACATCCATGTTCCCTCAATATGTAATATTGTTTCCATCCACTTGCAATAGTTTAAATCCAATTTTACCCTTAGGTGAGTTTTTAGTAAAGAATATGAAAGGAATCTTTTGTCGTTTTTCCGTACGAGGTACTTTTTGACTTTTCCGACAAAAGTACGAAGAATGTTTTTTTTAACTTATACGGCATGAATGGATTTTTAAAACATTATTTCCAAGAAGCTTCCTTTACAAGTTTTCAAGTTTATTTTTAATCAACTTCTTTTATTTTAAAGTCGTATGACATGCTATGAAAGGAAAAATGTTTTTGAAGAAGAAAGGATATTTTCCTCAAGAATGGAGTTCAAGTGTTTTATCAAAATCATTTTCCTTCTAAGATAATAAAGGGTTCTGTTTTTATCCCTATTATTACATTGATTTGATTATGTTGTAAGTGAATTATTTTTATGAAGTCATTTACCTTATATGATTTGTTTTATGATGTCATGATGTTTCAAGAATCCCATTTTTATTACATGTGTTATGCGATGATGTATGATTTATGATTTATGTGGCACACATAAGAAAGGATTAATTATAAGATGGGTGGGACCTATATCTCCCTCCAATGCATTGGGTAAAGACTTTATATCTCATGAGATAGACATGGCTGGAATGGAAGGTTATTTCGGTTCAGTAATACAGGACTGAAACGAGGAGTGAACTCGGTTTAGAAAGGGACTTTGTCCACTAAGATAGTCTTGGAAATGAGTCATGACTAACAAGAAATGATTTTTCCATGATTATGTGTGCATGCCACAAAGTTTCAAGTTTTATGTTATGATTATGGGGATCTCATTTTCACTTCTATGATTTATCCCATGTTATGATATTATGAGCTCTTTTGCAGGTTAAGATTTCCAAAAGCTATGTTCTTATGTATATGATGTGATTGATATTTCTTTTGTTTACCCTTACTGAGAATTTGAGCTCACCCTTTTATGTTTTCTTTTCCCCAGGATATAAAGAAAGGTTTTTAGGTAAAAAAAGGGAAGATCTTTATGGGAGATATTGAAGATATTTCACCACGATTAGAAGATTACGTTCCGAGTTTCCAAAGACACTAAACTATTACGGTCCTTGTGTGTGTGTTTTTGTAAGGTACTAAGTATTCCGCAAAAGTAATGTAATGTCAATGTACATCAAGATACGGGTCTCTACAGTACTCGCCATTACCATTCGGAGGATTTTAAACAATTTTTAAACATAGATTCTTCTAAAATGATCATAAAAAAGATGATATAATAGGATCATTGAGAAAAAGCAAAATCAATTGTTTTGGAGTTGTCTACATTGACAACTTAGTTCACCAAAACATGGTAACAACGCCATATGATTTCTATTTCATTATATTTTTTCAAAATCAATCATATAACAATATTTTCAGCTATCAATAACATCTTACATTTATTATTAAACTCCAAAAAATCAATCATCACTTCCTTCAAATTTATAAGAATTTATTTCGAATGTAAAATATTAAACTATTTGTTATTATTTTATTATTTTCTCCAAACCTTTATTTGTGGTTTCTACCTAGGATAATTAAATCCTACAATACCTAGTAATTGAGTTTTTTTATTATTATAAATTTATAAATTATGTAACCCTATAGGAATTAATGAATCCCTACGGGTTATCATTTTTTCTCTTTGTTTCCCGGGACATGAGCGAATAATTTATTAATTAAATAATTCAGAAGAATTATTTATCATCTTTAATGTTTCATATTTTCTAGGACTTATTATTTCAATTTTATTAATTTTTAACACACTATGTATTTTTGGTTGTGATGGAAAGGATGAAAATTATGATTATTACCATGGACATCAACCTAAATGATGGATTTCGTGTAGTAAGTATAGGAAATTAAAATTATATGAAAAAAACTAAATGAGTTCATGAAACTATATTCAATAGAAGAAAGAACTTCTTATAAACTAGATTTGAATATCATATAACATCACCATGATAAAAGAAACATTCACAATGATTTCGAGGTAAGTTCCACTTCTTATAGTAATATGTTTTATAGTCACTATGCCCCTGACTTTTTAGGTTCAGATGATGAATGATTCTTTGATTCAATATTTGATCTTTTGATAAAAAATTGAAAATGACTATAGAATGAAGAAAAAGAAAAATATATAAATAAAAGAGGTGACAATGCTATTGGAAAAGAGTGGGAATAGAAAAAACTCATAAGAAAACTACATGATGAGAAAAAGAGAAAAAACAAGTAGAAGTTACCTTAAGTACTAAGATTCGTTAAATATTTCATATAAATTTGGGACTACAACCTAATGAAAAAGAAAATAAGAACACATAGAACCATTTTCAACCTGTACGAACTATGCCAAGGGGGAAAATGATGTAACAATAATAAATTAAATTGAGGAGCTGGCTATGGACCTTGAAGATATCCTTAAAAAAATTAACACACATAGAAAATAATAAAAATAAGTATTTTATCGATTCAGGATATATTTTGGGATCATTTTGGATGTATTCAGACTATTAAGACATTGTTATTATCCTCCACATATTTACACTCCAGTTTGATTGAGAATAAGGCATGATGGGATTGGTCATTTTAAGATTTCTAATTGTGACAATACGAGACCATTAGAATTATAGTAAACATCAATCAGCTAATATAAGAATGGATGATCTAAATGATTGTAAAAAATGTATATTTCATGAGGAAACTCAATTTTTATAACTTTAATTGATTTTATAATTATTTAATTTGAATGATTTTATTTTATATTTGGATTTATTTTAATTACTTTTATATTTATAAATATTATTGAATGGGTCTACACTTCCAATTTTTTTTTTATTTTTTAGGTCCAATGACTAATGAATATCAAAGAAAGTACCATGAAGAATGAATATTAATCTAAAAGAATAATACATGTTGTGAAACACATTCATGTCATTAAAAGAAGAAATTACATATCATGATCCACATTCTTGATATGAACCGGTTCATGTAGGACCAACAAAAAGATGTTTTTAGTGTCCCTAAAAGTGGAGAATTCCCTTATAATCTAAATTTATACATTGATTCCACATATTAAACTTATTTAGATATTTTAATAGAAAATTAATACCTATATTTTATTATTTCTTTAATTAACTAAATTGAGGGACATTAACTACTAAAGATACATTCCATACAAGGAATATAAATTTCTTTATAAATAAATATAAATTTGGAAAATGTGGAAAACAATTAGCATATATAAACATGTGTATTAGAAATATAAAAACCATGATTTTGGGATCATGTTAAATTCTTTAAATGAATTTTGGGATTTGTATATTCATTTATTTTTTGATGTTATAACCAATGGATTTTATTATTCATATACATTTCAATGATTTTTTTCCAAATCCTTTGTTTTCATTACTAATAAACATTCTGAGCCCAGTATTTATCACTCTTTGTATTGTATATTTTTTTGAGGCTCGGAGAAGTTGTATTTTAGAACATTAATTTCATATTTTCAATGGTATGATTGAAACAAATTCACATTTCATATGATTGAGGAGCATTTTTTGATTATAAATTATCTTCATTGTTTTTATAAATAAATCTTTTTTGATCATATAGATACCATGAATAGCCTAGTTATGGAATAGTTGTGTTATAATCCCATTTTCTACTTTCCTACATTCCTCTAAATATTTTTCATGATCATAAAAAATAAGAGTATGAGAGATGGACATGTGATATAGTTATAATTATTTCAGGATTGGGAAGGCACAGTAGTTTCATTTTATTTCACACCCACTTGTAAAAAATATTAAATTAGAAAAATATTTTAACAATGGGTTGAGCCTTGTTTAATTCAAAAATTACCATTTATGAACATGTGATATAGTTATATTTATTTAAAATAGGTTAGTTAGGAGATAATTTATGGTTGGGTGGTGGATATGAGATTTTCCCTAGTAGAATATTATAAAAATAAATGCAAAATGAAAATAATTAAAATAATGAGGGTGATTCATTTATTGAATTTCATATCTTTATTAGCCTAATTTGAGATAAAGTGGAGAGATGACACTTTAATCAAGATATGTTTGATTACCATGAAAAATAATTTTGAGATAAAATACTTTTTGATATACACTTATTTTATATCATTTAAAAAACCTTCCTAATCCTTAGAGTGATTTGAACCTAAATGGTGAATCTTTCATGATTATTTGTTATTTTTTCTCTATGTGATGGATAAAGAAAATTCATTTCAAACTTATGGTAAGTTATGTGTTTTTTAAGTAGGTGAATATATATATATATATAAAATTATACCCCGATGATGAGAAGGAATATTCATGTGATGTAAATTAAAATTTCATTCATATACGTAATGAATTGTAAAATGATAATGGATAAATTAAGGGTATTTTATATTTTAAAAAGAGGGAAAATAAAAAAAATACATTGAGTTGTTTATTTTAAAAAACTAGTCGGTAATGAATTTTCATGTTTGATAGTTGAATATATAATTTTATATTTAGTAAAATCCTTTTATTGACATTGGAATTAATGAATTGAAGGGTATCTATCCTTTGAAATATATTGACATTTCATTCTTGTGGAAAAGTAATAATTCAATGTCGGGTGTATTTGATACATGTTCTTAATGAATTTAATTTATTTATTTTAATACTCTGATTTCTATAATATCACGAACAATCCTTATAATATTTGATATGCCCGATTGGTTTTTGATTTTATATAAAAAATGAATATTTGAAAAATGAAAAAGAAGAGATGAATTAGCATCAAAGTGTTACACCAAATAATTAATTAAGCCCTCCAATGATGTAGGTTGTTCACATGACAATTCTGAGGCACAAAACAAAATAAATGATGGAAAAGAGATGATTTAGAACTAGAAAGTGACAATTCATATTACGAAACATGCTCAGAAAATGTACTTTATAAAACATGGGAAGATATTTCAAGATGATAATAGCTCCATATAGGATCACGACACAATAACGATGTGATACCCATTGACATTGTTATCCAAGAAAGATTTATTTGTGTGGTATTTCAAAATATTGACACAAATTATGGTTCTAATGTCCACTAATTAATAATACCATCCTAAAGGATATAAGGATTCATTTGTGGATAATTAATTTGTACTATGAAAATCCTTAAACCAAATAAATAATATCTGAAGGGTTTTACTATGGAATCATCAATTCAAGGGGATCCATCATAGGAAATGAGTAAATAGTCCTAAATAAGTAAAATTAGATATTTATTTTCCTTACCACATCATATCTTGCATGAGGGTGTAGACCCTCTTCAATAAAAATTGAGATGAATGGTTATTGATTTTATTTAGGTATTTTATTTTATAATAAAATTCATTTTGTTTCTATTGATGCAACCATAATGTGTCAATCCTTTTCTTTTACATTACTCATACATGACCATTGCATGGTAAATAGGGGAGTGATAATTTATATGAATTTACTAGTTAATGATCCTCACCACACAAATTTGGTGGATTTTCCTCCATGATTAAATATGGATTCATGTTATTAGATAATAAAAAACCCAAAGTAAGACAAACATTGTTATAAGGGAATGTAATTGATTATGGTATTGACTTCCATGACCATTGGATTCACATAAACTTGGTTTTGGCACAATATGATTTATATTTAATTATATTATTCCATAATCAATCAGGAATGTTGATATTCAATTAACAAGATATTTTTCTATTTTTCTTTAACCCTAAAATACCTATATTTCTTTTCTAATAATTTATAATATTTCATTTCACTTGTTTAATAGTTTAGTATTCATTATTAATTTAATATTTTATCTAGACCAATCTATTTGTGTTCCACCTAAAAAATTCATATAATAAACTACCAAATTGTATAGTGGGTTTTTATTTGTGTTATAAATTTAAAAATTTGGTATATTAGTGAGAATTAACAAAACCATTCATGCTATCAATTTTTTTCACAGTTGTTACGGATAAATAAAATATGTTAGTTTAATTATTTAGAGTCATTTTTTATAAATGTTTATTTACAAATTTTTTATGTTATTTATTTATTTAATTTTAATTACAATTTACCAAACTATGTATTATTGGTTTTGATGGTTGGGTTGTGGTACCATATGACTACCAAGGATAAGTTTTCGTTCTCACTGGAGGATATAGATAAAAAATTAACAGGAAATTGGAATTTATGGAAAATCAAGTCAAAGAGTGCCTAAAATCATTCCCAATAAAGGAAAACACAACACTCCATAGTCTATATTATAATTTTACCATGCAATATAATGAGAAATGTATCATTGATTTTGAAGCAGATGTAAGTAACAAATTTAACACTGATATTTATTCTAAACATGATGTGCTCGACTCTGAATGATAATAGGAAAAGGAATAAATGATCCATATCAAAAGTGGTTTGAAGAAAAATTTAGAAAACAATAGAAATAAGAAAAAGGAGAAATAGAGAAAGAATGTTAAATTTATTATAAACATGAATGGGAAAAGGAAGAATTTAGAAGGCAAGCATAGGATAAAAAAAGATAACACATGAAAAGTGTATACTGTTTCTATTAGGACCCTATAAGTATTTCATAAAGAAATGTGATTTTAGTTAGAGGGTGAATAATGAATAAGGTAAGAAGAACCAGTGGAACTCTATACTGAATAAAGTAAGTAAAAAAGGAAGCAACAAAAATAGATAAAATTGGGGAGATATGTGCATAACTAGAATTATTTATTAATTAAATTAAATAAATTTGTCTATCCATAGTAAAAAATGATTTTTTGGAAGTCTTGATGGATGTTTATATTCTTTCATTTTCATCATAGTATTTAGACATTGTTCATTACCTACATAGAGTTTGACAACAATTTCATTTAGGAGAAGTTATTATGAGATTTTTTGATTTCAATGTCATATTTTGGTTAATGTGAGATGGTTATCATTATACCAGATTCCAATTAGTTAATTTAGTTTTTTTGAGCTAAACGAACAAAGAATATGAGCATCTTGCTAACGGAAACCAAATTTTTATCTATGCATAGAAATTTTGATTTAATTAAATATTAGTATTTTTAATATGATAGTTATTAATTTAAATTCACCTTCTATTTTTATATATTATTGAATGGGATTGATATTTAACAATCATATAGGTATTTTCAGGTATATAGACAAAAACTCTAGAGAGGAAGAATCACGGTTAATGTGGAGTACAATGTATGACCAATTTCCATTGTGAAACCCGCTAATGTCTTAAAACCTAAGAAATAAGATTATAAACTACATTCATGATGTGAAATGGTTTAGTAAGAAAATGGAAACCCATGTTTGAAGCATCAATAAATGGGGAGTTTGGGTTTCATTCTAAATTTTATCCTAGTGTATTACAACATTTAATTTATTTAGACATTTTAACATCCATTTCCATTCCAACATTTGATTATAGCATTAATCAAATACAATAAGGTAAAAAACTACCTAGGAGATTTTACATTCTATTTTCAATAAATTTGAATGAGAAAAAATGTTGACATGATTTAAAACCTATGGCTTTGAATTTGAAAAATGATGATTTAAAGAGAATAATATATTCTGTAAATTATATTTTTTTGATATTATTATATTCCTATAATTTATGATATCTTCATTAACTATTACTTATGAATTTCTATGATTAGTTTTACCAAAACATCATTCTTATTCTTGATACATAATATGATCCTAATATTTCACATCATTTATTTTATAAAATTCTTATGAGTCTCTAACATGTTCTCTTCTATAACATTATTTCCATCTAGTGGAATATATGATTGTCAAAATTAAAATTTACTATGATAGGGGTACATTTTATATTTAGACATTATCCCAATACATACCTTATATTAATCATTTTTAGGAACATAAATACCACTAATATCTCTTTAAGGAAAATTTTCTATTATATATCATTTTATCCTTTCCTAACATCCTTTAATTTTTTTATGAATATAAAAAATAAATTGTGGGGGAAGTGTTGTTTCACGGAAGTGATGCACATTTTTTAACAGATAAGTTTGGAGGTTGTCTATCTGATATTTGAAAGGAACATTAATTAAATGTATCACACATCCTCTTGTAAAAAATAAAAAAATAAAAAATTGAAATAATCGGTTGATCCTTGGAGAATTAAAAAATTCACAACTACATAATCAATTATCTTGTTATAACAATTACAAAGATTTTCATGTGGAGATCATTTGTTGATGTGTTGTGGCTATGATATTTTTCTGCAACAAAAATTTTGAAATAGAAATGAAAACATAATACAAAGTGGTGTTACATATATTAGATTTCATCCTTTTATTAGCCTAATCTATGATAATGGGGAGAGATGATAAATTCATCATGCTATTTTTTGTAATCACGAAACATACCTTATATATAACCTCCATAAATCTCTTTTGTTATTTTACAACATTTATCTACCTTCCCTAAACCTATGAGTCATTTTCCATCAATGGTGAATCCCACAAGATTATTTTTGATTTTTACTCTACATGGATGAAAATTTAGATGCATTAAATAATATTTTATGTGACAATTTCTTAAGGTATGTGATAACTCTATTTATAATTATACCTCTTTGATTGGCACAACAATTAGATAAGGGTAAAATAAAAAAGGCATGCATATAAATAATGAATTGAAAAATTAAAATGGGTAAATGAAATGTATTATATATTTAAAAAACGAGGAAATTAATATTATTTACTAATATGTTTCCTTAAAAAAATAATGCATTATTGAATTTTAATGTATTACTGTTGAATATTTAAATTTCCTATTTAATCAATTTTATTTTTTGACATTAGATTTAATGAGTATTTGGGTGAGTGTCCATTTTTGTATGTTTAGATTACATTCTAGAGTATATCCTTAAATTCAAATATGGGGGTATTTTATACATGTATTTCATTCAATTATTTTATGGTATTCTAATTCACCGATGACTATAATTTCATGAATATTTTAGAAAATATTTTACCTATCTAATTGGGATTCTATTTTTATGGGAATTAGTGAATATTTAAAAAAGGAACAAGAAGAGATGAATTCAAATCATGACATGACACCAAAGAATTGAATATTCCCTCCAATGAAGTAGGTATTTCAAATGAAACTTCTTTGGAACAAACAATGATGAAACATGGGGAAAATGTTGATTTGGAATTGGAAAACCTATATTTCAGCTCGCGAATATTGTTCAATTTGTGTAATGGATTCAATAAATGAATAGAATACATAAAATGAACAATTATATGGGAAATCCTTAGATTTAGATGATGTGAAACCCATTCACATCTTCAATGATACATGACTACATCAACATGATTTTCAATGATAAAAACCAAGGTTTGACCGAAAATTACATTAATGACAAGGACTAAAATAAGGGTTATTATGGAACATTTATGGCTCTTTAAAATTTAACCCAAGAATCCTGACAGCTAAAAATAATGGTTCCATGGTGAACGACATAACCAACAATTTGGGAGGTGACTTCATTGGGATTGAGGAACACCACTTTGATGATTATAATAGGATAATTATTATTATAACCCCTCATGGCTAGCATGAGGTGGTATACCTTCTATAAAGAAACAAAAAATGAAGGGGGTTTATTTTATTGATGTATTTTTATTTTGAATACTATTAATTTTGTGTCATTTTCTAAAACAAAAATTTCTCCATTCTCTTCATTTTCATTAATCTAAGATGTAGCGACCCTATTTTTTCCTTGTAATACATTGAAATAATTATATATATTTATATATATTGATCTTGGAGTCGATACAATGTAAAATTCTTTGGCACGATCAGCCTAAAATTAACTTTATAAAAATAAAAAATTTATTTTCTGTTACAAAAATGTGGTGAATCAAATCTGACGATGGAGAAACTCCCTATTGGGGGATATTGGAGCACAATGATTGCAATGAAGAACTTAAATCATTGGAAAGAACAATATATCATGATGAATGATCCAATATTAAAGTAGGAATCATTAACTCTTTATTTAAACCCTCTGTTATTAAATTTATTGAGTAGAATTATCATATTTATGATTTTTGCAAATTCATAGACCCTTTCACATGACCATGTAACAATTTAATTGATTATTTAAATGTTTTCTATAATGAATATTCCCTCTCTTGGTTATTCTTTAAGAATTAATGGAATATTATTGTTAAAAATTTATTATTGTGCCTCACCCCTTAAATTTTATCTGTTTATCACGGGTTGGACCTCGTGGTCTTAGTTCCATGTTGTTGGGCTGCACTGAGCCCGATTAGACCCCTGAAATCTTAATGGATTCAGAAGAGACTAATTGATTGATGAATAAAGAATAGTTCTGATATGGTTATATTATTTGGAAGACATGTTTGACGATCTATGTTTAATTAATAAATGAAAAAGGGTGATGGTATGCTCAATAGTCACGAAGGTTCTCCCCTTGGTCAACGAAGCTGATTTTCATCCAATTGATGGACAAAAAGACAAACGTTGCCCAGATCCTCTAATCTTATGCACAATCAAAGATGGATCTATACTGGAAGGAAATAAATAAATGGGTATATTTTGGATCTATAAATCTATGAAAAAATTGACAATACACCTTGTACTACAATTAAAAAATTATGTGTATCCCCATAGAAACATTAAGTAGGATTTCAAAATCTTGTATGGATAACACGATGTATATCCCTCCTAAATTCCATATACCTCATCCTGGGGTGGATGATCCACGTGAAGGATCACATGCGAAGGACTCCGTGAGGGGTTACATAGCCATGTATAGGGTCGTGTACTAATGTACATGGACATGGATAGAAGGAAACTACCCAATCCATGTGTTTTTGGACACGCATTATAGTTTACCTACATGGAGTGTACTTCTCTATGGATAGGGAGATGTGTTGTGGACAAAGATGTACCCAGGATGTGGAGAGGGGCGACATGCCATATGAAACCCCTGAACCGAAGTGTAATACTTGGTTCTTTTTTAGGAAACTTTAATATTTCATATTACCTTTGTTTGATCTTGGATTATTCCCATGTCTATCCTATAATGAGTGTTTTTCTATATAGAATGCGATGAATCCCTCTATTGTGTATTTCCTGATATGATGTGAAATTTTCTCATGACGACTCTTATTGGGGAGATGCTCGATGATGTTAGTGATAAGATAGTATCAATATATGATTCATACAATGTATAACCCCCTATGGGTCAGGTGTGAGTCCTATATGACTTGAGTGGAACCCCCCATCAATATTAACCAAGAGTGCTTGGACGATAGAGTGGAAACCCCAAACCATCAGCATGGGCATGAGTCCTCTACAACTACCTTTATAAAAAAATCCACCTATGAGATAGGGTGTGGGTCCAAAATTACTATAGTGGACACCCAAAATCAAAATTGGGAATGGGTCCTCAACTGATATATTTGAACCACACATCACCATGGAGATGGGTCCCCTATAAATAACTTCCAAGTGAAACCCTCTATCATATAGAGCGTGGGTTCTTGATGAATAGTGTCAATCCCCCTATCACACTAGTGTGTGGGTCCTCAACCTATAGAGTGTATCCCTCAATCTTATTTGGAGTGGTAACTATACCTACTAATTGGAACCCCCTATTAGCATTGGTTGGGGGTCATCACAACATTAGAGTGGAACGCCCCATCAGCATAGGGTACGGGTCCCATGACAGAAGAGTGAAACTTACCATCATCTTGTTCACGGGTCCACTGTGGATACTTATAGGGTAGACCCCCCGATATAATTTGATAAGGGTATTTTACTTTGAGTTTGTCCCACACCCCCTAGCTATGCAACATAGTAACGTTGCATGGGCCTTCACATGGTTACTTCTGACTGCCTGAGATGGTGGGCGTCAATTATGAACTTTTGGAACTATTGGTGTATCCTCTTCTTGGGAAGTGATGTGAGATGTATATCCTCTTAATCTATCATTTGTGAATATTTTGACTTAGAATATATATATATATATATATTCATATATTTGTACCTTTAGACATGTTCACTCACTTTCATAAGATTCAATGATGCGTGGTGCATTCCATGTTCATTACCTATTTATCTTATCATGGTTGAATGATTGTACTATACTTATATGGGTGGTAATGACTCAATGTGTAGTTTATCAAGTCACTGTGTTGATCATGGTGTTCTTGGATGTGGTTACTCCCTCACTCCCTCATGGTTTGGTTTGAGTTGGTCTCTTTGAATGTATCTTTCACATACTATTTATTAATACTATATCCCATACTCCACCACTAAATATTTTAGGGTGTTCTACTTGATATGTATATACTCAACCCTGTATGGGACATTCTAGCATGTGTCTTGTCTTAAGTATATTACAGACAGGTCGGTGGAAACTTCAAGGGAGCATAGTGATACATGGTACTTTGGGCTATGTACAGTGGTCACATCTTGGCGATCAAGAGCCAAGATATCTCAAAAGATTATCTTTATAGTTTTATTAGGTTCTCAAATATTTCTTTTTGTGCAAGTATTTTCCCCCTTTATTTTTTTGTAATAATGTATACCGTATAGGTTATGAATTATTTTTTAAATTTCAATATATTTCATATTTTTATTTTCATTACTCTACATTTATTTATTTATCTGGACAAGGATATGTGTGTATATGTAATTATGAAAAGGCCTTATGTTTGGGATATGAATTTTGGTGCTTTTCACAACCCATAACCTATAGAGGCCGGTTAGGGGTAGTTGTGGCTTGAACTCAGGCCTAGTTCAGGTAATGAATTGTTTGCATTAGAGAGGTTTATTCATTTGAATGTTTTTTGGAGTAGTCCCACTAAGAGTATTTGTATGGGATTATGTCAATAGTGATAAAGTGAATTAAGAGTGTCTCTAAGGATATGGAATCTAGTGATGGTGAAGGAGGATAACATATCCATTATAGTGACTCGCACATAAAATACATGGATATTACATTATTTTAGATAAATATTAAGTTCATTGAAATAATATATACCTGAGGACCATAATATATTAGTGTGTTTTAAATCATGGAAACAAAATAATCTATCCTAGTGAAATATCTTCAACATATACCATAATGATTTTCATCTTTATTACTTCTACCTAAAACCACTCTTCATATCTTGGAGAAATGAAACATAAGAAATGGTTGAGCTTAGATAATAATTTTGGGAAAATAAAGGAATGAAAAAGCATAACATGAAAAAAAGAGTATGGAACACGATCATAAAATTATAAGATCATACCCTTCATATCAGAGATCATAATAAATATTAATAGTTTATAAGACATGGTTCCTAAAAAATAATGAACATGATCCTTGAGAGCATAACATATGAATAAAACATGGAATTATGGATAACACATAAGCACATAAAAGAAATATGTAAAATTATCCTATAAAGGCCTTTGTAACATGTCAGGCTTGGGTTAATCACTCATCTACCTACTTCGGGCTTCCGATAACCTCTTATGTACCCTCTTATTTCGAGATTGAGACTTTATCTCATGTACTCTATTCTTTTGGGATTTGGATATCCTCTCATGTACCCTCTTGGTTCGGGATTGGGATGTTCTCCCATGATCCCCCTTGTTTAGGGATTGAGATGTTATTCCCTATTCACTTTTATCTCATAAAACATTTATCATTACCCATAAAAAAGAAGTGGGTTTCAAAAGTATATAACCCATAGAGAAGAATAATATTTTATAAAGACCATAACATTTAGAATAACCAATTCAAGGAAAGGATAAAAATTGAACCATTATAATAGAAGGACATCAGTAACATCAACAGATGTCATATTATTTAGAAAATAATTTTGAAACATATTTTAAAAACATTAATTGAAGAAATATCCTTTCATATTTTAAAATTTATATTCAATGCATAAAACCATTTAAAAATAATTTTCCTAGAAAATGGATTTGAAAACATATAAAGAAGAATTGAAATAATTGTTAAAACTATATTACTTGAAATTAATTTTAAAAAAATTTCATTAAGATTAACCTTTTAATAATGCAAAGGTAGATTTGAAGAAATGATAGTGGGTAAATCTGTACATGTCGTATGATGTCAAAAGAACATTACTTTTGCAAGGTAAAAAGATTAGAAAAGTGAATTGTTAAAAAAAGAATATACCATTGAATTTTTTTTAATAGATAAAAGGGTAAAAATTTATTATAATGATTATAGGATAATGGTATAATATTATTGGAAACCCTCTTTAAAAAACATAGATTTTTGACTAAAAGGAGGGTAGAGTCGAGATTTTTTAAAACCACATTCTTATGAACCAATGAGTGAAAATAAGGTAATTGTACTTCATTATATAATTAATAACCACAGGAGAATAAAATTCATGAATTTAATTAATATATAGATTATAATATTTCATCAAAGTAAGCATAAACATATACATTCTCGAAAAAACGAAGATATTGTCTCAATAAACTCTTATAACTTCGTAACATGGTATCATACTCTAAATGTAAGAAATTAAATTACATGAATCATGGAATACCCTTAAAAGATTTTGATTCAAGATATATCATGTAAAATGGAAATATATTCACTTTGAAAAAAAGTTTATGTGTATAAAAAAATACGAGTCTCAAAGGAGTCAATTTTAGACCAAACATTTTACCGATTTGGTAACTTTTGAATCTGAAAACCCATGAAAGATGGATCAAAAAATAGGCATGTGAATAACCATAAATTTATGTATATGATACATATAATAATAATTATTACATCATTAATTATTCATTTATGACTTTATATTATCCATTTATTAACAATATCCATGTTAAAGCAGTATTTCACGCAATAATTGTGATCTTTGTCGTTGAACTTTTGGCTTGTTATTCATGATCCTGTTGATTAGTTCACGATTTAATTACATAAATAAATCTTTAAAATTATATCTATATAATATATATTCATAATATTAATATATATAATAGATAGATATATCAAATGGAATACACTGGTCATGGAGACAGTAGGTCATATGTACACATGAATAGTGTTTCCGTTTTCTTATCATATTGAATGGATTTAAGTGAATGACATATATGTAAATAGATAGATAAATAAATATACTATTCATGTAGTATTATTATTTAATATAATTAATACATATTAATAATATAATTTTTTATAATCATTATTGAATGGTTAACATGGAAGACGAATCTCATTGCGTTGTGGAGACGATAAGATGTACATACACATGAGCGACAATATCATTTCCTTAAGGGTTTAATGGTATAAAATTGGATATAATATGAATTTTACAGAAATTTTATAATGTTATATTAGTTATTTAAATTATTTATATTCATCATTATACCCATATAAATAATATGTACATGAAAAATAGTTTACACCATTGCGTGGAGACGATAAGCCGTATGTACACACACATGGTCATATTTTTTTTAGAAGGATGGTTAAAATAATGAATATAGTTTTCCCATACTCATAATAACACATCATAATATAATATATTCTGATGTTATTACTTAGGTATGGAAACAACATAGAAAGAGTAATTATACGAAGAAAATAACATTGATAGAGGGGTTAAAATAATTACCTCTTTTTGAGTATCTTCATTTGATTTGACAAAAGGACTCCATAGGATGACTTTCAGACCTAATTAGGGACTCTAAGTTATAGGGAGGGAATTTGGGAGAGGCAATGGTAAGGTATTGGCTTATAAAAAAGACAATAAAGGTGTGAATTAAAGAGAAGGATAAGTTTCCTTTTATAAGAGAGGCGAGGCACACATTTGGAAGATCATAAAGTATTAATTTATTAAACATTTATATTCTATTTCAAATAGATCCAATGTGATTTATTCACAGGATAGGATTGGTATGGGTTAAAATAACCTAAACCAATAAATTTAGACATGTTTATGTCATAAAATTAACCGTATCATGTGGATTTAACCCTTAGTTTAATAGTTTATCTCTTAGTGTGTGTTCTTGTATTTTTACTGTATAGGGTTAATATAGCTACTATAAAAATCAAAATAAACCCCAATTGGATTATTTATGATATATGTGGAATTATCCTTGTTATTTTAACAAAAAATATAATTTTTTGACTTTTATACCATTTAATAAAATAGTATTAATTTTATAATACCATTTATTTCTACTATAATACGATTTAATATTTTCATTTTTAAAAACATCAAAGCAACATGATAACTTTGATCAATACTTCCAATATTACAGTAACATTTATATGTTATCTAAATTTTTTTATATGTCATAATTATGTCAAAATTTATTATTTTTATTATTTTTAATATCATTTATTTGATATCTAAATTTATTAAATAATTACTACATCATCAATGTGTCACTATTTAATTTTATTATTTAACTTCTAAAAATTATAAATAAATTATCATGGTGTATATAAACTTATTATATTTATAAATAATATTTATATTGAACCATATCATATATATAAACTCATATTAAAAATAAAATAGTTATTAATATTCGAATATGACATTATTAACTCTTCTTTGTATAAAATATAATGAATGACCTAATTCAACACAAGTGCCATACACATGTTCTTATTTTTGACCTAAGGTTGACTTGGGTTGAAATATCGTTACCAATTTATATTAGTACATGTTTTATGGTAATTTTTTATTATGATAATATTATATTTTCCTTTAATTACCAAATTTAAATTTAACGGCAGTAAATAAAATTCAAAAGGTACGATTCACATCAACTTATTTGATCCTATTAGACCACATTTACCATACTGATTAAAACCATGAATTTCCCTTTTTTTTAAATTAAATTAACAAAATAGGTAAAATTACGTTCAATTCTAATTCATCAAATGTTCCTAGAAGGCAGGTAAAAGAGACGTTACAAAGATCAATGAATTTTTATATATAATTTTATTATAAAATAAATTTTAATTAGAAAAATTGGATTAATATATTTATTTTTTTCTACTATGAAATTATTATTATTTTCAATAAAATAATTATATAAATAAAAATGTTGGGTTTTAAAAAAAATGCAGTAATTTCACTATTCATCAAAAATTGAAACATTTTAGAATAATACTAAAAATTCACCCTCAGATAATTTTAATATTGTAAATTCAAAAATGATGTCTATTTTACCAAAATCAATTTCAATAAGGGTCTAAAAATATTTTCATTATTTTTTCACAAAATACATAAAAATAATTTAATAACAGAAAATAATACTTTTAAATATATAAAGTCTTTACCTAAAATTGTATTTTTCACTGTCAAAACCATTATAACTAATATTTAAAAAGTTATTATTACTATTCATATTACAATTTTACCATCGAGGTTATAACTCTCTTATTTAAATAATTATAATAATAAAATGTTGGTAATAGAAACGTACTGTTGTGTGTAATGAATTCCATGTCGGTGTTGCGTGTAGTGAAAACCTCCCTTGAAGTTGATTAAAAAATAATATATACAAAGTCTTATTAAATAATAAAAAAATATATATTTTATTTTGTGTAAAGAGAAAATATTAAATTAAATAAAAAAAAATTACAAAATCTCTAGGTGTTACATTCTACCTCCATTAAAATGAATTTTTCCCTTGAAATTTATTTGGGTTATCAAAGGTTTAATACTTCAATGTTCCATTCAAAGAAACCCAAATACTACAAATAAATTATAAAACTTCCTTTTAAAAATTTATAGTTGGAAAATAATAGTTACCCAATATATCTATTAACTAGGTTTCCACATAGGCAAACATTTGTGAAGATTTGGGAATGGAGGAAAAGCATAAATAATCAAAGAGATTGATAAAGATCCCTAATCACAGGAACTTTTCAAATCCTGATAAAGTTAACAATCACAAAACCATAAAATAAAAAAACAATAAATAGGTTATTGATATCATAAAAATGATAATAACATGTGCACCTTTTAAGACACGAACCCTTTTCTTAATGTTGGGTATTTTTTAAGAGACGATATACTTACTTGATTTTAGTATAACTTCACACTTTATTGTTCCATGATCAATTTCCACTTCATCTCTTATTCCATGAAATGAAGTTGAATTTTTCATTCCTGAAGCATTAGAAAATCATGAGAAGAACGATAGGTTATTCTATCTATCATCAAAAAAAAGTATTGAACAAGTTATAAAATATACATAAACCTACCAATGGAAAGATAATAATTTAATCACAAAACATTATCTGATGTTTAACTTAAGATTTCCATAAATGGATAATCCAAAAATCCTTCCAAATGATTTAAATCCAAAACATTAAAAAGATGTCCACTACATTGGCTTAACATTATCTCTCATAAATCATAATCTAGTTCACAATTTTGACAATCAAAACATGTGAATTCATTAATCATGTATTCTCTTGAAAAATGAAAATTACCTGAATTACCATATATCCTTATTGAAAACATGAATGTTTCCTTATTATTAAGTTCAATAGGATGTAAACAACATCCATGATAGCATAACCCACATGTCAATAAATACTTAATTAGTTCAAAAGTAACTATTATTATCTAATTTACTTATTCATATCCAGCATATCTTTATCCATATATCATTATCTCAACATCATGCTCATATTAAATTATATCCATCCCTTAATCATGTGTTTTCCAAAAAAATTCACTTTATTACCTCAATCACTTTTCATATATAGTAGTACCATTCAACACGTGTTCTTAAATCCTTAAGTAAAAAATATAGTGAAAAAATACATAGATGTTTCATTATTCCACAATACTATAAATGTACTTCTATAAAATTAATCTTGAATTATAATACATAAACTCCCAATCATTAAACAACTTCATTTTTTTACTCCACATCACTAATAGTGATCACAATAGATTATTCTTTTTCCCTTACCCTTAAGAGGTTTTTGACATCGATCATCATGTATAACCATTGGAATAGGGAACTATTTAGCATAATGACCATTCTTCTTACACTTGTGGCACTGAAGTAGTAGAGTGGCATTCCGTGTTCAATTCACATTGTTTGTTAACTTCTTTCCATCACATTGGCATTTGAATTCCCGATGACCATCCTTTCCACAAATAAAACATTTATTAGAAACATTATGAATATTTATTCTATGTTTACTTTAACACATTGAGCGTAAAAAAAATATAATCATGTTTTATCCATAGTTTTTAGATATTTCCTTCAATTCTATCAATTTTTTATTATCATAACCCTGAGTTAAATGGGAAACTGAAATTTCCCATTTTTTAAGAAGAATATGGGAAAGGTACAAACTGAAAAATAATATCTTGAACTCATCCAAATTCAAGGATTCAATATTATCTTATTCCATCCTATTATAGATAAATTAAAACCATATATTCATTTTACCTTCCATGAAATAATTTTACAACTTATCATTTTCAAGTTCTAAACTACATAGATTGAAAAATATCTTTTCAATGATACAAATCCATTTCTTTGCAACAAGTGGATTAGCTGTTCCACTAAATAAAGTTGGGAGTTTCATTAACAAGGATTAAAGAGAAAATGGTTCCCTAATTTGATTATTTGGAATCTTATCAGTATTCATGGAATGATATGTTTTTTGTTGTCATAGAAATAATATTCAGTATTCCATCTCCCATAACATCTAGTATCGTAGAATTAAAATCATCACATTGTCCATCACATACATCATTGATGGGGTTCCATTGGATTCCATCGATTTACTAAAATCAAAATCATAGAGTAAAAAATAGTTATTATAACGAGGAACAAAATAATAATGAAATGTCATTTATAGGATTTCTAAATTATGAAAAATTCTTTAATTTATGATACCTTTAGATTTCCTAGGTTATTCATAGCCATATTCTACTTAAATTCTTCAGAATGGTTCATGAAGAGTTTGTTAATTCCATAAGAATATCGACCATTAGTGTCAATCCATGTGTTTATTAAGGCCCCTTGTCATGTACTATATTACCCTAAGTTAGGTCCAGAACATCTTGTTGGAGTTGTTACCACAAGATACAAGTGTTCCAGATCTATATCCACTTGTGGTATCCAGAGAGAGATTTATTTCTTGGAAACCACTAACTTAATCCTTTACCAAAATTCATAGAAATTTTCATAAATGTTGACTCATCCTTATAGTTATCCATAGAGACATCCCGAAACACATCCTTAGAAATATTTCTATGGGTCTAACTAAGGCATTCTCATTCTAGTTCTGAAATGGTGACTAAAACTTTCTTCTAATACCAACTATAGTTACCCATTTATAACATAAATAGATATTAAATAATTTTAGAATAATATTTAGTACATTTCAAAAGTATAATATTGAGGACCATAATAGTTTACTATATTTGGAAACATGGGTACAAAATCATCTATAATTCTGAATGATATTAAACATCTCCCATAAGGATCAATACCTTTTGTACTTCTGCCTTAAATAATTCTTCATAACCGGGAGAAATTTAACATAGTAAATGGATGTTCTTAGATTATTAGTAAGTTTAAATAAAGGAATGAATAAGAATAACTTGATCAAAAGGTTATGGGACATGAGAATAACTTTTGAGGATCATACCCTGCATATTAGAGATTATAATAGATATTGAAAGTTTATAATATATGAATCATTAGGAAATAATGAACACGATCCATGAGATAATTACATAGGAATAAAACATAGAATTGTAGAAAACTCATAAGAACATAAAAACCATATATAAAGGTAGGTTAAAGAGGCCTTTAAATATATGTTATGTTTGGGTTAATCACCCATGTACTTACTTCATTCTTGGGATTCCCTCCTGTATACCCTCTTGTTTTGGGATTAGGATTTCCTCTTATGTACCCTATTCTTTCGGGATTGGGATGTCCTCTCATATACCCTTCTGGTTTGGTATTGGGATGTTCTCCCATATTCCCTCTTATTTAGGGATTGAGATGTTCTGTCCTATTCTCTTTGAGCTCATAAAAATTTATCATTACCCAATGCATTGGAGGATGTTATAGGTAACACCTATCACATAATGAAATCATACATGTATGTCCCACAAAACATTCATCCTACCATGACCCATAAAAGGATACGGGTTTAAAAAAAATCATAACTTTAAAAATTACATGGGAATCTATAACATTTAATCACACCATAACCAATGAAAAATTGATAGGTTTCATAATGTTTTCATTGAAGCCTAACCCATAAAAAAGAAGTGGGATTCAAAAGCATATAACCCATGGAAAAGAAACAGTTTTAATAAAGAACATGACACTAATCATAACCCATTAATAGATATGATATAAATAGATCATATATAAAATTTAATAGAAGGTCATGAGTAACATCAACATATGTCATCTTAGATGGAAAGTAATTTTGAAACATCTTTAAAAATAATTTATTAAAGAAATATCCTTTCTTGTTTGAAATTTTTTTAATGTATAAAACCATTTCAAAATAATTTTGATAGAAAATAGATTTGAAAACATATAAAGAATAATTTAAATCATTTTTAAAACTATAGTCCATGGAATTATCTTTAAAACATTTTCTTAAATATTAACCTTTAAAAATGCAGAGGGATCTTTGATGAAATGACTGTGGGTAAATCCGTAATTGTTGTATGAGGATAAAAGAACATTCATTTTTTCATGGTAAGAAGGTTAGAAAAGATTATTTTTTTGGGAAAAAGATAAGAATATTCCTTTTAATATATTTTTAATATACAAAAAGGTTAATAATTTATTTTAATTCTTCTAGGATAATGGTATAATATTCTTGGAAACCCTTTTTAGAAAAAATATATTACCGACTGAAGGGATGGTAATGTCTGGATTTCATAAAAATAATTTCTTATGTACCAAAGAGTATAAATATTGTACCAATACATGATTATATCATTAATAATAATAATAGAAGAAAATTAATGAATTTCCTTGAGATAGAGATCATAATATTTCATCATAGTAAGCCTACACATAAACAATCACAAAAGAAAATTGATGAGATTGTATCAATAAACTCTTATAATGTTGTAACATGACACATAAATTTAATAGTAAGACACATATATTACAGTCATGGGAAGTACATACACCATACCAATGGAAAAAGTGGTTAACATAACATGTTTCTCACGAAAATTAAACGTGTGACGAATATCCCATTACATTAGGTTTGATACTCTCCATACGACTATGAAACTATTTTATAATGGTTTAAAACCTATTGTAAACTTCTAAAATTCATAATAATACATATGAAATCATATATGATTCATTTATGAATTTATATTACATTTTTCTCAATAATTTCCATGTTAAAGAAACATTTCGAGTAGTAATCACTTTCTTTATCATACATTTTTTTCACCTGTTATTATTGATCAAATTTATTAGATCATGAATTACATAATTATGTAATGTTTGTTGACCTCACCTATTTTGATAATCCCAATCTTCTATTCATATGTTTTAAATCCCAATTATGTTTTCATATATTATGATATTCACAATTACTATTGATCTACACTTTAATACTTTCAAATCGATGATTAAGTTAATATTAATTTTAAAATAATTTCTGATTTATGTCAATCTCTCTTATCCATGTTTCTATAAGTTTTGAAATGATTATAAGTGAATTAGATGTGTTTTTCATAAGACAGTCAAGTGTAAGTATCACTGACCTGAACATAGCTACCGATATGCATAATAGACAGAGCTACTGATGCACACAGAGATACCGATGCACACAGAGCTACCGATGCACAGAGCTACCGATGCACAGAGCTACCGATGCACAGAGCTACCGATGCACACAGAGCTACCGATGCACAAAGCTACTGATGCACACAGAGCTACCGATGCACAGAGCTACTGATGCACAAAGCTACCGATGCACAGAGCTACTGATGCACAGAGCTATCGATGCACAGAGCTACCGATGCATAGAGCTACCGATGCACAGAGCTACCGATGCACAGATCTACCGATGGACATCGAGCTACCGATACGAGCTACCGCTAAGAGCCACTGATAAGTGTTTGAAGAGCTACCGATGGAAGAACCTACACCGAGTCAACCGTACACGTCTACAAGAAAACGACTACCTATAATGAACTGTGAAGTCAAATCCTATATCCTTGACACTATTTGTTTATTACACTAACGGTTATATTTGTTACTTTTGATGCATTTAATGTTATTAAATGATTTATGTTGCCATTTTAGGAAAACGTACCAAATACGATCAAAAAGCATAATCATTCCTTCTTCTCAGAAAAAAAAGGCATAAAAAGGACATCGTGTATGTATCAAAAAGATGTGAGAGAGACAAGAGACTAAAAGATATCGAGCACACAGAACATACTTGTGATCAAGATCAAAGCGTGCCAAGGAAAACTGGAGAACCTACACTCACAAGACTACTACTACAAGACTCCAGAACACAAAGCATACATCAAGCAATCTATACTAAAGAAGAACTACACAAAACACTTCATTTTCTGAGCCGATAACCAAGCTGAGCCTGGAAGCACTGAAAGAAGAAACGATACTCTATTTTTCAGTCGAATACCAGAGAAGGACTCAGAACCATTTCTGATCAAATCCAAAAGAGTCCAGAGCTGCACTGCAATCACCAGAGCCATTCTGAACTCTATATCTTGCTCTAAGTGATTTAGTATTTGCATTACAAGTAGTGTGTGTAGCCTGTTTATTATTACACACACTGTCTCTTGAACCTTAACTGGAGGATTTGTAAATCCTCACTCACAATATTTACATCCTTTATTTCCCACTGTGGATAGTGGTAGAGGTCGAGTGTGACCTGGACAGCTTTGAGCTGTTGTTTATTATCCCACGTATAACTGTGGTAGAGGTCTCTTGACCTGAACAGTGTGATCACTGTTGTTAACCTAGATCCAGGGTGTGGATCACTTTATATAAATTTTGAGAGGACTAAGTCTCGGCTTGATACTGAACCTCTTGGTTAACTCTTGTGTTTTTTTTAGAAACTATATCCATACTATATACATTTATTTCATATTCCGCTGCTATTACTTTGAAATATAATTTATTTTCAAAGCTACTTTGATAGTTAAACTCTCAAGTGTTTATATTTATTATCAACTAGTAAGTTAGTCTCAAAAGTTAATCTAATCATCAGATTAAGTTAACTGAGAATTAATCAATCTTTGAGAAACTAATTGAACCTTTATAATCTGTATAAATTCCCTACAGTTTAATTTGTTTTTGAAATTGGGGGATTTTAATAGAAATTGTTTTTAATAGAAATTTTAATTGGAACTCAATTCACCCCCCTCTTGAGTGTCCACTCCGACCAACATTTGGTAACCGAGGTTATTTTTTATGCAAAACTTTTTATTTACTCTCTGCTTTTCAACTATGATTTTAGTTGTACTTTAAAGTTCTAAAAATTTCTATTATTTCTAAATTTTTATCTCTTTAAATTTTGATTATAATGGATAATAGACTTGAGGGTGCTGCTACTAACCGGCCACCTTTCTTTAATGGAAATAACTATGCTCAGTGGAAACTTAAAATGAAAATTCATCTAGAAAGCATGAGTTTTGATATTTGGACTGCTATTGAATCTGAATACAAAATTCCCAGTACTGATAGATCTACTTGGGATGAACCTACAAAGACTACTTACAATAATAATTGTAAAGCTATGAATGCTCTGTACTGTGCTCTTGGAGATGAAGAATTCAACAGAATTTCTGCATGTAAAACTGCTTTTGAAATTTGGGATACCTTGGCTGTTTCTTATGAAGGAACAAATAATGTTAAAGAAATGAGATTGAATACTTATACTATTAAGTATGATAATTTTAAAATGAAGTTTGATGAACCTACTTCTGACACGTATCTTAGGTTTAATGAGATAGTCAATATGATGAATTCACTCAGAAAAGCTGTTCCACCAAAGGAACAAATTATGAGAATCTTGAGATGTCTATCAGACCGATGGAGAGGCACATCTGTCTCAATCAGAGAATCATGTGACATTTCTGCGCTACCTGTCAAAGAGATTATTGGAAAATTGATGATGTATGAAGAATAGCTAAAGGTAAACAAAGAGGAAGATGATGAACCGAAAAGAAAATCTGTAGCTTTCAAGTCTACTGCTTTGAAGAGTAAGGAGAAGGAAAAAATAAAAATGGAGGATGAGAGTTCAACAAGTGAAAACTCAGAGTATGCCAGTGATGCAGAAATGGTTCAGATAGCCAGGAGATTCAAGAAGTTATATAGGAAAAAGAAATTCTTTAGGAAAACAAATTACAAAGGAAAGTATGATCAATAAGGAAAATGGAAAAAAGATTGGAAGAAAGCTGACATGACTAATGAAGTTGTCTACTACGAATGCAAGCGAAAAGGACATATCAAAGCAGACTGTCCAAAGTTAAAATTCAAAAAGAAATATGATTACAAAGACAAGTACAAGAAAGCCATGAAGGCTACCTGAAGTGCTTCATAAGACAGCACTAGTGAAGCCGAATATTCGGACTCTGAAAGGAATCGAGCCAACATGTGTTTCATGAAAAATACTTCTGAGGTAACATCTGCCACTCCTATTTTAAATTCATATTATTCTGGAGATGATTCTGATTCAGAAAACATGTCAAAATCTGAACTATTTGAGTACTGTGATATGTTAGAAGAAACCTGTAATGATCTTAAAGACAAATACAAAGGTGTAAAGAAACAGTATGCTTTAAGTGTTAAGCATAAATCTGATCTTGATATAGAAAATGAAAAAGAATGCTCAACTATTAAAGGAAAATACAGAACTGAAACTGTCAAATGAGAAACTCAGAAAGGACTTAGAAAAATTCACAAATGGAAAGGATGCTCTAACTCAAATGCTAGGAAAGAAATTTGCACCTAGATATGCTACTGGTTTAGGATACCAACCTGGACAGAGACAGTTCACTAGAACCCGATTTATTCCTAAGTCAAAAAAAATATTGCTAGTTCCAGTTTTGGAAATTCATATGCTTCAACAGGATATTCATATGGTTAAAGACCAAATAAAGTTTATCTTTCAAAATTTTTTACTTCTGTTAATTGTATAAAACCAATGAAACAAATCTGGGAACCTAAAGCCCTGATTGCTAACCTATCTGGACCCAAGAAAATCTGGGTACCAAAGTCATTTCCTGTTTAAATGTATTTATAGGAGACCTGCTTGAAGAGCTGTCACAAGAAGATATGGTATTTAGACAGTGGGTGCTCAAGACACATGACTGGAGATTATTCTTGTTTCAAGAGCTTAATAAAGGTTGATGGAGGTCATGTCACCTTTGGTGACAACGCTAAAGGAAAAATCAAGAGCCTAGGCCAGATTGGTAACACTGACTCAGTATTAATTTCTAAAGTTTTCTTCGTTGATGGACTTAAATATAACATGCTTAGTATATCTCAATTATGTGATGATGGTTTCAATGTCAAGTTTGAAAATGATTCCTGTGATGTTTTTAACTCCAAAAATGCTTTAGTATTTTCTGCTCTAAGGAATGAAAATGTTTATGCTGTTGATTTAAATTCTTTATCCAAACAAAATATTTCTTGTTTGAATGCTTTTCATAAAGAATCTTGGCTATGGCACAGAATATTAGGACACTGCAACATTCACTCACTTAGAAAACTGGTTAGAAAAAACTTAGTTAGAGACTTACCTAAATTAGAATTCCCAAATGACAAAGTGTGTAATCCCTGTCAAAAGGGAAAACAACACAAAGTTTCTTTTAAATCAAAGAAAGAAGTCTCAACTTCTCAACCACTTGAGTTGGTTCACATGGATTTGTTTGGACCATCAAGAGTTTCTAGTTTAAATGGGAAGCACTATGTCTATGTTATAGTAGATGACTTCTCTAGATATACTTGGGTATATTTCTTAGCTCACAAAAGTGAAGCTTATTCTTCCTTTGTTAAATACTCCAAGTCTGTAGAAAATCTTAGTGGACTCAAAATTAAGACCCTAAGAAGTGATCATGGCCGTGAGTTTGAAAACCAAGACTTTGAATCTTATTGCTTACACAATGGCTACACTCATAACTTTTCAGCTCCTAGGACACCTCAGCAGAATGGTGTAGTATAAAGGAGAAACCAAACCCTTCAAGAAATAGCTAGAACCATGCTCAATGAATATGAACTGCCTATTTACTTTTGGGCTGAAGCTGTAAATACAGCTTGTTATGTTATCAACAGAGTCTTGATCAGACATGTTCTTAAGAAAACCCTATATGAGTTATGGAACAATAGGAAGCCTAAGGTTAATTACTTCAGAGTTTTTGGTTGCAAAGTCTTTATTCTTAACACAAAGGATAATCTGGACAAGTTTTCTTCTAAAAGTGATGAAGGCATTTTTCTGGGTTACTCTACTTCAAGTAAAGCTTATAGAGTGTTTAATAAGAAATCCAAATGTGTGGAAGAATCTGTTCACATCAAATTCGATAAAACCGATCCACATGAGCCTAAAACCTCTCTTGAGAATCTTGAAGAAGATTTGTCTATTCTAGACCTTAATGATGAATCCAAAGAACCTGTTATAAAAACTTCCAGTTCTGGACTTTTTCCAGAATCTATTTCGGTTGAACCCGAACCCACTGATGCACCTGAAGTGTCTAGTCCTACCTTTAATAGATCAACAAGAATTCTAAAGAATCATCCTTTGGATGCTGTTGTTGGTAATCTTCCTAGAGGAACACAGACTAGAGTTTCTCTAAGAAATCAGGTTGAACATCAAGCTTTTCTCTCCCAGCTAGAACCCAAAAACATTAATGATGCTATCGTTGATGAATTCTGGGTAATGGCTATGCAAGAAGAGTTAAACCAATTTGAAAGAAACAAAGTCTGGGAATTAGTTGACAGACCTAAGGCACACTAACAATAGGCACTAAATGGGTTTTTAGAAATAAAGTTGATGAATCAGGAAACATAGTTAGAAAAAAAGATAGGCTAGTTGCATAAGGATATAATCAAGAAGAAGGCATAGACTATGAGGAGACCTTTGCACCAGTAGCTAGACTAGAAGCCATTAGTATTTTACTTCCATATGCTGCACATCTAAATTTCAAGTTATATCAAATGGATGTCAAAAGTGCATTTTTAAATGGTTTTATAATTGAAGATGTTCTTTTAGAACAACCTCCTGGATTTAAAAACCCCCATTTTCCAAATCAAGTTTTTAAACTTTCTAAAGCTTTATATGGCTTAAAACAAGCTCCAAGAGCTTGGTATGATAGACTGAGCAATTTTTTTATTTCAAAAGGTTTTACTAAAGGGATTGCTGATCCAACTGTTTTTATTAAACGAATTTCTAAAGATGTTTTAGTTGTACAAATATATGTTGATGATATTATTTTTGGATCTTCTAAACATTCTTTATGTACTGATTTTTCAAAAAGTATGCAAAATGAATTTGAAATGAGTTTAATGGGATAACTCAAATACTTTCTTGGATTTCAAGTATTTCAAAATGAAAATGGTATCATTTTGAATCAAAGTAAATATAAAAAGGATCTTTTAAAACGATTTGGTTGGGATAGTATTAAGGAGAGTGAAACTCCTATGAGTACAATCTGTAAATTGGATACAGATGAAACTGGGAAACTAGTGGATCAAACCAATTATAGGGGTATGATTGGTAGTTTACTTTATCTTACTGCTAGTTGACCAGATATTATGTTCTGTGTATGTATGTGTGCAAGATTTCAAGCTAACCCGAAAGAATCTCATTTGCTTGCTGTTAAATTTTTTTTCAAGTATCTCAAACATACTGTTAACATTGGTTTATTTTATCCAAAAGGACAATTCTTTGAGTTAATGAGTTATTCAGATGCTGACTTTGCTAGTTGCAAATTAGACAGAAAAAGAACTTCAGGAACATGTCATTTATTAGGAAAATCCTTAGTATCTTGGTGTAGTAAAAAGCAGAATTCTGTAGCTCTATCCACTGCCGAAGTAGAGTATATAGCTGCTGGTAGTTGCTGTGCACAAATTCTGTCGATGAAACACACTCTCTTGGACTATGGATATGATTTTAAGCTTGTTTCGATTAACTGTGACAAAACTAGTGCAGTAAACATCTCGAAGAACCTTATATCTCACTCAAGAACCAAACACATTGATGTAAGGCATCATTTTCTGAGAGATCATTATCAAAATGGTGATATTTCTCTTGAATTTATCGACACTGAACATCAATTGGCCGACATTTTCACAAAACCCTTAAGTGTGGATAGGTTATGTTACATTAGGCACGAGCTGGGGATGTTTAATCTTCACCGATAGAAATCCTCACCGATAGAAATCCTCACTGATAGAAATCCTCACTGATAAAGTGCTGTTTTAAATCTTTTGTCTACCGTCAAGAATGTGAACCGTTTTCTTTTATTTTTATTTATTTATTTAACTTATGATTCCTAAATGATAAAACTAAGTCTAAGCCACTTCTCACTCCACCGAACCCAAAACCTTTTACCTTCGAACCTTAGAACCCGAACCCTCTACAAACCTGAGATCCCTCGAACCAGCGATGGAAAAAACCAAAATTCATGTCATCCGAGAAGACTGTGTTGAGCCTAAAGCAAAAAGGCAGAGGTTCGAGCTAGAAGCGAGTAGTTCTGTTAGAACTAGGTCAGGATGGAGACCAGTAAATCATCATATGCAAAATAGAGCTATTGTGGTCGAAAAAGAGCTGTGTGTAGACTGATTGCTGACCAGCAGGTCCTTGGTGCTCGAAGTTCTGGAAGCTCAGAGATGGGTAGACTGCTTTTCAAATAACAACAGTCCCTACTACCTGAAGTTGGTAAAACAGTTTTACGAGTTCGTAAGCTTCGAGAAGTTAGAGAATGAGAACCGAGTATCTTCGTTTGTAAATGGTAAAGTGCTATCTTTTTCATCAGTAGAATGGGCAGATTGCTTAAAAGTTCCTCATGAAGGTGTGTCTGGATATGTATCAAGAGCAATGCCACCTACCAGTGACATTTTTGATCATGAGACCGCGTTGAAAGAACTGACTAGTGATGGAACTCCAAGGCAAGTGGTTGCTGCAGAAATAGATGGAGAGAACAGATTACTGTTCAAGTTTGTTCAACATGTTTTGATACTAAGGAGAGGAGACTTTTCTAATTTGAGATATCAGGATATCTATCTCCTACATGTTTTGAGACATGATTTCAAAGTCAATTTATGTAGATTGGTGATGAGTCAAATAGAAGATATGACAAGGCCGAAATCAAAGACTAACACCCTATTCTTTGCTAATCTGATTTCTGTAATGATCAAAGTGAAAGGGATAGCTGAGTCTCAAGATGAGACAGTTGTAGTGAAGAGCAACTTTTGTATCACTACTACAATTTTCAAATATATGAAGATTAATTGGAATCCGTGGAGAGGAGAATGGGTCAATGATGACCAAAAGGTATATGATAAGTTCAATCATGTGGATTATCCTTCAAGGCCAAAGGATAAAAGAGATCCAGGTCTAGGACCTGATGAAGAGGAATCTGAGTACAGTGATGAGTCAGAAGAAGAAGAAGAAGAAGAGGAAGAAACTCCTATGGATGAGGGAGGAGATCCTAACTTGCCTCCAAGCCCTATTTCTAAAGTTATGTCTTTAGAAAAGGAAGTGCTACCAGAAGTAGAGACACCTTCTAATGAGGAAGACTAGTCGGTCTCTAAGCATGTAGAGGAAGAAAAGAATGTCTCTGAATTATCTGATTCTGCTGAATTGAGTCTGAGTCCAGTTATTGGAAGCTCAGTTGTAACTTTTATGGATGAAGAAAGAGAAAGAGGAGAAGCTGTACCTATTCTAGAAAATAATCCTACTGCTGTAGAGATGGAAGTTGTTGTGGAAGATTCTGATGAAGAAAGACCAGCAGAGAATGTAGTTGCTATATATGAGAATGCACCCATTGAGGGGGAGCATCACACCAAGTTTGGAAATGTTACAGTGACTATCGAGTCTGAAGACTGGGTAGAATACCCAGGTTTTATAGTCTTTGGCTTGGATTATCCTGATTCGGATAATGAAGTATCTTTGAATCGACCAAAGATCAGCTATGACATCAATTCTGAGGTATTACCTGCTGATGTGGTCCGAGTACATGATTTAGATGTGCTGAAATAAAATCTCAAAGTCAGTTTTGTAGAAGAAGTAAAGACAATGGAATCTTTTTTAGTATCCTCGATTCAATCTGTAATGGATGATTCTGTAGTCAGTTTAGCTTCTGAAAGAGTATCTACTACAGTTGCTCCTACTAATTTTGTTACTAAGTCTGACCTCGAATCCCTAAAGCATGAGCTTAAGGAATCCTTCAGTGCCTCTGTTGCTGATATAAACCACTTTTTTGGTGAAGAAATGATGATGTTAGAAAGGTCTTTTGAGCTTTCTCTTGGTTGCAATCTGTCAACTTTTGTGGGTGAGCTAATGGAAGAAGTCAAGGAGTGCCAGACTCAAAATTCTAGGCTAGAAACAGATCTTGAAGCTCTACGAATATCTGTTGTTGCCTTAAACTCTTTCATGAGTTCAAAATCTCAAGATGATAAGGATTTAGCCTATGTGAAAAGTGTTGTAAGTCAGCTGGTCTCGGTGTTTTAATCTTTCAAAACATCTGTGAAGGATCATGTCAAAGATCAGGACTCTCAAATGCAAAATCTGATTAGTGGGTTGACCACAAGCTTCAAGGAAACTGTATCCTTCTCTCTTGGTCCTCTAGTTCCAAAACCTGCAATTGATCTGAATCAATTTCGTGCTCTGATGAAGGAGGAGCTTGGTTCTATGTCAACCAGTGGCTCTGTGGACTCATCAGATTTAGGTCGAGTTGTGCTGTCTACCAGGGATTCAGCCTGAGAAATAATGAAAATCGTCCAGGACTTCATGAGAGAGGCCTCTGCTTCTCAAGAAACAATCAAGAATAAGGTGGATACTTATTTTGAAAAGGTTTATACCAAGCAACAACTGACCAACCATTTCAATCTTTTACTTGAGAATCTAAAGTTACCTCCAGTGACTCAGGCCTTCAGAGAGCAGGTTAGTAAGCTCTAGGAGCTTACTCCTGCTTTGGATAAATTCATTGAAAATAGAGATGATTTTGTGTCTGCAATGGAGAGAGGAGAAAGCATAATAATGGATTTTAGAAACCTGTTGCTGCCCTTCCTACATGTGGATTCCAGACCTGTCATTGAACCTCCTGCTTTGCCTGCCTCTGTATCTACTGCGTCTCCAGTTCAGATTACTCCTTCTCAAGACATAAGAAGTCTCACAACTATGATCCCTCAAAGGACTTCCCATTACAGGCCCGACACTATATTAGTTGCTCAGCCCCCTATGATCATTTCTGGAATTCCAAAGTCCTCTCGAGTTTCCTCAACACCTGAATTATCTTCTGATCCCAAGGGAAAAGCTCACATTGAAGATGTGGATCGATAAAGTGTCAAGGATGTTTGATAGGAATATTTTTGTTTTTTTTCTATTCTGTTTCTGTACTTTTTTTTGTCTGATCTAATACAAATGTTTTTTTCTCTTTCCACTGTCTCAGTTTATCAATTTTCTATGTTTGGTTTCCCACATTTTGATTATCACAAAGGGGGAGACAAGAAATATAAAAGGATAAATTGAATATTAATGTTATACTATCTAATACTATATTCTTTGGTACCAATTCTTTCAAACCTTATCTTTGATACTATTGTAATTAATTCTACCTATGATAATTTTTGATCTCTATCTTTCTATTACTATTTCCTCTTTCCTTTGATACTGTATACTTTGAGATAATTGAATATTAATGTAAAACTATATAATACTATATTCTCACTATCTTAAAATGGCCATATCATAAGTTGTGATTATCAAAAAGGGGGAGATTGTTGACCTCACCTATTTTGATAATCCCAATCTTGTATTCATATGTTTTAAATCCCAATTATGTTTTCATATATTATGATATTCACAATTACTGTTGATCTACACTTTAATACTTTCAAATCGATGATTAAGTTAATAATAATGTTAAAATAATTTCTGATTTATGTCAATCTCGCTTATCCATGTTTATATAAGTTTTGAAATGATTCTAAGTGAATTAGATGTGTTTTTCATAAGACAGTCAAGTGTAAGTATCACTGACCTGAATAGAGATACCGATATTCGTAATAGACAGAGCTACCGATGCACACAGAGCTACCGATGCACACAGAGCTACCGATGCACAGAGCTGCTGATGCACAGAGCTACCGATGCACAGAGCTACTGATGCACACAGAGCTACCAATGCACAGAGCTACCAATGCACACAGAGCTACCGATGCACAGAGCTACCGATGCACAGAGCTACCGATGCACAGAGCTACCGATGGACAGAGCTACCGATGCACAGAGCTACCGATGCACAGAGCTACCGATGCACAGAGCTACCGATGCACACAGAGCTACTGATGCACAGAGCTACCGATGCACAGAGCTACTGATGCATAGAGCTACCAATGCACAGAGCTACTGATTCACAGAGCTACCAATGGACATCGAGCTACTGATAAGAGCTACCGATAAGAGCCACTGATAAGAGTTTGAAGAGCTACCGATGGAAGAACCTACACCGAGTCAACCGTAGACGTCTACAAGAAAACGACTACCTATAATGAACTGTGAAGTCAAATCCTATATCCTCGACACTATTTGTTTATTACTCTAATAGTTACATTTGTTACTTTTGATGCATTTAATGTTATTAAACGATTTATGTTTCCATTTCAGGAAACCATACCAAGTACGATCGAAACGCATAATCATTCCTTCTTCTCAGAAAAACAAAAAAAAAGGCATAAAAAGGATATCATGTATGTATCAAAAAGACGTGAGAGAGACAAGAGACTAAAAGATATTGAGCACACAGAACATACTTGCGATCAAGCTCAAAGCGTTCCAAGAACAACTGGAGAACATGCAATCACAAGACTACTACTACTAGACTCCAGAACACAGAGCATACATCGAGCAATATATGCTAAAGAAGAACTACACAGAACACTTCATTTTCTGAGCCGATAACCAAGCTGAGCCTGGAAGCACTGAAAGAAGAAACGATACTCTGTTTTTCAGTCAAATACCAGAGAAGGACTCAGAACCATTTCTGATCAAATCCAAAAGAGTCCAGAGCTGCAATGCAATCACCAGAGCCATTATGAACTCTATATCTTGCTCTAAGTGATTTAGTATTTTCATTACGAGCAGTGTGTGTAGCCTGTTTATTATTACACACAATATCTCCTTAACCTTAACTGGAGGATTTGTAAATCCTCACTCACAATATTTACATCCTTTATTTCCCACTATGGATAGTGGTAGAGGTTGAGTGTGACCTGGACAGCTTTGAGCTGTTGTTTGTTATCCCACGTATAACTGTGGTAGAGGTCTCTTGACCTGACCAGTGTGATCACTGTTGTTAACCCAGATCCAGGGTGTGGATCACTTTATATAAATTTTGAGAGGACTAAGTCTCGGCTTGAGACTGAACCTCTTGGTTAACTCTTGTGTTTTTTTTGTTACAACCTATATCCATACTATATACATTTATTTCATATTCTGCTACTATTACTTTGAAATATAATTTATTTTCAAAGCTACATTGATAGTTAAACTCGCAAGTGTTTATATTTATTATAAACCAGTAAGTTAGTCTCAAAAGTTAATCTAATCATCAGATTAATTTAACTGAGAATTAATCAATCTTTGAGAAACTAATTGAACCTTTATAATCTGTATAAATTCACTACAGTTTAATTTGTTTTTGAAATTGAGGGCTTTTAATAGAAATTGTTTTTAACAGAAATTTTAATTGGAACTCAATTCACCCCCCTCTTGAGTGTCCACTCCGACCAACAATGTTAAACGTGATTTATATATCATTTATATTAAGAATATAAATATATATAATATATAGATATATGAAATGGAATACACCGTTCATGGAGATGGTAGGCCATACGCACGCATGAACATTGTTTCTGTTTTCATATCGTATTGAATGGATGTATGTGAAGGAAATGTATGTACATAAATATATGTTTATATTATTATAGTAACATTATTGTTTTATATATTTCATAATTATTCATAATATATATTTTTATTATCATTCTTGAATGGTGAATGTGGAATATGAATCTCATCACATCGTGGAGACGGTAAGCTGTATGTATACACGAGCAACAATATTATTTCCCTAAGATTTTAATGTTTTGGAATTTCATGGAATACTAATTTTAAAAAAACAGTATCATGTTATATTTATTATTTTTATAATTTATATTCATATTTATACCCAAATAAATAAAGTGTAAATGAATATCATTTTACACCCCGACGTGGAGACGGTATACCATAAGTATGCACACATAGTGATATTGTTTATAGAAGGATGTGTAAAAGGAAGAATATGGTTGTAAAATAATCAGAAAAACATATCAGAATATATTATTTTATAATGTTATTACTTTTTTAGGGAAACAAAATAGAAAGAATAAGTATAAGAAGAAAATAATATTGAATGAGGTGACAAAAAAATTACTACTTTTTGAGTTTCTTTTTTTTATAAAAGGACTACACAAGATGGAATTATAACCAATGTATGGACTCTAGGTTGTAGTTAAGGAAGTTGGGAGAGGAAAGGGAAAGGTATCTGGTGATCCAAAGGGCTTTAGAGGTGTGAATTAAAGGTAATGAGAAGTTACATTTTATTGATTAGGCGAGGGACACTTTTGGAATTTATTAAAATATTAATTTATTATAGATTAATTTTGGGCATCAAATAGATCCAAAGTATTTTATTTAATGGATAAGATGAGGATGGATAGAAATAATCTCAACCAAATAATGGTAGACATGTTTAGGTCAAAAACAATAACCTTATATTTTTCATTATCACTTAGTTAAATAGTTTAACTCTTACCATGTCTTCATGTATTTGTATACTATGAAGTTAATATAGATACTATAAAATGTAAAAAGAACTACTATTGGATCATTTATGACATATTTTAAATTATCCATGTTCATTGGCGGAACCTTAGTTTATTATAACTTTTATATCATTTAATAAAATAATATTTATTTTAAAATATCATTTATTGTCAATTTTAATACTATTCAATATTTGTAATTTTAGAAATTCCAAAACAACATGATAACATTGAAACAATAAATACAATATTTAACTAAAATTTATATGTTATCTATAAAATTATTATATATCATTAATAATGTCAAATATTATTCACATTAACATTTTTAATATCATTTATTTGATATCACAATTAATTAGACAATTGAAGAATCATCAATGTGTCACCATTTAATTTAAATATTTAATATCTAAAAATTATTAATAAATTATCATGGTGTAGGTAAATTTATAAGATTTAGAATTATTATTTATCAATTATCATATCAATCATATAACCTTATATTTCAAAAAATAGTTATTTAAATTTTAATATGACATTTTTTACTCTTCTTTCTATAAAATATAATAAATGTCCTAATCTAACAGAATTGGTAAAAAAAGGAACTTATTTGTGACCTAAGTTTAATTTGGGTTGATATACAGTTATCCAATTAAATTTGGGCAAGTGTTAGACTAATTTTATATAATTGTAATATTATTTTTACCTTTAATAAGTATATTTACCTTTAACCGTGGTAAATAAAATAAAAAATATTATATTCTCCCAAATTTATTTTGATCCTATTATACCATTTTTATCATAAAAATTAAAACCATGTATTTACATATTAAAATTCAATTCACAGAAGCACTAAAACTATGTTTAATGCTAATCCCCTAAATGTGCCTAGAAAGTAGGTAAAAGAGACGTTAAAACATTCAATGAATAATTTTATCTATTATTATTAGTAAAAAGATTAAAATTATGTAAATTGGATTAATATATATATTACATATCTATTATTAAATTAAAATAAATTTAAAATAAAATAGTTATTTAAATGAAAAATTTTGATTTTAACCTAAAATTTAGTAATTTCACTATTCATCAGAAATTAAAACTTTTTTTAAAAATATCCAAAATTCACCCTAAGAAAATATTTATATTCTAAATTAAAAAAATATTTCTATTTTTCCAAATTCAATTACTACAAGGGTACAAAATTAATTTTATTAGTTTTCACAAAACTACATATAAATCAGTTGATTTGAGAGAATAGTAGGATTAAAAAAATTCTTTATTAGAAATTCATTAAAAAACCATTATACATGATATTTAAAATGTATTTATTAATATTCCTATCAAAATTTTAGAAACTATGTTATCACTATCTTATTTAAATAATTATAATAGTAATGTGATGTTTCGTAAAAACTTAGTGTTGCGTGTAACAAAATCCATGCCAGTGTTGTGTGTAGTTAAACGATACCTTAATGTTTCTTATAAAATAATCTACACATAGAGTTATTATATATTAAACAAAATATAAATTCAATTTTATGTGAAGTGAAAGGATTAAATTAAATCGAAACAAATAATCATACAATATCTCGGGGTGTTACATCTATTCACCCAGACACTGACTACCTTCATGTCAACACAAAATAATAAGAAATTAGTTGTAGGGATCAATGGTAGATGTATCATATTTTATTGAGTCATTGAATATCATTTTTGAGTTAGTTTCCCATTGTTTTTATATATATACAAGGTCATATCACCATTTTATATCTTGATAAATCTAGTGATGCCTCCATGATGATAGCCATATAGGATAATAGTAATGGATTATGATAATTATCTAATGAGAAATGCGGCATAATTTTAGGGTACATCATGCGAGACTCTCCCTCTAGGTGGACTGGTAGTGGCACACCCACCTGTCAAGAAGCAGATCATCCTAGCAAAGTAGGTTGTGGATGAGTGTCATTTTAACGCCCTTGATGATTTCCAATGCAAGAGTCTATGGAGGTTCCACAGTGAGACGAATCCTCAATAATTATAGGATTGGATAGTGTCAGTGGTCCATGTATTCAAGCTCAACTAGAAAATCACAAATTGGGTGGTTTCACTAGTATATACTCTTTTTCAAGGAGTAGCTGGGAATAAGTGACTCCTTGATACACAAATGAACATTGAGTCAACAATATCATGGGAAAACTTCTATAATCTATCCCTTGAGGAGTACCATTCCTCCTATTTTCACTTAGTTTGGATTTAAGGGAATGTGGAGCTACAATAGGGGGGGGGGGGATGAAGGTAGATGAGTAAGAAGGGAGGTGCAAAAATCTTACCCGGTACTCCCTTTTCATGATCTGCAATGACTATTTCAGGTCATGAATGTTAATGAAGGGACTCCTTTGAGATATACATGCCTAAGTTTTTCCTTGTGTATCCATGCCTATGATAGAGTGCTTGATTAGGCACAAGAGATAGAGAGATTTCTAGACGAGGGATGCTAGATTTCTAGAGTTAGCAGTGGGTAGTATAAGGCTGTGTCATCTGAAGCTGCTAGAAGACGAATAGTGAAAAAATATCAACATCGAAGACCTCCTTGTCATATGACATAGGATCATGGTAAAGAGTAGTTTATAACACTAGGTAATAACAAAGAGGGGTGGTTCTATTCTTTTTAAGGGAGAGGTCACATAACATGATATTTCCTGACGAGATGTCTGTAGTAGCACAAGTATATAGATGATGGACCACCACAACTAAGGTGGATCTTGGATCATTGATCTCCTATGTGAGGGTAGGGTGATATATAGGGAGGAGGAGATAGTAGAGGAATAGGATGATATATGGGATGTTCATAATGCTATGATATCCTTCCAACACACCAATATGAATCCCACATTAGGCTACGTGAGCTGGAATACGGGGCCACAAATAGCTATAGGAATTAGAGGCTTATGACCGCACAATTCATGAGATTAGTGTATGTAGGATTTTTGTTTATTTTATTAATTTTTATTTATTATTATACATAGTGTATAATCATTCATTCATCACAATACTCCTTATGTAAGATCCATATATCATCATTTAGGTTCTATCTCAACAACTTCATCTTCAGGATCCTACATGTATCACTCTATCTGTATCTTTTATTTGATTGTTGTGTGAGATATGTCTTGATATAGATAGATTAAATTGGGACCTTTTCTCATAAAATGGAAACCTATTACATTATTTTCGGTATGGATATGTTTTCAATGGTCCGATCCCATATTTATTATCACCACAGACAAGTTAGACACCTACACACTAATGGTACATAATTCTATTTTTTGTAGATAAGATCTCTTGGTGGGGAAAGGCAGTTTTTCAAGTAGGAGGAATCATCCCATCACCCCTTAGTTAGAGAGTATAAAACTCATTCTATAAGGATCTTTATTAATCTAGAGTCCTTAAAATATGGAGTATTACATGGAATTCATCCCCAATATGTTCGAGGACTACCGTAGAGGTGGGAGATGGAGTTTTTCATCAAGTCTCATCCAAGGGTTACTATGACATATTCTAAGACATATTAGATGGCCAATACTAGGCTCTAAGTTCTGTAGTTTTAGTTCGAGGACCTTTTATTTAAGGGTCATATCAGTCCAAGGGTGTATTTTGGGCACGCCCATTCATAATCATTAAAGAATGATGGGTTTTTTAGTTTTTTTGGATTATTGTATCATAAAGAAGGCCATGATAAAGAATATGTAACCCTTGTGGAGGATTGAAAAACTATTTGACCATACATGAGGAACAATATGGTTCTTAGATAATTATCTTTGGTCCCTCTAACACTATTTTAGGGTTCATGATGTTGATATTTCAAATATGTAATTCCAATGTTGATACAAACACTATGAGTTCTGGGTGATTCCATTTGGTGTGATGAATGATCCCATAATTCTTATGGATTTAATGAACTATGTATTGTTGTCATTATTAGACAATTTTTTGGTTGTCCTAATTTATTACATACTCATCTACACAACATCATAGGAGTATCATTTAGAGAATTTGAGGGTGGATCAATATTTTGTTTGACTACCCTAGTATTATGGGAATCATTTGATGTTGTCATTCTAGACACATGAGGTTCAATTTATTTTTCATGTCAGTTATGATAATGGATTTTTTTGGAAATATAGAAGATCAATGAAATAATATCTTGGGATCCACCCATGAATGTGATAGTGGTTCGATGCTTTCTTGTCTTGGTAGGGTACTAAGGGACATTTTTGACAGATTTGTCTAGAAATGATGATCCTTTGACGTGTAAATGGGATTATTTTACCTTGTATGAGAAGTGATATATGAACTTCTAGGAGTTTAGTATGATTCTAAAGGGTTCTACGTGGTTGAGACTACTAGAGGAGGGTGTGGAGTACACAGTGTATTGCAATTCCTTAGGATCATGGCTTAGTGGCATGCTGATGCAACGACTGGAAGTCCTCACATGTTGTGTGTGGAAGTTGATAGCCCACAAGAATAACAACAAGATTCAAGAAATAATGGTCTATATAGTATTATTTACCATAAGGATGTGTAAGATCTACCATATAGGGGAGATATATGTGTTTTACTCAGAACATCAAAGTTTCAGGTACATCTTCACATAGAGAGGCCTGAAACAGAGACATCATAACTATATAAAGTTTCTTCAAGACTATGAGTTTGAGATAGTTTATACTCTGGTGAATGGAAAAGTACATGAATATTACCTTATTAGAAAGTCCCATTCTTTCATAGCTCATGAGTAAATACACACTAGTATACACCCATCAACGGAAACAAATGTTAAGAACCATAATAAGAAAAAACAACATAAAAGGATCCTGAAAATAAATCAAGGTATTGTATTACCCATAATAAAGAAATGTGATGGTTCATATAATAGATTTATTATTATTATATAACTTCACATTTTTTCCCCAAAAGGGTGTAATTACACTATTTTTCATGGCCTCTTTACAACTAACCTTCATAGAGTAGGGGGTATATCTTTTCTGCTATCAGTGGTGACATATACTCTGTTTCAGGAGTGTGTGCAAGTATACCAGAAGGAAAATATTGACTACGATGTATCACATGATCAGATATCCACACATGATTAGTTAGATAGATATTTTGAAGGATGGAATCATGTCATCTTTTTATAGAGAAGGATAGTGTTTCAAGACACATCAGGGGAAGAGGTGAGACAAGGGTTCCACACATCTACCCTAGCTGTATATCCCGATGTGGGGAATATTTGTCATGATCATCAATGATAGTTTTGGTGGTCTTAAATGAGATGAACTTTAGATAATTTCATCTCTCGGTGCCTCACTTTTTATCAGTTGATGGTTGAGCACCATGTTCTGGATGTTTTGTTGTAGCCCCATTAGATCTTGTAGTGTATGTGGGAATGAATATCCATAGGCATTGTGGAAGGGTTTTCGCGCATGATGAAGTTCCATGACACCCTTTTCATAATATTTGGCTGACTCATAATGTAATCACACTATACCACTGTTAGGGAGTAGATTTCAGTAGAGAGTTTTGGCAAGTTGTATGTATTGAAGATTGTTCACCTTCCTGAGGTTCCCTCGATGATTGCCTCAGATCATGATGCACAATTTACATCATGATTGTGAAGATATCTACAAGAGTTATTCAATAACCAAATGAGGATGATCACAAACATTCACCCATATTGATTGGAAAACCAAGAACACTATTAAGGTATTGGAGGATATATTGATGTATTTCATGCTAGACATTGACCAGAGTTTAGTGGATCACGTTCCCTGTGTGTTGATAATAATAGTAACCACTCTAATATCAATATGGATCATTTTGAAAAACAATATGGTAGAACATAAATGTCACACATATGCCAGATGGAGATCAGTGAGACATATATTATGGTCCTAGATATAGTTCATATGATGAAGGAGGAGGTCTTGGTCATCCATGAGTAGATTAGTATAAACCAAAGAAGATATAAATCATATAAAGATCGACATCACATGCCATTAATTTTCGACAAGTGAGATAAAGTTTTCCAGAGCATCTCCCCATGACATGTATTTTAGAGATTATATCTGGGAAGAATGGTATTCTTACGATTTATTAGTTTTATCGAGATCATGTATAGGTTTTCTGAGATTTCATACCAACTCTCTCATCCCCAACATCTAGATCGGGTGCACGATTTCTTCTTTGTGTCGTATCTATAGAGATTTGTGCATGAACATATGCTCATCATCGACTAGGGTGAGCTGGATGTTGAGGATGGATCAACCATTTTGGAGAACTCAGTGGACATTGAGGTTCAAACTAAAAGGACCCTATATGGATGGACCGCTATCTCTTTTTTCATGTTATGGAAGTAAGGATAAAATAATATGTGTTCTTAGGAGTTGAAGAGCCTGATGTAGGCTTAGTTTCCCATGTTGTTTGATTAAATTTTCTTTTTTGGGATGAAAATATTTTATGGAATAATTTATAGACATAAATGCTTCCATGTAATACATTTAAATATTTTTAGATATATTTCAAGAGAAAGACATTGAGACATAGTGTGATTCTGGGTCTAGTGTTCCCATAATAAATTTTATAAAAATTATTAAATATTTTATATATTTCATGAATGTAGTTATTAAATAATACTTGTAAAATCTTAAAAGGAAAATCATATATAAAATCCAATAACTCTTTTGATTCCGAAAAACATTTTTTTACCCTAGGTGCGACCAAAAACAGGTTGGTGCTGGGTGTTAAGATATCTATCATCTTGGTGGTATATTTAGTGTAATTAATTAATTAATTAATTCATTTGTTTAATATAACTTTTATACTATAAATATATCATAATAGAAAATTTTATAGGGTAAGCCCCATAATCCTAAGACTGTGAAGAAAATATCCTTTCTCCTTCTTTTGTCGAATCAAATCATGTGACAATGAAACCATTTATCAGAGTATATCAAAGTGTGGAGAATACAACATCATTCTTCAAGAATCAGGGAGCATGATCTTCAACAAAGAATGATCCAATATCCTTGTAGGACTCATAAATTTTAGTTTTAAACCCTCTGTTATTAAATTTATTGAGTAGAATTATATTTTTTATGATATGATCCAATTATTGAACTATTCCATGTGCCTATGTGATAGTTTAATTAATTATTTTAGTTTTTTCTAACCTAAATATCCTGGATCTTGATCGTTGTTCATGAATTCTTATACAATGATGTTTAATCCCTTTTTAATGGGGCTCTATAACTAATTATTATTTCATTATTCACTGGACATACCCCATTGTTCCAGTTTGATGTTCCTAGGTGGTACCGAGACTGAAGAGACCCCCAGAATCACACAGATTCACAAGTCGGGTAAAAATAAATGAATCTATTACAAAACTGAGCTGTTTTCTTATTATGGAAGAACCTTTTTATTATTAGAGGTAAAATAATCAAAAAAATGTTGTATAGATGCATGAAACTCATGAATAACTACTATGGGTTGACAAATCTAATTTCATACCACCAAATGGATTCAAATTATGAAAGGATATTAGTGATCTTAATATCAGAGGGGATCAAGGAGAGATATATGACGTTATAGACTAAATCATAGTGTATATAGTATATTAGGAAATCTATGAAAAATCTAACTACACTCTATGTATTCTATGAACACAGGGAGTGTACCCCCTAAGCTACTACAATTAAGATTTCATATGTTTATAAGGATGGCATAATGAGTACCCCTCCTACATTCCATGTACCTTGTCTTGAGGTGGATGATACATGGTTTGGATCACATGGGAAGGATGCTATTTGGTAGTACATGGCTAGGAACACAGATGTGTACCAACGTAAATAGACATATCATGAAGGACACAGTCTGATCATGGGTGCTTTGGACACTATATCTTGTCCACTTGAATGGTGTGTACTTCTACATAGAAAGGGTGTCATGCACTAGACAATGACATGTCTAGGTGGTGGAGTGGGAACATGCACATTGTGTGTCCTATCACACATCAAATACGTCTTTGATCCTTTAAAGAAACATTAATCTTTTGTAACCACATTTCTTGAACTCATAAATTGTCTCATGTGTATCCCATCTTAAATGTTTGTCCTGTATAATTCAATGGTACTCTACAGTATGGCTTTTGAGAAATGATGTGAAATGTTATGGGAACGACTATTATTGAGGTGTCACCCAGAAATGGAAGTGAATAGGTGGGTTTACCAGAGGATTCTTATCGAGTTGAACCACATATGGGATAAGGAGTGTGTCCACGACAGATGTAGTGAAACCCCCATCAACATTGGGTGTGGGTCCTCTATATCTACCTTATGAGTGGAACCCCCTTATGTGATTGGTTGTAAGAACATGATGAATAGAGTGGAACCCACCTTCAGTATTGGTTATAGGTCCTAAAATCATAAAGCTTAACCCTTCTTCATTAAGGGCATGGGTCCTCTTCTTATTAGAACCCCCTATAAAATATAGCTGAGGTCCTCAATGACTGTAGTAAAAACCCCCAGTCACACTAGTGTGTGGTTCCTCGACCAATAGAGTAAATCCTAATATCATATTGGGCATGAGTCCTCTACAGATCAAGTGGAACCCATATCCACATAGGGTGCTGGTCCTCATGACATCTGAGTGGAAACCCCTATCAGTATGGGGTGTGGGTCCTCATGACACCATAGTGGAATCCTGATCAGCATGGGTGTGATAACACAAAAGAAACTTATAGAGTTGAAGATACCTCACTCACTAGGGAGTGCATCATGTACATGTATTTTCTTCCCCATTTACTATGCAAAAGATTGATGAGGTGTTGGCCTTAATATAGTTACTTATAGGAGGACATGGGAGATTATAGGCATCAATGATGTAATTTTTGAACTATTGGAGGGTCCTATTCTTGGGTTGTCCTTTAAGATGGATATCCCATTACAATATTGTTTGGGATTAATTAGACTGATTATATATATATAAACATTTTTAACCATACCTTTAGAATTGTTTACTCTACTTCAATGAGATGAAATGATACGCAGGGTATGAAACGTGTCTATATTATTTAGATTCTCATAGTTGGATGAGTCTACTATCCTACTATGGTCAGCAGCGACATGACATGTTGTTCATCTAATCACCATGTTAAGCACCATGTTCATGGAAAATGTTGATCTATCCCTCTCTTAGTTTGGGTTGAGCTATTATCTTTGACATTATCTTGCACCTAATATCATTATTTTCTTATTGTATCTCTTAATTCCCCCCTTTCATCTGTTATTGGAACACTAATGCGTATGTGTATACTCACCTCTATATGGGATTTACCCTCAAATTTCGTTTCTTTTGTTGATGATGGAATGATTAGTGGTGACTTGAGGGAATCTTAGGGACATATAGATATTGTACCTCATGTGGTGGTTAAATGTTGAAGATTAAAAGTTGGGGTCTTTCAATGGTTTACATTTCTAGTTTTTCATGTTGTGATAAATTTTCTGTTGTGTGTTTATTTTTTTCCTTTACATTATAGTTTCCACTATTGTACTCTTATACACCCAACAAGTCATCCAATTTTTGTCAACATTATAGCTATTTCATCCTTTTATAATTATTCCTCTACAATTATGCATTAATATTGTTTGGTGTGTTCATATAGGTACTTAGGAATGACCTCCCATTTAGGATACACTATTTGGTGATTATTTACACCCCATTTTTATAGATTTGGGATTAGGATAGTTGGGGCTTGAGCCCTGGCATGGGAATGGTCATGAAAATGCATGCCAGTTGTGTTATAAGTGAAAAATTGACAATTTAAAATTATTAGCTAGTGGACCCTCATCACCAATACCATTAGGTTAGATTTCCTTTGTGTTTGAATATGGTATTGAGTTTCCAGATAATTAAAAACCCAATATAACATAACCATTATGAAAATGCAATGTTAATGATTTTTGTGTTATCTTCCATGACTATTGGATTATCCTAAACACAATTCTAAAAACATAATATTAAAATTTAATTATATTATACCCTAAATAATCATGAACCAATATTTTAAATTTCCAAGATTAAATTCCATTTTCGGTACACCATAATATCCCTTATCTCTTCCTTCCAATTTAATATTTTTGAATTTGCTTATAAAATAGGGCAGTATTAATTGTTAAATTTCTATGTTCTTCAACCCTGTATCTCTGGGTTCAACCACAGAACTGTATATCATATACTATGCAATAATTTACTTATTTTTTATGGGTGTTTAAATATTTATATTCAATAACACTATGAAAATTAATGAACCACAACATGAAATCAATTATTAGCACTATTTACAAAGATAAGAGTGGAGAATTCTTTAGTTTAATAATTTAGAAAAATTAGTTTCTCATTATTTTAATTTAATGATTTTTTATAGGAATATTATTTAATTTATTTTTATTATATTTTACAATACTATGCCTTTTTGATTATGATGAAGGTGTTTTATAAAAAAATGACTACCAAGGATAGGTTCACCTACCTATAATCGAACATGGTATAGTAACTCACATAAATTGGAATGAAAATAATATATTCAAAGAGTACCCAAATCCATACAAACTCAAAAAAACACAAAAACCAACAGCATGGATCCGAATATCACATAGAAACATCATGAGAAAAGAAAAATTGAAAATAAAGATGAGTTATGTACCACTAATGATGATTATATTTATTCTAATCACAATTACCTCAACTTTTCTTGTTCAGATTAAAAGGGAGGACTTGATGCAGAACATTAGAGGGACAAAGAACAATTTAGTAAACAATAAAAACAATAAGAAGAAAAGGAAATATTGAATAGAGTTTACCGTGATACTGAACATGATTTGGAAAAGGTGAAATTTAGAAGAAAGTTTCAAGATGAAGAATAAGATAAAAACAAAATGAATAGAACATGGATATCGATATGCTAAAAATATATAATGAAAAACATATGACTACGACATTTAAATGATTAAAAAGAAACATAAGGAGAGCAAGATGAACCATTTATTTTCAATATTCAGAAATAGAATGAAGTAGTACTAATTCACAAAACCGAGGATCTGGATAAGGAACTCGAAGTGATCATTATTGAAAATTAATAGATGCATTCACCCATAGAAAAGGAATAATTTCACAATTTCTGGAAATATTTCAGGATTATTTTGTTGTCTATATACTATTTAGGGATTTTTCATCATCTCCATGGAGCTCCATAGAAATTTCATTAAAAACAATTCATAAGGAAGTTAGCCAGTTTCAATTTTAGAATTGGGTGAATTCAAGATGGTTAAAATTATTCCACACTCAAATAAGATAATCTTGTTATAGTCAAGATAAATGTACATTAAAATGAATCATCTTACATGAGGAAAAATTATTATTATTTCTTTATAAGAATTTAGATTTATTACATTGTCAACATTTAATTTTATATTGTTAATTAATTTGAATTTTTCTAATGTTTTTAAACATTATTTAATTGGCCTATAATCTACTATTCTTATAAGTATTTTAATGTCCCAATATTAAACCACTAGATAAAATGAAGGAGTACAAATAGTAAAATGCTTGACCAATTGACATCATAAAACCAATTCATATTATGAAACATGGAAAATTCACATATTGAACCAAATTCATGACATGAAATACTACTAAAATAACTTTTACAACCGTTTTTATGAAAAAGTAAATGGGGAGTAAGCATTTCAACTCAAATAGTTTCTATTTTATTCCCCATATTTAATTTTTATATAGATTTTAACTACCATTTTCATGACCAAATTTTGTTCTGGATTTAATAAACTGATATAGGTGACATAAAATGTTTAATATACTTAACATTCTATGAATTTTAATTTACATTTCAGTAAATATGAATATGAAAAATTAGTTAAATAAATTAGAAGAGATAAAAATTTGAACTATAATTTTAAAAATCATGATTTATGATGAATGTTAATTTTTTAAAATGAAATGTTTTTGATATTTTATCATGCCATGAATTTTTGATATTTTTATTAATTGACATTATTATTAACATGCATTTATGTGATGGATTTTCCCAAACCATCAGTCTAATTATTAAGTCATCATTTGATCCTAATATTTCCCATTCATTCTTTAGTATATTAATTGTGACACTTAGACAGGTTCTCTTCTAGAACATTCTTTTAATTTTATCAAAGCTATTACTTCCCATAATTAATATTTAACATGATTTATAGAAATTTTTTATCTTGGATTTATCATGATACCTACCATACATTACCTCTTTATAAGGATTTTTAATATTTGAAAAATCTTATTAAGAAGAGTTCTGTTAGAAGCCGAATTTATCATTGCATACCTTCCTCTAAATATTTTTAATGATAATAAAAGATATGAGAGGTGGATATAGTGATTGTTGGTGGGATACAATGTTTTTAATGGAAAATTAGTGTGAGATTATTAAGGGATTCTGGGAAGGTATATTAACTACATTAATTTCACTTCCTCTTGAAAAAAACAACTAATATTTAAAATAAATTTTAATTTTTTTACCTTGGGATTATAAAAAATACCAATTTCCTAGCCGGTGATATTTTTATAACTATAAAAAAAAGTTTCATTACGATATCACATGGTGTTTGGTGGTGACAGTAAGATTTTTCCTAATCACAACATTCAAAATAAAAATGAAAATGTAATAATTATAATAATGAAAGTTTGTGTAAAATTTCTTTCATTTTATCACATTATAGTACATTTATGTGATATCATAATGATATGGAAGTATCATAGTTTTTTTGGATTAACATGAAAAATACCTTAGAGATAATATCCTTTTTTATCTTTATTTGTTTTACATTATTTGCCAACCATCCTTAAGCCTCATTGTCATTTGATCCAAAATAGTGAATCTATCATGATTATTTTTCATGCCTCTACATAGTGGAAAATGTAGATGAATTTCAATCCTATGGTAAGTGAATTTTTTATGAGGTATCTATATCACTCTATTTAAATTAATTCCCTAATGGTGAGAAAAAAATCATGTTAGTTATATTTTTAATAGAAAGCATATGAATAATGATTTATAAAATTAAAATAAATAAATAACTTTTCTTGGGTATATTAAAAAAGGGAAAGATAAAATAATTTATTCACATATATCTTTAAAATAAATAAATCATTTACAAATATTTTTGAATAATGGTTAGATATTTAATTTCACAATAAATAAATTTATTTTATTGAAATTGGATAAAATTCATGGTTTGGTGAGTGTACCTTTTTTATATTTTGAGATTCCATCATCAAGGATAATTATAAAATGAAGTGTGGGTTTATTTCATATATTTATTTCATGCCTTTATATTATGGTATTTTAATACAATGATTTCCATAATTTCATGAATATTTAGAAAATATTTGAATCTCAAAAATAGTTTTGTGATTTTTTGATTGAAACCATTCGTATTTTATAAATGATAAAAAAGAGATGATTTAAAATATTTTTGATACATTGGAAAATTAATGAATCCTCGAAAGATATAGGATGTTCACATGAGCCTTTTGTATCACACAACTAATATAATAGGGAAAAATAGAAGTTACAACAATGGTAACTGATAATTCACATCATGAATCATGTCCGGGTAATGTAATGGAAATAATACATTAATAGAATACATGAAGATAATAGTTTTGGGGTGTATCCCAACAATATGATGGCTTAAAACCCATTCACATGGTGAACCACACATGACTTCTTTGAAGACAATTTTCAATTGGATGACCAAACATTTGACCCAATTGATAATTAATGAATTAATCTAAACAAAGAAGTTATAATGGCACATTTATGGATAATTAAGATCTACCTCATGCAACCATATTACCTATAAATAATAGTTCTATAGTTCCACTCTAGAATCATTCATTCGGTAGGTTACACCATTTATATTGATGACTGATGCTGATATTATTATGAAAGGATATTTATTCTCCAACCCATATTGGAAGGCATGAGGGGAATAACTTATAGAAATAAATTATAATTATGGGGATTGACAGAACATGGTATTTTGTATTTAATATAGTTCATTTTGGGTATTTTACTACAACCCAAATTATTTAATTATGAAAATTTTAATTAACAACGAATATCAATTTTGAGATCGATGTCGGAGTGATACTTTAAACTCATTAACTATAAAATGACCCTCAACATGAACATTGGGTATATTTTCTACAATGTTAAAATATTCTTATGAGTTACCAAATCATCAAAAACATAATGTAACATGACCATTGTGAAATGTTAAAATTAGTAATTTTGGGGTTGTATACCATGGCCATTGGATTTACATAAACTTAGTTTTGACCCAATATATTTTATTCTATTATTTTCTAATAAAAAATGAACCCAGGATATTATTTTATTAGCATGTTTTCTATTTTTCTTGAAAACCAAAATATCCATCATTACTTCCTTCCAGTATATTTGATTTGATTTCACTTATAAAATAGTTATTTGTATATTATTAAATTACTATTTTACCCAATATCATCCCTATATTTTTAACATATAATTAATATATTATACTATGATATATTTTAGTGGTTTTTTTTCTACTATAAATTTTCAAAATTTTCAACCCTGTTGGAATTAATGACGTCCTATAGGATATCACCTATGTATCACCTACCGTCTCCATGATTGTGACATTTTTCATTTTTCATAACCATAATTAATTGATATCAAATGTATTATTTATTTACAAAATTTGAAATTATATCATGACAATTGTTATATATTAAAAATTTAATATATATTTAATAATTATATTGAATAATGTTCTTAAAATATAAATAATAAACATAAAATTATTATTTAGGAAGATAACTAATGTATGTGCTGAGTCTAACTCATGGTTTGGGATACATTACAATAAAAACAACATTTTAATGATCTTTATTACTTAGTTCAAAAATCATTTTCTTACATGTACTTATTCTAAAAAATATATTTCTTTATTTATTTATTTGGGCATAAATAAATTCTAACATAAATTACGTGTCACTCTTGACTTTATTTGAAAGTTTCCAAAATAGAATATTTTTATCCATTTTATATTGATCTGCTTAATAGAAAGACAGATGGAATATTCAATTTCATTATATATGGTGTATGTTTATTTTTAATCCTCCATGAACAATATATAATATTTTCATTTAATTATATGATTTTATTATTTTAGTGAATGAAAACCCTACTTCCCAATGTTTTGGGATATTTGTTTATGAAATTTAGGTTTTAAATGAAAGGTACATATTTGTTTTCAAAAATGATTTAAATATGGGATTAAAGATATTTTTTTAATGAGTTTGATGATCAAAATTAATACTTATATTATATATATATATTTATATATATTATGGTCCATGTACATTTTTTATGATCAAGAGACATTGGTATAACACCCCAGTGCATTAGGTAATGACTATGTTCTCTTGAGAATTATATTGAAATTCAATCATATAATATTTACAAAAGTGTTGTTAATTCTAAGTAGTCAATAATGATGATTTCACAAGGATAATATAATGATTTTTGATTAATGAAAACGAGTTTCACTATATTTTTTTATTTCAAAATTCCAGTAAGTGACCTTTTTAATTTACGGATCATGCAAATATTTTAGAAAAAAGGTATCTTTTTAAGAAATGAAATTTTGTGGGATTTAATTTTTTCTAACAAACCCTAGATACTATGATTTTTTATTTTATAATTTGTTATAACTATTTTAGAATTTTTTTTTTCAAAAAATGTGATTTCAGGTGTTAGTAAATGATGATCAAAGCTCAATTTTTATTATGTAAAAGTATATCTCCTTTTAAGTTATCCTTTTTTGAAAATGTCCTAATGAGATTATTTATTTTTTTAATATTCCCTAGGGAGATTTTTTGGATCATCCTACATTTTTAAATGTTTTCAATTGTTTTTAAGGCTGAGTACAAACAATTATAAATCCATTATAAAATTGGATGATTTTTTTTTAAAAAATAGAACATGTATATTATAGAAAATATGGATACTAAGAGGAAGTTTCCATAATGTATTTTATAGGTTTTTTGTGTAAGTATGATGTCCTAAGTCTCAAAAAAACATGAAAAGTCACCAAAATTCATCAATGTGATTTATTTTCTAAAAATGGAATTAATATTTGTAAAATGATCAAGTCTATAGAGTTTTTATCCTATGATTTTTTGTAATAACATTATATGTTAGTATATTAATAGATATTTTTAATAATAATATTTATACAACATTAGGGGTTAATGTGTTTTTTGTATGATATGTTTGTAGTATCAAATAACCATATGGGTTTGAATTTTATAGAAAAGTATTATTTATTTATGCGATTAGATTTAAAATAATAATCAACATTGGTTTATATGATATTAATGTTAATGTATTATAGAATATCAATGGGTATTATCTTTACTAGGAACTTTTTTTTAACGAGACAATTCACTCCATTATTTAATGATGTTCTGTTCTATAAATTAATTTTCTATTACAAACATGAATTGAAAATGATCTCACAAAACCATTGTATCCCTTCAAGATGATATATTTATTTCTTTAATGAAAAAATATTTTTAAAATGATTTTAGTAATTTTTTTGAGCAACTTAATCACCTCCAAGAAACTATTTTGTCCCTTGAGAATCATTGCATTTTCCAAAAAACTATATGGATCATGGTATATATTTTATTTGATTTAAAATTATCAACTAATACATCTTATTTTTTTATGGAAAATACCACTAATAATTTCACTATTTTATTTTTGTATATATTGACTTCACACCAAAAGATAATTTGGTTATCCATACCATAAAATAACACAAAAGTGTTTTTATTTAAGGTATGGATTATTTTATTGTGACAAAATTATGAAACATTACTGGGTTAATATTGATGAATCCAAATAATGAATTTAATAATTATTTGTTGTATAAGTAATGTATGAAAGTATTAGACAAAAAATCCCGGTTAATTGTTTAGAAAGGGTGTTGAATGAAGGATGTGTTTCACATCAATATTTTAAAATTATGATATAGTAGTGTTTTATTAATTATAATATGATATGTTCTAAATATTATTATAATCATGAAATACCTAAGGATTATTCAATAGATGATCTTTTTCAACACATAGTTACATTTGTTTGAAGGAATCAATAACTTTGAAAGGTGGGGTATCGAAAACGTGATACTTTTGCGGGAAATTCTATAACGACATAGGATTAGGGAGAAAAAATCCATTGGATAATTTTTGATTTATTTAAATAAAATTATACTCAATTAAGATTATTTTAATTTGTAGAAATATTAGATGTATTCTTCGAATTGTTTTTGGTATTTTCAGAATAAACCACTTTTATGGGGTTTAGTGGGAACCCACATGAATAAAACCTAGAAACTGATTAAATTAGTTGACCCATCAAGCCAGATTCAAAATTTAAACATTCAAAATTCAAACCCAAATTTTTTCACTCTATAAATATTTAATGCCTGAAGAATAGTGGAATGATTGACTTTAATGCATTAGTTAGTTCTCATAACCTCCCATCCCCAATGTCGTTGACCACCACTAATAAAATAAGAATCTCTTCAAAAGAGTCATTGCTAGTCCAAAAAATTTGGTGAGTTTGAAAACTTCTTTAAAACCAACACATCAATGATTGTCAGAAAAATGTAAAAAATTCAACTTTCAGGAATAAAAGTTGAACAAAACTAGAAAAATAAATACACCATGGTTGTCGAGCTAAAACACAAAAACCAAGACATTGAGTGGAAATATTTTCACAGAATTAATTTATTTCCATTTAGGAAGAAATAAAAAAACCACCAATCCCAAACATCATGAAAAAAACATCCAATTCCAATGAAATTGAATCCACTAGAAGATCTAAATCAACCCAAGTTCAAATTCCTATTTAGATTGAACTACAATACCATGATTGCAGGTACACCAAAAAATAAAGAATACATAAAACACCACTAGGGAAGGAATATTGAAACCAAATGGAATAACAAGTACCAATGTTGGAATAGACTCATAAAACACCTAGGATCTCCAAACCAACACATCCTAATACTCCAACATGATCCACTCACCAAAATGGTGTTTTGTGCTATAGATCATGATGTAAGAGTAGGTTTGGAATTGAACATGGAATTAAGAGAGATGCATGATGGAAGTGAGGAAACATATGCACCCATAAAAAATGATGAAACCCACATAACAAAAAACCTGACACTGACTACAACTTCAAACACATCACATAAAATTGTGAAGAACTCCAGACATAACAAGAAGTGGGGTCAGTCAGGACATATCTATTTAGCAGGGTGGTTATAGTTTGTGATTGAATTCCAAAAATATGAACATAGAAACCTAGAGTATCAGGGGATATTAGAGGAAAAAATGAATAAAGATGGGTAAATTTTTCAAGAAAGGTAGCCGAGCCCCTGGAGATGAAGGAGTGACCACTGTCAAAAAATCATGCTGAAAACCCTATGAGAGGATGATGCTGAGAGAGTGATGATTCCATAGTAGTTATGAATTTTTTTCTTTAAATATTTTTTATATATAGACTAAGATTATTTTGAAAACATATATATTAATGTATAGAGAACCATGGGATTAAAAAATTTATTTAGTGATCAATTAATTTATGATATTTTAGAACAAGTTCAATATTTTGGGAAACTTATATGATTAAGGTAAAGTGAAATATTATTATGTTAACATGGGATTCAATTTGAGGATAATGATTAAATTATACTATGCATGATTTTTAATTTTAAGATGGATTTATGTTGATTATTGTAATTTATGGAAATTATTATAATATCTTGGAGATAATATAACTATTCCATATACAAATTTGGTATGGGATATTATGATTGATTTATATAAATTGTAGATTTATATTAAATACATCCTTGATGAATACATGCTCAAATGTTTTTAATATTTGTGTTTCAATATTAGTCATGAATATTTTGATGATTTTTAAGAATAATTATTTATGGAATGATCTATGTTAAAAAATTTATGATATAATATAATTTTGGACATAATTGTATGATTTCACCATAAGAAGGTTTATTAAGTTATGTAATTATCTTACATTATTATAGAAATTATGGTTTTAGTTAATTCCTAATGATATTATTATTAACTTTTAATCCATCTGTAGAATTAGATGACCCATTTTATGTTGATTTTTGTGCATCATAAATAACAACATTATCCAGAATACTTATTTCATGGTTGAAAAATTAGATTATGTTGGAAATTGATTAAAGGTTGAAATTTTACTTATGATCTAATCATATGTTATTTGTGTTCATTATATAGATTAAAAAAAAATCCATAACACTTGCAAATGGATGTTTAAACATAAAATTATATCATACTGATTTCATATATGGTGAATTGGTGGTAATTGTTTCACCTCATTGTATTATTTTTTTTGGTCATCAACATTCCCTTGATCATTAAATATCTGACAATATATATTCTCTTTGACGCTTTATCCTTATGTTACCCTAAATTTTTATCCATATCTATTTTTTCCAATCCAAATAATGTTCTAATATTTTGAAACCTTGTATGTTTCATTATAGCTAACCTTTGTAATTCCCTTTTCTCTCTTTTTCAATTCGATGTTCTATTAACAATTATTATGATGTATGATTTTAAAAAAATGTATTTCGAAATATAAAATACATTATTATTGAGATCATATTCAATTTTAGTGTATAAAATTTATTAAGGGGTGGTGATAATTTTTCTCCTTTAGTTCTAAAAGTAATTTTATGCTCTATATCATTCTTAACATGAAACAAACAGATCTATGAAATTTGTGATATGAAAAAAATATATTAATCAAATGTGACAAAAGTAACATTTCCATTGAATTGGAAGGTACGAATAGGCTTATAACAATGTTAAATTATATATAATAATCATACTATGTTAAAATATATTTAATTATTATTAGTAAATAAGAACTCACATTTCATTAAAGACATGTTTTGTTTCTTAAATATATACATTTTTAAAAAAATTGGTTTTATTGTATATTATGAGATAAAATATAAATAACTATCTCAATTTTTTTGAAAAGTTATTAAGCACAAATCATATAATTTTACAAATAACCATGAAAAATATATATTATTTTTTTCTTTTTCTAAGAATATTATTTTTGTTGTGAATAATGAAAGAAATATTTTTTATTGAAAAATAATTAATTTATAAAAAAGTTACAATGTAATTTTTTTAAAAAATATTAATTTCCAATTTAAATTATTTCTATAAAATTTTTAATATTCTAATTATGTTTATTGGAATCAGCTTAATTAGTTAAGATCGAAGAAAAATATTTTTGTTTTCCTCAAAATCCGTTTTTCAGAAAATGATTTTCCCTTGAATTTTTCTTATTTAATATATACCACTTAAATAAATTGAATCATGGAAATTTTATTCCATATATTAAATGTTGTGTTATATAATATTAAATAGATATGTTTATTTATTATGTTTTTAGATAAACTATAGTTAATATTTATCACCTATATAAGGGTAAATTAGTTAAGTAATTTTAAAATGAAATGATAATGACTAAAAAACCCTATCAAATTCCCTTATCTAATTGGATTATTGAAAATATTAAATTCCCATAAATGCCTCAAAAATATTTAAATAAGATTCATTGATTATTTTATTTTGATCATTATAATATTTAAATAAATTTAAAAGTAAAAAATGTCACATTCTATCTTTCAATATGTATAATACTTGTTTTATGGAGATATAAATAACATTAATTTAGTTAGAAATTTTTATAATAAATAGATATAATTTTCAATCATTTTAATTTTTTTATATATTTTAGTGATGAATTAATTACCCTAATGGATTACGCAACACTAACAATGTATTTTTTTAGTTAGTAAATAAATTAAATAAATGATACTAAATATATTAAAAGTAATATAATGTGAATGAATTTTCATGTTCCCATAATTGTTTACAAGAAAAAAACATTTATGGAATTGTGAATGGATTGGATTCTAATTCATTTTCTGTCAAGTTCTTTTAAAATTCCAATCAAATTATTAGTTACTAAGCTGACATATTGATATTTTACAACATATAATAATTTATTGAATGATATAAAATTCAAAAAAATCTTATACTTGGAAAAGTTATTTTTATATGGATACAAATATAAAACATGATACATTTATGGGAAAATATTTCATTTATAGTATCTATATTCTCCCCTAAATTTTTAAAAATAATTATTGTTATAGTAATCATAAAAAGTTTTAAAAATAGTTGAAATAAAAAATGGGGGCGACAATAGAACCAAATATTGTATATTTTGTAACATACTAGATGATTTAGACACATTATCATATTATCTTCTGATAAAATAATTTTTGATCCATTTGAAAAATAAAATAAAATAAAATAAAATTATTTCATTAATAAATTCCTATAGAGCCCCTCCCCTGACTTATAAAGTGAAGCTCTTATCCGCTTTTCATAAAATGTACAAATACATTTATATTGGATGATCCCAATAAAAATACCTCATTTAAATATCTAAACACATTTTATATTAAATTATTTTATTAGAAAGTAATTCTAGGAACATCTTTTGTATATACCTAACAAGGGGTTTTCAGGGAAGAGGCGTTGTTCTTAACTAGGAATTTTCATTACATTTGTTAATATTACTATTTGAATTAATATTTTATCAATCCATTATATTTGATTTGTTAATATTATGTTCTGTTTATGTCATACCTTATATCCAACTCCACTACAATCAAATATGAAGAAATACCATTATTCATGTTATGGTAGACTACCTTCTTACGAAGTCATGTGATACATTTTTCATTACTACCTATCACATATTTTTATAATTATAGATTTAATGAAGATATATGATATTCTTGAAATATTTATATTTCTATAAAATTAATATATTCTATATTTTCCTTTTCATTTCTTATAATAACGACATATTTGTTCATTCATTTGTGTGCATTACCACCACCATGAAGTGATAATATTCGTTATTCATCACCACATCACATGGATGGTATATATAAGTGTATTTAATTACATAACAAATAATGAATAAAATAATGGTAATATTTTTAATATAACATAATATTTATCTTCTTTGCATTATGATTGATGATAATTGGAAGTGGTACTTAAAATTTTGTATGACCTATCATCTCCATGATTGTAACTTCATTTAGTTTACATAACTAACATTCCAGATTGGTTATAAATGCATTATTTACTTCTAAAATTATACTTATGTAATTATTTTTATTCAACATATTATGGAATATTAACCACTTATACCATAGTCAACCTGCTAGAGTCAACTTGAAGATATGAGCAGAATATCGTCAAAAGTTCAAAGTTAACTTAATATGTAATGCAATTAAATATATCATTATAATAAATAATATAATTTAATAATAAACATGAAAGTATATATTAATATATAAAATTATTAACATATATATTTTTTGTTTTTTATTTTTTATTTTAGTGAATGTTCATGATGTGAAAGAATCTTGGTAATGGACACATTACTTTAACAACCTCATTTAAAATATTTCAAAAATTTATTTTATAAATGTTTATATTCTTTATAAATATTATAATGAAGTAATTTTATATGTAATTATATTGAAATAAAATAATTTTAAAGGAAATTTATTCTCACTTATAATTTCATTCAATGGTTTTCAAAAGAAATAATTTTATGTATTTAATATGAAACATTTAAAAAAACAACAAAAAGAATTTTATATTTAAATGCATACAAAATAACAAATTTTACTGAATCATAATTGGTATTTGATGCTTAGAATCCTTTATAAGATTTTATGTTTAGATCAAATAAAATCCCTCATTCTAGTTATTCTAGGAATTTTAGTGATGAAAATTCTATTTTAATTTAACTGTATATAACAATATACAATATTGTTTCATATATATGTCTACAAGATTTTTTAGGAGTATAATGATAGAAATTAAATATTATAGGTGTTTTATAGATGCTATTTTTTGTATAAACTTTTAATAATATGATGATCCTATTATATGTCTCTAGTGAATTACATAATAACTTCTCTTTTTGGAGAATTATATTGGAATACAACCATATGGTTATACAAATTGTAATGGATATTGTAAGGGATGTATAAAGATGATGTACCATATATCCACAATATAATTTATATACTCTATATTTTTCATGGATTTTTTTGGGTTTTTATGGTAAGATAATAATATTTTTTATGGAATTATAATTCTATTTTATTTTAAAATGGAAAATTTTTATGAATTTTTTTTGGGTTCTATGGTTTTCATATAAACTAATATGATTACAAATTTTCCATTTTGTTTTATTATTATTATTATTCTATTAAAAACTCTAGGCAATAAAGATAATTTAATGTTTTAATAGAATATTATTTGAGCTCAATGTTTATAATGTTAAAGGAAAACTCTTTTGATGACCTCGGGTTTAGAAATAAAATAACATGATTCATTAATTTATTTTATGTCCCTTAAAAATATTTCTAATACCATCCCATTTTTCACAATGTTTTTCAAAGGTCTTATTTATGAGTAGAAAAAAATAATCAAGTTAATTTAAAAATAATAATTATTTTTCATAAAAGGAAATCATTGTTTTATTTATTGTACTATGGGATAAATTGATTCCAATTAGAATTGTCATTAATTTAATGTATCAATTTGTTTTGTTTGATTTATTTACTAATTACATAAAAAGATAATCCAAAAAATATAAATGAAATGGAAAAGGATAATTTTTGTCTAAAAATTATATTATTGGTTGATTAATCAACAGGTCATTATAACATTATCATGTATAAAGATATTTCTGATATGTCTTATCCTAAAATAGTAGTATTAATACATATTTGTCTAATATATAAAATTTATTTCCTTAGATTATACTTCTTACTAAATTACGGGGAGCATGGGTTTTACACATGCTTCAATACTTTCTGAGTCATATTAACAACTATTAATAGTTCACATCAATAGTGAGGATTTTAGGATAATATGAAAAATAATCTGATGCATATGTATTATGGTCTAGATGCATCATATAGTTAGTACACATATTTTATCTATATATTTGGTTCTAGAGGATCATAATCATTTTAGACTAATTATCATTATATTCATGCATGGAGATCTCATGTATAGGAGATCCTAAGGTTTGACCCACCGATAGGGATACCACATGTCTTAGGTGTCCATAGAGATTTTTTATGAGCATGTATATTGGATTCTATAATTATAATCATTATTTATGTTTATCATTTTTTACGTACATTTATACAAGGATAAAATCATAAAATTTATGTGAGGTGAGGTAGCTTGTTCTGGTTTAATCATTGGTGTCATGACACTAATAGAATGGTAAAAATAGGTTTTTTTACTTATCAAAAGAAGTGACACCTTTGAATTGGTTGAAAAGGATGACAGTACCTTTATTAAATAAATTTATGTGGTTCTTGAAAGAATTTATATATAATATGTTCATGAATATTAATAAGATTAATGATGGATAAAATATGTGTTCATCCTGCATTGCGAGGAATCACAATTCAAAGTGATTATATTAACTAGAGTGCCTTCAAAGGTGTTTTACATAGCAATGTAATTGAAAATATCATTATGGGTTGTGATTTATTTCCAAATACAACTCATGGTCATTGGTTATGATTCATTACTGGCAATATAAGGTCCTATAGGGCTTCACAATACGGGTATCCAAAAATTCCACTTATTCTGATGAATTAGAATTTAAAACAAACTGGTCCACATGTATGAGGTAAAATCATCATCTAGTTGATAATAATCGTATGAAAAATAATTTATTTATTTTAATAGTGTTTATAATAATAATGGAATATATTTTTCAAGGTATTGTTATTATACTTATAAACAAAAGTGAATATGACAATTTTCTTTTTCAAATGAATGGTATGAAATAACCTATCATTAAAAAATTACAGGTGTAATGAGTAATTTTAATGGTTCATATTAAATAATGTTAGATTTATATATTTAATAAGTGAGTGATAAAATATTTTCATTGTTTATAAAATTCATAATTTAGTAATAATTGTGCATATGCATCCAAAATTAAGGTTATAACATTCCAGGGACTGATGCTAAATTTTTGAATGTTTAAAATAGTTATATTACTTAATTTCATATTCATGAATAGTGAAACTCATAAATTTTAGGAATATAGTGTGTTATTATATCATCTTCTTCTTATCTAAAATCACAAATATAGAAATTTTTGTCTAATCAAGGCTATATCAATACTGATTCATTTTCTTAGGTCAATGTCCTTATTATGATCTAAGTCTTGTCAATAATAAATTTGGTTTATCACATCTTCACTAGGTTATTGAAGAATGATGACTTAGCAGATACAGTGAACATTGGGATAATCTAGAGGAACCCTCCTGTTTTATTTTTGATATGGGACATGGTAAATTTTTTATCAATTTGGAGTTATGAATAAACAATATAAAATTTACAAATCTATTATTTTTTTATTAATTAATAAATTATATTTCACACAATCTAAGGATAAATAAAATATTTGGTAAAATTGATTTGATGTTTTAAAATGAATCTTGACATATAAATGTTATCATACTAGTTTACACACTTTCTTAAAGATATTTATTCCTTTAATATTATTTATATAATGTGGTTTTTAAAATATACTTTGGAAAACATAGATATATCAATTGTATCTCTGATATATTTTACAATTTTATTTTTCACTATGTTAATAAAACCCCCCTCGTTAATTTGATAATGATTCATGGACTATAGTAGGAGAGGGAATATTTTGAGGTAACATTAACCAACTTATAGATTCCTTCCCATCCATAGTTTTTTAAGATCCATAGAAGCATATATAGAGGTATTCATTAGAATGTATACCTTTATTTGTACTTCATCAATTTTTTATTACAATATTATGTTCATATATTGATTTGTTGATTATTTCATCTATCATATCTCAGCTGTGTAATGGTATATTTCACCATATTTCAATAGTCCATTTTGGTTTCTTATAATTTATATAACCATATGTAAATAAATTAATTTATAATCATGATGTGAGTTATGAAAATAATTGTTGATTAGTACTACTTGATTATAGAAAATCAAATCATATATATATTCTGGTAAAATTCTAAAAATAATATTTAAACATGGAAATCATAATTTGTTATTCATGTGTTTATATATGGAGTTTATGTTACATATTTGGATTTAAATCATAGGATCACCAGTGATTGATGGTAAGTCACCTTTACTTTCAAATCAAACACTACTAGGCATGCTAGTATAAGTCACATAAATATATAGTTTGATTTCAATAAAATTAAATATTAAAAGATAATATCATAACCATTAAATATTTTATGTATAATCCTCAAGGGTATTAAACTCTAAAATTACATATCAATAATTGTATTTAAATCCTGATCATTACTTTTATATGTCTTCACTAATAATTTATCTTTAATTGATTAACAATCTGCACATTAAATGAATAAATAACTATTTATCTATAATTTTAACATTATTTTAATTATTTCTTATATAATCCTTTATCAAGATATTATCTAGGGCGTCGAAGATATAATTTTAGTTCTTAAAAAAGCAATTTTAAATAATTTATTATAATATAATCATAGGTCAAAGAAAGAATAATAATAATGTTTATTATTATTATAATTTATATTTAATATATGATTAAAAGGTTGCATGTGTTTAATTATTAGGATACCAATTCATGGTATGAGTATATAAAATATGATATATCATCTATAGTGTAATGAATGGAAACTAATTGATATGCACAATAAGTCTCTCGAAATAATCCTCTCAGCCCTCTAGAAAATATTCTTTAAAAAACTATAAGGAATAGAGATAATTGATCTCATGTATCTGTATTATATCTACAAAAAACTATGATATCCCATATTTCAAATATGTGGTTCTAATTTCATTAAATGGGTAGTGTGTAAAGTGGATACAATTATTCATGATAGAACTCATTTTTTCTATGATAAACTTCTATGCTCTACGAAGTATGAGAGATTACCACCTAAGGGATTATACACTAAGATACTCTAATGAAATGAGGGTAAAATAATGGAGAGAATAATATTTAACTATAAATAATTAATTACAATAAATTTTAATTATTAATTTAATTATGTATTATTATATTTTATGGGTAATGATACACTCTTAAAATCCTTAATGGTTGATATAATAACATTTTGATGAATTATCTAATGAATTTGATAATATTAGTTTTTATAAGATAAATTAATTTAAATATCTCTTAAATAGTAAAAATTAATTTTTAATTGTTGGATGATCCGATATGTTAGTGTTTTTTGTTTACTTATTCTAAATAATTGATGTTGAAATAGTTGATAATTTATAATTTGAAGGATCTTAGTAAACCTAGGTCTGTGGTCAAGTACATTATTGTAGGTACATACAATCATAGAATGTGTTCTATGAAATATGTGATTTTTTGACTATAAAAATAATCCCAAATTTAAAACAAAAAAAAATTATATCATTATTTATATATTCTGAGTGTTTCACATCCCACCCTTTGATATGGTCTATTTATAATCTGTAGTATGCTTAATTATTTGTTTCTAATGACCTAGATGGTGTTATGAGTATAAAAATAAGTTTTTGACATTTATGACTGAAATACATGATATATAACACTTTTTTATATGAAGAATTTGTTCCAAGGTGTGGCCTACATATCATGGTTTAGAATAACACTTTGATTATAAACTATTCTACCAAACATTAAATGTAGGGTGTCCCCTTGTACACCATGAATAGTTGAGCCTCCAAAAAACTATGGTGGATATCCTGGTTAATAAAAAGATGCAGTTCTTCTACACTACACAATGCCCATATGCCACATATGGCCTCTTTTTGATGCATGACAGTGACCAAAATGGGTTAAGTGAACCCCAACCATAATGCAGTTTTATCAGTTTTAGAATTTTTAATGGTTAAATTGTTTTCCTAGTATTATATGGTGTGTAATGCTCATTGAAGAGGAAGACATGACTATTAATAAAAGGTTATTATTTTTTTAACATGTCAATTTATCTTATAATAATCAATCACCATTCTTGTATTATTAGATATATCATATCTAGATGGTTCTATAGTGAAGTCTGGATGTCCTCATTTTTGTTTGAATGAAATAATTTGACAATACCTCAAACAATAATTTTTCCATTTAAGGGTATACATTTTAGAAACTGAGATATTTATGTGGTTTCCTTTATTCATAGTGGATTCAAAATTTTTTGAATCATCAATTGATGGATTTTATAGTACCCTAAAATTTTAAGAAAATGAATTTTTTTTCAATTGTGTGTATGACACACAACAACAAGCATAAAAGGGGATATAATAACCATATACCTGATAATATATATACTATTTAAATCAATTCAATATACATTAGACCTTGAAATTCATGAATCATTGAGTAATCTTGCATTACATGAAACAACGACTTTCATTAATGGTGTGCATTATATGAAAGACAATGTTTTATCGGATAGTATTAGATTGAAATTATCTCCCAGATGTTAAATAGGTGGTTATAAATAAAATTAGATTATTTTAAAAATATATATTTTACACAAAAAAGAAATAATTCATTTTTTGCAATTAATTATAAATGAATATAATATCAAATTTAATATAAAAAATGTTTTTATATAGAAAAACGATTTTTATACTTGTCAAGGAGTTTTATATTAAAAATTAAAATTATTTAATATTATTGAATACAATTTATTATATTTATATATTTTATAGTAAAAAAAATAATATTTACATTCATCAAATAGATTTCAAGGGAATTAGATAATATGAAACCTAATTTTATGCATAAAAAATATATTTATAATGTTGTTTTCTTCCTTTTAATAGTGTAACTATTTGAAACTAAATTAAAAAACTTTTATAAATATTATATTTCAAAAATAAAGATAATTTTTAAATTAAAATTTCATAATTTTATTATAGTGATAATTTTTTATATTTATGAGTAGTTTTTTTGATTAATAGTGAAAAATATTGAATTTTAATTGAAAACATCTTTTTCATCCCAATATTTATATTTTTAAATGACATTTTTGAATTTTTTAAAAGTAAAAATATATCAAAAATACTAGAATATATCAAATTGAGTTAATTTTAATGTACTTAAAAATTAAATTAGGTGTAAAAAAATTTAAATGGTTTGAAGATTTTCAGGTTAAGGACCCAATTTCTCATCACTTATGCATGATTAATATTAAATTAGTTTCTACTACTTATTTGATTGAAATTTTGAAAAATGAATTAAATATTTACAATAATAATAATATATCTTTTATATTAACTTAATCTTAATTTTTTACCAAATATATTAGTGAATGAAATGAAAATTAATTATAGTGATTAAGAGAAAAACTTGCTTAACAAGGGAATAAACCATAAACATAAATGAAAAAATGGCCTAAAACATTTCCAAAACACATTTTATGGGAATATTTAGCCCTATATTTACTTGGATATACAATATATCATTATTTTATGATTATTATGAATGAAATACTTATCAATAGTTTTTATGCTTTTATATTTAAAAGAATTTCACCCCTCATCCACTATAAAATGTCACTCAACCACCCACTTATTAACAAATATATATCCATTTTTGTATTTCAAAACCTAAAAAATCGACTAAAAACATCCTTCATCTCATCCTAGAATCCTCAATTGGTGCATTTATCAATCTAATTTCTTCCTTTGGCATAAACCAAAAGTATTTACCTGAAAAAGAGGTAATGTTTTTCAATGAGGACTTTTTTTATTCCTTTCTCCGCCCCTCCAATGTTTTTCTATCATGATTATTTAACAACAAAAATATCATTAATATAATTATATATATTCATGGTAATTTTTTACAAAAAAAATTCACACACTTCCATCAAATTGGATACATAGTTATCATTCTTCATTTTAGTGGATTATCGCATTGCGAACCAATGTCCTTAATTTTTCAATTACCACCTCCCATGATTGGGAATAATGTTCCAAATACAATTTTTTATGATATATATATATTTTATATTAATGATTTATTTATTCTTAATTAATTTTAATATTAAAAATTCCTTCATTCATTCCATTTTGTGGGAATACGATAACATCATTTATGGATGTGAAGACTACCTCCTTCTAAAAGTGATGTGATTCATTCACACATTATGTGGATGTATTAAGGATGGTTTTAATAAAAATATATAATATATATATATATATAACATAATTAAATTATTCCTGAAATTAAATGTAGATATATAACACATATATTTATTTATTTTAATATGATAAGAAAATAAAAGTATCCTTCACGCATACGTACGACCTACCACCTCTATGAACTGCGTATTTCATATATTCTCACAAAATTTTATTGATTACTCTATATATATATATATATTTATATATTAATATGATAGTTATATCATGGTTGAAATTTTTGATATGGTAAAAAAATTATTTTAGTACAATTGGAAATAAAAAACACATCAAAACATATTCAAAAATCAAGGAAATTAACACATAAAATTATGGAAGTAATTAAATATTAGTAAAGAATGATTAATTATATGTTATAAAATGATTATATAAGATATAATACATATTTATATTGTTATTTTATAATTTTATAACATTATTAAATGATTTATTCTTGTTATTAAATAGTATTCAACCAAAAAATGAACTTAAGGTAAGCGATTCTTGTCTCTCATTTAGTTCCATGAGGCATACATCATATTAACAACACATTTATTTATTTTGAGTTTATATATGAAAACTAATCTAGTCTATCGCTTTAATAAATTCATACTAATTGTATTTAATGTTTAATTTTTTGATATTTATTTTATTGGGCTTAAATTCTAATTTTTTTGAAGTATTACGGGATTTTGTCTCAATTTCATTTCATTGAGGCATATTAAAAAGTTATTAATATATTTACATTTATATAGTCTATATACCCCCCCATTAACATTTAATATCAGTAATAATTCATTAATAATGATATTTTTAGTTTCAATATTAATTACTTCCACATATTTTATATTGGTTTACATTTGATACACATAATCATTTAATTAATTAATTATTAATTCAACCTTATGATCTCTTTCAACTATTTATTCAAAACATTTATTTGAATATATTTTTTCTATTCTAGAAATTCTATTTAATGTGAATTATTTGATCATTTATTAATTAAAAATGAAATTTTATTATCCCCTGCTTATACATGATAAATTTAAAGTAATAATACCATTTTATACTCTTCTGTACTGAAAATGTTTTAGATTTTTTTTAAAAACCCATCTTCATTTCTCTATTTGGATGGAAATAAATTTTCATTTAAAAAAATGTTTGTATTTTAAACATTTTTTCTAATAATATTTTCAATAATGTTCCTTGACTAATGAAAATTATCCTTTAATGTGTTTTTAAAAAAATAAAATGAATATTCTTTTGTCTTTCAGAACACGGGACATTTTTAAACGTTTAACATTATAAATGAAATTCCCTGTTACCTTATAAAATATTTATGGATATTTATTTCATAATATCATTTAAAATCCCATTATATGTTTAATATTTTAATATTTAATGAAATTATTTATTATTATTTTTTCAAATAAACTGATTTTCAATGTGTTTCAAAATGAAAAGTATATTTTCATTCATAATTTTTTAAAACATCTTTTTATGGTTTTTATATTCAAAAAAATTAACTACCATTTAATTTTAATCCACTCCAGACATGAGTTTTGATTCCATAATAATTTTTTTGATATGGATTATGATTATTTTTGAATGTGGATGGTATCAAATTGAACCTCCCTGAATAAGTTTTTTTCATTAACTTCTCCATGCGTTATTCACTTCCATATGACTATTAAAGAAAAAAATGTACCATAAATATCTATATCATATGTCTTGGTTAAAATTGTTTAATAAACCATATACCATTTTTATATTTAGTGTATACTTTTCAAGTCATTTGATTTAATGTGGAATTATTGATGAATATATATAACATACTCTATATAAAAATCTGATAATTCCCATTGTTTATGAATTAAATAGATTATTCAATATATAAAGAATTCATTAGACAAAAACTACATGAGTTAAGGTATAGTTATTGAAATGTCTCTGATGCATCAGTAGTATCATGATGCATATCATGTGGAAATCCTCATCTTAGTGGGTTTTAGCTTAGTAGGGTTTAAGAAATCTTGAGGATAGATATAGATGAGAAATATATAATTTTCCTTGAAATAATTATGTATGATAATTAATAATTACCTTTATTTAGTATTTAGTATTAATTAGTATCACTATGTATTTAACTCTTACCAAAAAATAGATGCATTTAATTTACATTTATTTTGATTTAACAACATGTTTGCTTAATTATTTACATTTCTATATTGATTTTTACATGTATGGTTATTTAAATAACTTTTGTGTTTTTTGTATGTACAATACCTTAATTTTTACACACTCCCTCTCAGTATCACAATTTCAAGTAATGTGGGTTATTTTTTTACTTTTCTATTATGATTTTTTTACTTTTATTTAATATTGTTTCAACTATACATAACCTTTAATGGTCATTTCATCTCACCTTTATTTTATTTCATTTACCTGCTATTCTATGATGTTACAATGAATGATATGAAAGGATATGAATTATTGAATAATTTTATCCATGAAAGAGTAATTACTTTGTAATTTTTGCATTAAAATGCACTGTATGACTCATGCATGTGTCTACTTTTCTAGGACTATTAAATAGATTCGTCCTTTGAGGTGAATTTACTTGAGTATTATGACAATTTAATAGTATAAGGAAATGGATATGGGATTTTTGGGGTCATCTCACTATAATTAGTGTCAAATAGAGGTTTTTTTGAATCCTTATGAATATGATTTATGATAACAGATATTTTAAAATATTTTTTTATGGTAGACTTTGAGTATAGGTATAAAATAACATCCTAAACATTTTCTTGATACATATTTTTTTACTAGTACTATATTCATGTATGAATGATATATGTTAATGCGATTCTAGGATTTATGTACCTAGAAGAAATAACTCCAAAAGGGTGCATTTTTCTTGAATCATCTGTAACCTAATAAACAATAATGTTCCTAACTGTGCACCAAATTTGACACTCTTGGGGAATATTCAAATGTAATTCAACATATAGTTATTAAAAATTATTATGCATTTGAATATAAAATGATAATGATATATCTATGTTAAAACTATGATGTCATAGATTGAATATAAGGTAAAATTATTGATGTATCCTATAAATGGTTATATGGTTTAATCATAATCCAAGGATAGACCGATGAAGAAATAAAATACATGAAGTACATCTGTATTTTGATTCAAAAAAAAATTTTGAAGAGTTTTTTCAATAGTATTTTTGTTATAGTGACCATAAAACATATAAGGATAATGTTATATTTTAGAGGCATTTGTTTATTTAGTAAATAAGTGTTATGGATACCATAATGGCTAAATGAGTTTAATATTGAAAAAACATTAAATTATTAGACACTTATATTTAGGTCTTCTGTGGTAATAATTTCACATGATTAAGGAATTATTATTGAATTTCTAAATTTTTTAAGTTTTAGTGATATATTTATTTGGGTAGTAGTGAATTTACATTTTATAGGAATATATTTAACAATTTTTGTACCCATAATGGTTAATATGATCTAAATATTTATTAGACATTCAAAACAAATGTTGTATTTGAAACCATAGAGAAAAGGATATTTAATTAATATATTTAAATGATTTAAATTATATTTAATTTATTAATATATCTTAAAAATGGAAAACATTTATTCCATGTGACAATACAATCTATCCGGTAAGGCCCTATGACTTGAACTAATAATCTAAGGGTGATAAGGGTTTAATTTCAAACACTATCCTAAGAGATATCGTAATTTTTAACTAATAAACATGATGAATAAATATTACTTATTAACCAGTAGTATTAATTATTAAGTTTATTGATTAATGTATCAACCAAATTATTTTTATAAAACTTTTATAGTGATATTGAATGAATTTTCACTCTTTTATAGATCATATAATCTATATAAAAATTAAAAATTAAGGCATTAGACTTAAGGAAAATACAATTTTTGGAAAATTAATTTCTCTCATTATGTGATGATTTGGAAATTAAAAGAAAGAGAATCTATTTATTAGATTTTTCTTATTTATATATTATTTATATTAACATATATTAAATTAATACCTCAACTTTTGAAAAAATGATCTTGAAATAAAAAATTATTATCCTATTAAATTCATATATGAAGATTTAAATGGTTTTTAAATAATCTTAGATTTATGGTTTCTTAGGACCTTAACATTAAATTTATTAATCCCTTACTTGTGATCAATGACCTGAGACACTGTCAATAAATAATTTTTCTTTCCTTCCATGTCATTGTTCTCATATCCCACCTATGTTCTCCTACTTGGGATCCTAGGATGTGACCATTGTAATTTCATGTCTATAATTTTAAGTGGAGATTTTTCCAACTTTTATGATTTTTTTAGAAATTGTTTTTACAAATATAAAATCATGTATTACCAATATGATGTTTAAAATTTTAGGACATATTTTATTTAGGTTTGGGAGAACATAACCGAACGATATTATAAAAGAATAACATTTCATTCAATTGCATGTAGGTCAAAAAACACCAAGAATGGAAGGTAGTATAATATAATTATACCATAAAATATATTTACTATTTAATATAAATTTAATAAATATATAACCTTTAATGAATGTAACACTGAGTTATCTTTTGTTACATGCAATAATGACTTTTTCAATGACATGTAATTCTAGAAATACTGAGTTTTAATGAATAATATTAAAATAAAATTTATCTATTATATATTAAATTTAATATAATGAATATGTTTAGATAAATTATGAATATATATATTTTACACTTATAAAAAATTAATTAATTTCTGACCCACTAATTAAAAATGAAAAAAATCAATTGAATATGAAGTAAATGTGTTTATAAAAAACATTTATATTCACAAATATGTTATATAATAATAAATTAAATGAATTAATATATTAAATTCATATTAATGAAATAAATTTATTATATATTCAGTCAATTACTTTTTACATTCATCCAATAGATTTGAGAGGCATAATATTCAAACAAACCCAATTTTACACAAAAGTTATATTTTTATAATGGCAGTTTTTGACCTTTTCATTGTGAATCTATATTAAAACATAATTTTAAACTTTTATAAACATTATATTCAAAAATAAAATTCATTTTAAAATTTAAATTTTCTGAATTATCTTTACGACAAATTTTGGTATATTTTTGAGATGTTTCCAATTTTGAAGAATAATTAAAAATAGTAAATTTTAATAAAAGAATTTATTTTCATATGAATAACTTACAAAGATAAATAATTTTTTGAGATGGTTATAAACTAAAATTTATATCTATTATATGTCAATTAATATAAGCTAGTTCATTGGAAAGAATATCATATAAAAATTGGATATAGAAACAACATTTTTACTTTAAAACCCCGCATTCTCGACACATTTGGGAGATATATATTCAATTATTTTCCTACACTTATATGATTGGAATTTTGAAAAATATATTCTATATTTGGAAGAAGAATAATATATATTTATTTTATTGTAAAATTAATTTTTTACAAAAAATATTTGTTATTGTAATTGAAATTAATTGCAGAAATTAAAAGGAAAACTTACTTAACACATGACTAAAAGTTAAACTTAAAGGCCATAATGACCTAGAAACATGTCCAAAAAATTTTTTTAGACATAAATAAACCATATACTCTATTTTATAAATATGATTTCAATATTTGAGGCTGATAATGTATGGTATACCTCTCAATTGTGTTTACCTTTTTCTATTTTTGAGAACGCCACTCTCCTCCACTATTGAAAGTAACTCACCCCTCCCAATTATTGACATTTCTATAGACAATTTTATCATAAAAAAACTACCCCAATGAACTGAAATTATACAAAACCTCATCATATTATAATAATTTTTTTATTAAATCATTCCAATTATTTCAATTCTTGAAAAATGAAAGAGGTAAACCTAAAAGTGGTAATGTTCTTAAATAAGAACTTTTTTATTCCTTTCCCTACATATTCAATTAATTTTAGATAATGATTATATAATAAAATAATTATAATAATTTAATGATATTTTATAATGATAAGTCATTTAAACATTACTTAACAAACTTCTATCTTATGGGGTATAAAATCATCATTCATGTGTACGACAGACTACTACCTTGCAAACCGATATCGTTCATTCTTATATTACAACATATCATGGTTGAGAATAAAAATGGAAATAAGTTTTTATATATTAAATATATAAAATATAATTTTTATTTATTCATAACTAAATTTTATACATCACAAACCATCAAGCATTTAATTATGTTGGAGCATGATAACATCTTATGTAGACGTGTGGACTACTAGCTCCTTATAGCGATGTGACTCATAAATGATTTACATAGACTGTATTAATGATGGATTCAATAAAAATATGTGATATATATATATATATAACATAATATATGATAATTTAATCATTATATACATATATATAATTTAATTGTTTTCTTTTAATTTGAAAATAAAATTGAACCAGCGTTCATGCGTAAATGTTACCTACCATCTCCATGAACAATTCATTATATCATTTCTCATAAAATAATATTAATTACTATGAATACATATTTTATGAATATATATCGAATTTAATCCATGTTTAATATTCTATTTATAGTGAAATCAGTATTTATGTAAGATTAATAATAACTAACAAGTCAAAACATACTCGAAAACAATGTAATTAGAACATGAAATGATGTAAACAATGAATGATTATTAATGAATTAGTAATATTATGTTATAAAAGGATTATATATGATATCGTAGATATTAATATAGTTCAGTTATTAGAGTATAAAATTATCAACAATATAATATAACAGGTTAATAATTATTCAAACCAAAAGGGAGTGTAATATTAAGGATTATTTTCTCACGTTTACATTCGTGATGAATACACCATATTAACCAAATTACTTTTTTGTGAGCTGTATGAAATTCCAATGTTGTATTTTATATCTTAAATAAATTCATAATAATTTTATTTACTATTTTATTTTATGTTATTAATTTTATTTGGATTTAGATTCAAATGTTACCCAAGTGGTAAGGGATTTCTTTACACTTTTATTTCATTGAGGAAAATTAAAATTTTATGCAACTATTTAGATTTTAATAGTCTATATACACACCAATGGACATTTAATATCATGAAATATTCAATATTAATGGTATTTTCTATTTCAATTTGAATTATTTCATCTATGGGGATTTGAAATTAAAGTTACCATGTGGTAATGAAATTTCATATCTCAATTTATTTTTATTAGATAATATAACATCCTTATTATTGGTAGTAATACATTATTATGATTATAATTACATTTAATATCTACTAATGAATTCACACTTGTTTTATGTGTATTTATAGTTGTTACACAAAATAAATTCATTTATTAATTATCACATCTACATAATGATACTTTTAATGGTTTACTCTACTATTTTATTTAAATCGAAGTTTTTTATTTTTTAATTTCCATTAAAGGGAACTATTTTATTACTGATTAATAAAACTGTTTATTTTACTATAATGTTTTAATTAATTATATTTTAAATTTAATAGTATAATTTTCTCACTCTTTGGTACTAAACATATTTAAAAATCCGAATTCATTTTACTCTTCGATTGAAGATATATTTTCTTTTAAAAACACATTTTCTTTTAAAATCATGTAATCTAAAAAGTTATTCAAATATATATATTTTTTAAAAATATATATTTATGAAATGATTTTTCAAATGAAAATTTAGTGGAAACATATTACTATTTCTAGAACATGTGACATTTCTATATTATCTATAATGCCCAAAAAATGTTATTTTTACCTTGTATATAATAGAAATATTTCCCCAAATATTGTTTTGGGGATTCAATTACAATAATAAAATGATTCTTTTTAATGAATTTTTTTTAAAAGTTACTTAAAAAAAACAATTTTTAATTTTTTTAATAAAAAAATAATCTTTTGTTCATAATTTCTTGAAAATATATTTTTATAAAATTTATATTCATTAAAAACAAGAAAATATTATTTTTAGTCAACTTGGGATATTATTTTTTGATTCCATACTGGTTTTTTTCATGATGTATTATTATTATTTTGAATAATGATAGTATTGATATTCACTTTCATGAATCATATTCTTAGTCATTAACATCTCCTTGAGTTATTCACATATATATGATAATTAAACGTTAAATTTACCCTAAATATCCATATAAATTTTCATGGATATGATTATTTTAGAAACCATATTGATTTTTTAAATAAAATATATACATTAATATTTATTTAATTAATTAGGGAAGAATTTGTAAATATGTATCATATAATTAATACTGGCAATTGATAATTCACATTATTTATGAATTAAATCGATTATTCGTTGTATGATGAATGCTTTAGACATGAACTACATGGGTTCTGGACTAATTAATGCAAGACCCTCAATTCCTCAATAGTATTATGAGACGAATCAGTTGTCTTGCCTCATCTAAGTGGGGTTTTAGCCAGAACATTTTAAACTATCTTGGGAAAATATCATGATGGTAATGGAATCATGTCCATGGGAAACATGGCATGAAATAATTATTAATTTCCTTCATTTAGTATTTAGTTATCCATATCATACATTATATTATCATTATAAAATAATATATGAATTCATTTCATTCTCAGTTTATTGATTAAATGGCATGTTTATTTAGTTATTTACCTTTCCTTATTTTCCACACACTCCCTCTCATTTTTTTGATTAAATGGAATGTGTGTTTAGTCAATTATATTTCTATATTGATTATACAAATTGATTGATTATTATTTACATTTTACATATCCTTTACTGATATTTTGGGTTCACACTTATTTTGTTTCATTATTCTTGGATTCTATGAAATTCAATAAAAATGATATAAAAATATATCCAATATAGAATAATGACCCCTATAAAAATTATTGTATTTTGTGCATTTAAATTTAATGTATGTCTCATGTATATATCTAGTTTACAAATATTAATACACTGATCAGTCCCTTGGGATGTGTTTCCTTATATCTTATGAAAATGTAATGGTAGAAGACATTGAATCTATTCATATTGGGGTCAGGTCTCTATTGCATCAATCTTATGGTAGGGTATTTTCTGGCTTTTCAGTACCTTCTATCTATTTTGTTCAAAAAAACTAAATAGTTTTTTACAATTCAGTGTTCCTAGGGTAGGTGATTCTTTTAAAATGATAAATTTTATATAAAACTTTCAATAATATCATTTAAAAATGGTTAATGAATTATTGATGGAATGATTATTACTAGTTTAAATGCATATATTTTGGATACTTTTTTGTAAAGGTATTTATAATTATTTTTATTAATGGACATTGTGTCCAATGGATATTGTATTTAGAGGAATAGTAGTTTAAGGAATGATTTATTTTTATAGAATTACATTTCAAATCATGGTACATGATATTGAATAATGTCAAAATGTAGGTGAAATTTTCTGATAGCATTGAATTGGTTTTCCAAATAATATGTAAGGGACAAGGTATCCTAGGGTAAATATGTGAGGAATAGATTTGGGACAAGAACACATGGATGGTTTGGTGATTCCTATCCTGAAATTAAAATAAAACATTATGTAAACATTTAATTTTAGGAAGGTACTAGGGGGTTCACATAATGAGGTGTTCTCCCAACCATGTACTAATTGATATAAGGTGTTGTGCACCCGTATGCATGATTTTCACCAATATGTGAGGATACTAGATATCCAAGGTTGAAATTTTACTTCGACATTATTTAATGTTTCTACTCCTTACTTACTAGTTGAATGTTTTCATTTGAAATGAATTGGTTCATCATTAAATTATCTTTGAAAGAAAAAGTGTCATTATATAAGATCATTGAATAATAATTTTTTTTAATTTTTTTAATAAACTATTTTAAGAAGTGTATATTTACATTTTTAATGTTAAATGAGAAAATATATTGTTTATGCTTTGTATTTCATTAAAGGAGAGTAATTAATTTGTTTTATAATGAGTAATTATGGAACTCTTGGTAAGATCAAATTGTGATTGTCTTCCAACACCATGCATATACAAATTAATGTTGAAATATCTTGGTTTATATTATATTGGTAAAAGAAACAAGTTTCATAGAGTTGTGGGTCACATGCGATACTAAGGAGTGGATTCAGAAGTAACATGATGGTATATGATACTAAATAAAAGGTTTATATGGGAGTTAGTTTTGTAATGCTCTAAACCCATATTCCTGGAAACAATGCAATATTTTACTACATTATCCTGATTACAAAGAATAAAATGATGATGGACTGATCTATTTTGAAGTATTAGATCTCCATATTACATATATGATACAAATAATAAATTTGAAAATTGGAAATAAAAAGATTATACAAAATAAAATAAAATAAACTACATCTATAAAAGCTTATTTAACAATTTCTCCCTCATAACCTAGGAAAATGAAACATAACAATGGTGGTCTGAAATGATCAGTAAGTGTAAGTAAAGTGAAGGAAATAATGAATCAATATGATTAAATTAACCTGGAAAGGTAAATAACTAAAAAAACATTCCATTCAAATAAATGTATAATGAAAAATCAATATGGCTAGGTACAAAATTGAAACACATATGATCCAGTATATAAACTTAGAATGAACTATATCTAGTGAAATGTTGATGAGAAATATTATGTATGAATAATAAATAAATTATCTATGATTAAAAATATTAATTACTAAATGTCATGTATCTAGAACAAGAACCACTTCCAGAAATACCATTCAAAAGACATCTTATTATATTAGTTAAAAAATTTATTTTAGTCAACTATTTCGTTTAATGAGAGTATCGATATATTTTGGGGTTATCTATAACTGGACCCCACCCATGTCATACCTACGCAAATGATTTCTTATATGAAATTATAAATTAAAATAATAACTATGACTTCAAAATTTCTATATTGAATAAAGGTTACAGATTTATTAGTAGTTCCCTAGTCGAAGCTAAGTACCAACATGTTTTGTTGATGTTAATGAATGAATGATCAATTAAAATATCATTAAGACATTATCAATGGAAATGAAATTTAATCATTCCATAGTGTTTCATACCACCATAAAGAATTTAAATCGTAATCCCAATAAAGGTATAATATTAAATAAAACTTTAAATATTATTAGAGTAATGAGATTCATGGAAAAAAATGTCAAAATTTAGTATATACACCAAATAAAATTAAATTAGTGTATAATAATAAAAGATAATCAAAGTAATGTAAATTGAGATGATATTCCATTACCACAGGTTTGACTTGTCACGTGTATTTCTATCTACCTGAATAATTACATAGGTTAATTATCATCTTCTTTAATAACCTATTTCAAGATTATCATTACTTATAAATCAATTGTTAATATGTTTTATACAACTACTTTAACATTTATGTTTACACTGTATATTTTTACAAAATTAAATTAATGTGTCAACACATCTTTTTTAGGATGAATATAGTCGAAAACATTTTTATACAAACATATCCAGAATAATAATAGTGAAATATTTATCTTATTTTTAAATAAATTATAATTTTTAATCTAATCATGAATGATGGTTATAAAAAATTGACAAGGGATACAATCATAGAGATGGTAGATCACACGCACAGATGGGTAACATCCCCATTTTCAATGATCATTTTGGAAAGAAGGTAAGTAATAATATTTCATTATAGAATGATAATTATATCAAATTTTTTTATTTAATCATAAATAATTATATATTGGATTCCATTGATGTAAGTGGAATTACATCATGTTAAGGAGACAATAGTCCACATGTCCACAAATGACGCTATAACTTTTTAACTGTGTGAAATGGTAATAAAGAAAATGATATTTATTATATTTTGATAAAGGAAATTATTTGATGATTAATATATATATATATATTATTTATATTAAATATTTTGAATTAAAACCATCTTTTATATTTTCGATGTGTAGTGTGAACGAATCACATTTCTTTGAGTGGGAGATAGTCCACATTTCCACAAACGACATTTTCATATTTACGTAAAATAGAAATTATAATGGAATGTGTTATAAAAGAATTAATGAAGCATAAATACATAAAAAATACAAAATATATCAGATCTAAATATTGTTTACATCATAATGTCCACTAGAAGAGATGTTAAATGACAAATGGACAATAATCATTTCATGAGGTGGTTTTCACTAGTCAAGTAAAATATTCTGTTTGTTACCCATTAGATGGAAGTTTTTATACTTGGAAGAAGAAACCTTAATATATAAGATCCATGTTTATTTATTATTCATTTTTTTTATATATGAATGGAATAATATTATTTTAGGGAGAGAATAATGGAAATACACTAAATAGTTTGAGGGAATATGTTACCTCATAATTGGGTAACTCCATTATCTTTGTACGAAAAGAATTTGTTGGATTGTTTTATTCATAAAGTGAATCATAATGGAATAAGGTAGGAATTTTGGGAAGTGAATTGAGAATGTATATGATGTTAATAAGTGGTTTTAGAGGTGTATGAATGTGAGAGGGGTGGTGGTATTTCATAAAATGGGAAAAATTACCTAGAAGTTATTTTGTAAAAGAAGTTATGTGTACACACATTTTTACCCAAAATAGATATAAAAAAGAAAACAAAACATATCTAGTTGGGGTTTGTCTTAGTGGTCAGCACCCCATAATCCTATATGAAAAATGGGGGTTCAAAACCCATTGGGTATAGGTTACTGTAGTAGTACTGTAGCGGTATTGTAGCAGCAACGACACTATTCATTTAGCAGGTACTGTAGAGGCGGCATTGCACGGTAGCAGCGGCGGTACTGTGCGGGTACTGTAGCAAGCTGGTTACTATTCACAGAATGTAAATTGGGCCATATATTTGGGACTACAGGCTATGTAATGGGCAATAAGCCCATTGGGCCTTCAGGCTATGTAATGGGTTTCCCTCTACCCAGTTAAAAGAGGTATTTTCTTTGATTTAATAATAAAAATGATGCTTCGACCCCAACCTTTAAAAAAAGGAACGAAAACATAATTACTCTATGTTCACAGACATATTATGCACATCCAATTGGTGTTGGAATAGTGTATAATTTATTTGGGATATTGATATTTTGGTTTGTTCCCATATTAAACTTAATTTCACTTTAATTGTTGTAATTAATTATAAATACATTCACTAATCAAATTGGTCATAAATAAGTTGTCCATATAATATATAAAAAACTATTCTAATTACAAATATTGAATCCATTTTCCCAAATTTCAATCAAATAAATAGAATAAATTTATATAAATTTAATTTAACAGATGAGACAACAATGGAGGTTTATAATGTAAAAACACCCAAAATATTATTATATTTTTATACCAAATTTCAAAGTGAAATTAATTTCAAGGAGATAAATTGGAATAATTTACCAAAATATAATGTTACAAAAATTTAAACCCCATTAAAAATATAAATTGTCATTAGAAATAAATTAGATGAAAGGGTAGTTTTGAATTATAATTTATTGTTTTCACTTTTCATTAAAAAAATAAATTTCAATGAAAAATACCAAAAATATGGAATAACAATTTTTTTCTAATTTTCATTCAAGTAAATTGTACATTTTGACTTTAAAAATATAAAAATGTTCCAAAAATTGGATTTCAAATAGGTTCTTCATTAAAAGGTGGTAAAAATTCCTTAATAAAAATATAATATATTATGCTGAAAATTGGGTTTATTATTACCTTATGCCTAAAAAATCTATTGGAATAATACCAATAATATTTTTTTTATATATATATTATATATACATATATCAGATTAATATCACTCATTAATTGTAATTAATTTATTTTAGGGTAAAGATACATTATGAGGATTAAAATTATAATATTTTCTATCATATTCAATCAGTTTGCATATTTATATCTAATTATATTTTTATCCACTGAATTAATTTTATATCAAGTTAAACCACACTTTTTTCATAAAAATAGTTTATCCTTTTCATAACTACTAATTTATTTACTAGGATATATCTTATTATATTAAATAATATTTGAATAATATACTATTATTCTGTAAAACTCAGTCTTGTGTGAATCACAAACCATTTGAAGAAACTCATTTTTCCGTGTGATGTATGATAACATGGTATTACAATAATTTCAAGATATATAGTAGGTTTAATTTATTTAAAGTATTAAATATGTTGTAATGTATCAAGGTAATATATTCCTCTACATGTTTAGTGATGCGTGTATTACACGGTATAATATATAATGATATTACTTCATAATTTCTGGGTGTTACATTCACCGCACCATAATTAATTTGTGTCCTCTCAAGTTAATGTTGATATCTGTTATAGAGGGATTGATAATTGAAAATTATATATTATTGAAAAACCCACATCGTAAAAAGGGATAAAATCATATATTCTTAATAATATATAATGGCAAGTAAGATAGTTACATTACTGGGTTCCGTTATAGATATATAGGTGGGAAATGGAATCATGATCATGGAATAAAACAACAATAATATTGTTCTAATGGATAGTGATAGAAAATGTAGTTAGGGGAATGTTAATAATCATAAGGCCATAAATTTTCTAGGATCTAAGGGCCTGTTTGATTCATAAAAAAGAAGTACTAGGATAATGTTTTTCAAAACCCTTTTCCTAGAGTTGTGTAATTCATTAAATCTCCAAGAATATGACTAATATGTGTTAATATAAACATAATATTTTCCATTGAATATGACTTGATGTATTTCTACATCATCTCTTAGAGCATGATTCAAAATATAGAAAAGTAATACATTAACCACTAAAATCTCATCCAATGATAAAACATTTTATAAATGGTTAACATTTCCAGAAGTGTATGATCCAACAATTTATAACAAAGCTCACTTTACTTACAAAATGAACTTTTTAGATATCATGATGTGAAACCAAATACTATATATGTGAATATATTAATAACATGAATCAACATAATACTTTATTAAAAACAATAATGGTTCTTATTCCGTAAGTAGAATATAGTGTATTGGATACATTACTCAAATCCAAAAAATGTAAAAACTCCATCAATGATAGCATGAACTAAATTTTCACTAATTCATTACTCAATGAAAATAAGTTCATCACTTATCATATTTATGTTATACATACTAATCATTTATTTTTACAAATATTATTATTTTAATATTATGAACATATTAAGGGTTATCTTTCACTCAAACATGGGGGTTATAATACGGTTTAATTTTTACTTAATAAATTTTTTAGCACCATTCCATATAAGAAATCACATATTTAAATGAAATATAACAATAATAAAAAAATTTATATTTCATAAATCATATGATGAAAAAATAATCAATAAAATAATTTTACATCATATTTCAAAGATTCAGATACAAAAAAACATCAATAATTCCACATAGGTTGTTTAAATAATTTATCTGTGATCTTGATCCTATAGTTTATTCTGAGGTACATTCATTTAATCTTCCATAATAATTTTCTGAATAATTCTCAGTACATGATAGTAGGATAAGTGATGTGATAAGGGATGTTTATATCGATGATGACCAAGATTATTGGATTTCATAGAAGGATTTCATGACTATATTTTATGATCGTCTCTTCATATAGCCACAGTGTAATGATAGATCATGGGAATTCATGTATTTCAGTCATATTAACATGTCATGTATTGATTATGGTACAATCATTACCTAGTTTTTTTGGGTTTTCCATTATATTAGAGGGTAATGATATATCATGGGATAAATGTTTTAGGGATGGCTTATGGAGTTCAATTAAATACCTGGTGAATATATTATAGTATATATCATTCTCAGTGGTTTAGAACCATACAAATCATTAAAATGGTGACCTAGATACTGAGTTATCCAACATGTATGTGATATACTTAATACGGGGATGAAACTAAATTTTAAAATTTAATAAAATTGTGTTTTGATGAATCTAGAAAATTTATAGATAGACATGTTAGAAATATTAGGGGTTCAACACTTTCTCAACAAGGTAGATCCTTTTTCATGTTCTATATATACATGTAAATGAGGAAAGATTTTCCTAGTTATGATATAAAATTAAATGAACTCCTCACTTTGAGGGAGATAGTGATCTAATAGAGGATTTACGGCATAACACTATGTTCATCTATCAAGCATGAGTTTCATGAGAAATAGCGAACAACATAAAAATACTGAGTGAAATATATTATTTTTAATTGGAGTTCATTCATCAATTCATGTTTTATTAAAGGAAATCATGCCTTAGGATTCTGATAAAAAACCAAAGAGTGTTGTGTTCCTTTATGGATTCATAAGATGATAGATCATGGTCAAGGTTTGTTCCAACATCATTATATCATGTATAATACATCAATATTTTCCATATATCCATATAAATTTTGATATTTGATTTTTATAGCATATGAACATTACAAATGGGTTTTGAAGAAGAATATTACATTATTACTCTATGAATTATATATTTAAATAAGGAGTAAATCAAATATATTCTAATGTTGGGAGACATATGATGATACAAATGAATAGAGATATTGAACATCCCCATTACTGAAATACCTACATTAACAATTTGTAATAATTATTTCTCCTTATAGTACATGGATAAATATATTATGGTATGAGATTTATAATATCTGTTGATTATAGGGATTAACCTAATTTGAATAAATAGAAAATGATGATTTATTATGGGGAACAATCTATAAAATTTTTCTAAATTAGGTTGAGATAATGTGTTTCATTAGATAAGAATTATTGTATCCAGGAAGCGCTCTCCTAAATCCTTTTGTAAAATCATAAACATAATATATATGATTTGAAAACAGCCAAACTGGGATGTTTTTTACCTTTAGAATAAAAAATATTAATGAAATGATTTATTCACATAAATATAAAATAGATTATTCACTTTAGAGAATTTGGGTATTATGATATCTTCATAACAAGACTCAAATTTTTCAATGCAATGGAAATTTATGCAATTATTGCTAGATTTTCATATTATAGAATAATCCTTATAAATTTCCCATAGTGATCACTAAACATGATATGCTAATAGGTATATAATATGTATTACTCTTCTAAATATATAGGATAAATGAATAAATAAGAAAGGTTGACCTCAAATGATCTGACATGGAAAGGATACAACACAAACTATCATGAATTCATATAGAATTAACAATATCACTAAGTAAATAATAAATAAATATTCCATAGAATCATAAATGTGAGAACAAAATATATATAAGGAAAATAATTTCAGTAATAAAATTGGTTAAAATAAAAAATTTCATAATTATTTAATTCATAATGTCGAATCATGTAATCATACTATCAAATCCTTTTTCCCAGACATCATAAACATGCCATCAATCCTCAAGCTAATAAATATAAATAATAGTGGTTCAATACCCCCAATATCAAATATATTTTATCAATAGATATCTACCTTTTAATAAAGGGTCTATTTAGAACCCTAAACAACACTTAATACGTCCAATACATTCATAAAATGAATGGAATGAATAGAAAAGAAAATACATAATAAAAAATCACTTAACAACCAATAAATATCTATATGTGTAAAGATGTACATAACGAAAACATTAAATAGTAAAAAAACAAAATTCATATTATGATTACATAATTTAATACATTATATATCTATGGTATATAGTTAATGAAATATTTATTTGATAAATATATCCATGACAACAAAAAATATTGGAATATAATCAAGTGAATAATGGAGGGTGATAGATAACACAACATTAGATAAGCAAATGAGCTAATAATATATCTCATTTGGGAGGTAAGGTACTATAATAAAATTAAATAGGTATTATATAAGTCCATAATTTCTTCATAAATTCTGTATTAGATAAAATGATATGTCCCTTGTATGATATACACAAAATTGGATGTAAAATATTGAAATTAAATTTCATATATCATTTTTAGCATTGATAAAAAATGGAGTTTAAATTAACTCACAAAAATATTTTCATTATATTTAAATACGAGTTATAAATTTTTTTAAATAATATTAAAAACCTTAATATGGAAAATAAACCATATTCAAATATGTATATATGGACTAGGGGAAAATATTCATTGGTAGAATAGAATACATTTCTAAAAAAATTATTAAAATAATTACCTTATAATTTAATACACTCACCTTGTAATGAGAATATATATTAATTAGGAAAAATATCAAAACATATTAATTATGACAATCAATGAATATTTTTTATTATGATCAGAAGATCAACTAATGTTGAAAACATATAAAATCATCCAATTCCAAAGTTTTTTAAAGAACTTAAAAACAAAATATCTTGGAAAAAATTAAATAGATTCCTTTTAAAAATTATAATGAAAATTATATAACATATAAATAGTCGTTTTGAGTGAATTTATGTATAGAAGAAAACACCTTGAATCCAAGTAATAATTATTGATATGGAATAGAGAGATTCATGAAAAAATGATAAATAAGGCCATCTTTTGTTAAGATATTATTTTTTCTATTTGATAAAAAATAGAGTAATGTTTTAAAAAACACGTTAAATCCCAAAAAGGGGAATAAAATGTATTTTTTTAAATTTAGAAACATCATATAATTAAAAAAATATATATTTAAACATATTTAACTATGATAAAAGTTTTATTTAAAAAAGAATACATATGACCATGATGTCATTTGACTAAAAATCCATAAAAATATATAATATGATATAGATATGAAAATATGATGATATTAGTAAATTAATAGTTCAAAATATATTTATGGGAAACTATTTATAACATCTATAAGAATATATAGAGACTATTATAAAAATACCACATGAAATCAAAATTATTATCAAGAACCCATAATGTTTTCCTAACTGCTTAACAAAAAATATAGAATGAGGGAATGAAAAGTGGTATATTAATTTACATGAATATTGAGTTTATAATTATATAATATGTCATATATTAATAATATACATCATATAATGTAAATTTTTGAGTTATTCAAAACAAATATTAAAGAATGAAATTTTCTATGATAATCCATTAACAAGAATTCCAGCTTGGATCAATGCCTCCAAATATCACTTATAATAAATATATATTTATTATGAATCTATATTAGGTAATTTTTTATACATACATACATACATACAGATATATATATATATATCTTTAATAACTTTATTATATATATTTACACACAATTCATTGCTAAATTCAATTTTGTTTATTAATGGGTTCATTTCTCATGACAGTTTGGAGTTAGAGGTTCCAGTGCTTACACCTTGGTCATTATGTAATCACAAAAACTTAATAATGAAATAAATATTATTTTATTTATTAAATAAATTTCTATAATGATATATGTTTTTTGGTGATGAAAAATTAACTGTGTCGTTCATGGAGGTCGTAGTCTGCTCATACAAATTAGAGTTGTTTTCATTGTTATTATTGATGGGACAATAAAAAGATATATAATATATTATTTTCAAACAATGATAATTATGTAATAAATATAACATATATTCATTAATACAATCATTACAAACTATCATTTGTGGTGGTTTTGAAACATTAAATACAATCCTTCATGGAGACACTATGGTGTAAGTATGCCAGAGTGATATTTTCACTTCCTATAAGATTTAAATAAATTATAAAATATTTTATCACTCAAAATAACAATATATTGATATTTAGAAAATAATTATTACATTATATTATAATTTTTAGAATAGGTTTTTTTGAGGTACAAGTAGAAATAAATACGAATGTATTTGGTTAATACTTTTACCTTCTCATTGGATATAGTCATTTAGATTAGAAATCAATTATTATGGGATTGGTATTTTGGTATGAATGGTACTAGTAAGATATGTATAAGAGTAGTTTTATAGTACATTTGTAGATAATGGTAGCTAAAAGTTGGATTTGGTTTTATAAAGACGTTTATTGATGATGTGTTATTCTATAGGTAGGGTGTGAGGAAGCTCTGTCAATATTACAAATAATAAAATATAATAAATTTATTTCTCATTTAAAGTTGTCCTGATGAAGTGAAATTTAAAATATAGGATAATGAATGGTCTAAATATCCTCATAGAATCATATTTATACATTTTTTAGATATTTTATGCAATATATTTTTGTTTAACTCCCTCGTTAAACATTACTGTCATTATTATATTGATAACATGTATAAAATGGAAAAAATTCTTTTGGATTATAAGTAAACTTTAAATATTTGAAAAATTAGAACATAAAAATGAAAATCATTATTCTATTTTTTTATATTTATTTTCCAATAGTTTTAAAAATTAATTTTAATATTAGATTAAAAAATGAAGAAACATGTTTTTTGAAAATTACGCCCTTCTAAAAATAAAAATTATTTTATACTAAAGTGAAGAATATTTATTGGTATCATTAATTAAATTATATAATTTTTTTGTAAAGTGAAACTATTTTAAATTAATTTCTAGTAAATACTAAATAAATCCCTATAAATAATTTGTAATAGAGAATGATGAAAATAATTTTTCTTAAAATAAAAATATTAATTAAAAATTGAAAACTACAAAAATAAATATTTTATGAACAATTTTTTATTTAATTAAATTACTGAAAACACTATATTTAATTTAAAATAAATTTTTGATATGAATTAATTTCCTTATGATAATTTTTATATTTTGAATTAAAAATTGATGCACATTCAATAAAATTTAATTTTTAAAATCCATAAATTTATCCATTACATGACAAAACAAAATATAAAAATAAAACTTCTTTTTTAAACTGGTCATATTAGTCATTATTTATTATTCATATAATTTTCTATTTATATGTGAGTATATATATTATTTAGGGATATTATAGAGGGATCCATGTTTTTTATTATATAAAATGTATTTTTAAGGAATGTATGTCCAACTGCCAATGAGCCCGTTCCCGAGTGTTAAGGGCTCCTGCTTGACATCCAAGAGACCCGGGTTCAAAACTGGGTGGCGGCGAATTCCCATGTCACTATAGCAGTTATTGTTTCCGTTACTATTCGGTACTGTAGCAGCCAGAACTATTCACCCGATTTGGGCCTTCGGGCCACCAGTTTGGGCCTACGGGTCTCCAGGTCCATCGGGTATTCAAAGGCCTTTGGGCCACATGGCGTTCGAGTCATGTAGACCATGGACTAGCCCAGTTCACATAGAACAGGACCTAGAAGGGAACATAGCAACATGAGTGCAACCACCAGATGCAGAGCTAACCAGATTGGAAGAATGAGAGGGTACGACAACTACCATCGGGAGAAGGCACCATGCGGCTTTGTACGAGGCATTACTAGCTGATCAAAAATGCATGGTGAGATGCTAGGAGATCAATGATGCAGAAATCTGGGGAGGGGCAGTTCAAGTGGGCTGGGCCTATGGGTCATGTATTGGGCATGATATGCCTCTAGGCCTTCAAGTCATTTATTGCGGGTTTGTTAGGGCTTATGCCTTGGGCTTACTGGTCATGTACGGGTTCCCCTTCAACCCTTAAAAGGTGTATTATCCATAATAAAAATAAAAACAAGGCCTTTAGGCCATTTAGTCTGTATGTCCAACTTAGAAGGGGGTTTTAATCTGTGGTTTGATTTTCTAATTTCTTTCCTCATGATATTATCCACTTTAAATTGATAATGTTTTGATCCTCCCATATTTATAACTCAAACATATATAAATTCAATTATAATGAAAATAATGGAAGGAATGTATGTTTTTACAACGTTCAAACTCTATTTTTTCACTAGTTCTTACCGTTTTTACTACCAAGCATAGATATCTAGTTTATAATAAATGTTAAAATAGATTATCCAACCACTGTAATCCCCTATGACTTTTGATAATAAATATGACAATTTTTCACTATTTAAATGATTACATTATTTTTATGTGTGAACATAATATTGTAGCTACAAAATATGCTTAATATATAATCTATATGGAGGTACTTCCCCCGAGTTAGTGCACATCACTTTTCATTGTGTTGTTTTGGAGAAAAAAATTAATTTTTTAAAAACACATAAAATATCTCTACTAATAGTAATATAAAAACCACAATAACATGTTTTTAAGGTTGAAAATAAATTATATAATCATCCACACCAAAAACTAGTTAGATATTCACTGAATTTGATATCCTCAATTTTCCTAAGTTCATAAATATTATAAAACACTTTAAAAGTGTTTAAATAAATTATAGTAAACATAAATCGTTTAAAATATTATGTGAAATCATTTTTTTAATTCATACCCAAAACAATTTTATAAAAATATAATTATTTTTAATAAAAAAATTACAATATATCTAAACATCGTCATTATAGTTTTGACATCATATATATAAAATGTCTCAAAACATTATCTACTTCCATGTATATGAAGACTTCAAATATATTTTTATGCGTGTAATAATTTTAATATTGAAAAAGATCTGACATACCAAAATTAACAATTACATAAAAAACATTCATGCAACTTATTATGCAAGAACAAGCTCTATCTGAATATGAATTCATAATTTTTTCATAAAAATAATTTTAAATTCATAAACAAATTTTTGTTGAATTCTATAAAATTATACTATCAACATTCATTTTATTGTTTACAGACTATCATTTGCATAGTATATTATATCAGTCAATTAAATTGTAAGTTAACTTCTTTAATTTGGATTCAATCGACTTCTTGGAAGATGGTTCACATGATTTTTAGATAAGATCAAAACAATTTTTTCCTATTATCAATCATTTGATATTTTTTACATTATTTTTTATATCATTTATTAGAAATATATTTTCATGATATATGTAAAAGAACATTCCAGATATACATCTGAATGTGAAACTCTATGATCTTATGAAGAACATAATTCCCAATCCCCACTATACTCTCCCCCTATGTAATTTCTTACTACTAAGAACATAATAACTTTTTGTAATGATAAAATTTGGAATATTATCAAACTACCTATGTCCATAGATCAATGTAATGATATCCTCAAATAAAATATATATGCATCATCTATTTTTCATTGAACCACATCATCTTTCAAAAAACCAAAAAAGGACAATAATTTTTTAAAACAACATATTTTTTCCAAGATCATTTTGATAACACAACTCATCTAGGGAAGCAACATACAATTGAAAATTGTTATTTATTGAACCTATATGATGTATAAATTGATTCATATATAGAAAAATTATATATATCTTCTATAGTTAATGTGTTAATACGCTTTTCTCCATGAATGATCATAGTTTTCTAATAATTTTTGATGACACACGTGAAATCCTTCTGAGTAGTGTTTGGATATTTCTCATATTTAACTCACTCGGTGTCCTTAAATTTCCCTAATTTTATTTTTATTTTATGATATTTTTTTATCATTGAAAACATGTACTATATAGAACCCAATATTTGATAATTATGATGGAAATGGTATGAATATCTAATGGATATAGATAAAAAATGCCCATTGTATATTAATCATCTAGTTGAAATGACTATACACACATGAATTCTATCATGTAGTTTTCCTCATGTATAGTTATTCCATATTTCAAAGAAGATATCATATTTTTACTACTTATGGTTTGTAACAATTTAACCATTCATGCCCACATCCTCACCTCACTGCTTATTTGTATAAAATTATGCTATTCTTCAATCATGGATCAGAGTTCAATCTATGATTTATATTAATGTAAGGAATAGTGTATACATCTTGAAAATTAATTATCTCAAAAAACTCATATAATTTACTCGTCATGTGGTAATATAATAAGAATAGCTTAAATATATCCTCCAATATCAAAACATTCAAACTAAAATAATCATATATACTAGATATATTAAATCAATTATGGAAAATACATTGACATAAAATATAAAAACATTACATGTCACACCCAAGGGTTTATCAAGAGCTTCACTTATAGTTTTTTAATAATGAAGATAAATGCTTTATTAGATACATTCATTCAAATCAAAAACACCAATAAATTTTTGTTGCATAATTATTTAGAATATTGTTTATTACATTGTAATTAAAAACATGAATCCATATAAATATATAAAAATATGAAATTTCATACATGTAAATTATTAAACTCATCTCTATATGTGACCAATATATTCCCCTCACTCAATACAGAGTCAGTGATATTTTTTTGGAAAATATGAATTTTAACCAGGAAAAAAATGCGATGAGTGTCAAAGTCAGTATCATGGCGTATGATGGAAATTCAATTTTTTCATGAAAAATATTTTACTTTTATATAAAATAATTTTATTGAAAATTTAATTTAATATATAATTTTTTGTAAACATTATAAAATATATGATTATTGAATGAAAGAAATTATATTTAATTAAAAATATTTTTATATATTTATATACAAAATATATTTTTGAATTTATTAAATATTTAAAAAATTATAATAAATTTAAATAAATAATTTTGTATATATTAGCGAAATAAAATTTTAAATAATATTTAAATTTTGTAAATTTAATTTCATATGGTTTTAAGGATAACTAAAATTTTATGTAAATTTCGATTAATTTATAGAAGAGTACAATTAATTATATTCAAAATATCAAATCATTATACATATATTATTTTATTATATATTTATATATTTAAAAAAATAGTAAAAATATAGCTATTTATGGTCCAATAGAAAAGTTGTTTTGTAGAAATTTTATTTTTCTAATCTAATATTGAAAAAATAAACTAATTGATTTTTTATATAAGTTTATTTCCTGAAATAATAATTCATGATTTTTTTTTAAATTTTTAGTTACATTTATTAAATAATAGTTTTAAAATTAAACGTTAAAAGATAAATTTTTTAGTAGTTCACAAATTTATTTAAAATTGAAAATATAAAAACTTATATATTCATACTTTTATGTTAACATGGATTTATTATTTTAACTTGTCCTTTATACTAAATTTGATTGGATTTCATCAATGAGGATAGTATACTAATCGATATGTCATTAGAAAAGATGATCTAGATATATAGTGGGATATAACATTGATCTCTAGTATGTATTCTTGTATAAAAATGTTTTTCTTAAAGTAGTGATTATAATCATGACTTGATGGGGATACCATGACATTAATAATCAAATCAAAAGGTGTTATTGCATATGATTCCAATTACTTTTCAAGATCTATCCATTTAATATAATTTTTTTGAAACCATATAATAAAATTATACAAATTTTTAAATTGGATTAAAAAAAATCAACTAGAGAACCCATATAAAATAAATATGTCCCTAATTAATAAATACATGTTGTTAACCATATTTTAATAAAAAAAAATAAATCTAAAATATCATAAATATAATAGTTATGGTAAATTAAAATAAATGGAAAACATGGTAAAATTTGAAACACAATTATTCTCTCAAACCTATTCAACCATGAAACAACCATCTATGATATTTATCTTACATCCTTAGTTCATTATGAAAAACAATAAATAAAAATTTGTTAATAATGGATAAAAAATCAATCAATTTTCATATATATTATTTCAGTTTGAATGAATGATTTCGAATTTCCATACTTCCTCTACTCCCTGAGTGATTGTGGTAAATATAGTTTCTTTTCCAATTATTTATAATATAAAAAAATCATCAAAAAAAAATCAATTAAAGAGTAAAAATAAACTCTAAAAAGTAAAAACAAATCAATATAATCAATCAATATATGATACAGAATAAACAATCAAGTTATAACCTCTACGAGTAAAAAACTGATCAAAAGACTTTGAACTAAATTATGAATCATCACTATATGATTACCCCCTAAATACATTCCTACTCAATAATAAATAACCTCACCCCAAAATTATTACATCACAAATTAATTTTAACTAATCAATATTTATAGAATTTATCTCTAAAAAACAACTCAGATACAATATAAATATAACTACTAAGTGTAATATAAATAAATCTGAATTATAATTGATTTATAATCAAATATTGAAATATTTAATGACTAAATAATAAATTTACATACCTCCCACCATATCTTACCTTGTAATATATAAATTAAATGATTCATTGAGACACAAATCCACTTATGATTTTAAATGGAATGAAAATTCGTTAAGTCCCAGAGTGATGTATGTTCTCCAATAACATGACACCCAGTATTAAATCAATGAAAAAAATTAGTATGGGGAAACCATTATCATAATATGGAGTTCTTATTGTAATAATGGATAATTCTATACTAACGGAATAATGTCATTTTATAAACTCTATCTTGATCCTGGAGTAGAGGACACCCAATAGAAAAAGTGTTGTAGCCTGAATTCTATATTCCACCAATAATTAAACATCATATTAATCATAAATATTTTGAAAATTAATTTTAAAAATATATAAAATTATCCAACAAATATATGGTGGTATGACCATATTTGAAATATCAAAAAATTACTCCTTATAAGGCAGAAAAAAATTATGGACTAAAAATACCTAGCTCTATCACTGAGGCCTAAGCCTACTAAGGTCTAGTAATAAATTTATTAAATATATTTGGGTTTTTTTAAATTTCAAATATATAAACTAGTTATGAATATCCGTATTACCATAATTATTAACAAATACATTCTAGTTTTAATTAAACCGTAGTTGTTTAATGTACATAACTCTTACCACTTTTTTTTTAAAAAATGAATTATATTTCTCAATGGAAAATACTATTATAATTTATAGTATATCACTATAATAATTCCCTATAAAAAATAGTAAAATTAAGAAAGATAGATCAAATATGTTTTGAATATTAAATATATTAAAATACTAAAATAGAATGTTCGAATAATGGTTAACATATTTTAAACACTGTAAAAGTAGTTCTAAATTATCATCAATATATATCACAAATCATAAAAATTTCCCTAAATTGTTTTTCATTACCATTCCACAAAATTTTAATCATTTATATTAGTTTAATGGGATATATTGGTGAAAATTCTTAAAAATCATCAAAATAATCCCTCTTGAAAATTTCAACTACCAAAAAATAGATAAAGTAAATGATATTCCTCTAATATAATAATGAAATATGCACGTCACATTGAAATTAAAACAAATTAAATTTAATAGTTTATTATTATAAAAACTATCTCTTAATAAAGCTCATAATAATATAAAAAATAAAATTTTATTCTCCAATATCTAAAATAATAACCATAAACCATACAGTCCACGTAAAGTATCTTGGGATATTACATAAAGTAACATTAAAATACATTCCATTATATTTAATGAACTTTTAACAAAATATTAAAATTTAAATCATCCGTAATAAACCCCAATAGATAATAACATGGTTATACATGAAAATACAAAAAATACCAATATTTATGATAATTCATTAAAAAAATAACATTTTTTAAAAAATTAACATAATTGTAATTGATAAAATAATAATTTTTTCCCATTTTGAATTATGGGAAATACACCTACACAACACAAAATCCTAAAATTAACATTTTTCAGTATTTTTTAATTAAATTAACTATAATATCATAACTACAAAAATATAAAAACATATGGTAATTAAAATATATCCTAAACTCCATTATTCAACTAAATTATAATCTATACACCTTTAATTAAATTATAAAAATTAACATCCCAAAATTCATTATCTGATTTAAATTTAAAATTTAAAATATTATTTAATATATTTTACCTAAAATATAGAATCAATAATTATAGCAACAATGAAATATTTTTTTATATAAAAAAAAGGTTATTCTCTCCCGGATCATGACCATTATATGTTACATAATAAATATCACACAAGTTACGAAAAAAATTTGATTTCTAAATTTATTAGAAATTTGTTGGAATATCATTCATAATAATAAAATAGAACTAATCTCTAGGTTGATATCTACATCATTCCATTAGACATCAAATTAATATTAATTGAAATATATCTCATTTCACCCTATAAAACACCTAACAATAATGACTCAACCAACAAGAAATAAATAGTTTTAAAATTATACTTGAGCTCATTATAATGGATATATAACCATAAAAAAACACTTTACATAAAATTATAATTACCTATGATTCCTGATTAATAACATCTATATCTAATAATAATTCATCTTTATAACCCATAATATATAATATCCTTAAAAAATAATACTTGGTATTATTAATTAAATTATTATAAATATTTTCAATTATATATCCATCCATTAATGTGACACACATTAAAATTATTAACCATACAAATTGGAGAAGAAGATAATAAGTCATATTAGAAATATATTCTACTATCCAAAAACAATACATATTCTACTAAAATTAGACAAATAATTTTCTTTATTATATATTTTATGTTCTTGTTGAATTATAGTTTTAGAGAATTATGTCATAAATAATATATAAAAAACCATATATTACAAAGTGGGTTGTTTTTGTGTGTATTTATTTTCCCCAAAATGTAACTTTTAAATAAAACACATTTTCTTCACATAAAAAACACCACAAGATTCATCATGACTTCTTCTATTTCCATACCCATCCATAAACCCTATGAAAAGTAGTTTAAAACATGGGAAGTGAATAAAAATCCAAATAAGGGAACTGAAATGTTGAAATATAGTAATCAAGTGATACAACTTAGAAAATCATTAAATTTATCCTTTATCATAAGATTATTTCATCATTTAATAATATAATGAGAACATGAAATCCAAATACCTTTTAACCAAAAATTCTAGCCAGAAGTGATGCTTCTGACTCTTTATTAAATAAAGGAAAAGAGTACAGAGAAGACGGACATGGTCAAACAAAGAGACTTGCCCTCATCCATCAAAACACAATGTTAAAGATCATAATAAGACATATAATTCCCATAATCAGAATCTAAGATGTTTCCCATTCAGAGTGGGACTTACCGCGATTGAGTATATTAAGAAAATCATAATTAATCTTACCTGATAGCTTAGAAGAGCGAGTACACATAATGAGAGGTGTATTAGAGTAGTCCAATGCATTAGAGAGTTATAATGAGGATCATAATAATTGGATCATAATTAAATTCAATCCCCACATTAAAAATAATTAGATCATAACTAAATTAATATGAGTATCCTCCTTTCTTTTTCCCACTCCTTATTTCCCATAAAGACAATGAACATTATCCAACGCATTAGAGTGTTATAATGAGGATCACCCATCTTATGTGTTGTGTGAGGATAACCCATCACATATGTTGTAACAGACCAATAGATCCCATGAGTTGTATCAGGTTTCCCTATTAATCATTAATAATGTACTATATCACGAGAAAACATTTATTATTTCATCTTTTTTAATAAAACCCATAAAATATATTTTTTAATCATATGAAATTATATTTTGAAAATAAAAATTTAATTTTCATTACAAAACTGATTTGAAAAATAATCATCACATAATAATTTTTTACTAAATAATTAAAGAAATATGTTAAGGAATAAAAAATTCAAATTAATCTTATATGGTGTAAAATTCCCTTGATATCACATACATTAAAATAAAACATTATTTTTTCTTTTTTGTAATTGAACTCACTCAATTTCATAGAAAATTAATTTTTAAGGCCATCAAAATAAAAAAAAATATAATTAAAAATATAATTTATTAATATCCATAAAATATGATAAGAATATAATTTTACAAATATTATTTTTCAATAAAAAATGTTTTAAGGGAATCATTAAATGAGGATTTAGAAGAAAGATTCTTACCTGGAATCTGAATCATCATGTCTCTTATTTATCATCTTAAAGAAAAACAATTATGTTATTTATTTACATTCCTATTAAATTTTTTCATTTAAATTATTCCTTTTATTTTTTTAATTCCATTTTATTTAATGTTATTGATTTAATTATGTTATGGTCTGACATTTTGATGATATTAATCTCATATGTCAGAAATGACTTTAGTACGTTCACTATATTCAAAGAGGCTTTTATTCTACAATATCTGTATTTATAATAATAACTTATTTACCATTTATATGTATATATATTATATTAAAAACCAAATATGAATTATTGTTATAAAAATGAACTATGCAATAATCATGGAGATAGTAGGGTGTACCTATGCATGAGTAAAGTTTCTTTTTATCAGTGTTCATAAGGTAAAGAATTTATGAATTATTTTATAATTATATAACAATTTTTATACAAATAATAACATATTATTTAATTAAATATAAATATAAATATATATATATATATATTTATATATATTTTCAAAGAGATGTGGCAATGAATAATGAATTAAATCACTCCATGGATGGGTTTTCCACATATATCCATGAATGAAATTATCATTTTTTAGTGAATGGAATGATTAGAAAATATATTATAAATAACATTTATAGATTAATAAATAGGTTATTAATAAAAAATACAATACGACCATTTTCTAAATCCCATGACTCGAAAATTTATTTAGAATAATAATAAACATGTACAAGGAGAGTTAGAAAAATAGTGTAAAAACATGAGAGTCAGTGGAAATCCACTACCCAAAACAAACAGACCACAACCTAAGAGACAACAGTTTCTTCATCTGTTGGTGAGAACTCGACTTATTTTCATGGATGATGACCCATCCTCAATGTTTATAGATATTTCCATTGAACATTATCATCTTGAGTATCAATGTTGACATATGGTGGGATGGAGTTCCCAAGAGGCTGAACATCTTATTTTCTAACCAGAAATTTCCTTGTCATGACATCCTTTGTGCCTGAGTGAGTGGATACAAGAGAATTACTAAATTTTTCATGGAAAAACTCATTGATATTATACATATTTAATATTCCAATATAGATAATTTTACTAGATTTGGACACAATATTTTTAGGAAAGACACCCATTTGACAGCGGTTGATGCTTCCGTAGGATAATATGAAGTGTGCTCTTTGTCTCCCAATGAGTGACCATCATCTCCCCTACATCCTATAGTGAAATTTCATTCTCCATCAGTGTACCATGAATATAATTTTTCTATACATGCTTGTTGATGAGACATCGGTGATTTTTTATTTTGGGGGACAATAAATTAGAACCCACATTCATCAATTTCTCCGCTTTGAGATTAACTGGATGCATCATAATATCCCATTTAATTTTAACCTTCATAGTTCTTGTAGATATCATATATTCCTGAATGATCTGTTGATCTTGCATTCCATTTATAGATACCTCACCAAATAATTCATCCTCCCCGATCAACCTTTTATTTTGATAAATTTGCTCTACCGATTACATAATAAGGTTTTAATGTACAACATCATTATCTATGATAGAAGTAGTCGTATTAAAATCATCAAAAGAAACAAACATTTATAACTAATCATCCTTGTTAATCCGACCAAGAGGGTCCACATCCACATCGAAAAAATGATATATTAAAAGGATATCTAAATGTAATATCATTCATCCTCATTGACCCATATTTTACTACGGCCTTATCACTATTATAATTAGTCATTTTAAACCTCCAATAATCAAACTGATTCCCAAAATTCCAATAAAAAGAACAACATAGAACACTTCAGAAATTTCTTCCACCATGCCCAATTGATAATCAGATGGAAAAAAACACCATGACATACACAAATTCAATACCCAATTCAAAATTTAATAGTATATCAACCATGAAGATTGTGTCAACTAGATTTGATCTAATGATATTCAATAAAAACTATAGTATAGTTCCAATATGTAGTTACCTGAGTATCATTTCCATGATTAATAGGTGTACCCAAAGATGATGTAATATTAAATAGGATATTTTTAAGCAATAAATACCTGTTTAACTCCTCATGGTTAATTAATTATTGGACCACACTTTTATTTATATGATTCATATCAAGATAGGGGTCCCAATAATGGATTCTCATGACTCCTCAATTGTGATTCAAAAATATGTATCCCCATGCTTTAAGATTTTGATCTTTTAAAAGAATGGTGTGTTGTAATTCCTTGTTGCACTTATATTTTATTTTAATAAATGGAAAAAGGTCTTACTTTTATTGATCTTTCTTGGTTATATTAATAATGAAAAAAACAAAATGTAAATAATTAAATAAATTTAGACCTATAGATTCCAAATATTTAATACATTTTAAGATATAGAACCCAAATAAGTATAAGAATTTAATTTCATATTAAACCCTCAAAATGTAAATACAACTGGTTTTTTAGAAAATTTATTTTCTAATATAAATATTTTATAGGAAATATGGCAATAATACTCATTTCATTGATAATAATTGGATTACAATTTATCTAAAGGATATATTTAAATTTTATGTCTAATATATAAAATAATTTCACATTTTAAATCATTTATATGAAATTATACTGAATAAATTCAAGGATATGGAAGAATAAATTTATAAAAAACTATTATGTAAAAAGTGAATAAAAAAATACTGAAACAACAAGGGTGTTTACACAATTTATATTGAACCACCACACACATGTCATCATCTACCAAAGTATTAAAAAATTAATATACTCTAAAATCCCACACTGGGATTGATTCAAGGACCTCCCTATTTGAAAATGAATCTTTCAACTTGTTAATATCTCAATATGTATGTGAGAAAATAAAATTCAGTTGATTTACATGTCATCGAAAGTCAATCAAATGATATTAGAGCTTCTATGGAACCATCTAGGTTCTTTTCATTGGAGTGATAACAATATTTTTAGAGTCTGATTCAATACAAATTGAATTCAACATATGATGGAAAAAATGATTAATAGTGAACAACATTTCCCATTACTCAGCTTTTTATGTACTCAATAATTCTATACAATGTTAAAAACGTCCCTTAACAAATCAATAGTGTTATTATAAAATTCCACCACAACCCTGTAGACTTGGAGTACCCGAGCCCACATCATTAACATTCTCTTTGATCCCAAAAAAATATGAGTTATCCATAAAATATATTTAAGAAAAAGAGGTTTATTTGTTTACCTACAACTCCTAGTTTCCTTAGGATATTTGGGTCATCCATATAATTATTCATAGATCCCATATTAATTTGTGTAGCAGCATGAAAATACCTGTATATCAACATAATTCTAGAATGAGTGGAAGGCATCTAGTCATTAAATTTAATCACATTTCAAGCCCCTGAGATGGATGTAATTCAAGATGATATGGCCACTAGTAGTAGTAATAAAACTTCTTTTACAATCTGGATCTACAAAATATAACCATATTTTCCTACAAGGTTCATCCTACAATGAAGTCTATACCAAATATGCACCCTCTGTATTTCAACATGGACTTTAGAAAAGTAAAATGAATAATCATATGTTTATTTCATTCACTAGATCTAATAAATAAGGGGTAGGATGAGGAAACTCACCGCCCATATCTCATTATTTGATCACAAGTGGGAAGTTTTTTTCTCCATATTTTTCATATCAGAATAAAAGTTGATGGTTGTATGAATATATCATTAAATTCTACAATCCATGATTGGATTTTGGTGGAACTCCAAATCATGATCTTATAATATTCCTTGGGAGTGAACTGGTCATTTCCACATGGAATCTATAATAAAGTGACAATATCTATGAAAACAATGTTTTTTATATATAAATCCATCTATAAGATAAAAAATTGAGTCTGCTAAAATGCAGCATGAAGATATATACTATCATCTGTAAGTGCTCTGGGGGAATTCTCATCCTATCCCCAAGAAGATGATTGAGAAAACATCATTCCAACTATTGTGATAAGAGTTATTACTCCATATCCATTTAGAATCATATATGATTTCATTGAATATGAATATATTTGAGGGCCATAGAAAGGAGTGAAGATAATATGGGTACCCATCCATAGATTTTACCTTGAACCAACTTCTTTAAAACTCATAAGATGCATCCTTGGTGGTGATAATATTCAATTTAAACATTTTAATCCAGTAATAAATTAGAATTTTTACTATACTTAATTCTCAATACTCACATATCAAGGGTTTTAATGTAATTCTTCTGGGAAATATTTATTAGATTTCATTCATGCAAAGAACCAGTCTATATGAAATTTCTGACCACACATTGCAGCTCCTGGTGGAGTCCTCTATACAACCTATAAAGAGAAATTTAGTAAAAAAACTATTAAGAGTGACTTAGTAAAAAAACTATTATTAAATGAAATATTTAATGAGAAAAACTCTTTCAACTAAATACATGGACTTCCCTTACCAACTGTCCAATTGCTTTGTGATTCCAGTGTTAATTCCTTTGAAAAATTGGCTCTTTAATTTTTCATAAACAAATATATCAATGATGTTGTTAAAAGAAATAGACCCCCCACAATCTAGTCTTCCTTGGAAATATGGTTTGGCTACCCAAAGAAGGGCCCTAAACAAAAAAAAAACAATTTCTCCTTCTAATGGCATATCCAACAACATATTTATAGTTATGGAAGAGATCAATGATATTTGATATATTTCTCCATGATTATTTTAAAAAATGAAGTATTTGATCATTATAAAATAACTATTAGGGAATGAATAATTTCCTCCTAGGATTAATATACTTAAAATGTAAAACATGAGTAAGGTCATTTATGTACCTACTCCGATAGTGTTAAGCAATAGGAATGAGAAACCCTGAGATAAGATCATCTTTTCAAACTCCCGTGGTGCAATGGAAAAATACTCTTAGAGTCTCATTAAGAATAATGTAAAACCTTGTAGATGAGATAATGGATCTAATGAATATCACAATGGTTCCCTTTAAAATCCACCCTATTTAGAGTTTTGGGTAGAAAATTCCATTTCATAGTGTTAAATTCTTTAGAAATGTCAATAATGAGGGAAAACTTCCACTCTTTTCTCATTAATATATACTATCATTTCATCATAAGACATGTTATCATCCAACTGGACTACATATGAGATCATAACATGAGATGAATATGGCATATAGTTTCTCAATTTTGATAAATGCAATATGATACGTACCTAGAATAAACTGAGTGGTAGTTCCACAACGTATGAGACAAATAAAAAATTCCCTATTATTTCAAACTGACTAATGAAATTTTGACATAAGTACCCAATATTACTAAAAATATTATAGGTTAATATGATGATTATTTATGATAATCAAGATCACTTATCTGAAAATATATATATTTCCTCATTTTATTCTCATAAAATTGTTTCATACATTGAGACATCCTCATAAATGTTTCTACTCATCATTTAATAACAAACTATTTTTTCAACCAAATATTGTTCCATTAACATCCTTTCCCATACTTAGTCATAAAATGTATTATTCTGAAACCTCTTTCCATAAAATTCCACAAATGTTTCTATGTTTATAAGGGAATGAAAACTATTTTCCCATGGAAACTCAAACAATGAATGTTTTTATCCCAAATTCCATCTCATTCCATTTAATTATAATGAGGCATGTATTCCATTATCCAATTTATTTTTTAGACTATACACCATTTTGATAATGAAAAGTTATTCTAAAACTTAATTTAGTACGTTATGAATTATAAATTAATTTCTAAAAATTATATGTGAACATGAGATAATGATTAGTTACAATTGATATAGGAACTCTATAAAATCTTACTATATTCTTGAATTATAGTAAGAAATGATTATATAAATACATAATACCTTTAATTAGAATGAAATTCGAATATTTTTTTAATCTACATATAATAACTCAAATCATGTTATTACCTCGAGCTATGTTCATTCCAAAAAACACATAAATATATTTTCTCATTAATACTTTGGAACTAGAAATGTACGAGGTATCCCTTTCAATAAATGTCATTTATTTATAGCTAATTGAGGAGAAATTTATTTCCTGGTAATGTATGAAATATCTATTTTCGTTTAATATAACTAGCAATACTCAAGATAGTCTCTATACATCATAGTTCCTAAAGGATGAATTAAGAATATTGGACTATGATAATCACTAAATAAATTTTTCATTAACTAGAAATCAAAAGGCACAAAAAATATTTTTCCAATAATGAAAAAACCTTCTTCATCAACAATAAAATATATAAAAATACCCATATTAATTAATATTTCCATTTCTTATAAATCAATATCATCCTTATTAGCATTCCAAATTCATTATGATAACAAATATTATGCTGAAATGGGATGAAAACCTATGGAAGATTTAACATCTCTATTTATAGGATAAAATTCATCAATTCAGTATCCTAAAGCTCACATCCCAAGCATAACATGGTTAATGTAGAATTATTTTCTTACTCAATGCATCAAATAATTTGTATACCATTTCTTGATGGAAAGGAATTGTGTAGTAATATTCCACGAATAGTCCCATCCAACATCATTTCTTCACATTAATCTCCCTCTGAGTAAATATATACATTAATGTTCTGTGATCATTAATTTGTTTTTACTTTCACATTTTAATTATTCCAAATTTTTTTAATTATAATTCTACTGCAGCTAATCCAAAATAATTTATAGTATAATTTAACTCATGTGGGCTAAATTCCCATGAATAAAATAAAATTACTAGATCATTTTTCATTAAGAAAAAAACACATACATTTAATGAATCGTAACTATACATGGGAAATTACCCATTTCTAGAGGGTGGGGTCAAAAATTGAGCAATTACCAATCTTATTTTTAGTTCATGGAAACAATCATCACAATCATTTTTATAATTAAAATAAACTCTCTTCATGTTATCATTATTTTTGATCTATATTCCCAAGAAATGTTTTGAATATATATGTTATAGTAACCTTCTAATCCAGGAAAACATTGAATCTCAATGAAAATTTTAGTCCTATTTCATTCATGTAATTTTTTTCATATGTGTCTTCTAAATCATCATCTATTTGCATTACTTCTATGAATAATTTCCCATAGTGAGTTTAAAATAAATAGGGAACTATTTCTCTTGAGTGAGATACCGTAATGAAAATCATTTCATGGAATTAAACTCATCAATATCTCGGGTAGTCTTAGCCAATGAAAACTATCAATACAATTCACCATTAAAATGATAAAATTAATGAGTTAAATTTTGTTTTTTTCACATACCATGACATCAAATACCTTTTATAGAGAACTGATCTATCCTTTGGCACCAAATTGATATTAAATTCCAAAAAAATCTAATGGGTGTTGTTTAATGGAATTATCAACTATAAAATTTGTTAATTATAAAATATTTAGTTTATATAGATAATGGATAAAACGTCCATTTATATCATGCATCAATTGATCCACCACACAACCAAACTTCTCTACTCAAATTCCTACAATTCAAGGGTGTTGATTTGGAAGGATAGTGTCCTCTTTATGACTTCCTACTACATATTTCCTATTTATTCTATGGAAAAACATTCTAATAAACATAGTTTTTATGGGGAAACATGTTAATGTTCATATTATATATCATGATAACCATAAATTATAATTTATTTTTGGTATTATCTTATATTATCTTGAAATTCAATATTATCTAAATATTTCATCTGAAACTAATTCTAAGAAATTTCTTTAAATGATGCATATTAATTTAATATTAATATATAATTATCTTTCTTAAATACATGAGAATAATTATGGTTTAGTGTTTTAGATAATTAGATAATAAATCACACATACCAAAATCATTTTTTTGAAGTGGAAATTTCTAACTAATATCTATTTTTTCATAATATTAGGTTTCCTTGTAATTCTTCAAGACTTTAAAATTTACATCTACTATGTTATAACTAATCCTTAAACCCTGTATTAAAACATAGAATAAGAACGAAATGATCCTTAAGGGAAGTAAAAATAAGAAATATGTTAGTCCAATGAATAACCTAAAACCCCATTAAAGGATTATTTTTATCACAATATCCATATATAAAACCCTCAAACATTTTTTCTGAAATAAAATAATTAAATGACATAGAAATAAATTAATCCCTTCCCTTAAAAACTTCAATAATTTTATTCATAACCAATGTAAGACATATTTAGATCCTAGGTAAATACATACAATTAACCTATGTGGTTATCTCCCCGCAAAATTACTATAAATAAACATAACACTAAAATTAAATGGGGATCTATAATGGGGCTCACCCATTGTAAATGTTATATCAGACTTTTTTTTCATATAATATTTATTGGGAAAACCTACCATATAAACTGCATCAGGATCACTCATTACTAATTTATAATGATTATGTATCGTATATTGAAGAAATATTATATACTATTATCTTTAAAAAAACAACCCTTGAATACTCTTTTGAACTCATACATAAAAACATATGGTCATTGAAGTACATATTCCTTTTAAAATTCATTAAAAAACTAATTTACAAAGAAAAAATAATTAAATAGTGATAATATCATTGAATATCTCAAAATATTTCAAATATAAAATAATATTTTTGGTGACATATTTTTGGGTTATGTGTATTTAAAAATAGAACTCGTATTTTTTATTTTATATATAAAGTCATCACGTTTTGAATAAAGATCCCCATTTAAAACCAATGAATTAAATATAAAATAGACCTAAAACGTCCACTATAATTATTTTATATCCATATAAATTGATTAAGAATCTAGTTTTAATAATATTAAAATAGAAGAGAATGATTTTGATGGAAAACATTAGATAAGGATTTAAAATATTGTCTCTTACTACTGCTGTGACTCACCACGTACTTGTGATTAACTAAAAAACTTTGTATGACTTTATACATTTAATATTTTAACAAAACACAACCACATTAATAATATATATATATATATATATAAATTTATTTATATATAAATAGTCAGTGAAAACTCTTAATGAATTTAAAAATGGATTTTTAATCAGTTAAAATAAATTCCTTTTTACTCAAATTCAATGTTTTATGAATTATAAATACATATACTACATAATAATAATACATTTATTATTGATCAATAAACCCATAAATAAAGACTATTTTTTATATATTATAAAATACATAAGATATGTATTTTTTATACCAATACATTATGGAATGAGAATATTTTAAAAACATTAAAAATAATTTTTTGTCATTAAATATATTATCCCATCACTTTTAAGGAAAAAAATTTTTAGATAGAAATTTATAAAAATAAATATTTTTCAAGATTGAGATAAAATTATTCAAATATGGCATCAAAGTGATTGAGAACATGGTACAAAATTGATTAGTAAATGATGAATGAAATAAAATCAAGTAAACTATATATATATTATGATATAATATTTATTACAAAAAGAAAAATACATAAAGAATATCAAACATGGAAATTCTATATTTAGGAATAAAAAATTATTAATGGAATGGAAGAAGTAAAAAAACAAATAATTATATATTTAAGTTTAAATTAAGAAGGATATATATAATTAAATATTCAATAACAAAAAATGAATATTATTTTGTTAAATTTCAAAAAGAAAATTGAAATAAGAAAGACTCAACAAAAAAACTAACCCACTCTTAATAAAATCGAAATTTTTATATATAATTTTATTTGTGTAAATATGTACTTATAGATGTTCAATATCGTTAAACTAAAGTGAATAAGAGTATTTTGAGAATGAACTCCTATGAAATGATTTAATATATACATATATAATTTATTATATAATGTATTATCAGATTCTTATAAAATTTGATACCACTTGTGTTATTGTATCTGATAGAATTATTTTCAAAATTGTATCCAAAGTCCCTCAATTTATGTATTTATCAAATTCTACGTATGTATTCTTCTATATTGTGAAATATAATTCCTCTATAAATCTACGTATAAGGAGTCACACTGAGTATCATATATTCCAAAGGCATAGTGGCCCATGAATATAGACCGATAGATCTGTGAAGAATCCTGAATCTATCATCTTGCTTATGTCACCAGGGTTGTGTTATTCAAGGGTCACCTCTAATGACATCATACTTGGGTCACCACCTAAAAAATCATAGGTGTAATGCCTGGATTTGAACTATGTTCATTTGGAAGTAGGATTATAGGGTTTAGCACTAAGGCACCACCCTAACTATATGTCCCTTAATGTATGTTTCAAATATAATACTTAACCAAAATAAAAAATTTAAAAAATAATTCAACAATATGTTTTATATTACATGATCCAAAAAACAAACAGTTTTACAATGAATTAATAATAAGTAATTCATGAAAATATTATTTATTAATATAACAAGCATTTAATTATTTTTATTCGATATTATATGTTAATGATGTACATTTTCTATTAGCTATATAAACTATATAGTTGGAATCATAATATTATGTTAACTAAGATTCATAGGTTTTGGAAAATTTTATGCTATGAAAAATAAATCCATTACAATACCTTAAATTTATATTAGTAACATCCAGGTGATATTCACTATAATTATCTTGACAAAAATCATGAAAATTTAAAAAATATTACATATCATAAATACATACAACATTTTATAACAAGGTTTACATTATTAAATGATAATATTTATTTTATGACTACTTTAAAAGTACATACACTCATAGATTAGTATTAGATAATAGAAGAGTAACATATGGCATGCTATTTTCATGTAATTTTTATTCAAAAATAATATTTTAGTTTAATTGTACTTATATATTCATAAAAATATATTAGAAATGTTATGTAAACAAATTAAAAAGAATAACTAACCAATCAATCTCATTTGTAACTCCTGTTACATGAATTAAGAGTACTATGTATACAACTGGGTGCTTATTGATAAAAAAACATCATCGTGACATAGTTTTACTAGAATGTACATTTATGCAATGTTTTATAAAATAAAAAATCATCTAACAACCCAATATAAAATCTAATTGAGAATGAATATACTAATAATTCTCTAACAATATCTATGTTTCTAATTATTTCATTTTAACGATACTTTTTTTGTTGAATATTTTTATTTATAAAACATATATTTTGAAACTATGGGGTTTTTTCAATATAAGCATTCTTCAATATAAAATTATTTTTTATAAATATTACATATAATCAACATATAAATAAGGAAAATTCATGTGATATATATAGGATAAGTGGATGTAAGTGGATTTTACTACTGAAACAGGCGAGATAGTTTCACTTAAGTTTTCAATACCTATTAATTATATCATCTTATAGGGATGTTTATGTTTTTCATGTAATTACACTTTTTCCATCAAAGTTATTTATAAAAAATAATTTATTCTTATAATTTTTTATTCAGTGGGACTGTCAATATATTTCCATAAATTATTTACTCAAAACTAATAAATGTCAACCTTTATAGATATAAACAAATAATAATCATTAAATTATTGATATTAGTTATATAATTTATATGATAATTATAGAAGATTAAAGAAAATTTTAATCAAATATTTAAATCCTATGATCATCATATAAACCTCAAATAACTGTATCTAATGGAAGGCCTTTTATGCATCCTAGTAGAAAAGATAAATCCATATCAATGTGTATAGTTTATAAATATTTAGGGCTTGGTTCTACATAAATAACTTTTTAGATTATACCCACATTTATTTTTGAAAAAATCATCAGGTCTCAATATACTATTTGAAACATCCTGGTCACCAAAATTTATTTCTTTATAAACAAATTGATTAATTTAAATAATCTACTTATGAATTCATTTATAAAATATTAATGAAATTCAACTGAAAACACTATAGAATTTTAAAACAATAGAGTAAATATAAATGATTCATTCACTATTACATGGATAAAATCTTCCATGATTCTGCATATAAAATAATATATAATCATTATATTAATAAACAATAATTTACCCAAAATCGTTTTTACCCGTAACATGAATCATTCAATGTTTTCTATAAAATATGTAATTTTAAAGATATATTTTTTAAATTTTTTATTTATAGGCTAAGAAAAAATTCATTCATATAGTTATAATTACTTAAATTTTGTTTATAAAAATTTATTTTAAATTTATTTTCTCATGTATAAAAAAATATATATTTTGGTGGATTAGTAGTATAAAATTTGAAGTAAATACTATCATTTAACTTATTTGACTATAACTCATTATATTTATCTCATACCATGATGTTCACATATTAATAAATTAATTTTGTAAATATTTTCTGGAAAAATGTTTCCAAAATCCATGAATACAATATAATAATAACATTTAATATCCAAAAAATATTTTAATGAAAATATAAAAAACACCAGTAAAAATATAAACTAAATATATTCCAATGAGGGTTATTATTTTAATGGTTAAACAAGTTCCTTCATGATATGATATTAAGGTCTTGAACTATAAAACTAATTTATTGATTTATTGTGTATTACTATTTATTTCATATTTAATATGTATCAAATAACATATTTATCTTATATAGTTGTTTTCAAAAATAAAAAATCAAATTTTTAATGAAATTTATATTTATAAATTCAATACAGTTCCCATGAGTTGTATATAAAATAAAAGGTTCATTATTTTAATAATAAAATAGTTTCCAATATATATACCAAAATATTAATGATTTATATTCTTATAATCTATGTATATACTATAGGAAACACCATGTAAAATATAAAACATTTATCAGATTACAATAATCATAGTGTTTATACATATTTATAATTTTATTAATTAACCCATTTAAAAATATGATTTTGGATGTGAAATTATAATAGATTGTTTTATCAGTTTTCAATATAGTATTTTTTTAATTTTGTGTTGTCTCCTGATGTTAGATGACCACCATTATTTATTGGTAAAATAAAATTTCAAAATATATCAATTTCGTTTTATTGACTATCCATAATCTGTGAAATAAATCTCAATTCAATGTTTTTGTTTCATTCTATAAAAACATGAAAAACATGTAATTTTTTTACCCTTATACTTTTGGGTCCAGCGGAGTTATTAATTAATTATTGTTTAATATTTTTTTTAAGTAATAATTTATTGTCATAAAAAAACCAATTCAATAAACATGTTATTTTAATGACAAACTATTAAGGGATATTGAATTATTAATCATTAGATAAATGATAATAAATCATAAAAATAATAAATCATAAAACAAAAATAGATAATAGTATATATCCATGTAATATTAGAACCAGGACTAAAATATATCATATTTAAATTTAATAAGAGAATAGTTCTTCAAATACATCCATTATATTATTTGGTAATTTTTTATTTTTTTCATTTCGAGGAATTATATTTTCTTCTTCCACCCTGATAATAAACATATTAGAAACCATAATTATGATAGAAATATTATGTAATAAAACATTAATTCCAAAATAAATCATATTTGTTAAAGTCATAAAATTTCTAAAAATTGTTTTATTTTTTTGGAGTTTATTAAATAATTTATTCTTTTCCGAACTAATGTAGTTGTGAAACATTCTATATTATTCAATTTTTTAATAATCATTTATTTAATAAAACAGTTCAATATTCAATATATTCACTATAATAATAGTCCTAAATATTTGGTATTGCTGATAAAAAATTACAACTAAAATCTAAGATATAGAACATATATTAGATTTTTATTTGTTTTATTACCCTCAAAGACATAATTATTTATATCAATTGTGTATAAATAAGTGCACTAAGATTCTTTCATTTCTATCACTCATTAAAAATTTTAACAAAATTCCATAGATTATAATTCCCTTTTCATAATATAATTTTACTGGGGGAAGTCATGATTAATAGTTCTATGAATATCAACTCCCAACATAGAAAATTTAGTAATTTATAAAATTATTTCTAATCTTATAAACATATTTTTTCAATTCCTTTATCATGTTTTCATTTTTTTAATCTTCTATGCAACTATTAAATTTCATAACATAAGTTGAAATTATTTATGTATCATTATAAAAATTAGTAAAAAAATATAAAATTCCCTTATTTCATTAAATAAGTATAATTAATATAATCAATATCACTCATTACATTCAGATCATATACTATAGAATTTCTTTTAAATAATTATATAGTAAAAGATTAAATAATATTATTTTATTTCAAAGGATTTATAAAATTGGTCAGTTAAATACAAGATTACATTCAAATACATATAGATGGAATATCCCTTGGGAAATTCAATTCATGGTCATATTTAAGTAAAAAAATTCCATGCTAGTAATATTATTGTCAATTTTCATAAGTATCCAATTCATTTTATAAATTATTTATCTCTCAAATAGTGGTAATGAATCCTAATTATTTAGAGTCATTGAACCTCATATTTTAAAATTATATGTAACTTCATGTTTAGAAATGATACTTTAGAAAATTATATAATATATATTTGTTTTTTGAAATTCAATATAATTAATCAAGACCTAACATAAAAATGACACCATTTAATAATATTGAATTTATATCAATGTAATATTCTTGATATACACTCTATAATTTATGTTCAATTGTTGGAATATTTTAATACTTCACCCTTTTAAAATAATTGTTGGTATTTATGATAGAAAATGATCCTTATTTTTTAATAATCAAAGATTTATCAATGAAATATTGGTGTAATATCCATTTAAATTTCATCTATCATATGATAAAATGAAATTTAAAATTTAGATAATAATAAAACAAACCAATGAAGATATATATAAAAATTGTCTTTGATACCAAGTGTTGTTAATGTTTAGTCCAATATAATGAATCATGAATGGGTCCCTTGAGATATTAAATTAAATTATTCTAAATTTTTAATTCTCTAATAATAAAATTATTTTGATTTTTAAATCATGAAAATTATATTTGTCTCAAAACATAATGATATATAAATTTAATAACACATTATTATATTTATAGTGGTTTTAGGTATCCATGATAACTTCTTACTCCATACCACCAACACTAAATGTTAATTTTGTTCATTTTTATTCATTTCACATTAGTGAGGATCTTTATATATATTTGTGTAAACTACTTAAATGTAGTCTTTACAATATACATGAAGTGTTTTGGGATTATTTTAATAATACCACTCATAGATAGGTAGTATCAATTTTTTTGGAAGATTACATTTAAGAAATATAAAAAAATCAATCTTCTGATAATATTATTTTTTAGTTTGAGACACTCTAAAGTTTAAAAGGATGAATTTACATGTTTAAAATGAAATAAAATAGTATTTTTTTAAAACAGATAAAATTTAACTTTTAAATACATGGGTAATGTATATGAGAAATGGAAATAACATTAAAAACCACTGAATATTTACAGTAGTTGGGTCAATGTGATCCTATATCTACTGTTAACTTTTCTATACTCATAGATAGAAATGATACTTAATAAATCCTTAACTATATATAACATCCATTACAAGTCACAACCTACCATTTATACTATAGGTAGAACTAAGACACTAAAATATATCTAGAATAAAAAAACAATTCGTTTTTAGTGGAATACACAACAACATAAAAAATTGACTTTTAGTGTATGAGTAACAACTAAAAACACGTACCTTTTTGAATGGTTCTATAAAAAATAAAATCTATTACGATGAATTGGAATATCATATTCTCACAAATATTATAAAAAATTATAAATAAATATATATAAATATAATAAAAAGCTAGAATAAAAAATAGTAGAATATAGATGCATCTTAATCACCTAACCAATTCATTTTCCCTAGTATAACATATGGAGTTTGATATTATCAGTATTACAAAATGATTATCCACAAAAAAAATAATTTTAGAACATTTCAATCACTCCTAAAATAATTTTTAGTTATAATATGGGTTTTTCAATCATTATTTATAGAGAATACTGCAATAGTTTAACCCTTATGGTTTTCTATATCAAAATTGACTATGATCTAATCATGGAAACAAAATATTAATATTTCTTTTGGCACATTAATTTTTTTTCGAAAATATTGACATTTTTAATTTAAACATAAATAATATAAAACATAAAAAGGTAAACAACATATATGTATGAAGAAAACTCCATTATATTAAATAATACTACATGTCATAAGGTTATATATATTTTTAACTCATCAAATTAAATCATATTACAATCACCATACTAATATATCAAAACCATAATGAAAGAAACCACTAGAGGATAAAAAAATAACAGTTCTTCCATTTTTATTATAATTAAAAAAACCACATAATTAAATAGCATAGTAGTAAATTTTATAATTTTCATCTACTAAAAATCATTAGAGAATTGTAAAAACATAATTTAGAAATAGTTCATATAATATTTTCCAGACATAAATAAGATGTAACATATATTAATATTTAAAATTATTGATACAAAAAATATTAATTTAGATAACATAAATAAATATTTTATAATAAATTCAATATTTTCCAAACATTCATATATTAAATTTTCATCAATCATAAATAATAAAAAAAATATTAATATATAACATATTACAACTAGAAAATATTTCATTCATAAAATAAATAGGAAAAATATGTAATATAATTTCCTATTTTATATGAAAATTTCATACATTAAAAAATCAAAATAAATTTCCATTATAATTTAATATAAAATATAATTAAATAAATTTAATATTTTTTTATCATTTTTTCATTCAAGAAAATATATTTTTATGTAATAAAATTTTACGATTCATAGGGATATATAACATACTCTTAGAAATAATAATCATATATAATGTATTCAACATAGAAAAATATTAATATATAAGAAATTTTGATAATAGTAGAAACAAAATTAGTAATATGTTCTCATTTATGATAAAGAAATACATAAAATTTTTATAATAAAAAATACTCAATATGTAAGATGATATAAATGATACAAAAGAATTTAGATTTAATATTATTTTAAAAGAATTATATGTATGGTATAAAAAATAGAAAACTCAATACATAATATATATGACTCAGAGATATTTTCATAAAAACCATATATAATATTATAAATTCAATAAAATTAAAAATATCAAATATACAGTATTAAGTGAAATCCATCGATACTTAATATAAAAAAAGTGTAAACCGAGTAAATATGAGAACTTTTTAAGAGTCAACATAATTATTAAAACTAAAAAATTATCAAATATAACACACTCAACATTAAATCTTTACTAATAATGTTTTGTAATTATAAAATTAAAATAGAGTGGTTTGAGTGAACTCTTAAGAAGCCTATTTTTTTCATTTGTAATTGATATTAGTAAATTAGGTGTCACGACCCGTCCTCAGGACCCATGTCGTGATTACCCTAAGCCCGCCTTCGCTAGGCCTAGGGATGATGACTATAACCAAAGGCATAAATCCCTAAAACTGGGAAGGAATTGCCTTTATAAATTATATACATACACAACAGAGTAGCTGGAAGAAATACACTAAGTAAAACTATATACAAAAGAAGTGCTAGAAATTAAAAGCGGCTAGAAATACAAGACCAACATGAAAGTACAGGTACAACTGAAAATAAAGAACAAAAGAAGAAAAGTAAAATAGCTGTTGGGACATCCTCTGGGGAATCCTACCTGAAGGGTATTTACAGATATCCTCTACAACACTCAATTTCCGTCTATCTCCTCCGTGCACCGTCTTGCCGTGTGGTCCACCTCCGGGTACCGTCCAGTCCTATCCACTCAACCTCGGTTAGTGCTGTCCATCATCTGCAACCAACACAATGAGGTGCGGGCATAACCCATGCAGGGGTGAGTATAACGATACTCAGTAGGGACCCCGAGACCCTCAAGGTCTCACAAAATCCAACAAGGATAAACCCAAAAGTATGAAATCAACAGATAACCCCACTTTGGTATATGCCCATACATATAGCTAAGTTATCTAGTAATCCATCTAAATCATGAGGAAAAACACAATTTACTGAATCATTTCAAATAGGTATACAAATTTTGTAGAGAGATAGATATGATCAGATGTGGCCACTAAATCATCTAGCTGTCAGACCCACACAGGATCCAGGACTAGTGGATAGAACTATCAGACCCACACAAGATCTAGGAACTGTAGTAAGAGCTGTCAGATCAACACATGATCCAGGACTAGCTATTATGTCAGACCAACTCATGATCTAGGAACAGAAGTCGGAACAGTTGGACCAACACATGGTCCAAGAACAGTAGTCAGAGCTATCAGACCAATACATGATCTTTGACCAGCTATTCTGTCAGACTAACACATGATCCAGGAATAGAAGTCCGAACTATCAGACCAACACATGATCCAGGAATAGTCATTAGAAATATCTGACCAACACATGTTCAAGTAGTAGTCAACAATGCATAGCTAGCCAAAGGGTTTCAACAAAGTACTCTTGGTTCCGGGAGGGTTCTCTCCTCAATCCAAGTGTCGATACTTCAACTACCACTAAGTCCCATATATAAGTGTCTTGTAGGTCCGCCTCGTTATAGGGGTCTCAACGCAATAGACAACACATTAATCGAATGCCCGTTCTGTGAGTTATAAGCTTTTTAGTCCCATGGGCCTGGTTGGATTTGTATACTATCCAAACTGAGCATATCTCAACATTACCCCAAACTCCAGTGGGGTATATTCAAAGGGGTCATCACGTTCTAAGAAAACCAGTGCCGCTTATGGTTCGTCAAACAGTTATACAGTGCCAAATATATGGCCAAATAAAGTATGGGTCGGTATTGGGCCTAGGCCAGATCGGACCCGGTCGGACCACCTTAGCCCAACCCAGTCTGGGCCAACCCGGTCTGAACCACTTTGTCTGAATCGGCCCATCGGGCGAGTCAGCCCGCTAGGTTCGGCTCGTCTGCTAGGTGGTTCGGCCAGGAGGTCGCCGCATAGGTGGCTCCGCTCGGAGGCTTGGGCCGGTTCGACCAGTACCACATGAGGCGTGAATCGTGCAGATCGACCCAGAAATACGAGTTAGTTTGGCCAGCGACATCGTGAAGGATGCTGTGGGCTAGCCCGGGTGGCCGGCGCAGCTTAGCTAGTTTGGTCGGGAGCCGGGGCGCAAGCAGCCCGCACAGGGCACTGGTAGGCCAGAAGAGTGCAGGTAGGCTGGTGGGCCGCAGCTAGCACGCAGGCGGGCTCGCGGGGTGCGCATGCAGGCCGACGGGGCACGGGGCAACACGCGGGCAGAGCGGCGGGGCACGAGTAGAATGCGGTCAGGCCGAGGGGGTGTGGGCACACCACCGGGGTGCGGGTAGCACAGGGGAAGACCGGTGGGGCGCGAGTAGTGCACAGGGATGTCGGTAGCATGCGGACAACAAAGGGGCTGGCCAACAGGGCGCAGGCAACGCCCGGGCCGGTGGCTGGTCACGGCTGGGTACGCTGGTTCATCGAGTCCCGGGCTGGTGCAGGCTAGCAGTGTTCGGCTTGGGACACCAGTGTGCCCTGGGGGTGGTGTGGTGCGTAGAGGTCACGGGTAGTGCGGCCTTTTTTGTTTCCACCTTCGCCCCTCATTGCCTCTTCAAAGATCACCACAAAAATGAAAATCTACAGAGGGTGTCAGGCCATGTTAGCCCACACCCTCCACGTTTAGGGTGGTATCATGTGGCTCATCAAGAAAAGTAGATGATCTATAAAATGTTATCAACAAACCTTTTTTATCTGATGAAGAAGATAATAAAAGGGTATAATATTATCATGTAATAAAACCCCTACCTTGCTCTTAGTTGGATGATGTTGGTGCAAGAAGGCATACATCGATTCATTGTGGATGTGGATGTCTCACGTCAGAAGGATTTCTGAGGAAGTTGGTCAAAGTTGTGGTCGACATTATTCGTTGGTGGAGTGTTCTTCATTGGAGAGCATAATCCTCCAAGTGTTGGGAATCGTGTCACATTAGTAACGCTTCATCTCTTAGGGAAGCCGTCCCAAATCCTTTTCCCAAGCTGTCTATATGTAGGAGAGGGGGAGAGGTATGTAACAATCATGGAATTTATGACTATTTTTTCTTAGGAACCTTCCTAAATTCCAATCATGTAGTTACATAATTTAAAAAGGGGGGTAAATCGAATTTAATAGCGTTGGCTCAATTTAAGAGGTGTTTTTTATTAATTATTGGGAGGATTCCAAGAGGCTTCCCCCACATAGCCTACATCAAAACAATTGATAGGATTTAATTTTATGTTGACAAATAAAATTAATTGATATAATTTAATTTTTATGTTAACACATAAAATTCAATTGAAAGCATTTAATTTTACGTTGAAACTTGAAAATAAATGATGGAGTTTAGAGGATTTTCTCTTCTCTCATTAATAGGATGTTAAGCCTCGTGTGGTCCCCACCACATTAATCCTCTCAATAGAGGTTGAGTTCGGTTGGCCCCACCACCATAACCTCTCATGGGAAGTTAAAATGTGGTGGCACCACCTCCAACCTCCATGAGGAGGTTTTAACCTCCACACACCAAAAGGTGGCTCAAATAAAATAAAGTGTTTCATACTTTATTTTATTATTTTTTATGAAAATTCAAAAACTAACATTTCTTCTCGACCAACTACCGTCGAGGTGAAAGTATTCTTAAGCAAATACTGGTGCTGCAAGTTCAAAGGTGCCTAGATTTTTGTTCCGAAAAATGGTTCAAAAGTTACAAAAATCCACTCGTATGTTTACTAAACATACCCAACCAACACATCAGAAATTGATTCTGATCACACCAGTCCTCGAAATCAAGTGCTGTAAATTTTTGTGGTCTTGTAAAAATCTCATGTATAAAAAAAATTCCCACAGGATTTTTGGGTCTTTACATTATACCCACCTCAGGGATTAACATCCCTATAAGCTATAAATTGATCTAAGGAAACAAATGGGGGTACTAAGCATGCATCTAAGCCTCTTGATCCTATGTGATCTCTTGGAGGCTCCGGTGTTATCAGCGAATGTGCACTAGAGGTATCAACCATCCATGTAAGACCTACTCCTGTCGATCCTCAATATCCACTGGGACCTCCATAAAAGTCTCCCCATCATCGATGTCCAGCTCAACATGGTCGATGATGTGAGATGGTTCATGAACGTATCACCTCAGCTGAGATACGTGGAAAACATCATGCACCTAGTGGAACTGAGTTTGAGGAGCGATGCGGTTAGACAACTCGCCTACTCTACTGAGGATTTGGAATGGTCTGATGAAACTTGGAGATAACTTTCCGCCTCATCCAAATCTCTGTAGACCTCATCAGGGTGAGACCTGTAGAAAGACGTGGTCGCCATCCTCAAACTCCAGAGGTCTCTGTCTCCTATCAGCATATGACATCTGCCTGCTCTGTGAAGTATTCATCCACTCCTAGATGATCTGCACTTTCTCTATGGTATCTCATACAATATCCTGTCCCACTAGTGCTGAATCCCTTGGGCCAGTACTGCACAAAGGTGATATATAAGGTCGCCCATGTAACGCCTCCAAAGGTGTCATCCCTATGGTTGAGTGATATCTGTTGTTTTAGGAAAACTCCACCAAAGGTAAGTGATCTTTTCAGCTACGACGAAAGTCAATGACACTAGCATGTAGCATGTCCTCGAAGGTCTAAATGGTCCGCTCAAATTGACAATCCGTCTAAGGATGGAAGGTCATGCTCAAATGGAGATGCATCTCGAAAGCCTCCTACAACCACTTTCATAGTCTAAAAGTAAATCATGCATCATGATCAGAGAAAATAGAGGAGTGTACTCCATGTAGCCGCACAATCTCTTGCAAATAGAGGAATCCCAGGCTCTCTACTGAACCCTACTATATGATTTGTAGGAAGTGGGATGACTTGCTGATTTAGTCTATGATCACCCAAATCGAGTCATGTCCCCTGGATGTATGTGGAAGACCCATCACGAAGTCCATGTATATCACATCCCACTTCCACTCTGGGACCACTAAAGTCTTACCAAGCCTACATGTACTTGGTTCTCTGCCTTAAATTACTAACAAGTGAGACATTGAGAGAAAAAATATAGTACTGCCTTCTTCATAACTGGCCACCAGTGTTTTCATCGAATGTCCTGGTACATCTTCACCACTTCTAGATGTACCACTTGAGGGGAAGTGTGGAACTCCCTCAATAGTTCTGCTGGAATTGATACTGGCACCAAGGTCCATCCTTTGAGTAGGATGACATGCTCCCCACATGCAGAAAATCCATCAGGTGCCTTCCCTATGGATATCTAATCACATCATGTCTAACAGTCAGTGTCTCCACGCTATGCCTCCCTGACTCACTGAAGATGTGGAGGAGTGACTGTAAGAGACTGTAGAAATGTAGCCCCATCTCTATTCACAAAAGATAAATGTAAAGCAGCTAGCTGCTCTGTTGCCTCTCCTAATAGTTGTTTACTAGTTCTCTTGTTCAATGCATCTCCAACAACGTTCCCCTTCCCAGGATTATATCCTATCTCTAAATCATTGTCCTGGAGGAACTCAAGCCAACGTCGTTGTCTTAGGTTCGGGTCCTTCTGAGATAATATATACCTGAGAATCTTATGATCAGAGTACATGGTAAAAATCTCTCCCATCACATAGTGTCACCACATCTTCAAGGTGAAGAACACTACTGATAACTCCAGGTCAATGGTAGCATAGTTCTTCTCATGATGTCTCAGCTACCATGAACCATATGCGATCACTGCTCGCTCCTACATCAGGACACACCCGAGTCTGGTCCCTGATGCATCACAGTAGAATACGTACCCTATTCCTTCATCTGGAAGCCTTGGGATGGGGGCACTAGTCATCCTCTGCCTCAGCTCTTGAAATCTCTATTGGCATCTCTCTGACCAGACAAAGGGTTTCACCTTCATTTTCATGGCTGATAGTGGTCCTACAACTCTGGAGAAGTCTGGAATGAACCTCTGGTAGTATCCATCCAAAGTAGACTTCCCTCCTCCTTTGGGGTCAACCTGGAAAAATATTTTGATGAGATGTCCCCATGTTCTATCACTCCTGTTTGGAACTGAAAACTCAAAACTCCTACTGCCATGATGGTAAGTCCGGATGAAGTGATCGTTTTCACCCACCTATTCACGGGTTTATCCTATGCTTCCTTGGATTCATCTTTCAACGACAAAGGAAAACCTTTTCCCAACATTGTAGATAAACCAAAACCTTTTTTCCTAATACATTGAATCTATGTATGAACTCTGGTTTCCCTATCCATATCCAAACTAACATTGTAAGGCCTCGATACTTCCACCAAGAGGTTCCAACCGAAAATCTCACCTCAAGGGTCATATCGCACCATCGGCGTAAGTGTGATTATTGAGTATCCTCCCAAAGGTATCTCCAGATGTGAGGGTCAAGTCAATGGTTTAACCAGAAAATCTATATCTGGGACATGATTCGTGGAAGGAACGAATGATTGGTACCTATGTCTATTGATACGAAAGCTAGTAGTAGACATAGACCGTACCTTGAATCATTCCTAGAGTGCTTGGGTCACAGTGATTGACCGCATGCAGCTACTCTATTTCCCTTCCCTTTAGTTCCATGAGCTTGGAGTGGACTACAAAGGCGGGTGGTTGTAACAAGTCGAAATGTAAACCATCACATGTTGTTCTCCTAGCTCTGATTCCATATCTGTTGCCCTGCAGATTCATCTATCCCTGTCAAATCCTCTTCCCAAAACTTCTTGTATGCCCATGTCTCTTAGACTGGTGCCGGGATTCCTTCTTTCCCACTAAAAATCATTCACTGGCTGTATCCGATCATCCAAATAACATTCAACCGGAACGGTTCTCTCTAGAATCTAGAGATAAAATGCAGGCATGGATGTCCTAAAACACACCTCACATCGTAGTTTGACACCCAAAGCACAGATCATAATTTATTCATGGAGCACAGGGAACGATCGGTACTGGTCGATGAATACTTAGCTACCGAAATGTCGTCCTGATGAAGCTCTACAAGCTCTAGAGAACTCTCATCCACTTCCTCAGGACAGTCCTCATCCGCCATTGAGGCGGGCTCGCCTCAGAACCTGAGGGGTATCTGATGCTAAAACACGTCTAAGGAACCATGCCTACATGTTTCATATACCGGTACCGACATTTGTAACTACTGACCAACAGGCAGTGATATAGCTCACACACTAACTGAAGGTATAATCCCAGGCAACGGTCCATGTTCCAAAGCCTTATCACTATACAGACCAACCTCATGGTCACTCACTATAAAACACTAGTATCTAAGATCAGTATCTTCTCTATGGGTGTCTTAACTAGGCATAGAACTCTAGAAATCACCTTCAGCCAGTCCTCTGCTGCCTGGGAGTCTTTCTCGCCTCATAACCACGGAGGCCTCTGCCGTAGGAACTCCTTCAACGCACTCGGTCGGCGTGCACTATCCACTGGTGCAGCTGGTGGAATCTTCTTCCCAATGGGTGGTGGTGCTTCTGGTACACCACCCAAAGGTGATAACATAGTAAGATGTCCCTACACCGAAGCCTCATCACTCGGTGGGGCATCATCATTTACTCTCTCGGAACTCTAAATGGATGTCTTTGTGGAGTCACCTTGAACAGATGCGACACTGTCAAATGATTATACCTGGTGAGATAACTCAAAGAGATCACAAAGAAAACTCTTAAAACATACACCCAATTAGAGTTTTTGTGCACTGAGTCAGAAATCAGAAGTTAGGGTCCGGGTGTATGGATATGTCGGCCGCCACACCAACACTGGACTCCCTGGACTGAAAAACACACTCAGTACTCTTAAAACTATTTTCTTCCCAGAAAAGAAATATCAGAGTCCAATATTCTATGGTAGAACCAACTCCTCTTATACCAATTCTTTACAACCTATCCTTTGGACCCGTGCTGTTGCTACCCAAATCCTGCCTTACATAGGCCAGGGGCAAGAGATGAGCACCAAGGGCGTAAATCACTAAAACTGGGAACACATTGAATTTATAAATTATAAACATACACAAAAGAGTAGCTGGGAGAAATACACTAAGTAAAACTGTATACAAAAGATGTGATGGAAAGTAAAAGGGGTTGGAAATTCAATCCCAACAGGAATGTACATGTATAGCTGAAAAGCAAGAACAATTGAAGGAAAGTAAAAAATTTGTTGGGACATCCTCTGGGGAATCCTACCTGAAGGGTAGGTACATATAGACTCCACAACACTGAACGTCTGTCCGTCTCCTCCATCTACCGTCACTCCATGTGGTCCACCTCCTGGTACCATTCAGTACTGTCCGCTCAGCCTCGATTGATGTTGTCCATCATCTGCAACCAACACAACAAGATGTGGGAATACCCCGTGAAGGGGTGAGTATAACAATACTCAGTATGAACCCCAAGACCCTCAAGGTCTCACAAAATCTAACAAGGATAAACCAAAAAGTATGAAATCAATAGATAACCCCACTTAGATATATGACCATACATATACCTAAGTTAGATACTATTCCATATTAATAATGAGGTAAACATAAGTTACTGAATCAGATCACATAGGTATAAAACTTTGGTAGAGAGATAGGTATGATCAGATGTGGAAACTGAATCATGTATGTTGTCAGACCCACATAGGATCCAGGACTAGTGGTAAGAACTATCGGACCAACACATGATCCAGGAACAGTAGTCAGAGCTGTCAGACCAACACATGATCCAGGACCAGCTATTCTATCAGACCAACACATGATCCCGGAACGGAAGTTGGAACTAACGGACTAACACATGATCCAGGTTCAGTAGTTAGAGATGTCAGACCAGCACATGATCCAAGACCAGCTATTCTGTCGGACCAACACATGATCCAGGAACAGAAGTCAGAACTGTCGGACAAACACATGATCTAGGAACAATCATCCGAACTATCAGACCAACACATGATCCAGGAACAGTCAACCGTGCACAGCCAGCTAGAAGGTTTTCAAAAGGTACGCTTAATTCGAGGAGGGTCCGCTCCTCAATCCAAGTGTCAATATTTCAACGACCTCAATGTCCCACGTATGAATATCTCAATTTTCCGCATCGTCATAGGGGTCTCAACGCAACAGACCGCAGGTCAATTAGATGCGCGGTCTGGGAGTTATAATCTTTTTAGTCCCAAGGGCTGGGTTAGATTCGTGTATGATCCAACTTGAACATATCTCAATATTACCCTATACTAAAGTGGGGTATATTCAAAGGGACCATCACGTTCCATGAAAACTAGCACCACTGACAGTTCTTCAAACAATCATCCGGTGCCAAAGATATGGCCAAAGAAAGTATGGGTCAGTATTGGGCCTGAGCCCGGTCCGACCCGGTCAGACCGACTTGGCCCGACCTAGTTTAGGCTGACTCAGTCTCAGTCAACCCATTCTGGGTTGACCTGGTTAGATCTTCTTGGTCTGACCCGGCCCGTTGTGGCGGGTCAACCCACTAGGTTCGGCCTGATCTGCTTGGCCCGACCCAGCGGACTTGAGGGGCGGTTTGGCCTGGAGGTGGCCACGTAGGCAGCTCAGACCAGAGGCTGGGGACAGTTCGACCAACACCACGTGGGGCACGGCTCAGTTGGATTGTCCCGGAAAGCCGAGTCAGTTCGGCCAACGATGCCGTAAAGGACATTGCGGGCTAGCCCGGGTGGCAGGCGCGACTTTCCCGGCTCAGTAAGGAGCCGAGGAGCAGGCAGGACGGCGGGCGTGGGCAGCCTATGGGAAATCTGACGGGGCACAGGCAGCGTGCGGGCATGAAAACGGGGTGCGCTGGAAGTGCCTTTGTAGGACGGCGGGGCGCCGACCGGTGCACAGGAAGGCCGGCGGGGTGCAGGCCGCATGCGGGAAACACACGGGCAGGACAATAGGGCGCGAGCAACGCGCATGCAGGCCTGCGGGGGACCGACAGCGCGTGAGCAGGCCGCAGAGAGGCTGACTAGGTGTGGTCAGTGCACGGGCAGTGCTGGGGCAAGCTGCAGGCAGGCCGGCGGGGCGCGGGGAGTGCATGGTCCAGTGGCCAGGGGTGGCCAGGTAGGCCAGTTTGGAGCGGCTCAGGCCGGTGCGGGCTGGTGGTATTCGGCCAGGACCACCAGTGTGCAGCGTGGGTGGTGCAGTTCACAAACGCCGCGAGTAGGGCGACTTTTGTCATTGCCAACTTTGTCGCCCCATTGCCGCTTCGAAGATCCCCATAAGGAAGAAAATCGACGAAGGGAATCAGGCCATGCTTGGTTGGCCATCACTCTCCACGTTTAGGGAGGTATCATTTGGCTCATCAAGAGAAGTAGATGATCAATAACACACCCTCAAAACACCATTTTTTTTCCAATGAGGAAGATAAGAAAATAATATAATATTATCTTGTTATAAACCCCCTAAATTGCTCGTAGTTGGTTGACGTTGGTGCAAGAAGGTGAACATCGATTCATTGCGGAAGTGGACGTCTCACGTCGGAAGGGGTTCCGAGGAAGATGGTTGAATTTGAAGTCGACGTTCTTCATCGATGGAGCATTCTTCATTGGAGAGCGTAATCCTCCATGTGTTGGGCATCACGTCATTTTACCAGCGCTTCGTCGCTTGGTGAAGCCATCCGAAATCCTCCCCCAAGCTCCCAATATTTCGCACATGGGGAGAGGTATGTAACCATCATGGAATTTATGTTGGTTCATTTATTAGGAACCTTTCTAAATTCCAACGACGTGGTTAATTGATTTAAAATGAGGGGTCAAGAAAATTAAATAACATTGGAACAATTTAAGAGGAGTGTTGGTTTTTATTATTAGGATGATTCCAAGAGACTTCCCCCACATAGCCTGCATCAAAACAATTTATAGGATTTAATTTTATATTGACACAAAAAATTAATTGATAGCATTTAATTTTTATGTTAACAAATAAAATTAAATTGAAATCATTTAATTTTACGTTGACACATGAAATTAATTGAGGGAGTTGAGAAGTTTTCCTCTTCTCCCATTAATAGGGGTTAAGCCCCATCTGGTCCCCACCACAGTAATCCTCTCATGGGAGGTTGAGTTTGGGTGGGCCCTGCCACCATAACCTCTCATTAGAGGTTAAGGTGCGGTGGCCGCACCTCCAACCTCCATGAAGAGGTTTTAACCTCAACAAACAAAAGGAGGCTCAAATAAAATAAAGTGTTGCACACTTTATTTATTATTTTTTTATAAAAACCCAAATACTAACTTTTATTCTTGACCAACTGCCATCGAGGTGAATGTATTCTTAAGAAAATACTAGCACTGCAAGTTCAACGGTGCCCTTGTATTTCAGTTCCGAGCACCTCTTCAAAAGTTACCAAAACCCACTAATACGTTTACTGAACATACTCAAAAAAAACTTCAGAAATTGATTCCAGGCACACCGAGCCGCGGATTCATGCGTCATAAATTTTCACAGACTTGTAAAAACTCCCATGTATAAAAAAAATTTCCCCCAGATTTCCAGGTCTTTACATTAAGAGTTATGCATGATGTTAATATTACAAGGTATGGTATATCATGGAAGGAATTCATAGAACCTGACTCTATAAAATATAATCATGAAATTTTAAAAATAATAAATCTTGAAATAATTAGTATGTTATATACATCATTCACATTGTAATTAGGAAGAGTTTTGAAGTCTATATTACAATATATTTTAATCATTGTTTAATGAATGTGGTCTATATATACACAACATGTTATATTTTCAGCTATATTCAAATTCATATGATTGTGGAGTTATTTTAATAAGTTATGTATGTTGTATTATATGATCTGAGTTATGATGTTTTTATATTTTAATTTTTGGTAACTATTGACGATGATGATATAATAATATGATGTATATAATTTCCGTTGAATTTTCATAAAGGTTGAATCCAATAGAAATTATCATTTTCAATTTAATTTTTTAATTATTTCCCTTTTATATCTAGATCCCTTTCATGTAGAAATAAAGATTATGATAGTTCAATAATGGTACTATTAATTTTACAATCACATGAGGTCATATTATAGCACAATAATCAATGTCCCTGATTTATAGATTCTAGGAATAATAAATAGAGTATGAAAGTGGATGAACGATTTTTTACATTATTGATATGTACTGATGAAGGGGATGTACTTTCTTCATCATTTCATCGATTTTGGTTGCATTAAATAGCATGAATGTTCCATACATTTGAGTATCAAGGTGTATCTTTACTTAACATAAGGTGAAGAGTTCCTACTTTATAAATATTACATGGATTTTGATTTTAAGGATTGATGGGAAATAAAAATAATTTTCAATAAAAATATGAAATTAGTTCTTAAATCGCAGTGTTTATTTGAAGAAATTTTTGATGTAAAATTCTAATGTTAAAAAGAAAGAAGGGATTTTCCTTTTGGTGAGGCTCATATATTAAATTTTGTAGTCTCGCGTGATAATTTAATATGTGAGTAAAAACATAAAAGAGGAAATTATATTATGTTGATATATGATAATATATTTAGTTAGTCATGTATTGTCTCCCAAATCCATGTCACATATATTACATATACACAATTGATCTGGATGGTGACATAAATAAACTCAATATGTATTTTTTATTAAGCATATATTATGATAGAATAATTCAAGATAATTTATCTTAAAAAATAAATAAATTTATATTTTAAAAATAATCTATTATATGTGCATTTTGTGTTAACATAATATATATTATGATGAAAATAGTAAAAAATATACAATTCAAGTATGATGTTCTTCATGGTCTAATATCACGATAAAGCACATTAGCATTATTATTTCTAAAAAAATTATTTTACTATTGGATTAGAATATTGGTGAAATATGTTGAGTTTTATATAGTGGAATGAGATTCGAAAACAACATTTCCACACATAGATAAAAAAGATATAAATTTTGTCGGTTTCCAGAAGAATATATATTTAGTGGAAGATAGTGATAATTCAAATAACATTCCCAAAAATTTACAATGTCATATAAGATATTTAATGTGTGATTAAGAATGAATAATTTACATGATGATCTATGAATTAATGTCTGAGATTGAAAAAATTTCAAATATTATAATGAAATTGTGATTTTAAATGTAAATTATATATATAAATTTATGTGTTGGATGAAGGGAATTATGCAATTATTCCCTGAGTGAACATTGAATAAATATAAAATGCTGAAGGAATGAATGAAGGAAAATCACTTTCATAAATACATGTTTCTTATATTGTATATAGAAGAAAAGAACATAGTGACGCACATTGATTCTGATTCACTGATCAAAATTAGAAAATAATATTGAAGCTACTACTAATCACATCATGAGAGAGTAATTGAGAAGGAATACCTAAACCAGCCTTCTATAGATGTTAGAACAATGTTGAGGTGACCATATAACTACTATGAGTAGGAGAATATGATCAATATTAAATTCTAGGAGGGAATCCATTCAAAATTTGTTATCTTAATTCAAGGAGCTGTATGTCCAATATGTTGAAAAAATGGATGATATGACATATATTTCCCTATACTTGTCTAGTGATAAGAAAAATTTATCATCTTCATTCCATTTCCTTAACATTCTATGATAATAAGATATAATTCATTTGTGTTGTGTAATAATTGTGTGTCACTGGGGAGGTACTCGTCGTTATTTAGGTACACATCATTATGAAATTCCTATATTATATTGTGTTGGTTTAATATTCTATTTATCCTTGCTGAAAAAGGAACAGAAAAATAGATATATAGATCCAACAATTGAATAATTGAATTGGTAAAAGATGGATAAAATTGAATTTGGATTATATGTAACTCAAAAAATACTCACCTCCCCTCATAATGTAGATATATAGAAAAATTAAAACTAATTATTTGTATTAGAGAAGCTCCAACCACTACCTTGACTCATTAATTTAATGATTTTAAGGAACATTATATCTCTTCTAAATGGATATATGATGTGAATATTGTAATTATCATATGATTTCCTTTAAAATAAATCATTGAATATATGTCATCTATAAAATTGAAATTATCAATAAATTGGAAGAAATGATTTCATGAACATCCTAATCAATTAAACAGAAATCTACAATATTTAATGGTATCTATATTAGAGTATTTTGATTTTATAAATTTATATTTATTTCTTGAACATAATGGTGAAGGAAATATAACCTACATGTCTATGGGTATGATTAGTTATATTCATTGTATTTCAATCCCCAAAAAATGATTATTCATTGACGATTATGATCATTTTTCTGAATCCACCACTATATAATTGGAAAATAGTATTCTATCATTTAGTTGATATTATTTAAATATATAATGGGTACCAAAACACTCTCATCAAATTTTTTATATTAAAAACCTATTTATTTTTGGGGATGATCTCAATTATAAGTATTCAAATGATGAATCAATATTCTCTAAAAAATAATCCATATATAATTACCCAAATGAAATTTTATCATTTATTTGTCGAATACATTTAGTGTAATGAAAGTGTTCACCAACCATGATGATGGTAAATAAATAATTGATAATTCAATGAAAGAAAGGGTTCAAATATATGTTATTCTCTATAAGTAAATTGTATTCACAAGTGAGATGATTGGGGGGATTGTAGAATGATACTGATGATTTGATAATGACTATATCTAAATAATAATGGAGAATTAATAAATAAATAAAAATTATAATGAATGAAACCATGCATTTGATGAAGTGATTGTTATTAAAAATGAAAAGTCATAGGTCATAGTAAAGACATTTCAAGAACGTGAATATATTTCAGATTAATAGATAGATTTTCATGAATAACAAATTAATTGGATTAAAAACATATGAAGAAATGATAATGATAATCTTGGATGATAAAATTATTATAGATATTAAATTCATATAGAATAAAATTTAATTTTTTTATTTGGAATTATTAGAAGATATGTATTTAAAAAATATGAATGGAGACTTAATTCCACAGATTCATTTAATGAAAAATTTTGTGTCAAAAATATTATTTCATGTGGAATCAAAATTTTGAGATAAAAAATAATCATTAAAATGTCGGCAGAATAGTAAAATTAACCTCCACCAATATCAATTTTCAATGAAAATATTGTAAATATATAAAGTACTAAAATTAATCAAAAAATATATATAGATATGGGTAAATTAAGGTGATTAATAGCCTATAATCATGTCATGAATAGATGTTGTAGTAATTATTATGGTTTTAATCTTTATTGAATCCCAATAAATTCATGTTATTTCTATTAAAACATGTTGATTGTTTTATAAAATACCCACATCATGAATTAAAAATAAGTAAACCATTTATTAATGTTTATTATATTTTAAATTACGTGTTCAGTAATGTGGTTGTGAACTACTAATATAATATTGCATACTATAAAATATATAGTGATCCTAAAACGAGGGGATAAAATAATATAAATCCAAAACATCAACAGACCATGGGTAAAAATATATATTATGATAACAAATATGAAATTAATAAAATGTCTCTATTTTTTTCCGTGGAAATAGTAATAGTGAAGAAGTGTAAATGTATAAATCAATTTACAATGAATGTAAAAATAGAAAAATAAAAACATTGAAGACGATAAGTAGAGATAATTCTACTATAGGAAAATTTTAAATAAATATGATATAAAACAACATTCAAAATATGTATTTGAAGTAGACTACTAATTTATCCTTATTGGAAAATACTATGAACTCCATGAATGATGCAATGAAAAAGAAGACTCTATATATTTTTTTGTAAAAATACTAAATATTATGGAATATTTAAAAATATATATGAATATGTGACTTGAGATATATTAGAAAAACAGAATTTTATAATAGACTAATGGTTAATTGAATGGACCACAGTAGTGAAGTGAACATGTATATATCACATTTTAAAAACCATAATGGTTAAGAATATTCCATATATATGTTTGGAAATCATTCAAGATGATTTTGAGAAATCCAAATAAATGAAATACAAGGAAATGGAAAGAGCCTAAATAATGAAAATATTACCTAGGAAGAATAAATTTAAATTCAAATATGAAGAGGTAAGGATCTAATGAGAATCATTGGGGGTTAGGCAATGTGAATCCACACTGATTAAATTATTATGTGATATTTATTACCGTATAACAAGTATCATATAGAATATAAAATATAAATCATGTGACTCATTTTACATTATATATTGTGACAAAAAATCCCATTTAGGTAGAATGATAAAGAAACATTATTTTCAAAAGAAATTTCTAATTTAACCCAAATTTTTCAAGCATTATGAGTCCCTCTAAACATTGATCTATATTTAAAGAGTATTATTGTATGATATTAAACTCTCAATACAATTATAATAATTAATTAAAAAATGTTTCTACATTATTCACTTATTATATATATTATACATCAGTGATAACCATAGTGGGAGTTGTAGGTGATGTTTTTCTCAAATTGAGGGAAAACGAGATAATATAACCTAAAATAACTAAAATATATATGAAGGAAGGAATATCATAGTTTTAATATTCACATTATATTATAACAAACATCAAGATAAAATACTATCAATGATGAAGTGGAATAGGTTATCCAAATTACCCTATATAAATAATAAAATTTTTCATTATTGTAGGAAGGATTTACATGATGTCCATGTGAGTATTTGAAGAAGTGAATATTCTCTATTAATGAAACTATGAGTTATTCCACCTCAATTATTTATCAAAATATATATTATTCAATCATACATTATTATGTGATCCCTCATGATTATTTTAAGTAGGGAAACCCTATAGGGTGAGTTCCATGGGGATTAGTCATGTTAATTAAATTAATTTTTTTATTATATTAACAAACTATCATTATAAAGGTAACATTAACTACCCTGTTATACTAATTTATCAATGAATTGGTTTATATTTTTATGGTGGGGTGAATTTATGATGATTATCTTATGAATATTGTTGAAACTATATTTGATCTGGAATATTTGGAAATTAATACCTTTTGGTTACATGTGATTTTTTTATACGTGAATTTAGTAAGTGTATGATGTTTGGGTTGAAAATTAATTTAAAATATCCACAATAATAGATGTGAAATATCTATATCAACCTTGATACATGTGAAACCCCTAGAGATGAGATTGGAAAAATGTATTATACTAGTATTATATTATCAGTGATTATGGATCCTATTTTTTAATAACTCAAAACATTTAGTTTTCTACACCATCTAATGGTCATATAGACATAGATATGAATGTTTTTTTTTTCATTTTTCAGGATAATATACGGATACCATCCAGTCATATGATTTATTATAACTTTTAATAAGGTTGTAGAGAAGAAAATTTGATCACATAATAGAATTCCCTTTTAAGAATTGGTATTAAAAACATATATAAATAACGATTTTTTAGAAAACAAAATTTGTTTGTTTTTTATTTTATTCAATGAATCATGAGACATAATTTATATCAATAAAGGATGAAGTAGGAAAACATATAAAAAATTAATAAAACCCATCCATGCTAGGAAGATTCATGATGTTCCTATTTAATGAATCTTGTAAGTGTTGGTGAGCTGCTTCCACATTTTACATGGGTAAGAAAATGTGTTTCCAAGGACATATAACATTGTTTTTAAATTTAAGGACTAATGAGTATAGATTATATGTACACATCATGGAGAAAGTTTTAGTTGTTGTTGTACTATTATGTAAATGGTGTTGTATCTAAATAAGAAATAACAAGTTATGGATATTCTGTGTGATGATGTAATTTTAGATTCATATGAGGTTTCTATTGGAATATTTTAGATAATATAATGTATATAATACCAATCTAGGTTACATGAAGTAACATTACCCTAGAAAATTTCTTCTAAAATGAAAATGTGATATTTCATTGTTTTTTATACCATCATCCAGTTAAAGCAGAAATAATTTGAATTATATTATTTCCACGGTTCAACTAACATTTTTATAACATTCTGACAAAGAAGAGAGTTTAAATGGATGATTGGATAGGATATATTGTTTGCAAAGGTATTTACTTATGTATATTGGTAATATATTATGCAACTTCTTTACATGAAATAATTAATTTGAAGTACCCTCTACAACAATTCAGATATCTTAGAAGATGACTAAATCATTGAGGTTATATCTAATTTAGTATTATTTTTTGGTTACTAAAAATCCATAGTGGAGAGGGTGAATATTTCCATACATCTAAATATTCATTGGATATTGTTTTAATGAGAAATATAATGGCCAAAAGATGATTTTTTGTACCCTATAATTGTTTTGGGGAATCTCATAGTTAATTTAAAAAAATTATATTTAATTTATTTATGAAAAAAGATAAAAAATAAAATTTTCTTACCGTGGGGCTCACATCTGATGTGTTAGAGACAGGCTTGATAATTTATCTAAGCAGTTGAAAATTTAAAAGGAACATATTTGATGATTAGTAACATATGTAAATATAGTTACACCCATATATATTTTCAATTCAGATTTGATAATTTACATATGTAGTGGAGACCTCTTATGATAAATTATATTCACCTAGACAAATCGATCAAGGTAATTAAATTCGGATATATATAAAATATTTTATAAGATAGAATGATAATTCATCTATGGTGTTGAGGATTTGATAAAAAAACATTAATTTATATTATCTTCAACGTAGAGTACTATTGGAGCTGGTATGAAAATATTATATAAATATAGAACAAATTGATCTATATATGATTGTTTATTTTACATTTAAATTTTTATGAATTTATTCATTCGGATAAAATGATAAATTAATATGATGATACATGACTGATTTTTTTTCTTGGTTCAAACATCATGATGAAATAAATAATCTATATTATTAGTAAAATTAATTGTTTTAAATCATGTGTATATTATTTGATGAACTACACATTGTATATTTTTTTGGAAAAATATTTCATGTCATTATTACTATAAATAAATAAAAAATGAAAAAAAGCTGTATATTTTTTAGAGAAATCAAATTTATAGAAATAATGTCATATTTGAAACATCACTCTCTAGAAATAAATTATATTTCAGAGTGATTTATTGAATTATTTTGAATGAATATTTGACATAACGATTCTACATATTTAATGATAATATTTGAGGGTGTTCAAATAAGATAAAATACTATAATTACCATAAATATTCTCTATATATGAAAATATATGTGATGGTTGAAGTACATGATGAAATTCTTGACGGAGTGAACACTGATGATATTATACTAATCCAAATAATGAAATAATTAGAAAAACAATTAAAACATTGTGTTGTAATGATAGTGTATTAATAAAATGAATATGGTTTCCCAATGATATTTTGATGCACTAATGAAATAGATAGAGGAATAGAAAATATGGTTAAACAATCTACTTGTCAAATAAAAAATAAATGAATTGATAAGTTCATCCAAAAAATATTACTATAAAAATATAATTAACATTGATGTATCGGTTTGACTACTCTAAGTGAGGGAATTAGATCATCAATATAGTCCATGAGAGACTCGAGACAACACTGTTGATCCTTATTATGTTGGATTAAGTCCATTATCTTGTACAAAGGGACATCCGACCATCATATACTATATACCTAGTTTTTTTCTGGATAATAGATTCATGGGCATACCCTTTTTTGGGTTTTATTTATAAAAATAAGGATGTAATGAATGTGGGATAGAAACCACCTTTCATAGGGGACATATAATATATATAGAGGTATCCCTCATTAATAATTATAAGTGTTCTTTTATGTTCATTACCTATTCTATATCTAAATTCCAACAAAAAGAGGGATATGTAGGTACTGAAATCCGATCACTAAATTTGTGAATATGTAGTTAAGTGTTAAAATTGATATTTTATTAAACTTTTCACTAACTAAAATCAATCCCCCTTCCAATGTTTTCATTTCCCAAAGTGTTCCTAAGAACTCCAACAATCAACCATTTACAATCTCTCAATTTTACTATCTCTAATTCTCATACTCTACAAATATTCTAATTTAATAATTTCAAAAACAAAAAGTCCTAAAAAATCTCCATCTGTGAACAATAAGACAACTCATTTAAATAAATAAGAATTATATCGTATAGTAAATATAAACAATATTATAAATACAGAATGAAACAATTATTTTAAAAAATAACCCCATTCATGAAACATTATTAAATAAAAACCCTTATCTTTTAGAATTACAATCTATATTTATGGTGAATAAAAGAGTTAAATAATTCATGAATATAAAAACACATCCTTCAAATATTTTCATTATTTTTACCATTTATTTGTGTATAACAATAATTCTTTCTATTAAAACACCCATATAATTAATTTACTTTCATAAAAAAGTTTTGTTAAAATATAGACAGTTTATTTAATTTTAAGATAACTCTACAAAATTTTCATATAGTGATGATATTCTAATTATTTTTACTCAAATAGATATTGTATTACATGTGTATATATAATTAATAATTAAAAAATTGAAATATTCTCTATGAAATATCAATGAGACCTATTATAAATATATACTCACCTAGAATGATAAATATTCTTTATATACATATTTTTCATCGTTCACGCCATAATAAAATAAAAAATTTCCTAATTTCAAAGAATGTAAGGGTTTAACAAGGATATCTAATAATTGGTCAGCTGTGAAAATATATTCTCAAAAAATATCAAAACATTTGAAAATTTCAAAAAATTAACTATATTCCATTTCTATATATTTAGACCTTAAATAATGTAAGGTGTTTCTAGAAATTATTATATCTTAATATTTATAACATTAATATTTATTAATATCATAATTAAGAATGATATCAAATTATTGTTTCATAATCAATAATGAATGATGGAAAAAATAACTTTAGCAATTTACTCTCTATTAATAATAGATAATGAGACTAATAACTAATTAAAATAAATCCATGACATCAAATACCTCTATAATTGTCACATAGATAAAAAGTAATTTATAATCTATTCTACAACCTACAAAATATGAATAAGAAATATTAATTATATTAAAAGTGTATTTTTGAGGAACAAATGATCAAAATTTTATATATCAAATATAATAATAATTTTAACATCATTTAAGGGATATTCTATTCATTATGATTCATATAAATCAAACATTGAATCCATAAAAATCAAATTAGTTCAATTCATAGTTACATAAATAAAAACCCCAACTTTAAATCAAATAAACTTGACATCTATTTATTTACTAGTTATATCCGAGTACATTATACATCTATAACTCATTGGGGTGGATAAAAACATACTAGAATTTTTTCAAATTGATTTATCAGATCATTTATCACAAATAAAAATAATTTAAAAATTTAATAATTTATTGAACTTTTAAATTAAGAAAACAACAATTATCCAACAGGCCACTTACAAAAATCACTAGTCTGTAAATCCAAAAACTCATTACATATATTCCATCAAAGGAACTCGAATGTAGTATCAAAAACATGAAATTATACAAAAAATATAATTTCATTATTTTTTAATATCGAGAGTTGGATTAAAATTTAAATTTTTATTACCATTTTAGAAACACTATTGGGAATGTATTTTATACAAATATAAAGTGATTTATTTTTTGGAATTTTGTGAATCTTCACATGAATGGAGATATAATTAAGAAAGTGATAAAAATTGGTTTTTTGGGATAGGTATTCACACAACTGAGATGAAGGCTCATATGGTGATCTTATCTACAATGTATTGGTCTATATGGGAGGATTGTGATAGGGAATGAGATGAATATGGGTATATCCTGTTTATTACAGTTTCATGTGAAAATGATAGTAGAGAAACTGGGCATCCTGATCGATGGAGGGTTATCTTATTTGAATTCACAAAAATTTATCCCTAGAAACTACTTTATTCTAGTTTTCATATAATTGAATAAGGGTCGATGGATCAAATGGGTAGCTCCCTCTACTAGGCCTAATTTAAATATGGATGTATTATGTCTAGAAAGGGTGATGTGTGGAGGTGGGTTTGTGATAGGCACTAATGGTTCCCTGACATTCGCTTTTAGTTCATTCTAAAGGGTAGGTAATTCCAACCAAGCAGATGTCAGATTCTTATTAACATGTCTGATTCTGTACAGGTTGTTTGAAGTTTTTATTTCTAATGTTGGATCTTACTCTTCTATGTAATTTGGTTTTAAAAAAATCAATTATCCATGGTTTCTTCTTTATCTTATTAGAAAACGTGATATTCTTCTCAATCAAGATATTATTGTTAGGCACACTTGGAGAGAAGGGTAGTTTGTGGAAGATTTGGATGCTATCAAATACAGTCTAGGTGATTGACTCATTTTATACCTTATCCTTGAGTCTATTGTTGAGGATTTTAAATGTAACATCCCTAACTCAGGAGTCACTAAATCGGTTCCCCATGCTAGGTCATCACATGACCACAAGCATGCCTCCCAATATGCCAAAGGTTTCTAACTAAGGATGAGGGTCTAATGAGTCCTGTGGGGAGAACATAACCTCTTTATCTAAGTAATCCATAATAGAAAACAATATAAATAGCTGAAACAATTTTAAACAACTAATAAACATACAATCCAAACATCTCCCAACTGGGTAGAAACCATAATTCAACACTAACAATGTCTTGATATACTAGTAATTCAAGGGAATAAAACCTGAAAATAAGTCGACAGAAAAATCCCCAAACTAGTCCTAACTCTATGTATGAATCCATATCCATGTACATCCCCAACCCAAATCAATATTCTAGAGTATGGACATTTCCCTTTTCCTAACATGCAACCAAGAATTCTAATCTAATACCCAACGGTGGCCTAAACACACTGTGAGTACAAAACACAGTACGCTACCACCAATGGTGTCTACAAAATATCCAATCTAATAGATAGTGAGTTCAATTAAAAAGGAATGTTAAAGAAACAAGGAACAGTTTGGGTGCCATTAGTTTACATGGTTCATTTAATTCATTAATATCATTTATCCCAATTACATTTCTTACAACACTTTAACACATTATCCATTTTTAATTTTTTTTAGTTAGGAATCTACATCATATCTACTAGGGTTTATAGAAATAAATATTTATTTATAGGGGAAATAAGTCAATTACCTATCTTACTATGGATACACCCTTCACATCAATTCATTATCCTCACCTCAAATCCTTTTTCCAGGTGGAATGAAACAGTTAGGTTAATATTGCCTTCATCCCCTTCCATAATCTGTGCATTTTGGGGTGGAGTTTAGAGCCTTAGTCAAACTCAACTGATGGCTGTAGAACCCCAACTCAATACCCCACACTTCCAATCCATGTGCACATGATTATTTATGATGTCACCATAACCACACCATACCACAAAAAAGCATATTAAATTCCATTATAATTCATAATACATGACAACCAACATGGGAATTAATGCTATGACATAACCCGTTAATACATTTACCATTTACAATTCATATCCTTTTAAAAAAATTACCATTCCTAAAACATAACCCTTCAAGTGTATTAAACAACCCCTATTCCTTGGTCAATTTCATCCATTATCGAACATTTACCCATTTCTCTCATTTATCATTTCACAAGCATTCACCCACTTATGCATTTCAAGTACATTTCTCATATCCCATAACCCAACCACTTATTTTATTTATCCATTTGGTGTGCCACAATTCTCATTTATTAACCCACTCAACATATCCATCCATTTACATATTACATCTCATTATAATATCACCCTATTTCCAATCCCATCACCAAATTATGAGTTCACCACTTAATATGCACTAATCCCCTTAGGCCTATCTAGAAAAAATTCATTAAACATCCGACATAAGATAATTCAACCGAGTTACCCATTTTTATGTCATTCCAACAACACCTTATGCCCTTATCACCCTATTAGTATTTTTTTACCATTCCATTTATGACTAAATCAACTATTATGACATATTATACATAGGTTCCAAATTATTATTCAACATCCCTTCACTTAACTCTTCCTCCCTCATGGTCCGGGTTTGTCGGTGCACCCCATGGGTGGCCCTAAATTGGTCATGTCCTCCTCTATGCATCCAATGGGGATAATGTGGGTTTCATGAAACAATTTAGACACCCAAATTACCATATCATACCCAAGGTAACCAATACAAAACAAGAGAAAGGAAAAATCCCAACACACATGTACAAATCTAGAACAATACTTTGGGATAAAACTTGTAGAACACCTACATCGTATCTCATGATGAAAATACTCTTAATAATTGCCTTTTATCTGAATTCAAACACCCCTTGATGCCCCAAACTAGATCCCACAAAACAAAAGTGGGTTTCAGAGCATTGGAAGGAGCAGAGAGAAAGTTGAAAACTATAATCGAAAAGAGAAATAATGAAGGAGATTAGACATAACCATGGCTTTGATCCATAACCAATAGCACTCAAAAATAGGCTATAATCGAAGGATAATCACCTCTTGGAATATTGGGTCATCCATGTTTATCACTATGGTTAATGAGGGTAAAATGAAGGAGAAATATGAGTTGGGGTTTAAAAAAAAGAGATGGAATTTTCATAATTTTCTCAAAGTTTATGAGCCGCACGGTTTTCTCGCACAGTTTTCCAAACCATGAGAAAACCATGTTTGAGACATTTTCTAAATAACACCCCCTTCACACGTTTTCTTGGGAATTCCACATGGTTTTCTTAACCAAGTGCCAATTGTGTGTAAGCCTCTAACCATAGATGCATGATTACCTGGGATGATCCTCACGGATTGCACTAACCATGCGTATAATGAACCATACTTTACATACATGGTTATTACTTCATAATTGAAGCATACTAATTAAAACATATAACAAAACCATGATAGGACTATATTGGTATAGTGTCTTTAGAAACTAGGAAACATAAACAACTGGTTCATAAATCCTCTACATTTTTTCCCATTTATTTCATCATATCTATAGTCCCTTTTTTGGCATATCCTACTTAATACCCTTCTTCTTGAACTGGGGAAAAGAAAACATACAAAATGGTGAGCTCAAATGCTTAGTAAGGGTAAACAATATAATATCAATCACATCATATTCATAAGAACATAACATTTTGAAAATATAATCCTCCAAAAGTGATAATAATATCATAACATGGGATAAATCATAGCAGTGAAATGTAATACCAATAATCATAACATAAAAAATTAAACTTTTTGGCATTCACACATAATCATTGAAAATAAATTCATATTGGTCAAGGCACATATCCATGACCATTATAGCAGAAAAATTCCACTACTGAACCGAGTTCACTCCTAGTTCCAGTCATGTATCACTATGCTGAATTAAATTGTCGTTCCATCCATGTCTGTCTCATGAGATATAAATATTTACCCAATGCATTGGAGGGTGATATAGGTACCACCCATCTCACAATGAAACCTTTCTTATATGTGCCCCAAAATGATAAATCATAGCATAACCCATGTAATAAAAATGGGATTCTTAAACATCATGCCATCATAAAATAATTCATATAAGATAAAATGGCATCGTTAAATTAATTTCATAATAACATAATCAAATCAATGTAAAAACTGGGATAGAAACATAACCCTATATTATCATAGATGTAAAATAATTTTGATAAAACATTTGAACTCCACTCATGAGGAAAATATCCTTTATACTTCCAAAACATTTTTCCATTCTTAACATGTCATAAAATTTTGAACTAAATGACTTTGAATAAAAATAAACATTAAAACATGTAAAGGAAGCTTCATGGAAATAATTTCCTATCAAATCATAAAAATCCATTCATGTCGTATAAGTGAGAAAAAACATTCTTCTCGTACTTTGGCCGGAAAAGTCAAATAATACCCCGTACTAAAAACAACAAAAGACATATTTCATATATTTTACTAAAAACACAACAATGGATAAAATTGTATTTAAACAATTGTAGGAGGATATAAAGAATTTTTCATATTGAGGAAACAAGGATGTGGATGATAAATATTCCCCAATAAATTCTAAAGTATAAACAATCTCATATAAAAATGAGATTGTGAGATTTTCCCTAACCTTAGGTTCGATTTACTTCGTACGTATATGAAACTCCTGTATAATTATTTAAATAATGTCATTGACTTATTGAAGAATCATATTCATTGTTATGATATCATATATGGTCATATTCTTATCTTCTTATTAGTAATATTTCATTGATACTTGTTATTCGGGTGTTCATTGCTTTATGTTCTTATGAATGTTTTGTCGAATAAATTCTTATTCTTCATTTTAGGTTATAGATACCTCATTTAAATAATGGTATTAGTGTAAAATATATCATATCTATTCATTAAATTCATTTATATAATCATTATAATATTAATATAATGTAGAACGAGTCGCATCACATCATGGAGACAGTAGGTCGTACGTACGCACGAGCGAGGATATTATTCCCATAATCATGGAATTGTATTAACGTGTATGTATACTATTTAAGTATCAATATCACTTTACAATAATCACATATAGTCATTATTTACACCATTATACCCATCCATGTAAGGTGGTGGTGGAAAACAGATTACAACACGACATGGAGATAGTATTCCGTACGTACGAACGAGCATTGATTTCGTTTTCCATAGGATGGATAGAAGGTGAAATATGGTTGTTTCATATTTATAATAACAAATAAGTATATTATTTATTCTTATGTTATTACTTAATAATTAAACAACTAAAGAAGATGATGTAGAAGAAGAAATAATGTTGAATGAATCGGTAACAGATATTACCTCTTCTTCGACATGCCTCTTTGAAACCTCCTTTTAGGGCCCTACAACTGCTCTTTGAAGAAGAACAGAACCTATAGTATGTTTATAGGGAAGTTTGGATAGGAAATGGGCAGGGGGTGGCCAATCTTTAAGGCTCATAATTTTGTTTGGAGGAGACGGAGGAGGTGCCCTTTTATAAGGGAGGAGAGGGGCACCTTAGAAAAAACATAAAATATTATTTTATAATAAAGTAATATTTGGTTTATAATAGCTCCAAATTGATTTATTTAGAATCTAAAGTGGGTATGGGTCGAAAGAAATTCATCCATTAGGTTTTATACAAGTTTAGTTTACTATTTTAACCTCATAATTTAGATTTAATTCTAAGTTAAATAATTTAACTTTTACTGTGTCTTCTTGTTTTCTTACACTATATGGTTAATAAACTTACTATAACAATACAAAAGAACCTTAAGTGGTTCATTATTAATATATATACCCTTATATAATTCATTTGGCCGAACCTTATATTTTTATGAATAGAATAACAATTAATAATATAATATTTCTTTTAAAAACAATTTTAGGTCAATTTTGAAACTATTTGTTAATTGATTTTTGTGAAATTCATAATAGCACGATTAGTTTGAAAAAAGTAAATTTAGTCAATACTAACATGTCATAGTAACCTAGAAATTAGTTGAATTCATAAAAAGTCTCAAATTACATTTATTTTGTTATTTATAAAATCAATTATGTTATAATTTCATTAATAAGCTAATTACTTCATCATCATTGTGTCATAAATAAATTAAATAATTTAATGTCTAAAAATTATAAATAAAATACTGTTATGTGGGAAATCTTTTTAGATTTCTATTAAATATTTATAATAGAATTTATCTTATGTATAACCCTATATTAAAAATGTTTTAGTTATTAAAATTTGATTACATCTCTTTTAACACTTCTTTAAATAAAATAATAATATGTGTCCTAATCTAATACAAGTGAGCCTAAAGGGTAATATTTTATTCCTAAGGTTGTTTTTGGTCGAATTAAACTTATCCAATAGAATTAGGATTTGTGTTAGAGAAATAATAATATAATTTTTAACCTTAATTTCCCAATTTAGTTTTAAACGTGGTAAATAAAAGTAAAAAGTTACTATTCACCACAAATTATTTTAATCTTCTTGAACGACATTTTTCTCCTTGATATTAACCATGTCTCTCGAATTTTTGAAATTTAACTCACAGAAGAGGTAAAAGTAATTTTTATGTACAATTGCAAATGCTCCTAGGAGGTGGGTTAAAGACGGTGGAATGTTCAATAAAATTTTTATATATATAAAATTATTATAATATTACTCCAATGAATTACTTTGAACTTAAATAAGTATTATGTATCTATTTTGACCTAAAATAAATTTGAATAAAATAAAATATTATTTATATAAAAAGTATGTTTTAACCAATAACTCAATGTTTTCACTATTCATGAAAAATTGAATGTTTTTAGAAAAATACCTAAATTTCACCCTAAGCTAAATTTGATATTATGAATCCAAAAATGAATTCCATTTTGAAGGATAAAATATATAAAATTTCAATAAGTAGATATTACTATTCATAATGGCTAGTTTATATAAATTTTAATTGCATATCGTTGTTTAGTGAAAATCGGTATTGCGTACAACACATGCTATCATGGAAGGTCGTGATTGCATGTAAAGCAAGCCAAGATAATGTGGTGTGTAGTGAAAGATTATTTTGATGTTGTGTATAACATAAGACATAATAAAAATATACTTCTCATAAACTATCAGGGTGTTACATTCTACCCTCCTTAAAATGAAATTGTGCCTCGAAATTCATCAATTCATAACAAACAGATGAGGATACATCTCCCTCATCATATCCTCAAGCTCCCATGTAGATTCTTCTAATTGGTGGTTTCTCGATAAAACATTCACCAAGAGAGTTTCCTTGTTCCATAGAACATTTTCGCTATGATCCAAAATCTCTATCGGTTGTTCTTCATAAGAAAGATCTTGCTTCATTAGTTTAACTTATGAGATTAGTACATGTGAAGGACCGGGTATGTACTTTATTAGGATAGATAAATGAAACACATCATGAACTTGAGAGAGATACGGTGGAAGCGCCAATCGTTAAGCAACCTTCACTACACAATCCAGTATTTCGAAAGGACCGATATACCTAGGGATCTGCTTTCCCTTCTTTCCAAATCTCATTACACTCTTCCAAGGAGATATTTATAAGAACACTTTATCAACCACTTCAAACTCTAGGTCATTTTTCGGTTATTGGCATAACATTTTTGTCGACTCTGAGATGCTCTTATATGTTGTTCAATAGACCCGACCTTTTCTTCCATCTCATCAATATGATCAAGTCTTAATAGCTTTCTTTCCCCTACTTAATCCTAGCAAGTTGGAGTCCTGTATTTCTTTCCATTTGGAGCTTCATAAAGATCCATATGAATACTGGAGTGAAAGCTATTATTATATGAAAATTACACCAAAGGTATGTGTTTATCCCAACCACCTTTGAAATCCATAGATAAATCTCTTAACATATCTTATAGAGTTTGAATTGTTCTTTTAGACTGACCGTCTGTCTGAGGATGATAAGCAGTGCTGAAACTCTACTCTGTATCTTATTTATGTTGAAGAATTATCTAGAACGTTGAGGTAAACGTCGGATCCTGATCAGATATAATGGAATGTTGTACTCCATGGAATCTTACAACATCCTCCACATATATCCTGGGAAGCTGATCAAGAGATAAATCTTCTCTAATAGTAGTGAAGTGTGACGACTTCGTAAGATGATCAAATATAACACACATAGCATTACTTCCTTAGGATATTTTAGGAAGTCCAGTGACAAAGTCCATAGTGATGTTTTCCCATTTCCATTCTGGTATGGATAACTGTTGTAACATCCCCTTAGACTTCTGTCTCTCAACTTTAACATGCTGAAAAACCAACCATCGAGAGACATATGCAGCAACATCTCTTTTCATGTCATCCCACCAGAAGTACTCTTTCAGGTCCTTATACATCTTCATGCTTCCAGGATGAATATAAAATGAAGAGAAATTAGCCTCATCCAACAACTAATTCTTTAATTATGGGATGAGAGGAACACAAACCCGATTCTTGAAACTTATTATCTCATCACAATCAAGGTTGAATTCAGGAACATTTATTACTTTCTTTTGTAACTCTACATCTTCTTTTTGTGCCTCTTTAATCTTCACATGTATAGATGGTTGAACATTCATTTGAGAAAGATAAGATTTTCCCCTTCCATTATAATTCCAGAATCCATCCTTTGTAAATCGATAAATATTGGAACTTTTGTGATCGTTATCATGGATAAGCTAGCATGGTATTTTTGGCTTAATGCATCTCCCACTTTGTTTGATTTCCCAGGGTGATAATGAATTGAGTAGTCGTAGTCCTTAATCAACCCCAACAATCTTCTTTGGATCATATTCAACACCTTTTGTGTGAAAATATACATAAACTTTTATGATCAGTATAAATATCACACCTTTTACCATAAATATAATGCCTCTATATTTTTAATTCAAAGATTACCATGACTAAATCCAAATCATGGTTTGGGTAATTTTTCTCATGGATTTTCAACTGTCATGAGGAATAAGACATTACCATATCATTTTGCATGATAAAACACCACTGTCCCTTCTTGGATGTATCACTATAGATCACAAACCTTTCTCAAGTACATGACAGAGTGAGCACAGGTGCACTGGATAAGCTTCATTTTACCTCTTTGAAACTCTCTTCACACTCCTCTGTCCAAATGAACTTAACTCCTTTTTGAGTCAACCTAGTGAGTGGATTAGATAACCTTGAAATATCTTTCACAAAACGATGGTAATATCCTGCCAGACCATGAAAACTTCGGATCTCAGTTACTATTGTTGGTATTGACCATCATTCGATAACTTTTTTTTTGATGGATCCAGTGATATCCCCTCTTTTGAGATTATGTGACCCAAAAATGAAACTTTTTGAATCCAAAATTCACACTTGGTAAATTTGGCATAAAGCTTCTCCTTTATTAGGGTATTTAATACAATTCCAAAGTGATCTTCATGTTCTTCCTTTATCTTTGAATAGAAAAGAATATCGTCAATAAAGACTACCACAAACTGCTCAAGATAGTCTCTAAATAAATTATTCATTAGATACATGAAGATAACAGGGGCATTAGTAAGACCAAATGGAATCAATATAAATTCATATTGTTCATACCTTGTACGGAAATTCATCATTGGTATATCCTCATTTTTACCCTTAATTTATGATACCCTGAACGAAGATCAATCTTGGAAAAGTATTGAGCTCCGTATAGTTGGTCAAATAAGTCATCAATGCGTGGGAGATAACATTTCTTCTTGATAATGATCTTGTTAAGTTCTCAATAATCAATGCGAAGTCTTATTGATCCATCATTCTTCTAAAAAAAGAGAATATGTGCTCCCAAAGGTGATGCACTAGGGCGTATGAATCCCTTATCAAGATTGTCTTGGAGTTTCTTCTTCAATTCTTACAACTAAATTGGGGCCATTATATATAGTGTCTTTGAAATAGGCATAACACCCGGTATGAGTTATATTGAAAACTCAACTTCACGATTTAGTGGAAGACCTGGTAATTCCTCCGAAAAGACATCATCAAACATCCATACAATGGGTGTATTCTTAATCGTGAGTTTCTCAAAAACCATTTGAGATAAATAAAATTCATTTAGTGGAATCAAGACCCATAAGATGGAAGAAATTTCCACTCAAAGGCTATGTTCATCCTTGCATCGATAGACAGTCATAGATTGATCTAGAATAAGAAATGTGACTTCTCTTCTTCAGCAATTGATATGAGATGCATATAAAGAATGAAAATTGATGTCAAGAATCACATAAAATTCTACTATAGGAAGGATCTCAAGATTTTCAGGAAGAACATTCCAACAAACATCAATCAGGGAAGAATTGTAAACTTTTTATACAATTGTTGTGCCTATATGGGTTGTCACAACAAACTCAATATCTAACTACTGAGGTAATATGACAACACCCTTATAAAATTATTCATAAATAATAGATTGGGTGGATCTAGAATCAAATAAAAACATTTGCTACTTTAGAGTGATGGTAAGTGTACCTTTCACCACATCTTTATCATACTACACATCGCCGATAGAAATTACATGTGAATTTCCATTTTCTTTGGCCTTAAGAATTTGTTGACGTCGATCATCAAAAAAAACCCTTGGATTAGGGCATTGATTGGAATAAATCCCCATTTCCAGGCACTTGAAACATTGATGTGTAGGAGGTTCATTCTGTGTATCTATTTCTTTGTTCAAATCATTAGACATCTTCTTCCCATTATTTCAACATTCAACTGCCTGATGAACTTCTTTTCCACACTTAAACATTTACTTGCCCCTTTAAGACAATTCCCCCCATGTTTCTTTCCACACTTTCTGTATAAGGGAAAACTCATTTTCTTTTCTGTGTGGTCTTTATATTTTCCTTTGAATTCCATTTTACTCTTCTTATCAAACCCATATGACTGATGGGTTACTCCAATCTCCATCTAAACCTTGGGGGCACATCAAACAATTTAGTCATAGATATGGAAGTCCCTTATAGCTAATTACCTTTGAAAACATGGTTTTAAGACACTAAAAAAATCAATCGATCTTTCTCTCAGGTTGATAATAATTCCTGAAGCATACCTTGAAAGTCGTGTAAAAATTTCTTTGTAGGTACCAACGGATTCATCATCTATTTGCTTCAGTTCAAGAAACTCCTTCTCTATATTTTTTCTAAGAATATGAGGGAATTACTTATTGAAAAATAAGTTCTTGAAATCGTACCATTCCATGGACTCAATTTCAAACCTTGGCCTTTATTCTTAATAAGATTCCACCATTGATCAGCTTCACCTTCCAAACGATATACTACTAAGATGACTTTATCATGTTCAAAACATTGTAGAACTGAAAATATCTTTTCAGTGGTACTGATCCATTGTTCAGCCACTAATGGATCAGAAGACCCACTGAATGAAGGTGGATGCTGACTCATAAGGGATTCAACCGAATGTTGCTCCTTACTTTTCTCGTTTTGAATTCTTGAATGATTCAAAGCTTGAGAAAGTTGTGTGAGAATAGCTACAGGATTTTTCATTCCAACTCCCATTATGTTTGGTTGCTTAGGGGGACAATCATTGCATTTCCCATCACATTCAGCATTAACATGATTCCTTTGGGTTCCTGCCATTGACTAAAACCAAGAATCAGAGTGTGAGTAACACTAACCATAACAGGAAAACCACATAATCAAGGATAAAATTTCACACTTTAGGTCTTGTCATAGGTTGTTCATGTCCATTTCTAAAACACTAATATTGTGTTCTCTGTTTAGACATATCCTTAGAGTTCTTACTAAGGATTTCACATCCTAGTTTCCAAAGTTTGACTATACCATTCCTCTGATACCAACTATGACGACCCATAATTTACATACATGGTTATTACTTCAGAATTGAAGAATACTTATTACAACATATAACAAAACCGTGATAGGACCGTATTTGTATAGTGTCTTTAGAAACTGGGAATCATAAACAACTAGTTCATAAATAATCTACATTTTCTCTCGTTTATTTCATGATATCTAGAGGCCCTTTTTGGCATATCCTACTTAATACCCTTATTCCTGACTTAGGGAAAATAAAAAATACAAAAGGGTGAGCTCAAATGCTCAGTATGGGTAAAAAAAAGAAAAATCAATCATATCATATTCATAAGACCAAAACATTTTAAAAATATTAACATGAAAAAGAGATCATAATATCATAACATGGGATAAATCATAATAGTGAAATGTAATACCAATAATCATAACATAAAATGTGAATCTTTTTGGCATACAAAAATAATAATAGAAAATAATTTCATAATGGTCAAGGCTCATTACCAAGACCATCATAGAGGACAAAGTCCATTACTGAACCAAGTTCACACCTCATTCCAGTCCGGTATCACTAAACAAGATTAACTTGTCGTTCCAGCCATGTCTATATCATTAGATATAAATCTTTAACCAATGAATTGGAGGGAGATATAGTTCCCACCCATCTCATAATGAAACAATTTTTATAAAACACTGGAACTCCATTCTTGAGGAAAATATCTTTTCTACTTCAAAAACATTTTTCCTTTCTTAACATGCCCAACAATTTTAAACTAAAAGAAATTGATTAAAAATAAACTTGAAAACTTGTAAAGGAAGATTCATGTAAATAATGTTCTATAAAATCTTAAAAATCCATTAATGCCATATAATTTTAAAAAACATTCTTCTCATACTTTGGCCGGAAACTTCAAAAAGTACCTCGAACTAAAAATGATAAAAGATTCCTTTCATATATTTTAATAAAAACTAACCAATGGGAAATTTTGGATTTAAACAACTGTAGGAGGATATAAATAATATTACATATTGAGGAAACATGGATGTGGATGATAAATATTCCCCAATAAATTCTGAAGTATAAACAATCTCAGATAAAAATGAGATTGCGATATTTTCCCTTACCGTTGGTCCGATTTGCTTCGTACGTATCCGAAACTACGGTATAATGATTTAAAATATGTCATTTAATTATTATAGAATCATATTAAATGTTATGATATCATATATGTTCATATTATTATCTTATTATTAGTAATATTTTATTGCTACTTGTTATTCGAGTGTTCATTGCTTTATGTTCTTATGCATGTTTTGTCGAATAAATTGTTATTATTCATTTTAGGTTATAGATAACCCATTTACAGAATGTTATTAGGGTAATATATATCTTATTTATTCATTCAATTCATTTATATATTCATTATTCAATTAATATCATGTAGAATGAGTCGCATCACATCGTGGAGATGGTAGGCCTTGCGTACGCACGAGCGATGATATCGTTCCCATGATCGTGGAATTGTATTGAAGTGTATGAATAATATTTTAAATTAATATTACTTTACAATAATCATATATAGTTATTATTTACAGGATTAAACCCATCCAAGTAAGGTGGTGGTGGAAAACAGATTACACCACGGCGTGGAGACGATATTCCGTACGTACGCACGCGCGATGATTTCATTTTCCTTAGGATGGATAAAAGTTGAAATAGGTTTGTTTCATATTTATAATAAAATATCAGTATCTTAGTGATACTGATGTTATTACTTCATAATGAAAGATCTAAGGAAGAGGATGTATAAGAAGAAATAAATTTGAAAGAATCGGTAACAGATATTACCTCTTCTTCGACAAGCCTCTTTGAAACCTCATTTTAGGGAAGTAAAATTAGTCTTTGAAGAAGACGAGAACCTCTAGTATGTTTCTAGGGTAGTTTATAAGAGAATTTGGCAGCATTTGGACGAGCTTTAAGGGTCAAAAGTGTGTGATGAGGAGAGGGAGGAGGTTCCCTTTTATAAGGGAGGAGAGGGGCACCTTTGAAAAAACAAAAAATATTATTTTATAATAAAGTGATATTTGGTTTATAATTGATCCAAATTGATTTATTTAGAAGCTAAAGTGGGTATGAGACTAAATAATCTCAACCAATAGGTTTTATACAAGTTTAGGTTACTATTTTAAACTTATCATTTAGATTTAACTCTAAGTTAAACAATTTAACTTTTACTGCGTCTTCTTGTTTTCTTACTCTATACGGTTAATAAACATAATATAACATTCCAAAAAAACCCCAAGCGGTTAATTATTAATATATATTACCTTATCTAACTCATTTGACCAGGAATTATATTTTTAGGTGTATAATTACAATTAATAATATAATATTTGTTTTAAAAACTATTTTATGTCAATTTTGAAACTATTTGGTATTTGATTTTTGTGAAAATCATAACAACATGATTAGTTCGATCAAAGTTAATTAAATCTATACTAACATGTCATATTAACCAATAAAATTATTGGAATTCATAAAAAGTCTTAAATTAAATTTATTTGGGTATTCATAACATCAATTATGTTTATTTTTCATTAATAAGCTAATTACTGCATCATCAACGTGTCATAAATAAATTATATTATTTAATGTATAAAAATTATATATAAAATACCATTATGTAGGAAATCGTTTTCTATTTCTAATTAATATTTACAATTGAATTTACTTTATGTATATCCCTATATTAAAAATGTTATAGTTATTAAAATTTGTTTTTAACTCTTTTAACTATTCTTTAAATAAAATAATAATAACTGTCCTAATCTAATCCATGTAGACCTAAAGGGTAATATTTTATTCATAAGGTTGTTTTTGGTCTAATTAAACTTATCTATTAGAATTAGGACATGTGTTAGGGTAATTATAATATAATTTTTACCCTTAATTACCCTATTTACTTTTAACCGTGGTAAATAAAAGTAAAAAGTTACTATGCACCAAAAATTATTTTTATCATATTAAACAAAATTTTACTCCTTGATATTAAACATGTCTCTAGGATTTTTAAAATTCAACTCACAGAAGTGGTAAAATTAATTTTTATGTACAATTGCAAATGCTCCTAGGAGGTGGGTAAAAGACGGTAAAATGTTCAATAAAATTTATATATATATAAAATTATTATAAAATGACTCCAGTGAATTACATTGAAATTATATAAGTATTATGTATCTATTTTAACCTAAAATTAATTTAAATAAAATAAATGATTATTTAAATAAAAATTCGGTTTTAACCAATAACTTTGTGTTTTCACTATTCATCAAAAATTGAAAGCTTTCAAAAAAATACCAAAATTTCACCCTAGGATAATTTTGAAATTCTGAATCCAAAAAACAAGTCCATTTTGTAATATAAAATTTATAAAATTTCAATGAGTGGGTATTACTATTCCTAATGGCTAGTTTATATAATATTTTAATAGCATATCTTTGTTTAGTGAAACTCGGTATTGCGTACAACACACACTATTGTGGAAGGTCGCGATTGCGTGTAAAGAAAGACAAGCTAGTGTTATGTGTAGTGAAATATTCTTTTGATGTTGTGTATAAAATAATACATAAAAAAATATACTTCTCATTAACTATTAGGGTGTTATAGAGTGAAAAATGTGTAACATTCCCAAAAACTCCTTTTTTATCTAGTTTCTTGTCCCGAACCCCCTGAACACCCTAGAGTCTTTACATGAGCATGGTAAACACTTATATTGCCTAAAATAAGGGACATAACTGGAAACATAGACAATGAAATACCATACGAAGGAACTGGGATCTTACAACCTCCCTACCATATAATGGATCATCCTCAACCTGCTCTTCCGAGCATCACCAAACATCCATAATAAGAGATCAATCCATGAGACCTACCTATCCATTCCCACATTCAATTTTTATTGTTTCATATCGCCAGACCATCGAACATGGATCAAAGGAATGGACTTGCCCCTCAAGACTTTCTCACTATAACCCACAAAACGAACCATAAAACCCCTCAAGGATGCATCCAATTCAACTATACCCAACCACTAGAACTTCACCGAGAAAACATAGACAACAGTTCCTTACTCACTACACAGGGAAACTCCGCACACAACATCACATCGTCATGGAGGAACCAATCAGCCCCTCATCATCCTGACCCTCTGTACAACTCATGACCCAATTCACTTGGTGTCCTTTTTCTGTTCTCCCAACTCTAATGGTGACCAAACTAGGCATCATCTGAAGTAAAACAAATGATTTTTCCAACCACATTTTCTGAATATTTCACTCCACAACTGTAAAACCAAACGTAACCCATAACTCTTGAGTACTCGACCATCTAAACCAATTCCAATGCTCTCTATCTGGGCTGCATCACCCAAATGGTGACCACTTGAGTCATTCCAACTTGAAACTATATTCACATTGTCAACCAACCATTTTTTCAGTATAGTTATTTCTACCATCTTCGATTACATGGCACCTCCACTTTGGATGAAAGATGCCTCAAACCTTGAACTGACTTTTACTTAACCTGACATGTTCCCACTAATTGTGCCCTAACATCCATAAGATCATTAACCTTCTTTGGCTCCAACTGCACTATCCAAACCATTTGGGAGGACTTTCCCACACGATCCATACAAGGAAAAAGTTCAACATAACCTCCCTCAAGTACGAGTTTGTTTCAGGATGGAATTTTCCACCACAACATTAATGCGAAGGTGGGTCACTATTAGCGTGTCCATTCAAGTTTACAATATCAAGTCAGACCACCCCTGATGGGCTTTCCTTGAACACCCACCTTCCACTAATGGTATGTAGCCCACTTTTCACACTTTTCCAAGGTGCTTCCTGACTAGAATCCTATCATTACCATCCTATATACCCAATTGAGGTTGTTCCATGAATTCGGGTAGAATTACATTATCTCCACATTATCGACATCTAAACTATCATCATTTTTACCCTTGTCATGAAACTACATCAAATGGACAAGGTTCCCTTAAAATAGAGATTTTTTAAAACCAAAAAAGGAGAAATTACCCGAGTCTAACCCCAATATTGGTTGGAGTTATAAAACCCAACTTCTCTTGTCATGAAATGTTGTCATATCCAACCAAACCCTTCTATGACCTCAGTATAGAAATTACAACTTCACGTGGAACCACCCTGAGCCCGAAGCCAACACATTGTTCATCAGTCCCCACATCCAAGTCCCACATTGGCTCTCTGAGGGACCAAACAAGCACCTTATAGTTCCTCAATTTGCATCTCGCTGTCACTACACCAACTTGATGTTATCCTCTCCTCATCTAAGACTAAATTATCACTCCCCACCCTAGTAATTTCATTAACATTACTCTCATGGTGTATTACAACCAACATTTCTTACACCTGTTCACAAGAAAACCCCAAAACATAGACGTAGAAATATATATTTGTCCCAAAAAAGAAAATGAAAGTCACGCAGTTCCCATTCCAGGCTTCCATGAATGGCACCCATGGAGTTTATCGACACTCGGTCCATCCAAAGGACCTATCCCAAAGCCATCAGTTGTGAACATTCCATCATCATGCTCCAACTATACCATTTCAACAATCATAAAATCCATGATGTCCCTCCATTAACCAAACACCTTCAAGTCTCTTGGAATAAATCCAATGCTTCTCAACATACCTGAGAAAATATCAGCATATTGGTAAGGATCATCACTAGATGAGGTACGCTAAGAAGTTCTCAAATAACACCCCCACCCACGTATCAATTTATGATGTGAAACGATAGGACACCGCAACCAGCCAAGGATCTCAGGATCCCCTATCAAATGCACGTCATTAACATATAACCACCACCACTCATGTGTGATTTCCTACAAAGATTAAGCATTTCTCCATGAACAAATCACCATGAATCCAGGAACCAACATTCCATATGGAACTAATTCCACCACAACAATCAAATTCTTCCATAGTTTCCCTGAAAGAAAACAATCTAAACACAATGGTCCACCACACAAATCAAACCAATAGTTTCTCACAAGTATACCTTTATCTATGTGGAGTTCATTGCTTTCTTACTTACCTTACCTTGTATCTCAGTTCATCTGCCTCATTAGCCCTGACGCGACCTCTGCACCTCACCTAACAACCAAAACCATTTTCAAAAACATGTTCAGCAATGTGACCACCCTCACCTTGAGTTTCACCATCGATCAAAACAATATAACAACACTTTAGTCACCTTTGAATCTTCCACTCAAAACAACATCAATTCCTCCATTAATCATCATCCAAATAGGTGATTTAGGAATACATGCGATAAAACCCATTGAAACAAACCTTTCCACTTATCATAAACACTAGGGTGCCCTATGAAATAACTAGACACAAATATAACGGTATATAAAACTTGGGGCACCTAGTATTCATTAACACCACCTCTAAAGCATTTCTCGTGCTTTATATTCTAAGGTACCTACACCGACGAGATAAACTCCCATCGGGTGACCCATAATGTTTTCTGAAAGTATCATCTTGTAACCACAACTCGAGTAGCACCACCAACCACACACCTTCCCACTTAGCCCATTAGGCCAAACATGCATCATACAATACTCTACATCCAATTATAAAATTCCAAAACATCTACATGTGCGAGACATACCAAAAAGCACTAGAGAACCTGTCTAATTTCTCTAATAGGTCTGAATGAAGGTTGAATAATACCAACTCCCTAGACTAGAGTCACAACTAGGAAAAGCCATTGGTACTCTCTCCGACCATAAATTTCGTGACATGAACAGGAAATGAACAAAAATGGAACTCTCACCCAAATTTCGATGCACAATGTACCAAAAACACCAATATAACATTTTCTCTAATTTTTATACCAAATGTATACACATTAGTCGGTGCTATGTGAAAAACATACTCTCTAGGATTAAAAATGAAACTTGCCATGTATTTACTCACAAGGTAACTAAGACCCATACACCATCCCTAGGGTCCAACATGCATTCCATGCGGTTGCGAAACATGAGAGTTTCCTCACTCACATTACTGAAAAACACCTCCCATCCCAAGGAACACAACCCACCATGGGTTCCCTAAACACACGACCTAGGCCACATTATCACTAGAAAGGCCACATAATTCAAATACAATTCTAAAACAATGGCACTCTCACTACCCCAACCCACACCTATATGGGTTGGACCGATAACCCAAAGGATACCCACCATTGAACATAATAATTATCATCTTAAACCTATCATTCACCCGAATATTCAAGGAATTATTTATATAATTTAACCACAGATGGAAAAGATCCCTTTCTACCAACCTTAAAAACCCATTCTTCATAATCTATCAGAACTCTCATCACCATACCTTGAACAGTACCCTATACCAAACCTACTTTGGGTCATGGTCAACATTGGGTAACCAATTTACATAATAACAAATGCTTCATACACAAATCTTCAAACTAATTCTTCTTTTATAACATGATCTCTTCCTCTCAAGAAAATTTCCCATTTCACAAAATGTTAAAATCATCATTTTAACTCATTTACACTATTCATTAGGAATAATTAATTAAAAAAATTTACCATCCATGTGAAATCTATCTCCTTTACACACTGAGTCAACCTTTATAATCTATCACAACCTAGTTTTTTTCCCGGTCATAACATTTCTTTATACACGATATTACTTAACATTTCATTTTCATTCTTTTAATTTACCCACTTTAATTACAATTATTAAGTATCATTTTCTTCAAATTCATCATGTAAATTCATTATACACTCTATACACCGCACAACCATCTTGTTTGTGTGCCTATGATGATGCATACCACCTATATCCATAGGTGCCTAAAATGATGCATGAATGAACAACCATATGCCATCCCAACAATGAGAAAAATATCATAAATCAGTCAAATCAAACAATATTTGCATCACCCAATGGTGAAATGTCATTCAACTATAACAACACACATGAAGAAAAATAATTCCCAACTAGGGTGGCATGGGTTTTCCCTCATACATGGGTTAGCTACTCCCATGTACAAGATCATTAATAAGTCCTGACTTATCCTAATATCTTATGTACCATCCCCAAATAGTATGAAAGAAAAAATAACTCCACTAATAGAACTTTGTAACATCCCTGACCTAGAATCCACTAAAATGGAGCTTTGGTTTGGGTTGACACATTACCTCAAGTGTGCCTCCCCGTATGCCAGAGTTTTCTGACTAGAGGCAAGGGTTTAATGTGTCATATGGGGAGACTATAACCTATTTACTAGAGTAAGACACAATAGAACAACATTTAAATATTATATAAAATATTAAAAAACTAATAAAAATTCATTCCAAACATCTCCTATCTGGGTACCAACCATAATTCAACATTAACAATGTCATAATATACTAATAGTGCAAGGGAATAAATCCCAAAATTAAGACAATGGCCAAATCCCCAAACCGGTCTCAACTATAAGTCTGGATACATCTCCATGTAGATCCCAAACCCAACTCAACATGCAAGAGTAGTTCCTTTTCCCATGTTCTAACATGCAACTGAGAAATCTTCCCGACTACCCAATGGTGTCCCGAGCATGGTGTGAGTTCAAAACTCAGTATGCCACCACCAAAAACATCTACAAAATATCCAGTCTAATAGATAGTGCATGCAAGTAAAAAACAAATGGTAAGTAAAAAGGGATAGTTTAGGTGCTATTAGTTAAAATGATTATTTAACACATGACTAGAATTTTTCTCAAATCCATTTCTTATACCATTTTTACCACATAATCCCATTATAACACATGTTCTTTGGGTTACGAATCTATATCATATCAACTAGGGTCTAAAGCAATAAATAATTATGAACAAGAGAGAGAAGTCAAGTCCATATCTCACTAGTGATACAACCATCACATAAACACATTATCCTCACCTCGAAGCCTCAGTTCTGGTGGAACACAACCGTTAGGGGAATAATGCCTCCTTCCCCTTCCCCAACCTATGCATTTTGGGGTGGAGTTTAGAGCCTCAGTCTAACTCAACCCATGTGAATAGAACCCAAGTCAATACCCACTCTCCCAAGCCACGTTCACATTCTTATTTATCAAGTCACTACAACCATACCATAACAAAACCAAGCATATCCAATACCATTATAATTCATAATACATGACAATGAACATGAGAATAAATGTTATGCCATAACCCATTAATACATTTTAAATTTATAATTCATATACATTTAGTCAAATTCCCATTATTATTCCATAACCCTTTAAGTGTATTCAAAAAACCTTATGCCTTGGAAAAATTCATCAATGACCGAACATTTACCGATTTTTGCAATTTATCATTTCTCAAGCATTTTAATACTTATGCATTTCATGTACATTTCCCCTATCTCTTGACCCAACTACTTATTTTATTGAACCATTTGGTGTTTCAATATTCTCATGTATTGACCCACTAAATGTATTCATCCATTTCCTTATTACATATCATTAACATATTCCCCCAATACCCATTCCATTAGCAATTTATGAGCTCACCACTTAATATGCACTAAACCCCTTAGGAATTTCTATCCAAAATTCATTAAACAACCGACAAAATATTGTTCAACCAAATTTACCATTTTTATGTCATTCCAACAACACTTTATTACATTATCACCCAAGAAATATTTTTCATCATCCCATTTATGACTAAATCAACCATTAAGTCATATTCTACATAGTTTCCACATTATTATTCAAGAACCCTTCACTTAACTCTACCACACTCATGGTCTGGGTTTGTCGGTGCACCCCATTGGTAGCCTTAAAATGTACATGGCCTCCTCTACACATACCACATTGGTCATGAGGGTTTAAAGAAATCATTTAGACACCCTATTTACACATCAATCCCCAAGGCAATAAGTACACAACAAGAGAATGTATAAATCCCAACACACATGTACAAATCTAGAACACAACTATGGGATATAACTTGTATACCACCTACATCGAATCTGATGACAAACACACTCTTAATCATAGCCTTTGATCTATATTCAATCACACCATGAAGCCCCAACCTAGATCCCCCAGAAAAAGTAGATTTTAGTTCTTCAAAATTAGATGGGAGAATAATAAAAAACATAATCGAAAAGAGGAAGAAAAGAGGACATTAGACTTACCTTGGGCTTTGATACACAACCAATGATTCTCATAATGTCCTATAATTTACAGGGAATCACTTCTTGGAAGCTTTGTTCTTCCATGTTCGTCACTAGGGATGTAGGGGGTGAAATGGAAGAGAAACCCGAGTTGGGGTTAAAAACTGAGGATGGAATTATTGTAATTTTCACAATGTTTTGAAGGCTGCATAGTTTACCCACATGATTTTCCAACCCGTGCACAAACTGTGCATGAGACACTATCCAAAAACACCCCTTTCACATATTTTTCTAGGTATTTTACATGGGTTTCATTACCATGCACCAACAAAGCGTATTCCTCTGTCCATGGCTGCACAGTTATCTTGGATACTCTAAACAATTTGCGCTAACAGTGCGCAAACCGTGAAACATTCCCAGAAACTCTTTTTTCATCTAGTTTCAAGTCCCAAAAACCCAAAATACTCCTGAGTTTTCACATGAACTTGGGAAAAAATTAATTATCCCAAATTAAGGTACTTAAACTAAAACATAATCCATGACATACCTTATGGAGGAACCATGATCTTATTATAAAACTATTGTAAAAGGTGATGATCTTATCCTCCATTATTTCCAACCCTCATGATTAAACCATCATAAAGGCTATCTATATTCTTATTTTATAATTAGTAAAAAGTAAACATTCATTTAATTGGATTATATATATATATATAATTTTTTTATAGATTTTAAAACATGAATATGGAATTTTTTTATTTTTTAACGATAGTTATGTTTAAAGAAAAAATATCCATAAATCATTCAAATTAAAAAAAAAATATCAATTTAATTAATTTTAAAATCATAAAATGTTTCATGTGAGAAAAAAATTAAAATAATATCTATAATTATACTTTTTTTAAAATTTTATCTATAAATATTACTTATTCTTAATAGAAACCAAGATAAGCCATTATTTATAGTATTTAATAAATATTCATATACATTTTGTTCTCATAAAAACGTGTTACAATATCATATACATTTTTATATTGTTCATCTAATTTCATATTATCAATTATAAAAAATAATATTATATTATTCAACCAGGTTAAAATTGTACATTAATCATTTAAATATTTTATATAATCTATACGTAAAAAATTAAAATAAAAGAATATTTATAAATAAAAAATGAAGAATTTATCATATGTACTATATAAAAAACCTTTATACTTTTTTATTCCTAATATTACCTTCATATATGTTCAAATTTTATTAATGAGGTGGATTTCCAAGATCAAATTTATCAAATTCACTCTAATTTACAACTAGAAAAATAATTATCTGTACTGATATAATATAATAATTATTCTACCATAGATTTTTTTGTTGAAATAAATAACATATTTAACAACCATAGTTATTTTTTTAACTATATAAGTTTTAAGAAAATTAGAATGAACTGACAATATACCATCATTAAATTTAGCATAAAATTAATTTAAAGAATCATAATAATATTAAATACTTATTTTCCATCTATACATTCTAAAATATCAAATTTAATTTTACTTATACATTCCATTATTCAAAATGTTTCCATAATGAATAGGTCTAATGAAAATTATGTTACATATATATCGAGTATTATTTTTAGTATCATCCAAAAATTATATTGATTGATAAAATTAATTAAACCCTAGTTTATATATTTCCAAAATAATAATATTAATTAATTCAACTACACCACAGTGTGGAGGTGATCAAATAATAATTGTTTTTGAATAACCACCCATCTCACATAATTTCTCAAAATCCAAATTGTTGAATTATATACATGTATCACTATATAAAAAATAATTAAAAAAACTATATGTGTATAGAGAATGATGACACTTGATTATGATATAGTATTCAGAATATTTTTTTAACCATTAATATATAATACATTTTAAATAATCATAGAATTATATATATAGAAATTTGTAATTTATTTATCTATACTTTTTAGATGAATCCAAATGTAAATGTTCCCCCATAAAAGCTATTATATGATTATAAGTATTTATTATTATCCAATAATTTGAATCAAATATCTATATTACAATTTCTAGTATTTCTTCTAGATACTTATAATTCATTTTATTTAGAAAATTAGTTTAAAAATATTTCATTAACCTATGAAACTTCACATCCAGTGGGGTTATGAAACGAATAATTATGTACCAAAAATATTTTTGATTTGTTCCTGAGTAATCATGAAGACAATTTCATATAAATAAATTAATTATATTTTTTAATGGTTTTGAAAATAAAAATGAAATTTCACATTAAAAAATTAATTACATTATACTTTTAAAAAATGTGATAGATTATATTTTCCATTATTCTCTTTAGGGATGAAATTATATCATTTTAAATAGTATTCTATAATAATCGAGAGTTCATTATTTGGTGAAATTATTTTTATGAATTATTTTCGTATATCATAAATTTTCAAAATAAAATGTATTAAATTCAACAATAAAAATAAAAAAATTCATTCTGAAAATTTTTATTCTATTTTTAGTAATTTATAGTTCATCAAAAAAAATTATAATTTAATATTTACTTTGTTTTTTGTGTTTCTCATTCTCATGAATTAGTCTCTTTTTCCCAAAAATATTTTTATTTCCTTCTTTAAATTATTTATAAAACTAAATTTTTATTAGAATATATATTTGAAGTTATTCATTTTTTATTTATTTTTGTAGTTATCAAAATTTTAAAATCACAACCACACTCCAAAATATCACTATAGTCACTATATACCTCATGTTTAATACCAATTAACAATATATTTTCATACTACCTTTAAATTTTATATTCATTGTAACAATATTGGTTTTCAAATAAAATCATTATATTTCATAATTCTTTATATAATATAAATTATATTTACCAAATTATATTTTATATTATTGTATTCAAAAAATTAGTATCTCATTAATAATGATGTTAACAATTTATGTATATTTATAAGTTTTTATTTATAATATGAGGACTAGAAAAAATAATATAAAATTATTTAAAACTTATCTATAAAAAATATTAATTTTAGAGGGATTTGATAGTTATATTTGAGCCATATGAATTTAAAGAAAATATATTTAATGTTTTAAAATTTTTATAGTACTATATATTTTGAAAATAAATATAAGATATTGATTTGAATGAAATATATTTATGAAACATAAATTACCATATGAATATTAATATATTTCATATATAATATGGCAATTTATAATTAATATTATATATAAAACTATTGATAATTTAATTATGATATATCATAATAAATTCGATTTGTTAATAAATAAACATTGGATGATGATAAATATGTGATATTGGATTATTGGTAAAATATTATTTGTTATTTTAATTAAATGTTTTTGTATATCACTTTAAAATGATTATTTATTGAAAATTAATTGAAAATGATATTAAATAGGTTTATTTTATTCTCCATAATACAAAAATTTATTGTTTTATTATTTTAAAATGAATTTAGTTAAAAAATAATATCATTAAAATAATTCATGTTAACATAAATATGCACATAATTACACATATATATATATAAACAAATATTTCTATGTGTGTCTATATTATATAAATATTATAGTCAAGTATATTATAATTTTAGAAATACAAGGTAATACTAAAAATAAGTGTACTCTGTGAACTATAAATTTTCAATAAATAGTTATAATTGTAGTAATATACATATATAATTACATACATACACATATACATATACATATACATATATTAATTGTTTGTGTTTATTTTAAAAAATAAATTTAGAATAAACACCCAATAAAAAAATTAAAATGTATTTTATACATTACAAATATCATTATTCAATTTATACATATACAAACCAAAAAATATAATATTTGGGGCCTTTAAATTCTTTTATGCATGACCAACGAATATAGTGGAAACATCCTCCCATAATTTTCCATTCCATTTTACCTCAATGATCCCCTTTCCTATATGCTATTTACTTGACCTAAGAAACTACTCCTATTTAACGATTAATGGAGTTTCATTTTTATGTCCCCTTTATAATGAATAATTGATACACTAAAGTCCATGTCAGACATATCATTCTACACATAATCCACAATGAATGTTCAGACCCTTCTATACTCCATCCTAAAAACCAAAATTACTTATTTGATTTTAAACAGATAAACAAATAATCATTATCCTCACATAAGAGAAATAGTAGAATTTAGTGATAATTTCTATATGTGAGTGTGTAAGGAGAGAAACGGCAAAACATCCACTGTATATATGAACCCCAATGCAAGCTGAAGTAAAAAAATCAATATGTGTCCCACAATTGTTCATGGGTCATCGTTCTTACTGATATATATATGGAGCTACAACACACATGCACACAATAATATATGGGGAATAATTCAAATTAAAATATGAAATTTTACAATATTATAAAATCATATATATATATATATTAAATACCCAAAATGAAGTGTTAATTAGTATTAAATTAGATTCCTTAGGTTTTATAAGAAATCACTGTGTGTGTATGTGTGTGGGTATGTGTTTGTTCTGAATGTTATTTCATTATATAGTGATAGGGATAAGATCGTTGAGGATGGGGAATGATTATTTTGTTGTTATACTAAAAGGAATACTATCTAGGATAAATTATAATCTATTCTAAGGGAAATTATTTTTAAAAAATATTTTTTGTTCTTCCTAAAACATTATTTATAATGAAATAAATTTAATTAATTTTTTTATGATTTATTTTATGTATTTATAAATAATTTTTTTTATATGTAATCATTTTAAAAATCTCATATTTTTAATTTATATAAAATATTATTTATAATTGGAATAAATCTTCAAAAAAATAAAATTATGTGGAAAATATATTATTATTTTTAAATAAAAATAAATCTTAATTAATTTTTTGGTAGTTTTTTAATTTGAATTTTTCTTTAAATATATTTTACTCGATTAATATTTTATGATGTGTTTTAAATTCACAAATATAAAATTCCAATATATTTGTAATAGTAATTTCATTCAAGAAATAATATATTTCAAAGGATTCAAAAATGTATTAATTATTTTATAATAATCATTTAATTAATTTTTATTCATATCCTAGACTTATTTTCCAATTAATTATCAAATAAAAAAAATATTCATGTTGATAATAATTTTTATATAACAATACTTTCATATATATATATATATTTACATTTATAATTAATTTTTTTACACTTTTGATGATAAGGTTTAGATGGAAAAATCCTATAAATAAAATAAACTTTTAAAATATGTTATTTGAAAATATTCAAATTGGGAATTGTAAAGTATCAAAATAATTATTGAACCCAATTCGAAAGAGATGTTCTAACATCCATAGTAATGGTAAGATCAATTATGTTTCTACTTGGTTAAAGTTTAATAACATAAAAGGGATCACAACACCAAAGACTGATTCCTTGAATTATTTTTAATATACAAATACATATGTGACACCCATTGCAAGGCCCCAACATAAAAGATTATATAATATTGAGTTAATTTATGAATTTTACTTTAATCTACATAAAATATTTTCGATGTTTATAGATTTAGATAATTATTCCATAAATCATATATAATAAAAAAATGTGAAAATGTAGACCCTTCTACTAACTATACATTTTATTCACACAAAAAATTTAAATCGAGACATGATTTTGTTTCTTGTTTATTCAAAATAAATTTTCATTCATCCAATCCTTTACTCTATTATCATTTTAATCCTTGAAAAAAATTCAAAAATAGTGATGAGAATAAAAAGATCAGTAAGGGTTACACAAAGGAGAAAACTGTTTGCCTTGTAAAATCATACAAAAAATAAACTTTATCATAAGGTAATACATTTTGCCTTTAATAAGTGGTAAATAATCTTTAATCAATATAATATCATTTTTTACCATTTATAAAATCAAAATATTATAAAAAACCCTTAGAAATTACAATTAATGTATAATGGTAACTTTTGAAATAACTATACATAAGTGGAATAACTAAGTGGTCAACCTGTATAAATGTCATGATTAAAATTCTAATGTCCATATGACATACATACACAACCAATTAATTAGGGTTTTAATGTAACCATATGTCCATTGTTAATCATGGAAGCACCAATCATTGGTTTATCACACAACCACACATATTTGGTTTATCACATAACCACCCATCTTGGGTTTATCACGTAACCACCCGACAAATGTCCATGAAACATTTAATAATAATAATAAATAAAATATTTATATTATCAAAATTTCACTAATAAAATTTCCATTTTCAATAACAAGAAAATATTTGAAGATATTTAATTATTTAATCCATTTCCAAAACTATTTAAAATATTTAACAAAGACACCTTTGAATCAAATTCTCCCATTCCACATTGAAACTTTTTAAAGAAATAAATATTTTAAAAATTAATTTCCATATAAATAAATTTATAAAACCCATTTTCAATTAATGGACATAGAATAGAATCTTTTAGAAGAATAAATATTGAAAACATTTAAAATGATGTTTTAGTTAAAGATTCCCTTTCTTCTTGAGAAAAAATTGAATAAAAATCATTAAATAATAATAATGACCAAAACATTAAAAATAAATTGAACATACTTGTTCATGATATAACAAGTCAAAAGGGTTTTATATACTCATTATAGAATAATAAAGGTTCATAATATCAATATATGCCTCAATGAAAGGATACTGACATGAAGTCACTTACCTTGAATATCACTCATCTCATATGTTCTTTTACTCCATTAATATTAAAATAATGTTAATATATACTTTTTTGACAAAAATATCATGTTTATTAATCCCCATAAATCACTTATTACCCTTTTAAAGCAATTACATAATTATTTATGTTCACATCAGACGTATTGTCCTTATTCGGTACTTGAGTTGAAATTGAATGTGGCTTGATGTCAATAGTATATGTGGTCTTAAATGCATCATCTATATAACAATACTAATGAAATAATGTTCAATTTCATACATAAATTATACTTTTAAATAAAACCATTAATTAGGGAAATGTAAAATAAACAACATTATAATCATGGAGACGGTAGGTCGTACGTACGCATGAGTAACATTTTTAGTTTTCATTGACTGTTTTGGAAAGAAGGTATCTGTTGTCCTACCATTAAAAAATTATCATAATAATATTATAATTATAATAATTATATAAATATAAAAATATATATATCATAGAAGCTATGTAGTGAATAAAAATAAATCACATTTCTTCGTGGAGGTGATAGTTCGCACGTAAGCACAAACAACGTTATCATTTTTATGTGCATGGGATGTTATAACAAAATTGATATATTATTATCGTGTAAGGAATAATATGTTATTAGTATCCAATATTTATGTAATTACATAATTATAAATAGTAATGAGTTATGGTTATGGAAAACAAGTATATCGATCCTTGGAGGTGATATTTCACATGTATGCATGAACTATTAATTCCTTTCCCATTTGATGGAATCAGATATGGATTTAGGTGATTATATTATCATAATAACATCTTATTATATTTAGAATAATTTATTTATTATCTCATCATGGTTATAGAATATTTAAATTAAGATGAAGAAGAAAAATATATAAATACTTAATTAAAAATGGTACCTTTTTTTGGATGATCACCTTTCATAAAACCATAACACCTCTAAGAAGGGTGTTATTCCTATAATAATGCCTCTATAATTTAAGGTTTTATTAAATGAATGGTTTTTGTAATATATTTACTGATAAAAAGTTGCTTTGAAGTGTTATTAATTTGGAGGAATGAGTTCCTTTTTATATGAGAGGGGAGGAGCACCCATGAAAACCCTTTAAATATCAAATTAGTATAAATTAATTTTTGAATCCTAAAGGTCGAAATATAATTTATTTTGACAGTTTTATTATTTTTGATCGAATAAACATCATCCCATTAAAATTACACATGTTATATATATATTTATTAATCTTTATATTTTTGTTATTACCCCTTTTAACTCTAAAATTTTTAACATGTTAGTTAAACATTTAGGGTTAAAATAATTATCATAACCTAACAAAAGACTGATGGATAATTAATTAATGAAATTTTTATAATTATAAATACTTTTTGGCTGAATATTATACTATTTAAAATTTTATATCATTTAATTAAATATTTTATATTTTAAAATATGAATTATTTTAAGTTTGACACAATTCATTATATAATTTTTTAGAAAATCATAACAACTTGATTACCTTAAAATAACTACCTTAAATAATAAATAACATGTCCCAATCATCTAGAAATTTTTTTTATGACATCAAATATTTCCAACTATATTTATTTAAATATTATTAATACCCTTTATTTGATTCTTCCTTTAATAAATCTATAACTGCATCATCATTGTATCATAATTAACATTAATTATTTAATGGTAAAAAATTATAAATAATTTACCATAATCTAGGAAATATTTTTATAATTATATTTACTATTAATAGTTGAATATATCACTAATATTACCCCATATTAAAATTGATTTATTTATAAAAAATCTGAGTATGAATCTTTAAAATTATCATTAAATAAAACATAATAAATGTCAATGTTTTTCCCCAAAGTAATAAAATTATTAATTTTAATTCTAAGGTTTATTCTGGTCTAAAAAAACACATCCAATTATATTATTAAATGATATAGGGTAATTTTATAATTTTATAATATTATTTTTTCCTTTAATTTCATGATTTACCCTTAACCGTGGTAAATAAAATAGAAAAGATAATATTAACTAAAAATTATTTATATAATATTAGAAAAAATTAATCATACTGATTTAAACTATTTATTTCCATTTTTTATAATTCAATTTACAGAAGCAGTATAATTAGGAGTAATTTTAATCCAACATATGTGGCTAGAATGTGGGTAAACGAGTCATTTAAAAGATCAATAAATGTTTATATCTAATTTTAATATAAAAATAATTTCAATTCCCTAAATTTTATTAAATTATAAAAAAATAATATAAATATTCATTAAAAAATTTAAATAGATAATATAAAAATATAAAGAAATTATATGAAAAGGAATTTTTTAGACGAAATGTAATATTTTTCCCAATTCATTAAAAAATTATTCTTTTTAGAAAAATACCAAAATATATTCAATTTATGTTTTTATGTCATGGATCCAAATAATAAGATATTTTGTTTCAAATAGAACACGTAAATATGAAAAAATCTAGATTTAAAATGGGTTCTCCATCAATATGTGGCATATATACCTTTTTTAAAATAATATTTTTATGCATAAAATTGATTTTGATTTTATATCATGTCTAGAAAACATAGGAAATAAATTTTCAACATACAATTGAGTTTATATTTTATTAATATAACCAACTATATTGATTTAAATATTTTATAAAAATAAATATTCACACTTAAATTGCTTTTTATAAAAACACATACTTTAATGTTAATTGGTTTGTATTTTCATTTATAATTAATTTTCTAAGGGAAGAACCTTTATTATGAAAACATGTGTAAATCGTAATCTAATTATTTACTTATTACTATTCATTCCTATTGTTATAAAGTGTAGTTTATAATGATAAAATTAAAATAATAATACTCATTTCCCTATTTAATCTCAATATGGAATATCATGTACGCTATCAAACAATGAATTTATATTCAAAACAAACTTAGGATGTTACATTCTCCCTAATTTGAAATTGGATCCTCACATTTATTGAATTTAATATTGGTAACTAACAATTGAATTTTCAAAATTACTTCGTTGAAATCCCACATTTTAGTTAGAGTCAATAAAACATCCACATTAAAAGAAAAAAAGTGATGTACAAAGGATACTAGAGATAACAAATACTAGGGTTCCATGTAGGAAAACAAGAATATAGAAGAAAAAATAACAACCATTATCTGATGGAATGTGATAGAAAACATTATCGTGAGAAATTTAATAATCACATGGCTATAAATTTTTGATCGGATAAATGGTCTTTGATTTCATAATATGAAAAGTGGACGAATAATTTTAAGATCCTTTTCATGGAGTTGTGTATATATTTCCTACCTAGACTACGAACATAATGAAATATATATACATGGAAGGTAGAGTTACTTCCTTTAACCAAATTTCACAAAAAACTCATCATTTTCTACAAATTCTGAGTATTAAAGATGAATTATTCATACTTGAATCAACATCTTGAGAATCACGTAATCTATAAAAGATTAAATATCCATTTCTCATGTCTTGAATCATAAAACAAAACTAATACGGTTAGCATAATATATAACAATTCTCCAAAAATAATATACTATTAGATGATGAAAAAGTACTATTAATCTCTAAAATTCATCTGTAATCCAAAAGTTCAATATAGACTACTCAACAAATAACTACTGTTAAAATATCTAAAAAACTAAGTTTGAAACCCAAAACTCATAATAATATGGTCAAATATTCTTCCAAGATGAGTTATAACATTCATCTATAAATAACATAAAGTAATATTGAAGTCTAATTCCAAAAAGTAATTACCATAATAACATATTCTCCCGGTTAGGTTAATCATTTCCCTAAATAACCAAATTCTTATAAGTCTATAATAAAAAACCATAGATTCTTCCAAAAAGAAAATTAAACCATTAATCCTCAATTTAAATCACTTTGTATTATATATATAATAATCATGTAATGTTCCCAAAATTGTGAATGTATTCAAAAATAATATTTATTTCTTAGTCAATAAATCGTATTCCAATCCCGATATTACCTACTAAATAATACATAGTTTCCCAAAATCAAATTTTTCATAATACATGAAATTGTTTAACTAAAAATAATGAATTCATGCTAAATGGGGATTTCATATAGGCTAGTGGTAGGTGATTCACACTTCTTTCCCTTCAATTTTGGGTTCAATTCTCATGGCCTTATTCGACACAATGGGTTGTCAGCCTTCCTATCAGGCTTCAGTTTTCTAAAAAATTATAATTCAAATAATAGTTCATAAAATGAGATAAAATCCTCAAAAAATAACCATATAATATTTTAATATAAAATATTATCTCATACCTTTCAATTTTCATCCCTAAGTTTAAAAATTCTTATTTACATAAAAAATTTCAAATGAAGGTTACACATTACTTTATAATTATGACCACAAAAGAGAATTCTTCCTAGAATTTTTTTTCACATAAACAATTTAGGGTTACATATTACTCAACTAATTTTTTTTGAAAGTACCCCCATGATCCAAATAGTATTAATACATTTTAAAATATCCATATCCTTATGTATAACATAACTATGAAATCATTTATATATAGACATCTTAATATTTAAATGTTCATTATAACCCATTAGATCTACATTGCAACTTTATCTCTTAATACATATATCCTAAAAATCAATGATATTGATTATATCCTCATGATTTATAAATATCAATTAGATAAAGATTCATACCTTATGTAAAAGAAGATAATTCATACCTTGAATTCGAAATTTAGTATCTTTTTTATTGTCAATTTTCTCTTTCAGTATGTTGCGTGACATTAAAAAAGAAAACTTTCAAAACCCTTATAGTATTTCACCATTAAAAAGTGATGGTTGAGTTGATATCATGAAATCATATAAAAATATACTATGTCACATAAAATTGTTTTAGTAATGAGTATGTTTTGGAAAACTCAAAAAATTCGTTGTAGGTGATTTGAATACCCAAGAAGCTATCAAAATTATTCAAATAATATTTTTCAATAATAGGTATGATAAAATCATCACAGAGGGATAAATAGGTTATGGAATATCTCTTTCCATACATCTTGAAAATTTATCATGAATCTTTTTAAAAGAAGAATCACTTATACATTAAATGAGTTATTAAAAGGATAATCATTTTAGGGTAAAGATAAAATAAAATTTATTATAATAATCTAATCCATCAACAACCTTATATATCAAATGATTATATTTTTTTTCCAATCCAACTAATTTACTATAATCCTACAAAATATTTTATATGATACTAATTCTATTAGTTTTATGAGATCTTTAACATAAACCTAGATAACATCCTACCTCTAAAGTCATCTACACCACTCCTTTCTTACCAGCTTTATGACCCAAGCCTTAATCATTAAATAATTTTTAGTAAACTCAGGAATTTTAAGTTAATTCACATAGGGGGCCTTTCCAGTATTATAACATTATATAATTATTAAATAATTAAGATATAAAAATATATGTGTCACAATTTATAATCTTATGCTCCCTGTTGATTTTTTATACACAAAAAAAATGATTAAAAAGAAACATGTTTTTATTTCTTGATTAACACAATAAATTTCCCTTAATCCAATTCATGAATCTATTTACCATTTAATAATGTGAAAAAATTTCAAAATATAAGATGATCATTAAAATCTCATCAAGAGATACACAAATAAAGAATAATAGTTTCCTTGTAAAAATAGTTAAAACATCAATACTATATTATAAAGTAATAAATTTAACCTTTAAGAAGCATGAAATAAGTTTCATTGAATATATGATCATTGCTAATCGATTTCTTATTCAAAGGATTTCCATAAGACCCATATATTGAACTTGTAAAATATAAATGTAACTTGGAACATAATTATACTTCAACCGAATAACCTTTCAGTCATCACACATACTTTTCACTCTTATAAATGGAATATCCGGACAACTAACATCCAAACCCAATTCATTAGAGGTTCTAAAGTAACCACCCATCCTTGGTTTATCATGGAACTACCCATAGTTGGTTCATCACATAACCACTCATCAAATTTACATGATAAATTACATAATAATAACATATAAAATATTTAAATTATCAACATTTCACTCATTTAAATTTCATTTGAAATTAGATGAAATCATTCCAAAATATTTAAATATCCAATCTATTTCCAAAACCATTTAAAACTTTTCATAAAGATACTTTTGCATCAACGTTTCCCATACCAAATTGAATATTTTTAAAGAAAGTAACATTTCAAAATAGTAATATCCATATTAATAGAATCATAAAAACCATTTTCAATAAATGTACATGAAATATATGTTTTTATAAGTATAAATCAGGAAAATATTTAAAAAGATGTTTCAGTAAAAGAGTTCCTTACCACATGAGAAATACATGAATAAAAATCATTAAAAAATTACGAAATATCATTATAATTTACACATTAATTCAATAAAATGTCAAAAGGTCTGTATAAACACCATATATTATAATAAATATGAAAAAATCAAGATATTCCTTAATGAATGTATATTGAGACGAAGTCCCTTACATCGAGTCTAACTCATCCATTACATTATTTATCATCCGAAAAAGCAAACTCATGTTAATTGTTACTTTCATTGGATCCTTTTCCAAGTTTATTAAAATATTTATATCACTTATTACTATGATCTAACAATTAAAAAATTATTTATGTTCATATCCGATGTTTTGACATTATTCGGTACATGAGTCCATAATGAACATGGCATGATTTCAATAGTCCATGTTTTCATAAGTCCATGATCATAATAATAATATTCAGGAAATAAATTAAAATTGTATACATAAATTATAATTCTTAATAAAACCTTTAATAATAATAATTAAAAATGAACAAAGTTATAATCATGGGGACTGTTGGTCGTACGTACACATGAGTAACATTTTAAATTTTTCATTTATCACTATGGAAAGAAGATAAGTATTATTATACCTTTACAAAATGATAATAATATTATTAAAATCATGATAATAAATTAAATATACATATAAATATATATATATTTATATATCATAAAATAGATATAGTGAATAAAAACGAATCACATCACTTTCTTGTGGTGATAGTTCACACATACGGACAAACAATGTTATCATTTTTTTGTGCATAGAAAATAATAACATAATTGATATATTATTTTGTTATAATGATTAATATGTCATTAATATCACATGTGATTGTAATCTTATCATTATAAATAGTCATGAGTGATGGTTATGGAAAATGAATTATATCAATTCGTGGATGTGATAGTCCCCACATATGCACGAATGATCAATTAATTTCCCATTTGATGGAAGTGGATATTGATTTTGGTATTGATTTTAAAAAAACAACATCATATTATATTTATGATACTAGATATATTATTTAATCATAGATGGAAAATATTTTAAATAATATGATGAATAAACCAAATAGAAATACTTAATTAAAAACTTTACCTTTCCTTCAAATGATAACCTTTTATAACACCTTAGAACCTCTAAAGAGGGTGGTATGCCTAAACTAACACATATATAACATGGATAGGTATTATTGGAATAGTTTTGGGAATAACATTATGAATAAATTTTTGGTTTTAAGTGTGTGTAATATAGATGAATGAGTTCCTTTTATAAGAGAGGTTAGGGGTACCCTTGGAAACTCTTAAAATATTATTTAAGTATAAATTTATTTTCAAATCCAAATGGTCCAAATAAAATTTAATTTTAAGATAATATAACTTCAGGTGAAATAACCATCATACAATTAAAATTATAGAAGTTTTAATTTTTTTAATCCTTATCATTTTTAACCCCTTTTAACACTTACAGTATTATTAGGCGAGTTACACTTTGAGGCTTAAAATTATTACCACAAAATGGAAAATGACAAATGAATAAGTTATCGATGAGTTTTTTAGAATTATATGATCTTATTGGATCAATATTATAATTTTTAAAAAATTAAATAATTTAATTAAGGTTTTATATTTTAAAATATGAATTATGTCAATTTTGACCCTATTCATTACCTGAATTTTTAAAAACTCATGAAAACATGATTAATTATAAATAACTAGCATAACTCATCTATTATAGGTCAATATCATCCATAAAATTAGTGTATGTCATCTAATATTTCATTTTATATTTATTTCAATAATTCTAATATCATTTATTTTATTAATCCTTTAATAAATCTATTACTACATCATCATTCTATCATAATAAAATTTAATTATCTAATGTCCAAAAATTAGAACTAAATTAACATGGTGTATTAAATATTTTTGTATTTATAAGGATTATTTATAGTTGAATATATCAATCATAAAAAACCATATTAAAAATGATTTTCTTATTAAAAATTTGAGTATGACATTATATATATATAATTAAATAAAACAATATAACTTTCATAATCTTACCCAAGTGGCATAAATTTTTTTGATGTTATGAAAATAGTTTATTTAGGTGAAAACCCACCCATCCAATGAAGGTAAGACAAGATATAGTGTAATATCCCAGGTAAATAAAGAGTAAGACATGTTGATATTTATTAATATTTGGGAATCAAATATAAATCTTACTTTTATGGGGATGCTATGTTTGATGGGGTACCTGATATGCAACAATATGTTTCTTTGAAATCTTACATTGCAGACAACATTGATTTATACTGAAAAATAATATAATAATAATATTATTTTAAATGGTAGTTAATATATAGCCATTGTATTGGAAGGAATGAATAGAACTAACTAAAAAATGATTATATATGATTTTTAAATGTTTTTAAATTTATTAAATAAAAGTTAGAGGCATAAAATGGGAATGAATCTAATTTTAAGCATAAATACTCTAATATTCATTAAAAGGTCGATTTACCACCTTTTATCGGAGAACCCATTTTTAAACTAGTTTTGGTCACTTTTATATGTTATATTCTAGAAAATTAATTTCTTATTTATAATCAAGACATAAAAATTTACTTTGGGTAAATTTTTGGTATTTTTCCTGATAAAATTCATTTTTAATGAATTTTGAAAGGCACTGTATTTTAATTCAAAAATGGATTTTAATCTTATTTATTTATATTGTTAGATTATCTTTATAATTTGTTTTAATATGAAATTATATTATATTTTTACCATTTAATCAAATTTTTTTCAATAAAATTAATTTCAAAATGAAATTGGACATAACCAAGTGCCAATCTTTTGATAGTTAAATTTTCATAAAAACACGCCTTTTGTTTTCACAACTGTAGTTATTTTAAATTAATTAATCCAAATTCTATGTTTTTAATTTTTTAAAATTGACATCATTTTTGAATTCAGAATATCAAATATAGATTAGGATTAATTTTAGTTATTTTTATGAAAAACATCAATTTTTGATGAATAGTGAAACCACTAAGTAGTAGTAAAAAATATGACTTTTTCATTTGAATGAAATTTTACCGCTTTAGTGAACTGAAATTTAAAAATATGACATACATGGTTGTCATTAGTAAGTAAAATTTGGTTTAATAAGATGAATGTTTTTTGTTGAGAATTGTAACTTTTGACTATTACTTAACCCAGTTAAAGCTAAAGAGCATAATTAAAGGTAAAAAAATATTATTATATTAAAAAATTACCTTAACACTTGTCATAACCTTATTGGATGAGTCATGACAGACAATGGTCACCCTTGGGTCTATTTTGAGTACCATGGAGCCACATAAGAGTGATAATTACACTTTATATTAATTAACTTAATGTAAAGACAACAATGACATTAAAAAATATCTTTTAGTAAATCATTTTTTATATGGGGTTATATAAGTTTTATTTTTGACTATAAATATTAATTTGAAATATAAATATATTTTATACATCATGGTAATTTTTTAATAATTTTGTAGACATCAAATAACTTAAAATAATTATGAAACAATAATGATGTTGTGTTTACCTTCTTAATGAATCATTTAAATAAATAAGATTATAAATATTAAAAAAATTTCCAAATACCATCCAATTATTATTGGATTATTTTATTTCGACCATGAGTCATCTTATATTTGTCTTGAATTAGTTTTCGCCCTTTAGAAATGGAAAATAATAATATAATAATGTAATATTTTCACACTACCCTAAATAGCCCCTCCTCCCCCTTATAAAAAACTATCACTTTTAACCCATTCCTCACACATTTCAAGCCCCTTGGATCATCCAAACTCATCACAATTAAGCTCCCCACATCCCTCTCATCCTCCTAAAAGCCTTACAGTTGAGACCAAAAACCTGATGATTATGGACGTTACATTACTTTTTCAGAATACTTAATACATAAAAAACCAACACTCAAGGATCATAATAGTTTAGTTTATTTGGAAACTCAGAACAGAATCTTCTAATCATGGTGAAATATCTTCAAAATCTCCCATAAATATCTTCCCCTTTTGTTTTCTGACAAAAAACCTTTCTTTATATCCCGGTGAAAATAAAACATAAAAAGGGTGAGCTCAAATTCTCAGTAAGGGTAAACATAGAGAACCTAAAACAATCTATAAACATTTGAATGAAAAAATATGAACATAAAATCTAAACATAAAAATCTTGAGAAGACATTAATCTTGAAAGTACGTAAGGTATATATCATAAAGGAACATCAATCATGATAAAATATAATTGGAATATAACATGTAATTATGGAAAACTATTGATCACTTGATATGATTTCTATAGTAGCCAAGGAATTTCTGCCAAGACAATCTTAGTGGACAAAGTCCCTTTCGGAATCGATTTCACTCCTTGTTCCAGTCCTATATCACTGAACAAGATTAACATACCATTCCAGCCATGTCTATCTCATGAGATATAAATCTTTACCCAATGAATTGGAGGTATATATAGGTCCAACACATCTCATAATGAAATCATTCTTACTTGTGCCACAAAATAATCATAAATCATTCATCACAACCGTAAGAATAAAATGGGTTTCATAAACATCATCCCATCATAACATAATCCATATAAAATAAACGGATATAATTTCATCATAATAAAAGTGAAAACATTTAAATAAAATAGATATTATACTTGAAACATAATCATACTAAATAATTTCATCTTAGATGTAAAATAGTTTTGACAAAACACATGAAATGAATTCTTAACGAAAATATCCTTTCAGCTTTAAAATCATTTTTTTTTCAAAAAATTCCATGAAATTTTAAAAGAAAATGATTTTGTTGAAAATAGTCATGATATATTATAGAGGAAGCTTCATGAAAATAAGATGTTTTGAAACTGTAAAAAAATCTGTTCATGACGTGTAAGTTAAAAAAACATTATCCTCGTACTTTTAAAAGAAAGTCCAAAGTGCCTCGTATAGTAAAAAAAGAAAGATTATTTCCATATATTTGGTAAAAGTAAAAAAAGGGTAAAAATGAATTTATGAACACATCGATGAATGGTATGAATTTTATGAAAACATTTTTAGAATACATGGTTGTGGATGATAAATATAACCCCAGTAAATACTTACGAATAAACAATCTTTGATAAAGAAGAGATTGGAATAATTATCCCTTATCTTATTTATGATATGCTTTGTATTTATCTAAACCTCTTGTATAATGATTTAAATAATTTCATTGACTTATTACATAATCATATTCATTGATATGATATCATATATGGTTCACTTATGACTTTATATTACCCGTTCTTTTGTAAATTCCATGATAAAGCTGTGTTTTGGGTAAAATCGTATCATTTATCGTACGTGTTTCAACTTTTTGGTCTTGATATTATTACTTATATCATGATTTAATAACTTATAGAATGTAAAACATGACATATATATCATATATATCTGTATTATATATATATATATATATATAATAGGTAGATAAATGAAATGAAACACACCGTTCAAAGAGACGGTAGGCCAGACGTACGCATGAATGCTGTTTTCCATTCCTTATTGACTTTAATGGATGTATGTAAATAAAATATATATAAATCCAGTAGAATTAATATTATATATATACCATTATTATTCATTATATATACTTTATAATCATTCTTTAATGGTTAACATGGAGATTCAATCTCATCGCGTTGTGGAGATGGTAATCTGTACGTACGCACGAGCGATGATATCATTACCATAATTATTGAATGAAATTGGAGTTGATGATATAATATCTCATATTCAGTATGATTTTATAATATCCAAATATAGTTATTCTTTATACCATTATACCAATCTAGGAAAGGTGGTGGTGGAAAAACAGATTACACCACGGTGTGGAGACGGTATTCCGTACGTATACACGCATGGTTACTTCGTTTTCCGCAGGATGGATAGAAGGTGAAATGGGGTTGTTTCAGATTTATAATAACATATCATTATATTATAGATATTGATGTTATTACTTTATAATGAAAAAACTAAAGAAGAATAAGTTGGAGAAGATAAAAACTTGAAAGAATCGGTAGAGGGCATTACCTCTTCTTCGGCGCACCTCTTTTAAGCTTCCTCTTAAGGGACTAGAGTTGGTCTATTGAGAAGACCAAAACATCCAAAATCCTTCTAGGGATGTGGAAAATAAAAATAGGCAAGGTTTGGCCTAGCTTGAAGGCTCAATGTGTCATGAAGAGGAGAGTGAGGAGGTGCCCTTTTTTAAGGGAGGACCGGGGCACCTTTGGAGACCACAAAAATATTAATTTATAATAATTTCAACCCCCACCTAAAAACTTAAAAAATGACTCAAATCCAAAATTATTTGATATAGGGTTCTAATCTCTTCATCCAATAAAATTTATACAAGTTGGTAATTTATTTTAAACACTATCAACTTGATTTATCCATATTTAATCAATTTAATTTTATTTGTGGTTATAAGATTCTAAATTTTAATTTTTTATAAATAATTTCAAATGTTTTGTGAATTGTAAATAAATGGATTATTTATGACATTTTAATCCATATAAATTTTAATTTATAATTTTTAAATATTTTTGTGATTTTTAAACAATTTTATATCATGTTATTTTTGTAAAATAACAATAGTGTCAATTTTGACACTATTCATTTATTTGAATTTAAATAAAATACACACAGAATATATGTTATAAATAAAATATTTAATAGATTTATGTCATGTCATATTTATCTTTAAAATTAGTGTATCACATTAAATAGATCATATAATATATATTTTAATATTTTTAAAACCATTTATTTGATATTTCAAACAATAAAATAATTTGAAGATCACTGTTGTGTCACCTTTAATTATAATTATTTCATCACTAAGAATTATAAATAAATTCGAATGATGTAGATAATTTTATTATATTTTTGGAGACTATTCATGTTCGAAGATTCATTAAGTTTATCACTAAATTAAAATTATTATACTTATAAGATTTAAGAGAGAGACATGTTGTCACATTCTTTGGTTTTAATAATAATTAAATTATTTTTTGGGTAAAATGTCCATAAAATGAATATATTCTGACCCTTACGTGATATGAGTCGACTTTTAGTCATAAAATAGAATTTTGTAAGGTTTTAGGGTAATTTTAAAATATTATTTTTACACTTAATTACTCGATTTACCTTTAAATGCAGTAAACAAAAATTACCGAAGTTACTATTCATAATATCAAAAAAATGAAAGTAACCTATTAACATAATTTTGACCCACTGAATTAAAATATGAAATCCATTTTTCAAAATTCAAAACACATAAGATGTAGTAATTAATTTAAAATTAATCCTATTGTTAAGAAAATGGGTTTTAAAAGTTAAAACATTACCAAGGATTGAAATGTTTTTACCTATGAATTCAAAGTAAAATTAATGGTAATGAAACAAATTATATTAAATGGTAAAAATAAATTCTATTTATAATTTAAAACCATTAAATATTATAATTTAACCATATAAAGCATTATAACGAAAACATTTGTTTTTAATTAAAATATAGCGTGTTTTTACTGTTCGCCAAAAGATGAAAGTTATCCGAATAAGATGAAAAATTTATCCAAAGTAAGTATGAATATCCTGATTCCAATAAAGAATTTTATATTGTTTAATTGAACTTATAAACATTTCAAAAACTAGATTTAAAGTGGGTGTGCCATCAAAACGTGGCAAAACCGCATTTTTTGAAAAATACTTATTCTACCCGAAAAATTTATTTTGTTCACATACCATGTTTTAGAAATTGCGTATGATGAATATTAATGTTATAAAATTCAAATTTTAGTCAATACTATTAATAACAGCTAGTTCATAATATTATAATAATATATCATTGTTTAGGGAAACCCGACATTGCATACTACACACGCTATCGCGGAAGGTCGCGATTTCCTGTAATGCAAGCCAAGTAAGGGATACGTGTAGTGAAAGATCCCTTTGGTGTTTCATATAAAATAATCAAAACATATTTCATTTATACATTTAAAAAATTATATACTTAATATTGCATAGAATAATTTCTCCAAAATGAACTTGAAATTGTTTGTAACACGAGCCAAGAATACTGTTGCGTATACTGCAAGCTAATAGAGTGTTGTGTATAGTACAAGCTAACTTCGGTGTAGCGTAAAACACAAGACATCAATGAAATTAAAAGCATATTTTTCGTTAAATCTCAGGGTGTTACATTCTACACCCCTTTAAATGAATTTCTCCATCAAAATTCGTCGGGCTTATAAATGGTTTACTACTTGAAGGTTTCTTTCATAGAAATCCACATCGTAAAAAGGAACACTAAAACATAATTTTAAAAATTGAAGTATGAAACATAATGGTTACCAAAATTAACTCATCATTGGGTTCCCACATAGTAGAACATTGGTGTAAATATGGATATGGAAGAGAAATATAACCATCAAGTTCTGATGGAGAGTGATAGAGAACATGGCTAGGAAAGAGCCAACAATCACAAAGTCATAAATTTGTGATGATCTAAGGTACCATCTAATTTATCAGATGTTAGAGCACTAGGACAACATTTTTGGTTTTTAAGATCATTTCCCAAATGTTGAAGAATTTTTGAATTAAAACACATTCTTACCTGATTTTTGTATAATCTCATCGTTTCTCATGCACCGAACAATTTCCACTTCATCTTTTAAAGAAATGAAGTTAAATTTGTATTTTGAGAAATTTTAGCAGATCTTGCGATAGAATAATAGGTGATTCCATCTGTCTAAAACATATGTTAGCTAATGTTATATACATAATTCCATCTTTTGTGAGAATAATCAAATATATTTCCAAAATGGACTTATACTTCATCTATCATCTTGCTTAATAAAATAAAACTTGTTTCTACTAACCGGGGACTTCCTGTAGGCCAGTGGTAGACGATAAAGGCCTTTCACACTTTGGTTGTGGGTTCGATTCCCACAACCTTTTCTGACGTGATAGGTTGAATCCCATCCTGCAGGTTGTCCTTTTTCAAAAACTATACTACCATAACATTTTAGAAATAAAAACAAAAATCTATAGCCTTAAGAAATACTATATGATGTCCATTCCAACCTTTAAGCTTATCAAAAATAATTTTGTCCAATTACTAGAAATTTCATCTACCGAGCATGTGAATTCCTTCATTTATTCCCCATATATCATAAGATATATCTTCTTGTTTCTCACATTCCAAACAAGTGAATACCTTAATCATGTATTCTCTTGAAAAATAAATTACAGTAGAACCTTAGTAAAAACATAAATACTATAAAAAGTTAACACTTTCGACATTCCAAAAATCCCAAAAAATCAATATACTCAAACCATGATATCACATTGTCCTTACATCAGTCATGAGCTCAATAATACTATCAAACGTCTCATTATATCCTTAACCCTACATTATCCGCATATCATCTAATTTCCAAAAATATCTGAAAAACCATTCATGGTTACCAATACCATTCAACATATACTTTCAAATACTTTAGGAAAAACAATAGTGTAACAATCCACAGATGTGTCTTTATTAAATTGTACCATTACCTTTAAAACATAACTCTTTATAAACACAAATCATTCCACTACCTTCTTAAACCATTGACCGAGCTTGAACAATTCTTTCATCTCACATATCATTTGTAGTCTCTTCATCATCATCAACATAAATATGACCCATATGACCATTCTGATTCTCTTCATGAGACTTACCCTTAGGCCATTTGTTTTCATAATGCCCATAAATTCCACATTTAAAACATGTAATCATTGTTGATGTTGTAGAAATAGCATTATTATTGTCCATGGTGTTAACTAAACCATTTCCATTACAATTATTGGATTTGTCTCCTTCTTTTCCACACCCAAAGCATCTTCCAGTTCCTTTGAAATATTCTTCTAGATACCTCTTACAACATGATTTACATGATGGAAATTGAACTATCATTCCTCTATGATCATCATGAAACTCCATCTTTCTATTATTAGCTACGTCAGGAAACTTACCAATGTTGAGATTATTGATCATATTATAAGATTGCTGATTAGAAACAATAATGATGTTTGGACTTCCAAATCCCGTTTCATTTGGTTTCTTACGAAGAATATCATTCCATTGTCCATCATAACCTCCACTATTGTGCATCTTCTGGTTTCCATCCATTTTCTACAACCCAAGAAGAATAGTGCAAGAGGAAAAAATCATGCTAGGAAAACAACATAATAAAAGGGAGTAATTTCAATCTCTAACATCTTAGGTTTAATCATAGGTTATTCGCGATCGTTATCATAATTCTAGGACTATAACCTTTACTTATAAATAACCTTGGGAATATCCCTAGACATACCATAGAAATATCTCTAGAGATCTCACAAATGTTTTCGCATCCTAGTTCCCAAAGGTTAACTAAACCTTTCCTCTGATACCAAATGTAGAGACCCCAAACCTGATGTACTTGGACATTACATTAATTATTCGGAATACATAATACATAACAAAAACAAACACTCAAGGATAGTAAAATTTTAGTGTCTTTGGAAACTCAGAACACAATCTTCTAATCATGGTGAAGGATCTTCAACATCTCCCATAATGATCTTCCCCTTTTATTTTCTTACCTAAAACCTTTCTTTATATCCTGGGGAAAATAAAACATAAAAAGGGTGAGCTAAAATGCTCAGTAAGGGTAAAAATAGAGAACATAAAACAATCCATAAAGATTTGAATGCAAAAACATGAACATAAAATCTAAACATCAAAATCTTGAGCAAACACATAAATCTTGGAAGTATAAAATGCATATATCATAAAGTAACATCAATCATGATATAATATAATGTGAATAAAACATGTAATTTTGGAAAACCATTAATCACTTGATATTATTTCCATAGTATCCAAGGTATTGCTGCCAAGACCATCTTAGTGGATAAATTCCCTTTCTGAATCGAGTTCACTCCTCGTTCCAGTCCCTTATCACTAAACCGAATTAACTTACCTTTCCAGCCATGTATACCTCATGAGATATATATCTTTACCCCCCAATTCATTGGAGGGAGATATAGGTCCCACCCATCTCATAATGAAATAATTCTTACTTGTGCCACAAAATAAACATAAATCATTCATCACAGCTCAATGAATAAAATGGGTTTCATAAACATCATCCCATCATAACTTAATACATATAAAACAAATGGATATCATTTCATCTTATGAAAAGTGAAACCTTATAAATAATAGAGATATTATACTTGAGACATAATCAAACTAAATAATCTCATCTTATATGGAAAATAGTTTTGACAAAACACTTGAAATGATTTCTTGAGGAAAATATCCTTTATTCTTTAAAATCATTTTGTTTTCACAAAATGCCATGCAATTTTAAAAGAAAAGGATTTTGTTGAAAATAGTCATGAAATATTGTAGAGGAAGCTTCATGAAGATAAGGCGTTATGAAACTGTAAAAAACTCCGTTCATGATGTATAAGTTAAAAAAACATTCCCCTCGTACTTTTAACAGAAAAGTCAAAAAGTGCCTCATATGGTAAATAAAAGAAAGATTCTTTCCATATCATGTGGTAAAAGTCAAAAATGGGTAAAAATGACTTTATAAATACATGTAATAATGTTAATCATTTTATGAAAACATTTTTAGAATACATGGGTGTGGATGATAAATATAACCTTAGTAAATACTTATAAATAAACAATCTCGGATAAAGACGAGATTGGAATAATTATCCCTTACCTTAGGTCTGATATGCTAAGTATGTATCCAAAACTCATGTATAATGATTTAAATAATATAATTGACTTATTACATAATCATATTCATTGTTATGATATCATATATGGTTCACTTATGACTTTATATTACCCTTTCTTTTGTAAATTCCACGTTAAAGCAGCGTTTTGGGTAAAATCGTTTCATTTATCGTACGTGTTTCGACTTGTTGTTCTTGATATTATTACTTATATACTGATTTAATAACTTCCAAAATTTATAAAATGACTTATATGTCAAATATATATGTAGTATATATATATAATAGATAGATAAATGAAATGAAACACACCGTTCATGGAGACGGTTGGTCGTACATACACATGAATGTTGTTTTCCTTTCCTTATTGACTTGAATGGATGTAAGTAAATAACATATACATAAATAAATTAGAATTATTATTTTATATATCCCATTATTATTCATTATATATATAGTATAGTAATTCTTTAATGGTTAACATGGAGGTTGAATCTCATCGTGTCGTGGAGACGGTAATCCGTACGTACGCACGAGCGATGATATCGTTTCCATAATTATTGAATGGAATTGGATTGGATGGTATAACATATCATAATCAGTATGATGTTATGTTATCCATATATAGTTATTCATTACACCATTATACACATCCAAGTAAGTTGGTGGTGGAAAAACAGATTACACCACTGCGTGAAGACGATATTCCATACGTACGCACGTGTAGTGATTTCGTTTTCAGTAGGATGGATAGAAGGTGAAATGGGGTTGTTTCATATTTATAATAATGTATAAGTATATTAGAGATACTGATGTTATTACTTTATAATGAAACAACTAAATAAGAAGAATTTGATGAAGAATGAATATTGAAAGAATCAGTAGAAGTGATTATCTCTTCTTCGACGAACCTCTTTTAAGCTACCTCTTATGAGACTAGAGTTGGTCTATTGGGAATAACAGAACCTCCAGAATGTTTCTAAGGAAGTGGAGAAGAGAAATGGGTAGGTTTTGGCCGAGAATGAAGTCTCAAAGTGTTGTAAAGTGGTGAGGGAGGATGTTCCCTTTTATAAGGGAGGAGAGGGGCACATTTGGAATCCTCAAAAATATTAATTTATAATAAATTCAAAACCCACTTAAAATATTCCAAAATGAATCAAATAAAAACATATATTATATAGAGTTCTAATCTCATCAACTAATAAAATTTATACATGTTGGTAATTTATTTTTAACATTATCAACTTGATTTATCCTTATTCAATCTATTTAATTTTATTTGTGATTATATGATTATAAAATTTAAATTATTATAAATAATTACTTATGAGTTGTAAATTTTCCTTAATTGATTATTTATGACAATTTAGACCATATAAAATTTAATTTATAATTATTAAATATTTTTGTGATTTTTAAAAAATTTTATATTATGTTATTTTCATAAAATAACAATAGTGACAATTTTTACACTATTCATTTATTTGAATTTAAATAAAATTCACAAAGAAGATATGTTCGATATAAAAGCATTAATATATTAATAAAATGTCATATGTATCTAGAAAATTAGTGTATCACATTATATAATATTTATTTTAATATTTATAAAACCATTTATTTGATATTTAAATCAAAACAATAATTTCAACATCACTGTTGTGTCACCTTTAATGATAATTATTTAATCACAAAAAATTAAAAATAAATTCACATGATGTATATAAAGTTATTATCTTTTTGGAAATTATTTATTTTCCATGTTTCATGAAGTTTATGAGTAAATTAAAATTATTAGACTTATAAGATTTAAGAGAGTGACATGTTGTCACTTTCTTTGGTTTTAATAATAATTTAATTATTTGCATGTCAAAAGTCTATAAAATGAATCTATACCGACCCTTAGGTAATATGGTTGACTTTTAGTGATCCAATAGAATTTTGGACATTGTTATGGTAATTTTATAATCTTATTGTTACACTTAGTTATCCAATTTACCTTTAACTACAGTAAATAAAATTTACCGTAGTAACTATTCATAATATAAAAAATATAAAAGTAACCTACTAACATAATACAGACCCACTTAATTAAAATATGGAATACATTTTTCAAAATTCAAAACACATAAGTTGAATTAATTAATTTAATATTAATCACATTGTTAAGAAAACAAGATTTAAAACTTAGAACATCCCCAAAGATTGAAATGTTTTTACCAATAAATTCAAGGTAAAATTAATGGTAACAAAATACATTATATTAAATGGTAAAAATATATTCTATTTATACATTAAAACAATTCAATATTATAAATTAACCATATAATGTATTACGATGAAAAAAGTTGTTTTTCATTAAAATATAGCATGTTTTCACTATTCATCAAAAGATGAAAGTTATCCGAATAATACAAAGAATTTATCCAATGTAAATTTTTATATCCTGATTCCAAACAATAATTTTATTTTGTAAAATTTAACTTATAAACATGTGAAAAACTAGATTTAATGTGGGTGCTCCATCAAAAGGTGGCAAAACTGCATTTTTTTAAAAATACTTATCTTACCCGAAAAATTTATTTTGTTCACATACCATGTTTTAGAAAATGTGTAAGAATAATATTAATGACATTGATTTCAAAATTTATTTAATAATATTCATAAAGGCTAGTTCATAAAATTTTAATAATATATCATTGTTTAGTGAAACCCAGTATTGCGTACTACACACGCTATCTAGGAAAGTCGTGATTGCGTGTAATGCAAGACAAGTCAGGGATGCGTGTAGTGCAAGCTCCCTTTGGTGTTGTGTATAACATAATCAAAACTTATTTCATTTATATATTAAACAAAATCTAAACTTAATGTTGCGTAGAATAATATCTCCAAAATTATCTTGAAATTTTGTGTTACACAAGCCAAGAATATTGTTACATATTCTGCAAGCTAATATGGTGTTGCATATAGTACAAGATAACTTCGGTGTAGTGTACAACACAAGACATCAATGGAATTAAAATAATATTTTTCATAAATTCTCAGGGTGTTACATTCTACCCCTATTAAAATGAATTTCTCCCTCGAAATTCATAGGGGTTATAAATGGTTTACTACTTGAAAGTTTCTTTCATAGAAATCCACATTGTAAAAAGGAACACTAAAACTTAATTTTAAAAAGTGATGTATGAAACATAACGGTTACCTAAATTAACTCATCACTGGGTTTACATATAGTAGAGCATAGGTGAAAATATGGATATGGAAGAGAAATCTAACCATCAAGTTCTGATGGAGAGTGGTAGAGAACATGGCTATGAAAAATCCAACAATCAAAAATCCATTAATTTGTTATAATCTAAGGTACCATCTTATTCCTCAAATAGTAGAGCACTAGGACAACATTTTTGGTTTTCAATATCATGTACCAAATGTTGATGAATTTTTGAATTAAAATATATTATTACTTGATTTGGGTACAATATCAATGTTGCTCATGCCTCGAACAATTTCCACATCATTTCTTAATGAAATGAAGTTGAATTTGTCTTTCGTGAAGTTTTAGAAGATCATGCGATAGAATGATATGTCATTTCATCTGTCTCAAACATATGATAGAAAAAGTTATATACATAAGTCCATCTATGGTGAGATCAATAGTATATGGTTCCAAAATTGACTTCTACATCATATATCATCCTGATTAATAAAATAAAACTAGTTTCTACTAACTAGGGACTTCCTGCAGGCCAGTGGTATGTGGTAAAGGCCTATCACACTTCGGTTGTGGGTTCGATTCCCACAACCTTGTCTGACGTGGCGGGTTGAATCATATCCTGCAGTTTGTCCTTTTTCTAAAACTATACTATCATAACAATTTAGAAAGAAAATTAAAAAATTATATCCTTAAGAAATACTATATGATATCTATTCCAACCTTTAGGATTATAAAAAATACTTCTGTCTGATTACTAGAAATTTCATCTACCGAGCATATGATTTCTTTCATTTTTCCCCCATATATCATAAGATATATCTTGTTGTTGGTCACATTCCAAACATGTGAATACCTTAATAATGTATTCTCTTGATACATAAATTAACATAGATCCTTAGTGAAAACTTTAATACTATCAAAAGTTAACTCTTTCCATATACCGAAATTCCAAAAATTCATTATACTCAAACAATGTATCACATTGTCCTTAAATCAGTCATGAGCTCAATAATACTATCAAACATCTCATTATCTACTTATCCCTTCAATATTCACATATCACCTACTTTCCAAAAATATCTGAATAACCTTTCATGGATACTGGTACCATTCAACATATACTATAAAATACTTTATGAAAAAAATATTGTTACAATCCTTAGATGTGTCTTTATTACATAGTACCATTACCTATACAACATAACTATTGATAAACATAAATCATTCCACTACCTTATAAAACCATTGACTAAGCTTGAAAAATTCTTTCATCTCACATATCATTTGTAGTCTCTTCTTCATCATCATCATAAATACTACCCATACGACCATTCTGATTCTCTTTACGAGACATTCCATTATGGAATTGGTTTTCATAATTCCCATACATTCCTCATTTAAAACATTGAATAATTGTTTATATTGTAGGAATACCATTATTCTTGTCCATGGTGTTAACTAAACCTTTTCCTTTACAATTACTGGCTTTGTGTCCATAATTTCCACATCCAAAGCATCTTTTAGTTCCTCTGAAACATCCTCCCTAACTCCTCTTACCACATGATTACATGATGGAAATTGAACATTCTTTTCTCTATGATCATCATGAAACTTCATCTTTCTCTTATTAGTGGAGTCAATAAACATACTGTAGATACACAATGGTTAACGTACATGGACATTACATTACTTTTGTGGATTACCTAATACATAACAAAAATATACACCAAAGGACCGTAATAGTTTATTGTCTTTGGAAACTCGAAATATAATCTTCTAATCTTGGTGAAATATCTTCAACATATCCCATAAATAACTTCTTTTATTTCTTACCTAAAACCTTTCTTCATATACTGGGGAAAATAAAACATATTGATGGTGAGCTCAAATTCTCTGTAAGGGTAAGAATGGAGAAAATAAAAAAAACGATATAAATTTGAACATCAAAACATGAACATAATATTTAAACATATAAATCCTGAGCTATGACATAAAACATGGAAGTAGGTAAGGAATAGATCATAATGGATCGTAAATCATTATAAAATAGCATTGGAAGAATACATGTAATTATGGAAAAGAATTAAGCACATGATATTATTTCCATAGTAGCCAAGGCATTGCTACCAAGACCATCTTAGTGGAAAAAGTCCATTACTGAACAGAGTTCACTCCTCGTTCCAGACCTATATTACGAAACCAGATTACCTTTCTGTTCCATCCATGTCTATCTCATGAGATATTAATATTTACCCAATTCAATGGAGGGAGATATAGGTCCCACCCATCTCATAATGAAATTATTCTTACGTGTGCCACAACATAAACATAAATAATTCATCATAACCTAATGAATAAAATGGTTTTCATAAATATCATCCCATCATAACATAATCCATATAAAACAAATGGATAACATTTCATCATATGAAAAGTTAAACCATATAAATCATAGAAAAATTATACTTGAAACATACACATATGAAATAATTTCATCTTATATTGAAAATGGTTTTGATAAAACACTTGAAATGAATTCTTGAGGAAAATATCATTTCGTATTCAAAATCATTTTATTTTCTCAAAATGCCAGGAAATTTTTTAAGAGAAGGATTTTGTTGAAAATAGTCCTGAAATAGTTTTGAGTAAGCTTCATGAAAATAAGGCGTTATAAAACCCTAAAAATCCGTTCTTTCCATATAAGTCAAAAAAAAGCATTCTTCTCATACTTTTGGTGGAAAAGTTAAAAAGTACCTCTTATGGTAAGAAAAAGAAAGACTCCTTACATACCATGTAGTAAAAGTCAAAACTGGGTAAAAAGGATATTTAACATACATAAAAACACTTTTAAAAAGCATGGACATGGATGATAATAATAATCCTAGTAAATACTTATGAATAAACAATCTCGGATAAGAACGAGATTGGAATAATTATCCCTTATGTTATGTCCGATTTGCATCGTATGTATCCGAACCTCCTGTATAATGATTTAAATAATGTCATTGAATTATTAAAGAGGAATATTCATTGTTATGATATCACATATGGTTCACTTATGACTTCATATTACCCATTCTTTTGTAAATTCCATGTTAAAGTAGCATTTTGGGAAAAATTGTTTCATTTACCATCCGTGTTTTGAATTATAATTATTAATATGATTACTTATATCATGATTAATTAATTAAAGAATATAAAACATGATTTATATATAATATATATTCAGAATATACATATATATAATAGATCTATAAATTTAATGAAATACACCGTTCATGGAGACGATAGGTTGTACGTATGCATTAACGCTGTTTTTGTTTCCTTATTGAATTGAATGACATTACGTAGATGACATAAATATATATATATATACATAATTACAATATAATTATTATGTCATATATTTATGATTAAATATTATTGAAACTTTATAATCATTCTTGAATTGTTAACATGGAAAATGAATCGCATCGCGTCGTGGAGATGGTAATCCGTACGTACGCACAAGTGATGATATCATTCCCATATTTATTTAATTGAATTAGAGTAGATGATATAATATCATATAATCAGTATGTTGTTATAATATCCATATATAGTTGTTCTTTACATAATTATACCCATCCAAGTATGGTGGTGGGGGAAAAATAGATTACACCACGACATGGAGATAGTATTCCGTACGTACGCCCACGCGGTGATTTCGTTTTCTGTAGGATGGATAGAAGGTGAAATAGGGTTGTTTCAAATTTATAATAATATATCAGTATATAAGAAATATTTATGATATTACTTTATAATGAAACAACTACAGAAGAAGAAGTTGAAGAATAAAGAAACTTGAAATAATCGGTAGAATAGATTACCTCTTCTTCGACGCACCTCCTTTAATCTTCTTCTTAGGGCACTAGAGTTTGTCTTTTCGGAATATCAGAAACTCTATGATATAACTATAAGGATTTAGAAGGGGACTTTTTAGGGTTTTTCTAATCTTCAAGGCTCAAAATGGTGTGAAGAGAAGAGGGAAGGGGTGCCCTTTTTATAATGGAGGAGAGATCACTTTAGGAAAAACGTAAAATATTATTTTATAATAATGACATATTCAGTTTATAATTGCTCCAAATTGATTTATTTTGAAGCTAAAGTGGGTATGGGTCTAAATCCTCTCAACTAATATGTTTTAGACATGTTTAGGTTACTATTGTAACCTTATAATTTAGATTTAACTCTATGTAAAATAATTTAACTTTTATCGTGTCTTCCTGTTTTCTTAAACTATATGGTTAATAAACTTACTATAACAAGCCAAACGAACCCCAAGTGGTTCATTGTTAATATATATAGCCTTATCTATGTCATTTGGCCTAACCATAGATTTTTAGGAATATAATAACAATTAATAATATAATATTTGTTTTCAAACTATTTTATATCAATTTTGACACTATTTAGTAATTGTTTTGTGAAAATCCTAACAGAATGATTAGTTCGAAAAAAGATAATTAAATCAATAATAAAATGACATATTAACCTATAAAATTATTTTAATTCATAAAAAGTCTCAAATTAATTTTATTTGGGTATTTATAACATTGAAGATTTCCCCCCTCTCCCCGGAGGTGGACGGGGGATGTGTGTCTGGATCCTCCTGCTCCGGATTTGAAGAAACCCTTTACCCCCTTTTCTAACCCTAATATCTTTCTTGATTTCCTTGACATCTCGTTAAGCCTGATGGTCCCTGATCTCCGATTTGGGGATCCTCAACTAGAAATTTCTACTTCGGAGTTCTCTGAAGCAACACATCTCCTCAAGTTCACACTTCTGGCTCGCTTCAATCACCGAAGGCCATCGGTGGATGAATTTGATCACTTCATATTCGACAGATGGGGATTGAAAGAGCGCGCGGTCATGTTCCTTCATGACAATCATCATTTGATGATTCGATTTGCATCGGAAGAGGATCTTATTTGTGCGTGGTCTAGGGCTCCTCATCGATGCACCAGATTCAAGTTCCTGCTTCTTCGCTGGTCGTATGATGTGTATATGAACCGCGACTCCCCCTTCATTGCAACATGGGTTAGTTTTCCTCAATTGCCTTTACCTTTTCAAAATCCTGCAATTTTGTCTATGCTGGGAAACCTTGTGGGTCGATACCTCTGCTCTGACAGAAGAACTTCCACTGTGTGCCATCCGGTTAATCCACGAATCTGCGTTGAAGTGGATGTCTAAAAGCTGCCTGTTGAATGGATTTGGATCACGGTTGGTGAAGAGTTTAGATGCAGGCAGCCTGTTGCATTTGAGTCTTGGGTTGATTATTGCTCGGCTTGTCGCCGACTCGGTCATCTGGCTGTCAATTGTTATGGGGTCAAGCAAGGGAGGAAGAACATGGATGATAGGCCCATGAACGCCGGTGAACCACGGCTTCAAATAGATACGGAGGATCACGATGGAGGTGTTTCTGGTGTTGATGCTTCTGGTAGTGGACTCGCAGGTCCATTGGATGGAAGCATGACCGACCCCCCAATCCTCCTGGTGGCCCTACAGAAGTGCAGAATGTGCATGCTGTTCATACAGCCAATGTGGAGAAGGAAGTTCGGAACTCTGATCCAGGGCCGAATGTAGTGGAGGTCTTTGGGGGATTGAAAATGGATCTTGGTGTTTTGGCTGGTCAGGAGAAGGTGGGAGAAGGTGACAAGATGATCATTGATGGTGAAGAACTATCTTGACCTGCCAAGAATGACACCCATATGCCAGGTATGGAATTGAACATGATTAATATAGGCTTCCAATATACAAAAAGTGGTCAAATGTCGAGTAGAGATCTGGAGGAAATGGAAAATGGTAAGTTATTTGAAAATTATGTTAAAAATGGACCTTCTTTGTGCTTAAAAAACATCTTTGATATTCTTGAGAATGGGGAATAAATGCAAGTTGAGGTGGATGAGTGTGCACGCCCGGTTGGTACTGAATCTCTTGCACTAGTGGTATATGATGGTTCTTCAAAGGACAGTAAGGTAGAGCTGTATGCCATGAATGACTCTAATCTCCCTAAGAAATGGGGAGATGTTTTGGAAAGTGAAAAAGAAAATGTTATTCCCAGTTACAATAATATTGTTCAGCGAGGGAGTATGAAGCCATCAGAAATACCGATAGATGGGTCTACCAAAATCAAGAGACGACCTCAGAAAGATTACTCTGACTTGCCCTAACCAATGGAAACCAGGTCTGGCATGGGCAGAGTGGCAACGAAGAAAGTTCGTGAAGGGGATCACCCAACCAAACCTAAGTTATCTCAAGAAATGCTATAGCGCAAGATGCAATATCTAGAGATGATGAGGAAGTATGAGTCCTCGGAATGGGAGTCAGATGGACCGGATGACGAGTTTTCAGACTATGGAGGTAAGAATGAATTAGGTTATGATGTGATGTAAGATGACTTGTGCTTTTCTCTGCTTTCCTGCCTTTTATTTTTATTAATAAATTTGGGAATCAGGCTTTTCCTGGTTCGAACCTTCTTGCTAACTCTTTTAACTCTTCATTAAATAAAATTATAATAATTATCCTAATCTAATCCATGTGGAACTAAAGGGTAATATTTTATCCCTAAGTTTGTTTTTGGTTGAATTAAACTTATTCAATAGAATAAGGACACGTGTTAGGGTAATAATAATATCATTTGTACCCTTAATTACCCTATTTACTTTTATCTATGGTAAATAAAACTAAAAAGTTACTATTCACCAAAAAATATTTATATCTTATTCAATAAAATTTTACTCCTTGATATTAACCGTCTCTCTCAGATTTTTGAAATTCCAAACATAGAAGGGGAAAAATTATGTTTTATGTAAATTTTCAAATTCTCCTAGGAGGTGGGTAAAAGACGGTGAAAACATCACTAAAATTTTAATACATCTAATTTTTTTATAAAATGGCTCAAATGAATTACATTGAACATATATAGGTATTATGTATAAAGTTTGACCTCAAATAAATTTAAATATAATAAATAATTATTTAAATAAAATGTCGGTTTTTAAATAGTAACCCAGTGTTTTCACTATTCATCAAAAATTGAATGTTTTCAGAAAAATACAAAAAATTCACCCGAGGATAAATTTGATATTAAGAATCCAAAAATGAAGTCCATTTTGAAAGATAAAATTTATAAAATTTCAAAAGGGGGTATTAATATTCATAATGGCTAATTTATATAATATTTTAATAACATATCATTGTTTAGTGAAACTCGATATTACGTACTACACATGCTATTGAGGAAGGTCATGATTGTGTGTAATGCAAGCCATGTCAGGACTGCGTATAGTAAAAGCTACCTTTGGTGTTGTGTATATCATAATCAGAACTTATTTCATTTATACATTAAATAAAATCTATACTTAATGTGGTGTTGAATAATTCCCACAAAACGAACTTGAAACTGCGTGTAACACAAGCCAATAATAGTGTCGTGTATACTGCAATCTAATATGGTGCTGCATATAGAACAAGAAAATCTTTGTGTAGCATACAACACAAGACATAAAGTAAATTAAAAAAAAATATTTCTCATAAAATCTCGGGATGTTACATTCTACCCCCCTCAACATGAATTTTTCCCTCGAAATTCATTGGGGTTATAAATGGTTTACTACTTGAAAGTTTCTTTAATAGAAACCCATGTCATAAAAAGGAATACTAAAACATTATTTTAAAATGGGAAGTTAGAATCATAAAAGTCACCCAAATTAACTCAGCACTGGTTTTCCACATAGGACAACATAGGTGAAAATATGGATATTGAAGAGAAATCTAACCATCATGTTCTGATGGAGAGTGGTAGAGAACATGGCTATGAAGAATCCATCAATCACAAAGCCATATATTTTGTGATGATCTAACGTACCATCTGATTAATCGTATATAAGGACACTAGGACAACATTTTTTGTTTTCAAGATCATTTCCCTAAAGTTGATGAATTTTTCAATTAAAAGAAATACTTACTTGATTCTGGTACAATCTCACCGTTGTTCATGCCTTGAACAATTTCCACTTCATCAATTAAAGAAATGAAGTTGAATTTGTCATTTGTGAAGTGTTAGTAGATTATGCAATAGAATGATAGGTCATTCCATCTGTCTCAAACAAAAGGTTAGCAAAAGTTATCAAATATACATAAGTCCATCTTTGGTGAGGTTAATCATATATGATTCCAAAAATGGAATTATACTTCATCTAACATACTGCTTAATAAAATAAAACTAGTTTCTACTAACCCGACACTTCTTGTAGGCCAGTGGTATGCGATAAAGGCCTGTCATACTTCAGTTGTGGGTTCGATTCCCACAACCTTGTCTGACGCTATGGGTTGTCGACCGTCCTACGAGTAGTCCTTTTTCTAAAACCATAATATTATAACATTTCAGAAATAATATAAAAACGTTATAGCCTTAAGAAATACTATCTAATGTCTTACATAATACATTCCAATATTTAGGCTTATCCAAAATACATCTGTTAAATCTCATAGTATAAAGAAAATGATTACTAGAGAGGTCATCTATAAAGCATGTGAATACCATCATTTATCCCCCATATATTATAAGATATATCTTGTTGATCGCATCCCAAACATGTGAATACCTTAATCATGTATTATCTTGAAACATAAATTACAATAGAACCTCAACAAAAACATAAATACTATCAAAAATTAACTCTTTCAACATACCAAAATCCCAAATTTTCAATATTCTCAGACCATGATATCACATTGTCCTTATATCATTCATGAGCTCCTTAATACTATCAAACATCTCATTACCTTCATTATGTGCATATCATCCACTTTCCAAAAATATCTAAATAACCTTTCATGGTTACCAGTACCATTCAACATATACTTCCAAATACATTAGGAAAAACAAAAGTTTATCAATCCTTAGATGTTTCATTATTCCATAGTAAAATGAAATAACTTATATAACATTACTCTTGATAAACATGAAATAATTCCAATACCATACTAAACCATTGACTGAGGTTCATCATTTACTTCATCTCATGTATCATTTTTAGTCTCTTCATCATCATCGACATAAATACTACCCATATGACCATGCTTATTCTCTTCATTAGATTTTCCCTTAGGGCATTGGTTTTCATAATGCACATACATTCCACATTTAAAACATTTTACCATTATTGATGTCTTATAAATACCATTATCTTGTCCATTGTTTTAACTGAACCTTTTCCTTTACAATTATTGGTAGTGTGTCCTTCTTTTCCACACCCAAAGAACATTCCAGTTCCTTTGAAACATTCTTTTTGATACCTATTCCCACAAGATATACATGGGGGGAATTGAACTTTCTTTCCTCTATGATCATCAGGAAACACCACCTTTCTCTTATTAGTTGAGTCGGGAAACTTATCAATGTTGAAATTATTGATCATATTATGAGATTTATGATTAGGAATAATAACGACATGTGGAATTTGAGAACCAATTTCAGTTGGTTTCTCATGAATAATATCATTCCATTGTCCAGCATATCCTTCATTCCCATGAATTTTCCTACTTCCAGCCATTTTCTAAAACCCAAAAAGAACAGTGTGAGGGGAAAAAATAATAATCCAGGGTGAGTAACATCAATATCTAACATCTTAGGTTTAATTATAATATTGTTACTATAATTCTAGCAATATAACCTATTCTTATACTTAACCTTAGGGACATCCCTGGACATACTATAGAAATATCTCTAGGGATCTCACTAATGTTTCGCATTGTAGTTTCCAAAGGTTAACTAAACGTTTCCTCTGATACCAACTATATTGACCCAAAGCGTGACATACATGTACATTACATTACTTTTTTGGAATACCTAATACATTAAAAAATAGACACCAATGGACCGTAATATTTTAATATCTATGGAAACTCAGAATATAATCTTCTAATCTTGGTGAAAGATCTTCAGCATATCCCATAAAGATCTTATATTTTTTCTCTTACCTAAAACCTTTATTTATATCCTGGGAAAAATAAAACATATAAGGGGTGATCTAAAATGCTTAGTAAGGGTATGCATGGTGAAAATAAAACAAACCATATACATTTAATCTTCAAAACATGAACATAATATTTAAACATCAAAATCTTGAGCAATGACATAAACCATGGCAGTACATAAGGCATATATCATAATGGATCATCAATCATGATAAAATTACATGGGAATAAAACATTTAATTGTGTAAAACCATTAAATACATGATATGATTTCCATAGTAGCCAAGGCATTGCTGCCAAGACCATCTTAGTTGACAAAGTCCATTACTAAACTGAGTTCACTCTTCGTTCCAGTCCTGTATTACTGAACAAGATTAACTTTCCATTCCAGCCATGTCTATCTCATTAGATATAAATAATTACCCAATAAATTGGAGGGATATATAGGTCCCACCCATCTCATAATGAAATCATTCTTACGTGTGCCACAACATAAACATAAATCATTAATCATATCCTAAAGAATAAAATGGGTTTTATAAACATCATCCCATCATAACATAATCCATATAAAACAAATGGATATCATTTCATCATAATATAAGTGAAACCATTTAAATAATAGAGAAATTATATTTGAAACATACATATATGAAATCATTTCATCTTATATGGAAAATATTTTTGATAAAACACTTGAAATGAATTCTGGAGGAAAATATCTTTTCTTATTCAAAATCATTTTCGTTTCTCAAAATGCCATGAAATTTTAAAAGAGAAGGATTTTTCTGAAAATATTCCTGAAATATTATAGATTTTGATTCATGAAAATAAGGCATTATAAAATCGTAAAAAAATGTTCTTGCCGTATAAGTCAAAAAAACATTCTTCTCGTACTTTTGTGGGAAAATTCAAAAAGTACCTCGTATAGTAAACAAAAGAAATATTCCTTACATACCATGTATTAAAAGTCAAAAATGGGTAAAAAGGAATTTAAAAATACATAACACACTTTTAGAAAATATGGACATGGAAGATAACAATAAACCCAGTAAATACTTACTAATAAACAATCTCAGATAAGAACGAGATTGGAATAATTATCCCTTACCTAATGTCTGATATGATTCGTATGTATCCGAACCTCCAGTATAATTATTTAAAAAATACCATTTACTTATTAAAGAATCATATTCATTGATATGATATCATATATGGTTCACTTATGACTTTATATTACCCATTCTTTTGTAAATTCCATGTTAAAGCAGCGTTTTGGGTAAAATCGTTTCATTTATCATCTGTGTTTTGACTTGTAATTACTAATATGATTACATAGATCATGATTACATTATTACAGAATATAAAATATGATTTATTTATAATATATATTCATAATATACACATATATAATATATTGATAAATGGAATGAAATACACCGTTCATGGAGACGGTAGGCCGTACGTACGAATGAATATTGTTTTTGTTTCCTTATTGATTTGAATGGAATTAAGTAGATGAAATACATATATATATACATAAATCCATTATAATTATTATGTCATTTATTTCCTGATTACTTATTATATATAATTTATAATCATTCTTGAATTCTTAACATGGAAAATGAATCTCGTTGCGTTGTGGAGATGGTAATCCGTACATACGCACGAGCGATGATATAGTTCCCATATATATTGAATGGAATTGGAGTGGATGATATGATATATTAGAATAATTATGATGTTATACTAACCATATATAGTTATTATTTACACCATTATTCTAATCCATGTAAGGTGGTGGGGGGAAATAGATTACACAACGGCGTGGAGACGATATTTCGTACATATGCAAGCGTAGTGATTTCGTTTTCTGTAGGATGTATTGAAGGTTAAATAGGGTTGTTTCATATTTATAATAACATATAAGTATATATTTAATACCGATTTTATTACTTTATAAAGAAACAACTAATGAATAAGAAGTTGAAGAAGAAAGAAACTTGAAAGAATTGGTAGAAGAGATTACCTCTTCTTCGACGCACCTACTTTAAACCTCTTCTTAGGGTACTAGAGTTGGTCTTTTGAGAATACCAGAACCTCTATGATATAACTAGAGAAGTTGAAAATATTAATTGTCCAGGGTTGGCCGAGCTTCAAGGCTCCAAAGGGTGTGAAGAGAAAAAGGAAGGGGTTCCCTTTTATAAGGGATGAGAGGGGCACTTTAGAAAAAACTTAAAATATTATTTTATAATAAAGTCATATTCACTTTTACCTATGTGGTACTATCTACATGGTGATAACTATGTGGTAAATTTACCTTCATTGTAGAATCTTCCTGGTGATAACTGTGTGGTACTTTTATCTTTGTGGTACTATCTTCGTGGTGATACCTATGTGGTACTTTTATCTTTGTGGTACTATCTTCGTGGTGATACCTGTGTGGTACTTTTACCTTCGTGGTACTATCATCATAGTGATACATGTGTGGTACTTTTAACTTTTTGGTACTATCTTCATGGTGATACCTGTGTGGTACTTTTACCTTCATGGTGTTTCATTTGTGGTATTCTTCCCTCAAGTATAAGATGTGTATATCTTGATAACATAGGTGTATTTATGGGAATATATCTAAGTAGAGTTGATGTATTTCTTTTTGGTTTTCCTTTGCGGAACATTAGGACACCTACTGTAACGCCCCGACCCTAGCTGCCCAGAGTCGGTGCATTACTTTGTAACATTGGCATGATCACAAGAAAGATCAAATCCCGAAAGACCGATTAGTTTAGTAGCCTTGGAAACACTAGATATAATCATAAAGTTTTACATTACATTTCAAAGTGAAAAACTACTACAACAACAAAGTCTTCATATCCACACTATTAACCCCTCATAATATCCCTGCAAGTCATTCATAAATTACTTCTTCACTACCTGGGAAAAATAAAACATAGAAAAGGGGTGAGCTCAAATGCCCAGTAAGGATAACAATATAGCGGAACATTCAAAATAAGCATAAACATTTAAGGCAATGAATTACTAAAACAAAAGCCTTTTAAAATTGAACTTCAACATAGTATGGCAAAAGTAAAATGAAATAATTCCATTTACTTGTTCACATGGATATTCTACTAATCGAATAATCACATGCAATATCAATAACCACTTTCATAATGTTGGAATGCATAATGCCAGACTATCATAACCACATAGCCAAGGCCTCGTGCCAAGACTACAAATAAGATTTTGTCAAGGCCTTGTGCCAAGACACTAGTTTGTCTCATGAGACCTACCGATGCATCGAGGAGCTATAGCGGGCTCCACCCGTCACTTATTAAGTCCAATGCATTCCCATATGAAAAGGTTTAAACATAACATAAACATTCGTATTAAAACTAGCATACGAAATGTCAATAATTTCACCATAAACTATGAATGGTATAAAAATAGCACATTCACAGTCAAACATATCACAAAAACTTCAATACAATATAGAAGTTTTTTTTATCATAATAAATCAACTTCAAATAATCTTAAAATCCATCAAAGGATGTTGACATAGATGAAATCAAAATTCTTTTTAAAGAAGTATCTCCTTTTATTTTGAAATCATTTAAGATCTATATAAAATAAAACATTTTCTTTGAAAATATTCTTATAAGCTTGTATGGAAAGCTTTGACGATTTTATAACGGCGGAAAATAACCGCACCCGCCGTATAAGTTAAAAAAAACATTCTTACCTCAATTCAGTCGAAAAGGTTAAAAAGGACCTTGTTTTGAAAACGACGGAAAGATTCCTTTATAAACCTCTTATAAAAAGTCAAACAAGGGTATAAATGACTTTAACCCATATTCTTGTAAATAGTAAAAATGTTTTGAAATACATTTCAAAGAAACATGGATGTGGATGATAAAGAGATCCCAGTAGATTATTATGTATAATACAACCTCGGATAATGAAGAGATTGTGAAATAACCCTTACCTTGTACTTTTCCTTGGTTGTGGTAGGTTAACCTCCTGTATAATGGTGAAATAATTGTTATTAAATTATACAAGAGTCATATACATTAATATGATATCATATATGATCTTTTAATATTGATTTGATAATAATATCTTAGTATTATCGTTGTTTCGGTGATAATCGATTCGTTCTTCTTAAATGTTTGGTTACGTAAGACATGTTTGTAATGGATAGATTATATCTTATTCATAATCAGAATGATATTAACATTATTTTTAACCCTAAAATGAGAATAATACTTGAATGGATATGATGGAGAATGAATCTTATCGCGTTCGTGGAGACGGTAGTCCGTACGTACGCACGAGCGACAATATCATTCTTTTGATATTAAAATAATATATAAATGGATGGTATATCATATATACAGAATCATTAATATGTTATATTTATTATTTACATGAGTTACACATCATTATTATACCCATCCAAATAATAATATATTGAATAACAATTACACCACGACGTGGAGACGGTAAGCCGTACGTACGCACGTATGATGACATGTTATTCAAAGGATGGATAGAATACTGAATATGGTTGTACCATATTTATAATAACATCACAGTATATAAATGATACTGGAGTCATTATTTTAGAATGGTAACAACAAAGGAAGAAGAAATGGAAGAAGAAATGAACTTGGAAAAGGGGTGGTGAAAACATTACCTCTTCTTCGGGTTCTTCCTTTTGATTTGATCAAAAGGGCTCCTTGGGTTGGCTTTCTGATCAAACTAAGGCCCCTAGGTTGTAGTGAGGGATGTTGGGAGAGTATTTGGGCAGAGTTTGGCCGAACCAAAAGGCTTTAGAGGTGTGAAGAAATGAGAAGGAGGAGTGCCCTTTTATAAGAGGGGTGAGGGGCACCTTTGGAAAAGCTAGAAATATTAATTTATAATAAATTCATATTCGGTTTCTAATGGCTCCAAAGTTGACTATTCAAAGGTTAAGGTGGGGATAGGTCGAAAACCACTCAACCAATAGAATTTAGACAGGTTTGGGTACTTATATTAACCTTATCTTTAAGTATTAACTCTAAGTTAATTAGTTTCACTTTTACAATGTCTCTTTGTATTTTTATAAAATATGGTTAATAAACTTACTATATACATCCAAGCGACCCCCAAGTGGTCCATTAATGAGGAACCTATCATAATATAAGTCTCTTGGCCGAACCTTAGATTTTTAGGAATTTAATAACAATTAATAATATAATATTTGTTTTAAGAACTCTTTTATGTCAATTTTGACACTATTCAATAGTTGATTTTTTTGAAACTCCTAACAGATTGATTACTTCGAACAAAGTCAATTAAATCAATCCTAATATATCATATTATCCTATAAAATTAGTGTAATTTATTAAAAGTTTCATATTATATTTATTTGGGTATTTATAATATCAATTATGTTAATTTTTTACTATTTTAGTAATTACTGCATCATCATTGTGTCATAAATAAAATAAATTATTTAATGTCTAAAAATTATAAATAAAATATCATTATGTAGGAAATATTTTTAGCTTTCTAATGAATATTTATAATCTAAAATCCAACATATATAACCCTATGTAAAAATTGTTGTTCTAAAAGATATATGCTTGTGTCATCTTTGTATTCATTTTAACTAAATTAAAATAAAGTGTCATTATCACTTACAAGTGGATCCATGGGGTCCCCAAATTGGCACAAAGATGCCCATGGTCGTCCATGTATCAACCAATAGGGTTAAGACACGTTTTAGGGTAATTTAGTATTATTATATTATTATTTTTAACCCTTATTTACCAGATTTACCCTTAACCATGGTAAATAAAATATTTACCGCAGTAATTATTCAAAATGTCCAAAAATAAAAGTTACCTATTTACACAATTTGAACATCCTGATTCCAAATATGGAATCCATTTTCCTAAATTCAAAACACAGAAGTGGCAGAAATTAATTTATAATTAATTCCCGCTGTCAAAACAAAAAGCGTGTTTTTAAGAGATAATAACTATCAAAAGATTGACACTTGTTTATGTTCGGTTTAATTGTAAAATTATGTCCAATGACCAACATTATATTAAACGGTAAAAATATATTCTAAATATAATTTAAAACTACTAAAATTCATAATCTATCACTATTAATTATTTTGATTAAAAAAGTTGTTTTTAATTAAAATTTAGTAATTTTCACTATTCATCAAAATATGAAAGTTATCCGAAAAGTACCAAAATTTCACCTTAGGCTAAATTAGATATTCCGAAATCAATAATGATGTCTATTTTACAAAATTCCAAACATATAAGTTGCATTAATTAATTTTATAATTAATCCCCGCTGTCACAACAAATAGCGTGTTTTTAAGAAACAATTTATATCAAAAGATTGGCAATTGTTTATGTCTAATTTCAATGTTAAATTAATTCTAATGACCACCATTGGATAAAATGATAAAAATATATTCTAATTATACTTTAAAACCACTAAATAGTATAATTTATAACAATAAATTATTTTGATTAAAAAAGTTGTTTTAAGTATTTTTCACTATTCATAAAAAATTGGAAGTTCTCAGAAAGTTACAAAAAATTCAACTTAGGATAATTTCAATATTACAAATTCAAAAATGAAGTCCATTTTGAAATATAAAATTTCTATAATTTTAAAAAGTGGTTATTACTATTCATAACGGCTACTTTGATTAGTCGCGGTGTTTTAGAACTCGAAGTTGCGTACAACACACGCTACTGTATTATTCAAAGGAAAGCGTACCGTGGAAGCTTGGGATGTTTCATTTTAAATTTTTGATGTCCCCCATTTAGTCAAAAAGTTTAAAATATTGTATTTAAAAAGGGTTTACTATTAAAATTTGATAAAAGTGCAATACTGAAAATGAATTTGTTCTTGCATTATATCTAAGAAACTCATAATATGGATTCTAAAATTATAAGGATTATATAAAGTTTAAAATTTAGATAATACTATTCATAACCTCTTTTGAATGACTTTTTTTTTAAGTCATGGTGTGATTGAACTCGGTGTTGCGTGTAGTGCAAGTTATTGAATTATTTTGAAGAAATAACACACTATGAAATCTTGGGGTGTTACATTCTCCCCTCCTTCAATAAATTGCGTCCTCGCAATTTGAAATTGTTCTTCGAAAATAAAAGGTTGAAAATAGAAAATATATTTGTGGGAAAACCCACATCGGAAATTGGGTTACTAAAATTTAGTCTTAATATGAGGAAAAGAGAAATAAAAGGGTCACCACCAAATTATGATCTTGATTAGGAGAACATTGGTGGCAATTAGAGACATATAATTGGAGGAAAAACGTAAATATTTATAGGTAGTGATTGAGGTCATCAATCACAAAAAAGTATAAAATTGAGGTCCTTAAACTCATCAATCTATGATGATTTGAAGTACCATCGGTTCAACAAAATATAGGGTATTGGGATAACACATTTTTGACGTTTCAAAATATCTTAGGTGAAATCCCACATCGAAAAATGAATTAATGAGGCCTCTATTTAAAATAAAGAGTGGAAAGTATGAAGATTACCGAAAATAACACATACTAGGGTTCCATATAAGAAAATATGGATATGGAGGAGAAATCTAACCATCAATTATCTGATGGAGAGTGGTAGAGGACATGGCTATGAAAAGGCCAACAATCCCAAATCCATAAATTAGTGATGATTTAAGGTACCATCTAGGAAAACATTTTTGTTCTAAGTTGCTTTTCTTAATGTTGAGTAATTTATTTATGAGATTGGCTAAGATCATAAGGGGATATACTTACTTTATAATTAGAGTTTTATCCATTAATAAATTTCTACCACAAACTCATCTTTCACTCTAAAAGATAATAGAACGTAAAAAAAAATTCTATTTATACTATTCGTACAGGGTTCCAAAATAAATTAATTTATAATTCATCTACCAGATCTTTTAAAAAAAACTACATTATTTAATCCAAGACATCTCGTGGGCTAGTGGTAGGTGATACACCCTTGTCGCCCTTCGGTTGTGGGTTCAAGTCTCGCAGCCTTGCCGGACGCGACGGGTTGCCGCCCGACCTCCGGGTTGTCCTTTTATGGCAATCCAAAATAATCCAAACTAGAACTATCCAAAATACTTCTGTCCAAACTCACAGTCTAACATTTATAAGGAAGGTAAACATAATATAGATCCTTTTTACCCCGTAATAGCATATGAATACCTTCATCATGTATTACCATATTCTTTATTGATTACATTCATGCTCCCTTATTCCATATAGAATACTGGATATACTTCATCAATCCAAAAATGTTTTAAACCCCAAAAATGATGGAATATACAAATCATTAATCAGTTCCAAGGTAGTCAAGAATATCCAATATATTTTTTTCCAAAATAATCATGTATTATTCGAAAATCACTACCTCGGTATCAGAACTATATTATGGTTTATAATTCTCTCAACCATATATTTTCCAAAAATCTATCCTGCTAATGAGTCACTTTTCTTTGTTCCACACAATCTCAAGGCCTTAATGAAATAGTACTGCAGTACAATCCTTATATACTCCATAATTATTATAGCAAGTACATTGTTGATACAACACTCAATTGACATAATCAACATAAGAACTCTAATCATTCCTCTTCATCTGAGGTAGTATCATAACTTGATTATTATCCAATAGCATCATTTGCGGCATAGTCTGATGACTGGGGCATAGGTTCGCGTAGTGTCCAAACTCCTTGCAAATGAAGCATTGTACATTTGAAACCATTTTCTTACCCTTGCAGTCATGTAATTTGTGCCCTTTTTCTCCACACTTATAACAAACTCCCATTCCTTTCAGGCAAGTTCCAGGGTGTTTCTTTCCACAGTTACCACATATGGGAAAATTCATCTTTTCCCTCTTCCCTTTATCCATTTTCTCTCTTCCATCCTTTTCTTCTCTTTCTTCCCTTCAAAGACATAGGACTCAGTAAACACTTTACTTATCTTGTCAACACATGATATTATTTCTTCATATGATGATAATACATGGGAGACTATTTCTCTTATCAATTCTAGCTTAAAATCACGAAAGATATGATCCTTCCTTCTCTTTGGATCATGTGCATTTCTGAAGTTCTCATTCCTTCTACTGGGCGCCATTTCTAAACAATGGCATAAACTAGATCAGTTTATGAATCAAAATACATAATCCCATACTTATAAAACACTTAACATAAATTGAACTATTTATGGATATAATCTATAATCATAAAAATGTTTTCTTTGAGGAAGTATATACTCATAAACCCTTCATAATGATTTGTAAAGAAAATGAGAGTTATCCTAAGCATATCCCCCGGGAGTGTCGTAACCAAGAGTGCAGCAAGGCCCGTTGTCGTGCACCAGTTCCCGTTCGAGTCTAGCTCAAAGCGGTGTTTTCGGGTTTTACCCCTAGGTACATCTGTGCCAGAGCCGCCTCTACCTGCTCGTATCTAGACAGGGATGTATTGCTCGGAAAACTCACAAAATCTCTACAATACCGAAATTCTAGGAATTTCTTCTACACTAATCCTCAAAGTTCATCTTAGGTCTACGTGCTCTAATCAGAGTTTATCTAAATCTAGCTTCCAAGGTTTGTACTAAACTTCCTCTGATACCAACTGTAACGCCCCGACCCCAGCTGCCCAGAGTTGGTGCATTACTTCGTAACATTGGCATGATCACAAGAAAGATCAAATCCCGAAAGACCGATTAGTTTAGTAGCCTTGGAAACACTAGATATAATCATAAAGTTTTACATTACATTTCAAAGTGAAAAACTACTACAACAACAAAGTCTTCATATCCACACTATTAACCCCTCATAATATCCCTGCAAGTCATTCATAAATTACTTCTTCACTACCTGGGAAAAATAAAACATAGAAAAGGGGTGAGCTCAAATGCCCAGTAAGGATAACAATATAGCGGAACATTCAAAATAAGCATAAACATTTAAGGCAATGAATTACTAAAACAAAAGCCTTTTAAAATTGAACTTCAACATAGTATGGAAAAAGTAAAATGAAATAATTCCATTTACTTGTTCACATGGATATTCTACTAATCGAATAATCACATGCAATATCAATAACCAATTTCATAATGTTGGAATGCATAATGCCAGACTATCATAACCACATAGCCAAGGCCTCGTGCCAAGACTACAAATAAGATTTTGTCAAGGCCTTGTGCCAAGACACTAGTTTGTCTCATGAGACCTACCGATGCATCGAGGAGCTATAGCGGGCTCCACCCGTCACTTATTAAGTCCAATGCATTCCCATATGAAAAGGTTTAAACATAACATAAACATTCGTATTAAAACTAGCATACGAAATGTCAATAATTTCACCATAAACTATGAATGGTATAAAAATAGCACATTCACAGTCAAACATATCACAAAAACTTCAATACAATATAGAAGTTTTTTTTATCATAATAAATCAACTTCAAATAATCTTAAAATCCATCAAAGGATGTTGACATAGATGAAATCAAAATTCTTTTTAAAGAAGTATCTCCTTTTATTTTGAAATCATTTAAGATCTATATAAAATAAAACATTTTCTTTGAAAATATTCTTATAAGCTTGTATGGAAAGCTTTGACGATTTTATAACGGCGGAAAATAACCGCACCCGCCGTATAAGTTAAAAAAACATTCTTACCTCAATTCAGTCGAAAAGGTTAAAAAGGACCTTGTTTTGAAAACGACGGAAAGATTCCTTTATAAACCTCTTATAAAAAGTCAAACAAGGGTATAAATGACTTTAACCCATATTCTTGTAAATAGTAAAAATGTTTTGAAATACATTTCAAAGAAACATGGATGTGGATGATAAAGAGATCCCAGTAGATTATTATGTATAATACAACCTCGGATAATGAAGAGATTGTGAAATAACCCTTACCTTGTACTTTTCCTTGGTTGTGGTAGGTTAACCTCCTGTATAATGGTGAAATAATTGTTATTAAATTATACAAGAGTCATATACATTAATATGATATCATATATGATCTTTTAATATTGATTTGATAATAATATCTTAGTATTATCGTTGTTTCGGTGATAATCGATTCGTTCTTCTTAAATGTTTGGTTACGTAAGACATGTTTGTAATGGATAGATTATATCTTATTCATAATCAGAATGATATTAAAATTATTTTTAACCCTAAAATGAGAATAATACTTGAATGGATATGATGGAGAATGAATCTTATCGCGTTCGTGGAGACGGTAGTCCGTACGTACGCACGAGCGACAATATCATTCTTTTGATATTAAAATAATATATAAATGGATGGTATATCATATATACAGAATCATTAATATGTTATATTTATTATTTACATGAGTTACACATCATTATTATACCCATCCAAATAATAATATATTGAATAACAATTACACCACGACGTGGAGACGGTAAGCCGTACGTACGCACGTATGATGACATGTTATTCAAAGGGTGGATAGAATACTGAATATGGTTGTACCATATTTATAATAACATCACAGTATATAAATGATACTGGAGTAATTATTTTAGAATGGTAACAACAAAGGAAGAAGAAATGGAAGAAGAAATGAACTTGGAAAAGGGGTGGTGAAAACATTACCTCTTCTTCGGGTTCTTCCTTTTGATTTGATCAAAAGGGCTCCTTAGGTTGGCTTTCTGATCAAACTAAGGCCCCTAGGTTGTAGTGAGGGATGTTGGGAGAGTATTTGGGCAGAGTTTGGCCGAACCAAAAGGCTTTAGAGGTGTGAAGAAATGAGAAGGAGGAGTTCCCTTTTATAAGAGGGGTGAGGGGCACCTTTGGAAAAGCTAGAAATATTAATTTATAATAAATTCATATTCGGTTTCTAATGGCTCCAAAGTTGACTATTCAAAGGTTAAGGTGGGGATAGGTCGAAAACCACTCAACCAATAGAATTTAGACAGGTTTGGGTACTTATATTAACCTTATCTTTAAGTATTAACTCTAAGTTAATTAGTTTCACTTTTACAATGTCTCTTTGTATTTTTATATAATATGGTTAATAAACTTACTATATACATCCAAGCGACCCCCAAGTGGTCCATTAATGAGGAACCTATCATAATATAAGTCTCTTGGCCGAACCTTAGATTTTTAGGAATTTAATAACAATTAATAATATAATATTTGTTTTAAGAACTCTTTTATGTCAATTTTGACACTATTCAATAGTTGATTTTTTTGAAACTCCTAACAGATTGATTACTTCGAACAAAGTCAATTAAATCAATCCTAATATATCATATTATCCTAGAAAATTAGTGTAATTTATTAAAAGTTTCATATTATATTTATTTGGGTATTTATAATATCAATTATGTTAATTTTTTACTATTTTAGTAATTACTGCATCATCATTGTGTCATAAATAAAATAAATTATTTAATGTCTAAAAATTATAAATAAAATATCATTATTTAGGAAATATTTTTAGCTTTCTAATGAATATTTATAATCTAAAATCCAACATATATAACCCTATGTAAAAATTGTTGTTCTAAAAGATATATGCTTGTGTCATCTTTGTATTCATTTTAACTAAATTAAAATAAAGTGTCATTATCACTTACAAGTGGATCCATGGGGTCCCCAAATTGGCACAAAGATGCCCATGGTCGACCATGTATCAACCAATAGGGTTAAGACACGTTTTAGGGTAATTTAGTATTATTATATTATTATTTTTTAACCCTTATTTACCAGATTTACCCTTAACCATGGTAAATAAAATATTTACCGCAGTAATTATTCAAAATGTCCAAAAATAAAAGTTACCTATTTACACAATTTGAACATCCTGATTCCAAATATGGAATCCATTTTCCTAAATTCAAAACACAGAAGTGGCAGAAATTAATTTATAATTAATTCCCGCTGTCAAAACAAAAAGCGTGTTTTTAAGAGATAATAACTATCAAAAGATTGACACTTGTTTATGTTCGGTTTAATTGTAAAATTATGTCCAATGACCAACATTATATTAAACGGTAAAAATATATTCTAAATATACTTTAAAACTACTAAAATTCATAATCTATCACTATTAATTATTTTGATTAAAAAAGTTGTTTTTAATTAAAATTTAGTAATTTTCACTATTCATCAAAATATGAAAGTTATCCGAAAAGTACCAAAATTTCACCTTAGGCTAAATTAGATATTCTGAAATCAATAATGATGTCTATTTTACAAAATTCCAAACATATAAGTTGCATTAATTAATTTTATAATTAATCCCCGCTGTCACAACAAATAGCGTGTTTTTAAGAAACAATTTATATCAAAAGATTGGCAATTGTTTATGTCTAATTTCAATGTTAAATTAATTCTAATGACCACCATTGGATAAAATGATAAAAATATATTCTAATTATACTTTAAAACCACTAAATAGTATAATTTATAACAATAAATTATTTTGATTAAAAAAGTTGTTTTAAGTATTTTTCACTATTCATAAAAAATTGGAAGTTCTCAGAAAGTTACAAAAAATTCAACTTAGGATAATTTCAATATTACAAATTCAAAAATGAAGTCCATTTTGAAATATAAAATTTCTATAATTTTAAAAAGTGGTTATTACTATTCATAACGGCTACTTTGATTAGTCGCGGTGTTTTAGAACTCGAAGTTGCGTACAACACACGCTACTGTATTATTCAAAGGAAAGCGTACCGTGGAAGCTTGGGATGTTTCATTTTAAATTTTTGATGTCCCCCATTTAGTCAAAAAGTTTAAAATATTGTATTTAAAAAGGGTTTACTATTAAAATTTGATAAAAGTGCAATACTGAAAATGAATTTGTTCTTGCATTATATCTAAGAAACTCATAATATGGATTCTAAAATTATAAGGATTATATAAAGTTTAAAATTTAGATAATACTATTCATAACCTCTTTTGAATGGATTTTTTTTTAAGTCATGGTGTGATTGAACTCGGTGTTGCGTGTAGTGCAAGTTATTGAATTATTTTGAAGAAATAACACACTATGAAATCTTGGGGTGTTACACCTACATGGTGTCAGGGTCCCTATTGTGTATCGTTATACTCACCCTTACATTGGATTCGCCCACACCTTCTTGTGTCTTGTGCAGACGATGTACAACATTGATCGAGGCTGAGGGAGATAAGACTAGATGGTGAATGGAGGTGTACCTTTTGGTGTGATGTGGCATGGAGAAGACGGACAGACGTGGAGTGATGATTAGATGATCTGTACCTATGCTTCAAGTAGGAACCTTAGAGGATGACCCAGTAGCTATTTTTATTTCTTCTTTCAGTTGTATTGTATTTTCGGTTTTACTTGTACCTTTACAGTGGGGCTTGTTTTATGGACCATTTTACATTTAGCACTCTTTTAAACTGCAATTTACTTCACATTTTCTACTGGTTGTGTTCTTGGACCATGTGTTTGTACATGATTAAAGGCATTTCCTTCCATTTTTAGGGAGTAAGCCTTTCGGTGCTAGTCACCAGCCCGTGGCCTATGGAAGGTGGGCTTGGGGTATTCATGACAGGGGCCCTAGTGGACGGGTCATGACATTAGAGGTTAGTTTAGATAACATTATAGGGTAGGGTTTTATTTAATAATAAGTGACATAATCATAATGTTTATCAAATTATAAAGAGTTATAGTTGGTTTAGATAAATTAAATGAGTTTAAGATAACATGAATCATTATATTATAGTATTTACACTTCTCATAAGATTATATGTGATGATTTTACAGATAAACTCACACTGACAATTTTGGTGTTAGTAAATGGATGGATCTAGTAGGATCCAATTTAACAATAGATACAAAATAAACTATGGTGGTTTTATTAATGAGAAACCAAATGAAATGGGAGATGAAATGAGAACTCTTATAGTTAAAATATGTTATGGTTATTTTGAGGAATTTTTTCCTTTTTTAGAATGTTATAATATTATATGGTTTTAGAAGAAGGACAACATGCAGGAAGGGTGAAAACTCATCACGTCTGGCAAGGCTATGGGAATCGAACCCATAAATAAAGGGAAACAAGGGCGTATTGTCTACCGCTGGCCTACATGAAGTCTCAGGATAATCTGAAAAATTAATTTAGTTAAATTATTTTATGGATCAAGAAACATTTGATCTTATATTTTATCGAATGGATATCCTTATTATAGAAATGATTCTGTTATTAAGTGAAAAATGTTATTTTGGATGGAGTTCTCTCTTTTGGGGAACAATATATACCTATGGAAAATAGAATACTATGGGATTTAATTTGTGGAGTAATGGTTGGAATAATATTTTTTAAAGATTCTATGTTTTATTTTGGAAAATGGCTATTTGGGTTTTTTATGGAAGTGATTAACCAATCATAGAGAATATGTGATTAGATTAATTACACTTCAGTATGAGACTTCAAGAGGATTCGATGTTATTTGGAGATAAATGTTAATATTTATTATGGAATACTATGGGATTAAATTCTTCTGAGTTTTTGGTTTCAATACTAGTTTGGATTATATTGAAGAATTATAAGGACATTCGTTATTTAAATGGTCTTTGTTGAACTTTAGGTATTTTTGGTTGAATTTTGGGGTTTAAGAGTAATATTTTATTTTATAATGGATTATACTCTTTGGGGTTTATGTAATATTATACTAACCATTTTGGTTTTGGTTTATGTTTAAAGACAAGGGAAATATATAGTTCTTCTTTTGTGGATTATGTGCTTCTCTAGGAGATTGACTCTAGAAGTTTAGGTGTAACCATGTCATCATGTATACTCATTGTTGGGAGAAATGATGAGTATTTGTATAAACTTATTAAAGGATGAAACTCTACTTGAAGGTAAGTATGTTTCCTTATGTTCTTATTCTATGTAGTAGATGAATTCTTCTAAATTATGAAAATGAATTTAAAACAAAAACATTGTTGGTTTACGTTTCCTACAGGGTAATCAAAGACCCTTCGACACATCACAAGTTTATGATTTTCTGGTGGTTAACATTCTTCTTATAATGATTTTTATCACTCCCATTCAGAACATGATGGTTTGTTTTTCTCTTCCATATCCATGTTTTCATATATAGAATTCTAGTATGGGTTTTCTCGGGCGACCTTTGTACTTTTCTTTATTTATTATAAAGTGATAGTTTTATTGACTCTTTTTCTGATGTGGGACTTTCAATGATGTTTATGTGCCCAGTTTGATGGCATAATCGATATGCAACAACAGGTTTCTTTGAAATCTTACATTGCACACAATATTGAGTTAAACTGAAAAATAATATAATATAGTTATTATTTTAAATGGTTGTTAACACATAATCACACTGTATTGGCGCAAATGAATAGATCTAATTAAAATATGATTATATTTGTTTTCAAATGTTTTTCATTTTATCCAATAAAATATAGCGACTTAAAATGTGAATGAATCTGATTTTTAGCATAAGTACTCAAATATTTTTTAAAAGGTCGATTTAACGCCTTTTGATGGTGAAACCTCTTTAAAACTAGTTTTGGTCACATTTATATGTGATATTTGAAAAAAGAAAATACTTATTTAGAATCAGGACATCAAAATTTACTTTGGGTAAATTTTATGTATTTTTCTGATAAAATTCAGTTTTTAATGAATAGTGAAAAATACTGTATTTTAATTCAAAACTTCCTTTTAATGAAACTTATTTATATTGATAGATTAAATTTTTAATTGGTTTTAAGATGAAATTAGATTATATTTTTACCATTTAATAAAATTTTGGTCAATGGAATTAATTTAACTTTTAAATTGGACATAAACAAGTGTCAATCTTTTGATAGTTAATATTTTTTAAAAACACGCTTTTGGTTTTGAAAAAGAGATTTAATTTTAAATTAATTAATACAACATCTATGTTTTGAATTTGGTAAAATTGAAATCATTTTTTAATTCAGAATATCATATATACCTTAGGCTTATTGTTTGGTATTTTTCTAAAAAACTTCTATTTTTGATGAATAGCGAGACCACTAAGTTGTAGTTAAAAATATGACTTTTTCATTTAAATGAAATTTTAACTCATATGTGAATTGAAATTCAAAAATCTGACATACATGGATTTTATTAGTAAGTAAAATGTTGTTCAATAAAATGAAAATAATTTTTGTTGAATAATATCTTTTGACTTTAATTGACTGTGGTTAAAGGTAAATAGGGTAATTTAAAGTAAAAATAATATTATAATAATAAAAAATTACATTAACACATGTCATAACCTTATTTGATGTGTCATTTTCGACCATCGGAATCCTTGGGTCGATTGTGGGACCCCATGAAGCCACTTAAGAGTGATAATGTCTATTTATTTTAAATAACTTAAAGTAAAGACAAAAATGACATTAACAAATATATTTTAGATAATCAGTTATTACATGGGGTTATATAAGTTATTGTTTTGACTATAAATATTAATTTGAAATATAATAATATTTCTTACATCATGTTAAATTTTTTTAATTTTCTGTCTCCAAATAAATTAAAATATTTATGTCATAATAATGATGAATTGTTTACCTCATTAATGAATGATTTAAATAAATAATATTATAAATATTAAAACAATATCCAAAACCTATAAAATTATTATTTGATTATTTTATTTCAACTATGAGTCATCTTATCTTCGACCTTAATTAGTTTTCGACCTTTAAAAACTGAAAATCATTATACAATAAAGTAATATTTTTACACATTTATAAAGAGCTCCTCCTCCACCTTATAAAAAGGCCTCACTTCGAACCCATTCCTCACACTTCGAAAGCCCATTGGATCATCCATACTCTGCCCAATTAATCTCCCTAAATTCATCTCTTCATTGTAGAAGCCTTAACTTTGGCAGAAGGAACTTCATGTAAAGTGTTTGGTTCAAACCAAAGGGAGTTACCTGATTTTAAAGTTATATTTTTTCTTAAGTTCTTTTATTTTATTTTACTTCTCCAACCCCCGAAAATATTTTCATTCCTTTATTTTATAACAAAAATAGTATCCTAAATATACTAGGTTGTTGTTATGAGGAGGATTAATGCTGCACTTACAAAAACCTCCATCTAATGGGTAAATAACATATTGTTTCTAGGGATGATGAATTAACGCCTCACAAAACGATGATTTTTCAATCTTCTCCTGCCACCTATTATGGTACAAATTATGATGGAACTATATTTAAATGTGATATATATTATGTTTAGGTTTTTTTCTATTATTCTTTAATTTTTATTTAAAAAATACCTTTACTCTTTATAATATTTGTAAACACAATAATTTAATTTGAGGAAGTGCGGACTACCGCCCCCTCAAGGTGATATGATTCGTTTATAACATACATGGAATATATAAAGGATGGATTTAATGAAATTATGTAACATATATATATCATATGATATTATAATATATTTATAATATATCAATTTAGTATTATGTTTTCATTCCCTTAAATATTAAATAGAAATGAATGTTGCGTTCATGCGTACGTACGTCTTACCGTCTCCATTAACGATGCATTTCATTTCATAAATCCAAATGATATTGAATGTTTTCAATAAATATAAACTTGATATATACGATATATTTGATACATAAATCTTTTATATTATTATAGGGATAATGATATTTTGACCAGATGGACAATTTGTAATTATAACAAGTTCATTTTTTACTAAAGTTCCAAATAGCGAAAAAATGAATGATATGAACCCAAATAATTAAATAATTTTTATAAAAAAGTTATAAGTGATATAAAAGGAATAATAAACATTAAAGTTTTTATTAATGAAGTAGAAATTTACTTATTTATATTATTCAGGATGAAATCGGAACATACGATTCAAGTCGGACACAAGGTAAGGGGGTTCTTATCTTACTTTTAATTTTGTGATATTTCCATTGTTCACCACTTATTTATTGAATGTTGTGTATTGTGTACTACCATTTGACATATATTATCATTATTATCTTTATATTCATGGTATTATGTGATTAATTTTTTTTATTAACTTTTGGTCATACAATATGATTGATTACAATGTGGTAATGATATTTCATCTCACTTCTTATTCCCGTGAGTTTCATGATGTATTTAAAATATTTACATTTGTGTGGTGTATGTACCACCCATTATTATATTTATTGGTTTATTATACTTTAATTAGTTGGTATTTAAATCTTCATTGTATGATCCTTCTTTAACGGGGTGTATGTTTCGTAAGTTAACAAATCAATAAGGGAATTTCAAATTTCAATTTCTACTCATTAGTCTTTACGCATACTTCATTGATTATTTTACTCCTGGATTATGTGTGGAATAAATATTAATTATTCATATAGTAATTTCCACTCTCCTTTTTCTGTATATACTTTTGATACACAGAATCACTCCATTGATAAATTCCCATGCCATTGATATGAGCATGTTTAGGGTAATCTTAACTCAATTTCCATTCATTGAGATAAACATCCTTTTCATTGGTATTGTTTTCACAATAATATGTCCGAATTTCCACTGATTTATTTACACCTAATGTACAATTATATATAGTGTATTTATATTTTCTAGCATAATTATTTAATTGATTTATCCTTAATATAAGGATACAGTCTTTATAAGATATTTCATCTCAATTTACATTCCATTGAGACCTATTTTTCATTTTGCATCAACCCAATTTTATATGGTGAATATATAATCCATTAACATATTATATCATGAATCCCATTATTCTCATGATATTACGATGTTTTATTAATGTTATTCCTCAATTACTTATTTTCAATTTTCTCTCATTTGGTTAGGAACTCTAACTAAAATATCATTTTAAATGTTTTATAGATTTATTCTTATAAAACATTCTCATTATTTTCTATGTTTTAAAAATGGTTTTAAGGATTTATTTATATAAAAATTAATGTTTTCAAATGTTAATTCCGATAAAAGTTTCAATGTGGTATGGGAAACTATTATTCGAAATTATCCTTATTAAATGTTTTAATTTTTTTTTGAAAATGGTTTGATAAAACATTAATTATGTCAATATCTTAAAATGTTATATTCTGATTGAAATGTAGAAATGTTATATTTCTTACATTCTTGTTTTATATGTTCTGAATATGTTATGGTTATTGGGAATTTTTTATGAATGCGAGTGGTTCCATGATAAACCTAGGGTGGGTGAGCCTGAGATAGCTGTCCAATGCCATTGGTAACGTGACAGAGGTAAACTTGAATGTTTTTCCTAAGAGATTTATGGAATATACTGTGATGGGTATTCCAAATGTAACCCCATATGTAGATATCAAAGCTAAAATGTAATTATGTTATCAATTCAATAACTTAACTTTATGATTTATGATTACTATGTGTTATTCATAAATCTTATGATTTAATGAGGTATGTTCTGATTGAAATGTATTGTTTCATTGATTCGTATTAATTGATGGGTTGATGTTTCCTTTCCATATTTTGTAACCCTTACGGAGATTTTTTATTCTCATCATATTCTTTGAAATGTTTTCTCATAGGACATAAAGATGAATAGGGTCTAGGATGAGAACAAGGAAAAGTTATGCTGTAAAAAACATGGAACTAGAAATGTTTTTATGAGTTTTTTTATGAAAAAATGGATACTGATTAGAAGTGTCTTATTTTTATATTTTTGAAACGTAATTTAATACTTATTGCCTAATTCTCTAAAACTATAAACCTGAAAATATCATCAATGTGAATTCTTGACTTAACTCATGATTATGTAATGTTTAAGGTTGGGTATATATGTAGGGTATTTTTAAAATATTATAATATTATTTTTACCTTTAATTACTTGATCTACCCTTAAAATAAATAAAATTTAAAAGTTAATATTCATAAAAAATTATTTTTATCCCTTTAAAAAAATTCTACTTATTATGACCATGTATAACAATTTTTGAATATTCAATTCACATAAGGGGTAAAATTATGATTAATTTTAATCCCACAGATGTGGCTAGAAGGCATGTAAAAGAGAAATTTTTTAGATAAATAAATGATAAAATCCATTTTCAATAAAAAAACTAATTCCAATGACATACATTGGATTAAATGATTAATTAGAAGAAGAATCATTTTTGAATTAAAATGCAGTATTTTTCACTATTGTGGAAAAAAAGAATCTTATCAGAAAAAAATGTAATCAACAAAAAATATGTTGTTCTGCTTCCAAAGAAGACATTTATTTTCTCAAATAGATCTTGTAAAAGTATCCAAAACTATATTGAAAATTTATTATCCATAAAAATTCTAAAAACATGCCTTTTTTGAAAAATATTCCATTTATGCATGGAATTAAATTTGATCTTGTATCATGTATATAAAAATAAAAGATAAATTTTTAACATCTGATTAAATTATTATTTAATTAATATAATCCAAAAAAAGTGATTGATTATGTTATACAGACAATAATTTACACATGAATTTAATTTTCCTAAAAACACATGATTTATATTCAATCAGTTTATATTTTCATTTATAGTTACTTTTCTAACCAAATAATAATAATTATATAATCCCATGTAAACCCTATTTTCATTATTTAGTTAATACTATTCATTACCTTTATTTTAATGTGAATGTAATAAAAATAACATTTAAATAGTAATATTTAGTTCTATATTTCAACTAGATATAGATTATCATATATGATGTTGAGAAAATAATTTCTTTTTAAAAAACACATGATGTTATACCCATGTTTAATTTTAATTAAAATGTAAAATAGAACGAAATTAAATATTCATTATCCTTTAAACTCATTCAAAAATTTCTTTGTCATATACGTATGAATGGAAAATATAAGGATGATCTCAAACACTCACTATGGTTCATTTATAGTTGATGATGTCATATGTAAATACCGAATATTTAACATTCAATGATATATAACTAGAAATAAATTCAATTTATTAAGTAACTATAGAAAAAATACATTCATTGATTATATCATTATATTAATATCATGTATGAAAATAAATAAATTCACAAACAATGAACTGCAAAATGTTAGATGAAATTATCAATGACTTTTCAACTATGTTTTAAAATTTGGTTAGGACTACACGAAAATTACCTTAAAAATGTCTATCCAACATGTTTGTCTCATATAAATAGTTAATGAATCAATAGGATATCTATAACATGGACCAACACATAAGTGTATTCCCATGGAATTCCATATATATTGATTGTTAAATTTAAATCATAACTAATATTCATTACCATCAATTTTATTTATTATCTAAAGAATAAAGATTATAATCATGTCCCCAATTAATCAAATAACATTTATAGTGAAACAAAACATGTAAAAACGTATATAGTATAGGAAATTCCTACATCCATGCTATACATTTTATAAATTTTGAATATAAATGTACTATTTAAATATGGGTGGTCAAAAGAAATTTAATGTTTCCTAATAATTTCAATGACTGAAAAATATTTTATGAGACGATATATGAAAATAAATTAATAAAACAATATAAATTTTATAGTAAAAAAATTATTTACAGAATACATGAAAATGGCAGTGAGATAATTAAAATAATTTTTTGTTAAATCAAATTCTTTTTTAAAACTTTTATGATTTAAAAAAATGTTAAAAATGGAAATATGATCAACTATTCCATTTAAAATTTCATTTATTGATTCAATTAAACAATTATAAAAATTTTAGAATAAAACATGGAAAATATTTTTATAAACACTATAATATATAATATATGTATTTAAAAAGTATTGTCTATAAGATTTCATCAACAAAAATATAAGTGATACCAAATAATGATTTTATAACATAAATTCATTCGATTTTGGAAACATTTAAATTTTTTCCCCTTGAAAGGAAAAAAATGAACAAAAATATAAATTATAATTAATTAATAGATATTAATTTTATATAATTCAATGATTCATCATATATGACACATAAAATAAAAAATTTGGATAATACCAAATATATATCAATAGAGAGGAAATTGAGACAAAATCCACTACAAATATCATAACAATGAAATGAAAATTTCCAATGGATTTATTATATTAAACAAAAGTAAATATAAATAAATAATGTTTTATTAAAAAATAAGAAATCATAGATCATTATACACATTACCAAAGTATAAAATTGAAAATGAAAATGTAATACAACACAATGAAAATAAATTGTGTTATGAAACAACATACCTCACACTTCAACATCGATGAATGTTATTGAAAAAATTAGATAATATTCATATATTTATAATAAATATAGACTAATATAAATATATATAATATCATATATGATAAAATGATGAAAAATGATCACCGGTTAGTTAATAATCATTCATTATTATCAATTTTTTGAGTGTTATTAATTTTTCATGTGTTTTTTTAATTTTATAGTTATGGTCCCTATGAATTGAAAATGGTTCTATAATTTCAATATATATATATATAATAAGTACTATTTATATACATATGTATAATTATACATGAAATTTTGTAATGAAAAATGAGTCACATCGCTTCATAGTGGTGGCAGTACACACTTACGCATGAGTGTTGTTATCATTTTTTAACAGGTGGAAGGTTAAGGAAGTTGATGATATCTGTCACGAACCACCCCCCGGGCCCCATACCATGACAATCCCAAGACCGACTTCCATAGGCCCTGGGCTAGCGACTAGGGCCAATGGCGTAAGTCCCTTAACTGGGAAGGCATTTCCTTTATAACTTGAAAACTCACACAACAGAGTACGAACATGAAACAAAAAACTAAATAAAACTACATAAAAAAAGAGTGATGAAATGTAAAAGGGGGATAGAAATACAATCCCAAATGTAAAGTACCAGGAAAAAGAATGTAAAAGAAATAGAAAAAGGGAAAATGACTCCCCAATCATCCTCCGAGAAACCCTAACTGAAGGGTAGGTACAGATAGCCTGCAAAGCACTACACATATGTCTGTCTCCTTCGTGTACCGTCATGCCGTGTGGTCCACCTCTGGGTACCATCTGTCCCTGGTACACTTAGCCTCGGTTTGCGTCATCCGTCGTCTATATCCAACACAATGAGGTGCGGGCATAGCCTATGTAGGGGTGAGTATAACAATACTCTATAGGGACCACGAGACCCTCAAGGTCTCACAAAAAAAAACAATAATAAACCACAAGTATTAAATCAATAGATAACCACACTTAGGTAAATGCGCATACGTATACCTATGTTATCATGTAATCCATCTCAATCATAAGATAAATACAAAAGTTAATGACTCATCTAAAAATAGGATTTCTTTCAAGGGGTAGTATCAAGTAACATCACCAGTCACACTGTCAAAAACTCATATGCAAGAGAAATCCTCCTCTATCGAGTATAGTGGAAATTATGTATCTCCAAGGCACTTCCCACTAACAATGGATTGCTGAGGTACTCCTCCTGTGGAGTATTGTGGGTTTGCTACATCACCAAGGTGTTCCCCACCATGGGTCTCCCACGTCACCTAGGCACTCCCCCTCGTAGCTTGTTGAGGTACACCTCTTGTCGAGTACCGTGGGTTGGCTGTGACACAAAGATGCTCCCCACTGTGGGTCTTAAACGACTCCAAGGAGCTCCCCAATGGGCTAGTTGAATCACTGCGAGTTGAATCTATCATCAGTCATTGGGTCTCAGCCAGCTACTAGGTCTCTTCACTATGCTCTCTCGTATCCGAGAGGATCGGCTCCATGAGGTACAAGTAGATACTCCAACTATCATGATGTCCAACGTAGAAGTATCTCAACGGTCCGCCACATCATAGGGGTGTCAACACAACAAAATGCCTGTTAATCAGATGCCCGGTCTGTGAGTTATTAGCCTTTTAGTCTCGAGGGTCCGATTGGATTTGTCCACAATCCAACCTGACCGTATCTCAACATTAACCCAAACTCTAGTGGGGTATACTCAAAGGCACCTCTAAGCTCTAAGAAAACCAGTGCCGATGATTGTTCATCAAATGGTCGTCCAGTACCAAATATATGGCCAAAGAATGTAAAGGGTTCGTAGTGGGCCTAGGTCCGGTCTGACCCGGTGGGACCGACTCGATCTGACCCCGTCTAGGACGAACCAGTCTGGGTTGACTTGGTAAGACCTATTAGATCTGGACCAGCCCAATCGGTGGGCCTGCCTTTTAGGTTCGGCCCAGCCCGCTGGGTGCAACCCAGCAGGCCCTGTGGGTGGTTCATCATAGGCTCGGCCCGGAAGGCTGTGAGGGTGCGGCCCGGCGCAGCTCAGCCCGGTGGGCTTGACTAGGCTGGTTTGGCTTGGGGCACCACAAGGGGGGCCATGGGACATCTCTGAAGGCTGGGCAGCGGGGAGCCGGGATGCAGCCTAGCAGGACGGCGGTCGGGCCGATGGCCGGTTCTGCCGGTACGGCTGGCGAACGGCGCGACCGGGACTGCTTGACTGGATGGCCGTGGTTCGGCCTAGAGTGCAACATGGTAGGGGCGTGGCATGGCTTGCAGAGGCTGTGGGAAGCTCCAACTTTTCATGTTTCCTTCTTCACATCAACACTTCTTCTTTGTTACATTTCCATGATGAAGATCATCAAAAACAAGAATTGCGGAGGGGTTGGGCCATGTTGGCTTGACCCGCACCCTCTACGTTATGGGTTGTTACATTTGGCTCATTAAGAAGTAAGAGAGATGAACTTCAATTGTTTTGAAACCTCCGCAATGATTCCTTTCCAACTGAAGAAGAGAATGAGGAATGTAAAATCACTTAAATTAACCACTACCTTGATCATTGGTCGTCGACGAAGTCACGAGGAAAAATATATAGGAGATCATAGTTCGTCGCATCTGCTACACACTATCAATCACAAGATTGTGTGTCGGTTCGTTGAAGATGATGAGGAGGTAAGTCTATCATCGAATATGTCCCACGTAGGTTGCCTCCAAGGAAAAAATCGAATACTCTCCTTTCCAGCATTCTTCGATTGAAGAACGTGTTCTTCATTCATCATTGGGAGATGGGGTTCTTCGTTGGAGAACTCTTATTCTCCCAAGCTCTCCTCTCCCCAATATTCCACCCAAATGCCAAAAGTGAAGAGATAACACCTCCAAATATTAGATTGTCTATTATTTTATATTTTTGGGTTTAAAATTCAAATTTTAGCATTTAATTAAAAGAGATGGCTCAATTAATTAATGGGTAGGATTTGGCTTAAAAAAATTATACGTTAGATCAAATAATTAAATGGGAGGTGGTGGCACCATAAATGGTAGTGGATGTCAAGGGGCTCCCCCTCATTAATGAGGGGATTTGAGAGATTTTCCTATCCTCCCATTAATAGGGGTCCGGTGGTCCCCACCCATATTATTCAAATTTGGAGGTTATGTGGTATCAGGTGGTCCCCACCACATTAACCCTATGTGGGTGGTTGAGGCGTGGTGGTCCCCACCACCATAACCTCTCATGGGAGGTTATGTCATGGTGGTCCACACTCCCATCCTCCATAAGGAGGTTATAGGTATAGTGGGACCCACCTCCAAACACCCACATGGCGGCTCAAATAAAAATATATAGAATCTCACTTTATTTTATTATTTTCCATGAAAACCCAAAAAATAAATTTTATACTCGACCCACTACCATCGAAGTTAATGTCACCTTAAGAGAATACCGGCGCAATGAGTTAAATGGTGTCCTCAAATTTCAATTCCACGCAACGGTTCAAATTTTATAAAAACTCGCTCTTACATTTACTTAACGCACCCGAACAAAACATCAGAAATAGATTTCAGGAACACCGGGACTCGGAATCATGCGCCACCAATTTGCGTGGACTATTAAAATTCCCATGTATTAAAGGAAAAAAATCACATGTAATTTTAGAGTCTTTAAATTATCCCCACCTCTGTGCTTTATGTCCCCATAAGCTACCACTCGAAATATGGGATCATGTAGGGGTATTGAGCATGAATCTGAGCCTCCTGCTCCAATGTGATCTCCTGGAGGTTCCCGTGCTGCCAACGAATGTGCACCAGAGGTTTTGACAATCCACGTAGGACCTGTTCCTATTGTTCCTGAATCTCCACTGAATCCTCCGTGAAGGTCGCCCCATCATCGACGTCTAACTCTCCATGGAAGATGATGTGAGAAGTATCATGCATGAATTCCCTTAGCTGAGATACATGGAAGACGTTGTAAACCCAGTGCATCTGAGGTGGAAGAGCTATTCAGTAAGCCATGTCACCAAGTCTGCTGAGGACCTCGAAAGTTATGATAAACCTCAGAGAAAACTTGTCGCTGTGGCCAAATCTCCGTAGACCTCATCGAGGTGAGACCCGTAGAAAGATGTGGTCTCCATCCTCGAACTCCAAATGTCTCCTTTTCCTATCAGCACACAACTTCTGTCTTCTTTGTGAAGTCTTCTTCTGCTCTTGGATGATCATGACCTTCTTCTTGGTAGCTCATACTATCTTTGGTCCCACTAGTGCGGACTCCCCAGGGTTAGTCCCACACAAGGGTGATCTGAAAGGTCGCCTATATAATGCCTCAAAAGGTTCCATCCCTATGGTGGAGTGATAACTGTTGTTGTATGCAAACTCCACCAAAGGCAAGTTATCCTGCCAGCTGCGACTGAAGTCGAGGACACATGCACGGAGCATGTCATCAAGAGTCTGAATGGTCCACTCAGTCTGGCCATATGTCTGAGGATGAAAGGTAGTGCTCAAACCAAGATGTGTCCCAAAAGCCCCCTAAAACCCCTTCCATAGCTAGGAAGTAAACGGTGCATCACAATCAGAGACAACAGAAGAAGATACTTTATATAGCCTCTCAATCTCTTGCACATAGAGGCATCCCAATATATCTACTGAACCCTACTCTCTGATCGTTAGGAAGTGGGAAAACTTGGTGAGTTGATCAACGGTCACCCAAATCGAGTCATGACCCCTGGATGTATGTGGAAGTCCTATCTCGATGGCAATGGATATCCCATCCCATTTTTATATTGGGGCCCTTTTAGGATGAACAAAGCCTGATAGTTCCTAGTGCTCTGCCTTCACTTGCTGACAAGTGAGGCATCGAGAGACAAACTCCGCAATTGCCTTCTTCAAACCTGGCCATCCGTGCCGTTATCGATGGTCCTCATACATCTTCGCCACTCCGGGATGTACCGTTAATGGAGATGCGTGGAACTCCCTCAACACTTCCTCCTGAAGTGACACTACTACCATAGTACGTCCTCTGAAGAGGATGACGTGCTCCCCACCATAAGAAAATCCATCAGCTACCTTCCCTGTGGATATCTTAGCATGTTGTATCTCGCATTCAGCGTCCCCACACTATGCTTCCCTGACTCACTAAATAAGTGGGGGTGTGACTTTAAAGGACTAAAGGAATTTTGTTCCGTCTATATCCACAAAGGATTTCTGCAAAGTGGCCAGCTACTCTGTCGTCTCACCTAATAGTTGTATACTAGATCTCTTGCTAAGTGCATCTGTTACAATGTTCTCCTTTCCAGGAGTATAGAATATATTGATGAAATAGTCCTGGAGGAACTCTAGCGATCACCGTTGTCTTAGGTTCAGGTACTTTGGAGAGAAGATAGACCTGAGACTTTTGTGAACAGAGTACTTGGTAAAATGCTCTCCCATCAGATAGTGTCACCACATCTCCAAGGTGAATACCACTACTGCTAACTCAAGGTCATGGGTAGCGTAGTTCTGCTCATGCTGTCTTAGCTTCTGATAACCATACGTGATCACTTCTCTCTCCTCCATCAAGACACACCTGAGTCTGATCCCTGATGCATCGTAGTAGACTACGTACCCAATGCCTTCATCTGGAAGCCTCAAGATGGGGGCACTAGTCAGTCTATGCCTCAGCTTCTGAATGCTTTGCAGGAATCTCTCTAACCACATAAAGGGTTTCCCCTTTTTCATCAAGGATGAGAGTGCTGTTGTAACTCTGGAGAATTTTGGAACAAACCGCCGATAGTAACCAGCCAATCCCAGGAAACTTCGTACCTCTGTCACACTTCTGAATTGCTCCCAAGCAATTACCACCTAGATTTTTTCTGGATCCACTACAACTCTAGCCTCCAAGAAGACGTGTCATAAAAAGTCAACATATTGGATCCAAAACTGGAACTTCAAGTGCTTACCATAAAGATGGTTCTCTTGGAGTGTGTCCATTACTACCTAAAAATGGTAGGCATGATCGTAATGAGTAGTTGAGTGGATCAAAATATCATCAATGAAGACTGTGACAAAGAGATCGAGGTATGGCTGGAAAATCCTTTTCTTGAGTCCCATGAACACTACTAGAGATTTAGTTATTCCAAAAGGCATAACCAAGAACTCTTAGTGGGTATACCGACATCTGAAAGGCCGTCTTCTGCACATCCTCATCTCGAACTCTGAGCTAGTGATAGCCTAATATGAGGTCTATCTTTGAGACCCACTGTGCTCTCTTTAATTGATCAAAGAGGTCGTCAATCCTTGGAAGTTGGTACATATTCTTCACTGTCACCTAGTTTAGGTGACTTTAGTCGACACAAAGCCTCAATCTCCCATATTCCTTCATGATGAATAGAATTCAGGCTGCCCAAGGAGAAACACTTGTCCTAATGAATCCCTTACCTAGAAAGTCTTTTAACTGCTCTCACAGCTCGCGAAGCATTGTGGGAGCCATCAGAAATACTGGGGTAGATATCAGTACCATCCTAGGGTACAAGTAAATGTATATGTTCATCTCTCTGTGAGGAGGTAGTCCTAGAACATCGTCAGGAAAAACATCAGTGTACTAGTCCACCAATATAGGATAACTCGAACTCTCCACATCAACTGCTCCGAGGGTAAGGCAGGCCAACTGATGAGTGATTAGCTACACCCTCCTCTGAGTAAGTCCGTCCTTTGCTGTAAAGGCTCCCTTCCTACCGACGAAGATAAACCAGGTCCCATCCATGCGTACACACTACACTTTTCGCCTAATAAAATCAATCTGAGAATTGATTTTAGATAACCAGTCCATACCCAAGATAATATCATAAGGCCTCGACACCGCTACGAGGAGATCCCAGCCGAAGCTCTCACCTCCTGGAGTAAGCTCACACTACCAACACCAGCGCATGATCATTGAGTCTGCTCCTATAATAGTCTCTAGACATAAGGACCAATCCAACAGCTCCGTCAGAATCTCCGTGCTCTGAATGATGGCAGTGGAAATGAAAGAGTGACCAGAACTAGTGTCTATAAGAATTTTAGCTAAGGTGGAATAGACATAGACTGTATCTCGAATCATCTCTTGAGAACCATGATCGTAAGCCTCAGCTGAATAGAGCTAAGATCTCCTCTATCCACCAACTCCCAGTAGTTGGGGTAGACCTCCTGGCGGTGGTGGTGATAACAACTCAAAACGTCGTCCACCGCCAATTGAACGACCAACTCCTCTGCCTCGACTTACTGTGACCTATGGAACACCTCGATTGAATCTTTGTCTCTGCCAGGGCGGTCCTTCAACTATCTGATGATCATCTACATGGTGGGTCAGAAAGTCACGAGCCATGTGACCCTACTCGCCGCATGAGAAAAACTGCCCGCTCATGGCATGCATGTCTCTGTCCAGGGTGCCTCAAACTACCGATTTAGAGTCTTGCGGTTTTCCACCCATGGGTCTGGTCCTCTTAGACCTCTAAAAAATATATCTACTACTAGCAGTAGAAGAATCCACTACATGTCGACTTGTGGTGGGTCTCACTGCAAGAGACTGCTCAGCAAAAAAACTCTCCACTAACAGGGCTCTCTCCAACACACCTGCCTGTGTAGGGATGCTGAGGGAGATCATCGAAGCCCTGATCTCTTGCCTGAGCACCTGAACAAAGGTCTGGGCCTTGAAGAATGGGTCCTGTTCCATATTTTTGGTGTAGTGGGAGAGGTCGGGGAACCTCGATGAGTACCGTGCCACCATCATGCTTCCCTGCTGTATGTGAAGTAACTCCTATATCCACACTTACCATAGGGTGGCTGGGACAAAGCTCACCCAAAATAGGCTCTCAAAGTCTGCCCAGAGTACTGTCGCCTCATCATTCCCTTAGAGCATCAAAATCCACCATCTTCCTCCGTCTTCCTGAATGAGACTCAAGGCATGGATCTCCATAAGGTCAGCTTGTGTCCCCACCAGTCTGAAGACTCTCACCACAACCTCCAGCCAATACTCAGCTGCCTGTGGGTCCATCTCGCCCCTGAAACTAGGCGACCTCTGGTGCTGGAACTCTTGTAGTGCGCACAAGTGGTGTAGATCGTCTGCTATTGGGGCTGGTGGCATCGGTGTCCCAATGGGTAATGGCACCACTGGTGCCTATACTAGAAAATAGCCCTACACCGAGGCCTCATCGCTCGGTGGGATATTTGTGAGTACAACTCTTAGGACTCTTACTAGTCGTCCATGGGGAGGCATCCTGAATTAAATAGATGCAACACAGTCAAAATATTATACCTGATGAGCTGACCTAGTTGAGATGGCATAACGGAAAATTTTGAAAACTCAGTTGCAATCAGTGTTTTAATCCACTGAGACAGAAATCAGAAGTCAAGGTTCTCATGTATGGATAAGTCCGAAGCCACACCAATACTAGACACCCTGAACTGAGAACCACACTCAATACTCTTAACACTATTTCTTCATAGAAAGTAACAATCAGAGTCCAATGTTCTTTGATAGAACTGACTCCTCTAATACCAATTTTTCATGACCCGTCCCCCGGGGGCCATGTCGTGACTACCCTAAGCCCTCCTTCCATAGGCCAGGGGATGTTGTCTAGAACCAAAGCTGTAAATCCCAAAACTGGGAATGATTTTCCTTTTTAACTTGAAAACACACCCAACAAAGTACGAGTTGGAAACAAAACACTAAATAAAATTTTATACAAAAAAGAGTGCTGAAAGTAAAATGGGGCTGTAAATACAATCCCAACTTTAAATTACAAGGAAACTGAAAGTACAATTACTGGAAAAAGGGAAAATGGCTCCTAGATTATCCACAGGGAATCCCTACCTCAAGGGTATGTACAGATAGTCTCCACAAAAATCCACGCCCGTCTGTCTCCTCCTTGTACCGTCACGCCATTTGGTCCACCTCCATGTACCGTCTAGTCCTAGTACACTTAGCCTCATTCATCACTGTCCGTCGTCTACATCCAAAACAATGTGGTTCAGGAATATCTCATGTAGGGGTGAGTATAAAGATACTCTGTAGGGACCCCGAGACCCTCAAGGTCTCACAAAATCAAACAAGATTCAACCACAAGTACGAAATCAACAGATAACCTCACATAGGTATAAGTCCATAAATATACCTATGTTATCAGGTAATCCATCTCAATCATGAGATAAACACAAAAGTTACTAGCTCATGTCAAACTAGGATTTTATTTTGGGGTTGTATCAAGTAACATCCACAGTCACACTATCAAAACCACGACTATTGGAGAACTCCTCCTCTATCAAGTAATGTGGGCCTGCTGCATCACCAAGACGCTTCCCACTATCCTTGGACTACTGAGGTACTCCTTTTGAGTACCCTGGGTCTACTACGTCACCAAGACGCTCCCCACCGTGGGTCTGCCCCATCACCAAGGCGCTCCCCCTCATAGCCAGCTGAGGTACTACTCTTGTCGAGTACCGTGGGTCTACTATGACACCAAGGTGCTCCCCATTATGGGTCTAGCATGACTCCAAGGAGCTCCCCACTGGGCTAGTTGAATCACTGCAAGTCAAATCCGTTAGCAGTCCTTGGGTCTCAGCCAGCTACTAGGTCTCCAAACTATGGTCGCTCGTCTCTATGAGGATCCTCTCCAAAAGCTACGATTCGATACTCCAACTGTAAGGAAGTACCACGTAGAAGTATCTCAATGGTCTGCCACTCCATAGGGGTATCAACGTAATAGACAACACGTCAACCAGACACCTGATCTGTATGTTATTAACCTTTTAGTCCCGAGGGCCAGGTTGGATTCATACACGGTCAAATCTAACTGTATCTCAACTTTACCCCGAACTTCAGTGGGGGTATACTCAAAGAGAACACCACCCTCGATGAAAACCAGCACCACTGATGGTTCGTCAAATGGTCGACCAGTGACAAAGATAAGGCCAAAGAAAGTAAAGGGTCAGTAGTGGGCCTGGGTTCAGTCTGACCCGGTCCAACCCCGTCTGGGCCGACCCGGTCTGGGTCGACCCGGTCATACCTGTGGGGTTTGGCCAAGCCCATTGGGTGGTCCTCCTTATTAGGTTCAACCCAGCACACTGGGCCAACCCCAACCGGCAACATGGGTGGTTTGGCCTAGGCTCGGCCTGAAGCGACGCGAGGGTTCAACCCGGAACAGCGTGGCCCGAAGGGAGCGATCGGGCTGGTTCGGCCATGGCGTCGTGAGGGGGCCACATGATTGATCTAGAGGCCGAGCGGCCAAGATCCGGGAGGCGACCAGACTGGTGGAAGGTGGGTCAGTGGGAGGCCGGGCAGGCTGTGAGGTAGCCAGATAGGCTGGTAGGCAGGCCAACGGGTGGTTCGGATGGTTCGGCCGATGGATGGCGCGTCTAGGATAGCTCGGCTTGAGGGTCGTGGTTTGGATTGGAGTGTAGTGCGACTGGGGCGCAGTGTGGCTCGCAGATTCAGTGGGAAGAAATGACTTTTCACGTTTCCTTCGTCATTTCAACTCCTCTTCATTGTTACGTCGCCATGCCGAAGATCATCACAAACTAGAACCACAGAGGGGTCGGGCCTGGGGGTTTGGGCTGCACCCTATGAGTTATTGGATTTAACAATTGGAACATCAAGAAGTAAGAAAGATGAACATAAATTGTTTCACAACATCCTAAATGATTCCTTTCCAACAGAAGAAGATAATAAGGAATGTAATGTCACTCAAATTAACCCCTACCTTGATCTTTGGTCGTCAGTGGAGTCACAGGGAAGAAGATGTAAGAGATCATTGTTCGTCGCGTCTTCCACACACTTTCAATATCAAGAACATTCGTTGGTTCATTGACGACGATGAGGAGAAAAGTTGGTCATTGATGATGTCCCACAATGGTTGCCTCCGAGGAAGAAGTCAAAGGTGCTGCTTATCGGCATTCTTCGTTGGAAGAATGCGTTCTTTGTTTTATGTGGGGAGATGTGGTTCTTCATGCAAGAACTCTAATTCTCCAGGGATCTCCTCTCCCCAATATTCCACCCAAATTCGAAAAGTGAATAGATAGACACTCCAAATAATTTTTTTTCTATTATTTTAGATTGTTGGGTTTAAAATTCAAATTGTAGAATTTAATTTAATGAGATGGCTCAATTAAATAATGAGTAGGATTTGGCATAATAAATTATTCATTGGCTCAAATAATTAAAGGGGATATGGTGGCACCCTAAATTGATGAGTAGGTCAAGGGGTCCCACTCATTAATGAGGGGAGTTGAGAGATATTCCTCTCCTCCCATTAATAGGGGTAAGGTTATCCCCACCCATATTATTCAAAAATGTGAGGTTATGTGGTCTCGGGTGGTCCCCAAAACATTAACCCCACATGGGAGGTTGAGGCTTGGTAGACCCCACCACCATAAACTCTCATGGGAGTTTATGGCATGGTGGCCTCCACTTCCATCCTCCACAGGGAGGTTATAGATCCAGTGGAACCAACCTCCGAACACCCACACGGAGGCTCAAATAAAAATAAAGTGTAGATCACTTTATTTTATTAATTTCCAAAAAAACCCAAAAACTATCTTTTCTACTCAACCCACTGCCATTGAAGTGAAAGCCTCCTTAAGAGTGTACCAGCACTACAAGTTCAACGATTTCCTCAGATTTCAATTCAGAGCATCTGCTAAAAATTTATAAACACCCCCTCGTACGTTTAATAAATTTAGCCGAACAAAACATCCGAAATTGATTCTAGGCACACCGGGCCTCAAAATCAAGCGCCGTCAATTTTCACGAACTCGAAAAATTCCCATGTATTTATGAAAAAGATTGCTCCGAATTTTCTTGTTTTATAATATCATACATATATAGATAAATAATTACCTTAGAAATAGTATAAAATTTTATTATTTACATCCTTATGATTAATCATGTTTTGAATTCATTGGAATCAAATTACATCAGTTCGTGAGGCTGTTGTCCTCTATATAGATGAGTGATGGTTTTATATATCAATTTATAGAGAAGGAGAATGATGAATATTTTGAAATATAAATAGTAATATTTTAAAATATTTAAGATATTAGTGTTATTTTATTTTAATATTCAGGACATAATTCAAGGTATAAAAATAATAAAAAAATTAGATTGTTAACTATATATGATTATGACTTCATTGATGTAGTTCCCTTATAACTATAATATACAACCATATGTTTGGAATTTCTGTAAGAACACGTCCTATTGAATTTTTCAAGTTGTGTTTTAATGGTATTTTTGAAGGATTTATTCATGAAATGATTTTAAATATAGTATTAATAATAGAAGATAGGTGGTGTAATTTTTTACTGAATTTATGCACACATTTTGAAGTAGTTAAAAAATTCAACTATAATAAATAAATTCATCTTAAAGTTGAACAATGTAAGTGAAATATTGAATCAATAATAGGGTAATATATTTATTAATTCAATGGGAAATATATTTATATATTTATGTGAATTTTTATATTTTTTCATTTTCCCATAACTCTTCATTGATCAATTTAAACATTAAATGTGGTGACAACCATTTCATTCTTAATGGGATATACATTTATAAATAAGGTATAAATTATCATAAATAATGTAATGTGATAAAATATTTGAAAATATTTCATCCCTCTTAATATTTCATGTTTATTGTGATTCTAAATCATTTCAATAAATATTATCCAACATAGAATACCAATAAATTAATTATAACTATTATCATATTATGCTATCTTTAAAATTTTTATGAACACAAAAAATTAAAAATATAATCACATGGAATATCTAATTTCATTAATAATAATATAAAAAATATTTTGGATATCAAAACAAATCTAAATATTATCATTTTTAATATATTATAACAATCTACATAATTGTTCTTTAGTCATCCTACATGATGCTGAATCACAACATAAAAGTTTTTAGCATTTATAAAAAACACAAAAATAAAAATAAATTAATAACATAATAACAATATTTTATTTATCCTCATATTTTGTATTTAGTTATGTTTAATATACATACTTTCTTATATCTATATCGTGAAAACCTATTTAATGTGGTGATTATTTTTGTTCCTGCTTTGAACAAGAACAACACAATCATTTTTGATTTCATTCATTTAATATATCAAAAAATATTATCATAATTAATAAATATAATAAATTACACATAATATTATTTAATTATGGAATCCTAATAATTTTTAATAATGAAATGGTATATAGAGGACACCAAATTAGAATTCTCTTGTGCTCTGGAAGCACTATATTGGCATTGAAAATGATTCTCATATTTACCCTGTAATAAAATCAAATTTCATTTTTGTTATTTTTTTGTATAATAACTATGTTATAGTATAAGAATTATCTATTCCATATGTTTCATAAATAGAATATTATATTTATTGCTTGATGTGATCATTAATGTTACTAAATTTCATGAAAAATTAATTGTTTTATAATTCCCAAAAATTTAACATCTTCAAAAACTATCAAAATCAAATCCTATGAAAAATAGGACAATCAAAATTTAAAAATTATATAAATTTCATAAAATTCAATTACTATAATTGGATGAAATATTATTTAAAATGAACCATCTAAACGTGATGAAAACTGTTTTTAGAAAAATGTGTTTTTAAACCCAATGTGTAACTATTCCAAAATAAATGATAGTAATTCGTTCTATATAATTTACTAGATTATTTTTTACTAAATGGAACCTTATATTATATTTAATTAAATTTAACTAAACTATGAGAATTTTATTTTACATGATATAATTTAAAAATTGGGAACTATATAAATTTATTTATTATTCAATTTTCACTAAGAAAAAAATGTTATTAAAATAATCATAAAAGTCCACACTAATATAATACTGAATTTATGATTTAAAAAATCATAATGATTTTATCGAATAACATTTTTAATAGAGATAGAAAATAATTATAATATACACTCAAAAAATGAAATAAATAACATTTATAAAGAAAATGTTTTTGTAGAATATAATGAATTTATGTTAATTCCTTTTATAATAAATTCCATTAGATGAACATTAAAATATTACATCATATTATTTTTGTATAACATATTTTCATAACCAACTTTTTAATTTCATTAATTTATTATTATAAAATATTAACACTATAAAAATATTTCTATGAAAAATATATACTTTTATTCATATCAAATAACTTGAATTTATAACATATTTATTAGTGTTATACCAAATAACTATATATTTAAATTTTTAATATAGGTATGTGGGCTATAAATCCCCTATTAATATATGATACCAATGAATATATATGTAGTTATATATGACTTCAATACATAGGTATAATGTAATTTTTTAAGAATAGGGATTACATTAATCAAACAGACATAAGGATCATAAAGGTATAATGCCATTGGAAGCATTAAAACATAAAAAACTACTTCAAATGTGAACTAAATAATCTCCCACTAAGTTATTCAGAAATTTAACCCATTATAGGCTTATCATATGTATTCCATTTATTTATAACCTAGGAAAATGTAACATAATAAGTAGTGATTTAGATACTCAACATAGGTAAACAAGGGATATATGTAAGCGTAAAGTTAACATAGTGGTATAAGAACAAGAGCATGACATTTGAATACAATGACCTATGTATCATATAGCATAATATTGAGTTATGTTAGAAATAATAGTATTTAATAAGACATGGATGATAAGGAAATCAATAAACATGATCCATGAGAGAATAAATTGGCATAACACATGGAATTTGGGGGTACACATAAATATAGAAACTCATTTCCATAGTAATCTTGGATCATATCTAAGGATTTAATAGTTTAATGCGTACACTCCCCAAAAAATCAGAGTAGTAAAAGATCACTCCCATGACCATAATAGAAGATAAATTACAATAATGATCCAGGTTCACTCCACATTATTGTATTGTTCATATCATTACATATAAATCATTACCAAATGCCTTTGAGGGAGATATAGGTCCCATAAATCACTTAATAAATATCTTATATATGTGTCCCAAAATGTCCTGAAAATTTTATAATATCATAACCCATGAAATGTGTAAGTATTATAAATATTTTCCATATAAAAACCTGTTGAAAATAGATAGGTTTCATAATAATTTCATCATTTCATTATTGCAAAAAATTTGTCTAATAAGTGGGGTTCATATGCATTTAATAATTGTATGACCTGAACACTGAAGAATACTCCATAACAATTATTAAATTATAATAATAAACCTTTTATAGGATGATTATGAATAACTTATTTGAATCATATCCATAGTATGTCATAGGTCACATTAATATATTTCAATGTGGACAGAAAATGATCTCAAGCGATAGTTTAAATCATTTATTGAGAAAAAACTATTTTTCTATTTGATAATAATTTTGAAACCTAAGTAATTTCTAAAATGAAATTCACTTAAAATTAAAATGGATAATTATAAAGGAATCATAAAAGTAATTTTATGTCAAGATGGCATACAATTTTTTCTTTTCCAAACATTACCAAATAAATATTATTTTAATTTTTTTTGTAAAATCCAGACATGCATTGTTTGGAAAAGGAAGTGATAATTACATTAAAAAATTAAACAGAACAAAACATGAGAAAAATTACGTAAGTCATTTATTTTAATAACATTATAATAATTTGCTGAAACACAATTAGAAAACATGGTTTTGTATGAAATTTTTTGTTGACAAAAGAGATAAATAAATATGATTTATCTTAAAAGAATTATTATAAACTATTTTTTACATGAAGAGATTAAAATGAATGGAAAACATATATTATTTGTAAATAACTATTTGATATTAAATTTCATTAGTTTATTAATTGATTGAATAAGTGATTTTTTGATTTCAAATTTAATCATAAGCAATATTAGTAAACAATGAGATAGTAACATGAAATCATTACCACGTTGGTATCCTTAAATTGCAAGGAACATGAATGAATAAAATTTTACGATAAATAAATTAAAAGTAGAATAAAAATTTTCATAATATTACATGTCAATGGATATTAACATACACCTCGTAAAAGAAGATATCTACAGAACATATTATATGTCTTGAGACAAATTGGGAAACAAATCCCTTACCATATTGATTGACTTCAATAAGACATGTTGAAACCTCATGAATAATAAATATAATTTGATTATACCTATATTATATAACCACAAATAATATATAAAACCATATATTATTTTATTATAACCTTTTATAACACATTTATAAATAATTCCATATTAAATTCATATTGCAGGAAATAACTGCTTTGTGTTTCATGTATGTTTTGTAGGGTTATTTTTTTCCAACTAAATTTAACATGGTTGTATAAACTCAAACCTATTAAAAAGAATAAAAATATAATATATGTTTAGTATATATGTTTTTAGAGTAGTCGATTAGAGTCATAGATAGAACATAAAATAAACCATCCATGTAGACACAATCCATACATATGCATGAAAGTTGTGTTGATTTTCTATGTGGATTGAAATAAAAATGGTAAATAATATATTGAAGTTATGTAATAATTTTCATGTCATATATATAAAAATTCATTATTAAAAACCTTATTAACATCCAAATAAATATGGAAGGAATCATATCATTTCATAAGGTAGTAATTTGTCCTTCACATTAGTGATGTTATCATATCCCCACAAAATGGAATGTATGATGTTATATGTGATATAATAATTCATTAAGTATAATTATATAATAAATATAAAATAATAATATTTAATCCGTTATTTTATATATATGGGATTGGTGATGATAGAAAATGAATATCCTCGGTTCATGAGTTTATAGACTGCCGTACACATAAATGATGATTTCAAAAACAATTTTTTGGAAGAGGATATAGTTTTAGGTAATGTACATAATATAAAATGATATACTAATTTATTATATACTTATTTAATTATATAATTCTGGATTAATAACAATTTAATGGTGTATAGGAAGAATATTATTATAACGGTCCTTTATGGGTGTTACCACTTCTTCCAATTTTTTTTATTTTTTTAACTAAAAGAATTTTTATGCCATATTAATAACCAAAGTAATGATTATAGGATGGTAGGATGGAAATGAGGTATTTAATTTGGCAGTTATTAGACCAAAAAATTATTTTTTATTAGTGCAATGGAGAGGAGAGGTGGTGTCATTATATAGGTGATATGATGGAATACATGTATGTTTTGAGCATGAAAATGTGTACACAACTTCATCATAGAAAAAAAGGAAAAATGTATAAAATTATAAATCTATGATGATATAATTTTGAAATATTTCCATAAAATATGTTCATGAAATATTTTTGGTAATTTTTTTTAACACTTATAGTTTTGTTTTAACCCCCACTTAACCTATTTTTACCTTAACTATGGAAAATAGTCTATACTATTTTTAATATTAATTATGATTAAAAATGAAATTCAAAATATAATATAATGAAATTAATTATAATGGTAAATTTGAAATTAATTTTTCCAAATTCCATCTAGTATTGTGGGAATTGTAAATATAAAAATAAACCTACAGACGCAATGAGAAAACAGTTTTCCCGATATAAAATATTCAAAAGTTTAAAATGTTTTTATATAAAAAATCAATATAAAAATTAATATAATCTAGTAAATTGAATTATTTATATATAATTTAGGTAATTTAATATTATAACCCATTTTAGAATAAAAAATAACCATTTCAATTATATAAATTATAAGGCATTTTTCTATAAAAACATTTATTTTTCATTATTCATTAAACAATTGTTCTTTATATAAGTATCCATATAATTCACCCTAAACAAATTTTTTCCATATTTTTTGAAAAAATAATTTTTTCTAACTAAATTAATTTCCAAAACTTTTCAGAATATAATTTTACTTTTTTCATAAAAACTAATAAAAAACATTTCTTGAGAATATAATATTTTTGAGACATATAATGGATTTTATTAAATTAAAGTACCTTTTTTTCTGTATTTATTCAAAACTTAAGACAACTATACATATAATTATAAAAGTACTTATAGCTATTCATATCACTGTATTTAATGACTACTTTATAATGGTCACCTTTAACTAATATTATTAATAATATATAATGAGATGGTAAAAAGTGGTGTTGTGTGTTACACAAGAGATGAAAAAAATAATTACATATTCATAAAATCTAAGAAAAAAGTCGTTGTTACATTATACCTCATTAAAAATAATTTACTTCTTAAAACTCATTATTCAGATATAAACAAATCAGGATACCTTCACCACATCATTTCTTCATGTTTCCACATAGTTTCTTCAATATTTTGGGTTCTATAATAATAATTGTCTTAGTGGGGGTTTATCTTTGAATAACATTATTTATACACTCTATAATATCACAATGTTGTTCCTCATAAGAATTATCATACTCCAATTTTGTGTCCTCTGAATTTATCACATGTGAAGGGTTATGTATAATCATTCTCTAGAGAGATACATTGAACACACCGTGGACATGAAATAGGATTGGGGGAACCAAAAACCAATAGAATACCATCTCAACATTCTCAATAATATCAGAGGGGATAATATACTTAGGTCTTAGTTTTCAATTCATGAAAAATCACATTACCTTATCCCATGTATAAACACTTAGAGACATCTTATCACCATCAATTAATTCTATATCACGATGTTGATTGTCAGTATAATTTTTATATAAACTCAGATATATCATAATTTTTTACTAAATGGATCTAACCTTATACCAAAATTTTTCATATATCTTATGTACCAATTGATTTCATTATCCAACCTAATTCAAATAGGTTGGATCTGTACAACTATTTCCATAGAGGGCTTCACAAGTAACTGATTTCATGCTTGAGTGAAATATATAATTTTATAATAGGTAAAATAGTTAAATGTTTTCATCATAGGCAACCTTTATGTCCATAAAACACGATATAAGACTATCCACTAGGTTTTAACTATTCTCTAAGACCGACCATCTGTCTGTGGATGATATATAGTGTTGAAACTCTAATATGTATCGAAAGAAATAGATAAGTTATCCAGAAATTCAAGAAAATAATGTTGTCCCAATCCATTACAATAAAATTTGTTACTCCATGAAACCTTAAAACATACATATTGTATTTTTTAGATAGATGATCAAGTAATAATTCTACTCAGGCAGTGATGAAGTGTGTTTGTTTTATAAGATGATTGCTAAAAAATGTATAGCATAATTTACATTAGATATTTTGGGGAGACCGATTAAAAAACCCATTATGATGTTTTCATATTTTAATTTTAGTATAGGTAATGGAGAAAATATCACCATATACTCTTTTATCTAAGCCTAAACTAACATAATTATTGATTACCAATATAAAAACACTATGATATATATCTTTATTCCATCCCAAAAAAATACTCTCTCAAATATCTATAAAAATTCATAAATGAAGTATTAACAGGGAATTAAGAACAAAGATAATCCTCTATAATCATATTCTTAATATCAAGTATGGACTAAACACATGAATATTTCTTGAACAACAACATCTCATCATGATCAATGTAGTACCCTCAGTTTTGGTTATGTAACACATTCCTTATGTTTTTATCTAAAAGGTTTTTATTGAAATGTTTTGGATTTCAATAGATTTTATGAATAAAGGAGGGTGTTTCCATAAAAGAGGATGTTTCCATAAAAGTGGGTGTTTCCCTAAAAGAGGTTGTTTCTATAAAAGTGGGTGTTTCCATAAAATAGGGTGTTTCCCTAAAATATCTTATTTCCATAAAAGGGGATTTTCTATAAAAGGTATAGTTGTGAAGGATTAGAGAGTTTGGGGGACTTGGAATAATTTTTGGGACCAAAATGAAGGTCACACAATCTGTGCATGGTTGGCCCAAACCGTACAGTCAAACCACATGCACTGGTCAAAACAAGATCCTATTTTCAAGAAAGATGATCATTTTGGACATAATTAATTATCATTGGCTTCAAATAGACCCTAATTCTTTATTTCTTTCCATAGAAGCTTATAAAACCTTTTAAAAATGATTTGGAGCCATCCCAGATCCCTCCCTTAGTAATTTCAATCCATGTTCTCTTATTAAGTGTAAGATCTTCATCGTTTTTTTATTTTTTTCTTAGATTCCCTTATTATATCTTCATGTTTTCATAAATCAACACTTTACGTGGGTAGATATATGATTTTTAACCTCAAATAAATCACTAACTAGTGTTTTTCTTGATAGCGTAAGAGATCTAAGCTGTTCCTTGAAATCTTGATCTGATTATGGTGGTATGTCACCGTTCTTTCCTGTTTTTTCACGTTTTCATAGATTTGATTAGATATAATTCTTTGATCCCATTTATTTCTCAAATATAGACCCAAAATTTGAGGATCTACATTTTTTATGCCAAATTATTTCAGAATTATTTGTGATCGTTCTCGGAGAATGGATCTAAGTCCGTTCTTCATGAATCGACTAGGCCACTTGTGCGTTCTTTGTCTATTGTTGGGTTATTTCAAAACCTTTTAGGTAGGTGGATTCAGTCTTATATACTATTTCTAAAATTTATTGGATTAGTTAAAATGTGATTAAAGTGTATAATATATATATTTGAAATATTATTTTGATACATTAAATGAATCTCTTTAGTGATGATTTATCATTTTTGATTAATTTTTGAAATCATGATAAATTGTTGTGAAAATTGGTTTTGTTTATTGAATTTAAAATGGTGATTTATAATGGTGGATTTTATGTAACTTCTCAATTGTTTTTTGGGCCGGGTGTTTCAATAAAATTATGTTTTATTGAAATGATTAAGAATTGAAATGTTTTTAATAAAAAACATTTTCAATAAAATGATGATTTTATTGAAAGGGTTGTTTTGGCATGATCATTGGGAATATATGGTGTGTGTTCATTTTTCATATATGTTTATTGGTTTAAATATGATCTTTTTCTCAGTTCCAAATGGTTTATGTCACATGGAACACAATTACGTTGTGATGTCACGGTAAATCGATGAGGAACTACTCATGAGTATGGAATTGTAATAACATAACATGAATGGTTGGTTTCATGGGTTTTTGGAATGGTTAATCTATGCCAAAAAGTTTATTGTGAAATGGTTTTGAAGATTTTTCCGAATTTATGTTAGATTTTTTCTTAAAGGAAAATTGGTTTTATTTTTACATGTACACTTTTGTTGTAAACAGTTTTGGAACTCATTTATATTAAGTTATAAAACTTTTTGGAGAATTGTTTTGTATGAACTATTTTAGAATAATGTTTCTAAATAATCTATCCTAGTGGCATGAGTAGGGAAGTAATTGGGAATATCCTATTTAGTTTTGTACTCACCCTACTTTGGCACTTTGGTGCTTTTACAGATGCTATCATCCGAGATAGGGGCCAAAGTAACATTTCACACATTTTTAGAACCACTTTGTGATGCTCATTCTATTTTGTGATCTTAGAGAATGGGGTACTTGAACCAAGTATATTATGGTCTTCTTGATGTTTATAGTTGGTTTCAACTATTTATTGTGATATTTTTTGAGTCTTCTTAATTGCATACTTTGAAGTGTATTTGATATGAAAAAAGTTTTTGACATTTCTTTCTTTTATTCATACTTCATATTGTGAGTTGTTCGACTGTGGTTTTCATGGTTAATAGTTTTATTATTAAAGGTTAAATAATCCACCACTTTCATTGAATCCCTTTTTCATTTTTTAGCCAATGGCATCGTGGGGATGTCTCTTAAGGCCAAGTAATGAATTATTGTGCTCTCAAGCCAATGTGAATTAGCTGGTCATTACAAATGGTATCATATTATTCGGTCCTTGCATAACAATTATTCATCTGTGTTCTTGGTCTTGGAGGTGAAATTATTTGTTTTCAATTCCATATGTTCGAATCTTAGAAAGGAGTAGGATTTTAAAAACATGAAATGTATAGCATAAAAAGACGTAGATAACCCCTTTATGCTGAACTCCATGTTACCACGGTGTAGGGTACATAAGTGTTTAGACACACTTCATGGAATGTCAAATGTCATTGTTATGAGTTTAGAAAATGAGATGATCATTAATTGTTTTAGATAAATGACTTCCCACTATAAATGAAAACACCATTTACAACAATGAATTATTTAGTGAAAAGTGTTGATATTTGAAAATGTATGAAATTATATTTTGAATGAAAGATTTTTAAATAGGGAATGGTTTTCTTATTTCGAAAACAAAATTGTTTTTAAAAATTGTTGAACATGAAAATGTTTTCTTCTTAAAAAAAATATTGATATAGTTGATAGAATTTGATTTTTTTACATTAGTTTCTAGAGAGTGAGAGTTACATAGTTTATTGTATGATTAGTAAATGGAACTAGTTAGGAATTGTAAAAAAAACTAAATTGGTTAGTTTGAAAACATGAAATGATCCCTTCTATGTTAAAATCCCAAACTCCCCCCCAGTGGAAGATAATGTCGAGCCTTCATGTGTATACATTGTTCTATAAGTGTTGATGGAACTAAACTGAAGTGGGACTTCTCGGTGTTGGACATAGATGCCTATGATGTAATCTTGGGTATGTATGGGTTGACAATGTTAAAGGCTCAAATTGACTATTATTATAAAATGGTTTGTTTAAAAACTGAGGGTGGCATCAAGAATCTCTTTAGGGGAGAGTGGCTTGTAATGAAAGGTGAAATGTGAGTTTTGAATCAATGGTGGGAACAATCTCGTACCAATTAGAAGTGTCAACATTGGCATCCGTATAAGATATCAATAATGTATGTTTTCCAGCAGTTGTGGATACATTTTGAGATATCTTTCTCAAGAACTTCTTAGGGTTACCACCTATAAGGGAAGTGTATTTTATTATTGATCTACTCTAGGGGACCACTCTTATTTCCCTTCCATATTATAGGATTGATCCAATAAAGTTAAGGGAACTTAATGTGGAGTTGGAGGAGTAGGAAAGAAAGGGTTTCATTCAGCCAAGTATGTATCTATGAGCAGCACCAGTATTGTTCTTGATGAAAGAAGATGGAACTCTTTGGCTGTTTGTTGATAATCAAAATGATAACCAAGTTACGATAATGAATCAGTATCCACTACAACAAATTGATGATCTTTCCAATCAAATGAGGGGAACTCAGTGGTTCTTCACGATGGAATTGTGAAAAGGATATCACCAATTGTGATTTCAGAAGGATGATATTTTGAAGACATATTTTAGAAGAAGATATGACCACTATGAATATGTAGTCCTTTCTTTTGGCAGCAATACATATTTTTATTGAACTATGACATGGGTATGTGATGTGTTGTGATGATTTAGGATTGAGGTTGGGTTGTGTTATTATGAAAGGATACCATGTTGTGGCTTATGGCTCATGGCAGTTTAGATAGCATGAGAAGAACTACCCAACACTTGATTTTGAGATACTGATAGTCATATACGCCCTGATGAATTGGCACCATTATTACATTTGTTATAAATTAACTATGTTCAAAGATCATTAGAGTTTGAAACATATTTTCTCACTACCAGATTTATATCTAATGAAAAGTAAATGGATTGGATATCTCTAAATATTTTAATTTGACATGATGTATAAACTAAGAAGAGAGAATTCATTAGTTGATCCAATTAGAAAAAAGTTATATACCCAGATGGAAAAAGAGGCATCAGATGAAAATTATCTGAAGTCAGTCCTTGCTGACATGCATGTGGAATGTAAGGACCAATATGATGTTGTTTTTTTCATTTTATCTACACTAGTTCCTGATTTACTAAATATGGTTATAGAGGAACAAAGGTTTGATGTAGAATAACTGGTAAAGTGTTCAGAACACAATGTTGGGGAGACCATTAAGGGCTAGAAGTATTGTGGGAATGCAGTGTTGTAGATTAATGATCGGATGGTTGTAAGGATAGATTTTTAAAAAACAATCTTTCATACTAATAACCATTTGATATGAGATACGTAGCTATGTATATCTAATATGTATGAGGCATTAAAGGCATAGTTTTTGTGGAGATGCATGAAAAGGAAACTATATGAGTTCATTTCAATGTTCTTAACATGTTAGCAAGTTAAGGAAGAGCATCAGAGACTAGAAGGAATGACGTAGTTTTTTCCTATCACATTATGGAAATTGGAGGATATAGCTATGGATTTTCTTACAAGTCTCCCATGAATGTTTCAGAAACACTTTTCTATATGGGGGATAATGGATCCACTTACCAAGTCATCCCATTTCAACCCTATTTGTGAAACTCATATGGTGGAGAATCTGTTCCAAATCTACATCCATGGAATACCAATTTCAATCATGTCATATTAGGATCATATCTTGCTTTTGGAAATCCTTACCAAAATCCCTTAGAACGTAGATGAAAATGATTATAACATACCATCCTTTGATAGATGACTGGTCTTAGCAGACGATAAAAATGTTGGAAGACATGGTGCAAACTTGTGTAATGGATTCTGATGGATCATGGGAGGAGTATCTTCCCTTAGTGGAGTTAACATATAATAATAAATATCAATAATAGATACATATAGACCCATTTGATGAATCATAGGGGAAACCTTGTCATTATCCACTATGTTGGGTGGAAAAAGGTGAAAAATCCTTAGTGGGACCTAGTCTTGTCCAAGAAACAATGGATAATATTCAATTGATTAAAAGGTAAATGAAGATAGCTCAGTGTCGTTAGAAATCAAATGCAGAACATCATTGATAGTCATTCTCCCTTGTAGTGGGTGATCATGTGTTCTTAAGGATTTTTCTTAGGCTTGTACATCATCATTTGTCAAAGGAGGGAAATTTATATCCTCGATATATAGGGACCTTTTAGACATTAGAACAAGTTGGAGAGGTGGAATACCAATTGTCACTACCACAATGGTTTAGTTTAATACATAATGTGTTCCCCGTATCTCAGTTGATGAAATATCATCTGGATCAGGACCATGTGATCTATGGGATCACATCGAACTAGAGGTGGATGCTTTGTTGGTACATATCTCAATACAGATAGAGGATAAGAAAGAAAGAGTCTTGAGTTGGAAAATCATCATCCTAGTGCAAGTATTATAAAAACACAGTCAGATTCAAGAAGAGACTTTGGAATGAAATAACGAAATGAAAAAGTAGTGGACAGAACTCATTATAGGTAATGATTATTTTCTACTTTTTGAGGATAGAAAGACCAATGGTGTGGAGAATGTTGTACCCCCAGTTCCTGGTAGAAAAATGTTTCATTATATTTTATGTAAAAAGAACATTTTATTTAAATGTATTGTATTTGAAATAGATTTATTAATAAAATGATATATTTAGATAAAAGAGGTGTTTTCCATAATATATAGCATTTTCATAAAAGTGGGTGTTTCCATAACAGGGGGTGTTTCTATAAAAGAGTGTGTTTCTATAAAAGAGGGTGTTTCCATAAAATTGGGGTGTTTCCATAAAAATGGTGTCTACATAAAAAGTTTAAGGGTGATTGATGATGGATTTTTGAGTACTTGGAAGTAGTTTTTTAAAAAAAATAAGGTCACAACGTCTATGCATGGTTGGACTAAACCATGCTGTCATACCATGAAAAGAGGTCAAATATAGATCCTATTATCTTGGAAATTGATTGTTTTTTACTATAATTATTTTCTTTTGGTTTGAAAATGTCGATGATTTAGGATTTATCTCCCTAGAAGGTTTTAGAACATTTCCCACATGATTTGGAGCAAACTCAGATCCATCCATTGGTGATTTCAATCATGATTCTCATGGTAAGTCCCAATCTTCATCTTTGTGAATCATTTTATTAGATCTCCTTATTCTATATTTTTTTCATTGATCTACACCTGATTTTGGAAGATCAAAGACTATTAACATCATGATATAATTGTTTTATTGATATCATAGGAGATATATTTTTTTCTTGTAATCTTGATCCGATTCTTGAGGTATATCACCTGTCTTTCTTTTATTGTCACATTTCAATAGATCTTCTTAGAAATAATTCTATGATCCACTTTCATTCTTATATATACACCTATTATGGGTGTATATATGTTTTTGGATTCCAAATAATTCCTGATTTCATCAAGATCTTTATAGGAGAAGATATTTAAGGTCTTTCTTGGAGATCGACTTGGCTTCTTATGTGTTCTTTGTCCACTATAGATTTTCGTTAAAACTTTTGAGGTTAGTGGATTCTGTCTCATGTCCTCTTACTAGAATTGATTAGATTAGTTTTAAATTTAGAAAATTGGATATGATTTATTGAAAAATCGTAGTATGATACATCGAATAAATCTCTTTAGTAATGATTTCGCATTTTTTGGTAGATTTGTGAAATCTTGATAAATTGTTGTACAAATTGTTTTAGTTTATTGAATTTAAATTGGTTATTTTAAATGGTGGACATTTGAGAACGTTTAATTGGTTTTATTTGGGATGGGGTTTCAATTAAAAGGCATTTTGTTGAAATATGTTGTCATTTTAATGGTTTTTAAAAAATGGTTTCAATAAGAAGGTAATTTTATTGAACGAGTTCTTTTGACACGATCTTTGGGAATAGGTGGTTTGTCTATTCATGTTTCATATATGGTGTTTGGTTGGAATATGAAGTTGTTCTCTTTCACAAAGGGTTAATGGCACATGTGATACAACTACCTTGTGATGACTTTGTAGATCAACGAGAAACAACTAATGAGTATGGAACTATCATAACGTAGCATGCATGGTTGGTTTCATGGGTGTGTGGAATGGTTCGGGTATGCCCAAAGGATATTGTGAAATGTTTTTACATACTTGTTCGTATTCTTATGAAATTTTATATTTCTATAAAATTTGTTATAATTTTAGTTTTATACTTTTTTTGAAAATAGTTCTTGAACATGTTTATATTTAGGTATAAACTCTTTTAGGATATTTTTGGATGAACTATTTTGTAATAATGTTGTTAAATATTCTATACTAGTGGTTTAAGTAGGGAATTCATTTTGGATATCCTACTTTGTTTTATACTCACCCCTAATTTTTCACATTGTTTCTTTGGCAGATATTAACTTTCGGGATTGGGGAAAAGGCCACATTTCACACATTTTTAGCACCACTTCGTGATGCTCAGGCTATTTGGTGACCTTGAAGCATGGAACACATAGACCATGGAGTCGTGTGGTCTTCTGCGAGTTTTTAGTTTATTTACACTGTTTACATTGATATTTGTGTTGTATTCATCAATTTAATACTTTTGAGTGGTTTTTATATGAATAAAGTAGTTGAGATATATTTTTTATTCATGAATCATATAGTGAGTTGTTCAGTTATCGTTTTCCTGGTTTATAGATTTATTATTAAAGGGTAAACCGTCCCCCACTTTTATTGAAATCCTTTAGCATTTATTTCCTGCCTTTGGAATCTTGGAGATGTCAAATGAGGCCATGTAATGACTTATTGTGATCTTAAGACAATGAGAATTAGCGATTCATTATAATCAAGGTTAAAGTCTAGAACATTTCATACATTATTTTATACCTCTAAATTATCCTTTTATACATATTTAATACGTATTTGGATATATGTATGAACATTAAATTGTGGAAAATAAGATTTACCCATATCCATCAATAATAGTAGAGCCATCATTTTAAAATCCATAAATATTATATATTTTTTCTCCATATAATGGATAAGATATCATAATCATTTTAACTCAAGTAATTATCCACATTGTTTCCTTTCCTTGTATGGTAATGTATTGAGGGGTCATAACCATTAATCAGTTATAAAAATATTATATTTTACCTACTTATATCCCTCTATATGAATGTATCATACAATTTGTTTTTATCCGTACATATATCATAGTTTTCTATTATAAGACCCCAACCTTAAACCTTAATCAATCTTGAGTTATTACAAGATTACACATTGAGGATCTTTTCAGGTTTAGAGTTTTAAGAATTAGATCATGAAACTTGCATTACATTCCACATTTAAACAAAGTGGTTACATAAAAGATAGTATTCCTTTTTCCCATCAACCAAAACATATTTAAAATAAAACATGGATTCTTTCTTGATACTTCCTTGACACTATCATCACATCACGTACCTTTCCCTTGACCTGTGAAAAACATTTAAAAAACATGGTATGAGCATAAAAAGCTCAGTAAGGGTTATAAAAAGTATGGAAAGGAAACATGAGTACATATATACATAAGAGTGAAATCATACATTACCCATAAAAAATAGGCACTTTAACATACCTAATCAAATCATGAATAAATCAAGGAAATCATAAGACATAAAAGGTAACTTGAGGCATTCATAACATTCTTACATAGGGAGTAACCCTCTTGGTTACGTTTGGAATACCCACCACAATATATTCCCTAAATCGCTTCAGATAAACCTTAATGTTTCACTCCTTTGCGTTACCCAATGCATTGGAGAGCTATATTGGGCTCACCCGCCCTTAGTTTATCACGGAACCACCCATATTCATAACAATGCCCAAGAACCATAACATAATCCTATCACATATTACATGAATAAAGGAAACATAAAATTTCCACCTTTCAATCACAAGATGTCAATACAACACATTAATATAAAAACATTATGAAAACCATTTTCAATACCAAAATAAAAGAAAAGTAAAACATGGTATTTATTTTTATTTTAAAAAGATGGTATGGCTTGTAGAGGAAGCCGAAACTCAAATAATGGTCACGGTGGAGGAGAAGTCGTTGTCACCGCATATGTATGACAATAAAAACATTCCCTTTTGTCATTTAGTAAAATGCTTCGTATAAAAAAGATTCCTTTTGAATAAGCGTAAAAGTCAAAGGGCTTTATACACCATATAAAAGAAAGTTGTGTATAAAACAAAATGAGAGACTCTTGAATACAAATAATTGCAGACTAACTTTTAATCCGAACATTATAATATCATGAGAATAAAGGGATACATGATATAATATTTCAAAGGATAGTATACACACCCTATAAGAGTGAATTGGTGCATAACAATAGTGAAGTCTCATTGGAAATTTAAATTGAGATGGAATCCATTATAAAGATGGTATCCTTAAATTAAGGATAATTCTATCACATAATTATGTATGAGAAAGACAAATACACCCAATATAAGTGGATAGTAAGTGTGAAACAATCATAGGTCATTCACAGATATTCATAGGATGACATGTTCAAGAAGTACAAGTTGAACCCAAAGAAATCAAAATTGGGTTAAGATGTTCCCTTGTAAAAATTCGACAGCCTTACGACGTCACTTCAAAATTCAGAAAATTAGTCGATGAGAGAGTGAATGGTATCTAACCACTTTGACATAAACTTTACCTCAGTAAGGATATATAAGAACATATCCCACCATAATAAGATGTAAATTAAAAGACATAACAATGGAAGTCTTTTAAAAAGAGGAGGGTGAAAGGTCCCCTTACTGAGTTGGGTAAATTTTGAAACGCATACCCCATGGAAGATGGGTCATACAACATTGATGTAAATACTCACAAACTAAAGTATATTAAAAAAAGAGTAGAATAATTGGTAGTACATATACCTCTGAAAGAAAATGGTGGCAAATGTAGCATAAATCTCATGGGACTAAAAGTGAGATGAAAAATCCCTTACAAAAACTCAGTAGCCTAACGACGCCACTTAAGACCTCCAAAAATGGATTTGTGAGATCAAATAGGTTCTCTCATAATATGACCATAAAAATTACAGTATGAGGAATATAAAATAACATCCCCAAACATAATAAAGATGAGCTTAAAAGAAATGACATAAAAGAGAGTACTTAAAAAGAAAGAGGCGTAGGATCCCTTACCTCGGGTCCGACTTGACTCGATCGTTCTTTAATGTCCTAAATAATATACTTGAGTTAATTTCTACTTGCTTAAGAACCTTTTTCAAGTTAATTATTCCTTTTATATCACTTATTACCATGTTATGAACACTATGTAATTATTTAAGTTAATAACGGTCGTTTTAATGATCATTGGTACTTAGTCAAAAATAAACTGTTTATAATTACAAGATGTTCATGTGGTAAAATATCAATTATATCCAGAATTGTATTCATGATTTAGATATCATATATATCATATATATCTAGTATATTCATGTATTTATAATATTACATAACATATATAGTTAAGAAATGAAATGCACCGTTCATGGAGATGGTAAGCCGTACGTACGCATGAACGCTACTTCCATTTCTATTTCATATTTAAGGGAATTAAATCAAAATGATACATAATAGTATTTTAATTCCTGTTTGGTATCATATATAATATCATTAAATATATGCTTTATACGTACCACATATGGTATTAATGAATCAAATCACTTTGAGGGGGCGGTAGTCCGCACTTCCTAAAATGAAGATATCGCGTATACCCATAATAGAAGCCATTAAGGTATGCCATAAATAAAAAATACAGAATCTTAAGGAAAAAATATACATATTATATATCGTATATAAATATAGTGACATCTTAATGGACACCTTTGAAGGTGTTATATGAGTGTTGAACAATCATCGTTTCGTGAGGCTGAAATTCGCCATCCACAAAAACAGTGTGTTCTTTAACCATTAGATGATGGTGTGTGTAAGTGTATCTCGAATCCTTCTTATACCAACATAATAGTATATTTAAGATACTGGATCCGTTACAAAAGAAATCAATAATAAGAGTTTAGGGGGTTGGAGAAGCAAAATAAAACAAAAGAACTCAAGTGAAGACATTACCTTAAAATCGGGTAACTCTTTATGATTTGAGCTCAAAGGCTTCCTTGGGAAGACTTATGCCCAAAGTGAGGCTTCTAAGAGTAATAGAGGTATGTGTAGAGGCAAAATGGGCAGGGGTTGTTCGAGCCAAAGGCTATGGAGGTGTGGGTAAAGAGGTAGAGGTGGGGGCCTTTTATAAGGGGAGAGGAGGTGTACTCTTGGAAAGTGATAAAAGGTTACTTTATTTTCAAATGATTTTCGGATTTTAAAGGTCCCACATTGATGTGTTTCGAGTATAAGGTGATAAGGGTTCGCAATCCACCCATAAAATAGGTTTTGGTCATGTTTAGGTCATATAGTTTACATTATCTTTTCATTTTATTTAAATCGTTAAATAATGAATTCATCACTGCATCATCATGATGTCATAAATAATTTAATTTATTTAATGTATAAAAATTATAAAAAAACTACTATGATGTTGAAAATACTTTTAAATTTCTAATTAATATTTATAGTCAAAAATATTACTTGTATAACCCCATAAAAAATTGTTTTATTAAAACATCTCAAGTTTGTGTCATTTTTACTTTAACATTAAATAAAAAGTTATTAATGTCATTTCCCAACCAAAGTCGCTCCATGGGGTCCCCAAGTTGACCCATGGGTTTTCTTTGTCGGCCATGACACATCCAATGAGGGTATGACATGTTTCAAGCTCATCTCATATTATTAAAACATTATTTTTACCTTAAACTACACTAATTACCTCTAATCACGATTAAAAACTTAATAAGTTACTATTCACCAACAAATTATTTTAGTCCCATTGAACCACATTTTACTTCTTAATTACAACCATGTATGTTGGATTTTTTTTGAAATTCAAAACACAAAGGTGGTAAAATTTCATTTAAATGGAAAATCAGTTTTTATAAGTAACACTTAGTGGTTTCACTATTCAAAAAAAATTGATGTTTTTCAGAAAAATATCAAAACATCACCCAAAGTATATTTGATATTCGGAATTAAAAAATGATGTCTATTTTACAAAATTCAAAACATATTAGTTACATTAGTTAATTTAATAATTAATTCCCGGTGTCAAGCCAAATAGCTTGTTTTTATGAAATAATATACATCAAAAGATTGACACTAGTTTAAGTCCGATTTCAATGTGAAATTAATTCCAACGACCACTATTGGATTAAATGGTAAAAATATTTTCTAATTTCACTTTAAAACCTATTAAAAAGATAATCTAATCCAATAGGTAAATTAGATTAAAAAGTGGTTTTGAATTAAAATACAACATTTTCACTATTCATTAAAAAATGTACTTTATCGGAAAAATACCAAAAAATTACACAAAGTAAATTTTGATATCCCGATTCTAAAGAAGAATTTTATTTATAAAATATAACACATAAAATTTTCAAAATGTGGATTTAATAGAGGTTCGCCATCAAAAGGCGGTTAATCGACCCTTTACAGAATATTAGAATGTTTATGCTTAAAATTGGATTCATTCGCATTTTTAATCCTCTAACATTTTTTGTAAAAAGTAAAAATATTTGACAAAAATATATAATCATTTTGTAGTTAGTTCTATTCATTACCTCCATTACAACAGCTAGGCGTTAACTACCATTTAAAATAATATTATTTTATTATTAGAGTGCAACGTAAGATTCCTAAGAAACTCGTTGTTGCGTGTTGGGTAAGCCATCGAGCATAGCATCCCCTATAAAGTTATATTAATATTTTATTCACAAATATGGATAAATGTGAAAATGTCATACTCTTTATTTACCAGGGGTGTTACATCCTTCCCCCCTTTTGGGATTTGCGTCCTCGCAATTTTAAAATTGGGCTTGGAAACTTCACTGAAAATCCCACATCGGAACATGAGTCAGTGAAAAAATCACTTTAAAATAAAGAAAGAGAAGTACAAAGGTCACCCGAGTTAACCCATAACAGGATTCCAAGTTTGAAAATATGGACATGGAAGAAAAAACAAAGGGTCATGTTCGAATGGAGAGTGATAGTAAACATGTTTAGGAGAAAGTTAACAATAAGAAAATCACAAACTTGTGATGGGTTAAACGGTATTCGATTCCCTTGTAGGAAAAGTTAAAAGACAACATTTTTGTTTTAAGTTACTTTTCATTGAGGAATTTATTTTTGAGCTTAACTAAATAATAATGAAACATACTTACTTGTCATGTAGACTTTCAAATTTTACTAGATTCCTTAATCAAACTCATATTTTCTCCAAAAGACGATTTTTTAGGAAGTCTTGTTCACATTAAGAGTACTATAATCAACTTATTGAGAATCACCTAATTCACAAAAGAGAACTATATACTTCCCATGTATTTAGACTCTATCCAAAACCTAAAAGGTTAGTAGAAGATCAGATAATCCAGAAAAGGATAACCCTTTATAAAAAGAAAATCTACTCTTAATCTCCAAAATTTGTCAAAAAAAAAACGCAAATTTCAACAAGGACCATTCGATAAACAATTTTCCATAAAATTCTTCTAAGTAAACCAAACTAAGATTGAAACCAAAATATTTGAAGGATTTAGTCACATAGTCTTCCACGTTAAATCATAACATTTATCTCCAAAAAACATCAGTTGCTCTTAATGTCCCGTATTGAAAAGTAATTAACGTAATCACATATTCTCCATGATAGGTTAATAAATTTACATAGATAACCCAAAATAAACTTACTCTTAATTCATAAAATCATATTACTAAAAAGAATCAGTCAAACTAAACAGGGACTTCACGTAGTCTAGTGGTAGGTGATAAATACCAGTTTCACTTTGGTTGTGGGTTCGATTCCCGCAGCTTTGTCCGACGCGACGGGTTGTCACACGGTCTGCGTGTTGTCCTTTTTCCAAAACTATATAATTCTCAAATCATTCCCAAAAAGTGATAAAATCATCAAAAATAACCATAACATAATTTAACATCAATTTTATCTCATGCCTTTCACTTCCATCATAACATATAGTAACCCATAATTACCTCAAAAGTAAGGATCATATAAACCCAAATGGTTCTTTATAACTATGTACACAAAAGAACTGATTACTATTCTTTGAATAAAATTTTCATATATCAAACATCAGGGTTACACATTCTATAAAAAGTCTTCTAATGTAACCCCATCATCAAAAGAGAATTAATACTCTTAAGAATTTCACCATAACTCTTGAAGCCCTTATATGTTGACTTCTTACTCATTCAACATTCTTCATGATCCATTAAACATTCCTTTCCAACTTATTTTGAAATACTTATTTCCTACAAACAAAATCATGAATCATATCCTATGATTCCAAAATAGGAAAACAAAAGTTATCAAATAATCCATAACTTCGATTGGTCATTGTCAGTTTCTTCATCCTCCATCGGAATGGCATTAGGTATTGGTAAATGAGTATTTGTACGATCTTGGTGATCCCATTCACAAAACTTCTTCATAGGAAATGTGTTTTCATAATGACCATGCACACCACATTTAAAACATTCAATTGATCCCTCAGAATGAACTTCTTTCCCTTTCCACGATTCAACTGGATGCTTCCTTTTTCCTTGGCAGGTTCTTGCTTTATGACCTTCATTTACACATCTATAACATATTCCTGTACCATTGAAACATTTTCCTAGGTGTTTCATTCCACATCTTTGACACATAGGTTTTTTAAGACAGTTACCTTTATGATTATTACCCGTAGTTCTGTAGGGATTTGTTTCTCACCTATATGATCCTTATAGAAATCACCAAGGTTTAGGTGGTCAATCATGACTCCAGATAGTTGGTTGAGGATAAACACAAGAGTTCTCATTGTAGCCCCCATATCATTCAGTTGCTTGCTCAAAAAACTGTCACAGTTTCCTTCACATCCACTGTTACTTTGGTGCCTACTAGATCCATCCATTTACTAAAACCAAAAAGGTCAGCGTGAGTATATCAATAAAACCATCATGTACTAATGAGGAAGATAAACACTAAGATATACTTACTCATTCACTTCATCTAAAACTAGGACTCTTTCTGAAATCCTAACCATTATGTTAATTTCACTTATGCTTAGAGAATACCCTAACCTATAAAGTTATCTAAACCAACCTCTGATACCAACTATAAGGCCCCAGCCTTAATCCTTACTTAATCTTGAGTTATTACAAGATTACACATTGAGGATTTTTTCAGGTTTAGAGTTTTAGAGAATTAGATCATGAAACTTGCATTACATTCCACATTTAAACAAAGTGGTTACATAAAAGACATTATTCATTTTTCCCATCAACAGAAACATATTTCAAATAAAACATGGATTCTTTCTTGACACTTCCTTGACACTATCATCACATCACGTACCTTTCCCTTGACATGTGAAAAACATTTCAAAAACTTTGGATGAGCATAAAAAGCTCAGTAAGGGTTATAAAAAGTATGGAAAGGAAACATGAGTACATAAATACATAAGAGTGAAATCATACTTTACCCATAAAACATAGGCACTTTAACATACCTCCTCAAATCATGAATAAATCCCGAAAATCATATGACATAAAAGGTAACTTGAGGCATTCATAACATTCTTACATAGGGAGTAACCCTCTTGGTTACGTTTGGCATACCCACCATAGTATATTCCCTAAATCTCTTCAGAGAAACCGTAACGTTTCACTCCTTCATGTTACCCAATGCATTGGAGAGCTATATTGGGCTCACCTGCCCTTAGTTTATCACGAAACCACCGGTATTCATAAGAATTCCCAAGAACCATAACATAATCTTATCAGATAAAACATGCATAAAGGAAACATAACATTTCCACCTTTCAATCACAAGATATCAATACAACACATTGATATAAAAACATTATGAAAACTATTTTCAAAACCAAAATAAAAGAAAAGTAAAACATGGTATTTATTTTTATTTTAAAAAGAATGTATGGCTTGTGGAGGAAGCCGAAACTCAAATAATGGTCAAGATGGTGGAGAAGTCGTTGTCGCCGCATACATACGAAAAGAAAAACATTACCTTTTGTCGTTTAGTAAAATGATTCATATAAAAAATATTCCTTTTGAAAAAGCGTAAAAGTCAAAGGGGTTTATACACCGTATAAAAGAGAGTTGTGTATAAAACAAAATGAGAGACTCTTGAATACTAATAATTGCGGAATAACTTTTAATCCGAACTTTATAATATCATGAGAATAAAGGGATTCATGATATAATATTTAAAAGGATAGTAAACACAACCTATAAAAGTGAATTGGTGCATGACAACAATGAAGTCTCAATGGAAATGTAAATTGATATGGAATCCATTATAAAGATGGTATCCTTAAATTAAGGATAAATCTATTACATAATTATGTGTGATAAATAAAAATACACCCAATATAAGTGGATAGTAAGTGTGAAAAAATCAGAGGTCATTCACACATATTCATAGGATGAAATTTTCAAGAAGTACAAGTTGAACCCAAAGAAATCGAAATTGGGTTAAGATGTTCCCTTGTAAAAATTCGACAGCCTTACGGCATTACTTCAAAATTCAGAAAATTAGTCGATGAGAGAGTGAATGGAATCTCATCACTTTGACATAAAATTTACCTCAGTAAGGATATAAAAGAACATATCCCAACATAATAAGATGTAAATTAAAAGACATAACAAAGGAAGTCTTTTAAAAAGAGGAGGGTGAAAGGTCCCCTTACTGAGTTGGGTAGCTTTTGAAACACATACCCCATGGAAGACGGGTCATAAAACATTGATGTAAATACTCACAAACGAAATTATATTACATAAAGAGTAGAATAATGGGAAGTACATATACCACTGAAAGTAAATGGTGGAAAATGTAGCATAAATCTCACAGGAATAAAAGTGAGATGAAAAATCCCTTATGAAAACTCAGCAACCTAACGGTGCCACTTAAGACCTCCAGAAATGGATTTATGAGATCAAATAGGTTCTATCATAATATGACCATAAAAATTAAAGTATGAGGAATATAAAATAACATCCCCAAACATAATAAAGATGAGCTTAAAAGAAATGACATAAAAGAGTGTACTTAAAAAGAAAGAGAGGCGTAGGATCCCGTACCTCGGGTCCGACTTGAATCGATCGTTCTTTAATGTCCTAAATAATTGACTTCAGTTAATTTATACTTTCTTAAGAACCTTTTTAATGTTCATTATTCCTTTTATATCACTTATTACCATGTTATTAACACTATGTAGTTATTTAAGTTCATAACGATCGTTTTAATGATCATTGGTACTTGAGTCAAAAATAAACTCTTTATAATTACAAGTAGTTCATGTGGTAAAATATCAATTATATACAGAATTTTATTCATGATGTAGATATCATATATATCATATATATCCAGTATATTCATGTATTTATAATATTACATAACATATAGAGTTAATAAATGAAATGCACTGTTCATGGAGACGGTAAGACGTACGTACGCATGAATGCTACTTCCATTTCTATTTCATAATTAATGGAATTAAAATATAATGATACATAATAGTATTTTAATTATATTATGGTATCATATATAATATCATTAAATATATCCTTTATACGTACCACATATGGTATTAACGAATCAAATCACTTTTAGGGGGCGGTAGTCCGCACTTCCTAAAAGGAAGATATAGCGTATACCCATAATGGAAGCCATAAAGGTATGCCATAAATGAAAAATAAAGAAGATTAAGGAAAAAATTAACATATTATATATCATATATAAATATAGTGACATCTTAATGGCCACCTTTGAAGGTGTTATATGAGTGTTGAACAATCATCATCTCGTGAGACAGAAATTCGCCATCCACTGAAATAGTATGTTCTTTAACCATTATATGATAGTGTGTGTAAGTGTATCTCTAATAATTATTATAAAAACATCCTAGTATGTTGAAGATATTGGAGTTGTTACAAAATAAATGAATAAAAAGAGTTTAGGGGGTTGGAGAAGCAAAATAAAACAAAAGAACTCAAGTGAAGACATTACCTTCAAATCGGGTAACTCTTTTTGATTTTAGCTCAAAGGCTTCCTTGGGAAGACTTATTCCCAACGTGAGGCTCCTAAGAGTAAGAGAGGGACGTGGAGAAGAAAAATGGGCAGGTGTTGGCCGAGCCAAAGGCTTTGGAGGTGTGGGTAAAGAGGTAGAGGTGGGGGCCTTCTATAAGGGGAGAGGAGGGGCACTCTTGGAAAGTGATAAAAGGTTACTTTATTTTCAAATGCTTTTCAGATTTTAAAGGTCTCACATTGATGTGTTTCGAGGATAATGTGATAAGGGTTAGAAATCCACCCATCCAATAGGTTTTTGACATGTGTAGGTCAAATATTTTACATTAGCTTTTCATTTTATTTAAATCATTAAATAATGAGGTCATCGCTGCATCATCATGATGTCATAAGTAATTTAATTTATTTAATGTATAAAAATTATAAAAAACTAATATGATGTAGGAAATATATTTATCTTTCTAAGGAATATTTATAGTCAAAATCTGACTTGTATAACCCCATGAAAAAATTGTTTTATTAAAATATCTCAAGTTTGTGTCATTTTTACATTAACATTAAATAAAAAGTTTTTTATGTCATTTCCCAACCGAAGTGGCTCCATGGGGTCCCCAATTTGACCCATGAGTTTTCTTGGTCGGCCATGAAACATCCAATGAGGTTAGGACATGTGTCAAGCTCATCTCATATTATTAAAACAATATTTTTACCTTCAACTTCACTAATTACCTCTAATCACGATTAAAAACTTAATAAGTTACTAATCACCAAAAAATTATTTTAATCCCATTGAACCAAATTTTAATTCTTAATGACAACCATGTATGTTATATTTTTTTGAAATTAAAAACACAAAGGTGGTAAAATTTCATTTAAACGGAAAATCAGTTTTTATAAGTACCACTTAGTGGTTTCACTATTCATCAAAAATTGATGTTTTTTCAAAAAAATCCCAAAACTTCACCCAAAGCTATATTTTCTATTCTGAATTCAAAAATGATTTCTATTTTAAAAAATTCAAAACATATTAGTTACATTATTTAATTTAATAATTAATTCCCGCTGTCAATTCAAATAGCGTGTTTTTATGAAACAATATATTTCAAATGATTGACACTAGTTTATGTCCGATTTCAATGTGAAATTAATTCCAACGACAACTATTGGATTAAATGGTAAAAATATATTCTAATTTCACTTTAAAACCAATTCAAAAGATAATCTAATCCTATATATAAATTAGATTAAAATGTGGTTTTGAATTAAAATACAACATTTTTGACTATTCATTAAAAAATAAACTTTATCGGAAAAATACCAAAAATTTACACAAAGTAAGTTTTGATGTCCTGATTATAAATAAGAATTTTATTTTGTAAAATATAACACATAAAATTGTCAAAAAGTGGATTTAAAAGATGTTCTCCATCAAAAGGCGGTTAATCGACCCTTTAAAGAATATTAGAATGTTTATGCTTAAAATTGGATTCATTCGCATTTTTATTCCTCTAACATTTATTGTAAAAAGTAAAAATATTTGACAAAAATATATAATCATTTTGTAGTTAGTTCTATTCATTACCGCCATAACAACAGCTAGGCGTTAACTACCATTTAAAATAATATTATTTTATTATTAGAGTGCAACGTAAGATTCCTAAGAAACTCATTGTTGTGTGTTGGGTACGCCATCGAGCATAGCATCCCCTATAAAGTTATATTAATATTTTATTCACAAATATGGATAAATGTGAAAATGTCATACTCTTTATTTACCTGGGGTGTTACACCTATGTATTGAAAATTCCTTCAAATGAGTAATGAAAAACAACTGTAGCTAAATCAAAATCATGAGTTTCTTAATTTTTATTATGAAATTTAAATTATTTTGAAGAAAAATCTATATCAATTTCATTCATAATTGGAGGAAATTTAAAAACCTTCATGGAAGCATCAATATAGATTACAATCCCTTTTCAACTCTAACGTGATACAAGAACATGTTCACATACTAATCTTCCTGTGAGTTCCATTAAATTGTCTCCAAACTCATTTTCCGAAAAGAATTAAGATCTCTTCCAAAATAACATAGTTAGTGAATTAGATAATTGTGATAAATTCTATAAAACCATTGATAATATTTCTATTTACCACGAAATCAATTGATATTAGTTATCATAGTTTTTTGGAGAAAAAAACAACAACTACAAACTTTGATGGATCAAAAGATATACCATATCTTAATATTATGTTAGAAAAAAATGAAAAATTTTACAGAAATAAATTAAATTTTTTAAATTTTTCATTTATTGTTTCCTTACTTACGTTCTATAGTATATTTCTCAACTGATCATCCCGAAAATACATTCACATTTACAGTATAATAATATCATTTATAAGGTATACCATAAATTTATCAATGTAATATCTAAAGAAATTATTCATCAAATCTATAAATAACTTTGGGGGAATTTATTAGAATGAATGTAATCAAAATATGTTCATGATGTACATACATCATTAGGGGTTTTTTCTTGGGTATATCCTCTTTATTTACACTTAATTGATTATATCCATAATGATGTTCAATCGTGAAAAATTATTGACCTAAGCATATTTGATCAAATAGGTTATCAATATAGTGTGGAGTATACTAGTTTTTGACTGTGATTATTTTTAACTCTTGATAATAAATGTAGATTTGAGGCTAAAAATTTATATTAAAAAAATAATAGATGCACCCCAAGGTTACACACATCGTTTAATGAATCCCATGTCAATGTTATTCTATCATTTCTATTTTAAGACATCCAACCAAATGGGGAGTATTATATTTGGATTCTTTTAAATTGTTGTGGAACATTGTAATAAACAAAATATAATGATTGTATTACGTTATCCAAATCAATATTAGATGAAATCCCCCTCTTTAATAGGAATGAAATCCCACAAAATGGATGTGATTTTGATAAAATTTTCTTATATATCATTACAGTAATATATGATCATCATATGGTTTTTTATATTAAATCACATTTACCATACATGAAATATGATGTGGGATTTATGGTCAAAAAATATAATTGATTCCTAAAATAACATCAGATTCAATCATAGGAAAAAATAAATTAAGGAAGAACATTTTTAGAAACATAAACGAGTTAATACTGATAGAATTGAAATATTATCATCGTATCATTGGTTGTATTCACTAAAAATTCATCATATAACAACATGGGTTTTATTTTGATATCTATATATTTTTATTAAGATATTATTCAATATTTAGATCAAGATCCAAATAATACATTATAACTTTTATAGTCAATGTTAATTGTAACTTTCACTATGTAATTATTTCCCCCCACTTCATAAACCTTGATAATATTAATTTTCGACTTGTTTCAAAATTTAATTGGTTTTTAACATAGATCATCATCACTATTTATCATATTTTTTCACCTGTAATCATAATGCCCATACTCCCTATATATGAAACACTAGAGTATAGGTGGTGCATCATGTGAATATTTATTTATATTCTCAATAGTATATAACTTCTTCACATCACTTTGGAATGAAATTTCATGATAAACTTCCATTACACAAATATAATTTTTCTTAGTCCCCATAAAACAATTATATATGGGTTTCATATTAAACATTGATCATAGAGGAAACATCACCATCTTCAATCCAAGGGTTTTAGAGTTTCCTTTGAATTCCATTTTTATCTTCTTTTCAATACAATGATATTGATATATATCCCCAACCACTATTTCTACCATGATAGAACACCAATCAATATCATTACAACTATTGAATTATCATATGGGTAATGAAATTTAGAGACTTGGTTTTAAGACACCGATGAATTGGACAAACATAAATTCATTTTAGATGATAATAATAGGACATCATTAGGAAAATCATTAATAATTTTCATCAAGAGTTCCAAAAGATTAAACATCTTTTTGAATTATCTCAAGGTAATCATCCATTTTTGTACAAATAATATGAGAAATAGTCATATTGAAAAAAATGTTTTTTATCTCATTCAAATACCTAAAGTTAATTTCAACATGTAACATTATATTCTTGATGAGTGTGTGATATTTAATGAATGTCCATTCTAAATGATATTCAAACAAATTATGTTTTTCATGTTATGAACATTGGATAATAGAAAATATATTTGTAGTTGAACTAGTCCATTACTCAGCATCTAGTGAATCTACACATCCACTGAAAGTAGATAGAAATTACGTCATGAAGGATTCAACAAAATAATTTTCACTATTTTCCTAATTTGGATTTTCAATATTATTCATGTCTTGAGAATCTAAAATGAAAAATAAAATGGATTTTTTTTCTTCCACCTCCCATAAAATTTGGTTTCTCAGGGGGGACATCATGGCATTTTATATGTCACTCACAATTAATAAGGTTCATTCATGATTCGTCCATTGTATAAAATAAAAAATCATACTGTATGAAACAAAAATCACTAAATAAAATGAATTATTTGTGACATTCCATTTATTATAGGATCCCATCGCAAATGAATGATTGATGAAAATGGCATCATACATGCATTTTTTTTGAGATGTTCCATCTTAAAAAAGATTATTTATGATTGTTATGTATTCCATTGAAAATAAAATATCTAGTATATAAAAAAACTTATGGGATGGGAATATTCACCCATGGAAAATAATTATTCGTGGATGTTGAATCATCCTATCCTTAAATATAAAAAAAAGATAATAAAAAATAGAATAGAATTAATAAAATAATAAAATAAAATAAAAAACATAACAATTTTTTGAAAAATTATAAAAAAAATAATAAATAAAACTTAAAATATTTGATTTAATAAAATTATTTGAACGAATATGTTCATTGATATGTTTATAGAAATAAATGTGATAAGAGAATAAATAATTCACTAAGGGGAGTCTGTTATCTAGAATATAAAGTAAAGGGAAGACCATATGTAAACCCTGAGTCATTAATTGCGTGTAGTACATCATCTACTCGTGATGCTACTCTTATCATCATCTCATCTCCTAATGTTACTATTGTCGATGGAGATCTTCCTGCACCATACTCATTGTGTCTATAAACTGACCATTATCACATATGTGATTTACATTTTGGTAGGAAGAATCTAATGACACCCCAAGATATATTATCGATCTAGATCACGACATCAAAACAGAACCATACTTACACCCAAGAATCAATCAATTGCTTATACCAACAATTCATCCTTTCTTGAAGGCATACTATGTTTCCAACAACCATCCTATGTCATTAATTCCTATTGCACTAGTGCTAGAATCCCCATTCTCATCCTGAATATCACCCTTTTTTTGATAATTCACAACATCATATGACTCATTCCATTGAAAATTAAAATTAATATAATTAAAATATTAAAAAAGGTAATTTTGTGCCAATAAAATAAAATGACCAAAATATGACGCTGCCAACTACCTGTAATCTCTCCAGTGACAATATATATTTACATACATTTATAAAGATCAAAACATATAGTATTTTGGTGTTTGAATATGTATAAGTGTATAATATTAATATTTCACATTCAATGTTATATTAATTATTAATAATATTTGATACCTTATTTCCTGGATGCATACTAAATGTAGGTCGACCAATATGATCTATCACCTCCGACCTCCCCCAGTTCTAATGACCAAATTATTATCTCCTATTAAAACTATTTCCAATACAATATGAACATAATCTATCCCAAACATCAGATGAGATGTAATCCCATTTGTGAGGAGAACAAGATTGAAAAAAATGTGGCTCCTGCATTTCGTATTATTATCATCCAAGTATTCTGAATATATTGTTAGCAATGATCACACACACATACATCACATGCCGCCAAAATAAACGTGTGTATGAAATAATCAATGTGATAGAATAATAAGTACACATATTTTACAATAGAAAGTTAATAATAAAATAAATTTCAAAATAACTATTATTTATTTACATACCATCCAATGATTGAACATGCGGGGCCGAACATCATTTTTAATCGGATCCCATGTCACCCCTGCTCTTTAAAAATAATGCTACAAAATGGAAATATCCTTTCCAACAATAATATACAAAAACACGTGGAAAAAGTATGAAAATTAAAAAAATTAGTATATAAATAAATTAATGAAAATTAATGAAAACTAACTAAAAAACACAACTTCCCATACCTCCACTTTCATGGATAAAAATAAATACTTGGATGTCACTTGGGGGTACTGTAAATATTCATTAATCTCACAAGACCATTAACCCTCTGAGTCAACATCGAACCACCAGTCGAATTAGTGTTTTATGATATAGCATCATGCTCATCACTAGGTAGTGTAGCCACATCCTACTCATGAAACAAATATGTTAAATTTTCGTAGGCCATTGGAAACATGAAATAATTTTTTCTTCAATTAATTGATAAAACATTTTATACATATATTATTATTATAACTTGCATTCAATTTTTTACAATATTAATCTTCATTATCAAATTCATATATGACTATGTCAATATCTTTTTATTCCTCAACAGAATCACCAATTTCTTTATGACATTCATCTTCATCATCTCTTTATTTTTAAAATTCATTTGTTGCATTAATAACATCATCATCAAAATAAACCAATAATAGTGAGGATTCTTCATTGATATTTTTTTTTTCTTTATAAAAAAGATGGATTTTTAGTTGTATCTTGAATAAATTAAATTCTATTCACCTAAATTAATAAACAATCACTTTGGATAAAATTTTTCTCCTGAGATTTAATTTTTATTACATTACACAAATCACATAAATTTCTAAAAGAAGCATAAAAATTTTAGTAATAAATTTTTTGAGCCTAATGAACCAATAACAATGGATCATTTACTAAGATATGGATTTAATATTTAATATAATCAATTCAATGGTGTGAATGAACATGCAAGCCTCTATCCATATCCAACCAATGAAATTTAGGCACCATTAAATATTTTTTTCTGTGATTAAACATCTCTATTATGCCATTCATCATTCCATAAAATTTAACCTCACTTTATTTATGAAGATATCATCTTAATAAAACACTAATATTCATTGTTTTTCCTCTTCATATGTACTTATGTGAAATAAAATACAATTCAAGACATATATATTATATTATTTAACTATTTAGGATGGTAGGTAACTCAATACACAAAACCGATTAAAATTTTGTTATAATATTTAGATACCTTTAAATATGAAAAATATTTTTCAAAATAAAATGTTATAAATTGATTATATATGTCAACACATAAAAAATATACATTACCAGTTTTTAACCATATAGGAAAATTTAATTTCCTGATATTATTCAAGAGTAACTTATATAATTTGTGGAAACAATTTCAAGATATAATTATCATATAATATAAGAGTAACATAATACTTATTTAAATTTAGAAAGTATTATAGAATAAATGATAGCAATAGTCACAACAAAAATGGTGTCACTTATTCAAATTTAAAAAGAATATATGTATGATCCATGTTATGTTAATCATCAAAAAGCCCTTATTTTTGAATTCTCCAAAATCTATGTTCAGGATGATTAAAAACAGAAAATTTATTGTTATTTTCATCATCTAGATTTCCCCCATTATGCCTAATTATATTATTTTTTTGGGATATTTGAATTGAGTATATTTAGTGTAGAAAATGAAATTTATGCCTATAAATAAGCTTCTATAATTGATCCTTAAACCATTGTTTTCATACATAGCATTTCTTAAATTTAAGCTTGAATCTATTATATGGGTATATCCATTAGAATTTTAAAATCCATACACATTTTTCATAATTTATAATATGTTATATAAAATTTTACATTAAATTCATGAACGCTTAACAATTTTTTTTTAATTTAAATAATATTATATTATAATATTTTTAAATACTAGATAGTTCATCATAGTTTTTTGTCTCCATATAATTTCCTTGAAAAGATATATTTTTTAGCTCATACCAAATCATATAATTCAACGAACCTATAAATTTAAATAGTAGAATTACTTCAATTATAAAATGAAATTAATTACTTTTAAATCTGTTAAAGTGAAAATTTCTAAAACATATATCCAAATAGGAAATAGAAGAACCAGAAAGACTCAAATATAAAATACAATAACAAAATAATAAATTATTTTATTTGGAAACTATATAATATAATTATGGATTCATTTATATATTTGATTGGACATATTCCAAGAGTCCATGTTCTGGTGACCTGAAAAATAGGGGAATATCTAGTAGTTAAATTATATTATCTTTGGACTTACTAGGTGTGACCAAAACTATATAAAATATACTATAAATACATTTCATCATAATATGTATGAAATATAACATGGTATAGAACAATGAATCAGTCAAATATGGATGATCCTAAAAATTATTTGTTTTATCCAATTGTGGTTTTTCCCATAGACATATATTTTCTAGGATTGTAGTGGTTCCAAATGTAATGGGAGGTAATAAAGTGGTAAAATATTTCAAATCAATAATTACAATTATTGTTGGAGGACCATCTCTCTCAATTCTACATTTTATGAATTGATATATGGTCCATTAAAAAGGTTGATCAGTAGGAAGAAAAATTCAATAAGAATAAAAAAATGTTGTATTCCAATAACAAGCGTAAAAAATTTTATATAACTCATAAATGGTGGAAATTTTTTTGGACAATGTCTACTCCCTATAAAAACACTAAATATGGTGGTATTTCACAAATTTTCTAAATTAATGTTTATTTCATTAAAAAGAAAATTTCAAAAAAAATCATATGTACTTACACCACCTCTCTAAAATAAATTTTAATAATTAGTAAATAAATCCAAGTAAAAATAAATATTTTTTTATTATCATAAAATTAATATGTTCAAAAATATATATAGCTAATTATTCAACATCAATGGAGATAAATTGTATGGAGTTATAAACAAGGTCAAATAAGAATGTTGACTATCATAAAAATCAAATGGAAAGAAAAAATTAGTATAAATATTTTATCACATGTTTTAGTCTTATGAAGAAAATGAAATATGTTCTTTTTGAAAATGATCCCATCAATCACCATAAAATGGAAGATTTTGTCTTTTATTAGTAACAATATTGGTTTTTATCCATGATAAAAATTATGTTCTGTGCTAGGAAATAAATAAATTCTATAGTCTTAGTGTAAGTGAGAAATACCTCAAATGATTAATTGGAATTAATCTTGACTTCCCTACTTGAGCCACTTTTTACCTCGATAATCCATATGTCAGAAAACTATCTAATTACTGATTTTCTCCATAATATAATATGTAATAATTTGATCACACATGAGTCTTCTGATTAAAAAGACCCAAATTTTAAACCAAACTATTTATCTAATTGAAATATATATGAAATAAATTTCTATCAGGAAAGAGTACTTTAACCAAAGATAATATTGGACCAAACATCTATTGTACATTCGATTATCAGAATTAATTACAATAAATTTTTCAATAACTTAAAATTTTCTTATCTTGCAACCATGATATATGGAATCCCTAACATACATAAAAAAACTCATAAAATGTAGACGGTTTTGACTTGGGAGTTAAATCAATATCACCCTATGTTTTAGTTCTTGATGATTTTAGTGATGAAAAAGCTTCAACACCCTCCATATATAACGTAGTAAACTAGAACCTCAGAGATTAAAGGGATGATTTATCCAATCATGATCATGTAATAATTTTTTTACAACTTTATTATACTGTATTTCTATAAAAAATATAAAATAAAATTAATATTTTAAAATTAATTTGATGTGGGAAAAATATGATAAAAAAAGAGTAAAAATTTAAAAAACTATATTTTAATTGTAAATTATTTTAATTTTACTTATTTACCAATGATTTATTTGAATTAGTGATGAATTTATATGTGTATTTTTTATTATTATATGAATGTTAATTTAATATAAATAATCTTAAATGCATTATTATTTTGTGTAAATTTTATTTTTTTATAAATTTATCAAAATTTGTAAAAATTAATATTAAGTAATAAAATATATCATTAATTAATAAAAAATGCCTAAATCATTGAATTTATAATCCTCAAGGTTATGATAAATTACCTATTTGTGTCAACCAGGTGTGTAAAAGTATGATATTTATTATGATCTGAAAATTGATGACCTATTTTATTTTTTATTTTCATGTAAATTATACTAATTAATATTTTTCTAGAGTAATTTATATTATTTATATAATTTTTTCTCATTTGTTGTATTTTTATTATTTTATAAAAATCATTTTAAATTATAAATGTTTTAAAAATTTTCAAAAATTTCTAATTATTTAGAGTATATTAAGATAACTTAAAGATAATTTATACTAATCTATAGTAATTTATAAAATTTTAATCTATTTTTTAAAAATGTATACAAATTTAAAATAATTTAAGCTACTTTTCTCAATATATACTAATTTTTATTATCATTTAAGAATAATAATATATAGAAATTTATACCAATAAATGACATTATTTCATTATTTTGAAAATTTTAAACTATTTCCTTATAATTAATTTTTTTTTAAAAAAAATTTAAACATATTTTGATAAAATAATTCAATTTTTTATATATTGTACAAAATTGACAGAATGTATAGGATTTTAAATTAAATTTCACTTAGTTATTCATTTTTTATTAACTATAGTAATTATAATTAATTAATTATATGAACCATTAACTACCAGTAATTATTGCTTCATACCCCTAATTATTACTGATTAACACTAAATTAGTATTATTTACAATATAATATTACTATTTACCCTTATTTTTTTTAAATTACCCATATCTTTTTGTAACTTCCTCAATTTTTAAGTAATTACAGATAATTTTCGATATAATTTATTATAACAAATAAAGTTTTTTTATTATCTTCTAAATATGCGTAAGTCATATAATTTTCAATTTTATGGTTATGAAAAATGACCTATTACTATCAACCATGTCCAAATTTATCATTGACCATGACATGAAATTTGAAAACCTATTTCATTTTAACTTTCATTTTAATTTTTAATAATTTATATTATTTTATAATAATTTATAATAAATTATACTAATGTTAATTTTTTAAAAAAAAAAAATTACAAAAATTATATGTTTATTTTTTTGTAATTTTTTAAAGATTTATTAGATTATAATAATTTATATAAATCAAAACTATTTTATGACAACTTATGGTAAATTATATTAATTTACTAATCTTCATTAGTTTATAAAAATTTATTAATAATATTTACTAATTACCACAACATAATATTAATTACCTCTACTAATTACAAATTACTGCTAATTGTTACTATACAGTATTAATTGTTTCTAATTATTTCAAAATATTACTACTTACCACAAATTTCTACAAATTATGGATAATTATTACTAACTAATTCTTATTATGATGAATTACTTCTAACTATTTTTAATTACAACTACATATTACTAATTACTATTAATTATTAAAAATTATATTTTTTATCATAATGTTTTATAAATTACTACATATGTTAACTTAATTATACCGATTTTATGTAATTTGTTACCAATTTTTAAAAATTACCTCTAACAATTTATAATTATAGTGATATATCACTAATTTATACTAATTACCACTTATATTAATTATTTATAGTTAATTGGTTTTTCTTTATTACAGTAATTCATTGTTTATTTTTACAAATATTACTTATTACAACTATTTATTATTAAAATTTACTAATTACCATTAATTTCTTACAGTTATTGTGATTTAAAATTAATTTACCCTAATTTCTACTAATTTTCACTAATTATATTGATTTAATGTTAATTTTTACTAAAGTTCTCACAATCATTACTATTTTTTTGTAATTACTGTAATATTTTATTAATTTTAGTGATTTACTGCTACTTTTTTTTTGTACAATTTTTACTAATTACCACTAATTTTTAATAATTGTGGTTAATTATCGCTAATTTTTAATTATTACTATTAATTTTAACTGATTATATTGATTTATGGTTTATATTTACTAATATTTACTAATTATAGAAAATTTCTAATTAATTTTACCAATTACCAGAAATTTATAATATTTATAGTTATTTACCATTATTTTTTGCTAATTAATTCTAATTTTTAGTAGATATCATAATTTAATGTTAATTTTTACATGTTTATGAAAATTTACTGATAATTTATATTAATAACAATGATTTAATGTTAAGTATTTCTAAGTACATATAATTTTTAATAATTATACTGGTTTACTGCAAAGTTTCACAAATATTTAGACATTTATGATATTTTTAGTAATTTTTTAGTGGTTTTTCAAATATTTACTTATATATGTAAATTTACACTAATTTTTACTACTTTTTTCTAACCATCTCTAATATTTACTAACATTTATTCCGGAATACTTATTTTTACTAATTATAGTGTATTATTGATAATTCTTAACAGTTACCATATTTTTTTACAATGGTTTAGTCATTAAAAATATTATAAAATAATTATATTTGGTAATAGTTAAATTTAATAAATTATATTAAAATTTTATTAATTATAGTGATTTAATGTTCATTTTTACTAATCATTACTATTTTTTCTATTTTTACTGATTTTTACTAATAATGGTAATTTTTAAAAATTATATTGATTTAATGTTAATTTTTAGTAATTTGTTGAAATTCTATCTAATTATAGTTTTTAAGATTCATTTATACTAATTATTTTTATTGGAAAAATATTAATATAAATTATTATAATCAAATACAAAAAACTATAAATTGTTACAATGTTCTATTAATTAATAATATTTATTTATCAATTATAAGTAAATACTATTAATTACCTATGTTTACTAATAATTAAATCTCATTATTTCATATTAAAAATTATTACTTATAATTAAAAAAATTACTTTTAATTGAAACTGAATACATCCATTTTAATATAACTATTGCACTTGATAAATATTTACATACATTTAACTCTAATAAATACTAAGTAGGAATATTAATTTCAAATATAACTAAAAATAAATAAAATAATAATTAAATATATTACATAAATACTTTAAAAATGAATCTTTTGTGAAATTAAAATCTACTTTCTTATTAAAACATAGACATATAACTGAATAATTGAAGAGAATAAGAGAAAACATAAGCATTGGAAAGCTCAAATGGATAACGATTCAAAAACAATATGGTTGTATATGTAGGTTACATTAGTAGCTATAGAACTATTTGAGATAGGAATACAATCAAAAATAATCCCCACTAGAAATATGTGACATGGTGGGTAAAATGTTATTTGGGATGGTACCCATCACACATACACATATGATTATAGAGTATTTTCCATGGGTATTAATGACTTTTCGCAATTAACAATGACAAATGAATGTCATTTTCCATGGGAGCCTTCTCCCAACACAAATAAATATAATCAATGAATGATATTTCTAAAGGGAACCTACACCAATAGGAAATACCCTTCGCTGAATTTTTTAGGGAATCTAACCAATAGTATTTTGGAAGGGAACCTTTTCACATCACAAATAAGTTTTTATTTAATATTATTTTCATTGGGATTTTAATATCATAAAAAATAATCCTCTGGCTTGAACTATTTTTAATGAGTGATGGTCTTGTTACAAATATCTAATTATAATAAATGATCTCCCCCAGTGAATCACAACATTGAGCAACATAATCTTGAAAAACAACTTATTGAAAGTCTAAATCTGGATGACTAATTTTTAATCTATGCACCATAAGATAAGCCATGTTTATTCACATTCTTCAACTATTTAAATCATTCATGATGGTTCATAAAGATTTTGATAATTTTGAAATAAAATCCATTAGTTGAGTCACCACATGTGTGAATCAAGGCCCATTTTCATGAACCATGTGACAATAGATTCCTTCTCAATTTTCCCTTTTAAGAGTTACGACCCCTAGGTACCTCTATTCCAATACCACAATATCTATTAGAATATCTATATAGGTATAATATTTTGAAACAATCTTCTTTATCCTTCCAAAAAATCCATCAACATTTTTGTATGATTGAATCATCTTTAGGCATAACCTTAGACATCTCCCTAGGGATCTTACTAATCATTTTTCATCAATGCACATAAAGATGATATAAAACAATTATTTCATACCAACAATAATGACCCCATATTTTCATGCATATATATCAAAACCATTTCATTGAACAATCCCTACACAACAAAAACAAACACAATATGATCATAATGGTACAGTTCCTTTAAAACAAGGAAACATAAACAACCAGTTCATATGTTCACTACATCATCTCCCCCTAAGCTCATCATAATAGGAATCCTACATAGGATTATCATACAAAATACATTTCCACATAACTAGTGTAATGGAAACATAAAAAAGGGTTATCTAAAATGGTCAGTGTGGGTAATCAAGGGAGATACATATGTTTGACAATAATATAGGTGTATGAGAGCATGAGAATAAAATTTGAGAAACATATCCTTAATATAAATTATCATAATCATGACTCATGGAATATTTATATACATTTTATAATACATGGATCATCAAGAGTCTAATAACAAGATCCACGAGTGAATAAAAATGAAATAATAAAAGTAATTGTGGCATACACATAATCATAGAATATATTTTCCAAATTTATAGAGGCTCACTTCTGAGGATATGATAGTGGAATGGGTTAATTCTTGAAACCATCAATGTAGTCAAGGATCACTCTCATGACCATTATAGTAGATAAAGTCCCCTACTAAACTAAGTTTACTCTCCATTTCAATCCAATCTATCTCATGAGATATAAATTATTATCCAATGAATTTTTAATATCCCAATAAGGGATAAATGTGATGGTTCCCTGAGCTGGTCAGTCACATGACCTCAAGCACACATCGCCATATGCCATAGGTTGCTGACCAGTAGAAAGGGTTAGGCAAGTCATCCATATAGAGACTATATTCTCTTTAATTAGGGTAAAACACCAGCAGACGTACATAAGAAATTGATTAAGAATATAGAACAATAACAACACTAATTTCATAAGATAACCAAACAATAAATACAATATATAATTGAAAGGGAAAACATTCTATGCCCATGTAAATGCCATAGTGACTAAAATGAAACTGAAAAATAAAGACAGTAAAGACTCCCAAGTGCGTCCCAAACCATTTATGGTTCCCTCATACATACTCCATCCACAAATCAACAATCTAGTCCTGGTCCCTTCAAGATAATATTTCCTTCCATAATAATGTCTGTTCATGTACCGATCATGTATCCCGAGGAGTGTGTAAGTACAACTTAGTAGGCCACCCCCAATAGTGTCTAAAACAATTCCAGTCAAAAAATAGTGTAAAAAGTTTATAAATAAATGAATATAATTCATAAATTAATTTTTATCAAATTATCATTTATTATTTATTTAATCATGTTAACTCTAGGGTTCTCAGGGATACCCATACCTCTACACTAGCTTCAGATCGTGCATGGGACATAAGTTTTCGAATGGTAATATCATATCTTAATACCGACTTTGACTCATGCCAATGATTAATGTATTAAAAGTTGATATGATATCTCACTATTTGATTCAAATCATTTTTCAGTTCAATGTATTATCATGTGATACCATATCTCGAAGTTCCATTATTACTTTTCATTAATTTGACACATAAATGCCAATGTTACCAATAAAAAATCATATGTAAGAGGACCATGTTACCATTCTTACTTCTCAATAGAATTCCAAAGGTCCCATTCCTTTACCCATAAGTATAATAACCATGTTACTATGTATACTTTTAATATGAATGACCAAGTTCCCATTCCTTTAATCACATGTATAATGGACATGTTACCATTTATACTTTTCAGTTTAGAATGACCATGTTTTCATTCTTTGATAAATAAATAATTTATAATTATTTACTCACCTAAATTCCATTACTAATTGAAAAATTACATAAATGTATTAATATTATTTACCTGGCCAATTAATTAGGTACACAAATACTATTAATTAAATCATCAACTTATTAATGAATAACAAAATTAATATGCCATAATTATTTTTCCAGAATTAATTATCTCATTCTAACTTTGAACTCTACTTAATTAATTCTGTAAATTATTATTTACATCATATTATCATGGGACACAATTAATTGATGATTAATTTTTTCAATTTATATAATGAAATATCAAATATCTAATCACCTGATTAACTATCTACATTAGAACACCTAATAATCATAATTAATTTATCCCAAATTAATTGTCTAATATAAAAACCCATAGTTTGCTGAGTAATTCCTCCACTAATCATCTATTTAAAAAATTATTCAATAAATAAAATTTTCAACCTAATTAATCCAATTTATTTAATAAATAGATAAATAATGCTTAAAATTCAAAATTTTAACATAAAAACATGTAATAAATGACTATAAGAATTGGGTTTTAGACCACTAACCTCAATTCATTGAAGGATGTTAGTTCAATAGAAATCCACAAAATCTATGTAGCACAATGACATTGATCTTTGTTCCAGATAAAAATCATTAAATCAATATCAAAGATATTGATACCTAATCAATATGGATCTTGATTTATAATTATAGATCCAGATCTCACCAATTTGGATTAAATCTAAAGAAATAGAGGACATATTCTAAAAAAAGATCATGGAATATGATAAGAAATAACGGGATAGGCATCAAGATGAGATCTATTTACAAGGATAAGAAAATATAGTTTATTTGGTCTTAAATTCATGAAGAACGAAGGTCATAAATCTATAAAACCACATTTTAATGCAATAGAATTTCCTAAAAATGTTAATTCTCAATCTATGGTTAAATAAGAGGTGTTTTGGGGGTTTGGGAAATTTAAAAAAACATCTTGTGAAAATAAACCGCACACATAGTTTTTCTAGGATGAGGAACATGATTAGGTAAAATATATACCCACCATGTAGACCTCACTATCCAAGGTCACATAGTTACCTGGGTTTGGGAGAACAGTTTTCTATAACCATTTTCCAACCGTGCACAACCCATTTTTTTAAAAGTTTCTAAAAAATCCTCCTAAATTCACCCTAGTCATACCTCCAATCAACGGTACATAAAAACAGAAAAAGTACTTGAATGTTCCCCCGAGATAAATCTTCAAAAGGTAGAAATCTTACTTACTCCACATCTTATATCGGCTTATCATCGTGCTATAAATCAATGGTTTTCTAATATTGTGAGAAAAAGATTAGGCCATTGAGCCTTGATATCTTGTTTCCTTTCCCATGTTTCCTCTTAAACACATCCATGTTTCTATAAAACACAATATATCAGCATAAAAGTTCTCCAAAACACATTATCATTGCAATCTGGCACACGTGTTGGTTGTTCCTCAAAGGAAACATCTATCTACAGGTCAGACTCATCTACAGCGACCACATGAGAAGAGTCGAGGTGATTCTCCTATGTTGTGACACATGAATGAAATCATGCACAATGGTTTATTTATATGGAAGATAAAATTGGTATACCTCATCTCAATTCTCTCCATTACCTCAAATGGTCTAATGAACCTGTGCGCCAACATGACATATCTTTGTATCCTATAGTGGCCCAACCTAGTTGAATCTCATAAGAACACATGATCACCTTTTGTATACTCTAGTGGTCATTTTAGTCTATGAGAATACAACTTCTTCCAAATATGAGCTATATCCATATGTCTTTCAATCTACTATACATGCTATGATATCTCTTGTATGAGACTCGGTCCCAAAAACTCTATCTCACCTACTTCTATACAGCATAGCGATGATCTGTACGGACTACCATAAAGAACCTCATATGGTCCCATGGGTATAGTTACTTGATAACTGTTACTATTTTCAAACTCTACTAAATCCAAATGGTTATCCCAAGACCAACCAAAGTCTAGAACACATGCTCCGACATATCTTTAACCACCTATTTATTACACTCTAACAGCTGATTTGTCTATGGGTGAAAATGTGTACTGAATATAAATTGGTTACAAAGTTCTTTATGCATGTCCTTCTAGAAGCGTAATGTAATGCATGAATCGTGACATGAAACTGTAGTCCATAGAACCCCATGGAGATGAACTATCTCCCAATCATAAATTTCACCCATCTACTCTACTATAATGGTTTCCCTTATAGGAAAGAAATGTAATAAATTTTTAAGTTAGTCCACAATGATCCAACTAACATCAATATTCCAAAATTTCATTAGAAGACCCACCAAAAGAAATCTTTTGTCATGTTATATCACTTCTATTCTAGAGTAGGAACTAGTTGTAGTCAACCTCCAGGTCGTTGATGCTTGAAATTCACCTTCTGACTAGTGAAGCATCTTGTCACAAACCATACTATCTCCATTTTCATTCCTAGCCACCAAAATAGTCATGGTAGGCCGTGGTACATTTTGTTCACAACTAGATTCACAGACCACTTCTTGGAATGTAATTCCTATATGAAATCCTATCATATAATCATAGGTACAACAACTAGATTATTCTCATATATGATATCTTCCTCATATATAAAAAATTTCTATGGTGTATCCCCACTTTAAACACATTCCATCATTGATATAAACTCTGGATCCTCATACTTTCTATCCCTAATCTTTCTCAAAAGTGTTGAATCAATTGAAACTAACTAGATTCATATTCTCAAAACTCTTATGAACCACCAAATGCATTTCTACCAACACAGTCATCTTTTTCCACTCTTCACTTGACTCTTGAACTGTCTATGTAATAGATTTCCTTCGCAAGGCATCATCCCACTATTTACATTCCCATGCACATATGTCAGTTCAAAATTAAATGAATCCATATACTCTACGCATTTATACTATTGATGATTCAAATACACTGTGAAATGATATGCCTCAAACTCTTGGGATCTGTATAAACTATATACCTTTCACCCAAAAGATAGTGTTGTCAACACTTAGGATCATAAACCACTACTAGAAACTTGAGATCACACATTGGGTAGTTCCGCTCATGAGGACTCAAGTGCTAAGTCCCATATGCCATAACTCGATCCCCTTTTATTAACAAAACCTTGAGCCTGATCCTATAAGAATCACTATAAACTATGTACTCCCCACCTGAAATAGTTAGGATCAAAATTGGTTCCATAGTCAAATTCTTCATTAGATTCGGAAAATAATTCTCCAATACTAGTATCAAATCAAAATTTATCAACTTCTTGGTAAATCCCAAAAGCAGGTCCACCAAGAAAGAATTTTTTTGGATGAATCTCTTATAATATCCAGCGAATCCTATGAAACATCATATATCAATACCATTCATGGGATTCACTTAAGAAACCAAAAGCTAACCATATTCTAAGTCCACTGAAACAACTCATTATAAGATGACATGTCCCATGAAGTGAACCTAATAAATCACAATTTGACAGTCATATAGCTTGGCATATAGTAAATTCACTCTCAATGTACTCACTAAAATGTGTAGATGTTAGTATGATCATCATAATTCATAGAGTACACCAATATTTCATCCAGAAAACAACCACAATGTTATATAGAAACTGATGAAATATCATGTTCATCAAAACTATAAACTATTATAGAGTATATATCAACCCAAAAGGCATTAAAAAAATTCAGTAACACCAAACATGATCTTAAGAGAAGTACTAGGTATTTTATAAGTCCATACTCTCAACTGTTGATACCCTGATATCAATTCTATCTTTGAGAACACGAAATCCCCCATTAACTAATTAAAAATATCATCGGTACATGAATAAGGATATCAGTTCTTAAAATTAATATTATTCAGCATTCGGTAATCAAAAAATAAATGTAATATCATGTCAAAATTCATTGAAAACATAATAGTTGAACCCCAAAGTGACGTACTTGGATGGATAAATCGTGTATCCTTTAAATCCACCAACTGAGTCTTGAGCTCTTGATTCTTAGACGGTTCCATTATGTGTGGTGGAATTGATACTGGGTCAACCCCTAGAATGAGCTCAATGGTGAATTCCACTACTCTCTCAGGTGGTAGACATTATAATTCTTTAGAAAAACATCTTGAAAAAAATCTACTACTGGTGGAAGGACATCTTGTCTAACACCCCCATCATCAAGAAATAAATTAATAAAATGGTTGTTATATCCCCCATTTTCTCTGTATCTGGACCTACTCAACCCACCAGGATATCCCACTCTCTATATGGAATGTGTGGGTCACCCTTAGGATATGTAAATGTAAGTATCCTAAGGTACCGTTTGATGTGGTATCAGTAAGAGACTAGTGAGTCCATTACAATAATCAGGTCAAAGAAATTCATATCCAGAAAATAGAGATCCCATAGATAATGATATTCCCCAATCTATAGTGAAGATACATTTCATAGATATATGCTTCTAGTTTATGTTCGCAATGGTGTATCAATATTCATTACTCCACTCATGTACTCCACCAACATGATAAAACCATTATAATTTTTTTATATAATGTAAGGAGAGGAACAAGTATCAAATAAAGAACTAGATTAAGTAGAGTCTTATATAATAATACATCCCACTTTTGATGGACCAACCTCATTGTCAACAAGTATAGGCTACACTGCATATAATTATCCTTCCCCACTTCACAGTGATGCTTTGTGACTCACATAAATAGCACCACTCTACTTTTAAGGGATCTTTAAACATCTTGTACCACTTCTAATACCTCTACCACCTCTTCCAATATAACTCCATGTTTTAGACCAATATGGTGTAGAAGACCCCTTTCCCAAATTATGAATCTACCCAATATCTCCCTCAACACCAGTATATCTCTTCCCCCAGCAGAAATTAGGTAGGTTTCCTATTCTTCCACAAGACTAAAAGTTTACAGGTGGCTAGGGAAAGTGTTGATGATAATGTCCTACCATTCCACACTGATGAAAGATCACACAAGTAATGACTTGTCCATCCGAAACTCATGTCATTGTACTCTTCTTCCCACTACCCTGGCTAAATATATCATAATGATGATTCCTTCTCTTGGAATTCACATCTCCTAATCATTATGTAATAACTACTTTTCTAGTAATGGTAGCCAAATTCAAGTTCCCTTAATCTATGAGATCCTGATCCATAACATCAGAAAAATTCATAAAAGATTTACTTTGGACTTAACGTCACTCTTCAGTCCTTCCTGAAAATGCTTAGTTGTAGCTTCCACATATCCTAATAACACTGAAGAAAATCATTTCATATCAGTGTAGTGTCCATCATAACCTGTCAAAGACATGCTCTACTATGTTAGATGCATAAACCATTCATCATTATATTGTATCAACATCTCTGGATAGAGGTTCTCTAATAACATCTCCAAGAAGTGGTTGAATAACATACCATTAGTTTTTCTAGTTTGCGCATGAATGTCCCACAAGTGATTTTTTGATCCATATAGCATATAAGAAGAAAGATTGACCCGCCTACCAACCGAAGTATCAAAATTATCACGTACTATATAAATGAACTCATCAAATAATTCAACCCCATCAGGTCCACCCTCTCCATTAAAAGTTGGAGGGTGATGCAAAGGAAACTCCCTTAACATATCATACATGCTTTTCAGTACCTACCATCAGTCTCTTTCACTTAATTACATGAAGCAAGAAAACTTGTCCTAGAACTACTCCCCTTCATCTTCAAATATCACCATCGGTGCCTCATGTTTCCTTACTACAAGACCATTCCCACACATGTCCCTCAGTCATCCCCTCAACAAAAATCGGGGTTTTATATTCTCTAAAATTCTAAACACACGTCTTATGTATAACAACAAATGAATATAAAATTTACACAATAGGAATAATTAAAATAGGTCTCAACAAGTTTTCCTATCATCTCGCAACACAGTCAATACTGAGGCTCTATCACTACCCTAAACCATCCAACACCATGATCATTGATAACAATGGTAAACACACTATCATAATCTTGTTTCTCACCTAGAAACCCAAGTTTTGGGGGTGGGGTATGAGTTCTGGTCAATTAATAGAGCCCTAGAATTCATTCAAAAAAAAAGGATTATACAAAATACATGAGTCGAAATGATGAAATTTTTTAGAATATCTAATAAAAAAAGGAATCAAATCTAAAGAGAGATCATTCCTCCAAGTGATCTCTTGAAAGACTTCCTTTTTGGCGAGACCGTCAACGATCTTGTTTTCTTCACAGATGGTGTGTGTAGCAATGATGTTGAATCTGTTGAGAGAGGTGAGGAAGTAAATCCATTGGGGGGTGAGAGACCATGCTAAGTGAGTCACACCCTTCCAGATGGATTGCATAGTGGTAGAAGAGTCACTCCCATTACACATCATTTTTTTCATCCTATTTCAATTCATTTTAGGAACCATATTTTATTTTAATATTACAATATGAGATGAAAATTCAAGTTCAACAATATAACCATAAAAAAAGTGGGTGATCAAAACCTTTCTCTAATACCACATTGTAATGTCTTGACCTGGGAGCCATGAAACGGTGCCCCAAGCCAGTTGGTCGCATATCCTCTGGAACAAAACACTGTATACTGGAGGCGTTCATCTAGTAGTGAGGGCTAGGTGAGACATCCATGGGAAGACTATACAATATTTTATCATAGTAAAACACCAGTGGATGTACATATGAAATAGTAGAAGTATATATTACTAAAACAACACCAATGTAAAAAGATATCCAAAATAACATATAAAATATTCTTCTAAAAGGGGAGATATTATATTGGTTATACATTCCAATGTGTGTAAAATGAAATTGAAAAATAAAGACACCAATGAATCCCAAGAGGGTCCTATACCATGTATAGTTACCTCATACAAGATCCAAACCAAATTAGAAGTCTAATCCAAGACCCTTTCCCTTAACCTATACTAGATCAATGAAGTCTATTCGGATACTGATCAGGCATCCCAATTAGGATGTGAGTACAACTCGGTAGGCTACCACTAATGGTGTCTAAAAAAATTCTAGTCAAAAGATATTGGAATCAGTACTGTAAATAAATGATCAAAATTAATAAATAATTAGTTATAAAATTATTATTATTTTATTTAATCATATAATCTCTAGGGTTCATAGGGATACACATACATTTATACGAGCTTTAGCTCGTTCCAGATCATGATGTGTTCCCTTAGTAATGTCAGATATTAATACCTTATTTAACTCATGTTGGAGATCAATGTATTCAATGGTGATATGATATCTTAGTAACTAATTCAAATCATGTTAGAGTTCAAAGTATTAATATGTGAATCCATATCTCAGTGTGGATTTATTACCATTCTTTAAATTCACACAAAAATTTCGATGTTTCAAACAACAAATTTATAAGTAAGATGACCATGTTACCATTTGTACATCTCAATAGAATAAAAATGTCCCCATTCATTAATGTAGAATTAAAATGAACATGTTAATATGCACAGTCCTCATTTTATTGACCATGTTTCCATTCCTTTACTCACAATTAAAATGACCATGTTACAATTTATACCTCTAAATTTATAATAATGATGTTCATCTTATTTCACACATAATTAATTTATAATTTATTATTTATATCAATTCCATTACTGATTAAAAAATTAGTTAAATGCTTCAATATACTTAATTATGTCCCCAATTAATTAGGAACAACCACTCCGTTAATTAATTCATCAAATAATTAATCAACATCAAAATTAAAATCCAGTATTTAATTAATATAAAATTAACTATCTCATTATAAATCTAAATTATTTATAATTAATTCCACAATTAAGGATCAAATAATAACTTAAAGCTACAAAAATAATTCACGATGAATTATCTCAATCTAGGAAAATCAATATCTCATAATTATTTGACTGATTAATTATCTAGATTATAACCCCAAATTATCATTATCAATTTCCCTAAAATTAATTATCTTATCAAACGTCCCATTTTTTTGGATTAATACCTCAATTAATCAATTAATTTACCAATTCATCAATAAATCAATTGGTGAACCAAGTTAACAAAATTTAGACTTTAATTTACAATGAATACTAGAAATTATAATTTTTCATCATTTAAGAATCAAATATGTGGTGGTTGTAATGAAATTCTAGACCACCTACCACAATTCATTGATGGACATTCATTCAATAGAGAACCCCAAAATTTGGGAAACAAAACGACGTAGATTAGATTTTAGGATCTAATCCTGAAATCAAGATAAATGATATCAATATCTAATCAATATAGATATATATCTACATTACACGATCTAGAACTCACCAATTAGGATTAAATATGAATAAATAGAGGATAAATTCCATCAAAAGATCAAGGAAAGAGAGGATAATGAATGAGACATGCATTGGGATGAGATCCACTTATTGGGAGACGAAAGGATCTTCAATTCAGTTTTTGAATCTTGAAGGATGGTGGTTGGATGAACATTGTACCCCTCAAGAAATATATATAATTAACCAAAAAACTCTTAATTCTAAGGCATGGTTGAATAGGAGGTGATTCAGAGATTCATGAGATTTTTAAAATAATTCTGCAGGTGATAATAAACTACACACACACTTTTTGGGGGTAGGGCACATGGTTAGGTAAACTATGCACCAAATGTGCGTCATTTACTATCTAGGGTGTCATGGTTTCCTAGGTTAGAGAAAACTATTTTTTGTAACTATGCACCATCCACGAAGAACCTGTTTTTCTTATATTTTTCTAAAAACTCCCTCTAAACACACCACATGTCATAACTCCAATCAAAGATACTTAAAAAAACAAATTTACCAAAAATTTAGCTCGAGATAACTCCATAAATGGTTGGGATCGTATAGAATTAGAGGGAGATATTTTTACCACCCATAACATAATCAAAATCATTTAGGTGTGTTAGAAAATATCATAAAACATTAATTATATCATAATGTATGAAATAAAATGGGATTCCAAAAAATATAATCATATCATAAATTTTCGGAAGATAAAGGTTCTATATTTAATTCTTCATTTGATAATAGAATTATTTGTTAAATGAAGTCAATTTTATAATCATTTTCTCAATTTATAACCCTTGTATGAAAAGCATGTTTCAGATAAACTATTCCATGATAAATATAAACTAATTAGTTAAGAATAATATTTGTATCCGGGAAACAAATTCCTAGTAATGTATAGGTAACCATAACAAATGTCATATTATATGTAAAATGTTTCTAAATGTTCATACAAAACATCTCTTAAGGATATAATAATTTGAATTTTAGAAACAAAAAAATTATACATAAAAAATATTCCAAATAAGTTTTATTTAAAATAGCCTTGGTGGATCATAATTTAATATTCAGTGCAATTTTTGGTTATGAAAGAATGTTTTGTCATATTGTACTTGTTAAAAAGGATATTATTTTCACATTTTCTTTGGTAAATTCCAAATTAAAATTCTTTTGAAAAAAAATTAATATTCCTTTCATAATATTGATTTAAAATTAAAAAATGTTTAAAATTTAATGAAATAAAACATATGAATAAATTTAAATTCATCTTTTAATCAATTTAAAAAACATGTATTTGGAAGAAATAAATGTTTTTGACTGAAGAGTGAAATAAAAATGTTTTTTTATTAAAAATGATCATTTGAATTCATGAATAAAAAATAAAGAAATATTACAGGAAACAATGTATTCCCATGACATAACCATAGGGAATAAAATTTAATTTTTTATTTATATATGGATCATAATATTTTATTTTCATAATTGTTGTCATAAACAACTAAATAAATGAGATATTACAACAAAAAAAATTTATAACTGTTTGGTAACTATTAATTGTATGCCATATTAAGGAATAATATAAAATGAAATATAATATATCATGAGAATAAATAAATTAATGATATTACAAGTCAATGGTATTGTATATAAGCCTAACAAATAAGGATTGGTTTATTAGAAAACATATGTATCTAGGATGGGAAATGGATAAAATAATACCTTATCATAAGCATGAAATTCAATTGTACACATTATAACCTCATGTATAATAAATATAATTTTAATTTTAATATATCATAAAAACATTAATATATATATGTTACCATATATGAATACCTTATTTTCTTTTATTACCCATTTTGATAAAAAATTTCTTTGTTAATGTCATGTTTCAGACATCAAATTCTTTCATTTTTTGTATGATTTGTTTTTTAATTGTGGTCCAATTATATTGATCACAGTTAGAGAATATACATAATTTTTTATAGGATATTAATATCATATATATTTTCATACTTTTTAGTATAATCCATAAAAGGTAGATATATAAAATGAAATAAACCATTCTTGATGATAGTAGACCATACATAAAAATCAATGTTGTATCCATTTTCTCAAATTAAATGAGTAAAATAATGGAAAAAATTTATATTTCCATAAATAATAATTTTTATGCTTTATATATAAAATATTTTCATCAAACCTATACTTATTACATTCAATGTAAATCATGAATAATTTGGATCACTTCGCAAGATTGTAGTGCACCTTGGACACGAGTGACATTGTCATATTTCCATAGAATTGAAATTATAAATTTATATGTGATATAATAATTATAATATAATTATAATATCATAAATATCATAAATATCACATATAAAAATTTAATCCATCTATAGAACCATCCATGAGGTGTGGTGATTGAAAATGAATAATATCAAATTGTGATGTGGTGGTTTGCTAAACAAATGATAGCTGATTTCATATACTATTTGATATAAGAGGATATGGTTGTAGGAAATTAACATAACATAAAAAAATTAATTATATGAAAGATAAAATTTTTATTATGTCTTTATGGTTCAATAATAACCAAAGGAGTTCGAAAAATAATAAAATAAAACACTTGGTTAGGGGTGTTACCTCTTTCTCAGAAAACTTCTTTTTATTTTCCCCAATAGTATTTATAGGTTAGATTTATGAAAAAACTAAGGAAACCATTATTGTAGGAAGGAATTAAAGAATACATTTTGGATGTAATTGATTATTTTATTTTTTGGGATTATTAATAGGAGAGGAGTGGTGGTGGCTTTGATAAGTGAGGTGAGTAGAAATGTTGAATTTTTTTTTGATTTAAAAATGTCTACGAATGGTTAATTATAAAAAATGATATAATATAGATTATTAATGATATTAGAAGATATGAGGCTAATAAATGTTCTTCTAAAGGGTTTTATACATGTTTAATGTCATTTTCAACCCTTATATTTTAGTTTAACCATTGAGAAACCCATTTTTACCTTAACCACAGTTTTTTTGTATCAATTAGTGTCAATTATTATGTTTAAATTTTAAGATAAGATAACATATCATGATTAAAAAAAATTCTATATTGCATTCTAATAAGTTAAAAAAAATATTTATAATTAAAACTACAGAGGTGGTGATAAATTTTTTTTCAATGGAGAAAATGTACAAAATATTTTTGAGTTTTTATATCAAATTTTAATATAAAATTGATCAAAATGACCGAAATTGAATTAATTTATGTAAATTATTGGTAATATTAATTTTTGAAACCATTATAAACAAATTAGTATCATTAAAAATCATTTAAATAAAAATCAGTGTTTTTAATATTCACTGAAAAACAATTCTTTTCCAAAAAATAGAAAAAATTACATTCATATAATTATTACATGTTGATTTTAGAAATTTAGATTATATTATTTAATTCATTCCAAAAAATATTAAAATATACATTTTAATATTGTTCGAAATAAATAAATAAAAAATAATTTTTTTGATGAAAAATAATTTTGAAATAGATATAGAATTTTGTAAATATTAAGTAATTTTATTTCAATTTCATTTCTTTATATAAAACCATTATAAGTAATATTAAAAAATTATTTATTACTATTTATATCAACATATTCACCGACTAGGGTATAACATTGGTGTTTAGATAATAATATTATTAATATATCACACTATTAAAACTCAGTATTTCATATAAAGCAAGTTATCAACGAAATTTAATTTAATCAACGGATAATAATTCAAAAAAATTCATAGAGCACCTATATAACCCTGTCACCTATATTTCTTCTTATATAATCTCAAATAAATCCTTAAAGTCCTTAATTTTCTCTCATTAAGCCATAAATAGCTCTACTTCTTTCCTATTTATTTGTAGTTTGTATCAAGCCTATGATCATCATGGTAGACCACGTGGATAATGACTATATGCTGGTTATATATTTTTTATATATCTACAATATTCCAATTATATTTATCTTATTATATATTACTATAGAAACCTCATAATGTATTAATTTTTATCTAAAAAACTATTCTTTATCTCAATAATTATCACAATTCTATTTTTGTTGTTGTTTTATATACCATGATATTCTAAAGAATAATATTCATTTAATGTTAAATAAAAACTAAAATATTATGTAGTTATAATTTCCACCCATTACAAAAAATATTTCCACACAATTTAAATTAGTTCTCCTAGAAATAAATTTATTTTAATCATAATAAAACATATTTATTTTATTGTGAAAATGAATTTTATATATCATTCTACAAAAAATTATTATATCAAAAAATAATTTAAATATTAATAATCTTACATATATAAGTGTTTCAAAATGAAAAATATAATAATTTTTATTTACACTCCACATGATCTTTGATAGGTTTAAGAAATTATTTATCCATTATTGTAGATATTTTAAGATAATATATAGAACTGATTAATTTTCACTACATAAATATAATTTCATTCATTTTATATCCTTAAAGTAGTTTCCACTTCTTTTTTATATTATACTCCATGAAATTAATATTCATGTTGATCATTACAGGACAAATGTACTAAATTTTGATTCTAATAAATCACAATATTCAAAAAATGATTATTATTTTTATCTTGTTTCAATATATTATTCAAAACTAGAAATGGTTGTCAAATGATAATATAATATACAATCTAAATTGATCATCATAAGAGTAATTTCTATAAAATTCTCTAAATCCTCTATAGTAACACCCAATGCTTTACTCAAATAAAACATCAAAATATTCTTCATCATTTTAAAAAACTAGGATTATAATTATTTGATATTTTTTCCCATGTTCATCATGTAATTTCTCATCAATTTTTTAATTACATAATTTACATTCATTTTTCAGGTATCATCCAATGTATGTCAATCTTTTTTCTAAACAACATAAACAACCATAGAATAACTATTAAAAAAATATATTCTTCATCAAGTAGAATCAATTCCTATTCTTGAAATGATATTTAATATTATAAAATGTATGCAATTTACATAGATCATATATTGTTACACAAATATAATTTGAACTTCTTATGAAATAAAATAGATCACATAACCATGAAATGAATATTCAATCACATTGTGTCTATATGATAAAACATGTGTTCTGAAAAATGTAATAACTCATTTCTAAAAACTATACTTATAAAAAAATATCATTTAAATCATTTTGATAATATATACCATTCTAATGATGTCAACATCATATAAAATAAGTCTTCCTCAAATAGCTTGTTCACAAAATTATATCCAAAATCAAAGGATGAATTCCAAAAATTTACCTAAAATATCCTTAATCATCATAAAATCTCTTCATATACACATTAAAAGTTGTATATATATTCATTTAAACTTATGATTAACATATGATTTATCATCTAATGAAATATTTCATTTCCCCTATATAACATTGGAATATCATGCAATTCCGTTTATTATATCCTCTCATATATTATAATGGAGCATAATGAAAATCATAATTAAACCAAAATATATCCCATAGAATTAACATTCCAAAAGTTCTTTTTTGAGACCAACCATCATGCATCAACGATGATTGAGTTAATACAGAATATATCCTTTTCAGAGCTATAAAACCCAACTGAATATTATCCAAAACTATAGTTTCATTAATATATCTCGAGATGGATTCATTTTTTATAAAAACACATAATATGTACATTTAAGCAATCTTATGATAATATACTATACATGGAATTTTCATCATCATCTATCATACAGTTATGTAATAAAATCTATGTATTACTTATCTAGTTACCAAGTATTATAATAGATGTAAACTCATATCAAATATGACATCTAAGACTCCAATATCCCAGACCTAGTGACTATTATGAAGCTATACCATAAGATATAATAGATAACATAACCTTGTATTGATTCGTTTCATATTTTTTATGAACATAATACACACATAATTACCATTTTAAATCAATGTTATATTATAAAACGTAGAAAAAGATAATATTATAAAACCTTTAAACACATTCATTGATTACACCATCATATCTAAGGGAAAGGAAAACTAAATAATGGTTACCTAGAACCCTTATTAATGGTTATATTAAACAGAATATGTCATTATTCAATAAGGAATAATAAATATTAAAATTTAAATAATCAAACAAAAAGTCCATGTAATCAATAACAACAACACTAAATGCATTTATGGATAATGTTAGTATAGTAATAAAATTGATAATAATAATTTCATTCAAATGAGGGAAATTCAATATGATAGACATAATTATCAAGGAATTATTCATAAGTATTTTCAAATATTTTTTAGTATATGAAAAAAACATTTAATATAGATAGATAACATTTTTGTATCACGAGACATATCCATGGACTGAGGGGCTATCTATATCTTGGACCCACCTGTATTGACATTTCCAGCACTTCAAAAAAATTGAATTATATATTTAATTAGAATATAATATTCCTTATCGTCAATTATTTTTAAAGGTTAATGAATATTTAAAATCAACATTTCCCCACTCATTCAAACTAAATTCATTGTAAGATACCATATGCATAAAATTTATGTGGTTTTGGAAATATGAAAATATATGAAAAAAAATATATATATCGAAATAAATTTTTTATCCATATAAAAATTAGCATATGAATGTTAATTTATCAAGGAAAATTCAATGACCAGAAATTAAATAAAATGATGAGATTTAACCATCAACTCATCAGAATATATATATTTTTAACGAATCAAACACTAATGGAGGATATAATAAAATAAAATAAATTTTTTTTTGAAAATGTCTATGAATTTTATTTTTAAAACCTCTAAAAAAATTTATCAGTGGATAAATATCAGAAAGTGGTTATCATGGTGGGAATATATGCTAATACCCCATGTGTTAAAAAGAAAAAATACATTTTTAATTTTCATTAATGAAATAAAAATCTAATCCTCTAAAAAATACATCAGAATTAATCATTCTAAACAATTTAAAAAAGAAACAATAAAATAAAAATATGATATTAAATAATTTTACAAAATAAAAATTAAATTGTAGTAATAAATTTTGAAATTATAAAGATGGATATAAAACATAATAACTAAACTGATAAATTTGATCAAGATTTGTTTTTTGTATTTTTTGGAATTTATTCAAGGTAAAAATAGTTGAAATGTTAGGATAAAGAATATAAATTTATTGAAGGACCATTTTATGAGATAGTATATGTATAATATGAAGGGTATATAATTATATTACATCATTGTAAATATATAAAATCCAAAGAAGCTAATATTTAATAAAATTCTTACCAGTTTTGTTACATATAAATTTTAACCCCTTGAGTGGGAAAATGTGAATATAAAATTTTTATACAATGATTAAAAATATATCCATGTAATAGACATATATGGAAAACTATATATTCCGTAAAAAATTAATTAAGTGAAAAATAGATACTATATCTCAACAGAGTGTAGAATTAGACTAAAACTCTTACAATGGTCATAAAAATGAAGGTAGAATTTTTCATTGAATTGATTATAAGAAAAAAATAAAAATAAACATAAATCAATGTGAAAATAAATATAAAATATTTTTAGGACATTACACTGATCATATAGGAATAACACATAAAATTAAGAAGCAATGTTACTGGATACAAATAAATTAGGATAAGAAACAAACCTCACATGTCTAACCACTTGTACGTAAATCAACCACAAAAATATTAAATTCATATTTCCTATATAGACATATTAAAACTATATAAATATCTATAGTTTCATATCTTCTCCACTTATTGTTATTACAACCCATTTTCTATAATATTTCATTATTATCACTCTTTCAGGTGTTAACTACTTTGTTTTCATATTTATTTCATTTGATAGTTATAGTACTTCTATCTTAATCATCATTATATCAAATAAATATTTTATTCATCAAATAAGTATCAAAGATATCAATTAAAAAGTTTTTTAGAATAATTTTATAACATTGGGTATAAAAAATTGAATCACATAGCTTCATTGGTGTAGTGGTCCATACATACACACGAGCAATGATATTATTTTTTAACATGTGTAAATGGAATGAAGTAAATTATATTATATATATAAAAAATAATAATTGTTTCAATGAAATGATATATATTCATTAAATCTATAATTATAACCAGTCATTTTAGAATCTGATGGAAAAAAATATAATTCTATCCATAAGAATTTAGTTCTCCACACACACGTGTGATGGTTTTGATTCCGATATGAAAGACTAGAAGATAAATAATTATTATTTAATAAGTATGACAACATCAAATTAAATGTGAGATACCTGAATTAATTTAATATAATTATTAGGATATTATTGATGGTCATCAAGGAATATGAAAAATGGAATGTGTTAGAAATAGAAGTTGAATGCCTCTAAAGGATGATGGGGAATGAGAAAAAATTGAGGCTGCTATCTATTTGAAATATAAAGACAAAAGGGATCCTTATGAGTAAGTACCAATATTTGGATAACCAATTTTCCTTGATAACTATAGTTTTCATGTAGGAAATGATGGATCTATTCATGGTATGGAACTAAACCCTACTGAAACTTCTTTGTGCTCTCATGTCATTCACAATCACGTAATGTCAAAGCTGCCTCATCATCCTTCTTTCATATCCCACTGATTTTAGATCAATAAGTTTCTATTTAACTAACTCTACCTTATGTTCTAGAATATATACATGGATTCCATTATTTATACAGGTATTCAAATTAAGAAAAAACTAAACTGTCTCTAGTGCATATAAAATATCAATACATACATGATCTTGTGGCAGGGAGCTTTGAAGAGAAATACTCTAAAATTTGGTATGAAAAATGGATTCCAGTATGAACCCCTAATTCAACTCTTGTGCCTCAACCTACAGATGATTCTCCCCTAATAACAATTCCTGGGAAATTACATGATACATTATTTCTTGTGTGCTGGAGGCTTTATAGAGCCTTCCTATAAAATTTGTACATGAATGGAGGTTTATGAAAGTGAAAAAATTGAAAGAATTCTAATGTAATAACTTTAGGTATATAATGGTTTAAGAACACTGATATATGTGTCAGTTTCAATTCATGTAGTATTAATAATCTAAAATATTCAAATGTTAGTAATAAAATGAATTTGATATGCTTTGATCTAGTAATACTGAAGAGGAAGAAATAGGGAATGTTATGTGTAACAGGTTAATGTAAAGATAGTGGTCGGAAATGATGAATTCTTAGATGATGATTGTGTACCATTGAAGTAGGTTAATACATGGAAAGAGGATGACATATGTGAGTTCGGGGTGGGAGACCATCTCATCATATCATGAGTACTAGATCTAGAGCTAATTGAACTTTGAGGGTATCTGTTTGTTGAATTTAACATTCAATCATTGTATTTCCCTCCCCTTTTCACATTTTATTCAATAAAAGGTGCCTCTGAACCTCAAAATTTGTTAATAAAAAATAAAAAATCAATGCTTTTTGTTAAGATGATTACCAATTATTTGTAAGAGTTCCTCAAAATTTTATCTTAAGAATCCAATGGATTCTATTGCATGAATATAATGACCAATAAAATGTATATATAAATATTTTAAATATATTTTTTTAGGTTTTCATAGATACTTGATTATAATGGTCGTGTGAATAATAGTCATGTGGAATTTTCCATCAATATTAAAGGAAATTTCACACATGGAATGACATAAAAAATTTAAATATACATAATTGTTTATCATGTGAATGTGGTACAAAGTGGTATTTTTTTGAATATAATAGTCTATAAATTAAATCCCTTAAAAGAAATTGAATAGGTTTTAAGGAATTTTAAATGATATCTTTTTTTTCAAATGGCGTTAGAAACCACTTGTATCCATAATTATGGTAAAAACTAGTTCACTCCTAAAGGGTAAAACATTTCCATTTAGAGTGAAAATTAGTTAAAAAATACCCCATTATGAAACATTATACCATATAAAATCCCCCATTTCCCTCTGAAATTTTTTCTCGAATATTAAATCATTTAATAGAATATATTTTTATACACAAATCAATTAATTTCATTTTGTTTTTGTGATATTATATTTACAACTAAAATATTAACAAATAAAACTATTTCAAATATAATGGCATAGATTATACATATTATTTCATAAATATATATAAAATTGTGGATAAATGTATAACAATACAAATATTATAATTTTTTATATTTTTAAAATTTTTTTTCTTAATTTTTCAATTGGTTTTCGAACCACTACATTATTACGAATGAAATATTTCATAAAATTATGATTTATTAATAATATCTAAATAAATTATTATAATAGAAATACATTTATTATAAAATCATGTAATTTATAAATCATTAAATTTTAATATTTACACTCATATATTTAATGGGAACAAATGGAGTGCCTTATTTAAACAGTACTCTCCCTCCTCAAGAACTACAGATGAATTTGGATAGGTATCTTGTCAAATATCTTCAATATTAATATCTATTACACCATTTAATTAATGTTATATTATATAAAATAACCATGTTTTTCAATGACACATTATTTCTAAAATATTATCTGTAGAAAACAATAATTGATTTTTTCAGTACTGTGAAATAATTACGTCAATGTCAAAAACAATTTTCGTATTTGAATTTAAAAATAAAATTAATTTTTTTTCTTTGAAATACTTTTAAATGATATTTTCTTATATATTTTTATACAATTAAATTTTAATAATTTTATTATATTTTTATATCATATTTATGTCTGGGTAATATCATCGACACGAAGTCATTTCGAAATATACATTCTATTCCCTTTCTTTGCTTTTGGATCCCAAGTATAGCCTTGATGTGGTATTTTAATCCATGACCATATTATGATGTAAGGAAACATATGTTCATAAATCAAATTTGGGATTTCATTACATATTCTGGTGAGGGAGAGTAAGTCGTCAGGTTGCTATGTCCCTGTTGTAGTGCGTGGATGTTGTGGCCATTGTGATTTCTTACTCTAAAAAAACTGATATCTTGGTGGGCTATTCATCAAATATCATGATTCTTGAAAAGGGATAATGTGTTTGATGGTGCACAATATATGGAAAATCAGTCTTAAAGGAAACTAAACATATTATTATATAACCATTAAAACAAAACCTTATATTTAAGAGTATGGATAGGATAAACCAAAATATTAAAAATATTTTCAATGGTTATATTAAATAAAAATTTTCTTTATTTTTAATATATAATCAATAAATTTTTAGTAATTAAATTTTTCCATGAAAAATTTCATCTTCTACAAAAGATATTTTTACTAACTATTTTTAGAAATTATTATAATTAATTTACATAAAACATAAAAATTTATTTAGAAAAATAAAATAAATTTTTAATTAATAATTTCAACATTATTTTAAAATGTATTTTTGATAATTGTCTAAATATATTTATTACCAATAAATAGTGAAAATAGTGAAAATATTGAATTTAATTGAATTTTTGTTTTAATTTCGATTATTTATAATGTAATAATCTATTTTTGATTAGTTTTAAAAAATCATTATACATTTCTTATTAATATTTAACTTTAATCATTATAATCTATTTTAATCTTTATTTTGGGATACATAATTAGTATACATAAAATTAATTTTCTGAAAGACAAGTTTGGTCACTTTTTTCAGTTAAAGTTTAAATTAAATTTATAATATTTTTTATTTTTATTCTATAAAACTAGATTCCATATTCAGAATTAGTGGAATCAAATTTGTTAAATAATATCAATTTAATTTCGGACAATATGAATAGTATGAATAGAAATATTTAATATAATAATAAGTGTAAATCATGTAATTTTTGTATAAAAAATCATTAAGGACTAAAAAATGACCATAAAACATCAGTTAATTATGTTGGATGGGTATATGTCATCCTTAAACATTCACATTACAAATATATTATCTTATACCATATATAACTATGATTATTTATACTATAATATTTAATATAATTTAGAGAAAAAAATTTCATGCTTTTATTTTTACTAACTATAATATTTTTAGTAAGTGGATATTAAAATATATGTTTAATTTTTAGAATTAACAAGATTTTTTAAAATGATATTAAATTCTAAAAAAAATTATCATTCGACATTTGAATGGAATTTAGTTTATGAAATCATCCATGGTTCATTTATTGTGTGTTATTTCATTTTCTAGTAACTATATAAACCCTATATGAGGAAAAAAATTGATGTCAACATAACTTTCAAAATAATTAATGAAGGATTTAATAATTTAAGTGCAAATATGTCATCCAATTAGGCCCAAATATTACTAGATGTGTTAATTTAGTAATATTCACAAAATAACTTCAAATATATTTAATTTGGATACATTCATACATCCAAATTTATTTATATTCATTTTATATTTTAATAAATTGTTACAATGTCTATCCCCTCTCTTATAAAAGGCCTTATTTTTTTATCATTTCTTCACACTACAAAAACTTTTATTTTTTAAAATACCAACCCAAATAAATAAAATTTTACCTCACCATTTATTATAGTTATTTATTTTATAATAATAAAATATTTATATTTTTGATGATATAATTCAATGTATGTTGTTTAAATAACATGTACAGTTATTAACATATTGTTTTTGTTTTATTTATTCTCCATCCTCCATACAATTCTCTCCAACTAAGTTGATAAAAATAATTTCCTAAAAGATCTCATGATTTTATTTCTTTATTATTATAACCAATATAAGTCATCATCCACTATCAATGGGGGAATGACATCATATTTTTTGTGTTTGGTGGGCCACCACCTAGTGAAATGATATAATTCATTTTCCATCACCGACTCTCATAAATATTTATAATGATAGATTTAATGTATATATATGACATTAATGTCATATTTATAAATATGAAGAAATAATATATCATTTATTTTCTTATATTTCAATACACATTAATATAATTAATTCGTTTGGGAATAAGTGTGGACCACGAAATCCACAAAGTTTTCTGATTCACAATTCTTCCAAAAATTACATGGATTATATATATAAATAGCTTAAAATAAATAAAATGGTATTTATGATATTATCATTATAGAAATGTAAAATAATACTTACATTATTTCGGTAATGATCTTTGATAGATGGAATTCTTACACATGAGTATGAACGATCTACCTTCTACATGAATTATTACATAGTTGATTTATCATAACGAGATTTCATGATGGGTATCAAAAATATAATATTAGTGTAAAATGGTAATTCATTCAGTATTATTATTATTTATATAATTTAATAGCCTCCAATTTGACCATATTTAACCAAACATAATCCATTTGGAAATTTGAGCTAAATATCATAAAAACATATAATGTGATCTCAAATAATTAATTGATTTTATATGAAAATAAAATAACTGAAATAAAATTTATAACAAACATAGAATATAATACTAATAACGTAACACACAATTTTTTTTAAAAATAAAATTATTTCTAATAGTTTAAATGAATTGTGTCAAAAAAAATTTCTTGTGTTACCTGAAATAATGAGTTCATCTTATATTTCATGCAACACTATTTTTAAACAAAACACATTATTATTACCATCATCATCATCATTATTAAATATAATATATATCCCATTGATATTTATGTAGGGGTTATGAACATGATTAACTGAATTATTAAAATAACTTCTACACATCTATACCTATTGAATTATTTGATGTCCAATTTATTTTAAAAGAAAATAAGAATTATATGAAAATAAAGGAAATATTTTAATTCACACTAGGTCATATGACTAATAAATTAATAAAATCACCCTAATTAGATTTTATTAATTAATTTTAAATTTAATATATTAAATCAAAGGGTTTATATTCAAACTATTGGATTCAAATATAATAGATAAAAATAGATCCAATTTTTTTCATAAAAAGATGTATTTAGCTCAAGGTAGTATGAACAGATTTTTATCGATAACTAGTTTTAATACAAAATTTTGGGTATTTATTAAATTTAATTAAAAAAATTAAAATAAATTTTATAAATATGAATGTATAAATTATATTATGGTGTTTTTATATTTTTCAATGAATTTTAATTATTTTGATTAATATTGAAAAATACGGTTTTTTAGAACTTCCATTCAGTCTAAATGATGAACGCTGTTAATTTATATTTATAATTAATTTTAAACTAAACATAGTTCTATTATAATTATATTAATATAATTTAGTAATAATTAATCAATTTCATATCTAAATGGGATATAAAAACATTATAAACTTCCTAACATTCTTCACTTTAAAAACGTTTTTTTTCTCGTCACATTTACAAGGAAAGTATTAAATTTAATTTTGCAACATATGTAAGATGATTTTTTCCAAATTGATTCAATATTTCTTATTAAATTTCTTTAATATTACATAACCAGGTCATATTAATTTTTTACCAAACTGATTAATGAAAATAGTTAAAAAAAATTAATTTCAATTAAGGTAAAAACAAGTTTAATAGTAATTAATCTTAGAATATAAGGTCTATAAATGACAAAAAAACATGTAAAAAATATTTAATGGGAATAGGTAGACCACTAAGGCCTTATTGTCGAGATGTGTGATTTTTTAAGCATTGTTCCATGAATGTGACCCATATAATAACTTAAATAATGAACATGTCAAAAAAAGAACCTTTCATCCATTTATTTTCTATAAAGCATTTACAGTAGGAATGTACTACATATATTCGGTTATAATAATTATTTTTAATGTTAAATGAGCTATTTTTATCATAATAATTTATCATTAATTATTATAGATGATATAATTTAATTAAATTATTACGAAATTCCAATACATGTATTATTTAGTTACTAAAAATATAAAATAAATGATACTAAAAATATTAAAAGTTAATTTAATTGAATTAATTATTGTATTAAATTAATTTTATATGGAAATATATAATTATATAAAATTTCAAACTAAATATAATTTTATTTAATTTTATTTGTCATATTTTTTAATTCATATTAAATGATAATTTCACAATTAACATTAATGATAAATTATAACAAATGATATTTTCTTAGTTATAATGAAATTATTTACAATAATATTTTCATAAAGTGATTTTTAAACACAAATAAATATTAAATATTTTTAATTTATAATTAATATATATAACACTAAATTGTAAAAAACATTTAGCGTAGTTAAGGTTAAAATAGTGTTATTGTGCGTTACATGGGAATGTGTTAATGTAAATTTTCAAAAAACATTTGATTTTTGTTCATATATATTATATATAATTTTTCCCAAATTTCCATTTTATTAGCAAGAGCTTCATGGTTGGCTTCAACATGAGCTATAAAACCCCCATGAGGAATTTTTCTAGGACATGAGTCCTTAAGCAGTGCCCGAAAATGAGTTCCATTTAGTTTAAATCCAAAAATTGGTCTCTTAATCGCATCATCATAGGAATGAGATCTGAAAAAAACATCTCTATGAGGAGGAACAATTATATCCCGAAATAGTATGGTTGCAAATATTCATCTTCATCGCAATAGTATGGTTGCAAACATCCATGGAGGCTTGTGAATCATGGAAAGGTTGCAAAGTGGAAAATGATGAAACCGTTCCACTAAGAGGACAAAGAAGCTCGAATCCAATTATATATGGGAGTGTCATAAATGAAAAACAACCCTATAAATAATTTTTGTGGGGGAGAGATTCCACTACACCTACCACCATCCCATCGAAATAATATTTTCAAATTATATTATATAATAATATTTATTATTCAATGTAACATGGAATAAAATATAAATACATAAATTTTTGGAATTTATAAGTTTGAAAGGAATTGTATATATACTTATGAAATTTTATTAAATTCTAAAAAATGTAAGATTGTAGTATTTTAATATTAATTATATAAGTTTAAATTAAATTAATTTTATTAATTAAATTTATTAAAATTTACTATTAATAAAATTTTAGAACTTATGTATAAATTAATAATACATATCTTTATAAATATATAGTTTATATAAAAATATGTTATTATATTTAAAATTGTTAATATATAATTTTCAAAATATTTTAACTTTTATAGATTTATGTTATATTATTTTAGTATATTTATTACGATATATTATTTTATTTTTTATCTTATGAAAAAAAATATTTAAATTAATATATTTGTTAAACATAGGTAAATAATGTGAATGTACCTAAAAAGATATACACATACAAACATTGAAAAAAAATTATTTTAATAAATTTAGAAATAATTATTACAAATTAAATCTAGTTATAGGTTATGTAATGTAATATGATTAAAATAATAAGTATACCACAATCATTTTATGAGTAATGTGCAATGAAATAATTTTTTTTCCGAACAATAAATAATTTTATTGCATGTATTTTTTGTGAAAGTTGTTATATTATTTGAAAAACTTGAATTTTAATTTACACATTGTTGACCCATGATTCATCCATCTCTATGTATCTATGGACCAACATCCCAGCCTAAATTGTTTTATTTATTTATTGCCACTAGAACCTATCATTTTCATGCGAGTATCATTGTAATGAATAGGTGTTCGATTAGGGGACATTGACTAGAGGTGTTTTTGATTGAAACGAGACTAGTCATTACTGAAATATGTGATAATATAAAGTGAAGGAGTTCACCCTATGGTTTTGGTTAGTTTCCCAAATTATGATATACCAATACATAGAATGTATCTTTAAATCCAAACACATTTATTCATAAGTAATTAATATATCAGAAACATTTGATTATGTGGTATAAATATATAATATTTTGTAAAATTTCCTTTGATAATCATATTATTATAATTATAGATAATCACTAAGTATTTTTATAATGAACAAGGTTTTAGTTATACTTTTCACATGTAACATTGAAAAATATTTCTGAAATTATGGATATAAATAAATATCAACATATATATCTATTACTTTTAAAATTTAGTTATATGTATGTTAAAATGTTTATAATATAATTCATATCTAAAATAGAAATTCTATAAATATAGAATTTTTATTGTTCTTGATATTACCATCTAATGTATTATTGATATTTTATGTTATATTTTTTATATCTCAATAGTTAATTCATAATAATTGTATGATCATGATATGACATACCAATGTATGATCCAAATATCATTTTCTGTTTTCTAGTTATATAATTTTTAATAATTACAATTTCTTTTCTGCATTGATAACACACATCTCATTAATGTCTCTATGTATGTAAGTAGATGTTTTTCTGGTTAAAAAGTGTTATGTATGTCTAACCTCTAGACCCCCTCAATTGAATGTGAATATCATTATAATAAAATGATGCTTGATAAGAAGTGTTACTTTTTTAAGATTGATTTTTTCATCAATATTTATAGGAACCTAATGCTTCGTAAAATATAAGCTAATTGAGGCTCTAAGAGTCCCCTAGTAGTTTTTAGATTATCACATAATGATTAACAGATCCATAGAAAATTTTTTATGATCAAGTCATTTATTTTCTCAAAATAAATTTTAAAATTTTAAAATGTATTATGTTGTGGTATATAATAATTTATTAATGATTTTTTCATGGTAATAATATATATAAAAATATATTTCAATAATGAGGTGATTTGTATAGATATTTATTTTAGCTATAGTTTTCCACCTGTAATAGTGGTGAATCATCATGATTGTGTGACAATTGATGATGTTTTTGTAAATATTCCAAGTCAGTTAAAACTATCGAATGATCAATAAATTACATCAACTAAATTTACACATATTCAATATAATAAATGATTTTGTAACACCGAGTATCTTATAGTTGATCATTAGGATTAAATGGATTCATCAATGTTATTTAGGAAATATTTTAGTAATGGTATAATTAAATTATATGTGGCAATTTCTAATATTGATGAGTTTCAACATACTACTAAAGAACTATGTTTTGTGAGATATATATAATTAAGTACTTTATAAAACTATTATTTTTTTCTTCTCATTATACTCTTTTGATAAAACCATATTATGTGAAAGATGATCTTCATTATGATGTAAATTTATAAATATCCCTTTGTGTACTCCAAATTATTGAATGATATAATTTTTAAGAGGAAGTATCAAGTTTCATATTAGGAGATGATAGTGGTAAGGGTAATATGGGGGATGATAATTCTATGGTTCCTAGGATAGATATTTATCTACAATTTAGTGGTAGTCTTCCTAAAATATTATCTTCCTTAGTTTATAGAACTTTAGGTGCACATCATTTCAATTCGAATATCATTACATATGCTACTAAATTCCCTAAAATTATTGGGAATGGATATATATCAAAAGATAACACCATATGTGTCAGGATGGAGTTTGATGGTAACTATTCCATGAAAAATTTGATAGAAAATACCAAATTGAGGGGAATTTTTTATTTTTTGTTGATTTTTCAAATAAGTAAAAAATATCATTCTATATGTGAAATACGGGCCTAAATTTAAATTCAAAAGGAGGGAAATATATTTTAAGGTTTCATCATATTCTAAGGGAGGATATGAATAATATTATATATGTTTTAAAAATATATCTTACACATGTTTATATAATGAATAATTTTGTGTCCAATTAATTAGAAACGAAAACGAAACCCTTTCGAAAATTAATGTAGATATTTTTCGAAAATAATTTTTTTATACACATAAGTGTGTTTTATATCATTAAATTAACCAAATTATTTTTCATAATAATTTTAATGATATATATATTACTTATACAAATATTCAATATTCATTTTATATGTTTCAAATTTAATAGATAATAATAAATCCAATTTTATGCTTAAAACAACTTTTTTCTAAATAAAGTGGTTTGGTATCCTTTTTAAAAATAAAATTTTTTAAAAGTAAATAATGTAATATTTATAATACTTTCATGAAAAAATAAAAATTACTTTTAAATTGGGATACAAACATTTCCATAGTTTGAATTTTTGGAAATTTTCTGAAAAGATTCATTTTTGATGAATTGTTAATCAATACTAAATTTTAATTAAAATATACTAATAATTTAATTTTTTTATAAATTTAAAATATATTTTAATTTGATTTTCAAGAATAAATAATTCATTTACAAATATTTTTGTCCAAAAATTCTAATTTTAAGTAATATAATATTGATATTGGATATAAAAACCTTGTTACTTGTTAAATATGTTTGCATTAAAAACCAGCCGTCTTATCGTATATATGGTATTAATTATAAATTTAGTTTTTACACTTATATTTTTCTATGAATGTGGAAAAATGGATTCCATATTTGGAATGAGAATAATATTATATTTAAGTTATGTTCAAGTTAATTTTTTTTATAATGATTAGTGAAAATAGTTTAAATTACTCATGATGATTAAGTGAAAGAATAGTATACCACAGGACTAAACATTAAACATAAGGATAAAATTTACCTTGAAACCTATATATAACCCATTTTATATAAATATTTGATCCTTACACCTTATAAGATGTATATGATTCATTTACTCTACCCATTTTACATGGTTGAAGCGTGGGACGAATTCTCTCTTTTTAAAAAATACAAGAGTGCTACACCTCTCTAATAAAAGGGAACCACCTATCCCCCTCTCTTTACACCATCAAAACCAATTGGTTATCAAAATAACTAACCAAAATAACATATACACTACCATCATCACCTTACTTTTCCTAATAAGTGTTCATAAATCCTTCCAAAGAATTCCATTGCGGCAAAACAAAAGGTGATAATTGATGAAAAGGTAATGATCATCAACAAACATTGTTTTTTCATTTGTTACATAAACCGAAGAAATTAGTTTTATATTATTATTAAATAATAAACACAATATATTATATATAATTAGTTTTTTATGATATGTCTATGACCTACAACCGCACACACTTCCATCAAATGGGATACAAAATCATCGTTCTTGTGTACAGAAGACTACCCCCTAACAAACCAATGTTATTCCATATTCCATTACAACCATTAAATATAACACCATCAAAACTTTTATGGTATGATTGTCATAAATATATTCTATTTATAGACTATATTTTGTAAAGAATTGTTTTTCCTTTGAAACAACACTTGGTTAAAACCTATCCATTAAACATAAATTTTCCACTTCTATGTATTGAATTTTGAAAAAACGGTCATCTAGAGTTGTGACCATTAAGTCATTTAGAGTCGGAAAGAACCAACATAATTTTCTGAAGAATAGTAACATACTCTTATTAATAGTAATATGAATATAAGTATAACCCTTATGAATTGTAAATAATTATAATATAATATTTTCTTAAGGTAATAATATAATGATATGTTAACTAATTTTTCAATTTGTCATAAAACTAATTATACGTTTAAAATTATTATTTTTAGAAATAACTAAAATTTTATTTAAAAACTAAATTAAAAACCAATAGAAAATTATTTTCAAAAAATGGAGTTCATTTTTTAATTCTACACATAGAAAAATGATTAGGATGAATTTTTGGGATTTTTATAAAATAACTGAATTTTTCATGAATAATAAAAATAAAATTTGAGTTTTCAGTAGTTTAATGACATCATAATACAGTAATAATTAAATATTATAGTCTGGAAAAATTTGTTATAGTAACATATTACATGAGGTGTCCCAAGTGTCTTAAACCATGCTCAAATACTATGGGCAAGCCCATGGTTTTGCAAAAACCATTAATGGGGAGCCCCTTTTAATTAATAAAACACGCTTTCTTAATTACTATAAATACCAACTCACCCCATTCTTTATTGATTCATTAAAAACTCAATATACTCAATGATATGGTATTATTACTTCCATAGGATTCCTCCCAAGGTGTCCTCAAACACCCAAATACCCAACCTTCATGTTTTGGGAGTTACTCTACAAGGTAAGAGAATCCACCACCTTTAATTTTTCTTAATGATTTTGTTATGTTTTCTATTTTATTTTCAATTAGATTATGTTGGGATATTCCATTCTATATTCCCATTAGTACACATATTATATAAAATTAATGACATAAACCCTATCTCTCATTAATTATTTTATGAAATTTTATGTGACGTCGTCAGACTGCCGAATTTTTTAGTGAGATTTCTCAATTTTGCTTCTATTTTGTGTTCCTTTATTTTATATTTCATTCCTCATATCCCCTAATCCAAGTGTTATGATAATTATAATACCTTACATTATCTTAAATTATATTATGATATTGTGATATTTCATCATCATCTCTTTTCCCCCCTCCTCTTATACTAAAAATGAAAGCACCGTCCGAGATGTGTTAATTTATCACATTCAAGGATGACGAGTTCTAAATTTTAATTACCAAGTCCAATTCTGGTCATGAAACCTTTTTATGGTTTAACCAGATCTGAATATATTTATTTCATCTCAGTAATGTTCTATAATATTTACAAACTCATAATATAATATTATAATACAAAATAATTTCTTTACGAACAAAACTGCCAAGTTAATCCAAACATTTGTAATTAACTTTTAACTAATAAATCATCATCATGGTATATAAACCATAAATCATTGTAATATAATTTATATCTCTATAATTCCATTAATAAGATATATTAACGATTTTTGATGTTTATCTACACATGAACCAAACTTCCACTCATGAATACAAGTAAACCGATCATGAAAACCAAGGAAGAAAATGCTTCAAAACCCATAAAATTGAAAATCTTGAACCCATAAAGGGCCAGAAATTAGCCTAATAAATATATAATAAATCATTTAAATATATATGAGGTCTTTAAATTATTAATTAATGAAGATAAATTTTATTATTTAGGTCAATAAAACCAACATAGAACACAATCCAACATAAGGTAAGCAGTCTCTTATATCACTTCTTATTATGTGATATTTCCATTGTTCACCACATATTTCTTGCATGTGGTGTATGTGTACAACCATTTGATATATAATATCATGAATCTTTTTATGTTCATGGTATTCAATGGATCATTTTATAATTATTAATCCATTGTCACATGAAATGATTTATTACAACATGGTATTGGGCTTTGTGTCAATTTTCCATTTTGTTGTGACTTTGTATTTTGAACCTAATTACTCTTATGTGGTGTACCTACTGCCAATTTGATATCACTTTTTATTTTAAATTGTAAATATATTATATATCCATATTATGGATTCATGTATGTGATTATTTTCTAAGACATATACCATTTTACATATGGTGTTTATTGAAAATGTTGTTTTAACTGTGGAAGTGTTGATAAATCCTTATCCTCTATTCTATAAAGATAATGTTAAGTCATATTTCTATTTTATTGAAACTATGTATAAAAAATACTTTGGACAAGCAGTGACGGTCGGGGCCCTCTATATCCCCTTGATGCATCAACAGGTCTCATGAGACAAATCAGTTGGCGACAAACCATTTGAGTTTGTTTAAAAAAAAACGGGTTTCTACTCAAAGAACTAAACCATTTTAACGGTATTATGGTATCATGTGCAGATAAATGACATCCAATTAATAATCATTCTGTATAATCATTATCATCTATTACTATCCATGTGGTTTTCACTATAACAAAATCTATGGATGCAGTTTCATTCTCATTTTGTTAATGGCATGAGTTTTTCATTTATTAACCCTCTCATATTAATAATGTCAAATTGTTTATGATTCAATTATTATGAATTCATGATTTCACTAATTGTAACCCTTACTGAGAATTTGAGATCACCACTTTAATTTTTTAACCTTCAACATTTTATAAAGGGGAGATCATTAATTGACTTTCGATGGAATCAGTTTTTAGTTTCTGTTATGTATTGTATTATGTAAACTTTTACAATGTAATTTGATGTACATATATGTATCTAGTTTCTTCAATACAACTAAACTCATCATTACATTGGGATTTTATTCCTTTTAACCATGCCAATATATTATGTAATGCACCGGCTCTGGTCAAGAGGGGTTAGGATTTTCCAGTTGATATCAGATGAAGTTTAGTAGAAAAAATGGAAACCAAAGTAGGAAAGGTATAGTAGAGAACAAACACTTAAGGTAGTATTTAAAGATAAAGGTACAATAACGTCCTGGTATTATGGAATGGAATATATTATGTGAATATTTCTAGCAAATACACCCATGTCTAGTTACGAGCAGGTAGAGGTGGATCTAGCACAGATGTACCTAGGAGTGAAACCTCTGACAAAGAGTTTTGGGGTTGAACAATGGTATACTAGTACACGACAATGGGCCATGCTACAGTCATGATTACGAAACACCTAGGGGATATGCTTAGGATAATTCAAATTTTATATACAAGTAATATGAATGATTTTAATGTAAATATATCCTCATATAATCCATGTTAAAGAGATTAGTTATGCATATAATTTCAATCTATGTTATGTAATTCTATGTTTGATATTCATAACCTAATCTAGTAAATGCCATTTTTTAGAAATTATGTCCTATGGAAGAATGGGAATCAATACTTGTGGGAAATTTGGGGATCTCCACATTAATAAGATCAACACAGTTAATTTTGGATCAGATCATTTCATGACCATATTGGGAAAACTTACTCAAGTTTTAACGAATAACTACTACACACCTGTGTTGGATCATTTCATGTGGAAGAATTACCCATTATTCAGAGGGATGACTAATGCAGTGGTTACTAAGCAATTGATCAAGTCCCTCGAAAAGATATTCATCGTATTAAGATGCCATGAAAAGGAAAAGGTAGTATTGACATTATATTGTCTCACGGGAGAAGCTGATCAATGGTGGTCCTTGATTCAAAATACCATGTTGGAAGAAAAAATATAAGATATAGAATAGAGTAATTTTATGGAAATATTTTTTACGAAATATTTCCCTCATGAGAAACAAACCAAAATAAAGAGAAAATTCCTTGGCATAAAGAAAAGGGAAGAATATAGTGTTTCAGAGTATGATGCTACCTTCACAAGGCTATCTAGGTATCATGTAGATTACCTACGTCGCTCGGTAAACATGATTGATCATTTATTTAAATGACTTAATCCAAGTATTCAAAGGGCAATGGATTCTCAAACATTTTAATTATATTATTAAATTGTATCATGTTCCATAAAAATGGAGAAATATTTTTCTAGATCAATTTTTTAAGGAAAACCAATATAAAAAGTGGTACTCTAATAACTATGGGAAAGGTGAAGCACCAAAGAAGAACAAGAGAACAAAGAAATTCCCATTATGCGAGAACTATGGATAGAATTATCTTAGGAAATGCTTAAAAGGAATGGCAGTATGGTTAATGTGGGGTGAAAAGGGTCATCTATCCAAAAAATTAGAGGGGAAGAAATAATTTGATGTTGTTCAATGCTATAATTGTAGATATATGTGACACAATTAAAATGAGTTTCCTAAGTACCAAAAAACATGAATCAGAAAAGGCCACAAGAGAAAAAGAGAGCTCATGGGATTACAACCGTTGAAGATTATATTCCTAATGATGTGGTGGTAGGTACATTAATTGTTTCCTCAAACTTTTCCAACACATTATTTGATTCTGGACTATCAAATTCATTTATGTCTTCCCTGTTTTCCAAGAAATTTAGAAATTCCTAATTTGATTTAATAAAGGAGTTGTCAGTCAAAACTCCTTGGGGATGTATCATTGAAAAATGGCTTGTCAATTAGTCTCCCTCATGACACATAAACATGATTTAGTTTCTAACCTTATTGTTATACCAATGGTTTAATTTGATATAATTATTTTTATAAATTGTCTGTCAAATTATGATTCCATGATCTATTATAAGAAGAAGAAAGTTACAATTTTTAAAAATGGTGTATAATCTATTATCAATAAGTGCAGATACCTCTCCACTTGATTCTTATCAATATCCACCACCAGTAGCTCTACTGAATGCAATACATGTAGAGGAAGAAAAAACAATCTCTATGGGAAAGGAAATAAATCTTCAAAATGAAGATGTGCATAAAGTGCTATAATACATTGGTGTATTTCCGGAGGATTTACCTAGACATCCTCTAGGGTGAGAAGTTGAGTTCTTTATTGATTTAATCCCTGGTGTATGACCTATACCAATGAATCCCTATATAATGACCACTATGTAATTAGCGGAGCTAAAGAAACAACTAGAATAATTGATTGAAAAATGATTTATTCAACCTAGTGTTTCTCAATGGGGAGCCCCTTCACTCTTTGTCAAAAAGAAAGATAGGCCTATGAGTCTATCCATTTATTAAAGGTAAATTAGTGCTATTTCAATAATTAATAAGTATCCTCTACCTTGGATTGATAATTTATTTGATAAAATCCATGGAGCTCAATAAGTTTCAAAGTTTGGCCATCAATTCAAAAATCATCAGCTACATGTATGGAATGAAGATATTCCTAAGGCAACATTTCAATCTACGTATGTGCATTATGAGTTTAAATTGATGCCTTTCAGACTGCCTAATGCACTCTTTTTTTCATGGATTTAATGAATAGAGTTTCCAAGTAATATCTTTATAATGTCTTTTTGGTATTCATTGATGATATGCGGGTATAATCAAAAAGCTATGAAGACCTAGAGAATCGCTTGCAGATTATTCTGAAAACTCTTATACAGAATTAATTAGATGGAATGTTTAGAATGTGCAAATTCTAGCTTCAATCAGTTTCTTTTCTGGGTAATATTGTCTCTAGAGATGGAATATTAGTTGATCCTATGAAGGCAATGGAAATCTAAGAGAGAAACACACCAACAAACATAACCAAGGTACGTAGTTTTATTGTCTTAGTAGGTTACTATAGGAATTTTTGTTTAGAATTTCTACCAACTGGCTAACCCACTAACCACGTTAAGATATAAGAGAAAAGATTGTGTGATATAAGAATGTACAAAATGATTTAAATAATTGAAAAGAAGACTGGTCAATGCCCCAATTTTGAATCATCCATCTATAAATGATGGATTTGTAATATACATTGATGCCTCAAAGAATGGGATGGGTTTAATACTTATGAAAAATAATAAATTTATTTATTATGCATCAAGGAAGTTGAATAATCATGAACCAAATTACGCAACTCAAGATATTGAGTTAGTAGTCATAATCTTGGATATGAAAATATGGAGAAATTATATTTACAGAGAAAAATGTGAGATATACACAGATCACAAGAGTATCAAATACATTTTCACACAAAAATAACTCGACATGGGGAAAATAATATGGCTCATATTACTCATAAATTATGATTCTTTAATATACTACCACCTTGGAAAGGAAAATAAGGTGGTAGAGGTATTCATTAGGAAATATCATGTACTCCTGACCCAAACGAGGATTGAGAGATATATAATATTCATGGATCTATTAATGATGGATATGGGAATTGTTAAGGATTGGAAAACATCTTTCCCCTTTCAAATGATTTTTAAAATATCATTACTAGTGAAGGTAACAATCTCTCTATCTTGTGATGAAAATCTACACAGGAAAATTAATTCTGTTATGGATGGGATATTGAATGACTTTGTGTATGAATAAGGAGTTATGAAATTTGGAAAGAGGTTGAGTGTTCCATCAGTACCTGAGTTAAAAAGTGAACTATTAGGTGAAGCTCATAGCTTAAATTTCTCTATACACCCCGGTAGCACAAAGATGTATAGAGATATGAAGGCATATTTTTGGTGGGATAATATGAAGTGGGAAATAAAAGACTACGTGTGAAGGTGCCTAGTTTGTCCACAAGTAAAGATAGAGAAACAACATCCTCGAGGGGTGATGCAACATCTACTTATTCCTATATGGATTTGGGATGACATTATAATGGATTTTGTCACTGGAATACCAAGGACACCTTGAAGGAATAATGTAATCTGGGTGATTATTGATTGTCTCAAAAAATAAGCACATTTACTTGTTACAAGAGAGGATTTACCACATGAGCATCTGATAAGACTTTATATTAATGAAGTTGTAAGACATCATGGTGTACCTTTATCAATTGTGTTCAATCGAGATCTTGGGTTTTCATCAAAATTCTTGAAATGTGTCTAGAAGTCTTTGAATACTGAGCTTTATATGAGTACTACTTATAACCCCCAAATCAAAGGTTAGCCTAAAAGAACTATTAAAACACTAGAAAATATGTTGATATAATGCTCTCTTGACTTCCAAGTTATGTGGCATCCATACATGCCTTTAGTGGAATTTTCTTATAACAATAGTTACCATTCTAGTATTCAAATGGCTCCATATAAAGCATTATATTGAAAGAGATGTCAAACTCCAACTTATTGGGATAATGTTGGTGAGAGGGAACTTATAGGTCCATAACTTATAGAAGAGACCATAGAGATGGTAAATCCAATCTAGGCCTATATTCAAGAATCCTAAAGTAGGTAGAAGAAATATGCTGACAACCAGAGAAAATAAATGGAATTCCATGTGGGAAATCATGTCTTTTTGAAAGTATCTCCATGGAAGGGTGTCATAAGGTTCGGTAAAAAAGGGAAACAGATCCCTAGGTACATATAAACAATTGATATTCTAGAAAGAATCGAAGTTGTAGCTTATAATTGAGAAATGCTTCCAAGTCTCTCCAATGTTCATGATGTGTTCCATGTGTCATAGTTGAAGAAATACATGTCAGACCCAACACATGTAGCCACTTATGATGAAATGGAACTAGAACCTGATTTGGAATACATTGAGGTGCCTATCAAGATTCTTGACACAAGGGAGAATGTATTGAGAAATCAAATAACATTTCTACTAATGGATCTTTGGAGAAACCAGAATATAGATGATGCAACATGGGAATCATAGGATTTTATGAAGGAGAACCACCCACATCTTTTTTGTGGGATTTATACATAAAATTTCATGGACAAAATTTCCGAAGAAGGAAATAATATAACACCCCCAACATTTTATGATATTCTTCTATTAAATATATTCTATTAATATAATATATTTAATAATGCACTTTGTTTTTTTTGAAACAACACTTAGTTATAACCTAGCAATTGAACACACAATTTCCACATTATTTTTTTGAATATCAAAAAATGGTCATCTAGAGTTGTGAACAGTAAGTCATTTGGAGTCTGATAGAACCATATTAATTTTTTGATGAATAGTAGAATATCATTATGAATAGAAATATGAATAGTAATATGACCCTTATAAATAGTAAATAATGATAATATTTTATTTTCTTTAGGTAATTAGATAATTGGACCTTAATTAATTTTTCAATGTGTTGTAAAGTTAATTATAACATTAAAATTGTTATTTTTTGAATTTACTATAATTCTATTTAAAAATTAAATTAAAAATACATAGAAAATTATTTTCAAAAAAAGGAGTTCATTTCTGAATTCTACACATTGAAAAATGGTTAGGATGAGTTTTTGGGATTTTTCTAAAATACTAGAATTTCATTTTGAATAGTAAAAATACATTTTGGAGTTTTTGGTTGTTTAATGACATCATACTGATGAAATAATTAAATATAAAAGGCTGGAAGACTTTTGAACAGTAATATAGAACATGAGGTATCATGGGTGGCATTAATCATTGGAAAATACCATGGGAAATCCCATGGTTTTGAAAAAACCACTAATGATAATTCCCATTTAATTAATACGAAACTCTCTCTCAATTACTACAAATACCCACTCACACCCTTCGTTTTTAATTCATTAAAAACACATTATCCCCGAAGATCTGTTTTTATTACCTCCCTATGAGTCCTCCAAGGGTGTCCTCAAACCCTTAATGACTTAAACATCATGTTTTGTGAGTTACCCTACAAGGTAACAAAATCAACCAACTTTCGCTTTTCTTAATGCTTTCATTTTATGTTTTCTATTTTATATAAAATTGGAATATGTTTTGATATGAAATTCCATATTACAATTACTACCAATATTCTATAAGGGTGATGATATACATCCTTTATCACTTCAATATATTTTATGAAATTTTATGTGACGTCGTTAGGCTGTAAAATTTTCATGAGAGATTTCTCAATTTTGCTTCTATTTTTAATTTCGTTATTTTATACTTCTTTACTCATCTCCCCTCATCAAAATTATACGATAATAATTTTAAATTAAATGAACTAGAATTATGTTATTCTAATGGAATATTTCATCATCATCTCCCTTTCCCCCTACTATAATAGTAAAAATTAATACAGCATATGAGATGTGTTAATTTATCGCATTAAAGGATGATATGTTCTAAATATTCATTACCATGTCCAATTCTGGTCATTAAACAATTTTAATGGTTGAAACAAATAAAAATATATGTATTTAATCTCATTAATTTTCTGTAATACTTAAACACTCATAATATAAAATTATAATACAAAACAAGTTCATTATGAACAAAACTACCAAGTTAATCCATACATTTTTAATTAACTTTTAACAAATGAATCATCATCTTCGTATGTAACCCAAAAATAATTTTAAGATAATTTATATCTATATAATTTCATTAATAAGATATATTAATCATTTTGGATGTTTATCCACACATCAAATGAACATCCATTCATGAATACAAGTAAACTGATCATGAAAACGAAGGAAGAAAATGTTTCCAAAACAGTAAAATCGAACCACTTACACCCAAAAAAGGGCCATGAATGAGCCTAATAAGGATATACTAAATCAATTAAATGTATAGGAGGATATAGAATTATTAATTAAGGAAGATAAATTTTATTATTCTGGACACTAAACCAACGAAGAACACACTCGAGCATAATGTAAGGGTGTTCTTATCTCACTTTTAATTCTGTAATATTTCCATTGTTAGACCCATATTTCTTTCATGTAGTGTATATGTACATACATTTTATATATAATATCATGATTATCTTTTTTTATGGTATTAAATGATTCACTAAATAATTATTAAATCTTGGTAACACGAAACAATTGATTACAATGTGGTAATAGGATTTTTGTCAATTTTCTATTTTGTTTTGACTTACTTTGAATTGTGCACCTAATAACTCTTATGTGGTGTACCTACTAAACAATTGATATCATTTATCATTTTAAATGTTTAATATATTATATATCCATATTTTTCGTTTCATTGATCTGACTATTGTCAAAGCTGTATACAATTTTACATATGTTGTTTACTTGGAATGTTGTTTTAAATGCGAAAGCATTGACGAATCTATATCCTATATCCTATATGGATAAAGTACAGGAATATTTATCTTGAATTGAATATATGTAGAAAAATTTAATTTTAAATGAAGTCAGGGGAAGGGCTCGCTATAGCCCCTCGATTCATCGACATGTCCCATGAGACAAATCGGTTGGCGACAAACCCATTGAGTTTGTTTCAAAAAATTAGAGGGGTTTCTACCCAAAAAACTAAACTGTTTTTAACAATATTATGTTATCATGTGCCAGATATATGACATCCAATTCATAATATTTATCTTTATTCATTATCACTTATTACTATTCATAATGTTTTCACTTTAAAAAAATATATGGATGTAGTTTCTTTCTCATTTTATAAATGGAGTGAGTTTTTTTATTTATTCACCATTCCATATTAATTATTTTAAATTGTTTAGTATCCATTTATTATTGAATTAATGATTCTACAAATTTTAACCCTTACTGATCATCTGAGCTCACCCCTATCATTTGTTTTCCTTCAACATGTTATGAATATGAGATCATTTATTGAGTTTCTATGGACGTAGTTTTTAGTTTTTGTTATCTATTGTTTTTGAAACCTTTTACAATGGAATTTGAGTTACATATAAGTATCTAGTTTCATAAAAACTAATAAACTAATCATTCCTTCAAGATTTATTTCATTTTTAACCATGCCAATATAACATTTAATGAAAAGTCTTTGGTCAAGAGGGGTGAGGGTGTTACATTAAAGGTTGGGAATAATAAATAAAATATTTTCAATATTATATTTAAGAAATTTATGAATTTAATTTTTTTGGAAATTTTTATAGAACACATACCATCATGCCTTTTATTTTTGGGTAATACTATAATATCATTCATGTGTAGAAAAATCATCCACCTCATAAAGAAATGTGATTCAGTCACAAATTAAATGGAATGAATTAAGGATGTATTTGTTATAAATATGACTGAAATATGAAATTAAAATGATTGTTTAATGATAATACAACCTATACTTTTCTCTCATTCAATCTAATTAGAAAATGGAAACAACATTCATGCGTATGTATGGCCTTCCATCTTAATGAATGGTGGATTTGATTTCCAATTTATCTATTTTATATATTATTTTAGAAAAATATATACTGATTATATATAGTATTTTATCATTTTTGTCATTATTTATTCCATAAAATCATGATTAATTTTATTGGTCCAAAAAATAACATATGAAAACATATACGAAAAATAATTTGATTATTACATTAGATGTAAGTTTAACAATAAATTGTCAATAATAAGGAAAAAGAGTTCATAAGAAAGTATTTCATGGTATGATATATATGAATATGTTTTTAATAGATATATATTTATATTATATTTATTTTAATATAGTTTTGAATGAGTATAACAAAAGTAAAAACATATGGTAAGTAGATTTCTAGTCTAACTTTTATTTCAAAGAGACTTATTCAATATCAAATAATCATTTGGTTTTTGTGGTGTATATACTGAAATATAAAATTATATAGAATTAATATACCTCGTTTCATGATAATTATTGTTTCCATTGATTTTATTAATTCTTGGGGATTATGGTTGAAAGATTACTCAAATAGTAATTAATTTGTTTCTCACTTTAATTTTATACGAGGGAGAAGCCATATTTAAAATCTATTTCTTTTATGTGGTGTATATTTTGACAATTAATATTTATTTTTATTAATATGAAGAAAAATAATGTGTTTATGATATCCAATTTAGGATCTATCATTCATGGGGTTTATAGTTTAATATGTAAAATATTGGTAAGGGATTACTATCTTATTTTTTAATTTTTTGAAATGTATAATATGGTATACACCTATATTCATTGATGAAGTTTATATAAAGACCATTTTAAATTTAATATCAGGCAATTAATCATATTCATCATATTTTTTGTTTCATTTTACATTATTTTTTCATGGGATTTACGATTCATGTTTACCAACATGGTAATGATTTAATTTTACAATCTATTCATTTATAATTATTATTTATGATCACGTATCTAATTTTTAAATCTCAGGACATGCCTCCAAATAATTTATATAAATATTATTATCCTATATTAATTACATATTAATTCATCTAACTGTCATATTTTTCCACTTTTTGGTAATCATTATAATTAAGAAAATAATTTTAATAAATTCCAACATTATTTCTCTCTTCATCACAAAATATATTTTCTTTCAAAATAATGTTATCTGAAAAAAGATTTAACTTTTTTTATTACTATATTATTAAGATTTAACATATTTTTTCAGGACTAAATTTTTACAAAAAAATCCAACTAATCATTATTTTTCATAAAACAATTCACTTTTGACTTTTACATAAAATGTGAATGGATTTTTCATTTTAATGTGGAAGACATGAACAAAATTATCTAAAATAAGAAACAATAATTTATTCATATATTCCTTTATATGTTTTCAATGATATTTTACACATATTAGGTTTCCAAAATGATTTATGTTTTTTTTTCAAAACACAAGGGATATTTTCATCATGAAATGATTTAAGTGATTTTTAGAAGATTACATTATAATTATTCATATTTATTTATAAAGAAATGAATATTTATAACTTTTTTAAGTTTTAAAAAAATTATTTCCAATGAAAAGTAATTTTACTCAATAATTGTATCAATTATTCATTCATAATTAACATCTATATAATATTACAATTTTTTTGTGGAGAATTATTCATTATTGGGTATATGATCCAAGGATTACATACTTATTCATTTTATGAATAGATTATGTTTATGAGAATAAAATGTTTATGAATTCGATTTATAATTAATGGGTTATATATTGACAGAGTATTAATGATAAATGATTGATTTTCAACAAGTTATGACTTAATGAAATGATTAAAAGATTATGAAACCTATTTATATTCTACAGGTTATTTTATGATGATATGTTTATGAAATCATTTTCATAAAATATGTTATGATATGATCTTGTGGCACAAATAAATTTGGTTTTAATTGTGTGATTGGTGGGACAAATATATCCCTCTAATGAATTGGGTAGTTATTTATATCTCATGAGATAGACAAGAATGTAACAAGGGGAGTCTCTTATTCAGTAAAGGACATCTCCTCCATGGTGGTCTATGGAGTTGACTATGACTACTATGATGTTATGAATGAACTTATCTTTACATTACATATGTTTATATATGAACTTGATTACATGTTCACAATGTGATGTGTAAATCTGATTAAATGTTCATATTGATTTGTGTGGACTTATCTTAAATGTATTTAATGTCATGTGTGTACCTTATTGAAATCCCATAATTTTATTTGAGGGAATGAATTCATGTTCATAACAAAATTAACGGACCTAATTCTATTAATAAATAATCAATATCTTATAAGTTTATGTGTACTACATAAAATCAATGTCTTATAAAGATTTTAGGATCTCATGGATCATATTATTTGATTTATATATGTATAATTCCTTATAAAATACTATTATTTATTCAATTACCCATGATTATTATATTTGATAGAAATGTTATAGTTTTAAAATGTTATGATCATGTTATAATACCCTTATGTTAATGTTATACTCAAGTATCCCCCTTGTTTACTGTTGTTGAGAAAATTATCTCACCCTTTACAATGTTTCTTTTACCTAGGTTATGAACAATTGTTTTATATAAGGTATAATTATTAATCTTACTAATTAGGTATTTATGTTTGGGAATAAAGATCTTTAAAAAATTTTGAATATTACATTCAAATATTCCAAAGGAAATAAAAAAATTTAACGCTTGTGTATGTGTTTGTGAAATGTGTTTAATATTCAAAAAAATGTTCTAATATCCATATATGAAACGCATGGGTATATTTTGTTGGTATCAATGTAAATGAACAGTTATCCATTGAATTATAGAATGCAGATACTTTTTTAAAATGCCTTGGGAAATTTATGTAGATATTTCAAGGGATGCCCCTAAGGATAATTGTAAGGATGATGTAATGTTATGGAAAATGAAATTGAATATTGGAAAAGTATTTAGAGATTTATTTTTATTAAATTTCATCCCTTTCTAGATTCTACAAGTGGATGAGGCTATAGTACTAATTTACCATGCGGTAACATCCCTAAAAAATTTATTTATCTAGACTCAATCTAGAATATTCCACAAAAATTAGCCTTACAAAAAACATAGTTTGACATTATTTAGGATAATATTCCGAAATTCCAAAACTCATTATCAACAATGATGGATGATTTAAATATAAGATTACCATTAATGACCTAGGACAAACATAATATTTCATAGATTAATTATGAAGTTTTTATGTCTTAGACATCTTATAAGATATTTTTTATTACTATATAGGTTTAATCTATAATTATTTCTACTCACACAATGATTTTTTTGTTTTAGTCAATTATAAGAACCTAAAGAAACTGGGATAGAATAAAATGTGACTTTGTTTTCTAAATATAAGATAAATGGGATTAATAGTCTATTGTAGGATATTGTTATTATTCATAATCTCTTTTCATAGAATATGATTATCAACTTTCACCATATACGACCATCAAAATCATTATATAATAGAAGGATATAGTTCACTGAGCAATTATTTGGAGGAGACCATGGTGTAATATAGATTAATAAATCTATATGTCAATTTTTTTAGAAGAATCACTCAAGGTAATTTCTCAATTTAATGAGATTATTATATATGTGTAGTGAAGAACACTATATAACAAGTAATTTGTAAAGAAATATTAAGTGTTTTGTTAATGAAATGGAAATTAATATTTGTATCCCTAATATATAATCATTTATTGAATTTTTTTAATGTTAAAAATTTTGGAAATATAAAAATCGATATTTTAAGGGGAATGATAAATAAGTGAAATAAAGATGAGGTTGAATGATCTATGTATTAATGTTTTTTAATTCAATGATTGTTTTATAAAAATCATAAAATATCTAAGTATTTTATTTTAGAATTTTGTTATTAAGGATTGTCAATAATATATTCAATGATACTACTAGTCCAAAAATTTTATTTAATGGAAGGATTTTATTTTATGGAAAAATTGATTAAATGAGGGTAACCTTTATGATGTAACTTACATTGAGAATTTTTTTATTAGTCTTGGTAAATATATGATTAAAGAGAATATGGTAAATTGGATAATACTTATTACCATGGAATAAAATAAGTTTTTCTATACAAAGTTGTTTATTTTGTCATTTATGATGTTTATAAAATTTTGGGATCTATAGAATATGTTCATTAATTGCCGGTTTTATTCAAGGAGTGAGGAATAATGTTTTTTTCTGATAGAGTTTTATTGTAATTATGGTTATTACCATATTTAAATAAAATACATGATAAAAGAGTTCACTTTTTTGGTTCTTGAAAATTGATATCTTTATTATGGTGTATGGTAGATCAATATTAATATGATTTTAAAATATTTTATCGGTATTATTTAGAAATATTAAATGTTTAAATGTTTAAAAGGTTATCCATTTATGTAATGGTTTAATTTATACTTCTCGTGATGTTTTAAAGATTAACATATTACTTTAAAAATGAATATTTATCAATGTTGTATAACATATGAAATCCATTTTTCCATGATGATAACTAGTGATATATAGAAGGAATTTTCATTATATTAATGGATCTCATGATCCTTTGGTTCTTCTAGCATAATAAATTAAAATTAATTTTCAGTACATGTGATGATGTTTGATTTTTTCAAGTAACAACTAATGAATGAGATTCAACATATGAAATAGAATGAATTAAAATAGGATTATATTGTAAGAGTTCATCAACATTATGAAATAGATCATTAAATAATGTGGCTTCTAATTATCATAATTTTATATGTTATCAATGAACATTTGATGCCTATTTGGGTTTTTGTTTTTTGGTTTTTAACATTCAAAGCATCACCACCCTTCTTGTGATTAGTGATATTTATCTATCTCAATAACTATTTAATCTTTTATTCCATTGTCAAATCATCACTTCCCACTAATATTATCCTATATAGAAACCTAGTTCTATGTTACCTTGGTTAAAAATTATGTACTCAACAATCCCCATTTAAGGTATGTTTTACTATTAAATAGTATTATGTGGGATTAAATCATTTAATTTTTAAATTTTAAACATATTATGAATACGTTATATTTCGAGGGAGCATTTTATTCTATGGGGGTAGAATGTGAAACCCTTAAATTTGTGAAATATATTTATAAAATATGTAAAATATTTTGTTATTTTATGTTACATGAAACAATTAATTTACCATCTATTTCATTAAATACTATGTTTTCTAGTGGTATACAAACTTTTGACTTTATCTTCTATTTATTGCAACACCGAGTCTGAATAAAACAAGAAAAAATATTAAATTATTATTATTTAATAAGATAGTTATCAACAAGATGTAGAAATGTAATGAATGAATATTTTTTAACAAATAATGAAAGTTATTATTTACACCTTTTTATAATATTCTTTGGTGACCAAATAGAAAAGAATATTAAAAACTTTAGAAAAGAAATTGATATATTTTTCCAAAAAAATATTGTTATGTGGACATGTTTTTTTATTTCAAAAAAAATAAAAAATTTCATTTGGTTAATTATGTTAACTAAATTTTTATGTTATATATTCATTAGTATTTTTAACTCTTTTACATATATGTTATCTGTAAAAGAGATTAGAATAAATCCTAGGTTATTCTTGGAAACTATATTTTTATATAAAATATAATTTTCACAATTTAATTTTCCACTTATTTTAAAAAATTATTTTATCCTAATTTTGAATAATATTTTTATAAAATTATCATTATCTAATAAATCATAAAATCTAAAATATTTATCGAGTTATTTTATGGTTTTTTTTCAAAATATACACTTTTTATGAATAGTGAAAATAATGAATTTTAATTTAAGTCTACCATTTCATTTAAATATTTTATAATAATAAATGCTATTTTAAAATAGTTTTAATGTATATATAGTTAAATAATAAATCATTTAATTCAATTTTATTCATTTGAACCAATTTTAGGTAGAAATTTGATATGAAAACATTAATATTTACAATATATTTGTTTTAAAAACCGACTTTACCACAATGTATAATAGATTAATTTTAAATTAAAAATGTCCATATAATTTAAAGGATGTTTAAAAAGGAATAAATTTTCAAATTAGACCAATTGATAATTTATCATAATATTATCTTAATTTTTGACTAAAATATATATTAATGTTTGTAAAATTTATTTACCGAGGTTAAGTTAAATATGGGTTTATAATGATTTTAAACTAAAATGTTAAGGCTAGAAATAACCTATAAACATTTATAAAATACCTTGGTAGAAACTATTTGGGCCACTAAACCTCTAATAAATTACAATAAACTAATTTGAAACATTTTTATGTATGAAAAACATGGTTGTAATTCTCACTTTCAAAAAATTTAAATTTTTTTTCACTCACCTCACATGTAAAAGGTCACCCCCTCTATTTTATTAATCACACAAATATTCATATTTGGTACGAAAAAATATCTTCCCAAATTATTTTCCATTATTCTACAATAATCATATTTTAATTAAATAAATCTATAGAAGGTTATTATTGAAATCCTATAGAGGATACACGTATAAGATGTAATGGTCATCAATGAATGTTTTTGTTATATTTCTTCCTCAAACCACATAAATTATGATTTTTAAATTAATATATAATAACCATGATATATTCCATATAATTAAAAGTTATTATTTTACTATTTAAACCATCAAACACACACAGATCCATCATATGTATTATGTAATTAATGTTCATGTGTACAGTGAATAAAACCTCATGAATCGATGTCATTAATTTGTCCTTTAGCACATTTCAAGAATGGGAATAATATTATAAATACTAATTGTATATGATTTAAATTAAATTTATTATTTTATTATCGTTATTTAAATGGTATATAATGCATACCACAATTCTTTCTATTGTTTGGGCATACAATAATATCATTAGTGTGTGCAGTAGACTAACACCTCATAAAGTGATGTGATTCATTCACTCCTTAGATGAAATGTATTAAATATTGTTGTAATAATAATTTATTATCTAAAATGATAAAAAAATTATTTTGGAATTATAATATATAATATTCCTTTATTTTTTTAATCCAACAAGAGAATGGAAACAACAATCTTGTATTTGTACGACCTACCATCTCCATGAATGTTGTATTAAATTTACAAATTCAATCTTGTATAAAAATTAGAAAATATATATATAATAAATATATATATTATTCATTTCATTTAAAATTCTATAGATTATAAAATCATAATTTAAATAAGTGGACCATAAATATAATAAATCAACACATATATAAAAAATAATGTAGTTATTACCCTAGACATAACATTCACATTAGATTATAAATAAGAGGGTAATAATAGGAAAAATAAAAAACATATAAGTTATGATATATATATGGTTCTGTATTAGACATCTTATAAAGTTATATCTTTTAAACAAGACGTTTTAAAGAGTATAAAAGCAGTCAAAACTTAATATATGGTGATTTATAGTCCTTCAATGTTTTTCAAATGATTTATAAAATATTTTAACTAATTTTGTTTATGTAGTGTTTTTACTAGCCAATGAAATGATATAACATGAATCTACCACATATAAGTATACATAATGTTTCCATTTATTTTATTCTTTCACGGGGTTTATAATTCAAATGTTTCTGAAATAGTATATGATTTTCATCTTACTTTTATTTTACATGAGTTCAATTCCATATTCAATACATATTTATTTTATGTGGTATAAATATTTGCCCTAAATGTATATTATAATTATTATTCTTAAATATATTGGGTTTTACATATCAATTTTTGTCTCACATTTATTAGTTTTATTGTTCCACAGTTTGCAAACCGATAGGGGATTGTTTTCTCAATTTTCCATCTTTAAGATGTATAATATGTTTTACACCAATATTCATTGAAAACGTGTATAAAAAACACCATTGAAATGTAAATTTTTAAATTTATTCATACTCATAATATTTTATTTTTTATTTTATTTCCTTATATGGTGGAGTTTATGAAGAAAGGATACCAAATTGGTAATTATTTTGGGTTGAAATCAAATCTTTTATGAGGATTGCTTATTATCTAGTATAAAATGCTGAAATCTCATGATCTCTTCATCAAGAATTATCATGAATTTTATTACCATCTATTAATTCAGTATAAATTCATTTAATGGAACCCTTTTTCCCCTCTTTTATATTATTGATTTTTAAGGGAATGTTTTTATGGAATTATGACATTCATTATCTCCATGGAAATAAATGGGTTTTATTAAAAAGTATTTTTTCTAAAAAAAAATCATTTTTATTACCCATTTAATAATTTGAAAATTAATTTTCCAATATTTTAATATTTAAAAGAAAAATCAATGGAATATTCATTTTATTTTAAAAAACAATCACCATTTTCATTTATCTAAAAATGTAAAAAGAGTCATCATTTTATCATATATGCTTGGAACGATTTTTTGATGCCAAAAAAATCATTTAATTCAAATATTACATTATGATATTTCATTTTTATTTTCCATGAAAAAGATTTTGAAAATCATTCTATTTAAAAATTATGTTTTATTGTGGAAATCAAATTTTCCATAATAAATGTTTTAATTTATTTTTAATCAATTATATTATATTTTTTAAATGTTATTTATAAAGAATAATATTTTTATAAAATTTGATGCAATGAAAATTTATTTTTAAGAAATGTATAATTTTATTTTAAAATTTATCATTAGTCCTTAGAGATTATTTTCATTATAAGATGAAATTATTTGATGTGAGTTATGCTATCCAGGGGATATGATCCATAGATAATTTTATTAATGGTTATATGAATGTTTTATAATTATGATAAACAGTTGTTTTTTAATACCATTTATTGTTTATAGGTTTGATGAGAATAAAAAGTTTATGAAACTCATTTTTTCTAGGGGTCATACTCTATTTAAATGAGGAAATTATGATGAAGCCTTTTTATTTTTTATAGGCTATGTTTTGATAAAATGATTTTCAATCCCTTTTCATTTCATGGGTTCTCATATGATAAATTTGTATGATCTTGTAGAAAACATAAATATGGATTTTATTATATGATGTATGTGGAATATATATCCCTCTAATTTATTGGGATTCGATTTATATATTATGAGTTATGCAGGGTAGGAAAGGAGGGTTAACCTTTTTTATTAAATGAATTTTTTACTAAGATGGTATTAGGAGTGTACTTTAACTGCTATGGTGTTATTCGTAGACCTATCATCAATTTCCATAATTTTAGGTGGGAACCTAACTAAATTTTTACAATTTTATTCATGAACCTGATTACATGTTCAAAAGTTTATATATGGATATATCTTTCACGTCCAGAATGTTATGTGTGTTCCTAGTTGCATGTACCCATGTTTATACAAGGGCCTTATTTCATATACATAATTTAATGAGTGAACCTATTTATATTTTGAAATATTCACAATGTTATAATATAATTTTTATTCCAAAAAACCCATGTTTCATTCCAATTTTATTATCTCATGTAACATTTTATATGATTTCTTTAAGATTCATGTCTAATAAACTACCAATATTTATGAAATTACTAGAGATTATGATATTTGATATGAAAGTTTTGTTTAATTTTTTTTCACAATATTCTCGTACCATTATATTAATATTATTTTATTTTCTCTCCTATATTTACCTATATTTATAATCTATTCTCACCCTTTATTATGTTTATTTTCACCATGTTATGATGAATGAAATTATATAAGGTTTATCTATAATGATTTGAAAATGGGAATATCTTTATGGGAAACATTGTAGATATTTCACTAGATTCTAATGATTATGATCCTTGTTTCCAATGGAATTAAACGATTAGTTTCATTGGGAGTGTGTTTTTGAAATTTTTTCAATATTTATAAAAAATCATGTAATATCATTATTATAAGGACCCAACCTTATTAGAAAACATAAACTTTATTTTTTTGTTATGAAATCACTTCCATTCATATTGATGATATATTCATATTAAGAGTGTTCGAGAATTGGGATATAATACATAGATAAAAGTCCCCAATTATATAGAGATGATACCACAAAAATAGCAACCATTTATTCAAAAATATAAAACGTTTAAAATAAAACAAGATTTCTTTGACAAATCTTCAAAACATTTAACACGGATTCTATATTTGTCTTACACATCCATATGACCTGTGAAATTCAATTAAAAAATTTGGATGGGAAAAAAATTATGATTAATGGATATAAAAATAAGGAACGAAAATATTAGTCCATGAATGATTGTAACATATGAAACCATTAACAAAAAGACAAACTTGTCACCCATTTAAAAATACATCATGAATCCTGATATTTCAATGGGTTTTAAAAAAAACATATAGAACATAAATAGAAGCATACACGTATCTTGTGGAATTAATTAAATAATCATGTAACCCTCTCAGCTACCTTGTAATTTTTAATCCTTAAGGCTACCTTACAATGTAACCCTGATGACAACAATATTGTGTAACTATCATAGTTATACGTGGAGTAACCATATGGTCGACCTAAAACATAAACATAACCAATGAATTCGAGCAAGATATAGGTTCCAAAATTCATCATAAACAATGAACATGAACCATAACATAATCATACAACATGAATAATTTCTTAAAAACATTGCTTTTGAATTCTGTAAATTAGAATATTAAAAGATGATTTTAAAAGAACAGTTCCTTTTAAATATCATATAATTGAAGAGAGACTTAATAGAGTGAATAATATATATATATACACTATAAATAAACATTATTCAACAGAATATAAACTAAATTCATCTCATTATAAATATTAATATCATATAAATAATGATGTCTAAGGTTAACCCAATGAATGGAAATTGGGTTAAGAATTATTATACCTCGAGTTTGTATTATGTCAATAATTTTAAAACCTACTATATATAAGTTAAAATAGTGTTTTTATTATGTTAAAGAAATATTTTCATATTTATAAAACCTTATATGATCATTTTATAACATCATTTCACCCTTTAGTTATTAGCTTTCTATTCCTTCAATTGTTTTTGGTGCATTCTTTACATGATTTTCATGGGCAATTTGTATTTGATTTTCTTATCAAATGGACATGAAATTATTGAACTTGAATGAAATGGTATTAATATCGTTCCAAAATATATAATGATACCATAAACCATTTTTTATAATATAGTATGATAAATCAGCAGATAAAAAATAAATGATATTGGTTTAGGTCATTTTTGGCGGCTCCCCAATAATCATGAAATTATTTCATAATATAATTTAATTTCATATATATAAGTTCATTCAAGAACATAAAATTGGTTAAATAATTTAATTTAAATTCTATTTCAACCATTAATAGGGTTTTATGATCATCTTGAAAGGATGTAATGGAAATTTATAGCACATCATCCTCAATTTTGGTAAATGACACATCATGAACCATGTTTTTATTTTTTTAGAATAAGTGGAAGAGGAAAGAAATAAAGATGATGATTTTTTTACCAGAACATGATAACATACAGAATATATAAGATCTTGGGGATTTCATAGCTCCTAGATATGTGGAGTGGATGAGAGTATTTGAAAAGAACATAATTTAAAAGAAAATGCATGAAAATGAAAGAGTATTCCTACCTCTTGATGTGTTCTCCTTGAGATCATTCTTAGGGACTTTGGTTTTGGTCTTTTGGTGAGAGAAAAAAATATTTGATGTGAGGAAGATATTTCGAGAGGGTATTTAGAATATCATAGACAATTCTTGAGGTGTGATAGGTGTGAGAAGAAGAGGGGAATGAGGGTGGTAATTAAAGAAGAGTATTGGATGGTTTTTACATTGTATTAAACATTATATTAATATTTTTGTACAAGACTATAAATATTCTTCATTATCGTTATAAAAATTGTAAATAGATCATGTGAGTTTGAATCAAGTGGGTTTATATCAGTCAAATGTCAAAAAATAGTGTATTTAACTAATAATTGTTTTATATGGTATTTTACAATATTTAACTATTCATAAAAAAATTCATGAATTTTAGAAAAAGACCAAAAATTCAGCCTAGAAATTTTTCGACTTGTAGAATTCCAAAGTGAACTCCATTTTTTTGAAAATAATTTTCAAAATATAATTAATTTAATCTTTAAATAAAATCATATTTAATTTCAAAAATTACAATTTTAAAACTATAACTGATTTTATATCACCTCAAAAAATTAATCATGATATAACTTCCTTATAACCTTACAAAAATAAAATAATAATATGACTTAATATTCATAAGTGTCATATTTTTATTTATATTAACATATATAATGTTATGATACTGTTTTTAAAAAACAATATGGTTCTATTAGACTCAAAATAACTTATTGATCACAACAATAGATGACCATTTTATAAAATTCAAATCATGGAAGTGAAAATTTATATATGAAGGATAGATATATGTATCTACATAAATAAATGAGGGTACCTTAACCTCATATCATTTTCAAATTCCCATGTTTCTTCTTCAACCATGTTGTTTCTCCACAAAATCTTTACCTGGTGGATTAACTTATTTCGTAATACTTTTACTTTTCAATCAAGAATCTAAAAATGATTCTCTTCATAAAAAGGTTCTCTTCTAGTGGAAACACTTCTAAGAACAAAACATGAGATGAATCTGGTACATAATTTTTCAACCTCAAAACATGAAAAACATTGTGTACATGAGATAAACACAGAAAAAAAAGTTACTCGGTAGGAAACTAGTCTAACTTTCATGAATATTTCATAAGGTCCAATGAACTATGGACTCATCTTCACTTTCATACCAAAATTCATAACACTTTTCCATGTTGAGATTCTAAGAAAAACATGATCACCTACCTCAATAGAAAAGTCATTACACCTGTTGACTACATAACTATTCAGCATGATCTGAGTTTTCCTCATGTGGTTTTAGATCATCTTCACTTTCTAAAAAACATCATATTCAAATTCTGGTACCATAAGCATCTTTTTTATAAAACCATATAAAAAATTTGGAGTTCAACATTGCTTCCAATAAAACTCATCAAAAATATCCCATTTGTATACTAAAATTATAACTTTTATAATAAGAAAACACAACTAAAGAAAGATTCTCATCTAAACCTTCCTAGTAGTCTATTGAAAATGCTCAAAGAATTTCCTCCAAAGTCTAAATTTTTCTCTCATTCTTCCTATCACATTGAGTATTAAATGCAATGTTGAAGTTTAATTATGTGCCCAATGAATTCTTAAGGCCTTAAAAAAAGTTAAAAGTGAATTTGGGATCCTGACTAGATACAATGGAAAGAAAAACTCCATGTAAACAGAAAATAGTTTTTAGGTATAGTTGAGAAGTATGATTCAAAAGATTTTATATCTAATAGGAATGAAATGTGAATATTTAGTAAGTCGGTCAACAATAAACCATATTGCATTATTTTGTTGAGAAATATTTTTTACTCACACAATGAAGTCTATAGATATATTTTCCCATTTTTACTCTAGAAATCATAATGGTTGATGTATCACCTTCAGTAACTATCACTATGTTATAACCTGTTGACATTTCAAACATTTCCTAGTAAAATCTTCCATATCTCTTTTCATTCCATCCCACTAGTAATACCCATCAATTTCTCTATATCTTAGTATTGGAAGGATGAACTCAAAAATGAGAACTTTAAGCTTCAATCAATAAATATTTCAATAAATTGGAATCACAAGGAAGACAAAATATATTTCAAAATCTCAAAACATAATCTTTATCAAGGTGGAATTCTCGAAACTCACCCATTATAACTAATTCTACCTTTTTCTTTAGCTCATGGTCAACCTTTTTTGCTTTCTTAATTAAGTATCATAACAATGACTCCACTAAAACCTAAAACAAAATAGATATTATTTTTCACCAGCAACATCTACAAAATAATTCATCAAATCATTAATCAAAGGGTAATATACCAAAAGTATTAAGGTTAATGATGCATGATGTTTTCGACTCAATGCATCTGCCAATCTGTTTTCTTTTCTAGGATGGTAATTGATCATGCAATTGTTATATTTTATCAATTCAATCCATCCTCTCTTCCTCAAGTTCAATTCCTTCTTACTAAATAAATAATGTAGACTGTTATGGTCTGCATATATTGGAGAATTGGATCTCTATAAATTATGCAACCAAATTTTCGATGTAAAAAAAGAAAAGTTTCAATTTCCAATTTTTTTTGGGGATAATTTAAATCATAAGGAATTATTTGACATGAATCTTAAGCAATTTTACAATCATTCAACATAAAAAATTACTAATATCATTAAATGAATCATCAATATAGATTAAAACCACACCATTTTTGGAAGGAAATGAAAAAATTGGAGAATTTACCAATATCTTCATCATTTTATGAAAACAAAAATCACATTCTACTGTCCAAATAAATTTAACCTTTTTTCATGTTATCTTAGTTGGCAGTCTAGATAGAAATGTTATGTGTTTAAAAAACCATATTTAATATCATGATAATCTATGAAAAATAGGAATCTATGAAACATTTATAGGTATTGTCCATTAATCAACCACATTTTTTTTGGCATGATCAACTATTATTCCAACCTTATTTAGAGTGTGCTAAAGAAAATAATTCTTCTTCAACTAAAAATCATTCTTACTGAATTTTCCATTCAGTTTCTTTTCCTTTATGGTTTTCAAAACTAACATTAGATACTTTTCATGTTCCTCTTCAATCATAGAAAAGATGAAAATGTCATTAATAAACCAAACTAGTAATATATCAAAGAACTCATGATATATTATATTCATAAGATCCATTAGAATGAAAGGTTCATTATTTAACCAAAAATACATAACAACAAACATTTACCTTGATTTCAACAATATGAGAAAGATATCTTCCATTTTCATCTTTCAACACTTTCCTAGATTCCTGATATTTTATCAATTTTATGGCCTCATTCTGGTATACAAATAAAAAATATTTCTAAAAAATAACTTATTTATCTCTACAATGAACATTACTAGGATACACAGAATGAAAATCCATACCATGAATGACATCAAACACTACTAAGGTAAAAAAAAGGTTTATAGGTAATGTATTTTCACAGATAATAATATGATGATTCATAAAATTCTTTTTGGTGGTAACAATTCCCCCTCGTGTTTTACCAATAATGTCATGTCTTATATTTTTGTGGTAATATTTTTAATTTACTAGATAAATTATCAAATATAAAATAATTATTTGACCCTATATCAAACATGACTATAGAAAATATATTATTAAATAAACAATATACCATATACCAGTTTATTTGATGGCCTGACATATGCTAATGTATCCGCAAATGATCTCACTAAACCATTCTGCATATAGTATGTGTTATTTTCATCATTCAAATCATTCAATTGTAAGAAACTTTCATAATTACCCATCTCACCACATTTAAGACAATTAACATTTTTCTTATCAATATTATTCCTAGGATCATTTTCTTTATAATCTCTATCCATATTTTTCAAACATACCACATCGAAAAAAGGTCCCAGTTTTTTGAAGGTATTAAACTGGTTTATTTTATAAAAAATGTTTACAAACATAAAACTAGATGTTCTTACCATCATATTTCATTCCAAGATTCTTACCCATCAGTTTCCTTCTGGACCACATTTTCTCCTTATTGTAAAAGTGCATTTGATCTTCAGAAAACTCTATTTCTAGCCTCTCAATGTAATATCATGGTATTTATGTTTAATTTCATTAAATTTTATGGAATTATTTTGAGAACTCATGCTTTATTGGAATGTGATTCCATGTCCTGGTGAGCCCAGAATAGAATTTTGAACTTTTTTTCATTCATTGAAGTAATCTTGCTATCTTGTTTTTATATCTTTTGAACTTTTTATCGGATAAACAATACAAGGAAAATGTTGAAAATAGAATTCTAGGACTCACATTGGAAGGACCTATCTTCGAACAGTAAGGAGCAATTGGAAAATTTTGTTTTTTGGGATTCTCAAAAAAAATTAACTTAAAAATATATATTATTTTGTTTTTCAAAATAGTTGAGTAGAAGACAATGACCCTATAGTGAGACAATGAGGTGAATTAAATTTAGTTCATTAATGGATCATTTTTTTGTAGCATAATTATGCATTAAATGAAGCATAACAGATACAATGTTTCATAAATTAAATTACATAACGACACGGTGTCACAACATTATAGAAATGCTACGACATGTTTTTTAATGGGATAAAATGTTGGAGATTTGATAATTAATCCATGTAATTTATCTAGTGAACCTTCAATAAGGATTACCTCCAATAAAGAATAATAAATACTGGTAGATTTCTAGAAATTTCAACACTTTACGAACAATGTGTCTGGGAAATGAAGAATATCGATGGATCTTGAGTCCTTAATGGAGGAGCACTCCAATGATGAATGTCTATCGAGGTATGGGTTTGATGTGTTCTTGAGTTTCCCTATTATTTTTTCTAAAAAACGATGAATGTAGATCAACCCACGAATAGATTTATTCATGGATCATGCCTTTATTTGGGAGGGGGTCTTTATTGGGTTTTCTATTTAGGATTTTATTATTTTTTTGATAGAACTATAATCCAAAGTCTCTCTAGTTTTGAATTCATAATGGGGAGGGCATGGGCTGGCATGAACAAGGACTGATCCCATCTACCTTATGAATTCATCATGGCTATGAATTTAAATTGGTGGTAAGGAAAATTTGATGGATTCATAGGGAAGGCAACACCACGTGAATGATGGAGTCACATGTGGCGCAATTAAATGACCCTAGGTGCAAACCCGATGGTTCGTGGAAGAGCCCTCCGACGTTGGCCTGTGGTTGCGGATGTAAAGGTGGGGAGGCATGCCACAATGAAATGATTGAGATGGATGTCTTGAATAGCTCATGCTGTAATGCAATAGAAGGATCTGACAACGAATGATAGGGATGCGACCCCTCATTCACATTGGTGGAGGAGCTCAGAACTGTGGGACATAGATCTAGGTTATAATCATTCTCTATCCTCATTCAAGGAGAACAGGTGCCTGGATATTCTAGCTATGGGGTGACACAACCAGACTGGGTCAGGTTAGACCAGCCCTAGATGAAACCAACCCCTTTTTGAAAAAATGCCAATATATTCCAAACCATATGTTCGATTGACGATCCATTTCCATCGTTGGTACCCTCGGGGTGAGGAAGATGTTTCAGTACACTATATGGAGTTTTTCATGTAATTTGATATCCAATGATTGGCTTGTGGAGCGGTTCTCCTGATATCAAGAATGCTACTTGTGGAAACCATGTGGTTAGCTCAGAACTAAAGAATTCTATCAAGAAACCCTATGTGGATAGGATAATATGTATCATTAGGTACTGGCTTATGTGGGACACGAAAGGCTGACAATGGGGATTAGATTTTTTTGACCAAACAAACCCATAGTACTCAACAGGAGCAGTACCTCAGTTTTGAAAATTCGGAACGTGACTTTTGTGTGACCCATCATACCCATGGTACTCAATAGGTATGAGTTCCAAAACAGTCCCAAGGTTAGTGGGAATCATCTTCTATGTGACTCGACTGACCCACTATACTCATTGATGATGAGTTCTTCTATAGCCCAATGTGTTTGATAATGCGACTACTGGTCCTAATTTTTTACTCTAGAATATTCATGGTGTGAGAGTTCTTTCTTCATGATCATGCTTCGTGGTTTGATCGTAGATTTCTTTGTGGCCTTTCCTGGTTTTCTTGGATTCCCGATAGAGTATTTTTTTTACTCACCCCTAAATGGTATTCAACTGCATAGGTTGTGTCTCCTATAGAATATTGGTGCCTCGATGGAGGACCCAAACCATTGATCAGGGAATCATTTGGGAAATCAAGGCTTCCACAGTGTCTCTCATAATCCCCACTCTACTTCGGGTGTTGGAGATAACCCTTCATGTAGATAAATTCCTATAGGAGTAGGCACCAATAGCTGGATCCACAAGTCAACCTCACGCAGAAGAATCTTTAGTTGTGATCATCAGACAACATACACGTGGAACCATGTGGGCCAGGTCTTTCAGGGGACAACCACTGGATTCAAGGTCGGTAGTATGGGGCTCCCAGACCATAGGGATTCAATAGGGAACTGGGCTATGCTTCTTGTGTGGCGGGCAGGTACAAAAGTCTTGTGATTGCCCAAGCCACCCCACAAACAATTAGCAGATGTCAAGGAACCACCAATGCAGAGGCAGAGGTTCATGTGAGGAGGATCGTGGGGTGGAATAAATGATAGGGTAGTATGCCAAGCCATAAGCGGTGGATGACAGTTTGGGGTTCTATCACCACCACCCCATGTGGTCCACCATGGGCTTAAGAGCTAATAGACACAGGTGAGGCCAAATTCCAGGAGGATTATGACCACACCTCTCTAGAAATGATTAGTGATACAATCATTATCTTATCCAGCTTAGCTGAAATTCTTATAGAAACATGTTCTAATCACTCATTCCTTACCACAGACCACAGTCGATGCTTGAAGATTCTGGAGGAGTCGTTGGCTCAGTTATTACAACTAGAGACTCATACGGGAGGGGATTTGACATTTAAACATTTGTTCTGGCATTGTGAGATTACTCTAATGGGTTAGAGATTCAGCTATTTTTTCCTAGCCGTGGCGTTGAGGCCTTAAAATTTCATCTTGGCTATAGACTGGTTATCTACAATCCATGATGATATCGACTATTTTAGGCGCAAAGTGCGGTGTGTCTGCCAGGATGGGACCATGTTTTCCTTCACTATTGAGAGGGGAACATTTACATCATAGGATGGATTTTATTAAAGGATGGTGTAGTTGATCACTCACCAGTTTTCTAATGTGTACCTCAATGCAGTGTATGAGATGATTCTGATATTTATTTTGGTGGTGGAAGAGTATGAGGATGTATTTCTTGAGGATATTCCAAGATTACCTCCTTGTAGGGTGGAAGAATTCTACGTTGACCTATACCCCATGAAAACACCTATATCCACGCTAGAATATTGGATGTCTCCCATAGAGCTATGTCAGTTGAGGGTACAACTAGATGACTTGCAGGAGAATGGGGTTTTAAGGCCTAGAATTTCCCAATGTCCAGCCTGGGTGTTGTTTTCGAAGAAGATAGACAGGAGCTTTAGGCTATGCATAAAATTATAGCATCTGAATGAGATGACCATGGAGAAGAAGTATCCAATGCTGAGGAATGAAGACCATTTTGAATAGCTAAAGGGAGAGAGGTGGTTCTTGAAGATCGACCTCAAATTAGGCTATCATCATCTTCGTGTATGGGATAATGAAATACTGAAGAAAAAAATTAAATGTCGGTATGTCCACAATGAGTTTTTTGTGATGTATTTTAATATGACCAATTCCCCAATAATGTTAATGGGACTCATGAACATGATCTTCCTACCATACCTCAATCGTTTCATGTCGGTATTTATTTATGATATCTTGGTGTACTCGATGTTGGGGGAGGAACACGCTACACTCCTGCAGATAATCCAAGAAACAATCCTTGAGCACCACCGTTATGATAAGGTCTCAAAGTGCTAGTTTTGTATATGAGAGTTCCATTTTATAATAAACATAATCTTGGAGGATATAGTTTCAGTGGATCATATGATGATAGAGGTAATTATTTCTTTGGATCATCCTAGAAGTGTGACTGAGGTGCAATGTTTCTTGGGGTTGGATGAATTTTATTGAAGGTATGTTCATGACTTTTCCAAAGTATCAGCACCATTATCATCATTGACATGGATGTGAAAACCTATCATGTAGACGTAGAAGTGATAATAGAGTTTCCATGAGATGAATTATAAACTGACTAGTGCCCTATCATGAGACTAATGGAAGAGGGTGTTGGGTATGTAGTCTTCTACGTTGCATCAGGGACCAGACTAGGGTGTTTCATGATGTTGGAGTGATATGTGCTTTCTTATGGCTTATAGATGTTGAAGCAAAATGCGTATAACTACGAGAACCATGTCCCAGAGTTTTCAGTAGTAGTACTTTCCTTGAATATGTGGTAGCACTACTTGATGTGTGAATGATTTACCATCTACTTTTACCAAATGGGTCTCGGGTATATTTTCTATCATAAAGAACTGAACATTAGAAAATGGTGATTGTTGGAGTTCCTCCAGGTCTATGTATTTGAGATGGTATATACATCTAGGAAGTGAACGTGGTGGCAGATGTGCTCAATAGGAGGTCTAGTTTACAACTGATGAGTGAGGTGACAAAGTAGATAGCCGCGATTCAGATATCCTTTGTGGATGATAATATAGAATCTTACTTTCATTCAATGACTATAAATACCCTACTCTTATAGCATGTTAGGGAGTCAAAAATTGTTGATGTTGAGTACGTGGACCAACATGATCAGTTATCCTAAAGACATGCTCCTAGATTATTTTAGATAGGTGGGTTGAACTTAATCCATTTCATATGATGCACCGTAGTACCAGTGACATTGTCAGAGGAGGTGTCGAGGGAGTTCTATGCATCACCTTTTCTGATACATATTTGTGTGGTGAATATTTTCTATGTCCTCGGACATCTGTACAGGTGTCTAGGGATGAATAATGTGGTGGTAGAGTTCGTTTAACAATTCCTCACTTGTTAGCAAGTGAAGTCTGAGCATTAGCTTCCAACAGTCCTAGACCAACCACTCAGTGTACTAGAATGGAAGTGGGATGGTATCTATATGGAATTTTTGATGTGGTTACCAATCATACGTAGGGTCCACAATTCAATCTGGGTGATCATGAAATGACTCATAAAGTCATCTCACTTCCTACCAATTAGAGAGATGGGATCAGTAGAGGGCTTGAGATGTTTCTATATCTAGGAGATAACGAGGCTTCACATTGTGGCATCAATGATCATCTCAGACTAGGATGAACACATTACATACTATTTTTGAAAGGTATTTCCAGAGGCATTCATGACTCATCTACGCATGAGCACTATTTTTCACCCTCTGATAGATGTTCTAACAAAGTAGACCATACAGACTTAAGAGGACATGACCTGTGCTTGCGTTCTTGATTATGGTCACTGTTGGGTGCACCTCCTACAACTTGTGTATTATTCATAAAACAAAATCTATCATTCCACCATCATCATGTAACCGTTTGAGTCCTTGTACATCCATCCATGAATATCACCCCTACGATGAAAAGACCGAGGGGAGTTAGTACAAATTATTCCATAGTTGGTACAAAAAACCATTGAAAAGATGCAGATCATCTAGGAGTGGATGAGGGATGCAAAAAGAAGGTATAAATCATATGCTGACAGGAGACGTAGACCTTTGGAGTTCGAGGAGGGAGACCATGTGTTCATTCAGGTCTAACCCCAATAGGGATTTTAGTGATTTTTCTAGAGAAACAAGTTATCTCTGAGGTCCATCAGATCATTCCAGATTCTCAACAAAGTTGGTGTGGTGGGGTACCACCTACCTCTTACACCCCAGATGCAGAAAGTGCATGATTTTTTCCCTATGCTGCAGTTGAGGAGGTATGTGCATGATCCATCACACATCATCAACTAGGTAAAGATGGATATTGAAAATGAGTAAACAATTTTGGAGTTCCAAGTGGAGATAGAGGATTGACAAGACCATGTCCTTTGTAGAAGGTCGATTCCTCTAGTGCACCTTCAGTGGTGGGAAAAGAATCTCCAAGAGGGAACATGGGATCTGGGGGCTTAGATTCGTGCTCAGTACCCCCATTTATTTGATGCGCCCTTATTTGTTTTGGGGACTTATAGCCCAATGGTGAGAAGAATTTAGTGTTTATGAAGTTTTTCATAATATTTTTTAATCTTATGGAATTATTTTGAGACCTCACACTTTGACGACACATGATTCTGAGGCCTGGTGATCCCATAATGGAATTTTGAACTTCTTTTAGTTTGTTTACGTAAATGTGAGGGTGAGGTATTCTATCTTTTGAAATGGTACTCTGATCAATAACATATGGGACCTATTGAAATCAAAACTCTGGGATTCTCTTAGAAAGGACCTAACTATTACAAAAATGGGTTGAATGGAAAATGTTATTTTTTCAGGCATTTTGAAAAAAATAAATTAACGTAAAAAAGATATTTTATTTTATTTTTTGAAACAATTAAGCAGTGGACGGAGGCACTGTAGTGGGACAAATGGGAACAGTAAATTAAGGTCATTAATGGATCAATATTTGAAGTGTAACGATGCATTAAATTAAGCATAACAGATATGATGTTTCAAAAATTAAATTGCATAACAACATGACATAGCTGGGAAACGGAAACACTGTGAAATTGTTTCTTTTAATGGGTTAATGCATTAGGGAGTTGATAATTAAACCGTGTAAACTATATAAAGAACCTATAGTGAGGATTACCTCTAATGATGAATGATGAATTCTAGTGGATATCTAGGGACATTGATGATTTATGAAGAACAAGACCATGAAATGATGAGCAACAATGAATCAGGAATCCTCAATAGTGGAGAGCTCCAATGACAAACGTCGATCGAGTGAGGGGTTTTTTACTGGATTTTCCTCATTATTTTTTATAAAAATGAGTAAAGCAGATCAACCCATGAATATTTTGATTCGTGTATCATGCGTTCTTGTAGGAGTGCGTCATTTTTGTGTTTTATATACGGCATTTAATTTTTTTTGGGTAGAATTGTTATCCCAAGCCTCTAATCTTTTAAATTTCTAATGTTGAGGGTGTGGTCCAACACGAACAAGCCCTGAGACCCCCCCCCCCCGCATTGTGCGTTATTCATGGATGATCATTAAGAATGGAAGAAATGAAAATGTTAGGCTATCATTGGGAAGGTGATTACCCATGAAGGCCAGAGGTGCAGTTGGTGTGAAGAACGGACCACCAGTGCAGACACGATGGTCCTCAAGAGATCCTATAACCATGCCGGCGCCTGTGGGTGGGTGGTAGTGCACTGGAGATGGTTTCCATGGATGGCTTGATCTGCGACACATAGGGTGGAGCCACCTACTAGGGGAGAAGCTGGCGACAGGGATCCCTCCCCATGGCCATGTTGGTGGAGTGGCCCGCAAATGCTGGCTACGGCTCCAGGTGTCACACAATCACTTACCTTGTGTGAGGAGAATATGTGACTAGATTTTCTAGCCAAGGGGTGAAAAAACCGAACAAACCATGCATCCAAGCATGGTGCGGGCTGCCGCGGTGGGTTGGACCTAGGCTTGGCCGGGTCGGGTCAATGTTACCAGACCCAACTAGCACCATTTTGAAAATATTCCAATATATTTCAAAACAGACATCCAATTGGCTATCCATTTGCGGTGTTGGAACCCTCGTGACAAGGATGATATTTTGGAATATACTATTGGGGTTTTCATGGAATTTTAAATACGATGGATGGTACGGGGAGATGTTCTCATGCGATTAAGCATACCATGTAATGAAACCCTACACTTGGAAGAGACCTAAAGACTAGTGACATGAGACCATGTGTGAATCAGCTACTATGACCCATTGGGAAGGGACTTCTATGTGACCCAATTGAATCACAGTGGGGAGAGACTTATATGTGACCCAACAGACCCACGATACTCAACAAGAAAATTACCTTAGTATGGCTAATGTGGGAAGCAGATTCTGTGTGACCCAACATACCAAAGGTACTCATCTGGGATGAGTACCAGAAACCTCCCAAGGTTAGTTTCAATTGATTACAATTTGACCCAGTAGGCCCATTGTACTCATTGTGGAGGAGTTCTCCAGTAGCACAATGTGTTTGATGATGTGACTAATGGTCCTACTTTTCTACTCCAGAATATACCTAGTCTGAGCTGTATTGCTTCTTGATTATGCTTCATGGTTTGTTTATGGATTTATTTTTTATATTTCCTTGTTATATTGGGGTATCTATCGAGTATTTTGTTACTCACCCCTACATGGGATTCAAACAAATGTGTTGTGTCTGGTCCAGAAGACCACCACATTGATGGAGGACTTTGTGGCCTTGGACCCGATGGTATCTAGTGATACCAGGAAGGTGGGATGTTCATCTATGAATTCCATTAGCTACTCTGCACTTAGCCTTTAGGTGGATGTTTTTGTGGGATTACTTATATATTTTACTTTTACTTTCTTATTTGATGTTTATTTTTGATGGGATTGTATTCTGGTCTAGTTGACCAACATTTTTTTCTTTTACTGATATGTTATTTAGTGAAATGCATGTTTACATTTCAAGTGTTGGGTCATGGTTATGTGTTCATGTGTACATATACTCAATAAAATGCCTCCCACTTTTGGTTGATACCTTCTGTGCTAGTCGCCAACCCCTGGCCTTCGAGAGGCCGGATAGGGTTATGTCATAGCATGGACCTCAGGGGATGAGTCGTGACAGTCAACACATTTGAAAAGATTCTCATAACTTTTTAATGCATGAGAGTCCGACTCCCGAAAATACATTGGCTTAATTCCTGAGAAAAATGGTTGATTTTTCTATCAAGACACAGAATAAGATATAGAGCATACCTCTCTAGTAGTGTCATGTTCTCTTCATACACAAGCACTGAATCTTCCCCCTTATACATTAATTCACATAATTCCTTCCCTATCCTATGTTGAACAACCATTGAAAAATAATTTTCATGGAAAATACTTCTAAATTTATCCCACTCTATGGGATCAATCTCTTCTCTATCCCAAATATTGTTTACTATTAACCACTAGTAATAAAATTCACCTTCATAAGGATAAATATAAAGACTTACCTTTTGATAATCTAAACATCCCATAACATCAAATATTTTCTCAAAGGAATTAATCCTTCCTTTAGTTACTATTGGGTTTGAAGATCCCCTGATTACAGGAGGGTGTTGCCTCTTAAAATGTTCTCCTATCATCATGTTTTATTATGGTAAATCATGTTTTTCTCTTGCATGGATTAAAACACAATTTATTTCTGATGTCAGTTTGTCCATTAATTTCACAAACTACTAGGTTGGAATCCCTACAATTCTAGGCTACATTTTTGGAAGGATATCATTTTGTCGGTGCCTCTCTACTTTAGATTACCCGTTTCTTATGTGGTAAATGATTCTAAATGAACATATTTTAGATGAAAAAACATTGTATTTTTTAAATTACATTTCAATTACAATTAACCATAGAGTAAAAAAAAGTTGTTATATTATACAAACATTATCTAAACCTTTAATATTATCTAAACCATCATCTTATACCAACTATAAAGACCCGTCCATATTAAATTACATAACCATGAAGTTTTAGTCAAGAAATCACATATTTTCATATTGAGGATCTTTTCAAGTGTAGAGTATTATAAAATTTGGATATAATACATACATAACATTAAATATTTATATAGAGAATATAACACATAAACAATATCCATTTCTTCCAAAATATAAAACTTTTCAAATAAAACCTTATTTATATGACAAATATTCATAACATTTAACATTACATACTTATTTTTATTACACATCTTTATAACCTATGAAAATAAATTAAAAACATGGGATGACCAAAAAAATCATAGTGATGGATATAAAAAGATATAAAGAAAACATTAGTCTAGAAATACTTGCAACCTATGTAATCATTTTTAAAAAAGACATATTTATCACCCACATAAATTCACATTGTGAAACATGATATTTACACCATATGTCCAAAAAGACATTTTGAAAAAAAAATCACAAAGGTATATTGGGAAATTAATTAAATAATATTTTATCCCTCCAACATACCTTATAATTTGAAACCCTCAGAGCTACCTTACAATGTTACCCTCACAACAACCTTATTATGTTACTATTGCAATGACACTTGGAGTAACCAAATGGAAGACCTACAAAATACAAATACCAAATGCATTTGAGGTGGATATAGTTCCCGACATTTATTATAAATAATTTCCAAAGACCATAACATAATCATACAACATGAATAATTGCATAAAAAATTACTTTTGAATTTTGTAAAACATAATTTTAAAAGATGATTTTAATAGAAAAGCCCATTATAAATATCATATAATTGAAGAGAAACATAATAATGTGGATGGAATATGTGTATAAACTATACATAAAAATTATTCACCTTGATATAAATAATTTTATCAGGCACACAATTTGAATACCAAAAAAATATTTAAGTATATAGTTAACCCAACGAACAGAAATTGGGTTAAGAATTCTTTTACCTTGGGGTTTTCTTAGTGAAAACACATTTAAAGCTCATTTATAATGATTAATATAGTGTTATTAATATTTTAAATAAATAGTTTCATTTTTATGACACATTATATGAACATTTTATATAATCATTTCCCCATTTAGTAATTAGTATATTGTTTCTTCCATTGTTTCATGTGCGTTATTTACACGATTTCCATGAACCATTTGTATTTGATGTTCTTTTCATATAAAAATAAAATTAATGAAGTGGAATGAAATGGTATTCATATGTTTCAATGATATATAATGATAAAATAATTCATTTTTTTCATACATGGTGATGAATCGTTAGATAAAACATTAATGAGATTTGTTTGATCATTTTTATGGTTCCTCGATAGACATGAACTTCTTTCATTATATAATTTAATTTCATGCACATAATTTCATTCAAGAACATAATATAGGATAAATTATAAGAATTACATCATGTTTCAACCATTAAAAGGGTTTTATGATCATCTTTTAAGGAACCAATGGAAATTGAAAGCATGTCGTCCAAAAGTTTGGTAAACAACCCATTAGGAACAACATTTTTAATATTTTTTAGAATAAGATGAAGATGAGAGGAAGAATGATGATGAATATATTACATGATAATTATAACATAAATAATATATAATATTCCTTGAGATTTCATAATTATTATATTAGGGGATGGGAAGAGATTACATCAAAAGAAAGGAATTGAAGAGAAAACACATGAAAATGAAGGAGGATTATTACTTCTTGATCTCTTCACCATCCTTAAGGCCTTTGGTTTTGGAAATTTTTTCTATACTGAAAAGAATTGGACATGTGGAAGATCCTTCTTGAGGGAATTGGTAGAACATAGACAATTCCCATGGATTGGGAGATGTTAGTGGAAGTGGGGAGTGAGGGTGGCATTTATAGTGTAGGGGAGGAGAGATTTTACACTATTTTAATTAGTATTTTAATATTCTTGTTCATAGATATGAATATTCTTAATTATTGTGATCCCAATAGTAAAGGGAGCATGTGAGTTCAAAAAAAGTATGCATAAATTATTCATGATGTCAAAGAATGTGTTTCATCCAGGGGATGAGACCAGGTTTCTCTTTTCGGCAAAGAAGAAATCTTGCAGCTCTTGTGGGACCAGAGATGGTCCGGGCCACGTCAAAAGAGGTCCATGTCATCCAGGAGCGGGTCCTACATGGACGATCGATTCCTCTTGTGCGCAACAGATGGCGGCACGGGAATCTCCAGGAGAGCACATGGGAGCGGGAGGCTCAGATGCGTGCTCAGTATCCTCTTTTTGTTTCCCTAGTTTTTGATGTAGCTTTACGGGGACGTAAAGCCCTGAGGTGGGAGTAATGTAAAGACCCGTAAAATTCAAGGGAAATTTTTTCTTAATTTTCTTTAGAATTTTACAAGAGCGCGGTTTCAGACGGCACCTGATTCCGAGGCCCGGAGCGCCCAGAATTAATTTCCGAAGTTTGGCTCGGGTACGTTCAGTGAACGAACGAGCGGGAATTCCTAACTTTTGATCCGCTGCTCGGAATTGAAATCCGAGGGCACCGATGAACTCGCAGCGCCGATATTCGCTTAAAGAGACCTTTTCGGGAGTTGCGTTTGTTGCGAGTTGAAAGTTAGCTTTGGGGGTTTTCAGTTGAGTTAAATAAAATTTGTGTAAGACAAATTTTATTTTAACTTTTTAAAAAACCTACCAAAGGTGGTTGGAAGTGGGACCCACACCCACTTAACCTCCCTTGTGAGGATTAAGTGTGGTGGGGCCCACACGAACCCCTAGACTTTTCAAATTTCCCTAACCCCTCTAAACTCCCCACTCTCCCTCTTAATGGTTTGACAAGTTAACTTCTTTTTAATTATACAACTCTTGTATATTAAATAAGTGAGCTAATTTTGGGGTTAGCCTTTTTGAATTTCAAACTTTTGAAATTCTTTTATGTTTTGTAATAATAAAATAAGATGTTATCTTATTTTATTTTGGGTTGATCGTTTGTCTTCTTGAGAGGTGGAGAGCTCCTCTTCTTCTTCTTCAACCTCAACGAAGAACGCGAAGAACGTCGTTCTTCAACGAAGAACTTCTCCGCCGAAGAACACGATCCATCCGCGACGCCGTATCCGCGACGCGACGTTCTTCTTCCGCGTCATCCCTTCCGCGTCGGTTTTCCGCGACGAACGCCTTCGACAACAACTCTTCCTCCGACGTCAAAGGAATCGACACCGATTTTCCACGACTCCGTCAACGTGCGACTATCGAGGTAAGGGTTCTTGAGTTCGATGTTACCTTTTTTTTGACTTTCCGCAAGACTTGACGAGGAACGCTCTTTTTCCGACGAAGAACGCCGCTCCGCTCTTCTTCGTCTTCGGTGTCAACGAGAGAGAACACCGCACCTTCCTCGGAAAAACCTTCGTCGGCGTACAAGGATTCGCCAACGACGTGCTTCTTCGGACGCGCCTCTTCGTCAACAGATTTGACGAACGACGACCGCGACGCCCGACTTCCGCGACGCCGTCTTCCGCGGACATAGTCGAACCCTCGATCTTGTACCCAAGGTAGGGGTGGTTGATTTAATAGTTAATTATTTCATTCTTCTCGTGGTTCGTATAACTAACATGGGATGTTGATTATTTTAAGATGCGTTATTAATTTAACGTGAGGGGGGCCGGTCCGTACGAACACGGCCGAACCCCTCCAACATTCTTGTTGTTCTTGCGGGTGGAAGCAAGTGGCGTGGTGCCGTCGCACCACGCGGATGATTGTGCGTTTAATTTTACGCAACGCCGTCGCGTTACGCCAAGGAGAATCTTCAAGAACGCGACGCCGTCGCGCCGCGTTGGAAGGAATCATGGCACGGCGAAAGGGGCGCGGTGCCGTCGCACCGCGCCGGATGACGAACGCCGCGGCCGGTTCCGGGCCGCGGCGGGACGAGAAGACCGCGGCCGGTTCCGGGCCGCGGCGGGACGAGGAGACCGCGGCCGGTTCCGGGCCGCGGCGGAAGGAAAGACCGGCGGCCGGGCCGCCGGCGTCGGAAGTCGAGGGCGGGACCGGAATTTCCGGTCCCGTTGGTAAAAACCGGCCGGCCAGCGGGCCGACCGGATGTCACAAAACCGGGGAATTAAATTCCCCGGCTGGTCCATTAAAACCCCCTCTTTAAGAGAGGGGGCGGTTCTTGAGGGAAGGGGGCAGCCGCCCCCTTGGTTCACCGCCAGCAGGCCCCCACGTGGTTGGGGGCGGTTTTTAAAAAAATAAACGACGCGGCCAGATTGCCGCGCCGCCCTTCAATCAAGCCCCCCACGTTGGGGGGGCGGTTCTTACAAACCGGCGCGGCTAATTGCCGCGCCGCCTTCCAGCAAAGCGGGAGTTTTGCTCCCCGCAAGCCGACCGCCAGCGCGGCCCGCCGCCGCCGCCACGCGGCCCGCCGCCGCCGCCGCCGCGCCGCCCGCCGCCGCCGCCCGCCGCTGCCGTCCGCCGCCGTCCGCCGCCGCCGACCGCCGCCGCCGGCCGCCGCGCCACCCCGGGGGGGGGGGGGGGGGGTCGGGCCGGGTCGGCCCGGACCCGGACCCCCCCGTTTCGGACCAGTTTCGGTTTTTGGCTCATAACTTGAGCCTCGGACCTCCGAATGACGAACCGTCTGCGGCAACGCGATCCTTGGATTGAGACGGTCGTTTCGATATATCGCACTCAAGGTTTCGGGTTACTTTGAGTTCGGCCGGGTTGGTTCGTTCACGAAACCAACCGGGCCTTCGGAGCGGAAACACTCATATCTTGAGCCACGAACGTCCGATTGACGCACCGTCAGTCGCGTTGTGTTCCAAAGTTAGCAAGTGACCCATCTCAATCATAAAGTAACACAGGGTCAAAAGTCTCAGCTCAAACCAGGATTTTCATTATCGAAACCGTAACTGCTGATTTATCACATTGAAAAATTAATCTATATTTTATTATCTTAAATCCTTTAGAAAATAAAATAATAATATGATTTACTATTCATAAGATTAATATTACTATTCATAAGGGTGTGTTACTATTCATCAAACAAACAAGTGGGATTTATCAGACTCTAAATAAAATACTGATCACAACCGTAGATGACTGTTTTTTGAAATTTAAATCATAGAAGCAAGAAAACTATGTTTAAAGGAAAGTTATAAATATATAATTAAAAAAATATTTCATGAATTTCAATTTATTTATAATATCTTATGGTGTTACAATTTTAAGAAAATCTTGAGTCACAATATGATCATTAATAGAATAAGTCATGTTTAAAGTCATGTTGGATTTTTAGGAAATGAAAATATGATTTATTTTAACTGTTTTTGGGGAAATTAAAAAATGATAAGAGGTGTTCAACTGGTAATATATGATCATTTATGTAATATTTATTACTGAATTAACTAATTATATACATCACCAAAGATCAATAATGTGATAAAGTGATTTCCTGGCACAAAAACTAAATATTATCTAATGATTAAGGTATGTTGATTATATGTCATGTGTCCCAAATTTGATTTTTTTGGTATTTTTTAGTATCCAGGGATGAAGGATTAATTAAATTCTTAGAGGCTCATAATTTATCATTTGAAAAACATAACTTGGAAATTTATTTATTTTTTAATCATTTTAAGGATACCGAATTTCATTCTGTTGATCAATGATGACTTGACAGAATTTATTCCTCCATGTTACTATATTGGGATTTCATATATTTACATAATTATAAAGACCTTAAATGTTCTATAAATTTTTATAACTTGTTTTGGAATCATACCTTTACTACATTCACATTAAAACTACTTAACAAGTTTGGTTCTTCTACTAATTTGTGCTATTTATTCCATTAATTTATCTCCTGACATTTACCATCAAGATCATTATATCACATACCAAATTTATGTTCTACACATTGCTTGGAATCCAATGAGGTTTGAGTGTGCTTTCATGGTGTATAGTTTCGAATTGAATTATATGGGGTGTACATATACTATTTATCATGATTTGAAATCTGGTGGCATACATGTAATAGAACATATTTGTAATATTATAGTTATCTAATTATGATGTGTTTGTAAAAAACATGGGTTATTTAATAAAAAAATTTCTAAAATTGATAATCTTTATCACACTATTATACTTCATTTTTGGTGAATGAGAGATAATGTAATATATCTTTTCATGATAATCAGATGGATGAGGCACTAAAGGATAAAAAAGGCATTATGGTTTATGAGGTCAAGGGACACCCAATTAAAATATGGGGAAATTGTGGAAGTTATTTTTATTAGAATAAATATTTTTCTAGGATGGGAAAAAATCTTCTTAGATAATATAATAATTTTTGTTCATGGTGTACTGACAGGGAAGGGATAATGGACTATATCTGGGATTTCCCATTAAAAATTAACATAAAAACGTTCATTTGTAACTGATGATTTTAATAACAAAATTATACTTTTCATCGATGGTTATAGGAATAATAGTATGGAACAATTGTATTCAGCTGTTTATTTACTATAGGATTTTAGGAGCATCCACTCTTTAATAGACCAAATCATAGATGGTTTTCATATAATATTTTTAGGTATTATTATAATATTATTCGGGATGATATCATCACTCGTATTGGAAATATGTGTAAGGATTCCACAGTTTTTAGCAGGATTCATGAGTCTATAATTTTTATCATTCATAACGTGATAACAATATTTAATATATATAACTTTATTCTTATTAGTTTGTGACGTATCATTTATATTATTTTCTCAAAAAAATTGGTAAACTATTTGTGTTTGATATTTCCTACCATTATTAGAGAGGATCATAGTATATTTGTACCAAATAGAGATATTCTAAACAATGAAATCATTGGACATGATATTATTCATTCAATAAAATTTGATTTTAAAAACAATAACAGGGTGGTGGATATCACATTTGATATGACTATATAATATGAAAGTGTTGAGTGGCTATTCTTAGAAAGAAACCATTTTAATTTAGGAATCATATAAAAGTGGTAACATGATATCATGAATTGTCCTTAACTGGAATCCTTCAATGTTAGGATTAAGGGTGGGTGGTTGTCCCTCTAAGGAATTATTTCAAGGTGATCCTATTTTTCATTCTTTATATATCCTTGTTATGGATGTTTATTTTCAATTATATATTATAGACAATGTTAAGGTTTTCATACACGGTTCAAAATGTTTGAATAATAGTTTTCCTATTACAAAAATATTTATTTATAATGGTTTTATTCTCACCTAAGGAGATACTATTCAATAATGATCTATAATTTCCAACATTTTTGAGAATTTTAGTTGGATTATTGTTAATAATTAATTTATTGAAATTTTATAATTCATTGGTTCATGGGGTTTGGGATGATATTAAAGTGTTTTTACAAAAATATTTTTGTATGGAAATTTTTGAAAATGACGAAAAATATCTAGTCATGACTACTATCCTAGTAATACCAATAAAATAATTTTTTTTTCCATTAATGATAATGTGGATAGGTATATTAAATATAATTCTAGTAAAAATAATTTAAAAGAAATAACAGATGATTTTTCTAAGTGATTTTCCTTGGTAATATAATCATTTGTGGTGCCTTTATTTTATATTATTGACTATATTCTAACTATCCTTAAATTTTATTTAAAAACAATTCCATTAGGATGGTGCTGATTTGATACATTGGATTTCATGGGCGGATACTCAATTTCTGTAATGTTTTTATGGATTCGAATCTAGAAATTAGAATCATTTAAACTAGGATATTCATTATAAATTGGGGTGCATAATTTTACATTAACTAGAATCCCCAAAACTAATATCTAGAGGGATCAAGATTTTCCATAATCATCTATCATGGATCCTTATTTGCATCATAGTGTATATTTAGGTGGTGGATTTTATCATCTTTTAAATGTATACTCAATTTAGGATCTAACTGGAGGACTAATAATGGAGAAATCATATAAGATCAAAAGGATATTTGAATGGTAATGGAGGATATCTACATCTATCATCTACTCCATCACCTAGTTTTGATAAAGATATTGTATGATAACTTCTTATGATCAAATCAAGATATTCCTAGGGATTATTTAAACGAGGAAGAATGAATTGATATATACATTATTCATATTATTCCAAAAATTCATGTTGATCTCTTTCGTTGGAGTCTAGATTAGTCATGTGTATACTTTTTGAGATCATCGTATCAATGGAAATCTAGTGTTCTGAATTGAGAATTTATTTTTTTTAAGAATATTTTTTTCAATCATGATTTTTTTTCTAGAAGTTGAGATGTTCTATTGGATATCATTTAGGGGTATTCTCCAATTGTACAATTTTTTAATGAACTTCTGAATATTAAATAAATAATTGTATCAATTTTTTTATAGAGTTTGAAACCAAACATTATTCAATTATTAATTTCTCATGGAATTGTTTTTTATGTGGGATGAAGAGGTTCAATTTAATCTCTATAATGATTCGGGAAGTATCCAAAATGTTCTTAATTTTTTGGTTTTCTATGTTTCCTCCTAACCTTATTATTATATTATATGTGTGAGATTAGATGACATGGGGTCAGTGAAATTCTATTTCTTTTAGTCTTATTATTTTGTATGATTGGGTTTTATTGATTAAGGCACAATCATGGATGTCCTTATTTGGGATACAACACTCATGTAAATCATAGGGGAATAATCAAATATCGACTGTAATATCATTTATTCTCACATACTTTTTTTAATGATAAATTAGAATGAGAATATATGTAATGGTAAAAAATTGGTATAATGTATTTTATGGAAGGATGATTAGGGTGGCCATCAAGACGAATTATATAATATTTGGTAGCTTATGGGATCCAATTTGTGAAATAATCATTGGATGTCCTTTATGGTATTCAGTTTCCCTCATTTCATGAATGGAAAAATATTATTGGAAAATTGGACAGTCCTCTAATTATTCAAGCAAATTTGAAATTAAAGGATAATCATCAATTTTGTTTGGACCATTCTGTACATGATCTAATCCATTGAATTTTCAATTTTCTCCGGTTATTTCTATTTTGTATTCACAATGGAAATCATGATGCTCATTAATTGGGTAATCATATGGGTATTGATGAGACCTCTACATTCATTATTAACTTCACTCTATATTATTGTTCTACCATTCAGTTCTATTGTTAATATATATATATATATATATGGGTAGACCTTAAAAATACTTCCATGAAAATAATGATGATATTTTTTCCCTTATGCTAAAATTTTACATATCGTCATAATATTCTTTATGAAATTATTAATTTAATATTATTTAATATCATCACCATAAATAATTTATGAACAATTATGTAATTATTCATATTTTCTAATTTAGTTAAAAAAAACAGGTTTATTGGAGAAAATATATCATAATTCACTATTGTAATATTTTTGTACTGCCTATATAAGGCCATGGCCTATATGAGTTCCACAACTATATATTTATAATTAATATATTTCTTACCTATAAAATCGCATATAAAACAAAAAAAAACAATTTTATCTCTCATTAAACCAATAATAGATATACTTCTTATCCCTTTATCCATAGTTTTGATCGAGGTGGGGATCTTTCTAAAAGGCCATTAGGATAAAAAAATACATCTGAGTTATTTTTATATAATTTATCATTTATTCCAATTTTATTCTTTTGTTAATTTATTTTAATAACATCCTAATAAAATATAAATTTTTGTTTACAATTATAATATTATAGCACAATTAATGTACCAGAGTTCATTTTTTAGTGTTTCATGTATCAAATGCATACTGAACATAATACCCATAGAATGGTGTAATATATATTGAGATAGTGAGGTATTTATCATCAATTTGAAGGGAGAAAAATATATTTTATATTAATCATTATTGTCACCTCATGTTTCGTTTTTTAGAGATAGTATTGTATATTTATTTAATAAATCAATAAATTCATTTAAAATGAAATATATTAAACTGTTTAAAACTTTTAAAAAGAAAAATATGAAAAAATAATTTTATGATTTAATAATGGATTTATTTTAATAAAATATGATTTAGTGTTATAAGTATTTTCAATATATATTCTAATTATTACAATTATGGAACCCCTTTAGGGTATTTTTAGAGATAAGTTATAAAATTTATTTATCAAAGTTTTTATTAAAAATAAAGTATAATTTTACAAAAAAATTAAAATATTTATCCATGAAAAATTAAAATATATAAAGATTGTATTTTATAACCACTCTTGAATCCTTTTTCTAATCAAATGTTTTAACATTAATTTCATAGGGCATTAGAACATATGGGATTTATTGTATGAATAATTTTTTAAAATATCTAATTTAGATAAATTATAAAGAGTGTATGAATCAATGTGTTGGTATAAAAAAATTAATATATAAGGGTGATTATGTAAGTGAAAATATACATTAATTTTCCAAATATTAAGGCCAAAATGATTTTTTTTAGAATATATGGAATGTATATTATAAATTTATTATTAAAACGATAGTTTGAAAAAATTATGTTTTCTATCATATAATTTTGTAGAATTAGTATGTGGAGTCATAGTTAGTATCAATTCAAATCTTTTGATTGTGTTATGGATTTTTATAACAATGATAACATATGATTTAGACAATATTCTGCTGAATTTTTTGTGAATTGAATTTATTTGATTCTTACCAATAAAGACATTATAATCTATGAAAGTATTACATAAATATTATTGGGTTTAAATTTCATATATTTATAAATTTATAGATTTATTTATTAAATGAAAAAAATAAATTAGATCTATATAGTTTTTAAATGAAACATTATTTTTATCCAAATATAATTTAATATTCTCTAGAAAAAATATTTTTATTTTATATTTGATTAATATAGATGTAATTTTTTTGATTTTTGATTTCAATTCTGAGGATACATTTTATTGAAGGGGGTACAATGGGAAAACAAATTGTTTGGAAAATATATTATATTTTATTACAATATATATATAATAGAAATATAATACATAAAACATTATTTTATACATTTTATTACAATTTAATGATTTATATACTATTTAATATAAAAATTTATATATATATTTAGGTGATTTGAAAAACATTTGAGGAATAAAAAATTTATGGTTTTCCTATTGTACATTTATCTAGAAAAAAATAGTATTAATTTGATATTAATTTTTTAATTATAGTCTAGTCAATCTGTTTATAAAATTATAAATTTATTGATTATGAATATTGATAATAATTATTCATTTTAAATGAAATATGTGATATTAATTTGAATTAACCATATTTATAAAATATAAATTATAAAGTAAATATATAAATATCAAATATAATTTTATAAATATAATTATTTTGATAAAAAACTATTAATATGTTAATAGTGATATAAAATAATAAATAAAATCCATTAATAAATATATATAACATAATGATAAATATATCATATAGAGTTCTATAATGATTTTATATCTAGATAAACATTATAGTATATATTTTTGAAATGGATTTTTAATAACAAATATACAAACATTAAATTAAATTGGAGACAACTATTATAAAAAGTACTGACAATTTTTATGGAGGTAATTTAAAAAAAATTAGTAAAATGATATGAAAAATATTTTATATACATTTTAAAAAAATATACATATATATATATACATGGTTATATGTGTCTAATCTTGTATGACATACATGAATTATAATTATTTTTATGAAAATTTAAAATAAAAAAAAATGTTTTAGATGATTTTTTTAATATGGTGTCATTGGAGTAGTAATATATATATACATATATATAAAGATATATGTATATATGTATTACCATATTAATTATGAATTATACAACCATAAATAATAATACAAATAATATTAGAATGGATAAAAACAGTTAATGAAGTATATATATACATAGACATGTGAATTTTACCTATAAAATTTCCAGTTGGAGGAAGTGCTCGTCTTATTATTTACACTCCATAGACTGATAAAAACAACTTCCTCTAATATTCATTCCAACCACTACACCTCATAACTATCTCTTACTACACTGTAGTATATTAAATGACCTCTTCCCAAGCCTTCAATAACTTAATCCAACATTATTAACTTATAATTTGATTGGTGTCGACTTTCCACTACGAAAACCACCATACTAACAATTTTGTACCTAGACATCATTGGGAGAACCTAGTTGACTGGTTCAATCTCATCATCATCATCCTTGACAACTCTTCCTAAACACATCATGTCTATATTCCTTCCCCATCTTCATATTCCCCTCAAATAAGCAGTAGGGTTATATTAATATAACATTCATATATATTCATATATATATATATATGGGGAGAATCAACATAATTAATTTCATTCTACATATTAACCATAATTAGAGATAAAACATGAAATGAATGAATACTCTATCAATTTTCTAAGATTCATCATCCATGTAGATATATTTTTGTTACTACAAAACACATGAATCTTATTATCCATGGATAAAAATTCATTGATAGAGAAGAAACATTGGGTTCTTATATAAAATATGGAATGAAATTTTATTTAGTTGGGGATCCTCAATTGTTCATTGAAAATAAAACTTTCTATTTTCTTTATGATATTGTGTCTTGATGATATATGGAGAGAATTAAAGAGGCCAAGAAATATATATTTCAATGTTATAATCAAATGAATTCCATGAATTGTCTATTTGAAACTAAAGTAGGAAGGGATTGTATTGAAAAAATTTATTTCAATTTTATATTTCTTGAAAACATATTTTTGAAGTATTTTAATTCATTTTTTAATGTTTTTTTGTATCTTTTAAAATATAATTTTTATAAAATCAATCTCAAGATCAATTTTTTTAAAATTTTCCCAAAACAATATTTCTAATATAAAATAATAGTTCAAAATAAATATTTTATTTGGGTAGTGATTTAAATACTATTTTCTAAATTAAACAACATGAGAGTTTATTTTTGGAATTGCGTTGATGTAAATGTTTTCAAAGGCTTTTGAATCTTATACATTTATGGTTGAAGGGATTCTAATTTAGAGACCTCATATTTTATATTTTTAAATGATAGATTTATTATTGATCCAAATTTTATTTCTACGGTGTCATATATTTTAAAAATATATTGTTGTGATGATTTAATTTATATTGTTATACCATACATTTTTGTTTTCAAAATTATTTATTAGTCGAAAATTTAAATATACTTTCCTGTAATTCGATGATAAAATTATGTACATAAATATACATGAATATATATATATATCTCTCATTTTTTAATATATATATTATTAATATTATTGAAAATAGTATTTTTATGAATAATAGTAATGAAAAAATAGTATACTAAGAAATTTATTATTAAATTATGAAACATGTGAAATATAAGAAAAAGGAAACAGTAGTGAATCCAATACCCTAGGGTTTCTTTCAATCATATGTCTATTAATCCAAATATAGCTATCAATGATTTGGGTATCCTCCCCATTTATTCGAAACCCATAAATTATTTTTCTTTTGATATTAATTTGACTCATTTATAAAGAAATATGTTGATTTATTTTAAATTGGGATAAACTTATATTTAAAATGTAATTTCAAGCTTTAATATTGGTTTTTAGAAAATATGATTTGATTAATTTAATATTTTTTTTCAAAATGATGCAAAAATTTAGTTCATAAAAAAACATTATGAAATTTTATATGAAAAGTAATACTTTTATTTCTTAAAAATATTTATTAAATTGAATGGCATTTTTTTGCAGGTAATTTTTTTTCCATGATGTTTCAAATATTTAAAATAAATGTACATTAGTATATCGTAAAACTGCATGATGATCCTTTACATCACTGAATATTTCATAATATTATTCAAAATTATTTAAAATTAACTGGAGTCCTTGATTATATTGGTTTTCAAATTCATTATTTTTTGGTAGCTGAGTAGAAGTGGGAAGATATGAATTTTATTGAAAAAATCTATTTGAGAGAGATATTTTATTAATTGAATTTTCCTATTAATCCATTTCTATAGAACCGTGTTATTCTAGGTAATTGGAGAACATTTTATTATTCAGTTATATGAAATATGTTTTAGGGATATATATATATATATATATATATAGTATTTTACCGCCATATTTTGGAACACCGGTCTGGGGTGTCATATTTTTCAGTTCAATATTATTAATTGGTGGACCTAAATTATACAGAAAATAATCTTATCTCAGCTTTTTGCTACATTTTTTCTATTAATATTAAATTTTGTTTACTCTTACATAATGCAACATTTTATTCCAAATTCATAACAATATAACCATGAATCATCAAATTTATGATTTTCGGTTCCGTGGTTGTTTCTGTTCTAGTCATCCATCTAATAGTCCTTTTTGAATCATTATTTTGAATCATTTATATCTTCATTATTTAATTAGGAATTTTTACATTATGAGATACATATTTTTCAAAGTTTTTTATATCTGAATTAGAATTATAGGTTGAATCAATTATGTTAGATTTAAATATAGTTTCTATATTTTTCAAAATTTCATTGATGGAATTATATTTCAATTTTTGTTCATGGTACATCAGAGATCAAATTATTTAATAAAAAATATACTCCATGACATTCATTGATTTATATTTATAAAAATTTAGTTCATTCCACAACCTAGATAAGTATCCTTGTTCTATTTAAACTAGCATAACCTTTTACTAAAATTCATCCACTTTGATCATTTAATTAATAAAACATGCAAATATGAGAAACAATTTATTTTATGATTCTGCATTTCTGATTTCCAAATCATGGTGTTATTATCTATGAATTAAAATATTTGTTATATTTATCCTTGATATTTTATATTATGTAACATATTATGTATTATTTATTTATTGAGTTATTTCTAATTATGATACATGAAAAAATACAATTACACTTATTAAACTATGAAAAAAATAATGAAAATTTAATTCAAAACCGTATTTGCAGAATTATTTTCAATAAATGAAAAAATGTTATAATTGAAAAGATAATATGGTTTTGAAATTTCATATTCTTTATTAATTAATTGATTCGTAAGGTATGTTTCCACTCTTTCCAACAAGTATCCATTGTTATGTCCTTAAATAATTGGAGGTATCTGAGTAATCCTTTCGTTATTTGAATTTAATAATTTAAACCTAAAAAAATCTTTAAAATATCAGATATAAGATAATGTCGAAACGTAAATAAAAGAAACCGTTAAAAGTAACTTCTATTATAGTAATTATGACTTTTCAAGAATAAAAAACAAAGTTAAAAAAATTAATTTGGTTTCATACATTGATATTATGATTTAACAATGATAGATATACGTAGAATGTAAAGATAGTGGTGAAATAAAAAGTTTAAAAAATAAATTATTTATTTAATATCACATAAATATACAATATAATTTTAAATTAATTGAAAATTTAATTATTAGGTGAAAATAGATAAAATAAAGCATAAAAATATATATTATAATGTAATTTTGGTAAAAGTGAATCAACACAATTCTTTACATATCTCTACTCCTGAAAAAATATGTTGTCTAGTTAATCATAAATTTAATGTGTTATATTACATCTTTATTACATTAATTTATAATATATTTATAACCAATATAACTATATTTATTTAGAGACTCAATGTAACACAAAACAATCTATTCCATTAATTTAACAACCACATACAAACCAAATTTTATAGTTTTATGTCTATCCATAATAAAATCGTTTTTAAATAAATGTATAACTAATATTGTCTCTGATTTTATATGTTAACATAGAAACAAAAACTGTTTATGAAAATAATAATGATATATAATATTATTAAATACCCAAAAATCATAACTGAAAATAATAGGATATTCATGATTCTTCATCACATCTATAATGTATTTTCATGGTGTAACATCATGAAAAAAATCCTAGTAGTATTATAGAGACCCTCAATTTTTCTTAAATTACTATTATATCACTATAAATATAATAATACTAATAGTTTTACACCAAGAGGATCCATAGGATTGTTTTATTTTGAAAACTAGGACAAAAAATAACATTTACATCATCAAACATAAACATTAATTTATTTCCGTCTTCTCAAGCTTATTATTGTCCCTTAAACAATTCTTAGTCTAAATAATCACCTGATGATATACATAAAATAGGGGTGAGATAAAATCATAGTAAAAGGATAGATACAAAAGTTATAGTGTGGGTTGAACATAAACATAACATAGGAAAGGGATCATGAAAATAAGTGGAAGCATTTATAAAAGGCTTGAAATGTGGTAATGAATAAAAATAAAAATATTGTATTAGTGGTCATCTACCAAACATAGTTGTGAACAATGATAGAATCTTGTTCAAACATTATTTTAATTTATCTATTGAGATTCATCAATTTACCCAATTCATTAGAGCTTTGTATAATTCTAGGTGCACCATTCACATCATAACATTCATTTTTCACTATATATTTTTGGGGGCACCTATTACACCATAAAATTATTATTATCATGCCTTCCACATATAACATATATAAATAATGAAACTAAATGAACAATGTAAATAAATGGGTTTCATAACATAAAAATGCATTCATAAACTTTGGGTCCCCAAAAGAAAATGGTAATAACATACTTGATACATTAACCATCCATCTTAAGTGGGAAGTAAAAGGTGTTTTATCAAAAGAAGAGTTCTTTTAGAAAAACTTTGTTTGAAATAAACTCTAGTGTAAAAAGGGTATATCCTAGAATAGTAAATATGATGATAAAAAAATAATTTCTATGGAGTAACCATACCAAAAATGGAGTGAAAGAGGGAGAACCCAAATAAAGAATGCTGGGTTTGATAATTTCCGCCTACCTTCTATCTGAATTCTTTTTTCATATAATGTCCTGTATAATTACATTATATTAATTAATTAAAAAATTAATGAAAATTAATACATTTATATGGTTTAATATGGTTTCATTATGTTCTTTTATGGGCCCTTGGATGAGTTATATATTTTAAATGTATTGTTCTAGAATGTTCATTTTTATGGTTTTCTTAAACGGTTCACCTATATTCATAAATATATGTTTGTGTAGTACATGAAAAAATATATAGAAATGATAATTCATTTTATTAATTATATTACATGAGTTTAAATTTTATTATTATGAATCATGTTATATTACATGTGGGTGAATCATTAGTTAACATTTAATGATCATCATATTTGTTTAATTTGGGTTGTCTTTCGACCACAACGAACCTGTTTTGTTTAAACATTAAGTAATTTTTACAGAAGTTAGTTACAGAACATTAAATAGAACATATTACATCTAAATTATTCTATTTTAACCATAAAATGGTTTCATGACCATATTTAACCGTAGAAATGTAAAAAAGAAAACATGTGGTTTTCGAAGGTGATAAATGAACACTTCACGAACAACAATTTATTTTATAAAATAATATGAAGAGGATAAGGGGTTGGATGATATATTAAACAATTATTATCATAACATTAAATTACTTGTGATATACTATAGTTACTATTCTATGTAGATGATTATAGGTGGGGAGATACAAAGAAATGAACTTGAAATTGAATGGAATTTAAAGGGAAAGAGAGAGAGAGGAATTAACTCTTGAATCCTCCTATTGAGATCCTCCTTAAGAAATATATTCTTGGTATTTTGATGAGGCCAGAATATCTACGATGGGGGGGGGGGGTTGGTATGATTCTTAGGAAGTGTTTTGACAAGGAATGAATCTTGAGAGGTGTGTGGAAACGAGGCTCTGAATGGGGGTATTTATAATGGAGTGGATAGGGGGTTTCTGAATATAATATTCATTAATTTATTATTTCTCTACAAGAAATGTAATTATGAGTATTTCATGACTAATTAAAGTAATTTATCATGTAAATCATAACTAATTGGTCTTATATATTCAAAACATTATACATGACTGTATAATTAGTGTTTTAGCTTATTTTGTAAATTATAGAATTTCACTATTCAAAACATATTCAGGTATTTCAAGAAGAATACCAGAAATTCACAGTAACAATTTTTTTATGTGTAGAATCCAAAAATATTCTGCATTATTCAAAAATATTTTTCAAAATATAATTATTTTAATTTTAATTTAAATCACAATTTACATGAAAAATACAGTTTTTAAAATTAATACTGATTTTATAATGAGTTAAAAAATTACATAAGTTCCTGTAAAAGTATCTTAAAACAAGAAGAAATAGAGTGGTTAATTTATGAAAAAAAACATAGTAATGGAAATTTTCGTTGAAATTAATTTATTAATTATAATTTTTTATTTATGACTTATGAAAATACAAATACTTTTACTATGGTAAAATTGTCACTTTCTTAGTTGCCAAAATTTTATTTAAACTTTTAAGGGTAAGGTTATTATTAATTTCGATTATTTAATATTCATAAAGGTAGGATACTATTCATAATGGTAGGTTATTATTCACCAAAAAATTATGATTGTCCTGTTAGACTCTAAATATTTTATAGATCGCAACTGTGTATGTCATATTTACAAAATTAAAAACATAGAAGTAGAAAAATTATATTTAATGGTCACATAGTATTTAGTATATGTTATGTCATTAATCATCCCAGTTTGATTATACTATAGGGAATAATTATAAAAATGGATTTCCATTGATAAAACATCTGTTTGTTACAAGTATGAAAGAATTCCTCACTATAACATACTCGTAATGGATTTTTCCCCTCACATAGTGTTTATTCATATTTATTCCAATTAAATCTATATTTATATATAATGAAAACATTAATGTTTTGACCTAAAATGGTTCTATGAATGTAATCCAAATCCTGATCGTTAAGGTTTCAACATTTCAATATGTGTTATGGTAGTTTAATAAAAATTTCTATAAATCCTAAATCTAGATTTATCATTAAAGCCTATGGGTTATTAAATTTTATAAGGAACATAACATACACACATGGGCACACATAACAATCCAATATCAGAAAAAAAATACATCACAATTATATGATATTCTTTTTTCTATTTATTAAGGATATATATTTCTATAATCACATTAATAAAACAGAAAACTCACCAAAAAATAATATTTTTATTATTAATATTAAACTAATCAATTTTTATTAAAATTATAATTTTTCATATCTAAATGGTCATATAATAATTTTTGAAGAATTATTATATATAAATTTATATGTATTGTTTCCCATATTAGATTACCGATATATACTAGAATGATTATTTAGTGATAATATACTAAGAAAGATTTTTGGTCTCAATTAAACATCTTGAACATATTAAAATTCATTATCCTCTAAAAATTATCTCATAGACACCACCTATGTTTATAAATAATATAGATGAAAACACACAAGATTTATCATGCTCAATATAAAATCATATTCCATTATATGTTTTATTATATTAATAAACATTGTATAATATTTATTTCTGAATGTGATTATATAAGAACCTACACCTTCCATTAAGAAAGTACATTCTAATGTTTCTTCTTGATATTGTGTATTAACGTTGATTGAGCACATTTTTTATGGATATGTGTAACATTATGGGAGTTTTCAGTGTTCATGTATTTGAGGATTCTATGTAGTACCAAACATGCATATGAAATAGGAGCTAGTTTCCCGCCAGATAGAAAATGGTGGGAAATCATCCTATTTCTGGGAAGACCATTATCCCTTCATGTAATCTCAGATTAATGTCCGACCACTATTCCATCACCATCCAACTGATGAAACACAAATGTTAGTTGGTTTCCTCATATCGTTTTTCAAATGGGGGCGGGGGGCATGTTAAAACTAAACATGTAACTATTCTACATTAAAAACCCAACACTAAACCCTTATTCACCTCACTATATTTCATTAACGTTGGATGATTTCCCCTAATGCTTTCCCATTTATAGACTCACCAATGGTAATTTGTTCATAGTGGATGGAATATGATAATATTTCTCTACTTTTTTATTTATTTTACTTTTAAGTAAGATCTCAATATTTATAAATATTATGAATTAATTTTAGGGATTTTATATCTTTTTCTTTATGGTCAGGTAAAATAATATAATTTATTGTTTCCCCTATGGTCTGGATGGTCCAATTAGTTAAAAAAATAGTGTTTAATCCTTAATGTATTTTTTTCAAATCAGAAATGGTTATTTATGAAATACTTTCTGTTATCGCTGGTGTGGTTTTCATTTTTTTTTATTTTTTGGTTTTTTCTAGATATATTGTGGTTTTGGTCCAAGAGTGGTTAATGCGGTGGTTGAGGCTCTGGTGTTTGTCCCATTAGTTATTCATCATGGAACTAGTTTTCCATTAGTTCTATGATTCCGAAATTGATGATCGATGAAGATAATAAGATGATGATATTCAAGGAATAAATGGATAAAAATGGTTCTATATTCAAAACAATATCATAGATTTTTTCTACCATATTATCTAGCATTTCAAAATTTGAAATTGGTTTTTTTTGTCCATGAATACTTTTATATTATGTTTTTAGAAGGACTGTGGTGATTCTAGTAAAGTTCAATTTTAACCAAAATTACCTTTAGTTTAAAATAATTAAAATTAATTTAGATGGTGTTTCTTAAACAAATGACATAGTTTTGAATCAATTTTTCATTGATTTATTGTTTATGTTAACTTGGTCACACCAATAAAAAATTTAATTGTTTATATAGATTTTTTATTTTACACACATTAATACTCATCACAATGTGTTAGTAAAACATCATAGAAGGTGATCCCATAATACTTACATGGACTATTTTTTTGTCCATATATTGAATATTAGTGGAGAAAAATGAATGTGCATTATTTCGAAGGGGATATGGGATGGAGAGTTACTGTGTTTTTCATTGGTAAACCCAATTTTATATATGATTGTTATTGAAAATTATTTTAAATTTAGGGATCATTGAAATTTAGGATTTAAATGTTGAAGATTATGGTTTTTTAAATTACTATAGTACTAGTAGTGCATTCCCCAATAATTGTTTATTATAATTTATCCTTTATCTAATATAATTATGAAAAATAATTTCATGATCAGAGGAATTCAATCAAATAAAAATTTACATTAGGATACTAGAACCAACCACATGATCATAAAATAAATATTGATTATTAAATTTATAAATTAATGAATTACCTTATGATTAATATTTTTCTTAATTAATTAAATATATAAATATCCTAATATCATTTTTTGTTATGAATCTAATGTGGATTCCCTCTAGTGGTGAAAACACATGAATGAAAAATCTCTTAGTGATTTTGTATGAATTTAAATGTGCAAGATTGTATGAACTAAAACCATGCACAATTCATATATGATTTCTATATTCATTTTCTTATAGAATCAAATTTCATGTTCACTCTATAATTGAAAGAAGTGGGGGAGAAGGATTTCTATTTAATCATAAATGATTTATGACATAGGATCACTCTATATCTTGAGATGATTCTTCATATGTATTTTCTGAAAGCATTAATGTTGTTATTATTAGGGTTAAGGATAATATATGTTGGTTTCAAAAAAATGGTACAATCACAAGTGTGATACACAATGCTATAAAGAAGAGGAAAATAAATCTTTGCATCCAGCACCCAACCAGACTAATTTTCCCCAAACCCAATCATAAAACTAACATCCCAACCGAACATATAGGGAAAATATTATAATTTTGTTTAAATATTTTTAGGGTTGAAAAATAAAAAAAATCACTTGTTATATTAATATTTCCAAAATCCCTATAGAACCCCATTTATATGATAATGTTATTATTATTTCTTAATAGGCTAAATACTGGTTAATTAAAAAATATATTATTTCATTAATTATTTTCTTCAAATAAATATAAACTAATATTTAGTTTATTATTTTTATTATACATTGACACATGGTCTACCATTCCTCGATAATATTTATCAATATTCGAATAATTACTAATCATTTACTAAATAAATATGACTACATTATTTTCCAACTAATAAGTATTTATTTTTTCCAATTGATAAAAAATATTTATTAAATATTATATACCAAATATTCTTACGAATGACTTATGACATAATATAAGTGGTGATGAAAATATGTATAATTATTAGATCACATATGAGACTAATATTTTTTTTAAATGTTATAAATAAATAATATGTACTCTTTTACTAATGTTATTGATTATGATTGGGTATCACCCTCAAGGACTATTTTGTAGTGGTATTATATAGATCCACCTAATATACAAGGCTAACAACTATAGAAATTCCATGGATCCCACATAGAAAGAACATAATGTGATAATGAAATACATCTGCATGTGAATATATAATATTTAATATAATATCAATCTCATGATATCACTAATCATGATGGTTTCATGTGGGTGTCATACATGAATGTGCTCATTGTATCCTTTGAATTTTTGGGTTGGATTATACCAATGTAACACCATTTACATGGGTTTATTGACGAAATTTTAGTCTAATCAATGATCCTTAGATATCATATTGCACTAATTAATAAATAAAAAATTCCATTCAGGCATTATTAATTAATGAGATGTCAGATTTGTTTTTAATAACATATGGTATTCATCTGTGATCTTATGTTGTCTTATTTTTTATTAATATTTCAAAAAATATAACTAATAATATCCATTAATAATAATTTTATATTCTAATGAAGGAGACACACATTATCTTATTATAACATCCAATGAAAAAATTAATTATGGAATTCCTACTAGTGAGTTTTGTTCTCATAATATCATATAAGAACTTATATCTAGGTAATTCTTAGTGATAATTTTCCTCAATGTTCTATGAGTCACTTCCAAAAATAGCATATAAAAGTGTTTCTGTAAAAAAATGAAATAATACAATTAGAAAACATTTAAAATTTATTAATACTATTGGTGTGCTTCTAGGTTATCATCATAAAAAGGAAATAATATGATCTTTATTTGAAGCAATTATTATTTGGAAATATCCTATACTATATCTAGCATATGAATAATTATGATGTAACATTATTTTCATAATTATTTAAAATAATTAATATATATAATTATAATAAATATGGATACTAGTTTTCGGGAACTAACTATAACACACTCCCACATGAACAACATTAAACTACTCATACCCTTTTATTCAATAGCATTCACATGATACTCAAGCATATTTTGGTACTATTCTATAGCCAAGGGTTCCACTGTTTTTTCTTCGTTTTATACATTACCCATTGTATATATCCATCCTTTGAGAAACATACCTCATTATATGATACTTCTAGATGATGTTTGTGACGTCCTGGACCCAGATACCACTTAACCGGTGCCCCGTGCTCGGTGGTACACATTACCTTTTGAATATCCCCCCGAATGACAGAGGCATCCAACAAGCACTGAGGACCTAGGGTGTTTGTGTAGGGACACTATGCCCACATTACCAAAGTGTACCACAATGGATGAATGTAAGAATTAATAAATATAGGAAGAAATATATGTAAACAGTATGCACCAATGAGAATAGAGACAATAGTAAACATACCGAAAATAACTTGAAAAACATCCAATAATTTGACAACAGATGATGATGTGCCATTTCACTAGAAAATTGGAAACCAAAGATAAAAGATAGTAGGCATCCCATGTTCTGTAAATGTATAATGGAATCATAATTCTATCCCAAGAATCCCAAGCTCTTGCTAAATCATCTTCTATTAAGCTTCTAAGTAAATAGAAATCAATCAAGTGTTTGAATCCATATACTTACCTTTTTCACACCATCCACCAAATAATTTTCTCCAGGCACCAAATAGTTCTTGTAGAGTGTGTGAGTTAAATCTCAGGGGGCCACCACCAATGCTGTCTATAACATCTAGACTATCTAATGGAAAAGTAATAGTGTGTAGTCATGCATATATAAAGTAAATCAGTATAATTTTACTAAATATCCAATTACCTATATCATCCACCAGCTTGCACCTAAACATAACTAGTCTATTAATTGATTATAACCAGTTTATAAATAAGTAACATGTTAAAAATAGCCACACTTCCATGTTTGGACATGGAAACCTATAATTTTATTTCTAATGAAGTTCAATAATAATAACCAAAGAAACATGTAATGAAATTTAATAATGAAGTTCCAAGGAAATAAGGAAACATAGGGCTCATGGGATGTAAATATAGTAATTAATGCAACTTTGATAAGGGTAAGGATATAATCCAAGGATAATAAGACAATAATTACAAAAAACGATACCTACCAAATCCAAGGTGATCGTCCAAGGTAAAATAGGGATAAGCAGAGATAGGGACCTATGGGATATAACCATGGAACATACTTTTCAATGCTAGATCCATGGAGTGTATCCAAGGCATCATTTAAAACTATTTGAGGGATCCAATGATGTTATATTTGGAATCCATGAATAGAAAAGTATCAGGATCTTGTTGGTTATCATCCTATGAAAGCCATATCCATGAATCGTAATGGGGTTCCTTGGTGATGAAGTCATTCCTCAATAACAATCCAAAGAGAGATTGAGTAAGGACACACCTATTTAATTATGATGTCATATAACATTTCATTTGGATCAAGACATTCCATTATTTACTGTGACAAATAAAAAGATGCTTGAAACCTTTATTAAATCCATTTAAGGCATATTAAATAATTAAGGATAATTATTATACATTCCATTAATATGGGTGGGGATGCTATGGAAATGTAACATATTAATCATTTGCATTTTACTTGGACAATTCATATACTTAATGTAGTTTCCAATTTATATTTCCCATTTAATTATCAATATCATGAACATATGATAAGAGGGTCAAGTGTTAAAATAACATGGTACTTTCCATTATGAAATTCACAATTTAAATAAATCCATTTAATATATTAAGGCATACGCCTAGAAAGGCCTATCCAAGTCACACACAAACATTGGATCAAATAGGTCAAATACTGAAAACCCAATTATGGCCAGACATCCTACATGACATGGATCGAGTTTTGGATGAAAACAAAAAAAATAATCACATATATCATTATAGAATATCCATATAGTTCAAATAATTATAAGAATTTGAAATAAATTTAAAAAACAACACCCAATGAAATTGGTGGGCCCCATACAAAAATTCCAAAATCAAAAGCCATATCAGATGATTTATAGACCACAAACCATAGTATTGTATGGCTATCCTCCTCACGTATTGGGCCATGATTTGTCTCGTATTGTAAAAGATCAACATAAAGCAGAAAAACACTCATACCACCAATAACAATGTTTAAAAAAATAGAGAAGTGTAAAGGTTTACACGGAGTCGATTACATACAGATTCACATCCAACGTGATGTAAAGAATATCTAATAGACCTTGTTGAAGGAGATCTATTGATTAATAACCCATGTATTAAAAAATATCCAAATTTAAGGAGAATTAGGTTAATCCCATTAGTTATTAAATCAGGGAAGAAGTAGGGATCTAATTAGATCATTAAGGGTAAAAGGGACAACTTACCTATAAATATTGCATGTGATCTTTTTGTTCGCACGGTTTGAAAAACCATAAGGAAACCATGGATGGTTACATAGGTAGAAAGTAACTTTTCTTGGTGGGGACACCCAACCATGTGCCAACCATGAAATTTTCTTATGTCCGTAAATTTCTATATGCATGGTGAGCCAAATCATGCACCAACAAAGCATTAACCATGCGACTTGGCTTGTTTCCCAAAAAATATAGTGTATGGGTTATAAAAAAACATGGGAAACTCATGAAAAAGTTTTTTATCTAATTAGACAACCATATTAGGTCCAAAATTAATAATTAGTCCATAATTTTAACGAACCATACCTGATTGAAAAACCTGGTTCATACGGTCTTCCGCCTTAAAAGAACTCTTCCCCATGTTCACCTTCCCTGGGTGGTGAAATACATTATGAGAAGAACTCTAGCCACTGGGCATGTATGTCAGCTACCCACTCCCTAGTGTATCCCTACTTATGTCAATGATTCCATAACACCTATACTAAAGGGACATACCATCATTAAAGGGAATTTGTTCCCCTGTCAACAATGTGTACTGGTTACTCCTCAAAGGTAGCATAAAAATATATCTAAACTTCCTTGGGATCAAAGTTTGAGATAAATCTGCAAGTTAATGGAGAAGATATGAAACATGGAAGGCATAATTCATGACATGGTACCTATGAGGAAACATCAACTGATTGACTACTATCCATACTCCCTCTAGAATCTCAAATGACCCTACATAACGAGGAAACGACTTTCTATGATTTCATAACCATCTATTCCCTAGTGTGGGTGATACCTGATGAAAAACATGATCCTCAGTATTGTATATAGGAGGTTATCTATGGAAATAAACATAATATTTCATTCTAGACTGAGTGATTTTTATACAATTTATGATCATTTTAACATGATTTGATGTCTCCTAAATGTGGCAAGGATCATTTATAGATTCTTCACCTGCCTATAGACATCACAGGGGAGAACGAAATGTAATTACATATACAACCTTAAATGGATACTTCTAAATTGTATCGTGAATGGTGTCAGTATAGGCGAGGTCCACAAAGGGGACATATATTTCTGAATAATTGATGAAATCAAGGAAACATTCTTGGAGTATATCCTCCAGAACATGTATTATCTGTTCTAATAGTCTATCGGTATAAGAGTTAAAATATGTTCTTATAAGAACCAGTGTTCCCATGTCTTTTTGTAATCCCTTACAGAACCTTGATGTGAAATGAAAATCCTGAAATGAAAGTACTGTACAATGAACCCTATGTAGTTGAAGGATCTCATAGACTAAAAATATTCCCATATCACCAACTGAGAAAGTATCCTAAGTAGAAATGACGTTTGATGATTTTCTTTGTCAGAAAATAACTACCCATATAGAATCTCTACCTATCAGTGACCTTGGTAATCTTACAACAAAATCCATGGAAACATATCCTCAATTCCATTATAGTATTGGAATAGGTGGTAACAAGCCTGCAATTCTATGGTGCTCTACATTCACCTGTTTAATGAATGTATACCTATCGATAAAGCCTACTCTCTAATATTTCATCCTAGGCCACCAATACCAGCATCACATATACCAGTACATATTCGATATTTCAGGATAATCATCCCATTAAAAGGCATTTGGCTCACACATTAACTTCTCTCTTATATCTCTAGGAATCCATATTCGTCCATGTAGACACTTGACATTGTCTTTGTCCATTGATCAATCCAATGGCTGGCTATCTCTTGATATACTCCCACAGATAACCAAGACATTAGGATCTGAAAACTGTCTACCCTTGACCTTCTCATGGAGGTAAGAGGTAACATTCAATGATTAGATACAAGACTACTCATGACTGTCATAAAACACTTGATGCATCTCAGAAAATAGGGCCATTAACTTCCATTCATGACTAGATTCCTATACTTTTTGGTCCTGAGATTTCTGACTCAGCGCATTTTTAACCACATTACCCTTCCTAGGAATATAAGAAAGCTCAAAATAAAAGGATTGTAGATATTCAGGACTTATCTTCTATCTGTGGTTAATGTCACACTATGAAAATATATACATGATTCTATTTTGGTCTGTGTACACCATAATGTTCTCATCCAACAGATAACATCTCCAACATCACTAGGAGTGGAAAACTACTACTATATTGGGCGTGCATCAATAAATTCATCTGATGAGGCCTCAACTACAGAGAAACGTACACAAAAACATTTCTCACCTAAATCATCACTACTCATAGGATGATGCATGATGCATCATATAAGAGGGTATAACCAATACCACTTTCAGGAAGCGTCAGAATAGGTTCCGGTAAAAGACTCCCTTTTATCTCTTTATAGGCTTTTTGACATGATTCTAAATATAGGAACAAGAAAAACTTCTTTGTAAGACTTGAAAGATGTGAAGAACGATGTGATAAGTATTTTATGTTGTGCATGCAATATCCATCTAGCGCAAAGAATCATTTTATTTCAAACACTTCTATGGGATGCTCCCCCAAAACTACATCACTAACCTTTTCATGGTCAATAAAAATTCCAGATTATAATATTTTATGACTTAATAAGTGAAATATCTCAATACAAAAGTTTCACATAGCAGGATTTATATAAGTATGATATTCTCTTAGTCAACTGATAACAATATCATGATGTTTGGCATGGTATCTAGGACTGTGAGAAAACATCATGATTTTATCCACAAATATTACTACAAAGTGTCCAGATAAGGGTGGAAAATACTATTCATCAGAGGGATGAAAATTGAGGGTACATTCATAAGACCAAACTTCATAATAAGTTATTCATATAGACCATAACTTCTATGAAATTTTTTTTTAGGTATGTATGAAGGAATAAATTTGTATTGATCATAACTTGATCTCAGGTCAATCTTGGAGAAGACAGTGGATCCTTAGAGCCAGTCAAAGAGATCACCTATTCAAGTTCGTGGATATTTGTTCTTGAACATGAGCTGGTTCAACCACTTGTAATCCACTCATAGACATAATGTTTCATCCTCCTTGGAAAACATCATAGGCGAACCCCAAGAGGATGTAATGGGCTGTATAAAGCCATTGTACTATAAGTCCTCCATATTCCACTTAAGTTAATGAAGCTCTATTAGTTCCATATTTTATTGAGGAATGGACACCATAGATGATCCTAGAGAAATTTTGATTGTAAACTCAATATCTCTCTTAAGAGGTAATCAAAAAAAATCAACAGGAAAGACATCCCTGAAAATATCACTACTAGAGGGAAATCTAGTTTTCAGAAAACTATATCATCCATGAAATGATTTTCAATCTAGGCAGTCACTTTACCTAGCCCATGATTCTCTCATCCTTATCTACCATCTGGGACATCCCAATCACCCTTATGTAGATAAGTTCCTCCCTTTGGTGATGTAAAAGATACCATGTAATGATAGAAGTCTATAAAACAATGATAGTGAACCAACCAGTCCATCCTGAGTTAAACTCAAAGCCCCTCATCTCAGGAACAATGATGTTACATAATAAAGGGTAACTGGTAACCTTACGGGGATAGTGCCTAAACTGGCATATACCCTCTGTTCCTACCCCAAAATCGTATCAATGGTCATTACAACATAGTAATAGCATATATTCAGTTCGAGACTTTCCACAATATGTACAAATATAAATGTTTATAAATAAACCATATCAAATAAAGAAGATACAATAATTGATTTCACATGAATTGTACCTTGCACTATAGATGGTTCTACACCCAAATCCTTATGTAATTTGTTGTGAATTCAATTGGCCTAATCCATGGTCATGTTCAATAGATTGAATACCATGATAATAATATATCATTTGGTGTTTCTAGTGATTTTTGATTCGGATACCATATACACGAAATCCTATTTGGCCAAACCAATTGGTGTTACTCAAAATCCCCACTTGATAATGCATAAAAGAACCCACTCCTGAATGTTGAGCTGGTACTGGTCCCTTTCCACTGAAAGCTAGTGGAAAGGTCCTATAGAATTGTTGAATATTTTTCATATGGAGTAAATATAGGAACTCTAGTGGATACCTATTACAAAGAGGCTTCATATTCCCCCGTCGTCAACACTGATGACACATTTTAGAGGTATCAAAATCAGAACTCTCATTATCACTCCCCTGAAGAGAAAAACAATGATAACGATTACTTCCACTAGAATAAATACCATCCTAATGTGGAACTGGTCCTGTATGCCTGGTACCATTATTGTCCCTCAGGTGGCACTCAATGATAACTGCTTGAGTTACTATTGATGAAAAGGTAAGAAGGCAGAAGACATTCACCTGGGTATGGAAGGCATAATGGAGCACATCCTTGAAATGCCTATCATGTGAATGTTCATTACCAACTTGAAGCAGCGTAGTGCATTATAAATCCGTGAAAGACACGAAATATTTGATAACCAACATAGAACCCCACTCGAGATGCATGAACTCTATAGATCTATTATCACTTAGCTTCTGAGGAAGGAGTTGATAATAGAAGGTTGTCTCAAAAGTAACCCATAACATGCCCTGGTGATGACCAGCCTGGATAATCACATCCCTCCAATGCTTGGACAAATAATGAATCATGTTTGAGGTATGTATGACCCTCTCCTTTGGAGGTGTCTCCAAATTCTCAATAATAGGTTGGATGGCTTATCTAAAATACCTAGCAGCCTGTGGACTCTCTTCCCCTAATAAGGTATAAGGATACTATTTCTGGAACTCATGAGTTAGAGAACCCGTCATTGGTTCATGCCATGGAGCACCATTCATGGTCTCCAACAGATAAAAGAAACTATCATTACCATGGGAATTAGTTCAAAAATCATGTAAAATAGGTAGTTTCTCAAGTTACAATCATTGAGGTAACAATGGAAGATCAATTCCTACCATGTCTAGAGCATGGTCGTTAAGACCCCCTTAGCATACGATATGAGGAGTTTATGGTGGAATTGGTCTACAAATTCCTAAAATGCTCTTAATAAAAAAAATATTCAGAATTATAGCCACAAAATTTGAATCATAACCAATGAATACTCACTACCCAAGGCATACTAACCCAAATAGCAGCTTAGATGGCCTGATATCAGTAACTAATCGAGTATATGTTTAATTTCATTTTACATTTAATTGTACAGTTCAATCCATTACCTTTCATAACCATGGGATGGTGGGATAAAGATGTTCAAAAAATTCATTTTAGATTTCAGGATTCACTTTATAATGGATATCCATTTCCGGTGAATTAGTTCTCATTCACCTATAACTAGAAATGAAACCCATATATTTACAAAATAATGGATCGAATCTATAAATTACTCATCCCATCCCATGAGAGCCCATACAACTCATGACTTAAGACATGAAATAACTCAATTTAATCCAAGAGTAATTCATGTACTAGGTAACCATTACAATATCACTCAATAATCAATGGAATATCAAGTAATTTGAAGTAGTTAAATGCACCTATATGGAATGAAAATATGCTTGGAATTTGAATTCTATGTGCCTATAATGATGCAATTGATAATTCTCCTTTCCCTCATATCATCAGGCCAAGGATGAAAGAAAATTCTCATATAGAGTAATAATCAACAGCCCCACCCAACATCTGCATCACCCAATTGTGAAATAATATCAACTATAATAAGAAAAGGTAGAAAAACTATTATAATTTTTGGAATCATAGTTTTTACCCCAAAGAAGTGTTCATAAATCCCACGAACACCTTGTTATAATGTCCCAAGCATTCCAAAAATCCAATATATTGTCTCCAAATAGCAACGCCAGAAAGGAAACCTCCTATGATACCACTTTCTGACGTCCCAGACCCAAATACTACATAACTAGTGCCCTGAGCTCGATGGCCAAGATGTCCTCAAACACATCTCCCCAAATTCCCATGGCTACCGACAAGTAAAGATTTCTTAGGGTGTATCCATGGAGAGACTATGCCTTATTACTGAAGTTTAGAGTAGAGGATGAAAGTAAACATCTATAAATAGTGGATTAAATATATGTAAATATGATGCACAACAAAAAATAGAGACAAAGAAAAAATAACAGAAATAATTAGGATAAAATCTAAGCATACAAAAACTGATATTGATATGACATGTAACTAAAAACCATGAAAACATGCATACATGTCAGTAAAAATTTCATTTTCCACAAAAGTATAATAGAATCAAATGACTATCCCAAACACCTTAATCTAATGTTCAGTCATCTTCCATCAGGCTTCATACTTAAGAATAAGATGTCAAGTGTTTAAAGTTGTATGCTTCCCTTGGTCAAAACCTATGGCCATGTAGTCTACACCGAGTACCAAATGACACCAGAAGAGGGTGTGAGATACCCTCGGCCACCACCAATGGTGTATATAACATACGATCTGTGTACTTGAAATGTAACCATGTGACATAATTCATATATAAATAAAACAAGTACAATGTGACTAAATACCCAAGTACCAACTTCATCCCTCATTTGGAGTTTTAACATAACCAGTACATTAATTATTTATTACCAATTTATAAATAAGTCACATGATACAAATAATGAATTATCCATATTACAAATATGAATACCTTAATGGAAATTAATAATTATGTTCCAAGGTAATTACCAAGGAAAAATGTAATGATATTTAATAAGGATATTCTAAGGTAATAACTAAGGCATCATAGAACTCAAATATCTCCAACTCAGTAAACATTATAGCATAGTTAAGGGTATGTGTGAAATTAAAGGAGCATAATCATAGGAATTCCATAATTAGATACCTATAAAATCCAACGTGATCATCCACGGTAAAACCTGGATATGTAGAGATAGGGGCCTATGGTATTTAATAAGGGAACCTACTTTTCAATGCTAGATATAGAGAGTGTATCAAAGGAATCCTATAAATCTATGATATGGATCATATGGTGTAATATTTATAATCTAGGAATAGAAAAGGATAAAGATCTATGTGATTCTCAACCTATTCAAGCCATATCCTTGAATTGGAATAGAATTTCTAAGTGGTCAAGGCATTCCCTGAAATGAATCCATCACGAGCTCAATTCAGTTCACTCCTTTTTAATAATGAATTAATGTAACATTTACTTTGGTTCAAACCTTTCCTTTCATTAGTGTGATAATATTAAGTAGCATGCAACCTATTTATTATGTCATAATTAATAAATAAGTCCATTCTGTTCAATCCATTCATTTCATTAGTGTGACAAGGCCAAGTAGCATGCCATCTTTATTAATTCGATTTAAGGCATATTCAATAATGAAGGATCATTCCTCTACCATCCATTAATGGTGAAAGAAGTTTTATAGACATGTAACCTATTAGTCATTTAAATTCAATCCACTCAAGTCATGTACATTGTATACTTTCCAATTTCAATTTCACATTTAATTATCAATATCAAGCACTTTCCAAAGGTGGGTCATGTGGAAAACAGACATGGTACATTCCATTATGCAATTCAAAATTTAAATCAAGCCATATGATATAGGAAATATTAACCCTAGAAAGGTCATGCCATGTCATACTTGAATAGTGTCTCAAACACATCACATATAAAAACCCCTATTATGGAATGACATCCTACATGTGATGGATGTAGTTATTAGTGTAACCACAAAAAATTAATCACATGTATGGAACGAGAATATAAATACAATTCTAATGATTATAATCATTTCATATAAATTCTATAAATTATACATAATGAAATTCGTCGGCCCCACAGTATAGTTCTAAAATCAAAGAACTTGAGGGATGAGTTCTAGAGCACACAAGTCAGGCTTCTAAAATTATCTTCCTCTAGTATTGGGAATTTATTTTTATCAGATTAGACTAGATCTTAGAAAAGAAGAAGACATTTCATGCCCTGATTACTAGGTTGAAAGTAAGAGAGATTAAGAATGGCTTAAAAGGACTCTAGTAATTACCATTGCGCATCTAACATGAAAAACTGAAGCTTGAATGGATCCTAGATGATGAATATATCTTGATTCCCTCCTTTGGTCTTAAAAAAGATTCAAATTGAGAGAGAAATAGGTTAATCCTGTTGTTTCATGGATTAGGGAAGATGGTGGGATCTGATTAAATTATTAAGGCACATAATAAAATTTCACCCAAAAAAATGCTACATATGGGGTTTGTCTACACGATTTGACAGACTATGCGCCAACAATGAGATTTGGTTATTTTTGGTAATTTACATCTGCACAGTTATCCAAACTATGTGCCAATTGTGTGATAACCATGCAACATGGCAATTTCCCCTAAACGATGGGTTTCGAGTGCCGAACAATCCCAATACTTCCCTAAGGAATTTGGGAACTAATTAGGAATCCATATTAGGTCTAAAATAAAGAATTAGACAATAATTTAATGGATCCATAATTGACCGAAAAACCGTGTTCTTACAATGTCCATTAACTGTTGGTGCTATGATAACCCCGTTCACAATCCTTCATTACACTATTATCATAATATATTTTGTTATTTTCTTTACTAATAGGCAACACAAAATGTTTTTAGAAAGATTGCGTTATCCAAAATGTTTCATTGGACACATCATAATCCTTTATAAACTAAAGCTTCATAGTAAAATCAATTACCACTGGATTCATTAAACTCTTCTAACTCACATATCCTCTGTTAATACAAATGTCATATACATACAGTGAATTCAGACTATTATGATATAATTAAATGATTGAATCTATATAAACTCTAAATGTATATTCTTGTCTCCTTCATAATCTCGGTACATATCCTTAATTAATATTATATTATTAAGTATAATCTTTAAAAAATAATTATTTTTTCATCTATATTAGCATATGAACAACCTACCATGATCAAATAGTATCTCACATCATTCATATTATGTAACTTGGAATGAAATATTAATACTATTAAAAAAGTATCGGATCTCGCATATTATCTCTTCATGCTCTTATTTCTAAGATAATAATTTTATAGTAAGTTATATACACTATGAATATTAATTAATCATCTCTTAGACTATTCTATACAGAATATATTTTTAATATGGTTAGTGTGTGTAAGTTGACATAGTCCAATAAGAATCATTGAGATATCATGAATGATATTGAACCATAAAAATTATAATGGTTTACCTATTTCCTCTATGGAGAGGTGCCTATTTAACTAGTTATTAACTGGCTATAATAATGTTATGTAATTTCAAATAACTAATATGTTATCGACATATACTATATTATTAAAAAAAGTCCATATTTGAACATCTTGTAAACATGTGGATCACATGTGTTCTTATTGAAACAAAATTATTTAAGAACTTCATTGAACTTAATATACCATTAATAGGATTCTTACGTCAATCCCTAATGGAACTCTAATTGTTTTAAAATAAATTTGGATTATGTGGAGTCATTAATTATTCAGGTTGTGTTATATAGAGATATTCATAAATATTCACTTTATTGAATTATCATTTGATTTCCATCTACCAAATTTAATTTTTTTACTCGATTCTATAGCAAGAAAAAATATAATGAATTTAAACTTTGAATCTAGAAAAAATAGTTTTTAATATTAAATTCATTTATGATGTTTAAAATTATTACGCACTATCAATGATTAAAAGGTATATACATAGCCATATTTGACCAATTACCTTGTTAATACAAAGGTTTACCCGAAATCCATTACAAAAAGTTATGGATTTACCAAATCCCATACTTGCTTCTAATATATGGAATCAATCACAAACATCAAGGTTTGTATCCTGCATGTTCCTTCTGATCACCATACCATCACTTATATAGAAGATAGGATTCTTATTGTTAACAAATACAGAGTCATCATTTTAGTGACTATACAGATATATATTAATTATTCTCTAACCTCTATTATATGTATACACATTATTTGTGATTCCGATATAATTGAATTCATGGGGGCAACATAACTTTTTTTTGTACAAACTATTGGGTATTTTGATCATCAACATCATCAAGGTCAGTCTTCCTACCACTATCAATAATGAGAATGTACTTACTCTTAAGAAATATATATTATTTAAACCCATTATTATCTTCTTTTATAGTTTATATGTATAATATCACTTCTAGGCATATCTTAAAAATATACATTTCATGCCATATGGTGATAGATTATTCTTAATAAAGGACACAAAAAATCCCCACACTCCCCTATAAATGTATGTGAAATTACGTGTTGTATTCCACTTCATATATCAAAAGAAAATTTATATTTCAACTTTAGATAGAACTCAGTTTAGTGTGTACGCCACTATTAATAATGCATATCTGCGAAATGGTAGTAGAATATCTTCCTAACTCATTATTGACCATACTATTTTTATCATGGTATAGTTCCACATTCCACTAACACCATCCCACTATATTGTATAAGGTTGGGTAAGTTGATTTAGAATCCTAAAAACACATTTAATATCAATAATATCTTGGTTATAATATTCACTATCTCATATAGTTTTAATTTACAATTTAATATGATTTTCCAAATATATATTTATAACATGTTTATTTGTATTAAGTTTATTTACAAAAGTGATTTACAATTTATTAGAGAATTATTATGCATTAAAAAATATATTTTATTTCAATCATTTATTATTTCTATTTCCTAAATTTAACTAATCATGAAAAAACATCCATATTGAAGAAAACAATTAAACATAATAGAAACATAATAATTACAGTGGTATGATTAAGGGATTTTTTTGTTATTTATCTATAATTTGATAGACTAACCATAATCCTAGGGGAAAACTCATTTATCTATGACTTAATTAACGTTTATTATTTGATTGTATCCTCCCGTGTATCTCTTAGAATGGTTTATCCTCATCTCCAAATAGAAATAGACTCTAATCATCATTGAGTTTGGGTCATTAAATAATGTTTTACTCACACATAAGACAAGGAACAAATATATTTATTTAGGGGGTTTATATAAAAAATAGACCATTGGAACACATGAATATAATTAAAGAGAGGAGGGATACCACATATGACATAAATTATATTATTAAAAAATTAAATGGTAAAAATGATATATAAATGTCTGTCCAAATTTTCATATCATTCAAAAATATAAAATGAATAATACATTTTATAAACTAACATTCATTAAAAAAACTCTTATTAAATTTAAATCATTCTAAAATCAATTAATCATATTCCTAAATTAAATAATTATTTAATTGTATTCCCATCCTAAACTTCTTGATATTCTAATCCACTATTATTTTTAATAAATAAAATAATCTATTTAAAAAAATAAGTATATAAAAACATAAAAATAAGTGGAAACATGTTTGGTACACAACCAAAATAACCAATTTGTAAGATATCGATTAATTTTTACTCAAATAGCTAATAGCATAAAAATCTTTTTAGAACATTTATATGTATGTACAGTCAAATTATTGAAACACATACACAAGTTGTTTACATATTATGTTATGTTTTATTGTGAGCAATGTAATTACTATATTTAAACATAAACACTAAATATAGTTCTAAATATTATTAAATTTTATAATTAATATGTATAATACTGATAAAATGGAATGTAAGATTCATATATGTTACCCAAAGAGAACATTTTGATATGGTTTATATCATATAGAATATTGATTTAACTTTATTTACAATCATATAACAAAAAATATACAAAAACTCTAGCTAATCATCTTGTATTTTTTATCATCATATATATGTGAATCATAAATAGGGTTTGGGTATGTCATCCATTCATAAACAATAATACATTACATGGAACATACAGAGGCCGCATATCATGTGGTATCTAGGTTATATGTATAATAGTCACATGTGGAATATAAGATACACATGGACCACGTTTGAAAAATGTAACAGACATCATGTGAAAAAATTACATTCCACTTGTTCCAACAATCATTATGCTTGGATAGACCAGTGATAAGAATGGGTGTATTAACTAAACACCATGAGAATTTAATTCACTACTAGAAATCCAAGATATACCAACGCTTCTATACCAATATTTTGTAAAAACCATTGGTATAGGTCCACATTCCCAAATTTTTTGAAAAAATGTTGGGAAAAGTCAACTTTGAAACCACTTTACCCAATGGTTTGAAAAAACCATTACAAACGTGTATGGATTTTACAACCGTTTTTCCAAACCATTGGGAAAATCCCACTTTGAGACTAATTTTCCCAATGGGTTAGAAAAACCATTGGCAAAGGGTATGTCTTTTCCCAATGGATTGTGAGACTAATTTTCCCCACAGTTTGTAAAAACCATTGTGAAAATCCCACTTCAGTACCACATTTCTCAATTGTTTTTCCAAACCATTGGGAAAGGGTGGGTACCTATGCCAACATTTCTCAAAACCATTAGTACAGGTCAATACCAACATTTTCCAAACCATTGGGATGGGTACCCTTATTTTTTATGAATTATTTTTTTGAATATCATCAAATAAATCAATATATAAATTATATATACATATATCAAAATATTTTCAAAAATGTAATTGTACGATATTGGTAATGTCGTTCATATATAACCCACAGGTTTTGGGTTCAAACCTCCACTATAACTTTGTTTTTAAAATTTACCTATACCAACGGTTTGGAGACCTATACCAATGGTTCTAAACCATTCGTATAGGTAATTTTTCCATTAGTGATTCCTAAATAAAATTCCAAGGGCTCCTATATCATTAAACATGGAACCGCATAATATAAATACATAATACATTTCAACTATTCTTAATCTATCTATCAAGAATTCTTGGTAGCTATAAAACTATTCTACTATTATTTATTATTCATAATTATCAGAATTTTATTATATTTTTGAGAAATTATAGGAAAAAGTGGAGATCATAGAATTCAATTTCACAAAAATATTTAATAAAATTATAAGCTAATGATTAAAAACCATTTAATCAATTATAGTTCAATAATTATAGAATATTATAGGACCCCATTGATAACACATGAGGGATCTTGGTGCATGAGTTGATCTCTGAGGTCCTTCCCAACATATCTTTTTATCATTACAAAATAATAATATGAGAAAAACATGAAGTCAAATGGTTTGGATAACATAATTCAATCTTTAATTAGTTAACATAAGAAGACTACAAAAAATGAAAAATCATCACATAATTATTTCCACATAAAATTAGTGGTAATAAAATTATCTTTAAATGAATTGTTTCCACATTTATGATTTTTTGTCACTCTTCCATACCATCATTTCAACAGATGAATCATCTATCAAATCCCACTATTGGTGTTCAAAGTGTCCACTATTGGTCATTAATTAATATCATAAAAATATGCATGTTTAATCATGGATAATGAAAATGATTTATCCTTTTTCTATGATCCTTATTTGTATCACATAAAAGAAGGAATTTACTTTATTTAAGTATAATTGAGATAGAGAATGATAGAGTATCACTAAGTATTTGTTCACAATTTATGTGATATGCATTTACAAGGGAATTATTTTATTCATAGGATGTTATTATGCATATGTAAAAGTAAATGGACAACATTATGGTTGAAAATAATACTATTATGTGTAAATAATAACATTTTTAAAAAATATTAATCAATCTTTCACTATTTTTATAAATCCCAATGAACACCATGGAACTAAAAATAATAATATCATTTCCTGACTTGTGGAAACCCTTTCAGTTTGTTAAATAGTATTTCTCAAAAAATATTTTTTAAAAATTTATTGAATTGATATTTAATATATATTATGCTTTATAAAATAGTAAACCACAATCCAAAAGTCCTCCATTGTGTTTATGAGTATAAGAATAATAACTAATTATTGAATAAATTAATATCAATACATTATAACCCAATAAAAAAATATATTTTATAATCACTAAATATAAAACATATATTTCCAAAATATTCTGGCTTTAGATATAACCTCAAATAAGTAGTGAAAAAATATATACGATCATGAAATATTTATAATTATTGAACAACTTATGTGATTAGAATTTGTTAAATAATTTTAATAAAAAAATAATTTATATTTAATTGATGTTATAGATATAAATAGTGTGTGAATATATTGGAATATTTTGTTGATGCAATTGGAAGATCCTCAAATATTCCAAGGATAACCCCCAACAACTTTCTATGGAACCATTAGAGAACAAAGAAAATTTTGAAATTTTGCAAAACACCAAAAAAACATTCAATGTAGTATGTTAACATTATAATGATATACCAAATTAATTAGGATTCATATTTATCTCATCAACTAATTTTCTCGATGTACCTTTCTTTGATAATCTAGAAATGAACCCCCTCACATAACTCTTGGCCATGAATTTCATTATATAATTTAATTTCCATTACTTGGCCAAATAAATCTTCATCCATTAAGTAACAGAAGAACAATCCATTCTCCTATTATCCATTATTGTTATACCACTCAAGGGGAACCCAATTTATCCTACATCACTACAAGAATATGTCTCTGTGGTTTTTGTTAATACTTCAATATATGTGACCATTAAAATTCATTAATTTTTATTTTAACATTTTGGGATAAATACCCATGTACGTAGTTAGAAACTTTTAATGAAACATTTAAATATATTGTCCTTACTAGCATTTTATATTATTTTAATAACCTATAATAGAGATTTAAAAATATCTAAACAATGTTAAAGTGCATCAATGACATATGACTGTCCACCCTAAATTGGTAAGATAATTGGATTCCAAAAAAAATAGTATCATCAAATTTTATAGAGTATTTATTTTATAGAAATTGTTCTGGATCTTCTTGATTCCCATACTAGTTGGGAATAATTATGACATTTATGTGTGATAGTTATCTTAGGAAATTATTACACACTACACTAATCAAAGAACAACTAGTATGTAACGATTTGATTATTACTATTTTAAAAAATTAATACATATAATCATAATGTATATAGATGTTGGCTCAATCAAACAAACATTAAAATAAATGTCATTTGAATATGATTTGATTCCATTGAAATGTAAATTTCAAGAGTTGTTCTATAATCATGATGTTTTAATATAAAAATGATATATTTTATATGATAACAATCATTCATGAATGGAAATTATATGTGGAGACACTAGCTACATCATGACCCTTGAATTGGTTTAATGGGATATTAATTCAAGATTTTCCATTGTTTAATTATGTGGACATTTTTATATGACATTGTTATTTGATTTTAAAATACTAAATGATGTTTTATTTTCAATTACGAAGGGATTAAAGAGTTGTAATTTTGATTAATGAAATAACTTGGTGGTATTGAATTGGTAGCCATGAAATAGAATTAATTAATGTATTCTGGGATAGGATTTTAAGGTTGTGAGCCAATGAGTCTTACTAAATAAAAAATGTAAACAATGATTCGTTGTTTGAATATGTAAATCATTATATAGTAAAGTGTTATTTGTAGTTAAATTAATAATGAATTTTTTATTTGGATATGATTAATTCAAAATGTTATCGAATTTATATTAGTAAATTAACATAGGGTGGTGTGATATCTTGATATGGTAAATGAATTTAGGTATGTTCATTTATTTTGATATAGTAAACACCCTTTGGGTTGTCATGATATATGGATATGGTTAATAACAATGTGGTGTTTATCATACTGTGAAATGTAAATGATCTTGGGGGAAGTCATGTAATTAATATCGAATCTATACTATTCTAATGAAATTATGAACACACTTAAAGTGTTAGTCATATAAATGATTAGAACCATTTATTTAGAGACATATATAATTGGATGAAGAAGGTATATAATGTGGTATTATTTCTAGTGAAGGACTTAGTTACTCAATTTGGTTACTTGTGGCTGGATTTATCTCATTACATCTGTAGTGATATCTGGCACTGAAAAAAATTTGTATAAATGACCACATATTTACCAATAGTTCCCAATATATTTTTTATTATATAATATAATTTTATTTGTTCATAAAATTTATCCATACAGATAGATTTTAGTCTAGTCATTTGTGGATGTTAATATTGGTACCCTTTTCTGTGGTACACACAACCATCTCAAGGAACCATATGGTAAATGAGAAAACATTGTAGATGTAGGTAGAAAAATGCATGGTGTCCTAAAATAAATTGATTGTTTTTTGAATAGAGGATATATCATAGGATTTTGGGGACATGCTTTTACTTAGTATAATTTTCTGGAATCATTCTTTTACATTTGGTGTTTGGGTAATAATTTATATAATCAATTTTTGATGTTTGACTATCTATCATGTATTGTACAGTTCATTTTCTTTTACATGGGTTATATTTGATTATTTATTTGTACATTCTAGGATGTTAGTTAATAACTAATTTCTATAGATTCTATATATGATTGATATAAATTTTTTATATCTTTTATCATTTTATATATTTATATAGTCTCCCAATAGAATGACCACAATCACACACTACTAGTATAAAAAATCTGGAATGTGGAGAGGTGCACCTATGTTAGAGTGGAATTCAAGTATAGTCAATGTTATGTGTGAGATATATTTGGGAAAAGTCAAAATGGTATCATGTATTTATTTTTTCACAGTATTTATTTCATGTAGAATTAGATTTTGGGAATTATAAAAATATTTTCTAAATGTTGTTCTTAGTAATAGCCACACCTTGTATGAGATAGGTACATAGTGTTATAAAAGGAATAGTTAATCATGTTTTTTCACATTTAATACTGTCTTACTTAAACTAAAATGATACACATGGTTGTTACTTTAACGATTTACAGGATTTTATCTCATGTCCTGTATATAATGAGTTCATGTCTTCATGCACCATACTAGTAAGGTAAGATTCATATATAATTTTCTTAACAACCATTGATCATTTACACTATGAATGACATGGGAATGTCATTTAAATTTTTTCAACGATTTATAATAGAATTTATATAAAAATTTATGATAGTGTTTTAATTTTATGTTCTTATATATTATTAAAGTTATTTTATGTGACCACCATCCATCATTATTATAAGGCATAAAAAATTTAATATCTAATAATAACTTATAATATATCATTTTATAAGACTATAAATTGAAATTTTATTTAACTAATAATTTGTTTTTTGGAGATCTAGTTAATTTAAATAGATAATAACTTACTATTTGATCATTTATAATGAGTATTATGCTGCAATAATGGAATTAAGTTCCCAATTATCACTCATTCACTATTTTCCACTATATTATTGAATTATTTTTTATATGTATTTATAATCATGATAACATAATAAATTGTAAAATATAAATTTTTGGTATTGTCAATCATATATATATATATATATGATGTTGACCCTTTGTATATGTTGGGTTTTTTGAGAGGCCATATGTTGTTTATAGACCATGTGTTATACAATATAGGTAATATTGGGGTATGTATTTGTTATCAAGTTCCATGAACTATAGAATTATAAATATTGGTAAAAGTAAATTTTATGTGGGTTATTTTATGAATTTAAAAAATATTATATTTTGTAAATAATACTAGTGAGAGTTCCCAAATGGTGAGAAATTTATGATGTAGCATGTAAAACATGATAGGATGTTTACAGGTTGTAACTTTAGATATTGAACTTTGTGTTTTTGAATTGTGTTATGTTGTGATATATCATAATTATTGTAGGTTTGTACTTGACATATTTATATGTAGGTATAATCTGACTGATCCTTTATGTGGATCCCTTATGTTATAGGGATTGACCAAAGAATGGTGATGTATTGTGTGTCACTATACTGATGTTTTGTGTTTGAAAATGAGTTGTGGAAGAACCAATAGTGAGAATTCTATGTTATGAAAATATGATTTACATTGATACACAACATATGATTTTGGGGAGTTTATGGGTTTTAATTACTTATAATATCATGCGATAGGGGTTTTTATGATATCAAAAATGTATTTTGAATGTAAATAAAATGTAAAGAAACATGTCAGAGGCCAATATGTGGGTGGGTATTTGTCTGTGGTAAATTATTTTGAGTCCCATTTAGAATGATTTTTCCATGATAAACATGTGTATTTTAAATCCTATGGACGTTTTTATGAATGGTAATGTGATTTAATTGAGTTTTTATTAGTATTGAGTAGATTTTTGTGGGGCTCGATCTTTTTGATCCCTAGACCTGTTGATTACTAGTTAATATTATAATTGAATTTTCAATAGATACACTATATAGTATGATCAAGTTTTATTAGAGAGTGTATTAATTCATTATTTTTTGAAATTAAACATGTTTTATTATTTTTCATGTGATTACTTTTTTACTGGGGACATTTATTGGTTTTGAGGAGTTATATGCAGATTTTTCACTTGATAAAATATTTTTTCTTTAAAGTAATGTTCAATGGTTGAATCTTGTTAGATAACATTATAGAGACCATAATTTCTTTACATTTAGTTATTACTTATATATTGGGCTCCCTAGGAATGTGACTCTATTGATATTTGATCGAATATTAGATGAATGTTTTCCTTTGTGATTCATTTCTTTCATTGAATTACTTATCATTTCTTCCATTAGTGTAGAAACATTATGTTTATTTGATTTTAGGGAAGTGAATAGTATTTACTTTTCTACTAGTTGTGATAATTATTGGTGAAATTGGATATGTATGGGTCTATATACAGTCATTAATGTTTCATAATAACTCTAGTAATGATGTAATAATTTCATCATAGTGATTGTCATTCAAATTATTCCTCATATGCGAATTGTGGGGTGCATCATGCTTCAATCAAATGATACTCTTAAAATGATGAGATCATGGTTTTAGGAGATAAAGTCATTGTATTGAAATCATGGGAGATTGGTTGATAAATTTGGATATTCCTAAAGTGAAGGATTTGATCATGGATTGGTAGAGGTATGATGAAATGTTAGATATGTTCATAACCTCTGTTAATGGTCATTGTTGGGGATGAGTGTTGATTAATTTAAGTGTAACACATATTTTGAATATATAACCTATTGATGTTGCATAAAATTAATTCTATATTTAATGAAATATTTTTGGCTGTTCACAACTGTACATTAGAGGGTGTGACCTTGGTTAGATGACCCTTCAGACGATGTCAATGATGACCATCTTGGTAAGTATGGGAAGGTTGATAGTTGTTGTTTAGATATGTATCTCATCATGGAGTAGGGTAGTAATGTCTAGTTATTGTGTATGGTATTGGATTTAGGGTGGACCTTTGAGTCTTGAATATTTATTTCTTGGTGCGATGATGAGCCTATTATAATGGTAGAGAGCATCAAATAAGTCATGAGTGCTGATTTTTTGTGTCTATGATATAGGATATGGTGATACTAATCAGAGGGTCGCCAAAATGATGATATTATGTCTATTAGATTTTGAATACATATTTCTCTTGTTATGTAAAATATAATATTAGAAATTTTTATAATTTTTTTTGGTAATTTCCAATATTACTATTAATCTTGAGGTAGAATTAGATGGTTTTGGTCGGAACTAGATATATAGTTTTTCTAGGATTAATGTATTTTATGTGAACATAATTTGTTGTTTGATTATCTATTCATGTAATTAAAAAGATATTTATGTTTTTAAAATGGTTTAAATTCATGGTTGGTCAGGGTGTTCTATCATGATACATGTAATATAGACCACGCGGTGTAATGTCATGTTGGAGGGTGTGACCAATAATTTTTTAGGTGAGTGATATTGAAGATTTATGAGAAATAATTTTTTTGTATTTATAAATATAGTTAAGAGGAAAATATATTGGTTTAAAAACTATAATATATAATGTTTTGTTTAAATTGGATATTACTATTATTAGAATTGCTGTAACATATAATTTTTCTTTGTATATTTATCTATATGATCAGAAGAACCATATTCTAGGTGGTGAATAAAATAATACAATAAGGTTGAGTTAAATTGTTGGAAATGGGGGATTTATATTTATTGGGATAATATTTTGATTTTAGTGTGGAGGCAAGGGTAAATGTTTTTGGAAGTTTCAAGGATGAGACCATAGGTTCAGGTGAATTGAAATTTCACAAATAAATCTATAATGGAAATATTTTAGTGGAAATATTTAAATTGATCAATTATGTGATGTATTATCTTGTGTGTTTTGAGGTTTTAGGTTGGTTGGTGTAGTAATTTCACGACTATAACCAATCGGAGGTTAGTGAAGCTAAAGTTGCAAGCTTCAGTCTTATATGGGTGACTAGAATATGAGTTTGATGGAATACCAAAACACATATAATCCACTTAGTGTTGGTAGAGGTCATATGAAGATCAGTGTCATAGATGCCAACAGTTGGAGGTATATAACTCCATGTTCTTATAGGTGTTGTTGAGGTTGGGTAACCTCATAAACAAAGGATTAGGTTTGAAATTGTTTTGGGTCATTTGATATTGTGTATTGGGGATTTTCATGAAAAATGTTGTTTTTATCAAGGATTAAATGTTACTATCAAAAGTATAATATATGGATGACATGTTTTATGGTGGGGAGGTTGTAAGAACCCACCATTACCTTATAGTGTGTCTCAATCATATATTTTATTTTAATTCTTATAGATATATTATCTTCCCATGTTTTGAGTGGTATGAGGGATTTTGTTAGGGTTTTGGGGTTTGAGGGTAAATGTTTAATTGGAGGACCAAAAGCCTAGCTAATCATGCTCTGAGCTAAAAACTAAAAGGTCAATATGGGACCTCCATATTGCCACTAGGCAAAACCATGGAACTTAATTTATGTTGGGATCACTTGACAACTAGTGAACTAGTACCGGGTAGTCAGTGGAGGCCATATTCTAGAAATTTACCTCTAAGATATTTTTCACTTGTAATAGTCCAATAATTTAACATAGGGCCTCAACTTTCTAACGAAATTTGTATTTTCTCACTTAAATTTCTAGAAATATTTTATTACACACATTTCAATTCAAAATTTATCCTCAGTGGATCTACATATATTGTTTTCTTTTTCATGTTATGTCAGTGGTAAATAAAACCTATAGGTATGAATATAGCATTATCTCTTCCACTACATCGTTTTGTTTACTACAATGTGTGCTCACACAATTATAAAAAATGTGACCAATTTTCATGGTTACTATATATTAATTTTTTTCCTTCCATGTAATACCATACCAAGTAACATTAATTGATGACAACACTCCTAAGAGACAAAGGTAGACACTCTTAAAACTATTAATAATGTTTTTCCACATTTACTATGGAGTGTAGGGTGAGAACATGCATTATTTTATATTCCATGGACAAAAAATTCATTATCCTATACATTTATATTCCTTGGTTAAATAACCCTCAAAATGTTTTAATGGAATTTCATAGTGGATCGTGCCAGGAGAATTACTTAGAAAATATGTGGACATTTAATTGGTTATTTGTGTTCGAAAACTATGATATCTTATTCAAAAATAATACTTTTTTGGAGTTGGTAAAAAATATATTATTTATTACGATTAATTTAAATTATGTTTATATCTACAGAAATTCATATTGAAATGGTAAAATATGAAGAGTGACAAGTGTATGAATTTTTTATATTGAAGTGTCAAATTGAAAACTTATGTGTTTTTCATGATTTTATCTTATTTAAAAGCACTATTTAATTTTTTTAATTTCCTTATTGAAAGGTGTTACCAAGGGGATTAATTATATTTAACATGAACATATAATTGATAAAAAAAATATTGTTAAAAAATATGTGAATTGTATTTGGGGGGGTATTATAATATGACATTGATATTGGATACAAAAATAGTAAATTAAATTATTTATAGTAAAATGAAGATATGAGTAAGAATGATCTTTTGGTAAATTACTAAAAGGTATTGAAATGTTAATCAATAACTTAAAAATGATAGACAGAAATATTGATTTGGGATATTAGTTTTGAAATAAAGTACCTTTATAAATTTTAGAAGATATCAATATTGTGTATATTGAATAGATAATCAATGAAATTATAAGTGAGGATGAGTTAGTAAAGGTTTAATTAAACTTTAAATTGAATGTAATAAATATGAAATGTTTTTCAAAAAAAATTAATAAATCCCATTTTGTAGTTCATTAAATATTTATATGGTAAAATATCTTGGTGTGGTATTGAAATGTAGATTTGTTAAATTCACATGGGGAGATCTAGATATATTTATATGCCAAATGAATTTTTGGATGTCGTGATTCAATAATATGTAAATGCTCATCGGGATGTAATGTCTACTACCTATGGTAGTATTATTACATTGAAATGTTAATGGATGTGGATAGGTATTTTAAATGCTCAGGTGGTGGCCTTTATTTAATAAAAACGTCAAGTCTCTTGAAATAATTGTCATATATGTGATTTGACCATTTTAACATGGAATAAAGAACAAATAAATGCAGTTATTGTATTAGGAATTGGTCCTCAGGTATGAATTAGTCCACATATGTCATTACATACAGTTTCATTGATCTAATTACATTCTTACTAACTTTTAACACTACATGATGTATGTATATCCAGCTGTATGTTCCATCATGGAGCCCGATCATGGGTGTGGTTCAATATTTTGTATCTCATAATTTTTTTTATAGAATATCTCTAGAAAAATATCATTCAAACAAGTTATTTATGGATTCCATTAGTGCAGTCCTAATGATTTGTACTCACTCCCAACTTAGGTATTCGGTTGGACCCTACTATGAATTTATAGTTAATTTTCTTGTTAAGGACAAAGGCTTGATTCATTGTTGGTTGTTTCTGATGTAATGATAGAAAAGGAGAATTTTTTATTATCCTAGGTCATGGAATTTTTTATAGTTCTTATATATTATATATTTTGGTCATTTTCTTTTTGATACATATAAAATGCTACTAATTTAATTTTGCAAGATATGAAATGTATAGATAATTAGATATATAATTGATTGTGGTTTTTTATTAAACGATATATTAAATGATTTATTATTTTTGTTTATTTATCTAGATGATGTTAATGGTTGATATTTTTTCAATTATTGTTGTACTCTATTATCCAGGTATAATCTCCCCACCATACCGACATAAATTTGTGTAGCTCATTAGTAGCCTCTAGAATATGTGGAGTTATGCTAGTGTTACAGTTTAGACCTAGTGTAGTCATTGATTTATGTTAGATGGTTCATGGATGACCAAGAGTGAAATAATATTTCGTTAAAAATTCCAACAACAATACAATAGTAAATGGTTAGACAACGCAATCCAAAATCATCCTTCCTACTTTTTTCCAGGAAATCCAATTGCATGACACTTTAGTGTATTCTTAGATAAACCTATCAAAAGGTCCTTCAATGGTATTCCATCAATAAAATGATATCCTTATTCTTCATTAATTACCCTAAAATACATTATCATACCCTCATTTTAGAGTACGTCTGATACATGTCATTCTTATAATTTCCCATCAATAATATTAGCATTAGTCATTGGTGAAATTTTTATAGTCCCAAAAATCCCCCAAATATTTTTTTATTTGGTTCTTACTCAAACTTCTTTAGCATTAGTATTCATGGGGTCTCTATTTTCTATGAGCACCTAAATCTTACTCCTATAATCCCTTGGATATTATGTACTGTTGAGTCATCGAATATTGTCAACAACTTTGGAAATGAATTTGTATAATATTATATGGTACTTTTTTATGAAATGACAATATATATAATCACAAAGTAATATAATTAATGATTTACATCCATATTGAAAATAAAAAAACACCATGATTATCAAATATAGGCGTGATCATCCCATAAAAGTTATTAATTTTAATTTTGATTTAATTTATCATTACATAACACTCAATCAAACATCTAAAAGGCTTAAAAGTTTTTCCATATGTTTATTATATGTTTATTTTTCTTTATTAGGATCTTATGAATTCCCCACCATGATGGAATCATATATCATTTTCATATAGAAAATCTGCTTGTTGAGTGGTTCTTTCTTTAGATTCCCTTTCCATTTCTTATGAGATAAATTTCATAAAAATAGGTCATTCAATGAATTTTTTTCTGTAAATCTCTGGAAGGATTATGTTAATCCCATTTTCATAAATGTTATATTATTATCCCTTCTATGAAATTCTTACATTTAATGTATTTTGTTATGTTCATGTGGGATACACCAAAATCTCTTATGATTCCCAAAAATCTGATGAGAACAAACTTTTCTTAGCTTAACGGAAAATGGTGAATCATATTCATATGATTAGAATACATAAATCCATATTTTTATGTTTTATAAAAAAATCATACTAATTTATACCTAAAAAAATCGAAAACAGAGTATAGTCATAATTTTTATCAATGATTTTAACACAAAATATTATCCTCAAAATTACCACATAAAATAAAATTTCGAATGCTCAAATATTCATTTGATATTTTCTATAATGATGTCACTAAATGAATAATGTTCATATCATCTCAGTCATATTAGCTTCATCTTCATTACATTCATTTTTTATTTGATGAGATGATCTCAGTGGTTAATAATTATAATGATATTTAAATCCTTGAGACATTCCATAATCACCATGGAATTCATATTTTAAATTATTTAATAAAATTGTAGTCAAACAAATATTACATAATTTTACAAAACATTAATTTTACCACTATATGCCAATATAAATTTATTTATCTATACAATTACCCATATGTATGTCTACACATACCCATACACAAATCATTGTCTTCATTGTTTATTTTATTTACGTACAAAATAACCTATACACATGCACTAACATTCCTATAATAAATTTATTAAAGAACTTATACTTGAAAAATACCTTTTACAACACTCAATTTCCACTCTTGTTTACTATAAGTATTTGTATATTACAATGGATTCCTTATGTCAAAAATATAATTTTCAATAGAGTGTTCTCGTACTAGTAAGAAAATTTTATTTTCATTAAATGGGTGGAGGAAATCATTTAAATGTTTAATGAGGATTAAAAACCTCAAAACACCATTGTTATCTGCATTTATTAAACACATAATGACTTATTAAAAATAAATAGAACTCATAAATGTTAACTTCAAGATATATTGATGAAAATGATTTCAAAACAAATAAATATATTTTTAAATATGTGTATGTTGAGGAATTATTACCCCACACCACATATGGATAATAAATGAACATAGAAATATATTGGTATCATAAATTTGTATACACAATTCTATTCTCCACTATAAAATTTAAATAAAATAATTCATCTTATTTAGACAAGGATGATACCCCTTGATTCTATTATAATGGAGCCTTAGTTAACCATATATAATTATACATTGGAAAAATTGTTTAATAAAATAAGATATATATATAACAATGCTCATAATCCCTATTAAAAAAATATTCAGGTTATATCATGCCTAAAATGTCATTTTTTAATTCATTAGGACATATACAACTATGGAAATAAAATATATCCAATCAAATATTTAAATAATCAAAATGATAACCTTTATATTGAATAACAAATCCTTAATCTCAACCTTTTATCTATAATGGATCCATCATATATATAACTTTAATTTAATCAAAATAAGGTTCGAATGTGATATTGAAAAACACAAATCTTTTGATTTTAGGGGCTATCTAGAAATTAAATTTTCACATAGCATGAAAATTTTGAAAACTACAACTCATATTTATTACCCCTTAAGAGATATATTCATTTTTTATTCTTAAAAGAATTTAGAATATATAATAAACAAAAACTCTCTTGCTATCAAGAATTTATAACTCTAATAAATTAATTAAATTCCAAACGTATCTACTAAAAAATATGAATTAAGTAAATATTAATGGATCTATTTGTTTTACAGAAGTATCATTGGGATATGAGTTTTCACTACATCTATACATATTTATTTATAATAATAAAACAATTCCGAACATATGAGTAGTTTTAAAAATATTATAACATATATTTTATTCTTGAATATCTTTATTGTAGGATGATTGTTTCTTTTTTGTAGATTTATAATAAACAAAATTTCCATATAATTTTAAATTATATTCTTATTAATTCATTATGAATATGATGTATAGTATTTTAATCATTTATATCATATCAATCTTATGAACATATTTTACAAATCTTCATTTACATATTTATATAGCAACTTAGAGATGAACCAATAAGGGCAATATTATTCAATTTTATCCTTAGAATATATATTTTACTCCTAAACATTATATCCATCTCCATTTTTTTATACTATAGTGTTAATTTATTTCACATACCATTATCAACTTCCCTAGGCTTATCCCAATATTTCTTGGCAGCCATAATTTTAAACGAATTCTCATTGAAATTATAATGCTATTATAGTTATGAAATATTAAATCGACAGACCTCCATGTATACACCTACTAAATATCTCATTAAAATAGTCATCATGATTTGAGTGGATATATTTCTTGATGTTCTAGTCGTAACGTCCATAGATTGTAAACTACTTATTATTGTTTCATTAATAACCAACATTGGTTATTTCCCAATCCATGAGATTGACATATTATCCCTAGTTTAATTGGTAATGGTTTTAGAACATCCAAAACATTAGTAAAATCCTATTAAATTGGACCAACCATTTAATAGATAAATCTTATTAAAATTTTAATAATGTATTTATATAGAAAAACTAGCCTCTTTTTCATAGGGGGTGTGTTTTTCATAGAAATTTGAATACTTATCTTGATGTATATGATTTTCCATAATTGTTTAGAGTTAATTAATCATGGTATTTTCCTTATTTTCATAATTGAAAATAATATATACATTTTTAACTGATTAATTTTCAATTTACATTATTCTCTTGGATGATTTGCCTAATCATATTTAAAAGCTTCACCTATATCCTTAATTTCTATGTTAAAATTGTCTCTAAATATATTCATCAAATTAGTTACCTTAATAAAACATGGATTATCTATAGATTTTTTAAATCACATATATCTAGCTACTCATTATTATTAATTTCTATATTATCCTTTTAAACCACCTTGACATATATTAATATGATTAATATTATTTCACTATAGTTTAATTATATTGTACTTTTATTCAATGGGCTTATTAATCTCTATTTGAAATTTTTCATTTCACTATATATGTTTTAAATCATAAATATATGGGTATTCCAACTTAGGTTTTCACATAAATATCATCTCTATCAATTCATCTCCATTTTCATTACTACTTGATGTGTGACATATTTTTCTAAATTAGTGGGATAACATAACTCTTCATACAAAGAGTAACATATTGATAAATAAATTTTCTCTTTTGATTTTAAATAAAAATAATTTCTCTATTGTAAGAATACATTGTACTCATCTTATAAATTTCTTATTTTTAATGACTCTTATTTTCCTCATCAAATTCAGATTTGTTGAACTTCTAATTTTGATAATCCAAATAAATGAATAATGGAATTTAAGAATTTTGTATTATATTTATCAATTTTATCATCACTGTTAATCATTTTCCCATTGACTTTTCTAAAGGATAAATTCAGCATTGATTCAATAACTTTGATATTTTCTTCATAAGTGATATTTTTTTTCAAAGACATCATGTGTAGTTTAAATACCCATGAACTTGTTAAAAAAATAATAATTTTACATTTAATTAAATTTTGAGACATGTAATCAGAATTAATATTTCACTTATTTGGATAATTCAAATAATTTCCTTTTATAGTGGTTGGACAATCCAATATTTCAGCATCTCTCACTTTCCACCTAGGTTAAATTTGGAAAGGTAGAAATTTTCCATAAATAATTGGTAAAAATTATATTTAATTTTTATATATAATAATGATATTATAAATGTTAAATTCTTTATTTATCATAAATTTTTTGTATATTTAGTATAAATCATGGTTATAATACAACATATAGTCCTCACAGATTAATTTAACATAGATATAGGAGGGAATGAATGTGTTATCTTCGTTTATGAATTCATTCCCATTTCAATTCAATATATCAAAGCTATGTATGTTATTAGTCCAACTAATATTATTTCTTGGAGTCATATGACATATATGGTATGCAATATATAAATAAGAAAATATAATTGATAAGGTTTTTTATAAAATCCTTTTCCATAAAATGTTTGTTATACACCACAACACATATTAATAATAATAATATTATTATTTGAAATTGTATTTAATACCAAGTCATTATATTGGTGGGAATGAATATAACTAACAAAAATTTGATTAAACATTATTGTTAAATGTTTTTAAATTTATCCAATAAATTTTAGAAGCATATAATGAGAATAAATCCATTTTATGCATAAAATAATCTAATATTTTTTTAAAAGTCATTATACTTCCTTTTGATAGAGAAAGTTTTTTATATCTAGTATTATTAAATTTTATATGTTCTATTTGAGAAAAATTAACTTCTTATTTAGAATCTAGATATAAATATTTAATTTAGTTGAAAATTTAATAGTTATATGATGAAATACATATTTTAAGGAATATTAAAAAAATACTACATTTTAATTGAAAACTTCCTTTTCATCTAGTTTATTTATATATTAAGATTTTTCTTTTAATTGTTTTTAAGGTTTAATTGGATTTTTATTTATCATTAATAAAAGTTGTGATCATTGGATGTAATTTCAAATTGAAGTGGGACATAAACACATGTCAATATTTTGATAGTTTATACTTCTTAAAAATGCGTTTTCGGGTTTTGACAACTAAAATAAATTTTAAATTAATTCCTTCTAATTATATGTTTTTAATGTGGAAAAACGCATTCCATATATGGAATCATTAGGTCCAATTTTTTTAAATTGTATCTTTTATTTTAGGACATTATGAAGAGCAACATTAGTAATTATTTTTATTTTCCATGGTTAGAGGGTAAATTAGGCAAATAAGGGTAAATAATATTTTAATATTATATGAATACCCTAACACATTTCCTAATAATATTGGATGAGATATATCCGACCCTGATAATCCTTGTGTATATTTTAGGACCCCATGGGACCACATCTGTGTGATAACGTCCTTTTGTAATATTTAATTAAAAAAAGGAAATATTATGTAAACATGTAACTTCAAACTAAATAATTTCAATTTGGATTATATAATTGATATCATTGAATATAAATATTCATTATAAAAATTAAAATATTTACTATATCATGGTATTTTATTTATAATTTTTAGACATTAAATAAAAAAATTTATTTATAACACAATGATGAGGAAATAATTACCTTATTAAAGAAATATTCAAATAAATATAAAAATAAATGTAATTTAAAAACTATGATGTCATCCTAGAATTTTATGTCTTATAAAAACATATTATATTTGATTAAATGAAATTTTGTTTTAATATGTATTGTTTTTTTACTGTTGAAAAAATCAATTAATAAATAATATCAAAATTGACATAAATGATTTTTTAAACAAATACTATTATATTAAATGTTAGAATAGTCATAAAAATATAATCATTGTCCAACAAGTATAGATAATTTTTCAATATCATTAATTATCAACATTAGGTTCTCCTGGAATTTTATTATAAATATGTTTACTATGTTTTGTAAATATACAAGAAGACATGGTATGAGTTAATTTATTTAACAAAGTGTTAATGCCAAAATATAATTTCTAATTTGTGTCCTAAATTTTTATAAAACATATTGGTTTAAAGGATTTAGAATCATAAACATATTATAATCTAATGCTATCACTTTGTAACTATTGTTATTTGAAATTCAATTAATAATAAAATAATATTTCAAGACGTTCATAAAGGGACCCTCCTCCGTCATATAAAAGGACACCACCTCTATCCACGTAATCACACTTGTAACTTGCCTTGGATCATACAAAATTGAATCAAATAAGCTCTCATTATCCCTCCATTCATCTTAGAATCCTTAAAGTGTGATGAAGACAATTCAAGACATCCTTTTTTCAAATCAAAAGGAGTTAACTAATTTTGATGTAATGTCTTCTCTGAAGGTCCTATCATTTATTTTGTTTCTCGATCACCATGAACTATATTTATTCCATTATTTTTGAATAGATACCTTTTTATCAGTATGATATTATGTTTATATGCTATGGATTTGACCCAGAATAACACTAACCTGCATCTGATTGTTATAGAACATACTGTTTAGGTGTACAACGAATTACTACCTCACAAAACGATGATGGATCAATTTTATTCTACCACATCTATGGTGGAAATTAGGATAGATCTATATTTATATATGAAATATATTATATTTATATCATTTTTATTTTTATGTAATTTTTATTTTTAACATACCATTATTCTTTCCATAATTTGTAAATATGATAATTTGTTTTGAGGAAGTGTGGAATACCACCCCCTCAAAGTGATATGAATAATTCATGCCATAATTAGAACATATAAAGGACGGGGTAATGAAAATAAGAAATAATTAAAAAATATATTATAATGGAATTATTATATAACTATTTATCATAGATTTTTCATTTCAATAATATGACAAAGAAATGAAAGTATTGATCATGCATACATACGGCCTACCATTACTACGTACGGTGCAATTAATTTGTTATTTAGAAAGTTTACGGACTATTCTAAATACATATATAATTTATCTGAATGATATTTAAATCAGGAATTATATACTATAGATGATTTTATTTTGACCGCAAGGACAATTTACTTCAAAATAATGTCATTTTTGACTCAAGTACCGAATATTGACAAAATGAACGATACGAAAAAAAAATTATATTATTTTTATAACACATTAATATGTGATATAAAAGGAATAAAAAAATTGATAAAGTTTCCAAATCATGTATAAATTAACCTATTTTTATTATTTAAGAGCATAACGATTGTATGTGATGAGTTTGACTAAAGGTAAAGGAATTTCTAAATCAAATTTACACTCATTGGGTTTTACACATAATTCATTTATTAAATTATGCCAAAATTATGTGGGGAATTATTGTTTACTTTTTTTTGTTTTATGTTAAACATACCTCTATCTTGATATGTTGTTGCTATATATTATTACCCACTGATAAATTCTTACATGGTTTATTCAAACAATTAATGCGAAATCATAACTCAATCATTATTCATTGAGTTTAATATCCATGTCATTGGCTTTTTTCCAAAAATATTTGTGAATTACATATGATTGTTTTAAACACAATATACACTTATATTTGGTGTATTTTTATATTTCAAACTTATTTTTTTCATTTATTTAACTTTAATCTAATGATAATATATTTTTAAGGGATTTGGTCTCAGTTTATATTCTATTGATACTTATTTATTGTTAGGCATAAATTCACTTTTATTTGATGTATATAAATCAGTTTTAAATATTATATCACGATACTCACTATTCTCAAGATATTATATGTTTTTTTAATGTTATTCTTTAATTATTTTAATTTATGTATTTTTTGAAGTGGTAAGGGATTCATTAACTCAAACATTGTTTTAAATGGGTTTGAGATTTAATATTATAAATCCTTCACATTAATTTCCATGTTTTAAAAATTATTTTGAGGACTTATTTATATAGACATAAATGTTTTTATGTTTAAATTCTATTCAATATTGTTAAACCTGTCTTAGACTCTTTGATTCAAAAATTGTATATTTTAATGTTTTAATTTTTTGTTAGACGGTGATTGATTATTTTACAAATTTGGAATGTCTTTTATATGTATATAATGGATGGAATTTATTGAATTCATTTCCCCATTATATATTGATGTATAATTTATATGGTTACTATTTTATTTTAAAATAATTAGTTTTCATTTACGAGTACGCGTATTATAAATATGAAATGTTATTTCAAAGGGAAAATAATATTTTTCCTATTATTCATGGTGTATGTGTTATGATTATGTTATGGGTCCTGATAATTGCATAATTATATGCGTTGTTCCATGATAAAACAAGTTTGGGTGAGCTTTTGATAGCTCTATAATGCATTGGATAATGTCAAATATGTAACCACTAAGGTTTCTCTTAAGATATTTAAGGAATATACTGTGATGGGTATTCCAAATATAATAGTGAAGGATATCCCACATGTAGATGTGAAAGGTACAATGCACCTATGTTATGAATGCCACATGTAAGCTTTAGAATTTATTATTTTTATGGGTTTTTTAGAAATCTTATTATTTCATGAAGTATGTTAATGATCTTATGTATTATGAGTGAAAGGTATGATTTCATTGGGTTTTGTTTATTCATGGAGTAACATTTAAATTATTTATATTATAATCATTTAATTTTTATGATCAAACCCTATTTTTTAAATGATTTTCACAGGGTATACGAATGTGTAAGAGAATGGAAGAATTCATGAATATTTTTATCATGAAAAGAATTCATGTTTTATTTAAGTAGTTTTATTTTTTGAAAAAAAAATATATTAAGTAGAAGAGTTTAAATTATAAATATTCAGTTGTTATGTAATATTTTTGGACTAATTTCGTAAAAAAATAAACCATAATAGATCATCAATGGGAAATAAAGTGAAATTATAGACATCAATCATGATTTTTTAATTTTTAAGCATAGGGTATTATTGTTCATATCAAAAGAAGGTTTAGACATCTTTTGAGTTTATGATGTTTCTTTAAGGGTAAAAAATATCAACATTGGTATATAATTTTAATTTTTAACATAATTTCAATGTCTTAAACACAACATTTGAGGATTTTGTTACAAATTTTCAAGGTAATTAATGCTATATTTAGAAAAATAAATTTTGAGGTAGTTATGGTTAATACTTTTGGGGATGAAAAATAAAGGTATAAGAAAAACATTTGTGGGTAAAACATGTTATAGTTATTTTTTTTTGGATTTTATCACATTTAATTAATGTTATATGAATTATTATATTTTTTAAAAGCAACACACACACACACACTATGTGACAACCCATCATGTCTAGAATGGTCAGGGGAATCGAACCAACACCTGAAGAGCAATAAGGGTTCATTTCCTAACCCTGGACTATGTGAATTCCCTGGTTAGTATGAAATATTATTTTTAGTTAAATGTTTTCATGTATTATTAATAAGTTGATTTTTCCATCTTATGTTTTGTAAAATGGTTATCTTTAGTAAAAAAGAATGATTTTTTGATTAAGTGATAAATGTTATTTTAGAAGAAATTCACTATTTTGGGATCACTATATTCCTAAATAATAATAGAATAATATGTGGTTTAATTTGAGGTTTAATTATTGAATTTAATTTTAGAATAATATATATTTTTTATATAAATATGGAGATTTGGTTTATTTATCGAAATGATTAACTTATTATGGAGAATTTGGGAATATGTTAAATACATTTGTGTGTGAGACTTTATGAGTAGTCGATGTTGTTTGGAGATAAATGTTAAGATTTATCATGGAATAATATATTATCAAATACATTGAATTATTGTTTTAAATATTAGTTTGAATTATTTTATGGATCCTTAAGTACAATTATTTATTGAATGGTCAATGTTTGACTTTGGGTATTACTGTTGAATTTTGGAGTAAATAGTTGTCTTTTTTCTTATAATGAATTTTTATTTTTGGGAGATTATCTTATCATGTCTGAACAATTTTGGTTTTGGATTATTTTTCACAATAGGATGAATATATAGTTATTCTTTTTTTTTGGATTAGGTGATTCAATATAAGTTGATTATAGTGCTTTAGGTGTGACTTAGTCATATTAAACACTCATTTTGAAGAAAAAAGACGAGTTTGTGGTATAAATTTATTAATGGATGAAATTCTACATGAAACAAAAGTATGTTTCTTTATATTCTAATTCAAGTTTTTAAATAAAATCCTTAATATTATTAAATGGACCTTAAAACAAAAAAATTGTTCATTTACTTTTCCAAATGTGAAATCCATTACCATTTAACGCGTCAAATTTTTTTGATTTTCTAATTATTAACATTCTCCTAAACATGTTTTCCATCAATCTCCATCAGCGCAGGATGGTTGATTTTTCATCCATATCCATGTTTTAGTACCAGGATTCATGGTATGTGTTATCTCGGGTGACCTTTTTATTTCACTTTCATTCATTTAAGGTGGTAGTTGTATTGAATTTAGTTTTCCAATTTGGTATTTCCAATGAAGTTAATGATCCAAATTTTAAAATTATGTGGAAGCAATTTCTAAAATAGAGGAAGGATCTAACGTCACTAATATTTATAAAATAATACATTTTAATATCTATTAATATTTATGAATGTGATATTAATTTTAATTTAAAGGGGACGATTTTTTTATAGCATAATAAACACACACAACAATAGTTGTTTTCCAAATCAAATATTGCACATAACATTGAGTTATACCGAAAAAGAATAAAATAGTATTATTGTTAATTTAATTGGAAGTTTACTCATATAGGATGTATTGGGGGATATGAAAAAATAACTACAATATTCTTACTCATTTTTATAGATGTGTTTACATTTATACAAAATAAATTTGATTCTTATGATTATAATGAATCAATTTTTATGAATAAAATACTCAAATTGTTTTTAAAAGGACATTTTACCACCTCATGATGGAAAACCATTTTTAAATATAGTTTTTATCACTTTTATAATTTATATTTTAAAAAATAAACTACTTATATAGAATCAGGATATCAAAATTTACCCTTGTTGAAATTTTGGTATTTTTCTGATAAAATCCATATTTTTATGAATAGTGAGAAATACTGCATTTTAATTCAAAACTACCTTTTCATATAATTTATTAATATAGTTATATTGTATTTTAATTTGTGTTTAAAGTGTAATTGGATTTTTTTTATCATTTAATGCAATATTGTTAATTGGATTTAATTTAACATTAAAATTGGAGATAAACACATGTCACTTTTTTTATAGTTTTTATTTCTTACAAACCCACGTTATTGTTTTGACAATAAGAATTAATTTTCAATTAATGTTTTACAATTATGAGTTTTGAATATGGAGAAATGGATTCCATTTTTGGAAATATAAGTTAAAAAATTGTGTAAATATGTACTTTTTTGGACAATTTTAATAATAACTCTAGTAATTATTTTTATTTACCATGGTTAAAGGGTAAATAAGGTAAATAAATGTAAAAATAATATTAAAATCCTATAAAACTACCTTAAAACGTGTTCTAATCCTATTTAATGTGATATGTATGACCATGAGAATCCATGGGCCGATTTTAGGACCCCATTGATTTATTTTGGGGCGATGATGCCCTTTTGTGATATTTAATTTAACGAAAAGGAAAATATAAAATAAACATATATCTCTTAAATAAATAAAAGTTAATTTGGTTATTATATATGATATGATAAAATTCAAATATTCATTATAAATATATGAATATTTCCAACATCTTGGTATTTAATTAATAAATGTTAATAATTTAATAAGAAATTATTTTGACAGAATGACAATGCAATGATTACCTTATTAATAAAATATTCAAGTAAATTTAAAAATAAATGTAATTTGGACATTTTAATTCCATACACTAATTTTATGGATGAATATAACACCATATCATTGATTAAATGTAATTCATTTGAATAAGTCATGGTTTTTTTTACATTAACAAAAATCAATTACTAAATAGTCTCAAAATTAATATAAATGAGTTTTAAAACAAATACTATTTTATTAAATGATTTAATAGTAATAAAAATATAATATTACATCAAATGATATATATATCTAATGCAGCAAATTTTATTATTTATCCTCTATATTTTCTCTTGGAATTTTATAGTAAATATATTAACAATATAGTGTAAAAATGAAAGAAGGAATGATAAAAGTCGATTTATTTAACTGATGGATGAATCCAATATATAACATTAAATTTGTGACCTAAAATTTTCTAAAACAAATTAGTTGAGAATATTTATATTGATCCTCATCTTATCATCTAAATGTATCACTTTGGAACTATTGTAATTAAAAAAATCTATTAATATCAAAAGAATATTTCAAGACATTCATAAAGTGCCCCTCCAACCTCTTATAAAAGTCCACCACATCTACCCACATACTCACACCTCTCAAGCCCCATGGAGCTTCTAAATTCCACTATAAATGTTACTAACATACCTCCCTTCCTTCTAGAATCCTTAACATGTGATGAAGGTAATTCAAGAAATCTTTTTTTGGCTCAATTCAAAAGGAGTTAACATATTTTGAGGTAACATTTTCTCTCAAAATCCTTTAATTTATTTTCCTTCTAAAACCCCCTAATCCCTATTTATCATAGTATTTTATAACAACAAAAGTTTCATAAATATAAAAGTATGATTATAAGTTAAGGGTTTGACCTATAGTAACACAAAACAAAATCTAATGGATATTGAACATACTGTTTCTGTGTACGGTGAACTATTGCCTCATGAAATGATGATTGATCACTTTTCTCCTACCAACTCTCATGGTGGCCATTATTAAGGAACTACATTTTTATATTAAATATATTATATTTATATTTTCTCTCTGTTTATGTAATTTTTATTTACAATAGACCATTATGCTTTCCATAATTTGTAAATATGATAATCTTTATTGGGGAAGTGTGTCTCACCGCCCCCTAAATGTGATATGACCCGCTCATTCCTATAGAGAATTTATAAATGATAGATTTAATGGATATATAAAACATATATAATAGAGTTATTATACTATAATTTTAATATACCTATTTATAATATTTTTTTCTATTCATTTAATATGATAAAAAATGAAAGTATCATTTATGCGATCGTATGACCTACTGTCTTCGTGAATGATGCATATCATTTATTTTATAAAAATGTTATGGACAAATCTAAATAAATATATACAAGGTACATATGATATTTAAATCATGAATAATATTTTCTAGACGATGTACATTTTGAAAACATGGACAATTTATATCAAAACAAGTACATTTTTGACTCAAGTACCAAATATCGACCATAGGACAGATATGAACATAAATAATTATATAATTTTTTAACATAATAATAAGTGATATAGAAGGAAAATTAAACATGAAAAATTTTATCAAAAAAGTATAAATTTACCTATACTTACTATTTAGGGACATAACGATTGTATGTGATGAGTCAGACTCAAGGTAAGGGAATTTCAAAACTCAATTTCCAATCATTATGTTTTATACATAATTAATTGATTATATTATGCCAATATTATGTGTGGAATAATTATTTATATATTTATATTATAATTCTGACTTCTCTTTTTTTTGATATAATGTTACTACAAATAATCACCTAATTGATAAATCTTTACGTCATTTATAGGTAATTTTTAATAGAAATCATAACTCAATCTCCATTCATTGAGTTAATTATTCATATCATTAATTTTGGTTTTTCAAGAATATATGTGAATGAAATATGATTTATTTACACCTAATATCTACATATATTTGGTGTTTTTATGTTTTTACGCAAATAAATGTAATTTAATTATCATTAATCTAATGATTCTATCATTGTAAGGGATTTCATGTCAATTTAAATTCCATTTTAACATATTTTTTGTTATGCACCGATTAAATTTTATATGGTGTATGTTCTCCCCTTTGACATATTTTATCATCAATATATTTATTCATATGATATTATAAGTTCTATTTAAATTTATTCTTTAATTTTTTTATTCATTTATTCTATCAAGTGGTAGAGGATTTTTTAATTGAAGCATCATTTTAAATGCTTTAATGATTTAATATTAGAAACCATTCTACTTCATTTAGATGATTGAAAAATGATTTGGAGGACTTATATATATGGAAATGGGTATTTTTATTTTTAAATTCCTTTTAAATTATTCACTGTTGTATGGGACACATTGAATCAACAATCTTTTTTTCAATTTTTTATTGTGTTTTTAAATTGGATAAATTATTTGAATAATGTTTATTTTTTTATTTATACATCATGAATAAAATTTAACACATTCATGTCTCTATTATATATTTATTTTTACTCTACAAGTATACAATTTTCTTTTAAAATAATTTATTTTCATTTATTAGTGCACGAACTGTAAATTTGAAATGTTATTTCAATATGAAAATGTTATCTTCTTCCTACATTCTCGGTTTTTTTGTTATCACAATGTTACAAATCTTGGGAATTGCTTAATTATGTGGGTGGTTTTATGATAAACCAAGGGAGGATAAGGCTATGAAATCTGTCCAATAAATTGGGCAACGTTAACAGGGTAAACATTAAGGTTTCTCTTAAGAGATTCAGGGAAGTTATTGTAATGGGTATTCTAAGTGTAACCATTTATGTTACTTTTTATTTAGCTGTCAAAGCTACAATGTATATATGTTATTAAATCCATATGTTACCTTTATGGTTTATGATTTGTAGCTGTTTTTTAGAAAACATATTATTTCATGAGGTGTGTTATATATATTATGTTTTTTGAGTGAAAGGTATGATTTCATTGGTTTGTATATATTCATGGACTATTGTTTTATTTCCTTAATTTATATCCCTTATTTTTATTTTTATGACCATCACATGTTTTTTGGAATTTTTCTCATAGGGTATAAGGATAGGAGTGAGAAAGTAATAATTCTGGAATATTTTTATCAAGAATATAATTCATGTTTTATTTAAGGAGTTTTATTTTGAGAAAAAATTGATAGAGAGTAGAGGGGTCTACTTTGTAAATTTTGAGTTTTTATGTAATAGTTATGGCCTAATTATCTAAAACTCTTAACCTAAAATGATACTCAATATTAAATAAATTAAAATTATTGACATAACTCAAGATAATGTAATTTTTAAGGATGGGGCCTTATATTTTATCATTCCACATTAGAAATACAGAAAATTTGTGAACTCTAGACATATGTGTGATCTTCTCATTAAATTTGGTCAACAGAAATCTGATATATTTCCCCCATTTAAGGACATGAGTTATTACAATGCATTCAATTATTTTATTCACCATGAAATATATGTACATTAAACTCTCCTAAACTATAATCATGATTGAAATTTTTATACAAAGATCATCTACTTAATGAATTGTTCTCATTTCAATATCACAATGCATTTCATAAAAAATTAATGTCTTGAAATATTTTTTTATTATCAAATGTCTTAAACTAAGTATCAAATACATAATGACATAGAATAAATTTTACCTCAAAGACAGATGATTTTACATAATCAAAAATGATTCTACCTGAATTCCAATGATATGAAGAAATATGATCTACCTCATTGACTCTTCATGCCTCAATATCTACTGATTTGAAAATGTTTATGAACTCATTCATATAAAGAATCTATTGGATCATGATCATTATAAATTATAATGATACTTTAATATTATAAACACAATATAGTCAAATTATTCTTTATGATCATAATTTCATAAAATATAAAATTATATAAATATATGAATATGTTTCTGTGGACTAAATTGTAACTCTAAATGTCTTCTTACCATTATGTAGGTTCATAATTTCCTATATATAAGATTTAATTTAGAAATTTCGAAACTATAATACTCTTTAATACATTTATGACGGTATGAAATGAAAATTAATTTTCATATTGAAGGCAAAAATTACATTAAAAAACGTAGTTACACTTACATAATACCATTATGTGTCTAGAAAAGTTCAAATACTAATAGCTACATGCCTTGTCAATCACTACGAAATCATTAGAAAATCAACTAATAATTGTTGATAGTTTTTCATTACCCATTATTACATGTGTTTTTCCTGAAGAATAGTAATGTAGTAATCAAAATACATATTGATTATAATATTCATATATAAATAACCATCACTATCATGTAGTAAAATAATGTTGACTCACTAAATTGATAATTTTCATACATGGGAAATATAATAAAAAAATATAATAAAAAATAAAATCTAGAATCATGGGTAACATAATTCTAAGATAAAAATAATATTTATATTATACTAAATTTATAAATTATTGTCATTTAATATAATGAATAAATTACTTTTAATACATAATGCAAAAATTATCAATATTTCAAAATTTCCATGGGTAATATTTTCATCATGCATAAGTAATATAAAATGTATTTTAAAGTGTAATATATATTATATGAAAAACATTTGATAAAGAACATCCCTATAAAAATACTTAATATATATTTCTTCTATGAATTATAATTTCATTTGTAAAAACCCCTCACAAAATAATGTAATATAATATAATTTTTAAATCCAATGAAAAATATATGATAATTTAAATTAGATGAATAAGATGTATAAAAGAATTTATCTTCAGCAATAATGAAAATATATAATATACTTTTGTGGTCCAAAGCATAAGAAATATATTATTATATTTAATATTAAAGCTTCTTTTTCAATCATTGAATCATTGTGATATAAAATAAATTTTAATAAATTGTAGAAAGAGAATATGTAATATTTTACAATTTTTAAAAATTCACGAGGTGTGATGTTTATGAAACAAAATAGTAATTATTTAACAAGATATAACTGATACACAAAAAGAGATACATTATATAAATTTAAACTCATTATAAATAGGATTTCATGATAATGTAGATTCAATCCATACAATATTTTAATTTTTAAGAATTAAATATATAAAATGTTTATAAATCAAATGATTAAATAAGCATGTTTTTAAAAATCAATTATGAAGTTAAATGTTTAGAAACATAAACAACAATAACACAAATTTTATTTAAATGTATAATTGATTTAACATGTAATCTATTTTAATTGATTTTATTTTCATAGATTTCGTACATACAACTCAAAATTCAATGAACTAAAGATACACATGATATATCATACATTGAAATTCATGAACACAAAATATGAAAAAAAAATCAAATGCACAATATTCCTCCATTAGAATCACCATATTTCATTAAAAAACATAATTATATCACATAAAATAAAAAATATTTTAAAATTAGGTATAGTGGGTTTTATTATTAAAAAATATATGAGTTTCAAGACACATGATTAGACATCCACAATCACCTAATTTAATATTCATAATATTTCTAACACCAACAACCATCTTATTTAATAAAATAATAATCACCTAATGAAATAGTATATAATTTTTAAAAATAAAATTTATTGAAAAATATGTTCATTATAAATTATATCATAACTACTGTAGTTTATAATGATATCCAAGATAACATACTAAATTTGGAAGATCATATAAGAAAAAAATATTTTTCCTCTCATTTGTATCACATTTATAATTATAAATCATATTGAATCCTAATAGAAACAGTTCTAGAAATATATTACTATAGATTGAATGTTTATATTTATGAGTATTATATTTTTTAATCATATATATGTTTTCTAATCTATTATATCCTTTAAATTATATTTTTGATGGTATAAACAATCACTAAAACAAAAATATTCAGTTTGAGAATAATTTATTTTCACATTCCTCAAATTATGTATCTCAATTAATGTGAAAAATTGATTTTATCATCCAATATAATGTTATGAAATTAAATATATATATATTATCCAAAAATCATGGAATTTTTATTAAACATTTTTGTGTGGATAAAATCATAATCATTTATAAAAAAAATTGGAAAACACCATGGAAATATTTTTGAATTCAATATATTATATGAATAACTAATATTTTTCCATTTAATTTTTTATGAATGAAAAATATATCTATTTTCAATTATTAATATTTAAATTGGATTCTTATATCATGTAAGAATAATCTATTCCATATATAAGAATAAAAATAGAACTATATATGTTGTTATATAACCTAATATTTTATGAATTTTATTCAGTTTATAAGAAATAAAATTCTTAATAGAGTATGTATAAATAAAGCAAAATTATATTATTTTTGTGGAATAATAAATTCCATCTATAAAATAATATAATTCTAGATACACCACTTACAAAAAAATTACATGTAACTGCTAAAGATATTCAAATTTATCAAATCAACTGATTTATGGTATCTTCAACTTTTCACTACCAATATATGAAAAACTAGATATTAATGTATAGTTTGGTATTTGAAGGAATTTTCAAGAAAAAAAAATTAGTTATGATAATTTATTATGAAAATAAAACATAAATAAATTATAATATTATAAATAAAAAAGAAATAAATAAAAATAAATTCATTAGTATAACAAACACGGTCCTCTAAGAAAAATAAAATATAATGATATGTTAAGTACATTAATTTTAAAACAATACCATTTTATAACAGATATCGAAAACATATTTAATATATGAATATCATTACTACATTAAGGTTAGAGTGATAATGTTTATATTTAAATGAAATCATTCCCATTTAAATGATTTTGGTTCCATCCCATGTTCAAATAAATAATAATTTATTCCTAAAATGTTAATTAATTTAAAAGGTGTATGATATAATGGTCATATATTCTCATAAATCTACTTTGAATTTAATAAAATATCAACAAATTTATAAAATAAAAGGATTTAAAAATTATAAATTACTAAAATGTTGATGTTAATGATCAATAAAATGTAAAACATAACATGAAATAGTGAAATAAAATTACAATAACACACAATAATATATAAAACGTTTCTTGTCTAACCAAATATATAACTCAATAAAACATTAATTTTTTATTAATCAATAAATTGATTACTAGTTTAGCTAACTCACATGAAGAATTCCTCTTATAGATTTCATCAATGTAAAAACCTAAAATACACATTATTAAAGCACTCTAACAAGAAAATTTCACATTATCAATCAAAAACATAATAATATATTTATCATGGTATCAAATAATTAATCTTTAAAATCACTCAAGAAATTTGGAATCTAAAAAATAAAACAAAACAAAATGGGTTCATTGTAACACAAATTTTAATCCTAATAATTCACATTAATTTTTTCCATCAACTACATTACAATATAATAGTAGACATGGAAATATTTTTTATGAAATGACAGATTGAATTTGTATATTTTATATTGACCATATCATGATAGTTTGTAATACTCACTAGGTTCATATCTTGAACTATAAATAATGAAAATTCAAATAAAAATATACAATCAGTTATGATTTCTATAACACTTAAACTAATTCATAATTCCCATTAATTTTTAATAATTAAAAAAACAACAATTATGTTTAATAATAATACACCTGTATTTAAAATATATAAACAAATCATTTTTCTATTAATAATTTATAATTAAGATTTTATTTTGGGGAATATGTCAATTCTTAATCACATTAAACAATAAGACCTATTTTTCTTCGAATGTTAATTAACATGCCAAATATTCATTCAAATCGAGCTTCAATTATTTTTATAAAATTTAATATAGTTAATGGATTTAGAAGGAAACCACATATTAAAAATAATATTATAATTTCCAAGAGAATCATTTCAAAGAACCACCCTCATTAAAATAACCACATTATAATACCTATTAACATTATCTAATCTAATTTTATTCTATAATTAAATATAAATATAATAATTTTGTAGACTAAACCAACCTAATTTTCAATGTAATAAAACATTTTTTGGATTAAATGGGAGTATAAAATTATATTAGAGTCAATTAGTGAAGCTAATAATTTTTAGTACAATATTGAAATATTGTTATCATATATCATATGAAAGCTCATAATGATGAGAAAGATTTCCATCAATGGAACTATATGAAAAATGAATAAATAATAAGGATTTATTATCATAGTTATGGATGTACTCCTACTTATTTATTGTCTAATTACATGATTTTATAAAGATTGAATAATGTAGTCTTTATTTGAGTGATCAATTTAGTTTCCTTTATATAGAGATTATATTGTTTTTGAATGATCTATTTTTATAAAATTATAATTTTTCACAAAACAACACAACCCAATATAATATATTTTATTTAATCACTAAATATATATAATAAATTACATTAGACCTGATTTCTCAAAAATTGTCATGCGATGTAAACTTTATATTCATAGGATCAGACTAATGAAATTATATCAACTAATATAATAAGAAAAAATAATATTACAGTATATATTTCATATGAAAAAAATTCACAAAGACCCAAAAATAAAAAAAATACCCTGTCATTGAAATTAACACTATCATGAAAATTTTATCAAAATTAAAAAAGTCAAATGTTCATTCCATATAATGATCCTCTATTTATTCTTATGAACAAACCATATAATCATTAGGGTATTATCAGTGATTCAATGAAATACCTAAATTTAAATATCAGAAATCACACCAAAAATGGAAAATGTTGAAGACGATGTGTGGATAAGTGATGTTAGATGGGATTTAATTAAATTAATTTGTTAAATTTTAGTGAAATTACTTGTATGGGGTTTTATTTAAGGAGAGGGTAGGGGAAAAATGCGCGAGTTTCATAATGTAAATTGAATGAAAAATCTTGGGGAATTGGTAGGCCACCTAATATAAATACACAACTTTTAATTTATACAAAACAACATTTGATGGTTTATAAATAAAAATATAACTATATATAAGATATGATAATATATATTACTATGTGTTTTTTATAACCACACTGAACCATAAGAATCTCATTTTTTACTAATAATCCTCTTGAATTCTTTTAAGACATTAGAAATACTAAAAACTCTATCATTAAGTTCGTTATAGTAGTTTATAGGAACAATTTGTTTTATATAATTTAATATATCTCCCTTAATCCATAGTAAGAAAAATTCCACCAAAATTTAATCACGTCATTTCAAATTATATTTAAAAATATTCATTAAAATTATTTATTAAATAGTTGTTCTTATATCAATTTTTCCATTAACAATTGTACATTTGTTATGCCCTAAATTAAGAAATTTTATTATAAAATTTTAAAAATTTCAATGCATCAAAAAGTAGGACGTTTTGGAACACATATTCAACATTATTTTTGATATTGTCTTCTGATCAATGTTTAATTTTTCTTCTGTTATAACTATGTTAATATTATTTACTATAATAAATAACATATTCATTTTTTTATTTCAATTTTAAAAATAATGGATATAACCATATATGAGTAAATAATCATGTATCGAATGATACCCTCCATTTATCCCTACTTTTTTATAATTAAAATCATTTATAATGATTTTAAATGAATTCTTTCAAATAAATAATGAATAATACTTTTAGGTCATATTTATTATAGAATACCTATTTCTATAACATTCATTTTATAAGATATTATTTATACTAGATTTGATGTCTAAATTCTTGAATATATTCTTTTTATTTATATATTTTATGTTTATTGGAAATAATTAAGTATTCTTTCCAGTTGAAATATGTATCTAAAATTTATAAAGAATAGAAAATAAAATAAATAATTTCCCCCTTATAAATTATACATGTAGTTAATATGTACAATGGATAAATTTTATATAACATACTAATACGTTTAGAATTTACATTTTTAGTTAATATATAAATAAGAATAAATAAAAAGAACTAATTATATTTAATTTTTATTTGTATGTAAAAGAATAAAAATGATAGATTTATCTCATTCTTCATTATATAATAGTTAATGTACTAAATATGATAATACTTGTATAAATAACATAGTATATAAATTCTAAAAAATGTTATTTATATTTTTATTGAACATTATTTTATAAATTAAAATACATAACATTTTTCTTAGAAAAACATATCAAACCTAGAAAAAACATAATATATACCTTAACATAATTAATGAAATATAACACTTATGAGGATGAAATTATATATTTATCACTTGGTGATACATAGAAAACATAACTATATTATAGAATATAATCATTATCCAAAAAAATTATAAATGTAAAAAATATATATATTTAAGAGACATTTTTAATATAAATGTTTATAAATACACATCAAAATTAGATAACATGAAATGTATTGAAAAAATATAATTTATTTATGGAACATTAAAAAAATATATATATTACCTTTCTATTAAGAAAATCATTATATATAGAATATAATATTTCATAAAAGATCATTTTTATAACCTGTATATTGGCATAATAGTTTATACTTCCTTACCAAACTATATAATTATTATATTAAAATATATAGTTGACAAAATATAATATTTATTTGAAATTATTTTATCAAAAAACACAATTAATTTATATAAATTACTATTTATAAATAAATCTATTATCATTTAAAAAAATTATTTTAATAGGACATGACACTCAATATAAAATTTATATTTTTTTAGACAACATGATATGAATTCAATATATCAAAACCTATAATAAATGTTAGAAATATATACTTTTAGTTAAATCCCCAATAATAACATGTATATTTTTTATTTTTCTTTTGTATAATTATAAGTAATGATGATATTCATGTGCAAATGTTTTCTTGATCACATTTCCACATAAATCTTAATATCTTTTTGGTATTTTAATTTTTATATTTTATCAATTTATTATTGTACTCTTTCAATCGCATTTAACAATAAATCATGTTAGTCATAATGATTAATTATTTTAATTATGGTCGCAATTTTACATCTTTTAATATAATTATATTCAATAAGATTTTTCATATTTTAAATTACATATAATATTTGGGTTATTATTTAATATTCATTTTAAGAACACTTTTTTTAGTTTCATATTTATATACACATATATAAAAATAAATGATTATCATATGAATATATTTAAATATTTATTTTTATATATCTATTTATACATACAAACATACATACAAACATACATACATACATACATACATACATACATACATACATACATACATACATACATACATACATACATATGTGTATATAAAAAAAAATTTAAATATATTCATATGAGGGAGAGCTCTACCTTATAGATTACCTCCATGCGCTAGCTTCCATTGGTATTTGCATTGACCCCTCCCCCGCAATAAGTGAGGGTCCTCTGACAACACATAAAAGAGTTTGACCACTACCTTTATCCTCCTTTTCAAACCCCAATGGCATCCCATTTTTCTATAAGAATTATCTCACTACGAAGGTTCCATATTTCATTGATAGAGCTCTGTAATTATTGATTTTCAATATGGAGTTCACCAATGATTCCTCTTCAATGCATCTGATACTGATTGAATGATTCAATTATCATTGACTATTAGTGGATTCCCTAAACCGACATATTTTTGGACCCTTGGGGCTACAGGAGCGCGTGACAACACATCATGGTTGGATTTTCATTTGAGGATGACTTAATCTCAACTTGTTCAAGTGCACCTTGTACCTGATGTGGGTATTGATTTATTATATTCAAATGTACATCTGATTTTCATATTAATTACTATTTAGCAACCATGGATATATGGTTAGGGCATCTGAAACATCTCATTCCTTTTTTATATTAATTCAATAAATTATATGTTATGACATCTCATAGGTCGATACCTCTAATCAGATAGGAAAACTCTATCTTTACATCACTCGGTTTCACCCAAAATTTGTCTAAAGGTTGATGTGTGAAAGCTTCATATTTAGTGTTTTTGGGTTGTTGTCACTAAAGAATTCTGGTATAAGAAATACTTTGTTTCTAAAAAATGTATTTAACATCTGAACCTCATGAAAGAAAATTAGGCATCCAGTATAGGTATATAAGCTTGGGTAATCAATAAGGAAGGAACATGGCTTGCATGCGAATCAAATAAATTTGGTCCAAAGTTCTGTGCCTTTTGTTTGTGACATCTCCTTGGATGTAATTACATTTTTCCAATTGAGGGTTTTGAGTTGGTTCATTATAATCGGCCTCATAATGAAGATGATGGTATTATGATTATGAATGTAGTAGGAAAAGATGTGTCAAATTAGACAAAAGCATGAACTCTTGATCTGAATATTATAAGAATTAATGAAATATTGAAAGGTGATTTGATAATGTCGTGTTATTTGGTGGATGTGGTTATTTAAGGTGTTGTAGAAACTTTGGATGATTGTATTGAATGTGTTTCTTATATTAATGAAGGAGTGGTTAAATTATTAGGTACTTAGGTACTAGAGGATGACCTTCATAATGATCTGAACATTAAGGTTGCTCAAAATAATTTTGTTGGATCTAGTGAGGGTGAGACCTAAATATCTAATGATGTTGAGGTTAATTTAGCGGATCATGTCTTTCACAATACTGATAGAGATACCCAGTGTGTCCCACTAGTGGATACAAAAATGTATCCCAAATTCATGGGAATGGTTTTGTCCAACTGAATTGTTATCTTTTTTAGTTCAAGATTAAAATTTTCCCCTATGACTGGGTGTATATAATAATAAAATTTATGAGGAAATTCAGAAATTGTACCTCTCTAAGGAAATTGTGGAAAAGTTTAATAATGTTTCTAATGATGAAAATTCGATGGAAAACACACTTCTCATTCCAATGGGTAGAGTTAAAACTTCTTTTAATGATATAGTAACACATGGATAGAATAGAATCATTTAAAATATTGTTTTAATCAACCCTCGCCCCTAATGTGAAGACCAGAAAAGGATTACACTAATATTCCAAAGACGGTGACTACCGGATCCTCCTCGAAGAATCAAAAAATGGATTACATTGGTTTTATGATGATCTTAAAGGAAGGTAACTCTTAATATGAATGGTAAATTACTTATGAATATTGTTATAAAAATGACCTATAATAATGTGACATGTAATATGTTTTTTTAAAGAAGTGGGAAAAGAATATATGCCTCATATACTTTCCCTATTGAACACTTCTTTTATTTTTTAATAAATTTTTCTATTCAGTCCTTTCATATATATATATATATATATATTTCACCGTCTTATTTATAGACTCCTTCATCCATCACACTTCATCCTACACAATCCTATGTTGATTCTCTTCATATTGTTTAATAATAATGCTTATTATTCTATAATAATGGATGAATTTTCATTCACATTCATAGAATTTTATTCACCCATATTGAATAGTGATTCATCACTAGCAGTGTACCTAGATACCATTTCTTCTTCTTCACAAATAATAGGGGAAATAACTTAATCCCTTCAACTGTTTATCAGTAGCAACCATGGTAGTTTGTCCCATATGCTTAGGTGTTAGGGTTTCAATGTTGATGATTATGTATGAAGAATAAATAAAACTATTATAATGAAACAAAGTAATACAATGATCTCATAAACATAAAAAATCAACTGATCTTGTACTCGATGATTTTGGATGAACTCTCAAGGGATGAAAATTTTCTCTTCAATATTATATCACCTTGTATAATTAAACAATACCTTTTTTTAATATACAAAGTACACCATCATCATTATTCTAAAGGTCTTTCATCATTATTTTCATCAACAACATTTCATATAATTCAATGAAATTGTAAGAAATATTCTCTATTATAATAATAGTTAGAGTTATATATTTAACACTTTTCTATCACATGATATACTACCTATAAATATTAGTCATCAGGTAAATCATACATGGTTAAAAGAAGAATTATAAGGATATGGATGTTTTTATAAAAAATTATGGGTTTATGTATAATCCCAGAAAAGGTTGTGTTATTATTTTTAGGTCTGATCCCAATTAATTATTAAGATGGGATTTGTCCAATTATAATTTTTACTGATTATATATATTTAAATATTAATATACATCTACATTTTATAGTTGGTTCTATACTCTATCTATTTGGGTTTGAAGAATGTATGAGGCCGGTTAGACAAAACTACTATAAAATTACATATTCTCTCCATAGATATCAAATTTTATTTCCTTAACTCTTATTTAAAATATGTTTGATGTTTTCTTATAATGTTATAGTCACTCTACATGATAATTTCTAATAACCATTCAAACTAAAAAATTCTTGTCAATGGTGAACCATATACATTATTTATTCTAAAAAATATAACTTTTTTAATACCTATAGTTAGTATCTAAGGGATACCATTTTAGTAATATTTTTTTCTACTCTATTTTCTTTAAAAATACTTCATCAATTGGAAATACATTTTTTCCTTATTATAAATTTTTTATGTTTTTTTAATTGAACAATTTATTTAGCTATCTTATTCCCTAGTCCTTAACAAGATAGAGGAAATATCTAGCTCTATGATTGATTATTAAGAGAATGAAATATTGAATCCGGTGAAACCACCATAATTCAATGGTTGGGATTATATATATATTTGAAAGATCAAATATATGTATTTTGGTATAATTATATTTATTGAATATTGGACTATCACATCGATGAAATATAAAACTCATTGAGATGATCTATATTATTTAACCTGAAATGATGGTTCCATATTTGGATTCCATTAAAAACTCATGAATTATCATTATTTATATTTTATTAATATATGTAGAGTCTTATATATTCTTATAATGTTGATTATAACATCTAGATGACTTTTAATATCACTCATAATGGAACATGAAAATTTTATAAAAAAAGCATGGATTTAGTGTGGCTTAATTTAATTAACTTTTTAGTAATTATCTGGAAATTATAAATTTGATGTTTAATATATTGAAAATTATAGTCTATAACATGGTTACAGAGGGTTAAGCTATAAGGAATTTTGTTTTGATATAAAAGATAACTATTGACTTACCTAAGATGTGGTAATCTAATATTTTATCTACTGATGAAATGAATTATTTTTAATAATACTCTATATATGATCTGATTAAATCTCGATAAATATAAAAGACATTACTTTAAGTGAAATGAACTTAAGTATTTTTAAAAAATGAAGTGGTTTTATTTTTAATAAAAATATTTTTATTCTAAAACATCTAGTGATCCCTTGGATTATTTAACCATTGAGAAATATAATGATTTATGTAAAATTTAAAAAATCACTCAAGAACTCAAAAATAAAAATCATGAAACCAAAAAATACATGAGTAAAGTTTAATATATATATGAATTATTAGAAAATAAATGTAAATAATGGTAAATACACATTTATTTTTATTAATCAATCAAACCCAACCAAAACAAATATGAGAATACAATGTTAAAACTAGATGGTAAATATAAGAATTTTTATATTGGATGAAATTATGATAATCATGATGAATGAATTTTAACTAGTGAATAATACTATGGTAAAAATTGGATGTGAAATAGAAATTGGTAACCATTCTCTAAGGGGAATATACTAATTTTTAAAATATACCTTTTAAAAATGTTAAATCCCAATATATTCTTCTCTACATATACTTCAATTAAAGTAAAAAATAATTTTAATTATTATTCAGAATCATAATCATATTTTTGTTATGATTTTGATATATTAAAATTAATTTAATGAACTGAAATATGTCATTAATTTGAAAAAGAAATTTCAATTTAGAATAAAATTTATGACGTTTTGACTAAGGATAATCATAATTTCACTAAAGTAAGTAGTAATATTATTTTGGAAAAAAAAATTCAATGATTTTTATTCTAGATTTTGATACATAAAAGTTAAAATTAATATTATGGGGAGTAATATTTATATTCTTAAAATAGATAAGTACAGTTAGTGAAATTTTTATACATCTACTAAAGATAATGTTGGTTATGATATTGGGATTTTTTAAATGGAGGATACTAATATGAAAAAATCAATTGTGAATTTAAAGTAAATTCTATATAAAAATGTTCAAGGATATGAATAATTTGAATAAATGGAAGATATAATGAAAACAAAAATATATAAGGATAATTTTTATTATTATCATTAGATTTTTTATATTGAGATAAAGTGTTTTTTAGAAGATATATACCGATGGTTTCAATAGTAAAATGATTAGTTTTTCAATTGAAAAAACATTATTCTTGTTAGTATGATATATGGTTGCCATGATATCTTAATATCACAAGAGTTTAAATGTCTAAATATTTATATTCACATATATTTTGGTAAATTATCTTGGTAAATGAAAAATTATAATACTAACCAAATTTTACTCAAATGTCAAATGGGTACACAATGTTGATGGTGTTTGATGTTTCTATGGAATTTTAACATGTAGATAAATATTTTATCATATGATGTCTAATCAAAAAATTATGATTCCATTAGTAGATAATGAATTGATAAATACAAGAATTATTTTAATTTTTTGTTTGCTAACTATTTATTTAGGTGTAGATATGTTTTTTCAAATATAGATTAAATTTAATGGTTTCCTTATATTTGTAAATTATATTTAATTATATTTATGATATTAGTAGTAGTTTATCATGTAATATTCTTATAGGGAATTTTTGTTTTGATCAGGACCATTATATGATCGTTGATATTTTGTTTAATATTTTACTGTTTATAGTAAAAAAGTAGATAATTAGTATGTTTATTGTATATATTTATATTTACCTTTTCATTATATATAAAAATGTTGATGAAGTGATTTTATTAGTTATTTAGTGTTCTAATGATATAGAAAAAATTATGAGAATTATGTTTTTTGGGTATATTTATTACAAAAAATATTTATATTTATTTTTTAAATATGGTTTGATTACATATCATTACATGTGATTGTTTTGTTTTAATTGTGGAATTTGATTAATTTTTTCTTGTTTTTGTGTATTGTCTCAATGAAATGTTTTAATTTAGTATATTTGGTCATAATGGATAAATATTTAAAATATGTGTGTGATTTTTTAATCATTTACATGTGTTAAATGTTTTAATATTTTAATTCATATTACTTTTGTGTGTCACTATATAATATCATTTTAAACAATAAATCATTTAGGTTTTTACTATTAATTTTATTTCTATATGATATATAATAATTTAAATCGATATATTTATATATATTATATTCATTTATATCCCCTTAATCTTTATCAGATCAATTGTGCCTCACACATTCGCATCTATCATCAAATGCTGATTCTCTTTATTTACAATTCATAACATCACATACGCTTCCAAAACCATGAAATAATGAGTATTATCTTGAACGAAAACCACAAATACCTCTATTAATATAGTATCATCCCCATCATTGTCTCTTCATATGGCTTCATTACATTTACTTTTTGAAGTGAAATGATAAAGTTCCCTATGATCATTCACTAGTAGAAACCCGGACAACATCTACCATATTATCTTTTGTGATGGAGTTGAATATATATAAGGGAATATATACAATGGATCATACTAACTTATTCAAAGAAACTGTAGAATGATATTTATATTTAAACTATACCACTCCTCTTCTCTAGGATATTAGATCACATATTTGGTAAAACACCTACTTTCATTCTTCAATCGTAGAAAAATGTCATCTATTTTTTATTTATTTGATTCATCTGAAGACAACACATTAATACCACTCAATAGAATATTGTATTGTAGATATGTATTTATGATGGTGGAAGTAATTCCACTATATTCATTCCATGGTTAATGACCATAGTATTTGTTCCTTTTTTCTTATTTAATGGAAGTGGAAGAGAACTCTTGCAACCACTAATAAATTTTTATGATCATTTGTATGAGTCCTCTAGAAAAAATCTCTATAATTAAATTCAATACAATTAGTTTTTCTCTTTATTTGTTAACTTAATGTACCACATTCCAAATTCATTTTTTATAAGACTACCATTCCATAATATAAAATTATTTTTAGGGTGATATTTTTATGCTCTATTTTTCATGTATTTCAATTATAGTTTTACTTATGCTTGTGAGAAATATTTTTGTTATCATAATTGTTCTATAAAGATATGTAAATATTTTATATTTCGTAAATTTTTTTATTGAATGGGTTTAATTATGTTTTAGATATTATTTTAATTAATTTTTTGTTATTTATAGAAATATATAGAATGTTTAAATATTTAAATGAAATTAGTTTTCAATTATGAAGTTTTCTATTTTATATATTTCTATATATTTATGTAATATGTTTAAATTTTCATTAATTTTTTTAACTTATTTATTACATGATAAATATGATTTCATATTTTACTTTCTAATACATAGGTATTTTTTCTTTTCAATTTATGCTAATGTGCATGTATTATTCATGGAATCCATTGACTAATTATTATATAATTATTTTGATTAACATATTAAAATGACATGTTTTAATCTATTAAAATAATTAATTTTATTGGTTTGAATTCCATCGATATTTTTTAAATAATTTTTTTACCTCTATATATTTACCAGTTGACTTTGTAATCGTCATTTTGATTTTTAAAGGGTTATTTATATTTGTAGCACAAATATTATTTTATTTAATGGAATAAAAGTATGCTTGAAACATTATTATTGTATATTAAGAGTATGATGAACAAATATGAAAAAAAATCACACAAATATAAAATAATAAAAAATCATGTGGATAACTATTTACATAAATAGTGACAAACATTTATAAGAGGAATAAATATTCTTCGACATTGTATCACCTTGAATCATTAAACATTAAAATTACTATAATAGCCTAATAACACATTATACATCATTTAAGTGAGCTATATAAATTTTACCATTAATTGAGTTTCTATTATTTCTAATTAGTTGTAATATTTGTTTTATCTTTTCTTTCTGGGTGGAGATATTCACATTAATGTCTTCTTATATTGGTTATACTACTAATAAAAGGTATTTCATGTGTTATACTTTCCGAACAAAATATAAGTAAACATATCTTTGGGATACTTCTCATAGAATGTCATGGGTGTACGACATCACCAGTAAATGGTTGTTTCCATATATAGTTTGATAACTTGAAAACAAAACATGTTCGGGATTATTCTTATTGTAAATGATAAGGATTATATTTTTCCCATTCTAAAAAAAATCTGCATCTTTCATAGTGGGTGGAATACCCCATATGTTGGTTGTGAAGAGTGAACTAGTTCATTTACACCATTACACTAAAAACAATTAATTGAAATATTTTGATTTTATTTTCAGAAGCAGTTCAAATTAATTTTAAGAGATTTTATATTATTTTATAAATCTATATTATCTCCCCAAATATAGACCATATTATATATCCATTCTTAAGTAAAAAATGAAAAACACATAATGAATTTATAGTATAATTTCTAATAAAAAATTTAATATGTCTATATAATAAAATAGGTAGACACAATAAATAATATCTAAGCGAAACAATTTGTATTTATCATATATATTTTTAGTTAAGGGTTTCAAAATTAATATAACATTATTTTATATTAAAAATATTCAATATTGAACATAACCTAATTATGGTGTTTAAAATATAAATTTATAGTTTTTGAATTTATAATATTTATTACAATTTTAAATTACAAACTACTTTTTTTTCTTCAAATTAATATTCATAAATTTTTCCACATCAAAAAAATGAAAAAATGCCGTTTATATAATTTTTTAAAATAAATCATCAATAGGAAAAAATATCTATTTAAATTATCATCAATAATATGTTATTTTTTTAACATTATTCATTTTTATTTTCTTATGGATTCATAATAATGTAAAGGAGTTGTCTCTTAGAAATTTTGATAATATATTATTTTATTAATGTACTCAAACTTAATAATTAAAGATGGATATTTGGTAGAAATTTCCTAACTTGTTCTTAAATATATATTATTGATCATATTATGCTACATCACAACCCCCAACAAGATATATTTTCAAGACCATATTAAAAGAATATGAATTCTATTTCCAAAAAATACTCCCCTTATAACCAACAATTTTTAATGATATTTTTTACATCCATAATAAAATTAGGTTAGAAGTATTTTAATCTCATTTTAAATAGCTGGAGAAATTATTCATTGATTTAGTTTATTAATATCATTATATAATGTTTGGACTTTTCTTGTTTAATAATACATGACTTATAGATTTATATTAATCTAGAGTTGATTATTCAAGAGGGATGGATTCAAATTTAGTTATTATATAGTTCAATGTTATTTTTTTGTATATTATTTTATCGTGGGGATATTTTACCTAATATATGGGGATCATAATCATATATAGATATTTTATGCAATTCTTATATAACCTTTTTTCAAAATAATTAATTCCTAACTAGATAACTTATTGTTTATTTTTTATTCATTGAATATGTAATTATTATGATTTAATGGTTTGATCATATTTGACACTATCTATTGCACTTTTCATTATGTGATTTTTTTGGTATATTCGATATACAATTGGATGTGTGTGTCTATATAGGACTTCATTGTTATTTTAAACATTTTATACCATTCATGTGGTTTTTTAACTACCTAATTATATATAGCTTCATAGTTACCACAACATATCTTTGGATGATAAGTAATTTTATATTTTCCATTATTCCATTATCATCAATCGAAAATTTATAGCATAAGAGATAGTGTTTTTTTGTATCCGAGTAAAGATTTTACCATACTTTTAAGGAGTGTTCACCTATAACATTCTTTTTTGAGTAAACATCATACTATTAATATATTTTTAAAAGTTATTTTCTTCCACTAAATTCTATTATCACCTTTTTAATGTTTTTTACACATTATAGATGACATTGTATAACTATTGGGAAAGATTTCAATGATTTCAAACAATAAATAACAATTTATAAAAAATATAATTTATAAGGATTCTAATTTATTCTTTTATCTTCGTAGAATTTATGTTTCATTCATATAAAAACTATATAATTCATTCAACTTACTCTTATATTTTAATCATTTCATTTACAATAAATAATATCAGGACATGTTGGTTTTCTTTTCATGTATGTTAGACTAAATAATTCTAAAAAACTAAATTATGAGATTTATATATTATTATTTAATTTCATATATATAACTCATCATGAATAATCCTTTTCCTGTATTCCTTGTCATATTTTATTTTATTCTATAAGAATCATGTAATAACCAACATATTGGTTAATAGTCACATATATAAAATCATTGTCATGTTACCACTCATTTTATTAATGTTTTACTATAAACGATTATCATAATTTCATATATATTGTAATTTAATCTAATAAGTAAAAACACAATACATGTGATAGAAAAATAAAGTATAACTCATACAAATCAATGATAAGAGTGTTTATTTTGAAAAAATAAAGCATTATTTTCATAAGGGGACCAAGACAAAAGTAAATAATCAGTACAATGATGGAATGACTCTGACCACCTATACTGATGTTCCTCTCAATATATTAGTTTTATATTGTTATTCATTTATTTCATCATTTCCTATCATATTTTTGAAACTTATTAATTAAAAAACATATTCTATACATATATAATAAAAATTTAACTCCTTACTATTTTAAAATATTATTATCATTTAAATATACATTATTTAGATAGCAAGCTCCAAATTCCATGACAAACTGAAGACATCATGTTGAATGATATTAATTTTGTAACTATAATTAAAAAAACATATATTTAACTATAATTTTTTGTTTAATTATAAACTCATTGAGTATATTATTAATAATATATAATGTTTTAAAAGTGTATTTTCATAAAAAGTAGTTTTTCATTATATATATTATTTTAATATAGAATATATTTTAACTAATTTTATTTTCAAAATAATTTTTATTTTATAATTCATCATTTTAAAATTATCATTAAGATATTTTTTTATTTAAAAAAAAATTTATTTTTAGGTGAAGAGAAATAAATATAGTATTTACTATATTGAAATAGTATTGGAACAAATCTTGAAGTAATTATATCATAAAAACATAATAAACATTTTTAGTGATCATATATGTCAGAAGGAGTAAAACAATAAATTTATAAATATCATTGTAATTTTGTAAAACCAAAACCTTCAATATTGTTAAAGTATATAATATTATCCATTATAGATACTATTATTGGGATTAAATTGAAAATTAAAAATATTTTTTTTATAAAATATCACTTTTTATTTTATTATAAATCATATTTCATTTATATATTTTATACTTAAAAAATTTATATCATGAAAATCAAGGATATTGACATTTTAATCCATGGGACAAACAATAATCATAAAAACACACTTTTTATAGTGATGGGTTTTTATGTTTTGCCTGAGGTAAAGTTAAAATTAATTTTCAATAGAATTTTAAATTTTATCTAATAAATTTTAAATTTTATTTAAAAGTTACTATTTTCTAATTATTTAATACGGAAAATGTTATTTTTTGTAATTAAATATAAATTCCACCTATAAATATTAGTTACCATTATATAATAATTGCATTAAAAATAATGGTCAATTCATATATATTGTGTAATTTTTAAGATTAAATGGATATATTTTAAAATATTTCTCAAAAATAATTTTTAAAAATTCATAAAAATAAATGAGCACTACTTTATATTTAATAAATGTATAGTACTATAATGAAAACCTTCTCCTTAAATTTTCTTTTTTATTAATAAAAAATTTTCAAAATATATATGTTTTATTTAAGCAATAAATTGCCTCTTAATTAGATATATTAATAGATTATATGGAGTTTAAATTTTGATTTCATTTTTAGAATTTGTTTTGGGAGGATTATCTTATAATTTCAATGATAAAATAGCAACCCGTATTATTGATTATTTTATATTTATTAGTGTCAAAATCGATAATCAAATGTTGATGAAATTTTATGTAATATTTATTTATAAAATTCATTATAAAAAAATATTTTTTAGTATTTAAATTCATATATACATATCTCAACAACATATCCCCACCTAACTATCCTAACTCCCTTGCAATTGAATTATTACTGATTACAAAATATTATTTTCTGAATGTTTTTGTATCGTTTTGAACTATAATATGAGAACAGATAAACCAATTTAATGATGCATTCATTTTTTGAAATAATTTATAACCACTTTAATATATAATTATACTATATCCCATCTATAGAATCAAAATTATTCTTCAAGTCCATTATTTATGAAGTATACTTCAATAGAAGATCAAAACACTCAATTAATGTTTTACGTACTCTTTATCATCTTTTACTTATAATTGTCATTAGATCACTTCCAAAAATAAAGTATCCATATATATACCCTCCTTGTTTATATTTTACTTTAACAACAGTGTTATCCTTTATTTTTAGAAATACCATTTACGTGTTATCCCATTTGAAATTCCAATTTTTTAGTACAACCTATAAATATAAGTTTTACTACCACTATTTATGTCAAGGGTATTCCAAAAATGTATTAAAATATTTTTATAGGTATTTCCATAATATATTTTATTTATTCATGTAAACATTTATATTAATAAATGTTATATTATTTCCAGTATTTATAATTTTTTTTAGTTTTTTAAAATTAATTTTTTTCTAAATACTTCACTTCAATTATATCAAACCACTGTTTATTTTTCAAGGTTAAATTATATAGGATTATTTTTAATGGTAAAATATTTCAAAATAATTTAAATTTTATTTACTAAAATATTTCTTTCTTATATCATTAATAAATAAATATATTTTCTTCCAAATATTGATTTCAAAAATTCAGTATTTCAAATTTCATAAATATAACCATTCTAAAAATTAATTTATAATGGGATTCATAATATCCTCTCCTATGAGAATTTATAATTAATTTTTTATTTAAATTATCATTTTTAATTGGGATACTATTTTCCACTCCCTATAATTGAAGTATTTTCATGAAATTATTTTTTCTTGTTTTCGCCTTTGATTATTTTATAAAATACTAATTTTGGGTGATTTCATTTTTGCGATCAAAATTTTTATTTCATAATGTTTATTTTAGATATCATATTCAGTTTTTTTAACCCATTTCCATTCCATATGTAATTTTTGGTATGTTACCTGATTAATTACAATTTTACAAACTTATATGTACAATTGATTGGTAAGATCATATAAATCATTCCAATGCATTGGTAACATTAATATATCATGAGGCCAAAATGGTACATTAGAGGATTTATCCCTCAGAAAAAAGGATGATGTGGTGTTTCATCATAAGCTAATAGGTACACATTAGTATTTATCCCAATAAATTTTTATATGGGAAAATTTATTAAAATCCAATGTGGTATATTATAAGTTTTATCTAAAGCATAATATTACAAATGATTATTATCCAAATACCTTATGGATTCTCAAATTATTATCCCATGCAATGTATTGTACCCTATTGAAACATCCCTTTGTGTGCTTTAGGTGTTGGAGGAACCCGATAAGTCATAAATGAGTTTGGAGGGTAAATGTGGAAAAGGGGAGATCCACTACATTTTTGAAATAATTATAGCATAGTTCCATATGTTGTGATGTATGTCCAACATTTAAGGTGTGTTCAATATATTATGGCATGGGAGGGAAAAAAGATTTCATGGCTATAGGAAAAATGGAAGAGGTTATGCCACAGTGGTTAGTTAGGGAATATTGACGGCCTCATGGTTATGGACTTTTGAGTAGAGTTTATGATTAAGACAAAGTTATTTAGATTTATTATCACACTTTAGCGGTATATATTTATTACTTATTTAGACTATAATATAGCACCCATATTGTGAAGGGGGTTCTGTAGTATGACTGTATGTTGCATTATAGTTTATTATATGATCTTCTTTCATAGAACCAACTGTGGTTCTATGAAAATGATTTGATCGGGGGGCAGTTTCATATGCTTCCATTGACTCTTATTTATCATATTTTATAATGACAAGTGTTTTTCTCTATGTCGTGACGTCATGGTCAACTAAAAACATATTTTCATCTAAATACCATGTTAGAACATGAATACACATTTCACCCAAACTCTTCTCTAAAATCCAATGTTCCCCACAGTAAATTTTTAAGGCTTTAATATCCGTTTCTACAAGGTCCAAACCTTTCATTACAAAGATCAATACATGGTGATCTAAGGTATATTATTCCTATTTTAATTTATTCTCTCATACACATGATATCATTTTCCACCCAATATACATTCCATGTTATGTAGTTTAATCTCTATTGTTCTAATGTATTTTTTATTTTTAACTAACCAATGTTTTTAAAAATATTTTCTTTTATATTGATCATTGATTTACAACAAGATAAGTGATACGAGATATACGATGGTAAGCTATTCTCATGGGAATAATTTCGATGCTTTTGAAGAAGATGATTCATTGTATCTCTTATTTAATTATAATAAATAGTAAATTTACCAAGGTTTAGAACATTAGATAGGTCTAGAATTATGAAAATTATTATTAATACTTATTAAATATTGGAATTAGAATATGATTAGCGATCACATGTTGTTATTTTCCACAATGATAATAGTTATCATCTTTATTTTTCAATATTGTGTTAAATCTATACTACAAATTTTATAAAATATTTTAACTCCTAGTTTAGAATTTTGAAATTTATAAAATTTTTAATGAACATTTTGTTGGCATTAATTGGTTTTTAATGATATAAAGATGCATGTTTAAAAAATCTAGTGTTTACTATTATTTAATGAAAGGAATATTGATGAAGAAATGGATTTCAAATTGATGTGTTGTTACATGTGTTAACAAAATTAGTTATTAAAATCTTTCCCGACCCATCCTCAGGGCCCGTGTCGTGACTACCCCACGCCTGCCTTCCATAGGCCAGGGGCAGGTGACTAGTACCAATGGCATAAATCCGAAATATGGGAAGACATTTCCTTTTTGAAAGTAAAAAAACACAACAGAGTACACAGTATGAATTAATCACTAAGTAAAACTGAATACAATAGAGTGTGCTGGAATGTAAATGGGTTAGTTTACAAACCCAATTGAATAACAAGTGCAAGTAAAAATGGACTAACAACTGAATGTAAAAAGAAGGTCTTGGATCGTCCTCTTGGGGTTCCTACCAAAATGGTATGTAAATATGGCCACCTCAGCACTCACGTATGCTAGTATCCTCCGTGTGCTGACTCGTCACAAGTTCCACCTCCGGGTACCGTCAAGTCGTGGCACACTCGGCCTCCATCAGCACTGTTCGTCGCTTGCATCCAACACAACGAGGTGCATGCATAGCCCATGTAGGGGTTAGTAGAACGATAATCAGTAGGGACCTCGAGACCCGCAAGGTCTCACGATATCCACTAAGGATAAAACAATAAGAAAGATACAACCACAAATTAACAACCAACCCTACTTAGGTATATGCATATACATATACCTAAGTTACCAAACTTTTCCTGGCTCCAACTCTCGATCCCAATCACAACCCAGTCCACATAAGAGGTAAAGTAAATCACCACGGTGATAATGGTTGAATTACATGACTCATCTCACACAGGTATGCCAAAATTGTAGAGAGATATAGATGATCAGATATAACCACTAAATCATCTAAGTTATCGAACCCACACTAGATACTAGACTAGCTAATTTGTTGGTCCGAAACTTGATATAGGTTAGCTATCTCGTCTAAGCTATCGGACCCACATAGGATACATGCCACCTATCTCGTCTAAGCTGTCAGACCCACACAGGATACAAGCCAGCTATTCTAGAGTAATATAGATGATTAGATATAGTCACTGATTCATCTAAGATGTCAGACCCAAACAAGATATATGACCAGCAACTCTGTCCGAACTGTCGAACCCACACAGTATGTTGGAACAATATTCATCGTCATCGAACCCACAGAGGATTCTAGTACAGTAGTCGTTGCAGCCATCTCTAAGGTTCCCATACAAAGCATGCTCGATTGGAGGAGGGTATGCTCCTTGAGAAAAGGGGTTCGATACATAAACTATCACGAAGTCATGAGTTAATGTATCCTAAAGTTTCAACTCATTAAAATAAAACCAATGTGACAGACGACAGCATAATCAGACGCCCAGTCTGAGAGTTATTGGCTTTTCGGTCCCAGCGGCCCGGTTGGATTTACGCTCGATCCAAACCTATTCATTTTCTAAATTCATCCAAAACTCAATTAGATTATTGAAAAAGGATCACCTGGTTGTAAGGGTCCCAGTGCCAAAGATGACACGTCGATCGGATGTGCAGTCTAGAAGTTATTCACATTTAAGAGAAATGGGCCCAGACCATCAAGCCTAGGGTACTGGAAGGTCAGTCTGACCTCTATCGGTGAGTCTGACCCGGATGGGGGTCGGCCCAACCTGGGATGGTGGGTCCGACCTAGCTGGGGGGGCAGTCGGCCTAGCACGGTGGGGCGCCACCCATCTACGAACCCGGCCCGCGGAGCGGTCCGGTCAGTTCTGTTCGGTGCAAGCGGCCCGCATAGCGGGCTGCTATCTCTCTCACACGGCGCCAAGTGGCACCGTGGCCTTCAGCCCAGTCGGCAGGCACCCAGCCGGTTCACCGGCCAGCGGCCCGCTAACTGTGGGCTGTAGTCATCTCCGTTGTGCGGTGTCGCGGTCCTCCAGCCCAGCCGATTGGCGACCAGCAGGTTCGGTTCGTCCGATCGGCCCACGGACACGGGCCACGGTTTCCTCCACAAGGCCGGTATGATGGCACTGGTCCTTCACCGTTACGACCCGACCTGGCATCCTTCCACTAGTGCGGTGTGAAGACACCGCGCCCTTCCGGCTCCACCACCATCGCCAAATAAACCAACAATAAAGGGGGAGGTTTGTACCATGTTCGTGCGGCCCAAACCCTCCTCGTTTTGACATTAACACTTGGAAATTCACAATCCATAATTAAAACGATGAAGATCATAATTATAGATAGCTCAAAACAACCCATACCTCGTATTTGACATTGCACATTGACGAGCCGCGGAAGACCGCGTCGTAGAAGAGGGGCATCAATTTTGTTGATGTCAGGGTGCATATGAAGAATAAGTGTCATTGTTGGCGGTGATCATTGTAGACAATGTCTAATTATTTATCACGGATGGTGGTCGTTGGAGAAGTTCTTCACATTCTTCGTCGGAGATTTTCTTAGTGGAAGAACACTTTCTTTCCAATTCTCCCAAATCCTCCCAACAAAATATTTGGCAAGAAAATAAAATAATAAGCTCCCTCTTATTTTTAATGATTCCATGAAATTCAAAAAAAATCAAATCAATCAATTAATTGAAGGAGATTAATTAATTAATTTGATGGTTTTGGAATATTAATGATTGATGGTGAGATGTGGTGAGTTTTCAAAATTAAATTGAGTGAGTTAGAACTTTAAAAGTCTCCCACAATTTAATATAATTACATAGGTGTTTAAGGTAGTTTAAAGGGGAGGTGGAGAGTTTGAAATCACGTGGGTCCCAGCACACAATATCCTTTCATGGGAGGTTATGTGGGAGGTGGGTCCCACATAGAAATTCCCTTTGGAGATAAAAACCACCAACTAAATAAAAATATGTTAAACACGCATTTTTATTTAATATTTAATTTTTAATTCGCAACCCCAATATATAAATTCCACTATCCACCAAAAACAGCTATTGTAGAGGTCTCTTTAAGTGATTACCGATGCTGCAAGCTCATCGATGTCTTGGATTTCAATTTTGAGAATATGTTCAAAAGATTTAAAAAAACGCCTGTACGTTTACTGAACATACATGAACAAAACTTCAGAAATTGATTTCGGGCACATCGGGTATCAGAATCAAGCACCGTCAAAAACTACAAACTCATAAAATTTAAAAGAATTTAGGAAAAAAAATTCCTTGAAATTTTTGGGTCTTTACATTACCCCCACCTCAGGGATTTACGTCCCTATAAAGCTACAACACACACAAAGGAAACAAATGGGGTTACTGAGAATGCTTCTAAACCTCCCACTCCCTTGTGCTCTCCTAGAGGTTCCCTTGCTGCAAGCGAACGTGCACCATAGGAATCAACTATCCACGTAGGGACCACTCCTATCGATCCTTAATCTCCACTAGAACCTCCGTGAATGTCACCCCGTCATCGATGCCTAGCTCCCCGTGGTCAATGTTCTGGGACGGGTCATGCACGTATCTCCTCCACTGAGATACGTGGATGACATCGTGCACCCAGTGCAATTGGGGTGGAAGATCCAAGTGGTAATCCACATTACCTACTCTTCTGATGACATGGAAAGGACCAATAAATCAAGGTGATAACTCTCCACCTCGGGATAACGTCTGTAGACCTCGTCGAGGTGAGACCCGTAGGAATACATGGTCACCATCATAAAACCCTAGTGGTCTCCATCTCATATTAGAATAGGACTTATTTCTTCTATTTGAAGTCATCATCTGCTCCTGGATGTTCTTCACCTTCTCCATCATAGCCTGCACCATCTCTGGCCCTACAAGTGATGACTCCCCTGGGTCAGTCCAGCACAGAGATGATCTGGAAGGTCGGTCGTACAGTGCCTCGTAAGGGGTTATCCCGATGGTGGAGTGGTATCTATTGTAGTATGAAAATTTCACCAAGGTTAAGCGATCATCTCAGCTGTGACCAAAGTCAAGGACACAAGCTTATAGGATGTCCTCGAGAGTCTAAATGGTCCTCTTAGTCTGTCCGTCCATCTGTGGATGGGAGGTGGTTCTCAAGTGAAGCTCTGTCCTGAAAGCCTCTTACAACCCCTTCCATTTCCAGGAAGTGAAATGAGCATCTCTATCTGATATGATAGACGATTGCACATCATGAAGTCATATGATCTCTTGAACATAGAGGCGTCCCAAGCTCTCTACATATCCCTCCACTCTAATCGGTAGGAAGTGGGCCGACTTGGTGAGTCGGTCTACGATCACCCAGATAAAGTCATGTTCTCTTGATGTACATGTAATTCATCTCCTGAAATAGAAGGATATCCCATCCCACTTCCACTCTAAGACTTCTAAGGGATATAACAAGCCTGCTGATACCTGGTGCTCCACCTTCATTTGCTGAAAAGTGAGGCATCATGAGACACACTCTACTACCACCTTCTTCATACTCGGCCACAAGTGCTATCGTCTAAAGTATAGATACATCTTCACCACTCCTAGATATACCGCTAGAGGGGAAGTGTGGAACTCCCTCAACACCTCCACTTGTAGTGCAATGATTACCATTGTACGTCCCCTGAAGAGGACAACGATCAGAAAATCAATCAGGAGCCTACCCTGTGGATATCTGAGCATGTTGCGTCTCACAGTCTAGGTCCCCACGCTGCAACTCTCTGACTCGCTGAAGAAGTGGAGGAGTGACTATGAGAGACTACATAAAGGAAGCTCTATCTCTATCCACAGAGGATAACTGCAATGTGGCCAGCTGGTCTGTCCCATCTCCTAGAAGCTGAATTCTTGATCATTTACTGAGAGCATCTGCTACAATGTTCCCTTCTCCAGGAGTATAGACTATCTCGAAGTCATAGTCATAGAGGAACTCAAGCCATCATCACTATCTCAGGTTCATGTCCATCTGTGAGAAGATGTACCTTAGACACTGGTTGTCCGAAAAGACTATAAAATGCTCACCCATCAGATAGTTCTGCCACATCTTCAAGGATAAGACCACTGCTACTAACTCCAGGTCATGGGTAGCATAGTTCTGCTCGTGCTGTCTCATATACCTTGAACCATATGCGATCACCACTCGCACCTACATTAGGCCACACCTGAGTCTGGTCCATGATGTATCGCAGTAAACTACATACCCAACGCCCTCCTCTAGTAGCCTCAATGTGGGCACACTGGTCAACCTAAGCCTTAACTCCGGAAAGCTCTGCTGGCATCTCTCTAACCACATGAAGGGTTTCCCCTTCTTTATCAATGCTGAATGTGGTGATGCAACTCTAGAGAAGTCTGGAATAAATCTCTGATAGTACCTAGCCAGTCCCAGAAAACTCTGCACCTCTGTCACACTCAAGGGGGGATCACAAGAATGTACTGCCTCGATCTTCGCTGGATCTTCTGCAACTCCAGCCTCTGAGATGATGTGTACCAAGAAGATTACTTCTTTAATCCAGAGATGGAACTTTGAGAGGTATCATAAATCTGGTGCTCTCAGAGTGTATCCAGTACCACCTGCAAATGGTAGGCATGCTCCTCCTCAGAAGTCGATTAAATCAGTATGTCATCAATAAAGACTACGACAAAGCAATCAAGGTAAGGCTGGAAGATCTTGTTCATGAGACTCATGAACACTGCTAGATCATTGGTTATGCTTAAAGACATAACCAAGAACTCGTAGTGGCCATAATGACACCTGATGGACATCTTTTACACATCATAGTCTCGAAATCTTAGCTGGTGATAGCCTGACCTGAGGTCTATCATTGAGAACCATCATGCTCCTTTGAGCTAATCAAAGAGGTCATCAATCCTCGAGAGTGTGTACTTGTTCTTCGCAGTCACCTGATTCAGGCGATGGTAGTCAACACACAGTCGTAAGAACCCATCCACCTTCTTGGAGATCAAAATTAGTGATGCCGAGGGTGAAACACTAGGTCGAATAAATTTCTTCCCCTGCAAGTCCTCCATCAATAACCGTAGCTCACAAAGCTGGGCGGGAGCCATCTGATATGCTGGAGTAGATATCGGGGATGTCTCGGGGTACATGTCAATCTATAAGTCTACCTCTCTGCGAGAAGGTAGTTCTAGAACATTGTTAGGAAAAACATCTGCATACTGATCCACCACAACAGGAAAACTCAAACTTTTCATATCAACCGCTTCAAGGATGATACTAGCCAACTGATGGGTGATCGGATTCCCCCTCCTTTGCATAAGTCCATCCTGTTCTGTAAAGGCTCCCTTCTCACTGGTGAAGGTGAACCTAGTCCCATCCGTGATGATACACAACACTTTGCACCTAATATAGTCAATCTGAGCATGAACTGTGGATAACTATTCCATAACCAAGATGACTTCGTAAGGCCTCGGTGTCGCTACAAGAAGATTCCAGCCGAAGCTCTCGCCTCCTAGAGTAACCTCACACTACCGGAACTAGTGTGTAATCGTCGTGTCTACTACCTTATGATTCTGTAGCAGTAACGATCGATCCAACGACTCCATCATAATCTACGAGCACTGAACAAGGGCAGTGAAAATAATAGAGTGACTCGTACCTATGTTTATGAGTATTGTAGCAAGGGTGTAGTAGACACAGGTAGTACCTCGAATCATTTATGTTGCACCGTGGTTGTAAGGCTCGACTACCTAGATCTGAACTCGTTACTTTCCGCCTACTCACTGTGGTCGTGGTGGAACTCCTAGTGCTGGTGGTGGTAGAGAGTCAAAACATCGTCCACCACCCGCTCCTCGGCCAGCTCCTCTACAACGTCCGCCTGTTCTCGGCGGACCACCACGGTCGAACCTCTTCCTTTTCCTACAAGGTCCCACTACTGTCTACTGCTCATCTGCATGGAGAGTCAGCTAGTCACGAGCCATGTGGACCTGCCCACCACATGCATAGCATTGCATGTTCCTCATATAGCTGACTCAGTCTTGTGTTCCCTGCACAACCGAACCCGTATCCTGGGGTCACCCACTTGATGGACTAGTCTTCTTGTACCTCAGTGACATCTATCTTCTTCCGACTATATAAGACTCTGCTACGTGTCTCCATGTGGTGGGTCTCACTGATGTTTAATGCTCTACGAGAAAAGTCTTGACAACAATGGCTCGCTCCAGAACCCCCGCCTGCGTCAGAATGCTGAGGGGAATCATCAAAGCCATGATCTCATGACTGAGTCCCTGATCAAAGGTTCGAACACTAAAGAACGGTCCCACACCATATCTGTGGAGTAGAGTGAGAGGTCAGGGAACCTCACTATGTACTGAGCTACTGTCATGATGCCCTGTTGCAGATGTAGTAACTCCTGAATCCACACAGCACGAAGGGTGACTGGAAAAAACTCTACCCAAAACAGGATCTCGATGTCTGCCCAGAGTAGTGATGCCTCATCATTCACCTAGAACATTAGACTCCACTATCTACGTACTTTTTCATGTAGGAGACTCGCGACAAGGATCAACATATAGTCGGCTGGTGTCCCTACCAATTTGAAAACTTGCACGATAGCCTCCAGCCAATCCTCAACTGCCGGTGGGTCCGTCTCTCCCAAGAACATGCGCATCCTCTGGCGCTCAAACTTGTGTCGTGAACTCAGGTGGCATGCACTATCTACTGCTGGAGCTAGTGGTATCGGTGGCCTAGAGGGTAGTGGTATTGCTGGTGCCTCTGCTGTGATGGGTCCCAACATCGGGGCCTCGATGCTCGGTGGGCTACCATCTCGTATGTAAGTCAGAACCCTAGTCGGCTGCCTTCATGGGGAAATCCTGAACAGAAACAGAGGCACCACCATTAAAACAGTATAACTGATGAGATGACACAAAGTAATCACAAAGAAAACATTTTCGAAGGATACACACACGCAATCAGTGTTTTTGTGCACTGAGTGGGAAATTAGAGGACAGGGTCCTGGTGTATGGATATGTCAGTCACCACACCAAAAATAGACTCCCTGGACAAAAAAACCACACTCAATACTCTTAACACTATTTATTCATAGAAAATAATCATCAGAGTCCTGAGTTCTGCCCTAGAACCAACTCCTTTGATACCAATTTGTCATGTCCCATCCTCGAAGCCCATGCCGGGACTACCCCAAGCCCGCCTACTATAGGCCAGGGGCTGGAAACTAGCATCAAAGGTGTACATCCCTAAGCTGGGAAAGAATTTCCTCTATAAAAGTAAATAAACACAACAGAGTATGCAACATGAAGTAATCACTATGTAAAACTGAATACAAAAGAGTGTACTGGAAAGTAAATGGGCCAGTATACAAACCCAACAGAACACCATGAAGATGTAAAAAGTGACAAATAGTTGAAAGTAGAAAGCAGCTCCTGGATCGTCCTCTAGAGATTCCAACCTGAAGGGTACGTATTGATGGCCACCTCAGCACTCACGTCCGTAAAAATCCTCCGTGTGATGACTCGTCACAAGGTCCACCTCCGGGTACCGTCCATTCGTGGTGTACTTGGCCTTCGTTAGTGTTGTCCATCATCTCCATCCTACACAATGTGGTGTGGGCATAACCCATGTAGGGGTGAGTATAACGATACTTTGTAGGGACCCCGAGACCCGCAAGGTCTCACAATATCCAATGTAGATAAACAAAATAAGAAAGATACAACCTCTAAGTAACAACCAACCCTAATTAGGTATATGCCTATACATATACCTAAGTTACCAAACTCAGCCCAACTCCGACTCTTGAGCCCAATCGCAACCTAGTCCAAATAGGAAGTAAATACAATCACCATGATTATAATGGATGAAGGACATGAGTCAGCACACACAAGTATGCCACAATTTCAGAGAGATATAGATGATCAGATGTAGCCATTGGATCATCTAAGTTGTCAGACCCACACTGGATACATGACCAGCTAAGTTGTAGGACCCACATAGGATACAATCCAAATCTCTCGTCTATGCTGTCAGACCCACACATGATACATGCCATGTATCTCATCTAAGCTTTCGGACCCACACAAGATACATGCCAGTTATTATAGAGTAATATAGATGATCATATTTAGCCATTGATTCATCTAGGCTATTAGTCCCACACAGGATATAGGACCAGCTACTCTGTTAGAACTGTTGAACAAACACAGGATTCCGGTATAGTAGTTTTCGTCTTCGAACCCACGACGGATTCCGGTATGGTAGTCATCATAGCTAGTTCTAGGGTTCCTACACATAGCACTCTCGATCCCGGGGGGGTTTGCTTCTCATGAAAAGGGAGTTGATATATCAAATATAAAAAAATTACTATGTTGATGTATCCCAATATTTTTTCTCATCAATAGAAACCCAACACAACAGACGACATGTCAATCAGACACCCAGTCTGAGAGTTATTGGATTTTCCATTCATGGGGCCTGGTTGGATTTTTGCTCGATCCAAACATGGAAATTTTCCAAAGTATTCCAAAAAATACTTAGATTATCTCAAATGTATGGGATCATCTCAAGGATCCCAGTGCCACAGACAGTGCGTTGATCAGACGCACGGTCTAGATGTTGTTCATGTTTAAGCGAAACGGGCACAGCCCGTCAAGCCTAGTGGGCTGAGGGGTTGGATCAACCTGGTTCGGTGGGTCCGACCCTTTTGGGGGTCAACCTTGCCCAGTTTGGCAGGTCTGACCCGGCTGGGGGGGGGGGGGTTGTCCTGACCCGGTAGGGTGCGGCTAAACCGCAGACCCAGCCCGTGGAGCGGGCTGGTTCGGGTCGCCCGGTGGCGCCGCCACTCCCTGCCCGGTCGGCTGAAGCCGGCCGGTTCTGTCCGGCATGAGCGGCCCGCACAACGGGCCATTATCTCTCCCACGTGGCACCAAGTGGCACAGTATCCTTCATCCCGTCCTCCAGGTGGCCGGCCGGTTCGCCGACGAGCGGCCCGCGGATTGCGGACCGTGGTATTCTCTATAGTGCGGTGCCAAGCGGTGCTGCGGTCCTCAAGCCTGGCCGGTAGGTGACCAGATGATTCTGTTCATCCGAGTAGCCCGCGGACGCGAGCCGAGGTTTCCTCTATGCGTCCGGTGTGACGCCTCCGGTCCTCCACCGCCGCGGCCCGACATGGCCTCCTTCCTCCGGCACTGGGCGACAACACCACACCCTTCCGGTTCCACCACTATCACTATATAAACTAACAAGAAATAGGTATGTTTGGGCCGTGTTCATGGGGCCTGAACCCTTCTCGTTATAGATAGCTCAAAAAAACCCTTACCTCGTATTTGTAGTTTCACGTCAACGAGCCGTGGAAGACGGTGTCGCGGAAGACGGACATCGATTTCATTGATGTTGGGGTGCGTCCAAAGAGTAAGCGTCATTGTTGGCGACGTTCTTTGTGGATGACATCAAATTCTATATCATGGATAGTGGTCATTGGAGAAGTTCTTCATGTTTTTCGTCGAAGATGTTCTTCGTGGAAGAACACTTTCTTTTTCAATTCTCCCAAATCCCTTCAACAAAATATTTTCCAAGAAAATAAAATAATTGGCTCCCTCCTATTTTTAATGATTCCATGAAATTAAAAAAAATCCAATTAATCAATTAATTTAGGGAGATTAATTAATTAAATTTATGGTGTTTTCATATTAATGAGAGAAGGTGGGAGGTGGAGAGGTTTCAAAATTAAATTGAAGGGGTTTGAAGTTTAAAAGTCTCCCACATTTTAATATAATTACATAGGGGTTTAAGGGAGTTTAAAGTGGAGGTGGAGGGTTTGAACTCATGTGGGACCCACTACACAATATCCTCCCATGGGAGGTTATGTGATAGGTGGGTCCTACCTCCATCTTCCTATTGGAGATAATAACCACCAACAAAATAAAAATGCATTAAACACACATTTTTATTTAATCTTTAATTTTTAATTTGAAACCCCAATATATAACTTCCACTCTTGACCAAACACGACTATGGTAGATGTCTCATTAAGCGATTAATAGCGTTGTGAGTTCATTGGTGTCCTCAGATTTCAATTCCAAGCATCGGTTCAAAAGATATAAAAACCCAAACGTACGTTTGCCTAACATACCCGAAAAAACATAAAAAATTTATTCTGGGCACACCGGGCCTTAGAATCAGGCACTATTAGAAAATGCAAACTCGTAAAATTATAAATAATTTAAGAAAAAAATTTCCTTGAAATTTCTAGGTCTTTAAAAAATTATTCTATAATTATTTTTGAGGTGATTAATGATTAAAGGCAGGATAATGTGAATTATTTTCTTAAAATAACATTAAAACATTAAAACGATATATTTCATGTTTAAAAAAAATTAATAGAATCTTATAGCTACTTATATAGTAGATATATTATTCATGTAAATCTAATTATATTAGTTATTATAAAATGGAAATAAAAATAGTTTTCCAAAAGAGATTAATTCACGGGGATGATTCCACTCCTTTAAAAAGATTGGATGATTAGTGTTGGGGCTAAGAGAGTGAGTGTTCATATAAAGGAAAAATTACATGTTTTAGGGAAATGATTTATTGTATAATATGACTTAAATTTTATACCATACATGTTCTTTTTATTTTATTAATGCTATGAAATTTGTTGGGTAACTTGGATGATAGATCATATATGGGATCTGAGGCCTGAGGTTAAGGATACAACTATTGAGTGTGATGTTTAGATACATCGTGGTCTAAATTTAGATAACATGGATTGAACCAGAGATGTTTGAACTTGTATTTTCCTACACTGTAATTCATATGGATTCTTTATATTAAGGAATCCTTTTAATTTATGTATTTATGGGTTTTTATGAATTCCTTTCCCCACTAATTGTTGAAGTATGATGTGTTTCTATTATATATTAATGGTATATTATAATGTTTTCCAATAGTAAAAATACATATATAGTGATAATCATGTTTAAATAATTTTTAACTATTGGGTTTTTTCTTTCTAGATTGAAAATGATTTAACCAATCATTATAAATATTAACATCAGTTGGATAATGCATGAGGGAATGGAGTTCACATTTATATTTCCTTAAATGTAATCATAATAATGTTAAATACTATTAAATTATTTAAATAACTTGAATTTTAATTGAAAAAGATGAAATTTTTAATCTAATGTGACTCTATAAATTCTATAGTCCATATAGAATGTCTAGTATTTTAAAATTGAAGTCAGATGACTGAATGATGAATGATGCAGTTGAGCTTGAGATTATATTATTCTTATAGTGTTGTTTTGAGATATGTAAAATCATTATTTATTTCATTTTCTACAACTCCCTTGTCGTGGGGGTGACTTATAACCAGTGGATTATGATATGATGTTCTTTCGGGCATGCCAACAGTGGGGATAGATATCCGACTGTCTCCTCTGACCCTCTTCTATTCTGTTAGTATTATTATTTTCTAGTAGTCATGGAAGTAAACTTCACCACATTTTTTTGTAATGCAATAGATTTGGGTTATTCAACATATATGTATCTCTAGAGATAATATACAATGATTTATTATATTAATGACACATATAGGATAGGATTCCATTAGGTATAATTCCTGATGCATGAGACATGTCATATGGGATGTGGTGGCAATGAGAAACTACTTGATTAATATATAGAGATTTTATATGTGACGATGAGCTGATTTGATTCAGGATATGAATGATCATATGTATATCAAAGGAATTTATGTTATGTAATAATTTCAGACATAGATGGTTCAAGATATATGATATTGGGTCAAGGTGGAAAACTAGTAGGGAATTTTTATGGGTTACGCTAGTTGATTTAATATTATAATATATTATTTCCACTATATTTATGGAATGGTGAGTGAAAAAAATATGTGCGGATCAGAAAAAATAAAACTTTTTTAGGTGATGAGTATTTTCACTTGTTTATCAGTAGGCTTTAGTATGCTTCCATTATCTTTTCCACGGGATGACACATGCAGAATAAAACTATGAATACTATTATGATAAAAGAAATTATAAATATACTATTATTCATGTATGTAGAATAATTTTGGATCTTCGGTTGGTTATTATTAGATTATGGTTTTATAGGGGTAGTTTGGACTTTTTGGTCATTGAAGAGTATAAACTTTTGGTACTTTTAGTTTTCAATTATAGTAATTTTATTCTTTTAAAAGATTATATATACTCACATTTTATAACATTTTAATTATGAGTAGAATCTGAGTGGTGTTTCTATATTATCTATCTCATCATAATTTTTCTCTAACATGTTAATGAATCTCATTGGTTGGTATGATATACCATTAGTGTAAGTCACTCCCCAGATGCCTAGTAGAGGTGGAACTCATTATATCACAATCCTCCTTCTCTAATTTCCATCACATGAAACATACTAGTTGTGGGGAGTAATATATGATATATTAGTATCATATATTTATGTTTTGGGATAGGATTTTTATATGATTTGTGAATAGGTGAGACTACATGGAGTGGTGGGAAATTGTGTAAGCTAAATATTGTATATTATGTAAACATGAGAGAACAATGGAGACATAGGTATTTAGGTCCCCATGTGATCATATGAATATAATAATAACTATTAAAATTTATATTAAGAAAATTTATATTTGTTGTAGGGTGGCGACCTATAAGGAGATAGTGAATTGTTCTTCTGTATACAAGTGCATGAATTTTTAAACCATGGGATATGATAATCCCAAAAAGAATAAAATAGGTAAAATCATTCATTATTTAATAATAAGTATTCCATATACCTTTTTTAGGAATATATAAACACTATTTCATCTAGTATGAATTTATCTAGGTAAAATTAATATCAAGGATCATTTTGAATACGTTCATAATGTTGTTCTATAAGATCATGTCAAAGTATATAACAATTATGATTACACGTGGATGAGGGAACTATATTGGATTTCTTCATAGATTTTTTAGAATTTTGATGGATCTATTATGGACCTATTAATATAAGAATAGTTGGATGAGTTGTGGTAACTTTGAAATTGATCTATGCAAGGAATGATTTCTAGGTTTTGTATGATGTAATGATGGTTCACGGAGTGTAGAGGAAATGGTGGATCATATTCCTCAGTGATGACGAGGAGTAGGATGCCTCGTAGAATATGTAAAATACATTAATTAATTAGTATTTCTTAATCAGTATACCTATTTTAGGTGGCTCTAATTATTTTTTATACTATTATGCATGGAGCTGTGTGGAAATCCACATTAGGTTCATGGAAAATATATATTACTGGTTGTGCTAGCTGATAGTAACTAAGTACATGCTGATGTTGATGACAAAAATATGTGGGACCTCTAAGATTTATAGAATGAGAGTCTATAAAATTATGTGGGATACATTATTTAATCAATAATAGATGACTGATTGGATACTTTTGAGATTGGTTTTGTTTTAAGACATAATTAGAATGATCACTGGGTTTCAGTGGCTATGATGATGCTGCACGAACCAATATGAAAATTGGTGATCATAATCCTCAGGGATCATGATGATTCTCAAGTATCATGGGATATGAATATAGATTATTTTCACGACTATTTTTAATTTTCATGAATATTGGTGGCCACTCTTCAGGATCATCATACTGTTCGGTAGGGGAGTTCAAGCTATTATGAGTTCATGAGCTATTTGAGAACAATTCTTTGATAGTCTTCAGAAGTTATTCAATATATGGTGGACATGGTGATTTTTTGGATAATTTAAAAATAATGATCCATCATCAAATAATCCTATAATCATTGAAAAAATATCATTATGTGTAAGTAATGGTTTAGGTAGTTTAGAGGTTACTTGATTGAAACAAATTATCCTCATTGGGGAGCCCTCAATATTGATCATATTGAAGAATCCGGCTTTGATGTTCATATATAGTTAGAAAAAATGGTTTGAGGTCATAAAGTGGTTGGTTCCATCCCTTATCATCACATCTACTAAGTGTGGATACTACTAGACATATACAATAGGGTATAAAAATGTTTTTTATATTACACGGACATCAATGACGAGAGTTTCGAGCCATTTTTACTATTCAGGATACACCATGTTTTATAATTAATGATACTATGTTGAGGATGTTTTATCCATGGATGTAGTATGATTATCCATACTGGGATCAATATAAAGGATGTGGTGTTGGAAAAGGAAATCCCCATGATGTTCCTCATTTTTGGAGAGTATATCATGACCATGGAGATGCTCTGCTTATAGAATAATGATTCGATGGATCTGGTCACATTCAACATTTGGCTCCATCATTTTTAACATGAATATAAATGTTTATCATTCAATGATCTATTTTATTGTATTCCACTTTGTTTCGTTATTTTTTTATTCAACAGAAACACCAAACATATTATAACTTACAATAAGGACTTGACCATAAACATTACTTATTCAAGTTATTTTAAAACAAGAAATTACATACTATTCCAAATGATATTTTTGGTTTATATTGATAGTGAATTTGCATAATCACTTTCAAATTAAACTCACACATTTCAAGTTGATAGTTATAGTCAGTATAAACATTTTCACCCAGTTAAACCCTTTTAAAATGAATAATGATTTAATTTCAAGACACATATTAAATACATTCCTTATGTGAAGTGCCCAGATCAGTGTGAATCACTGAGAGGGGGAGGGGGTGAATCAGTGATCCCTTAAAAACTTTTTACTAATTGATTCTTTATCAATTAAACCTCTATGGCTGATTAAAGCCTCGATCCACTCTTCTTGTATCTCTCACCTTTCCTCGAATGATGCAGTAAATATAAAGGCACAGGACACAAGGATTTACAAGGTTCGGCACCAAAGGCCTACATCCTTGCCATGCTCTCCAAGCATGGATTCTCCCATTATAATCTGTTAGTATTACAATGGTCGATACAGCTTCCCACCTTATCTCTCCTGAGTCCCACAGGAGGGTCTTTATACTGCGTCCCACAGTGTTACCAGAGTCCCACTGGCCTGCTCCAGAATCCCACTGAAGACTTCTTCTCCCTGAGTCCCACAGGGTCTTCTCTTGGCTCCTCGAGTCACACGAGTAGCTCTTCTTCACTTTAAGCTTCTTCAAGTAACTTCAGCAGCCTGGGATAAAGGTTGCTGGCCTTGCTCTTATCTTATGATCACTTGTGGTTGATCAGGGCTTCTCGTCTAGCTCAGGTTTTATCTCCTTCTTCAGGATGACCTGGCTTCACTCTTCAAGAATCTTCAATAGCCTCTGAAAAGGTCTATTGGTCTTGCTCAAATCTTCTGATCGCTTCTGTTGATCAGGGTCTTCTCAATTACTGAAAACTCAGGCAGCTGATGTCTTTAACTTCAGTCTGGCTTCAGTCTCACTCAACTCTACTTCATGCACTGAGTGCATGGCAACTCTTCATCTTCATGCACTGATAGCATGGCCTTCTCAATTCTTCAAGAACCTCCTGGTCTTGGACAACTCAAATGCACACCACTGATTTGGCTCTGTTCATGTGTGCACGTGCATGCATGCATTCATGCACTTCCCTTTCTTTTCTCTTGGTGCAATAGACCCACAAAGAGTGTAACACTTTAAGCACACACCTTCTCACTTATTCACACACTTTATTCGATTTTCTTACACACTTGAATGTGTGTTATACTTTAGTGTGAGAGTCCTCTTCTTGTTCTTCTAGGTGAACACACTTTTAGTGCACACACTAGGTTCGGCCACTTTGTTGTTTTGCACACACAACATGTTCTTTGATTTGCACACACACAATGAGTGTATATTTGGCCTCCACTCTTTTTGCACACCCCCAAGCTATGACTCGGCCTTCCTTTAATTTGCACACACACACAAAGTGTGGTGGTCTTCTTTGTTTGCACAAGGCTACGGCCTTTCTCTTCTTTTTTGCACACAAGGCACAAAGGCCTCGGGTTCTCCTCAACTTTGCACACCTACTGCCCGAGGTGCTCTTCCTTCACTTGGGACACAAGCAAAAGGGTCTCGGCCTCCACTTGTCTTCAACAGCCACGCAAGGCTTGGGTGAACAAGGTAAGGGCCGCACAAGGTATATGAGCACTGCAGGCGCGCAAGGCTTGGTGCGGCCTCACTGTCTTCAACCGCGCAAGTGCACAAGGCACAAACGGCGCGCAAGCTCCTCGGATGCCAGGCACCTCAACCACGGGGCGCATAAGTGCTACTGCACCGGGTTCTTCCTGCCGCGCAAAGGGAAGGCGCGCAGGGGTCTTCTCCACTTCTTCTTTCGCGCAAGGAGTGCGCAAAAGGAACCTTACGAAGCAAGGGATGCTCCGGGATTCACTGCCGCGCAAGTGTGCGCGCATGCTCTTCTTCGCGAGGCAAAGGTGCTCTCAAGGGACTCCGGAATTTCAACAAAGGATCAGCAAACCTCCTCGAGGGCTCGGCCTCTCTTTATATAGGCAGAGGCGGTACGGTTCATCTGCGTGATAAATCTCAAATCCCCGAAAGTTTCGGTTCGTTAAAATCTTTCCAAATATTGAATTTACTCTCTGTTTCACGCGGGTATTCTCTTTTTATTTTCCTATACGTGCATGCGACTCAAAACACATGCACGGCCTTCGGTTTTGGTCCAAACCATGCAAACCACCAACCACGTGGCCTCGACAGCTTTGCTTGCCTCGGCCGAACATCGAAAATCTTCATTTGTTGCATGCAGGCTCATTTTAATGCATGGTCATGTTCAGTAGGTCCAGAAGAGCTCAATGGAGCCTTCGGCATCGAAAATGGTGGCCAGGAACTCGATTTGGCTTGCTTGGAGGGCTCTGGTTCAGCGGCTGCTCGCGGGTGGCCTTCAGCCGAGCTCGAGGTAGAGGATGGTGCGGCAGCCGTCAGATCAGGTGATCGAAAGACATCGGACGGCTGGATCAGATCGCGGCACGCGACAGATGAATCGTGCGGCGCAGATCAAGCGCGCGATGAGACGGACGGCTCAGATCTGTCCCGGGTGAAATTTCCGCGTCCCACATCGAATCGGCTCGCGGTTTTGCCGCGGTTTATCAATATGCCGCTCCCCCAGCCCCCTCAATTGAATCTTCTCCCTCCACGGTGCCGCCCCGCACCGTGTTCTCCCTGCGGGCGCGCTCTGCGCCCACTCTGCTCCCTGCGGGCGCGCTCCTAGCGCCCACTATGCATCCTCCGGGCGCGCGGGTTTCACCACCGCGTGTCCTCGGGGGCTTACACACGGCCCCCTTGCCTTCGGGCTGGCCACATGGGATCCCCCCTTGGGCGTGGCGCCTTAGGCCCACATGTGCCTTGGGGGTTGAACCCTTAAGGCTGGCTTGAGATGGCTAATTTTTTGCAAGTAATAGAACAAGTCCTTTGTGTAAAAACAAAGTGAACAAGTTCAAATGCCAAATGCCACAACTCTTCTTCTAAGCCATTCTTCATCTTCTTTATTTCTTCTTCTTCATTAGAATTCATCATCATTATTCAACATATAATCGTCATTTAAGAATGGAATTCTTGAAGGTTCTTCCATCAACCGATGCTCCTGAATCAAAGATTTCTTCAATGTGCTTCATTGATCCAATTAGAGATCAATTGGATCTTCTTCATGTTCACATGCACTAAGTGATAGTGAATGGACTTCATTAAACCACTTCATCCACTTAGAAGTAGTGAATGGATCTTCTTCAGCTCCTCATGCATTGTCAATACAATGCATGGTCTTCAAACAATGTTCTGACTTTGTATCCAGTTGATACAAGTTCTATGAACTTAAATATCAGCTCAACAATCGTCAGATTTAACTAGAGAATGTTTCAACCATCAATTTCCAATACCACTTAGTGAATCTCCTAAGTGACATGCATCTTAGTACCATGGACATTCTCCTTCATCACCATCACCATCACATCCTTTGACATTCACATCTTGACTTCTTGACATCCATTCATTCCAAGACAACTTCATGCCTCATTGACAACAAATGCAACACAATGCACTTGAATCTCCCCCTTTGTATTTGTTGTCAATACACTCCTTCAGCACATATGAATGGGTCAATATGTGTGCCAATATTTCTCCCCCTTATTGGCAATCAAATGCAAAGGTGTGGTGTGGTTCACTTTCAAAAATATCTTCCTCTCTTTGAATAGCATCTTCTTGAAAAACACTAAGAGAGGGATGATGCCACATGTTCTTCTTTAGCAAAGAACCTTTAGTAAATCAACTCTAAGTCTACTTGGGCTAACCCGGTGTAGAAAACAAGAGTGATATAACCAAGGAAATCAATGCTATCCATCATTCACTGTACATGTGAGATCATGCTTAGGGGTTTGAAATTTTTCATATATAACAATGAATTGCTAAATCCTGTACATACGCCACAAAACTCATTAGAAAGTTCAGTGCAAAGATAAAGCTCCCCCTTTCATCCATTTGTCTTCAATCAATACTCCCCCTTAATTGACAAGATAAACTCAATTAAGAAACAAGGGATGAAAGTATGATTGGAATACCTTCACTTTTCTCAAGATGGAATTAAATATCAGAAACCCATCTTCTCCAGATTGGCTCCCCCTCAAGGGGTGCACTCCATTCTGTCCAAACCATCCTCCAGCTGAGAATGATCATCATCTTCAATTCCCTGCAATGTCAGCACATGTAAATACCAATAGTATAAGGGAATAAGATGGAACCTCCTTGGTTCATCAATGTGAACAACAAGGTTGAGAAGATTATCTCAACCGAGATGTCCCATTTTCACCAGTCTTCACACTTGCACATTTTATCTTCATTGATGATTGTGCTGGTGTGGTTCTCAAAACATCTTCATGTGAAACCTTCTTCTTCCCTTTTGCTTTAGCAATTTCCAGAGCTTCATCTTCAACTCTTTGTAGTTCTCTGGCAAGTTGAAACTGATGTGGCCATATAACAAGTAAATCATTTGGAAGAGTGGCCTCAGTTTTGGAAGTTCCACATGGTTCTTTGGATGCTTCTAAGCTACCTCTCTTAGGCAACTTATTTTCAATCAATCCCTTCTTGTTCTGGATTGATTGTCTTTTGGAGTTCAGTCTGCTTCTATTTAGTTTCATGGCTTCTTTACAAAGATCCATGATATGACCTTTCTTTCCACAGTAGAAGCATTTCTTGGTGGTCCTTCTGGATGCATCACCCTTCTTGGACTCAGACTCCAAGGACTTCTCTTCATTTCTCAAACACTTCTTGGGAGCATTTTATACTTTCTTCTTGCTTCCCAAGGAATCTTTTTGAGCCAGGTTCTGTGATCTTTTCTTCTTTTGAGCTCTGGATACAGTTGGAGATTGACATGTATCTAGTTGACCACTTTTGCATTCATCCCAGATGTTGTCAAGTAGTCCAAATCTATTTGCAGTAAACAGATGTCTCTGGACCTGTGGATGCTGCTTCTTTTCCTCTGGCTTGCTCCCCCTTGGCATGGGCTTCCTCTGTGCTTTAGCATTTAGTGGATTGTACCAACAATCCTTTGCACAATGCCCATACTTGTTACAACACCAACATTGACCCACGAATCTTGACTTCTTCAGTCCTTCTGATTTTAGGGTACTTTTCTGGAGCTGCTGTGTTGTTTCAGGAGAGCTCTGCTTCTTTACTGTCTTCATCCATATTTGTTTGGAATTATTCTTCCATTCTGCACTTTTTGTGGAAACACAATTAGAAGCATCAGTACAAGATGGTATGGATGGTACCTTCTTTCTAGAAGATGTTGCACTTTTATTAGAGGATGTCTTTCTCTTAGAATCATCCTACTCAAAGCATACTTGAGTAGCAACATGTCTTCTACCAGCTGACTAGGAGGTTTCAGCTTTGGGTGATTGCAGATTTGTCAATATCACCTCTAGTTCTAAGCACTTCATGTTAAGGGAGTTATTCTCATCCTCAACAGCTCTTAGCTTTCCTTCCCAACATTCTTTTAGCTGATTCATCTGGTCATCATGCACTGTCTTCAATTCAAGCAATGAATTGTCAAGCTCCTTCACCCTTTTTGCTTTGTCTTCAAGTTGAGCATCTCTGACAACCATTGAAACTCTGTGTCTCTTTTCCAGTGCACGGAAAACATCTTTGATCATTATCAAAAATATTTCTTTCTCAGAAGAGCTCCTTTGCAATTCTTCACAGGTATTTTCATATCTTTCATTGCAAAGGGAAACCGTTTCATCTTTGGCCTTCACCACCTTTCTGAGAGTGTTGGTTATGCCAACCCTTTTTGCAAATTGGACTTCTAGAGAATTGGCTTCATCTTCTAGCTGTAATTTTTCTTCTTGAACATCAAGGAGGCCTGTAGCTATACACATTGCAACTTCCTTAGGGACTCTCTTCTGAAGATATTTGATTGCATTTAGAAGATCATTGTTTCTTCCATCTTCATCACAGCTAGAGCAGGCTTCATCAGAAGAATGATAAAAGGAATTGTCATCTGATGTGACATTCACATTTCTTTCCATAGAAGGAGTTTCTCTGATTGCAACAACCTTCTTCCTCATCTTCTTTGCCTGTTTCTTCTTTCTATTTTTCTGAGTCTTGGCAGATATCTCCATTTGAGGCTGGTCACTCATTTCCTCAAATCTGCACTCCATAAAGACTCCCTTGGATCTTTTAGAGGTAACCTCGCTCTGATACCAATTGAAGTGCCCAGATCAGTGTGAATCACTGAGAGGGGGAGGGGGTGAATCAGTGATCCCTTAATAACTTTTTACTAATTGATTCTTTATCAATTAAACCTCTATGTCTGATTAAAGCCTCGATCCACTCTTCTTGTATATCTCACCTTTCCTCGAATGATGCAGTAAATATAAAGGCACAGGACACAAGGATTTACAAGGTTCGGCACCAAAGACCAACATCCTTGCCATGCTCTCCAAGCATGGATTCTCCCATTATAATCTGTTAGTATTACAATGGTCGATACAGCTTCCCACCGTATCTCTCCTGAGTCCCACAGGAGGGTCTTTATACTGCGTCCCACCGTGTTACCACAGTCCCACTGGCCTGCTCCAGAATCCCACTGAAGACTTCTTCTCCTTGAGTCCCACAGGGTCTTCTCTTGGCTCCTCGAGTCACACGAGTAGCTCTTCTTCACATTAAGCTTCTTCAAGTAACTTCAGCAGCCTGGGATAAAGGCTGCTGGCCTTGCTCTTCTCTTCTGATCACTTGTGGTTGATCAGGGCTTCTCGTCTAGCTCAGGTTTTATCTCCTTCTTCAGGATGACCTGGCTTCACTCTTCAAGAATCTTCAATAGCCTCTGAAAAGGTCTATTGGTCTTGCTCAAATCTTCTAATCACTTCTGTTGATCAGGGTCTTCTCAATTACTGAAAACTCAGGCAGCTGATGTCTTTAACTTCAGTCTGGCTTCAGTCTCACTCAACTCTACTTCATGCACTGAGTGCATGGCAACTCTTCATCTTCATGCACTGATAGCATGGCCTTCTCAATTCTTCAAGAACCTCCGGGTCTTGGACAACTCAAATGCACACCACTGATTTGGCTCTGTTCACGTGTGCACGTGCATGCATGCATGCATGCACTTCCCTTTCTTTTCTCTTGGTGCAATAGACCCACAAAGAGTGTAACACTTTAAGCACACACCTTCTCACTTATTCACACACTTTATTCGATTTGCTTACACACTTAAATGTGTGTTATACTTTAGTGTGAGAGTCCTCTTCTTCTTCTTCTAGGTGAACACACTTTTAGTTCACACACTAGGTTCGGCCACTTTGTTATTTTGCACACACAACTTGTTCTTTGATTTGCACACACACAATGAGTGTATATTTGGCCTCCACTCTTTTTGCACACCCCCAAGCTATGCCTCGGCCTTCCTTTAATTTTCACACACACACAAAGTGTGGTGGTCTTCTTTGTTTGCACAAGGCTACGACCTTTCTTTTCTTTTTTGCACACAAGGCACAAAGGCCTCATGTTCTCCTCAACTTTGCACACCTACTGCCCGAGGTGCTCTTCCTTCACTTGGAACACAAGCAAAAGGGTCTCGGCCTCCACTTGTCTTCAACAGCCACGCAAGGCTTGGGTGCACAAGGTAAGGGCCGCGCAAGGTATATGAGCACTGCAGGCGCGCAAGGCTTGGTGTGGCCTCACTGTCTTCAACCGCGCAAGTGCAGAAGGCACAAACGGCGCACAAGCTCCTCGGATGCAAGGCACCTCAACCACGGGGCGCATAAGTGCTACTGCCCCGGGTTCTTCCTGCCACGCAAAGGGAAGGCGCGCAGGGGTCTTCTCCACTTCTTCTTTCGCGCAAGGAGTGCGCAAAAGGAACCTTACGAAGCAAGGGATGCTCCGGGCTTCACTGCCGCGCAAGTGTGCGTGCAGGCTCTTCTTCGCGAGGCAAAGGTGCTCTCACGGGACTCCGGATTTTCAACAAAGGATCAGCAAACCTCCTCGAGGGCTCGGCCTCTCTTTATATAGGCAGAGGCGGTGCGGTTCATCCGCGTGATAAATCTCAAATCCCCGAAAGTTTCGGTTCTTTAAAATCCTTCCAAATCTTGAATTTACTCTCTGTTTCACGCGGGTATTCTCTTTTTATTTTCCTCTACGTGCATGCGACTCAGAACGCATGCACGGCCTTCGGTTTAGGTCCAAACCATGCAAACCACCAACCACGTGGCCTCGGCAGCTTTGCTTGCCTCGGCCGAACATCGAAAATCTTCATTTGTTGCATGCAGGCTCATTTTAATGCATGGACATGTTCAGTAGGTCCAGACGAGCTCAATGGAGCCTTCGGCATCGAAAATGGTGGCCGGGAACTCGATTTGGTTTGCTTGGAGGGCTCTGGTTCAGCGGCTGCTCGCGGGTGGCCTTCGACCGAGCTCGAGGTAGAGGATGGTGCGGCAGCCGTCAGATCAGGTGATCGAAAGACATCGGACGGCTGGATCAGATCGCGGCGCGCGGCAGATGAATCGTGCGGCGCAAATCAAGCGCGCGATGAGACGGACGGCTCAGATCTGTCCCGGGTGAAATTTCCGCGTCCCACATCGAATCCGCTCGCGGTTTTGCCGCGGTTTATCAATATTCCGCTCCCCCAGCCCCCTCAATTGAATCTTCTCCCTCCACGGTGCCGCCCCGCACCGTGTTCTCCCTGCGGGTGCCCTCTGCGCCCACTCTGCTCCCTGCGGGCGCGCTCCTAGCGCCCACTATGCATCCTCCGGGCGCGCGGGTTTCACCACCGCGTGTCCTCGGGGGATTACACACGGCCCCCTTGCCTTCGGGCTGGCCACATGGGATCCCCCCTTGGGCGTGGCGCCTTAGGCCCACATGTTCCTTGGGGGTTGAACCCTTAAGGCTGGCTTGAGATGGCTAATTTTTTGTAAGTAATAGAACAAGTCCTTTGTGTAAAAACAAAGTGACCAAGTTCAAATGCCCAATGCCACAACTCTTCTTCTAAGCCATTCTTCATCTTCTTTATTTCTTCTTCTTCATTAGAATTCATCATCCTTCTTCAACATATAATCATCATTTAAGAATGGAATTCTTGAAGGTTCTTCCATCAACTGATGCTCCTGAATCAAAGATTTCTTCAATGTGCTTCATTGATCCAATTAGAGATCAATTGGATCTTCTTCATGTTCACATGCACTAAGTGATAGTGCATGGACTTCATTAAACCACTTCATCCACTTAGAAGTAGTGAATGGATCTTCTTCAGCTCCTCATGCATTGTCAATACAATGCATGGTCTTCAAACAATGTTGTGACTTTGTATCCAGTTGATACAAGTTCTATGAACTTAAAGATCAGCTCAACAATCGTCAGATTTAACTAGAGAATGTTTCAACCATCAATTTCCAATACCACTTAGTGAATCTCCTAAGTGACATGCATCTTAGTACCATGGCCATTCTCCTTCATCACCATCACCATCACATCCTTTGACATTCACATCTTGACTTCTTGACATCCATTCATTCCAAGACAACTTCATGCCTCATTGACAACAAATGCAACACAATGCACTTCATTATGAAATCTTATTTTTCTTGAAAATCATGAAGACATTGATTAAATCCTAGAATGAGCACTAAAATGATATTAAGTAGTGTAAGGAAATAAAATTTTTAGTCTACTAAAAACCTTGAAACCCATTCAAATCATTTTCTCAATAAATCATTGACAAGAATAGAAAAATCATACAAGTTCATTAGGACATAATTACCATATCACTCTTATATTTAACATTTTAAATAGAATAGCCATATTATTTAATTCCACACCAATAGTACCCAAATTCATTTAATAGTTACAATGGGGATCACCCTTCATATACTTTATATCATACATACATGCTTTTCATGAGCTATATTAGTGTTCATCCAACATATAATCTATATCAGTAACAGGGATAAAATCATCACTTAACATGTATATGGACCAAATATAAAATAAAACCATTGATAATTCCTCTAAACTAATTAGAAAATTACTTAAAGATATCAAAAAAACTTTTCATGTAAAAATTACTTCTATAGCATAAAAAGTGTGCATGTAATAATAAAATCATTTTCATTGAAAATAAATATTAAAATAGTAAGAAAAAATTAATTTAATAAAGAATCATGAATTTAGGGGATACCACTCATTTCATATATATTAAAAAATATTTCCATTGAATTTTGTAAAAATAGTTGAGAAAAAACATTACAAATTAGTTTTTTAAAATAAAGCACATTATAAATGACATTAAAACAATTCTACATTTATTTTTTTAGGAAAATATAAATTTATATGTTTTAGTAAATTCATGTGCATATCAATATGTTCATAAAAATAATTTTAATAAAAAAATTGAAAATAAGGTTTTCTTTAAAAAGTCCCTTACCTTGTGTTTGATTCATTCTGTATGCCCATTATCATCCTATATAATAATATCATATCAATAATTTTGTTTCATGAGAAAATTTCTCATTTTTATTATTCTGTTAATATCATGTATTATCATGTATTAATAATTAATTAATTATTTAAGTATAGGATATTATTTTTGATGATATTTTGTAGATTAGTACGAAATAATTTTTTTGTCGGTAACAGTCAAATTGGTCACAAGAAAACAATATATAATATAATATTCTTGAAATAATAATAAAATTTGTACATAAATAACATTTTTAAATCCATTAATTACATACAGTTATGAAAAATGAACTATGTTACAATCATTGATACAGTAGGACCTACATACGCATGAGTAACACTTCTATTTTTAAATTATTACTAAGTAAAGAAGATATGTTTTATTTTATATTTCTATAAAGATAATAATATAATTAATATTATATAAATCATTAATATATAGTTCTATATATCTATTATGTAATGAAGTGTGGAATAATGAATCCCATTACTTCGTGTTGGTGATAGTTCAAACGAACGCACGAACAACATTTTCAATTTTTCATGTATGTATAGGTAATAATGTAAAAATTATATAGAATTTTCATAATGATAAATATATAAATAATATCATAATTATAATTTTATTATATTATTAGAACTACTATTGATACAAGGTGATGGAAAATAAATTTTACTAGTTTGCGAGGTGATATTCCTCCGTACACACAAACAATCAATTCTTTTCCAGTTTGACGGGCGTGGAAATGGATTTAAGTGATGATATTGACAAAATATAATCTTTGTGTAATTATTATATTAGATTTATAATTATATAATTATTAATGAAGATTTCTAGTAAGAGGAAGAAGATTCCAAACAAAAACCCTTTATTAAAAACGTTCAATTTCATTTGATAGTTTCCTCTGAATGAAACCTTTTTAAATTTTTTTATCATTATAACTAAATTAAGAAATCTCGAATGTGTTTAGATATTCAAGAAGTTATTTTTTAAGATATTGGAAAAAATATGTTTTCATCTATGAATAATAGAAAAAAATGGGTTCCCTTTTATAGGAAAGTGGACGCACACTTTTAAATTTTTATAAATTATTAAATTAATATAAAATAATATTATATTCAGAATTGATTAAAACTAATTTAATTATAAAACATTATTAATATGGGTATATATCCATTCATACCAAAAAAATATAAATTTTTTGATTATTTTTTTAATCCTTATCTTTTTGTTTTAACCCCTATTTTACCCTTTTAACTCTTACTGTGATATCATCTAATTTACACATTAATGGTTCATATAATTACAATAAAATACCAAATTAAATATATATGCGTCTTTTATGAAATTTTAAAACATATAACTTTAAATTTTAAAAACTTTAATATTTTTATAATCTAATTATTATTTTATAAAATTTAATTTATTTCAAAATATCATTCACTTCAATTTTGATACTATTCATTACAAGAGTGTTTGACATTTTTATAACAACGCCATATCATCAAAAAAAATAACTCATAAATAAAATATCTATGTTGTCTAGAAAATTTGTGTATGTATTAAATAAGGAACAATTGTTTTAATTTTAATTTTTTCATTATCATATCCTTGATATTTTTATTAATTAATCAAAATATTACATCCTCATTATATATGATGTTAATTTATATATTCATTCCCTAAAAATTATTAAGATGATTATTGTAATTTAATAATTAAAAATAATATTTATAGTCATAGATATTCCTTATTTAAATCCATATTAAAAATATTTCACTTATTAAATGAAAAAGTGTCAGAAAATTGAAATTAAAAATATGGAATACATTTTAAAAAATTAAAAAAGATACTATTCATTTTTGTCCAAAAATAAGATGATACTATTTAATAGATTTTTAAAATCAAATTAAAAATATGGAATACATTTTAAAAAATTTGAAACATATATTTTTCTAAAATTAAATTAAAATTAATCGTAATGAAGTTGTGAAAACTGAAATTTTAATGTAAAAATGTTCAAATGTTTGAAATTTGTTTATACCCAAATCCAATGTGAAATTAATTAAAACTGAACTAAATTAGTTTAACCTATAAAAAATTGATATTATTATGTCTTTAAAACAATATAAAATATAATATAACACTTTAAATTATTTAGAATTAAAAGTTGTTTTCAATAAAAATGCAGTAATTTCTCAACATATATAAAAGAATTAAACTTATTAAGAAAATATAAAAAATTATACAGATGAAAAATTTGTAATTACAATTTAAAATAAGAGGTTTCTTTTTTCAAATAGTATTTACAAATTTTTCTAAATATATATTTGAAATATGGTTTCCCTTGAAAGGAGGAAAACAACCTTTTTTAAAATAAAATTTTATGCGTAAAATTTTATTTTTTCAATATATTCTTTGAAAATATATAATATAAATGAATTTTTTTTTAAACCAATATATATATATATAATTAATATAAATATACAAGTCTAATTTTTTTATTTATTATTATAAAAAATACTTATGCAAATTTAAAAATTTATTCTGAAGTACATTTACAATTATTTTAAAAAGTGTTTTACATTAATTTAAAATTATCTCTCCATAAAATAATTAATTATATATACATTTATAATCCATATTTTAATAATTTATTTATCTATTTTTATATCTTCCCTTATAAAAACTATTTTATAATGATATTATTTAAATAATAATTTTTTTTGTTTGTTTATGATCGATGTGGCGTATAATGTTCACAATTGAAAAAATATTTTCTTTTTTGAAAACTAAGCATGTTACATTATTCCAAACTATAAAAATTTAACCCTTGAAATTTTGAATTTGGTATTAGTAACAAATGATTGAATTTTCAAAACACCATTATTGAAATCCCACACCAAAACAAGTTTTAAAAATAATCCACATTAAAAGAAAGAAATCGAAGTATGAATGTCACCATATATAACATTTACTAGGGTTTCCATGTCAGAGGACCTGGACAAGGAAAATAAAACTCAGTACGAATTTATAATTGGGAGTGATAGAGAACATGGTCATGACAAATATAATAATCACATAACTATAAATTTTGTATGGGTTATAAGATCATTTATTTTTTAGTAATAAAAGTGAACAAATAATGTTTTTATTTTAAGAGTTTCTTCATGGAGTTGAGGAATTATTTTGATAAATTTATTAAGAACATAAGGAAATATATTCCCATGATTAGAAGATATTCACCCATTTTTCAATTTCTACAACAAAATCATATTTTTATCCAAATGATGACTATTTAAGATGATTTTTTCACACCTATAGCAAAATAATAAACTTCTTGAAAATCAAAAAATCCAAAAAATATTAACTATATATATCTCTAGTCTTGAAACATTATCCATAACCAAAATTTTTGTGATAATTTATAACAATTCTACAAAAATATTAAACGATTAAATGATGAAAAACTACTCTTTATCTAGAAAATTCATTATTAGTACCCAATGTTAAACATAGATCACACAACACATAATTTTGTATAAAATTTTTCAAGAGATTTATAAAACAATTGAAACCCAAAAATCACAATTACATGACAACAAAATCTTTTAATATATTTTTTTTATATTTTTCTTCAAACAACATTATCCACTATTGATGTCTGATACCAAAAATGTAATTTCATAAATCACATAATATCAATGGTATAATAATTATTTCCATAAATAAAATAAATGACAATATGTTCAAAATAAAATCATATCTTCTTCATATGTTATTTTTTCCTACTCATATCAAAAAACAATCACATAGTGTTGTATTTAAAAAGATCAAATGAGGATACCCAAATAGTGATCATGTCCCAAAATAAAATTAATCACTTAATAACCAATCTAATTTCTAATACCATTATTATCTATACTATAAACAATATTTTCCCAAAATCAACTCATTCATCATCCATAGAATCACTGAACTATAAATAAAATGTCATAATAACCAGGGGTTCACAAAAGTCACCCTTAGGTGATGCTCCCTTGTCACCGTTTATTTGTGGGTTAAAAACATATGGCCTTACTAAAAGTGATGGGTAGTCACCCATCATGTGATTTTTCCTTATTAAAAAACTATATAATTATTATAACATTAAAAAATATGAAAAATTACTTTAAATAATCCCTAACATGTTTTATCCTATTTTTTTATCTCATACAAATCATTTTTCATCCCAAAATGTAATAATTTTTAATTAACTCCAAGTTAAATGTCTGGAAAAATACCGTTAATCAACATAATTTTTTTATAAAATACTGTTTGAAAATGAAATTTTAAGAAATTAATATTATTATAAAGAATAAAATTATAAACTCAAAATGATATCTATAACTATTTAGATAACATCCTAATCTTTAAAATTGTAGAAAAGCTTCTCTATAGAAACTATAAGGACCCGACCATAAACATTACTTATTATAGTTATGAAATAAATAGAAATCTATTTATTTTACTCATGATATTTTATGTTTATTTCATTAAGGTATTTGGAAGAACCCGTTAAATGAAAACTTATGAATTATATATGGACACATATACTCAGTATCTTGTTTTTTCCTCTGATGCAATCTCTTTTTAAACAAATCATGATTTCTTTTCAAGGAATATTATCAATAAATTAATAATTAAATCCTTTATTTCGGTATTATAATCAATAAAAACTATAAAAAACATTTTTAATAATGTAATTTGCATAAAATGGCTATTAAGGGACATAATGAAAGTAAATTGTTAGTCCAATGATAAGTGTAAAACCCATTAAAATAATATCCGGAACAACACATTAGCATGCATTGAAAAATAATAATGTTGTATTAGGACTTAATTACCATATAAATCAAACATTTATCCATAAAAATTGAATAAAAATATTTTTGACTCCCATCTATGGAGTATCCAATGCATTGGATAGTTATAATGGGGATTACCATTGGTATAATATATATTTCGATAACCAATTTTTCATGACCTATATTGGGGCTCAATCCTTCTTATAATCTATATTAGATTCACCCATGCGCTATAACGTGGATAATCTCATAAAATATAATGTCCGAAGAACAAATTTGAAAAACACCCTTGAATAAATTATTGAAAACTCTAAGAAAAATAATTTCGGATATCAAAATACCATTTTCCAATAAAAATTAAATTTAAAATATAAAAATTTTACTCATTAAATGAAAACATTTTCTGCAAAAAGAACTATATAAATTTATAAATAATTAATTAAATTAGTAAAGCATCATGAATGTGAGAGAAACAACTCAATACAATAAATATAAGAAAAATAATTCCTCTTCCTTTAGTTAAATTAGTTTAAAAATGAACATTAAATAATGTTGTTTAAATCTAAGTCACCTAAATTAAAACATAAAAATATTCTAGCCTGAAGAAATTGAGAGAAATTAGAAAAAAAAATTTAAAATATATTATTTTCTATATAAATATATTAATATGAATAATTTTAATAACATATACATGAAATAATAATATTTTTAAAATAAGTCTTGAAAATATTTAAGATAATGTTTTTAGAAAAATGTCTATAATTACCATTAAATTTTTTCGAGAACATTTTTCATGTTTATTATAACTTTTATATCACTTAATACCAAGTTAAAATAAATAAATAATTATTTAAATTGACATCATATGTTTTTATGATATTTGGTACATGATTCCAAAAATCATTTGGTAAGATATAAATAGTAAAAGTGTTCATAATTACATTATCAAAAAATAATATTCATGAACGAATAATCTAATTTAAAAATCATATATATTTTTAAATCCATCAATTGTATATGCATATGAAAATTTAACACAATTTCGATCATGGAGTCGTAAAGTTGTAAGTACGCATAAGCAACAAATATATTTTTAAGATAATTATGGAAATAAGGTAAGTATAATTTTTTATTTCCATAATGATAATATTATCTTTGTTATATAAGTAATAATTTAATTTTTGTGTATGGAAATGTAAGAACATAATTGATATTCAATTTTTGTAATAATTACAATTATTTCATTAATTTCATCTATAAAATCTAATTCCATCATTATAACATGTATTGGGTGATAGTGATTGAAAACTAATTATATCTGTTTGTGAGGGGGTATTCTACCATACCCACAAACGATTAAATATTTTATATTTTGATGGATGTAGAGATGTTTTTTGGTTATAATATTAAAATAATAAATACTCATTATCTTTCTAACACTATTGTTATTATTTTCTCTTATTGTATGAATATTCATAGGATGTGGATGAAAAATCAAAACAGAAACACATAATTAAAAATGATACCTTTTTCTTCTGACAATCTCCTTTGATTAACACGTAAACAACTCTAAGGTCAGAAATATGCCAAAATTAACTATTATAAAATATATATACGTATAATAGGAATGTATTTCATGGGTGATTTTCAATGATTTTTTAATGTGCGAATAAAATGACAAGAATGAGTTTCATTTTATAGAAGAGTGGAGGGAACACATGGAATTCTTCAAATTATTAAATTAATATATTAATTTTCGATAAAAAATGTATTCATGATGATTTATTTAAAATATTTAATTATTATGGGTCAAAATAAATTCATCTAAATAAAATATAAATGATTTGATGTTTTTATTCCATATATTTATTTAACCATTATTTTACCCTTTTAACTCTTACAGTGATATCATGTAATAAACACTTTAAGGGATAATATAATTACAATAAAACTCCAAATAACCAATAAATAAGTAATTTGTAAAAAAAATTAGAATTATCCCTGTTTTGGGAAATAATTTTATATTTTTTAAAATTTCATATCATTTAATAAAAATTATTTATTTCAAAAAATAAAAAAATTCAATTTAGACACAATTCATTACATGAGTTTTTAAAAATACCATAATAACAATATATATTCTAAAAATATATTCTAACTCATAAATAAAATAACCAATTAATATATAAAATGTTTCTAAGACATTAATTATATAAAATTATATTTATTTTAATATTTGTGTTATCATTTATTTGATATTTCCATAAATTAATCATTTTTTTCTATCATCGTTGTGTAAGAATTTAATTACAATATAACATGAATAAAAGTTAAAAATAAAATAACATTACTAAGATAAACATTTTACCTTTTAAAAAACATTCATAGTAGAACATATCACTTTTTTAGCCCATATTAAAAATATTTAATTTCACAAAATCAAAAGTATGATAGAATTTACCATTATTTTAATAAAATAATTTAAATGGATTGAAATAATCCAAGTGGAACACAGAGCACAAAAAATAAAAAAGGTATATTTTTTTTAAAATAACTCATCCAATTAAATTAGGACAAGTGGTATGGTAATTTTATAATATTTATAATATTATTTTTGCCCGTAATTACATAATTTACCTATAAGTTTGGTAAACAGAATTATTAAATTTTTAATTCAGATTGTCTATAATTAGAAGTAAATAATTAGAAAATTGGGGACATATGATTAAAAATATGTAATATTTATTAAAAAAAATTAAATGAAATAATTTCATTGGAAAATAATTTAAAAATAATCCCTTTGAAGGGGTGATAAAACTAGATGTTATTATAAAACCTTTTAAAAGATTGAAATGTTTTTATATCCAAATTAAATTTTATATTTATGAAAATGAAATAAAAAATATTAAATGATATTAATTGTATCTAATTATAGATTAAAACTAATAAAAATACACTTTTTTATTATAAAATATTTGAGTGAAAAAGTTGTTTTCAAATAAAATGTTGTATTTTCAAACTATTCATAAAAAATGAAACTTATCAAAAAATTCGAACAAATTGACTAAAATAAAATTTTTATTAATTATTGAAATAAAATATTTTACCTTTTCAAATAGAATTTATAAAATTTTCAATAGATATAATTATAACATGTTCTCCATCAAGACGGGGGGGGGGGGACAACATTTTTCGATAAATATTTCTTTATGAATAAAATTGGATTTGTTCTTATATCATGTATAGAAAACATATAATATGATTTTTAAAAATTTTATTGAATATTATACATATATATGATTAATATAATCCAAAAAATGTGATATTTTAATTATTGGTATAAAACACACTTGTGCACATCTAAATAGTTTTTTTTGGAAAATGCACCCTTTTATTTTAAAAAGTGTTATATTATCCTTTATAATTATTTGGTTACAATAGAATTAATTATCTATATATTAGCCATATTTTTATACTTTAGTCATTTATATTCAGACATTATATTCTAATGAATAGGTTATAAGGATAAAAAATAAAGATTAATATGTAGTTGTTTATTTAATTTCAATGTTGTGTATCATATATTCTATCAAACATAGTTTTTATTTTTTTACCAGCGCATGATGTTACACTAACCCTTTTCAATGATTTGAGACATGATGAGGGTGTACTATTTGATCCCATGGAATTTAATATTCCATTTTGAGGGTAATTTTATTCATTTAAATTATGTAAAAGCTATGAGACAGTGCTGGGGGTATAACTACTCTCTGATAGACCTCCAATATTTAAAATATACGCATATAACATCATTCTCATCATGGATTAGCTATTTTTAGTTAAGGTAATTGCGGATTAATTCAAAGTTAAGATTTTATTCTATGGTTTTGATTAGGATTAAGCAGTTTTTGTATGTGAGAGAGCATCATAGTAGGATTCGAGGTGTTTTACATACTTATCTTCTTTGATAGACAAGATGATGCTGAGTTCTTTGGCGGTTAAGATGTTTGTGATTCCTTGGGTTATGGAATTGTTACGTGCTATCTTTCTAGAGGAGCTTATGATGTTTTACCTCCAAGATATGTAAATATTGGAATTCATCTCCAACATTGAAATTCACTTATATTAATTTCTATATGTATTATGTCAATATATGAGTAGAAAAAGATATATTACTCTATGATCTATTTTAGTTAGGTTTTATTCATCCATGTGTGTCCACTCAGAGTGAAAATAAAATTATAAAGAAAAATAAATGGAAATTTTCATCACTCTGTTGATTATCCTCATTTAAATTTTGTTACATAAGATTAATTCTATCTAATTTCATGTATTTATGATTTACACAATCTGACAAAAAAATATCACGGCTGATCAATGTTCAATATTTTGTTGGTATATCATCAGATGTGGGTGAGTCATGAAGATATTATGAAAAATAAATTATGATGTTGGGATTGTAAATATGAGTTCATTGTGATGATTTTTATATTAAACACATCTCCATCCATGTTCATGGGATTAATAAAATAAGTGTTTTATATGTTATTGAATCAATTGTGGTTGTTTACATCATTTTCTTCATTATATTCTAAGAATTTAAGGAGGATCCCACTAAGTATCAACATGATATATTGTGATTTATTCTTCATCTACATTAGTATAAAAAAATTTCTAATGTCAGTTCTAGTTTCAAGAAGTTAATATCATGTTTCATATCATTCCGCTAAATGGAGTTCTTATAGATCATATAATTATAAAGGTAGTTATATCTTTGGAATCACCAATTATTTTTGAATATGTGTTGTGTTTCCATGTTCTTTCTAGGAATTATAGCTGGGTTTTAGGGGATTTCTTTTAGGTTGTGAATCCTCTAATATATTTAACTAGAATGGAAAAGGTATTCTCGTAAACTTAATAGATTCATGAAACATTTTACTACCTTATGGTTAAGTTGGTTAATAATAAATTACACAATTTTGTACAGGGGACTTTAGTTTGACATTTTCAACAACACCTCACCTCTTTTTTTGGGATATGTTTCGATGAATTAGATATTTGTTGATTCTTATGTTCTCAAAAATTATGTTCTAATGATAATTACAATGAATTCGATTTTTTTAGAGATTCAAGAAGTTATATTATATTTAAATCTTGGATGAAAAAACCTCATTGGTGAGAATTGTTTTGTATTTAAAAAAAATAACAGCATGAGGTATTTATTCTACTGAAATTACTAAAAAATGAAATAGTGTTGGTGGATGGAATTATTTTAGGATTTTTACTTCAAGAATTCATATAATCTATGGAGTAGTATTTTTATTACAGATGCAGAGAGTAGGAAGTATTGTAGTAATTTCTTTTGTGAATATGGAGATTCCATCATTATTATAGAAGAGTTCATAGTGATTCATCTTGATATGGGTGATGTGGGAGGTAGAGGTTGGTTTTATCGAAAATAGTATTGTTTAATTTAGTGCTATATGTAGAGGAGTCTAATTTATGGAATTTGTATTGGAGGACTAGAGATACCAATTTATTTACTATAATTCCCCCAAATATTGGAGGTAGAGGTTGGTTTTATAGAAAATAGTATTGTTTATTTTATTGCTATATGTGGAGGAGTCTAATTTATGGAATTTGTATTGGAGGACTAGAGATACCAATTTATTTAATATAATTCCCCCAATTCTTGTTTTGAGGATGGAAAACAATAGTTGTTTTTTCATGGAAATTTTTTCACACCATTGGTGATTAATAATATCTTTCTCCATTAGTTCCACAGATCACTATTAGTCATATAATATACAATGATAAAAATTAATTGAGCTCTGAAAGTAAATTATTGGTGACCAAATTTAAAGTGTGCATTTTTTGAATTTGTGACTCAGGTCTTATCTACCAAATTGTGATGACCATGCACCTTTGTTCGAATTGTTTCATCTAGCTGTTTGCAGATCGTCAATTATAGTAAGTGGGTATGTTGATATAAAATGTTACAACATTACCCTGATCTATGGGAAGATCGAATGATATTTGGGTGATAGTCCATCATTCCATGAAATTGTCCAACTATAGTGTTCATGGAGTGGATCTTCGTGGAGTTTTTGTGACGTAGTATTTGGAAGAGGTTTTGACACTCCAAAAAATCCTGAGGATAGTAACCTCCGATCATGTTCCATATTTATATACTATGTGTAGAGTGGTCTAAAACATAATTTTGGTAGATTTTGATTAAACTAATACACCTCCCCCAATATTTATTATTGTACCATTTTAATCATTATTCGATTTAACTTTTAATTATATTCTATGTTTGAATGTGACTAGGGAGTAATAAATTCTCAACATAAAGATACTACAGAACAAAATAGAGATATTTAATGTAATTCATGGAAGGTAAAAATATGGAAATTATTATTATAAATACTATTAACATCATTGTAGGAGAACTTTTTATTTTTACATTTAACATCATTTGTTGTTGAGGGTGACTTCTCATAATGGAAAAAACTATATGTGTGTTGGTGTAAGGTTTATACATTATTTATTTGGAATTTCTATGTTTCGGATAATGTTAGAGACATGGAATATAAGATATAAAATCCCTTGTAAATGATCTTAATACATTATTTCAACCAGGTTTGTATGAAATCTTGTTTCCTTTGTTATTACTATGACATCATATACTTCTGTGAGATCAATAATGATGATGATACCTTAAATAAGTAGCATATAGAGATCTGAGAGTATGATGAGAAGGTGAGGTGTCATTGTTAAATTCTCATGGTTCATTTCTTCTGGAAATATGGTGGTGTGCTTGAGAGTACCTAGGAATGTGAGTCATCGATATAGGATCAATACTGTAACGACCCGAAATTTTGAATAAATCTTGTTTCCTAATTTGATGTGTTATTTTTTTTATACTCAAAATAAATGTTTTATTTGATAAACATGATTATAAATAAAATGAGACCATTGGTTTTTGAGTGTTATATGACCATCGGTCAATATGACCACCGTGAACAAAATGTTTTGATTATTGTCTCTAAATTTAAGTAATCTTGGTTAATTATTATAGAAAGAAGATTTGATGGCCACACCTAGTAGCCTTGGGCCGATCGAAGCCCATCTAACAGAGATTGGGAAGGAGGTAGCACCATTGGGCTTTGCTCTGGACCAAATCCAAGCCGAACTTCATCATGTGAAGCTAGAACGGAATCGCCTTCGCGAGAAGTTCAAACTGATAGAAATTACTACTCGGGCAATGTTGACTGAGCCGCCCCAAAATTCTATCACCCTAGCACACCGTACTCTTAGGTCCTATGCTGGTATTATAAGGGGTTATGTAACGAGACCGTAATTTCCTTGTGTAATCTTTTTTTTAAATAAAAATTTGGATTTCTTCTTATGATGATGTTTATGAATTTTCAAATGACCGGATAAATATTGTTTGCATATTTTTGATGAATTTTAGAAAAAGGATATTTTAAAAATGGTTGTGTAAACCTTAAATAATTAAAAATGTGTAATGATTTTCGAAAAATGGTCTTCTACAATTATGTTCAGTACGAAATTTAGAGTCTAATAAGATCAACTTTATTTTTGATGAATAGTAAATTATGAATAGTGATTTTATGATTAGGATTAGTAATATGACCAAATGGATTAGTAATCTCACTTAAAGAAAGTTTTAAAATAATCTAGGCACCTTGATTAAGTAATGTGATTCAATAAAATAGTTAAATAACGGTTTCATTAATTATTATTCAAGTATTAGTTTTTTCAGGTGAATAGTGTTTTTTAATTAAAAATTTAATTAAAAATAATTAGAAAATTATTTTTATAAAAATGACTTTATTTTTGAACTCAGAGCATCGATATTATGTTAAGGTAATTTTTGGGGATTTTTCTGGAAAAAATGAATTTTCGATGAATAGTGTTTTTATTTAAAAATTAAATTAAAAATATTTAGAAAAATATTTTTATAAAATGGATTTCATTTTTGAAATCAGAGCATTGATATTTGGTTAAGGTGAAATTTTGGGATTATTCTGAGAAAGTTGAATTTTCAGTGAATAGTAAAAATACCGTTTTAGGGTTTCGGTATGTTTAATGACATCATAATGATGTCATGATGATGTCATGAGATCTTTTGAGGGTTGGCCGGCCAAGGGTGATGAATTTTTGTTTTGGGGGCCCCATGTGGCCTAACTCCATGATAAATGCCAAGGGAGAGCCCATGGGTTTGAGAAAAGCACATGTGAGGTGTCCTTTGGCCATTAATGCTTTGTCCCCTCACTTTCCCTATATATACCCACCCTTTCCTCCCTTGGTTTTCACTCCCAACTCTCTCCCAACGAAGTTCTGGTCTTCTTACCTTCCAAGGAGTCCTCCCAAGGTGCCCCCAAGCCCTCAAGGTCCAATCCTTTGAGTTTCAAGAGTCACGTTTTAAGGTAAGGGATCCGACCCCTCTCTTTCCTTTCAAGTGATCTCTTTTATGTCATTCCTTTTATGCTCCATGTTCTTATTTTGGAGGATGTTCTTTTATACTCCTCTTACTACCCTTTTTATGTTCATATGATTAAAGACCCCCTCTTACTCTCATCATTTCGTTTTAAGAACGTTTAAGTGGCGCCGTTAGGCTGCCGAATTTTCAAGGGATTCATTCACCTCTCTCTTTTTCAAAGTTCTACTTTCATGTCAAGTCTTTCAAGTTCATTTTTATTATGTTGGGGTATGATCTCTATATTTATCATACTGGTCTTTTATGATCACATGATGAGAGACCCCATTTTATCTCTTCAATTCAGTATTTTGATGTCTTAAGTGGCGCCGTTAGGCTGCCGAATTTTTAAGTGGTTCTTTACCCTTCTCGTTTTGAAGTTCTACTTTCATGGAAATTATTTCAAGTTCCTTTATATTATGTTGGGGTATGATCTCTATATCTATCATACTGGACTCTTATGTTCATATGATTAGAGACCCTATTTGACCTTGTCAATTCAATTTTGTTGAAGTTTAAGTGATGCCGTTAGGCTGCCGAATTTTCACAAGAGAAATCTTGTTTTGTTTTCTTCCTTTCATGTTCTTCATTTCATATGGTATATTTTCAAATTTCATTACCATGTTCATAAATCCCTTATATTTTGTCCCTCTACTGTTTGATGGGTCATTTATGAATGTTTGACCCATGTCCCCTCTCTTCTCAATGTTTTCTAAAACCTTGTAACATAGTCGTTATGCTGCAGAATTTTCCCCTCAAAATGCCTCTCTCTTTTCTCAAAAATTATTTTATGTTATAAAGTGAATACTCAAAGCTCTTATTTCTACAAGGGTATTCACATATATATCAAAATGTTCCATTTTAAATTCTGGTATTTACATACATGAGACCCGCTTCCCTTTCCGTGGGTTTAAAGTGCTGTAAAGATCATGTCATTAAAGCAGTTTTTAAAATGTTATAATTATGAAATGAAACCCATTTATTTTATGCTATATGGGTTATTTATGAAATGTTTGATGATGATATATGTGGCTCACATGATAATAAAGGCAAATTTAAGGGTGCGCCCTGATAGCGCTCCAATGCATTGGGTAATGATGTAACCACTAGAGATTACAATTTTCACGATACCTTGGTGAATAACCTTGGTAATTTTCAAATGACACCTTGGGGATGGACCTTGGTGATATGTTCATGATTGTCTATGTTAAATGATGTAGCCACATATTCAAGTTATGAAAAATGTTGTTTTTATTATGAAATGCCTCATGATTTCTTTCTCATGCCTTAAAGTTCTTTTCATGTCATTATTGAAGTATATCAAGCTCACATGTAAAATGTTCCTCTTGTTTCCCTTACTGGGCCTTCTGCTCACCCTTTATTTTGATGTGTGTTCCCAGGTTATGAGATGCAGTAATGAACCTAGGATGAACTTGAGGAGAAGCCTTTCAAGTGTTTAAGAAGAATGTTTTTTTTCTTTCATTTATTATGTTCCTGGTTTCCAAGACACTAAACCTTAAAGATCCTCGGTTTTGTAAAATGCAATGAAAGTTTATGTGATGAAAAGGTGGGATGCTATAAATACCCCAATTTTATTGTTATTTAAATATTCTCCTATTATAATAATTATGGTTCATGTTGACATTTTTCTATTTTATGACGTTGTTTTGTCTTTTTTGTATATCGTTTACTTTATATTATTTTATATGTATCTCCTTGGGGGTTTTGTATTAGGTTAATGTCATTGAATGTTTTAGTATATTTTTCCCCGTTGTGTGGTGGTTGAGACACTATTTCAAAGAGATACTTGAGACGTATCGTATAGTGTGTTTTTTCATAAAACCCTTATTAATTAAATCCTTAAAGTTTTAGTTTTTGAATTCATGAGAATGAGAATAGTTTTATAGGTATCTAATGTAAGGCTTATGACTTAGTTTGAATTTTATTTTTATTTTTTTCAATGTTACTAAACCAAGGAAATGCTACTTAGTATTTTTTAGTGTAAATGAAAAAATGGGAAGTAGCACAACATTTTTTGGATAGGCCTATGGCATGAGGTATGAGTTGAACAATATTTCATGAATCAAAAACACGATCTTCATACTAAAATGTTTTCCGGATTGAGGCGGTATTTTTATTCTAACAAAAGAATAGAAATGTAATAATCTTTTTGTTTATTGTGGTGTTGGAAAATTCCAGTTTGAACATTGGTTTAGGGAGTCAAGGGATTCTCCATATAAATGTTTTTAGTTCTACAAACATGAGGGGGAATATTCCCCATGTGAAATTAGACTATATCATAAAATAAATTTATGAAAATGTGTATATTTAAAATGGTGGTATTCCCCACTGTAGCCAAATTATAGGATCTACAACTAGGACTTTCAATAGTTATTAGGTGAATGTTTAACAAAGGGATTATGGTGCTATATAATTTCTTATATACTTTACAATATTTTCAATAAGCTATGAAATTGTCTTGATATTTTCACCAAGGACACATAGAAATAATTTTCCCAATAAATAGATCTGAGTCCCTCAACTCCAATTTTCACCGAAACTCATCTCTCAAACCATAGACACACATGAGTTATTTTTTAAGTTCTCAAAGCCCCATTCTATGTGGATTAATCAACGGAATCTATAAATTAATAATTTTTTATCTATGGTGTTTTTTTCAATTAATTTCCCCTACATGTGATCATTTTACTCCATATATTAATTCCATGTTATAGAATATTATCTCCCTCATATTTATGGTTTTTTTCTTTTTCATTTACTGGTGTGTTTGTAGAACGAAATACTTTGTAGATCGTAGTCTCCGCATAGAATATATGATGATAAATTGACGATATAGAACCATTCTCATGTGAAGAATATTAATAACTCTTAGAAATGTAATTTGTTTAATCTTAAATTTATTAATTTCTAACAAAAAATGATTTTGGTTTACAAATTTGAATAGTGATGCAATTATCATAATTTTTATTTAAAAATATTTTATATCAAAATTGTTTTATGATTATAAATCACGTGTTGTTTCTTTCCACTAAGATAATGTTATTCCACATAATTTTATACATATTGTTCTATATATTCATTTATTTGTATATATAATTTTTATTCATGGTTTATCATGTTAAAATTGAATAAATTTATAAATAATTCAATGGTATAATTAATTATTTTTCTAAAAAATTAAATCAGAATGTTTAACCAATATTTTGTTTCTTATAATTTTTTGATGATAATATTTATGTAATAAGGAATGTATAAATTATTTTTTATTTAATTTGTTATTGTATTTAGATAAGGAATATTAATATTTAATGATTTTAGATGATATATATTTTTAATGGAATGATTATGACAATTGATTTGTTAAAATCTTGAAAAAGAAAGAAAATTCTCGATGGCATTATTATATAATATTGGTTTTTATAGGGGAATCCTAGTGTCACCCATAGTCATAACCTATAAGAATTGAATTATATTATTAATGATGGAATTAAAAATTGTTTTTTACAATTGAAAAATTATTGGGGACAAGGTTATCCATTTCCCATTAAGGATGGATACGTTGTGTTAGGGGTCATGAGGTCATATTTACATGTGAAGATTAAATTTTATTATTTACTGAAAATATTAAATGTTCACTATGGTTTTTATTTGATGCCTAATGTGTTCTCTATAATTTATAATTTATATTAGATGTTATGTGATCCTAGAATGGTTGATGTGATATGTTTGGGATGGCTCAAGGTTGTGTCAGAGTTGATGCCTCTGATGGTAAGATGCATGGTGATACACATGTGGGTGTGATAGAACAAAAGATGATGGAATTAGTTTAATCTTGTATTACCCATTACATATCACATACTCTATTATTAATGTAAATGAATATATTTATTGGCCAGTGCTTGGGATTTTTAGTTTTTTTATATTCGTTTCTTTATACCTTGAGGCCTAATGATGTGTTTGGTTGCATCTATATATGTTATTTTGGGATGTTTTCATACAGTACCTAGAAATTTGGAATGGTAATAATGTTTAATTATTATTTGGGTGGAATGGATAGTTTTTTAATAATTAAAATTTTAATATAATCCATAGAAACCATGGAATTAGATGGACAGCACTTCAATTTCATGGAATTGAAATTGATGGATAATGAAATGTAATCTAAATAATGTTAATAATGGATAATAAATTAATTAACATGAACTAGGAGGGAAAATGTAAACATGAAATTTAATGTATCTCGTGAATGATTGCAGGCTTATAAGATGTAATATATTTAGCAATGGATATTGTTTGTCCATGTAATGAAACTTGTAGTTGATCATAAGACATAATTATGCCAACAATATGGTTTTGAGAAATATTATATCCATTACTTTCATTGATTACATATGACATCAGAACCATATTGGGAGGGAAACTATCACCCAATAGATAACTAGATGGTTTTCTCCCCGATATTATAATGGCGAGGAAGGATGGTTAACTAGCCCCATTGGAACGACTCTCTTATATTGATCTTTTTATGATACTATAAACGATATATAAAATTATCATATATGTTGATTGAAATATGTACTAGATTATGTTAATTTTAGAAGCATTTATCTCAAAATATAGCATCAATTGGATTATTACTTGTATCGTGGGTGTAGGACGGGACAGTCTGACTTATAATACCAGATGTATGATACACATAATACGAGTTGTGGTGGCTCCCAAATTTTACTTGGTTACTATAATGATATATTCTAGAGAATGATAACTTAATGACATTATTGAGATTCATTTTGTGAAATATAGACTAGGTTTTTATGTGATGGAATATATTTAGAGGAAGATGGGTCATTACATACAATGTTAGGGAAGAGAGGAAAACTATTGAGGAAGTAGTAGCGGGGTACCTTTAATTATTCATTATTAAAATATATGATCAATATTTTACACTTGACTTAGTTAGAGATATCCACGGTGAGTATAGTAACATAGTATAGTCATATAGCTGATGAGAAATGTTTACATGTTTTTTATTATATTTTTTTATAAATTCATTATATTTTTCACTACAGGATATTGAGAGAATCTGATTTAGAATTTTATTAAAATAACCCCCATATAAAAAATATATTTTCTTTTCAGTAGTAGAATTTTGGTGATCTGGTCAGTTATAAATATCTCATGTCTCTATGGGAGGTATTTTGGATTTTCATTAACTAAAATGTTTTCCAATTTGATAAATTTAGATTCCATTATTTTTGTTTCATCCCTTTATAGCGTTACATGTATTCACATGGGATTCAGTTTTAAAAATTACTAGATGATAATTGGTGTTTCTATGTTTTCTCTCTATTATAAATGATTCTCGTTGAGGATTATTCAATGTAATACATGCTATATGTATATATGATGTGACCTTGGTTCCAGTCCCAAACCTATGTCTTAATACAGGTAGGACTCAGGTGGTCACTATCATATTTCTATCATTGCTAGCAATGTAGGGGTACTCATATGGGGGACTGGGTCGGGACATCCATTTCCAACTATGTGATGAATTTCATAGTGGGTATCATTGAAATATGACTAATGTGATTATGTTTATTCCTCTCTCTCATATATTATTATATTGCTCATATGATTATGCACATATAATAATGTATCATTTCTAAGGTCTGTAGTAAAGTTTTCCATGGTATATGATAATAAATTTGAGATTAAATGTTTATTTATTATGGGTTATATACAATTCATATTATTCAATATTCATTTAAAAAATTATTTTCATCCCATTTTTTGTCATTTTTATTATTTAATCCTTGATAAAATTTTATAACATTTCCCTTACCAAGAATATCATCTCACCCATTTCATATGCATAACATTCCATAGGTTAGGAATCTCATTCTATCCTTTTATTAGTCTAGAATAGAGTCTAATGGAGTTTTTTATGGTTAAAAGTTCACATTTGAAACTTTTGTAGCCATTCCTCAAAAAACAATAAACTAGAAAGTTCATCTGAGTTGTGTGATATTATTGTAAGTTGTAATGATAATGTTTAATTTTTTGTTTGCATATATTGTATAATATTATGTGGTATCAATGTAAATTTTTTATTTATTTTCTATTAAAACTATCCCTAGTTTTGTAGGACATGGGTACTATAGTTGGAATATGATGATGGATTATTTATTTTTTTATAAAGTTTTGAGTGTTATGATAAAATATAATTAGTTAAAACTCTATGGATATGTCATATGGAAAATTTCAAGTATAAGATAACGACATTAAATTATATTATAGTTCAGATTTCTTGTTTTTCATGGAAATAACATCCATGTATGGATACTTTATGTGGATGTAGGATCTATAATAGATTAACATATGGGTAATAATCCATAGAATGACATGGTGGGTATTAAAATAATAATAATCATATATAGAAAAAATTTGACAAACTAAAATAATTATTTTAATATCCAATGTGATATTATTTTGTTAACATAAATTCTACTTATGAACCTATATGAGGGAACTAAATATGAATTATTTTAGGGAATTGAATAAAATATTATCATTTAAAATAAAAAATAATCTTTTGTGATTAAATTTTCTGTTTATGCATATTATTTATTGATTATTTATTACACTCTAGTATATTTAGCCCATTAAATTTATTAACATAAGTCCCAAATAAATAATTTTTTAGGGTTTAACAAATGGAATCCATGAAAACAATTTATTCCATGGATTATATGGTGATTTTCCCAACAAAAAACATAATATTACATGATATTTAATGAGAAATATTATGATTATTCTAAAGCTTCTATCATTATTTATAATTAATAGTGTTAACTAATAATAAATCCCATACATACCAGTAATGAGAATGATGGAATTTTCATATAATATTATGTGAAATAAATTACTATTGGAATGATATTCATCACACAATACAATATAATTTGGAAAGAAGAACTATGTAAAATGTCTCATGTGGAAATAATAATGCTTTAACTATGGATAATGAGGACAAAGTTTAGAAAACCTGTGATAAAATTTTAGTACATTGGTTAACATAATGGAGTGGAAAAATTTCAACATAATTTACCACTATTATATTATTATAGTGAATGTCGGTATTCAAATATAAAGTGTGTTTTTATAGATGAAAAGATCAATAGTTGTCAATTTTTTGATATCAAAATTCATTACCAATATGAGTCCACTAACCAAAATCAAATTAATAGATTTATTATTTAACTAAATATTGATTTAAAAATGTATATATATAATTTTTCTTTATAAATAATTTATATAAAAAGTTGATTTTCTATTAAAATTCCTTGTTTTTAACTATTCGTCAAAAAATAATCATTCAAGATAATTATCAAAAAATAATCCCTTAGAAAAATATAAAATTAATTTTGTCGAAAGTGAAAAATATTTATTTCAATTAAATATTATAAATGGGTCAAAAATGATTTTCTTAATTGGTGTCAAAAAATGTGACAAAACAACTTTCAAGAAAAAGTATATTTTTAATCATAAAAATTGATTCACTATTATCTCTTGTATAGAAAACAAATAAGATAAATGGAGAAAAATTGACTGAATATATAATATATATATAGTTCAATAAAATAGTTCACCCAAAGTGTTTTACAAGATCTATTTAGTTAAAACATGTTTATTTTAATAAAAATATTTTTTCAGAAAAAGATAATCATATATTCAAATGTTTTTATTACCACTGATAGATAATTGGTCACCAAATATATCATTTAATATTCTTGTCTAAACCATATAATTTTATAATTTGATTAATAATATTAAAATATTTCATTTATAAGATAAAAGTGATAATTATCCTATATTACTATATTAATAATATGACATATTTTATTAAACATTGTGTGGCATTTAATGAAAACTAAAATTAGTGTTACATGTAAGATAAAATATCAAAAAGAAATAAATCATTTCAAAAAACAATTTCAAAAAATCATGGAATATTTCTATTAGAGAACAAATGAAATAATTTCATACAATCTAATAAATGAATGAAATATAAACAAATAAACTGATATCCAATGCAAAACATTACATGAAAATTTTATCACATTATCTTGATAAATATAAAAATTAAGATGTTATCATAAACTAGAAAAATTAAATGCTACTAAAAATATAAAATAAATTTAGATATTTTTTCCAAATTAAAATTAATTATTTATCCCTGAACATAAATATATAAATTTAATATAATATTATTATCCATCAAATGGATATTGGATTAAGATAACAATTATTATGGATTCAAATATTTGTTAGTAATGGTTACATAGTAGATATAAAATCACTAAAATGAACTGACTAGATTTTTTTTACTAATTATCAAAATAAATATGATAATTCGACTGAAAATGTTCCATTCAACATGTATTAACTTACTAATAATACCATCCCACTATTTTTAGGTGCTTAAATTTCTATAGGTTATGAAAATAATTATATCTTTTAGGGATAATTGAGAAAGATCTAGGTGGAGTTATAACATAAGGAATATTTAATTAGGGTTTATTATATTGATAATAATCAATGACACAGAAATATAATTTTTATTAAATTTTATGAGATTATTCTATTATCTATCAATAATGTGAAAAAAATTTCATTTTAGGTTGGGAAATTACCCTTGGTATCATTTTTTCCTTTATAAAACATTTTATTTTAGAAAAGGACCTCAGAGTATGGGTCTAAGAACCTACAAAATTATGGAATTAATAAAGAAAACATCATTAGTATGGTATTAATAGAAAATTATTATATTATATATCATCAATTATAATCGTTGAAAGAGAATTTAGGAACATCATGATGTGTTTAATAAATATATACATTATTTTCATAGTAACATTATAAATATATATGATAATGATTAATAAAAATTTATTGATATATATGAAAATCATGTATGCTAAAATTTTGGATACTATAATACACCTTAGTGATTCCTTGAATTTATTGGAAGTGAAACAAACCATAATCTCATGAGAATTTATTGTTAGAACTAAGGTTATGATCGTGACTAAAATTCTAAAATCATGTTGTTTGATGTGAGTATCGTGGGAAAAAATAATGGTAAATTGATAATAAATGGAATGATTTCTTAATTTTCAAATGATATCAATTAATTTACTATGTCCCATAAAATTTAGTGATATCATTATTATAAACAAGGAAACGATAGTGGAAAATTTATTAATCATAAATCTATTGATTATATGAGAAACTCTAGAGGTTATTCCTTTAATTATGAAATATTATCTAATATTTTAGATGTTTTTGTTGTATCAAATAATATTTTACTAAATGGGTAGGTATATGAATCATGGTATATTTTCACATGTTACATGATTGGAAATAATTTTTTATGTTTCTCTATAGACATTAATTTTGGCCGTATTAGGTAACAATAAGATGAATGGATCAATTATTTGTGGTTAAGTCCTGTAATATGTAATGTAAAATTCAAACATTACCATTCATGAAGATAATTGTGTCCCCTATATTCATAGAATTGTTATTTCATTATAGGGTTTAGATCAGAATGGGTGTACAATAAAATATGAAAGGGATGGAATTAATATCATTGAAGACATTAATATAATTATTAAGAAATATTGATTATTAATATTTATATCTTTAATGGGAATAAAAATACATGGAATTTTGGGGGAACCTATGTAATAAAAAGGGATATAACAATTATTTCAATATAAATTTTGGGAAACACATCTGAAATGGTCATGAAGAGTTTGGGTCCTACTATGAATACCTCAAACTATGGGGTCATGTACATTGTTATGTTTATATATGATCTTTACTAGATTGTGAATATTGTTATTCAAATAAATACGTCAAATGTATTTTAGGTGTTTGAAACATTAAATTATTCTCTAGATAATAAAACTGATAAATACATAATTATTATGGTGACTATAAATTATATCGAATACCTATCAACTACATTAATTATATTTAGTGACTATAATTAAATCACTTTTAATCATATTATAGAGTTATATTGTATATCCAGGGGGTTCATATTTGTGTCTAAGATTTAATATTATTCATATTTGTTTATGCATTCTTACATTCTTAGGCATGCAAAAAAATAGTATACCACAATGGGTGACTACCATATTAATTTATAGTGATTATATACCAATTAGAGTACGACATATGAATAACTCCAGAGAAACCCACCGCCATTTTGTTTTAATTTATCGGTGTTTGGATATACTTTTAACACCCAAGTCAAACATGATTTTCATGACTCTAGAGGTATTTAATTATTTTTAGTAATTTCTTCTAAATGTAATGGGATTAAAAAACTTATGTAGATAGACATATAATTTTAATTAGAATATTTAGAAAAGATTTCGTGTTCAATGAATCAAAATTTCCTAAAAACAAACATCTATTCAATGAGTTTTTTCACACACCCAAAACATGGTATGCTATGGTTGATTATGTAGTTGATATATATCCCCCATTGAGACTCCTCAACCAACTCAATATAAACATTAACTCATAAATCCATCTCATTTGGATTTGGAATCTTATTAAGATACTAAAAATTATAACCAAAATATGAATTACCATTTCAATAGGGATGGACAAGCGAGATTAAGTATGGTTCCATCTATGTTTTCATATCCTATTATGGTATGATATTTACTCTACATAGCTTTGTATAATTGTAATTTGAATACAATGAAAAATAATTAATTAAATAATGGTATTAATTTATAATAACAGATAAATTCCAAAATTTTTGAAATAAATTATTTAAATATATAAATAGATTTTCTGTAGTTAATATGGTAACACTACAAAATGTGAATTTATTAATTAGTTATTCTCAACTAAAGAGGAATACACAATATAATTTAAAGTTAAATAAATATATAGACTTGATAATAGGGGTTTCTTCAAAGAGAATAAATATATTACAATATATTTTTTCACTACTAGTATATCATTTTAATATTAGTATTTTGGTATATATTTCAATTTTTTAATCTACTTATATATAAAAATAATATTAAAATTACATTCTCTCATGGTATCTAATATGACAAATTCTGAAAAACATTATATGCAAAGATTGGGTCAATATTTATATATAAACAATGAAATTTTCTAAAAAAATAACTTTATTTTTAAATGTAGAATTCAAGATGATATTATAGAAAAAATTATTCATAATTTTTTTTAAAAACAATGTGAATACATTTTATTCAAAATTTTGTATAAAATAAATTTAAAACTACACTCTTTATTTAATTTGTTATATTAATTTTATTATTCATCAATATATTGATAATATTTTTATCACCTGTGTTATAATTAATTTTATTTTTAGTTTTAGTTTTTTATCTAATATAGTATATTTTCTTAATAATAACATAGGTTTACAAATTATTATGTATAAGAAACAAAAATTGAAATATCTTTTTCTAAATATATATATATATATATATATATATTCATGGGGAATTGAAATAGAATATGATTGACTTATTAATTTCCCTATTTGTTCAATGTTTATTGAACATTAATTTGTATCATTCATAAACTATTTCCTCCAGTATATTTTTTATATTTAGAAGTGTTAAATAAGTTATCAATTTGATTTTTTGTTTTTCGTATAGACGTTTTTCCATGACCAGTGTACCGATTTATTTGATAATTTTGAAGCATGAATGATAAATTAAATATTATATTTTATCTATTTGAATTAATTTTCATGGAATATTTGTAATTTAATGTCTTGGATTTCCCATGTACTATTTTTACCTATTATATGCATTGATCTCGAGACTAGGCATTGAGACATCGTGTGATTCTGAGACTCGGTGTTCCCAAAACAATTGTTTGAAAAGTATTAATCCTTTTAATATAACACGCATAAGGTTTTAGAAAACATGTTGAATAATTCATATATATGTTCCCAGCACCAAAATATGAGGGCATCATTTTACTCATTGTGCGAGTTTTCCTCCAGGCATTACTTTAGTTTTGTCTGCAAGTTCCTTCTTTGAATAAAACATTTAAAATGTAATCATCATCAAATACTGTAAATAAATATTATTTTAAGTGATGAAATGTCTTGATTCATTTTCAATAAACCATTTTTAGGATTACAAGGTTATCACTATAACCTTTAAATTCCTCAAATATGTTTAAAATTAATTCTCTTGAATGAACGGTGTAAAATCAAATAATGGATCGTGGATCTTCATGACAACGACGTTAGATGATCTAATCAATGAGAAAAATGAAACTGTTCCCCATTAAGGACCGATCCAAACTCCATATAGGGTGGATGTTTCATTGCCTCTTTTCCCAATTTATAACATCCATGACAAGCACATGACCATTCATATACATTGATATATGATTCATTCTTTATTGTAGGATGGATAATTGATGTGGGGTTAGCGAGAGATTAGATTATCCTATTCATTTATACTTATAATGAGAACGGATCTATTCCAATATAAACAGAATGCAAGGTTTATTCTATAGTAATTCATTGTGCTTTTCTCTCCCCCATTCTTGGCATTTTTTGTATTTGAAACCTAGTGATCATTGCTCGATTCTCGGGAGGCTCCGAACTTGATCATACCGTTGAATTAGAGGAAAGAAGAAAAATTGGCTTAATTAGTGTAGATTGGGACTTGAGGGAAACGTAGATGTATTTGTAAAAGTTTTTAACATTATTTTATGAATGGAGAGTCACAAAATAATCTAGTTTAGTGAGCAGTGCACAACAGAGCAGCGACAATGATTGGATGCCAACCAGTAGAGCTGGCATCATTAGAGGTTACAGGACGCTGTGTTACACTACATGGGATGCAGTGGCGGTCATCATGGGTGAATGATTGACTATACTAACCCAGAAATTGTCTAGGCCGGTGTGGTAAGAAAGATCTAGTGGGACAGGTTGACCCGATGGGTCGGGTTAGAACCATATGGTTATGTTGAACCCGGCGGGTAAGGATAAACCCGAGTCGGACTCGAGTGGCTAGATTGGGCCACTATCGAACATGTAAATCTACTATGAGCCACAATAAAACAATATTATGTGGGTCAGGGTATCTAAGATGTGTTCAAATACCATGGTAGCTCAAGATGTCGTGGGGTAGTCGATCGTAGGGGTAGTCAGATCGGGTGGTCGACTTCCACAGTTTGTCTTTGGCCTAATGAACCCCCTTATGATTTTTTTTGAAATATCCCTAACCTTCAAATCAAGCATTTGTTTGATGATTCATCTATACAATTGAGACCTTTATGAAGATATGTTCATTTCAATATATCTTAAGTGGGATTTTTTTGGAATGATCATATGACCTAATGGATTGAGGGGAGAGTTCTCCGTGAATGAAAGTGCTTTTAGAATACATTTATGTTGATGGGTTAGAACATTAGATTGTGTGTCTTATAGATATTGTGTGACTTATAGAGAATGTGTGTCATACGTAGATTGTGTGTCATATTGAGATTTTTTCTATTATAGAGACTACGTGTGTTTTGGAGCATGTGTAATTTGTTAAATTGAGTATATTTGTATGATCATGATATATTATATATAGGCATATATTAGTGTGGAGAAACCTATCAATTCCTAGTGGTATTAAATGGTGGTATTTAAATTGTGGTATTCCTTTATGGTAATTCCTTTGTGGTATTCTATTATGGTATTTCTTCATGATATTTCCTTTTTGGTATTTTCTTTGTGGTATTTCATTATGGTTTTGGGGGTCCTACTATGAATTGTTTTACTCACACTGAAAAGGGATTTTCTCACCCATGTTGTTTCTTGTGTAGATGATTGAATACTGGATGGAGAATTAGGGAGACCAAAACCATGTTCTGCCTTGTGAGAGTGGACATGTGAATGCTTATTCCAGTAGCTTTTCAAATGAAAGCACTAATAACTATTACTTTATAGTTTGGACTTATGGATGCATACTCTTTTCATTTAATGGGCTTTATTGGGACATATTTACATTCTATTAATTTTATTATTGTACTCTATATTGTATTATATATTGGCATTCATGTATTGTTTAATTAGTGCTTTTACATTTCAACATTTATTTGACATTTGTTTACACACACATAAATTCTTATTTAATATCTTTTGTGCATACATTGATTGACTCTTCAGATAAGAGTTATTTTCTTCCACATTGTGGAAGTGAAAATATAGGAGCTTCTGCATGTACAAAAGGTTAGATAGATTGTGGAAGAGTACACTGAGGGATTTATTGACCCTTCACAGTACTCCAAAGATATTGTATGAGGCCCTTCCATCAGGTTTTAGACCTTTAAGAAGGGATTACGATGAAAGATAACAAAATCAATGATATCCCTTAGAATTCCTACTTATATTGGGGTACTTCAGTATCCATATTAGTAGAGATATTTATAGAGGGGCAAGTATAGTTTGTGGGAGATAAAAACATGCCCCAAATAGATGTGACCTCTGCAGTAGGTAGTCGATGGTAGTCACATGGACCCAATCAGGTCAGGAACTTCATGATATAATCCTAGGACACATGGTTAGTGTTGTGGGTCTCCCCGAGTAGCCCAGGTTAGATAAAGGATATTATGTGTTACTTTTGTTTTGTTTAGGGACGTCTATTATGACATGGACTGACTTGTCGTACAGTTGATCAAGAGACAGTCAAGGGGCCACTAGTATAGAGTTTTTTTGACCATAGTAATGGGACCAAGTTTTCCTTTTTAGTGACAATGAATCATTGGCATCATAGGACAAAATTACACATAAGAGAGAGCAACTGATAACTCATATGCTAACTTTCCCAACCCTCTGTGTAGTGTATGATTTTAGTCCAACGATTCCTACAGTGGTGTCAGAGTATGAAGACATCTCTACTTCAGATGTTATGGTTTTAACTCCCCATAGAGAGTTCAAAATCTTCATTAATATATTCCATAAGAAAAACAGATATTAACACTTGCTTATCGAATGTCTCATATTGATCTTCATGAGCTGAGGGTATAGTTGGAGGACTTATAGAGGAATGTCTTCTTGAGACCTAGTGTTTCATCCTCAGTATCCTATTTTGTTTTCTGAAAAGTAATATGGGAGCTTTAGGTTATGTGTCGAAATATGGAGGCTAAACCAGGTGACCATGAAGAATATATATCCACTATTGAGGATCGATGAACTTTTCGGTCAATTGAAATGGGTACAGTGGTTCCCAATGATTGAATATAGATCTGGATATCACCATCTACAATTCTGGGATGAGGATATACTATAAATATACACCAGATTTCATTATAGCCACTATAAGTACTTGGTGATGATGTTTGAAATAGATAAATCCCTAACAGGTTTCATGCGACATAAGAACTAAATATTTCGTACTCACATATACCGATTCATGGTGTTCTTCTATGATTAAATCCTAGTTTACTCACTATATTTTTATGAGAATGAAAGACATTTGATGATATTCATTGACACACACTGAGAAAATCATCTTTACAGGAAGCTCTTTATGTGTGAGTTTGTGAATTTAGAGGTCTAATTTATTGGACATATCATTTCCATGGATGAAGATGTAGAGGATCCAATGAAGATAGAGGCAATGACTATTTAGGAACCACCCAAAAAAGATGCCACGGTGTGGATTTTCTTGGTTTGTCTAGGTACTTTTGGAGGTTTTTATCTAAATTATAAAGAGTAGTAGCATCCTTGATAGCTTTGACAAAAAATGAACAGTTTTTCATGTGCATGGAGAGGTCCCCTAAGTGTTTTTTGTAGTTTAGGTAGATATTGAAGAAAAACCCCATATTGATATTGTCAAGGAGTGTACCTAGAAAGTAATGTTTTTGATGTATCTAAAACTAGGTTTAGTTGTGTCTTGATGTAGGGGAAACCAGTGATTGACTATGGTTAACACTAGTTGAGACGAAATGGGAATAAATATGTGACTGATGATCTTGAGTAATTAGTGGTAGTCTTTGCTTTAAATATGTGTACACACTCCCCAATGTGTGAGAATTTGGTTGTCTACTCTGACCACAATAGTCACAAGTATAACTTCTATCTGAAAGATTTATACTTGAGACCTAGACAATGGATAGAGTTCCTCAAGGACTATGACTTTGATATTTTATATACTACTTGAATGGGGAATATGGTGGAAGCTTCTCTTAGTAGGAGGTCCAGTTCGCTGTTTTTGAATGAGGCATCAGTGTAGTTGGGCTTGTTGAACATATAAATTGTTGACAGGGTGGGTGTAGCTTACCTCTAGCCAATGGTCGTTACCCCACCACTATTAAAGTGAGATAGGGAGTTACGACATGGGGATACAAGCTATTAGACATTACATGGTCATATTTATATCAAGCATGCCCCTGATAGATATTATAATGATGGGGATCATATAGTTCTTTTCAGTTGGTGAAAATTAGTACCATTGGGGTTTTGGGATAGGTTTTTTAGGGAGTTCCATACATCCCATTTGGTGGTATATCTTGGTGTGTAAAATATGTACTAGGACATATGGTGTTAGTTTTGGAGGCCAGGGATGACAAAGGGAGTTGAAGAGTTTTCCCTCGATGCCTCACTTGTTAGGAGGTGAAGGTCAAGTACCATGTTCAAGTGGGATTAAATTATCCCATTGATGTGATTAAATGGATGTGTGGTTGAATATTTATTGACATCATGATAGGTATACCATCTACATTAGGTGGACATGAAATGATCAGGGTTATCTTTTACAGACTCATGAATTTAGTCCACATTGTAGCAATTCAAGAGAAGAGTTTCGTAGAGAGATTGGGATTCCTCTACATGGAGGAGATAGATCGAATCCATGGATTTACATAACTAATAGTCTCCAATCACGGTTCATTATTTACATCCTGATGGGGAAGGTATTGTATAAATCATTTGGGACTCACTTACACTTGATGAACTCATTTAAACCATAAATGGATGACCATACATGGATGACTATACAAGTTCTATAGGGAATGATCAAGATTACCTGTATGATTTTGGTGGTAGTTTGGAAGATCACCTAGACATATTGGAGTGTACATAAACAAATTCAACCATTACATCATAAGTATGGAACTATTCATGACATTTTGTGGGCTAACTTTCAGGTCACCACATTGCTGGAAAAGGCCATGAGAGTCAGCACTCATGGAAACGTAGGTACTGCCAGTGACTAAAGAAAATATGTAGATTATCTAGGAGTGTCGGAAGACAGCATAGATATATCAGATGTCTTATGCTCATAGATAACGAAGGCCTTTGGAGTTCATGGCGGGAGACCATGTGTTCCTTCGAGTCTCACCTCAATGCAAATCAATGTTAGTTTTTTAGGGTGGAAATATATCTCCATGATTTTTCATACATTTGTATAAACAATGTAGATATGGAGATGAGGCAAGCTGGTTGGATCAACCTCCACAGTTAGATCTGGTATATAATTTCTTCCCCATTTTATAGCAGATGATGTACGTGCATGACCTCTCGCACATCATTTACTGGGGAGAGTTGTACATTGATTATGGGGAGAATTTTTATGAGTAACAAGTGGTGATCTAGGATCGATAGGAGATGACCCATCATGGGTGGTTGATTTCACAAGTGCATGTGCAGTGGCAGCACGAAAGTCTTCAAGAGAGAACATTGGAGTTGGATGATCAAATTTGTTCTTAGTTCCCTCATTTGTATGAGTTACCATTTTGATGATTTTGGGGACTTAAATACCTAAGGTGTGGAGATAATAATATCTATTATTTTCTTTGTATTGTTTTTATATATTATATAGATTTATTTTGAGACCAAGAACTAAGATAGTGTGCGATTCAAAGGCTCAGTGTTCCTGGGTCAATTTTTTAATAACATTTATCATTTTAATAGAACACACGCATGGTTTTCCTATAAAGTTGAATAAATCCAAAAGTGTTCCCAGATATTAAATCCGAGGGTGGAATTGAAATCATAATGCATGTTATATCCTTTGTGGGTCTTATTTTTTTCATTTCAGTTCTTCTGTGAAAAAACGCAAAAAGAACAAAATCCTCATTAAATAATTATGAAAAATTATTTGTGGTTACAAAATAGACTGTTTCCTTTTAAATAATCCTTTTTTATAAATATAGTGTTATCAAAATAACCCTATAATTCCTATAATACATAAAAAAATAATCCTTTAAATGAATGATGATGAATCGAAGAACAGATCATGGATCATATCAATAATGATGTTGGGGAATCACATAAATGACGACAATGCAACCATTTCTCATCAACAACTGATCCAAAATCATATTAGTGTGCTTGGTTCCTTTAATATTTTATCCTTTCAAAAAATACATGATGAATGCATGTCAATTCACTCACAAATTGAAGAACAATTCAGTCATTGTTGCAGGATGGGTTATGGAAATAGGATTTTCAAGAGATATGTTTATCCAATTAGTTTGTCCTTGTAATGAGAATTAATGACGGCCAACACAAAAAATTTTCAAGGTTCTTTCTTTGGGATTTCTTTTTTATTTTATCTCCCTCGTTCTTGGAGTTATTCTCTAATGGATCCTTGTAATCATGACTCAATTTTCTAAGAGTCTATGAACACGATCAGACCCTCGAGATAAAGGAAAGACAATACAGAGGCCAGATTAGTGTAGATAAGGAACCGTGTACCAAAAATGACATTTTAATTAATTTATTCAATAAAGTTATTAATAATTTAGTATTGTTGAAGAAATTGGGGAGGTGATAAGTGTCGGAATTAGCGCCACATGCAACGCGGCAACAACGGATGTCGAGCCGACGGAGCCAGTGAGATTGGAGGTTACATGATGTGGCACTTCAGTAGTCACTGAATGATAAAAAAATAGTATACTATCCTAGAAATAGGCAAATTTGGGTGAGTGGTTGGGTTTTTATAGAAGGATATGCCGATGATGTGGTCTGAGGTGACTCAGTGGGGTGGGTTGGACCCGAGCGGTCAAATAGGGACATGTTCGATAGTGGCGATCAACCATGAGCCACAATCAATCAAGATAACATGAGATCTAGGTATTTGGGGCACACATGACCACCAAGATAGGTTTAGATACATGGGTTTTTCGAAAATGGCGGTCGATTGCAACTATCGACCACCTTGGTTTGTCGGTGGGCTAGTGATGCCCCTTCTGATTTTGTTGTTTGAACGTCCATAACATTCAAACCAAATGTCTATTTGATAATAGGTCTAGGGTGGTGGGACCCTTATGATGAGAAGGAAATTTTTTGATATCTTATGTGTGTTTTTTAGGGAATGTGTATACAAAAGAATGGATTTACCTGTGATTCATCTCGAAATGAGAATGCATTGAGCAAACATTTCAATGGTTACCTATAACATAGAGACTATGTATCTCAATGAGACTATGTTTCTTATGGAGATTATGTGTATTATAGAGACTAAGTTTATTATGTATATTTTATGTATTATGGAGAATATGTGTCTTATTGAGACTATGTGTCTTATTGGATTTAATATATTTGTATGTGCTTGATATATTCTTTATATAAATGTATCAATGTTGAGCTCACTATGAATTCCTTTGTAGTATTCCTTTTAGGTAATCTATGGTGGAATTCAATCATGGTGTTTCCTTTATGGTATTTACATTGTGTTCTTCTATTATGGTATTAATTTCTGGTATTTTCTTTTTTGTATTTCCTTTGCGGTATTACATTGTGGTTTTGGGGTGTCAGACTAAGTATTGTTTTACTCATCCCTGCATGGGATTGGCCCGCATGTCTTAAGTCGTATATAGATGGTTGAATATTCGACCGAGTTTTAGTTAGACAAGGACCAGGTCATGCCTTGTGAGTCTGGATAGTCCATGGTGAGTTTGGGAAACATTTCTGATGACATTCTCTATATGTCATACTTTATAGGATGGACATGAGGCTACATACTCTTTTCTATAGGTGGGCTTTTTTAGGGCCTATTTTCGTTCCAATACATTCACTGTATTACTTTTGTTGTTGGATGTATTTTTTTCATGAATTTTTTATCCTAGTTATATTACATTTTATCATCTTTGGTTTGGATATGTGTGTGTATGTAAAGGTACTTAAGAAAATGCCTCCCATTTTTTATATATACTAGCTCAATTCTAGTAACCATCCCCTGGCCTATTGGACATAGACTTCAAGTAGTCATGAAATATTCCCCAATAAAATGTATCTTGAAATGTAACTTATACTACTGGTAATCCTGCCTAGGCTTATTGTGTTTTGGTATTTTGACTTGTCATGATTTCCTTACACAAGTGGACAATGATTCACCAATCCTCTACATGTTTACTACTAGCCATTGATTAATAATAATCTTAATTCATCTTATTGGTCATCCTCTTCAACCCCATTTTAAGACCATTATTTAAAGTGTGATTCATGGATTCTACATATTAGATGAGGGTTACCATCTTCTATCTTTGGAAGGGGAAATTGATTACCCCCAAGCCATCATAGATTCAGTCCGATTTTCATGATCATCATTCCATCCTATATATTTACCTAGTCATTCAATCTTCTGGTTTGAAAATACTAATTAAGGTTTTTTTGCCTCTCCTTCATATGAGGTAAACCTTCAAGCTTCAACAACTCCTTGGTTCACTGCTCATGCATCACCTCTGGTGGATCTTTGATGTTTGTTGTATTTATGTGAGAAGATGTCGAGAAACGTACCCGATAAAAGATGATCTAAAATAATGAGACTCAGATAAACATATGGTTTGGAAAAAATTACATGGATTAAGATACTTATGATATAAAGAAACACATAACTAGAAGGGATGTGGACATCCATGTTAATCTACACCTAGTAGTTTGTGTTGGTTAAATGTTCATGATCATCATTTAATAGTAGTGGAATTATTCACTTCCGGTGTTCATTTCATGAATGCTGGTCCCAATGGAATGGAAGAACATAAGTCTTCATGTTAATTTATTCTTTGATGTTTTTTTATAGTTCTTATATTCTATAATTTTTTAATTAACGGTTCAGGTTTCTTATGGTAAAATTTAAGTTAGGTCATATTTTGTGTCTGTTGTATTTCTACTACCAGGATCACCATTCACCCTCACAAAATGGTATTAGATGTTTACCAGTTATTTTCAATCTATCAAAAATATCCTTTTCTTGATATTATTATTTCATTTTTACATTTCATATTGTTATGTATTTAGATGATTTTACACATTAAACTCAGTAATAAATTACCACTACCATTGTTTAAAGTAATTTGATTCATCCTGCATCACATCTAACTTTCTCTACCTTTCATATCCATTTGGATACAAGATTATATACCTAAGAGATTGGTCAATTTTTAGGGGTGTACAAATAATTTATTCTCAAATAATATAGTATCTACTCTGTCGGTGATCATGTTAGCAATTAGATTTGATGTCAATAAATTTGATGGTGAAAATGACTTTAATTTATGAAGAATTATGATAGGATCCAAGATTTTAATGTAGGGACTAATCGATGCCCTTTATGGGACCTAGAATCCTCCTATAATTATGAATGGAATTTTACTACCTATTATAGAATATAATGATGTTTCCTCAGATGTTTCAATTCAATCACATAGCTCGCTTTTACATTCTGTGGGTGATAAAGTTCATAGAGACGTTTATTATCATTCTAATTCTAGTAGAATTGGGATTAAAAATGAAAACAATAGTATTGATTCTTATTTAGTTGGTAGGAATTAAAATAAACCACATGTTTAAATTAGAAATGAAAATTGTTAATTAAATTAATTATAACCATGAAGAATTTAATAATGTTGTGTTATATTTATCCAATAGTAATGTTTTCATTGAAGATGAGGATCCAAAAAATGAACCTATTAATATCCTTAATTAATTCCTATTACACTATAGTAGAGAACATGATCCATGGAATAAAATATTTAACCTGGGAAAAAGTTAAATTATCCCTTATTTATAAGGAACTACATTCTAATCATAAAATCAATAGTGAGACTGAGAAAATGTTCGCAAATGTTAGAACTAAAATTTAAAAAAAAATAAATATTTTAATATAGAAAATAAAATAATAAATAAATAAACCAGTACTAGTTCTAATTAATTGGAAATGAATGTCCCTGGTTTTCATTATAGAAAACCAATACACAATAAAGATGAGTGTAGGAATCTCAATCATGAGATAAACTAAATACAACCCATTGATCATTCCCTTCTTGAGGTATCTAGTTATAAAACTCATGAGGTTCGTAATATGTCAACTCATGCAATCAATAATGAGTGGTTCCTTGATTCAGGTTTTCTTTTTCAATATATCTCTCATTATAGTGTCATTTATTTAATTGGAAGAAATGGTAGAAAGATATTTCCACTTTGGTAATAACAGCTTGTGTATGTTTTAGAGTGGGGGTTTTTTCTAGCTAGAACATGATGCACATGTTATCATTAATTAGTTGATTTTAGGTATGTTACTAAACTTCCATGAAACCATATTTCTGTAGGGGTCCTAGACTAATAAAGGATCACCATTATTCAAGAAAATTCTTGTCTTTGAATCTCTAAGAGCACTTGAACCTTTCTTAAAGGTTAAATAATAAATGGGATTCATCTCTAGAAATGATAGACCAATTCATGAATTTTGTTTAGTAATTACTCAACAAAAAATAACAATACTATACTTTGGAAAAGGATATTACGGAATGTTAGCTCTAATGTCTTTTAAAGACTCAACATAACTCCAATAAATCATCTATTTTGTAAATATTGTGTAATGGGAAAGGCTAATAGGGTTATATTTGGAATGTCTAGTTTCATATCCACCATCCCCTTAGAATATTTACACAAGGATATATAGGGTACAAATATGAAATATTACCATGGTGAATGATTCTATTTTGGTAAATGGATAAATTATTTTTCTAGGATGGTGTACATTTACATTTGTAAAAAAATATAATGTTCTCCAAAACATTAATATATGAAAATCATGAGTTGAAAATCAGATTGGGAAGAAACATAAATCTCTAATATAGACAATGGGATTTAATATTAATTGATTGAGTCCATACAATTTTTTGAGTCAGGATCTGTTAAATGACGAAAATATTTACAAAAACACTGGAAAAAATTAATCTAGTATAAAGGATGAATTTGACCATCCTATAAAGAGTTTGGAGTTTTTTGACATGCTCATTCTTTCCCCAATATTTTTGGAAGAGGCTATTAGTACTATTTTGCACCGATTTAATATGTGTCCCTATTTTGCTGATATAAAGATACATCCTTAAAAAATTACATAATCTTGTATTTTTGATAGTACCATAAATTATTACACATTAAGGATCATTTTGCGTTTATATTTTTAAATAATTAGGATATCTTACATACATTACATACCACATTAATAAAAGAGGATAATACTAAAATAGAAACCATTTCTTTTAAAATATAACAAATTAAAATTTAAAACATGATTTCTTCAAAAAAAAAACTCTATGTCAAACATCACGACTCCCATATTTCTCTTAAAAATCCTTATATCCTTTGAAAAACATTTTAAAAACATGGGATGAGTAATAAAATTAGTAAGAGATATAAATAAAGAATGCGTTAGTCATGTGATGACATAAAAACCAATATAACCCATAATCATAAAAACTTATATGCATAGAGACATCATGTAGTTTCCTTGTAATATATTTATCATATCACTATTATATTCACCCATGCACATGGAATAACCTCTTGGTCAACTTCCATCTCTGGAGTACCCAATGCATTGAATATCTAAAATGGGGCTCTCCGTCATATTATGATTTATAATGGGCTCAATCCAACATATCTAGAGATATAATGGGATCAAACCAACATATACAATGTACATGGATCATATTATATTAATAACATTTCATGAAAATATGAAGAAACTAGTAATTCCATGTACATATAAAAAACAATCTTTTGAAATCTATTAAAGAGAGATTTAAAAGGACTTTAAAATGAAATTACCTTAAAATATAATTGGATTGAGAATTAATAGAATGGAATGGATATGTTTATACACTATAAATACACATAGTTCCACATAATATAATCAAAAAAATCCTCACATAAATAATCTTAATACCTCATAATGAATAAAGAATAAGGTTAACCTAATGACTGGAAACTGGGTTAAGAATTCCCTTACTTCAGGTTCTTCTTACTTCAAATGTGTTTAAACATCCATTATAATGGTAAAAATAATGTTAATACTATATAAATGAAATATATTAATGTTTATAACACCTTAAATGATCATTTTAAAACATAATTTGACACATTTATTTAAAAATATTTTGTTACTTTCATTGCTTCGAGTGTGTTCTTTACAATGTGTCCATGATCAGTTCATAATGGATATTCTTTTTGATTGGAAGTAGAACTTCAGAAATTAAATAGAGTTGTATTTTCATGTTTAAAAAACCATAAATTATAATATTTATCATATTGAATTCTGAAATGAGTAAAATTCATAATTTTAATCACTATTGATATTGTTTTAGGTCATTTTTGTGATTTGTTAATCGTAATGAACTCATTTTGTTTTATAAATTAAAACTAGGTGTAGAAAAGGATTCCAAAACAGTGGATGCGATGTTATACATATATTATAACCTGGTACAACCATAAATATGATTCAATGACCATACTTAGTGTAATTAAAGAAAATTGAAGTCAAATCACCCACATTGTAAATAATTCGACACACCACAGACAATGTTTTTATCCATCGAATAAGTTGGAGAGAACAAGAAGAATATTGATAAATTTTACATGAACATGAGAACAACTAGAATATAAATATTTCCTGATCTTTCAGGCATCTTGGAGAATTTTAGTGTATAGACTATAACAAATGGAAAGGAAAGGAAAGGAAAACACATGAAAAAGGAAGAGGATTTTTTACCTCTTGATCTCTTCTCCTTGAGATCCTCTTTAAGGCCCTTGATTTTGTCCTTTGGGTGAGACCAGTAGGTATTGGATGTGGGAAAGAAGATTAGTGAAGGAATTTGGAATAAATTAGGCAATACTAAATTCTTGAGATATGTGGGAGGAAGAGGATAATGGGGGTGATATTTGAAATGGAGGAGAGGAGGTATTTTCCATTATTTAAGTCATTATTAAAAATAATAATTTTTTTCAAGAATATGAATAATATTAATTTGTGTGACCCCAAATAGTAATAATGGCATGTGATTTCAAACCAAGTGGTCTTACATCATCCATGCATCACCTATGACACTATAAAAAAGTATTTAGCATTTATCGTATTTTAAAATTCATAAAAAATTTTAGAATTTCAAAAAAAACAAAAAATTAACTATCACCATTTTTTGATGTGTAGATTCCAAAAATGGACCCCATTTTTTGAAAATAATTTTTTTAATATTATTAATTTAAATTTTAATTAAAATCATACATAATTAAAAAATTAATAATTTTATTTCTATAACTCCTTTTATATCACCTTGAAAAATAAACCAATATGTCATTATCTTAAAGTCATAATAAAATAAAATAACAGTACAATTTACTATGGAATCCCACCTTTTTATTACGTAACATTTCATTTCATTTTACAAAAAGATGATCTTTAATGTCTACTGTTCGAGAAATCAAAACATAACACAAGAAAAAAAATAAAAAATAATTCTAAATCACTTTTATGGCTTCATCATAAGTTCATTCTAAGTACAATTACATCATCTCGTAACCTGTAGACAATAATCAAAGGAATGGGTGAACAGGAAGCCCAGTATGGAAAGAAAGGGAATCAGTTTACTTGTGATATCAATAAGAACTTGATGAAAAAGATAAACCCATGAGCAGTGGAAGTATATGAATTTCATAATGAAAATTACTTAATATATAACATTAATTTGAGGCCAAAACCTTTAATTTATACATTCATGAACATATCACTAAGGTTAATCCCAAATGTGTCATAAAAATTATCAATGTTATTCACCAGGGTATCGTGAAACTTATCATCTCTAGAGATTAAATTTTTACCCAATTCATTGGAGAGCTATCAGGGTGCACCCTTAATATGTCATTGTTTTCATTTTATACATATAGGTAATAATAAAAAATTTCATGAATAACCCGTAGAGAATAAATAAATTGGGATTCATTTCAAAATCGTGACATTTAAAAATTCCTTAAAAAAGATCATTATGTAAAATATAAACCCTTGAAAGGGAGTGAGGATTAAATTTATGCAAATTCCAGAATTAAATATATAATTTTTGTGTATTTATGAATAAACATATAAACGAAATTGGTTTGACTATTCACATAAATTATATAAGGTAACTTAATGAGAGAAAGAGATAGAAAATTTTAGATTAAATTGCTACAACATAAGGGTTATATAACAGGGTTTTAGAAAATAATAAAAATAGAGGGTACAAGGGTATCCCATCCATAAATGATTCATTATATAGTAGAGGGATAAAATAAAATATAAATATGATCATTGTTTGGAATTAAATACTACATGAAATGGAAACATGGATGAAAAAAGAAAATGTGATTTCCTTTACGAAAATTCTGCACCCTAATGGTGTCACATAAAAATTCAAAAAATAAAATTATGAGAGAATAATGGGTCTACAATCACATGGAAATGAAATGTATAGTAATAAAAATATATAAGAATTACCCCCACATAAGAATATGGAATCTAGAAGACATAACATAACGTAAGTCATGACTTAAAATAGGAGGGTGAGAGGTTCCCTTACCATGAAAAGTGACTTCTAAAGTTCGATGGTTTGGACCTTGGGGGGATTGAAGGAACCTTGGAAGGACTCTTTTGTATGTCAAAATAATAGAACTTTTTTGAGGAGGATTTTGGAATGAATTGGATGAGGTAATGGCATGGTATTTTTAGGAAACGTTTCGGAATATATTCTTAATTTCCTATAGATTCCTCATCGATGGTATTGGAAAAACCATGGTCTTGCCCATGGTATTTACCCCTGGTATTGGACACTCGGGACACCTCATATCATATCATTCTATTAATAAGTCAACCAGGATGATTACATATTTATTACATCATTAATGATGTCATTAAACACCTGAAATTGAAAATCAATTTTTTAATATTCACTAAAAATTCAACTATTTTAGAAAAATCCCAAAAAGACACCCTATACTAATATTAATGATCTATATTTAAAAACGAAATACATTCTATGAATATTATTTTCTAAATAATTTTAATTTAATTTTTAAATAAAAACATTACATATTCAAAAAACAACTCTAAAACTATAACTTATTTTGTAACTCCTTAAGAAAGTAGTCAAGGTCCCATAATGTTATATTATAACTATAATATAGTAAAGTAAAAACTTCTGATTACACTTTAGGAAAATACATTTTTATTTTAAATTATTAAATCAATTATAAAATTTTAAATAAAATATTTATGACCTTCAAAAATACCATATCTTATGCAATGATCGTTTTTTCACTTTTAATATGGCTAAATTGTATTTGTACATTCATGGGTGATGTTTCTATTTTTTTGACTAATTTAATATTCATTACAATTCATAAGGTTACGTTACTATTCATACATTACAATTCACTAAAAACTATGTTGATCTTGTTAGACTCTAAATATCATACTGATCACAAACGTAGAAGACAATGTTTTGAAATTCATTTCACATTATTAATTATTTAATGTTTTAATAATTATTTAAAAAAACCCCTTTTTCCAAAATTCATCAATAATATTCATCCTATATTTATCCCAACATTTTTAAATACTAAACATTACCATAATAAGAAATAAAAATTCAATTTATAAAAAAGGATTACACAAAGTAAAAAAGGACTTGTCATATATCCCCTTTTAACACCAGCATAGGACCTCTATGTAACATGTGCTATGGTGATATAATTTTGGGGTGAATTAGACAACATTTACATAGTGGTGATTTCTATCAGATTGAACTTATCCGATAGGCAATTTCGTTAATGCTTCACATGTTGGAGTTCAACTAGGTAATGGTCCAGATAAAATCCTAGTGATGATACCACCTTCCCAAGCTCTGAAAGATGGGCTTTGTATGGCCCGAGTCTACTGAATGAGGCAATCAACTCTTCTTTATATATTAATTAACCAAGATCACTAGTATTTATAAACATTAATTGTATCTTTAAGATTTTAGTTTCCAATAGTAATATTGACCACTGTTCATATCAGAGTCAAAACACAACGGTGTCATTTTAATTATACTCACATCATTAATTAATGGATATAGTGTCGTGGAGGTTAAAATAAAATGATGCCCGAATTTATGAATCAAATATTATTCAAAAGTTTCATTCGTTAAATTCTTCCCCCCTTAAGAAATTTTTTCCCCAAAATTTTAACTCGTATCCTCAGAAGATAAAAGGTGTGGGTACTTATGCCACATAGACTCTTTTGGTTCCCATGTGGCTTCTTCACTTTTTTGGTTCCTCCATAACACCTTAACAAGGTGGGTAGTCTTGTTTAATAGAACCTTGTCTCTACAATCCAAGCTCTCCAATGGTTATTCCGCATAAGAGAGGCCAGGTTCTAGTTGTACCACCTATGGATTTAGTACATGTGAAGGGTTAGGTATGTACTTCCTCTAGAGGGATACATTGAAAATATCCTGAACATTTTCTAGATTTAGAGGAAGTGAAAGCTGATAGGCCACTAATCCTACGCGATCAATGATTTCATAGAGGGCAATGTACCTATGGCTGAGATTACCATTCTTACCAATCCTCATGACTCTATTCCAAGGTGAAATTTTAAGAAAGAGTTTTTTAAAAACATCAAACTCAAAGTATCTTTGACGGTTGTCGGCATAGCTCTTTTGCTGACTTTGAGCAGCCTTAATGTGTATCTGGATGGAATAGATGTTTTTTTCACCTCTTGCACAAGATTAGGCCCCAGTAGCTTTCTTTCTCCAGCTTCATCCCAACAAGTTGATGTTCTACATCGCTTCCCATAAAGAGCTTTATAGGGTGACATTTCAATGCTCAAGTGGAATCTTTTATTGTAAGAGAAGTCAACTAAAGGTAGATGTTGATCCCATCCTCCTTTAAACATCATTGATCATTTTCTAAGTATTTCCTCGAGTGTTTGAATAGTCCTTTTAGGTTGGCCATTAGTTTGGGGGTGATAGGCCGTAATGAAATTCAATTAAGTTCATAGAGAATGTTGAAGACTTCTAAATAATTTGGATGTGAACCTTGGGTCATGATCAAATACGATAGAAATTGGAACTCCATGCATCCTTACGACTTCCTTCACGTAAATTCATGCAAGTTGATCAAGATGGAAATCCTCCCGAATGATGATAAAATGGGCAGTCTTGGTGAGATGATCCACAATAACCCATATCGCATTATTTCCTTCATAACTTCTCAATAGACCAGTGACAAATTCCATAGCGATTTTGTCCCACTTCCATGCTGGTATGGGTTGTGATTGCAGTACCCCTTTAGAATTTTGCTTCTCTGCCTTCACTTGCTGACATACGAGGAACCATGAAGTGTAGTCTGCAATATATTTTTTCATATTATACCACCAATAATGATCATGAATTTCTTAATACATTTTTCTACTCCAAGGATGTATAGAGAAAGTAGAGATATGAGCTTTATCCATAATATCATTCTTTATTTCTGGAATAGATGGGAAACATAGTCTTGTATGAAATTTTAGTACACCTTCTTGATCAATATTGAACATAGGAAACTTCCTATCCTTCACAGCCTCAAACTTCCTCTCTAACTCAGGATATCATTTTTGGGCATTCTTGATCATCTCAAGTAATGATGGTGTAGAAATCATTTTGGATAGGGTTGATGATTCCCCTTACATTATAATTCCCATGTCCAGCTTTATTAGGTCATTGATCAATTGATCTCTTTGAATCCTCACAATGGAATGAACTACTCGGTCATTCCTTCTTAATGAATCAATGACTTTTTTCTCTTCTAAGATGATAAAGGATTGAAAAATCATAGTCTTTCGGAAGTTCCATCAATCTCCTGTACCTCATGTTCAATTCCTTTTGTGTGAAAATATTCTTCAAACATTGATGTTCTGTGTATATATCACATTTCTCACCATAAATATAGTTCCTCAGAATCTTAAGATAAAAAATGACCCCATACATCCCTAGATCATGTGTAGGACTGTTCTGCTCATGATTATTCAACAATCGAGATGCATAGGCAATGGCATTGTCATTTTTCATGAGGATGATCCCAATACGTTTTATGAATGCATCACTAAAAATAATGAACCCCTCTACACTCGAGGGATGAGTTAACCCTGGTGGAGTAAACAATCTTGTATTCAGCTATTTGAATCATTCCTAATCCACTTTTGTCTAATTGAACATGACCCCTCTTCGAGTTAACTTGGTTAATGGATTAAAATGTTGCAAAAGGTTTTTCAAAAACCTCCTATAATATCCTGATAACCCAAAGAATCATCAAATCATAGTTATTTTTGTAGGCTGAGGCCACTTCTCTACAAATTTTGTCTTTTCAGGGCCAACTGTGATTATTTCATTAGTAACAATGTGCCCCTAAAAAGTAAATTATTGTAACTAGAATTCAAAATTTACTAAAACTTCCAGAAAGCCTCACCTTTCATAGAGTTTAAAAAATAACCCTTAGATGATCTCCATGCTCCTCACGACTTTGGGAATATATTAGAATATCATCAATAAAAACATTCATAAATTAATCAAGTTAGTACTTAATGAATATATTAATCAAATCCATAAAAATTATAGGTGAATTAGTCAGTATGAAGGGAATAACAACAAACTCATAATTCCCATATCTTGATTGGAAGGTAGTTTTTGGAATATCATTTTTCTTCACCCTCAATTGATGATAACCAGATCAAAGATCAATATTAGAGACAAATTGATCCCCACAATCTTGGTCAAATAATTCCTCAATTATTAGAAGAGGGTATTTTTTCTTCACTATGATCCCATTCAGTTCTCTATAACCAATGAATAGCTGCATTGATACATCCTTCTTCTTCACAAATTGAACTGGTAGTCCCCATGTAGATAGACTTGGTTGGATAAATTCATTCTACAAAAGATCGTGGAGTTGTTTATTTAATTCCTATAGCTCCACATTATCCTTCCTATATGTGGTCCTTAATATATGATATGATCCAGGTACATGTTCAATGGAGAACTCTACTTCTCTTTCTGGTGGAGGTCCCAGTAACTCCTCATGAAATATGTCAACATATTCCTAGTTGATGGGGACATTTTATATACCAATACTCCAATTTCCTTCTTCTTCCTTAATGATCAACTACATAATGAAATATATAGGGGGTTCATCTAGACAAAGATCAAGTTGATATATCTCTCTTTGGAAGATAACTGTAGGTTTTCCATTCACGACTAGAGAGATTTCCTTGCATGTACATTTGATCTTAGCATTATTATTTGAGATCTGTTCAATACCTAATATAATGTCGAATTCTACCATGGTAATGACTACTATATTTTTGATAAGAATGGGCTAACTAAAGTAAATAATAGAGTTTCTAAACAGTGATGATTCGTGTATAATCCCACCAGGATTTTTGATAAATAACTATACTTTTAGAAAATTGGGGGTTGATTATAATTTCATTGCAAACATGGAGGGAATAAAGGAATTTTTAGAACAAAAATAAAGAAATGTACATGATATATTTGAGAGAGAAAAATATTACCTACCACCACATAATCTAGCGCTTCAACTTCAGATATAGTGATTGCAAAAGTAAAACCTTGTTCCCTTAGCCGTTGTTGAGGCTGATGGTGATTCCCCACAACTAACTCAAATTTGGACAGTGATTGGTAAAGTGCCCATGTTTTCCACACTTATACCATTGGACATCAGGTAGGGACTACACCATATTACTCTTGTCTTTCTTGTTGGAAATTTTTGGTTTCACCTCACTATGAAAATTAGGTTCAATATGGACATCTCTTCCACACTTATAACACTTCCTTCACCTGAGAAGGAAGTTCCTTGAATATTATTTTACACATTTATTACATGTCGGACGTTCCAATTTCTTGAATAGACTTCCCTGATCAAAGATTCTCCCTATAATTGGCTCCATTGATCTCTTATTATCATTAGATTTATGAGACCAATGCATCTCACCAAACTCCAGTTTGAATTTCATCACACTCCGCACAATCTCCTTATAGCTATCATAGTCTTGGTTGGCTACATTCTTCCACAGATGATGTCTCGGTCCACCGAAGAATCTATCAACATTACCATTTTGATCCATGAAAGATCTAGAGATGTAACATGAATGCCTTGTAAATTTAATCTCATACCTTCTAATGGATTAATTCTCATTCTACTTCAACTCGAGAAAATCTTTCTCAATTCTTGTTCTCATAGATTTAGGGAAATGCTTACCGAAGAATATCCCTTTGAACTCTTCCCACACCATAGCTTCACCTTCCACTCTCTACCTCATGTTTTTAATCATCTCCTACCACTGATCGTCTTCTCTCTCTAAGTGATAAACAACCATGGTGACCTTCTATAGCTCTAAACAATGGAGTCTAGAAAATATCTTCTCTATAGAGATGGTCCACATTTCAACAATCAATGGGTCAATTGATCCACAACATTTTGGTGGTAATTGATGCATAAAGAATGCAAAAGAATTTTTTTTCCTTTCTAGTGATATTGAACTCTCAGCATGATTCTAGTTATTTCACATAACATGAGTCAGTTGGTTCAGCATTCGTAAGAAAATTTCCATTCCAACTTCCATCAGAGGACCATCAACACATGGTCCATTGCGGTCACCATTTGCATGGTTCCTCATATTCCCCTCCATTTTCAAAAATAATAAAACCTTATTGAGAATATTAATTAATTTATGAATTTTTTAACTATAAAGGATTTAATATCTTAAAAATTTATGCTTTAAAAAATTTCATTTCTCTATAAATCCTTCAAATTGATTCATAAAAAGCTTATGATTAACCAAACATTTCTCCTGGGAGTGCCATAAAAAAGTCTGAAGTATGGCCCATTGTCTTGTACAAGGACACCACAGGTCAAGCCTGAAACTCCTTTACAGAGTTTTCACTCCTAGGTATATCTATGCGAGAGACTCCTCTACATGCTCGTATCCAGACAGGGATGTATTTTCTTGATAAGCCGCTTACTCAATACTCACCAAAAAAATAGGAAGTTTTCCAATATTTAAAACTTTCATTATAGTTCTTATGAAACTTTTTTATAGACTAATTTCAATAAATAACTAATCTATCCTTTGATATTAACTATGGAATCTTGCCTTTTATTACATTACTACTCATTACATTTTACAAATAGAGAATCTTGAAAGTCTAGTGTCTTCTAAATCAGGAATATAACACATGAAAACAACATAAAACATTCAAATAAACCACTTGTATAGCATTATCATATGTTCATCCTATGTATAATTACTCATCTCATAACCTAGAGACATAAATCAAAGGAAAGGATGAGCAAAAATCTCTGTAAGGAAAGCAAATGAATGAGTTTTCTTGGGATATCAATAAGAACATGATGAAAAACATAAATATATGAGAAATAGAAATAGAGGAATTTCGTAATGATTATAACACAAAACACAACATGAATATATGGTTACAGAATTTAATTTATACATTCATGAACATATAACCAAGGGTCTTCTCTAAGGTGTCATAAAAATTACCAAAGTTATTCACCTAGGTTTTGTGAATATTTTCATCTCTAGAGATTAAAATTTTTACCCAATTCATTGGAGTGATATCAGGGTGCACCCTTAATATGTATTTATTTTTATTTGAGACACATAGGTCATAATAAAAAATTTCATAAATAACCCTTATAGAATAAATGAAATGGATTTCATTTCAAAATCACAACGTTTAAAAAGAACTTAAAAGAACGATAATTATGTCCATTATAATACATGTAAAGGGAGTAAGGGTTATATGTATGTCAATTGAATAATTAAATATATAATGTTTTTCTATTAATTAACACACATATAAAAAAATTTGTCTGGGTATTCACATACATAAGAAAATGGAATTTCATGAGAGAAAGAGAGAAAAAAATTTGAGACGAAATTGTTGTAGCATAACGACTATATAACGTGATTTTAGATAATAATAAAAAGAGATGGGAAAAGATAATACCTTCCTTAAAATGAATAATTTTATAGTATATGGATAGAATAAAACAAAAATAATATCATTGTGTGGTGTGACATAACACATGAAAAGGAAACTTGAAAGAAAAGATAAAATGTGATTTCCTTTACTAAACTTTGGTAGTCTAACAACGTCACTTATAAATTCAGAAAATAAAATGATGAGAGAAGAAAGGGTATCTCACCACATGGACTTGAAATAGAATGTAATAATAATATATAATAACATACCCCCAAAAGAAATATCTAAACTAGAAGACATAAAATAATGAAGTTATAACTTAAAAGAGGAGGATGAGAGGTTCCCTTACCTTGAAGAGAGACTTTGAAAGAGCGATGTTTGGGACCTTGGGGAGCTTTAGGTAACCTTGGGAGGACTCCTTGGGAGGTAAAAATAATAGAGAATCGTTAAGGAGGATTTTGGAATGAGATGGATGAGGGAATGTCTTGGTATTTATAGGAAAAGTTAGGGAATAAATTATTTATGTCCTAGGGATTCCTTATAGGTGGTTTTGGAAAACCATGGTGTTTCCAATTGTATTTTCACATGGTATTATCCAATTGGGGATCCTCATCGCATATCATTCTATTAGTAAGTATTAAATAATGATTAAATTTTTATTACCTCATTAATGATGTCATTAAACACCAGAAACTCAAAACCGTATTTTTACTATTCACCTAAAATTCAAATATTTAAGAAAAATCCAAAAAATTCATCCTATGCTAATATCAATTATCTGAATTCAAAACTGAAATACATTATATGAAAATAATTTTCTCAATAATTTCAAATTAATTTTTAAGTAAACTCATTATATATTCATAAAAATATCTCTAAAACAATAACTCGTTTTGTAACTCCTTAAAAAAGTAATCAAGGTCCCATAAAATAATATGATATCCATAAGACAATAAAGTAACAATTTATGATTAGATTTTGTTAAAATACATTTTTATTTTAAATTATTAAATCAATTATTAAATTTTAAATAATATATTTATGAGCTACAAATATCCCCAAAAATATACTATGATTGTTTTTTTCACGTTTAAGATGCTTACATTATATTTATACATTCATGGGTGAAGTTTCTATTTTTTGGATGATTTACTATTTTTTACTATTCATTACTACTCTTTAGGGTATGTTACTATTCATACATTAATATATAACTACAAACTATGTTGATATTGTTAGACTCTATATTTCTTACAAATGAAAGTATTAGAAGATCATTTTAATATCATTGCACAATATTAATTATTTAATGTTAACATTAATATTTCAAAATACCTCCTTTTCTGAAATTCATCAAAAATATTCATCATATATTTATCCAAACAATTGAAAATCACAAAACATTACCATAATATGAAATTATTCAATTTATACAAAAGGATTACAAAAAATTAACTAAGGCCTTGTTACATATCCCCTTATAACACCTGCATAGAAGCTATGTGTATGATGTGCTATGGTGACAATCTCAGGGTGGATCAGACAACATTTCCCGAGTGGTTATTTCTATCAACATGCACATATCCTGTAAGCAATTCTGTTCATGCTTCACATGTTGGAGTTCAACTTGGTCTTAGTCCAGAGCAAAGCCCAGTAATTCCACCTACTTCCCAAGCTCCGACAGATGGGCTGCGTATGGCCTATGTCTACTAGATGAGGCCATCGACTCTTCTTTCAGTATTAATTAACCATAATTACTAATATTTATAAACAATAATCGTAACATTTTGTGTTTAGTTTCCAATGGTCATATTGACCAACAGTCATATAACAGTCGAAACCCAACTGTGTCATTTTAATTATACACACATCATTAAATAATGGTTATAGTTATGTATAGTATAAGGTAAAGTAATACCCAAATTTAGGAATCAAATATTATTGAGAAGATTGGGTCATTACATTCTTCCCCCCTTAAGAAATTTTGTTTCTGAAATTTTAACTCATATCCTCAGAAGAGAATAGGTGTGGGTACTTCTACCTCTTAGACTCTTTTGTTTCCCGTGTGGCTTCTTCAAATTTGTGGTTCCTCCATAACACATTAACAAGGTGGCTAGTCATGTTGCGTAGAACCTTGTCTCTACAATCCAAGATCTTCACCGGTTGCTCCTCATAAGAGATGATAGGTTCCAGTGGTACCACAACTGGATTTAGTACATGTGAAGGGACATGAATGTAATTCCTTAAGAGGGACACATGGAAAACATCATGAAAATGTGCTAGATTTGGAGGAAGTCCAAGCTGATAGGCCACTGCTCTTATGCAATCACAGATTTCATAGGGGCCAATGTACCTAGGTATGAGCTTCCCTTTCTTCCCAAACCTCATGAATCTATTCCAAGGTGATATTAGAATAAAGACTTTGTCACCAACATCAATCTCCAAGTCCATTCGATGGTTGTTAGCATAGCTCTTTTTCTGAATCTGAATAACCTTGATGTTTTTCTGGATGGTGTGGATGTTTTTTGTCATCTCTTGCACATGACCAGGCCTATGTATCTTCCTTTCACTAGCTTCATCCCTAAAAGTAGGAGTTCTACATCACTTCCCAAAAAGAACTTCATAAGGTGCCATTTTAATTCTCAAGTGGAAGTTGTAATTGTAAGAGAACTCAACTAAAGGTAGATGTTGATCCCATCCACCTTTAAAATTCATTGAGCATGGTCTCAGCATGACCTTGAGTGGTTGAATAGTTTTTTCATATTGGCCATCAGTTTGGGGTGATAGACCGTACTGAAATTCAATTCAATTCTTAGATAATATTGAAGACTTCTCAAGCATTTTGATATGAACCCTGGGTAAGGATCATAAAGGATACAAATTAGAACTCCATGCAGCCTTACCACTACCTTCCCATAAATTATAGCAAATTGATCATGACAGAAATATTCCCAAATGGAGATAAAAAGGGAAATCTTGGTGAGATGGTCCACAACAACCCATTTAGGATTATTTCCCTTGGATGTTCTCAAGAGACCAGTGATGAGGTTCATAGTGATGTTGTCCCACTTCTATGTTGGTATGGGTAGTAGTTTAAATAACCCATTAAGAATTTTCTGCTCTGCCATCACTTGCTAACATACCGGGCACAGTGATGTATAGTCCGTAATATCCATTTTCATATTTTCCCACCAATAATGATCACAAAGTTCTCTATATGTTTTTGTACTCCAAGGATGTATAGAGAAAGTAGAGCTATGAGAATCATCCATCCCCCACTTTATTATTTCTAGAATATATGGATCACATAGTCTTTTACATAATTTTAATACACATTTTGATCAATATAAAACTCCTAAAACATTACATCCTTCATAGCTTCAATCTTCTTTTGTAACAAATGATCTTATTTCTAAGCATTATTTATCTTCTCCAGTAAGGACGGTGATGAAATCATTTGGGTTAGGTTTGATGATGTCCCTTCCCTTATTACTCCCATGTCTAGCTTTACCCGGTTATTGACCAAAGGATCTTTTTCAATCCTCATCAAGGAAAGAACAATTGGGTCTTTCCTTCTTAATGTATCATTGACTTTTTTTATCTTCTAGGATGATAATGGATTGAACAATTATAGTCCTTGAGATGTTCCAACCATCTCCTCTGCATCATGTTCAATTCCTTTTGTGTAAAAATATACTTCAAACTATGATGGTCTATGTATATATTTTTTTCTTCCCATAAATATGTTGCCTTTATATATTTATTGAAAAAAAGACTGCATAATGCTCCCTGTAATGCATAGGATAGTTCTACTCATGATTCTTCAACTATCAAGATGCATAAACAATGACATTGTCAATTTTCATGAGGACACACCCAAGGACTTTCAATGACGGATCACTAAAAATAAATAATCCTTCTCCACTAGATGAAGTAGTTTAAAAATGTGCAGTAACCAATCTATTATTTAGCTCTTTGAAACATTCCTCACACACCTTTTTCCAGATGACCTTGACCCCTTTTCAAGGTAACATGGTTAATGGACTAGAACGTTGATAAAATATATTAAAAAACCTCCAATAATATCCAGCTATTCCATGGAAACATAGAATGTCTGTTATTGATGTAGGTTCAGGCCACTCCTCTACATCCTCTGTCTATGTACGGTCAAATTTTATTCCATCATTGGAAACAATGTGCCCCCAAGAAATCAACTTGTTGTAACTAGAATTCACATTTACAGAACCATCCAAAAACCCTCTCCTTTCATATAGTTTTTAAAATATCCCTTTCATGGTCTTCATGATCCTCGTGACTTTGGTAATATATAAGAATATCATCAAAAAAATTACCAAAAGTTTATCAAGGTTGTCTTAAATACTCTATTTATTAAATCCATGAAAATAGCAGGAGCATTAGTCAGTCCAAAGGGTATAACAAAAAACTCATAATGTCCATATCTTGATCAGAACAAAGTTTTTGGAATATCATCATTATTCACCCAAAATTATTGATAACCTAATCAAAGATCAATCTTAGAGAAGAATTGAGACCCCCAAAGTTGGTCTTATAAGTCATCATTTCTTAGAAGATGGTATTTTTTTCTTCACTGTGATCCCATTCTTTTCTCTATAATCAATGCATATATGCATCAATCCATCATTCATCTTCACAAAGTGAATATGTGCTTCCCAAGGAGACACACATGGTCAGATAAACCCCTTTATCCAAAATATCTTGGAGCTATTTCTTTAATTCCACTATCTCCACCTTTTCCATCCTATACAGGGTCTTTGATATATGATGAGAACCAGGTACGAGTTCAATGGAGAAATCTACCTCTCTTTCTAGGTGAGGTACATGTAACTCCTCGTGAAATTTGTCGACATATTCTTAGATGATGGGGACATTTTCTATCTTTAAATATCATTTACTTATTCTTATTCACTGATCAACTCCATAATGAAAGATATCTGAGCTTATTCTAGAATAAGATCAGGTTGTGATATCTCTCCTTAGAAGAAAAATGTAGGTCTTCCATTCATGAAAACTGATATTTATTTTATTTCACATTCGAGCATAGAATTATACATTGAGATACAATACATCGCAAGTTTAATGTTGAATTCTAGAATGGGAAAGACTACTGTATTTTCTATAATCTTTTCCTCAATAATGTTAATACTATAGTTTCTAAACACCGAAGATGTTTGGATAATACCACCAGTATTCATATACAATAACTCTACTTTTAGAAAATCGAGGGTTGATTCTAAATTCATTGAAAAATTGGAGGAAATAAAGGAATGCATAGAACCAAAATCAAAAAAAGTAGATGATAGCTTTAAGAGAACAAAAAAACTACTTTCCACCACATCATTTGGAACTTCAACTTTAGTTGTAGTGATTGCAAAAGTATGACCTTGTTCTCTTGGCCATTGTTGATGCTGATGGTAATTCCCCTCCACTACCCTCAGATTTGGGCAGTGATTTGAAAATTGCCCATGTTTCCGACACATATAGAATCTGACATCAATTAGGGCCTGAACTATCGTACCCTTGTCGTCAATGTTGGGAAGTTTTGGTTTCACCTCACTAAAAAATTACAACCAATATGGGAATCTCTTCCACACATATCTCACTCCCATCTCATGAGAAGGATGTTCCCTGAATGCTTCTTCACACATTTATTACACGTGGTACATTGAACATTCATGCATACTATTCCCTGAACAATGATCCTCCCTAAACATGGATCCATTGATATCTTCTTATCATTAGATTTATGATACCACTGCATCTCACCAAACTCATGTTTGACTTTCATCGCACTCCACACAATCTCCACATAGATATCATTGTCTAGATTGGCTAGATTATTCCGTGGATGATGTCTCAGTCCTCCGAAAAATCTATCAACCATACCATTTAGATCCATGACAAAGCAAGAGGTGTAACGTGAAAGCCTTATGAGGTTTATCTAGTAGAATCCAACATATTAATTCTCCTTCTATATCATCTTGAGAATCTCATTATCCATTCTTGTTCTCATGGAATGAGAGAAATACTTTTTGAAGAATATCCTTATGAACTCTTCCAACTCCATAGCTTCAACATCCACTCTTGGCCTCGTGTTTTTAATCAACTCCCACCACTGATCAACTTCTTCCTATAAGTGATAAACAACTATTGTTACCTTCTCTAGATCTAAACACTAGAGTACAGAATAGATCTTCTCTATAGAGCTGATCCACTATTTAGTAATTAGTGGTTCAGTCAATCCACTGAATGTTGGTGGTCATTGACACATAATGAACACAACAGAATATTGTTCCCTTCATGCTGAGATTAGTCTGTCAGCTCGATTCAAGTTATTTCTCATAACTTGACTCTATTGGTTCATCATTCACAAGAATGTTTCCATTTAGGCTTCCATCAGAGGGTCGTCATTGCATGGTCCATTGCAGTCACCATTTTTAGGGTTCCTCATATTCCCCATTTTTTCAAAAAGAATAAATCCTTATTGAAAAGATTATTTCATTTATAAATATTTTAACTATAAAGTATTTTATGTATTAATACATCATCCTTTAAACAATTACATTTCTCTATAAATACATCATAATGATTTAGAAAAGGCTTATGATTAAACAAACATATCCCCCGGGAGTTCCATATCCAAGACAATAGCAAGGAACGTTTTTGTGTACCAGGATACCCTTGGTCATTCTCAAAACTCCTTGTCTGAGTTTTCACCCCTAGGTACATCTGTGCAAGAGCCGCTTCTACCTTCTCATATCGCAATAGGGATGCATTTGTTTATAAACCACTACCTCAATACTCACCAAAATACGAGTAAGTTGTCCTATATTTAATGATTTTTATAGGGTTCTTCCTAATGTTCTTGATAGCCTAATTTCCATAAGAAATTAAACTATCCTTTGATACCAACTATGGAATCCATCCTTTTTATTACATAACGTTTCATTACATTTTACAAATAAATGATCTTTATAGTCTAGTGTCTTGTAAATTAGGAGAATAACACATTAAAAAAACATAAAACATTCTTCAAAAACACTTTTAATTCTTCACCATAAGTACATCCTAGGTACAATTAATTTATCTAATAACTTGGACACAAACATCAAAGGAAAGGGGGAGCTGAAATCCTTGTAAGGAAAATAATGGAATCATTTTACTTGTGATATCAATAAAAACACGATGAAAAAAATAAATACCTGGGAAATGGATGTAGAGGAATTTCATAATGAAAAGAGATTAACCAATAACATGAATATGTGGATAAAACATTTAATTTATACATTCATGAAAATATCACCAAGGTTCATCTCCAAGGTGTCAAAATAATTACCAAGGTTATTCAACAAGGTATTGTGAGACTTTTCATCTCAAGAGATTTAATTCATTACCCAAGGCATTAGAGTTCTATCAGGGTGAACCCTTAATACATTTTTATTTTCATGTGAGCTAAATAGGTCATAATCAATCATTTCATAAATAACCCATAGTGAATAATATAAATTGGACTCATTTTAAAATCATGAAATTTAAAAATCACTTAAAAGAAAGATCATTACGTCAATTATAACCCATGGAAAGTGAATGAGGGTTATATGTATGTCAATTATAGAATAAAATATATCATTTATTTGTATCTATGAACAACCATATAAAAAAATTGGTTTCTGTATTTATATAAACAAAACAATGGAATTTCACGAGAGAAAGAGAGATAAACATTGAGGCAAAATTGTTGGAGCATAATGACTATATAACATTGTTTTAGAAAATAATAAAAATATAGGGGACAAAGGCATCCCATAAATAAACGAATAATTTTATATTAGAGGGATAGAATAAAATAGAAATAAGATCATGGTGTGGAATGACAGACCACCTCAAAAGGAAACTTCAATGAAAAGGGAAAGCAATATTTCTTTTTGGAAAATTCGGAAGCCTAACAGTGTCATTTAAAAATTCAGAAATTAAAATGAAGAGAGTTGAAAGGGTCTCTCATAACCTATACATGAAATGGAATATAATAATAATATATAATAACTTACCCCCACATATGAAGATGGAAAATAGAAGACATAACATAAAAGAAGTCATGAATTAAAAGAGGATGGTGAGAGGTTCCCTTACCATGAAGAGTCACTTCGAAAGATCAAAGGATGGGACATTCGGGGGATTATGGGCACCTTGGGAGGAATGTTTGGGAGGTAAAAATAGTAGAACATTATTTCGGAGGATTTTGGAAGGAAATGGATGAAGGAATGATTTGGTATTTTAGGTAAAAGTGATTGAATAAATATTTGATTTCCAAGGGACACCTCATCCGTGGTATTGGCAATACCATGATCTTTCCTATGGTATTTTCCCATGGTATGTTCCACATGGGAGACCATTATGTCCTATATTACTGTTTATAAGTCGACCAAAATGATTACATCATTGTAACATCATTAATGGTCTCATTAAACCCCTGAAACTAAAAACCGTATTTTTACCATTCACTGGAAAATAAACTATTTCAGAAAAATCCCAAAAATTCACCTTAAACAAATATCGATGCTTTGAATTCAAAAATTAAATCCATTTTTTGATGAAAAAAATTATAAATAAAATTAATTTAATTTTAAAATAGAAACATTATTTAGGAAAAAAACTCTAAAACTATAACTCAATTTGTAATTCCTTAAGAAAGTAATCAAGGACCCATAACATTTTTGTATAACCATAAGACAATAAAGTAACAATTTGTGATATCATTTTATTAAAATAATTTTTCATTTTAATTAGATTATTAATTATAAAATTTAAAATAATATATTTATGACCTACAAAAAACCAAAACCTATACTCTGATAATTGTTTTCACATTTATGATGTATACATTATAATTAAACATTCATAGAGTGATGTTTCTATTTTTTGGCCAATTTTCTATTCATAACTATTCATTGCTATTATTAACGATATTTTACTATTCATGCTTTACAATTCACTAAAAACTAGGTTTACCATATTAGACTCTAAATTTCTTACTAATAACAACTGTAGAAGACCATTTTTTGGATATCATTTCATATTATTAATTATTTAAAGTTTATATAAATATTTTTAAATTACATGTTTCCCAAAATTCATCAATAATATTCATCCTATATTTATTCGAACATTTGAAAAGCATAAAAATTAACATAATAAGAAATAAAAAATCTATTTACACAAAAGTATTACACAATTTAACTAAGGCCTTGTTACATAGACTCCTATAACACAAGCACATGACCTAAGTGTAAGGTGTGCTATGGTGATAGAATCATGGGGCAGATCAGAACACATTACACGAGTGGTGATTTCTATCATCTTGAACTTATCCCGTGGCAATTTCTTTCAAGCTTCACATGTTGGAGTTCAGCTTGGGATTGGTCCAGAGAAAATCCCAGTGATGCTACCTCCTTCTCAAGCTCTGAATGATGGCCTTCATACAGACCGAGTCTACTAAATGAGGTCATCGACTCTTCATTCTGTAATAATTAACCATTATTACTTGTATTTATAAACAATAATCATGACATTAAGAGTTTAGTTTCCAATGTACATATTGACCAACAGTCATATAATAGTTGAAACTCAATGGTGTCATTTTAATTATACTCACATCATTAGTTAATGGATATATTTTTGTGGAGTATAAAATAAAATAACCCTCAAATTTAAGAAAAAAATATTATTCAATAGTTTAGGTCACTACTTTTACTATACATTAGGTTCATATTAATATTTATATTACTATTCACAAGGGTATGTTACTATTCACAAAGAAAATTTTTTGGTTCTATCAGAATCCCAATAACTTACTGAACAAAATTGTAGATGACTATCTTTCCAAAATCAAAACATAAAAGCATCATAATTAGGTTTGAAGGCAATATATAAATATCTACTTAAGACAGAGTTACATGAATTTTAATTATTTTATTAATATCTTGGGGTGTTACATTATCCCCAACTTATCAAAATTGTATCATCACAATTTTTTTAACTCGTCAAACAAGTGAGGGTACCTTTCCCTCATTGCATTTTCAGATTCCCATGTTCCTTGTTCAATCATTGGGTTTCTAAACAAAACCTTTACCTACTGTATTACCTTATTCCGCAATACATGATCCCCTCGATTAAAAATTTTAATTGTTTTCTCTTCATAAGAATGGTTATCTTCCACCTGAACTACTTCTGGTCTCAAGAAATGTGATGAATCTGGCACATTATTTCTCAAAATCAAAACATTAGAAAACATTAGGCAACTGAGAGAAAATTAGAGCAAAATATACTCGGTATTCAACTGGTCGAAATTTTTCTAGGATTTAAAAAGAAACCATGAATCACAGATTTAGATTTATTTTCATACCAAAAACATCACACATTTCAAGGAAATATTTTTAGGAAAACATGGTCACATACCTCGAAAGGGAAGTCATTGCATCTATTTTCATCATAACATTTCTTCCAGCTCTGAGTTGTCCTCATGTGCTGTTTGATCATATTCACTTTCTCAGCCACTTCATCTACTAATTATGGTCCCATAAACTTCCTTTCCCTAAATTCATCACAAAATATAGTGTTCTACACTCCTTTATTTATAATTCCTCAAAAGTTTCCATCTGTATAATAGAATGAAAAATGTAATTATAATAAATCTCAACTGAAGAAGTATGTTGATCCCAACTTCCATGGTAGTCCATTGAACATTCTCGAAACATATCCTCCAAATATTGAATCATTCATTTAGACATCCCAACTGATTGAGGATGAAAAGCTGCACTAAAATTTAACATTTTGCCTAACGACTTATAGATCTGCTTCCAAAAGTTTAAAGTGAACCAGGGATCACGATCAGATACTATAGAAAGAGGAACTCCATTTTACCAGACATTCTATTTGAGATACTATCGAGAATTATGATTCAAAAACATTTAATCTCAAATAGAATGTAAATGTGATGATTTTGTCAGCTGATCAATAATAACCCAAATTGCATTATTACCTCTAGAAGTATTAGGTTGTCCCACTATGAAGTCCATGGATATATTCTCTCATTTCCACTCTTATACTAGAAATGGATGAATCATACCCTTCAGTAATGGCCTCTCTACATTAACCAATTCAAAGGTAACACATTTAACATTAAATTTAGCAATATCCCTTTTTATTTCATCCCACTAATAATACACCTGAAGGTCTCTTTACATATTAGTACTTCAAGGATGAACTGAAAATGGAGAAATATGAGATACATACAAAAAAATATTTCTTTAACTATGAATAATAAGAAACACCCAACCTTTTTCAAAATCTTAAAACACAATCTTTATCAAGGATAAATTCTGAAAACATACCCATTTTAACAAATTCTACCTTTTTTGATAGCTCACGGTCTTCCATACGTGCTAGCTTAATTCTATCTAATAACGATGATTGCATTGAAACCTAAAAAAAATTAAATGTATTCCATACACCGATAACTTGTAAGATCAAATTTATCAAATCATTTATCTAGGGATCATATTCCAAATGTAAAATGGTTAATGATGTATCATGTTTTCGACTCAAGGAATATACTAATTTGTTTTTGTTTCTTAGATCATAATTGATCGGGGAATCATAGTTCAATCAATCTTCTATTAATTATGTTAAAAAAATATTAGCAAATATATATTTCATAATTTTATGGCCATTATATTTTTGACATTAGGCTCCATATAAATTTTACCTCTAATTTTTTTTAAAAAAACCACAACTGCCAATTCCAAATTAAATGTGTTACAATTTAACTCAATAGGTTTTATTTGTCTTGAAGCATTTGAAATTACCTGATCATTCTACATTAGAGTACAACCAATTCCATTCAATGAAGCATCATTGTAGATGAAAAACTCACTATTTCTTGAAGGCAAGGCCATAAATGGAGCATTCATCAATCTATTCTTGAGTTCCTGAAAACAATCATTAAATTCTATTGTCCAAACAAATTTAACTAAGTTTCGTTTTAACATAGTTAGCGGGCTAGATACATGTGAGTTTTGTTTATCAAACCATTCATAATAACCTACTAATCCATGAAAACTACAAATCTCTATAACATTTGTAGGTATATTCCATTCATCAACCACTTTTTTTGCTACATCAACTATTATTCCATCCTTATTTACAACATTCCCATGAAAAGAATTTTTTTGCATCAAAAAATCACACTTGCTAAATTTTCCACATAGTTTTATTTTATATAATGATTTCAAGACAAACCTTAGATGTTTTTCGAGCTCGTTGTTACCTATAGAATATACCATAATTTCATGGATAAACACAACCACATACTAATCCAAGAACTCTTAAAATATTCAATTCATAATATCCTAGAATATATAAGGTGCATTAGTTAACCCAAATGGCATAACTACACATTCATAATGTCTATATCTAGTATGGAATGTAGTCTTCAGGATGTCTTCATCCTTTACTTTCAACTGATAGTACCCTGACCTCATTTCATCCTTCAGAAAATAATGTGATCCCTGAAGGTGATCAATCAAATCATCAATATGAGGAAAAGGATAGATTTTTTTATCAGTTATGTTATTCAATATAATCAAAGAATATTCCCATTGAAGCCTCTTTTTTCTTGACAAACTAGAAAGGAGTTCCCCATGGTTAAGTGATATGTCATCTGAAGCCTTTATATAATAATTCCTATAACATCGTTTTTAATTACATAAGATCTATTTGGTCCATTTGATATGTGGGTTTTGAAATTTTATAGAATCTAGAACCAAGACAATAGTAAAATCAGCTACTCGATTAGGAATAACACCAAGAAAGTCATCGGAAAAAAAAACTATGTATTAGTTTACCACTGGTAAATCATTAGTCTAGATAGTTCCCTTATCTTCAAAAATAAGAGAATGATAACATTGATTTTCATCCTTTATTAGTTTCTTAGCTTCCTGATATGTTTCTAATTGTATGGGTTCATTCGTGTACAAAAAATGAAATTCATTATGAAATAAAAACTTCTTTTTCTCTGTAATATATCTTAGAAAGATAAAAATGCCCGTCCATACACAAAATAACATCAAACTATACTAGAGGAAAAACAACAATGTTTTTAGGTAAAACTATTCCATAGACATTGATTATCAGTTTCTTATAAGTTCTTTTTTCTACAATATTTCATCTACGTGTTTTTACCATGACACCGTGTTTCGTTTCAGGAGGTTGAATTATCAATTTTGTTTTAAAATTTCATAGAAATGAATGAATATGTAGCGCCTGAATGAATCAACACGTTTGTAAAATATGTAAAAACAAGAAATTTACTTAATACCACCTCATTTGGAGGATCAACAACATATTATGTGGTTTCAAATTATTTTCCAAACCCTTCTGCTTCCAATCTTGATAATTACCCACTTGAGTAACTAGATTCGAAAAAACATTAGAAAAATTACCCAGTTACTTATAGATAAAGCATCTCACCATTACCTTCTCAATAGTTTTTTAATAATTTCATTTCACTTACGAGACATGTGTCCAAACAATCCACATCAGCATAATTTCCCAAAATTTACAAGACATTCACCCGGACGCCTTTTACTACACTATTCATATGAAGGGAAATTCATTTTATTACCTCTAGACATATTTGATCAGTTCTTACCCATTTCCTTACTACCTGACTGCTTCATATTCATGTTATCATGAGGCACATTTGTGTTAGAAAAATCCATCTGAAGTTTTTTAGCACAACTAACAATCATCTTGTAGCTTTTAAACTCTCGTGAATCCAAATCTCTTCCAAAAACTAGTCTCGAGTAAAATATATTAATATTTCATTCAAAATAATTATTAAAATCCATTGCATACCTCACTAATATTATAAAATTGGATTCATGTGCTACCACAAAATCATCATCTTTTAGATTTAGTTCTAATAATTATTTCTCTATTCTGAGTCGAATAGTTTGGGAAAATATTTTTCCAGAAAAAGACTCTTAAAATCACCCCATTCCAGACTATTAAGATCATATATTTCTCTTGTATTCATAACTAGAGACCACCATTGTTTGGATTCACCTTCCAAATGATAATCCCTAGTATTACCTTTTGATGTTCCAAACATCTCATGGTGTCAAATATATTTTCTGGATCATTGATCCATCCATCGGTTATCACTAGATCTACAGTTCTATGGAATTCCGAAGGATATATCCAAATAAAATGCTACACCAATGACATGTTTCTTCATGTTAGCTCGTGTTCATCTCTAGCATAGATACACACATCATTTATGTCTTTATTTGACTGATCCATTATTGTCATGAACTACTTGGTTCTGATTCCTGCCATTTCAGGCTATACATTCATACAAACATCTGCCTCATGGTGGCTTCATATCGCAACTTCCCTGTTTAATATATAGAAAACCATTCTATACTAATATAAAATAGATGATGAAACATGTACATCCTTATATTCTATAACATTTCAAATTACCATAGAGTAAAAATCATTTATTATATTCTTTTAATATAATTCCAACCACTAATGTTCTCTAAACCATCCTCTGATTCCAACTATAAATACCTATCCTCAAAACGTTACTTAATCATTAATTTTTTACAAGACCATACATTATTAAACATTGAGGCTCCTTTTAGGTTTATTGTTTTAAAGAATTAGGATCTCTTACATACATGACATACCACATTCATACAAGAGGATACAATTAAAACAGTGTACATTTTTATTTCAAAATAAAAAACATTAAAACATAAAACATGATTTCATTAAAAACACTTCATATCAAACATAATTACTACCTTATTTCTATTACCCATCCTTATATCCTATGATTTTTTTAGACTTGGGATGAATATAAAACTTAGTAAAGGATATAACAAAAGAATGTGTTAGTCATGTGATAACATAAAAACCAATAAAACCAATAATCTTAAAAACTCACTTGCATAGAAACATGTTGTAGTTTCCTTGGGAAATATTTACCATATCACTCTTACATTTACCCATACACATTGAATAACCTTTCTGTCAACATCCATATTTGGGGTACCCAATGCATTAGAGAGCTATAATGGGGCTCACCTGTCATATCTGGAGCTATAATGGGGTCAACACAACATATCATGAAACATAATGGTCTATTCCCAACATAAATAATGTCCTAGGATCATATAATGATTATAACGTATATTGAAAATCAGAAGAAACAACTCATTCAATATACATATAAAAAAACAATCATTTCAAAATTTATTAACGAGAGAGTTAAAAGGATTCTAAAAAGAATGTCTCTTACAATATAATTGGAGTGAGAATTAATAGAATTAAATGCATATATTTATACATAGTATATACACATTTTGGAATATAATATAACAAATAATCATCTTAAAATTAATCTTAATACCACATAATGAATAAATATTAAGGATAACCGAAATAATGGAAATTGTGTTAAGAATTCCCTTACCTCAGGTTCTTCTTACTTCAATTGTGTTTAAATATTCTATATAATGGCGATAATAGTGTTATTAATGTATTAATGAAACCTACTAATGTTTATAACACCATATATGATAATTTTACTACATCATTTGACACATTTATTTGTAATATTTCTTTATTTACATTGCTTTAGTTGTGTTCTTTATGTTGTTTACATGATCAGTTCATGATGGATATTGTTGTTGATTGGAAGTAGAACTCCATAATTGGAATGGAGTGGAATTGAAATTATTCCATAACCATAAATTTTTCCATTTATCATATTGAATTCTGAAATGAGTATTATTCATTAGTTAAAACATAATTCATATTTTTAGGTCATTTTTGTGATTCTTCATTCGTAATGAACTCATTTTGTTTTACAAATTAAAATAATGTGTACAACATGATTGAAGAACAATGAATGAAAAATAATACATATATTACAATTTGTTTTAACAATAATAATGGATTCATCACCAGACTTGAAGGAATTAAAGAAAATTAAAATCACATCATCCACCATGTCTGTAATTCTACACATCAAAGACAATGGTTTTATTATTTTAATATGTTGTAGAGAAGAAGAAAAATGAAGAGGAATTTTCCATTAAAATGAGAAAATATATAATATACAATTTTTGTAGATATTTCATGCCTCTTGGATAAGAGGAGGTGAGAGAGTATAAAAAATAAAAATAAAGGAAAGGAAAACACATGAAAAAGGAAGAGGATCTCTCACCACTTGATCTCTTCTCCTTGTGATCCTCCTTAAGGCCCTTGATTTTGGCTTTTGGGTGAGACCTTCATGTCTTAGACATGGTGAAGGGTAATGGGGAGGGATGTTTTCAGAAATTAGACAATTCTCAAGGCTTGAGTGATGTTGGAGGAAGAGGAGAACAGAGGTGGTATTTATAATAGAGGATAAGAGGTATTTTACATTATTTAAATCATTATTATAATATTTTTTCTCAATAACCTTATTAATAATATTTCATTTGACCCCAAATAGTAATAATGGCAGGTGATTTCAATCCAAGTGGTATTGCATTAGCCTTGCATCACCTTTGATGTACTAAATCAAGTATTTTTCATTTATCATATTTTATCATATTTTACTATTGATAAAACCATCATGAATTTCAAAAAAACCCAAAAATTCACCCAAACCATTTTTTTATGTGTATAATTCAAAAATTAACTCTATTTTTTTAAAATATATTTATATATATTATTATTTTAAATTTAAAAAAAAATAATACTTAATTAAAAAATTAACAATATTAATTATATAACTACTTTTATATCACATTGAAAAATTATCCTGGATGACATTATCATAAAGCCATAAGAAAATGAAATAATAATAATATTTACCATTAATTATGTTCATATTACTATTCATAAAGGTATGCTACTATTCACCAAAAAAACATGTTTGTTCTATCATACTACAAATAACATACTGAACGCAATTATAGAGGACTATTTTTCAAAATTGAAAACATAGAATAAACAAAATTATGTTTGAATATTGATATAAATATATAACTAAAAAAAGTTTAATGCATTTCATTTATTTTTTTCGTATCTTTGAGTGTTATAGCTGATCAGTTCAAAACACTCAATGAATTGTGGATTGGTAAGAACCCTTTTTAGTCCAATTAATGAGTATTTCATTCTAATTATTATTATCATGTTAAAAATGAAATGTTGGAACCCATACCTATAAAATGAATCTTTGTTGGGAATCATTATGGTTTCAATAGGTATAACTTCTATTTTGAAAATCATGGATATCAAATGTTCTTCATAAAGTGATTTTTTTTTCGTTCATGAATCTTACTCTCCTAAAACTAAGAAATCTATTCCATGTAGCAACGAAATTTCCTTAAAATAGGCTGATGGAACTAAACATCGAACATAGATTGAGGTTCCAATATATTCCTCTCCACCTTTTGGAGGGCCTTTTTTAAAGGATTTTTCATCTTCCACTTATGATTATGATTATAAACATGCATATGTATACCCTAATAGTGAATACCAACTAACCTGATACTTGGAAAGGAGGTTTCCCAGACCATCAACTCTGTTTAATCAATATGATATGGCTTATTTTCCCTTTATTGTTTCCTAGGATCTTATTAATCGTGAAAATCAAACCTATATTTTATATTTAAATGAAGAATAATCAATGTAGCGCATATTTTCCAGGGATGTAGAAATAAACCCATTAAAAACAACTACACCTGGACTATTGTAACAATCCAAAAAATATAAAAAAAAATTTATTTCCATACAGATCATTAAAATAAATGAAAAAACTCATGGAAAATAAAATAAAATAAAATAAAAGTATAGTTACAAATTGTTACCTCCAAATAGAGGGAATTGATTATTTTCCTGATCTATTGAGTATTAATCAATTACACATTTATTATCCTTTTCTTCCTATAATGATATGAACAATGAACATTTGGATGTTAAAACTACCTTCAGGAATATTGATTTGAATGATAAAATTTATATGGATCCTCTTTCTTGTTATCATAATGAATATAAATTTAATCAGGATATTCTACTAAATATATTCTTATATGGCCCAAAAAAGCCTCTAGAGAGTGGTATTTTAATTCTGATTCATTTATGTTATATATACAATTAATTATAATAAATATGATTTACATGATTATTTTAAAACTACAAAAAACAAAATCATTTATCTATTGTTAAATTTTGGTGACATTATTGTCATTTTTAGAAATATGTATCTCATTTTTACTATTAAATCAAAATAAAATATGAATTTTAAAATGAATGTATAAGTTTTATTTTAGAAAATATTTGTTGTTGAAATCATAAGTGATAGATTGAATGAATCGTAATACATATCCCAACATGATTATGTGTTATAAATTCTTATGATAAATATGTTTTAATCACTATAACCTGTTAATATACATCTTATTAATTATTTTAAACAATATTAGACATAGGAAACCACATTAGATGATGATATACACATTGTGTCTCAACTACCTCATACTAAAATTATTGATAGTGTCATGTATTTTATTAATTTCAGTCACCCATATATTTTAAGTGAAATATTCACTTTATGAAGATTTATTGGAAAACATGGGAAGACACATTGGAATTCCATTATGTATCTTTTAAGATATCTCCCTTACTTTATAATATTTCATTATGTTATGGTAATGATGTATACCCTAATGAATTTATTAATCGAGTTGTGGATATTAATATTGGGTGAAAAATATATAGAAAAAATACCTTAATGTTGTAGACCATAATCTTGTGGTTATCTCAATGTTCAAGTTTTTTTAGATATGTAAAAATTGATTCCTATTCTACAACCCTATGATCGTGAACATTGAATATTTTAATAAAAATGGAGGGCATTTTTGAAATATTCAATCCATTTAATTTCTTGTTTTACATATATAATTTTTTACATGACCATTCATCAAATTTCATCGATAATTTTCTTTCATGAATTCTAAATTACATTTTATATTTTATATCCTCAAATTGTATTTTTGGGTGAATTGTAATGTGGTTTCCGGGTCATCAACCATGGTCTTATTATGCTTTGGGATTCCATTTTTGAAATGTTTTCTTAATCAGGTGGATAGTGATTTATCAACCCACCATAGGTTGCATGATGTGTGTCGACTAGTCAAGTTGTCCAATTCAACTGATCTATCCACATGTTACATAATATTGTTACATCCATACTGTTTATATTCCATATGTTTTTTGTGGCATCTCTAGATCGTTTGAGCGGTTACTATATATAATATTTCACTGGGATAATTGATGACACTTTTTCTATCGTTGATTTAGTTGAGTTTTCATGATATTCCCTCCTACACTCAAGTTCTCCCTAAGCTCTTGATTTTCTAGTTCATAAACACATACACGTGGTTTTTTGTATATCCTTCATCAAAAGTAAATCTTATCACTTTCGAAACATTATAGTGCACTGCTCCAGCAAAACCAATGGTGGAGCTTCAACATTATCCACCATTATGTGAGAAGATGTCGGACCAAGTACTGGAACGAAGATGATCCACATCATGGAGTATCTAGTTAAAATCTGATTCTTTACCATTTAAATGTGAGTGTGTGTCTGATGATGTGACGAAATAGTCAACTAGAAGAGATCTAGAAATCTCGGTTTACTTATGATCGATGTTGTATATTGGTTACATATTCTCTATCATCATGTCACAGTATTGAAATGCTTCAATAATTATTTTTCACAACATTTTTATTTTGTAACATATTTCCCTTTTATAAATTAATAAAATTAATGTGTACTAGGTAGTGTTCATGTTTTCCAAATAGGTATCCATGCTATCATAGAACGTAAATCATTCTGTTCATGTTTCTTTTCATTTTATTTTCTATTTCTTGTATTGTGGAAGTTATTTTTGTGTTATTTCTGGTTTCTACTTGTACAATTCCATTTTGGAAGTATTTTGTGTTTCTAGCATTGCTACTATCTTGATCACATTTCTACCTCAAAAGAAGGTAATCCCCACCTTTTTATGAAAATATAAAACACATCCTATGAATTGGTAGAGAGATACCATTGTAAGACCCTTAGGCCTAGTGGATAATATATCCCCCCACATCATGGCTTGAAATCCATTGTACTTCATCGATGCCCATGACATGAAGGTCTTTATGGCCTCACATGCATCTTAGATCTATTTCACAAGTTCCCACCTCTTTATCACAATTATCACTGAATACTGAGGTTACATATAGTATAAAATATCATATAAACGCAACTATTCATTGATTCTTTATTCTAAACTGCCATCGATACTATAGAGGACTCGTTGTGAGCCTCCAACCCTGATATCTAATATATGTGATCACCACTACTAAATTTATGAAGTCGAACCTTACTAACAAGTATTTTCCTTCAAAAAATACATACTATAGCCCTCCGACCATCACCTCTAACATCTTCCATCGTGATATGATGAACCACCTACATCAAACCCAGCTCAGGCATACTAGCCCTCGACTATATGTTTGGTCTCATTATATATATAGGGAGAATACAACGGTCACCAAACTAGCCATCTAGAGCACAATGATCCCCCTATGACCTACTATAGACCAACTTTCACCAATGTAATTCTCTCCAAATTTGGGTAGTCAGGTTTTGATCCCTGATATGATGTTGGATTATAAGGTCACTATACCCAATATGTGAGGAACCCTAACATTAACTTCAATAAATATTGATATTTAATACATCCATATAATTAAATATAAAAATTATTTATGTATATTTACATTTATTATTATTTGTATTAGAATGGATTGATCCTTCTATATTTATACCCTGATCAATTTTATATGTTTTTTATTTATACAAACTAGAATTTTTTATAGTGGATGGTTATATACATTTCTTTTCACAATATCATTAAATGTTGGATACTAGTAATTTGAATTATAAAGTATTGATTGCTAGCTATATAGTCTTTAAAAATTCTAGAAAAGATAATATATGCATTTTTTTAGTAAGATTATATTTTATTTCAATTCGGGGACAATTTATTATATATTCAACATTTAGCCAGTATTAAAACTCACTACCACGTAGACAAAAAATAATTCATGGAAGAATACATTAATGGTATACATGTGACTGAATGATCTAATTTATACACTTAATTTATTTATTTCAATTATTACATATTAATAAGATTAATAATTTTAAATATAAGTTTCATAAAACATTTTATTCCACTATTTGTTAAAAATAATATACATTAGGTATCATTTTGTTATATAATTAATCAAATTTATGAATATTTGTATCAATATGACACCCAGTGGATAAAAACTTGTTGAAAAATTTTAATTTTAATTTTTTCTCTATATATCTTCATGAATTACTTAGATTCACAAAAAATTGATTAATTTAAATGATAATTTTATGTTTTCTATATGTTTTGTTTTAAATTATTTTTTAACATAAAAATATTTTTCTATTTTCATATATTTTAATAACATGAGTTAATTTCCATGAATGTTTTTAAAATTTCTATTATTATAAAAATTTATTATGGTTACAACTATACATTAATAATTTTATGCATTTTGCAATAGTAATTCATGCAAGAGTTTAGTTTGAACTCAGGTACCTCAATATTATTGTTATTAATTATAGTATATTAGTATAGTTTATCCCCAAATTATTTAATGTGTTTATCAAATTTAGTAAGTACTATAATATCAAGAATCCATATTTTAGTTATTCTTCCATATCCATTTTTCTAAGCTATTAATTATTAAGAATGCCTCCAAGAGGTTATTATTCTATTCCAAAAGTCAAACTATTTTCATGTATAATTTAAAATCATATGATATAATGATCTCATATTTTCAAAAATATATATTACATCTTAATATATGAATATTCAATTAATTTTACATATACATTTCAGATGTATGTAAATTTTTAGTTTCCTTGTATACATGTATACATAAACAACTAGTTCCTAAGGGAAATAAAAACTCTCCCGAATATTCATATAATATAAAATCTCAACTGATATATCATAAATATTTCAATCATTAATTACCCTAAGAATTAATATATAAGAATGTGTTGACATAGATGCTTGATTTACGTTTATAGGTAATATACTAGCAGAACATGTCCGTAATGGTATCAGAACAAGATATAATCATTTAGAAACACACCCTTCATATCAAGTTACATAAAATTGAATCATGGGATAAATAATGGTCGTTCATAATACATAAAACATAAATTATTCAAGGAACAAAATTTTTTGATGTAAATAATTTCCACAACACATTAAATTTTTACATGCACATAAATGTAGAAAATAATTTCCATAGTAATCAAGGATTGATTCCAAGACAATCTAAATAGAGTTCATTCACTCCCAAAAAAACTAAAATTATAAATTATCACTATAAATAACATCATTTATGTTTAGTAACACTCTCAAAAATCCATCATAGAGGTCATGGTTAACTCCAATTTCTATCATAGTGGAATTATTCTCTTACCGATCTAGGATCACACCCAATTCTAGTCCTATTTATATCATGAGATATCAACCATTACATAGTGAACTAGAGAGAAATATAGGTCCCAACCATCACATAACTAAAACCATATGTATTTGATCCTAATGATCACAAATAATTTTTCTACAAAAACTGTATATGTTCAATGGGGTTCATAATCATTTCATCATAGAATAATCCATTGAAAATAAATGGGTTCGATGAAAAATTAATCATTTCATCAATGAATAACTACAATAAAATGAAGGGGGCTTGAAAACATGTTTTCATCATAAAAAACATTCAATATAACGAATATGGATGAAATTATTTGATCATATACCTAGTATAGCATATGTAGAATCAAGGTTAATTTAATTGATAAATGGAAGCAACCATAAAATAACATCAATACGTTTTTGAGGAAAACATAATTTTCATTTTGAATTTACTTCTACAAAATATACAAATCAATCAAATATTAGTGGATAAATTTTATTTTAAAAAATAAGTCATATAATTTTTTCTTTAAATTTGTTGTTGTCCTGATTGTTGAAATTTATGTTCATGATTTATACATTTAAACAAATATTTCTTTTATATTTTATATAAAATTGACCACACATAAAAATGGGAAAAAGATTATATTGAACCTAATTTATGAAAAATAATACATGGCTAATAATTAATTATAAAAATCATTGTAGAATACTAAAAAAATTAATCAAATCATTTTTATTGAATATAGACACAAAAGAATTCATTTTCTATATGAAAGTGGAAATTGTGTAGATTTTCCAAAAACGAAAATATTTAGTAATGTGAAAATATATGTTGAGAAAAATGAACGTAAAAGATTTATTACAAAAAAATTACAATAGTTTAATAAAAACATGAGTTTCAAGTGATATATATCATTATATATCATATTCTCAAACCTAATAAAAATAACGCAAAAAAATATTAATAGTATTGCAACCAAAATCCTTGTAACTTTAGTAAATATTTAGTTATAATCTAGATTGATGAAATAAAATTATATATATGTTCATCCCCATTAATTTATTATAAATAATAGTAATATATATTCATTATATGTAGATATATCATATAATATACCCATGTGGTGAATATGGTATGTGTCTCATATAGATAAATATGAGAAGAAAATCCCTTACCATAATCTTGGAATTATTAATATGAATTTGGTCTAATATATAATATATATTTATTATAAATATATTAATTATCTATACACATATATATTGAATAATATATTATTTAATTATGTCCTTTTATTTCCCACTTATTTTCCATTCCTTGCTAAAAGCACATTTTGGGTAATAAATGTTTTATATTTTCATGTATATTCTAGTAATTTTTTTTCATCCGTTTGATTTGATAATAGATTCATCATATATATAGTGTAAAATATGACAGAAATATCATAAATATTTATTGTTTAGGTATATTTTGTAATACATATAGGATATAGATAGAAAATTAATTACACCATTCATAGAGATGGTAGGTCGTACTAATGTATAAACATTGAATCCATTTTCTTGAAGGAAAGAAAGAAATAAGAATAAATATTATATGACAATTAAAAAATAATTTTAATTTCCTAGATATAATATACATTAATTTAATCATCCTTGTTACCATTTATGTAAATATAAAATGAAATCGAATCATATCGCTTCTTGGAGACAGTAGTTATCACGCATGCACTAGTGACGTTACCAGTTTCCAAAAGATCGGAAGGTGAGATGGTATATACTCCAAGAGTATCATTTTATATTAAATATAATATATAAGTAAATACACCAATATCTATATTAGTTATTGGTGGTGATGGAAAACACATTACATTGGTTCATGACGATGTAGTGTGTTCTACAGATGATCAACGTGTTCATTACCCATTTGATGGAAGTGTATATCAATATATGATATTATATTAACATAAATAAATATAAATATAAGTTTTATAATGATTTTATTATATATTTATATATGAATGTGGTGGAAGAATAAATAATAATAAGACTCTAGGTCAAGAACGATACCTCTTCTTCGAACAAGCTCCTAATGTTATCACAAAAGGCATTTGGAATAGTATTTTTTCTCAAAATAATGATTATATGATATGGGGATTCATTTAACGAAGGATTTAGGATTATATTTTTCCAATCCAAAAATTTACGGAATATTTAATATGATTATAGTGATGTTTGTTGGAACCAGGGTCTTCGAAGCATGATTTGGTGTATGGTTTGTGTTTGTTGTCAATCCTCAGTGGATGTTCAGAATGTGTACCAAAAAAGATATCATACCGTTCAAGCTGAAAACAGTAGTGAAGGTGGCACCGTTTCCCAGTGTTTTCCAATTTTTTTGGGCCTGAAAATCGAAAAATAAAGAAAAATGTTTTTGGAAAAGGGACTTGCGCGCCGAGGTCTTGGAGGATAGGAGACTTGCGCGCCATATGTTTTTGAGGATCAGAACTTCAAAATTTGGCTAAGGAAAGAAGGTCGTGCCAGTATTGGTTGGGTCTCGCAAGTGAGTTGCGCGATAGAGGTTATGGGAGACAAGACTTGCGCACCATTGAGGGACTTGCGTGCCAATGAGGGACTTGCGTGCCTCCGCGCAGGGGGTCCATTTTGACTATAAATACTGGCCCACCCCTCCTCATTTCCAACGAAGCTCAAGACTGAGAGATTGTTTGAGCTCTCGTCGTGCTGGTGGTTGAGCCGCACATGTGGTATTTTGGTCGCACATGTAGAGATTGGCGCCGGTTGTTGGATGCACGCCCAAGGATGTTTGGGAGTTAAAGGAAGTGGACTGCGCAAGTTTGTAGTTGTGGAAGGAAGAGTCGCGCAGGTGAATTGGTGACACTTGCGTGCCAGTATGGACTTGCGCGCCATATTGGGGCTTGCGCGCCTGGCTTGAAGAAGTACGCCAGGTATTGCTGAAGCCCGCTGGCCTGTTTGGAGCTGCACGATAGCCGGGAGACTACCTGATACTTTTGGGGAAATGTGATATTCTTCATCTGGTGAGAATCAGACTTCAATTGAGCATCTACATACAACAGAGGATGCATTCTTATGCAATGATGAAGAGACCTTCACATCTGTAAACTGAGTGTGTGTTCACCAATGGCAGTGAGCTAGCTGGAGTCAATAGGAGTGACCTGAGGGACGCAGTGAGCTATCCCTAAACTTTTTTAATGGAAGTGAGCCTAGGATATAGTGACTGTACCTGAACTTTTGTAATATATAGCTAGTGAAACATAGTGGATTTTGGTACGACCGAAAACCTGTCGGCGTATGCTCCTTGGACGTAGCCCTTAGTGGTGAACCAAGTAAAAAAGAGATGTGTCTTCTCTGTGCATGTGAATGTCTTCTTTCTTATCATAATCATCATACAGGTTCAACAAGTTCCTACCAACGTGGGAACAAGATTCATCACATTAAAAGAAAAAGTGTTCACCCTGATTCACCCCTCCCCTCTCCGGGTATCCCGAGGTCCTTCAAGTGGTATCAGAGGGAGGTTTCTGGTGTTGAATCTGACCTTTTTCGTCATGGAGAACGCGGTCAATGTCAGGGGAGTCCCTCTCTTTGATGGAAGCAATTTCTAGATCTGGAAGAACAGAATTAGATCTCATCTAAGATCTCTTGGAATGGAAGTTCTTTCTTCTACTGTGCAAGGAATACAAGTCACTGATCTAACAGGCCTGGCTATGACTGAAACAGACAGGAAACTTCGTGATGCAGATGATAAAGCACAGAATGCACTCATTGCAGCCCTTTCTGATCATATCTACCTAAAGGTGATGAATTGCACCTCAGAAAAATCCATGTGGGATAAACTTTAGAATATTTATGAAGGAGGTAGCAAAGTGATGGAGGTGAAACTACAAGTGCTACACAATCAGTTTGATGATCTGAAGATGCATCCAGACGAGAATGCAGACTCTGTCTTCAATCGAATTACTGAAGTGGTTGGAGCAATTAGGGGTCTAGGCAATGAAATCAAAGACATTGATATTGTAAAGATAATATTAGGAATACTTCCACCTCTGTATAATGCGAAGGTGTCAGCCCTTGAGGAAAAAGATCTATCCAAAATTTCTCTAGATGATCTACTAAGCAGCTTGGTAGCATATGAAATGAAAGTCAAACCAGAAGATGCTACGACTCGGGTGAGCAAGGAAATGGAATTCAAGGCCATGGATAAACTGAAAATCTCAAAGGATAGTAGCGGTGATGATGACGAAGAAAAAGAAATTCTTTCTCCCATTGCAAAAAAGTTCCAGAAGGGGAATGGGAAATTCAATGGGAAGTTACCTATCGCATGTTTCCATTGTGGAAAAGTTGGGAACATTGACTCTTAGTGCTTGTGAAATATCAATGATGATGATAGTGAAGATGAAAACATCAAGAAGCCTTAGAAAAGGTTCTTCAAAAAATGGAGACTTCAAATCTAGTAAGAAAATGCAAAGGAAGAGTTTTTTTTGTGAAGAAGAAGAAGATGATAATGAATTCTGTGATGAAGAAGAACCAGGATTCAAAACTGGGAACCATGCTTCTATGATGGCCACTATTGAAAATTCAGAAGATACTCATGGAGAAAAACAACTGAGAACTTGTGTAGATCCTGAGATGCAACTTAAGGATGCAGTTAGTAAGATTAAGATTAAATGTAAGAGCTGCAATAAGTGGAAATCAATTGTAGAAGAATCAACTGAATACATTGATCAACTTGAAGCTGATATTGAAATACTGGAAGAATTTTTGAAGGTAAAGTCTAGAATTATTGAAAGAAGTGATGATGTAGTAGATCTGAAGCTGAGAATTGAAGAGCAGGCAAAGTTCATCAATGACCTCACCTCCAGACTGGATGAAAAATCCAAGACTGCTAGGGGTCTTGAGGAGGAAGTAGTTACTCTAAAGAGAAAACTGGAGACTGAATCAGTTCCAAAAGAATCGAGAAAGAAAATACAGTTTGGAAGATTATCAGATGCAGAATTACTAGCAAGAGTCAAGTGTGGTTCAGATGGGGTTGGAAAAATCTTGAGTGATCAAAGACCTGCATGCATGTGTAAGAGTGGAATTGGCTATGAGGCTGAGACATCAACTGCTGGAAGTGAAAAGATCTAAAAGACATATAATATGGAGGTTGAACATGTTGAAACGTTACCTAGAGTGCCGAAAAAGGAACCCTCAATCCAAAATAAAAGGAGACTTGAAAATTATCCTCAAACATTCAGAAAGGACAGACAGTCATACTATTCTCCCAAGGAAGAAGGTATAAGGATAAATTCAAGTGAGAAGACATTTCCTCTCATAAAGTGTCAGTTCTGTGGCTATCTGGGCCATACCATGTCTTATTGTGAAGAGGAAAGACGCTATCAGAATGGAGAATATATAGATGCCCAACAAAGGAGAACAATTTCATATCCTAATTCTTATATAATAAATAATTTCTATGGATATTTTTTTTTGTTGTTCTAAATTTGGTCATAAGGTAGATAATTGTTGGAAGAGAAGGGACATGGACACCTCATACCGAAGTTCAAGACAAGTCAAGTCTCGTCAGCAAGACAATGTTTCTCTTTCAAACAGGTTCTCACCTATCAAAGAAGACATTGACTAGGAAGAACCTGGGTATTTGGAAGAGATAGTTTAAAGGACATCAGTTCTATATACACAATATAATGTCTCATGGAAGGAAAGGAAGAAGATTGAGAAATCCAACCATGGAGAGGTGGCCCTCAAAGATACAAATAACAATAGTACCTGGATTCTGGATAGTGGTTGATCATCTCATATGACAGTTAATGCCAGCCTACTAACAAATATCATACGAAATGTTGATGGTACAGTATGATTTGGTAATGATGGGGATCTAAAAATCAAAGGGAGTGGAAGTACCGAATTAGCCAATGGAGAACTAAAGAAGACTGAAGTCCTTTACAAAGATGGCCTACATCATAATCTCCTCAGTGTGAGTCAACTCTGTGACTCAGGACTTATAGTTACTTTTAATCAGAAAGGTTTCACTCTCAATGGAAAAACTGACAATTCACATATGAAGGCATGTAGAACATAGGGAAACTTGTATCAGGTTGATAGTGAAGAAAATGTATGTTACATGACTGTTGATGAAGAAAACAATTTGTTGAATCAGAGACTGGGACACATCAATCAACAAGACATGGAGAAAATATCAAAATTGAGAATTGTCATGGACATTCCCAACTTGAAGCGTGAGCATGAAAAATCTTGTAATGCTTGTATTTATTGGAAGTTGGTCTGCAGTTCATATCGGCCAAAGAAGAAAAGGGTGTCTCACCTTCTTGATCTGATTCATACAGATGTTTTTGGTCCAATAAATGTTGGTGGAACTCATAGAGAATTGTACTTTATCCTTTTCATAGATGATTACAGTATAATGACATGTTTGATGGTCATTCACTGGAAACTACAAGTCCTTTACTACATGAAAACATATCGGCGAATCGCCGAGAATGATTCGGGACGAACAATCAAAGTGTTGCGATCTGAAAATGGAAGAGAATACATGTCCATTGAATTTGAGAATTATCTGGAGAAGCATGTGATACAACATGAGTTTGCTGCTGTGAGAACTTCACAACAAAATGGAGTTGTTGAACGTAGGACTTGATAGGTGAAAAACATGGCACAAACTATGCTGATTGAGAGTGGTATTCCACGAAATTACTAGAAAGAGGCTGTTCAAGCTGCAGTGTACATTCAGAATCGAACATGACTTTATATGGGTGAGACGAAGACACCATATGAGTTGTGGCATGGACAGAAGCCTTCTCTAAAATACTTTCGTGTATTTGGAAGTAAATGCTTCATCAGGAACAAAGAAGGAAATCAGGGGAAATATGACGACAATGTAGATGAAGGAATTTTACTCAGTTACTCAATGAACAACAAAGCCTACAAATGTTTCAACAATCATTTAGGAAGAATTGTCGAAAGTAGTGATGTTAAGATAATTGAAGAGAAAACCACAAATGCATCAAGGGCGTCATATGCTAATGTGATAAAATGTCCAGAAGAATGTGAACGTGAAGAAAACACAAATGCAAAAATAGAGGAACTTGTTCAAAACACTCAGCAGTCACTTCATGATGTTGACTCAGAAGAATAATCTGAAGAAGAAACTATGGCTGAAGAGAATGCTACAGAACCTCATAGGAGAAATCGAAGAGCTGAGATTGATCCATCCAACATAATTGGGGACAGGAGTGCACCCACCCAAATAAGGAGGATGAGGAATAACACGCAATCTGCATTTCTATCAGTTGTAGAGCCATCCTCATTCGAAGACGCTGCAAAGGATGAATCCTGGGTAAAAGCCATGAATGAAGAGTTAGATCAGATTGACAAGAATGAGACATGTGATCTTGTCGAGAGATCTGAAGGTCACAATGTGATTGGTACCAAATGGATCATCAAAAATAAGTTTGATGAGCATGGAAGTGTCATCAGAAATAAGGCACGACTGGTATGTCAAGGATACTCCCAGATTGAAGGCATTGATGTTGACGAATCCATTTCCCCAGTGGCTAGACTAGATTCAATCAGGATTTTCCTTGCCATGGAACTCCAAAGAGGATATAAATTATATCAAATGGATGTCAAGACAACATTATTTAATGGTGTACTCGAAGAGGAAGTCTACATTGAACAACCGGTGGGCTTTGATTTGGATACTGATGAAACAAAGGTCTGCAAACTGAAGAATTATATTTATGATTTGAAGTAGGCACCATGGGCATGGTATTCATTGATGGATTCTTATCTCAAGAAGTTAGAATTCAAAAGAGGAGGAGTTGATCAAAATCTCTAAGTGAAGAATTCTCCAAAAGATCAATTCATGGTTCTAGTCTATGTTGATGATATCATATTTGGTGGCAGTAGGCAGAAATCAGTGGATGAATTTGCCAACCACATGAAATCAGAATTTTAAATTTCTATGATTGGGGAGCTCACATATTTCATCGGGCTGCTGGTGATTCAATAGAAGGAATACACTTTCATTTCTCAGGAAAAATATGCAAGAGAGTTTCTGAAGAAGTTCAATATGCAAGACTCAAAACCAATGTCAACTAAGATTATAATCGGAACTAAACATAGAAAGAATGGGGATGGGGACTCTGTTGATCCAACCATGTACATGAGGATCATTTGAAGCCCACTGTACCTGACAGTGACAAGGACAGATATTGTATTTTCCACATGCCTGGCAGCCTGCTTTCAGAGTAATCCAAAAGAGGAACATATGGCGGTAGTAAAAAGAATCATGAGGTACATTCAAGGTACACATAATTACAGGTTATTTTTTACTGCAGGCAGGGACAATGAATTATCTGCATTTTCTGATGCTGACTGGGCTGGTGATGTGGTAGACAGAAATTCCACTAGTGGTGGAGCTTTCTATATTGGGCATAAATGTGTTGGATGGTTGAGAAAGAAACGAGAAAGTACTTATCTTAGTACTACTGAAGCTGAGTATATCTATGCCACAAAGGCATGCACTCAACTACTTTGGATGAAGAATGAACTAACAGATATTGGTGATAAGGTGCAGCAACCAATGGTTATTTACTGTGATAACAAAAGCACAATTGATCTTACAAAGAATCTGGTTCAGCATTCTCGTACAAAACATATTGAAATATGGTATCATTTTATCAATGAAAAGGTTGAACAGGGCGTGATTAGAATGGATCATGTTGGAACTAATGAGCAAGTGGCTGATATCCTGACCAAGCCATTGTCCGCAGCTGTGTTTGAGAAGCATCGGTTGAACCTCAGTGTTCAACCACCTCCTACTGCATAAGGAGGCTCCAGAAATCCCCTCTCCCTGTTTGTTATAACTCTTTTTATCTGCTTATGGTTGTGATGCAGGTTTATGGGGGAGATACTATCTAGGGGGAGTATGGTTTCAGCTGAATGTTGAATAACTTATCAGTCATTGGATTTATTGTCAATGGGAGAGAAAGGAATAAATTCAAGGCAAGAAATTCTTCTGTGATGAGAAGTATAAGAAGGAAAACATCGGGCATCATGGCGAATTCCAAAAACACTAGAACCCAATTCAATCTTCCTCTCTTGTTTTCTATACCGAGCATTGATCACGTAGACTTAGAGTATTGGATGAGTTGATTCTTTCATTTTGGGTTTGCTCATGGATAGAGATCTATTGAATTTATTTTGATTGCCAACAAACGCAAAGGGGGAGATTGTTGGAACCAGGGTCTTCAAAGCATGATTTGGTGTATGGATTGTGTTTATTTTCAATCTTCAGTGGATGTGTAGAATGTGTACCAACAAAGAGATCATACTGTTCAAGTATAAAATAGCAGTGAAGGTGGCACCGTTTCCCAGTGTTTGCCAATTTTTTTGGGCCTAAAAATCAACAAATAAAGAAAAATGTATTTGGAAAAGGGACTTGCGTGCCGAGGTCTTGGAGGTTAGAAGACTTTCGCGCCATATGTTTTTGAGGATCAGAACTTCAAAATTTGGATAAGGAAAGAAGGTCGCGCAAGTATTGGTTGGGTCGCGCAAGTGAGTTGCGCGACAGAGGTTACCGGAGACAAGACTTGCTCGCCATTGAGGGACTTGCGTTCCAATGAGGGACTTGCGCACCTCCACGCAGGGGTTCCAGTTTTCCGATAAATACTGGACCACCCCTCCTCATTTCTAATGAAGCTCAAGACTTAGAGATTTTTCGAGCTCTCGTCGCGTAGGTGGTTGAGCTGCGCATGTGGTAGTTTGGTCGTGCAAGTAGAGCTTGCGCGCTGGTTGTTGGATGCGTGCCCAAAGCAGTTTCGGAGAGAAAGGAAGTGGACCGCGCAAGTTTGTAGACGGGGAAGGAAGATTCACGTAGGTGCGTTGGTGACACTTATGCACCAGTATGGACTTGCGCGCCATATTGGGGATTGCACGCCTGGCTCGAAGAAGCACGCCAGGTATTGCTGAAGCCTGCCGGCCTGTTTGGAGCTGCACGAAAGCCGGGAGACTACCTGATACATTTGGGGAAAAGTGATATTCTTCTTCTACTGAGAATCAGACTTCAATAGAGCATCTACATACAATAGAGGATGCATTCTTATGCAATGATGAAGACACCTTCACTTTTATAAACTTAGTGTGTCTTCACCAACGGCAGTAGGCCAGGGGGAGTCAACGGGAGTGATCCAAGGGACATAGTGAGCTATCCCTAAACTTTTGTAAAGGCAGTGAGCCTGGGACAAAGTGACTGTACCCGAACTTTTGTAATCTACAGCTTGTGAAGCATAGTGGATTTTGGTACGAATGACAACCTGTCGGCGTATGCTCCTTGGACGTAGCGCTTAGTGGTGAACCAAGTAAAAAGGGATGTGTCTTCTCTGTGCATGTGAATGTTTGCTTTCTAATCATAATCATCATACAGGTTCAACAAGTTCCTACCAACGTGGGAACAAGATTCATCACATTAAAAGAAAAAGTGGTCACCCTGATTCACCCCTCCCCTCTCAAAGTGTCCCGGGGTCCTTCAATGTTCCCATTAGAAATAGGGGAGAGGAAAAAATTTGAAATTTTTGTAAAAAATGTTTACCCATGATTTAAACATGTATCATGAAAAATACTGTTGAATAACGATTATTATAAAACAAAAGGTATAAATAATTCTACAAAATAAAATTTTAATGATATATTAAGTTATTTAAACACTTATCATCTACTTTAACACCTAGTAACCCCATTTTAACCATCATAGTGATAATTAATTTCTATTTTTTGTAACTATTATTGTGATTAAACTAATGTTGTAATTATTATATGGAATTAAATATTACTATACTCAATTAAGAACATAATTTTCATGGTTCTAATCACATATTCACAAAACATTAGTCAATGATTAAAGCATTAAATATGGAGAAAATGTAATTTTCTGAAGAAACAAAATCCATAAGAGTAAAAAGTATTAATATGAAAATAGAATATGAAATTGATTCAAAAAAACAATATATAATTTATTGTAATAAAATTTAATTAACATTATTTATAAAAAAATTTAAATAAATATTTATCTTTTCAAACACATTATATAAAATGTCATTCATTAATAATAATCTATTCATTGAAAATATTATTTCTTCAGAAAATTGTTAGATAATCACTCTAAGATAGTTTTGACCTGAATATTTCAAAATGTTTAGTATATTTTTGAAATAAAATTTCAAAAAGTGTTAAATTTTTTATTTTTTCAATATAATATTTGTTAATAATTTTTTTACATAATCGGTAATTTTGAAGCATATAAATAATTTCAAAAAAATAAAGTACTTATCTATCAGTGTGATTAATTTTTCAAAATATATAACAGTAAATTCTAGAAATTGCATTATTCCCATTCAAAATTCAGAATTTAGTTACTAGGTAATAAATTTCACGTATAAATATTAATATTTTCAATATTATATTCTATTTAATTTAAAATCAATAGTTCATTAAATGAAAACTATCATATAAATTAAATTTATTTGAAAACAATCCTAAAATATAAATTTGTTACCTTATACTACCCTTGAAATTATTTTTACCCATTAAATATTGATACATTAAAATCAAAAACTGATGATACTTCTTCCTCGTAATATCATCTGGTTTTGAAAAAGTATCTTCACTTTGTTGGTTTCCTCATAAAACAATAACTGGGAGAGTGGTCATATATCAAGTAACATTATAACAATGATCTAGAATATAAATAGATTCATATTTAAGAAAATGATATTAATACAATGGAATAAACTATATATATTAAATTAAAATGATATTACATGTACTTCCTCAGGAAACTTATATGGAAGACATCGTGGACTTGAGAGAGGTTCAGTGTAAACTCCCAAAAATAATATACCATCCGTACATAATTAAGAATACTAATGGGAAAATATAATTAGGGGTCAACATTCCTTTATTCCATAACCTCATCAACTTATTCGACATATGTATTCAAATGAAATTTACATCAATGATATCAAACTAGAGACCGTGTGAATAAAATAATTTTAACATTCATTTTGACTCTAATCTACCCCGTTGGGATGTTGAATGGATCTTACTTTCACTTTCATTTAAACAGTTTTCCCATTACCACATATATATCTTTATCTAACTTTATCCCAACACATAGTTTTTTGACACTTCTTATGATAAAGGGCTTTATAAGGATCCATTCAGATGTTTTATTTAGGCCATTATTATTTAAAAATGACACAATTGGAAGGTATTAATCAGGAAAGCATTTTGAATATAGAGAATAAAATATCAACATATCCTTATGGGTTTGAAGGGTTCTCCTCGACTTACCCTCTATTTGAAATGATATGTAGTTCTGAAAGTATACTATGTCTATAGTGGCTGCTCAAGATATCTCCTAAAAAACAAAGTAATCATTTTATTACGATCAGATATAATAAAATGTGTCACTCCAATAAAACAAAAAAAAAGAATTATTTTTAAATATATTAACAGTTATCAATATAAAATTTTTTTTGGATAATGATGATTTTTATTTCCTACAACCCATATACAATTATACCCTTTAGATTTATTGGGCAGTCCAATGAATGTATACATTGAGATTCTCTCCCACTTTAATTATCCTATTGGTAATGTTGTAACATCCACTTTGACACTATTTGCTAAGCCCGTTCCTACAAACGTACCAATAAATGAGATAAAAACAAACCAATATCTATCTTTGTGACATAAAATCATAAATAATATTTCAAACAACTATAAATCATTAAGTATTCCAGATAAATTGAGAAGGATGAAATATTATCTATATATGACCTCTCTTTCATCAAATTGTGTAGAAATAGAACACATAAATGGTACCATCACCTCATCATTTCATCAATAACAATGATATAATCATGAAAAAATTTGACCATCTTCTATATCTCCACATTATACTTATTTTAATATTTAATAATAACTTGGATATATCATTTGATACTTATTTTTGAAAGATTCTATTTTCACACTTTATTTATGATTTTTTAATACATCCATTGAATTTTTTTAAATATTTGATCTTTTCTAAACCAATTCATAGAAATGATACCATTATATTTTTGAATCAGTGCATCAACCAGCAAGATCCAATTTCGCTGGGCGGTAATGTACTTAATAGTCCACATCATTGAACAAATCTAACAATCATCTATTGTTTATATTCAGCTCTTTCTATGTGAACATATACTATAAATTCTTAATGATAAATTTATATTCACGAAATTCAGCATAATTAAAATTCCTTAGTATCATTAATAAAAAATTACCACAAATAACTCCATGTCATGACTTGGAAAGTTTTTATCAAAACCATTCATGTAGTCTAAGGAACAATCTATGACATTTTCATTATTCATAATAATAAACTAGATACCCTTCTTCAATGAATCACTATATATTAAATACCCCTCTCTACTATAGGGTAATATGAGAAAATGAAAATTGACAATCTTTCTATTTAGTTACTTGAAATTTTTCTCACGTTCATCTATTGAGATGAAAATAACACCCTTTTGAGTTATCATGGTGTATACATTAGATAGTTGAATGTAATTATTCACAAATAGTTTATAATATCTATCCAAACAATGAAAAAATAATATAATAGTAATATTGGTAGGCCTGGTCTAATGTTTAGTATAGTTCATATTTGAAGGATCTATTGATATTCCACTGCTTAGTATTATATTCCACAAAAATTATAAAGAAATTATGATAAATTCAACAAAGGAAATGTATGAAACCAAATTTTCATTCCTTGGAGTCTTTATTTATTTTTCCATTTGATCATAAATATATTCATTAATCATTGAATTGACAAGTATACCATCTATAAAAACTAAAACAAAATCGTTAAAGAATTTTTTAGGGACACTATTAATTAAATCGATAAATATACATGGGGAACAACTATTACTAAACAAAATAATAATATATTCTACATTTTCATACCTTGTGTGGAATACTGTCATGGGTAATCTTCCTTCTAAACTATAATGCCCCAAAAATATAATGTTGATACATTGTATTTGATAGCTTGTGTGGAATGCCACACCAAGTGCCTAAATGAGTATAATATCCCAATACATTAAACTATATTAACTATTCTATATTAATTAAATAAATAATATATTAATCAATAATGGCGATACTGATATTGGGTGTATCACAATAAACAACGACCTTATGTGATAGCTTGTGTTATACTAAATATCGATTCTTACAATGAAATATTATAGGATTTTTATATATAACACTATATAACCTTGACATTGAATTATTTATTATAAATTGAATTGAATATATTATAAAAAAATTTATTTACTAAAACTATAAAAGTAATTCATTGGATTTAAATTAATTATAAATGAATATAATATCAAATAGAATATAAAAATATTATTATTGTAGAAAACTATTTTTGTTCCCACTATTCTATTTTCTCCTAAAAATTAATTAATTTACAATATGTAAATGATATTAATGTAAATATATATATATTTATATATATTATATCTTCAAATATTTTGGATATTAATATAATATATTTGATAATTAAGATATACTAACAAACTCAATATTACACAAAAACACTATTTTTATTAACTCTTATCGCCTTTTAATGGAGGACAAATTTTACATCCACATTTTGGACCATTTTAAAATATTCACTGTTAAAATAAATTTAATATTTTAAAATGAATCGTAGTAATTATGTTGGGGTTATTTTTTTGTAATTTTTTTTGAATTTTTGTTTTTTAATTAATATTAGAAAATAATGAATTTTAATTTTAAATTGTTTTATCATATAATTTATTTATATGGACAAATAATAATTTCATTTGGTTTTAATGTTTAATTAGAATAATTTTGTATCAATTAACACAATTTTTTTCATTGTAATTATCATCACTTTGAAATTGGATATAAAAACATATCAATGGATTGAATATTTTTACATTAAAACCCATTACTATCAACAAACCAATGAATATAAATTTAAATTAATTTATTAAAAATATGTGATTGGAATTTGGAATATAATATTACATTTTTTAAATACAAATAAATCTTAATGTATAATAAGATCAACTTATGTGTCACAAAAAAATCAGTGAATGTGATTGAAATTAATTACTATAATTAAAGAACCATTATGCTTTAGTGGTTACTTAACCTTAAATATAAGGGCCCAAATGACCTGTAAACTTATCGAAAAACCATTTTATTTCCATATATAGACCCTATCCAACATTGTATCTTCTTTGGTATATCAGTGGATCCAATTTCAATTGAAAAAAACAAGATTGGAATTCCATTTTCTAAAATTTAAAATAGTGCAACTTGTCCACTATAAAATGTGCCCATCTCCTCCCACTACTTCAGACCTTCAAGACACATTGGAACGAACACGATTATAAAATATATATCCGAATAATCTCTCCCCTAATATTAACTGTTATGATTAGTTTATATTCACGACATTCATCATAATTAAAATACATCAGTATCATTAATAAAAAATTACCACAGATAACTACATGTCATGAGATGGATGATTTTTATCAAAACTATTCATGTGTTTTAAGGAACAATATATGACGGTTTCATTATTCGTAATAATAAACCAGATACCCTTCTTCAATAAATAACTATATATTAAATACCTGTCTCCAATATTGGGTAATGTAAAAAATGAAAACTGACTAACTTTCTATTTAGTCACTTGAAATTTTACTCACATTCATCTATCGAGATGAAAATCACAACCTTTTAAGATTTCATTGAGTATAGAATAGATAGTTTAATGAAATTATTCAAAAAAAAATTATAATATCTATCTAAAAAATGAAAAAAATAATATAATAGTCATAATGGTTGGCCTGATCTAATGTTTAGTAGAGTCCATATTTGAAGGATTAATCAATATACCACAGTTTAATATTATATTACCCCAAAAATAATAAAGAAATTATGAGAAATTCCACCATGGAAATTTATTAAACAAAATTTTCACCCTTTTGAGTCTTTATTTAATTTTCCATTTGATCATAAATATCTTTATTAATCATTGAATTGATAAGTATGTCATCAATAAAAATAGATAAAAAATGGTTAAAGAAAGTTTTAGAGACACTATTAATTAAATCCATAATGTTATATGAAAAACAACTATTACTAAACAAAATCAAAATATATTCAACGCTTTCATACCATATGAGGAATACTGTCATGGGTATATCTTTCTTCTAAACTGTAATTCCCCAAAAATCATTTGTTGAAACATTGTATTTGATAGCGTGTATGGAATGCCACACCAAGTGTCTAAATGAATATAATACCCGATACATTAAACTATATTAACTATTCTATATTAATTAAAACAATAATATAATAATCAATAAACACGATACTGAGATTTGGTGCATCACAAGAAACAACTACCTCATTCGATTGCTTGTGTTATACTCAATATCGAGTCATACCATGAAATAATATAGGATTTTTAAATATAAGAGTATATAACATTGCCATTAAATTATTTATTATAAATATAATTGAATACCTAATAAACAATTTTGTTTACTAAAAATATAAAATTAATTCATTGGATTAAAATTAATTAGAAATGAATATAAGATCAAATTGAATATAAAAGGATTATTATTGTAGAAAACAATTTTTATTCCCACTATTCCATTTTTTCCGAATAAATAAATAAATTTCAATATGTAAATGATATTAATGAAATATATATATATATATATATTATTTATTCATATATAATGGAAATTAATATAATATATTTGATAATAAAGAGATAATAACAAACTCAATATTGCATAAAAACACTATTTTTATTAAGTAACACTTATCGACGTTTAATGGAGGACCTACTTTACATCAACTTTTTGGAACATTTAAAAATATTCACTGTTGAAATAAATTTAATATTTGAAAATGAATCAAAGAAATTAGGTTGGGGTTATTTTTTGTAATTTTTTGTAATGGTTTTTTTAATTAATATTAGAAAATAATGAATTTTTATTCAAAATTGTTTTTCTTGTAATTTATTTATATGGATAAATAATTATTTCATTTGGTTTTAAAGATTAATTAGATTAATTTATTATCAATTAGCACAATTTTTTTTATTGTAATTATCATCACTTTGAAACTGGATATAAAAACGTATCATTGTTTTGAACTTTTTTACATTAAAACCCATTATTGTCAACAAACCTACGAATTTAAATTTAAATTAATTTATTCAAAATATGTTATTGGAATTTTGAATATAATATACCATTTTTGGAATAAATATAATTTTTAATGTATAATAAGATCAACTTAGGTCTCATAATAAAATTAGTGAATGTGATAGAAATTAATTACTTTTATTAAAGAACCATTAAGCTTAAGAGGTTCCTTAACCTCAAATATAAGGGCCCAAATGACCTGTAAACATATCCAAAAACCATTTTATTTCCATATATAGACCCTATCCAATATTTTATCTTCTTTGGTCTATTAGTGGATCCAATTTCAATAGAAAAAAACATGATTGGAATTATATTTTCCAAAATTTACAATAGTGCCACTCCTCCACTATAAAAAGTGCCCCTCTCCTCACACTTATTCAGACCTCTCCAGATACATTGGATAGAACACAATTATAAAATATATATCTGAAAACTCCCTCTCCTAATATTAATTCTTATGATTAGTTTATATTCATGACATTCTGCATAATGAAAATTCCACCGTATCGTTATTAAAAAAATAACCACAAATAACTCCATGTCATGACTTGGATAATTTTTATCAAAACCATTCATGTGTTCTAAGGAACAATATTTGATAGGTTCATTATTCATAATAATGAACCAGATACCCTTCTTCAATGAGTCACTATATATTAAATACCCCTCTCCAATATTGGGTAACGTAATAAAATGAAAACTGACAAACTTTCTTTTTAGTTACCGGAAATTTTACTCACATTCATCTAACGATATGAAAATCACCCCATTTTGAGTTATCATGGTGTATAGATTAGATAGTTGAATGAAAGTATTCATAAATAATTTATAATATCTATCCAAAAAATGTAAAATAATAAAATAGTCATAATGATTGTCCTGGTCTAATGTTTAGTAGAGTCCATATTTATAGGATCAATCAATATACCACCGCTTAATATTATATTCCCAAAAAATAGTAAAGAAATTATGAGAAATTCTACCATGAAAAGTTATTAAAACAAATTTTCATTCAATTAAGTCTTTATTTAATTTTCCATTTGATCATAAATGTCTTCATTAATCATTTAATTGATAAGTATATCATCAATAATAACTGATACAAAATGGTTAATGCATGTTTTAGAGACACTATTAATTAATTCCATAAAGATACACGGGGAAAAACAATTACTAAATGAAATCAAAATATATTCAACATTTTTATATCTTGTGAGGAATACTGTCATGGGTATATATTCCTTCTAAACTGTAATGCCCCAAAATCTAATGTTTAAAACATTGTATTTGATAGTGTGTATGGAATGGCACACCAAGTGTCTAAATGAATATAATACCCCGATACATTAAACTATATTAACTATTATATTTATATTAAATCAATAGTATAATAATCAATAAACATGATACTGAGATTGGGTGGATCACAAGAAATAATGACCTTATTCGATTGCTTGTATGATACTCAATATCGAGTCTTACCATGAAATAATATATTATTTTTAAACATAATAGTATTTAACCTTGCCATTCAATTATTTATTATAAATAGAATTAAATAACTTATAAATAATTTTTTTACTAAAAATATCAAATTAATTCATTGTATTAAAATTAATTATAAATGAATATGAGATCAAATAGAATATAAAAAGATTATTATTGCAGAAAAATATTTTTATTCCCACTATTCCATTTATTTCTAATAAATAAATAAATTACAATATGTAAATGATATTAATGAAATATATATATATATATATATCATTTATTCAAATATATTAGATTTTAATATAATATATTTGATAATTAGAAGATAATAACAAACTCAATATTGAACAAAAACCACTATTTTTACTATGTAACTTTTATCACTTTTTAATGGAGAACCTATTTTACATCCACTTTTTGGAACATTTAAATTTATTCACTATAAAAATAAATTACATATATGAATATGAATCATAGAAATTAGGTTGGAGTTATTTTTTTGTAATTTTTTGTGAAGCATTGTTTTTTAATTAACATTAGAACATATTTAATTTTAATTCAAAACTATTTTTTCATATAAATTTATTTTTATGGATAAATAATAATTTCATATAATTTTAAAGCTTAATCAGATTAATTTTTTATCAATTAACACAATTTTTTTCTTTGTAATTATCATCACTGTGAAATTGGATATAAAAACTTATCAATGTTTTGACCTTTTTTACATTAAAACCCATTATTGTCAATAAATCTAAGAATTTAAATTTAAATTAATTTATTCAAAATATGTGATTAGAATTTGGAATATAATATTCAATTTTTGTAATAATAATAATTTTTATTGTATAATAAGATCAACTTAGGTCTCACAAAATAATTAGTGAATGTGATTGAAATTAATTACTATTATTAATGAACCATTAAGATTAAGAGGTGACTTGACCATAAATATAGGGGCCCAAATGACCTGTAAACCTATCAAAAAACCATTTCATTCCCATATATAGAACCTATCCAACATTTAATCTTCTTTGTAATATTAGTGGATCCAATTTGAAGAAAAAAATATATGTGTGGAATTCCATTTTCTAAAAGTTGCAATAGTGCCACTCCTCCACAATAAAAAGTGCCCCAATCCTCCAACTTCTTCAGAACTCTCAAGACACATTGGATCAAACATGATCATAAAATATATATCCCAATAATCCCTCCTCTAATATTAAAATCATACCATTTGGAATAATAAAATCCAAGGAATCCCTTTGGTTCATAGAGGAAGGTGTTTCCCCATTAAGAGGTCTTGTCTTCCCTCAAAATAATAATTTAATTTCATTCTATACTACAAAAAATGTATTTCTACCATGATATTATTAGAACACAAAAATCCTAAATATATTGGTATTTTAATAATCTATGTCTTTTAACTTCACACAAATAGACTTCTATCTAATTTGAAACAAATATATTGTTTACGTGTGCAACGATCTACCACCTTTTGAAACAATGAATGGTCATCTTTATTTCCCATACAGTAATGGTTGGGAATTATGATGAACTCACTAATTATATATGATATAAATTATAATTATTATATCTTTATGATTATTTAATTCCTTTACAAAACATATCTTTCTAATTTCCATTTTTCTAAATATGATATCATCATTTATGGAATTGTGGAAAGCCACCTACACAAAGCGATGTGATTCACTAACAAAGTACATAGAACATATAAAATATGGATTTATTAAACATCTGAGACATATTTGAGCTGAATATATTATAGGAATTATAATATTTTTATATAACATTTAATTTTAAAAACAATGATTTCAAAATGAAAATAAACTAGCTTTTTTACGTTTATACGACCTTCCATATTAATGAACGGAGCATTCCATCACTTATTTAAAAATATTATAGATAATTATAAATACATGTATTTTAAATAAATATTATATTTAAATCATGTATTACATTATGGAGATGATTAAATCAATATAGGAACACCAAATAACAAGTTAAATCAAACTTGGAAAACTAGTAAATTAACACAGAAAAATAATGAAAATAATGAATGATTAATATCAAATGGGAAATAAGATATTAATAAAAGATAATATATTATAATTAAATCATGATTACAGATTTTTAAAAAGATATTAACACTCTTAAAACCATTATAATGGATGTTAAATAATTTTGAATTAGAAATTAAACACAATGTAATGGATTTCTTCTCAATTTAAATTCAATTCAGATTTATTTGTTGTTATGCACCTAGTTTGTTTCATATGGTGTATATACATTAATTTTATATGTTATATAATGAATATATTTATTCCCATTAAATTTTTGAGATTATGATTCAATATTTTCAATGTCGTATGGGAAACAGTTGAATGTTTAAATATGATTCTCCTCAATATCATTTTTTTGAAAGACTATCATTGCAATCTCACCTCCTTTTGGGATTGTTGTCATTATCATAAAACAATAACTTATTTTTTGTGAACCCAAATCATTATATATTTTCTATATACTTACACATTTTCATATATTATCACAATTTATTAATTTTTTATTATATATGGAGTTTCAACATGAATTATTTCATCTAAGGGGATCCAAGTCAAAAGTTACAATGTGGAAAATATTTTCATCACCAAAATTTGGTTCATTGGTTTATAATACTAAAACAATGTTAGTAATATTCTATCATTACATATATAAATAATTTGAATATATATTTATGTATTTTTATTTTCTTACATTTATTTATAGTTGATACACATAATCTACTCGTTTACAAACTCTCACATCAAAATAATAACGATATCAATAGTTTACATTACATTATCATATTGTTTGGTAATGTTCTGACTTGAATTTTCATCATACAAAATTATTTTATCAATGTCAAATTAACCATGTGAATTTATTTTACTCTGTATATTAATTACCTTATTCATGTATTGGTATGATTTTTCCACTCTTTGGTAGTCAATATATTTTCGAAACATTTTTTAAGAAAAACTGACATCATATACCACTTTATTTAGAGAACAATATTTATTTTAAAACCCACATTATATTAAAATATTCTCAATATGGTTTTTACCCTTTAAAAATGATTTAGTAAATACATTTTTTATCCATTTTGTCATATGACCATATTTTCAATGGAATATTCTTGTCAATTTTTTAACAAGGAATTTTCTTCACCATTTACCATGAAAAAATAATGTTCTTTTTAACTAGTATGAAATATATAGATTTAATCACCTAAAATTCTTTGAATCATACTTTTATTATTCAAAATGTTTATTTCTTTTTTTTTCTAATGTCATTCTCTAGGAAAAGGGTTTTCAAATGGGTTTTTAAAAAAATGGTTATTTTCCAAAAGAGTTTTTAATATATTTCTTATATTATTTATATTCATGAACAATTACAACCATACATTTTGACTCCACTAGGGTTATATTATATTGATAACATATTAATTCATCCTTTGGATGGGTAATAACTAATTTGGACCATGCTAGTCTGATAGTTGATTCATTTAATCATTTTATTTCACATGAAATATTCAATTCCCTAGGATCATTTGACATGAAATTTCCCCTAATTTTACATATCACATTTCCTAGATATGATTATTTAATTTACAATATACCATTTCATATTTTTTTTTTCATTTAATGTTATTTTATTATTTTGGTAAATATAGATAAGTTGTCATCCTTTATTTTGTATGGATATTTAATAATGTTTATTGATTATTTGATATGAAGAATGCTTTGAATATGAAAGATTCGGGTTAGGGGCCATTTATGGTAAGCCCTATGGGTTGGGGACCAGTTAATGAAAGATCCATGATGCAATTGAAGTCTCAAGAGATGAAATTACATTATTAAAACCAATTAGAATTTTTTAAAATAAGAATGAATGGGTTTCTATCAACAAAATATTTTAAAATTAATGTGGAATATATCTGGAAAGTAATGGTTCCATATATCAATGAAATAGAGTCTCTAGTAATTATGAATTACTTCAATACAGTTTCAGTTATTATTCACCCACAGTATTTTGGGTCGATATATCTATGGTTACATTTCATTTTATTATTGATTAAATTTCATGTGTTTCTTTTTCTTACATTTCCATACTGATTTTCCCATATCCAATGATTTTAAGGACAAGTGTTAATAGTTATTCACATTCCATATTGTTTATGAACCTATTTATTAGATTATTGATTACATGAAATACGTGAAAAATTATTACCTTTCCATATTGACTAATATCAGTGATTCATTTTTAATTCCACTATATATTACTCTAATTGAGATCTTGAGATCACCCTTAATTGTTTTCTTTTCCCCAAGAATCCAAGAAGGACACTATGAAAAATACACAAGGATACACTAGATGGAATAAAGTTATCATAGTGGTTATTAAAAAAATTATGTTTTCAAAATTGTATTAATTTGTAATAGAATACTCGGTTATGTTTCAAATTTTCCATGTCATATAAAATTTTCATTTCTTTAGGATTTGAGTCATTGTAATCGTGCCAACATAATTGATAGTAGACACTAGCTTTGGGATAGATGGGACTGTGCCTATAAAAATGATATCAAAATTAGCTTAGTAGATTTTATTGGAACTAAATTTAAGTAAAAATATATTATAGAACATTCCATATGGTATACTATAAAAAATTATAGAAGAACACCATAATATTTTACTATGGTAGAGATTTTATTGGACTTCCTATCAATACATCATTATCTGGATACTATAAGTGGGCATAGTTATTAAACACATGTTCAAATGAGTAATATCTCTAGCATGGTGTGTCAGGCGTTACTCTGTGTAACCCGATATATGGTAATAGGCCTTATGTGCACCAAGTTTAACACCTCTAGGGGAAACATATATGATAGTTCAAATTTCCATTACAGGACATTATAAATTATTTGAATAGAAATTGATAATGAATGACCTCATTTAAACCAAATGTTTTTTAGTTTGATGATAATGTGTCATGATTTACAAATACAAATAATGATATTATGGATAAACCCTGAATCAAGGAATACCATATTTTGAAATTAATGGATAAAGTATTTATGTATTAGGGTTTTATAGAAAACATTATTTAAAAGGATATTTTATAATTAATGAAATTTTAATTATTTCCATCATATTTATTTTGTAAATTATATCAATATGGTTTTTGAAAAAGACAACATGTATGTTGGGTGACAACAACTCATGTCTAGAAAGTCTGCCAGACTCAAACCCATGTTTGTAACACGATATGGGTTTCAAACCAAACAGATATATACATATTTTCATTGTTAATATTTCATTATTTTTATTGAAAAAATATTTATAAAAAATATTAATGATTATCCAATAATATTTCTTCACATGTTTACTGATTAATGTATGTCAGCGCCTGATCGTACCACAATTCACTATTTTATTCCAACCTTACACCGCAGTTTTAAACGAGTTTTGTAATGAATATTACAAATATAATAATAAATTTCACTTTATGGTTGAATGAATCAATTAATTTTAATAAATATTAGAATGGGAAATGTTACATGTTTTTATTGTTTCAATGTAGGTGGATATGATTTGGAGGGCCCTTGATGAAGTGGAAGAAAAATGGGACAAAATAGCATGGATCCATGGACATCTGTCCACTGTTTTGAATAGTACACACATTACGTCAATCCAAATGGTCTAAAATGTTTGTCCCAACTCGAAATTTAATAGGCAACATTTCGTATTAAGGAACCCAATCCTGATTCGGCCTCTATAGGGCCCATCCGAACTGATCTGTCCAGGACACCGAATTTGGACCAAGTCAAATGCAGTGTTATGTATTTTATCAATATCATGAGCTCTAGTTGTCCAAAAAGTGTCAAAAATTCAGTGGATATATTCACGAGGTATGGATAAAACTTTTCTATTTTCTCTAAATAGAGATAAGATTGTCTCATGGCTGAAACCGCTGGTACAAGTGGGTTAATGAAATATGTGTGCCTAAAACCACCTTCCAAATTTCCTATAAAATGACACCTTGGGATCCCCATATTCAAGTTCGAACCAAGAGCCAAACTATACCATTTAGGAGACATAAAGGAGTCCTCTCACAATCATTGATGTTCTAGAGGCCCCTATCCTCATAGAGGGATCAAAGATGACGAAGGAGTTCCACCAGAGCTTCCTCCTCCTCCCGATGTCGAGCTAAAAGTTGGGTGTTCATTGTGAGGAAGCTATACACATGTCAAGGGAGTTCTGATGCATAAACTAGCTACTGGTTTTGAGTAATTTGGGTGTTTAAAGATTTCATTCCATGTATCTTATTTTATTTCATTTTTGAATTCTTGATTTGATGCATGTGAGTGTTATGCTCTTAATTTCTAACCGATCGGTGTGAGGTTTTGAGTGTGTGACTTCTGTTGTTCCGATTGGACATCACAAGAACCATTTTAATACCCATATTATTGAGATTTAAATCTTATTTGGATTCTCTTATTCCATTCATAAGTACTGGACCTTGACAATACGTTTGTTACGTCATGGTTTGGTTCTTAAAGCATTGAAATAAAAGCTTAGGAATTAATCGAGATTCGAATTAACTCCATCCAAAGAATTACTCTAAACCTTAGATGAATTTCTATGAAAAATGAACTTGATATGTGTGCAGTGAAATCACTTCGACCCTTTTATATCATATTTTTCAAAATCCACTAAGTCACTCAACTTTTAAGGTATTTCAACTAAGTCATTGTTTTAAACTCTTTTCAAAACCACCCCCTCTCTTTGTAATTTTTATTAAAAATACACACTCTAAACCTACCAACACTCCTGGAGAGATGACCTACGGTCTACTATAGACTATAAATCATCCTTAAAAACATAATAAAATTTACGCGTCATGACAGCGCTGTCATATTTTGGCGTCATTGCCGGGGAGCACTTTATTTTTTGTGCGTGTTTTTGATAAATTTTTTGTAATTTTTGTGAATATTTGTTTGTTTTAACATCTACCTTTGAATTTATTTTTTTGTTCTAATTTATTTATTGTGTAGGTTCTATGTATACCATGTTCTACTCCAAGATACCTACAAACATTCGAACCTGAACCGAAGAAGATCCTACATCAACGAAACCGAGACACACAAGACAACACTTTGAATAAGGAGAAATCACATCTTAAAATTCTTCTTGATCCTTATTCTTCATTTGAAACAAATGTTAAAACTAAACATAACATGTATAACATGGCTAAAATAATAGAACACTAAATGATCTAACCTCACCTGATGTTGATATCTGACCCACTTACATTCAATTACAAGGTGATATACCCAATTTTGTACTAAAATCTGGTTTAATTCATTTATTACCAATATTTCATGGACTTCCTGGAGAAGATCCATATAAGAATTTAAAATAATTTCATACTATGTTTTCAACATTAAAACCAGCTAATGTGGATGAAGAACCAGTAAAACATAGGGTATTTCCATTTTCATTAGAAGACACAGCTAAAGATTGGTTGTATTGTGTTAATTCACCTATTAGAGGTTGGGCGGACATGAAATGACTTTTTGATGAAAAATACTTCCCAACCTCTTGAACTGAAACAATAAGAAATGAAATATGTGGGATAAGACATCTCAAGGAGAAACCCTTCATGAATATTGGGAAAGATTTAAAAAATTGTGTTCAAGTTGTCCACACCACCAAATAAGTGACCAACTGTTAATACAATATTTCTATGAAGGTTTAATTCCTATTGATCGTAACATGATTGATGCTGCTATAGGTGGTGCACTAGTGGATAAAACCCCAATCGCTGCACGGACCCTAATTGAGACCATGGCACAGAACACTCAACAATTCAGTTCAAGGTACAATGTACCCATTTGAGTTGTCCATGAGTGGTAAAGTACTGAATTCGAGAAGAAGGTGGACATAAAGATTGAAGCGGTGAGTACCCTTCTACGAAAACATGCTCTTTCACAAGAGAAATTCCAATCTCCTCCTACCATACATTGTAGTATATGCTATTTTGATACCCACTATTATGACCAATTCCCCCAATTGAGAGAAGCTTCTGAAAGTTGTGAGACAATATTCCCAGGAAGCCCCAATAACCAACCCATTAGGCAAGAACCTTACTATCCATCCAAACCTAGGTGGAAAGAAAACCAAACCTATAGGCATGGGGGTATTCAAACCAGTCTCAACAAACATGGAACCAACCAGGGAAAATTAGTCATCAACCACCACCACCCAAAAATAATCAACCACCCCAAAGGCCTTTCCAACAACCCCCTCTAAAAACTGAACCTAGCATAGAAGATATGATGAAACTAATGGCTGCCCATAATCTCTAATTCCAAAAATCCACCTGAGCAGCCATACAAGACCTCAAAACCCAATTAGGCCAACTAGCTAACTCGATGGGTGAAATCCAAATCCATGGGTCTGGTAAACTACCCTATCAACCACTTTTCAACCCTAGGGATAAGGGAAATGTTAGTTCCATCACCCTTAAGAGTGGATCAAAACTTATGAGCCAAATTATCCCTCCATTAGAGTCATCCTCTCTTAAGGAAACCACCATACCAACCATTCAAAATGCTCCAAATGAGGTAGAACCTGGTCTTGAGAGAATCCCTTCCAAATAAAAGAGTGTGTCTATTGATGAGTTACCAAGCCCAAGCATTCCTCTTCCATTTCCTCAAAGGGCCACCCAACCTAAAAAACAAAAGGAAACTGAACTTGAAAAAGAAATATTGGAGACTTTAAAATAGTGCAGGTTAACATTCCATTGATTGACGCCATCAAGCAAATTCTGAGATATTCTAAGTTTCTGAAGGAGATGTGTACCCACCAAAGGCAACTTAGAGGTGATGATAAGGTGAGCCTAGGAAGGAATGTCTCAGAATTGATACAACCATCACTTCCCACCAAGATCAATAATCCTGGAACATTCTCGATTTCATGCACCATAGGGGAGTATTCTTCTCCAATGCTATGATCGATTTGGGTGCTTCTATTAATGTGATGCCTCACTCCATATAATCTTATTTGCAGGTCGGTAAACTAAATCCCACAGGAATAGTTTTTCAACTAGCAAATTGGAGTATGGAAGACCCTTCTGGTGTGTTAGAGGATGTTCTTGTGAGGGTTCAAAATTTAATATTTCCTTCTGATTTTTATGTGCTAAAAATGGAAGATGATAGGATGAATGGACACGCCCCAATTATATTAAGGAGACCTTTCTTGAAATCCTCCAAAGCCATAATTAATGTCAATAATGGTACATTATCTATGGAATTTAGTGGTGAAATAGTCCATTTCAACATCCTTGATTACATGAAGCACCCCTCATAAGAACATTCCTCTCTCTCGGTAAATTCAATTGATGTACTCCCATCCCCTAAAATAACTTCGTTTGTTTCCCCTGACCCCCTTTATGAATTTTCTTCTTTGATTAAATTCATGGCAATGAATCATGTGTTCATTGTTGTAGTTGTCTAGAAAAGTGTCATGCATGTTTATTAATTGATAATTTCTTGAACACGGAGGATCACATGACCATCGATGATACTTCTATGCTTGTAAAAGCCAATTCCTCATCTGAGGATGATACCATTGAGTATTTAAATGAGATTATTGACCTCTCACATTCACATACACTCCCATTAATCCAAAATCCACCTAAATTGGAATAAAAACAACTGCCTCAAGATTTAAAATTTTCATATCTTTAGAATTGAAACAAGTTGCCTATCATCATTGCTAATTCACTCCCTCCTGAGCATGAATTGAGACTGCTTGAACATTTGAGGGAGTATAAACAATCATTGGGATGGATAGTTGAAGATATTCCTGGTATTAGACCATCAATTTGAACACATAATATTTTATTAGCTGATGAGGCTAAACCAGTGAGGCAGGAACAAAATCGACTGAACCCAAACCTCTTAGAAGTAGTTAAAAAAGAAGTAACAATGTTATTGGCTACTAGAATCATTTACCCCATATCTGACAACCAATGGGTCAGTCCCATTCAAGTAGTTCCTAAAAAAACCATCCTAACAGTAATTAAAATTGAAAATAATGAATTGGTTACAACTCGTGTGCAGAATAGTTGGCATGTATGTATAGATTATGACTGACTAAACCAAAACACTAGGAAGAACCATTTCCCATTGCCATTCATTGACCAAATGCTAGATAGTCTAGCAGGGAAGTTCCATTACTATTTTCTTGATGCGTATTCTGGATACTTTAAGATCCATATTTCCCCTGAGGATCAGGAAAAGGCAACCTTTACTTTCCCCTTAGGCACATTTTCCTATAGAATGATGCCATTTGGCCTGTGCAATGCTCCGGGTAATTTCCAGCGACGTATGGTTAGTATTTTTTCGGATTACCTGGAGGATTGCATGGATGTTTTCATGGATGATTGTACTATTTATGGATACACTTTTGATGAATGTTTATGTATTCTTGGTTCCGTCCTACGTCGTTGTATTGAAAAGAATCTTGTATTAAATTATGAGAAATACCATTTCATTGTGCGACAAGGTATAGTTCTGGGACCTGTCATTTATAGAAATGGTATTCAAGTAGATAAATCAAAAGTGGGTGTCATTTCGTCCCTACCATTCACAAAAAATGTTTGTGATGTGAGGTCTTTACTAGGTTATTCTGAATTTTACCATCGTTTCATTCATGATTTTAGTAAGATTGCACTTCCCCTCTCCCGCTTACTCCAAAAATAAAAATATTTTGTTTTTGATAAAGAATGTGAAGAAGCTTTTAATAAATTAAAATGGAGTCTCACAACACCCCCAGCAATCCAACCACCTTGGTGGTAGTCCATATCAGTAGAATCCCCCCATCGTCGTACATTGTCTCATCCCCCTGTATTCCCATTAATGAATTGTTTCCTGATGAGCAATTGTACAAAGTGCTAGATGTTATTCCCTAGTATGCTGAAATTGTAAATTATCTAGTAGCATCTTGCATTCTTACTGATTTCAACAAAAACAAAGCCAGTAGTCTAAAACATGGGTATCATTGGTACATTTGGGATTACCCCTACCTTTGGCGCACATGTAGTGATCGGGTCCTTAGGTGTTGTGTTCCTGATAGCGAGTTTCAGTCTATCCTTAGATTTGGCCACACTCTTGCTTGTGGGGGCCACTTTTGTCCCCAACTGACTGCTCGCAATGTTCATTATTCTGGTCTATTTTGGCCAACACTTTTTTGGGATGCTCATGAATTTTGTAAATCTTTTCCTTGTTTTCAAAGAATGGGTAATGTCTATAAAAGGAATGAAATGACACAAAAGACCTTTCTCATTCATTACATTTTTTATGTTTGGGGCATTGACGTTATGGGGCCATTTCCCATTTTTTTGGAAACTTTTACATTCATTTGGCCATTGAATATGTATCAAAATGAGTAGAGGAACAACCACAAGGACAGATGATTCCAAAATAGTTGTATAATTTATGAGAACTCAGATCTTTTGTAGGTTTGGATTACTTAGGTTCATCATCAGTGACCAGGGTTCTCATTTCTGCAACCGAACAATGCAATCACATTTGCGTCGGTGTGGGGTTGGTCATCGAGTATCTACTACTATCACCCACAGACTAATTGTCAAGCTGAGGTGTCAAATAGAATTGTAAAACAAATTCTTGAAAAAACAGTCCAACCCAAGAAGAAACATTGAAGTCTTCAACTTGATGATTCATTATGGGCCTACCACACTGCTTTCAAAACTCCCATTAGAATGTCACCCTATAGTCTTGTGTTTGGAAAGATTTGTCACATCCCTGTTGAGACTGTGCCCCGGGCCTACTGGGCCATCAAAAAATGCAATTCTAATCTTTCTGGTTCAGGTGCTCATAGAAAGTTGCAGATTCAGGAGTTAGAGGTAATGAGAAGAGATGCATATGAAAACTCCAGGATTTATAAGGAGATAACCAAGGCTTCCCATGTCCATCTTAACCTTCATCGTCAGTTCCATATTGGGAAGAAGTTTCTCCTTTATAATGCAAGGCTGAAGTTTCTTCTTGGTAAGATTTGTTACCACTGGTTTGGACCATATATTATTACTAATTTCTCTCCATTTAGTTTTGTTCATGTTCAAAATGAAGAAAACAAGCAAACCTTCACTATCAATGGGCAGCGGCTGAAGTACTTTCATGAAGCCATTTTGGAGTCTCTGATAGAGGAAATCCAAGTTAAAGAAGCAAACTATGAATGACATCAACCAAGTTTTATCTTTCCTTCCCACATTCTCTTTTACTACAGTGAGGACACTTCATAATCTAGGTGAGGTGGGTGGATACATTCCTGTGTTTGTTAAAACATTTCATCGTTTTCTACTTTTGTTTTCTCTTTTTGGCCTTCTTTGTGGTCTTTTTCTTATTTCCCCATCAACAATTTCGAAATTCCATGATGTGGTGACCATAATGTGGGGAATGTAAAAATACCATAATAAAGGCTAAAATGAATTTGTGTATGAGTTTACTATCAAGGAGTGATTTTTAGTGAATTGGTTTTCTGTCAATGATATAAATGGCCATGTCTATGTGAAACCTTTGAGATGATTGATGCCCTTTATGTGAGTAGTTTTTTGGAAAACTGTGTCACTAATATCTCAAAATTTTTTTGCACCAAACCACAAAGTTTGAATATAACTTACTTAATATAAGGTAAGTATATGTTGGGTTAATATTTTTCATCTTTAAATGATATTTCCATATGTTCATTCCTTATCCGATCTATTTCATTACTGTACCAGATTGACCTATGCATGTGTACCTAATGTCCGACTGTTGTACGCCCAAAAAAAAACCTTTTGTGTCTTGGGCAGGTCAAAAACCAATCCTCCTCAACCTTTGATCCTGTAAAAACTATTTCAATTAATTTTGTGAGGAGATCAAACAAGGGTTGAGTGATGAGTGTGAGATTTTTTCCAAATGGAACTTCAAAAAATATAATAAATGAGGGAATAATGAAATGTACAACATATGGGGATATCTAGGTCAGGATCTTATGGTTTGACTTCTAGGAATTCTTAACTTTGGTGATCTTAAAATATAATTACAAAGGATATAGGGCAGGTTTGGTGGACAAAATCATTTAAGCTGAATAATGGAAAAATAACCTATATTTATTTGATTGAAAGTTGAAATAATAGCATGGAATGGTTTTCACACACACACATGGAGAGTAAGTTTCATGGTTGACTTTTGAATTCCTTGCTCAATTTGGCATCATTAATCTTTTAGAATTTCACTATGATAATATTTATGAGACATCATTTTCTATTTTCACTAGGAAGAACTCCTTGGTGTGGTTCGTGCATTGATCACATTACATTGGTGAATTAAAGTTTACTAAAATGTTAAATATTCATGATGGTGGAAATATATATATATGCATCATTTTATTCAGATATGTGACTTTGCCCAGGAGTGCAAATTTTTAGGTGTGGGGGTGTGATCGTACCACAATTCACTATTTTATTCCACCCTTACACCACAGTTTTAAACTGGTTTTGTAATGAATATTCCAAATATAATAATAAATTTCACATTATTTTTGAATAAATAAATTAATGTCAATCAATATTAGAATGTGCAATGTTACTTGTTTATATTGTTTCAATGTAGGTGGAGGTGACTTGGAGGGCCCTTGATGAAGTGGCAGAAAAATGGGCCAAAACTTCATGGATCCATGGACATCTGTCCACTGTTTTGAATAGTACGCAACCTCCATGCATCCATATAGTCTCACATTTTGTGGCCTTGTCCGAACATTAATTGGGTACATTTCATATTAAGGAACCCAATCCAGATTCGGCTTCAATGGGTCACATCCCAACTGATCTGTCCAAGCCACCAAATTTGGACCAAGTCAAATGCGGTTTTCTGTATTTTATAAATATAATGAGCTGTATTTGTCCAAACGGTACCAAACATTCGATGGAGATAGAAAATAGGTAGGTATACAACTTTTTAATTTTCTCCAATGTATGATAAGACATGCGGTATGACGAAATGCGTGGTATAAGTGGATTGATGAAATCTGTGTGCCTAAAACCACATTCCAATTTTCCTATAAAACGACACCTTGGGCTCCCCATTTTCAAGTTCAAACCATGAGCAACACTCTGCCATTTTTTAGAAACAAAGGAGTCCTCTCACCATCTTTATGTTCTGGAGGCCCCTATCCTCATAGAGGGATCAATGATTAAGAAGGAGTTCCACCCGAGCTTCCTCCTCCTCCCGATGTCGAGCTAAAAGTTGGGTGTTCATTGTGAGGGAGCTACACCCATGTCAAGGGAGTTCCGATGCATACACTATCTACTGGTTTGGAGTAATTTGGGTGTTTAAACATTTAATTCCATGAATCTTATTTTATTTCAGATTTGAATGCTTGATTTGATGCATGTGAGTGTAATGCTCTTAATTTCTAACCGATCGGTGTGAGGTTTTGAGTGCGTGGCTTGTGTTGTTCCGATTGGAAATCACAATAACCCTTTTAATAATCATCGTATTGAGTTTTAAATCTTATTTGGAAGATCTTATTCGATACATAAGTAATGTACCTTGACAATATGATTGTTATGTCATGGTGTGGTCCTTAAAGCATTGAAATAAAAGCTTAGGAATAAATCGGGATTCCAATTAAATCCAACCAATGAATTACTCTAAAACAATGATGAATCTATATGAAAAATGAACTTGATATGTGTGTAGTGATATCACTTCAACCCTTTTATCTCATATTTTTGAAAATCCAATAGGTCACTTGACTTTTAATCTATTTCAACTAAGTCATTGTTTAAAACTCTTTTCAAAACCACACCCTCTCTTAGTCATTTTTATTAAAAATACACACACTAAACCTACCAACGCTCCTTGAGAGATTACCTAGGTTCTACCCTAGACTATTAAACAACCTTAAAAACACAATCAATTTGACGTGTCATGACAGCACAATTAGTGCCAAAATATTTGTAGAGGAAAATGTCTCAAAGAAGAAACCAATTCCTAAGGGTCTTTCTTACGATGCCCATTCGAAGAACCATTTAGCACTGCATCCTTCACGGAGCCCCCCAACATTGTGACTGAAATGAAGATGAAGCCCATATATGGTCACCGCAGAGTAAAATGGTGGGAGTCTCTTAGGTTATGATAAACTTGAACAGATCCATTATGTCTCTACGGGAAACAAATCACCTCTATGATCCCTTGGAAATGTATGGAAGCCTCTGCAAGAGACGCGAAGGTAATTAAGGAGGGCTCTGTTGCTAAGAAGGGTATCAAAGATGACTCTACTATTACAAAAAACATGACGAAATCTATGACAGATCAAAATAGTTCCATGTGGCTTCACAACAATCTATCATAGCTTTGTGCCATCCCTCACCTATATATATCAAGCTCCCCCTAGACCCAAAGAATGGATACCCTGACATTTCACCTTCTTAGCACTCAAATTGTGAATAAACCACTACTCTGTGAGTCATTGGAATAAAATACCTCTTCAAGGAACTTGATAATTTAGAAGTACCATTCCCTTATACCAAATACAACACATCTTCAATCAGGGAATCCCATCACAGAGCCCACAAGCCATCATAAAGGAAGAGATCCCCAAGGGGACTCAGGTCTTCACAAATCACTCAATATTCATTAAGTACCTTCCATGCCCATGTGAACCACATTCAATGTGAGGGAAAATGTGATTTGAGAAGTAAATTTCATCGTAGTGCTATGCTTTACAAGGAACTGATGTTTTGTGAAGTCATGCTTCATGAAAGCCTATTTACTTTTCAAAGCACCCTCAAAATGAATCTATAATCCATGCCAATGAAAGGACACTACACTTTGTGAAGCATACCCCTTCATAGAGTCTTTCCACCCTGTGGATCCTTAGAGCTTCATAAGGTCTTTTCCTGTGAGCCTCTTTTCCTTTCAAACCATTATCTTGTACATCCGTCTCAGTTTCTCCAAAGTGATTTCAAGTTCCCTTGGGTGGTGCTTCATATTCTGTTTCTTATCCTCATGATTTTTCTCATAGGCACACTAAAGGTTATTTTTTCTTCACATAGCCATGCTAATGTGGGCCCCTAAATGGATCACTTCATAACACAACCCCCCCCCCCACAACATTTTTGATGCCTTCTCTTCACCAAGAGTGGGTGGGTATCAGTTATGTAAGTCCAATGGGTGCTGAGTGAACCCAACATTTCTGAGCTTCTAGATGTTAATCTTCTAGTCACCATTGTTTTTAGCACATGACATTAAACTATAGCCTTTCCCAGTGTAATATACAAGAGGTGTCGCATCTTAGAAAATCTCTACATCATATCATCTCCATGGGAGTGAGATTTTCCACACATGGAATAAGATCCTCTTTTCTGGAATGACATATGTCTATGGGGAAGGAAACCCACCTTTGTGTAAGACACTATACTTTGTTTTGGGTGGTAGTATCCTTTCTCCACCCCTCTTCTTCTGTGTGAAATTGTAGAAGAGAGATTGGCACCTGGACTTTAGTTACCCCATCCCTCTCCCACTGGGCTTTGTATCCAAGGGTCCTCCATCTAGTAGTAAGATGAAATCTCCATCTCCCTAGGTGGATAACCAAGAGTAAGCCCATGTTTCATCATTGGGCCACTAATCATAGATTTTCATCGTCTCTATTTCTCATGAACACACCATACACGATGTGATTGTCAAGCCTTTGATGCCTCTTGATTATCCCAACGAGCATGAATCATGTTGTCTTCGAAGGAGCACCGACCATGGAATCCTCTTTAGGCTTCTGAAGAGTGTAATCACCACATTACCCTTCCAATATATGTGGACTTCGATCCTTTCTCTTTCGGAGCATGGTACATAGGAATCATCCATGAGGTTCAAGCCTAACAGCTACTTGTCTCGACCCCTTCACATCAGTTCACCTACTTCCTGCATGATGTTAAACTATATTCAACATTCCGAACTATGTAGACATTGATCCTTGACCATTCTGATTAATGTAGGATGGAAGCCTCCTCAAGGTTTAATCATATCACCCATTGGACCTAACCAACTCATGTTGGTTTGCCCTATCCTACATGACGTTAAACTGTATGCCCCCTTTTTGTCCAGCATGACATGAAACTTTACCCATTTGATTTATATGGGATTTGATTCGTGTCTCCTAGACAGGGTTTGTAGGAAGACACAAAAATGTTAATCCCCCAAACAGTAGTAAGTGGTTATAACCCCCAAGTAGTGGAATGTTGTGGTAACCCACAACTAGTGGTAATCCATTGTAACTCCCAAACGGTGGTAATCCATTGTAGCCCCCAACCAACGGTAAGATGTTGTAGCCCCCAACTAGCGGTAAGTTATCGTTACCCCCATCCAATGGTAAACTGTTATACCCCCAACCCAGGGTTAGCTATTCTAGCCCCCAACCAGTGGTTATCCAGTTTATCCCTTAAACATTAGTAAGACGTTGTATCCCCCAACTTGTGTTAAGCCGTTGTAGTCCCCTTTATGGGACCCTCGTCTCAGGCCCCCCCGAGCAATAGACCATCTCAGGCTTCTAACAACTCGTAGGCCCCATTATAACATCAGGATAGTGTCCTCTACGCACACCCCTATTCAATGCCCCATAATTAACTACATGGACTTTGATTCCCTACCATGAGGATATATTGGAAGCCTCCATGATTTTCAATCCCCACGTCTATGCTGCATCCTAGTCTCTCAATTAATCTTTTGTGTTTTGGGATGGCCAATCCCCATCCATGAGGTTCTACTATCTTCATGTCCCATCCTTGTGTCCCTTCTCATGGGATGCCTCCTCAGGTGTCCCATCATCCACTGAACTACAAAGACATTGATTCCCCGCCATAAGGGTATGTTGGAAGTCTCCCCAATGGTCAATCCTAGAAAATGGAATACCCTGGTCTTCCTGTCATAGGGAACCAAAAATCCTCAGACCCATCTTCATTGGACATCTTGTTCCACATAGCTAGTAGGACTCTTAGGGCCCCCTGGGGATGCACACATCTGATCCACTCCCATCCGTGTTCAGATTAGTCTGATATTTCTCTGCCGAACATAATGCTCGTAGAATACCCTATGGTAAACATGGGAAGCTAAGGAAATACTCAGATATGACAATGGATAAAATTTCCCTAAATTGATGTGGGGTTCCTCAAGATTATTAACCCTTGAGAAGCTACATCATATGGGGAATAAACCCAGACCCGTCAATGTTTTAGTGTCTAGACACTATAGAGATTTCCAATGTGACTAGCCCCCTGGTCGAAGGTTGTTACCTGGACTTGGCCCCTTAGGAATATCTAGATAGAAGCAGTTTAATTAATCAACATCCACAAAGATATGGAACTAGGAAGAGTTTCACAAAAAATGTCTTAATATGTAATGGCGACCCCGATTAGGTATTGAGTTCTGAGGAGGAATCTATTGAATGAGAGATTGAAATCCAATAATCCCATTTTTATCAAGGTGCAAATGTCCCTGAATAAGTGAAAGATGCCTCTCACCATTTAAAAATAGGAATGTGGGACAATAATCAGTGCATCCCCGAAGTATGGATTTATTCCTTTGAGAAAAAGTTAAAAATAGAAAAATTGAACCCAAAGTGAATTTATTTTACCCATTGTGGTGATTAGTTGCATTAGAGATGTCATTGGATAAGCATGTCATCAGATCCAGCTCTCTAATTCCAGGTCCCCCATGAAAATAGTGGGCATTGTGTGAAACTCACCAGAGAATGGGGCACTAAATTTTGGACATCCCAGTTGCCGAAATTGTTAGAGTGGATCCTACATACAGACCATGGAAGACGGAATGGCACTGGGGCACTGGACGTCGTTTTCCTTATTTCAACAATACTGGTTGAATCTTAAATCTTTGCAATACCCATGCAACGATAGGAAACCGATCAATTCCCACAAACCGGTGTAGGGGTCGGGGAAGCAACAACGCATCAATCTCTCACAACCTCATCGCCTCTACGATAGTCCCCAAATCCATGGTTGTTGATTGTCCACCCCCTCTCTTCATCTGGACTAATTTAGAGGAGGGTAATTAATGATTTCATATGGCATTATGAGGAATAGACGATTATCCCATCCTAGGATATGACCCAAAAATACCTAGAGGCTTATGTTCCTTGACTTCTCCTCAACCCCCAAGGGAAACATAGGGATCCACTGCTCCCCTCTCCAACCTACATCCATTTCGGGAGCCTCTCCCTAGAATTCTACGACGACTCCCTCACCTATGCCAATGAGGTGAGATATGTCTGAGCCATTCTAGTTATAATATTGTTTTAGGGGACACCAAGGTGGGATCCAACCATGCTGCGTCAACACTGCCACCCATACACATAGGTGTAGGTGCATGTGAGTTATGCACTTGCACCACCGACCCCAATCTGGTTAAGCTGACACAGGTATTAGGCGCAAGTTATGAAGGACTCCTACCATGGGGCGTCATCATCAATGGCTCTAATGGCCTATTCCTCCACTGGAATATACTAGTAATGAACCATTTATGCTGAAAATGGGAACCTAAATGACCGACCTAGATAGAGGCCCCAACCACCCCTTGATGAGGTTGGGATGACTCTCCTGGTCGCCGACACTGATGGTGTCCTTCATAGGGTGACACGTGGAAATGAAATCCATTATGGGGGTCCTCCATGTGCCACCCCCAATGAAATCATAGGTCCTCCCCACTCCCAAGACCTCTGTGGAGGTCCTCTATATGCCACCATTAGTTTGATAAAAGGTCCTCCCCACCACACAGACATCCATCACAAAATCATCTTTCACACTTGTGGCCCCAGGTATGGAGTTGTTACTCATTTCCCAGGTCGCCAATGACAGGATCCTCCTCACCAAGTCAATCAACATCATTGGGGACCTTCCCATTTTATCCTTGAATTTGGCGAAGGTCCTCCTTGTCCTAGAAAGTAGAGAAGAGGAGCTCTGAATTGCTTTATTGGCACAAAACATGGAGTTCTTGACGATGTTCAGTTTGATCAGTACGAAGGCCCCCATCACACCATCACTACTAAGGGAAATAGACATAGAGATTTTGCCCATACTACTACCATATCTAGAAGAGGTCCTAACTAATCTATCACATCCTATGGAAATTCCCACCACATTCCAGACGGAGGATACAGAGGTCCCCCCATGTATCCTTTAACATTTTTGTAGGCACTCCCCACACCCTAGTTCACTTAGGAAGAATTCATCCTTGCCCAAGTACTGGTTCAACCTACATTAATCCTCATGAAAATGAACCTACCATGTCCTTATGAACCTTCCGGAGGTAAGAGGCGGGTTGCTGCTACCATGTGAAGAATATTGAGATGTTTCAGAGTACGATTAAAATCATTTGCTTCTCAGATTCTGAAATGAAATCCAATTCGATACATAAACCCTCACCATAATTTTTAGGGTTATGCATCGGTGTAGGAACAAGGAACATATGTCTCATCCTACCAAAATTTGAGGTCCAATAGATTCCCACATCCCTCAAGTGATACACCCAAGAAGAGGAAGATTTGTTCTCTTCATAGTGGCTAGCTATGAAATCCTCCCTTTCTTCAACAGGGCCATTATCTACCTCAACCCAATGTTATGTAATGTTATTCTGGGGACCGATGGATGAAAGAAAACAATATGACCCACCATCAGTAGAAATATCCCCTACACCAAAAATTGTGGTTTCTAGTCCGTCTTATCTAGATTTGGTGGTGTGGTTGTTGCATTCTTTGGAAGAGATCCCAAGATATGGAAGCTTGTGATCTCGTTGTCTGTATTCTACACCACGAAGCCTACCATCAGAGAGGTTTCATCAATGTAACTAATGTTTCCCCAGCCAACCCTAGTTGATGAATGGGGAAACCAAAGCCTAGACCCCGAGTCTGAGCCAAGGAGTCTGTGGGACATCTGTTTGGAGGACCACTTTGTAGAGAAGTTATGGAGAGTTCCAACCATGAACATCAGTGAAATAGAATCGTTTACCCAGGAGGAAGTGATGTGTTTTCACAAAATCCTATAGGATACACACTTCCCCCTCAGTTATTAGTAATTGTATTACCCTAACATTTAGAAACATTTTAAAGATATTGTACAACAATTTCAGATGGTTGAGATGGTTGTGCTCCTTGTGGCACAGCACCCTGAGTCACCTGATCACCATCATACCCTCCAATAGCGACGCATCGATATAATTAATGTACTTATCAGGATCATCAAGGAGGATTCTCCCTTATTCATGTCTCTTTTTGGGAGAAATATGTTTCCCTTCATTTTAGTTCTATCCAGTGACATCCTGACATTCCAGGCGACATTGAGGATATGCCTTCCGGAAGGGTCGCGGTTAACATGGGTAACCTATCAGCGGGAGAGAATGAGTTAGAGATCCTTAATGAGGGATTACCCCCCCCCCCCCCCCCCCGAGGTAGTGTCACACCTATTGAATTCATCAAGAAGGGATACTCACATGGAAAACAGTTTAATGGGTCTTCTTATACCTACCATGTCATTAGCCCTTGGTCAGAATCCCAATAAGGGAAATGAGCATCTTGGGGCTGTCAAACCCTCTGACCCATCTAGATCATTATAAAATATGGAAGGTAATCCAAATAGTGTTGTGTTGTGGAAACATCGCACTGAGCATTAGAATATGGTCGATGAAAACATTGTTGAATATATTGCAGAGCACCGACTGAACCACTCTAATCCTCATCCAGGAGAGCATGCCCAAGTATAACTCCCCCTGGAAAGTTACCTCTAAGTGACATTGACCATGTTGTACACATATATAGGATAAAGTATGGATTGCAGAGAAAGAGGAAATGATATGCCTCAAAAAATCCACCCTAAGTGTATGACAACTGCCCTCAAGACCCAGTTCAACCCCTAGGCCACTCCATATGTCACCTTAGAAGCCACTCTGAGAGCTGCTAGGACCATTTATCATGTTAAAGAACTAGCCTACACACTGTTGGTCCGGGGTCCTTGTCAAGATAGAAAACCCCTCCCATATGATCCAACGGAGACACACATTTCCTTCCTCTAGGCTTTAGAAACTCGTTAGGTGGAAATTTTTCCTAATGGTATGACATATTTGGCAAGCGAGGAGGATATCATAGCACCACCAGGTTTCAGAAACCCCCCCCCCCCTTATCCTCCTCTAATGGGACTGGAAAATTGATGTAGTATTTGGCCCACTTGATCTCAAGTCGTGGACCCATGTTGGGGACTCCATCAAAGAAAGAGGCCTCCAAACATCAGTGTTTTGTAAAAACATTGGAAAGGCCTGCGTTTGGCTGCTACAACCAACTATCCATTGGGTCAGTAGCCAGCTGTGAAAATATTTGTAGTAAATTTCATTACCTGTTAAACTCTTCAACCTAGAAAATGATTTTTATAGTCCTCTTCCTGTGAAACCATAAGCCTAAAGAGCGCATCTCAGACTTTGCTGTCTGTTAGAAAGGACTCACCTTCTACCTTGATATGCCATTGACTCAATAACAGCTACTAGAAATGTGTGTGGGGAATTCCAAAACAGAACTGTTCCCCTCCCTCATTACTCAAAATTTCCTCAGGGGATTCTTGGATTTCGTTTTTATTGACCAGCGTCTAGATGAACCCTTGTATCATACCAATCAGGAACGTTTGTTTTTTCTTGTAGTTACCACGAGATGAACCGCTAAGGCCAAGCCCGCTATGGTATCATAGATAGAGGACCCCGGGTAGCTAGATCTATTACCCATGGAGATACATCCACATCCTCACAGAGGCCTGAAACCTCAGGTGGAACCACCATCCCAACAGCACCAACCTCAGAATCGGTGCACTCCCCTGCGTATCATGCTGCCCCTGCCTAGGCAAGATAACCATGTTCCACCTCCTTGATAGGATCCTCTATCCCATCATCAGGGATAGGCTCCCAAATACCCTTTATATATATAAGGAACAATACCTACTCTTTCAATGAGGCTCAGGTCTCCAGTTATTTTTTATGTGCCTTGGAATGTGGAATCCTACAGATGCCAGAATGCAACAGGCCCGAAGAGACAGATCTCACTGAACACCCAAATTACTGCCCCTATCACCAGATCTTATGGAAAACCCTCAATTAGTTCTATGTGTTTAAATAATAGATTCATGGATTTGTTGATAACAACATAGTCAGGTTAGTCTAAGCACCATCACATGTGGTATGTGTATTCATACAGCCCTACGGTGACAACGGTAGTGATGGTGAGCAGAAGCAAGTTCCTAATCATGGATCTCAAAAATATGATGATTTGAAGGATCCTAAGGTAGTTGAACTTTCCCATTGTATTGTCGGTGAACATTTAAATCGATCCGATCCAACAAAAAGTTTTTGTGTCATCCACAACCAGTATTTCAGTGTCAATATCACAATGTTCCTCCTCTCCGAAGGGAAATCATCAACTGCTCAAGGGAAAGCAACGTCCCCCACCGATTCCATCGGCATCCCATACTCATGGTGACTTTATTCCCTAGTAGATGACGAATATCCCAAGAATCCATCTAGTGGTGGAGGACTATTCATGTGACAACCAAGAGTAAAATTCGATTAACACCATAAATCTTTTAAACCCCTATATGATCCTAACAACGAGGAGTGCCAAATTGATCCTCCCAATGTCCCCAGGTATCATCATTGTCAAAAAAAGTAGTGGTTATATGGGTATTTTGAATTCCTTGGTCAACACATTAAGCCATGTTGTGCATGCCACAGAAACCAGAAAGAAGGCCCGATATGAAGCTCAACACACGCAGCGTTCTCATATAGTTTCACCAGGTCTTCCTTCGCTTCCGTTTCTACTACATGATCCGGAGGAACCTCCCTGACCATTTTGTGGTTAGCCAAGTTCTATTATGTACCATCCTAATTCATCCATACCTCATCTAGTATTCGATCCTTGAGTTTTGACTAGTGATCAGCAGGATATTCCCAACACCAGTCGGCCACCGGTTCAGCCAAAAAAGGCCCAAACAACCTCTTTTCATAGAATTACAACCTATCAATAGAATTTAACTCTTTGAATAGAAGTACGATGTTCTTAAACATCATTCCAAAATTCCTTCAAGTATCACTATCCTTGAGGCCCTTCTCCTTTTGGTGTATATATGTGAAGTCCTTGTTGAGTCTTTAAGAAGCCCCCTCCTATTTGAGACAGTGGTAGTAGCCACATAATCCTTCCATGCTGAGGCAGCCGAACATGTAGAATGCTAGGACACTTTCACTTTTTCTGGATAAGATAATGGTTCTCCCATACAAGTTCACATTCACCCATTGTATTTCACTAGCCATTTTAACGGTGTGGAGATTCCCCATTGTCTTGTCAAGATAGGGTTTGGGATCAACCTTATCTTAACCCGGAGACTCTAAAAAATAGGCATATGTGAGGTTGATATAAGCCCCACTAACCTAAAAATTCAAGGTAATGATAGGATGGAATATACCCCGGATAAAAGTATTCACATACGGACCCATTTCGGTGGACCAGTAGTCATCACCATGTTCAGGGTTGTCTCTCAGGACACCATCTTCAATTCATTAATGGGTAAATGATGGATGAAAATGAACATGGTACTCCCTTATTTGTATAACCAATGACTTAAGTACTACCATAATGGTCGATTAGGCATACTATTAGGCAACACATATCTCTATTCCTTGTGTCATGCTTGCTATCTCGATGCTGAATATTATAAGAGCAAGTACAAGAAGATTCAAGCTAATGTGTTTGAAACTGATATGCCTACAACCAACTCATGGACAGGCCAAGATAATGCCTACATATTCCCGATCCACTAATTGGAGGACACAACTCCATATCTGGTGTAATGCATTGCTGTTTCTAGGATAAGGGGGAAACACATTCCCATGTCTATGGGATGTTGGAATATCACCATGTATTCCTATACAAATCATGCTTGGGAGATCCCATATCAATATATTCCCATAAGGTATCAGGATGACCACCCCATGGCAACGATAATATGACATACTTGTTTGTTTCACTAGGATAGGATAAACTGGATCATGCCAACTTGCCACAATTTCGTTGATATCACCATACGTGGAATCTTGGGATGGAGACCCAATGTTATCGGTTCAACAATTTTCACCACTATGGTTTCAGTGGTATAGGGGTCCCCCAACACAGTTTCCATCACTGCTTAGGTTGGCACCAGTGACCCATCAGGGTCTGTCGACTCAGAACAATCAGCTCCCACTGAGGATCCCACCTACACAGATGATGAAGAAGATTTGAAGGATGCTCCCTCAACTTTTGAAGAGCGTCTTTCAACCACAGTTTAAGGATAGTTACAGGTGAATCCTGGTAAAGATACAAACACAAAACCCATATTGATTTGCAATATTTTAATTGTCAAAGAGAAATAATGATACATGGACTTTCGAAAGTATAATCGTGATATATTTACTTGGAGTTATGAAAATAAGCTAGGGCTAGATACTCAGGTCACCATCCACTACCTTGGAATTCCAGAAAATCATCACAGGTTCAAACATCCTCTTAGAATTATGCACCCTTCCCACAGTTCCATGTTCAAGGCCGATGTTGATAAACTCATCAGATCCAACTTCATCACAGAGTTCAAATACCCCAGATGGTTAACCATCATTGTTCCCTTCTAGTAAAAGAACTGAAAAATTAGAATCTGCATCGATTTCTAAAATATCAACCATTAATGACCGAAGGATATTTTTTCCCATCCTATGATAGAATTGTTCTTTGACACACACATGGGGTACCGTGATCTTTCCTTCATTGATGGGTATTCTGGGTATAACCAAATTCCAATGGCCCCTGAGGATGAAAAGTTTACGGCCATATGGGAATAAAATGGTATATTTCATTACCAGGTGATTACCTTACGTCTATAGAATACAGGTTCCAACAATCAATGTTCCATGCATCACATATTTATGTGGATCCTCTAGACATTGGTGGAATGATATGTGGAAGATATGGTGGTCAAATCCCACCAGTTCTAGGACCATCTTCATGATCTTGAGAAAGTGTTCAGATTCCTTTGATCCCACCACTCAACGATGAATCCCTTGAAATGTCCCTCCGGGGTCACCTCTAGAAATTTTGTTGTCTTTTTTTTTCAAATATAGAGGCATTAAGATTGATCTGGTGAAGTTCAAGGCCATCATCTAGATGTCTTCTCTGAGAAACATCCAGGAGCTTCGAGGCTTTAGAGGCATCATAGACTATATATGTTGATTCATTACAAATATGTTAGGAAATTGTAAGCCCTTTTCCTATTTCATGATTAATGGTGTCAATTTTCAGTGGGATGAGGAGTGCGAGAATGTTTTTTAGAAAATCAAGAAGTACCTATTACACCCTCTGATCCTAATGCCACCTGTTTCTGAAAATCCATAGGTCCTTTATGTGGCCACCCTGGAACGATATATCGGTTCCCTTATCGCTCTGAAAAAAATTTAAGGGATAGAAAATAGTCTATACTATCTCAGCCACATACTTATATATATCTAGATGAAACATTCCTCTATCATGAAGAGTTGCCTCATGTTTGTATTTTCTATGGAGAAATTGCGACACTACTTACAGCATCGTGGGATACAGCTTTTGTCCCAATTGGATCCACAAAAGTACATTTTGAACTTCCCTATGATGAATGGATGTCTAGATCGGTGGATCATAATCCTCTAGAAATTTGATATTTGTTTTGTTACCCATAAGACCATAATGGGACAGGAATTGGTAGAATTCCTTTTGGTCCATCCAGTTCCTATGGACCAGCCACTGGATCTTGATTTCCCCAATGAGGAAATCCTCTTGGTAGACTAATCCACTCCATATTGGAAAATTCAGTTTGATAATGCTTCCAAAAGTCTTATCGGAAGAAGAACCAATGATCCCAAACTCACCATGGTGGGACTAGGTATCATCTCTATCATGCCATCCCTAGTTGTTCTACCATATTCATTTCTATTGTCAGAAGGTTGTACCAACAATGAGGCAGAGTACCTGGCACTCATCAATGTTCTCGAGCTAGCCCTTGAGATTGACATTCCCCATATTTATGTGAAAGGGGACTCTGAAATAGACATCAAACAGATCAATAGTGGCTACATTGTCAAGAATCCATAGCTCTTGCCATTGTTGGAATGTACCTGCTAGTTGATGGCCCAGTTCTGATCTCAGCCAGAAGTTACTCATCTACCCCATTCATAGAATAGTTGAGCCGATGCCTTGACCAGCTTGGATACATCTTTTTTAGAACAATTCCAGGATGATTTAATTTTTAATGTAGTGCATCAGAGTGTCATCACTCCCATCACACTGTACTATGATGATATCTCATAGTCAAGACACCTTACCGCCAGTGCCTACATGCCTGGACCTCTAGGACCCCCTACCGTAGTGTTGGAATAGACTCAAGACTAGATGAATCCCTTTATTGAGTACATCCAACATTGTATTCTTCTATATGATCGAGCCAACCTTGAGATAATTCGATAACACGCATATTAGCATACCATTCAGTGTGGTTCTGCTCTTGAGAATATCCTTTATAGATTTGGGATTGATGGAATTCTCTTCTATTGAATTTAGGGAGGTGATATTTTCATATCTTGCAAGAGGGTTTATGCCAGTTCATGTGGTGTTCATCAGACCAGGCCAAAACTATCTCATCAGAACCATAGATTGGGTTATTTTTGACTCACCATAATCAGTGACATTATAGGATTTTCCAAAGAGGTTTCATGTAGGCCAAATCCAAGCTATCCTTTTGCATTGGTCACCAGAGCCTGTCCACACTACCAAATACTCTTGGCCCTTTTTTGGTCTGGGGAATTGATGTCGTGAGACCATATCCAAAAACAACATCCCTCCAGTGCAGGTTCATCATGACCACTACAGATTTATTCTCCATGTTGCAGATGTAGTTCTGCTCAAGGGGATTAGAGGCCATTCTATTATTAAATTTGTGATCTCCAATATCACCTATTGATTCATAGTCCCTCATTTCATCCTCACTGACAATGACACCAACTTATAGGAAGCTAAACTAATGAAGTTTCACTCCAAGTACTACATCAGTTCTAACCATACCTCCGACTATCACGCACATGAAAATGGTTATATCGAGACGTTCAACAAAAACCATTCGAACGTTATGCAGAAACCAGATGGTAGGAACAAGAAGAGTTGTCCAGATCAAATCCCTAATGCTCTCCAGGCTTATTAGAAGATGATTCAAAATTCCACATAGTTAACCCCATAATCCCTAGTGTATGGAATGGAGGTCACCATTACCATTGATATTTATTTTACCTTATTTCATACATCAATCTAAGATATTCATACACAAGATATGGTAGATATAAATCATTTGGATGATGTGGATGTGCTCAAATAGAATATACATTGTGACCGACACAATCTAGAGAGGAAGAAGAACAAGATAGCCAGAGCTTTTGACACAAACTTTTATCCTCTGTTTTTTATAGAAAGGTGACATGGTGTTGGCCTGAAGACCTCAAATAATAGATTCTAGGAAACCAACCAAATTAGGGCCTAAATGTGAGGGAAATTACATCATTCACAATGTTTACCCCAATAGAGCATACTCCCTAGTTACCATGGATGGTGAGAGTGTAAATCCTCTCCCCAATTCCTAATTCCTCATGCACAAATTTTCTTGATTAAAGTGGTCCTACTTGACCATAAACTATGACGTCATTACAGCATGATGTTTAAATGTGTGATTCCACTGAGATAAAGGATGAAAACCCACTCAGCACCTATCCCACATGATATTATTCTATATGTATTCATGCATGATGTTAAAGTATTTCAAGTACCGTTTGACCATAAACTATTCTATCTTCGTCACATGACGTTTTAATTTGCGTTCTATCTAGGCTAAAGGATGCAAAATTTCCCAACACATGTCCTAAATGATGATAATCATTGAAACAACAGGAAATCAAAGACGCTAAATCTTAGAGTATACCCTAAAACCATTTTTGTTGAATACACACTTGGTGTAGTTCACTCGGAGGACCGAACACTGTGTATTACAGACCTCCTTGGCCCCACTAAGGATGGTTCTGTAATGATAACACCATGTGACCCTCCTATTCTTCTATTCTTCTATGTACTCACAACATGAGGATAAACTGCTTGGACCATTCAAAACTACTTGTGGCTTGATTCACACTCTCATCGGATACATAGGAACACCTGGATATTTCGTTTGTAGACCCAACCTCAAACAACAATATCTCTCCTTTTGTTCGGCCCCTTGGACCAAATACATCCCAAGACGTGTGGGGTCTTATAGGATCATTTCCTCATTCACGTCGTCTTATCATGATCTCACCTTGGGTTCCCCTCATTGGATATCTACACCTCTTTTATCCTTACTTCATGATGTTAAACTACCCGGGCAAATTCATGCTTCATGAATCCCATCGTTTATGTTTTCATCTTTATTCACATCCAAAGGACCCCTAAATGGCATGGATGATAGGACAGAAGGATCACCCACAATTTTGGTCCAACTTACCCAATATTTTCAAAAGAAAATGGCTACAAGTCCCACTTTATGAATATGGTTAGTTTTCGACACTTATTTGTTGTTCTCTTTTTAGGCCACATGATATAGATGTTGTGTTTCGAACATGGTCAACAGATCTCCTCTATCATTGTCACCACACCTATATGTTCCAAATTTTGGGTGTAGTGATTCATTTTTTGTCGAAAATTCTTTCAAATTTCATTTTTCCTCATATAGTAATGTTGGTTTGGTTGGGATTGGCCCCCCAAAATTATTTTCATTCATTTTTGAGCCCTCTTATTCTGGGGAGAACCGGATCCCATTCCTTTTTTCCCACATCGAGCATTGCTAATGTGGGATTTGGAGATTTTTTAAGGTAATAGTAACATAAAAGTCCATGTTATCATAGTCCAACAAGACTTCAAAGTATTCTGTCTTCACAATTCTATGTTAAACAACGTGATCCATCCAAGTCGAGGGATGCGAAACCACTCATCACTTTTCTAACATGACAATAAACAGAATTTTGGATGGGACTTCTCGTTTGTGGCCAGCTTCAGGTCCCTGACCTTTCTGGCCCCCTAGCTGAGGTTCACACATAGTATTATACAGTGTGATATGTAATATATCTCCTCATTCATGCACAAATATTTTTTTCTACTCCACATATATCCCCCTTGAGAAAACCCTCCATATATCATCCTCACCATAAGAAGTTAAATTGCAGAGGTCCCACCATTAATTTTGTTTCCCATAAATTGGGATTTCATCATCATTCACATATGAAAGGACCCCCGAATGGTAGGGTTTCTAGGGACCATGGCTCGCCTACCGTCTCAGACCAACATTCCTGAGGATTTGGGACAAATGTTTGATTCAAGTCCAGGTTGCAAATATAGTCAGCAGTTGATAGTCATTGTTTTACTCCATTCTAGGAAAATATATGGATATCGTGTTTCAAAAATGGTGGGTAGTTATCCTCGATCATTGTTCATGTTCTCTGGTTTCCTTAATGGTAGGTTGGATGGTTCACCATTTCAACCTTTCTGTCTCACACACATGACATTAAAATAGGCATTTACAGTCCATTATCTATGACCATAAACTACGATCTACCATGTCCTAGTCCTATGACATTAAAATACACGACATCTCCAAAAATATTCATGGATTGATTCCTCTCCTCATAAAATATTTAGGAAAATGAAGAAAATTTGTCTTCCAGTCTATCCCAGGTTCATTTATTCCTTCTCTTTGCCTCTTGGATGGAGTTCTCTCTAGGGATTTCGAATGTTGTGGAGTATGTGTGATTATGTCCTCATTCATGTTAGGTTATTCTCCACACCATACACATTCCTCCCGAGATTCCACCCTCCAATCTTCATCCCTACAACATGATACTAAACATCATTCCATCTCAAAAAGTACTTGTAGATTGATTCTTATCCTCATGGGATACATAGGAATGCATGAATGTTTTGTCTATGGGTCCTTACCTGTTTATTGGAAACCTCGTCATCTCTCTAGACCCTAGTCTAGAGTCATTCAGGAGATGGTATGTGGTAGGGAATAGTCTTATGACCTCATTCACATTGGGTTTGTAACAACCTCCCCATGTACATCTCCCTCTTGATAGTTGTTCTACCCCGTGTTATCCACACATCTTTTCGATAAGGATGCTCTTTAATTAGACCCCTGAATCCTCTATGGAATTTCACTAATGTGCCTAAGAGCACTCTGGTTTAGGATGCAGGGTCTTGGATTCTACATATACATGTTAGATACCATTTTAATGCTTCATGTTACACTTCATTTGGGCTTTCATCATCTGTCACATTTAGAATTACCCCTGAACGGCATGGATACTAGACCCTAGTGCTCTCCAACCATTATGGGCCAATGTACCCGATAATTTCCAATGATAATTGATAAACGACCGGCATTGCTGTTACGGTCAAAAATAAATTTTTATTTGTTGTTCCAATTTTATGTCAGACAATATGTGTGTTGTGTTTCGAACATGACTAATAGCTACCATCCATTATCACTCCACCCCCAATTAAGCCTTAAATTATGGTTTCATGAATCACATTATTTTCCACTCTATCATGTACAATTAGAATTTTGAAACTCTGGGTGTTATCCCTTACAGCACATTTTCATGTTTAGAAGAAAAAGAAATTGTGAGGTGTCATTTGAGACTCCACGCCGTTTCCCCTTTTTTCTTTATTCCATGAGTTGTGAGGACCTTCTCCTCCCTTGCATCCCACATAGAGTTTATCTTATGTGGGATTAGGGATTTGGTAAAGTTTTACACTCCCTTATAAGAGTCCCACTTCAATGGTTCAATCAAAATAACCAAAAACCAAGATATACAACGTCCATGTTTTAGGATGTAAAACTGCATGACATCCTAAATAACTACATACGGATTGATTCCCATCTTTATGGGATACATAGGAACTCTTGTAAATTTCTTTTTCTGGTCTATCTCATGTTCCACTAATCTTATATTCTGTTTATGCTTTTGTCCCTGAATCATAGAGGAATACATAGTGTGGAATATGTCAGCTTATTCCTTCATTCAAATTGGGTTTTTAAAATCCACACCATGTAATCCTCTTTAAGGATCTAGTGTCTCCAACCTCATGTCCTGCATGAGATTAAACATCCATCTTACGACTATGTGTGGCTTGATTCCCATACTCATGGGATATGTAGGAACACTAATAAGTTCCATCTTCAGGTCCATACCCACACCCTCTTATCTATTCTAACCCCTCATCATAAGGTTTCAACTCTATAATTATGTGTGACGTGGCATGGATCATGTCCTTGTTCATGGCGGGTATGCTTTATCACACCATGAATATTCCATATAAAACCACATTATTTTGTACGTGCCTAATACATATGAACTTAAACTATGTTGTTGGTCCCACATAACATTAAATTGTTGCACCTTTACAGTGCAAAGTTAATATGTCGGGGCAGCTCATATTATATGATGAAAAACTATGACATTGTCATCCTAGCCACATGAAAAAAAACAACACCTTGTTTTTGTATCCTCACACAAAGGGACATCATGTTTGGTATCATTTTTCATCAAGATATTTTTCAAGGTCTACATGTGGCTTGATTCCTATAGTCATGCTATCATTTTTTGTCCTTGGTTTTAATCTTCACAAAGAAAACACATTCATCCAAAGAACAAACACAGTCTATCAAATTTGACTTCTTTAATGTGGGATCCATACCTGTGTGATAGTATTGTCCCAGGAGTTGGTAACCTACCATGTTTCATCTATAAAAATGCATGTCTTGATCCCCATAATTATTGGGTATGTAGGAATACCCGTGAATTTTTCCTCGTACCCAGCCCAACTTTCATTTTTGGTCCCTCGACCGAAAACATTCCTCTGGGAGCACCTGGTGCAACGCAAACTCCTGCTATTCTAATTCATGTTGGGTTTTGCAATAGATACTCCATAAGTCTCCCATATCTCCTTTTCATTATGGTATAGACACTATGACATTAAAAACTAATATCCAACCATGTCCATGCTACATGATGTAAAACTACACAACATATCCAGAACATTGTATGGATTGACTCCCATCCTTATTGGATATGTAAGAATTCCCCAACATTCAATCTACATGTCCAATCTCAGGAATATTAAATCCTTCCCCATTTTGGACCCATGCCCCAAACACTTTCTAAAGCATGTGGTGTGGAAAACACCTCTTGGTTTCTCATTCATGTGAGGTCTTGAAGCAACTACCCCATGTGTCTCCCTTATCAGGTGAGGTCTTCAAACAACTACACCATGTGTCTCCCGTGTCTCTTCCTAACCTGGTCTGAGTTCTACGATGCTAAACTAAGACATCCCTATGGGAACTATGCATCGAGTTTGCTACTTCACCACCCTGTAGAAAATCCATTTAACTAGGTTACCAAATAATGGTATAATATATGACATCAAGCTAGGAGCGTGCGACCCCAATACCATTTTCCTTAGAAAAGGATTCGACTTCCTGTATCCGAAACATCTCATTGGCGTACTCAAATGCGTCATGGAAAAGAGACCAATGTGTCATATTTTCACATAAACAACCCTTTGGTTTTTTCCACACATCATGATCCCTTTATTGGGATCCCCATCCCCTTTTAGGTCTAAAGGGCCCCCTATACGGTCTGATCTCATGAAACATTGTCTTACCTAACATCTTGGCCCAATTCCCTAGAAGGCCTCGAACAAAATTTTTGTGATAGTTAACATTTTTCGAACATGGTTATCGATCAACCCTTATTTGTTTGTATCAGTGTCCGGATAACACAAAACAGATGTTGTGTTGTAAACATGGTCTACATCTATCCTTTCTCATCACACCACTATCATTGTGTTCCAGATCTCAGACACCATGATTCACATATATCCAATCCTTGGTGTTCATGAATAATTCCAACACACTTTGTTTTACACCACCGTTCATCTTGGTGCATTAAGGAGGAGGGTCAATACTTTTGGAATGTCATTCACCAAACGTTACATTGGCCCGGATGTGTCCCTCCCTCTTCAAAGAAGGTCACACCACTACTCATTGTTTCCCACATTGAGCATGACTCACATATGCATAGTAGTTCAGGTAGGATGTTTACTAGAGTAAATGAATGACACATTCCTTTCATCCTACAAGACATTAAACCGCAGTCCAGAACTATGTATGGCTTTATTCCTATACTCATGGGGTACGAAGGAACTCTCGAGACCTTTCTTTCGGGTCCAGCCCCATGATAGGCCACCTTTAGTCTATGGACTAAATAATTCCATCAGGAACACATTTTGTGATGTGTAATTACAAAGTACTCATTAATGTTTGGATATTCATTGCACCATACATTTCATTACTGGGTAACCATGTCCTAGAAGTAGGAAATTAAATTTCACCCCAACATTTGACCAGTTTAGGATGCCCCACGATAATTATGGTTTGTATCAGCTTCCTCACAAAAGAGGATTTACCCTTCCGGTATTGGTCTATAACCATGTCGTTTTTCATACCTATGTTTCGCTTGTTCCACATCCTTATGGGATATATAGAAAAACCCATTCATTATGCCTTGGGATTAGACCAAGGTCAATAACCATTATAGCCCCTAAGCCCCAATCATGGTACTATATATATATCCTTGAACTAGGATCCAATTTTCCATGCAACATGACTTTAAACTGTTATCCTTGGTCTAAGATGTTTTACCTTAAAACTATTTGCACCTTCCTGACCGTATGATGTTAAACCACTTTTCTATTGTCCTCATTTGTATGAAGTAAAAATTCAAGGCCTTATGAGTCCTCACCAGATAGTTCCTTTATAGAAGTAGTAATGATCCCTGATAAGACCAATTCACTCCCCCAATGTGATTTCATCACAATGGTGTAATATTAAGAGTGTTGGACTCCACTCGAACCAATGACCACTCGACCCCTTATGGTTTTTGTGCCGTCTATTTGGATCCTCATCCTCTATCACATATTAAAGAGCCCCTTAATAGTATGGATGCTCATCCTATGGATATCCTACTATCCTATGCTAAAATTTCCTAATAATAATGGATTAAATCTCGTGTCAGGCCTAATATTTCAAACATCGTCAGTGGTCGGCCCTCATTTTTTATCCCCTTTTTAGGCTAACACATTAGGGAGACAATGTTTAGAACATGTTCAATAGTTATCATTAATTGTAATGCTATCTAAATAGTGTTTTATATTTTGGGAATCATGATTCACATTTACCACTGCCCTCTATTTGTATTGACATAATGCCCATAGAGTTAACACGCTCATGCACTAGAGCACGTTGGGAAAACAGAAATTCGAATATTGAAAAACATTCCTTCTCCAGTCAGGACTCTCTCATCCTTCCTGGAAATCCAAATCAGGTTTTAGAGCCTATATGAAGGAATCATGGTTGGGACACTCATATTCGAATGGAATAATGATTCAATCATCCCTTGTTTCTCACATCAAGCATGACCCCCATGAGATTGGGGATTAATCGCGGGATATTTCATAAATGTGATGGAAATGAAGTAAACCTAAATTAATAATAGGACTAATACATGAAAACAACATAAAATAGAAAATCATGAATGTACATTTATGAATTTAAACACATTGTAGTACCTAAGGATTGTACCCTCCTATAGATGGGTTGAGATCTTCAATAGAGCATTCCAGCTCTGCCACTCTTTGGTTGGTGGCATCTAGGATCTGTTGTCGCCTGCTAAGATCCTGCTCCATATCAATGGAAACGGGATGTAGTTCATCATTGATGATCCATAACCTCTATGTATTAGCTCAAATGAGAGCCACCTCCTTAGAGGCTCACTTCACCCTTTCTTCAGCCTCTGCCAGCTGGGCCTTCAGGCACGATACGAGCCCCGAATGTGCATTGAGGAAGGCAGGGTACTCATTTTCCCACACCTGCAACCACTGAATATCATTTTCATATTTCTGATGCCTCATGATGTTCACTGATTTCCTCCACTGATAGCCCAATCCATGGACACAATCATTCACCGTAATCATCTCCTCTATGAACTCTCAGATGACCATATAAGGATGATGGGCATCCACTCCTCCAGCCCATAGTTCACACATCTAAGAAGGAACCCTCCCCATCTTATCTATCCATTGTGGTCATGGGGTATCACTAATGGAATTATTGGTAAACTTCTAGGACTTCAAATAGATGACCTTGTTGTCCTCTTCATCAGAGGTAGTCTCATCCCGGTCCTAAGGGTTGGTGAATTCATATATGGGGAATGACTCAAGGAACTCATCACCTGGATCATTATCCTTTTTCTTGTTGTGTAGTTCAGTATGCATGACATCTAATTGATCCTCATTGTTAGATTCAACCTTGATGATTTCTTGATTGGTCCTGCTGAAAGACTGACCTGTGATCCAGAGCGATGACGTTTATTCATTTTGGGCATTTTCTTCCATGACCACCAGCGTTACCCTGGGAAAGGAAATGCCAGGAGCTCTGGAAATCCTTACTAAGGCGGCCCATGCCATTTGAAGAACATTGTGTCTATTAAAAAAACACAAACATCAGTTGACTTCATTCAATGGATGACATTTACAAATTCTGTGAAGGAGACTTACAGAGGTCAAATAGTCTGTCTCTCCCTTAATCTATTTATATCAGGGCCCCGAGGTGTGGACCTAATTATATTGTTGGGAAATTAGAAGACTCTGAGAGAATTTCCCTGGGTGTTTTAGCCCTTATAGATGTGGTAATTGCTTTGGTTGTGATTGTAGATCCTGATTTTCTTGCAACTATATCTAATATTGCACGGGAGTAGGTCTTACGTGTGAGGCCCTCTTTCACATGTAAAATGTTAGTTGAGATGCCCTAAATGACCTGGATGGGGACTACGGTAATGTGATTTAGGGTTTTACCTCTAGAGCCTCTGTAATATCTTCTATATCTCGGTCTAAATTTTCAACCACACCCTCCTCCAAAGAGCTACCTCCAATGGCCTCTTCCCCCAAGGAGGACTTTTCATATTCTTTCGATAGATGGAAGAACTCTATCAATTTGATGGATGAAAACTTCAAAGGGACCATTTAGTTGAGAAAACCTTCAATCAAACTGTCATTGGATGTAGAGAACCCTTAGAGAGCACGAAGTCCTCCGGCTCAATGATATATTTCTCCCCCTACACCTGAGATACTACAAAACCTACACTGGTGTGTACAATTCCCACCAAATCGATCCCAATATGGTTCAAATGTTTCCACATCTGGGAAGCCTTAAGGAATTGTATATTGACTTCCCAAATGTACTAAGCATTAGGGAATAAAGCATCCTTAGGCATATTAATATGGCACAGTCGATAACCTGTAGCCTGGGTGGGAATCCTATGGAAATCCCTAGGAGTTCTCCCCTCTAAATGACTCTGCTTGTCTTGGACTATCAGGCCCGTCACTTCTTCCTGCCTCATGGATGGTGCGGGTCTCACCACTACTATAGCCCTTCCAGCACATGATGTTCTTTCCACCTTCCTGCCCCAACATCGAGGTTGAGGAGGCACCCTATCTCTAGCATGGATGACATGTTGCTTCAACATATCCCTCAGTTAGGATGCCTCCCAACTCATGGGGTTCTCCTTCACCATCCCATAGATGTCTATGGGAAGAAGCATCTCACTCTGTATCTTCCCATACTCCTATGTGAGCTTAGTACGCATCTATTGCAACACACATGGATGGTCTTCGTGGCTCACTCCCAAGAAGACCTACATAGTCAGCAACTGTATGCACCTGAATTGCCTCTTGAAATGGTGCAAGTTATATGGATAAAAGAGAGGCACACAGTCAACGCCACACCACCAGGACTCCATACCAAATGTATAGATGATTGGAATGATGATCCAACAATTTCTGGACATAATTAGTGAACACACCAATTGGAAGTGGGAACAGGTGGAACATGAACTCATCTGCCTTCCAGACCCAGTTCAGTGTAAGCTGTGGTGTTAAATTGGTTGGAAGACTCCACTATGCATTCAGAATAGCTGGTTAGAAACCTGAACCTAGAGGGAAAATGGTGATTGGATATTCATAGGCTCCCCTAATATGCACCGCTATCCACCCATATAGAATATGGAATGACCGGTGTACCCCATGTAGCTTCTTCCCTTCACTGATATGCCATAAGACATTATTCAACATAATGAGCATCATCATTCCCAGGTTAACCCTACCCCCCTTCACAAAAATGGATTCCATGATGAACATGGTCGGTCACATGACCATGTTTGTGTCCCATTCTGGCATAATCCATTCGCAGATGAGTGCTGAAATGAATGCATCCAACCTAAACACCAGTTGTTTATCTTTGACGATATTGAACCCCCAGGTCTTCCACTGAATGTCCTCCAAGATTCTCCCGTAGGAGTGCTTCTTTCTACACTGAACCCCCTTTGGGAAGGTTGGAGGCCTCACGAGAAACATCTTGTCTACTGGGAGATTTTGGAACTGACTGAACCACCACATAAAATGGACAACACTCACTGATTCATTGTCCTCCCCCAATAGCAGGTCCATCAATGCCTCTGCCAGCAGTGACATCTTCTCTGGGTCCTCCCATGTATTTATGGAAGGGAGGAACTTATCATACATCGCCCCAAATATTGGAATCCTTGGGATTTGATATAGGTCCCATAGGCTGATATCTACCTCCCCATAGTGAAAATTGAAAGTGGTGGTCCTCGATGACCACCTGTTCTGTAACACCTGCTTCAGCTTTATAAGCATGTAGATATTGAATTGGGAGGCCCATCCCACCTTATACAGGCCCAATTACCTCAACTCTACCCTAAACTTCTCTCACGAGGCACATAGCCATTAGGACCTTGCACAACAGTCTGTAAATTTACTACCATGGCATAGAACTCAATAATTGGTCTACCTCGTACCTTGGTTCCCCAGAGATGCCTTCAGAATGGTGTGGTACATAATGGGGAGATAAATCTGGCTGCAACACCTTCCCATCGATGTTGATTACATTATTATGCAAATAGTTAGGATTGGAAGATGTATAACCGTCCCATGTATGACTGCTAGCTACTCTGAAAAACTATTGATGGCATGATATAGTCCTAAACCAGTAGGCTGGCTCATCTCTTTTGGCATCAGGAATGAAAACATCATTCCTCAGTCTGAATGTATATAGAGGCAAATTGTTTTACAGTGGGTAGTTATTCTAAATCTCTCACAGTAACTCCACTACATATTCGTCGTCCAAATGGATCCATACATATTCTCTAATACCTGGGTTATTATCCATTTCTACCCTCTGGGAAACAGCTGTAAAGACCCCCTAGAAGACTCTTGGTGAGCCATTACTTCTCAATGATTGTGGTTTTTGCTCTAGATCGCGAAGCTTGATCGTAGAGCTCAATTATAGAGATCTGTCACATAGTCTGGTCATAGATCCCTACCACAGACCTTATAGATGCAAGATGTAGAGAACACACTTGTAGATTCAGAAGACACGTTGAGGCCACAGAGCAGAAAGGACCTGATATGCAAAGCACAGTTGGAGAATGTGAAGAGCTTCATGAATCGAGATCACAGTAAAAAAAAATGCAAAGATAAGAACGGAAAAAGAGGGTTCAGCTTCCCCTATTTACAGGAGACAAACCCTTTGGATTTACTATGTTCATAGCTATGGCGAGCTTTGCGTCATTCCCAACAAGCGCATCGCCTCTCCACATCGTGACACAGATTCATGATATTTCTTTGTGGTAAGCCTAAGAATTTTAGTGATCTACCCTTATACATCAACCCTCATTTTCTACTAATATCTAAGTCTTAGTTGGGGTATTGTTTTGTTGAAATATATGTACAGGGGAAAAGGACCCAATGAGGAATCCAATTCCCATGGGGCCACCTTGCGAAGCCCCTTCATGGAGCCCTTTAGCACTGTGGCCATCGCAAATCCCCTCAGCACTGTGACTGGTAGGAAGAAGAATCCCATCTACAGTCTTTATAGTGTAAAAGTGGAGGTACACTATGCGGTTACGAAAAAATTGATCATAATCTTCATGTTGTAGAGGGAAAAAATCTCCTCTTTGATCCCTTGGGAATTGGGGAATGCTTCCGCAATTGCTGTAGAGGGAATTCAGGAGGGCTTTATACTGAGGAGGGGATGTCAGTTGACTCTGTGGTTACGAAATACTTGAAGTAATCCATGGATTATCGCAGAGTGCCACGTGGCTTTTCAATGATATTTTCGAGCTCCATGACCCCCCTCGCCTATAAATATCGTGCTCTCCTAGACCCAAAGGATAGATACCCCAAACATTCTCTGTACCAGCTCTCAAATCGTGAAGTAACCCGTACTATATGATTCAATGGAAAAATAACTTATTTAAGGCACATGAGTTGTGCTATTTACCATTCCCTTATCCCAGATACAACACCTCATCAAGTAGGGATTCCCTTCAGGGAGCACACAAGCCATCAAAAAGGAAGGAGATACCCAAAGGGACTCAGGTCTTTAGGGAGAACACATGCTTCGTGAAGTACCTTCCAGGCAAATCTAAACAACATTCTAAGGTTTGGTAACTATGCTTCGCAAGTTACATTGCTTCACAGTGCTATGCTTTGTAAGGTACCCATGAATCACAAAGTCCTACTTTGCTAAAGACATTCTACTTTGCAAATCACACTACATATGAATCTATACATCATACCTAGGATAGGACACTCCACTTCTCAAGGCATACCAAATTGCAGAGTCTTCCCAGCCTATAGAGCACAATAGCTTCACATGTCCCCTTCTTGTGAGCCTCTTGGCTTTGCAAAACCTTCTCTTGTATGACCCTATCGGTTTGTACAAAGTGATTTCCGGGTCCCTTGGGAGGTGCATCAATTACATTGCTTGTTCTCATCTTTCTTTGCATAGGAACACTAACAGCTATTGCTTCTTCACATATCCATGATAACATGATCCCCTAAATGGATCACTCTATAACATGACATTACTAAAGACTTACCTTCCCAAATCTCCATCTCCCATGGCAGATAACCAAGCGTAATCCCCTATTTCCTCTTTGGGCCACTAATCACATGTAAGCCTCATCTCTATTCCTCATGAATGCACCATACGCAATGTGATCATCATGTCTATACTATTTCTTGATTATCACACCAAGCATGAATCACTTGGGTTTTGAGTGAGCACCAACCATGGAATCCTCCTTGGGCCACCTTAGAGTGTAAGCCCCACATTACCATTACAAACTACGAGGACATTGATCCTTTACATTTCCGATAAAGGTACATAGGAAGCCTCTATGAAGTTCAATCCCAAAACCTACTTTTCCCAACCCCTTCGTGTTGGTTCACCTTCATCCTACATGATGTTAAACTATATTCAAAATTCTGAACTACGTGGAATTTGATCCTTGTCGTTCCGAGAAAGGTACGTTTGACGCCACCTAGAGGTTCAAGCCCATCATCCATTGGACCCAACCAACTTATGTCAGTTCACCACATCCTACATGATGTTAAACTATATGCCCCCTTTTCATATAGCATGACGCTAAACTGTACCTATTCGAACTATGTGGGATTTGATCCATATCTCCTAGACATGGTACATAGGTATTCTCTTAGAGGTTCAAAGAAAAAATAGAGGTAATCCATTGTAGTCCCCATCCACTTGTATGTCAAGGTAACCCCTAACTAGGGGAAATCCATTGTAACCCCCAACCAATGGTAAGTCATTGTATCCCCCAACCTGGGATAATCCATGGTAACCCCAAACTATGGTATGTCATTGTAACACCCAACCTATAGTATGTTGTTGTAGCCCCTAACCAGTAGTAATTCATTGTAGCTCCCAACTAGTATTAAGCTGTTGTAGCCCCAAAATAGTGGTAATTCATATTATTACCCTCTACTGGGTCCCAAATCTCTAGTCTTTTTCCCGAGCCTCAGACCAACATGGGCTGCTAACTGTGCGTAACCCCCAACATATCATCAGGTCGTTGTCACCTATGCACAACCCAATTCCATACTCCATCTTGAACTACGTTAACATTTATTTTCTACCATGGGGATACATAGGAAGCCACCCTAAGGATGAATCCCATCATTCATGCCTCATCATGGTCTCTCCCTTGAGCCGTTGTGTTTCAGGAAGGCCTTGCCCCAACCCAGAGGTACTATTTCCATCCAGTCCCATCAATGAGTCCATTCTCATTGGCCACCGTCTCAGGTGTCCCATCACCCATAGAACTACGTATCCAATAATTTCATGACATGGGGATGAATAGGAATCCTCCCTCAGGCTCAATCCCAACAAATGATAAACCCTAGTGCTCCCTTCATAGGGATCCAAACATCCATGGGATCTTCGTCATTGGACGTCTTGGTCCACCTAGCTAGTAGGACTATCAGGTGCTCCCTCTTGGGGATGAACCAATCTAATCCACTCCCATCAATGTTATGATAAGATAGATCAATCTCCGCTAGATGTTAAACTCACAGCATACCATGTGTTAAACATGTGATGATGAGAAAAGCCTTAGAGACATTGCCTATGGCATATAATTTGATGCACTCGATGTGGAATGCCTCGGGCTTCCGTTCCATTGAGAAGCCATATCATAGGGGGAATAAACCCAGACACATCATTGATTCATTTTCCAGACACTCCAATGATGTTCAATGTGACTAATCCCTCGATCATAGGTTACTGGCCTAACTTGACCCCTTGGAATTTGTAGACAGAAGCAGTGTAATTAATAGGCATCCACAAAGAAATGGCTATAGGAAGAGTTTACTGAACGACATATTAATCTTTAAGGGATACCCAGACAAGGCTAATAGTTCTAAGGAGGAATCCATGGTAGGATAGACCGATATCCCATCATCCCACTTCAATCAATGTGCAAACATCCCTGAATAAGCAACAGACGTCTCCCACCTTTGGAAAGATGAAATGAGGAAAAACAACAAGTGCAACCTATATGGATGGATGTTCACCCTAATGAAAAAATCAGAAACAATGTACTAAAAATTCATTTTTGGAAAAGAGTTAGAGATAAATATGTAGACATTTCACTCATTTATGGGCCCTAAGGACCTTCAAAAACATATTTTATTACATCATGCATCAAAATTAAATAATGGATGAATTAGAAAATTAATCGAATTACAAAAAAAAGATGGAATTATGTTCGTAGAAATATATCAAGAATGTTTATTTCCATATATTTTTAGAGAGTTTAATAATCACACGACAATTGGAAAATAATAAAAAACAAATATTGTCATAATATCTTAATTTTTGTAGAACTGATGGTTTTATAAATCATTAAAGACAAATGTATTTGAGTCCCTGAAAACATTATTGATAATTCAATTTTTTGGGATTAATTACCTCAATCAATCCCAATAAATATTAACTAATTTACTCCTTGTACATATCCCAACGTTCAACTAATGTTCTCTTACATGGATACATAGTTATATGTTAGTCAATTTGACATTTTTACTTCCCAGTATCTAATTATATATGTTTTTATGAAACCTTATATAGAGGTGGGTTTGAAATATTATAAATAGCAGAAAATATGTTACCATGATTGAGTTTAAATTTTGGTGGTCAAATTTAATTAATTTGAGAAGAATGTAATTCCCTGAAAATCTAATGTATGAACATTTTATTTGATATCATGTATGAAATGGAACACAAAGCATATAAATGAATATAATATCATAAAGCATTACAATATAATTAATATTTAGAATAAATTAAATCCATTATATAACATCCATATCATTTGATATAGATTTATCATTCATCACACACAATAATGGCCCTCTTCGATAGCTTGGGTTATATGAAATATCGAGTTTTGCTGAGAATCAATATATTATTATTCAATATAATTCTATATAACCATGCCATGAAATTAATTATTATTAATAGTATTAACTAACATATTAAAAAAATTCACATTAAATATAACATGAATTAATTGGTCTTTTATTAATTAGAAATTAATATAAGAACCAATTGAATATATGATTATTTTTTTAGAAACAAGTTTTTTTGTTCACAATGCTATTTCATCCCAATAAATTTAGTTATATAAATTTTTATGATTTATAGTAATATAATAAATATACTATACACTCAGTCAATTTCATTGATGTTCATCCTATATATTTTATAATAATGAGATAAGAACAAACTCAATTTTACAAATAAAAACCTATATTTCTATTAATGCAATGGTACCACATTGTAATAAAGAATGTATTTTAAATCAAATTTATAGAAATTTTATAAATATTATATGTCAAAATAAATTTAATAAATGAAATAATAACAAATAAATTAGGTTAGGGATGAATTTTTTTTATTTTTTATGTAGAGTTTAATTTTATAATGATTATTGAAAAATTAGTAAATCTAATTCAAAAATTATTTTTCATATAATTTAATTATATTAAAAGATTATAAATTTCTTTGATTTAAATGATTGACTATATTAAATATTTTTCAATTAACCTAATTACAGTCAATGGAATCATTTTCACATTGAAATTAGATATTAAATCATAGAAATATTTTTAGTGTTTTACTTTAAAAATAGGCACTCTCTTCCAGCATCTATGATTATGTTCAAATAAATTTATACGAGTTATGATATTGTAATTTGGAAAATTGGATTCAATATTTGGAATCCGAATAATTTATAATTATTAAAAAGTCCAAAAATGTTTTGGCTAATGTAATTAGTGAAAGTGATAAAAATTAATTACAATGATTAAGGAAACATTAAGCAGAACAAGGACCTCAACCTTAATCTTAAGGGCCGATATGACATAGAATCTTTCATAAAATAAAATTTATGGGAATATCTAGACCCTATACTTAATTTTATTTTCCTTGTTTCATTAATGGAATAAATATCAATAGAAAAAATTTAGGATGAATTCTATTTTTTAAAATTTACAAGCATTCCACTTCATCTCCCCTTTAATAGGGATTTGTTCCCCCAACTTCCTCACAACTATCAAACCACATTTGCGTTACCAATATATAAATATATATTTCATAATCATCCCTCCCCTATTCTTAGAATTCTCACCATGGTAAGAAATAATACTGAGGAAACTCATTATTGTAAACAAACAACAATTCCCAGATTAAGAGGTAACCTCGTCACACAAACTCTTTAGTTTTATTTATTTCCCCACTCCCTAAAATATATTTGTTCAATGATTATATAAAAAATTGAGTATCCTAAATATACTGAGACGTTTTTAGGCTATGTTTTAAACATACACATGCACACACTTCCATCTTATAGGTAATTAACATACTATTTTTTTTGTATGGTGAACTACCGCGTCATGAAATGATGATTGATCATTTTTCCTTAACCACATTTCATGTTTATGAATATAATGTAAACTCTATTTATATATGTTATATATGACACTGGTCGTTCACACGAAACATGGAATGTATAAATGATGGTTTTATTGAACATATATCCGGAATATATGATATAAATATAATATTTTAATTATAATATACATATATTTCATTTCATTCATTCTTTTAATATGACAATGAAATTAAATTAGCATTCATGAATATGTTTGACCAACCATCTCATTGATTTGTGCATTCCATTTCTTATATGCAAGTACTATAGATTATCCTATGTACATTTATTTTTAAATTATATTATATTTTAATCATGGATTAAATTCTAGAGATGATGAAACCATGATAGGATCATTAAATAAAATGATAAAACATCTCGACAAACTATACTCTTAACACCTGAAATAATGAAAATAATGAAAGATCTTTATCATTTGGGCAATGAGATAATATCAGAATATACTTTATGATATCTGAAACATAAATATGGTTCTTTAATAAGTTATTAACACTCTAAAACTCATTATACACGATTTTAATGCATGTTTAACAAAAAAATAAATGCATGGAATGTTATTTCATCTCACAATATATTATATTGATACTTATTTATACTTATACACCTAGCTTCAATTATTTGTTGTATATAATTTCCTTTGACATTTCATATCAAGAATCTATTTATTTAAATTCCATCATGGAAATTTTGATTAATATGTTTCAATGTGGTATGGGACACTTTGGAATGATTAATGATTATTCTTCTTGAGACTGTTTTTTAATGATTATATTTATAATATCACTTCCTTTTTCGATTGTAAACATTATCTTAAAACAATAACATTATTGTCGTGAACATAATTTTTTATATATGGTTTATAAGCTACCAAATTATCATATATTATATTTATTTCTTAATGATTCATTATATTTTGAGTATAAATTAGAATTATTCTATCTTATGGGATTACAGTCCAATGTTACAATGTGGAACTCGATTTCATTACCCATTTTATTTTTATAAGGTTATACTATGACCTCAAAGTCACTAAAATTTAAGGATTATGTTAATATTTAATTTGAAAATCTATTGATGTATTTCCATATCATTATTTGAATTTATAATTTATATATATAATCTACAAATAGATTCAATCTCACTTGGATTTTATAACCTTATAACGGATTTAGTTTACAATCTCATTTTGATTGGGTTTTTTATACATGAATTTCCATCTGATAAAATTATTATTTTGATGTATAATGAACCCTTCATTTTCTTCACTTATAGTAATTAATATCATATTTCAAGTGTAATTTATATTTTAGCACTCCATAGTACTCAATAATTTTTAGAAAATGTTTTTAAGAAAAATAATGTTTATTTTAATCTTTACCCACACAACCTGTTTTCTTCCCATGAAAATGTTTTATTAAAATGTCTTAATTTTTTTAACTTTATCAAAGTGATTTTTTGAATCTTATTTTTCCTTTTTTCATTTACCCAAATTTTTCAAAGGAATATTCTTATTTAATTATAAAAAATTCATTTTATAAACATTTATTATGAAAAATAAATGTTTTTTTACTTCAGATGGTATGTAAATATTTACCATTCATCATTTCATTGATGCTTCCTTTTCATGTTTAAAATGACTCCATTTAATTAATTTTTTTTTCAAAAGTTATTTTTAATGAATTTTTTTTAAAGATAACATTCATCCAAGATTTTTTTAAATGATTTTTGTAGTATTTATATTCCTCAACAATGACAACCCTTTATCTTCATTCCACACGGGCTGTTAAATATTGATACCATCACTATTCCTCCTCTGGATGGGTTATTATTTGTTTATCCTAGGATAATTTTGTTATTCAAGTACATTATTCATTTTATTCCAATTGAAATAATAAATTCCCTAGGATCATTTGAAATTGAATTTCACCTAAAAACCCATATCACTTTTCATGGATATGATTATTTCTTGAACCATAAACCATTTTTTATATAGTTTTTTCTTTTATTTTTATATTATTATTTTGGAAAGTATTTTTAAATCTATATCATTTAATAAATATATATTTTTTATAATGAATATTGTTTATTCAATATAATGAATTCCTTATAAATGTATGTCAAGGCCATGAGCCCATTTAAGGTAAGATATATTTCTTGGGGACTGGTTAATTAAATAGCCTCAATACATTGGTAGTCTAATGAGATGAATGTAGTTTGAAAAAAACCCCACAAGTTTTCTTCCAAAAAAATAGAAGTATTTCTACCCATTGAATAGTTTATATTGTATTAATAATAGATCATGAGGGTAGTGGTTCCATGTACATAGGAAACATGACATCAAAGAATTAAAAAATTTATTCATTTAGATTCATTAATTATTCATCCATGTGACCTTTTATCGATATATCTATATATAAATTTTATTTCAGTTCATGATTAAATGGCATGTGTTTAAGTTTCTTTACATTCCCTGTTGATTTTGTTTATCTAGTTATTTGAATGTCATGGGTTTATAGTTATTACCGATCCATATTTTTTATCCACCTCTATATTAGGGTATTGATTTCGTAGAATGTGTGTTTATTTATAACCTTTCCATATTGATTATTCTCATTGATTCATTATTACTTCTAGTATACTTTACCCTTATTGAGCATTCGAGATCACATTTATTTTTTTCCTTTCTCCAGGAATTCGTGAAGCATAATAAGAGATATATTCAAGGATATTATATATTGAATAATGATAACTTAGATGTTATTTATAATTTTTTTTGTTGAATTTAGGGTATTCATCTGTAATGCAAGACTCATGCATAAATATTGTTTAAAAGGACTACTAAACACTACGGTCCTTCTATATTTGAATCTGTTTAATCATACTAATGAAATTGATAGAATAAACTTGATATGAGCTCTCTGGTGTTAGTTTCCTAAATAATCCCTAGAATTATGATATATAAAAAAATTACTCTTGTAAACGTATTGATCTCCATGAAACTAATCAAAATAGTAGTCAAAATGTATTAGAGGAAACTTCTTGCAGAGTTGGATATTACTCAATGTATAATTATAAATAAAGAGTCCCATAGACGTATATTTCTTTATAAAAAATAGAATAGGTGATCCCCAAGGTGGCAAAAATGGAAAAATAAATATTTATACAATATTCTCAAAGAATTTCATCACCAATATTTATAACACAATCATGGACACTGTATAGGGATGCATTTATATTGGTATGGTACTACGTTTAAGATCAATTGATAACACAACTTTGTGATTTGGAAGAATAAAATTTAAATATTCTATAATAAAATCAAAAAATATTCTCCCAATAGTCATATCAATTATTTTTAGATCCTCCACGATAATTAGTGGTAAATGACCCATTTGAATGGGAATAATGAACCATAAAATGGATGTGATCTCAATAAAGGGATAATAATTTTCATCACACTCTTTTAAAATCAATAGTTAGTTTAGAAAATAAACCAAGGCATCCCATATTAAATAATTAATATGATATTTGGGTAGAGAAATATAATTTATGAATTTGTTAACATCAAATTCATCCAAAGGTTGAAAAAATAGGTTTGAAGGAAACACATTCCCATAAAATTAAACTATAGGGTAGTCAATATTTATTATTGATCAATGGACTATTATAGTTTTTACTTTCATTCATACCTAATAATTGCATTAATATTTAAAACCCCTTTGAAAATATTTCAGAAAAAAATGTATGGGAAGTTCCAAAATCATATAAAACATAATGAGTTATGTAGTGTATATATAGTGTTCCTTCTAAAATGTTGTTAGCAAACCATTTATAAAAATTAGTGATCAGATAATATTTGGAGATTCATTTGTGCATATTAGGTTGTTGATTTTTATTAACATAACTAACCTTAATATTTGGGAATGGGTAATCATATACACCATTCATTTTAAACAGTAGAGATTGGGTGGTGAATTTTAGGGATAATTATATCTATTTTCATCATTATATAAATTCTACAATTCATATAAGTAATCAATTTCCAGATAAAATTAATTTACAAAAATAAAATATTTACCATAAACATGAAGAAATTTTTTTCAACTTTTCATTCATCAAAATGTGAATGAATTAAATATAATATTTTTTTCTCTATGATCATTAATGTTTCATTTAAATTTTATATTTATTTTCTTATTAAAACTATGAGATTTAACATTACTCTATTCACCATTTCCAACGTTGATAGAATGTAAAATTATATCCATATAGCTACATAAATACAATGTCATTAACTCCCATTGGATAATCACTTTTAATCCCCTAAAAATCATTCATCCTTATTATCCGGTTAGAAGATATCACAAAAATATTACCTTATAAGTCTTATGAGTTGCACATCATTGATACAAATAGGTTCACCATAATTCTAATATAACTCAAGTAATTACTTCCAAATTTCTTTACATAGAATATGATGAAATTAAATATTTTGTAATATGTATGTAAACTTATAAAATTCAAATTACTCAATATAATCCTGGGGAATCATATTCTTCATAACAATACATCTTTATTATGATTATCATTCAATTTTATAGATAGACAAAATGAATTTTTCATGCTCAGAACACTATAAAATGGAAAATATATATTCAATTTTATTGATCAATTTCCCAAAAACTTGTGAATCCACTAAAAGAAGAAAGATGTTTCCCCATGAGGGAATCAATATAATTTTGTCCACCCATTTCTATTTTGGATGTTTAGTATTATTTTTGTAATGATAATGTTGTATGGGCATATAAATGTGAAGCTGAACTCAAAATAGAATAACATTTTTACGCGTAATTTATGTTATTTCTTTATCAATCACATATAATATGATCATGGTTTCACTAATTTCAATCCATTGACTAAAAAATCATAGTGTGTGGAATAATAGTCATAGTGGGGAAATATATAATACTCAAAAATCACTTTCATAATGTATACATAATTACACATTCTATTAAATCAATGAATCCTTAGGTTTGTCCTTGGGATTAAGTGGTCATAATTTATTCAAATCCATAATGATGGATCGTAATGTTTTTGTAAATTTCTCAATCTTATACCTGAGGAGTGTCAAAATAGTTTTTTAATATGGCGTGTTTTCTTGCACTAGGAGTTGATGGAGTCAAAAACCATTTCATCCATTTCAGAGATATTATCACAATGTACATAAGATCAATATACTCATTATCTATGATTATTTTTAAATATATTTAATTTCTTGGTAACCAATCTCTAAATCCTTCATCAAATTTCATTAATTTTTTCAATTAATTTTTAGTATCTTTAGATGTATCCATCTAAAACTCACTAAAATTTTCACCTTTATCTGAATGGTTCTCTAATTATATCAATAAATACTATATATATTAGATAATTACCTTCATTAATAGATATCACAACATAATATAGGATTAATAACTTCATTTTACAAAAACATGCATGAGGAACATAATGATTCAGCATCCTGGAAAACATAAATATATAAATATTTTGTTCATAAGGGAACTATATCATCTCAAACATTTTTATCAAAACTATCGTCCTTCGTTACATATCATCATTAATACAATTCTTCATGAACAAAGAAAATGAATCATAAGAGTCGGTTGGATCAAATTCTCTTTAAGATGTTGCATGAGACATATCAAAATAACATGCGCACATGAACATGGGAATAATATTTGGAAATAACATCCTTCATATCATAGATCATAAATTTAATTCATAGCATAAATACTAGATGTTTATAATGCATGTTTCATAAAGTAATCAATGTATATTATAGGTGGAAGCATAATAGTGTCATAAGACATTGAATTTTTGTATACAGATAACCATATTAAATAATTTACATAATTGTCCATGCTCATTTCCAAGACAATTGTATTGGAATAGGTTCACACCCCAAATCCCTATAGTATACAATTATCCCACCCAAGAATATAATTTTAGATTATTTTCACTCAGTAAATGATCATATCAGTCATGGTTCACTCTCAAGACTATCATAGTTGATAAAGTCCCTTATTAAATATTGTTCTCTCCCAATTCCTGCCTTGTTAATCTCATGATATATCAATATACCAAATTAATTTTAGGGAGTTATAGGATAAAACCATAATTAAATTAAAATCATGCATATTTGTTCTATAGGATCATAAAATATTCACCATATTATAACACAGTAAGAAAAGTGGGTTTAATAAAAATTCCATCATAGTATACACTATGAAAAAGAAACAGACTTCAGAACTATTGCATTATTTCATTAGAGAATAACCGATGAAAATTAAATGGAATTCAAAAAATATATTAATTATAAACATAACTAATTGAGATAAATAATAATTATGGACTCCTTGAATCATATCCCTATTAGTACATTAGTAGAATCATTTTTTGTTGTCATTTATGAACCAAACTACACTTAAAATATCATTAAAATATTCTCAAGGAAAATTAACATTCCTGTTTGAAATCACTAATATAAAATCAAAGGCTTTACCAAATATTAATGAAATATTTTCATGTAAAATATTTTGGGATACAGAAATAATTATTGAAATAATTCAGCAATTATGATGGCATAAAATTATATTAAAACTATATAAGTTAAATAAATTCCTTTCAAAGTTTTTGGAAAAATTAGAAAATATATCATTTAAAAAAGGAATATTCCTTTTAGAAAAAATTATTAATGATATTATTTAAATTAATGAATTTAAAAATAATTTTATTATATTTATAATTCTTTATTAATCATTTTTTTAAATAGACAAATATTTTTTTTACTAAGGTACAAAATTTATTGATTGTTGATAAAAAAATATCTTCAATCTCTTGAGTTATAAATGTGGGGAAAATTAAAGGTAAGCATTAATTTTCAAGATATTTATTGATTATTATAAATTTTATAGGTTTTCTGAAAGATAGATCATAATATTTCATTATCTAAAACATAATCACAAACAAAACTAAAAAATAAAATGAAGTAAACATAAGACCTTTACCACATTCTTAAAATTAAAATTATAAGGCCCCTAAAATAAATAACAATTCATGGATGTATAAATAAAAATTATTTTATTAATTATAATGAATAAATTTATTAATGGATGGTATATAAACTATATAAATTAAACATTAAATGAATATGGAATGTGTCTCACAGAGATAATAGCCAGACGAAATTACTTACCTTGAGAGTCACATTCTTTATAATCATTCAAACAACCAATATTATAAATAATTTTTTATAAAAAATATATTTGTTAATAATACTCATACATATGTATATATAATACCATACATGATTTGCATGTGAACATTTATCACACTTTTATTATCAGCCCCTTGTAAAAATTATATTTGACATAATAACACCCTGATTTTTTATATATGTTTGGTTTTACTATTTTTAGTTTTATTTATTTGATTATGGTCATGTGTGATAAATAATGTTAAATGTAATATACATATCATTATATAAATTATTACTGTAATTAAATAATTTTATACATAAAAAATGAATTAAATCGCTGACAGATATGATTGGTCAAAAGAACACATAAACTCACCTTTCATTTTCTCAAATTATTGAATAAAACAATGTTAAATATTATATAAACTCTACAGAATTTTTTTTTATTCCTTTTATATAATTTATATATTTCATATACGACCTTATTACCATTGATATAAATATTAAACACTAAATTATTCAAATCATTTCATGGAAATAGTCATTCCCACGTATGCACTACTGGAATTATAATTTTTCAATGGACTAATACATCAGAATGTAGAAGTTATAATAAAAATAAAGGACTGAATATATATTATAAATATTATATATAATTATTAAATCCATCATTATCTCCTACCACAAGAGTTTCTGATGGAAAAAATTTTATATGTTCAAGAGGGTGTACTCCACTTTACTGATGATCGAAAATTTTGTTTCACATTTAATAATAGAGGATATTAATATAGGTCATGGAATTATCATTATAAAATATTAGTATATTTTAGAAAAAAATTTATTATGTCATTATATTTGAGAATGGATTCATAGAGGTGGATGAACAAATAAAATATATGTTCTTGGTTAAGAATGATACCTCTTCTCCAAATAGTCTCCTTAGCTTAGCTCCAAAAGACATCATAGGAGGGTTTCCTAAAAAAACATTACAATATATGATATGGGAAGGGATTTAGGGAATTAATTTGGGCTTGTGTTAGAATAACCATGGGGTTTTAATGATTGATGAGTATGGGAGAGGGGATTCCATATTTTAAGTGGGGGGCACAGTTTTTATCTTTGAAAATATAAATATATCCCCATTAATTAATCAATTAAAAATGATCAAAATTGTCCCATTATCAATCCTTATTCAAGAATAGACAAAAATATAGCCATAAAATACGTTTTTGACATGTTTAAGAAATTTTAATCAATAATATTGTAGTTTACCAACATATTAAAGCCAATATATCCTTAGATGTGGTAAATAATTATTACTATTGTAACTTTTCATTAAGATCATATTATATAAAATTAATTTCATCGATTAAAAACCTGGAATCCACTTTTCCAAATTTATTTCTTAAATGCGGTATAATTAATTTGGAAATAAAACCCACAGATGTGACTAATATGCGTTTTCTAGAGTAAATGTTTTCATACATATATAATGATTTAACATAAAATTAAAATATCAAATTTCCTAAAAATACCTAAATTGAATTTTTTATAATATTAAATTTTAAATTCAAATTTCGAAACATTTTCATAGAATATGTAACTTGGTTAATTTTTTAAATTTAATGAAATTTTTTAATAAAAATAAGAATTTATTCACTACTCATTGAAAAATAAATCATTTTAGAAAATTCACCAGAAATAAATGTAAGATAATTTCAAAATGGTGATTTCAAAAATAAAATTTTATTAATAACTTTTCATAAAGAGGAAAAAATTAATTTAATATTTCATCCCACAAATGATTTACAACTATTATTTTGAGACATAATGTATTTTTAATGAATATTTTTTAATGAAATTTATGTACATATTAATCAATATGTCTTTATTAAATTAAAAGATAATAAATAATTGTCAATATTTTATTATTCGTACTTGTACAAAAATATTAATTTGATTGGTTATAGGGATTATGTTTAGTTAATAACATTTTAAATAACATATCATGGTTCGTTAAAAATTATTGTTCCATTTAAAAAATCCTATTGAATAAATTAAATAAATTTAAAAAATAATAATTCATAAAATATTGAGGTCTTACACATTACATATTGTACTAACCATTTATTTTCAATTTAACATGTGTTCCTTTGTATATATTGTTTGATTTGGGATTTCATGGATGATTTAATTTAACCTATCCGATAAATATCCTACCCATGAGTTTTTTACATCATTACCATATTCTTTAAATAATTTTCATTACCGATCTGAATCATATATTCCATAGATTATCCTTTTTCATTATATAATTTTTCAATAATTCATTATTAGATGAAACACTACATGTCAATATGTATTTATGAAACATATTGCATTCGATGTTTGTTATTGAATTTCTAATATTGTAAATGAGTGATGTTTTATGAAGGTCCATCCACAAGAAGTTCTATGATCATATGTTTTATTTTGGATTATATTAATTAATGTTTGATTATTGATTTATTTTTATGATTAGGTTCATGAGAATCTTCTATGTTTCACCTCCTTTACAACAACATAAGAATGTGGAAGTCCATTAAAATATTCATTTTAATAATAACTATGGGAGATATAATTATAATTCGATGAAATAATAACAATATATATTCATGAATGTTCTTGGATTGATAATTAAGAAACCTATAAATGGATTCTATGAATATAATTATTCTATGAATCATTTTTTAACAATAAAAAATAGTAATCTATATTTATAAATCTTGTATAGTAATGTACCATATTATTTTAGTGGAATCAAAAATTTTAGAGATCCATCCATGATAACTATCTACTATAGAACATGTAGTGGGATTTGATGTCACCCACTTGGAATGGATGGGGAGTTTTTTATGGAACACACACTCTCTGCAGAGTGGTTCTTGTAGGACCATCAAATTATCTATGGGACATCGATGGAATTATTGAATAAGTTTATTTGGACTCAACACCTATTGCCAGATCGAATGGTATATGGCCTAAAGATTCTTTTTAACTGGATTGAAAAAAGCTAACTCCAATGTGGGATGCAAATAAAATTTAACACTGCCAATTTCCCTTAATCAACACATAAATAACATGAGACACCTAATAAATTCATCCTACATAGTGAAATCATATTCTTGAATCAAATTCAACCTCAATAATAACCACAAACCCATATTAACCTCAAAACATGTAACATTACATAGTGTCCCTCACATTGGTAATCCAAACCACACTAGTACCCTTACATAATGTTTATGTTTCAGTTACCATGGATTTATACAAGAAGTATATAGCCATAATAGACCTTTAAATAATCTCTCCAGTGCCCATGTATGACTCTAGAGATTGAACCGAAAAGAAGAGAACATTATAGATCACATAAATCCAAAAAAATTAATCCATGACATGAATCCATGAATATATTCAAATAATATGATATGGATTATGGTGAAAGGAAAGATAAGCTGAGGAGTGTACATATCAGAACATATCCAATTATTACATTGATATTCTCAATTGAATTTTATCCTAAACACACAAAGGAATAAGATTATTAGTATAAATCACTGATATTTTCATCATCATGGGATGTTTAATGATAAGAATGAACCATGTTTTTGAGAAATACATAATTCCTAGATAATATTAAATCATCCATAACATACCACTATTATCGGGATTGGATTGAGAATATGATTGTCAATGCGTCTAGAGAGAATATATAAATTGACATCTAATGTGGTTAACGTTATCTATAAATACTATGGCATCCAAGATGGATTTGAGTTGTTGATTTATTGAAAGAATTTTATTCACTTAAGAAAGAGAATCTTCATCCATTATTAACATAAAAGAAATTATATGTGATCCACATGACATCATAATGGATATTTTTTCCTATGATTAGTTTAATGTGGTTTTATAATAAATTTGTCTCAATGAATTAGAGTTCAAACATACACTTTACATGATTAAGAACTATATACCATTGAATTTTCAAAATAAATTAAATGGTTAAACTTGTTGGACTTATTAATTGGACATAGGGTAAAATTACAATAATAGTGGTTTTAGAGATAGAATTAAGGTATGAAAAAGTAGTGATAATTAATATTCAAACTCTGGTTTTCCCGCTATTTATATTATAAATCATGATCTCTTAACCGACATCATAAATTAATATTCCCCTTAATCGAAAATTGTTTTTACATATTGATGTATTTTACTATTCATCTATAATGTCAATTTGGATTTGAGTATTTACTTGGATCACCCTTATTGGGATATGTGTGATAGGGTTTCATTTTTGTTGTGACATGAACCAAAATCCACTATGAAGCTTTCTATTTACACCATTATGGGTGATTTTACTATAATTCATAGGTTCACTGGATTATTGGTTTAGGGACAGTTATCCCCTTCCCAAGGGTCACCCCCTCAAACCATCAATTGTTACCTTATTGTTGGTTGAATGAGAAACCAACTTCTTCCACTTTTAAAATATTATCTTGGTATATTACACACATAGTTAATATACTTGTAGGTACATTCATGAACATTAATGAATAAATCCATTAATGTTGAATGCTAATCTGGTGATATATATGCCAGGAATCTTCTTCTAAAATGAGTAAAAATATTAATATATCCCTTCATCATTCCTAAATACCTCTAGAATGATATAATATATTATATTCACATCAATTAATATTAAAATTTTTTCATATTAGTAAAATATTTAAATATACCCTATGTTTTCATCTTTTGATAAAAATTATGGAAAACACTTCAATAATATTAATTGAAAAGCTTCACTTATTTTTATGAATAAATTCCTCTATGAGGAATAGTCATGAAACAACATTAACTTTGTAGGAATATAAAATTGTTCTTAATTATAAGTAATTTAGTTCATTAACAATGTATTTGATAATATATATCTGGTATACTATCTATTTTTAGATATGTAGGTTTTTCATAAATATTCTCCATTGTAGTTTTTTGTATATTGAGATATAGTATCATATGATGTAGATCCTCTCCTGTTATATAACTATTATAACCAATAAAGAAACATCCTTCTTAGGGGTCATAACTTACTCTTAAAGTCTATATGAATACATTGATGGAAATTATCAAATGATATTTATGTGAATGGATATCATTATTTCCCCTAAAAATTAATCCATCTGCATAAAATTTATATAAATAAATATTCAAAATTGAATTTTCACACATAGTCATGGACATGTATAGTTTAATGAATCATACCTCTATGATCTTTAAAAACTCCATAAAATATAGTTTATCATTATTTTATCAATAATACAATACATTAATTCAATTAATGGTAGTGGAAAGACACCCCAAAATACCACATGCAATTACGCATGGCTACTATAATGTAAAAAAATTCTACCATGGTGTAGTATCATCCATGACCATGAATCTATATTAGTTGTAGTGTTGCATAAATATCTAATTTGTGGAACCTACTCAAGTGGATGAATGAAAATCAACACCCTACTTATCCATGAGGCATATTCATCTTATTCTCCAGTCAAAAACATTCTGTATGACATGAATATTTATTATATGATACATCATTTTCTTCATTATTTTATCACATCACAATATCATGTACTGTGGTGCATCCTAGTAGACCCCTAAATAATTTATTTTGAGTAAATGTGAAAACATCTGGACGAATAGGTAATGTTGAAGCATGTGAATATGCAATTTCATGGGATTACAAGGATTCAATACTCCAGACAGTGTTGCATTCATTTAATAACCCATATACTAGTTTTTTATACCGTTATGCAGCTGTAAAGATTGGACTTATACATGCTTGTATTACGCCTATATATTTCATAGTATCCTTATACAATGATGTTCCATCATTACATGGGATTCTATATACCATCATGAAACTCCTTATATAGACTCCTCACCTTTATGAATTGGTCCTACTACCTTTATGCAACACCTAATGTAGCCACCTGACCTATATTCATGGAGCATAGTTACCTTTAAACATTGGTCAATTTACTCAATCATCTCTATATTCCCTCTAGCATACATCTATACATTTTTGATGTTATTTCTAAACATGGGAGAGAAAACTATTAGAAAATCCTTCCTTCAAGATTTCACTTTATATACGGGTTATCTATAATAACAAATTCATTAATTCCACTACAAATGACTTCAAAATAATTCTGATGACATAGTATCCTTCATAAAACATCCTGTGAGAAACTTCCATGAAAATATTATGAATTCAATGAATAAATAATAGTTATCCAAAATCTAATAAAAATTCTGGCATTGATTTTCTGAAAAAAATCTCTAAACAATTATTTTGTAAAGAAATCCTTTCCACTCATACTATTAGAAAATAAATTGTCAAACTATAGGATTTCAATAATCTCTCTGTTGACCTCACCTGTTTTGATAATCCCAATATTTTATTCATATTTTTTAACAATCCCAATTATTTTTTCATATATTATGATATCCACAATTACTGTTGATCTACACTTTAATACTTTCAAATCGATGATTAAGTTAATAATAATGTTAAAATAATTTCTGATTTATGTCAATCTCACTTATCCATGTTTATATAATTTTTGAAATGATTCTAAGTGAATTAGATGTGTTTTGCATAAGACAGTCAAGTGTAAGTATCACTGACCTGAAAAGAGCTACCGATATGCATAATAGTCAGAGCTACCGATGCACAGAGCTACCGATGCACAGAGCTAACGATGCACAGAGCTACCGATGCACACAGAGCTACCGATGCACAGAGCTACCGATGCACAGAGCTACCGATGCATAGAGCTACCAATGCACAGAACTACCGATGGATATCGAGCTACCGATAAGAGCTACCGATAAGAGCCACTGATAAGAGTTTGAAGAGCTACCGATGGAAGATTCTACACCGAGTCAACCGTACACGTCTACAAACAAATGGCTAACTATAATGAACTGCGGAGTCAAAGCCTATATCCTCAACACTATTTGTTTATTACACTAACGGTTACATTTGATACTTTTGATGCATTTAATGTTATTAAATGATTTATGTTGCCATTTCAAGAAACCATACCAAGTACTATCGAAAAGCATAATCATTCCTTCTTCTCGGAAAAAAAAGGCATAAAAAGGACATCGTGTATGTATCAAAAATACGTGAAAGATACAAGAGACGAAAAGATATCGAGCACACCGAACTAACTTGCGATCAAGCTCAAAACGTGCCAATAACAACTGGAGAACTTTCACTCACAAGACTACTACTACCAGACTCCAGAACACAGAGCATACATCGAGCAATCTATGCTAAAGATGAACTACACAGAACACTTCATTTTCTGAGCCGATAACCAAGTTGTGCCTGGAAGCACTGAAAGAAGAAACGATACTCTGTTTTTCAGCCGAACACTAGAGAATGACTCAGAACAATTTCTGATCAAATCCAAAAGAGTCCAGAGCTGCACTGTAATCACCAGAGCCATTCTGAACTCTATATCTTGCTCTAAGTGATTTAGTATTTGCATTATGAGTAGTGTGTGTAGCCTGTTAATTATTACACATACTGTCTCCTGAACCTTAACTGTAGGATTTGTAAATCCTCACTCACAATCTTTACATCCTTTATTTCCCACTGTGGATAGTGGTAGAGGTCGAGTGTGACCTGGACATCTTTGAGCTTTTGTTTGTTATCCCACGTATAACTGTGGTATAGGTCTCTTGACCTGAACAGTGTGATCACTTTTGTTAACCCAGATCCAGGGTGTAGATCACTTTATATAAATTTTGAGAGGACTAAGTCTCGGCTTGAGACTGAACCTCTTGGTTAACTCTTGTGTTTTTGTTGTTGTTACATCCTATATCCATACTATATACATTTATTTCATATTCTGCTGCTATTACTTTGAAATATAATTTATTTTCAAAGCTACTTTGATAGTTAAACTCGCAAGTGTTTATATTAATTATAAACCAGTAAGTTAGTCTCAAAAGTTAATCTAATCATTAGATTAAGTTAACTAAGAATTGATCAATCTTTGAGAAACTAATTGAACCTTTATAATCTGTATAAATTCACTACAGTTTAATTTGTTTTTGAAATTGGTGTCTTTTAATAGAAATTGTTTTTAACAGAAATTTTAATTGGAACTCAATTCACCCCCTCTTTAGTGTCCACTCCGACCAACATTTGGTATCAGAGGTGGGTTGTTATGAAAATCTTTTTATTTACTCTCTGCTTTTCAACTGTGATTTTAGTTGTACTTTGAAGTTCTTAAAGTTTTTGTTATTTATAAATTTTTATCTCTTTAAATTTTTTTTATAATGGATAATAGACTTGAGGGTTCTGCTACTAACCGACCACCGTTATTTAATGGAAATAACTATGCTCAGTGGAAACATAAAATGAAAATTCATCTAGAAATCATGAGTTTTGATATTTCGACTGCTATTGAATCTGAATACAAAATTCCCACTACTGATAGATCTACTTGGGATGAACCTACAAAGACTGCTTACAATAATAATTGTAAAGCTATGAATGCTATGTACTGTGCTCTAAGAGATAAAGAATTCAACAGAATTTCTGCATGCAAAACTGCTTTTGAAAGTTGGGATACCTTGGCTGTTTCTCATGAAGGAACAAATAATGTTAAAGAAATGAGATTGAATATTTATACTATTAAGTATGATAATTTTAAAATGATGTCTTACGAACCTATTTCTGACATGTTTCTTAGGTTTAATGATATAGTCAATACGATGAATTCACTCGAAAAAGTTGTTCCACCAAAGGAACAAATTATGAGAATCTTGAGATGTCTACCAGACTGATGGAGAGGCACATCTGTCTCAATCAGAAAATCATGTGACATTGCTGCTCTACCTGTCAAAGATCTTATTGGAAAATTGATGATTTATGAATAAGAGGTAAAGGTAAACAAAGAGGAAGATGATTAACCGAAAAGAAAATCTATAGCTTTCAAGTCTACTACTTTGAAGAGTAAGGAGAAGGAAAAAATACAAATGGAGGATGAGGGTTCAACAAGTGAAAACTCAGAGTATGACAGTGACGCAGAAATGGCTCAGATATCCAGGATATTCAAGAAGTTTTATTGGAAAAAGAAATTCTTTAGGAAAACAAATTACAAAGGAAAGTATGATCAATAAGGAAAATGGAAGAAGGATTTGAAGAAAGCTGACAGGACTGATGAAGTTGTCTGCTACGAATGCAAGCGAAAAGGACATATCAAAGCAGACTGTCCAAAGTTAAAATTCAAAAAGAAATATGATTACAAAGACAAGTACAAGAAAGCCATGAAGGCTACCTGGAGTGCTTCAGAATACAACACTAGTGAAGCTGAATCTTCAGACTCTGAATGGAATCGAGCCAACATGTGTTTCATGACAAATACTTCTGAGGTAACATATGACACTCCTGTTTTAAATTCATATTATTCTTGAGATGATTCTGATTCGGAAAAAATGTCAAAATCTGAACTATTTGAGTACTGTGATATGTTAGAACAAACCTGTAATGTGCTTAAATACAAATACAAAGGTTTAAAGAAACAGTATGCTTTAAGTGTTAACCATAAATCTGATCTAGATATAGAAAAGGAAAAGAATGCTCAACTATTAAAGGAAAATATAGAACTAAAACTATCAAATGAGCAACTCAGAAAGGACTTAGAAAAATTCACAAATGGAAAGGATGCTCTAACTCAAATTCTAGGAAAGCAAGTTGCACCTAGATATGCTACTGGTTTAGGATACCAACCTGGATAGAGACAGTTCACTAGAACCCGATTTATTCCTAAGTCTGAAAAAAATATTGCTTGTTCCAGTTTTGGAAATTCATATGCTTCAACAGGATATTCATATGGTTATAGACCAAATAACGTTTATCTTTCAAAATTTGTTACCTCTATTAATTGTATAAAACCAATAAAACAAATCTGGGTACCTAAAGCCCTAATTGCTAACCTATCTGGATCCAAGAAAATCTGGGTACCAAAGTCATTTCCTGTTTAAATCTGTTTTATAGGAGACCTGCTTGAAGAGCTGTCACAAGAAGATATGGTATTTAGACAGTGGGTGCTCAAGACACATGACTGGAGATTATTCTTGTTTCAAGAGCTTAATAAAGGTTGATGGAGGTCATGTCACCTTTGGTGACAACTCTAAAGGAAAAATCATTGGCCTAGGCCAAATTGGTAACACTGACTCAGTATTAAGTTCTAAAGTTTTATTCATTGATGGACTTAAATATAACTTGCTTAGTATATCTCAATTATGTGACGATGGTTTCAATGTCATGTTTGAAAATGATTCCTATGATGTTTTTAAATCCAAAAATGCTTTAGTATTTTCTGCTCTAAGGAATGAAAATGTTTATGCTGTTGATTTAAATTCATTAGCCAAACAAAATATTTCTTGTTTGAATGCTTTTCATAAATAATCTTGGCTATGGAACAGAAGATTAGGACACTGCAACATTCACTCACTTAGAAAACTGGTTAGGAAAAACTTAGTTAGAGTCTTACCTAAATTAGAATTCCCAAATGACAAAGTGTGTAATCCCTGTCAAAAGGGAAAACAACACAAAGTTTCTTTTAAATCAAATAAATAAGTCTCAACTTCTCAACCACTTGAGTTGGTTCACATGGATTTGTTTGGACCATCAAGAGTTTCTAGTTTAAATGGGAAGCACTATGTCTATGTTCTAGTATTTGACTTCTCTAGATATACATGGGTATATTTCTTAGCTCAAAAAAGTGAATATTATTCTTCCATTGTTAAATACTCCATGTATGCAGAAAATCTTAGTGGACTCAAAATTAAGACCCTGAGAAGTGATCATGGCCGTGAGTTTGAAAATCAAGACTTTGAATATTATTGCTTACATAATGGCTACACTCATAACTTTTCAACTCCTAGGACACCTTAGCAGAATGTTGTAGTAGAAAGGAGAAACCGAACCCTTCAAGAAATAGCTAGAACCATGCTCAATGAATATGAACTGCCTATTTACTTTTGGGATGAAGGTGTAAATACATCTTGTTATGTTATCAACAGAGTCTTGATCAGACCTGTTCTTAAGAAAACCCCATATGAGTTATGGAACAATAGGAAGCCTAAGATTAATTACTTCAGAGTTTTTGATTGCAAAGTCTTTATTCTTAACACAAAGGATAATCTGGACAAGTTTGCTTCTAAATGTGATGAAGGAATTATTATGGGTTACTCTACTTCAAGTAAAGCTTATAGAGTGTTTAATAAGAAATCCAAATGTGTGGAAGAATCTGTTTACATCAAATTCGATGAAACCGATCCACATGAGCCTAAAAACTCTCTTGAGAATCTTGAAGAAGATTTGTCTGTTCTGGACCTTAATGATAAATCCAAAGAACCTGTTATAAAAACTTCCAGTTCTGGACTTTTTCCAGAATCTGCGTCGGTTGAACCCAAACCTATTGATTCACCTGAAGTGTCTAGTCCTACCTTTAATAGATCAACAATAATTCTAAAGAATCATCCTTTGGATGCTGTTGTTGGTAATCTTCATAGAGGAACACAAACTAGAGATTCTCTATGAAATCAGGTTGAACATCAAGCTTTTCTCTCCCAACTAGAACCCAAAAACATTAATGATGCTATCGTTGATGAATTCTGGGTAATGGATATGCAAGAAGAGTTAAACCAATTTGACAGAAACAAAGTATGGGAATTAGTTGACAAACCTAAGGACACACTAACAATAGGCACTAAATTGGTTTTTAGAAATAAAGTTGATGAATTAGGAAACATAGTTAGAAACAAAGCTAGGCTAGTTGCACAAGGATATAGTCAATAAGAAGGCATAGACTATGAGGAGACCTTTGCACCAGTAGCTAGACTAGAAGCCATTAGGATTTTAATTTCATATGCTGCACATCTAAATTTAAAGTTATATCAAATGGATGTCAAAAGTGCATTTCTAAATGGTTTTATAATTGAAGATGTTTTTTTAGAACAACCTCCTAGATTTAAAAAACCCCATTATCCAAATCATGTTTTTAAACTTTCTAAAGCTTTATATGGCTTAAAACAACCTCCAAGAGCTTGTTATGATAGACTTAGCAATTTTCTTATTTTAAAAGATTTTACTAAAGGGATTGCTGATCCAACTCTTTTTATTAAATGAATTTCTAAAGATGTTTTAGTTGTACAAATCTATGTTGATGATATTATTTTTGGATCTTCTAAACATTCTTTATGTACTAATTTTTCAAAAAGTATGCAAAATGAATTTGAAATGAGTTTAATGGGAGAACTCAATTACATTCTTGGATTTCAAGTATTTCAAAACGAAAATGGTATCATTTTGAATCAAATTAAATATACAAAGGATCATTTAAAATGATTTGGTTTGGATAGTATTAAGCAGAGTGAAACTCCTATGAGTACAATCTGTAAATTGGATACAGATGAAACTGGGAAACCAGTGGATCAAACCAATTATATGGGTATGATTGGTAGTTTAATTTATCTTACTACTAGTCAAACAGATATTATGTTCAGTGTATGTATGTGTGGAAGATTTCAATCTAACCCGAAAGAATATCATTTGCTTGGTGTTAAAATATTTTTTCAAGTATCTCAAACATACTGTTAACCTTGGATTATTTTATCCAAAAGGGAAATCCTTTGAGTTAATGGGTTATTCAGATGCTGACATTGCTGGTTGAAAATTAGATAGAAAAAGCACTTCAGGAACATGTCATTTATTAGGAAAATCCATAGTATCTTGGTGTAGTAAAAAGCCGAATTCTGTAGCTCTATCCATTGCCGAAGCAGAGTATATAGTTGCTGGTAGTTGTTGTGCACAAATTCTGTGGATGAAACACAGTCTCATGGACTATGGATATGATTTTAAGCATGTTTCGATTAACTGTTACAACACTAGTGCAATAAATATCTTGATGAACCCTGTATCTCACTCAAGAACCAAACACATTGATGTAAGGCATCATTTTTTGAGACATCATTATCAAAAGGGTGATATTTCTCTTGAATTTATCGGCACTGAACATCAATTGGACGACATTTTCACAAAACCCTTATGTGTGGATATGGTATGTTACATTAGGCACGAGCTGGGGATGTTTAATCTTCACCGATAGAAATCTTCACCGATAGAAATCCTTACTGATAGAAATCTTCACCGATAGAAATCCTCACCGATAGAAATCGTCACCGATAGAAATCCTCAACGATAGAAATCCTCACCGATAGAAATCATCACCGATTGAAATCCTCACCGATATAAATCCTCACCGATAGAAATCCTCACCGCTAGAAATCCTCACCGATAGAAATCCTCACCGATAGAAATCCTCACCGATAAGAATCATCACCGATAGAAATCCTCACCGATAGAAATCCTCACCGGTAAAGTGCTGTTTTAAATCTTTTGTCTGCCATCAAGAATGTGAACCATTTTATTTTATTTTATTTTTATTTATTTAACTTATGATTCCTAAATGATAAAACTAAGTCTATGCTTCTTCTCACTCCACCGAACCCACAACCTTTTACCTTCGAACCTTAGAACCCGAACCCTCTGCAAACCTGAGATCCCTCGATCCAGCGATGGAAAAAACCAAAATTCTGTCATCCGAGAAGACTGTGTTGAGACTAAAGAAAAAAGGCAGAAGTCCGAGCCAGAAGCGAGTAGTGCTGTTAGAACTAGGTCAAGAAGGAGACAAGTAAATCCTCATCTGCAAAATAGAGCTATTGTGGTTGAAAAAGAGATGTGTGTAGACTGGTTGCTGCCCAGCAGGTCCTTGGTACTCAAAGTTCTGGAAGCTTAGAGATGGGCAGACTGCTTTTCAAATAACAACAGTCCCTACTACCCAAAGTTGGTAAAACAGTTTTACGAGTTCATAAGCTTCAAGAAGTTAGAGAATGAGAATCGAGTATCTTCGTTTGTAAATGGTAAAGTGCTATCTTTTTCATCAGTAGAATGGGCTGATTTCTTAAAATTTCCTCATGAAGGTGTGTCTGGATATGTATCAAGAGAAATGCCACCTACCAGTGACATTTTTTATCATGATACTGCATTGAAAGAACTGACTGGTGATGGAAATCCAAGGCAAGTGGTTGCTGTAGAAATGGATGGATAGAACAGATTACTGTTCAAGTTTGTTCAACATGTTTTGATACCAAGGAGAGGAGACTTTTCTAATTTGAGATATCAGGATATCTATCTCCTACATCTTTTGAGACATGATGTCAAAGTCAATTTATGCATATTGGTGATGAGTCAAATAGAAGATATGAAAAGGCTGAAATCAAAGACTAACGCCATATTCTTTGCTAAGCTGATTTCTGTACTGATCAAAGTGAAAGGGATAGCTGAGTCTCAATATGAGACAATTGTAGTGAAGGGAAACATTTGTATCACTACTACAATTTTCAAATATATGAAGATTAATTGGAATTTGTGGAGAGGAGAATGGGTCAATGATGACCAAATGGTATATGATAAGTTCAATCCTGTGGATTATCCTTCAAGGCCAAAGGATAAAAGAGATCCAGGTCTAGGACCTGATGAAGAGGAACCTGAGTACAGTGATGAGTCAGAAGAAGAAGAATAAGAGGAAGAAACTCCTATGGATGAGGGAGGAGATCCTGACTTGCCTCCAAGCCCTATTGCTGAAGTTATGTCTTTAGAAAAGGAATTGCTTGCAGAAGTAGAGACACCTGCTAATGAGGAAGACCAGTCGGTCTCTAAGCATGTAGAGGAAGAAAAGAATGTCTCTGAATTATCTGATTCTGCTGAATTGAGTCTGAGTCCAGTTATTGGAAGATCAGTTGTACCTTTTATGGATGAAGAAAGAGAAAGAGGAGAAGTTGTACCTATTCCAGAAAATCATCCTACTCCTGCAGAGATGGAAGTTGTTGTGGAAGATTCTGAGGAAGAAAGACCAGTAGAGAATGTAGTTTCTATATATGAGAATGCACCCATTGAGGGGGAGCATCACACCAAGTTTGGAAATTTTACAGTGACTATCGAGTCTGAAGACTGGGTAGAAGACCCATGTATTATAGTCTTTGGCATGGATTATCCTGATTCGGATAATGAAGTATCTTTGAATAGACCAAAGATCAGCTATGACATCAATTCTGAGGCATTACCTACTGATGTGGTCCGAGTACATGATTTAGATGTGCTGAAAGAAAATCTCAAAGTCAGTTTTGTAGAATAAGTAAAGACAATGGAATCTTTTTTAGTATCCTCGATTCAATCTGTCATGTATGATTCTGTAGTCAGTTTAGCTTCTGAAAGAGTATCTACTACAGTTTCTCCTACTGATTTTGTTACTATGTCTGACCTCGAATCCCTAAAGCATGTGCTTATGGAATCCTTCAGTGCCTCTGTTGCTGAGATAAAGCACTGTTTTGGTGAAGAAATGAAGATGTTAGAAAGGGCTTTTGAGATTTATCTTGGTTGCAATCTGTCAACTTTTGTGGGTGAGCTAATGGAAGAATTCAAGGAGTTCCAGACTCAAACTTCTAGGCTAGAAGCAGATTCTGAAGCTCTACGGATATCTATTGTTGCCTTAGACTCTTTCATGAGTTCAAAATCTCAATCTGATAAGGATTTATCCTGTGTGAAAAGTTTTTTATGTCAGCTGGTCTCGGTGTTTGAAGCTTTCAAAACATCTGTGAAGGATCATGTCAAAGATCTGTACTCTCAAATGCAAAATCTGATTAGTGGGTTGACCACAAGCTTCAAGGAAACTGTATCCTTTTCTCTTGGTCCTCTAGTTCCAAAACCTGCAGTTGATCTGAATCAATTTCATGCTCTGATGAAGGAGGAGCTTGGTTCTATGTCAACCAGTGGCTCTGTGGACTCATCAGATTTATGTCGAGTTGTGCTGTCTACTAGGGATTCAGCCAGAGAAATAATGAAAATCATCCAGGACTACATGAGAGAGGCCTCTGAATCTCAAGAAGCAATCAAGAATAAGGTGGATACTTATTTTGAAAAGGTTTATACCAAGCAACAACTGACCAACCATTTCAAGCATCTGCTTGAGAATATAAAGTTACCTCCAGTGACTCAGGCCTTCAGAGAGCAGGTTAGTAAGCTCAGGGAGCTTACTCATGCTTTGGATAAATTCATTGAAAATAGAGATGATTTTTTGTCTACAATGGAGAGAGGAGGAAGCATTATAATGGATTTCAGAAACCTGTTGCTGCCCTTCCTGCATGTGGATTCCAGACCGGTCATTGTACTTCCTGATTTGCCTGCCTTTGTCTCTACTGCGTCTCCAGTTCAGATGACTCCTGCTGAAGCCATAAGAAGTCTCACACCTATGATCCCTCAAAGGACTTCCCATTACAGGCCTGACACTGTATCAGTTTCTCAACCCCATCTGATCATTTCTGGAATTCCAAATTCCTCCCCAGTTTCCTCAACACCCAAATTCTCTTATGATCCCAAGGGAAAAGCTCACATTGAAGATGTGGATTGATAAATTGGCAAGGATGTTTGATAGGAATCTTTTTGTTTTTTCTATTCTGTTTCTGTACTTTTTTTTCTGATCTAATACAAATGTTTTTTTTCTCTTTCCACTGTTTTAGTTTATCAATTTTTTATGTTTGGTTTCCCACTTTTTGATTATCACAAAGGGGGAGACAAGAAATATAAAAGGAGAAATTGAATATTAATGTTATACTATCTAATACTATATTCTTTCGTAACAATTCTTTCAAACCTTATCTCTGATACTATTGTATTTAATTCTACCTATGATAATTTTTGATCTCTATCTTTCTATTACTATTTTCTCTTTCCTCTGATACTGTCTTCTTTGAGAAAACTGAATATTAATGTTATACTATCTAATACTATATTTTCACTATCTTAAAATGGCCATATCATAAGTTTTGATTATCAAAAAGGGGGAGATTGTTGACCTCACCTGTTTTGATAATCCCAATCTTGTATTCATATGTTTTAACAATACCAATTATGTTTTCATATATTATGATATTCACAATTACTGTTGATCTACACTTTAATACTTTCAAATCGATGATTAAGTTAATAATAATGTTAAAATAATTTCTGATTTATGTCAATCTCGCTTATCCATGTTTATATAAGTTTTGAAATGATTCTAAGTGAATTAGATGTGTTTTTCATAAGACAGTCGAGTGTAAGTATCACTAACCTGAACAGAGCTACCGATATGCATAATAGTCAGAGCTACCGATGCACAAAGCTACCGATGCACATAGCTACCGATGCACAGAGCTACCGATGCACAAAGCTACCGATGCACAGAGCTACCGATGCACAGAGCTACCGATGCACAGAACTACCAATGCACACAGTGCTACCGATGCACAGAGCTACTGATGCATAGAGCTACTGATGCACAGAGCTACATATGGACATTGAGCTACCGATAAGATCTACCGATAAGAGCCACCGATAATATTTTGAAGAGCTACCGATGGAAGATCCTACACCGAGTCAACTGTACACGTCTACAAATAAACGGCTACATATAATAAACTGCGGAGTCTAATCCTATATCCTCAACACTATTTTTTTATTACACTAACGGTTACATTTGTTACTTTTGATGCATTTAATGTTATTAAATGATTTATGTTGCCATTTCAGGAAACCGTACCAAGTACGATCGAAAAGCATAATCATTCCTTCTTCTCGGAAAAACAAAAAAGAAGCCATAAAAAGGACATCGTGTATGTATCAAAAAGTCGTGAGAGAGACAATAGACTAAAAGATATCGAGCACACAGAACTAACTTGCGATCAAGCTCAAAACGTGCTAAGAACAACTGGAGAACTTGCACTCACAAGACTACTACTACCAGACTCCAGAGCACAGAGCATACATCAAGCAATCTATGCTAAAGAATAACTACACAGAACACTTCATTTTCTGAGCCGATAACCAAGCTGAGCCTGGATGCACTAAAAGAAGAAATGATACTCTGTTTTTCAGTTGAATACCAGAGAAGGACTCAGAACCATTTCTGATCAAATCAAAAAGAGTCCAGAGCTGCACTGTAATCACCAGAGCCTTTCTAAACTCTATATCTTGCTCTAAGTGAGTTAGTATTTGCATTACGAACATTGTGTGTAGCCTGTTAATTATTACACATACTGTCTCTTGAACATTAACTGGAGGATTTGTAAATCCTCACTGACAATATTTACATCCTTTATTTCCCACTGTGGATAGTGGTAGAGGTCGAGTGTGACCTGGATAGCTTTGAGCTGTTGTTTGTTATCCCACGTATAACTGTGGTAGAGGTCTCCGGACCTGAATAGTGTGATCACTGTTGTTAACCCAGATCCAGGGTGTGGATCACTTTATATAAATTTTGAGAGGACTATGTATCAACTTGAGACTAAACCACATGGTTAACTCTTGTGTTTTGTTGTTGTTACAACCTATATCCATTCTATATACATTTATTTCATATTCCACTGCTATTACTTTGAAATATAATTTATTTTCAAAGCTACTTTGATAGTTAAACTCGCAAGTGTTTATATTTATTATAAACCAGTAAGTTAGACTCAAAATTTAATCTAATCATCAGATTAAGTTAACTGAGAATTAATCAATCTTTGAGAAACTAATTGAACCTTTATAATCTGTATAACTTCACTACAGTTTAATTTGTTTTTGAAATTGGGGGATTTTAATAGAAATTGTTTTTAACAGAAATTTTATTTGGAAATCAATTCACCCCCCTCTTGAGTGTCCACTCCGACCAACACTCTCCTTGTATTTTTTTTAACTATATACTCTTTGTAGTATCAAAATTAATCTGAGTCAATATATATCCTTTTTATATTTTCCCCTGTAATATCAATAAAATAAAATGGGTCGCTCCTAGCGGTTTTACCCCTGTGGTTTTTTTCATCCTTCAAATGATAGGAATCAAATTTCCACATTCTTCTCCACATTAGAGGGAACATTAAAACCATAATATATTATACCACTTTAATTTTGAATAATTTATATTGCTTACTGTATAATAGGAAACACTATGGAAGTAAAACTCCCCCAATGTTATATCATTCCTATATAATTCAGAAAACATGTTTTAGTGGCACCAACCAAATGATCAGTAGTGAAAATAATATTAACCATTTTATAAAAATATATTTAAATTTTCTACTATATTATATTTGGTTATTCTCTTAATCTAATTACGACATGGAACATGGGATGTCAAAAAATCCTCTAAGGTTACTATTTCAGATCTTGGTGTAGGAAAATTTAATGTTTTAGACAACAATAGTATTTTATATATCATTCATGGATACTAGTAAATATAATAAATATATATATAAATACATTTTCAAGATGAAAAATATGATATCCATCACATCTCAAAAAATCATTAGTATATAGAATTAATGTACTTAGTTATATGAAATATACCACATGTTGATGTAATTGACACCACATGAAAAAAATAGACAACATATCTAAGGAGTTTATTATTTTTAATAATATGTATAATTTAAACACCATATTGTCCCCATATTCATCTACATTAATATAATTTTATGTTCACAAAATTCATGCCTATTCATTGTCTTTTGAAAAAAAAATTGATATTATGTGATGGTGTAAAAAATTTGGATACAACTTATTAGAAATATGAATATAATTCAACAGATTATGGATATCCTAAATGCATTGGACAATACCAAAAAAAGACCACTTGATAGAATAACATAGTATATGAATAAAATAAAAATTTTTGTATACTATTTTATCCAAATAAACTTATTACTTTATTTGTACTGATTCAAACATACATCATGATAACAAATTTTTTATCACCATATAATGATTGTTTCTATATATTTTTATCATCAAGATTCTCTTGAGCAATTCATCTATAGTATTGATACAACTTTAGAGAATAAAATATATAATAAACTTTGGATCCCAACAGAAATCACTCTTTTTCATACATATTTATACACATTCATATTTACATTATGCTCCAGGCACTAATGTTTATATCACCCCATTTATCATATCAAACACTTAATTTTACACCAAACAATTTTATAAATAATGAGTCATATAGGGCGATGGAACCAAGTATTCTTTAGGTGAAGGAATATGTCTATACATGATGAATTGGCTTGTCACGTTCTTTGTTTTCTTTCCCATTTTTTATTTCATGATTGGTATGAAATCATATATTTATGTACTACATCACCACTTATAAAAAAACAAATAAACCCCAAAAAAGTGATATCAATGGTTTGATACATCTTACACAGGTATTTCATTAATTATAATATTTTCATCCTTCTATATCTTGGGTTTATCTAATATTGTTGATTGACTAAAAAATGAACAAGATTCATATGTCGTTGCATAACTAGTGGATACCAACTATTAATTTCGTAGCCAATTCCTCTCCTTATTTTTCTCATTTGTTGTTTTTGTACAAAAACATTGGAAAACGACTTCATTGATTTCCAAATTCACTATCATAGAATATGACTTCTTTATGGGAGTGAAATTAAAATCCAATTCAACCTTCTTCATAACTGAAACAATCTCATGATTTCTCTTGCAGATTTTTATTATATATATATCTTTGTTTTTGTATGTTTATATATTTTAGTTTTTGACTCATTCTTTTGTAATTTTCTTTAATAACCTTAAAAACATGATTACGATTCTAAATACAATATTTATTTTTAAAAGATAATAAGACTCTATGTGTGTCATAGGAGTGCAATATATCCCAAGGGATTCCTTAAAAATCCATGAATTTATCCAATTTGATTTCATTATTGTCTAATTAATGATAGAATAAATGATTCATGTACAATTATAATAATACAACCTTTTGTATCTCCTTTAATGTTGTAACAATATTGTTTATGTTATTATAAATTCATTGGGATTTTTTTCATCAGAAGATATACCTATGATATTCCTAAATCATATCAAATAAAAGAAAATTGGTTCCTTTTTCCTTTTTTAAGATTAAAATTCTAGATAGTTTGATTTAGTTTTTTATTTATTTTATATTTAGATCATGAAAAATCATCCCCACTAAAACATTTGAAGTATATTTTTGAGGGGTAATAAACTTCTCTAAAGAGGTGTTCATACTCTCTTAAAGGTCTCTTAAATTCTCATTTTTTTCATCATTTTTTAGACCATATATTTATTTTATGTATCATCAATACTAGATTATCTCATTTCATCATTTTCTTCTTATGGGAAGGATTATAAACTTTAACACTATATCTCTGAACAAAATCTCAATAATATATTTCTAAATATCTTCAATCATATGATATTTCACATTATTCACTGTTCCAATTATCTTAATGCTGAAATTATAAGAAACTTATTTACCTATGAATATTTTATATTATAAGGAAAACTATTCAACCATTGAGTAGTACACATCTTACATGATTCTACACTAATCATCATTTTTATTTCATTGTAACTTATTGGAATATAGAATTTATTTTTTATCATTTCATATCTATAATTACATCACTATTTCATCATTATGTGGATGTAAAAAGATAATAACAATTCTGAAAATAATGATTAGAATCATATATAACTGTAAATTCAAAAATATCATCTTATAAAGAAAATAATTTCTATGATTAAATCACGTTTATTTATTCTTATTATTATTGTTATATATTGTAAGGTTATTCTCAATTAGAATTATTCCCTTCCAAAAGAAGGTAACCAATTGAATCAAAATATCATTGGTGAATTTTAAGGTTTTTATTTCCGGTCTTCTATAAGTTTTCCCTTTAATTACACATCATGTAATGTATCAATTTAAAATTTTATTTAATGTATATCAAATATAAATTTGATTATTTTCACCATAAATACTTTATATATTACCACTTCTTGAGAAACTCCCTGAGACTATACTATGAACTGGATGAACATATATTTCAATGATTTGAAATTAGCACCGTAAAAGAAATTTTTATATAATACATCTATTTTTTATTGTATTAATTATTTAAACATGGACATGATTATTTAATTGGTTCCATGAAAATGGGGATATCTAGTGAGAATGAATCCACATTTTTGCATCATATAAAATCTGTAGTGATTGACAATGCTTACATAAGATCAGTTTATGTCTCTCTTACAACCATCCTCACTATTATATTGATTAATGGATAGCTCAGAGCATCCAAAGGGTCACTCCCTGGATCCGTACATTATGGTTTCACTACCAGAGCAAAGGAGCACATTCAACCTCATCCTTTTCTTGGTGCTCCAATAAGTCTCCAGATGACATTTATTGATATATATGTACAATAATGTGAAAGTATTAATGAATCGTCAATAATAGATATATACACAATTTATTTATATGAATAGATAATTAATAGAACTATGAAACCATATTATTGCATAATTTCTTCATTCCAGAATAACATTGGAATAATTAAATATATTTTGTTCTCAGAAATTTAGACTAAATCTTTTTTATTTGTAATTATATAATAGAATTTGAATTATTTTTCACTTTTTAATATTCTAGGAACTCCTTTACCATATAATATAATGATAACATTACATTAGAAGGTGAAAAAAATACACCTTTTAATAATAGTTCTCTAATAAACCAAACTTTTCAAATATTCATGATTCTTCCTCATTATAAGAAATATAGATTTTCAAGAATTCATGTGTTCTTTTCTTCAAATTCCTTTCCCAATTTTCAGGATATGTGTGTTGGGAATATAGATTCTATATCCACTAATCATTTCCTATAAAGAGATGGTTTCAAAAGATGTATATCATCTACAATTATAAATCTATTAGCACCTATTAGTGACACCCCTTTCATGAGTCATAACAGACTCTAAAATTCTCTTAGAGTATCATTCCAAATGTAATCACATGATAAGGATTTAAATTCCCAACATAATTTCAAATAAGAACTACTTAATCAGATCATTATATACTTTCCTAAAATATAGAAAATTGTATTTCACCCTATTATAATTGTTTTAAATAATTTAATGCCTGATGACACGATGATCATAAATACCCCCATCAATTGAGATTTAACAATCATTTTTATATAATAACTTCTGTTTAATAATTTTATGGTAATTAAGATACTCTAAAAATAACTACTGTAATCATTATTAGACACTATAATATAGCAAACTCCTCTATTGCATAGTATAATCTATATCCTCATATACAAACAAGTACAGTCATATGTCACACTTCTCTCCAACATGGATAATAATAAATAACAAAACGTAAAACACTACTCTATATAATATGGTGGTGTATTTATCCTCTTCTTCAGTGTAAAACCCAACTCTTGGGATGTGTAAAATCTATTACTTCATATGAATTTATTATTTAGGTAATTTTAGTTCAATCTCCTGAACTATTTATAAACCTAATAGATCCATATATTTTTAAATTTGTGTAAATTGGAAAATTCCATGATTGTGCATGAAAATCGAGTGTGGGAATCCTTTTTTGCATTATACTATAGTGATTCAGTCAACCCATGGCGTAGAATGAATATAGGAATCGTTACACATTTAACCAAGTATAATTAAAAAATATTATATATTACCCTTAGACATGTGGGGGTTACCATTGCATGGGAAATAACACATAAAGACCTCATCATTCTATACTTATTATATATTATGTGTACCCTTACAGGACTCTTTATATACCCTATTGACCATAATGTATTGTTCCAATTACATTTAGTCATTTTCTTATATGGGATTCTATCCTTTAATCAAGTAGGTTTAAAACCGTTCCACAGGGGTTTTCTAGACATAAATGACTCTATATGCTTCCCTGGATACAATTACATATGGACAACTTCCATTCTCAAACTCATTCATTCATGATTTATATTTATGAATGGATCTACCAGTATTTATAAATCCATATCATCAAAAATATTATTTCTAATACAATTTAATGAAATTCCCCCCATCATATAAAATCCCATGAGTTAAATCTTCATGAATTATATGGATTGTGTGAATCCAAAACTACTATACCACCATCACCAACATTTAACGATTTTAATTTCCAATAAATCAAGTAAATAAATATTTTTCCCCAATAAATAGATTCCATACATATTATCAAAAATCCATTCCAAAAACATACGAGATCAATGATTTGAATAATATAATACTTTAATTTCTTATTTTATGTATTACAAAAAAAATATTATATCATTATACATAAAAGAAAACTAGGTTTTCACAAAAATATTAATTTATCATGTGCACGTTAACTATGTGATGGAAACGAAATGTCACAGAATTTAACATACATGAAGAACTCATGTACCTCACATATTTTGACTTATCTGAATAGGTTTCACAATGAAACTGATACTATAAAAAATATAGATATATTTTCACCTATATATTTTCAGAAGTTGTTTTCATGAATGTTACTAATAACCTGATAGTTCATGTGTAAACGGTGAAGATAACAAAATTGATAACAAAAGGAAGGAATACATTTCCCTTGGGGGTTTTATTATTCAATTAAAAACAAATTATAACATGAGATGATTCTAATAAGACACATATGTAACATATTAATATAATTTGACTGAATAAGAGTGACGTTAAACCATTGATTAATGATTTTTCAAAACAACCGTTTGATTGTTGTAATGTAGAGGAATACCATTGATTCATGAATATATAATACATTGATTTGAATCGTGAGTTTGTATCAAATAATACATTTTATAAATTTTCTATCTATTCTAGAGGAATATTCTTATAATATTTACTATTTTTATCAATTTTATTTATTGAATTATACATGGTTAGTTCTAAGGAGCAAGATTGTTTTCATACTCTTAAATGTGTTTTTAATGATAATAATAGTAATTAATTTCATGTGGGATTATAACAACCACACCCTATTTAGATATTAATCCTAATGAGAGGTTGAAATTATTAATAAATCATGGGTTTCTCAATGGTTATTGTTTTGTTCTTTAATTTTTAAATACATGTGAATAAGTTAAAAGAAAAATTCACTGAATATGTGAATATTTATAAAAAGGTTTAATATTTTTTAATTTGATAAATAGTTATCCCATGATGATTGACCCCATCTCAATTTTGGAATACAAATGTGATCCTAATAATTGTTATTAGAACAAGAAGTCCCATATCTAAGGGGATTAAATTTTTAAAAGCTCATTTATGAATTATATATGTCTTTTCAATTCTAATTCGAGTGAAAATTTGAAATATTTATATCTATTTTATATCCAAATTATTTCTCTTCCAAGATATTATAAAACATAATAATGAAATAATTGATTCATATAAAGAGGAATCCCAATTTTGAAAATAGGATGATAAATATCTGATAACTAGATGAGGTTATCATGTATATAAGGAGTTTACTGATGAATATGTCACTACTATAAATGATTTTTTTATAAAATTATATATGATCATTCACTTTTATCTTTTACAAATTCAAGTGAAAACTAAGATAAATCATTGACTTTGAAGAAAACATAGATAAATCTGAGAAGTATTTTGAAAAAATATTGTAGTGATATATTAACATCTATACGAATGATGGAACCAATGATGTAGTGTATTATGAAAATAAAAAATGTTCTCTTGTTTTGAATATCTATTGCTAAATAAAATTCAATATAAATATGATTTAATTATGTTATTTTATGACATGTTCCATTAATTTAATTAATTATATAATAATATTAGAAATTTCTATAATCCCCAGCCTTAAAAAAACAATAAAAATCATGGATCATTGCCCCTTGATAAAGTAGAATAAGAAAATTCATGTTCAATACATCACTAAGATAAAAAATGATTCAGAATAAATTATGATGTCCCTTAAGGAAATTTTTTTATAAAATATAAAAAATGTATTTATTGTGTATTCACATAAGAATCATTTGAAAATGATCGATATTAGTCTTCAAAAAAAGATAAAGGATTAACTTTTATTAAAAATTTATAGTCACAAAAACAATTAATGAGGAAAATCATGCTAACTGACCTTCAATTGGTGACATTATAATGTTGATATCATTTAATGTTCAATACTATGTAGGATCAAAATATAATTTATCATCCTCATATGATGGAAATCTATACCATATCTCTAGTTTATGAAATATATAGTATCAAAATAAAAAACATGAAATAGTGGATGAGTACATGTGATGAGGTACAAACCAAAAGAATTGTGGTACTGAATATAAGTGAAAAATAATTTAATACTCTAAATATTCCTAAATATAATGTAAAAAATTAATAATAAAACATCCATGTAAATATATCCATACTATTATTTATTATAAATTATTTTGATTTGTGGGATACTATTGGAGAATTAAATTATTTATCAATGTAGAATCTATTTTTGTATAATATTAACTTATATAAAACTAATTTTATTCCTGCATCAAGGGGTGTAATGTAGTAATGTATTCATGACCAAAATAAAAATTGATGATTCTTAATGTAACAAATTTATATGATTTTTTGATGAATATATATGGGATTTACAATTTCATCGGTGATAGTGAAGATGTATATAGGGTTAATGCATTCAAGAATTCAAAAAAGAACATATAATATTGAAACAACATTCATGATAAGGATACAAGATAATTATTCATCATAAACGAATCTTTATAAAAGACTATCAATTTAAACTACCATGTGGTTTATAATGAAGATATTCATGCTAAAAATTGATAGAAATTTGAATTTATAAAATAATAAATGAATAATAAGTTCAATATGAGATCCCTAAAACATACACGGGGAATGCTGTTTTTTTTGGAGAAGAGTTCAAAAAATGGATCACAATATATAGGCCATATAAATCATAATTAATAGAACTTTTCAAAATAAAAAAAGAGAAGGCCATTCAAATAAAAAGTTAAATTGATAGAAGTGGTAAAGATACCACCTAAAAAGACATATAGTTTAATTAATAATCATATTCATATTACAAATAACATATTTTAAATTTTACAAGATTATATGGAAATAGGAATAAAAATGATTGGGATGATTGATAAAGATGAATTTAAATTCCTATATGATATTACATAAGTTGAATTTCTATTTCATGATAGGTTAATAGTGAATTCAATTAACACAGTTATAGAAGATCTGTGTGGAAATTAAATAAGTATGTACATATCTCTAACAAATTATTTTTTATAACATGAGCCTAAGATGTTACAACCCAGGTAAATAAAGAATATGACATTTTTATATTTATCCCTATTTGTGAATAAAATGTTAATATTAATTTAAAGGGATCACTATGCTCGATGGCTTACCCAATATGCAACAACGAGTTACTTTTAAATCTTACATTGCACTCTAATAATAAAATAATTTTATTTTAAATGGTATTTAACAACTAGACGTTGTAATGGATGTAATGAACAGAACAAACTACAAAATGATTATATATGATTGTAAAATATTTTTTAATTTTTACAATAAAAGTTAGAGGATTAAAAATGTGAATGAATCCAATTTTAAGCGTAAACATTCTAATATTCTTTTAAAGGACGATTAACAGCTTTTTAATAGAGAACCTAATTTAAATCCACTTGTTGAAAATTTCATGTGTTATATTTGCCAAAATAAAATTCTTTTTAGAATCAGGACAACAAAATTTACTTTGTATAAATTATTGGTATTTTTATGATAAAGTTCATTTTTAATGAATAAGTGAAAAATGTTGTATTTTAATTCAAAACCTCTATTTAATATAATTTATTTATATGATTAGATCATATATTGAATTGGTCTTAAAGTTAAATTAGAATATATTTCTACCATTTAATCCAATGGTGGCCATTGTAGTTAATTTCAATTTTAAATTGGATTTAAACTAGTGTGAATATTTTGATATATATTTTTTCATAAAGACATGCAATTTGTTTTGACAACAGGAATTAATTATTAAATTAATTAATGGAACTTATATGTTTTTAATTTTGTAAAATAGACATTATTTTTTAATTTGGAATATCAAATATATCTTAGGGTGAATATTTGGTATTTTTCTGAAAAACTTCAATTTTTGATGAATTGTGAAACCACTAAGTGGTAGTTAAAAAAACTGATTTTTCATTTAATGTAACATTACCACTTCTGTGATTTGATTTCCAAAAATCTGACATACATGGTTTCCATTAAGAAGTAAAATGTGGTTCAATGAGATTAAAATAATTTTTTGGTGAGTAGTAACTTTTATGTTTTATTAATCTCGATTAAAGGTAATTAGTGTAATTTAAGATAAAGATAATTTTTAATAATATGAAATGACCATGACACAATTCTTACACTAATTGGATGAGTCATTTCCGACCAATACAATCTAGGGGTCAACTTGGGGACCCGATAGAGCCACTTTGGTTGGAAAATGACATTAATAACTTTTTATTTAAAGTTAAAATTAAAATGTCACAAACATGTGTTGTTTTACTAAAACAATTTTTACATGGTGTTATACAAGTCATATTTTTTACTATAAATATTCAATAGAAAGATAAAAATATTTCCTACATAATTAAATATGTTTTAAAATTTTTATACATTAAATAAATTAAATTATTTATGAAACCATGATGATGCATCGATTACCTCATTATTTTATGATTTAATTAAAATGAAATGGTAATGTAAAATCTAAGACCTAAACTTGTCAAAAACCTATTGGATGTGTGGCTATAGAACTATAAACACCTTATCCTTGAAATATATAATTTTTTGAACTTTAAAATCCGAAAATTCATTTTATAATAATGTTACGTTTCAAGACCTTCCAAGAGTGCCCCTCCTCTCCTCTAATAAAAGGCCCCCACCTCTACCACCTTACCCACACCTCTCAAGCTTTTGGCTCAGCGAACCCCTGCCAATTTTGACTCTCCACATCCCTCTCTTACTCCTAGAAGCCTCATTTTGGGCAGAAGTATTTCCAAGGAAGCCTTTGACCTCAAATCAAAAAGAGTTACTCGATTTAAAGGTAAAGTCTTCCCTAGTGTTCTTTTCTTTTATTTTGCCTCTCTAACCCCCTAAACGCTTTTTATTCCTTTATATTGATACAAAACAGTATCTTCAATATACTAGGATGTTTTTATGTGAAGGATTAGAGCTAAAATTAAACACAACTTCGTCAAATGGTTAAAGAACGTACTGTTTCTGTGGATGGTGAATTATTGTCTCACGAAATGATGATTGTTCAATATTCTTTTAACACCTTTAAAGGTGGAAATTATGATGTCACTGTATTTTATATTTTATATATATGGTATTTATGTTTTCTCTATGCTTCTTTTTTTATATTTAATACATACCATTATTCTTTTCATGTTGTGCATATGCGATAATTTCATATGAGGAAGTGTGGACTACCGCCCCCTCAAGTGATGTGAATCGTTCATGCAATAAATGGAATGTATAAAGAATGAAATTAATGAACATATGTGACCTATATAACATATATATTATACTATAATTATAATATATATATATATCTCTCATTTATCTTTTAATTCCCTAAATATGACAAAAAAATATGAATGTTGTGTTCATGCGTATGTACTGTCTACCGTCTCCATGAACGGTGCATTTCATTACTTTTCATCTCCAAATGTTATGGAATATTATAAAATGAATATGTACTGGATATATATGATATTTGAATCATTAATACTATTATGTACATGATTTAATTATAACTACATGGACAATCATTTTCAAACAAGTTCATTTTTGAATCATGTACCAAACATCAACAAAAAACGTCTTATATGAACTCACATTATTATCAATTTATTATAACATTATAATATGTGATATTAACTGAATATTAAACTTTTTATTATGTCCTTAAGAAATTATAAATTTACCAGTGTTTATTATTCAATAATATATAGAAATGAACAAGACAAGTCAGATGTGAGGTAAGGGTTTCTACCTCTCTCATTCTTTTTAAGTACTCTTTTTTATGTAAATTACTTTAAGCTCCACTTTATTATGTTGGGGGATGTCCTTTTATATTCCTCTTTCTGTAAATTTTATGTTAATGTGATGAGAAACCCTATTTGATCTCATAAATCCATTTTTTGGAAGTTTTGTGTGTCGTCGTTAGGCTGCCGAATTTTCATAAGGGGATTTTCATCTCACTTTTTATTCCCATGATATTCATGCTACATTGGCCACTATTTCCTTTTTTGTGGTTTATGTACTGCCCATTATTTTAATATTTTTACAATATACTCTCATTTATGGGTAGTTACATCTTTAGTGTATGACCCTTCTTTCATGGGGTGTACGTTTCAAAAGTTGCCTAAATCGGTAAGGGAACCTTTCATCCTCATCTTCTTTAAAAATAATTCTTTTGTTATGTCTTTAGAATTACATCTTCTTATTTTTGGATATGTTCTCATATATCGTTATTGATTTAAATTTAATGCACAAGTGATTAGATACCCTTCTTTTCTCTCATCAACTCATTTTCTGAATTTTGAAGTGACACCTTTAGGCTGTTGAATTTTCGCAAGGGAACTTCTTAACCCAATTTTGAGTCATTGGGATAAACTTGTACTCCCTCAAAATGTCATTCTATGAATATGTGTGAATTAACTCTGATTGTTTTACACTTAATTTCCACATATTTTTTCTTTATTCTTTTATCACACATAATTAATAAATTTATTTATCCTTCATCAAAGGATACCGGCTTTATAAGGGATTTAGTCTCTAATTACATTCCATTGAGACATCATTATTGTAATGTGACAAATCAATTTGATATGCTCTATATACTTTCCTTTGAAATATTTTATCAGGAGTACCTTTATTCTCATGATATTATAATCTTTTGACTAAATGTTATTCCATTAAAAGCTTAAATGTGGTATGGGACACATTGATTCCAAAAATCACTTTACTAAATGGTTTTGAAAATAGTTTGATAAATCATTGATATTGTTGATTTCTTGAAATGATATATTGTGATTTCAAATGAAATGTTAATAGTGAAATGTTTATATATGTGCTATGATTTTTATAATGGCACTTGGACATTTGATGGGTGGTTACGTGATAAACCATATGAAGGGTGGTGCCGCGAATACCGGGACGGGTTGTAACGTTATAACCTCCAATGCATTGGGTATGGAAGTCGGTCATATAGCTATTCCATTAAGTGGTGTGTGTGGAAGTCGATCATATGGTTATTCCATTTTAGTATGTTTATGTCCCAAGTTACCTTTTTATGTTATGTGTTTGTTATATTGGTTTTATGATAATATTTTGGTTACAAAATGGTAATTAATGATTTTTTATTCAATTAAGAGTATTTTATGAATCAAAAAGGTGAAAAGTATTAATTTGATAATGTATTCTTGGTTTACTGGTTATTTTAAAAAACTAACAGTTTTCCTTCTTTGTATATCCCTTACTAAGCTTTTTTTGCTCATCCCAAGTTCTTTTGAAATGTTTATCACCGGACTTCATGTGGAATATGGTCAAGGATGGGATCAAGGAAGTGTCAGGCTGTCTAAAAAATGGAACTAGACATATTTCTTTTTAAGAGTTTTTATTTTATGGAAACATAGTAGAAGTGTCTACTTTCTATTCTTTTGAGATGTAATAGTTCTATCCTAATTTTTTAAAACTATAAACCTGAAAGGATCCTTAATTTAAATTAATCATTTAATTAAATATTAAGTATGGTTTAAGGTCGGGGCCTTATAGTTGGTATTAGAGGTCAGTTTAGATAACATTAGAGGTTAGGGTATTCTTTAATTATAAGTTACTTTACCATAATGGCTAGGATTTCAGAAAGAGTCATTGTTTTTAGATAAAGTGAATGAGTAAGTATATCTTAGTGTTTATCTTCCACATTAGTACATGATGATTTTGTCGATATACTCACAATGCCATTTTTGGTTTTAGTAAATGGATGGACCTAGTAGGCGCTAAAGTGACAATGGATTTGAAAGAAATTGTGTTGGTTCTCTGATTAAAAGACACGATGAAATGGGGGATTCAATGAGAAATATTCTGGTTATTCTAAACCAAATATCAGGAGTCATGATCAACCACTTGAACCTTGGTGAGTTCTCTAATGCATCAAGTACGAGAGATCTAACTCGAGGTGGAAGTTCAGGTGATAATTATAAAGGTAACCATTAGGGTTTATATGATCCTTACTTTTGAGGTAATTATGGGTTACTATATGTTATGAAGAAAAATGAAATGCATGAGATAAAATTGAGGTTAAAATAGGTTATGATTATTTTTGATGATTTTAACTCGTTTTGAGGACTGTTTTAAGAATTATGTAGTGTTGGAAAAAGGACAACACGTAGACCGTGTGACAACCTGTCGCGTCGGACGAAGCTACGGGAATTGAACACACATCCAAAGTGCGACTGGTATTTTTCACCTACCACTGGACTACGTGAAGTCCCTGGTTAGTATGACTTATTTATTTAGTTAGATGATTTTATTAATTAAGAGTAAGTTTATTTTGGGTTATATATGGAAAATATTAAACTATCATGGAGGATATGTGATTAGGTTAATTAATTTTCAATATGAGACATTAAGAGCAACGAATGTTATATGGAGATATGTGTAAATTTGTACCTTGGAAGACTATGTGATTAAATCCTTCAAATATTTGTGTTTCAATCATAGTTTGGTTTACATTGATGAATTTTATGGACAAATTGTTTATTGAATAGTCTTTGTTGAACTATGGGTTTTGTTGGACAAATTTTGGAGATTAAGAATAGATTTTCTTTTTATAAAGGTTTATCCTTTTCTGGATTATCTGATATTATTCTAATTATTTTTTTTGGTAATGGTCTAAAGACATGGGAAATATATAGTTCCTTTTGTTGATTAGGTGATTCTCTAGAAGTTTATTATAGTACTCTTAATGTGAACAAGTCTTCCTAAATAATCATCATTTGAGGAAAGTATGAGTTTGTGTATGAAATCTAGTAAAAGTTGAAAGTCAACATGACAAGTAAGTATGTTTCCTTAAGATAAAAAATAAATTCCTCAATGAAAAGTAACATAAAAATTTTTGTTATCTTTTCCTAATAGGGAATCGAATACTGTTTAACCCATCACAAGATTTTGATTTTCTTGTGGTTAACTTTCCCCTAAACATGTTTTATATCACTCTCCCTAAGAGCATTACCCTTTGTTTTTTCTTACATATCCTTGTTATCCTACATTGAATTCTAGTATGGGTTAACTCAGGTGACCTCTGTACTTCTCTTTCTTTCTTTTAAATTTATTCTTTTACCAACTATTGTTCCAATGTGCAACTTTCAATGAAGTTTCCGAGCCCAATTTTAAAATTGCGAGGATACAATTCCCAAAAGGGGGGAAGGATGTAACACCATAGGTAAATAAACAATATGACATTTTTATATTTATCCCTATTTGTGAATAAAATGTTAATTTTAATTTAAAAGGAACTCTATGCTCGATGGCTTACCCAATATGAAACAACGAGTTCCTTTGAAATCTTACGTCGCACTCTAATAATAAAATAATTTTATTTTAAATGGTAGTTAACACCTAGACATTTTAATGGTGGGAATGAACAGAACAAACAAAAAAATCATTATATATTTTTTAAAAATATTTTTACTTTTTACAATAAATGTTAGAGGATTAAAAATGCGAATGAATCCAATTTTAAGCTTAAAAATTTTAATATTCTTTAAAAGGTTGATAACCCGCATTTTGATGGAGAAACACTTTTAAATCCACTTTATGACAATTTTATGTGTTATATTTGACAAAATAAAATTCTTTTTAGAATCGGGACATCAAAATTTACTTTGTGTGAATTTTTGGTATTTTTACGATAATGTTCATTTTTAATGAATAAGTTAAAAATGTTGTATTTTTATTCAAAACCTCTTTTTAATAAAATTTATTTATATGATTAGATCATCTTTTGAATTTGTTTTAAAGTTCAATTAGAATATATATTTTACCATTTAATCCAATGGTGGTCATTAGAATTAATTTCAATTTGAAATTGGACTTAAACGAGTGTTAATCTTTTGATATATATTGTTTCATAAAAACACGCTATTTGTTTTGACAGTAGGAATTAATTATTAAATTAATTAATGAAACTTATATTATTTAAATTTTTTAAATTAGACATTATTTTTGATTTCGGAATATCAAATATATCTTAGGGTGAATTTGTGCTATTTTTTTAAAAAACATCAATTTTGATGAATAGTGAAACCACTAAGTGGTTGTTCAAGAAACTGATTTTTCGTTTAAATGAAACATTACCACTTATGTGATTTGATTTTCAAAAATTTTACATACATGGTTTTCATGAGGAAGTAAAATGTGGTTCAGTGGGATTAGAATAATTTTTTGGTGAATAGTAACTTTTATGTTTTATTAATCGCATTTAAAGGTAATTAGTGTAATTTTAGGTAAAGATAATGTTTAATAATATGAAATTACCTTGAAACTTGTTCTACCCTTATTGGATGAGTCATGGACGACCAATACAATCCTTGGGTCAACTTGGGGACCCCATGGAGACACTTTGGTTGGAAAATGTCATTAATAACTTTTTATTTAAAGTTAAAATTAAAATGTCACAAACATGTCTTATTTTACTAAAACGATTTTTACATGGGGATATACAATTCATATTTTTGCCTATAAATATTCATTAGAAATCTAAAAAGATTTTATATATCATGATATTTTGTTATAACTTTTAAACATAAAATATATTAAATTATTTATGAAACCATTATGATGGAGTGATTATCGCATTATTTATCGATTTAAATAAAATGAAATGATAATGTACAATCTAAGAACTAAACTTGTAAAAAACATATTAGATGTGTGGATTTAGAACTATTATCACCTTTTCTTCTAAATATATAATTTTGGGACCTTTAAAATCCGAAAAATCATTTTATAATAATGTTACTTTTCAAGACCTTCCAAGAGTGCCCCTCCTCACCTCTTATAAAAGGCCCCCACCTCTTCAACCTTACCCACACATATCAAGACATTGTCTCGGACAACCCCTACCCATTTTGTCTCTCCACATCCCTATATTATTCTTAGAAGCCTCACATTGGGCAGAAGGCATTCCAAGGAAGCCTTTGAGCTCAAATGAAAAAGAGTTACCCGATTTAAAGGTAAAGTCTTCCCTAGTGTTCTTTAGTTTTATTTTGCTTCTCCAACCCCCTAAAATATTTTTATTCCTTTTTTTTGTAACAAAAACAGTATCTTAAATATAATTGGATGTTTTTATTTGAATTATTCAAGCTATAGTTACACACACCTTCGTCTAATGGTTAAAGAACATACTGTTTCTGTGGATGGCGAGTTACTGCCTCCTGAAAAGATGATTGTTCAATATTATTTTAACACCGTTATAGGTGGCCATTATGATGTCACTGTGTTTTATATATGATATATATGGTGTTTATGTTTTCTATATTCTTCTGTATTTTATATTTAAAACATACCATTATTATTTTCATGTTGTGAAAATGTGATAGTTTCGTATGAGTAAGTGTGGACTACCACCCCCTCAAGTGATGTGACTCGTTCATGCAATACATGGAATGTATAAATAATGAAATTAATGAACATATGTGACCTATATAACATATATATTACACTAGAATTATAATACATATATCTCATTTATCTTTTCATTCCATTAATATGACAAAAAAACATGAAAGTACTGTTCATGCATACGTATGGCCTACCGTCTCCATGAACGATGCATTTCATTTCTTTTTATCAACAAATGTTATGGAACATTATAAAATGAATATATAATCAATATATATGATATTTTAATCACTAATACTATTCTAAAAATTATTTACTTATAGCTACATGGACAATCATTTTCAAACAATTTCATTTTTGACTCATGTACCAAACATCGACAAAAACATCTGATATGAACTCACATTATTATCCAATTATTATAACATTATAATATGTGATATTATCTGAATAATAATATTTAAAATAATTCCTTAATAAATTATAAATTGAGCAAATTTTATTATCCAATAATATAAAATAAATGAACAAGACAAGTCAGACATGAGGTAAGGGATCCTACCTCTCTCTTTCTTTTTAAGTACTCCTTTTTATGTAACTTACTTTAAGTCCTATTTCTTATGTTGGGGATGCTATTTTACATTAATCATTATGTAAATTTTATTTTTATATGATAATAAACCATAATTTATATCATGAATCCATTTTTTGGAAGTTTTGTGTGGCGCCGTTAGGCTACCGAATTTTCGTAAGGGGATTTTCATCTCACTTTTTATTCCTGTGAGATTAATGCTACATTGGCCACTATTTCCTTTTGTGTGGAGTATGTACTGACCATTATTTTACTATTTTTATAATATACTCTCATTTATGGGTAGTAACATCTTCATTATATGACCCTTCTTTCATGGGGTGCACGTTTCGAAAGTTGCCCAAATCGGTAAGGGAACCTTTCACCCTCCTCTTGTTTAAAAAGACTTCTTTTGTTATGTATTTTAAATTACATATTATTATGGAGGGATATGTTATTTTACATACTTTTTGATGTAAATTTAATGTACAAGTGATGAGATACCCTTTTTATCTCTCATCAACTCGTTTTCGGAATTTTGAAGTGACACCGTTAGGCTTTCGAATTTTTTCAAGGGAACATCTTAACCCAATTTTGATTCTTTAGGATAAACTTTTACTCCTTGAATATGTTGTTTTATGAATATGTATGAATGAACTCTGATTTGTTTTACAATTAATATCCAGTTATATTTGGTGTATTTATTTGTCACACATAGTTATTAAATTGATTTATCCTTAATCAAAGGATACCATCTTTATAAGGGATTTAGTCTCAAATTACATTACATTGAGACTTCATTGTAGTTTGGTGCCAATTCGATTTGATATGGTTTATATACTTTCCTTCAACATATTATATCATGAGTACCTTTATTCTCGTGATATTATAATGTTTTGACAAAATGTTATTTCTTTAAAAGCTTCAATGTGGTATGGGACACTTTGATTCCAAAATTCTTTTTATTAATTTGTTTTGAAAATAGATTGATAAATCATTGATTTTGTTGATATCTTGAAATGATATATTGTGATTTCAAATGAAATGTTAATAGTGAAATGTTTATATAGGTGATATGATTTTTATAAAGGTACTTGGACATTTGACGTGTGGTTACGTGATAAACCATATGACGGGTGGTTCCGTGAATACCAGGATGGGTGGTTACGTTATAACCTCCAATGCATTGGGTATGGAAGTTGGCTATATTTCTATTCCATTAAGTTGTATGTGTTGAATTTCGGCAGTATGGTTATTCAATTTAAGTATGTTTATGTCCCAAGTTACCTTTATATGTTATGTGTTCTTTATATGGGTTTTATGGTAATATTTTGGTTAAAAAATGGTAATTAATGATCTTTTATTCAATGAAGAGTATTTTATGCTTCATAAAGGTGAAAATTATTACTTTTATAAAGTATTCTTGGTTTACTGGTTGTTTTTAAAAACAAACAGTTTTCTTTCTTTATGTATCCCTTACTGATCTTTTTATGCTCATCCCATGTTTTTTGAAATGTTTTTAATTGGTCTTATTGTGGAATATGGTCAAGGATGGGATCAAGGAAATGTCAGGATATCTAAAACATGGAACTAGACATATTTCTTTTTAAGAGTTTTTATTTTAGGGAAACATTGTAGAAGTGTCTACTTTGTAATCTTTTGAGATTTAATAGTCATGTCCTTATTCTCAAAAACTATAGACCTGAAAAGATATTAAATGTGAATTATTCATTTAATTAAATATTAAGTAATGTTTAAGGTATCAGACTTATTGAAGATGAAATTATAAAAAATAATAATAAATAACTAAATTAAAAATATTCTATGATTTCCAGTGTGAAAAAAATTGAACCCAAATTTGTAACTAAATTATGTGAATAAAAAATCCAACTTGACACTATATATAATTATGAAAAATTTCACATTAGATTTTATTTTTCACATGGAGAAGAAAAAAATGAAAATTCATGGTTCTGAAATAATTTACATTATTGTTTCTCTAAAATATAGGAAAAGGAGGTCCGCCTAATTCACATCAACATCTTATTTGTTCAATACACATGGGGAATTAGTGGTGATGTAAATACTCATGGGGGGGAAATGTTGAGTAAATTATATTTCTATATTTTTTATTTAATAACTCATTGAAGGAATAATTTCAGTTATCCGAAAAGGTTAATATATCCAATGATATTTTGGATATTATTTTGTTTCAAATGATCTGGGATCACCCTTGATTAATATCATCAAGTTGTCATGAAAAATAGGAAGTCTTCATTATGGATATGATCAAAACAAACTATATTCAAATTAAAATTCATTCATATGATGAACTAGCGAAATTATTCTTCTTTATAAAGTGATGTTAGATATCAACAATTGTAGGGGAGTAATAATGAAATTTTCAAAAGAATCGTAATTAATTCAAATAAAACTTATATGGAAGTTATTGATTCTCAATGTTAATGTTATGGTATGTGTTCTCAATCTCTCATCCCAATTAATAAGAATAAAAATTTTAAATATAATTGGATTAATTTAAATTAATAACATTAATTAATTATAGATAATTCTTAATGATGATCTAGGAATGAATTCAAGAACATAACATTCCTATTATACTTGGATGTTTATCATATATTTGTTTAGATGAGGATATATTTTTTTGAATTGAATTAACCTATATACTTGTCCTTAATAATAGTATTATAATATTTCATATTTCATTTCATTAATTAAAATCAATAAATATCTATAAAAATGAAAATAGTTCATTAGTATATTAGGGAAGAAACAATATTCTGTTATGCCATATGATATCATATTATAAATTTAGAATAGGATGCATTGATGTCTCAATTTTATCCTCTTTTATATTTTTTATGGTTTTTGATATAAATATATTGTGGAATAATTGTTATATTATATCTATAGATAAATGATATATTTCCATTTCATGTACTTTTCATTTATTACCAATAAGGATGAGATAATACAATTAAATATAATTAAATATAACACTTTTTAATCCAAGTTTCTAGATTTCTATTAAAAAATACAAAAGGGATGATTGATAAATTTAGATTATTATTTTATTTTATTTATTCTCAATAATCCCAAAAGTGGTCCAAATATTGAAATCAATGTGTATTGAATAAGAATTTTTTCTTTTAAGTGATTATTGGGGTTCATAATAATTTAAATTTTTTATGTTTTAAGAAGATGCATTACTTCTAATTCCAATGAAAATATATGATATTTTGGAAGAAGTGGAATTATGTATGAATTTTGATGGATTATACTTTATATTATCAAAAATAATTATGTTATGTTTCACATCATTTACAATAAAAGAAGAAGGGTAAAGACTATCAAAATATTCATTTTCATGAATCTTATAGATGATTTTCTTTTAAATCCATGAAAAAAGATTTATATTATTTTATTTAGATAATTTCATGTAGTGTTTAGAAAAGGATAAATGAAATCTAAATTAAGAATTATTATATGTATCATTTTTTATATTTTAAAAACAGTTTCTAGGCATTAACAACCACAAATACAATCTCAATCCAACATTAATGTGATTTGTCTCAACAATAATGAATAATTATCCATTCCATCTAGGCAATGTGTTATAGTTTGTTATCTTATTTTTTTCCCATCAGATTCATGCAATAAGGTGTGTATGGATTGCCCAAATGGTGAACATGAGTTCTTGAGGGATCATATAGGTCTGGATTGACCTGGTGATTAATTTGTGTCCACAAGTGTTTTCGAGAATTGACCACACAGCCAGATTGAGAGACTGAAGGAATATGTATTCATACTAAATGGTGAAAAATATAATGGAATAATAATATCAGATGTGAAAGACATGGAACAATATTATATAATCTTAAATGATATGAAAATAAAATTGGCAACCCAATCATTTCATTATATGTCATATAATCATTTTATTCAAAAATATTTAACATCTCAACAATCCTTATTCACATACTAAACTGGGATATTTAACATAATAAAATATACCCATAGGAAGTTATGATTCTACCCTCACGTAGTTAGAATAATTCATTTTTTGGTCTCACAACTATCAATGGTTATATCGAGTAATTAATCCTTGAAGAAGATGACATGAATGACAATATAAATCCATGAATATTTTATCCATATTATATGAATGTAGCTTTTCAATTTATTTGGCAATAAAAATGATAATAAAAATGATATAGTATGGATTTCATATATCTGAATATAGTAAATTATGCATATGTTATCATAAAAAGTAATGGAAGAATCAAATTATTCATAGATTTAATGATAATTTGTGTTATTTTTGTCAAAAGATATTAAGGAAACATGTGACTAAAAAACAAAATAATCATTGATATTGAATCTTACTTTACTACCCACTATACTCATATGAGGAATTAAAATCATTTTTTAATGTATCCTAATAATGAAAAATAAATAAGTGTTTGAAGAATTAGTACTTATCTATAAATACTGATGTATCTGAGTTGATTTAATGTTTTTGATTTATTATAGCATTTCTATTATCTTGAAACTCATCATATGCCTGATTTTTTCACATATTGGAAAGGTTTTTCTAGAAACTCATCTTCATAAAATAGAATTTCTCAACTATTATTAGTGTAAATAGTTTCTAGGATCCACTGGCCTAATAGAAAAATAGGTAATATATAAATCACAATCACTGAAGGACCATAAAACTTTTATTGTTTAAATTATAGTCATGGGTTTCAAAATGAAGAAAATATTTTTTTTATTAAAACTTATAAACAACCATTATTATTCCAATGTTCTATGGATTGAACTGACACTATGTAATAAATTAAGACATCCTTCTATTTTCTATTAAATAAAGAAAAATAGAGAACTATATACTTAAGAATACATGAATAAGGTAGTGTCTCTCATATATAAAATTTTATACAAATTTTTGAAAATAAACATTATGATAATGATAACATAGACATATTCTATAATATTACATCATTATTCCTTGCATAATAATAGGAATATGATAATGAATGCATGAAAAATGAGTTAAAATTAATTTCAAATTAAACAAAGGAATATTTTTCACTTGGGGTATTGGTGACTACACAATGCATTGACCATATAAAACCATTAGATGATTTTGATAGTACTAATATAAAACATGTCGATTTTTTTGAAAGATTAATATGGATAAGAATCTCTTCATTATTGTATTTATGAGATAACCATTTTACCGATGTAAAGTAGATATATTCCAATAGATTTTTAAATATAATGGATATTGTTCCAAATAAATGTTGTCTACAAGATAATATATTTTAGACATTTATAATCACATAAGAATGGATAGAATGATATCTTGAATTTTTACAAATTTAATTTAATCATTGCATTGTAACTAGTATTTTATAAGAGAATAGGTTCAAGGCCATACACATTCATATGATTTAATTTATAATAAAAAGATATTTTCAGTGAGGGAGAATACCATCTACAATCTAGGGGAATAGTCATATATATATTAAGACAACCTTATTAATAAATAAAGGTATTCTTTTAGTTTTAATGTTTTTTGTTCCTGAAATTATAAATTATTCTAATATAGAAAAGATAACCATTCACCAATTAAGTGAAAATGGTATAAAGAGGGATAAATGTTTTAAAGTGATAAAAATTAATAACATATTAATATGCCTTCCCACTCAATGTTGTTTTACCAAATTGATCATAATATATTATTAAATATACAAACTTTTTAATTTGGATGTTACAATCCAAAAAATGGGAGAACTAAATAAATAGATAATTTTTTTGCTAGAGATCAAGTTCACTATCCATTCGATGTGTATGGATAAGTTGTCTAAAAATTTATTTTCATATCTGATATTGAATCTAGAGTATGTTGGTGTTCATTTCCTAATACATGTGTGTAGCTCCCTAGTCATAACATAGGATTTATGCTTTCAGTTTGTTTATCTTAATTTTAATAATAATAAAATCTAAGTATGGTGTATTTCCTTCCATTGATATAGAGCCAAATATATCTTAATATGGTAAAATATATAGTTTTTGAAATATTAACTAATATTATAATAGTGGGAGAGGGATTAGAAGAAGTATAGAATAATAATATACAATGTATAACACCTTGATATTTTGGAATATACAAAAATTTAATAAAGAATATTTTTATGACAGAATGTTAACCATTGAATGTTGACGCTATTGTAATAGTTAATATATATTATAAAATTAATCATATTATACGGCATTTAAATAACATGTAATTATCAAAAAATAATATATGATTCTCTTACAAAATAATATTGATCATAAGAAACACTTTTGATGTATTTTTATTATGGAAAATTTATTTGTATTGTATATTTTATTTATAATTTATCAATAAACTTAATGAAATAAAAAATTAATTTTATATTATATAAAATTTTATTAGTTTTTTAATAATTATATTGTATAGAAAATTAATGTATTTGATGGTGGAAAGTGATTTAATTTCTTAGAAACTAATTTTGTGAAAACAATATTTTATTTTCTTAATAAATTAAATTAGTAAGTATTAAAAAATGTAATTATTGAAGTGTGAATATAATATATTCAATTAAATGATTTAGAATTTATAATTGACTTTTTTATATCAGAATTAATTGTATTGAATTCATTTTGATGCTTAAAAATACATTTCTATATTAAATTATTTCTCAAAATTTTGTGAAATTTTTTTAAGAACTAATTTTATCCTCTTATAGAAAATGTTAATGACAAAATGGAATCTATATTTTGAATTATAAATTAAATATTCTAAAATTAATATACACTAATTTTTTATGATAATAAATTGTATCATCAGAAAAATTCATTTTCTTATTAAAGGTAAAAAATAGATAATGATTAGTTAATCTAAAGAGATAATTATATGAATAAACTAAATAAATATAAATCACATGATTATATAACATATGAAGACAAAATTATACTTTTTTATTTCATTTTTATGCTTTTTGTATCCCCTTTAAAAATATTTTTCCCTTAATGTATATTCTGAACAGACGTGTTGAAAACACACATAAAATGATGAAATTTCACAATGCCTCAATTTCATATCATCTCACTATTTTTGTCATAAAATTACATACATTGATACAAATGAGAATATTAATGTTTTTGTAGGATTCTTTTCTCATTGGCATTAAATTAACCCATTTATTCTAAAGGATGTGTCTTAGAAAAAGAGACCAATTATGTGAATAACTTCTAGGAGAGATAGATTCAACCAACCTTTAGTAATTAGGAAATAAATCAGACTTAGGACATAAAATTGGGTATATCACACCTCAATTGGACTTCTATACCAAAATAACACCTCTATATCCATTTTCATGTCATTATTATATAATGTATTTAGTCAACAAGACAATAAAATTAGTGGGGTAGGTCTTTCATGAATATACCCTTACTCTCATGGAAACACAACATTATTTTTTCAGTTTTTTATATCTTTTCCCATAAAATCACTCCTCCCCCTAATTCTGATGTTATTTTTAACCATATGGTTTCAATGGATGCCTTAGGGTTTCCATTCATTTTTTTATTCCATTACATTTTATGGAGTTAAAATCCCTGTTATCACCTAGGAAGTAACAATGATGCAGTCATAATAATTTTTAGTATATTTAATGGTGTTTAAATTTGTGGGTTTTTTTCCATATTTCAACATTAACCTCAATCTTTTTTTTTATTATTTACACATAATAAATAAAATCCTAATAGATCAATATGCTTCAATTCATTGTAATGAAAAAAAATTTATAAATTGTGTTGATCTATTATTATAATTATCTTATATGGTATAAAATAAGTATATAACATAGAGATCCCAAAAAACATCATTCTCATAAATGATAATTATATTTAATGAAATTTAGAAACACACACTGATGTAATAATATCTTTATTATTGGAATAATAACATAAACAATATGAATAGTAATATATCCAATAGATTAATGAACTCTCGTTTGAAAGTATAAATAAAATTTACACATCTTATAAATAAAAATTATAATTTTATAATATATTTGTTTAATAAAATTAATGATTTAAAATATATATATTAAGTGTAAGTATTTTTGGGAAACATGAATGTTTATTTATAGTCTTATAGTTTATATATTGATTTAATATAAAATATAATTTCTTAAAATATATTATTAAATTATAATGTGTATTTTTTATAATTAAAAGTTAATTTTATGATACCTTAATTAGTTTATCAACAAAAAATTGGCAATAATATTAAAAATGGTATTTCTAAAATAAATGAATATTTTAAATAAAAATTAAAATTTTCATATTTTTAAAATAATTCTAATATAATGGAATCATGTTTTTAATTTTACATATCTATAAAATTTTAGTGTGAATTTTTTATTTTTTCTATAATAGTTGAATTTTAGGTCAATAGTGAAATACAATAATTTATGGTATTTAATAGTTTAAGACATGTACAATATTTTTTAATAATTTATGATGTAATAAAAAATTAGTTTCCTCTAATATTCTATATGTACTATAATTATTCATAATAAATATATCTATTTATAATAATGATCCAAAATAATAAACTAATGAATAAAATAATAAAAAGCACTCATCTCATCCCCTATAAATACCAACCTTTCAAAAATCTTCCCATCACACCCTATAAGCCTTAAATATTGTCTATATTTTACCCAGTAACCTTTCCCAAGCCTCTTTCCTACATTCATGATCTTTTAGTCTCAACAAAAAATCAAACCCAATGGTGTTAAGGAGGTTCTCAAGGAGACAACATTCAAGAGGTAAAACCATCAATACTTCTATTTAAATTTATTTTATTTTCTTATCATCTATTAAAATTCCAATGGAAAATTGGAATGATAAATAAAATTTATTATATATACATTATATTTATTATGTTAATATAATATCCATAATAATAACTATTCTCTCCTCCTTTTGTCCTGATAATGAAAAATCATCTGTGACATGTTGATGCACTACCTTCATGGATGATGAGTTTTAATTATTGAAATCCTCCTTCAATTATATCAATATAACAATTGTTATTGTTATATTTTATTTTAATATGCATATTATAATTTATATTATGTCCTAGAACCTACATATAAACATAAAATTAAATAAAATGATACATGATACTCTTGGTCGTAAAAACTGCAAAAAAATGAAAACATTGTCTTCAACTTTTAATATAATGAATCATACTCATATATAAATGATATATAAGAAACTTATTTCACATCAATGTTCATATATATCATATAATTTAAATTCTATATAATTATTCTCATTTTACATGATCTTGCATACTTGTGTACAAGTGAACCAATCATGAAAACCAAGAACAAACTCTCACAAAGAAAGATGGAATTGAAATCTGTATCTCATAAAAATTAAAATAATCAAGATTAATAAAATTATAATAAATATAATAAATGAATAAGAGTATTTTATATTTTTAATTAATGAATCTAATTTTATTATCTTGTATATTAATGTGAGATAATTATTCAGATAGAAGTTAAGGGGAATCTAGAACCCATCTCCCCTCTTTGGGTTATTCCTTCATCATGCCGAATTTCTATGAATATTATGTTAACATCCTAAAACATAATATATTCATCCTTCCCTTATAATTTCAGGGATATACATGTTTCAAATAAGATTTTATGAAAAACAAATTACAAAACAACCCTTCTTTTCAATAAACATTTTAACTCCTCTTAACTTGTTTTTTATTCACTCAAGAAAGAGGAATCAAATAACAAACATTATTTCCATTTGTATTTGTGAACACCAATTTTATTCATGTTTTATAAGATCATTATGATAAAAGTTTTTTAAATTAAGTACTACATGACCATTATTTATATATATTTTATGTGGTATTCATGATTATGTAAATGTTATATTGTGATGGGTACGCATTGAATTATATAGTGCTCCAATAAATTTTGTAATGTGATTTATATTATGATATTTTGTAAATCATTAATTAACATGATAATAGATTTGTTTAAAACTATGTGTTGTATTTTACCAGAAATACATTAGTTTCATTTTTAATCATTGCCACATTCCATGCCATTACCTTATTCCTCCAATATTGATTATGATGACGAATAATTATTTTTTTATTTTTATGAATATTATTCTCACCCATGTTAAATTTATTCAATTCCTTCTCTATCTTATTAATATATTTTTTATCTCTCCCATTTCATTGAGTTATACCCTTAGGTGACAACATGTACTAATGTGATTTTTGTCAATATAAGAATAAATATGTATATATTAATTAAATTATTATGTTTTATTATCCATTATTGATGTATGATCTTAATTTTCCCAATACACTAAACCATGGGATCCTATTTTTGTATTTATATTTTGTTACATAACTTTAATATGATGAAATATATATTAATATATATATAAAAGTTTTTTCATTATAGTTGGTATCTGATAATGTTTTATTTAGTTTGGAAATTAGGAATATATATCTTTAGTGAAAACCCTTATAATCAGACAAAGTATATTTAATCACTTAAGAATAATTATTTGATAGATATGATATACAATGAGATCCCACAAGATATTCAAAAAGTGTTAATGTTACAAATTAATTGATTATTTATTGATTAATTATTGATGTAAATATTGATAAAAAATTAAAATTTTAGAAAATAGTGGGAACCAGGAAGACACAAGACAACAACACAAGTGAGTAATAATGTATAGATTTCCCAAATAATATCCTCAAATCCATGGGTGGTGGAGTTCAAAATTTCATGCTGATTCTTATCCATCTTTCCTAGGGTATGAAAAATTACAACAATAATGTGGAATTTATGCATTCAACTAAGAGGGATAAAATGGTTTTCTACTCATTTATATAGAAAAGACCATCAAAATTTATGGGACATTATAATCCACATATTGTGGAACCGTGGGTAAACATAGTGGAGAAGTTATATTATGTGATCTACATTTCTAAAGAGGATACAGTGACATTACATGTTTTTTAGATAGAGAGTCTGATTAACGGTGGGTTTATATAAATAAATTAATCATAAAGGATGAAATATAATAAATTTAGTGTGAAAACTTTATGAAAAAAATTATTAATAAGAATTTCCCTTGACCTATTTAATGAAATACGGAGAGAGAACCGAAAGACTTCAATCAAAAGAATGGAGAATATGTCGTATAATATGAAGAAACAATAATAGGTGTTTCAAGGGATGGCTTTGGTTTTTTATCCATAATGATAGAATAATGGATGGATTTATTTGTTGTTTAAATCCACACCATCGAAAGGATTTATCTATTAGGAAATTTGGGTGTTATGAAGAAATATTTGGAAATTCTCTTAAGGTGGATATAGATTTTGGATAATGTTCTCATGTACAATTTTTTAAGAAACAAAATTTGGTGTTTCATGCTATAGGATACAATTAATGTTGTGGAAACAATGATAAACAACTCACATGTCAAAAACTGGGGAAGAAACATCCTTGTAATTGACTCAAATTGACGGTTAATGTATTCAAGTATGAGTGAGATGGTCATCATGGTCACGAATGTCAATGATTCAGAATGAATATTGAAAACATGTTGTAAGTAAGGATATAACTTACTAAGGATTAATTATTTAAAAATATAGATCTAGGGAACTATGCATGAAAGTTTACTATATCTCAAGTCCTTGAGGATAATCAGCTTCAATATCCACCAATACCAATAGAGTAATGCCATGATTTTACAATCACAACTACTAATGTGGACGAAGAAAAATAATTTATACAATGTAAAATTCCTATTAACTAAATAATTGAATAATTATAACTGTATTCTTGTTCCACCCACTCACATATATCATACATGTATTCTAGAAATATTTAATTGAATTTTGGATACCTTGAACTATTGATATCCATAAAAAATAGAGTTTTGATGTAACTACAACACAGGTGTTGGAATCTTCTCTTGTCAGAATTTGTTGGCAGAATCTTCTAGATAATCTATTGATACTTCCTTTCATGAAAATTGATTCTATATTGGGCATGGACTGTATCATTTCTTAATGTTCACCATAAAATATCGTAAAAAGGAAATATCTTTTTAAATTTAGAACCATACCATGATCCTCTACAAATTAAAGGACGACCAACATTCATATTTTAAAAACACCACAACAATATGGTTGTTGATTCCCTATGAATGATCATACCATTCTTGTATGGCTATGTAAATCTAATGTATTAACATGGAGGGAATTCCAATTGTGAGGGAATATGGTGGAGTATTTCCAAAAATTTTACTGGGATATCCCCTAGAGTTTAAGGATGATTTTTCAATAAAACAAATACCATGAGCAAGTCATATCCCAAAACAACCCTATAGGATGTAGTCTATCAAACTAATATATTTAAATATGACATTGAGAAATATTTTTTAAAAAGGGTTCATATGAACGAATTCATCTCTTGGGGGGGGTCTAGTTCTCTTTTTTAATGAAAATATGGATCAATGGGGTTGTATATAGATTACCATAAACTCAACAAGATAAATATAATGAATAGGGATCATCTTTCAAGGATTGTGGACTTTTTTGACCATCTATGTGGATCTCAATTAATCTCATGGGTGGATCTTAGTTCATTATATAATTAACTAAAGGTGATGAAGGAAGAAAATATGATGACTAATTTGCGTACAAGGTATGGGGGATATGATTCTCTAGTGATTCCCTTCATATATAATAATTCACATGAAATATTAAAGGATTTGATGATTATCGTGTTCATACACAGCCATGAAAAAAATTAGTTTTTATTGAAAATATTTTCATCAAATCCAAGATCAAGGAGGAAAATATTTAATATTTATAGAGTATAATGGAGAAATTAAAGATGAAAAAAATGTACTCTATTATTAACATGTCTGACTTTTGGATGAAGCAAGTCACATTCATGGGACATGTGATCCCAAGTGAGAGAATTTTTTTAGACCCTTCAAAAAGAAAATAAAATGTGTAATGGAACATAACCTATTGATTCGTTGAAATATAAAAAAATTCTTGTATTTGTAGTGTACCACAATTGTTTTTGAGATTTTATTATGATTTTCTAAATAAATAACTATGTTTACAAGGAAATTTGTAAAGTATGTATATATTGTAAAATGTGAGTAATGATTCAAGGAGCTAAATAAGTGTTCGATCACTACACTGGTACACACATTTTCATTATGGGGAGAATGTATTTTGATATATAATGATGACTCAATTAATGTATTGGATTGAATATGTCTGAAAAATGAATATGTGGTAGCCTACACTAAACTAATATTAATGATCCATGAGAAGAATTAATTAATTCATGATATGAATTTATATTATGAAATCTTTATCATGATGATCTAGTGGGACATCCTCTATGGTGAGGAGTGTGACATATATATTTCTCACAAAAGACTATTGTATATATTCAGAAAGGAGGAACTCAACGTTCCTAAAAAATGATCAATAAATCTAATCAAGGACTATGATTTATCTATTCATTACAATCTAGGAAAGGAAAACAAGGTAGAAACTCATCGAATATGAGAAGAACGTTACACTGTATCCATGATGTTGATTGAGAAAGAACATATTTTCATGGATATGAACATGATGAATTTGGAAATTATAATGGAATGAAAAGAATAAATCCTTTTCCAAATGATTACCCAACCATCTATTGAATATTAGGTCATAGATAAATAAATCGATGATCTGGAGTTACAAAATATGATGAATGTAGTAAATAAAGTAAGGGAATATTAGTTCGACATCAATGATGATGGTTTGATTTTGTATTGAATGACACTATATGCTCATTTATTACCTGAGATAAAGAAGGAGATTTTGGATAATGAATATAAGTCACCTTTCATTATCCATCATGGAAGTATCATGATGTATCGTTATCTTCAAAAAAAACATATGGTGTGAAAACATGAAGAAGTAGATCATATAGTATATATCAAAATTTTGTTATGTTCGAATGTTAATATAGGGTATAATAATTCCATCGGGATGATGAAAAATTTCTTATACCAACATGGAAATGGGAGGATGTGACAATGAAATTTTTCACCATTGTCTCAAAAAAACCGAAGGAAACAATGTGATATGGGTTGTGGAGTATTGAATCACCAATACTTCCAAATTTATAGCTATTATAGAAGATATATTTCTTGGTGAACTTTTCAGATTATTATTGAATGATGTGGTGATGTTACTTTGGGTTCCACTCTAGATCTTCTCATATCATGATCCATGGTTTACATCGAAATTCAACAGAAGTACTAAACATGATTTGAGTACTGAATTGAATTTAATCATGTTCTATCACACCCAAATTGATGACCAATATAAAATCACAATTCAAGAAACTCGAAGTAATTATAAGAGCCTACCCAATGTAATACAATGTTGGATGGAATCATAACCTCACATTGGTTGAGTTCTTAAAAAAATTCCACAAGAGTATTTTGATTACTCCATATGAACCACTATTTTGGAAACGATGTAGAACACCAATTTGATGGGATAACGGTGGATTATGAAAGCTCCATCAAACTAATATTTTTCAAAAGATAATATAGAATGTTCAATTCTTCCAAAAACATATCACAGATGCCTATAGTAAATAAATGTGGTATGATGAAGCCCAATGAAAGGTCGTGGAGTTCAATGTTGGGGAAACATTTCTCATTCGAATATCACGATGGAAAGGATTCATACAGTTTGGTGTGAATGGGATGATTATACTAAGGTAAATTCGACCGTTTTAGATCCCTAACCCCATAGGATTAGTGGCCTATCGAAAATCACTTCCACTAAATAGAGATCATATTCATGATGTGTTCCATTTTTCTCTCCCAAGGAATAAAATACCTAACCCCACACATGAACTGAATCTTTAGGTGGTTAAAATGGATAATGAGATCTTGTATGAATAGTATCCAGTAAAGATATTTGACCTTGGAGATAAATTCCAACAAAACAAGCAACATGTAATACCCAAAGATTTAATAGTTTGTATATTTTAAAATTTTAAACCATCTATAGATTATGATTCACACAACACTAATTTTGAATATTATATAATATTAAATATGACCATTGGAATAATAATTTGATGATTAGGAATATTAACATGTCTAATAAAATAGCAACTAAACCTTGAAGGTATTAATAAACTTTCGGTACCTTAAAAATGAAAACAAGCTTTATTTATAACATGGAAGATGAAAATAATATTTTATAAAATGATAATTATGTGAAACATAAATTTTTATTCAAAATATTACAGTTAATTTAATGATATTAAAGAATATTTATTTTCCAAAAATTGATTCTGAAATTAATATTTTTTTTACTTGTGATTATAATTTAATATTATGATATCATAATTATTTTTTGAAAGGGTAATAAAACCCATTAAAATTTTAAAATTGGAATTTTTGAATTTACGATGCATTGAAATAAATATTAAAATTTTATTATTTAGAATCATATTTTATTAAAATGGAGTAAATTTTTTAATTGAAAACATTGAAAATTTTTTGGGTGATATTTTTGGGATTTTCCTAAAATATTTGAATATTATTGTATAGTGGAATTCTATAATTTATATTAATTTCTAAATACATGAAATATTGAGTTATTAAGGATGATTGGATGATTTATTAAAATTAGTTAGAACTCACATGCAATAGTTGCAGTAATATTTAGCAATGTTTAGTTCTATTTATAAATATGATCTGAAATAATAATCTAATGATTAAAATAAAAAGAAAACAAATTCATCTTCCTTTATAAACACCATTTACCACCACCTCATCTCTTCATAGCTCCAAATCCCAGAATCAAGTCCAATTTCTATATAATCCCTCTCCAAATGAAATCTCTCTGATTATGGTCAATATTGTAATGACCAGAAATTTGTAATAATTTTTTTTCCTAATTTTGTGTGTTATTTTATTTTATACTCAACAAATCTATATTCTTTAATTAAAGAAGTTAGTATAATTATATGAGACTATTGGGTTTTTACTATTATATGAACCTAGGTCAATATTATTATTGTAAACTAAACTATTTACATTTCAATTTTTGTTTATAAATACAAGTGATCTTGATTAATTAACATAGAGAGAAGATTTGATGGCCTCATCCAGTAGAATAGGGTCGTTCGAATCCTGTCTGACAAAATTTAGGAAGGAGTTCGCAGCACTGGTCTTTTTTACTGGACCATGCCCAAGCCAAACTTCATCATGTGAAGCTTGAACGGAATCACCTAAGGGAGAAGTTCAAGCTAATACAGGTCACAACTCGGGCAATGTTGGCTGAGTCGCCCCAAGATTCTGTCACCATAGCACACCTTACACTAAGGTCCAATGCTGGTATTATAAGGGGCTATGTAACGAGACCTTAGCTTATTTGTGTAATCTTTTGAAATAAATAAAATTTTTATTTCTTATTAGGTTAATGTTTGTGAAATGAAAATGTCCCAATAAATATATGATGTAAATTATTGATTAATTTTTGAAAAATATTATTTCAAATATTTATGTAAACCTTAAATAATTAATAATTTTTAATGATTTCCATCGAAAAGGTCTTTTATAGTTGTGTTTAGTAAGAAATTCAGAGTCTAATAAGATCAAATTAATTTTTGGTGAATAGTAAATTATGAATAGTAATTTTGCACTTATGAATAGTAATGTGGCCAATGGGATTATTAAACTCACATAATAGAGTATTAATATAATTTAGGCACCTGGATTAGGTAATGTGATTGAATAAAATAAGTAAATAACTACTTCAGAAATTATTCTTTAAGTATTAGTTTTTTGGATGAATAGTGTTTTTATTTAAAAAATAAATTCAAAATATTTAGAAAATAATTTTCTTAAAATGGAGCTCATTTTTGAATTCAGATCATCGATATGAGGTTTAAGTGAATTTTGTGGATTTTTCTAATACAACATATTTTTCAATGAATAGTTTTTTTACATAAAAATTAATTATTTCATAATTATAAAATTACTTTCATGAAATGGAGTCTATTTTTTAATTCAAAGCATTGATATTAGGTTAAGGTGAATTTTTGGGATTTTTCCGAAAGAGATGAATTTTCGATGAATATTAAAAATATAAATTAGAGTTTCAGGTGTCTAATGACATTATTTGTGATGTAAGAAGTATATAATCATCCTGGCCAACTTATGAATAGTAAGTTACTCTATGAGGTGTCCCAAGAGGCCAATACCATGGGAAAATACCATGGTCAAGCCCATGGTTTTACCAATTCCACCGATGAGGTGTCCCTTTGAAATTAATAATTTATATCCTCACTTCTCTTATAAATTCCAATCCATTCAATTATTCTTTTCATTTTTCAAATCATGGACAATGAATTTATGGTCTCCTTACCTCCCAAAGAGTCCTCCCAAGGTTCCCTCAGGCCTCCCAAGGTACCCTCAAGCCTCCTAAGGTATCAACCTTCTTGTTTTCCAAGTTACTCTTCAAGGTAAGGGAATCTTTCACCCTCCTATTTTAAGCCATTACTTCCTTTATGTTGTGTATTGTACATTCAATCTATATATGTTGAGGTTATGTTATTATATGTTCTTATTACTTTCCATTTCATTTATAATTATTGATAGACCCTTTCCACTCTCATCAATTAGTTTTCTGGATTTTTATGTGACGTCGTTAGCCTATCATGTTTCATGTAAATTAAATCACATCTTCTCTTTTGTTTCAAGCTTCCTTTTCATGTGTAATGTCATTAAAACATTCATAACATGATCTTATTATATAACCATATAGTATTATTAATTATTTATGAGTGTGTGACCCCTGTCTCCTCTCATTTCAATGTTTCCAAAAACCATGTTATATAGCAGTTATCCTGTAGAAATTTCGCCTCAAAATTTCTATATCTTTTTTAATATAAATTCTATTTTATTATTTATTTGAATACCCAGACCTATTTCATTTCATTGGGTGTTCATAAATATATAAATGTGATATATTTTATTCTGTAATTGACACACAAATAAATCTCACTCCCTTTCCATGGGTAATAAATGACATAATGATCTTATTTTTAAGAATATTTAAAACGTCATGATCATGAAATTAAACTCATTTCTTTAATTCACCATTGGATATTTAAGAAATGTTTGATTATGATCTATGTGGCTCACATGAACATAAATTCATATTAAGGGTTCTCTTTGATAGTTTTCTAATGGATTGGGTAATTAAATTAATCTCTACACATAATAAGTTTTATGATACCTTGGTGAATAACCTAGGTAATTTTTATGACACCTCAGGGATAAAATGTGGTGATATGTTCATGAATGTCAAAATGAAATGTTGTAGCCATATATTCAAGTTATAATTCATGTAAATGTTCTTATGATATTCCTCTTTTTACATTTTTCATGTCTTCGTATTTTTCATCAAGTTCTTATTGACATCACAAGCAAACTGATTCTATTGTTTATCCCTTACCGGGCCTTCTGCTCAACCTTTCCTTTGATGTATGTCTCCAGGATATGAGATGTAGTAATTATAAATAGTATGAACCTATGTTGAATCCGTATAGGTGGTATGGAAGAAATATTTTTTTCTTGTATTATGTTCCTGATTTCCAAGACACTATAATTTAAAGATAATATGATTTTAAAATGTAATGAAAAGTTATGTCATAAAAAGGTGGGATGCCATAGTTGTTATAAAAGTATAGCTTAGTTATTAATGGAATTTAGGAAATGAAAACAATAGTAATAACCCTATATGAAAGTTTAAATATAAGAAAACCGCTTGGTATTTTGGAGAGTATTTAGTAAGTGGTTTATCAAGAAAATACATCTTTTTATGGATACAAGAAGGTAGAGGTGGCTATGGCATAGATGTCCATAGAGTTAAATCCCCAAAACACTGCATTGAGCTAGACTCAAACAGGGACTAGTACACGACAATGGGACTTTCCGTACTCTTGGTTATAACACTCTTGGTGGATATGTTTGGTCATTCAAATTATTTTAATAAATCATTATGTTGGAATTATCGTGAAATGTAATTGTCTAAGCATGATGTTTTAAGAAATAAAATCCTTTATAGTTAAAAGATTCTTAAATGAAATAAGTTTCTCACTTTGGTTTTATTGTTTTTGAAAATAGCAATAAATAGGAGGAACCGTAAAAATGGTGACTGCAATGGACCATGCACTGATGACCCTCCGATGGGAGATGGAATGGAAACATTCATTCCAATGATGAACCAACCGACTCTAGTTATGGGAAATAACTTGAATCAAGATGAGATACTGATATCACCATGAACGGAACAACATTCAGTTGAGTCATTTATGCATCAACAACCACCAACCATCATTGTATCGACTGACCCATTGATTTATGAGCAGTGGATCAACTCTATCAAAGAGATATTTTATGTGCTCCACTGTTTAGAGCAAGAGAAGGTCACCCTGGTTGTCTATCGCTTTAAAAGAGAAGCATATTAGTGGTGGAAACTAATTAAAAACACAAGGAAAAGATTGTAAGTGGAAGCTATGGAGGGGGAAGAGTTCACAGGGTTCTTTTTCATTATGTATTTCACTCGTTCCATGTGAACAAGAATGGATAAAATGTTTCTCGAGAAGAAGCATAAGGAGAATGAATATGTGGGAAGATACGAGATGAACTTAACAAGTATTTCATTTTACACTTCTATATTTTTCATAAATCCAAATGGTAAGGTTGATAGATTGGTCGGTGGACTGAGACCTCATATGTGAAAAAAGCTGGCCAATCGAGAATATGACAGCTATGAGGAGATCGTGCAGAGTGCAATGAAAGTATAGCGGTAGTATTGTGAGACGCAGTGGTCTCATAAATCGAATGACAAGAAGTGATTGATGGATCACAGATTATGGGGGACCTTTGATCATGGAAGAGGAGGAAATTAAGTGAAACGTACCTCATCTAATAAATATGGGAAGAACCATTTGGGGAACTGGTGGTTCGGGAGTAGGAAATGCTACATGTGTGATGGAGATGTCCATATTTTGAGGAATTGCCGCAGTGACGTGAAATCTCAAATTATAAATACTAATGACAAGGGGAAGATGGTGAATTCCCTACCTGTTGTCCAGTGTTTTAAGTGTGGAAAACTTGGGAACATTGCCAATCACTGTCCAAATCGGAGGGTAGTTGAAGGGAACCCCCATCAGCCTCAGCAAAGGCCAAGGGAGAAAGGTCCTGCTTTTTCTATCACAACAGCTGAACTTGAAGCTACTAATGATGGGGTAGTAGGAACTATTGTCTTCCACTCAAATCTAGCAAGTACTTTGTTTGATTCTGGTTCTACGTATTTCATTATTACCTCCATGTTTTTAAATAATTTAGAATCAACCCTCGACATTCTAAAAGTACAGTTATCATTCAAGACTCCTTGTGGGATTATCCATGCATCGTCAGGGTTTAGAAAATCTAGTATTAACATTAGTGAGCACAATATAATCACAAATAAAGTAGTCATTCCCATGATGAAATTAAAAATTATACTAGTGATATAATGGCTCTCAATGTATAATTCTAATATCAAATGTAGGGGAAAGGGAATCTCAGTAGTCATGAATGGAAAACCTACAGTTATCTTCCAAGGATATATATCTCAACCCGATCATTGTCTAGAAGAACCTCCTATATCCTTCATTATGGAGTTTATCGATGATGAAGAAGAAGGATATGGGAGTTTAAGGATATAAAGTGTCCCCATCATCCAAGAATACAGGGATGTGTTTCTTGGGGAGATTCCTAGACCTCCCCCAGAAAGAGAGGTAGAGTTCTCCAATGAATTAATACTAGGATCTCATCTGATATCAAAGACCCCATATAGGATGGGAAATGTGGAGCTAGATGAATTAAAGAAAAAACTACAAGATCTTTAGGTGAAGGGGTTTATCCGAAAGAGTGTGTTTCCTTGTAGAGAAAAATTTCTCTTTGTGAATAAGAATGATGGATCAATGCATCTATGAATTGATTATAGATAACTGAATGTGATCACTGGGAAAAACAAATGCCTTCTTCTAAGAATTTATGACTTATTTGACCAACATTGTGAGGCTCAATTATTCTCTATGATTGATCTTTGATCTGGTTATCATCAATTGAGTGTGAAGAAAGATAGTATTTTGAAAACTGCCTTCTGATCAATATATGGGCATTATGAGTTTGTTGTTATACCCTTCAGACTGATTAATTCACCTGATATTGTTATGGATTTTAGGAATAGAGTCTTTAAGGATGACCATGATAACATTATGGTAGTTTTTATTGAAGATATTATGAAATATTCTAAAATTTGGGAAGAGAATGAAGATAATCGAAGTGTTATTTTACAAACTCTACAGAAGGAGAGGATTTTTAGAATGTTTAAGAAATGTGAATTTTGTTTACAATAGGTTTCTTTCTTGGGGCACATTATTACCAATGAAGGAGTCACATTTGACCCTGCAAAGAAAAAAGTTGTAGATGAGTGGCCTCAACCTACAAAAATATCTGAGATACGATGTTTCCTTGGATTTTCAAGATATTATAGGAGGTTTGTGAAAAACTTTTCAAAACATTCTAATCCATTAAACAAGTTAACTCAAAAACAGTTCAAGTTCATCCAGACTATGGAGTGTGAGGAAAGGTCCCAAGAGCTGGTGAATAGATTGGTTAATACACCTATTTTCACTCTTACCTTGTGTGGAGTAGGATTCATTATTTTTAGTGACGAATATCTCAATGTCATTGGGTGGTTCCTCATGAAAAATTAAAAATTCATTGTTATGCATATCGATAGTTGAAAACTCATGAGCAGAACTATCTTACGCATGATCTGGAGATGGATGCGGGCATTTTTCTTTGAAGATATGGAGGAAATATCTTTATGGTGGGAAATGTGATTTATACATAGACCATCAAAGATTGAAGTATATTTTCACACAAAAGGAATTGAGCACGAGAAAAAGGGGATGTTTGGAGCTTCTTAAATACTATTATGGTTTAATTCATTATCATCCCAGTAGAGAAAACAAAGTTGATGATGCATTAAGAAGGAAAGAGCTAGTTTTTCATCCCATGATAAGGACTCAAAAAGATCCTTTGATCAATGACCTATTAAAGATGGAAATGGGAATTATAATGGAAGGGACATCCTAAACCCTACCCCAAATGATTTCTCAACCATCATTACTAGTGAAGATCAAGAAAGATCATAAATAATATCCTTTATTATAGAAGATGGTTGAAGTTGTGAAGGATGGGAAGTTTTTGGAGTTCAATATTGATCCCGAAGGTGTACTGAAATTTCATATAAGACTATGTATTCCATCTATTCTATAAATAATGGAGGATCTGATGGATGAAGACCATAGCTCTACTTTCTCTATACATCTTAAAAGAGAAAAAATTCTTAGGGTCTTTCGTGATCATTTTTGCGGGGATAATATGAAATAGGAAATTGCTGACTACACTTAAAGGTGCCCTGTCCGTCAGCAAGTGAAGGCAGAATGAAAACATTCTAAAGGGTTATTTCAACCGCTACCTATACCAGCATGGAAGTGGGATAATATCACTATGGACTTCATCACTGTTCTCATGAGAAAATACAAAGGAAACAACATGATATGGGTTATTGTGGACCATCTCACTAATGCTGCCCATTTTATATCAAATTAGGATGATTTTTCTCTTGATCAACATTCCATGATTTATGTGAAGGAATTGGTAAGGCCATATGGAGTTCCACTTACTATCGTATCTGATTGTGATCCAAGGATCACATCATAATTTTTAATAAGTCTTAACATGCTCTGAGTACTGAATTGAATTTCAGTACGGCCTATCACCCCCAAGAAGATGGGAAATTTGAAAGGACTATTAAAATAAATTAGGACATTCTCATAACATGCTCAATAGAATTTAATGATGGATGGGATCAACATCTCCCATTAGTTAAGTTATCATACAATAATAACTTCCACTCGAGCATTAAAATGGCACCCTATGAAGATCAATATGGGAAGCGATGTAGAACTCCTACAAGTTGGCATGAAACTGGTGAGGGAAATCTTCATGGTCTTGATCTTGTGCAGGAGATGACAAAAAATGTCCTTGCCATCGAACAACACATTAAGGATTCTTAGAGTTGGAAAAAGAGCTAGGCCGATAACCATCGAAGGGACTTGGAGTCTGATGTTGGTGGCAAGTTCTTTCTTCAAATTTCACCTTGGAAGAGAGTCATGAGGTTTGGGAAGAAAGGGATGCTTAGCCCTAGGTACATTTCCCCTATGATAACTTTATCACGTAAAAGTTTTCTCTGATCGACTTTTACTTCATTCAAATATAGAACAAATTCATGATGTCTTCCATGTGTCCCTCTTGAAGAAGTACATTCTTGACCCTTCATATGTACTAAACCCAGAGGTGGTACAACTGGAACATGACCTCTCTTATGAAGAGGAGCTGGGGTAGATCTTGGATTGTAGAGACAAGGTTCTATGCAACAAGACTACCATCAATGTCATGTTGTTGTGGAGGAACCACAAATGTGAAAAAGACATGTGGGAACCAGAGGATTCTATGTGGCAGAAGTACCCACACCATTTCTCTTCTTAGGGTACGAGTTAAAATTTCAGGGATGAAATTTCTTAAGGGGTGGAAGAATATAACAACTAAAAATTTTGAATAATTTTCTTTTCCTAATTTTTTGTGTTATATTATTTTATACTTAACTAACCTTTATTCTATAATTAACGAAGTGAGTATAATTAAATTATACTATAGGTCGTTGACTGTTATAAGACTGTTGGTCAATATAACCATCGGAAACTAATCTCTTAAAATTATAATTATTATTTATAAATAAAAGTGATCTTGATTAACTAACACAGAAAGATGATTTGATGGCATCATCCAGTATATTCTGGCCATTCGAAGTCCATATGATGGAACATGGGAAGGAGGTCACACCACAGGGCTTTTCTCTGGACCAAGCCCCTGCTGAACTTCATCATGTAAAGATTGAATAGAATTCCCTATGAGAGAAGTTGAAGAAGATAAAGGTCACTACATTGGCAATGTTGGCTGATCCCGCCAATGATCCTATCAACATAGCACTCATTACACTTAGATCCTATACTGGTGTTATGAGGGGCAATGTAACAAGACCTTTGCATCTTTGAATAATCCTTTTAAATAAATAAAATTGTTATTTCTTATTATGTTAAAGTTTTTGAATTTAAAATGTCTGGATAAATATAGGATTTATATTATTGATCGATTTTGGAAGAAATGGGATATTTTTAAATATTTATGTACACATTATATAATTAGTAATGTATAATGATTTTCCAAAAATGGTCTTCTACGGTTCTGTTCTGTAAGAAATTTAGAGTCAAATAAGATCAACATAATTTTTGGTGAATCATAAATTATGAATAATAATTTTGCACTTAGGAATAATAATTTTATCAAATTGAATAGTAAACTAACTTAATAATGTATTAATATCATTTAGGCACCTTGATTTTGTATTGTGATTCAATAAAATAAGAAAATAATTGTTTCAAAAATTATTAGTTATGTTTTAGCTTTTTAGGGGGATTGATGTTTTTATTTAAAAATTTAATTAAAAATTTCTATAAATTTACTTTCATAAAATTGATTTCATTTTTTTAATTTAGAGTATCGATATTTGGTTAAGGTGAATTTTGGGGTTTTTTCTAAAAGAGATGAATTTTTAGTGAATAGTGTTTTTAAATAAAAATTAATTAACACATAATTAGAAAATTATTTTCATAAAATGGAGTTTATTTTTGAATTCAAAGCATCGATATTAGGTTTAGGATATTTTTTGGGATTTTTCTGAAATAGTTGAGCTTTCAGTGATTAGTAAAAATATTGTTTTGAGTTTCTGGTGTTTAATGAAGTCATTAGGGATGTATTAGTTTTGTAATCATTCTGGTCTACTTATGAATAGTATTATATGCTATTAGATGTCTTATGTGACCAATTCCATGTGAAAATACAGTTGGAAAGCCCATGGTTTTGCTAATACCCCGGATGAGGTGTCCCTTGAAAATTAATAATTTATTCCCTCACTTCTCTTACAAATACCAAGCCATTCCCTCATTCATTTCATTTCCAAATCCTCCCCCAACGAATTTATGGACTCTTTACCTCCAAATGAGTTTTCCCAAGGTTCCCTCAAGACTACCAAGGTTCCTTCATGCCTCCCAAGGTCCTGAACTTCACACTTTCGAAGTTACTCTACAAGGTAAGGGAATATTTCACCCTCCCCTTTTAAGCCATTATTTATTTTATGTTGGGTCATATAGTTTTCATATATTTATTTTGAGGGTGAGTTCTTATATTTTTCTCATTACAATCAATTTCATGTCTAATTATTGAGAGACCCTTTATTCTCTTGTTAATTTTGTTTTTTATTTTTTAAGTGACGTCGTTAGGTTGCTGAATTTCTCGTAAAAGAAATCACATATTATCTTTACTTTCATTTTTCCTTTTCACGTGGTATGTCATTAAAATATTCATACCATGATCTTGTGATGTTCCGATACTATATTATTATTTATTTATGAGTTTTTTACCCTTTCCCATCTTTTTTCAATGTTTTCTAAAACCATGTTATATAGACGTAATGCTGCAGAAATTTCTCCTCAAAATTTCTATATCTTTCTCTCCCAAAATTATCTTGTTTTGTTTATGTGAATACCCAGAACTATTTAGTTTCTTTGGGTATTCATAAATATATAAATATGATATATTTTATTCTGGAATTGACCTACATATAAGTCTCACTCCCTTTTCATGTGTTATAAATGGCATAATGATCTTATTTTTAAGAACTTTTAAAAATTCATGATCTTGAAAGGAAACCCATTTCATTAATTCTCTATATGTTATTTATTAAATGATTGATTATGATCTATGTTTCTAACATGAATGTAAATAAATATTGAGGGTGTGCCCTGATAGTGTTCCATTGCATTGGGTAAACAAATTAATCTCTCTAGATGACAAGTTTCATGATACCTTAGTGAATAAACATGGTAATTTTTATGACACCTCAGGGGTAAACCTTGGTGATATGTTCATTAATGTATAAATGAAATATTTTTTCCACATATTGTTGTTATGATTCATGTTCTTTTTTTATGATATCCATATTTTTCCCTTTCTCATTTTTCCATATTTTTCATCAAGTTCTTATTGACAACACATGTAAAGTAATTGCTTTGTTTACCCCATACTGGGCCTTCTTCTCACCCATTCCATTGATGTATGTCTCCAAGATATGATATACTATAATTTTACATATGATGAACCTATTATGAAGCCTTATATTTGGTTTAGAATAATTTTTTATGTTGTTTTCAGGTATTTAGTTCCTCATTTCCAATACACTATATATTAGATATCCTCTGTTTGTAAAATGTAATGAAACGTTAAGTTCTAAAAAGGTGGGATGCCATAAATATGATCACACCCAAAAATTAATTGAAATATTCTTTAATGAGGTTATAATGGATATGAGTTCAAGAGTAAATATCCCCTTTTGTTTATTTAAATTTCTTTAAATTTCATTTCATTTGTTATCATTTCCTTAACTCCTCTATAAAAACATTCATGATACCTGAATTATATTATATATAGTAGACTTTTATTTTGTTAAAGGGATATAGACCATAAATTATTTTTTCTTCCACTTATTTTTTCTAAAAATTTAAATTTAGTTTGTGAAGTATTGTTTTACTACATACATGGACAACAAAAATGACAATAATGGTCGAGAAAACACCAAAATAATCTAAATGATTATCATTATGGGTGTGACAATTAATAATCCTTATACCTAGAAAAACAATGATATAAAGGACATTCAAAATTCTATATGTTAATTAAAAACATATAATTTCTATTTTTTATTACTATCCCAATTTTACATGATCTTTTATATATATACAATAGTGAATCTATCATGAAACCCAAAGAAACCATCACTCCCTATTAACGAAATTGAATCTTATAAGTCATCAAAATAGAAATAAAAAACATAATAAAAATAGAAAAATAAAATAAAAATTGAATTGGGTTTTAAATAAATTATTAATGGAACTAGATTCATTATAAAGGACATTATTTGCATGTTCAGATAACCATCAGACATATGGCAGGGGATTGTCCCAGAGCCACCACATTTGTTTGGGTTACATTTTTCTCTCTTTAACTCAATGAAAATATTTTTATTTTTTATTTAATCATCCAATATTATATTTTTATGATTCAAACACATCAATTTAGTTCATTTCATATTTATTTTATTGGTAAATATATGTCTTATAAGGTTTTAATATTTCATTCCCACCTATAAGAAAGCGCAATCATGGGGAACCTACTGATTTCCTAACCATTTTTAAGTACTCTCCATATATTTTTTTTAAGAGAATAATATGTTTCTAACATAATTCTATTTTTCCTGAAGAATTTATTAGTTCATTTATGTTATTTGGCATACAATTAATCATTTCTCCTCTTTAATTAATCCTTTATAATTTCCCTTAACCTGTATTATAGTGTCTCATTTCTATAGATCCATAAACAATATTTTTTACATTTTTTCACTTATTTTAGAAATAATTTATCCCTAATAAGAGTTTAATTTTAATTCACATATCTATTTTGGGAAATATAAAGTATTCATCATTTTCAATGAAAAAACATATTATTTTCCATAATAACTCTTCCTTCCATTAGTAAAAAAATGTTTTCTCTATACATAATTTAACAATGATTTTACTAGAGTATTTTCATATAAATCAACATGATTTATTGTACCATATGAATTATTTCATTTGATATATTATAATTCCATACAGAATATTTTATTGAAGTGCTCATGATTAGTTGGGATGCGTGTGTTCTATTTTGATATTATTATGGGTTTTTTATGATGTATCCTTATTTCATATGCCATTTTTTCAATTAAAGTGTTTATGATTGTCTATGATTTACCCTTTTCATATGAATAATTCATTAGACATAGTAAGTGATCGGTGGGTCCTACTATATCCCCTAGATGCATCAATTGGTCACATGAGATAAAATATTCTTGGAATTGGTGTGCTTCTTACACATTTTAGAATAGTCTATTAGCCAAATACATAAAAGGATGATTATGATGATCTATATTATGAAGTCGAATGTTTTTAAATTTGTTAATGATATTCAGTTTTATCATTAAATTAGTATAATATTCACGTTATTTTTTATATATAAGTATGTGATTTTCATTTATACATTTATGTTATTCTCAAGATAATGATTAAATGGATTGTGTTACAATTGTACACATTTCCTTAATATTTATGCTCATTAATTCATAATATTGTGTGTTGTACAATTACCCTTACTGAGCATCTAACCTCACCCCATTCTAATTTTTTACTTTTCCCATGATTTCACGATGTATATTATGACTAGTATGATGGATTTAGATAATAGAATAATTGTGTTTCTCAAATGATTCACTATATTATAATTTATGTTTTAAATTGTAATGTAATGTTTATACATGTAATCAGGATTCCAAAATTTCTAAACAAATTGGTCATTTGGGATTTTAGTATTTTATCTATGCCAATGTAATAATGCACAACACCATCACTGGGATATATGGGCTAAGGTATTTATTGTTGTCATCAGAGCATGTTTAGTAGAAACATTTGAAACATGGTTTAAGAACATAGACGTAATAATATAACCCTAGGATATATTTTTACAAAAATAATAGAAGAACATTTTAGATTTTTAATAAGGTTGATATTATTATAGACTTACTAAAATACATCCATGTGTGGATAGTACATGTGGACATGGTTTTGTTATAGTTGTACTTAAGGGTAAAAACTCTGGCATGTTGTATCAGATCTTACTTGCATATTCTAATACAATAAAACGAGACTTACAAAACTCTAGGTTTGAATCTTCTATGGGATATTGGTATTGAAAAATGGTCCAAAAACTTATCTATCTCTCTACGCTGGCTCAAAATCTCCCCTCCAAAACCCTAATCAGCTGAAAATGGAAGAGGATTAATGATTCTCCCTCACATTCCCCTTGTCATGGCGTTCTCAGATCAAATCTGGGAACTTCACTGAATGGAATCACCAAATATAAATAAAGATTAACAACCACAAGAAAAATTTATGAGGGTACAAGGTATCTCTTTCCTATAAGCCTTGATGGGTTCGGAGCATGCAAAGTCGACGTCGATGAAGTAAACACGAATCAAGAAGCTGGATGATGGCGGTTTTGTGTTAAAGAAGATCCAGCCACGATAAAATAGAGAGATCAATTCAGCATGTTCTCGATCATGGACCATGTCGAGTATCTTAAATGTGTTAAACCATGGAATTTATATGACTTAAAACATAGAATTTCTTCATGTTGGGGTTTATCAAACTAGAAATTTATACTACATGGTAATGGTTTTTTCCATATCATTTTCTCCCCGCAATCCAATCTTGATAGTGTCTATAGTACTAGAAATATTAATATGAAGCCACGAATTCTTCTCCTCGTGGAGTGGTACTTTGCATTCAATCCCAATCACCACATGAAAAAATCTTTTTTTGGGTTAGATTTTACAATCTCAATTGGTTTTTTGGCACCCAAAAATTCTGAATGATATTTCTTTTTGCATTAGTACACCATTGAAAGCAGATCAAAGAAAAATTAATGGGGACCTAGGTCTACATACTAGGGTCCTAATTGAAGTTAATTTGAAAAACAAACCCCCTCAATCGATTACCTTCACTGCTAATGAATACAAAACGGTGGAGAACCTAGAGTATCAATGGCTTCCCCCTTTTTGTGAATTGTGTATAATTTTTGGGAACATAGTTCACAATTATTGGAAAGTTCATAAGCAACCTCCCCAACCAGACTATTATAGCTGCTAAAAAGATAAAAAAACATAGTATGGAGAAGGAAATTTTCTTTAATAAACCTAAAACATCACAAAAGAGGGAGGAAAATGGGTTGTCAAGACCAACCCCTTTGGACTGTTAGAACCGGAAAAAGTGAAGGCATGGGCTGAACTGGCTGAGGAACAAGAAACTGAAACTATTGAGAAGGATATTTGAAATGATATTAAAGAGGATATCCTAGGTATTATCTCACAACCACAAACTGATTTCAGATTTAGCAGGTCCTTCCTCAGAGGATTCTGCTTTGTTGATCCCTATTCAGTATGAATCAAACACTGATTCATCTGATCAGTTTAATAAGAATCATGACCTCTCAAAAACCTATAATATATATCATAATACTCCCCCTGATAACAAAACATCATCCCCTGAAAGCACCAGCCTAGATTTTATGCCCCTCACTGAAAAAGAGGACAATTTAAGGCAGGTGGAACAGGATTATAGGGCTGCCCTTCTGTCCTCCCTGAGCAGGACTGATAGGACATTGGAAGGAAGGGTGTTCCTCCTATAATTGACTGGGAGGATGTACTCTCCATGCTGTTTGTTCTCCCAGGAAGTACAACCTGCTGCCTTATAGGATTTTAAAGGGAAATGAGCAGCCTCTCCTTCAAACAAAAACTCTACCTTAGACACTAATATCCAAGGTGAGAAAGATATAAATGTTTCGGGCAATGCAGAAGCTTCTAACGGCCCATTGGACCCTCAATCATTGCAGGTTACACTATGTAGTACTCAGAGGGAGGCTTCCTCTAGAATCCCAACAAGGTAAAAGACCGTGGAATCTAAAAAGAAAGGGGACATCACCTCCAAAAAAGGACCAAATTAATTTGTTATATTGGAATTGTTAGGGGATTGCCATCCCTGACACCTTTACTGTTTAAAAATGTTCTGTTAATACTCATTGCCCTAAAATTTTATCTACTGATGAACAAAAAGTCAATTACACCTTTATATTGAATCATTCATCACCCTTTAGATCCTCTTTCCTAAGGGCGTGTAGTAATGGTAGATCTAATGAATATTTATGGCTATTTTCTCACTCTTCTATACAGAATGTTAACATTTACAATAGATCAAATCAAGCTATTACCTATGATTATATTTTTGAGTATGATCATGTTTATAATAAATTTTAATGCTTGTAATAGATACCATGATAGGATATCACATTGGAACGATCTCACCCAACTTAGTAACATTATCCATAATCCTTAGTTTATAGTTGGGGACTTCAATGCTATTTTTTCTCCTAGTGAGAAAGTAGTCCCACCACATGATTCCATCTCCACTAGGTAGTTCAACGAATGGAAGGATCTAAATAACCTTATAGAGGTTAATCTAATGGGTGATAGATTAACCTTGTATAGAAAAAATTACACTAGGTTGGTGGCTAGTAAACTGGACAAGGCCTTCACTAATGACCAAGCCCTGGATAATTTGGACAACATTTCTTGTGTCACTCTTACAAAGATTGCATCTGATCATGATCCCATATTAATTAGATTTTCTCATAAAAATAAAAATCCTAAGTTCTCTTTTAGATATAACACTACTTGGTCTATGGACGCAGAATGTCTAAATATCATCAAAAACTCCTGGGCAAATATGCATAGTTAGAATGTTGTGTTTTCCTGCCTGGTGAAATTGAAAATGCATAAGCAAGTTCTCAAAATCTAGTGAAATTAAAAAAAATGAAATAGGAAATAATATCACCCTTTTGGAACAAGAACATGATCAAATTAACAAGGCAAGTACATCCTCTAACTTTTTTGAAGATGCCAAACATGAAAGAATCATTTTTGCTCAACTTATCACCCAGCTCAACTTTAAAGGCAATCATAAAAATAAAATGTTTAAATCCAAATGGCTTAATTATAGGGATATGAATAATAAATTCTATAATTCTCTTCATAGAGTTAAAAAATATTATAGGCCTCTTTCCTATCTTTGAGAGGGGGATCAGATTCTTGACACTGAGGAAAGCACTGCCAATCATGTGATATCTTATTTTCAGAATATCCTCTATAGAACTATGATAGATAATGATCTTATGTCTGATGTCATTCTCACACTGGTCACTGAGGAAGAAAACTACATGCTTAATAGTATCCCTCTTGACCATGAAATTAATGACACAGTCATCAGCCTAAATTCTTATGGTGCTCCTGGGCACGATGGTTTTAATAATGGTTTCTATCAAAAACACTGGGATGTGATTCAGGAGGATGTCAGTCGGATGGTGAAAACATTCTTTTCTAGAGGCATTCTCCCTCATGGATTAAAATCTCCATTCCTAGTCCTCATCATGAAATATGAAAATGCAGATAAACATTACCTCTGTAGACCCATAGCTCTCAAAAACTCTCTCTTCATGATTATCACCAAATTAATTGCAAATAGAATTTCAGATAATTGAAATCGAATTGTATCCTGGAACCAAATTGGATTTATAAAAGGAAGATCTATTCAACACTATATTTTTATATCCTATGAATCCACAAATCTCTTAAACAGGAAAAATCGAGGAGGGAATGATGCCATGAAACTTGAAATTGCATAGGCTTTTGATACCATTGATTGGAATTTCATATATAAAGTTCTTATGTAGTTCCGAATCAATGATAACTTTATAAAGGGAATTGAAACCCTTTTTAATTCATCGCACATTTTCATAACCTTTAATGTCTCCCCTAAAAGATATTTTAAATACTCCATGAGAGTTAGACAAGGTGACCCTATATTGGCTATTCTTTTCTCAATTGTTGAAGACTATCTCATTATACTGCTTACGAAATCTATAGAAAAAGGTAACATTAAATATATCTCTGCCCCTAAAAACATGAATTCCCCCTCGCAGCTTCTTTAACATAGTGACATTATTCTCTTTATTTAGGGGGACAAAAGAAATGTGAATAACCTTAAGGCCTTTCTTCTTCACTACCAAAAAGTGTATGGTCAACACCTCAACTGGAACAAATCTTACATTTACTTTGGAGAAGACTTCCACCTATAGGAAACTCAATATCACCAATAACTTAGCTGTTAAGAATGCATAATTACCCTTCACTAATCTTATTTTTTCAATCATTTGGGGTAGACCCATAGTGGATTACTTCTCCCCCATCATTGATCAAATGCTTCGACACCTTTCTTCATGGAAGGGTATGAACCTCTCGATGGCTGGGAGAATTTGTCTTATTAAATCCACTATTGTCTCCAAGTTGGTTTACTCTATGATGATTTAAAAATGGCTGAAGATCATTTTAAAGTGCATTAATGAGGCTATTAAGAACATAGTTTGGACTAAAACTGCTCTAGAGAGGAAACTGGTTATTGTCCCTCAAACCACTTTCTGCATACTAATTGATAAAGGGGGTATTGGTATTAAAAAACATTATTCATTTAATGAATCTCTTCAAGAAAAGATCACGTGTAAAATCATTCATAATAACTCTCCATCCATGAATTTTTTAAGGATCATCTCCTTCACAAACTTAGAAATAATCAGTCTCAGTTTCTCATGTCTTCTATTTGGCCCACAATTAAATACACCTTCACTCCCATTATGAACAATTCCAGATGGTTGGCTAGTAAAAATTAAAACATAAATTTGTGGTTGGATAACAGGACTGGCACACCCCTAATATCCTTAATTCTCATTAACCAACCTCTGATTCACACTAATGACACCATGAAGAAATTCATTCATTCTCAAAATACATGTTTATGTGATGAAATCAAAAACATTTTTGACGGTTACCCCTTCACTAATATGAATGATTTTTTATTTGGGAATCCACTCACAATGGGGTGCTTGACTCTCCAAATGATTAACAACACTTGATCAAAAATGAAGAAAAAAATGTTTCCCGGTTAAAAAATATAAATAAATCATGGATTAAACCCTTTAGATTCACCCTTGTTTGGCATATCTCCCATGGTAGAATCCCCAAAGATACCTACTTACAAGATTTTGGGATTAATATTTGTTCTAAATGTCATTTGTGTAACCAAAATCAGGATGATATTAGTCTCCTTTTACTTTCTTGTGATACAATAATGGCTCTCTGGAATTATATTTTTGACATTTTTAAGTGTTGACGGTTGTTCTTTAGTTCTATTTCCTTGCAGATACAGCGGAGTATGGGCCAACCTGGCTCCCGATAGATCAAGAATATTTTGGTTGTAGCTGTTTTGGAGCTCCTTCAGGTGATCCTGTATGGTAGAAATGGTCTTATTTTCCGTAACAACACATTCAATCTTTATGCAGGTAAATTGAAAACTCTCATCGCGATATGAGAGGAGGCTTCTATTCAAAAAGATCATTCCAGCAACTCAGTTCATGACCTCGGGATTCTTAGGCGTATTGGAGTTGAGGGAAATTACCCTCGACCTAGATCTAATTTGGATGTTTTTTTGTAGCCCCCGCTACCATGCTGGATTAAAATCAATGTGTATAGTGCCTTTAAAGGCTCCCCTGGCCCAGCGGGTTGTGAATCCATCTTTAGAAATCACCTCGACCAAACACTCAGATGCTTCTATGGATCCTGTAGTTTTGCATCCTCATTGGAAGTAGAGATGATGAGCATTATCCATGATATCTCTTTCTCCATGCTGCATAATTAGATCTATATCTTGATTGAAAGCAACTCCACCACTATTGGCTAAGCAATCTGGAATGGTACCATTCAACTCACTTGGATGATCACTGCGTGCTGGATGGACTGCCTAAACTCGCTCTCAGATATTAACATTATTATCACTCTTATGTATCGTGAAGCAAACAGGATCGTTGATGGTCTTTCTAATATGGGGGTTTCACATGATATGATTAGGAGGTACCATATTCCACCTGAGTTGCATCCTCTTTATGTTAGGGATGTGAACAAAATTCCTTATTTCAGACTTTTCTAACCGTTTATTTATTTCAATTTATTTTGTGTGTTTGTCTTTGACCAGAACACTACCTTCCTATGGGATATTCATAGGATAAATCAATTTTTCCTTAAAAACATTTATTAATTATTTAAAAGTAAATATGACCTAAACGAAACCACATTTATTGTTATTAAGTGATCTAGGCATATATTTCAAATATATGATATCTATTTCTCATGTTTGAAATTAGGAAATATTATTCATAAGCACTTTTGGTGTATTTAATTGTTTATAAATGTCCATTAGTGGATGAATTAGAAACAATATCAATTAAATTAATATATATAGGATTTTACAATTATGAATGATGGATATGTTACATTTGGAACTGTAACTACTATTGAACAACATATAACTATATTAGTACAGCTAACTCATGTTATAATCAAAAACCATAACCACATTGAGCATCCTAATCCACAACTTGGAGGAAATATTTTGGACCACATTATGATACAAAACCCTAAATTTTTTAATGGGGCTACAAATTCATTTGTATCTAAGCAATAGATAAGTTCTTTGGAGAAGATATTTAATGATTTGGGAATTAATGAAATGTAAAAGGCTTTCATGGAAATATATAATATCTCTAGATATGAGAATGAATATTGGTCATTGTTTCAAATTATGAAGGATTTTGAAGAAATATCAAACATGGAATAAAAGTTTTTTAGTGAATTTTTCTTGGAAAAGTATTTCCCACTTGAATAAAAAGTATATGTGGCGAGAAAATTTCTAAATAAAAGGAAAAAAGAGGATGATAATTCTAATATATATAAATCCAACATTACATGGTTTGGAATGAATGATCAGACTATATAAAAATTGAATGAAGAGATATTTAAGGATTTATATAGGATAAAATCATTCTATTAAACAGATATGGTATCCGAAACATTCACATCATATGACCATATATTATAGTGTGCTATCAAGATAAATAAAGATTTATCTTGTTTTTATAACATAAATGAATGAAATTGAAGAATAAGGATGACGAAAAAACAAAATGAAATAAGGATAAGGGGAAATTAGAATAGGGGAATAGATCACTTTCCATTCTATAGTAATTGTGGAAAGAATCTTCATGAAAAATGCCTATGTGGGACTATAGTTTGTTACATGTATGGAGAAAAAGTCCACCAAGCCTATGACTTTAAGGGAAATAAATCAGATGCCACTATTCAGTGATACAATTATAAAGGGATCTGAAAATATGAATTTTTTCTTATGCATCATGGACACTTTTCCCAGAAAATGACAACAGATAATGGCCAAGGTTTTGTAATAAAAACTACTAAGGATGATGTTCCTAACTAGGTAGTGTAAGGTACTCAAATAATTTATAATGACATAGACAATGATTTATTTGATTTTGGATCATGTTATTAATTTATACCATCCATGTTTTCTAAGATCATTATACATTTCCATTTTATATTAATAATGGAGTTGTGAGTAAAAATCATAAGGGATCTATCAATGCAATAAATATGTGTCATTAAGTCCCTTTTATAACACATACATGTGATTTAGTTGCTGAACATTTCATAGTACAATTTATTGGATTTTATATAATGTTTGGTGTTTAATGGATTTTAAAAATTAACACAATCATCTATTTCATGATGAAAAAATTTATAATTTGTGAGGAAGGTATAGAATCCATTATCTTTAGAGAAGAAACATTATCATCTAATTCTTATCTAAATCCATCCCCAATAGCTCTAATGATTAAAAATATAGGGGAGGAAGAGAAAAAACCATATATTAATGAGGAATCAAATACAGAAATTTTAGATTATCCTATTTTACAAGAATGAAATGATGAATTTCTAGAAGAATTAACTCGACATCATTAAGAGCCAAAAGTTGAGTTTTCTATTGATTTAATCCCTAATGCAAGGACAATTTCAAATACAACTTATAGAATGGAAAAAATGGAATTTTTGGAGATGAAAAAAAAATAGATTAGTTGACTAATAAGTTATTTATTAGCCTTAATGATTCTTATAAGAGATCCCATGTTCTTCTTTTAATGAAGAAAAATGGATCCACAAGGATGTGCATTGACTAGAGAGAAATAAATTCTATTATAATAAAGATAAAGTTTCCTCTTCATCACATGGATGATGTTTTTGATAAAATTCCAAGAGCTCAATACTGTTTATAAGATTTAATTTTTTATGGATACCATCAATTTCATGTTTTCATAGTATATATTACAAAGATAGTATTTAAATCTAGATATTGAATTACGAGTTTACAAAAATTCCATTTAGACTGAATAATGAACCCTATTATTTTATTGATCTAATGAATATAGTATTAAATAAATTTCATGATTATTTTTTCATGGTATTTATTGATGATATATTAATATAATAAAAATGATATGAAGATCACTATAACTACTTGCCGATTTTACAAAATACACTTAGAATAAATGTGTTATATTGGATGTTTAGTAAGTGTTTATTTTGGAATAAATATACATTGTGGTCCATATTTTTAATAATATTGGAATCACTATTGATCCTATGTAGAAAAAGATAGATCAATAATTTCATAGGCCAATAAACATAAATGAAGTATGTAATTTCATTGGTTTAACAGGTTACTATAAGCATTTCGTTTCCATTTTTTGTCCAATTAGCTAAACTGTTAACCAAGCGTAAACATAAAGGGGTTATGTTTATTTAAAAAAGTATTATGAACAATTCATTGAATATTTCAAGAATATATCATCCAATTATATGATATTGATATGATATTCACGAAATTGTGGGCTTTTTATTCATAGTGATGCATCAAAGAGGGGAATTAACTATATAATTATGAAGAATAATATAGTCATTTCCAATTTTTCAAGGAAATTAAAAACACATAACAAAAAATATCCAAAACATGATCTCGAATTATTACCTAAAATATTTTCTTTGACTTCTGAATATTCTATATCTATGGTGAAATATGTGAGATATATATAGACCATATGAGATTGAAAAATTTCCTCTCAATGAATGTACACTATATGAGGAAAAGGTGATGGATCGAGATACTCAAGGATTATGAGTCTTAAATACACTACCATCAGGGGATAAGGAATAATGTAGCATATTCTGTGTGTAAGAAGGATCATGGGGTTTTAAAAAAATCTGGATTTACATGGATTATGTGTACATGGATATACAAAATGTGGATGTAAAAATTATTTTAGAATGATGAAATATCATTCTTTTTAAAATTGGATTTCCATCCATTATTATTAGAGATGATTAAATGTTATCTATATATTGATATGAATTTCCAAAGGATTATTAATGCTTTGAATGATGGGTAATTTGCAGAAATCATATATGAAGTTCGGATTTTGAAATTTCGGAAGATCCTTTATGTTCGTTTCTTACATGAGTTAAAATGGATTTATTGGATGGTTCCCATAGCTTAAATTTATATATAAATCATAGAATCACATAGATGTATATATAATTGATGGAATATTTCTGGTGGGATAATATAATGTTGAAAATTTATGTTTATATATCATGATGTTTTGTTTGTCAATAGGTGAAGGCAGAAACATAGCATACAATAAGAGTATTACAACATCATCCTATTGCAACATGGAAGTTGGATGAAATTAATATTGATTTTTTGATTGAATTGAAAAGCAATACAAGAAATAATGACGCAACATGAGTAACTTTTGACAAAATTACAAATTATAAACATCTCATTGATATGATAGTTTATTTTATACAAGATCCCCAAAAATGATTCTATATGAATGATGTTGTAAGACTTCATGAAATATATCTTTAAATTCTGTCTGATCTTGATCCAAATTTTACATCAAAATTCATGAATTGCATTTAGAATTCATTTCACACTATGTTTCATTAGAGTACATCTTATCACCCCCAAACTAATGGACATTTTGAAATTACTATTAAATCAATAGATGACATGTGGATGTACTACCTACTCTTCATTCATGGTATGTGGGATCAATATTTACATTTGTAAGAGTAATACTACAATATTAATTTCCATTATAGTATTCAAATGGCACCATACGATGCATTATATAGAAATACATGTCATAAACCAAATTGTTGTGATGAAGTTAGTGAAAGCAATCATGAAGGTCCAGAATAGTGGAGGAAACCAAATAAAATGGAAATACTACTCAGACCCATATAAAAGTAGATAAATGTAGTAAAAATAGATATATTGATAATATAATGAATGATTTGGAATATCAAGAGGGAGATCATGTTTTATAGAATGTGTCTTAGTTGAATGGTGTTATAGGATTTGGAAGGAAATGGAAACTAAGCCCCATGTACATTGGAACATTTGACATCTAGAAGATAATTAGATTTTTTGATTATCATTCGATGATGACACCTAGAATTTCCAAAGTACCCAATTCATTCTGCATACCTTGGTTAAATAAAAACATTCCAAAATTGATGCATGTCCTCCCTTATGATGGAATATAAGTAGAACCTAGTTTATCTTACTTTGAAGAGCATGTACAAATTATGGACACGAAGGAACATGTGTGGAGGAATTATATGAATCATATTGTAAAGGTACTATGAAAAAATCATAAAAATTAAGAGATGAAATGGGGACTATTGTAATTAATGATGAAGAACTACCCAAATATTTTTATTATGTGACATTCTTGAAATTATGATGTTGGATGCTTTTAAGGAGGGGATAATGTTATAGTCCAATGTTTTATGCTATGTATCTATCAATATTTAACATCTTTGATATATTATGCTACATGAAACATTGAGTTTAGAACAATAATATCTAAATGAATATGATCATTGGAATAGTAATATGTCCATTCGGAATGTAAATATTACAAATATAATACTATCTTCACATAGTAATGTATAAAATATTGCTATCTTATAATAGAAAATTTCGTATATTAATAACATCGAATAAGAGAATAGATATTTTAAAAATGGTAAATTAAGTGATCATGTTTTTTAGAAACATAAATTTTTATTTACAATTTTTTAATTAAAATAACTACTTAAAATAATATATGTTTTTATAATATATTTTCCTAAATTAGAAATTTTTTCAAATGATTATAAATAATATTATGAGACCATAATTAATTTATCAATGTTTCAAAAAAACAGCTATAATATTAAATTCAATTTTTTTTAATAAATGAGGACTATAATTAAAAATTAAATTTCTCATTTTTAGAAATATATTTTAACAAAACATAGACTATTTCTAAATTCTTTACATCGATAAATAGTTCAGGTGAATGATTGGGAGTTTTTTTAATTTAGTTGATGTTTTATGAATACTACAGTATAATAATTTATAGTATTTTCTAAATAAATGAATTATGGAGTTATTGATGATGTATAGATGATGTAGGAACCATTAGTTTGAAATCATTAGTTAATATATTTTTTTCATGGTAATTAGTACTATTAATAGACTTTGTAACACATCGATATTTTGTGAAATAATATTTTCTTGTAAATTTGTTCATTTTTAAACATTATATTTCACCCGAGATAGAATATAATTTTTTTGATATATCCAGGTTATTTACGCTTTATATGAAAAATTGTCGGATTTTCTATATATGTCACTTAAATTAGCGTGTTGTATATGAAAAAATATGCTTGGCATGTGGTACAAACAATGTCATGTTCTTTTGATAGCTTGTGTTACACGCAAGATCTTGTTTTACTAAAGAGACGTATTTATTAAAATATTCAAATATAAGATAATGAGATATAACACATGCATTAAATTGGCATATATTTCTATTATTAATTAACGTAATAATATATATAGTTAATAAGTTGATTTCATCGGTTACCAAATAACTAAGAATGATAATATAAAAAATTAAATATAAAAGAAATATTTTTATGTTTATACTCTGAGAGTAGTTTTTTTCTTAATAAATTATATTAATTAGAATTATTGAATGATATTATTTAAATATATCAGAGATATATTAAGTTAAATATTTTTTATATCTAGCTCATATATTTTCTATGAATAATATTAGAACCACCCCAATTTTATGCATAAAAATTTATATTTTTCAAAACATTAATTTAATCATAACTACTTTTAAGACCAATTTAAAAAAAAATTAAAAAATTAAATATTATATTTGAAAAAAATCATATTTTAAATTGTAGTATAATAATTTATTTTGGTAAATTTTTAGGTATTTTTCTCATATGTTTCATCTTTTTATTATAGTGAATACTTATAAATTTCAATTGAAACCATTTATTTTTATCAAAATAATTTATATTGTCAAATTATAATTTTGGTATTTTTATGGAACGATTAAATTATTTTTTTTATAATTTTTTCTTCCTTGGAATCAATTTCACATTGAATTTTGATATAATAATTTCTCAATAGTTAGAATATTTTCACTTACAAAACATGTTTTCTCAATCCATCCACAATCTTCATTTTATATTAATTTCTGATACTTCTTGATTTTGAATTTTGGAAAAAGGAATTAATTTTTTGATTCAGTGAGAACAAATTATTGTTATTTTTTTATTTTGGCTATAGGAATATAAAATTTGGAAATATTTTAATTTCAACTATAAAATGTTATTTGTGTAATTAAGTGTAAAAATAATATTATAATTATTATAAAATCACCCTAATGTTTTTACTAATTTCATTTAATGTTTGGGTTAGGAAAAATATTATCCTTGGGCTGAAATTATAACATTTTTAAACAACTTGGATTAGATTGAGACATTAGTTTTTAGTTATTCAATAAAAAGTTAATGATTTCCTACTCATATTTTCTATAAATATATCATTAAAAATATATGGTTACGTAAAATTTAAAATATAAATTTAATATAAATTTGAAATATTAAATGCATTCCCTTTTCATGATAATTTATTTTTTGTTTTTTTGAAATAAATTAATACCTTATATTATTAAAAAATAATGATGAAGTTTTTTTTAATTACTGGAAATGTTAAATAAATTATATTAAAAATTTTAAAATAAATATAATGTGTTATAATTGATTCCATACATGAATTTTAGGGATTAATTTTTCATTTTAATGAATTTTAAACAAGTTATTTCGATTTTATCATGTTTTTGGGATACTGTTAATAATAATGTAATGAATGTGTCAAAATTAAAATTATTTACATTTTAGAATAATTAGTATTTTTTGAAATGATATAAAAATTATAAAAATATAAGATTTAGTCAAACAATGTTGTTACATCATATCTTTTTATAAATGACTCATTTATTGTTCGTTTGGATTGTTATAGAAATTATATTAAGAATTATAAGACAAAGTGAAATGGATTACGGAAATAAAAAAAATATGTGTAATTTTTATTACATGATAGGATTTATAGACATACACATTTTATATTTGAAATAAATAACATTGGATACTTTTGGAATTAAAAATTAATTTATATCTATTTAATATTTTAAGAGATTCCTAAAGTGCCTATCACCTCATTTATAAAAGGGATCCTCCTACCTCAAATCTTCACATCACATTGAGCCTTCATTCTTGTCCATACCCTCCCCATTTCCCATATCATTATCCATAGACACATTCTAGACGTCTTTCGCTTCCTAAATGAACAACTATAGCGTCCTATAAAGGATATCTAATGGAGTCGTTCCAAATATGAGATAACCACTTTAACCAATTGTTTTCTTTTTCAACTCTTCTATACCTCCTATATATCAATGATATATATCATTAAATATTAAATTTATCATCCGAATTATAATAAAATTTTACTATGATTATGAACCCTCAGATATTTATCCACATTCAAGTAAAACAAATGAAAGTATCACTCATCCGTTCGTACGACATTCCATCTCCACATAGAGATACAATTCATTTTCTATCACCATATGTTATGATTGATAATTATGATTAGTTAAATATTTAAACACTATATTTATGATATAATTATTACCTTTAATGATAATTTCATGTCTACCTTTTTGCTATCTAATATTTTTTCAAAATGATAGCATCGATCATGTGTTCATATGGCATATCATCTCTATAAATCGATGTGATTATTTATTTTCTGATAGTTCACATGGATGGTTGTAATTTCTACTTTTATGAATATATATATTATGTATGTCATAATATTTTTCTATAGTATTTTTATATCATATACATTCCTTTTATTTAACTCAAAAAGAAAATGAAAATTGTGTCCATTCCTATGTTTTGCATACCATCTCCATGAAAGGTAGATTTTACTATCTATATAAAACTATTATGAATCACCAATAATACATATATAGTGAATAAATATATTATATTTATATAATGATTATCATTATGGAGATTATGAAATCATTATCTAGGTTAGATTACCATGGATAACAATACAAGTCATGAATTAAAAACAATGTGGTTATTACCTAGTACGTAACATTAACAAGGAATTGTGATTAAACTAGTAATATAAAGTCATAAGAAAATAATATATGGAATTAAATATATTATTAAGGTTATATGATATATTTATAGTAAACATATATTAATTATAGAGGATGTTCTAACATGTGAGAAGGTAATCAAGGAATAAGGTATCTAAATTTCATCTCACGTTTTATTTTATTGGGATCCATTCTATATTCACCACTCTCTTATTCTGTGTGGTGTATATACAGACCTATGAAATTTAATATGATTAATTTTATTAAGTGAAAACTATTCAAACTATAAATTTATGTTAATCTTTTTTGGTTGTAACAATTCTAAAGTAACTGAAGTAATAATTGATTTTTGTCTCATTTTTATTTCAGTGGTACACATACCTTATACTGTTCTTGTTTCATATATGTGGTGCATATAATAACCATGAATTTATCTTATGACTATTGACTAGAATATTATGATATATTCATATCCATATAATTTTATTTCTTTCATGGTTCATATTATTCTATTAATTTCATTGTGAGGATTATTTATTTCACAATTTCATCAATATTTGGGATTGTATCATTTGAATTCTAAATTTTGTAATGTTCATATTCCATGTCCATGCTTTCCAAAAAAAATTCTTTTAATATTCAATTATGGAACTTTAATGTAAATTTTACTCATGTTTTTAATTTTTACTACATGTATTTAAAATAAATTTTTTTCATTTTCCAAATGATGTTCATTATGAAATTTATGGAAATAGTATTAATGTAATGATTTTTTTTAAAAATGATTCATCATTAGCATAATTTCCCACCGTAATGATGCCTTATTGATTTTATTCTTCCATTACAATCATACAATGTTATTATAAAATATAGTTTTTACATTTAAAATTTAATAGTATGTTCAAAATGTTTTTTTTCGAAATAGATATGATATTTTTTCAAATGCGTCTTTTCAATTGATCTCTAGAAGTTATTTTCCATCTAAAATAACAATTTTGATGAAATTAATGTTTTAATTGGTATGTGATTCCATTATACATTTATTGTTATTTCTAATAATGGTTTATGTTTATGATGGAATGTTATTTATTCAACTCATTTATTTTCTATAGTTTATGTTATAATTTAATTATGTTAATGAAACCCAATTAAATACACCATTTTCTTATATGATGAATGATTTGTGTTCTTTTAGAACACAAATTTATGGTTTTTATTTTGTGATGGGTTGTTTTGATGTCTCATTTCAATTCATTGGGTAATGATAAATGTTTTATGAGATCATAGGGTACATGGAATGGAATCCCATGCCCAAATAAAGAGGGTACATGAGAGGGCCTCTCAATCATAAAACATGATAGTACACATGAGGTAATACAAATCCTAAAGTTTCTATATGGGTGGTTATCCCAATCCTAACATTGTATGATTGTCTACTAATGAAACCATTACATATGGTATTTATATTCTTACGTGTATGCCACAATTCCATGTCTTGCTCATTTGTTATGATTTCATGGATCATGCTCTTAATTCTATTATGATCCATGTCTTATGAATTTCCAATATTTTTTCTATTGTTCATGTTTATGATATTTGACATAAAGGGAATGATCTTATAATGTTATGATTACATTCTCATTCCCATATGCACATATTTATGCTTACATGTCCCCCTTGTTTACCCTTATTGAGAATATTATGTCACCGCTTTTTGTGTTACACCTCCCCAATTCTAAAAGGTGGTTTTAGTAAGATTTGGAATTTATTGAGAGATATTTTGTCATGACCCATCCACTGGGGCCTATCCTTGGCTACTCCAAGCCAACCTTCCATAGGCCTGGGGCTGGCGACTACCACCGAAAGGCATATTCCCAAAACCTGGGAAGGCATTGCCTTTACATCTTATAAACACATGCAACAAAGAATACAACAATATACAAACATGAGTAGGAAGAATAGTAAATAGAGTTAGTACAGTAAGTATAGTGGGATAGAATACAAGCCCAAATGGAAAGTACAAGAAACTGAATGGTACATGTAAACTGAAACAACTAGTGTAAACACCCACCAAGGATCCTACATGAAGGGTAGGTACAGCTCTCGAATGGTCATCTCTATGGTAAACCTCATCTAAGGTCCAACACCGATCTGTCTCTAGTCTCGGTACCCTCATCCTCAGTAAGCATTGTCCATTGTCTGCACCAAACACCACAAGGTTAGGGCATAGCCAATGTAGAGGTGAGTATATCGATACTCATTAGGGACCCCGAGATCCCCATGGCCTGACAAAATCCACAAAGGATAAACCCCAAAGCATGAAAACAAAAGACAGACCTACTTAGGAATATTCACATACATATACATAAGTTATCAAATAAACCCATCTCAATCATGAGGATACTCAAGGCCCTACTCATTATCCAAAAGCTCAATTGTTCCAAAATGGAAGGAATACCACGAATGTAAGTACCACAAAGGTACGCCACATAGATGATTAACATAAATGTATCACCACAAAGGTAATTATCAAAAAATTACCCCACACAGAAGAATACCACAAAGGTACCACAATGAAGGTAAATACTCAGTTCATTCCAGGTATAACATAGGTATGATAGTAATGATTATTAGTTGTTACTACTGAATTGTCTTACTCCGTTAAGAGAAAGACCCACATAGGATACTAAATCTTCATCAGACCCACACAAGATCCTAGTACATAATCAGACCCACACAGAATCCTAGTCCATCATTAGACCCACACAGGATCTTAGTATATTATTAGACCCACATAGGATCCTAGTACAACATCACACCCACACAAGACCCTAGTACATCATCAGACCCACACATGATGCTAGTACAACAGACCCATGAATGATCCTAGAGTAGTCCCACATGGATTCCTAGAGTGGATCCATGTGGGACCGTCAAATGTTGTCCCACATAGGATCCCAAAACACAGAACCACATAGGACCCCTTTCTCATGTTACAGTCTGCTACAGGGTTCCCGCACTAAGCACGCTTGTCTCCGGGAGGGTCTGCTACTCAAGCTATTTTTAATAATACAAATTCCATGAAGTCTTATGAATAATTATCCCAATGTACTTCCATGTCATAGGGGTCTCATAATATGATACATTGCGTCAAACGAATGCTCATTATATGTTATTATCCTTTTAGTACCGAGGGCCCAGTTGGATTTATGCCCGATACAACCTGACCATACCTCAAATTTATCCAAATCTAAAATGGGGTATACCAAAAGGACCGTCTCCATACAAGGGTTTTTGGAACCATTGACAGTTCGTCAAACGGATTTTCATTGCTCACGATATGGCCTAAAGAACATATAGGGTAGAAACTGGTCTGGATTTGGTCTGACCTGGTCAGACAGACCCGACCTGACCTGACCCGGTTTAGGTCAACACGGCTCGACCCGGGTCTGTCTATGGGTCATTCCCCACATACAGAATCTGACCCTGCCTTCTGGGTTTTCCCCGACTCGCTGGGTAAGGCCCAGAACGCACTGGGCGGCCTGGCCAGGCCACATGCTGGGGGGAGTTGCACGCCCCTACCCTCAATCACCAAACAACTGAAGTCTTCCGGTCACCATACAGCACTGGGGACCTTCTGTTGGTCCCACACAGTAGAACATATCCTACTAAAATTGTGAGACCCTTTCTCCACTCGGTAGTGCATCGTGCCCCCTCTACTACCGGCCGAATACCGACCGCCTTCCCCCATCCACCCAAGCCAGGCAGGCCATGACCACTTGTTTCGATGGCACGGTCGCACGCCATGCCTTTATCGGTGACTGGCTCTTCCGGCCGTGCCCCCTTCTCCACAATGGCACAAATCCATGACCCTTGCTCACTAGGCGCTGCGGATGTGCGCCTCCACCCCCATGGTTCGACTGGCCTCCACTGAACGTTGCACTTACTCTCCCATGGATGACGGGCCGTTCACCTTCTCAGGTGGCAGGGTTTCACCACCGCTATCTTCTTAGTCTACCGTGGTGTCGACCGCCATTCCTGAGCCCCACTGGGGTTGGTTTCCATCCTCATCCATCGAAAATAACTCACAATAAACCATAATGATTTTTTTAGTGAGGTCGGGCCATGTTCATTTGGCTCGAATCCTCCACGTTAGAGTGGTAAAAAGCGGCTCAATGGAGGTTATTAAACGTGTGGGAAAAATTAACGATGATCAATTGAAAACACTCCCCTACATCGAAGGTTTGTTTACGTTAGTGATGAGGGAAGGATGGACATCAGTTTGATGTCTTTGAAGACATTACTTGTTGGAGAGAGTGTTCTTCGTTGGAGAGTGCGTTTTTCATTGGAGAATGAGTTTCTCCAAGAGCTTATTTATAGCCTCCCTTTGGCCAACAATTCATCCCCAGAAAAATGAGTAGCCAATCCCAATTAAATATATTTATAAATTTTAATTTGTTGTCACATATGGAGTTGTCAGTATTAATTAATTAATTAACATGGAATAATTAAAGTGGAGGGAGTCCAAGAGTTACCTCCCAATAAAGGGGGGTTTTAACTATCTAGTGATCCCCACCTTTGATTTCCAGTTGGGAGGTTTTAGTATGGGTGGTCCCCACCTCCAAAACCCCAAAGAAGGTTACAAGATAAAAAAATATATTATATTTTTATTTTTATATTCCTCCACAAATAAATTGGAAAACTAACTTCTAACCTTGACCTACTATGGTCGAGGTGGAGGTCTCCTAAAGCGAAAATCGGCAATGTGAGTTCAACAATGCCCTCAGATTTCAGTTCCGAGCATCAGTTAAAAATTTACAAAAACCATGATTGCACGTTTACTACACATACCTAAAAAGATCATAAATTTATTCCGGGCACACCGGGCCTCAGAATCATGTGTCATAAATTTTCGCAATCTCATAATATTCCATATAATTTAAAAAGATACATGGAAATTTCTGGTTTTTACATTCTCCCCACTTCAAGGAATTACATCCTCATATGACACAACTCAACCTAAGTGAACAAGTGGGGGTACTAAGAATTCATCTGGGCCTCCCGCTCGCATGTGATCTCATAGAGGTTCCCATGCTGCCAGTGAATGCACACAAGAGGTATCGACTTCCCACAAAGGACCTACTCCTATCGATCCTCAATATCTACTGGAACCTCTGTAAACGTCGCCCCATCGTCAATTTCTAGCTCTCCATGGTCGATGACGTGAGTTGGATCGTGCACATATCTCCCCAGCCGGGATACAAGAATGACGTCATGCACTCGGGGCAACTGAGGTAGAAGCGCTAAGTGGTAAGCCACCTCGCCAACTCTACTGAGGACCTGAAAGGGTCTGATGAACCTCATAGATAACTTGTCGCCCCGACCAAACCCCTACAAACCTTATTGGGGTGAGACCCGTAGGAAGACATGGTCACCATCCTCCTAATCTAGAGTTTTCTTTCTCTTATAGGCATAATAATTTTTCCTACTATGTTTAGTCTTTATCTCCTCCTGGATGATCTGAAACTTCTCCATGGTAGCCCGTACCATCTCTGGTCCCACTAGTGCTGACTCACCTAGGTTTGTCGTTCACAAAGATGATCTGCAAGGTTGGTCGTACAAAGCCTCGAAATGTTCCATCCCAATGGTGAAGTGATAGCTTTTGTTGTAGGAAAACTCCCCCAAAGGAAAGTGATACAACCATCGATGACCGAAGTCAAGGATGCAAGAACGTAGCATGTCCTTGAGGGTCTGAATAGTCCACTCAGTCTGGCCATCCATCTGAGGATGGAATGTAGTTCTTAAATGAAGCTGCATCCCAAAATCCTCCTGCAACCCCTTTCATAGCCGGGAAGTGAAACGTGTATCAAGAATAGAGACAATCGTCGAGGGTACTCCATGTAGCTGCACAACCTCCTGCACATAAAAGCAACCCAAGCCCTCTACTGAACCCTGCCTTCTAATCGGTTGGAAGTGGGATGAAAAGATGAGTCGTTCGATGATCACATAGATAAAATCATGAACCCTGGATGTATGTGGGTGTCCAATCATGAAGTCCATGGATATCCCATCCCACTTCTACTCTGGTACCTCTAAACGATAAATTAATCATGTTGGTACCTGATGCTCTACCTTCACATGCTGATAAGTGAGGCACCAAGAGACAAACTCTGCTACTGCTTTCTTAATTCCCAACCATCGGTGTTGTCATCATAGATCCTGGTATATCGTTTCCACTCCTGGATGTACCGCAAGAGGGGATGTATGGAACTCCCTCAACACTTCCTCCTGAAGTGACATTAGTACCATGGAATGTCCTCGGAAGTGGATTTCAAGCATCCCACCTTTAGAAAATCCATTTGCTGCTTGTCCAATGGATATCTGAGCACGTTGAGCATTGTTGTCAGTGTCCCCGCGCTGCATCTCTTTAACTCACTAAAAGAGTGGGGGAGTTACTATGTGAGACTGAAGAAATGTTGCTCAATCTCTATCCATAAAGGATATCTACAAAGCAGCCACCTGCTCCTTCACCTCATCTAACTTCTGTATGCCGGACCTCATACTCAGTTCATCTGCTATAACATTCCCCTTCCCAGGAGTATATACTATCTCTAAGTTATAGTCCTCGATGAACTCATGCCAACATAATTTTCTTAGGTTTAGGTCCTTATGAGAGAAGATATACCTGATACTCTTGTGATTTGAGTAGACTATAAAATGCTCACCCATCAAGTAATGTCTCAATATCTTCAATGCGAAGACCACTACTGCGAACTCTAGGTCATGGGTAGCGTAGTTCTGCTCATGTTGTCCCAGTTGTCGAGAACCATATTTGATCACTACCCACTCCTGCATCAGGACACATAAGATCTCTATCCTTGATGCATCTGAGTAGATTGCATACCCAACGACCTCCTCCAGAAGCCTCAAAATGGGGACACTTATCATCCTCTACCTTAGATCTTGAAAACTCCACTGGCATCTCTATAACCACACGAAGTGCTTCACCTTCTTCATCAATGATGATAATGGTGTTCCAACCCTGGAACAATATTGCACAAATCTCAGACCCAGGAAACTCTGTACCTCTGTCACACTCCTAGGTGCCTCCCAAGCAAGTACCACCTCAATATTCATTGGATCCACCACAAATCTAGCCTCTAAAATGGAATTTCCCAGAAAGTGAACGTCTTGGATCCAGAACTAGAACTTCCAGAGCATACCATAATGCTGGGGTTCTCTGAGTGTGTCCAAAACTATTTGATAATGATAGGCATTCTCCTCCCTAGTGGTCGAGTAGATCAGAATGTTGTTGATAAAGAATACTACAAAGATATCATGTTTTGGTTGAAATATCATGTTCATGAGTCCCTTGAACACTAATAGGGCATTGATTACCCCGAATGGCATAACCATGAACTCATAGTGGTTGTACCATCATAAAAAAGCCGTCCTCTACACATCCTCCTCTCATACACTATGCTTGTGATAGCCTGATCTGAGGTATATTTTCGAGAACCATTGTTCTCCCATAAGCTGTTCAAAGAGGTTGTCAATCATCGGGAGTGGGTACATGTTCTTCATGGACACCTGGTTCAAGAGTTAATAGTTAACACAAAGTCTCAAGCTCCCTTCCACCTTATTGGATAACATAATTGGGGAAGTCCAAGGAGAAGCACTATGTCAGATGAACCCTTCCCCCTATAATTCCTTCATTTGTACATACTGCTCAGGAAGCTCCGTAGGTGCCATCAGATACACTGGTGTAGATATAGGTGCTGTCTTAGGATATAAATAAATGTAAAGTTTCATATCTCTATGAGGATGTAGACCTGAAACATCATCCAGGAAGACATCTACGTATTGTTCCACCATTATAGGATAGCTTAGACTCTCCACATCAACCACTCCAAGGGTAAGGTTAGCCATTTGATGAGTGATTAGTTGCACTCTCCTCCCAGTAAGTCCATCCTATTCTACAAAGACTCCATTCTCAGTGGTAAAGAAAAACCAAGTCCCATTCGTATGGTCACACCACACTTTTCACCTAATACATTCAATCTAAGCATGTAATATAGATAAATAGTCATTACCCAAGATGACGTCGTAAGGCCTCGACGCTATTACTTAGAGATCCCAGCCGAAGATCACACCTCCTAGAGTATGTTCACACTATTGTCACTATGAATTAATCATCGAATCCTCTCCTATAGGAGTCTCATGTCATAAGGATCGAGCCAACAACTCTATTAGAATCTCTGATATTTGAACAAGTGTAGGGGAAATAAAGAATGACTGGCACATGTGTCTATAAGTACTGCAACTATGGTGTAGTAGACACAGATCACACATCGTCTCATCTATGGAGTGCCATGGTTGTAGGTCTCAACTTCCTGTAACTGAGCTCACCCCTTTCCATCTGCTCCCTCAGGTTGGGTGGGACCATCTGGTGGTGGTGTTGGTAACAACTTGAATCGTCACCCATCACCAGCTTCTTTGCCAGCTCTTTTTCCACATCCTCCTACACCCTATGGACTTCCTCAGTAAACCCTCTGTCTTTTCATGGGCAGTCCCTAGACCATAAACTGGTCATCTGTACGGATGGTCAGGTAGTCACAATCCATGTGACCTTGTCTGCTGCATGTGTAACACTTCCTTTTGCTCGCATGCCTGGCTCTGTCTCTGGTGCCATGCACAACTGACCTTGAATCCAGTGGTTGTCCACCGGTAAGTCTGGTCCTCTTGGACCTCTGTTACATCTGCCTACTTCTAGCTGCAGAAGAATTTGCTACATGACGACTGGTGGTGGGTCTCGCTGCTGGTGACTTCTCAACAAGAAAACTCCCCACTAGGAGGGATCTCTCTAACACCCCCTCCTGCATCGGAATGAAGATAGAAATCATTTAATCCCTGATCTCTCTCCTGAGTCCCTACTCAAAGGTCCAAGACATGAAGAATGCGACCCACACCATATTAGTGGTGTATCGTGAGAGGTTAGTGAACCTCGCTGAGTACTGAGCCAGAGCCATGTTTCCCTACTATAGATGAAGGAGCTCCTGTAGGTGTATTGCGTGAAGATTTTTTGGGAAAAATCTTCCCAAAACAGTCTCCCGAATTATAAATAGATAAGGATACCTCATCGTGATCTTGGAGCATTATGCTCCACCATTTACCTGGTGCTTCTTATAGAAAATTGACGGAAAGGGTCACAATGAGATCAGCTGGTGTCCCTACCAGTCGGAAGACTCTCACCACAGCCTCCAGCCAATCCTCATTCATTTGTGGGTCCGTATCTCCTCTGAAATTGGGTGGCCTCTAGTAGAGGGACTCATGCAACACACTCATACGAAGTACACTCTCTACTACTTGGGTTGGTGGAATCGGTGGCCCAATGGGTAATGGTACCATTGTTGACACCATTGGTGCCACTACTGGAAGAAAAACATGCTGCAAAGCCTCATTTCTCGGTGGGCTATCAGTGTGTACAATACCTGGAAACCTAGCTGGCTGCCTGCATGGAGGCATCCTAAAAAGAAACAGGTGTTCCAGGGTCAATAAGTTATACCTCATGATATGGCTCAAATAGATCACCAAAAAACTATTGAAACCACACACTCAATTAGTGTTTTCGGTTACTGAGTTAGAAACCAGAAGTCAGGGTCCTGGTGTATGGATACATTGGCTGCCACACCAACACTGGATTCCCAAAACTGATAACCACACTCACTACACTTAACATTATTTTCATTAAAAAGATCAGAGTCCAATGTTCTACAGTATAACCAAACCCATCTGATACGAATTTTTCTCGACCTGTCCTCCTGGGCCTGTGTCATGACTACCCCATGACCACCTTCCATAGGCCATGGGATGGTGACTAGCACTGAAAGTCATTCTCCCTAAAACTGGGAAGGAATTACCTTTATATCATGTAAACACACTTAACCAAGAACATAGAAAGATACAAACATGAGTAAACTAAATAGTAAATAGATTGAGTACTCTATTAAAATGGGTCTAGAATTTAATCCCAACTGGAAAGTACACGAAACTGATAAGTACAAGTAAACATAAAAAAATCCTAGGAACAACCACCAAGGATCCTACCTGAATGGTAGCTACTACTCTCGAACGGTCATCTCAGCGGTACGCCCTATTTAAGGTCCACCTTTGGGATTCCTCCAGTCCTGGTACCCTTGTCCTCAGTCATCATTGTCCATCGTCTGCACCAGACACAACATGGTTTGGACATAGCCTGTGCATGTGTGAGTGTAATGATACATAGTAGGAACCTTGAGACCCTTAAGGTCTCACAAAATCCACAATAGAAAAACCAAAAATCATGAAAATAATTGAAATCCCTTCTTAGGTATATGCCCATAAATACACCTAAGTTATCAACTAAACCCATCTCGATCATCAAGAAGCACAAGGCCCATCTCATTATCAAAAATCTCAGCTGTTCCAGAAAGGAAGTAATACCACGAAGGTACGTACCACAAATTTACGCCACACAGAAGAATACCACAAAGGTATCACCATGAAGGTAAGTACATCAAAGGTATGCCACATAGAATAATACCACAAAGGTATCACCATGAATGGAATGACTTAGCTCATACAAGGTATAACATAGGAACAATAGTAAAGATGATTAGTTGTAACTACTGAATAATTTTACTCTATTAAAAGACAGACCCACATAGGATTATAAATCATCATCAGACCCACACAGGATCCTAGTACATCATCTGGCCTACATTGGATCCTAGTACATCATCAGACCCATAGCGGATCCTAGTACATCAGTAGACCCACATAGGATCCAACTACATCTTCAGACCCACATAGGATCCTAGTACATAATCAGACCAACATAGTATCCAAGTACAGCAGACCCACGAATGATCCTAGAGTAGTACCACATGGATTCCTAGAGCATATCCATGTGGGACCCTGAAACACAGACCCACGTAGGATCCCAAAGCATAGAACCACATAGGATTCCTTTCTCATGTTACATCCAACTACATGGTTTCCACAGTAAGTTCATTTTTCTCCAGAAGAGTCCACTCCTCAAGACACTAGTTGATACTCCAACAACAACAAAGATCCACGAAAAAGTATCCAAAAGGACATCCACATCATAGGGGTCTCATCGCATGAGACGGTGAGTCAAACGGATGAATGGTCTTTATGTGATTATCCTTTTAGTCCTGAGGGCCCGATTGGATTCATGCTCGATCCAACCCGACTGTACCCCAACATTATCCAAATCTCAAGGGGATATACCAAAAGGACTATATCGATCCACAGTGTCTGGGTCCATTGAAGGTTCATCAAACTGACGCTCATAGCTCAAGATATGGCTGATAGAATGTATATAGTCGAAATTGGCCTGGGTCTAGTTAGACCGACCCAGTCGGACCCGACCGGGACACACCTGGTCCGGTTCGGGTAGACCCAGCCTAGCCCGGGTCTCGCGCTGGGTCAGACCTGGCCCTCGCTGGGTGCCCCGGCGTGGCCGCATGCGGGGGGGGGGGGGGGGGGGGGTGCCCCCCCCCCCCCCCCAAATCACCGAAAAACTGAAGCCTTTCGGTAACAAGGCAGCATTTTGACCCACCAAGGGTCCCGCCCGGCTGCAACCCTTTCTCATTGGGCATTGCAGAAGAGATCCACCAACCTCGTTGTGCGGCTAGCCTCTGGCAGCCTTTTCCCATTCTTCGCCGCGGTCAACGGGCCGTGTCCATTCCCAGGCGGTGTAGTTGCGCCGCCACCATCTTCATGGTAGGTCGGGGTTCCAGCTTCCAATACTGAGCCCCAATGGAGGTAGTATTCATACTCCTCCATCGTGAATACAACAACAAATACCACTAAGATTTTTACGGTGAGTTCAAGCCATGTTCGTTTGGATCATACCATCCGCGTTAGATGGGTTGCAAGCGGCTGAAGGGAGGTGATTAAACGTGGGAGAAAAAATTAATGATGATCAATCTAAAATGTAACAGCCCAAGATTTTATAAAAAAATATATTCTTTTAATTTTATTAATGTCTTGTGTTGTACGCTACACCAAAAGGAGCTTGCACAACACACATCCTTGACTTGACTTGCATTACACGCAATCGCGACCTTCCTCGATAGCGTGTGTAGTACGCAATACCGAGTTTCACTAAACAACGATATGCTATAAAAATATTATTAAAACTAGCCGTTATGAATAGTAATAACCACTTTTTGAAATCCAGTAAATCTTATTTTTCAAAATGAACTTTATTTTTGGATTCGGAGTATCAAATTTAGCCTAAGGTGAAATTTTGGTGATTTTCGGATAACTTTCATATTTTGATGAATAGTGAAAATTACTAAATTTTAGTTAAAAACAACTTTTTCAATCGAAATAATTAATAGTGATAAATCATTAATTTGAGTTGTTTTAAAGTATATTTAGAATATATTTTTACAATTTAATACATTGTTGGTCATTGGATGTAGTTTCACATTTAAACTAGACATAAACAAGTGTCAATCTTTTGATAGATATTGTTTCTTAAAAACACGCTATTTGTTTTAACAGCGGGATTTAATTATAAAATTAATTAATGCAACTTTTATGTTATGAATTTGGTAAAATAGACTTCATTTTTGAATTCGGAATATGAAATATAGCTTGGGATGAAATTTTGGCATTGTTCTGAAAAACATCAATTTTTGATGAATAGTGAAACTACTAAGTGGTAGGTTAAAAACTGAATTTTGCATAAAACTTAATTTTACCGCTTCTGTGAATGGAATTTCGAAAATCCGAGAGACACGGTTAATATCAAAGACTAAAATGTGGTTCAATGAGATGAAAATAATTTTTTGGTGAATAGTAACTTTTTACCTTTTTTACCACGGTTAATAGTAAATAGGGTAACTAAGGGTAAATATGATATTAATATTACCCTAACACATGTCCTAATTCTATTGGACAAGTGTAATTCGACCAAAAACAAACTTAGGAATAAAATATGACCATTTAGGCCCACTTGGATTAGATTAGGACATTTATTATTAATTTATTTAAAGAAGGGATAAAATAGTTAAAATCAAAGTTTAATAAGTAAATCATTTTTAATATGGGGTTATACATAAGATAAATTCGATTGTAAATATTCATTAGAAAGCTAAAAATATTTCCTACATGATGGTATTTTATTTGTAATTTTTAGACATCAAATAATTTAATTTATTTATGACACAACGATGATGCAGTAATTATCTTTTTAATGAAATATTGACATAATTGATGTTATAAGCACCAAATTAAATGTAATTTGAGATTTTTTATGAATTCCACTAATTTTCTAGGTTACTATGATATATTAATGTTGATTTAATCAACTTGGTTCGAACATTTAATTCTGTTATGACTTTCACAAAAATCATATATCAAATAGTGTCAAAATTGACACAAAATAGTTTTTAAATCAAATATTATATTACTAATTGTTATTTTATTCCTAAAAATCTAAGGTTCGGCCAAATTACTTAGATAAGGATATATATATTAATAATAAACAATTTGGGGTTCGTTTGGCATGTTATAGTAAGTGTATTAACCATATAGTGAAAGAAAACAAAAGACACGGTAAAAGTTAAATTATTTAACTTAGAGTTAAATCTAATTGATAAGGTTTAAAATAATATCCAAACATGTCTAAATTTGATTGGTTGATGGGATAACAACCCTATCTCATCTAATCTTCGAATATGAGTCATTTTTGGAGGTTTTTAAGTGGGGTTAGATTTATTATAAATTAATATTTTTAAGAATTCCTAAGGTGCCCCTCTCCTCCCCTATAAAAGGACACCTCCTCCCCTTCCTCCTCACACCAATTTGAGCACTCAAGCTCGGCCAACCCCTGCCAAAATCTCTTCTCCACTTCCCTAGCAACATCCTAGAGGTTCTGGTCTTCCTCAAAGACCAATTCAAGTTCCCTAAGAGGAGGTCTCAAAGAGGCACTTCAAAGAAGAGGTAATTACCGTTACCAATTCTTTCATCTTTATTTCTTCTTCCACTTCTTCTTCTTAGGTTGTCTCATTATGAAGTAATAACATCAGTATCACTCATATAATGATATGTTATTATAAGTATGAAACAACCCTATTTCACCATCTATCCATCCTACGGAAAAATAAATCACCGCGCGTGCGTACGTACGGAATACCGTCTCCACGCCGTGGTGTAATCTATTTTCCACCACCACCTTACATGGATGGGTATAATGGTGTAAATAATAACTATACATAGTTATTACAACATCATATTGATTCTGATATATTGTATAATCCACTTCAACTCAGTTCAATATTTATGGAAATGATATCATCGCTCGTGCGTACGTACGGACTACCGTCTCCACGACGCGATGAGATTCATTCTCCATGTTAACCATTTAAGAATGATTATAATGTATATATAAGAAATAATAATGAAATATATGACATTATAAAGCTACTGGATTTATGTATATATACATATGTATGTCATCTACTTACTTTCATTTCAAGACAATAAGGAAAGTAAAACAGCGTTCATGCGTACGTACGGACTACCGTCTCCATGAACGGTGTTTTTCATTTTACTTATCTATCTATTATATATATATATATATACTGAATATATATGATATATAAATCATATTTTATATTCTGGAAGTAAGTAAATCATGATATAAGTAATAATGATGTCAAGAACAACAAGTCAAAACACCTAAGATAAATGAAACGATTTTACCCAAAACGCTTCTTTAACATGGAATTTACAAAAGAACGGGTAATATAATGTTATAAGTGAACCATATATGATATCATAACAATGAATATGATTCTGGAATAAGTCAATAACATGATTTAAATCATTATACAGGAGGTTCGGACACTTACAAAGCAAGTCGGACCTAAGGTAAGGGAAATATCACAATCTCATTTTTATCCGAGATTGTTTATTCGTAAGTATTTACTGGGGTGTATTTTATCATCCACATCCATGTTCCTTCAATATGTAATATTGTTTCCATCCACTTACAATAGTTTAAATCCAATTTTACTCTTCGGTGAGTTTTTTGTAAAGAATATGAAAGGAATCTTTTGTCGCTTTTTCATACGAGGTACTTTTTGACTTTTTCGACAAAAGTACGAAGAATGTTTTTTTTAACTTAAACGGCATGAACGGATTTTTACGGTTTTATAAAGCCTTATTTTCATGAAGCTTACTCCAAAATATTTCATGACTATTTTTAATAAAATCTCTTTCTTTTAAAATTGCATGATGTTTTGTGAAAAGAAATTGATTTTGAAGAAGAAAGGATATTTTCCTCAAGAATTCATTTCAAGTGTTTTATCAAAATTATTTTCCATCTAAGATAATAAAGGGTTCTGTTTCTATCCATATTTTTACATTGATTTGACTATGTTGTGATGGAATTATGTTTATGAATTCCTTTATCTTATATATATGGTTTTATGATGTCATGTTGTTTTAAGAATCCCATTTTTAATACATGGGTTATGAAATGATGTATGATTTATGATTTTGTGGCACACATAAGAAAGGATTCATTAAGAGATGGGTGGGACCTATATCTCCCTCCAATGCATTGGGTAAAGATTTTATATCTCATGAGATAGACATGGCTGGAATGGTAGGTTATACCGGTTCAGTGAAACAGGACTGAAACGAGGATTACTCAATTCAGAAAGGGACTTTGTCCACTAAGATAGTCTTGGCAATGAGTCTTGACTAACAAGAAATGATTCCCTATGATTGTGTGTGTATGCCACAATGAGTAATGTTTTAAGTTATGATTTCATTTTCACTTCTATGATTTATCCCATGTTATGATATTATGAGCTCTTTTGCAGGTTATGATTTCCAAAAGCTATGTTCTTATGTATATGATGTGATTGATATTTCTTTTGTTTACCCTTACTGAGCATTTGAGCTCACCCTTTTATGTTTTCTTTTCCCCAGGATATAAAGAAAGGTTTTTTTAGGTAAAAAAAAGGAAGATCTTTATGGGAGATATTGAAGATCTTTCACCATGATTAGAAGAATACGTTCCGAGTTTCCAAAGACACTAAACTATTACGATCCTTGTGTGTGTGTTTTTGTTATGTACTAAGTATTCCGCAAATGTAATGTAATGTCCATGTACGTCAGGCTTCGGGTCTCTACAGTTGGTATCAGAGGCAAAGGAGGTAGGAATGTATCCGATCCTTGGGAACTCTCACATGTGAGCGTTGGCGAAGCATGGCTCTCCGCCCAAGGGCTTCATGCGGAAATGGCTGCCACTGGGGATGGTGGTGTGTCCCGCCCAGGGGGTGTAGCCACCCATGGAGTGCCCTGATAGGTATCAACTATAGTCCACTGGAAGTAATTCCAGACCGTTACAGTTGGTATCAGAGGAAAGGTTTAGTCAACCTTTGGAAACTAGGATGCGAAAACGTTAGTGAGATCCCTAGAGATATTTCTAAGGTATGTCTAGGGATGTCCCTATGGTTAAGTATACGTATAGGTTATAGTACTAGAACTACGTTAACGATCATAGAATTAAACCTAAGATGTTAAATATTGAAGGTACTCCCCCTTTATTTTGTTGTTTTCCCTAGCATGATTTTTGCCTCTCACACTATTCTTTTTGGGTTTTAGAAAATGGATGGAAACAAGATGATTCACAATAATGGAGGATATGATGGACAATGGAATGATATTCTTCATAGTGAAATGGGATTTGGAAGTCCAAATATCATTATTATGCCGAATCAGCAATCTCATAATATGATCAATAAAGTAAAATTTGGTAAGTTTCCTGACTCAGCTAATAAGAGAAAGATGGAGTTTCATGATGACCATAGAGGAAAGAAAGTTCAATTTCCCCTATGTAAATCATGTGGGAAGAGGCATCAAGGAGAATGTTTCAAAGGAACTAGAAGATGCTTTGGGTGTGGAAAAGAAGGACACAAAGCAAGTAAGTGCAAAAGAAAAGGTTCAATTAACACCATGGATGAGGATAATGGTATTGCTACGACATCAACAATGGTTAAATGCTTTAAATGTGGAATGTACGGGCATTATGCAAACCAATGCCCTAAGGGAAAGTCTCATGAAGAGAATCAGTATGGTCGTATGGGAAGTATTTATGTTGACGATGATGAAGAAACTACAAATGATATGTGATATGAAAGAAATGTTGAAGCTCGGTCAATGGTCTAAGAATGTAGTGGAATGATTACATGTTTATCATGTGTAATGTTGTATAAGTAATCTCATGGAATAAGGAGACATCTAAGGATTGTTACACTGTTGTCTTTCCTTAAGTTTTGAAAGTGTATGATGAATGGTACCAGTATCCATGAAAGGTTATTCAGATATTTTTGGAATGTTGATGATATGCGCATAATGAAGGGATAAGGAGAAAATTAAATGTTTGATAGTATTCATGAGCTCATGATTGATATAAGGACTAAGTGATATCATGGTTTGAGTATATAGAATTTTGAGGATTTTGGTATGTGGAAAGTGTTAACTTTTAACTGCAATCATGTTTTCACTAAGGTATTCAAGAGAATACATGATTAAGGACATTGAATGTTTGAAATGTGACCAACAAGACATATCTTATGATATGTGGGGATCAACGACAGTATTAAATCTCTGGTAATCGTTGTCACTATATTATGAGAGTGGACTGCAGTATTATGTATAAGCCTAAAGATTAGACTGGATTATGTTGGACATAAGTTAGTATTGTTTAAAGATAGAAGATTTTCGATATTATTGATGGGATGTTATAGTAACGTAGTTTTAGAAAAAGGACAACCTGCAGGACGGGCGACAGCCCATCGCTTCGGACAAGGCTGTGGGAATCGAACCCACAACCGAAGTGCGACTGGCCTTTATCGCCTACCACTGGCCTACAGGAAGTCCCTGTTTAGTAGAAACTAGTTTTATTATATTAAGCAGTATGATATATGAAGTATAAGTCCATTTTAGGAACCATATATGATTAATCTCACTATAGATCGAATTATGCATATAATTTTTGCTAACCTTTTGTTTGAGACAGATGGAATGACCTGTCATTCTATCACATGATCTGCTAACACTTCACGAATAACAAATTCAACTTCATTTATTTAAGAGATGAAGTGGAAATTGTTCAAAGCACGAACAACAATGAGATTGTACCAAAATAAAGTAAGTATTTATTCTAATTCAAATTTTCAACTTTAGGGGAAATGATCTTGAAAACCAAAAATGTTGTCCTAGTGATCTTATACCTGATGAATCAGATGGTACCTTATATCATCACAAATCTATGGATTTGTGATTACTGGCTTTTCCATAGCCATGTTCTCTACCACTCTCCATCAGAACATGATGGTTAGATTTCTCTTCCATATCCATATTTTCACCTATGTGGAAACCCAGTGATTCGTTTATTTGGGTAATCGTTAAATTTCATACTTTAATTTTTAAAGCCAAGTTTTGGTATTCCCTTTTACGATGTGGGTTTCTATTAAGGAAACATTCAAATAGTAATCCATTTATAACCCCGACGAATTTCGAGGGCGAAATTCATTTTAAGGGGGGTAGAATGTAACAGCCCAAGATTTTATAAAAAAATATATTCTTTTAATTTTATTAATGTCTTGTGTTGTACGCTACACCAAAAGGAGCTTGCACAACACACATCCTTGACTTGACTTGCATTACACGCAATCGCGACCTTCCTCGATAGCGTGTGTAGTACGCAATACCGAGTTTCATTAAACAACGATATGCTATAAAAATATTATTAAAACTAGCCATTATGAATAGTAATAACCACTTTTTGAAATCCAGTAAATCTTATTTTTCAAAATGAACTTTATTTTTGGATTCGGAGTATCAAATTTAGCCTAAGGTGAAATTTTGGTGATTTTCAGATAACTTTCATATTTTGATGAATAGTGAAAATTACTAAATTTTAGTTAAAAACAACTTTTTCAATCGAAATAATTAATAGTGATAAATCATTAATTTGAGTGGTTTTAAAGTATATTTAGAATATATTTTTACAATTTAATACAATGTTGGTCATTGGATGTAGTTTCACATTTAAACTAGACATAAACAAGTGTCAATCTTTTGATAGATATTGTTTCTTAAAAACACGCTATTTGTTTTAACAGCGGGATTTAATTATAAAATTAATTAATGCAACTTTTATGTTATGAATTTGGTAAAATAGACTTCATTTTTGAATTCGGAATATGAAATATAGCTTGGGATGAAATTTTGGCATTGTTCTGAAAAACATCAATTTTTGATGAATAGTGAAACTACTAAGTGGTAGGTTAAAAACTGAATTTTGCATAAAACTTAATTTTACCGCTTCTGTGAATGGAATTTCGAAAATCCGAGAGACACGGTTAATATCAAAGACTAAAATGTGGTTCAATGAGATGAAAATAATTTTTTGGTGAATAGTAACTTTTTACCTTTTTTACCACGGTTAATAGTAAATAGGGTAACTAAGGGTAAATATGATATTAATATTACCCTAACACATGTCCTAATTCTATTGGACAAGTGTAATTCGACCAAAAGCAAACTTAGGAATAAAATATGACCATTTAGGCCCACTTGGATTAGATTAGGACATTTATTATTAATTTATTTAAAGAAGGGATAAAATAGTTAAAATCAAAGTTTAATAAGTAAATCATTTTTAATATGGGGTTATACATAAGATAAATTCGATTATAAATATTCATTAGAAAGATAAAAATATTTCCTACATGATGGTATTTTATTTGTAATTTTTAGACATCAAATAATTTAATTTATTTATGACACAACGATGATGTAGTAATTATCTTTTTAATGAAATATTGACATAATTGATGTTATAAGCACCAAAATAAATGTAATTTGAGATTTTTTATGAATTCCACTAATTTTCTAGGTTACTATGATATATTAATGTTGATTTAATCAACTTGGTTCGAACATTTAATTCTGTTATGACTTTCACAAAAATCATATATCAAATAGTGTCAAAATTGACACAAAATAGTTTTTAAATCAAATATTATATTACTAATTGTTATTTTATTCCTAAAAATCTAAGGTTCGGCCAAATGACTTAGATAAGGATATATATATTAATAATAAACAATTTGGGGTTCGTTTGGCATGTTATAGTAAGTGTATTAACCATATAGTGAAAGAAAACAAAAGACACGGTAAAAGTTAAATTATTTAACTTAGAGTTAAATCTAATTGATAAGGTTTAAAATAATATCCAAACATGTCTAAATTTGATTGGTTGATGAGATTACAACCCTATCTCATCTAATCTTCGAATATGAGTCATTTTTGGTGGTTTTTAAGTGGGGTTAGATTTATTATAAATTAATATTTTTAAGAATTCCTATGGTGCCCCTCTCCTCCCCTATAAAAGGACACCTCCTCCCCTTCTTCCTCACACCAATTTGAGCACTCAAGCTCGGCCAACCCCTGCCAAAATCTCTTCTCCACTTCCCTAGCAACATCCTAGAGGTTCTGGTCTTCCTCAAAGACCAATTCAAGTGCCCTAAGAGGAGGTCTCAAAGAGGCACTTCAAAGAAGAGGTAATTACCGTTACCAATTCTTTCATCTTTATTTCTTCTTCCACATCTTCTTCTTAGGTTGTCTCATTATGAAGTAATAACATCAGTATCACTCATATACTGATATGTTATTATAAGTATGAAACAACCCTATTTCACCATCTATCCATCCTACGGAAAAAGAAATCACCGCGCGTGCGTACGTACGGAATACCGTCTCCACGCTGTGGTGTAATCTATTTTCCACCACCACCTTACATGGATGGGTATAATGGTGTAAATAATAACTATACATAGTTATTACAACATCATATTGATTCCGATATATTGTATAATCCACTTCAACTCAGTTCAATATTTATGGAAATGATATCATCGCTCGTGCGTACGTACGGACTACCGTCTCCACGACGCGATGAGATTCATTCTCCATGTTAACCATTTAAGAATGATTATAATGTATATATAAGAAATAATAATGAAATATATGACATTATAAAGCTACTGGATTTATGTATATATACATATGTATGTCATCTACTTACTTTCATTTCAAGACAATAAGGAAAGTAAAACAGCGTTCATGCGTACGTACGGACTACCGTCTCCATGAACGGTGTTTTTCATTTTACTTATCTATCTATTATATATATATATATACTGAATATATATGATATATAAATCATATTTTATATTCTGGAAGTAAGTAAATCATGATATAAGTAATAATGATGTCAAGAACAACAAGTCAAAACACCTAAGATAAATGAAACGATTTTACCCAAAACGCTTCTTTAACATGGAATTTACAAAAGAACGGGTAATATAATGTTATAAGTGAACCATATATGATATCATAACAATGAATATGATTCTGGAATAAGTCAATAACATGATTTAAATCATTATACAGGAGGTTCGGACACTTACAAAGCAAGTCGGACCTAAGGTAAGGGAAATATCACAATCTCATTTTTATCCGAGATTGTTTATTCGTAAGTATTTAATGGGGTGTATTTTATCAACCACATCCATGTTCCTTCAATATGTAATATTGTTTCCATCCACTTACAATAGTTTAAATCCAATTTTACTCTTCGGTGAGTTTTTTGTAAAGAATATGAAAGGAATCTTTTGTCGCTTTTTCATACGAGGTACTTTTTGACTTTTTCGACAAAAGTACGAAGAATGTTTTTTTTAACTTAAACGGCATGAACGGATTTTTACGGTTTTATAAAGCCTTATTTTCATGAAGCTTACTCCAAAAGATTTCATGACTATTTTTAATAAAATCTCTTTCTTTTAAAATTGCATGATGTTTTGTGAAAAGAAATTGATTTTGAAGAAGAAAGGATATTTTCCTCAAGAATTCATTTCAAGTGTTTTATCAAAATTATTTTCCATCTAAGATAATAAAGGGTTCTGTTTCTATCCATATTTTTACATTGATTTGACTATGTTGTGATGGAATTATGTTTATGAATTCCTTTATCTTATATATATGGTTTTATGATGTCATGTTGTTTTAAGAATCCCATTTTTAATACATGGGTTATGAAATGATGTATGATTTATGATTTTGTGGCACAGATAAGAAAGGATTCATTAAGAGATGGGTGGGACCTATATCTCCCTCCAATGCATTGGGTAAAGATTTTATATCTCATGAGATAGACATGGCTGGAATGGTAGGTTATACCGGTTCAGTGAAACAGGACTGAAACGAGGATTACTCGATTCAGAAAGGGACTTTGTCCACTAAGATAGTCTTGGCAATGAGTCTTGACTAACAAGAAATGATTCTCTATGATTGTGTGTGTATGCCACAATGAGTAATGTTTTAAGTTATGATTTCATTTTCACTTCTATGATTTATCCCATTTTATGATATTATGAGCTCTTTTGCAGGTTATGATTTCCAAAAGCTATGTTCTTATGTATATGATGTGATTGATATTTCTTTTGTTTACCCTTACTGAGCATTTGAGCTCACCCTTTTATGTTTTCTTTTCCCCAGGATATAAAGAAAGGTTTTTTAGGTAAAAAAAAAGGAAGATCTTTATGGGAGATATTGAAGATCTTTCACCACGATTAGAAGAATACGTTCCGAGTTTCCAAAGACACTAAACTATTACGATCCTTGTGTGTGTGTTTTTGTTATGTACTAAGTATTCCGCAAATGTAATGTAATGTCCATGTACGTCAGGCTTCGGGTCTCTACAGTTGGTATCAGAGGCAAAGGAGGTAGGAATGTATCCGATCCTTGGGAACTCTCACATGTGAGCGTTGGACGAAGCATGGCTCTCCGCCCAAGGGCTTCATGCGGAAATGGCTGCCACTGGGGATGGTGGTGTGTCCCGCCCAGGGGGTGTAGCCACCCATGGAGTGCCCTGATAGGTATCAACTATAGTCCACTGGAAGTAATTCCAGACCGTTACATAAAACACACCCACTACTAGAAAAGCAGGTATTTGCGACGGGCTATTTGCGACGGGATCCCGTCGCAAATAGCCCGTTGCTGAAAACGCCGTCGCAACTAAACTTATTTGCGACAGGACCGTCGCTAAAGCCTTTTTTTGCAACGGGCATTCTCCCCGTCGCAAATAGTATTCCGTATTTTTGTAAAAAACTTTTAAAACAGTTATTGCGACGGGCCCGTCGCAAATAGTTTTTGCGACGGTTCCGTCGCAAAAACTCTTTTTTAAAAAAATAAAAAAAATTAATAATACTAGTATTTGCGACGGGACCCGTCGCAAATACTCTTTTCAAAAAAAAATAAAAAACTATTAATAATACTAGTATTTGCGACGGGCATAGTATCCCGTCGCAAATACTATAAATAAAATAAATAAAATAAATTATTAATAAATTATTTTAATTAATATAATAATAGAATTATAATTTACAAATGAAAATAATAAATTATTTTAATTACTGTAATAATAGTAGAATTATAATTCAAAAATAAAAATAATAGAATATTAATAAATAATTTAATTAATATAATAATATTATAATTATAATTCATAAATAAAAAAAATATTAATAAGTTATTTTAATTAATATAAAAATAATAGAATTATTTTACATTCAAATATTAAAATAATTCAAGTATTACAAAAAAATAATTAAATTATAATATTATAAAATTTTAATATATATATAAAATTTTATTATATAAATAAAATTTTAATATATATATAAAATTTAATATTATAAAATATAAATATTATTATTATTCATATTAATATTGTTATTTAAAAATATAATATTATTAATATTTTATAATGAGACAGAAACTACGAATAGAAAAAAAAATATTTTGATTTCACAAATTTTATAACAGAAATACAAACTCTAATCTGTAGGAGGGGGGGAGGGGGGGGAGGTGGGGGATCTGCAGATGGTGGTGGAGGAAAATCCATCCCTAAAGCATGAGTGAGTCGGCGCATGTACTCCATCTGCTCCTGATGCTGCTGCTGCCACCGACTCGTATGCTCCTCGTACAGCTGCTGCTGGCGTCGACGCTCCTCCTCATGCTGCTGACGCATCTGCTCCTGCTCCTGTCGGAGACACTCTATCTGTGCAGTCTGAGATCGCAACTGCTCCTCATACTGTGTATAAGAAGATGCACGAGATCCTCTCGAGCTGGACGCCGACATCGCAACACTGCCATAATAATCTCCGGGAGTCAGTCGAGAGCCGATACCAACTACCCGGCCCTTCTCGAAGGCATACTGGGTGGCCCGCATCCATGCCGCCTCATCAAACTGACGGGCAGTGGTCTGATCTGATAGCATTTTTGGAGGTCCATCCCTTTCAGCTGTTCCTTTTCTGAAATGAGATCTGTTTCTGCGAAAAGGATGATCAGTTGGAAGAAATCTGCGATGACAGTCAAAATAACAAGGTTTATTTCCATGAATGAGCATAAATTCTTTGTTCTCTCCCATACAGTAAGGACATTATTTCTGACCATGTGTACTCCAGCCAGATAACATCCCATAAGCCGAGAAGTCACTTATTGTCCACATCAATGCTGCTCTCAGTATGAAATTCTGTTTCGTTGCAACATCATATGTACTGACACCAGTACTCCACAATAAATTTAATTCATCAATCAATGGCTTCAAATAAACATCAATATTTTTCTTCGGATGTCCTGGAATTAGTAATGTCAAAAAGTTATATGGCTCCTTCATCAACATCCATGGAGGTAAATTATACGGAGTTAAAAAAACAGGCCAACATGAATATTGACTACCATAAGATCCAAACGGACAGAAACCATCAGTGGAAAGGCCCAGTCGAACATTTCTAGCTTCTAAAGCAAATGATGGATGCACTCTATCAAAATGTTTCCATGAATCACCATCGGCTGGATGATTCAAGCTTTTATCGGTTGAAATATTCTCTTTATGCCATGACATCATTGTCGCTGTATTCTTAGACATGAATAAACGCTGAAGTCTGGATGTAAGCGGAAAATATCTCAAATGTTTTACAGGAATCAAACCAGACTTCCCGTGTTTTCCTTCTTTATATCTCAGTTGCCCACATGTGGGACAACTATCCAACGACTCATTTTCCCCTGAATATAAAATGCAGTCATTTGAACATGCATGAATCTTCTGACAAGTAAGTTCCAAATTTTGAACCAACCTCTTACTTTCATAGTAATTTGCAGGTAAAACATTTCCTTCGGGTAACAGTGTTTTCAGCAATGAAAATATCTGGTCAAAACATGTGTTTGACATTCCGTTATCTGATTTGATAGCCATAAATGTTGCAACTGCTTCTAATTTGCTCATCTTACAGCCAGGATATAATGCATCCTCAGCAGACTTCAACAACTCATAAAATTCAGACGGTCCCAACTCAGGATTTGAAGCTATATCAGCCGGAGTTTCTGTATGTTGAACAGATGAACCTGCAACATCATGTACTAAATCTTGAAACCGGGATGGATCTGGAATCAAGTTGGTATCACCTGCTCTGGAACTGCGTTCACCATGTTGATACCAAAAAACATAATCTGCTTGAAAACCAAAACACAAGAGATGTTCCCCCACTTTGTCAAACGTGTCAAACGTTCTCAATGCACATTTTCTACAAGGGCATTTTATCTTTCCTTCTGAATCAAATTCTGAATTTGATGCCGCAAATGATAAAAAAATCTCCACACCCTCTATATATACTGGATTTAAACCAGAACCATTTGGATTTCTACGTTGATTTATCCATATGCGGTCATCTAATAATGACTGTTGACGACCTCGTTGTTCCATATTTTTCTATAAAATATAAAAGCATTACTGGTTTTGAATAATTTGTTAGAAAAAACACTCAAGCAAGGATTGAATATATTGAGAATAAAGCAAAACCTGTTACAAATATTGATAATTTTAATATTATATTGATTTTTTATTTTTTTAATAATACTAATATAATTTTTTTTATAAATATTAATTATATAATAATAACATCATTACATTATTAGTATATTTTATTATTAATATTAAAATAATATAATTTTTTATATTATATACAATTCTCCTTTCATCTGTGTGTTTCACATTCTGTCTCCACATGTAATAAGGTAATTATTCATAATTATTCCTAATTATTCCTAATTATTACAATCTATTACAATTTATTACTAATTGTTACTAATTATTACAATTTATTACTAATTATTACAATTTATTGCTAATTATTACTATTTATTACTAATTTAGAAATACTTAGCAATACTTAGCAAAAGGAAAACTGCTTGAATAATGAAAGGAAATTTGGTAATCATCGTTGTGGAGATGATTATAAATTTTCCCTTCATTATCCAAGCAGATTTCGTTTACTAATTATTAGTAATAAAAAAAATATTATCAATATTTACGAAAAAACAATATTATTATTATTAAAATAATAACAAAATTTAAAAAATATTAAAATTATCAATATTCATAACAGACTTTGTTCTATTATTAACATGTTCAAATCTTAAAGGGTCGCCAATTGTCAGGTCATGCGCAATAAAATGTTTGTGTCAGCCATGTCTAATGTAAACTCTATAATTGTCCTTGCATGGTTGATCACTTCGCAAGTAATGTTGCAATCAGACAAACCAAGTCATTCCCTTCTTATCTATAAGAATTATCTCACATGAACCTTTACATAGATCATTCTTCCTTAAAAATTTGAGGGGATATCATTATTTTTCCCTTAAATTTTCAAGGAAGAATGGTCTATGTAAAGGTTCATGTGAGATGATTCTTATAGATAAGAAGGGAATGACTTGGTTTATCTGATTGCAACATTACTTTTGAGGTGATCGACCATGCAAGGACAATTATAGAGTTTACATTGGACATGGCTGACACAAACTTTTTATTGCGCATGACCTGACAATTAGGAACCCTTTAAGATTTGAACATGTTAAGAATAGAGCAAAATCTGTTGTGAATATTGATAATTTTAATATTTTATAAATTTTTATTATTTTAATAATATTAATATTTTTTTCATAAATATTGATAATATAATTTTTTTTGCTAAGTATTCTTGAGTATTCCTGAGTATTCCTGAGTATTCGTGATTATTCGTGAGTATTCGTGAGTATTCATGAGTATTCGTGAGTATTCGTGAGTATTCGTGAGTATTCCTAATTATTACTAATTATTCCTAATTATTCCTAATTATTCCTAATTATTTGCAATTATTGGTAATTATTGGCAATTATTGGTAATTATTACTAATTATTACAAATTATTGGTAATTATTACTAATTATTGGTAATTATTACTAATTATTCCTAATTATTACTAATTATTCCTAATTATTACTAATTATTCCTAATTATTACTAATTATGACTAATTATTACTAATTATTCATAATTATTACAAATTATTGGTAATTATTACAAATTATTACTAATTATTGCTAATTATTGGTAATTATTCCAAATTATTGGTAATTATTCCAAATTATAGGTAATTATTCCTAATTATAGGTAATTATTCCTAATTATTGGTAATTATTCCTAATTATTGCTAATTATTCCTAATTATTGCTAATTATTACTAATTATTGCTAATTATTGCTAATTATTGGTAATTATTACTAATTATTGGTAATTATTGCTAATTATTGATAATTATTACTAATTATTGATAATTATTGCTAATTATTCCTAATTATTCCTAATTATTCCTAATTATTACTAATTATTCCTAATTATTACTAATTATTCCTAATTATTACTAATTATTCCTAATTATTACTAATTATTCCTAATTATTACTAATTATTACTAATTATTCCTAATTATTTGCAATTATTTGCAATTATTGGTAATTATTACCAATTATTGGTAATTATTGGTAATTATTCCTAATTAATCCTAATTATTACTAATTATTACTAATTATTCCTAATTATTCCTAATTATTCTTAATTATTCCTAATTATTCCTAATTATTCCTAATTATTTGCAATTATTCCTAATTATTTGCAAGTATTGATAATTATTACTAATTATTGGCAATTATTGGTAATTATTGGTAATTATTACTAATTATTACTAATTATTACAAATTATTGGTAATTATTGGTAATTATTCCTAATTATTACTAATTATTACTAATTATTACTAATTATTCCTAATTATTACAAATTATTGGTAATTATTACAAATTATTACAAATTATTGTTAATTATTGGCAATTATTCCAAATTATTGGTCATTATTCCAAATTATTGGTAATTATTCCAAATTATTGGTAATTATTCCAAATTATAGGTAATTATTCCTAATTATTGGTAATTATTCCTAATTATTGCTAATTATTCCTAATTATTGCTAATTATTGCTAATTATTGCTAATTATTGCTAATTATTGGTAATTATTACTAATTATTGGTAATTATTACTAATTATTGATAATTATTACTAATTATTCCTAATTATTACTAATTATTCCTAATTATTACTAATTATTACTAATTATTACTAATTATTCCTAATTATTACTAATTATTACTAATTATTCCTATTTATTCCTAATTATTCCTAATTATTCCTAATTATTTGCAATTATTGGTAATTATGTGCAATTATTGGCAATTATTACTAATTATTACTAATTATTGTTAATTATTGGTAATTATTCCAAATTATAGGTAATTATTACTATTTATTGTTAATTATTACTAATTATTACTATTTATTGTTAATTATTACTAATTATTACTAATTATTCCTAATTATTACTAATTATTGGTAATTATTACTAATTATTACTAATTATTACTAATTATTACTAATTATTGGTAATTATTACTAATTATTAATATTTATTCTTAATTATTAAAAATTATTACAAATTATTCCTAATTACCATTAACTATGAACAATACTAATAATTTAAATTTATTAATTAAGAAAACAATATAAACATAATTAAATTACAACTAATCAAAAATAATTGAAATTAATACAAAATTAAAAATAAATATTAAATTAAAATGAACATAAATACCTTGAAAATTGATGAGCTCTGATCGTTCTTCAAAACTTTAATAACAGCTCCGAAGAAAAAAATTAAACTGAACAAAAACTCAAATTTAGAAATAGAAATTTTAGAGCAGAAGAATGTGGAGAATGAGAATGATTTGAGAAAAACGGATGGGGGTATTTATAGGTTAGATTATTAGCGACGGGTCCATTTGCGACGGGAATCCCGTCGCAAATAGTATTATTTGCGACGGGCACCGTCGCAAATACCTTCGCCCGCATTTATTACGGTCAACCGGTAAATAGTTATTTGCGACGGGACCCGTCGCAAATAACATACTATTTGCAACGGGAATACTTTCCCGTCGCAAATACCTTTTACCGCCGCCGGTTATTTGCGTCGGGGAAGCCTATCCCGTCGCAAAAGACTACTTATTTGCGACGGGTAAAGACCCCCGTCGCAAATACCCATTTTTCCCGTAGTGACCCCTACCTCGAAGGTTTGTTGATGTCAGTGAGGATGGAAGGACGAGCATTAGTTCATTGTTATTAAAGAAGTTCCTTGTTAGAGAATGCATTCTTCCTTGGATAACAAGAGTCTCCAAGAGATCTCTTTAAGCCTCCCTTTCGCCAATGATTTCTCCCCAGCAAAATGAGGATCCAATCCAAATTAAATATGTTTATCAATTAATTGATTAATCTTTTTGTGCTTATGAATCAAATTTTATAGGGATTCTGAGGAAGTATTTCAGTATTATCATTCAAATAGAATGAGAAATTTATAAATTCATAGTCAGCATAAAACCATGCCTTTTAATGTCATTTTCTATAATATAATTTATCATAAATGGAGAAGTTGTTAAAGGTGATATAAATGTGAAAAATAGAGTTTGTAGTTGTGTATCAATCTCATGGTCTCGATATTAAAAGGAAGATTGAGTTTGATGGAAAATATAACCAAAATAGAAAAAATAAAATGGGCCTTCTATTATGAATTTTTTTTATGAAGCATGTGATAATTTTCCTAAGGAGACTAATAAATGGTTTAATTATATAGGGTGGGTCATCATGAAGTTGAATTTTGATGTGTTGGGTTGAGGTTAGCTAATGATGTGAAAAATGATAAATCCACACAAAATACACCTCCCACACATTAGTGTTTAAATTTCATTGACATGGGCCATAATTATTACAGTTCCCCCATTCCAAGGACTGATGTGAATGATAAGCCAAATAAACCAATAAAAAAAATGGATAAATGAAAAGATTATGATATTATAATTGATGAAGTGATCCATAATAATTGATAAATACTTATCCTCCCCTTTGTAGTTGGGATTTTTATGTTCGGTATTTTATGAATATTCCATATAAAAAATTTATTGTTCATCCTTTGGTAAAATTTAACATGATTATCATCCCCTACAAGGATTATGGAATAATAAAATAATATTTGATATACTATCAGTACAATGATTCAACCATGCTTCTAATGGAAATGTTTTGGGTATAAGATATGATTTTATTTAAGGAATAATGGGTGAATTTTATTCTAGAATCATTACAAGGTTTTCCTTTTTGGAAATGGTATGAATAATCATTTTATGATGTTTTTATGATTAAATTATTACCTCATAATATTTGGATTTAATCATATAGGATATCTTGGTATAACTATTTGTTGTGATTTATAATGACGAAATGTCATATAATTCTATTTTTACTAATCTCATAATCTTTTAGTGATTTAGGAATAAAAAAATCACCCTCATTTCGTGGAATAATAGATGAAGATTAATTTTATCAATGAACAAAAAATGGTGATATTTTGAAAAAATAAAGTAAGTATACCTCATTGTTAATATTATTAAAATTTAGGAAAGGTTGTTTAAATAATATGTTGTCGTGTTGTCATCATTTTCATGTGATATCAATGTCATATTTCATGAATCATTGGGTGATGGATTTTATTGTTAAAATTATCCTATTCATGTTCTCTATCACTCTAAATAGGAACACGATGGATAGATTTATCTTCCATGACCATGTTTTCACTTCTCACATATGTTCCCCATGGTGGAATCCTATTTATGAGTTACTTTGGGATAAAATTATGTTTCAATGTTTCCTTTGTAAAAGGTATTTTAATATAGATTTTTACGATGTGTGTTTCTATGAATGTAGAAATCAATTATTAAGAATTTGAAAACCTTGATAAATTTTGACGATGAAAATCTTTTTAAGGGGTATAATATAACACACTAATGTTTTCTAAAATATTTTTTCCATTACAATTTAATACATTTCTATACATTCCAAATGAAAGTAAAATGAATATAACATGTTTTATATGATATAACCTTGTTATTATTTTTCTATACAAGCCAAGGCTACCCTACATGAAATACTTAGATTATCTTGTGGTATAATAAATAATAATCTTGGCTATTTTTACTCATAATGTCTTCTTATTTCGATAGATATCATTACATTAAAGACCGTGTTTTAACGAATAAGAAAATATTTTTAAAATATTATCATTTAATGAAATAAGATATAATATTGCCATTAAATTAGCATTGATTACTAATATTTAATAACGTATGGTAATATATGGTTTAAAATATGAATTATATTAGTACCAAGTTAATTATGAATGAAAATTTTCACCAACTGAATATACATGAAAGATTATTATTTATATAATGACAAAGTACTTTTATCTTGATAAATTATATTAATTAAAATAATGACTGATATTAATGAAATATAAATTCTACATATTTAATATAACATTTTTAATATTTATCTAATAGTTTTTAGGGGCATAATACAATATCCAACCTAATTTCGTCCGAAAAACCCAAATTTTTCTTAAGGGTAATTTTATCCTGTTATAATGGAAAATATATATTTAATCCAATTTTATAAACATTTATATATTCAATTTGAAAATATAATCAAATATTTTTTATTTGGAATATAACAATTTACCTTGGATGAATATTTCATATTTTTTTGATAAGTCATAGTTTTTCATGAATAGTGAAAATTCAAAATTGTAAATTAAATATAATTTTCATCAAAAAAATTTATAGAAATAATTATTATTTATATTGGTTTTATATTATAAGTATATTATTTTGTATCATTTATTCCAATTCATTTTATTGAAATAATTACCACTGTTAGTTCTCAAAATAAAATATTTCAATCTTTGGAAATTGTTATCTTTTAAAATATGTTTTCTCATTATATCATGGAGATTAATTTTAGATTAATAACTAAACATTTTATATCTTAAATTATGAAAAATGGATTTCATATTTGGAATCCGTGGGTCCAAATTATGTAAATATATTTTTTCTTTTATTATAGGGAATATGAATAGTAATTTGTTTAATATATTAATTACCAATGTTAATGTTTAAATAGGTAATTAAGGGTAAAAAAATATTGCATGTGTTAGAAAATATCCCTAAAACATGCCATAATTTTATTGTATGTGTGGGATTAGAGGAAAATAATCCTTGGGCCAAAATTATAACCTTTTAGAAACTTTTTTGAGAGTAATATATTTATTATTTTTTATTTAATGAAATGTAAAATATCTCATACTCATATATTTGATAAAGATATCACTTTTTATACAGGGGTATACAAAACATAAAATAGACGATAAAAGGTCATTTGAAATTTAAAATGTATTTATATATCATGATAATTTTATTTTTATTTATATTAAATAAATATAAATCTTAATGGTTTATAAAATGATAATGAAAAAAATGATTAATAATGTGAAATATCAACAAAATTTTATTCGAATAACTGAAATAAAAATAATTTGATATAATTATTAGCATCCGTGAATTTTTTAAATTATAGTGACATTATATTGATATAATAAATGAGTTGTTTCAATGATATCTTGTTTTAATTATATTAATACAATGTCAAGTAATTAATAATGTTGAAATTGAAATTAATAATATTTTAAAATAAATAATATTTAATTAAATTCTTTAAAATTTATATAAATCTAAGATTAGGACACCTAATTTGTATATTTCCTAAAATTTCCAAAATGAATAATTATTCTGTTTTCTCTATATTATAGTAATTAAATTACCACTCAAATTGTAAATTATATGATGTAATTTTAAGAGTTGAAAGGGTAAAATAAGGGTTAATAATGTAGGTATTGAAAAATAATCTACACTTTCCAAATTTTCATTGGTTGAGAGTATATAAATACATAATAATCCCATATTTGAAATAAGAAACATTGGAACCTTTTGTAATTGAAAATTAATTATTATTTATTTCATATTTTAAGAGTTTCATATTATACTGGTCACCTCAATTATATTGGGGAACCTCATAACTCACTTATTCACATCACTCGGTTATGAACCCCTCCTTCCATTAATACCCCTCCTAGATGGAAATTAATAAAGGGAGTTAATGACCTCTGAGTCCCACCTCCCGTAGTCACTGGGTTGGAGACTAGCAAAAAATATGTACTGATATCCCAATATATGAAGCATTATCCTTTATAAGAAACAAAATAGGGAGATTGAATGAATCATCCACGACAACACCATGACATAAAATAAAAGGAAAAACAAACCCTTCCCACATGAATGCATAAAATATAACTGTTATATATACAATATGGTCTCCAATGTACATATCTAAATGTAAGGCTAATGAAGTGAAAAACGAAGTATTTCAAGGATAGATTTAGTAATTCCCAGCATGGTACATGTAATCCTCTAATAAACATAATTTATATATATATATATATATACCAAGAGAATACAGTAATACTCATTAGGAAAACTAAAGTATATCATGGAAATATGATAATCAGACTAATGCCCATATGGGAAAACTGTAAAACCAAAAACACCTAAGCACATATACTAACAAAACCTAACCTCACCAAGGCACTCTTACCAAGTAAAAACTTTTAGTTAATATAATATATTACAATGGACATTGATCATAGGATACCCCCATAAGATTTCCCACTGGTATGTTTCTCTTTACCATTGTTGTATGACATGGAACTCCCAAACATTCATTATAACACATCACATCTAGACCACAGACATATAGACCATAGAACAGATCATTCCCACACAAACCTAGGCCTCAAAACACATCCTTACTGCAAACTCTTATTCCTCAAAACACATCCCATCACATCTCTTATAGAAGACACATGGTAATTTATTTCACAACTCATCCTGAAGACTCATCAGTATTAAACCACCTCACCTACAAATATCTAGGGTAGCATGTCTCGTCTGAATACACTTGGTCCATAATAAACCTTGCCCAAAAAAATCTTGGATTTCACAAAAACCATGTTAATCACTAACATACCTCCATCCATCATATCATGTGCTATACCTACCATGCATGAAAATGATAGTAGAAATGACCAAGTACACATCCATTTGTACTCCTCACGATATGTTGAAAAGATCATCCACCACATGTTGATAAGGGGTTTCATCGAATTGTTCTCAACATAATTGGGGTTAATAGAGAAATAATATGGAAATAAAAGTATATATAAATAATACAAAAAAATCCATACCAACCGTTATGTTCTCATAAAAACAACCAACTCACAATACCATTACCTTTTCTCAAAGCTCTAAATGCACAACATCACACAACAAGCCACAAATCACATTTCACACTACACATTAATGAAACATCATTCCATGAACTCTTTATATATGGTAAATATTTTTTCTTGTTATCAATGAAGAGACTCTAAACATGTTCCGATATAAAAACTATTATCCTCTTTGGAACTCATCTTCCGATTTTATCGTATTAACACAAAAAACCCAAAACTCATAAGAAAGTCTAGAAACACATTATAGAAAAACATGTTTTGTTTCACTACTACATAATCAAACCACACCCACCAAAACCCCACTGTAAAACAATATTATCCCACATGAAATGGAATATTGATTTTAAAGATTTAATAAGAAATCCATTATTTGATTTTAATTATTAATTTAGCAGTTATCAGAGAAACTCTATGACCTAGGGGAATTCATTTATTTGCAGAATGTATATAGTTATCAAATTTCAATAGAAATAACACAAAATTAATTTCATAAACCATTAAGGTGCATAATAAATAACCCCCAAAAACCATTGTTTTTAGTTGGCTGTTGGGCCATAGAAATCCTAATATTAATAATATCAACAATAGAGAAAGATTATCTATCACTTTTCTCATCCTCCTGTATATTGATTTTTAAACCATTTCAATTATAATTATTTATCATAAATTAAGAATATTCATAACGAAAAACATCTACATACTCATCCTATATAATACACAATTAAGAAATATCAAGGAAATCCTGCATAAATGATATATAATTGGCACTTCTTGGTTTCTCCAAAAACAGGCATGTGCTTATAACACATAACCCTCTAGAGAAGTAGGATTCAACTGTTATAGAATTGAAACATGACACTCATTAGAATATGGATACTTCATGTCACATATATAGGGAAATAAACAAGGATTAAACTAGGGGAATGATATCACATCTTTATGACGATCATATCTGAGTGAAGGGATTAGATATAGTTTTGATTTGCCATTAAAGAATGATCTATCCAACACCATGTATTTTGAAAATTTCAAATCCTTCAGAATCATAGGGAAATAATGATATAATTTATTATATTATAATTGATCTCAAATACCTATAAATGTGGAACTAATCCTATTGTACATCATAGGATGAAATAAAAAGGGAAATAATAGATGAACATGGAACGCTACTAATGTGGCACTGCCAGCAAACACCACCCGATGAGGCACTGATGAAAAATTCACCACTAGAGAGGCACCACTTGAAGAGGAACTACCAGAAGAGAAGCTTCCAATTAGCCACTGAAAGCGAGTGACACCCATGGTGATACTCCACTAGCGATCCATTTCCCGAGTGAGACACTACTACTGAGCCACTGCCAGTAAGCCAACTCAAGGGAGAGAAATATCAAACAAGCCATCTCCAAGGTGATACACCACAAGGGTGAGATATCGATAGTTATACAGCTCTATCACGATACACCGATGTGTTGAGGAACTCTTATAAAAATATGGAAAGGTAGGAATTTTTCAATGTTTTTAAACGATTCACCTTTACTTCCCAGGACACCAAAAACCCAAGATTCCACACAAAAGTAATGATCTAGAAAGGTATATAACATTACATCAGATATGTAAAAAACTATTTACCCTATTGATAATTCAAAACCAACTCTAATTTTATGAAATTAGGGGTGTAAAAACTCATCCATCGAGATACCATTATAGTATCACATCACAATTCAAACACTACTATCAACTAAACTCATCAAATCTCAATGATAAGACAACTTGTATTGTTCTAAAGCTGGAGTGGAAATGTATACACCCAAAAATACCTCTAATGACATATATAAACAAGGCATTATCATCAGGGTTGATGACACATCCACCCAAAGACCACAAAACACATTACACATCCCCAAAAAACCATACCCTCTGAACACACTAATTGTAATGCCCCACCCCTAGAATCCCAAAGCCGATGCATTATTTTATTTAATTGGTGTGATTATAAGGAATCAAATCCTGAAAGAATGGATAGTTTAGTAGTAATGAAACATAAGATATATACATGAGTTTAATATTAGAGAATGATATGAAATACAACACATAAATTCTATTGGAATCATCAACTACTCCGATATTATCTCAAATAATCATTCATAACCAACTTCAATGCATATTGGGAAAAAATAAAACATAAGAAAATGGTATTCTCAGATACTTAGTAAGGGTTGGAAATATTGTAGAGGAAATTATAATCGCCAACCTCATGTATTTTGAGAAACTTAAAATACATGCCATTAAACATATACTTGAGCATAATATAGAAATAATAAAATCTAAATGAATAATTTCAAAATAAAACATATCCTTGGAAATTATATTAATTGATTAATCACATGTTTTATCAATAAATTTTTTCCTATTTAGAGAAATTCATATTAATGGATATCTAAAAAATTTCTTCATGGATTCATGGAATTAATCTATGAAGGTTTCATAATAGAATCTATTTTTTTCTTTTCTACCTTCCATGAATATATTATTTTCATGGATTCATGCAAAGATTCTATTAAATGGGTACGACCTCAACAAAAACCCTGTCTAGTTTTCCCCATGAAACCTACCAATGCACTAAGGGCAAATATCGGGCCCCAAAAATCCCTTACTAAATAAAATTCATTCCTTATATGAATGGGGTCAAACATAAACAACATATAAATTCATATTGAAATTAATATAATAATTTTAATTCATACTTCCCAATCAATAAACGTAACACTAACCATTCGAAGTAATATGATGAATTTTCTCAAGATAGAACTTAAACAGTCACAATAATTGTGAAACATTAATTAAAACATGGTAAACTATATCATAAAATATTTTTCCCAATTAAACATATGATTCAACATGAATGTTGAAATGCATGAAAATACTCTTATAAAATCATCGTGTAATTCCTGATAGAAATGTTATTTGTCTATGAAAACAATATTTCTTTTTGAAAAATATTTTTATAAAACAAGAAGTGAGTTTAGAAATATTTTTCATAATAAAATCAGTAATTTTTTAAATATAATGGTTTCTTAATAAATATTATATAGTTCACTTGAAAATATATATGAATTCAAGAAGTTCATTTGAAACAAACTTAGTATAAGGAAGAATTTTTTAAGGATCCTTTTAAAAAATGTAAGTCCCTACAAAAAAAAGATATATTATGGTTAGTATACAAATATAGAACATTCAAATAGAATTTATGAGGAGTACATAAGAAAAAGAATAATTTTATTGAGGAAAGTAGTGAATATGAGTAGACTAAATGATTATAGAGGTTCTTATAGAAAACCCTTACAACTGTTTGATCAATCAAACCAAATTCCCCAAAATTAATAATCATACAATTATAAATTAAATACCATGAATGTAAATATATTCATTAGATGGTATATAAATGGGTATTATACATACACTATACACAATAAATAGTTGTAAATAATGAATATCTCACAAAAGTTGAAATGGGATGAGGATACCCTTACCATATGCCTGAATGTGTTCTGCAATTGACCTTATGGTAACAAAATATTAAATTATACCCATTAATAATTTTATTCTGAACCCATTAAAAATAAATATGATTTATTATATTTTAATAAAGTTCATTTATGGCCTTCTAATGAGTTATATGATTTAATTTCATCATTCTGAATTTTCACTTCTTGATATTCATGATCAGTTCGCTTGATTATAAGTATGGAAGATCATGTGGAATGGAAATAATTCTCTTGAATTGAATTTATATATTATTAATTAAAACTTATATTTTTAAATATTAAAATATATCATATGGTTACATGGTATTAGGTTGAATCATTTTATAATCATTTAGTGATAATCCTTAAGCTTTTTACAGTGGTTTGTTGATCAGAAGGAACAACTTTTTTTCTATTATTTAGTATCATTTAAAACATATAGATCTATAACAAGTACATAAGATACATTACATATTTTGGAATCTAGTTTGACCATCAATATTCTCTCATGACCAGCATTATGGGGTAAATGATGAACACCAGTTCTTTATCCACGAATGTAGTAAATTGGCACCTCCGGAATGATGATTTCATTTTTCAGATAATAGAGTGGTGGTTCAGATATTGATTTTGTATTTTCTATTAACATGATATAATTATAGTATTTATATAATACTATAGTTATGAAATTAATTTGTATATAGAATATGAATTTATAATAATAAATAAATAATGAACATGAAAAAAAATAAAAGGAAAAGGAAGAGGATTTTACCTCTTGGATACTCATCCGTGAGAATCCATTTAAGAGGGTTGATTTTGGTATTTTAGAAATACCCATTGCTCATTGATGTGTGTAGAGGATATATAAGTGTATTTAGTCAGTACATTTACTATCATCAAGGCTTAAATAAGTGAGGAGAAGAGGAACTGAGTGTGGTTTTTATAGTGGAGGAGAGGGTGAATTTAGAATATTATATTCTTTATTTTATTAATTTGATAAATATGAGAAATTAGGTTTTTTTATTGTGAAAAAAACAGTAAAAGTGCATGTGAGTTTGAAAAAATGGTTTCTTAAATAAACAATTTTGAATGATATAGATTATTTATCTTATAATTTATTTATACATAACTTAAAGTATTTTACTATTTCAAAAACAATTCATGTTTTTCAGAAAAATCTGAATCATTTTTCATAACCATTTTTTTAACATACAGAATAAAACAAGGGACTCTATTTTATCAAAATTAATTTCTAAATATGAAAATTTTAATTTTCATTTAAAATATCTTTTACAGGAAAAATAATGTTTTTCAAATTAAAACTGATTTTTTTAACACCGTGAAAAATTAACTGAGGTCTTGTAAAATAATAATAAAATAATAGGAAAATGAAATATTGATTTATAAATACATGTAATGGAAATAAATTTTATTTTAAATATATTTATTAATTATAATGATGAAATTGAATATTTATTACACACAAAAATACCGACACTTAATTATAAAATTAGAAAATAGTATATTTGATTTCTAAGGTGACTAAATTTTATTTATAATATCATGGGTATGGTTACTATATGTATGGGACATTTTACTATTCATAATATTTAATTAATATTCATAAGGGTAACAATTCTATTTGTAATGGTAAGTAACTATTTAGAAAAAAATATGTTGATCCTAACAGACACAAAATATCTTACTGATCAAAACAATGTATATCCATCTTTTCAAATTCAATTCAGAGTGCTGTAAATATTATGTTTCAGGGCCAGGTTTTAAATATCATACATAATAATTTATAATATCAATATGTTTCTTCATAGAGACTCCGTGTTTTGTGCATCACTTTTTATATTAAATTTATTAGTAAATTCGTTGGGTGTTATATTCTCCCCTCCATCAATAAAATGCATCCTCACAATTTTCACTTCAAAATATAAAGGATGACACTTAAAAATTTATTTTGGGAATACAGACATTGGAAATGGGGTTAATAAAACATAACAATAAAAATATCCAATGAAAAAATGTGAAGGCCACCAAAAAATTATGCCTTTGAATAAGATAACTTTGGAATAAAGTGAAAATATAGCCATGGAATAGAAATATAACCATCATTTTCTGATAGAGAGTGATGGAGAATATTTCCATTATAATTTTAATCATCATAAAATGGTAAATCCATGATTAGTTAATATGCCATTTATATCTTATAATGAAAATTAATCAGATGATGTTTTTCCCAAAATTCATTTTCCTATAGTTGAGGGTTCCTTTTACTATCCAGATAAGAAATTTATAAAATAAAAATACATGAAGTTATAATCTCATCCTCTGGTTGATCATCTATTTGTCTCCACTTCATTTACGAAACCAAAGTATATATATTCAATATTTTTTTTATAGAATATCTTTGACCAAATGATCCAGAACGCATTCCTTCTGTATTTAAAGTTGTACTAAAACTAAAAAGGTTGGAGCAAGTTATCCAAAATTATACTTTAGCATTAATTAATTCCATAATAAGTTAATCTTAGGAATCATTCTAATTATGTATATTTAAAATATAACGTCCAACGATTTATAGAAAAGGACACATTACATCATATTTTCATCAAAACAACATAATATATCTCTTCTTTTCATAGGTAAAACATGTGAATACCATGATTACCTTTAAATCCTTATAAAACAAGAATTATTCCAATTCTTTAATGAAGTATCACAGTATTACACAATATAAAAAAATTACTCCACATTGTCTATAGTAACAGCATAAGATTGGACTTTATCTCATTGTGTCATTTGATTTATATTCCCTTGGAACTTGTGGAATTCATTTTCATAGTGCCTCATATCATTACAGTTTAAGAATTGGTCATTATAAAATTCATTATTTCTGTTGAAATCCGAAATATAAAATAATTTTACACCTCATATTAAGAAAACTACATTTAATTTTAAGCATGTGCCAATGTGTTTCCTTCCAAAAGTATCACAAGATATAAAGTCCATCTATTCCTTCATCCATTTATCATTGTTTTTCTCAGATATCATCATTTTCAATTGTTTACATTCTGAACCATAAGACTTATATAATTATTTTCCTATCTTGTTACCACAAGATATTAAATATTTATATAATGATAATGTTTGGGAGACTAATTACCTTTATATAGTTGTGTTAATACCATCAATGAGATGACCAATATTTCAACACAGATTAAGTACATAGTTCGTGGAATGCCTTGATAACCTTTTAGAGTTGACTTCATTCATGGATAGAGTATATTCTTATTTTTTCCTCAAACTAAAAAATTGTTTTTCCATACCTTCTCCTACTTCATGAGGAAAATATTTTTCTAATAAAATTTCATTAAAATACCTCCATTCTACATTTTCAATTTCATCCTCCTCATTTATGTTTTGGATTAGTGACCACCACTACACAGCATATCCTAATAAATGAGAATATTCCATAACAAAATACTCCCTTTTGTTACATTCCCATGAATTAAATATCTTTAGTAAGGAATGTATCTACTTCTCATCTAAAAATGTGTTTGTAGTTCCATTGAGTGGTGTATGTTTTTTGACATAAAGTATTCTATCATTTTTCATCCATGTTGTATATTAGGATACTCTATATAGGTACAATTATTGTTCATAACCTGATTCAGCTATTCCAGTATAATTATATGTTTCTCGGCACAATTCATAGCTCCATTATTGACATCATTATCTTGCATAGGAGGGTAATCACTACCAGGGATACGTGTGTTGAAACAATTTACATTCCTTCCACTATGTACCTTTTCTAAAAAATGGCATGCACTATATTAGGTTATGAATCTTATGTAAAATATTAAAATATAAAAACAATTAACTTTATTTGATATATTATGCACATATATTGTCATATTCATAATCATGGTTTCATGGGGACATATTTAATTCTAAATTAATAATAATTATTTTTAAATAAAATGTGACATACCATAAGAAAATCCCCATGGAGTTTCAAACCAAGTGTGCAATAAAGACTATTTTCATGTTCCAGGTTACCCCGAGTCAAGCTTTGGATACCTTGTCAGAGATGATACTCATTGGTACATATGTTCCAGAACCACATCAACCATTACTATCCAGATAGAATTGTATTTTTTTGATGTTTCACATAATCTCTTCTTCACAAAAATTCAAGGATTCTCTTATCATTTTATCCTTAATGTGAAGCATGTGGTTTTATTTCCTAATAAAAATTTACATAATCTATTTTTGTAACGACCCGAAATTTTTAATAAATCTTGTTTCCTAATTTTTTGTGTTATTTAATTTTTTTTATACTCAACAAAACTGTTTTATTTGATAACATGAGTATAAACAAATTGATACCGTTGGGTTTCTACTGTTATATGACCATTGGTCAATATGACCACTGGAAACTAAAAGTTTCGATTATTGTCTCTAAATACAAGTGATCTTGGTTAATTAATATAGAAAGAAGCTTTTATGGCCTCACCCAGTAGTCTTGGACCAATCGAAGCCCGTCTAACAGAACTTGGGAAGGGGGTAGCACCACTGGGCATTGCTCTATATCAAACCCAAGTCAAACTTCATCATTGGAAGCTAAAACGGAATTGCCTTCACCAGAAGCTCAAACTGATATAAATTACTACTCGTGTGATATTGGTCGAGCCTCTATTAGATTCTATCACCTTAGCACACATTACACATAGGTCCTATGCGGGTGTGATCAGGGGCTATGTAAGAAGACCATAACTGCCTTGTGTAATCTTTTGTTTTAAATAAAATTTTTTATTTCTTCTTATGATGATGTTTATGAATTTTCAAATGTCTGGATAAATATAGTATGCATACTTTTGGTGAAAGGATATTTTAAAAAATGTTTATGTAAACCTTAAATAATTAAAAATGCGTAATGATTTTCAAGAAATGGTCTTATATAATTATGTTTAGTTTGAAATTTAGAGGCTAATAAGATCAAATTAATTTTTGATGAAAAGTAAATTATGAATAGTGATTTTATGCTTAGGATTAGTAGTCTTACCAAATGGATTAGTAATCTCACTTAAAGAAAGTATTAATATAATCTAGGCACCTTGATTAAGTTATGTGATTCAATAAAATGGTGAAATAACGGCTTCATAAATTATTATTCAAGTATTAGTTTTTTCAGGCGAATAGTGTTTTTTAATTAAAAATTAAATGAAAATTTATAGGAATATTATTTTTATAAAATGGACTTTATTTTTTGACCTCAGAGCATCGATATTATGTTATGGTAATTTTTGGGGATTTTTCTGAAAAAAATGAATTCTCGGTGAATAGTGTTTTTATTTATAAATAAAATTAAAAATATTTATAAAAATATTTTTATAAAATGTAGTTCATATTTGTAATTAGAGAATCGATATTTGGTTAAGATGATATTTTGGGATTTTTCTGAGCAGGATGAATTTTTCAGTGAATAGTAAAAATGCAGTTTTAGGGTTTCGGTTTGTTTAATGACATCATAACTGTGTGATGATGATGTCATGAGATATTTTAAGGGTTTTCCGAGCAAAGGTGATGAATTATTGTATTGGGGGCCCCATGTGGCCTAACGCCATGGTAAATATCATGGGAGAGCCCATGGTTTTGAGAAAACCACTTGTGAGTTGTCCCTTGGCCATTAATGCCTTGTCCCCTCACTTCCCCTATAAATACCCACCCTTTCGTCCCTTATTTTAACCCCCAACTCTCCCCCAATGAATATCTTGTCTCATTACCTCTTAAGGAGTCCTCTCAAGGTACCCCCAAGCCCTCAAGGACCCAACCATTGAGTTGTAAGAGATGTGATTTAAGGTAAGGGATCCCACCTCTCTATTTCTTTTCAAGTAAACTCATTTCTGTCATTTATTTTATGCTCCATGATCTTATGTTGGAGGATGTTCTTTTATATTCCTCTTAATTCCATTTAAATTTTTATATTATTAGATACCCCCTCTTTCTCTCACCAATTCGTTTTATGAATGTTTAATTGACGCTGTTAGGCTGCCGAATTTTTAAGGGATTCTTTCACCTTTCTCCTTTTTTAATGTTCTACCTTCATGTCAAGTATTTCAAGATCCTTTTTATTATGTTTGAGTCTGATATCTATATATATTATACTGATATATTATGTTCATATGATGATAGACCCAATTTGATCTCATCAATTCATTTTTGTTGAAGTTTAAGTGACGCTGTTAGGCTCCCGAATTTTTAAGGGATCCATTCACCTTTTCCTTTTTTCAAAGTTCTACTTTCATGTAAAGTCATTCAAGTTACTTTTTATTATGTTGGGGTATGATCTCTATATCTATTATAATGAACTTTTATGTTCACATGATGAGATACTCTATTTTATCTTGTCAATTCATTTTTGTTCAAGTTTTAGTGATGCCGTTAGGCTCTCGAATTTTTAGGGGATTCTTCCACCTTTCTCGTTTTTCAAAGTTATACTTTCATGTAAAGTATTTCATGTTCCTTTTTATTATGTAGGGGTATGATCACTATATCTATCATACTGATCTTTTATGTTCATAGGATGAGAGACCCTATTTTATCTCATCAATTCAATTTTTTTGAAGTTTAAGTGACTCCGTTAGGCTACCGAATTGTCATAAGAGAAATCTTATTTTTGTATTCCTTCTATGTTTTTTATTTCATATGGTATATCATTCAAATTTTATTACCATGTTCTTATACCATTTATATTATGTCCCTATACTATTTTATGGATCATTTATTAGTGGTTGACCCATGTCCCCTCTCTTTTCAATGTTTTATAAAAACCCAAAACATAGCTGTTATGCTGTAGAATTTCCAACTCAATATGTCTATCTCTTATCCTAAAATTCATTTTATTAAGTGAATAATCAGAATGGGAATTCACATATATACTAAAATGTTCTATTTTAAATTTGTGGATTTACATTCATGAAACCTGCTTTCCTTTTCTGTGGGTTTAAAGTGACATAAAGATCATGTCTTTAAAGTCGTTTTGAAAATGCTATGATTTTAAATGGAAACACATATCTTTTATGATATATGGGTTATTTATGAAATATTTAATGATGATATATGTGGCTCACATGATAATAATGAAAAATTTAAGGTTGTGCCCTGATAGTGCTGCAATGCATTGGGTAACGACTTAATATATAGAGATGACCATTTAGACTGATACCTTGGTGAATAACCATGGTAATTTGTATTGACACCTTGGGGATGGACCTAGGTGAAACTGAAATGACTGTCTTTGTAAAATTTTGTAGTCAAATCTTCAAGTTATTAAAAACGTTATTTTTATATGCCTCCTGATTTCTTTCTCATGCCTTAAAGTTCTTTTCATGACCTTATTGAAGTATCTCAAGTTCACATGTCAAATGTTCCTCTTGTTTCCCTTACTGGGCCTTCTGCTCCACCTTTCTCTTGATGTACGTCCCCAGGTTATGAGATGCAGTATTTAACATAGGATGAACTTAAAGAGAAAGATTTCAATTGTTTAAGAAGAATGTTTTATGTTGTTTTCATGTATTATGTTCCTGGTTTCCAAGACACTAAACCTTAAAGATCCTTCGTTTTGTGTAATGTAATGAATTTTATGCGATAAAAAGGGGGGATGCTATAGTTGGTAGGAAAGGATGGTTTAGTTATTTGAGTAAATTAGGATATAAAAACATTATTAAGAAGCATGTAGAAAAGTTTAAATATAGGAAATATTCCTGGTATTTTGGTGAATATTGAGTAAGGTGTTTCAAAGAAAATACATCCCTATCTGGATACGAGCAGGTAGAGGTGGCTCTAGCACAGATGTACATAGGGGTAAAACCCAAAAACACCGCTTTGAGCTAGACTCCAATGGGAACTGGTACACGATAACGAGCCTTACTGCACTCTTAGTTATGACACTCCCAAGGGATATGATTTTTTAAATTCATAAGCTTAGTATGAAACATTATTAAAGGAACAAAGATAACATTAAATAAAGATTCACATAAGAATATATGATCATGGATAACCTAGATTGGTACCTAGGGGATCACAAGTTAGAGTATACTTTTCTTCTACAATTTTATCCTTCTATGCATTAAGTTTACTTTTCATGATTATTGGCTAAGTATTTAAACCCCCTAATTATACTTTCTTGAATTAGTTAATTGCGGGAAATGGAAGAACATGTCCCATCAACCAATGAAATAGGAAATGTGATGATTTCCCTATTAATATGACAGAGATGATTAGGGGATGAAAATATGATTATTATTTTGGAAGACGTTCAATATTTTGGGAACCCAAGATGGTCAAGGTAAATAGATTAATATGTTATTTTCTTTGTGGAGTAAAGGTTGAATTATATTTTGAAGAATTGACGAAATTAAGGTGAACTTATAGTAATTTAGGTTACTTATAGAAATGATTAACCAATCTTGGGGGAAATCGGTTTAGGTTAGTTACTTTTTCTATATTATGATAAGAGTGGTTGATGTTGTTTGGAGATAAACAATAAATTTTATCATGGAAGACTATGTTATCAAATCCATCTTATATTTGGGTTTCAATATTAGTTTGGTATATTTTGAGGAATTTTGAGGACAGTTATTTATGGAATGGTCTATGATGAACTTTGGGTAGTACCATGAAACTTTAAAGATTTAAAATTAGATTCGCTTCCTATGGGATTCATTCTTTTTGAAGAATTTTTTTATCTTACCCATTCTGTTTTTGGGATTATATTTAAAAATAGAAGAAATTGATTGTTAATCTATTGTGGACTAAGTGGCTCTCAAGAAGATGATTCTTGTGTTTTGATGAGACCAAGTATTTTTGAATGGTCATAGTTTGGGGAAAAGATTACTTTTGGGTAAATACTTATTAAAGGATGAAACTCTACTTAAATTATGTATATTTCCTAATGTTTTTATTATATGTATTAAATGAATTACTCAAAATAATGAAAAGGAACATAAAACAAAAACATTTTTGGTTTACGTTTCCTTCTGGGTAATCAATGACCATTTACACACATCCTATGTTTGTGATTTTCTTGTGGTTAACTTTATCCTAATAATGTTTTCTGCCACTATCCCACAGAAATTGACCCTTTGTTTTTCTTCCATATTCATGATTTCCTACATGGAATCCTAGTATGGGTTAACTTGGGTGACCTTTGTACATCCTTTTATTTCTCTTAAAGTAATAGTTTTATTGACTCCTTTTCCTATGTGGGACTTTTAATGAAATTTCAAAACCCAATTTTAAAAATTTCAAGGACACAATTTCTTATGGGGGGAAGATTGTAACGACCCGAAATTTTGAAAAAATCTTGTTTGCTAATTTTTTGTGTTATTTTATTTTTTTAATAGTCAAAAAATTGTTTTATTTGATAACATGAGTATAATCAAAATGATACCATTGGGTTTCGATTGTTATATGATCGTCGGTCAATATGACCGTTGGTCAATATGACCATCGGAAACAAAAAGTTTTGACTATTGCCTCTAAATACAAGTGATCTTGGTTAATTAATATAGAAAGAAGATTCGATGGCCTCACCCAGTAGTTATGGACTGATCGAAGCCCATCCAACAAAACTTAGGAATGAGGTAGCACCACTGGGCTTTGCTCTGGACCAAACCCAAGCCGAACTTCATCGTGTGAAGCTAGAATGGAATCCCCTTCGTGAGAAGATCAAACTGATAGAAATTACTACTCGTGTGATATTGGACAAGCCTCCCTCAGATTCTATCACCTTAGCACACCTTACACTTAGGTCTTATGCTGGTGTGATAAGGGGCTATATAAGGAGACGGTAACTACCTTGTTTAATCCTTTGTTATAAATAAAAATTTTGATTTCTTCTTATGATGAAGTTTATGAAATTTCAAATGTCCAGATAAATATAGTATGCATACTTTTGGTGAAAAAATATTTTATAAAATGTTTATGTAAACCTTAAATACTAAAAAATTTGATATTATTTTCAAGAAATGGTCTTCTACAATTATGTTCAGTACAAAATTTAGAGTCTAATAAGATCAAATTAATTTTTGAGGAATAGAAAATTATAAATTGTGATTTTATACTTATGATTAGTAATATGACCAAATGGATTAATAATCTCACTTAAATAAAGTATTAATATAATCTAGGCACCTTGATTAAGTAATGTGATTCAAAAAAATGGTTAAAAAATGGTTTCATAAATTATTATTCAAGTATTAGTTTTTTTAGGTTAATAGTGTTTTTTAATCAAAATTAAATTAAAAATAATTAGAAAATTATTTTTATAAAATGTACTTTATTTTTGAACTCAGAACAAAGATATTATGTTATGGTAATTTTTGGGGATTTTCCAGAAAAAAATGAATTCTCAGTGAATAGTGTTTTTTTTAAAAATAAAATAAAATTATTTAGAAAATTATTTTTATAAAATAGGGTTCATATTTGTAATTAGTGCATCTGTATTTGGTTAAGATGAAATTTTGGTATTTTTCTGAGGAAGATGAATTTTCAGTGAATAGTAAAAATGCAGTTTTAGGGTTTCAGTATGTTTAATGACATCACAACTTTGTCATGATGATTTCATGAGATATTTTAAGGTTTGGAAGACCAAAGGTGATGCAGTATCGTATTGGGGGACCCATGTGTCCTAACTCCAAGGGAAATACCATGGGAGAGCCCAGGGTTTGAGAAAAACACTTGTGAGTTGTCCCTTGGCCACTAATTCATTGTCCCCTCAATTTCCCTATAAATACCCACCATTTCCTCCTTTATTTTTCACTCCCAACTCTCCCCCAATGAAGATAAGGTCTAATTACCTCCCAATTAGTCCTCTAAAGGTAACCCCAAGCCCTCAAGATCTCAACCTTTGAGTTTTAAGGGATACATTTTAAGGTAAGGGATCTACCACTCTCTTTCTTTTCAAGTAATCTCCTTTATGTCAATTATTTTATGCTCCAAGATATTATGTTAGAGGATGTTATTTTATATTTCTATTATGTCCATTTTAATTTTCATATGATGAGATACACCCTATTTTTCTCATCAATTCGTTTTAAGAAAGATTAAGTGATGTCGTTAGACTGCCAAATTTTTAAGAGATTCTTTCACCTTTCTTCTTTTTCAAAGTTGAACCTTCATGTCAAGTATTTCAAGTTCCTTTTTATTATTTTGGGGTATTATCTCTATAACTATCATACTGATCTTTTATGTTCATATTATGAGAGACCCTATTTGATATCATCAATTCATTTTTGTTGATGTTTAAGTGACGCTGTTAGGCTCCCGAATTTTTAAGGGATTCTTTCACCTTTCTCTTTTTTCAAATTTTAACTTTCATGTCAAGTCTTTAAAGTTTATTTTTATTATGTTAGGGTATGATCTCTATATCTATCATACTGATATTTTATGTTCACATGATGAGATACCCTATTTGATCTTGTCATTTCATTTTTGTTGATGTTTATGTGACGCCGTTAGGCTCTTGAATTTTTAAGGGATTCTTTCACCGTTCTCCTTTTTCAAAGTTCTAATTTCATGTCAAGTCTTTCAAGTTCCTTTTTTTAATGTTGTTTTATGATCTATATATCTATCATACTGGTATATTATGTTCATATGATGAGAGACCCTATTTGATCTCATCAATTCATTTTTGTTGAAGTTTAACTGACGCCACTAGGCTACCGAATTGTCATAAGAGAAATCTAATTTTTATCTTCCTTCTATGTTTTTTATTTAATATGGTATATCTTTAAATTTTCATTACCATATTCTTATACCATTTATATTTTTTCTCTCTACTATTTTATGGATCATTTATGAGTGGGTGACCCATGTCCCCTCTCTTTTAAATGTTTTCTAAAATCCTGAAACATAGTCGTTATGCTGGAGAATTTCCGTCTCAAAATGTCTCTCTCTTATCCTAAAATTCATTTTATTAAGTGAATACTCAAAATGGGTAACCACATATATAACAAAATTTTCTATTTTAAATTCTGGGATTTACATTCAATAAACTTGCTTTCTTTTTCAGTGGGTTTAAAGTGACATAAAGATCATGTCTTTAAAGCAGTCTTGAAAACGTTATTATTTTGAAAGGAAACCAAATTATTTTATGATATATGGATTATTCATGAAATGTTTAATGATGATATATTTGTCTCACATGATAATAATGAAAAATTTTAGGTTGCGCCATGATTGCACTCTAATGTAATGGGTAAAGACTTAATCTCTAGAGATGACCATTTAGACTGATACCATGGTGAATAACCTTGGTAATTTTTATTGACACCTTGGGGATGGACCTTGGTGAAACGGAAATTATTTCCTTTGTAAAATGTTGTAGCCACATCTTCATTTTATGAAAAAATTAATTTTTATATGCCTCATGATTTCTTTCTCATGCCTTAATGTTATTTTCATGACCTTATTTAAGTATCTCAATTTCACATGTAAAATGTTTTTCTAGTTTCCCTTACTGGGCCTCCTGCTCACCCTTTCTCTTGATGTATGTCCCCAGGTTATGAGATGAATTATTGAACCTAGTATGAACTTATTGAGAAGCCTTTCAAGTGTTTAAGAATATTTTTTTGTGTTGTTTTCAGGTATTATGTTCCTGGTTTCCAAGACACTAAACCTTAATGATCCTCAGTTTTGTGTAATGTAATGAAAGTTTATGTGCTAAAAAGGCAGGATGCTATAATTTTATAAGGTTTCTACTAAAATTCTTCTAATACAAACGTTAAGGACCCTAACCCTTGTATCATATATCTGTTGTATTTCTATATTATATTTTTATGATTAAAAATAATTTATTTCCTCAAGGGCCAAATAGATTATTAGTTTTGAAATAAAAGATGAAAAAATGAGATCAACATTACAACATGAAGTGGGATAAAACAAATAGATTCTATTGGAATCATACAAGGATCTTATATTATCCCCTCATCTCATTCATAATATACTTCATCCAATCTAGGGTAAAGTATAAAATATTAAATGGTTGAGCTCATAAGGTCATTAATGGTTTGTAATACAGAGGAAGTAATCCTAAACATAAATATTAAGCATGACGAGAAACTAAAAACACCTAATTTTAAAAAAGTAGTTGAGCATAAATTGGTGGGAGGAAAAGTTGAATAAAAAATTCCATAATATAATATTAGCATGAATATTCTACTAGTTAAATAATCACATGGACTATCACTTACTTGTTTAATAATGAGGAAAATGAATAACGATGGATATATAAAACATACCGTCAAGGCATTATGCCATGAAAAAAAATCCACGATTCATTTTTGAACCTATTATTTTTATGGCTACATGAGAATAATCTATTTTTATCACTATGTCATGCACCAAGTGGGTAAGGCCTAGACCAACACTGTATCTAGATTGTGTCATGATACATATAGATTCATTAAGTGTCTATAAAGATCTCCACCAATCACTTACTAATTCCAATTCATTCCATATTTTTAATGGGTGAATAAAAAAACTAATACATTCATATTGAAACTATTAAACAAAATGCAATTCATATTCCCCAATCATTAAACACAAGACTAACCATTTAATGTAATATGGTAACTGGTTTCCAGAGAAAACATCCATAGTCAAAATAATCATAAACCATTAAATTGTAAATTGTACATGAAATAACTAAATATATATCCAAATTAATCATATGAATCCACAAGAGTGATTTTTTAGATGAAATAATCTTACAAAATCATCATGTAATTCTTGATAGACATACTCATTAACATTGAAATGAAGAATTTTTTGGAAAATTATTTTTATAAAATATAAATTAAATTAATGAAGTTTTTTCATAATAAAATTATTTATTTTATAAAACTAATGTTGTGTTAAAATATAACATATATTGAATTTGAAAAGAGGAAAGAATTCAAGAGTGTTCCTTCAAAACAGGCTTGTTATTGAGAATTTTTTTTGAAATATAATTTAAAAGCATGTAAATATCCATAAAATAAATAAGGAATATGAATGGTAAACATATATAGAAAATTTAAATAGAATTAATTTGGATTAAATAAGAATAAATAATAATTTTTTGATGTAATTATAGAATAAGAGTAACTATAATAAAAATGGTGGTTCAGGAAGAAAACAATTAGCAATTTATAATCAATCAAATCATATGCCCCAAAATTAATATTCAAGAAATGATAAATTAAATTCCATGAAAATAAATATATTAATTACATTGTACATAAATTGATAGTTTATCTACACCATACCCAAAATATAATGGTGAAGAATGAATATCTAAAAAATTGGAATCGAGATGAGGAAACCCTTACCTTATGTCCAATTGTGTTTTACACTTGACCATAAGGTACTATAAAATAAAATTAAACCCATTAATATCTAACCAATAACCTATTATTCATGTATAAAATTTATTATTTTTGACTAATTATATTTATGGCCTTTTTATAAGTTATAAGATTGAATGTTGTCATTCTGGTGTGTTCATTTCTTGATATTTACCATTGATTCACTTGATTATAAATATTGTAGTTCATATGGAGAGGATATAATTCTCCCGGATTGAATTTATATATTATTAAGGAACCCAAAGATGTTTAAATGTTTATATATATGTATATTTATCATTTTTTTACATGATATGAAGAAAAATCATTAGATAAGTTATTTAGTGATAATCGCCTAGATTTTTAAACTGGGTTTTCGATCAAAATGAACTAGTTTTGTCTATTCTTTAGTATCATGTAAATATTATGTATCCAAAATCCTTAAATAATATATAATAAATATTAGAAAATATTTTTAAACCATAAAAATATTTTCATGATGAGCACGGATGGAGATATTGAAAATATGATAGTTCGTTTTCCACAAAGGTTGTAACTTAGAACCACAGAGACGATGATTTCATTTCTAAAATAAAAGAGATATTGTGAGGAGATTGACAATGAATATTTAATTAAAATGATATAATTAAATTATATATATGATAATGGATTTATCATGATCATTTGGGTGGTACATGTGAGGTGATAATAATAAATAAAGAATGAACTTGAAAATAAAATAAAAAGAAAGGCAGTGGATTTTACCTCTTGGATACTCCTCCTTGGGAAACTCCTTAAGGGTGTTGATTTTGTTCTTTTGGAAAGAAAAAAAGATTATTTATGTATTTATAGGCTATGCAAGTGTATTTTTTATATCATTGACTGGATTAAAATCATATATAAGTGAGGAGAAGAGGGATTGAGGGGTGGTTTTTATTGTGGAGGAGAGGGGCGGTTTTTGAATATCTTATTCACAATTTTATTAATTTTCTCAATATTAGAAATAGGTTTTCATTATTATGGACAAAAAATATATTATGTTCATGTTAGTTATAAGTAATGGTCTGTCATGTCTTTCATGATGAAAGGAATGATGTATTTATCTAATAATATATTTATACGGTAAATTATAATATTTTACTTTTCACCAAAAATTCCAGTATTTAAGAAATTCCAAAATATCACCATAAATATTTTTTATTATGTAGAATATAAAACTTTACTCCATTTTTTCAAAATAACTCTAATTCCGATAAATTTATTTTAAAATTAAAATATTCATTTACACAAAAATACAATTTATAAAATTAAAACAGCTTTTATAACACCTATAAAAATAAACTAAGGTATTATTAAATTATAATAAAATCATAGTAAGATATAAAATTAATTTATGAATATATTATATGAAAATTATGTTTCTTTTAAATAAATTTTTTAATAATAAAGTTGTCATTAAATATTTATTACTCAGAAAAATACCAACATATAATTATTAATTTTTAAAATATTTTATTTTATTTATAGGGTGGCTATATTGTATTTATACTTTCATGGGTGATGTTACCATTCATAAGGATCATATTACTATTTATAAATCCATATTACTATTCATAAAGGTAACATTATTATTCGTAATGCTATGTTACAATTCACTAGAAATTATGTTTACCCTATTAGACTCTAAATATATTAATAAACGCCACCATGTATATCAGTTCCTCAATATTCATATCATAGAGGTGGAAAAAATATGTTTGAAGGATCAATTATAAGTATCTTTCTTACATGATAATAATAATAATTTGTTCTTTCAGAGAGACCCAATGTCGTGTAAATTTAATTTTCTTTTAAATTTATTTGTAAATCATCGGGGTCTTATATTAAAGCATCATTAAATAAATTATGTCCTTTAAATTATCACATAGAAAGATACATGTTGACACTGTAAAATTTATTTTTGGGATACCCACATTGGAAATGGGGTTAAAAAAACATACCGTTAATAATATTGAATGGAAAAATTATGAAGGTCACCACAAAATTAGGACTTCGAATAATTTAACATTATCTTATAGTGAAAACATAATGATGGATGATAAATATTACCATATATTTTTTATAGATAGTGATAGAGAACCTAGTCATTAGAATGTTAAACATCATTAAACCAAAAATCTATGATCATTTAAAAAGCGATTGATTACCATTTTGCTCCAAAATCATTTTTTATAGTTGAGGTTTTATTTTTCTATCCAGATAATTACATCATAAAATATACATAATTGATTTTATATTTTCATCTTTTGGTTGTGCTTCGATTTATATCCACATAATTTATTAAATAAAAATATTTATATTCAAGGTGAATTTTTATACGTGAATCACAATGATCAAACGATCTATAATTCATTACTTCAGCAACAAAATTTATTCTAAAATCAAAAATATTGGAATAGGTTATAAAAAATCATACACAAGTCTTCATCCATTCCATAAGTAGTTAATCTTAATAAACAACCATATTATCTCTATTTAAGATTGAATTTCCATTGATTTAGATGAAAGGTCACTTAACAATACATTTTCCTTAAAATAATATAATGTATCTTTTATTGTATCATACCAATCATATGAATACCTTGATCACCTTTAAAACATTATAAAATATGAAAACCTTCAATTCCATAAAGAAGTAATTTAGTACAACATAATTCTAAAAATAATAATTTATTTTTCCTTCTTCAATTGTAGTAATAATATACGGATGGTCTTGATCCATTTTTATTTTTGGGTATATTCCCATGATGCTTAGGAAATTCATTTCCCTAGTGCCATATATCCTTTTAGTTGAAGCAGTCAACATTAGAAAATTTTTTCTTCCATGAGAAATCTTGAGCATGGTGGAATTTATTATCAAACATGAAGGAAAATCATTTTCCTCCCAAGCATATTCCAAGGTGTTTTATTCCAAAGGTAGCACATATCTGAAAATCCATCATTCCCTTCTTGCATGTATCTATATTTTTCTCTAAATCCCAATTTTCATCTTTTTTACTTTCATAACCATAAGTCTTGGATAATTATTTATTTGTCTTGATAGAATAATATATTATATTCTCATATAATGAGAATGTGTGGGACACTAATTCCCATTATAGAATTTGATTAATACCATCAATGTAATGATAAATCTTGCACCTTAGATTATGTATGTAGTTTGTGACATTACATGATAAACTTGTAATGTTGGTTTCATACTTGAATACATTATATTAGTCTTTTTTCCTCAAATTTGAGAATTAACATTCCCTAACATTTAATTTTTCATGAGGAAAATATTTTTGTAATAACAATTCTTTAAAATCACTACATTCCATATATGTAATTTTTTCCACCTCCTTTTCATTTTGGATTAGTGACAAAACATGATCTATATCTCCTAAGAGATGTTAAACTTCCATCCCAACATTCTCCCTTTAATTAATTCACAAATTATGAAATATCTTCCCAAAAGAATATATCCACTTCTCTCCTAAAAAGAGGATTGTTGTCCCATTGAATTATGGATGTTATTTTCACATATAACTATCAACAATTTATCCTCCATTTTGTATTTCATGATTCTCCATATAGGTAATATTATTGTTCATAAACTAAGTCACCAGTCCTAGTATATTTATATGTTTCTCAACACCATTCATTACTCCAATAGCGATAACTTTATCTTGACCATGAGGTAGATCACTACAAGGTATATGCACACTGATATGGTTTCCATTCCACCCAATAGTTTATATTTCTAAATAATAGTGTAAACTATATTAGGTTATGAATCATTTGTATAATCACAAAATAGAAAAATAATTAACATAATTTTATGTATTATGCATAGATAATCTCATTATAAAAAAATAGTTTCCTTGTGGAAATATTTAGATTTTAATCCTTCATAATGGATTATAAATAAAATTTGACATATCTGATGAATATCCCCTAGTAGTGTCAGATTAAGTTCATAGTATATCCCATTGTCATAGATCATGTTACTCTGAGTGAGGCATAAAACCCCAAGTAGTGTTATTACTCATAGGTAGATCTGTTCTATAACCACATCCATATGTAGTATCTTTAATGGGATATATTTATATGAATATCCACATAATCTATAATTTTCTGTAATTCTATGATTTATTTTCTTATAATCCTTAGAGTCTGTAATAGGGTAAGTCTCCATAATATACATATTCTAAATCTTGTTTCCATGGGTTCTTCTAAACATCCTTTGATACCAACTGTAAGGAACTCAACCCAATTAGCATAGATATGTGGCTTTATTAATTATATTTGTATGATTACAAGGGATTTATATCCCTATAGACTGAATAGTTTAGTAGTTTTCGAAAACAAGATACATATATGAGTTCAACATTTCAACTTTAAATGAAATTATATATATAAATTCTATTAGAATCATCCAAAAATCCTATAAAATCACTTCTAGTCATTAATAATATTCATCATATCATCCCAGAGATAAATTAAACATAATAAAGTGGTGAACATATATTCTTAGTGGGGATAAGTAATAAAACTGTATTAATCATAAACATTAACAATAGGCATTCTAAGAAACAAAAAGACCATGTCCTTAAACATATACTTGATCATAATATGGTTGAAATTAATATGAATGACTAATTCCATAAAATACATAACCATGGATTTTCTACTAGTAAAATAATAAAATAAACTATAACATAAGTATTTCCTAATAAGGGAAATTTAAAAGGATGAATATTTAAAACATACAATCAACGATTCATTAAAATAATCTATCAGTGATTCAAGAAAAAATAATTTATTGTAATGGCTATATTCCAAAAATCTATTATTGTTGTGGCTTCATTCTATGAATCTATTTAATGGTTAAGGCCATGACCATAACTAAATACAGTTTTTTCTCATGAGACCTATCGTTGCACTTATGGGATATAGTGGGCCCCAAACGTAAATTACTATTTCCAATATATTCCCTATAAGAAAAGAATGAATCATATACAACATATACATTATTATTTAATCTATCATATGAAATTTAAATCAGTTTCCCCGATCACTAAATTGAAAACAAACCATTCAAATAAATAAAATGAATAGCTCCAAGATAGAACATTCATAGTAAAACAAATCATAAAACATTAAACTAAACTTTTAGATGTTATAATAAAATATTTATCACAATTAAACAAATGAATCTACTAGAGTGTGGAAATAGATGATGATACTATTATAAAATCCTTGTGTAATTCTTGATAGAAATACTCTTTATCTTTGAAAAGTAGACTTCTATTGAAAAAAATACATGTATAAAACAATATTAAATTAGGGTAGTTTTTTATAATAAAATATTTGATTTTATAAATATAATGGTTTCCTAAAACATATTGTAGATTTCATTTGGAAATATGAATGAATTCACGATGTTCCTTTGAAAGAGGCTTTTTATTGAAAAGATTTTTTGAAAGATCCTTTTATAAAATATAACTCCCCATAAAATAAAGAAATAATTTTATTGGTACAAATATATATAACATTAATAAAAAATTTATCATGATTACAAAAGAATAAATAATATATTAATTAATTTATGTACAGAATAAGAGTAACTCGAATGAAAATGGAGGTTCAGGTATAAGACCCTTACCTCTTTGTTATCAATCAAATCATATAAAAAAATTCATAATGATAATACGATAATTTTATTGTCATGAATATAAATAGATTAATTATATGTAACATAAAAGAATTTTATACATACACCATAAACAATAAATATTAGTGTGTAAATATCTAAGAAAAGTGGAAGTGAGAATAAGAAACCCTTACCTTATGTGTGAGTGTGTTCAATACATGACCTTAAGATCCGAGAATATATAATTAGACCCATTAATAATTTAATTTAAAAACTATTATACATGAATATATTTTATTATAATATTATTTTTTACATTTATGTAATTTTGATAAGTTATAATATTGAATCCCATCAATTCGAAGTGTTCATTTATTGATATTCATTATAGATTCGCATTCTTATAAGTATAAATGTTCATGTGGAAAGGATACAATTTTCTTAGATAGAATTTATATATTATTAATCAACATAAATAAGAGTAAATAGGTATATATATAACATTTGAATACTTGGTGTGAGGATGATTCATTAGATAAGTCATTTAGAGATAATTGTTTAGATTTTTATATAAATTTTTTATCAAAGCTAACTAGTTTTGTTATATTATTTATTATCACACAAAAATGATCATTCTAGATTCATTAAATAAGATATTTTACATATTTTAAAATTTTATTCAACCAAAAATATGGTTTCATGACTGTCCTTGATGGATAAAATGATGAACGGAGGTTTATCTTCCACGAAGGTTGTAAATTGGAACCTCTCAGACAATTATTTGGTTTTAAAAATTAAATATAGAGAGAGTAAGGATATTGATGATGTACCATTAACTAAACTGATATAATTATATTATATATATTATAATGGATTTATCATGATTATTTTTATAGAGGAGTTATGTATATAATAAAAAATACAGGATGAACTTGAAAAAAAAAAGAAAAGGAAAATGATTTTAGCTCTTTGATACTCCACCTTGAGAATCTCATTAAGGAGAAGGATTTTGGACTTTTGGAAATATGAAGAACTCATGGACGTAGGGATATTCTTTGGAAGAGTATATGTGTCGACGATTGGCTAGATTCCAGGCTTAGAGAAGCCCGGAGAAGACGGAGTGAGGGGTGGTTTTTATAGTGGAGGGCAGGGGTTATTTTTAATATATTATTTAATTTTTAATTAATTTTCTCCAGACAAGAAATATTTTTTGATTATTTTGTCTAAAAATAGTAATAATTCATGTGATTTCTAACAAGTGGTTTCTTACATCATTCATGATTTATGGAATAGTGTATTTATCTTATAATGTATTTATACCATAATATAACATATTTTATTATTCACCAATAATTCAAGTATTTCAGATAAATTAAAAATATTATACATAACAATTTTAGAAAATTTAGAATCCAAAAAAATGTAATCAATTTTACAAAAATAATTTTCTAAATATGAGTAAAGTAATTTTTATTTAAATGTATCATTTACTCAAAAAAATATTGTTTTCAAAATTCTAATTGATTTTAAAACAACCTAAAAATTTAACAAAGATCTTGTTAAATTTTGAAAAAATTATAGGACACAAAAATATTTATTTATGAATACATTATTTGAAAACTAATTTTCTATTTAATCTATTTATTAATTATTAATCTGTAATTAAATATGTTTTACTAACAAAAAAACCAACATTTAATTAATAATTTTTTAAATATTATTTTTAATTTATTAGGTGCCTAATTATTATATATACGTTCATGGGTGAGGTTACAATTTTTAATCATCATAATAAAATTAAAAAGGGAACATTAAAATTCATAAGGGTAACATTAATATTCCTAGGGTTAAGTAACTATTCAAAAAGAATTAATTTGATCTTATCAAACTCTAAATATATTACTGAACACAAACATGTATTTACATTTTTCTAAATTCGATGCAATTAGATGGAAAACATATGTTTCATGGATATCTTATAACTATCTTATTTAGATAATTATAACAACAAAGTATTGTTTCATAGAGACTCAATGTTGTGTGAATCTCATTTTATATTAAATTTATTTGAAAAATCAAGAGGTGTTACACGAATCAAGAAATTCCTTCCATCATGTCAAGATACAATCCACACTATGCGGAACTAACTGTAACATCCTAAGTACGTAATGAATTATCGATATTTTTATCTATGTCTATTAATGAATTGGATAATGTTTTTGAGGCTTAACATGAGAATAAATCCAACCTAAATCATGGAATACTCTAGTATTTTTAAAAGATTGTTTTACCACCTTTTGATGGCGAACCATTTTTAAACATAGGTTTTGACAATTTTATAAGCTATATTTTTCAAAATAAATTTATTCTTTATGATTGGTACATTGAAATTTACTTTGGATAAATTTTTGGTATTTTTCTGATAATGTAAAGTTTTCTAAGGAATAATTAAAAGTGTTGTATTTTAATTCAAAACCACTTTTTAATCTAATTTTTTATATAGTTAGATTATCTTTTGGATTGTTTTTATAGTGTAAATAGAATATATTTTCACCATTTAATCCAAATGTAGACATTGGAATTAATTTCATATTGAATTTGGACTTATACTAGTGTCAATCTTTTGATATATATTGTTTCATAAAAACACGCTATTTGACATGACAGCGGGAATTAATTATTAAATTAATTAATGTAACTAATATGTTTTTATTTTTTTAAAATAGGCATCATTTTTGAATTCGGAATATCACATATAGCTTTGGGTGACTTTTTGGTATTTTTCTAAAAAAATCTATTTTTGATTAATAGTGAAACCACTAAGTGGTACTTAAAAGAACTGATTTTCCGTTTAAATGACATTTTACAACCTTTGTGTTTTTAATTTAAAAAATATGACATACATGGTTGTCATTAAGTAGTAAAATGTGTTTCAATGGGATAAAAATAAATTTTTGGTGAATAGTAACTTATTAAGTTTTTAATCGCGATTTCAGGTAATTAGTGTAGTTTCAGGTAAAAATAATGTTTTAATAATATAATATGAGATTCACACCTATCCTACCCTCATTGGATGTGTCATGGCCGACCAAGAAAATCCATGGGTCAACTTGGGGACCCCATGGTGCCACTTTGGTTGGGAAATGAAATAAATAACTTTTTATTTAATGTAAATGTAAAATTGACACAAACATGAGATGTTTTACTAAAACAATTTTTAAATGGGGTTATACAAGTCATATTTTTTACTATAAATATTCATTGTAAACATAAAAAGATTTCCTACATCATAGTAGTTTTTTTTATAATTTTTATACATTAAATAAATAAAATTATTTATGACATCATAATGATGTAGCGATTACCTCATTAATAAAGGATTTAAATAAAATGAGAAGATAATGTAAAATAAATGACCTACACATGTACAAAACCAATTGGGTGGGTATATTTATAACCCTTATCACTGTATCCTCGAATTATATCAATGTGGGACCTTTTAAATCCGAAACTCATTTTCAAATAAAGTAATATTTCTTTACTTTCCAAGAGTGCCCCTCCTCTCCTCTTATAAAAGGCCCCCACCTCTACCTCTTTACCCACACTTCCAAAGCCTTTGGCTCGGCCAACCCCTGCCAATTTTTCATATCCACATCCCTCACTTACTCCTTGAATCCTCACATTGGGATGAAGTTTTCCCAAGGAAGCTTTTGAGCTCAAACCAAAGGGAGTTACCCGATTTTAAGGTAATGTCTTCACTTGAGTCCTTTTGTTTTATTTTTCTTCTCTAACCCCCTAAACTATTTTTATGCAATTATTTTGTAAAAACACAAGTATCTTACATATACTAGGATGTTGTTACAAGGAGGATTCAAGCTACAATTACACACACCTACATCTAATGGTTAAAGAACATACCGTTTTCGTGGATGGCAAATTTATGCCTCCCGAAACGATGATTGTTCAACATTCTTCTAACACCTTCAAAGGTGGACATTAAAATGTCACTATATTTATATGTGATATATAATATGTTTATTTTTTCCTTAAGCTTCTGAATTTATCATTTATGTCATACCTTTATGGTTTCCATTATGGGTAAACGTGATATCTTCATTTAAGGAATTACGGACTACCGCCCCCTCAAAGTGATTTGATTTCGTTAATGTCATATGTGGGATGTATAAAGGAATTAATTAATGGTAATATATATGATATTATAATGGAATTATAATATACCTTTATATCATTATGATTCCATTCCATAAAAATATGAAATATAAATGAAAGTAGCGTTCCTGCATACGTACGACTTACCATCTCCATGAATGGTGAATTTAATTTCATACCACTAAACGTTATGTAATATTATAAATGCATGTATATACTGGATATATATGATGTATATAATATATAAATCATGAGTATAACTCTGTATATTATAGATAAATGAACAACTTGTAATTATAAAGTGCATATTTTGACTCAAGTACCAATGATCATTAAAACGACCGTTAATAACTAAAATAATTACACAGTATTCATGACATGGTAATAAGTGATATAAAAGGAATAATGAACTTGAATAAGGTTCTTATGAAAGTAGAAATTAACTCATGTTTTTTATTCAGGACATTAAAGAACGATCGAGTCAAGTCAGACCCGAGGTATGGGACTTCGTCTCTATCTCCTTTAATTGAGGCATATTTTATTTTATACAAAACTTTCTTTTATAGAGTGTATAAACCCCTTTGACTTTTACGTTTATCTAGAAGGAATATTTTCTATATGAATCATTTTACAAAACATCAAAAGGGAATGTTTTTGTCGTACGCATTCGGTGACAAAAACTTCTCCACCGTCGTGACCTTTATTTGAGTTTTGGCTTCCTCTACAATCCATACCATATTTTTAAAAGAAAAATAAATACTATGTTTTACTTTTCTTTTATTTTGGTATTGAAAATAGATTTCATAATTTTTTTATATCAATGTGTTGTATTGATATCTTGTGATTGAACGGTGGAAATGTTAGGTTTCCTTTATGAATGTTTTATGTGATACGATTATGTTGTGGTTCTTGGGCATTATTATGAAGACGGGTGGTTCTGTGATAAACTAAGGGTAGGTGAGCCCGATATAGCTCTCCAATGCATTGGGTAACATGAAGGAGTGAAACGTTAAGGTTTATCCAAAGAGATTTAGGGAATATACTGGGTGGGTATTCCAAACGTAACCAAGAGGGTTACTCCCCACGTAAGAATATTATGAATGCCTAAAGTTACCTTTATGTCTTATGATTTCTATGATTTATTCATGATTTTATGAGGTATAATAAAGTGCATATGTTTTATGGGTACAATATGATTTCATTCTTATGTATATGTGAACTCATGATTCCTTTCCATATTTTTATATCCCATACTAAACTTTTTATGCTCATCCAGATTTTTTTTGAAATGTTTTCACAGGTCAAGGGAAAGGTACATGATATGATTATAGTGTCAAGAAGTGTCAAGAAAGAATCCATGTTTATGTTAAATATGTTTCTGTTGATGGGAAAAATGGATAATATCTTTATGTAACCACTTTGTTTTAATGTGGAATGTAATGCATGTTTTTATGATCTAATTATCTAAAACTCTAAACCAGAAAAGATCCTCAACGTGTAATCTTGTAATAACTCAAGATTAAGTACGGTTTAAGGCGGGGGCCTTATAGTTGGTATCAGAGGTTGGTGTAGATAACTTTAGAAGTTATAATTTTATTAAATGATTATCCAAAAATATTTTTGAAATGATATAGCATTTAAATATTACCATGTTGCTTCATCTAAGAAATGTTTGTTTAGAATGGTTTTTCTTAGAGTAAACAGGGAAGCATTGCTAAGAAGGCATATAGAAGGAAATAACCTTCCGAATCAGCATCCTGAGATGGTCAGAACTGGAACTGAATAGTTTGTTGCAGTAATGGCACAGTTGACGCAGGCGATAAATGGTGGTGGTATCCAAGCACAAGATCAGCCAGATCAACCGCAGAGGAACATGTCAGCAGTGGAACATTTTATGAGGCAACATCCCCCATCATTTAGAGGATCATCTGACCTTGTGGCAGCTGAAGGGTGGATTAAAGCACTGGAGAAGATTTTTGATGTCATGGGGTGTTCAGACAATCAAAAGGTCAGTCTTGCTATTTACCGTTTGGAGGGTGAAGCACATCAGTGGTGGTCGATGGTCAAAAATATCAGGGATGTAGATGAGATTGATGCTCTCAACTGGGATGAATTCAAAGGTATAATTCTTGAGAAGTATTTTCCTAAGGCTGTTCGACTTTGGATGGAAAAACAATTCTTGGAATTTAGGCAAGAGGAAGACTTAGTGGCTGCCTATGAAGAAAGGTTCACTCGATTGTCAAGGTATGCTCTAAATTTTATCCGAGACCTTGATAGTAAAATAAATCGTTTTTACTCAGGATTAAAGCCAAAAAAAATTAAAGGGCATTAGATTCTCGTGAGATTAAAAGTTATGAAAAACTTGTTCTATGTGTTGAGAATGTGGAAATGGAGTTTGCCGATGATCAAGTGTTTTATAACAACCAGCAGAAGAAGAGACCGAGGTGGCAGGAGAAAGGAAAGAATTCTTCAAAAAGGATTGACGGTAAGAAAACTATGTTTCCAGTTTGTGATAAATGTGGTAAAAGGCATGCTGGGCAATGTCTTCTGAATTTTGGGATGTGCTACCGATGTGGTAAGATGGGATATAAGTCTCGTGATTGCACTGAAAATGATCAAGGTGATGGTAATTCCAAATTTGATTTACAGTTTGTGAAATGTTTTAAGTGAAATGATATGGGTCACTATGCAAACGAGTGTCCAACAAAGAGCTTGATTGATGGGAAGTAGTTAGACTACAAGCATAAAGGGGTGGTGAAATCCTGTGAAACTACTTTAGTAGATGTCATTCCATCAAAAGAAGTTTTATCAGGTACTTTTTTTTCAGATTATGTCAGTGTGTTGTTTGATTCGGGGTCTACACATTCCTTCATCTCTGAAAACATTTCTAGTAAAATGGGAATACCATCTCAAGAAATGACTCCTGAACATGTGGTAAAAACACCTGGGGGAAATGTTGAGATAAAAATAATTTATAAGAATATTCCTATCCTTATCTGTGGAAAGAACCTACTTGAAAACCATTTTGTTTTACCTCTAGTTGAGTTTGATGTTATCTTGGGTATGGATTGGATTTCTATTTACCATGCTAAGATTGAATGTGAAGCTAAAGAAGTTACTTTTCCGAAATACTTTAAGTTTGTGTAAAAGAATGAACCCTTACTATTAATATCATATCAAGAGGCCGAGAAACTTGTAAAATATGGAAATTAATGTTACCTTACAGACATTGTTGAAAACAAGGGAACTGTTCAGATTAATGATGTGCCTGTGGTAAATGAGTATCCTGATGTTTTTCCTGATGAGTTTCCTGGAATAATACCAGATCGGGAAGTTGAGTATACTGTTGACTTAGTTCCTGATGCTAAGCCAATTTCAAAACCCCCTTATCGAATGGCTCAAATTGAACTTTTAGAGTTGATGGGGCAATTGAAAGATTTATTAGAGAAAGGTTTCATTCGACCTAGAACATCACCATGGGGTGCTCCTGTTTTATTTGTCAAAAAGAAAGATGGTTCTATGAGACTTTGCATTGATTATAGATCCTTGAATAACATCACTATTAAGAACACATATCCCTTTCCTCATATCGATGATTTGTTTGATCTGCTCCAGGGAGCTCAGTATTTTTCAAATATTGACCTGAGATCGGGGTACCATCATTTGAAGGTAAAGGAAGCAGATATTCTGAAGACCGCATTCTATACAAGATATGGTCATTCTGAATTTGTAGTAATGCCTTTTGGGCTAACCAATGCACCTGCTGTATTCATGGACTTAATTAATAGAATTTTTCAAGAGTTCTTGGATAAGTTTGTGGTTTTTTTCATTGATGATATTTTTTTATTTTCTAAAAGTAAAGAGGAGCATGAAAGACATTTAAGGGTTATCTTGAAAAACATAAAAGAAAAGAAATTGTATGGTAAATTTATCAAGTGTGAGTTTTGGTTGCAACAAATTTCATTCCATGGTCACATTGTTTCTAAAGAGGGGATAACTGTTGATCCTGCTAAAACAAAAGTTGTGGAAGAATGGCCAAGACCCACAAATGTAACTTTTATTCGTAGCTTCCTTGGTTTGGCGGGCTTTTACCGAAGGTTTGTTAGAAATTTTTCATGGTTATCTACTCCAATGACAATACTAACTCGGAAGGTTGTTAAGTTTATCCAGACAAAACAATGTGAAGATTGTTTTCAGGAATTGAAAAGAAGATTGGTGAATGCTCCAGTTTTGGCATTACATTCCAGGAATGGTGAGTTTGTTATATACAGTGATGCTTCATTGAAAGGACTTGGTTGTGTCCTAATGCAGAATGATCAGGTAATTTCTTATGCTTCACGACAGTTGAAAACTCATGAGGTAAATTACCCTACACATGATTTGGAATTAGCTGCTGTTGTTCTACTTTAAAAATTTGGAGGCATCATTTATATGGATTAAAGTGTGAAATATATACCGATCACAAAAGTTTAAAGTATATATTCACTTAGAAGGAATTGAACATGAGATAAAGGAGATGTCTAGAATTAATCAAGGATTATGATTGTACAATTCATTACCATCCGGAAAAATCAAATAAAGTGGCTGATGCTTTGAGTCGAAAAAGTAATGCTTCATTAACAATGTTGCATTTGGAATGTGATCCATTGGTTAAGGATTTGATGAACTTTGGCATAGAAGTTGTTGTTGCAAGATGTCCTTATGTTTTGTTTCAGGTATTAGTGAAATCTTCTCTATCAGACAGAATCAAGCAAGCACAGAAGCAAGACAGTGAGTTGCAGAAAAGGGTAGAGCTGGTTCAGAAAGGTAAGTTGCATGAATTCAACATTGATAATTATTTTGTTTTGAGATTTAGAAATAGATTGTGTGTGCCCTGTGATTCACAGTTGAAGAGAGAGTTGTTATATGAAGCTCATAGTTCTCTGTTTTCAGTTCATCCAGGAAGTACTAAGATGTATAGAGATCTGCGGGAGTATTACTGGTGGGATGGAATGAAAAGGGATATTGCTGATTTTACTGTGAAGTGTTTGACTTGTCAGCAGGTTAAAGAAGAGAGGCAGTTACCGAAAGGGATGCTTCAACCTCTACCAGTGCCAGAGTGGAAATGGGAGAATATATCCATGGACTTTTTTGTGGGATTACCGAGGACATCTCGAAGTAATAATGCAATCTGGGTTATTGTTGATCTCTTGACAAAATCTGCTCATTTCCTTCCTATTCGAGATACTTTAACTCTAGATCAACTTTCTTGATTCTACCTTAAAGATATAGTCAGTTTACATGGAGTTCCTTTATCTATTGTATCCGATCGAGATCCCAGGTTCACTTCTAACTTTTGGAAAGGCCTTCAGAATTCGTTGGGTACTGGATTAAATTTTAGTATAGCATTTAATCCTCAATCATATGGGCAGTTAGAATGAAAAATTTAGAATTTGGAAGATATTCTATGTGTTTGTTTGATGGATTATCAGGGAAGTGGGGACCAACAAATTTCTTTGTTTGAGTTTTCATAGAATAACAGTTTTCATTCTAGTATACAGATGGCTCAGTTTGAGGCGTTATATGGGAAGCGGTGTCGAACTCCAGCTTTCTGGAATGAAGTGGGTGAAAGGAATTTGATGGGACCAGAATTGGTAGAAGAGTTGGCTGAAAAAGATCAGCTGATATAGAATCACATGAGAACAGTTCAGAGTAGGCAGAAGAGTTATGCGGACAATAGGAGGAAGGATCTATTTTTTGAGGTAGGTGATCACGTTTTTCTCAAAGTCTCACCATGGAAAAGTGTGATGTGATTTGGTAAGAAAGGAAAGATGATTCCAAGGTTCATTGGACCATATGAAATCTTGGAGAGAGTTGGATCAGTTGCTTACCGAGTGGATTTGCCTCTGAGTTTATCTCAGGTACACAATGTTTTTCATGTTTCAATGTTGAGAAAGTATATGCCATATCCATCTCATGTTTTGAGTCCAGAGGTAGTTCAGCTGGAAGAGAACCTATCTTATGAGGAACAACCGGTCTATATTCTTGACCACAGGGAGCAAGTGTTATGGAATAAGATGATCACTTAGGTAAAGGATTTGTGGAAAAACCACATGACTGAAGAGGTAACATGGGAATTTGAAAATGCTATGAGGGATAGATACCCCCACTTATTCGATAAGTAAATAAATTGCGGGGATGAAATTTTCTAAAGGGGGGAAGGATGTATCATCCCAAGTAAGTAATGAATTATAGATATTTTTATCTATGTCTATTTATGAATTGTATAGTGTTTTTGAGGCTTAAAATGAGAATAAATCCAACCTAAAGCATGGAATACTCTAATATTTTTAAAAGATTATTTTACCGCCTTTTGATTGCGAACCATTTTTAAACCTATATTTTTACAATTTTATAATCTATATTTGACAAAATAAAAGTATTATTTATGATTGAGACATTGAAATTTACTTTGAATAATTTTTTGGTATTTTTCTGATAATGTAAATTTTTCTAAGGAATAATGAAAAGTGTTGTATTTTAATTCAAAACCACTTTTTAATCTAATTTTTTATATAGTTAGATTATCTTTTTGATTGGTTTTAAATTTTAAATTGAATATATTTTTACCATTTAATCCAATGGTGGACATTGGAATTAATTTCACATTGAAATTGGACTTAAACTAGTGTCAATCTTTTGATATATATTATTTCATAAAAACACGCTATTTGACATGACAGTGGGAATTAATTATTAAATTAATTAATGTAACTAATATGTTTTGAATTTTGTTAAATAGACATCATTTCTGAATTCGGAATATCAAATATAGCTTTGTGTGAAGTTTTGGCATTTTTCTGAAAAACATCAATTTTTGATGAATAGTGAAACCACTAAGTGGTACTTATAAAAACTGATTTTCTGTTTAAATGAAAATTTTACCACCTTTGTGTTTTGAATTTCAAAAATCTGACATACATGGTTGTAATTAAGAAGTAAAATGTGGTTCAATGGGATTAAAATAATTTTTTTGTGAATAGTAACTTATTAAGTTTTTAATCGCGATTAGAGGTAATTAGTGTAGTTTAAGTTAAAAATAATGTTTTATTAATATGATATGAGCTTGAAACATGTCTTACCCCCATTGGATGTGTCATGGGAGACCAATACAATCCATGGGTCACCATGGGGACCCCATGGAGCCACTTTGGTTGGGAAATGACATAAATAACTTCTTATTTAATGTAAAAGTAAAATTGACACAAACATGAGATTGTTTATTAAAGCAATTTTCAAATGGGGGTATACAAGTCCTATTTTTGACTATAAATATTCATTGGAAATCTAAAGAGACTTCCTACATCATAGTATTTGTTTTATAATTTTTATACATTATATAAGTAAAATTATTTATGACATCATAATGATTTAGCGATTACCTCATTAATAAAGGATTTAAATAAAATGAAAAGATAATGTAAAATCTATGACCTACACTTGTCTAAAACCTATTTTATGGGTATATATCTAAACCCTTATCACCTTATCCTCGAATTATATCGATGTGGGAACTTTTAAATCCAAAAAACATTTTCAAATAAAATAATATTTCTTTACTTTCCAAGAGTGCCCCTCCTCTCCTCTTATAAAAGGCCCCCACCTCTACCTCCTTACCCACACTTCCAAAGCCTTTGGCTCGGCCAACCCCGGCACATTTTTCATCTCCACATCCCTATATTAGTCATTGAAGCCTCACTTTGGGCAGAAGTCTTCCCATGGAAGCTTTTGATCTCAAAGCAAAAGGAGTTACCCGATTTTAAGGTAATGTCTTCACTTGAGTCCTTTTGTTTTATTTTGCTTCTCCAACCCCCTAAACTAATTTTATTCATTTATTTTGTAACAAAACCAGTACCTTCCATATATTAGTATGTTTTTATAAGTAGTATTTGAGCTACATGTATACACACCTACATTTAATGGTTAAAGAACATACTGTTTCCGTGGATGGCGTATTTATGCCTCCCGAAACGATTATTGTTCAACATTCTTCTATCACCTTCAAAGGTTGCCATTAAGATGTCACTATATTTATATATGATATATAATATGTTTATTTTTTCCTTAAGATTATGTATTTTTCATTTATGGCATACCTTTATGGTTTCCATTATGGGTAAACACGATATCTTCATTTAAGGAAGTGCACACTACCACCCCCTCAATGTGATTTGATTTCGTTAATGCAATATGTGGGACGTATAAAGGATTTAATTAATGGTAATATATATGATATTATACTGGAATTATAATATACCTTTATATCAATATGATTCTATTCCATAAAAATATGAAATAGAAATGAAAGTAGCGTTCATGCGTACGTAGGACTTACCATCTCCATGAACGGTGCATTTCATTTCATACCTCTAAAAGTTATGTAATATTATAAATTCATGTATATAATGGATATATATGATGTATATGAAATATAAATCATGATTATAACTCTTGATATAATGGATACATGAACAACTTTTAATTATAAAGAGCATATTTTAACTCAAGAACCAATGATCGTTAAAACGACCGTTATGAACTAAAATAATTACATAGTGTTCATGACATGGTAATAAGTGATATAAAAGGAATAATGAACTTGAAGAAGGTTCTTATGAAAGTAGAAATTAACTCAAATTTTTTATTCAGGACATTAAAGAACGATTGAGTCAAGTCAGCCCCGAGGTATGCGACTTCGTCTCAATATCCTTTCATTGAGGCATATTTTATTTTATACACAACATTCTTTTATACGGTGTGTAAACCCCTTTGACTTTTACGTTTATCCAAGAGAAATCTTTTCTATACGAAGCGTTTTTAAAAACGTCAAAAGGGAATTTTTTGTCATATGTATGTGGCGACAACAACTTCTCTGCCGCCGTGACCTTTATTTGAGTTTCGGCTTCCTCTACAAGCCATGCCTTTTTTAAATATAAATAAATACCATGTTTTACTTTTCTTTTATTTTGGTATTGAAAATGGTTTTCATAATTTTTTTATATCAATGTGTTGTATTGATATCTTGTGATTGAAATGTGGAAATGTTATGTTTCCTTTATGCATGTTTTATGTGATACGATTATGTTGTGGTTCTTGGGCATTATTATGAAGACGGGTGGTTCCGTGATAAACTAAGGGTAGGTGAGCCCAATATAGCTCTCCAATGCATTCGGTAATGCGAAGGAGTGAAACGTTAAGGTTTCTCCAAAGAGATTTAGGGAATATACTATGGTGGGTATTCCAAACGTAACCAAGAGGGTTACTCCCTACGTAAGAATGTTATGAATGCCTCATGTTACTTTTATGTCTTATGATTTCTATGATTTATTCATGATTTGATGAGGTATGATAAAGTGCATATGTTTTATGGGTAAAGTATGATTTCATTCTTATGTATATATGAACTCATGTTTTCTTTCCATATTTTTATATGCCACACTGAGCTTTTTATGCTCATCCCATGTTTTTTTGAAATGTTTTCACAGGTCAAGGGAAAGGTACATGATATGATGATAGTGTCATGAAGTGTCAAAAAGAATCAATGTTTATGTTAAATATGTTTCCGTTGATGGGAAAAATGGATAATATCTTTATGTAACCACTTTGTTTTAATGTGGAATGTAATGCATGTTTTTATGATCTAATTATATAAAACTATAAACCTAAAAAGATCCTCAGCGTGTAATCTTGTAATAATTCAAGATTAAGTATGGTTTAAGGCTGGTGACATATACTAACTCACCTACATGGGTATAATCACATAATATTTTATGGTCCAAGATTATGGATCATGTACTCTCTTTTTCATTTTACCATACATTATCACACATCACACCATACACATTGAAATCCATGGAAAATAGTACATTTCAGAAAACTGGTTTCAAACATAACATTACATGGACAAACAGAGTAAAGAAAAAACTAAAAAAACTCTCTGTACTGTGCAAACATCATCCTATCTTAATCCCATGTACTATCCTCATGGACACCATCCCCCCACAACACATAAGCCAAAGTAAAGTTTCCATCAATGAAACACCATATATCACCGATCCTAGATCTCCAATGGATTCTCCACAAATTTCATTTCATCCCTGAAACATAAATATCCCCATTCAATATCATGGGAGTCATCGTGAAGATACTAAAAAATCTAACATACGTGAAAGACATCGTGGATCCTATCTAATCATGGGGAAAATGAAAACCAATACAACACCCCACCAACTCACCCCGATTTCTGATAGGGCCTAACAAACCTAGGATAAAGATTACTCCCACTACCATACCTCAAATACCATGGTCTATGGGATACCTTCAAGAACAGATGGTCCCCAATCTAGAACTACAAGGGCCTCCATTTGTGATCATCATAATACTTCATCTAGTCCTACTTGTATTTCTTCCTCTCATGAATAAGATGGACATTTTATATTGTGCTCTGCACCACATCGAGAATTACAATGGTAGTCTCCCAACCTCTATCTATCACAAATCAGAACACACAATATTCTGTAAAAAAATGGAAATGTAGTTTTTCCAATTAAATATTCACATTAATTATTATATGAAAACTCTACCCATGGAATGTTTCATTCCCTAGATCCATAAATGTCCAAGACGTATTCTTGTAATCAATACACCAATGTTTATATAGTCCAATAAGCCATTCCGTCTGTTCAATGGTGGAAAGAAGTGTTGAGGAATAAATGAGTTCCAAAAGCATTTTGTAATCCAATCTTGACTCTTGAGGTAAACCACAAATCATGATCCCAGCAAATGGAGCCCAAAATTCCATGCCACCAGACTACATCATCGACATACATCTTCACCAAATCATCTTCTAGGAAGGACCCCTTAATCAATATAAAGTGGTCCGACTTCATTAGTTGACCCACTATAGACCAGATAACATCACAACATCCTTGATCCTTGGTTAAAACTTTGTTTAAATCCTACAATATGTCATCCAATTTCTACTCAATAAAACTCATAAGCTCAAACAAACCACTGGGAATATGGTGATCGTCATTTAACTACTAGAAAAACAATCTCTTCCCCACAAACTCTTCCTCATCCAATTTTATCATGGGCCACAAAAAATACATCCTTAATCCATTATATAGCTTGGAAACTCTTGTTTTTATGACTAGAGTTGGGGATGAATCTCAAGAAGGAATCCATTTCACATCTACTCTAAAATAAAAATATTTCCATGAAACAACATCTGGTTTTTCCCATCCTCCAACATTCCCTCTAGAGAATCACGATGGATAACACAATCATAGATCACATTTTCATCTGAGTATCCCCAATGATAATCCTCCACCTATTTCATTCAAAAGTGTTGCACCACCATCTGAAACAAACATCCTCTACCACCAATGAACCTTGTATTTATGTACCAGGATTGCAACTCCTCCCTTGATATCAATGATTCCACAGATTACTGAACAATATCCTTATATTATTTTCTTCATAAATCACATCCCAAAACATTCCCCTTTCCTAAGTTGTAGGCGATCTCAAAATCATGATCCTAAAAAACTCCATCCACTTATATTGTCACAATTTTAGATCACAATCATAATAGATATACCTCAATCTCTTTTTATCTATGAATACCACAAAGCGATCACTAATATGGTAATGCAGCCACATCAGTAGTTCAAACAATACTGTTACTAGATCTTGATCATGTGTGGAATAGTTATTCTCTTTGGGATGTAACTACCTATTCCCATAATAGATCAGTAACCACTACTACATAATCATGCATACTAAGAGTACATTGGCATCCTCAAAACACACCTCAATCATCACTCATTCCTCTAGAGAACAGAGCACTCAAGCACTAAAAAAATTTCCCTTCATGTAATCTAACACTATGTAACACTGATCACTCCACAAAAAATATTTAACTTTTCAAGTTCAAGATGTAAATGGGGATATGGCTCGAGAAAGATTGGGCACAACCCTCTGATAATAGAAAATATGAATAAGAACACTATGAACCTATACCACAGTCATGGGTTACTCCCTAGAAACAACTACTTAAACCTTCAATGGTTCAACTTCCACACCCTACTAAGACACACCATGCCCAAGGGAATGAAACAATAATTGGTAGAACAAACAATAGGACAACATTACATAGAGATAGTGTGGTCAAAGAACATGAATGATAGTTCTATGATGCTTTATGTTCTCCTCATCCAACTCCAAATAGAATATGATATCATGATCATAACGATGAGAAATCAATTTAGTAACTCATAGAACTTATAGTTCATAAGAGTTATGAACAAGAATTTTTAATTCGAAACACAAAATGGCAAGACTAAAAACATGATGTTCCCTTACATTCATCTAAAGATAGTCTTCTAGATGTCTCCCTCCTTCAACACCAATTGGGGATATCAATAATTTCGTTCAATCATAGAACAACTAATCACCCTTCTTAGCTAGTGTAAAAGATCTTCTATATATGGGAGGGGGTAACTATTTTTGAATGTCACCTAATTTAACCATTGGTATTCTATACACAACCTACTACCACTATCCACCTTTTTGCGAAAAAAATGGAGCAACAAATGAGAAAAATATATGTCGGATGAAACACATATTCCTTGAATAATCAATCAATATCCTAATTTCCCACAACTTAGAATGTCCCATTCTTTTAGGATGCATAAAAATAAATGATGAAAAGATCTACAAACCTATACCAAACTAAACATCATGTCGAGGGGGAAGCATCACATCCTCTTTAAGGTAAACATCTGGGAACACACCTAATAATCTCAAAACCGATTCCATATTAGAATACAGTGATTCCACTGACAACATATGCAAAAAGTAAAGAAGGGGATCCATATGGTGACTACGAAATTGAAAACCCCAATCACAAATGAAAACCACCTATTGTCCATCCTCATCCGAAAACATGAATCTCCTATAAAAGAAGATGATAAAACATATATGAAGTACAACCGGTCAATACTTAGGATAACATTGTATAGGTCCATCTTTAGAAATATAGGACCCTCAAGGGACTGATGCAGTCTCATTATTAGTCTACACCACTAGCACACATCAAACGAGCTGGTTATTCCTCTGATTGGCATACCCAACACCAGGGGAATGATAAATCTATCTACAAATAGTCCGATATTATCAGTTATAATTGGTGTTAAAAAGATGTTGTAAGCTGTTATATCAAAACAAATGAATAAATCATGGTAGTTAACAAATGGATTGAACTTATGGTGAGCTCTGGCCCCTTGGGAACTATTGTCTCCCCTACAAGAAACATACCACGCCTAACTCCCATACCACTCTGCTTTCCAAAACCTTTACGGAAAAGTTTATATCTTGGTCCCACAACACAAGAAACATACTATGGTAAGCCTCTACCAACTACATCTCCCTTTGGAGGAGAAAATAACACTTCCCCTAATGAAGAAATGGTCTCATGGGAAACTGCAATTGAGACTGGCACTGAACCTATCAACCTCAACCAAACTAAGCTTGGGGATCTATGGGGTACTGGATATCATGATAACTAAGAATACTAATACCAAAACAAACTAGAACAATGATCCAAGTAATAGAATTGAAACCACTGGAAGTAGAAGGCCGAACAGAAGCTGCTGATGTCAGATCCCTACTGGTTGAAACCATTAAGGTCATGGTCCTCTACATTTTCCTCCTACAACTATACATCTCGATGAACTATGATAGCTCCCCACTCATGGTAAACCTCCTCAGTAGTGTGTCCACTCAATAACCTCTATCATCTTTTTATCCTACATATATGATGTCAACTTAAAAGGAGTAATATTTTACTAGATATAAGGATGAAGTTCCTCCTCAAGATATATCGCAAGAAGATTCATCATATGGAAAGAGGTCTACTGAAAATGAAAAAATAATAAGAACTTGATTATCTGGTCTTACACTACTATACTTCCCTATAAGAGGATGTGTATCTCCTGACTATTCTCATCCATCTTGGTTGATGAAATAAAGTCTTACCAGAACTCCTTCTAGAATTTAATACAAAAAACTCACCCTCCTTCTTCATTCCCATATATAGATTCCACCACTGGTGTGCAACACCCCAAATCTATCTAGCTAAAAAAGGATCCTTATATACCATTTAGGACCTGGTCAAACTAAAATAGATCTTAAGCTTCTCCATCCCACTCTTTGTCTCCACATCTGAAAAACTACATTCATACTACCCCAAAGACTGCCGCTGGAAAGCGCACAACATCTTCTTTCCCAGATAATCCTACGTACCTGGATAAAGCCTTTTATAATCAACAGAATCATCCTATTGAACCACAAATTTCGAATCCACACATGGAAGACGATTAGGGGCATATATCGATGGAAAAAATTGATTACCTAAGCTAGAGTAGTATGTAAATTTCATTAAGTTTTTAATTTAATTCATTTTATTTATTTATCAATTTTAACCTTCCCAAAATTACCAAATTCAAACTAGAACAGAAGTCATTATTATGCTTGTACCTATCCTAGGTCTCTCCCATAAAATAAGGTCTATAACATTTGGATATTCAATAAGCTCTGTTTCTATGTAATGGAACACATGGGCCCTAAAATCAGATTTCCATGCTGGTCCCTCTGGCCTATGTCACGCACCATTTTTAAATGGAACTGTTTCCATTCCACCCCTGAAAATATCATTATTCCTAACTTCAAATTCCATCCAATCTCTCAATAATCAGCCTCTGATACCACTCTCTGACAACCCCATCCCTCAAATGATAACCATATTGGGATGACAATGAAGAATGGGAGATAATGACCAATGAGTCGCACCACTAATAGGCCCCGGGTTGTCAACTAGCACTCAGGGTGTACTGATGTTACAATATTAGAGGCATAACCCTTTATAAGATAGAGTTTTGGGAGATATAATGATTCATCCAAAACAACTCCAAAGAATAATGTCAATGAAAAACCCAAAACTCACCACTTGCATGAATAAAATAAAATTGGCATAGATTCAATAATGTCTCCAAAGAAAATACCAAAAAAAAGGAGGAAGTTGTGACACAAAAACTCTCTAATGGCTCAAGCTAGTAATTCTGAAAAACGTCCACATAATCCCTATAGAATCCTATAAATAGTTTTATATACAAAGGGTGAGAATAAAAGTATGCTCTGTAGAAAACCCAATGTCTCTCATGTACATGTGAGAAGAATATTAATCCCCTTATGGAAAAAAATTTTAACCAAGAAACACCTAAGAAGGTATACTAACAAAACCCATCCCCACCATGGCATAGTAACCATGTAATGCAAGCCAGGTAATATAATATATTAAAAATCACATCAATGAAATGGTACCCCAAACCACTTTCCCACATGTATGCCACTCTATCCCAATGATGTACGTCATGGGGCTCCCATCCCTTCCGTATTCAACACCACATCTAACCTGCGCACAACTGGGCCTCACCACAGATCCCTCCTCCTGACTACTAGGACTCACAAAACATACCTTATGCACACACATGGGCCTGAAAATGTATCACATCACATATCACCCTGATTAAGCTTCGGAAATATCATCAAAACATGCCTCAAAGATACTTTGTAAATTGACCATCTCACTCACAAACACCTAGGATTTCACATCTCACCTGAAGAAACCTCGGTCCAAAATCCCCTTTCGAAAAATCTCTTAGGATATCACAAACACCATAAAATTCACTAAAATCACTATATGTAACACAGTTTGTGTAATACCAACGTCTCCTAGAAGTGATAGCGGAAAAGTGTTGGTACCTATCCATCTAGACTCCTCATCAGATATTGGAAAAAAACAACCATGTGAAATGATTAAGGAGTTCGACACATAGTGGTCCACATGGGTGATGTTTGTATTGAAATCCTAAGGAAATACGTGCATATATTAATATTACAAAACTCTAAAGCCCAACCTATTGGTTCTCAAACAAATAAGAAACTCACTACATTACCACCATTTTTGTTCCACTAAATGTATGACACACCCATTGTACAACATTATCACTAAACGTACCAAGTAAAAACATATTATTTAATTTAATAATTCGTCCCTTATATAATTCCACTTTTTAATTTAGGAGTTATCATAGAAAATATATAATCTCATGGAATCCATTTATTAGATGAATATATATAGCTAACCAATTTATAAAGTCATTAAATAAAAATAAAACAACATGTATTCCAAAAACCATTCATGTTCACAAACAAGAACAGCCAACAACTTTGATTTTTAGTGGTTAGTTAAACCGTACTAATCAGTGTATTAACAATATCACTCATAAAATAAGATAATGTGTCACTTTTCATAGCCCCATGTATATTGATTTTAAAATCATTTCAATTATATTTCTTAATAATAAAGAAACTATCATCATTATTCCAAACATCTATATACCCATACAACCATATGAATAATTAATAATCATAAATGAAATTATACTAAGAATATGGAGGATTTCCACTTCGTGGTTGAACCAGAAACTGGGGTGCACGTACAATAGTTAACCCTCCTAGGAAACACAAAACAACTATAACATCATTCCCACATGAATTCAATGGGATGTGGTATTGAGAACACCACATAGAAGAGAAATAAGTAAGGAATGTAAAAGGATAATGATTAATAATATTTATGAAAATTGGATCGGAGTCACGAGATTTGATATAGTTTGGATTTTCTATTAAAGGTTGATATGACCACAGAAAAATATTTTTACTCTTTGAATGACTATGGACTCTTAGGGGAAAATTATATATTTTATGGAATTTTTATAAGTATCAAAGTCTTTTATTTTCTCCATTAATATAAATATTTCGTTATTGAATGACATCAAAAGGTAAAAAATGAAGAATATAGAACACTAATCTTGAGGACTCGCTATAAAAACTTTATTAGATGAGGCACTATGGGGTGAGGCACCACTATTGAGGCACCACTATCGAGGCACCACCAGAAAAGGCACTGTTAGATAAGATACTGCCATCGAGCCACTTCTAGTGAGTGGCTAATAGAGAGAGACACCGACGACGAGCCACAATCAGGGTGAGACAATGCCTGTGATCCATTTCCAAGGTGAGACATCACTAATGATCCACCACCAGGGTGAGACACTACCACAGTGAGCTAACGTCAACAAGGTACCACAAGCATGACATACCATTGGGATGAGGCACCGTTGGAAGTCTTTGAAAACGTGAAATTTTGAAATGTATTAAAAATAGTCAACTTAATTTCATAGGACACCTAAAATGCCAAATTTCACACAATGTAATTTACTTGAAACGTTAAATCCATTAAAACAATGAGCCTTCAATATCGTCCATCCCCCAAAAAATGTCCTCTTCAATTTCCCTATTAACAATATATATGTAATAGTATTTGAAATGGAAAAACTTTAGTGTCTTTTTGTGGAGATCTAGAGGAGTATTTCCGAAGTAGTGGGGGTCCCTCTATCCAATAATTCTCTATTACGCACATATATAACTCTTCTATATCATTGATATATAACATAGAATAAAAAAATAAGAATACTAAATATTATCAAAAAAATTTAATGGTTATGATCACAACATTATAAATTCCAAAACCCATTAAAAAATAAATATTGTATGTCTCATTGTATGTACGGCTTACCATATCCCGAAAGTAATATAATTCCCTTTTCATCACCATATTTTATGAGTCGTAATTTTGAGGGTTTTAATATTTTTATATTATATTTATGATATAATTATACTTTTTAATGATAATATCATTTCCTCCTTTTGACCATAAATTATTTTGAAAAAAAGGATAACGCCTCTTGTGCGAACGTATGGCTTAACATTCCCATGATGTGACGTGATACATTATGCACCTACACTTCACATGGATGGTAATAAGACAGAATTTTTTTAATATATATATGTATATATATATATATATTATATGTCATAAATAATATTACTGAATAATAATATATAATATACTTTGCTTTATTAACTCACAAAAAATATTTCCAATATTGTTCATGCTTATGTACGGCCTTCGATCTCTTTGAATGGTGGATTCTATTTTCTATCTCTAAATATTATGTATCAACAAAAATTAAAATATAATGAATAAGTATATTATATTGATATCAATATTATCATTATGTATATGATGAAATCGTGATATATGTATGCATACCATGGATAACAAGCCATAACTTGTCTTAAAGACAACGTGGTTATTACCCGAGAAATATCATTAACATATAATTATTAATAAGATAGTAATTTAATATAATAATTCTATCATATATGGAATTTAATATATGAATATGCTTCTATGAAAGTTATATAATAAACATATTGTTATTATATAGGATTGTTTAACATTTGTGAATGAAAATCATGTCTTATGTTAAGGGAATTTCTTCTCACATTTTATTTCTGTGATATACAAGCCATATTCCTCACTTTGTTATTTTATATAGTGTATATACCAACCTATAACATGGTATATCATTTATTTCCATTATTTTATGATTTTAAAATAATTATTTGATGTTATTTCTTTATCGGGTTCACAGTGCTAAAGTTACTCAAGTGGTAATAGATTTTTGTCTCAATTTTATTTCGGTGGGACACATGCCTTATACACTACTTTTTTCTTCAATGTGGTGTATATACTACCCATGAATGTATATTATGTTTCTCATTCAGAAATTTATTGTCTTTTAATATCCATATACGTTTTTCGGTACAGGTTCATATAATTATACTAATTATAAAGTGATGATTATTTATTTCCCCATCTCATCAATATTTCAGATTTTCTAGTTTTAAGTATCCATTAGGTAATTTTGATATTCCATATCCATGTACTATAAAAATGGTTTATAAAATGATTTTTCTATACCCATAATGATTTTAAAGTCATTTTTACAATTTTTTAAAAAATTTAATGTATGGGTTGAAAAGAATATTTTTTTCTTTTTCTAAAGGAGGTACTTTGTGAAATTTCTTTAAAAAGTATAAAATGAATGATTTATTAAGTTCTATGACATAAAAAAAATTTCTTCCTCCATGACACCATAATTAATTGACATATCTATTACAATCTAACATGTTTATTTCTAAATAAAATGTTTACTTTTAAATTATCATGAAAATTTAAGAAAAAAAAAGATTTTTAAATCGGAAAGAATATTTCACCATGGATTATTTTCAAGTGATCTATCCAAATTATATTATATAAAAAATAATCTTATTTTCGGATAATTATGTTTTACTAGGTATATGATTTAATTTTATCATTCTTATTCTTTCTAGTAATGGTTCATTTTTGTGGTGGAATTATATTTATAAACCCAATTACATTTCCATTGTTGATGTTATGATTAAATGATTATAAAACCCATTTAATTACATGGGTTTTGATATTATGAATGATTTATGATCTTTTGGAACAAAAATATATTGTTTTTCTTATGTCATGGGTGGGACCTATTTCATCGTCCAATGTTTTGTGTAACGATAAATGTTTTATGAGAACAATGGGTACATGTGAGGGAATACCACGCCTAAAACAAGAGGGTACATGGGATATAATAATAATCCTAAATCAAATGGTACATGGGATGGAATCCCAAGCCTAATGATAATAATTTAGTGGTTTTCTAAATCCTAACATGTTATGATGGTATTGGTAGGAATCTATGACATAGTTGTTTTACATTCTTATGTGTATTCTAGAATTTAATTTAATACTTCTATGTTACTCATTGATGGAATATTATCTTGAATACCTTATTATTATTGTATTATGAATTTATTATCTTTATTGCAAGCTTCATTTTTTTGATTTATTACACACATGTTGTGATATCGTAATCTCATGATCACATTCTCATGATCCTATGCTAATGTATATTCATTCATATATCCCTTGTTTACCCTTTCTGAGAATATAAGCTCAATAATTTTGGTGTTTCCCTCCCCTAGGTTAAGAAGGAAGTTATTTATGTATAATTAAATAGGGTTGGGATAATTATGAAAAACTTTTATGATACTTCACTGATTTAGAGGATTTTTGTTCCTTGTTTCCAGAGTCACTAAACAAATATGGTCTTTCAGCACGTGCCTATATAGTGTTTGAAATATTCCAATAATATTATTTGATACCCATGTATGAAATTTTTTGTTGTTATATTATTTATACAAAATGAAAATCTAATGAATAAAATATTCAAAAACCCCACACTCCTCTATTATAAATACCACTCATCACTACCTCGTCTCGGTACTACTCAAATCCATTAATCTTGTAAAATTTCTGCCTAATTTCTCCCCCAAACATCTCTTAAATGTTTTGGTCTTTTGTTTCTCAATAAAATGAAAATTTCAATGTTTTTAAAGAGTTTTTCATTTATAGGAGTTAAAGATGTAAAACCCCCCTTTGTTTTTTAATTTTCATTTAATTTTATTTAATTTATTATCCTTTCCTTACATCCTATATCAAAACATTCATAATAACTATATAATATTATATATAATATAATTATATTATGTTATTGTTATATCCACTATCAATTCATTTCACTTCTAATATTTGTTCTAAAACTGAATATATAATCTGTGAAGTGTCGATTCACCACCTACATGGATGATGATTTAATGTTCTCTAATACCACCATTATAGATGGTCAAAAAACAATTTTTGTTATTAAAAATATTGTAAAATGTATATTATGACTTTTTTATAGATATGTAACCAGTATATATACATTGAATTAATTAATATAACAAAACAACAGCTTGATGATAAAAAAACAAATCCAAATGGTTATCATTAAGGTTTTATATAATGGATCATCCCCATATATTGAAAAATATGATAAAAAGGTCATTCAATATTCGGGATTTTCATTAGTGACATAAAATTTCAATTTAGGATAACTATTACCATTTTACATGATGTTTCATTTATATATGCAAGTTAATCAATCATGAAACCCAAGGAAACAAATACTAACAAACGACATAATTGAATATGATAACATATTAAAATGGATATAAATGAACTTAATAGATTGGTAATAAATAAAATATATGTTTATTAGGTTAATAATTAAAATATTAATGAATAAAATTTCGTTATACATTATACTATGTGCATGTCGTGAACACTTTCAGACAAAGATTAAGGGATAATCCATGAACCTCAATTTTCTATTTGGATTACATTTTTTTTCTCTTTACCGCTTTATATTTCTAATTTATATGTATATAATCCTTATAAATTTGTATAATGTGTAAAGCATTCAGGATTGTATATATTTTCAACTACTATTTATAAGGAAATACCGGTTCCATAATGACACATTTTTAATTCATCCAGATAAAAAATTCCAATAAATATGAACTTCTCAATTTATTACTCATTTAAAGTACACTTTATTATCAATTTTAGGACACTAATAATTACAAAAACTCTTTTTCTCATGGAAATAAATATTAGTTCTTTTATAGTTTTAAAAAAACAAATATTCCATTATCCTTATTAATGAAACCTTTATTGTGATCCTTAAACTACACTGATGTGGGCCATTTCTAATGTTTCTTAAAAACTCATTTTATATTACTTCTCTTAAATTGGACATAATTTATGACTCAAAAATAATTTCATTAACATTAGATTTTTTTGGTATATACATGTTTATAGTATTATTTAATGATAAATAAAAATGATTTTCTAATAGAAATATCCTTTATATGAGTAAATATCTATTTCTCTCAAACATATCATAATGATTTTATAAGATGTTTTTTCATATTAATGAATACTATTTGTTACTTCTAATGCATGAGTGAGGATGAAAAATTATAATACCATATTCTATATTATGTTAAATTATTTTAGATAATTTTTACCATTGATGATCTATTTTGATACAATCCATTTTTTATGGTAGAAGTATTCATATTTAATATGCATGTTTTATAATATGAATGTTTATGATTGTTTATATTTAACCATTTTCATATGGGGAATAAATTAGACCTTATAATGGATATGAATGACCTATTATATCCCCTCTATGCATAGGTCAGCCTCATGACACAATTTAGTTCATGTATTGTCTAATATCATTCGCACTTATGTAAGGGGTTTTGGAAGAATCCTTGGCGGTATGTTTATGATGTAAAAATTATACATGCCCTAGTTATAAAATTGTTTTCTAATATTCCATTTCATTATTTTCTTATTAGAATATTCATGTGATTATTTATATTTCATTATGTGATTTTAATTTATTTCATCAATTTTATGATCATGATTATGTTTAAATTTTTTTGTTTCAGTTATACACCTACACCTAGTGTATATGCTCATTTATTAATAATAGCTTCCTCATTATGATTACCCTTACTGAGCATCTGATCTCAATGCTTTCCAATTATTTAACTTTCCCTGGATTCCAAGATGTCAATTATTTTTTATATTTAGGGTTAATAGAGAAGAATATGTTTTTTATCAATTGATTTTATATCTTATACATTATGTTTTGAATTTTTAAGAAATGTTCATTTATTTAATCGGGCTTCCAACCCTTCTAAACCGATTGATCCTTTGGGATTCGTGTCGTGTTTATATAAAAATTTAAAAAATAATGGCACTGGATCTGGGGTACTATGGTCAATTCCATTAAACAAGTCACCATGTAAAAGTGTTTTGGTTGAATCATATGTATAAAGAGAAGACATGGGAACCAAAGAACGAAATGAATGAGTACACTCATACTTTTCATGTTAGAATGTAAAAAACAATTGATAGATAAATTTAAAATGGGGGAATAATGTAATGACATGAACTTTTATAAATTTAATTTTTAACTAATTATAATTCTATTATATAGTATAAAATACATACATAGCCTAATGATCACAATAAAAACAATTTTTTATAAATTAATTTTAAAATAAGTGATATTTATAGATATTCAAGAACCTATTATCATGGAATAATAAATTTTCTATAAGGAATACTGATCCATATAGTAGAATAGTAACATATAAAATAAAAGTGTGCATAAAATTTCAGAAAAATATTAATGAAAATATTATAAAATTATATCATAGTATAAGTAAATATATGTTTTAAAAATGATAAATTCGATGTTGCAATTATTGTAAAATGTAATTAAAGATTTAAAATTGCATAATTTATAAGATTATTTTATAGAAAATATATTTTCATAAAATATATTTTTAAATAAACCTTTTTAGATGAATTAACTATAATTTCATTTTCCTTGAACTTAGTTATGTTTTCAATGTGTATAAGAAATTGGATATAATATTTAAATCATTATTTTTTAAAAAATGTTTTTTAATTTAAAGTGAAATTACACAAATTTATTAAATAATACTGATAAAATTAAGTCCATTTTTATACTTAGAAATCTGAAAAAATGGTTAGGTTATGTTTCTGGAATTTCCCTAAAATAATTGATTTTTTGTCAAGTAGTGAAATATGCCAATTTATGGTATTTATAAATTTCAGCCAAATACATGATTTTTTTAATAATTTAAAATGTATAAACCCATTAATTCATAATCATGTAAAATATTCATTATAGTTAGTCACAAAAATAAACACTATTGATAATCTTATGCCAAAATAATAAACTAATAAAGAAAATAATCAAAACACTCCACTCTCCTACCCTATATATACAAAATCCCACCACATATTCTTCTCTAACTATATAATCCTTGAGTCTTGTCAAAATTATTCATAATTACCATACCATTAATCTAATCCATTTACATGAATTTTTTTTCTCAAAAAATTGACAAACCAAAGTGTGTTAAGTAGGTTCTCTAAATATAACATTCAAGAGGTAAAACCGTCAATATAGCTCTTTAAATTTCATTTATTTTATTTTCTTCTCCTCAAATACCAATAAAAAAAGTGGTATGATAAATCTATTATCTGACATATATATTATTGTTTTAATGGAATATAAATCATCAAATCTTTTTTCATCTTATTTAATTCTAAAAATTAAAACATATTCTCTGGCCTCTCAACTCATTACCTTATTGGAAAACCACTTTTCATTTTCATTTAACTCATTTACAGTTGGTCATAAAACCTTTATTATGGTTAAATAATACATTATTATACATATCATAATTTATGTTACATTCTTCAACCATCATATAATCATAATATTAAATAAAATGACGTAAAGTCATGATAGTTATAAAACTGCCAAAATAAATTAAAACATATTCATTACTATTTAATCTAATGAATAATCATTATTACCAATGATATATATTATTCTTGAAACATATTTTAGTTTATTAATAACATAAATATAAAATTAAAAACACTTTTACCAAATTACATGATTGTCTATACTTGTATTAAAGTGATCCGATCAGGAAATATTTGTAAAAAACACACACGGGGTTACAAAATTAAACTTTACAACTCATCAGAATGGCTATAAGGAAACACAATAAAATTACAATAAATAATATAAATTTTAATTTTGTTCTATTTTATTAATTAATTTATCTAATTTGATTTTATAATTTACTAATTTTATGATATAATTCAAATACATAGAAGGGGTATTCTCTTACCCAACACACTTCATTGGGTTCTTCATTTTTTCAAGCCGAATTTCATTATGTATATTCAATTAAAATTCATATAATATAATTTATTTATAATCCAAAATTATTATACAGGATATTAATTTTCTAAAATCTAATTTTATGAAAAAAATATTTTCAAAACAAAAACTTCTTCCCAAAATATATTTTGACTTCTGTTGACTTGACTCTTCTTCTTTGAAAATTGAAGAATATTATAATAAATAGGTTTTTATCCATTTATTTGGGAACCCAAAGTTTATTTATGATATTTTAAATCATTATAAAACCAATTATTTCATATGGGTTAGTTAAAATTATTTATTGATATACTTCCTATGTGTCATGGATGATTCTGTTAATGTTATGGTATAATGGTTGGGCCCGGAATTATATATAGCTCAATTCAAATGGTTAAAGTGATTAATCTCATGAGATGATGTGTATTAGTATTTGACATGATTCTATATTTTTTCTAATGATGATATTATGATTATGAACATATGTTACTTTTGAACATGGTTCTAGCTTTGTTCAGAACTATGTGTGGTGTTTGACTACTAAGAAATGATGTTTTGTAATTATGAATTTATACATTCAATGACAACATATAATTCTTCCTCACATGATTTTTATCATTAAGTTGAGCTTTTTTATGATGATTATTATTATTTTCAACCACGTTTTATTGATTCAGGTACTTATCTATGTAATATTGGAATTTTATCACACCCCTTTCTTTGATGTATATCCTCTAGTTACTACATGTACTGTGGATATCATAAGCTTTTGAAGGATAAAGGAGAATACTTTAAATAAATTTATATTCTTTATTATGAATAATTAAATTATGATACTAATTTTTCATTGTTACCAAAACTCTGGATCCTAGTTTTTTAATGCTATTATGTTTATTTATTTAAACCGATGTAATAGTTTTGTAAAAAATATAGGGTTGTTATATGAATAACCTAGATCATATAATAATTTCCGAAAAATTAAAACTTTTTCCACATTCAATTTCTTTCTTAATATTGTGAATTTAATCAAAGGATAACATGTAGAATTATAAATCATAAATATTTATATTTTTTCATGTGAAAAAATCAACAAAGGACTTCTATATAGTCGTCACCCCAAATCATTGATATCATTCATTGATGAGTTCAGATCTCTCAATACAATATTTCATTGAATTTGAGTGGTCACTGAGGATAAATTTCATGTGATCAATCCAATCATTTGAATTAATTTAGTATTCACTATCAATAAAATTTGTAATTATGTTAAAAATTAATAGATTTGAAAAAAATTCCAATCCCTTGAAGAAATGACAGATGAACATCAAACAGGATTATCGTAAATGATTGTTGATTCATTAATTGGTTGAAATCCTAATTTTTTATATTTCCTCACACATGATTTCAAAATTTATATTTAATCACCTAATAATTCAAAAACTATATATCACTCTCCTTAAATAAAAATGATAATTTAATTTCAATCATCTCTCACTCTATTAAGTGAATACATAGTGACACAATTTTACTACAAATATTATTGTAAATAATTTTTAATTTTATGTTTTCAATAATATGATATAATTTTTGAACCACTTAAAAAGTAAAAGATAATATGTTTTTCCTGATTTATTTCATTTAATATTTCTATATTTCTCCACAAACTATCCACCAACTCTTTTGATAATTTTTTGTGTTCTCTCTATATATCAATCTATTTATTCTATATTATTTTATTTTTAACAAAAAAATTATTTATAATTAAATAATTTTATTTATTTTACTCTACATTTTCATAAAGGTGTGTTTTTATTCAATAATTTATTCTAAAAATGGAAAATAAAAGACTACATAAATAATTTGTATTACTGGATCTGGAAAATAAAAATGGTTTGAAATAGGCACTAACATTTAATAGACTATACACTCTAACATTAGGTATTCAAGAGTAGGGAAAATAATTAATAATTATAATCCCAATTTTGAATCTCAATAGTTATTATAACCATATAAAACTAAACCAAATAAAATCCATAATAATGATTGTAAATAAATGGATATCAAATTAACTGACCAAACCATATCTGGAGTACAAACATATATATATCCAATAACTTGGGGAAAAATAAAAAAAAATTATAAGATGAGACCTTATACAAATCAATCATAAATTTACTATTATTATAACTGAGGAACCACATAAAAATTTCACAGAGTTTCAAATAGTGTTCTCCACCTTCATTCCTTGAAATATATCTGTGCAACTCATAATAATTTGGGCCCTTACCTCCCCCTTAATAGAATATCCAAGGATTGGATATACAATTTACATACAACAACTATATTATATAATAACCATATACATTTCGTTATGTTGTAGTTATTCCATGCTTCTCTAACATTATCCAATAGAACATAAATTTATGCAATTTAGAGACCATAATGAGAGACCTATCATGAATATTTTAAGGGATTCAAAATAATTTCACATGATCTAAACACCAAAAAAATAGGGAATCATTAATAATCCAAAACATATATGAGGTTCTTTTACGGAATGATCATATCATGAGAGATTCCATAGATCAAGTATTTCTAGGAGTGAAAACCTCTACCACTTCTAATGACTTAATATCCAACATGGCTCAAAATTCAAAAAAATCATACATGGTAAATTTCAATATATCAAGGAGTTCTTGAGTTAATCCACTAATATAAATATATTATATTTTATATAATAAACAAGATTAAATGTATAATAATTAAGAAAAATTATATTAGTGTCAATGTAATTCACGCTCTACACCCATTCCATTGTATTGTAGAATTTGTTTTGATAACATGATTTTCTATAAAATTTTCTACGAACATTAGGATTTATCTTAATCATGGGCATAAATATTTCCCTGGATTCCATTTTAACAATCAATTGCCTTAATAAAATAATCATTCTGACAAAATCCAACCTATTTTGGTATGTTCAATAACACTATCAACAAGCATGAAATGTAAGCTACCAGGAAAACAGTAGTATCCAGCTACCCAATATATGAACCCTTTATTTCCATCACCATCCATATAAATATTAAAAATACTCCCAAGTTTAAATGAATCCTCAAGAAAATAGAGAATAAAATTAAAGCCTAATACCTCTAGTTCCCTTTGGCCAAAAAATTGGATATTTATGGCATTTTAACTCAAGTGGAATAACTAGAAAAACCCATCATTGAAAGAAATATTTAGGGATCTAGATAGTACCCCCAAAAATTATTTCCATTCATAATTATAGAGGTAATTTATGTGTAATAAAAATTTGTGGTTTTAACAAAATTTCTGCCTCCAATTATTCATCATAACTGGTATGTTCACCACATGAAAACTCCCTTTCCCTACCCTAAAAACATTCAAATGATGATTTTTTTCCAAAAAAAAAGTAACCATGATGATTAAAATGAACAACCCATTATTATTTTCACTCCCCAAATAATCTCACATTGCAATATAAATTCTGATAAATAGATAGATAAATTGATCATAGATACATTTAAAATGGTACATATTAACATACACCTCATGGATGTTGTTAAATAGATTCATTTATATTATAATTTCATAATGAACTATGTACACAAATACGATGAATAAAGGGCGATAAGGGAGTAAAACATGGAAGGAATATCTCATCATTGATATAACTAGTTATTAAAACAAAATTCCAGGATCCTATCACTTTTATAATACCTTTCACCGTAGAGGAGAAATTCATTTATGATTCAATGTATTATTTAGGTTATCAGATTAATGTGATGCCTAAAAATGTGTGTACTTATTTGCAGGTTGGATATCATTAATTAAGAAACATTGTCATGATACATTCCAACATGATCACAACACAACCACTTATATTGATTATGGATATCCTCATGAGATTGATGAATCTATTCTTCAATATTATAGTTTCTTGAGTTGTAATAATCTAAAACCTCTGGTCATCATCCTATTATATATGATGGTCATTTCTTAACAGAAATTATACAGTGGTAAATGTTCACAATCATATGATTTCTATGGAGTTTTGTAGATAGATTATAATTTTTATCAACTTATATGTTGTAAACCACCCAATTAAAAATCACTCCACTATTCCTATCTATTTGATGGAAGTTATATCCAATAATTAAAACAAACAACATTCTATCCTCAACCCAAAATATAAATAATTTTACACTTCTTAGTTATTAAATTATTTGAGTTTTAATTTATGTTTTGAGTGAACTGTGTGCTTGAAATAATGTAATTTTTATATTTTAATTGAATTTTGTTTAAAGATTGAGGTGCCCTATTACTAAAGAAGATTATGAAAATACCAATTTCAATGATTCTATATAAATAAATAAATAACATATATTGATATATTTTTTTATATGCCTCAATTACCTTAAATCCCTTCCCTCAATCAAAAAACAACTTTGGTTTCATTTACATGAATTTCCATATGCTTCTAGTATTGACAAATTTTCCATTTTTATTGATAATAACTCTTTATAAATAGTTACTAAATATGTATATATATTCCTAGAGTGAATAAAATGGTGATTCAAATGACATTTTTTAATACTTCTTGTATTATGCCATCTATTTAAATCCACTATATAATATAAAATGATGAGTATAGGAAAATATGTAAAGATCAATGTTAGTTAAATATCACCCTCTATGATGTTGTACATGTTTAAATTTTTAAAATACATACTTATATTATATATGATATTAAATGGGTTAGCGTAGAGAAATGTTTGCATAAAAACAGGTTTAACAATAGTTTTAAATGAATAGAAGGAATCAATTCTGATTTTTTAGGAATAATATCTGATTCTCTATTGACTAATGATAACTAAATCAATCCACATTAATGGGGAAACGTTATCTACCATTAATAGACCCAAATTTATAATTTCCTTCTAAGTCAAATTACTAGTTCCCTATTGGATATTTTGGATATTTTGAAATCTAGTACCCCTTGAGGATCTATAAATGATATATTTACCTATATATTTGGAACATTTTTATACAATAGGATGCCTTTTTCTATATAATGATATGGGTATATTTCAAAAAATTTGGTATATTTTATGATAATTATTATAATTTTATGAATTATTTGTGGATATTTTTATTGTTTATGAATTATCCTTTAATGAATGATTAACAAATATAGGTTATATACTATGGATTTGAGTTGAAAATTATTGTGTTTAAGTTAGGAAAAATTTCATTTCATGCTATAGTGGAAGAGGTTCTTGTATATACTATTTCGGGAAAGGGAATTCAAGTTGCTAAATGAAAAATAGAAATAATTTTTTCAAATATATATATGTATCCAGACTTTGTTAATGAGCAGTGATCTCTCTTGGGCCATGCTAGTATTTACCATAGATTCATTAATGAATTTATTAAGATTTAACTTAGATTCTCTCAATTATAAAAAAAACTAATGATATATTTTTCAGAAAAACTCCAAGGTTGAATTTATTTAAATAAAATTTATTCTCATATCACCTTCTATCATCCAACAAAAATGGTGGTATCTCCCATTATAACTAATGTGTGATGCCTCAATATTTTTCATTAGGGATGTTTTATCATAAATGATTTCATGGGATCAATAAGTCATCGTGTATTCCCCTTATACCTATCACCCATACTATGAAAACTACATCACCACCAAAATATAACTTATTTATATTTTTTCCTTTGATAATTTCTTCTCATATATCCTTGGATAAAAATTTATTTTCTTCTCATCACACAACCCTTTGGATTATCCTAAAAAATAAGAAGCTAATCCCCATATCATAAGATAGATGCTTCTCCGCTAGGAGTTTTTCCATAATATTTCAGATATGATAGTAGTTGAAAATTCTGTTTTTATCCAAATAATTATGATTTCCCTACATTAGGCCACCATGTTGTCTCATCCATCACATTTATAAAATTCATCAATTATGGCCACAACTGTCTTGTTGTAGACCTTACCCCTATGTATATCAACATTGTGATTTTTTAGAATCATCTAATGATACCACATATTTTCTCACTTCATAGACCTATATATGTATGCATGACATAAGATGGTATATTTTAGAAGACCCATACTTGTGCAGAATTTAGGTTTACCGATTCATTCATAATTGTGTGCTTGGACATTTGTTCACCTCTATATTGATTTTTGGGAACACTTTATCATATGGGAACTATTTTTTTCTCATCATATACCTCAAAAGATAATTGACTATTGATATTATTTGGCATAAATTTATATATATTTACATTAGTTTTTTATGTCATGTGAACGATTTAAATACAGATCGAATATATCCAAGAGGAATGAAACTCCAAATTAACCAATATTAAATTATGATATTATTGAAACATGGTTCATTTAACTTATGGGTAATTTTTGAAATTCTTTTGGAATTCGATAAATATTTTTTCTATTGATTATATCCTTCAATGAGTGGACACAAATATTATAATGGAAGATTGATATCATGTAGTTGTGGATATTTTGGGATCTTAGATTTTTTGTAGTTTTTCTTTTCAATAATTAATAATTAGATATTAGGGTTCACATTTTTTAATCAAGTCCTAATAAAAATTCTCCAAATATTAGTGGTCGTTCATAAATTTTAAAAAACATATCACCATCAAATTAATAGAAAATAATAAATTTAATATTGTGACGTTATGATAATCGTGTGAAAAATGTAAAACTGAATATAAAATATTATAATTTTCTCTTTAATAAAGAACGTTTAGTGTACCTTATATAATTTTAGTGTCATGACCCACCTTCACTAATAGGAGGGAAGGGTCAGCATGTTACCAGGCCCTTCCTTCTTTATGTTGAAAGAGAGATAATGACCCTCGAAACCCGCCTTCAATAGGTCCCAGAGTGGTGACTAGCACCAAGGGTATAAACATTTCACAGAAATGGAAGGAATAACCCTTTTTATTTTATATGATCAAGAGATAAGAAGAAGAAAACCCAACAACACCAAGGCAGAAAGAAAAGTAAAGCCAAAAGTAAACCATTCCCACATGCATGTTCCAAAAGTAAAAGCCACAAAGTGCAAAAAGTGTCTACAAAGGTAAGTACCAAATGAAGAGAAATGAAAACTGCAACTACTCCAAAGACCCAAGCTAGTAAGGTCTTGTGTGAACCCTGAAGTCCTCCTGGAAACCTGAAAGCAGATTTATATACATAGGGTGAGCATACAAGTACACTTAGTAGGGAAAACCAAAGACCCTCCTGCACAAGTGGAGGAACGAGCTAAAGTCGCTATGGGAAAAGGATTCAACCAACACCTAACAAGGTAAAATAACTGCCCAAACCTCACCAAGGCACACTCCCCAAATAACGCAAGTCAGGTAAATATATAATAATAGCACATCATTGTTTGGGTACCCCGCACCACTTTACCACTGGTTATTGAGACATCCTACGCATCGGACCAATCCCGCCATTCTCACCGCAGTCCCAATACCACACCCGCCCGCACACACCTGGGCCACAACCACATGCAGTCCCACTTCTGAATCCCGCCTGCAGACACTTGGGCCATAGCCGTCACATGTAACCACACCCGAAGAAACCTGGGCTAGAAGATCCACTGCGACGCCCGAAGACACCTGGGCCTCATCCCGAAGACACTTGGGAAACCACCTACCGCACAAACCTGGTCAACCACTACACTACCCCGCCCGAAGGTTATTGGGATAATAATGGACCACTGGCAATCACATACTTCCTGAAGATACGTGGGCTATCCGGGAAAGGGAGCAGAAAAGGAGCTAATAACCATCCACTAAGAATAGTGTTGAGAAAAACACCCTCCCCCATGAAATGGGGGTGTTCAGCACTAAGTTCTCAACTTCAATGGGGCGCGAATAAGAAACACAAAACTACAATTATATAAGTATAAGTAATAAGCACTCACCCAAACCTCAGGTTTTTCTTTAGCCAACCTAAAGGACACAAATGACGCCCAAGTTCGGGTCACGACTCTCACCAACAAAAACCATTTGTCGCAGTCTTGTTTTCATTTCAGTAATAATGTTCAAATAAGTTTATGCACTACTGGGAAACTAAACCATAAGAATAACCAAGGAAAGTTACCAGCCAAATGTCAAATAAGCATCCACACCCAGTTCTTAACAACAGAGGATCCCACCCCAATACGTGATGTAAACAAGGTAGCCACCGGGTCTCAAAAGCTCACAAACCCTGCAACCGTAACAACAGGGAATCCCATCCCCAATTCCTCAACCATTGAGAGTATAAAAACATAGGGTATCCCATCCCCTCCCACATCTCCAGCAACCGGCCCACTGGGTATTTTCAAGTTTAAAAGATTTAACACGCTCTATGAATTCAAGTTCCATGTGTCCTAACAGGGTTATCACAGAAGGGTTGATCCTGGTGCTTTCAATTTATTCAGCCGGGTATACATGATTAGACAATTCACAGAAGTCATATAATAACATCACGAGGGATTATTGATGCACAGACAATGGCCACCAACGGCCTAAAATTTCAGAAGGGATAAGGCAGCACAACACAACAAGAAGATCATAATATAAAGTGGAATCAACGATCACAACCCCCCTTCTTTCTTTACAGGATTCATTCATTATATTTGATTAGGTCTGCCTCATAAAATTACACAGAAACAAAAGTACGCCCACCCCGCTTGATACACAAAAGAGAGAGAGAGGAAGGAGAAAATCCCTACCTATTGATCGACGATCGACGCTTAGGCCGGGTGCGGAACTTTATGCATAATGATGCGGCACGCCCGATGCACCAGAAGTTGTTTGTGAAAACCCGCGATCGAGGAAAGGAGAAGCCACGACTAACCCTTGTTTTATAAGATCTGTGGACGGTTGATATGAAAGCGTGAAACTGCGTAAGGCGTGGGGGTCTTGGGAGGACCACGCGGCTCCACTCGTCATTAAAGGGTGTCGGGTGGTTTAAACCGGATCATTAATTGATTAAGTATTTAATTAAAACTCTTATGCGCGTTACGGGTCTTTAAAACACGCTCAAACATGTCAAAATAGGGTTTAAAACCCTATTTGCGCAAAAAAGGATCCCTACTGGAAATAACCTGTGGGGTAGGCCAGAGCCACCGGTAGCTGAGACTACGGGTGGGTGAGAGCGACCGGTAGCTGCGCTACCGGTAGGCTGTAAGTACCGGTAGGCCGAGCTACCGGTAGGCTGCAGCTACCGGTAGGCCCAGCTACCGGTAGGCTGCAGCGACCGGTAGGCCGAGCTACTGGTAGAAAGAGCTACCGGTAGCTGCAGCTACCGGTAGACCGAGCTACCGGTAGACAGAGCTACCTGTAGGCTGCGGCCACTAGTAGACCGAGCTACTGGTAGGCCTACTACCGGTAGGCCTACGCCACCGTGATTCCTAGACCTGAAAACCCATAACGAGATTTCACAAAGTAATGGACCCCACAAACCCGGGCCATTAAATCAGATACCTCTTAAACGATTATCGTCCTCGAGAATCAAAACAAAACCTGAAGGGAATAGAGGGTCCAAACAACCACCTTGAAAGATACCTCTTAAGAGCGAACCCACGTTAACTAAAAAATTTCCCTGCCAAAAACCAAGCAACATACCATGAAAAACTTCCATGGAATGTGGGTTGGGGAGTCTCCTTCCCCATGTCAAGATATTATCCACTTTGGGCGGCACTGACTCACCCGCATGGGTTTAATCGCATCCACCATAATGAATCATGATTAGGGGTCGGGTTCTCTCCTCCCCCCATAACCAGGGCTTTTCACACACATCCAGATGAAAGAAAACCAGTACATTTCATAGCCAAAAAGGACAAAACGTTCTACCACAACAGATACAAAAAGGAACAAAACTCAAAACAAATCTGGGTACTGGATACGCATCTATGCTTCCCTCTCCCACGTACTCTCCTCAAGCCCACCATGTCTCCACAACACACGAACCAAGGGGATGTTTCTCCCACAAAGCACCTTCTCCTTGCGATCCTCGATCATCACTTTTCTCTCCACAAAGGTCACGTCATCCTCGATCTCTAGCTCACCCCAATCAAGGACGTGTGAATCGTCATACAGATACCGACGAAGCTGGGACAAATAGAAGACACCATGTATCCTTAGTAGTTGCGGTGGCAACGCTAGCTGGTAAGCCATCTCGCTGACCCGCCGCAATACTTCGAAGGGTCCGATGAACCTGGGAGAAAGCTTACTACCCTTTCCGAACCTCCGCTGCCCACGCCGAGGGGAGACCTTAAAGAACACATGGTCCCCAACCTCAAACTCCACGGGCCTCCTCCTGGTATCATAATACAACTTTGGTTGGTCCTGGGCCGCCTTCATCCTTTCCCGTATGAGCTGAACCTTCTCTGTTGTTTTCTGCACCACCTCCGGGCCAAGGATGCCTGACTCTCCTACTTCGGCCCCACACACAGGTGAATGGCATGGCCTCCCATACAAGGCTTCAAACGGGGCCATACCGATGGTAGAGTGATGGCTATTATTGTAAGCGAACTCTACCAGGGGCAAGTGTCGCACCCATGATCCTCTTGTGTCTAGAACACATGCCCATAGCATATCCTCCAAGGTTTGGATGGTGCGATCAGTTTGCCCATCTGTCTGGGGATGGAAAGCAGTGCTAAGGTGCAACTGGGTGCCAAACACATGCTGCAATCCTCTCCAGACTAGCGAGATAAAATGTGCTTCCCTATCCGAGACTATAGACCTCGGAACTCCATCCAACTGCACCACCTCATCCACGTACCTTTTTTCCAAAGCATCCACATTACTCGACTCCCTGATCGCCAGAAAGTGAGCCGATTTCATCAACCTGTCCACTACTACCCAGATGGTGTCGTATCTCCCTTGTGCCTTGGGAAGACCCATGATGAAATCCATAAAGATGTCATCCCACTTCCACTTGTGGATATCTAGGGGCTGCAATAGGCCACCCGGAACTCGGTGTTCAGCCTTCACTTGCTGACACACTAAGCACTTGGCCATAAACTCTGCCACCGCTCGCTTAACTCTGGGCCACCAGAACTGCCTCTTCAGTCCCTGGTACATCTTGGAATCTCCTGGGTGTACCGGTAGGGGTGAGTTGTGGAACTCACTGAGAAACTTTCCGCGCATCACTCCTGGAACAAACAACCTTTTCTGGAAAATCATCCGGTTTTGACCATCCTCTGTCCATCCTTCCGAAACATTGCCCTGGTCAACTCGATCACGCATCACTTCGCACTCCGGGTCTCCCCACTGAGACTCCTCCACTTTTCGATATAGAGATGACTGCACTATCATCTGATATAGGCAGCCTCTGCCGCTATCCATTTTCGCATCCAGGTGTAAGGTAGCCAAATCCTCCATTGCCTTCCAGGTATCCGCCGACTCTCAGACCGCATCCTTCTGCGTCTTCCTACTCAAGGCATTAGCCACTACATTGCCCTTTCCCTCAGTATAAGAGATCTAAAAGTCCTAATCCTGGAGGAATTCCACCCATCTCCACTGTTGAGAGTTTAAGTCCTACTGGGAGAAGATATACTTCAAGCATTTTTGATCCATGAAGACCACAATGCGTTCCACAATGAGGTAGCGCCGCCATAACTTTAGCAAAAAACGATTGCTACATGTTCCAGGTCGTGGGTGGCGTACTTACACTCATGGGGGCGTAGCTGTCTTGACCAATAAGAGATCACCCCTTGACGCTGCATCAACACACAACCCAGGCCCTAACCAAAAGTATCACAGAACACCTCATATGCTGCCCCTTCTTATGGTAATCTTTGCACTGGGGCACTGACCAACTTCTCCTTCAGATAGCTGAAGGATGACTGGCACTTCTCACTCCATACGAAAGCCTGGTACTTCTTGGTCAGAGCCGTCAAAGGGGCTACTACTTGGGAGAAGTTGGGTACGAATCTCCGGTAATAACCTGACAGCCCGAGGAAGCTTCGGACTTCTACCACATTATTGGGTGATGCCCAAGAAACAACTGCTTCAACCTTTGATAGGTCTACCGCTACCCCCTGCTCAGAAACTACATGCCCGAGGAAGTGCACTTCCCGTGTCCAGAACTTGCATTTCGACAACTTCCCATAGAGCTGGTGCTGTCAGAGGACCTCCAAAACTGTCCTCAAGAGGTATGTATGGTCCTCTTCTGACCTCGAATAGATCATGATATCTTCAATGAACACAACTACGAACCGATCCAGGTACTCCCAGATGATGGAGTCCATAAGTCCCATGAACACGGCTGGGGCATTTGTAACGACGAAGGGAATAACCACAAATTCGAAGTGTCCATACCTACACCTGATGGACGTCTTCCGGATATCGCTCTATTTCACCCTCAGTTGGTGGTACCCAGATCACAGGTCGATCTTTGAGAACCATCCTTCCCCCCTTCAGCTGGTCAAAAAGATCATCTATCCTCCGAAGTGGGTAGCGATTCTTGATTGTCAACTGATTCAGCCTCCTGTAGTCTATTTACAACCTGAGGACACCATCTTCCTTCTTTGAGAACAAGACTGGAGCACCCCATGGTGACGCACTCAGACGAACATAACCCCTCTTCATCAGATCGTCAATCTAGATTCGCAACTCTCGTAGCTCTGAAGCCACCATCCGGTAAGGAGCCATCGAGATCGGTTTAGCGCCAGGCTGTAGGTCTATCCCAAACTCGATATCACGCTGAGGGGTTAGAGTCATTACCTCCTCAGGAAAGACGTACATAAACTCACGGACGATCTCTGGTACTTCCACCATTTCAGCATTTACTGATTCCACTGTCAGCTCGGTCAACAAGAAGAGGAGAGGTTCCTCTCTCCTGTTTCCCTTCAGACAGCTCCGCTCGCCGGTGAAGGTAACACGCCAGCCGTCCATGTCCGAGAACACCACCCTTCTTCAGAAACAGTCAACGACGGCACACAAAAAAAATATCTAGTCGATGACTAGGATGACATCGTATGGATGAATCTGTAGAAGAAGAAGATCCCTAACTGACTAATCTGGCCCTTTCTTCAGTCTACATCCCCAAAAAACGAACAACATGTTGGTCTGACCTCCGACTGGTGTGCTCAACCCCAGGGGCACCGGAAGTCCCTCCGCATCTAAACCCAAGGCACGAGATAGACTGGGCACAACAAAGGAGTGCAAAGCTCTGGTATCGAACAAGGAATAAGAAAGAGTGCTAAATAGACTGATCATACCTCGAACAACCTCTGGCCCTGCTGGAACTGCTGCCTCCACGGCATGTAACTGTCCACGCCCAGCTCCCCTGCCCCTCGGTTGTCAGCCACCCCCCCCCCCCCCCGACCACGCCCTAGTCGAGGTCCCTGTAGAGTGCCCTGAGATCAGCCTCCTCCTCATACGTCTTCCCTTGGAGGAGCAAGAGCTCGCTGTCCTTGCTGCTGCTGCTGGAACGGTCTGGACGGAAGCTGCTGCTGGGGCGGGTGCTGGGGATGACTGCCACTGCTGTACTACACCCAGTCGGGGCACTGACTTCAAAGATGTCCGGGGCTCCCACAGATGAAGCATCGCGGTCCCAGGCCCGAAGGAAAAGGGCGAGGACCGGGGGATCAAAACTGAAACTGGTGCAGCCTGCTCCATGCTGGTCAGAACCTGGAGGGTCTTGATGCTGGAGGCCGGGTGCTGACAGCATTTCCCTTCGATGGACCCAGGTGGATCCCCTCTCGTGACACTCCTCCTAGATCATTCATCCTCTCCACCACCTCGTCCTTCTTCTGGACCTCCAAGTACGTCGGCATGGTAAAGGGGGTAACATCATACCGGAGGGAGGGTCGAAGTGCCTCCTCTAAACGTCTTGCCCGAGACTCCCCGTCGGGAAAGCGATCCGAAGCAAAATGTAGGAGGTCCTTGAACTTGATCGCTATCTCCTTCACAGACATACTCCCCTGCTGGAGGGAGAGTAGTTCCTGCCTCTTTTCTGCCTTCATCATCTAGGAGATGAATTTCGCCTGGAACTCCCTCTCGAAATCCACCCAAGCCACCTCAGACTCTCTTCTCTCTCCCAGGTAAAGTGTTTACCACTGACGCGCAGCTCCCCACATCTTGCTGACGGCCAGAGGATCCCAGTACTCGGTCGGGGCCCGAATCAGGCCGAAAGCTATAACTAGCTCCTCTAGCCATCCTTTCGTCATCATGTCGGAGGTCTTACCCTCATACTTCTCGAGGGTCTGTTGCTGGAACGCCCAAAGAGTCTTCTTCCACAGGTCGTCCTCTTCCTCCCGATCAGCTCTCTGCCTATCGGCCAAAGTAGTCTCCGGGGCCTCGATCGCCAGTACCACACGTGGTCACCTTCCAGGTTCCATAGTTTCAAGGTAAACAAGGAATGCCTAAGACCATGTAGTGCAGAATATCGTTCGTAAAACTTCTTAAAATTTTAAATTTATTCTTAATACCCAAGACATCCCAGAGACACAAGAACACAAGTCATTTATGATGCATGTACCTTTCCTAGGGTCTCTACCCTGCAATCAGTGTGGTCTCACTTGGTTGTTCGGTAGGTCTAGAGTCCTTGCATCGGATCACAGGGGGCCCTAAAATACCCTATCCTAGCTGGTCTTCCCTGGCCTAATTCACGCGCCAAGGTCACCCAACACTGTTGCCTTACCATCCCATTCAATCCTCAATGTGCCTAAATCCAGTCTCCATCCTATCTCTCGACCTCCCTCTGATACCATTCTATCACGACCCGCCTTCACCAAAAGGAGGGAAGGGTCAGCAGGTTGTTAGGACCTTCTTTCTTTAAGTTGAATGAGAGATAATGACCCCCAAAACCCACCTTCAATAGGTCCCGGAGTGGTGACTAGTACCAAGGGTATGGAAATTTCACACAAATGGAAGGCATTACCCTTTTTATTTTATAGGATCGAGAGATAAGAAGAAGAAAACCCAACAACACCAAGGTAGAAAAAATGTAAAGCCAAAAGTAAACCATTCCCACATGCATGTTTCAAAAGTAAAAGCCACAAAGTGCAAAAAAGTGTCTACAAAGGTAAGTACCAAAGGAAGAGAAACGACAACTGCAATTGCTCCAAAGTCCCGAGCTACTAAGGTCTTGGGCGATCCCGGAAGTCCTCTTGGAAACTTGAATTCAGATTTATATACGTAGGGTGAGCATACAAGTACACTCAGTAGAGAAAACCAAAGACCCTCGTGCACAAGTGGGGGAACGTGCTAATGTCCCGTGAGAAAAGGAGTAAACCAACACCTAACAAGGTAAACTAACCGCCCAAACTTCACCAAGGCACACTCCCAAAATAACGCAAGTCATGTAAATATATAATAATAGAACATTGATGTTTGGGTACACCGCGCCACTTTCCCACTGGTTATTGAGACATCTTATGCATCAGACCAATCCCACCATTCTCACCGCAGTCCCACTGCCACACCCGCCCGCACACACCTGGGCCACAACCACACGCAGTCACACTACCGAATCCCGCCCGCAGACACCTGGGCCACAACCGTCACACGTAACCACGCCCGAAGACACCTGGTCTAGAAGATCCACTACCACGACTGAAGACACCTAGGCCTCATCCCAAAGACACTTGGGAAACCACCTACCGCATACACCTAGCCAACCACCGCACTCCCCCGCTCGAAGTTTCTTGGGCTAATAATGGACCTCAGGCCATCACAGCCTGCCCGAAGATGCTTGGGATATCCGGGAAAGGGAGCAGAAAAGGAGCTAATAACCAGCCACTAAGAATAGTGTTGGGAAAAACACCATCCCCCGTGAAATGGGGGTGTTTGGCACTATGTGAACAACTTGGATGGGGCACGAATGAGAAACAAAAAACTACAATTATATAAGTATAAGTAACAAGAAATCACCCAAAACCTAGGTTTTTCTTTAGCCAACCTAAAGGGAACAACCGACACCCATGTTCGGGTCACGACTCTCGCCAACAAAAACCATTTGTCCAAGTCTTGTTTCCATGTTCAGTAATAATGTTCAAATAAGTTTATGCACTATTGGGAAACTAAACGATAAGCATAACCAAGTAATGTAACCCGCCAAATGTCAACTAAGCATCCACACCTGGTTCTTAACAATAGAGGATCCCACCCCAATTCGTGATGTAAACAAGGTAGCCACCAGGTCTCAAATGCTCACAAACACTGAAATCGTAACAACAGGGAATCCCATCCCCAATTCCTCAACCATCAAGATTATAAAAACACAGGGGATCCCATCCCCTCCAACATCTCCAGAAACCATCACACTGGGTATTTTCATATTTAAATGATTTAACACGCTCCATGAATTCATGTTCCGTGTGTCCTAACGAGGTTATCACAGAAGGGATGATCCTGGTGTTTTCAATTTATTCAGGCGAGTATTCGTGATTATCCAATTCACAAAAGTAATTTAAAAACATCACGAGGGATTATTGATGCACAGACAACGGCTACCAATGGCATAAAATTTCCGAAGTCATAAGGCAGCACAACATAACAAGAAGATCATAATATAAAGTGGCATCAACGATCACAACCCCCCTTCATTCTTTACAGGATTCATTCTTTATATTTGATTAGGTCTGGCTTATCCAATTCCACAGAAACAAAAGTATGCCCACCCCACTTGATACACAAAAGAGAGAGAGAGGAAGGAGAAAATCCATACTTGTTGATCGACGATCGACGCTTAGGATGTAACACCCCGAGCTTCTATGATACGCTTCTCATTCAATAATACAATAGCTTGCATTGTACGCAACTTCGAGTTCTAACACACCGCAACTAATCAAAGTAGCCGTTATGAATATTAATACAAACTTTTTGAAATTATATAAATTTTATATTTCAAAATGGACTTCATTTTTGTATTGGGTATATCGAAATTATCCTAAGTTGAGTTTTTTGTAATTTTCTGAGAACTTTCAATTTTTTATGAATAGTGAAAAATACTTACAACAACATTTTTGATCAAAATAATTTATAATGATAAATTATACTATTTAGTGGTTTTAAAGTATAATTATAATATATTTTTACCATTTTCTCTAATGGTGGTCATTAGAATTAATTTCACTTTGAAATTTGACATAAACAATTGTCAATATTTTGATATATATTGTTTCTTAAAAACACGCTATTTGTTGTGACAACGGGAATTAATTATAAAATTAATTAATGAAACTTATATGTTTGTAATTTTGTAAAATAGACATAATTTTTGAATTCTGAATATCAATTATAGCTTAGGGTGAAATTTTGGCATTGTTCTGAAAAACATCAATGTTCGATGAATAGTGAAACCACTAAGTGGTTGTTAAATAACTGATTTTTCGTTTAAATGAAATATTACCACATCTGTGTTTTGAATTTCAAAAATCCGACATACATGGTTTTCATTAGGATGTAAAATGTGGTTCAATGGGATTAAAATAATTTTTTGGTGAATAGTAACTTTTAAGTTTAATTAATCGCGATTAAAGGTAATTAGTGAAATTTAAGGTAAAAATGATATTATAAAAATATGAAAATACCCTTACACATGTCCTACCCTCATTGGATGTGCCATGGCCGACCAAGACAATCCATGGGTCAACTTGGGGACCCCATGGAGCCACTTTTTGGAAAATTACATAAATACCTTTTATTTAATGTTAAAGTAAAAAATGACACAAACATGAAATGTTTTACTAAAACAATTTTTACATGGGGTTATACAAGTCATATGTTGGACTATAAATAGTCATTGGAAAGCTAAAAAGATTTCATACAGAAAAGTATTTTTTTATAATTTTTAGACATTAAATAAATTAAATTAATTATGACATCATTATGATGCAGCGATGACCTCATTATTTAACGATTTTAATAAAATGAAAAGATAATGTAAAATACAAGTCTTAAACCTGTCCAAAGACTATTGGATGGGTAGATTTAGAACCCTTATCACCTTAGCCACGAATTATATAAGTGTGGGACCTTTAGAATCCGAAAATCATTGTATAATAATGTAAATTTTCCTTACTTTCCAAGAGTTCCCCTCTTCTTCTCTTATAAAAGGCCCCCACCTCTACCACCTCATTCACACTTTCAAACCATTTGGCTCAGCCAACCTCTGCCCGAATACTCTCCCAACTTCCCTCCCTTACTCCTAAAAGCCTCTCTTTGGGCAGAATTCTTCCCAAGGAAGCCTTTGGATCAAATCAAAAAGAGTTACCTGATTTTTAGGTAATGTCTTCTCAAATGTTGTTTTGTTTTATTTAGCTTCTCTATCCCCTTAACCTATTTTTATTCATTTCTTTTGTAACAACACCAGTATCCTCAATATACTAGGTTGTTTTTATAATAAGGATTCGAGCTACACTTACACAAACCTACATCTAATGGTTAAAAAACATATTGTTTCTGTGGATGGTGAATTTCTGCCTCACGAAACGATGATTGTTCAACACTAATATAACACCTTCAAAGGTGTCCATTAAGATGTCACTATATTTATATATGATATATAATATGATTATGTTTTACTTATTCTTCTGTATTTCTCATTTATGGAATACTTTATGATTTCCATTATGGGTAAACGCGATAATTTCATTTTAGGAAGTGCGGACTACCGCCCCCTCAAAGTGATTTGAATCGTTAATGCCATATGTGGGATGTATAAAGGATGTATTAAATGGTATTATACAATATATTATACTGGAATTATAATATACATTTATATCATTATTATTTCATTCCATTAAATACGAAATAGAAATGAAAGTAGCGTTCATGCGTACGTACGGCTTACCGTCTCCATGAACGGTGCATTTCATTTCTTACCTCTAAATGTTACGTAATATTATAAATGATTGTATATACCGTATATATATGATATATATGATATCTACATTATGAATATAATTCTGGATATAATGGATATTTCACCACATGAACAACTTGTAAGTATAAGAAGTTTATTTTTAACTCAAGTACCAAAGATCAACAAAACGACCGTTATTAACTTAAATAATTACATAATGTTCATAACATTGTAATAAGTGATATAAAAGGAATAATGAACATGAAAAAGGTTATTAAGTAAATAGAAATTAACTCTAGTTTATTATTTAGGTGGTTAAAGAACGATCGAGTTAGGACAAGACGCAAGGTAAGGGAATTTCTTAACCCAATTTACATTCTTTGGGTTAATCTCCTACTTTCAAATTATGTCATGATGTCCTATCTTGTATTTATACTTTATTTATGTGTAAATATAGTGAATACACATAATAGATCTATTTTATTTTAGAAATGTTCTTTTTAAGGACTTTGTCTCAATCTCCTTTCATTGAGGCATATTTGGTTTTATACACAACTTTCTTTTATACGGTGTATAAACCCCTTTGACTTTTATGTTTATTCAAAAGGAATATTTTTATACGAAGAGTTTATTAAACGAAAAAAGGGAATGTTTTTGTCATACGTATGCGGCAACAATGACTTCTACACCACCGTGACCATTATTTGTGTTTCAGAATCCTCTAGAATCCATACCTTTTTTTAATGAAAAATAAATACCATGTTTTAATTTTCTTTTATTTTGGTATTGAAAATGGTTTTGAAATCATTTTTATTATATCAATGTGTTGTATTGATATCTTGTGATTGAAATGTGGAAATGTTATGTTTTATTTTATGCATGTTTTATGTGATACGATTATGTTATGGTTTATGATATGTTTAATCCTATTCATATGAGGAATGCATTGGACTTAATAAGTGACGGGTGGAGCCCTCTATAGCTTCTCGATGCATCGACAAGTCTCATGAGGCAAACTAGTGTCTTGGCACAAGGCCTTGACAAAATCTTATTTGTGGTCTTGGAAGGAGTCCTTGGATACGTGGTTATGATAGTCTGGCATTATGAATTCCATCATTATGAAAGTGGTTATTGATATTGCATGTGATTATTCGACCAGTAGAATATCCATGTGAAGAAGTGAATGACATTATCTCATTTTACATTTTCAATATTATGTTGAAGTTCAAGTTTAAAAGGCTTTTGTTTTAGTTATACATTGCCTTAAATGTTTATGTTTATTGATGAAAGCTTCCGCTATATTGTTATCCTTACTGATCATCTAAGCTCACCCCATTCAATGTTTTAATATTTTCCAAGATGTGAAGAAGTATTTTATGAATGACCTGTAGGGATAGTCATAAGAGGATATGAGTGTGGACTATGAAGACTTTGTTATTGTAGTTTTTCACCTTATGTTGTAATGTAACATTTATGAATGTATCTAGTGTTTCCAAGGCTACTAAACTAATCGGTCTTTCGAGACTTGATCTTTTGTGATCATGCCAATGTTACGAAGTAATGCACCGACTTTGGGTAGCTGGGGTCGGGGCATTACAGATGGTATCAGAGGCAGTTTAGTACTAACCTTGGAAGCTAGATTTAGATAAACTCCGATTAGAGCACATAGCCCAAAGATAGTCTTTAAGGATTAGTATAGAAGAACTTCCTAGAATTTTGGTATTATGGAGATTTTGTGAGTTTTCCAAGCAATACATCCATGTCTGGATACGAGAAGGTAGAGGCGGCTCTAGCACAGATGTACATAGGGGTAAAACCCGAAAACACCTCTTTGAGCTAGACTCGAATGGGAACTGGTGCACGACAACGTTCCTTGCTGCACTCTTGGTTACGACACTCCCGAGGGATATTCTTAGGATAATTCACATTTTCTTTACAAACCACTATGAAGGGTTATGAGTATATACTTCCTAGAAGAAAACATTTTTTATGATTATGTATTATATCTATATATAGTTCAATTTATTATAAGTGTTTTCAAGTTTGTTATTATGTATTTTGATTCATAAACTAACCTAGTTTATGGAATTGTATAGTAATGGCGCCCAGTAGAAGGAATGTGAACTCCATCAATACGTATGATCCAAAGAGTAAGAAGGATCATATCTTTCATGGTATTAAGCCAACATTTAGAAGGGAAATACTCTCCCATGTGTTATCAACATATGATGAAATAGTATCATGTGTTAATAAGATAAGTAGAGAATTCTATGAGTCTTATGGATTTGAAGGGATGAAAGAGAATAAAAGGATGGAAGAGAGAATGATGGATAAAGGGACGAGGGAAAAGAAGAATTTTCCAATATGTGATAACTGTGGGAAGAAACGCCTTGGAATTTTCCTGAAGTGAATGGGAGTTTTTTATAAGTGTGGAGAAAAAGGACACCATGTGCGTGACTGCAAGGGTAAGAAAAAGGTTTCAAATGTACAATGCTTCATCTGCAAGGAGTGGGGACACTACGCAAACCAATGCTCAAATCATCAGAGTATGCCCCAAATGATGTTATTGGATAATAATCAAGTTATGATACTACCCCAGATGAGGAGGAATGATTAGAGTTCTTATGTTGTTATTAAAGAATTTTGTAATTTGAGTGTTGTATCAATGATGTACTAGTTATAATAATTATGGAGTATATAAGGATTGTACTGCAGTACTATTTCATCTAGGACTTGAGATTGTGTGGAACCAAGAAAAGTGTCTCCACAGTAGGTTAAATTTTTGGAAAATATATGGTTGAGATAAAGAGAAACCATAATATGGTTCTGATACCGAGATAGTGATTTTGGAATAAGACATGATTGATTCGGATAAATTATGTTGGATATTTTAAACATCCTTGAAACTGATTAATGATTTGTATACATTTTTAGATAGAAGGAGTATATCTAGTTTTCTATAAGGAATAAGGGATCATGAATGTAACCAATAAGGAATTATGGTAATTCAGTATGTTGCAGTGTTTTAAAAGAATACATGATGAAGGTGTTCACATGTTGTTACGTAGAAAAAAAAGGAGCTTCATTATGTTTACCTTCCTCATAAAATCTGGACTGTGAGTTGGACAGAAGTATTTTGGATAACTATAAAGGTTGGAATGGATTATATTTTACATTGGATACTATTGTTAAGGTTATTTTTGGATATTTATAAAAAGGACAACATGCAGACCGAGTGACAACCCATCGCGTCGGACACAGCTGTGGGAATCGAACCCACAACCATAGTACAATTGGGATTAATCGCCTACCACTGGACTACGTGAAGTCCCTGGTTATTACAAAATAGTTTTTCTAATCTAAATGGTATGTGTTAATATTTGGAACCTTATACAATTAGGATAAATGGAATATTTTTGAGTTCTATTACCTTTTAGAGTGAAAGATGGGTTTTTGGTAAAAATTTACTAATGAATGAAAGTCTACATGACATGTATGTATATTCCCTTACGTTCTTAGTAAATCTCCTAAATAAATTCTTTAACTTTATAAAAGGTAACTTAAAAAAAACGTTGCCGGTTAACTTTTCCAATTGGGGATTCAATGACCGTTTAACCAATCACAAGTTTGTGATTTTCTTATTGTTAACCTTCTCCTAATACAGTTTTCTACAACTCTCCATCAGACCTTGATGGTTTGTTTTTCTTCCATATCCATATTTTTATAGAATCCTAGTATGGGCTATCTCGGGTGACCCTTGTACTTATCTTTCTTTCTTTTAAAGTTATATTTTTATTAACCTTATTTATGATGTGGGTTTTATACAAAGGTATTTTCTATTTTCAACCTTTTATTTTCCAAGAAAAATTTCAAATTACGAGGACACAATTTATTGAAGGAGGGGAGAATGTAACACCCCGAGCTTCTATGATACACTTCTCATTCAATAATGCAATAACTTGCATTGTACGCAACATCGAGTTCTAACACATCGCAACTAATCAATGTAGCCGTTATGAATAGTAATACCCACTTTTTGAAATTATATAAATTTTATATTTCAAAATGGACTTCATTTTTGTATTCGGAATATCCAAATTATCCTAAGTTGAGTTTTTTGTAATTTTCTGAGAACTTTCAATTTTTTATGAATAGTGAAAAATACTAAAAACAACTTTTTTAATCAAAATAATTTAAAATGATAAATTATACTATTTAGTGGTTTTAAAGTATAATTATAATATATTTTTACCATTTTATCCAACGGTGGTCATTAAAATTAATTTCGCTTTGAAATTGGACATAAACAATTGTCAATCTTTTGATATATATTGTTTCTTAAAAACACGCTATTTGTTGTGACAGCGGGAATTAATTATAAAATTAATTAATGCAACTTATATGTTTGTAATTTTGTAAAATAGAAATCATTTTTTATTTCGGAATATCAATTATATCTTAGGGTGAAATTCTGGAATTGTTCTGAAGAACTTCAATTTTTGATGAATAGTGAAACCACTAAGTGGTAGTTAAATAACTGATTTTTTGTTTAAATGAAATATTACCACTTCTGTGTTTTTAATTTCAAAAATCCGACATACATGGTTGTCATTAAGATGTAAAATGTAGTTCAATGGGATTAAAATAATTTTTTGGTGAATAGTAACTTTTAAGTTTAATTAATTGCGATTAAAGGTAATTAGTGAAATTTAAGGTAAAAATGATATTATAAAAATATGAAAATACCCTTACACATGTCCTACCCTCATTTGATGTGCCATGGCCGACCAAGACAATCCATGGGTCAACTTGGGGACCCCATGGAGCCACTTTAGTTGGAAAATGACATAAATACCTTTTATTTGATGTTAAAGTAAAAAATGACACAAACATGAATTGTTTTACTAAAACAATTCTTACATGGGGTTATACAAGTCTTATTTTTTACTATAAATAGTCATTGGAAATATAAAAAGACTTCCTACATCATAGTATTTTTTTTTATAATTTTTAGACATTAATTAAATTAAATTATTTATGACATCATTATGATGCAGCGATGACCTCATTATTTAACGATTTTAATAAAATGAAATGATAATGTAAAATCCAAGGCATAAACTTGTCCAAAAACTTTTGGATGGGTATATTTAGAACCCTTATCACCTTAGACACGAATTATATAAGTGTGGGACCTTTAGAATCCAAAAAGCATTGTATAATAGTGTAAAAGTTCCTTACTTTCCAAGAGTACCCCTCCTCTCCTCTTATAAAAGGCCCCCACCTCTACCACCTCATTCACACTTTCAAACCATTTTGCTAGGCCAAACTCTGACCAAATACTCTCCCAACTTCCTTAACTTACTCCTAGAAGCCTCACTTTGGGCATAATTCTTTCCAAGGAAGCCTTTGGCTCAAATCAAAATGAGTTACCCGATTTTTAGGTAATGTCTTCTCTAATGTTGTTTTGTTTTATTTAGCTTCTCCAACCCCTTAAACTCTTTTTATTCATTTCTTTTGTAACAACAACAGTATCCTCAATATACTAGGATGTTTTTATAATAAGGATTCAAGCTAAACTTACACACACCTACATCTAATGGTTAAAGCACATATTGTTTCTGTGGATGGCGAATTTCTGCCTCACGAAATGATGATTGTTCAACACTCATATAACACCTTCAAAGGTGGCCATTAAGATTTCACTATATTTATATATGATATATAATAAGTTTATGTTTTACATATGCTTATTTATTTCTCATTTATGGCATACTTTATGATTTCCATTATGGGTAAACGCGATAATTTCATTTTAGGAAGTGCGGACTACCGCCCCCTCAAAGTGATTTGAATCGTTAATGCCATATGTGGGATGTATAAAAGATGGATTAAAGGTTATTATACACTATATTATACTGGAATTATATTATACATTATTATTTAATTCCATTAAATACAAAATAGAAATGAACGTAGTGTTCATGCGTACGTACGGCTTACCGTCTCCATGAACGGTGCATTTTATTTCTTACCTCTAAATGTTACGTAATATTATAAATGAAATTATATACTGTATATATATGATATATATGATATCTACATCATGAATATAATTTTGGATATAATGGATATTTCACCACATGAACAACTTGTAATTATAAGAAGTTTATTTTTGACTCAAGTACCAAAGATCGACAAAACGACCATTATTAACTTAAATAATTACATAATGTTCATAACATGGTAATAAGTGATATAAAAGGAATAATGAACATGAAAACGGTTCTTAAGTAAATAGAAATTAACTCTAGTTTAATATTCAGGAGGTTAAAGAACGATCGAGTCCGGACAAGATGCAAGGTAAGGGAATTTCTGAACCCAATTTACATTCTTTGGGTTAATCTCCTACTTTCAAATTATGTTATGATGTCCTATCTTGTATTTATACTTTATTTATGTGTAAATATAGTGAATACACATAATATATCTATTTTATTTTAAAAATGATCTTTTTATGGACTTCGTCTCAATCTCCATTCATTGACGTATATTTGGTTTTATACACAACTTTATTTTATACGGTGTATAAACCCCTTTGAATTTTATGTTTATTCAAAATGAAACTTTTTATACGAAGCGTTTACTAAACGACAAAAGGGAATGTTTTTGTCGTACGTATGCGGCGATAACGACTTCTCCACCGCTGTGACCATTATTTGAGTTTCAGCTTCCTCTACAAGCCATACCTTTTTTTAATGAAAACTAAATTCCATGTTTTTATTTTCTTTTATTTTGGTATTGAAAATGGTTTTGAAATCGTTTTTATTATATCTATGTGTTGTATTGATATCTTGTGATTGAAATGTGGAAATTTTAGGTTTTCATTTATGCATGTTTTATGTGATACGATTATGTTATGGTTTATGATATGTTTAAACCTATTTATATGAGGAATGCATTGGACTTAATAAGTGACGGGTGGAGCCCGCTATAGATCCTCGATGCATCGGCAGGTCTCATGAGGCAAACTAGTGTCTTAGCACGAGTCCTTGAAAAAATCTTATTTGTGGTCTTGGCACGAGGCCTTGGCTACATGGTTATGATAGTCTGGCATTATAACTTCCATCATTATGATAATGGTTATTGATATTGCATGTGATTATTCGACCAGTAGAATATCCATGTGAAGAAGTGAATGGAATTATCTCATTTTACTTTTTCCATATTATGTTGAAGTTCACATTTAAAAGGCTTTTGTTTTAGTTATACATTGAGTTAAATGATTATATTTATTGATGAAAGATTCCTCTATATTTGTATCCTTACGGAGCATCTAAGCTCACACCTTTCAATGTTTTAATTTTTTCCCGGATGTGAAGAAGTATTTTATGAATGACCAACAGGGATAGTCAGAAGAGGATATGAGTGTGGACTATGAAGAATTTGTTATTTTAGTTTTTCACCTTATGTTGTAATGTAACATTTATGAATGTATCTAGTGTTTCCATGGCTAATAAACTAATCGGTCTTTCAAGACTTGATCTTTTGTGATCATGCCAATGTTACGAAGTAATGCACCGACTCTGGGTAACTAGGGTCGGGGCGTTACATAGGACGGGTGCAGAACTTTACGCATAATGATGCGGCGCGCCCAATGCACCAGAAGATGTTTGTGAAAACCCGCGATCGAGGAAAGGAGAAACCACGGCTAACCCATCATTTATAAGAGTCGTGGACGGTAGAGATGAAAGCGCGAAACTTCTTAAGGCGTGGGGGTCGTGGGTTGACTACGTGGCTCCACTCTTCATTAAAGGGGGTAGGGTGGTTTAAACCGGCTCATTAATTGATTAATTATTTAATTAAAATTCTTATACACGTTATGGGTCTTTAAAACATGCTCAAACAGGTCAAAATAGGGTATAAAACCCTATTTTCGCAAAAAAGGAGCGCTACTGGAAATAACCCGTAGGGTAGGCCATAGCCACCGGTAGCTGAGAGCTACCGGTGTGTGACAGATACCGGTAGTTGAGAAACCGGTTGGCTGCAGCCACTAGTAGGCTGAGCAACCGGTAGGCTGTAGCCACCTGTAGGCCGAGCTACCGGTAGGCTCCAGCTACCGATTGGCCGAACTACCGGTAGGCGACAGCTACCGGTAGGCTGAGATACCGGTAGACAGAGCTACCGTTAGCTGCAGCTACTGGTAGACTGACAAACCAGTAGATAGAGCTACCGGTATGCTGCGGCCACCAGGTAGACCGAGAAACTGGTAGTCCTACTACCGGTAGGCTAAGGCTATTGGTTGTCCTACACCACCGTGATTTCCAGACCCGAAAACCCAAAACGAGATTTCACAAAGTAATGGACCCCACAAACCCGGGCAATTACATCAGATACCTGTTAAACGATTCTCGTCCTCGAGAATCAAAACAAAGCCAGAAGGGAAGAGAGGGTCCGAACAACCACCTCGAAAGATACCTCTTAGGAGCGAACCCATGTTAACTAAAACATTTCCCCACCAAAAACAAAAACAACATACCATGCCAAACTGCCAGGGCAAGTGGGTTGGGGAGTCTCCTTCCCCATGTCAAGATATTATCTGCTTTGGGCGCCACTGACTCGCCCGCACGGGTTTAATCACATCCACCTTAATGCATCTTGATTAAGGGTCGGGTTCTCTCCTCCCCCCATAGCCAGGGCTTTTCACACACATCTAGATGAAAGAAAACCAGTACATTTCATAGCCAAAAAGGACAAAACGTTCTACCACAACAGAAACAAAAAGGAACAAAACTCAAAACTATTGTGGGTACTAGGTACGCATCTGTGCTTCCCTCTCCCACGTACTTTCCTCAGGCCCACCATGTCTCCACAACACATGAACCAAGGGGATGGTTCGCCAACGAGGCACCTTCTCCTTGGGATCCTCGATCATCACTGGTCTCTCCACAAAGGTCACTTCATCCTCGATGTCTAGCTCACCCCAATCAAGGAAATGTGAATCATCGTGCAGATACTGATGGAGCTAGGACACATGGAAGCCACCATGTATCCTTAGTAACTGCAGTGGCAACGCTAGCTGGTAAGCCACCTTGCCGACCCACCGCAATACTTCGAAGGGTCCGATGAACCTGGGGGAAAGCTTAATCCCCTTGTCAAACCTCTGCTGCCCAGGCCGAGGGGAGACCTTAAAGAACATGTGGTCCCCAACCTCAAACTCCAAGGGCCTCCTCCTGGTATCAGCATACGAATTTTGTCAGTCCTGGGCTGCCTTCATCCTTTCCTGTATGAACCTTCTCTATTGTGTTCTACACCACCTCCGGGCCAAGGATGCCTGAATCTCCTACATCGGCCCAACACATAGGTGAACGACATGGCCTCCCGTACAAGGCTTCAAATGGGGCCATACCAATTCTTGAGTGATGGATATTATTGTAAGCGAACTCTACCAGGGGAAAGTGTCGCACCCATGATCCTCCTGAGTCCAGAACATATGCCCGTAGCATATCCTCCATGGTTTGGATGGTACGCTCTGTTTTTCCATCTGTCAAGGGGATGGAAAGCCGTGCTAAGGCGAAACTGGGTGCCAAATGCATGATTCATTCCTCTCCAGACTCGCGAGGTAAACCGTGCATCCCTATCAAAGACTATAGACCTCCAAACTCCAAGCAACCGCACCACCTCATCCACGTACCTTCGTGCCAAAGAGTCCACAGTACTCGACTCCCTGATCGCCAGAAAGTGTGCCGATTTCGTCAACCTGTCCACTACCACCTAGATGGCGTCGTATCCCCCTTGGCCTTGGGTAGTCCCGTGACGAAATCCATCGCGATGTCATCCCACTTCTCCTCAGGGACATCTAGGGGCTACAGTAGGCTGCCCGGAACTCAGTGTCCAGCCTTCACTTGCTGACACACTAAGAACTTGGCCACAAACTCTGAAACCGCTCGCTTAACTCCGGGCCACCAGAACTGCCTCTTCAGTCCCTGGTACATCTTGGAAACTCCTGGGTGTACCGCCATGGGTCAGTTGTGGAACTCACTGAGATCCTTTCCGTGCATCACTCCTGGAACAAACAACCTTTTATAGAAAAGCATCCGTTTCTGACCATACTCTGTCCATCCTTCTGGAGCATTGCCCTGGTCAACTTGTTCACACGTCACTTCGCACTCCGGGTCTCCCCACTGAGACTACTCCACTTATCGAAATAGAGATGACTGCACTATTATCTGATATAGGCAGCCTATGCCACTATCCATTTTCGCATCCAGGTGTAAGGCATCCAACTCCTCCATTTCCTTCCAGGTGTCCGCCGACTCTCAGACCGCATCCTTCTGCGTCTTCATACTCAAGGCATTGACCACTACATTGCCCTTGCCCTCAGTATAAGACATCTCAAAGTCTTAATCCTGGAGGAACTCCACCCATCTCCGTTGTCGCAAGTTTATGTCCCACTGGGAGAAGATATACCTCAAGATTTTGCGATCCAGATGACCACAAAGCATTCCCCAATGAGGTAGTGCCACCATAGCTTTAGTGCAAAAACCATCGCTGCAAGTTCCAGGTCATGGGTGGAATAATTACTCTCCTGGGGGAGTAGCTTCCTGGACCCATAACAGATCACCCCTTGTCGCTGCATCAACACACAACCCAGACCCTATCCTGAAGCATCACAGAACACCACATATACCGCCCCTTCTTCTGGTAATCTCAGCACTGGGGCACTGACCAACTTCTCCTTCAGATAGCTGAAGGCTGACTGGAACTGCTCACTCCATACGAAAGCCTGGTCCTTATTGGTCAGAGCCATCAAAGGAGCTGCTACTTCGGAGAAGTTGGGTACGAATCCTCTGTAGTAACCTGACAGCCTGAGAAAACTTCGATCTTATGCCACATTCTTGGGTGCTTCCCAAGAAACAACTGCCTCAACCTTTGATAGGTCGACCGCTACCCCCTGCTCAGACACTACATTCCCGAGGAAGTGCACTTCTCCTGTCCAGAACATGCATTTCGACAACTTACCATAGAGCTGGTGCTGTCGAAGGACCTCCAAAACTGTCCTCAAGTGCTCTGCATGGTCCTCTTCTGACCTCGAATAGATCAGGATATCGTCGATGAACACAACTACAAACCGATCCAGGTACTCCCGGAAGACGGAGTTAATAAATCCCATGAACATGGCTGGGGTGTTTGTAATGCCGAAAGGCATAACCACAAACTCGAAGTTTCCATACCTGCACCAGAAGGCCGTCTTTAGGATGTCTCTCTCTTTCACCCTCAGTTGGTGGTACCCAGATCGCAGGTCGATCTTCGATAACCATCCTGCCCCCTTCAGCTGGTCGAAAAGATCATCTATCCTAAGAAAAGGGTAGTGATTCTTGATCGTCACTTGATTCAGCCTCCTGTAGACTATTCACAACATAAGGCCACCATCTGCCTTCTTTACGAACAAGACTAGAGCACCCCACGGTGACTCACTCGGATGAACATAACCCCTCTTCATCAGATCGTCAATCTGGATTCGCAACTCCCGTAGCTCTGAAGCCACCATCCGGTAAGGAGCCATCGATATCAGTTGAGTGCCAAGCTGCAGGTCTATCCCAAAATCGATGTCACGCTGAGGGGGTAGAGTCGTTACCTCCTCAGAAAAGACATCCATAAACTCATGGACGATCTCTGGTACTTCCACCATTTTAGCATCTACTGATTCCACTATAATTTCGGTCAACAAGGAGAGGAGAGGTTCCTCTCTCCTGTTTCCCTTCAGACTGCTCCGCTCGCCGGTGAAGGTAACATGTCGGCCGTCCAAGTCCGGGAACACCACCCTTCTTTGGAAACAGTGGACGACGGCACACACAGAAAATAGTCAGTTGATGCCTAGGATGACATCGTATGGCTGAATATGTAGCAGAAGAAGATCCCTAACTGACTGATATGGTCGTATCATCAGTCTACATCCCTGAAAAATGAACAAAAAGTTGGTCTGGCCTCCGACTACTGTGCTCAACACCCGGGGCACCAGAAGTCCCTCCGCATCTAAACCCAAGGCACGGGCTAGACTGGGCACAACAAAAGAGTGTGAAGCTCTGGTGTCGAACAAGGAATAAGAAAGAGTGATACACAGACTGATCGTAACTCGAACAACCTCTGGCCCTACTGGAACTGCTTTCTCCACGACGTGTAACTATCCACGCCCAGCTCCCCTTCCCCTCGGCTGTCGGCCACCTCCCCAACCACGCACTGGTTGAGGTCCCTGCGGAGTGCCCTGAGGTCGACGTCCTCCTCCTACGTCTGCCCTCGGAGGAGCGGGAGCTCGCTGTCCTTGCTGCTGCTGCTGGAAAGGTCTGGATGGAAGCTGCTGCTGTGGAGGGTGCTGGGGATGACTGCCACTACTGTACTGCACCCAGTCGGGGTACTAACTCCGGAGATGTCCAGGGCTCCCACAGATGAAGCACTGTGGTCCCGGGCCCTAAGGAAAAGGGCGAGGACCGAGAGATCGAAACTGAAACTGTTGTGGCATGCTCCCGGATGGTCGGAACCTGGAGGGACCTGACGCTGGAGGACTGGTTCTTACGGCCTTTCCCTTCGATGGACGCAGCTGGATCCCCTCTTGTGACACTCCTCCTAGAGCATGCATCTTCTCCACCACCTCATCCTTCTTCTGGACCTCCATGTACGTCGGTAGGGTAGAGGGGGTAACAGCATACTGGAGGGAGGGTCGGAGTGCCTCCTCTAAACGTCTTGCCCGAGACTCTTCATCAGGAAAGGGGTCCGGAGAAAAATGTAGGAGGTCCTTGAACTTGATCCCTAGCTACCTCACAGACATACTCCCCTGCTGGAGGGAGAGTAGTTCCTGCCTCTTTTCATCCTTCATCGTTGTGGAGAGGAATTCCGCCCATAACTCCCTCTCGAAATCCGCCCAAGCCCCCTCAGTCTCTCTCCTCTCCCCCAGGTAAAGCGTCCACCACTGATGCGCCGCTCCCCACATCTGGCGGACGGCCAGAGGAACCCAGTACTCGGTCGGGGCCCGAATTAGGCCGAAAGCTATAACTACCTCCTCTAGCCAGCCTTCCGGCCTCATGTCGGAGGTGCTTCCCTCATACTTCTTGAGGGTCTGTCGCTGGAAGGCCTGAAGAGTCTTCTTCCCCAGGTCTCCCTCTTCCTCCCGATCAGCTCTCTACCGATCGTCCAAAGCAGTCTCTGGGGCCTCGATCGCCTGTACCACACGTGGTCGCCTTCCAGGTGCCATAGATGCAAGGTAAACAAGGAATTCCTAAGGCCATGCAGTGAAGAATATTGTTCTTAAAACTTCATAAAATTTTAAATTTATTCTTAATTCCCAAGAAATCCCAGAAACACAAGAACACAAGTCATTTATGATGCGTGTACCTTTCCTAGGGTCTCTACCCTACAATCAGTGTGGTATCACATGGTTGTTCGGTAGGTCCAGAGTCCTTTCATCGGATCACGGGGGCCCTAAAATCTCGTGTCCTAGCCGGTCTTCCCTGGCCTAATTCACGCACCAAGGTCACCCGACATTGTTCCCTTACCATCCCATGCAATCCTCACTTTGCCTAGCTCCAGACTCCATCATATCTCTCAACCTCACTCTGATACCATCTTGTCACGACCTGCCTTCACCAAAAAGAGGGAAGGGTCAGCAGGTTTCCATTCCCTTCCTTCTTTAAGTTGAATGAGAGATAATGACCCCCGAAACACGCATTCAATAGGTCCCGGAGTGGTGACTAGCACCAAGGGTATGGAAATTTCACACAAATGGAAGGCATTACCCTTTTTATTTTATAGGATCGAGAGATAAGAAGAATAAAACCCCAAAACACCAAGGTAGAAGAAAATTAAAGCCAGAATTAAACCATTCCCACAACCATGTTTCAAAAGTAAAAGCCACAAAGTGAAAAAAGTGTCTACAAAGGTAAGTACCAAAGGATTTGAAACGACAACTGCAACTGCTCCAAAGACCTGAGCTAATAAGGTTCTGTGCGATCCCCGAAGTCCTCCTGGAAACCTGAAAGTAGATTTATATACGTAGGGTGAGCATACAAGTACACTCAGTAGGGAAAACCAAAGACCCTTGTGCACAAGGGGGGAATGTGCTAAAGTCCTGTGAGAAAAGGAGTAAACCGACACCTAACAAGGTAAACTAACCGCCCAAACCTCACCATGGGACACTCCCAAAATAACTCAAGTTAAGTAAATATATAATAATATCACATCGATGTTTGGTTACCCCGTGCCACTTTCCCACTGGTTATTGAGACATCCTACGCATCAGACCAATCCCGCCATTCTCACTGCAGTCCCATTGCCACACCCGCCCGCACACACCTGGGCCACAACCAAACACAGTCCCACTGCCGAATCCCGCCCGCAGACACCTAGGCCACAACCATCACACGTAACCACGCCCGAAGACACCTGGTCTAGAAGATCCATTGCCACGCCTGAAGACACATGGGCCTCATCCCGATGACACTTTGGAAACCACCTGCCACACACACCTGGTCAACCACCGCACTATGCCACCCGAAGGTTCTTGGGATAATAATGGACCTTAGGCCATCAAAGCCCACCCGAAGTTACTTGGGCTATCCAGGAAAGGGAGCAGAAAAGGGGCTAATAACCATCCACTAAGAATAGTGTTGGAAAAAACACCCTCCCTCATGAAATGGGGGTGTTCAGAACTAAGTGCTCAACTAGGATGGGGCACGAATAAGAAACACAAAATTACAATTATATAAGTATAAGTAAAAAGCACTCACCCAAAACTCAGGTTTTTCTTTAGCCATCCTAAAGGACACAACTGACACCCATTTTCGGGTCACGACTGTCGCCAACAAAAACCATTTGTCCCAGTCTTGTTTTCATGTTCAGTAATAATGTTCAAATATGTTTATGCACTACTGGGAAACTAAACCATAAGAATAACCATGGAATGTAACTAGCCAAACGTCAACTAAGCATCCACAACCCGTTCATAACAACAGAGGATCCCACCCCAATTCGTGATGTAAACAAGGTAGCCACCGGGTCTCAGAAGCTCACAAACATTGACACTGTAACAATAGGGAATCCCATCCCCAATTCCTCAACCATCGATAGTATAAAAACACATACGCTCCCATCCCCTCCCACATCTCCAGCAACCGGCCAACCGGGTATTTTCAGATTTAAATGATTTAACACGCTCCATGAATTCATGTTCCGTGTGTCTTAACGGGGTGATCACAGAAGGGTTGATCCTGGTGCTTTCAATTTATTCATCCGGGTATACGTGATTAGCCAATTCACAGAATTCATTTAAAAACATCACGAGGTCTTATTGATGCACAGACAACGGCCACCAACGGCCTAAAATTTCAGAAGGCATATGGCAGCACCACACAACAAGAAGATCATAATATAAAGTGGCATCAACGATCACAACCCCCCCTCTTTCTTTACAAGATTCATTCATTATATTTGATTAGGTTGGTCTTATCCAATTCCATAGAAACAAAAGTACGCCCACCCCACTTGATACACAAAAGAGAGAGAGAGGAAGGAGAAAATACCTACTTGTTGATCGACGATCGATGCATAGGCCGGGTGTGGAACATTACGCATAATGATGTGGCGCACTCGATGCAACAGAAGCTGTTTGTGAAAACCCGCGATCGAGGAAAGGAGAAACCACGGCTAACCCTTATTTTATAAGAGCCGTGGATGGTTGAGATGAAAGTGCAAAACTGCATAAGGCGTGGGGGTCGTGGGTTGACCACGTGGCTCCACTCATCATTAAAGGGGGTCTGGTGGTTTAAACCGACTCATTAATTGATTAAGTATTTAATTAAAATTCTTATGTGCATTACGGGTCTTTAAAACACGCTCAAACAGGTCAAAATAGGGTTTAAACCGCTATTTGCGCAAAATGGAGCGCTACTAAAAATAACCCGCCATGTAGGCCAGAGCCACCGGTAGCTGAGAGCTACCGGTGGGTGACAGCCACCGGTAGATGAGCTACTAGTAGGCTGCAGTGACGGGTAGGCCGAGCTACCGGTAGGCTGCAGCTACCGGTAGGTCGAGCTACCGGTAGGCTGCAGCTACCGGTTGGCCGAGCTACCGGTAGACAGAGCTACCGGTAGCTGCAGCTACCGGTAGACCGAGCTACCAGTAGACAGAGCTACCGGTAGGCTGCGGCCACTGGTAGATCGAGCTACCGATATGCCTCTACCGGTAGGGTAAGGCTACCGGTAGGCCTTCACCACCGTGATTCCCAGACCTTTAAACCCAAAACAAGATTTCACAAAGTAATGGACCCCAAAAACCTAATCCATTACATTTAGACCCCAATATGAATGTAAAAGTACAAGATAATGTTATAAAATAGATGTAATCATCCTATGGAATATGTTCACATGGATTATTTGGGAATTCCACAAGGTAAAATGAATCTCTTTGATCCATGTGACCGTAAAAAGTTTCTTATTTAGGAGTTGAAATTCATCCTGATAAATATGATAAATAAAAGATAAATAATGTCAAGACAAAGGCAATAAATGTGGACATTATTAATTTCTTATAGTTTTTATTTTTGAGGAGGCCCTCAAGTAAAATTCCTAGTTAAATATATAACCTTGTAATATCAATTATTGATGTGTCGATACTTCTATTAGTATTAATGTTTACCCTTTGGGATAAACATTGGTTTTCATTATAAGAGAGTCTATAGTTTTACAATCTCTGGGTAGATAGTTTAATACTTATATACAGATTTTCCAATGCATTAGATGTAGGAAATATATCGGATGGATACCACATATGACAAAACATATATGGAGGTTTGTTATCCATACTGGTATTTAAATTTCTATTTATTGAAACATTATATACTGAAGAATATTTAATTTTTAGGTGTGGATGATGGTGACATAGGGTATTTAGGATTTCAATTCATGAAAAAATAAATAATTTGGATTCCATTTTACTTTTCTTTTCATTGTATTTTTTATTTTAGATGAGCATTGATCTGAATGAGATTATCCAAAATCATTTCTTATGCATGAGTTTATTTGTGGAAAATACCATTGATTTTTGGAAAATTATTCCAGATGAATATTGATATGGAATATTTTCATAAAATTTGTATTTTGAAATAATTTAATGAATTTTAATTTATTTTTGAAACCAAAGAATCATTACCAATAACAAATATCTTAAATCCTTTATCCATTTTATTTTATAATCACTGTTTTGAATATTATTCCATCCAATCACATTATTGAGAGTCTATGGAGATGAAATGAAATAAAAAAATACCTTGATTGTAACACCCTAAGATTTTAAGAAAAATAATCTTTTTAATTTCATTGATGTCTTCTGTTGTACGCTACACCAAGATTATCTTGCACTATACGCAACACCGTATTAGCTTGCAGTATATGCAACCTTGACTTGGCTTATATTACACGCAATCACGACCTTCCTCGATAGCATGTGTTGTACGCAATACCGGGTTTCACTAAACAACAATATATGGTTGTTATATTATTATGAACTAGCCGTTATGAATAGTATTAATTAAATTTTGAATTTTATAATATTATTATTCATCTTATTCATTTTCTAGAACATGATATAAGAACAAAATAATTTTTTCCGGTAAAATAAGTATTTTTAAAAAAATGCAGTTTTGCCGCCTTTTGATGGGGCACCAATTTTAAATATAAATTTTGACATGTTTATAAGTTAAATTTTACAAAATAGAATTTTTCTTTGGAATCAGGATATAAATTTTTACCTTGGATAAATTTTTGATATTTTTCTGAAAACTTTCATATTTTAATGAATAGTAAAAACACGCTATATTTTAATTAAAGTCAACTTTTTTCATCGCAGTAATTTATATGGTGAGATTATATTTTAATTCGTTTTAAAGTATAAATAGAATATATTTTTACCATTTAATATAATTTATTCCATTAGCATTGATTTTACCATAAATTCATAGGTTAAATCAATTCAATCTTTTGCAATGTTTTAAACAAAAACCTGTTTTCTTTCGACAACGGGATTAATTTTAATTTAATGTCTACAACTTATTTGTATTGATTTTGAAAAAATGGATTCCATATTGGGAATAAATGGGTAAAAATTACGTTAATAATCCGCTTTTTATTTTTGGGCATTATGAATAGTAAATACTGTAAATTTCATTTACCATAGTAAAAGGTAAATCGGGTAACTAAGGGTAAATATAATATTATAAAATTATCTTAACAATTGTATTAATATAGTTGGATGATTATATTTTGTCCTAAGTCATATTTGGGTCGAAATGGAATCTGTTGGAACCCATTTGGAGGTGCTTAAGTCATTTAATTTATTTTATTTAAAGGAAAGTGAAATATGTCTCACTCAACTTTAATAATTAAAGTATTTTTAATATAACATTATACAGAATATAAATTCGGTTATAAATACTCATTTGAAAGATAATTTTTTTATTTATCATTATAATTTATTTGTTATTTTTAAGAGTAATTTAATTACCTTATTATCTTATAAATTAATGATGCTGAAATTATTTATTTAGTGAACAATTAATAATATAGTTTTTATTGAAATAGTAATACATATCAGAAAGCCCAAAAATCTTCAAAAAACTTATTATTAGTGTATATATAAACACTAATCATCCACTGGATGAACTTTTGACCATTTGGATCCTTATTAAAGTGATTATGACACTTATAATATTTTATTTTAAATGATTCCAAAGTTGTCTCTTTCATAATTTAGTAAAGATATCAATTAAAATGTTTTTATTTTAGGATTCTAAATTTGACTAAAATTATTATTATAAAATATTTGATATTTATCTTCCACAAAGGATTTTAGTTTTAATTTTTATGAAAAAAATAAGTATATTAAATAATTATATGATAATGTTGTAGTAATTTTTTATTAAGAGAAATATCAAATAAATGGTTTTACAAATAGTAAAATAAATATTATATGATCTATTAAATTTGATACACTAATTTTATATATCACTATGACATGTAAGGAACCTATTAGATATTTTATTTTGAATATATCCTCTCTGGGGATTTAATGTAAATTCAAATAAATGAATAGTGTCAAAATTGACACTATTGTTATTTTATAAAAATAACATATTATTAAATTGTTTAAAAATCACAAAAATATTTAAAAATTAAAAATTGATATTTATATAGTCTAAAATATTATAATGTAATCAATTATGGGAAATTGACACCATATAAGTGATTATTTTTAACCATTTAAAATTTACAATTGTATTACCACAAATAAAACTAAATAAAGTAAATAAGGTTAAATCAAAATGATAAGGTTTAAAATAAAATCAAAACATGTGTAAATTTTATTGGTTGATGTGATTACAACCCTATATCATCTAATATTCTAATATGAGTCATTTTTGGTTTTTTCTAGTTGGGATAAGATTTAATACAAATTAATATTTTTAGAATTTCCAAAGGTGCCCCTCTCCTCCCTTATAAAAGGGAACCTCATCCCTCTCATCTTTACACAACATTGAGCTTTAAATCTTGGAAAACCCCTACCAATTTCACTTCCCCACTTACTTAGAAACCTACTACAGGTACTTGACTTCTCAAAAGACCATCTCTAGTTCCCTAAGAGAATGTTTAAAGGAGGCACTTCGAGAAAGAGGTAATACCTTCTACCGTTTTCTTGAAGTTCGATTATTCTTCTACTCCCTCTTCTTTAGTTGTTTCATTATGAATTAATAACATAAGTATCCCTCATATACTGATATGTTATTATATATAAGAAAAAACCATATTTCACCTTCTATCTATCCTATGGAAAACAAAATCACTGCGCATGCGTACGTAAGGAATTTCGTCTCCACGTCGTGGTGTAATATGTTTTTCCACCAACACCTTTCATGGATGGGTATAATGGTGTAAAGAATAACTATATATGGTTATTATAACATCTTACTGATTCTAATATAGTATACCATACACTCCAATCCTATTCAATAATTATGGGAACAATATCATCACTCGTGCGTACGTACGGATTACCGTCTCCACAACATGATGAGATTCATTCTCCATGTTAACCATACATGAATGAAAATAAAGTTTATATAATGGAAAATAATGAAATATATGAAATAATAATGCTACTGGATTTATGTATATATATATTTTTTTCATCCATTTAGTTTCATTCAATTCAATAAGGAAACGAAAACAGTGTTTATGCGTACGTATGGCCAACTGTCTCCATGAACGGTGTATTTCATTCTTTTTATCGATCTATAATATATATATGTATGATGAATATATATTATATGTAAATATTGTTTTAAATTCTGTAATTATTTAAATAAGTATACAAGTAATAATATCATGAATGACAAGTCGAAACACATACGATAAATGAAATGATTTTACACAAAATGTTGCATTAAAAAGGAATTTAAAAAAGAACGGGTAATAAAAAGACAAAAGTGAAACATATATGATATCATAATAATGAATATGATTATGTAATAAATGAATGACATTATTTAAATCATTATACAGGAGGTTCAGTTCCATACAAAGCATATCGGACCTAAGGTAAGGGATAATTATTCCAATCTCATTCTTATCCCAGATTGTTTATACTTGAGTATTTTCTAGGGTTATATTTATCATCCATGTCCAAGTTTTATAAAAATGTTTTCATATATGTTTAATGTAATTTTTATCCTTTTTTGACTTTTACCATGTTTTATGTAAGGAATCATTCTTTTGTTACCATACAAGGAACCTTTTGACTTTTTTGACAAAAGTACAAGGAGAATGTTATTTTTAACTATTACGGAGTGAACTGATTTTTACGGTTTCATAACGCCTCATTTTCAAGAATATTCCTCTACAATATTGCATGATTATTTTCAAAAAAACCATTTTCTTTTAAAATTGAATAGAATTTTGTGAAAATAAAATGATTTTGAAGAAGAAAGGATATTTTACTCAAGAATTCAATTCAAGTTTTTTTATCAAAACTATCTTCCATCTAAAATGACATCATTTAATATGTTTATGTTTCAAGTATAATGTCTACATTATTTACATGGTTTTTTTCTTCTAATGATGAAATTATATCCATTTTTATATATATGGATTATTTTATTATGACATGATGTTTAATAATCTCATTCTATAACATGGGTTATTCTATGATGTATGATTTATGATTTTGTGGCACATGAAAGAATTATTTCATTATGATATGGGTGGGACCTATATCTCCCTCCAATACATTGGGTAAAGTTTTATATCTCATGAGATAGACATGGCTAGAATAGTAAGTTAATCCGGTTCAGTGTTACAGGACTAAAACGAGGAGTGAACTCGATTCAGAAAGGGACATTGTCCACTAAGATGGTCTTGGAAGCAATGCCTTGGCTACTATGGAAATCATAAAAAGTGATGAATGGTTTCCACAATTAAATGTTTTACTCCCATGCTATTTTATCATGCTTAATTTTTCTTTATGATCAATGCCTTACGTACTTCCATGTTTTATGTCATTGCTCAATCGTTTGATGTTTAAACATTATTTTCATGTTTTTAAGTTCAAATATATGTGATTTGTTTTATTTTATCCATGATTACCCTTATTGAGCACTTGAGCTCACCCTTTATATGTTTTCTTTTCCCTAGGATATAAATAATGGTTTTATGTAAGAAAACAAAAGGGGAAGATTGTTATGGGAGTTATTGAAGATATTTCAACATGATTAGAAGTTTATATTCCACGTTTCTAAAGACATGAAACTATTACGATCCTTGTGCATCTATTGTTGTTATGTATTAAGTATTCCACAAAAATTAATGTAATGTCCATATACGTAAAGCATAGGGTCTCTACAGTTGGTATCTGAGGAAAGGATTAGTCAACAATTGGAAACTAGGATGCGAAAACATTAGTGAGATCCCTAGAGGTATTTCTATGGTATGTCTAGGGATGTCCCTAAGGTTATGTATAAGTATATGATATAGTCCTAGAACTACGGTAACAATCATAAAATTCAACCTAAAATGTTAGATATTGAAGGTAACTCCCCTTGATTATGATTTTGGCCTCTCACACTATTCATTTTGGGTTTTAGAAAACGGTTGGAAACAGGAAGAATCATGAAAATGGAGGATATGATAGACAATGGAATGATATTTTTCACGAGAAACCAAACAAAATTGGATCTGGAAGTCCAAATATCGTTATTATGCCTAATAAAAAATCTCACAATATGATCAATTATCTCAACTTCGGAATGATTCCTGACTCTTCTAATAAGGGAAAGATAGAGTGTAATGATGATCATAGAGGAAATAAAGTTCAATTCCCCTCATGTAAATCATGTGGGAAGAGGCATTAGAGAGAATGTTTCAATGGAACTGGAAGATGCTTTGGGTGTGCAAAAGAATGACACAAAGCCATTAATTGCAAAGGAAAAGGTTTAGTTAACACCATGGACAAGGATAATGGTATTTCTAAGACATCAACAATGGTTAAATGTTTTGAATGTGGAATGTAAGGGCATTATTCCAATTAATTCCCTAAGGAAAAGTCTCATGAAAAGAATCATCATGGTTGTATGGGTAGTATTTATATTGAGGATGATAAAGAGACTACAAATGATATATGAGATAAAAGAATTTTGGAAGCTCGGTCAATGGTTTAAGAAGGTAGTGTAATGATTGTGTGTTTATCAAGAATAATTTATGGTACTATGGAATAAAGATAAAATATATGGGTTGTTACAATACTGCCTTTTCTTGTGTTTTGAAAGTATATGATGAATGGTATAGGAATCTATGAAAGGTTGTTCATAAAAACATTGGAAGGTATATGATATGTGCATAATGAAAGGATAAGGTGATAATGACTTGTTTGATAGTATTCTTGAGCTCATGATTGATATAAGGAATACGTGATATCATGGATTGAGTATATAGAATTTTGAGGATTTTGGTATGTGGAATGTGTTAACTTTTAACTGCATCCATTTTTTCACTAAGGTTCAATGGGTATTCATTTTTCAAGAGAATACATGATTAAGGTATTAACATATTTGGAATGTGACCAACAATATATATTGTGTAAATGATGGTATTCACGTGGTTGTTATGTGACCTTTCAAATAATCATTTTCTTTATACTATGAGATTGGACATATGTATTTTGGATAAGCCTAAAGATTGAAATGGATTATGTTGGAAACAAGTTATTATTGTTTTGGGATTTAACTTTATTTGATATTATTGCAGGAATGTTATTATAATGTAGTTTTAGAAAAGGGATAACCTGCAAGACGGGCGACAACCCGTTTCATTGGACAAGGCTGTGGAAATCGAACCCACAACCGAAGTGTGAAAAGCCTTTATCACCTACCACTTTACTACAGGAAGTCCCTGGTTAGTGGAAAGTAGTTTTATTTTATAAATTTGTATGATAAATAAAGTTTAAGTCCATTTTTGGAACCATATACGGTTAATCTCACCATAATATGGACTTATATATTTTTTTATCCTTTTCAAACAGATGGAATGACCCATCATTCTATCACATGATCTGCTAATGCTTCACGAATAACAAATTCAACTTCACTTCTTTAAGAGATAAAGAGGATATTGTTAAATTCACGAACAACAGTGAGATTGTACCAAAATCATGTAAGTATTTCTTTTAATTCATCAATATTAGGAAAATGATCTTGAAAACCAAAAATGTTGTCCTAGTGCCCTTATATCTGATGAATCAGATGGTACCTTAGATCATCAAAAATCTATGGCTTTGTGATTATTGTATTTTTCATAGCCATGTCTTATACCACTCTCCATCAGAACTTGATGGTTAGATTTTTCTTCCATATTAATATTATCACCTATGTTCTCCTACGTGGAAACACCGTGATGAGTTAATTTGGGTAACCAATATGTTTCATACTTCACTTTTTAAAATTAAGTTTTTGTATTCCTTTTTACTATGTGGGTTCTATTAAATATTTCGAGTATTAAACCATTTATAACTCCAACGAATTTCCAGGGTGAAATTCAATTTAAGGGGGGTAGAATGTAACACCCCGAGATTTTATGAAAAATATTCTTTTTAATTTCTTTGATTTCTTCGGTTGTATGCTCCACCAATATTATCTTGAACTATACGCAACACCATATTACCTTGCAGTATACACAACCTAGACTTGGATTACAGTACACGCAATCGCGACCTTCCTCGATAGCGTGTGTTGTACGCAATACCGAGTTTTACAAAACAATGATATATGGTTGTAATATTATATTGAACTATCCTATATGAATATTATTAATTAAATTTTGAATTCTATAACATTATTATTCATCTTACACATTTTTTAGAACATGGTATAAGAACAAAATAAATTTTTCGGGTAAAATAAGTATTTTTCAAAAAATGAAGTTTTTCCTCCTTTTGAGGGAACACCCAATTTAAATTTAATTTTTTATAGGTTTATAAGTTAAATTTTACAAAATAAAATTATTCTTTGGAATTAGGATATAAAATTTTACCTTGGATAAATTTTTGATATTTTTCTGATAACTTTCATATATTAACGAATAGTAAAAACACGCTATATTTTAATTAAAAACAACTTTTTCCATCGCAGTAATTTATAAGGATAGATTATATTTTCAATTGTTTCTAATGTATAAATAGAATATATTTTTACCAATTAATATAATTTATGTCATTATCATTGATTTTACCTTGAATTCGTATGTTAAATCAATTCAATCTTTTGCAATGTTTTAAACAAATACCCATTTTCTTTCGACAATCGGATTAATTATAATTTAATTTCTGCAACTTTTCTGTATTTAATTTGGAAAAATGGATTCCATATTTGGAATCAGTGGGTCCAAATTATGATAATAAGCCACTTTTTATTTTTGGGCATTATGAATAGTAACTACGATAAATTTTATTTACCATAGTAAAAGGTAAATTGGGTCATTAAGGGTAAATATAATATTAAAAAATTACCCTAACACTTGACTTAATATAATTGGATGCTTATAATTTTTCTTAAGTCATATTTGGGTCGAAATGGAATCCGTTGGATCCCACTTTGAGGTGATTAAGACCTTTAATTTATTTTATTTAAAGGAAAGTGAAATACTTATAACTCAACTTTAATAATTAAAGTATTTTTAATATAAAATTGTACAGAATATAAATTCGGTTATAAATACTCATTTGAAAGATAAAATGTTTTTATTTATCATGGTAATTTATTTGTAATTTTTAAGAGTTATTTAATTACCTTGTTATCTTATACATTAATGATACAAAAATTATTTATTTAGTGAAAAATTAATAATATAGTTTTTATTGAAATAGTAATACATATCAAAAGGACCACATATTGGAAAAAAACTTATTATTAGAGTATATATAAACACTAATCATCCAATGTTTTAATTTTTGACCATTTGGATCCTTATAAAGGCAATTATGATACTTATAATATTTTATTTTAAATGATTCTAAAGTTGTCACTTTCATAATTTAGTAACGATATCAACTTAAATGATGTTATTTTAAGATAATAAATTCGAGTAAAATTATTATTATATAATAGTTGATATTTATCTTCATAGAAGGATTTTAGTTTTAATTTTGATGCATAAAATAAGTATATTAAATAATTATACAAAAATGTTGTAGTAATTATTTAATTAATTGAAATATCAAATAAATGGTTTTACAAATAGTAAAATAAATATTATATGATCTATTAAATGTTCTCCAATAGTTTTCTATATTACTATTACATGTTAGGAACCTATTAGATATTTTATTTTGAATATATCCTCTCTGTGTATTTCATATAAATTCAAATAAATGAATAGTGTCAAAATTGACACTATTGTTATTTTATTAAAATAACATATTATTACATTTTTTCAAAATCAAAAAAATATTTTAAAATTATAAATTGAAATTTTTATAGTCTAAAATATTTTAAAGTATCTAATTATGGAAAATTAACAACATATAAGTGATTATTCTTAACCATTTAAAATTTAGAATTTTATTACCAAAAAAAATTAAATAGATTAAATAAGCATAAATCAAAATGAAAAGTTTTAAAACAAGATCAAAACATTTCTAAATTTAATTTTTTGATGATGTTTCAACCCTATCTAATATTCTATTCAAATATGATTCATTTTTGGTGGTTTTTAATTGGGGTTAGATTTAATATAAATTAATATTTTTAGGATTTCAAAAGGTGCCCCTCTCCTCTCTCATAAAAGGGAACCTCCTCCCTCTCAGGTTTAAAAAACATTTAGCCTTAAATCTTTTCCAACCCCTACCAATTAAACATCCCCACTTCGTTGTAAACCTACTAGAGGTACAGGTCTTCTCCAAAGACCAACTCTAGTGCCCTAAGAGAAATTTTAAAGGAGGAACTTCGAGAAAGAGGTAATACCTTCTACCATTTTATTCAAGTTCCATTCTTATTCTACTCCCTCTTCTTAAGTTGTTTAATTATGAAGTAATAACATCAGTATCCCTAATATACTGGTATGTTATTATAAATATTAAACAAATATATTTCACTTTTTTCTATCCTACGGAAAACAAAATCACCGCGCGTGCGTACGTACAGAATACCGTCTCCACGTCGTGGTGTAATCTGTTTTTCCACCAACACCTTACATGGACGGGTATAATGGTGTAGTGAATAACTATATATGGTTATTATAACATCATACTTCTTCTGATATATTATACCATCCACTCCAATTCTATTCAATAATTATGGGAACGATGTCATTGCTCGTGCGTACGTACGGATTACCATCTCCACGACGTGATGAGATTCATTCTCCTTGTTAACCATACTTGAATGATCATAAAGTTTATATAATGAATAATAACGAAATATATGAAATAATAATGCTACTAGATTTATGTATATATATATATCATCTATTTAGTTTCATTCAATTCAATAAGGAAACGAAAACAGCATTCATGCGTAAGTACGGCCTACCGTCTCCATGAACGATGTATTTCATTCTTTTTATCGATATATAATATATAGGTATATGATGAATATATATTATATATAAATCATGTTTTACATTCTGGAATTATTTAAATCAGGATATAAGTAATAATATCAAGAACGACAAGTCGAAACACATATGATAAAAGAAATGATTTTACCCAAAATGCTGCTTTAAAATTGAATTTACAAAAGAACGGGTAATATATAGTCATAAGTGAAACATATATCATATTATAACAATGAATATGATTATGTAATAATTAAATTAAATTATTTTAATCATTATACATGAGGTTCATATCTATACGAAGCATATTAGACCAAAGGTAAGGGATAATTATTCCAATCTCATTCTTATGAATTATTGTTTATACGTAAGTATTTACTGGTGTTATATTTATCATCCATGTCCAAGTTTTACAAAAATGTTATCATGTATTTTTAAAGTCCTTTTTACCATTTTTTGACTTTTACCATGTTTTAATGAAGGAATATTTATTTTTTTTACCATACAAGGAACTTTTATACATTTCCGACAAAAGTACGACGAGAATGTTATTTTTAACTTATACGGCATGAACAGATTTTTATGGTTTCATAACACCTCATTTTCATGAAGATTCATCTACAAGATTGCATGATTATTTTCAAAAAAACCTTTTTCTTTTAAAATTACATTGCATTTTGTGAAAAGAAAATGATTTTGAAGAAGAAAGGATGTTTTCCTCAAGAATTCATTTCAAGTGTTTTTATCAAAACTATTTTCCATCTAAAATAACATTATTTAATATGTTTATGTTTCAAGTATAATGTCTCCATTATTTACACGGTTTTATTCTTCTTATGATGAAATGGTATACATTTTTTTATATATGGATTATGTTATGTGGACATGATGTTTAAGAATCCCATTCTATTACATGGGTTATGCTATGATGTATGGTTTATGATTTTCTGGCACCTGAAAGAATGATTTTATTATGAGATGGGTGGGACCTATATCCCCCTCCAATTAATTGGGTGAATATTTATATTTCATGATATAGACATGAATGGAATAGTAAGTTAATCGGATTCAGTGTTACAGGACTGAAACGAGGAGTGAACTCGATTTAGAAAGAGACGTTGTCCACTAAGATGGTATTGGCAGCAATGCCTTAGATACTATGGAAATCATTAAAAGTGCTTAATGTTTGCCAAAATTAAATTTTTTACTCTCATGATATTTTATCATTCATAATGTTTCTTTATGATCTATGCCTTATGTACTTCCATGTTTTATGTCATTTCTCAAGCTTTTGATGTTTAAACATTATGTTCATGTTTTTAAGTTCAAATATATGTGATTTGTTTTATTTTATCCATGATTACCCTTACTGTGCATTTGATCTCACCCTTTATATGTTTTCTTTTCCCCAGGATATAAATAAAGGATTTAGGTAAGAAAACAAAAGGTCAAGATTATTATGGGAGTTGTTGAAGACCTTTCAACATGATTAGATGTTTATATTCCATGTTTCTAAAGACACAGAACTAATACGATCCTTGTGCATCTGTTGTTGTTATGTATTAAGTATTCTGCAATAGTAATGTAATGTCTATGTACTTCATGCTTCGGGTCACGACATTGATTATAATTTTATCCATATTATTATAGTGTTCATGATCCATGATAGAGCCTATTATTCAATTGAAAATACCTTTTTTTAATATCATCTATTTTTACACACCTTGACATATGTCCCCACAAAATCCATAGAGTCTGTAGGACTCCTGTCACTTATGATGTTTACTAGGTATTATATTAATACCATAACATCCTATATGTGTATTATTTTTTAATTTGTATCATGTGTGTGAGAGAGTGTTCTTCGAGGAATAATTTAATGACAGATTCATTTGTATTGATTGAGGGAAATGCCACCAATATTTTTGAGTAGACTCACAAGACATATTAAATAAATTATTATAACATGAATCCCGCATTATATCTAAAAATTTATTGAAATAAAAAAATAGTATTTTACATAATGAATTTGAATACAAAAAAAAAGATAAAACTGATAACAGATTACACTTTCTCATTATTATTCATTTAATAGTTGTGATGAATAGTAGTTGAATATAATGATAGAGTAATTTAGAAATAATAAAATATACAAGTGGTTGAGTGATTACATTAATTTTTAAAAATAGAGAAAAAAAGTTATTTATAGAGAAGATATTTAAGAATCCACTTAAGCCTCATATTCTTTAACATCGAATAAACACCAACTCATAATCCACTGAAAAACATATTGCAAGTCCTCTTGATTATAAATGTAGTTTCTAATGGTAAATAAAATTGATTCAGGGTAGATCATAAGGAAATATCATATCAAATCTATGATGTTATGATAAATCCACTATCATATATTCATGGAGGGATGAGGGGAAATTTCAAGGTGTGTTAGGTTGTTCCAGGTGTCAATGGTGAACAAATAAAGTTAAATGAGTTTGAATATGATGAAAGATGAATGGTATGATAACTTATTTGTCAAATGAGACACGAAAAAAATAATTTATAATTAATTTTTGATTATTTATCTTTTTTTATTTAGGAATGAGTCTTGATTAGGATAAAAAAACATTTCCTTGGATTACAATTTTTATGAATGGGGTTGTGATCACATAGCAATATGACATTTATTATAACCCACAATAATGTGTATTAAATTATTCATGGGTCCTATTAACCAATTGTTAATGACTTTTTAACACAATGTATATATTTTAAAATTCATGTATGAAAATCATGGTTAAAAATATAAAAGTTCGCAACAGACGACATTGTTAGTAGATCACTGTATTTATCATAACATTACACACACATCCAAATGATAAAAATTAATTTTTTAATGATTTTAAAATCATTGGGATTTCATTACATAAAATATAAAAAATTAATGATCTTAGAATATGATGAACAAAATGGTCTCACAATTTGATGAAATTCAATATGTGGTAGATTGGAAAAACCTTGAGGTATTGGTCCATAATTTGGGTTTAAGACCTCAAATTGGTCTAATTCAAGCACATCAGACTTCTTACATGAAGGCCTATATCTATATTAAAATTCATGTAATTATTTTTTGATTTAGATATTCATTAATGTATATAAATTAGATGGAACATATCTCATATAAATTTTCACCTCGTCCCTTATACACATTCGATCATTTTTTAGAAATTTTAGTTCAAAAATTCACTAATCTCCATATTTCATACGAGTTGTTCAACTAGGAGGTTGTTTGAGTTGGTTCCTTAAAACCAAATTCTTTTTAATTTATAATTAACATGTATTAATTTGTGTGAATATTTAAAAATAATTATCAGGTCATCATTGTTCTTCTAAATGACATAATATGTGATAATTTTCTAAGTGTAGTTATTGTAATAAAAGGTCACAGTAGTTCCCCACTATGATGAGAACATGAGAGTTCTATTACACTATTATTAATTATATTTTATAAATATAGATGATATAATTTGTGGGACATAAATTATATGTCAAATCAATGGTGGATACTCTATGGAATCTGAGGCACCTTCTCTTGGTGTACGCCCTTGTTAATATCTAGTATGGATATCGTGAGTACAAGACATGCTAGTAAGAAACCTATATTTAAATGTGTAATTAGACCTTCCACTCAATGGACCAATTTATTGGCACATAGACATTAAGATTATTATTCATTGGAATTATGATTTTCACACTAAGATGTACTAATGAATTCCATTTTGCCCGATGTTCACGGTGAGCTTGGATATGTTGGTTGTGTCATGAGTAATATTTCTTTAATGAATTAAGAGAGAAAATTTTAACCCTTTTGTTCTTTAAGGGAAGATAATATCTGAGACCCATTTATGGAAATGATATCTCCAAAATAAATCCATGTCGATGCTGATCAATAGGAATGTTCTATTTTTTAGAATATCAATGAAAGTGATATCAAGCTCATAAGATGATAGCACTAGCATGCAACATGGTCATTTTTAGATATGGGGAGAAAGGATTTTTATTACAAAATAAGAGTTCATATGAGGTGACATGTTTTTTCAGCATTAAATTATTTCTCTACGGGTGTCTGTTGACGCCGAAAAAAGGTCCGAAACATTTGAAGGAAGTTTTGAAATGACGAAGCAAAGTCATATTCGGAATCAGAGGCCCGAACCGGAGGCCCGAGAAGTGGTGCGTGAAATAAAGGAGCATCCGTGCGAAAAAATGTTCGGCGCGCGAAGTCCTTTCGGGATTCGCGGAATCGCGCCGGTGAGGTAAGCAATAATCGCGCACCTTGGTTCTCCGCGGCCTGATATTGCGCGCAAGCGGTTCCTGGTGAGGAAAATTTAGCGCACCACCTGGATTCCGCGCCCGAGGTCGCCTATAAATATAAGGTGACCCCGAACGGTTTGGGGGTTGAGGAATCCGAAGCGACTCTCGTGCGCGCAGTTTGGCTCCCCCCGTGCAAAAGATGGAATTCAGGTATTCCCTCATTTAGCGCAATCTTGCCCCAGAGTTTGCCTTTGTGCACAACTCCACCGGCTTCAGTGAATTTTCCCCCTCCCTCGAGTTTCGACCATGCGCGCAATTCATGTCATGTGCACGCAATACCCTTCCTTTCACGCAATACCCTACACGTAATTCCCTTTTCGCGTGCAATTGCATTTTCTCCGATTGTGTGTCGTCCCGGTGTTTTGTGCGCAAACCTTACCTTTTGCGCACAAATCCCGGAACCTCTCACCTTGACGCCCATTGGCCACCCCCTGCACCAGCACCAGATGTCTCCCCTGATGGGCATGCGCGCCATGCGTTGTTTTCCCGTACGGCCTTCCAGGCTCGTACGAAGTAACCTCAAGGTCCCCTGGGCCATGTTTCCCGTTGCGTTGCTTTTCCTTATGCTTCTCCGCATAGGCGTGCTAACGGCTATTGCTTCTTCACATAGCCAGGATAATGTGGACCCCTCGGTGGTTTTCCCTGCGGCCCCCCTTCCTTACGGCCTTGCCGATGCCTTCCCTTCCACAAGGGGTACAGGGCGTTGGGCATGTAATCCCTAGGGGTGTGGAGCAAACCCACCTCGTCCAAGCTGCAGGATGTTAAACTGCTAAGCACCTCGTCCATGACACAAGACGTTAAACTGTGGTCCGACCTCATGCTTCGCACGCAGGGTCCCCCCAGCCCGGGCATTCTTCATCCTTGTCGGAGCGGCGTTTGTCCGCGGGGGAAGGGCTGCCTCATAGCATAAGCCCCTAACCTTTCTTGTGGATGACTACACACGTGCATCTCCGTACATCCCCCTGCCAAGGCCAGTGGAGTCCCTTTCCAACTACGCTTTGTCACACCACGGGCCTCCATCTTGGAGTAAGACCCGGCACCAAGGGCCACTAACCACACGTAAGCCCCTGTTTCCTCTTTGGGCCGCTCAACACGTAAGCCCCATTCCTCTTCTCACGGACGCACCCTTCGCGACGTGATCGTCTGGTCCCTGTTGCCTTTTGTTTCCCACACCAAGCATGACTCACATGGGATTAGAGAGCGCATTGACCATGAAATCCTCTATGGGCCACCCCAGAGCATAATCCCCATCCCAGCGAACTACGTGGACTTTGATCCGTGCTAACGCACGGTACGTATGAAGCCTCCACGAGGTTCAAGCCCACCACCCAGTTGTTCTGACCTCTTCACGTCAGTTCACTACCCACCATGGGCCGCCCCAGAGCGTAAGCCCCACATGCCATCATCCTGCATGACGTTAAACAGTATTCCGTCCCACATGACATTAAACTGTATTTCATCCCGCATGACGTTAAACTGTATGCCACCGTCAACCATGACGTTAAACTGTATGCCCTCATCCTACATGACGTTAAACTTTACTCCTCCTCTTTGGCCACCCCAGAGCGTAAGCCCCAATCCTCACCCCACCATCCATCCTAATCCATACCCGGGCTGCCACATCCCGGTGGGAATCATGCCACCCCATTCCACTCTGTAGCACCTGGGAAGTCGCCCACATGATGGCCCCAACATCGGTGTTCCCCCCAGGGGCCCATCAATCCGATCCGGCTACGCAAGACATTAAACATGCGGCATACCCCATGTCAAACATGGGAAGCTGAGGTAAAACTCAGATGTTACATATTCCCCGCATTCAATGAGGGATGCCTCGGGCTTCCGCGCCCTCGAGAAGCCCCGTGATGAGGGTCCAAAGACAGACATGCTGCTAACGTCCTAACATGATCATTCTCCTCACCGAAGGTTGCTTCCCTGACAAGACCACTTGGAGCGTCTTGACGGAAGCAGCATAATTAAATGGCATCCATGTAGATATGGCACCGGGAATGAGCTTCACGAACCCGTCTTAAATCTTAGAGGGAGACCCGAACTAGGTGATGAGCTCGGAGGAGGAATCCATGGAAGGAAGAACTGACATCCCATCATCCCAGTTTTGATCAAGGATCAGACATCCCTGAACATGGAATGGATGTCGCCCGCCTTTGGAAAGCAAGAATGCGGGGCAACAAGCAGCGCGTCCTCCCCGAGGACGGACACGCGCGCGCCCCGGCGAAAGCGTCGGAAACAAAAAATTGTGAACCCGACGTGAAGCTATTCTCCTCAACACGGGGAATGGTAGCCGTTAGGGCATCAGAAGAATAGCATGTCACCAGGTCCGGGTAACCCTCACCGGGATGGGAACCCACCAGGGGTCGAGGCCGTCAGGGCGTTGACTACTCAATTCTGAGACTCAGCCAACATGGATCCCTCTCGCCAACCACGGAAGACAGAATGACACTAGGCCTTGGATGTCGATCTCTTATCCTGTTGATGCTAATGGTTTCATTTCACTGCTTCCAGGAATCATATCACTCCATTCGGAGCTGAATCGCCACCTGCCCGCCGGCGCAGGGGCAGGGGCAGTACTGACGCGGCTACCCCGCGCAGTCCCGCCCATTTCACGGCCGCTACGACTCCAACTGCCGTAGAAGCCGGGTGCCTGCGCACCCTCTCCCCATCAGAAGTCATCCAGCGGAGGGTGATCAATGACCTGGTTCGTAGGTATGACGAGGGAGGGGTCATCCCCACTAGGGGCATGGCCCGTTTGGATCTAGAGGCGGCTGTGCCTCACTACCATCGCCGCCCTCGAGGGCCGCGCAGGGAGCCGTCGCTCCCCAGGACAACGTTTAACCACTTTGGGAGTCTATCCCTGGAGTGCCTTGACACATCCCTCCCTTACTCCAATGAGGTGGGGAATGTCCGGGTCCACCCGATCGGCTATCCATCCCAGGGGTCAATGGAAAGAACCCCCGCTAGGTTGCGTCGATGCCAACGCCCAACTCCCCGAGTCGAGGAGCAGGCAATCTTCATGCCCGCACCGCCGGTTTCAGCCCATCTGACTCGACGCCAGTGTCGGGCGTGAGCGGAAGAGAATGCCCGCCCTGGGGCATCAACATCAGCAACCACTGTGGCCGGAGCCACTACTGACTCCCATTACCAGACCCCCGCACATGTTGAGAAGGGGCAACCACTTGCCTAACTGGGATCGAAACCCCGACTGCCCTACAGGAAAGTTGGGTCGAGTCTCCAAGTCGTGGGCACTGGCGATGGCCACTGCGGACCAATCCACGGTAGCGCCCCTCACCATGAAGGCTCAATCTGTGCTTCCAATCTGGAAAGCCGAAAGCTTCGTTGTGACGACTATGCTCCGGGTCTGACACCTTCTAGTGCCCACTGCATGGGGTATGAGGTCACTCCCCATACTGCCGGTCGCGAGCATGAAGTCGTTGCGTTTCCAGTCACCCACTCGCCTGGAGGTCCTCCCCATGTCCCTTTCGACATCTATCCCAGTGCTTCTTACACCCCGGCACTCCATCCCCTCTTCCCCAGCTCCATTGTGGCCGGGGGACCCTATGAAGGAAATCGTCCCTACCCTGAGGAGCTACCCATGGGTAAGAAGGCTGGGCATCGTCGCCGTAGGAAGAATGTCAGGGGAGTCTGGACGGAAATTAGACCAGTCCGTTTCTCAGATTCTGAGGTAGAGTACGACTCGATGATGGAACCTTTCCTCCCAACCCTTCGAGTCATGGGTAGGGATGGGGAAGCGACGTGTCAGTCTCGTAATCCCCAAATGCGAGGTCTGTATGATCCCCTCCTGCCTTCGAAGGTATATCCAGGAGGACGAGGACTTGGCGTACCACCGAGGGTCAAGCACAGAGTTGCCACTGGCCTCCGCGGAAGCACCTACAACCCCCACTAGGGAGGGTGGGGAGATTTTCTGGGGACCGATATAAGATTCGCGAGGCGATACACCCTTGGCGGGCACCGACGCTTCGACAGGAGGCCCGTTCGCCGGCCCATCCTATCGATACGTGGCAGCCAGGGCACTGCAACCTCGGGAGGATGACCCAGGGCTCAGCAGCCAATCGGCATGTTCGACGTATTCCCCGCCGGCCAGCCCACCGCCCCGGCGGCCTGCCTCGTCCCCATTGCCAATTCCCCAATTTTCCTTGGTGGACGAGCAGGGTCGACAGGTTCCGGACCCCAAACCGAAGCTGTGGAGCTTCTGGACTGTTCTTGCAGTGGGCCACTTCCCTGAGAAGTTTTGGCCAGTCGCAGAATCAGATTTTGAGGTGCCGGAGTCACTCACCCCGGGAGAGTTCGAATGCTTCTGCCAGATTCTCCGGGTGACTCACTCCCGCCTCTGCCATCAGCTAGCGCCTTATCCCGGGACCCAAGCGCATCTCGAGGAGATCGGTGAGCAGTGCCGCTGGGTCGACCTAGCATCACTCCCCGCGGTCCGGTACCCCAAGTCGCTGGACCACCACGTGGCCCTCCAGCAACAATGCGTTCAGAGTTTTCAAGTACTCCACAGAGTTATCGAGGAAGACACCCCCCACACGCACATCCGCGGATGGCTGCAGTACACTGCTCTCCTCTTCTATTCGATCCGCCGATAGCCCTATCCGCTGGGCGACCCTGAGGGGACATCACCAAGGGTAGTCGTGGTCAACATGGATGACCTTTCAGATGAGGGAAACATTGTGGAGCCCCTTGACGGGGACTCACCCCCCGAGGACAGGCCGCTACTGGACCCATCTGGGAGGATTACTCACCAATAGAATAGCTTCCTAGAACTCCTTGTACCCACGAAGGCACTGACACTAGGCCGAAATATCGGCAAGGGTAAAGAGCCCGTTGGGTCTGTCAAACTCGCCGACCCATCTGTCTTAGTGCAGAAGGCAGAGGAAGATCTCGAGAAGGCCGCACTGTGCCAGCAGCTAGCTGAGCAAAAGAGCCTGGTTGATGAGCTCTTGGCCGAACGCATTGCAGAGTGGCGGCCTGAATATGGTGCTCCTAAACCAGGACAGCAGGGGAAGGACCATCTACCCCTTGCAGAGATTCCCCTGGGAAACTGTGACCGTGTTGTGTTCGCCGACTGGGGGGATGCTGGAACCCATGGAAAGAGGGCGCGAAATGTTTCTCCGAACCCTCCCGAACAGCGAGACAACCCGGGGGACCCTGATCAGTTTCCTCCCGCCGCTCCGAGAGTCGCTCTGCAACTGCCCCGCGAGCCGCTGAGCGCGACTACCGTATCGAAGATCCTGAAAACACTCTTGTGATTAGAGATCCCCGTTAGGATAGGAATCCACCCACGGATGATCTGATGGAAGTACTCATCACTGGCTTGGAGGCCCTGGAAACTCGAAAGGTGGAAATCCCGCCAGATGGAAAGCCATACCCAGCATGGGTGGATGACATGCCGGCCCCGCCAGGATTCGGGAACCCCTCATTTTCCCCCTTTAATGGGACTAGATATCCACCTTAACACTTGGCCCAATTCAACTCGAGGGTTGGGCCTATGTTAGGGACTCCAGAGCAGCAAGAGGCTGCCAAGCTCCGGTGCTTCTTTCAGACACTGGAAGGACCAGCATTCGTCTGGTACAACCAGCTCCCTGTTGGATCGGTGACTAGCTGGGAGGACCTTCGCCGACAATTACTCTACCATTTCAGTTCCACAACCCGGAAGACGAACATTGCAGACCTCTTCAGGTGCATGCAAAGGCCCGACGAGCGAGCCGCGGACTTCATCTCCCGGTGGAAGGGGCTCATGTACTCCCTTGATATGCCACTGACTGAGGAGCAATTACTGAAAATGTGTGAAGTGAACGTTTGGGAAGAGTTGGTTACTTCCCTGATCACGCAGAATTACCCTGGAGGGTTCCTAGACTTCTCGGACAAGGCTCAGCGCCTCGAAGAAGCCCTGCAATAGGCTAGTCAGGCACGCGTGCTGCCTCCTGTAATCTCTGCATGAAGAGCCGCCAGAGCCGAGCCCACTATTGTGGCCCAGATCGAGGCCCCTAGACAGCTAGAGTTGCTGCTAGTGAGGCCAGCTCAGTAGGATCCTAGGGGTCCACCCCCCACGAGCACAGCCTCCGGCCCAGCAGCGACCACCTCAAAACCAGCAGGAGCCTCCGCGTAACGCACCGCCACCACCTAGGCGTGGTAATCTCGCTCTGCCTCCTCGACCTTCTCTTCCGGCCCCTGGTCATGGTCAGCCCCCAAGAGTCCCCTTTCTAGATATAAGGAATCGAGCTTACTCGTTTGGCAAGGCCCAGATCCCCGGTTATTTCCGTAGCGCCTTGGAGCAGAGGATCATGCGGCTGCCCGAGTGCCGGAAGCCAGAAGAGGCGTGTCTCACTGATCACCCTAACTGCTGCCCTTACCACCGGATCCTGGGACACACCATCCGGCAGTGCTATGTGTTCAAGGTCTGGTTCCAAGACCAGATTGACAACAACATAGTCAGGTTGGGCCCAACACCGGCACAGGTGGCAGGTGTCTTCTTGGGATCCGATGGCAGCAGCGACGGCGGGGATGGGTGGGAATAGGTTTCCGACCATGGGTCCCAGAATTATAATGACTGGATGGCCCGCATGACGGTCGCCCGTGCCCATGGTATTATCTGTTCCCGCCTGAGTCAGCCAGAGCCCTCAGAGTTTGTGAGTGCCGCATTAGCCTCATCATCCCAGGATACTTCTTCCCAGAAGAGAAAGTGGCGACGCAAGAAGAAAGAACGCACCCTGCCATTGTCGTCATCTTCTCGAACACTTGGCGATTTCATGCCCCCGGATATGGGGATCCCTCCGAGACCCCGTCCGGTAGTGGATGATTCCTCGAGTGAGAGCCCAGGGTATGCTTCGGTTAACACCGTAGAGTTGGTAAATCCCTTTTTGGATCCCGACAGCGAGGAGCGGCAGGTCGACCTCTCGGACAACCTGGGGAATGCTTCGGTTAACACCGTAGAGTTGTTAAATCCCTTTTTGGCTCCTAACAATGAGGTGCGCCAGGAGAATATCCCCAATGTTCCCAGCTGTCGCCAACACCGATGGAGCTGTGGCTATGTGAATTGCAGGGGCACGACAGTCGTCACCTCCAGTCAGGCCGTGCAAGCTACCGAGTCTAGGCAGCAGGCCCGGTAAAGAGAACAGCACTCGCGGCTCCCTCACCCGGTGACAATGGGTTCCCTTCCACCACCGTTTGTGTTGCTGGATCGGGCGGAACCGCCTTTCCCGCGTCGCGACCATCCCAGCCCTGCCACTAGCCGACTACGGCCTTCCAGTCCTGGCATGACAGTCACCATCCAGGCTTTAGCTAGTGCACAGCGGGACGCGCCTTGTACCAGTCAGTCGCCGGTCCCGCCAGTAGGAACCGTCATGCCCCTAATCGCAGAGCAACCTCTTGTAAGCAGAAGCACACATTTGGCGCGAAACTATGATGTCCTGAAGCATCTGGCTAGTATTTCGTCAAGGCTTTCCATCCTTGAGGCCCTTCACCTGTCGTCCGAAATGCGTGAGGTGCTCTCCGAGGCTCTTAGGAGCCCCCTCCAGTTCGAAACAGAGGTAGCGGCCACATAAGCCTTCTACACCGAGGTGATCGAGGACGCCGAATGTCAGGTGGTTATCTCGTTTTTTGGTGAAGATGAAGACCTTCCCATACAGGGGCACATTCGCCCGTTGTACATTACCGGCCAGTTCAATGGCGTGGAAGTCTGTCGTTGTCTTTTCGACATGGGTTCTAGGATTAACTTGATCCCAACCCGGACACTATGAAAACTGGGGTTGTCCGAGGATGATTTAACTCCCTCCGACCTCAGAATCCAGGGGTACAACATGACCGAGCAAACTCCACTCGGAAAGATTCATCTGAAGACCTAGTTCGGTGTCTTAGTTTCCAATACTGAATTCATGATTGTCTCTCAATACACTGCATACAACGCATTGATGGGTAGGCCGTGGCTCCATCTGCATGCGGCGGTTCCATCATCATACCACCAGTGCCTCAAATACTCCCTTAAGGGTCGAGTGGGTGTGCTCCAAGGAGATGTGTCTCTGTTTGCCTCTTTTGAAGCCCGTTACCTAGACGCTGACTATTACAAGAGCAAGGACAAGCAAATACTGGTAGGTGAGGTTGAGCCCGCCGCTGTCGCAAGTGATCCCTGGGCTAGTCTGGATGACGCATATGTCTTCCGAATCCATCGGTTGAAAGCTAAGACTCCTGATATTGGAGAGTGCTTTGTTGTCTCGAGTACCAGAGGAAGGCATATTTCTGGGTCTAAGCGACGGCGGGAGATCACCTCATACTCTTACACCAACCAAGATCAGGTGATCCCCGAGCCTCCTACCCCTATGCGATATCGGGACGTTGGGCTCATAGCAACAACGGTACGTCATACGTGTCTGTTTCGCCAAGCTGGAATCGACCGGCTCAAGACAACGCGTCACCACTGCTTTGATGTCGTAAGGTGTGGCCCCTTGGGCCAAAGGCCGGATGGGATTGGATCAACCGCCTTCATCGCCATGGTCTCCGCGGTGCATGAGTCTCCCGTCGGTACGACCTCCACCGCCCAAGCCAGTGCCAGCTCCCCATCAGGGTCGAGTAGCCCCGAAACGGCTCCCCCTATGGATGATCCTTCCTCAAGCAAAGAAGAATACATCGAAGAAGCTCGTCCCGCCTTTGAGGAGGGTGTCTCCACCATGGTCGACGAGCTAGTACAGGTGGACCTTGGCAGTGAGGCGGACCCAAGACCCACATTGGGCAGTGCCGCTATGCATCCCGAGGAACGACAACATTACATAAACATCCTCAGACAGCACCATGATGTGTTTTCTTGGAGTTATGACGAGATTCAGGGATTAGATCCCCAGGTAGCTGTCCACCGCCTTGGCCTCCCAGCAAACCATCGCGGGTTCAAGCAGCCTCCCAGGAAAATTCACCCTTTTCATGGTGCCAAGGTTGAGGCCGAAGTTGATAAGCTCATTAAGGCCAACTTCGTCAAGGAAGTCCAGTATCCCAGGTGTCTATCCATCATTGTGCCCGTCAGGAAAAAGAACGGGCAGATCAGGGTCTGCATCGACTTCCGCGATCTTAATCCCCACTGTCCAAAGGATGACTTTCCCCTTCCAGTGATAGAGCTGTTGATCGATGCGACGGCCGGGTTCCAAGCCCTCTCCTTCATGGATGGGTAATCCTGGTACAACCAGATCCGGATGGCCCCCGAGGATGAAGAGTTCACTGCCTTCAGGGCCCCCCAGGGTACCTTCTGCTATCGGGTTATGCCCTTCGGCCTGAAGAATGCGAGTACCACCTATCAACGGGCTATGCACCACATATTCAATTCGATCCATGGGACACTAGTGGAATGCTATATTGATGACCTGGTGGTTAAATCTCGTCAGCGCTGAGACCATCACAAAGACCTGGAGAAAGTGTTCGGTTTCCTCCGTTCTCGCCACTTGAAGATGAACCTATGGAAGTGTGCCTTTGGGGTCACCTCCAAAAAGTTTCTTGGATTCATTGTGAGATATCGAGTTATCGAGATCAACCCCGAGAAGATCAAGGCCACAAGTCAGATGCATCCCCCGAGTAATACTCGGAAGCTTCGAGGCCTCCAAGGCCACTTAGCCTACATACACCGATTCATTGAGAATCTGGCCAGCAAGTGTAATCCCTTATCCCGACTCATGAAGAAAGGTCCCGCCTATGGGTGGGACGAAGAGTGTCAGACCTCTTTTGAGGATATCAAGCAGTATTTGCTTCAACCTCCAGTCCTGATTCCCCATGTTCCCTGAAGGCCGCTGGTCCTTTATGTGACCGCCCTGGAGAAATCCCTCGGCGCCCTTCTCGCCCAGAAGAACAACGAGGGAACAGAGAATAGCCTCTACTACCTCAGCCGCAGGCTCCTCGACGTGGTGGTTAGATATTCTTCTATCGAGAAGAGCTTTCTGGCACTCGTATTTGCCGAACAGAAATTACGGAACTACTTGCAGCACCATGATGTACAGTTGGTCTCTCGGGTAGACCCGTTGAAACACATCCTGATCCGGCCTATGTTGACCGGCCGATTGGAACGATGGGCGGTGATCCTCCAGTAGTTCGACATTAGGTTCGTACCTTAGAAGGCCCTCAACGTGCAGGCGTTGGCAGCCTTCTTCGCCGCCCACCCCACCTCTACGGACCAGCCACTGGATTCAGGCTTTCTTGATGAGGCAATCCTCTCAGTCAATCACGCCACCCCATACTGGCAGATGCATTTTGACAGCGCCTCCCGAAGCCCTACTGGTAGAAGGCTCAACGATCCTAGGATTATCTGAGTGGGCCTGGGTATCATTTTCATCACCTCGGAGCAAGCCGTTCTTCCATTTTCTTTCTTGTTGTCAGAAGGCTGCACAAACAATGTGGCAGAATATCATGCCCTTATCACTGGCCTCGAGTTGGCTCTGGAGGTTAACGTGCCCTGTCTGTGTGTGAAAGGGGAATCTGAGCTAATCATCAAGCAGGATAACAGTGACTATGCTGTCAGGATGTCGGAACTCATGCCGCTGCTAGAGTTCACCCTCTATATAATGGCTAAGTTTCCCACCCAACCAGATGTCGTTCACGTTCCCCTGTCGCAGAACAGTCGAGTAGATGCTTTGGCTAGCCTGGCCGCATCACTCACAGAGGCCAGACAGGATGACCTAATCATCCATGTGGCGCACCGGAGAGTCATTGCTCCTGTTATCCCTGCTCCTGATATCCCAGAGGGCGATCGTGGCCCGCGAGTGAACCATCTCACCGCTGGTGCCCCTACGTCAGGACACCTCGGGGTTCCAGGCGTGTTGATCAGAACAGTTCCTGACTGGAGGACGACCCTGGTTGAATATCTCCAGCACGACCATCTTCTTATGGATCGAGCGGAGAGAGAATGAATCCGGCACCTCATGCCACAGTTCACCCTTCAAAGAGGTCCCATCTGTGAGCAGCTTATTTACAGGCGTGGGTTTGACGGTGTTCTCCTCCATTGTCTTCAAGGAGTTGAGATCCCACAGGTCATGCAGGAAGTGAACGCTGGTTCCTGTGGCACCCCTCAGGCTAGGTCGAAGTTGTCCCACCAGATTCGGAGGTTGGGATACTTCTGGCCCTCCATGATCCACGACTACGTCGAGTACTCCAAGAGGTTTCATGCGTTCCATGTTCATGCTAACTTTGTGCATCGGCCACCGGAGCCTCTCCATACCACTATGTATTCTTGGCCCTTTGCAGTCTGGGGGTTGGATGTCGTAGGTCCTTACCCACCGGCGACGGCCCGTCAGTGCCGGTTCATCATGACCGCTACAGATTTCTTCTCAAAGTGGGCAGAGGCATCCCCACTTAGGGAATTCGAGGCTGGTTCTATCGTCGACTTCATGAGCTACAATATCATCCACCGATTTGGAATACCTCACTCGATCCTCACGGATAACAGAACCAACTTCCGAGTGGCCGAGATGAAAATATTGTATGCCAAGTACAACATTCGCTCTAACCACACCTCCCGCTATCATAAGCAGGAAAATGGACAGATTGAGGCGTTTAACAAAACCCTCCCTATCATTTTGCAGAAAAATGTTGGGTCAGAACAAGAAAAGTTGTCCGGACAAGCTCCCCAACGCCCTCTGGGCTTATAGGACGACGACTCGCAATTCCACCCAGGTGACTCCGTATTCACTGGTTTATGGAGCTGAGGCCATCCTACCCATCGATGTCCAACTGCCCTCAATGCACATGGAGGTCTATGACCAGCAAGTGCTGGATAGAACTGCCGATATCCGTCTAGCAGAGTTGGAAGCGCTGGACGGATGTAGGCTTCGCGCTTTACACAACTTGGAGAGGCATCAGAGCAGGATGGCTCGAGCTTTCGATAAGAAGGTTTACCTCCGCTCCTGCCTGCAAGGTGAAATGTTGCTGGCTCTCAGAACGCCAATTATTCATAGCAGGAAGCCGCCCAAGTTGGAGCCCTAGTGGGAGGGACATATTATTGTGCACAAGGTCTATCCCAATGGCGCGTATTCCCTGGTAACCATGGATGGTGAGCGCATCACTCCTCCCACCAATTCCAGGTTCCTAAAGAAGTACTTTTCCTAGGCTCTTGGGTCCAACATGACCTTAAACTGCAGGGTCCAGCACGACCTTAATCTGCAGGGTCCAGCACGACCTTAAACTGCATGGTGCAGCACGACCTTAAACTTTATGGTCCAACATGACCTTAAACTGTATGGTCCAGCATGGCTGTAAACTGCACTTTTTTCCTAGTTCTAAGACCTAAAACTAAGATCCATGGTCCAACACGACCTTAAACTACACTCTGCCCTACATCTGGGCTCCATGGTCCGAGCTGTAAGACCTAAAACTAAGATCCACATTTCGTCCAACATGACGTTAAAACTGTATTTCATGAACTATGTGTGGCTTGATTCCCATCCTCATGGGATACGTAGGAACGCCCAGACATTTCGCCTTGGCTCCAGCCCCAATAGTTACCAAACTTTGCCCTTTCTCCTCGATCTGAGCTCTAAGACCTAAAACTAAGATCTATATTTCGTCTAACATGACGCTAAACTGTATTTTCATAAATACGTCTTGCTTGATTCCCATCCTAATGGGATACGTAGGAACACCCAAACCTTTCATCTTTGGGTCCATCTTGAGATCCTCTATCATGTCTGTCTCGCCTCCGGGTCCTTGACCACAGGATCACGTAGCGTGGTATGGGATTATGTCCTCATTCACGTCGGGTTTGAAATAGTTACACCAAGCGCACCCTGTCCTCAGGATTTAGCCCTCCTATGTCCAATGGCATTAGAAGAAACTTTTTAGAACTACGTATGGCTTGATTCCCATATTTATGGGATACCTAGGATAGCTTGAACATCTATATGTCAGGTCCATCCCCATCTCTTAGGAGATCCCACGATCTCCCAGTTCCCAGGGTGTTTGGCATTACGCCCCCTCTTTTGCCCGGGGATCCTCCATATTTTGGCCGCTCTCGTACTGAGCCCTCTGACCATTTCCACTGGTCTGATGATGTGCTCAGGGTACTCTGGTCTAGGACTTGGAGGTCCATATTTGACTTAGGCAAGTTCCATCCACTTTCCAAGCTTTGTGTTCCCCTTCATTCGGGCCCCCGTCATCCTTCACACACAGAGGGACCCCCAAGAACGGCCTGGATACAATGCCCAAGGGATCTCCTACCATCATGGGCCAACACCCCCGAGGGTTTCAGACAAAAAATTGATACAAATCCCGCATTGCGAACATGGTCAGCGGTTGATGCTCATTTGTTTGTCCCCATTGCTAAAACGACAGGTTGCAGCATTGCGAACATGGTCAGCAGTAGTCCTCAGTCGTCACGTCAGTTTCCATGGGCCCTGAATGTTGGTGGCATGGTTCATGTCATGTTCCACCCCATTGTGTCATGGTGGAATCTCGACACTCCTTATACTAACCCTCAGTACAACCATGCAAATCAGACAGACCGAGATGCGTAGTGATGTCTCTCGGGGCTCCCGCGATCTGAGCACTAGAGTTTGTGCTTGGGTATCTTCTCTAATGGTTACGTGAAGCTTGACCCTCTTCCCCATGGGAAATGAGGAGTCGCCCGGACATTGCGTTTCGGGCCCAGCACAGCTGGGAGCTAGCATCTCCTTCCCCTACCTGATTGTTGAACCCTTGTAGGCCTCTTTGGCTCGAGGCTCCTCTCTCGGTTGGTCCAAACCATAAGACCTTAAATAGTGTTGTTGGTCCAAACCATACGAACTTAAACTGTGTTTTTGGTCCAAACCATATGACCTTAAACTGTGTTGTTGGTCCAAACCATATGACCTTAAACTGTGTTGTTAGTTCAAGCCATATGACCATAAACTCTGTTGTTGGTCCAAACCATAGGACCTTAAACTGTGTTATTGGTCCAAACCATACGACCTTAAACTGTGTTGTTGGTCCAAACCATACGACCTTAAACTCTTTTGCTGGTCCTATCACATGACCCTAAACTGTGACGTTATCGTCCTAGCAGCACGAAGAAAAATGGCACCGCATTGTGGTGACCTCGTTATAGAGGACATCACGTTGGGTATTGGTTTTGTGTCATGCCATCTGTCAACGCCTATCACGACTTGATGCTTGTGGAGACACCACGACCTGCTACTCGAGGACTGTCACTTCACAAAAAAAACCACTCACCTTAAAGGAAAAACAAGATTTATCAAATCCCACTTCTTTCAGTGCAAGGGCCACGCCCTCACTCCCCTTTTCCATGGAACTGGTATCTTACCGTGTCACCTTCCAGAACTACGTATGGCTTGATCATCATCCTAATGAGATATGTAGAAGCGCTCGGGGCACTTCCCCATGGGCCCAGCCAACCTACCTTTGTGTTCGGTCCCTCGACTTTAGCATTTCTCCGGAGAGCACATGGTAAGTAGGGCTTAGGTCCTCACTCATGTCGGGTTTTGTAGCCGCCTTGCCACGTGTCTGTTTCTCCCCCTTTCTGCTCACGGTCCGAGATCTAAGACCTAAAACTAAGATTCTCACGGTCCGAGTTCTACGACCAAAAACTAAGTTCCTCACGGTCCGAGCTCTATGACCTAAAACTATGATTCTCATGGTCCGAGCTCTAAGACCTAAAACTAAGATTCTCTTGGTTCGAGCTCTAAGACCTAAAACAAAGATCCATATTTTGTCCAACATGACGTTAAACTATGCTTAAAAAACTACGTGTGGATAGATTCTCATCCTAATGAGATACGTAGGACCACCCAGACATTTTGTCTTGGGTCCAGCCCTAGAGATTGCAAAATCCTGTCCTTCCTTACTGTCGGCCCCTCATCCCGAATTCATGAGAAGTAGTGTAATCGGGACATTTCCCCCGAGCAGCGAGATGCCCCATAGTAATAATGGGAAGCATGAGTTCATATGTTAAAGTGGTCATGTTTGTAAATTGGGACGACCTGTGATCAGGTAGGTATGTCTGCCTAATGTGCCTTCCCCATGGTGGCACAATATTGAGAGTGTTGGACTCTGTTCGAACAAGCCACCACTCCACCTCCCACGCTTTGTGTTCCCCTTTATTCGGATCCTCATTTCCTTTCATGTTTGAAAGGACCCCCTAATAGTATGGATGCTCGACCTATGGTCCGCCTAGTGTCCTGGGACAACGTTCCAGAGGATTGGTCATGTTTGACGGGACCCCCTAACAGTATGGATGCTCGACCTACGGTCCGTCTACTGTCTTGGGCCAACATTCCGGAGGACTGGTCATGTTTGACGGGGACCCCTAACAGTATGAATGAAAGACCTACGGTCCACATATTGTCATGGGCCAACGTTCCGGGAAACTGACTGACGGTATTTGAGTTAGGCCTCGTGTTGCGAACATGGTCAGCGGTCAGCCCTCATTTATTGTCCCCGTTCCAGGCCAACGTGATATGGATGCTGTGTTTCCGCCATGGTTAACAGTTATCCTCCATGGTTGCGCCTCATTGGGTACCGAATTTGGGTAGTGTGATTCACCCGTTCTCTACACCCCCTCTGTTCGGATGGATTTCAATGCCCCCAGCATTACCCCGCTCGTGTGTTAAAGCACATTGAGAAGTCGAAATATCAATCGGCCCGGGGTCTCCTCAAAAGTCCATGAACGATTTTGGATACCTGAAGCTTGGCCAATGCCCCACAGATGAGCGGAATGATGGTACGAGCATCTCTCGGTTCTCACGTTGTGCATGTCCCAGAGGAGCCTAGGGGTGATTTGTTATTAGTTTCGAATCTATGGTTGAGCGCATTAAACCAAGGGTACAAAAGAGTGGATTTGTCCATATATTGTATTGAGACAATGAGTAGTAAAAGCAAAAATGTTCATGAGATGGAAAAACAAAGCCCTTAGGGATCAGCATGCTGAAGTGATCTTTCCGGCACTGCTACCCTCTGGCTGGTAGCCTCTAGGGCCGCTTTTTGCTCTTGGAAGACTCTCTCCTCATCGGCCACCACAGAGCGCAGCTCGCCAGCCCTAGCTTGTGCCCGCGCCCGCTCGATTCGAAGCACGGTCATCTGGTGACTTGCCTCCACCAGTTGTTCCTGTGCATCAGCTAGCTGGGCCATCAGTTGCTCCACGAGCTCAGAGCATGTTGCGATGAAGGCCTCCTTATCTGCCGCCTTCCCTTCGAGGTGCTGGACTTCCTGCTCCGCCCTCTGCAGCGCTTGAGCGCTCGCCGATCCTTCCTAGAAATGGGAAATGTCGGTGCGGTGGCGGCTCTCACATATCTTCTCGGCCATGTAATCACGGACCGTCAGATGAAGACGCTGAGCGTCAGCTCCTCTGGAGCATAGGAAGCACAGCCAGGTCTGAAGTGATCCCATCCGCCTCAGCCAATCAGACTGAGGCTGCTTGAGAAAGCGCTGGATACATTTCCACCCCTTGTGTCGTTCCATCTGACTCTCTTCGGCCGCCTCTGAGTCGGAGTCGTCTATCTCCTCAGGGTCAGTGGGTCGGTACATGGGGAAGGCCTCCAGCAGATCGGCAGCAGGATCCGCCCTAGGGATGTCTTTGTGAGGCATAGAATCCTCGACGTCCGGGAGACCTTCTTCTCTCTCCCCAGCAGCAATGATACCTCCCCCAGCTTCCAGCCTCGTCTCAGTAATTGCCTCGCTGATGTCCGCCTCCCCCTGTTCATCAATTGTTGGGGCCGACTCAGTGCAGAGAACATGTTCTAAACAAGGTGGTATGTCCGCCATTGGTCCACTCATGGATGGCCCGGGCTCCGCAGCCTGACCTGCCTCCAGTGTTGAGATCACTGCACAAGGCATACGCTGGTTAGATGAGATCCTTTGACACCAAGCACCAGTAGTGAAGCGTGAGACTTACAGGAATCCAGTTCGCCGGTCCCCAGTGTTTCGGCCGCCGCAGGAGCCGCCATGATGGGAGACCCCTCTACGCTTGTTAGTTCAATGATGGGTGTTGGATCCCCGTCATGCCTCGCCGGTTCCTCTCCTCCCTCCTCTAGTGGGGATGCCCGTCCAACGCTCAACTGCTCCTGAGTAGGACGAGGAAGTGAGTTAGAAGTGAGAATGGATGAATGATGGAAATGACTGAAGACAGAGACCAACCTCGAGAATCTCAGTTAAGTCGGGATCAGAGTTTCAAATCTCGCCGCTCTCTCGGAGACTCCCTTGGCAGGTCGCCCCTTGCGACCCCTCACCTTCGGGACCTTCTTCTTCATCTTCTCCCTCGCCTTCTTCCTCTCCAGTTTCCTCCTCCCCCTCCAGCTCCTCGTCACTGTCACCTTCTCTCGGCGGCATCGCTTCCGGATCATGCTCCTATCCGAGCATCACTTTCACGAGGAAAGTTGGCTCCGCACGCCGCCCCCTCTTGCGTGTGTATGAATCCATGGCTGTCAGATAAGCATGTTGCTGATGGAAGATTACTCGGTCGGTAATTCGAACGAGCCACACCTCTGGCAGTTGAATCCTGTTTTACATTATCTTCTGCCAGATGGCTTCGATGCTCAGCGATTGCCATAGGGTAATCCAGGCCGACCACAGTGCCGAGAGAATTGCGTCTTGGGAAGGTTTGAGCATTTATCTTATTTTCTTCCCGGGCAGGTCCCTGGCCGCCTCATGTGACCCCCCTGTGGGTAACGAGGACGTGGCAGCACCATGTGATGTCCCCACTGCCGAAGTCCCGGCCTGCGCAGGCCTCACTGCCTGACGCGCCCTTGGTTCCCCCCTTCCGACGGCACCGTGCCCTCTTTCCCGTCACCCGGTTTCCGCACGAGCGACCTCGAGTTGCCGGACGCGCTTGCATAATATTCCCTCAGGGTACACAATGGTCCAGTGTTTGGCATATTCGGTTGCTAGGCTGGCATCGACCCTGGCAGGAGGAAGAGTGACGACATCGCCAGAGCCGAAGGTGGTAAACATCAACCACATCTAGCGCAGGATGAATGGATTCTTCTCCTGCCAGACAGCCGTGAATACCTTCTTTGGCATTCGCTGGAGGCACCCGAACTGCCTGGCAAATCGGGATGGCACGTACGGCTCACAGATCACCTTCCCGTCGATCTGATCCATGAGCACCACACCCCGAATGCTTTGGAAGTATTCCTGCTGTTCCAGAGAGCCTCGACTGTTGTCCACCGGCTGGCCGACTGGGGTGGGGAATGTGCTGAAGTTGAATTTGGCATGGTTGCCAATGCGGATCCTCATGCACTCCTCATTGATCATCAATGGCGCCACCCCTGCGATGTTCTGCAAGGACGGTCGCAGACCGTTTCCCGGAGGACAGACAGTGTTTGGAAAAGTATACCCGCCGAGATGGGCTGCCACCCAGCCATGGAAGATCTAGAAGGGACCACATACTCTCCGAGGCGACCCCCCTTGTGAGAAGCGCCCCCGAATGGTATACAGCTTGGCCAGTAAGGGGATTCCCATGTTAAACCGTTTGTTCACGTCCATGGAGCCCGCCATCACCAATGTTGCTAGACGGACGCCCATCATCGCATCCCGCACCGGCAGGATCCACCCATTCAAGAAGGCAGCAAGGAGCCCGACATACCGGATGTTCAGGTCCCGGGCTTCAATCACGCGGTATCCCCATGATTGGTATTACCCTCCCTCCAGGGTCCTCCAGTATGACCCATCCCTACTCCTCTAAGTTGCTTTTGGGCACCGTTTTCCCCGTCCCAGCATCTTGACGGCCGGATCCTTCTAAAGGAACAGGCTGAACCATCCATTGAAGGCAACATCCTTCAGGAAGTCCTTGACCCCCAGCCTTTCTTTGGCCAACTCCAACAGGTTCCACGTCAGCATAGGCGTCCGCGTCCTGTCTCCCCTGGTGTTCTTTGGAGGAACGAACTCATCGTATTGGTAACCCTCCAATGGGATACCGCCGATGTAGTGAACGTACCAGAGACTGATGCCAACCTCCCCATGATGAAGGTTGAATGTGTTGGTTTCAGGAGACTATCGGGTGAATAGATCCGGTCTGAGTTCAGGCTAGCGGTGGAAGTGGAATTGGGATGTCCATACCGCCTCGAACATGCCGATATACCGCAGTTCACCCCCGAACTGGTCGCAGGTATGGCGGACCCAGAACACCCAGTCCCATTCACTGGTGAAGTTGCCCCCAGACCGCATGTCCCAATCCTTCAGACAACCCTTCGTGTCATCTGTGATGCTCTGATGGAACGTGCTCGCGTAGAGGGCCGGAGAATCCTCTTCCATAGGCTCGTCCCCGATAATGGTCCTAGTCCTCAGGTTCAGGACATATACATCCATATGTCTAGTTTCCCTAGAAGGATGACCGTTGTTGGTGATGTTGTAGCGAGGAATTTCATCTTCCTGAGTCACCCAAGACCGCTGCGTGTCCACTTTGAAGCCTGGTAGTGGCACCTCCTCTAGGATGCCGAAATTCCAGAGAGGGAGGTTGTCAGACAGGGGATATGTCTTCTGAGCTGGAGTCAATAGATTGAACAAGGTCCGATTGTTGGACACAATCACCTTGGCACTGTAAACCACCTCGTTCGCCTCCATTTTTCTCCTACGAGCAGCGGCTTCCCCCTCATCAACTCAGTTTGCGGCCATCTCTAATTTCTCGGGAGTTGGGAGAAATCAGGATGCAGTGCGTGGAATCGGAGAGTTATGCACGAAATCTGAAGGATTCGCGCGAAATATTGGAGTTTGGCACACAATCGGCACACGAAGCGCGGAAAATACAGTCTGGTGAGAAATCCCGGCAAAATTTCGGAAGGAATTCTGCGCTGCAAGATCATTTTTACGCGCATCTCTGGGAGCGTTTTCGCGCACGAGATCAATGAGATTATCGCGTGAAAAAACAGGATGTACGGATTTGGAACCCAGAGCCCCTTTTTATAGGCGAGGCCCGGGTTCCGCACTGTGCGGAAAGAGGATTCCGTGCGTGTCCATAGGTTTTGCGCGCCGCATCGATATTTTGCGCGCAGCTTGACCAGGGGACTCTGTATTTTGGTGTTTTGGTGTTTCCATTGGAATCCGATCGTTGCGACCTCTCACTGATTCAATTCCATGGGGGGCATTTTTTGACGCCGAAAAAAGGTCCGTAACTTTTGGAGGAAGTTTTGAAATGACGAAGCGAAGTCATATTCGGAATCAGAGGCCCGAACCGGAGGCCCGGGAAGTGGTGTGCGAAATATAGAAGAATCCGTGCAACAAAATGTTCTGTGCATGAAGTCCTTCCAGGATTCGCAGAATCACGCCGATGTGGTGCGCAATAATTGTGCGCCCCAGTTCTCCGCGGCCTGATATTGCGCGCAAGCGGTTCCCGGCATGGAAAATTTCGCGCGCCACCTGGATTCCGTGCCTGAGGTCACCTGTAAATATAAGGTGACCCCGAACGGTTTGGGGGTTGAGGAATCCGAAGCGACTCTCGTGCGCACAATTCGGATCCCCCCGCGTGAAAGATGGTATTCAGGTAATCCCTCATTTCGCGCAATCTTGCCCCAGAGTTCGCCTTTGCGCACAACTCCACCGGCTTCAGTAAATTTGCCCCCTCCCTCGAGATCTGACCTTGCGCGCAATTCGTGTCCTGTGCACGCAATACCCTGCCTTGCGTGCAAAACCCTACACATAATTCCCTTTTCGCGAGCAATTGCATTTTCTCCGATTGCACGCCGTCCCGAGGTTTTGCACGCAAACCTTCCCTTTTGTGCGCAAAGCCCGGAACCTCTCACCTTGACGCCGCTTGGCTACCCCCTACACCGGCACCTGATGTCTCCCCTTCCGGGCATGCGCGCCATGCGTTGTTTTCCGGTACGGCCTTCCAGGCTCATACGAAGTAACCTCAAGGTCCCTTGGGCCGTGTTTCCCGTTGCGTTGCTTTGCCATATGCTTCTCCGCATAAGCACGCTAATGGCTATTGCTTATTCACATAGCCACGCTAACGTGGACCCCTAGTGGTTTGCCCTGCGGCCCCCCTTCACTACGGCCTTGACGATGCCTTCCCTTCCACAAGGTGTAAAGGGCGCTGGGCTTGTAAGCCCTAGGGGTGTGGAGAAAACCCACCTCGTCTAAGTTGCAGGACGTTAAACTGCTATGAACCTCGTCCTTGACACAAGACGTTAAACTGTGGTCCGACCCCGTGCTTCCCACGTAGGGTCCCCCCAGCCCGGGCATTCTTTACGCCACTCGTCTCCATGGGAATGGACTCTTCCTCACATGGAATGAGATCCTGCTTGTCGGAGCGGCGTTTGTCCACGGGGGAAGGGCTGCCTCAGAGCGTAAGCCCCTAACCTTTCTTGCGGATGACTTCACCTGTGCATCTCCGTACATCCCCTAGCCAAGGCCAGTGGAGTCCCTTTCCCACTGCACTTTGTCTCACCACATGCCTCCATCTTGGAGTAAGCCCCGGAACCAAGGGCCACTAACCACGCGTAAGCCCCTGTTTCCTCTTTGGGCCGCTCAACGCGTAAGCCCCATTCCGCTTCTCACGGACGCACCCTTCGCGACGTGATCGTCTGGTCCTTACTGCCTCTTGTTTCTCACACCGATCATGACTCACGTGGGCTTAGAGCGCGCATCGACCATGACATCCTCTATGGGCCACCCGAGAGCATAAGCCCCATCCCAGTGAACTACGTGGACTTTGAGCCGTGCTAACACACGGTACCTAGGAAGCCTCCACGAGGTTCACGCCCACCACCTAGTTGTTCCAACCTCTTCACGTCGATTCACTACCCACTGTGGGCCACCCCAGAGCGTAAGCCCCATACCCACCATGGGCCGCCCCAGAGCGTAAGCCCCACATGCCATCGTCCAACATGACGTTAAACTGTATTTCGTCCCACATGACGTTAAATTGTATGCCCTCGTCCCGCATGACGTTAAACTGTACTCCTCCTCTTGGGCCGCCCTAAAGCATAAGCCCCATGCCTCACTCCACCATCCATCCTGATCCTTACCCGGGCCGCCACATCCCAGTGGGGATCATGCCACCCCATTCCACTCCGTAGCATTCGGGATGCCGCCAACGTGCTGGCCCCAACATCGGTGTTCCCCCCAGGGGCCCTTCAATCCGATCCGTCTACACAAGACATTAAACTCGCGGCATACCCCATGTCAAACATGGGAAGCTGAGGAAAACCTCAGATGTTACACATTCCCCGCATTCAATGTGGGATGCCTCGTGCTTCCACGCCCTCGAGAAGCCCTGTGATGTGGGACCAAAGATAGACATACTGACGACGCCCTAACGTGATCATTCTCCTCACTGAAGGTTGCTTCCCCGACAAGACCCCTTGGAATGTCTTGACGGAAGCAGCGTAATTAACCAGCGTCCATGTAGATATGGCACTGGGAATGAGCTTCACGAACGCGTCTTAAATATATGAGGGAGACCCGGACTTGGTGATGAGCTTCGAGGAGGAATCCACGGAAGGAAGAGCCAACATTCCATCATCCCGGTTTCGATCGAGGAGTAGACGTCCCGAAACAAGGAACAGATGCCGCCCGCCTTTGGAAAGCGGGAATGCGGGGCAACAAGCAGTGCGTCCTCCCCGAGGACGGATGCACATGCACCCCAAAAAAAGCGTCAGAAACAGTGTCTTAATGTGTTTCTAGACTCAAACATTGGGCTTTAGGTTGTTTATCATAATGCAACTTAGTAAGAGGCCTAGAGGGTCACCCAGAAAGTGTAACATGGATGTCAATTAAATATTAAATTATTATTTATTGTTAAATAAGTTTAAAAAAATTTATTCCCACATGTGGATTGATAATTATTTATGTACGTATGATTGCATATAAATATTTAATTACTGTTTTTTCATTATAATATTTATATGATTATTGGAAAATAATGTAGTGATATTTATTTAATAAATAAATAGATATTATTCAAAGATAGATAAATATTTTAGAGGAATGGTAGTCTATGTAATGTACTCTGGTGATAAATAATAATATTTAATTATAATTTTAATGTTAAGAACATGTCAAGAAATAATAAAATTGCTATTATAACTTCGAATAGAGTTATTATAAGATTAAATAAATAATTAGTGGACTTTGTTATTATTTTATATTAAACATAGAAACATAAATAAACAATTATATTCATTTCATAGTATCCTGTTTAGTTGTACCAAAAATCATGGAGAATTCTCTCAATCCTAGAGAACAACCTTGTACAAGAACTCTCTTCTAAACATTATGAAATCCTCCTACAGTGGGTCAAGTAGAAATATTTGCAAGTGGTTTTTATTGTGATCAAGATGGATGGTTCAAGTGTAAGGATCTTACATGCTTGAACATAGATGATCCATTGGTGACATATTGATAAACCTGTAACACATATGCATCGCCACTAGAGGAAATGTACACTTGGTTTCTACAATTCAATGATTGAACACCAAATATTTGTAGTTGAATTAATGAATGAAGAAAAAATTCATTAGAGGTAATTGATAATATAATTAAATTAATTATAAAATTTTTTGTTGATTTCATCTCTCTCAGTTACAAATTTTTTTATTATTGTCTATTTAATTGATAAAATTCTACAGATCATGACGTTCATGATTGTATAGATCTCAGATTCATCATTTATTATGGAAATAATTAATTTTAAGCATTGCCAGTACCCACTTCTACTGCTCCTGGAACCTAAAAATGGTATCATAGTAGGAAAATTATTGTTTATAATTATTTTAAAATCATTATTGATTTATGCATTTGTAATTTAGTTTTTCAATCCACATTTAATCATCTATTAAAACTAAATCGTAAGATATACATCTTCCTCATTTATTTCTCATAGATGTAATTGAGATGTTTAAATTTTTGATTAAAATAAAATCGATGAATTAATTTGGAGGTTCCAAGGATTATGCCTAGATAACAAAGAAGTACATACCCTGTAACAGGTTTTACACATCGTGTAGTTGTGTTCAATCCAATATGATTTAATTTTGAAATTATTCAAGTCATGTGCATTAATGAAAAGTTTTGTAGTTAATTCATACACCACATGTTGACCAGTATATATTAGAACATGGTTAGCTGGACTATATGATGTGTGGATCAATGGAAATGATATTCCCTTTGTGTCAGATATAGGTAGTGTATTCCATACATGGCCTATCTAACTGCTGACTATGTTACACGGTGTCAACATTATGTGTACCCATTGTACATGCCACATACTACAATTTTTTAATGTACATACAACACGCTGGGGCCAATAGCATGGGTATCAGATAGAAAGTTAGAGGTTTATATTTCATGTGGATCAGATCTACATGTGTTTTACTTATACCAAGTTACATATATTTAAAATCTATTAATTTAACTTTCAAAACCAAAATCCATGTACAATTGTGTGGCAAAAAATATAGAACACAACATGTGATAGGTTTTAATATATTTAAATATTTAAATGGTTAATTAATATCTTCATAATGAACAGATCTATAGATCATGTGTGGGTCATATTACAAATTGTTACTCTTCATTAAATTAATAATAACATGGGGCCCAAAAATATTGTAATTTGTGTAATCATCTGTGAAGTACATGTCATGAAATTATGTGATAAGTTATCTATGCTATATGTCAAAAATACTAAATAGGTATACAAGTATAACACCATTTGGGTAGATTTGGATAGGTATTCACTATGTTACCTCGAAGGTACAGGTTATGTACACATTTAATTTTAAATGAATAAATAATTGTTCATAAATGAATGCTAGTTTTTTTAAAAGCTTTATTCATTACAATCATGTGGATGATCATGATATAGAAAAAACATTTTTATTGTGATTAGTTTCATTTAATTTATTATTAATTGTTGTACTATAATCCCTCCCTCCTCATTATTTTGTAGGAAATGTGTGCCCATGGTTTCTTTGATGTAATACCCTTTTCCTCCTCACATATGTTTGTGTAAAAGGAATATGTAATGGATGGACATCCCAAGCTAGTGGAGATGGTTTAAGTTAGGATCTGAGGTGAAACCAATCAAATTATATGCACTGACTGATTGGTGGAAAGATGTTAAAAAACATGAATTATTACAAGGTATTTACCCTAGGTCAATGGTTTGTTTATAAACCACTAGATAAACTAACCATTATTATAATCTCATGATTATGCACTTTATTTTATTTCTATCAGTTCAATGGTAATTTCATTATTGATGTCTTTTCATGACAACATAATTAATGAATTAACAAGCAAGTAAGTTGGAACTAAAATTTAATAGATTTTGAATAAATATTATCTAAATCATGGATAATCAATTATTTAATCACACTTAGTATTAACAGTCATGTAATAATGATGAAAATTGGAAATTTATAAGGAAATTTAAAATCCCTCAAAAAAATTAATTTGGTATAGCCTTCCATTACATCGGTTATAATTAAACCATAGTTCAATGTGATTAACCTGCCGAAGATGGAGTGCCTTTCAATTATTGATTAATTATAGAATATTTTTTTGATTTGACGTAACTTGGTTCACATAATGGTTTACTACCAAAGTAGGACATAGTGTAACTGAGAGGTAATAGTAAAGGAAATCTAAAATTAAGGATATTATGATTGGGGAGTCCACTCAAAGGATAAATGAATTTTGAGTTTATGAAACTAGTATTTTTAATTACTACCTAAAAGAATTGGAGTTTCTTGAAAAACCAAATTTTGGTTAATTAGAAGTGGAATATATATCATTTCTACAAGAATATCCTAGATTCAAGATATTTCAATTGCAATGGTAAGGTTTATTTTTATTCTATAAAATAGTTGGGGACTAATAAATATATTAATTTTTTATAAATTTTATCATATAATGTTCTAAAATTATTCTTATATTATTTAGTGGGCATAACAATCAAATTTTACTGAACATATCACTATGATACAAACATTTTTACGGAAAACCTTCTCACTATCACTAATTTCTAGGAGTTGAAAAGGGGCCTATAGGTAATCATTCTACATTAAATGAAACTGTTTGTGTTAGAAGATCCTTTACCACCTGTGCCTATAAATGAGGTATGAGATTAAAAACTATCCCTTTATGATAAACATATGAACGATTCTCAAAATTTTTAGTGGTTCATGATATCATACATGTCCAATGGTCTTTCAAAACAACGTGATGACATGGATACCTATATCATGATGTCATAGCTTTGGGGTATCTATCAAGAGTATGGGAGATAAGAGAAGTATGAGATCTCCAAATTATTTGTTATAATAAATCATGATGTTTATGTGCCTGTAGGGAATCATGTAATCAAAATTGATGGCTACACTGAATGCATTTACATCGTATGGAATAAATTCTTAGATGGGTTGTGTACATATCTCATACTTTCATCGCTTCCCAAGAACTTATACAACATTATTTTGAAATATAATTTGATGAAATAATGAAATTAATTTTTTTGAAATTTATAACATTGATACTACAAATGGATTACGACATGGGGAATGAAAAACCTATGGTTCCTATGGTAAATATGAAAATAAAGAAAATGGAAATGGGGTCTATGACCTTTAAAAAGTGTAATGATCATGAGAACTATCCTTCCATGAAGGGGAAGATCTATATGCATGATAAGGAAAAGGAGGAATTGTGTTTTTTATGTGATAAGTTGGGCCACTGGAAGAGGAAATACACCCTATATTAGGGGACACTAAAGGTGTGTTCATTATTATGTGAAATATTTCCATTTATGCATATTTGGTATTATATAGAGCTTGTGGTGCTCACATATGTACCCAAATGTAAGAAGAAAGTAGATTTTGAATTATTTCTAGAGGATAGGTGGATTTTTGAGCTGATAATGCTGTAAGGATGGAGGCCCTCTACATTAATAACTAAAAACGTTCATTTCCACCATGGATGATTTTTAAATATATTGTTTTAATGTACCTCTAGTAAACAAGAATATAATTTTTGTGCCATTTATAGATACATATATGTTAATTTTCAAACTGGGGAATTAATTTTGTTTTTTATAAGGGATAGATATGTTATAGTGGGTAACATTTAGTCACTAGTATTTATGTATTAAATTATGAAAACCAAGTATTGGAATTGATAAAGCATCATGTTCATGTGGCTCATATAACACCTGACAGTTTCATCATCATCTGGGTCATGTAAATGAGAATCGTTTGACAAATCCATGTCAAGATGGTTATTTAGAATCTTCTATGTTAAAACTATGTGATAGTTGTCATGAATTTTTTATTGAAAAAAAGACCAAACCACTATTTAATATATAGGTTGAAGGGGCCACATAACTTATAGGATAGGTACACACTGATGTCTGTGAAGAATTTTTAGTAGCATATAGTTTTGTGTATTCATTAATAATTAAAATTAATGATGACTTGAGTATATATGGATATATATACTTTATGAGGTATAAGTATTAGTCCTTTTCGAAATTCAAGGATTTCAAGAATGATGTAGAGAATCAAAATAGTAATAATTTAACGAAGATTTTATTTTATTATTGTGGATAATATAATAACCAAATAGTTTATTGACTTTATATGGGAGTTTTTTTTTCTATCCCAACTCACACAACCATACAAACAATTTTGGAATAGTGTTATTGAAAGGTTGAACCATTCTTGTTAAACATGGTATGGTTGATGATGATTCATGAATATCGTTCATTATCCTTTTGGGGATATTAACTACAAATTGGGGCATAGAAATCAAATATAGTACCAATAAATGAGGTAAAAGAAATTCTATTCGAAGCTATAGAGTAGAAATAAACCCATTTTATCACATACACATGTATCGGGATGTGAGGAATTTGATAAGGCCTTCTTAGGCAACAAACTAGCACCCCAAGACATGAAGTGTATCTTTATTTGGTATCCTATGGAAAAAAGGGGATACTACCTATAAAACCCATAAGAATAGACAATCAATGTTACTAGACTAGCTGTTTTTCTTGAGAGGGAGAACGTCCACAAAAATGATAGTGGGAGCAATATTGACATCGATGAATTGAATTCTCAAAATACATAATAGTTTGTACTAGAAGAAATTCCACATGTCCCCGTGGAAGAAGTAGATCCGGAAACACAAGTACTTCATTGGAGAGTTGGAGAGTAAGATAACCCAAGAGATATGGTTTTCTAGTCACTATGGATGATGACCCCTTATTGGTTGACAATGATGACCCTCTCTCATAAAAAGATGAAGTAGAGAGATCTGAAGGTATAATATTATAAGAAGGTGAGAATTATGAACTGTATTCCATGTACCAAAAAAAGTTTGGTTTTTTGTCGATGTGCTAGTTGATTTAAATCCTATTGGATGAAAATGGTTATTCAAGAGGGAACTAGTCATTGATGGTAAAGTAAGTACCTCTAAAGCAGGGGTCATGTATAATGTTTTTGAATGACGTCATTGAACAGACTATGATGAATAATTTCTCCTCGTTTCCATGTTTAAATCCATCAAAATCATAATTTCTATAGTATCATAAATTTTATATGTGATTTGGATAATGAGTGTAAAAAAATCATTCCTTATTATGATCCTTTCAATAAGATGTCTATAGGACACAAATAGAAGTTTCCATGACCCAAATTGATGCTAAATGGAATCTAATGTTATTGAGATCCATCTATGAATTGAAGTAAGAAACCTGGTCATAAAGAATTTTACTCGATGAATCCATAATGAATTTATTTTCATTAATAATTAATGTGTGACCCGTGTTTACAATAGGATTAATGGGAATGAATTTTCTATCCTATTAGTATATTTTAATGTCATAATACTTATTGGAAGTGACATTATAGTCTTAAAAACTATTAAGGACTTGTTAAATATGTTATTCTCCATGAAGGGAATAAGAAAAGTATCCTATATTCAAGGGATCAAGATAATTTATGATAGATCCAAGAAGATTCATAGAATAAGTCAAAATACATATATTAATGAGTTATAAAATGGATTTTTTATGGAACAATCCAATAGGGTATTGGTTATAGTTTCACATTTGTTTACATCGTTATAAGAAACTTTTTCCCCTGACATAATAAGATAAAGAGAGAATGAGTAAAATCGCATAAGATTCAATGATATGATCAATAATGTATGCAATGTTATATACTAGACTTGATATTTCCTATTCATTAAGGATGGTAAGGAAATATAAAGAAGATATAGGACAAAATAATTGAACTGTTCTTAAGGGTATCCTAAGTATCTGAGAAGAACTATGGATATGTTCCAAGTGTATAGATGAGAAGGGGAGTTATTCATCAAGGGTTGTACTGATGCTGGTTTTCAAAGATATCAAAATGATCTAAAGTCACTATTCAGTTATGTATTATGTACTAAAGAAAAAGCTGTGAGCCAGAAGATTTAAAAGAATCTGGTTTCCACTAATTGATAAAACAGAGTTTGAGCATATTGTTTGTTGTGATGTTTCTAAGGAATCATTTTTTATTTGGAACATTTTCTAGGGGAATGATGTGTTACATAGAAGTAATGATGACATCACATTGTATTGTGATAATACTATAGCAGTGGCTCTTCTGAATGATCCCTGGCCACACCAAAAGGCAAATAATATACTTTAGATATAATAACTCATGGGGGATTTATATCAGAGGGGTAATGTTTCAGTGATAAAAGTACCCAAAGAAGCGAACATGAAGGACCCCTGGACTAAAGGGTTTTCATAAGAATAACACGAATATCATATGGGAGCTATCATCTGAAAGGTTGTCAGTAATTATCTCTACTGTAAGAGGGATTCATTAGGAGTTTGTTCCCAATAACTAAATTCTTTGTACATTTTCATAAACTAGTTTTGTTTTTTTTAATATTTGTAATCTAAATATCACATCATGATTTTTCTTTGGCATGAAATAGTACGTGTTAATGTCTTAAGATTATATTTCTAACTAAAATGTCATAGTAGTAACCCGCTATGATAAGAACCTAAAAGTGCTAGGATACTGTTCTTAAATATATATTCTATAGCATGATGATATCATTTAAGGGAAACTAATGATATATTCTATTGGGGGTTGAAACACATCGGACATTGAGGCCCATTCTCATGGTTTACTCTATTGCTAATATATATTAGGGATATTATGAGAAAGAGACCTGCCATTATGAAATCAAAATTTCTATTTGTTATTATCTTTTCCTATCAATGGATTTTTGTATTGGTCCTTGTAATTTAATATTATTATCAATGTGTATTATGAGTCATAAAATTAATGTAATAATGAAAACTATGGAAAAAATGTTCGTGATGAGGTAGAAAATGTTGGCCATCTCATAAGTAATATTATAACGATCCATACTCAACATACATTGTTATTACTTCAGAATTGAAGCACACTTATTACAACATATAACAAAACCAGGAAAAGACCGTATATGTATAGTGTCTTTAGAAACTGGGAAACATAAACAACTGGTTCATAAAGCGTCTACACTGTCTCCCATTTATTTCATCATATCTATAGTCCATTTTGACATATCTAATTTAATAACCTTCTTCCTGACCTGGGGAATGAAATCATACAAAAGGGTGAGATCAAATGCTCAGTAAGGGTAAACAAAAGAAATATCAATCACATCATATACATAAGAACATAACTTTTGGAAATACTAACCTGCAAAAGAGATCATAATATCATAACATGGGATAAATCATAGAAGTGAAATGTAATCCCAATAAACATAACATAAAACATGAAACTTTGTTGAATACAGAAATAATCATAGAGAATCATTTCTTGTTTATCAAGACTCATTTCCAAGACTATCTTAGTGGACAAAGTCCATTTCTGAACCGAGTTCACTCCTCGTTTCAGTCCTGTTTCACTAAACCAGTTTAACCTTCCGTTCCAGCCATGTCTATCTCATGAGATATAAAATCTTTACCCAATGCATTGGAGGGAGATATAGGTCCCACCCATCTCATAATGTCACCATTCTTATGTGTGCCACAAAATCATAAACCATACATCATAGCATAACCCATGTAATAAAAATGGGAATCTTAATCATCGTGACATCATAAAACAATTCATATAAGATAATGGAATTCATAAAAATAATTCCATCACAACATAATCAAATAAATGTAATCATAGGGATATAAACAGAACACTTTATTATCTTAGATGGAAAATAATTTTGATAAAACACATGAACTCCATTCTTGAGGAAAATATCCTTTCTACTTCAAAAAAACATTTCCTTTCTTAACATGTCATAAAATTCTAAAATAAAAGAAGTTGATTAAAAATAAACTTCAAAACTTTTAAAGGAAGCTTCTTGGAAATAATGTTTTAAAAATCCATTCATGCCGTATAATTTAAAAAAAACATTCTTCTCGTACTTTTTTCGAAAAAGTCAAAAAGTACTTCGTATGAAAAACGACAAAATATTCCTTTCATATCTTTTACTAAAAACTCATCAAAGGGTAAATTTGGATTTAAAAAATTGTAGGTGGATGGAAATAATATTATATATTTAGGAAACATGGATGTGGATGATAAAATACACCCCAGTAAATACCAAAGTATAAACAATCTCGGATAAAAATGAGATTGTGATATTTTACCTTACCTTTGGTCCGATTTGCTTCGTAAGTGTCCGAACCTTCTGTATAATGATTTAAATAATGTTATTGACTTATTCCAGAATCATACTCAATGTTATGATATCATATATGGTAAACTTATGACTTTATATTACCCGTTCATTTGTAAATTCCATGTTAAAGAGCATTTTGGGTAAAATCGTTTCATTTGTCATCCATGTTTTGACTTGTAATTATTAATATGATTACGTAGATCATGATTACTTAATTTTAGAATATAAAACATGATTTATATATAATATATACTCAGAATATACATATATATAATAGATCAGTAAATGGAAAGAAATACACCGTTCATGGAGACGGTAGGGCGTACGTACGCATGAACGCTGTTTTTGTTTCCTTATTGAGTTGAATGGAATTAAGTAGATGACATACATATTTAACACATAAATAAATTATCATTATAATGTCATATATTTCATTATTACTTATTATATATAATTTATAATCATTCATGAATGGTTAATGTGGAGAATGAATCTCATCGCGTCGTGGAGACAGTAGTCCGTGCGTATACACGAGCGATGATATCGTTCTCATGATCGTGGAATTTTATTGGAGTGTATGTATACTATTTCAGAATCAATATCACTTTACAATAATCATATATAGTTATTATGTACACCATTATACCAATCCATGTAAGGTGGTGGTGGAAAATAGATTACACCACGGCGTGGAGACGGTATTCTGTACGTAAGCACGCGTGGTGATTTCATTTTCCGTAGGATGGATTGATGGTGAAATAGGGTTGTTTCATACTTATAATAACATATCCGTATATGAGTGATACTGATGTTATTACTTCATAATGAAACAACCTAAGAAGAAGAAGTTGAAGATGAAAGAAGCTTGAAAGAATCGGTAGAAGAAATTACCTCTTCTTCGATACGCCTCATTGAAACCTCTTCTTAGGGAACTAAGATTTGTCTTTGAAGAAGGCGAGAACCTCTAGGATGTTTCTAGGGAAGGGGCGGGGAGGAATAGGTAGGGTTTGGCCGATCTTGAAGCCTCCAAGTTGTCTGAGGAGGAGGGGGAGGAGGTACCCTTTTATAAGGGAGGAGAGGGGCTCCTTTGAAAAAACTAAAAATATTATTTTATTATAAGGTCAGGTTCGGTTTTAAATAGCTCCAAATTGATTTATTTGGAGGCTAAGGTGGGGATCGGTCGAAATCCTCTCCTCAAATATAATTTAGACAAGTTATGGTTCCTATTTTAACCTTATCATTTAGATTTAACATCATGTTAAATAATTTTACTTTTACCATGTCTTCTTGTGTTTTTATACTATAAGGTTAATAAACTACCACAAGTAGCCAAAATAACCCCAAATTGTTTATTATTAAAATATATAACCCTAACTAAGTCATTGGGGCGATCCTTTGATTTTTAGGAATAAAATAACAATTAATAATATAATATTTTTTTAAAACTATTTTATGTCAATTTTGATACTATTTAGTAATTGATTTTTTTGAAACTCATAACAGAATGATTAGTTCGAAAAAAGTTAATTAAATCAATACTAACATGTCATACTAACCTATAAAATTATTGTAATTCATACTAAGTCTCAAATTATATTTATTTGGGTATTTATAACATCAATTATGTCAATATTTCATTAATAAGATAATTACTGCATCATCATTGTGTCATAAATAAATTAATTTAATTAAAGTATAAAAATTACAAATAAAATATGATTATGTAGGAAATATTTTTATCTTTATAATGAATATTTATTGTCGAATTTATCTTATGTATAACCTTATATGAAAAATTATTTAGTTATTAAACATTGATTTTAACTATTTTAACCCTCTTTAAATAAATTAATAATAAATGTCCTAATCTAATCCAACTGGGCCTAAATGGTCATATTTTATTCCTAAGGTTGTTTGTGGTCGAATTAAACCTATCCAATAGAATTAGGACATGTTTTAGGGTAATAATAATATCATTTTTACCCTTAATTACCCTATTTACTTTTAACCGTGGTAAAAAAAGAAAAAAGTTACTATTCACCAAAAATTATTTTCATCTTATTGAACCACATTTTACTTACTGACATCAACCGTGTCTCTCAGATTTTTGAAACTCCACTCACAGAAGTGGTAAAATTATGTTTTACGAAAAATTCAGTTTTTTAACTACCACTTAGTGGTTTCACTATTCATCAAAAATTGAAAGTTTTCAGAAAAATACCAAAATTTCACCCTAGGCAAATTTCGATATTCCGAATACAAAAATGAAGTCAATTTTGAAAAATAAAATTTAAAAAATTTCAAAAAGTGGTTATTACTATTCATAACGGCTAGTTTTAATAATATTTTCATAGCATATTGTTGTTTAGTGAAACTCGGTATTGCGTACGACGCAAGGTATCGAGGAAGGTAGCGATTGCGTGTAAAGCATGCCAAGAAAGTGAAAAATTCCTTTGATGATTTATATAACATAAAAGTCTCGGGTGTTACATTCTACCCCCTTTAAAATGAATTTTTCCCTCGAAATTCATCACTTTGTAACAAACAGATGAGGATACCTCTCTCTCATCATATCTTCATGCTCCCATGTAGCTTCTTCTAATTGGTGGTTCCTCTATAAAACATTCACCAATCGATTGGTCATGTTTCGTAGGACATTTTCACTATGATCGAGAATCTCTATCAGATGATCTTAATAAGAATGATCTTGCTCTTGTGGTACAACTTCTAAGCTGAGTACATGTGGAGGATCAGGTATGTACATTCTCTGGAGAGATACATGGAACACATCGTGAACTTGAGAGAGATTCGGTGGAAGAGCCAATCGGTAAGCTACCTTCCCAACACGATCCAGTATTTCCAAAGGACCAATATATCAAGGGCTCAACTTCCCCTTATTTCCAAATCTCATGACCCTCTTCCATGGAGATATTCATAAGAACACTTTATCGCCCACTTCAAACTCTAGGTCTTTTCTTCGGTTGTCGGCATAACTTTTTTTTCGACTCTAAGCTGCTATTATGTGTTGTTGAATAGATCTGACCTTTTCTGCCATTTCATCAACGAGATCAGGTCCTAATAGCTTTCTTTCCCCAACATTATCCCAGCAAGTTGGATTCCTGCATTTCCTTCCATAGAGAGCTTCATAAGGAGCCATCTGAATACTGGAGTGAAAGCTATTATTATAAGAAAATTCAACCAAAGGTAGGTGTTGATCCCAACCTCCTTTGAAATCCCTAGAGCAGTCTCTCAACATATCTTCTAGAGTTTGAATTGTTCTTTCAGACTGACCGTATGTCTGAGGATGATAAGCACTGCTGAAAATCAACATTGTATCTAGAGTATGCTGAAGACTTCACCAGAACTTTGAGGTAAACCTCGGATCCCGATCAGATATAATAGAAAGTGGTACTCCATGCAATCTTACCACATCCTTTACATATATCCGGGCATGCTGATCTAGAAAAAAATCATCTCTAATAGAAATGAAGTGTGAAAACTTTGTAAGACTATCAACTATGACACAAATAACATTATTGCCTTTGAATGTTTTAAGAAGTCCGGTGACAAAGTACATAGTGATGTGTTCCCATTTCCATTCGGGTATGGGTAATGGTTGTAACATCCCCTTAGACTTCTGTCTCTTAGATTTAACTTGCTGACAAACCAAGCATCGAGAGACATATTCAGCAACATCTCTTTTCATGCCATCCAACCAGAAGTACTCTTTTAGGTCCCTATACATCTTCGTGCTTCCAGGATGAATGGAGAATGAAGAAATATGAGCCTCGTCCAACAGCTCCTTCATTAATTCGGGGATGGGAGGAACACAAACCCGATTCCTAAACTTTATTATCCCATCACAATCAAGGTTGAATTCAGGAACATTTTTCACCTTCTTTTGTAACTCGACATCTTCTTTCTGTACCTCTTTAATCTTCAAATGTATAGATGGATGAAAATTCATTTGAGAAAGATACAATTTTTCCCCTTTCATTATAATTTGAAGATCCATCCTTTGTAAATCCATAAATATTGGATCTTTTGTGATCCTCATCATGGATAAACTGGCATGGTCTTGTCGACTTAATCCAACTGCCACATTGTTTGCGTTCCCAGGGTGGTAATGGATTGAGTAGTTGTAATCCTTAATCAGCTCCAACCATCTTCTTTGGAGTATATTCATCTCCTTTTGTGTGAAAATATACTTTAAACTTTTATGATTAGTATAAATGTCACACCTTTCTCCATAAATATATTTCCTCCAAATCATTAATGAAAAGATTACCGCAGCTAACTCCAAATAATGAGTTGGGTAATTTTGCTCATGTATTTTCAACTGTCATGAGGCATAAGCTATCACCATATCATTTTACATAAGAACACACCCCAATCCCCTCATGGATGCATCACTATAGATCACAAACCATTCTCCACTACAAGGAAGTGTGAGCACAGGTGCACTGGATAACCTTCTTTTCAACTCCTTGAAATTCTCTTCACATTCCTCTGTCCAAACAAACTTAACTCCTTTCTGAGTCAACTAGGTGAGTTGATTTGATAATCGTGAAAAATCATTCACAAAAAGTCGATAATATCTAGACAAACCAAGAAAACTTCGGATCTCAGTTACTGTTGTTAGTCTCGACCATATTTCGATAACCTCTATTTTTGCTGGTTCCACAGATATCCCCTCTTTTGAGATTATGTGACCCAAAAATGAAACTTTTTGAAGCCAAAATTCACACTTGGAATATTTGGAATAAATCTTCTCCTTTCTCAGGGTCTTTAATATAATTCTCAAGAAATATTCATGTTCTTCCTTGCTCTTTGAATAGAGAAGAATATCGTCTATAAAGACTACCACAAACTGATCAAGATAGTCTCTAAAGACTCTATTTATCAGATCAATAAAGATATCAGGGGCATTAGTAAGACCAAAGGGCGTCACTATAAATTCATAGTGTCCATACCTTCTACGGAATGCCATATTTGTTATATAATCCTTTTTTACCCTTAATTGATGATACCCTGAACGAAGATCAATCTTGGAAAAGTATTGATCTCCACGTAGTTGGTCAAATAGGTCATCAATGCGCGAGAGAGGATATTTGTTCTTGATAGTGATCTTGTTAAGTTCTCGATAATCAATGCAGGGTCTCATTGATCCATCTTTCTTCTTAACAAATAGAACAAGTGCTCCCCAAGGTGATGCACTAGAGCGTATGAACCCCTTATCAAGATTCTTTGGGAGTTGCTTCTTTAATTCCTACAACTCAACTGGGGCCATTATATAAGGTGTGTTTGAAATAGGCAAGGAACCCGGTATGAGTTCTATTGAAAACTCAACTTCACGAGTTGGTGGAAGACTCGGTAATTCCTCTGGAAAGATATCATCAAACTCCTGTACAATGGGAATATTCTTAATCATGAGTTTCTTACCAACCATTTGAAATAAATAACCTTCATTTAGTGGAATCAAGACCCATAAGATGGATGAAATTTCCACTGGAAGGTTAGGTTCATCCTTGCATTGATAGACAATCATAGATTGATCTGGAATATGAAATGTGACTTCCCTTCTTTGGCAATTTATATGAGATACATATAAAGAAAGCCAATACATACTATGAATCACATGAAATTCCACTATAGGAAGGAACACAAGATTTGAAAGAAGCCCTTTCCTACAAATTTCGATCGGAGAAGAATTATAAACTTTTGATGCGACTGTTGTGCCATTAGGGGTTGTCACAGCTAACTAAACATCTAATTGTTGAGGTAATACAGGGATATACTTATAAAATTCTTCATAAATAAAGGAGTGGGTGGATCCAGAATCAAATAAAACATTTGCTACTTTAGAGTTGATGTTAAGTGTACCTTTCACCACATCGTTATCATACTCCACATCGCTGATAGAAATTGCATGTGACTTTCCTTTGTCTTTGGCCTTAAGAGTTTGTTGATGTCGACCATCGTCATCAACCCTTTGATTTGGGAATTTATTGGCATAATGCACCATCTACTTGCACTTGGAACATTGTAGTGTAGTAGGTTCATTCTGTGTATCCTTTCCTTTGTTTGCATCATTATACATCTTCTTCCCATCATTGCGGCATTCAAATGCCCAATGACCTTCCTTTCCACATTTGAAACATTTACTTGTACCTTTAAGACAACTTCCTCAATGTTTCTTTCCACACATTGAGCATAAGGAAAATCTCATATTCTTTTTAGTGTGATGTTTATATTTTCCTTTGAATTCCATTTTCCTCTTCTTATCAAACCCATATCACTGATGGGTTACTCCAATCTCCATCTCGACATTGAGAGCACATCGAACGATTTACTCGTAGCTATTGAAGTCCCTTATGGATAACACCCTTCGAATACATGGTTTTAAGCCACTAAATAATCGATCGATCTTACTCTCTGGTTGGATAATAATACCAGAAGCGTACCTTGCAAGTCTTGTAAAATTTTCTTCATAGGTACCAACAGATTCATCATCCTTTTGCTTCAGTTCAAGAAACTCCTTCTCCATCTTTGTTCGGAGAATACGAGGGATGTAATTATTGAAAAATTAGTTCTTGAACTTGTCCCATTCCATGGACTCAATTTCAACTCTTTGCCTCGTATTCTTGATAAGATTCCACCATTGATCACCATCACCTTCCAAACGATACACTGTTAAGTTGAATTTATCATGTTCAGAACATTGATGAACTGAAAATAACTTTTCAGTAGTACTATTCCATTGTTCAGCAACTAATGGATCAGTAGACCCGCTGAATGAAGGTGGACGCAGCCTCATGAAGTATTCAATAGAATTTTGCTCCTTCTTTTTCTCGTTTGGACATCCTGCATGATTCATAGATTGAGAAGGTTGTGTGAGCATGGCTACCAGATTTTTCATTCCAGCTCCCACAACGTTTGGTTGCTCAGGGGGATGATCATTGCATTTCCCGTCGCATTCCGTATTAACACGGTTCCTTTGGGTTCCATCCATTGACTAAAACCAAGAAGAATAGTGTGAGAAACACTAATTATAATAGGAAAACCACATAATGAAGAATAATATTTCACACATAAGGTCTTATCCTTAGTTATTCATGGAAATTTCTAAAACACTAAGATTGTGTTCTATGATTAGACTTATCCTTAGGATTCTTACTAGGGCTTTCACATCCTAGTTTCCAAAGGTTGACTATACCTTTCCTTTGATACCAACTATAACGACCCACAATTTACATAAATTTTTAATACTTCAGAATTGAAGCACACTTATTACAACATATAACAAAACAAGGAAAGGACCGTATAGGTATAGTGTCTTTAAAAACGGGGAAACATAAACAACTGGTTCATAAAGCATCTACACTGTCTCCCATTTATTTCATCATATCTAAAGTGCCTTTTGACATATCTTACTTAATAACCTTCTTCCTGACCTGGGGAAAGAAAACATACAAAAGGGTGAGCTCAAATTCTCAGTAAGGGTAAACAAAAGAAATATCAATCACATCATATACATAAGAACATAACTTTTGGAAATCTTAACCTGCAAAAGAGATCATAATATAATAACATGGGATAAATCATAGAAGTGAAATGTAATCCCAATAAACATAAATTAAAACATGAAACTTTGTGGAATACACACATAACCATAGAGAATCATTTCTTGTTACTCAAGACTCATTTCTAAGACTATCTTAGTGTAAAAAGTCCATTTCTGAACCGAGTTCACTCCTCCTTTCAGTCCTGTTTCACTGAACCGGTTTAACCTGTCGTTCCAGCCATGTCTTAATCCTGAGATATAAAATATTTACCCAATGCATTGGAGGGAGATATAGGTCCCACCCATCTCATAATGATACCATTCTTATGTGTGCCACACAATCATAAACCATACATCATAGCATAACCCATGTAATAAAAATGGGAATCTTAAACATCGTGACATCATAAAACAATTCATATAATATAAAGGAATTCATAAAAATAATTCCATCACAACATAATAAAATCAATTTAATAATAGGGATAGAAACAGAACCCTTTATTATCTTAGATGGAAAATAATTTTGACAAAACACTTGAACTCCATTCTTGAGGAAAATAACCTTTCTACTTCAAAAACACTTTTCCTTTATTAACATTTCATAAAATTCTAAACTAAAAGAAGTTGATTAAAAATAAACATGAAAACAATTAAAGGAATATTCTTGGAAATAATGTTTTAAAAATCCATTCATGCCGTATATGTTAAAAAAACATTCTTCTCATACTTTTGTTAGAAAAGTCAAAAAGTACCTCGTATGAAAAACGACAAAAGATTCATTTCATATCTTTTACTAAAAAATCACCAAAGGGTGAAATTGGATTTAAACAATTGTAGGTGGATGGAAATAATATTACATATTGAGGAAGCATTGATGTGGATGATAAAATACACCCTAGTAAATACCAATGTATAAACAATCTCAGATAAAAATGATATTGTGATATTTTCCCATACATTAGGTCCGATTTGCTTCGTAAGTGTCCGAACCTCTAGTATAATGATTTAAATATTGTTATTGACTTATTCCATAATCGTACTCAATGTTATGATATCATATATGGTACACTTATGAGTTTATATTACCCGTTCTTTTGTAAATTCCATGTTAACGAGCGTTTTGGGTAAAATCGTTTCATTTGTCGTCTGTGTTTTCACTTGTAATTATTCATATGATTACTTAGATCATGATTAATTAATTTGAGAATATAAAACATGATTTATATATAATATATACTCAGAATATACATATATATAATAGATCAGTAAATGGAAATAAATACACCGTTCATGGAGACGGTAGGCCGTAAGTACTAATGAACGCTGTTTTCGTTTCCTTATTGAGTTGAATGGAATTAAGTAGATGACATACATATTTATACACACAAATCAAGTATCATTTTAATTTCATATATTTCATGATTACTTATTATATATACTTTATAATCATTCATGAATGGTTAAAGTGGAGAATGAATCTCATCGCGTCGTGGAGACGGTAGTCTGTACGTACGCATGAGCGATGATATCATTCTCATGATCATTGAATTGTATTGGAGTGTATGTATACTATTTCAGAATCAATATCACTTTACAATAATCATATATACATATTATGTACACCATTATACCCATCCAAGTAAGGTGGTGGTGGAAAATAGATTACACCACGGCGTGTAGACGGTATTCCGTACGTATGCACGCGTGGTGATTTCATTTTCCGTAGGATGGATAGATGGTGAAATAGGATTGTTTCATACTTATAATAACATATCAGTATATTACTGATACTGACGTTATTACTTCATAATGAAACAACCTAAGAAGAAGAAGTTGAAGAAGAAAGAAGCTTGGAAGAATCGGTAGAAGAAATTACCTCTTCTTCGATACGCCTCTTTGAAACCTCCTCTTAGGGAACTAATATTGGTCTTTTAAGAAGACCAGAACCTCTAGGATGTTTCTATGGAAGTGTAGGGGATAAATGGTCAGGGGTTGGTCAAGATTTAAGGCTCAAAGTGGTGTGAGGAAGAGGGGGAGGAGGTACCCTTTTATAAGGGAGGAGGTCTCCTTTGGAAAAACTAAAAATATTATTTTATTATAAGGTCAAGTTCGTATTTAAATAGATCCAAATTGATTTATTTCGAGGATAAGGCGGGCATGGGTCGAAATAATCTCATCCAATAGAATTTATACAAGTTTAGGTTCCTATTTTAACCTTATCATTTTGATTTAACATCAAGTTAAATAATTTTACATTTATCGTGTCTTCTTGTGTTCTTATACTATAAGGTTAATAAACTTACTATAAGTAGCCAAAAGAACCCCAAGTTGTTTATTGTTAATATATAAAAACATAGCTTAGTCATTTGGCCAAAAAATAGATTTTTAGGAATAATATAACAATTAATAATATAATATTTGTTTTCAAAACTATTTTATGTCAATTTTGACACTATTTAGTAATTGATTTTTTTGAAACTCATAACAGAATGATTAGTTCTAAAAATGTTAATTAAATCAATAATAACATGTCATATTAACCTATAAAATTAGTGTAATTTATAAAAAGTCTCAAATTATATTTATTTGGGTATTTATAACATAAATTATGTCAATATTTCATTAATAAGATAATTACTACATCATCATTGTGTCATAAATAAATTAAATTATATAAAGTCTAAAAATTACAAATAAAATATAATTATCTATAAAATAGTTTTATATTTATAATGATTATTTATAGTGGAATTTATCTTATGTATAACCTTATATTAAAAATTATTTAGTTATTAAACTTTGATTTTAACTATTTTAACCCTTCTTTAAATAAATTAATAATAAATGTCCTAATCTAATCCATGTGGGCCTAAATGGTCATATGTTATTCATAAGGTTGTTTTTGGTCGAATTACACTTATCCAATAGAATTAGGACATGTTTTAGGGTAATTATAATATCATTTTTACCCTTAATTACTCTATTTACCTTTAACCGTGGTAAAAAAAGTAAAAAGATACTATTCACCAAAAATTATTTTCATATCATTGAACCACATATTACTTACTGACATCAACCGTGTCTCTAGGATTTTTAAAATTCCACTCAAAGAAGCGGTAAAACTATGTTTTATGAAAAATTCAGTTTTTTAACTACCACTTAGTGGTTTCACTATTCATCAAAAATTGATTGTTTTCAGAAAAATACCAAAATTTCACCATAAGATAATTTCGATATTCCAAATCCAAAAAATTAAGTCAGTTAAGAAAAATAAAATTTAAAAAATTTCAAAAAGTGGTTATTACTATTCATAGCGGCTAGTTTTAATAATATTTTAATAGCATATCGTTGTTTAGTGAAACTCGGTATTGCGTACGACTCAAGCTATCGAGGAACGTCGTGATTGCGTGTAAAGCAAGCCAAGAAAGTGAAAAATTCTTTTGATGATTTATATAACATAAAAGTCTCAGGCATTACAAATATTGCATTAACAAATAATGAAAGAAATGCTTTATCTCTTTTCTCATTAACTGAAGATAATATCTCAGGGTCTTTGATGGAAATGATGTAGCTTATATAAATCCACGTCCATTGAGATCAATAGTAATGTTGTATTTATATAAAGTCAAAGAGATACATATTGAACATATTGGTTGATGGCATTGGAAACAAACCTGCTCGATTTGAGATATTGTGATAAAGGTATTATATTACATGGTAAGATTTTGTATGAGGAGAAATTTCATTATTACATTAACTTATTTCTCATGGGTTCCTTGGCATGTAGCTAGAATCTAAAGTAGGACTTTTTGATGATTCGCTTAATGCCACTATGAAATATTCTTAGAGGGTCACACATTAAGTGTATCCAGAATCTCAGTTAAATAATATATTATTATATATTATTTAATAGGTTTATTATATTATATTTCCATACATGGTTTAATCATTATTCATGTATTATGGATCACATGTAAATATTTATTATCATTATAGTAAATACTATATTAATTTTTGTATTTGAAAAAAATGCAATTATATTTATTTGATAAATAAGTAGACATTATTCAAGGCCTTATAAATATTATCGAGGAACGACATACTGAGTTTAATCCTCTAGTGGTAACTAACAATATTTAATTATAAATTTGATTTTAAGAACATGTCGACAAATAATGATATGGAAATTATTATTTGACATGGGGTTTTTCTTGTATATAATAAATAATAAAGGTACTTGTGTAATTATTTAATTTTAACCCTAGAAATATGAATTCCCAATTATATTATTTTATCATTAGGATATTTTTTTGTGCATGAAACGCTTGTAGAACAATGAAAAAACTAGAGATAAACCTTCTCAAAGAACACTCCCATGACCGGTGAGCAATCCTCCTCCAGAGGATCATGGAGAAATAATTTGAAGCGCTTCTCAAGTAGATCAAGAAGGAAGAATAAATTGAAATGATACACCATTCTAGCACATGAAGACACCTTCAACGTCATCTAGATAATCCTAAAACCCATGTGGATCTCTACTAGAGGAAAAATACATTTGGTTTCTATAACTCAATGATGGTATATCCCAGATGTGTCACTGAATTCATCAATGAAGTAATAATTATTCATAGGTAATTAGTAATCTAATAAAATTAGTTATAAATGTTTTATTATCTCCTATCTATTGGTTCTAGCACAATTCTTATTTTTCTATTTCATTGACCCAATTTTGTGGATCAAATCATCCATTTTCATATAGATCTTGGATTGATGGTTGATTATGTAAAATATTATAGTTAGGAAAGGCCCATAACACACTTCCTCTATGCCCAAAACCTTAAAAGTATTGAGTGGAGGACTTTGGACCTCAATTTTACCATATTTTTTTCCATCCCATTTCCATGGAATTCTAAAATCCTTGTGATCATCCATGGGAGAATCATGATACAATTAAAATAATTATTTTATAATAAATCGAATTCTATTTTAATTCTAGGATTGTGTGAAATTAATCTAAATTTATTTGTTTTTATTTTTTTTTATATATCTGGAATGTGAACACAATAAATAAAATTGGAATATATAATCAATCTTCCATTCCTCATGTGGATTGTGTGACGATTTAAGAGTGGTTTACTCTTTTCTAACGCATTCTCTTCCTTGATTAATATTTTTTATTTCATTGTTTATTGAAATATATAATTATAACTCGTGAATATACTAGATTTGGTCATGTGTATAATTTTTTAAAAGATCTCAATCTTTTCATCTCATCAAATAATTTATAATATTTAATGAAGACTTAATATCTGAAATAAATACCCATGAATTGTTTTAAAGAGGTCAATGATGATTAAAAACATGATATTTTCAATATATAATGTTTTAGTATAGTATGTAGTCACCATAAAATCTCTTTTCACAAATAAAAAATCTTGTGTAAAAACACTTATTTCCTTTTCATAGTGTAATTATCGGTGATAATCAATGGGGTTACCTTGGTTGATCATAATTTCATATATTTATTGAAATCCAACTTTTAAATATTTACATAAAAAAGCTTTCTAAATTGATAAAAACACCACTATCAATAAATATCCTTATCCATATCTATCTAAATCAAAATTATTTCAAAAACATTAAACATCATATACTTTCTCAATTGACAACCATGGGTTCCTCTGAACTACAAAATATCTTGAGAATTAAAAAAAATTATATTTTGATGTTCTTACTAACAAGACAAATTTATAAATCCTACTTATTATATGTTTTTTACCCAAAATTATGTTTTCAATTTTTTGGTTTTTTTCTTCAATATGAAAATGAATATGAATATATTATATTTTAGAGGTATAATTGTTTTCATTTTTTATTATAACATAACTTTTAAAATGAGATAATTTCCACCTCACTTTATGATAACTATTCATCAAACTAACTCATCTATAACCTTATAAAATATCTTACTATAATCTGGGAAAATGTTCATAATGTTATGGTCATTCCAAAATACAATCGGTTGAAGGAATACTGTGTATAAAAATTGATGTTTCCTAATGTAGTGGTAATTTTCTCTATAAGCCCACATATTGTTTTCCCTTCCATAAACTCATCCAAATTGTCAATAACTGTCATAATGTTTTCACATAAATATATATATTATACTGACATGTTGTTTTATTAATGTTATAAATAAATTCTACCACATTTCCACCGTATGAAAAATTATGAAATGATTCATGAGTACATTGGACTACCACATCCATGAAGTTATGTGGGTTTTTATTTCACTTCCTAAAAATGTGATATTTCATATGTATGGACAATATTAATATATATGATATTTTTTCATTTATTATCATTCAATATAGGAATTATTTTTCTTTATTTTAGTTCTCCTCTCCTTTTTTGTTGTAATGATGGAAAATTTAATTTTTATTAAAATTCAAACAAATCTAATCTTTGTTCATTGGGAATTTTCCTCATTGTTCTGCATTATATGAATATTATCTTGAATGTTATTTTCTATTTTAAAATTATAATTTGAATTCATTTTAAAAATTATTTTTAATTCATTTTTGAAAGGATAAAATTTTGTTTTTAAAATTCATTAATTACCAGAATATATATGACATTTTAAAGAGAGTGACAGTGATATGATTTTTATGTTTACCCCATGAAGCGATTTTCCCTCCTTTACTATACAGTTCACTAAAACTACTTTCAAAATTTACAAAGATTTATTTCAATGAAAACCATTTTACAAATATTGAATAATTTTTTTTTAAAAAATTAATGAAAATATAAGGATATTGAAATCATGTTTTCAAAAAATGTTTAATTATTATTCTAAAGGTATTTTTAATCAATATCAACATGCAATATTATATACATAACTAGGGATACATATTTATAATTCCTTATAATATTTTTATCATGATAGACTATATTGATTGGTTTTAAAGATGATTTCATAAAATGTATTTTATTCCCTTATGAAAATTATGTTACGAGTGTATAATTATTGAAACGTTAAAATTATACTGGGTTATTAATTAATGAATTGTTGAACGATTTTATAGTCACGAAGAACACATATGTAGGGTTTTCATTATTTTATGGGGGGATCCATTAAATTCATTACCTGTATTTGGTAATGATTTATATCCCATATCATGATATTGATAGGAATTGGGACTACATGTAATTTTTTAGGGGGCTATATACACTATAATAGTCTTTAGAGTGAATCTGGACTAAGGAAATGACAAATTGGGTAGTGATCCTAGGCCGCTATGTGACTTTTCCCACCAATACAGTTAGGGTAGTTAACACTTTATAATGAAATTATTTGCTATTCTAATTATTGCGTCATAATTAATATGACTTTTTTTAATGATTATCATATTTTCTCATAACACATAATATAATAATGATGATTCCTAACCTTATAAATAATTTCATTTTAAATGAAAAATATTTATTGCATAATCCATTTGGTATGATATATTATTTATTGGTTAATATGATATAACTTGTGGTCATTTTGTGGAAGTGTTATGTTAATCATAATATTAAATATTATGACTGATTTATACCAGAAATGGTTTCCCTTACTGTGAATATGATATTAACCATTCATATGTTTTGATTTTCCCCATGTTTGGAGAAACAGTTCTTATTTGGATATCTATGAGTATGGATTCATGAGAGAATTACATAATGGGTGATGATAATGATCATTAATGATATATTTGTTTTATATTTTTATACTAAAATAAAAAAAAACATTTAATGTTTTGATGCATGTATTATTATGAAATTAAATGAATATGAATCTAAAATGATGCAATATTTATGTATGTTATTCTAAGGTCACCATAGAATGTGCACACAAAAAAACAATGATTTCAAAAAAATCTACTCACTATTATATTGATGAGAATGGATATAATTTAATTTGGTAAATATAACAATAATAATATAGAAAAATTAGTAGGGTCTTGTAAAAATTCATCAGCAAGGACTTATTCTCCATTATGTAAGAGCACCAATGCAACTAATTTATTGACTCATAATAAAAAAAATTTGGTTTCATTATATGACATCATTTATTCTTGGAAAACTACAGGGCCAAAATTGGATTAACTATAAAAATTCTTTAACTAATACCAATGTAGATTAGATTCATGTATTTTGGATTATGTTTCATTTCCCCAATCACCACATTAATTATAATATTACGACACTACACATTAATCCTTTTTATTTCATCAATGAAACTAGAATTTATGTAATGATGTTTCTTATGTGATCATAATGAAACATATTTTATTAGAAAATATTTACATGTATGTAATCCTTAGATATGCATTTCTACCTAAAATTATAATTTGTTTCAACATGATATGAGATAGAATAATCATATTTCAGAAGAAAAAAATCAATAAGGAGTTGTACTTCCTAAATGTTTGTGGAAATTCTGGTGAGTGTATGGGTCATAACCGTTTTAATGCTATTTTTTTTATACTCTTAGTATATATATATATATGTGAGGTTTCTATAAACAATGTCATATATATGGGGTATATATGGTATTCTCACTATGTAGAATAAGAGTTATCACTTGTTATATATCATCCATGTCTTATGAGACATATTCAAATCCTATATTTGTTTGCATCACTCTTATAACTAAACATTCCAATGTAGTTACAAGACATTCATGCTCAACATGAAACATGTTTCATTGAATGTTTTCATTTATATCTCGTATAGTTATCTATATGAAAGTCACACCACCATCAAATGTGTTCCTTATTAATTGTTAATCTCAACGGAATCATCATCCATTATCAAAGTATTCCATTTCTCCACCATATTCCCTATACATATAATATTACTATAAAATATAGATAGGGAATATACCTCTTAAAGAATATGATGGTATCTATTTCTACAATAGATAAAATATTGACCATTTTCCAAATATATATATAATGGATCTATTTTCTAATATAGTATTACCAATTATTCTCTCATTAGTATATTGGAACATCCCTTAGCGAGCCATCATGGGGTATTCATCCCCATTGTCTAGATACTATACCATTGTTTTCAAATGATCTCCTTCAATACAATGAAATTTCATCACCACATTTTCTTTATTATAAATCAAAAAGACATTTTTGATAAAGTCTTCATCTTTCCACTTCAAGAAAATATAACATATGTAATTCTTTTTATTTAGTAGAATATGTGTTGTCATTATACTCTTCCCTTGAATTTCTCCAACATTAAGATTTTCAATAACTGAATTTGGTAATAAATCAAACAAATTGTAACATTTAACTTAGTTTCAACTAATATTATAGGTAATAAAATTTCCATTAAAATGATATCTCTTGCTATGAAAAATCCACTTTTTATACTGTCATCCTAGACCACACAAGACAATGCCATTGATATCATTCTTTGAGGAGTCCGAAAAACATTTCTTCAGGTTTTCACTCAACTCAACATTAGTGAGTAAGAGATTTGAATATCCATTGTTGATATTATTACATAGATTCACCTTCTTCCTCAAAATGCCATTAATTTACCCATTACCACACTCAATGACATATGATAATTATCTCATAATTTCATTATTACCACAATACATTTTCTGAAAGTTTATGAAATAGAATTAATAAATTTATTACATATTGTGGAATCATTAATACCATCACCTAGACTATCATTCTTACTAACCATGATACTCACCTTGATGTGAACTCATCGGGAGAAACAACCTCATTCAGGTGAAGAAATTTGAATGAGATATTTTTACATTATAACTATTCATTCCTATAGTAGACTGCATCAAAAGATTTTACCATGAGGTTATTCCACATTAATTTACCTATATTTTTATATGAAAAATTTAAGAGAATATCCTATAATAAATTATATATTAAAAATGATAAAATATTCTAACATGTCATTGTATTGATGGAAAACCCAACCAATAGTATATTTGTATCACATATGGCCTTCATGATTACCACTACAATGATATCCAATTTGTTGTTGTTGAATAATTTCAATGAAGGTAAATAGGATATCAACCCACTTCTTTCATTCACTACATAATAGTAGGTACTGTCCATTTTCTTGTATCCTTCTTGCATAGGAATTTTGTTATGATCTATTTTCCTAATATTATTTTTCAACTTCAGATGGATATTTTCATATATAGATAAATATAAAAAGGTCTAATGAAAATGATGTTTTTTCACACCAAAAAAACATTATTTTGTCAAAAATTATTCACCAAAAATAAAAAGAGAATGAGTCAAATTTTAAATAATTTTTTTGAATAATATGTACATATAAAATTAAATAGTCACAAATAAAAATTCATATTAAATGATGTAAGCCCGTTTTTTATGTGGCATTAATTCCACAAATTTAGTGACACTTACCCCTACACATTTGTTTGTGATATTATTTGAAACCATTCATTATTGTTAATTTCAGGCCCACATTAAATATACTGACAAAAAAATTATCTTTATTTATTTATTTTATTTGTTTTCTCAATGAATGATTCATGATTTCCTTCTTAACATATTCTTAGGTAATTTTAAATCTAGACATTATTGATTTCATAAAAAACATTTAATCATACATAATGTATAAAATATACATAGTTGTTACTTGTAGGAATATAAATATATTCTTCCAAAAATCCAACATAAAATGACATACCCCTTCCATGGTATCCAACCAAGTGACATCCCAGAATTTAGAACACTAAAACACCCACTAATGTCTCCCAACCTATTAAATAAAAACAAATAATCTTGAAACACTTCCTAAAAATATTAATTATTTATTATGGACCATATTTGAGTTTGATTGGATGTCCCTCCCTATCATGTGAAGAAATAGACTATACTAACATAGAATAGTTGTGCAAGAACCTATATATAATGGATTTTAGTCACTAGACAACTGTCTTCCCCCATAAAGATAACCACAATTGATTGGAAGTTGGTTACCAACACATAGCCACATCCACACCTTCTCACCTAAAGCTATGTATTTATGATACCGCTAAAAAAATAACTATTCGTAATCCCCATAATCATATTGATTCTATTAAATTAGGGTAGGACACTATATTATCCCTAAAATTGTATTTTATACTTTAATAAAGCTGGTGGATATTCATCTATCATCTAAAATTAATCGAAGTTAAGGTCACTAAATAAAAAAATACATTAACATTATTTCTATACAAACAAAACCATATGATCCATATAGATGACAGATTAGTGCCACCTAAAAATTAGTCACCAAAACATATCCCTAATAAATATTCACTTTCTTAAAATACATATTTGATAATTATATCAATTGGAAATGATTTTAATCTACCTTCCATAGGAACAAACAACAATATTATTCCACATTCTCACCACATATCTATAATAAGATTATAAAACTGAGGTCATTATAATGACCATGCCAATATATTATCCTTACATTAGATATAATTCTAAGGTCCAACTTAATTATCTCGCCCTACCTCTAGATTTGATACCCAATACATAGAGAACCAACAAAAAATATCTAACTGAAAAGTATCCAGATGAAATAAATTCCCAAATAACTTTATAAATAGTGTTAAAACTCATAAAATGAATAATGAAAATAAAATAAACCTAAATGTATAAAATATCTACCAAAAAATGTCAATACCCCATTATTTTCCATTTAATAAATGATTATAGGATTATATAATGACTCTCTAGGAACACCTTCCTTGAGGTAAAAATATAGAATTTAGATGGTGAGGGATAGAAACCTTCCATCCAAACCCATAATGTCATCTTTTTTATCATGTGTTTTGATATGTTTAGAAAAACTATTTTCTATTCCTTGTTATTGAGATTATAATTCCACTTCTTTAATAATTATTAAATATAATTGCATAAGGGATTCTATTTTGATAAATCCTTTACATTTAATTAGTTACATGATTCTTTTTCTTATGTATCAATAATTAATCAGTCATATTTTATTTTTTATGTTTATTGTTTACCTAAAAACATCATGAATAATAATAAAAATTTTAATTTAAAAAATAATACTCTTAAAGAATCTATATTTATCCTGTTTTTCACAAAAAATAATATCAGTAATATAACAGACACATTATTTTCAAAAGCATAAAATTTTATAATTTGTTGATCACAATAACTATACAACTATACCCTTCTATTTCTCATCAACCAACCAAATATACATAGGAATATAAATTTATTTAAAAGGTTAAATAAGAAAAATTACCATTTCTTTTATTTAATTCTATTATTATTTATTTGGACTCAAATATAATTTTAAAAAATAATACCTTATTCCTCAAAGGATATTTCCATTAAAAGTTGTATGAAATTACAAACAGATATCATTCTCTACCAACATTGGATATTAAAATAATATATCTAGGGGATTGGAAAATAAAAAATAACAAAAACAATCCATTTGTTCGTAAAGTGCATATTCTATAATTACATTATATGACAATAATATATTGTTATAGAATAAATCATTACACTTAGTGTTTTTGAAAAAATATGTAGATTAAATATTAATTTACGCTAAAAAATGATCAACTATCATAAAATACATTTCTTATGATCAATTCTCATAACACAGTGCTATAATTCCACCATTAGAAATCTGTTTCCCTGAAAAAATATAATGTTAATCCATTTTTATAATACAATTACATATTATTTTTACTTAACAAATAAAAATTAATATTATGATATTGAATACATACAATTTATTACATCAACTACATGATTGGCATTTCAATTAAACATATTCAGTCAATTTTATATGTTTCCATGATTATATGTGTCAAACCTCTATTACATTGTAATATTAACATGAATTAATGGAACTAAATCACTATTTATAGGTGTTTATTAAATGTATTTAAATTTTCCTTTTTACATTATTATTTATTAGTTGTTATAGTTTTATCATGTTATCATAAATTATTTGTTAGATCTGGGAGATTTTTTTTCATTTTATTGAATGATCCCATGTGTGAACCCTTGTGTTTTTTTGTGTTTATTCCCTATTTTTTATAATACATCTGTCTCAGCATACTATACAATATTGTAGTGTCACATTCCCCTTTTAGATCTTCTCCCATTTTATTCAAACTACATTTTTTATCTAGTTCACCCATTGATGATCATCACTTATACATTGATTTATTCAACTACTACTTAACCATAGAATAGACATTTATATACACCATAATAATTAACCATAAGGTTTTAATGTAAAATTTATTATATTTTTTCTTTGGGTGAGTGAAGAGATATCACTACGAATTCCAGGGAGATCTACATTGTGATGAAAAAGACCAGTTTATTGTGCTTGATTCAGTATCCCTAAAAGTCAATATACTTTTCAATATAAATGGATAATAATTATATGTGAATCGTAGTGGTTACAATTATGTGGAATAGATTTATAAAACTAATATCATAAATAATGGATGTTTTAGTATTCATATGCGATAATAGTAATGACATCCTTTTATAATAATACATAAATATTTTAAATTTCCATTTATTTCTTGAAGTGTTTAATTGTGTCCATATTTTGGTAGTTTGGGTGAGTCCTCCCTGGGGTGGATATTTAAAAGTCCTCTTTAACGAGTATATCACCAACCTCAAGCATTGCTACTCTGACCTCAATTCGATTCTATAGTAATTATAACAATTATTTGAGACAGTATATCATATTTTTATTTTTTTCATAAAATATATTAAAGTGTGTGGTAATTATGGTGTTTAGTGTACAATCAACCTAATAAAAATGATGATATATCATTTTGGTTTTAACAAATTTGTATATCTTCTTACGAAATAAAATTTATCTATTAATTAAATACATTTATTCTAAAATAATTAATTTTATATGAATTTTACAACCCTTTATAGTGAAATCACATATTATGGATTGTTCATAAAGTCATTAGTATTAGGACAAAGTGTGTTTTGGTTTTAACATTTTTAAAATTTTAATATCAATTTTTTTAAAATTATACGTAAGAAATATTGATATGTTATTGAGAAAATAAATCATTTATTTATTGGTTTACAAAAGTGTCTTAAAAAGTTTACATATTGATGTTGTAGTATCATTCCTTATGTAGAAGTATAGTAAATTTTTCAAAAACAAATCCATTAATGCAAAGATATTAATTATAGTTCAAAACATCATGAGCGTTCTCATTATATATGAAAATAATAGAATAATTTGATGAAATTTCAAAATTCCTCTTCCTGACGATAAAAGAAGTTCATGATATTTTTTAGAAGAGTAATAGTAAAATGATTTTAAAAATAATTATAAATTACCATATATTTTGAATATTTCATAATTCAATCATACAAAAAATCCTAATAAATTTAAGAAATATTTATGTAAATTAGTGATGATGAAATAGGATGAACAATTATGAAAAATAGTGATGGCAGTGTATGATAAGCATTTGTGAGAATAATGGATAGATTGTTTTGTATATATTTTTATAATGTGAATGTTTAGAAAATGGATTAAGATCAAATTGACATACCTTTTGAAAATATAATTCCATGAAATTCGTTCGTAGTTTCAATATGAGTATTCAAGTAAAATAAAATATTCAATTTTAATGAATGAAATTCAAAGAGGGGGGATCCAAATAAGGTTTGATAGAATTTAATAAAATAATTCCATATGGGGAACTAGAAAAATTATAATGATGTTACTAGACAAATAGTATTAATGTAGTTAGATATAGAATTATTATTGACATTTTATGTTGAAGAAAAGTTATTGGATAGGTTTCTTTCGATGATGATCCATTGAATTAACATATCTTATTAAGACTTTTCTGATATCCTTAGATGAATATTTCTATGTAGAATAATGTAAGTGGCTTAAAAATATTAATTTAAGGTAATATTGATTCCATGAGAACATCATAGTCAATCCGAAAAGACACATAATTCCATTAGATGTAGAATTTCTTTCAATAGAAATGAAAAAAAATTAGTGGTTGGTTGATCGACCAATGTTAGTAGGGTAATGCAAAGTGTAGTAGTGAAATTTTGTGATGGGAGAAAAAACTAGATGATATTTTTTAGAATAATTCAACATAAAAACATCTATAGGCATGATATTTTTAGAAACATATCATACCATTGTAAGTATTATAGATATATAATGATTTAATGTTGTTACTCGATTCGGGCTATCTTGATAAGGTAAATTAAGTATTCAAATGATCCTTAACATCAGTTTTGTTGAAATATTAATTTGCTAAATGTTGTTGGGGTATTAAAATATGTATTCTTTCTTATATAGAGGTTTTGAGAAGCATCAAGTGACATAGAATTTAGAATATGATTAAAAAAATAATTTTTAATGTTTGGGAACAATAAATAATGTTAATGAAGTTTCTAATACAAAAGAACATATATAAGGGGGTGGATGTAATATTACAAATGTTATTGTTAAAAAATTATAAATGATAACCTGATGAGGTGTTTGTGAATTAATGTGATTTTATCCATTATTTTCATTGTGGATAATGTTAACCTACAAGGAAAACATACCTTGAAAGAAAAGAAATTAAGAGTGGATTTTTGAGTTTCATATGTAGGAAATATGAGTGTAATGGATATATGAACTTTTATAAAATATCCTATGGAAATAGATCCATCAAATAGAAAAATACTATATCAAGTCATCATAAATAGAAATAGAACATATCCCACAGAACTAATGTATTGTTTGGGGTGTCAGATTGAAGGAAAATTGGATATATCTAATTAACTAATGGTTACTAGGTATAGGTTAAATTCATGAACACTAGTATATTAATTTTCTCTAACAACATATTGAAAATAAAGAATTTAAGATATCCATGTCTACAAAATATTGTGAGGAAGTTTCAAGTCCAATAAACTCTCTATAGAGTTATTTATGATTTTGATATTTTTATATAGGTTATTCTGATCAGACTTTATTTGGGGGAATAGAAGACCACTCTGTAGTGGAGTAGAAAAGGACCAGTAAAACTAATTTGTATCTAGGTATAATAATAGATGATGAAAGGTATTTCTAGTCATACTTTATATAATTTAGTGACATTAGTAGACTCATTTTGGTTAGTTGAAATGTATAACAAACTGTGTATGATAATATTATTTGGGTGGATAGAAATGGTTTTGTCTTGTCGATTAAATTCATGTTGTATAACCATTTGTTCCCCAATACATTGTGATCCAGAAGTATGTTAGGAAAATTATACATGTTATGGGGAATAACCAACATGGTAATGAGTAGGTCTTTGTACCGAGGCTTGTAAATATTATGCACTATTCTCTCATTATATTTTCTGGGAGATAAATATTAATCTTAGATTTCTATTTTAGTGTATCATACCTCTAACTAATTTTCAAAGGATAATAATGATTCCTTGATATGTTAGAAATTATTTTTATTAAATTGAAATATATAACTAATTTATACCCTCCTAGTGCAGTTTACTCATACAATGATCAAATAGAACAACAAGTGTTATCATATCTCAGGACTCCACTGAATGGCCCAACCTAATGAGTAGGTAATATCCATTCAGTGAACATTATGAATGTTCCTACTTTTAATTGAATTAATTATCAAAAAATGGACATATAATTTTAACATATATTCAATATCATATTATAGATTCTATAGATGATATAATATGCATATTTCTGATAATAAATTAGGTTTCTATGATAGATGTTAATTATTGAGATTTTAATGCTATTGGAAAAGTAGATAATTCAAAAGTCATAGATATTATATAAAATCATTATACAAATATTTTGGGTCTTCCAATAGTTAATAAAATTGCAGATAATATGTTAATAATATTTTATGGATATTATAATTTTATGGGGCATATAATTTTATTATATATAAATATATTTAATGGTATTAAAATTATTGATGAAAAATGTAATGATGGATACTTTACATGAGTCAATGAGATCATCACTAATAACTAAATTTTTGGTGAGAAGTTGGAAGATTATCCTATTTTAAAAAAACTATAATAATATTTTTGGATTGACTTGATAAAAATACATAATTTTTATAGTATCATAAGGATTTATCATTAGATTATCATTAGAATATTATTATTGAATATGGGTAGAGTCAAATAATAGTTTTCATAAAATATCTATGGATAAAATACACTTAGAGGATTTGTTAAAATAGATTATTATTGATAAATAATCTAATGATGAACCATGTATTTCATAGGTACCGGAAGAAATAAAATATTTTAAACTAGTCATTTATCTTCATTCCAAAATCTTGTACAAGATAAATTAAGAAGGAAAATGAAAAATTTATCATCAATGTTGTCATTAAATTTACCAATACAATTTTTTACAAAAAATACCATATCAAAAAATATGAATTATCTAAATTATAATAATAATATATGATTTCATTAAAATATTAGTTAATGAATAATAATAATTTATATATTATTAAGAATAAATTTATGTTTAATAGAAGAAAACATGGGGTATCCTCACCAATAATTTAATATTATTTTTATTTCATATTCATTTCAAAATTTGTAGAAGTATATTTTTATAAACAAATGTTAAAATTTTAGAAGACAGAAAAACATGAGTGTATTTTAAATTTTTTTTGGAACATTCACATGAGGAAAATACTAAACTCAATGTGGAACGAATGGTGTTGATGAAATATGGTAAGAAAATAATGTTTAGAATGGTGAGATAATAAGAAATGAGTATATAATCATATACATTACCAGATCACAAAAAATAAAAATTACTGAGATTGAAAGGGAAAAATCATAATAAAAACAATTATATGGTGATGAGAATCTCAAAATTGTAAAAAATATACCAATTAAAGAATCTAACAAGAACATGATGAACATAACGAAACATGAGAAGAATATAATTTTTATTTAAAAAAGTGTAGATGAACTAGTAGTGTTATTAAAAACACAAAAATAGTTTCCATTATCACAATGTGAGTTTAGAAATATGATATAATAAATCACCAATGCACTTGTTGTTAATATTTAAAAATATAATGTTGTTAAAAATAAGGGTTCCCATAATTTGAGTTATCTAATTCATAAAAAATAAAAAATCACAAATATATGTACTAACAATGAGAGAGAAAATTGTTGATTTTTGAGAAATTAGCTTCTTCAACAATGTGTGCACTATTTTAAGAAATTATCTCCCTAAGAAGTGATTCCCATAATTTATGAAAAGGCCAAAAAAATTTGATTTCAGTGCATTATAAGTATCAATATAAAATATAATGATTCATAGTTCTTTTATAGTGTTGTTGAATTTTCCATAACTAAAGATTCTCAGGATGGTATATATGTTCCATACATAGGTACATTTTTGAATTAAAGGGGTGATATAGTGATTAGAAAAGAATAAAAATTCCAAAAAATTATTTTAACGATGAAATGAATGTTTTTAAAGTGAACAATTCTAAATTATCATCATTGAGAAGTAAAAGTGTTATGAAGGTTGAGCATGAAAAAAAGTTTATGAAAGGTGAGAATTTCAAAAAAATTGAGAAGAGTAATAATGATGGTCCTGGAGGAAAAAGGTAATTATATATTTTACGAGTGAAAAATATCCTTGGTTTTAATTTTAGAGTAAGTACAAAATCTGGTTGAATAAAAATTAATGATTCAGTTTTATAAAATTACAACATTATTGGTAAAGAATTTGTGCTAGCTTTTGGATTGGAAATTTATAAAAAGTGGAATATATGTGAACATGATGGGCAGGATAGATAAATATGTATGGAATTATTACCTGCCTAAGAGGAATGAATAAAAATTATTTTACAAACGCAAGGTAACAAAAAATACTACTATTGAAGAGAAATTAACATATCCCACTAAAGAATATAAATATAATAATAAATCTATTAAAAAATATAAGAATATTGAATTTCATGGAAAAAACAAATCCAATTCTTAATAAAATACTAATAAGAAGAAATTTATATATGGTGAAAATTGTGCGTCCGACATTACTCCTATGGAAAAATAATATTCCTCATTATTCAAAAATAATTATGTTTTTCTTTCAAAAAAAATAGTGAATTAAAGTAGTATACAAATGGATAGTAGTTTGGTATTGTATATGTTTTATATAAAGCATATGATATCCATCTTACATCATTGATTCAACCATAATGATTAATGGAGTGATTCATTTGAGGTGGAGGAAATTCTGAGATGTAGAGGAATTTGAATCACACCTTCCACATAAAGATGATATTATGTAAATAAATATGGGATTATGGGGAAAATGTGTTTATACAGATGATCTATATTTATATGTTTCTTATGATGGGTTCATGAATCATCTATTTCTTAAGAATTCGAAAGATATAATTATTTTATAATGAATCTTGGGAATGTATTAAAATAAATAAATTTTGGGTAATGTTTTGAACACCTCGATCATATACATATTTGTTTCTACATCAGGTTTTCCCATTTAGACATAGAGTTATTTAGTTAAAGCCTCTTTATTTAAATACTCATGTGCCTATTTTTTCTTAAATAAATATAAAAAAATTATAATGTGAAGGAAAATGAGATAAGATGATCCTTGTGTTACCACATTAAATTTGATTTTCCATAATGTGGAGAAATTATAATGGGGGGATTAATAAGATAAATGCATCGTAATGGTATAAAATGTTTATGAAGAATGTTATTAATGATTTTTATTTTTATTTTTTCTGTGTAATGAAAATAACTCAAATGGGGATATTTTTAGAACCAAGTCATTATTTTAAATTTTTTTCTATTTAAAAATATGTTCTTGAATTCAATGTTACTTAATAATGTTCGAGATGTTTCTGATATGGGAAACATTGTCATGATATTTTCATAATGACATGGCTTCATAAAGTTAACTAAGATCATTTTAAGAATACTTATTTGTAAATGATTATGAGAATTTTTCTAAAAAAATATTCAATGCTTTGCTAATCATGAATGTTCATCATATCATAATGTATTTCAGGACCTAAGGAAAAAATTTTATATTTTTTAAAAAATTGAAATATGTTCATCATTGAGTATAAATGATGATTTTATTATTTGTAGATATTTATTATAATTTTTTTCAATGATATTGAATAAATAGTATTTAATTAGTTTTATCAATTACATACTTTATACATAGAATAAACAATATAGATAAACTTTTTTGAAAACAATGGATGAATAATTTAGATGGCCATTTTTGAAAATCATGGATGAAGACATTTACTGATATTTGTGAGTAGAATTTTTTCTGAGGTTTTATCTATTTGTAAAAAAGATATTTTTGTGTCAATAGAAGAATATTTAACATATATACCATATGGAAGACTTATTATAACAAATATATATGTTTAACATTATATGAGTTTCCATATTAGTAGAAAATATTTCACTTTATTTAATGAATTTCAAAGGGGGGACTCAAAAGCAGTTTCGATAAAATCCAACTAACGAAATACTATCATGTCAATCGATGGATAATGTTTCATGAGACTAGATTATTTAGAATTATTATCAATTTATTCAACCATTATTAGCGGATTAAGATAAATGGAGAGTGGATGCTGAAGTTATGAAAAAGATATATTGAATTAAGTTTGATGTTGAACTGTTAATGATATTTTCTATTGATGGTATTTGAGATTTGTGAGTTCATTAAATGATGACCCATCAGATGGCCAGAGAATAGATTAAATTTCATTGTATCTCTGAAGGAATATTTGTGAGCATAATATACCAATAATAATACAATGATTTATTTGGGGTCAATTGTCTGTATTGAGAAATCATTGATCCATAAGAAAAAAATATAAAATTTATATAAGATGTAAAATATTTTTATAATGAAATAAACAATTAATAGTTTAGGAAGGATGAATGAACAAATTTATATATATTATGAAAAATGGAGATGTTATTTTTTTCTTATTGATAATGTAACACCCCAAGGTTTTAAAAATAAATTAAAATGCATGAAACAATGTACATATACCTAATGAAACTATTTTTAAGGAGATTGATATAAAATTGTCGTTAAAGATAATTTTTTGCTTCTATGATTTTAATTTTGAAAAAAAGCTAGCTATGGTTGTGATCAATAAGTTATTTGGAGTCTAATAGTACCAACTTAATTTTTTGGTTCAATAGTAACAAACCATTATAAAGTGTAATATTAATAATAATATGTCTTTTAAGAATACTAAATCACATTATTGTATTACTTTCTAATTGATATAACATAATGAGATCTTGATTAATTTTTCAAGGTGATATAAAATCAATTATCATTTTAAAATTTCTATTTTTGGAATAAAATATTATTTTATATATAAATTTAATTAATCATATTTAAAAAACTTAATTTGAAATAAAATTATTACATTTTTGAATTCTACACGTCAAAAAAAGAGTTATGGAGAATTTTCTTAATTTTTCTAAAATTCATGAATTTTTAATGAATAGTAAAATATGGTAAAATACCATATATATATACACATTATCAGTTAGATAAACTATTCATAGAATCATGGATGATTTAAGGACCTTTGGATCAATCTCATATACTCCCTTTACTATTTATGGTCTTCTAAATCATGACTATTTATAGTGTTGAGAAAAAATATTAAACTAATGAATAAAATAATAGAAACCCCTCCTATCCTCCACTATAAATACCACCCTCACCCACCTCTTCCTCTTACGTATATCATGCATTGAGAATTATCTAAATTTTACCAAATACCCTTCTTAATTCCCTTCCCCACATCCGAGACCTATGGTCTTACAAAAAGGACAAAAAACAAAGGCCTTAAGAAGGATCTCAAGGAGAAGAGATCAAGAGGTTAGAATCCTCTATCCTTTTATTGTGCTTTCATCTAAATTGCATTTATTTACATATACTATGTTGCTATCTCCTTATCAAAGAATCATGAAATATATTGAATCTTATATATCATGTATTATATATATATATTTTTTAAAAAATTAATCATAATTCTTCATCTTGTCATTCTATGATTCTAAAAATATAAAACATCGTCTGTGATGCAATGAATTAAAAAAATCATGGACGATCGGATTTTAAATTCCATTAAATCCTTAAAAATAATTATAAATACATTTTAATGGTTGAAATAAAAAGTTTATTATATATCCACATTCATGATCTATAGTTAACATATATACATAATATTTTGTTATATAATGAAACTAGTTTGTGGTTGTCAAAGAACCATTAAGATGATCTAAATGGATATCACTGATTATTTATCTAATGATTCATCCTCAATATATATAACGAAAATGGTTTATGGAAACACTTAATATTCTTAAAAAATATTAATACCACTTCCTTCCACATTTTATGTTTCACTTCCATTCGACAAGGATATCATTTACGAAACATCCTAAGAAATCTTGTAAACAACGCACCCAAAATAAATTACAGAACAAACTATTATTAATTAATAGGTTTAATTGTGTTATAAAATGGTCATATAATGTGTTATGAACTTCAATATGTTTTTTTAAAAATATTTATATTACTCATTTAACCATTATACCATGGTTTAAGAATGTTTCAAGAAAGAAAAACATGATGTAAGAGAATTCTTAACCAAATTTCTATTCATTGGGTTATCATTCCACTTCATTGATTATATGGTTCTATAATTATTGTGTAACAGACTTTTTTATATTATTTTCTATTATATTGATTTATAGTGTATACACATAATCCCTTATTTTATTAATTCTCACTTCAATTATATGATATTTGTGATGATCTTTACTTTAAATCGTCTTTTAAAATTCTACTTCACAAAATTCGAAAGAAATGTTTCTGTGAAATTACTCAAATAATATGGTTATATTTTGGATCTTGGTAATTTCTTATGATGAAGGGTGGGACCAATATCTCCCTCCAATTCATTGGGTATGTGTAAGTTGGAGGTCGCCTGTGTAGTTATTCCAAGTGTGACTATGATGGTTACACCATAAGGTTGCCATGAGGGTCATATTTTACGGTAGTTCGGGGGGTTATAAATCATAATCTAGCCGTGAGGGTTATAAAATAATGTATCTAATTACCCAAGATACCCTTTTTCTCTATCAATGATTTCAATTATTTATGTAAATCACATGTTTCACAAAGTAAGTATATGATTCTTTATGGGTGGGAAGTATGTCTTTGTGAAAATAATTTCATATATCTATAAGTATTCATGTTATAATGGTTTATTTCCTTATTTTTATATCCCTTACAGATTGTTTATGTGTATACTATGATTTTTAATTACTTCTACATTTTATATAGATGTGTAAGAGAATGAAGGAAGTCAAGTTTAATGTTATGGACATTTTTCAAAATATTCATTTGTTGGTTTATATTTAAAATTTTATGTTTTGGAAGAAATTGATACTATTTTAATGGTACCAACTTTGTATTCTTGTGGGTTTTATGTAATATTTATATTAAAAAATTCAAAAAATATAAAAAGAAAAGATATTTGGGAAAGTTAAAAAATGAAATATAGTTCAAATAACATGAATATGTAATGTTTAAGGCTAGCGACTCATAGTTGGTATCAAAGAATGGTTTAGATAAATTTAATGGTAAGGGTGATTTTAAAATATTACCATCAATGATCTTTCTTAATATATGATATCTCTATATTGAATGGTTTTTTGTATAAGAAATAGGGAATCTGATATGGAAGGAACCAAGAGGGTGATATATTTCTGAATATTCAATTGGGAATGGTAGGAATTGGAACCAAGAAATTTGTGATATTAATGGATTAGTTGAAACATAAAATAAATGGAGATGAAATCAATAAAAGAGAATGAAATAATCTTCCACCAGGGAAAATGAAGATAATGGAACATTTTAGGGGGAAACACCCTCTTACTTTTAGAGGATCTTTTGAACCAGTAGTGATTGAATGATGGATTAAATCCCTAAAAATGATATTCATTGTTGTGGTATATTCAGATAGTCAAAAGGTAAGTCTTTCCATGTATCATATTGAAGGTGAAGTTGGTCAGTGGTTGTCAATGGTCAAGAATATCAGGGATTGATATGAGATTTATGCCACTAATTGGGATGAATTTAAATGTATTTTCTATGATTAATATTTTCCAATGGTGGTTCAATTTATGATAGAGAAGAAATTGCATCAATTGAAGTAGAAAGATGAATATTTGGTGGTCGTGTATAAAGAGTTCTTCACCAAACTGGTGAGGTATGCTACAAATCTTATTTTCAATCTTAATATCATAATCAACTATTTTTACTCTGGATTGATGCCAAGATATCGAAGGGAATTGTCACCTCATGAGTTCAAAACTTATAAGAAACATGTCTGATTTGTGGAGAGGGTAAAAATGGAGTTTTATAATGACCTAATGTACCTTGAAAACAAATAAAAGAATTTGTTTCGATGGAAACATTGTATTAGAATCAATCAAATAAATATGATTGTAATACAATTTAGCTTCTTTTTAGTGAAAATTGCGGTAAAAAGAACCTAGGGGAATTCCATACCACAACAAAGAATTATTTTTCATGTGGTATATTTAGACATATGGATTTTTATTTTAATGAAAATTATCCTAAGACTAATTCTGATAAGAAAAATATAATGTTTTTTAAATGTGGTGAGATGGGTCATTATGATAATTCTTGCCCAAAGATTGATCAGAATGATGAAATGAATCTAGACTATAAGCAGAAAGGTGTATTGAGATCCTTTCACACTATGTCAGAAGATATTGGGCCATCCAAAAAATTTGTATCAAGTATCTATTTTTAATTTGATTTTTCAAAATTTATTTTGACAATGGGTCTATATATTATTTATTTTGGGGAACTGTTTTGGTAAATTGTAAATATCACCTCAATATATGAGACAAGAACATATTTTTAAGACACTAGGGGGAAATATTACAGCAATGATAAATTATAATAATAATTATATTATTATATATGGAACTAAATTACTTGAAAACCGTGTTGTTTATCCCTTAGTAGAGTTTTATATCATTCTGGGTATATATTGGATTTCTTTTTATCAAGCAATGATTTATTTTAAAGCTAGTTATGTATTTTTAGTATGAGTTTCAGTTTTTATATAGGAATAAACACATGAAATTGGTAACATATTTGGAAGCTGATAAACTATTTAAATATATAAGTAAATGTTATCTTTCTCATATTGTTGAAAAAAGGGAACTGTTCGGATTAATGATATGCTAGTGGTAAATGAATACATTAATTCTTTTCCTAATGAGTTATCAGATTTTATACCTAATCAAGAAGTTGAATTACCAATTAACTATGTTCCTATTATTAATCCAATTTCAAATCCCCATATTTATTGTCTCAAATGGATTTTCTTGAATTTAAAAAACATTTTTTGTAGTTTCCTCATAAAGGATAAATTCATCATTGAACTTCATGATGAGTAGCTACTATTTTGTTTGTTAAAAATAAATATGGTTCAATGAGACTTTGAGTTGATTGTAGAGACTTGAATAACATCACATTAAAAGAAAAGTATCCTTTACATAATATCAATAATTTTTTTGATCATCTATAGGGGTAATAATATATTTCGATGGTTGACCTGATGTCAAGGTATCATCAGTTTAATATAAAGGAAAATGATGTCTCAAATACAACCTTCCGTACTAGATATGGGCATTCGGAATTTTTTGTCTTTCCATTTTTTTTAACTAATGAACCTTCTATATCGATCGATCAAATGAATAGAATATTTCATGAGTTCTTTGTTATTTTTTTGGTTGTATTTATTTACTAGATTTTGATATAGTCTAAAAATAAAGACGATCATGATAAAAACATACGATTTGTATTCAAAACATAAAACAATAAACTGTATGGAAAATTCCTAAAGTATTAATTTGGGTCGCATAGATTTATTTTCATTGAAATGTTATAAATATGGATGGAATAATAGTCGATCCTACCAAAAAGTGGTTTAAGAATTCCCAAGACCTACAAGGTTTACAAATATTCATAGTTTTCTTTGATTATCAGTTTATTAAAGTTGGTCTGTTAATATTTATTCATCGTTATCTTTCCCACAAACTAAGTTAATAAAACCATGGGTTAAATTTTTCTGGATAGAATAATATGATGTTTGTTTTCAAGAACATAAGAATTGATTAGTGAATGCCCCAATTCTAGACCTTCCATCTAGAAATTGTGATTTTTTCATCTACAATGCTTCTTTTTTGAAGGGGATTGGGTGTGTTTTGATATAGAATGATCTAGTAATTTCTTATACTTCAATATAACTAAACCCTCATGAGTAGAATTATCCCACAAAAGATTTAGAATAAGTATATATGGGTTATTACATTAATAATTCAGAGGCATCATTTATACGGATCCAAATTTAAAATATTTACTGATTGTTAATGTATTATGTATATAATCACTCAAATGGATCTAAACTTTAAGGAGAGAAGATTTCATGATTGGATAATGAATTTTGATTGTACGATCAATTACCATCTGGAAAAATAAAAAAATTTGGAATATTCCATGAGTAGAAAACATCATAAATCATTAACCATGTTATGATTAGAACATGACCATTTGATTAATGATTTGATGAATTTTTCCTTGGAAGTTGTTGGTGCAGGAAATTCCTCTAATTTGTTTTATTTTCTAGATCAGTTGTCTTTGCTAGATAGAGTTATCAAAGTGCGGATGGAATACTAGGAGCTATATAATAATTTTTAATACATAAAATGAGGTATGTTCCTATAAATTATCATTCATAAATATTGTTTTTTGATATTTGGAAAAAGATTGTTTGTACCTTGTGATTATCAACTGAAAAAAGATTTATTGTGAGAAGATCATAGTTTACCATTTTAATTTCACCCTTCTAGCACAAATTTTTATAAACACCTTAGGAGTATTACTAGTGGGATATAATTAAAAAAGATATTATGGATTTTACCATTAGCTCTTTGACATGTCAATATGTTTAAGAAGAGTTGTAGTTATAGAAGGGGATGCTTCAGCCTTTTCCAGAACTAGAGTGGAAATGGGAAAGTATACCCCTAAACTATATAGTGGGGATACCAGATACATCTCAATGTTATATTTATATCTATGTTAATTTTGATCTACTAAAGAAATATTCTCATTTGCTTCAAATTCGGGAGACAATGTCTTTGTTCCATCCTTCCTGACTATACCTTAAAGTGATTTTATGGTTATATTGTTTTCCTATTTCTAATATCTCTGACTGTGATCCTAGTTTCAATTATATATTTTGGAAATGTTGTCATATGTTGTTGGTAATCTAATTTAAATTTACTATAGCTTTTCATCGTAAATTAGATGGTAGTTAAATGGAAAATTCATACATTGAAGGATATGCTTAGATCTTGTTTAATGGATTACAATGGAAGGTGGGATCAACATATTTATTTAGTTTAATTTTATTATAATAATATTTCTCTTCCCAATATATAGATAGATCATTTTTGAGTCATTATATATGAAGTAGTGGGGAACTCTATAATTTTTGGAAGAATTCAGGGAACTGAAGTTGATGGGACTATAAATAGTAGAGTAAGTGGTGGAGAATGTAATGATGATCCAAAAAAACATTAAGATAGCTTATTTTTGGAAGAACCTATTGATGATAGTAATGGAAAATATATTTCATTTGAGATAGGTGATCATGTTTTTCTTAGAATCTCACCATTGAAAAGTGTTTTGAAATTTAGTAAGAATGGAAATCCAATTACATATTTCATTGGACCTTATGAAATTCTGAATAATGTTACACTAGTATCCTACTAGGTAGCTTTTCCTCCAAGTTTATCTCTGGTACACAATGATTTTCATTTTTTATGTTAAGATAGTATGTCCCAGATTCTTCTCATTTTTTATCCTAGAAGCAGTTTAGTTGGTAGATACCATTTCTTATGATAAAAAACATGTTTAGATTCTTGATTGAAAAGAAAATGTATTGTAGAATGAGTTAATTCACCATTAAATGGTTTTGTTGAGAAACCACATGGTTGAAGAAGCAACAAGGGAAGAAGAAAATTCTAAGTGGGAAATTTTACCTCACTTTTATAACAAGTAAATAAAAAAATAATTATGAGAACACAATTTCAAAAATGTGGAAAGAATGTAACACCCTGAGGTTTTTAAAATAAAATGGGATTCATGAAACACTAAATCACTACATAATGAAACTATTTTTACAGAGATAGTAATAAACTAGTTTTTAAACATAATATTTCTACTTTTATGATATGAGGTTCAAAAAACAGATATCTAGGATTTTGAACAATAAGTTATATGGAGTCATATAGAAGAAACATGATTTTTTGTTGAATATTAACATACTCTTTTGATTAATCTAATGATTAAAGAAAATCTAAACCCCATCTTCTCCTCCACTATAAATAACACACCCCCTCCTCCTCTCACACCTCTTAAGCATTAATAATTGACTAAATTTGGTCACATTCCATTCCCAAGGCCATTACCACATCCATGAAATACCAGTCTCACCAAAAGACCAAAACCAAAGGCCTTATAGAGGATCTCAAATATAGTAGACCATGAGGTAAGAATCCTCTTTCATTTTCTTGACTTTTCTTATCCAATTCCTTTTTTTCATATAATCCCTTCCCCTCCACTTATCAAAGTGGCATGAAATCTCAAAAATATTATATATTATGTAATTAATCATGTTTGTGGAACAAATTAATCATCATTATTCCCATCCTCCTCCTCTTATTCTTAAAATAATCACTATTTGTGATGTGTTGATTTACCAAAATCATGGATGATTTCTTTTCAATTACCATTACGTCCTTAAAAACTGGTTATAAAACTATTTTTAAGGTTGAAACATATTTTAATGTGTCTGATATATCCTCTTACTTATTCTATAGTTAACATATATACATAATATCATGTTATATAATGAAATAACTTCATGACTATCAAAGAACCGCCAAAACGATCTAAACTGATACCACTAACGATTTATCAAATTATTAATGCACATACCATATACCCCCAATGATTTATTGAATCATTTAATATTATAGAAACATATTAACACAATATCATTCCACTTATGTAGTTTCACTTCCATTCGAAAAGAAAATCCTTTATGAATAGACCTTGCAAATCATGTGTAGAACACATGTGAACCAGTGGAATGAACAAAATATTATCAATTAATTGGTGGAATGATGTGTTAAAATGAACATATATGATGTTATAAACATAAATATTTGTCTATAAAAATATAATAACACTATTTAAACCATTATAAAAGTTGTTTAAACAAGTTTCATGATTGTTAAACATGATGTAATGGAATTCTTGACCCAATTTACATTCTTTGGGCTATCCTTCATCATTATTTATTATATTGTACTTTGAATATTTGTGTAATTCATTTTTTATTATATTATGTTGTTTCATGTGTATTTAAATTTTATTCACATGATCCTTTGATTCTATTAATTCCCACTTCATTTATATGATAGTTCTAATGGATTCTTCTTTAAAAATCCACTTTTAAAATTTAATTTTACCAAATTAAAAAAGCAACGTTTTTATGAAATTATCAATTTGTTATGATTATGTTCTAGATAATTGGAATTAAATATGACTAATGGTTGAATTATATCTCCCTATAATTCATTGGCTATGTGTATGTTAGAGGTTTACCGTATGGATACATCTTAGGTAACTGTGACAGATAACCCATATGGCAGTCGTGAGGGTTTATTGTAACGTAATCGTGATGGTTAAAAATAATAATTTATCCATGAGCATTAAAAAATTAAGTATGTAATTCCCCCAGATACCCTTATACTCTATTTCTGTTTTCTATGATTTATGGAAATCTAAGGTTTCAAAAAGTATGTACACGATACTTTATGGGCGAGAAATATGTCTTCCCGAAAATGATTTCGTATGTTTATAAGTATTCATGAACTAATGGTTTCTTACATTATTTTTAAATCCATTACTGAGTTTTTATACTCATCCCATGTTTTTAAATTCATTCCATAGATTTTAAGGATGTGTATAAGATTTAAGGAAATCAATTTAAATATAATAACGTTTTTTCAATGAAACCTTGTTCTTGTTTTGTGTTTAAAATTTTATGTTTTGAAAAAATAGATACTAACTTAATGGAACCCACATTATATTATTGGTCTTGATATATATAATTTATGTCCTAAACTTCTAAAACTATGATCCTAAAATATCTATGGGAATTTAATGAAGTGAAATATTATTGAAATAACTAGAATATGAAATGTTTAAGGTCGTGGCCTTATAGATAAAGCATACCCAAAGGGGTTTTTCTTAGGATCTCATCAGAAAAACATACCCCAAATAGATATTTCCTAAAAAAATTAACATTGTAAAGAGAAACAACTGTGATTATTTAATTATTTTATTCAATTATTTTTATCTATCCAACATTATGGGTAATTTTTGATGTTACATAACAATGAGATTATGAAAATATGAAAAATTCAGTGGATCTTATGACTGTGATGAAGATTTATGGTGATTCAATAACTATTGAAAAGGATGCAGTTAATTATAAATGAGAGGGATATTTTATGTTTCAGTTTTAGAACATCTTGAAAATGAATTTTACTTCCATTATCTTCTACTCCCCATTATCCAATATAAATGGTTCAAAGTACAATTTTACTTAATACTATTCACATGTATGTAAAGATATCATTCTAATTTTTTTGTGTAATGGGGAGATAGTAACCATTGATTACAACCATATTGAAATGAAATTATGGTAAAAATTCCATTAGGTAAAAACAGGTTGATAATTGCCGATTAAGTTCCGAATGTTTCAGAAACCTGTTCCACTGATAGAGGATCTTCAATCAATCATCTAGACAATATAGTCAAAAACAATATAGATCCATCGAAAAGAGGTAAATAGTGCAAAGACCGTGGAATGTGTTGTTAATAATCCCTGCATAAAATAAATAATCATCACAAAAATAGAATCGATTTCAATCATATAATACCATCATAAAATTTGATACCAAATAGATGTTCAATGGATGATCATTGAATATGGAATTTTTAATAAAATTATTTTTAAATTTTATGATTGAGAATATATAGGTATACTATTTATCAAGAGGAAGTATCAATGCCAATATAGTCTTAATATAGTTTTTGATAATCATGAATTTAAATATAGGAATAGGTGATCTATCATTATTGTGGGGAAGAGAATATTGTTCTACATTTTATCAAAATATAATAAGAAAATTAATGTATTAGAATGGGTATGACCAGTTTATTATTTTTTTTGTTGCGAAGGTATATACAGTAGTGAAATCCGTGAATATAGTTAGGATAGATTAGTGGTATAACATGTTGTGGAAGATTTTGTTTTACTCGGGAGTAGTACCAATTTTGGGCACATGATTAATAAGGCTGTGTGTAAAAAGTTTATGTTTGTACCATAATAAAACTAAAGGAAGATAGTAAATGAATCCATTTTGGGGGAATAACAACAATAGAAAAGAGTATTAAAATTTACTAGATTATTTTAAAACATATTTCTAGTATCTCATGATATTTGATTCATGAGAGAGGTGATTTTAAGATTTATATATCAATTAATCACAAATATAAATATTTTCATAGCATAATATATTTTACATAATAAATTTCGAATTTTTTTAAAAAGAAAAATTTGGTCACTAATTCACCATATTATCATATTTTTTATCTCATTCATCTCTCTGAGGAAAATAAAATCTGAAAAATGTGGATTTTAACAATTAGTAATGGAGCCTTTTAGAAGGTTGGAATGTGAATCTACGAATGCTAAAATAGAAAATTTTAATAATGAAAATGTATACAATAATTTTAGAACGATGACTAATTAATTCTTAGATCATTGTGAAATACTTTATTCTCTACATATATCTTAAAGGAATGTTGTAACATTTTCCCTCGATGTAAATACCACTATCATATAAGTGGATTCGTCTAATAAAGTTCTTATTTAAAAAATTATATTCTTCTAATGTATGTTATAATTTTATTATAAGAGTCATTGTTTTATTTGTTGTTTCTTATATATTGAATAAAATATATTCCATTTCAAATAACAAATCCTAATTTATTAGATTATAAATAATATGACACAATATATTTTCATGATGGACCCCAGATCAATGGTTAGTTCAAATAATTATGATTTAAATAAATATTATTAGATAATTGAAATAGAGATGTTTGTATAGTGGTTAATTTTTTTTTATTTTACCACTAATAAGGACCTGAAGATGCCTGTTTTGGATAACCACACACTTTAAGAGGTCAAGAATTCTTCTATATCCAATGAATATGAAATGAAATAAACTTTTAACAGTGAGGCTAATGGTGTATACATTAAATGCATTAGTGATTATAAACATATGTATAAATAGTGATGTAATCCTATGAAATATATTATTAATTATGTAAATTTATATTTTTTGCATTGGGTGTTAAACATTATCCATTCATTACAACAAGGGAACAAGAAAATAATCATTATTTATAGGATAAAAAAACTACAGTGAATACATTAGGGATTAATACTAGTTAATTTAATATGATTGTGACATTGATGATATATTGAATGATTTAGGAAATACTCTGTCTATGGTGTGGATCCTGGGTATTGGATTATCTTTTCACTCATTTACTAAGTTGGAGTTATTTACTATGATAAGGGAAATTTAAACATGTGATTTCATACTAGGAAATTATAAGTGATTTTTCATTATGTATATTGATTTTTATTCTTTGTAACATTAGTATGGGATGGTTAAAACTCTATAAAATGTTTTGTGGATTCCCAATCTTAAAAAACATATCCTTAGGAATCCAAGATCATAAGGTTTGTCATTTTATATTTTGTTTTGGTAGTATGAGAATTTAATGTCACTTCCACACATTGATTATATAGACTCTCTTGAATAGATTATATGCCTTAAAGGGAAGGTCACAAAAGAAACAACAATATGATTCTCAATCCCTCAAATTAGAAAACATTTCTCTTTTATGTCATACACATGTGAGTACTAAGGATATTGATGATCAAAAGAAGAAAAAAAATTTAATTGATGTGAATTCTCGATGTGCACCTGTCAATAAGGATTGTGTGTATGGAAATTTAAAGAAAACATGTTTTACTATGTCAATTTATAGTGATAGAATCCTTTTGGAGTGTGTCTACTATAATTATTTGGAACCGCATAGAACTACCTATAACAAACATTAATCGAGTAAAATACCATAAGTTTTCATGTTATTAAATTTTTATTAGATAGAATTGTTCACATCACAAAGGGATGATTATAATCGTTGCCTTAAAATAAAATAAGGGTGAGAATATATTATTATTAATGGTAACATACAACCAAATAAAGTATGAGAAAATAAGGAATAATCAATAGTATAAGGTAAATCATAGAAAACACATTCCAGTAAATCCATAACATAATCGTAAAAATCATTTTTGAGTAATATCATTTTAGTAATCTCTAATATAATAAAAACATAATTCTCAATGAATTAAATGAGTAATTTTAGATTTCATGATCATGTTCTAGTTCCAATATGTTTTCAAATATGGTTACACATACACTAGAACCCCTATTTAAAAATAATAATTATCTTTTTATTCTAATGAGAACTATAAATTTACTAATGGGTTATCATTTTATAGTATCCAATCATAAATGTATATAAAAATAATTCCTCATTTTTTGAATTATTAACATAATTCATAAATTTTTGTCCATATTAATTAATATCATTATATTGTAAATAGTTCGAAATATGAATATAACCCCAATAGATCTGATAAATTTCATTCGAAAACATCCATGTATGAAATTTTATAAAGATTAGTCAACAATAAAATCCATCATATAGAGAATATGTATATGAAATTGAGATTGATTAACTAATAAAATATGATCAAAAAAATGATTATCTTTCATGAAGAAGCTGATGAGCACAAAATAAATCAAGCGATATGAGATGACCAAGGATTCTTCTGAAAAGTATTTATATTAATAAAAAACTCTTTTCGATAAATAGTGATAAATTAAAAGTAAAATTTTAAATTATTTTTCATTAAATAATTCTATAATCAAAATCATCTATTTTTAAAAAAATATAAATAGCATAAAATAGTTATTTTTAGGGGAAATTTATCAACATAGCATAAGTTACAAAAAAACAACCCTTTTGAATTTTTATAATGAACAGAAATATTATTAATTTTTGTATACATTATAAATATAATATTTAAACCCTATAAAAATTAAATAATAAAAATAAATTACTTTAAAAAATATTTTTCTAAAATTATATGAAAATATAGACATGGGTGAAAATTGTACTAGATCATAATGATAAATAAATTCATATTTTCGATAAAACATTTATTTTTATTAAAGCTTGTTCATATGAGTTTAAAATTATGGATGAAAATGTTGAAATAAATCATCTATGAAATATGAAATTTGGGAAATTTATGACGATTTAATATATGTGTAATTCAAAGAAAATATAAGTTGACCAAAAAACGTCACTGGAAAATTAATTATTACAGTTTTGTAACATTAAAATATTAACCCCCAAAAAAGAGTAATCATTATTGAAATAATTATTCCTGAATAATTTTATATTTATTTCAATTATTTTTCAATGAAATTATATAAAATGCAGAAAAATATAGGTTTATAGTACCAAATATACAACAATTGAGTTGAAATTGAGATGGAATCCATTTCAATGATCATAAGAATGAAGTTAGAAATACTCATTGAAGAGATTGTGTGTTAAATTTTATTATGAACATAATTAAATAAAAAAAATACAATATTCATAATTTATTGCACACATATTATTTACATTACATAGATAATGAAGAAGAAATATAAATCAATGAAATAAAATTGAGTAAAAAACATCTTACCTCACACTTGTACTTTATTGAACATGATTGAACATACTATACAACAAGTATAGATATATTACACATACCTATATTATAATTATAAATATCTATAATATGATCCACTTATTACATCTTGTCACCACTGTATTAATAACCAGTCATCATATTCACTGTTTTTGTGTCAACATATTCATTTTCTTGGATTGGTTTGATTGAGAGGTTATGTTACTTGTTTCAAGATATTTATTATATCATATTCAAATGTTTAATAATTATCTAAATATAAAATATATTAATAATATACATATTTATATTCATCATTGAAATCCATGTATGAGAAACGAATCCAATCACAATATGGAGTTTGTAGTCCACCAGTTCATTGGGATGACATCATCATTTTTTAATTGATGGAAGCGTAAGGAAGTAGATGATATAAAAAATATCCAAATTATAATTTCTTAATGAATTTATTATGTATTAATTTTTCCCATCATTAGGTTTATCAATGTGATGTGGGGAATGATATCAAATTACGTCGATTCCGAAGGCGGTAGTCTTCCGTACTCCTATGAAATGGTTTTGATTTTTATTTGATGGATAATGAGATTGATTGATATTACAGACTAAACATAATAACATTTATGTGTATGGGAGATAATTTTTTTAATCAATTTTTAACAGATATTATATAATTTGTTTTTTTTAAATGAAGAAGACAATTGAAATTTTTTAGTCATAAAAATATTCTCTTATTCGAAATATCTCATCTAAATATCATCTAAAAGACAATATGGTTTGTTTATTTATAAAAAAAACAATTGTAGAGTGTATATGAAGTTATTAAGAAGATTTTAATGTATTTTTTGTTCTTTTTATGTTACCCATGGTGGTGTTATTAATTGAGGAGTATCTGTTTCATAGACAGTGATAGAAAGGAAACACATAGATTTATATAAGCGATTTAAATATATAAAAAACTTCACATGAAAGTGGAACCATGTTTTCAAAATATAAAAAATATTATAGTTTATCATTTAAAACCATTAAATAGTTTAATATTATGAATTTGTTTTATGGAATTAGAGAAATTATCTTTTTGATCAACCCCTTTGTAGTCCAATTTTGACCATAGTCATGGTCACAGATTTTTCATTTATAGTGGTTTATAAATTTAAATCAATGATAATTATATTTACAAAAAATAAATATTTATGATTAATTGAAATTGTTTCATCGATATTATATTATGTAATGTATTTAATGATTTTTAAATTATGTAATTGTATATCATATAGTATCAATTCCATCATGGGGATTTTTATTGAAATAAACTTCTATTGGGTTTAAAATTATCAAAAGAAAACATTGATGTCTAATAAAATATATTATCCCTTACAAATTATATATATACATATATTTCATTTCATATCTATGATATTGTAAATATTATCATTTTAATTAAATTTAAAACCATATAGTAAATATTATTTCTCTTTTCATAAAACATATACCATCACAAAGTAAATGTGTTAGAAAATATAATAATTAAAAAATGAAGATAAATTACTAAGAAAATATAAATTTATATCTCCTCATCATACAAAATTATTATTTTTTAAATTATTTCTAATTACTAAAATCTATTTCACGAAAAGATCTTTAATGTATTATTTTTATTACTATGTGCAAGAAATGAAGAATATGTTTTATAATATTCCTATTATATAGCACCAAAATTCATTAAAATATATCAATACCTTAAATTAAGCACCATATTAATTAAGAAATTATAGAAATGAAATCATCCATTGAAAATATTTTTATTAGAAACTAAATGTTTCTTATTTGTGTTATGTGAGCACTAGGTCAGCACTGAAAATTGTTTTTCAAATTAGAATGGAATAAATCATCATTTATATGTTTTTATTTACATATTTATTTTATTTTTATTATTTCATCATATATGTGTCATTAAATATGTTCTATCAATTTATATATCATATAGTTTTCTTGGTGATATTAAAAAACCTAACATATTTCATAAAAACAGTATTTTTTACTACTCGCCGAAAAATTAAACTACATTAGATATACCAAAATAAATAATCAATGTTTAAAATTTAATATTTTGAATCCAAAGTTGAGTTAATTTTAATAAATTTAAATTAGTACATTTGTATTAGAAGAAACCCAACTCTGGTAGCCTGCATTCAATGGTTACAATAATACATGGGCACTAGATACAAAGAATCCCTACTCAAAAGACCAAATAGTTTACTAGTCCTGGTAAAGTAGGAACATAAATGAATGTCAAATGACAATTGAAAACATAAAATAGAACATATTATTTTTATTTTAGATCAATATAATTCCAATTTTCATATCCCATCATATTAATCATAATACACTTAATAACATCTAAGGGAAAAGAATCATAATAAGGGGAGAATTATAATACTTAGTAAGTATATTAATATAGAATAATTCCCAACATCAAATCAATAATAAATAATAGAAGCATTAAAAATACTTGTATTGATTATAAATTCTTTAAAAAAATCCACAATATATTATTTTAGTTAATAATACTCATCACCCAATATACAACATACATCTAAAAATTATCTATTTTTTTGTCTAATAATTAACTATGAATTTAAAATTAGGAGTGATAATAAAATATTTATAATGATTTGATAGATATTTCCCATACACTTCCATTTTTTGGGATGGGATTATTGTCAAACCAATACACCCAACTACCATTTCCTCACCTTGAAAATGACGTGATCCAGATACACCATCCAGTATAACTACTTTTTTTACAACTTATCTCTTTTCACTAGACATTCCTATATAAACCCACTCCTTGATGTGAAGTTATCATCCTAGGTTATTGAAAAATACTATAGTTTTACGCGATGTGTATTTATTGATTGATAATTAAATAATTATTGTATTGATGACCGATAATTAAAAGTGATTCCATCATCATATGTGTGAGTTGCAACGCACAATATAATTGAAGGAACTGCTTTGAGATAGCTCATCCTTGACATATCATGAACATTTGTAGATCGATCTTAGCATATGTGTTTACCTAGGTAAAAGTATATTAATTACATTATATCTTAAAATTCATCCATCTTATCAATGGTAGTCAACTTCATGATCCAAACTCAACAAAAGAAATTATTCACATGTTTGTGATCTTCATGAGGCATAACCAAACACATCACTGCATGATCTGATGAATTCCATTCAAAAAATCTATATTCCTTCCCCTAATCACCATTATATTTCATTAGTATTCGATAAATTTAAATCTGTTGAATGGTTCTCCTCTTTGCACCAAATAAATCCACCAGATCCACTTCTTGTGAGGGCCACTATTTATTCTGTTGAGATTAGATCTTTAAATAATAATTCCATGATGTGATACTTATCTCATTAGATAAAAAACATAGTTAAATACACTAATTGATCAATATAAATTATATATGGAACAAACTAATATTATATCTAATATCATTTTATCCATTAGCTCTCATTTTTATGTGTTTGTGTCATCCTGGAAGAGTTATTAACCATTATTAGTCTTTCCAATCTACAATAATTTATCAAATCTATCAAATATGAATTCTTTCAAAATCATATTCCTTATTGGTAGTTTCCACCTTATATCCATAGTTAATCTTTAGGAGTTTAAAAATGAAAAAAAATAAACTTATATACACTTTACAACCAATAATTCTAGATAACACATTCAATGACTATATTATTGTGGAAATTATCAAAGAATAATATATACATATTTGTGAATAACTAAAACAAATTATATATATTTAACAAATGGTACATGAATGGGAATATGGAAATAGAAATGATGATTACATAATTTCATATAAATAACCAAGTGAACATGAATTTTCTTTAGGGATATTAAAACTAATCATATAACTACATGGACATTATTAAATATTATCACAATGATGTAAATAATAATTCTAATTATTATAACCAAATAATCTGAGCCTCATTCCATTAAATCATACTTATGTGTTTTAGTCCATGAATAATACTCAATATAATTCGTCTTAGGAATCATAATGATACATTGAAGAGCTATAATAGTCCATGAGAATATCTTACTATATCAAATGAATTTCTCATATGAAAGGGTTCAACATATTTTTTATTATTTATTTATCCTTTTTCACAATCATCAATTTAACAGCTAGGTTATAATGGTATAATATATTACATTTCATTTATATTCGGGGTTTTGGGTTCATCAATCTATATAACGAAATAAATTTATCTTAAAATAAATATAATAAAATTCTTCATGTGATAAATTCTCATATAATCATGGTGGTTCCAATATTATATTCATTCAAACATGATGTTTGTATTTTAAAATACCATGTCATTACCTTTTCAGTATATAAATAAATTTCTTCTACGTAGTTTTTCATTAGTCATAATAATCATGCGTATGAAATTTTTGAATTTTTCTTCTTGAAGTTCAAAAATTTATAAGGGTAAAAAATATAATACCAATGAAAAGATATATAGTTAAGTACAAAGGAATATAGAATAATACAAACTGTGTTTCCAAATTAGAGAAAATATGTTCCATGACAAGATATATACATAGATGAAAAGATAAAATAATTATGGGGATTTATAGACATCATTTATCACAATAGAGTATATAATTTAGAAAATTTAACAATCATAATGGAATACATTATTTATGAGTGTGAAGACAACCAATTCTTCTAAAATGAACGTTTTTGGATAATATTTTCTTTTCAAGATCCTTTTTCTAGAGCATTGAAATCATTTTATCATCATGACTACCAATATAAGGAAAACTACATGGATTAAATTTATAATTTCATCCTATAAAAAATTTCCAAAAAAATATCATCATTTATTTCTAGAAATGAGTATTCAAGTTGAATTTTCATTCTATAAGAATGAAAATATATTGATCATTATATCCCTAAATTTATAAAATGTACTTACTACATTATCTATATATTTTGAAATAAAAAAATTTGTAGCATTAATTATACAATAATACATTTATTTCTAAAACCTCACTAATAACCCCAATGTCACACATAACTATATTCAAAAATATTTAAATTCAAGAATCTTCTGAAACATGAATGACCAAATTCAATGTCAATAAATTTAAAAGGAAGGTCACTAAATTTTCATTTTCATAATTAAATTAGATTCCAAAAACAAAATAAACAAGATCTTAAGTTCACATATCAATTATCTAAATAAAATATTAACTATAAACAATTTATATAAAAAATTTCTCTTAAAATATTAAAATATTATATTACCAAATATATTCTTAAATGATATTAATGTAGTAAAATAAAAAAATATAACATAAATTATCAAATAACTTACTAATTAAAAGTTCACCAATACTATCCCATATATATCTCATTATCATCTTTCTTTTGGGAACATATTAAGGGTTATCTTACCTAAATCATTTATTTTACAAAAAGATAAAATTTCCAAGGAAGAACATTTTGTGTCCATTAGTAACCATAAATATATGACTCCATATCAATCACTAAAACAACACCAGTTAAACCCGTATGAATTTAAGTATTTATATAATTAGAATATATAAGATGATGTACTTCAAAACCATAATTCTTGAATCAAAATACATATGATATTTAAACATTCCACATTGGTTTTATGAATAAAAATTTAATAAATTTATTCCCATAGATACTTCGGATTAATATTACCATGATTATTATATAATTCATTTTTATGGTTCCCAGAATTATTATATTTGATGCATTTCATATTTTAAGATTTTCTATTACCCTTAAAATCATGTGCATTGTGGAATTTCCCTCCACTATTGTGGGAAAATCCCATTCACTTTAAACATGGACCAAATTGTATCTTTCCAAAATTATCATATGTTGGTATATCCTTCCCCGCATTCTACCCATTATTAGTATTTTCTCTCTAATCCTCTTATTACCCATCTTTCCTTTAAATATATAATATATAAATAATATATTTCCACTATGGATAACACATCATTTTATTTCTTTATATGATGAGAATGTGTTAGAGGCCACATCCCTCTTAAGGTTTGGATTTATCCAATTATATAATTTGTCATTAATACTTTTTGGATTATGTATATAGTCCATATCATGCCTTGATAACATTCTAATATATGATTCATAAAATGAAACATTTTCCTCTTCCTTCAGGATCACAATCAGAAATTGTGCCTCCATATATTCTCATTGGTCATGAGGAAAATAAATTTCCATGACAAGTACCTTAAAATCAATCTATTCCATGTTTACTTAATCTTATATATCTATAGTAGTTTTAATAAATTTTCACCAATTATATGCATCCCATAGGATAATATAATCAATAATGACAAAATTTTCATGTTCATTGTTATCCAATGAATGAAATTTCTTATTAAACAATCTTATAAATTGGTTTGCATAAAATAAATTTATAGTTCCATTCAATAATGTTTGTCGAAAATAATTCGGTGAAATTTTTTTCCACCGAATTTTTTATTTGGAGGCTACTCTATACCATAAATTCAATTTCACATAACAAGAGATAGCTTCCACAATATCATTATAATTTTACCAGTTCCTTCTACAAACCTAGCTCTGAATTCCTTATCCTTCCTTGGAGTGAACTCCATAAATTACATGTGTTGATTGATATGATTCATATTAATACCACTAATTTCCTTCAATAAACAATTTTATAACTTAAAATTATGAAAAATAGTGTATAATCCCAAAAGTCATGTAATAAATAACATAAATTGAAATATTTTAGCATATATAAGCTCAGAATAATAAATAATTCTTTTAGAATGTTTTAAAACCATAAAAATATATTCAAATACATAAAAATGGTATATAATGATGATTTTAATTATTATAATTATATCAACCAATGGTGTCAACCCAGTTCTACAATAGTGCCCATTGTCATACAACATTCAATGATCAAATAAACTCAAAATGTTAAATGTTCTAGGTAATTTTCCCAAAGTACAATAGTTCCAGAACCATTTCAATCTATAATATCTAGAATGGGATGTATTACATGGAAAAAACACATAATATCAACCTTTCAAAAAATAATTTTGATTTTGTTATATAATTATAATTAATTAATATCCTTAGGTTCTGTTCCATAATATCTTTTTTTTTGTAATATAGTTCCTAGGGTTTCTACAAAAATTCCTATGATACTGACTATACATACTTTTACTATAGTATCCTAGAGTAAATGGGTTCTTAATTATATTTGAATGAGAAAAATTGAATCACATCCAAATGGACTGAATAGTATGTTAGACATTGTAATGTAAACACACATTTGAATTTTATATTACAATTTAAAACATAAAATACAATGTATTATTTTCTTAGAGATACCCATATTTTAATTTATAAAACACCATAATATCAATCATAATAAACTTACTAGAATCCTATGGAAATAAATCCAAAGAACGGGTGATCTGTAATTCTTAGTAAGGGTACATGTGTAGCGGATGAAATCATGAATATATATGAAAAAACAAATACAAAAAGGTAAACAACAAAAACAGATTAAATTTATTCAATAATAAGAACATATTGAAGTTTATTTTATGAATAATTAAAAGTAAAATTATTCTAAATAAAAATAACATGAGATTAAAACATATCCATGATTATTAAAACTACTAGAAAAATCACATGGATCTATGTAACTAGTCACATAATAAATGAATGAAGTATTCGAGACATAATACCAATACTAACACTGTTTAATGAAAATATATTTACATAAATGGTTATGGCCCCAACCAAATGACAACAATAGTTATTCACATGTGACTTATTGCTGCATCAGAGGTTTATTATGGGCTTAAACCATCACAAATTATGTGTAACATAATAATTAAATAAAATGAGTGAATCAAAATAACCCTAAACATATATTTTGAGATACTATTATAAAAAATGTTATTATATAACCCTATTAATTGAAATAATTAGATATCATTTAGAGGATTATAGATATTGATACTAAAATAGTAATTCTCTTGTTAAAAATTCATAAACCATCTAGATGAATAACATGAATTGTTTCACTAAAAAATATCCCTAATGGGGAATATATTCCATAAGTGTTTTTATCATTGTTTAATATAATAATCATACAATGATCAATAAAATTATTTCTTTTGGAAAATTATATTTTTACTATTGAAAACTACATTGAAAAACATGAATTTTATGAAAAAATATATGGAGGTAAAATCTCATGGGAAGCAACATAATAATCATTTAAATTATTCTTCAATAAAATTATTTTTCATGATGGTTGGTAGTTTTTTAAATAATATTTAAATAAATATATTCATAAAATAGTAATTTTATTCTACAAGTGCCACATTTATAAAATGATAAGATAATTCTTTCAAAAAAATTAAATATTCAAACATGACTAAATATTTAATCACAAAATCCATTAAATAATGATATTAAATTTTCTAAAACATTTCATAAAATTATTTATATGGATGAAATAAAAAGTGTTTTCAATCGAATAGAGAATGTATTTCAATTTTCATTAAATAAATTATTTTCCACTCTGTTTGTATCATGGACCTTTACCACTATGATACAATATTAATCATAATCCTGGTAAAAGAAATAAAATCAAGAGAAGAATTAAATATAGAAAAATAATTTTATTAATTATTTATAATATATAATGGGTATTATATACACCAAAATAATAAATATTTTGTGAATTTGGGATTTTTCTCATGTGTAAGAAATTGAGTGGAGAATCCCATACCTTTGGTCTGATTTCCTTTGTCAATGATTGATCCTCCTTTATAATAAATATTGGGTTACTGAAAATATATTAACAAGCCATTATAAAATATATAATATAATATATTATTTACTTGTAATATTCAATGACCCATTTAATAACAATTCATTGTTAAAATCATTTTTTGGGGTGGTAATTGATTCATTTTTCTTTCTTGTTTTTATTCGGTAATATTTTTAAATTTAAAATGATCATCATCAAATCATCACCATAATTTTTAACATGATATTAATATTATATTTAATCATTAAATAAACATTTATAATAGTCTATAATAATTATATATGATAAAATAAAATACACAATTCATGAAAAAGGAAAGTCATACATGCACAAGAATGATGTTTCTATTTTTCAATAGATAGAAGAAAATAAAGTTAAATAATATTTATAATTTATAGAAAAATTATTAAATCATATTTATCATCCATCTTTATTATATATATGTATTTCAATACATGTCTATATAAAATGAAAAACCGTTCACAAAACTACATATATACAGTAGTCCAAATATACACACAAGGGATAATACTATTCTCCAAGTGATTGGAATGTATGAAGATATATCTCATATTATAGTTCCAACAGTATATTAATGTCATGAATATCATATTAATTTTTTTAAATCAATCATCATATTCATACACGAGTGGTGGTTGTGGAAAACGAATTACTTCCGTACGAGAGGCAGTTATTCATCGTACACAAGACAAATCATTTCATTTATCATTTAATGAGCACATAGATAAATATAGGTTATTTAATTAAAGTAAAAAAAATTTAATTAACTATTATATAATACTATCATAAGTTTATAATATTTGGGGAATAATGGATGGATTTATAAGAATATGTAAAAAAAGGTAGCATAAAACATTACCCCATCATTGGACAACTTCGTTGGGTTTTTATTTAAAGCATTCATTATTGGATTTAGGATCAAATAAAGGCCTATAGGTTTTGGTTTTTGATTAATGTAATATATTTGTAATTTTTTTGATTATCCAATGGGATATTGGAGTCTGATGTGTGGTGGAGGGGAGAGATCCTTTTAAAAGTGGGGAAATAAACTAACGTGGAAACTACCTTTGAATTTCCCAATAGAAACCAAAATAAGACTATAATTCTAAAGCTAGAACATTTTAAAGGACCATAAAATCCATCATTTTATAATTCTATATTTATTTAGGTCAACAATATAATAATTTAATAATATTATAAAAGGTTTTATCCATTAACGTTGTTTTTATACCACCACCAGACCTCTTTAAACATTAAATTAATTAAATAATTTATACTTTTTTACTATTAATTTTGATTAAGAATTAATTTGAACATAATATATAAAAGATAATAATGTTATTTTAAATATGGAATATATTTTAAATATTCTATCTATATAATATATATAAATATATTTAAAATGTCACCCGCATACATGATGAAGATTCGATTTTCTAAAGAAATATTTTTCATAAGTATATTCAATAATTATAATGAAAATAAATATATAATTGACTATAATGAACAAAAATGTATTAATTAAAATTTAAATATATAATTTAAATTTAAAAAGAATATATTTTTGTTTTAAATTCATCAAACAGAATGATTTTTTTCAATAAAATTGATTATTTAACAATATTCATCCAAAATATAATCATTTAAAACATTTATAAAATTATGTGTCATAAAATTTTGACAAGATGATATAAAAAAATTATGTTCCTTTTATAAAATAAATTTTTTAAATATAGAAATATTGTTTTTACAAAATATCTACGAGAAGGATGATGAAACCACTATTTATAAAAATACATTTTTTTTTTCAGAAAATGTAACTTTTTCATTGAAACAATTTCAATTTTATTTAAAATCAATAGATAACTATTAAATTTATTTTCTTCATTTTTATACTACATAATATTATTTATCATCTATTCATACTCATACAATCTAATTTAATAGTATAATACATTGTATTTTCTTTAGACTCAGGGTTTCATGTTCCATATGGTATAGAAGAGAATGAATATTATAAAAAAAATTATAATGAAAATTCTCAGGGTGATTCGTTGTTTTATATGATTGATTATATATGTCATTTATACTATAAAATATGGTGATCCTATTTTAAAATATATTATCTATATTATCTACTTTAAAATGATTAAATCCCCATATGTTTTGTTGATCTACATAATAAATTGTTTCAAAGATTAAAATACCCTTCATGAAACCAAAACTAATGAAATTGGTTAAAGAATCTACACATTTACAAGATCAGAAAGGAAGTATGAATGTAATCTTGATAAACACAAACTAGGAATCTAAAATATATAAAAATAGTAGAAACTGAAGATATCCACATGGAAGAAAAATTAAAATAATTATGGAGAGTGAGAATGATCAATTATCCCAAGAATTTTAATGATCTGGATAATATGATGAACAAAAATCCATAAATATCTCATGGATAAAATGTGAATCAGTTCATTATTAATGAAGGTACTCGTATAATGTTTTTGTTTGTATTCATTTTACTTCAGATGATGTATCCATTCACCATATATACTAAAAATATTAATAAATATACTTATATAAAATGTATAATTTCATCATTTAATTAATTTACACTACATTATTATATTTTAATCCATTAAATTTGTATTAATTTTTAATTTTTCATTCTACAATCACTAAACTAATTAGACCATAATATCAATAACACCATTTTATGTCCTACTTTATTTCTCTAGATATTTTCCAAAACCATGAGGGTTAGCATTAGTTATCTTATAATAATTTATTTTCTCCACCACAATGATAAAAATAAATTTTAATATAATTCATTTCATAAATTGTTAACCTCAATAATTTCATAAAATATATCTTTCCAAATTCAATTTCCAATAATTTATATTGAAGGTTAATAAAATTTTAAAATCATATTTACATTAGATACCCTTAGAAACATAACGTATATATTAATGTCACATACCATTTACATAAATACCTTGATCAGTAAAAATATAATATAAACAACAATTTTCCAAAAACTAATTCCTTTTAATTATCAAAATTAATAATTAATTCCAATAATACTATAAACATAAAAAATGATAACATAAACCATAAAAACGCTATCCAATTTTTATGACACTAATAATATAATATAAAATATCAACATTATCACACCATCTAGAATATATTGATGTTTATATTCGATAAATAATATCTTTTCCAAAAACGTCAACATTCCACTAAATATTTTTTTTCACTTTATGAGAACCATTTAATATATAATTTTAAATAAAAAAAGAAAAATACTATAGTCTCATACATTTATTTTTCATCATTAAAATAATGAGAATATATATCATTAAACACGTGAATAATGAAATTCAGGACTTAAAATGAATACGTAATTTTAGCATTCCACTTTAGCCATAGTAAAATCATAAGGTGTACATGGGTTCATCGTATTTTATAGGATATTTTCACATGATACATCATTATATTTCTTTTTTTGTTCCTAAAATACTTACTATTGAATAATTCCACATTGAAAATTTCTTTAATTCATGTTCAATCATGTGCATGGTGTATTTTCTCTCTACACTTTTAGAAAATTCCTATTTCATTATTGTGAGTACCAAAGTTTTTCCTTCAACAATTATATCATGATAAAAAATAATTCTTTCCCTTATTACCCATTTTTATTAATTTATATATCATCATTTAATTATCATACATTCCATAAAATTCATAAGATGTGGAAAATTCATTTTTTATATTTATATATTATGATATGATATCTTCATATGATGAGAAAGTTATTGGGTGTCTAGTTCCCTTCGAAGGATTGGCATTAACCCATATTTAACATGACTAATTATATAATGATTTTTATGTACATAATATATATCATTCCTTAAAAAACATGTATAGTTGGCCTCATACATAAAAACTCTTACCTTTTCCTCAGTATAGGGAATTTTCCCTCTATATATGCTCATCTCTCATGAGAAAATTTATTTTCCATGAGAAGTACATTAAAATCATTCTGTTACATATTTTTTAAATATTTTTTTCCTTTGCATTTTGAACTAATGATTACTATTAATGTACATCCCCAATGAGTTGAAATACTATCATGACAATTTTCTCCCACTAATGTCTTCCAAAATTTAAAAATATTTTATTTATAAAAATTATCCACTTCATATCTAAAAGTGGAATCATATTTCCATTGAATGATCGAGATTTGTGATGAATAAAGAGGGATAATGTTTTTCCACCATGTTTTGGATTAGCATACTAATCCATATAGGAATTTTTAATTCTCAGAAAATAATTCAGATGCCCAAAAATGGTTTTAACATGATTAGTTCCATCTGTAGCTTCGTATCATTATTTTTTAGCATTCCTATTATGAAAATCCATACATGGATTATGTACAATGATATAATTACAATTACATCCCATGGGACTTATTTCAAAACATTTACATTCAACATTTTTTATCATAACACTATGAAACATTTTGAATAATCCCAACATTAGTGAAATAATTGTCATAAATAGAAACAATTATGAATATCTAATATCATAATAATATACATGATTTCATTAGAAATGTTATAAAATCATTAAAAAAATTCAAATCCATCATACTTTTTTGGTAAAAAATGGGAATTATTTTATGAATATGAACTAAAGAGTATAATGAAAGGTGTATAAGAAGGCCCATTGTCATTTCTGAGGTAACAATCAACTCGAAGCCAAATCATCCATTTTTACATTTATTACAGAAATGTATAACTTTCCCAGAACCATGTCCACATTTATTTTCTCAAAAAGAGATGTATTGGTTTATAGAACACATTATCTCTACCTTACCAAAACATATTGATATTTTTCTATAATAATCCTCAAAATTTACAATAGGTATATTTTCCTTGATATTTATTTTCATCATTTATATTCCCCTGGTTTTCAATAGAAATACTTTGATTCTAACTATAAATAACACGAACATAGTAGTCGAGACATGATGGAATCATTATTACCTTATCACGCGCAAAAAAGAATCACATATTGAAACACAAAATAATTTAGTTGAATTTATAAACTTGATAAATAAATGAATTTCACATTAAAATTGAAAACATAAAAAATAATATACTTTTTTTACAACAATATAATTTCCTTTATAATATTTTATTATGCCAATAATTATTCACATCCTTGTATCAATGTGAAATGATTCATAAGAAGGGGTCAAATTTGATGCTTATTGATGGTATGTGTACAATGAACCTATCATGAATACATAATAAATAATCAATATTTAATGGTAAATAACATTAAAAATTATATTTAATCAATATAACTAACATGAAAAGGAATATGGAAGGCATAAATGGTGATCACCTAATTAAATATAAATAATAACATGAACTTGAATCATATCCATAGATTTTTTAAACAATTAAATAATCACATGTGCATCAATAAAAAATATCACAATTATGGTTTGCCTAATTTTAGACACTATAACCACAACATCAATGCCTCATTCCATGTCATCTTATATAAATGTGTATACCCCAAACAAATACTCAATTTCTTTTGTCACATGAGACCTAACGATGCATCGATGGGCTATAGATGTCCCACCTGGCACATACTATGTCCATTTTATTCATCATATGAATGTGGTGAAGAAAAATCAATATAATCATTCTATTAAAAAACTATCATATGGAACATAATTATTTACCCTAACCAATAAACAAAATAATAAAACATCCAGAGTAATATGGAATGTGGTTTAAAAATAGTACATTGACAATAAACTGATCATAACCCATCTTGATGAATAATAATGATAGTAACATTACAACATATTCACTTGTGTAATTAGTAATATATTGATTTTTTATTAATATATATACAATACAAATATCATTAAAAACATTATGGAGGAAAATTACCATTTTGATTTGGAATATGAATTTTAATAAATATATTTTTTGGAATATTGGAAAATTAATTTTCATTCAAAATAACCTTTTATATTTTTAAGGTAATATTAATAACAAGGGGTGTACATTATGGTATAGAATTTTTTAAACACCATAGAAAAACAGTCCCTTCACACTATTATAAAAATGTTTAAAAGGGGAATCATCAATAAAATAGAAGAACATTACTTTAAGACTGCATATTTAAAAATTCAAACATGAATAAAAATTGAGTTATTAAAAACATTCTAGAATGTTAAAAATTTAAATTAATTTTAGAAAACAAGGACACAAAAATAAATAGATTTCAATCTAAGAGAGAAATAGAGTCAATTTTATTTCAAAAAATATTACAATTTTCAAATTTATTCTTGATGAAAGGAAAAAAATATTAAAACATTAATTCTATATTAATAACCATATGATAATAATATTATTTAGTAATATTATTTCATAATTAGAAACATAATTATTAACATTCATGGTAAACAAGAATATTGTAACAGAAACCCTTACCACATCAAAAAAAATTTATTCATCTTCCCCATAAAATGCATTACATAAAGTGAAACATTAAATTAAATAATGATAAATTATTTCATGATATAATATTTAAAATGTTTTTTATATACATAAAAATATTTAATATTTGGAGAATATGGACAATGTATTATCGAAGTCAAGGTTAGAAGAGATAATCGTCCCTTGGGTCTGATTTCATTCTTGCATGTTTTAAAATAATGCATAATAAATATATTTGTATATTTTATATATTATATAAAATTAATCATATACATCATACTATATATTATGTACTTACAGTATTTTATGACCATTTTAATGACAATTCATCGTCAAAATCTATGTTTTGTGTCATAATTTCATCATTTTTAATATAAGTATCATTTTTGTAATTTTGGTTGCTATATTGATCATGGATTAATCCTACACATAATTTTATTAATGATATAAATCTCATATAGTAGTGATAATTTTAAATGGAACATTGCCACTGACCCAATCAACGTTTTATATTGAAACCATAGATTAAAGAAATCTATTTTGGAACCTAAGGATATGTTGTAAATGATATATAATCCATTTTTGTTTGAAATTGATTGAATATAAAGGATAAATACTTTTTAATGATTTTAGAATGTATCAAAACAATAATTTGAAATATATTTCAAAAAAATAAATAATATTTCACTAATATCTTGTTTTACTCACAAAAATACATCTAAAACTATGTTATACTATTGAAATAATATTATTAAATTTCATAGTTGTCACACATATATTTAAATATTCGATATTAATATGAAATATATATTGTTAATACCCAATAATAATATTCTGATAATGACATTATTTTTAGTAAGGTAATTTTATTCTTCAAAAACAAATTCACCAAAAATAATTATTTCATTCTATAAGAAAATATTGTAAATAATTTATATAAGTAATATATATTTTATTTGATAAAATGATATTATTTTTCAAATAACAACATCTAAATTAGAATATGGGGAATATTAGTGTGTTTAGGAAAATCTTTGAGTGAATTGGTAACATTTCTTAATTTTTATTAGAAATTGTATTATTGTTTGAAGAATTCTGGAATTTCTAATTTTTATTATAGTTTAAATGTAAAATTGGTTCTATAATATTATTAATAATCCAAAAAAACATTCAACTCGTTTTTATGGTCTAATTTGAATAAAAACATTTACATATCTCTAAAGGATTATTTATTAAATACTAATTTTTTCTTTTCATATTATAGTATTTTCTTAAATTAATTTATACCACTTCAAAAAATTGAATGTGATGAAATGGATTACATATTTGGAATTATGATTTCCATAAATTTTAAAATATTTTCCTTTTATGGTTTCATTTTTATTATTAATGATACTAGTTTTTTTCTACAGTAATGGTAAAATAAGTCATTTAGGGTTAAAACTAATTTCATAAGGTCTAAAACTCCATAAAACTCTTTCCTTTATTCCATTCAATTATATTATTTTATCCATCATAATATAAAAATAAATATTATATTTTTTTAATCCTTTTCTATTTTATTTTTAAATTTTTTATATTTTTATAACACATAATGAAAAAAATCTCAATTTGTTAGTTTTCATATCATTGATATGTTTTTGAGTATGAAAAAAATTATATTCAGTAATAAATGTAAAAAATTAAATATGAATGGTTTTTAATATTTATTATTTAATTTTAATAATTATTTACAATATAATTAACTTAAATTATTATTAAAAATCTAAAAATTATTTGTACAATTACAGAAAAATAATTTTAATGATTTCCAAAAATAATAATTAATTTATATTTACTCTGTTACATTCACCCAAATATATTATATATAATAAAAAATATTTTGTGTTTTGAAATTTTATATATTCTAATTCTATTTATATTATGTTTAATTCTATGTTTAATTATTTGATTTGTTCAAAAAATGAAACTATGAATATTTTGTGTTTAATAATATGCCATTAAATTATTTATATATCATAAAAACACTGCCATCAACCATGTAAATCAAATATGGATGAAATTATCTACCATGGTCAATAAATGTTTTAAATTCCCAATTATAATAACTTTTTATACCCTAATATAATAAAAAACATTTATATCATAGTAATTTTAAAAAATGGTTACAACAATTATTACTAAGAGAAAGTGTTAAAACGTTCCAAATACTTTCTCAAATTTTATATAATTTTGGCTAATACTCATATTATCTTTTAATTATATCAATTTGGATCCTTTTTTGAATGTATATTAAATTATTTTTTTTTTATTATTTATGGAATTCAAAGAGTGACCCTCCTAACACTTATAAAAGGTAACCCCATATTCCTTATTAGTCACAATGTTTTTGCCTAATATCTTGTCAAATACATAACATAATATCATTCTACCTATATTTTCCACAACCTTGAGTATCTTTTCATTCCATAAGACCATCAATTCAATCCATAGTTTGTAAAATTTTAATAGTTTCTCTATGAAGAGTTATAAGTATTATTTGATCATTTTCAACAATATTTTAAATTCTACCTCTTATAATTTAATAGTATAAATTATTAAAAAAATAATTTTATATATTCTATAAACATAAATATTTTTATAATGATTTCAAAACCATTATCCACTTTTTTTCCATCCATTTTAGAATGAAATAATCGCTCGTGCGTAAATGTGCACTACCAACTCAACAATGAGAAGTTATTTGTTTCTTATTTATTTTATACATTGAATAAAAAATAATATAAATAATGAATTTATATTATTTATAAGTTATGATAATGGCCCAGACCTCTCCAGTCCATTACATTTTCAAAATCCAGTGATTGGGTTGTTCTCACATGAAATGGTATCTCATTTAAAGAGTTTTCCAGAATCCCAGTTTTTCCATTGGTGACTCAGGGCGTCAGTCGGTCATAGCAGCAGTGACTCACAGTGTTGTTAATTCATGGTGTTGGTAGTTTAGGGAATTTTTTGGTCAGTGCATTAGTGACTCAAGGAGTCTGTAAGATAGATCATCGATGAATCAAGTCATTTGTAGGTCGAGAATCAAAAGGTTGGGTGTCGTTGACTGGTGTCATTAGGTCACATATCTGACTCATGTCAGTGAGTTATATCAATGGCCCGTATCAGTGAGTCACATCTGTGAATCATGTCAGTTAGTCTCATTTATGACTCGCATTGTTGAGTCAACTGTTGGTGACTTATAGTTTATGACTAATGTCAGTTACTCACCCATTAGTGAGTCATTTCCATCTGTTTTCATTCTCTCTAGTTTCTCCCCTTTATGTTTAATTTGATTTATATTGAGTTGAGAACATAGTTTGAGCATTTTTAGAGGTGTTTCAAAGGATATTAATTATATCATTAATTTTATAATTCTCTGAGGGAATTTAAATAGTAAAACTATGTGGTTTTTACCACAATACCACATTAATGGACCTAGAAACTGTTTTATTCCTTTGATATAGTATTTTTATCTTTTCAGTCGAGATCTTCTCTTCCCTGTGTGTTTTCTTTTTCTCTTTGTGCACCATGAGCCATAATTCTCACAGAGATGTGTGTTGTTATGTGGAATTTGGATTCAGTATTCGTTGGAGTCTCTTTCGGTTTTATTGACCCCTTGTTATTTGAGAATGGAGGAGTTTCTGATCCTTTGTTCTAACATGTAGGTATTTCTATCTTCTCTATTTCAGCTTGTGTATTGGGTGGGGTGGGTGTAATGAGGCCTACATGGTAAAAATTGTTGAATCCAAATTTAACACAATAATAAATGAATTTATGAGAATATGGTTATGATTTTTGTTTCCTTTTATCTGTTATCTTTTATACATGTTTTGAATTTTATTGGTTTTATACTTATAAAAATCATGGCTCTTGCTAGTCTTTGTTTGCTCACATATATGTCTTGTGAATCACTAGTGTAAATTTTTAAATCTAGATAATTATTTATCCACAGTTTAATAAACTGACATCCAAATATTAAATTTGTAATATGATCACCCCAATATAATAAAAATTGAATTAAAGAATCAGGGTTTTTAAATCTGAATACACCTTGTTGTTTTGTGTGGATGTGTGCATTGTATGGTTCTGTTCATCCATGTTTTTGTGTTGTTCATGTGGTGTTCTTGATGGGAGTGTGGATGTGTGTATGGGGTGGTATGGGAGTTGAAATGGATTCTCTATTGGAGATATTGTTTGATAATGGAATAGATGAACTTGTTATGTAGTGAGACTACATCTGGGCTGTGTTTGGCTAGCAAGGCTGTTGTTTTAGGTTGTGATATGTTTATATTACTGGTTTAGATATTGTTATGTAGTGGGACTATTGAGTGTTATTATGATGACTTGTTTTTTGTTCTTATTAATCAGAGGAAGGACCTGATGTCATGACTTTGAATAACTATGATGGTAGTATTTGGATGGGTGTTCAAGGAAGGTGAGTGTGTAGTGGGTGGTTTTACCTTGGTCCCTCTTCCTCGTGTGTTATGGATGGTTTTTTTGTGTTTTCTTCTATTCAATTTTGTAGTTTCTAGGGTAAGGGATAATGTAAACATGTGGTTTGTTAATGAAATAATGATAGTTGTTGAAACAAATTGGTTGGGTGTTATGAATTGGGTGTACAACTGTTTTTGTGATTGTTCATTTAGAGGTAGAAATAATAGTTGTTTTGTGTGGGATGGATATTTGTTTAGAAAACAAACAGGTTGGGAAGAGGGGTTAGTACCTATATATATACTATCCATTTCATGTGATATCTATTCACACCCTACCAATGTTGAGTACTACATGGAGAACCCCCCCACCCCCACCCCCATTATTATGGGGGAGGGCGTCTTTCCCAACATCTTAGTGGATGGATGGATGGATCATTATTGGCTATTTTGTACTCCCTCTTCTAGGAATTGGTATCCATAGAATCTTTAGGTAGGTTTTGGTGTGGTTTTGAGGCCTAGGAGTCAGTGAACAAGGAGCTCTTTCCTAGGTTTATTTGAGACGAGGCCCAGTTGTCTATGGGTAGGATGTGATGTGGTTGTTTCCCAGAATTATGTTGGTGGGATGTGATGTGATTTCTGGCCTAGTTGTCTATGGGTGAGATTAGATGTGATTAGTGGACCATGTGTGTTAAGTTGGGGTTGTTTTGTGGGGCTTTAGGAAGAGTGTGGTAGTGTGAGGATGTTCTCCATTAGGGATGAGAAGTTAACCAGCGGGGGGTGGTGTGGAAAATACAAATACTGATGTGCATAATTCATTACTTTACATGACATGTGTTATTTTTTGGTGTCCCTTGGTGATTTTGTGGTGGTTTTTAGTCCTTGATATGTGTTATTGGTTTCTATTATTTTCTTATACGGGCTTTACTATTCTCATCCAACATGTACATGAGAGAATTTTTATTTTTCCAAATTTGTATACATGCATGCTCTCCGATGTATATAAACAATTTTCATGTTTCCATGATGATTCCATGGACCATGGTGGGTGGTACTAGCTTGGACGTTGGGAAAAGTTATTGTATCAATGTTTTGTTTTTCAATTGGTATTTAAATGGTCCAATCATTCATTTTATCAGCTACTTCTTCAAACATTAATGTGGGTTGGTTTTGGATTTATTATATATATATTTGTGTGTGTGTGTGTGTCATAGAGTTTATTGAGGTTTATGAATGTAATCACCCAATTAGAGTTTGTATAAAAAGGTTAACACATCCCTTTTTTGTTAGATTTTAATACCTTAGTGTTGGTCACCACCTCGGGGCCCACTAAAGGTGGAACTCAGGGGGTCATTATCTCCCTTTCCCATTTTCCTTCTGAGGAGGGGTATATTTGGAGGGAGGATGTTGTAAAATAATGTAATAAAAGGTTATAGTTGAGATATAGGATGGATTTTAGAGTTATTCATAGTGAATATTGTAGGGGATGGTACAGAAATAGTGATAGGTGATCATTATACATGACATTGGCCAGGGAAGATGATCTCTAATATAGGATTTTAGGTCCGGTCATGATCTAATGCAAGGAATATGAGCTTAACAATTGACCAAGTGAGGTTACACCATTTCTGTGGTAGAGACCCTGGGAAAGTACATGAATCGTGATTATATGTGTTCTTGTTTTTTTTTTGGTGTTTTTTTGAAATTAAAATAAACAATTATTTAAAATTAATCATTAATACATTCCGTAGTACTTGGTCTTAGGAGTTCCCTATTCACTTTTCAGCTATGAGACTGTGTTATCGTCGGCATGTGGTACGATCAGTTGAGGTTCGGTGGGTCAATTTGGCTGATCAGTGGGGGGTTGACTTGGAGAAGGAGGAAAACCAATGGCAGAATACACATTGTGATTTCCAATTGCGGACTCTAGGAATGTATGAAGGAACTGATTCAGATACAAAGTCAAGGAGTTGTATTGAGGAGTTAGTCTTTACATTCAAATTGATCAGTGCTCAGATGGTGTTCTGGGATCCTCTATCGGTGAGACATAAGTTTGGTGTTTTCCATCAGCAGTGGATGCTCTACCAGGGAGATATAAAGGATACAAATGTTATATGGAATGATTTTGGGAAGGAATTTTCAGAGTAATAACATTACTTGACCATGAAGGCTGAGAAGAGGATAATGCTACTCTCCCTCCCCCATGGAAGTATTTTTGTATCAGAGTATGAGATCAAATTTAGGAATCTCCTTATCATTTCTCAGGATATCTTATCAGATGAGGTGTCTCGTGTGATATTCTTAGGAGAGGAATTATCTCATTCCCTCTAGCTTGTTGTTACTCCCTTCAAGATGTCGACATACCTGAAGGTCCAGAAGAAAGATGAAGTGGTTGAGAGAATTCACTAGTGAGGAATTCTAATGCAAGAGGAGATCCAATATAGTTCTATGATGGTAAATGATTCTAGAAGCATGCCTCTGGTGCTAAGGCCCTCAAGGTTTCATCCAATGGGGAGTGGACCTCAGTAGTTTTAATTTCATCCTTCGGGTCTCCATGATTTCCCATAGGGTTGGGACTAAGATTTTTTGCATGTGGACGACCTAAAAACCATTATAGTCAAGGCCCAGTTTGAGCTAAATATGGTGGGGGTGGGGAGGCTCAGCACCTGCCTTAGAAACAACTTTTATCTAGACCATTTCAGCACTAGGGACAATAGGATCTTACTCCAACGAAGGTAGATAGAGTAGGTGGGGTCTGACCTCATCGTGTTCCTCAGGTACCATGACCTAGATGTGGTCAAGGTGGTATTCGAGAGTAGAGGTGTATAAGATATGTGCATGGAAAGTTTCACACCATAAAGGCAGCAGTTCTATCAGGTCCATAGATCATTCGAGGTACGATCAGTGCATTCAGTACCATTTCTTGTCCATTATTTTACTTAGGAGCTTCACAGTCCCTTATTTAACCCACTCTAGTCCATGATGTTGGAAAAAACATAGAGATACTTTTTGTTCCCTTGGTATTGAGTACAGAAGTTTGAGGTTAGACTAGAATGATTGATGTTTTCTTTGGATGTAGGCCGATGTTGGGGCCACATCAGTCTAGTGGGGATCTATTTATAGTATAGATGAAGCTATATGATGACATCCATGGAAGTAATTGGTTGTTTTCCATGGATGTTATCATCTACTTCTTCTATATGAGAGTTGGGTTTTAGGATATGGATGTCCAACTTCTATTTTTCATTGGTGAACGGGGTTTTTAGATGGGAATTCAGTATGTATATCCTATTCTTTTCTTATTGGTTGAAGCGTCATTAGAATAAATGTATACTAAGATGGTGAGGGTTCCTAGAGCTATTGGGGGTTCTTGTATTTTTTCCCAAGGAGGTAGTGACTCTACCCCCTCCATATGATGTCATGTTCTGGATAGAGATAAAGCACAATGATTCTCTAATTTTGATGGATACTTATCGGATGTAACTTTATGAGCTGTGAGAGATAAGGATTAAAATTTATGATCCGATGATGAAGGGATTTATCTAGCCCATTGTATTTCTTGGGGGTGTTACCATCTTGTTATAGAAGACCGAAAATGGTGGTATGAGGCTGTTTTTAGACTACCATTGGATGAATCACGTAATGGTCATGAATTTTTTCCCTTGTTTTAGGAAAGGTGATCTTTTTGACTAGCTGAGGGGAGAAAGTTAGTTTTCTAAGATCGATCTACATTATGGGTATCACCAGATGATGGTGAAGGAGGGTGACATAGTTAATATTGATATTTGATGAAGTTATGTGTACGTAGAGTTCCTAGTTATGTTTTTTAGTTTTACAAATGCACTAGTTGTGTTTGTGGGACTTATAAACTTCATCATTCATGAGTTATTGAAATAGATTTTCGTCATTTTCATCAATTAAATTTTGATCTAATCGAAGTGTGAGGAGGATCATTACTAGAATCATTGGACTATTTGGGATGTCTTTATGTGCCACCATATCTATGAAATGTTGTCCTAGTGAAGGTTTTGGACATGGGAGTTCCACTTCCATGGATATGTGGCATCTCTTCAGGGTATAACAGGTGATCCATTGATGTTCGAGTCACTAGTTTCTTAGGGAGAACCCAATAATGTGTCATAGTTCCATAGTTTTCTATGTATTGAAGGATATTACCAGAGACTTGTACCCAATTTCTCTCAAGTGGTAGCTCCATTGAAAGCTCTTACCAGAATAGACTAGGCATTATGTAGAGTGACTAGTGTTAGGTATCTTTCATCTACCTTATGGGGAAGTTGTTCAGTGCTCCAAGGCTCTGGTTTCCAGTGGAAGAGGTGATGTTCAATGGTTTTTTGATGCTTACCAAAGAGGATTCGGGTTTTTGTTAGTACACTTATAGTGAGTTGTATCTTATGGGTCTAGGCAGTTACGTCCACATAAACATAACTATTCCACCCATGATCTAGATCTAGAAGTGGTCATTCTCATGCTAAAGAGGTTTCAACGTTAACTTATTAGGGGGAGCACTTTTTGGTGTTCACAGATCAGAAGATTGTGAGGTATATCTTATCCTAGAGAGATCTGAACTTTCGACAGTGAATATGGATCGAGATTCTTTTGGATAATAATTTTGATATCTCTTACACCTTAGGAAAGGTGAATGTTTCGGTCGATGACTTGATTAGGATGTTGCCTAAGGCGGTAGTTCGTAAATAATAGGATGATTTGAGGGTGATGAAGGAGTTCGTTGCCTTTTACATAGATGTATGAATGGGTGGATATGGAGACTATATTTTTCAAATGACGGTGGAGTAATCTCTACGGTAGTAGGTGGAGGAGTCTCAATGGTGAGACTCGGAGGTAGAGGTGATGCATGATTTAATTGAATGGGGGGATGTTGTAGAGGGGTGGTCATAGGATGGATAAAATAATTTGGTATTTCATTTAAATTTTTGTGTCCAAGGGGTGATGTGTGAGGGAGTTATCAATGAGTTTCAAATCCCACCCTAATTAGTACATCCAGGAGCTTCCAAGATGTATTGCGGCATCCAAGAGTAGTTTTTTTTCCTAGAGATAAAGAATGTTATGGAAACCTTTGTAGTGATGTTCTTCATGTCCCATCATGTGAAGGATGAGAACCAATTTCCTAGTGTTTTGTTTCATCTCTTACATTTCTATGAGTTGAAGTGGGATGAAATCTCAATGGATTTCGTCATAGTATTACTTAGGGCCCAGGGAGGATGTGATGCAATCTGGGTTGTAGTTGATCAGCTGATGAAATCAACTCACTTATTAGAAAATAAAGAGTTGAAAACAATTTATTCCTCAGTGAGAAGGTATATGGATGTGTTGGTGTGGATGTATGGGATTCTTAGAATCTTTATATAATATATGAATATGTGATTTACCACGTGAGTCTGTAAGGGATTACATCATTCTTTTGGGACTCAATTAATCCTCAGCACTACTTTCCACACTCAGATAGTTAGGAAAACATAACGGACAATCTAGACATTGGAGGAAATGTTGTAGGAATGAATCCTAAAATTTGGTGTGTGTTGGGTGTGAAACATTCCCTTGGTAGAGTTTTCTTTCAATAATAGACATCACACATGTATTGGTATGTATTTGTTCTTGGCCTTGTATTGGATACCATTTTTTTCACCTTTGTGTTGGACAGATGTTGGGGAGGAACATGTTATTGGACTCGACATGGTATAGAGTACGATCGAGAAGGTGAAGCTTTCCTGTGAGAGGATAAAGTCTTCAAAAGACTAAAAGATTTCATGTGAAGATCATAGGAGATGTACCATGGAGTTTAAGGTTGGAGACCACATTTTCTTGAAGGGTTCCCCTCAACGTGGGTAGGAGTGTCTAGGAAAAGGGAGCAATATTCCACCCATGTTCATCGAACCTTTTGATGTGTCAGGAAAAGTTGGTGAGATGGACTAACAGTTGGTGTTTCCACCATATTTTGAGAGGATCCACAACTTCCTTCATTTCTACCAACTTCATCAGTATCTATATAATGACTCCCACTTCATTGACTGGGGAGAGTTGGATATCAAGGATGATGCAACGTTCATGGAGTGATTATTGAAGGTCCATAATTATTAGGATAAGGTGAAACAAGGATAGATTATCCCATTGGGCTTTGTGTTACGGTGTTATAATTGCATGTAAGATAGTACTTGGGAGCAAGAAGCATGGATCTGTGCCCAACACCTAATTTGTTTTGGTTTTTCTTATGTTCATTGCCTATGATGTACTACATGAACCTTGACTTCTATGAGAAGAGGTGTTTTCTTGTTACTTAATGTGTGATCGATCATGAAATGTAGAATGGGGAGGACCAGATTCCAATCTAGGTGCACTAAATGAGATGTGATTGAACCCGTGCGGGAAAGTTAGTGCCACCCAGAGTGGATATTATCTTGACATGGAAGACGAAATTACCTAAATCACAAGACTGGAAAGTTAGTTCAAGTGTGGTGAAACTTTTGGATTATTGGATTAATAGATTTGGGAGTATGTGTTCATAGATATTGATGTTTCACACCATCATTAGAATGACACATGGTAGTTTATCTATGATAGGTATCTTTCAGAGAGGTTGTTCGAATCCCTGTTTCATATAGGTTTGGTTTTGAATTTTTGAGGGCGAGAATAGTTTGAGATGTATCTAATGTTTTTTCCTGGACCTCCCTGGTCCATCACTTTGTCAAAATCATAATACTAGGGTGTTCTTGTAACACCCCGAGCTTCCACGATACGCTTCTCATTCAATAATGCAATAGCTTGCATTGTACGCAAGTTCGAGTTCTAACACACCGCAACTAATCAAAATAGCCGTTATGAATAGTAATAACCACTTTTTTAAAATTATAGAAATTTTATATTTCAAAATGGACTTCATTTTTGTATTCGTAATATCGAAATTAGCCTATGTTGAATTTTTGGTATTTTTCTGAGAACTTCTAATTTTTTATGAATAGTGAAAAATACATAAAAACAACTTTTTTAATCAAAATAATTTATACAGATAAATTATACTATTTAGTGGTTTTAAGGTATAATTAGAAAATATTTTTACCATTTTATCCAATGGTGGTCATTAGAATTAATTTAACATTGAAATTGGACATAAACAATTGCCAAACTTTTGATATAAATTGTTTCTTAAAAACACGCTATTTGTTGTAACAGCGGGAATTAATTATGAAATTAATTAATACAACTTATATGTTTGGAATTTTGTAAAATAGACATCATTTTTGAATTCGGAATATCAATTATAGCTTAGGGTGAAATTTTGGCCTTATTCTGAAAAACTTCAATTTTTGATGAATAGTGAAACCACTAAGTGGTAGTTAAATAACTGATTTTTCGTTTAAATGAAATATTACAACTTCTGTGATTTGATTTTCAAAAATCCGACATACATGGTTGTCATTAAGAAGTAAAATGTGGTTCAATGAGATCAAAATAATTTTTTGGTGAATAGTAACTTTTAAGTTCTTAATCGCGATTAGTGGTAATTAGTGTAGTTTAAGGTATAAATAATACATTAATAATATGAAATGACCTAGACACATGTCCCAACCTCATTGGTTGAGTCATGGCCGACCAAGACAAGCCATGGCCTAACTTGGGGACCCCATGGATCCACTTTTGTTGGGAAATAACATAAATTACTTTTTATTTAATGTTAAAGTGAAAATGACACTAACATAAATTGTTCTACTAAAACAATTTTTAATTGGGGTTATACAAGTCCAAATTTTGATTATAAATAGTAATTGGAAAGCTAAAAAGATTTCCTACATCATAGTATTTGTTTTATAATTTTTAGACATTAAATAAATTAAAGTATTTATGACATAATAATGATGCAGCGATGACATCATTATTTGACGATTTAAATAAAATGAGAAGATAATGCAAAATCCGAGGCTTACACTTGTCCAAAGCCTATTGGATGAAGATATTTCGAAACCTTATCACCTTAGCCTCGAATTATATAGATGTGGGACCTTTAGAATCCGAAAATCATTTTGAAATAATGTAACATTTCATTACTTTCCAAAAGTGCCCCTCCTCTCCACTTATAAAAGGCCCCCACCTCTCCCACCTTATTCACACCATCAAGCCATTTGGCTCGGCCAAACTCTGCCCAAATACTCTCCCAACATTCCTTCCTTACTCCTAGAAACCTCACTTTGGGCAGAACTCTTCCCAAGGAAGCTTTTAGCTCAAATCAAAAAGAGTTACCCGATTTTGAGGTAATGTCTTTTCTAATGTTGTTTTGTTTTATTTTTCTTCTCCAACCCCCTAAACTCTTTTTATTCATTTCTTTTGTAACAACACCAGTATCCTCAATATACTAGGATGTTGTTATAAGAAGGATTCGAGCTACACTTACACACACCTACATCTAATGGTTAAAGAACATATGGTTTCTGTGGATGGCGAATTTCTGCCTCACGAAACGATGATTGTTCAACACTCATATAACACCTCCAAAGGTGGCCATTAAGATGTCACTATTTTTATATATGATATATAATATGTTTTTGTTTTACTTATTCTTCTGTATTTCTCATTTATGGCATACTTTATGATTTCCATTATGGGTAAAACGCGATAATTTCATTTTAGGAAGTGCGGACTACCGCCCCCTCAAAGTGATTTGAATCGTTAATGCCATGTGTGGGATGTATAAAGGATGGAGTAAATGGTATTATACACTATATTATACTGGAATTATATTATACATTTATATCATTATGATTTCATTCCATTAAATATGAAATTGAAATGAAAGTAGCGTTCATGCGTACGTACGGCTTACCGTCTCCATGAACGGTGCATTTCATTTCTTACCTCTAAATGTTACGTAATATTATAAATGAATGTATATACTGTATATATATGATATATATGATATCTACATCATTAATATAATTCTGGATATAATGGATATTTCACCACATGAACAACTTATAATTATAAGAAGTTTATTGTTGACTCATGTACCAAAGATCGACAAAACGACCGTTATTAACTTAAATAATTACATAATGTTCATAACATTATAATAAGTGATATAAAAAGGATAATGAAATTGAAAATGGTTCTTAATAAGGTAGATATTAACTCTAGTTTATTATTCAGGAGGTTAAAGAACGGTTGAGTCAAGTCGGACACAAGGTAAGGGAACTTCTTAACCCAACTTCCATTCTTTGGGTTAATCTCCTACTTTCAAATTATGTCATGATATTATTATGTCCTATCTTGTATTTTTACATTATTTATGTGTACCTATAGTGAATACACATAATAGATATATTTTATTTAAAAATTATCTTTTAAAGTACTTCGTCTCAATCTCCTTTCATTGAGGCATATTTGGTTTTATACACAAATTTCTTTTATACGGTGTATAAACCCCTTTGACTTTTACGGTTATTCAAAAGGAATCTTTTTATACAAAGCGTTTTGCTAAACGACAAAAGGGAATGTTTTTCTTTCCGTACTTATGCGGCGACAACGACTTCTCCGCCGCCGTGACCATTATTTGAGTTTCGGCTTCCTCTACAAGCCATCATTTTTTTAACGAAAAATAAATACAAAGTTTTAACTTTCTTTTATTTTGGTATTGAAAATGGTTTTGAAAGTGTTTTTATTATATCAATGTGTTGTATTGATATCTTGTGATTGAAATGTGGAAATGTTATGTTTACATTATGCATGTTTTATGTGATACAATTATGTTATGGTTTATGATATGTTTAAACCTATTCATATGAGGAATGTATTGGACTTAATAAGTGACGGGTGGAGCCCGCTATAGCTCCTCGATGCATCGGCAGGTCTCATGAGACAACTAGACGTGGAATTGGCCGAGGCCCTTTCCCAATTTGATTTATGGTTTTGGCCGAGGCCTTAATCATTTTAGATGTCTTGGCCGAGGCCTTGACAAAATGTTTCAGAATGTCCGGCATTATACATTCCATCATTATGAAAGTGGTTATTGATATTGCATGTGATTATTCGACCAGTAGAATATCCATGTGAAGAAGTAAATGGCATTATCTCATTTTACTTTTGCCATATTATGTTGAAGTTCATGTTTAAAAGGCTTTTGTTTTAGTTATACATTGCCTTAAATGTTAATGTTTATTTATGAAAGCTTCCGCATTATTTTTATCCTTACTGAGCATCTGAGCTCACCCCTTTCAATGTTTTAATATTTTCCAGGATGTGAAGAAGTATTTTATGAATGACCTGCAGGGATAGTCGGAAGAGGATATGAGTGTGGACTATGGAGACTTTGTTATTGTAGTTTTTCACTTTTTGATGTAATGAAAGACTTATGAATGTATCTAGTGTTTCCAAGGCTACTAAACTAATCGGTCTTTCGAGACTTGATCCTTTGTGATCATGCCAATGTTACGAAGTAATGCACCGACTCTGGGTAGCTGGGGTCGGGGCGTTACAGTTGGTATCAGAGGCAGTTTAGTACTAACCTTGGAAGCTAGATTTAGATAAACTCTGATTAGAGCACATAGCCCAAAGATAGACTTTGAGGATTAGTATAGAAGAACTTCCTAGAATTTTAGTATTGTAGAGATGTTGTGAGTTTTCCGAGCAATACATCCCTGTCTGGATACGAGCAGGTAGAGGTGGCTCTGGCACAGATGTACCTAGGGGTAAAACCCGAAAACACCGCTTTGAGCTAGACTCAAACGGGAACTGGTGCACGACAACGGGCCTTGCTGCACTCTTGGTTATGACACTCCCGGGGGATATGCTTAGGATAATTCTCATTTTCTTTACAAACCATTATGTAAGGTTTATGAGTACATACTTCCTCAAAGGAAACATTTCTTTTTATGATTATGGATTATATCCATAAATAGTTCAATTTATGTTAAGTATTATACAAGTATGGAATTATGTATTTTGATTCATAAACTAATCTGGATTATGCCATTGTTTAGAAATGGCGCCTAGTAGAAGGAATGGAAACTGTATCAATGCACGAACTCCGTGTAGGGATTGCCCTCCTGCTCAAGATAATTATTGTGGACCTGGAGATACAACTGGTGCTGATCAACTTATTACCATACTGGGACAACTCACGCAGGTTATGAATAACAACCTTACTCGTATGGAGCACCCTGATTCGCAACGTGGAGGATCAATGCTAGACCGTTTCATGAGGCAACAACCGCCAACCTTCAATGGGAGTACAAATCCTACAGTAGCTGAGCAATGGATAAATTCCTTAGAGAAAATATTCCATGCCTTGGGGAGTAGTGAAAGGGAGAAGGTTGTCATGGCAGTTTACCGCCTCACTGGAGATGCCGATCAGTGGTGGTCACTGATTCAAAACACAAAGGAAGATGATGACGTATCGAATATGGAATGGAGGGAGTTCAAAGAGCTTTTCTTAGAAAAATACTTTCCTCGTGACCATCGAGCAGATATGGAAAGGCAATTTCTGAGTCTGAGGCAGAAGGAGGATGAGAATGTCGCAAAGTATGAGGCTAACTTTACAAGGTTAGCGAGGCATGCTGCCGATTATATACGTAACCCAAGGAGTAAGATTGATCGTTTCTTTGATGGGTTAAAACCATTTCTCCGACGAGCTTTAGTATCACAATCCTTCTCATCATACCAAGATATAGTCTCATGTGCTATCAAGACAGAAAAGGAATTCTCTAAGTCTTATGACAACAAAGTAAAGCAAGAGAAGAAGAGAACGGTGGAACAAGAGACAGATAAAGGGAAAAAGGGAAAGAAGGATTTTCCATTATGTGATAATTGTGGGAAGAATCACCCTGGTACTTGCCTAAAAGGAATGGGAGTCTGTTATAAATGTGGAGAAAAAGGTCAACAGGCACGTGATTGCAAGGGAAAGAAAGAGGCTGTCAAAGTTGAATGCTACAATTGTAGAGAAATGGGTCATTACGCAAATGAATGTCCTAAGCGTCAAGGAATCTTACCTCAGAAAAGGCCAAGGGATCAAGGACAATCTTATGCTATTACTACAGTTGAAGCAGAATAACTAATGTATTGATGCTTTCGGACTCATGGATTATATTCTGGTTATTAGAATAATGTGATCTATATAAGGATTGTACTGCAGTACTTGTTGGTTTCAGTAAGGTTTTAATATGATTAAGGTAATCATATTTTTAGTATGTGACAATAAGAGAAACTTTTCTTTGTTTGGGGAATCTGATGTTACAATTGATTTTGGAATTAAGAGACCTTTTAGAGAAAGTTTGGACAGAGGTATTTTGGATAACTATAAATGTTGGGATGGATTAAGTTGAACTTTGAATAGTATTGTTTAAGGTTAAAACTTTTCTGAAGATTATTTCTGGAATACTATAATACTATATTTTTAGAAAAAGGACAACCTGCAGGGTGGGGAATAACCCGTCGCGTCGGACACAGCTGCAGGAATCGAACCCACAACCATAGTGCGACAAGCCTTTATTTCCTACCACTAGCCTACAGGAAGTCCCTGGTTATTACAAAATCGTTTTACTAATCTAAATGGTATGTGTTAACATTTGGAACCTTATACAATTAGGATAAATAGAATATTTTTGAGTTCCGTTACCATTTGGAGTAAAAGTTGGGTTTGTGGTAAAAATTTATTAACGAATGAAAGTATACATAACAAGTATGTATATTCCCCTACGTTCTTAGTAAATCTCATAAATAAATTCCTCAACATTATAAAAGGTAACTTAAAACAAAAATGTTGTCGGTTAACTTTTCCAACTGGGGATTCAATGACCGTTTAACCAATCACAAGTTTGTGATTTTCTTGTGGTTAAACATTCTCCTAATCCTGTTTTCTATAACTCTCCATCAGACCTTGATGGTTTGTTTCTCCTCCATATCCATATTTTCATAGAATCCTAGAATGGGCTATATCGGGTGACCTTTGTACTTATCCTGCTTTCTTTTAATGTTATATATTTATTAACCTTATTTCCGATGTGGGTTTTCCACAAAAGTATTTTCTATTTTCAGCCTTTTATTATCAAAGAAAAATTTCAAATTGCGAGGACGCAATTTATTGAAGGAGGGGAGAATGTAACACCCCGAGCTTCCACGATACGCTTCTCATTCAATAATGCAATAGCTTGCATTGTACGCAAGTTCGAGTTCTAACACACCGCAACTAATCAAAATAGCCGTTATGAATAGTAATAACCACTTTTTTAAAATTATAGAAATTTTATATTTCAAAATGGACTTCATTTTTGTATTCGTAATATCGAAATTAGCCTATGTTGAATTTTTGGTATTTTTCTGAGAACTTCTAATTTTTTATGAATAGTGAAAAATACATAAAAACAACTTTTTTAATCAAAATAATTTATACAGATAAATTATACTATTTAGTGGTTTTAAGGTATAATTAGAAAATATTTTTACCATTTTATCCAATGGTGGTCATTAGAATTAATTTAACATTGAAATTGGACATAAACAATTGCCAAACTTTTGATATAAATTGTTTCTTAAAAACACGCTATTTGTTGTAACAGCGGGAATTAATTATGAAATTAATTAATACAACTTATATGTTTGGAATTTTGTAAAATAGACATCATTTTTGAATTCGGAATATCAATTATAGCTTAGGGTGAAATTTTGGCCTTATTCTGAAAAACTTCAATTTTTGATGAATAGTGAAACCACTAAGTGGTAGTTAAATAACTGATTTTTCGTTTAAATGAAATATTACAACTTCTGTGATTTTATTTTCAAAAATCCGACATACATGGTTGTCATTAAGAAGTAAAATGTGGTTCAATGAGATCAAAATAATTTTTTGGTGAATAGTAACTTTTAAGTTCTTAATCGCGATTAGTGGTAATTAGTGTAGTTTAAGGTATAAATAATACATTAATAATATGAAATGACCTAGACACATGTCCCAACCTCATTGGTTGAGTCATGGCCGACCAAGACAAGCCATGGCCTAACTTGGGGACCCCATGGATCCACTTTTGTTGGGAAATAACATAAATTACTTTTTATTTAATGTTAAAGTGAAAATGACACTAACATAAATTGTTCTACTAAAACAATTTTTAATTGGGGTTATACAAGTCCAAATTTTGATTATAAATAGTCATTGGAAAGCTAAAAAGATTTCCTACATCATAGTATTTGTTTTATAATTTTTAGACATTAAATAAATTAAAGTATTTATGACATAATAATGATGCAGCGATGACATCATTATTTGACGATTTAAATAAAATGAGAAGATAATGCAAAATCCGAGGCTTACACTTGTCCAAAGCCTATTGGATGAAGATATTTCGAAACCTTATCACCTTAGCCTCGAATTATATAGATGTGGGACCTTTAGAATCCGAAAAGCATTTTGAAATAATGTAACATTTCATTACTTTCCAAAAGTGCCCCTCCTCTCCACTTATAAAAGGCCCCCACCTCTCCCACCTTATTCACACCATCAAGCCATTTGGCTCGGCCAACCTCTGCCCAAATACTCTCCCAACATTCCTTCCTTACTCCTAGAAACCTCACTTTGGGCAGAACTCTTCCCAAGGAAGCCTTTAGCTCAAATCAAAAAGAGTTACCCGATTTTGAGGTAATGTCTTTTCTAATGTTGTTTTGTTTTATTTTTCTTCTCCAACCCCCTAAACTCTTTTTATTCATTTCTTTTGTAACAACACCAGTATCCTCAATATACTAGGATGTTTTTATAAGAAGGATTCGAGCTACACTTACACACACCTACATCTAATGGTTAAAGAACATATGGTTTCTGTGGATGGCGAATTTCTGCCTCACGAAACGATGATTGTTCAACACTCATATAACACCTCCAAAGGTGGCCATTAAGATGTCACTATTTTTATATATGATATATAATATGTTTTTGTTTTACTTATTCTTCTGTATTTCTCATTTATGGCATACTTTATGATTTCCATTATGGGTAAAACGCGATAATTTCATTTTAGGAAGTGCGGACTACCGCCCCCTCAAAGTGATTTGAATCGTTAATGCCATGTGTGGGATGTATAAAGGATGGAGTAAATGGTATTATACACTATATAATACTGGAATTATATTATACATTTATATCATTATGATTTCATTCCATTAAATATGAAATTGAAATGAAAGTAGCGTTCATGCGTACGTACGGCTTACCGTCTCCATGAACGGTGCATTTCATTTCTTACCTCTAAATGTTACGTAATATTATAAATGAATGTATATACTGTATATATATGATATATATGATATCTACATCATTAATATAATTCTGGATATAATGGATATTTCACCACATGAACAACTTATAATTATAAGAAGTTTATTGTTGACTCATGTACCAAAGATCGACAAAACGACCGTTATTAACTTAAATAATTACATAATGTTCATAACATTGTAATAAGTGATATAAAAAGGATAATGAAATTGAAAATGGTTCTTAATAAGGTAGATATTAACTCTAGTTTATTATTCAGGAGGTTAAAGAACGGTTGAGTCAAGTCGGACACAAGGTAAGGGAACTTCTTAACCCAACTTCCATTCTTTGGGTTAATCTCCTACTTTCAAATTATGTCATGATATTATTATGTCCTATCTTGTATTTTTACATTATTTATGTGTACCTATAGTGAATACACATAATAGATATATTTTATTTAAAAATTATCTTTTAAAGTACTTCGTCTCAATCTCCTTTCATTGAGGCATATTTGGTTTTATACACAAATTTCTTTTATACGGTGTATAAACCCCTTTGACTTTTACGGTTATTCAAAAGGAATCTTTTTATACAAAGCGTTTTGCTAAACGACAAAAGGGAATGTTTTTCTTTCCGTACTTATGCGGCGACAACGACTTCTCCGCCGCCGTGACCATTATTTGAGTTTCGGCTTCCTCTACAAGCCATCATTTTTTTAACGAAAAATAAATACAAAGTTTTAACTTTCTTTTATTTTGGTATTGAAAATGGTTTTGAAAGTGTTTTTATTATATCAATGTGTTGTATTGATATCTTGTGATTGAAATGTGGAAATGTTATGTTTACATTATGCATGTTTTATGTGATACAATTATGTTATGGTTTATGATATGTTTAAACCTATTCATATGAGGAATGTATTGGACTTAATAAGTGACGGGTGGAGCCCGCTATAGCTCCTCGATGCATCGGCAGGTCTCATGAGACAACTAGACGTGGAATTGGCCGAGGCCCTTTCCCAATTTGATTTATGGTTTTGGCCGAGGCCTTAATCATTTTAGATGTCTTGGCCGAGGCCTTGACAAAATGTTTCAGAATGTCCGGCATTATACATTCCATCATTATGAAAGTGGTTATTGATATTGCATGTGATTATTCGACCAGTAGAATATCCATGTGAAGAAGTAAATGGCATTATCTCATTTTACTTTTGCCATATTATGTTGAAGTTCATGTTTAAAAGGCTTTTGTTTTAGTTATACATTGCCTTAAATGTTAATGTTTATTTATGAAAGCTTCCGCATTATTTTTATCCTTACTGAGCATCTGAGCTCACCCCTTTCAATGTTTTAATATTTTCCAGGATGTGAAGAAGTATTTTATGAATGACCTGCAGGGATAGTCGGAAGAGGATATGAGTGTGGACTATGGAGACTTTGTTATTGTAGTTTTTCACTTTTTGATGTAATGAAAGACTTATGAATGTATCTAGTGTTTCCAAGGCTACTAAACTAATCGGTCTTTCGAGACTTGATCCTTTGTGATCATGCCAATGTTACGAAGTAATGCACCGACTCTGGGTAGCTGGGGTCGGGGCGTTACAGTTCTGGAAAGAAACAGTAGCACATTTCAAGAGTTTTCCAAAATTCCAGCATTCCATAGAAAACTCAGGGTGTTAGTAGGTAAGGGATTCAGTAGGTCGGTTCATTAATGACATATGGCGTCAATATGTTTGGGCATCATTAGGTTAGGGAATTGGTAGTTCAGGTCACCGATGACTTAGGGCTTCAGTTGGTTAGGGTTTCGGTGACTCATGGAATTAGTAAGATATGGCGTCACTTACTCAAGGTGTCAGTAGGTTGGGAGCCAGTGAGTGGTTTCAATGGGTTATGTTGGTGACTCATGTTAGTGCCTCGTGTCGATGACTCGTCTTCAGGAGTCACATAGTTGACTCACATTACTGATTCACATTTTTGGGTTAGGTTTTAAGGACTCGCTATTAGTGACTCACCCATCAGTGAGTCATTTCCGTCTTTTTATAGTATTTCCAGCTTCTCCCCATTATGTTTTATTTGCTGTAAATTTCATTTAAACCCTAATTTCATCATTTCAAAACGACATTAAGAGGATATTAGTTATATCATTAATATCCAAACACTCATGGGGAATTAAAATAGTCAAAATCTATGGTCTTTACCACAATAATACTTTAATTTCCCTTGAAACAGTTTCCTTCTGTTCATATAGAATCTCTCTCTTCTAAGACAAGATATTATCTTACATTTTTGTTTTCCATTTCACTTGGTACACTATAATCTATTATTCTATGTGGAGTCATGTGTTCTGTTGTATTATTTGGATTCGGTCTTCCTTGGAGTCTCATTCTCTTTCCACGGCCCCCAGTTCTTGGTGCAAGGAGGAGTTTATGATCGTTTGTTTCTCCAACTAAGGGTTTCCTTCATCTCTCTATTAAATTATTTATCATGTAGGGTGGGTGTAATGATGGATTCTTGGTGAAAATACCTAAATAAAAATTCGAATAAGTAATACATGAGGGGTGGGGATGATAATTATGTTGTTTGTTTATTTTTATCTATTATCAATGATCCATGCTGTGAATTGTATGGGTTATATACTTCTGAAAATCATGGTTGTTTGTGGTATTTTACTGAGCACCTGTATGGATTGGAATCACTGAAGTAAATTTTAAAATATAGTTAATCTAATTTACCTAGTTAAATAGATGGATTCCCGTGATTAAAATTGTTTTATTATCACCCCTAAATAATGAAATCGTTATTAAAAAACGTGGGTTGATAAATCTGAATACACCTTGTTATTCGGTGTGGTTGGGTTTTGTGTATGGGTCAATTATAACTTGTGTTTGCGTTGGTCAAGTGGTTTTGTATCTTGGAGTGTGACTATGTCTATGGGTTATAACGGTCATCGTAATGGATTCTCCGGTTGAGATATTGCTTGATTGATGAATGGATGAACATTTTATATAGTGGGCCTGCATTTGGGAATTGAGGTTGTAGTTTAGGTATGTTCTTTCTTTTTATTACTGAGTGTGTTGTTGATGAAGGACCCCGAAATACCCCCTGAGGGGAGGGGTGAATCTGGGCATCAACGTTTTCCTTCATAATGTTTTGGATCTTGTTCCCACATTGTTAGGAAGCTGTTAAATCTGTAAGATAAAAGAAAACATTGAGATAACACAAGACCTTTACACGGTTCACCGCAAAGGGCTACGTCTAAGAAGCATATGCCCACAATGTGTCGATCATAACTAAATCTACTAATCTTTACCAGTTGTGGAGTACAAGATTTTGGACACTGTCCCTCTATTCCAGGAACACTGCCCTTACAAATGTTCAGGTATGAATCAACACTTCTCTCAAAACACTTCCATAAACTTCCCCAATCTCACTACTGTGGGAGAACTCTAACTCAGTTTATCGACATGAAGGTGTCTTCAATAGATTGGAATAGAATTATTTGTCACTATCAAGCACTAGAAACATATTTCATCAAGGAACTAATTAGTTTCTTACTAAAATACCAAACCACTCTTCACTGATACTCCAAAACAACCCTTCACAATGCCCCTTCGCAATGATCAATCCTTCACATAGTTCAGTGCCTTGTGTAGTACAACCCTTTATGAAGCTCACTGATCCAACATAGAACCCCCCATTGTAGAGACCCAAAGCTTGACGTACATGGACATTACATTACTTTTGTGGAATACATAGTACAAAACAAAAATACACACACAAGGACGGTAATAGTTTAGTGTCTTTGGAAACTCGGAATATAATATTCTAATCGTGGTGAAAGATCTTCAACATCTCCCATAAAGATCTTCCATTTGTTTTCTTACCTAAAACCTTTCATTATATCCTGGTGAAAAGAAAACATAAAAGGGTGAAATCAAATGCTCAGAAAGGGTAAACAAAATAAATATCAATCACATCATATTCATAAGAACATAACATTTTGGAAATCCTAACCTGCAAAAGAGGTCATAATATCATAACATGGGATAAATCATATTAGTGAAATGTAATCCCAATAATCATAACATAAAACATGAAACTTTGTGTCATACACACATAATCATAAAGAATCATTTCTTGTTAGTCAAGACTCATTTCCATGACTATCTTAGTGGAAAAAGTCCATTTCTGAACCGAGTTCACTCCTCGTTTTAGTCCTATTTCACCGAACTGGTTTAACCTGCCATTCCAGCCATATCTATCTCATGAGATATAAAGTCTTCACCCAATGCATTGGAGGGAGATATAGGTCTCACCCTTCTCATAATGATATCATTCTTATGTGTGCCACAAAATCATAAACCATACATCATAACATAACCCATGTAATAAAAATGGGATTCATAAACATCGTGACATCATAAAATAATTCATATAAGATATTGGAATTCATAAAAATAATTTCATCAGAACATAATCAAATAAATGTAATAATAGGGATATAAACTGAACCCTATATTATCTTATATGGAAAATAATTTTGATAAAACACTTGAACTCCATTCTTGAGGAAAATATCCTTTTTACTTCAAAAACACTTTTCTTTTCTTAACAAGTCATACAATTATAAACTAAAAAAAGTTGATTAAAAATAAACGTGAAAACTTGTAAAGGAATCTTCTTGGAAAGAATGTTTTAAAATCCATTCATGCCGTATAAGTTAAAAAAACACTATTCTCATACTTTTGTCAGAAAAGTCAAAAAGTACCTCGTGTGAAAAACGAAAATAGATTCCTTTCATATCTTTTACTAAAAACTCACTAAAGGGTAAAATTGGATTTAAACAATTTTAGATGGATGTAAATAATATTAAATATTTAGGAAACATGGATGTGGATGATAAAATACACCCCAGTAAATACCAAAGTATAAACAATCTCAGATAAAAATGAGATTGTGAGATTTTCCCTTACCTTAGGTCCAATTTGCTTCGTAAGTGTCTGAACCTCCTGTATAATGATTTAAATAATGTCATTGACTTATTAAAGAATCATATTAATTGTTATTATATCATATATGGTTGACTTATGACTTTATATTACCCATTCTTAGGTAAATTAATGTTAAAGTAACGTTTTGGGTAAAATCATCTTATTTTTCGTACATGTTTGGACTTGTTGTAATTGATGTTATTATTACATATATCATGATTTAGTTACCTCCAAAATGGAAATCATGATTTATATATCATATAAATTCATTATTTATCCATAATATACAAGCATTTATAATAGTACATTACATATGGAGGTAAGAAATGAAACGCACCGTTCATGGAGACGATAAGACATACGTACGCATGAACGCTACCTTCATTTCTATTTCTTATTTTAATAGAATTAAAACATAATTATACATAGGTATATTATAATTCCATTATAATATAATATCATTAACCACATCCTTTATACATCCCACATAAGGTATTAACGAATCACATCACTTTGAGGGGGCGGTAGTCCGCACTTCCTCAAATGAGATTATCATATTTATTGACTGTGGAAACTGTAAAGGCTTGGTATAATTAGGAAGTAAATAAGAATAAGGAAATCATAAACATAATATATATTATATATAAATACATTTCCATCATAATTTCCACCATGAGAGGTGGTAGGAGAAAATTGAATAATCATCGTTTCGTGAGGCGTTAGTTTTCCATCACAGAAACATTATGTTCTTCATCCATTAGATGGAGGTGTGTGTAAGTTTAGTTCTAATAATTCTCTTAAAAACATCCAAGAATATTTATGATATTGGTTTTGTTACAAAATAAAGGATTAAAAAGAGTTTAGGGGTTGGAGAATTAGAATAAATGAAAAAAACTTAAGAGAAACGGTTACCTTTAATTTTGGTAACTTCCTTTGGTTTGAACCAAAAAGACTTCTTGGAGAGTCTTATGCCTAATTTAAGGATTCAAGTGGGTAAGATAGGGATGTAGGGAGGTTTTTTGGTAAGATTTTGGACGAGACAAAAGGCTTGATAGGTGTGTGGAATTGCATAGAAGTGGTCTCCTTTTATAAGGGAGTGGAGGGGCTCTTTAGGAAACTGTGAAAACATTATTTTATTATAAACTTATCTTCGGTTTGAAGAGGTCCAAAACTCATTAGTGTCTAATATAACATGACTCATATTCTAAATAAAATAATCCAAAAGGAATTTGACATGTTTTGGATGATATTTTAATCATTTTAGTCTTATTTATTTAAATCATTTATTAATGAGGTAAATACTGCATCATTATTGTGTCATAAATAATTTATTTTATCTGATGTATAAAACTTATAAAAAAATATGAACATGTAGGAAATCTTTTTATCTTTCAAATGAGTATTTATAATATAAAATATAATTTATATAGAATCTTATAAAAATTAATTACTAAATGATTTTTGTTAATTCCAATTTTGTCTTTACATGAAATTAATTAATCTAATGTGTCATTGTCTTTCATATGTGGTTCCATGGGGTCCCAAAATCGATCCAAGGATGCCCATGGTCGTCCACTAATCATAAAATAAGTTTAGGACAAGTTTCAAGGTAATTGTATTTATTATTAAAATATTATTTTAACCATGAATTACCATATTTACCTTTAACCGTAGTAAATAAAAATTATCGTAGTTACTTTTCATAAAGGCAAAAAATAAAACATAGCATATTAAAATAATTAAACCCACTGATTCCAAATATGGAATCCATTTTTCCCAATTCAATAAACAAAAGTTGAAGAAATTAAATTAAAATTAATCCCGTTGTGGAATGAAAACAGGTTCATTTTTAAAACATTGCAAAAGATTGAATTGATTTAACCTATGAATTCAAGGTAAAATCAATTCTAATGACATACATTATATTAAATGGTAAAAATATATTCTATATATTATTTTAAGCCATTCAATATTATAATTTATCTATATAAATTATTATGATGAAAAAAGTTGTTTTTAATTAAAATATAGCGTGTTTTTACTATTCATTAAAATATGAAAGTTATCAGAAAAATATCAAAACTTTATCCAATGTAAATTTTTATATCCTGATTTAAAATAAGAATTTTATTTTGTAAAATTGAACTTATAAACATTTCAAAAACTAGATTTAAATTGGGTGCACCATCAAAAGGTGGTAAAACTGCATTTTTTGAAAAATACTTATTTTACCCGAAAAATTTATTTTGTTCTTATACCATGTTCTAGAAAATGTGTAAGATGAATAATAATGTTATAATATTAAAAATTTAGTTAATATTATTTATAACTTATAGTTCATAATAATATTATAATAATATATCGTTGTTTAGTAAAACCTTGTATTGCGTACAACACACACTATCGAAGAAGGTCGTGATTGTGTGTAATGAAAGCCATGTCAGGGTTGCGTGTTGTGCAAGAATCCTTCATTGTTTCGTATAACATAATCCAACCATATTTCATTTATACATTGAATATATATATATATATATACTCAATGTTGCGTAGAATAACTATTATCAAAATTGTGTGTAACACGATCCAAGAACAGTGTTGCGTATACTGCAAGCTAATACGGTGTTGCATATGGCACAAGGTAATCTTGGTGTAGCATACAACACAAGAAATTAATGAAATTAGAAGAATATTTTTCATAAAATCTCGGGGTGTTACATTCTACCCCCCTTAAAATGAATTTCTCCCTCAAATTTCACCGGGGATAAAAATCATTTACTATTCATAGAAACCCACATCGTAAAAAGAAATAAAAAACTTAATTTTAAAAACTAAAGTATGAAACGCAATGATTTCCCAAAATTAACTAATCACTGGGTTTCCAAATAGGAGAGCATAGGTGAAAATATGGATATGGAAGAGAAATCTAACCATCATGTTATGATGGAGAGTGGTAGAGGACATGGCTATGAAAAAGACAACAATCACAAAGCCATAAATTTGTGATGATCTAGGGTACCATCTGATTCATCAGATATAAGGGCACTAGGACAAAATTTTTGATTTTCAAGATCATTTCCCTAAAGTTGAAGAATTTGAATTAGAATAAATACTTACATTATTTTGGTACAATCTCAATGTGGTTCATACCTTAAACAATTTTCACTTCATCTCTTAAATAAATGAAGTTGAATTTGTTATTCGTGAAGTGTTAACAGGTCATGTGATAGAATGACAGGTCATTCCATCTGTTTCAAACAAAAGGTTATAAAAAGTTATTAAATATACATAAGTTGATCTATAGTGAGATTAATCATATATGGTTCCTAAAATGGACTTATACTTCATATATCATACTGCATAATATAATAAATCTAGTTTCTACTAAACAGGGACTTCCTGTAGGCCAGTGGTTGGTGATAAAGGCCAGTCGCACTTTGGTTGTGGGTTCGATTCCCACAACCTTGTCCAACAAGATGGGCTATCGCCAGTCTTGAAGGTTATCCTTTTTCTAAAGCTATATTACTATAACATCCCATAAATAATATCGAAAAAAGTTCTATCCTTAAACAATAGTAACTTATGTCCAACATAATCCATTCCAATCTTTAGGGTTATCTAAAGAACTTCGGTCCAAGCTCACAGTATAAAGAAAATTATTACTTTAAATGTCTCGTAACGATCACGTGAATGCCATCATTTATCCCCGATATATCATAAGATATATCTTGTTGGTCAAATTACAAACATTTTAATACCTTAATCATGTATTCTCTTGAAGAATGAATACCCATTGAACCCCAGTGAAAACATGAATGCAGTTTAAAAGTTAACACTTTCCACAACCGGAAATCCTCAAAATTCCTTATACTCAAACCATGATATAACTTAGTCCTTATATCAATCATGAGCTCATGAATACTATCAAACATCTCATTATCTTCTTATCCCTTCATTATGCACATATCATCTTCATACCAAAAATATCTCTGTCACTTTTCATGGTTACTGGTACCATAAAATTATTCAAAACTACAATAGACCAATACATAAATATTCCAATATTCCACTATACTATATACAACATTATTTTGGAATCCCATTACATAAACACTTAATCATTCCACCACATCATTGTCCTATTCAACATCGCCAATAGTGATCACACGTGACTTCCCTTTGTCCTTTTCCTTATGTGGTTGCTCATGTCGATCATCATTAACCCTTGGATTAAGGCATTGATTAGCATAATTCCCCATTTCATTGCACTTGAAGCATTAAAGTGTAGGAGGCGCACTCTGTTTAGCCTTTTCATTGTTTTCATCACTAGACATATTCTTCCCATCATTGTGGCATTCAAATGCTCGATAACCTTCCTTTCCACATTTGAAACATTTACTTTTCCCTTTAAGACAACTCCCTCCACGTTTCATTCCACACATTGAGCATAAGGGGAAACACATCTTCTTTTCAGTGTGATCTTTCGATTTTCCTTTGAATTCCATTTTCCTCTTCTTATCAAACCCGTATGACTGATGGGTTACTCCAATATCCATCTCAACTTTGAGAGCACATCGAACGATTTCCTCATAGCTATTGAAGTCCCCTATGGCTAACTCCCTTCGAAGGCTTTGTTTTAAGCCACTAAAGAATCGATCGATCTTACACTCAGGTTGGATAACAATACCAGAAGAGTACCTTGCAAGTCTTGTAAAATTTGCTTCATAGGTACCAACCGATTCATCATCCTTTTGCTTTAGATCATGAAACTCCTTCTCTATCATTGTTCAGAGAATATGAGGGAAGTACTTATTGAAAAATAAGTTCTTGAACTGGTCCCATTCCATGGACTAAATTTCATCTATTGGACTTGTATTCTTGATAAGATTCTACCATTGATCAGCATCACCTTCCAAATGATACACTGCTAGGATGACTTTATCATGTTCAGAACATTGAAGAACTGAAAATATCTTTTCAATAGTACTGATCCATTATTCAGCAACAAGTGGATCAGAAGACCCATTGAATGAAGGTGGGCGTTGCCTCATGAAGGACTCAATAGAATATTGTTCCCTTATCTGCACATTTGGAAGTACATAATGATTCATAGCTAGTGTAAGTATAGCAATAAGATTTTGCACTCCATCTCCCATAACATTTGTTTGTTCAAGAGGACAATCATTGCATTGTCCATTACATTGATCAACACGGTTCCTTCGGGTTCCAGCCATCATCTAAAACCCAAAAAGAATAGTGTGAGAGGAAAAAATCATGCTAAGAAAACAACATAATAAAGGGGGAGTACCTTAAATATCTAACATCTTAGCTTAAATTCTAAGATGGTTAACATAGTTCTAGAACTATATCCTATACGTATACTAATCCTTAGGGACATCTATAAACATACCTTAGAAATATCTCTAGGGATCTCAGTAACGTTTTCACATCCTAGTTTCCAATGGTTGACTAAACCTTTCCTCGGATACCAACTATAGAGACCCGAAGCTTTACGTACATGGACATTACATTACTTTTGCAGAATACTTAGTACATAAAAAAACACACACACAAGGACCATAATAGTTTAGTGTCTTTGGGAACTCGGAATATAATCTTCTAATCGTGGTGAAAGATCTTCAACATCTCCCATAAAGATCTTCCCTTTTTTCTTACCTAAAACCTTTCATCATATCACGGGGAAAAGAAAACATAATAGGGTGAGCTCAAATTCTCAGTAAGGGTAAACAAAAGAAATATCAATCACATCATATTCAAAAGAACATAACAGTTTGGAAATATTAACCTGCAAAAGAGATCATAATATCATAACATGGGATAAATCATAGTAGTGAAATGTATTCCCAATAATCATAAAATAAAAAATCAAACTTTGTTACATACACACATAATCATAAAGAATCATTTCTTGTTAGTCAAGACTCATTTCCAAGACTATCTTAGTGGACAAAGTCTATTTCTGAACCGAGTTCACTCCTCGTTTCAGTCCTGTTTCACTAAACCGGTTTAACCTGTCGTTCCAGCCATGTCTATCTAATGAGATATAAAATCTTTACCCAATGAATTGGAGGGTGATATAGGTCCCACCCATCTCATAATGATACCATTCTTATGTGTTCCACAAAATCATAAACCATACATCATAGCATAACCCATGTAATAAAAATGGGATTCGTAAACATCGTGACATCAGAGAAAAATTCATATAAGATAATGGAATTCATAAAAATAATTCCGTCACAACATAATCAAATCAATGTAAGAATAGGGATATAAACAGAACCCTATATTATCTTATATGGAAAATAATTTTGATAAAACACTTGATCTCCATTCTTGAGGAAAATATCCTTTTTACTTCAAAAACATTTTTCCTTTCATAACATGTCATACAATTCTAAACTAAAATAAGTTGATTAAAAATAAACATGAAAACTTGTAATGGAATATTCTTGGAAATAATTTTTTAAAAATCCATTCATGCCGTATAAGTTAAAAAAACACTCTTCTCGTACTTTTGTCGGAAATGTCAAAAAGTACCTCGTATGAAAAATGACAAAAGATTCCTTTCAAATCTTTTACTAAAAACTCACTGAAGAGTAAAATTGGATTTAAACAAATGTAGATGGATGGAAATAATATTACATATTGAGTAAACATGGATGTGGATGATAAAATACACCCCAGTAAATACCAAAGAATAAAAAATCTCAGATTAAAATGAGATTGTGAGATTTTCCCTTACCTTAGGTCCAATTTGCTTCGTAAGTGTCCGAACCTCATGTATAATGATTTAAATAATGTCATTGACTTATCAAAGAATCAGATTCATTTTTATGATATCATATATGGTTCACTTATGAATTTATATTACCCATTCTTATGTAAATTAATGTTAAAGTAATGTTTTGGGTAAAATCATCTTATTTATTGTACATGTTTGGACTTGTTGTTATTGACGTTATTATTACTTATATCATGATTTGATTACCTCCAAAATATAAATCATGATTTATATATCATATAAATTAATTATATATCTATCATATACAAGAATTTATAATAGTACATTACATATGGAGGTAAGAAGTGAAACACACCGTTCACGGAGACGATAAGCCGTATGTACGCATGAACGCTACTTTCATTTATATTTCTTATTTTAATGAAATTAAAACATAATGATTCATAGGTATATTATAATTCCAGTATAATATCATATAATTAACCACATCTTTTATACATCCCACATTAGGTATTAACGAATCACATCACTTTGAGCGGGCGGTAGTCTGCACTTCCTCAAATGAGATTATCGTTTTTACCGACTATGGAAACCGTAAAGGCTTGATATAATTAGGAATTAAATAAGAATAAGTAAATCATAAACATAATATATATTATATATAAATACAGTTCCATAATAATGGCCACTATGAGAGGCGGTATGAGAAAATTGAACAATCATCGTTTCGTGAGGCGTTAGTTTTCCATCACAGAAACATTATTTTTTACATCCATTAGACGGAGGTGTGTGTAAGTGTAGTTATAATACGTCTCATAAAAACATCCCAGTATATTTAGGATATTTTTGTTGTTACAAAATAAATGATTAAAAAGTGTTTAGGGGTTGGAGAAGTAGAATAAAAGAAAACAACTTAAGAGAAACTGTTACCCTTAATTTTGGTAACTTCCATTGGTTTAAACCAAAAGTACTTCTTGGAGAGTCTTCTGCCTAATGTATGGATTCAATGGGGGAGGAGAGGGATGTAGGGATCTGATTTGAGCAGAGTTTGGACGAGACAAAAGGCTTGATAGGTGTGTGGAATTGAATAGAGGTGGTCTCCTTTTATAAGGGAGTGGAGGGGCTCTTTAGGAAAGTGTGAAAACATTATTTTATTATAAACTTATATTCCATTTGAAGAGGTCCAAAACTCATTAATGTCGAAGATATGATGACTCATATTCGAAATAAAATCATCCAATAGGAATTGGACAGGTTTTGTATGATATTTTAATCATTTTAATCTTATTTATTTAAATCGTTTATTAATGAGGTAAATACTGCATCATTATTTTTTCATAAATAATTTAATTTATCTGATGTCAAAAAATTCTAAAAAAACACCAACATGTAGGAAATATTTTTCGATTTCCAATGAATATTTATAGTCTAAAATATAATTTATATAGCCCCATATAAAAATTAATTACTGAACGATTTTTGTTAATTCCAATTTTGTCTTTACATTAAATTAATTAATCTAATGTGTCATTGTCTTTCATAAGTGGTTCCATGGGGTCCCAAAATCGACACGAGGATTCCCATGGTCGTCCAATACTTATCCAATAAGATTAGAACAAGTTTCAAGGAAATTTTGAATTATTATAATATTCTTTTAATCTTGAATTACCATATTTACCTTTAACCGTAGTAAACAAAAATTACCGTAGTTACTTTTCATAAATCCCAAAAAGAAAAATTAGCATATTAACATAATTTGTACCCACTGATTCCAAATATGGAATCCATATTTCCAAATTAAATACATAAAATTTGCAGAAATTAAATTAAAATTAATCCCATTGTCGAAAGAAAACGAGTTTTTGTTTAAAACATTGCAAAAGATTGAATTGATTTAACCTATGAATTCAAGGTAAAATCAATTCTAAAGACATAAATTATATTAAATGGTAAAAATATATTATATTTATACTTTTAAACTATTCAATATTATAATTTATCCATATAAATATTACGATGAAAAAAGTTGTTTTTAATTAAAATATAGCGTGTTTTTACTATTCATTAAAATTTGAAAGTTATCAAACAAATATCAAAACATTATCCAATGTAAATTTTTATATCCTGATTCAAAAGAAGAATTTTATTTTGTAAAATTGAACTTATAAACCTGTCAAAAACTAGATTTAATGTGGATGCGCCATCAAAAGGTGGGAAAACTGCATTTTTTTAAAATACTTATTTTACCCAAAAAAATTATTTTGTTCTTATACAATGTTCTAGAAAATGTGTTAGATGAATAAAATTGTTATAATATTCAAAATTTAGTTAATACAATTTATAACGGCTAGTTCATAAAAATATTATAATAACATATCGTTGTTTAGTAAAACCTCGTATTGCGTACAACACACGCTATCGAGGAAGGTCGCGATTGCGTGTAATGCAAGCCAGGTCAGGGTTACGTGTTGTGCAAGAAACCTTTGTTTTTTCGTATAACAGAATCCAACCATATTTCATTTATACATTGAATATATATATATATATACTCAATTTTGCGTAGAATAACTATTATCAAAATTGTGTGTAACACGATCCAAGAACAGTGTTGCTTATACTGCAAGGTAATACAGTGTTGCGTATGGCGCAAGGTAATCATGGTGTAGCATACAACACAAGACATTAATGAAATTAAAAGAATATGTTTCATAAAATCTCAGGGTGTTACACCCATCTTCAAGAACCTCATATTCCTTAAGTGAAAAAGAATTATTCAATACTTTGGAAGTCTCTTTCCAATGTAGAAGCTCCCTTATGACAACCTTCTTCACAGAGCACCCCTTACAACACGTAGTCACCACAATCATGGATTTTAACTCTCAAAAGTCCGATAGAATGAGTAGGGATGGCCTCTTATTTATAGGTTTGATTGATCACAGAGATATGATTCTTTAGGTGTGAAATCTGGATTGATCAAAATGTCTTTGTAGCGCATCCTCCATCTCGCAAAGCTGAGTGGAAAATTCTAGTTTGCAGAGCTCATCATAACTACTGAGCTCACTATCAAAAGCCTTCACATCACCAAAAAGCACCACTGCAATTCTCCTTCTCTTTGTTATCTATAATTCTCATTGTAATCATAAAGAAACTCCATCTCAAATCAGTAATCCCAATTTCTTTGAAATTCTCATGCATGTATTCATGAAATCCAAGACTTTTCCATAATATCCCTGATCATCGATTACCGAAATGAAAAAAAACACAAACCATGCTCATTTTCCAACAAATAACATCCTTGGATCCAATAATCTCCCCCTTTGTGTTTGTTGGAAATCTCTAAAAAATTCACAAATGAGACAGCTACAATATTTCCACAATGATATTTCCAAAGTGAAATTAGTCGTTTCTCCCCCATTAGCAATAAATCCAAAGACTGGTAGTAAAACATTGTAGAGCTCAGAACATACTCCCTCTAGATCGTATCTCCCCATAAAACAGAAACACTTCCACAAACAAATTATCATAGTTAAAAAAATTTGGGGAGAAGGGAATTTTTTAACCTCCTTAAGCACTAGGAGGTGGTTTTACACCGAGGTTCCATCGATGTTTATCAAACATAGCCGATGATTGTGGCTTGGTCAGGATATCAACCAAGCGCTTTTTAGTTCCCATATGATCAATTTTAGTCATTCATTTTTCACCTTTTTTACTTTAATAAGTGATATCATATTTCAATATTTCTTGTCCAATAAAACTTAACAGGATTCTTTGTAAGATCCATTTCTCTCTTGTTATCATATTAGATCAGCATTGGTTGTTTCACCTCATCACCAATGTCATCCAATTGATGCTACATCCAATGTAAATGAGTGCATAACTTTGAAGGAGAGATATACATAGCTTCTGTAGTACTAAAAGAAGTACTCTCTTGTTTCTTGCTCAACTATCCAACACATTTCTTCCTAATATAGAATGCTCCACTACTTGTGGACTTTATCTCAACTACATCTTTATCCCAGTTAGCATCCGAAAATTTTGATAATTCATTGTCTATTCCTACAGCAATGTACAAGACATAATTGTGACTACCTTGAATATACCTCCGGATTATTTTCACTGCCTCCATATGTTCTTATTTTGGATTACTCTCAAAGCATTCCGCTAAGCATGTTGCAATGACAATGTCCCACGGTGTTGCTGTTAGGTATAATAAGCTCCGAATGATCCTTTTATACATTGTGGGATCTATAGATGTCACATTCTTAGAGTTTCCATGTTTTGTTCCAACTGTAATTGGAGTCGACATTGGTTTGGAGTCATGCATATTGAATTTCTTCAGGAAACCTCTTTCATACTTTTCCTGAGAAATGAATGTACAATTCTTCTTTTGAATCACTTGAAGCACTAGGAAATATGTGAGTTCACCAATTTTAGAAATTTAGAATTTTGATTTCATGTGACTGGAGAATTCATTTATAAGGCCCCAGCCTTAAACATTACATAATCTTGAGATATTACAAGATTACACATTGAGGATCTTTTCGGTTTTAGAGTTTTAGAGAATTAGATCATAAAACTTGCATTACATTCCACATATAAACGAAGTGGTTACATAAAGATAGTATTCTTCATTCCCATCAATGGAAACACATTTAAAATAAAACATGGATTATTTATTGACACATCCTTGACTCTATCATCTTATCATGTACCTTTCCCTTGACCTGTGAAAAACATTTCAAAAACATGGGATGAGCATAAAAACTCAGTATGGGTTATAAAAAAACATGGAAAGGAAACATGAGCTCATATATACATAAGAATGAATCATACTTTACCCATAAAACATAGGCACTTTAACATACCTCATAAAATCATGAATAAATCATAGAAATCATAAGACATAAAGGTAACTTGAGGCATTCATAACATTCTTACGTAGGGAGTAACCCTCTTGGTTACGTTTGGAATACCCCTCACAATATATTCCCTAAAATCGCTTCGGAGAAACCTTAACGTTTCACTCCTTCGCGTTACCCAATGCATTGGAGAGCCATAACGGGCTCACCCGCCCTTAGTTTATCACGGAACCACCCGTCTTCATAATAATGCCCAAGAACCATAACATAATCATATCACATAAAACATGTATAAAGGAAACATAAAATTTCCACATTTCAATCACGAGATATCAATACAAAACATTGATATAAAAACATTATGAAAACCATTTTCAATACTAAAATAAAAGAAAAGTAAAACATGGTACTTATTTTTCTTTTAAAAAGAAGGTATGGCTTGTAGAGGAAGCCGAAACTCAAATAACGGTCATGATGGCGGAGAAGTCGTTGTCGCCGCATACGTACGACAAAAACATTCCCTTTTGTCATTCAGTAAACGCTTCGTATAAAAAATATTCCTTTTGAATAAACGTAAAAGTCAAAGGGGTTTATACACCGTATAAAAGAAAGTTGTGTATAAAATAAAATATGCCTCAACGAAAGGAGATTGAGACGAAGTCCCATACCTCGTATCCGACTTGACCCGACCGTTCTTTAATCTCCTGAATAATAAACATGAGTTAATATCTACTTGCTTATGAATCTTTTTCATGTTCATTATTCCTTTTATACCATGTTATGAACATCATGTAATCAGTTAAGTTAATAATTATCATTTTGTCGGTATTTGGTTCTTAAGTCAAAAATAGACTTCTTACACTTACATGTTGTTAATTTGGTCAAAGGTTCATTATATACAGAATGGTATTCATGATGTAGATATCATATATGTCATATATATCCAGTACATACATGCATTTATAATATTACATAATCATTTATAGGTAAGAAAAGAAATGCACCGTTCATGGAGACGGTAAGCCGTACGTATGCATGAACGCTACTTTCATTTCTATTTCATATTTTATAGAATGAAATCATAATGATATAATGGTAAATTATATTTCCAGTATAATATCATATATAATATCATAGTTCCATCCTTTATATGTCCCACATATGGTATTTTAACGAATCAAATCACTTTGAGGGGGCGGTAGTCCGCACTTCCTAAAATGAAGATATCGTGTTTACCCATAATGGAAACCACAAAGGTATGCCCAAAATGAAAAACACAGAAGCTTAAAGAAAACATAAACATATTATATATAATATATAAAAATAGTGACATCATAATGGCCACCTTTGAAGGTGTTAAATGAGTATTGAACAATCATCGTTTCGGGAGGCAAAATTTCGCCATCCACGGAAACCGTATGTTCTTTAACCATTTGATGCAGTTGTGTGAGAGTGTAGCTCAAATAAATATTATAAAAACATCCTAGTATATTGAAGATACTGGTGTTGTTACAAAAGAAGTAAATAAAAAGAGTTTAGGGGGTTGGAGAAGCAAAATAAAACAAATTAACATGAGAGAATGAATTGCCTTTAAAAGTGTAACTCCTTTTTATTTGAGCCTAAAGGATTCCTTTGAAAGGATTATGCCCAAAGGGAATCCTCTAGGATGAGGAGAGGGATGTGGAGAGAGTAAATGGTCAGGGGTTGGCCGAGCCAAAGGCTTGGGAAGTGTCTGAAATGAGGTAGAGGTGGGGGCCTTTTATAAGAGGAGAGGAGGGGCACTTTTGGAAAGTAAAGAAATATTACTTTATTTGAAAATGTTTTTCGGTTTCAAAAGGTCCCACATTGATAATTCGTGGATACAGTGATAAGGATTCGAAATACACTCATCCAATAAGTTTTGGACATGTGTTGTTCATATATTTTACATTATCTTTCCATTTTATTTAAATCATCAAATAATGATGTCATCGCTGCATCATTATTATGTCATAAATAATTTAATTTATTTAATGTCTAAAAATCATAAAAAAATACTATGATGTAGGAAATCTTTTTAGCTTTCCAATTAATATTTATAATCAAAAATATGATATTTATAAACCCATGTAAAAATTGTTTTCATAAAACATCTCTTGTTTGTGTCATTTTTACTTTAACATTTAATAAAAAGCTATTTATGTCATTTCCAAACCAAAGTGTCTCCATGGGGTCCCCAAGTTGACCCATGGCTTGTCTGGGTCGGCCATGACACAACCAATAAGGTTGGGACATGTGTCTAGGTCATTTCCTATTATTAAAGCATTATTTATACCTTAAACTACCCTAATTACCACTAATCGCGATTAAAAACTTAATAAGTTACTATTCACCAAAAAATTATTTTAATCCCATTAAACCACATTTTACTTCTTAATGACAACCATGAATGTCGGATTTTTGAAATTCATAACACAAAAGTGGCAAATATTCATTTAAACGAAAAATCAGTTTCTTTAACTACCACTTAGTGGTTTCACTATTCATCAAAAATTGAACTTTTTCAGAAAATTACCAAAAATTCACCGTACGCTATATTTGGTATTCCGAATTCAAAAATGAAGTCTATTTTACAAAATTCAATACATATAAGTCAAATTAATTAATTTAATAATTAATTCCCGCTGCCAGAGCAAATAGCGTGTTTTTACAAAACAATTAGTATCAAAAGATTGACATCAGTTTAAGTCTAATTTCAAAGTGAAATTGATTCCAATGACCACCATTGGATAAAATGCTAAAAATATATTCTAATTTCACTTCAAAACCAATTCAAAACATAATCTAATCATATAAATAAATTAGATTAAAAAGCTGTTTTGATGTAAAATGCAGTATTTTTCACTATTCATTAAAAAATGAACATTGTCAGAAAAATACCAAAAATTCACACAAGGTAAATTTTGATGTCCCAATCATAAAGAATAAGTTTATTTTGACAAACATAGTTTATAAAATTGTCAAAATATAGATTCAAAAATGGTTTGCCATCAAAAGGAAGTAAAATAATCTTTTAAGAATATTAGTGTATTCCATGCATAAGATTGTATTTATTTTCATTTTAAGCCTCTATAACACTATCTTAATCATTAATAAACATAGATAAAAATATCTTTTATTCATTACTTACTTGGAATGTTACATCCTTCCCCCCTTTAGAAAATTGCATCCCCGCAATTTATTTACTTATCGAATAAATGGGGGTACTTATCCCTCATTGCATTTTCAGATTCCCATGTTGCATCTTCAATCATGTGGTTTTTCCACAAAACCTTTACCTGATGAATCACCATATTCTATAACATTTTCTCCCTGTGGTCAAGAATCTGGACAGGTTGTTCCACATAAGATAGGTTCTTTTCCAGCTGAACTACCTCTGGACTCAAAACATGAGATGGATCTGGCATATACTTTCTCAACATCAAAACGTGAAAAACATTGTGTACCTGAGATAAACTCGGAGGTAATGTCACTCGGTATTCAACTGATCCAACTCTCTCCAGAATTTCATATGGTCCAACAAACCTTGGACTCATCTTTCCTTTCTTACCAAATCTCATCACGCTTTTCCAAGGAGAAACCTTGAGAAAAACATGATCACCTACCTCGAAAGATAGATCCTTCCTCCGATTATCCGCATAACTCATCTACCTGCTCTGAGCTGTTCTCATGTGTTTCTGAATCAGCTGAACGTTTTCTGCCATCTCTTCTACCAATTCTGGTCCCATCAACTTCCTTTCACCCACTTCATCCCAGAAAGCTGGAGTTCGACACTGCTTCCCATATAATGCCTGAAATGGTGCCATCTGTATACTGGAATGAAAACTGTTATTATATGAAAATTCAACCAAAGAAAGATGTTGGTCCCAACTTCCCTAATAATCCATAGAACAAGCTCGTAGCATATCCTCCAATGTCTGAATTGTTCGTTCTGACTGCCCATCTGATTGAGGATGAAAAGTTGTACTAAAATTTAATTCAGTACCCAACGACTTCTGAAGGCCTTTCCAAAAGTTATAAGTAAACCTGGGATCACAATCCGATACAATGGAGAGAGGAACTCCATGTAACCTGACTATCTCTTTAAGATACAAATGGGAAAGTTGATCAAGAGAGAAAGTATCTCGTATAGAAAGGAAATGAGCAGATTTGGTCAAGCGATCAATAATAACCCATATTGCATTATTACCTCAAGATGTCTTCGGTAATCCAACAACAAAGTCCATTGATATATTCTCCCATTTCCACTCTGGCACTGGTAAAGGCTGAAGCATCCCTTTCGGTAACTGCCGCTCTGCTTTAACCTGCTGACAAGTCAAACACTTCACAGTAAAATCAGCAATATCTCTTTTCATTCCATCCCACCAGTAATACTCCCGCAGATCTCTATACATCTTAGTACTGCCTGGATGAACTGAAAACGGAGAACTATGAGCTTCACATAACAACTCTCTCTTCAACTGTGAATCACAAGGCACACACAATCTCTTCCCAAATCTCAAAAAACAATCATTATCAATGTTGAATTCAGGAAACTTACCTTTCTGAACCAGCTCTACCTTTTTCTGCAACTCACTGTCTTGCTTCTGTGGTTTCTTGATTCTATATGATAGAGATGATCTCACGGATACCTGAAACAAAACAGAAGGACTTCCTGCACTAACAACTTCTATGCCAAAGTTCATCAAATCCTTAACCAAAGGATCACGTTCCAAACGCAACATTGTTAATGAAGCATTACTTTTTCGACTCAAAGCATCAGCCACTTTATTTGCTTTTCCCGGATGGTAATGAATTGTACAATCATTATCCTTGATTAATTCCAGCCATCTCCTTTGTCTCATGTTTAACTCTTTCTGAGTGTATATATACTTTAAAATTTTTTGATCGGTATATATTTCACACTTTACTCCATACAAATGATGCCTCCAAATTTTTAAAGCAAAAACAACAGCAGCTAATTCCAAATCATGTGTAGGGTAATTTACCTCCTGAGTCTTCAACTGTCGTGAAGCATAAGAAATTACCTGATCATTCTACATTAGGACGCAACCAAGTCCTTTCAATGAAGAATCATTGTATATAACAAACTCACCATTCCTGGAAGGTAGTGCCAAAACTGGAGCATTCACCAATCTTCTTTTCAATTCCTGAAAACAATCATCACATTCTTTTGTCCAAATAAACGTAACACCCTTCCGAGTTAGCATAGTCATTGGACTAGATAACCATGAAAAATTTCTAACAATCCTTCGGTAATAGCCCGCCAAACCAAGGAAGCTATGAATCTCGGTTACATTTGTGGGTCTTGGCCATTCTTCCACAACTTTTGTTTTTTCAGGATCAACAGTTATTCCATCTTTAGAAACAATGTGACCAAGGAAAGAAATTTGTTGCAACCAAAACTCACACTTGCTGAATTTCCCATACAGTTTCTTTTCTTTTAAGGTTTGCAAGATAACCCTTAAATGTTTTTCATGCTCCTCTTTACTTTTAGAAAACACCAAAATATCATCAATGAAAACCACCACAAACCTATCCAAGAACTCATGGAAAATTCTATTCATTAAGTCCATGAATACAGCAGGTGCATTGGTTAGCCCAAAATGCATTACTACAAATTCATAATGGCTATATCTCGTACGGAACGCGGTCTTCGGAATATCTGCCTCCTTTACCTTCAGCTGATGGTACCCCGATCTCAAGTCAATCTTTGAAAAAAACTGAGCTCCCTGGAGCTGATCAAACAAATCATCGATATGAGGCAAAGGATATTTGTTCTTAACAGTGATATTATTCAAGGCTCTATAATCAATGCAAAGTCTCATAGAACCATCTTTCTTTTTAACAAATAAAACAGGGGCACCCCATGGTGATGTGCTAGGTCTAATGAAACCTTTCTCTAATAAATCTTGCAATTTCTCCTTCAACTCTAAAAGTTCAATTTGTGCCATTCGATAAGGGGGTTTTGAAATTGGCTTAGCATCAGGAACTAAGTCAATAGTAAACTCAACTTCTCGATCTGGTATTATTCCAGGAAACTCATCAGGAAAAACATCAGGATACTCATTTACCACTGGCACATCATTAATCTGAACAGTTCCTTTATTTTCAACGACGTGTGCAAGGTAACATTCATTTCCATCTTTTACAAGTTTCTCAGCGTCTTGATATGTTATCAAAAGTAAGGGTTCATTCTTGTAAAAAAACTGAAAGTCTTTCTAAAAAGAAACTTCTTTAGCTCAATAGTCAATCTTAGCATGGTAAATAGAGAGCCAATCCATACCCAGGATAACATCAAACTCTACTAGAGGTAGAACAATAGGGTTTGCAAGCAGGTTCTTTCCATAGATAAGGATAGGAAGATTCTTATAAATTCTTTTTGCCTCGACACTTCCCCCAGGTGTTTTTACCAAAAGTTCAGGAGTCATTTCCTGAGATGGTATTCCCATTTTACTAGAAAAGGTTTTAGAGATGAAAGAATGTGTAGACCCCGAATCAAACAACACACTGGCATAATCTGAAAAAACAAAGAAAGTACCTGATACAACTTCATTTGATGGCCCGACATCTGCTGAAGTAGTTGCAAAGGATTTCACCACCCCTTTCTGCTTGTAGTCTAACTTCTTCCCATCACTCAAGCTCCTTGTCGGACACTCGTTTGCATAGTGACCCATCTCATTGCACTTATAACATTTCACTAACTGTAAATCAAATTTTTTCTTACCTTCACCTTGATCCTTTTCAGTGCAATCACGATCCTTATCTCCCATCTTACCACATCGGTAGCACTTTCCAGAATTCAGAAGACATTCCCCAACATGCCTTATTCCACATTTATCACAAACTGGAAACTTATTTCTCTTACCATCAGACTTTTTTGAAGAATTCTTACCTTTCTCCTGCCACCTCGGTCTCTTCTTCTGCTAGTTTTTATAGAAAACTTGGTCATCGGCAAACTCCATTTCCACCTTCCTAGCACATCTAAAAAGCTTTTCATAACTTTTAAACTCACGAGAAGCTAATGCCCTTCGATATTTTGGATTTAATCCTGAGTAAAAACGATTTATTTTACTATCAAGGTCCCAGATAAAATTTGGAGCATACCTTGCCAATCGAGTGAACCTTTCTTCATAGGCAGCCACTGAGTCTTCCTCTTGCCTCAATTCCAAGAATTTCGTTTCCATCCTATGTCGAACTGCCTTAGGAAAATACTTCTCAAGAAATATACCTTTGAATTCATCCCAGTCAAGAGCATCAATCTCATCGTCGTCCCTGATATTTTTAACCATAGACCACCACTGATCTGCTTCACCCTCCAAACGGTAAATAGCAAGACTAACCTTTTGATTGTCTGAACACCCCATGACATAAAAAATCTTCTCCAGTGCTTTAATCCACCCTTCAGCTAGCACAGGGTCAGATGATCCTCTGAATGATGGTGGATGTTGCCTCATGAAATGTTCCACCACTGACATTTTCCTCTGCGGTTGTTTTGGCTGATCTCGTGCATGGATACCACCGCCATTTATCGCTTGAGTCTACTGCGCCATTACTGCAACAAACTGTTAAGTTCCAATTCCGACCATTTCTGGATGCTGATTCGGAAGGTTATTTCCTTCTGTATGCCTTCCTAGCACTGCTTCCCTGTTTCCTCTGTGGAAAACCATTCTGAACAAACATGTCTTAGATGAAGCAACATGGTAATCTTTAAATGCTATACCATTTAAAAAAAATTTGGATAATCAATTAATAGAATTATAACTCCTAAAGTTATATAAACCGACCTCTGATACCGACTATAAGGCCCCAGCCTTAAACCTTACTTAATCTTGATTTATTACAAGATTACACATTGAGGATCTTTTCGTGTTTAGAGTTTTCGAGAATTAGATCATAAAACTTGCATTACATTCCACATATAAACAAAGTGGTTACATAAAGATAGTATTATTCATTCCCATCAATGGAAACACATTTAAAATAAAACATGGATTATTTCTTGACACATCCTTGACTCTATCATCTTATCATGTACCTTTCCCTTGACCTGTGAAAAACATTTCAAAAACTTGGGATGAGCATAAAAACTCAGTATGGGTTATAAAAAAAACATGGAAAGGAAACATGAGTTCATATATACATAAGAATGAAATCATACTTTACCCATAAAACATAGGCACTTTAACATACCTCATAAAATCATGAATAAATCATAGAAATCATAAGACATAAAGGTAACTTGAGGCATTCATAACATTCTTACGTAGGGAGTAACCCTCTTGGTTACGTTTGGAATACCCATCCCAGTATATTCCCTAAAATCTCTTCGGAGAAACCTTAACGTTTCACTCCTTCGCGTTACCCAATGCATTGGAGAGCTATAACGGGCTCACCCACCCTTAGTTTATCACGGAACCACCCGTCTTCATAATAATGCCCAAGAACCATAACAAAATCATATCACATAAAACATGTATGAAGGAAACATAAAATTTACACATTTCAATCACGAGATATAAATACAAAACATTGATATAAAAACATTATGAAAACCATTTTCAATACTAAAATAAAAGAAAAGTAAAACATGTTACTAATTTTTTTTTAAAAAAAGAAGGTATGGCTTGTAGAGGAAGCCGAAACTCAAATAACGGTCACGACGGCGGAGAAGTCGTTGTCGCCGCATACGTACGACAAAAACATTCCCTTTTGTCGTTTAGTAAACGCTTCGTATAAAAAATATTCCTTTTGAATAAACGTAAAAGTAAAAGGGGTTTATACACCGTATAAAAGAATGTTGTGTATAAAATAAAATATGCCTCAACGAAAGGAGATTGAGACGAAGTCCCATACCTCGTATCCGACTTGACCCGACCGTTCTTTAATCTCCTGAATAATAAACTTGAGTTAATCTATACTTGCTTATGAATCTTTTTCAAGTTCATTATTCCTTTTATACCGTGTTATTAACATCATGTAATTAGTTAAGTTAATAATGTTCATTTTTTCAGTATTTGGTTCTTAAGTCAAAAATAGACTTCTTACACTTACATGTTGTTAATTTGGTCAAAGGTTCATTATATCCAGAATGGTATTCATGATGTAGATATCATATATGTCATATATATCCAGTACATACATGCATTTATAATATTACATAATCATTTAGAGGTAAGAAATGAAATGCACCGTTCATGGAGACGGTAAGCCGTACGTACGCATGAACGCTACTTTCATTTCTATTTCGTATTTTATAGAATGAAATCAAAATGATATAATGTTATATTATAATTCCAGTATAATATCATATATAATATCATAGTTCCATCCTTTATATGTCCCACATATGTTATTTTAACGAATCAAATCACTTTGAGGGGGCGGTAGTCCGCACTTCCTAAAATGAAGATATCGTGTTTACCCATAATGGAAACCATAAAGGTATGCCCAAAATGAGAAAAACAGAAGCTTAAGGAAAACATAAACATATTATATATCATATATAAAAATAGTGACATCATAATGGCCACCTTTGAAGGTGTTAAATGAGTATTGAACAATCATCGTTTCGGGAGGCAGAATTTCGCCATCCACGGAAACCGTATGTTCTTTAACCATTTGATGCAGTTGTGTGAGAGTGTAGCTCAAATAAATTTTATAACAACTTCCAAGTGTATTGAAGATACTGGTGTTGTTACAAAAGAAGTAAATAAAAAGATTTTAGGGGGTTGGAGAAGCAAAATAAAACAAATGAACATGAGAGAATGAATTACCTTTAAAAGTGTAACTCCTTTTGGTTTGAGCCTAAAGGCTTCCTTTGAAAGGATTCTGCCCAAAGGGAATCCTCTAGGATGAGGAGAGGGATGTGGAGTGAGTAAATTGGCAGTGTTTTGCCGAGCCAAAGGCTTGATAAGTGTGTGAAATGAGGTAGATGTGGGGGCCTTTTATAAGAGGAGACAAAGGGCACTTTTGGAAAGTAAAGAAATATTACTTTATTTGAAAATGCGTTTCGGTTTCAAAAGGTCCCAAATTGATATAATTAGTGTATATGGTGATAGGGATTCGAAATCCACTCATCCAATAAGTTTTGGACATGTGTAGTTTATAGAGTTTACATTATCTTTCCATTTTATTTAAATCGTCAAATAATGATGTCATCGCTGCATCATTATTATTTCATAAATAATTTAATTTATTTAATGTCTAAAAATAATAAACAAAATACTATGATGTAGGAAATCGTTTTAGCTTTCCAATTAATATTTATAATCAAAAATATGATCTTTATAACCCCATGTAAAAATTGTTTTCGTAAAACATCTCTTCTTTGTGTCATTTTTACTTTAACATTTAATAAAAAGCTATTTATGTCATTTCCAAACCAAAGTGTCTCCATGGGGTCCCCAAGTTGACCCATGGCTTGTCTCGGTCGGCCATGACACAACCAATAAGGTTGGGACATGTTTCTAGGCCATTTCCTATTATTAAAGCATTATTTATACCTTAAACTACCCTAATTACCACTAATCGCGATTAAAAACTTAATAAGTTACTATTCACCAAAAAATTATTTTAATCCCATTGAACCACATTTTACTTCTTAATGACAACCATGAATGTCGGATTTTTGAAATTCATAACACAAAAGTGGCAAAGTTTCATTTAAACGAAAAATCAGTTTCTTTAACTACCACTTAGTGGTTTCACTATTCATCAAAATTGAAGTTTTTCATAAAATTACCAAAAATTCACCCTAAGCTATATTTGGTATTCCGAATTCAAAAATGAAGTCTATTTTACAAAATTAAATACATATAAGTCAAATTAATTAATTTAATAATTAATTCCCGCTGCCAGAGCAAATAGCGTGTTTTTACAAAACAATAAGTATCAAAAGATTGACACCAGTTTAAGTCTAATTTCAAAGTGAAATTGATTCCAATGACCACCATTGGATAAAATGGTAAAAATATATTCTAATTTCACTTCAAAACCAATTCAAAACATAATATAATCATATAAATAAATTAGATTAAAAAGCAGTTTTGATGTAAAATGCAGTATTTTTCACTATTCATTAAAAATTGAACATTGTCAGAAAAATACCAAAAATTCACACAAGGTAAATTTTGATGTCCCAATCATAAAGAATATGTTTATTTTGACAAACATAGTTTATAAAATTGTCAAAATATAGATTCAAAAATGGTTTTCCATTAAAAGGCAATAAAACAATCTTTTAAGAATATTAGTGTATTCCATGCATAAGATTGTATTTATTTTCATTATAAGCCTCTATAACACTATCTTAATCATTAATAGACATAGATAAAAATATCTTTTATTCATTACTTACATGGGATTTTACATCATTCATTCATCTCTAACTGCTTCCACCAAAAATTATATCATCCACATATACTAATACCATGAAATGATCTTGCTAAGAATTCATCACATAGTGGTTGTAATCCACTCCACCTCTTTTGAATTCAATCATTCTTAGATAATAATCCAAACAATAAGACCACACTTAGTGTACACGTTTCATTCCATTGAGTGACTTCTTTAGTATGAAAAACATTGTTTCATCAGTACCATGAAGATATCCCATTGGTTGTTTAATGTAGACTTCTTATTCAAGAACACCATTCATGAATGATTTCTTGACATCTAGTTGATATAATTTATATCCTCCTGGTACCTCCATGGCAAGGAAAATCATGAATGACTCCATTATAGCCATTGAAGTAAAGGTTTCTTCAAAATCAACACCTTCTTATATGAATATCATTTATATACCAGTCATTCATTGTTTCAGATTACGCATCCATGCTCATAAAAAACGTTCTTGATGATCCACTTTGTACCAATAAAATTTGACCACTGGGTATTTTGACTAGATCCATTATATTATTGTTGTCAATCTGATCAAACTCTTCATTCATGGATTTCACCCTTGGTTCATCCTTGGCAGCTTCTTCAAATGAGGTTGGTTCTACTATAGATAAGAATGCAGATTTTGTATTATTATTAATTATCCTTGATTCTGTTGGTGCACTCTTATCCCCAATTGTGTTATATGGATAAATCTCAAATCTTTGACTCCTCCTGTGAGGTTCAGTCGAATTATATACATCCATGGATTCTTCTTTAGATTCTTTTTCTGATTCAACATCATGATGTGACTCTTGATTGTTTTCTACACCTTCCTCTATTTTTTATTTTCATTTACTCCGCATTCACTTTCTTCCTCATTTTATATCACTTAATCGAATAAAATCCATGATAAATTTTTGGTTTTATATTCACTGATCTTTACTTCACTTCTTTTGAGAATCCATCCAAAGCTCTTTTTGAAACAATTTTAGGATTTTATATTCATTGAGTATCCAAGGATAATTCCTTCTTCTGAATTTTCACCATACTTCCCATGATTTCCTTCTATGTTTCTGATGAAGCATTTACATCCAAAAACAGAAACATATTTCAAAGATGGCTTCCTTCCACGACACAATTCATATGGTGCCTTTGTCTCAGCCATATAAATCCCTCTTTGATTTTAACTATACACTACTGCTTGAACAACCTCATTCCAGTAATTTCATGGAATAAGACTCTCAATATGCATAGTTCCTTCCATGTTGTTCACTTATCGATTCCTATGAACACAAAATCCATTATTTGTGGAATTCTCACAGGATCTACCTCATGATGTATCCCATTCTCTTCTAGGTAATTTTTAAATTCAATCGACATGTATTCCCATCCAAAGTTAGATCACAGCAGTTCGATTGATCATCGAATATCATTCTAGGAGATTCGATGTTATTTTTTCATAAAGAGAAGCACTTTTCATTTCCTATGTATAACCATCACACATGCCATTATTCTATAATAATCTATGAAAAGTATGAAGTACCTTTCTCTATGAGTTATGGAAACATTTAACGGGCCACATATGTCTGTATGAATGAGATTAAGAAAATGAGATTTTCTTTTATTATTTGGAAAATATTAACTTAAGAACAGCTTCCCCCGAATGCAAGCATCGCATGATTATTCATAATCACTCATTAGGTTGGGAAAATCTAGGATAATCTTCAGTTTTGATATCTTATCCTAATCTTGTAGATTGATGTTCCCCCATATTTGATGCCACATGTTATTCCCTTCTTTAACAATCATGTAGAAAATGTTTTTTTACTATCAAGGTGATACATGTTTCCTTCTGTTATGAATCCTTTCATAAGATAATTTCATGTATTTCCCTTAATTGGGAAGCCTTTTTTGATTAAAATTAACTATAATCCTTTATTCACATAGTTGACTCATGCTTAGGAAATTATGACATAGGCCATCCAGATAAAAGACTTTAGTTTTCTTTAGCACTCTATTAGCAAGTTCAGTACTTCCACTACCTTTGATTTTAAAAGATCCATCATTACCAAATGGTACCATTCCATCAACCTTCCTCATGAAATTTGTTAACAAGTCTGAATTAACTATCATATGGGCTGAACAGCCGGTATCTAGAATTCAGGTGTTGCTGCTTTTTGTAGAATCGAGGCATACCTCTATAAGGTTATATTTTTCAATTTTCTTATATTAATTCCATGAAACATTGGATTGTGTGTAGGACATTTATGGACATTCAATTATCTCTTCTATATTAATGGGTTCTTCATAATCAGAGTCTTCTCTAAAACAAGAAAATCTATTTTAAAGTGAAACAATGACTTTTTAACAAGCTAGGACGTTTCTCGGGCTCCTATATGATGTGTCCATGTTCCTCCTCATCCTGCAATCAATTGCCTTATGACCAATTTTATAACTATTGAAACAATATCTATAAAACTTTCTTCTTTTTTAAGAATAAGGATATGAGTTTTTTTATCCTACATTGAACTCTTAGATTTGCCCTATTTAGATAGCTCCTTTCCTCTTCACAGTATGACACAGTATGACCGATATATCCATTGAACTGACACTTTATGAGATGATATTTCTTCTCACTTCTATTGGTCCTCATGACTTCATCCTTGAGAAAAAAGTTTGAAATATTTTCATTCCAAGAAGCTCTTTCAACGTCTTCTATTCTCCTTTTAGTTTGATATAAGGGTCTATTTTTCATCAGTTCTGGTGATTTTTCAACATGACGAACTTTTATATTGCCTTTATTTTTTCCCACTTTATTTACAACATTTTATATTTCAGCATCACTTCTGATTCCACTATTTCCCAAGTGTGAGGTTCTATGATCATTAAAAATATGTCAACTCCATCAGACCCTTCTTTTTCTATCTCAAGCAGCTTAGCATCTATGAACCTAACAAATTTTATTTTCTTCTTCGCTTTTGTTGAACTTGATTAACTTTTGAGCCAACTCCAAAGAGTAACAACTTCTATTTTGAGTACAAAATTTTTTTTGAACTTCTCCTCTAGTCTCAAGGTAATTTCATTGATGACCATTTCATGTTCTTCGATTCTGATTATTAGTTCCACTACATCAGCTGTCCTTCAAGAATTGATGATTTAACTTTGAATAGTTCTTCTTATAGATCAAATTCTACTTCAAGCTGATAAACATATTATGATCATTCATCCTCCATTTTATTCCTCTTATTTCATCTCTTACTCTTATTCTCAAGATTAGAAAAAGATTCTTTAAGATGTAACTTGGGATCGACTGTAGATTTCAACTATTTATCTCTAGCTTTATCTACTGATGGTTTGGAATTTTTAATGGAATCCATAATGGATTCATGGTTTCCAGTTTTAAATTCTAGTTCTTCTTCTTCATAGAATTCGTTATCAACACATTCCTCTTCATAGAAAATACTCTTCTTCGGTAATTTCATTATATATTTAATGTATCCCTTTTTGAAAATGCTTTTTTGAGGCTTCTCCTTATGTTCATCTTCACTCTGTTCATTGTCGATCATTCTTGAGCACTGAGAGGCATTATACCCAAAATTTCCAAAAAAAACGAGTCATAGGTAATTTTTCATTAAACATCCCTATTCTTTTATGGAACTTATTTGAAATGAGAGAAGTAATTTATTTTTCCTCATCTTTTTCACCACTATTATACACTGAAAATTTCAGTTTTCAATGTCTTGGAATGTTATTTCCTTGTTCACATGAGTTGTATCATATTTCATCTTGACTCTTATTTCATATGCCACATGTTTACACAACAGATCATCCAGAGAAAGTTTGGAAAGATCTATTTCCTCAAGAGCTGACACCTTTGAATTGTATAGGGCTGGAAGTCTTCTTAGTATTTTTTCACAATGTTAACGTCTTTAGTTTCATCACCTGGACCTCAAATTTTTCCGACCATATCAGTAATTCGATTGAAGGAGTCTATGTTTTCATCTGGATGCATCTTTATATTGTCAAACCTATTGTGAAAGACATGTAGTTTCACCTCCTTCACTTTTCTATCTCCATTATAAATATTTTCATGTTTATATCACATGGAATTTGTTGAGGTTATTCTCATCACATTTCAATAGATCTAATCAGATAGTTCTATAGTGAGATCATTCTATGTTTTAGCATCTGCATCAAGATTTTTCTTGTCTGTATCGGTCATAGAAAGCCTTGTTGGATCAATAACTTGTATTCCTTTAACTGTATCAAAGAGAACTTTTATTCCAATAGACATTATATGATATCTCATTCTATTCTTCCATATCTAAAAAATTAGTTCCATCGAAGATGGGGTCTCCCATAACATTATCTGTATTATCCATGATAGTAAGATAGATCAAACTCCAGTAGCTTCCCTTTTAATCCACTTGAAGGACCTTATAACACCCTGATAGTGAAGGGGTGAATCAGGGTGTTGACTTTTTCCTTATTAATGTTGTGGATCTTGTTCCCACATTGTTAGGAACCTGTTAAATATGACAGAAAAAAGAAATAAGGGAGATGACACAACACTTTTACACAATTCACCGCAAAAGGCTTGTCCAAGGAGCATATCCCCACAATGTTTCGGTCATACCTAAATCCATTAATCTTTACCAGTTGTGGAGTATATATGTTTGGATACACTTACTCTTTTCCAGGAACACTACCTTGATAAAAGTTCAGGGATGACTCACCACTTCCCTCGGAACACTTCCGTAAACTCCCCTGAGATCACTATTGTGGGAGAAGACTAACTCAGTTTATCGACGTGGTGGTATCTTCTAAATATAGTGATTGAAGTCTTTGTCTCTATCCCTTATTGGCCACTGCTTGAATCAAAGACCTACGTAGATGCTCACTGAATTAGTTGACCACTCTACACTGATACTCAAAATAACCATTCACTATACCCCTTTTCAATGCTCAACCCTTCATGAAGCTCACTACCTTGTGCAGAACAATCCTTCATGAAGCTCACTACCTCACAGAGCACAAACCTTTGCAAATCACGCTACCTTGAAGAGTAACTAGCCTCACGAAGCTCACTGATCCAATGCAGAACCCCCCATCTTCGCAAACCCTATATTCCTTAAGAGAAAAAGAATTAATCAAGACTCCATAAGTCTATTTGTAAAGTAAAATCTCCCTTATGACAACCTACTTTTCATAGCACCCCTTTCTTCGCGAAGTCAAAACATTCAGGGATTTTCTCTCTCAATATTCATCCAAAATGAAGAGGTGTTGCCTCTTATTTATTGGCACGGTCGATCGTGGAGCTCCACTTCTTCTGGCTTGAAATCCGGATCTGTAAAAATGTCTTCACAGCTCTTCCTCCATCTCGCAAAGCTCCATTAAAAATTCTAGTTCACCAAGATCATCATAACCGTAGATCTCATTATCAAAATCCATTTCATCATCTCAAATCACTTAGCAATACTCCTTCAATTTTTTTTCTCATTGCTCATCATAATTTCAAAAAAAATGTCTCATGTCAAGAAGCTTCATTTATTTGACATTCTCCTACCAGTCTTCGCAAAATCCATTAATTTTCTATAAAAATGTAATGTTGAATCTAAAATAATACTTTTCCCAATTCTCAAAGATCAAACCTTTTTAATCGCATAGTACACTGCCTCAAATATTCTAGTCTCTATAAAATTCACTTCATGAAGCATATCTTCACGAAATTCTGCCCTTTTCCATATTTTCATAAGGCCTTCAAGAATAGCCATTTTTCGAAATGCCTTATATTCTCCAACTTTTTGACCCCAAAAATCTAGAAAACACTGGGAAATTACAATAGAATATAAACTACTTATTGCTTGTCCTGTATGATCCAACTCTTTAAAATATATCTAATCATCCATTATATTTTTTACCACAAACACAAACCATGAACCTTTTCTAGAAAATAACCTCCATAGTTCCAATAGTTTTTATGCAGTAGGGCTGCTGAGTATTGTTTTTATGACGTGTGTTGAGGGTTTTCTTATTTATGGGAAGTATGGGTTGGCATGACTTTAAAGGATGATGTTGATGGTTCTTGGATGGGTATTCAAGAAAGGGGAGAGTGTAGTGGTTTTTTTCATCTTGTTGATTATTTTTGGTGTGTTATGAGTGAATTTTTGGTTGTGGTTTCTACTATGTTTTGTAGTTTCCTAGGTAAGGGATTGAATGGAAATATGGTTTGATAAATTAATTGGATAGGGTTATAAATTGGGTTTACGATAGTTTGTGTGGTCTTGGACTTAGTGTTAGTGGAAAAGGTTGTTTTGTGTGGGCTGTTTGTTTGTTTTGAAATCCTATAGGTTGTGAGGGGTGTTTGGTATCTATATATATAATTGTACTTCCTAGTGATTTCTATACCTACCCCACCTATAATGATCAATACATACCGATCAACCCCATTATTATGGGGGGTTTTCATTACCAACATCACAATGGGAGTATGAATGGATTGTTAGTGGCTCTTATATGCTCCCTCTTCAATGCATTGGTATTCCAAGACTCATCGGGCAGGTTTTCATGCGGTTGTGAGGCACATGTGTTTGTGGGTGAGGAGTATTTTCCAAGGTGTCTTTAGAATGTGGCACACGTGTTTATGCAAGAGATGTGTTGCGGTTGTGGCCCATGCATCTGCAGGTGATATGTGTGGTGATTTTTGGCCCAAGTGTCTATGGGTGATATGGAATGTTATTAGTGGCCCATGTGTGTGTGGTTGGGGTTTTGATGTGGGGCTTGTGGAAGAGAATGGTAGATTCAGGACACTCACATTAAGGGATGAGAAATTAACTTGTGTGAAGTGGTGGTGGAACTCAAATACTAGTGTTCTTAATGAGTTACATTACTTGACTTGTGTTGTTTGGTGAGTGTTCCTTGGTGAGGTTGGCGTGGTTAGTATGCCATGATAGGATTTGTTGTTTTTTTTCTATTTTCTCATAGGGGCTTTAGTACGCTCTTCCCAATTCTGCACAAGATACATTTTATATGTCATACTAAGTATTATTGTAGGCTCACCCGATATATATAAACTATTTTTTGGATTCTATTACGATTACATGGAACATAATGGAAAGTACTTTCTTAGAATTATGCAATATTTTCTATGTCGCTGCATAGATTTTCCATTTTTTTTAACTTTGGAGACACTTTCCTTCTATCATCTACATTTTGAAACATGAATTTGGAATGGTTTTGGTTTTCTTTTATATATATTAATATTTTTGTTTGTTTCTTTTTTTTTTCTTTTTTTAAGTTTTATTCATATTATCTCCCGATCATGGTTATAATAAAAATGTTAATGGCTCCCATTTGTCTAAGATTTTTATACCCCGGGTGTTGGTCTCCACCGCATGGCCTACTGGAGGGTGGACTCTGGGGGTCATTTTCTCCCTTTCTACATTGCCAGCTCAGGTGGGCTATATTTGGATGGAGGGATTCTTGACATATAAAATTGAATTATTATTTTCCGTTCATTTATTCTATCGCAAAAAAATAGAAAACTGTGGTTATGTGTATTTACGGGCTACTAGATCAATGAATACTCTAATCAAATTTTTTATCTCTATAATTTATAAATATATATAAATATATTTATAAACTAATTGTATATTATATTTAAAATATTATTAAAATTTTGGATATTACGAAACCATCATGAATGTATAAGGATCATGAATATCAAATGAAATCATACATGAAAAACAATGTACCTATCTCCCAAAAAAGTGTTCTTAATAAAATAATTGATAAAAAATGGGTGATTAGAAGTTATTGGTAGGATATATATATTATTATAAATGAGTATAACTAATTTATATATTGATAAGAATATATATATCTATATACATATATATATATTATACATTATGATCAAATACTTGTTAATAATTATTAATAATTGAGTTGTGTGATTCACTTTTATATATCAATTTGTTCATGTTTTTTATTCATGAATTTCTATCAAGTAAATTATTTGTTCCTTATCTGATAAATCATTTTAATTTGAACGCCATATTTTTTTTTATTGATACCTATTTTTACTTTAATTTTCCTCAAATTGTTTACACAATATATGTTAAGTATATTTCAATGTAAACCACTATTTATTATGATTTAGTCTAGAATATGTTTCTTATATTGAAATGTAATCATTAAAGGTGTTTTAATAATGAATATTTTAATTCTTAAAATATTATTTAATGTTACTTGTTACCTTTTGTCTACCTATTTTAGTTATTAAAACTTATCTTTGTTCTTGTTTTTTGAAAAATGTATAATTGAATTTTTAAAAAACAATGTGAAGTGAAATAAAATCATAAAATACATAGCCAGAACATAATATTTGGCCACCATTACATGTCAATGATTAAAGCATCCTTCTAATGTTCCAATTTTTTTTCATTTATAATTATTTCTATATTATTTGTCAAATATTTGTATTTCAAATAAATGATTAAAAAATTAGAAGTGATTTTACCTAATAAGTATTTCAGTGATGTTTTAAATGAATTCCAATATTTTTAAAGATAATTTGAAATTAGTTATTAATTTTTAGTGATATAATCCAATAATAACAACCTGAATATTTTTCAGGATGGGTTTATATTGTGCTGAGGAGTTTTTATGGAACCCTTTATTTTCCCATTTTTAATTATATGATGATAAGTTGCAATGTTTATAAAACATAATTCCTTTCATTAGCTTATGTTATAAGATATAATAATTTATTTAGGAAATGTGGAACCTACATTTATGGAATTAATTATGTTATGGGTGGGACATGATTTATAATGACATTAAAAAAAATTAATTTTTTATATCACATGAGAGAAATATGGGAAACAATTTCATGTATTTGATAAAGTATGGGAAATAGGTAGATATTATTAATCTTCTATATAAAATATATAATGTTTTCTAGTTTGTTATGATATGGTAGAAAGGTCATAGTTTATTATCCACTAAAATTTTTGGTTTTAGTATTTATCCTTGATATTATTAATGGGATCTATACCAATTATGGTGACACAACATTGTGATATGATTGTGATCGGAACATATAATTAATTATTGCGTTATGATGTTTTCACAATCTCATAACTCAAGACATATTAAATCATAATAGGTTATAACATAATATGTTTGATCATTAATAGATTAGGTTGTAACATTGAGAGTTTTGTTCATGGTCTTATACTTTTATTCTTATCTTGTGTTTTCTATTTACAATCAATTGATACCTCTCATGATTACCCACGTGGATCATTTTATTTCACCAATTATTACATATACATTAACTTCGTAATAAATAATATTTATGTATGGTTTGTCAGGATGGGTACAAAGTGAGACATTACTTATGGTAATTGATGATGAATGTACATATATATTATATTTATATATGTTGTCTCCAAAAACAGCAAACTATTATGGTTTTAATTTAGATCATATTATTATTTATTTAAGTTTCATATAAGAGGATATAATATTTATTTATATAAATATGAAGATGATTGGATTTTAAATTTAATTTCATTATTACATAATTAGATATAGATTTTTTGATTTAATACACTTGGGAAATAGGATGTCATGGTAATATATTTTTGAATTAATTATGTAACATATCATAAAATAAATTAATTTTATATATGTGGGTTTTTACATAATCTAGGATCCACATCTTGTAGGATTTTCATGAAATGGTATTGGAGAACAAAATTTGGTAAAACTAATTCCTGAAATTGAAATAATAAATATGGGAGTATATTTTTTTTATTTCATTCTTTTGTACAAACCAAGGGTAGTGGGGAGAACATAATAGATTTTATTCACTGTGATGGTCTATTAAAGAGTAAATTTAGAATATAAATAATGGGGTGGAATTTATGAATTTAAAACCATGGACTTATAAGTGTGTTATTTCACTCAGATATGAAGGATTAAATGTATTATAAATATTAAATCAATGTGGTAGATATTATAAAGAAAAAAAATTTAATGTGGTTATAGATAGTTGAGTTGTAATCTATTTATTCTATAAAATGAAATTTTTAGTGATAAAAAAATGGTGTTGAGATTTTATCATCTCCCATTTTCAATTCAATGTAAATTTTTTTATTAATGTTGAAATTTTTTAATATTTATTTTCTACATCCAATAAGGGATATATATAAACAATATGTGTGGGGGTCAATTAATGGTTTTAGTATATTATAATATTTCCAATTTTAATCACTTCCTAATATTCTACACCACATTTTTAGTTTGTGAAATAATCATGATATGGTTAAGACAACAATTATAATAATGTAAAACTATATTATAGATGTAAAAAAATTAACAAACATCAAATGGAGTACAATGTTTCTAATTTTTTTAAATATAGTGTTAATATACATTATATTTAATAATTTTTATCACACTATCCAATTTAATTTATTTATATTAATGATAACATATTTTATTTATATGGTAGGAATATATTTCTGAACACATATAATAAATTCAAATAAAATTACATAAGAAATATATCAGTATTGGTAAATTATCTTATGTCTATAATATATAATTTATACTCCATAAGTTCAATCATGTTTATGGATTTTGGACTTAATATTCATATCAAAATATCACCATGGATGTGTAGTTCTATCATTATCAATAATATAAATTTGCGATTCTCATCATTTTTTTCTCATTCAATTTCTAAAACACAATAGTAGACATTACCCATTAGCATGAACGATTCTTTTATAAAGATATTATATATCTCTATATAATCATCAATGGTCCTATGTAACCAATATTTCATTAATTTTCACATATTAATCTATGTGATCTATCCATTATATCATTTCATATCTAATTCTAGTATATTATTGACATTTACCAATGTATATGTCTATTTCATCATTATATTTTAGAAAGTATTAGATGTGTATATTTTGGATTAAATAATGTCACAATCCATGTATCATTATAATCCAAAAAAATTATCCACCATAGTCTAGGCGTTTTTCACACATAGATATTATTTCTTATCATACATCCATATAACATTACATATTAATGGTAACCATATTGGGAAATGACCATGTAATATCATGTACTTTAATGTATGCTATTTATATTATTTAAGCGTTGAATTTTAGTTTTAGGAGTGCAAGAACCCTAAAATTATTTGATTTTTTTTTCAACATAGTTTAATTCTTTAAATAATTTTTATTACATGTAACTAAGATTTTATCATGCGTTATACCAACATTGAACTTAAATGAGTCATTTCATATTATTAAGATACTATTATATGATATTTATCACTAATCCTTCAGAATGATGGGTATAAATTTTATTAACTAAATTAGGAAAATAAATTGTTTAACTTGTATATAAAATAATTCATTTTTTGACCAATTAATTAAAAATATAAATAAAATCTAAAAGAAAATAAAGGAAACCATTTTTTGAAAAAATATGTTTATGAAAACTAGAACAATTTACCTCAATAAATTAAGAAAACTATTTCATTGAATTATTTTAATGAAATTTATACAGTCTCTAGTCAATAAAATATTTAACAATAAAAATATTTGTTTTCTAGAAAATAGATAACAATTAATCCAATTATACTCAAAAGAAATTATATTTTTCTAAAAAAACAGTAATGTCTCCTTCTTTCACACCGATTATATATCTAATTTCTGTCACATTTTGAAAACCTAATTGTGAAAAAATTATTTTTGAAATGGCCATGTCAAAATTATCATATGATTAATTTTTGACAATTTTTATGAAAGGATGAGTAGCTTAACAGATGATGAAAAATAGTAAATTTTAATTGGAAACTACATAATCATTTAAATTATTTAAAAAGATTATTTATATTTAAAATTCGTTTATTAGTAAAAAAATAATTTATATATATATTAATACAAATTTGATAATTTTAATCATTTTTCATATTGAATTTTGATATTACAATTTTTTAATCCTTTAAAACTTTTCTTTTAGAAATATCATCTTTTCGTCATGTCTACAGGATAAACATCCAATTAAATATTTCTACTTCTTTCAATTTAATTTGAAAAAATGTATTCCATATTTGAAAAAATAAAAATTCATATTATATAATAAGTTCATGTTAATTTTTTACCAATATTTATAGTGTAACAGTAAACAAATTTGTGCATTATTGAGGTAAATATGAGTACAGTGGTTCTTAAAATCACATAAATAGTTGTATAAAATCTATTTACAGGGCATATTTAGATATGATAATATTTAAGTATCACTTATAATCCATTATTTATAGTTTTGTAATGTAAATAAATGTGGTTACACATTTATATTTTCAAATATGACTAGTGCGTCACTCACCTCACTTATAAAATCTCCACCCTCTCCACTCTTAATTAGACCTTAAAACCTTTTTTATTCAGAAAATATGTTTCCAAAAAAATTCCCAAATTCAATACATTCATACATGAAATCATATATTGGGAACAAATAAAACATTGGAAGTATTATAGTGGAAAACAATGCATGTTACCTGGGTGGGGGGAGGAATGATCGAACATGTATGAAGGAAGACATGAATTATGGTATGATATTTGTAGTCTCTCTCTTAATTTTTGTATTAATATTACAACTCCCCACATTTTTCGTTTTAAGAGTGTATATAATTACCCATTCAAATTTTAGGTCATGAATCTCATCCTTTTTCTATATTTAATGTTTCAAATAATGTAATTCTCTATTAGGTCTTGCAATTCCAAATATTGCTAATGTTTTAAGGTATTTCCATCGAATGTTTACATTCAGTGAGACACGTTCAATGTTCACCATTTGATTCTTTTAAGTGGTGTATATAGTTACTATGAAATTTTTCTATTATTAATATCCTATATATAATGTGGATTTATATACCAATTTTAGGATTTTGATTCATTTGTTTTATGGAACCAAAGTTACTAAATAAGTAAGGGATTTTCTGTCTTAACTTTCCTTCCTTCAGACATATGTTATGTTATATGCATTTATTTTTATATTATTTATGAATAAATCCCATTTTACATTCAATATAATCAATATATTTGTTCCAAATATATTTTATCATTCATTTTATTTCATTCCTTCATGGGTATTATAATTAAAAATTACCAAAGTGCAGATGATTTTAAGTTATAATCTCACTTTTCAACCGGATTGTTTATGATCATGCATCTAATGATCAAATATTATGATATATCTCTAAATTTACATTTTAAATTTCAAATCATTTTTTATTTCATCATAATATTTCTTTTCCCATCATTTTAATCCCTTTATGTAATCAGGATTCCAAAATAATGTTTTTAAGAAAAATCCACTCTTCGATTGAAAACATGTTTTTTGGAAAATCGTGTCTTATGAACATTGTGACAATAAAAAAATTACATTCTTCAGATGATTTATTAAAGTCATTTTACCCATATTATAAATTTTAAAATTTGTTTTAATGGGAAATTAATGTTCTATTGCAAAAAAACACATTTTTATTTTACCGACAATCAGAAATAAATATTTGATTTAACATGAACGTCATTAACTGATTTTCCCACCATATTGTAAATTATTTTATATTAGTTTTCCATTATATTTATTTATTTTTATTTTAATATAAAATATTTTTTAAAATGTTTTATATAGTTTTCTTAAAATTTTAATAGTTATTTTCCACATGAAATGTTTTAAATGATTTTTACTGAATCCTTTTGATGATAACATATTAATTTTAAATGAAAATGGTTTTTTAAATATTAAAAAGTTTTAAACTGGTTTTCCAAAAAATGACATTTTTATTAAGAAATATTCCATGTGAAATTATAATAGCATTATTCATCCTATTATGTCATCCATTAATGTAACTAATTTTTTTCTAGGGGTATAAACCATGGATACCATTCTTATTCTATATCTAAATGGTTTATCAGAAAAGAAGTTTATAAAACCCATTTCTCTTCTATGTTCTATACCACGAAAAAAAATTTATGATACCCCCTTATTTATCTTTAGGTTATGTGAAGATGAAATTAATAAATTATTATGAAACCTATATCTTCTACTCATGTTATAATATGATAGAATATTTATGAAACCCATTTCATTTTACTATTTATGATCTCATGAATTTTCTATGATATTTTTCAACATATATGTCTGCTTTTCATTATGTGATGGTTGTGGTCAATATCAACATCCAATGTGTTGGGAAGTTTTTAACGTTATATGATCTAAAATGGTACATTATAAGTTATCCCAAGAATGATAGAGGGTATAATGTATGTTATCCCATGTCTGAAATGTGGTAAAAGAATGTTTATCTCAATCCCAATGAACGTACCAATGTGGCTAGAAAAATCCAAACATGTTATGAATGTTTTGGTGGGTTGCATTGACATAATATTTTATATGATTAATTTTATTCAAAAAATAAATTTCTTTTCCCAATGTTATATTCAAATGTATCATGTTATTTTATTTCATTATGATTCATGACGTTTCAATTTCCATGGTTTATGAAATTGACATGTGTTTATTTTCAATGACATGCAGGTAATGGAATATAAATGTTATAACCATTTTATCTCACACCTATTCTCATGTCATATATTTTTTATTTATGATATCTCAATTTATTACCATTACTTATCTTTGGACATCACCGCACTTTTCATTCCATTCCCCTTGATTTTTAGAAATTAGTAATGTTGGATATGTTTAAGAACATTTATTGTTTTAGAGAAAAAATGGGAGATTTTATAGTATACCTATGAACTTTTTTTTATGATTCCAATTTTCTTATGGCACTGAACATTTATAGTCCATCAATGTTTGTTTTCATATTGTATTAAATATTCATTTAAAAATATATAATATCTATATATGAGAATCCTGGGTTTTTATAGATTGTTTTAGAGGTAATGTTTAGTTATTCATTGGAAACTGGGAAATGAAAACACTAGAAAGATACCAAGGTATATTATTGGTATATTTCTATGTATAATGATAAGGATGAATAAAATTATATGAAAATGTTGATGAATTTTGGAAATGGATAAGGAGAGTGGTGTACAAGAATGTAAATCTATATATAGATAGTACAAGTTGATGAGTCTCTAGAACGGAAGTAATTTGAGGGAAAAACTCTAAAAAGAGATCATTGATTAGGGCACAATTATAACCTACTTCTTGATATCAATACTTCATATAAACCTAGTTTGGAACTCCCCTAGAATAATCTTTGTAAATTAAAAAACTATTTATGAACCACCATTATGGGTTTAAAAAGATGGTTATTATGGTTGAACTACATTGAACCTAATGTTTCATAGGTCTAAAAGTAGGTGTCCAGATTATGACCAAAAATAAATAATTTTTCAGAATATATAATTTATATTATAATTTGTATCTCTAACAAAATTCATTCTAGTTATTAAAATGTTTAAATAAAATGAAATTGAGTTAACAATAAATGAAATGGAATTTTTTTTGATGATCATCCAAATGGTATGATGAATGGAGTATATCATATTGTCATTATTTCTAATCCGTTATCTTGGGACATGATTAACCATGTGCACCATAGCCAACTCTCATCCTCACCAATTTATATAAATATAATGTTCAATAATAGTATGGGTTGTGGAGACCATAGAGGAAATAATTTTTCAAATCATATATTTTGATAATGTGGGAATAAGAATTGAAGAGAATTTCTGAGTGGGGTAAGAAGATATAATGGTGTTAGAAATATGTACATAAATAATGAAATATCAATGAATAAAATAATTGATTGGTTAACATAATTGATGAGAAAAAGGTTTTCCCTAAGGTATCATCATTTTTCAAATTATAAATTTGTGGTATATATAGAAATGATAAAAAATGCTCTCCTAAATAGTAATGTTGTGAAGCTAATCAAAAAAATTTTATGAGAAATGGTTATAATGTTGATAGTTATGTGAATAAATATGAAACCTAAAATGTCTTATGAGTTTCAAGATAATATTTTATGATAAATGATAAAAGACTGATTATATTGAGATTGATGTGGGTCTGATATTATTGAATATTCACATTTTAGGAATGTAGTAGTAAAGAATTTGATGATGAATCCCAGCTAATTGATTAAGGATGATGTGAAATAATTGAAGTGTTTATGTATGGAATTTTAAAATAATTTTATACAAATCAATATATATTGAGGATTGATTTTAGAATACTTTCATTGTGGATTTTAAAAAACATTTTGAATGGGGGGAATTTTGTTATTAGTGATTACCAAGGAACATATTATTTATATGTTCGTCAACTCCATTTTATTATTTTTTGTTTAATTAATGGGGACAAGTACAAGGAACAAGTAATCATAAAAAGTGGTACTTGGAGGAATGTGGAGAGAAACAGGGATAATAGGGGGTTGAAATAATTAATACATAGAGTATCGCCCCTCACAAAGTTCACTCCCTCTATAGGAAAGGTCCCCAATCATGATAAGAATGTTATCATAACATCTAGAGATTCCTTGGAAGTGAGGAAATTGGGAACATTATTCACTTAACACCAGGTATTTGGGACATCCATTTGTTTATTTATGATTCCCTTTCACCTATATATGATATTATATATGGTTCATGGGAAGGATCTTAATCCGTGCATCGATATATAAATGACGATGCAGTCAATTTCAACCACGACTATAAGAATATTTTCCTAAGTACACAGTTAGAGACTATTAAGAATCAGTCTATATATTTATATGAGAGAATCTAACTCTCCAAAATATGATATAAAGGAAAAGAAAAGAGAACCCCTTAAATCAACAACAATTCTGCCACCCCTCATGAGACCCGTGTTGGAATATCAATCGTTGGTTAGATGGAGACTAGAAGACTAATTATTTTATGAAAATATTATTTATTCTATCATTTATGGATTTTAAATCATTTTTGGATTTATGTAATATATCCAATAATTTCTTTTCAATGGAATAGGGAATAAATAATATTTTCAGTATGGTTTTTCAGTAATCCAAGTATTACATTACTTTAACATAATTAATGATAATGGTATTAACAAGTTTTTAATGTGATTTCTGAGAGATACATATTTTTGTCAGGTTGATTAACATTAAGTTCTTTTTTAAATTTCATGACCTTGTTTATATGGTTTTTGGTTTTTATATTTTGTTAGGGTAATAATGCAATTAATTTTTAAAATTCATTATTTTTATCTATGGATGAGCCCTTAGTGATAATTTTTTTAGATCACAATTTGATAATTTATAAATATTGGATAACACGTTTTTATTTTTTAGGATGATAACAAAAAATAGATGAAATGATTTATCATTCAATGTATGGATTTTATGATCTATTAGTGATTCAGGAAGAAAAAAATTAACCTTCATTTATAGGAAAAATAGATGATTTGGAAATTGATCAATGATGAACAAAAGGGTGAGATTATTCATATGAAAGGGAATGAAATCAATTGAAAAGTATCCTCAAGATAATTCCCAAAAAACAGAAAATGATCTTCAAGTAAAATTATGTCTTATTCTCATTCTAATTTATCATATCAATGACCTCTTTCACACCAATTTTTTTAATTATTTTTAAGGCATTAACATTCTTTGTATCATCAACATTCTTTGATTAATGGTCTCTATTACTCGCTAAATATATTTTTGATTTCAATCTATGTCAAAATCAACACTTCCCACCTATGGTCTCTTATGTGGAATCCTAGTTATGATGTAGTTTATATCTATTTTATATTACAAACTATCCAATTTAATAGTTATTTTCTTATTCAATTTAACAATGTGGGATTCTATGAAGTAATTGTAAAATGTTAACCCTTTCAAGAACAAGACGAATTTAATGGGAGAAAACCAAATTTCAATGGGTAAATTGTAAAAACATGAGATTTTGTGAAATATAATTTCCAAATAAAATTTAATATTTTCAATATTTTATGTTAAATGTGACACTAAGATTAGCATGTGTTACTTATAACACACATTTGAAATGAAACATGGCATATTATTAAAATATTTGTATATGATTATTATGACATACCGATTGTAATAAGATGTATGAATATGATTAGTTTAATTTATAAAATATAATGTTTACACATTTATATAAAATGAATTAATTCTTGAAAAATTGATTAAAATAGAAATATATACAATTTGAAAAAAATTATATCCTTATTTTTTAAACTATTTTTATGTAAATATACATGTTTTACGATAATTAGCTAAAAACTAATTTTTATGTATGATTTTTGTGAAACTTACGTAGAATATAATTGATAAAAATTTTAGTAGTCAAATTATGTGGTTTTTAGATAAGAGATAATAATAAATTCCATTTTATGCATAAAACAATATTAAAAAAAATTTCATCCTTTTTCATAAAAATTTTAAATTTTGTTTTTGAAAATTTTATAAAATTTATCCTGAAAGTATAATTTTATATTTTTTCAATCGTAATTCTAAAATTATCTTAGGTTACATTTTTTATAATTTTATGAAATTAGTTCTTTTTAAATGAAGTGTGAAAAATATTGAAGGTTAATTTAAGAATGCATCTTAATTTAAATTATTTATATAGTAAAATTATATTTTAAATTGGATATAATTTTAAATTAATTATATTATATATATTAATCATATTTTGGTAATTTTAATATCTTTATTAATGAATGTTGATATAAAAAACATATAATCAATTTAATTTTTCCCTCAAAAAACCCACATTTTTATCATGTCTATGGGATTAATGTAAGATTATATTTTACCTTTTATATGAATATAATTATCGAAAATGTATACAATATTTATAATAATAATGATATATTATCTAATAATGTTATCTTAGGCTTTGACCAAATTTAATATTAAACACAATCAGAATCAATTAACACAGTAAAGAAAAAATTGGGTTTGTTATTGGTTAAAACAAATAACATTAAAAATGACTTAATAATTTTTATTAAAAATATTTTCAATCCATATTCTTACTCTATCATATATTTGGATCATGAAAACTTCATTTTGGACCCTTTTGGAATGTTAAATATATGGTTACATGTTTCTCTTTTAAAAAATTAATTGTTTTCCACTCACCTCACTTATAAAAGAATGCCCCTCTCTACTCTTCTTCACGTCATCAACCCTTTTGGTTCATACATTCCCCAACCATATCACTTACTAAAACCACTCCTATCATAATTGAAGCCTTCTTTTGACTATAAATCCATAATAGTAATGATATTGGTGCAATCCTAATTAATTTACCCAACGAAGAGGATTTTTGAACATGTTTGAATGAATTTAAGACATAAAGTAATAAATTATCATTGAATGGTTGATCATGAAAGTATGTTTATGTATGCATTTTCTCTTCTATGGGCGATACGAAGATAAAATTATTTTGAAGCCCACTTATTTTTACATGAGGTATGCTATGATGAAATGATTGTTAATCAAGTCTATTCTAAAAAGGTTTTGATGTGATGAATTTTTTGTGATACCCATATCATTTCATGTGTAATGATAAAATTAATTTTTTATGTTGTTATGGCACAAAAACATATAATATTAATTATGAAATTAGTGGGACCTTTATGTCCCTCGAACACATTTGGTAAATATAAATTTAATATGAGCTCAAAGGTTAAACACAACAATATCTTTGCACAAAATTGGGTAACATAATGTATTCCCAAGAAACGATTGTGGGTAAAAAGCATGTAATCACATTACCAAGGTATGTACATTGGTGGTTAGAAAAACCCTAACATATTTTGAATGCCTCGTTCATTAGCCTTGGTATATTGTTTTCTACGATTCTTTATATTCCATAAATCTATATCATATTTTAATGTCAGGATCACATGGATTATTCTATTTATTAAATTATGATATATTTTTTTTATCTTTGATGATTAATTTCATGAGTAATGTTTAAGATCATTGACAAACATTTTACTTTATTCAAATATATTTTCATTTTTTAAAACATGTTTGCTCAATTCAAGAATATGTGATCCTTGATATCATACTTTCATTCCATTTCTGATCATCTGATCAAAACCTCTATTATGTCTCCCTTTCCATGGTTGTGATGAAATTTATTACCCCTGATATGTTTTAAAAGGATTCTAGTTATGAATAACATAGTTTAAGATACTGTATTTTATCTATGAACTAGTTTTTTTTATTCCATGCTTCCAACGACATTACAACATTAAAGTTCATAGGTGTGTTTTGTTGGTAATGTATTTAATATTCATATAGTAATGTGTAATATCTATATATGGTAATCATGGGTTACTATAATGATTCTTTTTTTGTTTTCAAGAAGAATCAAGGGTGAAAACTACATTCTAGATAATTTTATGTCATAAGTTTTAGTTTATAGTGTAATTCCTTCACTGCTTGATGGTAATAAAATGGGTTTTGGTACAAGAACTTTTCAGGGTAGAAAATGAAAAAAATAGACTACATTTGCTTTTCGATACCAACATTTATGGTGAAAAATAATTATATGCTATTTTTATCCACATGTGATGTGTTTTTTGGTGTAAATGATTTAGTATATATTTATAATGTTAGACTACTTTTTATGTCATAGTCCATTCATCTTACATGGTTTAATTATCTATTACATAATATGTTGTTCATTATTCATGTAGGATCATCACTCTTGATCCCTACATTCGATTTACATGTTCTTTTTCATATATATTTCCCATCAAGATAATTACATTCGGTGAAGGATCTATATAGTGGTATAATCAATTTTTCCAATTGAGTAGCCTTTTTTCACTTATATTGACATATATAATGTCACGGTTCTATAGGATTTGGATTTGTAAACCCTATGATGATTATTTTATGTTTCTATTGTATATCTGTTGGTAAATATTATCTCGATGGGTCACCAACATGTTGGTTCTAGGGTGACATGCATTTTCTAGTAGGCGTATTCTATTTCATCTTCTTCACATACTATTTTTTCAATTTGGATTGTTTTTATGGAGTGGTAATTTATTCTATTTCCTCTATGTTAGTTCATTTTTTCATTCTATAATGATGGATCATGTTATGAGAATGTAAAACCTAAAATTTAAGTATGGTGGTTCCCTCTCTATCCTATTTTGGATAAACCTTCAATGATTTGATTTTATAAATTTTCTTTAAATGAATTTTTATAATTTATAAATTTCTGTGCATGCAAATGGATTTTTTAAAAGGTTGTTTTTCCCTTGTTTTATTAAAACAAAAATCATTTTCACTGAATTATGAAATAGATTTATGAAACTATTTTCAAATAGTTATTTTGATTAAATGAATTAGAAAATTCTGTGCATGGGAATGATGGGGCACATATATGGAAGGTTTAGTAATGGGCTTCCTCTATTTATACAATATTTGGGTTCACACAAGGGATTTTCCTTCACTCCATATGATATGTGTCATATCTAATAGTTAATCACTATTTATAATTCCATCTTTAAGGGTGTTCCAATTCCCTCTAGATTCAATGCATTAACTGGGGAAATTATTTTCCGGATTCTATATATTTGTTATGAAGGATCTTACTAGTCTGGCATAAAATAATACTTGGAATTATATAAATTCTCTTTGTTTTATAATACAAGGATTTGAAAAAATAAATTTCTATATGTGTTCTTCTTTGATAATATTTTACCTACATTATATAGAACAACTAAAAAATTATAATGTTTTACCCTAATTTTGATATAAAAAAATGTTATCAAATTATCATTCTTTGTTATTAAATGAATTATTATGTTAATATTTCTATATAGAGAAATGTTATGTAACACAATTGTGAAAACATTATAATAATGTTTATCTTACACCCTTAAAACACATTAATCGGTGTCTAAACAAAGATATATATTTTGTCATATGGAAAGGAAAGGATCTACTAGGATGTATTTAAGTTTATTTCACCTGACATTGTGTAGTAAATTGTGATAGGGTTGGACTTTCCCCAAAATATCACATGAACTATAAGGTTTCTATCTTTTTCCCCATTTACATTATATTTTTAAATTTAGTTTTTTTTACCGAGGTGTTTTATCACTTCCACGACCTTCATTTAGAAAGGGAATATACTTTCCTTTTTTCACTTCAACTATTTTTTCCTTCATTGAGTATATATATAATATTCTTTTCTGTGGGAAGGGAGAAATCATTCCCTCTTGTTTTTGTTTGATCCCTTTGTGGTATTATCCATCCCATGGGGATCTGGGATTCTATTCAGGTATGTGGTGACTTGATAAGAATGTTGGATTTGAGTATAACATGAGTCATTTCATTACAAAATTCTATCAAAGGTCTTATTTTGCCAAAATTTATATACTGGTAGATGGGATATAGGATTTGAAGGTTATGATATGTAGATTCTAGTGAGTGATTCTCTATCTCTTTCGATGATAATAATCAAGATAATGTGGGATGTTAAGACATTTTTCCTATGTTGAGTTCATGCTTTTAATCTTACTTGTTTGTTATTGATTTCCTCAATTAATTGATATTTTTATAATCCAATGATCATTCATTCTATTTTTAGTGTGAAATTACATGCCACAATGACGTCTTCCACATGTTCTATAAGAAGGTGTGGAAAATGTTTCACATGTAAATCTATTATGAAGACCCTAATCCCAGTAGCAGGGATCAGGTTCTTTAAATTATTACATTAGAATAAGCTACATGTGATTCCATCCTAATGGGATAATACATTAGTATTTTCTTACAACTATACATATAAATGAATTCTACCTTACAATTTAAAGTATAAAATACAATATAGTGATACATTTGAACTCATCATTATTCACCTAGCGTAACCTGTCATATTAGAAATAATAAACTTCTTGGGATGGTCATGAAAAATAAAACATAAGAAATGCATTAGCTCAGATGCTTAGTAAGGGTAGGAATACATCATAATCAATCATAATTAAAAATTAACAACAATTTAAGGTGAAGAACTAAAAACAAATTCCCATAAAACAAAAATTGAGTATAATATGGAATGAATAAATTATTATCAATTAGTACCATATAAATAATTAGATGAGAATAAAAATTACCAATGGATATTTTATTATTTGAACAATCACATGTAATTTCATTAACTAATCCCATAATTTGGGAATCCATAATATTAGATATTTTAAACATACCATCAAGGCTTCATTATGAGAATATATTACTTCCATGGAATCATTTGTTGATTCTAATAAATGGTTAAATCCTTAGGAAAAAACTAATATTGTATATCAAATGAAACATAATGATACATCGAGGGAAAATATCAAGTCCCACCTAAAACATTATAATACAAATAAATTCCTCATATGAAAGTGATGAAACATAATAACTATATACATTTGTGCTTAAATCAAATGTACATAATTTTTCAATACAGTAAACATAATCATAAACCACCCAAAGAGTTATGGTGAATTGTTTAAAAATAGTACATCCTCAATCTTGTTAATCATAAAATATTCAATAAAATATGGTTAATAATATCACCAGAGATAGATCATAAGGAGACATAGGATTCAATAAAATATGTTGACACATATATGATCACTGAAATTTTATTGCGGAAAATAACATTTTTATCATTGAAAATACTTATTCTTAAAAAAGTTGGAAATTATAAAATAAAGAAAATATTTGAAAAAATAATTGAAATATTTTAATTTATTTATTTAAAAAATCACCATGAATATGTTAACAATTCATCCTTATGTATTAAAATAAAACAGTCCTTTTAATTTATGAAAAAACTTCTATATAAAACATGTAAAATGGCTCTTTTCAAAATTTATTGTATGAAATTATAAATATAAATTAAATTCAATTTATAATAGTTTCATATCAATATAAATAAATATGTAAAACAAATTCTACAATATTTACATGGGGAAAAATATTTGAAATTGAATCTTTAAACATTCAAAGTGTCATATACCACATTGAACATTTAAATCATATTCTCTATGAAAGAATATAATTAAAAAAACATTAGATCATGTGAGATTAAATAAATTCATGATATGATATGTCAATGTGTCTTTATTTACACCTCATAAATAAGGTTTCTGTATAACAGGAATATTTAGCTTAATGAAAGGTGGTTCAGATGAAATACCTAACAACTTTGTAATCAATAAAACCATATGCACTATAAAACAAAGTATTATAAATTAAAATAATGAATACCATGATGAAAAATTAATTCATGATATGATATATCAAAAGTAAGTATACATACACCAATGACAATGAATAAGTGTTGAATTATTTATATCTCACATAAATATAATTGAGATGATTAAACCCTTTAATTATATTCTAAAGTCTTCTGTACTTGATGTTATTGTCATAGATAATGAAATTATATTCATTTATAATTTAATTAAAAACATCATCAACATTTATTTGATCTATTATAATTTTATTACCCTAATTTGTGGTCTTTTTAAGAGTTATAAGTTTATATTTCTTCATTTAGTTGTGTTCATTTCATTAGTTTTGATAATTGGTTCACTTATATACTAGAATGAATGATCTTGAAAAATGGGATAGTTTTCCAGAATTGAAATTATATGTTATTAATGAACTTAAAAGAGTTTCAATTGGTTTATATTTATTTTTATCAATATTTTAGTCTGAATAATTATATAAAACGTTGATGATTACTCTTTTGAATATTTTGTTTCATTTTCTATAAATTCTGACAAATTTTGTTTTATTAATTAATATTATGTATATATAATGGTTCAAAAAAACTAAATAAATAGTTGTATACATTTTACAATATTTTTAAACAATTATAATGTTTTTCTGACCTACCTTGAAAGATATATTAAAAAATGATTAATAATCACCCATGAAGTAGGTGAATCAACACATAACAGTTGACGTTTTAATTTTTAAAACAGTATGCAAAGAGATGAGAATTGATATTGGTTACTCCATTAAAACAATATCCCTGATGTATATATATATTTATATTAATGGATATATAATTTTAGTTTATATACAGGAGGTGGATGATGGATAAGAAATTAAAATCAATTGAAAAGAGATAGAGAAGGAGAGCAGGAGAGAAGGTTTACATCTTGAGTGTCGTCTCCTTAAGAACCTCTATTAGGGAATTGGAAAGGGTGTCTTGGTGAGACCAGAAATACATGCACATGAGGAAGTGGTTTGGGAGAGTAATTGGATATAGTATTAGAAATATAAAATGAATATATATTGTGATCAATAGAGGTATTGAGTGGTGGTATTAATAGGTATAAGAGAGTGGTGTTCTCGAATAATTAATTCACTTTTTTTTTATTTTGTCTCCATAATATTAATAGTGGTAATTCTAATGACAAAGTACAATAATTATAGGTTTTTAGTTCTAGATAATGGTCACATAAATCACATATAAGTCAATCATGACCACTATATTCATTCATTTACTTATAATGTTAAATACCACAAATCATTGTATTTCACTATTCATAAAAAATAATATATTTTAGGAAAATCAAATTACATCAACCTATCCATTTTTTATGGGTGGATTTCAAAAATGGACTCCATTTTATGAAAATAATTTTCTATATATATGAAATTTAGTTATTAATTAATATCATCATTTATTTGAAAAAATAATAATTTATAAATTATAAATGATTTTATGACACTTCAAAAGATTAATTAGGATCTCCTAGAATTATCATATAATCATAAGAAATCAAAATTTTAATATATGAATCAATGTTGACAAAATAAATTTCAATTTAAATAATTATATTAATTATAAAAATTTAAATATACATTTATTTTTTACAAAAATACCAATACACAATTTATCATTTTAAAAATAATTATGTACATATTCCATGATATAAATTTATTATATGTTAATTCATAAGATAAGTAAATTTTATTTGTATATTCTAATAATAGGCTATTATTCTATTTTCTGGATTCATATTCATAATTACCACTTTAATATTCTTATAGTTATGTTGACATTTAATATTATATTGTGGTGCATTTAATCTCAATGCATAAGCAATCGAAGTTTTTATCTTTAAAAAAACATTCCACAAAATATTGGGGTGTTCTAATATATCATAGATCAAAAATATCATTCCAAAAATTAAAACTTGTGATTGGTAATCATGGATTTCTAATTTTAAAATACCCTTTTGGAAATTCCACATCATTAACTGGATTAATAAAAATTATTCTTAAATAGAGGGAAAGAAAAATGTGATGGTCACCACAAAACTAGGTTTCCCCACAAGAGAGAATTAGTGGAAAGTGAAAAAATGTAAATTGAAGAAAATTATAACTATAACGTTATGATAGAGTGTGGTATATAACATATTGATCATAAATTCTACCATTAGAAGACTATTGATTTTTAATCTGTTCAATGACCATTAATTTCTCAAAATGAAAATGAAATGGATAAAAGTTTTGGACTGAAATATGTTTTCCTAGTGTTGTTACAATTTAGATCATCAATGGATAAAATAATCTAGCATGATAACTTTTGTTTTCATAAGAATAATATCTTCCATTGGTTGTGCTTTTATCTATTTCGAATTCATTTCTTAAATCTGGAGATGGTTATTAATAAAGAATTTTTATAAAAAAAAACATTAATGAATCAAAAGATCAAGAAGCCATTCCTTCTTCATTTAAATGTTCAATACATCCAAAAGGGTCTTTACAAGTTTTTCAAAATTATAAATAATAATTTAATCTCAATCAATAATATCCTATATACTTTCCATAAGTAGTTAAAAATAAGACTCATCCAAAATATGGTTTCCAAAAACCAAATAATATGAATTCAGAAGAAATTCCACTAAATATTCTAAAAAAACATATCCTTAGATTCCCCAGACAACATAATGTAACTCTTTTTGTCACATTCAGAAAAAATAAAACCCTTGACAACCTTAAAACCTTAATCAAGAAAGAATGGTTTAATCAGTAAAATCTAATGTTTTTAAATATATTCCTTAAATCAATAAATTTAATATGTTCAGTTAAGATAGTATAAACCAAAAAATAACCTACCACATTCATGGTATCCAATTCTATAAAAATATATTAATCATTAATATATTAGCACAAGAATATAATAAAGTATATTTTCCCCCAATCATGTGTTTTAAAAAAAATCAATATTCAATAAAAACACTTTTTTTAGTTCCATTCAAAACATGATTTCAATTCTCAATGGAAAAATAATTGTAGTAGGTTTCATATATCTTTCCTAATTTATACACCATAAATGTCATTTTTTAATATAATCTTATAACATAATTATTGAAAAAAAAAATTCTAGATAATTAATTATTCCACTTCACCAAATGTACTAACATAATATTTTTGTTGATTCATATGCTTATTATGGGGTGTATTCCCTTGTCACATAGGGAATTCATTTTCATAGTGCCACATATCCTTACATTTGAATCATTTATCATTTGAAATTTACTTCTTCTTTTTAAAATCATGATAATAGTGTCTTTTATCTTCAAAAATGTAGGAAATCCCTTTTCCATTATATCATGTACATTGGTGTTTCTATCCATAATTATCAAATGTGGTGAAATACTTCACTCTCTTCTTCCATTTATTCATATTTCTCTCTTTCACCCTCTCCATATATTTTTCCACTAAAATTAAAATTACATGAATAATTCTTTCTATATATTTAATGTGCATGATATTATATCATGAAACTATGAGAAATCATGGAATACAATAGACCATTAATGAATTTGATTAATCCTATTGAAGATATGGCTCATCTTAATTCTAAGGTTGCGTATATAGTTTTAAATATGACTTCCGAATATTGTAAATCTATATTCAAATTTAGGAACATTCTCTTCCTCTATTTTTTATAGACGAAATAGTTATCTCTTCATATCTTCTTGCAGTTGAGGACGGAAATATTTTTCGATGAATTGTTTTTTAAAATCCTTCAATTCAATGTTTTCTATTTCCCGATCCTATTAAGTGTTTCGAATTAATGAATGTTATTGGTCTGCATCATTAGAGAGATGGTAAACAAACATGAAAACCATATCCCTTTCAATAATTCGCGTACAGATAAATACTATTTCTAAATACCTAATTCATTTCACATCTACAAAAGGATATGTAGTCCCTTTGCATATTTGAGGTCGATGATGCATCAAAAGGTACAACCTTGTTAAACCACCTTATTGATCAGAATGATTATCCATATTGGAATGCTTATATCTCATACTATGATATCAATCACAATAAGGTTATAAATTTTTTATATATAAATGAAGCTCTTGATCCACTATCATTATCTTGAATATGAGGGAAATCCCTACATGGAATACCTATATTGATACGATTTCCATTCCAAAAACTAAGCACCATTTCTAGATAGGGGAAAACACCAGATTAGATCCTAATATTATGAAATAGAATATACAATCTCATATATAGTGAATCATATAATCCTAAACTGAATATTTCTTCAATATAACTCTATAAATCATAATCTTCCTGTCTCTGTGTATGTATCAAAATCCTATCATAGGGTCTTTCTCTAATATATGATTTCCAAATTCTACTTTCCAAAGTTTCTATTATACTTCCTTGGATACCAACTGTAAATACCCTTACACCGATATCCTTTATCTAGTTACTTAATTTATTAAATTATAATAAGTTACAATTTATCACATCCCAAAGGTTTGATTAGATCAATTTAAAATAAATAATTCAATGTAGTGAATCCTATTAGAATTCCATAGTTCCTGTGGAATGGACAAATATATTAAAGAAAATAAATTTCATGGACTCCAATATAAAAATGAAACCTTTGAAAGGGTTGAGATTATATTTCTAGTAAGGGTAATATTATAGTGGAAGATACCATTAATAAACATAAAAAATAAGGTTATGTGAATAACTACAAACAAATTCTATTAAAACATAAAGATGAGCATAATATTGTAAGAATAAAAAACGATCAAATAGATTTGTATAAATAATAAAAAAACAATGAAACTCAACCATGGATATTCCACTAGTGGAATAATCACATTGAATATCTATAAAAAATATTATAATGAGGGAATTAATAATGTGTTATATCCTAATAATATGTTCAAGGATTAGTTACAAGGAACAATTACTATCAATTCTTCATTTCAAGAATCTATAAATAGCTAAGGCCTCATCAAAAAAATATCTAGTTTGTCTCAAGAATCCTATAAATGAATTGATCGTCTATAGTGCGGCCCAACCAATACTTACTAATTCCAATGAAGTATTCATATAAAATGAGTGAAACATAATCAATATATGCATTCATATTTAAACTAGCATACAAAATGTAATGATTTTTCACATACAATAAACACAATCATAATCCATATTGAAAATTATGGTTAATGGTGTTAGAATAGAATATCCACATTCAAGATGATAATAAACTATTCAATAAAATATGGTAAACAATATCATAAGAGAGAAACATGAATTAATTATAGGATTCAACAATGAATGTTGACATATATAATATCATAGAAAAATAAATATTTATGAAACTAAAATTCGTAACATTGAAATCACGTATTCTTAAAAAGTTGTGAAATTATAAAAGGAAAAAAATCTATGAGTATAACATTATAATATTTTAAAGTAATATTCTAAAAACAATGCTTTATGAAAGTAGGTTAATCGATTCATTAAGTTAATAAAAATTCATTGCACTTAAATTATGAAAAAATATTTGTATAAAACTTGTAAAAAGAATATTCTCAAAAAACCATTGAATGTAACTAAAAACAGAAATAAAATTTCTTTTATAATACTTTAATATCATTGAAATTAATTATTTAAAATAATATAAATAATATTTACATTGAGAAAATGATTTGAGATCAAATATTTAAACATTCAGGGTGTCTCATACCACATTGAACATTTAAATTATTTTCCCTATGAATGAATAAAAGTTTTCAAACACATAAATAACATGAGAAATTTTTTAAAAGATTTGATAATTAAAATGTTTTTTTATAAAAACAAAATAAATAGGATGAGTTTAAAACATCACAATTTTCCTCAATTAAAAGTGTTTGAGGTAAAATATGTTAGCACTTTGTAATTAGTCAAATGTTAATCCACAATAAAAGAATGATTATAAAATGAAAAATTTAATACCATGAAGATAATGAGATTAATTCTATGATATATCAATGGTCAGTATATATATATTAAATAGAACAAAAAAGTTTTGAATGTGGCATATCTCATATAAATAAAAGAGAGATGAGAAGACCCTTAACGTATGCCCAAAAGTGTTCTGTGTTGTCCCATAATATCCTAGATAATGAAATTAGATTCATTAATAATTTAATTAATAACAAATTAAACACGTATATTATATAATATAATTTTATTAATTTAAAATATATCATTTTTGATGAGTCGAAATATTTAATTTCATCATTTGGGTGTGTTTTTTCCATGGTTTTTGTGATTGGTTAACTTTTATACATGGATGTAAGATCATGTGAAATGGTAATAGATAACCATAATTGAAATAAAATTTAATTAATGAACTAAAAGGAATTTTTTGGCCTTATGTGTATTTTCTTAATAGGTGAGGATGTTTCATTTGAAAAAACTATAATGTTAACAGTTTGGATTATTTGGGCGTTTTTGGAGCATCAAAAACTAGTTTTGTTCTCTAATTTATATTATGTATATATTATGGTTATAGAAGACTAAATTAGATGAAATAAAAATTTTAAAATATTCTTTAACCATTAAAATGGTTTCATGATAATTCTGTTGGGAAATATTAGAAAATGAAAAATCATCACCCACCAAGGTGGAATATCGACACCTCACGGATGATGTTTTAATTTTTAGAAACAAAATCGAAATAGAAGAGAATTAATGGTGGATATAATATTCAAAAATATCCTTTATATATATATATATGTTATACAAAATTTATCATGTTCCTTTGTAATGTGTTGATGAGGGTCAGATTAGAAAATAAAATTATCTAAAATATTGAGAGAGAGAGAGAGAGGGAGAGAAGCTTTTTCCACTTTTAGGTCATCTCATTGAGTACCTATGTTAGTGACATGAAAATAGTATTTTGGTGAGACCAAAAAACCCATAACATTGAGAATAATATTTGGAGATGAATTATTCATAATATTAGCAAGATTAATGGTTGCGATGTTGTGAGGAAATGAAGTGATGATTGTGGTATTTATAGGGAAATGAGAGGGGTGTTTTTGAATATTTTCTTTATTTTCTTATTATTCAGGCTCAAGTAGTTCAATAGTGAATAATATTGAGACTCTGTACTATACATACAATTTAAGAGTTAGAGATAATTGTGACATAAATCATCCATGAACTGAAAATGACTTAAATATTCATTTATTTACTTATAATGTTAAATACCATACATTAGATTATTTGACTATTCATAAAAAATTCAACTATTTTAGAAAAATCCAAATAAAATCAACCTAAAAATTTCTAAACATATAGTTTTTAAATTTTTTCCAATTATTTGATAATAATTTTGTAAATATGATAATGTTAATTTTTTACTTTTAATGATAATTTATTTAGAGTGTAACGATTTTAAAATTTTAATTGTTTTTTGACATATTGGAAAATTAATAAAGGTATCATAAAATTATCAGACGATAAGAAGACATAAAAATATTAATTTATAAATTTATTTATAAAAAAAATTCTTTTAATCGTTATATTAATTATAGATAATAAAATGAACATTTACATTTCAAAAAAAATCTAATAATAAATATAACATTGGAAAAAATTATTTACTTATTCCATGATATTTATATATTATATTTTCATCATTAGGATACATAAATTTTAATTATAATTTCACATGTGAGGATAAAATTCTAGTTTCTATATTAATATTTCAAATGATCACATTACTATTCCAAGGGTTATATAAATATTTAAATGTATATAACAATTCATTTAGACACGGTGCATAAGTTATCGAAGATGATAAATTTATGAGACATGCCATAAAATATTTTGGTGTCATAATCTACCATCCATTTAATTTTTAATCCCTGCAATTTAAACATCTGATTTGTAGTCATTTAGTCCTTATATTGAAATACAATTCGGGAAATCAGACATCATTAACATGGTTAATAAAACATCCTATTAAATGGATGGAATTGATAATGTGATGCTCACCACAAAATTATGTATCACTATGAGAGAACATTGGTTGAATGTGAAAACATGGAAATGGATAAATATATAACAATCAAGTTTTAATTGAAAGGGATAATTAACATGGTCATCCAAAATATGACAATTAAAATACAATAAACATGTGATCGATTAAAAGACAATTACTCTCTCAAAAATAAACGTAACTAGATAATGTTTTTTTTCAAAATCTATTTCCCCATAGATTAGTGGTTCTTTTACTTTTTAGGTAATTACTTCAGATAATAAACCTACTTCTTTTCATCCCAATTAATAAGAAAAATTTATTCCTTTTGTTGTTCTTCAATCTATTTTCACATTATTTCTTAAATAAAGTGATGTATATTGAAGATAATTTTCTTGGGTTGAAATATTATAAATCATAAGATCCATAATTCATTCCTTCAACATTAAAATATTTTCTAAAAACAGATTGGTTACCATAGGTTATCCAATATGATAAAACATATATCATTCTCAGTAAATAAATTCTTAATATATTTCATATGTAGTTAAACATAAGAGTCATCCAAAATATTCCGTTTCAAATACAATGAAAAACAATTAGAAGGAAGGTCACTAAATATTTCTTATTAGATATATAATTATAATCTCCAAAAAATTTATCTTTCTATTAACGGCACATACAAAAAATATAAAAACATTAATCACCATAAAACCATAATGAAACATTGATGATTCCATGTGTATAATATCAGGATATTTTTTATATTCCATAAATATAAACATATAATAATATTAGTAAAGTTTATGTGGGACATAAAATCATTATCCACCTACACGGTAACTAGTTCTATAAACTTATATTTTTTTATTATTTTCTTAACAGCAGTTACATATTAAGTTTTATCTTCCATTAATCAAGTTTTTTCCAACAGATCAACTTTCCACTCAAATACTTTTCATTATTCCATTCAACACACAATTTCAAATCATTAAGAAAAGATTATATAGTACATTACATAAGTATTTATTAATTAATAAAATATAATATCATTGATAAATATACTCTTATGGCATAAATATTAATGCCTGAAATATAACATTAATCATTTAACATCATAAGTAGTAATAATATAAGATTAACTTGCATCCCATAGCCTCTTATGGGTTATATATTCATAGCACATGGGTAATTTATTTCCAATGTTCACCATGTCCTTATAGATGATTCATTGAATATTATAAAATTCTTACTTTCCCTTAAAATCATGATCATGTTTCCCTTTTTCTCAACACATTAAGAAAAATCCTTTTACATTAATGAAATTCCCTATGCATTTCTATCTATAATTACCACATGTGTTACGATCATTCATTCACTTCATCCTATTATACAGATTTTCCTAAGTCTCTTTCTTATTCTCTTTATGCCCTTTAAATCCATTAGACTTGGGTAATTCTTACTTTGTCTTGAAAAAACATGACATTATATCCTCATATCATTAGAGAGTTTAAAATTCTACTACCCTTCAATGAATTTCATACCGCCATTGAATAAATGGTCAATAGAAATCATTGGGTTTTATATTTATTCCATATATAGACTTTCTAATATCGTACATTTGGATTCATATTTATTAAACTTATCTTCATCATTTTATCTCATACTTAATAATTGTCTCACCATATCTACAAATAGTTTATGGGGGTATTTAATCAAAAACAAATTGGCATAAAAGCCTTCCATTCCTTGTTTTTTATTTTCCCACACTTCTTATTATATTGAATAAATGACCACCATTGAAATTCATCTTCATAGAGATGATTAACTACTATTACATATTTATCCCTTTCATTACAATCCTAATAATGAAATATCGTTTCATAAGAAATTATCCATTTTTTAGCTTCAAATGGATTTTTATTCCCATAGATTATTGATTATTTTTGACACATAAAGTGTTATAATATTATTGTACCACATTGTGGAGCATAAGGATACTCCATACAAGAATGGATATTTCTTATAACCTGAGACTACGTTCAAAATATTGTTATAATTTCTTCTAATCTAGCTATAGCTCCAGCTCTATCATAGTGATCATTCATAATAGGTAAATCTATACATGGTATATGTGAATTGATATGGTGTCTCATGCTTCCACTGGGCACCATTTCTAAAAAAAACATACCCTAACTTTGATAATAATATTGTGAAACATAGTGCATAATCTCAGAACTAGTGAATCTCATAATCCTTAAATGAATATACATGTATAAAAACTCGATAAATCATAAGATTATTTTCATTGTAAATATTTCAAAATTTGTTGAAAAGATTTAATTATCTAATGTATGTCTTCTTAAATCATATTTAAAAAGTTTCTATGAAACATTCTATATTGCTAATTCAAAAGACCCTAACCCTTACATCTTAGAGCCAGTGCATTAAATTATTACAATTAAATAAGATACAAGAAATCTCATCCAAAAGGACTGAATAATTTAGAGGTTTTGGAAAACAATATAAATACATGAATTAAATGATACAATTTAAAATATTGAATACAACATACTGAATCATTTGAGAATAACATTATTCTACTATCTTAACCCTGCATATAAAACATAGTAAACTTCATTGTATCTTAGAAAAAACTAAAACATAACAATGGGGTTATCTCAGATTCGTGGTAACGGAGATTATATAGTTAATGATATCATAAAAACATAAACGTAACATAGGGTTAATAACTAAAAATCCTTATGTTAAAACATAAATGTGTGCATAATATTGTGGGAATCAAACCTGATCAATTAGTGTAATATAAATAATAACATGGGAATGAAACATAACAATGGATATTCTACTAGTAGAATAACCACGTGGAATATTAAAAACTAATCTCATAATGGTGACATTCACGATGAGGTAAGTCATAAACATACTATCAAGGTATTATTTTAAAAAATTATTATTATTAAGGAATCATGCGAAGAATATGATTAATGGGTAAGGCGTTCGCCAAAACAGTATCTAGTTTGTCTCATGAAACCAACTGATTCATCAAGGGGCTATAGTGGGACCCTCCCAACACATTCTACGTCTAATTCATTCCTCAAATGAATGTTCTCAAACATAATCTATAAATACATTCAAATTTAAACTGGGATATGAATTGAAATGATTTTCCATAAAATATACATAATCGTAAACTATCAGGAGAATTATGGTGATTGGCGTAAAAACTGTAGATCCCCAAACAATATGATCATAAACTATTCAATAAAATATAGTAAATTGTATCATAAGAGATAAACTTTAATGAATCATATGATTAAATAGAGGATGTTGAAATTGATAAGTTCAATGATTTTTTTTGAGGAAATTGACCTTTTTAACATTGAAATCACTTATTCATTAAAAGATGTGCAATCATAAAAGAAAAAAATTTCTCAGTAATTAACCATTATATATTGTAATGGAATAATTAAAAAATAATTAATCATGAAAGCAGGAAAATTTGTTCATTCTGTTATAAAGTAAAACATTCCATTTAAAATTAGAAAAATGTTCCTTATAAAACATTGAAAAATAAACTTTTCCAAAAACTGTTGAATTAAGTTAAAAAATGATAAATTACTTTTATAATCCTTTTATATAGATATAAAAAATATTTAAAATATAATTAAGAATGTTTTCATTGGAAAAACGATTTGAAATTAAATATTAAAACATTAAAAGTGTTCCAAAACTCATTGAACATTCAAATATTAAGCCCCATGAAGTAATAAAATTTAATTAAACATTAAATAATATTAAAATAACTTATTTTTTGATATGATAAGGAAAATATTATATATATAATTCTCATAAATTATGTGTGTTTATAACATCAAAATATGCCTCATGGAAGGGTTGTTGAAATTAAATCCCTTTACACTTTGTAATTAGTTAAACATTATGTGCCATAAAATAAATTATTATCAAATAAAACATTGAATAACATAAAGAATTTTTTTTAATGATTTTATATATAAAATATAAGTATCCATAAACCAAGAAAATGAAATAAATGGTTAATATGTAATATCTCATAGAAAAAAAGTGGGATGAGAAAACCATCACCTTATGTCCAAAAGTGTTTTCAATATTCAATTAATTTATTTAAAATTATTTTAGATACATCAATATTTTAAAAAATAAAATACAATAAATTTTTTTATTAACATAATTTAGTTCCTTTTTTATATGGTTCTAAAATTCTACATTACTATTCAGGAGTGTTCATTTCCATGGTTGTCAATATTGGTACATTTGTATACTTGTATGAATAAATATGTAAAATAGAAATATTTATTTCTAATTGAAATTATATGTTATTAATTAAAAAACATCTGATAAAATAGTTTTTATATAGTTTTTATAGATTTGAGTATGATTTATTATATAAAACTTTAATGATATTTATTTAGATTTTTTTGCATTTTTTTATCACCACTAACTTTTTTTGATTAATTAATTAATATTATGTACTTGTACTCATTAAATAACACTAAATTTTTTTCATATGAATTATTATTATTATTTTATCTACTATAATGGTTTTATGACCATCCATTAATTTTGTATTAGGAAACAAAAAATCATTATCCATGAAGGTGGTGAATAGACTGCTCACGGAACATGTTTTCATTTTTTGAAAAAAAATGGAAAGGGAAGTGAATTAATGGCAGATATAAAATTGACATAATAAAATTATAGTATATATATGATAATGTTTTAATAATTTTACATTGTAATGGGTACTTGATGGTTGTAGTAAAAATGTACATAAATTGAATGGGAGAGAAGGTATTACCACTTGAGTGTTGTCCCGATGTGAACTACCTTAAGGGTCTTGTAAATTCTCGTTTAGTGAGAAAAGTAAGACCATTAAGTGGGGAAGAGGATTGGTTGTGTAACTGGGTATACTATTTGTACTATTGGAGGCTTCAAAGGATTTGGTAGAATAGGAGATGTTGGGTGTTATTTACCAGGAGATGATACGTGTGTTTTGGAATATTTTATCATTTGTTTAGTATTTTGGCTCCAGACTATCAATAGTGAAGATTTGTGTCATTTTGAATAGTATCTAGAGAATGCGAGTTTGGTATAGTGGTAAATTACATCATCTAGGACTAGTGAATTATTCAAAGATTCCTTCATTTACATATAATGTTAAATATAATAAATTATTCCATGTCACTATTCGTCAAATAATTCAACTATGGTTGAAAAAATACTAATAATTCACCATAAATGTTTTTTGACATGTATATTTCTAAAATGGGATACATTTTATTAAAATATTTCAAAATATGAGAAATTTAATTTTTAAATAAAACCATCATTTACTTGAAAAATATATATGTTAAAATAATAACTGAATTTAGGATTCATTGAAAACATAATTGAGGTATCATAAAATTTTCATCTATTTATAAGAATTAAAAAAATTAATTTATTAATTTATTAATTTCTTTGTTAGGAAAAAAATTATTTTAAATCATTATATTAATTATATTGTAGTACATAAACATTTATATTTCACAAAAATTCAAATAATTAATTTTTAATTTGATAACATTTATTTACTTATTCCATGGTATAAATATATAATATATTAATTCATAGGATAACTAAATTTAATTTATACATTCATAGGTTGTGTTAAAATTCTATTTTCTAGATTAATTTTAATTATGGTCATATTACTATTATCATGGTCATTTTAATACATAATAGTATATCACTGTTCATTTAAGCTCACAACATAAGATATTGAATATATTAAATTTAAAAGAGACGTAGAATAAAATCATTGGGTGTAATATATCACTTGGGATCAAAATATTTTAGGGAATATCAAGTGAGTAGTTTCTTCCATTGGAGAAAATAATCATAGTTCAAATACATAGTTATTAAGGTGAAACTATGATCTTCTATTAAAAGGAATAAATATCTAGAGTTTATGTAGAAGAAATCACTATAAATTACTTGTACAAAATATCCACATGTGGTCAAGGACTAGTTCTAAAAGATATTTCGGATCGTCGATTTCATATATACAGTTGAAAATATGTAAGTGAAGTTTGTAGTGTTTAGGTTGAAGGGACCCATCAATTGATGTCGGGATCCAATGATACTGGTAGATATGCACTTTGGTTTGGATTAGAAGGGTTTCAGGAAACTCTTATTGGAATCATTATATTCTATGTTTCAGTTAAATGAATCTTTTATGGAGTTCACCTCCTTTATTGGGTAGAGTAACTATTGTTGGAATATACCAACCTCTTCGATGAGTTAGTTCATCATTCTCTAAAGGTAGTGATAAATTATCATCTAATTGTTTATAAGAACCATAGAGTTTTTCTATTAGATATTAGATCATATGAATTACAGCAAAATCTTAATACCTATTCAAATATATTAGTTGGAGAAATCTAGGTGGAGATGGATATGAAAGGAAAGGTTTTATCTTTTGGATATTCATTTCCTCCTAGTGGTTGCTTATGTGGAGGAAATGGGATGACTATGATGCTTCATGATCATTATCAGGGTGGTGGATGTGGTTCTCAAAAACTTTCCTCTTATGTAGAATCAGACACATCTAGTAATATTCTCTATAAATTTTATAAGATTTTAAAATATAGGAACACCTGATGTTTTATATTAATTCCCTAAATAGTGATGTGGTGCGGTTTCTATCATTTGGGTTTGAGTAGCCTGTGGATAGAAGGTGGTTTTTTTACAATACTATCACATCGAATATAATTTGATTAGTTTCCCTTTGAAAATGGACATTTAAATTGGTATCTCTTAACTACTTCAGTTATGTTATTTCTTCTATCTTCATTAAGTTGTGTAATAATCTTTACATTTTTCTATTCCACTGATTGTATCTTATCTTTATATATATTCCATGACTTTTTAATTATTTTTGTATAATTAATTTCCTATATTTTTTGTTTGATGACCAAGTTATAGTATGTATCCCATGTGGAATGGGAACACACATGGAGTATGTGGTGGATTGGTCGATGTTCCATTTTTAAGGGTATCAAAGGTCTGATCATTATATACATATTGGATAGTAGGTTGATTTTTATTTCCCATTAATATAACTGCAAAAAATTCTGTGATTATAGACTTTTTATTATGAAAACCATTCCTAAAACATTTGGTCTACCTTGCGGTGTGGTTTTTATTTTACTCCAATGATCTTGGTTGTACTAATATATCATGATATCCAATTATGAAATAAAAATTACCTAGAAATAATCAATACAAACCCATAATGATTAAATTATAATGAATGATGTGTAATATCTGAGGTAAGAGTTATATCTTCTTCAATATTTGTTAATTTTTGTATAGAGAAGTCCTCGCTTCATTGTCATCTATTAGGGATGATTTACAATGAACTCTATCACATCCAAATCATGAAAACAGATATATAATTTTTACATTCACTTCCTCTAAGATAAATATTCAGTTCCCAGTATTAAAATCTACTTTAGAATTATAAAATATTATGATTCATTTATTTCTAATAATTATGTTTTATCTTTGAAAATTATGGATTTAAATCGAATCATGATGAACATTCCACTACTTTTTCCTTTATGATAGTATGATTATAGAATTATTAATATAATATTAATAATGAAAGATATGTTTTATAATGATTAAAAAGAGGGATTAATCCATTAATAAAATCTATGTAATGAATAATAATAAAAAATTAGAACATCAAAAACAATTATAATATAGAAATTAATATTTTCTAAGACCAAATTTTAAATTATTTTATACAGTTTATTGATTACACTATACTGTATCCAAAAAAAGTTCTAATTAAATATTTCATTAATATTAATCAATATTATAGTGCTGATCATCATGATAATTATTTATGTTTGTATAAAGTAAAATATTTTAATATTTCTCTTTTTAAATTTATTTTTTTATCCATATATTTATTTTCTAACATAAATAGTGTAACATGAAAAATTTCTAATGTCAGAAAATTGTATTCGATATCATGTTTGACATGCAACAATAAGTACGCATGGAAATATAATATCCCAAAAATTTATGATAAATTTACTATTTTAAATAAATTAAATATAATTTATATCATTAAATGATCATGAATCTTGTTTAGAATATTTCTCACGCAACAATGTGTTTCTTCAATGGCTTTCCTTATATGCAAAACTAAGTTTTACCAAAAAAATATATTATTAAAATATATTATTTAATATAATAAGATATAACATAGCTGTAAAATTAGTAGTTATTAAAATGGATAAATAAAATTTTAATATCAATGGCTTTCATAAATATAAAATTAATTTATTAGTTACATATTAATTAACAATAAATCTGAGAAACAACTGAATATAAATGAAAGTATTATTATATTCATGCTCATGAATATGTATTTCTGTAATTATTTAAATTAATTACAATTAGTTTGTGATATTATTGTGATATATATATTACATATTCAATAATATATTTTATATATTAATCAAAATTTTTTGATTGTTTTAAGATAAAAACAAATCCAATTTTATTCATAAAATAATGTATTTTTATTAAGGAATTTTTACTACCATTTAATGGAGAACCTATTTTAAATCAAATTTCTAGAAGGCCTATATATTATATATGTCTAAATAAACTTCATATTTTAATTACAGCAAAAAAATTTATTTTTGGGTAAATTCTTTTCTTTTTTTTTGCTGTTTAATTTTTTAAAAATTAGTGAAAATTATGAAAATTTAATTCAAAACATATTTTTCGTATTATTTATATATATGTAAAATTATATATTATAATGGATTTAATGATTAGTTATATTTTTTTGTATATTAATCTAATTCATGTCATTGAAATCAATTTCACTTTGAAAATTGGTATAAAATCATTGAAATGTTTTAGATGTTTTTTCTGTAAACCCCTGAAATGTAGTCATGTCTATGCGACTACATATAAAACAATTTCCACCACTTATATGATTCTAATTCTGGAATAATTATTGAATATAGTTAATTATAAAACATTAATAATTTATAAAAAGTGAATAATTGGTTTTTACAAAAAATATTTGTGAATTTAATTAAAATTAATAACAATGATTAAAGAAATATTATGTTTAATAAGCGACTAAACATTAATCTGATGGGCCCAAATGACTTATAAAATTTTAAAAATCCATTGGTTGGATATATTTAGACCCTATAATCCCATGGAGTTAATTAGGTACATTAATTGAGTCATGATAAATGTTAAAAAAATTTACGGATTCCTTGGTCAAAATATTACAAGAGTGAAACTCCTCCCCCACTATAAAAACTCCCCCTCTCCTCACACTTAATAAAACCTATCAATCCTATTTTACATGACCAAGATCTTAAAATATATATACTAAACATACCTCCCCTCAAACTATATGACACAAATTGGTCATAAATGAATCCATGTAATCTTTTTGTTACAATCCAAAGGATGTTACCCGATTTAGATGTAACATCATTCCTCCAAATCAATCGATTAACTTTCATTATAAACCCCCTTTAGTCGCATTATTCTATTCTTGTAGAAATTTTTTTTTCATAAATTAATTAATATTTTTTTATTATAATGTATTGACCAAAAATTAGACATAAAACCGTCTAATTTGTAAAGAACATACTGTTTATATGTACAATGAACGACAACATCACAAAATGATGATTGTTCATCTTCCCATTACCACCTCTCATGGTGGGAATTATGATGGAAAAATTTCATATATATGATATATATATATGTGATATTTTTTATTTATTTATTATTATGTAATTATTTTATAATACATACCTCTATACATACCATTTTGTGTAAATACAATAACATCATTTTTGGAAGTGTGGATTACAACCTCATAAAAGTGATGTGATTTATTCAATCCATTAATAGAACACAATAAAGATATTTTCAATAAAACTATGTAAAATATATGAAATAAATATTTTAATTTAATTATATTATTAAAATTTATAATTTAACCTTCATTCTATTAATATTACAATTAAATGAAAGTACTGTTCATGCATACGTACGACCAACTATGTCAATGAATGGTGCATTTCATTTCCTATCACAAAAAATTATATAGTATTAAAAATACACATGTATTGAATATTTATGATAATTAAATAATTTTTTACATGTTGGATATTATCAAACCATGATCTATGTAATTGGAATAATAAATAACAAGTAGAAAAATACATGAGAATGCAAGGAAATTCACACCTGAAATACCAAAAATAATTAATGATTATTAACAAATAGGTAATAAGATATTATAAAAAAATGATATTTGATTTTATAAACATGAACATGGTTTTGATATAGGTTAGTATAAATTTTTAAATCACTATATAATAGGATAAAAATCTAATAACAAAAATGAAGGTTAAGATAATGAATTTCGCCTGAAATCACATTCCATGGAGACTGATTTGTCTCATCCACTAATTCACTTTTATTTTGTGTTTATATTGACTTTATTATTGTAATATCATAAATATACTTATTATAATGATATTATATGTTTTATTTTATGCCATTTCATCATGGGTATTTTAATTTAAATGTATGAATGTTGTATAGAACACTATGGAATATTTAATGATTATTATCTTAATGAATATTCACTCAGAATAATTTATAGCATGAGTGGAACCCATGCCCCCCTCGAAATTATTAAGAAAAATATAAATGTTAGGTGATTACACAAGGTAAAAATAACTTTTACCAGATAGAGAAAAGTAGGAAATATGAACCAATGTTACAAGGAATACCTTAAAACCATCCCTACAAGGTTAGGGGATATCTCCCAATGTCCAGGAATTCATTAAACCTAACTAGTATGTCCTAAATCCAACATCCAAAAAAACATGACTTAACTCTCTATGTTTAAACTTTATATTTATCGCTGATCTAAAGAAGATAATACACACTTATCAAACCATCCCTCATTCCTGATCACTCATATAATGTATTTCCTCAAAAATCACCAATGAAACATCATTCAAAACGTTAGAACCCCGATAATGAATTCCTCATAGAATTTCAGTTTTCATTTCCAGTCAAGAGAAGAATATGATAATAGAATACTAAAAAATTACGAATGAAACAACTATAAGTATGGTACGACACCTCCTACAGCTTCAGGACATTGGAACAACCCTTATAAATAATTAGTGCAGAAACCCTCAAAATAACACTATAATTGTTGTCCAAAATGACCCCGAAGACCAGATACAATCATGATGTTCATCCTAACATTCTCATTGGAGGAGAAGAAACAATATCCAATGATGTACACATCGTAATTCTAGATGAATTATCCTTCTTAGTCTTTAAAACAGTATTTCAAAGACACTTTTTCCAATGAAACATCATCAGACGTCAATATGAAATCATTCCTTACTGAGTAGACACATTATCATCAAAAATTACATAAATATAATTAAGAATCATACTTTAAAAAAATACCATTATCTTGATTCCAAAATATGAAGACAACATCAAATGTTAGAACAATGCTGACAAAAATACCATTCCTACAAAAGTATTATTCCCACTAAATTTGACGATAATAAAAATTATGGGTTCAGTCAAACTCAAATTCTACTCTATCAAACAAATTCATTCTAATACTAAGGTAATCACCAATAGATATCTCCTTGTTATGGTATCTTCCAAGAAAAATCCTTTATTGTTCACCAATCCAAGTGTAGAATCCTCCTTGTATCCTTCCTTAATCACATGTGTGTACATTTTTTATCTTAATCCTATCCTTTTTTTCCTCAATCCAAATGTAAGATCCCTCTTCATCTGATGAGGTGGGGCCCTATTCTTTGGAGGATGTAGACACAGATGGACTATCATTGAGCACTGGTTGGGGTGGGAGGATAATTTTCCACATTCAAATCCCTGAGGTTCGAGGGAAAATAGTTCTCTCATACATAAAGTAATCAAAGAGATTTAAAGTCTTATTAGGATAGGTAATGATAAACCCATCAAGATGAGTAAGAGGTTTCTTACCATTTTTGGAACTCAAGTGCAGATATTCACCCTAAATTTTATGTTCATGTTCAATATAATCATGATTAGAATTTCCAGAAATGGATAGAGCCTCCTGAGTTATCTCATGATAAGTTGGAACACCTCCTATGAATTCTATTATAGGTTCATCATTAGTTTAAACAACACCTAATTTATCTAAGATTAGTATTTATAGCTCCTATGTTATCTATAAATCTATATCTTTTATTCAATACCTATATTTCATAAGGCATATTTACTATTGTACATTTTCTTATTACTCTAAATGAATAATTATTTAGAAATTCATTGATGGATGGAGGCATGACATTATATAACTCCAAAATGCATCGATAGGTTCTCATGAGACAATTAGGTTATAAAAATTAAGGAAGTTTCTACATATAGTTTTAAACTGTCTAGATGACTGATCTTGATTGTATAGGTCCTCATGTTCCTTATACATGACATTCAATAATTATTAATTTTTTGGATTTTTTTATCATTGTTATCATCATGTGGTTCTCATAGGATAAAATATATCGAATAATTTCATTCTTAGTTATTGATTAAATGAAATTTATTTTATGATTCTTACAATGGAATATTGATTTTTCGGTATCTAGTTTTTTTTGGAATGAGTTTTTAGTAAATTAATTTGTTTATTTAATTCAATTGAACCATTCTTTCTTCCACTATACACACCATTATTGACCATTTGAGATCAACCATATTTTCCATCCATTTCCTGGGCTATGAAGAAGAAATATTTGATTTAGAATTCAATGGTTCTATTTATTAATTTTTATTTCATATCATTTTTCTATTTTCTACTTCTCAATGTATTATTGGTATCATTAATGTAATATGGATTTCCAAGAATGCAAAACTATTCAGTCCATTGGGATTTGATTCGTAGTAATAAAGCTGATGTAATAAAGTAATGCACCTGCTTTGGGCTTCTGGGGACAGGGAATTATAGTTGGTATCAAAGTAAGTTCAGTTTAATTATTAGAAATTATATATTGAAAACATATATTAGGGAGAAAACACTAATATAGTCGATGAGGATAAGAATACATAAACCTTTAAGAATTTCATTAATGTATATATTATGTTGGTATACCTATAAATACATCCCCATAGAGATATTACAAGTGGATTTATATGTGGCATATATGTACCTAGTACTAACAAAACCAATGAGGTGTGTCGGGCCGGACTCGGTGTAACCTTGTTAATGAAAACGGGCCATACTGCACACTAGGTTTGATACTCTCAAGTAATATTCTTAGAACATTTTTTTTATTTACCTACCATTATAAAGTAATTTTAAGAAAGTATTACCCTAGAATAACCATTTTTATAACTATTGAATTTAAAAAGAATAAATTTATGTTATGTTTTGTGCTATATTTGTAATTATACATTATGAATTTATGATCGAATATAGTATATGTCATTTTATAGAAATGGCATTTGGAAGGAAGAATGATATGAATACTAGTGTGAAAATGTAGATATTACTCTGTTGATAAATTTAATATATTTGGTATTATGAATCATCAAATTATTGATAGATTAGTTAAACATAGCCATGATATGACAAATAACCCTTCTAGAATGTGGAAACATATTCCATAGGGAGAAACTCTAATGTTCGATATCTTTATGCGATAGATTCCCACATCATTTTTAGGGACTACTGATCCAATTCCATCTATGAAATGGATTAATTCAATAGCAATTTTATTCAGGTTATCAAGATGTAGTGAAAAAAAGTGGATTCACTCACTTTATAATTTCTAAATAATTTGGATCAATGGTGGTCATTGATCCACTATACTAGAGAGAAAATATTAAATATACCTCATGAAATGGAGAACCTTTAAGGAGAAATTATTTTATAAATACTTCCCTCATGACAGAAAAAATAAGATCAAGAGGATGTTTCTTATTTTAAGGAAAAGGGATGAATAATGTGGTTAAGTGTATAATGATAACTATAAAAGGTTATCAAGGTATGTTTTGGATTTTTTATGAAAACAGTGATCATTATTGGGCACTATTTGGAAGGAAAAAATCCAGGTCTTTGAAGGCCCTTGGTGTCTCAACATAGTTAATCATAAGATTAAATGGTTTTATGTGATATCAATTTAGATAAATAATACTCCACGTCTTATAGATTCATAGATAATTAATAGAAGAAGATAAAGGAAGATAAAATAACATATAAATAGAATAAGGGAATGGAGGATTTTCTCATAGGTGATATCCGGGTAATGAATCTCTATTAAACCCCACGATTTTAAAAATAAATTGAAAGGAATGAAACATTTAATCTCTACATTATGAAAAAAAATTAAGTATATAGTTATAAACTACTAATTAAACATAATTTGTCCGCTTTTATGAATTGAATTTCAAAAAACTGAATGCTACGTTTGGGATTAGAATTTTTCTAGAGTATGATAGAACCAACTTGATTTTTTTGGTGAATAATAGCATACACTTATGAGTGGTAATATGAATAGTAATATAACCCTTATTAATAGTAAATAATATTATTGTTTTAAATGTTATAGGATAATGAGATATTGATTAACTATTCAATGTGATTTAAAATCAGTTATAGTTTTTAAAATGTTATTTTTAGAAAGAAAAACGTTTTTCTTTAAAAATTAAATTAATTATATGTAGAAATTTATTTTTATATAAATGGAGTTATGTTTTGAATTCTACATTTCAAAAAACATTATTGTTAATTTTTTGTATTTTTCTAAAATTCTTGAATTTTTTATGAATAGTAAAATATAGTAATATATAGAAAATATACATTATCAGTTAAATACATTATACCAAGAATTGTGGCATGTTTATGCACCCTTGGTTCGAACTAAAATGCTCAATTTACTATTTAAAGTCACATGAATCAATACTAATCATAGTCTTGAGAAAAAAATATTAAACTATTTATTAAAATATTGGTAAAACCCCTCCTCTCCTCCAATATAAATACCACCTTCACCCCCTTCCTCTCACACCTCTCAAGCTTTGAGAATTTTTTAAATTATACCAAATAAACTTCTTAATCCCCATCACCACATACATGACCTACTGGTCTCATAAAATGGCCAAAACCAAAATCCATAAGGTGGTTCTCAATGAGAAGACATTGAGAGGTAAGAATACCATATCATTTTCTTGTGTTTTCATTTCAATTAAATTTATTTTCATATACTCCCTTCCCATCACCTTATCCAATAGGCATGAAATCTCAAGAATATTATAAATTATGTATTTAATCATATTTAGGGAAGAAACTATTTATCATTATTCCTCTCCTGTTTTTCTTATTCAAAAAATAAAAAACATCTTCTGTGATTCTTTGATTTAACAAAATCATGGAAAACAGGTTTTTATTCTCCATTACATCCTTAAATATTATTATAAAACCATTTTAATGGTTTAAATAGATTGGAATTTGAATTATATATCATCTTTCATGTTCTATATTTAATTTATATATATAATATTGTGTTTTAAAATGAAACTAGTTTGTGATTATCAAAAAAGTCCAAAAAGAAATAAATGTATATCACAAATGATTTATGTAATGATTCATCCTAATACCATATAACCATAATAACCTTTTCAATCATTTAATATTATAAAAACATATTACTACAATTTCATTACACTCTTGTAGTTTCCATTCCATTCGATAAAGAAATCCATCCCTAACTGACCTTGGAAATCATGTAAAGAACGTACTCGAAACAATGGATGGAACAAAATATTGTTAATTATTTTGAGGAAATATGTTATTAAACGAGTGTATAATATTCTATAAACATAAATAGTTTTCATTAAAATATTAATAAAACTCTTTTAACCATTATACGGGAAGTTAAAATAAGTTTCGAGTAAGGCAAACTTGAGGAAAGGGAATTCTTAACCCAATTTCCATTTATTGGGTTATCCTTCCACATCATTGATTATATGGTACTAAGAAAGTATTTTAATTAATTTTTTTTATATATTATGTGGTATTATGTGTTTTTATAGTGTATAGGCATAATAATTTGATTATATTAATTCTCAAATCAATTATATTATATTTGTAATGGACTTTCTGTTAAAAATATAATTTTAAATTTCTATTTTACAAAAATTCAAAATCAATATTTTTACGAAATTATTAATGTATTAGGATTTCTTTTTGGATCTTGTAATTTTTTTATGATTAGTGATGGGAACAATATCTCCATCTAATTTATTGGGTATGTGTAAGTTGGAGTTCGTGTGTATGGTCACTCTTAGGGTAAATGTGACGGTTACCATAAGGTATGTATGTGGGTTACATTGTAAGGTAGTCGTGATGGTTAAAAATAATAAGGTACTTGTGAGGGATAAATAATTAAGTAATTAATTCACCATTATAACCTTATTCTCTATTTTTGTTTCTAATTATTTATGGAAATCTCATGTTTTACGAATTATATGATTCTATATCGGTGAGAAGTATGTTTTTTGAAAATGATTTTATATCATTATATGTCTTCATGTAAAAATGGTTTCCTTACTTATTTTTATATCAATTAATTATATTTTTATGATCATCCAATGATATTAAATTCTTTCCACTATTTATAAGGATGTGTAAGAGAAATAAGGAATTCATGTTTAATGTTATGAAGATTTGTTAAAGAAATCATGGTGTTTTTTTGTGTTTAAAATTTTATGTTTTGTAAGAAATGTTTATTATTTTAATGGTACGAAAATTCAATGATTGTGGATTAATATGAGGTATTTATTTCCTAACATTATAAAACAATAAACTAAAATGGTCTTTCAGAATGTAAAGAAATGAATTCTAGTTGAAATAACTTGAATATGTAATGTTTATGGATGAGGACATACACTTTGTAATAGATAATGATTAATATAAAATTAAGGATTATTATGATTCTAATATAATACAATAAATGATTATTAACATATGATAAAATGATATAGATTTTAAATATTACCATGTTTCATTATCTAATATGTTTCAGTTTTGAATGGTTTTTCGCAGATGAAACAGGGAACCTGAAGTGGGAAGGAATAGACTGGCTGATAACATTCTGAATCCACAACTGAGAATGGTGGGAATAATGAACCAAACAAATTGTGACATTAATGGATCACATGAAACATGAAATAAATTAAAGTGGAATCCATGAAAGAGAAAAACCAGATCAGCCACGATGGAACATGATGATAGTAGAACATTTTCTAAGGAAACATCATCCTGCATTTAGTGAATCTTCTATCCTAGTAGAAGTTGAAAGAACATTTAAATCCCTTGAAAATATTTTTGATGTTATCGTATGTTTATATAATAAAAATTTTAGTATTTACATTTATCATTTTAAGTTTACTCTAATCAGTGGTAGCCAATGTTCAAGAATATCAGGGTTAGATATGATATTGATACCTATGAGTGGGATGAATTTAAAAATAATTTCCTTTAAATATAATTTCCAAAGATGGTTTGACTTGGTATAGAGAGTAAATTACTATAACGACCCAAATTTTTTGAATAAATATTATTTCCTAATTTTGTGTGTTATTTTATTTTATACTCAAAAAAACTGTTTCATTTTATAACATTAGTATAATTAAAATGAGATCATTGGGTTTTGACTGCTATATGATCATTGGTCAATATGACCACTGGAAACTAAATGTTTCGATTATTGTCTCTAAATACATGTGATCGTGGTTAATTAATATAGAAACAAGATTTGATGGCCTCATCCAGTAGTCTCAGGCCAATAGAAGCCCATCTAATGGAACTTAGGAAGGAGGTAGCACCACTGGGATTTGATCTGGACCAAACCTAAGCTAAACTTCATTGTTTGAAGCTAGAACGGAATAACCTCCCCAAGAAGTTCAAAATGATAGAAATTACTACTCGTGCAATGTTGGTCAAGATGCCCCAAGATTCTATCACCCTAGCACACCTTACTCTTATGTCCTATGCTGGTGTAATAAGGGGCTATGTAACGAGACCATAACAACATAGTGTAATCTTTTGACTTAAATAAAAATTGTGATTTTTTCTTATGATGAAGTTTGTGAATTATCAAATGTCCAGATAAATATAGTATGCATATTTTTTCTGAATTCTAGAAAAAGGATATTTGAAAATATTTTTGTAAACCTTAAATAAATAATGATGTGTAATGATTTTTAAAAAATGGTCTTCTGTAAATGTGTTCAGTAAGAAATTTAGAGTCTAATAAGATCAACATATTTTTTTGATGAATAGTAATTTATGAATAGTGATTTTACGCTTAGGATTAATAATGTGACCAAATGGATTTGTAATCTCACATAAAGAATGTATTAATATAACATAGTCACCTTGATTAAGTAATGTGATTCAATAAAATAGGTAAATAATTGGTTCAAAAATTATTAGTCAAGTATTAGTTTTTTTAGGTGAATAGTTTTTTTAATGAAAAATTAAAATTAGAATATTTAGAAAATTATTTTTATAAAATAGAATTTATTTTTGAATTTAGTACATTGATATTATGTTAAGGTAATATTTGTGGATTTTTCTGAAAAAGTTGAATTTTTAGTGAATAGTAAAAATTCAATTTTAGGGTTTCTGTATGTTTTATGACATCATAACTGTGTCATGATGATGTCATGAGATATTTTCAGGGTTGGCCAACCAAAGATGCTGAATTATTGTATGGGGCCCCATATGGCCTAACTCCATGGGAAATAACATGGGAGATCCCATGGTTTTGAGAAAACCACATGTGTGGTGTCCCTTAATATTATTAAAGTATCACCTCCCCTTACCTATAAATACCCACCATTTCCTCCTTTATTTTTCACTCCCAACTCTCCCCCAACAAATATATTGTCTCATTACCTCCCAAAGAGTCCTCCCAAGTTTCCCCCAAGCCTTCAGGGTCCGAACCATTGAGTTTTAAGAGTTACGTTTTAAGGTAAAGGATCCAACCTCTCTCTATCTTTTCAAATACGCTCTTTTAAGTCATTTATTTTATGTTCCATGTTCTTATGTTGTAGGATGTTATTTTATATTTATATTAATTCCTTTTTCATTTTCATATGATGATATCTCCCCTCTTATTATCATCATTTCTTTTTATGAATGTTTATGTGGCGCCGTTAGGCTGCCGAATTTTTAAGGGTTTCTTTCACCCTTCTCATTTTCATGCTCTATTTTCTTCTCAAGTATTTAATGTTCCTTTATATAAGGTTGGGGTATGATCTCTATATCTATCATACTGATATTTTATGTTCATATTATTAGAGACCGTATTTGATCTCGTCGATTCATTTTTTGAGGTTTAAGTGACGTCGTTTGGCTGCCGAATTTTTGAGGGATTCTTTCACCTTTCTTGTTTTCAAGTTCTATTTTCATGTCAATTATTTCAAGATCCTTTTTATTATGTTGGGGAATGATATCTATATCTTTCATACTGGTATTTTTTCATATTATTAGGGACTCTATTTGATCTTATCAATTCATTTTTTTGACCTTTAAGTGACGCCATTAGGCTGCCGAATTTTTAAGGGATTCATTCACCCTTCTCATTTTCAAGTTCTATTTTCTTGTCAAGTATTTCAAGTTCCTTTTTATTATGTTGTTGTATGATATCTACATATATAATACTGATATTTTATTTTCATATGATGAGAGAACTTATTTTATATTGTCAAGTAATTTTTTTGAAGTTTAAGTGACACCGTTAGGCTGCCGAATTTTCATAAGAAAAATTGTATTTTTGTCTTTCTTCCATGTTTTTTATTTCAAATGGTATGTCCTTAAAATTTCATTACCATCTTCATATATCCTTTATATTCTGTCCCTCTACTATTTTATGGATCATTTATGAGTTGGCGACCCATGTCCACTCTCTTTTCAATGTTTTCTAAAACCCTGTAACATCATCGTTATACTGCAGAATTTTCGTCTCAAAATGTCTCTCTCTTTTTCTCAAATTATTTTATTTTATTAAGTGAATAATAAAAGCTATTTCCTCAATAGGTTTATTCAAATATATATCAATATTTTCTATTTTATATTCTGGGATTTACATATACGAGACCCGATTTCCTTTTGTCGTGGGTTTAAAGTGACTTAAAGATCATGTCTTTAAAGTAGTTTTTAAAACGATATGATTATAAAAGGAAACCCATTTCTTTTATGTTATATGGGTTGTCTATGAAATTTTTGATGATGATATATGTGTCTCACATTATAATAATGGAAAATTTAACGGTGCGCCCGGATAGTGCTCCAATGAATTGGGTAAAGACTTAATCTCTAGAGATGACCATTTTTTACAAAGCCTTGGTGAATACCTTTGGTAATTTTTAATGACTCATTGGGGATGGACTTTGGTGAAACAGAAATGATTTTCTATGATAAATTTTGTAGCCACATCTTCAGGATATGAAAACCCTTATTTTTTATTATGATATGAATCATGATCTCTTTCTCATTCCTTTTAGTTATTTTTCATGACTTTTGATGTATCTCAAGTTCTCATGTAAAATATTTCCCTTGTTTCCCTTACTGGGCCTTCTGCTCACCCCTTTCTTTTGATGTATTTCCCTAGGTTATGAGATGCAGTAACAAACCTAGGATGAACATAGGGAGAATTCTTTCAAGTGTTTAAGAAGAATATTTTTTGTTTTCATGTTTTATGTTCCTGGTTTCCAAAACACTAAACCTTAAAGATCCTCGGTTTTGTAAAATTTAATGAATGTTTATGTGATAAAAAGGTAGGATTCTATAGTTGGTATCAAAGGATTGTTTAGTTATTTATAGAAATTATGTTACGAAAACATTAGGAAAAACCGTATAAAAAATTTTAAATATAGGAAATCTTCCTACTATTTTGGTGAGTATTGAGTAAGTGGTTTATCAAGAAAATACATCACTGTCTAGATACGAGTAGGTAGAGGTTGCTCTGGAAGAGATGTATATAGGGGTAAAACCCAAAAAAACTGCTTTGTTATAGACTTGAATGGTAACAGGTACACAAAAACAGGCCATGCTACACTCTTGGTTTCGACACTCCCGGGGGATATTCTTTGGTATACTCATAAGCCAACTATGAACCATTATTAAAGGAACAAAGATAAAATAAAATAAATATTCACATAACAATAAATGATCATGGATAAAATATATTGGAACCTAGGGGATCACAAGTTAGGATATACTTTTATTCCACATGTTTATCCTTCTATGATTAAAGTTTCCTTTTCATGATTATTGGATTAGTATTTAATCCCATAATTATACTTTCTTTTCTTAGTTAATGGTGGGAAATGGAATAACATGACCCAACAACCAATGTGATAGGAAATGTGACTATTTCCCTATTAATATGACAGAGATCGTGAGAGATCAAGTTGAACATATTGTGATTATGCCAAACCAGCTATCAAAAATCACAATTAATAATTGGTACGTAGTTGAATTCCCAAATTCATCAAGGAAGAAGAATATTAAGTCCCAAGGATGTTCATCTGATAATGTTGATTAAGGGATTAAAAGATGATTACTATTTTGGAAGACGTTCACTATTTTGGGAACCCTATATGATCGAGGTAAATAGATTTCTACAGTATTATCTTTGAGGATTAAAGGTTGATTTATATTTTGAAGAATTGATGAATGTAATTTGAATTTACGGTAATTTTGGTTTCTTAAGGAAATGATTAACCTATCTTTGGGAAAATGTGACTAGGTTAGTTACTTTTGTTATAAGATGATAAGAGTGGTTGATGTTGTTTGGAGATGAATGATAATTTTTATCTTGGAAGACTGTGTTATCAAATCCTTCTTCTATTTGGGTTTCAATCTTAGTTTGGTTTAAGAATTTTACGGACAGTTATTTATGGAATGGTCTTTGATGAACTTTGGGTAGTACATTGGAATTTTTATGATTTAAGAGTAGTTTCCCATCCTATGGGGTTCTTTCTTTTTGATGAGTTCTTTTATCTTACCCTTTCTATTTTTGGGACAATGTTTAAAGATAGAAGAAATAGATAGTTAATATTTTGTGGATTACATGACTCTCTAGAATATTATTCTTGTGCTTTTGATGAGACCAAGTGTTTTTTAATGCTCATCGTTTGGAGAAAAGATTAGTTATGGTAGAAACTTATTAAAGGATGAAGCTCTACTAGAAGGTAGGTATATTTCCTTATGTTTTAATTCTATGTAGTAAATGAATTCCTCAAAATTATTAAAAGGAATGCAAAAACGTTGTTGGTTTAAGATTCCTACTATGTAATAAAAGACCATTTACAGACATCATAAGCTTGTGACTTTCTTGTTCTTAACTTTATCCTAATATCTTCTTCTATCACTCTCCCTCATAACTTGACCATTTATTTTTCTTCCACACCCATGTTTTCCTACATGGAATCCTAGTTTTGGTTACCGTTGGTGACCTTTGTACTTCCCATTCTTTGTTTTAAAGTAGTAGTGTTATTGAATCTTTTTCCAATGTGGGACTTTCAATGAAATTTCCAAGCCCATTTTTAAAAATCGGGAGGATGCATTTTCTTAAGGGGGGAAGAATGTAACGACCCGAAATTTTTGAATAAATCTAGTTTCCTAATTTTGTGTGTTATTTTATTTAATACTCAACAAAACTGTTCCAATTGATAACATGAGTATAATTAAAATGAGACCGTTGGGATTTGACTGTTATATGATCGATGGTCAATATGACCGATGGAAACTAAAGGTTACAATTATTGTCTCTAAAAACAGGAGATCATGGTTAATTAATATAGAAAGAAAATTTGATGGCCTCATCTAGTAGTCTCAGGCCAATCGAAGCTCATCTAATGGAACTTGGGAAGGAGATAGCACCACTCCGCTTTGCTCTGGACCAAACCCAAGCTGAACTTTGTCGTGTGAAGTTAGAACAGAATATCCTTTGCAAAAAGTTCAAACTGATAGAAATTACTACTTGTACAATGTTGGTCGAGCCGCCCCAAGATTCTATCACCCTATCACACCTTATGCTGGTGTTATAAGGGGCTATGTAATGAGACCGTAACATCCTTGTGTAATCCTTTTACTTAAATAAAAATTGTGATTCTTTATTATGATGATGTTTGTACATTTTCAAATGTCCGGATAAATATAGAATTCATATTTTTTATGAATTATAGAAAAAGGATATTTGAAAATAATTTTGTAAACCTTAAATAATTAATGATCTGTAATGATTTTTAATAAATGGTCTTTTGAAAATGTGTTCAGTAAGAAATTTAGAGTCTAATAAGATCAACTTAATTTTGGATGAATTGTAATTTATGAAAAGTTATTTTATGCTTAGGATTAGTAATGTGACCAAATGTATTAGTAATCTCACTTAATGAATGTATTAATATAACATAGGCACCACGATTAAGTAATGTGATTCAATAAAATAGGAAAATAATTGTTTCAGAAATTAATAATGAAGTATTAGTTTTTTTGGGTGAATAGTGTTTTTTAATTAAAAATTAAATTAAAATTATTTAGAAATTTTTTTATAAAATGGAAGTTATTTTTGAATTTCGAACATCGATATTATGTTACGGTAATCTTTGGGGATTTTTCTGGAAAAGGTGAATTTTCAGGGAATAGTAAAAATACAATTTTAGGGTTTTGGTATGTTTAATGATATCATAACTGTGTCATGATGATGTCATGAGATATTTTAAGGTTTGTCCAACCAAAAGTGATGAAGTATTGTATAGGAGCACCATGTGGCCTAACTCCATGGTAAATACCCTGGGAGAGCACATGGTTTTGGGAAAACCAGTTGTGAGGTGTCCCTTAAATTATTAAAGTATCACTTCTGCTTCCATATAAATACCCACCATTTCCTCCTTTAGTTTTCACTATAACTCACCCCCAACGAATATCTGGTCTCATTACATCCCAAAGTGTCCTCCCAAGTTTCCACCGAGCTCTCAAGATCCCAACCTTTGTGTTATAAGAGTTACGTTTTAAGGTAAGAGATCCAACCTCTCTCTTTCTTTTCAAATACTCTCTTTTAAGTCATTTCTTTTATGCTCCATTTTCTTATGTTGGAGGATGTTATTTTATACTCCTCTTACTTCCCTTATCATTTTCATATGATTATAGATCCACTCTTAATATCATCAATTCATTTTATGAATATTTAAGTGGCGCCGTTAGGCTGCCGAATTTTTAAGAGATACTTTCAACCTTCTCATTTTCAAGTTCTATTTTCTTGTCAAGTATTTCAAGTTCATTTTTATTATGTTGGGGAATTATCTATATATCTATAATACTTATATTTTATTTTCATATAATGAGAGACCCTATTTTATCTCATCAATTAATTTTTTTTAAAGTTTAAGTGACGCAGTTAGGCTGCCGAATTTTTAAGGGATTCTTTCACCTTTCTCATTTTCAAGTTCTATTTTCCTGTCAAATATTAAAAGTTCCTTTTTATTATGTTGGGGAAAGATCATTATATATATAATACTGATATTTTAGGTTCATATTTTGAGAGACCCTATTTGAACTCATCAATTCATTTTTTTTATGTTTAAGTGACACCGTTGGGCTTCCAACTGTTTAAGGGATTCTTTCACCCTTCTCATTTTCAAGTTCTATTTTCTTTTCAAGTCTTTCAAGTTCCTCTTTATTATTTTGGGTTATGATCTATATACCTATCATACTGATCCTTTATTTTCATATGATGATAGACCCTATTTTATCTCGTCAATTCATTTTTTTAAGTTTAAGTGATGCCATTAGGCTGCCGAATTTTCATAAGAAAAATCATATTTTTTTCTTCCTTCCATGTTTTTCATTTCAAATGGTATGTCCTTAAAATTTCATTAACATTTTCATATATCCTTTATATTCTGTCCCTATACTATTTTATTGATCATTTATGAGTGGGTGACCATTGTCCACTCTCTTTTCAATGTTTTCTAAAACCCAGTAACATCGCCGTTATGCTGAAGAATTTTCATCTCAAAATGTCTCTCTCTTTTTCTCAAATTCTTTTATTTTATTAAGTGAATAATAAAAACTCTTTCTTCTACAGGGGTATTCACATATATATCAAGATGTTATATTTTAAATTCTTGTATTTATATAGATGAGACCGACTTTCCTTTTTCTGTGGGTTTAATGTGACATAAATATCGTGTCTTAAAAACAGTTTTTAAAACGTTATGATTATGAAAGGTAACCCATTTATTTTATTCTATATGGGTTGTTTATTAAATTTTTAATGATAATATATTTGTCTCACATGATAATAAAGGCATGTTTATGGGTGACCCCTGATAGTGCTCCAATGTATTGGATAAAGACATAATCTCTAGAGATTAACATTTTTAATGATGTCTTGGAGAATAACCTTGGTAATTTTTACTGACACCTTGGGGATGGACCATGGTGAAATGGAAATTTTTTTATATGTTAAATTTTGTAGCCAAATCTTCATGTTATGAAACACATTATTTTTATAATGATATGCCTCATTATCTCCTTCTCATTCCTTAAAAGTAATTTTTCATGATTTTTGATGTATCTCAAGTTCTCATGTAAAATGTTTCCCTTGTTTCCCTTACTGGGCCTTCTGCTCACCCCTTTCTTTTGATGTATGTCCCCAGTTTATGAGATGCAGTAACAAACCTAGGATGAACATAAAGATAATCCTTTAAAGTGTTTAAGAAGAATGTTTTATGTTTTCATGTTTTATATTCCTGGTTTCCAAGACACTTAATCTTAAATATCCTCGGTTTTGTAAACTTTAATGAATGAATATGTGATAAAAAGCCGTTGTTTCGGTGCGGATGTGCGTCGGGTTACGCTGTTCCTCCAGGACGCGTTCGCGCGTGCACCCGTCAACCCGAGGGGATGGGCGCGCGGCTTGTGGTCCCGCAGTCCCGCTTTCCAAGGGCGGGCGGCAATCATCCCTTATTCAGGGGCGTCTGCTCCTTGATCGAAACCGGGATGATGGGATGTCGGCTCCTCCTTCCTTGGACGTCTCCTCGGAACTCGTCGCCTAATCCGGGTCTCCCTCATAGACTTAAGAATGTTCGTGAATCTCGTTCCCGGCGCCATATCTTCATGGACACCGGTTAATTACGCTGCTTCCGCCCGGACGCTCCAAAGAGTCTGGGCGGGGCAGCAACCTGCGGTGAGAAGGCCGGGTGGCTCTGGGTGCTGGGGGCGTGTCGTAACACTGCGGCTCTGCACGTCTGTCTTCCGTCCCTAATAGGGCTTCTCGAAGGCATGATGGCCTGAGGCATCCCGTACTGGGTGCGGGGAACTGTGTCACCTGAGGTTTTCCTCAGCTTCCCATGTTTAACACGGGGTATGCCGCGAGTTTAACGTCCAGCGGGGACGGCATCGGACCGATCAACACGAAAAGTGGATCAGATGACAGAACCCCTTTCGGGGAACCTCCGACGCTAGGGCCAGCACATGGGCGGCTTCCCAAGTAACATGGAGTGGAGTGAAGTGGCATGACCCCACCGGGATGTGGCGGCCCGGGTAAGGATCAGGATGGATGATGGAGTGAAGAGTTTGGACCCCGGAGGGGCTTCCTACGTACCGCGCGTTAGCACGGATCAAAGTCAACGTAGTTCAGGTATACAGTTTAACGTCATGCTGGACGTCGGCAAGCCGACTCACGAAGAGGTCTAGGCCGCCGGGCGGAGGATTGAACCGAACCACCTCGCACAGAGGGGGATGGAACGGCCGGGTAGATCACAGTTTCACGTCATGCTGGACGATAAAAGGAGAAATGGGAAAAGGGGGGCTGTGGGGAGGCACCATGGAGATACACACGGGCAGTCTCCCACAGGGGCGGATTCATAGGTGAATCGACGCAAGCGTGAACCCTGGAGGGGTCCACTGATGGACGAACCGACGTAAATACGACCGGGACGACCAGGTGGTGGGCTTGAACCTCAGGGAGGCTTCCTACGTACCCCGTATAGAAGACAGGGATCAAAGTCCACGTAGTTCATTCTGTCAGGACTTACGCACTTGAGGCAGCCCGGATGCGGCAAAACTCAGTTGGAAGGGACTTGGACCGAAAGTAGGAGACACCTCGATCCCAGTCACACCCTCTACTGGCTTCGGCAGTGGGGAGGCGCAATGGAGATACACATGTGCAGCCTCCCACGAGAAACTAGGGGTTTGTAATACCCTGCCCCCGTAGGGAAAAGCCACTCCCATTAAATCGTCCCAAAAGCGGGACAATCCCGACATCCCTGCAGAGACGAGCGGGTGGGGGCCACATCCAAACCGGGGGAGACCCTGCGTGCAGAGCACGGGATCGGATGATGCGGACGGTTTAGCATCTTGCCAGACGAAGTACAGTTTAACGTCGTGTGTTGAGGACGAAGCAGACAGTTTAACGTCCTGCCGGACGAAGCACAGTTTAACGTCGTGTGTTGAGGACGAAACACTTGGCAGTTTAACGTCTTGCAGCGCGGACGATGGGGGCTAGGAAGTTTAGCGTCGTGCAGCTTGGACGGATGTGCAGTTTAACGTCATGCTGGACGTATGGGCAGTTTAACGTCATGCAGGACGAATATGGAGTTTAACGTCATGCTGGACGAATATGCAGTTTAACGTCATGCTGGACGAATATGAAGTTTAACGTCATGGTGGACGAATATGCAGTTTAACGTCATGCTGGACGAATATGCAGTTTAACGTCATGCTGGACGAATATGCAGTTTAACGTCATGCTGGACGAATGAAGGTCGCTGATGGGTCCGTGTCACTTCACACGAGCCTGGAAGGCTGCACGGGAAGACAGCGCACGGTTCGGGCGCCCAGGATGAGGATCATCGGGCGCCACGCAGGCGGGTACCCTCAGGGGGTCAAGGGAGGCGACCCTGGCAGATTGCGCACAAAAGAGGAGCTTTGCGCGCAAAACCGTGGGTCGGCGCGCAAAACCGCGGGCTGGCGCACAATTGGGCCAGCGCTTCGCGCGCGGATGATTTGGATTGCGCGCACCGGGCTTCGGGTAGCGCGCGGGGGCAACGGCTCATTCTCTAACGAATGGCCACTTTGAAAATGAGGGGTGCGCGCAATCGGGCTGGATTGCGCGCACCCGGGGGGCAATTGCGCGCAAGAGGCTTCTTTTGCGCGCAAAGGCTTTCGGGTTGAATTTTATTCAAAGGAAATGAGCCAAGGGGATTGCGCGCGAAGGCGGACCCAAAGGCTCTATTGTGCGAAAGAAAGGAGGTTACCTGAAGATCGGCATTGCGCGCGGAAGGGGTTGGATTGCGCGAACGAGCGACGCTTCGGATTCCGGCAACCTTCAAAACGTCGGGGGTCGCCTTATATTTATAGGCAACCCCGGGCGCGGAATACGGTCTCGGGCGCGCAATTCGTTTCGTGGGCGCGGAATCCGCACTCAGCGCGCAAAGGCGCCGCGCAGGCCACGGGCGCGCAAAATAGCGCGCCGGCCCCGCGCATTGCGCGCATCCCGGGAGGATTGCGCGCCGCGACTCAACTTTGCGCGCGAGCCTCTGAAATTTCGCGCAAGTCCTCCGGGCCCTCCGGAACGTGCCTCTGACTCCAAATATCACTTCGCTTTCCGCATCCGGAGCTTCGTTTGGGAACAACGGACTTTTCCGGCGTCTACAAAAGCCCCCCCTCGGAATCTGGTCGGCGAGAGGTCGCAACGATCGGGTTCCGAGGGAGACGCCGGAATGCCGAAGTCCTGGGCGGCGCGGGACTTAGGCGCGCAAAAAGGGGCGCCGGGCGCGAAATTCGCCGCTGCGGTCGCGCAAAGCGCTTTCCGCACAGCGCGGACCCCGGCCTCGCCTATAAATAGGGGCCCTGGGTCCCGCGTTCCATACTCAGGCCTTCCGCGCGAGAGGCTCCAACGCTCTCGTGCGCGAAATTACCTTTTCCGGCGCGAAATTCGCCCGATCGGCGCGCAAAACCGTCCGGAATTCGCCTGTCTTTGCGCGAAAACCCGGATCTTTGCGCGACATTCTTCCCAATTGCGCGCCGTCCACTTGGATTGCGCACCACCCTTCAATCTTCTCTACCAGCCTCGTCCGATCCCGCACGCTTCATCCCTTAACCCGCACGACTCCCGAAACTTCTGAGATGGCCGCGCACAGAGGAAATGAGGGGGATGCCGCCACTCGCAGGGCTGAGATGGCGACGAACGAGGAGGTTTACGGAGCCAAGGAGATTGTTTCCAACAATCAATCCTTGTTCGACTTACTAACGCCGGCCCAGAAGACATATCCCCTGTCGGACAACCTACCGCTCTGGAACTTCGGCATCCTAGATGAGGTTCCGGTGCCAGGGTTCGAGATTGATGCGCCGCGGACCTGGGTGACCCGGGAGGACGAGCTTCTCCGCTATAACTACACCAACAATGGGCATCCTGCCAGGGAGACCATACACTTGGATGTCTATGTCCTGAACCCGAGGACGCGAACCATTGATGGGGGTGAGCCTACTGCGGAGAATTCTCCAGCCCTCTACTCGAGCATATATCGCCAGAGCGTCACGGACGACACCAAGGGCTGGCTGAAGGACTGGGACTTGCGGTCTGGGGGCAACTTCACCAGTGAGTGGGCCTGGGCGTTCTGGGTACGCCACACTTGCGATCACTTCGCAGAGGAGCTGCGGTACATCGGCCTGTTCGAGGCGGTGTGGACGTCGCAGTTCCACTTCTACCAGCAGTCCGAGCTCGGGCCGGAGCTGTTCACCCGATGGTCTCCGGATACCAACACCTTCCATCTTCACCATGGGGAGGTCGGCATCGGTCTCTGGGACATCCACTGCATCGGAGGTATCCCGCTGGAGGGCTACCAATACGATGAGTTCCTGCCACCGAAGAACACCTGGGAAGACAGGTCACGGACTCCCATCCTGACATGGCATCTCCTTGACCTGGCTACGCAGCGGCTCGGGATCAAAGACTTCCAGAAGGAAATAGCCTACAAGGAGTGGTTCGGTCAGTTCTTGGAGCATGACCCGGCGGTCAAGATGCCAGGCAGGGGGAAGCGGTGCCCGACTGCAGCTCAGAGGAGCCGGAACGGGTCGTACTGGCGGGTCCTGGAGACGGGCGACTACCGCTCATGGGGGTACCGCGTCATCGAGGCCCGGGACCCAAATGTCTGGTACGCGGCGTTCCTGGCCGCCTTTCTGAGTGGTTGGCTCCTGCCAGTGCGGGACGCGAGAATGGCCGTTCGCCCGGCGACACTGGCGATAGCGGGCGCTATCGCCGCCAACAAGAGATACAACCTCGGGGTCCCAGTGTTGGCGAGGCTGTATGCCATCGTGGGACGCATCTCACGAGGGGGGTCGCCAAGAAGGATCTGTGGGCCCTTTCAGTTCTTCCACGGCTGGGTGGCTGCTCACCTCGGTGGGTACACGTTTCCGAACGCCATCATTCCTCCGGGAAACGGCCTGCGACCCTCCCTGCTGAACATCGCGGGGGTCGCTCCGATGACCCTAAGTGAGGAGGGCGTGCGGATCCGGATTGGCAATAATGCCAACTTCAACTTCAGTCCGTTCCCCACTCCCGTCGGCCAGATGATCGACAACGGGCAGGGTCCGCTGGAGCAGCATGAATACTTCCTGAACATGCGGGGCGGGGTGCTCGTGGCTCGGATCGACGGGAAGGTGATCTGCGAGCCTTACGTGCCGACCCGGTTCGCCAGGCAGTTCGGGTGCCTTCAACGGATGCCGAAGAGGGTATTCACTGCTGTCCGGGAGGAGACGAACCCTGGCGTCCTTCGCCAGATGTGGCTGATGTTTGCCGCTTTCGGCTCTGGCGACGTCATCACTCTCCCTCCTACCGGAGTTGACGCAGGCTTGGCAACCGAGTACGCCGAACACTGGGCCATCGCGTACCCCGAGGGGCTTTTGCAGAAGCTAGTTCGGCGGCTCGAGGTTACCCGTGCGGAGACCGGGCGTCAAGGAAGGAGGCGAGGCGCCGCCACACGGGGGAGAACGGAGGCGCGCCAAACAACGGAGCCGGCGCGGGCAGGGACTTCAGCGGCGGGCACATCGCGAGCCGCCGCCACGACCTCAGCGCCCAGAGAGGGGGCACGTGCGGTGGTCGACGAGCGGCCCGGGAAGCAGGTGAGACGTCTGCTCGAACCTTCCCATGATGAGGTCTTCCCGGCGCTGTGGTCGGCCTGGATGACTCTGCGGCAGTCACTGGGGACCGACGCCATCTGGCGAAAGCTACTCAGAGAAGGAATCTATCTGCCAGAGGTCGGGCGCCTCCAGATTGCCGACAGAGTGGACTTCAACCGGCAGTATGCGTATCTGACGGCCATGGACGAGTACGCGCACCAACGTGGTCAGCGCGTGGAGCCATCCCTCCTGGTGAAGGTGATGCTCGGCCTCGATCCCGCTCCGGAACAGATGCCGCCGGAAGAAGATGACAGTAGCAGCGACTCCGAAGAAGAGGAGGAAATGGGGGAGGATGAAGGCTCCGAGGGAAGATCCCATCAGGGGAGCCCACGGGAGAGCGGCGAGGTGGCCGGCTCTGACAACATTGATGTCACTGAGCTCCTCGAGGTCCGCTTCTATTCCTACTCAATCTGCTTCATCCACTCTCTTATGCAGCTTCTAACCCATTTCTCCATCTTTCTCAGGAGCACACGGACGTCGGTTAGGCGTCCTCAGTGGGAGTAGGAGAGGCGCCAGCAGGACAAGGCGGGGGCCAGGCACCCATTATCGAACTGACAAGCGCTAAGGGGTCCCCTGCTGCAACTGTTCCTGCGGCGACCGGGATAGCGGAAGATGACGCTCCGAACTCCCGTAAGTCTCCCTACTTTACTGCTGGTGCTTGCCGTTGACGATCCGTGACTAACCATGGCATGCCCTGCGCAGTGATCTCAACACTGGAGGCTCATCGGGTTGCCGAACCCGGGCCATCCACGAGTGGACCGGTGGCAGACATGCCGCCTGCTCCGGAACAGACTTCCCAAACCGAGCCGGCCCCACCAACTGCTGATCAAGGGGCTGCGGAAGTCGGCGGTGCTGCCATCGGAGAGAGGTTGGGGGCTGACGAGGGTGTCAGCGCCGCTGGGGAGAGAGAAGAAGGTCGCCCGGATGTTGGGGAACCTATCCCTCGTGAGGACCTCCCAGGGGCGGACCCTGCAGCAGACCTGCTGGCTGCCTTCCCTGCCTACCGGCCTGCCGATCCCGAGGAGATGGACGACTCAGACACGGAGGCGGTCGAGGAGAGCCGGATAACGCGCCGTAGGGGGTGGAAGTGCATCCAGCGCTTCCTCAAGCGAGACCCGTCGGAGTGGCTGGGGCGCATGGGATCACTTCAAACCTGGCTGCGCTTTCTGTGTGCCGGGGGAGCAGATGCTCAACGCCTCCATCTAACGGTCCGTGATTTCATGGCCGAAAAGATGCGCGAGAGATACCGGCGTGCCGACGTCACAAAAAGTCAGGACATGTCGGAGAGCACGCGGGCGCTCCTCGCGGCGGAGCAGGAAGTCCGGCGCCTCGAAGGGCAGGCGGCAGAGAAGGAGGCCTTCGTCGCAACGTGTACCGAGCTTGTGGAGCAACTAGCAGCCCAGCTGGTTGACGCCCAGGTACAGCTGACGGAGGCGGGACAACAGATGGTCACAATTCAGGTCGAGCGGGAGCGTGCACAGGCCAGAATCGACGAACTGCGCGCTGTGACCGCCGACGAAGAGAGGGCACGCAGAGAGCGAGAAGCAGCTCTGGAGGCCACCAGCCACAGGGTAGCGGCATTAGAAAGACTCATTCAGCACGCTAATCCCTAAGGGATTTGTTTTGCCATTCCCAAAACATTTGCTTCCGCTACTTTGATCCATCTGTATGAATCAATATATTTATCTGCATCTTTTGGTTTAACATGCTCAACCACAATTCGTTGTCTTGCGGGAGTGTTAACCAAGCATCAGGCATCCATAATTGGGCCTGGATTTCTGGAGAAAAGAGGGAGGTCATTCCTAGGAAAGGAGACCTCAGACCTAATCAATGTACCATCCCCCCAACCTGTTCCAACACACGAGCGGGACAATGCTAGGGGCGTTGAGATTTTATCCGAACATAGGGAAATGAGAAAGGGTGAATCGCGCGTCCCAAATCCAGACATCCACAACGGTCGGCCTTCCAGGAAATGCCCAAGACGGTAGGCGGACAGTGGATCGACCATAACAACTGCAATAGACGGACCGAAAAAGGCCATCATTCATATTGCAGGAGGCGGACCACATGTCATCATGAATACCGCTTTGGGGTTCCTTCAGACACAAGGGTGGAAATCCAGATCAACAGGGCATGCGAAGCGTGGGGCGAAGTGACGATTTGTTCGGACAGAATCCAACGCTCTCAAAATTGCGCCACCGTGGGGAGAGCGTATTAGGCGGATGCACTAATCTGGTCGTGAGTCACCTCAATTCTCAGACAGCACCTCTCTGGCGAGGAAACCGTCGCTTCCCATCCTTGCGATGGGGCATCCCGAGCTGAATCGGGGAGAATATCACAACTGCACCACTCTACCCGAAGTCAGGCCAGACGGCCGGCGATGAGGAGGGGCGGGACTTAACGATCCCTGAGGCTGGACCCGAGTTGGAATGCCCAGGCGTTCCTACGTACTCCATCAGGCTGGAGATCAAGCCACACGTAGTTCTTAAGAGTGCAGTTTAGCGTCATGCAGGACGTAGGACCCCATTTGGGGAGATCTTAGTTTAGGGTCGTAGAGCTCGGACCGTAGGGGTAGATCTTAGTCTAAGGTCTTAGAGCTCGGACCATAAGGGCTAGATCTTAGTTTAAGGTCTTAGAGCTTGGACCATAAGGGGAGATCTTAGTTTAAGGTCTTAGAGCTCGGACCATAAGGAGAGATCTTAGTTTAAGGTCTTAGAGCTCGGACCATAAGGAGAGATCTTAGTTTAAGGTCTTAGAGCTCGGACCATAAGGAGAGATCTTAGTTTAAGGTCTTAGAGCTCGGACCATAAGGAAAGATCTTAGTTTAAGGTCTTAGAGCTCGGACCATAAGGACCTCAAAGCACGCCACATCGCGGTCATATCCCCTGGATATGCGAAGATGCACTGAGGGATAGTGTCAAGAGCGTCGAGGTTTCGCCTGGCCGGAATGGGAGGTGGAAAATGTGAATCATGCGGCCATTCATTCAAGGACTGGGGGAACCGGCGTAACGATATGGGAGTACTGCCGACCGTGGCGGAAAAGCAGCATCAATATCGCACTAACCGTTGGTGGAATGAGGCAGCAAACGAGCATCGACCGCTCAATCGCAGGATTCATATCGATTTGCTGCCCGAGGCCATTGGGGGTACCGGCCCGAGTCGGTGGGAGAGCACTGAGGCATTGTGTCCGAACCATTCACGGGGGCTCCACCCAGGGCGTAGACGATGGGTCCGAATGAAAGGGAGCACGAAGCCTGAAAAGCGGAGGAAACCTGACCAAGCGGATCCTGACCCTCCTGGCAATAAACCAGAGTACTCTTGACACCGGTGGACCACTGCAAGGGGTCGGGGAACACGCCTTGAGGGTGACCTGAAGGCGGCGGATTCCCCAGAGAAGGGGGAATCTCTAAGAGGTGGGGGGCTGGACCCGAAGTTTCAAACATCCGGGCGTTCCTACGTATCCCATGAGGATGGGAATCAAGCCGCACGTAGTTCTTGAAGCGCGGCGCAACACAATCGGGCACCAGCGCGGGGAAGAGTGCGGGTCTGACCCTCGCACACAGAAGGAGCGGCATTTGATATTTCTTGTTTGTCCTTAAAGATGAATGGTTTTTCTTTGTGCGGCGACACGCCTGTGATTGAGAAATCTCTGGCGTCGCCACAATAATCAAGCCATGGAAGGCATTGATGAATGGCGTGGTTATTAACCAGCGCCCAACATGAGTGTCCCCCGAGGAGAGCATCACGATGCAGTGCCGTTTCTCGTCGGGCGGCCAAGACGATCACAGTTTACGGTCGTGTGGTAGGACCAGACAACACAGTTTAAGGTCGTGTGGTTCGGACCATGGAGGAATCCGCTTATCGCGGTACGGCAGACACGACGGAGGTGGGAACATACCCCGCCCTGCGGTCACGCACGATTCCAGGAGAAGAGTCTTGGGATAGGGGTCTGCGTATGTCCATCACCCGAGGGGAAGAGATGCTAGCCTCCAGATATACTGGGCCCAGAACGCAATTGTTCGGGCGACTCCCTCCTCCTTATGGGGACGAGGGTCCAGCTACGCATGGCCCTTAGGGAGGATATCCGCATATATCCTTGGTGCTCAGATCATGGGAGCCTCGAACGACATCATTACCCCGGTTGGTCTGCCTAACGTGTAGAGGTGTACTGAAGGTCAGTATGAAGAGAGTGTCGAGATTCCACTACAACGCATAAAGGCGGAGTGTGATGAGGACTGCGCAATCCAATGTTTAGAGCCTGAAAGAGCCGACATGGCGATCAAGGATGTTGCTGACGCATTCGCAACACAACATTCGATCGTGTCAGCCTAAGACGGGGCAAGCAAACGAGCATCAACCGCTCAATCGCAGGATTCATATCGATTTGCGGCCCAGGACTCGCCGGTAAATCGACCCGGAGCGGTAGGAGAGCACTGAGGCATCGTACCCAAACTGCCAACGAGGATCCCTTTGAGTGAAGGCCCGAACAAGAGGAAGCGCGAGGCCTGACAAGCAACACAGGACTTGTTGGGATTGAATCTGACACTACGAGTCATAGACCGAAGTACCCAAAACATGTTAACAGATCACCGGGAAGGGTCGGAGGACTCACCCTGAGAGCAACCAAAAGAGGGCAGATCCCCGTGATCAACCAGGAGATGGGGCTGGACCTGAAACACAAGCGTCCAGGCGGTCCTACATATCCCATAAGGATGGGAATCAAGCCGCACGTAGTTCTTAAGAGGCAGTTTAACGTCATGCAGGACGATGAGAGGTGTGAGGTGGTCCCACACACGGGGGAGGCGTACGGCGCGGCCAGTAGACCAACTCGAATGAGGACATGATCCCCCGCTCACGCGATACGCCTCGCACAAAAAGGAGGGGAACTTGGGCCAGAGACCCAACGCGGGATAGAGATTCCCGGGAAATGGGGCTGGGCCTGAAACATGAATGTCCAGGCGGTCCTACGTATCCCATAAGGATGGGAATCAAGCCGCACGTAGTTCTTGAAGTGCAGTTTAACGTCATGCATGACGAAAAGAGAGAAAAAAGGAAGGGGGGAGCAGAAGGCATCCCCAAACGTGGGGGGGGGCGTACAGCGTGACGAGCAAACCGACGTGAATGAGGGCATAGCCCCGCGCTCACACCATACGCCGCACACCCGGGGGTAACTGGGCCAAGGGCCCGAGATGGGATGGAAATTCCCAAAAGATGGGGCTGGGCCTGAAACATGAAGGTTCAGGCGGTCCTACGTATCCCATAAGGATGGGAATCAAGCCGCACGTAGTTCTTGAGGGGCAGTTTTACGTCATGCAGGACGAATGCTGAACAGTTTAACGTCTTGTAACTCGGACGTAGTGCAGTTTAGCGTCATGTAGGACGAAACACTTGGCAGTTTAACGTCTTGCAGCGCGGACGAATGCTGAACAGTTTAACGTCTTGTAGCCTGGACGAATGCAGTTTAACGTCGTGCAGGACGTGGGCACACTCAGACAAAGTACCGCTTGAGGAACCTAGCGTTGGTGGGAGGAGTGACACTCTCACCATCAATAGTCGCTAGGGAGTACGCGCCATTGGGATAGACCTTGTGGACAACAAAAGGTCCCTCCCACTTGGGCTCCAACTTGGGCGGCTTCCTGCCGGGGATCATCGGCGCTCTTAGGGCTAGCACTAGATCACCCTGCAGGAAGGAGCGGAGGCGAACCTTCTTATTGAAAGCTCGAGCCATCCTGCTTTGATGCCTCTCCAAGTTGTGCAAAGCGCGAAGTCTATTCTCATCCAGTGCTTCCAACTCGACTAGACGGGCTTCAGCAACTCTGTCCGGCGCTTGCTGGTCGTAGACCGCAGTGCGCAAGGACGGCAACTGGATCTCGATGGGCAGGACGGCCTCAGCTCCATACACCAGGGAATAAGGGGTCATCTGGGTGGAATTGCGAGTCGTCGTCCGATAAGCCCAGAGGGCGTTGGGGAGCTTGTCCGGCCAACTCTTCTTGTTCTGACCAACCATCTTTTGCAGAATGTTAGAGAGGGTTTTGTTGAACGCCTCGATCTGTCCATTCGCCTGCGCATGATAGCGAGATGTATGGTTCGAGCGAATGTTATACTTGGCGTAAAACTTCTTCAACTCGGCTGCTCGGAAATTGGTTCCGTTATCCGTGAGGATAGCGTGAGGCACTCCAAATCGATAGATGATGTTGGAGGTCACGAAGTCAGCGATCGAACAGGATTTGACCTCTCTGAGCGGAATCGCTTCTGCCCATTTGGAGAAGAAGTCCGTGGCGGTCAGAATGAACCGGCACTGGCGAGCTGTCGCCGGCGGGTAAGGTCCCACAACGTCCAGTCCCCAGACTGCAAAGGGCCAGGAATACCTTGTGGTATGGAGAGGCTCCGGCGGCCGATGCACAAAGTTCGCATGAACCTGGCACGCATGGCACCTCCTGACATACTCGATGCAGTCATGGATCATAGAGGGCCAGAAGTATCCCAACCTCCGAATCTGGTGGGACAGCTTCGGTCCAGTCTGGTGGGCGCCACATGAACCAGCATGAACCTCTTGCATGACTCGTGGGATCTCAACTCCCTGAAGGCAACGGAGGAGAACACCATCAAATCCGCGTTTGTAGAGGATCTGCTCCAGGCCGGGACTGCTCTGGAGGACGAACTGCGATGCGCGGCGTCGAACTCGCTCACGCTCGGCCCGATCCGATGGAAGAATGCCATGTTGGAGGTACTCAACCAAAGGCGTCCTCCAATCAGGGGCTGATCCGACTGTCACATCTGGGGTACTCGGGGCTCCGGGCATAGGGGCAACCGTGGTGAGGTTACTTACCAACGGGCCGCGATCTTCTTCCGGGATAACGGGAGCGATGAGCCTACGGCGCGTCACGCGGACGATCAGGTTGTCCTGTTCAGGCTCCGCAAGTGACGCAGCGAGGCTGGCCAAAGCATCTGCTCGACCGTTCTGCGACCGGGGAACATGGACAATTTCCGGCCGAGAAGGGAACCGGGCCATCAGAAGGAGGGTGCACTCCAACAATGGCACAAGTTCCGGCTTCCTGACAACGTAGTCGCCATTGATCTGCTTAACGACCAGCTCGGAGTCCCCTTTCACGCACAGACGGGGCACGTCGATCTCGAGAGCCAACTCGAGGCCGGTGATGAGGGCATGGTATTCGGGCTCATTGTTGGTACAGCCCTCTGACAACAAAAAAGAGTATGGCAGCACGGCTCGCTCCGGGGTAATGAAGACGATGCCCAAGCCCACTCTGTTGAGCTTAGGATTATCGAGTCTTCTACCGGTGGGGCTCCGGGATGCACCGTCAAAGTGCATCTTCCAGCATGGATCGGCTCGATCAACTGAGAGAATGGCCTCATCAGGAAAGCCTAGATCCAGCGGCTGATCCGCGGAGGTCGGGTGAGCTGCCAGAAAGTCTGCCAATGCTTGCCCTTTGATGGCCTTCTGAGACACATACCTGATGTCGAACTGCTGGAGAATCACAGCCCACCGCGCTAGGTGGCCAGTCAACATAGGCCGGCTCAGGATATATTTCAACGGGTCTACCCGAGAAACCAACTGTACCTCATGGTGCTGCAAGTAGTGCCGTAATTTCTGTACGGCAAATACGAGCGCCAGGCAGCTCTTCTCGATGGGGGAATACCTAACTTCCGCATCAAGGAGCATGCGACTGAGGTAATAGAGGCTATTCTCTGTTCCCTCGTTGTTCTTCTGGGCGAGAAGGGCACCCAGGGACCGTTCCAGGGCGGTCACATAAAGGACCAGCGGCTTTCCGTATACGGGCGGCATCAGGACCGGAGGTTGAAGCAGGTACTGCTTGATTTCCTCAAAAGCGGTCTGACACTCTTTATCCCATACATAGGTGGCATCTTTCTTCATGAGCCGAGAAAAGGGCTTACACTTGCCGGCCAGATTCGCGATGAATCGGCGTATATAGGCTAAGTGGCCTTGGAACCCTTGCAGTTCCCGGACGGTACCTGGGGGAGGCATCTGGCTAATTGCCCTGATTTTCTCTGGGTCGATCTCAATACCCCGGTATCTTACCACAAATCCAAGGAACTTTCCGGAGGTGACCCCAAAGGCACACTTCAACGGGTTCATCTTCAGGCAGCGAGACCGGAGGAAGCTGAACACTTTCTTAAGATCTTTGAGATGGTCCTGACGCTGGCGCGATTTGACAACCAAGTCGTCGATGTAGCATTCCACCAGTGTGCCGAGGATTGGCTTGAATATGCGGTGCATCACCCGTTGATAGGTGGCACCTGCATTCTTCAGGCCGAAGGACATGACCCGGTAGCAAAAGGTACCTTGGGGGGCCCTGAAGGCAGTGAACTCCTCATCCTCAGGGGCCATCCGAATTTGGTTGTATCCGGAGTATCCATCCATGAAGGAGAGGGCTTGGAACCCTGCCGTGGCATCAATCAACAGCTCTGTCACTGGAAGGGGAAAATCATCCTTCGGACAGTGGCGGTTGAGATCGCGGAAGTCGATGCAGACTCTAATCTGCCTGTTCTTCTTCCTGACCGGCACAATGTTGGCCAGCCATTTGGGGTACTGAACTTCCCTCACGAAGTTGGCTTTGATAAGCTTGTCAACTTCGGCCTCAACCATGGCACCGTGGGATGGGTGCATCTTCCTGGGAGGCTGCTTGAACCCGCGATGGTTCGCCGGGAGACCAAGGAGGTGGACGGCTACCTGAGGATCTAGCCCCGGCATCTCGTCATAGCCCCAAGCGAACACATCACGGTGCTGCCTGAGAAGGTCCACGTACTGCTGCCGCTCCTCAGAGGGCATGGCGGCACTAACCAATGTGGGTCTTGGATCGGCCTCGGTTCCAAGGTTCACCTGTATTAACTCATCGACCGTGGCGGGGACGCCCTCCTCAAAGGCTGGGGGTGCGTCTTCCATGTCCTCTCCGCTCGGGGAGGGATCGTCCACGGGAGAGACTGCGTTGGAAACTGCATTGGGGCTACCATATCCTGCTGGGCCACTGGTGCTGGCGCGGGCAGTCGCGACCATCTCATCAGGAGACTCGCGGACCGTCAAGACCATGGCGACGTCCAACCGGTGAATCGGGAGGACGTAAGCGTCATCCAGACTTGCCCAGGGATCGCTTGCAACAGCGACATGCTCAACCTCACCTGCCAGGATCTGCTTATCCTTGCTCTTGTAATAGTCCGCGTCCAGATAGCGGGCTTCACATGAGGCAAAAGGAGAGGCATCTCCTTGAAGCACGCCTACTCGACCATTAAGGGAGTATTTTAGGCATTGGTGGTATGACGAGGGAACCGCCGCGTGAAGGTGAAGCCATGGCCTGCCCATCAATGCGTTATACGCAGTGTCCTGAGAGACTACCATGAATTCGGTGTTGGCAACCAAGTCACCGAACTGGGTCTTCAAACGTATCTTGCCGACCGGGGTTTGCTCGGTGCGGTCGTACCCCTGGATCCTGAGGTCGGAGGGAATCAAGTCATCCTCAGACAACCCCAATCTCCGGAGCGTCCGAGTTGGAATCAGGTTAATCCCGGACCCCGTGTCGACAAGACAGCGCCGGAATTCAAGGCCATTGAACTGGCCAGTGACATACAGCGGACGGATATGTCCCTGTATAGGAGGGTCTTCATCCTTACCCGAGAACGAGATAACTGCCTGACATTCGGCGTCCTCGATCGTTTCGGCGTGAAAGGCCTCTGCAGCCGCAACCTCTGTCTCAAACTGGAGGGGGCTTTTCAGGGCTTCAGCGAGTGCCTCGCGCATCTCAGATGACATGCGCAGAGCCTCAAGGATGGAGAGCCTTTCTGGGATGTCGGCCAAGTGCTTCAGGACATCATACTTTTTGGCCAAGCGCGAGCCCCTGGTTGCAGGAGGTTTCTCTGCGGTTGGTGGCATGACGGGCCTTGCCGGTTGGATCGGCGGCCGACTGGTACTTGGCGCATCTCGCTGTTCACTGGTCGCAGTCCGGGAAATGGTCACCGTACTGGAGTCAAGAGGCCGGGACAGACTCGTGGCAGGGCGGAGCTGGTCACGACGCGGCTGAGGCGGTTCTGCCTGGTCCCACACCACAAACAGTGGCGGAGGCGAATCCGTCATCCCCGGATGGGGGGGCTGCGCACGCTGAGCTCGGTTTTGAGCCTGCTGCCTAGTCTCAGTGGCGTGCACGGCCTGGCTAGAGGTACCAACGGCTGTGCCCCGGCGACTCCTGCTGCTGCGGTTCTTCCGACGGTGGCGACGATCGGGGACACTAGGGAGGTCCACCTGGTGTTCTTCAACGTCGGGAACCGAAAAGGGATTTACCAGCTTGACGGTATTAACCGAAGCGTACCCAATACCGTCATCGGACGGGAACTGTCAGAGCGCTCCGGGGATAAACTCCCGAAGCGATTGGACGTTGAGGTAGGCAGCGGTGCCTCCCTGCGCGGCCCTCGGGGGCGGCGGTGGTGGCGAGGCGCAGCCTGCTCAAGGTCTAGGCGAGCCATTTCCCTAGTGGGGATGACTCCCTCTTCCTCGTATCTCCGCACCAGGGTGTTGATCACCCTTCTCTGGATGACCTCCGAGGGGGAGAGAGGGCGTGGTCGTCCCGCAATTGCGGCTGCTGGGACGACTGTGGAACGGGCGGGACCGCGCGGAGTAGCCGCGTCGGTGTTTCCCCTATCCCTGCGCCAGTGGGCGGGTGGCGATCGGGCACTGGATCGGGCGACCTGATTTCTGAAAGCAGGGAGAATAACCCATTAACACTGACAGGAAAAAGGAATCGTCAACCAACCATTAGCGCCACGACGCCTTCCGTGGGGGGAACCCAGGCCCTCGACGTTGCGAGACGGAGTGCCCGATGTCCCTTCCCCAGCCCCTGGCGGGTAAGACTGAATGCTTGGCCGGGCAACATGCCGGTCTTCCAACACCTCTGAAAGCCATCGGTCTTCGTATCGAGGAGAAGAGATTCACGTCGGGTTCACCATTTTTCTGTTTCGGTGCGGATGTGCGTCGGGTTACGCTGTTCCGCCAGGACGCGTTCGCGCGTGCACTCGTCAACACGAGGGGATGGGCGCGCGGCTTGTGGTCCCGCAGTCCCACTTTCCAAGGGCGGGCGGCATTCGTCCCTTATTCAGGGGCGTCTGCTCCTTGATCGAAACCGGGATGATGGGATGTCGGCTCCTCCTTCCTTGGACGTCTCCTCGAAACTCGTCGCCTAATCCGGGTCTCCCTCATAGACTTAAGAATGTTCGTGAATCTCGTTCCCGGCGCCATATCTTCATGGACACCGGTTAATTACGCTGCTTCCGCCCGGACGCTCCAAAGAGTCTGGGCGGGGCAGCAACCTGCGGTGAGAAGGCCAGGTGGCTCTGGGTGCTGGGGGCGTATCGTAACACTGCGGCTCTGCACGTCTGTCTTCCGTCCCTAATAGGGCTTCTCGAAGGCATGATGGCCTGAGGCATCCCGTACTGGGTGCGGGGAACTGTGTCACCTGAGGTTTTCCTCAGCTTCCCATGTTTAACACGGGGTATGCCGCGAGTTTAACGTCCAGCGGGGATGGCATCAGACCGATCAACATGAAAAGTGGATCAGATGACAGAACCCCTTGCGGGGAACCTCCGACGTTGGGGCCAGCACATGGGCGGCTTCCCAAGTAACATGGAGTGGAGTGAAGTGGCATGACCCCACCGGGATGTGGCGGCCCGGGTAAGGATCATGATGGATGATGGAGTGAAGAGCTTGGACCCCGGAGGGGCTTCCTACGTACCGCGCGTTAGCACAGATCAAAGTCAACGTAGTTCAGGTATACAGTTTAACGTCATGCTGGACGTCGGCAAGCCGACTCACGAAGAGGTCTAGGCCGCCGGGCGGAGGATTGAACCGAACCACCTCGCACAGAGGGGGATGGAACAGCCGGGTAGATCACAGTTTCACGTCATGCTGGACGATAAAAGGAGAAATGGAAAAAGGGGGGCTGTGGGGAGGCACCGTGGAGATACACACTGGCAGTCTCCCACAGGGGCGGATTCATAGGTGAATCGACGCAAGCGTGAACCCTGGAGGGGTCCACTGATGGACGAACCGACGTAAATATGACCGGGACGACCAGGTGGTGGGCTTGAACCTCAGGGAGGCTTCCTACGTACCCTGTATAGAAGACAGGGATCAAAGTCCACGTAGTTCATTCTGTCAGGACTTACGCACTTGAGGCAGCCCGGATGCGGCAAAACTCAGTTGGAAGGGACTTGGACCGAAAGTAGGAGACACCTCGATCCCAGTCACACCCTCTACTGGCTTCGGCAGTGGGGAGGCGCAATGGAGATACACATGTGCAGCCTCCCACGAGAAACTAGGGGTTTGTAATACCCTGCCCCCGTAGGGAAAAGCCACTCCCATTAAATCGTCCCAAAAGCGGGACAATCCCGACATCCCTGCAGAGACGAGCGGGTGGGGGCCACATCCAAACCGGGGGAGACCCTGCGTGCAGAGCACGGGATCGGATGATGCGGACGGTTTAGCGTCTTGCCAGACGAAGTACAGTTTAACGTCGTGTGTTGAGGACGAAGCAGACGGTTTAACGTCCTGCCGGACGAAGCACAGTTTAACATCGTGTGTTGAGGACGAAACACTTGGCAGTTTAACGTCTTGCAGCGCGGACGATGGGGGCTAGGCAGTTTAGCGTCGTGCAGCTTGGACGGATGTGCAGTTTAACGTCATGCTGGACGTATGGGCAGTTTAACGTCATGCAGGACGAATATGTAGTTTAACGTCATGCTGGACGAATATGCAGTTTAACGTCATGCTGGACGAATATGCAGTTTAACGTCATGCTGGACGAATATGCAGTTTAACGTCATGCTGGACGAATATGCAGTTTAACGTCATGCTGGACGAATATGCAGTTTAACGTCATGCTGGACGAATGATGGCCGCCGATGGGTCCGTGTCACTTCCCACGAGCCTGGAAGGCTGCACGGGAAGACAGCGCACGGTTCGGGCGCCCAGGATGAGGATCATCGGGCGCCACGCAGGCGGGTACCCTCAGGGGGTCAAGGGAGGCGACCCTGGCGGATTGCGCGCAAAAGAGGAGCTTTGCGCGCAAAACCGCGGGTCGGCGCGCAAAACGGCGGGCTGGCGCGCAATTGGGCCAGCGCTTCGCGCGCGGATGATTGGGATTACGCGCACTGGGCTTCGGGTAGCGCGCGGGGGCAACGGCTCATTCTCTAACGAATGGCCACTTTGAAAATGAGGGGTGCGCGCAATTGGGCTGGATTGCGCGCACCCGGGGGGAATTGCGCGCAAGAGGCTTCTTTTGCGCGCAAAGGCCTTCGGGTTGAATTTTATTCAAATAAAATGAGCCAAGGGGATTGCGCGCGAAGGCGGACCCAAAGGCTCTATTGCGCGAAAGAAAGGAGGTTACCTGAAGATCGGCATTGCGCGCGGAAGGGGTTGGATTGCGCGAACGAGCGACGCTTCGGATTCCGGAAACCTTCAAAACGTCGGGGGTCGCCTTATATTTATAGGCAACCCCGGGCGCGGAATCCGTTCTCGGGCGCGCAATTCGTTTCGTGGGTGCGGAATCCGCACTCAGCGCGCAAAGGCGCCGCGTAGGCCACGGGCGCGCAAAATAGCGCGCCGGCCCAGCGCATTGCGCGCATCCCGGGAGGATTGCGCGCCGCGACTCAACTTTGCGCGCGAGCCTCTGAAATTTCGCGCAAGTCCTCTGGGCCCTCCGGAACGTGCCTTTGACTCCAAATATCACTTCGCTTTCCGCATCCGGAGCTTCGTTTGGGAACAACGGACTTTTCCGGCGTCTACAGCCGTGATGCTATAATTACATTTATGTTTTTAGAAGGAGTAATATTTAGTGGACTTGTATAAAGAAAACTTCACCCAATTAGTGAGGTATGCTTCAAATAGTATTTTAGATCCTGATAGCCAAATCATTTGTTTTTTTACTTAGGATTGGAGCCACGATAATGAAGGGTGTTGGCTTCTCGTGGGTTCAAACGTTATGAGAAACTTGTTCGAAGTGTGATAGGTTGAAATAGAGTTTGTTGATGACCTTGTGTCCCTTGAAAACCTATATAAGAATAGCTACATATTGAAAGAGATGGATGAGAATCAATAAATGAAATCTGATGGTAAGACATTTTAGTTTTCAATTTTTTAATAGTGTGGTAAAAATCACCCTAGGGAGTGACTTAACGAATCTGGTTAGTGTTCTCGATGTGGTATTTTTGGAAATATTTACTATGATTGAAACTAAAATGATCCTATGACTAATCCTGAAAAGAAAATGAAAAATTATATTAAATGTTGTGATATGGATCATTGTGAAAATGCCTACCCAAAGAGAGATCTGAATAATGCATAGAATCTAAATTATTATCAGAAAGGTGTAGTGAGATCCTTTGTGACTACGTTAGAAAACATTGGGCCATCCGATGAAGTTGTGTTAGGTACCCTCTTTGAATACTCATATTTTTCTAAACGTTTGTTTGATTCAGGGTCTATATATTCCATTATTTCTGAGAAATTTTCCCATAAATTTATAATATCACCTAAACAAATGTGACTAGAATATATAGTTAAAACACTAAGGAGAAAATATTGTAGAGTATGAATTATAAAAATCATTCTATTGTGGTTTGTCGAAATATTTTACCAACAAACCTTGTTGTTTTTCCCTTAGTATAGTTTGATGTAATTCCGACTATGGATAAGTTTTCTATTTACCATGATATGACTTATTATAGATCTGAAGAAGTAGTTATCATAAGTAGATTTTGTTTATATAAAAAATGAACCCATAAAATTGGTAACATATCAGGAAGATAATAAACTACTAAAATATATAAATTAAATTTATCTTTCTAATATTTTTTATAACAAGGTAACTATTCAAATTAATGATGTCCAGGGGGGAAATGAATTCCTTGATTTTTTTTCTTAATTAGTTACCATGTATTGGACCATATCGGGAATTTGAATATAATATTTACTTAATTATTAATACTACGATAATTTCAAAACTCCATTATCTAAGGGATAAAATGAAACTTCCTGAATTGAAAAATTAGTTGCATGAGTTTCTTGATAATGTATTCATTCTTCTTGGAACTGCACCATGGAGATCTCATATTTTGTTTGTTAAAAAGAAACAAAATTCAATGAGACATTACTTTGATTATAGATCTTTAAATAACATCCCTATTAAAAACAATTATCATTTCCCTTATATCAAATATTTGATTGATTTTCACCAGGGATCACACAATTTTTTGAAGGATGACCTGATTTTAGGGTACAAAAATTTGATTATAAATAAATAATATATCTTGAATATTGTGTTTTGTAATAGATATGGGAATTATGAATTCGTTAACTTTATATTTAGGATAACATATCCACCTATTATATTCATGAAACTTATGAGTAGAATATTTCGTGATTTATTGGATAAGCTTTTGGTTGTGCTTATTGATGAGATTATTCTATATTCTAAAACTAAATAAGAGCATGAAAAACATATATGGGTTGTTTTGAAAACCATTAAAGAAAATATGCTGTATCTAAAAGTTAAAAATTATGAATTTGGGTTGAAACAAAATTCTTCTATTGAGAATATTTTAAATAAGGATGGAATAATAATTGATCTTACCAAAACAGAAGTGGTTGATGAATGACCAATACCTACAAATGATAAATAGATTTTATTTTTTCTTGAATTAGTATATTATTTCTGACGGTTTGTTAATTATATTGTTCGGTAATGAATAATGATAACTAAGTTAACCAAAAAGGGTTAAAATTTTGTTTGAATAGAAAAATGTGATGTTATGTTTTAACAACTAATGAAGAGATTGGTGAATTATTTAGTTTTGGCCTTGCCCTAAAAAAAATGGTGATATTTCATCAACAGTGATGCATCATTGAGGGGGTTTGGTTTTTTTATGATGAACAATTAATAGGAAATTGGTTATGCTTCAAGAAAAATTAGGTCTCCTGAGTTAAATTATCCCACACATGATTTAGAATTAGTAGCTGTGGTTTTTTATTTGTAAATTTGGAGGCCTCATTTATACAGATCCAAATGTGATATATATACCGACCATGAAAGTCTGAAGTATTTAATTACTAAGAAGAAACTATACATGATTCACTAAATATGGATTTAATCAATAAAGAAGTATGATTTCCTAATCAATTACCATCTATGAAAAGTAAACAATGTGGAAGATGCCTTGCGTCGAAAACATCATGCATCATTAACCATGTTACTATTGGCACATGACCCATTGATTAATGATTTGATTAATTTTGGATTGGATATTGTTCGTGTTAGAAATTTTCTATTTTGTTTTTGGTTTTAGGATATTCAACCTTGTCTTATAGAATTAATCAAACACAGAAGGTAGACATGGAGCTATAGAAAATGGTATAATATGATAAAATGGGTAAGTCTCCAGAATTTAACATTGTTAAGGATTTTGTTTTGATATTTGGAAAAATATTTCCTATGCCTTTTGATTCTCAGTTAAAAAAATAGTTTTCTTGTGAAGCTCATAGTTCCCTATTTTCATTTAATCTTGGTATCAAAAAGATGTATAGATACCATCAAGAGTATTTCTAGTGGGATGGAAAGAAAAATGATACTGTATATTTTACTATGAAAATATTGACATGTCAATAGGTTAAAGTAGAACAACATTTCGTGAAGGGGATGCTTCTTCCTTTACTATTTGTTGAGCGGAAATGGGTAAATATATCCATGGACTTCAATGTGGGGCTACCAAAGACTTCTCTATATAACAATGAACACTATGTTATTTTTTATCGTCTAAATAAATCTTATCATTTTTTCCTATTTAAGAAACTTTGTCTTTGGAATATCTTTCTTAAATATACCTAAAAGAGATTGTTAGTTTACATGGGCTACTTCATTCCATTATATTTGAACATAAACCCAGGTTCACTTTTATCTTTAGGAAAGGCCTTTAGAAGTTGTTGGGAATAAAATTATAGTTTTGTACATCTTTTCATCCTCAATCAAATGGGCAGTCATAATAGATGATTTATATGATATAGGACATACTCCAATCTTGTTAAATGAATTACTAGGGAATATTATATCAACATGTTTCTCTATTTGAATGTTATTGTAATAATAGTTTTCATTATAGTATACATATGACCCCTTTTGAGGGAATATATGTGAATCAGTGTCGAACACTAACATTTTGGGATGAAGTTGGGGAAAGTAAGTTGATGTTACCAAAGTTAGTATAGGTAGTGGTTAAGAATGTAAATATGATAAAATAACTCCTGAGGAAATATTAGAGAAGAAATAAATTTTATGAAGATAATAGGGGGAAAAGTCCCTACTTTCTAGGTAGTTGATCAAGTTCTCCTTAGAATCTCTCTATGGAAATGTGCTATACATTTAGCTAAGAATGTAAATCTAAGACCACAGTTCATTGGACTTTATGAAATACTATAGAAAGTTGGACTAGTCACCTACTGAGTAGCGTTTCCATTGTGTTTACCTCTTTTACGGAATGTTTTTCATGTCTTGACGTTGAGAAAGGATGTGTTATTTTCATCTAATGTTTTGAGCCCAAAAGTAGTTCAGTTGGAAGGAAGCATCTCTTATGAAGAAAAACCTACTCAGATTCTGGATAAAAGAGAAAATGTATTGCAATATAAGGTAATCTAGTAGGTAATGTTTCTATCAAGAAACCACATGTTTAAATAATAAACCTGGGAATATAAAAATGAAATAAGGGAAAAGGTACCCTCACTTCTTTAATATGTAAAAAAAATTCTGAGGACACAATTTATAGAAGGTGGACGGAATATAACACCCCAAGGTTTTTAAAATAAATTGAAGTTAATGAAACCCAGAATCTATATGTGATGAAACTTTTCAATATTGATAGTTATAAAGATGTCATTAAATATAATGTTGTTGCATCTATGATTAAAAACATACATATATAAATTTGATCAGTAATTTATTTCGAGTCTGATAGAACCAACTTGAATTTTTTGGAGAATAGTAACATACCATTAGGAATAGTAATATGAATTCTAATATGACCCTTATTAATTTTAAATCATTTTATTATTTCATTTTCTCAAGATTATAAGATAAGAGAACATGATTAAATTTTAATGCTGATATAAGATCAGTTATAGATTTATATTTTTTTGCTTTCGGTATAAAATAAAAAATTATATATAAATTAAATTAATCATATATAGAAACCTATTTTAACAAAATAGAGTTAATAATTGAATTCAACATGTCTAAAAATGGTTAGGATGTATTTTTTGTAATTTTCTAAAATTCTTGAATTTTTTGATGAATAGTAAAATACAGTAATATACTGTACATATACATTATCAATTAAATACACTATTACGATCATCATAATTGATGTATGCACCCCTTTTGAACCCAAATTCTCTCTTTAACGTTTAGGGTCACATGAAATAAGGCTTTTTGAAACCTTTAGAAAAAATATTATACTAATGATTAAAATAAGGGATACCCACTCTTCTCCTACACTATAAATACCACTGCCACACCCTCTGCCTATCACACCAAAGAAGAATTGATAATTGCATGAATTATTCCAATTCCCCTTCCCATGTAACTTACCCACATCCAATACCTACTGGTCTCACCAAATAGTCAAAACTAATGTTCTTAAGGAGGATCTCAAGGAGAGAAGATCAAGAGGTAAGAATCCTCTTTCATGCTCTTGTGTTCTTTCAATTCCTTTTCTATTCAAGTAATTCCTTACCCTCCACATGTAAAAGAGGTATGAAAGCTCCAAAGTATTATATATTTTTTATTTTATATTGTTTTTTAAGAAAATTAAACATCATTCTTCCTTTTTCTTCCCCTTATTCTAAAAATAAAGACATTTTATGTGATGTGCCGATTTAAAAAATTTGCATACAAAGTGTTTTCAATTTACCATAATTGCATACAAATGAGTTCTAAAACCATTTTAATGGTTGAAATTTTTTTTAATGTGTATGATATATCTACATTCATATTCTATATAAGACATATATACATAATATTTTGGTTATATAATTAAACTAATTTGAAGGAACCAACATAATGATCAGAACGAATATCACTAAGGATTTATCTAATGATTCATTATCATACCATATAAAAATGATTTATGGAATAATTTAACATTTAAGAATCATATTAATACCCTTCCATTACCCATATAGAGTTTTCATTCCATTCTACAGGGAAATCCTTTAGGAATAGTCCTTGGAAATCATTTAAAGAATACACCAAAAACAATGGAAAAAATACTATTAATTAATTGGTGGATGATGTTATAAAATGACCATATATGGTGTTATAAACATTAATATGTTTCTTTGAAATATTAATATAAATATTTTAAACACTATATAAGAGGTTTAAACAAGTTTCATGTAATAAAAACATAAGGTAAGGGAATTCTTAAACTAATTAACATTCATTGGGTTATCCTTCCACTTAATTAATTTTATGGAACGAGGAATGTTTTTGTAATTACATTGTGATTATGTTATTTTTTATTATGTTTATTGTAAGTGTATGAACACAATACATTCATTATATTAACTCTCACTTCAATTATATGATATTTTTAAACGACATTCCCTTAAAATCATCTTTTAAAACTATATTTTACAAAACTCAAAAATAATGTTTTATGTTATTATTTTTGAATTATGATTATGTTCTAGATATTTTAAATTATTTATTAGGATTTTTGGGTCACATATATCCCACCAATGCATATGATATGTTTGTGTTGGAGGTCATACTTATGGTTAGTCAATTTGTAACTAAAATGGTTACACTATAAGGTTACAGTGAGGGTTACATTGTAAGGTAGTCGTAAGGGTTAAAAATAATAAGTTAGCCATGAGAGTTAAAAAAACTATGTAATTAATTCCACAAGATATAGTTATTCTCTATTTTTTTCTATGATAAATAGAAATTTCATGTTTCAAAATTGTAGTATATGATAATTAATGGATGACAAGTATGTCTTTGTGAAATGTTTTCATATGTTTATATATATACATAAACTAATGGTTTTTACCTCTTTATGTATCCCTTACTAATATTTTTATGCCATACCATGTTTTCAAAATCATTTTATAGGTTATATGGACGTGTAATATAAATAAGTAAGTCATGTAAAATAGTGTGATGGGTCTTCAAATATGTCATGTTGTTGTTTTCTGTATAAACTTTTTGTTTTGGAAGAAATGGATATTATTTTAATGGTACCCACCTTGTATGCATGTGGGTTCGAATATATGAGTAATGTATTAATGTTATAATACTATATACAAAAAATATATTTTTGAACATAAAGAAGCGAAATCTATTTGAAATAACTTAAATATGTATTGTTTAAAACTAGGTCATATAATCTCTCTGGTAAATGCTTGAAAGGATTGGGATTTTGTTATTACTAACGATAGAAGGTCACTAGAAAAATCATGAAAATGGAATATGTAAAATGATAATATACATTGTTACAACTGCCAGGATATTTGTCACTATACAAAAAAATTCCCCAATAATCAATAGAATATACATAAGAATACTCTATGGTGTCATGGTCAATCATATGTTTCTGAAAAAATTGAAGTGGAATGATTAATGTGCATCTTTATTTTGATCGAAAAAATATTTTGAATTTTTTTCTTTACTATGTTACCATAATATTATTTATGTAATATAATAGGTTTTTACTCAATCACTTTTTATTAATAATATTAGATCATAGGTTGAATGGTACCATGAAAAATTATTCAGAATAATGTAATACTTTTTTTGAAAAAACATTATTTATGGAATAATAACAATTAATATATTCCAAATGATAAAACAATAATGATTTTATAAAGAAAGGATTAATTTGTATATTTCATTAATATCTTGTATCTAATTAATTATTTATTGAGAAATTTGATCTTTTTATCATAGATTGAGTTTAATACACTTTTGGATATAAGGATTACAACAAATAACACATGTATTTCATAAGTAACAATTAAGAATTCTTGTTTAAAATTAATGTTTATGGTAATACATGTTATTACCATATTCACATGTTCATTTCATGATGAATAAATTCCATATTATGTTATTTTATATGGTTATTTTGTATATTTGATGTCCTTCCTTCCAAAGTGTTGGGTCATAATTGTTTGAAATGTTACACATTTTTCAAATGCTTAGTATTTGAATGATGTTTCACATATTAATGTATTAATTCACTATATGAGTAAAAATATGATAACAGATGAATAATAAATATTTTAAGTCATAACCAAAAGAAAATATTTTGTTTATAAGAACATATATTCACTTATATTTTTATACAGAGAACAAATTCCAAAACATTTAAGGGTTTTTGAAAGAAAAATGTTTTGTTATTTTGGTCATTTTTTATGATATAGAAGACATTTCATATAACCTATATAGAATGATTTTTTGGTCTATAAAATTCATCTAAACATGTTCCCTTTCACTCTCTATCAGAGCATTATTTTTAAATCTTTCATCTGTATCCATGTTCATGGTTACCACCTATGCTCTCCTACTATGGAACCAAGTAATGTGACCATTGCCTTTCCATTCTATCTTATTAAGGAGATATGTTATTAAACATATTTAAGAAGTTGATTTATCATAAATAGTTTATTTTCAAATATAAATCCCTTGAGTACTGAGATCAAGATTAAATTGTGACAATAAAATTTAATTATGATCGGCAGAATGTGACACCTCAAAATTCCAAAGTCGTAATAATGTATTTTATAGCATGTATTTCACAAAACACAAACCATATAATGAAAAACAAAATTATGAGAATTTATAATATATTTAAATTTTTTTATAAATTAAATATACTTTATATATTGAAATTCAAATGATAGAGATTTAGAATATGTTGCACACAATAGTGAGTTTCATCAATGGATTGTGATACGTGCAATACTGAGTATTAAAAAACAAAAATATATAATAAACGTATTACTTTTTAGTATAATAAGAAATAATGTAGCCTTTCAATTATTATTTATAAAGACGTTCAAATAAATTTTGAAAAAACTATTGATTTAAAAAATACATAATTAATTTATTGGTTATGAATTAATTATAAATAAATATGAAAACAAATTGAATATAAAGGAATCTATTTTTATTTTTATTCACACAAAACTATATTACTATAATAAATTAATTTAATTAAAATTTATGACTGACATTAATTAAATATATTGTATATATAAAAAAACATATTTTTTATATTAATCCATTACATTTGTTAGGTTTAAGATAAAAAGAAGCCCAATTCTATGCATAAAATACTAAATATTGTTAATGACTTTTACAAAATTCTAATTGAAATCCTATTTTAAATTTAATTCATTTAATATTTATAGATCTTTGATGTCAGAATAAACATAATATTTTAAATATAAATAGATAATTTAATATAGGGTATTTTTTTTTGTTTTTCAATGAAGAATACATTTTTTTATGAAAAGTAAAAAATACTGAAATTTAATTCAAAAATTATATTTAATTTAATTTATTTATATGGTTAAATTATATATTAAAATGTTTTTAAATATTAATATTATAAAATAATTTTCATTTAATCCAATTTCTGTCATTTTAATCAATTTCACTTTAAAATTGGGTAATAAAAACATAGCGAATGTGTACATGTTTTTACTTTAAACCCCTATAATTATATCTTATCTATGGGATTAAATTTGAATACATTTATTCCACATATGTGATTGTAATTTCCAAAAATAGGTTGCATATTTTGAATCCAAAAAATATATAATTTATAATAAAGTTAAAATAGTTTTTTACCAAAAATATTATTGAATGTAATTAAAATTAATTAGAATGATTAATAAAAAATTTAACTTAATAAGGAACTAAACATTAATCTTTGGGAACCAAATAAATTAGAAACATGTAAAAAATATGTTTTATGTCAGAATTTAGAACATATCATACCTTTTATTGGCTTTGTTCCATTATTGGTTCCAATTTCAATGTAGAAAATGTGTATGTGAGTCCATGGTCAAAATAATAACAGTGCAACTCCCCCTTCACTGTAAAAATGTCTTTGATACTCCCACTTACTCACACATCTCATGAAACTTTGTATTAGTCAATATATTCCATAATTGATCTAGAACATCTCTCCCCTCATACTATAAGCCTAAACTTGGTCATAAATCCATCCAAGGATTCATTTTGTTACAAAAAAAAGATGTTACCCTATTAAGTGATAACATCTTCCTTCAAGCAGTTAGGTTTTATTTCGATTATCCACCCCTAAAATATTCTAATTATATAATTAAATTCTAAAATTAGTGTTATAAATTTACTAATATGTTTTTATTCAATTATTATAACTACACTTACACACACTATTATATAATGTGTACCAAACTTATTGTTTTTGTGTATAGTGAACTACCGCCTCCAGAAATGATGATTGTTCATTTTTCATTTAATTCATCACATGGTTCAAATTATGATGAAAAATATTCTTATATATGAAATATATATATATATATGATACTTATTACTTATTTTTTAATCATTAATTATTTAATAACACGTATCTCTATACATTCCATTCTTTGTAAATATGATAACACCATTTGTGGAAGTGTGGACTACCGCCTCCTCAAATTGATGTGATTCATTGATGTTATACATGGTATTTATTGGGGATAATTTTTATAAAACTATTTAAAATTTATTAAATAGATATTAAACTATAATTATCATATACATATGAAACTTTTACTCTTCATTCTTTTAATATTAAAATGAAATGAATGTCGGTTTTGTGCGTATGTATAACCAACCAAGTCCATGAACTGTTCATTTCATTTCTTATCTCCAAACCATATAGATTATTATAAATTTATATTTAAGTAATATATATGATATCCACATTGTGTTTAAAATTTTTTATGATAAAATGAATATCTATATTATGAAATAATAATAATAAGTCAAGATATATTTCAGAAAACTAGGCAATTAAGTACCGAAATATTGAAAATAATGGATTATTGTTAGAAAATATGTAATAAGATACATTAATAAATTGATATATGACATTATAAACATGAGTATTACTATATTATTAGTTTCTATAAAATTATAAATCTTTATGAAGGATAATAAATTCGACACAACAAAATTTATAGTTAATTATTGGAATTTCTTCTCAATTTACAATATATTTAGACTCGTTTGTTATCATGCACAAATTCAAAATTATTTGGTGTATATGATTCATATTCCATGGTAATGTCGTTAATAAACTTATTATTATGATGTTATAAGTTTAATTTCTATGTTATAAATTCATAGGGATTATGAATTAAATATTTTTATGTTGTATGAGACACTTTGGAATGCTTATAGATTATTCTACTACATAATATTATCAATGATTATCTTTGAAGTATCACTACATTTGTGCTTGTTAAATTTATATTGATACAATCATTTTATTACAAACATTATTTTTTGTTAATTTCATTGAATATCCCTATTTTCATATAATTGATATTATTATTTCCCAAACCCTATATCATCGTATATACATTTTTTACATTGATAGTTATTGGAATAACTTAGGAATTAATGATAAATCTATTTGTTTTATTCAATACTGATATATGATAATGAATACTGTATATTTTTCATATACATAGTATTATGTATTAATAATATTTTCTCATGAAATTATGCTAGAATCCTAGACATTATATAACTACTCAATGCATCAATAGGTTCTCATGAGACAATTATGTTGGCCAAATTATAATGGTTTCTACCTATAGTTTCAATCTATTCAGTGGATTGATCGTGACAATATAGGTCCTCATGATCCATAAAAATGTCATCCAATAATTAATCAATTCCTTCATAAATATTTTAGTTTCATTATTATTATCCAAGTGGTTTTCATATAATAAAATAGGATTTAGTTTACTCTCAATTATTAATAAAATGTTAGGTTGTTTATGTTTCTTATCATTCCATATTTGTTTTCTGTTACAAATTTATTTGAATGGATGGTGCGATAAATTATATACCTCACCATGTTGATTTATTTCAATTGTTTAATTATTTCTTCACGATTACTATAATGTCCTGGATTTCATTGATTTTTTATACTATATGGGATTATTTCAAGACTACTCACTCAGATGGTACATGATTCCAAGACCCTGTGAGCCCATAATAAGTGTTTTAACATTTTTTAAGTTTATTTAATACAGTACAAGTGAGTGGTTTTGAAAACCTATAAATGGGTTCTCATATTACAAATATGAGGGCACCATTGCATTAGAAATGACAACTTTACCTATGAATGGACCTAACCATGACTTGGGAGGGCTAAGCAAAAAAGTTAGTTTTCAGACATATTATGAAATTTTATTAAAATAATATCTTATGTGAATATAAATTAAACATAAATTTTATTGTATTTTTAATTTTCTATTCTTTTCAATGTAACGACATTGCAATGCAACGTAACTGAAACATTGTTTCATAAATGAAATACGGTGATGAAACTGCAACATAATGAAATAGAATGTGTTTTCTATCTTTAATGTATTGGCTAAAATCAATCATTGACATATTGGAAAAACTCTCAAAACCATTATAGTTTTGGCATTAGAGAATGAAGACTAATGAACAATCGCAAACAACAAATTAAGAAGCGATGAACACAATGATGCCAATCATCACCAATGACTGATCCACCAATCAACTAGGGGTATGTTCTCATTGAATTTGATTCCACATTCTATATTTCTAAACAACAAACATGGATTAACCTAAAAATAGTTTGATTTGTGTTTCATCTATTCTTGTGGAAGGGTTGCATTGTCTCATGGTGTAGATTCAGGGTTAGTCATGATAGTATCTCAGTCTTCCCTAAAACAAATTATAACTCTAATGTGGAAGAATCGGGCTGATAGAAACAAGGAAAAAATTACTCCCTTATGACTATTCATGAGTTCATTGTGATCAAACCCTTGGATCAACACATATAAAATATTAAGGACATAGTATGTATAAATATGATTAGGCAATTCTATAGGCACTCAGGGATTAGAGAACAGACAACCAGAGAAAGTCCAGTGGCTGGGGGAAGGGCCCGCCAGCATGCCAGAGGTGGCACGTGGTGCACTGCAATAGTAGAGGTTCCTGTGGCATTGGTCTCGACATGGAGGATGATGCTCATTTGAACAAAAACATTTATGAGGTCTCTAGTGATGTGGTATCAAGTCATGTCATGTGGCCGGGGGTCCACGGTCCAGTAGGACCATGGGGACCCGACGAGTGGTCATAAGGAAAATTATCTACGTTGAATAGGATTAAATGTGGTGACCTACATCGTGTCTAGGCAGGACAAATCGAACCACTCACAGTTAGAAAGGCTAGGGAACGCCACCCAGGACACCCCAGCAGGTCATACCCACTGCCCAAGCAGTCCAGGCTGGCCCCAGATGACCAAGTTGATTCAGGGGTTCGGTCGGGTTGGTGGACCGCAGGACGGGTCGGACTGGGACCCCGACCCAACAAATCCCTTTTTACTAAAATGTCCATAACTACAAAACTCTGTGTCATATTGAATAGTTGTTTGTAGTGTTGGGATCTTGAAAATATGAGGTCATTTTGAAATAATCCAAATGATTTTCTATGGAGGTTCATATATGACCAATGGATTTAGTATTAGATTCACCCAGATTCAAGCGCTCTACGAACAGGAATCCTATGATGGGATGTGATGAGATGGAAGTGACAAGAAGACCTTAGTGTCCCATTAGACGAGTATCCATGCAGACCTCAGTGGACTAGTAGATGAGTTTTTAAGTTTAACTTTTTTTCCCATTTGATGAGTTTCTATGCGTACCTGTGTGCCCCAGTAGAAGAGTAGCCGAGAAGACCTCAGTGGCCCAGAAGATGAGAAGAACTAAGTGGACCGACATTTTTTAGTGACACATCACTAATGAGTACCTTAGTTGAAACAATTATACATGTTTATGAAGTGTAGTCCTACTTTATATATTTTATGTAAACCGTGTCTGAGATGTCCATTACTTCACGTGTACATTTCTATTGTTCTCTTTCTTTGTGGGTTGGTGTCTTTACAGAGTATTGTGTTACTCACCCATGAACAGGATTCTATCACACGTGTTGTGTATTGTACAGAGAAGTGATGTATTGATGGATACCTTTATAGACTAGGACCAGGCGGCGCTCAGTGAGGTTAGAAAGGAGAGGTTTAATTCAACATCTTCTTGCATCTACTCTTTTCTTTCCCTTCAGGTAGCAGTTTCTACGGACAGACTTTTTCATAAGAATTTGCACATTCCTACTTTCATCATGACATTGTTGAGCTTTTATATAGCCCCCCTGGACTTTTATATTTCACTTTATACTCAAATATGTTGTCTTAGTGGAATATAGGTTTTTTATTTCATCTATTTGGGCTGGGGTTGTGCATGTGTGTGTGTAATGGTACACATAAAATGCCACCAACATGCAAGATATTTCTTTTGGTCCTAGTCGTCATCCCCTGTCCAATGTGTGAGGACTTTTGGTAGTCACCCCATGAGCCCTTGGGAAGGGGTTGTGAAAAATAGGTATCAAAAGTGGTTGGTTCTACCTTAAATAACAAGAGTCTATGGTTTTGTTTTTGCGTAATAATGTTAAATGTTTCAAGTTTGAATTTCTGGCTCGGGGAGTCTGGTGTTGGTGTGATGGCCAACATATCCATACACTAGGACCTTGAATTATGGTTTATCAACTCAATATAAGAAAAAATTGGTTTTATGCATAATATATGAAATTAGGTTGTTCTCATGTCCTTCTTAAGTCAGCTCACCAAGTATAACCTATTAATCATCGTTCATCAGGATCTATTTCATGATGCCACTATGCAGACAGCCAGCAATCATTTCAACACCTGACCATGTGCATGGTAAACCATGTGGTGGGGAATCAGTATAGTGATGGGTACTAAATTTAGACCGACCAGGAGGTGCACCAACGTTTCCACCACCTGTTGGTCAGCAGTTTCTATCATCATTATCAGTAGAGAATGTGCATAGTGTCAGTGCCTTACTTGAGTTCCAAAGGTGTAGACCTCTAATTTTCAAGGGTGAGACTGACTCTAATGTGGCAGAGGATTGGCTCAAGTTGTTCACACATGTTTTCATACTAGTGAGGACACCTCGCGACCAGATGGATATCTTAGTCGTGAGCCTTCTCTAGAGCTTAGTGGGGAGATGGTGGAGCTTGAAAACCCAAATTCATGATTAGGAGACCATCACCTAGACATAATTTGATTGTCTCTTCATATAATATTTCATTCCAGTGACGTTACTCTTAGTATTAATACAAAAGCTAATTCACCTACAGTAGGGTGGAATGACAGTACTAGAGTACTCAATGAGAATCACAGAGCTATCTCGCTACTCAATGAACATGGTGGGAGACAAATTGTTCTGGGCTAAATATTTTGAGAAGGTACTTCACCAGGATATCAAGTCACCCACATTATCCCTTAGAATCTCTACTTTGGTTAGGTTGTTGGAGGGATCCCCTCTCATGGAGAGATTCCCTGCAGAGTAGGCGCCTGTAACAGGAGCTACTAGTAGATCCCAGGATGTGGAGTTTTCACCTGTTGGTTGAAATTAGAATACATGTGGGCCTAAGAGGGCTAGTAATTTTGAGGGATGGACCTAGGATGTAGGATTGACAGTATAATACCCCCAGGGTGTATGGAGTCATTTGAGGGGTATGGCATGCTACTCATGCGGAGGATAGGGGAACATGGCTCGTGATTTCCCGACTCTCCACACGGATGACCGATATATGCTCAAGGGGATACTGAGGAATATGTAGAAGCTCGAGGGAGGTGGTATATAGGGAGTTAGAATTATCAGGGGAATTGGAAAAGAATTAGGTCATGGGAAAAGGTTTTATGTGATACCACCCCCACCCCCATGTTGTCCACCACAGTCCCAGGGAGTTGTTGGACATGGGAAAATCCAGCTACAGGTGACGGAGGCCTAAGAGCAAGGTACTCCAGAGATAATAAGAAGTATGATCTGTGTCATATCCACCTTAGCAACAATTCTTATAGACACTGATGCTAGTCACTCTTTCTTTACCATTAACTGTGTCCGGGGCCCAGAGATTCTGGTGGAACCCGTGGCTCGATCCTTACTATTGGATACTCCTATGAGAGGGGATTAAATGATCACACACTGCTTTCGATAGAGTGATCTTACTATTGGAGGTGAAATTATTTGCGAGGATCTCTTTTTAGTGGCGTTAGACCATACGATTTCATAATGGGTATAAATTGGTTATTCGCAGTTCATCCATAGATCTATTATCTTAGGCATAGAAAGTGGTGTGTCTGTGAGGATGGGACTAGGTTTTAACTCACCGGTGAGAAGGGATATGTTGCATCACAGGACAATAACTCTTGGTGGAGGTTTCAACCATTCACTCCCTAGTTGGCTAGCCTCAACCGTGGTGTGGTGGATGATAAGACTCTTTACATTCGTATAGTGGTGATCGAGATGGAGGATGTCTTTCCAGAATATGTTATGGGTTTACATCTTCACAAAGATGTTGACATCTACATTTCTTTATACCCTTTAATGACACTAATATCCACAACATCGTATCAGGTGGCTCCCAATGATCTTTGTGAGTTGAGGGTGTATCTCAAGGACTTGCCGGAGAAGGGATTTTTGAGACCCATTGTTACACCATGGGCATCACCAGTGTTTTTTTCAAGAAGGCATATCAGAGTTTGAGGGTTTTCAAGTACATCCAACTCATAAACCATGTGGTAATGAAGAAAAAGTATAAAATACACAAAATTGATGACCTCTTCTATTATATGAGGGGAGATATATGGTCCTATAAGATATACCTTAGATCATTCTATCATCAAATTCATGTTCGAAATGATGATGTACTGAAGAAAACCTTAAAATATTGGTATTTCCACTCTGGGTTATTGGTGATACCTTTTGTAAAGACCAATTCCTTAGTAGTGTTCATGAGACTCATGAATATGATCTTATAATCTTACCTCGATCATTTAATCTTTGTCTTCATTTATGATATCCTAGTGTACTCAACATCATAGGCGAAGCACATGACACAACTACTCAGAGTCTTGGATAAACTTCGAGATCACTAAATTTTTTGGAAGCTTTCGAAGTTTCATTTCTAGGTTTGGGAAGTCTACATTCTAGGACATGTTATTTTGATGGTTGGACATATAGAGAATCAAGAAATGATAGATGCGGTTCTTACTTGGGGGCCTCCTAGGAGCATGCTCGAGGTGTAAAGATTCTTGTATTTTGATGGATACTACCAGAAGCTCGTGAATGAATATTCTAGTGTATCATCACCATTATCAGCTTTGACATGAAGGGATAGCACATTCTGTTGTCGTGGAGATTCCAGTAATGTTTTCAGAAGATAAGTCAAAGACTGAAGATTTTCCCCATCTTCAGACTACCATAGGAGTGAATTGGGTATGCAGATTTATATTATGCACTAGGGACCAAACTACATTATTTACTAATGTAGGAGAAAGTATTGATCGCCTACGGTTTATCTAAATTTAGGTTACATGAGTAGAATTATGAAACAAATGACCTGAAGCTAGTAGGAGTGGTCTTTGATTTGATGTTTTGGTGGCACTACATCATGGATGAGAGGTTTACCATATACTCCAACCACAAAGGTATTATTTATATATTCTCCTAGAATTACATGATCATGAAGAACTGGTAATGGATATAAATTCTCCTGGACTATGATTTTGAGATAGTTTATACTCACAGTAAGGGTAATGTGTAGCAGATGCACTCAATAGGAGATCTGGTTTTTAGTTACTGAGTGAGGCATCAGAGATGTTAGTTGTGATATAGGTATCCTTCGTAGATGATGATGGAGAATCTTGTATTCAGTAGATGATAATCACTCCCCTAATCTTAAGAAATTTTTGGGAGGCACGTCTTATGGATGTTGACTGTGAGAACCGACATTGTTAGTTATCCTTAGGACAAGATCTGTTTGGATATTTGATAAGTGGGGATCACGTCATCCTTTTCAGAGGACACAATATTGTTCCAGTGGAATCACGTGAGGTGGTTCTGAAGGAGTTCCAACCCTCCCCTATGGAAGCACATAAGATAATTTAAAATATGTTACAAGACCTTTGAAATTAATGCTGTTGGTAGGGGATGATGAAGGTAGATGGAGGTTTCATTTCTTGGTTCCTCACTTTTCAGCAAGTGAAGGCTGGTCATCAGGTTCTAGATGGATTGAACTATCCAATTGAGGTGTCAATGTTGAATTGAGATGGTATCTCAATGGACTTTGTGAGGGATTACCCTATGTAACTAGGGGGAATGATATAATCCTGGTTCTAATGTCCTGGTTCCAAGAGCCACCCAAAGGTTCCCCGTACCTAGTCGGTCATATGTCCTCAAGAACATTTCCCCAAATTCCAGAGGCTTATGACCAGCAGTGAGAGCCTTGTGTGTCATAGAGGTGAAACTATTCCCTCATTGGTAGAGTTACACAACGGTAGAGTTAATAAATAACAATAGAATAAGTAGTAAAAATCCCTACACAAGTTAATGATGAAAGACTAAAGGAGATCAACAGCAGGAGTACAGAGATATATGATGCATGATACATATATATAGGAATGCAGGCAAACAAGTCATAATGATGGAAATACAATAGTACTAAAACATGTACAAAAGAAAAGATAAATAGCTCCTTAGCATCACAAGCCTATTCTTGGTTACATGCTCTCCAGCTCCACAGAAAGTCAAGTACCTGAAGACGAAGGGTGTCTGCCCATATCTATACCTGCAACAATATAATCTGTTTGGGACCCAAAGCATGACCCAAATAGGGTGTGAGACTAAATCCCAGTAGGAAACCACCCAAAGATCTGTGACTAATAGTCAATGAATATATGAAAGGTAAAATGTACGGAAATTAGTAACATGATCATACTAAATTGTAAACAATCCATAGTTCCAATATCAAGAAACAGCTATCATGCAGCTAAGAAAAAATATGTTACACATTGGGAAGTACTCACATCTGTTCCCTATAGTGATACCTAACAAATACCATCATCTCTATGGGCAGTACACTCAGCCTAACCCCTCTGGATTCGTCATGAAGAAATTATAAGACTATATGAGAAAGCTCACTCGGTCACTTCCCCTTATAGTCAAAGGTGGTCAGGGACTCTCTGAGGAATATCACACAGTCAATTACCCTTATAGGCCCATGTTCATGTACTCTCTCCCAAAGCACACTCTGTCAATTCCCCTTATTGCTAAGGTAGTAAAAAGACTCTCTGAGGAAGCTCACATAGTCAATCCCTTGTATAGTCTAGGATATCAAGTTGATTCAAAGTTAAACAAGGAATCTCTGAGAAAGCTCACATGGTCTATCCCCATATACACTAAAGCTGTCATGGACTCTCTCAGGAAGCTCAAACAGTCTTTCCCCTTATAGCCCAAAGTATTCCTAGGCTCTCTGAGGAAGCTCGCACCGTCTACCCCTTATAGCCTAATTCTCAAAGACTCTATGAGGAAGCTCACATAGTCTATCCCCTTATAGTTTACTACACCAGGTTCCCATGGCCCTGTGTAGGATAACGGAAAAGTGATGTAATATGGCCAAAGAAGACCTACAGAACTACTTGGATAAACAATCTAAATCATAACAATCATTCTAAGATTCAAAGCCTCCATCCTAGAGCAACTAGAATGGAAAACATGCAATGTGCCAAACTGGCTAATGTGACCAATTGGTCGTAAATAGAACATGCATGGGAAAAACATCAAAATCACATCAATTAAACCATATTCATATTCAAACTTCCTCTACAAAAGCATACAAGAAAGGTTGTTATATCATAGGGGTAAAACGGTAAACACGCAATACCCAGTACAAGTGTATTTGTGGAATTTGCACATAATATTCAAGGACATTCAACGGAAAGGCACAGACAACCAACCTTGGTGCTAGGATATCGATATACTTGAACCACAAGGCTAGAATTTCCATAGAACTTCTACGATCTATAAAAACAACTAAAACGTTCAACCCAAAATAAATTTAGAAAGTGGAGGAATCATGGAATGAAATTCATGAATAAGGAAGAGAACACCATTTTGGTTCCAATGCAATTGACAGCAGCCGATTAGGATGACGAACAGAGGCCCGAGGGCTCAGAGAAGATACATGGATTCTTGGTGCTCTCGGATGAACAAAACCTAGAATGAGTGGTTTATGTCTGTCAGACGTGGCCCCGGAGCGTTTAATTAAAAAAAGTACATGACATTTACTTTTGGAGTACATGGCGTGTAGTCACCTTTTATGTACTATTCTTTAAGTGGCCTCCATGACAGCCCTACATGGCTATGTGTGTAGCCATGACATGGACATCACACGGTTTCTAGTGGCATCGTAGTACATGGCATGTACTCATAAAGTACACTGCGTTTACATCAAAAAATTCCATATTTTCCTCTTTTCCTCAAAAATTACCAGAATAGGAAAAAGATAGCTAAAAATAATATCTGGGTTCATACAAACTTCCCCCCATAAAACATTTTTCCCTGAATTTCCCTAGAGTGGGGTAGAAGAAGAAACCCCAAACAAATATGGCCACTGAGCTTGTACATCGGCCTCGCTCTCCCAAGTCTCATCATGTACCAATCCTTGTGGACATAGCACTCATATTAGAGGAATAGACCAGCCATGAAGAACCTTTGTACTGCGATCAACAACCTAGATGGCATGTTCCTCAAACGACACATCCACCTCAAGCTCAACCTCCTTGGGTTGAAATGCATGAGACGGGCCTGAAACGTAATGCCAGAGCTAAGAAATGTGAAAAAAATAGTGCATGGATCGATACCTCTGTGGTAACTACAACTGATAGGAAACTGTTATAACTCTATCCAACACATCGAATGGCCTGACATAACTCAGTGAAATATTACCCTGTCTCTTAATCCTCTTATTCCCCAACCTCGGTGTGACATGTAGGAAAACCTAACCCCAGACCTCAAACTCCAGAGGTCATCTCCGCTGATCAGCATAAGACTTCTATTGAGACTGTTCAGTAGTTATCCTTTTATGAATCGACTCTATATGCTCTGTGGTCTCCTGAAAAAGATGAGGTCCCAGCAAAGCTACCTCTCTTGCCTCTAGCCAACATAAGGGTAATCAGCATGGCCTACAATACAAAGCCTTATAAGGTTCCATTTGAATAGTTGATTAAAAATTACTATTATAGGAAAACTCCATGAGAGGTATATTCTTCTACCAAGAACCTCCCAAATATAGAAATCATGTTCAGGGCATGTCCTCAAGCACCTGAATTGTACACTCAGACTGGCCATCCGTTTTGGGATGGTATATTGTACTCAAAAGTACTTTGTGTACCCAAAGCAATCTCAAGCCCCAGCCAAACCCAATAAGTAAAACATGCATCCCTATATGAAATAATTTAGTGTGGAACTCCATGAAGAAGTACAATCTCCTGGATGTACAACTATCCTAGATAGTCAACACTGATGGTCTCCCTGATTGGCAAGAAGTGAGGAACATTTGTCAGTATGTCAATGATAACCCATACTGCATCATTCCCTCATCGTGACCTCATCAACCTAGTCATGAAGTCCATCACGACATTGCTACACTTCCACTCATGAATGGGTAACTATTGTAGAAGACATGCTGGTCACTGGGGCACTGCCTTCACCTGCTAATAAGTAGAATAGCTCTTGAAAAACCCAGCAACATATCTCTTCATACCTGGCCAACAATACTGATGGTTTAGATCACGATACATCTTGGTGACACCAGGATGAACTTCCCAAACTGAGGAATGAAATTCCCACATCATCTCCTCGTGTATATCTGTTGGCACCCATATGTGTCCCTATAAATGCAAGTCCTCATCTTCACCTACGGTCCATCCAGGAATAGGGTCCTCTCTTTACATGCTTTCCAATTGGACTAGTCCTTCAGAATATGATAGTTTCCTCATTCTTACTCGATAAAGAAGGTTATAGGTAACAACTATATAAGATATAAATGGTTTCCCCTATCTATCAGGCACCTTCAAATGCATCTCAGAGAACAGTACCATAAGATTCCACTCACGGCTGGCCACCTGAACTGTCAGCATCTGACTCCTCCTACACAACGCATTAGTCAGTGTGTTTCCCTTCCCCGAGATGTAGGAAATATCAAAAATCAAAGGACTAAATGTACTCAACCCACCTTCGCTATCTGAAATTTAGATAATGCTGTGTGAAAATATACTTGAGACTCTTGTGGTCAGTGAAGACCATAATGTGATCTCCCAGAAGATAGTGTCTCCAACAGCGCAAGGCATGATCAACAGCAGCCAACTCCAGATCATGTGTTGGGTAGTTCCTCTTATGTGGCCTCAACTGTCGAGACCCGTATACAACGACTCCATCTCCTGGCATAATCACACCTCCCATTCCGATACCTGAAGCATCATAGTAAATGAAATAGCTCTTTCTTGGGTCTAGCAAGACAAGTAGTGGTGCTAAATTCAACCATCCTTTCAACTCTTAAAAGGATGAATCACACGAATCTGATCCCAAGAACATTGCAACCATGTTTTTCATGGTTGTTAGTGGCACTGCTAAGTGTGGAAATTCTTTTATAAAGCGTCTGTAGTATCCAACCATCCCTAGAAAACTCCACACCTCCAAGACATTCTTCGGATGCACCCCGGAAACTACTGCTATGACTTTATCTGGGTCTACTAACACTCTTGTCTCTGAGATGACATGACCTAAGAAGAGAATCTGATCCATCCAAAAGTGGAATTTTAAGAGCGTTGCATATAACTGATGCTATCTCAGTGTACATAGAATGATCTTAAGATGGGTAGCATGGGCATGTTGAGTGTGAGAGTACACCAAGATATCATCCACAAAAAATAACCACAAAGGAATACAAGTAAGGATGGAATAATTGGTTCATCAACTCCATGAAAACTGATGGCATGTTTGTGAGACCGAACTACATAACCGTATACTTGTATGGACCATACCTGCTCTTGAAGGCTATCCAAGGTATATATGATGGTCTAACGTGAAACTTATGATAACCGGACCTCAAGTCAATCTTCGAGAACACCCGGGCTCCTCGAAGCTGATGAAAGATTTCAAAAATCCTATGGAAAGGATATCAGTTCTTGACCATCAGTAGGTTCAGCTTACGATAATATACACAAAGCCTAAGGGTATCTTCTACCTTCTTAGAAAACAGGACAGGTGAACCCCTAAGGAGAAGTACTGGGTCGGATGAAACCATATGCCTGCAACTCCTCCAACAACTTCTTGAGCTCCTGCAACTCAGGTGTGCCCCTCTTACAAGGAGGAATGGACACTGGTTCCACTCTTGGAACAAGCTCAAATGAAAATTCCACCTCCCACTCTGGAGGAAAACTAGAGAATTCTTCTGTAAATTCATCCCTGAAACAATCCACCACTGGAGGAAAGTATAACTATGAAGTCCCATGATCATCTAGATATAGGCTAGAAATCTATGTTGTAACTCCTCCTATCCCATGATGCTCTGCTCCTACTCTGCTCTCTTGGATATAAAACTCGCCTCTATGAAGAAAAGATCCTCCCATAGGTGATATGAAACTCACCATGTGGTGATAACAGTTGATGAATACTAGAAAGGGAACTAACCAGTCCATCCCGAGAATGACATCATATCCTGTCATCTCTAGAACATAGAGGTCCATTAAAAGTGACACCAACCGACCTAAAGAGGGCACTCCTTGCACTGATGTATGCAATATTTCCTTATTCCAAATGGTGTGTCTAGTTTCAACATGTCGGTAGAAGAAAAGATACAGAGCCCATGGATCTCCACAACATCCATAGAGATAATGATATAGGAATCCCCTGTATCGAATGGAGCAGAAGCGAAAACTGAGTCTACTAAGATCATACCTCGAACTGTAGAGGGACCTAGATCCTTATCTTATTTGATCTGATCCATTACAAATAGATGACCAGCGCCACAACATTGTGACCCTACTCGACCACTCTTAGCTGATCCACTCTGCTGTCACTGATATCTTGGTGACTGACCCCCATGGCCACAACCTCCACCTTGGCCTGAAAGGCTGGAAGAACTCCAGTTCCAAGACTGGTGAGAAACTATTGGTTATGCTCCTAAATGTAGGGTTATATATGAGCCCTTGTCACCAAATTATGGTTATAAATACTGACATAAATACTGCAGATGCCCCATCTTTCCATAATATCGGCACACCATTGGGTATCTTGGGCAATGTGGCCTCGTATTCCCACTCCTCCCACTCTGGTAGAACACTACCTGGCTACTGAAAGGTGCATCATGTCTACTCTGATATCCTCATTCAGCATCCCTGTATTGATTCCTAATTTCAGAAGAAGGAACACTAACTCTGGATGTCGAACCGCCCAAGCTCATTTATCCAGAATCCCTCAGATTGCGCTCGGTGATCAGTAACTGTTTGACGTTAGAGGAGATATAATTCAACATGAAAATATTCACTTGCGAATGGATATCCTACCTGAGTCCATCCTCAAACATCTATGCAAGGAACAACTCATCTCATCCTTTAATAGGTGTGAAATGTTGTAGCTCTATGAAATGAAGGGAATACTCTAGAACAGAAAGAGCACCCTACTCCAAGCTCATGAACACATAGACTCGATTAGATATCAAGCTCTCCGGGTTGAAGTAGTCATATAAGATATTATGGAAGTCCTCCTAAGCCATATTCTAATGGTGTCCTTCCAGAGAGATGACATCCCAACACCTTATGGTGGAGTCTCGTAGCATATAGATCACATGCTTCACCCCACTCTCTAGTGATACCTCATGATGCTCAAAGATAGTCAGCATGGCTTTTAGCCAAGATTCTGCAGCTTGTGGTCCTCCTTCCCCTGAGAAGGTGGGAGGATACTGCTACTGGAAAACCCATGTCAATTCATCCATCGATGGAGAAGGATATGTTGTTCCTTGAAAGTTTTGCAACATCCTATGAAAGCCATCCCTGAACTATGCATCAATACACATGTCAGGTACAACGATAGGTGCCAAGGCTGGCACAACGCGATGATTTGCAGGTAGTCCCTGATCGGCCATGTATAGTGTCTGATCATCGTCTAGAAACTGGCACACAATTGGAGGACGTCTTAGTGGCATGACTCAGAAAGGTCTAAAAGAAGGAACAAGGAAAATAAATCATTCAATTTATGCAAAACATAACTACATGGCGTGTTATTTCCCTACACGTCATGTTCCTTTATGTCATTCACAAGGGCGTGTACTCTTGCCTCTACTAGTCGTGTAACACCCCAAATACATGGTGTGTTTTCCAAACACACGGTGTGTATTAGAATATTTTTTCCCTATGTAGTTCCTCCTACACGGTTAAGCCACATGGCTCTTCCACGGAAAAACTGCATGGTGTGTTCAAGACAGACACAACGTGTACTAGACATGCCATAAATGTCCCGTGTTGTTAGTGACATGGCCTAACACACTGCTGACACTACAAGACGTGTTCCGGATGCACAACGTGTGTACAAGAAAGGCTGACAAAGACCCATGTTGTTAGTTACACAGTCGGCAACACTGTTCACTATACATAGCATGTTCTACAGGGACACGATGTGCACTTGAAGAATTTCCCTGAACCATGTTGTTCGTGACACGGTCGGGTACTTTGGTTACACTACAAACATGAGGAAGAAATAGGACATGGTGTGTAAAGCCTATGTCTCTCCCATCTATGTCGTCAGTCACATGGGTAGACACAAGGTCACTGCAACACGGCATGTACATAGTGTTCACGGCATGTTTCTGCCAGATTTTTCACAACCACAAGTCCTTTCCCACACAGTCAGTGACACGACTATATACTACACAACATGTATTCATAAGGTACACACCGTGTATTCTAGGTTTTTTCGGACAGTAGCCTCAAAACTACACCGAAGCCTAGAAAACACATAAAAACAAGTGTTAAGGTGCCAAATTCCAACCTGTGAGGGTCCATACTCCCCAAAAATCAAAGCTTGGAATCTTATACATATCATGTACAAGAGAAACAAGTCAATTATCCGCATAGTTCTGATTCACAAGGGCCCATAAAACCTCAAGAACCATAATTTGGAATTCATTCAAACAAGACCATAAACAAGAAATACCTATTGAAAGTAGGTATTCTATCAATGCATCTATCACAATAGCATGAATATTGTACAAAACACCAATCAAAACAACATGCAATTGCCAATACTCCCTAAATGGAATGGTAATAAAGCATGTCATGTGATTTCTAGCAAGTACCTATATGATTCATGAGATGGAATACCCTCATCTCATTGGGTTGAAATAGAAATAGAACCTCAATAACATCAACAGTAATAGCACGAAACATGTGAGTCACTCAAGGTGAAATCAAGTCAACTGTAGAATTGGAAAACCTGAAAATTTCAATAAATGAGGAATATTTTCTTTTCCCTGTACATGGGTTCACTACTCCTAGGAACAACTTATTACCAAGTACTGATTCCATCCTATCCCCTACTAAGGCTCCAAACTATATGTCGAGGGAAAAGAACTCCAATGATACCACATTGTAATGTTCCTATTTTGGGAGGCACCCAGAGGTTCACCATACCTGGTTGGTCACATGGCCTCAAGCGCATTTACGCTAACAGTAATGGATGATGACTAGAACCATGGGACTTGGGTGTGATAGTGGGGAAACTATGCCTTTATTGGAAGAGTAACACGGCAGAAGAGTAAATAAATAACAATAGTAGAAGCAGTAAAAATACATACTTAAGTGAACGACGAAAGACTAAAGGAGATCAAAAATAAGAGCACATAGATATATGATGCATGATACATATGTCTAATAAAGCATCCACACAAGTCAAAATACTGGAAATACAACAGTACTAAAACAAGTACAAAAGAAAAGATAAATAGATCCTCAGCATCCCAAGCCTATGCTTGGTCCTATGCCCTCCAAATCCATTGAAAGTCAAGTACATGAAGTCAAAGGGAACTTTCCCTTATTTATACCTGCAAAAATATAATATGTTTGGGCCCAGAAAAATGACACAAACTGGGTGTGAGAATAAATCCCAATAGTCAACCACCCAAAGATCTGTTCCTAACAGTCAGGGAATATATGGTAGGTAAAAATTATTGAAAGTAGAAGAAGGAACAGGCTAAACAGTAAGAAAACCATAGTTCAAATATCAAGCAACAGCTATCATGTAAATAAGCACAAATAGGTAACCCTCTGGGAAATACTCAAAGTCATCCCATATGGTCCTACCTAACAAGTACCAACAACCCTCTGGGTAGTACACTCAGCCTCCCCTCTGGTTTGGTCATACGTAAATTATAAGATTCTCTGAGGAAACTCACTCGTTCCATTCCCCTTATTGTCTAAGGTGGTCAGGGACTCTCTGAGGAAGATGAGACAGTCAATTCCCCTTATATCCCCAAGGTCATGGACTCTCTGAGGAAGCACACTCGGTAAATTCCCCTTATATCCCTGGTCATAAAAAGACTCTCTGAGTAAGCTCACATAGTCAGTCCCTTATATAGTCCAGGATATCAAGGTGATTCAATGTAAAACATGGACTCTCTGTGGAAGCTCACACGGTCTATCCCCATATAGTGTGAAGCAGTCATAGACTCTTTGAGGAATCTCACACAGTCTATCACCTTATAGCGCAAAGTAATCATGGGCTCTCTGAGGAAGCTCACACAATCTACCCCCTATTTCCTAATGCTCTAAGACTCTATGAGGAAGCTTACTCGGTTTATCCCTTTATAGTCTACTACACCATGTTCTCAGGGACCTGTGTAGTATAACAGTATTGTAATGAAATATGGCCAAAGTAGACCTTCAGAAAAACATTGCAAACCAATAAAAAGCATAAAAATCATGTCATGATTCAGACCCTCCATCCTACAACAAATGGTATGGAAAACAAGAAAAGTAGCCAAACTGAATAACGTGACCAAACAGTCGCAAACAGAACATGCATGGGCAAAACATCGAAAGAACAACAATTCAACCATATTCATATTCAAACTTCTTCTACATAGGAATGCATGAAATGATGGTATATTATAGCGGTAAAAGGGTAATCATGCAATACCCCGTTCAAGGGTATTGGTGGAATTTGCACATAATATTCACCAGGTGCATAATGTATTCCATGTATCACAGTTAATGAGATACGTGCAAGATCTATCACACATCATTGACTACAGGAGATTTGGACATCGATGATGAGGAGACATTTGCGATGTTACCAATAGAGATTGAGGATCGACAGTACCAGGTCCTTCATGGACGGTTGATTCCTCTATTGAACATCTAGTAATAGTATGAGAATCTCCAATAGAGAACTTGGGAGCGAGAGGTTCATATTCATGCTCATTAACCCCCACTTTTTTATCCCTTTTCTGGCACAAGAGGATGTAAATCCATAATGTTGGGGTTAATGTAATGTCCCATAATTCCATGAGTTTTTTAAATTATAAGGGATTATTTAGAGACTTGGCACTCAGAAATCACTTGATTATGAGCCCCTATGATCCTGGAATCAATGTATGTATATATTTTTAATTTAATTTAAAATAGTTCACTTGGTGGTTTTAGAAACATATAAATGGGTTCTAGGAATAAAAATTTGAGGACACTATTACTTCTGAAACATCGACATTTCCTAAGAATGGACTCAACCGCGACCAGCTTTGGTCGAGAGAAAATTTATCTTTTGGACATGTTAAGAAATTTTATTACCAGAATTTCTTAATGGAAAATAAAATAAAAATCATATTTATTTTATTTTGAATTTTAATTTCATTACAACATAACAGCTTTGAAATTAAATGAAACCAAAACATCGATTCATAAATAAACATGGTAACAATACTGATACACAATGAAATAGAAAATTTTTTCTATCCTTAATTGATTTAATTTGATCAATCGTTTGGGAACAACTAATGGTAAATGACCTCCAATGACAGATTGTGGAGCGACAAAAGTAGTGATGTTGATAATCACCAACTAATGATTCACCAATCATATAGGGGTTTGTTCTCTTTTAATTTGTTTCCCTATTCATTTTTTATAAAAAAAAGAACATGTACTAACCCATTGACAAGTTGATCTGCAGATCGCCTGTTCTTACGAGAGGGTCCCATGATCTTACGGTATATATTCTGGGTTAGTATTGATATAATATCAATGTTTTCCAATATTGTTTTGAAAGACTATGTTAGAGGAATTAATCCAACACAAACAAGGTTCATATTCCTGTATTATTTGTGTTCAATTTTTATTCATTACTAAAAACCTAGATCAATTGGAAGACAAACATGAGATTGTAATAGCGATGGCTATGACTCAAGAATTTCATAGGCACTCCTAGATTGGTGAACAGACCTCTAGTGAAAGTCTGGAGGCCCGTGGAAGGACTCGTTAGCCTGTTGGTGGAGGCCACGTGTCAGAGACATCGGTCGCGTGTGGGAGGTGGCATGCACTTGTGGTGCATTCTGTTAGTGGCTGTCCCCGTGACCTCATCCATAGTACTGAGTATGAAGCAGTCGACCACAGCTAGCGGCAAGGCCACCAGCGATGCGACATCGAGCTATGTCACATAGTCAAAGGATTACGTTCTATAAGGACCATGGATAGAGGGACCCATGGTGACCTATTGGGTAGTCACATGATGAATTTTCTTCATTGACCAAGAGAAGACATGGTGACCACCGCCGCGACCGTGTGAGACAAGTTGGCCCATTTACAGTGTACTGGGCCACCCCTATGGGCTAAACCAGCAAGCCTTACAGCTTGGGATGGGCCCAGAAGATGGGGTCATATCCGGGTTAGGTCGACAGACCCTGGTTCGGGCTGGGTCAGGTCGGTTAGACTAGGTCAAACCAGGACCCAATCTCAATCATCACCTCGTTACTAAAACATTCATAACATCCAAACTGTGTATCTAATTGACGAGTTTTTTTGCGGAGTTGGGATGTTTGCAACAAGGATTCCATTAGATAGACTCCAAATGGGTTTTTTGGAATGTTGAGATATGTCCCAAGGATTGAGAAGTAGATTATCCAAGAAGAAAGCACACTATATGCAGGAATCCTATGACTGGATGTGATGAGAAGGAAGTTTCAAGCAGACCTCAAAAGGTCGGAAGACGAGTACCAATGCGGACTTCGGTGGCCCTGCAGAAAAGTAGCCTTCCATACCTTTGTGGTTTGGTGGACGAGTAATCGTGCAGACCTCAGTGGCTCCACAGACGAGTAGATGTGCATACCTATGTTGCACATCATATGAGTAGCCTTGTGGACCTGTTTATCCCGACAAATAAATATTTATGCACACCTCAGTGGGTCAACATATGATGCGTCCTATGTGGCTCGATCGACATCAACGATGCATTGGGTATGATTCCCATAGAACAAAAAATTGTTCACCTTTATGACTAATAATTCGATATTCTATATTTTAAGTTATTCCTATGTCAGTAGCCAATTACATTTGGTGAAAGTTTTCTCTGTGGTATTTTTTTATGGTTTGGGGTCCCTACTGAGTATTGTGATACACACCCATGAATGGGCTTTGATCGCATGTTTCGGTTCTTGTGTATAGAAGTGATGTCTTGACGGAGTCCTTGGTGTCCCATGATATGGTTTCACGAATTGAGGTTAAAAGGAAAGTCGTATTTCTAAAGCTTCCAGTAGTTATTCTTCTCCTACCTGACAGGTTGGGTTTTCTATCGATGGACTTTTTAGAGGCCATTGTACATTACTGTTTTTAGCATTTTTTTTATTGGGATTGTATTCTATCCCCCTATACATTCGGATTACACTTTATACTCTCAGTGTTTGTCCTATTGGAATACATGTTTTTCCTTTCATCTTTCTGGGTTACGATTTTTTTGTGTGCATGTGTACAGGTACTTGGAAAATGCCTCCCACTTGCATGTTATTGGCTTTTTCCATAGTCGCCATCCCTTGACCTTTGGGAGTACGACATAGGGTAGTCGTGGAATGGGCCACAAGGGATGGATCGGGACATTTACTTACCCTTACTAAGTATTTATGTTCACCCTTAATTTGTATTCTTTCCCTAGGTTATGAAGAATAAAAAATTTAATAAGTATTCAAGGATGTAGAATATTTCTTTTTATTAACTATCTTGTTTGTAATTCCTATTTCCTAATGTATTATGGGTATCACGTGCGTTTTCTAGATTTATAATAAAATTAAACAAAACATTCCTTCAAGATTTGATTCATTTTAATAATTCCAATGTAATAAAATAATGTAATGACTTTGGGATTCTAGTGTTCGGGAATTACCTTTAGACTCTTGAGTGTAAGAAAAACAAAATAAATACATGTTTGACATTTTTTGGGAATAAATACACAAGGAATACAACGAAAAATGGTATATATATTCTTTTTATTAGAGGCATATGAGGGGTGTTTAATAAATTATAATTATATTTGAGTGATGTTGGTAATTATAAAACCCTATAAATTTATGAAATATTTAATTTTATATGTGTTAAATTTCTCCGATATCATGCATTAGAAACAACCCTAAGTCAAAATAAACTATTTTTAGTATATCATTTTCTCAAAGAACTAAAAAAATTGGGTATTAATAGGATTAATAATATATAAAAAATAATGGTTTAAAAATTCCTAAAATAATTCATTTGTTAATCATATGTTTATAAATAGAAAACATGAAATCATTTTCAAGTAGAAGATATTTTTTTCAAGAAATAGAATTTTCCCTAAAATGTTTTGTTATAATAATATATTAATTTTATCAATAAGGCGGGAAAATTTTAATTCAATGAATGATTAATATATTAAATCAGTTGGTTCAAAATTAATTTTAAAAATGTGTTACATGTGAGAAAGGAATAAATCCAGTTTTATACTAAAAATTTATTTTTCTACAAACCAATTTTAATCATGTTTTTTCCAATTACATTAAAATAAATTTCTTCCACCTATATGGATTGAATTTTATAAAATCGGTTACATGTATAGAATATGAATGTTCAAAAGTTTTAAATGGTTCACTTATATTTCTTTGCGTTATGAACATGAACATTGGTAAAATATATCACCTCGACAAAGGATAAATATAGCTAATATCGACAAAAACTAAATAATAACACATTACATTGTATACATAATTCTTATTGATAGAATTAAATTCAACACTTATAATCATATTAATGAAATTTATTTTTGTAACAGAAACTTGTCCAAAAAAATATCACATTTAATATTTATTGTAAAATAAAAAACAAAATATCACACTCTAACTTTTAAATAACATTTATGTGTTCCCATAGGGAAAAAGTAAAGGTGATAATAAATAATGTTTTTTTAATTTTTAGAATTATAAAATAATTTTTAATATTGTAATTTATTTATATATAATTGTATTATATAATTACACTAAATTCATATGCATTGATAATAATTTATTTAAATTTAAATATATTTTATGTGTTCATGTACTCAAAATTCATGTCATTTATGATTCTAAATTATTTTTTGTATAATTTATTTAATGATGGTGATTTATTTCTAATTTTTTTTCAATATATAATTACCCTATATATTTATACAATGATAATAAAATATTTAATAAATTAAAAAATATTAGAAATATTATATTTGAAATATTTTAATTAATATATATTTATTTAGTTGTAGTATTCCAAAAAAAATTATAAATTTTTAAAATATTTGTGATCTGTAAAATAATTATATTAGAATTCCCATGTTACTCTGAGATGTCTTTTTAAAATATTAATCTTTAAATAATTTTAAATCATCATTAACTTTTGTTTCACACAACAAAGTGTTAAAACAAATCATGATATAAAATTTATATGCTACAACATAGTAATTTATAGGGTGTGTATGAATTAGTATAACCATATTTAGAAATATATTATTTTTTTGGAAAATAACAAATTACTTTTTAGTATATCCATTTTATTCTTTGAAAATCGTTTTTTTAATCAAATTATTTCTTTCTGTGAGAGGATAACTATATTTTTACCCTTAATGAAAATTTATTTGACATAATAAAGTTCATATTTAAAATCATAATGTAAAAATTATTATACGATGAGTTTTTTGGAATATTTAAAAATATTGAAATAAGAATGAATACTTAAAAATGAGGATTCATATTGGAAACTATATATTATTTTAAAACATTAACAAATTCAAATCATATTTTTAATTGGTTTTAAATAATAATTAGTTCAGTTTTCTTATAAATAATACAATTTTTGTGTTATAAATTAGTTTTAAATGTTAATATTGTATACAAACATTTTATGCTTACAGTGGTTATTTTTTAGAAAACAAACTGATGTGTTTTCCCATATTAATTATCAATTTAATTCTCCCACTTCTGTTTTTTTAATTTTGAAATACTTATTACATATTAGGAATCGGGTTGTCCAAATTTTTTAAATATAGCCCTTTTATTTGTAGTGAGTATAATAGTAACTATGGTTAAATTTATCATCTCAGTAAAGGGTAAATATAGTTAATGTAGATTAACAATTAGTGGGAAGGGTATATGTATTCATCCAAATTCATGTCAGAAACATTCAATGCTACCATTAATACATATTTCACTAAATTTACATATTTAACAAACACTGTTCCATGAAAATTATTTATACATTTTTATAATCATTGAAAATGAAAATATATCAACCTCTTATTCATAATAAGTATAATATTTTTATTATGGGATTAAGAAGATGAAATACATGACTGTAGATTTTTTTTTGAGATCGAAAAGATTTATATTTACAATGGTAATTTATTTAATATCATATGTAGTTAAATAGTTATCAGAAATTCCTATCAAACATTCAATTTGTGATTATAAAAATTATATAAATATCTTATAAATGATAATAATAATAATAAATGTAATTGTATATGAGATATTTTAGATGATCCCTATTTTTTCTAGAAGAATATGACATGTATATAATATAAAAATTATTTAGTGAAACGTTTCTTAGTTTTATAGATGTTTTTAAAATTCAATGTATTTAAGTGTAAGAAAATTGACAATAATGATATTCTATTGTATTGGTATTTTATGAAATTACAAAAAGTTTTATAATTAATTAAAAGATTAAAATTAGTTTTTATATGTTATTAAATGTCATATTTTTTCATCCATAGTAAAATATTCACCATATGTGTTAAACTTACAAACTTTTAATATTGAATAATTTGTTTCCATAATTAATATAAAAAATAGTTATTTAAGGGTTATTCAAAATGATATGGTTTAAAATAAATCCAATACACATAAAAAATTATATTAGATGATGAAATTATGACCTTATATTATCTTATATTCAAATCCGTGGTCATTTTGTTGTATTTGATTACAAATGAGTTAATTATAATTAATTAGTTTGAGAAATTATTAAAGTCCCCCCACCTCAATGATAAAAGGTACACCTTACATGAACCCATTATACAACCATGAGAATTCAATATTGACTATCCTCTATATAATTCCCTTATAAATTTTCCAAGACATATACTAAATATTTTGGATTCACAAAAAAATAAAATTATGAGTACCTAAATGTTTTCTTTGATGTGATGTCATTCATGATGTAATTTTCTCCAACAACCTATTTTAATTGTTTCTTCTTATTTTACCTTTGCCTCATGTTATTTATCCATAAAAGAATAATAACTCATTTATAATGTCTATTCCATAATTTTATATTGATAATTAAATATTTTCAACCCATTTCTTTTCTAATCTTTTCATATTCAAAGAAAAGAAATAGTTTTCCAAATAACGGTGATTAACTATCTTGGTGAATAATGAGTTTTTGTTTTTCATTACCTCCATGATCATGGTTATAAAACTATTATTATAACACCCTGATATTTTTAGAATTATTTTTTTCATATTAATTTATCTTTTCAAAAAAATTAATTTCACATCACACAATAAATTGTTCTTTATATATATATATATATATATATATATTAAAACAAAAATTAAAACATTATTTTCACACGTAATACAATCTTGTATTGTGCTACACGCAAAACCAACTTGGCGTCCGCTACAAGAAACACTGACTTGGCGTACGATGCATGAAATAGTGAGTTTATATTACAAATATATTTTTATTCTTTAAATTATTTAAATAAGATAATTATCACCTATCTATTAAAATTATTAATATGAATATAAATTACTAATTTTAAAATATTTTTTATAATTATTTTATATAAATAAAATATATTTATAATGAAAGATATTATTTTTGTTAATGTCCATTAATAATAAAAATATTTTGTCTTCAATGTATATTTGTAAATAATAAAAGTAAATTTAGAAACAAATAGAATTTAAATTGGATAAAGAAACTATATTTTTCAATTCAGAACACAAAAAATAGCCTATATTGAATATTTGGGATTTTCCTGAGAAACTTCAATTTTTTATAAATAAGGAAAAATACTGATTTTTAGTTAAAAGCTGGCATTTTGTATAATTAATTATTAATGATAAATTAAATTAATTTTTTAAGGTCACATTCAAAAAATATAAAATCTACTAATAAAATGAAATTCATTATGATGAATTTTAATTTGATACTAAATAAAAAATCTTAACAATCTTTTGGAATGTTTCCTACTTTAAAACCTCGTTATTTCGTCCTGTCTGTAGGATTATCACTAGTCTTAATTTTTCTGAGTCTATGATGTGAATTTTAAAAAATCGTATATAAACCAATATATTAATTCTAATATTTAGAGATTAATAATACCATTTTATGTTCTGATCAAAATTATTAGTAAACATGATTAAAATTAATCACAACATTCTCGAAAAATTAATATAAATTGGGGACTAAACCATAAAATTAATGGCCCAGATGATCTATAAACATGTCCAAAACATAATTTATGTCATTTTTTAGCTTTACACCTTCCATTTTGTCTATATTATTTTGTTTTTTATGACATTTTTTAGGTAAGATCATGTGAACACCTAATTTATTTCTAATAATTTCATGTTATTCATTTTCTATTCCTATAAAAGGCCACCACCTATACCCATTCCTCAAACATATAAAACATTTTATGATGGTAGATTATCTAAACATGTAATCTCTAAAATATCCTCCCCTCTACCATTAATTCTCTCTTTGGGAAAAAATCTTCCAAATGAGTCCTTTTAGCACAAACCAAAAAGAGTTACCCGATTTAGAGGTAATGACTTCCCTAAAACTCCTTCAATTTATTTTCCTTATTCACCCATTAAACTATCTTTATTCCATTATTTTATTACAACACCAGTATCCTCCATAAAGTAGTATATTTTTAATAAATGTTTATGACCTACACTTACACACACCTCCATCAAATGGGGGTTGCGCGTATTGTTACAGTGTACAGCAAACTACTGCCTCCTAAAACGATGATTATTCATTTATACATTACCACCAATCATGGGGTCCATTATGATGGAAAATATATTTATATATGTAATATATTACATACAATATTTATTTAATCATCTTTATTCCTTTTAAAATACACATCTTTTTCCTTCTATGTGGTGTTAATTCAATAATCTCATTTGAGGAAAGGTGGACTACCACCCCCTCAATGTGAGGTGATTCATTCACACAACACATAAAATGTATTAATAATGGATTTAATTAAAATATATTATATTTATGATATATAAATTCTAATTTTATATTGATATAAATATATATATATTTCAAATAAATACTTTCATTCAATACGATATTAAAAAGGGAAAATTGTGCTCATGTATACGTACAGCTTACCATGTCTATGAATGGTGTATTCTATTACATACTTCATTTATCTATAGATTATTATTATAATAATAATAATTATACAGCTGATATTAATATCATTTTATAAATTTTGGAATCATGATATATCTATTAGCGTTAATTATGTAATAAATTAAGACACATGTAAAGAACACCGTGAATTTTACCCGAAGTGAAACCTTAACAAAAGTTCAATAACAAGTGACTTATATAAGGTCATAATAAAATAATATATTTTTATTGATATCATAATATTTTTCCATTGAAGTTTTATAATAAACATACATTTATTATATAGGATTCTCGTGCACCAAAAGAATCAATACACAAAGTTAGGGGATTTCATATCACATTTAATTTTTAGGTGATAAATATTATGTTCGCCACTATTTAATTTTTTCTAGTGTATGTACTGCCCATTATTGTATTATATTTATATAGTACATGAAATTATGGTTATTTTCATTCCCATTTTAGTATCCTTCTTTAGTGAGGCTTAAGTTTGAAAAGATACCAAATCGGTTAAAATATTTTATCTCAATCTGCCTTCTCTAAGACTTGTGTTTTTTTATATGCCTAAACAATTTTTAAGGTACCCAAATAGCACATGAATGTAAATATTTTCATTATATATTATGATTCATGTAATTTCCTTTACATACATGGATAGAATAATCCAAAAATACCATTTTATAAGAGTTTATTGAGATAATCTCATTGCTTTTCGAGATTGTTTTTGTTTATGCATCCTTTGATAAAATATTATGATCCATCTCTCAATAAAATTCAAGAGTTTCTTTATCCTATGTTATTTGATATAATCATGTATCGGTATAATTTTATAGTCGTTGTTACTTAATGTAGTTACGAAAATATTTTTTGGAAATACCAATATTACCCCCTCTTCGGTTAGTAATATATTATTTCTAAAAATGGTTTCCAAAAATATTATACCATTCTTCTATAATATCTAAAAAAAATTGAACCATTTTTTCCTTTTAACAATCTCATCAAGGGAATATTTTTATCATTTTCTGAACAAGGTGCATTTCTACCCTTATTCCATGTAAAATGAATGTTCTTTTGACCTCATACGATATGTACATATTTACCACCAATCATATTCTTCAAAACTCCCTTTTGCATTATTAAAAAGGTTCATATTATGAAAATTATTTTAAAAGTAATTTTAATGGAAAATTTGTTTTAAAAATTGTTTCAAATATCTTTTATATATTTTCATAGAAAACTATTTTCAATGTTTTTTATGTCTTATTAACAAGTTTTCAAAGTTCATTCAAAGAAATGTTTTTTCAAAACTTTTTCACAATTTCTTTATATGTTTTCAATGTATATTTAAAAAAAATGGATTTTTAAATATTTACACTCTTTAATTAATATTTTCCAAGTGTTTTCCATGAAATAGGTTTTTTAAATGTTTTGAAGATTATTTTATAAGTTATAAATGAAATTTTTTTCAAAATGATTCCATGTATTCCTTATAAGTTTTTAAGGTATTTTCCTTGAAAATTATTTTCAAAAAGTTTTATGTATTAATAATCCTTTTTCAAACAAGAAATTAAATTTGTCTCAAGAAAATGTTTTAGATTATTTTTCAAAATTATATTCCATCTATTAATAAATCTATTGATTTTACTCACACCTTTTATGAAATGATTTAAAGGTTCCATACATATACTTTTTATGAATGATTGATGATTAAGGTCATGTTTCTCAAGAAATAAATTTTCTTTTTCATGGGTAATCTATTTATGGAACTGGTTTCTATTTAATATTTTATATGCTTTTGAAACTTTCTTCTTTTCAATGGTTATGTTTAGTATGAAATGATTGTGAAACTTTTCTCTATAAAAAGGTTATGAATTGTTTGCATATTTTTGTGACCAATTTCATTTCATTTGATATGATATGTGATATTTTTATATATGATGATGTGGCACATGGATATATGATTTAATTATGTGAGGGGTAGGACCTATATCTTCCTCAAATTCATTGGTTAGAAATTTATATCTCATGAGAAAATGATGGGAACGAAGTCAAAAGTCTAGATCCTCTATATAAAGATGGGAAGACTCAATCCATTAAAAATAAAGGACTTCTACTTGGGATAGTGTTTTTTCCCTCATATTAGGTGCAATCACCATGATTATAGAGTATGATGAATGCAGATCTATTATGGGGAGATGGGGAAACCTCATCCCCTACAAGGAATCAACTGTGACTAGGGATGGTGGTGTGTCCGGCCTAACCAGTGCAGCTCCCATGAAGTGAATTTATAATTTCTATAAATGTGTATTGACTTAGAAGGAATCTTATTACATTGTTATGTATGCCATAATTCCATTTCTTATTCATTTCAAATGATTTTGTGGATTATTTTCATTATTTAATAGGATTCATATATAATTAAGTGTCAATATTTTTTCCATGTTTTATGTTATGATCATTAATATGTAGGGTATGATCTTATATTTAAAAGATCATCGTCTGATAAACTTATAATCATGTTTATTCTTACATATCTCCCTTATTTACCCTTACATAGAATTTGAGCTCACCAATTTTATGTTTCCTCACCCATAGGTTATGATGATATGTACTATGTTTGATATTTCATAGAAGGGTGATAGTAAAGAATAAACTTGTTGGATATGACATATCTAACATATGTACAATCGTTTATGTTTCCATGTTTCCAAAGGCACTATACCAACTACGATCTTTGGGTGTCTGTTTGAATAATGTTTAGGTATTTCACAAAAGTTATTGTAATGTTAATGTTTGTAAAGTGAGGGTTTCTATAATTGGTATTAGAGATAGGTTATAGTTATCCTTTTGAGACTAGGATGCGAAAATCGTAGTGAGATTCTACTTTTTATTTTGAAGGATATATACAAGGATGATTTTAAGTATAAGTATAAGGATGAGTTAATGTTTAGGAAAATTTCCATGAATTTTGTTGAAGGATATGGTGGGTTTTTTCCTAGAAATAAATATATATACATGGATACAAAATTGGATGTGGATCTAGCGTAGATTTACCTAGGGGCAACAACTCTAAAAAGATATTCTAATCTTGAATTGGGGTAATCTGTTACATGCCATTGGGCCTTGCTGCACACCTAGTTTGGCATTCATGGGCGATATGTCTTGGGAATTCAAAAACTCTTCACAACCCATCATGATGGATTTAGATATAAGATATCTATTAATGACTATGGATAAAAAAAGGGTGTCATATATTAAAGAAGGTATAACTATTTAGATATGTTATAAGTAATTATTTTCATGACTATGTGGTTTTATACTATGAAAGTAATGCTCACACTATGCTTCTGGTTTTAGTCAATGGTAGGAACTATAATGAACTATATTAATTTTGAATATGATGGAATAGGTTTTGATGAGAAGTCATGTATGATGATAACTTGATTTAAAGACATCTTGATCATTCTTAATATTTTTTTCAAAACATGTTTAACAATGTTTACCTTAACCAACTCTTAGACACACCAAGGAAGATAAAGAAGGATTACACTTATATTTCGGGTAATGGATACCTTGGAAGAAATAAACATAAATTTCCATTGTATAATGAGTTTGGAATGAATTACTAACATGAATTCTTTAGAAGAAAAAGAATGTGTTTTGACTGTGGAAAAGGACTCAAAAAAAGTTACTCCAACGGAATAATGAAGAGTTTGGTTAATGAAATATATAAAAAAAATTCCTCTCAAGTCATGATAGATGGTTAAGTGTTTTATGTGTGAAGTACATTTAAAATATACAACCCACTTTCCCACAAGGAATATTCTTGAGGGGAATCATACGTGTGGCATGAGTAATGGATACATTTTATTTGTGGACGAGACTAAGGATGAAATGTGAAAGGAATGAGAAATTATTGTTAATGGATTAAGAATGAAGTTGTCGAGGTATTTAAATATTGGGATTCATCGTTTTTGAATGATGAAATATATAATTATTGTTCTATATAAGTTTTTCACATAGTTTTTAGATGTTTATATTAGACTAGTGAAGTCATTTAATGACAATTTGATATTTTTACTAATGGAAGGTAACCCGTAATATGTTCATTATGTTAAGATAATGTGGTCTGGAAAATGATATATGGGATATGAATACGTAAATTGGATAGTATTTATTACCTTAGAGCTAAGTAATCACTTGTTGAAGGGTGTTTTTTGTTATACATTATTTTTAGATTTAAGGAACAAATCCAATATACATTGGAAATAGGACGCATGAATGTTTTCCAAATTTATTTATGGTTACTTGGGTTGCTTCCATGTTTCATTAGAATATATGTTGAGTGTAATCACATGTTTTGAATGTCCAAACAAATTGATACTTTGTATTTTATATGGGATTCAATGCTAAGCTAATTTCAAGACTTTGTTTATAATGTTTTGGGTTTTCACCTTTGAGAAGGGTTATAATGTTAACCATTCATGAAAAGTTTAAGATGAAATTTTGAGGAAGTATTTGTGCCCTGAGTTTGTGTGAAAAACCTTGGTTAAAGGGTGATAACCTTATTTTTAATATTTTATTCTTGTAAAATATATTATTTTGGTTTTAAAAAAATTACATCATGTGCGTCGGGTGGCATCCAATCAAGTCAGGCAAGGTCACCGGTCTTGAACCCATGGCTGAATGATGATAAGGGTTTCCCTCCAACCACTGGCCTATGTGATGTTGGAGTTAATTTGTATTTATTTTTATTTAATAAATATTTATAATAAATTATTCGTGTTACTATTTATTTTTGTAGAATAGTTCGTTTTTTTAAGTGACAAATAGTTTGCCTTTTTAATATTTATGGTCCTTAATATCCTTTAAAAGTGTCAATTAGTGCTTTATTTTAAAAAGTTAATTTATAGAAATTCATTCCATGAGATAATGGATGTATTAGAAATTTTTCAAATCAAAATACAACAAAGAAATTTTTTTATAGAAATTTACTAATAATTACTTAACATTCTCAATGTGATCAAAAAAATGTTTTTGTAATACCTTAATTTTTTTGAGTTGGTGGCTTTTTAAGTCATCACAGATTTATGAATTCGAGGACCAATATTTCCATTGATATTTCAATTGTTTGTGATTGATGACCTTAATAACTAAATATAAATATTTATTATTTTTCTTCATGTCAAATCTTCACTCCCAACCTATTTTCTATTATGGGGAAACCTAGTTATATGTTATTTTGTGTAACCATTATGGTTCCAAATTTCCCTTTTAATTGGAAGATTTAGTATCCATTTTTACATAATGGGTTCTTATGAATGAAACTTTCAATTATTAAACATTTGAAAACCCAGATTATTTTTGCAGGTGAAATTCTTTTTAAGAGGGGTGGAATGAAACACCCTGAGTTTTTGGGAATTTTTTTGAATTAATTTATCTTTTCAATATTATTCATTTAACATGAAACTAGATATATTTCTTCATATATATTTATATACTATAACACTATGAAAAAAATTCATTCACATTAAATACCAACATATCTTTTGCTACACGCAATACCAACTTGGCTTGCGATACATGCAACACTGAGTTATCGTACGATGCACACAACACAAGGTTTCTAGGAAACATATCTTTTAATTGTTTAAACTTTTTAAATAAGATAATAATACCCTATCCATTAAAAATATTAATATTAATAGTAATTACTACTTTTAAAAATATAAAGTTTTTATTATTTTATATAAAAAACATATTGATAATGAAGGATAATATTTTTGGTAATGTCATTTTATGTTAAAAATATTGTTTTCTTGAATGAATCACTTTTAATAATAAAATTAAATTTGGAAGCATTAATAAATTGAATTATATAAAATAAAAATCATTTCATAGTTATAATGTATAAATTATACTAAGATGAATTATTGGGATTTCTCAATGAATCTTCATTTTTGAGGAATAGTGAAATATACAGTTTTTTAGATAGAAACTGCATTTTTGTATAATAAATTATTAATTATAAATTATATTATAATTTTTTATTTTCATGTTTGATAAATATTACATATATTAATAAAATTAAATTCATTAGGGTCAATTTATCTTTGAAGATTAATAGAAACACTTAAAAAACTTTTGAATTTAACCCCATTATTCTATTGCTTCTATGAGATTAACACTAATATTAATTTTTCTACTTCTATTAAGTGAACTTAAAAAATATGAAATAAAATATTTTATTATGTATAATATTTATAGTCTAATAAGTCCATGTAAAATTTTGACAAAAATGATTTGTAAATGTGATTAAAATTTATCACATTAGTTAAGGCCAAATTATGAATAATAAGGGACTAAACATTAATATAAAGGGCCAAAAATGATCTACAAACATGTCCAAAACCCATATTATATCCAAAAATATATCATAAAACTTCCATGAATGAGGTTTTTTGTTTTTTAGGATGTTTTTAGGTAAGAACATGTGTACACCTAATTTGTTTCTAAATATTCCTTTTGAGTCCTTTTCCCCCTATATAATGCCACCACCTATACCCATTCCTTAAATCCTTCAAAACATTTTAGTTCTACCATTATCATTCCATGTAGCCTCCAAAAATTAATTCCTTCTACCTTTACACCTTCTTTTGGGATGAAAGCTTCCCAAATAATCCTTCTGGAAAAAACCAAAATGATTTACCCTATTTAAGGTAATGTCTTCCCTCATGCTCCTTGAATTTATTTTCCTTAATCACCCCTTAATCTCAATTTATTCCATTATTGGGTTGAAAAAAATTATAATTCATATATTAATATTTTTTTTTCAATATTTATGGCCTACACTAACACATTCCTCTATCTAATTAATGTTGACAAAACTATTGTTTTTTTTTTCAAACTACTACCTCACAAAAAGATGATTGTTCATTTCTCCTTGATCACAAATCATTGTAACCATAATGATGGAAAATCTATTTATATATGTCATATATTTTATTTATTATGTATTTAAAATTATGAAATTCTTTAATGACATAAGTCGTTTTACCTTTCATTTTGTCTCAATACAATAATCATGTTTGAGGATGTGTGGACTACCTCCCCCTCAAAGTGAGGTGATTCATTCACACAAAAAATGGAATGTATTAAGGATAGTTTTAATTAAATAATATGATATATTAATGATATTTGTATAATTATATATATATAACATTTAAATACTTTCTATCAATATGATAATAACAACAAAAATAACATTCATGCATATACACAGCTCACCATCTCCATGAACGGTGTATTCCATTAGGCACATCATTTTTCAAAAGTTTATTATCTATTAAATATAAAGAATATAACTGATATTTATATCATTTTTGACATTTTTGAATCATGATATATGTATAAGGATCAATTATGTGACAAATTAGGACACATTTGAATAACAAAGTGGATTTTACCCAAAGTAAAACCATAACATAGGTTTGTTAATAAGTGGGTAATATAAGGCCATAATAAAAACTTAAATAGTTGTTGATATAATAATATTATTCTATAAAAGATCTATAATATAAATATATATTTTTTACTAGAATTGTGTATGATTACAGAGAGATTCAATACACAAGGTAAGGGCATTTCATCTCACTTAATTTTCATGAGATAAATGTAATGTTCACCACTATTTACTTTTGTTTGGTGTTTGTACAACATGTGATTTTATTCATTAAATATTCTAATTTAATTTATGGGTATTTAAATTCCCATTTTATGTTTCTTCTTTATTGAGTTTTATGTTTCGAACATTACCAAATCATTAAAAATATTTTGTCTCAATTTTCCTACATTGAGACTAATGTTTCGTTAGGCAGCAAAAATATTTTTCAAAGGGTAAAAACTTCCATTTTACATGAAATTTCATGAATATAAATGAGTTAAAGGTATTATATGATTCATAAAATTTCATTTCCTTACATATAGATCATGATCCCAAGATACCAATTTAGAATAGTTTATTGAGACAATCTAATTTCATTTCGAGATTGTTTATGTTTTTACTTCCATTAGTTAAATATTATGATAAATCTCTAAATGAAATTCATGTGTTTTATTATACTATATTATTTCATGATATACTCCTGTATTTGTAACATTTTATACTCTTTGTTATGTAGGATAGTTAATAATCCTTTTAAGTAATGATTGACTTTCCCCACTCTTCAGTTAGAAATCTATGTTTTCTAAAAAGGGTTTCCAAGAATATTTTACCATTCTCATATAATATCTAAAAGAATTTTGAACCCTTTTTTATCTTTTACCAATAACATCAATGGAAAATTTGTAACACCTCATTATTTTTCAAATAAATTTAATATTGAATGCATAAAACAATAATTCTCTATAGAATACCACTTTGTTATAACCTATCAAATAAACATAATTTTTCTACCTATGTGATTTCAATTGAAAAAAAATTAACATACACAGTTGTGTTCAGTAAGATATTTAGAGTATGATAAGACAAACTTAATTTTTTTATAATTGTAACATACCCTTATAAATAGTAATATAAATATTACTATAACACTTATAAATAGTAAATCATATTATTATTTAATTTTCTTAAGGTTATAAGACAATAAGATCTTGGTTAATTTTTTAAGGTGATATAAAATTATTTATATTTTTAAAATTGTTATTTTTTAATGAAATTATGATTAGTAATATTTCAAATATTATAATAAAAAAATTGTGTTCAAATTTGAGTTCAATGCATTAAAAAATGGCTAGGGTGGATTTTGGTTATTTTACAAAAATACTCAAATATTAGATGAATAGTAAAATACTGTAATCTACTGTATATATACATTACCTGTTAAATTAACTATTCATATCATTATGGATGATAAAAGAACACTTGGTTCAAACTCACATGTACATATTACTAATCATGGTCACAAGAATCAATACTGTTGGTATTCTATGGGAAAATAAAAAAAATGACTAAAATAATGGAAAAACCCTCCTCTTCCCCATTATATCACCCCTTCACTACCTCTTCTCTTCACTCCTTTAAGCATTGAATGTCCTCAAATATATACCCAAATACCGTTCCAATGTAAATCCCCAAGTCCAAGAGCTCTTGTTCATTCCAAAATACCAAAACCCCTTCCCTTAAAGAGATTCTCAAGTAGGTGGATTCAAGAGGTAAATTCACATTCTATTTCTTTCAATTTCATTTCATGTTACTTGATATTGTTATCCTCTAATCACATCCTCTTTCAAAATGACCATTATAACTCTAGTAACATATATATAACATAATTATATCATTTTAATGGAATAACAATCATCAATATCCTTACTCTCTCTCTCTTTTATTTTATAAATTAAATCATCATCTATGAGGTGCCAATTTACATCCGTCATGGATGACAAAGTTTAATTCTTCAATTTCCCATTCAATACATGTCATGAAACCATTTTTTTGGTTTAATCAGGAAATTAAATATGTATTATAACCAATTTAAGTTTTAGTAACCCGTATATTTAAGTAGAATTATTCTATATGACAAAACTAGTTCATAATAATCGAAATCCTGCCAAATAATCTAAGTGATTGAAATTAATATTTCTTCCAATGATTCATCCTCACATCCTATAAACAAATTCTATATATAACCATTAAAACAATTCTATGTTCGTAAATAATATATAATTTTAAATCTTTATAATTACATCCCTTCGACAAGAACATCCATACTCAAATACGAATATACCGATCATGAAAATCAAGGAAACAAACACACTAAAAAATGAAATACAATATTATAACCTATAAAAAAGGACATAAGTGAAAAAATAAATATTTTTAAGTAAGTAAATGTCTAATAGGTTTTGAGTAATGTTATTAATGAGCCTAATTTCATATTCCATGACCATAATGATAACAATGGAACATTTAGACTTATTGTAATTGTTTTCCACCAGAACCTCCATTTTCATTCGGGTAAATTTTATTATCTACATACCTAAATTAAATTATTATTCATTAATATGTACTCATAATATATTCAATAATAATTTTTTATATATATTTACCAACAATATTCCTAATTTAATTTATAAGTATTTATATTTTTTAAAAGGATATTTCAAAAATTCGTCCTCTAATAAAATCTTGATTCAGGGGAATTTTTCAAATTCTTACCTATTTTCAATGGGAAAATATAATCTATTTTTAGAAAAAAAAAATTTCTAAAAATAAATTATTTTATTATTAAAATACCATCATACTTCACTTATGGTTTTATATGATGATTTTTTCAAAGGACCTCTCATTTCCAAAGAAAAAGAGTATTTGTCTCAAGAATTACATGGTGATTTCATAATAGTACATTCATCTATTTCAAAACTACTATTGATTATTATGTGTTATTGAGATTAATATTTATGATATCATATACAATATTTAATTTAATGGTTTATGATTAGTTTGACTTTGGTTGCACTATCTTATAACCATTCACCATTTTACGCTGACTAGTTAGTGTTTATGCTTAATGTTCGGGGAACGTTATTTTTGTTTCATAAGATAGTTTCATTATGATTGTATGTATTGTTTAGGTTTATCCCCATTCATATGAGTAAGGTATTGGGCAAATTAAGTGATGGGTGGGGTCCACTATATCCCCACGATGCATCGGTAGGTCTCATGAGACAAATAGATATGCACTTGTCTGATGCCTTTACAATTTTTTGATATCGTTTTGGATGAGGCCTCAATTATTATCAGATATCTTGGATGAGACCATGAAGGTTTATTTCAAAATTTCAGGCATATTAATTTCCCTCATTAGTAAGATATAAATTTAGTTTTTATGAGGTTATTTTTCTAGTAGAATACCCATTATTATGTTTTATTAACGAAATATTTACTCAGATCATTTCCAACCATATTACGTTCATGTTTTTATTTTAAAGGAATATGTTTTAAATTATTCGACATGCATAATTTTTAGCATATCATACATTGTATTTCTTACTCTTAATGGCAATTTGAGCTCACCCCTTTCTTATAATTCGTTTTCTTAGGATATGTAGAAGTTTATTTTGAATAACCTGTAAGGATAAGCCTATATTTGTGAATGTTCCAAATAAAACATATATGTTTTATCTCATTTCCTGTTATAATGTTGAACATATTTATGTATATTGTTTCCAATAATACTAAACTATTCAGTTATTTTGGATACATATACCTTGTTTAGATTTCAATTAAATATAATAAGTCACCAACTCCAGGAAATTGGGGTAAGGTCCATATTGTTGGTTGCTTCCCTCGGAATTCGTTGATGACCTCCTTGATGGGAGATTCAAACGTTTCTATAGGTTTCTAACGGGTTTGTTCATATAACCAGAAATATCCAATGATTCCACATCCATTTGGAGCTACTTTCCAAAGGTAGGTGTTCATTAGTTTGTGGACTAATGAGGCTTAAGAATTTTCAATTGGTCGAGAGGATGGGAGGTCGGACTCATCACACCTTTTTAGGGGAATTATTGTCTTCTCCGGGACTCTCTTTATAGATTTAAGTTATGTTCGTGAATCCTTATTACATTAACAAGTATAAAATGATATTTCCATCAGTTTTGAAAATCAATGATTAAATATGTAATAAAATTAGAGAATCTTTTATATGTATTCAAGGTTCTTCATCAATAGAGAATCATCTGTATCAATTTAGTGATTCTTGGTCAATGGTATCCTTCAAAACATTTATATAAAATTCTCTTGGTCCTTATGATAACCAGGCTGGTTTTAAAGCCATCGAGTGGGTCACTTGAAGTTTATTTTCATTCAGAAGGACAAGGATTATTTCAGAGTTGGGATCGAACCCACAGATGGGATAACTACGTATCCTTTGTTTTGGAAAAGGAATCAGAACCCGCGTAGTTTAAGTAAGGGAATATGATTTTTATGATTGATGGCTCAAAGAAGGATGTCATAATTAGTTTTACCCTCTAAGCTCACATGATTCATGCTTGGTGTGAGAAACAGGAGGTATTAGTAATAAAATAGACAATCGGGCCGTGAAAGATGTGATCATAAGGAATGGTTTGGGGCTTATGTATGTATGACTGCCCAGATGAATGAAGATTAGGATTTACTTTAGGGAGGAAATCCACGAACATGGTCCATAAAGGTATATGTGCTTCATGGAGATTTGAATACTCTAACTTGGGACTTATTCTTGAAAAGGAAGCCCATATTAGGAGAGGATTGATAATTGGGTTTTTCTCCTAAGAAGGAATCCCAGATCAAAGGTAAATTGGGACTTGTTAAAGAGAAATTCAGGGATTTGGGGCTTACTCCTGAAAAGGATGCCCAAATTTATGACTGGGACATATTCCTAAAATGGAAACCCAGGTTAAGGATTAAGGTCTGGGGTTTACTCCTGAGGAGGATGCCCAGATTTGGGATCTTTAAGAATTTGGGGCTTACTCCTAAGGAAGATGCCCAGGTTAGAGGACTTACGACTGGGGATTATTCTTGGAAAGGAGACCTAGGTTAAGGATTCTCTCATCTTAAAGGATGAGGTTAAATGAATGAACTCTCCATATTTAGTGACATAAGGATTTATAAATCACTAGGTTTTGAGAGATATTCCACATAATTCCTTTCAGATAAGAAATTAAAATCAAGAAATCATGCCATAAATGGCATTGAAGAGTGTCTTGAAGACTGAATCTTGAATAGGAAAGGGGTAAATGGATTAAGAGGGGAAAATGGGCATGAAGGGCACTCAAAAAGGCCGGGGCGCGCAATTCTTGGCAGGCGCGCAAGTATTGCGTGGGCGCGCATGTATTAGTCACGCAGGTATATCTGCACGACATGTATAGGGTACTTTCACGGTGTTCAACTAGAATTGTAATATTTGAGTGACTCTTCATTAAGGCCTTTATAATCCTCTTAAGGTTCTTCTAGAAAAGGGACACGCAAGTTCTATCGAAGGATTAAGGCAGCACGCATGTGTGGCCACTTCCCCTAAGGGCTGGCCACTCAGGCACGCAAGTGTTGATGAGTTTCAACACTTAGGCCTTCCTCCTTCTCTTTAGATCTTCCATTCTAGGTAAGAAATTTCCATAGAAGTGTTCCAGAAGCTTTGAGAAAATACTTGGGCGTCAGGAGCTTAGATCCGAGTTCCTGGAAAAATTCCTCCCCTAAATGGGGGGCCCACAGGGTCTATTTATAGGCAGGAGAAGACCCCGGGTGGTTATCGGGCGGTTATCACTTAGGTCGCGCAAGTCACCAACGCGACCACAAGACGTCGCGCAAGTGGACTTGCACGACAGTGATATAACTTGCGCGGCACATGTTCTTTTGATCCCTTGTTCATGCCTTTGTTGATTTTTGATATTTTCATCAAAAGATGAATCATATTAATCTCAGATCTTCCCCTTTTCCAATCTTTAGATTCTGTGATGAAAGGAGCTCCAACATAAGTCCCCCCTCAGAGATGGATCTAAGGAGAAAATAGGATTTAAATCTGAGGAAAAAAGAAGATATCATGGGTCCTAGTGGTTTTTGGCAGTTTAAAGTCATGCATGTCAGACATAAAAAGGACAATGTTTAAGGTCTAAATAGCTTTGACCAAATGGATTAAAATTGATTCAATTCCTTGAAAATTTATCTGAAAACATATTACCATACTCAACTATGAGAGAAAATATGTAAACTATGGCTTAAGAGAATTTGAATCTGAGGAATGATATGAAAAAGAGATAAAAGGTATCAGACGAAGTAGTTTCCAAGAATGATGTTACAATTATTTAACAAACCTGTTAGGGGGTTGAATTATGCAGGTCCTCCTAATGGCATTGGCTGCATAGTCAAATAAATAGCATCTTTTGGCTGACATGTCTATTATGTGGACTGTTTATGCAAGGTCACCTATGGGCACGTGCTGCTTAGTCGGGCAGAAGAACTCTCAGAAATTAACATTCCTAGTGCTAAAAGCCAGTGAAATTTTATGGAGATTCAAATTTTATAAAGTATAGAGTTTGTTGTATAGAAAGAGGTACTTGAATATGGAAGAGATATTTCCGAACAAGACTATAGAATAATTGAATAAATATCACTCCTACGAAGGTCTGACCCAAACATAGGGAAAGAGAATATGGAGAGTATAAACCATAGACTTGAATAATTTTAGATCATGAAAAAGGATATGGGACAAATATGTTAAGGATGTATATTTTTTTTCAGATCCCTACATACCGACATTTAAGACAAATAAGGAAAAAAGAGTCATTCATCCCAAAAATGAAGTTACCATTATCCAACTAACCCGTTAGGGGGTTGAATTATGCAGGTCCACCTAAGGGCATTGGCTGCATAGTCAAATAAAGAGTATCCTTGGCTGACAAGTCTGTTATGTGGACTGTTTATGCAAGGCTGCCTATGGGCACGTACTGCATAGTCAGGCAAAATAATTCTCAGAAGTTTGACATTTTTTGGTTAAAAGTCATGAAAAGTGTGATCGAGATCTGAAAATATTTAAGGTTAGGATCATGACACATAAAGATGGGTATTGTCCAATGTATACAAAGAAACATAAATCAATGATAACCATAATCATGTTGTGGCTGGGTCCTGAATTGAAATTTTGGACTTCACTACATATCTCAAAAGAATGAGAATCAAGCCCTATGTAGTTCTTGAAATGCAATTTAACGTCATGCAGGACAAAATTATGAGAGATCTTAGTTTAGGGTCATAGATTTCGGACCATAATAATGAATACACGGTGTTTGTTTTCATGGGGACTTTTTAGCCAAGGGACTGAATGTGAAATTTTGGGTTCGGACCAAAAGACTTGGGGCTAGATTCGAGGGATACTCAAACATTCCTACGTATCCCATAAGGATGGGAATCAAGCCCACGTAGTTCTAGAAATACCCTTTGTACAAATTTGGTTCGTACATTTGAAGGGTAAAAGTGGACTTTAGTACAATGATGGTTTAACCCAAAATAGACGATTTAGGCATTGACATGTATGCACGTAGTCTTTTGAAATGAACATGATTTAAAAATCAATGTAAATAATGGTTCCCTCTCAAATGAGGATATCAAAGAATATTGTAGTTTATGGTCATACCGGACAAAATTATTGTATAGTTTAACGTCGTATAAAAAGGACGAAAGTGAATCAAATGTAAAGATATTGATTCTAAGGGCGGTTTCACGAATCAACATCGTATGAGATGAAGGTGAACCGAACTGAAGAGATTGTTTTTGGGATTGAACCATGGGAGGTTTCCTATGTACCCATCCTGGAAGGCAAGGATCAAAATCTGCGTAGTTCAATTAAAGAATAAATTAATGATCAAGTTATTCTTAGGGACAGTGACCTAACAAATGATGTTTGGACTTACACATGGTTAGTAGCCTAGAGAGAGTGTTATGGTTGAGGTTTTCTCTAAGCTCACGTGAGTCATACTCGTTGTGAGAAACAAGAGGTAGCAACAACCTTAACGATGCACAGTTTAATGTCATGTAGCAGGGACAAAGTACAGTTTAGCGTCATGTAAGACGTATCAAGGACTTTCTGTACAGTTTAGCGTCTTGTAGTTAGGATGATGGGGACAATACAGTTTAATGTCATGTTGGACAAAAAGGGGAACTGCGCAGTTTAATGTCATGCAGTAAGTACAAAATAATACACCATTTAACGTCATGATGGATGCATTGGGGATTTTTTATACAGTTTAATGTCATGTTGGACAAAAGGGAGAATAGTTTAAGGTCATATACATGGACCGTGGATGGTGTAGTTTAATGTCATGCTGGACATAAGTATAGTTTAAGGTCATACAGGACCTTTGATGATTATGTAGTTTAACATCTTTCTGGACGTAAGGGTCCTTCAAATAGTTTAGGGTCTTAATCATGGACTATTTCTGTATAGTTTAACGTCGTATATAAAGGAAAAAATGGTGCTGCACAGTTTAATGTCATGTTTCAGGGACAATATAGTTTAACGTCATGTTGGACGAAAGGTGGACTGTGCAGTTTAATTTCATGCAGTGAGGACAAATTAGGGACTTTATTTCCTTCGGTTTAGTGTCATGCTGGACAAAAGTGTGAATAGTTTAGGTTCATATGCATGGACCATGGATGGTGCAGTTTAATGTCATACAGGACCATGGTGTAGTTAAAAGTCATATAGGACCTTTTAGGGAACTTTTTCACAGTTTAACGTCGTGTGGGATGAAAGTTGTAGTTTAATGTAATTCTGGACCATTGTTGTATAGTTTAACATCATATACCAAGGAGGAACTAGTGATGCACAGTTTAATGTCATGTTGCAGGGACAATACAGTTTAACGTCATGTTGGACGAAAGGGGGACTGTGCAGTTTAATGTCATGCCGTGAGGACAGATTAGGGACTTTTTTCTTCAGTTTAGTTTCAAGCTGGACAATGGTGTGAATAGTTTAGGGTCATATGCATGGACCATGGATGGTGCAGTTTAATGTCATACAGGACCATGGTGTAGTTTAAAGTCATACAAGACCATTTAGGGAACGTTTTCATAGTTTAACGTCATGTGGGATGAAGTTTCAGTTTAATGTCATACTGGACCATTGTTGTATAGTTTAACATCGTATACCAAGGACGAACTAGTGCTGCACAGTTTAATGTCATGTTTCCGGGACAATACAAGGTAATTTGCAGTTTATACAAAATACTTCTTCAAAAATCTGGCATTAGTTGGAGTAGTAATGAGTTGTCTATCCATCGAGATTAATGAATAAGCTATATTTGAGTAGACCCTATGTATTGAATAAGGTCCTTCCCATTTAGGCTCAAGGTTGGGAGGTTTGTTTCCTGCTATCATTGGAGTTTTGAGAACTGATACCAATTCTCCATGATTAAATAAATGAAGATGATCTTTTTTGTTAAAATCTCGTGCTATTCGATTCTGATAGATTTCTAGTCATGCAATGTGCATAATCTTTTCTCATCTAACCGTTCCAATTCATTTAATCTCTTTTGGGATTGCTCATCTGTAGATGACTGATCAATAATGGCTACTCTGAGCGAGGTCAATTGAACTTCAATTATCAATACTGCTTCTGTTCCATATACCAACGAATATGGAGTTGATCGCATTGCATTGCGGGTGGTAGTCCGATAAGCCCATAAATCATGAAAGAGTTTATCAGGCCATGACCTATTATCTTTATCCACCATCTTTTTCATTATATTTGAATGAGTCTTGTTAAAGGCTTCTATTTTTTCATTTGCCGCTACGTGATACTGAGATGAATGGTTGGATTTGATATTGTATTCTTGATACAATTTCTTCACCTCGGATGAACAAAAGTTGGTTCCATTGTCCGTCAATATGGTATGAGGGACACCAAAACTAGTAATGATGTTAGACTTGATGAAGCTAACAATGCATTTAGAACTGACTTCCTTGAGAGGTACTGCCTCTGCCCATTTGGAAAAGAAATCAGTAGCAGTACGAATGTACTTAAACTTCTTGGCCGTAGTTGAAGGGTAAGGTCCCACCACATCCATTCCCCATGTGGAAAATGGCCACGAGTATTTAGCTGTATGAAGAAACTCTGGAGGTTGATGAATGAAGTTGGCATGTACATGGAATGAATGAAACTTCTTTGTGAAATCAACACAATCTTGTATCATTAAAGGCCAAAAGTATCCAAGCCATCGAATTTGATCAGAAAATCTATGTCCAGACTGGTGGGCACCACAGACTCTTGCATGCACTTCTTTCATGACATCCATTGTCTCTTCACCATCAATGCATCTGAAGAGAACTCCATCAAAACTATGTATGTAGTGAATTTTCACTAGGTGGTTTGGGCTATCATAAAGAGTAAAATTGACCACACGTCGCCGGATTTGTTCTTTCTCGGCTCTATCAGGTGGAAGTGTTCCATTTTGAAGGTATTCACTGATAGGTGACATCCATCCTGTAGTATGACCATACGGTTCAGGAATGGGACTAATATCATTAATTTCCACTGTTCTGACTTGAGCATAAGGTGAAATTGCACGACGGTGGGAAATAATGATGGTTGTCTCGTCCCGATTTGGATCTGCTAGAGCTATGGATATATTAGCCAGCGCATCAGCTTGAGCATTTTGTGGTCATAGTACATAAGAAAATGTCGGTTTTGAAGGGAATTCCACCATTAACTCTCTGACGTAATCATACAAAGGGATTAGTTATTCTTTTCTTATGTCATAATCCTCATTGACTTGTCTTATTACCAGGTCTGAATCACCTTTCACCTTTAAGTGATTCACTTGTTCTTGAAGCGCTAACTCCAAGCATGTGATAAGAGCTTGGTATTCATCTTTATTATTGGTACCACCTTCCCATAATAAAAAAGGAATAAGGTAACACCGCCTTTTCTGGATAAATGAGAACAATTCCTAAACTAACTTTGTTGAATTTAAGATTTTCCATTTTCTTCCCTGTTGGACTTCTGGAAGCACCATGAAAATACATTTCCCGTGTTTGAGGACTCTCTTGAATAGAGAAGACTTCCTCATCAGGGAGTTCAATATCTAAAGACGTGTCTTCAACTAAAGGATGTTCAGCCAGGAAATCATCCAGAGCATGGCCCTTTATCGCCTTTTGAGACACATACTGAATGTCGAACTGCTGCAAAATAAATTCCCACCTTGCTAGACGTCCTATAAGAATTGGACGACTAAGGATGAATTTTAGCGGGTTATTGCGAGATAAAAATTGGACCTCGTGATGTTGTAGGTAGTGTCTCATTTTCTGAACTGCAAATATTAATGCCAGTCAGCATTTCTCAATACTTGAATACCGGGTTTCTGCTTCAAGCATAGTTCAACTGAGATAATAGAGGCTATTTTCATTCCCAGTATCATTCTTTTGGGCAATAAAGGTACCCAATGATTTCTCTAGAGCTATTACATACATGATAAGTGGTCATCCTTCAATAGGTGGCTTGAGTACCGGTGGACTCAAGAGGTATTTCTTGAGAACATCAAACTCTTCTTGACATTCTTCAGTCCACTGTTATGTGACTCCCTTTTTCATCAATTTGGTAAATGGTAAACTTTTGCCTGCCAAATTGGCGATGAAACGCTGAATATATGCTATGTGTCCATGAAGTCCTCTTAATTCTTTCATATTCTGAGGAGGTGACATACCAAGGATTGACTTGGTCTTCTCAGGATCGACTTCAATACCACGATTGCGTATAACAAAGCCATGAAATTTTCCTGAGGTTACCCCAAAAGTGCATTTTAAGGGGTTCATCTTCAAATTATGTTTTCGAAGCTTGTGGAATATGACTTCCAAATCAGCCAAGTGATTAGAAAATTGTTTGGATTTAACCACCAAATCATTTATATTGCATTCAACAAACGCCCCTAAGACAGGTTTGAAGATATGATGCATGGAGCGTTGATATGTTGCACCTGCATTCTTTAAGCCAAAGGGCATCACCCGGTAACAAAACACACCGTGAGGGGATCTGAAGGCTATGGATTCCTCATCTTCTAGGGCCATTCGGATCTGATTATATCCTGAATATCCATCCATGATGGAAAGTACTTCATAGCCAATTGTCACATCAATTAAGAGTTCTGTAATCGGAACTGGGAAATCATCTTTATGACAATGCCGATTAAGATCTCTAAAATCGATAAAAACCCTAATTTGTCTGTTCTTATTCTTTACAGGGAAAATATTAGCCAACCACTTGGGATACCGAACTTCTCTGATGAAGTTAGCTTTGATCAGCTTATCCACTTCAGCTTCAATTTTGGAAGCATAAGTTGGGTGTGTTCTTCCCATGGCTTGCTTAAATCCTCGATGTTCTTTTAGTAAACCCAAATGATGAGTAGGAACATCAGGATCAAGCCCAATAATTTCTGTATAGTTCCAAGAAAAAATATCTTTATTTCGCTTTAGAAAATAAATATAAATATCTTACTCTTCAAGGGACATAGCCGCACTAATTAAAGTGGGGCGTGGACCTTTCTCTGTACGCAGATTTATTTCTCTGAGTTCATCCATAGTGGTAGAAATATCCACTTCAAATGCTGGAGGAGCATCTATGATATCATCCTCTTCTTCTTCATCATTTGTTATTTCTTCCATTTCTACTTGCATAGTAGATGACAAAACGAAATTTTCATGATCAGAAGAGATGTCAAAATTTTCAAATTTTGAAGAAGAAGCTTCCATTTCTGACCCTATTGATGATAATGGGTCTTCTCTGGGTAATAAAGAGGAGATGATGGATTGAGAATTGACATCATCAATTATCTCCGATGTTGCTATAACCTCTTATGGAATGATTGATGAAGTATAGACCTGTTGGATTTCAGCTGATGAAATAAAGATGTCACCATTTGTGCTTTCATCACTGCTTGGTGGGTTACCAATTTCTCCCATGTTGTCTGGCTTGATTGCCGTAATTGACATTATGGATCTTTCCATAAGAGTATTTTGATTTGGGTCTATCTTGTCAATTTGATTGATAGGCAACACATAATCTATACCCACATGTGTAAATTGATTTACTGGGATCTTCTCCAAACCATATGGAGCATTAACTTTGGTAATTTCCTTTATTGTAGATTTCTCTCTTCCCTTCATGTGATAAAATTCTGCCTCAATGTATTGAGACTCACATGTCTTGAACACGGCCTTATCACCATACAATGTTCCAACTTGACCATCAAAACAGTATTTGAGACATTGATGGTATGATGAAGGGATAGCCGCATGCTAATGTAACCAGGGCCTTCCAAGAAAGACATTGAAAGCTGAGTCTTGATCAACAATCATGAAATCCGAATTGGATACAAGATCTCCACACTGAGTTCTGAGGGTAACTTCGCCCAGTGGTTCGTGTTAATTGTTATCTTAACCTTGTAACATCATAGTAGAAGGAGATAAATCAGATTATGTGAGGCCCAATCGATGAAGTGTACGAATGGGCATGAGGTTGACTCCTGAACCATTGTCAATGGAATCTCTTCGGACGCTTACACCATTGACTTTTCCTAATAAGTATAGAAGTTTTATGTGCCCATGCACAACATCATCTTCATCTTTATCAGTAAAAGATATCACCGCATGGAATTCTGCAGGATTATACTCTATGTGATAGACTTCAGGTGCAGCAATTTCTGCTTCAAACTCCTGAGGACTGGGAAAAACTTCGATGAGTGCTTCCCGAAGATCTTTTGACAGATTCAAAGCATCCAAAATTGATAACTTGGATGGTACATGGGCCATGTGTTTTAATATATCATACTTTTGATCTAGAGGTCTGCGTTTCCCAACAGGAATATGCGTTTTAGCAGGTTCCTTGGAAGCAGATTCTTTAGAAGCTGATGCATCTTGTATTGGGATAGAAGTTGGCAACATCCTTGGTTTTGGGAGATTAGATCAATTAGACCCATTTACTTACTGAGATGAAGAATATGGAACTTCAATCAGTATTCCAAAATAATTGTGCCAAGATTGAATTTGCTATTGGAATAAGTACTTTCTTGTTCTTGTTGAGATCGCTGAAGGGCTCTACCACAAGTTTCTGCTTCATACACAGTGCTAGCAGGGGTAGAATTGGAGTAGTGGCTTCGGAAAGATCCACATCTTCCCCCGTATCCTGAACCTCTAGAACATCCTCAGATTCCCTTGTTTGATACAGGGAATTCAGGCTCCTCAAAATTGAAACGGCTACTGGCATACAGATCTGTTAATTGAATCATATTAACAGAACCAAAGATTAACTCTTCGTCTGATAAAGACTCTGCCTGATTATCCTGTTTAAGCTGTGCTGTTTGGTGGGGCGGTTCCTGTGGCTTTGAAGTAGATGACATGAAGTCTTCCAGAGTCAATGACAATTTAGGCTTTGACACATACTCATCTTCTTCTGATTCTTTTTCCTTTTATGAATCAATCCGTTTCTTTTAGGACTTTCCCTCTGACGAAGAGGGTTTTACCGCAATATTCATGGCAGAAGACACAACTAGTTTCTTTAATTGTGTTCGCAAAATTGTATGATTCTGATTGATTGTCTTTTTGACCATCCAATCATCATACTTATGTGCATTTCTGCTTTTGACTTCTTGTCATTCACCTTCCTCCTCTAGAACTATAGCAGAAACACATGGTACCTGATTCGAAGAACCTTTCAACATGACTTGTCCCAAGTCGACCATCTTTTGCAGGAGGTCTTTGAAGACAAAACACTCCTGGATGGGATGACCCAACATTTGATGAAAGGGACAATAATTGGGACGGTCTACATCTCCTTCATTGTTTGGCCTCTTGGGCACTGGTAATTGAACCAAATTATTTTCCAGAGCCGAAATGAAGTAACCAGGAACTTGCTCATTTCGGAAAGAGTATGTTTTACTCTTCAAATCCTCAAATTGTTTTCGTCATTGATCTCTTTGAGCAATTGGATGAAACATACTTTATTGTTGGCATTCAGGAGGTGGATCCCGTTGAGAAGATGATGGTTTTGAAGTAGAAATAGGTATAGATGCTTTTTTAAGCATAACTGTAGCATTTTCCGCATTACCCATTCTCCTTCCTGGAGCTGATAGAATTACACGAGATTTAGCCTTAGCTTGTATAAGTGAATATTCAATCTGCTAAGAGATTGAAGTAAGGTCTTGAAACCCTCCTATGTACTTCACAGGGATCAATGGCGTGCATAATTTGTCACACAAATTTGCCACATAGATTGGCAACAGTTCCTCCCGAGGGAGTGCTAAACTCAGGGAATATGTTAATCCATTCCAACGAGCAATGAAATCAGAGACTCTTTCATTATCCCTTTTCTTACAGTTTGTAAGATTGAAAATTGACGTCTTTGGCAAAGTAGAGCTGAACTGAAGAAGGAATTTTTTGGCGAAGATCCTCCCATCCGATGATTGACTGGGATTGCAAACATGTATACCAGACAAAAGATGGTCCTTGCAAGGTTTGCACGAAGCATCTAAGTTTCACTGCTTCTTGCTGCTCTGGAGTTACCATCATAGGATCACAAAAAGACGCGTAATGTGTCAAATGTTGTTCAGGGTATCTTGATCCATTAAAATTAGGGAAAACAGGGTTTTCAAAATTGGATGGAGTAGAAATTGAATCTACCCATTCAGGGTAAAATTTCTTTTCTGGTTGAACTTGCGCATGTTTCTCTTCCATATTTTCTAACAGAGCTGTTAATGACTCAATAGTAGTTATTAACTTTTGAGAAAAATCCAGTTAAATTTGGTCTTGGGTAGGTGCAATAGGTGCAAAGAATGGAGCTTGGACAGATGTGGTGGTTGGTGCTCCAACTGATGGTAGCACTACCAACCATTGTTGCTCTTGACCTGTAGGATTAGACCTATGAGGGTGTACTAATAAAGGAGGATATTCCTGATCCATCTCAATAGTTGAAACAAATTCCTTCGGCTTACGGACTCCAACATTCTTAAGAAGAAGACTACTCTGAAGTAGTTCTGCATTCAACCTTCTTAATTGCTTCATTTCTTCCTCCTGTTGTGAAAACCTTCGCTCCAATGAGAGCGATTGGCCTTCTTCAGATGAAGGATATGTAACCTGATTCTTTTTCCTCCCTTTTATTGATACTTTTCGGAGAGAGGGAAGTGGGTTAATCGAAGGATTACCAAGGTTCTGAGTAATCCTTTGATTTCATGTATTCACACCTTCTTCATTTGTATCAGTGTGTACATTTTCTTGAGCAGAATGCTCTTCATCTGAGTCCCCTGAGTGAGCCTCCTCCGGTGGATCAGTAACAAAGGCATTGATGACATTGATTGATGCATAACGAATCACATCCCTTCTATCAACATTTCTGTGATATTGTCTTCTTCCATGACTTTGATAAGACGTTACCTTTTATTGATGAAATCCCTTAGGAACTTCTTGATGAGCCATAACTTGGAGGGAATCTCCTGATAATTTGGCTCTTCGTTCCTCTTGAGGCTTATTCCCAAATCAAGAAAAGACCGACATTCTCTGAGGAGGGGATTGATGATTTGAAAGGGTCCCCAGTCTCGTGGACTGGGGATGTTCCTGCTGTTCCCGCTCAACTCCTCGAATCCTATTTGTCGATTACGAGGGTTGGGTTAAAGGATTCCACAGTCTGGCAAGCTGGGGTGGCTCCTGACATGCTATGTCTGAGACCTTCTTAAAATCTCTCTTGATCTTGCGAACCTTTGTTCGGAAATTAGCTGGATGTATTAACCTGTATCCACTTTTATCACCTGGTTTAGCAGACCGTTGGATGATTTCCGAAACTTTTGTCACTTGATGATATGCTTTATCCATACGAGAGGCTTGTTCAATATTCTCTCCTACTTGATGTAGGAGAAATTCAACAACTTGTTCCCTGTATTCTTGATTTTGAGAGGAACTAGTTGAAGCCTGTTTTTGAGCAAGCTTTTGATTACAAACAAAGCCCATTGACTGTGGCTGGCCATGGGCAATATCATTGCATGAGACCATTTTCGGTGGGCTTTGCTGACTGGAGAGAACTGTGAAATGTAGTGCTTCATGAACACCCCATCCTCTGATATGAGAACCATATGGGGCATTGACAATTAACTGATGCAATTTTCTTAGTGCGCCAAGGCATGAACGTTGAAGGGTTCTCTACTGCTTTTCATCCTTCGGATACCGAGAGACTGATAGAGATGCCAAATCAATCTGATGTTGTAGCCCTTCTATTATCTTAAGATGATTTTCATATTCATCAAAAGATAATACCTTCTTCTTCAATTGAAAAAGAGTTTTCCATATGTTGAGACGAATATCATGGATTCCATCTTTCATCAACATCTTTGGAATGTCATAGTGGGAGTCAGCCAAAGGCAAAAACATCACTGGTACCTCACTTTTTGCTAGTTTTTTCCTCATGTTCAGCATTTCCTCTTCATCATTAAATGAAGATTCTTCTACTTGTTTTGACCAGAGTTGGTGTTTCCTTGTTGCTTCATCAGATTCAATAAGATTGGTAGAGAAATCATTAATCAAACTAGAAGATGCATGACTTAGGGGTGGTTCGGAAAATGACCTACACTCTGGGCTATCTTCTGATTGAGAAATTATTTCACCTACTAGCGATAAAGCATCAGACATGACTAGTTTCACATTTGCAAGGGCCTAAAGATAAGAGGGCTTTCTCATCACTACATTGTCCACTAGAGTATTTTCCAGGCAATGTGAATCACTACTGCCGAGAGGACTTTCGCTATGAAATTCATCATTATAGGGAGGACCACCATAATGGGTTATATCAAAAGTTGAGATCTCTTGCTCCTTGGTCTTCTGACCACACAGAGGGTTCCTGTGGCTCTTATCTGAAGATAAAAATTCACGATTGACCGAATTGTCACAAAGCAATCCTTCATGAGGAAGTGTATGTTGAAGACATTCAGAATTAATGTTCCCGTTATTGGGAACTGAGGGTGTAGAATCTTGAATTCCGACAGACAAATGTATAAGAGCTTCATGAACTCCAGCATCGAGCAAGGCATTGTTATAGATTGGCCCTTGATCTCCTGACTATGCTGGGTGGATCTTTTTCTTAGATGCCTTCTTACTCTCTTTGGAAACCACTTGTTGATGAAAGTGGATCCTCTAAGCAGGTGTATGTGCCTGATCAGGAAAGATGGTCAGGTTAGGTTGACGATCTCCACTCAAATCAGTTGTATGTACCAGACTTGGCTGTCCTTATGATATGGGGGAGTATTCCCCACAACCCTCTTGGACTGGAACAGATGTGTGTGTCTATTCAGGAGTGAATCATTGATGTGTCACTCCACTACTAGGGATAGATTTATGTGTCTTTCCCTGAGATGATGTTGAAGCTGTTATAATTTTCTGGCAAGCATCCAGAATATGAGCAGGAATTTTCTTTTTCTCTTTCACCATTGATAAAATATGCTTGGTGACTTCAACTTCCAGAACATGGATATACGTCCATTATGGGCTTGGGGTAGGTGTATGTGCCTTCTCCTATCCTCTTTTTCCTCTCAGTGAATCCTGACAGTACTCAAGTGTGGGGGTAGAGAGTTGAGTCTGCCTCCTGTTTGTCATCGGAGCTTTCCGACGGACTTCTCCATGCGCTACCAAGCGAGACTGTTGGTAGGCTTGATTAGTACTAGCAGGTGTATGTGCCTACTAATTACGCTTCGCCGAGCGTAGTTGACGAGATCCATCATATGTAGTCAGACGAGCCTGCTAACTAACTGATGATGTATAACCAGGTGTATCTTCCTGCCTATAGTACTCCACCAGAATTGCCTAGCAGGATTGGCGTGATGCTGCCAGACGAGTCTGCTGGACATCGGAATTAAAACGGGCAGGTGTGTGTGCCTGCTCGTTGTTCGCCACCAAGTTAGGTTGGTGGACTTCTCTGGAGATGGCAGAGATGAGAACATGCTCATTGTTAACCGGATTCTGCCTTTGGCGGTTCGTCTTGCCTGCTCGGGTTCGAGGAACCTGAGCCGAACGCCTGGAGTCGGTACCCTCATCACGTTTAGGGCACACTACCGCACGAGTCTGTCTGTGATTGTTGATGGGAGCCCTCAGGAAGGACTTCTGTCTTCTTGAATTAAGGCCCTGAGGGACCTGCTCATTCACTTCCTCAGAGTAAGGGAATGAATGGAAATTGCATTCCGGGGATAATGACCTGAAACAGTTGGAGATGGTAGTCAGCACCGCCTACCTCTTGATCACTGTTTGTCGTTGTCCGGATGACCTGTGTGAGATGTTCACTTGGAGGGACTGTCGGGAAACCTACAGAGTTGGGATGGTACTTGTTGACAGTACTCCTTAACCATTTCATTTGATACCTAGTATTTGAAGACGCTGAGTAGGTGATGTCATCCTCCGAGCGGATGATGATCCAGTAGGAATAGCAGCAGTGGTATTTGCAGCATCAGTATTCATAGGTGTGAATTTGAGAGCATCCATTGTGGAAATACAAAATATCTTTGAAAAGAGTGCCTGTTTGATATAACTGACGTAATCAAGATAAATTCAGCCAACTCATCCTTTGGATGAGAACATATGTCAATGATTGTTTTTGTTAGCCCTCTAATTGAGTTTTAAATAGGGGTTAACAAATAGGTAAAACATCATTTTAACATGGTTATGGATTCACGTCAGGTTCACCATTTTTTGTTTCCCTCGGAATTTGGGGATGACCTCCTTGATGGGAGATTCAAACGTTCCGATCGGTTTCTAAAGGGTTTGTTCGTAGAACCGGAAACATCCAATGATTCCACATCCATTTGGACCTACATTCCAAAGGTAGGTGTTCATTAGTTTGTGGAATAATGAGGCTTTAGAATTTTCATTGGTCGAGAGGATCGGAGGTCGGACACATCACACCTTTTTGAGGGGAATTATTGTCTACTCTGAGACTCTCTTTATAGACTTAAGTTATGTTCGTGAATCCTTATTACATTACCAAGTATAAAATGAGCTTTCCTTCAATTTTGAAAATCAATGATTTAATATGTAAGAAATTTAGAGGATCTTTTATATGTATTCGAGGTTCTTCATCAATAGAGAATCATCTGTATAAATTTAGAGATTCTTGGTCAATGGTATCCTTCAAAACATTTATATAAAATTCTCTTGGTCGTTATGATGACCAGGCTGGTTTTAAAGCCACTCAGTGGGGAACTTGAAGTTTATTGTCAGTCAGAAGGACATGGATTATTTCAGAGTTGGGATCAAACCCGCAGATGGTTACCTACGTATCCTTTGTTTTGGAAATGGAATCAGAACCCACATTGTTTAAGTAAGGGCGTATGATTTTTATGATTGATGGCTCAAAGAAGTATTTCATAATTACTTTTACTCTCTAAGCTCACGTGAGTCATGCTCGGTGTGAGAAACAAGAGGTATTAGTAATAAAATAGACAATCAGGCCATGAAATATGTGATCATAAAGAATGGTTTGGGGATTATGTATGTATGACTGCACAGATGAATGAAGAGTATGATTTACTTTAGGGAGGAAATCCAAGAACATGGTCTATAAAGTTATATGTTCTTCATTGAGATTTGAATACTCTAACTTGGGACTTATTCCTGTAAAGGAAGCCCAGATTAGGAGAGGATTGATAATTGGGTTTTACTCCTGAGAAGGAATCCCAGATCAAAGGTAAATTAGGACTGGATAAAGAGAAATTAAGGTACTTGGGGCTTACTCCTGAAAAGGAATCCCAAATTTATGACTGGGACTTATTCCTGAAAAAGAATCCCAGGTTAAGGATTAAGGTTTGGGGCTTACTCCTGAGGAGGATGCCCAGATTTGGGAACTTTAAGAATTTGGGGCTTACTCCTGAGGATGATGCCCAGGTTAGAGGACTTATGACTGTCGATTATTCCTGGAAAGGAGACCCAGGTTAAGGATTCTCTCATTTTAAAGGATGAGGTTGAATGAATGGACTCTCAATCTTTAGTGACATAAAGATATGTAAATCACTAGGTTTTGAGAGATATTCCATAGAATTTCTTTCAGATAAGAAAGTCAAAACATGAAATCATTCCATAAATGGCTTTGAAGAGTGTCTTGAAGACTGAATCTTGAATAGGAAAGGGGTAAATGGATTATGAGGGGAAAAAATGGGCAAGAAGGGCACTCAAAAAGGTAGGGGCACGCAAGTCTTGGCAGGCGCACAAGTACTGCGTGGGCGCGCAAGTATTGGTCGCACAGGTATATCTGCGCGACATGTATAGGGTACTTGCACGGTGTTCAACCAGCATTGAAATATTTGAGAGACTCTTCATTAAGGCCTTTAATATCCTCTTTAGTTTCTTCCATAAAATGGGTGCGGAAGTTCTATCGAAGGAGTAAGGCGGCACGCATGTTTGGCCACTTCCCTTAAGGGCTGGCCACTCAGGCGTGCAATTGTTGATGAGTTTCAACACATAGGCCTTTTTCCCTCTCTTTAGATCTTCTTTTCTAGGTAAGAAATTACCTTAGAAGTGTTCCAGATGTTTTGAGAAAAGGCTTGGGCGTCGGGAGATTAGATCCGAGTTTCTGGAAAAATTCCCCCCGAATGGGGGGCCCACATGGTATATTTATAGGCAAGAGAAGACCCCGGGCGGTTATCAGGCGGTTGTCACATAGGTCGCGCAAGTCACCTATGTGACCATAAGACGTCACACAAGTGGACTTGCATGACATTTATATAACTTGCACGACACAGGTGCTTTTGATCCCTTGTTCATGCCTTTGTCGATTTTTTATATTTTCTTCAAAGTTTGAATCACACTAATCTCAGATCTTCCCCTTTTCCAATCATTAGATGTTGTGACGAAAGGAGCGTCAACATTGGTATGAAAGGAAGTTTAGTAGAAATCAGGGAAACTAGATTTAGAAAACATAGATTAGGCAACAAACCCCTGAGATAATATTTGCTGATAGACATTCAAGACCATCCTGAAATATTTGGTAAGGAATAGATTATGTGGATCTTTATAGTAAATACATCCCAATCCCAATACTACATGTGCATGTGGTTCTTGAATAGATGTACATATGAGTGAAAACTTTGACAAAGAATTTCTGGCATGACTAGGGATATCCTGTTACATGACAATGGGCCTCACTGCACACCTGACTTGGCTATATTAGGGGATATTTTTAGGGTAATTCACATTTTCTTTACAAGCCATTATAAAGCATTTAAATATAAATTTTCTCTCAATGAAACTATGTTTACGATTATAAGATTAGTTATGTATCTAATTTCAATATATGATATGTATTTTTATCGGTTGATATTATAAAATTTTATTCATATTATAATCTATTGTATGACATTTGTAACGTCCTGATTATGGAAGCCACCAAGAGTTTCCCCATACCCAGTTGGTCACATGGCCTCAAACACATTTCCCCGGATGCCAGATGCTGCTGACTAGTAGTGAGGGCCTTTAGTGAGATAGTGGGGAAAATATTCCCTCATTCGTAGAGTACACAGCATAAGTAAACAAATATATACAAGAGTGGAAGCAGTAATAATATCAAACAAAAATAAACAGCAGAAGACTTATAGAATAAAGTGGAGAACATATATAAAATGATGCACGATACATATGTCTAGGAAAGTAGAGACACAAAGAAAAATGCTGAAATTCAGTACTAAACCAAGTACAAAAGAAAAACAGTAATCATCTCCACAACATCACTAGCGTAAGCATGGTCCCGTGCTATTCATCCCCACAGCATGTCAAGTAACTAATGTAAAAGGGTTCTATCCCTTGTCTATACCTACAACAATATAATCTAATTTTCCCCAATAGCATGGCCCATGAAGGGTGTGAGACTAAATCCCAGCAGGCAACCACCATGAGATCGGTGTCTAATAGCCAATGTGTATATAGAAGGTAAAATTATAGGAAACAGTAAACAAGAAAGTACTCAACAGTAAACAATCCACATTTTCAACATCAAGATACTACTAAAAAGGTAGACAAACACAAATAGGTAACACTCTCAGAAGTACCCATAGCATATCCCCTCTGGTCCTACCTAGCAGGTATAAGCAATCAGCTAACACAAAGACAATCATTTGGGCAGTACACTCAGTCTAACCCCTCTGGTTCATCTTAAGCATATTCTCTCTGATGAATCACTCCCCGTCAATTCCCCCTATAGTCTTGTATATAACTAAATGTGATCTAGGGAAGCACTTAAATCACATTCCCTTTGTGGACCACATTGAGGAATAACAAACTCTCTGAGGAAGAATTCAACGTCAATTCCCCAGGTGGTCTCGCATCGTTACAACGAATGACACTATAGAAAATCCCTTACATCAATTATCTCTATGGTCTATACATCATGTTCACACATCTCTATGTAAGTTAAGATAGTTTCACAGTGCATATAGTCCATGGTATCCCTCAATAACTACATGGAAAGCCTTCTACAGCATGACAACACAATATAAAAACAGTCACAATATCTTTCAATACTAGGCATGGGAAAGTACACAGCAGGCTAACATGAAAACTAGACCCAAAAGTGAAAATAGGAAAAACATTCATGGGAAACACATAAAAATCACATCAATTCATCCTATTCACAGTCAAATATCATCAACACAAGCATACAATCATAACAGACGAACAATAGGGCTAAAAAGATAAATGTGCAATACCTTGTTCATTGGTATTGTGGAAATTTGCACATAAAAAACAAAGACATTTAGTAGAAAGGAACAAACCACATACCTTGGCATTGGGAGATCACTATATGCAAACCTCGATGCTTGAATTACCTTAAAACTCCGAAGATCTACAAAAATGTCTAAAACATTCAATGAGTGATAACATAAGGAAGAAGAGGAATCATGAAATGAAGATCAAGCAGAAGAGGGAGCTTACCGAGGTGATCCCAACGAAATTGATGGCGGCTGAATCAGAGATCAGATGTTGGTTTGGGGGCTCAGAGTTGGATGATGGTCGTGCGGATTCTCTTGGACAATGAAATCCTAGATGAAGACAGTTTTGGAAATTAGACGCAACCCTGGTGCTTTTAATGAAAAAAAGTACACGACGTGTACTTTTGAAGTATAGGGCGTGTACTCGCCATTTCCGTACTCTGCATTAGGCGGCCTCCAAGTCAGCCCTACACGGTCATGTGCATGGTCACTACATGGCATGTACTCATATATTACATGGCGTGTACTTCAAAAATTTCTAGAATGTCTTATTTTTCTCAAAATGACACAAAAAGGAAAAAAATGACTGAAAAAAAGATATGGGTTCTTACAAACATTCCCTCTTAAAGAAATCCATCCTCGAATTTCCCTAGTGCAGTGTAGAAGAAGAAACCTCAAACAGTTCTAGCCAATGTGCCCATACATCGGCCTCCCATTCTCCAATCTTGTCATGTACCCACTCATGCTGCTATAGCACTCGTACCAGAGTAACAGACCACCCATTTAGAACCTTTGTATTATGATTGACAATCTATATAGGATGCTCCTAAAACAACGCATCCACTTTGAGCTCAACCTCCTCAGGTTGGAAAACATGAGATGGGTCTGAAAATTACTATTGAAGCCGAGAAACGAGGAAGGCGTCGTGTATATCCTGGAACCTTTGAGGTAACTACGACCGATAGGCAACCGGACCAACTCTCTCCAACACCTCAAACAGTTCGACGTTCCTCGGTGAAAAATTACCCTATCTTATAATACTCTTGTCTCCCATCCTTGGTGTGACACATAAGATAACCTGATCCCTAACCCTGAACTCTAGAGGTTTTCTTTGTTGATCCACATAAGGCTTTTATCGAGACTATGCAGTCTCCATCCTCCTCTGAATCAACTCTATCTGCTCTGTGGTCTCCTGAACAAGACGAGGACCCAACAAAGCTGTCCCTCCTGCCTCCAGAAAACATAAGGGTGATTGGAATAGCCTATCATACAAAGCCTCATAAAGTTCCATCTAAATAGTTTATTGAAATCTATTGTTTTAGGAAAACTCAACAAGAGGTATATGCTTCTCCCAAGAACATCCAAATACTAGGATGCATGCTCATAGCATGTTCTCAAGCACCTGAATCATATGCTTGGATTAGACAACATTCTGGGGGTGTAATGCTGTACTCAAAAGCACCTATGTACCCAAAGCCTTCTGTAGCCCCTTCTATACTCGAGAAGTAAAACATGCATCCCCATCTGAAACTATGGAGTGTTGAACTCCATGCAGATGTACAATCTCACGGATGTACAACCATCCCAACTCATCAACACTTAATGTCTCCATGATCGGAATGAAGTGAGCGACCTTCATATGTTTGTCAATGACAACCCATACTACATCACTCCCTTTAGGGAACCTCGACAACCCTATTATAAAATACATCATGAAATCAGTCCACTTCTACTTGAGAATGGGTAACTGCTGAAAAATCCCTTCTGGTCGCTGATGCTTCACCTTCACCTTCTTATAGGTGGAACACATCATGAAAAAACTAGAAACATCTCTCTTCATACCTGGCCACCAATACTAATGGTGTAGATCACGATACATCATGGTGGCACCAGGATGAACTACCCGAACTCAGGAATGAATTTATCACATCATCTCCTCATGTATGTCTACTGGAACCCATACACACCCCTAGAAATGCATGACCTCATCCTTTCCTATGGTCCATCCATGAATAGGGTCCTCTCCAGACACACATTCCTACAAGACTAGGCCTTCAGAATCTGATAGTTGCCTCATTCTTACTCGATCAAGAAGGGTAGAGGTAATACCAATAGAAGAAAGGAATGTCTGTCTCTATCTTTCACGCACCTCCAAATGCATCTGAGAGTACAGATCCATAAACTAAAACTCACTCCTAGCCTCCTAAACTTCCTTTATATGAGTCCTCCTACTCAATGCATCAGCTACCGAGTTGCCTTCTCGAGCTATATAGGTGAGCTCAAAGTCAAAAGAATTAAGACACTCAATCCACTTTAGATAACTCAAATACAAATCATGCTGAGTGAAGATGTACTTGGGACTTTTGTGATTAGTGAAAATCACAAAATTTTCTCCCATAAGATAATGTCTCCAACATTGTAAGGCATGAACAACTACAACCAACTCGAGATCATGCGTTGGGTAGTTCCTCTCATGTGATATCACCTTCCAAGACCCTTAAGCAACAAATCCATCTCCCTCCATAAGCATATCTCCTAGCTCGATACTCTAAGAATCACAAAAAACAATATAGCTCTTTTCATGGCTCTGGAAATACTATTATCGGGGCTGAAGTCAACCTCCCTTTCAGCTCATAAAAGGATGACTCAAAATAATCTGACCATAAGAACTTCGCACCCTTCATTGTAAGACTCTTCAGCGGTGCTTCTATGTGTGAAAAGTCCTAAATGAAACTTCATTAGTATCCAAATAGCCCAAGAAAACTCCGCACCTCAAAGATTTTTTTCGGCTTCTCTCAAGAAACTACTACTCTCACTTTCACTGGGTCTACTAAAACTCCTGTATCTGAGATAACAAGACCCAAGAATTGAATATGATCCACCAAAGGAGGAATTTTTAGAGCTTAGCATATAACTGATGATCTCTCAGTGTACATAGAATGATCTTAAGATGGGTAGCATGGTCATTTTGAGTGTGAGAGTACACAAAGATCTCGTCCACGAAGACAACCACAAAAGAGTCAATGTATCGATGGAACACTCAGTTCATTATTTCCATTAGAACTACTGGCACGTTGGTGAGACTGAACGGCCTAACCACATACTTGTATAGACTATACCTACTCCAGAATGTTGTGATAGGTATATCATATGGAATAACATGCAACTAATGATAACTAGACCGCAAGTCAATCTTTGATAACACCCGATCACCTCGATGATAATTAAAGAGATCATCAATCCATGGTAATGGATATCGGTTCTTGATCGTCAACTGGTTCAACTTCCGATAATCCAAAAAAAAAGCCTGAGGGTGTTGTTTTCCTTCATCACAAATCGGACAGGCGAACCCCAAGGAGAAGTAAAGGGTTGAATGAAACATTTTTCCTGCAAATCCTCCAAATGCTTCTTGATCTCCTCCAACTCTAGTGTAACAATCTTGTAAGGAGGAATGAACACTAGTGGTGATCCTCGCATGAGCTCAATAGAAACTTCCACCACTTTCTCTAGAGTAAAACCTAAAAATTTCTTCTAAAAAGATATCCCATAAATGACCCACCATTGGAGGAAAGTCTAACTGTGAAGTCCCCATATCATCCAGATATAAACTAGCAATCTAGGCTATGTCTCCTCCAAACCCATGATGCTCTAGACCCACTCTACACTCCTGGACTTGCCACTCACCATTATGAAGAAAAACTCCACCCTCTGGTGATATGAAACTCACCATGCGGAAATAACAGTCGATGAATGCCTAGAAGGGAACTATCCAGTCCATTACGAGAATGACATCATATCCTATCATCTCTAGGACATATAGATCCCATAATAAGTGACACCCACCATCCTCTAGAGGGTACTCCTTGCACTGACAAACATTATCTCTTCTAGTCCCTAATGGAGTGTCTAGTGTCAAAATACTAGAAGAATAAATGATGCAGAGACCAAGGATCTCTACAACAGCAACAGATATGATGCTATGGGATGCCCCTATATCAAAAATCACTTATGATAAATCTTAGGAAATGTGGATCACACATTGAACTATTCAAGGTTCAGGATATGGCTTCTACTAGGTCTACTCTAATGCAATGGTCCGGCCTGCTCCACGGCCATGTGACCCTGCCTGACCACTCTGAGCTGATCCTCTCTACTATCGCTGAAATACAGGAAACTAACTACCACAGCCATAACCTCCACCTCAGTTTGAACAGATACAAGAACTCCAGTTCTTAGACTAGTGAGAAACTGGCAGTACTTCTTCTGAATACGGAGTCATAGAAGAACCCTATCCATCTACTACTGATAATATCTGATAGAAGTGATGAAGGTGACCCATTTTCCTCCTGATCGGAACTCCATTGTGTCTTCTAGGAAATGTGGCCTCATATGACTGCTCTTTCCGCACTGGTAGCACACCACCTAGCGTCCAAAATATGTGACTATCCTACTTGGATTACCACGCGAAGATTCCCAATGGTGATCTGTACTATCAGTAGGATGGATGCTAACTCCATATGTTGAGCCACCCTGGCTCACAACTCCGAAAACAATCAGATTTCGCTCCGTTATCAATGTCTAGTTTACGATAGAAGTTATGGAATTCAACCTAAATATGTTCACTTGGGAATGGATGTTGTGCCAATGATCATCCTCAAACTTCCTTTCCAGAAATACCTGATCACCTCCTTGAATAGGTTTGAAGTGTTGCATCTCAGTAAAGCATGAGGAATACCTCATAATAGAAAGAGTACCCTGCTCTAGACTCATAACCTCCTAGGCTCAATCGGCCCTCAGTGTCTTCAGATAGAATTAATCATAGATGATGCACTGAAAGTCATCCCACACCATAACCTACTGGAATACCACATGTGGGATCACATCCCACCACCTCTTGGTAGAGACCTAAATCATAGAGGTATCGAGATTGACCCTCATCTCATGAGGCATTTCCAGATGATCAAAGATCATCCGCATTGCTTCAAGACACGACTCAGTAGCCTGAGGTCCTCCTTCTCCTGAGAAAGTAGGAGGATGGTGTTTCTAGAAAACTTGCATCAATATCTACCATCGATGGGGAAAGAGGTAGTGCTCCCTGAAAAGATTGCATCATCCTCATGAATCCTTCCTTGAAATATGCATCAGCACCGGTATCAGGTGTAACTGTTGGTGCCAAGACTGTCACAAAAGGAGGATCTGTAGGAATTCCCTGGTCAGCCGTATCCGGCGTCTGATCCCCGCTCTGTAAATGATGTAAAACCGGAGTACATCTTAGTGGCATGACTCTACAAGGTCAAACGCAGACCATAGATCATGATTAATAGGGAAAGAAATATAGAAGTGTAATAAGGGAACACGAGAAATAAAACATCCATGTTTTGAAAAACATTACTACACGACATGTATAAACCCTATGTGGCGTGTACCATAATGTCATTCACATGGGCGTGTACTTTTTCCAATCTAGGTAATTTAACACCCCAAAGCCATGGCATGTAATTGAATCCTCTTTCTCTGCCTGATTCCTTCTGCATGGTTAATCCACACAGTACACCTAAGACAATTCTACATGGTGTGTTCACAATAGACAAAGTGTGTACTGGACAAGTTTCACCAGCCTGTGTTGTTAGTGACACGACCAGACACAAGGCTCACTCTACACGGCGTGTTCTAGGTAGACATGACATGTGAAGAATAGACTACACCGACCTGTGTCATTATCTACATTGCCGAGATCCTAGGATTACACTACACGGTGTGTTCAAGGCTCACAAGGTGTGTATAACCGAATATTTATTCGTATGTGTTGTTAGTCACAATTGCAGACACATGGTCTGCACCACACAGCATGCACAACTGGTGCATGACATTTTCCCACAAGAATTTCCATAACCCGTGTCTCTGGCCACATGACCTATGACATCGTTAGAGACTACCCAGTGTTTATAAAACCTACACAGTGTGTACTTAAGTAAAATATTTTCTTCCCGAACAGAAGAACACAATGTGTGTAGTCAAAACTACACAGCGTGTATTCTGGGTTTTTCAAGATAGTAAGCCTCAAAGACTACTCTAGAACCCAGGAAAACAATGGAACAAACATTGAAGGTGTCAAATTATGATATGTGAGGGCCCATACTCCGCGCGAATCAAAGCATGGAATTTTAAACAAATTATAACTTGGTCAACAAGCCAATGATTTACCAAGTTCTGGTCCGTGAGGGCCCATAACATATCAAAAACCAAATTTTGGATTTCATTTAGACAAAACCATAGACAAACAATACCCTATCAAACACCAGGTATTTTATCAAGGCATCTTTCAAAACAGCATGTATATTCTACACAACATCTATCACAACAACATGAAACTGCTAATTCACCCAAGATGGCATGGCAAGAATGCATGACATGTGATTTCTAGCAACTGCCTATATGATGCTTGAAAAGGCATACCCTCATCTCACCAGGTTGCGATAGAAATAGGACCTCAATAACATAAATAATAACCAGTACAGAACATGGGAGTCACCAAACGGTGAAAATCAAGGCAACCATAAACTTCAAAAACCAGAAAATTTCATTAATGTGGTAGATTTGCCTTTTCCTGTACACGGGTTAGCTACTCCAGAGCACAGATTATTACCAAGTACCTATTCTATCCTATTCCAGACTATAAGCTCCAAAAACTAGGTCAATTGAAAAGAATTAATCATATACCACATTGTAATGTACCCATTCTAGAAGCCACCAAGAGGCACCTTGCACCCAGTTGGTCACATGGACTCAAGCACATTTCCCCGAATGCCAGAGGATGCCAACTAGCAGCGAGGGCCTTTGGTGTGATAGTGGAGAAACTATTCCCTCATTTTCAGAGTACACATTGAAAGTAAAAAAAATACAAACAAGAGAAAAACTATAATAATATCATACAAATATAAACAGCGGAAGACTGATAGAATAAATAGGAGAACATATTAAAAATGATGCATGATACATATGTCTAGGAAATCAGTGAAACAAATCACAATACTGAAATATAGTACTAAACCATGTACAAAAGGAAAATAGTAATCAAATCCTCAGCATCGCAATCCTATGCATGGTCTTGTGCTCTCCAGCTCCACAACATGTCCCATACCTGAAGTAGAAGGGAGATTTCCCTTGACTATATCTGCAACAATATAATCTATTTGGCCCAAAAAGCATGGACTAAATAGGGTGTCATACTACATCCGAGTAGGAAACCTCCATGATATTTGTTCCAAACAGTCAATGAGTATGTGGAAGGTAAATGTATAGGAAACATTAAACATGAATGTACTCAACATTAAATAATCCACAGTTTCAATATCAAGCAACAACTAAACAGGAAGATAAACTCAAATAGTTAACCCTCTAGGATGTACCCACAACCTATCCCCTCTGGTCCTACCTAGAAAGTACAAGAAAGCATCTAACACAAAGGTAACCCTCTTGTAATTACACTCAGTCTAACCCCTCATGTTCAGCTTAATCAAAGACTCTCTGAGGTAGAATTTTCCATCATTTCCCCCTATAGTTTCGTATCATAACTAAAGGCGCTCTAGGGAAGTAGTTACGTCACATTCCATCTGTGGCCCATGTCCAAGAACTAAAAACTCTCTTAGGAACCAATCAATATCAATTACCCCTATGGTCTCGCATCATAACTATGAAAGAAACTTTGGAGAAGCCCATACGACCATTCTCCCTATGGTCTATACATCAGGTTCAAAGAGCCCTATGTAAGTCAAGAAAGTGTGGCAGCATGTATCGGCCAAGGTAACCCTCAATAAATACTTGGATAGCATTCTAAAGTATAACAGCATAATAGAACTACAATCATACCATCCTACAATAATAGGCATGTGAAAGTAAACAATAGTCTAACAGGAAAACTGGGCCCAAAGGTCAAAACAGAAAAAACATGCATGGGAATCAGATACAAAGCACATAAATTCACCCTATTCATAGTCAAATATCATCTACTATAAAATATAATCATATCAGAGAAAACAATAGGGCTAAAACAGTAAAGCTGAAATACCTCATTCATGGGTATTGGGAAAATTTGCACATAAAACTCAAATACATTCAACAAAAAGGCACAAACCATCATCCGTGGAATTGAGAGACCACTATATTTGAACCATGAGGCTTGAATCACCTTAGAACGCTGAAGATCTAAAAAATTTTCTAAAAACTTCAATGGAGGATAACTTGAGGAAGAAGGGGAATCATGAAAATAAGATCAAGAATAAGAGATAGGTTATTGAGGTGATCCCAATGCAATCGATGGTGGATGAATCAAGGATCAGATGGAGGCTCAGGGGTCGGAGTAGGATCGCAGACGTACAGGTTCTCTCAGACAATGAAAAACTAGATGAAAATAGTTCTGGCGATTAGATGAAACCCTGTTGTGTTTAATGAAAGAAATAAAGTGAATTGTGTGTACTTTTGAAGTACACAGCATGTACTGACCATTTTAGTACTCTTTTTAAGCAGCCACTAGGTCACCCCCACACGGCCGTGTGCATGGCTGCTACAAGGCCAGCACCCGGCTACCTATAGTAACCGAGTACATGGCGTGTACTCAAAATGTACATGGAGGATACATAGAAAATTTCTAGGATTTCCAATTTCTCAAAAATGACCAGAAAAGGAATAACATTCCTGAAAAAAAAATATGGGTTCTTAAAACATTATTTAGAAATGGCCCCTAGGGGATGGAATGGAAACTACATGAGAAAAAATATTCAATGTAGTTATTTCCCTCCTATGAAAGATAATGATGTTTGATCTGGATCTGTGACTGGTGTGGAGAAACTTATAAATATACCCGGACAACATAAATAGGTTATAAACAATAACCTTACCCATATGGAGAATCCTAATCTGCAACATGGATGAGCTATGTTAGATCAATTTATTTTGCAACCGCCTCCATCATTTAATGGGACTACAAACACATTCATAGCGCAGTAGTGGATATGTTCTTTAGACAAGATATTTTGTACCTTGATAAGTAAAAAGAGAGAGAAGTATTTCATGGTCATTTATCACTTGTTGACAAATGCTGAACAATGGTGGTCACTAATTAAAATCAAAAATGAGGAGGAATAGATATAAAACATATAATGGTTGAATCTAATGAACCATTCATAGAGAAATATTTCCCTCATAAATAGTGGGCAGATATGGATAGGAAATATATATATTGGAGGAAAATGATAATGAGAATGTTTCAAAGTATGAATCTAATTTTAAAAGGATAGGAATACATGTCACAGACTGCATACATAATACAATGATCAAGATTGATGGATTCTTTGATGGTTTAAAACCATTCCTTCGAGGGGACTTGTATCCCAAATTTTATCATTATATGAATATATAGTCTCAAGTGTTATCAAGAAATGAAATGAAATATCTATATATTATGATTTTAAGGGAACGAAAGTGATGAATATGGATGATGAATGATATGAAAATGAATGTAAGGAAATTGGCAAGAGGGGAAGATTTGGCATTCGTCCCTATGATAAATTTGGAAGGAAACACCCTAGTGCCTGCTTAAAAGGAAATGGGGTGTGATATAAATGTGGATAGAAAGTCCACCATAATGGTGGATTTAAGATGAAGAAAGAAGATATTAATTTCACTACTATAATTGTTGGGAGATGGGACACTATGCTAATCATTGTCCAAATCATCAAGGAAACATGCCTCATAAATGGCTAAGGGAGTAGGGAAAATCTTATGTGATCACAAATGATGATATTGTAGTTCCTAATGACATACTAAAAGATACTTTAATTGTTTCGTCAATCTTAGTGAATTCATTATTTGATTATGGATCATTCAATCCATTCATACCTTCCCAGTTTTCCATGAAAATTATATATTTCTAATTTGATTTAATAATGGAGTTATCAGTCAAAACTCTTAAGGGAAATATCATTAAAAAACATTTGTGTCAAGCAGTCCCCATTATAATATATAAACATTCTTTATCGACTAATTTTATTTTCAAACCCATTATTGAATTTTTTATAATTCTTGGTATGGATTGACTTTCGAACTATGATGAAATAATTTATTGAAAGAAGAATGTGGTTAATGTTTTTTGGAAGATGTGGAATCCCTTATCATTAGGGAAGAAACATCACTATCTAATTATTATCTACAACTACCCCTATAGATCTACTGAACTCAATCATTGGGGGGGGGGGAAGTGAAGAAAATAACTATGGGTGAGTAAAGCAATGTTCAAATATAGGATGTGCCTATTATGAAAGAATATGTTTATGTGTTTCCATAAGATTTACCTATACATCCTCCATAGCGGGAAATTGAGTTTTACATTTATTTAATTCCATGTTCAAGGCCTATATCAAGGACCCCTTATAGATTTTATACTATGGAATTAGTGTAACTGAACAAAAAACTAAGGGAATTGACTGCTAAAATATTTATTCACCCTAGTGTCTCTCCATGGGGATCCCCTATTCATTTCATCAGTAAGAAGGATGGATCTAGTAGTTTTTGCATTTACTACAGGGATATCATTGTTATAACAATAATGAGCAGTTATCCTCTATATTGTATTTATGATTAATTTGATAACATTCTAGGATATCAATATTTTTTGAATATTGACCTTTGATCTGGATATCATCGGTTACATGTGATGAAGGAAGACATTCCAAAAACATCATTTCAAAGTAGGTAAGGGCATGGAATGTTTACAGTAATTCCATTTGTATTGACTAATGTATCCTCAATTGTTTACGATCTAATGAATATATTTTTCAAGGAATGTCATGATGACTTTTTGGTGGAATTTATTGATGATATCTTGGTATTCTCCAAAATCTACGAAGATCATGAAATTCACTTGTGCGCTATTCTGAATACTCATAGATGATATCACTTTTTTGATAATTTAACCCAATGTGAATTTTATATTCAACCAGCTTCCTTTTCATGGCCAAATTTTCTCTATGGATGGAATATCTATTGAGCCTGTGAAGGAAAATGTAGTAAAAGAATTTCCTCCATTGATCATAACTGAGATATGTGGTTTTATTAATTTTGTAGGATAGTATTAGTGTTTACTTCAAATTGTCTCTCTATTTGGATAACCCATGGATCTAGAATACATGTAAAGGGGTTAATTTCATATGGAAAAAAATTATGAGGATTATTTTGTATAATTTAATAAGAGATTATTGAATGATCTGATCCTAACTCTACCATTGTGGATTGATGGGTTTGTGGTCTATAATGATGAATCACAGATAAGAGTTGATTGTGTCCTTATACAGAAATAAATATTTTTTTCCTCTGGATCAAGGAAGTGAAAAATTCATGAAAAACATGTCCTACTCATGATCATGAGTTAATAGTTGTAATCTTTTCTCTAATGATATGGATACATTATCTTTATGGAGAAAAAGAGAGATATATACATATCACAAGAGTCTGAAGTATCTCTTCTCACAGAAAGAACTCAACATGAGGAAAGGAGATGGCTCAAAATACTCAAGGATTATGATTGTTCCATACACTAAAACCCTCAAAAGGCAAACATGTTAGTTGATGCATTGCATATGAGGGATCATGAAGTTCTAATAAAAATGAGGTCTCAAAAGGGTTTTTTGTACATGGATCTAGAAATGATGGACATGGGAATTATCAAAGAAGTTGAAACGTCATTACTTAATCAATTGGTATCCCTAAAATATTTATTAGAAATAATTAAAAGATATTAACCTTATTATGAGAACCATCAAAAGAAAATTAATTCTATAAAACATGGGAAGTTGGATTACTTCATACGTTATAGCATCCTGCCTTTTTATCACATAAAATTTCATTGCATTTTACAAATATGAGGATCTTTAAGGTTTAGTGTCTTGGAAACCAGGAACATTAAACATGAAAACATAAAACATTCTTCTAAAACACTTGAAAGGCTTCTCCTCATGTTCATCCTAGGTTCATTAATGCATCACATAACCTGGGTACATACATCAAAAGAAAGGGTGAGCAAAAATCCCAGTAAGGGAAACAAGAGAAACATTTTTACATGTGAACTTGAGATACTTCAATAAGGTCATGAAAATAACTTTAAGGCATGAGAATGAAATCCTGAGGCATATCATAACAAAAATAACATTTTCATAACTTGAAGATGTGGATACATCATTTAACATAGACAATTATTAACATATTACCAAGGTCCATCCCCAAGGTGTCATTTTAAAATTACCAAGGTTATTCACCAAGGTATAGTGAAAATTGTAATCTCTAGTGGTTACATCATTACCCAATGAATTGGATCACTATCAGGGCGCACCCTTAAATTTGCCTTTGTTATCATGGGAGCCACATATATCATCATCAAACATTTCATAAATAACCCATATAGCATAAAATAAATGGGTTTCATTTCATAATCATATCGTTTTAAAAACTGCTTTAAAGGCATGATCTTTACGTCACATTAAAACCCACAGAAAAGGAAGGTGGGTCTCATGTATGTAAATCCCAGAATTTAAAATAGAAAAACTTGGTATATATGTGAATACCCCTATAGAAGATAGAGCATTGAGTATTCACTTAATAATATAAAATAACTTTAGAAAAAGAGAGAGACATTTGGAGACGGAAATTCTGCAGCATAACGGCTATGTTACAAGGTTTTAGAAGACATTAGAAAGAGAGGGAAAATTGGTCAAACATTCATAAATGACCCATAAAACAGTAGATAGACAGAATAATAAGGACACATGATCATGGTAATGAAATTTCATGTACATACCATTTGAAATGAAAAACATGGAAGGAAGACAAAAATTAGATTTCTCCTATGAAAGTCCGGCAGCCTAACTGCGTTACTTAAACATCAACAAAAATGATTTGAAAAGATCAAATACGGTCTCTCATCATGTGAACATAAGAGTTCAGTATGATAGATATAGATATAATGCCCCAACAAAATTAAAAAGTAACATGAAAGACTTGACATGAAAGTAGAACTTTGAAAAGAATGAGAAGGGAGAATGAATCCCCTAAACAATTCGGCAGCCTAACGGCGCCTCTTAAAACTTCATAATACTGAATTCAAGAGATAAAATGGGGTCTCTCATAATATGAACATAAGATTCCAGTATGATAGATATAGATATCATTCCCCAACATAACAAAAAGTAACTTGAAATAATTGACATGAAAGTAGAACTTCAAAACGAGAAGGGTGAAGAACCACTTAAAAATTTGGCAGCCTAACAGCGCCACTTAATGCTTCAAAATACTGAATTGAAGAGATAAAATGGGGTCTATCATCATATTATCATAAAACATCCGTATGATAAATTTAGTGATCATACCCCAACATAATAAAAAGGAACTTGAAATACTTTACATGAAAATAGATCTTGAAAAATGAGAAGGGAGAAAGAATCCGTCACAAAAATTTCGGCAGCCTAACGACACAACTTAAAACATCATAAAACGAAATAATGAGAGTAAGATGGGATCTCTCATTACATGAACATGAAAAGGGCAGTAGGAGGAGTATAAAAGAACATCCTCCAACATAAGAACATGGAGCATAAAAGGAATGACATAAAAGAGATTACTTGAAATGAAAGAGAGAGGTCTGATCCCTTACCTTAAAACGTAACTCTAAAAACTCAAAGGTTGGGACCTTGAGGGCTTGGGGGCACCATGGGAGGACTTCTTGGGAGGTAATGAGACCCGAACATCGTTGGGGGAGAGTGGGGAGTCGAAAGGATGAGAGGATTTCTTGGTATTTATAGGGAAAGTGAGGGGACAAGGCAATAATGGCCAAGGGACACCTCAAAAGTGGTTTTCTCAAAAGCATGGGCCCTCCCATGGTACTTTCCATGGTGTTAGGACACATGGGGCCCCCATTACAATAATTCATCACCTTTGTCCGGCCATCCCTTAAAATATCTCATTACATCATCATGACATAGTTATGAGATCATTAAACATACCAAAACCCTAAAACTGTATTTTTACTATTCACTGAAAATCCAACTTTCTCAGAAAAATCCCAAAATTTCACCTTAACCAAATATCAATGATCTGATTTCAAAAATGAACTTCATTTTATAAATATAATTTTTTAAATATTTTTAATTTAATTTTTAAATAAATACACTGTTCACCGAAAATTCATTTTTTCAGAAAAAACCCCAAAAATTACCATAACATAATATCGGTGCTCTGAGTTCAAAAATGAAATCCATTTTATAAAAATAATTTTTTTCTAAATATTTATAATTTAATTTTTAATTAAAAAACACTATTCACTTTAAAAAACAAATACTTGAATAACAATTTATGAAACTGTTATTTAACCATTTTATTGAATCTCATTACTTAATCAAGGTGCCTAGACTATATTAATACTTTTTTAAGTGAGATTACTCAGCCATTTGGACACATTACTAATCCTAATCATAAAATCATTATTCATATTTTACTATTCATCAAAAATCAAGTTGATCTTAATGGACTCTAAATTTCGTACTGAACATAATTGTAGAAGACCATTTTTTGAAAATCATTACACATTTTTAATTATTTATCATTTACATAAACATTTTTAAAATATCATTTTTCTAAAATTCATCAAAAATATGCATACTATATTTATCCGGTCATTTAAAAATTCATAAACTTCATCATAAGAAGAAATCCCAATTTTTATTTAAAACAAAGGATTACACAAGGCAGTTACGGTCTCCTCACATAGCCCCTTATCACACCAGCATAGGACCTAAGTGTAAGGTGTGCTAAGGTGAGAGAATCTGAGGGAGGCTCGGCTAACATCGCACGAGTAGTAATTTCTATCAGTTTGAACTTCTCGCAAAGGTGATTCCGTTCTTGCTTCACACGATGAAGTTCGGCTTGGGTTTGGTCTAGAGCAAAGCCCAGTGGTGCTACCTCCTTCCCATGTTCTGTTAGATGGGATTCAATCGGTCCAAGACTACTGGGTGAGGCCATCAAATATTCTTTCTATAATAATTAACCAAGATTACTTGTATTTAGAGACAATAATCAAAACGTTTAGTTTCCAACAGTAATATTGACCAATGGTCATATAACTGTCTAAACCCAACGGTCTCATTTTAATTATAATCATGTTATCAAATGAAACATTTTTGTTGAGTATAAAAATAAATAAAATAACACATAAAATTAGAAAACACGATTTATTCAAAATTTCGGGTCGTTACATTCATCCCCCCTTAAGAAATTGCGTCCTCGCAATTTTTAAAATTGGGTTTTGAAATTTCATTGAAAGTCCCACATCAGAAAAGGAGTCAGTAAAATTATTACTTTAAAATAAGGAAAGGGAAGTACAATGGTCACCCGAGTTAACCCACACTAGGATTCCATGTAGGAAAACATGGAAATGGAAGAAAAACAAAGGGTCAAGTTCTGGGGGAGAGTGATAGAGAAAATTGTTAGGAGAAAGTTAACCATAAGAAAATCCCAAACTTATGATGTGTGTAAACGGTATTTGATTACCTAGTAGGAAACGTAAACCAACAACGTTTTTGTTTTACATTCCTTTTCATAATTTTGAGGAATTCATTTACAACATACAAAAAAAAACAGAAGAATATATACCTATCTTCATGTAGAATTTCATCTTTTAATAAGTTTCTACCCAAAACTAATCTTTTCTCCAAGCTATGAGAATTCAAAACTACTTGGTCACATCAGAACACAAGAATCATCTTCATAATCCACAAAAGATTAACTATCTATTTCTTCTATCATTAAACATTATCCCAAAACAGAAAGGGTAAGGTAAAACACCTCTTCAAAAAGAAAGAATCCCATAGGAATTGAAACTACTTTTAAATCATCAAAGTTCCATGGTACTACACATAGTTCATCATTGACCATTCCATAAATAACGGTCATTAAGATTCCTCAAAATAAGCCAAACTAATATTGAAACCCAAATACAAGAAGGATTTGATAACATAGTCTTCCAAAATAAACATCATTGTTCATCTCCAAACAACATCAACCACTCCTAACATCTTATAACAAAAGTATCTAACCTAAACATATTTTACCCAAGATATGATAATCATTCCCATAAATAACATAAATTATTATAAGTCCACCTTAAATTCATCGATTTTTCAAAATATAAGTCAACCTTACTCCTCAATGAAAATACCGTAGTAATATATTTACCTCGATCATATAAGGTCCCCAAAATAGTGAACGTCTTCCAAAATAATAATCATCTTTTAATCCCCTAATCATCTCTGTCATATTAATACGGCAATTGTCGCATTTCCTATCACATTGGTTGTTGGGACATGTTCTTCCATTTCCCATAATTAACTAAGAATAGAAAGTATAATTAGGCGCTTAAATACTTAGCTAATAATCATGAGAAGGAACATAAAGAATATAAGGATAACTTGTAGAAGAAAAGTATACCCTAACTTGTGATCCCATAGGTTATCATCTAGGTTATCCATGATCATATATTCTTATGTGAATATTTTTTTTATTTTATCTTTGTTTCTTTAACAATGGTTCATAATAAGCTTATGAATTTACCAAAGCATATCCCCTGGGAGTGTCGTAACCAAGAGTGCAGCAGGGCCCATTGCCGTGTACCAATTCCTGTTTGAGTCTAGCTCAAAGAGGTGTTTTCGGGTTTTACCCCTATGTACATCTGTACCAGAGCCACCTCTACCTGCTCGTATCCAGACAGGGATGTATTTTCTTGGAAACCCATTACTCAATACTCACCAAAATACCAGGAAGATTTCCTATATATACAATTTTCTATAGGCTTATTCCTAAAGTTTTCATATCCTAATTTCCACAAATAACTAAACCATCCTTTGATACCAACTATAGCATCCTGCCTTTTTATCACATAAACTTTCATTACATTTTACAAATCCAAGGATCTTTAAGGTTTAGTGTCTTGGAAACCAGGAACTTTAAACATGAAAACATAAAACATTCTTCTAAAACACTTGAAAGGCTTCTCCTCATGTTCATCCTAGGTTCATTACTGCATCACATAACTTGGGGACATACATCAAAAGAAAGGGTGAGAAAAATTCCCAGTAAGGGAAACAAGAGAAAAATTTTTACATGTGAACTTGAGATACTTCAATAAGGTCATGAAAATAACTTTAAGGCATGAGAATGAAATCATGAGGCATATCATAAGAAAAATAACATTTTCATAACTTGAAGATGTGGATACATCATTTAACATAGAAAATCATGAACATATCACCAAGTACCATCCCCAAGGTGTCATTTGAAAATTACCAAGGTTATTCACCAAGGTATCGTGAAAATTGTAATCACTAGTGGTTACATCATTACCCAATGCATTGGAGCGCTATCAGGGCGCACCCTTAAATTTTCCATTGTTATCATGTGAGCCACATATACCATCATCAAAAATTTCATAAATAACCCATATAGAATAAAATAAATGGGTTTAATTTCACAATCATAACGTTTTAAAAACTACTTTAAAGGCATGATCTTTACATCACTTTAAAACCCACAGAAAAGGAAGGTGGGTCTCATGTATGTAAATCCCAGAATTTAAAATAGAAAAACTTGGTATATATGTGAATACCTCTATAAAAGAAAGAGCTTTGAGTAATAACTTAATAATATAAAATAAGTTTAAAAAAAGAGAGAGACATTTTGAGACGGAAATTCTGCAGCATAACGGCTATGTTACGAGGTTTTAGAAGACATTATAAAGAGAGGGAAAATGGGTCAAACATTCATAAATGACCCATAAAAGAGTAGATAGACAGAATAAGAAGGACACATGATCATGTTAATGAAATTTCAAGGACATACCATTTTAAATGAAAAACATGGAATGAAGACAAAAATTAGATTTCTCTTATGAATGTTCGGTAGCCTAATGGCGTTACTTAAACTTCAACAAAAATGATTTGAAAAGATCAAATAGGTTCTCTCATCATGTGAACATAAGAGTTTCTTAGGATAGATATAGAGATAATGCCCCAACATAATTAAAAAGGAACTTGAAAGACTTGAAATGAAAGTAGAACTTTGAAAAGAATGAGAAGGGAGAAAGAATCCCCTAAAAAAATCGGCAGCCTAACGACGCCTCTTAAAACTTCAAAATAATGAATTGAAGAGATCAAATGGGGTCTCTCATCATATGAACATAAGAGTCCCGTATTATAGATATAGAGATCATACCCCAACATAACCAAAAGGAACTCGAAAGAATTGACATGAAAGTAGAACTTCAAAAAAACGAGAAGGGTGAAGAACAACTTAAAAATTTGGCAGCCTAACGATGCCACTTAAAGCTTCAAAATACTGAATTGAAGAGATCAAAGGGGGTATCTCATCATATTATCATAAAAGATCAGTATGATAAATTTAGAGATCATACCCCAAAATAATAAAAAGGAAATTGAAATACTTTACAAGAAAATAGAACTTGAAAAATGATAAGGGAGATAGAATTTGTTACAAACATTTCTGCATCCTAACGGTGCCACTTAAAACTTCATAAAACGAAATAATGAGAGTAAGAGGGGATCTCTCATTATATGAACATGAAATGTGCAGTAAGAGGAGTATAAAAGAACATCCTCCAACATAATAACATGGAGCATAAAAGGAATGACATAAAAGAGATTACTTGAAATGAAAGAGAGAGGCTGGATCCCTTACCTTAAAACGTAACTCTTAAAACTCAATGGTTGGGACCTTGAGGGATTGGGGGCACCATGGGAGGACTTCTTGGGAGGTAATGAGACCAGAACATTGTTTGGGGAGAGTGGGGAGTCGAAAGGAAGAGATGATTGCTTGGTATTTATAGGGAAAGTGAGGGGACAAGGCATTAATGGCCAAGGGACACCTCAAAAGTGGTTTTCTCAAAAGCATGGGCCCTCCCATGGTACTTCCCACGGAGTTAGGCCACATGGGGCCCCCAATAAAATAATTAATCACCTTTGGCCGGCCATCCCTAAAAATATCTCATGACATCATCATGACACAGTTATGAGATCATTAAACATACTGAAACCCTAAAACTGTATTTTTACTATTCACTGAAAAATCAACTTTCTCAGAAAAATCCCAAAATTTCACCTTAACCAAATATCAATTCTCTGATTTCAAAAATGAAATTAATTTTAGAAAAATAATTTTTTAAACATTTTTAATTTAATTTGTAAATAAATACACTATTCACCAAAAATTCATTTTTTCAAAAAAAAACCCAAAAATTACCATAACATAATATCGGTGCTCTGAGTTCAAAAATGAAATCCATTTTATAAAAATAAATTTTTTTAAATATTTTTAATGTAATTTTTAATTAAAAACACTATTCACTTGAAAAAACTAATACTTGAATAATAATTTATGAAACTGTTATTTAACCATTTTATTGAATCACATTACTTAATCAAGGTGCCTAGACTATATTAATACTTTCTTTAAGTGAGATTACTAATCCATTTGGACACATTACTATTTCTAATCATAAAAGCACTAATTATATTTTACTATTCATCAAAAATCAAGTTGATCTTATTGGACTCTAAATTTCGTACTGAACATAATTGTAGAAGACCATTTTTTGAAAATGATTACACATTTTTAATTATTTAAGGTTTACATAAACATTTTTAAAATATCCTTTTTCTAAAATTCATGAAAAATATGCATACTATATGGTGGGATATCCTGAAGAGTGAAATTATATATTATGTATCAAGATGTTTAGTATTTCAACAAGTGAATGTCGAACGACAACATCATTGATGAGTCATTCAACCTATAAATATTCCTACATGGAAATGGGAGGACATCACCATGGATTTTGTCAATGGATTACCTAAAACTCCAAGAAATATTTATGTAATATGGGTAATTTTGGATCAAGTTACGAAATCTTCACATTTCCTCACTATAAGGTATGATCTCCCATAAGAGTGACTATATTGAATCTATATCAATGAATTTATGAATATTTATGGAGAACCTATCTCAATTGTTTCTGATTGTGATCCACGTTTTACATCAGAATTGTGGAAAATCATTATAATTATTTGGATACTGAACTTCGATTGAGTACTTCTAATCACCCACAAACTAACGGGCAATCATAAAAGATGATCCGAACCATAGAGGACATGTTGAAATCATTTTTAAATGACTTTCAAGTTATGTCAGATCAATATTAAACTTTAGTGTAGTTTTAATACAATAATTGTATCCATTCATGTATTAAAATTCCACTAAATGATGCATTGTACAGAAAGAGATTTCATACACCAACATGTTGGGATGAAGTAAGAGAAATGAAGCTTGTGGCCTTATAGCATGTAGAGGAAACAACATCGAAGATAAATTCTATTCATGGTCATAACAATTCATCTCAAGGAAAACAAAAAAGCTATTGGGATAATTGAAGGAAGGATTTGGAATTTGAAATGGGAGATCATGTTTTCTTGAAAGTGTCTCGATGCAGGGATGTTATAAGATTTGGGATGAAATGGAAACTGAGTCCTAGGTATATAGGCCCATAATAAATTATGTAGAAAATTGGTCATGTGTTATATCATTTGGTTATGCCGCCTAGCCTATCAAATGCACACAATGTGTTCCATGTCTCCTTGTTGAGGAAGTACATGCAAGACCAAATGCATATCCTCGCTTCTAAAGTTATAGAATTGGAACCTAACCAATCATACTATGAGGATCCTATCCATATTATAAACACTAAAAAATATTTGATGATGAATCGAATGAGTCGACTGGTAAAGATTCTTAGGAAAATCAAAAAATCAAAGAGGAAACATGAGAGCCTGAGTAACTTATGATGAATAACTACCCAAATCATTTTATGAGGTAACATTTTAATAATTTCCAGGACAAATTTTTTGGAAGTATGGGATAATGTAACCCCCCAAGTTCTTGAAAAAAAATTTAATATTGAATGCATGAAACACTGAGTCTCTAATAAACCACTTTTTTATAACTTTTCGAGTAAGCATAATATTTCCACCTCTGTGGTTTGAATATCAAAAAACTGACATTCACAGTTGTGTTCAGTAATATATTTATATTATGATAATAAAAACATAATTTTTGATGGATAGTAGCATACAATTATGAATATTAATATTCCCATTATTAATATTCAATCATATTACTATTTTATTTTCATGTTTTTATAATATAATGATATCTTGACTAATTCTTCAAGGTGATATTAAAAAATTATAGTTTTAAATTTTTTATTTTTCAAATAACTTATCATTAATACTAATTAGAAAATTATTTTAAAAAAATAGACTTCACAAATAAAATTTACACGTAGAAAAATGGATAGGGTGAATTTTTTCTATATTTTTGAAATACTCGATTTATTTTTGAATAGTAAAATACGGTAATTTACCGTATATATAAATTATGAGTTAAATTAACTATTACTTGTATCATGGATGATGTAAGAACACTTTTTTCTAAATCACATGAAAATATTACTATTCATTGTAACAATAATCAATACTATTGGATGTCTTTGGAAAAATGCTGTTATAATATGTAAAATAATGGGAAAACCCTCCTCTCCATGACTGTAAAACTCCCCCTCACTCTCCCTTATGTTCACTCCAATAATCCATAATGATTCTAAAATTGCTACCCAAATACACTCCACCAGTAACTGACCACGTCCTGGAGCTCTTGGTCTTTCCAAAAGACCAAAACCCCTTCCCTTAAAGAGATTTTCAAAGAAGTTGATTCAAGAGCTAAATTCACATTCTATTTATTTCAATTTCATTAAATGTTCCTTTATATTGATATCATCTTCTCACCTCCTCTGTCCAAATTACCATGATAACTCTAGTATCATCTATATACTATAACTTTATCATGTGAGTTGAAGATCCATCATCAATATCCATACTCTCTCTCTTTTATTTTAGAAATGATATCATCATCCTTGAGGTGCCAATTTAAAAACTTCATGGATGACAAAGTTTTTTTCTCAATTTACCCATCAATACTTGTCATATAACCATTTTATGATTTAACAATGCTATAATATATGTATTATAACCTACTTAATATACATTAACAGGTATATGTACATAGTATTAATTTATATGACAAAACTAGTTCAGAATAATCCAAATACCGCCAAATAGTAAAAGTGATTCCCATTAATATTCCATCAATTGATTCATCTGTATACCATGTAAAAAACTGATATATATGATCATTAACACTTTTGGATGTTCATAAATAATATATAATTCCAATTCTGAAGAATTACATGCTTTCCACATGATCATCCAAACTCATATACAAATATATCAATCATGAAACCCATGGAAACAAACACTCTAGTACGACAGAATTAAATATTATAACCTATCAACAAGGACATAAATGAACTAAAAAAATTATAGTAAAAATATTAAATTTCTTAATGTTTATAATTAAGTTATTAATGATTCTATTTTCAAATTGCAGGACTATAATATCAAGTACAGAACATTCAGACTTAACGTAAGGGTTTTCCACCCGATCCTCCATTTTCATTCTAGTTACTTTAATTATCTACATAGCTTAATTAAATTATTATTCATTAATATGTTCTCATAATATATTCTATGAGAACTTTCAATTTTATGTACCATCTATAATCCTACATTCACTTTTGTGGAGTTGTATGTTTTTGAAAGATCTTTCAAAATTTCTTACTGAAATACAATCCTGATTCAAAGGAATTTCTCAAATTCTTACCTATTTTCAAGAGAACTCTATAATCTGATTTTAGAAACCAATATTTTTCATAAATCACATATTTTATTATCAAAATTTAAAATTTCTTAACTTATGGTTTTATATACATTATTTCCAAAGGAGGTCTTCTTTTCAAAGTAAAACGGTATTTATCTCAAGAATTACCCGATGATTTCATAATAGTATATTCATCAAATTCAACACTATTCTTGATTACTATGTATTATTGGGATTAATATTTATGATATCATCTACCACATTAAAATCAATGTTTTATGATTAGTTTGACTGTGGATATTCTATCTCAAAACCATTCACCATTTTACTCTAAATGGTTAGTGTTTATGTTTAATGTTCGAGGATGGTTATTTATGTTTCATATGTCAGTTTCATTATAAATATACATGATGATTATATTTATCCCCATTCATATGGGGAATGTATTGGAATTATTATTTGATGTTTGGGGAGCTCTATATCCCATCGATGCATCAGTATGTCTCATGATACAAATTTAAATGGAGTTGGCTGAGGCCTTCAAATTTTTTAGAAATAGTTTTTGATGAGGCCTTAATAATTTTTAGATGCCTTGGATGAGGCCTTGATGGTTTATTTCAGAATGTTCTAAATATTCATTTCCCACATTATGAAGCTATAAAATCAAAGATAATGAAATTATTAGACTAGTATGATACCCATAATTAGGTTTTATTATGTAAATATTTACTCAACTCATTTTCTTCCATATTATGTTCATGTTTTTATTTTAAAGAAATGTGTTTTAAATTATTCAACAGGCCTAATGTTTATGTTATATTACATTTTATTGCTTAATACTACTAAGAATTTTAGGTCACCCCTTTCTTATGTTTCATAGTCTCGGGATATGGGGATGTTTATTATAAATGACATACAAGGATAAGCTTATAGTTTTCAATGATCCCAATAAAGCTTATATGTTGTATTTATTTTCATGTTGTAATGTTGAACTTATGTATGTATCATGTTTCAAAAACTACTAAACTACACTGTCCTTCTGGATGCATATTCCATGTTTATATTCTAATGTAATAAAATAAGACATTGGCTCTAGGAAACTGGGTTTGGGTCCTTACAGTTAGTATAAAAGGACGTTTATTATAAAAAATGGAATATAGATTTAGAAAACATAGATTATGAAATAAAACCGTAAGATAGTCTTTGAGTACAAACATACAAGAACATCAATGAATTTTTGGTAATGAATGGATTATGTGGATCCTTCTAGAAAATAATTCTCTATCTCGATACTACAAGTGGACGAGGTTCTGGACCAAATATACCTCAAAGTGAGAACTCTTACAAAGTGTTTCAGGCATGACCTAGGGTATCTGGGTACACAACAACAGGCCTTATTGATCGCCTGTTTTAACACTCTCTATGGATATTCTTAGCATAATTCACATTTTCATTACAAGCCCTTATGAAGGATTTAAATGTAAATTTTCACTCAAAGAAACCATGTTTATGATTATGAGATTATATATTATTAAAATTTAAATTTCTACTATGTATTTTTCTATGTTGAGATTATATAGTATTATTCATATCCTAATATAGTTTATTCCATTATTTATAAAATTCTCTTAGTGGAAGGAATTGAAACCGCATGAATACACATATCCCATATAGGAGATCCCCTCTTGAGAAAGATAATGATATTCGCTCTGGAGATAGGACTGATGTGGAGAAACTTATAACTATACTAGGACAACTTACTCGGGTTATGAATAATTACCTTACCATTATGGAACATCCAGATCTTCAAAATGGAGGAATTATGTGAGATCGATTTATGTGACAACATCCTCCATCATTTAATGGGACTACAAACCCATTCGTAGTGGAGGAGTGGATAAGATCCTTATAGAATATATTTCTTTCCTTGGGATGTAATGAAAGGGAGAAGTTTGTTATGGAAATTTATTATCTGTCTGGAGATGTTGATCAATGGTGGTCACTAATTCAAAACACAATGGCAGAGGAAGAGAATAAAAACATGGAATTGAGTGAATTTAATGAACTTTTCTTAGATAAATACATACCTCGTGAAAAGTGACCAGATATGGAAAGGATGTTTATAAATCACTGGAATAATGAGGATGATATTGTCGGAATGTATTAAGCTAACATCACATGGTTAGCAAGACATGTCACAGACTATATACGTAATCCAAGGAGAAAGATATATCAAATATTTGATGGATTAAAACCATTTCTCCCAAGGGCTAAAAACATCCAATGTTTCTCTTCATATGAAGATATATTCTCTAGTGCTATCAAGACAAACAAGTAATTCTCTATGTTTAATGATTTTTATGGAAAGAAAGGGAAGAAGAGTGATACTGAAAACTCTAGATTAGGAAATCAGGAAACTGGGAAGAAGGGAATATTTGACCTTCCACCCTGTGATAACTGTGGATGAAAACACCCCAGTACCAACTTAAAATGAAAATGTGTGTGCTAAAAATGTGGGCATAAAGGCCATCATTCTTGTGTTTTAAAGGGGATGAAATAATTTATTTATTTTCAATTCTATAATTGTAGGGATATGATACATTATATTAATTATTTTCTAATATATTAAGGAAATGTGCCTCAAAAATGTCCAAGGGAGTAGGGAAAAACTTATGTGATCAAAAATGTTGATATCATAGTTCCTAATGACGTGGTGGAAGGTACATTAATTGTTTATTCAAAATTATCCAATTCATTTTTTTTTATTCTAGATCATCACAATCTTTCATATCTTCCTAGCTTTCCAAGAAAATTATATATTTCCAATTTTATTTAATAAGGTAGTTATCAGTCAAAACTCATAAGGGATGTATCATTGTAACAAAGTTGTTTCAGGAAGTCCCCATTAGGAAAAATAAATGGCTTTATCTATTGATTTTATTATCAAACCCACGATTGGCATTGATATAATACTCGGTATGCATTGTCTTTTGAAAAATGATTCAAAACATTATTATATGAAGAATAAGGCTAGAAGATTTTAGAATGATTTGGAATACCTTATCATTAGGGAAGAAACATAACCATCTTATGCTCATTGAGATCCATGATATGTAACTCTACTAAATTCAATTATTGTAGAGGAATGTAAGGAAATGACTATGGTTGAGGAATGGAATATTAAAATAGAGGATGTACCTATTTTGAAATAACGTGTTTATGTGTTTCTAGAGGATTTACTTGTACATCCTCTATTGTGGGATATTTAGTTTTCCATTGATTTAATTCCTTGTTCAACACCTATATCAAAGACCCCTTATATAATTGCCACTATATAATTAGTTGAACTAAAAAAATGAACTAAAATAATTGAGTGATAAATGATTTATTCTCCCTAGTGTCTCTCCATGGGGATCCCCTGTTCTTTTTTCAATAAGAATGATGGATCTATAAGGTTTTTCATTTACTATAGGTAGATCAATGTTTGAACAATAAATAAAATGTATCCCCTACATTGTATTGATGATTTATTGGATCAAAATCATAGAGATAAATATTTTTCTAAGATTTACCATTGATATGGATATAACTAGTTTCTTATGAGGGAGGAATACATTCCAAAAATTGCATTTTGAACCAGGTGTGGAAATTACGAGTTTAAAATAATGCCTTTTTTGATGACTAATTCACCAGTTGTATTCATAAATCAAATGAATATATTATTCTAGTAATATGTTGATGAATTTTTTTGTGGTAGTTATTGATGATATCGTGGAATACTATAAATTCTATGAAGATAATGAAAATCACTTATGCACTGTTCTGAAGACTCTTAGAAGAAATGATTTATATGAGAGGTTTATCAAGTGTAAATTTTGGCTTCAATTAACTTCCTTTCTTGGCCAAAACGTCTCTATGGATGTAATATCTATTGACCCATCAAATACAAAGGATGTGCAACAATGGCCTACTCCAATGAACATATATGAGGTATGTATTTTTATTGGTTTAGCAGGTTATTTTCAGCATTTCATTCAGAACATCGCCAATTTAGACAACCCAATGACAAATCTTACACGTAAAGGGGTTATGTTTGTATGGAAAAAAATGTGAGGAATGTCTCTATGGTTTTAAGAGGACATTAGTGAATTAATCGATCCTATATCTAATATCAGGGAATGATGGGTTTGTGATCTATAGTGATTCATCAATGAAAGGACTTGGTTATGTCCTTATGTTGAATGATAGAGTTATTACCTATGCATCAAGGTGGTTAAAATTTCATGAACAAAACTATACTACCCACAATCTTGATTTTGAAGCTATAATATTTTCTCTACAGATATGGAGAAATTATCTCTATGTATAAAAATGAGAGATATATATGTATCAAAAGAGTCTGAAGTATATCTCCTCATAGAAAGAACTCAGCAAGAAGAAAAAGAGATGGATCAAACTACTCAAAGATTATGATTGTTTCATGCACTACCATCCAGGAAAGTAAAACAATGTAGTAGATGCACTTTGTAGGAGGGATCTTGGTGTTCTCCACAAAATTAATATTGACAAGGATCCTTTGTACATGGATCTAGTAAGGATGGAAATGTGAATTATCAAAGAAGTTAAAACATCATTAATTTTTCCATTGGATACCCAACCATATTTATTAGAAAGGATTAAAATCTATCCTATTGATTATGAGAAACAACAAAAGAAATTTAATGTACTGAAAGATGAGAAGTTTGATGATTTTGTAGGTGAAGATAGAATTCTGAAATTTGGGAAGATTCTATGTGTACTCTCTATACCTGAGTTGAAAAGGTAGTTATTGGATGATGCTCATATCTCAAATTTCTCTATACACCCTGGTAGAACTAAAATTAATAGTGATTTGAATGAAAATTTCGAGTGGGATAACATGAAGATGGAAATTGTTGATTATGTGTTAAGATATTTAGTCTGTCAACAAGTGAAGGTTGAATGAAAACATCCTAGAGGAGTTATGTAACCTCTATCAATTCCTTCATAGAAATTGGATGACATCACCATGTATTTTGTTACTGGATTTCCCAAAACAACAATAAAGACAAATTCAATATGGGTAATTGTGGATCGAATTACAAAATCGACACATTTTCTTGCTATAAGGGATGATTTACCACTAGAGAGCCTATCACGACTCTATACCATTAATGTTGTGAGAATTTTTGTACCTCCTATCTCAATTGAATATGATCATGATCCAAATTTACATCGAAATTACAGAAAATATTAATAATGATTTGGATACTACGCTTTGATTGAGTACTTCTTATCCCCCACAAACTGATGGGAAATCAGAAAAGATGGCCCCAACCATAGAGGACATTTTGAGATCATGTTCACTTGACATTCAAGGTATGTCAGATCAATATGTACCATTAGTGTAGTTTTCCTAATATAATAGTTTTCATTAAAGTATTTATATCATATGAATCATTTTATGTAAAGATATGTCATACACAAACTTGTTGGGATGAAGTTGGAGAAAAGAATCTTATGGGCCCAGAGCATGTAGAGTATACAACAGCAAAGGTAAATACTATACAATTACATATCAAAGCATCTCAAAGCATACAAATAAATCTATTCTAACAATCAATGGATAGTTTGGAATTTCGAGTGGGAGAGCAGGTTTTCTTGGAAGTATCTCCAATGAAGAGTGTTATAAGATTTGAGACGAAATGGAAATGAATCCCTAGGTACAAAATCCATTTTAAAATTCTAGGGAGAATTTGTTAGGTTTCATAACTTTTGGCTATGCTGCCTTGCTAGTCTAATGTACTCAATGTGTTCTATGTCTCATTGTTGAGGAAGTACATGTCAAAACCATTCATATCCTCACTTATGAAGGTATAGAATTAGAACCTAGCATATCTTAGTATGAAGATCCTATCTCGATTATAGATGTTCAAGGACAAGTGTTGAGTAATAATATTAATTGAATGGTAAATATACTTTATAAAACTCATAAAATTGAATAAGAAACATGGGATTTTGAGAAGATTATTATAAAGAACTACCCAAATCATTTTATGAGGTAACATTATAATAGTTTCTAGGAAGAAATATTTTTAATGAGGGCTTAATGTAATAGTCCAATATTTTTCAAATAAATTTAATATTAAATACATGAAACATTGAGTCTTTACAGAACAACACTTTGTTATAAACGTGCGAGTAAACATAAATTTTCCACCTTTGTGATTTGAATTTAGAAAAACTTACACACACGGTTCTGTTCAGTAAGATATTTAGAGTCAGATAAGATAGAGTTATTTTTTTGTGAATAGTAACATAACCTAATGAAGAGTACTATGAACCGTACAAATATTAAAAAATATTATTATTTTATTCTCTTATGGTTCTAAGATAATGTGATCTTGATTAATTTTTCAAGGTGGTATAAATTGAATTATACTTTTAAAATTTTTATTTTTGGAATAAATAATGATTAATTAAATTTTGAAAAAAATAGTTTCAAAAAATGGAGTTCATATTTGAATTATATTCATCAAAAATTGATTTGGATGAATTTCTGGTATTTTTCTGAAATAATGGAATTTTTTATGAATAGTAAAATATGGTAATCTACCGTATATATTCATTAATAGTTTAATTAAATATTTCTTATACCATGGATTATGTAAGAACAACTGGTTTGAACTCGGCTACACATATTACTATTGTGGGTCAGAAGAATCAATACCATTGATTTTATTTGGGAAACTAATAAAATAATGAGTACAATAATAGGAAAACCATCCTCTCACACAATAACTCCCCCCCTCACTCCATCTTTTATTCACTCCTCTTAGCCTTTAAGATCCTGAAAGTTCACCCCAAATACCCTTTTCTAGTCACACCCCAAGTCTATAAACACTTTCTATATTCAAAATATCAAAACCGTTTCCCTTAACTAGATTTTCAAGGAGGTGGATTTAATAGGAAATTTTACATTCTATTTATTTCAATTTCATTTCATGTTCATTTATATTGTTATCCTCTCCCCGCCTCCTTTGTCCAATTGACCATGAAACTCCAATATCATATATATATTTGAATTATATCATGTTAATTGAATAACCATTATCAATATCCTTACTCACTTTTATTTTATAAACAAAATCATTGTTTGTGAGGTGCCAATTCACAACCGTCATGGATGATGAAGATTTGTTCTTCAATTTCCCCATCAATAATAGACTTGAAACAATTTATTGTATAAACCTACATATATAATATTTATTATAACCTACATAATATTTATGAACCAGTATATGTGCCTAGTATTAATTATATGACACCACTATTACATAATAATCCAAATACCGCCAAATATTCTAAGTGTCTGTCATTAATATTTCATCGAAATATTCATCCTTATACCATGTAAAAAATTATATATAAACCATTAAAACATTTGAATTTTCATAAATAATATATATTTTCAATTCTAGAGAATTACATCCTTTCCTCATGAACATCCATACTCATATACAAATTTACTGATCATGATAACTAATGAAACAAACACTCAGGAATGATGAAATTCAATATTATAACAGATCAATAAGGAAATAAATGAACTATAAAATTATTATAGACAAAATATATTTCGAATATGTTATTAATTATTTTATTAAAGAGCCTAATTTTATATTCTAGGACCATATGTTCGAGAGCCGAACATTCGGGCTTAAGGTAAGGGTTTTCCACCCGAACCTCCATTTTCATTCAGGTTACATTAATTTTCTACATACCTATATTAAATTAGTATTCATTAATATTTACTCATCATATATTATATGATAATATTCAATATTTATGTACTAACCATAATCCAACTTTAATTTATGTGGAGTGATTTTTAAAAAAATGGTATTTCAATAATTCTTCCTGAAATATAATCCTCATTCAAGTGAATTTCAACAATTCTTGCCTATTTTCAAGGGCACTACACAATCTATTTTTAGCAACCATTATTTTTATAAAACCCTTATTATATTATTCAAATACCATCTTAATTTACTTTTAGTTTTATATAAATATTTTTCAAAAAAACCCTTCTTTTCAAATTAAGATTGTTTATCATAGGAATTACTTGTTGATTTCATAAGAGTATATCCATCTCTTTCAACAGTCTAGTTGATTATTATGTATTATTGGGATTGATATTTATGATATCATCAACCATATTTAATTGAAGGGTTTATGATTATTTTGACTATGTAGGTGCTATCTTAAAACCATTCACCATTTTATGTCAAATGGTTAGTGTTTTGGATTAATGTTTGGGGAAGGCTATTTATGTCCCGTATGTCAGTTTCATTAGGAATGTATATATTTTTTATTTTTAACCCCATTAATATGAGGAATACGTTGGACTTATTATATGATGGGTGGGTCCCGATATACTCCATCAATGCCTTGGTAGGTCTCATGAGACAAATATCTTTGGACTTGGTCGAGGACATTCCCATTTTTATATATGGTTTTGGCTGAGGTCATAATCATTTTTAGATGCGTTCATTGAGACCTTGATGGTTTATTTCAAAATTCCCACCATATGAATTTAATTCATTATAAAGCTATAAATTCTAATTTCATTATTTTATTAAACTAGTATAATACCCAAGATTATGTTTTATTTTATAAATATTTACTCAACTCATTTCATTCCATACTATGTTCATGTTTTTATTTTAAAGGCATGTGTTTTAAATTATACACCATGCAGAATATTTATGTTATCTTCCACTACATTTCCCAATAGTAGTGATTATTTGACCTCACCCCTTTATTGTGTTCCATTTTCTCATGATACAAGGAAGTTTGTTGTGAATGACCTTCCAGGATAAGATTTTTGTTTTGGATGTTCTCAATAAAACTTATATGTTGTATTTCATTTCATGTTATAATTTTGAACTAATTTATGTATCTTTTATCCAAAACTACTGAACTACTCTCTCCTTTGGGATGCATATTCCGTCATTATATTCCAATGTAATAAAATAAGGATCTGGATCGGGTTAATTTGGTTCTGGTCCTTGCAATCCCCTTTTCATTTTCTGAACAAGGCAATGTTCTACCCTTTTTACTATCGAAAGGAATGTTCTTTTATCCTCGTACAACATGTACGAGTATACCAACTATCAATTCTTCAAACCTCACATTTTCATTTGTTAAAAAAGATAATCACTAATAATTTTTTCAAAGTTATTTTCAAGGAAACATTAATTTAAATATGGTTTCAAAATTATTTTATATGTTTTCTGCGAAAACTATTTTCAAAATTTTTTTCAAGTCATATTTAGAAGTTTTTTATTTTATTTCAATGAAATGGTTTTTAAAACGTATAATGATTTATTTATATGTTTTCAAAGTATTTTCAAAGAAATTATTTTCAAAAAAGTCGTGATTTCTTTAAATTATTTCAAATTTTTCAAGGAAAAATTGTTTTTAAATTTTTTGAAACTTGTTTTAAAATTTTTGAAGGAAACAATATTTAAAAATTATTTGATGTCTTGTTTACATGTTTTTAACGTATTTTATATGAAAATTATTTAAAAAAAAATTATTAAATTTTTTTTTTATAAAAAGGGTATTTTCCTCAATAATCATTTTTATTGGATATTTCCAAATTACTTTCTATCTAAGATTAAATCTATTGATGGTGCTCATACCTTCTGTGAAATGATTTAAAGGATCCATTCAATTCCATTCAATGAATGAGTTATGATTAAGGTCATGGCCATCATGAAACCCATTCCTTATTCATGGGTAATAGGTTTATGAAACTCATTTCTCATTCATGGATTATATGCTTCTAAAACTACCTTCTTTTGATGGGTTATGATTCTAATGAAATTAATATGAAACCTATATATTTCCACATGTTATGACTTGTTTACATTTTTTTGAAACCCATTTCATTTCATGTGTTATGATATGTGATATGTTTATTTAAGATCTTTTTACACATGCATTGGGTAATGAAATTTATCTCATGAGATAATGATGGGAATCATGTTGAAAATCTTGATCCACTATGGGAAAACGGAGAATCTCAATCCCTTACAAAGAACAGACTTCTTCTAGGGATGGTGGTTTATCCCGCCCAGTTTGTGTAGTCAATATGATGACGTAATATCTGAGAACCCAATCCATTATGGGAATATGGGGAAATTTGATCCCTTGTAAGGAAATAACTATGACTAGGGATGGTGGTGTGTCCTGGCTAGTGGGTGTAGTTCCCATGGAGTGTCCTAATATGTTCTATAAATGTGTGTTCATCTTTAGAAAATGATATTACATGTTTATTTATTCTACAATTCCTTGAATTATTTCAATCTTATGCATTCATGTCTTATGTTGTTTCTTTCATATAAATCATGTCTTATGAATTTCCAATATTCAAGTCATGATTTCAGTTATGATCATTGATATATAGGTATGATATTTTATTTATAGGATCAAGTTCTCATACTCTTACAATCATGTTTAGGATTACATGTCTCCCTTGATTACCCTTATTGACCAATTGAGAAAAACCCTTTTATGTTTCCTTGCCTTGGGATATAATGATATGTATTATGTTTGATATGTTTAAGAAGTATTCTATTCATGATGAACCTAGTGGGAGAATATTTATCTCACAAATGTACCAGTGTTTATGTTTCCATGTTTCCAAATTCACTATACTAACAATGTAACATTCGTGTCTATTTGTATAATGTTTTTGTATTCCATAAAATTTATGTAATGTCAATGTTTCTAAATTGAGAGTTTCTATAAATTGTATCAAAGTGAGGTTATAGTTAACCACTACAAACTATAATGAGAAAAACTTAGTGATATCCCTATGATTATTCCTATGTATATGTCTATGGATGTCTCTAGGGATATGTATAAGGCTGAGTTAATGTTTAGGAAAATTTCATACAATCTTGGTGAAGGATAAAGTTAGTGGTTTCCTTATAACCAATACATGTCTTGATTCTATAAGTAGATGGGGCTCTAGCATAGATATATCTAGGGTTAACAATTCTAAAATGATGTTCTCGGCTTGACTCAGGGTAATGTGGAACATGACAATGGGCCTTGTTTCACACCTGGTTTTCCACTCCTGGGGGATATGATTTGGGAATTCACAAACTCTTCATGAATCATCATTGAGGATTTAGATGTAAGTTAGCTATGAATGAACTATGATAATCCTAGGGTGTTATAGATTATGGATTTTTTCATGATTTAGATTTGTTATAAGTAATTATTTTCATGATATTGTGAATTTCTACTATGTAAAATAATGCATGCACTATACTTCTAGTTTTAGTCGCTTGTGTGAACCATATAGAACTGGATTATTGTTGATTGTAATGGAATATTTTTCGATGATAAGCCAAGTGGGATGATCACTTGAGTGAAATATGTAATTATCATACCTAATCAGTTTTCATGGAAAATTATTAACAATGTTTACCTTCTCTAACTCTCAGACTCAATAATAGAGAGAAATAAGGAGTTCGTTGAGTGTTTGGGTAATGGAGACCATGGGGGAAAGAAAATTAGGTTTCCATTGTGTTATGAATGTGGAAGGAATCACCTGAGTGAATTACATAGAGGAAAAAAGAATGATTTTTAACTGTGGAAAATAAGGACATAAAGAAATTGAATGCAAGGGAAAAATGATGATTTCGGTTAATGAAATGGATAGGATTTTTGGCCTCTCTAAGTCATCATCAACAGTTAAGTGTTTTAAATGTGAAACAAATTATCATTATACAACCCAATGTCTCAAGAGTAATGTGTCATGACCCGTACTAGTGGGGCTCGTGCTGTGACTCCCCAAACCCACCTCCAATAATCGAGGGGATGGTGACTAGCATCGAATAAACATATTACTACATGGGAGGCATTTCCTTAGAACATGTACACAAGCACACATCTCTATGCCCACAAATGTAGAAATGTAAAACCAACTAAGGAACAAAATGAATTCATACAACTAAACCCAACCATTAGTGTACAATTAAAAGTAATGTACTGAATGTAAATTAGGACAGAATACAAGACAACCAAAACAAGAGTATAAAGAACTGCACAGTCCAACGCGAAACACAAAGAGGTACTAGGACTACTGGTCGTAGCTAAAGGAATTCCATAGTAGGGAACTCAGAAAGCTCAGCCCTATCCTAGTATACCCTGGACTCTGTCAAAATGCTACTCATCTACACAAGACATGACAAGTGTGAGCAAAGCCCGCGCAAGGGTGAGTATAACAATACTCAGTAGAGGACCTTGAGAAACACAAAGCAAGCACACAAAGGAAATGCATAGACATCTCTACACAATATATTCATATTGAACATATAATAGGAGCTCACAATCTAAATATAATAGAAACCCACCCCCTTAGTCTAGAGATATGTCATAAAATCGCATAACCCCGCTAGGGATTCAGTTCGATGATTCCACAAAGTACTCATTTGGGGAGAACACACACCACATGTCTGGAAGCTTGGATGACGTCTTTCCAAAAAGTACTGTTCGTCGGGAAATGTCACAAGAGGTAGATAAACTCATTATTGGAGACACACTCCCGAGTGGGAAGATTAAAGTAAATAGAAGCACCCATTACGAGAGACACACTCTTGAGTGGGAAAGATCACAATACACAGATGGGGATCACTGCCAGGGTCGTGGCAGATACTGCGACTCATCTGGATTGAATCGCTAGGTGATTCACCATCTAGGTAGAGGATCAACACCCAGTAGAGTTGGTCACATAGATGCATGATACTACATAAGGTCATGAATGGATATAGGATTTTGCCTCGGGCCTCTCGGAGGGATGCCGACTCTATCAAAAAAAGATCAACAGAAGGGATCATACTTCTATAGATGGAAACTATGCCTAAACATTAGTGGAACGAGAAGAAGGGGCACTAACCCAAACAAAAGATGTCCAAGATATGATGAACAAAAAAACCATGCCATTTTCCATAATGTACATGGCGTGTAGAAAAGTTACACGACGTGTTGTGTGACCTAGGGTACTGCTTATGTAAAACGACTCGTGTTGTAAAGTTTTTCATGTAGAAAAGTGATTACATGGAATGTATTACGGTGTACACGCCGTGTCCAAGTGACTAGGGTTGGCTCTGTGTACGCTGGCCCTGTGCCCGTACCCGGTTATCAACGCATGTACTCCAACCCATGTAATCGGTGCAGAGGGTGTCCTGCATTACTGACCTCACCTGGGCATGTAATGGAGTACACGGTCGTGTACTCCATCCCCTGTTTGTGTATCCCTGGGATACATGCCATGTCCCATGTAGCCGCTTCTTTCAGGCCACATAGAGAGTACACGCCATGTCGTCTGAAGCCGTATAGTCCAACCCGTGTCTATGTACATTCCAAAATACATGCCGAGCTTCGGGGAATTTCCAACATGTCGTGTGACAAGGACCACACACCGTTTGATTCCTCTCTGACCCCCAAAACACTAGACTCCAACTCCAGTACTACACAGCATGTTCTTCGTAAGTACACGCCGTGTATTCTGGAAATTTCCAGAATCGAGGCTCCTCTCTAGCACACCTCCCATGATGTCTTGTTCATCAATCCAGCCATCCAATCACCATGAAAATCCCACATATTGGTCTTCCCAACACCATGAAGCTGATTCCATTTTTTGGAACTCTGATCGGCTCTAAAAACATACAATGATCCACCCGCCCAAAGAATGCTCGAAGCACGACCCTTCTCGATCTGGTCTGATTCGACGTCTGCTATCGTCGTCACACCTCAAAAAGGTTGTTGTGGTGTCAAATCCTCAATTTGGGATTAATGCATCACACAATGGATGTGCACCGATCTGTTGTTCATTTCCACTTGATGGAGATGAAGAACACACGGAGAAAAGAAAGGGGAATAAATCCAATAAACAAGTTGTGGAACAAACCTCCACTTTCATTCATCACGACGTTAATATTCTCCCATTAGTAAGATTAAATGGGGTAAAATCAAACAAAAATAATTCAACATGGTTCAATTCCCTGAGTCATCCCAATAAAACCCTCCCACAAAAATGTACAATCCACGGATCTACTTGTTCGTCGTTGATCCACATTCGTCATTTAAAAATAAAAAATAGGTAAAAGAATTTAAATAACAAAACATTAATTCAACTAGGATCAATCAATAATGAAGGTGTCACACTACCACCATCTTTGAGATCCTACAACTTTGTTGGTGCAGCGATATACAGCTTCGGTCTATCGTCGTTCGTTGCTGAGAGTTTTCTCCAGAGTTTCTTCTTAATCTTCTTCCAACAATCGACATTCGATTATTCAAATAAAACGGGAAACATTTTTTGTCATTCAAAAATACAGTGCGGTATTAATGAGTCAAGATTTCAGTTTCTGATCCATTAGGATGTGGAATTTATTAAGGAAACAGTTGCCCCATCGCCACACTATAATGGATCATTCCATATAAAAATAAAATAATCATTGAAAATTTATTTTATTTTATTTTGCTGAAAACATCTGAAAAATAACATTTTCCCTCATCCCATGCCGGTTGATGTTAGACCAAATCTTAACTAAAGTCATTGTCCCAGACGCAATGGTGCCCTGAGATTTTTATGCTGGGCATCTATTTGGAAACTGGAACAACCGCACACATGTGCCAACTCACCTAACTTAAAAAAGTTCGAACCACCATTTTGGGATCACCGGGCCTCAGAATGATGTGTCATTACTACAACTGGTCTCATAATAATTCAATATAATATTTAAAAATAATTCACCAAAAAATCATAAGAATTAAATTCACCCCACCTTGGGGATTTTCATCCCTAAAAAGACATAACAAGAATACTCAAAAAGATACGGGTACTGGGCACAGATTTGGGCCACCCACTCCCACATTCTCTCCTAAAGATTCTCATGCTACCAACGAATGCGCACCAAGGGAATCTATCACCCATGAAGGATCCTCCATTGCTGATCCTCGATCTTTACTAGGTACTCAACCAAGGTCACTCCATCCTCAATGTCCATCTCCCCCCAGTCGATGATGTGCGATGGGTCATGCACGTACCTCATTACCTATGACATGTGGAAGACATCATGTAACTGATGAAACTACGGTGGTAGATCTAGGAAGTACGCCACCACTCCCTCTATATGAATTATCTAAAAATTTCTGATGAAACTTGCAGATAACCTTTTGCCTCGGCCAAATCAATGTAACCCTCATTGAGGTGAGACACGAAGAAAGACATGGTCTCCCTCTTCAAACTCAACGGGTCTCTGTCGCATGTCAGCATAAGACTTATTTAGGCTTTGTGCAATTTAAATCCACTCTCGGATGATCTTCACCTTCCCGGTGGTTGCTTGCACCGACTCTGGACCGAGGAGTGCTGACTCTCTGGTGTCGGTCCAACTAAGCGGTGACCGACATAGTATCTACTAAAAAGCCTCAAACGGTGCCATACCAATGGTGGATTGGTAGCTGTTATTATATGCAAACACCACTAGTGGTAGGTGGTCCTCCAAACTACGACCAAAGTCCAAGATATATGCCCGCAATATATCCTCCAGAACCTGAATGGTTCTCTCCATCTGATCATTTGTCTGGGGATGAAATGTTGTGGTCAAGGGGAGATGAGTCTCAAATGCCTCCTGTAATACCTTCGACAACTGGGATGTAAAGCATACGTCTCGATATAAGACTATTGTCGAAGGGACTCCATGAATCCTAACTATCTTCTGCACATAGAGGCGTCCCAAGCTCACTACGGAACTCTGTTCCCTGATATCTAGAAAATGGGAAGACTTGGTGAGTCGATCAATTATTACCCACATGGAATCATGTCCCTTGGAAGTCCATGGTAAGACTATCATTATTTCCATCGATATTCCATCCTATTTTCACTCTGGAACTTCCAGGGGTGAGCTAATCCCGCTTGAACTCAGTGCTTAGCCTTCACCTGCGGGCATGTGAGACATCGGGAAACAAACTCTACTACTGCCTTCTTTATGCCTGACCACCATAACTGTCATCGAAGATCTTGGAACATCCTTATCACTCCAAGATGTACCGCCAAGGGGGGATGTATGAAACTCCCTCAGGACCTCCTCCTACAATGCTACTCATACAATAGTGCGTCCTCTCAAAAAAAATTAGGTGCTCCCTACCTGGTGAATATCCATCAGGAGCATGTCATGTGGATAACTGGGCACATAAATCCACACATTAAACATCCACAAGTTGCACTTTCCTAACTCATTGTAAGATTATAGGGGTGACAGCCTTCGACTGTAGGTAGTCTGTATCCTGTCTGTCCACGAAGTATAACTGAAACGCGGCTAACTACTCAGTCACCTCACTCAACAGCTTCGAGATCGAAATTCTTCTAAAAGAATCATCCCCCTTGTTCCCCTTCCCAGTAGTATAGATGATCTTGAAATCATAGTCCTGGAGTAACTCTATCCAATTAATCTACCTTAGATTCAGATCTTTCTCCAAAAATATGTAATTGAGTCTCTTGTGGACAGAGTAGACGATGAACCGCTCACCCACAAGGTAGTGTCACCACATCCTCAATGTGAAGACAACTAAATCCAACTCGAGATCATGGGTCACATAGTTCAACTCATGTGGCCTAAGCTGGCGTGAACCATAAGTAATCACTGCCAGCCTTTCCATCAGGGCACATCCAAGCACATTCCCTGATACATCACAGATAACTATGTACTGGACACCCTCTTCCTGCAATCACAAAATTGGGGCAATCATAAAACTCTATCTCAATGAATCAAAACCCTGCTAGCACTTCTTCGTCCACATGATGGGTTGCACCTTCTTGGTCAAGGCCATCATCAGTGCTGCTATCCGAGAGAAATCAGGGATGAATCTACAATAATAACCTGCTAACCCAAGGAAGCTCCGCACCTTAGTCACGCTCTGAGGTGGCTCCCACACTAACACAACCTCCACCGTGGATGGGTATACACCTAATCTATATTCTAATATGACATATCCCAGAAAATAGACCTTCTGAATCCTAAACTAGAAATTTTAGAGCTTCCCATAAAGCTGGTTCTCCCGATGTACGTTTAGAACCATCCGCAGGTGTCTCCTGTGCTCCTCATATGACATCGAGTACACAAGGATGTTGTCAATGAAGACCAATATGAACTTGTCCATGTAAGGCTGAAATATTAGGTTCATCAGTCCCATGAACACTATAGGGGCATTTGTCACACCGAATGGCATCACAATGTATTCATAGTGACCATAGCGGCATCTAAAAGAATTCTTTGGTATGTCCTCATCCCATACTCATAACTAGTGATAACCTAATCTAAGTTCAACCTTCCAGAACCACCGTTCACCTCTCGGCTGATCAAATAGCTCATCTATTCTCAGCGGTGGATACGTATTCTTCACCATCACCTGGTTTAGGTGCTAGCAATCCACGCAAAACCTTAGACTCCAGTCTGCATTCTTAGCAAACTAGACTGGGGATTCCTATGGTGAAATGATGGGTCTCGCAAAACCCTTTCTCTACAAATTCTCCAACTGCACCCTTAGATCGCAAAGATCTGTGGGATAGTCTGATATACTGATGAGGAAATTGGTGTCTTCTTGGGGTGTAAGTCGATGTATAGGTCGATTTCCCGGTGGAGAGGTGATCCTATAAAATCTTCGGGAAAGACGTCCTTGTACCCCACCACTACTGCTGGGAACTAAGTCCCCACAACACCTTTTTCACAAAAGGTAAGGGTATCCATCTCATGAGGGATCAGCTGCACCCTTCTATGCATGATCTCATTCTGTGATGCCTAGGTCTCCTTTTCTCTAAAAGAATGAAAACTTCATTCCATCATAGCGGACACACCGTACTCTTCGCCTAAAGTAGTCAATCTGGGCATGGACCGTAGTTAACCAATCCATACCGAGAATGATGTTGTAAGTCCTTGATACTACCACTAAGAAGTTCCAACCAAAACTGTCACCTCCAAGGGTAATATCACACTATCTGTAAAGGTGTTTGATCATTGAGTCTCCTCTCGTTGGTTTCTCCAAGCATAATGATCGAGTCAATGGTTCTACCAAAACCTCAAGGATTCACACAAAACATATGGAGATAAAGGAATGACTGGAATCTGTGCCTATAAGTACGGGTGCTAAGTTAGAGAAGACACAGATCATACCTCGTATTATCTCTGGAGTCCCTGGGTCATACGCCTCGACCGCATGCAGTTGTCCCTGCCCCTGTCCCTCAGCTCCCTGAGCCTCGTGCAGACCTCCAGGGGGTTGTGGTGGAAGTAGATCGAAGAATCTTCCACCACGTACAGCTCTCCCTACTCTTCTACCACATCCTCTGCCTGGTAGGTCTATCTTCTCCAATATCTGCCTCTGCCTCAGTGGTCCATCCACCACTTCCCTATCAGCAGCTCGACGAGTCGAACAATCTCTAGCAAGATGTCCCCTACCATCGCATGGATAACATCTCTTCTCCCTAGGATGACTGTATCCAACCTGATAGCCGTGGATTATCAATCCCTTATCCTAGGTCCTCCTCTAATGTCTATCAAATCCTAATCCCTGCATCCGACGTCGGCTCCCTGCTGCCGAGGTCTCTCCAGCTATATGCCTGCTGCGGATTATCGTCGGTTGTATCTACTCTACCAGGAATATCTCGATCACCAAAGAATGCTCGAGCACTCTATAATAAGTCAGAATTCCTAGAGGCATGACACTAGCTCATATGTCTTGTCGTAGTCCTCACTCGATGGTCTGATCTCTGAAGTACTGATCCCTGACAATATCCATCATGTACCAAGTGAGGTTGGTGAACCTCGATGAATATCCAGCAACCCTCAAACTACCCTTATAGAGTTGAACAAGCTCTTGGATGCGTATGGATGTCATGGTAATCGGAGAGAACTCATCCCTGAAGAGTCACTCGAACTCTGTCCATGAAAGAGTCTCCTTGTTATGAGTCTGTGTGGTCAAACTCCACCATCATCATGTTTATCCCTGAAGAAGGCTCTCCCCTAGGGTTACCATCTGGTCTGCTTGTGTCCTCATTAGACGAAAAACTCTGGTCACTGCCTCGCCGCAATCCTCAACCGCCTGAGGGTCAGGCTCGCCTTGGAACCTGAGGGGTATCTATCTCTGGAACTCTTGGAGTGCGCTTAGCTTATGCTCCTCGTCAGTCAGTACTACGGGTACCACGGGCTGCTTCACTGGTGGTGGAATAGTAGGTGCACCACGTAGTGCCAACGCCTAGGGAACTGGTACCTGTATCGAAGCCTTTTCACTGAGGGGTCATCCTCATGATCGTGTGGTTGAATCCTAGTAGGTACACATCGCGGAGGCATCCTGTAAGAAACAATATGTACCCTAGTTAATAGGTATATCTAGATAGATGACATAAAGATATGGAAAACCCAACCCATTATTATATGATGCATGTACCATTCTTTTATTTCCCCCAACTAGTGTTTTTATGTACCGAGTCAAAAAAACAAGTTATTAGAGTCCTGGTGTGCAGATACATTGGCTGCCGCACCAACAATGGAGTCTCTATCCTGAAATGAAATCTGGAAACATTTAACATTGTTGCCCCAAACCCATCTCACAGACTCTTGGTCCTAAGGTAGAATCAACCTACCTCTGATACCACTCTATCACAACCCATCCCTGTGGGGCCCGCACCGTGACACCCCAAGCTCACCTCCAATAGGCTAGGGGCTGGTGAATAGCACCGAGTAGGCATATTACTACATGGGAGGCATTGCATAAGAACCTGTACACAAGCACACATCTCCAATACCACAAATACTGAAATGTAAAATCCACTATATAACAAAATGCATGCATGCACCTAAACCCAACCAACAGAGTATGACAGAATGTAGAGTACTGAATGAAACTCATCAAGAGTAAAATCCCAGAAAAAACAAGAGTCTCAAGTACTATAAAGTCCAACCTATAAAAACAAAGAGGTACTGGGACTACTTCTCATATCCGAAGGAACCCCATGGCCTGTAGGGAACTCAGAATGCCCGGCCATATCCATGTCTGCCCTGGACTCTGTCAGAAGGCTGCTCGACTACACAAGACATGAAACATGCAAGAAAATCCCATACAGGGGTGAGTATAATAATACTCAGTAGAGGACCCAAAAAAACAAAATGTAAGTACACAATGTAAATCTATAGTCAGCACTACACAATATACATCTACTGAACATATAATAGGAGATCACAAACCAGATATACTCAAAACCTAGACCTGTAGTCTAGTGACAAGTCACACAACCGCATACCCCCACTAGGGATTCATTTCGAGGATTCCATGAATTACTCTTTCCAGGAAATCACACTCCATGAGTCTGGTGGATCTGATGACGTCCGTCCAAGAAGTACTATTTATTGGGAAATATCACGAGAGCTGGATACACTCATTATGGGAGACACGCTCTATAGTGGGAAGATCATGGTAGATGGAAGCACTCATTATGGGAGACATAATCTTGAGTGGCAAGGATCATGCTACACAGAAGAAGATCACTACCAGGGTCATGGCAGATATAGTGACTCACCTGAATTCACTAGCTAGGTGATTCACCAGCTAATTATAGGATCAACACCTAGTATAGTTGTTCACGTCGATTCCTGACACTTACTAGGGTAAGGAATGGATAGAGGATCTCGCTCCAGGACTCTGGGAGAGATAACGACTATATCACAGAAAGTCCTGTTGAATGGATCATACTCCTATTGACGAAAATAATGCCTGAACTTCAGTGGAATGAGAAGAAGGGGCAGTAACCCAAATGAAATATGTCCGAGATAATGTGAATAACAGGACCATTCCATTTTCCAAAAAAGTACATGGCATGTAGAAAAGTTACACGCCCTGTTGTCTGCCCCCGAGTACTGCCCATGTACACTGGCACATTTAGTAAGTCTAGTCATGTTACCATGTGAGTACACGGAAAGTAGTATAGTGTACACACTATGTCTGAGTGACAGGGGATGGCTCCGTTTACACTGGCCATGTCCCCGTACAAGGATATCAAACTGTGTACTCCAACCCGTGTAATTGGTACATGGGGTGGCCCATGTTACTGGACTCACCTAGCCGTTTGATGGAGTAGACGGTCATGTACTCCATCCCGTGTTCATGTATCCTCAGGATACACGCTTAGTCTTGTGTAGTCGCTTCTGTCATGCCACGTAGAGAGTACACGACGTGTCGTCTGATGCTGTGTAGTTGAGCCCGTGTCCGTGTACTTACAAAAATACATGCCGAGATTTGTGGAAAGTCTAACACACCATGTGAAAAGGGTCAGATGCCATGTGATTCCTCAATGACACCTAAAACCCTAGCCGTCGCCACTAGTACTACACGGCATGTTCTTAGGAAGTACACATTGTGTATTCTAGAAATATCCAGAATTGACGCTCCTCGCAGGGGCACCTCCCGTGAGGTCCAGTTCGTCGATCTGGCCATACGATTTCCATGAAACACAAATGGTTTGGTCACCCCGACACCACAATGTTGATTCCATTGTTTTAGAATCTCTGATTGGCTCCTAAGACAATCAATTATCCACCCTTGCAAAGAACACTCGAAAAACAACCCTTCCTGATCCGGTCTGATTCATAGTCCGCTATCATCATCACACCTCCTCAAGGTCATTACGGTGTAGAATCCTCAATTTGGGATTGTTTCACCAGAAAATTAATGCACAAAGATCTGTTTTTTTTCACCCCACAAAGAACGTGAAGAACGCACAGATAAAAGAAAGCAGAAGAAATCCAATGAACAGGTCAAGAAAGGAACCTCCGCCATCATTCGTCAAATCATTGATCAACTCTTATTAGTAGGATTAAATGGAGAAAAATCAAAGAAAAACAATTTAATATGGATATATTTCCCTAGTCATCCTAATAAAACCCTTCTGCAAGAACCTACAAATCTGCAGATCAACTTGTTTGTGGTTGATCCATGTTGGTCGTTTAAAAATCAGAAACGGGGAAAAGACATTAAATAACAAACCCCTACTTCATCTAGGATCGATCACTGACAATGTTGTCATGCTTCTGTCATCGTCGATATCCTTCAACTTTGTTGGCATAGTGATTTTCAACTTTTATCTGTCATCATTCAACACCGAGAGAATTCTCTAGAGTTTCCTCTCAATCTTCCTTCAACAATTGACGTTTGATAATTCCAATAAAAAAAGAAACATGTTTTGGCATTAAAAAATACATTGTGGTATTAATAAGTATAGAATTCCATTTCTTAGTAATTATGACATGGAATTTATTAAGAAAACAGTTGCCCTGTCACCGCGCTGTAGTGGATTTTTCCATATAAAAATAGAATAAACATTGCGAATTTATATTATTTTATTTTACTGAAAAAATCTGAAAATTAACTTTTTCCCTCGACCATTAACGGTCGAGGTTAGACCCAATCATTGGTAAATTCATCATCCTAGACGCAATGGTGCCCTCAAATTTTTAATCTAGTAATCTATTTTGAAACTGCCACAACCGCACACAAGTGCTGAATCAATTATCTTAAAAAAGTTTGAACCACCATTTTGGGAACACCAGGCCTCGGTTTAATGATTATTCACTATGACTGGTCTCATAATAATTCTATATAATATTTAAAAATAATACATAGAAATATCAGAGACATTATAGAATGTTTCTGGATACAATCATCAAGGTGGTGTGAGTAATTGTTACATTGTAGATGATTACGAGACTACGATTGAAATGTGAAAAAATAGGTATCATTGGTAATGGATTATGTATGTAGTAATCAAGTTATTTATGTATTTTAATTCAAATGTTATGAATGAAAAAATATACAAGGATGGTTATAATTACTTTTTTAACTTAGTATTTACATTTTTATGTTGTACTGGTGAATTAATTTAATGAAAATATGATATTTTGACTATGCGAAGGTAACCCTTAATATGTTATCTATGTTAATAAAATGTTTTATGGATAAAGATACATGGGATATGAATATGTAAATCAGATAGAATTTATTACCTTGGAACTATTAAGGACAATTTTAATGGTGTTTTTTTCTATACAGTATTTTTAGATATTAGTAGTAAATCTTGTGTGTGTTGGAATAAACAAGCATGTATGTTTTCCAAAAGGATTTAGTCTAACTCAGGTTGTTACCTTGATTTAGTAGAACATATGGTGATGTTATTCACATGTATGGAATTTGAAAACAATGATCCACTTTCTGTTATAAAGGGGAATCAATGTTATGATATTATTTTTAGTCTATTTCTATTGTTTTTGATTTTCACCATTGGGAAGGGTTATAATGTTTACAAAGAAGGAAATGTTTATGTTAATATTTAGAGGAAGTATTTGTGAACTATTTTTTTGCGGAAAACCTGAGCTAAAGGATAATCTGCGATAAAACATAATTGCAGGATGTCCATATTTAATTTTATATTAGTGAAGTTTTAAAAGAAAAATTAAATCATGTATGTCGGGTGACAACCAATCCTGTTTTTCAAGGCTGGGGGTCTTGAACCCATGATAGAATCACGATATGGGTTTCAAACTTACCACTGCCCTATGAAAAGTCCTAGTTTATGTATTTATTTATATTGAATAAATATTTACGATGACATGTTAGTGTTAATTTGTATTTTTATAGATTAATGCATGTTTGTAAGAGAAAATAGTTAGACGTTTTATTCTTTACTGGCCTTAAGATCTGATAAATGCATATTTTAATGCTTTATTAATCAAAGTTAATTTCAATAAATTCATTCCATGAGGTAATGGATGTATTAGAAATTTTTCAAATAAAAAAACAAGAATAATGTTTTTTTAATATAAATTTATCTAGAATTAATCAATATTTAGATAGTGATCAAAAAAAGACAATCCTAATACCTTATGTTTCATTGAGTTTATAGACTTTTAAATCCTAACAGATTTATGATTTTGAGGCCCATATATTTCCTTTAATCATTGCCATGTTTTTTTATAACCTACGTCAATTCCTATAAATATTTATTGTTTTCCTCCAGTTCCAATCTTTATTCCCAAACTGGGTTCTTCTTTGTGGGAAAGTAGTTATGTGTTACCATAGGTAACTATTATGGTTCCAAATTTTCATTTTAAGGGGAGTTTTAGTATCTATGTTTTTGATGTGGGATTTAATGAATGAATCTTTAATTTTTTAAACCATTGATAACCTAGATGAATACCAAGGGAGAAATTCATTTGAAGGGGGTTAGAATGTGACACCATGATATTTTGATAATTATTTTTTTTCAACTTCATGTATATCTTCAATATTTTTCATTTCTCATGACACTAGAAATAGTTCTTTATATACATATATATATTAAAACACTATTCAAAACATAATTTATCATGAAATATCAACTTGTCTTGTGATACACTCAATACCAACTTGGCATACGATACAAGAAATGTTGACTTAGTGTATGATGCACACAACAACTAGTTTCTACGAAATATCTCTTTTTATTGTGTTAATTATTTAAATAATACAATTATAACATAGCGATTATACTTATTAATATTAATATAAATAACTACTTTCCAAATATTGTTTATTATTTTTTATATAAATAAAACATATTGATAATGAAAGATAGTATTTTTGGTAAAGTCCTTTTCAATTTAAAATTGTGTTTCGTTAATGAAACGATTTTAATAATAATAGTAATTCTAGAAATATTTAAAAATTGAATTGGTTAAAATAATTCTTTTAAATTTATTATATCAAAATTATATTAGGGTGAATCTTTGGGGTTTTATGAGAAAATTAATTTTTTGATGAATAGTGAATAATACTTCTCTTTAGGTAAAAAATAATTTTTTTTATAATTTATTAATAATGATAAATTATAACATAATTTTTTTAATGTATAATTAGATAACTATTACATATAATAATACAATTTAAATAATTTGGATCAATTTTGAAACTCAATATAAAATCATAACAAACTTTTGAACATTTTCCTACTTTAAAACCCTGTTATTTCATCCCGTCTGCGGGACTAGAACTGATCATAATATTTCCACTTCTGTGAAGTGAATTTAAAAAATATTATATACACCATTTTATTAAGTCTAATTTTTAAATTATAATGACACCATATTAATATTTGTTTAAAATTATTAGTTAATATGATTAACATTAATCACAATGTTTAAGAAGAAATTAAGCATAATGAAAGACTAAAGCATAAAATTAACAGCCAAAATGCACTAGAAACATGTGAAACACAACTTTTATGTCCATGGTTTCTCAATAAACCTTTCAGTTTTGATATTATTTGGTTTTGTATGACTTTATTTATTTAATAACATGTGCACACCTAAATTGTTTCTAGAAATTCTATGTGAGTACTTTTCATTCCCTATAAAATGACACTATATATACCCACTCATAACACCTATCAAACATTTTTTTTCATCCAATATATTCCCAATTAGTCTCCAAAATATATTCCCTTTGACAGTGAATCCTCTCTTAGGGAAGAAAAATTCCCATGGATTCCTTTTTGCCTAAATCAAAATGAGTAACATTATTTTGAGGTAACAAATTTCCTTAAGCACCTTCTATTTATTTTCATTCTTCACACCATAAACTCTTTTTATTGCATTCTTGTGTGAAAATACAAGTATCATTTATTTTCTAGGTTGTTTTTATGAAACTTTTATGATCTAAACATTAACAAACCGCTATCTAATTAATAATGGACATAGTGTTTTTGTGTATGGTGAACTACTACTTCACGAAATTATTATTGTCCATTTATCCATTGCAAAAAATAATAGAGGCCATTATGATGAAAAATATAATTATATATGTCATATAATATATTTAAAAAGTATTTAATCTTCATTATTCATTTTACAACTCATGTTGTTTTACCTTCCATTTGGTGTTAATTCAATAATCTCGTTTGGGGAAATGTGGACTGCCACCCCTTCAAAGTGAGGCGATTCGATCACACACCACATGGAATGTATTAATAATGGTTTTAATGATATTATATTATATATATGATATCTTAATAATAATGGTATAATGATATATATATACATGTAATTTATATAATTTCATTCCATACAACAATAAAACCAAATAATAGTGTTCGTGTGTACATATGACATACCGTCTCCATGAATTTTTTATTCCATTATGTACTTAAGTTTTATATATAATATTAAAATATAAATATATTGTATAAACCAGATATTTATGTCATTTTCTACATTATTTAATTATGATATAATTTTAATGATCAATGATGTAACAAATTAAGACACATGCCAAGAACAAAGTGAATTTTCCTAAATTGAAACCTTAACATAGGTTCGTTAAAAATAGGGTAATATAAATTCATAATAAAACCATATATGGTTATAGAAATAATATTATTAATATTTATAATATTTATAATAGACTTATATTTATTATATCATAAGATATTATGTGTATTGATTGATTCAACACACAATATAAGGGGATTTCATCTACTATTAATTTTCATGAGATAAATATTATGTTAACCACAATTTCCATTTGTTTATTGTATATAATTCCCATGATTTTATTATATGGATATACTAATTAAATTTAATGGTATGCACATTAACATCTTTTTATCCTTCATTCATGAGTTTTATGTATCAAAATTTACCAAATCAGTAAAAACATTTTTTCTCAATTTACATTCATTGAGACTTATGTTTTTTTTGAACATAAACTCATTTTTACGGTGTACATAATTAAATTTCATAAGTAATATAAATAATATAAATATTTTCATGATATTAGTTTCCAAATTTAATTTCATTTCCTTACATATAGATCATGATCCCAAGATAACAAGTTATAATAGATTACTGAGACAATCTCCTGGCTTTTCAGGATTGTTTATGTTTATCCTTCCTTTGAAGAAATATTATAATCCATATTCCAATATCATTCATGAAATTTCATATAATATGTTATTTCATGATATAATCATGTATTGGTACCATTTTCTACTCTTTGGAAAATAATATAGTTTGTAATGTGTTTTAAGGAAATCTCGACCTTTCCATATCTTCGGTTAGAAATTTATGTTTTCTAAAAAGTTTTTATAAGAATATTATACCATTATAATATAATATATAAATGAAATTTGAAACCTTTTTGTCTTTTTTAAAAATCTTCTAGTAAATTTTATTGTCATTTTTTTAAGAAATTACTTTTATACTATTTTTACCATGCAAAAGGAATTTTCTTTTGGCTTCATACGATATGTATGGATTTACCTACCTTCATTTCGTCAAAGCACCATTTTGAATTATTAAAAAGGTTAATATATAATAAAATTATTTTCAATGTAAATTTCAAGGATATCTGGTTTCAAAATGGTTTCAAAACTTATTTTATTTGATTTTATAAAAAACATTTTCAAAATTTTTTCAAGTATTACGTAGATGTTTTAAAAGTTATTTCAATGAAATGGTATGAAAAACGTTTTCATGCTTTCATAAAGTATTCAATGTATTTTGGAAGATACGGGTTTTAAAAAAATTTAATGATTTCGTTAAAATTTTTCATGTTTTTTCAAATAAAATGTTTTTTAAAATGTCTTCAAGATTATTTCAAACATTTTCACGAAAGAAGGATTTCATAATGATTTCATATATTCATTATAAGTATTAAAGGTGTTTTTTTAAGAAAAATATTTTAAAATAGATTATATAATAAAAATCATTTTTCAAACAAGAAATTATGTTTTTCTAAAGAAACAATCATAAGGGATATTTCAAAATTGTTTTCCATCTAAGATTAAGTCTATTTATGATACTCATACCCTCTAGGAAATGATCTAAAGGTTTCATTCCTATCATTTCTATGATTGAGTTATTCATAATGTGATAGTCTTCATGAAACCCATTTCTTCTTCATGGTAAATATTTTTATGAAACTCATCTCTCTTTTATGGGTTATATGATTTTGAAACCAACTACTTTTCATAGATTATGTTTATGATGAAAATGGGTATGAATCCTATCCCTTCCCATAATTTATAATTTTCATACATGATTATGTTACGCATTTCATATCATGGGTTATGATATGTGATATGTTCATTTATGATCTTGTGGAACATGTTTGTTTTATTTCATTATGTGTTAGGTGGGACCAATATCACTCTCTAATGCATTGGATAAGAATTTATATATCATGACATAATGATGGAAATCAAGTCAATGGGAATGATCCACTATTGTATGATAAGAAAACTCGATCCCTTAAAAAGAAAGAACTTTCGTTGTGGATGGTGGTTTGTCCCGCCCAGTAGGTGTAGTCACCATGATGATGGATTTGGCGTAAAATCAATCCATTACAAGAAGATTGTGAAACCTGATCCCTTACAAGGAATGAATTATGAATGGGGATGGTGGTGTGTCCCACCCAGTGTGTGAGTTCCCATAAAGATCCCTAATAAGTTCTTAGAATTAATCTTGACATACAGGGAATGATATTACATTTCTATGAATGAAACAATTCCATGTATTATTCCTATCTTATTCTTTCATGGAATATTATTTTTATTTCATATGATTCTTATCTTGCTAACTGCCAATATATATGCAATGATTTTAGTTTTGATCAGTTATCTTAATGGTATGATGTTCTACTTATAGGACCATGTTATCTTACCCTTATACTCATGTTTATTCTTGAATGTATCGCTTGTTTACCCTTAACATTTGAGATCACCCCTTTTATCTTTCATTTACCCTAGGTTATGATGATATGTACTATGTTTGATATGTATAATAAGGGTGTTAGTCATGAAAAACCTAGTAGGAGATGATGTACCTTACATATATACCAATTTTTATGTTTCTGTGTTTCCAAAAGCACTATACCAATTATAGTCTTTGGGATTCTATTTGTATAATGTTTACTTATTCCAAAAACGTTGTGTAATTTTAATGTTTGTAATGTGAGGGTTTCTATAAGTATTATGGATAAATGAAACTTTAAAATTTATATTATAATTTTTTTCCCATTGTGGAAATAATATATATAAATAATATTAAATAAAACAAGACAAAATTTTGATGGTTCGAAAAATTTTCAAAATAAACTATACATTTATCATTACCTTTTGTCAAATGAATCATCCTAATATTATAAATGAAAAAAGATATATGGAACTATTTAAACATATGAAATAGTATTAATACCATATTATTCCACCTCTTGTATATTATTCCCACTAAAAAATATGTTTTATAATTATATATAAGTCAAAGGACAATGAAACCGTGAAACTAACACTCCTTAAATGATGTAATTGAATATTATAACTCAAAAAAATTAAAATAATTGAACAAAATAAATATGTAAAAATTCAAATACATGTGGAATATGTTATTAATTTGTTAATTATTTAACATATTTTAATTATTCAGTACCTCGTGTTCAACTGCAAAACGCATTCATACATGTGGTTACAGATCACTCCAAACCACCAAATTTTATTTGGGATATTCATTCCATCTCATTAAAAACAATATCCCTATATTCTTCTGATATGATTCCCTTGTATTATGTTTATATGTACTAAACATATGTATGTTTCTCAATTTATCCTGATTTTATGTGGAATTACATGTTTTATCAGGTTCCCTTATCAATTTTTCTCGATAAGAAAACTTGGTTAAAGGAAGCATCTCTCTTTCTTGCCCAATTCCATGTACAAGCCAAAAATATTTTACACCTTCTTTATTTTTTCTAAAATAACTAAATTTTTCGTTAAAAACTGTTTTATTAAATTTATAGTTTTATGAAAATAGTTATAGCTTTATCATCTTTAATGACTATTTAATCTTTTCCAAAAAGCTTCACTTAAGAGGAATATGCCTAGAGTTAGTTAACCAATCCTTTTATTATTTTTAATTCATGTAGACATAATAATTCATGATCTATCCATATAATTATTTTATTAATGTCCAATAACAATTTAAATACCTTATTTCATATATATCACTATTATAACCTGTTTGGTGATGCCTTATAACATGATTATAATACCAATTTCAATCCATGAGTAACCCTTATGTCTATTTGTTATGTTTTATTCATTATAATTAACACATATGAATGAACATGTTATTATAGGAGGTCCTATATAGTTCTCTAATTCATTGGGTAATGTTATTATCTCTTGATACATTATGTATGGGATTATACATTAAATGTAATACATTATAGGGACTTTGACAACCATCTGATACAGTATATATAGAATATTTTATATATCATGTTGTATGTTTCTTCAATTATTCTACATTCCCCTGATCATATAATTCTACATTAAAAATTAAATGATTCCTTATATTTATTCATGAACCATGATTTTTATTTTAAATTTGTATGCCTTATTTCTTCTCTGATATGATTTACTCCCTTGATTATTACATTACATGGTTTTTTAGCTGATCACTTTTTTCAATGTTCTCCCCGTGTTATCTTATAATGTTTTAGGATTATAAATTTCGTTATGAGATCATTATTAAAATTGATAATGTATTTTTAATTATTATTCATTTTTCATAATTATGTACATAGCTTCCCAAAGAGAGTATACTATTCAATCCATGGTTAGTATATCATAGATAATTTTGATTAAAATCATTTAATTAGATTTTTATAAGGGTATGGGTCACTATAGATGGTATCATAGTTTGGGCTTGTTATTTTTTAGGTGTTGGAATTTGAAAACATTAGTAATAACCATTGGTATATTTCCCCTACTATGGATAACCGAGACTTAAACATAAGGAATCACACGTTATAATATACATTTCATTTATATGTCTATCCTTCTATGTTTGTAGATTCCTATTTTAATGATCATTACTTATGTATTCACAAAAAATAATTTTATTTATTTTTCTTTTTAGTTTATGAAAAAAATAGGAGAACCCATGATAATAATTAATATAATACGAATTGTGATTATTTCACTAATGATATACCAAACCTGAAAGAGAAAGAATCTATGAAATTTAAGACAATACTATCTCAGTTGGATCAAGTTATAAATCATAAAATTAATTTTATGGAAGACCCAAATTCTCCTATGAAATATCAAGATGAATTTGAATCCATTATACAATAATGAACCCCTATTTTTAGTGGACCTTCTAACCCCCTTATCATGGAAAAATGGGTAAACTTAATTAAGATAATATTCTATATCCCCCAAAGCTTAGAATTAGAGAAAATATTTTCTTGTCCTATCATTTTGATGGGGAATCTAATCAAAATTGGTAACTAATAAAAAATGATGAATAAGTAGTGAATTGATTCATTGAATTGGGATGAATTCAGGAATATATATTTCAATAAATATTTTTACCAAACACTCCATGTTACTATGGAGTGGGAGTCCTTTTGGATTTACAAAAAAGAATGAGTCTATTATAGTTAATGATAAAAAAACAAGGAATGCATGATATTCCAAAAGATTTTTCATAATCACTACAAGAAATGTGGATTTAGTATTTAGAGACTCTCATTGGAATTTTTTATTCCTAGATAAAAATAGGATAATAATGTTTAATATGGTTGGTTCAATAAATAATTCATGTGGTGTAAAGAGAACCCAATATCTCATGTGTCAAAAAAATTTATATGATGATTTACAAGAACTGTCTAAAATGAAACTGAATATACTTCAAATGTGGATAAGTAATTTATAATGTTAATAATCATTAAATGGTAATAAAGAATCCCACTAGTGATGAAAAGGAATGTAATGTTCATATCAACACAAAACCTATTGTTCAATGTTTTATCTATGATGAACAAGAGATTTGTGAGATCCAATTCCAAATTCTGAGGGTTTTCAAATTCAATCAATGGTAGTAACCTACATAAATAGATGAAGGGAATATTCTATCACGTCCAATGAGGTAGATCCAAAGAATGATGTGGTGATAGGTATACTGAGTATTCATTCATGAATTTATATAATTATATTTTATTTTGTTTCTACACATTCTTTTATAACTTTAATGATTAGTATGACTATTCACACACAACATTAAAATATAGAAGAAAAGTTATATATGTGAATAATGAATGACGATGTTATTGAATCAAAAGTATATGACTCCTCCCCAGTCAATTGTTTCATACTGAACCTCCCAGAAAATCTTATATTACTTTTTTTTGTGGATATTGATTCTATATTTATCATTGATTCCCTATATTTATAAAAATCTAACATCAACTATCATGAGTGAGATATCACACTTCACTTCACATGGCCTCCTCCAATTCTATACAATTTTAAGTAGGAGTATGAATATACCTCATTATCATTAACATATGTTTGGATACAATTTTCTACTAAGTAACCATATCTATCTCAAATCATTGAGATAATGGAGAGGATCATTCATTAATACATTGCAATTATTAGGGACTATAGTAATGTTTTTCATAAATAAAAAAATATCTTTCCTCTTGAATTAGAGGATGAATTCTCAATTGAAAATACACTTATATATTTACCCTATTAATCAAACACCATATAATGGACACCAATGATTTTGAAGGATTGAATATGTAGTTAGAAGAGTGTTTGTACAAGGGTTTTATATGTTCGAGTGCTACACCATGGGGTGTTTTGGTCCCCTTAATAAAGAATGTGTATAGGTAAATGTGATTATAAAATTTTTATCATGATATAACAAAATCATGATAATGAAAAATAACCTAATACCACTGATAGATGACATTTTTGATCAAATAAAAGTGTATATGCATTTCTTCGCAATGTTCCTCTAGTTGGAAAATCACAAGTTAATGGTGAATAAAGAATATGTTCCCAATACTACCTTTTGAATGAGGTTTGGATAGTATGATTTCACAATTATTTTCTCTATACTCACTAATTCTCTATCAATATTCATGGAATTAATGAATCAATTCTACATATATTACCTTGATAATTTTTTTGTACTCATTATAGATCCTCCAATGGCCTGAAGGCCTTCAATTTTTTATTGATTTTGATAATACACCTTTCAAGGGGTGATTTGGAACCCTTAGAAGTCTCGTAGGAGTATGTATTAGATGGCCCATAGGCCTTATAGGAATTCATTGCCCATAGGCACCAAACATTACATACAACCCAAAATAACTACTTGGAACAACTCCTCCTCGGTATCTTCATCGTGAAATCAGATCTCCACCTTTGCATGGCTCTTTGGATAGGCTTTACCATGCATGCATAGGCTTATCCCGATGGCAGGAGCCATATCAACTCATTCTTGAAATCCGTTTAGCTTCTGCGGTGGTGAAATCTCTTTCCTCGTCCTCCTTGTAAAGTCTGTTCCTTGTAGGTTGTCTTGTTTTCATATGCTTTTAAGGTGGATTGAAAGCCTTGAGGTGGACCAAAGTCCTTACTTACCCGAAGTCATGGGTGTCCCAAAGGCCTTAGAGGACTCAGGGACCAAATCGGTGTCCTGATGTCCCAAACGGGGGCATATTCCCGGCTACTACAGTGCCAAACAGTTCCTGCTATAGTTCCCTCTATAGTACCTGCTATAGTGAAGCAGAGTTCCCACTATAGTACATGCTACAGTACTGCTATAGTACCCTGAAAATCCTGCCTCCACCTAGATTTGATCCATCGCTGCTTGGATGCACTTACAGAGTCCTTACCAACTGGGCTAAGGCTCATTTACTGTAGTCATTATAGATAGTATTCTGATATAATCCAAAATCACGGAGGCAGATGGGGATCAAATGAATACTTCGGTAAAGTCATTTTGAATGGTTAAAATATATGTAATGTACAGTAAATAAAAGTTACGGATAGAGTATGTATCATTATTGGGTAATTTTATCCCCAACAGATGGATATTTATTGACCATTCTATTGAAAATGAAATTGAACAGTGGATCATGACTTTATTTTTGAAAATGATAAGAAGTTTCCTTGAACTAACGAGGTATTAAAAATGATTTTGAATAACATCATACGCTATTATAACCCACTATAAATAATTACTTGAAAGGGTGAAAATTTTTTATAGACTAGTAAATGTGAAGAATATATCATAGAGTATAAAATAAGGATTATCGTGTAACTAGTACTCATAGTAACCCCATGTGGGGGACTATTAGAGGTATATAGTTATGCATCAATAGAGTTTTAGGTTGTGTAACAATGAAAGATGAAAAATTACTATCATTCACCTCATGTTAGCTGAATGTTCATGAGAAAAAATATCCCACACATGATTTGAAGATTCGGGTTGTGATATTCATGATCAAAATGTGGCAGCAATATCTCAATTGGAAAAAGTTTGAGATATATATAGATCACAAGATCCTCAAGTATATATTAACATATAAGGATATTAATGTGATCCAACACATATAGTTAGTGCTTGGAAAGTATTATGCCTACTTAATCCACTACTATCTGGAAACTAAAATAATGTGGATGATGATATAATTATGAAGGACCATAGAACTATATCTATGATGGGAATCGTGAATGATCATCTCTTCCTAGATTTACAAATTATGTACATGGGAATTATAAGGTAATAAACATCATCATTCCATTATCAAATGATTTCTTGACCATTCCATATAGAGAATAAAAAGGCTTCACAATGAAGTAATGTGAAGATTTAGAATAAATTTCATGATATGAGAAATGTGTAATCCTAAAAGATAAAAATTTATGAGGGTGTAGTCATAAGATACCAGTCATAATAATTTATACCACCTTGTTCTATGATAAAGAGGGAAATTTTTAATTATTAACATATATCAACCTTCTCTGTCCGCCATGTGTCAGAAAAAGTATATTGAGATATTTTATGTCACTATTTTTGGTACAATATGAAGAAGGAGGTCGGTGAATATACATAATGGTTTCTATTATGTCATAATGTGAAAGAAAAAAGAAAAATTTCTAATGGTATGATGAAACCATTACCGATACCTATACCGAAATTGAAGAAATCATTTTGGACTTTGTCCCATGGACTTTTTAAGTCATCTAGATGACAAAATGATATATGGTTTTTTGTGTATCATCAAACAAAGGAATTTAAATTTATTGAAATTTATGAGGAAATCTCACTTGATCACTTTGTGCATATATACATATTATAAGTGTTGAGACTATATGAATTACCTTTTTTCAATTGTATTCGATCGATGTCAAATGATTAACTACATGTTATGAAAAAAGTCACTAACATGATTTAGACAGTAAACTAAACCTTAATATGGGTTACCAATATAAAACTAAGATCTAGACATTATATACCTTTCAAATAATATAATTTATGTCTCAATAATACTCAATGGACTTAAAATGAGTATGGGATACACATATACCATTGGTTGAGTTATCATAACCCATAGTTTCAACTCGATAATCCAAATGGATTATTATAAACACATTTATGGTAAATGTTTTATAACACCTTCAAGATGGGATAATATTGGATAAATCAATCTGTTGAGACCTAAAAAAATTAGGAAAATGTTAAAATTTTGAATACAATTTAATATAATATTTGAGATAACAAATATTGATAGAAGAGCTACACTGACAATCATCAATAAGAGCTATAGTATGAGATCGAATACAATGTATAAAACTAAAACTTCCCATGGATTAGAGTAATGATATATTTTGAATAATTGAAATCAATATCCAATGTACATTTTCCTATTTTAGGTTTTTGATCACATCAAAGTTGGGGCACATCAACTAGCACTTCCATAGACCATGTCTCAAGTACCTAATTGTTTTCCATGTATCCCTTCTAAGGATGTACATAAAAAATCACTCACATGAACTAAATTCAGAAGTGGTAAATCTATAAATTGAAATTTTGATGAGGAGCATCCAGTGAAGATCTTGGAAAATAGAGATAAATTCCAACTCAACAAGACCACTCACCTTGTCATAGTGCTATGGAGGAACCAAAAATAGCATGAGGTGACATGGTAATGATAGTAAGAGATGAAGGAAATGAAACTTTATATATTTCAAACATAATATCAAAAATAAAATTCTTATTGTGATCTTTTATAATTGGGCAAGAATCTAGAACCTTGAAATTTGTTTAATAAAATATTTCAATTTAAATAATATGATTTATTCTTTAGCTTCTGTTGCATGCAAAACCATGTTCAAAAAAATAGTGATATAATATTAGAATATTTTACCATTTCAATTATATTGGATGGTTTGAATAGTAATTACTATTTTTATGATATATTAATTATATGGAAATAAACACTTAATTTTAAATGAAGTCATTTTATTCATTTTAAAAAAAATCTACAAAAAATGGTTTTGTAACTATACAAGAGAAAATAATAATTCCACTATTTTAGGAATTTTATTCGACTAAAATAAACATCAATTTTAAATTCAAAATGTCAAAATTATAATAGGATGATGTTTTGAAATTTTCATAAAATTGGGAAATTTTAATGAATAGTGACAAATAATGATTAACATTGAAAATTGTATATTGTTTTAAAAAAATATACATAGAAAATTTTAATCAAGGATTATTTTTTATATCATAATATATAATTTACATTATAAATTTCAAACTATTTTTTATTGACTTTTATACATGAATCTATTATAAAAAATATTCTTAAAAGGCCAATTTAGATAATTTCTTTCTGTTGTGTTTTCCTGATTTAATTTTAAATAACACTTATCCACTAATATGTATTTATTTTTGAAAAATAGATCAAATATTTTTAATCATGAGTAAAAAATTCAGAAAATAGAACCCTTTTATTATTGGTCAGTATGAATTGCAACCATTGTAAACATTTATCATATCACTAAAAGATAAATCAGGTTAGTCTGGATTAAAAATAACCAATAATGCATACAATTTTAATAAAAAAACATATTACATGAATTAAATTCGACCATTAAAAAATAAGGATCTAAATTTAGTTAATAAATTTACACTTATACATAAATATTACTTATAAATTTTTAAAATCAATGAAAGTGAAAAAATTCCATACTCTTTTTTTAGTAAGTATAAATTTATTAATATATTGTAAACCATAATATATACTATAATATAAATGAGAATTGTAAATAAAAATGAAATATATACCTCATGGTATTTTATTTTCTATTCTGTTTAATTTAATAATTTCCCAAAATTTATACACAATTATAATGTAGTATTTATTCAATTAACTTGAAAAATCAAATAAATGATAACAAAAATATTGAAAGTTATATAATTTGATATATTTAAAGTGATAAATTAATTTTATATACTTAAATTCAATATATAGTATATAATAATGTATTTATTTCTAATTTTACTCATTTCCTTGATGTTTTTAAATGTCCAATTGGTGACTATTTTGAAAATTGTTAATAATGCTATTTTATGAGAATAATATTTTATTAAATTATTTAACAATAATAAAAAAAATAAAAAATAAAAAATTATTTTAATATGATAAAAAATGTGATAAATATTCCATTTAGGGTAAAATCCACCTAATGTAGTGAAAAATTAAAACATTTTAATATTGATAAATTTATTACCGTAGATAAAAAAATAACTAACAGTTAATCATTATGTTAATGTTTATATTAAAACCAAAAAAATGTCCAAAATTTTAATGGTTTATGATATTATAACCCTATTTATTTTATATTCTAATACATTCCCATTTGGAGGTATTTGGATTAAAAATAGTGTTATTATAATTTAATCTTTTTATAAATTCCTAAAGGGAAACTAATCTCAATTATAAAAGGCCACCCCTTTATTCAGTTCATTTCACCACCATGATCCTTCTATCTTAACAATACTCTACATAATTGTTTTTTCCACTTACCTATAAAATTGTACAGTTTTTTTCACTAAAATACCATTTTATTATTCATCAAGTGTTTCTCCAAGGAGGTTATATTCAAGTGATAAATATCTCAAAATAAAAATTTTGATTTTTTTTCTGTATTAATATTCACATTACAACACATATCCAGAAATTAATTATCAATAAAATATAATTTATATAATGTAATTTTATATGTCTAATTTAATTTTTTCTATATTTTTATTTCATCTAATATCCTACTCTTTAATGAAATTAAACGACTGATTAAATTATAGTGATTATTTTCCTTCATGGATTATCAGTTTTATTTTTATATTACCTACCACATTGATTATATTAAAACTATTTTTATTGTTTAATAATATTTAAATAAGTATATTATAAATTATACCATGTTCTCAAACTAATATATAGACAAAATAGTAAATAAAATTTAACTTTTTCATGTGGGAATAGAAAATCATCTAATTAAACTATACATTTATCATTAATGTTTCATCAAATAAATACTCCTAATTTAATAAACTAAATATAGGTTTAGGTTTATTTATAAAATATATATTAATGGTTAAAATATCATTCCACTTTTGTGATAGTATTCTAATTTGATAAGAATATCTATAATTGTATGTAACTGAATGGACTATGAAACCCAAAAAAGAACACTCCTAGATAGATAGAATTGAATCATATCACTCATCTTAATGGAAATAAATAAACTCAATAAAATTAAAATAACTAAAATAAAATTTTAATATGTTTGAATTTGAGAAGTATTGAATATTGTTTGTTTATCCTGGACAACAAGTGTTGGTTAAAACGCGCATTTGAACACAAGGTGTGGGATCAATATGAACGTTAATATTTTTTTTGGTTATGCGTTTTCTCTTTTCCTAAATTTATCTATCAATTATTTTTATATAAAAACACCATATTCAGTTTTATATGTACCAATAATATTTGTATATATCAATTTATATTTCATTGTGGGATAATTATATGTTTATTAGGGTCCTCTTATCAATTACACTTGATAAGAAAGCCCACTAAATGGGAACAAATTATTTTTTTGTCTATTTTAAAGTACACTCCATAAATTTTTAAAGACTATAATATTTTTTAAAATCAGAAAATTTATCATTTAAAACTAAATTAGTTAATTTTCTGGTTTAAGAAAATAATTACTCCCTTACGCTTTTCAATGAGTCATTATTATTCTACATGAAACCAATGTTAAGTGGAATGTTTCTCAAATTACATAACAACAATTTTTAATGATTTAAAATCTTTTATAAAACATTATTCTTCTTTATTCATATATTTACTTTATTAATGACAAATAATTTTTTAAAACTCTTATTTCATATATACCAATGTTATACGCCATTTAAATATTCCTTATGATATGATTATAATACCAATTTCATTCCATTAGAAAACCTTATGTTTATTAATTATGATTTATTATTTATTTTTAATATATTGTAATGAAATCAATATGATGGATGAAAAAAAATATTAGTAAAATTAATTGGGTAAATTTTTAGTTGCATGAGATGTAATGTATGGGATTATGGATTTAACCAAATCCGTTTTGGGATATTATCCACCATGTGATATATTCATGGTATTTTTTGATGACTCATGATCATGTAATGTTATATGTTTCTTCCAATTTCTTAAATTACCATCATCATATGATGCAATGTTCTAAATTCTATGTTCTATTATGTTTATTCATGATAAATTCATTTTATGTTATCATGATACATATTCTAACTCTTTTTATATTCTTCATTACAATTTTTATTTCCTTATTAGTATTTTTAGCTCATCCCATTTTTCTATGTATTTATTAGGTTATCCTATGAATTTATAGAATCTAAAAAGGAGTTATGAACTCATTATGAGTATTTATAAACAGTTTTTTATTCTTATTTCATGTTTCCTAATTATATACCTTGTATTCCAATGACAACATAATTATATATCCTCGGTTTTTATTTCACAGATAATTTTTCATACAATCATGTAATTTTTTTTTTACAACTCTTCTGTCTCTATATCCTACTTTTACATCTCTTCATTCTATTTAAATTTAATGAATGGTGTAAAATTGATTGTATTGTAATTATTTCAATAAAATATTTTTAAATATATTTTAAAAATATTAATTATTTAAAAATGTAAAGGTGGATATGATATGGTCAAAAGTTTATCCATTTTAAAATTATAATACATGGTTTACATTATAATAAATATTATAACCCCTTATGTTTGGAAAATATATTATTGTTGTTAATGTTAAAATTTGATTACTAAGGGGTCAAACCAAAATATATCATAAAAATACACACATAAACCTTTAAAAATTGTATTGGTTGAAGACTTTTCAACCATATAATACCTTATATATGAATATTATCCTATTTGGAATAAATTTCTCTTGATAATTTATTAGTTATATTTTATTATTTTAATAAATTTAAAATGTACCTGTTTAATTAAAAAAGAAAACTCATCCCTTCACTTATTTACACCACTTTTAACAATCTAACATAACCATGTACTTAAAATGTATCATTAAAAATACCTTACCCACATCCGTGAGGTTATGTTCTTTTAGAAACACCTACCCTAGGGTCCTAAAGTGGATAACCAAACAGGTTGTTTCAATGAATAGGTAATCTCATTTACTGATCTCTTTCATTTTTAATTCTTATTTTACATCCCACAAATTAATGATATTATTTATAACAAAATGAAATAAATACTCTAAATATAGTCAAATGATATATTTATTATCAAATTACAATTATTCATCTTCTTTTCAATCTATTGAAAATTTAATGTGTCTATCATGAAAATATATAAATTATTATCTCTACGTAGTGATATAATTCATTTTCCATCACTGACTTTTATCGATTTGTAATATCATTGATTTTGTTTTAATATTTGATATTATTTACATAATTATTAATTTGAAAAAATAATATAATTTATTCCTTCTTACCATACAATCGTTTGGAAATAGACAACATCACTCTTTTATATGTGTGGAATACCACCTCTGTAATGTGTTGTGAACCATATTTCATTTCCATACCACAAATATGGTCATAATTTCATATTTAATTAATATATATATATATATATATATATGATGTATATGTAATAATGAATACTAAAAATTTTAAATTATTTTTTACCTTTCATTCATTTCATGCATGAAAGGTTGAAAATAATGTTCACATGTGAATATGGATTTCCATTTCCATGAACTATGTAATTCATTATTCTATCTATAGCTTTTATAGAATTAATTTAATTAATATATAATGAATATATATGAAAATTATATCATTTTTAAAAATATGGAGATAATCAAACAATGATAAATGGAAAATGACACAAATTACTAAACCAAAACATAGATGAAAAATTAAGCAATTATTACCCCAAACAATGAATTTAACTAAGAATTGTATATAATCAATTATTAAAAGATTATAAGTAAATAATATATAGAAATATACATATGGGTTTGGTTCCAAAATATTTTCTTAATACATATCTATTTATTTTATTATATGATTGAACATTGACGGTGGAAGTTGGACCTGAGCTAGGGGATTCATTCAAAATCCCATTATTATTCAAGATTTTCTATGTCTAAGTATCAATTGTGTTAATTATAAGATATACAAATATTAAACCATATATATTTTATTATCATATTATTTTTTTACATTGCATGTTCATAAAAAATTTCCACTTTGTATGATCTTATGAAAACAAAAATATGTTTATTAGGTAAATCTGGTTAATTTCACTCTTTAGTTAGAAATTTGTTTTCATATATAAAATTTTGTTTTGAAATTTTTGAAGGATGTTTTTTAAAAGTATCCAATAATTTTAAAAATTCATATTTAACAATGTATGAATTTCCAAAAAAAATGTTTAATAATAATTATCCTTTCATGTAATGAATGGGTTTCCTTTGGGTATTTTTTTAAATGTGTGAATGGAATGTTTTTTAACTTATATAACATGAACCTATGTTCATATCATCATAAAATCTCCTTCTTATGAATATTATTTTACATGTATACCTGGTTATTCTATAATAAAAACATTTCCATAAATATTTTCAATTTTAAAAAAAATTAGTATTTTTAAATTGAAAGTGTGTATCTTCCTCTGAAAATTTTCTAGGTTTAATTCAAAGTATTTTCATCTATGTCAACATCCATTGTTATATATTACAATTTATTGAGTTTATTATCCTCTAATACCTTTGAAAATACTTCTCTTTATGTTTTATGGAATTCTTTATTTTGGAAGTTGTTGATATTTCAAATTCGTATTCCTTAAATATGGATAGTTGTAGTTTTTATAGAATTTGGATTCTCTCAGGTATTTTATTCATATGACAGATGCATTGGAATTATTAAGTGACATGGTGGGACTAGGGATATGTATCCCCTTAATGATCTGATAGGTATCCTATGAAAACCTAGATTGATCCTTTGGAAGAGGCCTTATAAATTTATATTTATGTCTCTATGTAAGGCCATTATAATATTTTTGATCTACTCAAAAAATGAATCAATAGTATTTTTGAATGACCAGCATTATACATTTCATCATTATGAAGTAACCAGATCGAGTTACTCAGTTATGGGTCTTTATAATTTTTATTAAAGGAGGTTTAGTAGAATGTTTGAGAATACGATCTATGAAGACATATATTATATAACATAACACTATGATAGATTTGAAGAAAATAAACCACAAAGAAACCTTATTTATTAATATATGATTAGAATTTCATCAATTTTTTAATTTATGTTTTGTTTTAAACTAGTGTAGATATAATAAAATATGATTCCTAATATTATTATATAATTCATTTTATTCCTTTTTTTGAAATGGTTCATAGAAGTGGGGATCGAAACCATATTAGTGCACATAATCCATTCAGGGATTTTCCTCATGGGTAGATAATAAATCTAGAGTTGTGTTATTTCCAGGGATGAATAAATAGTAATATATTGGGGTAGCTAACTCATGTTATGGGAAATAATCTAGTATGTATGGATAATTTATATTATCAAGAATACAGTTTAATAATGTTAGTCCACTTCATCCATCAAAAACCTTTATAATTCAATATGACTACAAATCCATTTGTAGTAGAGTAATGGATCTATTTTTTAGAGAAAATATTATTCTCTATGGGGTTGAATGAAAGGGAGAAGGTTTTAATGAAATTTTATATTCTCATAATTATTGATGATCAATGATTTTTATGTAATCAGATAGCTAATGATGAGGGGGGAAATCATGAATCAATGGAGTTTAAGTAAATTTTCATCAAAATGTATTTTCAGCATGAACAGTAAATGGATATAGTTAGATGATTCCAGAGTATAATATATAAGGGAGAGGAAAATTATATTATTAATGAATATAACATTACAGGGTTATTTATCCACACAATGAACAATGTACATAATCTAATGAGTACCAAAGACAATTTTTTTGATGTGTTAATCAAAATCCTTCTATGGGAACTATTCTATCAAATATACTCATCATGTGATTATATAATATAATCTCTTATCATGATATATATTGAATTATCAATGTTCTATGGAATTGATGGAAATAAATTGAAGAATATAGTGGTAGAGAAAAAATGTATATGTGGAATAATATGAACATGAATTTACCTACATGTGATACTTGTGAAAGGAAGAACCTTGGTCCATCCCCAAAAGGAAATGGTTTTTTCATGATGTCATTTGCAAAAAAATCATACTCATGAATGCACTAGTATTGGTTAAGCTATCAATGTAATGTAAATTAACTATATGAACATGTTTAACTACTAAAATTATTGCCTAAAATAATAATGGGACGTATCAAATAGTAATTCAAGCAATGAATGTAAAGATTACACAATTACTACCATGGATATGGATATCCCTAGTGATGAGGTGAAAGGAAAACTTATTATCCAATACATTATTATAATCTTTTTAATTGATTCTTCTTATAAAAAACCCTTTATATATTAATAATTCTATAAGGTTATAATATCACAAGCTCCATGACAAGATAAAATGTTGTTTTTGAAAATTCATAATGGATGTATTACCATATCTCAACTCTGGGAATCCTCTGTGATAGAAATTTATAGGATGAAGCTTCATAAAAATATATTTATTATAACATTAGTTGAAATTTTTGTAATGTTCGGTAATGATTAGGTATACATGTTATGATTCCTCATTAAATTCAATGGAAGGGATGTTACAGTTTATATTTTTAATCAACCATCAATCATCAATTATTGGATGGTTAAACCTACAGTCCCAATGGATAATAATTCTATCATATTAGTATTTTAACCAATTCTTCTGGGATAATTATCTAAATTTGTTAGGGATAATCATAACATCAGAAATGCGGTTTTCTTTTTGGAATATTCTATTTTTTCCTTACGTGTTTCTTATTCTTCCCAGGAATCCTAAAGATTCATTTTAAAAAAAGTTCATTTTAAAAAAAGATCACAAATTGTTCTATGCCTATTTCAATGAATTAAAATATAATAGACCAAATTTAGTTGTTGGAATTGAATAAAAAACTCAAGGATAACATAAATAATAGATTATTTCATCAATTTGGATCTTTTGGAATGAAGAATGTGATGTGAGTTTCAATGAAGTGAATTGAATATGAAATGTCATCCATGATCATAGTTGATAGAGGATATTGACCTATATTAATGTCAGAAAAAGGTAATAGGATTCATCCTCCTGATGACTGATATGTTGATAAATTATTCCTCAATAGATCTGAATAATCATGAAAACATTATTTGAGACTTGATTTGGAGTAAGAGTCATTAATTTTAAATTAAAAATATTGAGGCATAATTTATATCATGAAAAGTGTGATATATATATATGAACTATAATATCATAAATTATTTATTAACCAAGATTGAATTAAATATAGTCTAAAATTTAAAATGGAGAATATTGTGTAATATGAATACTCAATATTTTACCAGTTTTAAGTTATGAAAGGTTTAAGATTATCAATTTAAAATTGATCATGGTAGAATTTATATTATGTTTATCACAAAAAATATAATATATACTTACTTTTAAAGTGTGGATCGTTATATTTTATTGAATACAGAAAGGTTGTATCATTCATATATTAATATTCAACCATCCATCCATCAGATTACTAATATAGAAAAGAATGATGGTCGGGAATTAAAAAAGATGGTAAGGAATGATACAAAAATCAACCCTGAAAATAGATGAATGATAATTTTTAGGAGTTGTGTACTTGTCTCGTCTATACTATATGTGAAGTGGTTTATATAAGAAAAATCTCACAGTTCTTCATACTCTTTTAATCATGAATGTAAAAATAGGTATAGATATTTGAAAGAGTATTTCTATTGGGATGGAATGATTAGATATATTACAGAGTTTGGATCAGATATCATAGTATGTATGAATGTCGGGGCATATATATATTAGTCCACTGGGGCGTTAATACCATTAATTATACCATAATAGAAATGTGAAGTCACTATGATTTATTTTTTCATCAAACTCCCTAAATAATCATATAGGAATAATGTTATATTTGTATTAGTTTATCACCTTAAACATAGAAAACAATTAATTTCCATAATATAATATTTATCTACTAATAATCTTAGTAAAAAATATATTCAATTACTAGAATGGAATCTTGGGGTTCCATATTATATTTTAGTTTTTTGGATATATAGTTAATATTAATGTTTTGGTGAAGATTTTAGCTAACATAGATACAGTGTAATGATTCCTCACATCTTATCATCCATAGATAGATGGTCAGACTGAGAGGATCATTCCAATTCTAGAAGGAATGTTGATAGATTCCCCTATGTATTTCAAAGGGGGTTGATATCAACACCTTTTAATGTTTTATTATCATAAAACATCATCCCAAAATTTAACATTATTATGGAACCTTATGAAGTCATCTATGAAAATAAGATTATAAATCTAAAATGATTGAATGTAGGTGGAGAATGAGTGATATTGGGACCTTCCATAGATAAGTAAATGATATAGAAGGTCAGGACCATTCAAAACCATATAATAGTAGCTCAAATTCCATAAACATTTTATGCTGAAAAAAATTAGAATGACATAGAGTTTGAGGATTGTGACAATGTATTTCTATGAATTTCTCCAATGAATATTTTATGGGATTTAGAATGAAGGGAATGCCTGTGTCATTATATACATATATTTTAAATATTTATCAGCGTATTGGGATGGTAGATTATCATTTATCACTTCAACCAAAATACCCCCACCTTCACATTGGGTTCTATGTATATATCTGGAGGTTGTATATAATTGATTCTTCACATAACTGAAATATAGAGGATGTACCATTTAATAATTATATTTTCTTGGAGGTTTAGATGATTGAAATCTTAGACTATAGAAATTTAGATCTATAAAATATATTTCCACACTTGGTTATAGTTTTCTATATGAATCATAAATTTGAAGGAGTTGTGTGGAACACATAGGATGTATGTAATAATATATATCACTATTATTTTATCATAGTGAAATTATCTCATCGGTGAAAATACTTTTATAGTGGGAGAATGTAAGAAACATATAATTTTTTATATATTTTCTTTTAAATAAATTTAATTTCTCAGATAGATTGTATTACAGGAAATCTAGTCTCAATAAACTATAATATATTAGACCATTATAAAATTGTATTTAAATTCAAAATTCTATATATTATTAAATAATTTATGAAACATTAATGGTTTACACATTCGTAATATAAATACTTTTTTATTAATTATTATAAATAAAAAAATTAAATCATTTGAATGTAACGTATATATTTTCTAAAACACTATTATGTTGCACGTTATGATTTTTTTATTATTAAATTAAATTAATACCTATTGATTAATAGTTATAATTAAATTAATATTATTTTTAGTCAATAAAATATTTTATCATTAATTTAATATTTTTTTAAAGATTAGATATGAATAAATAATATTTTATACATAAAAATGAATTCTTCTAAAAAAACTGACTTCATCACATTTTTTTATATACATTAAAAATAATTTCAAATACATAAACATATAAAATTTAAATAAATGGATTATATATTTAGAATTTTAAGTTTATTGATTCATAAATAGGTCCCTTTTTATTTTTAATCATTATGAACACTAACCATGGTAAATTACATCACCATGAAAAATGGTAAATCAGGGACATCATGGATAGGCCTTAATATATCATTATAATTCATATATGATGAATGTATGTCATCAATTATCATCATCAAGTTAAATATATTTGCGTGATTGGGTTGTTTACATCAAAACAACTTGTATAATATTAGAAGCAAAGTAAAATACATAATGATAGTAACCTACTTTAAAAACATTTTCTAAATTAAAATTGTGAAAGAAATGCGGATATTAAGAACATATTTTTATTTTGAACATAGTAAAATTATTTTGATGGTTTAATGTTTTTGTTTTTTTAATATAATAACCAAAAATTATTCCCAATTCTTAATAAAATATTAATTTAAATAAAATAAAAATGATAATAAATTTAAAATAAACTAAAACTAAAATAATTTTAGTAATATGTAGGATTATAAAAACTTACTAGATTAATAAAACATATTTTATATTTTTAAATTTATTATATTCACTTTACAACTTGTCTTCATTTCTATTTTGTTAAATTAAATTAATTGTGTCAAAATAGAAATCAATGATATTTTATCAAAATATTATTTTATAAAAATATTAAAAATTAATAAAAAAAATGATAGATGCCAATATGTATAATATATAGCCTAAAATTTTATCCCATGTCCATTTATGAGCCAAATATTACATTATATGGAGTTTTATAACCCTCTGTGATTATGAAAGATGTTACCATAGTTGTGGTAAAAATAGGTTACCTAAGGTTGAATTTCAAATTATATTTTTCAAAATGAACCATAAACTATTATAAATTTTATTTTATGATGATATTTAAACAATATCAAACAATATAATTGAATTTATTTAAATTTGAAAGCATATTCTCTGATAATAATTTTTTTATATTTCAATCATTTCATAAATTCCAAAAGTACTTCATTTTTAAAATGGCACCTCATCCCATAAATTCATCATAGCACATTGAGAAAAATGTATCCTTTATAACCATATATATTATATTTAAGAAAACCATATACACAATATAGAGGTTATCTTATTCCCAACTAAAAAAATCAACGGTCCTAAATATGATATATAATGGAGTTGTTTCAAAAAAAGTGATAATAAACCTAACCGATTTAACATTCATTTTAATTGTTAATTTAAATCCTACGAATATGTAAATTTTTTAAAAAATAAGAAATTAATTATAATAAATTCGTATAATTCGTATTATGATTATAAATCCACAATTATCCTTTCTCTTTTTAATCAAATTGAATGTCAAACTATTTCTCGTTATTAAGTATATCTTATTGCCTCCATGTTGGGATGCAATTCATTTTTCATCGCCATATATTATTAATGATAATTATGATAAATTTATTGATTATATATCATAATAATGAAATAATTATACTTTAAAAGCTATTATATCATATCTACCTTATTTCTATCCAATCTATTCGAAAACAACAAAATCTCTCTTGTGTACATCTGGACAACCACCTCTACTAAACGATGTGAATAATTTTTCATTTATATTATAAATGGATTTCAATATGGGTATAATTAATGAATTTTTAAATTATTTATATGTAATTAATGTGATCCTATAAATTTGAATCATTATTCAACATTCTTTCATACCTGTCATTGAAATGTGAAAAAAAACATGCACGCATGCATACAATGTATAGTATCCATGAATAGTTTAATTCATTTTTCAATATCTAAATCATATGGATTAATATAAATCGAAAAATATTGATTTTATATGATATTTATTTTATTTTTAAAAATTTTTATACTTAAGAAAAATAATAAATTTAAAAGGATCAAAACTACCAAACAAAATATTATATGAAAAATAAAGTAGTTATTACCCATAATAGTGATTTTGACAAAGGTTTGTTAATAATATGTTTATAAAATCTTATAAATAAATCATATATGATTTTATATATATCATTATGGTTTGGTAATAGATTTATAGAAAATATATAATAATTATACAGTAGGATAATATGAATATGATGGATTCTAGGATTGAGGTAAGGATGTATTTTTTATTTCCTCATTATACAAGATTATTAATGTTTAAGTATCTATTGAATTGATGATATGATATTTCTATATTCACTCAATTGTATTTTTTTATGATTTTCTTATTTCTAAAAATTTCATGTTTTAATTTTAATTTCAACAACTTATATACTTAAAGAATAATTTTTTTTGTGTAAACATTAATTTATTTACCTCTTCAGTTGAAAAAACATTTTCTACTATATTCATGTATTATAAAAAAATTTAATGACACTTTTTTACTATTAACTAATATTGATGTAAAATTAATTTTTTAAAATGTTTTACTTTTCAAAAAAATGAAACAAAAAATTAGTATTATTTTCTAAATGTTGTATGTTTTAATATTTTTACAATACTGTTATAGGAATGTTTTTTATGTAATTAAAAATGAAAATAATTTTACACCGTATAGATAGATCAATTAAATGAACTATCATATAAAGCTTAGAGGTTTGTATTTAAATATATATTTTTCATAGTAATTTAGAAATTTTGTTTTTCAAACTACTGTTTTTATATTAAAAAGTGTATATTCATCAAGATATTTTTTAGTAATATTTTCATAGTATTTTAATCTATGTCAAGAAATTTTTTTATATCAAATTTATTAATTAGATTTTAATATTATGATTCCATTAGATATATATTCGGTGATGGATTATGGGTAGCTTAAATGGGGAAGGTACTGATATACTAAATTCTAGTTTATTAATTTTGGACATTTATGGATTTTAAGAAGTTTTGGTTATATAATGTTTTTAATTCTTATGATTAATAAATTGGACTAATAAATTGATATTTGGGGCTCAAAATTTAATATCCCTCCAATGAATTAGTATGTATTGTATGAATAACATGATTGTGTAATTTGATCAATAACATATCAGTTTTTTTCAATGTTATCATTTTATTATTTTTGAAATCCATGTATAGATTTATAAATCATGTGATTATTGTATTGAAATATTTTATTATCATTTATCATGTCTATGTTATTAATTAAAAAGTTCTTCTAACATTGAATGAATTCCATTATTGAGAATAAAATATCACTATTTTCTTATTGATCCTCTATTCAAGATTCCATAAATTCTTTTATGACTAATATATTGGGGTAAACAAAAAATGATCATCCAAAATAAAATACTATTTTTTATTTTTTATTTTCAATTGTAATGTGGGTTTCATGTATACATTAATATTACAAACACTATTAAACTATTCATTCGATTGAGATATGATTGATCATATTTAGTACCAATATAATAAAATAACCCCTAGATTTAGGATACTAGAATTGGGCTAATTACAATTACTTAAACATTAGAGGTAAAGAAAAATAAAATATTTATGATGTTTGTTCTATTAAAAATCCAATATTTACCTTCATCAATATATTCCTTTATATTAATGTGATATATTATAGCATCATAATTAATTCACAAAACTATAGTCAATGATATTATAATTATTTTCTTAACAATTAATGTTTCAATTTTTTAAAATAAATAACACTCAATCTATCTAGAAAAAAAATGTACTTACATGATATCTCGATTCATTATTTTGAATAAATTTAATTCATTTGAATGAAAAAAATAATGAATAATACATATAACCTAAAGGATTCAGTGTTCAATTCAGTGTTCAATTCAGTGTTCAATTCAGTGTTCAATTTAATGTTCTCATGACTTAATCACATTAAGGAGTGGAGGGTTAGGGAATTCATCACATATAAAGAACCAAAACTCATCAAATAATTGATCAAAAAACTGTTTCTACCTCTAGTTCCCCATCATAAACCATCCAATTCTTCCTAAATACCTTGTCATACCACCCTAAAATGATTCTTGGACATTATCTATTAGTTTTTAAGGGATTCATGAGATAATAAACATCATCTTACACAACTAATGTCACACCAAACCACCAAATCAGAATGAAAATGAATGAGATGGGGGTTTATTCATGATGATATAATGAACTTAGGAAAGTGAAAGGAATTTTATTACTAAACAATGAAACTAAACTAAGTAATGAGGCTAATGAAATCAAAAATACATGAGATAAAAAATTACTAATAAATATTGGATGATATCCATGGATAGTGGAAAAATATAATAAACTCCTAGGAGGAAGGTAACAAAGGGGAAAATAGATAATAATGATCACTTTATGAATGGAGGGATATATGGAATAAATTATTGACTTATATATCAAATCCAAATCATTACAAATATTATTGGTCCACATATATGATTATGATGTTATTTTTTTCAACACAACTTAATTTGTGTAATGAAAATTATAATCTCATAGAATATGATTTTGAAATTTTAATGACTAGTTACTTAAATAATATAAATTTTTTAAAATTAAATCTAATATAAATTTGGAACATTTTTATTCGAAGTAAATTTATACAAGAATTATGTAAATGGAATTTACTAAAACTGTACATCTAAATTCTAGATAATTTCATTTGATAAATATCATTGGAAAACTATTAAACAAAAATGTATAAATATTAATAATTGTGATATTTCCATTTTTTATAAAAAAATATGTTATAAATTAGGTTGTATCTATTTATCTATGAATGATTTTATGATAATCATATGGAATCCCAATTTATGGAGGCCGTATATTCTTTTATATTGGATATTATTTATTTCACATTAACTAATTATCTTAAATACATCAAGAGTTTATTTAATTTCATATCCTGGTGATGAAAATTCTGAATAATAAATGTATAATGAAATATCCAAAAAAAAAATATTAGTTTCATAGAAAATAGTTATTTTCATTTAAATATAAGAAGAAAAAATTCATTGAATTATCCATTAGTGAGGATCAATACCTTAATATTGGATGTCTTTATACACATTTTCATGGATTAAAAACAATATAGAGAGGTATAATACATATAAATAAATAAATAAATATATATATTTAACAGAATAATTTTCATTACATAACACTTTGATTCATTACATACAAATTTATTTTTTTGTATCGTATGAGACTCAGAGACATAAATGGGGTCTTCATCAAATTTTTATATTTTCACTCACCTAGAACTCCATAACATAACCCTTATTAGACATATCATGTATATAATCTTTCACCAATACCTGATAAAATAATCATAAGACATTTGGCACTCTAATGCTCAGTATGGGTAAAATTGTTACATATCATAGATCATATAAGTTTAAAAAGTGATGAATTTAATTAGAACTTGATATTGAAATTTTGAAACCATACGAGGTAAATCATATATTATAATATTGGGTCAGGGCCTAAATTGTGGTAAATCATAAAAAATTAATCATAAAGGAATCATATAACGTGATTCATGAGAGAATAACATTATCACATGGCATAGAAATGTGGAATACCTATAATAGTATAAAACAATTTCTTTTATAGTCTTATGTATTTTACAATACTTTCATAGTGGACTGCGATGACTCCACAAGACATCATAGTAGTAATTGTTCATTCCAACGACTAAATTAGTGGTCAAAGTCAATTACAAGACTAGGTTTACTAATAATTCCTTTGTAGTTTATCCGGTAATCTATAAATATTTACCGAATAAATATCAGGTCAATATAGGTCCCAAAAATCACATATTGTAAATAATATATATGTGACTCATATGATCATAATGCATTCATTATATCAAAACCCATGAAATGAGTAAGGTTTCATAAACATTTCATTACATCATAAAAAATTAAATATAAATATGTTTCATAAAAATCAATCAAACCAAAAAATAATCCATAAATATAAAGAATAAGACTAGTATACATTGTACATATTCACAGTGAATCATATGAAATAGTAGTGGTGGTTTTTTATGATGAATCAAGATATCCTTAAAACACTATTGTGGTAAATAAACATTCAATTTTTAAATTTCATGTATTTAAATTATAAAAATATCCTAAATAATATCGAAATCAATTTATTTTTGAAACCCCTTATTAAAATTGAAAAGGAATCTTTAATTCATTGAGTGTAAATTATGAAATGAAATTTAATTTATGACTTAAAAATTATTTAATATTTTCATTCAAAATTTTCATAGGAAAAGTCAAAAAGTATGACATTTAAAAAAACACAATAAGAACCCTTTAAATTGATTTTAGATAATTTAAAATATGCGTAAAATTAACGTAAACATTCAAATTATAATGGTAAAAACCTTAATTAAACTATTTATTTCAATATTTTTATATTGATGAAGAACATTCCCCATTATATATTTATGCCTAAATTATCTTGAATATTGATGAAATTTTGCAATAAAACTCATACTTCAAGATCTTTTTATCATAATATTTATCTATCATAATTTATAAAAAATTGAAATTTAGTATAATTTAGTAAACTTATTATGTTAATATTTATAATATAATATATTAACCTTTTTTTACATTTCAACACCACCTTTTATCAACGATTTCATATTAAATTCTCCATTTTTGTGTGTAAACTATTTCATTTATCATGAGAATATCTATTAAGTCCTTTCAGTTCTTATATAATTATCATGGAAACAAAATATAAATAATATTAACTATATTATAAATATAATATATATTATTTATATCCATATGTATAGTCATCCATAAATGTTTGATAAAATGAATTACACCTTAATTAAATATGGTAGTTTGTGTGTATGCATCAACACTATTTTCACATCCAATATAGACTGAAAGAATATTAGATAAATAATATATCCCATTTTTATGGACATTATGATGTTATATATGTGACATATTTTCATTTAAATTATCCTTATTACTTTACATATATAGAATATGTGAATAACGATTCACATCACTTCACGAAGTGGTTGTCTGTTGTAAATATAAGCGGTGTTATCATTTCCCCTTGGAATGGAAAGTAAAATGTTATTTGATATATAATGAATAATGATTAAAAATTATACCATTATTTTTATTTTAAATAGTAAAACTATAGTAATATACATTATAAATATATGTTTTTGAAAATGAATTGTATCTTTATGATGAGATAACAAGTCATATACAAGTATGAGCTATAATTTCACTTCACTTTTGATTGGAAAGAATGTGTGTAATAGAGTTTTAGAATCACAATTAAATTCAACCATAATTATGATATTTGGGAAATTATTTCATTATAAATTCCATATATTTCTATGAGTTATGTTAGAGTAGGAAGGAAAGTGATAATTTCATGTGATTTTGAACTTCTTCGTAATGGATCCTTCAAATATCAATTAAATTAATAAAGTATTGGACTTATCAGATGATCAAAGCCTCAATAATGAGTATAAGGAATTTTTTAAGATAAATTGGAACATTTATTTATATTTATTTCTCAATTTATTGTATTTAAGTGAGGGAGAAGGTTCTCTTTTATAATTGAGTTGAGGTTAACTTTTCAAATTTCACAAAATTCAAATCTATGATAAATTTATTCGCAATCCAAATGACTCTAAATATTCATTAATATAAAAATATAGTAGCATTTGGTAATAATCCCACAAAAAAAAACAAATTATATATTTTTTGATTCATTTCAAAACATATCATATCGATTAACCCTCAGTAAACCAATTTAAATTTCAAGTAAAGTAATAAGTTTATCACATTAAAAGGGTTGTGGTTTTTAGATATAAGGAAAAATCATTCCATAAATGGATAAATTATAAATTTTGTTACCATATAATATCAAAAATTTATTTTTCTATCATTTTTATTCTCATTAAAAATATTAATAAACCGATATTGTTTTCAAATTATATTATTGTAAATTTTTACACTATTAAATTATTTTAACATTAAATACATCAATAAAATGGAATAATTTTATTATAATTCTTTAAAATCCTAATAATATTTTATTTATATCTTATAATATGTGGTAAACATTTAATCATTCAAATTACATCACTTTTAATATTATTCAAATCATTAATTATATATTTTTATTTAATGGAGGAATAACACATCAGTGTCGTATAAACAATCACAGTCATTATATAATTACTATTAATTAGAAATAAATTAATAATGTGAAAATAATATTATTATGATCAATATATAAACTTATTTAGATTCATAACTAACATCACTATCTATGTGGACACATTACATATATTAAAAACAAAGACATTTATATTTCATAGTTTTCTTTGATTTACGTAATATATAAGTAATTTTAATATAAAATTTTACATCAAACAACTGAATTTAAAGAAAAAGGATTTATGTTATTAATTTAATTCAACTAATAAGAATTTGGATAAAACCATATGGCCCCACCTTTTGTTTTTAATATCAACAAACATTATTTATCTTTTACCAAGTTGATAATTTCTACAACTATTACTGATCATGTTAGCCAAAATTTAAAGATGCTAATTTTCCAAATTAGAACCCATTGATTATATATATATAATTAATAATAAATAATTTAATACCTAAAAATGAATTAAATTATTTTTTATTTATGTTGGAAATATTCCAAAAAACAATTTTTTGATTTAAAATAATTTTTAGTTTGAAATTTGATTCTTTCCTATCTTATTGCTATAAAATTATTTCTCAATGTTTAAAATATTTGGCCATATAAATAATGATTTTATTCTAATTAAAATCAGTCACAAATTTTGGATAATATAAATTACTAATATGAAAATACTTTTTGAAGAAAATAAGTTTTTAAAGAAAAAATATAACTTTTAATATTAATTAGAAATTTTTGTTCTGAATTATAGTTAATTGATAAAAATAAATCATATTTTATATTTTTATACTATATATTTTCAATAATTTAGTTTTTTCAATTCATACCCTCAAATCAAATTGATAGGTGAAAATAAACACATAATATCTTAATGAGGTTACTATATTTGTTTAAACTCACTATATCATGTAATGAAATTTATCCAAGAAATAAAATTATTTAATGTAAAATATTTCATAAAATACTTAGGGTGTCACATTATACCCACCATAAGAAAATTCACCCTAAAAAATCATCACATGGATACAAACAGGTGATGATACTTCTTCCACATCACATCCTTAGGATTAAATGTAGCTTCTTTGAATTTGTGGTTTTTTTACAAAGCATTGACCAGGGCGGTGATCAACCTTTTTAGAATTTTTTCCCTATGTTAAAAAATATATAATCATTGGTCCTTACATAAAATATTTTTCCCTTTTAGTATGGCCTCTAAGGCCAATATATGTGATTGATGAGGTATGAACTTCCTTACGATAGATGCATAGATAACCTCATTAACCTGGGAGAGATTTAGTTATAATACTATTTGATAAGCTATTTTCTTGATAAAATAAATAATTCAAGGATGACTATTATACCTAGATCGTAGAATGAATATGAATCCAAATAATATTAACCCCATACAGGGAGATATTCGTAGGATAACCTTGTAACTAATATGAAGCTCTATATCATTGTGATAGTTGTCTTCATAATGTTTTTATCAATTATGAGATGATAAAATGTGTTTTTGAGTGGATATATATTTCTCTATGACATTCCGAGAAACATCTAGTCCTAATATAATTATTTATCCGTCATCATTTTAACATGTAATTTTTATGAAATTCTTATCTAAGAAGTCAATGAAAGGATCCATCTAAATACTATAGTGAATGATATTGTTGTAAGTAAATACCACCACAGGGAGGTTTTGATTCAAACAACCATTTAAAAAAATATAAAAATATCTTAAAATAGCTTTTACTATTTTTATGTCCCTGTGAAAATGATCATATATATGAAGAAGTTAAGTAGTGCTGAAACATAACTGTGTATCTAGAGTCTGCAGAATAAAACTCCAAATCATCAAGGTAATTATTGGATTGTGATCATAAATTATTTATTGTGGAACACCATGAAATATTATTAATTCTTTGATATATAACAAAGTATTCTGATCAGTTGATAAATTTTCTCTAATTTAAATGATGTTTCCTATCATCATTTAGTGATCAGTAATAACACATATAACATAATTCCTTTTAGATGTTTTGGGAAGACTTAAGAGAAAATAAACGGTCATTTTTTCTGTTTCCTTTGTGGAAGTAAACCTCACATAGTCCTCTATCACACATCCTTAACTTGATAATATAACATGCATTGAGAAACATAATTGTAAATTTCACACTTCAAGAAACCGTACTAGAAATACACATATATATCTCTAATCATATTCATACATATAGTATGAATATTGAATGATGAACTATGAGATGTATCCATAAACAAATTCTTCAAATATGGTACTAAAGGACACAAAAATGGTTCATAAAGATTATTATTCAATCATAATAAAAGATGAAATCATGAACTTTTCTTATATTTTTTCTCAGCCCCACATCCTCCTTTTATTCATCTTTATTCTTCACATGGATAGATGATTTAATATTCAATTTAAAATGGTAATATTTCTTCCCTTTCCATATGATTTAATGTTATATACATTGAATATTAAGATAATTAGAATCTTATATAATCCTTGTCATTCATAATCGATCATAATCCTTTTGACTTAGAGAATCTACCACCATGTTTTCATTACCATGGTCGTATTTTGTTGAGAATATAAATCATTATACAGCTCCAATGAACTTCTTTAGAACATGTTCAACTCTTTTTGAGAAAAAAGTACACTTTAAACCTTTTTTGTAATTATATATGTCACACAATTATCAATATATAAAATACATACATATTATTAATTGAATTATTACCCTATCATACTGTAAATCATGAGTTGGGTAATGTATCTCATGGGACATCAATTTTCTTGATGGATAATTTATATCCATGTAGTTCTAAATTATAACACCTCAATGTCTATTTTCTGAAATTTCACTATAGATTGCAAACCCTCTTCCACAGTAGGGTAGTGTAAGAATTAGGTTTCTTAATATCTTACACATTATTTCATTAAAACACTCCTCACATTCATCCTCCCAAATGAACATCGATCCCTTTCGAGTTAACCCCAATAGTAGATTATTTTGTCATTTAAAATTATCCATAACAATATGAAAACATCCCAAAAAACATGATAAATACATATATTTTTCACAGTAGTTATCAAATTCAAATGATCAATAAAATATATCACTGAATGATATTATAATATAATATCACATGATATTATATGACCCGTGAATGGATCATTATGAAACGAAAATTCAAACATGGTATTTTTTTCATAATATTTCACCTTCAATAAGGTCATCAACAAGGTTCTCAAATGTTCTAGATTTTTCTATTTCTATTTTAATGAATTCTAAAATCCTACATAAAGACTATGACAGTTTGATTAAGTTAATCACTAAGGATTATTAGTCACATCCATTAATATAGTGGAATAATTTTAAGATGAAATGACATCACTATAAATTCATAGAGTCCATACCTTGTACTGATTATCATCTTGGGAACATCCTTCTTATTTAGTTGTACAAATACTATGAATCTCTTCCAAAAATTGATCAATGATCTCTTCAATAATAGTAATATCTTTGATACTGAGTTTATCATGAAACATACGCGGTAAATTACATTTTTTTAATAGGAATATACAATGATAAAATGGTTGTAATTTAAATTAGAATTTCATTTTTTCATCCAATTAACAAAAAATAATTTCTTGGTTTAGAATATCAATACTAACATCCCTTCGTAAGAAATTGTTGATGGTTTTAAATATTGCATACTAATTTAAGACCAAAATAACATTATATTCAATAATATGATGAATGACATGATTTCTTGGAAATACATTACCAAAAACATCAATCAAATAATAATATTAAATATGAGATAATATTATCATACCAAGATGGGTGTTTTATGATAACTAATCATATAATTTTTTAGATGGTACAATAATAACCATAAAGATGAATTTAGATATAAAAGGCACAGTTGATCCAGAATCAAATAATGTGTTAAAATTGAAAGAGTGGATTATAATTAGACCTATCACCACATTGTTATCATATACTTCATCAAAACTATTGACTAAATGAGATTTCCAATTTTATTAATGATTAAGGAGTTATTAACATTGATCAAAATCATAAAAAATTACATTTAGTCATTTTATATCATAATTCACATACTTCGTTACTTTAAATAATTTTATGGGTAGTGTATTTGGATGTTCTTTCTTTCTATCTGTATCATTATCTAACATCAACCGATCATTTCAATATTCAATTTAATGATGACCTTTCTTTACACAATTAAAAAAATAAATCCACATTCTGAATAGCTTCCACTGATAAGGCATGGGATAAATCTATGGTACCCTTGTTTTATAAATTTTTATCCATTTTAATTCAACCTATATAACTTCATAAGGTTCTGGATGCACCTAATTATTTCTACCAAACTCACTACGTGTGCAGTATCAAAATTACAGATGACAACGAATAATATTTACAATGTTCGGAAATGTAATTCCTACTCATTTCCATATTTTTTGAAAATCCCATAATAGATTCTCTACAATATATCCACAAGTGAATACAACTTGATCAACCCCCCAATTCCATAGTTAGTTAGAGAACAGAAGTTCTCCCACAATATTTGGTTAGACACCCAAACTAAACCTATTCATTACATGGTTAGAAACCCTAATCAAAATTATTATATATTTGGTATGACACCACACATACAAACTTCCTATTTAGTAGTTTTAGTGAAAGAAATATCTTATTCACATAGACTTTTCCTCCATTAGATTTCTGGAGATCCCATACTTCTATATAGATTACAAAGGATATCTCTAATTGAATTGATTAATCATGTTGGTTTTTGAATATCCTTTTAGATCATGAATGATTTCAATTCTACTTCATCAAATGCTTGGTTATATGTATTCCTCTTCTTTCAGAATTACCACGATTTGGCTCACCATCAAAATTACTCTAATAGAATGGTTGAAAGGAGACTCAAAAGGATCTTCCAATTTTTTCATTCGTTATCATCAGCTACATGAACATATTTATACAATTAATATTTATCATTTAGAAATCAACTAAATTCTATGATTTATATTCTCACATAAATCCTAAATTGAATGTGTTAATTATATAACCACATCTAAATTATTTTTTAAAATAATAACACCCCAATGACTAAGGTTATTACATTCTTTTCCTTATCTAAAAATATCCTATTATTTTTTTGGTATCAAATGTTTTCCATTCTAATGAGAAATACTCCATTGTAATGTCGGTATTAATATCACTTTTGAAATACCCCAATAAATCTTTTTGGGCATTTACTTTTTCATGTAACTTCATTTAAATTCTCAATATGTGAATTCAATATTATCATGTTGCTAAGATTAATAGTTATGGATCTTCCATCATCTAAGAATATATTCCTGAAAAACCTCCTTATAAAATTATATCTCAAAAATTTGGTACTCGAAGACATGGTTATCATCTTCTTCATGTAGAAAATTCACACACGTGTCATTGTATTTGCATGATGGACTCACGATTCCTTTTTTACATGGATGTAGGTTTATTATCACCCACAACACACCTCATGAAAAAAACTCGATGGTTTTAGGTTCTCTTTTAATCACATGACAAATTAATTTTGAATTATAGTGTCTCCACATCAAAAATCCTCTTAATACCTTCAATCATTTTCATTATTTAAAAATAAAGCTACCTACATGAATAATTTCGATTGTACTTCTTCTAAAATCTCAAAATAAACTTCATCAAGTAGGGATTCGTCATCTAAAGATCACATGGAATGGGTTTCCCTAGATGTGTAGTTTCTTCAACCATGCCACATATTCAAAACACATGTACGGATTTATCCTAGATATCTAGATTTCAACATGGAATTCTAAACGAAACCATAGACATTTATTTTATTTTATTAATATTTTTAACACCTTGTTAATGGAGGAGTTACCTTAAGAGAAGAATCATTCAAATGATACTGGAGGAAGATTGTTGGCCCACCTGATAGAAAATCTATGATTGGTTGTATCATGTGGTTTGTGTTCTATCTATCATTTTGAATTTGTAGTCACAGGTCACTAAACATTAGCATCCAAAATTGATATACCTCTTGTTTTTTGGCTAATATATTAATAATGTGTTGTATTTAGAGGGACCAAATTAAATACCTCCTTCAATACCAACCTATAGTAATCTCCCTATTATTGTTCCACTTTTAAAAGTGGAATGATCATTACTCAACTTCACTTTGTGTGAGAGTGATCTTTTGTGATTTACACAAAGGCATACACCTCTCATCCAGAAAGTGGTTGACCAAGGATGGTTCCCCCAACCATAGTCAACCTCCTAGTCCCGCATGTTTCAAGGATCAATCTAGCATTGGTATTATACTGGGTTATCCAACTTTATATAAGAAAATATTATAAAAATGATTAGAAATGATTATTATAGAATATAAAAATGTATAATACTTCCTCAAAAATAATTCCATTACCAATTTCCAACCATATTATATATTAATCTCCTGATAAACACACATGACCTTATATTTTATCCTGGATACTCTTCACATAATCAAGCATTAAAACCCTAATCAAGGGCCTCATCAATTTTTCTTAATGTAATTATTTTTTTAGGGACTTATCTTGTTAAATAAAAACATGATAACTCCATAGAACATGTCATTGACAATTAAGATCACTTCAAAAATCATCATACATAACCACAAAAAAAAATTTCAACATGTGAACCTAATTCTATGAATCCAAAACAAATCATTAGGCATCTCCACTATATCAAATATTTACATATCATTCATAAAAAAAGATCTCATAGGGCCCAAAAATCTATGTCGTATTATTTTTTCCATATTTGATCACACATTAAATAGTCAATGACTATTCCTTAAATCATCCCCCCGCTTTTACAATCAAATTCAAAGGATAAGTGTGGGGACTTAGCATCATGTATTTTTTTAAAAACATTATATTACTTCTTATGTGATAATTTATTGATCACTTAAATAAGAGGAATGAACTCACATTATACTATTAGAAAAGTGATTTGGCCAATAAAATCTATTTCTACATGATAAAACCTAATTTAGAAAAAAAAAGATAAATGAAACCATGTTTTTCTAATATGTGGATAAAATAACATTAATGTGAAATCATGATTAGAAATTCTCAATTAAAATATAGGTGATGTAAATAATCATAATTATCAATGAAATGATAAATTATAGACATACATAAAAAACTAAAAATATTTCAATTAAAAAATATAATAGCTCCCCATTTGAATCATATCCTAACAAATCACACACTCTCCCATAATAAATAATATTAATGATTATAGGGTGAGAATATAATTGGAATAATTCACGTCTCTTAAAAAATCACCTAAAGGGATGCACATATCCTCGTTATCTTATAGAGTTAAAAATCATTGAACATCCATGAGATAACATATCATGATTTTTAAAAAATACATTATCATCCATAACACTTAATTCCATTATATTAATATCAAAAAACATAAAATAATGGGGAATAAAGAGGATCCACTTATTTATTAGTGGAAACATTCAAGGTGAATGTTTTCTATCATCCTTGCTTCTTCTTTCCAATATCATTATGAGATTTTTTCTCCCTAATTGATGTTATTTATCCTTTGTCACCATCACTTATTGATAAATCATGTACTCTCTATACATAAGAAATGAACTTTTCTTCATAATCTCAATCACTATATGAATAATATTTTACCACATTACACACCAAATATCTCCTTTTAAAATGGTGTAATTATTCTCCATATCACCTATCATCCATTTATGCATCTCTTCATCCTAAGCAAATTAATAATTGTATCCTTTTTCTCTATGTTCATATAAAAAATGTCCATGTATTTTACAATTCTAGAAATTTATGGATTTTTCTCTTTTACCCTTCTATTTTTCAACAATGTTTGACAGAAGAAAATAAATATTTTAGAGATATTCTTAATCTTCATATTCCTGAAAATCATAGGATTACAAATTTTCCTTTACTTTAATTTTTCCAATTCTCATGTTTTTAATTAAAATTTTCATTTTCTCTTTCATATAGGATGTTGGAGTTTTCCTCATCTTATAAGATTAGAGAATAATGTTTAGATACTGAATAAAAAAAGTATCTTTTTATTCAAGGATATATATCATTGAATCCAAATGATATGGAAAATCATAATCATTTTTTAACAATAATGTAATCATAAATATTCTCATAAAATACTCTTATATTTCTCACATTATCATTATCTATTCTACAATAATAATAAATCTTTAAATCATCACTCATTTTAATCTATTAGAATTTTATTTTATGTACATATTGCTTGGATTCCTTGAAATTTATGTTTCCTTCATAACTATTTCCTATTTTTTCTCATATTTCAGGTGATGTTTGAAGGGCTATGACCTTGGTATATGGATATTCTGAAACAGAAATCGGGATTAAATTTTCTTTCTTCCCATTAATGAACAGTTTTGGGAATTTTCAAAAATCACACCCCGTTTACCATATAAAACCTAACATCCTACACTTTTTTATTTAAATTTTTAAAAGCCTTTAAGATCTAAAAGAACAAAAAAATTCCTTCCTTATATAACTTATTCATCTATTATTCATTGGTTTTGATAGAAACCCATTACCGGAAAGATTTTTTTTATAAAAACTAATGATATTATATGAAAAAGTTGTATCATTCATAACGGGTCATTTTTTTTATTTCATATTCCTAATATTTCATATCATTCCAAACTATGATGAAATTATAACACATATATATTCCATAAAAATAAATTTAATATTGTTAATTGAATAACCTATATTGTCACAAATGTGTATGCCTGAACTATTGAATCCACAAAGTGATGTGATTCATAATTTGTTTCATTAATTAATATTATGGTAATGAATATTGATTTAATCAATATATAATATATTAATTATAATAAAAATTTTATACAAATGTGACATATTTTTTATCTTTATTTAATTCCATGTGGAAAAATGAATGCAGTGTTCGTGTGTATGTATCGCCTACCCTCTCTATGGACGGTGTAGTTTAATTTTTTAACGAAGACATTTATGAACGACTCTAAATATATATAAAATGAATATGTAAGATATTTATATCATTATAAACGTTTGGGAGGTTATTAAACCATGATCAATGTACAATTACAGAAATTTTCGAACCAGTTCATTAAAGAAACATGAAGTATTTACCACCCAGAATATATATTATATAAATGATTTTTAATAAAAGGGTGATAATAGGATAAAAGTAATCATATAAATAATGAAATATATTATAATTATAATTTATTATATATAATAAATATTTTTATTATATATATGGTTTAATAATGTTTTTTTTCATTTCAATTTTCCTTAGTTATTTTTAGTAAAAAATTACTTCCATATTTGTGAATTATTTTGATTATGAATATGTAATTTCAAAGGGAAAATTTTGTTTTCATAAATAAATTATTGTATTAATATTTTTATAGAATATTCAATTTAAGGTGAAACCATTAGATATTTATAATTCACTATTGGTTATATGATTCAATGATATCATCCTTATTCTTTATTAGGAGGGATAATGATTATGATTAAATTATGTTTACGAAACTCCTTCATTTTCATTATGTTATTATATAAAAAATTATTAAAAATTTAATTAATCCAATTTTATTTTCATGGTTTATTCCTGGATGAATTTCTTATGAAACACATTTCTATACAAAATCTACACTAGGATAAATTTTATTGGATCTTTTGGAAGACATGTGTCTAATTTTCATTATGTGACGGGTGGTCCTATAATTGTATATCCACCAAATAAATTGGGTCAATATGGATATTAATTAGATAAATATAACTAAAATGGTGTTTGATCATAATTTTTTATGGGGCTATGTTCTCTATAATAGTATTCAAAAACAACCATTTCTAGTACAATGTTTTCGAAGTGAATCCCTTTCATAATAGTAGTAGTTTCAATAATCCTGGAAATCTAAGGGGTTTATTATATATGCTTATTTTTACTCCACAATCAAAAATAAATTTCCAATGTTATGCTATTATGTCATATGTTCTTTTAAGTATTTCGGATTCAGGTCATATGAACTAACAGGAATTAATATAGGATTCAAAATTATGTTATATGATATGATAGGATTGGTTTAAAAATGTTATATTGAGGTTATCATACCATAATACTCATGTTACATTTAAGTGATCATTGTAATATTACCTTTTTACCTTTTCTGAGCATATGAGATCCCCCTTTCTAATGTCTTCGGTCATTATTTTATGATGAAACATCTTTTTTACAATATGAATAATAATGGTTCCAGTTAAGAAGAAATAAATGGAGAATTATGTTGTTTACATATGATCTAGTTTTTTTATGTATCCAATTATCCAAATATAATAGAATGGTATGATTCTATTGTATATCATAATTTTATATTCTAAATATGCATCTAATGTGATATAATATCTATATATGAAAATTAATGTAACGTACCGGTTCAGGAAGCCGCAGAGAGGTGCCATGTACCTGGTTGGTCAAATGGCCTCAAGCTTATTTCCCCAAATGCCAGAGGATGCTTACAAGTAGTGAGAGCCTTGGGAGTGATAGGGGGAAAGTATGCCCTCATTTGAAGAGTAACATAGCAGAAGTAAATAGATAACAATAGCATAATCTGTAATAATACCATATAATAGTAAGCAGTTGAAGAATGAAAGTAATAAATAGCTGGAGAGTAAATATAATGATGCACAATACATATTTCTAAGAAAACAGCCAAACACGTCACAATGTTGATATACAGTACTGAACCAATGTACAATAAAAACAAGTCAACAACTCCTCAGCATCGTAAGCCTCTTATTGGTCTCATACTCTCCAGCTCCAATGTAATCAAGTACCTGAAGTATAAGGGTGATTAACCTTATAAATTCCTGTAAAAATATAATTTTTTTGGGCATAAAAACAAGTCCCAAATAGGGTGTGAGGATAATTCTTGTTGGAAATTACCCAAAGATCTATGCCTAACATTCAGTGAGTATATATGGCTGGAAATAAGAAAAATAAAGCAGTAAACAAGAAAGTACTCACAAGAAAACAATCCTACAATTTCAATGCATTAAATTTAATATCTCAAGAAAGACAGTAATCACAAATAGGTAACCCTCTTGGAATTACTCATAGCCTAACCCCTCTAGTTCAACCAATCAACACAAGAAACCCTCTAGGAAGTACCCATAGTCTAACCCCTCAGGTTCAGCTTTAGAAAAGACTCTCTGAGGAAGCACTCACCATAAGTTCCCCTTAAAGTCTCGTAACGGTAACTAATAAGAACATTGAGGAAGCACTCAATGTCCAATACCCCCTATCGCCCATATCGAGGAACTAAAGACACTATGAGGGAGAACTTACGTCCATCCACCATGTGGTATTGCAACGTGAATGTAAACAGACACTCTGGAGAATTCCTCAAAATCTATTCCCCTTTTGGTCTCCTACACCATGTTCTCACGGACCTGTGTAATTCAATCGTGCACAAGGATGCATGGAAGTCAAATTAAACCACAAGAAATACTTTGCTAAAAAAAACTACAACATATCATAGATTTTCAGATACAATCACTCCATCCTATCAATACATGGAATTGAAAATAAAGCATCCTAACAGGAAAGCTAGACCAAACAGTCAAAACAAGAAATCATGGGGAAAACCTCCATAGCAAGGAAACATTAACCCTATTTACAAACAATTAACCTCTATCCAAACAAACAAGGCATAGTAGGAAATAATAGGGCTCAAAACCATAAATCATCAATACCCCGTTCCGAGGTATTGGGAACTTTTGCACATATAACTCAAATAATATCTACAAAAAGGCAGAAAACACCTAACTCGGTGTTGTGAGATCGATAAACTCTGGCATCAGCTCACGGATCGACATAAAATGTAGTATATCTACAAAAACGTTTAAAACATTCAACTGAGGATAACTCGAGATATAGGAGAAATTAGGAGAAGGTGTTCTAAAAGAAGACAGAGATCAGCGATTTGATTCCAACACAACCGGCTGAGTTCGATTCAGAGAATGGATGGAGAGTCGAGGGCTCTAAGAAGATTCGTCATTGTACGGATGCTCCTGGATGAGACAGTCAATGAAGAAGTGTGTTTTGTCCATTGAAAGCGACCCTAGTCCAGTTAATGAAACAAAAGTACATGGCATGTACCATAGAAGTACATTGTGGGTACTTTCCTTAACCAGCTTCCACTTTAGGAGGTCTCTTGGTCACCACACACGGCCATGTACTCAGACATTACAAGGCCAGTACACAGTCACTCCTGGTAACTGAGTACATAGTGTCTACTTTTAAGTAAACATTGTGCACTTCTAAAATTTCTAGAAACTCCTATTTTTCTCAAAAACAACTAGAAAAGAAGGAAGTAACAAAAAAGAAGATCTAGGTTCTTACAATCATACCCCCATAAAGAAATCTATCCTCCAATTTCCCTAGCAATGCAGTGTAGATGAAGAATCCTCGAACATCTCTGGCCACTGTGATCGTACATTGGCCTCTATCTCCCAAGTCACATATTGTACCTATCTGTGCTGTAATGTCCCAGATATTTCCATGTATTATTTTAATATTTTATGGGAATTAATTTGAGACCAGGATCTGAGTCAGCATGCAGTTCTGAGGCCCAGTGAGCTGGAACAAATGTTTAAATTTAATTTAATAATTAAATAACACGCGCGTGCAGTTTTCACTACTAGAAATTCAAGCTATCACAACGATTCTTTACCAACGATTTAAAAAAACCTTTGGTAAAGACGCTTTTTCCCAATGGTTTACTAAAACCATTGGGAAAGGGGTGTCCAAGGCACCCTTTCCCAATGGTTCTCTTGAACCATTGGGAAAGGGGGTGTCCAAGAAACCATTACACAATGGTTCTTGTAGAACTGTTGGGAAATGATCACCCTTTACCAATGGTTTGTTGAAACCGTTGGTAAAGGGTCTCTTGGAAACCTCATTCCCAATGAATTTTAAAAACCATTGGGAAATATTTCCCCTAAATACTCAATTGGCCGCTCTCTCCCCCATTCTCCACAGAACCCTAATCCTTTCCCGGGCTCCGCTGCCCCCATCTGAACCTGTCAAACTACATCCAAATCATCTCAAATCAGGTATTCTATTCTTCATACACATAAACTATTTATGTGATACCTTCTTTTTATTGTTATTAATCTCATATTTTAGTATTACGTTTTGATTTTGATGTGTATAAAATTTTCTTGTGTTTTGATTTTATCTAGAATTTATCCATTCCAATCCATTTAATTAATTAAATCATTAACCCTCCATCGAAGAAGAAGCATCTAAAATTCATTTCCGTTGTATTCTAGATTTTCTAAGAATGTGTTTTTATGATTTTTTTTTCCATCTTGTAATTAATTGTTACCTGTAAATGTATTTATATGTGTTAAACAATTTTTAACAATGTTTTGATGAATGTTTTCATTAAAATTACTTAAGGAATGTGTTTTAATAAAATGATATTTTATTAATAAGGCTTGTGTAATGTAATTTTTTATAGTAAAATATGTGAATATGTTTGGTATTTAGTAACAAATGAGATAACTGCTGTGTGATAATGTGTTGTGAAAGAGATTCCATGGTTGGTTCAAGATTATATTTACGTTTTGAACCTATTAATGGGTTTTTTAAAGATATTTTGAGATATTTACCTTATGTTTATTGGTGAAAACTAGGAACTGTAGAGGTGGTTCATGATTAAGATGTATAATTACTACTAAACATGTGGATAAAATTGTATAGTAGTGAATTCTTGAAATGCGTGATGTTTTTAGCCCTTTTTTATTTGGAGTTTCTTTTGATGGTGATGTTTCTTATTGTTACCTATGATGGGAATTTATCATAGTCACAAAATCATCCGAGACTCCCCCCACCCTCATCCATGGACCCCCAACATCCCCCAGATAGCCCCCCCAGACAGCCCCCCCACCCTCTTCGTTGGACCCTGGACAACCCCCCCCCCCCCGAACACCCCCGGAAAGCCCCCAGACAGCCCCCCAGACAGCCCCCCACCCTCCTCCCTGGACCCCGGACAACCCCCTGGATAGCCCCCTAGAGAGCCCCCTGACAACCCCCCCCCCCACCCTCCAACTAGGACCCCGGGCAACACCTCGAACACCCCCCGCACAGCCCCCCGCACAGCCCCCCCCCCCCCCACCCTCCTCCTTTGTCCCCAGACAGCCCACCGGACACCCACCAGACAACCCCCCAGACAGCCCCGCCGGACAGCCCCCACACCCTCCTTGATTTGATTTAATAGTAGATAATATATAATATATATTTTATTTTTTTTCATCAGGATAATCAATGAAAATCACATTTGCACATCTAATCAATATCATAGATTCTTGGTATGTTATAAAAGAGATGTATTCATTGGGCATGACATTGTTAGCTCCGAAATGTTTAATAGCATGATAAACTAAAATATAATCCATAATAAAAATGATATAAAAATATTTTATATAAATATACACAAGATTTTATGTAAATACCATTCCACTAATAGATAGATGTGGATTCTAATAAAATGGACAACAATTTAAGTACATACGGAAAACTGACCAAACGCATTCGGTTTCCACTAAAACTTTAGGATAACGATCTATGGGTCATATGTGATGTGTACGAATCAACCCAACCTCAATCTAAGAGCCGGTGTGGTCAGAACCTCTCAAAGTGTCTATCTTCTGTTTCAAAAGGACATCATTTTAATTGAAAAACATCAACTGGCATACGTAAAACTGACCAAACGCATTCGGTTTCTATTGAAACATTAAGAGAACGGTTCATGGGTCATATGTGACATGTACGGGTCAACCTCGCCTCAATCTGAGATGTGGTGTGGTCGGCACCACTCAAAGTGTCTATCTTTTGTTTCAAAAGGACGTCATTTTAAGTGAAAAACGTCAACTGGCATAAGGAAAACCCACCAAACGCATTCATATTGTGTCAATACTTTAGAAAAACGATACATGGGTCATATGTGACATGTATGAGTCATCCCCGCCTTAATTTGAGGTGCAGTGTGGCCGCCACCACTCAAAGTGTCAGTCTTTTATTTAAAATGGACAACATTTTAAGTACATACGGAAAACCAACCAAACGCATTCGGTTTTTGTGGAAACATTAGGAGAACGATTCATGGGTCATATGTGACGTGTACGAATCAACCCCGCCTCAATATGAGATGCGGTGTGGCTGAAACCACTCAATGTTTCTGTCTTCTATTTCAAAAGGAAGTCATTTTAATTGATAACCCGTAACTGGTATACGGAAAACCAACCAAACACATTCGGATTATATCGATGCTTTATTACAACGATCCATGGGTCATATGTGACATGTACGTGTCAGCCTTACCTCAATCCAAGGCTCGGTGTGGCTGCCACCACACAAAGTGTCTGTCTTTTGTATCAAAAGGACACCATTTTAAGTGACAAACATCAACTGGCATACGGAAAACCAACCAAAAATATTCAGATTGTGTCGATACTTTATCACAACGATCCATGGGTCATATGTGATGTGTACGAGTTAACCCCGCCATAATATGAGGCACGTTGTGGCAGGAATCACTCTAAGTGGCTCTCTTTTGTTTAAAATGGACTACATTTTAAGTACATACGGAAGACCAACCAAACGCATTCGGTTTCCATTGATACTTTAGGAGAACGATTCATGGGTCACATGTGACATTTACGAATCAACCCCACCTCAATCTGAGATGCGGTGTGGCTGGAACCACTCAAAGTGTCTGCCTTTTGATTCAAAAGAACGTGATTTTAATTGAAAAACATCAACTGGAATACGGAAAACTGACCAAACTCATTCGGATTGTGTTGCTACATATGCACAATGATCCATGGGTCATATGTGACGTGTATGAGGCATCCCCACCTTAGACTGAGGCGTGGTGCGGCCACCACCACTCAAAGTGTCTGTCTTCTGTTTAAAATGGACAACATTTTAGGTACATACCAAAAACCGACCAAACGCATTCAGTTTTCATTGAAACTTTAGGAGAACGATTCATGGGTCATATATGATGTGTACGAATCAACCCCGCCTCAATATGAGATTCGGTGTGGCCGGCACCACTCAATGTGTATGTCTTCTGTTTCAATATGGCATCATTTTAATTGAAAAACATCAACTGGCATACAGATAACCGACCAAACACATTCGGATTGTGTCGATACGTTAGAAAAATGATCCATGGGTCATATGTGATGTGTACGAGTCAAAACCACCTCAATCCGAGGTGTGGTGTTTCCTCCACCACTCAAAGTTTCTGCCTTTTGTTTCAAAAGGTCGTCATTTTAATTGAAAAACATCAAATGGCATACAAAAAACCGACCAAATGCATACAGATTGTCTCAATACATTATCAAAACGATCCATGGGTCATATGTGACGTGTAAGAGTCACCCTCGCCTCAATCCGAGGCACGGTGTGGCCACCACCACTCAAAGTGTCTATCTTCTGTTTCAAATGGACGTCATTTTAAGTGAAAAACATCAACTGGCATATGAAAAACTGACCAAACACATTCGGATTTTGTCGATACATTATCATAATGATCCATGGGTCGTATGAGACATGTACGAGTCAACCCCACCTTCATCTGAGGCATGTTGTGGCCGGAATCACTATAAGTGGCTCTCTATTGTTAAAAATGGACAAAATTTTAAGTACATACGGAAAACAAACCAAACTCATTCGGTTTCTGTTGAAACTATAGGAGAACGATTCATGGGTCATATCTGATATGTACGAATCAACCCCGCCTCAATCTCAGATGTGGTGTGGCCGGAACCACTCAAAGTGTCTACCTTTTGTTTGAAAAGGACGTCATTTTAATCGAAAACATCAATTGGCAGACGAAAAATAGACCAAATGCATCCATATTGTGTCGATACTTTATCACAACGATCCATGGGTCATATGTGACGTGTACGAGTCAACCCAACCTTAATGTGAGGCTCAGTGTGGCTTCCACCACTCAAAGTGTATATCTTTTGTTTAAAATGGACAACATTTTAGTACATATGTAAAACTGACCAAATGCATTCGGTTTTCATAGAAACGTTAGGAGAACAATTCTTGGGTCATATCTGATGTGTATTAATTATCCCTACCTCAATCTAAGATGTGGTGTGGCCATCACCACTCAAAGGGTATGTCTTCTGTTTCAAAAGGACATCATTTTAATTGAAAAACATCAACTGGAATATGGAAAACTGACCAAACGCATTCAGATTGTGTCGCTACTTTATCAAAACGATCCATCGGTCATATGTGACATGTACAAGTCAACCCTTCCTCAATCTATGGCGCGGTGTGGCCACCACCACTCAAAGGGTCTGCCTTTTGTTTCAAAAGGACGTCATTTTAATTGAAAAACATCAAATGGAATACAGAAAACCAACCAAACTCATTCGGATTGTGTCAATACTTTAGAACAACGATCCAAGGGTCATATGTGACATGTACGAGTCAACCTTTCCTCAATCTGAGGCACAGTGTGGCTACCTCCACTCAAAGTGTCTATCTTTTGTTTCAAAAAGGAGTCATTTTAAGTGAAAAACAACAACTGGCATATGGAAAAATAATAAAACGCATTATGATTATGTCGATATGTTAGAAGAATGATCCATGGGTCATATGTGACATGTACGAGTCAACCCCACCTTAATATGAGTCACGGTGTGGCTGGAATCACTCTAAGTGGCCCTCTTTCGTTTAAAATGGACAACATTTTATGTATATATGGAAAACCAACCAAACGCATTCGTTTTCTTTTAAGACATTAGTAGAATGATTCATTGGTCATATGTGACATGTAAAAATCAACCTCACCTCAATCTGAGATGTGGTGTGGCCGCCACAACTCAAACTGTATGCCTTTTTTTTAAAAAGGGCGTCATTTTAATTGAAAAACATCAACTAGTATATGGAAAACTTACCAAACACATTTGGATTGTGTTGATACATTATCACAACGATCCATGGGTCATATGTGACGTGTACAAGTCATCCCCACCTTAATCTGAGGCACGGTGTGGCTACCACCACTAAAAGTGTCAGTCTTTTTTTAAAAAGGACAACATTTTACGTACATATGGAAAACTGACCAAACACATTCGGTTTTCGTTGAAACTTTATGAGAACGATTCATGGGTCATATGTGATGTGTAAAAATAAACCCCGCATCAATCTGAGATGTTGTGTGGCATGCACTACTCAAAGTGTATGTCTCCTATTTCAAAAGGATGTCATTTTAATTGAAAAACATCAACTGGCATACAGAAAACCGAACAAACGCATTCGAATTGTGTCGATATATTATCAAAATGATACATTGGTCAGATTTGATGTTTATGAGTTAACCCTTCCTCAATCTGTTGTGTGGTGTGGCCGCCACCACTCAATGTGTCTGCCTTTTGATTCAAAATGACGTCATTTTAATTGAAAAACATCAACTGGCAAACGCAAAAATAACCAAACGCATTCGGATTGTGTCGATACATTATATAAACGATCCATGGGTCGTATGTGACGTGTAAGAGTCAACCCCACCTCAATCCGAGGTGTGGTGTGGCTGCCACCTCTCAAAGTGCTTGTCTTTTGTTTCAAGAGGACGTCATTTTAAGTGAAAAACATCAACTGGTATACGGAAAACTAACCAAACGAATTTGGATTGTGTAGATACTATAGCACAATGATCCATGGGTCATATGTGATGTGTACGAGTCAACCCCGCCTTAATCTGAGGCACGGTGTGGCCTAAATCACTATAAGTGGATCTCTTTTGTTTAAAATGGACAACAATTTATGTATATACGGAAAACTGAAAAAACGCATTCCGTATCTGTTGAAACTATAGGATAACTATTCATGGGTCATATGTGATGTGTACAAATCAACCCCACCTCAATATGAGATGTGGTGTGGTCGGAAACACTCAATGTTTCCGCATTTTGTTTCAAAAGGACGTCATTTTAATTGGAAAATAGCAACTATCATACGGAAAACCAACCAAACACATTCAGATTGTGTCGATACTTTAGTACAACAATTCATGGGTCATATGTGACATGTATGAGTCAACCTGCCTCAATCCGAGGTGTGGTGTGGCCTCCACCACTCAAAGTGTCTGTCATTTATTTCAAATGGACGTCATTTTAAGTGAAAAACATCAACTACAATACGGAAAACCAATCAAAGACATTCGGATTATGTCAATAATTTATAGAAAAGGTCCATGGGTCATATGTGACATGTACGAGTCAACCCCGCCTTAATCGGAGGCACAGTGTGTCCATAATCACTCTATGTGTCTCTTTTTTGTTTAAAATGGAAAACATTTTAAGTACATACAGAATTTCGACCAAACACTTTCTGTTTCTGTTGAAACTTTAGGAGAATAATCCATGGGTCATATGTTACGTGTATGAATCAACCCCGCCTCAATCTAAGATGCGGTGTGGCCAGTACCAATCAAAGTGTCTTCCTTTTGTTTCAAAAGGAAGTCATTTTAATTGAAAAACTTCAACTGGCATACGGAAAACTGACCAAATGCATTCTGATTGTGTCGATAATTTAGCACAATGATCCATGGGTCATGTGTGACGTATAGGAGTCAACCCCGCCTCAATCTAAGGCGTGGTGTGGCTAGAATCACTTCAGGTGTTTGTATTTTGTTTAAAATGGACATCATTTCTGGTAAAAATATATGGTATAAAAAAACTGATCAAATTATGAATTGACTTCCGGATTCCACATATAATTGTCATATAAATATTAAATAGAATTATAAATGAATTATGTATGTTTATAATTATGTTATGAATTCTAATTTAATTATGGATGTGTATAGCTCCAGGATGCATTATATGTTAAATTTGTATGAATTTGTTCTCTATATGTATGTGTTAGTTGGTTATTGCAGGTACAATAATTGTATATGTATGTGTTAGATTATTGTAGGTATAATAATTGGATTGAAAATTGGAGGGAATGCACAAAATGAGGCCTTCTATCCAAATTGCATACAGGCTATGCAAATTGTAGGTTGATGTGCAATTTGCACAGCAGAGGCTATGCCAACAGTTTCGAACCACTGGCATAGCATCTCTGATGCTTTTTTTACCAACGGTTCATTGATTCATTGGTAAAAGACCATTCCCAATGGTTTAGAAACAATTGGGAGATAAGAGAAACCTTGTGATTTTACAACGGTTCATGCCAAACCATTGTGAAAAACTATCCCAACGGTTTGGCAGAACCATTAGGATAGGATAGATTTCCCCCACTCTATACCAACGGTTCACAGTAAACTGTTGGGAAAAGCATTCCCAATTCCTTAATTCCCTACAGTTTGCAGAATTGTTGGTATAACATATACTAATGGTTCTGCAGCCTTTCCAAATGGTTCAGAACCATTGGTAAATGATGTATTTCCAGGAGTGTTTCCTAAAAAAGTGGAATATCCCCTGAACGGGAGCTCGGATCAGAAATATGTGGGAACCATTGCGTTCAGAACAACCTTTTTACCTTTGGTGAGGTCTAACATCAGCCGACATAGGTCTGTGGTGAAATCTAGTTTTTGGGCATAAGAGTAATAAAATATTTAATAAAAATATTTTATTTCTGCAGCAAGATAATATTAAATCTTTCACAACGGATATCTTCCTTTTTAAAGAGAGGCTTGCACAGGGTCCAGGGTTTCAAACCTCATAACTCTGAAACCCTTGGTGGCTCTGGAGGCTCTGGAGAAAACCTCTTGACGCGGCGACGATGGCGTGGCGACCGGATCATCACCAACGAATGTCGTAGATCCAGGTAGGATGTTGATTGTGATTTTTTATTCCCCATTAATTATTTGCACGATGAACGCGGACAAATCCACGAACAAATTAGCTCACAGATCTATCGTTCTTGTGGGATGGGATATTTGCAGGAATCGTGGGATTCAGATTCTTGAGTTGTATTGGTTATCATTCATCCTTTTTAATGGTGACGAACCAAGATCGACACGAACATTGATTGAGGTTCGTCCCTCTCGATTGTCTTGTTTTTCTCTTCCGATTCAAATGTGTTATTCTTGCGCGTTCTTCACGTTCATGGGGAAAATCAATCGTTGTGCATTAGTTTGTTGGCGCAACAATCTGAAATCAAACATCCATCATCGGGCTGACCTAATGGAGGTACGACAGTGATGGAGGCCGACAAATCGATGTGGTTTGGAAGTTCCCGTTCTTTGAGCATTTTCATGTGGATTGATCGGGTTGAATTTTCATGGCCGATTGGAAGTCCGAAACCGACTGAATCAGTTTCGCAGGAGTGGAAGAATCCCAAATCCAGATTTTCGTGATGCATATCTGGATGATTAGTCGAGGTGTGCGGAGGAAGACAACGCTTCTGGAAATTTCCCGACTACACGCCCTATAGTATGGGCTACATGGTGTGTATTTGTCAGTAGGATAACATAATGTGTACTCTGGGAGTACACGGTCACAGGCAGGGTACACGGCCAAGGGCACACCGTGTATACCCCTCCCCAGTAATACCCGACCAGATACAAGGGATACCCCGTGTAATGGTACACGGGCAGGCGACACAGACACGTGCAGAGACTGTGTACGGGCACATGGCCAGCGTACACGGAGCGAGCCCAGCTACTCAAGCACGACTTGTACCTCTTCTACACGCCGTGTAGTTTCTTTTTACCCAAAAATCTAAATGACATGGTCCGTTTACACGGGAAGTACCCGGGGTCAAGGAACACTCCGTGTACCTTTTCTACATGCGGTGTAGTTTGGTTTTATATAGCTTGATCGAATGACACAGGACATTTACACGAGCAGTACCCAAGGTCAAGGAACACAGCGTGTAACCATACTATATGTCATGTAACCTTTTCTTCCATTCTTGATCCACTGTCTTATGTGACTTGGACTAGATTCTTAGGGTTCATACCCATGGTTTTTCCCCTGAAGGTTTTTGTATCATTTCCTATATACGGAAGTATGAGCACTTCAGTAGGTCTTCCTGAATAAGGTTGTTTGAATCCCCTCTTTGAGGCGTTGATCTGGATACCTTATTCATTCCTGAAATCATATGTAGAGTTCTTGATATCGACGTGACCAACATTACCCGGGCGCCGATCCTCATCTTAGCGGATTAGCTCAGACTGTGTTTTCAGATTCACCCCATGGCTTTTGGTTGTGATCCTCATCTGAGGGTCATGATCCCAAGTACTTATGGAGTGTGTTCTCCTAGAATATGTACTTCATATCTCTCTCTTAAGACCTAGGAGTGTGTTCTCCCGGTTGCATACTTAGTAAAATCTTCAAGCTTGATCCTAGTGGCAGTATCATGATGGTAATTTGTGTATGAGAATATCTGGATATTTCTTGTTATATGCTCTATAGACATATATTGTGTGTAGATGACTGTATATTTCCTTTGTGGTATTTTTCCCTTGTTGTATTTCCTTTGTGGTTTTGGGGTGTCCTAGTAGGTTTTGTTATACTCATCCATGCACGGGCTTTGCCCGCACGTGTCTTGTCTTGTGCAGACGAGCGAGCCTTTGACAGGATTCTTGGTGGACCAGGGCCGGACAGCACTCAGTGAGATCAGGCAGGCCGAGGTGTATTCCTACAACTACAGATTATATTCCCAGTACCTTTCCATATAGGTTGGACTTTGTTACAGACTTTCTTTCTGGTGGGCTTGTACTTTTGGGCCAGGGATTTACTTTCTTGTACTTTACTTTCCAGTCGTACTCTGTCTTTGTGTTTTATTGTATGCATGCATCTTTTCCTTTTTAGTAGTTTTTACTTTTCATCTTTGTTGGCTTGGAGATGTGTGTGTGTGTGTACAGGTTTATAGGCAATGCATCCCATGTTAGTAGAATGCCTACTCGGTGCTAGTCACCATCCCCTGGCCTATTAGAGGTGGGCATGGGAGTTGCGACTCGGGCCCCATTGGTATGGGTCATGACAGAGTGGTATCAGGGGTGGTCGGTTCTACCTTATGACTGAGAGTCTGTGAGTTGGTTTGGGGAAACAGTGTTAAGTGTTTCGAGTTCATCTTTTAGGCCAGGGACCCCAGGGTTGGTGCAGGCAACTGACGTATCCATACACCAGGACTCTGATAACATGCTTTTTGACTCAGAACATGAGAACACTAGTTGCAGGGAGAATAATGGTACATGCATCATATAGGAATGTGTTTTGGTTTCCATTTCATTTTTGAGTTAGTTCTCCAGATATACTCACTAACTGAGATACATAACGTTTCTTTTACAGGATGCCTCTGTGACGCGCACCTACTAGGATCCAGTAGCTAGATAACGAGTATGACCCCCTCATTGATGAAGCCTCGATACAGGGACCAGATCCCCCAGTTTTACCACCAGGTGGTGTGCCAGTTATCCCGCCACCTGTGGAGCAGTGTTTGGTGCCTGCTGTACCAGTGGAGGAGGAGCGTAGGCTGAGAGCACTCCATGAGATTCAGAGACAGAGACCCCTTAGGTTTCGAGGCGAGCCTAACCCTCAGGCAGTAGAGGACTGGCTTGAGGCAGTGACCAGAGTCTTCAGTTTGGTCAGGACACCGGCAGATCAGATGGTGATCTTGGCAGCAACCCTTCTGCAGGGCTCGGCAGGACAATGGTGGAGTTTGGTTACCCAGACTCACGACGAGGCGACACTCGTTTGGTCAGAGTTTGAGCATCGCTTTAGAGAGGAGTTTTCACCGGTTACCCTGAGAGAAGTACGCATACAGGAGCTTCTTCAGCTCCAGCAGATAACCATGACATTGGATGACTATTCATCAAGATTTACTGACCTCTCGCGGTACTCGATGGATATGGTCAGAGAGACGTACTTCAGAGGTCAGACTTTTGAGTGGTGCTTGCGTAGAGATATCAAATCTAGCATCATCCCTATGAGCATTCCTACTTATGCTGGGGTGCTCAAGCAGGCTCTGGTGGTCGAGAGCTTCGTGGTAGAGTAGAGAGAGCTGGCATATGTCAGTAGTGGGAGAGCTAGAGTAGAGACCTCGGCAGCAAGGAGTCGACGTCAGGGGCCCATGCATGGGATACATTTTAAGAGGAGATCCTAGGACAGGGGATCTGCCGTATAGCGTTCACATTGTGAATCCATCCAGCCTGGAGAGAGGTGATTATACTCATGTGATGGTATTGGATATCTCGCTAGGGATTGTCCGACCCACCGTACTACTGACACGGGAGCAGTGGATAGACCACTGAGGCAGAGGCAACATGTGGAGCAGAAAGATCCGCGGGGTGGAAGACATGGTATGGGAGCTGGGAGTGCAGGTGTAGGTTGTCAGCGTTTTGACCCATTTCCACCACCACCCCTAGTAGGTCCACCCCAGGCCTAGTGAGCTGGTGGATAGAGGTAGGGAAATTTGTAGGCCGTAAAAGCTTATGACCTAGGTACTCCTAGTATGATTAGAGGTACTATCTGTGTATTTTCTACTTTCGTGGTCGTATGAATAGACATAGGTGAGTGTCATTCCTTTATGGATTATTATCTTGTTCGAGACCTTGAGATTCCATTTGAGCCATTGACTCGACCCTTACTCTTAGAAACACTGACTTGAGAAGATTCAGGGATCACACACCTCTGTAGATACTATGACCTGACCCTTGGAGGTGAGAGTTTCAGTTGGAACCTCTTGGTGGTAGTGTCGAGGCCTTAAGTTGTCATTCTTAGTATGGATTGTCTATCCATAGTTCTTTCCCATATCGACTATTTTAGGTAATGGGTGCGTTGTGTCCACAGTGATGGAACAAGGTTCTCTTTTGTCAGTGAAAGAGAGACCCATGAAACACAGGATGGACTCGTGCATAAGAGGGCACAACTGATTTCACATCAGTTGGCTAGCCTAGCCCTTGGTGCAATAGATGTTATGAGTTTCCAGTTTCCAGCAGTAGTGGCTGAGTACAAGGACTTCTTTCTAGAGGATGTCCCCGGGCTACCTCCCCATCGGGAGATATATTTCTGCAATGATTTCCAACCCGGGACGACACCGATATATGTGTCAGCATATCAGATGGCTCCTGTAGATCTTTGTGAGTTGAGGGTGCAGCTGGATGACTTGAAGAAGAAGGGATTTGTGAGACCCGGCATTTCATATTGCGCGACCCCAGTGCTGTTTTCCAAGAAGGCAGACGGGATCTTGAGGCTATGTGTGGATTACCGGTGCTTAAATCAGGTGACCGTAAAGAACCGATATCCACTACCGAGGATCGATGAACTCTTCCACCAGTTGAGAGGGGCACGATAGTTCTCAAAGGTTGACCCACAATCAGGTTGTCACCAGTTGCGATTACGGGATGAGGATATACCGAAGAAGGATTTTGGATGTCGCTACGGTCACTATGAGTACTTGGTGATTCCCTTCGGCATGACGAATGCCCCAGCAGTGTTTAGGGGACTCATGAATCAGATCTTTTAGTCCTACCTAGACCGGTTTGTAGTGGTCTCCATCAATGACATCCTTGTGTAATATACGTCCAAGGAGGAGCACATGAGACACATAAGTATGGTTATGGTCACATTACGAGAGCACCAGTATTATGGGAAACTCTCGAAGTGTCAGTTCTGGTTATAGGAGGTCCTCTTTCTAGGACACGTTATCTCAGCAGATGGTGTAGCAGTGGACCTGGCCAAGTTGGACGTAGTTCTAGAATGGGAAGCACCCTAGAGCGTGACAGAGGTGCGATGTTTCCTTGTGTTGGAAAGATACTATCAGAGATTCATCCTTGATTTATCCAAGATTTCAGCACCCATGACACCTTTGACCCGAAAGGGGAAGCCTTTCGTGCGGACTGAGAGAGGCCAGTAGGCTTTCCAACAGTTGATATAGAGTTTGACGAGCGCCCTAATCATGAGATTACCAGAGGAGGGTGTTGAGTACGTAGTATTCTGCGATGCATTAGGAACCAGGATTGGTTGTGTCCTGATGCAGAGGCAAGCACTGATTTCCTATGTCTCACATTAGTTGAGGTCACATGAGGAAAACTATGTGACCCATGATCTTGAGTTGGCAGCGGTAGTCTTCTCATTGTTGATGTGGTGGAACTACCTGATGGGAGACTGGTTTACTTTCTACTATGATCACAAGAGTCTCAAATATATCTTTTCTCAGAAGGATATGGATATCAGATAGAGGTGATGGCTTGACTTCCTTCAGGATTACGACTTTGAGATTGTTTATACACTTGGGAAGGGGAACATGGTGGTAGATTCTCTCATTAGGAAATCCAGTTTGCTATTGCTGGATGAGGAGACAAGGCAGTTGGCCTCCTTACAGTTATCCTACGTGGATGGAGATGTGGGATCTTACCTTCAGTCGATGGTTGTTACCCCTACACTCTATCAGTGAGTCAGGGACTCATAGCCCAAGGATGCTAGCTGTGAGACTCAACATGATCATATATCCATAGGTAATGATGTTGATGGATATTCAGAAGGTGGGGAGCATTTTTTTCTTTTCAGAGGGCGCACGGTAGTACCAGTGATGTTGCGGGAGGTGGTTTTGAGGGATTTTCATACATCCCCTTTGGCAGTGCATCCAGGCACAGCAAAGATGTATCAGGACCTCCGATATCAGTTCTGGTGGTTAGGAATGAAGAAGGGTGTGGTAGAGTTAATCTCTCGATGCCTTACTTGTCAGAAAGTAATGGCTGAGCACCGGGTGCCAGTAGGGTTGACTCAGCACCTTGAGGTGTCAGAGTGGAAGTGAGACAAGATATCCATGGACTTCGTGACGGGTCTACCACATACGCCCAAGGGACACAATGCCATCTGGGTGATCATTGATCGACTCACCAAGTTGGCCCACTTCCTATCCATAAAATAGCAATGATCAGTGGAGATATTAGTACACCTCTACATGCAGTAAATAGTCTGACTTCATGGAGTGCCATCCACGATCGTCTCAGATCGTGATGCTCGTTTCACATCCCAGTTGTGGAAGGGATTGCATGAAGCTTTTGGGTCTCAGTTACGCTTGAGTACTGCGTTCCATCCCCAGAATGATGGTCAGACAAAGCTGACCATTCAAGTCCTACAAGATATGCTTTGAGCTTGAATACTTTACTTTGATTGTATCTACGAGGATCACCTACCACTGGTGGAATTCGCTTATAAAAATAGTTATCATTCCACTATTGGTATGGCACCATTCGATGCTCTGTATGGGCAACCATGCAGGTCGCCACTTTGCTGGACTACCATAGGAGAGTCAGCACTCATGGGCCTAGTGATAGTGTGGGCTACCACAAGGAAGGTGCAGGTCATCCAGGAGCAGATTAAGACAGCACAATGTTGGCAGAAGTCATATGCTGATAAGAGGCAGAGGCCCTTGGAGTTCGAGGAGGGTTCCCATGTGTTCCTTCCGGTCTCACCTCAACGGGGATTGCAGAGATTTGCCCAAGGTGGCGAGCTATATCTGAGTTTCGTTGGTAATTTTCAGATTCTTAGTAGAGTTGGAGAGGTGGTGTAAAACTTGGATCTACCTCCTTAGATGGACCGCGTACACAACGTCTTCCATGTGTCACAGCTATAAAGATATGTGCGTGATCCATCACCCGTTATCGACTGTGGAAAGCTGGACATCGATGATGGAGTGACCATTTCTGAGTACCCAGTGGAGATCGATGATCGGTTGGAGAATATCCTTAATGGATGAGTTATTCCCTTGGTGCGTGTCTGGTGGCAGCACAGGAATCTCCTGGATAACACATTGGAGCGGGCGGCTTAGATTCGTTTGCAGTACCCACATCTTTTTGAGTAGCCTTTGTTTTGGCTTTTTGGGGAGGTAAAAGCCGTAAGGTGGGTGAGATGTAATGTCCTGAAATTTTCCATGTATTATTGTAATATTATATGGGAATTAATTGGAGAATAGGCTCTGACGCGGCGTGCAGTTCCAAGGACCAGTGACCCCGAAACAAATGTTTAAATTTAATTTAATAATTAAATAACGCGTTCGTGTAGTTTTCCTAAAAAATTTGAATAACTCTTGAATGTGTGCTCGGATCAGAAATCCAAGGGCACCATTGCGTTCATAACAACTCTTTTACCTTAGGCGAGGCATAACATCGGCCGGCGCAAGTCATTGGTGAAATCTATTTTTTGGGCATAAGAGTAATAGTATATTTTAAAAAATATTTTATTTTTGTAGCAAGATTCTATTAAATCTTTTGCAGTGGATATCGTCCTTTTTAAATAAAGGCTTGCATAGGGTCCAGGGATACAAAAATCATAACCCTGAAACCCTTGGAAACTCTGGAGCCTCTGGAGAAAACCTCCCGATGTGGTGACAATGACACGGTGACTGGAACATCACCAAAGAACACCGCAATTCCCGGTAGGTTGTTTTTTGTGATTTTTTCTTCCTCATTTTTGATTTCCATGAAGAACACAGACTAATCCATGAATAGATTAGCCCACGGATCGATCGTTTATATGGGCTGGTATATTTGCGGGAATCATGGTATTGTCATTCTTGAGTTGTTTTGGCTTTTGTTCAACCTTTCTAACGGTGACGAACCAAGATCGACACAAAAACATCGATCGAGGTTCGTCCCACTCGATTGTTGTGTTTTCTCTTCCGATTCCAACGTGTTCTTCGTGCACGTTCTTCACGTTCTTGGGGAAAATAAATCGTTTCATGTCTGTTTATTGGCTCAATGATCTAAAATAGAAGATCCAACATCGGGACGACCTAACGGAGGTGTGACAGTGATGGCGGCAGAAAAATCGACATGGTTCAGAAGTTTTCGTTCTTCGAGCGTTTTCATGCAGATTGACCGGGAAGCATTTTCTGGTCCAATCGGATGACCGAAACCAACAGAATCGGTTTACTAGGGGAAGAACGTCCCCAAATCCAGAGTTTCATGATGATCGGGCCGTTGGATCAAGATCCGGAGGATTAGCTGAGGCCCGTGGAGGAAGACGACGCTTTTGGAAATTTCTCGACTACACACTGTGTAGTATGGGATACATGGTGTGTGTTCGTCAGTGAGATTACATAATGTGTACATCGGGAGTACACGGACACGGGCAGGGTACACGGCCAAGGACACGCTGTGTATACCCCTCCCAATGAAGACCTGGCCAGATACATGGGATACCCTGTGTACTGGTACATGGTAAGGCGACATTGACACGAGCAAAGATCATGTACGGGAACATGGCTAGCATACGCGGAGTGAGCCCAGGTGCTCAGACACAGCTTGTACCTATTCTACAATCTTTTTAGTTTCTTTCTACCCAACAAGACAAATGACATGTGCCGTTTACACGGGCAGTGCTCGGGGTCAAGGAACACGGCGTGTAACCATACTACATGTCGTGTAACCTTTTCGTCATGGCTTGAGCAACTTGTCTTCTGTGACATGGACAAGCTTCTTAGGGTTTTTACACAAGGTTTTTACTTTGATGGTATTGTTTTCATTTCCTATATACGGGAGTATGATCCCTTCAGAAGGTCTTCCTGAATAGGGTTTTTGGAATTCCCTCTATGAGACGTAGATCTGGATCCTCTATTCATTCCTGGAACCCTAGGTAGAGTTCTTGGTATCGATGTGAGAAACATTACCCGAGTGTCGATCCTCTGCTTAGCGGAATAGCTCAGACTGAGTTGTTGGAATCACCCCATGGATTTTGGTTGTGATCCTCATCTGAGTGTCATGTTCCCAAACACATATGTAGTGTGTTCTCCTGGAACGAGTACTTCATATCTCTCACTTCAGACCTAAGAGTGTGTTCTCCCGGTTGCATACTTAGTGTAATTTTCGAGCTGGATCCTAGTGGCAGTATCACGATGGTCATTTGTGTATGAGTATATCTAGATATTTCTTGTTATATATTCTGTAGACATATACTATGTGGAGCTGACTGTATCTTTCCTTTGTGGTATTTTTCCCTTGTTGTATTTCATTTTTGGTTTCAGGGTGTCCTACTGGGTATTGTTATAATCACCACTGCACGGGCTTTGCCCGCACGTGTCGTGTCTTGTGATGATGAGAAAGCCATTGACAGGATTCTAGGTGGACCAGGGCTGGACGGAGCTCAGTGAGATCAGGCGGGCCGAGGTGTGTTCCTACGACTACAGATTGCAATCCCAGTACCTTTCCTTATAGGATGGACTTTTTTACAGACTTTCCTTCTGGTGGGAGTGTACTTTTGGCCCAGGGATTTAATTTATTGCAATTTACTTTCCTGTCGTACTCTGTTGTTGGGTTTTCGTGTATACATGCATCTTTTCCTTTTTAGTAGTTTTTGCTTTTCAGCTTTGTGTGCATGGAGATGTGTGTGAATGTGTACCGGTTTATAGGAAATTACTCCCATGTTAGTAGCATGCCTACTCGGTGCTAGTCACCAGCCCCTAGCATATTGGAGGTGGGCTTGGGGAGTTGCGACTCGGGCCCCACTGGGACGGGTCGTGACATGTGCTACCATAGGACTCTTACCATAGGAGCAGACCAGCCATAGATAACCTTTTCACTGTGATCAAAAATCCCAATAGAATGACCCTCAAACGAGGTGTCCACCTCTAACTCAACCCTCAGGTAGAAAGACACGAGATGGGTCTAAGAAGAAATGTCAAATATGATAAATGTGGAAGATATCATGCATAGCTTGGTACCTCTGAGGTAACTGCAACCGATAGGAAACCGGCCCGACCCTTTACAAAACCTCAAATGGCCCAACATACCTCGGTGAATGCTTACCCTCTCTTATAATCCTCATGTATCCCAAAATCAGTGTGACATGCAGGAAAACCTGATCTCCAACCTCAAACTCCAAAGGTCATCTCCATCTATTAGCATAATACATATGTCGAGACTTTGTAGTTTCCATCCTCTTCTAAATCAACTCCAACTACTATGTGTTATCCTAAACAAGACATGGTCCTTGCATAGCTGCATCTCCAGCCTCCAACAATCATAAGGGTGATCGTCATGGCCTACCCTACAAAGCCTCATAAAGTGCCATCTGGAAATTTTCTTGAAAACTATTATTGTTGGAAAATGCTACCATAAGTATGTGCTTCTCCCAGGAACCACAAAAATCTTGGATGCACGCTCAAATCATGTCCTCAAAAACACGAATTATACCCTCGAATTGGATATCTATCTAGGGATGGTAAGATATACTCAAAAGTACTTGTTTACCCAAAGCCTTCTGAATCCCCTTCCAAACCCAAAAAAGTAAAACATGCATCCCTATCTGAAATAATGGAGTGTGGAACCCCATGTAGATATACAATCTCTTAGATGTAACATCTTCCAAGCACATCAACACTGAAGATCTCCTTGATCGGCAAGAAGTGTGTAACCTTCGTCAGTCTATCAATGACAACCCATACAACATCATTCCCTTGAGGCGACCTCAGCCAACAAGTCATGAAATCCATCACGACGTCATTACACTTCCACTCGGAAATGTGTAACTGCTACTAAAGCCCTGTTGGTCACTGATGCTCTATCCTCACCTGCAGACAGGTGGAAAACCTCATCACGAAACCAACAACATCACTCTTCATACCTGGCCACCAATACAGATGGTGTAGATCACAATACATCTTGGTGACACCAGGATGAACTACCCAAACTAAGGAGTAAAAGTCTTGCATCAGCTCCTCGTGTATGTCTTATGGCACCCATACACACCCATCAAATTGCAATATTTCATCATCACCTCTGGTCCATAGAGGAATAGGTTCCTCTCCTATCATGCTCTCCTGTAAGACCAGGCCTTTAGAATATGATAGCTTTTTCATTCCCACTCGATAAAGAAGAGTAGAGGTAACAGCTGCAGAAGATAGAAACATCAGCACTTGTTTGTCATGAACCTCCAAATGCATCTCAGAGAACAGAGCCATGAGCTTCCACTCACTTTATGGCCTCTTGATCTTCATGTACCTGAGTCCTCCCGCTCAGTGAATCTTCTATTATGTTGCATTTCCCAGGCATATAGGCAAGCTCAAAGTTAAAAGACCGAAGGTACACAACCAATCTTTACAGTCTCAAATTCTGGTCACACTGAGTAATGATATACTTGATAATTTTGTGGTTAGTGAAAGCCAAAAAATGAGCTACCGAAGGATAATTTCTCCACAAGCATAAATCATGAACAACTAATGCCAAATCAAGATCATGCATCAGGTAATTCCACTAATGGGGCGTCAACTGTCGAGACATGTACACAACGACTCCTTCCCCCTACATAAACATAGCTCCCACCCTGATACATGATGCATCACAGTAAATAGTATAGTTCATGATTGGATTTGGAAAAAATAGTACCAATTTTGAATTCAACCTCCCTTTTAGCTCCTAAAAGGTTGACTCAAAAGTATTTATCCACAAGTACTTCTCACCCTTCTTAGTCAGGCCTATCAGTGGCGCTTCTATGTGTGAAACATCTTGTATGAAACTTATATATTATCCATACATCCCTAGAAAACTTTACACCTCAAAGACATTATTTGGCTACTACTAGGGAACTACTACACTCACATTCTCTGGTTCTACATATACTCCTGTCTCTGAGATAACATTACCCAATAAGTGAATTTTTTCCTTCCAAAAGTTGTATTTTGAGAGCATAGCAAATAACTGATGCTCTCATAGTGTACTCAAAATGATATAAAGATGTGTGGCATGGTTGTGTCGATTGTGAGAGTATACCAATATATCATCAATGAAAACCACCGTGAAATAATCCCAGGATGGATGGAACACTAGGTTCATCAGTTCCACAAAACATGTAGGAGCATTTGTGAGACTGAACAACACAACCACATACTCGTATAGACAATGCTTTATTTGGAAGGATGTATGAGGTATATCAGATGCTCTAACGTGCAACTAATGATAACCAGATCTCAAGTCAATCTTTGAAAACACCTGGGATCCTTGAAGATGTTCAATGAGATCATCAACCCTCGGCAAGGAATATCGGGTCTTGACTTCCAACTGGTTCATCTTCCGATAATCCACAAAAATTTTGAGGGTACCATCTACCTTCTTCGCAAACAGGATTGGAGAACGCTAAGGAGATGTACTGGGTAAGATGAAACCATTTTCCAGCAACTACTCCAACTTCTTCTTAATCTCCTCTAACTCTGTTGTAACCTTCCTATAAGGATGAATAGACACTATTGCTGCTCCTGGCACATTCTCAATATAAAAGTCTACCTATTTCTCTGGAGGCAAACCTAAAAATTCCTTTATAAAGAAATCCCTAAATTGATCCACCACTGGAGGAAAGTCCATATGTGATGTCCCCTGGTCGTCCAGATATAGATTAGAACTCTGGGAAGTAACTCCTCCCAACTCATGATGTTCGAGTCATGCTCTGCACACATGGACATCTTATTTAACCTGATGAAGAAACGATCTACCCTCTAGTGATGTGAAACTCACCCTAAGATGATATTAGTCAACAATATCCTATAAGGGAACAATCTAGTCCATTCTAAGAATGACATCATAGCCTGTCATCTCTAAGACATATAGGTTCCAAAAGTAGTTACACCCACTAACCTCAAGAGGGAACTCCTTGCACAGACGTACACTAGTCATTATTATCCCCAACAGAGTGTCCAACATCAAGACATTAGTAGAAGAAAAGATACAGAGATCAAGTCTCTCCAAATAGAAACAGATATATCGTTATGGAAAGCCATGCATCGAAAAGAGCGGAAACTAAAACTGAGGCAACTAGGATCGTACCTTGAACTATAGACGGTCTGGGATCCTACTCATGTTGGGATTGCTCCACTGTAAAATTATGTCTTCTACCATAGCCCTGTGACCCTACCTGACCACCATGAGTTGATCCACCCTGTTGTTGTTGAAACCCAGGAGACAGGTTTCCATGGACATGACCTACACCTCAGCCTTTATTGCCGGAAGAACTCCAATTCCCAAACTGAGGATAAACTGGTGGTGCTACTCCTGAATGACGAGTCATTGACAAACCTCTCCCACCAGAAGCTGGTGAGAAGATCTGATAGAAATTCTGAATATGATCCATCTTTCCACATGATCAGCACTCTATTGGGTCCCTCGGGCAATGTGGCCTCCTATGCACGCTCTTCCAGCAATGGTAGCACACCACCTGGCCACCAGAAAAATTACCCCGCCTCCTTTGATATCCATGTGTTGGATCCCTACAATGCTTCCTGATATCAGTAGGAGGGATACCAACTCCAAATGTTGATCTGCCTTGTCTCAAAACTCCAGAGTCCCTCAGATTGTGATCAATGATCAGCGACTGGTTGACTATAGAATTTGTTGAAATCATCCTGATGATGTTCGCCTGAGATCAGATGTCATGATTGAGACCATCCTCAAAAATCATTTCTCAGAATAACACATCACCTTATTGAATAGGCATGATGTGTTGCAGCTCAGTGAAGTGAGAAGAACACTCCATAAATAAAAGAGTACCCTACTCTGGACTCATGACCTCTCGGGCTCGATTATCCCTCAATGTCTCCAGATATAATTAATCATAGGTGGCACGCTGGAACTCATCCCAAGCCATAACCTATAGGCGTCCCTCCTGTGTGATCACATCCCACCATCTCTTGGCGGAATCCTGAAGAATATAGGTAAGGAGCATGACCCTCCTCTCTAGAGGCATCTACAGATGCTCGAAGACTGATAGCATGGATTCTTACCATGAATTTATAGCTTGGGGTCCTCCAACCCCTGAGAAAGTGGGAGGATGTTGTTGTCGAATGACCAACATCAGATCTTCCATAGAAGCAACAGGATACGGTACTCCATGGAAGGTCTACATGAACATCATAAATTCCTCTCGAAACATTGTGTAAGAACCAATGTCGGGAATGATGGATCGTGCCAAAACTGGAACAATTGTAGGATCTGCTGGAAGCCTTGATCATCAATGTCTTGTGTCTGATCGTTGCCCTGTAACTGGTGTAGAACTGGGGGATGTCTCAGTGGCATGAGTCTACAAGGTCGAGCAGACACCTTAGATCAAGATTAACAAGGACTAAAAACTAGAAGCGTAATGAGGGAATATGAGAAATAAAGCATTCATGTTTTTCAAAACATGGATACATGGTGTGTATTACAACTACACGGCATATTCCCTTATGAATTCACATGGGTGTGTACCTTTTCCAACACAGGTCGGGTAACACCCCATACACATGTTGTGTTATCCAAACACACATCGTGTACATGAATCCTCTTCCCCTTCCTGAGTTCCCTTACATGGCTTAGACACATAGTTCTCCATGAAGAAGACTACACGACGTGTTAGTTCCAGACATAGCATGCACTAGACGAACATCACTGACCCATGTTGTTAGTCTCATAGCCAGTTACATTTCTCACTCTACACAGCATGTTCTGGTTAGACATGGCATGTACTTAAAGGATTTCATTGATCCATGTTGTTCGTTACACACTCGGTTTCAAGGGTTACACTGTACGACGTGTTCAATCTTGACATGGTGTGTATAACTTATGTTTTATCCATCTGTTCTGTTGTTCATATGGGTGGAAACATGGTCTAAACAAACAATGTGTATGTCAGGTACAAGGCATGCCCCACCAAGATTTTCCCAACCCTGTGTCTCTACCCACATAGCTAGCGACACGGCTAGAGTCTACACGGTGTGTACATACAGTACATGGCGTGTACTTTTGAAAAATAGTTACTTTCCGAAACGAAGGATACATGGTGTGTATTCATCACTACATGATGTTTATTTTGGTTTTTTTTCGTACAGTAAGACGTAGAAACTACACCAGAAGCACATAAAAACACTGAAACGAATATTAAAGATTCAATTTCTGATCATTTGGCACCCATACTCTCTGCAAATTAATGTTTGGAATCTTTTTAATGTCATATACTAGCATAATTAATTAATTATCCCCCAAATTCTAATCCACGAGGTCCCATAAAAACTCGAGAACAAATGTTTTGCATTCATTAAAACAAAACCATGCACCATTAATACCCTATCAAACAACAGGTATTTTATCAATACATATATCACAACAGCATGTTTATATTGCAGAACATCCATCACAACAACAGACAATCTCTAATGCACCCTTAATGGAATGGCAATAATGCAGGACATGTGATTTCTAGTAAGTGCATGTATGATGCATTAGATGGAATACCCACATCTCGTCGAGTTTCAACAGAATACAACCTCAATAATTCCAGTGATAATAGAAAAAAACATGTGAATCACCCAATGGTGAAATAAAATCAACTGTAATAATTGAGAAACTATAAAAATTGAAATATATGACGAAAATTGGTTTTTTTCTATACTCAGGTTATCTAATATTGAGCACAGCTTACTACCAAGTACTTATTCCAACCTATCCCAGACTATAGGATCCAAACTATAAGTCAATAAGAGAAGAACCCTCTGATACCACTTTGTAACATCCCAGTTCTAGAAGCCACCCAGAGCTACCTCGTACTCAGTTGGTCATATGCCCTCAAGCGCATTTCCCAAAATGCTTGAGGCTGCTGACTAGGAGCGAGTGCCTTGGGTATGATATTGGGGAGAATATGACCTCATTGGAAGATTAATATAGTGGAAGTAAACAGATAACAATAGAGGAAGTAGTAATAATACCATATAATAGTAAATAGTGGAAGGCAGAAAGTAATAAATAGTTGGAGCACATATATAATGATGCATGATACATATGTCTAATAAAGTAGCCAAATACGTCACAATGCTAAAATACAGTACAAAACCAAAGTACAAGAAAAAAAGTAAAAAACACCTCAACATCGCAAGGCTCAGCTTGATCCCATTCTCTCCATCTCCAAAGCAATCAGGTACATAAAGTAGAAGGGCACTTTAACATATCTATAAATGCAATAATATAATCTCTATGGGTGCAAAATCATGGCCCAAATAGGGTTTGAGACTAATCCTTGTAGGAAACTACCCAAAGATATGTGCCTAGAAGTTAGTGAATATAAAAGGCAAGAAATAAGCAAAGATAAGCAGTAAACAAGGAAGTACTCATAGGTAAACAATCTTACAGTTTCAATGCATTCAATTTAATATTTCAGTTAAGAAGCTAATCACAAACAGGTAACCCCCTAGGAAGTACTCACATCCTAACCCCTCTGGCATAACCAAACAACACCAAAAACCCTATGGGAAGTACAAATCATCTAACCCCTCTAGTTACGCTTTAGCAAAGACTCTCTTATGAAGCACACACTGACAATTACACCTATAGCCTCATGTCAGTAATTAATAGGCACTCTGAGGAAGTAGTCAACGTCAAATTCCCTATGTGTCCCATATTAAGGAACTACATAAACCCTGAGAGATCACTTACATCCATCCCCCCTATGGTCTCGCAACGTGAAAGTAAACAGACACTTTGGAGAAGCCCTAAACATCCATTATCCCAATGTTCTACTACACTAGTTTCTCAAGGCCCTGTGTAAGTCAGTCGTGAACAATGATGCATGGAATCCTCATTAAACCTCAATAAATACTTGGCTAAACAATCTACAACATGTCACAGCATGTCAGATACAATCACTCTATCCAAACAATACTAGGCATGGAAAACATGGCTTCCTAAAAAGAAAGATAGACTAAATGGTCAAAATAATGAAACATGATAAAAACCTCCATAGAATGGAAAAGTTAACATTATTCACAAACAATTATCCTGTATCCAAATAAACAAGGAATAGTAGTCCATAACATGGCTAAAACACATAAACCTACAATACCCCATTCAAGGGCATTGGGCACTTTTTCACATATAACTCAAAGAATATCTACAGAAAGGAACAAACCACCTAAATCGGTGTTGTGAGATCGATATACTCCAGCGTCGGCCATTCGATCGAACTAAAATGTCGTAGATCTAGAAAAACTTTTAAAACGATCAACTTAGGATAACATGAGAGAGAATAGAAATCATTATATAATGTTTTAGATGAAGAGAGAAATCAATTATACGATTCCAATGAAATCGATGAGTTTTAATTAGGTGAACAAAAGGTGAGTCGGGGGCTCAAAGAAGATTTGCTGGCATAAAGATGCTCTGGGAATAGACATGCGATGAAGAATTGTGTCTGGTCCATTAGACGGGACCCCGATCCACTTAATGATAAAAGGTACACTGTGTGTACTTCAAAAGTAAAAGACGTGTACTTTCCTTAATGGTCCTCCACTTCTGACAGTCTCCAGGTCACCACCCATGGCCATGTACTCGACCATTACACAACCAGTACACTGTCACCCGCAGCAACCGAGTACACATCCTGTAATTATAAGTACACGGCGTGTACTTCTAAAATTTCCAGAAACTCCTCTTTTTCTCAAAAACAACCAGAAAAGAAAGACATACCTAAATTGAAGATCATGGTTCTTACAAGTAATTATTTTAATATTTTTTATTAGATGTAGGGTAAGTAAGATTTGGAAAGTAGGATGGTAAAATATTAGAAAGAACCCTAAGAATAATCCTATGTATATGAGAACATGTAAAGTTATAGAAAATAATGTTGTGCATTTTTTATATAAAAACACTCTTAACAAGAGACTATATGTTAATTTTGTTTCGTAATTTATTTATATGTTTATGATGACCACATAAATATTTTTTATAGTATATCTAACTAATAATTCAATTATATGTTGGGAGTTCACATACTGTGAACCTAGTTTGACACTATCAGGGGATATTATTATGTTAATTCATATTTTATATACAAACTATCATCACTGAATTAAATATATAAAATCATGAATGACTATGGTTAATCATAATGTTTCATATACTGAAAAGAATTTGTCAGGATTTATAAATCCTATGAATGATTAAAAATTGTAATCAAAGATTTCTAATAGTAATTAGAGAGTAATTTTTTTATTAAGTGTTGTATATAAAACAGAGAACTAGGGTTGGTGATCGGTATAGTAAAATATGGATGTAATTAATTTGATCATAGTTATATAAATTCTGTTATATCATGAAATTTATTAATGGATATTAAATCATATCCCCAAAAAACAGATGTTTAATAATAATTGAAAACCCAGATGACATAATGATCACATCTAAATTATATATTTCTTCATTAGTTTATATTTTTTGGAAATTGATCCATGAAATTATTATTACTCTAAATATGGTTCCATTTTAGTTTTTATGTGGGATACATTTGATTACACAATATAATTCACACATCAAATTCTGAGGAAGGTAAGTCATGATTGATATTAAAAATATCCTTTGATCATTAATCAATGTAATTATAAATATGACCTTATGATGAAAATTAAATTGATTATATAGGTAATGGTTTCAATAAAAATAGATTTTGATCTCATATTGATTGGTAGAAACACAACATCAATGGTATAAATATTTTTGGGATATTTTTTATGACTTTATAGAAGGGTTTCCTTATACTATGTTGAATCATGTTATTGATTTCTTAAATGAATTCGTACCTAGTGGTACAAATATATCAAATACACTATATTGAATAACGATGATTTATATTTTGGAATTGAAAAATAAAATCCCACAGATACATGACATGGGAATTATTCATCCTTTTTTCATCTTATAGTGTACATATTTTTTGTTACGAGGAAGAATGGGGTAAGATGACTTAAAATTTATTTTTCATATTATAACAATCTCACATTCAAGAAAAATTTTCCTCTTAACCTTATTTATGAATTTTTTACCAACAATAGCGACCAAAATACTTATCTAATAAAAGTCTTCATTCTTAATATCATCAACTCCTAGTTATGAAGGAGTATATACTGAAGAAAACATTCCATATATGGTATGGAATCAATGAATTTATAGTGACTTCATTTATTCTAATTAATTACACATTGATCCTAATATATTTAAGTAATATTCCTCTGAAATAACTTTGATCAGTCTGTGGTAGAGTTTATAGATGATATTAATATATATTCAAAGAGAAATAAAGGGCATAAACATGTCCTGATAATTATAATTAAGAGCTAGTTAATGGATAAAATAAATGATAAATTTAAATATGTGAATTTATGAAAAACAATATAAATTTTTAGCCATATAATCTCTAATGATTGTCCATTTGTTGATACATCAATGATTCAAATTTACAAAAATTGGACCAGAATAGTAACCGTGACTGGGAGATAAAATTCTATTGTTTGGTAGGATATTATATTTACATTGTGAAGAATTGTTTAATTAATTTCTAATCCGCAACACAAGTTACCCCAAAATGGAGGGATATTCCATTAGAGTGATTAATATGAAGAAATATTAATAGAACTAATGATAAATATAACCAAGAACTGTATAGTTACATTAAAATTTAATGGATAATGGTTTAAATAAATTTATTATTAATTTATTACAGTTTTTGGATGCATTCTCATTCATAATTAAATGGTTATATCTTATGAATCACACAAATTTAATATTTTTCGTAAAACTTAACAAACTTATGATTGAAATAGAGATGATAATTTTTCATTAAATATATATATAAATTAAATTTACTAATGAATTTTTGATATATATATTAATTATAAATTCTTAATGTATATTTTAACGCAAAAAAGAGGTGAATATATACCAGAGAATTTGGTTGGGGAAATTTAATTATTAATTATTATCAATACATTGACACCCTGCAGAATAGAACAAGAAAAAGTATGTATTTATCCTAAAGTATAATGCTATAATATCTATAATGGGGATAAAAAAAATCCAATATTTCTAGATTTTTTATGGATGTATTAAGAAATCATGAATGATGGTGAGAAGTCATATCTTTCTCAATTTAGGGTTAATCTATCTATACATTTTATGATTAAATATTTAAAAACCCAAAATTTAGTTATATTGAAGAATGTGGGAAATTCCCATGATTTTAAACTAGATTATGATAGAATAATAAGGATTAGGAACTTAATATGATTTTTTTTCTATAATATAAATGAATAAATGTTCATTATTAACGGGTCATAGTTCATTATTCTATATTCATCATGGATGTATGATGATTAATGTTGATAATATATATATACAAATATATGTGTATGTGTCTGTGTGTCGTGGAAAACATGAGAAATGTGTTTTTTAGTATGTATCATAGTGCATAGTATAACAGTAGTTTAAGGCTGAGATATAGAATTCTAAGTGAATATAATAACCATTACCGATTAAAAAATTTAAATAGAAAATAATCAAAATGGATATTATTGATAGACCCCAAAACATATAAATTCCATAAATCTATTTTGGTAATAGATTATCACATTACGAAGTACGCAAAATACCATACCATTAGTGATTATCTATCACTATAAAATCATTCCATGCTTACCTTAATGATGTTTTCTGGTTTCATTAAGTACCACATTCAATTGTATATTATTGGAATTTGAGTATTTCCTTGATGTTCTGTCAATGTATTATATATGATTTATATGAAGAGTTATATGTTATCACAACATATCTTCCCCAAATAGATGGTCAAAATGAGAGAACCGTTAAAATCCTATAAGATATGTGGAGTTCTTCTTATAGGGTTTTCAAAGGTTGTGGGGATTTTCACCTTTATTCTATCGATTTATATTAAAATATTATTATTCAATTGACTATTCAGATGGATCCTTGTGAATCAATCTATGTAATAAAGAATACAACATGAATGATTTTTAATTAATTTGGAGAGGGAAATCAATTTGGAACTGAGAAAGTTGAGTAAGTAGAGGATAAAGGAAAAGGCATTCAGCATCACCCTAAGGTAACATTGAGTTGATATAAATTTTAGGTTGAATATCATCAAATTAATAAGGATTTTAAGATAGTGAGAAGGTTTCTCATTGAACTTCTGTTTGGAAGAAGGATTTTAATATTATAAAGTAAATGAAATTTTATCTCTATGAATATTATACCCTTTGATTTTTTATAACATATAGATGGTAGCTTATCACATGGAATTTCAAAAAATCTTGTCTTAATATCATGATGTCTTACAAGAATCTCTCCCAGGGAAGTATATTTCTAATCCATCACATGTACTAAAGTTATAGGTCGTACCACTAGATAATTTTTTTTAATATAAGGAAAAATCATTATAATTCATTGACTATGTTGATAAATTATTGTAGTATAAGTTGAATCACTTGGTTAATGTTCTTTAGAAGAATGCAAAATTAGAGAAAGCAACATGGTAACCAGAACATATATCAGGAAAGAAACTCCATTTATTGGTCTCAATGTGTTGTGATTTCTGTAGTAAAATTATTTTTATGTTTTTTAGAATTTAAACACCTGATATTATTTGAAATATTTTCTATGAAAATTATTTCCTTATTTACTTTCATTACAGGAAAAAACTAGTTCAAATGAATAACAATATACTATTATAATATTATTATGTGATAATTATTTCATATAAATTTTATTATGATGTAAGAATATGAATCATTGAATTTTTTAAAAAATATGGTTTAAATATTTATACATTTAATTTTCTATTTATCAATTAGTTTTAGATCTAAAATAAATTACAATTTGAAATAAAAGAGTGTGTTTTATGAGAATATTTTTTATTTATAAAATGAGTGTTTATGTTAAATATTTAATTAATCACTATTGCTTAATGATTTTAATGAAATATATTTTATTTTTGTTCAATATTTTTATTTTCATTCACTTATTATTTATTATTGTTAGGGAAATCTATTTTATTATAAAAAACCATGTTTTTATCAAAAGTGTCTTTAATTCATTACTCACACACATTTACAAGGTAATTTTCCACATTTAGAAATATTTTAAAAAAATGGAAATTATTTTTTAGATAATCATGTAAAAAATATCTTATAGTTAGTTTTTTTGAATTTTATTAATGGATTAAATTTTTTGTGAATAATTCTAAATAATAATTATTTTTTAAAATGAAATATTTATTTATGTATTTAAAATATTCTATATAATTTAAAAATTATTCAAAAGTAATATTAGTTTTATTATGTTATTATTAATACAAATTTTTTCATTATAAGTAATTTTTTTCAACTGTTATGTAAATACATATTATATTTAATTGTGTGTTTTCTTTCAAAAACATTTTTTCAGCATGTTTGTGGGTTTAAATTTAGATTAATTTCTATCTCATATTTAAATATAATTTAACTTGATTACTTCCATAATAAATATAATAATAATAAAATTATGATATTAAAAATATCATTTAGTCATAATAAATTGTAAATGGAAAGAAAATTACTTATCATGGTTAAGGTTAACGAGGTTTTGACGGTTACATGGGCATATATAAAAATGATTCTTCCATAAGAATTGGATAATTGTATTATAAATTAGACATAATATAATGAATTATTGGGAATATATTATACAATATTTCTTATTTTATTTATAGAATTTATAGGTGAATTACTAATATAAAAAAAGTAGTTAACATATTAAAAACTCAAATTGTAAAAGTATGTATCTTTAGTGGTAATAGGAATAAAATAATTAAAATAATATTATTATTTGTGTTATAGTTTTCTCTTGACTTTATAGTCTTTAATATGAGTTATTTAAAAAAATTTAGGGACTTGGTTTGAAAGTAGCTTCCCAGTATTTAATACATTTTTGTATTCAAAAAATATAACACCTCGCTAATAAAGGGGACCACCAATCCTCTATTCTATGAATTTTAACATCATGGATCAGAAAATACCTACCCAAATCAGTTTCCTACTTCCATAACCATGTTTTAGAGGCCATTTTTTGATTATAAACTCCTCCATGGAAGTATTTTGTTGTAAATTGAATGTGATTGTCTATAGAATTGGTATTACTCTTAACTGATAGTTTCATTATAATTTCATCTTCACAATCCTTAAACTATTCATAATATATGAACGAATAGTTATAAAATTATATCTTATATACATATAGGTTGTTATTATATTTAAATTACATATATACATATATTATTCCATCGAATTGGAAATACAAATTTCAATAATTTTTAACAAAGACTATCACATTGCTAACCAATGCAATTCATTTTCCATAAATGTGTCTCATGGATGGATAAAATGATGGATTAATATTTATATATTATATTTATTACATTATTAAATTTCTATAAACACAATGTACCATAAATATTCATACAATAAAATACATTGGAAAACGTTAACATCGTGTTTGTGTGTCTGAAGGGATTACCACCTCCATGATGCAATGTGATTCGTGTTTCATTTTATATGGACACAGATTGTAATATTGACATATTTAATCAATATATATATTATATAAAATATAAAAATTAATTTTTAGTGGTTTTATATTATTTAAAATTCTTTCATTCTATCCAATAAAAAACGTTAGAGAATATTCTTGTGTGTGTATAACCTACTGTCCTATTGAACGGTGGATTTTTTTATCTATAAAAATTATGGTGTAATATATATATATATATTGAAAATTTATTATATTTATATAATTATCATCATCCTTAAAATTATATATCCATGGTAAATTTAATTAGACCAAATTTTTAGTACCATAATGTACATGAACAAAGAAGCAATTATCACCATGGAGAGTGATTTTAACGTAAAATTGTCAAAAAATATAGATAATAAATGGTTATAAGTGATAATAAATGTTATGATATATATTATTATGGTTTATAATTATATTAATATTAAATATGTTTTTATATTATTAGAGGATCAAACATGAATGAAGGAAGTTGGACTAGAGATAATGTATTTTTGTCTTAGTTTTATTTTCAAGGGTAACATGCCATATTCACCACATGTACCTTCTGTGTGGTGAGAATAAATTACATGAATGTATTTTATGATTATTATCATGAAAATTATTATACATACATATCCATCTATGATTATATATTTCATGGATTCTATGATTCATAATTTTCCAAAGTTTTTGGGGTTTTGTGATAGAGTCAAAATGTTTATTGGGGTTGTTTATAAATATATTTATAGTGATGAAATAATAAGATCTATATATCAGGAAACAAAAAGGTTATTCCTCCTAATATTTTTTCTTAGGGTAACTTGTTTTCCTTCATTATTCATCACAATATGTACATATAATAATTAAATATGATTTTTAATGGAGAATAACTTTATTTCCCTCATCTGTGGAAAATTCATTCCCTTACATGTCTGTCTTTTCTAGAAATGTTTTCAATATTTTTTCAGTATTATTCAATGATTTTTTATATTAATATATAAAAATGTATGATTTTTTATAAAATATCCTAAATGCAATCTTTTTATAATTTTATAAATAATGAACTATTGAAACTTTACTCCAAAAGGTGAAAGGGATCATTGTTTTAAGTCATACACCATGAACATTATTTCCTAATGTCATGCCCTCTCAGTGACTTGAATCTTCAATTAAATGATTCAATATTTTTTTAAACATTATTTCTTTAATATTTGTGTAATTTTTATATTGGGATTAAGCTATTTCCATGTGAAAATGCTATTTTACCCATGAAATATTTCAACTGATCATTTAAAAATAATTTTCCATATAAGATTACATATTTTGATATTCTTAATAAATAATGAAGATAAGAATCAATAAAAAAAATTATTCTTTCAATATATGTTTTATTATTATGATAATATTTGTTTATGAAACCTATTCCTTTTCCATTTGTTTTTCCTTGGTGAAATTATTATGAAACATGATATTATTAAGAGGTTATGATACGATGAATTTTTAAATATCATTTCGAACACAACTGCATTTTTTTCACTATGTAAAAAATTGGAATATAATTATATTTCCCACCAATTCAATGGGTAAATCTGGATATCTCATGAGATCTAAAGTTCTAGATTTGGGATTTATCTTTTTTTTATAATTGGCTATGCCCAATAAGATATGTTGTGGAGTGAAACCCAACTACTAAAATATTATTGGAGTGAACCTATTTAACTATGAATGTAATTGAAATGATATTGATATTTAACAAATTAATGTATGTGATTATGTTTATTCCAAAAACATACAACTTATGCCAATGTTATAATCTCATGGATCATGTTCCTTAATTAATATTCAATTTATATGTTTTGAAATATTAATCATTATCTTATGACTCAATATTATAACATATTAATTGTAGTTTGTGGTTTTTAAATCATTATCTCATGTTCTTATAGCATTATGTTTTTGTATTCACCGATTATTATGAATACATTAATCATGTTACGATGAAATGTATTATGTATGACAGTTATATTATGGGAGATAGTTATGAAAAATAAAATGTTGGATGATGTATTTTACATATCATCTTGTTTTTTATTGTAACAATGAAACGTTTTATCAATGGAACATCCCTTATTATAATTATTTCATATAATCGTATGAAATTACAACACAATGAACTATTATGTACTGTGTTACCCTTAAACATAATTTTTTCACTTTTGTATTATGAATTTTGAAAAAATGGTCATCAACAATTGTGATTATAATGTTATTTAGAGTCTAATAAGACAAACATAATTTTTGATGAATAGTAACATACTTTTATGAATAGTAACATGACTTTATGAATAGTGATGAATAGTACTGAATCGAAAATTTGCCAAAAAAATAGAAACATCACCCATGAATGTATAAATACAATTTTGACATCTTAAAAGTAAAAAATAATCATAGTATAAGTATTGATATTTTTGTATATCATAAATATTTTATTTTAAGTTTTTTGGTTAATTTATATATTAAAAAATGAAATTTTTTCGTAATATGTAATAATATATTGTTACATAATTTTAAATGTTATAAGATAATTTTATGGGACCTTGATTAATTTTTCAAGGTGTAATAAAACTAGTTATAGTTGTAATATAGTTTTTTTTAATAAATTGTGATTTATCTTAAAAATTATATTAATAATATTTAGAAAGTTATTTACAACAAATGGATATTATTTTTAAATTCTACATGTTGGAAAATGATTATGGTGAATTATTTGGATTTTTTTAAATAGAAGAATTTCTCATGAATAGTAAAAATACAATTTTGAGTTTTTGGAATGTTTAATGACATCATAATGGTGTAATAATTAATATAAAATTATGGAATAATTGTGTACATTAATATATGATATGCGGTCTTCCATGTGGATAATACTATTCTAAAATACCTGTGGAAAGCCCATGGTTTTGAAAAACCCACTAATAAGGTGTCCTTTTAAATTAATAAAAACCTCTCTCTCTTTTACTATAAATACCCAATATTTCATTTGTTTTCATTCATTATAAATACATAATACTCAATTTTATATTATATTTATATCCCTATGAGTCCTTATATGGTTTCCTCAGGGCCCCAACGTCCCAAACATCATGTTTTATGAGTTACTCCACAAGGTATATAAATCAACCTCCCTTCTCTTTTTCATGTTTTGATTTTATGTAATTATTTTAAATATTAATTGGATTATGTGGGGATATGTCATTTCATATATTACATAATTTCTTTTATTTTATAAGAATTATGAGAGACCCTATTTTTCTCTCATCAAAATATTTTATAAAATTTTAAGTGACGTCGTTAGGCTACCATATTTTCATAAGGGATCTCTCAACATATATTTTATTCTCATGTTCGTTTATTTTCTGTTTCTTTCCTCACCTAAATTCATCCAAATGTTTTGATAACTCTAATAACATACATGTTCTATAATTTTGTCATTATAAGGTAATAATTCTTCGTCATCTCTCAATTCCCTTTATTTTATACTAAAAATGAAAACACCATCCGAGATGTGCAAATTTACCACATTCAACGAAAAAAGGTTTTTCAATTTCTATAATTGTCTGCAATTCTGTACCTGAACCCATTTTCATGGTTTAATAAGAAAATAATATATTTATTATGTAGAATCTATGGTTATCTAATCCTTTTGCACACATTGTTTTTATTTATAAAACAAAACATGGTCCACGTGGCCAGAAACCGCCAATTAACCCAAAAAGTTATCACTACAATTTTACATAATGATTAATCTTCACATAAAGAAACCAAATGAAATTTACAACCATGTAAACTATTGGATGTTAAATAATTGAATATAGCTACAATTCTAGAAAACCATCCCCATTTTACATGATTTCTGAATGTCAATATAAGTGAACAGATCAATAAAACCAAGGAAACAAATAGACCAAAACAATTAAATTGAACCTCATAACCAATCGAACAGGTAATTATTGAACTCAAAAAGGCTGTAAAAAATCATTTACATATAGAATATGTAATTTAATTATTAATTAGGAAACATAATTTCTTTATTCATGTCATTAATATCAAGTGGATGATTCCATCAGACTTTAGGTAAGGGATCCCCTCTATTTCAATTTTATTCAAGAATTACCTCAATGTTATGCCCTTAAAAATATAATTACTATTGTTGGGGTATGATTTCAAACATTCCTCATAATTACATAATGATTTATAAAAGATTAAAAATCCATTTCTCTCTCATTAGGCCTTCCTAAATACACATGATACAATGCTAATATTCCGTAAGAGATTCTACCTGAACCTCCATTATTCTTTTGGGTTGATCTATATTTCCTTTTAACTAAATGAATTTTTATTTTATTCATATATTAAAATTATACTTTCTATTTATATTCTCAAAATCATGCTTCATGATCTGTACCTCATTCACTTTCAGGGATATACATGCTTGTTAGTCATTCCCTCCTCGATACTTGCCAATAAGAAAACTCATTTTTAGGGAACTTCTCAAATTTTTACCCAATATCAAGGGCACTCTACCATTTATTTAAGACACCATTTTATTTATAAAATCAGTCTTTTTATTATAAAAACCTTCTTGTTTTAGTTCAAGAATTATATAAAATTGTATTCACTTTTAAATTTTAAATGATCTTTAATATTTTCTTTCAAACCACACTAAAATATTTTAATGATAAGAATTTCCCAAATAATATTCTTACATGTTGCCACTTATATTTGATATCAATTACAATGATATATTCCTATTTCACCTTATTAATTTCCATGTATGTTTCAATTCCCTTCTCTCATGGACACAATTGTGATACATCCATTCATTATGCTTTATGTGATGAATGTGATACACATTTCTTTTTATATTTTCCCTTATGTAATGTATGTTTGATTATGTATGCTTATTTATGTGGAATGGATATTAATGAACATGTTATGATGGGTGAACCCAGATAGTGCTCCAATGCATTGGGTAAATTTTAGTCTCATGTGACATTATGTGCAACAGTATTGGTTGTTTGCCTTGACACGTGCTACCATGTGCAACAGTATTGGTGGTTAACCTTGACTTGTGATCCTCTATGTGAAATGTGCATTAACACATGCTAAAGTCATGATTTATGTTGCTAAAATGTTACTATTAATTCATTTTTATATGATCCCATGTTTATGTATTATGATTCTATATTCGATTTTATATCATTGTGTCATGATCTCTAAAACTGGTTCTAAAGCCTTATTCTTATGTTTAATCCCTTATTTGGATTTCATCTTATCCCTTAATTCATGTGATCCCAAAGGTATCCTATACAGATGTAATGGCTCAAAGGATGTAATGATCTATTTATGAAGATTAAAAAAATTAGAGTTTTTGTCCTAGGTTTTATGTTTTATGTACCTAGTCTTCCAAGACAATAGAATTTACGACACTTGGATTGTAATCTGATGTAAAATTATGTTGAAAATCTTGTAATGATATATATAAAAAGATAGGGTTTCTATAGTTGATACCAAAGGATGGTCTAGAGATTTTCTGATAATAGGAATAGAGAACCATAGTGAATTCATAAGAATGAGACTAAGTATAAGAAAACACCCCTATATTTTTGATAGTATAGATAAAGTGGTTTATCAAGAAAATACATCCCTGCTTGGATACAAATAGGTAGAGGTGGATCTTCAACATATGTATCATAGGGTAAAACTGTAAAACACTACTTTGAGTTAGACTCGAATGGGAACTGGTGCATGTCAACGAGCCTTGATTCACTATTGGTTTGACACTACAAGGGGATATTCTTTGGTGATTTCATTATCTTAGTACAAACCATTATTAGAGGAAAAATAAAAGAGACCATAAGTATAGAAGATAAGAAATAAATCATGGATAACCTAGATTGAATCAAAGGGAATAACAAGTTAATATATACTTCTCTTTTACAAGTTTATCCTCTTATGTTAAAATTTTCCTTCTTATTCTTAATATCTATGTATTCCTGACCTCTAATTGCACATTATTTTTCTTAGATAATTGAGTGAAATAGAATAACACATGCCAACAGTAAATGTTATTGGGAATGTGACGATTTCCCAAATGATATTCCAGATATGATGTGAATAGGAGCTCAAAACATCTTGACAGTACTTGATCAGATGGCTCAAGTTTTGAATAATAAATTGAATCATTTTGAAAATCCTCCTCCTCAATGGAAAGAGCATGTTTTAATTAAATCCTTAATGCAGCAAAGGCCTTCCATGTTTAGTGAACCATATGATCCCCTCCTCCCAGAACAATTGATTAACTCTATTGAAAAGATATTATCTTTCCTCTAGTGCTTAGAAGAATAGAAATTTATAGTGGTGGTCTATCATTTTTGATGGGGATGCTGATCAATACTAGACACCAATCAAGAATACGAAGCCCCAGGAGGAAATTGATTCCATGGAATGGGAGGAATTCAAGATAATGTATTTTAATAAATATTTTCCCTGAACCATCCATATCAAGATGTAAAAAGAGTTCCTTGGAATCAAGAAGGAGGAAGATGAGGCTATTAGGGCATGTGAAGTGAACTTTACATGGATTTCAAGGTACACATGGGGATTTGACATCAACACTAATAGTAAGGTGGATCGCTTCTTTAGAAGACTAAAGATGAGTCTACGAAAGGTGTTGGCGATTCGAGACATAAACAGCTATGATTATATTGTCCTTTGTTCCCTTAAGGTTGAAAAGGATATTGAAGACTCCAAGTTGGATCATGGGACAAGTTAAAAAAAGAGGAAAATGGATTCCAATGTGGGTGGTCCCTCAAAAAATTCCATGATGGACAGATTCCTGATCATCCCTTATGTAAAAATTGTGGGAAGAAGCATCCCAAGAATTGTATAAAGGGAACCAAAAATTAATTTAAACAAGAAAATATGGGATATATTGCTAAAACTAATAATGGGGTATGAAAAATCCCCCTATTGTGGAATAATAAGGGAAGGTTCAGATAAACTCTCAGTTAGTGGTGTAGTTTTACAACTGCCTGGAACATGGGAATTATGCATACAATTTCCCTAATCCATGGGTTGTCAGAGGAAATAAAAAAAAACCCTCCAAGAAAATAATGAAGGGATTATTATATCACCACTGTTGAGGCGGAGTTAGACAACAATGTGGTGATAGGTATGCTGTTTATTCATTCAAGAATAAAGAACACAATATTTGATTCTGGTTCTACGCATTCATTCATATCATGATTGTTTAATATAACTATTAAAACACCACAACAGAATTTGTAGGATAAATTTTTTAAGAGAATAAGGAATGGGGAAATTATTACATCCATAGTTTATCACTCTTAAATAGGTAATGTTTTTATATTAAACCTCCCAGAAAATCTTTTCATAATTCTTTTAGTGGATTTCAATGTTATCATGGGCATGGATTAGCTACCTTTATTTAAATCCAACATCAACTATCGGGAAAGGGAGATCAATATTAACATCCTAAAGAATCCTGAAATTCTATACACATGTATGTTGGAAGATAAATATCATTTATAATCATTGTATCATGTGTGGATATTAATTCCATAGGATCAAGCATGTCTAGATCCAATCATTGAGTCAAAGGAGAGAATCATTCTTGAAGACATGTCCAACATGAGGGATTACACTAATGTATTCCCTGAAGAATTTCATGGTATTCCTCCTGATCGAGAGGTTGAGTTATCAATTGAACATATTCCTAGATCTTTACCTATATCAAAGACACCTTAGAGAACATCCAATGTAGATCTAGAAGAACAGAATAAGTAGTTACATGATAATATACATAGGGGATTTATATGAATGAGTGCTTCACCTTAGGGTGCACTAGTATTCGTCATCAAGAAGAAGGATGGGTCAATTCTCCTCTATATTGATTATCATGAGCTTAATAAAATCACCAAAAAGGAGAAGTATCCCCTATCACAGATACATGCATTCTTCGATTTTCTTCATGGGGCCAGTTATTTCTTTAAGGTGGACATTCAGTCGAAATATGACAAATTAATGGTATGTAATGAAGATATTTGCAAAACTACCATTCAAAAAAGGTATTAAAACTATTATTTCATAGTGATGCACTTAAACTCACTAATTATCCATAAATGTTCATGTATTTAATGAATTTATTTTTTAGATATTACCTTAACATATTTGTGGTAGTCATTATCAGTGATATATTGATATACTCCAAGAGAAAGGAGGAACATGAGGAGAATTTGAATACTATGTTAAAGACTTAGTGAAGGGGGAAAATGTATGAAATTTTCAGTAAATGTGAGTTCTAGATGGAGGAAGTATCATAATTGGGGAATGTTATCACAAGAAAAGGTATATCTTTGTACCCTTCCAAGAAAATGTAAATTGAAGAGTGTCCCATGCTAACACCTGTAACAGAGATTCATATCTTTCTAGGTCTATCCGGGTATAAACAATGATATTTTAAAAAAAATCACAATTTTCAAACCCAATGATAAAACTGACATGGAAGGGTGTAATGTTAGTCTGGACTTAGGAATGTGAAGACTGTTTTAAAGAGTTGAAAACGAGGTTAATCACTTCGTCATTACCCACACTCCCAAAAAATGGAGATCTTTTTGTTGTGTATAATGATGCTTCAAAAAAGGGATTAGGTTGTGAGCTAATGCAATGTGATAAAGCGATATCCTATGTATCGAGGCAACTAAAAATCCATGAGCAAACCTCCCATACGAATGATATAGAGTTGGAAGTTGTGATCATTGCATTAAAATTTAGGTGGCATTATCTATATTAGTAGAAGTGTTAGATATATACTAATCATAAGAGTCTCAAATATATTTGCACTCAGAAACAGCTTAAAATTCCCTAGAAAAGATGGATATATCTCATCAAGGATTATGACTGCTAATTCCACTACCATCCCGGTAAGGGAAACAAGGTGGTGGAAGCTCTAAGTATAAAGATTCATGCATCTTTATCAATAATGAAAATTGGAAAATGATATATTCTTCGTATATTTTAATAGGATGTACATGGAAATTATTAAGGGTGTAACATTATCTGTCCTTTCTAAAATGATTGCTCAATAATCCCTCATGGATAAAATAAAGGATCTTCAAACAAAATATGTGGAAATTATAAAATATGTGTAAGCTATTAAAAATGGGAAATCCTATGAGTTCATGATTAATGAGGAAGGTTTTGTTAGATTTGGGCCACAATTATATGCACCATCCGATCCAGAGGTAAAGAAGGATATTCTGAATGATGTGCATAGCTCAACCTTCTTTATTAACCCAGGGAGAAGATGTCTCGATATATTTGAAAGAAATTTTGGTGGGAAAATATAAAGAAGTAGATTTTTGAATATATATCAAAGTTCCTATTATTTTAAGAAGTTATGGCTGAAAGACAAAATTCTATGTGGATGATGGAATCACTACCCATACAAACATGGAAGTGGTAGAACATCGCCATTAAAGTTTTCACATGACATCTAAGGACGTCCAGAGGAAACAATACTATATTGGTCATTATGGATCATCCTACAAAGACAACTAACTTTATCATGATTTGAGAGGACTTCTCATTGGATCAAATTGGATGGATATATATATCAATGAGGTGGTAAGGCATAATGGAGTACCAATATATATTGTATCTAATTGAGATTCGATATTCACCTTGATGTTTTGGAAAAGTCTACAACATGCTCAAAGCACTAAACTGAAATTTAGTACGGTCCATCATCCTCAATCTGATGGCCAGTCTGAGAAGACTATTCAAACACTAAAAGCCATGTTGAGAGCGTTTTCAATGGACTTCAAAAGAAGATGGTTCTAGCATCTTCCACTTGTCTAATTCTCTTACAATAATAGTTTCCACTTGAGCATCCAAATGGAATCATAGAAAGTCCTTTATAGGAAAATATGGAGGACACCAATGTGTTGGGATGAATTCGGTGAGAGTAAGCTACTATGACCGGAAATGATCAAAGAAATTGTGGGTAAGGTTACAAAAATTATCAATACATCAAGGCAGCCCAATGTAGAAGGAAGAGTTATGCATAAAATCATCGATTATTCCTTGAGTTTATACTTGGAGACATGGTATTTCTTAGCATATCTCCATGGAAAAGATCATGAGATTTGGGAAGAATGGAAAGCTAAGTCCCAGGTACATCGACCCCTTTTTGATTCTTGATCATGTTAGAGAGATTTCCTATAGACTAGCACATCCACGTCCCATTTCCAAACTAAAAAATGTCTTCCATGTATCCCACTTAAAGAAGTATATACCCAACCCTTCGCATGTACTCTCTTCAGAGGTGGTATAGTTGGAGAATGATATTTCTTATTAGGAAAAGCTAGTGAATATCTTGGAGTGTAGAGATAAAGTTCTACGAAAGGGGACTACTCACTAAGAAAAATTACTATGGAGGAACCATACATATGAAGAGGTAATATAGGAACTGAAGGAGGCAATGAAGGAATATTACCCGCACCTGTTTATGTCTTAGAATGAAAAAGGAAATTTCAAGAAAAAAAATTTTATAAGGGGGGGATAATGTAATGACCCAATATTTTATCAGTGTAAAATACCTTATTATAATTATGACATATAATCACATGAAATTAAAACATAATGAACTATTAAGTACTATATGACCTTTAAACATAATATTGTCAATTCTGTGTTTTGAATTTTGAAAAACAGTCATCTACAATTGTGATGAGAAAGCTATTAAGGGTCGGATATGACAAACACAATTTTTGATGAATAATAACATATCGTTATGAATAATAAAACACCTTTATGAATAGTAGTGAATAGGTAATCTACCAAAAAAAGAAACATCACCCATTAATGTATAAATACAATTTATAAATCGTAAAAGTTAAAAAATGATAATAGAATAATTATTGTTATTTTTAATGTTATAAATATTTTATTTACAATTTTTTGATTAATTTAATAATTTAAAATGGAAATTTATGTTTATAAAATGTATTCCTAAATTGTTAATTTATTGTCTTATGGTTATTAGAAATTTTTATGTGACATTGATTAATTTTTCAAGGTGTTATAAAATTATTTATATTTTTAATGTCATTTTTTAAATAAATTGTTATTTTATTTAAAAATTAAATTAATAATATAAATAAAATTATTTACAAAAAAATAATTTCATTTTTTAATTATATGCATTGATAAATTGTTAAGGTTAATTTTTGATATTTTTCTAAAATACCTAAATTTTTTGTGAATAGTAAAAATACAGTTCTGAGTTATCAGTATGTTTAACGACATCATAATGATGTAAAAATTAATGTAAAATACTAACCATATTATGTAATGTAATATATTATATGGGGATTCCCAACTATCTAACACCATGTTAAAATACCTTGGGCAAGCCCATGGTTCTACAAAAACCACTAATGAGGTGTCATTTGAAATTAATCATAAAATCTCTATCTTTTACTATAAATACCCACTTCTTCCTTCATTTTCATTAATTCATAATCCATCATCCAAGAATCTATGGTATTTTTACCTCCCTAGGAGTCCTCCCAAGGTGTCCTAAGGCCATCAAGTTCCCAACCTTCATGTTTTAGGAGTTAATCTACATTGTAATGGAATCTACTTCCTATCTATTTTTCAATATTTCATTTTAGTTTATTCCTTTTAATATAAATTATATTATTTTAGGATATATCATTCCATATCCCCATTAATGTCTATATTATGTTAGAATGATGTGAGACCCCTTTTTCTCTTATCAAAATATTTTATGAAATTTGAAGCAATGTTGTTAGGCTAAAAACTTTCAGTAAGGTATCTCTCAACTTTTATTTTATATAAAATATTATTACCTTTTCAATATCAAATGCTTTTTAATAATATCCTGAAACCTACTCTATAATGTTTCAATTTTATAAATTTCTCAAACAATATTCTTAAATGTTTTCACTTCTATTTTAACACCCATACCACGATATATGGATATTTTACATTATTAATTTCCATGTAAGTTTTAATTCCTTTGTCTCAAGGGAACATTTATTATAGTAACATTTATTATGCTTTATAACATGAATGTGATTCCTAATTCTCTCTCTGGGATCCCTTATATTATTTATGTTTGATTATGTATGATTATTTATGTGGAAATAATATTCATGAACTTATTAAGATGGGTTCTCCCATATAGAGCTCCAATGCATTGGTTAATGTTCAGTCTGAGGAGAAGTGGTGTGAAAAATCCTTGGTGGTTAGCCTTGAATCATGCTACCATGTGCAACAGTCTTGGTGGTTATCCTTGAATTGTCCTCCTTTATGTGCAAGAGGGCTTGACTCGGGATAAAGACATGATTTGTGTTGCTTCCACACTACTATGGATTCATGATTATATAATCCCATGTTTATATGTTATGATTCTATATTTCATTTTATATCATTATTTTATGATCTATAACCCTTTTTCTAAAGCCTTATTCTTATGTTTCATCCATTATTGGACTTTTAGCTCATCGATTTTTTCATGTGATCCTCAGTGTACCCAATGTAGATGTAAGGGCATAAAAGAAGTTAGGATATCTTTTTGAACATTAAATGAATAAGTGTTTTTTGTACCATATTTTACTTTTTATGTACGTAGTCTCCAAGACACTATAGTTTACGATCATTGGCATGTACTCTGATATATAATTATGCTATAAATCATGCAATGATATATGTAAAAGGTTAGGGTTTCTATATTTATGTATCGATATTTCTAATGATACTAGTCCGATATGATTATTCCATGTATCATTATTTTAGATAATGAATATTCATAAAATAATATGTAATATTTATGTATAAAAAGTGTGTGTTTCTCTAAACACACTTTCCCTAGTAGTTCATGAATTAGATTTTCTCTATCTAACAATATATTAGATTGTACATGCATATAGAGGAGGGTTAAAAATGAATATTATTGACTATGTTTATTCCTTATTGTTTTACCATATATTAGCCTCAATGTACGTAATGTAACCAAAATAAGATAAGGACTGGAACAAAAATATAGGGGTTATATTCAACACATATGATACACCATAAGAATGATAGTTTATTCTATTTTTTATGTTTAGTAGAACATCAAATAAATTTTGACGTTTCATGGAACAAGTAGGAAGGTGTTATGTTATAGATTTAAATAAATCATTAGTTGAGGAATTCTTGTCAGACATCATGAAATTGTTATGTGCCTATGAATTAATAGAGAGTCTAAAAGGATCCATGATTGTATTTATATATTACACTTGTTTCACTAAATTAAAATTCTATCCACAATTTTTTGGAAATTGCCTCAATAATTATAGGATGTCGAATATTTTTTCTGTTCCACATATCGAAATTCATATTATATGTCTTGACCTAATTTCATATCAGAATGTTTTTTCTAAGGTCAGGGCTATTATGAATGGATTGGAAAATGAATAGGTTGTTCCAAATACATAGTTTTTTTATGAATTATTATTTTATAAATAGTTTAAATTTCTTTATAGATATTGTTACATGAAACACCACATTAATCTTATGTTACACATAATACTTTGTTCGATTGTGTTATACATGACACTGAGTTTTTACAAAACCATAATATATAATTATTATAATTATATTAATGCGGAAAATATAAACTTGTTATTATGCATAGAGTTATAAAAATGGATATTTAATTTTTAAATATTAATTATTATTTTGTAATATAATGAAAACATATTGATAATAAAATATAAAGGTTTTGTTGAAGTCATTATATGTTTCCAAATTAATATAGTCCAAAAAGTGTTATTCATTTTTTTCAATAGCAATAAAATAAATATTTGAAACATTTATACAATTATTTTGACAAAATAAATATTATTTTCAAAATAATAATGCCCAAATTATATTAGGGTAAATGTTTGGTGATTTTTCTAAAATTTTTCTTTATTTTAATATAGGAAATACTAAATTTTAATTTAAATAATTCATTTTGTTTAAAATATTTATAAATTTAAACTATATTAAAATTTTGTTTTAAAATAAAAACTTTCAAATTTTACATCCATTAATCAAATTCATTTCACTGGGATCATTTTCTTATTTAATGTGTATATAATAAGATTACAAAATTTTGAACATTATCCCTTTAAAACCCAACTTTCTCATTATGCCTAAGTGATTATTTTTAAATTAATATTTTCCAATTATTTGAATCTAGTTTGGGAAAAATCGATTCTATATTTTTAATATGATTAATTTGTCACACCTTGACCAACACATTATTTTAATTTAAATATTTTGGGTCTTTCTTTTGGGTTGCGATTTGAATCAGTTCTATTTTAAAAGGGATTTGTGATCTAATAAGGGAATGTGCCCATATGTGTGATCGTGTGTAGCACCCAATCATAATTAAAGAATGTTTTATTATAAAATATTTTATTATTTGGGTGTGCGAACTTGCATACGACCGTTCATTTTGTCCAACCTCAATAATAGAAATGATATTATTATTTTGGTTGGTTTTATTTTTTTTATTTTTTTTATTTTTATTCTCATTACTTAAGTTAATATTTTATTTAGGTTGATAAAAATTGAATATTTTCCATAATTGTAAGATTGTTAGTATGTTATTATTATTATTATTTTTTTTATTTTGAAATTATAATTAGATTAGTTTTTTTATTTATGTTTAATTTTGTTTTGTTTTAATTTATTTTTAATTTCATATTTTTTTCTTCTTTCTTTCCTCCCTTGCCCTCTCTTTCTATCATGCAACCCCCAACCCACACCCATTGGTTTTTTTCAAAGAAACTCCTCTAAAATATAGAGCGCCCCCATTTATTCCCTCCTTCTGTAGTTCGGTTTCCTGGTGAACCACCATGCATCGCGTGTTTCTCCTCCTCCCTTTGGCCTCTCGTCCAGCACTGGTTTTTTTATTTCTCTATTTTGAATCACCTCACATCAGGGCCTCCTCTGTGTCTGGTGAGTCACGCTGACTCCCCACTTCCCTCTAGCGAGTCTATTGTCAAGTGTGCTCCCTTCATCCGGTGGCCTCCCTCTACACCCCTTTGGGCTGCCTCGCACCCAACCGCATTGCTCCGCTTCCTTGGACCACATGGACTCACACCTCCTCTCCCTCCCGGTTAGATTTTTTGGGGCTGCACACCTCCAACAACATTCTTCATGCTCAGGCCAGCTCTTTGAACCCTCATTGAGGGTGCGTTATTCTTCGGTTTATTGTTTCTCTAGTCGGTAGGTTTTAGGGTTATGGTTTAGTGTCACATGGGTTGGTTTTGTGTATAAGTGGTTTGATGTTTGGATTTTAGGGTATAGCCGAGTCGTTTGAGGAGGAATTAGCATGTGGTTGAGTTTTCTCAAAAAGATTCAATGTTTATCTACACCGAAGTAGGTGGTTACACTCTTAATTATTATATAAATAATTAATTTGAAAGTTTAATTAATTAATCATGTTATTTAATTAATTTTCATTGTGATAAATTGATCTTCATTGATGATTGATTTGTATATTAATTCTTTGATAGCATGTTTATATTATGTGTGTGTTTTCTACTGAAAACTCATATCAAGTTGTTATTGATTTTTAAATTGTACAGTTAGATTATTATGTTGTGAAATTATTGTGAACTATATTTTTACATAGTTTTTTGTGCATCTTATCATAAAAGAATGTTTTGTGTGGGTTAATGGGTGATTCCATGTTACTTCATAAGATTGTATCATAAGATTTTGTTTTTGGCTTATTAAGTTGTGTAGTATGTGCAGAAGCGTCTTACATGTGGTCTATGGTTTTTCATCAAACTATTGGGTGGTGCCGGTCACACATTAAATTGTCTTTGAGTGCGTGCAATGTTGGAATGTATTTGGGATTTATAAATTGTTACATTTGAGGGTGTAAAAACATGTGAAACTCTTTTTCTTTTGTTTTATAAGCTTTTTAAATGGTTTAATAGATTTTTTCAATAGTGTGAAATGTGTTTAGAAAATGTTTTAGTGGGTGTATTATTTCAAATGGTTCTTGTGTGTGAAAATGGTTGTTTTGGTGTGTATAGAGTCTTGTTGGGTTTGAGTGTATTATTATGACATGTGACATCAACTCTAAACTACTTGAGTACAAACGGAAAGCCTGGGTACTAGGTTGGTAGACTAGGACTAGTGTACTAGTGATGCAGAAGTGGCATTGGCCCAGTTTCAATTATCTGGATTTTACAACTACAACACTAACTAAAATTTTGGATGATGTTCAGAGACCACTAGGTTATGGATTTGTTACCCTACTAGTGTCTCGTGCACGAGAATGTATATTGTTGTTTTCTTATACCATTGTTCACTGAGACCCAATGTTCTTGGATCCCACTTTTTTCAAATATCTTTAGGGCCTCTCTCATGTATTGTGCTCTTCTATTGCTTTGCGCTCACCATCGGCATACAGTGTGGAATTGGGGTTACCAAGAAAGTGTGTGGGGGGGTTAATTTAAGTTTTTTTCCTTTTAAAGAATGTTTCCCTTTAAAACATTTTTCATTAAAATTTTTTAACAACTTATTTATTTTTATTCCGTTAAATTGCAAATGTATTTATCATTTCATAATTATGCATGGAACCTTTTCTCGGTGGAATCCTACTGGACTTTTATCTCACTCCCTACATACACCTTTGGGTGTTTTTAGATTATGTTTCTTTTTCATTCCAGGTTGAGGTTTTGAGCATAACATGGGTGGTTCAGGTTGTCAGTGGCACCCTCATGTCGGTTTGGTGGACATGGCTTGGGGATGTGACTCCTCATATCACATGGAGGGTTCAGTTAGTTCCTTTTAGTTCTTATTTTATTTCCATCCCCATTGTTTTTTAGGTCATGATTTAAACCTTAATTTTAACCCTAGTTTAAGGGCATGTTTGTTTGTTGACATTAGTTTTAAATTTATTCATCCAGCGGAGTGTTTTATATTTATTTATTTAGGTAAATCTGTACCAAGTTTCATTTTTTATACGTAGGCACTTGTGTCGGCCCATGGGGATATGGAATGACCTTCGGGACATGTTGCGGACCTTGTTCGGCACCAGGTCGGATTGTGACCCGGTCTGGTTTGTGAAATAATTTATATTATCTAATGGCATAAAATTTTTTTTTATGAAAACTAATAATAAAAATAATAAAAATTATTTTCCACTATTAGGGTAAACTTGGGTATACTAGGGGGTGAAACTAAAAAGGGAGGTTCTAAAAATAACCCAAAACAATTAAAACAGAATTATAATCCATATTTATACCGTTTACATTGTATTATTGAGAATAATATAATTTTTATCATTATAAAATGAAAAAAGGTGTGGGGAATTAATTCTTTCAAAAACATTACAAGTATAAAAGGCAACTCTCTTATAAAATCCCACTAATTCTCTTCTATTTCCAAACTATCAAACACTTCTTTTTGGAAGCTTCCATCCTAAATACATTCCCAATATTATCAATATTATCCAAGAATTCGTATTTTGGTTAGAAATCCATCCTAGGAAGGCTTTTGGTTCAATCCTAAGGAGGACACCTAAATGATAGGTAATATTCATCAACATATTTTTTTGTTTTAACTCTACCTCCACCACCATCAATTATTATTATAAAATTATTATATTATAACCTCAATATGTCCCATATAATGAGATTATTTTATTTTAGGGTGATTACCAACAATTATCTACACTTCCATGAAATGTGTTACAAAATCATCGTTCCTGTCTACGGTGGACTACCACCTCATGAACCGATGTCATTGGTTTTTCAATTTTTCCCTCTCGCGGATTGAAATAATTATGGATTTATTATTTATATTTTAAATTTACGATATTATTATGCTTATGGGATCATATCAATAGAATACCGTCATACTATCCATTTTTTTGGAATATGATAATGTCACATGTTTATATGGAAGACTTTCAACACATGAAGTGAGGTGAGTCGTACATGCAATATATGGAATTTAATAAGAATGTGTTTAATTAAAATATGTGATATATAAAAAATAATAAATATTTTTTAATGATAATATATCATATAACTTTATTTGTTTCAATGAGACATTAAAATGAAAATAGTATTCTTGCGTATATACAGCCTAACGTCTCAATGAATGGTGTATTTCTCTATCAATCACTAAATTTTATGGACTAAATAAATAAATAAATAACATATATATATATATATAATATTTATATCTTAGATAAAATTAGTGATATTACAAAACCATAATTGATTTAAGAGGATTAAAAAATAATAATCCAAAACATACACAAAATTCAAAGAAGCTATTTCCAAGAACAGAACATCCACATGTAATTGTTAATAAATGTGCAATAAATGTACATATAAAGTACATATATTGTGTGATATATATGAATATTTTTTTTAAATGTATATTAAATTTTTTTTATACCAATGTTGTGAAGGAGTATTAATAAATTCAAGACTTAAGGTAATGGATTTCCATCTCACTTTTTTACTTTAAGGAGACACATGTCATATTCACAACATATTTCTCTTATACGATATATATAAAATCCATGATAGTAATTTATGGAGATTATACAGAATATTATACTTATTTATTTATATATTTTATCTTCTATATTTAAGGGGTTTTATGGGTTAAAATATTCCAAAGAGATAATGGGTTTTTGTCTCAATTTTTATTCTCTTAAACATAACTTATATGATACGCCAATATTATTTAACGAGGTTTATATATAGTCACTTTGATGTGTTGTATCATGAATATATTTATTTTCATGATATTTTATGTTCTATTTTATGTTATTCTTTAAGGTTAATGATGATTTATGATAACAATGTGATAATGATTTCATGATACAATCTTCTTATTTATAGGGATCATTTATGACTATGTTTTTAATGATAAAATGATATTATCCATCTATGAATAAATTAAATAAGTTTATTTTCATATATTTATTAATTATATTATAATTTAATAGTAAAATTATTTCATGTATTTGGTACATAACATATTTTTTCATATTATTTTATGAAAATTTCATAAAATATTTCTCTTCGGTCGATAATATATTTTCCTCAAAAAAAAAATTTCTAAAATTTTATTAAATTTTTTATTACTCTACTATTATTTTTAGACTATATTTTTACCAATTATTATATTTTTAGTAAATGGTTTTGAACAAAATATTTAGGTCACTTTCCAAGAAATTCATATTTGGGTTTAACTAAAAAAATGTAAGTACTATTAGGTTTATCGTGTATGACATGAAAAATAATCACATAATTGTGAACATTATTTTATTTTATGATTAGTTTATAAGTATTCATGGTTATTTTAAATGTAAGATAAATTAAAAATGTTTTATATATTAATATTTTTAAAATAAGAATAAGTATTTTTATCTAGAAATATTTTAAATGATTGATTAAAATCATTTTCCATTTAACATGACATTTGTCTGTATTATATATTCAATACTAGAGATATGAAAAAGGATACCAATGTTATTATTTTTCAAAATGGTTTATTATTATTAAATATTAATGTAACCCACTTATATTACATGGGTTGTACCATGGATTAATTATTCTGAAACATCATTTTTCATATGATGTTCTATGATGAAATGACTATAAAACCTATCTATTTTCTACCAGTTTTTCTATGATGAAATGTTTATGAAACTGATTTAATTTTATGTGTTATTATATGATGAATATATTATGATCGTATCGAAAAATTATGTATGAATTTTATTATTTGATGAGTTAGACCTATATCTCTCTTCAATGCAATGGTTAAATAAATATTCTCTACAATCGCAGAGGGTACATGGTTGGTATGACCTAGATATAAATAGAGAATACATGGGTCATTATCCGAATTATAAAATTCAGAATAATAGAGGTCATCTAAACCCCCAAGTGTGTACATGGGTTGTTATCCCATGCCTAATATGTTATGAATTTCTAGGTGGGTGGCATTAAAATAATATTTCATATTCTTATTTTTATGCCCAAAATCAATGTCATATTCCAATATTATGCTCTCACAGATCATGTTATTTGATTCCCTTAGGATTAATTTCATATGAGCATCCAATATTTATTCCATGACTCACAATTCAGATATTTGAAAATAAGGTTATGGTTTTAAAATAGTTTTATTTTACTCTCAAACACTTATGTTCATGTTTTACTTTTCTAATTCCATTATTTACCCTTACTCATCATTGGGATCACTCGTTCATATAATTCATTTCCCTATAATATGAGGGAGTTTTTTATGTAAGGTATGTATATGAAGAGAACCAGATAAGATGATATTTTTTGGAAACATAAAATATTTTAATCTAGACTATTAGATTTTGATTCATTATTCCAAACACAATAAGATAGTACAGTCCATAAGTGTGTGTTCATAGAATGGATTTAATATTTATCTAAAAAGATGTAATAACCATATTATAAAATATTAGGTAAATGTAATTTTTTTAGAGAAATGTTTTATCTAACCATTGGAAACTATAATGGGAGGACTTGTTGAGATCCTCAAGGGATTTAATAAGGATAATTCTAAGGATGAGTCCATTTATTGGAAAATCTATTATAGTTTTGGTAAAGGATACAGAGATTGGATTACATGAAACTAAATCCCTATCTAGAAACTAAAAGTGGATGTGGATTTGGTAAACATCTTCCAAGGTATTGATACCCAAAACATTTACACATATTTTTACCATATTATATGTATAATTGTCAATTAAATACATTCCAATTACCAATATGTATTGTGAATTTTTAAGAAATGTTTTATAAATAGAAAATGTGATATAATAATTAAATATATTTTTATTAATCACCATAATGTGATCCTAAAACTACATGGGATAACCTACAGAATAAACGGACAAATGGGATGATCTAAAAGTACCAATAATAATAATAATTTCTTTTCTTTAGTAATAAATGATTTTTCAGCCCCAACCTTTTAAAAAAATATTACAAGTCCCAATACTAGAATAAACTAGGGAATAAATCTTAACAAATGAGTTATAAGGCATAACAAGCTATCATCAAAGTAATGGACCATTAATAATCATATGGAAAATAATATATATATAACATGTAATCATATTATCAATGAATAAATGTAATGTAAAAAAATTAAATCATGAAATATACATGAGACAGGGCTAACTACCATGACTGTATCGCATTGGGGACAGAGTCCCATAATGGATTATGTTTACTCTCTAATCACATATATAATGAATCATGAGAATAAAAACATTCCCTCTACATTGGAGTCCTATCTGGGTGAACCCATTGAAACATGTTCTTGAATATTTTTTCCATATAAGGAATCAAACATACTAAATAAACAAATGGGTTCCCATTGAATGAAATTGGTTTTGTAATCCTGTGATGAAGAATTACCAAATGGGGTATAACATTGGTATCCATGAAAGTCGTGATTTAAATAATACTTGTACACTCATAAAATAAAAAAAATTAATAGACCAAGAATAATTATTTCCTACTGAATTGAAAAAATGAAAATTAGTGGTTAGGTAACATTAGAAATGTGCCACTTAACGATAGTTTTAAAGAAAATAATATGGATTTTTTAAATATAATAAAGGCATAATTATATGAATGAAACTAGAAATGTTGTAAAATTGTTTTCCAGGATAAATTTAATTGTCTTATAAATTTATTTTAATGTAAAAAATTAGGGATTACATTAAAATTGGTAAGAAACTGAGAATTTCCTATTAATCAGGTTTTCGTAACTAGATGAATTGAGAATGGATCCTTTAAAAACAAGGAATTAACGAATACAAATATACTAATTGAGATAAATGTATATTTTTGGTACATGTAAATATAATATATTATAATTATTATGTTAATGTACTGATAAATTGATGTAATTATATAAAAAGAATAACCCAAATAAAATATGGAGGATCGAAGAGATCCGGTACTATATGTCTGATGTGTTAATTACATGTCGATAATGTCATCAATTATAAAATTAGATTCACTTAATGATTAATTTTGAACCTCATACACATTTATTTTATTTTTTATAATGTTATTAAATTCATTTATGGCCATTTCAGTGAGTTATAAGGTTAAATTTTATCATTATGGGGGTAGTCATTTCAGGGTCTCATGGTCAGTTCACTTGTGTATACTTATGAATGTTCTTTTTGATTTTGAATAATATTCCAAAAGTGAAATAATTTTTTTTCATGCACTTCCAGATGTATTAATTTCAATATATATTATTTTTTTTCTAACATATGATTTATTCATTTGATAAGAGAGTAATGATAATTGTGTAGTTTATTTTGTAGTTTTTTCCAACGGTCATGCATTATTATTATTTGAATTAATTTAATGTTTATAAATTAGTTCAAAAAAATGAAATAAGTTATAATTTACATATTAAAATATTATTTAACATTAATAATATTTTTACGAAAATATTGATGGTGTAAATGGAAAACAAAAGGAAATTACCCACAGAGATGGTTAACCGCCATAATTTGGCCAATATTTTCCTATTATTGAATAATATGAGATGAGGATAAGTACTGAATTGTATATATTCCTTTAGAAATATAAAATTCTTTAATATAAGTTAATTTTTTTTTATTTTATGTATGAAATTGTAAAAAAGAAGGTAGAATAATAAATGATATTAATAGAGATTGTTTGAGAATGTTACCACTTAAATATCATCACCTTGAAAGACCCCATGAGAAACTTGGAATTGGTCTTCTTGTAAGATCAGTATCACATGTATATTTTGTGAGTGAGAGATGATATTTTATGGTTTATATTTTCCAATATTCATGGCTTGGAAGGTGTGAGGAGATTGGTTGTTGATAGGCGATATTTATAAGGGGAGGCATGGGTGTTTTGTAAATTACTCAAAATATTAAAATATAATATGACTATTCAAGAGGATATTTAGTCAAAATGGATTCATAATGGATGAAATTTTCAACTACATATTATCCCCTTATTTATTATTTAAACTTTTATGATTTTTATATAATTTAATAAAATATTAATCCCATAAAATAACATTATTATCAAATTTAATAATTTTCATAATATTTATTCTGAATATCATCAAGACCACAAGTAAAATATGAACCAAAAAATTTATTATATCATAAAAAATGTTGGGTTATCCCGAGATTTAATGGATTACCATGAATATTTAAAATGAAATATATTTTAATATTCTTAATATCCATTTATTATATATGTCAAATTATTTATTTATTACTCTATCATGGATCAGTATGAATTTATGATTTATACGTCTTTGATAATAAAATAAATAAATTACAATGGAGTAGAAAAAAATTTATCTATTAAAATACTATTTATGGACAAACACATCTTTTGGATAACAACATATTAGAAATAGCATACTTATTATAAACAATTGTGTGACATGTTTGACTTTTCTATAGAAAAAATACCATGAAGGACTTAATTTAAATCATATAGCTCCAAAATAGAAAACATTATAAACATAGATGATCATGGTAGAGTATTAATCATTCAATAGAATTTGGTATATTTTTAGTTTCAGTTTCTAATCAGTATCATATTATTTTTTACCTTAATTACCGGATTTCCCCTAAACCCTTCCAACAAAAAATATTAAGGTTACTATTCATATTGAACAAAATATAAGTGGTTAAATTTACCAAATTTGGAAGTTATGATTCCATATATAGAAATAATTTTTTCAATTAAAATCATCAATGTGGAATAATTTAATTTAAATTTAGAATGAAATGATACAATGAAAACAATTCTTATGATTAATTCCTTTTTTAGTTTGAAATGGTTTTGTACTAAGTTATTGCATAAAATTTATTCAAGGAAGAATATATGTTTATTTATATAAATGAGTAACTAATTTAAGTTTAGACCTAATCTAATATATAATTTCAAATTGTCAATTATTTAAATGAAAATACAGTTTTCAATACAAATCATCATTTATGATATATTTATTATTATTTCAAACTTTTAGTAAAATTACAAAAGATTCAACATAGTATTGGTTTGACAGTATCAATTCCAAAATTATGTTTAATTTCAAAAAAATTAAATTTTAAATTGTAAATATTATTTATATATATTTTCACAAAAACCAGAATAATTTTTTTTAATGAAATCATATTTTTTAAGAATAAAATCAACTTACTAAAAATTAAGTGTTTATTTCCAATGAATTAATAATTTTATTTTATAATAGAATTATTTATATTCATTTCCAATAATTCAATTTTTGAGTTATAAAGGCATTCTAAAATGATAATATTTTAATAGTATATCATGTCTTGTTTAAACTCAGTGTTGCATTTAAACAAATATACCAAAGAATCCAAATATTTCATAAATTTAATAGGGTCTTGTATTCAACCAAATTAAGAAATTTCACCCTTGAAATTTCATTTTACATACCACGGTGAAAACAGTGAGCATATTTCTCCTTTGTTGCTTCCTCTAGATCCCATGTCACCTCTTTTTATTTGTGGTTTATGCATCGTACTTTAACTATGTTATTGGAAATATAGTGTATAACATTATAACTATGGTCCAATATTTTCACCTATTATTCCACATAATAGAGATCTATGTCCAAATGTACCACCTCTATGTTCGGTACACCTGAGGAATCTGGTATGTACGTCCATAGAAGGGGAATGTTGAATATATCATGTACTTAACACAAGTTTGGTTGAAGTTATATTCAATATAACACATCCTATATGTGACCAAGAATTTCTGAGGTATTATAAACCTCTTATATAGATTTAACTTCTCCCAAAATCTCACGAATCTATTCGATGGATATAACTGGAGGAATAACCTATCTCAAAACAAAAAACCCTAAGACACGTCGAACATGGTATGTATAACTCTTATTTGAACATATATAATCAATGATGTGATTCTAAATTAACTTAACCATTACAACCATTTCAACAATTATTTTAGGTCCTATAATCTTATATTATCCAACTCCATCTCAATGTTTAGGTTCTTTTCATGACCTTTAAAAAAGGGGATCATATGTAACCATATAGATGTTTGAGTGGAAACTAATTTTATAAGAGAACTCTATCAGTGGAACATGATGATATTATATTCCTTTTTTTGTCCATTGAGAATTATATCAATATAACATCTTCTTTTAGAATGTTCTCCACATACTGTCCATATGTTTGAGGGTGATATGTCTCAGTAATGTTCAGCTAATTATTTAGAGTAGATTTGAAACTTTTCCATAACATTAATGTAATCATCAATTATCAATTGGAAAAAATATATAATGTAACTCCATGTATCCAGACAACTTATATTATGTATATATGTGAATGTTTATCAAGTTTTACAAATTCTTGAATTTAAATAAATAGAATTTTATTTTTAAGATGATCCATAACAACCCATAGAGCATTATTTTATCTGGATGTCGTCGGATGTCTCGTGAAACATCCCATAGCAATATTTCCCATTGAAATTTTGGTATTGTTAGAGCTTTAATAATCCCATTAGACTATTTTATTTCATCCTTCACTTGCTAGCATACCAGGCATGTTGATTTATATTCAATGAACTCATTCAACATATTATCCCACAAATAATTCTATCGAAGATATCAATACATATTTGTCATCTATGGTCACACAAGGGATGTCTAGATATGACATCATTAAATATATCCTTCTTTATATTTTGATATAATTTTATAAATAGGTGTGACCCGAATCTTACTAACAATTCCTCATAAATTTTCAACACTAAATATTTCCCCTTTCTGATTTATTCCACCTTCTACTGAATTTTCGCATCTTTTCTTTGATAATCCTTTATCATCTCAATATGGATAGTTAGTAATAATATAAAAAATTAGTTGTGATGTTATTTCCAATATTATTCCCATGAATATCGTTTGTAATTTTTAGAAGATTTTATCTTTATCAATTTCCATCATTGATAATGTTATAGGATGATTCATACTTATCACATCTTCCACTTTATTTGATTTACCAGGATGTCATAATCCTATATTATATATAACCATAGTTTATTAAAATTATTATTCTGTTTTCATTTGAATATATATTTTATTCTCTAGGGATTAGTATATATCTCAGACTTCTCTCTATAGAGATAATACTTCTAGATATTCAATGTAATGAATCACAACTATTGACTCTATATATTGTGTGGGATAGTTTTCACATGAATTTTTAACTTCCTTGGGGAATATGATATCAATTAATAATATTTTTTTAGTACATTGTTGAATTCATTAATTGATACATCACTATATAACACATAGAGATCTCCACATAAGGGTATTGTAAGTACATGTGTAGTTTTAAGTCTCTTTTTTAATTTTTGAGGAAATGTTCACATTCATTAGAGTACAAAAACATTAATCCATTATAATCATTCATGTAATTGTTGTTGTAAAATCACAATATGTTCCTCCAAAATATTTAATAATACCTATCTATGAAAATAAAACTATGGATCTCAATTATCGATGATGATATGGGCCCCGGCTTAATTGCCTTTATCCTAGAAGGGACCAAAATTATCTATTTTGAAGGGATAATGGCACCAAATAATGAAACTTACTCTATTTAGAAGTCACAATTTTTGTATATTTCATATAGTATATCCCTTAACAAATCGTTTAGCACAATACTAAAATTATCAGTCTACTCCGCCTTACAGTTGGATTATATTATAAAATAAAATATAAAGACTGCAAAAATTTAATTATGGTAATCTAATGAAACTATATTATTTATGTACATTTAATTTGTTTGGATTATTAGGGATTAAAAAAGGAATCACTATGAATAAATAATGACAAAAACATTGTCAAATGGAAGTCTTGATAATATCTCCCTTCTTCACCTTTATTTGGTGAAATCTATACCAAAGTTCAACCTTGGAGAAATAGTTGTCCTAATGTAGTGGATAAAAAATATCCTCTATTAATGTAAGGGGATACATTATATTTTTCATGATTTTTATTATTTTCACATTATTTAGTCATGGGGTAAATTGATCCATCCTTTTTCTTAGTGAAGATGATGAGTGTACCACATGGTGAAGCACTACAATGTATGAATCCCTTTTCCATATTCTATTATAAATTATTCTTGATTTACTCCAACTCAATTGTCAGTATCCTAAAAAATATAATTTGATGTGGGTGTACATCTAGGTATATGTTCATTTTATATTTCAACCTCTCGGTCAAGAGGAAGACTGGGCAATTATTCATAAAACACAACGGTGTAGTCACTCACAGATGGAATGTCTTCAAGTTTAATCTTATCCTTTTCCTCAATAATTTTATCAATATAATACTTCTTATAAGAAATAATATTTACAATTTATTTTATGATTATAAATAGAATTCATCATCCTTCATATCTTTAACGTCCTAGCCCGACAGACCACTATACGGGTACCCAGACTGGTTGCCTCATCGCCTTATGTGCACCTCACCATACACCAGAGGATTCAAATAAGTAGTGAGGGTATAAATATAGTGTTTTGGGGATACTATAACCTCATTTTAATAATATCACAGCATTATAACAAGTGTATGAAAATAAAAAATAATATTAGAAGTAGTAATAAAGTTATTAAAAAGTAGTGAAGGGTGTATATAGTAACTATAATTAAAACTGGTGAACTCTAGCAAAGAACAATGAATAAATTATAGATGGTGTTTTGAGCACAAGAAATAATAATTAAGATTATAAATAAAATGTAATAAAATAATAACATACCAATGACAAGGTCCATGAGTATCTCTATTACCGTCTTGGTCCTCTTTTTCAACTCCATCCTTGTAATGTGAATGAATCATTTGAAGATGGATGCTTCATATTATCAATACTTGCAGATATAATGTATAATCGAGTATTAGTGGTTCTGGATAAGGGAGTGAGATACAATATCAGTTGATTGCAAACCACAGTTTCGAGACCATTCCATTTCATTCAAGATAAATTATAGAGTGTACAAAAGTAAATAAAGGTAATTCAAAATAAATAAATACATGAATTCAACTATGACACACATGGACACATGTCCAATGTACTTAATTCAGGCTAAGCTGGTGAGTCTAAAAAATGTATTCTGAAATGGTAAATTGGGAGTGATAATATGAGGGATGTTAGACTATTCCCATGAAAAGGGTATGTCTTGTAGGACAAGCCCCTATATCATTCATACCAAGAACATCACTTATTATTTCAAAAATTAATATACCTTTAATATAATAAAATTTGAAAAAAAACCATTACATAACATTGTGAGTCTCATAAGACAATACATGAAAATCTTGAAGGACACCCATTTTATCGCCTAAGATGCCCATTTTATAACTCTGCCATGGAGTCCATCAATGGTGACCAATGCACTATGTCTCATGTTTTACTCCAAAAATGGTATGAAAATTTAAATAACTACTATCAATATATGTACCTCATATCACACATAGAGAGTAATGTCTCACTCGAGTCATGGTACAACCACTCTTCCTTTGATTGCACACAATGGGTATGCCCTAGGGAACTATCGTCACTCACCTAGAAGTAAAAATTGATAACTCTCTTTCATCTCAACCCAATCACAGTTGTTGTTTCCCCTAGGGTGTTTACAAACACAAACAATTTAATGAGAAGGTTTCAATGTCAATCGAAGGGGACCTATTGTTGGAAACCATTATTTCACCATCATCTATAAGGTGAAGTATTAAAAATAGAAGCATTTATAATATGTGATTAAAGAGGAACCAATTCCTAAGTTTAATCATTTGAAACACGTAAGTCATTTTATTCAAGAATCTTTAATTTTAATAGTTCATTAAAGACATGATTCATAATAATTAAATCAATTGGACAATTGTTTTAGGTTAATCATTTCATCTAATGAATTGGTACACAGCTTAACAAATGGATCAATACCCAAAATTAAAACTATTAATCAATAAAATCATTTATTTCAGAGGCAATGCATCCCAAGTGGAATTTTTGTATTCAACATGAAATTTAATTTCTCCTTCTATGATTAAGCATTAAGAATTAGGAATTATATTATAAAATGTGATTAATAATGTTCAAGGACTCTTCACATTTCCTACACATTTAACATAATTAAAATATAAATTTAATATATTTAATCAAAATAACAAAAATATAGAAATTAACCATTAGAGGCATGGTAAAATGACCATTAAATGTGGGAACACCCAAATGGGTGGCCAATGACCAAAATAACGACCTACGAATGGGTTTATCCATATTAAGGGTTCACATAGGTCATAGAAAATGATACAAATTAATTTATTAAATATAAGGAAGATTCATAGGACTTTCCTAGGGAATGGAACAATGGAACAACATTTAAATAGTATCTAAATGTTGAGAATTATCCTAGACCACCTGTCTTGATGTAGTAGTGCTCTACTCGACCATTATCAAGGTTTTATTCAGTTTATAATGGAAGCTATAATAATATTTTTTAAACTCCTCGATGATAAGAAAAATTCCTTGTAAAATAATCAGGAAATAGGTTGACAAGGAACTATAAAATATATTTGGAGAGGATCGAAGATCTTACCATTACAAATCATATTTTTCAGATGGTGAGTGATTCAGACATCAAATATAAGTGCAATAATGATCCCACCTTATGAAGGAGGAGAGTTCCATGTATAGAGGGAGTTGGATCCCAATAGAAAAGGAGGCTAAATAGAATTTTAAATTTAATATCATAAAGGTAAATATGAAAATTTCACCCTCAAAACTGGGCCCCATGGTCTTCCCACATGGTACAACCAAACCATGTGGGTCTCACTTCTTAGGAATCCAGCTTTCATGGTTTGTGTCAAAAAGTTACCCTAACCATGCAACAATCTAGAAATCAATATTACAAGGGTACCACCTACGTTTCACTAACCATGAAGTATAAGTTCATGGTTTGGGTAAACTATTAAATTCCCATGATAAACCTACTGCACCAATGGATCAAGGAGTTCATTTTTGAAATGGGGACCGTACGATTTAATATAAACTGTGAGACCTATTCATATCATCCACACATGTGATTTTTGGGGACTATTGTTATAGAAACTCAATGAGGCTCTATAGAAACCCCTTGGTCAATTAACTAAATATAAAAATACACTTTGGAGAGTTATGACTAACATAATTATAATCTGATGATCAGTTTCCAAAAAGAATCGTCCACCAAATGACAAAAATTCAAATTCATTTGTAATTTCACCCTGTCCAAAAATGTGGGATGATACAATCTCCCATCCTTAAAACTGCTCATACCATATAATCCAAGGGGGGAAATGAAAACATAACCTAAAATACCAATGTTGTTGATGCTCATTCAAATTATTGTGTTTCATTTCCCAATTACCAATATACTTCAATTCAATACTTATGTGTAAAACACTTAAGTTGTGATGACCCGAGCCAATTATTTTTTTCCAACTAACAAAATGAAATTCTGAATACATTAACCATTTAGATAGAGAAATGATCAAGTCATCAAATATTTAACTGACATGGAAATTATTATTCCATCATAGGTTTATTCATTTAAGGGTCAAATCTGAATCGTGATTCCTCTACCACCAAAATTATATATCAAATGTGCACATAGAGTTACAATAATGCTCATGACATGACACAAGATCTGGTAAAAGGGTATCCTCCAAAATAAATCTATTTAAATATATTTTTACATCCATTCGATCAAAATATATGGTTAAAAACTACTTTTCATTCATAATACCTAAATAAGTGAAGAAGCGGTTCACCATTGACTGTATAATGTAAGAGAGAGGTGTGTAAATTTACACCATTTCTGGTTGACTACCCTTAAGGCACCTATATTAGATAACAAATGCATTTAAAATTCAATAATTGTTTCCTCTAGATTAGGGAACCATGAGATTTCTTTTATCATCATCAATAAATCTTGAAACCTTCTTTTTGTGTAGCCTATAACCAAATTGGCCACTTAAACACTTATTCCCCAGCACGAACATGGGTTTAAGCCAAAACCATCTCACATGGACCATTTACCCATTTAAACATATCATCATTGAAAAACTGAAGTTCTAGTTTCCTGGGAATAAAAAAAGAGTCCAAGGAGCTCATCCAATGAAAAAATTTCCATCTCTTACAAAACAAACATCAGTACCAAGCCGATTATCTGTAATAGAAGAAGAATGATTGAGCAAAAAGTGGGATAAAACAAAGAAATCTAGTCAGATCAAAAATAGATGGAATCCAAGATTCCATCCATGGGGTTCCTACTTTGGAACCTTGTTATCAATCAGGACTAACCGTTCATTTAATATCAACCACACTTTTGGAGCCCAGCTATGATTGAAACAAGACAAACAAGCATAGTGGATTTTAAAACATTATCATGGTCAACGAAAAACAATGTCCTGATGTTCCCAAATGATACCAAGATAGGGGAATTGTCATATTTAATCCATATATTCAATAAAAAATTTTAACAGTCACCAATGTGCATCATAGATAGATTCACCACACTATGGATGAAATGCTTGGTATGGCTATGAACCATTTATAACTAAAAATGGAAGGACACTAAGTCTACCAAAGGTAGAATTCCTAAAAAAATATCTTCTTCTCATAGTAATGAATTACCACTAACAAATCAACAGGCCCACATCACATATGGAATCCCATGATTTTTATAACATAACTTTTGAATTCCATCCCCAAACAATGATGTCTTCCCAAGTTGTGTGTATAGCCAAGAACAAAGATGTCTTGTTCTTATGAAATAACAGACATGAGAAAAAGATTACAAGACACATGGAACTTGAGTGTGTTTAACAATTTTGAAAAATTAATATAGGTTGTTCTCACTCTACTTGGAAGGAAACATTTAAATAGTGTTGACATGACGCTTCCCACTGTATCGGTTTCCTTAACATCATATTTAATAGGAAATGTAGTATCATTCCACAGAACATGCTCCATCGACCAATGATTGTGTCCCTAGAGGTGACCATCACACTTTAACATGTGTTAAATAGAAAATACAAAAATAACCATCCACTCACTGGGGATATGTTAGATTTAATTATAGAGTTAAACGTAATTCTTAACCTGAGTTACATCTATGTTCACCATATCATTGAGTGTAGAATCCAAAATGACTAACTAGTGGGTCCAATAGGTGATCCAATTATAATTCCATCTAGATCATTGGGATGAGTTTGATTTTCCACCATACACTTAGGTCACTCTACTTTGAAGATGATAGATATTCACAGTGTAACAAATCCATATTAAATAATTTACATTGAACTAAAATGGTTCAATTTACCACTTAATTAGGGGATGGATACCACATATATTGATGCATTATAACTTGAGGTTGTATAAGAAGAATGGAACATATGTGACACTATCTATATATGAAAATAAACAAATTAATTCATGTATCTAATGGCATTCAAAATACTGAACCTAATGTTATAATACTATGTATAACTATTAACATGACTGAAAACACACCAGGTCATCCATCATTGGAGTAGAGAAGGAAGGATTTCAGGAAATACTAATAGGTCCACCATGTCATTGGTATATCTAGCCCACTAGAATTGAGCATCTTTAAAACCACATATTCTGATAAAGGATCAAATGTAACATGATCTACTATCAAAATAGGGGTGTTGTTTTAGAAAATAAGTATCCTCCATAGAAATATGAACCCAAAAAGTACCACAAAATAAGAAAATATGTCCATAAATCAACTAGAGATTTAATGAGTCTTTGGGAACTACCTAAAATATATTACCCCTAACAAAAATAGAAAGCATGTCCATACAAATAGATCACCCAAGATAAGGTCACTAATCATAAAAAAGTAGAAACACTTATTCCGAATCTATTTTAAGAAATGCATATAGGTAACACTCATGTACCCATATTAAGGTGGAAGGAAGGAATTATACTACCCTTGCACATGGGTTTGGAAAAAATATCAAATTAGAAGATGTGTAAAGGGATTAAACAAAAACATATTTAATTATTTAAACATTTCAAGGTTAGATTTAAAGAAAAATCAAATGTTATAGTAAGGTAAATCAAGGAATTAATTTTAATCAACACTTTTATGGATTTATATTTTGTGAATCCTATTATAATTAGGCCATTTTATAACATATCCCAATTTAAGAACCATTAATATATTTGTAAGGAAACATATAAAACATCTAAAGAAATTTTGAAGTTATTTTATTATCTAAATGGATAATATTTAGGAAATAATCCCCCTAAAGGTAGATACCTTAATGAACCTCCTTATTGTGCCATTACATACCCCTATGGATTTAATAATTATAGTATACCAAAATAATGATTACTTACTGTTGTCCCACTATTCCATTCTGGGTTCATCAAAACAAACTAAAATATTTAATCATTTTGATTTTGAAAACACACTTAGTAGCTCCATTTCATTAATAATATTCCCCAATATTCCAACTTGGGTCTAGTTTTGAATTTATATTTCATCCATAGAAGTCATTAATCCCAATTAATATTGGTACAAGCCTCAATTTAGAGATTGAAACATTAATGTTCAATATATTTTATATTACTAATTAGTCTCTAAAAATTCCCTTAACATTTGGTTAATTTTTATGGGTTATATCCCCTTAAATTATAAATCACCCATTCGCCTTACAAATTGTGGGAGAATCCCTTCTATCCACAACTATATTAAGGATAAGATAGAGATTTATTAGAATAAACTTTAATAAAATATTAGTTAACTATATTAAGAGCATTGAAAATGTCCAGTTATATATTTCATCACATTCCAACATATAAGGTTCTCATACACCTCATGAATTGGAAGTTGACTCCCACCTAATCACAAATGGAACGTTCCATCCTATTATAAACAAAACTGAAGCATGAAAATTTTAATCAATAAAACTAAATAATACCAAACATGTATTGTAAGTATGTTTAGACAAAAAATTACCTAAGAAGATGAAAACTAAACATGATTTACAAATTCCTAACATATAATGTTAATGAATTCTGTTAATACATGTAAGGAACATCAACACATTTTATGTAGCCTAATAATGTAATCTACATGGCATGGAATATATATATATATATAATGTGAATTACTATATGCCTATAATAATGAATGTAATGATTCCTCCTTATCTTACTAGGAAATTAGTAATTATTAAATCTAATAAATTTTTGAGATATATAAATATTCCATCACACAAGGAGAAATATTATAAATTTTAACAACGAACAACATGAACATCTGTCCCATCACTATCCAATTGGGATTTTCCCCATTCATGGGTTAACCACCTAAAAGCATTGATATTTATTAAGCATAAACATATTCACAGTCTTCTATTTAGCATCCCAAAACAGTAATAAAAAATGAAAAGAAATGATTTGATACCAATTTGTGGCATCCTAGATTGACTCACCACTAAACCGATATCCAAACCGGTCACCACCTATCCTCAAGCACTCCTACCTATATATAAGAGGCTACTGAACATTATAGAGGTTTTAAATATAGTGTGTTTGATAGAATATACCCTTATGTTCAGAGTCACATAATGGGATAACAGGTGTAAATAAATAAATGTATAGTGGAAACTGTAATAATAAAATGAAAATGAAGTGGAGGAAAAATAAAATAACAGAAAGTAGAAGTGGTGAATAAAAATATAAAATAATGAATGAATGCTAGATGATTCTCAAATTAAGAGATATCATAATCAATATAATCAAAAAAATGTAATAAAAGACTGACATCACAAATACTAGCTCCATGAGAATCTCGAGTACCAGATCAGTCCTCTACCCTAACTCCATGTAAGTAATCGGAATCAAACATTGGATGTTTGGGGATAAAATTTATCAATAAATATGGATATAAAGTCTAATAAGGTACTAATGGTTCCTATTAATTTTGTTTGGTACAATCTATCTGGGTCATTACCCATGGTTTCTTGACCATTCCATTTAGTGAAAGGTAAATTATGAGTGTTATAGATTAAATAACAGAAAGAAAAAATAAATACTTAAATAAATTCCTTGGATTTGGTCCCACTTGGAAAACCATCCACTATACCTACTTCTTATTAAGATGGTGAGTGTGAACCAAAGGATCCTAAAACAATAAATTGGGTAAGATAATATGAGAGAATTTTGACTATCCCCAAGCCTTTGTTTTGTCTTGTAGGACACACCTCTATATAATTAATACGATGGGAATAAATTAATATTAAAAAACCTTCAGTTTTTTCATTCATTAAATTTTAAAAACACATTGCACAATATAGTGTCACTCTATGAGTACATACATTAAAATCTTGAAAGACTTTCCATGTGTCACTTTCGAGACTTTTTTTATAACACTAACATGGTGTGCATCAATGGGGACCCATGGATGATATACCACATGTCACTCCAAGAATGGTTTTCAAATTCAAGTCCTAGGCTTTGATTTTTTACAAGGTATCACATGTAGGGGCCCAACTTTCACTTAAGGCATGGTACAACTGTTGTGACGTTGATCCCATCCAAGGGTGTCCCCTAGGGAACCAATGTCACACATCTAGAGTTAAAATCATATAACACTCATAAAACAAATCGTTGGAATATCTGCTACCACCCTCAGTGTGTTTACAAACACTATCAATTCAATAATAATGAATGGGTGTCCATACAAGGGGTTCATAAGTCAGAACCCCTTGTTTTACCCTTAGAGCTACGGTGAATTATTAATCATGCAATGTATTTATAAGAAATCATATACAAGGAACCAATTAATAAGATCAATATTTAAAAACATGAAACTTAATTTGTTCAATACACCTCTGTTTTAATGGATAATTCAACAAACGAGGCTTAAGAATTTATGCACATTTCCCATCATTTTATTTCACACATATCATATATGGTAAGGTTAGATGGTTTAATAGATTACTCAACACCCATATCAGAATAATTAATCACCCATGGAATTTATTTATTAGGAAATAACCCTCAATGGTCATTTATGTATTCAAAATGAAAGGGGATTTTTTATTCAATGGTGAAGCATAAAGTGTAAGAAATTATATTATAATGTGTAAGTTAAAAACCTAATGGGATACACTCTTGGAAAATCCCTTTATCTTAATTCAAATATTAATTTATGGTATTTAATAATATACCAACTCACGTATGGTTTTTTACCTTTGCAGGCATGGGAAAAAGATCATTACAGGTGGGAACACCTGAAGGGGTGTCCAACACCCATTATAATGACCCACGAATGGGTTACTCCATATTGATGGGTCACATAGGCCAAAAAACCCACTAAAATTAATTTATTAAATTTAATGAAGAATCTATCAAAAGGCCCATCAAGTGGCACAATGAAACATCATTTTAAAACCAGTGAAATAATGGGAATGTCTATAGAAAACTGACCTTTATGTATTATTGATCCACTTGGCCATTATCAAGGGTTCATTCATCCTAGAATATAATTAATCGAATTATTCTTCAAGCAACCAAAAAACAGGGTAAATTCATCACACACAAAAAGTGAAACAGATGGAGGGGGACACTAGAAATATATTATAGAGGATCAAATATATTAATGTTGTAGATTTAATGCTTTAAAAAGTGAGTAATTCAGAATAATAATAGAGGAGAAATGATGATTTTATATATCTTAAAAGATCATATATCTATGCACAGAGGGGAGGCACTGGAGTAGATGAGGAGGAAAATTAAAGTTATAAATTTAATATTTGTATGAGTAATTTTCTAATTTCACGCTCATAATTTGGTCGCACTATTTGGCCACTTAGTTTGGACAAACCGGGTGCGAATCATGCGGGTCAAGAAAATTATGAACCCACCACCCTCATTTTTCTCCATTCGGTTTCCTTGACCATGTGCTAACCATGAAATGAATAGTTTGAGGGTACTATACAAGTGGAATATACAAGGAGTTATCAGTTCATATTTTTTGTAAACCATGACCAGCATGTGCGACACCTACTTCTCCCCTGGGTTAGGCGGCACTGTTTTTTATTGGGGGCCACACATTTTCAAACAAAACGTGTGATGTGTTAATAATGTCCAAAAATTTGATTTTCCAGTTTCAGCACTCCCAAAACACAATAAGACTCTTACGGGGTCCCTTATATCATTTCATAAATCTATAAAAATACATTGGAGTGTTCCAACTCATGGAATACAAATACGTATTTTTGATAAAAAATAGACTATCCTCCAAATGAAAAAAAATCATTTTAATTTTACCCCATCGAATAAATAGGATGACACGGTATCATTTTATATAATTGGAGTAATTATCATGATATGAAGGGTTATATCCATCTCCGAACATTTTTTTTAATTTTATAAGGATATTTAATCAATTCCAAACATAGAATCAAAATCTACCAAAGTAATTAACATGAAATTTTCTAGGTGATTCAATCCATAAACATTGACCAGGGAGGAGTTTTATAATTTATATTAAATAACATCCAAATATACTATTCTCACATATAACCAAACCTCTATATATTTATGTGTTGTTCGAATATTTCTAATACCAATTCATGTTATGAAAAAATTCATAGAACTTGAATAAAATAGTATGCTTGCTAATCAGGAAAAAATAAATAGTATACCTTTCACCACATCATTATTAGGATCCTCTATAGTATCAGTGAACCATATCCTAGATCCCTTTAAAAGAATTCCATTAATCATTTGTTCTACACTTTTGGCATGTGGGTTGTATGGTTTTCATCCCTCCATGGAATTTGTCAATTTTTCCTCCTATATCAAACTCTATCAGTATCTTTTATCTTCAATGCACACATGACAACTATGATTATATAATCTCCATCTAGGCATTATGGGAATATCATATAGTCCACTCATAGAATTCAATATCTGAAACTTCAATTTATTTTATTAAAAAATTATTTAATCTACTATAAATATTTTCCACCTTCTCTTAAGTGTTATTGAAAATAGAAGAGGAATATCATGAATCCTTTTAATGTTTTCATCATTCACATCAGTAGAATAATATTTCGTTTTATTTATTATGAGTAACTACCACTCTATATTAATATAGAGAGTTTATAGAGAACATCTATTGACATATATTTTTTTGAATCCTTCCCAATCAATGGAATTAATTTCATCCTTATAATAATAATCTTGATCAGTGACTATCTCTGATCATCTTCCCCATCAAAATGATAGACCACCAATATGACATTATCTATTTATGATAACTATACGACATAGAATATTTTTTTAATGTTGTTAATCCATTATTCTATGATGAGGGGATAAGAAAATATACTAATGATACGATCACTTTTCATATAAAGAATTCAACCGCAACATTCTCCTTCTTCTGAAATAGAGGTTATTCCACATGATTGATGTAATTATTCATAACATGCGAAAGATAATCTATTACCCTCCTGATGTTTTGATTTTCCAATCCCAGCTTGTTTGGAGTTTCATTATGGAAACTATCTTAGTGTCTATAAAATTGGTTGTTAGTATGGGTTCTCATATTTCCATCTATTAAAAAAAATACAAATAATTTTATTGGGGATTTATTAGGTTTCAAAATAGTATATAAAAATGAACAATGATAATTTAAGGATAAGAATAAAAATTAAAATTATATCATGACATATGATTAAATATATCTCAAACTATGTTATGAATGATGATATAATTATCATTAGGGATCTTATAATGTTTTATAGTCCTAATCCCCTATTATAACCAGACCATAATTTGATTCCAACTATAGTGAAGGAGAAATTTTACACAAATTATTACATGATTTTAGGAATAATTATCAATTAAATAAAAACTATGAATTATAAATTAATTTGAATTTGGAAGAAAATGAACATAAATAGAAAACATGAAACTAGATAAAATATATTTTTATTAATCTCAAAAATAACATCATAAATCCCTTTAAGATCCTATAGTTTCATAGGATAACATGGAGAATGCATGGAAAAAATTTAATATCAAAAAAATCCTAGTAATGGAATAAACATGGGAATGGTGAATAAAACATGAGTTATATGAAATAACATCATATTATTAAATGAATTTCTCATGAATAAAAATCTAGAAGCATAACTTATAGATCTTGGACTCATATGGACATGGCAATATTTGAATTTGGTAATAACATATAACATGACATAAACATGAGTAAAGGATGACTACCAAGACTATATCACATGGTGTATTGATGCACTTTATTTTTAAATAATTTTTGATGCACTTTATTAATCTTAAAGACTAATTTTCAACAAATATCATTTTTTATGGTTAAAATGATTTATTTTGGTGATTATGAATTTTTTTTGGATTTTTTCACCCAAAATCACCAATTAGGGTGGATCAAAACAAAATTTTAAATATAAATGGCATGTAATTTTATATACATGTTGTGTGCTATTTCCACGACACGGATCGGGAAGACTAGATGCACACCCATGTTGTCGGTCAAAGCATACACGCCATGTACTTCCGATATACACATCGTGTGGACAATCTAGAAGTGGTTGGTGGCCAAAGAATGTACTTATATGATGTAATGGGTGGCGCTACATACTGTGTACTTCCACCTACTAGGCAGCACAGTGTAACAAGTTAGAGACGGTGTGTTAGATAACCTACAGTAAAAGAAACGATGGCCAAAACGTGTTGACTAGGGTACACACCATGTACTTTATTGTACAAGTTGTGTGATACTAAAATATATAAATAGGTAGAAGGACCTTTATGTTCGGGAGTCATTCAGTATTCTTTATTTTCAATATATTTCAAGTGGATCACTCTGGAGATGTCTAAGATGAGAATAAGAGATATAAAGAAGAGAAAAAAAGGAGGAGAGAAGGTGATTCCATGCTACCTTACCAATGACCATTGCTCTGAATCTTTCAAGAGGATAAATTCAGGTACTTCGAGTTGTTTAGTCACTAGCTAGTCCATTATTAGCTAAATTCCCTATGTGTTCAGGATGTGGACAATTAATTGTTTTAATTTATCAATTGTGATATTATAATCATTTTATTTATACTTCTTTCTCATATTTCATTATTAACTCTTTCTAAATATTACTAAAACCCTATATAGACAAAGAATGGGATTTATATGGATCTTTAAGGAATTATGATTAAAAAATCCCTGACCATTGAGTGTTTTCATCATCTCAAAAGGGCTACAATTAATAAAATTAAGATAAATCAATTTCAAAACCAATTATTTCATTTCTATTGATTTAAACAAAACTCACAAGACCATGGGTGTTCTGTTACATTCTTAACACAGAGATGTGAATTATCATGAATAACACAACTTCATATGCAATTTTATTTAATAAAAACCTTTAAAAACCAAAGCCCTGATGCATTTCTCTCCAAATTGTATCCAAACCAAATTCATGTGTTTTTCTATTTATTTCATGTAATTTGTTATGAAATTGAAATCCAATCATCTTATTTTTAAAATACTAAATAATAAACTCTAAAATTCAGTAATCTTTACTAAATTAATTCCAAACAAGATAAAAAAAATAACCCCCTCTCCATGTGGATCGATCCCTTATAAGTACTATACTTGTTAGGGTAATATAATTTGGAGTATCAAAAATAACACTTTGGCAGAAACGATACCAAATTTGGGTGTCATTTACAGAGAATAAAAAGTTAATATTGTATTTGTTTTAATCAAATTTCTATCAATTTTGGTGAAAATAAAAATAAAAAATTATAAAAATTTTATTCTTACATTCATTTATTTTTTTATTACTTTTTGTCTTCCTCTCTTACTCTTGGTGTGTTAAGTGTTGTGTAGGTTCATAGGTGTATGAGTGGCTAAATCATTGTTCCAAGAGCGTTGAGTCATCAGAGCTTTTTCCAATCGACCCAGAGATCGAGCAAACACTCTTAAGGAGAAGACGTGCATATATGGACGAGCGCAAAAATAATTCCCCCATAAAGAATATCGAAGAGGGAGACATGGTTTAAATCTATGGAGTTGGGCAAACAATTCTTCCTAAAGACAATCAGAACCAATTTCTCGTCGCTATGGAGAACCCAAACTAACCAGTGAAAATTAGGGAATTCCTGCCAAGGAACCAGCAGTGACAACTGACTCCTTCTATGATGGACTATTTACCACAACAACCTCAAAAATATCGTCCACTAGGGATTTGTAGTACATAAATCCAGGCCCAAGGCCACACTATGATCTTGAGAAATATTATGTGCCTCTTCAAGAACAATTTACCTTGCGGCGAATACTTATAGAGTACAGACTCCCATCCATCCAAGGGGTAGACATGGGAATCGTCAGACCATCGGTGCATGTCCAGCACTTCAAAATCCAACCGGCCGTTATGCAGCTGATCCATAACATGGTGCACTTTTGTGGTGTTCCAAGTGAGGACTAGAACACTCATCTCTCCAACATACATGCGATCTGTGACACCTTCTATTACCACAGAGTGTAAGAAGATGTCATCTTCTGTCGCCTCTTACCCTTCCCATTAAGGGATAAGGTTAAATACTGGATCAAGGGACTGCCTCAGTGGTCCATCCTCACCTGGAAGACATTAGACCAGGCATTCTTATCCATGTACTTTCCACCATCGAAGTGCTGACACTGCAGAACGAGATCCACAACTTCCAGATGCATAACTCAAAATCATTATATGAGTCATGGGATCAGTTCAAGTAGATGATATGCAAATTTCCTCACCATGTACTTATACTATGGATGAAATTACAAACCTTCTACGGTGGCCTATCAACGAACACTAAATCTGTGGCGGATACTGATACTGGAGGAATGGTAATGCATAAGTCTCTTGAGGATTTTTTTGACCTCATGGAGCTTATATCGACCAACAGCTTCTAGTGGCACTTTGAACGGGGAACTAAAAATAAGCGTATGGAAACATTAATGCCACCATGATGCTATCTGCCCAGTTGGATGTAGTTTCCATGAATATTGATGTGTTGAACCTGAAAAAATCATCCAATGTTTAAGAAGAAAACCACCCCACATGCAGCGAATGTGGTGACAACCACATCATTGGTAAATTTTCGGTGTCAATTTTCGGCCCTTCTATAAGCGATGTGAGAGGTGTTTCTCAAAACCAAGGGCCGATTTTGTACCCTTAGTACCAAAACCCCCCATGGAGAGAACATACGTATATTGGTAACTAGAAGCAAAAGAAAAATCATACATCCTAGAGACCACCAGGCTATGGTCAATAAAAGTACCAGAACCCATATCCAAGACCGAAATAGCATGGGACATACCAACATAATGGGTACCAAAATCCTCTCCCATAGCCACCACCTCCACCAGATACACAACAATTTCAGCAATATCCCCCATCAAAACATGAATAAATGATGGAAAAATTAACCACCACTACTGAAACATGATTTCAAAACCAAGATTCATTCATTCAAAGTCTGAAAAATAAAATTTGTCAACTATTAAACCATCTCTCCTTGAGGTATCATGGACCACAACTAGGTAACACTATGAAAAACCCATAAGAAGTGGCCCATGAAATCACTTTTTGATGTGGGAAAGAGTTACCGCATACACTAACTACAAAGAAAGGTGAGGATACAAATCTAGTTCATCCTTCACCATATTAAGCTGAAGAGACCACACTGAAGGACCCCTACTCATAAAAAAACCATAAAAATAGAAGGAGGCCCCAAATGGTAAGGGAAAATATGTGGTCAGGCCTTTTGAGCCTACCTTTCCATTTCCAAAGAGGATGAAGAAACAGAATCTAGATGTCTAGTTTTGTAAATTCATGGAGGTATTACACAATCTTAACATCAACATCCCTTTTTTAGAAGCATTAACTCAGATGTTGACATACACAAATTTAATGATGGAGATTCTCTAAAACAAAATAAAGATGCAAGATTTGGGAACCATTTATCTGAATAAGGAATTCTCAATAGTGGTACAACAGTCACATCTTCTAAAACTCCATGATCTATATAGTTTCACAATCATATGTATAATTGGATATTTTGAGGTTGGAATATCTATATATATCTTAGGAGTAAGAATTAAATTGATTCCCTTCAAATTATTCAAGAAGATGGGGCTCAATGATCTCAAACCCATGAATTCGTCCTCCAGCTAGCAGATCGCTCCATCCAATATCCCAAGGGGATACTTGAAGATGTGTTGGTGAAGGTAGGAAGGTTAATTATCCCAGATGACCTCATCATTCATAACACATAAGAAGACCAGGAGGTAAATTTGATTATAGGAAGGACATTATTGTCCACTGGTAAGGTATTGATCGATGACCACCAAAGAAAACTGATCTTCAGAGTAGGTGATGAAAGAGTCTTCTACAACATTCTTAAGGATATCAAGCAGGCATCACTACTAGAAAATGAGGACTATTATGCATTAACTGCAACGGAAGAGCACTTCATTTTAAATTAATATGGTCTCCTATATACTGTTAACATTGATGACCCATTCTTCATAGATATCCAAAATGAACCTGAGGAGTTTCAATTTCCCGAATGTTAGGGAGGACATTACTAACAACACATAGTTTTTCTAGACATTTTGGAGCAAGAAGAGGTGAAACCAATTATTCCCTCAATCCTGAAGGCTCCTCAACCAGAGCTAAATCCTCTCCCTTCATCTCTAAAATATGGATATTTGGTTGATCAACAAACACTTCTAGTCATAATTAATGTTGATTTGTCTCAAGAGAAAGAAGACACAATTTTTTAGGTTCTGAAGATAATAAATCAATCCATTAGATGGAAAATCACAGATCTGACAGGAATCAGCCCCACCATTTTCACCCCTAAGGTACTACTAGAAGTGGGATAAAAACCCTCTCAAAAACCACAGCAACAGCTGAACCCTCCAATGAAGGAATTCATGAAGAATGAATTAATCAAATTTTTTGATGCAGGAAGTATATACCCCATTTTAGATAACCCATGGGTGATTCCTCTACAAGTGGTACCAAAAAGGGGGGTGTCACTATGGTATCATATGATAATAATGAACTCATCCCTACACGGATAGTCACAGGTTGGAGATTCTGTGTAGACTACCAGAAGAAAAACAATGAAACATAGAGTGATCACTTCCCACTGCCCTTCATTGATAATATATGAGAACAACTGATGGGGCACATGTTCTACTGGTTCCTCAATGGTTATTATGGATATAAAAAATCCCCATTTCCAATAATGATCAATAAAAGAGAATCATCACATCACCCTATGGAACATTTTTTATTGAATAATGTCTTTTTAGATGTCAAATTATACTACCACCTTTCAACAATGTATGTTGAAAATATTCCACATCCTGGAAGAAAAAATCTTGGAGGTCTTTATGGATGTTTTTCCATCTATAGAAAATCCTTAAAAACTTTTTTGAGGAATATGGAGCTGGTTTTGGAAAGGTGATAGAACACTATACTAGTTTTAAAATGTGATAAATTACATTTCATGGTGTATAGTGGTATCTTCTTAGGCCATCAGATCTATATTAAAGCGATATAAGTTTATCCTGTGAAGATAAAAGTCATTTCAAATTTACCCATTCCAACTTCTGTAAGATCCATTCGATGTTTTCTAGGGCATTCCAATTTCTACAGATGGTTTGTTCGAGGCTTTTAGAATATTTCAAAACCACTCAAAAATCTCCTCTCTAAGGATTCCATCTTTGAGTTTGATGAGACGTGTACCATATCTTTTCAGCATCTGAAGAAACTAATGGTGGAATAACTAGTGATAATTTCTCTAAATTTGGAAGTTAATTTTGATGTCATGTGTGATTCTTACAACTATGAATTGGGAGCAGTACTAAGGCAATGGATGGATCGCATATTCTAGATAATTTCCTTTTCTGACAGAAATCTAAATGATGAAAATGATAACTACACAACCATGAAGAAATAAATTATTTCATTATTGTTTTCATTTGAAAGGTTTCATTATTATTTGGTGTGTTCCAATGTTTTTTTATATACTAACCATTCAGCACTCGGGTATTTTCTAAACAAGAAGGATGTGAAACCATGACTCATCTGTTGGGTGCTTTTCTACCAAGAGTTTGACTTGGAGATTTCCAGAAAGAAGGGTAATGATAATGTTGTTACTGGCCACCTCTCCCACCTGGAACTACCTCATTCGGAGAATGAGGGTGATACATAAATTATGGATGACTTCCTAGATGAGAATCCTTTCTCAATCAAAGGAACACCTCGACCATGATATGCATATACTGAAAATTATTTTTTTATAGGAGCAATTCCCCCTGATCTCACTTACCAGTAGAAGAATAGGTTTTTATCTAATTTTAATAGGTACCTATGTGAAGGCACTATAATCATTCCATCATGTGGTGACGGGATGATTCACTGTTGTGTCCCGGATAATGATGTTCAAGGTGTTATTGAGTTCTGTCACTCCTCACCAATTGGAGGACATCATGGCCCAGACCATATGATAGCTAAGATCTTGTAGTCTGGATTTCTTTAGCCTACCATGAAAAAAGACGCTCGTTACTTTTTTACTTGGTGTGATCAATGTCAGAGTACATTTAATATGGGACAACAAGTCGATATGCCTCAACACCGCATCAAAAAAGTATAAATCTTCAACATCTGTGGAATTGAATTCATGGGGCCATTTTCCCCATTATTTGGGAACTCTTATATACTCGTCTGTGTGGACTATGTCTCCATGTGGGTGGAAGAAGTTTCTACAGCACATGACATGGCCAAGGTGGTTATGGCCTTTTTATGAAAAAAAATATTCAACAGATTCACTATTCCTCAACTGTTAATCAGTGATAGGGGAACACATTTTTAGAAAGACTTAATAAAGAATTTGTTACCTAAGTATGGGGTAAATCATCACACGGGGTCACCTTATCATCCCCAATCTAGGGGATAGGGGGAATTATCAAATCGTAATCTAAAACAGTTCTAGGAGATAATGGCGGGAGCTTCATGGAAGTACTATTCCTAAAAGATTAATAATTATTTATGGGCATATCATACCTCCTTAAAGACACCTCTTGGAATGTCTCTGTTCCTCCTTGTCTATGGGAATCCATGCCACCTACCGGTGTAGCTAGAGGATAAAGACTATTGGGCCATCAAGGACCTGAATTTCTATTTAAAGGATGTCGAAGAGAAGTGAATGTTCTATCTGATGGACGACGTTAAGATCCAATGGGAGGAGTATTAGAACACCACACTATACAAATAAAAGACATGGGTGATCCATGGATGGATGATTTCCCACCAAACAATCCTACCACGTGATCAGGTATTGCTCTTCAACTCCCATATGAGATTTTTTCCAAGAAAACTTATGTCCTGATAGTTGGGACCATTCCAAGTGTTCAATGTTATCTACCGTGGTGGAGTAGAAATTCATGGTGAATATGGATAACCATTCAAGGTATATGCAAAATACTTATAGATTTAAATTCATAGTGAAGATATTGTGGGTAAAATATCCACCATTCATATTAGGTAATAAGAGGTAGGTTGATCAAGCCAACGACATAAGACAAAGATGCTTCTTGGGAGGAAAACCATAGGTTACATACCATGTACCACATATAAATAAGACGAGTACTGATATTTTAAGTTTATATTCCTAATATTATAAATATATAGATTAACTAACTTAATAAACAGGGATGGTACTGGTGCCTATGTTAAGGCCACTGGAGTTTATCCGAGCTATCACCAGTTCAAATCCCTTCGTACCTACCTTTGGAATGGGGTTCATCCTTTTTATATATGTGTTTAATTACATTGTGTGTGTGGTATTTTTCAAAAAAATGTATATGTTTTTCTAAACACTAGAAAATCCATGATGGGGATGGACCGGCTGTCCATGGTCATGTACCTCTTTCCAAAAGATCTGGGTTTGAATCCAGACAACCATAATATTTCCATCATTTTTCACATTAATAAAACAACATGATGTATATTTTGATTTATGTCATTTGTTCCATGCTTTCAAGGACCATTTAAATAGTTTCTGAAATATGAACATACATGTGGGTGAGGTTGGTAGATTGGAAGATTCCCGGCACTAGATCCCAAATATCCAGGTTTGAATTATGTTAATCTACTAGCTTGTCCATTTTATTCTAATTAAACACAACACGCCATGCATTTTATTCATCCTGTATAGTATTGGCCCTTTAAATTAAATATATATAAATTAATAAACATGAGTATTAGTACTACCTTCCCTCTAGTGGTTGAGGGAATACATTTGGATTGGCTGATCACCAGTTCGAATCTCACCACAAGCACAAGACCGATTGTTATACCTCTATTTTTAAAATTATAAAACACATGGCATGTATTTCTCAATATATTACGTGTATAGATTTAATTTTAGTAAATAATATTTATTTTTTTATTTTTTTATTATTATTTTTATTTTTTAAATTATTAATATTAATTATTTTATAGATTACGATAATCATTAAATTATATCATTTATAATTATTAAAAAACATAGTGATACATGGTGTGTGGGTCCTGGTACAAGCCATGTACCTCGGCTATAATGGTTGGGACCTTAACCAGCCTGAGCCCGTGTTGGGTGACCCCCTCTCTCCCTGTTTTTACCCTTTAGAATCTGTCCCGCCCTCCTCCTCTTAATCCTAAATTTTTGTGTGTTTATCGGCCTGATTTCGGTTGCATTGTGATCCAAAGACCAGGTACGCCTTTTTCAATCTTTATTTAAATATTTTACATGTGTTTGGGTGATTTCTATATTACCTAGTTGTTTACCTTCCCACGTAGTATACAGGGTCCATGAAGAACACCCATTGTGTACATAATGTACATGGACACACACTTTATGTTATCACCATTTGGCAGATACAGGGTGTGTACATTCAGTACACACCTTGTACCATGCCTCCCCGCACTTCTAGACCCAGACCGTGTCTTGTAGGACATGGACCTTTCCCACGTCACCATACACAGCATGTCTGTTTGGGACATGTCATGTCCTCCAGCCCTTTGGAGGACTCCATGTGGATGGTCTATACACCTTTTACACTATGTCACAACACACAGTGTGTACCCCTTTCCACACATCATGTATTTCCTTTTTCTCTTACCCTCGTCGATCCATGTTTGTCTCCTTACATGGGCATCACACTATGTTAGAGTACACGGCCTGTATCGTATAGTACATATAATGTCCTTATTTTTTTCTAACACATGTTGTCACAGTATATAGATCTAGGGTACATGGGTTCATACATAGATCCCACTACATGTCGTTTACCATGGATCTACAGCCCATGTTCTACTATGTTTTCAGTATTCTCACATTTTCTTCTTATTTTATTTTATTCTTCTTTTTTTATTTTTTTATTTCATTTATTTATGGTATGTCCCAGAGATATCATTCGAGTGGGAATTGTCCTGCTTCTACTGTTGAGAGTGAGCGACCTCCTCGCCGTTGGATTCGTCTTCAACATTCTGAGTGGTCAACTTTCGATTTTCCTATTCTACACCCCTCTATGTTGGACACATTTCCACCTCTTCTAATGCCTCCTCTATCTATGACGTCTACTCGTCCAGTCATTCCTATGGAACCTTATATTGTTTGTCCTTTAGCGGCGGCCTCTTCCCCATCCAATGAGGTCGAGAGCTCTGGCACTGCCACTTTTTCTAGCTCCCTTCCCTAAGATTTACCCTCGACACTAGCTGTAGACCTGACCGAGTCAGCGCCTCCACCATCTACTGGCCATCCCTCTACACCCGCCCTAATTACCACTACTACCCCTTCAGACTCATTGGCAGGACCATCTGGTCTAGCACCAGTTGTTCCCCCACCACCTGCACCGGCTACTGCTCGCCCTCTGCCATATCCATGCCTTGTTTTTCCTAATGATCATTCTACGGGGGAGCAATTGCAGTTTTTTCCTCACTGCACTATCGAGATGAGTGGACACCTCCTCTATATTTCAGTCCCGCAACACCTTGGTATTTGGGCGGATATTGAGGATCTTCTAGGATATAATCAGTTTTCGGATACTTTTTAGGTCATCACTCATACTTTTATTGGTTTATTTTTGCAGTTCATGGCTACATTCGAGTTCGACAGGCCCACATGCAACTAGCTGCCCATATATACAGCTCACCCAGTTCATTTTCGGCTAGAGGGAAAACCTTTTCTCCTTAATATGGCCATGTTTGGATGACGGTGTATATTTTATCCCCATACTACCACCCCACCTATTTTCTACACCTTGAACCACCCTGAGCGATGTGATCCTGTTGCAATGTGGCGAGAGCTTTCTGGGACTGACCACGGGTATGCCTGCACCTCATAGAAGAGAATGCTCATCATTGACCTTACCCTTCATGTGCTTCATCGTTTCTTTAGATACATTCTTATTACTCTCCACAAGGATATGGGTATTGTGTCAAGACAGGACATGGTGCTTCTTACCGATATCGTTCGGCGTGAGTCCCCAGACCTCCCCTATACTTCTGCTTACAATTTTTATTCTATGATCCATGGACATCAGGGAAACCTGATCGGTGGGTTCTATGCCACCTGGTTGGCACGTTATTTTGGATTTCTGATCCATATCTCCCTCACAAACACTTGGATTCTCCTCAGCATATGGAATTCCTCATGGTTATCCACATAATGTTGGTTGAGCATTTGGGAGAGTGTTTTGAGCTTCTGCAGGATTCCCCTAAACAAACAGGGGTGCGAGATGACCTACCTTCCCCACTTGTGTTGCTGCTCTGGATACTCTTCATCCACCTATGGATGTCTACTCCCTACCCCACCCCACTTCTTATGGAATTCCTTCTACTTATTTTATTCTATCTTATTTTGTTCCCTCTACTACCCCACTTTCCACCAGACCCTCAGTTGACCCTCCAACCAGTATCTCCCTAGCTGAGATCACTCACCGTTAGGGAATCCTCGAGAACATCCAGGATTCCATTCTTCAGACACATACATGGATGGAGTAGATGTGGGGCCTCATACTTCAGAACATGGGACATTCAGTACCACTAGTGCCTGCTCCTGTGTCTGCTCTTCCGCCTCCGGCCTCGCAGTTACCAATTTAAGCTATGGCTACCGATTCAGTTCTCCTATCCACCACTGGACTAGATGCTACTACTCATGCTGCCTGCCTAGAAATCTCAACAGATCCTCCTACTTCGAGTCCTTCTCTGGAGGCTCAGGCTGCTACACATACGCCTCTAAGCATGGATCCCACACCACCGACATCCACTGCTACCGCCGATCCTCCATTTCCTTATCATCTTGTAGTAGATGATGCCTCTTATTAAGAAACTCTATGATAGGTTTTTATCTCATTTATTTCTGTTGTATATATATATTTTTTGTGATGCTTGAGATTTTCTATTATATATTCCTTCTGTTTTTCTTTTTTGATTTCAACGATTGTCACAAGTACATTGGAGTGACTTGGGAATATCTATTTATAGGGGGAGTATTGCTTTCATGTTTATTTTTCCTTTCTACATTGGGATTACTTCTTCCACTAATTAACCTCATATTACACCACTTGATTCCCAATATTCCCTCCTCTTTTTTGATAATTCACTTGGGGGACCGTGTGATGTATTATGTGTGGGGGAGGGCCTCTCCAGACACAAGTCTTTCCCTTTAACTGATTTAGGAGATATATTTTATTTTAACTGGTGGAAATTTTTTAATTAATTATAATTTTAAATTATAAAGTCATAATAGAGAATTTTAATTGTTTCATGCTTATTTAAATTTTCAAAGAATTATAAAATGATTTCTGAAATAGTTTGATTTTGGATTTTAATCCTTAGACATTTATATTTATTAATTTGGTCATTTGGACTCATGTCATTACCTGATTGACACCTATAATTTTCCCATTCTCAAGAGGTTTTCTAAACCATTTTTGACATATTATTTTTTATAATCTCTTTCATGAGAGATTCTTGGGATATACATAACTACCATATTTTTCTAGATTTTTCTCTTTAAAATATGACAATTTATTAATAACATTAAAACGATTGAGGAATTTGATTGTTTTTCAGCCCCTTTAACCTTGAGACCTACCCTACTTTTGATCTTCGTAAACCCTTAGAAACCATGAAATTCCTTGATAGGAAGCCATAGTACAATAATATTTACCTTTCCCACCCTAATTCTTGTATGATTTTCCATGATTATTCACATGATTTTTGAAAAGTGGGACTTTGGTATTTTATGGTACATTTTGGTGATCAACCATTAACTTCAGTGTGGGGGAGTTTTTCACTTGTTAATTTGGGAAAAAGAATCCCATAGCATACTATCCATTGTATTATTTTTGGTAAATCAAGGTTAAAATAAATAAATATTCAGAAGAGGGACCAGATTCTTCATTTCATATTATTTATGGTTTATGTGATCGTTTTATTAAGGAACTATCATGGTTTTGATACCTTTGAGAGTTCTTGATTGGGGGTGGATTTTTTCATTAAGCATTTTCTTGAATAACATGCATTATTTTTTAAAAATTCATCCTCCTTTTGAAGCATCTAATATTAATTTTCATCATTACTTACCAACCCATAGCCTCAGAAAAATTAGAACCTCATTGAAAGCCCTCATTATTTTTTTGATTTGACTTCTAAAGTGGAGAATGAGAACACTTTCAAGTATATGGATAGAGTGCATATAATTTATATTGAGCATAAATCTTATTAAATAATCTTAAGTGATGAGTATGATACTTTTCATTGAGGATAATCATCAAGTGGAATGTTAATTTATGAAAACGACGGACAATCTAAATGAAAGAGGATTCAAATTTTCAATTAAATTATATATGAGGCATGAATAGAATATCTTTGGAATTAAAATCTATTTTGTACCTTTTAAAAATCATCTATTATGGCTATATAATTTAATTTTATGATTAGTAAAATTCATAACTTTTTTGAGTATGGATTTTATTAATTAGATGCGAGATCATGCCTGGGGATAAGAAAATGGCTACATGTGGGGGACTTGGATGAACCATATTTTTATATTATTCATCATATATTTTATTTTGAATAAAAACATATTTTCACCAAATATCATTTGTTTTATGGGTAAAATTATTTATTTTGGAGATTATGATAATATTCAGGATGATTCCACCCAAAAGCATAAATTGGGGCTGATCAGAACAAAATTTCAAATATACACAGCATGTACTTTTATATACATGTCGTGTATTATTTCCACAACACCAATCAGGAAGACTAGATACATGCCCATGTTGTCAGTCAAAGCATAAATGTAATGTACTTCCCATATACATGCTGTGTGGAACTTCTAGAAGAAGTTGTTTGCTTATGAATATTCTTACATGATTTGTTGGGTGGAACTGCATGTTGTGTACTTCAACCTACTAGGCAGTGTCATGTTCCAAGTTAAAGAGAGTGTGTTATCTCACCTACCAGAAAAGAAAATATGGAAAACATAGTAGACTAAGTAACATGTTGTGTACTTTTGGGTAAACATTGTGTACTACTATAACCAATAAATAAGTGGCAGGCCCTTTAAGTTTGGGATTCATTAAGTATTCATTATTTGTAAGCTATTTCAAGGGGGAAAACCTTGGAGACGTCCAAGAAGTGAAGAATGGAGAGAAATAGGAGGAGAAATAGAAGAGAGAATGTGCTTTTGTGCTGCCTTCCTGGTGACCATTGCTTTGAAGCATTCAAGAGGATGAATTCATGTTTTGTGAGTAGTTTAGTTACTAATTAATCCATGAGTAGATAAATTACCTATGTTTTGGGGTTCTGGACAATTAAATGTGGTAATTTGTCAATTGTGATGTTGTAATCATGTTATTTATTATTCTTTGTCATAATTACTTATTAACTATTTTTAAATATCACTAGAAACCTTATATCAGAACAATATTTTTAGGGATCTTTAAGGAATTATGATTAAAAACATACATGACCATTTGGTGTTTTAATCATCTCAAAAGTGTTTCAATTAATAAAAGAGACATCAATTTCCATACCAAGGAATTGGTTTTAATTGATTTAAACAAAACTCACCAAACCAAGGGAGTCTTGTAACATTATTAATCCATAAATGTGAATTATCATGAAAAACACAACTTCATAAGCAAATTTATTTCATAAAAACCTTTAAAAACCACAGACTCGACACATTTCTCTTGAAATTTTCATCCTAACCAAATTTTTGTGTTTTTCTTTATCTTTCAATTAATTTGTTAACAAATTAAAATATGCTCACCTTTTTAAAGAAACATTAATAAAATGACTCCATATTTTAGTAGTCATCACTAATTAAATTATAAACTAGATAAAAAAACAAAAATAACTCCCTCTCCTTGTGAATAGATCCCCTACTGGTACTATTCTTGTTAGGGTCGTACAATTTAGACTGTCAAAAATAACACTTCGGTAGAAACGATAACATGTTCCTAATTTTATAATCGATTAGGACCAATCCCCAGTCTCATAAATAACCTCTCATGAGACTAAAACATTATCAAATACATTGGAGTGCTATCTAGATTCACCCATCAAAACAATTTCATTCCTCGTTTCCCACATAAAGAATATACATAATAGATACCCATGTATATTATTGGGTATTATAATCATGTGATAAGGAATGTTTCATAAGGGTTATCACTATGGTATCCATGAAAGAAGGGATTTATAATATTATAGGAATTAATAAATGAAAATTAGAATATATCAAAAACAATGATGTACAAATGAATTGAAAGCATGAAAAAGTGTGGTTAGGTAACATTATAAATTCTCCACTAAAGAGATATTCTATGAAAAAGAATAATAATTCCCTATTGAAGATAAAAGATTAATAATTTTCATAAAAAAATGTAATAAAAAATTGTCATGATAAATTGAGTAATTATAGATAAATATTGGAGTATTAAAATTATTAATGGGCATTACGTGAATATGGGTAGTAAACATAGATATTCCCTTTAATAGGGTTTTCTTATCAAGAAGAATTGAGAAGAACCTGCAAAAAACAAATAATTCCCCATAAAATATTGATTCATTGAGATACATAAATATTATTGGTGAATGTAAATAAAATATATGAGAATTATTTGAAGAAAACAGTGGAAAAAATATATAAATAGATATTAATTACAACCAAAAGTATATATGGTTTTTTTAATAGATCCCTTACCTTATCTTTGAATATGTTATTAACTTTCACTTAGTGTCGTATGTTATTAACATAGATTCATTAACTACTTAATTTAAGACCTCTTCCACATGAATTTTATATATTATAATATTTTTATATGAAATGAGGGAAATTTCTATTAGTTATATGGCTAAATTTCGTTGTTTCTAATGTGTTCATTTAATGGTATAATGGTCATTTCACTTATATATAATTATAAAATTTCATGTTGATTGGAAATACACATTCATAAGTGAAATGAACTAGTATTCATACACATAAATATTTTTAAATGATACAGTACATCATTTTTTGACATGATGATGATTCCTTCGATAAACTCTATGGATAAATGTTTAAAATATTTTTGATGTTTTTCCTTACCATTACACATTAAATTAATTTTTTTTAGTATTTTGTATATATATTTGTTTAAAAACATGAAATAACATATAATATACTTATTAAAATATGATTTAACCCTCATAATTGTTTTATGACCAGTCTTGAAAATAGTAATTAAAAACAAAAACTTATTTTCCATTGAGATGATTAGCCACCGTAATTCAAAAAATGGTTTCCTTTTTTTAAATAAGAGGGTTTAAGAAAAACATCAGGATATAATATATTCAATTATCAATAAATAATTATATTATATAGATGATATTGTAATTATTATTCTTTTATGGATGAAAAAGGTGAAGATACAGAAGAAGAACAAATGAAATTAGATGAGGTGATTTCATAAGGTTACCATATTAATATCACCTCATTGAATTACCCCTTAATGAACATAGAATTGGATATTTAGTGAGGCCAAATTAATTGGATGTATCAAGAGTTGGGATAAGGGTTTTTTTTAGATATTTTTTATGATTCAAGGCATGTTATATGTGAGGATATTGGGTGGGGTAGTCTTTATATGGGGAGGATAGGGCTGCTTTTTAATTTCAATAAATATAAAAATGTAATAAGACTGTTAGTTTTCAAAATTATTATAAATTCCATATAAATGGATAAGGTATAATATTTGAAAAATAAATATCTTATCCCCTTTATAGAAATATATTATTATATTACTTTTAAAATAATTTAATAAAATATTAACTAAATAGAAATATTTAATAAGAAATTTAAAATTATTCATTACTTTGACAATAATATCATCAAGAAAAATATTAAAAGTTGAAAAAAATTATTATATCAAAAATAGGTCTTGTAAATCTATAGAATTCATGGATCTCTATGAATAACAAAAAATAAATTTATTTTAATATTTTAAATATTATATAATTTATATTTATATTAATTTAATAACTATATCATCATTATTTTTTTAACATTTAATGTAATTATTTATTCCAAACAAATTTAACATAACATGATGAAAATAAATCTTATAGATTTAAAAATATTATTTGTGGTCAAACTTGAATTGGGTATAAAAGCATTTTAAAAATTTATTACTATTTAAAACAATAGGGTGGCATGTTTGAATTCTATTTAAATAAATTTCTATAAATGGTATAATGTCAACCTAATTACTAAACAATGTCATAAATTTGATTTATGAATGATTGTGGTCAAACCATAGTCATCCAATTGAATTAATGAAATGGTTATTATCATTTTTCAATCCTTACCATTTTATTTGTATCCTTAATTACAATATTTTCATTAATTAAGGTAATAAGTTTTTTTTAGGTTACTATTCATATCAACCAACAAATAAAAGGGGCATGATTAAAATTATTAAACTCCCCATTACAAATATGGAATATATATTTTAAAATCCAAGTCATAGGTCTCGTAGAATTTAATTGGTTATTTAAATATAAAATAGAAGTGAAAATCAATTTTTATGAAAATTATTGTCTTAAATATAAGGTGTTTTTATACAAAATTCATTTCAAAGAGAATAATTAGATTATTTATAATAATTAAACCAATTATTTATTTAAACTAATCAGAAATAAATTTTTTTTGTAAATTATTTAATTGAAAATATTTTTTTGCGATTTAAATCATTATTTTTCTCAATTTATTAAAATTTAAAAAATTAACAAAAATTCCAGAAAAATCCTAATATAATTTGTACATTATGTATTCAAAACTAAGATTTATTTTTTGTAATAATTTTGTAAAAATTGTTAAAATTATTTATATTTATTTTTACCAAAAATGAAAAAAAAATCATATTGTTAATAAAACTTATTTAAGAGGAATATGATTAATTTACTAAAAATTATCTATTAATTTAATAAGAATTAAAAATTATATTTCATAATATATTTATTCATATTTATACCTACTAATTCAAGAACTATGTTACAATAGATCAATTAAAATTATAATTTTGTAATAGTATATTGGGCACATTTAATAATGGGTTTTCATGCAAGATAAGCTATCGATGAAATAAAAAAAAATTATAAATATATCATGGTGTTTCACTAGGGATAAGATCATCAAAATTGGTGATTTGGTCAAGACTCTAACGTCACCTGGTGCATGAAAATGGGCCTTACTAGACACCTAGTCTGATAGTCCTCATTGATATTTTTTGGAAATTCACAATGTATTTATAAATCATCATAAAAGATTAAAATTTATGATGATTATGAATGTATTAGGATAATGCTATAGTGGAATAAATTACAAATAATGTGACATTCTTTAGATACCCTATATGATATTTTCCCTGATTATGTGGTTCCTAGCAATTATTATTTCTTCTTTTAATATGTGTTTTGTTTTCATTCAATTGATAGAACCTGAAGAAACCATGTTAAGACTGATTATAATGGGAAATGAATTATTTTCCTTCTAGGAAATATATATGTATGGGAGATGAAATGAAAAATATTATTTCTATGCTAACAAAACATTCTTAATCTATGAATCATGTTAGACTTCAAAAAGAAAAAATTGGAATAACATATTGATCTGTCCTTTATGAAGAAACATCAACCTTCATTCACTAAGTCATATGATCTACTAGATTCTAAATAATGGATCAGTGCCAATGAAATTATATTTTCTATTATATAGTGTTTGGAACTAGAAAATAATCATTTTGGATGCCTCCTGTAAGTGTCATGATCTTCTCATCACCCAAAGCAAAGTATCCCACACTTGGCAGAAAGGTAACATGGTAGTGGATTACTTAGCCTCGCTTGAATTTCCAGAAATGGATCACTTGTTTTATCATGACTTTCAGAGTCTGAAACCAACAAAAATTACCATCTTAATAGGTGATGCTCTAGGTCACCAGTACTTTATACCCTTGAAAACTTTTTTATTTTCTCTATGTGAGCCTTGTGTCTTTTTTATTATTTCTAAACAAATTATATATATATATACATATATATCTATGTGTGTGTGATGATGATGATGTGTTAAATGAGAAATAGTAAAAGTTTGATGAATCTACATTCATGAGTGAGTAAAATTTGACATGAAATGTGAAGCGTGCTTATATAATTATCATCCATCCTGAATGAATGTTTTATTGATTCTTTAGTGGATTAATATCATGTATCTAAATTGAATTATCCATAAGATACATTAGTATCATTTAAGAGATTGTTTTATGTGTTATTATACTGTAAATAGAGGTTGTAATTATGTATCAGTCTCATTGTCTTGATTAGAAGTGAAAATTGAATTCAAAGTAAAGTATTATAACCATGGATATATGATGATGAAATTTATATTATGCTCATTATATTGGAATAATATTCTAGGTAATTGTATTTAGGATAAAAAAATATTTTATATATGGAAGAAATTTTCCACAAGAATTTTATTTTCAATGGTATGGTATAATGTTAGAAAAAAATATGAATAGAGAGAATAATACACATAATACACCACCCACACATTATTGTTTCAAATTCATGTAGTTTGTGCATTATTATAACTATTTCCCAAATAATTTTGTTTTTTATGTTGATCAATTATAGAGGCCTCTTAACCCTAGGGATAAGAGAAATATCTTGTGATCATTTCTTATGATAAGGGATTTTATAACAACATGGTGACAGATACACAAACCATTCACTCTGGAGATTCTAATATCTTATTTGTTTTTAGATCTACACATGAATTCAAATCCAATGGATTTTTAAATGGTATCAAGATACCATACATACTATTGGATAAAAAATTAAATTTGAAAACCCTCCGTGTAAGGATGATGAGATATTCAATATATGATTCTTCTTCAGTGAATTTTTTGGGAATTTAGTTCCTTCATATATTGACATTCTTCCTCTGGTGGAATTTCATGTCATATAAGGCATTAATATAATTTATTTATATATATCACAATTTAAGTTTGTTTGAATTTATGTATCATTTTATATTCTAATCCAACATATCATCATATATAAATGAGAATAAAATTAAGAAAATCATATGGATATCACATACATTACATAGGTTTTAATTCCCATTTAGAATGGGTGCTTATATGAAATGGTTGTGTAGAAACATAACAAAAATCTTATTCCTAGTGTTTGGGAATTCGTTCATATTTTTTAGGAATATTTTTAATGATTCCCACCAATACATGATGTTTAATTCTAGTAGAACTAATATCAAGTTCCATACTAATTACAGATACTCAGTTTAGAATATCCTTGACTGAGTTTCATTAATTGAAATGCAACTCCAAAAAACCCATGACAATAGATTCATTCAGCCAAGAGTTTCACTATAGGGTGACACTATTGTTTTTTGTAATATGAAATAGGGATTTATTTGACACTATATAGATTATCAAAACATGAAGAGAATATCATTTTAAAATAAGTATCTACTACACCATATTTATGGCTTGTTTGATCAACTACATGAATCTCAATATGTATCAGATAACTAAATTCACTCTATATATCATCAATTGAGCCTCATGAGAGAGGATATAATAAATTCATCGGTCAAAAAAATGTATAAATACTATGAATATATACTTATTCCTTTTGGTCTTAATAATTCCCATGTTATCTTCATGTATTTAATGAATATATTTTATTGATATTACCTTGATCATTTTGATGTAGTGTTTATATATGATATTCATACATATTAAAAGAAAAATTAAGTTCATGAAAACCAATTTATGATCGTACATATGACATTAAGAAAGTAAAACTATATCATAAATTTTCAATGTTTTAATATTACATACAAAACATAACATTTTTGGGTCATATAATATCAATATATGATATAATAATAGATCCTTCAATGGAATATGCTATTAAAGGTTTTCCAAGACTCACCAATGTGATTAAGGTCAATAGTTTTGTTTCAGTAGTTTCATATTTTCAAAATTTTTTTGAGAATTTATCATGACCATGTAATCCTCTATACTTTTTTATGTGGACGGGATATAAGTGACTATGGATAGATGAATGGGAGCAAAATTTAATTGAATTGAAGAGATGAATAGTCAGCATAACATTGTATAATTTACCCTATTGTTGTGGAATGTTTTTAATCTATATTGATTTATCTAGGAAGGGATTCAGATGTTTTCTTATGAATAATGATGTGGATATATCTAACAGCTCAAAAACATTTATTAATCATTAGAATAATTACCTGACTAATGATTTTGGATTATCCATTTTAAATTTTTTATTAAATATATGGATGCATTAAATATATAGATAAATGATTGATATATATACTAATCATAAATTTTTAATGTACATATTCACACTGAAGGAGTTAGATGTGATTCAAAGAATATGGTAAGAGATTATTAAAGATAATTACATCTTAGTATATTACAACAATGGAAAACTGAACACTATTGATTATGTGTTTAGTTGAAAAGATCATGATAGCTTATCATTATTTAGGATTACAAAAGATTAAATATTTTATTTACATTCATGATATGGATCTAGATTTGACGGGGGATTTGTTATAGGAAACTCATATTTCATCATTATCAATTCCTCCTATTATTTTAATGATGTAGATATATTTGAAAGAGTACATCTGATGGGATGGAATTAAAGGATATATCACATAGTTTGTATCACAGTGTTTCATATGTCAGTATGTAAAAGTTGATAGACAACAAACTAAGGGGTTTTTACAGGAACTACACAAACAAGAATAGAAATAAGAAAACATCACCACTTATTTTTTCATTAGACACCCAACACATCTAAAGAGTAAAATTCTATATGGGTTGTAGTCGATCACCATACAAAGTTAGCACACTTCATTGCTACCACATAATATGTCACTCTACATTAGCTTAACAAGATATTAATTAAATAAGTGGTAAGGTTATATGGTTTAGGTTATTAAAATGTTTTGATTTTTGAACCACAGTTTACCTCAATGATCTGGTGAAGTCTTCAATAACTACTTGATATTGAGTATAGTTTCAACATTGCAGACCATCATAAAACAGATGCTCATCTGAATGAACAATGTAAGAACCCGATATTCACATAGGTATAGATGAACTAATATTTCAATATAAATATTTACTTTGGACTGAATATGTATGCCTAAGGTGTTATAAAGGGTCTTAGGGGTGTCCATGTAATGTTCAGATCTTTGAACCAATCTTTTTTGGAAAACAAGGCTTGGTGCAAAGTTTGTAAAACCATAAAGATTGTGTATTTGTGGACAGAGCCACCTAACATGATTGGCACATGTCTATGTTCCCCAACAATACATGTTTCCCTTCTTCCTAGGTAATTGTGAACATTTTGTGCACATTTTGTCAACCCCTGTGAAAAAACCATGCAGAAGCTAATTTTTTTGTTAAATTTACAGTTTTCCTTTAATGGTCTATTAATCCTCATTATTCCTCCTAATATGAGAAACAGTGGGATTAATCCCATTTACTCTCTATTTGAATCTTTTTGAATATCTAAAAATGGAATCAAGATAACTCCTTCATCCAAAAATTGATCAAGCATCAATTTTTCATGTTGGATGTGCAACGATAAGTACTGAAGTCCCCCTCAGCCATTCTCTTTCTATTTTCCTCTCGACCAAGGTATCAGTGTGTGAGTGTTTTTATCTTTGTTGTAGATATAATCTAATCTGAACCAAATAATGGGAAAATGATAGAGTAATAGGATTGTACAACCCTTAGTTGGGTGGTCTATAACTCATCCCTAATGTTCGTTGATTTTGGATTTGTCATGTGGGGACCCCTAATTTCATCTGGTTCCCTTCAATGAATTTATATTCAATTTTTATAAACATTATAACCATATTGATACGATCTTTACATATATTTAATTAATTTTTATTGGTTATGAAGAAAACTCCATCTCATCCATGTCAATGTTTATGCCCTAATTGGGTTTTTAGTGTTTTGAAAAATTTGAGCCATTATTTGGGTCTGCCTAGGCTTGACCACCATAAGGGTAAGATTTCTTATATTAGATGGAATGTTTGTATTGTGAATTGAATTATTATAGGTACCATATATTATTAACACTTTACATGCATAAGGTAATTTCTTCAATTGATAATTAAATGTGAAATCAAAATTGGAAAGCATAGAGTATATGACTTGACTGCATTGAATGTGAATGAATAGTAGGATGCATATCTAAAGCATAGCTTACCACATTAATAGAAGGTAGAGGAATGAATATTTAATATGGAATATTCCTTAAATAGATTAAATGGTTTAATTATACTTAGCAATGCCACACTAATGAAAGGAATGTCATGAACCAAATGACTTGATTAAAAGGTTTCATGAAACATGACCTTTTCACACTAATGAGTGGAAAGGCATGAATCGAATGAAATGTTACATGAATTCATAATTAGAAGAAATTTTTTGAATCAAGATCATAATGGATTCTTATCAGATAATTTATAATACTTTTCTTGCATTGGATGCCTAGTATGACAATGTAAGATCCCATCATATTATCATAGGATTCCATGGATACACTCCTTGGATCCATCATTGAAAAGTTGGTTTCATTGTTAAATCCCCTCAGGCCTTCTCTTTAATTAGCCTTGTTTTACCTTTTTCAGTCACCTTGGACTCGGTAGACACCACATTGCTGAATTACTTGGATTAAACTCCTTTCATTACACTCTTACTCCATGCTATGCTATTTTTATTACTATATTGGCGACCCTTGAGTTATATGTCACCTTGTTTATTATCCTGGGACTTCATTATTAAATATCATAAATCATGGTTACCTTGTTTCATCATGGAACCTTCACTATTTATACTATCATAAGGTGATGTCAGTTTTGGAAATTCCTCACGAGACCTATCAATATAAAATTAGTAATTACTGAATTAATTGAACTTGTTACATGATCAGATACAATCCAATGGATGATGTTGGTACTTGGGTATTTAATTACATTCCACTACATTTCTTTATTTATACTTGAATACACACTATTACATTTCCATTACATAGGCCAGATGTTCTAGACATTTTTGGTGGTGGCCCACTGAAATTTATTTCACACCCTCTCTGGGTGTTGTTTGGTACTTAGGGATGATTACATGGTTGCAAGTGTTGAAAAAGTGAAGTGTACGGATTCAAAAACATGATTTCTTATTATTCGTTATAGAGCTTAATAAATGATGATCAAGGAAATGCTTGGGATGCCTGGGATAGTCTTTTGGTTCATTTATACTATTTTGGAACATGTTATGCCTGCAATTTTGTATACATGTTTTCCAGTTCTCTGCTAGCATGACATACCATAAGTTTTTTAATGTTATTCTGGTTGTTTCCGTTATTGTTACTGGTGTCTCTGTTTTTCGATGTGCCTTCTATTTAATATTATTTCTTATTCTGTTTACCTAGGTTCACTCTCATTGGATATGCTAAACTTTGGTAATTATGGAATAGTCTCCCCACGGACAAACCATAGGCCCTCGCTGCTAGTTAGCAACCTTTGCATTTTGTGGAGATGCACTTATGGAAATTTGTCCCACCGGGATCGAGGTACCCATTGAGTGGGAAATGGGTCCATGATGTCACAAATTGGTATGATAGGTGGTTTATTTTCTTTTTTTAATATTTAGAGATAATATATTGTATATTAGGAATGCTTGAGACATGATCATAAGTCATTCTTGGGTGTCGCAAACCCATGTTTGGGGTAATAACCTAGATACTGTAATTATATTTTTTGTTCTAGTTTTTCCTATTAAAATTGATTATATATCATAATTGGTTAATGCACATGTTGTATGGTGTTGTTTATTTTTACTCTATTTGAGGATTTTCCTCTATATGTGGTGTAGTGATATGAGGGTAAGGAGAATTGTTACATGAATCAATATTGGAACAAAGAATTCACATGTCATTTATATTGTCATGTCCTATAGGTTAATTTTACTGCATTTCATTGCTTGATATTCATGTGATTGATGAGTTATTTTGTGATAGTTAGCTTATGATTGTATTACTCTTGGTGATGATTGACTGATTTCATGTCTTAATTCATGAGGTGTGTGGGCCCTCGTGGGTTGGGATTAGTAATTTACTGAGTAGAGCCATTATAATATAAATAAATGGGTTTCATTTCTAGTGATATGTGTATGATCACTGAGTCACTAGAAATTACTATCCATCATAAAGTTATTCATGACATCTATAATTAAATGGCTACAGTTCCTTATCATGTCATGTCATGTTTATGAAAGGTAAATATGTTATCCTAAAAATTAAATGTAAAATTAAATGAACATTATACTTGAGCACATAGAGATACCAAGCCATCTATGTAGGTATTCTAGGTAGTATACCTCAAGTAGTGAGTTTTCATAAGTTCATCTTTAACAAATGATGTTATTTCCTTGCTTCTAAGATTGTTTGAGGAGTGTGCGTTGAATGTTTATACTAATACTTCCATTATGTCCTTGTATCATATGTCAGGAAGTTGGCGATGACCATGCTCTAGACATAGTGGTCCCTGAGAAAGCGGTCATACCTATAAGAGTTCCACATGAGGTACCACCTATTGTACCTATTTTGGGAACTGATACCCATGTTTTTTTGTCATTTCCTATACCTCATGTAGCCCATTCATGGTGCTCCATGGCTTGAACCTATGATGGATGACCTAACATGTGATTTTTAGGAGCAACGACCTCCTAACTTCTCAAGGGATGGAAGTCTGTAGGCTACTGATTCGTTTTTAGAATCCACCCTATCAATCTTTGAGCATCTATAGATTCCTACAGAGAAGAGGATCAATAATTCCACATACATTATTCGGGATTCGTGTATGAGATGGTAGGACATGGTTACCTAGTCTGGTCATCAACATGTCATGTTATGGGTTGATTTCTAGACTAACCTCCATGATTATATCCTTCCTCAGATGCTGAAAGCTGGAATAGAGTTCATACATATATATAAGGGTTCTATGTTAGTTATGGAATATTAATCATGTTTCAAAGAGTTTTTGTGTGTTTCAACACTTCTACCAGGTAATGAGCTTTCACGTTCTAGACACTTTGAGGATAGGCCCTAGTATGCCATATGTATGTAGGTAAATGTCTTTTACCTCCCTAACTTTTCTATAATAGTCGATCAGGATCTTATCACTGAGCATAACTTGATACAAACCATTAATATCCGGTTTAAAGGATCAGTTCCATGTTAGGGTATTAGATATTTTGGTGGTAGGAAAATTTCCCTTGAGGTTTTTTGTCATTTAATTGACAACCAAAGTATCCATTTCGATATCTCTAAAGTGTTTCATTAATTTGGATGACATGGGCATTCAAAACCTCAGTGTGATAGAGACCCATTGATGTTTTGGCCTTGTGTCCGTATGGGGAATCTTCAACATTTCTATAAGTCATTTCCACTACATTCAAGTGGAAAATCCTATGTTCCAGCTCCACTTTTAGGACTGAGTTCTTTTACACCACATCAGGAAGGGAGTTGGAATAGCAGCGATGGGTGAAACCGAAGAGGAGGTCGTGGCCATGGAAATCATACCCTCAATCACCAGCAGCGCCATTAGAGCAATTATGATCATGGTAGTCCATCTGTTGCATAGGGACATGGATTATGTGTGTTGAATCCACTACAGCCAATACCTAAGGATCAGGCTGTGGGACCTTCTATAGTAAAATCTACTATTCTAGTAGCCTATACTATAGTATATCATTTATTCGATATATGTTCTTTGAACTATTTTATCTCTGCATCCATTGTGGAAAGTCTCATACTAGAGATATATTATCACTATGGTGTAATTACCATAGATATGTCATTAGGGGAATGAACATAGGGAAAACTCTAGTGTAGGGGTTTTCCCCTTGAGTGAGGCAGTTACCCTTTCTAATGAATCCTCTTTGTTCTCGACAAGATTGGATTTTATGTTATTCTCGGAAAATACTGGTTTTTTCACTATCACGCTTTTGTATAATTCTATAACCATAGAGTATCTTTTACATTCTCAAAAGGTAGTATTTAACTACATATGGAGGAGTGGGATGTCCAGGCTTGGAGAGATTTACCAAAGAATCATGGGTTAGGTGGGGTGACTTCCCATATTTCTAATCTCTTATAGGAGGATCATTGTTTGCTTAAAATACATTTTCCCTCTAGTAGTGGATCATTTCAGGGATGTTTTTCTTGTCACTTTTTAAGGATTAACTCTAGAGAGAGGTAGATTTTAGAATCAAACTTGTTCTAGGAGTACCTCTAGTTTCCATTTCTCTATACAGGATTGAACCTACTGAGCTTTAGGAGATCAGAATAACAAAAAGGATTTTGAGGCCAATGATTTTATATATACCAATACATACTCTTTGGATTCACCCATTCTTTTCACCAAGAAGGCAGATGGAACCTCAAATATATAAGTGGATTACAGGATGTTGAACCATCTTGTGGTCAAAAACCAGTATCCACTACCTTTAATAGATGATATATTTGATAAGCTATGATTATCAAAGGTATTCTCTATAGTCGACATGATATCAGGTTATCATATGTTGTGAGTCATACCATATAACATACCTTATCAAAAATTCCATATTATGTATAGTCTCTATGAGTACCTTGTTATTATGTTCAGTCTTAGGAATGCACATACCATTTCCATGGCTCTGATGAATAGGGTGTTCCAACCCGATTTAGATTCGTTTGTTGTGGTCTTTGTGGAAAAAATCTCAGTGTATTCTCTCCCTCATATCAACCATGAAAATTTTCTGGAGAACATTATTTTTATTGAGAGAGATCATAAGCTTTATGTGAAGATATCTAAGTTCCACTTTTCAATCGATAAAGTCCACTTCATGGGTCATATAATATCAGAATCAGGAGTCTCTGTCGAACTAAGATAGGTTAGTTCTATAGTTTTCTGGGAGCATCTGAAGAATGTGTTTGATATATGGAGTTTCTTGGGGATGGATGCATATTATAGGAATCTCATTCAGTATTCTCACTCCTTGATTCAGCTCTTACCAGTCATACAAAGAATGTTTCCATGTTTTTGTGTTCAAAAGAATGTGATAAAACCTTTTAGATGCTGAAAGGGGGGCTTGTCTCTCAAACCATAATGATTTATCTAGATTATGTGTAGGTTGTACCATATTCTGTGATGCATCCTGCATCATCCTTGGAGCAGTGATAATGTGGTAGGACAGAGTTTTTGAATACAGATCATGGAATTTTAGGTATCATGAGAGAAACTACATGACACATGACCTTGAGCTAGTACCATTTGTTAATGGCTTGTGTTGTTGGATACATTACCTAATGGTTGAGCGCTTTGTGGTATAAATCGACCACAATATCCTGAAATATATCTTTTCACATGCTGAAATGGATTTTATATAGTGAATATCAGTTTAATGTCATCAGTATTTTTATTTTTAGGTTTCCTAAATTCCGGTAAAGGGTAATGTAGTCACTGATGCATATAGTCGAAAACTTCAGACACATGCCGCATAGGAATCCAGTGATGAATGGAAGTTAACAACCCTATTTTTTTGAGTTTCATCTAGAGTTTCATGATATTCATGAGAAGTATTAACTCTCAGCCTTGACAATTACCTCTTAACTCCTTGGGAAGGTGAATTGTTTGTAGTTTTTAGATCCTGAAGGTTTTTTTCTTTGTGATAATGTATTTGGATATAACCCACATCCATATTTTTCTATTGACAGAGATGGAATCCTACATCTGCATGGACGTATATGGGTTCCTATAGACATCAGAGAAGAGTTAATAAAATATACCTACACCTATCAGTGGACAGTTCATCCAGAAATCTCAAAGATGTATCGAGACATGTGACACCAGTATTGGTGGCCTGGGATGAAACGTCATATAGCAACCTTTATCACTAGGTTTTCCACCTATCAGTAGGTGAAGGTGGAGGAAAGTAGAGATATAGGATTATTACAACCTCTTCCAGTCCTAGAATGCAAATTGGAATATGTTTTCATGGATTTTGGGGTTAGCTTACCTAGGTATTTGAGGGTTAGTGATGTTATCTATGTATTCATTGACTGACTAACAAAATCAAACTAGTTCATTCCTATACATGTGACTTTCTTAGTCAATGAGATAGGAATATTTCATGTATATGGTATCATAAAAATACACAAGGTCTCTCATACTATTGTATTAGATAAGGATTCTCATTTCACATCATGGTTCTAGAAGGGTTTGAAAAAATCTTGGGGAACATAGGTGCTTCTATCCAAAACATTTCACCCTTGGACCAATGGAAAATCAAAACGAATGATATAGGTTTTAGAGGATATTCCCTGATCATGTCTATTTGATTTTTGTCATGGGAGAATCATATCCCTCTCATCGATATTTTGTTATAATAACATATTTCACGTCACAATTTAGATGCCTCTATTTAGGGCATTGTATGGTAGGCCATGTCATTCACCCTTGTGCAGGCTAGAGGTAGGTGAGGTGGCACTACAAAGTCCTTGTATAGTTCATGAAACTTAAGAGCATGTTCACGTGATTAGAAAGTGTATGACTATTAATCATCCCTAAAAAATATCTTCTACAGATCGCAATTGAAGACCTCTTTTTTCGAGGTTAGGGATTGTTTTTTTCACCAGGTATCACCTAGGCTTGGTTATAAATGGTTACGAAGGCATGGAATGTCAACCTCTAGTTTTTTCAGGACTTTTGAAATTCAAGAGAGAGTCAGTATGGTATCCTATTGTAATATTTTTCCTTATAGGTATCGTTCCATGAATTATGTCTTTCATGGTTAACAAGTTCTACAATATTGTGTCGATCTGTCTCATAATTTTGGTCCTGAGGAAGTTGAGTTAGATATTGATGCAACCTTTGAGGACTATCCAGTACACATTGTTGACCAAATCATGAAGGCTCTCAAAGGTCAGTTGGTCCCTCTAGTATGGGAGCTATAGCAGAATGGCTGAGTACAGAATAAGATTATGGTGATGGAAGCTGATGTACATGCCCAATATCCAGATTTTATCTCATACAATGTTTCTTCATCCTAAGAAGGTGAACTCGGGGACGAGTTCTTTTAAGGTGGTAAGACTGTAAGAACCAGTTTTTTCACTCATGTATGGATCCTTTAAAATTTATATCTAAATATTTAATTTGAACCTAATATGGATTCCTAAGTGGATAGAAAAGGTCTCAGGTGTGTCGGCGGAAAGTTAAAATCCTGGAACCCATCTTTTTTGGAAGAAATGGGCTTGGTGCACAGTTTAGAGAAACCATGTGGGAATTAAGCATGGTTTGGAAAATCAAGTGGATTTTGTTTTTTTAGAAAGATCCACCTCACACGGTTGGTGCATGACTATGCAGCCTAACCATGAATGTTCCCATTCTTTCTAGGTAACCAAGCATGGTTTGCACATGGTTTTTCATACCATGTACATGTTAATTTTTTGGGAAAATTTTGATTTCTTCTTTAATGGTCTATTAATAATCATTCCTCTTCCAAATATGAGAACCAGTATGATTAAGCCATTTTCCTCTCATCTTGGAGATTTTTTATAATCTAAACATGGAATCCAGAGATCTCCTTCATTTGGTAACCGATCAAGCTTCTCTTCATCACATTGGATGTGCAACGGTAAGTACTGGAGTCCTCTTCATTCATTCTCCTTATCTATTTCTATCAACTAAGATATCGGGGTATGAGAGTATTACACTTCTTATTAGATCTACTCTGATCTAAACCAAATCAATTTTAAATACTCAAGAAGAAGGATCATACTACCCTAAGGTTTGTGTTCTATAACTCATTCCTATTGTCCGTCGTGTTTGGATTTGTCTTGTGGGGCCCATCGATTTCATCAGGCTCTATTATTTTAATTTAAATAAAATGATTATAATCATTAGAACCATATAGATATTCTCTTTTCGTATATTTTATTAGTTGTTGGTTATTATGACCAAAACTCCCTTTCGTGTTGAAGGTTATACCATAATTGGGCTTTTAGTGTTTTGACACGTTTGAGCAACCATCAGGGTGTTCCTTAGCTTGACCACTCTAAGGTTAAGTTATTATATATTAAATGAGATGTTTATATTTTGAGTTAATTAATGTAAGTACCATGTATGCTTACCAATTTACCCACCTAAGGTAAGTACTTTGATTGTGAATTAAATTTTAAATTGAAATTGGCATGTATAATTAGTATATGACTTAACCACATTGAATGTGAATGAATAGTAGGTTTAATATATATATCATCCCGTATCACATTAATGGAAGGTAGTGGAATGAACCTTGAATATCTAATATGCCTTAAATGGATTAAATGGTTACATGATACATGGCCTTGTCACACTAATGAAAGGCAACGCTTGAACCAAATGACTTGATTAAAAGGTCGCATGCAACTTGACCTTACCACGCTAATGAAAGGAAGTGAATGAATGGAATGAAATGTTACATGACTTGATAATTAAATAGAAATGTCATGACTTGATATCACCTTCGATTCTAATCTTAGAATTCCATGATTACTCGGGAACTCCATTTCTATTATAATATATAGCTTTCATAGGTTGATACCCACCAAGATCTTGATCCTTGTCTGTTCTTAGATGCCCAGTATTATAGCGTAGGATCCCTTCATATTATCATAGGATGCCTTGGATATAAAAATTGGATCTAGTAATTACATGTAGGTTCCACAGTTAGTGCCCATCATTCCTTATCTATACTTAGCCATGTTTTACCATGTCGGTCACCTTGGACTCAGTAGGTTCCTCATTGTTGAATTCCTTGGATTACTCTCCTTGGATTACAATATTACCCCATTTCTCACTATAGTTATTACCGAGTGGGACACCCATGGTGTCTATTTTTCCTTATCTATTAACTTGGGACTTCATTATTAAATATCATAAATCATGGTTTCCATAATACATTTGGGAACCTTAACTATTTATACTATCACGAGATGATGTCAGTGGGGGTTATGCCTCATGAGGCCTATCAATATAAAATGGGTAACTACATAATTAAATGAACTACTTAAATGTACAAACACCATTCGAGGGATACATAAGGTACTTGGGTATTTGGTTACATTTTACTAATTTAAATTTTTTATTCTTGAATAGACACTATTTTTTCCATTATATAGGTCAGATGTTATAGACACCTTTTGTGGTGGCCCACTGAGATTTATCTCACACGCTATCTGAGTGCAGTTTGGTACCTATGGTAGATTAGATGGTTACAGGTATTGAAAAAGGGAATAATATGGCTTCAAACACTTGATTTTTACAATTTAATATACAGCTTGATTTAAAATGACCAAGCTGGAGCTCCGGATTATTGGGATAGACATTTTTTCCTTCATAATTATGCGGAACATGTTATGCCAGTTGTTTTGTGACTATGTTTTCCAATTTTCTAGTGAAATGAAATATCATCAATTGTTGAATATTATTTCATTTCTTTCAATTATTGTTACTAATGTCACTATTTTCGGATATTCCTTTAATTTAATTATATTTCTTCCTATATTTACCTATGTTCACTCTTATACATTGTGGTACACTTTGGTAATGAGTGAATAGTTTCCCCATGTACACACCCTAGGACCTCAATACTAGTTGGAAGCATGGGCATTAGAGAAGATACCCTTGATTCCATGTATCCCAGCAGGCTCAAGGACCCCATTGAGTGCCATCTGGTTCTAGGACATCACAAACAATTCCAATATGTTGAGATCGTGTTCATTAGATTTTAATAATGGTTGGGACCAACACCTTCATCTAGTTGAGTTTTCTTAAAATAATATGTTTTATTCATACATTTAGATGGATCCTTATAAATCCTTTAATATAACAAGGGGAAGATATCAAATTTTTTTGAATGATGCAAATGAAATAAATCTATTTAGACATGAGATAACTTATTAAATGAGAGATATGGTTAGATTCATTAATACACACATCATGTTGGGTTAGTGTCAATATAAAATTTATACTAATAATCACATAATTGATATAGAATTTCATGCTAATGAAAAGGTGTTTCTTTGAATTTCTCCATGGAAGAAGGTTATGGGATTATCGAAGAAATAATAAAATCATACATAGGTATATGTATCTCTTTAAAATAATTGATAATATCGAGAATAAAAATTATCACTTTGTTCTTCTAATGAACCTCTCTAATGTCCATGAGTTTTTTGAGGTATCTCTCTTCGGAAATGACATACACGACCCTCAACATGTACTAAATGCAATGGTCATGCCAGAAGAGCATGATCTTTCTTATGAGGAAACATTGGTGGAGATTCTATATTATATAGAGAATGATATATGAAATAGGAAAACTCACCAAGAATATGTTTTTTGGTGAGACCACCAATTTGAAGAAGCCATTTGGGAGAATGTGGATACACTGTGGCAGAATTATCTTAATTTTTTTTATCGGTGTGATGAATTTCGAGGGGGGAAATTAGTTTTAAGGGGGTAGAAGGTATCACCCTAATTTATTATAAATTTCTCATTTTAAAATAAAATAAATTTCAGAGATATATTTTGTTATATAAAAAACCATGTTATGCTTACACCACACACAACACTACATTAACTTCTACTACACATGATACAGTGTTTTAATAATACCACAATATATTATTATAATTATATATATTTAAATATGTTCAATATAACCTATAAATTAAGCATACTGATATGAATAGTAATGACTAATTTTCAAATATTAATTATAATGGTTTTATATTAAGAAATAATATTTATAATAAAATTTATAATATCCCATAAAGGCTTGATATGTATCAAAAAATACTATTATCTCAAAAATAATTATAATTATTTGTGAATAATAATAAAAATAAAAAACCTCTCTATTAGAAAATAAATTTTATAAAATAAATCTTTTTTGAAATCCTAATTTCATAATTACCATGGTGGTATTTTTTTGGATGTTTCTTGAAAGATTCATTTAAATGTAAATCGTGAAAATAATGAATTTTAAAAAAAAGCATCATTTTCATTTTATTTATTTATAAATTTTAATTATATGTTAATTTGTTTTATGGGTATTAATTTCATAATTAATTTTTATATTAAAAAATTTCATTATTTTGAATAGTTTCCCATCAAAACCTTTCTTTCCAGTTAAATATATGTGGTTAGTTTTAAATTATATTATTCCACTTTTATAAATTGAATTTTAAAAAAATGATTACAAATTTCTAATCCTCAAAATTTATATTGTCTATAAAGTTAAACAAAATAATTGACCATAATGAATTGTAAAAACTATTAAAATTATATATCTAGGTAAAGGTAAAAATTGGGTTACTTGGTGGAGGATGGTTAATCTAAAAATTTAAAGATGAAAAATAACCCAAAACATGTCCAAAAATATTTGTAGCCATATTTATACCTTATAACTTCATGGATCAATAATACTTTGATTTTGATCATTGTTCCATGAAAAAAAACATTTGTGGAATTATATCTTTCCAAAACAATTATAGGTGCGCCACTCACACCACTTATAAAATGACACCCCTTGTCCTAAATTATTCATACGAGAAAACCCTTTTTAGCCAGTAACTTCATTAATAATTTCACAACATATCTATTCTATTTATATTATTATTATTTTGGAAAATGAACAATCCTCAGAAGTGTTTTTGTTCAAATCTATAGATGATTCCTAAAGAATAACTAAAGTTCATCAATGATCATTTGTGTTTTTTATTCCTAAACTCCTAAAATTTTCATTATTAGATTATGATATTATAACATAAATATATTCCATATAATAATATTTTTTAATTTAATTAACTAAAATTTTTTCCACTTACATCAAATTGGATTTGAAATAATTGTTTGTGTGTATTGTCAACCACCACCTCAAGAACCGATATAATTCATTTTTCCCTTTCCACCACTAATGGATGGACATAATGATATATTAATTAATTATTTTTTATATTTATGACATTATTATTATTCTTTAATCCTAATATCTAACATACCTTAATACCTTCCATTTTTTAGTAACATGGTAATGCCACTTGTGTGTATGGAAGACTACTGCCTCGTGAACTGATGTAATTCATTTTCACTTTACATGGAAAGTAATAAGGGCGAGTTTAATAAAAATTTGTGATATAAATTAAATTATAATTATTCTATAATTGTACAATATTATTTACCTTAGTCTATTTATATCGATATTAAAATGGAAACAACGTTCATACATACGTACGTCCTACTGTCTCCATGAGTGGTGTATTGCTATTTCTATCAAAAAAATTTATTGATTAATCAAAAAACATATATACATAATATATATGATATTTATACCATGTTTAAAATTATAGGTATTATGAATCCACTATTTAATTATGAGTACAGAAAAATAAAATGTCTCAACATGCACGAATGATAATGGCGATATTGCCGAAAAAGCACCTTTAACATGTAATTGTAAATAAATAGGTCATAAAACATCATAAGACGTCATATATAGTATGATATATTTTAATATAGTTAATTAATAAATTAATAGTAAAAATATATTTATTATACCTTATATTTCAATTATTAATATGGAAGTCAAGACTTTAGGTATGAGATTTTATTTTTACTTTTTATTTCATTGATGTACATCCAATATTGACCACATATTTAACACATATAGTGTCTATATTGAACATGAATGAATTTTATGAATAATATCCTAAATTTAATTTTTATTAAAATGTCAATTATATGGTCACTCTTTCATTTGGATTACTTTTCAAATGTTTCCAAACTAGTATTTGATTTTAGTCTCAGTTTCCTTCTTTGAAACATATGTTGTGTTATTCACTAATATTCATTCATGGGGTGTATATAAATCCCCATTTAAATGTAATATCATGGTTTTATTTATCATAATTATATTTTAATTTAAATTTTATTTTATTACTTTATTGTGATTATGATTAAAATATACTAAAATGGTGGTGATTTTATGTTTGAATCACATCATTTATGAGGATAATATATGATTTTATTTTTGAGGATAAAAAATTAGGATCCATATCTAAATAAATTATTTTATTTTATTCTATTATGTTTATTCATGATTTTTTCATGTAATAGTACCATTCTCCCACCCATTTCTATATTTGTAAACTTCGAAAATGATTTTACAAAAATTAGACTTTATTTTTCTCTTCAAGGAAAATTTTGTTTTCTTCTAAACCAATTTTCTCTTAAAATGTATCAAAAAAAAATTATTAATATCATATGATTCATATAATATATTTTTAATCATGTTTGAAGAATCTTGAATAAGGTTTTAAATGAATATTTTTGTCATTTTACAAACTATAACCAATTGTATTTTACCAAAAATGTGAAAGTATTAATTATGTTAACCAGTACAATGTTAATGCATATAGTCATCATTATGTTGAAGAAGGATGATTTTATATGCTATAAAATTTTATAATTATCTTCATTGGAGGACCATTGATAATTTTATGTATAATTTGGGTCACCTGTTTTCTTTGAACTACTCTTTTTGATACTAGTGATTCCTTTTATTTTATTTATTCTAATATTTTTTATGGTCTCAGTATAAAGTTTATTTCTTTGTAGTTTAATTTCAAAGATAAAACTCTTGGGGAATAAATTGTAGAATCTATAAATTTAAAAAACAGTGTCTTCTAGTTCTTTTTTCTATATATTTTCATTTCTTTGAGATGACTAGTATTGATTTGTTTCTTAGAATGGACTAGCAGTACACCTTTTATGATCATATTTATTGATATCGGAGGTGGGTATCATTTATTTTACCTATGATATACATATTTTTCGTGACTGACAAGTTTTATTTGGATCTAGAAGATCTGGTATTGAAATTGGTCTATATTATATCCATCACCACTAAGGTTGTAGGACTAGCACTTAGAGTGGAACAAGATGTTGTGTTCTATAATTTTCACCCTATTATTGATCTATTCTAGGATATCATCCAAGATTAATTATCCATTCATCCTCCTAAATAAGAAATTTATTTTTAGATTGAAATAATTCTAGGAGAAAAAACCATTTAAATTCCACCTAATCTTATAGATCAAGAAGATTAAATAGACATTAAGATTTATCTTGAGGAAATGGAGATAAAGGGTTTCATCAGACCATGAACATATCTATAGGTTGAAACCATTTTTTTCCATGATGCAGTATAGTAGTTTGAGTATTTTTATATTCTATAGTAACTAGTATCAGCTGATGATAATGAACATGAATATTTTTTCAAGAATTGTTGATTTTCTTGAACAGTTATAAGGATCCCTATAGTTATCCAGGATTTTTATTTCATTAGTTTATCATCATTTTCATGTGAGATAGGAGGACATTCATTAGAATATATTAAAAGGTACATATGGATTATATGATGACATCATCATTCTTTTTGGTTTTTAAAAATTCCATTTAGTGTCCGTATATATCAATTTCATGATCTTCCACACATATAATGAATCAATCTTCAATATAATTATTGATTGTATACATATATATTTCCAAACATCTCAGTTATATTCGGAACACCATGTGATCATGATGAGTACACTCCTTTCACATCATAATTACACAAATCATTTAACGTGCATCTTTTTGAATATATAGGTACGTTTTCTTGATCATGGGATCCATGATTCATGAATTTCTATAGAACCATAGAAGGTGGGCATGAAAATGTCATAGTCCACCCCTTAGTGTTTTTTTATATTGAGTTCCCCATGTTGGATGGATACTATTTTCTATTTATTTAGTCTTTCATTGCCTTATTTGTACTAATAATTATTCCTACCTAGTTGGTGATGAAGTTTTAATTGACTAAAATGGATAATTTTTTCTTCAATTAAAAAGTATACTAGTGACAACTCCATTATTTATCTATCTAGAGACTATCATCAGAGACATGATATATTTTGAATACATTGGTGTTAGATTATGAGTTTTGATGATGAAGATTGATCAAGTTGTTTCTTATGATTCACTTAAACTATTAATCCATCAATAAAACACCTAGATTCATGAATTTGAGTTTCTAGTTTTATAATACACCCAGGTGTTTTGGAGTCATTATCACTTCAGTGAGAGAATTATTGTTTACGTATTCATCTTTATGATCTGATAGAACCTATCAGTGTGGTGTATCAAATGATTTGGGGTATTTGGATAGTGTATCTTTAGATGGTTGATGTTGATATAGAATTTTCCCCTAGAAATGGTAATGTCGTTGTATTTTAAATTAATAAGAAAAAACTAGATATACAAGATCTTGTTGAGTATAAATCACTATAGGTATGGCCTCTTAGAAGGTTGATAAAAAATATTGGGGTTGAATTTGAGGATTTTGGAATTAGTAATTGATCATCTTTGGTTATCACATATTTATTGTTGGAATGAGTAATTTCTGAAAAGGATCTAGGCCCTAAGTGCATAGGGATGTGGAAACACTTTGTGGTCGATGATTCAGTCATAAGGTGGTCTTTATACTATGATGAATTGATTAGTGTACATGAGATTATTATAGTACCACCCTCTATGAGAGAGAAGACAATGAGGGATTAAAATTCATCAAAATGGGTACTTTATATAGGGTTAAAAAGTAAATTCCAAGTGATTAATTGTTATTTTTTTGGCCAAGGAGGAAGTGGGGAATCCGTAGTTTTGTTTAATGAAGGCTTACATGGTAGAGGGAAAATAATAACTTCAGAGTCTTGGTAGTTTTCTTCATCCACATCACATGATTATGTGGATGTGGGAAGATGTTATTATATAAATCTTGATGTAGTAATCACAAACCCTAAGGAGCCATGATGTGGATCATTTCTTAGAGATATGAGAGACCCAAACCATTGATGAGATTGGAAAGTAAATATTATCTGATATTATATATATTGATTGAATTGTATCAATCATTGAATCATATAATCAAATGAGTTTTAGGAAACTGTTATGGAATAGCTTGTAGAACATTTTGGTTACTCATCGGAAACTGAGTATAGTGTATCATCCATTGACTAGGGGACACACTAAGAGGATGACTATATATTGGAAGATATATTATGGTCATCTATCTGATATTTATTTGGATCATGGTATTATCATCAATCCATGGAGTTGTTACTATTATAGAACATGTAATAGTTCTCTATTTGTATTGAATCTCTTGAGTCCCTTAAGGGTTAATCATTTTTTCATGATTTTATTGGCAGGAGGTTATTGAAAATAGATGTTGTTAGGTAAAGTATTTAAAGACATGGAATTTCCATTTAAATTATTTTTTTATTATATAGGAATTTTACAATTCCTCGAAAATTGATGTCGCATGATTGTGAGTCCTGGTGTTCATGGATTGAATTTCTGAACTTTTTTTTAGGTACGTTCAGTAAAAGTATGAGTGGGTTTTTGTAACATTCGAACTGGTGCTCAGAATTAAAATTTGAGTGGATAGTTGAACTCACAGTGCCGATATTCATTTAATGATATTTTCACCTCGACCGTAGTAGGATGATGGTGAATGATAGTTTTCATGTTTTTCATGTAAAAAAATAAAAGAAAGATCATGTTTTATTTTATTTTTGAAACCTCTCTCTGTTTGTTATGGAGGAATGGACCACCAAAACTAGAAAACCCCCAAATTGAATTCTAGTGCTGGTGACAACCCGAACCCCTCTTTAATGGGGCAAAATCTCTTGTAATTATCTCATTTGATTGGGCCAATGAAATACAATAAATTGTGATAATTAATTGTTCCATTTAATAAAATGTGTCAACTTTAATTTGATAAACTTATTTTAATGAATACTGGATCCACACTTCATGGTTGGGAAATCATTGGCAAATGGGGAGGAGTTTAGAGGAGAGATTTTGGGAGGAACTCTTCTTCTCCAATGAAGAATTATCTTCCAAAGAACAATGTCTCTCCAATGAAGAATGAGGAACCGACCGAGCCTGACTTCAGAAGCGTGTTGCGGAACCAATGATCATTGGCACCCTCTTATCCTTCACGGATTTCATCTCCTAACACGTCAAGGAACCTTCGAGGTAGGGGTGTGTTTTTGTTATTCATCATTTTTTTCATATTACATTGAATATCTCCCCATGATCCAATTTATACCACACTAACATGGAGGGTGCGATCCAAATGAACATGGGCCAACCACTCCTCAATCATTGTGGTTTTTGAGGCGTTCTTCCCAATAGAGGAGGAGGACGACTGGTAGAACTCTAAAGCGGCGGTCGAAACTCCGGATGGCTGCAGTGAACGTTGTTGTGTGACCGTGCCACTGGAGAGGGGCCATGACAGAGAAAGGGCTGCAGCCAGAACTCTGGTCGGTTGTATGATGGGGACGGTGGCACGCGTCCATGCCACCCGGCTTGTAGGAGCTGCGACATTGTGACACGACGGTGAAGGGAAGGCGTCCAACCGAACAGGCAGCTGGTGGAGGCGCTACTAGCGACCACGCCGCTCGGCGGAGGACACTGGTCGTCCGACCAACCACGAGCTTAGAACGGGCCACCACACTGTGATCCCAGTGTGGATATCCACACCACCAGCCACCGCACCGTCGGCCGCCACACCACTGGTCGCCGCATCACCGGCCGCCACACCATCGTCCGCTGCACCGCCGACCGCCGCACCACCGGTAGCCTCACTGCCGGCCACCGCACTGCAGGCCGCCCAGTGTGGGCTGAGCCCCACCACGCCGGACCTAGTGATCTGGGCCGGATACCAGATTCCAGGTCTGACCTAGGTTAGGACCCGGGTCGGGTCGGCTCAGGTCAGGTCTGGCATGACCCAAACCAACTTCGAACCATTTCATTCATTCGGCCATATCTTTAGCTTTTGGTGTATGTTTGAAGAACCATCTATAGTTCCAAAAACCTTGTATCGATATGGTCCTTTTGGTATATCCCACATGAATTTTGGGTAAATTTTGGGTACAACAACGTTAGAGCGAACACAAATCTAACTAGGCCCTCAGGACTAAATGAAAAATAACTTACAGATCGGGCGTCTGATCGATTCATCGCTTGTTGTATTGGGACCCCTTTTAAATGGTGGTCCTTTGGGATACTTCTTCATAGGAATTCTTCATAGTTAGATTATCGACAGGTGTCTTTAGGAGCAGACCATCTTGGAATCAAGTGATCTTAGTGAGAGAACCTTGTAATTGGATGTAACATGAGAATGGTATCCTTTGTGGTTCTGTGCCTTGGGATCCTATGTCTGTATGTGATTTGGGATCCTACGTGGGTGTGTATTCGAGAGTCTCACTTGGATATTCTCTAGGAGTCCATGTGGTACTACTCTTGGATCCTATGTGGGTTTGTTGTACTAGGTTCTTTTGTGGGTCTGATTATTTATGATTCTACATGGGTCTTCCTCTAAACAAAGTAATATGATTCAATAGCTACATCTAATAATATTTACTACCGTACCTAATTTATACTTGGTGTGAGTTGAGTATTTAACTTTGTGGAAATCCTTTTTCTGGCGTACCTTTGTGGTACTTACATTCGTGGTTATACCTTTTAAGTAATCTTTTGTTTGGTGTACCTTTGTGGTACATACCTTTGTGCTGATACCGTTGTGGCATTCTTCTTTGTGGAGTACCTTTGTTACACTTAACTCCGTGGTGATGCCTTTTTGGTATTCTTCTGTGTGGTGTTACATTTTTGGTGCTTACCTTTGTGGTGTTACCTTCGTGGTATTCTATCCTTCATGGAATAGTTGTACTTTGGCAAAGGATTTGGGCCTTATTTTTCTTCATGATTGAGATGGGTATACTTGATAACTTAGGTACATGTATGGGAATATACCTAAGTAGGGTTGTCAATTGCTTTAATTCTCTTATGTTTATCCTTTTTGGATTTTGAGAGACCTTTGGGAGTATCGATGTCCCTACTAAGTATCGTTATACTCACCACTACATAGGCTACACCTGCACCTTGTTGTGTTTAGTGCAGACGAAGGACAGTGAAGACGCATGAAGAGGGTACTAGGACTAAAGGTAGCTCAGAGGTGAACATTAGACAAGGCATACTGCAAAGATTAACATTCAATATTTGTACCTACCCTTCAGGTAGGGTCCTTGGCGGGTGTTCACATGAGCAGTTTCAGTCAACTTGTACTTCTATGTTTTCTTGTACATTGCAGTTGGGCTTGTATTATGGACACTTTTTCATCTATGCACACTCTTTTACAATACAGTTTACTTTTGTTTTATCTTTTTGTGTTATTTTATGTGTGTGCTTATATGATATAAAGGAAATGCCTTCCTAGTTTAATGGAATACGCCTTTCAGTACTAGTCGTCATCTCCTGACCTATGGAAGGCGGGATTGGGGAAGTCACGGCACAGGCCCCAGGGGATGGTTCATGAAATATTGGTATTAGAGGAGTCGGGTCTAACAATTAACATGGGAATGTAATCATTCTTTTAACAGAAATAGTGTTGAGTGTGGTGAGTGTGGTTATCATTTTATGGAATCCAGTGTTGGTGCAGCAGCAGATGTATCCATACACTAGGACCCTGAATTATGATTTCTAATTCAATTCACACAAATACTAATTGTGTGTGTGTTACGAAGGGTTTTATTTGTGATATTTCTAAGTCATCTCACTAGCTATAACTTATTGACTGTGTCACACCTATTTCTTTTTAGGATGCCTCCATTCAGACAGCCAGCTAGGGTCTGGGAATAGTACGCGATGATAGGCCACCGACTGACGAGGCCTGAGTGCAGGGCCCTTTATCAGTAGTGGTACCAGTGGTACCATTACCTGTTGTTCAACCATTTTCACTAGCCCCAAAAGCAGAGGGTGCATGCCACTTGAGTACATTGCACAATTTCCAGCGCTATAGGCCACTGAGGTTCTGGGGAGAGATAGACCCACAAGCGGCTATGGATTCGCTGGAGGCCGTAGTGAGAGTCTTCTGATTGGTATAGACACCATCAGATCTCATGGTGATCCTTTCCACTAGTCTTCTATAGTCAGCTGGTTGGTAGATGGTGGAGCATGATGCTCCGGGTTCATTTTGAGGTGACACTTCTCTCAATAGACTACGAGAGGATGTTTCAGGCAGAGTTTGTCTCGGAGACTTTTCGCGCAGTGCGTATATAGGAGATTCTTCATCTACAGTAGGAAATCATGACTATGGCTCAGTACTCAGCGAGGTTCACCAACCTATCATGATACTCTAATGATATGGTGTGGGACCCATTATTTAGGGCCCAGACCTTCGATTAGGGACTCAGTGTAGGTTTCGAGTGCAGCAAAAGCGCATTGGTGGGTTTGTGCAACTTTAATTTTAGCGTTAACAATGATCAATTTGAGATCTGTCATAATGTAAAACGACAGGTCTTCATAATAGAATGAAGAATGAAGAAAAAGAGGGAGTATTAGAACCATAGAGATAGGATCATCATATGTTGGTTATAATTAATTTAATTAATTAACAAGAATTACCTTGATGGAATTCTTTCTTCATGGATTCCTTCGGTCATGATCTGGTGTGATCTTTCACTGCATCCTATAATCCAAGTATATGATTCCTCTAGCGGTGATCCACACATTCTCTACATATCTCTAGACATCTCTGAAGGGATATCAAAGTTTTATCATGGAATAAACATCACTTGCGATGTCCGCCTTCGATCGCCTTGATCCGGTGGTGGTGGATCTCTCTCAGTCTTGAGATCATTCATAGAGGAAGGAGTTATTTCGGCCTTTAGAGAACTCTCCTGAATTGTTGTGCCCAACAATTCACTCTGGAAAAGTTTAGTGGTTGTGAGGATATTTATAATCAGGTTTTAGGTTATAGAGTTATGATAATAAATAAACATGTTATGAATTTTATTTATTTCATTAACTCTTATTGAAAACCCCCATGTCGAATGATTAACTCCTTGACATGCGCCCATGCTGATTATAATAAATATCATTTAATAAAATGATATTATTTCCACAAAATCCCGACTGGAAAAACTACACATCGTGTAATCATTAATACACAGCATGTACTCATTTTCCATAAAACTACACGGCATGTATATTCAATATACACGACATGTTCTTTTATTTTCCATTTTTCTTTATTTCCTCCACCATATTTATTAGAAGTTGAGTTATGGCTATTTATTTCTTAAATAAATTTAGCTGCATTACTCGCTAATAAATATATATTATTTCACCCACAATATATTCTCTAAAATAACTACTGTCAAAATAAATGTGATCAGGCATCCTTAAATAATTATTAATCCCCATTTGTGAATAATCATAATTTAACTTGTTAAATTAATATTTGTCTAAGATACATGGACACCCTTAGTGTGTGACCCTCTATGACTCTTTCTCAATGGAATTTGTTGGAGTATGCCTAAAGTCCAAGGTTAGCATCTAGCAGCACCGCAAGGTACTCATAGAGAATGACGTTAATGCCGCAATGACATGCCACCTCATATGAATGCTTTCCGTGTAATATAATCCATTTGTCGTGACATCTCGAATCAAGTGGGTTTCATGCTAGTGCCATCAACCCATGTGCTCGATTATTCTTACTTTGACATTCGAGAATTGAAATTTCTCATTCCTCACCATGGTCATGGATTTATTTAGGCTATATCAATTACATAAAAGGGCCTGAGATATCTACTTCCATTATAGAATAGAAGGGAAAAATCCTTTCTCACAATATCTATTATTGCAGTATTACTTGTGATGCACCCAATGTATCCTACATCACTACAAGTAGTGTTTCGCCACAGTTTTCATCAATACATCTAATTTCATGAGTTGTAATACCCATTAATAATAAACATAATGTCTATGGACCAATACACACGTCCTCATATAGTAACATCCAATGACACTATGAAATGTGGATTTCCTACTAGAAGGTCTTGTTATCATTATATCCTTTAGGATATTACCAAGGGTGAACACCATGAGAAGGTACCTCAATGTTTAATGAGTCCTCACCCCTAATAACCTTTATTATTTGTGTCCCCCAAATAACATCATCCATCCATAGAACATATATTCAATAACAGTGTTTTGGCACTTCCGGGTTCTCATCATAGCAGGGGTCATCTTTGACCCTTTAATGTAACAACTATCCTTAAGACATCATCACATGCATTATCAAGTAGAAGAACAATCAAGATTTGATTTTGTGTTCATTTAATGAATAAAGTACAATGTAGTTTGTTCTAGGCCACAAACTCAAACAGACTCCCACTTGGACCAGAGCCAACTGCTAACAACCATTAACCTCCTAGCTCTCACATGATATTCATTCTTCTTGTTGAGATAGTCCTTTAGTCATGGGGTCCAACACATTCTCTTATATGGACACTCTTCTCACTTCAACTTCACCCCTTTGATAGAAATCCCTCAAGAGGTGATACTTTCAGAGTATGTGCTTTCTCCATTAATGTGACATTTGTTCTTTCACAAGATCCACCGCTGCAGTATTATCACAATAAAACGTGATATGATTTTTACTACTAGGCACCACATGAAGCACCTAGACAAATCAAAGAATCCAGATAGCTTCCTTGGCTGTATCAGAAGCCACAATATATTCGGACTCCACTATAGAATCAGTGACAACTAGCTTCATTGAACTCTTCCAGCTCAAAACTCCTCCATTGAGACAGAAAACATATCCAGATTGCAACTTTAGATAATTTTGATCTTTCTAAAAACTAGAATCATCATACCCTCTGATGACAAGCTCCTATTCTCCTCCAAACACCAGGAATATATCCTTAGTTCTTCTCGGATACTTAAGGATAGGCTTAATAGTAGTCTAATGTTGTTCTCCTGGATCTTCTTGATATCTTCCAACCATGCTCAGTGCATAGGCAACATCATGACTGGTACATAACATGGCATAGATGATCGATCCTATAGCCAAAACTTATGGGATATTACTCATTCTATCTTTCTCCTGTTGTGTCTGAGGACACATTTTCTTAGAAAGATGTAGCCCATGTCACACTAGAACCAATCCCCTATTGGATTGTTCCATTCTAATTATCTTTAGTATCTGGTCAATATAAGTACTGTAACATAGTCCAAGTAGCCTCTTGGATCTATCATGAATGATCTTGATCCCAAGAATGTGGACTGCTTCTCCTAGGTCCTTCATGGATCAGCCCTTGTTCAACCAGTCCTTAACTGACTCTAAGACTGGTATGCCATTTCCAAAAAGAAATATGTCATCAACATATACTACTAGGATAACAATCACATTCCCATTAAACTGCTTATAAACACATGGCTCGGATTCATTCTTAATGAAACCGAATTTCATTATGGGTTTATCAAATCAAATGTTCCATGACATAGATGCTTGCTTTAATCCATAAATGGATTTTTGTAATTTGTAAACCTGTTTGGCTTCACCTAGTGTCACAAAACCTTCTAGTTGTGTCATATAGGCATCTTCCTGAGGGCTGCCATTATGAAATGCCATTTTGACATCGATATGCCAAATATCGTTGTCATGGTAAGCTGTTATGGAAAGTATGATTCTTATCGATTTAAACATGGAAACCTGCAAGAAGGTTTCATCATAGTCAATTCCGTGACGATGTTTGAATAATTTAGCCACTATCCTTACTTTATAGGATCTAACATGACCTTCCAGGTCTTGTTTTCTCTTGAATACTCATTTTCATCTAATAGGCTTTACATCAACTGACTCATTGACCAAAACCTAGACTTGGTTCTGATACATGGAATCCTTCTCAGAATTCATAACTTCCATCCATATTGCAGCTTCGGAGCTTTCTACTACTTCCATGTAAGAGAGATGTTCATCATTGTCCAAAAAAAAATGATTCACCATCCTTAGTTACTAGTAAACCAAATCTCTCTGGTTCCCTTATCACTCTTGAACTCCAACACAGTACTTCTGTCTCTGGAACCTCTTCCACATGGACATGTGGAACTTGTTCTTGTACCAACTCATGTGTATCTTGAGCAACAACTTCATCGAATTCAATCTTTCTCATACTTTCAATATTGAGGATATGCTCCCTCTCAAGAAATAAGGCTTGACTCGTGAAAGTCACTTTCTTGTCTGAAGGGTTATTTAGGTAATACCCTTTCGTTTCCTTAGGATATCCTATAAAGATACACCTCGTACCCTAGGGTTCTTGTTTGTTGCCCGATAATGCCTTAACAAATGCAATGCATCCCCATACATGTGTATGCGATAAAATGGGTTTCTTTCCATTCCATAACTCAGAGGGAATTCCATTTTCCACCTTAGTTGGTACATGGTTCAATGTGTATGATGCAGTTTGTAATTCATATCACCAAAAGGATAATAGAAGATCTGCATGACTCATCATTGACCTCACTGTGACCAACAAGGTGTAGTTGCTCCTTTCACTAACATTGTTCCACAATGGTGTATAATGAGGAGTGAGCTGAGACAGAATCCCAGAATCCCGTAGAAGATCGATGAACAATTGGTTCCGATATTCTCCACCTCGATCTGATCGAAGTTTCTTTATCTTCTTACCAAGCTGATTCTTTACTTCATTCTTGAATTCCTTAAATTTCCCTAAGGACTCAAACTTATACCTCATTCAGTAGACATATCCATATCTACTTAAATCATCAGTAAAAGTAATGAGGTAAGAATATCCACCTCTAGCTTCCACTAGAAATGGCGAACATACATCCATGTGTACCAATCCTAGCAGCCTTGTGGCCCTTTCACCATGTCCACCAAAAGGAAGCTTGGTCATTTTAACTTATAAACAAGTGTGACATATATCGTGTGATTTTAGATCAGTAGAGTCTAAATAGCCATTTTGGCATAGCTTTCTCAATCGCTTCTCATTTACATGACTGAGACGATAATGCCACCATTAGGTGATGTATGAGTCATGTGAGTGTTTTTCGTTATCGATTTCCAACACTTGGTTTTCATAATTTAATACATACAAACCATTATTTTAATGTTCCATACCATAACACATGTTATTATTATAAAAGAGACAACCCTTATTTCCAAACATGAAAATAAATCCATCCATATACAAACAAGATACAGAAATTGTGTTCTTGGTAACACTAGGCACATAATAAGAGTTATGTAAAACCAAAATCATCCCAGTAAGCAATGAGATGTGGTAATCACCAATGGTCAATACAGCCAGCCTTGCACCATTGGTAGCTCGAAGATCCACCTCTCCTCTAGAAATCTTTCAAAATATACTTGGTTCCTGCATTTGAATACAAATGTGAGCCCCACAAGCTGTATCTAATACTTGATGTGTTGAAATAAAAATATTACACTCGATAACGAACACACCTTTAGTGTCCCTATGCTTCTAGGTTCAGTTCCTCTTCCAGTGGCCTTGCTTGACACATGAAAAATATACTGCCTTTCATTCCTTGCACTGCCTCTAGATATTCCCCTTATTAGAAGGATGATTCTCGGGGGCTTCATACAGTTTATAAGTCTTTGGCCCTTTTTCCTTGTCCATCCTTTTCATATTCACCGTATAGACTACGGGTTTGTCACACCCCACAACCTTATCTACCTGGAGAATCAAGGTCAAATGTTTTGATAGTCTCTTCTCATTATTTCTCATGTTGTAGTTGGAAATAAATCTTGAGAAGGTCTTGGACAGGGAATATAGGATGATATCTATATGCAACTCATCCAAGAATTTAATCTCTATGAAGTCCAGACATTTGGTGTAAACAATATGCTTGCCTACATGAGGCCCAGCTGGAAAGACTCTCCATTCATAGTTGTAAACAAAGCATTAGAGATCTCATATCTATATTTTCTTGATTTCTCTTGGTAGATATCATTAATGTGAGACATCATGTTATACACATCCATGTTTTCATGTTTCTTCAAGAGCTTATTTGACATGGCTGATAGCATGAAAAATTGGACATCTGTGACATCGTCCATATGTTTTCCATAGAGGGATATTTCCTCATCACTAGCCTCTTTTCCAGGTGCAACTTCAACAATCTCTTCCAGCACATACAATTTTCTTTCATGGTGAAGGATGATGTGTAAACCACTCTGCCACTCTTGGAAATTGGTGTCTGTGAGAAGTTTTTCCTTCTCAAGTATGGTTCGCAATGATATGTTTGAAGTCATTTTTCTTGGAATTTCTACAAATTAAGATGAGCAAATGTTTACTAATTTACAATAGAAACTGAGACAAATAAATAAAAAAATACTTATTAGTCTCCCAATATTTTATCAAAATCCAATATCCCTCACCATTGACTTCAGAATGTTTTGTTGCCTGAATATTCTATTGGCAAGGTTCCATATTTCCCTTCGCATTACCCCAAATAGGGTTGGTTAAGAAACATGAAGGGTTTTAGGTAGGCATTGTAAATTCCAACTGCATTAACTCACAACTCCTTGATCCACTAAGTGGACTCCCCAATCCTGAAATCCTTTTATTTTGGATTTCCTCAACCTTTCCTCTTAGTCACACCAAGTCTTATTGTGGCAGTCAACCTTGATGCGAACGAATTCAAGTCATCCCAAAACCTTGAATTAGAATTCCTCGATAATTGAAATCACCCCAACTAGGGATGGTCATGCAATTTTAACTATGGTTCAATTCTAACCAAGATTATGGAAGGCTATACCAACATAATATTTCTCTGAGGGATTTTATCATTATACATAAATTTCCAATTTATTATCTTTGTTTACATGCTTGTTAATATTATGTGGGATATAATTATTTGATTAACCATGTCTAAGATAATATTTACACATAAACCTGTCTTATTTTAGTTCCATCTTGCATGCTCATTTAATTCATTAATTGTGTCATCGTGAAAACACACCCAAATAAATTTAAACCATGAAACTGACAGAAATAAAAAATGGTATGATAATGAGATTTTTTATTGGTTTGTTTATCTATAATTTGATAAACTATCCCAAGGCTTAGGGGAGAAACACCTTGAACCTTTCCAGTTCGTGTTTACATCTTTCAACATATCCACCTTTGTATCACCTTGGATTGGTTTCACCTTGGTTCTTGACTTGATCCGCCTCCACTAGCTTGGGAGCTCCATCCATTACATATTAATTTTTCTCACACATAGGTGAGGGGTAATAATGGGGATTTACCTAAAATAATCCTTGGGAATAAAGCCCCTACATATTAATGAGGATATAGCTCGCAGGACAACAAATTTAATTAAAAGAAACCATTCACATACAAAGGTCTCGGTCTATCTCATGATCATCCATACATGCAAAGATATTTACGAATAAATAAAACCATCATTCAATTATTTAATCATTTTTATTTAAGTTAAGTCATGCTTGAATAAATTAATTATCTTTAATTAATTAATCCTTTTATCATAAATCTTTTTTATAATTTCCTTGAGATTCTCATCCATCATAATGTCAAATAAATTAAAATTATCCTTGTACGTAACTTGTACCTTGGAGTCAACCCATTGAATTCCTATTCATTATGAAGATGTTAAATTAATCACATATAAATATAAAACATCTATCCCGTGTTGTGCATCAGCTTTACGCCTGCACTATGGTACACGTATCAAGGGTTTGTATAATATAATAATAAATTTTAATAAACCTGTGTAATTTCGGTGAGTAGACGGTGTGTAGTTCCAACTACACGACATGTACTTTTCTTCACCATCCATTCAAAGTACACGCCCAAGGAAATGGCATATAGATGTAATTCTGAAATTTTTGGAGTACACGGCGTGTTCAGTTGGACACACGCCCTGTAGTATCAGCGTTACATGGTTTCCAGCTAGACAAGACGTGTACGAGTTACACGGTCCAATCCCAGCCAGAAGGGACTACACACCTTGTTCAGTTGGGCCACACAAAATGTAATCTGGAAACCATGTTCCAACTTTTCCTTATCAAAAAATGGTGTAATAAATGACTTAGATAGGATCAAATACACGGCCTGATTTGGCGGACCAGATCGATGCATTGAACCTAGACTACACTACGTGTACTTCTGAATACACGCCGTGTATTCTGGTGTTGTATGGCCAGGATTATTTGGAACCTCTGTATGAGTTCCTATATTTTATTTTAATCAAAATTATAATAAAATTTTGTTTCTGTTAGGTGAATGAGAAACGAGAGGGGAGAACCAGATCTCAAGATTCATATTTTTAAGAATAATGAACATGAATTAAAAAAACTAAATTATTAAACGCATAAATCACCAATGAAAAACTGAATAAATATAATCAATGATATGAACGCTCTGATACCACTTGTAGGTTTCGGGCGTAGTGAAAGCGCATTGGTGGGTTTGTCCAACTCTAAATTTAGCGTTAACAACGATCAATCTAAAATCTTTCACGATGTAAAATGACAGATCTTCATAATAGAACGATGAATGAAAAACAAAACAGGGTGTCCTGGAACCATATGGATAGGATCATCAAATGTTGGTTATAATTAATTTAATTAATTGATAACAATTAATGTTATGGAATTCTTTCTTTGTTGATGTCTCTGGTCATGATCCGGTGTGATACGTTGTTGCATGGTAGAATCCAAGTGTAGTATTCCTCTAACAGTGATCCCCACATTCTCCATGTATCTCTAGACATTGCCAATGGGATATCTGGGTACTATCATAGAAGAACCTTCACTTGCGATGTCTAACTTCTATCACCTTGATCTAGTGGTGGTGGATCTCTCTCTTTCTTGATAGCATTCATGAAGGAAGAATTTCTTTTGTCCATGAGAAAACACTCCAGAATTGTTGTGCCCAATGAATCTCTCTCGAAAAGTGTTGGGGTTGTAAGAATATTTATAATCCAGTTTGAGGTTATACAGTTATGAAAATAAATTAACGCATTACGTGTTTTATTTATTTCATTAACTCTAATTGAAAACCCCCCATGTTGAATTATTAACACCTTGACATGCTCAAATGATGATTATAATAAATATCATTTAATAAAAAAATATTATTTCCTCAAAATTCTGACTAGAAAAACTACACGTTTTGTAATCATTAATACACAACGTGAACTTTTTTTCCATAAAACTACATGGCGTGTATATTCAATATACACGACATGTAATTTTATTTTCCATGTTTCATTATTTCCTCCACCATATTTATTAGACCTTGAGTAATGGCTATTTATTTCTTAAATAAATGTAACTGCATTACTCACTGATAAATATATATTATTTCATCCACAATATATTCTCTCAAATATCTAGTTTCAAAATAAATGCGATCATGAATCCTTAAATAATTATTAAACCATATTTGGAAATAATCTTTATTTAACTTGTTAAATTAATATTTAACATAGATACATTGACACACTTAGTGTGTGACACTCTAGGCCTCTTTCTCAGTGGTATTAGGCAGAGCCTGCCTAAAGTCCAAGGTAAGCATCTAAAAACACACCAAGGCACTCATAGAGAACGAAGTTAATGTTGCAATGATGTGTCACCTCATATGAATGAATACCGTGTAATATAATCCATTTTTCATGATATCTCGAATCAATCGGGTTTCATGCTAGTGTCACCAACCCATGTGATCGATTATTCTTTCTTTAACATTCTGGAATTCAACTTTCTACATTCCTCACTATGGACATGGATTTATTTAGGCTATATCATTTCCATCAAAGGGCCTGAGATATCTACTTCTGTTATACAATAGAAGGTACAAATCCTTTCTTTCAATATATATAATTGCAGTATTACTCGTGACGCACCCAACGTATCCTATATCACTGCGAATAGTGTGTCATCCCAATTTTCTTGAATACATCTATGTGTGCATGTTGTAATACCCATTAATAATAATCATAAATTCTAAGGACCAATACACACATCTGCAGATAGGAACATCTAATGACACTATGAAATGTGGATTTCCTATTGGCAGGTCTCGTTCTCATAATATCCTCTTGGATATTACCATGGGTGCACACCATGAGAATGTGCCTCAATGTTTTATGAGTCCTCACCCCTAATAGCCTGTATTATTTGTTTCCCTCAAATAACATCATTCATACATAGAACATATATTCAAGAACAGTGTTAATGCACTTCCAGGTTCTCATTATAGCAGGGATCCGTTATGACCCTTTAATCAAACAGTTATCCTTAGGACATTATCACATACATTTTCAAACAAAAGAATAATCAGGATGTGATAAGGTGTTTATTTAATGAATAAAGTATAAATTCATTGGTTATAGTCCACCAACTCCAACACTCAAGAGGGAGATCAGGGCATCGATGATTTCTCTCAGCCTCTCGACATAGGTGTGGGTGTTAGAGCGAGCCCTCATAGTGGGGAGTTTTCTTGTTTAGTAGTCACCAGTAGTGAGACCCACCATTGGGAATCACGTAGCAGAGTCTTATATTGATGATAGTAAACAAATGTCATAGAGGACTAAGATGACAACACCTACAGGTGGACGTCGTCAGTATTTAGGGTCAGTTGTGTGGGGCATCGAAGACAGAGCCAGTCAGGCGAGGAGCATGCAGTGTTACACATATAGCAGGCATGGTCACACGGCTCGTGACTGCCCGACCCGTCATAAGGATGATCAGTAGATGTTTGAAGTACCTCCCAGGTAGAGATAGCAGTTCGACTGAGGGGGTTCGCAGGGAGTATGTTGATGTGGTAGAGGAGCAGGTCGTGTAGCTGGTGGTGGGTGACGATTTGAGGTGTTACCGCCACCACCTACTGGTGGTCCACCCCGACCACAGGGAGTAGGTGGAAAAGGGAAAGATCATCTCTAGGAAGAGAAATCCTATGACCATGGTGCTCTGGATATGATACAAGGTATGATATATGTCTAATCCACCTTAGTTTCAGTACTTATAGACACAGGTTCCAGTCATTATTTTATTTCCACAACCCTTGTTTTGATCTCAGAGATTCTGAAAGAGTTTTTGGCTTGATCTTTACGTCTAGAGACTCCTACAGGAGAGGATTCGATGATTACACACTGGTTCTAGTAGTGTGAGCATACACTAGGAGGTGAGAGCTTTGGCTGGGATCTCCTAGTAGCGGTGTCGAAGCCTTACGACATCATCTTGGGTATGGACCAGTTATCTATAGTCCATGCTCAAGATGATTGTATTAGGCGGAATGTGTGTTGTGTTCAACCTAATAAGACTAGGTTTACCTTCACCGGGGAGAAGAGAGCATTTTTAGTAGATTATTGACTTACCTGGAAGAGATTGTATCTGATCACTCATCAGTAGGCAAGCCTTACCCTCGGAGTAGTTGATGTGGAGAATTCGAGCTATCTTATAGTTGGGGGCCAATACGCAGATGTCTTCCCTGATGATGTTTCAGGACTACCTATTCGTAGATAAGTGGACTTGTACATTAACTTGTACCCTGGGATGGAACTAACATCTACACCAGTGTATCGGATGGCTCCCATGGAGCTTTGTGAGCAGCCAATACAGTTGGGTGACTTACAGGGGAAGGGGTTCATCTGGCCTAGTGTTTCTCCTTGGGTAGCCCCAATTTTGTTCTCCAAGAAGGCAGATGGGAGCTTGAGACTATATGTTACTATCGGTGCCTAAACCAGGTGATCGTGAAAAACAAGTACCCACTCCAGTGGATTGACGAACTCTTTAATCAGCTGAAGAGATCACGGTGGTTCTCGAAAATAGACCTCAGATTAGGCTATCACCAGCTCAGACTACGAGATGAGGACATGTAGAAGATGGATTTAAGATTTTGTTATGGACACTAATAGTTATTAGATATTCCATTCTGTATATCAAAAGCTCTAGCAGTGTTAATGGGACTCATGAACATGATCTTTTAGCCATACCTTTATCTCTTTGTAGTAGTCTTCATTGATGACATTCTGATCAACTCGCCTAATGAGGAGGAGCATACCTATCATTTGTAAATGGTTCTGGACACACTATGAGAGCACCAACTTTTTGTTAAGCTCTCGAAGTTCCAGTATTGGATCCAAGAGGTTCACATCCTGGGAAATGTCATCTAGGAGCTTTGAGTTGCGTTGGATCCTGCAATGATTGAGGAAGTACTTTCTTTGGATCCACCCAGGTGTGTGACTGAGGTTTTAAGTTTCCTGGGTTTGGTCGGATACTACCAGATCTTTATACAAGACTCTTATAGAGTTTCATCACCTTTATCAGCATTGATGAAGAAGGGGAAACCCTTCATGTAGTCAGAGATATGCCAGTAGAATTTTCAAGAGCTGAGGAAGAGGCTGACTAGTGCCCCCATCATGGGGCTTCTGGAGGAAGGTGTTGGGTACTTAGTCTTCTATGACGCATCAGGGATTGGGCTTGGATGTGTCATGATTCATGAGTGAGCAGTTATCACATATGGTTCTTGACAGCAGAGACAACATGAGTAGAACTACGCTACCCATGACCTATAGTTAGCAGAAATGGTCTTCAAAAGAATATATGGTGACATTACTTGATGGGAGAATGTTTTACAGTGTACTCTAATATAAGAGACACAGGTATATCTTCTCTCTAAAGGACCTGAACTTGAGATAGCGACATTGTCTTGAGTTTCTCCCAGACTATGAATTCGAGATATTCTATACTCCTGGGAAGGGGAACATTGTAGATAATGCACTCAGTAGGATATCTGGTATACAGCAGCTAGGGGAGGCGACGGAGCAGCTGGCCGCTTTGTATATATCCTTTGTGGATCAAGATAAAGCATCTTTTCTTCAATCTATTACAGTCACTCCCCTACATCTTTAGTGAGTCAGGGATGTACAGCGTGGGGACACTAACTGCAAGGATCAACATGCTCATATATCTATAGGATAGAAATCTGATTTATTTTTTGAATGTGGGGAGAACATCATCCTTTTCAGAGGATGTACCATGGTACCAATGTCACTTCCGGAGGGATTTTTGAGGGAGTTTCACACATCACCTCTAGCGGTACATCCAAGAGTGGTGAAGATTTACCAAGATATCCGATGACAGCACTAGTGGATGGGAATGAAGAATGCAGTAGTAGATTTTGTCTCTCAGTGCCTCAGTTTTCAGCATGTGAAGGCAGAGCATCAATTACCAGAAGGCTTAGTTCATCCTTTATAGGTCCTAGAGTGGAAGTGGTAAGGGATATCCATGGACTTCGTGACAATACTTCCATGTACATCCAGTGGTCATGATACTATCTGGGTGATTGTCGACTAACTCACCAAGTCAGACCACTTCTTACCAATCCGAGAGCAGGGTACAATAGAGAGTTTAGGATGCCTCTATTTGAATGAGATTGTGTTGATACAAGGAGTACCCTCGACGATTTTCTTCGATCGTGATGCATGTTTCACTTCCCGACTATAGAATGGGTTTTAGGAGGCTTTTAGGATGCTGGTTCATTTGACCACTACCTTCCATCATCAGATGGATGGCCAAACTGAGTGGCCTATTCATACCCTCGAGAACATGCTTCGTGCTTGTTCCCCCAACTTCGGTCGTAGTTGGGAGGATCACTTACCCTTGGTAGATTTTTTATTCAACAACTACTATCACTCCATCATTGGGATGGAACCTTTCAAGGAATTGTATGGGCAACCTTGCATATTTTCTTTGTGCTGTAATGACCTAGGGGAGTCAGCACTCATGGGATCATATATGGAATGGGCTACCACGGAAAAGGTGCAGATTATCCAGGAGCAGATGAAGACTACACAGACCATGCATAAGTCTTATGCCGACAGGAGATGGAGACCTCTGTATTTCGAGTATGGTGACCACATCTTTCTTTGGGTCTCACCCAAATAAGGATTGTGGAGATTTGGCCAGGCCGCATGTTATCTATTAGGTTCATCGGACCCTTTCAGGTCCTTAGTAGAGTTCGCGAGGTGGCTTACAGCCTAGCACTTCCCCCTCAGTTTCAACTGGTGCATGATGTTTCCCACATATCCCAGTTGAGGAGAAATGTGCATGACCCATATCACATCGTCGACCATAGATAGATGGACAATGATAATGGGTCAACATTTATGGAGGTTGCAATAGAGAATGAGGATCGACAGGAGAGAGTCCTTTATGGGTGGTCGATACCTTTGGTGTGCATGCGTTGGTAGCACAGGAACCTCCAGGAGAACACATGGGAGTTGGAGGATTATATTCTTTCTCAGTACCCCCACATTTTTTCCTAGTTCTTGTGATGTGGATTTTGGGGACACTAAGCCATGAGGTGGGGAGAATTTAAAGACCCATAATTTTCATGTTAATCTTTTTTAATTATATGGGAATTTTATGAGTCCGCGAAAATTGATGTCACATGATTCTGAGGCCTGGTGTGACCAGAGTGAATTTATGAAAAAAAATTAGGTACGTTTAATAAATGTACAAGTAGATTTTTGTAACATTTGAACCATTTTTCCGAATTGAAATCTGAGGGCACCATTGAACTCACAACACCTGTATTCACTTAAGGAGACATCCACATCAACTATAGGAGGAGGAGGGTGAATGTTAGTTTTCGTGTTTTTCGTTTAAATAAAAATAAAATAAGGAACAAGGATAATTTTATTTTTGAAACCTCTCTACATGAGTTATGGAAGTGGGGACCACCATAACTAGAAAACTCCCAATTTGATTCTAGTGTTGGGGAACACCTAAACCACTCTTTAATGTGGGGAAGTATCTGGGAATTATCCCATTTTATTGTTCCAACGCAATACAATAAATTGTTCCAATTAATTGTAAAATTTATTAAAATGTGTCAACTTTAATTTGATAAACTTATTTTCATTAATATTGGATTCTCACTTCATGGTTGGGAAATAATTGGAAAAGGGAGAGGATATTAGGGAAGAGCTTTTGGGAGGAACTCTTCTTCTCCAAAGAAGAACACTCCTCCAATGAATAATGCTCCTCCAATGAAGAACGCCTCTCCAACGAAGAATGAGGAACCAACCCTGAGCATGAATTTTGAAGCGTGTTGTGGAAGTGACAATCATTGGCAACCTCTTCTCCATCACCAATTTCATCTCACGACACATCAATAAACCATCAAGGTAGGGGTGTTTTTTGGTTATTCATCATTTATTTTTTTTCATGTTTAATCTCTAACCATGAGTCGCTTGCTACCACACTAATGAGGAGGGTGCAGGCCAAATGAACATGTCCTGACCACTCCACAATCTGTGTGGTTTTTTATGCATTCTTCATGGAAGAGGAGGACAACGACAGGTGGGACTCAGGAGCGGCGGTCGGCACTCCGGCAGGCCATGACGAAGGTAGTTGCATTATTGTGCTGCCAGAGAAGGGTCGCAACCCATCGACCATGGCGGAGCAAGGGCGGTGGCCTGCACTCTGGCCGGCCGCATAATGGGGATGGCGGCATGCGTCCACACTGCCCGACGTTTAGGAGCCGCATCCTTGTGTCGCGGCGGTGAAGTCAGGGGGGCGGCTGAACCGCCTGTTGGTAGAGGCACGACATATGACCACGCCGCATAGTTGAGGAGGTTGGTCGTTCGGCCATTCATGAGCCCATCACGGGCCACCACACCGTGGGCTGCCACACTACGGGCCACCGTACTGCGGGCCACCTAGTGTGGGCCAGACCCAGCGGGCCGGGCTGGCCCCTATGGGCCAGGACGGACCCAGGGTTCCAGGTCGGATCCTGTGGGCTGGACTGGACCCAGTGGGTTGGGTCGGATCCTACTGGCTGGGTACGACCAAGGGCCAGACTCGGGTTGGGTTGGCCCAGGCTGGGTCATGCCAGGTCATTCTAACTAGGTCGGACCAGACCCAGACCCACTTCGACCCTTTTCGTTCTTTCATCCATATAACGAGCTTTGATCGTCAGTTTGAAAAACTGCCTGTAGTGATAGAAACCTTTAATCGAGATTTTCCTTTTTGTATACCCCACATGAGTTTTGGATGAAGTTGGAATATGACTGGGATGGATCGAACACAAATCCAACTAGGACCTCGGGACTAAAAGGCAAACAACTTACAGACCGGGTGTCTGATTGTTGCACCGTCTATTGTGTTGATTCCCCTTTTACGTGGCGGTCCTTTGGGATACTTCTTCATGGTACTTTTTGGTAGTTGGATTATCGAACTGTAGATTGAAGAGTGAACCCTCCTAGAATCATGTGTGCTTAGTGCGGGAACCCTATAGCAAGTTAAAACTTGAGAAAGGGATCTTATGTGGGTCTATGATTTGGGATACTACGTGGGTCTGTATTTGAGAGTCACACTTGGATCCGCTCCAAGAATCCTCATGGGACTACTCTATGACCCTACATGGGTATGTTTTACTAGGATACTTTGTGGGTATGATGATTTAGGATCCTACATTGATATTCCTCTTAACAGAGTAAGATAATTCAGTAGTTACATCTAATCATCTTTACTTCCATTCTTAAGTTATACCTTGTGTGATCAGAGCCTTTACCTTTGTTGTAATATTCTGTGTGGCATTACTTTATGGTAATATCCTTCATGGTGATACCTTTGTGGTAATCTTCTGTGTGGCATAGCTTTGTTGTACATACCAACATGGTGATAACTTTCTGGTATTCTTCTATGTGATGTACATTTATGGTACTTACATTCATGGTGATACGATTGTGGTATTCTTCTGTGTGGCATTTCCTTTGTCGTACTTACCTTTATAGTGTTACCTTCGTGGTATTCTCTCCATTGTGGAATAATTGTACTTTAGCTAAGGATTTGGGCCTTCTGTTTCCTCATGATTGAGATGGATACACTTGATTACTTAGGTATATATATGGGAATATACCTAAGTAGTTTTTCAGTTTTTTCATGCATTTTGGTTTATCCTTTGTGGATTTTGAGAGACCTTTCGGGGTCTCGGGCTCCCTACTAAGTATCATTATACTCACCCCTGCACGGGCTATGCCGAACCTTATTGTGTTTGGTGGAGACGATGGATTGTGCTGACAGAGGATAAGGGTACTAGGACTGGAGGTAGCTAAGAGATGGACATTAGACGAGGTGTACCGTAGAGATGACCATTCGAGAGATATACCTACCCTTCAGGTAGGGTCTTTGGAGGGTGTTCACAGGAGCTATTTCATTCTACTTGTACTTCTCAGTTTTCTTGTACTTTCCAGTTGGACATGTATTCTGGCCCCTTTTTCTATTGTACATGTTCTTTTACTATCCAGTTTACTTGTGTTTGTATCTTGTTGTTTTCTTGGTTGTGTGTACTTACAGGATATAAAGGCAATGCCTTCCCGGTTTTAGGTAATACACTATTGGGTGCTAGTCGCCAGCCCCTGGCCTATGGAAGGCGGGCATGGTGTAGTCACGGCATGGGCCCCAGGGGATGGGTTGTGAAAATATATCTTATAGGAGACCTCAATGAGAGTGTAGTTGATCAAGAAGTAGTTGAACACATCACAAATAATAAAATGATCACATGCCTTCAATAGGTGATTGCCCCTATAGTTCTCTCTTTATGATAGTGATTTCTTATATGTGACACCAATATTAAGGCATCAACATATATGTAAGAAAGTAATTATATCTAAAATATATGTATGATGGTTTCAACAATATGGGTGTATTTTTACTATAGAATAACATCTTGGACATTTCACTTAAAAATGATTTATGAATTATTTATTTCATGTTTATCATCTATAAATGTACATTCCCAATCATATAGATGTCATAAATAATATGATGATATGCTAGAGCCCAGCATATTTAACATGAAAAGGATTTTATAAATTGAGTACAAGATGATGAAGGTGGAACAAGGGAAAATATTTACACTTGTTCTGATCATGTAATTGAATGGATTGATTAAGGATGAATAATAAAAGAGGGATTTTAGTATTCATGCCCATTTCCCTATAATGCTCGAGAATCGTATTTGGATATTATTCTCTTGGATGACAATTTATTATTGGAAAATATTATACCGACCTCCATTTTTAGGTTCTTTAGATGTAAAATTATTTTTTAACGATGTGTGTTTGAAAAAATAATTTCATAATTAGAGTTATAGGGATTTATAGTTTGTTCAAGTTGATTTATAGGCCTTTTTTAGTGCACTTTTTTAACATAGTTATTCAAAACTATGATGTCCCTCTAAAAAATATTGTGGAATATGGAATAGTCACAATGGGAGAAAAACATTAAGACCTATATTTCATAAAAATGTGTGGTCTCGCCTAAAAAACCATAAAAAATACTATAGTGGAAAATATTTTGGTTGGTACATTCTGTGATAAACCATGTATGTTTTCCAACAATGATAGAATGTATTGCACGAATTTCACATTGAATTGGAAAACCATTATCAAAACTTTTTTGGATGATTCTATGATCCAAAAAATCCCATTTATGATCCATTAATTTCTAGTTTTCATCCATTATACTTCCATAAGTTATCCCTCCTGAATTTAGAGACTCCACTACCAAACCATTAAAAATTTCCCTCATTCCCTGCATGACTCTAGTTGATCCAAGTGTGTTATTGGAATTGAATTATGATATGTGATCTGAAAATCTCCATTGTACATGTTATTCTTTTCATTATACCCTTCTTCTCCTAGGTTTTATAATTTATCACACATGATGATGCCTAATCAATGGATTTCTATTCCATCTAATGATAAATTATTGAATCATTTCTAGGAAAATGTTGTATTTAGTTCATATGTAGATTCTTATTGATAAATCCAAGATCTATTAATGTTTGAAGATATAAAGATGTATATTTGTGTGGGAGATAATTTATTTACCTAGAATATTATTGAATATCATTTTCAAAGATTGATGACTTTTAGTTCAGATCTGTTTTAGGGATTCTTGGTGGGAGAGCTCTATTCGATAAGTGTTCAATGTGGATTTAGTAATGTATCTAAATGGTTTTTGGTGCATGTTGTCATCATTATTATTGTGGTAAGATCCTTACCACATAGGTTACTTCTATAATCATGTTGAAAATAAATTATTTAGAGGTTGGAATATTTTTTTGACCTTGTTTTATGGTTATTTCTTGAATTTGTGTTGGTGGTCTATGGGATACATATATGATGTTTGATTACAAGAGTATACCTTTTATCATTTTATCCATGTTTTATAGTGACAAAATTTACATATTAATTAGACTAATTATCATGATGAGATGTTATGTTTTTTCATATATGGTTTGCCATGATATATGTAATTATCATGCATTTAGATATATTTTACTACTATATGGAATTGGTGTACCATCATGATATTATTAACCATTAGTTGGGTGTGAAGACAATATTATGAAGATAATGATGGTATGCCTGAGCACATTGTGCATGGATTAGGGCCTTGATCCTAGAGTAAAAATAGTGACATTTAGGGGATTATGGAATTGTGGCCCAACCTCATACATTGTTTCTGGATACGATTTCCTTATGGGAAGACCTGAGGTAGTGTCGTGGTACATTAACCATGTGGATTTACCATGAGACAAATGGGTAATCAAAACCATTTGTAATCACATAAGACTTGTAGAATAGTGACTTTCATGGGATATATTTGGTTACCATTTTTTCAACCTTGATTCATGACAACCATTATTACTAAGTATCTGGAATGGAGTTAAGAAATGTATGGCCTGAGATCATTCAAACTTGGTTAGCACAAAATCATTGATAATATGGTTTTTTGTACTTTCATGAACATTTAAAGTCATTGTAGAATACACCTATTATTCAGGTTGATACATGATATGAACATAACATTGGTTTATATTGGAGTTAGTTCCCTAGATCCATCTTATTTGTAATTTATTATAGACATGTACCCAGTAGATGGATATTAAAAAACTCCTTATCACATCACGATTATTCTTCTACATGACACTGTATGTGATAATGTTCTAAAAGTAGTTGCCTCACTAAAAGGTCATAGTGGATCCCTATTATGATGACAACTCAAAAGCTCTATTACAATATTCATGAATAGATATTATATATCTGGATGATATCATTTGAAGGGACACAAATGATTCAGGCTATCAAGGGTGGTGAATCAAAGGACTTTGAGGCACCTCCTAATAGTTTATTCCCTTGGAAATGTCTAATAAGATGTTAGGAGAATGATACCCGCCAGTTGGAAATCCACATTTATAAGTGTCATTGGATTTTTCTATCTGAATACATGTGTATTGGTCCTTATACTATAATATTATAATTAATGTGTATTATGACTCACACACATAGATATGCGGGAAAAAACAGTGATGACATTTGTTTGTAGTGACGTATGATATGTTGGATGTGTCATAAGTAATATTTCATTAATGAATAATGTGAGAGAGGATTTTTCACTTCTGTTCCATAAATTAAGACGATATATCAAGCCCTTTGATGGAAATGATGTAGCCTAAATAAATCCATGGGCATGGTGTTCTATAGGTATGTTCAATTTCCTAGAAGTCAAAGAATGAGAAATCGAGCACATGGGATGATGGAACTTGAATAAATCCCACTTGATTGGATATATTTATTCAAAGTGATTATATTACATGGTAAGTGTTCATGTGAGGTGAAATGTTAGTGAGACATTAAATTATTTATCTATTGGTGCCTTGGCGTGTTGTTATGCACTATCCTTGGATTTTAGGATGCTCCACCAAATGCCACTATGTAAGAGGCCTAGAGGTTCACACACTAAGTGTTTCCAGTATCTTAGTAAAATAATATATTATTCATTATTTAAAAAGTTTAATAAAGCTTATTCCTAGTTTTGGTTTAATAGTTATTCATGGATGCATAATCTCATTTATTTAAACACTAGTTATTCGAGATAATATAATGTTATAGGAATAATTAATAAATATTTATTTACTATTTCGTTATTATAATATTTGTATATTTGTTATTGAATAATACAGTGATATTTATTAAATAAATAAATAGTCATTATTCAAGGTTCAATAAATATGGTGGAGTATTAGAGGACCAAATTAACTGTTGAGTGAGAAAAAATAATATTGAATATTACTTTATTAAAAAATCTTTAATTATAACACACACGATAAGTTCATGTCCGGAAATAATAATTTTTTTGTTATTATTTGACGCTAGAGTTTTTCTATGATAAAAAAATAATTAAGGAACTTGTAAAAATTATTTATTATTACCGTAGTATATTAAATACTCGATTATATAGTTCTCTTATTACCCAAGAGCTAGCCTAGTGACACATATTATGATTGTGCAGACAAAAAATGGAGAACAGCTCTCAATCCTAGAGAGTTATTTATTCTCCCAAAACACTCTCAAGAACAAGAGTGATCCTCCTCCACTAGATCAAGGAGAATGTTAGGGAATCAGTTCTCAAGGTAATCAAAGTTGTTCATCACAACTGCAAGGATCATCTATTCTAAAACACATAGAATCCTTCAGCGATGTATAGAGTTCTGTGGACGACATGTGGGTCACCACTAGAGGATATATACTCTTGATCTCTACAACATAATGATGTTACTCCTACAGATCTATGACCGAACGCATCAATGAAGAAAGAAGCTTGTTGGAGGTAACTCTTTAATTTAATTAAATTAATTATAAAAAAAATATGTTAAACCTATTTATTGGTTCCAAGTCTTTATTACTTTTTCTAAATCCCGGTTTCAATTCAGTGGATATTATCATTCATCAACAAATTCATCTCTAATTGTTCGTAGAATATCGAAATAATAAAAGTTGGTCACTATCCCTTCAACTCTTTCGCTATTCCCAGAACTGAAATGTGGTATTAGTGGGGGAATATTATTGTTTATAATTATTTAAATAATATATTTATTAATTACCCATTCTAATTTGTTATTTAAATTAATTTTTAATCATTATTTTTAATTTGAATTATGATATTTGTTTCTTCCTCTGGGGTTTCTCATAGGTTTAACATAAATGATTAATTTCCTGATTATATTTAAATTGAGGAGCTCATATGGATGTTCCAAGGGTTCTGTACAAGTAAAAAAACAGTACATTTTATGTAGTCAGATCTAAATGATGTTTCTTTCTGTTCTGTGTATCACGAGTAGTTTCGTTTTCTCAAGTCATGGGAATTTAGGACATGAGGTGTAGGTAATCATATATCATGTGTTGACTGGGACAGACCAGTACATGGTTACCCTATTACTCGTAGTCCATTTGAGTCGAGGTCAATCCATGTATCCTAGGCACGGATTTCCTGGCTGGTGATCATGTAATGTGGAGTCTACATATCATATGGCCCACAAGACATATCGTGTACTCTGAATATTTTCTAAGTACAACTCATACACTGTTTCTCCAAGAATGTACATTGGATAGATGGTGAGGAGGGTACACGCCATATAGTCGGATCTACACATTTTGTACATTTTCCAGATTTTACAGATTTAAAATTTATTATTATATTATGTAATCCATGAGACATTTACCTTCGAGTGGGTGTAATGCTATGACACAACATGTGATAGGTGTTTGATATATATATATATAACCATTTAATTAACATCTGTGTAATGATAAAATATCTACACATCATGTATGAGTTGTATTATAATTATAATTCTATGAGCATGATACATTCCGCAAATAATAAAGTACATACAATTATAATAAATGTTGGGTGGTTTTGGACATGTATTCTCTAGGTTACCTCTAAGGTACAAGTTTTGTACAGAGTAAATTTTAAATGAATTAATTATTTTATGTAAAATAATAATGGATGATAATATCAAGGAAATTTAGAAAAAGGTTTAAGATAAATGGATTGATTAAATAAAGATAATTATTAATCAATTCAAGAAAGATTTATCATAAATAAGAACAATTTACGAATTGAATTCTAGTTTTGTTAATTGTGTAATTCATTGCATGCATGTGAATGATCATGAGATAAACTATAAAATTGTATGTGATTGGTTTCCTTTAAATTTATTATTATATTAATTTGTTGGACTATGTTCCTTCTATCATTTTTAATATGTAGGGAATGTGTTCCCATGGTTTGTTTTATGTAAACCCCCATTTACCCCACACTTATGTGTTAGTAAAATCAAATGTAATGGATGGAGCTCCCTTACTAGTGGAGGTTGTTAAAGTTAGGATCCATGGTGAAACCAATCAAAGGAGATACAAATGTGGACCCGTGGAAAGCTGTAAACATGAACATAATCAGTTCTAGTTGTTTCTCCCCTAGGACAGAGTTATGTTTATCAATCTTTAGATAAAATAACCATTATAACAAGATCATGATCATTCCATATATTTTTTTATTTCAGTTGTATTGTTATTCATTATGTATTTTTTCTGTCATGATCACATAATTAATGATTTACAAGAATGCAATATATAACTTAGATAAAATGTCTTATGCATAAATTTTATCTAATACATGGAAACTCACTTAAGAGTTTTCCACTTAATATTAACAATGTGAAAAGACAATAAATGGAAATTTATGCATAAAGGATAAAATAAATCAATAAAATATAATGTCGGTGTATCCTTCCATTACATTGATTATAACTGAACAATTGTTCAATGTGCTTGACCAGCTGAATTTGGGGTGCTCTCAATTATCGAGGAATTATTATTTGATCTTTTGTATTGATGTGAATTAGTTTACATAAATGGTTTACAACCAAAGTAGGAATTTGTGTAACTGATATGAAAAGGAATATGAAATTGAAAATTAAGGATTTCAGGATTGGGTAGTCCACTCAATAGATCAAGGAGCTATGAGTTAATGCTGATTTAATTTAGAGTGCCTACCTTAAAAGATTCAAATTGCTTAACCATATAGAGATGGGGTAATTCTAAGTGTTATAGGGATCCTTTCCACTATAATGTCCAAGAAACAAGATAATCCAAAGAAAATGGTGACATCTATTGGATTTCGATAAAATAGTGGGATACTAAGGATTATTTATTTATTTATTTATCGTAATTTTATTAGATAACCTACTAAATCTCTGTTCATCTCAATTGTAGAAATGAAATTAAAAATGACATCAAATATATAGTTATGATCCATAGTGATGAGGAAAAACCTTCTCATAGGATCTAATTTCTAGGAGTGGAAAAGGAGACTTCAGGTCATCCTTTAATATGAATGGAAACTATATGTGCATGGAGAACCAGTTCTTGATGTTCCAAGAAATGAGGTGAGTGATGAGGATATCTTTGTATAAGAGAAACATCTCAATGATGGTACAAATGTTCAGTGACTCATGCTATCATCTAGGAAAAATGAGATCTTGAACATAATTGAGGAAATGTATTCTTATATCATGATGTCTCACCTTTAGTATCTCTATCAATAGAAGATGAGACAAGAGTGGTATGAGATATCTAAAACATTGTTCACCACTAATCTTGGAGACTCTACGCCAGTTGGGACACATGTAGTCAATCTTATTGGCTATATTGAGTGCCTAGACATATTTAGGATTAAATTCACTTATAATTTATGTATAGATCTCATACTATCATAAATTTATAATACCTTATATAGTTTTATTGTGAACTATTATATTATCAATACAGAGATGATTCTATCAGAACTTCTTACTATTGTTTTCCATGTGGATAAGGACATGGGGCATGAAAAACCTGAAGTCCTTATGGGTAATCAGAAGAGGAAGGATGATTGAAAGGGGACTATGGCTTATTAATAATCTAAAAAAACTAGATCGTCATCCATCCAAGTAGAAGAAGATCAAAATATAGTGTATGGAAAAAGGAAGCAGTATGTTTTGCATGTGGAATGTCTGGACAAAGGAAGAGGAACTGCACCAAGAGGCAAGGGGAATCGAAATATGAATTTTTTATCAAGTGAAATATTTTCATTTATACACATTGGGTATTATATATAGCTTTTGGTGATAAAATTTGTTTTCAAATGCAGGAACCATGTAGATTTTAGAAATCTATAGATGATAGGATGATCTACGAGATGGCAATGGATCGAGGCTGGCTACTCTTGTCATTATTGACTACTACGTTTCATTTCTGATAGGGATGATTTTGGTTTGACATCACTATTATTATGAACCAATTGTTACAAAGAAAATCAATTTTTGTATGATTTTTAGATCCATATGGGTTTATTTTCAATTCTGAAAATAAAAGTTGTTCATTTTTAAGGAAATCATATGTTACGGTGTGACTCATTTAAATAATTGTATGTATGCATTAATCTATGAAAAACAAGTGTTGGTAATCGATAAATAATAATGTTTAGATGACCCATATAACACCCCATTGTGGAATATTTTTCCGGGTTATGTATATGAGAATTGTTTGACAAAGATCTATCAAGATGGTAATTTTGACTCTTCTGAGCTAAAATCCTTGATAAATGTCATGCTTGTTTACAAGGTAAAACAACCAAATGCTATTATTCAGACAGGGTGAAAGGGCCATAGATCTTCTATAATTTGTACACACTAATTTATATAGACCATTTTTAGTAGAATCTAGAGGTGAGTAATATTACATCCCTACATTTACTGATTAATTGAGTATATATGGCTATATTTACTTAATGAGGTATATGTCTTAGTCCATTGAGAAATTAAATTAATCCAAGAATAAAGTAGAGAATCTTCTTGGTAAGGGGATAAATATGATTTGATCAAATCCTGGTGGAGAATATCTTAACCAAGAGTTCATCGATGTTTTATAGGAATTTGTTATTTTATCTAAACTCACTCTACCGTAAACACCAAAGTGGAATGGCTTTAATAAATGATAAATTGTACCTTGTTGGACATGGTAAGGTCGATGATGAGTCATGCAGATCTTCCATTATCCTTTTGGGGATATGAATTATAAAATACAAAATACAAATTAAACTATGTACCAACTAAGGTGGATAATATAAGTCCCTTCGAGTTATAGAGTGAAAAGAAACCCATTTTTTCATAGAAATGTGTATGGGGATGTAAGGAATTATTTATGGCTTTCTTTAGAAATAAACTAGTAACCTGAGGCTTGAGGTGTATCTTTATAGGGTATTCCAAGTAAACAAAGGGTTAATACCTATACAACCCTCTGTATGAGAAAGTAAATATCTCTATAAAATCTATCTTTATTGAGAGGGAGAACATCCTCAAAAGGGGTAGTAGGAGAATGATTAACTTCAATAATTTTGATGTTTATATACATACGAGTTGGTACAAAAACAATTTCTATAGGACCCTTTAGAATAAGTAGTTCATGAAATAATGTATTGAATAGGAGCTCAAGATAAGTAAGGGAACCTGAGAGATATGTTTTTATAGTCACTAAGGATGGTGAGTCATTATTGCTGGACAATGATGAAACTCTCTCCTACAATGTCGCATTAGAGAGAATAAAGGCTACTAGATGGCTAGAAAATATAAATTCTAAGATGGATTCCATGTATTAGAATATGGTTTGGGTTCTGGTCGATGTTCCTGTTGATGTAATGCATGTTTGGTATAAATGGGTAATCAAGAGAAAACTGGACATGAAAGGTAATGTAAGTACATAAAATGTAGGGCTAGTGGAAAAAGACTTTAAACGACATCATGGAATTGACTATGATGAATCTATTTCACTAGTATCCATGTTTAAATCAATTAGAATCATATTTACCATAGCATATTACCATTACTATGAGATTTTTCAGATGGATGTCAAAATTTCATTCCTTAACAGTAACCTTCATGAAGATGTATATATAACACAACTAGAATGGATTGTGAAACCAAGTGATGCCAAAAATATTTTCAAGCTATAGAGATCCATTGTTGGATTGAATAAAGCATCTAGGTCATGTAACATTAGATTTTATGAATCTATAATATAATTTTATTGCATTAAAAATGAATGTGACTCATGTGTTTACAAGGGGTTTATTGGGAATGTGGTCATTATTCTAGTAGTATATGTTGAAGACATATTAATTATTGGAAATGATATACCAGTCTTACAATCTGTTAAGGAAATGTTGAGCAGGTGCATTTTCATGAAGGACAAGGTGAAGTATCATAATTTCTAGGGATCATGATCAATCATGATAGATCTATGTGGCTTCTCATTCCATGTTAAAGTAAATATATTGACTAGATATTAAAGAGATTTAGTATAGAAGAATCCATGAATAGATTGGTTCCAGTGTCATTTTTCTTACATATATCTAAGAAAATGTGTCCTGATAAACAATAAGAGAATGATATAATGAGTAAGATCTCATTTTCTTTAGTTATACGATTGATCATGTATGTGATGTAATATACTATACTTTTTATTGCCAATACACATATCTTGGTAGCCAGATATTAAGAAGATCCAGAAGAATAGAATTTGGCTGCTATTAAGATAATCCTTAAGAATCTATAAAGCACTAAAGATATGTTACTAGTGTATGGAGGGGATGAGAAGATTTTCATCAAAGGGTATGACGATGCTAGTTTTCTGAAAAAATAGAATGATCTGATTTTTTCAATCGAGATATGTTTTCTATCTCAATGGAAGAGTTGTGAGCTGGAAGAATTCATAGCAGCCAATTGTTAATGATTCTATAGTATAGACTGAGTATATAGAAGCATCTATTGTAGCCAAATTTTTCATCTGTATTTGGAACATTGTCTTAGAGCTTGATTTGGTACCTAGTAGTAAAGACCCTATCACATTGTATTGTGATAATACTACAATGGTGGATCTTGCAAAAGAACCAAAGTCCGATCAACAATAAAATAAATACTTCGAATGTATCAACTCATAGGGGATTTCTATCAATGGGGTAATGTCATAGTGGGCATATTATCCACATAAGAGAGTGTGGTGGACCAATTGACTAAATACCTATATCATTGTAAGTGTGAGTATCATGTAAGAGAAATCGTACTGAAGGTTGTTAGCCATTGTCTCTAGTACATGTGGGTGACTTCTTGTGTTGGTTCTCGATAACCATATTTTTTGTACTTTATGAAAATGATTTATTAATTTTATGGATATTAATAAACTACTTATCACATCATGATTGTTCTTATGCATTACATTATAAGTGATAAGCTCCTCAGAGTAGTTGTTGCACTAAAATGTCATAGTGGATCCTTGCAATGATGAGGACCCATAAGTGCCATGAAACTATTCTTGAATATAGTTCTATTGATGGATGATATCATTTAATGTGACATAAATTGAAGAGGATATTAGGTGTTGAGACTCATAGTACTTTTAGTAACCTTCTCATTATGTACACACTTCGTAGTGTCAATGATGATATTATAATAACAGGGCCCACCAGTATGAAATCCAAATTTGTAATTTTCATTGGATTTCCCTATCTAAATTTTTTTTATTGGTACATAGATTTTATAAATATTAATATTTGGTATTATGAATTGTGAACATAGATATATTAGAGAAAAATATGAGTTAATATGTTCATAGTGAGGTAGGATATTTTGGGTGATCACTGGTAATACTGCATTAATAAACAATGAGAGAATGGATTTGACCCTTATATTCCATAATAGGTGTTAATATCTTTGGGCCTTTGATGGAAATTATATAGCCTAAATAAATCAATGGCCATGGTGTATTATAGGAAGGTTCAATTTATGGGAAGTCAATGAATGAGAAATCGAGCACATTGGTTGATGGAACATTTAAGCAACTCACTTGATTGGAGATATTATGACAAAAGGATTGTATTACACTATAAGCGTTCATATGATTTGAATTGTCAGTATGGCATTAACTTATTTATCTATGGGTAAATTGTTATGTTGTTGGATCCTATCCTTGGAATTTAGGAAGCTCTACCAAATACCAATGAGAAAGGCGCCTTAATGATTACACACTAAGTATTTCTAGTATCCCAGTTAAATAATATATTATTTATTATTTGAAAAGTTGAATAAAGAGTATTTCTTGTTGTGTTTTAATAATTATTCATGGATTACTGGTTGCATTTATTTTGACACTAGTTATTAAAGATAATATAATTTATGTAGAATAATTAATAAATATTTATTTTCTATTCATTGAATATAATAATTATATTTTTATTGGAGAATAATGCAGTGATATTAATTTAATAAATAAAAAGTCATTATTCGTGGTTCATTAAATTTGGTAAATTATTGGCAGACCATGTTAATGGCCCAACGAGAAATTGTAATATTGAATATTATTTGATTGAATAATATTTAATTATAACTTGGTAGATAAGCACATTTCCATAAATAATAATTTTGTTTTTATTATTTTATATGGGGGTATCACTATATTTAACAAATTAAATAATGCACATATGAAAATTATTTATTATTAAACTAGTGAATTAAATAACAAATTTTAATATTATATTATTAGTCAAGCACTATCCAAGCAACACATATTGTGGCTCTTCCCAATGAATTGGAAAAAAACTCTCAAACCTTGAGAGTTATTTCTTATCCAAAAACACTCGAAAAATAATAGTGATCTTACTCCACTAGATCAAGGTTAATGTTTTGGAAATAGTTCTCAAATAAATCAAAGGCGTACATGGATAGCACATGGATCTTCCATGATACCATCTAGAGACTCTTTTGGTGACGTCTATAGATATATGGACCACATGTGGATCACCACTATAGAAGATATAATATTGATCTCTATAATGAAATGATGGTACACCAATAGGTATCTGGCCAAACTCATAAAAAAACGAATCACTTTGCAGGTAATTCTTCAATTTAATTAAATTAATTATAAACAAAATATAAAGAACCTCTCTCCTGGTTCTATGTCTCTATTCCTCTGTCTAAATTCATGATTAAATTTAGGGAATACATTAATTCATCATCGTGTTGATCTAGTATTTTCTATTGAATATGTAAAAAATAAAACTTAGGAACTACCCCTTTAACATTTCTTCTGCACCCGGAACCTACAGTTTCCTCTAGGGTATATTAGTTAAAAAATACACAAGGTTATTGCTACACATATATACTTCTTATTTATAAATCCCAGTTATAGAAAGGTACTTGTGTTACATAGATGATGATAGGTCGTGGAGTGGGTATTAGTATCAGGAAGGACTCTAGAGGATCCCATATCATTTCTTGCATGTATCGGCTTATGAATGAATCTAGTGACTGGTGGTGTGGGTCTTCTTGAGTAATGGTGACACTAAATCCACCATAACAACAGACATACACTGATATAAAAAAATATAATAACCAGGAGTATAATGGAAAAAGATAATGTAAACACATTATAAAAATAATTTTCACTCATGTCATATAAATAAATAGTCTAGTCCAAAAATGCACCATGTCAAACCAATGTATTTCAGGTCGTGGTGTAATAATTATAATAACAATTGAAAAATAGAGCTCTATGAAATATAATAATTTTTTTGGATTCTTATTCTTATAGGAATATTTTCATAAAAAATAAGTGAGAATAATCATATGAATAATATATATATATATATGATGTTTTTTTTGGGGAAATAATGGGAAGGGATCTTAGATAGAGTTAAAATAAATAAAGTTACAATTGAAGAACATATTTATCCTTTTTCAAAAAAATGGGAATAATAATATTTTTGGTTGAAACAGCTAATATTGTAGTTCATGTTCCTAATGTAAAAAATAATTCTGCATAAAGAATATTAATTTTTTTGTGATATCATTATAATTTCAAGAGTAGGATTGACCATAATGTATTCACAATCTCAAAGAAGGGTTTTAGGATTCTATAGTAAGAGATAAAAAATAAATTTCATAAGAAGAAATATGAATATGGTATACATTGAATTTTCAATGGAAATTATTTTGGAAAACAATGAAGACATTTCTTTAGTTAGAAGAGATGATAGTTGATCTAATATTAATGAAAAAATATGATGTTTCATTGAGAAATAATTTTATGAATTCAATCTTATGGAGTAGAATATTATTATAATGAAAATATAACATAAACATAATTGAATGATTAAAATCCTAGGAGAAATATTATATTTTAAAAAAGAAATTTAAAGAGATGATGCCTTGTGTTGTGTCTACAGATGATTTCGATCAAATAAAAAAAATTTAAAATACCATAGGTAGATAGGTAAATCTTTTCAACCTTTTAGAATATATATTTCTTATTTTGGTATTGTAATAGAGTAATAGAGTTTGATAGAAAAAATTACTATTTCATCATACATTGAAATGTTCAATGAAATGATTACTTCATTGAAATGTGATACTTTATCTTTGGGTACTTTTCAACAATTGAATGGAGATTTTATTACTAATTTTATAAAATTAATGGTAAATAAATAAAATGAACTCAGAGGGATTGTGAGATACATGACATATATTTTACATTTCCTGGAGGATAAATTTTCTTATATAATAGTGATAATCATGGTGAAATTTAGAGAATTTAATTCAATTAGAAGTTTGTTATTGAAATTGGAGGTTAATTTAAATTATAATAATAAATAACAGATGCATATTCAAGGTGTAATTTATATTTTTTTATATCAAAATTTCTTATAAACCTAAATCATCATCTAAGGAATCTTAGAATAAAAGAGATAACATTTATAGAGGCATTGTAATGAGAATGGATGTTATAATTTAAAAATAACTACAAGTTGCACTAGTTTCATCTATTGTATCAGTAATTAAATTATCATAGTTATTAATTGTAAAGAATTTTATAGTTTATTATATAAATAATATAAACATGACTAAAAATATAATTTCTTTTATATAAAATATAAAAATGTTATTGATTGATTCATAATATTTTCAATGATTTATGTGTTGGAAATACCATAGAGATTAGAGTATCCTTATATTTAATTATAAATATATATATCCTAAAGAAAAATGTTATGGAATAGTTTTTCACCACCCTGAGACTACCATAATATATATACAATAGTATTATTTACAGTGAAATTAATGTCTTATACTATCATTGGATCCACATCCCCTGATATTAATTTCTAATTTACTTTTATAATGGTCTATTATATATCCAGAGTTGGGAATCATTATTAGAAGATTATGAAAGAAATAATTAATACTATTATGGAATCTAAAATTCTTAGATCCACAAGAGATGATCCATATCCTACCTTATGACTTCTTTTATTTTTAAATATAAATCATTATGAATCTTATTCTAAACCAAACTAAAATTCACACAACTTATTTTTTTTTTTAATTTTTCTCGTTTTTTACATTATTATATAAAATATATTTGTTTCAAATTGAAGTCATATTAATATTAATTTAGTATGATCCAATATTTATTTACTTATATATTTCATTATAATGATCTACTAATTTCACATTTCAATGTGATAAATTAATTTTTATATACATTATTCTATAATATATTTTTGATATTAAAATAATGGGGGAAATAATTAGAACCATATATTTTCACATTTACTCTTAAGTAAACACTTTTTATACATTATTTAGAAAAGGAAATTAATTTTTAAAATATTTTATATAAATTATTTGGGTTTTATGATCATTAAAATAGAGGTTATTATTTGATAAATTATAAGAATTTAACTATATCAAAATCAATCATATGTTTTTATTTTTAAAAAGACCAAATTTTTTATAATGTTTTCATTGTTCTATATCAATAATGGTTTATATACATTATATATAAATGAAATTAGGATTGATGAATATTGTAAATTTTGGGATTTAACTTTTGCAATATAAATGACACTAATATTTGGGAGAAAATTACTCTTATATTTTTGGGTGTTTTCTATTTTATAAAAGTATGTCACTCATTTTAAATACCTAATTACTCAAATAATGTATCATATTTTCTCTTTTGAAGTTCATTTTTACTTTTATGATTATTAAGTTCACCATATAAAATGATGTATAATATTACAATAAATGGTTCCCTTATTAAATAATGTATACCTTTATAAAATCACGTTACCCATATGGAATAAAGTATACAGTTATGAAATAAATCTATAAATATTAAATGATGTAACATTTTGGAAGTAAATCTACTCTAATTAAATGAGGTCACCTTCATAAAATATGTATACCATTATAACATGATGTCACATTTAGGAAATGTCATTACCATTATAAAATTAAATAATTTAATCTTGATGACCATAAAAATTTAAAAAAAATTGAATGTTCCTTGCACTAGAATATTTATAGGAGAATATTTCCCTTTAATATGATATTATTAGTGTTAAATATCTCTTAAGATGTCTCGACCAATTTTAAACTAAATTTAAATTTGAGAAAGACTAGATACCACTCTCAATTTCTTATTGGATATATATTTTAGTAGAGTATATTATGGGATACCTTGACCTATTTTGGGAATTATATTTTTTTTCTCAGCAATTAAATGAGGGTATGTAAGAAATATAATTACTATAATATTATTTATATATATTTAAGAGAGAATAAATCATGTTCATATTTTTTTTTCTGATTCCAATGAACAATATTATTTATTATGCCCACTGAAAATGTCATATGGTCATTAAGAGAAGTGAGAGGAATAATTTTTTTATTTTCTAACATTATATGATTATTAATATTATCATTAATGATATATTTATTAAGATTCACATAGAATAAAAAATCATCATTTACATTAATATCTATTATTCATCATTTTTTATAAAACTGTAAGTAAAGTATATTTATTTATATATAATTCATTATGGTATGAATGAAGATCACTTATACTAAATGATGTATGATTAATAGGGAATATATATTTTTAACGTAGGTCTTAAGAAATAAACTTGAATCCTTTGTATCAGGTATTATCTTCATTAACATACATAAAATATCACTAGAAAATGGATTGGAATAAATAACACCAAATTCACATTGACTATTGGTTGTGTGGACAGGGGGATTTTCATGTGTACTTAATAAAATATAAAAAATCCTTATGTAATTATCAATTTTTAATTTATATTCCAATGGATACCTAATTATACCAATGTATACATAAAAAATTAATAAGACGTATATTATTCATTTGAATGAAATTTATGAACTCAATTCACCCACTATAACTTAATTATTCAATTATATTTAGGAGAAAAAATATATATGGGTGATATAACAAAAAACATATCCAAATTGAATATATTTATGTTTCATTAATTTATTATAAATATAATAATCCAAATCCATCATTATTTGCGGGTATATACTAACACATCATTAGTTTGGATAGTGTTTATGAGTTAGTTCTATCACACAGTGAAATTGAATTATTATTTTTAATGTAAGAATCATCAATAATGAAAAGAATTATGAATATACATAATTATCTTGATAAACCTTTGATTCTATTTCCAAATTATTTATTAATGACTTAGTCAAGGTTGGTAATTTTTAATGAACTTCATCCAAAACAACTCTATATACTCCTTAATTTTCTTTATGTTCCATAAGAGGTATATGATGGAATCCAAAATCATCCAAATCCATAATGTAAAAAGTTAATTATTTTACCTATGTCATTATAAAAATAATGAATTTTCACCCAATGATCATATACCAATGCAACATCACACTATATCAATAACATAATGATACCCACTATGTTTAATCTTATATAACAACTCTGGTACATATTTAATTGAATGTGTTAGTCAACACCCATCACTCTAAATATATATCAATATCATCAAATAAGAATGAATGTGTGTTCTTGATCGTATAAAACTCATATAGAAAATATAATAATACCCCATGACCATGTCAAATTCAAAAAACAATTCCATATAAAATAAGATTTAATTTTAACATAAAATATCGAATGTGAATCAAATAAGAATAAATTATTCATGCATGAAATTTTTACTCGTGATTTTCATCATAAGATCATTACCATATTGGAATCTCTGAAAATATAACAATAATAATTCATTTTGATAAATATCATAATTTCCTTTTAAACCAACCTGAAAGAACAAAATAAACAATCATTAAAAAAATTAATCAATCCCTATGAGTAACCAACATGTCACTTTCAATTTTAGATATGTATCTTAGGATTTAAAATATACTCATACCCCTTTTATTAAATGATTCAATGAAAAAATGTGGGTCATCGGTTATAATGGAGCCTCTATTTCATTATCTTCCTATGTTCAATAATTCAAACAATATATAAATTTCTATTTGACATAAATATTAATATGGAATAAACAATGTTTTTATTAAGGAGGTTTACACCCTCAGTGATAATGAATCATCCATTTCTACTCATTTAACACTAATAGACTAATTATAATGAGAAATAGTTGAATTATATATTCATAAAAAAAATTATTATATGTAATCAATATCATAAATATCCCTTGAAACTATCTCATCACCATAGTTATTGGTTTTTTAGAATATAAATATGTCTTATTTTAGTAAATGATTATATGAAATAAATACCTAAAACTCAATGGATGGGAAGAATAAATACAAAATAGAAGAAAACATAAAAGGTTTACCTCAATATTAAGGATTTTAATATATATTAGTAATGAGTATTATTGAGTTTCCTCACCAACACCCAGAGAGTTATTGCCTCCAATGATGTCCATGAGCCTTTGTAATCCATAAACACTTCAATGGGGCCTCCTATTTAAAATTTATTTCAGAAACCTCATACATAAATGAAAATGGTGGGAAAATAAAGAAATATTATTTTTTTCGTAAATTACTAGTAGTGGTGTAAACAAATAAGTCTATAAAATCATTTTATTATTTTGATTCATTGGATGAAGGATACTATTGGGGTTCTCACATTTAATATATTGATAAATATTTGAACTATTATTCACTCTTTATAATGAATTTATCCACTTATTTAACTTCTTTTACAATGACTGTTTTATATCTATATCATTAATTGATGTTTCAATAAGGTAAAATAATATAATAACCTTTATAGGAATAAAAAAATAAAATTATATGTCATTATAAACATTCAACATGTGAATAAATTTGAAATAGAGTGTGTTCATTCACTATATAATTTCATATTACATAATTTAATAAATTATAAAATATATTATATGAAATAAATAACCAATTAATATATGAAAAACATCAAATAATTTTATATATCCACACCATAATATTTATAAATTAGTATCAAAATCTCTCAAATAATTTGATAAACACATTGTGTAAAATTAAATAAAAAACAATAGACTTATGTTTTCCCCTGAGGGATTGTTTTTTATATTTCACATAATGTTTATTTCCAGAATACATAGTATGAATCAAATTTGAAACCCATTAAAACATCATTTGTAGTCATTCTGTAAAGGTGTTTTTCATGATCCTGGGTAAACACACTCATATCTATAAATGAAAAAATCCATAATATGATATATTTTAAAACATCATATACATTCTTATATATTCCATAGACATTATAAATTTCATAATCAATTTACATAGAACACATATATCTAGTATAATAAATCTCATTTTTTTCATAAATTTCTAATATAGACTAACCAACATGATAGAGTACATCCTATATCAGTATTAAACGTTGTTTTCCATATCACATAACACCTAAATAAGTAAGGAAATGAATTTCCTTAGACTATTTTTTATCATTTTTTAAATTTCATACAGGTCATACTACAGATAAAATGCAATTTTTTTCATCTTTAACTAATTTAATAATCTCTAAACTACCAAGCATCCCATTATTAGATCATTTTGAATTCTAGAGAAAAAAAGGTTTCCCTATATAATGTTATGATGGTTAAATAAGAATGTATCTTGTCAATCAGGGGTCCTATGGATATAAACTAGGTCAATTACCCTATAAATATCAATGATATTTTATGATAAAATAGGTTATTAATAATCAATATGAAAATAAAAACATGAAATAATCCTTGAAAACAAAAAATAAATCGATGAATAAGAGGATTTGTGCAGGAAAAATAAAAAATACTACTCTTTGTCAATATATTTTTAAATTTCATTCAAACCATTTGAGTTTAATTGTCGACATGCAGTCGAAAATTGATAACCAATTGAAAATTCACTCAAAACCTCTCATTAAATAAAAATTCATTAATCAGTTTCCCAATATGAGGCCACAATTTAATATGGATGAGGTGATTTACAGCCTACAATGGATGTCCCTAATGAGGTCTCATCATTTTTTCCCCAAATCATGTTCAGTAGATGATTAAATACCTCTAATGTAACTGCCTAATTCATGAAACTATTCTATCCGGCCACAAATATAAATACCAAATAACTTCTCAAAATTTATAAAATTGTATTAGACTTGATAACCTAGAGGAAAATTATGATAATTTAGGAAATCCCAGATTAGATCTATTCTCCTTCAGTATCGATATTTATAGGAATCATTTTCAAGTAAAATTAGGAAATTAAACCCTTTTAAAAGAAAAAAAGAAGTGATCTATCAGGAAAATACATTTAAAATAACACACCAAGTTATCAATATTTTTAGAATAATTGCATTAACATAATTTAAATATATTTCTTCACATTAATAATTTTGTGAGTAATCTTTCAATTCCACCATTTATAAGTTATTCACATCACGTATAATGCATACCCTAATAAGAAAATAGGTATATTGAATTTAATCTGTGTATTTTATCTAAATCCCATATTTTATACAGAATGTTTCCCTACAATTCATATTTAAATAGGTTTCCTAGTTGAGGACATATAGAACTCTCATATATCTAATTTTACTCAAATATATCCCTACTTGGTAGTATCAACCCCTACAAAATTTTAACCATACTATGAAGATGATAAAACAAGATATCCAAACCTCCCCTAAATCCTCCTAACCTATGAGGCCAGGTCATATAGTTAATTGTAGAGAAATAATTCCATAATATTTCACATTTTTATAATTATTCTCTTGTATTATCATTCTAGATAGATAGAACCATTAATAATCAATATCATCTCTTCGATTAAAACTGGGTTCACTGTTTGGGTGATGCTATAATGGTCTTTCTTAGATCCACATGATAATGTTATATCACTATTATAATGAATGATCTATGATAAAATAATATTATATATTAGGTTTAATCCTTATACATCTACTTATTGATGGATTTATCACATTTTTTCATCAGTGAGTTTGGTACAACCACATCATGGTAAGATATATCCATGATTAATAACCTTTAATTATCACACTTCTCCCAATCAACATTTCAAGACTCCTCTTTATTTTGAAGCCCAATAATGGTACATCATGGAATATATACCTTTTTCTCCAAAATATACTTTTCCTGATGGGAAATACATAATCTGTAATCTATAATTCATTAACTATTATCTCCTAGTTAAGGTCAAAATCATCATAGTCAAATGATATTAAACTACATGACAACGTCCTTTACCGGACAATATAATATAGAAAAATAATTTTCTAGACACATGATGTTGAAATAAATGAAAATATCATTACTAGACATAAAATTTTATAATAAAAACCTTATCTCATGATGGTAAACTACCCATTATGGCCCTCCTGGATGAAATTACTCAATTCCACTCAGATTTTGGGGGAAATGATTCTAGTTAACAAGGATACCTATAATTACACCCTAAGGTTTAAAAAATAATTATTATCATTATTTATCTATCTATATTGGGACGTATTTAACATGAATTCTCTCACACATCCTCAATTTTCCATATGCACTGTTAGATTGGATATTAATTCAGAAGATCTATATTGCCTCATGAAAAATATTCATTAGTCTATAATTATGATGATTCCATATCCTTCAAAGTGGGCCATATATCTATGATCCTAGTTAAACATTTCAGAGGGACATATTCAATAATAATAAAAACCATCATAATTTTCTATATTCACATATAAATATACTATCAATGGATGCATCTCCGTAAGTCCCACAACATCCATTTGAAGCAACAAATCACCTAGACCATCGAATTATAAAACTCTAAATGACATGTAATTTTTCATGGTTATAATAATATAAAAATAATAATTATGGAAACTATCACACAAAATTAAAAGTTGCAATGTCTTTAATTCTATTTCACAAAACTATATAGGATTTTATTTATTTAATAGGTGTATATAGGAAACCCCCTTTCAAAGCACAAATAAAACTTTCCCAACCATTACCTCATGAATAAATAGATATATAATCTATAATTCTTATTTAAATTTATTTAAACTATATATTCACAAATCAATCACAAATAATTAGTAAATTAAGTGTTGAGAACCACTAATACTTACAGTTTATCACATCAATTTGTGGTTTTATCCATCACCAACACAAGGTTAATGAGTCTTAAACTATGATTTGGAAAGTTTTCATGGGATTAAATTAAATTCATAACACAATCAAGGATTATCTTATAATATCATCTTTATATGTGGGTATGAGCCTAAACACTAATCCTATCAACTAATTTGTATTTTCAAATTTCACTAGAAAATTCATAGTGAAAATCTACCATAGAAACAATTCTAGTATAGACTAAAATATCTAATGTTGTAAAGTGAACTGTATGATTCCAAACCATGTGAGATTCCATTGAAATAAAAAATGTGAAATATAAATTTCATCATTATCATGAAATATAGTTTACTATGTTCAATATAGATAAGGAATGCACTTTATAGATTCCATTGGAAATAAAAATTATAAAACTGATACTAATATAATAGTGGTAAATGTGATTGATTGAAAAAAGACTAAATATGATAGTATTTTTATATAATTTATTTATCATGTTTTATAATTATAAAAATATTTTCAAAAAGGTCCCCTTCTATAAAAGTGATTTCACTTTCCGGGTGAGAAGCATAGCCTTAGAGAAACCAAAAAATGTGCCACAGTTACCAAGATGATTTCATCACAAAGACAATGACTTTATCAAAAGTTTATGAATTATCATCCTAGTGGATAAAAATATTAATGGCGTTATCCGGACATTTGAGATAATTAAGGCATTCCTCTAGTAAATCATGCATCATTTTTCTCTTTTACATCAATAGGAAAACCTTGAAAAGGAAGTAGTTGGACAATATTTCCACCACTAAATTATTTTGTATCATATAATTAGATCTGTATAATTAAAATATTCATTATCATAGTGTGTGGAGTAGTATTTTCCTTCGATCACTTTATAGTGTAGGAAAAATAAAAAAATGTTTCTACGTTAGTCATCCCCTTAACCACAACCACATGTCCAAACCTCTTTTGGAGTGTATTAAGGAAGAAGCATAGACTAATCATGGATGAGAATATAAAAAGAATTTATACATATAAAATAATACCCAAAACAACTAGGAGTCATAGAATATAAATTTTCTCTATTATTAAGATATATTCAATTACCTTCCAAGGATGCATAGAAAGATAATTCTCACATTCATAAGAAACATGTATTCTAGAAAGACATGAAACATATAGATAAAGGCACCAAAATATCATGATTTCCAATTAATAGTAGTATCATATCCTAACTATCACATATCAAATCCATTTATATATATTGATAATGATAATATGACTTTGTGGACTCTATTTCCAACATTCACCATATACTAGGTACATATCTCTATTCACACTACATGAGATCACAAAAATATTTAGTCCGATGTGGAGGGGGTGGATTGTATTTTAAATATATGGTCATAAAAATTCCATAATAATGATTTTTAGTCAATAATTTAATTTCTTTTAATTTTAGTATATTTTCTGGTTTATAGTTTCATATAATTTTTTCATAACTCATATATAACAAAACCATAAAATATCAATCTATATACATCAAATAAGAATTCATTTTTTCCATCATATTAACATTTTAAAATAAATTATGTTCTAATTTCATTAAAACTCTTTATAGATTTCAAATTTATATATTCCATTCCATTACTCGTCATAAAAAACTTATGCAATCATTTTCAAATTGTGGGATGACCACAAAAAAGTTCAATAATGGATATAAAAATAAAAAAACTATTAGTTTATTGGAATATATAAAAACCCATAAAATACCTTTCATAAATACATAATATTTTACCCATATAAGGAAATATAATTTCTTTAAAAGGGACTTTATTTTTCCTTTTAAAAAATTAATTCTATGAAAACTCATGTGGGAGCATGGATAATTCCTTTAGGTACATTTGTACATCATCCCATGAAATCTTTATAGAAACCTTACAGAACTATTATAGATTGGAATAAAAATATGGATATATTTCAACATATTTCTCAAGAGAACACAATTATTTCCCAGTTACATGGAGGTCTATCTGGGTGAACCCATAATTTAAGTAATAACGATATCACCTGGTGTTATTGGGTTACAACAATAAAATATAGTTTCCACAAACCACAACGTAAATAAAAGATTGCATCCTTTGAAAAACAATATTAGACATGTATAAATTTAAATATAAGATATTAAATTAACATTTTCTATAAAAATAACTTTTAAAACCAACCATGAAATATGGTTAAGAAATATTAACTAATGTTATGATCATAGAGACAGTTGTTCATATGTATGCATAAGGAACATATTGATTTTTTCAATGATCATTATAAAAGATGAAAATGTAACATGTTATCATTAAATAATGATCATTTTGTCAGAACAAAATAATAGTTTTTAATGATATATAATTATATATATCATTATTTTTATTTGGTGGTGAAAAAACACAATATCACTTTGAGGAGGTTGTAGTCCACACATCCATTAACGACGTCATCACATTTTTAGTGATGGAAAATGTTAGAAAGTAAATAATATATTATAATTAAATAATGATAGATATTTCATTCATATAAAAAATATTTATTAAATATAACATATAATTATTATCATTACCCTTATTATCTTCCATGTAACATGTTAGTGAAAAATTAATCATGTCGCTTTGTGAGGCTGCAGTTTGTCGTACAGAAATGTGACTTTATCATAACCCTTATGAAATGGAATATTAAAATTTTAAATATGATTTAATGACTTTATATATATAATTATGTTATAAATATACTATATAAACGTAAAATCCATCATTATTCTAAACAATGAGTGGTGTCAATAGAAAAATGAATGACATAGTTTCACAAGGTGGTAGTCTATCGTACACAAGAATGATGATTTCGTAAACCATTGTTTGGACTTTTTTTTGGTGTAGGTCACAAAACTAATGTAAAAACATATCATTATATGGAGAATAATTATTTTTTTATATCGTAATTTTTTAATAATAATTTAAGTCGGTGGATAGGTAAATAATATAAAATGATTATTGAGGAAGGTTATATCTTCTTCAGAAACACTTTTTTGTTTGTACCAAAGGAAATATTTGGTTGGATTTATTCCAAAAATTAAACTTCTGGGATGATCAATGGAAATTTTAAATGTTATTTGGGTTGCTCTTGGATGGTCCAATTGGTTTTCAAGGGTTGTAGATGGGAGTAGTGGGTAGCCTTATAATTGTGAGGTGAGTGGTACACTTGTAATATTTTGAAATAATGAATTCCAAAAATGTGAATTATTTTCTTTAATCCTTAATAATATTCCATTATCGATAATAGAAGGTATATTTTCTACATATTTCTAAAAAAAATTCACATGTTTTTCCTTAGTCTTACACCTCGTATTCTAAGTTAAACCACAATGTAAGTGTATTTTTATCTTAATCACTATAATTAATTTTAATTGTTTTCATAAATAAATTTAGAAATAAATTATTTATTATTTATTTAAAATAATAAATTATATTGATCCCAAATATGGAAAAAAATTAAAAATTCAATTCAAATTAATTGAAAATTTTAATTTCATATTTTTCCTGCTGACAGGGCGAGACAACTTGTTTTTTAAAAAATTTGATTGTTTACAAAAACATGAATCGATACTGACCCTATGACTATTAATATTCAATTTAAGAAGCTAAATTAATATTTAATTATCTACAATCCATAAATTTCATTTAAAAATTCCCAACAAGTGGTTATTTTAATTAATTTAAAAGGAGGAACATTGTCTATTTTCAACGGTGTTTAGAAATTTATGTTCTTCAACCCAAATAAACATACAAGAAAAAAATATAATGTTGATTAAAATTTAATTATTTAAATTAAATATAACTAAATAATATATTTTTTATAATAAAACATATTTCATACTTATTGGGAGTGTCAAATTACTTAATTTACTAATAGAAAATCATTATTTTTCACTATTCACAGAATACTCAGCATTTTCACAAAATCACAAAATTTCAGACATAGTTAATTTGGATATTATTAATTTTAAAAATGATATTAATTTCATTAAATTCAATTTCTAAAATTTATATGTTACAATTTAAAAAAACATTTATGAAAAGTGTTAAATTAAAATAATTTTTGTTTTGATTAAAAATTATATGATATATTTAAAACTAAATTAACTATTTGATTCATATTAATTAACATTAACATGATTTAATTTATCATTACCTAGGTTATTACATCCTTCCCCCATTTAGAGATTTGTAACACGTAATTTTATTTACATATTAAAAAAGTGGATATATATTTCCCCTGCTGCATTTCTAGATTCTCATATTTCTTCTTCTACCAGATGTGTTTTTTATAAAAACATAACATATTGAAATCACCTTATTCCCAAGTAAAATCTCTCCATATTCACTAATATAAAAATTCAATTTCTCCTATGAATTATTCTCTTAGAACTAATCTAATTTAGGAAAATTGATATATTTCAGGAACATATTTTGTAACACTGAATCATGAAATACATTGTTTACCTGAGATTAAATCAAATGAAAGAAAATCAGTATGAATATGTTGAATATTACTCCATGATTTTATATGTTCTAAGGAGCCAGGTACCCATTTTCTCCATACTAACAAAAATAGAACATAGTTCGAGGGATAATATTTGAGAAATATGTGATCACCAACTGTCAAATAATGATACTTTCTCTAGTTATCCATATATAATTTAAGTATACTCTAAACCATCCTCATGTTTCATTAAATCAAATAAAAATTCTATACCATGTCATCCAACAACACGAGTATCATCAACATTAGTTCTCTTACATTATACCATAATACTGTCATTTGGCACCTCTTTTCAAATAATTCCTCAAACTGTTTCATATAAATACTATAATGAAAACTATTGTTATATTAGAACACAACCTAGGAAATATGTTGATCCCAACTTCACTGGTAATCCATTTAATAATAAAAAAATAATTTCATCCGTGGTTTGAATTTTCTTCTTATATTTTCAATCAGATTGAGGATTAACGTTTTACTCAAATTTAATTTAGCACCCAACTACTTCTAAAAATAATTTTAAAAATTATATGTGAACTAGGGATAACATACTCATATAGTGGAGAGAGTTACTCCATGTAACCAGACTCTCTACATTAAATACATTCTAGAGATCTTATCTAAATACATTGTATCTAAAATGTGAAGGGAATGTGGTTATTTAGTTAGTTGATCAACGATAACCCAAATTAATATACTACCTTGACATATATATTTCAATTAAACCAAAGGAACCATTAATAAATTTTCATATTCCCATTATATAACTAGAAAATGTTGATTAATTCCCATCAATAATTATCATCCTACCTTAGCATGCTAAAAACTAAAACACTTCATAGTAAATTCATCAATATATTTTTTCATTCCATAGTACTAGTAATACTCCTGATCATCTTAGTGAATATTAGTGCTACCTTGATGAATGGAAAATAGATAACAATAAGATTATGTCCAAAACAATTCCACAAATGGGAATAATAGGGAACACATAATATATTAAAATATAACAACACACCTTCTTTATAATTATTAAATTCCTTTAACATACCATTATTAATGAATTCTACCTTTTCCCAAAAATATTGATCACCCTCTTGATTTAATTTTAAAAATTCAACTATAATTAAACAAAAAAAAGAGTATATCCCCACATCCACAGCTTCTAGGATAATATTTTTCAAATAATTAAAAAAGTGTCTCACTATAAACATAACATGGTCAATAGAGATTTCATTTTCTTGGCTCAATAAATCGACCATATTTATTTCATATCTCGGATGATAATGAATCATTCCATAATAATCATATATTTTTTTCTATCCATATTCTCTATCTCGTGTTCAATTATTTCTAAGTTAATGTACACTTTAATCATCATTGATTGGAATATATTTCACACCATACTCCATAAAAATAATGCCTCAAAATTTTTAAATAATATATTATATAATCTAATTCAAAAAACATTTGGAGTGTAATTAAACTAATTAGGATTAAATTGTATTCAAACATAAGTAATTACCTGATTGTTTTTCTTATGAAAAACCATGTAATTTTAATTAACCATTATTAAATATAATGAATAGTCATTTTTAGAAGGAAAGTCCAAAACTAGAGGAATCTCCATTCTTTATTATTCTTATAATAAATCATCACATTCTTTTGAATATATGATATTAACTCTTTCTCTACTTAACTTTTTCATTTGGCCTGAAAATGGATGAATTTTATCATCAAACTACTAATAATATCCCAATAATCCAAAAAAACTATGAATATTTGTGATATTTGGGGTTAGTAGACATTTTTTACCTACTTTTTCATAAGGGTAAAATATTATTCAAACATTAGGAATAATGAAACCAAGGAATACAATTTTTTTCAACTAAAATTCACACATGAAAATATTTTTCATAGATAATCTACATTTGATGGTTTGGAAAACAATCATTATATGTCATTCATGTTCCTATTCACTTTTAGAATATTCCAAAATGTAATAAATAAACATAACCACAAATGTTTCAATCAAATCGAACACATTTATTTTCATAAGATTTCATAAAAACATATATTATGTTACATAACACAAATGAAATAACTAAAAAATTTATAGTGTGAAAATATAGTCCAAATATCAATTTATGAATGTTGGATTCCTTCACATTCAATTGATTATACCCTAACCTTCTATAAAACATCATATAATTCTTTTCTCCCTGTATCTAATCAAATTAATCATCGATATAAGGATGGTGATACTTTGTCTTGATAGTGATGTTTTTCATAACTCTATAATCAATCCAGAGTCTCATAGAATAATTTTAAAAAAAATAAAATATATCAAAACCAAATGGTGAAGTTATAATTTTAATGAATTATTTATCTAATAACTGCTATATTTTCTTTATAATTATAAACATTCTGCATGATTCATTCGATAAGGGGGTTTAGAAATAGGATTAGCATCAGGGACTAAGTCAATTGTAAATTCATCCTATCTACAAGGAATAATACATGAAAACCTATTTAAAAGGAAGCTTTTATTTATATACTTCTACCACATCACTAATTATAACATTTTCTCTTTTTAAAGATAATGTCTATGCATAATTTAATTTCATCTCTAACAAATTCACTATCTTATTTGAATGTTATCATTGGCAAGAACTCATTAAAAACAATATTCGGAGAACATCAATCTACCTCATCATGATAAACTGAAAGGTATTTTATACCATAATTTATATCAATAACTAATATTTCCAGTTCAATTGGATTTTATGGAGAGTCCATACCAGTATTAATAATATTATGGTTAATAAAAATCTTGTTTTATTTATTACATCCACCCAAACATCTCACCAAAATATCTATCTTACTTTATTTTGGGGATATTCCCATTTTAAATTCAAAATTTTCAAAAATTAATGAACTAATACATCCATAGTCATGTACGGTATTAAAATAATATGAATAAAAAATTAACATAACTACCACCACTTCATTTAATGGCCCAAAATCAATTGTAGAAGGAATAAATGACCATCCTACAACTTTATGTTTTCGATCATGATAATTCTAATCATTTTAAACTAGAATTGGACACAAATTACCATAATAACCCATCGCATTGAATAGAATCCATATTAAAATTGGATAGATATTGGTTACACCACTAATAGATTCTTTAGGATTCTTTTCATTGTATTTGTGAGCTATGAAGATAAATGTTCTATATCAGTAACACTTTCATAATTTCATAATAAACTGACAATGGTTCTTTTTTAAAAACTTACACCAATATGGGAAAATAATATTCATTCTTTCAAACATCGTTTTTTTTTATTTCCACCACATCAACTAGAATATTCCCTTCTAACATTCATCATAATGAGGCACATAAGAGTAAGAAATGTTCATATTAACTATTTCATCAGAATAATGGAATTTTTCATATCTTTTAAATTCTCATGAGGCCAAATATATTCATATAAATTGATTCAATAATATATAAAATCTATTAGTTCTTAAATCATTCAATCAAAAAAAATCACATTGACCTATCCATTGTTATGGATATTTCTTTATATGAAGTTGTATAATCATAGTCATTTACATCAATTCCATGAATTTTTTTCCATTTGGGGCCAAACTACCACTGGAAAATATTAAAAATAAAAAATTCCCAAAAATATTTAACATTTCATATCATTAAGATCATCATTATCTCAATTTTTGTTAAGCAAAGAACACTTTTGAAAATATTCATCATTAAAATGTTAAATGAAAATATTTATATTTTGATGTTATAAACATCCCATGATATCAAATATCTTCTATATATAATTAACCATAATTTTACTACCACTATATAAAATGATCCACTAAATTATGTGAGATGTTAATTAATTAAATCATCCACAATTGACATGATCCTTTTCGATATATTAGGTTCCTCTCTCGATTTGATACCACCGCCATTTATATCCTATTTCAGCTGAGCCATCAATAAAAGAAATTAATCTATTTAAATTATAACCATCCTGGGATACTGATACGGATGAATATATTAATCTCATTTCATTCACACAATAGATTCCTTATTTAAAATATTGAATACCATTCTGAGTAGATATAGTAAATTTGTGGTAACATTGTAATCATCAAAATATATATCATTTTTCCTTGACTACATAGTAAAATCATTCATTGGAATGCTATTATCATTATCATAATGAATAAAGATAACAAAACTGACATATGATACAATCTCTAAGGACCCTTCTTTAAATAATATATAATAATGATTTTTATTCATGAATTTACATTCTTCCACATTGAGGATTATTTTGGGTTTATAGTTTTATAGAATTATGTTATAAAGCATACATAAATAATAAATAAAATTATAAAGTTAAAATTTCCTATTAGTATCCACTTTTTCCATAATATAAATATTTTATAATAAATAATGTTCTCTTTTCATGAAAACACTTCATGCATTTCAAATTTACCTTCTGAATTCCCTTAACCATCATCATAATCATGTGAAAAAAATTAATTTTGCAATATGAGGTAATGAAATCTCAATAACGGATATATATATATAATAATAATGTTTCTTCAGTGAAAAAAATAAAAACTCCTTAAATCCCTTTATTGAAAACCTAACATTTTAATCATAAAGCGCACTATCATTCCTTTAATATATTATTTTTTATTATTTAAAAAAATCATTTACAATCATTATCAAGTACAGAAAAAGATTTTAGGTACCTTATAGCATCATCTTAAGAAATCATTGCAAAGAACATACATATTTCAATAACCATAGTACAAACATCCCATATATTTTTTATAGAATATAATAAATACCCAATGCATTGGATGGATATTTGTGGGAACCTGCCGTTTAATCTATAATGGGATCACCTAGTGCTAAATGGACAAATCAATATTATATAATTTCATATAACCACAACATGAATATAACATTTTATAATTTGAAAAACTATTTTGAATATGTATGCAAATAAATCTCAGAGATTAAAAATATATTTTCATCAAAACACATTTTTTAAAATAAATAATATTTTCCTATAAAAAAATTAGAAATACAAAATTACATATGAAATTTAAAAAAGGTGGTTTTTCATTTTAGAAAATAGTTAAACTTGCAACGGATTTTTTAAATGAAATAACATTAATGGAGGCATGGAAAATCGTTAATAATTTTCCATTAAATACACATAAGAATAATAATTTTGAAATCCATTGAAATATGGTAAAAGGGAGATAAAATAAACTTCTAAATATTTTATTTGAATATGATAACATTCCAAATATGGTTTTAGAAACCTGGATAATGAAGATAGAGGGTCTTTGAAAGATAAATGTAAATTATTAATTATTTATAAAGACTTCCAATATCTCATTGAAAATATATAAATCAGAATCCCAATGAAAAAATAATATTAAATAACATTATCTTGGTTAAATTAATAATATAACATGTCAACGGTTTGTATATACACATTATTAATGAATATAGTTTTATAACATTAAAAAATCCTTAATGAATAGAGATTGAGATGAAGTCCCTTACCTTGAGTCTGAAATGTCACTTGGGTCTTTATATTGCTGAATAATAAACTAATATAAATTATTTAATTTCTAGAGAAAATTTTCTTGTTTATTACTAAATTTTTTTCATTTATTAACAAGTTATATAAAATTTCTTAATCAATTGAGTTAAATTTGTATGTTTTGAACATATTAGATTTTTGTATCCCAAATAGATTTGGTAGGTCCACTATAGTCAAACAATTCGTTATTAAAACATATCTAGAATAAAAATACTGAATTAATTATCATATTAATGAATTTATTATACTTTTAAATCAAATAATTCAATTGGTTCTGAAAAATGAACTAACATTATGATAGTTGAGATGGTACGTCGTACGTATGAATGAGTAACATGACAATTTTTCAATGATAATTGTGGAAGTATGGTAAGTAAAGTTTCTATATTAAATAATGATAATTATAATATAAATTTTATACTTTTTAATAATATATATTTAAATATATTATTAATAATATGTGGTGGTGAAAAAAATAATAAATTCATTTTGATGATTTGGTTGTCCACACATTCGTGAACAATGTTATCGCTTTCTCCATGAGTGAATAGGTAAGATATAAATTTTATATTATTATTATAAATTGATTAATATTTTATAAATTTCATAAATATTTTATTTATATCACTTATAATCATTAGTAATACCCTTATTACCATCCATATAGTTGTTATTTGAAAAATTAATCACAACGCTTTACGAGGCAGTAGTCCACCGTACACACGAACGATGTTACCATATCCCTTGAGTAATGGAATATAGATATGTTATATATTATATAAAGAATAATGATTTATAATTTTTTTATAAATATAATAGAAATATTTTATACCCATCATTATACGCAACTATGAGTGGTTGAAATGGAAAAACAAATGACATTATTTCCTGATGCGGTAATCCATCGTACCCATGAATGATGATTTCATAACCCATTTGTTGAAAGTGTCTACGGTTGTATTTCATAAACTCATCATAATTATATATAATTATATTTATGATACTGAGTTTATTATATCTGTATGTTATATTTTGAATTATGGGGATGGATGAGAAATTTTAATATATTGCTCATTGAAAAATGTTCCCTCTTCATTAGGTATCTCCTTTTGGATTTCCCCTAAGGTCATCCAAGTTAGGTCTAATTAGAAACATTAGGATTTTAGGATGATATGAGGGATGATGAGAAGTTAATATGTTATCATTTTTTTATGTTATTCATTTTTATAGTTTTAAGAGATGGGGAGAGCAGATTCCCATTTTTAATTGAGTTGAGTGTGACACTTGTAATTTTTTGAAAGAGTTAACTCCACCCAAATTTGGTTCATGTATCTAGGTAAAATTAATGTTACATTGTTGATCATATAATGTTTAAGGGTGAAATACGGCCATCCAATGGGTTTTGGATAATATTTGAGTCATTTTTATAGCATAGATATTATGTTTAACCACTAAGTAAACCTGTTTTTAAATTAATTACTATATTTAATTTCAATTTTATTCACTAATAACATTGGTCAAAAATTTATTCTAAACTTATTAGAACTTATAAATTATTATTATTCCAAATATATAATCCATTTTTTTAAATTATATTCACAGAAGTGGAAAAAACTAATTTAATATTAATCCTCTAGCCATGGTGAGATATATGGTTTTTTATAAGATTAATTTTTTAGGAAAATGTAATTCTATATTAAATATATGACTACCAATAATTATTATTTGAATCCTAATTAATATTTAATTATATAGAATCCATAAATTTCATCAAATACATTGCAAATTAGTCATTAAATAAATTAATTTAAAATTTGATACATTATGCATCTCAAAATAGTTTTCTGAAAACCCTTTTTTTACCAGAAAACAGTATTATCTTAAAACCCAATATAAATTTGATTATAATTTAATTTAGTTCATTAAATATAACTAAATAATACATAGTATTAATGAAATAAAATTCACCACATATTAGGGCTCTTAAATTAATTTTTTTTAAATGAAAATATATTTCATAAGACTTCATATTTTTCACTATTCAATGAAAATTCATAATTTTCCTAAAAATATAAAAATATCACCCAATGAAAATTTTGAAATATAGATTAAAAAAATGATATTATAAAATTTATAAATTATGATTTTTTGTAAGACCTTGTAAGTCTAGTTTTTTATTAAATCAATAACTATTTTGATTAATAATTACTTCATAAGTACCTAAATGATAAAAATATCGGATTGTTATTAATAAATATTAATGTGATGTATTCTATCATTACATATATTTTCAAATATATCCCAATAAATAACAAAAAGGTTTAGATGTTTTTTATCTATCCCCGTAAGAACATTATCTTGTATTTCCGAATGACCAGCATTGAAATGTCCCATATTTCATCCCCCACAAGTAGAATAGATCATTTATATTATAAGCGGGAAGCCTTCAAGGATCCACATGATCCCATTCCCATTAATGGAAAATATTGAAATATTTAATAAGGGATTATAGAATCATATCATTATAATATATATATGAATTTTATATTTAAGAATAAAACATCCAAAAAACACTTTTGGGAACCCTCACATCCCTACCAATATTTTAGAGGTACATAATTATATTTATGAAATTGTCTTGGGAAGGAATATATCCATTATATAAACATATGGGATATCCAATGTTATGTGTAAATAGAAAATCCATAGTCCCATATACCTTACATCTCAATTGGAATCTATTAGTATATCCCTATGGACTCCACTAATGTGATCACTAATACTCACATCCCTTATCCTAGAGGCATGTATATTAATCCAAATATTAACTAATGATAAACTATAGTGTCATGTTCTTGTATGATATAACACAAGAAATGTCTGTGGGAATATACTAGCATCTTTATATTATATCCATCAATATATTATGATGATAGACATGATGTATCCTTGGAGGGTTGATTTGCATGATTAGTGTCTCTAAAATTTCTCAAAAGTTATAATGGTTGAGATTCCAAACAATGTTTCCTACCATATAGTCCATGTAGGTCTCATTAAATAAAATACACAAACAAAAATTCAGATTAATATTCCTCCCCAATCAATAATAAATCTCTTGTAACACTTAAACATTATTCAATATCAATAATACAATCTAATTGATTATACTTTATAATAATGGAAGGATATGATCACAGAATTTTTATTCCTAGCATTATTATCCACAATGCTAGAGTTACTTTGCATAGTATGAATAATGGATTTCATCACTATGGTATTATTAATATAGATCTTGGGTACATTTATCATGTAGAGAGATACAAAAAATACGCACTATGATAAAACAGTCAACATAAAAATGGTCATCCACTTGTCAACGAACTTTTCATAATGACCTCATTTAGATAGCAACTTTATGGATTTATTCCAAACACACCATACAACATATATATATTAGTAGTGAAAACTTATGACAACATAATGATACCCCAATGTAATATTAATATTCATTGAAACCATTGTATTTTTTATACTTCTATTTATTGGATTAAATTATGAGAAATATTTCTCTATTTAATATAGTAAAAGGGTAGCGATCACATTGGATTTATCAAGTGGATGAATATTTATTAAATGAAGAGGATAAATTAATGATTATTAATAAAACACCAAATGTTCATAGTTTACTACTAATGTTCTACACCACATGTTCCCCTATATATGATGTATCAAAATCATTTATTTTGTAATGTGTGTATTATATCTAATTGATCTTATTGAAAATTCAGAATAATAATGGTAAAAACAATAGGCTTCTGGGGAGAACTCCCATCATATCAAGAAAATATGTTTGGTCTCTCATCAGATGGAAAATTTTCTCATTCCATTTCATGATATCAATGTTTTTAAGAAATCACGGAGACCTCTAATAGGAAAACCACATTTTCGTGAATAATTATATCATATTTGTTTTTGATTATTATTTATACATTATATTTTAGGGGAACATGAAGTATAATACTTCACACTTCACTATAATCATTAGATTCCAATAATGAATTCATCATTCAGTGTCATTTCCTTAAGTTATATCTAAATTTTGGGATATGTGTACTCTATATGATCTAACAAGAATGGTTTTCCCATTACCAATGAACTGAATTACAAACCAGACAAGAGAAATCAATCAATGGGTAACTTCGCTAGGAATTAAAAAAGGTGAAGAGGGATTTGTTTATGATATTGAAAAAAACCTAACTATAAAAAAACTACTAGTCTGTATAATTTCATGAATAGATTATGTATTTCACATATCTATTGGTAAAAAATCCCCTAAATTATTGGGTAGTTATGATGGTTTTCATATAGGAAATATGAGATGAACATTATCTCAATGGTATCATGATATTTTAGTTATTTCATCCAACACCATCGCTATTAGAATAATTAAAACCTCAATGGGTCTAGTATCCATCTATGAAATAATAGATTCAAATTATACGTATAGGTTTGGGTAATTTATATCACCAGTTACACTATCTATATAGATATATATCATCTTTATAATGGGGAAATATCACATGAATTTTCCTTAGATTTTATTCAATGATCTATGCCTTACATTGTGAATGAATTCAGTACAACCCATTGGGGACTCTTTCAATATCCTCCTTTGAATATATCATTATAATGACATTCAAAATGAAATGGGAAAAAATAATAGGGGGTTTAAATTGAATCTTCAAATCAAAATTGAAAATGATATTGAAAACTGCAATATCTCTTTCAAAAAAATTCACAAGGATGATTGGTATCCTTGTCAACTAGATGATGAAATGTTCTTTGGGTTATAATACGCGTCCTTAAATATCATTACTGTCACCCTAATAAATAAATCAATTCATGATTTATAAAAAGAGGACAATATGATGGAATACATTGACAGAATTAAGGTCTAAACCAAAAAAATGAAGAACATTTTTGTACACACTGATAGAGGTATATCCAGAACATGGGGCCTCTAATTTTTTACCTACAATACATTTAGCATGCTTAATCAAAGGAATATGTAAATGTAGTGGACACATCCTACACACCACTGGAGGAGACTAAAGATACCACCATTAGGGTGACATTCACTCTATACAAATTCATTTTGGTTATATTGAAACTACACATCATTGAATTATATTGAGGAAATATTTATATAGAGTAACAATCTATGTTGGGTGTCAAGGATTAACCAATAAATAATTTAAATGTAGGGAATTAATATATACCAATTTATACAAAACTAAAACCTCTAGAAGGATTTGAGTAATGAAATATATAATAACTAATATTTTACCTAATGGATATAATGAATTCTACCTATTTCAGATGAATACATAGTCATGTTTGTGAATCAATCACAAACCATCTAGTACTGACTACAAAAAGAAGACATATATGGGCCATCAATATTAGACTCTAATTATTTACAATTATATAATGTAACATGACCAACTATCCTAGTATAATTTCATTACTCAATTATGTCAATATCACCCTAAATATATGATATTTAAGGATTTCAATAATATGTGTAACTAAAATTAAAACTATATCATGGGTGGGAGGATGAAACTCCTATAGTCCCTAATATTGTTAATCCAATGTTTATTTATTTACAATTGAACAAGAAAACTAGGACATCATCAAAGTAACTTCATATCATGATGTTTCTATATGAGGAATATCCTCAATCAATAAGTGGAATCTAAATTAATATTATTCATATAGAATCGTGAATTCACAATGTTTGTGGCTTATAAATTTATCAAATTTTCTCATCCAAAGCTTGACATACATCCACTAAAAGACTCTCTATTAATCCATTTTATATGTAGAAATACAATTATCCATTATCTCCATAATTTCAAACAAAATGAAAATGAGGGGGTCATAAATAAATACTTCTAGATGTATATTCCTAACACGTTATTTGAATATGAAACCACCCAAAGAATACTTGTTTAAGATATGTATAGAATATATCTGAGATGAGTTGAAAATGCAACAGATTCTATTGAAATTCAAATGTTGTTTTTGGTAGTCTGTTTCAATTTCACATAGGTTAGAAGATGTTATCTGATTGAATAAATCTGAATATTTTCCCAATACATCATCTCAAGGAATGATAATAGGAAGAGAATAAGTAGTGATGTCTACACTAAAACTTGTGTTAATGCCTACTCCAAACTCTAAACCAACCTGATATAACATGGTGCCGCATCGTGAGAATAATTAATAAAAACTATCACACCATAATTTGTGAAATAATTAAAAGAGTAATCTTCTAATAGATCATATAAAAAATAGGATATATTATTTCAAATATGAGAATATAATTAGTTATTTGGTATCTACCATGGTTAACAATGTAATTATATTTTGGGAAACTAGAGTCCCAATAAAATTGTACATAATAGTAAACATTACTAATACCTCTATGTTAGGATTTTTTGTCAGCTCATCCATGATTATTTGTGTACTTCATGATTATATATATATAATGGGTGACCACAATGTAGATTTATTGTGAATACAACTAGAAAATAATATTTAACTATCATTATATAATTTTATATGTAAACATCATTAAAAATAAGAAGACATGGTATGAATGGAATTCTCCTCTACCAAATACTTCTTTATACCCTCTAAAAAATATTTCCCCACCAATATGAGTAAGGACACCATCTATCTGAATAATGAAATTAGTAACATCCTACTAAAAAAATTCAACTTAATTAGTGTTTAAATATTCATCATCAATATAGATTAGTTTATTTATATGTTATCTAATGAGGATGATATATATAGAGAACAAATTCCCACTTTTAACCAAGGACAATGCCATAGTGGCCGATCCGTCCAAGGTAAATGATGTCATAATAGACCACTCAATACAAAAATGTCATAACAGTAACAATCTATGTCCCAAAGTTGAAAATAAAATAACACCATTAGCCTCAATTGGAACATTTTTTCAATCTATAATCCTCCATTACTCATTCTGGTACATTCATATTAGATTATTTATTTGAAAAATTTGATTCTTATGCTCAAAATATATGATGGTTGTCATCATACAACCTAAAAAAATTATTGTACACAAAACTAGGGTCATAGAAGGAATCTATTGACATAATTAACTTTAACGTATAAATCCCAAGATAGGTAGTAGCCTTATGATATGAATATGAGGCCCTTATCCTATATATATGACATCCTAAAAAATTTATTCAATAATCTTATCTATGTTTAACACATTATAGGTCCTTCATATATCAAGGGAAATCAGAGATGTTCTTTTAAAATTCCTATAAATCAATTGAGAAATTGAAGTTATTGTTGTTGATGTAGAAGTTTATGATACTGATACAAGATCAATTTAAATACATGTAATTATCTCAATCAGCTATAATTATTTGGGAATTTTTAAAAAAACACACATTATAGCCTTATGTATTTCCTGAATTTCTAAATTGAATTATTATCTACCATTAAATAATTGATAATATCTCCAAATTCAATATGAAAATTGTTTAGATTCTATAAGAACTAGGTTATTGTGAATCCAACTTGTCTCCCTCCCATTTGACATCTCAATTGTGTGGAATGAGAATGTAGAATCCTCTTCCCAAGATTATGAATATGACATAGTTCGAAGTTAATATATATGACACAAAATTAATGAGTTTATAATATAATAAAACCATTAATTCCATAATAATAGGTCATGGATTTATATGCATGTTTTAGTTCCCTCATCACACTATTAACGACTTAATTATTCATTCAATAGGTTGTCTATAGTTTTTCACTATGAAAGAATTCTCATTGAGTTACGTGAATCCAATAATATGGATGCATGGAAATATTGTTGAGATGGGAATAACTGGTAATTTATATCATTGATTATATTATATAACCCAATGGTTAGAGTATTTTCAACATCAATCCTTTCTATGGACTATGTTAACATTACATCCTATCGATTAACCATGTATGGAAATTATTCCCTAGTCTTAGTGATTTTAGATATGTTTCCAACATCCACCTCTAACGAAGGACTAGTCTTACTGATATTAAAAACATTAAACAATGGATGTATAACTGAACATACCTCAACCGTAAATATAGGAGGCAAAGGAATGTTTCATTAATAATAAAAGATATTCCTTTGATATCATCAATCTCGAACAAATATTCCCATATTGAAAAATGATCGCTTATTGTCTATGGGTTTCCGAGAGGTCTTAAAATCATGTTCAACATCCCTCTCATCTAGAACGATTATGAATGACCAAATTTCATCAATTGAGTCTTTGGATGTTAGTACATACTCTTTCCCATATGATACTAGAAGAGGTTATGTTTACAATGACACTAATAATCACCCATATAATCACTAATTTCACAATATTTAGACATTGCATCATTATTTTCATGAGATAAAAATTTCCCCATGTGATCATTAGATTATAGAAATTGCGTAACCCTCTATAAAAGTTTTTTAATTGTGAAATATAATTGAAGTAAAATATATATTAAGGACTAATATATGCCCTTTTATTATATGTGTAATTATTTTACACAATATTTTACATGTTATTGTATATATATATATATATTAATATTTGAGAACCCACAAAAACATTTATTTTTTCCTACGTGACTCCTAGGTAATAGGATAAATAATTCTCCATATTATAAATTACATGGCTTTATTTTCATTAATATATATAGAGATGTAATCAAAAGAAATTGTTTTTGATACTCATCATCTTGGTTTCCCAGGGGAAACTATGGTTAAAAATAGGTATATGATAGAGTGAATCATATTTTTATCTCTAATAATGAGGAAAAATTGGAAATTCTCTTTAAATATAACATCACTTTGGAGGTCTAATACACCACATGACATTCCAAAATAATCCCTATTAAAAAGATAAATTAGAATATTCTTGTCAATATCATCTTTCGGGATCTAAAATAGAATTTATTGAAGAATGATTTCCTAGCCCAAACAAAGAGTTTCTTATTAATGAAAAATTGGCTTCCAAAACATATTCTTCATGTAAAATGTTTCAAGGTATAATATGAACAAAATGAATAATTATGATGAAGATATAATGAATATCAAAGAACCCCACATTTCATTTTTTGTACCGATTGGTTCATTTTTTCATGAAAAATATTGTTTTCACATATCATTGTGTCATGTATAGAATCATAAATACCATATTGGAGATGATAATTGAATTTTTAATTGATTATCTATAAGTAAAATCCTTATAATGCTATTATATTTTTATAATATTTGATATAGTTTTCAAAAAACTAAGACATTATGGGATGAAAATAAATCCCAGGATGTGTAATTTTAGGGTGACTATAGCAATGTTTCTTTATATTTCAGTGATTCATCACAACTTTAATGATATACTATAAAATAACACAAAAATCCTTAAATTACACATCCTTAAACCCTCAATGATATGATAGGTCTACAAGAGAAATTTTCCAACATCAAAGAATTCATTGGAAACATTATTGGAAAATTCATTCCCGTCAAATGAATGATAATAATAAATGTATCATCTCATTGAGATAAATAAAATCAAGAATACTTCAATGATATTATTAGTATCTCTTTCACCTACTAGTCATGAAGCCTAAATTTATCCAAAAACCATTATTTGTAATTCTATGGAGACCAAAGAATGATTCTTTATTTCTCTACTTGTGTAGATGAATAGTGTGGGAATGGAAAAAATAAAAAATATCATATAAAAATTATTCTATATAATGAGACCAATTACTATTTAATTGATAGAAAAATTCCTTGTGGTTAAATTCATAGAATAGTTGTAAGGAACTACCTATAGCATAATGAGGTTTACAAGGTCACTCATGTTGACACACTCAGGTGCATCCTTAGTCATACAATTCTAAATCCAAATCTAGAATAGTGGGAAGTTATCATATACTAGTTTAAAATTTGGTGTTTTCATTGAAGGTCAATTAAAGGGTGGGATCCTTTTGATCTCATCATAGGACATCCTCTCCCAAAATCTACCCTAGTTAAAATAGATCTCCCAAAAAAATTACTCAATTCATTCTATTAAACTTCACATATAAGGAATGTATATTTTGTAGATTCCTTTTAAATCCCAATTGGAAGAAGAAACGATATCCTAAATATTAATAGATTCATCATGTGATTTTTTATAATCTCAATAATAAAGGACTTTATTAAACATTCCTTCCAACTATAAAAAGGATTCATTATCATGTAAAAAAATCATTCCCTCATGGGAAGAATATAGTTTAATTCTGTATCTATCGGTTATATGAGTATAGATCAATGGTCATATCAAATTAGTGATTAAGAAACCCAATGAAGATTTTGATAATACTATGTATGTGATGATTCCATTACCTTATTATGTATGATTTCTTATAAAAGAATTACAATTAGAGTCTGTTTTGCCTCAAATATCATGTTATTATTAATTCCCATACTGATGCATTATCGGATAAAGATACATCATGAGTAGATGGTTACCATAAAAAATCATAATGTTCACTAAAAATTTTACTAATTTATATCCATTTTTTGGTTGTAATATAAGGGAATCCAACGAAATCAATTCTACTATTGATTAAGTTTAGAATTTATACTCATCAAGAAATGACACATATTATTTATTGTATCACAAAAGGGTTTATCTTTAAAGTGGAATATTCCTACAATACCAACCTATGATGGTGTATATCTAGTTTTGTGTGGTTATCATTTTCAATTATGATAGAAAAAATTTGTCAAATTTTATCAATAAAAGAGTATTTAATGAGAAATTTATATAATTAATTGAATAATGAGAGACCCTCGCCATTATACAAGAATTTTATTTTATTTCCTTCACTATTTTTGAGTCAGGAAAAATAATTTCTCATCAAATCGAGTGTCTTGGGTATTTTTATACAACAATGATATAGAGCTATATAGAGTTCAACAAGAAGTTTCATGCCTTCACGATACATTCTAGTTTCAATCATCATCAAAAATATTTCATACTATAATATAGTTATGTCCATATATTATATAGGAAATGGTTTCCATGGGTACATATCCTTAAACTATATCTACATTGTTGAAGCACATAATTTCATCCAATAACATCTTCTCTAACTGGAAATGTATACTCCATATTGAGGTCTTCAAGATGTATATATTAACTTTATGGTGTTTAATGTAAAACCTAAATTTAGTTTCCACCATACCCTTTTGATTGTCGATGACAACAAATTCATTTTGAATATTTTGAAAATGATATATCTGGTATTCAAAATTACCTTTTACCACTATTCATGGTATTATGAAAAAATTGTTGATATATGAATTCCAAAAAAAGATTTATATACAATTCAAATGATGGTAGAGGAGAAAAATAAATCCATTTTAGAAAAAATTTGTATTCATTGTAGCTTAATAACATCATAACCCATACTTCCATAAGAGTAAACAATATTAACATGTATATAAGGAATGCTTGTGTTACCTATTGTGGCCCAATTCTAATAACATTGAATCCCTATATACAACTATATATCTGAAGATATGCAGTCCCAAAGGAGGATTGATGTGTAAGTGAACCCGTAAGAGAAATGATTTCACATAGTTCCCAAACTCAATGTCTATCATGATCACATCATTTGAGACTATATTAAGATATTTATAATTTTATAATTCCATTAAGGGGAGTTAGTCCTATGAAATAAAACTCTAATGATCCCTACAATGAAACTCCATAAAAATTAAAAAAAAAATAGGATGGACCTTCAATTATAAACATGGTTAATATAATGGAGTATACTTCATTGATACCCTGGATAGGTAGAGTATGTAAACCCTAACCAATTCATGAATCATATGCAGTATTTTTCACAATTTCTTGTTTTTTTAATTTATACACTTTTATGTTTTTTAATTATTATAAATTACATGAGTTTTGTATATTTTTAAAATACATGGTATAGGTCTAGGTTGTATATATATACAACATAAGAATGACACCATTGTATAATGTTATAAATGTTAATTACATCAGCCTTTTTGATGAGGTAAATCTACTTAAAAATTTCATATGAGTATGAAATTATGCTACATTTTCATGGTCCTCCCCACCAGATGTCAAAATCTAGGACACATTTCTCTAAGCATCAATACCATAACCTGTATGACCCCACAAGACAATTCATGAGAAAATTGAACTTACTGAATATGGGTATGAAATAACATTAATGACCTAGATCTCAACTAGATGGAATTTAAATTTCTATGAATATCACATCATTTCACCATTGTTCCATGACATTAGAGTTTGACTCTTGTTGGAATTCCTACTGCATGATTCCCCTCATTAGTTGATAATTCCAAATAAATTAACATATTTACCAATGAGATATAATGTTATATAAATATAGATAGATATAATATGATAAGAACAATGTTTGGTTTTATTCCTAATAATTTTGGTTATATTGAGTCATGTGGATATCATATCGTAGTCCCAAAAATTATTTTTTATTACAGTCAATCTTTTTCACATCACATGAGAGAAAGACCCCTAAGGAATACCCGAAGAAACTTTTTTAATCCCAAAAAATTATACACAATGAATGTTTCCCCCTTTAATTATGATTAAATGATGTCATACTACGTGAAATGTGGTCTAATCATTAAACAAGATAAAATTTAATTGAGTATACAAGCATCAAATACATTAGTCCCATACATGAAATAATATTCTATGTTTAAATCCTCAATGTGTGGCTTAAAATTTATACCATAAAATAATAGGGTAAAAATTACCTCATATCTTATGAATAGTATACACCTTCATTTATATTACTTTACAGTCTATGTGGAAGCTTATAACAACTATCTGAGGCCTCAAAATGAATTTTCCTCACTATTATCCTTTTCTCTCATTATAATAGAATATTCCATATAGAAATTATTATGCTAATAAAAATGATAATTCTCTATATATTATCCTTTTCACAAACCTTGAAGTTATTATGCTAATCTAGAAGGTATAGTTTCTTTCTCAAACGTATTATGAAACAAATTATTTGAGAGTTTCTAGTGAGTGACTTGGATAAAATTTATTGATATGACATATCTTTATTAAATTATAATATAGTACTCGTTTTATTATGTCAAAATGCATAACATATGATCCACCAAAATGGATTCTCAAACCATTTTTGGTGTATTTAATATGAGCCCTTTAAATTATATAATATTCAAATCCATCTAATATATTTTATGATTTGATCTATAATTATATGACATTATCTATTTAGAAAACCGCATGATCCTTGACACCCATCCTTATAGGATATGTACTGATATTTATAATTTTATTTTTAGAAAAATCCTAACAGTTTTATCTTATTTTAAATTTGGCCTCCAAATGAGTGGTATTTTTCATTAGGTTGGATTATTCTACATTGCACTCTATGATGGAATAAAATTCATCCCATTATGAAATATGTATCAAACATTTATTTTTATTATAGGAAACATACTGAATCGTGGATATCCAATCCATGGTTTGGCAATGAATTTTTTCAACCATAATTTTACCTCCTCTATATATGGGAAATATTTACACAAATTATTTCATGGTAAATTTCCAAAACCATTAATGTAATCTACTTATTAAAAAATTAGTGATATATTTTTGGATTGATTCATATTATCAAAAATTACATAGTGACACTAATATATATTATTTCATGACATCTACCAACCCCATTGGTCCTGCTTCTGGGGATCATTTTTCTCCACATTCATTTCATATTTCTTATAATAAACTAATGTAAAAGGCTAACCAACCCATTTAATTTATACATAAATCAAATACATTTTTTTCATTATAATAACTTCATGTGTATTGAATCAAATTCCTTTGCAATAAATTGGTATAAATTGATCTTTTATCTTTGGGATACACACAAGATCCAATCAATCCTAATTTTTTTCAATTATTGATAAATTAAATTTTTAATTATTTTTTGAATAATCATAAACAACTGAAGACTTATTACCTTTTTTTAACCAGAAAATTCAACCAAAAAATAATTACCCTCCTTCATATGTTATATATAAATTTTAAGGTCCTACTTATCGAGAATTTATATGAAACTATTTTTTACACATGAATAAACTATACTTGAATCCATAAAAATCTCTATATCTATTTCATGATGTTAAAAGTTTTGGTGTATCTCCTCTTTGGGTTAACATAGATTTCATTAAATATTCATCATTCTTTCTTGTTGTTAAAATAAATTTGAATTATGACTTCATCACATGACCATATACTGGATGGAATATAGTTTATCCATAATGACCATAAAAACTCACTATAACCCATAGTATATGACCAACTATCCAACATGAGATCCAGATCTATGTAGATGTTCACAACATAATTATGAACTCTCTAGAGCTCAATTCTTATTATTTAAAAAATTTTAGTGATGTTTGTACAATATTTTCTACCCTCATCCACATAAAACACCCATTTTAAATCATTTACAAAGAATATAATTATCATAAACATGGTAAAAACAAGTCTCAAAATCCCCTATAACCATTTCTTCACATCCCTTTCAACATATAACTCATTAAATCTTTAGTGTCCAATATTTCCAAAAACCTTCCATAGTTCTTGGTATAGTGTGCTTGTGTCTTCAAAGAAATCATCTACCTCGATATTCATACATTCCCCTAATATGGTTCTATATAGGGAGAATAAATATATCCACCTTATATAGGAATGTTTCCATCCTATGGTGATGTCCCCTTAATCCACATATACCTATATAACATCAATATGGAACACATCATTCAAATTTTATTTGTGGTCATCCCATATGTATTTATCCTATTTCATCACTCCTGATAAAAAACCTCCAAACACAATTTCAACACCCTTATTACACTTCTAAAAAAAATTATGGTTTCTATATGCCTTTAACCTTATTAGGGATATTTTCTCTTACAAACCCTTCATATAATGGTACGGGCTATAGGACATCAAAAAGTGTGTAGACATTTCCCATTAAGATAGGTAGTGATACTAGTATTATGATCTCATTAACATCATATCAATATTTATATTAAATATATTTATAATATCACAAAAAGTTTTGGATAATATTGTAGATATTGATATTTTAAACCTTTATATATAATATATTAGACCTTATGAATTACCCTTTAATGGTCTAAGCATTATAACATTAAATCATGTGCACCCTATGCTTGAGAATGTTTTTGATGGAAAAGATCCCATCATCGATATCAGGATTTTTATTTCCCTTGTTTTCTAGACAACCTTTATATTTATTTCATGCATTAAGAACTTACACTCTAGAAAAGTTCATTTAGGAACTAAGACATTGATCTAAGAACACCTACCATTGAGGATCTCCTAATTAGTGTAGGTGAGTAGTCAATTATGTTGGGATAATATTACTTTCACCACTATAAAGAATGTATAAACAATTGGTCAATATTAAATGATAGGAACCTCAATCCAAAATAGTAAATGATGTTTTACCATAATATTTCGGTTTTAATTGTAAAAAAAATTAAAAAAACCATAACTTTTTAGATAATGGAACATAAAACATATCAGGAAAAAATAATATTATTTTACCTATGTAAATATCATGCATCGACATGTAAATACTTATGCATTCAATGAATAGAAAATATTTAGAGAACAGATAAAAAAATATAGAGCCTATGGGTCCACCAAAGTAGACTAACGATTATTTAATCCATTATCACTAGAACCATCGGTTTATAGAGAAGTTGGCATATTGACTTATTGTATATATTCACTTTTGTAATTGTTTCATTACCCGCTGGAAAACCTATAATGTAGAATAAAATTTTTGAAATACCAACTCATCCATAAACCTAATTCATTTTAGAAATTTAAAAATCCAAAAAAACTTGCATGGAAATTTGTCATCGGTGCATTTGACTTCAAATGACAACAATATAATTCTATGTTTATATTCCCCATTATGGACATATATTTGAAACAAAAAATTTTATTCCAACCAAGTGAATGTTTTCATCATAAAATAATGTTCCCTAATCTCAAAACATTATTATTTCCTTACTAAAAAACCATTTTTCATGTACATTCCGTGTTTATCCCTAGAATATGATTCATATATCATCATTCTTTTCAAAAATTCCTAAATTTATGATTTATGCAAGCCATAATCCAAGAATTAAAGTGAATTTTAGAACATAAATGATACTAATTTTATGAATGATCTCATGTTCAAAACAAGGATATGAAATCTTATTCTTGAATCTTAATTATACATTACCACATAACCCAAAACCACATGGCATGATAGGGCGAGCTCAATAACAATAAATTGAATATTCTCTTGAAGTTAAAATTTAATATTGTGATGATCTTTATATATAATATTTATTATATTCCACTACTATTGATACTACCTTCCTATAATTGTTCATAAAGATATACAACCATTATAAAAGAGTCATACAACACTGTAGGTTGAAAACTCACAAAGAGAGACCCGAGAAAATGTTGAGTTTTCTCTCTAAACATTCCAGATTGAGGATTAGAAAAATATTAAGAATATTAAAAAAATAAAAAACTGAAAATATTTTGAAGACTAATATCTGATATTGGTAAAGGTTATGCAATACTCACTGGTTCACTCTTCTTAAGAAAATATTTTGAGCATTTCCTCATTCCTTCTATGTCGGATCTATTGACTCATTCTTATGATGTAAATATCTAACTATAAGGTGGTTGAAAAATTATTAACATTTTAATACCTATTCCTAATATCCCACTTTATAATACTCATCATGTTGAATAATATCATTCTATTTCTAAAAAATCCTAATTTAGTGTACGATGATGGAATTGATGTATATATATGTCTATGATACTCTTTCATGATTAAATCAGCCAACTCCAAATTGACAACCCTAGTGTATAATGATGGAATATATGCCAATTCATGTGAATTATTTCTTCCATGGATGAAATTTTCAGAATAAAAAATACTAAGTCATGTTAAAGTTGATAACATCTATGTGTGTACCATCCTGTGATCCACACCTAGTAAAAAATCATTCTTATTAAAGTGTTAGGTAACTATGATTGTAATTTTCCACTTCAAATACATTGTTCAATTTTTTTTCATGTTATCCAAATATATCCTTCAATACATTCATATGTTTTTAAGAAATGTTCATCAAAACTGAGAAAATGATAGAAAATTTAGAACAATAAATGTTCTCATTCATTTATAAAAAATGAAATGAACAACAACACTGTAGAGTATCTCGAATTATTTAATATTAAGGATTTAGATTAGGATATTATAATTATAGGGAAAACTAAATAGACTCTCAATGTTCAATAATTTCTCACCCAAAAAACTCTACCATTTGAATAGTATATCTGTTGTCGCACAATAGTATTTTAAGATAAACTATAGTGAATATGGACCTGATAAGGCATCTAGAAATACCTTCTATACATTTTTAGTTAATTGATACACCTTTTAATTAACTATTAAATCATTTTACAATTGATGAAAAAGGTGATCCAAATATTGGTGTACTCAATCTTTCACTTATTATGTTTTATCCACTAAGGACCTTTCATTATTGCATGAATATTCAACCCTATTGAAACATCATCATGTTTATAGGCTTTATTATCTATGGATTTTTCATAATCAATAAAATGGGAACTTGGTTAAATATCTATATATTTTAACTAGATAATTCTCATTTTCTCTCAAGTATAGAACACATCATTCATAACAGAAGAATTTGAAGGGTAATAGAACCAAACATGCCCAAATGTTATGAAAATACGATGATTCCTATGTATATTTTTCAAATATTTATCCAAATAGTCCTTGGATATCAACATAAATATGAAATTCCAAATATATTTTAAGGTGGATCACATGTTTTAATGTGATTCTTCATTGGTATTGTTTTCAGTATAAAATAGAAGTACATATATGGTTATTAAATCACTCTGTGGGAGTCTATTATTGAGACATACCAAAAGTGATATCCTTATAATAATTAGACCCCATATAGTCATAATTGTAAATGATTTAAATCATGAAAACCATTTTATTACAATGAAATTTTATCTAATTTTTTAAATATATATCTTGAGTACATTATTATCGATAAGAGAAATAAATAATATGGGTATATAGGGATAGCTACATAAATTTTTCTATAAGAGCAATTACATCTTATAATTCCATTTCTATGTTAGGGGGAATAACATTTCACCCCTAGTAAAGGCATTATAGTGAAAAATCCCATTATATAAAATATATTTCCATAGAGACCATATCCCTTATATAAAAATAAAACAAGAAAGAATCTATGGGAAATGCCTTTCTAAATTATCAAAATTGAGATATAGACATGGTGTGTTGAAAAAGACAGTGTGGTATCGAGGAAATTTATAAAGCTCAAATTCACTAACCATCTTTCACGAACACATGAATTGTATTAAAATTAGTGTATATGTGTTCCGTTAGATTTGTTTCAATTCTGATATAATCCACTTGTGTAGAACATGGATTGTTAATAACTACTGAATCTTGATTGGTTACTGATTCCAACCCTCCCCAAACATCAACCACCACTATGCTGGTTTTTATATCCTCTAGAATCATGGAATTATAATTTTATTGGTAAAATCATAATAATAAAATTAAAAATGTTGTCATATCATTAACCAGTATGGTCTCACTAGAATTTATTGTAAGAATCCTGTTTTTTGTTACAAAGGACTTTGGAATATTCTTGATATTATTCCAGAGCAGCGCCCTCAGACAGATTGCAATTCCAAGCCCCGATGTGGCCGGAATTAAATTTTCAGTGCGTTCAGACTGAGAACGCCAAATAAATGTGATAACTCCTAAACGGTGTTTCAGATCAGATATCTAAGTGCAAGGATGGGTCCGAAATGAGGTGTTTACCCTACGAACGTCATAACGTTTCTCGGTGCGGGATGTTTGGACCCCTCACTCGCATCCGGAACAATAAACAGGTAAATTAATTAATTAATTAATTCGTTTAATGGATACACTCAAGTATCTCTTAAACAGTGGCTCGGATTAGAAAAATGAGGTCACTATTGAGTTCGGAGCATGCCGTTTACCCTAGGAGGGGTGTAAGTTTCGCAGGCATGGCCCATTTGTGAAAAATGGCCCCAGGGGCGTTTTCATAATTTGGCGGCTTTGGGCGTTTAGTTTTATAACCTTTGAATGGGGCCTTAGATTAAAATTCTAAGACCACCATTGTGTTCATAGAATGGTTTTTATCCTAGGGAAGGTTTAATCCCGACCCCGTCGGGAGTTTGGGTTTGGGCCGATGGGCGGGTGGTTAAGTGTTTTCTATTTAAACACATAACCCACCCCCTCCCTCTTCTTCTTCTTCGCCTGGACAGAAGCAGGAAACATGCCTCCCTCTCCTCCTCTATCACAAGTGAGGATTCTTCGGTGAGGCATGACAACGACGACGAACCACCCGCGAAGCTTCGGGCTATGCCCCTATAGGTAGGCGGTGTTCGTTTGAGTTTTAAATCCCAAACCCCTCTTTGAATCCAAATTTTTTCATCAAATTGTTATTTAATTCTCAAAAAAATCCCATGTATGCATACTAGACTTTTGGTTCATTCCAACTCTTGTCTCGTATTTTAAATCCAAGTTCGGAGCAACCTACAGCGGTTCACCGATGTTTTCAAGAATTGGGGGTTTTCTGGGTGTTTTCCAGCGACCCGGGGCGGGCGGTGAGGTTCCAAGGCGGCTCGGTGGAGGACCGAGGCGGCACAACGAATTCTACGTGCGGGCGAGTGGCGGAGTCGGCTGAGGTGGGGCGGCCATGGGCGAGGGAGCGTGAGGCGCCGTCGATGCGGGATAGCGCGACGGCGAGGCGGGGTCGCAGCGCGCCACCCCGCGCGGCGACGGAGACCCGCGTTCGGCGGGTCTCCTCGGACGACCGTGACTAGTCTAGTGGCTGGTCGGCACGGTGTGGATCAATAGTCCATGGTCGGGCAATGCAGGTGAGTCGCGGGCCGGCCAGAATGGGCCGGCTCAGACCGGTCGGACCGGCGGGGCCCGACTGGTCCTCTCCAGGGGGAGGGGTTCACCCCCTCCGACTTCGGACACCCGTCATTTTCTCTACGGGTGTCCATTTTGCATTTTGTCTACGGCAGTGTCTTCCTGGTGTCGAGAATTATCTTTTGAGATGGTTTTGGGAATTTCTAACTCTCGAGACGAGGGGCTCGGTGCCACGGCTCAACGTTAAGTGGACAAGCATTTTTCTCAGGGATTCTTGTTTAGGACGGTACAGACACATCAGACGTCTGATTTGAGCACCGTCAGCGGCATTGGGACCCTGGCACCACGATGTAGTTTTCTGTTGTGGTTTTGGGCGTTGATACCAGAGTTGAGTCAGGGGCCCCACGGCCTGTCTTTTGAGCTTCGAGAAGCGTTTAGCGTCTTTCTCATCGGGAGTCCGTTCAGGGCATGCGAGTTGTTGACTCTGGATGTTTTTCCGAGGGGATTACAATGGTACAATCCACCCGCTCTAATTCTACATGATGGTGCGGGCCCCGTGTTGGTAATTTTGGGAGTTTGCGGTGATTTCTAGCTTTATCATCGAGTATCCGTTTCGGACAATAGAATAGTCCAGCTTATGTACTTTTCCAAGAGGATCGCAACTGTACGATCTTTTCATTGTGTTTTGGGACTAGGATGAGGGTCCCACAGAGCACCGCTCGTGTGCGGTGCGTCGGAATGCATCTTTTTTTTCAGTTATCCGCTCCACTAAATTGATTAGTCCTCTTAACGTGTTTTCCCGAGGGGATAGCAATGGTGCAAAGTGCCCGACTGTCTTTGGGGCTAAGGCTCGAGATCCCGAGACATCTTTTGGGTGTGAGGCGGTGTTGGTGACTTTTCTGTCGGATATCTGTTTGAGGCAAGTAAGTAGTTGATCTCACATGTTTCTCCACTAGGATTACAATTCTACGATCTGTTTGGTTGTGCGGAACCTCTTACGCATTCTTATTAAATGTGGAAATGTGAAGGTGCCCCGATGGTGGTTCTTCTACTGTGCTTGTAGTAGACCCTTGGCATGTGATCGCGTACACTTCCGTGTGAGTGATTTAAATTATTGAAGAGATGTGGTTGGTTGTGCCTCAGGCATTGAGGTGGCAGGTTGGAGTTGTTATGTTACGCCTTCGCGTTAACGTTGGGTGTCGTGTGCATGTTAGCCTTTGGTCTGGAACGTGGTATACTCTGGGAGTATACGGGAGCACTTGGAGGAACGTGTGGTCTGTAGCTGAGAATATTTGTGCGCTTGGTTGGGGTTGAGGTGGGGCCACACGTCGTGTGGGCCCCATGTGCATGCCGTGTCCTGCTTTACGTACTTTTGACCTCTTGAGACGTATAGGGTTCCTTTCTTCTATTTTGTTGACCAGCAGGGATGAGTTTCCCCCTGGTCCGGCTCTCGTTTGTTGACCAGCAGGGTTGAGTATTCCCCGGGTGCTGCTCTCGTTTGGCCGGCAGAGATGGTTTGGTTCCTCTGTTTCTTCAGTTGTGAGGGATTTTAGTACTGTGCCCCTTTCATCGGACTGCGACATAGTTTGCGACTATAGGTGTTTGTACAGTGTGGGTGTTTTCCCCACTTTCTAGGATGAGTTGACTCAGTCCGTTTTGACAGTGACTCAGAGGATTGGAGCGTGATCGCCATGAGAGGCCTGGGGAGTTTATCCCATTCCTTCATGACCCCTGGTTGAGTTATTTTGGATTCAGTGTGACCAACAATTTATGAGGGCACTGATCCTCTACCTAAGAGGTTGTTTCCAGCAAGGCTATGGTTTTTTCTAGTAGGGATGAGGTTTTTTCCATCAGGGCTGAGGTTGTTTCCAAGAGGGATGAGGTTGTTTCCAGCAGGGCTGAGGTTGTTTCTAGCAGGGCTGATGTTGTTTCGAGTATGGCCCAGCAGTTGTACTATCCAGAAAGGACGGCCAGTGGGTTACCATATAGTAGGGATGGCCAGTAGGGTAGTGTTCACTGAGTAGTACAATTCGGTAGGGTTGGCCAGAGCAGTTTCGAGCGTACCTCCAACTGGGCTGGGCAGTGGTCCCCGATGCGGGGTTACCTCCAGTTGGGCTGGGCAATGGTCCCCGATGTCGGGCTTACCTCCATCGGGGCTAAGCAGTTGTCCCCGATGCCGAGCTTACCTCTAGTGAGGCTGGGTAGTGGTCCCTGATGCTGGGCTTACCTCCATCTGGGTTGGGCAGTGGTCCCTGATGTCAGGCTTACCTCCAGCTGGGTTGGGCAGTGGTCCCTGATACTGGGTTACCACTACCTGGGCGGGGCAGTGGTTCTGTTGCCGACATTAGTCGAGTCTCCCTCCAGTGGATTACCCTGTTACGGGACTGGTTAGTGTGGCACCCTTCGACTCTTATCGGGTCTCCCTATAGTGGGAACCTGTAGACTTCTAGGGACCCTCTAGTGGGGTTGGGAAGGGGGTCGCCTGTCGACATTGAGGAGACCTCTCGACAGCGGGGCAGTGACGAATTGTGGTTTGACATTCCCCAAGAACTCTCAAGTATGTGGGGCACATTCACCACTAAGATGCATCCTTGTGACGTGACCTAAAACCCTGTGGGCGGGTCAGTGCCGCCCAAAGCCGATAGTGTCAAGGTGTGGTGATTTGATTCCCTTGACTTGTAGTTCGGGGTAGACGTATGGGATGCTGGACCTCGATGGTGTTTACTTCAGGGACTGTTGGCGACTCACTTTTCTTAGGCTGAGCTACGGGATGGAGATTCCCTTACGATCTTGTTCAGGTGTCTTGATAGAGAATATATATTTGTATACCTCATTCTAGTACCCACTTCTTGGGTTTAGTTACTCTCCTTCCAGGAGAGGCGAATACGTGTGGGGTATGCCACGTGCTTTCTGTGTCTAGCTTCTCGTGGTGGGATGGGTCTACTCTCCGGATATAGGTAGAAAAGACTCGATGAAAAGTTCATCTTCTCTCCGTTTCCATCTCCCTGTGTTTGGACGAGTCTACTTCCTTTCTCTTGTTGGGTGGAGTTGGAATCTCTACTGTTACTCTTACTGCACTATCGGTTGTACTCCTCTATTTTCCATGTTCAATCTACTTCTCACCCTTCGGTACCTCCTATGTTTCTCCCTCGAGCCTTCAGGGTATCCTACTGAGTATTTTTATACTCACACCTTCTTGGGCTTTGCCCGCACTTGGTGTGCCCTTGCAGACGATGAACATGTTGGTTGTGATGTCAGATCATCTTAGGAGTTCAGGATCATGGACCGCATACGGTGGTCAGAGTTGGGTTCCAGGTGGGGAACCCTTCTAGCTGTTTTCTTTTTTTGTTCACCTGTTTCCAGGTTGTGGCACTTTTCGATTGGGAACGTGTTTTTCCCCTTTTCTTTTCAGTTTACTTTCATCTTGTACTTGGTATTGTTAGTGTTCAATGCACTTTTTTTGGATATAATTACAGTACTTTCCATTTTCATTACATTTCTTTTCTGCATTGAGTGTGTTATGTGTGTTTTTACAGGTATATAGGTAAAGTCCTCCCCGATTTGTTGTGCCTTCGCACTGGTCGCCAGCCCCTAGCCTATGGAGGCGGGCTCGGGGTAGTTGAGGCTCAAGCCCGGGTAGGGTCGAGTCATGACAACGTGGTATCAGAGGTGGTTCTTTCCTTGGGATGTTGTTCATATGTCCTTAAAAGAGGAATTGGTTGGGATTTCGGGAAACAGTGTTAATGTTTCTTGAGAGCAGCTCTCAGGCTAGGGAGTCCAGTGATGGTGCCGCGACCGACGTATCCATTCACCAGGACCTTGATAACCCGCTTGTTGACTCGGCATGCTGAGACACTTGTTGTAGGTAAATCGGTTTGTGCATCACATAGGATTGAGTCATTGACTGTCATTCTTGAGTTGGATCCCCATCATTGTTGTTATTGGTATATACAAATATGCTCATCTGACCGTGGCACTCCTTGATAATTTTCAGGATGTCTCTACAAAGACTGCCATCCAGGATACCAGCTATGGTTCGTGATGACATCCCTGTGATCTATGAGGCCTCAGTCCAGAACCCATCATGCGAGCCATTTCTCTAGGTGGGCCGGTAGCAGCGCCCCCTCCTGTTGAGCAACAGACAGCTTCAGTAGAGCAGACTGAGCTTGAGCGTAGGTTGAGCGCGCTCTGCGAATTCCAGCAGTAGAGACCATTGAGGTTCAGTGGTGAGCCAGACCCTTAGGCAGTAGAGGTTTGGTAAGAGACAATGGTTCACCTTTTCACTCTTGTGCAGACACCGACAGATCTTATAGTGGCTTTGACCACAAAATATTTCCACAGAGAAGCTTGGCGTTGGTGGAATCTGGTGACTCGATTTCTTGACCAGTCATCGCTTTTGTGGGGTGACTTTCAGTTGTTGTTTCGTGAGGAGTTTTTCCCCTCCTGCATTCACTCCGTTCGGATTCAGGAGCTCCAACAGTTTTAGCAGTGAGGGTTAATGGTGGCCGAGTACGCGGCTAGTTTCGCAGACTCTGAACGCTTTTACCCAGACTTGGTCAACGATGATATCTTCTGAGCGCAGAAGTTTGAGTAGGGTCTCCGCTGAGAGATTTTTGATTTCATGGTACCCTTGGGCATCTCCACATATGTCGGGGTGCTAGAGTAGGCGCTGGTGACCGAGATATTCTTGTCACGTTCTATAGTTGGTGGTGGCAGCAGGCTCGACAGAGGCGAGACATCTACAGCAGCTAGCGGGCGTTGGGAGACTAGACCTCAACGCTGGTTTCTTTCTGATAACCAGACTTAGGTGCATGGTCGTACAACACAGTGGCACCGGAGGGCACCTGTGCAGCCCAGAGGGAGTTGGTCTTATGCTTGTGATGGGCAAGGTCACTTGGCACGAGACAGCCCGACCTGGCATGCAGTGATCTTCGGGCAGGCAGTAGATGCACCACCATGACAGAAGTAGCACTGTGATCAGAGTAGCACCCAAAGAGGTGGTGCTTACAAAGGAGTAGGAAAAAATGGTAATGGGGAAAAACATTACGAGGTATTTCCATCACCACTAGGTGGTCCACATTAGGCTCTCGGAGCTGATAGTTGGGACCATGGACAGCTGCGAGCTTTGGATGTCTATGATCCTGCAGAGTATTAGGTGATAAGAGTTTCACTCTACAGCTCTTCTACGTTCTGTAGTATAATTGTTAGACTCTGTGTGTGGAATTCTTTTTCTCCCTGCTCCTTGCTTGGGTTCTTAACAGGGTGGCATAGGGCGTCGGTGTAACACTGTGTTGGTAAGGTAAAAGGGCGTGGGACCTTTTTATTTAGTCAATGGTGTTGACTCCTTCACTTCCGAGCATGTAAGACAGTCTTGGTCGTGGGACATTGACTGTGAAGCCTTGTGTGACCGGATACCCTTGGGTGTTTCACCATATGTATATTCTATAGGAGGGAATCACCGGGCCTTGTTCTAGATGTGGGCGGTGATCCCAGTGGCAGCGCGTGACGTAATGGTTCGATCGAGGAGGTGAGATTCCCCCGAGAGACTTCAGTCCATTTGAGACCATGGGAAAGGGATGGAGAGGTCCCCTACTGCCTTGCCCTAACCCCAAAGGCAGGTTTGGGTGCATAGAGTCGCCCACATGACTCATCCGAGAAGAAGTGTGCGTGCTCCTATGCACGACATCGGTGAGGGCAGACCTCGCGTGAACAGATCAAATCCTTTGGTCTGTGTGTGGTGGCGCAGAACTGTGCACGAGTTCTTCTGGATACAGGAGAGCCCGGTGCAGGCTTAGTACCCTGAGTTGTTCCCTGGTTTTGCTTTTCGGGGATGAAAAGCGTGAAGGATGGAATGATGTAATAACGTTTTTTTGCAACAAAGGACTTTTGATTATTCTTGATATTATTCCAGAGTATCACCCTCAGACGGCGTGCAATACCGAGTCCCGTTATGGCCGGAATTAAATTTTCAGTGCATTCACACTGAGAATGCCAAATAAATGGGATAAATCCTAAACGGTGTTTTGGATTAGAGATCTGAGTGGACAGATTGGTCCGAAATTGGGTGTTTACCCTAGGAACGACATAAAGTATGTCAGTGTGGGACTTTTGGACCCCTCGCTCACTTTCGGAACGTTAAACGGGTAAATTAATTTACTTATTTATTTGTTTAATGGATAAACTCAATATTTATTAAATGGTGGCTCGGATTGGGAAACTAAGGGCACAGCTGAGTTCGGAACATGCCGTTTACCCTCGGAGGGTTGTAAGTTTCGCGGGCATGGCCCGTCTGTGAAAAATGGCCCCAAGGGTGTTTTCGTAATTTGGCGGCTTCGGGCGTTCAGTTTTATAACTTTTGAACGGGAACTTGAATTAAAATACCAATACTGTAGTTGCATTAAGAGTGTGGTTTTTAGTCTTGGGGATGTTTAATCCCGACCCGGTCGGGTGTTCGGGTTCGGGCCGACGGGCGGGTGGTTAAGTGTTTTCTATTTAAACACTTAACCCACCCCCTCCATCTTCTTCTTCTTCACCTGGGAAGTAGCAGGCTGCAGCCCTCCCTCTCCTCATCAAGCTCCGGTGAGGTAGCTCTGGGGAGGTCTGACAATACCGACGAACCACCCACAAAGCTTCGGGCTACGCCCCTACAGGTAGGCAGTGCTCGTTTGAGTTTTAAATCCCAAACACCTCTTTGAATCCCAATTTTTCCAACAAATATTTTTTAATTCTCAAAAAAATCACATTTATTCATACTAGGCTTTATTCTCATTCCAACAATAGTCTTGTATTGGAAATCCAATTTCGGAGGAACCCGTAGTGGTTCGTCGAAGTTTGCAAGAATTAGGGGTTTTTTGGATGTTTTCCAGCGACCCGGCGTTGTCCGGTGAGGTTCCAAGGTGGCGCGACAGCGGACCGAGGCGGCGTGGAAGCTTCTCCATGCAGGAAAGTGGTGGCGTCAGCTTTGGTGGGGAAGCCGCGAGCGAGGGAGCGCAAGGCGCCGTCGGCGCTGGCTAGCGCGACGGGGAGGAGGGGTCGCGGCGCGCGGCCCCGCGCGGCTACAGAGACCCACGTTCGGCGTGTCTCCGCGGAGGACTGTGACCGGCCTCATGGCAGGTCGGCACAGCGTGGACCCAGATTCCACGGTCGGGCCACATGGGTGAGTCGTCGGCTGTCCAGCACCGGTCGGCTCAGACCGGTCGGACTGGCCGGACCCATTCGTTCATGTCCCGGGGGGAGGGGTTCTCCCCCTCCGACTTCGGACACCCTTCATTTTTACTATGGGTGTTCGTTTTTCCTGCCGTCTGCGACAGTGTCTTCCTGGCATCAAGACAATGCTTTTGAGATGGTCTTGGGAATTTTTAACTCATGTGATGAGGGGCTCGATGCCATGGCGCGACGTTAAGTGGACGAGCATTTTTCTAAGGGATTCTTGTTTTGGACGGTATGGACACGTCTGACGTCTGATTTGAGCACTGTCAGTGGCATTGGGACCCTGGCACCGAGTTGGAGTTTTCCGGTGTGGTTTCGGGCATTGATACTGGAGTTGAGGTAGGGGATCCATGGCCTGTCTTTTGAGCTGCTAGCAGCGTTTAGCGCCTTTTTCATCGGGCATCCGTTCGGGGCGTGCGAGTAGTCGATTGTGGATGTTTTTCCGAGGGGATTGCAATGGGGAAATATGCCCGCTCTAATTCTGCACAATGGTGTGGGCCCCACGAGGGTCCTTTTAGGAGTTGGAGGTGATATCCGGCTTTATCACCGGGTATCCATTTTGGACAAGTGAATAGTCCATCTTATGTACTTTTCCAAGAGGATCGCAACAGTACGATCCGTTCGTTGTGTTTTGGGACCGGGATGTGGGTCCCACATAGCACCGCTCGTGTGCGGTGCGCAGGAATGAGTCTTTTTCTCCGGATATCCATTCCACTCAAGTGAGTAGTCCTTTTGACGTGTTTTCCCAAGTGGATCGCAATTGTGCAATGCAGCCGACTGTTTTTGGGGCCGAGGCTCGGGATCACGGGACGTCGTTCGGGCATGAGGTGGTGTTGGTGACTTTTCCGTCAGATATCCGTTTGAGGCATGTAAGTAGTCGATCTCGCGTGTTTTTCTAGGTGGATTACAATGGTATGATCAGTTTGGTTTTGTGGAGCCTCTTACGATCTTATAAAATGTGGAAATGTAAAGGTGCCCCGTGGGCGGTTCTTCTACCGTGTTTATAGTGGAACCTTGACATGTGATCACATGCACTCCCATGTGAGTGATGTAAATGCTTAAAGAGATGGGGTTGGTTGTGCCTCAGCCGTTGAGGTGGCAGGTTGGAGTCGTTACATTACGTCATCACGTTGACGTTGGGTGTCATGTGCACGTTAGCCTTTGGGATGGAATGTGGTATACTCTGGGAGTATACAAGAGCACTTGGAGGTATATGTGGCATGTACCTTAGAATGTTTTTTCACTTGGTTAGGGTTGATGTGGGTCCACACGTCGTGTGGGCCCAATGTTCCTGTCGTGTTCTTCTTTATGTACTTTTGAACTCTTGTGACGTAGAGAGATCCTTTGTTCTCATTTGCTGACCAGCACAGATGAGTTTCCCCATGGTCATATTATCTTTTGTTGACCAGCAGGGTTGATTTTTCCCCTAGTGATGTTCTCATTTTGCTGCTAGAGATGGTTTGGTTCCTCTGTTTCTTCAGCTATGAGGGGTTTTAGTACTGTTCCCCTTTCACTAGACTTCGACACTGTTTGCGACTACAGGTGTTTTTACAGTGTGGGTGTTTTCTCCACTTTCTGGGATGAGTTGACTCGGTTCGCTTCGACAGTGACTTAGCTGATTGAAGTGTGATCACCTTGAGAGGCCCGAGGAGTTTCTCCCATTCCTTGGTGACCCCTGGTATAGTTCTTGTGGATTCGGTGTGACCAACACTTTACGCGGGCACCGATCCTCTACCCAGTAGGTTGTTTCTAGCAATGCTGAGGTTTTTTCCAGTAGGGATGAGGTTGTTTCCAGTAGGGTTGAGGTTGTTTCCAACAGGGATGAGGTTATTTCCAGTAGGTGTGAGGTTGTTTCAAGCAGGGGTTTCCAGTTGTACCATCCAGTAGGGATGGCCATTGGGTTACCATACAGCAGGGATGGCCAATATAGCGATGTTCACCGAGCAGTACCATCCAGTAGGGATGGCCAGAGCAGTTTCGAGCGTACCTCCAACTGGGCTGGGCAGTGGTCCCCGATGCCGGTTTACCTCCAAATGGGATGTGATGTGGTCCCCAATGCCGGTCTTACCTCTAGTGGGGCTAGGCAGTGGTCCCCGATGCTGGGCTTACCTCCAGTAGGGCAGGGCAGTGGTCCCCGATGCAAGGCATACCTCCTGTTGGGCTGGGTAGTGGTCCCTGATATTGGGCTTACCTCCAGCTGGGCTGGGCAGTAGTCCCCGATGCCGGGTAACCTCCAGCTGGGCTAGGCAGTAGTCCCATTGCCGACATTAGCCATGTCGACCTCCAGTGGATTACCCTGTTACGGGACTGGGTAGTGTGGCACCCGTCGGATCTTGCTGGGTCTCCCTATAGTGGGAACCCGTCGACTTCCAGGGACCCTCCAACGGGGCTAGGCAGGGGGTCACCTGTCAACTTTGAGGAGACCTCTCGATTGTGGGGCAGTGACGAGTTGTGGTTTGACGTTCCCCCAGAACTCTCAAGTACGAGGGGCGCTTTCCCCATCGAGACACATCCTTCTGACGCGACCAAAAACAGTGCAGGCGAGTTAGTGCCGCCCAAAGAGGATAGTGTCAAGGTGCCGTGATTTTAGCCCCTTGAATTGCAGTTCAGGGCAGACATACAAGATGATGGGCATCGATGGTGTTTACTTCTGGGACTATTGGCGATTGACTTTTCTTGGGATGACCTACGGGACAGAGATCCCCTTACGATCTTGTTTTGGATTCTTGATAGAGTATATATATTTGTATACCTCGTTCTAGTAACCACTTCTTAGGTTTGGTTACTCTCCTTCCAGGAGAGGCGAAGACTCACAGGGTATGCGACGTGATTTTCGTGTCCAGACTCTCATGGTGGGATGACTGTACTCTCCTGCTTTAGGTAGCGAAGACTTGAAGAGATGTTCATCTTCTCACAATTTCTGGCTCCTTGGGTTTTGGTGAGTCTATTTCTTTTCTCTTGTTGGGTTGAGCTGGACTCCCTACTGTTACTCTTTCTTCACTATTGGTTTTACACCTCTATTTCCATGTTCGATCTACTGCTCACCCTTCAGTACCTCCTTTGTTTCTTCTTCAATCCTTTGGGGTATCCTACTAATTATTTATATACTCACCCCTGTTTGGGCATAGCCCACACTTGGTGTACCCTTACAGACGACAGACAGGTTGGTCGGGACGTCAGAGGAGCTTAGGAGTTCAGGAGCATAGACCACGTGCAGTGGTCAGAGTGGGGTTCCAAGTGGAGGAACCTTCCAGTAATGTAATTTTTTTTCACCTATTGCTGAGTTGTGGCGGTTTTCAGCTGGGCACGTGTTTTCCCCCTTTTCTTTTTAGTTTACTTTCATCTTGTACATGGTTCTGTTAGTGGTTGATTCACTTTTGTGGGTTATATTTATAGTAGTTGCCCTTTTCTTTACTTTTCTTTTCTGCTTTGATTGTGATGTGTGTCTGTACAGGTACATAGGAAAAGGCCTCCATGAGTTGTTGTGCCTTCAGCGCCGGTCGCAAGCCCCTGGCCTATGGAGGTGGGCTTGGGGTAGTTGCGGCTCAAGCCCGGGTAGGGATGGGTTGTGAAATTTATTGCAAGAAAAAATAGTCTTATCTTGTACTATTTTTTCCTATCACCATTACCATATAATAACCTTACTAAATCAAATGTGTACATGTCCTTTTAATGATGGTGATCCCAAATATAGGGTTGTTTCAAATATTGGAACCATGATTGTTAGTTATTGAAAATAAATGTTGGTTTGGGTTTGTTGTCAGTCCATCCATGTTAGATGAGGTATATTACAAGTAATGTGATCATTCAGTATAATCTAGATATAGTATTGATGGTGGAATCATTTCAATGTGATTTCAAAAATGTATGTCTCAAAATCTGAACCAAGAGGCAAGCGCTGTGAAAGGGTGTTTTAGGGAATAAACACTTCCCAAATTTGGTAAAGTCATGGGTTTCACGAGGATATGATTTCTCAAGGATTGAGATTTATGATTTTATGTAGATTTTTGAGTAAATGATGAGTTAATGGTGTTCTTCATAACTTGGATTAGTTGATCATCATGAATGCATGATGAGTTGATGGTAATCCCTATATCTATGAAAAATTTTATAAGAACATTGTAAATATAGGAGATTCACAAATATGTTTTTGAGTATCATGAAAATTAATCTAGAGGTGTGGGAGAATTATGATTTGTCTAGCCTATAAATATGAGGCTTCCACCACATGATTTTTTCTTGAAAACAATTCTTGAAAATGTTTAATCTATATTATTTCATGAAGGAAAATACTTTCTTGTAGCAAGTGTTCATTGAAAGCTTCAGCATCATGAAAAAATATCTTATTTCCAAAAAATGATTATGATTATGTGAAAAAAGAATTTCACGATGATGGTGAATTTTTTGATGACTCAGTGAGTTTAATGAAGGCAGTTTCTTCCATGAGGGTGATTTGCTTCCTATAGTGAGTGAGCTTCACGAATGAGCTTCGTGTATGGAAGTATTGAATGTGTGGTTTAATTAAAATGTGATATTATGTGCATAATCCCTATAATTTTATGTTAGAATATTTTATTTATAAACAAGTACAAATACATTAATTACAAACCACTGAGGTTATCTTCACGTCGTTAAATTTTGTAATACTTCTCTCCAAACATAGAGCTAGGGGAGTCGATGGAGGTATTTTGAGGGATGCAGTGTTCTATCCCTATAATATTGTAAAGGCAGTGTGTGGCATGGATTGACTATATATTTACTTCTGTATTAATTAAAAAAGTGAAGCTTAGTGAATTTAGGAATGACCAACACACTGTCGTCATATGCTCTTTGGAATAACCATTTTTTGTCAACCATGTGAAACTAATGTGTTATATATATGCATGAGAATGTTCCAATTACATCACAATACCATCAAAAAAGTTCATCAGGGGCCAACTGACATGTGATCACGATTTTTCACTTTTGAATAAAAAGTGGACACCCTATTTCACTCACTCCTCCTTGGGTGTTTAGAGCTCTTAAAAGTTGTATTCGAGAAGACATGTTACTGGAGTTAAAATTTTCATCTTTTCTATCATATATAATTCATACAATATCATGGGAGTCCCCATCTTTGATAGAAGAAACATCCAGATTTGGAAAAACATAATTATTTGTCATCTGATATCTCATGGAATTGAAGTAATTCTTATTCTACATGAGGGATTCAAATCACTAATTCAATAGGACTCTTAATAACTAAAATAGATAGAAAAATCATTGTGATATATGCAAAATCATAGAATTATCTTACTATTTCAATTTATGATCAAATATATCTAAAGTTAGTGGGATTCACTTTAACTAACTTTATGTGGGAAAAAACTATAAAATATATATTAAGGAGAAAACAATGTAAAGGATTCAATGCTCTATGTTTTTTACAATAGGTCTGATGATCTAAAAATCTATCCTGATAAAAATACAGATGCCATATTTAACCACATTACTAATGTTTTAGGTAAAATAATTGGACTTGGTGAAGAAATAAAATACATTAAAATTGTGTATAAAATATTGAGAAGGATTCCACCTCTCTGTAATAAAAAGTGGAATCCCAGGAATAAATGGATCTATCAAAACATCCAGTTGATGATCTGGTTAGTAGTCTTGTGGATAATGAAATGATATCCAAACTATAAGATGCAACGACTTCTGTATGTAAAGAAAATAACATTAAATTCAATGAAAAACATGAGATTTTAGGTGATAGTTTTAATAAAGATAACCATTAATATGAAACTTATTCTCTTTTTTCTTATAAATTAATGAGATGAAAATCAATATGTTAACGAAATCTACCTCTTGCCTATTTTTATGGTGGTATAGTTGGGAACCTTGCCTCATGATTCTCAAGGAAGATTGGTGATGAATAAAGTGAAGATAGAAACATGAAGAAGCCTCAGTAAATGTTATCCCAAAATGGAGACATCATATTTTTGAATAAATTATATAGAGAATTATTATTGATTGTAAAGAAGATGATGTTGATACTAAATTTTTTTATGATGAATAACCAAAGATTAAATTTGGATCACAAGCATTGATGATGGCTATAATTGAAAAATCAGAACCATAAAAGATAAATCTAGAGATAATCAATTGATGTGTGATGCAGATCCCAAGTTGGAACGTGAGGATGCCCTTTTTAATAATAAAAATAAATTAAATAGAAACAAAAAATGGAGAGGTGTTTTTGAATAGTTTTCAAAATATGTTGATCAGTTTGAAGTTAAAATTTACCTACTAGAAGATGTAGTAAAAGAACACTCATCGACTATTGCAATCTTATAACATGTAGTAGAATAGAAGCTAAGTATTTATAAAAAGTAAAACATCAGTAAAGAAATTAAATCCAAACTGGAGGATAATTCCAATATATTATAGGGTCATGAAGAATAAACTGTTACACTCATGAGTAAACCTGATAGTGAATCAAGTTCAATGGATACAAATAAGAAAATATAGGTTTTAAGACCCTCATATGATGAGCTATTAGAGAGGTATAAGAGTTTTTCTAAAGGACTGGAAAATGAATTTAATTATGAAAGGTCCACATGTATTGTAAAAAGTATAATTGGTTGTGATGTAGAAACATCAATGGTTGGAAACAAGATAATCCAAAATAAAGGGAAGCAGAAAGATGGACATATCACAAAGGAACATGATGTCCTAACATATAAATCCTAAAATCAAACTAAAACTAGAACTGAAAGTCATCCACAAGTATTCAAACATATCCCAATTCAAATACATTTTCCTAAGGTAAGGGACATAGAGAGGAATATAAGTGGGAAGGATTTTCCTCCAATGAAATTTCAATTTTGTGGCTATCTAGGCCATACCATGTCATACTGTGAAAAGGTAAGGAATTATCTGAATAGGGAAGTTCTTGAAAGTCAAAAATGTTGAATTAAACAATATCCTTAATCATATTGAGTTAATGGTTTCTATGGATATTTATTAAATTCTTTTAACAATGTACATAAAGTTATTTATGGAAGGCATAGGAAAGGCGAGAATATTAACTACAAATCTCACAGACATTTCAATAATCTCTAACTATATGGATTTTCTCTTGTGAATATGTATTCTCCTCTATAACAACAATATTATTATGATAAGCCAATGAACATGGAAAATAGATTTGAAGGGACATCTTTATCCTCCACTATATAAAAAATTTCATGGAAGGAAAATAAGAAAACTGAGAAATCTAATCTTGCAGAAGTTACTCTCAAAACTAAAAAGATAAGTGGAAACTAGATTCTTGATATTATTTTCTCATCCCTTTTGATGGAATTTCATATTAACTAATGAATTTAGGGAAAATGTTTAATGAAATAGTTTTGTTCAATAATTATGAATCCTTGAAAATCAATGGAAGTGGTAGTATCAAATTGGAAAATAATGTGCTGAAGAAAATGAATGTTCATTATGTGGATGGTTTGCATTATAATCTCCTATGTGTGATTCAACTATTTGACTCAAGTCAAATATTGAATTTCAATCCAAAATGGATCACTATAAAAGGAAATAAAAAGAATCATATCATGAATGGATGCTGAATAGATGGAAGCATATACTATGTGGATACTAAAAAACAATTTTTACATTAAATATGAAGAATAAAAAGACTTTTCCACTAGAGGTATCATCACACTAATAAAAAAGACATAGAAAATATATCTAGGATGATGACAATCCTGGATATCCCTAATCTACAGAATGAATGGTAAAAGACTTTTTGTGCTCGTATATGAGGAATGTTGGTTTGTAATTTATATCATTCAAAGAAGAAAAGGGAATCAAATATTCTTGATCTCATCCACACATATTCATATGGACCAATAAATGTGGTTAGAACATATAGAGAGAGGTAATTAGTACTTTTTATTGATTATTATAAACGAATGTCTTGTGTGATTATTATATATAAGAAATAACAAGTGATTGATTTCATGAAATTTTATTATTAAATGTAAAGGAATGATACATGTTGTCCAATCAATGTAATATGATCTGAAAATGAATTGGAATACACATCCATTGAATTTAAAAACTACTTGGAGTAGCATGGAATATTTTATGAGGTTGATGTTCTGAGAACCCACCAAAAAGTGTAGTTATTGAGCACAAAAATTGAGCGTTGAACAATATGGTCAGTAAAATGTTGATTGAGAGTTTTATCTCTATCCATTATTGGAAATAGGTGTTCAGGAAGAAATGTATGCACAAAATTGAATAAGGGATTATATGGGATAAAACAAGACAAAAAAATTTTGATGGAAAATAAGGAATACCACATTGAAGTATTTTCAATTTATTTGGAAGTAAACATTTCATACAAAACAAAGTAGGAAATCATGGGAACTATGGTGATATTGTAGATGACGAAATATTTTATGTATATTCAATGAAGAGTAAATCCTAAAAATATTTTACTAAATGTCTTTGATAAATTTTGGAAATATGTGATGATAAGATCAATGAAGATAAAACCAGAAATTCATTAAAAAATTCATATTCTGATATGAGATAAGATGGTTATTAATTTGTAAATGGAATAGATGAAAAATTAATAGTAGAGGAAGGCATAAAAAATATTCAGGTGTCACAAAACAATGATGATTCACAAGAATAATCAAAAGATGAAAGAATGGTTAAAGAAGCATCTTATGAACCCCACATTAAAAATACAATATCATAAATTAATAAATCCAACATCATTGGGGATTGAACCACACCCACACATAAAAAGTGAATGATGATTTATGCACACATTTCCTTCTTACGAATTTTGATACCAACATTATTTTAAGATTCTATAAAGGATAAATTATCGGTTAAATCCATAAATGAATATCTAGATCAGATTGACAAGAAAAAGGCATGGAATATTGTAAATAGACATGAAAATAAAACATCAATTAGATAAAAATTAATCATTAAAAAAATAGATGGGCATGGAAATTTGATTAGAACCAAGGAAATAAATGTTTGTAAAAGAAATATACAAATTAAAGGAATTGATATCGAATCAACATTTTCTCTAGTGGGGACACTTGAGTTGATCAAGATCATCCTTAGTATAGAAAGTCAAATATGATATAAAGTTCATCACATATTTATGAAAATAGTATTATTAAATGGTGTTTTTGAATAATAAGTCAACATTGGAAAACAGTTAGGTTTATTAATTGGTAATGATGAAATTAAGGTTTATAGATTGAAAAAACTCTCTCTAAGGTCTAAAGAAGGCACAAGAATCATGGTATTCTCATCTGGATTCTTTTTCGAGGAAGCTTGAATTTAAAAGAAGAGGTGTGAACCACAATCTCTACATAAAAAATTCAATGGAAGATCCATTCATGGTTCTTGTATATGGGGATGATATTATATTTGGAGGAATAAGGTAGAGATTTGTGGAATAATTTTCAAATCATATGTAATTAGAAAATTAAATTTTCATGATTAGTGAACTCACATACATCTTAGAGCAACATCTGACTTATATGAAGGGTTACACATTAATTTACCAGGAAATGTTTTCCATAATGTTTCTGAATAAATTAAATATGCATGAATCTAAATCAATGTAGACTCTGATTTTAGTTGTGGAAAAACATGTAAAGTATCAGGATGACACTTCTATGGATCCCACCATGTATATGGGAGTCTTCAGAAGCTTATTATACTTAACTGAAACAAGGAAAGATATTGTCTTTATAACATGCTTAACAGCCTACTCTAAAAGTAATCTAAAGGAAGAACATATTCGGGTAAATAAAATAATCCAGACATATATTAAAGGTACTAAAAATTATGTATTATACTTTTCTGTAGGAAGAGATATAAATTATTATCATTATTATATTGAATGGGTATGTGATGGAATGTAAGCAATTCAGGTGTTACCCTTTAGTGAAAGGAATTTTCTAGGATAGTTGAGAAAGAAATAATAAATCACCTATATTAGTATTTATGAAGTGGATAAAATCTATGACACAATGGCTTACACTCAACTATTGTGGATGAAGCAACATCTAACTAATATTTTTGATGAGGTCAAACAACTGATGGTTATTCATAGTGATAACATGACCGTGATCAATCTTATAAAGAGTCCAATTCATCATTCTAGTATGAAACATATTGAAATAAGATATCACTTTATGAAGGACAAATTTTAATAACTCTTGATTAAAATGGATCATGATGTAAAGTTGACCAGGTGGATGACATCCTCACCAAGCCATTGATAGCCCATGCATTCAAGAGACATTGGTTAAACAATGGTTTTTATCTACCTCCAAGTGCATGAGGAGGTTACGTGTGTTCCCCTAACCCGATTTATGTTAGTTGTTTTAATATATTTGAGGAACTAATGTAGGTTTATAGGGGAGATATGATCTATGGGATTTGTTTTTTATTTATTCATGTAAAAGTGATGGTCCTTCTTGTTTATTAACAAAGGTGGATAATTAAGATATTATGGTGAAATTTAATGATATAAAAATTTTAATTAAGTTTTTGAAAAACCATGAAATTATTCTATGACACAATGATAATAAGGTGTGAGGTGTTATAAGGAAATTTTTCTAGGAATTCAATTCATCTATGAATTTATTAGATCTTAGCTTGGACATATTTAAGAATCCCAAAACATGATAACTCAATTCATGCTTCCCCACTTGTTTTCTACACTGATATTTTCTCAAATATAATTTTAGCATTGGATAAGTTATTTCTTGTGTATCATGTTTTTATAATTTATGGTGGATTTTTAAATTTATCTTCAAATATCCTAGAAACCAATGGATAAGATTGTTAGAACCATGGTTATTTTGTCTGAAAATTGAGTTTGGTTTGTTTTTTTAGTCAATCTATGATTGGTTGATCTGGGAGTTTAAAAATCATGCGATCAGACAATACAAGATGTCTAAAAAACTTAATTTGGGGTTATTTCCTAGTGTATTCCATGTTTTTGGGCTCAAAATTAGAAGTAAGAGGCAAGAAACAATAAAAAGTGTTTTATGGAATCAACACTACATAAAAATGTTAATTTCAAGGGTTTTTATGAAGAATGGGTTTCATAAACATTGATGTTTATTAAGGTATGGGGGTTCACATGTGTGTAATGAGTTGACGACGTTCTCTAGGACTACGACAAGTGGAACATAGAAAATGAATAATGATTTTATGGTAATCTCTCAGATAACAACAAATATCATAGGATCATTATGAATGGAGGATCTTTGCTAAGATTTTTTTGAGTATTATGGAAAATTTTCTATAGTCTTGGGGGCATTATGAATGGATAATCCTATAAATATGAAGACACCTGCACTTCATTTTTTATAAAAATAATTGGAGTAAATTCTTAATCTCTTTTGTTTTATGAAGGAAAAGAGCTTCGTGAAATAACTATTCTTTGGCATCTTAATAATCTGAAAAATGATATCTTAGTATTGACCAATTCCAATGTATCTAGAAAAAAATATTTTCATGATGATGGGAGATTCGTTGAATGAACCAGTGAGATTCTTGAAGGCAACTTGTTCTGTGAAGGAATTTTTCTTCGCAAAGTGAGTGTGCTTCGTGAAGGGGATTTCTAAATGGTAGTATTAAAAATATAGTCTATGTGAATAGTTATTTTAAGTGCATCCACTCAGGACCTAGATGAAAGAATAGTATTCTATTCCATAGGTGAAATGAATTTAATTCCAAGCCCCTGAATTGACCTTCAAGTCATTAAACTAACTAATACATCTCTCAAAGTAGTGAGTTTTGGGGAGTCAATAGATGTTTTTGAAGGGAAACAATGTTCTATCCCTAAAGTATTATAGTGGTAGTGATCCTGGAAGAGAGTGAATATGTATGAATATTTTTATTCCATAACCAGTTAATATTATTGGATTTAGGTATGATCAAAACACTTTCAGTGTATGCTCTTTGGACAAGCCCTTTGTGGTTAACCTATTAAAACTGTTCTGTTATCAATCTATAAGTGAATGTCAATATTATTTCACATTACCATAAGATAGATGTAATAGGATCCTAATAATGATGGAATAAGATACATAACTTTTGATGAAAAAGTGGAAACCCAGATTCACCCATCCCATTTCAAGGTGTGTTAAGGTCCTACAACAACATTATTTTTTGGCCTTTGGTAAATAATTAATATATTTTCATGTCAATTTTTACTAACCCCTTTAAGAACGTGATTTTTCACACAACTATGGATCCATTAAATTTTGGTATAATTTTTTATTTTGGACCTAATATGGATGCTTCTTGATTTATCCAAGGTCCCAAGGGTGTCTAGGGATTTTTCAGATCTTGGAACCCATATTTTCCAAAAAACATTCTATTTCACATTGTTAGCATAATCTGTGAGGGAAGGGTGCATGGTTAGATATAATTGTGTGGATGGTCTCAATTTTTAGGTAGATCCATCTCAAATTTTTGGCACATGGTTTCCCTAATTGTGCTACCTAACCATGCGGTTGGCCCCTTTCTTTGCGTACCCATGCATGGTAAGCACGGGGTTTGGAAAACCATTTGGGAAAATCTTGTACCGACTAAATTTTGGATAATTTTTCATTTTTTCCACTAATTATCTAATTAACCCAATCCTTATTTACTATTATGATTTACAATGTGATTATCCTCCCTTTCTTTCATTTTGGATCTTTTTTAAGGCATATGCTAGGGATTAGGATATCTACTTCATTCGGGATCCATTCAAACTTTTGTTCATCGTGTTGGATACTCAATGGTGAGTAATAGAATCTATAAGAGATGTTCTTCGTCTCTATTTTTATCAAACTAGTTATCATGTCATGTGAATTTTTATCATTTTCTCAAATCTACTCCAATCTAGGAAAAATCAGAGTCCAATACTAGAGGAGTTTCGTATTGTCCTATGTTGTGTGTTCTATAACTAAGCCCTCAAGTTCATTGATTTTGGAATTGTCATGTATGGATCACCCATTTCATCAGGTGTTGTTTACTAAATTTATATTCCATTATTCTAATCATTATATCCGTATGATTATTCTCTTTCCAAATATTAGATTAGTTATTATTGTTTACACTAAGAAACTCCATTCATCCCATGTAGGATGGCCTTTAATAATTTTCGTTTGAGTGTTTTGAAATGTTTGAGACTCCATTTGGGTGTTCCTAGGATTGACCATTTAAGGGTAATATTCTCTATATTAAATAGATTGATTTAAATTTTGAATTGAATAATTAAAATTACCTTTTATTCTCACTACTTGACCCACCTAAGGTATGTGATTCAATTTTATGATTAAATATGAAATTTAAATTAGAATCTATACATAGTATTTGACTTGGACTTTTTAAATATAATTGAATAATAGGTCGCATGTCTATAGAACCCCTTAAAATTTTAGTGGAAGGTAGTGAAGAGAATATTGATTTGTGAAAATTCCTTAAATAGATTAAATAAATTGTTGTGTGCTAATTGGCCTCATCAAACTAATGAAATGGAAGTCTTGAACCAAATTGACTTATTAATTAATTAAAACAAGATTAAATAGATGCAAGATCAGTCAGCTTTGCCACACTAATAATGGTAATTTATTGAACCTTATGAAATATTATATGACATCAGTATCAAATAAGACTGTAACTATAGCTCACCGTGGATTCCATAGGTAATTACTATAGCACATGGGAACCCCATTCCGATTTAAGAATATGGATTTCTTATGTTGAAATCCACCTAGAACCTGATCCTTTTCAAACATTAAATGTCTGATATGAAACCATTTGATTCCTCATTTATTATTAAAGAATGTCTTGGATAAAATCCTTGGATTCAGCTTTGACAAGAAGATTCCATGGTTAAATACCATCAGGCCCAGTCATTTTTTAGCTCCATTTTACCTTGGATGAACACCTTAGACCCATTAGCCATATTATTGTGGAATTATATGGACTATACTCCTTAGATTGCACTCTTATCCTTATCCAGACAAAATTCATTACAGGGTTTCCAACCCTTCAGTTCTACATTTCCCAAGTTTCTATAATGAACTTCATTATTAAATATCATTATAGGTTTCCATGTTACATCTCAGAACCTTTACTATGGATATCTTGTGTCTTTTTTTGTAAACTGGTAATAATCAATTAATGAACTAGTTTTATGTTCAGACACCAGCTGAGGGATGAATCAGGTACCTGGGTAGTTACTTACAATGTAAAAATTTTCATTATTTATGCATGATTTAACACTATTACATTTTCATTACATGGGATATAGTTATAGACGCCATTTGTGGTGGCCCCTTAGATTTATCTCACACCCTTTTCGGGCATTGTATGGTACCTGAGGTAAATTAACTGAATGAAGGTGTTGAAATAGGTATGTATACATATTTGAACACATGATTTATTGGTGTTGAGGATGAATCTTGATAGCTGATGACCATGATGAAGCTCAAGAATCATGGGATAGTATTTTTATTTCCCTAATAAGTTTTTAGAACATGTAATTCCTATTGTCGTATCCATGTTTTCTATTTTCCAAGTGACATGACATATCACCCTCTGTTGTTCTAGTTATTTTAGTTATTTATATCATGGCCTATTTATCACCTTTCTACTTACACTATTTACTTATATTGCTTCCTCTATTTAACATGGTTTATATTTTACCTCTATGATACACTATGGTAATGGGTGAATAGTATTTCCACAGACACACCCTTGGCCCCCACTTCTAGTCAACAACCTCTAGCATTAGTGGAGATGCTCTGGAGACAATGCCGCCCACCGGGCTTGGGGATCCTATTAAGTGGATTCTTGGTTTGAGACATCACAATGTGGTATTGTTGGAAGTTATTTTCATTCTTTACTAATTGGATACAATATTTGAGAGATTAGGATTGAATGGGACTTGTGATAGTTCATTCTTGGATATTATGAACCTAGGTTCGGGGTAAAGTCCAAGTTACCCAAAATATAATTATTGTTTTGTTTTCCTATTACAATAGATAATATTTCACCATTAGGTTATTCACATATTGAGTAATGTTATTCATTTTTATTCTGATTGAGAATCTATTTTAACCATATCCCGATGATATGAAGGAAAAGATCATTGTTACATGTATCATTATAGTCATCTAGTATTAACATGTCATGCACATTTCCATGAAATATTGGTGAATTTAACTGCATATCAATACTTGATATGCCTATGATTGTTATGTGATGTTTTTATTTTTATCTTATTCTTGTATTACTCTTTTTTATGATAGCATGAATGTGTGTCTCAGTTCATGAGGTGTATGGGACTTCATGGGTAGGAATGAGTAATTTATCAAGATGAGCTATTATGATATAAAAAAATGGGTTTGATTTACAATGATAAGGAGTATGGGAATTGATTAAATGTGAATGTATATCCATTATAATGAGAAACATGAAATCTAAAATTTAATGGCTGCACGTCCTTATCTAGACTTCTCATATTTATGAATGGTAAGGGAGTGAACTTGGTAATTAAATGTAAATTCTAATGAAACTTATACATGAGCACTTACCAGTACCTGGTCGTCTACAATGGTCGTTAGGGAAATACACCTTGGGTAATGAGCCCTTCCTTTTTTATCATCCTTATGTGTTTATATCTATTTACATAAATCTTTTTTTTAGTCGTGTGCTTGAAAATTTTATAACAATGCTTCCACAACATCCTCGTATCATACACTGGGAATGTGATTATGACCATTCTCCCAGCATGGTGGGCCCTAAGATGCAAGCCTTACACCCAAGTGTGCCACATGAGGCACCACCTATTATGCCTAATATGGGAACAGATGCCCAATACCATGATATTTTCTTATGTCTGATGTAGTCAATGTGTGGTGCTCCATGAGTTTCACCTATAATGGTTAATATTACTCATGAGTTCCAGAAGCAGCATCCTTCTACTTTCTCAAGGGATGGTAGTCAATAGGATATTGATTCTTAGTTGGAGGACACACTTAATATCATTGAGTATCTATATATTTCTCCATAGATGAGGTTAAACCATTCCACATTAATGGTGCATGATTCAGCCAAGCACTAGTGGGATGTGATTACCCAGGATGGTTATCATTAGGGAATTTTATTTGTTGATTTCCAAACTTCCTTCTATGACCAGATCTTTCCTTAAACACTAAGAGATGACAGAGCCAGATATTAAATGCTGCTTGAGTGGGTTTCTATGTCAGTTATGGGGTATTCAATGTGTTTCATTATGTTAAGAAACATTAAACCACTTCTAGAGATTGATGAGACTTTGCGTTCTAGATTCCTTGAGGACGGGATTCTGTATTCCATCCATACACAGGTGAATGTATTTCACATACCTAATTTTTATTAAAAATACAATCATGATCAAATCACAGAGTTCAACCTTAGAGATTATAATAATACTGATAATATAGGATAAGTGTCGCATTAGGCCATCAGTTCTTCCAGTGGCAGGAAGAATTCCCCATAGGAGTATAATCAGGGTAGTGACAACCAGAGTACCTGTTTTGATAACTCATTTTCTGTCATCAATATAGACAAAGGGGGATCCTGATGCAACATTGTGATAGAGACCCAGTAGAATTTATAGATTAATTTTTTATGGGGAATCTTTAGATTTTATTCATGACCTTTCCAAAATATATGAGATGAAAAGGATTCACAGTAGCTACACCTTTAGGAGAGGTTTCTTTTGTGCCAATTCAGTTGGGCACTTAGAATAGCACTAGCAGGACTGGTTTAGGAGGAGGTCTTGGATACAATAGTCAGACCCCTATTCACTAGTAGTGTAACATCCCAGGTAATTAAAGAATAAATAATTTTCATATTTATTAATATTTGAGAATTAAATATGAATTTTAATTAAAAGGGGTTGCTATGTTCGATAGCGTACCCGATACACAACGAATGAGTTTCTTTGAAACTTACGTAGCACACTAGTAATATAATAATATTATTTTAAATGTTAGTTAACAAGTAGCCGTTGTACTGGCGGGAATGAATAGAAATAACTAAAATATGAATAGATATGTTTTTAGATGTTTTTACATTTACCCAATAAAAGATAAAGGCTTAAAATACGGAAAGAGTTCAATTTTAGGCATATATACTTTAATTTTCACTAAAGGTTCACTAATCACTTTTTAATGGTGAACCATAATTAAATAATGTTTTGATCACTCTTATACATTCTTTTAGACCAAATAAAACTCTTATTAAGAATCGGGACATCAAATTTTACTTCGTGTAATTTTTTGGTATTTTTCTGATAAAGTTCATTTTTTTTATGAATAGTGTAAAATGTTGTATTTTAATTCAAAACTGCTTTCTAAACTAATTTATTTATATGATTAGATTATGTTTTGAATTGGTTTTGAAGTGAAATTAGAATATATTTTTACCATTTTATCCAATGGTGGTCATTGGAATCAATTTCACTTTGAAATTAGACTTAAACTGGTGTCAATCTTTTGATACTTATTGTTTTGTAAAAACACGCTATTTGCTCTGGCAGCGGGAATTAATTATTGAATTAATTAATGTGACTTATATGATTTGAATTTTGTAAAATAGACTTCATTTTTGAATTCGGAATATCAAATATAGCTTAGAGTAAATTTTTGGTAATTTTCTGAAAAACTTCAATTTTTGATGAATAGTGAAACCACTAAGTGGTAATCAAGCAAACTGATTTTTCAGTTAAATGGAAGTTTACCACTAATGTGTATTGAATTTTGAAAATCCGACATACATGGTTGTCATTAAGAAGTAAAATGTGGTTCAATGAGATTAAAATAATTTTTTGGTGAATAGTAACTTATTAAGTTTTTAATCGCGATTAGTGGTAATTAGTGTAGTTTAAGGTATAAATAATGATTTAATAAAATGAAATGACCTAGACACATGTCCCAACCTTATTGGTTGTGTCATGGCCGACCAAGACAAGCCATGGGTAAACTTGGGGACCCCATGGATCCACTTTTGTTGGGACATGACATAAATTACTTTTTATTTAATGTTAAAGTGAAAATGACACAAACATAATATGTTTTGAGAAAACAATTTTTAAGTGGGGTTATACAAGTCCAAATTTTGATTATAAATATTAAATGGAATGATAAAAAGATTTCCTACATCATAGTAATTTTTTTTATAATTTTTAGACATTAAATAAATTTAATTATTTATGACATAATAATGATGCAGCGATGACATCATTATTTGACGATTTAAATAAAATGGAAAGATAATATAAAATCTTTGAACTACACATGTCCAAAACCAATTGGATGAATGGATTTCGATGCCTTATCACCTTATCCACGAATTCTATCAATGTGGGACCTTTTAAAACCGAAACACATTTTCAAATAAAGTAATGTTTCTTTACTTTCCAAAAGTGCCCCTCCTCTCCTCTTATAAAAGGCCCCCACCTCTACCTCATTTCACACACTCTTCAAGCCATTGGCTCGGCCAACCCCTGCCCATTTGCTCTCTCCACATCTCTCTCCTCATCCTAGAGGATTCCCTTTGGGCAGAATCCTTTCAAAGGAAGCCTTTAGGCTCAACTCAAAAGGAGTTACACTTTTTAAGGTAATTCATTCTCTCACGTTCTTTTGTTTTCTTTTGTTTCTCCAACCCCCTAAACTCTTTTTATTTACTTCTTTTGTAACAACACCAGTATCATCAATATACTAGGATGTTTTTATAAGATTTATTTGAGCTACACTCTCACACAACTACATCAAATGGTTAAAGAACATAAGGTTTCCGTGGATGGCGAAATTCTGCCTCCCGAAACGATGATTGTTCAATACTCATTTAACACCTTCAAAGGTGGCCATTATGATGTCACTAATTTTATATATGATATGTAATATTTTTATGTTTTACTTATGCTTCTGTATTTTTCATTTGTGTCTTACCTTTATGGCTTCCATTATGGGTATACGCGATATCTTCATTTAAGGAAGTGCGGACTACCGCCCCCTCAAAATGACGTGATTCGTTAATGCCATATGTGGGACCTGTAAAGGATGGATTTAAAGTTATTATATATGATGTTATACTGGAATTATAATATACCTATATATATCATTATCATTTATTTCCATTAAATTATGAGATAGAAATGAAAGTAGCGTTCATGCATACGTACGGACTACCGTCTCCATGAACGGTGAATTTCATTTCTTATCCCCAAATGTAATTTATTATTAAAAGTACATGTATATAATGGATATATATAATTAATGATATATCTAAATGATAAATATAATTCTGGAATTAAAATATACATACCTCTCATTTAGTTTTAATTCCATTAATATGACAACGAAATGAAAGTAGCGTTCATGCGTACGTACGGCTTACCGTCTCCATGAACGGTGCATTTCATTTCTTACCTCTAAATGTGATGTAATATTATAAATGAATGTATGTACTGGATATATATGACATATATGATATCTACATCATGAATACCATTCTAGATATAATGAACCTTTGACCAAATTAACAACATGTAAGTGTAAGAAGTCTATTTTTGACTTAAGAACCAAATACCGACAAAATAAACATTATTAACTTAAATAATTACATGATGTTCATAACATGGTATAAAAGGAATAATGAACTTAAAAAAGGTTCTTAATCAAGTAGAGATTAACTAAAGTTTATTATTCAGGAGTTTAAAGAACGGTCGGGTCAAGTCAGATACGAGGTATGGGAACTTCTTAACCCAATTTCCATTCTTTGGGTTAATCTCCTACTTTCAAATTATGTCATTATATTATTATGTTGTATCTTGTATTTGTACTTTATTTATGTGTACTTATAGTGAATACACAAAATGTATCTATTTTATTTTAAAAATTATCTTTGTATGGGACTTCGTCTCAATCTCCTTTCGTTGAGGCATATTTTATTTTATACACAACTTTCTTTTATGCGGTGTATAAACCCCTTTGACTTTTACGTTTATTCAAAAGGAATATTTTTTATACAAAGCGTTTACTAAACGACAAAAGGGAATGTTTTTGTCGTACGTATGCGGCGACAACGACTTCTCCTCCGTCGTAACCGTTATTTGAGTTTCGGCTTCCTCTACAAGCCATACCTTCTTTTTAAAAGAAAAATAAATACCATGTTTTACTTTTCTTTTATTTTGGTATTGAAAATGGTTTTCATAATGTTTTTATATCAATGTGTTGTATTGATATCTCATGATTGAAATGTGGAAATTTTATGTTTCCTTTATGCATGTTTTATGTGATATGATCATGTTATGGTTCTTGGGCATTATTATGAAGACGGGTGGTTCCGTGATAAACTAAGGGCGGGTGAGCCCGTTATAGCTCTCCAATGCATTGGGTAACGCGAAGGAGTGAAACGTTAAGGTTTCTCCGAAGAGATTTTTAGGGAATATACTGTGATGGGTATTCCAAACGTAACCAAGAGGGTTACTCCCTACGTAAGAATGTTGTGAATGCCTCAAGTTACCTTTACGTATTATGATTTATATGATTTATTCATGTTTTTATGAGGTATGTTAAAGTGCCTATGTTTTATGGGTAAAGTATGATTTCATTCTTATTTATATATGAACTCATGTTTCCTTTCCATGTTTTTTTTATAACCCATACTGAGTTTTTATGCTCATCCCAAGTTTTTGAAATGTTTTTCACAGGTCAAGGGAAAAGTACATGATAAGATGATAGAGTCAAGGATGTGTCAAGAATTAATCCATGTTTTATTTTAAATGTGTGTTCCATTGATGGGAATGAAGAATACTATCTTTATGTAACCACTTTGTTTATATGTGGAATGTAATGCAAGTTTTATGATCTAATTCTCTAAAACTCTAAACCCGAAAAGATCCTCAATGTGTAATCTTGTAATAACTCAAGATTAAGTAAGGTTTAAGGCTGGGGCCTTATAGTTGGTATCAAAGGTCGGTTTAGATAACTTTAGGAGTTAGAATTCTATTAAATGATTATCCAAAAATATTTTTTTCTCTTTTTCGAAATGATATAGCATTTAAAGATTACCATGTTGCTTCATCCAAGACATGTTTGTTCAGAATGGTTTTCCGCAGAGGAAACAAAGAAGATATGTTGGGACGACATCAGGAGGAAGATAACCTTCCAAATCAGCAACCTGAGATGGTCGGAATTGGAACTGAACAGTTTGTTGCAGTGATGGCACATTTAACTCAGGCTATAAATGGTGGTGGTATCCATGCACGAGATCAGCCAGATCAACCACAGAGGAACATGTCAATGGTGGAACATTTCATGAGGCAACATCCACCATCATTCAGAGGATCATCTGACCCTGTGCAAGCTGAAGGGTGGATTAAAGCACTGGAGAAGATTTTTGATGTCATGGGGTGTTCAGACAATCAAAAGGTTAGTCTTGTTATTTACCGTTTGGAGGGTGAAGCAGATCAGTGGTGGCCTATGGTCAAAAATATCAGGGATGCCGATGAGATTGATGCTCTTGACTGGGATGAATTCAAAGGTATGTTTCTTGAGAAGTATTTTCCTAAGGCTGTTCGACTTAGGATGGAAAAGCAATTCTCGGAATTGAGGCAAGAGGAAGACTCAGTGGCTGCCTATGAAGAAAGGTTCACTCGATTGGCAAGGTATGCTCCCAATTTTATCCGAGACCTTGATAGTAAAATCAATCGTTTTTACTCAGGATTAAAGCCAAAGTATCGAAGGGCATTAGCTTCTCGAGAGTTTAAAAGTTATGAAAATCTTGTCCGATGTGCTGAGAAGGTGGAAATGGAGTTTGCCGATGACCAAGTTTTCTATAACAACCAGCAGAAGAAGAGACCGAGGTGGCAGGAGAAAGGTAAGAATTCTTCAAAAAAGTCTGATGGTAAGAAAACTAAGTTTCCAGTTTGTGATAAATGTGGCAAAAGGCATGCTGGGGAATGTCTTCTGAATTCTGGGAAGTGCTACCGATGTGGTATGATGGGACATAAGGCTCGTGATTGCACTGAAAAGGATCAAGGTGAAGATAAAAACAAATTTGATTTACAGTTAGTGAAATGTTTTAAGTGCAATGAGATGGGTCACTATGCAAACGAGTGTCCGACAAGGAGCTTGAGTGATGGGAAGCAGTTAGACTACAAGCAGAAAGGGGTGGTGAAATCCTTTGCAACTACTTCAGCAGATGTTGGGCCATCGAATGAAGTGGTGTCAGCTCCAGGGAGCTCAGTATTTTTCGAAGATTGACTTGAGGTCGGGGTACCATCAGTTGATAGTAAAAGAAGCAGATGTTCCGAAGATTGTGTTCCGTACTAGATATGTCCACTATGAATTTGTAGTAATGCCTTTTGGGCTAACCAATGCACCTTCTGTATTCATGGACCTTATGAATAAAATTTTCCATGAGTTCTTGGATAAGTTTGTGTTTGTGTTTTGAGGTTTGGGAAGAGGTTGTGTGTGCCTTGTGATTCACAGTTGAAGAGAGAGTTGTTATGTGAAACTCATAGTTCTCCGTTTTCAGTTCATCCGGGCAGTACTAAGATGTATAGAGATCTGCGGGAGTATTACTGGTGGGATGGAATGAAAAGAGATATTGCTGATTTTACTGTGAAGTGTTTGACTTGTCAGCAGGTTAAAGCTGAGCGGCAGTTACCGAAAGGGATGCTTCAGACTTTACCAGTGCCATAGTGGAAATGGGAGAATATATCCATGGACTTTGTTGTTGGATTACCGAAGACATCTCGAGGTAATAATGCAATCTGGGTTATTGTTGATCGCTTGACCAAATCTGCTCTTTTCTTGCTATACGAGATACTTTCTCTCTTGATCAACTTTCCCGTTTGTATCTTAAAGAGATAGTCAGGTTACATGGAGTTCCTCTCTCCATTGTATCAGATCGTGATCCCAGGTTTACTTCTAACTTTTGGAAAGGCCTTCAGAAGTCGTTGGGTACTGAATTAAATTTTAGTACAGCTTTTCATCCTCAATCAGATGGGCATTCAGAACGAACAATTCAGACATTTGAGGATATGCTACGAGCTTGTTCTATGGATTATCAGGGAAGTTGGGACCAACATCTTTCTTTGGTTGAGTTTTCATATAATAACAGTTTTCATTCCAGTATACAGATGGCACCATTTCAGGCATTATATGGGAAGCGGTGTCGAACTCCAGCTTTCTGGGATGAAGTGGGTGAAAGGAAGCTGATGGGACCAGAATTGGTAGAAGAGATGGCAGAAAAAGTTCAGTTGATTCAGAAACACATGAGAATAGCTCAGAGCAGGCAGAAGAGTTATGCGGATAACCGGAGGAAGGATCTATCTTTCGAGGTAGGTGATCATGTTTTTCTCAAGGTTTCTCCTTGGAAAAGTGTGATGAGATTTGGTAAGAAAGGAGAGTTGAGTCCAAGGTTCATTGGACCATACAAAATTCTGGAAAGAGTTGGATCAGTTGCATACCGAGTGGCTTTACCTCCGAGTTTATCTCAGGTACACAATGTTTTTCACGTTTCGATGTTGAGAAAGTATATGCCAGATCCATCTCATGTTTTGAGTCCAGAGGTAGTTCAGCAGGAAGAGAACCTATCTTATGAGGAACAACCGGTCCAGATTCTTGACCACATGGAGCAAGTGTTACAGAATAAGGTGATTCATCAGGTAAAGGTTTTGTGGAAAACCCACATGATTGAAGAGGCAACATGGGAATCTGAAAATGCTATGAGGGATAAATACCCCCACTTATTTTGATAAGTGAATAAAATTGCGAGGACGCAATTCCCAAAAGGGGGGAAGGATGTAACATCCCAGGTAATTAAAGAATAAATAATTTTCATATTTATTAATATTTGAGAATTAAATATGAATTTTAATTAAAAGGGGTTTCTATGTTCAATAGCGTACCCGATACACAACGAATGAGTTTCTTTGAAACTTACGTAGCACACTAGTAATATAATAATATTATTTTAAATGTTAGTTAACAAGTAGCCGTTGTACTGGAGGGAATGAATAGAAATAACTAAAATATGAATAGATATGTTTTTAGATGTTTTTACATTTACCCAATAAAAGATAAAGTCTTAAAATACGGAAAGAGTTCAATTTTAGGCATATATACTTTAATTTTCACTAAAGGTTAACTAATCACCTTTTAATGGTGAACCATCATTAAAAAATGTTTTGATCACTCTTATACATTCGTTTAGACCAAATAAAACTCTTATTAAGAATCGGGACATCAAATTTTACTTCGTGTAATTTTTTGGTATTTTTCTGATAAAGTTCATTTTTTTTATGAATAGTGTAAAATGTTGTATTTTAATTCAAAACTGCTTTCTAACCTAATTTATTTATATGATTAGATTATGTTTTGAATTGGTTTTGAAGTGAAATTAGAATATATTTTTACCATTTTATCCAATGGTGGTCATTGGAATCAATTTCACTTTGAAATTAGACTTAAACTGGTGTCAATCTTTTGATACTTATTGTTTTGTAAAAACACGCTATTTGCTCTGGCAGCGGGAATTAATTATTGAATTAATTAATGTGACTTATATGATTTGAATTTTGTAAAATAGACTTCATTTTTGAATTCTGAATATCAAATATAGCTTAGAGTAAATTTTTGGTAATTTTCTGAAAAACTTCAATTTTTGATGAATAGTGAAACCACTAAGTGGTAATCAAGCAAACTGATTTTTCAGTTAAATGGAAGTTTACCACTAATGTGTATTGAATTTTTAAAATCCGACATACATGGTTGTCATTAATAAGTAAAATGTGGTTCAATGAGATTAAAATAATTTTTTGGTGAATAGTAATTTATTAAGTTTTTAATCGCGATTAGTGGTAATTAGTGTAGTTTAAGGTATAAATAATGATTTAATAATATGAAATGACCTAGACACATGTCCCAACCTTATTGGTTGTGTCATGGCCGACCAATACAAGCCATGGGTCAACTTGGGGACCCCATGGATCCACTTTTGTTGGGAAATGACATAAATTACTTTTTATTTAATGTTAAAGTGAAAATGACACAAACATAATATGTTTTGAGAAAACAATTTTTAAGTGGGTTTATACAAGTCCAAATTTTGATTATAAATATTAAATGGAAAGATAAAAATATTTCCTACATCATAGTAATTTTTTTATAATTTTTAGACATTAAATAAATTTAATTATTTATGACATAATAATGATGCAGCGATGACATCATTATTTGACGATTTAAATAAAATGGAAAGATAATATAAAATCTATGAACTACACATGTCCAAAACCAATTGGATGAATGTATTTCGATGACTTATCACCTTATCCACGAATTATATCAATGTGGGACCTTTTAAAACCGAAACACATTTTCAAATAAAGTAATGTTTCTTTACTTTCCAAAAGTGCCCCTCCTCTCCTCTTATAAAAGGCCCCCACCTCTACCTCATTTCACACACTCTTCAAGCCATTGGCTCGGCCAACCCCTGCCCATTTGCTCTCTCCACATCTCTCTCCTCATCCTAGAGGATTCCCTTTGGGCAGAATCCTTTCAAAGGAAGCCTTTAGGCTCAACTCAAAAGGAGTTACACTTTTTAAGGTAATTCATTCTCTCATGTTCTTTTGTTTTCTTTTGTTTCTCCAACCCCCTAAACTCTTTTTATTTACTTCTTTTGTAACAAAACCAGTATCATCAATATACTAGGATGTTTTTATAAGATTTATTTGAGCTACACTCTCACACAACTACATCAAATGGTTAAAGAACATAAGGTTTCCGTGGATGGCGAAATTCTGCCTCCCGAAACGATGATTGTTCAATACTCATTTAACACCTTCAAAGGTGGCCATTATGATGTCACTAATTTTATATATGATATGTAATATTTTTATGTTTTACTTATGCTTCTGTATTTTTCATTTGTGTCTTACCTTTATGGCTTCCATTATGGGTATACGCGATATCTTCATATAAGGAAGTGCGGACTACCGCCCCCTCAAAATGATGTGATTCGTTAATGCCATATGTGGGACGTGTAAAGGATGGATTTAAAGTTATTATATATGATGTTATACTGGAATTATAATATACCTATATATATCATTATCATTTATTTCCATTAAATTATGAGATAGAAATGAAAGTAGCGTTCATGCATACGTACGGACTACCGTCTCCATGAACGGTGCATTTCATTTCTTATCCCCAAATGTAATTTATTATTAAAAGTACATGTATATAATGGATATATATAATTAATGATATATCTAAATGATAAATATAATTCTGGAATTAAAATATACATACCTCTCATTTAGTTTTAATTCCATTAATATGACAACGAAATGAAAGTAGCGTTCATGCGTACGTACGGCTTACCGTCTCCATGAACGGTGCATTTCATTTCTTACCTCTAAATGTGATGTAATATTATAAATGAATGTATGTACTGGATATATATGACATATATGATATCTACATCATGAATACCATTCTAGATATAATGAACCTTTGACCAAATTAACAACATGTAAGTGTAAGAAGTCTATTTTTGACTTAAGAACCAAATACCGACAAAATAAACATTATTAACTTAAATAATTACATGATGTTCATAACATGGTATAAAAGGAATAATGAACTTAAAAAAGGTTCTTAATCAAGTAGAGATTAACTAAAGTTTATTATTCAGGAGTTTAAAGAACGGTCGGGTCAAGTCAGATACGAGGTATGGGAACTTCTTAACCCAATTTCCATTCTTTGGGTTAATCTCCTACTTTCAAATTATGTCATTATATTATTATGTTGTATCTTGTATTTGTACTTTATTTATGTGTACTTATAGTGAATACACATAATGTATCTATTTTATTTTAAAAATTATCTTTGTATGGGACTTCGTCTCAATCTCCTTTCGTTGAGGCATATTTTATTTTATACACAACTTTCTTTTATGCGGTGTATAAACCCCTTTGACTTTTACGTTTATTAAAAAGGAATCTTTTTTATACAAAGCGTTTACTAAACGACAAAAGGGAATGTTTTTGTCGTACGTATGCGGTGACAACGACTTCTCCGCCGTCGTAACTGTTATTTGAGTTTCGGCTTCCTCTACAAGCCATACCTTCTTTTTAAAAGAAAAATAAATACCATGTTTTACTTTTCTTTTATTTTGGTATTGAAAATGGTTTTCATAATGTTTTTATATCAATGTGTTGTATTGATATCTCATGATTGAAATGTGGAAATTTTATGTTTCCTTTATGCATGTTTTATGTGATATGATCATGTTATGGTTCTTGGGCATTATTATGAAGACGGGTGGTTCCGTGATAAACTAAGGGCGGGTGAGCCCGTTATAGCTCTCCAATGCATTGGGTAATGCGAAGGAGTGAAACGTTAAGGTTTCTCCGAAGAGATTTTTAGGGAATATACTGTGATGGGTATTCCAAACGTAACCAAGAGGGTTACTCCCTACGTAAGAATGTTGTGAATGCCTCAAGTTACCTTTACGTATTATGATTTATATGATTTATTCATGTTTTTATGAGGTATGTTAAAGTGCCTATGTTTTATGGGTAAAGTATGATTTCATTCTTATTTATATATGAACTCATGTTTCCTTTCCATGTTTTTTTTATAACCCATACTGAGTTTTTATGCTCATCCCAAGTTTTTGAAATGTTTTTCACAGGTCAAGGGAAAAGTACATGATAAGATGATAGAGTCAAGGATGTGTCAAGAATTAATCCATGTTTTATTTTAAATGTGTGTTCCATTGATGGGAATGAAGAATACTATCTTTATGTAACCACTTTGTTTATATGTGGAATGTAATGCAAGTTTTATGATCTAATTCTCTAAAACTCTAAACCCGAAAAGATCCTCAATGTGTAATCTTGTAATAACTCAAGATTAAGTAAGGTTTAAGGCTGGGGCCTTATAGTTGGTATCAAAGGTCGGTTTAGATAACTTTAGGAGTTAGAATTCTATTAAATGATTATCCAAAAATATTTTTTTCTCTTTTTCGAAATGATATAGCATTTAAAGATTACCATGTTGCTTCATCCAAGACATGTTTGTTCAGAATGGTTTTCCGCAGAGGAAACAAAGAAGCTATGTTGGGACGACATCAGGAGGAAGATAACCTTCCAAATCAGCAACCTGAGATGGTCGGAATTGGAACTGAACAGTTTGTTGCAGTGATGGCACATTTAACTCAGGCTATAAATGGTGGTGGTATCCATGCACGAGATCAGCCAGATCAACCACAGAGGAACATGTCAATGGTGGAACATTTCATGAGGCAACATCCACCATCATTCAGAGGATCATCTGACCCTGTGCAAGCTGAAGGGTGGATTAAAGCACTGGAGAAGATTTTTGATGTCATGGGGTGTTCAGACAATCAAAAGGTTAGTCTTGCTATTTACCGTTTGGAGGGTGAAGCAGATCAGTGGTGGCCTATGGTCAAAAATATCAGGGATGCCGATGAGATTGATGCTCTTGACTGGGATGAATTCAAAGGTATGTTTCTTGAGAAGTATTTTCCTAAGGCTGTTCGACTTAGGATGGAAAAGCAATTCTCGGAATTGAGGCAAGAGGAAGACTCAGTGGCTGCCTATGAAGAAAGGTTCACTCGATTGGCAAGGTATGCTCCCAATTTTATCCGAGACCTTGATAGTAAAATCAATCGTTTTTACTCAGGATTAAAGCCATAGTATCGAAGGGCATTAGCTTCTCGAGAGTTTAAAAGTTATGAAAAGCTTGTCCGATGTGCTGAGAAGGTGGAAATGGAGTTTGCCGATGACCAAGTTTTCTATAACAACCAGCAGAAGAAGAGACCGAGGTGGCAGGAGAAAGGTAAGAATTCTTCAAAAAAGTCTGATGGTAAGAAAACTAAGTTTCCAATTTGTGATAAATGTGGCAAAAGGCATGCTGGGGAATGTCTTCTGAATTCTGGGAAGTGCTACCGATGTGGTACGATGGGACATAAGGCTCGTGATTGCACTGAAAAGGATCAAGGTGAAGATAAAAACAAATTTGATTTACAGTTAGTGAAATGTTTTAAGTGCAATGAGATGGGTCACTATGCAAACGAGTGTCCGACAAGGAGCTTGAGTGATGGGAAGCAGTTAGACTACAAGCAGAAAGGGGTGGTGAAATCCTTTGCAACTACTTCAGCAGATGTTGGGCCATCGAATGAAGTGGTGTCAGCTCCAGGGAGCTCAGTATTTTTCAAAGATTGACTTGAGGTCGGGGTACCATCAGTTGATAGTAAAAGAAGCAGATGTTCCGAAGATTGTGTTCCGTACTAGATATGTCCACTATGAATTTGTAGTAATTCCTTTTGGGCTTACCAATGCACCTTCTGTATTCATGGACCTTATGAATAAAATTTTCCATGAGTTCTTGGATAAGTTTGTGTTTGTGTTTTGAGGTTTGGGAAGAGGTTGTGTGTGCCTTGTGATTCACAGTTGAAGAGAGAGTTGTTATGTGAAGCTCATAGTTCTCCGTTTTCAGTTCATCCGGGCAGTACTAAGATGTATAGAGATCTGCGGGAGTATTACTGGTGGGATGGAATGAAAAGAGATATTGCTGATTTTACTGTGAAGTGTTTGACTTGTCAGCAGGTTAAAGCTGAGCGGCAGTTACCGAAAGGGATGCTTCAGACTTTACCAGTGCCATAGTGGAAATGGGAGAATATATCCATGGACTTTGTTGTTGGATTACCGAAGACATCTCGAGGTAATAATGCAATCTGGGTTATTGTTGATCGCTTGACCAAATCTGCTCTTTTCCTTGCTATACGAGATACTTTCTCTCTTGATCAACTTTCCCGTTTGTATCTTAAAGAGATAGTCAGGTTACATGGAGTTCCTCTCTCCATTGTATCAGATCGTGATCCCAGGTTTACTTCTAACTTTTGGAAAGGCCTTCAGAAGTCGTTGGGTACTGAATTAAATTTTAGTACAGCTTTTCATCCTCAATCAGATGGGCATTCAGAACGAACAATTCAGACATTGGAGGATATGCTACGAGCTTGTTCTATGGATTATCAGGGAAGTTGGGACCAACATCTTTCTTTGGTTGAGTTTTCATATAATAACAGTTTTCATTCCAGTATACAGATGGCACCATTTCAGGCATTATATGGGAAGCGGTGTCGAACTCCAGCTTTCTGGGATGAAGTGGGTGAAAGGAAGCTGATGGGACCAGAATTGGTAGAAGAGATGGCAGAAAAAGTTCAGTTGATTCAGAAACACATGAGAATAGCTCAGAGCAGGCAGAATAGTTATGCGGATAACCGGAGGAAGGATCTATCTTTCGAGGTAGGTGATCATGTTTTTCTCAAGGTTTCTCCTTGGAAAAGTGTGATGAGATTTGGTAAGAAAGGAAAGTTGAGTCCAAGGTTCATTGGACCATACAAAATTCTGGAAAGAGTTGGATCAGTTGCATACCGAGTGGCTTTACCTCCGAGTTTATCTCAGGTACACAATGTTTTTCACGTTTCGATGTTGAGAAAGTATATGCCAGATCCATCTCATGTTTTGAGTCCAGAGGTAGTTCAGCAGGAAGAGAACCTATCTTATGAGGAACAACCGGTCCAGATTCTTGACCACAGGGAGCAAGTGTTACGGAATAAGGTGATTCATCAGGTAAAGGTTTTGTGGAAAAACCACATGATTGAAGAGGCAACATGGGAATCTGAAAATGCTATGAGGGATAAATACCCCCACTTATTTTGATAAGTGAATAAAATTGCGAGGACGCAATTCCCAAAAGGGGGGAAGGATGTAACATCCCAGGTAATTAAAGAATAAATAATTTTCATATTTATTAATATTTGAGAATTAAATATGAATTTTAATTAAAAGGGGTTGCTATGTTCAATAGTGTACCCGATACACAACGAATGAGTTTCTTTGAAACTTACGTAGCACACTAGTAATATAATAATATTATTTTAAATGTTAGTTAACAAGTAGCCGTTGTACTGGCGGGAATGAATAGAAATAACTAAAATATGAATAGATATGTTTTTAGATGTTTTTACATTTACCCAATAAAAGATAAAGGCTTAAAATACGGAAAGAGTTCAATTTTAGGCATATATACTTTAATTTTCACTAAAGGTTAACTAATCACCTTTTAATGGTGAACCATCATTAAAAAATGTTTTGATCACTCTTATACATTCGTTTAGACCAAATAAAACTCTTATTAAGAATCGGGACATCAAATTTTACTTCGTGTAATTTTTTGGTATTTTTCTGATAAAGTTCATTTTTTTTATGAATAGTGTAAAATGTTGTATTTTAATTCAAAACTGCTTTCTAACCTAATTTATTTATATGATTAGATTATGTTTTGAATTGTTTTTGAAGTGAAATTAGAATATATTTTTACCATTTTATCCAATGGTGGTCATTGGAATCAATTTCACTTTGAAATTAGACTTAAACTGGTGTCAATCTTTTGACACTTATTGTTTTGTAAAAACACGCTATTTGCTCTGGCAGTGGGAATTAATTATTGAATTAATTAATGTGACTTATATAATTTGAATTTTTTAAAATAGACTTCATTTTTGAATTCTGAATATCAAATATAGCTTAGAGTAAATTTTTGGTAATTTTCTGAAAAACTTCAATTTTTGATGAATAGTGAAACCACTAAGTGGTAATCAAGCAAACTGATTTTTCAGTTAAATGGAAGTTTACCACTAATGTGTATTGAATTTTTAAAATCCGACATACATGGTTGTCATTAAGAAGTAAAATGTGGTTCAATGAGATTAAAATAATTTTTTGGTGAATAGTATTTTATTAAGTTTTTAATCGCGATTAGTGGTAATTAGTGTAGTTTAAGGTATAAATAATGATTTAATAATATGAAATGACCTAGACGCATGTCCCAACCTTATTGGTTGTGTCATGGCCGACCAATAAAAGCCATGGGTCAACTTGGGGACCCCATGGATCCACTTTTGTTGGGAAATGACATAAATTACTTTTTATTTAATGTTAAAGTGAAAATGACACAAACATAATATGTTTTGCAAACACAATTTTTAAGTGGGTTTATACAAGTCCAAATTTTGATTATAAATATTCAATGGAAAGATAAAAAGATTTCCTACATCATAGTAATTTTTTTATAATTTTAAGACATTAAATAAATTTAATTATTTATGACATAATAATGATGCAGCGATGACATCATTATTTGACGATTTAAATAAAATGGAAAGATAATATAAAATCTATGAACTACACATGTCCAAAACCAATTGGATGAATGGATTTATATGCCTTATCACCTTATCCACGAATTATATCAATGTGGGACCTTTTAAAACCGAAACACATTTTCAAATAAAGTAATGTTTCTTTACTTTCCAAAAGTGCCCCTCCTCTCCTCTTATAAAAGGCCCCCACCTCTACCTCATTTCACACACTCTTCAAGCCATTGGCTCGGCCAACCCCTGCCCATTTGCTCTCTCCACATCTCTCTCCTCATCCTAGAGGATTCCCTTTGGGCAGAATCCTTTCAAAGGAAGCCTTTAGGCTCAACTCAAAAGGAGTTACACTTTTTAAGGTAATTCATTCTCTCATGTTCTTTTGTTTTCTTTTGTTTCTCCAACCCCCTAAACTCTTTTTATTTACTTCTTTTGTAACAACACCAGTATCATCAATATACTAGGATGTTTTTATTAGATTTATTTGAGCTACACTCTCACACAACTACATCAAATGGTTAAAGAACATAAGGTTTCCGTGGATGGCGAAATTCTGCCTCCCGAAACGATGATTGTTCAATACTCATTTAACACCTTCAAAGGTGGCCATTATGATGTCACTAATTTTATATATGATATGTAATATTTTTATGTTTTACTTATGCTTCTGTATTTTTCATTTGTGTCTTACCATTATGGCTTCCATTATGGGTATACGCGATATCTTCATATAAGGAAGTGCGGACTACCGCCCCCTCAAAATGATGTGATTCGTTAATGCCATATGTGGGACGTGTAAAGGATGGATTTAAAGTTATTATATATGATGTTATACTGGAATTATAATATACCTATATATATCATTATCATTTATTTCCATTAAATTATGAGATAGAAATGAAAGTAGCGTTCATGCGTACGTACGGACTACCGTCTCCATGAACGGTGCATTTCATTTCTTATCCCCAAATGTAATTTATTATTAAAAGTACATGTATATAATGGATATATATAATTAATGATATATCTAAATGATAAATATAATTCTGGAATTAAAATATACATACCTCTCATTTAGTTTTAATTCCATTAATATGACAAAGAAATGAAAGTAGCGTTCATGCGTACGTACGGCTTACCATCTCCATGAACGGTGCATTTCATTTCTTACCTCTAAATGTGATGTAATATTATAAATGAATGTATGTACTGGATATATATGACATATATGATATCTACATCATGAATACCATTCTGGATATAATGAAACTTTGACCAAATTAACAACATGTAAGTGTAAGAAGTCTATTTTTGACTTAAGAACCAAATACCGACAAAATAAACATTATTAACTTAAATAATTGCATGATGTTCATAACATGGTATAAAAGGAACAATGAACTTAAAAAATGTTCTTAAGCAAGTAGAGATTAACTAAAGTTTATTATTCAGGAGTTTAAAGAACGGTCGGGTCATGTCAGATACAAGGTATGGGAACTTCTTAACCCAATTTCCATTCTTTGGGTTAATCTCCTACTTTCAAATTATGTCATTATATTATTATGTCGTATCTTGTATTTGTACTTTATTTATGTGTACTTATAGTGAATACACATAATGTATCTATTTTATTTTAAAAATTATCTTTGTATGGGACTTCGTCTCAATCTCCTTTCGTTGAGGCATATTTTATTTTATACACAACTTTCTTTTATGCGGTGTATAAACCCCTTTGACTTTTACGTTTATTCAAAAGGAATCTTTTTTATACAAAGCGTTTACTAAACGACAAAAGGGAATGTTTTTGTCGTACGTATGCGGCGACAACGACTTCTCCGCCGTCGTAACCATTATTTGAGTTTCGGCTTCCTCTACAAGCCATACCTTCTTTTTAAAAGAAAAATAAATACCATGTTTTACTTTTCTTTTCTTTTGGTATTGAAAATGGTTTTCATAATGTTTTTATATCAATGTGTTGTATTGATATCTCATGATTGAAATGTGGAAATTTTATGTTTCCTTTATGCATGTTTTATGTGATATGATCATGTTATGGTTCTTGGGCATTATTATGAAGACGGGTGGTTCCGTGATAAACTAAGGGCGGGTGAGCCCGTTATAGCTCTCCAATGCATTGGGTAACGCGAAGGAGTGAAACGTTAAGGTTTCTCCGAAGAGATTTTTTGGGAATATACTGTGATGGGTATTCCAAACGTAACCAAGAGGGTTACTCCCTACGTAAGAATGTTGTGAATGCCTCATGTTACCTTTACGTATTATGATTTATATGATTTATTCATGTTTTTATGAGGTATGTTAAAGTGCCTATGTTTTATGGGTAAAGTATGATTTCATTCTTATTTATATATGAACTCATGTTTCCTTTCCATGTTTTTTTTATAACCCATACTGAGTTTTTATGCTCATCCCAAGTTTTTGAAATGTTTTTCACAGGTCAAGGGAAAAGTACATGATAAGATGATAGAGTCAAGGATGTGTCAAGAATTAATCCATGTTTTATTTTAAATGTGTGTTCCATTGATGGGAATGAAGAATACTATCTTTATGTAACCACTTTGTTTATATGTGGAATGTAATGCAAGTTTTATGATCTAATTCTCTAAAACTCTGAACCCGAAAAGATCCTCAATGTGTAATCTTGTAATAACTCAAGATTAAGTAAGGTTTAAGGCTGGGGCCTTATAAGTAGCACCATCAAAGAATTTATGATCATTGTATTCAAGATATTGCACATGGTTGTGGATCAGTCCAGTTGCAAGCACTACATCAAATACCTAAGGATTAGGCTACGGGACCATCTACAGTATGAGGAACTATTCTAGTGGCATATACCATAGTATCTGCTTTATTTGGTACATATGATTTGACCTCTTTTGTCCCTATATATATTGTGGAATGTCTCAAACTAGAGATACAATATTTTTTTTGTAATGACCCAAGATACACCATTATGAGTGCAGTCAGAGGATATACTCCATTGTAAGGACTATCAATATGAGTTAGGTAGTTACCCTTTCTTATAAAACATAATAATTCTTGAGATGATGGGCTTCAATTTCATTATTGGGATGGATTAGTTGGTTCAGTATCATGATTTTATAGTCTTATATAATTGTAGGGTATCTTTAAAATCACCATACAGTAGTGGTTGTCAAAATAAGGATGATTGGGATGTCTATGTTGGTAAAGAGGGACTTGAGAATCATGGTCAAGGTGAAGTGAATGCCCAGATTGAATATCTATTCATGGAGGATCAGGGTTTACATCATGTATATTTCTCTCCAGTAGTGGACTGTTTTAGGTACATCATTTGCTTTTTCTAGGAGTATATTGAGCTTGTTCTAGGAGTATCCCCAGTGTCCATTCCACCATATAGGATGGCACCTATAGAGATTTAGGAGCTCAAGTGGTAGTTAGATTATTTGGAGGCCAAGGGTTTTATATAGCCCTGTACATCCTCTTAGGGTTGTCCCATGAAATTTTAAAGAAGGTGTATGGTAATTTAAATCTATGTTTGGATTACAAAAATTCAAACCCGGTTACAGTTAAGAACTGGTATCCACTTCCTTGAATAGAATATATATTCAACCATATCTGAGGATCTAGGGTCTTCTCTAAGATCTAAAATGGGTCTGGATATCACCATGTGCTAGTAAGGCCATCATACATACCTCTTAAAAATTTTGGTAGTAGGTATGGTATGTACTAGTACCTTGTGGTGTCATTCAATGTTTCGAATGCACCCTCATTTTTCATGTCTCCAATGAATAGGGTTTTATATCCCAATCTCAATTATTTGTTCCTGGTATTTTTGGAATACATAATGGTGTATTCTCACACTCTTATTGATCATTCCATTCATCTTGAGATCATTCTGAGTACACTAATATAGTATCATCTTTATGATAATATTTCTAAGTACCACTTATGGCTTGAAAAAGTTTATTTCTTCGGTTATTACATACTAGAATCTGAAATATATGTTTACCCAAAAAAGGTTAGTGTTATAGTCTCATGGGAGAAGACTATGAAAATATCTAATATATGGAGTTTGTTGTGGATGGATGGATATTACATGAATTTTATAAATGAATTCTCATGCCTTTATTCACTTATAACGTGTCTTACAAATAAGGGTGTTAAGTTCTTTTGGTCATAAGAATATGAGAAATCTCTTTAAGAGATGAAAGGGAGGGTTATATCGGTATAAATTGTGACTCTTCCAGATTTAACTATAGGTTATAAAATATTTTATTAGGCTTCAATTATCGTCATAGGAGTAGTTATGATTCATGAGGATAGAGTCATTACGTAAAAATAGACAGTTGGGACCTCATGAATGAAATTATCGGATGCACGACCTCATGTTAGTCATAGTTGTCCATGAATTATGTTTCTAGATACATTATCTATTGGGTGAGAGGTTTTTGGTGTACACAGACCATAAGATCAAAAAATATATATTTTCACATCATGACTTAAACCCCAAACAATGAAGATGTATTGAATGTCTAAAATCCACTGATTTTGATCTTTTCCTATATGCATGTGAATGGAAACCTAGTTGAGGATGATCTAAGTCATAAAACTCGGGATATTGTTTTATGGGAGTCCATTGATTAATGAAAATCAATGTCCCCCTTCTATAATATGAAAATGGAGTTTCATGACTATCAAAAGATTTTGTACCTCACATCCTTGATAGTTATCTATTCTCTCCTTGAGAAGAAGAAGTCTAGAAAATTAGCATATCTTTGGGGCTTGGTTGTCTTTGAGGGTATGTTCGGAGCTGACCCACCTCCAGAATGGTCTATGGATAGAGACACCATCCTTCACATACTAGGACTTGTCTGGGTTCCTATAGATATGAGATATTACATTATGAAATAGTTCCACGCTTCTCTATGGTAAGTTCATTAAGGTATCTCCAAGATGTATCAAGAAATATAACACAATTATTGGTGGGCTATGATGAAGGTTCAAATATTGTGATTTATCAATTACCGTTCCACCTATTAGAAGCTTAAAGAAGAGCACCAGAGACCTATAGGATTGTTACAATCGCTTCTTTTACCATAATTGGAATGGGAATATGATTCCATAGACTTTGTAGTTGTTTTACCTATGTCATGTCAAGGTAGAGATGTTGTAAGGGTTGTCATTGATAGACTAAAGAATGTAGCTCACTTCATTCCTACTCTAGAGTCTTCCTTATTTGATGATCTAGGATGAAATTATGTTTCTGAGATAAGACGACTACATGGGGTCGCTTATACTATCCTTCCAGATAGGGACACTTGTTTCACATCACGGTTTTGGAAGGGATTGAAGAAATCTATGGGAACAAAGGTGATTATAAGAAGATATTTTCATGCTCAGACCGATGGTCAGTCTGAACAGATGATATAAGTTCTAGAGTATAATCTTCGATGATGTTGTTAGGATGGTATGACTGAGTATGATATACTCTATAATAGCAAATGTAGGATTGAAATAAGTATGAGGTTCTCAGATACAAGAGGGGGTGAATTGTTCCTTTTAAAATTCCCTTAGGAAATTTTGAGGATGGTTCTGTTTAATAAGATTAAACAAGATAATTCACAAGACCTCTATAAGTACTAATCACTTGCTAAATTTTGGAAAAGTGATTCTGAAAATGGAGCATAACTAAAGTTTACAATAGATAATATTCTACCTTAAAGTGTATAGAATCTAACTATATCAGAGTACAAGGATGAGGAAGTATAAGATAGTATACTTTCCTCAACAATACAAAATGCAGTTGAAAAACTTGTAAGAAAAACAAGTAATAGTTAATAAGTCTTTTAACCCAAAGAGAAGGGTATCCAACAACCTTCGATAAAGGTCCCTTGATTTATACTTTCAATAAATTCTATCTTACCCACACCAGGGTAAGCCCTCGATGCAAATATCGGAGTATATATTGCTATCCCCGAAAGCCCTCAACTATCATGTAGTCGGCACCTCTGTCTTCCTCAGCAAGGAAGCCCTCAACATCAAGGTGTTGGAACCTCTTTCTTCCTATTCCTAGAAGCCCTCGATTGTACACAGCAACAATCGAAGTCGCACGATGAAAATCCGCACAACGAAAAGTTTGAACAAGCTATTCAAACATTCTGCACGAAGATTGAGAGTTGATAAGAGCCTCTCTCTCTAGAAATCACTTCAGGAAGCTTTGATGACCAAAATTCAAAAACATCAAAAAAATTCAAGCACGTTCAAATGAGCTCCTATTTATAGGTGAAGATCGAATGGTTGGCTCCCTCCTCCAATGGTTGAATTCTCCCTGAATTTCAGAGGGATCTATACAAGTGTCACTCAAACAATGGTTAGTCAATAACTAAAAGCAGGACATCGTTTTGTAATAAAAAAAGTTTAAATATAACTACACTGATATTCAGAATGGATAAAATGAAATATCGGAGTGATGAAAGTTAATGTTCGGAGTGTAGAAAAAAATGAATTCAGAGTCTGTAGTACTAAGATATTCGGATTCTGTTTTGTAGGAATTCGGAACCAGAATTCTGTAGAATTTCGGAGTCTGAATTTCAATGAAATTTGGATTCTGTATGCACAAGAATTCAGAACCAAAAGTTACAAAAGTTCGGAGTCAGAGTTCATGGGAATTTGGAGTCAGAACTCATAATAGTTCGAAGTCTGAATTCAGAGAACTCGGAATCAGAACACAGACAAGTTCATAATCAGAATTCATAATGAGAATTCGTAATTAGAATTCATCATCATATTTCATAATGATAATTCGTAATCAAAATTCATCATCAAGATTCGTAATGAGAATTCGTAATCAGAATTCATCATCAGAATTCCTTGTTATAACTTTATACAAGTTCATAATCAGAATTTAGATTTGAACTTTATTAAAGTTTGTAATAGGGAATTCAGAGTAGAACTTCATAAAAGTTCATAACAGGAATTCAGATTCTAAAACAGAATGATTCATATCTAAGTATTATATGATTCCAAGGTTTTAGATATGAATCTAATTTTTATACGTAGAAAATTTTTGATATGAATAATGAAATCTAGGAAAGGGTAAATTTCCTTGGGAATGGAAATTTTCCTTATAGAATTAAAATAGGGGTAAAATAAGATTTTCCTTAAAATATGGTGTTTGTGATTTTCAAAACAAGAGGAATGGTAATGTCATAAAAAATACTTAATGACATAACAATCTCTCCCTTGAATGAAGGAATGGAAAAAGTCATAAGGAAAACCTTATTGACTGAAAAATATCCCCCTTTTTGGAAAGAACAAACATCCTTATGAAAAAGAATGTAAGGACTTGGAATAAATTTCTAGACATTGAAATTAAATCTTATCTCCCTTTGTTCATGGATAATGGTGAATACGACTAACTCCCCCATAGGCTTTGAAACTCTAAGTATCATTTTCTAGATTTCTGGAATGAGAAATTTCATTTTAATATAGAAAACTTGGTAATGAAAACTCCCCCTTATATAAGGATAGTTCTTCTTAACATAGAAATTTTTTTCTCCCTTTTATAATTCTTTTTCCTTCTCCCCCATAGATATTTTCAAAAAGAATTTGAGGGAATGGAAAAAATAATAAAGTACCTAAAACATTAGTCATTACATACAAACAATACAAGCATCGACAATTCCATTAAGATTGACAATATTAGTAAAAGGGAAAAGTACAACAAAAGATCAGAGTGATCTATATTGTTTCTTTTTCCTTGGGAATTAACATCTTCACAATGTTCTTCAACTTCTTCAATTCTTTATGATCTTCCATAGCTTGCTTTTCTAATGCCTTGATCTGGTATTCCTGAGCCTTTACGACCTCTGCATGAGCCTTCATGGCCTCTTCCTGAACCTTTAGCAATTTGTCTTTGTTCAATATATTTTCTTGTATCTCGCTCCAGAGATCCTTCTCTGACTTCAAGCTTTGAAAAATATAGCTCAGCTTCCTATTCAAATCTATTACATCCTGAATCCGATAACTCTATTCTAGGCTTATCTTATCCTGAAAGCTATCTGAATTTTTTTTAATTTTGACATCCTCAGTTTCAAAGGCTTCCTTAATATCTTCTTGAAACTGCTCAAGAACTGCCAAATCTTCACTGATTTTATTTGACCATAGAGTCATTTTGCTGCAAGACTTTCTATATACTTCATAATTTATAAGGAAATTTTTATGTTCTACCTCAATCTTTACACATTTATCCATCACCATGGTTACAGATTCTGACTTCTGATTCATGTTGTGCTGATGTATTTGGCATCTGGAGTCTATTTTAAGAAATATCGGAATTGTATTTACCAACTTCTTTAGCGACTCAACAACAAAATCATGACCCAATACAGACGATTCCATATCAGCCATCTTGCTAGGAGATTTTTCTTCTTCTATTTCCTCCAATTTCCTCTTAGAAGAACCTCCAACTTCCTTCTTCTTATTATATCGTTTGTTGGAGTGTTAATAAGCCCTTGCTTACCCTTATCAACTTTCAGTACAACATCCTCATAATGAGATTCCTGATCACTCTCAGATTGATGTACAATCTTGTCTTCATTAGGTTTCCCCTTCTCTGCTCCAGCTTCAACTTCTTTAGGATGTATAAAGTCATGATTGAGACTTTCTTCCTCATATGGCTTCTTGAATTCTTCTTCACCATTCTCAACATATGCGGGTGTATCTAATTTAGAAGATCCGTCTTGAGAAGCCTAGAGTGAGAATTTCTCGGATGGGGTTCCCTCATCATGATATTCATCAACATTCCTAATTACATCATCAGAACCACCACTCATTTAAGCTTGCTGAATTTCCTCCATCACTTCTTTCTCAAATTAATTCTATTTGGAATTTTCCAGAGACTTCTTACGTAGAGTCTCAAGTAATTGTTCTACCAGAAATGATTTCGGACTAGGAAAATTTTCGGAAATAATTTCAGCATCACTTAGAAGAGATTGAAAAATTTCAGCCTCAGTCATCTTCTTCTTCAGCTCTTTTTCCTTGGCCTACTTCTCTATCTCATCAAAAGCTTTTTATTTGAAGGCCTTATCCTTGGCAGGATTCAAACCGAACTGCGACTCACCTGCTTTTCTACTCTTTTTATAATCCCTCCACTTTGCAACTAATTCATCAGGGTAGGCATTTTTCCTTTTTGGTTTAGGAGGTGCAGATTGGACTTCCTATGATTCAGAAGTTTTACCCTCATCTTCCAATTTATTCATCTTTCTCTTATTACTAGCATTCTTTGGGGATTGATCCTTTTCATCCTTTTCCAGATTGACTTATGCCTTCTCGTCTGGTAAATCATAGAACTCACCTAATTGTTTTGAGAAACCAACTTCCATTCTATTCAGAGTGACATCACTGATCAACATCACCCTGTAATTTCTCGTCTTGGAGCTACATGAGATCTGGAAAGACTCAAGACACTGAACTATCCACATCAAGAGCAATGCTGGGTACATAATGATATAAGCTCTGAGGTTCCCATTCTTGATGTTCTGAATCGTAATGAGAATATGTCTCATGATATTCACCTTCCAGAGGTTTATTAAAAAGTCTAGATTATACATATCATTCTTCTTGAGTGTATCCTTATCTCCCTTCCTTGTAACAATAATACCTTGCACCCATAATTGTAGAATCCGATTATTTGTTGAATGACAGGAAATGTTATTTGCAGTCTTCATATCAGAAAAACCAAGGAATTTCAAGGTCTTCTCCTTGACAAAACTTCCTTGAACCTCTGGGAACTTGTGTGAGAAAAACATAGCTTCCCCTTCATATTCCTTCCCCACCAAGCATGCATCCTTGGTGTAAGAAATTTTGTAAGTCTTCCCGTAACTCTAAAAAGAGAATTTTTCTCTACCCTCATCCTCGAAGAAGCAAAATGATTCATAGAATTCAATGAGATGATCCAGATATACTACATCTTGAGATGTTGTCTTAGAAATAGCTATATTTTCCCAACGATTGAGCCTTATATTCATAGAAATAAGATAATCATACTTATTGATGAAATTTGGGTGAACCAACCTCTCCCTAAAAATCTGCCACACCGAGATTGGCTTGACTGAAGAAATATCCTGAGAAGGGGCTTCTATAGACATTCGGACTGAGGAACTTTGAGAGATTTGGAATGGGCCTAAGAACCAAGGTAGACGTTTGAGACGCGAGAGCACAGAAATCAATGTGGTATAGCATTGGGGGTCCCCTTTATATAGGTGATGGTGGTGACCATTCAACTTCCAAAACCAATCTAACAGTTTAGAAACGATTTGATCGGGTTTGATGGTTGATATGATAACCTCAAGAAAATCATGAATCCATTCTTTTAAGGTTTTAAGAAAAAAAATTCAGATTTATGAATAAACGAATCCGAAATATTAAAAGAAAATACCAGCAAGTAAAAATGATTACAAAAACATAAGGAAATATTGAATCCTATATTTTTAGGTTTTAAGAAAAACATTCAGATTTAAGAAGAAACGAATCTGAAATATTAAAAGAAACTACCACCAAGTAAAAATGATTAAAAACACTTAAGTAAGGAAATCATACCTTTAGGATTTAGCCCAGAAGATTATTCATAATAGGTTAAATTATTCTTGAACAAATAAACATGACTATGAAAAACTCATTTTTTGAAAAAAAACGTACTATGAAAATTTTGAGTATGAAAATTTTTCATTACGAAAGTTGCAATTCTGAAAATTTTCATTAAGAAAATTTATGGTCTGAAGAATTCCATTATGAAAAACTCAGTTCTGAAAAGGTCATTACAAAATTTTTCAGTGCCAACAATTTCCATTATGATAATTTAAGGTCTGAATAATTCCATTACAAAAACTTCAGTTCCGAAAATTTCATTACGAAATTTTTTAGTTCCAAAAATTTCCATTACAAAAATTTATGATCTAAAGAGTTCCATTACGAAAAATTCAGTTCTAAAAATTTCACTAAGAAAATTTTCATTATGAAATTATTTTGAAAAATTAACCATGAAAAATATGAAAAATGTCACTATGAAAAACATGTAAATCTTCGTTATGCAAAAAATTTAGAAAAACCAGCTACAAATGTTTTTGAAAAACTTATAAGGAGATATACTCCCCCTATTGAAATGAGTTTATTACTGTAAGGAGAATGGTTCAACAAGAAGTTAATGAAGGAATATTACCTCACAGTTATTATTCCTAACTTCTTCTTAGTGTATTCAAATCTATCAAAAGGTAAAGATTTTGTGAAAATATCATCAAGATGATCTTGCATTTTGATAAATTGAAGAATGATATCTCTTTTTTGTGTGTTATCCCAAAGAAAGTGATACCTATATCTATGTGCTTTGCACGAGAGTGTTGTGCAAGGTTTTTACTGAGGGAAATGGCACTTGTGTTATCACACAAAATTTATGTCTTAGTAAAAAGAAAGCCGTAGTATGTTAGTGTGTGTTGCATCCACAACACTTGAGCACAACAACTTCTAGCTGCTACATATTCAGATTCAGCAGTGGAGAGTGCTACAGAATGTTGCTTCTTGCAAGACCGAGAAACTAATGAATCTCCTAAGAAATTAAAAGTTTATGATGTACTCTATCTATCCATTCTGCATCCACCAATGTCAGCATCTAAAAAACAGTTTAAAACAAAATGATTTCCAGAAGTATAAAATAGTCCAAAATACATGGTTCCCTTTAAATAGAAAAAAATTCATTTCACTGCCTTTAAATGAGATTTCTTAGGATTGTATTGATATCTTGAACATAATCATACTGAAAACATTAAGTCTGGATGACTAGTTTTCATGTAATTTAGACATCCTATCATTCCTCTAAAAAATGTTTGATCTACTGGTTTCGCAGCTTCATCAAGAACAAGTGTGTTTGAGGTACCAATGGGAGTACTTATACTCTTAGTGATGTCGTATCGATAATTTTTAGGAAGATATTTAATATAATTATGTTGGGATATGTAGATTCCTTCTGGTTTTTGAGAAATTTTAAAACCAAGGAAAAATGTTAACTCACCCATCATTCTCATTTCAAACTCAGATTTCATTAGATCTGCAAAAGAATCAGTTAAAGATTGATGATTTGAACTAAATATAATGTCATCAACATAAATTTGAACAATCAAAATATTTTTCTTATCTTTCATTATAAAAAGGGTTGGATCTTCATTTCCCTTAACATAGTTATTTTGATGCAAAAATCATGTAAAACAATTATTCCATGCTTGAGGGGCATGTTTAAGGCCACACAAAGATTTGGTATATCTAAAAACATGATCAGGATGTTTTGGATCTTCAAAGCTAGGAGGTTGTTCAACAAAAACTTCCACTTGAACATAACTATTAAGAAAAGCACATTTCACATCATTTGAAAAATTTTGAAACTGAATAATCATGCAAATGTAAGTAAAATACGAATAGATTAAAGTTTAGCTACTAGAGCATAGGTTTCTTTATAGTTTATTCCTTCTTTTTGATTATAGCCTTTAGCAACTAATCTAGCTTTATTTCTTATGATAATTACATTTTCATCACACTTATTTCTGAAGACCCATTTCACTCCAATTACAGAATTTTCCTTAGGTCTTTCAACCAAGGTCCAGACTTTATTCCTTTTGAATTAATTTAGTTCATCTTGCATAGCTTTAATCCAATCATCATCACCTAAAGCTTCATCAGGGCTCTTTGGTTCCAATTGGGAAAGGAATGCTAGATGTTCTACTTCATTTCTTAAGGAACTTCTAGTCCTTGTAGGTTTATTTACATCACCAATGATACTATCCCTAGGATGATTCTTATGAAACGACTGATTTGGTTTTTGTAAAACCCGCTCATCAACATAGTATAGAAATCCTTTTGGGGTAAATGTTTCAGAAGTATTTTCTTGCACATTTTTCTTATCAGAAGGATCTTCTATCATAGGTTGATAATAAGTTTTTGAAAACACATCCAAAGTTGTAGTTTTGGGTTGTTTGAAAACAAATGGATCAGTTTCATCAAATTTGACATGTACTGTCTCTTCAACAATTCAAGCGATTTTGTTAAAAACTCTATAAGCCTTAGAAGTTGTGGAGTAGCCGAAGAAAATTCCATCATTAGATTTTGGTGTGAATTTGTGTAAGTTATCTTTAGTATTCAGAATGAATACTTTTCATCCAAAAACCTTATAGTAGGAAAGTCTATTTTTCCTAACATTCTATAACTCATAAGGAGTTTTATTAAGAAAAGCTCTAATTAAAATATTATTTATAGTATAACAAGTAGTACTTACAGCTTCAATCCAAAAATGATTAGCTAAAAAATACTCACTCAACATGGTTCTAGTTATCTCTTGATGAATTCTATTTCTTTGTTCAACAACAACATTGTTTTCAGGTGTTCTGGGTGCTCAGAAGTTGGGAGTAATACATTTTCTACTACAAAAAGTTTCAAAATCAGAATTTTGAAATTCTCCTCCATGATCACTATGAATAGTTTTCAATGGAAGGTTTTTCTCATTTTTTCCTTGGGCTCTAAAACTTTTGAAATAAATAAAAGCTTCAGACTTCTTTTCTAGAAAATATACCGACATAAATCTATTGTAATCATCAACCAAAACAAATACATAATATTTTACCTCAAAGAGTTCAGTTTTTATGGGACCAAAGAGATCCATATTCACTAATTGTAATGCATGTGTTGTTGAGACTTCACCAATGGATTTAAAACTTGATTTGTGTTTCTTTCCATATTTATAAGGTTCACAGACTTTTGAATAATTGAATCTATGTACTGGTAGTTCCTTAACTAGTATTTTCATAGATAGTTTCCATAGGTTTCGAAGGTTACAGCGTCCTAGCCTTCTATTCCATAACGATGAATGATCTTTCATTGCACCAAGGTAAGGTAAGTCTTGGATACTAAGGTCTTCTAAATTAAGTGTGTAAACATGCTTTTTCATATTAGCAGAAAGAATAAATTCTTCCTTGGAATTGTGTACTAAGAACTTATCATTACTGAAATTCACAAGGTAACCTTCATCACATAATTGGACTATAATGATGAGGTTGTTCTTATGACCCTTAAAAAATAAAACATTTGAAATCAAAGTTTTACCAAGAAGAATGATGTTACCTATGCCAATAATTTCTCCCTGATCATTATCTCTGAAAGTTAATTTTTCTCATTTTGTTTTGATAATATTTTCGAAATAGTTTTTATTACCAGTCATATGATGGGTACATCCACTATCCATTTACCAAGTATTGTCGTTGGTACTTTCCCTATTTTCCTGAAAATAATAAAAAATTAAGGTTTTTGGAATCCAGACAATCTTGGATCTGGTAATCTCCAAAAGTAAAATTTTGGGCACCCACATCTTCATAGAATAATAAGCTTTATGAAATCCTAAAGATTGGTTTTTTTTAGGAACAATTCTTTACCCAGTGACCACCACACTGACATTTAGTACAAAATGGGGAACTATGAGGAACAAAGTAGTTGTTACTAAAAATCAAATTAGAACTTGTGTAACCAAAACCAGAAGTATTCCTTTGAGGTTGTATTTGTGAATACATTTTATCAAAATTTTCCTTACCTAGGGTAAATCTTGACAAACACTTCGTCAAGGACAATATTTTGGATTTGAGTTTTATAACTAAGTTCTCATCTTCAAGAACATTTTATTCTGAACTAGATCCAGGCACGAAAACATTTTTCTCGAAAATTATGTTTTCTTGATCTTTAAATAGTTTATTCTTCTCATAACTTACTTCCTCATGATTTTTTGAGAAACTTTCAAAATCAACATTTTTATTTTCATGATCTTTGGAACGATCTGATATTTCCTCTATAATAATAGTATTCCTTGAATTTTATTTATCAAGTTTCTTCATGAGTTTTGAATTCTCATTCCCAAAGAGTTTGGAAAACTGAGAAACATATTCATAGGAAGGTAAATTATTATCCTCATCAGAAGAAGATTATTCATATGAAGATCTATAATATTTACTATCATTAGAATTCAAAGAAACATTAGTCATTGTTTCAGCATTGTGTACCTTAGCCATCAAACAATGATTATCAATAGGTAGCCTAGCTAAAAGACCAAGATTATTCTATCCAGAAGATTCATAATCTGAAGATTCATCTGATGAATCTCCACCACTTGCACTCCATGTGTCATTGGATTTCAACACGTTCTTAGATTTAGACTTGTAATACTTCTTTTTGTTTTTCTCGGAATATCATTATTTTCTATCTTTTCTTTTGAGCATCGGGCAATCAGGTCTTATGTGTCCAGATCTCTTGCATTCATAGCATGTAACTTCAGAACCATTCTTGTCTTTCCTTTCCTTCTTCTTATATCTAGATTGAAAGTTCCTCTGTCTAGCTATCTTGTTCATCCTTCAAGAAATATTTTCTATTTCATTTTCTGAGGATTCACTTCCAATAGATTTGAAATGGATAACAACTTTCATAGATTTAGATATGGTCACTCTCTCAATATTCTTATCTTACATATTATGCGAAGTATTAGTAAAATCTACACTTCCATTTCCATACTTCTTCTTCACAATATCAGCATCTCTCTTCATTCTAGTCTCATGCTGAAGAATAGTTCCAAACAGCTCATCAAGAGTAATCTGAGTGACCTTTCTATTCTCATCAATTGTAGTCCTTTTAGATTCACACTCATTCAGCATGATATCATTAATTTTTTCAAAAAGGGATTCATCGTCTAATCTTTTATCACCCATTGATTGTAAACTATTCACTGTAGTCGTGAATCTCTGTTGCACCATACATATGGGTTCACCATAAAGAAAACTAATAACATGATATTTAGTTCTATGCATGGATATTATTGTCTCAATTACATTGGATGTACCAAAATGAGTAACTTCGAGTTTCATCCATATAGAATTTGCTGCTTCACAAGATGAAATTTTCCTATATATATTTCTAGTCATTGAACAATGTAAAGTTATGTGTACCATATAATTCAGTTGATAATCATGATTTTTGTGATTTGTAAAGGCACTTACTTCTTTATCAGAAATTTTGTATCTACCAATAAGCCTAACAAAATTTTCAACCCCAATGTTGATAATGAAAGTCTACATAAAATCTCTCCAATATTCGTAATCATTACCATCAATGACTGGTGGTATGGTTGGATTAGATTGTCTATGGAACCAACATTGATTCCTACCATCTTTATGAAAAGTCTTTCCACAAAAACATGTTAGTAGAAAATTTTTGTAAACAAGGAAAATACTCCTATGCATGAAAATATAGAGCAATAGTATCTCTATGAAAAATTGAATCTGAACTATGAGTCCGAAAAATAGATTCTGAAGAATATGAATATGGAAAATGTAATTTTGAGAATTCCTTCTGAATCTAATCGTGAGATTAATTCAAATTGAACCAAATCCTATGATACCAATTGATAGGATAGTATGACTGAGTATAATATACTCTATAATACCAAACGTAGGATCAAAATAAGAATGATATTCTCATATAAAATAAGGGGTTGAATTGTACCATTTAAAATTCCCGTAGGAAATTTTGAGGATGGTTATGTTTAACAAGGTTAAATAAGATAATTCAAAAGACCTCTATAATTTCAAATCACTTGCTAAATTCTTGAAATGAGATTCCAAGAATGGAGCTTAACTAATGCTTACAACAGATAAGATTCTACCACAATGTGTCTAGAATCTAACTATATCAGAGTAAAAGGATGGGGAAGTATAAGATAGTATGCTTTCCTCAACAAAACAAAATGCAGAGGAAAAACATGTAACAAAAACAAGTAACAAGTAATAAGTATTTTAACCCAAAGAGAAGAGTATCCAACAACCTTGGATAATGGTCCCTTGTTTTATTCATTCATGAAAATCTGTCTTACCCACACAAGGGTAAGACCTCAACACGAAGATCAGAGTCTGTCTTGCTATACCCGCAAGACCTCAACTATCAGGTATTCGGCACCTCTATCTTCATCAGCAAGGAATCCCTCAACTTCATGGTATTGGAACCTCTATCTTCATATACCCGGAAGCCCTAGATTTTACACAACAATATACAGAGTTTCACGAAGAAAATTTTTACAAGGTAAAGTTTGAACAAGCTGTTCAAACATTCTGCATGAAGCTTGAGAGATGATAAGAGACTCTCTCTATAAATCACTTCAGGAAGTTCTGATCTCCAAATTTACAAAAGTTCAAAAAGTCTTGAGCACGTTCAAATGAGTTCCTATTTATAGGTGAATCTCCAATGGTTCGCTCCCTCCTCTAATGGTTGAATTCTTCCCTGAATTTCAGTGGGACCTGTACACGCTTCACTCAAACAACAGTTAGTCAATAACTAAAAGCATGACATCATTTTGTAATAAAAACAAGTGTAAGCATAACTACACTGATATTCGAAATGGAGAAAATGAAAGACTAGAGTGATGAAATTTAAAGTTCGGAGTGTAGAAAAAAATGAATTTGGAGTCTTTAGTACTAAGATATTCAGATTCCGGTTTGTAAGAATTCAAAACCAGAATTCTGTATAATTTCAGAGAATGGATTTCAAGGAAATTTGGATTCTGTATTCACAATAATTCGGAACCCGAACATACAATGTTCAGAGTCAGAGTTCATGGGAATTCAGAGTCAGAACTCATAAGAGTTTGGAGTCTGAATTCAGAGAACTCAGAATCAGAACATAGACAAGTTCGTAATCAGAATTAATAATGAGAATTTGTAATCAGAATTCATTATCAGATTTTGTAATGAGAATTTGTAATTAGAATTCGTCATCAGAATTTGTAATGAGAATTCATAATCAGAATTGATCATCATAATTCGTAGTTAAAACTTTATACAAGTTCAAAATCAGAATTCAGAGTTGAAATTTATAAATGTTTGTAACAGGGAATTCAGAGTAGAAATTCATAAAATTTCATAACAGGAATTCATATTCTAAAACATAATTCTTCGTATCTATGTATTATATGATTCCGAGGTTTTAGATATGAATCCAATTTTTTTACTTCGAAAATTTATGATATGAATAATGAAATCGAGGAAAGGGTAAATTTCCTTGGGAAAGGAAATTTTCCTTATAGAAGTAAAACAGGGGTAAAATAATATTTTCCTTAAAATAATTGGTTTGTAATTTTCAAAAAAATAGGAATGGTAAATTCATAAGGAAATCCTTAGTGACTTAACAATCTCCCCCCTTGAATGAAGGAATGGAAAAATTAATAAGGAAAACCTTATTGACTCAACACATGTGCCATTGATTTTAGTGGTTATTAGAAGAATAATATACCTATCATTGAGTTCTCCTATAATAATTTCATTATGGATACAATTCATATGGCTACTTTTCAGGTATTATATGGTAAGATGTTTCATTAACCCCTATTCCGGATAGAGGTAGGTGAGTCATCCCTAATAGTTCCTCATCTCATTCAGGAGACATTGGATTAGGATTAGCTAATTGTAATTAGTGTGACAACTTAATTGTCTTAATAGAACAATTATTTTTTTGTGTATCACCTAGTATAGATAATAGATGTTTATAGAAGCAAGCGAAGTTATAACCACATTACGTAGGGCTATTTGTGATTTTATATAGAATTGGGTCAGAAGCCTATCGGTTACTACTACTATAGAGGTAATATTTCATGCATGACGTCTACAATGTTTCATTACTTCAATAATATCATGTAGACCCATTTCATACATTTTTTTCTTGAGGAAGTTGATTTAGATACTAATGTTACCTTTTAAGATTATCATTTACACATCATTGACTGGAGCATGAAGGCTCTTTGTGGCTGGTCTATCCCTCTAGTGTGGGTTCTCTGGAATCACAACCACGTGAAATTTGATACTTGGGAAAGGGTGGCTAACATACATTCCATGTGTCTATATTTTTTCACATACAGTGTTTCACCACCATAGGATGGTGAACTTGGGGATGAGTTCTTTTAAGGGGAAGACTATATGAACCCATTTTTTACATAGAAATGGGTCTTTTAAATTTCAGTCTAACTCATTATTTTTTACCTAATAAGAATGCCTATTGGGTTAGTGATGGTCCCAAGGGTGTCTGTGGATTTTTTTGAGTCTTGAACCCATATTTTTGAAAAAAAATATCCCTTCCCCACAGTTACTATAAGATGTGCGGGAAGGACACATCGTAAGATCTAACCGAGAGGATGGTCTATATTTTTTAGCAGATTCATCTCGCACGTTTGGCACATGGTATCCCTAACTATGTGTCTTAACTATGTGGTACACCCCTTTCTCCAGGTACATTTTCATGGCTTGCACATGGTTTAAAAACCCATTCTAAAAAACCATGCATAGGCTATGTTTTGGGTAATTTTACCTTTTTCCTTTAATGATCTAATTAACCCCATCCTTCCTTTATATTATTATTTCTAGTGGGATTATCATCCATTTATTTCATTTTGGATATTTTTTAATTCTTAATATGGGGATAAAGAGATATCTTTCATCCAAAATCTATTTTAGCATTCCTTCTTCATGATGGATGCACAACAGTAAGTACTCGAGTCCATTTATGTTATTTTTTTCCCTCCTTCTCTCGAACAAGTTATCGAGTTGTGAGTGTTGTTTCCTTTTTCAAAGATATATTCTAATATGATCAAAATCATAGGCCAATACTATAGGAGGAGTTTTTTATGAGCCTAATGTGGGACGTATATTACTCATCCCCCAAGTTCTTTGAGTTTATAATTGTCATGTGGGGCCCACTGATTTCCCTAAGTGTCATTTAATGAATTTTGATTTTATACTTATAATCATTAAAACTGTAAAATTATGCCCTATCCAATTATGTGATTAGCTGTTAGTGGTTATTCCCACAACTCCTTTCATCCCATGTTTGATGCTTTTCCATAATTTTCATTTCAGGGTTTTGACACATTTCTGCTGCTATTTAGGTGTGCCTAGGATTGACCATTCTAAGGGTAAGATTTTATATATTAAATAACTTAATTTAACTCATAAATTTCATAATAGACAATAATTTATATTATCACCACTTGAATTGACTATGGTATGTTCTGTAATTAGATAATTAATTGTGAAATTCAAATTGGAAAGTATACTAAGTATATGACTTGGCCTTTTTAAATGTAATTGAATAATAACTCAAATTTCCATAGAACCCCATTCCATGTTAATGGAAGGAAGCAGAATGAATCATTATTTATGAATATTAATTAAATGGTTTAAATAAAGGTTTTCATTCTACATGGCCTTGTCACACTAATGGAATGCAAGGATTTAACCAATGGACTTACTAATTAATTAAGACTAGATTAAATGGTTTCATGCTCTGTTAGCCTTTTCACACTAATGAAAGTTAATGGATTGAAACTTATGAAAAATTATATGACATCATTATCAAATAAAAGTGTCATAACATTTCCTTTCCTTGGATACTATATGGAATGCACTGTGTACTTGGGAACCCAATTCTGATTCAATCATTCGACGTGATTAGGTTGGCACCAACCTAGAACCCAATCCTTGTTTTAGATTGGATGAACAGTATAAAACTAAAGGATCCATCATGTATTAATATAGGATTATTGGGATACACTCATGGGATCAAGCATTGAAATGTATGTACCACTGTTAAATCTGATCATTCGCAGTCTTTTCTTAGTACATTTTTACCTTGGATGAACTCCTTGGACTCGATGGGCTCCATATTGTGGAATGACTTGGATTATACTATTTTAATTACACTCTTACCATTAGCTAGAATATATTCATCAAAGACTTGGGGACCCTTTAATTTTATGTCAACTTGGTTACTACCTTGGAACTTCATTATTAAATATCATTATAGGTTTACTTGTTACATCTCGGAACCTTCACTATGGCTATCATGTGACTTATTTGTGAATGGGTAATAATCAATTAATGAACTGGTTACATGTTCAAACACCAACTGACAGATGAAGCAGGTATATGGGTATTTATTTACATTGTATTGTATTGATTTATATATTCTTTATTTCACAATATTACATTTCCATTACATGGACCAGATGTTATATACATCATTGGTGGTATCCCAGAAAGATTTATCTCACACCCTCTTCGGGCACTATTTAGTACCCGGAGAAGATTACATGAATATTGGTGTTGACAAAGGGATACATAAAACATTGAACACATGATTTATTAATATTTAGGATAGAGTTTGATTACAGATAATCGAGCTATAGCTCGAGATTCTTGGGATATTTTTTTCATTTTAATTATTCTTTTGGGGAGCTTGTTATGTATGTTGTATTGTATCGATATTTTCCAGTTTTCTAATGACATGACATATCTTAATCAGCTATTCTAGTAATTGTTATTCATACATATTTATCACTTTTTTACATCCTCTATTTACTTATATTTCTTCCTCTATTTACCTCTGGTTATATTTATCCAATGTGCTACACTCTGGTAAAGAGGTCATAGTCTCCCCATAGACAAACCCTTATCCCTCATTGGTAGTCAGCATCCTTTGGAATTATTTGAGATGAACTTGGGGGCTAATGGCCCATTGCGCTCAGAGAACCTATTATGTGACATTTGTGTTTGGTACATCACACCCCCTAAACCAATGGGGTTCCTTAATGGATAGTACGTCATGGATAAGTCAAATTTTTAATCCCATTTGTAATTTTTGTTTTTTGGGAATATTGGATTTGGATCATCGCATGGTGTTATTAAAGGATTATTAATTCCCCATTGAATAAAAATCACTAAAGAAATTTGTACCTTCAAATTGTGAAGACACTCATGTATTAGTACCTTGGAATGAGAAACTAGTTATGGTGGAGGATCGAGTGTTCCCTCATGGTTTGCAAGGACTACTTTCATATAGTACGCCACACTCGAGGATCCTTCTTATTTTACCTTACCTCCTATATGAGAATCCATATTGACTATAATCACTTCATCCATGGATATTAGTCAAAATTAAAGTTAATTTATTCCTTTATCATTAGAGTAAATTATGAAATGAATTTTTTTCCATTACCCATAATAAATGGAATGTGTAGTGTGAAAAAATAAGGGGAATTTTATATCTCCCAAAGACATTATTTTAAAATTATCATTGATCACTTATACTCTTGATCATATAATCTTGAACAACATCTCATATTAGTAAAACCTAAAATTGTAGGAATGGAATAAGAAATTTATATCTTAAATATAAGCTTTATCTTCTTCAGGATGAACTTCAAAAGTTTTATGCATAGGAGTAGTTATGTTTCAATATTCTACTATGTCGATATAATCTAACAAATATATCATACATGCCTCCTTAATAGATATAGTGGCCATCCGTGATTCTAATTGAAATAAGAAGATAAAAACACTTTGTAACTGATAACAAGTGAATTTAGAAAGCTTCATATTTAGCGTTCTTGGTCCAAGTGCCTACCCCTAATTCAATTATTCTATGAAATATAGGGATTCATTAAAGAATATTTAGGGCCTATCTAACGAGGAAAGATTTATTAATTTCCCTTCCACCTAAAGTACTGGTGGACCGTCAACTAAGGTAACAAAATCATCTATTTTACCATATGGATATGAGTACATCTATGTTTCAATGTAGATTGAAATAAGTACTACTAAAGAATTGTAAAAAATAGAAACCTCTAAGATACATATCCCATATATCAGCGATATAATCCAATATTGTCTTGTAACTTATAGATTCTTTCTAAATTACATGTTTCTAGGAGGATCATGACACTATTTTTTAATAAAATGGAACTTTTTCCTGTATCAAAAAGGTTGACATATAACATAGATTAGACCCCAATCAATTTTGGATACATGGATACCGTATCTCAATGATATGGGATATCCTCAGTCTTCATGATTCACATACAATTTATATTTTATAACAACATTTAGTGGGATGTATGGTTTGAAAATGAAAAGTCTTTATAAATTCATTAAATATTTTGCATACAACTCAATCACATTAAATGGGTTAAAACCCATATAAACTAGATATATACATTTATGCAATATCTTTATATTTATTGGACTTTCAGGTTTTCATATTCCACCATAATAGTTTTGATGTACCCCCAAAATGACATAAAATATACAAAAATCATAAAAGTGACCTTGCACTTCATATACAACCAAATATACTGAAAGTACATTTTTTAAATAGAATTAATATATTAATATTTTCTCTGATTAAAAATCCATCATCTATCATAAAAGATAATACCTGGAATAAGGTGTGGTATATATGAAACAAAATCTAATTGGAAATTAGAAACATGTACAAGAATATCCCCAATTACAACAAAAAACCAACACTGGAGATAAAATATCGTCCTTATATATTATTAATACCCTATATAAAAATAAACTATTATAGATATTTGAGTTCATGGATATTTTTGGTTGGTAAAGACCTCATCCACTTATCCACATGATCATGATCAAATTTCGAATTAGTAGCATCATCCAAACCCTATAAAATATTAATCTTACATTGATGAATATCTTCTACCATGGTATTCAATTATAATAAAAAAATTACATTTCATGTAGGAGAGTACACAAAAAAAATTCCCATATAGGATAATGTGTGATGAATTTAGGTCACATTTCCCCTATGATGGATTTCTAGGTAATCATATATATGTCTAAAAGGACAATTCATACCTCCCCAATAACTCAAGTGATTGTGTTTCTTTATGGAATCTATACACCTATAATTTCTATAACTGTGTGCCGACTATATAGAAATAATCATTATAAGACACAAATAACCTCATATTATACATTGTACTTAAGCTATTATTAATATTATCCAGTACTATACCTAACCCTAATGTGCACTACCAATTCCATACTAATGAAAACCCTATGTCAAATATACCAAATCAATAAAAAAACTCATATTCTAATTAGTTGAAACCTTCTTTAAAATATATAGGTATTTAAAGAAATCATGATCAATATCCTTTTATATTCCATCTTGTTTCAATGGAGTATATAACATACTGAAACCATAAACATTAATAACCTATTTGATGAAGTGGACCCTCATTGAACTATTCACTCCAGATTTATCCTAATGGTGATTTATCAAGGTGATGGAATTGTTTCAACATTATAGTTTATGGATAGAAAAATCAGTTTGTAGTCCAAATCAATAGAAATTATTCTCTTCTAATGTAATATAACTCCAAATATAGAGGAATGTGATTTATATAATAAAAAATATCTAGGGATACACATTTCTATTGAATAGATTCATAACTCTTCTAAGAGGTCTTCCTCTTATCCTTAGTAGTGAAATGAATTAATATAAGATTATGTTTTTTTAAATGAAATAATAAGTTTACAATATCAAAATTTTAATAGAATTAGTTTTTAAAAAATTAAACATTGGACAAATAAAATTTGTTCTTCTCAAAGAAAAAATGGGATAGAAATAGAAATCATGTGATCTATAATGTCATTATATGATACCCATAGTCCGTTCAAGTTCATTTGGTCATTACATGAGCCATGTGGTCGATATGTGATCATACATACTCATAGAATACTATACATGTAGTAACTTCACTTTAGTATGTGAAATATTGCTATATAAATCCATTATCATAGGTTAATTCCAAGATTTATCATCAGAACCAAAATCATTTTCATTGTAGTTAGTAACAAAACACAAATAATGACCTTGGACTAGAAAATCCATATAAAGGGTCCCTCCTACTTATGTGGAGTAATGAATCCATGAGGGTATGGTTTCGTTGACATATGTATCCCTTTTTTGGTTATCTATCCAAATTCAATAGTGAAATATGATGGGGATCATAAAATACTTCACATCATCATGAAAAAAAGTGAATTTGATTGAATTATTCAAAAATAAGTTAAATATTTATAAAAGAAATAATATGGAAATGAAATAAAAGAATGTATTTTTTACCTAAAATCTATATGAACACATTGAGAAAATTTTGGATACACAAGAATAACATATTCAATAAGTGTCAAATGATTTTTAATACACTAAAAACTACCATTTTATAGAATTATAATGACATGGGGACCACTTTGAAGCACTTAAACATGTTGGATAGGGTGATGTCAAGGCCACCAAATATTTCCTTCACATGCTTCTACTATTTGTGGCACATGTTGAGTTTATTATATGATCATAATTCTCAACTATTAATATCCATTTTAGGAAACTATTGTACTAATAACCTTATATAATTAATAATTAATTTATCCTGATGTAAAATAGGATTATGAGAAGAGAGACATGAGGATTTCCTTGATAATTTCTATATAAAATTATGATATCTCCTATATTTGTCAAAGAAAAATTAGAGAAATATATTTCAAAAAATTCATCAATTATAACCCTTATAAATAACCCATTATTATTATTCTTCTTGAAATTAATTTGAAAGTAACCTCTCATGATATCTTTTTTTTTTGTAATAACCTAGTGAGAATAATTTATGGATGGTGTGACACCTCAACATGTAATGACCCAAAATTTTATTAAAGAAAATTCCTATTGATTTAATTAAATGACTTATTATATGAAATGGTTATGTAAAAAATACACAGTTATTTGGTTTTATGTTTTTGTATTTTAAAATACCATTAAGAATTTTTACTATTGCGAATATAGACATTGAACAGTGATCACATGATTAGTATAAATATATGGCTTTAACAAATCAAATTTACTCAGACAAAGGAAGTGATGACCACATCCTGTATAATTGCTCCATACAAATCTCATATGTCGGAGCTTGGAAAGGAGGTTGCATCACTAGGGTTCACTCTTGACCAAGATCATGTTGAAATTCAATGAGTTATTCTTGAATAGAACTACCTATGGTAGAAGTGGAAGTTAATAGATAATACCACCCGAGAAATATTATCTGAGACACCCCAAGAGTCATCAACATCGCACACCTTGTTGAGTCAATAAGGATTATTTATGAATTTTCCATTCTTTCACGTTTCGGGAGATTCTTGAGTCAATAAGGTTTCCTTATATCTTTACCATTTCTTCATGTTTTGAAAATCACATACACCTTATCTTAAGGAAAATTTTATTTACTCTATGTTTTACTTCTATAAGGAAAATTTTACATCCCTAAGGAAATTTATCCTTACAATGTTTTTCATTGTTCATTATCTTGTCTAAAGTGTAAAATTCATTTTCATATCTAAAACCTCAGAATCATATAATACATAGATAAAGAGAATTCTGTTTTTAGGATCCGAGTTCTGACTCCGAGTTCTCTAAATTCTGACTCCAAACTTTGTAAGTTCTAACTCCAGATTCTATGGGATTCAGACTCAAAGCATTGTAAGTTCTGACTCTAAATTCTCATGAACTCTGACTCCAAACATCGTAAGTTCAGGTTCTGAATTCTTGTGAATCCCAATTTTAAATTTCCTTGAAATTCAGACTCTAGAATTATATAGAATTCAGGTTCTGGATTCCTTAGAAAATAGAATCTGAATATCCTTGTATTATACCCACCGAATATGTTTTTGGTTAGACTCCAAACTTTTATTTTCTTAGATTCCAAATATTTGATTTTGGTTATGTAACCATATTTTTGCATACAATTGTTTTTGTTATAAAATGACGTCATGCATTCACTTACTAACTAAAATTTTTTTTGAGGGACACATGTATAGGTCCATCCAAAATTCAAGGAAAATATGATGTTGGAGGATGGAGCCGACCGTTGGAGATATTCCTATAAATAGGAGCTCATTTGAAAGAGATCAGAACTTTTGGACAATTTATGATCTGAAGTGATTTCTAGAGAGAGATACTCTCATTCTTAGTTTGTACTGAACTTATTGTTCATATTTTCTTTGTGCGACTCTGATTTTTGTTGTGTACACTCATGGGATTTCGGGGATAGGAAGATAGAGGTGCCAAATACATTGAAGTTGAGGGCTTCCTTGTTGAGGAAGATAGAGGTGCCGACTACCTTAAATTGGAGGGATTATGGGGATAGTAAGATAGACTCAAATATTCATATCTAGGGCTTACCCTGGTGTGGGTAAGATAGACATTCTTGAAAGTATAATTCAAGGGACCTTTATCCAAGGATGTTGGATACCCTTCTTTTTGGGTTAAAAGATTTATTACTTGTGACATGCTTTGTTTCAAGTTTTCTGAATCATTTTGATTGTTGAGGAAAGTATAACTATCTTATACATCCTTATACTTGTATACACTGATTTAGTATGATTCTATACGCTTTAAGGTAAAATATTTATCATTGTAAACTTTTGTTAAGTTTCATTTCCGGAATTACTTTTCTAGAATAGCATTCTCAGAATCATATTTCCAGACTCATGAATGTGTGAAGAATTAGTGGTTTTGTGAATTACCTTATTTATCCTTTTTAAACATAATGATCAGTAAAAATTCCAAAGGAAATTTTTTAATTTATACAATTCACCCCCATCTTGTATTTTTAGAATTATTAGATACTTCATTTAGTATCTATATTTTTTCGATCCTACATTTGGTATTATAGAGTATATCATACTTCACATACCATCTCAACAATTGGTATCAGAGAAAGTATCTGAAATACTTATATTCACATATAAGTTTTCCTTGCTCAATTTTTCATTATTATTCTTTTTCTTTACTGGGGAATATTTTTCTTGTTTACTTAACCTTACTACTAAGAAGATTGTGTGGAAAGAGATTTTCTTTAAGATGGTAGGAATCAATGTTAGTTCCATTGACAACCTAAATCCAAAAAGACCACTTATTTTTTAAGGAAATTATTAAGAATATTGGAGAGATCATATGAAGACATTTATTATTAATACTACAGTAGATAATTTTTTTATGCTTACTGGAGGTTATAAAATCCCTGAAAAGAAAGTCAGTACCTTCACTAATTAAGAAAAGTATGAATATCAACTGAATTATAAGGTACGCAATACTTTTCTTTGTTCCATGACTAGAAATATATATATCCAAATTTCATCTTGTGAAGTATCATATTGTATTTGGAAGAAACACTACTAGAAATCCTGGCTTCTGCGCCTGCAAGCATTAGCGACCGCTTTTGGGGGTCGCAAAAGGGGGTATTAGCGACCGCCAATGGCGGTCGCTACTTCCGTAAAAAATCTGGCGGGATTTTCCCCGCTTCTAGTCATCTTCTTCATGGGTTTCATGTTACAGCACGCCGCTGCCGCCCCCAACCGCCTCCGCCGTCACCCACGTCACCATGGGTGACCTCCAAAAAAACCTTGAAGTCCATTGTTGTACCTAATAGGTCCTCGCATCGTTGTGCAACCTCCCCACGACATCTGCCTATGTAGATTCTTCCTTCCGTCCACCGTGCATCCGCCATGGACGGAAAACGATGCTTTTGAGGTCCTGACCGTCACCCCCCAGGTCTCTTTATAAAATCGACACAAAGCCACACACAAACCGGCTGTTTTCATGGGGTAGTTTTAGCGGCCTCCATTGGCCGTCGCTATTGAGCTTCACCGACGAAGCAACTGTGACCGCCAAAAGCGGTCGTTGAGCGGCTACTAAAGGCCTTTAGCGACCACTTTTGGCGGTCTCTAAAAGCTGTTATTATAGTAGTGAAACATAAAGTTACGCCCTTTGGAAATTTCAAATTTATCGAAACTAGAAGACCCATGCTCAGAGCTGAATATCATGGTTTTTTCTTTCCTTATGGAGAACCCATATGTAAGGTGAAACAAAGATTCATGACTATTGTTAATATTTTACAATATATGTGTGAGAAAGGATTAGATGATGAAGCTATTGTTGACATGATCATAGACATCATGCCTAATGAGTGGGAATCCAAGAGGACTGCTATTAATGAGAACAGACTTGTTACTCAGATTTCTCTTCATGAAATTTTTGGAACTTTTCTCAATAATGAGACTAGAATGAAGAGGGATGATGATAATGTAAAGAAGAATAATGAGAATGGAAGTGTTTCTTTTACTACAACTTTAACTCCTATGAAAGCTAAGACTCTTGAAAGAGTTACAAGATCTAAATCGAATAAGGTTTCTTTTCAATCTGAATCTAGTGGAACTGAATCTTCAAAAACTGAAATAGCCAATATTGGTCGAAGGATGAACAAGATAGTTAGACAGAAGAACTTTCAATCCTGATATAAGAAGTAAAAAAGGAAAGATAAAAAGGATTCATGAGTTACATGTTATGAATGTAAGAGAGATGGACATATAATACATGAATGTCCAAATATTAATAGAAAAGAAAGAACGAAAAATAATTCTTAGAGAAATATAAAGACGTACTACAAAGATAAATCTAAGAAAATATTAAATGCCAATGACACCTGGAGTGCCAGTGGTGGTGTCTCTTCAGATGAATCATCAGATTATGAATCTTCAGGATAGAATAATCTTGGTCTAATATCCAGACTACATATTGATAATAATTGATTAATGGCTAAGGTACACAACACTGAATGAATGACCAATTTATCATTGAAATAAAATTATATTAATGATAAATACTATGAATCTTCTGATAAAGAATCTTATTCTGATGAATATAATACATTACCTACCTATGAATATGTTTCTAGATTTGTTAATCTCCATGAGAATGAGAATTCAAAACTCATGAAAAAGATTGTTAAAAAAATTCTACTAAATCTATTCTTACAAAGGAAATATCAGATATTTCTAAAGATCTTGATAAGAAATTTTTTGATTTCGAAATTATTTCAAAAAACCTTCAGGAAGTAATTTATAAGAAGGTTAAACATTCTAAGGACATAGAAAATGTAATTTCTAAAAAAATTATTTTCAAGCCTAACTCTACTTCTAAAGCTAATGTTTTTAAATAAAAGAACTTAGTTATCAAACTAAAATCTGATATTTTTTCCTTGAGGAAGTGTTTGTAAAACTTTACCTTAGGTAAGGAAAATTTTGATAAAATGTATTCTCAAATCCGACCTCTAAGGAATAATTATGGATTTGGTTATACTAGTTCTAAATCAATTTTTAGTAACAAATATTTTGTTCCTCAAAGTGCTTCTTTCATCACTAAGTGTCAGTGTGGTGGAAACTGGGAAAACAATTTACCTAAATAAAACTCAGTCTTTAGGATTTTATAAAGCCTATTTTTCTAATAAAATGTGGGTGCTTAAAATTTTGCTTTTTGAAATTTTTGGATCCAAGAATGTTTGGGTTCCAAAAGTCTAAATCTTTTTTTTCAGGAAAATAGAGAAAGTAACAATAGAAATACTTTGTAAATGGATAGTGGATGTTCCTAGATTATGACTCGTAACAAAAACTACATTGAAAAGATTATCAAGATGAAAGTAGGAAAAGTATTTTTTGGAGATAATGCTTGGGGAGAAATTATTTGTATAGGTAACATCGTTCTTCTTGGAAAAACATTGATTTCAAAGGTTTTGTTTGTTAATGGTATTAAGAACAACCTCATTATCATAAGTCAACAATGTGATGAAGGTTACCTTGTGAATTTTAGTAATGACAAATGTTTAGTACACAATTCCAAGGAAGAGCATATTCTCTCTGCCAATAGGCAAGAAAATGTTTACACTATAAACTTTGAAGACCATAAGAGCCAAGAACTACATTGCCATAGTGAAATGGAAGATCATTCTTGGTTATGGAATAGAAGGTTAGGTCCCTGTAACCTTAAGAACCTATGAAAAATCTTAAAGAAAATACTAGTTAAGGATCTACTAGAGCTTATATTTGATTCTTCACAAGTTTTTGATCCTTGTCAATATTTCAAGAAACATAAAACACATTTTAAATCAATTGGTGAAGTCTCAACCACTGACGTATTACAGTTAGTGCATATAGATCTTTTGGGACCAACACAAACTAAAAGCATTGGAGGCAAGTATTATGTATTTTTCTTTGTTGATGATTGCACTACATTTATGTGGGTCTATTTTATAGCAAAGAAATTTGAAGATTATTATTATTTCAAAAGTTTTAGAGCCCAAGTTAAAAATGAGAAAAACCTTACGTTGATAACTATTCAAAGTGAGCATGGAGGAGAATTTCAATATTCTGATTTTGAAACTTTTTTTAATAGAAAATGCATCACTCATAACATCTCCACACCCAGAACACCTCAACAAAATTGTGTTGTTGAGAGAAGAAATATAATTCTTCAAGAGATAACAAGAACCATGTTTAGTGAATATTCCAAAGCCTAACATTTTTGGGCTGAAGCTGTATGTACTACTTTTTATACTATTAATTGAGTTTTAATTAGGCCTTTTCTTAATAAAACCCCTTATGAGTTATGGAATGGTAGAAAACCTAGACTTTCCTATTTCAAGGTTTTGGGTTGCAAAGTATTCATTCTGAATACTAATGATCATCTACACAAATTTTCACCAAAATTTGATGAATGAATTTTCTTAGAATACTCCACAACATTTAAGGATTATAGAGTTTTCAATAAAAACACTTGTACTCTTGAGGAAACAGTACATGTCAAATTTTATGAAACTGATCCTTTTGTTTTTAAACAACCCCAACCTACATCTTCGCATGTGTTTTAAAAAACTAATTAGATACCCTTGATAAAATATTCTTTTAATAAGGAAAATGTCCAAAAAGATATTTCTGAAACATTTACCACATAAGATTTCCTACCCTATATTGATGAACAGGTTTTACAAAACCCAAATCAGTTGTTTATTAAGAATCATCCCAGTGATAGTATCATTGGTGATGTAAATCATCCTATAAGGAATAGAAATTCCTTAAGGAATGAAATAGAACATCTAGCATTCCATTCCCAGTTAGAACCAAAAAGCACTGAAGAATCTTTAGGTGATGATGATTGGATAAAAGCTATGCAAGATGAGTTAAATGAATTCGAAAGAAATAATGTTTGGACCTTGGTTGAAATACCTAAGGAAACTTATGTTGTTGGATTCAAATGGGTTTTCAGAAATAAGTGTGATGAAAATGGAATCATAGTTAGAAATAAAGCTAGATTGGTTGCTAAAGTCTATAATCAACAAGAAGTAATAGACTATGAAGAAACCTTTACTCCAGTATCTAGAATTGAATCTATTCATATTCTACTTGCCTTTGCAGCATTCTTTAACTTAAAACTTCTTTAAAGGGATGTGAAATGTGCTTTCATTAACGGTTTTGTTCAAGAGTATGTTTTTTAACAAACTTCTCATTTTGAAGATACAAAACGTCCAGAACATGTTTATAAACCTACCAAATCATTGTATCAACTTAAGTAAGCCCCTTGATCTTGGTATGATAGACTTACATGATTTTTGCTTCAAAATAATTACATTAATGGAAATGCATATCCAACCCTTTTTATAAATAATGATAAGAAAAATGGTTTGATTTTCCAATTTTATGTTGATGAAAGTATATTTGGTTCAACTCAGTAATCTTTAACTGATTCCTTTGTGGATCTAATGAAATATCAGTTTGAAATGAGTATGATGGGTGAGTTAAAATTTTTCCTTGGTTTAGAAATTTCTCAAAAACCAAAAGGAATCTATATATCCCAACATAAGTATATTAAATATCTTATTAAAAAGTATGCATATGACAACAATAAGAGTATTAGTACTCCCATTGGTACCTCAAACACACTTGATATTGATGAAGCTGGGAAACCAGTAGATCAAAAAAAATTTAGAGGTATGGTAGGAAGTTTACTTTACATGACAGCTAGTCGTCCAGACATAATGTTTTCAGTATTCTTATGTGCAAGATATCAATCCAATCCTATGTAATCTCATTTAAAAGCAGTGAAAATAATTTTTCACTACTTAAAGGGAACCATGGATTTAGGATTCTTTTATACTTCTAGAAATTATTTTGTTTTCAAAAAAATCGGATGCAGACTTTGGTGGATGTAGAATGGATTGAAAATGTACATCCAGAACTTTTCATTTCTTATGAGATTCATTAGTTTCTTGTTCATGCAAGAAGCAACACTCAGTAGCACTTTCCACTACTGAAGCAGAATATGTAGCAGCTGGAAGTTGTTGTGCTCAAGTGTTTTGAACGCAACACACACTCACAGACTATGGTACGTGTTTTACCAAAACATAATTTTTTTTATAATACTAGGGTCATTGAATTAAGAAAACCCCATATACATCACTCTCGTTCAAAACGAATAGATATTAGGCATCACTTTCTTAGGGATTACACACAAAAAGGAGATATCATTCTTCAATTTATCGGAATGCAAGATCATCTTGTTGATATTTTCACAAAATCTATACCCTCTGATTTATTTGAATACATTAAACATGAAGTTAGGAATGAAAACCATAAGGTAATGTTCCTTGTTAACTTTCTGTTGAAACCAATCTACTTATAGTAATAAACTTGTTTTCATGGGGGGGGTACATTTGCTTGTTTTTTTTAAATTTATCGTAATGAAGTTTTTTCAAATTTTTCGCAGTGAAGTTTTTTTTCAAAAAAAATCGTAATGATGTTTTTTTTTCAAATTTTTTTATTTAGATTTTTCAAATAATTCGTAATAAAAATTTTCATAATCATGATTTTCATACTTAAGATTTTTTAAATGAAAATTTTCATACTTAAAATTTTCGTAATGAAGATTTTCGTACTTAAAATTTTCATAATGAAGATTTTTCATAATCAAAATTTTCAAAATGGGGATTTTTGTTTTCAAATTTTTCCATAATAAAATATTTGGAATCTAATTTTCTTCATGATTTTCCCCCCAATATGAATAATCTTCCTAGAAATCCAAAAGGTATGTTTCTTTCTTGAATTTTCGTAGTCAACATTTACTTGCGGGTACTTTCATTCATTTTTCAAAAAATTTCACATTCACTTTTCATTAAATCTGAATGTTTTTTTCGTAAAAACCTCAAAAGATCAGATTCTATCAATTTTCCCTTATGGGTATAATATCAATCTTCAGATCTGATCAGAAGTATTTTAGCCATTGTATTGAGTATAGAATATGAATTGTCATTTCTAACACCTATATAAATGACCCTCGAAGGGTTGTCCCCCATCGATCTCAAACTCTCGCATGCTGAAGTTCTGACCCTCTACTTAAGCCTGTTCTGAAATTCTAATAGTTTTCTGAATTCCGAATTTCTATATAAGAATCCTCTCAGAAGTATATGTCTACTATCAAGCCAATTCCGCAGTGGCAGGTGTATAGAGAACGATTGGTGCATCCAAATTTCTTCGCTAATTATGATTCAATGATTTTGAAGAACATCAAATTGAATGGATGGGAGAGTGTTTTCATATTGAAGTCAGGGGATCATGATTTGGTGTATCCATATTTTCTTATTGATTTTTATGAATCATTCAGTTTCATTAAGTAAGAAGATAGGGATAAGATTTCTTTCCAAATATATGGAAAGACCTATGCTCTTTCTTATATTAAGGCAGCTATCTTAGTTGTTATTCCATACGAATTGGAAGCTAAATTATGTTCCCACAAGTTGCCGGATGTCAATCGAATCTTTGTAAAGGTGAAATCTATGGAGTTCCTTGATCTTATTATGGTCAAGACTCCGATGATTGCTCACCTCTCTACAAATAATCGGATCCTTGAATTATGGGTTCAAGGATTAATCATTATGAGAAAAGGTGATGAGGACACATTAGAGAAGAGTGATATGTACATCATAGATTTTCTGTAGAACTTGAGGAAGGTTAATTTGGTTAAGCAAATTTTGATTACGATTGAGAATATCACGAATGGAAATCTAAAGGCTCGTACTATCATGTACTCAGCCTTTCTTTCAAATTTGATTGTTCGGTGTTTATAATCTTTTAAAATCCCTTGCAGTTCAAAACCTATAAATTGAAAAGTCATGATAGTCAGTGATGATACTTTGAAGAGGATGAACATTGTATTTTGTAAAAACTCTGGAGAATATTATGTTCAACTAGAGGAGGAAGCTAAAGCTGTTCTGAAGAAACAATAAGTGGCTGTACCTTTGAGAATGCTTATAATGATGAGGAAGTTGAAGGAAGTATAAGAAGAAGAGAAAACCCCAAAAGATAAGGAAGCTCAATCCACACCTCCAAAACATAAGAAGTAAAATATTTTATCTAGATAAGGTTGTTGCAAAGTGGAGGGAAGATAAAAAAATCGAATGGAATGAGAGCCACAGTTTGACTTGGATCCTGGAGAAGTAATGGCTTTGAAAGAAAAGACAGCTGATGAGCTTGAAAAGAAAGCTAAAGAAAAGAAACAAAAGAAGAAGATGTCTGAGAATGAAATAGGTCAATCCCTTTTGAGCGATACTAAGAAAGCATCAGAGAATATCCTCGTACCAAAATATTTCGTGATAGAAGCATTACATGAAACTACGGGGAAGAAATTCATGACTTTGGAAAAATCCCAATAAAAATTAGTTGAAATACAAAAAATTGTGGAAGAAGTGGAAGAAGAAGAAAGTAGTGGCAACACTGAAAATATCATAGAGAAAGTTGACGAGTTCCATGAGAAAGAAAGTCCATCCAAGAAATTGTTAATACAAACTTCATAAGAATAATATTCAAAGCTTGGTACACCTGGGAAAGATCAGAATAAAGAGGATGAGAAAGCTAAAGATGAAGTGAACAAGTTTTCTGAGGAAGAAAATTTTAATCATCATTTTATTCATCCTGAAGATGCTGAGGCAGGAGTTGAGAAGGAAACTATAGATGAAGATAGAATTGTTCAACTGTCTGACTGTGAACACGAATCTCCAGATGAGGAAGTTGTTCCGATAACTAATAAGGGGAAATATCTGGTTGTTGATACACCAACTAAAGCTATTTTTAAAGAAGAAAGAAGTTGGTGGATCTTCAAAGAAGAAAGTTTTGAGCTAGAGAAAGAGACTTCACGTAGTAAAGTCTCAGATTCAGAATCATCATCTTTAGGATATGATTTCATTGTCCAGTCATTGAAAAAGTTGGTAGGAAGTATTCTGATTTTCCCAAGTATAGAATATAGATGTGAGATGCTCCAACACAAACTAAATCAGAAATTGGATTCAATGTCCACTTTGATGGACAAGTGTGTCAAGCATGAGGCTGATTTCAAGAATTTCTTCATTTACTATGATGCCCACAAAAGGTCATGTAAGGAAATGGTTAGTTGGTCAAAGAAGACAGTCGGAAAAATGAGAGAACTTGATGAGTTTCAAGATGGTGACAAGGTGGCTTTTGATATTAATTATGGTAGGATCAAGCATCTCACAACCAGTTTTGAAGAAAATCTTACTCTATAATAGAATTCATGGATTCAAGAAGCGAAGGATCTGAATGGGAGGCAGAGGCTCTTAAGTCTCAGGAAGAATGAATCAAGGCTTTAGAGAAGAAAGCTGAGGATCCATATCAGCTTCTCAAGCAAGAAGTGAAAGATCATAAGGATCTCAAAAATCTGAAGACTATAGTCAAAAATTTGATTCTAAAGGGAAGGTAAGGATATCTTTTTTGCAATATGATTTTTTTGTACTTTTCTTCCATGTACAAATTCTTTCAAATTATAATAAATTTTTTATTGCTTGTCTTTTGGATGTGTTATACTAATATTTCAAGTACCATAATTTCATTCCTATTCCCTCAAATTTTATTTGAAAATCACAAAGGGGAGAAAGGAAAAAAGAATACTAAGTATATAGGAAATATCCCTAAGTAATGAGGAGTTTATCTAAGGGGGAGCTTTCATTACAGAGTCTTTTGTACTCAAGATAATGAAAAATATCATTCTATAAATCTAGAATTCAATACCCAGTGTTTCAAAGCCAAAAGGGGAGTTAGTCGTATTCATCTTTTCCCATATGATATGGGAGATAATTTTTATTTTCAAAGTCTATAAAAATATTTTCCAAGTCCTTATTTTCTTTTTCGTAAGGATTTTTGTGTTTTCAGGGGGAGATTGTTGAGTCAATATGGTTTCCTTATGACTTTTCCATTCCTTCATGTTTGGGGAGATTGTTGAGTCAATAAGGATTCCTTATGACTTTACCATTTCATCATGTTTTGAAAATCACAAACACCTTATCTTACAGAAAATTTCATTTACTCTATGTTTTACATCCATTGGAAAAATTTCCTTCTCCAAGGAAATTTATCCTTACCATGATTTTCATTATTCATTGTCTTGTCTAAAGTGTAAAATTCGGTTTCATATCTAAAACCTCAGAATCATATAATATTTAGATAAAGATCATTCTATTTTCAAGATCTGAGTACTGACTATGAGTTATCTAAATTCAGACTCTGAACTTTGTATGTTTTGACTCTGAATTCTAATGAATTAAGACTCAGAACATTGTATGTTCTGACTCCGAATTCTCATGAACTCTGACTCCAAACTACAGAAGTTCATGTTCCAAATTCATGTGAATACAGATTCCTAATTTCCTTGAATTTCAGACTCCATAAATCTTAAGAATTCAGGTTCTGAATTCCTTGGGAAACTAAATCTGAATATCCTTGTATTATAGACAACAAATGTGTTTTGGTTAGACTCTGAACATTTATTTTATTACATTCTGAATATTTTTTTTATGTAACCATATTTTTCTTACACTTGTTTTTGTTATAAAATTATTTTTTTCATTCAGTTACTAACTAATCATTGTTTGAGTGACATGTGTATAGGTCTCTCCAAAATTCAAGAAAAATATGACCGTTGGAGGAGGGAGCTGACCGTTGGAGCTATGCCTATAAATAGAAGCTCATTTGAAAGAGCTCAGAACTTTTGGAAATTTTTTTATCTGAAGTGATTTCTAGAGAGAGTTGCTCTCATTCTTAGTGCGTACTGAACATCTTGTTATGATTTTCTCTGTGTGGCTCCAATTTTTGTTGTGAACAATAAAGGGCTTTCGGGGATAGGAAGATAGAGGTATTGACTACCTTGAAGTTGAGGTCTTCCTTGCTAAGGAAGATAGAGGTGCAGACTACCTTAAAGTTGAGGGCTTGTGAGGACAGTAAGACAGACTTCAATCTTCGTATTGAGGGATCACCCTAGTGTGGGTAGGACAGACTTTCTTGAAAGTACAAATCAAGGGACCTTTATACAAGGTTATTGGATACCCATCTCTTTGGGATAAAAGATTTATTACTTGTTACTTGGTTTGTTTCAAGTCTTCCGTTGCATTTGGATTGTTGAGGAAAGTATAACTATATTATACTTCCTTATACTTGTATACTCTGATTTAGTATGATTATATATGCTTTAAGGTAGAATCTTTATCATTGTAAACTTTTGTTATGTTTCATTTCCGGAATCACTTTTCCGGAATCACATTCTCGGAATCATATTTATGGAATCAAGCAAGTGTGCAGAACTAGAGGATTTTTGAATTACCTTTTTTAACCTTGTTAAACATAATCATCTTTAAATGTTCCAAAGGAAATTTTTTAAAGTATACAATTCACCCCCCTGTTGTATTTTGAGAATTATTAGATACTTCATTCATTATCTATATTTTTACAATCATACATTTGGTATTATAGATTGTATCATACTCTACATACCACCTCAACACACCTCAACCTTAGGTCTTATGTAGCTATTATGAGTGGTTATGTAACATGACCCTAGCACTATGATTATGTGCATTAGTTTTTTATAGAATAAATATTATACATTCATTTTATTATTGTTACTTTGTAAATGGGTTTTAAAGAAAAAATAGTATTTTTTTAGTTAATAATAAAATTCAATTGAGATATATATTTTGATGAATTATTGTATTTATGAATTAAATTTTTTTTAATAAAATATTATTTCTGAATTACTTTTTATTTAATATTAATAATCATATAATTGTTATTAAAAAAATTACAATTTTTATTATGTTTTGAAAACTATTTTTGTCAAAACCCATGAATTGTTTATTAATATTGGTTTTTATTTAAAAAATGAAAATTCTCATATTTATAAAATTATTTAAATAAAATTAATATCATTTATTGATTAAAGACATAAAAATTATATAATGGTGAGTTTTTCCTAATTTTATGAGACAGTTGAATTTTTGGGTAAAAATTAAATACCATTTAAATAGATAATGTGTTTTATGACATCATAATGAACCAATAGTGATTTAATAAAATATTATAATAGGTTTCATAATCCAATATATTTTTTTACCTTAAATTAATGTGATTTTATATTTGTATGGGTAATTTTATGGTGCCTTAGTGAACCATCCAAGACATAGAAAATTATTTTAACTTTTTAAAATGATTTCCTTGAGAGTGTGACCCACCTCCACATAATCAAGCCTAATATTTTTATATTTTAGGCCATTGGCCTTAAAAAATAATGTTTTCCACCCTATTTTGAAAAACCTATGGGCAAAAACCTTGGGTTAGTTTGTGGTTTTGATTAGTTTAATGTGTAGTGTCTGAAACCTAAATAATAAAAAATTCTCTCCTTTTCTATATAAACCCCCTCAATATCCCATTAATATCCACTCAAAACCTTTGAATCTTGAAATAAATCTTCCCTCCAATCTCTAAAATTCTTTCATGGCACCCCAATCTCCCTTTAATCCTCTCTTAATACTCTCTCAAGCATTTGGGATCAAACTTCCAAGTAATGGATTTCTTCCTTTCTCATTTTTGTCCAAAATTATTTATATTTTTATACCCTTTTATGTTCAATTAATAATATTGGGGTATGATTTCACACCTCCCCGATACTTCCCTAATTTTGTTTTAATGATTAGAGACCTATTTCTCTCTCATTAATCCCTCCCAGGTACACTCGTTAACTTGCTGAAATTCCATAAGGAATTTCTCTATTCTCATTTACATTCAAGAAATTCATTTATATTATACATCTAAATTATATTACATATATTGGGATATTATTTCACATTACTCCCTTATAGTCCATTTCATTTATAATTTATGATATACCCCTTTCTCTCTCATCAACCAACTTTACAAATTCTATTTCACATCATTATGCTGCTGAAGTTAAACGAAAATTTCCCATGCCAAAATCATCATATGAGTGAATATCATACATGTGTCTTTATCAATGGTATTCACATTTATGTAAATTTAATTGTTTATTGATGACATACATTTATATATTACACACCTCTTATTCAAGGAATAAATTATGATGTTTAATGGATCCATGTTGTATGATCCATGGGGCACACTTATGCATTAAAAAGAAATGTTTATAAAGGGTGTTCCCTGATAGCACTTCAATACATTGGGTAATGATTAGTATCATGATATGTCGAGAAAAATAAGGTCTTACTCATGCTAAATCGGGTTCTATGAGGTTTTACTAAGGCTAATTGAAGTGTAATGATGGTTTACTCAGGCTCCATGTGTAATGAGCCTTGGCTCATGGTAATATCATGTTAAATGTTGTTGTCACATTTTCTTGTTATGATAATCATACTATATGATTCCTTTATGTTAATTTTTATATTTTTCTACATTTATTTTCCTATATCATACCATGTAATATATTCTTCATGTTATTCTTTGTTTACTCCCTTACTAGGATTTATATCTCACCCTTTTCTTATTTATGTCCTCAAGTTATCCCATGCAATTCCAAGTACGAAGGAATGTTGTGATCATGTAAAAGAGGTTTTCAATAAATTTGTTGTGTTTTATGTTCAATGTTATTATGTAATTTTCATAATTTCCCAATACACTAGACTTCTCTATCTTTAGAGTTTTCTTAAGTGAATGTTTATGTAATAAATCATGTTTAAGTGTGTAATAAAGAGAAGGATTATTATAGTTGGTATCAGAGGATAGGTTTAGTTATTGTGGGATTAGGGTTAGAAACCCCTAGTGAAATCAGTAGGGATAAGACTATGTATAATAAAAACATCACTATATTTTGGTGAGTATATATTAATTGTTTTATAGGTAATATAAATCCCTGTATGGATATGAACAAGTAGAGACGGCTCTAGAAAATATGTATCTAGGGGTAAATCTCGAAAACCCTGCTTTGAGCTAGACTTGAATGGGAACTGGTACAAAACAAAGGGCCTTGCTAAAATCTTGGTTATGAAACTCATGAGGGATATAATTTGGTAGATTCATAATATTATTATGATCCATTATTAAAGAAATAAAAAAATTCCCCTAAGAATATATGTTAGGAAGTATATCATGGATAACATAGATTGAATCCTATAAATTCATAAGTTAATAAAATAAATGTTATTTATAAGTTATTATTTTTCTTAATTTGGATTCCCCTTTTTGTGTTATCCCTAAAATTCAATTTATTCTAGCCAATGGCTAGTAATAGGTGGACTCGAGCTTACAATCGATGCGAAGATCAATGTGATGGCTGTTCTAATGAGGTTCCCAATCAGATGGGAGTGATAATCACAAGATTCGTCATGATACACTCATAGTTAACTCATGTTTTGAATAGAAACATGGGTCAAGAGGAATGTTCAACCCCCCCCCCCCCCCCATGAATGAAAAGGCCACAATCAAGAGCTTTATGAGATAAAGGCCTCCTACTTTTATTGGATCATCGGATCCCTCAATCCCTGAAAAATGGATCAACTATATTTAAAAGGTCTTCTCCATCATTCAATGTTTTAAACTAGAGAAGGTTCTTCGGGATACTTATTGAATGGAGGGTGAAGCTGATAAATGGTGGACATTGATAAAAAGTATGAAGTCTGAGCAAGAGATCTAGGCATTGGAATTGAAGGATTTCTGGAAAATATTTTTCAATAAATATATTCCCTACACCCTCGAACAAAAATGGAAAGGGATTTCCTTGCCTTAATAAAACAATACAACGATTCCATCAGAGTATACAATAAAAACGTCAAAATTCATTCATGATACACATTTGTCTTTGTCTTTACGCACGAATTCAAGGTTGACTGTTTATTTGGAGGGATAAAACCCTACCTACAGAAAGCCCTGGAAATCCATGATTGCAATAGCTATGAGGAAATTGTCTGATGCTCCTTCAAAGTTGAAATGGAGATTGAAAAATCTCATGGGCATCATGGGGATAAGAATTATAAGGTGTAATTTAATTCTACTTGTCTGGTGGATAAATCCAATAGTGCTAAGAAATTCCAGCACCCCACTTTCGAAAGGTGCAGAATGAAGCACCCTGGAAATTGCCTGAAGGGGGAAAGGAAATTCATTAGTTGTGGAAGAGAAGAGAACATGGCCATTAACTACTGACAAGAAAATCCCACTATTGTGATATAGGATAGGAACAATCCATTCGACCCTCAATGCATTGTTCATTACTTCAACTGAAAAGAACCAAGGAACTTTGAAAACTAGTTCTCTAATCCAAGGGTTTTGGGAGGCAACCAACAAACTCTCAGGTAGTAAGGGAGAACTTTTTTCATCACTACTGTAGAAGAAAAGCCGGAAAAAAAAGTGGTGACCAGTACTCTAGTTATTCATTAAAGAATAAAAAAATTACTTTTTTATTATTATTCTATGTATTCTTTTATATCCTGAAATTTTATTAGAATAAACCCAACACCACCCCAAATCATGAAAGTAGAGATGCCAATGAGAATGGAAAATTGGACAATCATTGCATCCCATTAATATAAATCCTCCTTGGTCACAATATGTTTTTTTTAACTTCTCGTTGAACCTCATAATACTCCCTTTGGTATAATTTGATGTAATTCATAGCATGGATTGGATTTCCGTATATAGAGCCAACATAAATTTCTTTGAGAGGGAAATCACTCTCTATATGGAGAATCAACCACTGATTCTGTATACCTACAAGGATGAGGATGAATCTTATTTACCACCATCATCTCAAGATTAGATATTAATGCCTTGTGAGCATGCGTATCTTTATCAGATTATTGAGTCTAAGAGAGCAACCATCTTTAAAGACATACCTATTCTGAGTAAATTCGCTAAAGTGTTTCTAGAGGAATTGTATGATCTTCCTCCTAGAAGAGATGTTGAATTATCGATTGATCATATACCTATGGATTTTTCAGTATCCAAGAATCCGTATATAATGGATATTATAGAGATTAAGGGGTTAAAGAAACAACTAAAAGAGAATCTAGATAAAGGGTGTATATACCCAAGTGCTTCACCATAGGGTGCACGAGTCCTCTTCATAAAGAAGAAGGATGGTCCAATGAGACTTTGCATTGATTATAGTAAGCTTAACAAAATCATGATAAAGAACAAGTATCATCTTCCCTAAATTGATGACTTGGTTGATTAGCTACCTGGATAAAAATACTTCTCCAATGTGGATTTTCAATCAGGATATTACCAAGTAAGGGTGAAGTAGGATATCCCCATGAATTATTTTCATAAAAGGTATAAACACTATGAATTCATAGTAATGACTTTAAGACTCAATAAATCATCATGGAATTGATGAATAGAGTCGTTAAATATTACCTTAGACAAATTGTGGTAGTCTATAGAGATGATATTTACATATTCTTTAAAACCATAGAGGAGAATGAGGAGAATCTAAGCACTATACTAGAGACCTTGGGAAAGCAGAATCTCTATGAAAAGTACAACAATTGTGAGTTATGGTTGAAGTAATTATCATTCATGGGTCATATCATCCCATGAAATGGGATATCATTGGATCCCTCCAAGACAACTACAATTGAGGGATGGTTGAGGACAATATCGATGGAAGATATCCGTATCTTCCTGGGGTTAGAAATATATTATCAATGATTTGTGAGAATTTTATCACAATTTTCAAACCCTCTTATCAAAATAACTCGGAAGGGAGTAATGCTTTCATAGAGTGCTGAATGTGAAGAGAGATTCAAGGAGTTGAAAAATAGGATTATCACTGTGCCCGTGCCCACATTACCCACAAGTGGAGAAATATTTATGGTATTTAGTGATTCTTTAACAATTCTCCTGGGATATTTGTTGATAAAAAATGACAAATTCATTACATATGCTTCAAGGGAATTGAAATTTTAGGAGAAAAATATCCAACATGTGAATAGGAGATGGCAGTTGTAATCATCGCTTTGAAAATTTGGAGGAATTACCTATTTGGGTAGAAGTGTGAGATATATATGGATCAAAAAATCCTTAAGTATATATTCACATAGAAAGAGTTAAATATGTGCCAACAAATATGTTTAGAGCTGATCAAGGACTGTGATTTCTCAATCCATTACCACCCTGGGAAAGTGAACAAGGTGGAAAATTTTCTATGCAAAAAGGACCCAACGATTATTACCAAGATGTGAATTAAAGAGGATCTAATATTCATAGATTTGATGAATTTGGACATAGGAATAATAATTAATAGAACATCATCAATCCTTTCACAAATTATTTCTCAACCATCTCTTTATGAAAGGTTAATGTATGCTCAAAAGGATGATGTGGGAATTCAGAAGAAAGTAAAAAACAATCAGAAAAGGGAAATCCTTAGAGTTCAATGTTAATGAATAAGTAATTGTGAGATTTTAATCAAGAATATGTGTTAAATAAAATCTGGAGATAAAGAATGAAATTTTGGATGATGCACATAGTTCAAATTTCTCCATTCACCCAGGAAACAAAAAGATGTATCAAGATATTCAAGAGAATTGTTGGTGGGATAACATAAAGATGGAGATCACTGAATATACATCCAAATGCTTGATATGTTAGAAAGTGAAGGTTGTGAGGTGGATGTATAAGGGGATGATGAAACTATTACCCATAACAAATGTGGATGTGGGAGAACATAACCTTGGACTATGTCACCAGACTTCTAAAAACATCAAAAGGAAACAATGTTATCTCAGTTGTTGTGGATCATCTTAAAAAAATTTCATACTTCAATTCAGTTAGAGAGGATTTCTCATTAGATCAACTGGCATATATATACTTAAAATAAATGTTAAGTCTACATGGAGTACCATTATCAATTGTATTCGATCGAGATCCAAGATTAACCACTATGTTCTGGAAGAGTCTCCAACACGCTCTGAATACTTAGTTGAACTTCAGTACGGATTATCATCCTCAAACTGATGAAAAATTTATGTGGACTATCCAAACACTTGAGGATATATTGAGAGAATGCACAATAAATTTTAGAGGATGGGATCAACATCTTCATCTAGATGAGTTATCTTACAATACCAGATTCCACTCAAGAATCCAAATGGATCCTTATGAAGCCCTTCATGGGAATAGGTGCAGAAAACACTTGCATGCGGTGATGAATTTCGGGAGGAAAAACTCCATGTTCCATAAATGGTTGAAGAAATGGTGGAGAAGGTTAAGACCATCCAACATCACATTAAATCTTCTCAATGTCGACAAAAGATCTTTGATGACAATCGTTGAGGAGACCTAGAGTTTGATGTTGGAGACATGGTATTCCTCCACATATCACCGTGGAATAGAGTTATGAGACTTTAGATGAAGGGAAATATTAGTCCAAGTTACAAATTCAGATTTTATATCCTTGATCAAATTGGAGAAATGGCCTACTGAATATCACTCTCACTGAAGCTATCTCAAGTACACGGTGTATTCCATGTATCACTCTTGAAGACGTACATACCTGACACATCGCTTGCACTCAATATAGATGTGGTACCATTAGATAATGACCCATCTTATGAAGATAAGATGGTGAAGAACATAGATAATAGGGAAAAAGTTCAACAAAATAATACAATGCCCCTCTTCGGGGTGTTGTGGAAAAACCACAAGTTTGATGAATCAACATGTGAATCAGAGGAAGTGATGAAGCAGAGTTACCCTCGTCTTTTTTAGCGTGGGAAAAGGAAATTTCAAGTGAAACATTTCTTAAGGGAAGAATATTGGAATGACCCAAACTTTAATTTATTAAAATTCCTCTTGATCTAATTAAATGACTTATTATATAAAATAGTTATGTTAAAGATATGCAATTATATGGTTTATGTTTTTGGATTTGAGAATACCATTAAAAATTGTTACTGTTTTTAATATAGCCATTGAAAAATTATTTCATTATTAGTATAAATACAGGGCTTTAAAATATCTAATTTAATCAAAAAAGTAAGCGATGGCCTCATCTAGCAGAATTGCTCCATACGACGCTCATTTTTCGAAACTCATAATGGAATTAGCATCAATGGGCTTATCTCTTGACAAATCCCAAGCCAAGATTCAACATGATAAGCTTTAACGGAACAACCTTTGGGAGAAGTGGAAGTTAATAGAGATTTCCACCCAAGCAATGTTATCTGAGCCACCCCAAGAGTTCGTCACTATCGCAAACCTCACTATTTGGTATTATACAGCTGTTGTTAGGGGTTATGTAATAAGACCATAATATAATTATTATGTGCATTATTTTTTTATAGAATAATGAATATACATTCATTTTATTATTGTTACATTGTAAATTATTTTTAAAGCATAAATAGTATTTTAAGTTAATATTCAAATTAAATGAAGAAATCTATTTTGATTAATTAATAGATTTTTGAATTATATAATATTTTAAAAAATTATTATTACTAAATTAAATTTTATAAAATTTATTTTATCGAATAATTTTTATGAATACAATTGTAATTTTTAATAAGATTTGAAAAATATTTTTGTCAAAACCGATGAATTATTTATAAATGTTGGTTTTTATTTTAAAAGTTAAAATTCATAAATTTATAATATTATTTAAATAAAATTAATACCATTTTTGTATTCATCATATAACAATTATCTAATGATAATGTTTTCATAATTTTCTAAGACTGAAGAATTTTTGGGTACAATTAAAATATTGTTTAAATATATAATGTGTTTTATGACATCATATTAACCCAATAGTGATGTAATAAAATGCTATAAATTGCTTTTTCATCCAATATATGTTTTACCATTAAAATAATGTGATTTTAGTTTTTTTATTAACTTTATGGTGCCTTAGTGGACCCTCCAAGACTTATAAAATATTTTTCATTTTTAAAATGATTCCTTTGAGAGTGTGACTCATCTCCACATAATCATGACTAATATTTTAATATGTTAGGCCATTGACCTTATAAAATAATATTTCCACCTCCCTTTGGAAAAAACCATGGGTAAAAACAATTGGTTGGTTTGTGTATTTGATTCGTTTAATGTGTAATGTCTGAAACCTAAACAATAAAGAATTCCCTTAGATTTCCTATATAAACCCACAAAATCTATCATTCCTCTTCACTCAAAACCATTTTATCTCAACCAAACTCTAACCTACTCTCTCTATAATTCTCTAAATTCACCCCAAACTCCCTATAAGCCTCTATCAAGCCTCTTCCAAGCCTTTGGGATCACACTTCCAGGATAGGGATTTCTTTTTTTCTCATTTTTTTAAAAAATTATTCATATTGTTAAACCGTTTTATTTTCTATTAAAAATGCTGGGATATGATTTCGGACCTCCCCCATAAATTCCTATTTATTTTCGAATGATCATAGACCTCTTTATATCTCCTTAATTCCTCTCAGTTACACCTATTTCCATGCCCAAATTCAGTAAGAAAATTCTCTCTTCTCAATTACATTAAATAAATTATTTTATATTATGCATCTAAATTCAATTACATATGTTGGGATATAATGTTCCATGACCCCATTACTGTCCATTTCATGTATAAATTATGAGATAACCATTTCGCGTTCATCACCACGTTTTATGATTTCTATTTGACAATGTTATGGTGTCGAAGTTACATCAAAATTTCCCATGCCAAAATCTTCATGTGAGCGAATTCCATACTCATTTATAGATCAAGGGTATTTAACTCTATGAACATTTAATTATTGATTGAGGGCTTATATTTATATATTACAACTATTATTCATGGAATAAATTATTATGTTTATTTAATCCATGTTGTATGATCCATGTGGAACACTTATGAATGAAATGAAATGTTTATAAAGGGTGTGCCCTGATAGTGCTCAATTGCCTTGGGTAAAGATTATTATCATGATACCTCAAGGTAAATCTGGGTTTATTCATGCTAAATCAAGTGAAATGAGGGTTTCATCATGATAATTCAAGTGCAATGAGAGTTTACTCATGCTCCATCTGTAATGAGCATTGGATCATTCTAATATCATGTTAAATGTTGTTTCCACATTTCCATGTTATAATAATAATACTACACCATGCCTTTATGTTCATGTTTCTTTTGTGATCAATTGATATTTCTATTTCCTAACATGTACTATATTCTTCATGTTATTCCTTATTTACTCCCTTATTGGGCTTTATAGCTCACCATTTTATTCTGCATGTCCTGATGTTATCCCATGCAATGCTAAGTACTAAGGAATGTTGTGATCATGTAAAATAAGTTTTCAATAATGTTTTTGTGTTTTATTTTCTAAGTTTTTATGTCATATTCATAATTTACCACTACACTATACCTCTCAATCCTGAGATTTATCTTAAGTGCATGTTTATGTAATAAATCATGTTAAGAGCAGGGTTGTTATACAACATGTACACCTTATACTAATTCACTAAACATATTCATTACATAAAATATTTGATACAAATTGTATATTCATCAAAATAAAAAATAATAATTACAGAAAATTAATAAAACTATTAATCACATACATTCCCAACACCTTTTAAGTATAGATATTTGTTTAATTATTTCAATTTATAAACTAATAATTTCCAGGTATTTCGTAACTAAAAAACTGTTTTTCTAAGCTATATAATAAACTGCATAATCCATAATAATACCTCAACTTATATAGAAAATTTTTAACAGAAGCTATCATATTATACATATCATGTATTATATTATTCTTATTTACCTAGGGAAATGGAAAAATAATATTGGGTGAGCTTTTATTCTGAGTATAGGAAAATAAAAAACTAAGTCAATCATTAAATAAAAAATGAAAATATACAATATTAAAAATATGTAATAATCAAAATTCCATAATAATCTATTACAAAGAGAATAATATATCAATTTTTTGAAAATAAAATAAATCAAACATAGGGATAGAAATAATTGATTTTTTTTATAGAATTAATAATGTTATAATTCATTACCTTATAATAAATTAATCTACCAATAAATAATTTTAGTCATCCTAACAATAGTTAACACGTTATTCCTATAATCAATACTAATGTTAAGACATATTGCGAAAATGGGTAGTCATACATAAAATACATGATCATTTTTTGTCTCAAGAGAGAGAATAATATATCGAGGAGATATATATGTTTCTACACACCAATAAATTGTTTTTGATAAATGAATTAATCTTATGGGATAATGAGGTAAAAAAATAACAAACTTTTCCATTAACCATCTATATTGTAATAAAAATATAAAAAACTGAAATGCTTTTCCACAAGTCAATAAAAGGTATAACCTGATCATAACCCATCCATAGAAAAAGGGTAGATGGATAAATAATAAATAATCAAACTACTTATGTAATAAATTATAACCCAGAAAAAAATAACAAATATATTGATTTAAATAGTTCCCCAAACAATTAATTGAATATATTTCTACATAATTATCCCATAAACAAACACTATTTGGGGAATGGAATATATGGGTTGGTAAATAATTTCCATAACTAATTGATTTATAGAATCAATGTGAACACCATTCAATAAAAGGACTGAAATATATAGTCTTCGTAGAGAAAAGTTTTTCATGAACCCCACCCACCAAACATAAATCAATGAAGGGAGAGATATAATGACCCTTAATGTCCTGCATCTAGTAAGCCCCATGAAGGAAACCTACATCGATAGTATAAAATCTCATATTTTAGAAGAATTTCCTTTAATAATTATAATATGATCGGGATATAATATGAATAAACCACAATCAACTACAAGAAATATATGTAAGAAACCCAACTACCATGCCACAGTGCATGTGTAAGTAAAATGATGTAGATAAAAGTATTCAAAGTAATTACCCAAAAAATTAAAATGTGAACCTAAACATAAACTATCCAAACATCCATGCTAGTAATTTATATCATGGTCCAAGAAGTCCCTCTGAAAACCATAACAAAAAACTTATACATATAGTGAGCATACATGAATGTTCATAAGGAAAACCAAATTATCTTATGTACATATAAAAATATTATACTATTGAACCTGTGAGAAAGAAAACAAAACTAAATATCACATATAAATGTATAATTACCAAAACCACATCCTCACCAATGATTGGCCACCAAATAATACATCCAATTATAATAATATAATTTGATGTATATCGATGGTAGGGTTCCCCTGATCATGTTTCCCACTAATATTCTACTCTCACTCCCCAATAACATACATCATGATGCTCCAACCTCTTCCAAATTACATCACATCACCCAAAATCCATCCCATAGACAATAGGGACATATAATCACATCACATATCATAACTAGTATAGTATGGTATCGTGAAAATGTAGGACATAAACTTTATTCCCTACTCCTACCATTCAATAACCCCATCATAATCCATCTCTTCACACCTTGTTCGAAGACACCTGGGACATTAAATCGCATCACATCATATATAGAAAGTGATACTTTTTACTTATGGGAATCTTAGACCGTACATATCACCAAGGACTTGATGATGGAGTATGGAAGACTGTGTAAACAACCATCCATCTTCCCATTGGGATGCTTGAAAAAAACAATCCCAAAACATTTTTTATATCACATGGTGCTCAATATTAGAAGGGAATGTATAGAAATCATAAGAAAAATTCAATTTAAATACATGTATATTATCAACACAAATTCCCCATCCTATGGGTTCAAAACCAATCCATAAAACATGTCAGAACTTTCCCACACTTTTATACTTAATCTAAATGTAGAAAAACCCCAAAACAATCCATGATCCACAGAAAATTTTAAAATTTATCCAATTACCAAATTCTCTCTTATCAACCCATTTAATTTAAAACAATAACCTCATTTCATGTTTCCATCCCAATAGTTATTATATAAACGTTAACCTTGTAAACTACCTGAACATTCATCAAATCATTAATTAAACATGTCAATTTTATATCATTATCATGTATTTAATTCCATTAATAATCAACAATCTGTGGTGTACAACCACTATCAAAGCCCCAATGCACAAATGCACCAACACTATCATCACAACCATGTCGTATATCATATCCACTATGACAACCACAACCCTACTGCACAACAAAACCACCACTTCCATCAAAGCCCCACAATATATAACATCCACTAAAACTATTAAATCCCCACTACACCACCACACCATTACATCCTCGCAGTATATCACATTCGCTAACTCCACACCCATCACAATAAAGCCACTTCCCAAGTATCACATTTTCAAATCCCATAAAAATATCCCAACCAATTCTACAAACATATTAGAACACCTACCACAAAATTTTCCATGTTATCCATATGGGATTTCATCCAAATATGATCTATTATTATAGGGTGTTATCAAATAATCCATATGTTCATATTTAATCCATTTCCTTAACCGAATATACATGGAAACCCATTTATTTTTGGTGGTGTCACAACAATTAACAAAACATGTGCATCACAACAAATAATAAAACAAAAAATATATGGGATAAAAACAACCATGGTATTCTATGAAACAAAAAATATAGATAATCTAAATATCAAAATATCAAAAATATATAAAATTAAAAAAATATTTCCCCTTCCCATTTCAATTTCAATTAAAATAATTACTATCTTTGTCAAGTTGGATACAACTACCTAATTTAGATATAAAAAGAGTAACTCATCTTGTGTGATACAAAAAAATGATAAATGAAGGAATTTCTACATGGAATAAATAATCTTTACACAAAATTAATGCACCAAAAAGAAGAGGTGAACATACAATAGGAAACAACCTATAGGTATAACTTGAACCAACACTAAAAATATGGATCCATGAATCTAATAAAAAATACTTTGGAGACTCTCATCTAAATAGAATGATAGATCAATAATATTAAAGGGAGGATATTCACTTTAGGAATATTTGATAAAAAAATAGTGGGATTTGATAAAGTTTAGTTGACCATTAATGTTAAATATCAAGAAAACCACATTATTGAACCATTTAGAAATCATTGATACATTTATGAAATAGATAGTGTCATTTGAATCCATTAAAAAACTTAATTACCCATTAATTAAATCATTAAACACATTTTTAATCATAAAAGACATCAAAATGGAATATTAGTAAATTTTGGAAGAACTGTAACCAGTTTTCACTAGCACCACCAGAAATTGACTACCAGGAAGGAACCACCATGGAGTCACCACTAGTATGTTGCTACCCGGGAGTCACTTATAGGGATTCACCACTAGGGATCTATCACAAGGGTATCACCCCGATGGAGTCACCACTAGAGATTCATCATGAGGGTTTCTCCCAACTACTACATGAGGAATTTGGGACATAGTTTTTCTTGAGCGCAACTTTTCACCGACAGAAAGAAGGCCAGATAGAGAAGACCATTCGGGTCCTAGAGGATATTCTATGTGCTTGTATCATTGATTTTGGTTGTACTTGGTAGGATCATCGGCCTATGGTGAGGTTTTCGTAAAACAATAGCTAACACTCCACCATTAGTATGGCACCATTCGAGTCCTTTTAAGGGTAAACCTACATGTTTCCACTTTGTTGGACTGACCCTAGATAGTCATCACTCATGGTCCAGGAGTTGGTACATACTACTCCAAAGAAGGTTTAGGTCATCGAGAAGCGGATGAAGACTGCAAAGAACATTATGATGTCTTATGATGATAGGTGAGATAAACCATTGGAGTTCGAGGATGGAGACCATGTGTTCCTTCAGGTATCTCCTCAATGTGGGATACTAAGATTTGGTTGGGGTAGCATGTTATCTTCATGGTTCATTAGACCTTTTTTGATATTGTGTAGAGTGGGTGAGGTGGCATACCTCTTAACTCTACCACCACATTTAGAGTGGCTGCATGACATCTTTCATGTGTCCCAACTGAGGAAATATGTACACGACCCTTCACATGTCATTGACTGGGGTGAGTTGTACATTAATGATGGCGGAGACTTTCATGGAGTACTCGGTGGAGATTGATGATCGACCGGACAGGATCCTTTGTAGACTTTTGATTCCTCTGGTGTGTGTTCCGTGGGAGCATGAGAATTTTCAGGAGAGCACATGGTAGTGGGAGGTAAATATTCTTTCTATGTATCCCCATTTGTTTTTAGCCCTTGTTTTAGATTTTGGGGACGTAAATCCCTAAGGTGGGGAGGTTTTAGTGTCCTGGAGTTTCTATGAAAATCATTTGAAAATTATATTTGATTTTTTTAGACCATGTGCTGAGACAAAACATGATTATGAGGCCTAGGGCACCTGGAATAAATTTTTGAACTATTTTTATGTTTATTAAAAATAGTGCATGTGTCTGATTTTAGTAACTTTTAAATGGGTGACCGGATCAGAAATATGATAGAATAGTTGCGTTCAGGACGGTGGTTTTACCCAAATAATGAATTAACATAGGTTGGCGTATGTCTTTAGTGATAAAACCTTAAATGAACGTAACTTTAAATAAAATAATTAAATAAAAAAATAAATTTTAAAATTTTAATAACCCATAAACAGTAACTCAAATTGGAAATCTAAGACCAATGTTGAGTTCGTAATGATTTTTTCCTATATACAGAGCCTAACCTCAACCAGCGTGGGTCTAGGGTGAATGTTAATTAATGGAAGTGAACATCATTAAAATATTTAATAAAAATATTTAAATTAATGTAACATGGTAACACATCATTGGATTTATTTTCAGCGGTGCATTTTCATGAAATCCAAGGTTATCGTCATAACCCTGGAGTTTTCTTGGGGAAAGGATAAGGAACCCTCCCATTGGTGAATGGTGATAAACGACGGATCGAGAATGCTCATAGATGGATCACCATTAGTGAAGAATCCTCTTATTCAAATGATTCAAACTCTACTTAGTGGGTTTATTTTATTCGTGATTCATTTCCCCATTCTCGTATCCAATGACGAACACGAAAGAACTCATGAACATGTTGATCCACGGTTCGATCATTATTTCTAGATGGTTAAAAATGTAGAATTAAAGGGGATTTATTTTATTAAATATTCTCTTGTTCTGGTTTCATATTTCTGTTGACATGAATGGATCGAGGCCAACACGAACAAGGCCAAGACCCGTTCGAAGGGTTTTATTTTTCTCTTTACCTCCCCCAATCCTGTATTCTTTGTCGATAGACACACATGGTTGTTTTGGGATGTACTGGGAGGTTCTGAACGTGATCAGAAACCTGGAGCAATGACAAGATGATTTGGAGTCAACTATAGTGAAGAATTTGACCTGATGGTCTCAGTCATGCTTCCATTTCTAAAAACAAAGCAATGGAGTGAGACCGAGGACCAGTAGAAGGAGGGATGATAGTCATGACACGACTACTCAACAGTAGATGGCAGCCGACTCGCCAGCCTGTGGTGGAGGGGCCCACGGGGGAATGACTATGAGTGGAGGCGAGAAGTCATGGTAGTGATTCATAGTGGTGAGCAGATGCAACTGCATGAGTCATTTCAGATGGAGGACCAACTGCAGAGCCACGAGTGCGAGCTTCTCATATGGAAAGGCTATGTGAAACATGATCTAGCCGTGTTGAACTAGGGACATGAGGCCTGCTGGTTGTGAGGAACTGGAGTAGACGTGGAAGCCACTATGTCTGAGAAGGCGAACTAGCCCACTCAAGCGGGTCAGGATGGACCCGACGATCTGAACTGCGGGCCGGACCAAATGGGTTAGGTTGACCTATTAGGATGAGTCAGTTAGGACCTGTTTCAGGTACGTTTGGGTCAGTCCAACCAGATCAGACTGTACCAGGACCCCACCAGCCCTATTTAACCTAAAATACCATAACTCTAAAACTATGTGTCTATTGGACGTGTCATTTGTGGTGTTGTGACACTTACAACGAGGAGGTCCTTTTGATAAAATATAAGTGAATTTCCATGGATGTTGGAATATATCCTTTTGGCTCAAGGAGGAGGTTCTCCTAGAATTAGTGTGCAAAAGGTGGAATCTTATGACTGGCTGTGACCTATAAGCTATGTGATTACCCAGACTGTGTGTATTACCTAGACTGTGTGCCTTACCTAGACTATGGGTCTTATTTAAACATTATATCTTACCAAGACTAAGTTGGTACTCCCCTGTCCCACTAGTGTGTGGGTGCTCTACTCTTTGGCAACACTATGCGTGTTGACTACACTTTGTGTATTACCAACACTAGTGTGTTATCTACACTACCTATGTTACCTACACTACATGTGTTACCAACAATCTGTGTGCTACCTACACTCTGTGTGTTAATAACATATCATGTGTTACCACTTGAGGGTATTTTCATATCTTATGAAAATATTGTTTACTTACCAAAAACCTATACTTTGTGTGAGATGACTCTAGTGACTCTCTTGATTATACTTATTAGAGTCTACACTCAGTGTACCTCTCTGGTATTATACATGGTGTATTTTTTAGTGATCTTCATTATACTATACATCTTGTAATTCCTTTGTGGTTTGGTGTCCCTATAGAGTATTGTTTTACTCAATAGTAGACAAGCATCCCCCACGCATTTCATTTCTTATGTAGATGATCGACAGCTTCCACATAGTCCTTGGTGGCTTAGAGACTCGGGGTGCTTCAGGGTGACCCAACAGACGTGGTACACTTCAGCGACATTCATACATCTTACTATATCAACCCTTCATTTAGGGTTTTCTATAGATGAGATCCAGGAGCTTGTACTTTCATATTTCAGTGGGTATTGTATTCTTTACTGTTTACTTTTCAATTTGTTATGGTTGTCTTAGTGGGTTACACATCTGTTTACTCAATGTTTCTAGTTTATATACTTTTCTTGGGGATGGTGGAATGTTTCTAGGTTATAGTAAAATGCCTCCCCTTTGTTCGAAATGCCTACTCGGTGATAGTCTCCATCCCTGAGCCAATGGGAGGTGGGCATGGGGTAGTCACGGCACGTTCTCTGAGGGATGAGGCAGGACAAGAATATATTATTAACTCAATAAACACCTTGTACATGAATGAGATTCCTAGAAACTAATTATGTTTGACAATCCGATAGGATATGCTTTTGTAAATCACATTTTCTTTATGTACCATTATAAAGAATATAAAAATGATATTCAACAATTTGGATTAATAACCTAATCAGAAATGAACATGGATATCCAAGGATTGAATAAGGTGTGTTATAGGAAGATCTAGAAGTATAAACATCCAAAAATATAGACGTCATAATAGATGACATATTCACATAGTACAAGGACCATGCCAGTTAATATGGATGGGTACATGTCGTTTCCTCTATGTAAACATGTTTAATTTTTAATTTTAAATAAAATTAATATATATTTAAAAATAATATGGATAATTGAAATTCTGAGGATGGTTTGGATAGAATTAATATAAATTTAATTAATCTATTATTTTAATATTGAAATGTATTAATTCGTGGTGATTTTAACTTAATTAAATATCAAATTAAAGATCATTATAGGTATATTTTAAACATATATTCATTAAATTTATATGGAATATAATGACATTAGTCTAAACATGTCTATTTGATTCATTTCCTTTTAATTTTTTATAATAATAATAATATGAAATTTATGGCATGTGAGTCATTCCCTCTTCTCATTATGTAAGGGAATGCGTGCTTGTATTTTCATTTATATAAAACCCTTAAACTAATAATTTTGTTCTCCTCACCTGTGTTTGATCAAACATTATGTAATGGATAGATATCTCATGTTAGTGGAGGCAGTTTATGTTTGGATCTTAGGTAAAACCAGTCTAGGAGATTCATAGGTAGATCAATGGAATATTGTTGCATGAACCATGTTATGGTTCAATGTATTTTCCCCTAAGTTCAAGGGTATTTTTATCATCTTCTATATAAACTAACAATTATAAATGCACAAGATCATACCAACTTTTTTATTTTATTCATATCTTGTTGCATGGTTAATTTATTTTTTTACGATTTGCTTTGATCAAAAACTGAAGAATTAACAACCATGCAAGGTGGAATTATAATAAATTGTATTATGATTGATTTAACCAAGAAATGATTAATCCCTTATGTAAATAAAATTAATATAAAAAAGAAAGTAGTAAATTTAAAAGTCCAAAAATATAATTTTCAAGGTAAAAATCCATCAAATTATAATATAATATCAGAAGTATTCCACTACTCATGTTTAAAATAAAACCCAAATTCAAATTGATTGACTAGACAATGTCGTGGTGCTTTCAATTAGTATGGTACAATAGATTGCATTTTGGGTCGACATGACATAATTCTCATCAAGGTTTGACTTCCAAAATTTAACTTTGTGTATCTAAGAGGAAAAAGTAACATAAATCATTATACATGGTTTCAAGATTGGGGAGTCCACTCAATAGATCAATGAAATGCAACATAATGTAGTTCGAAGGTTATTCCTACCTAAAACCATTCAAATACTTAATAATGGAAAGTATATGTTATTAGAAGGGGATTACGGATCCTTTCCACTATTATATCCATGAAATAAGATATTTGGAAACCATTGGTGACATATATTTGGTTGTGAAAAAAATTTGGTGAGATTAAAAAATTTAAATTTTATTATCTAATTTTATAATCCAGATAAATTACTAAATTCTACTCTTATTTATTATACAAATAGAAAGTCACATGACTTCAACTATATCAATTTGATGCATACTAGATAAGGATTCCTTTCTTTCTGGATCTAATATATAGGAATGGTATTAGAACTTATGTTTTATACTATGACATGAATGGAAATGATATATTCTTGAACCCTAGTTCCCAAATAGATTGCTAGATATGCTACTATGGAAGAAGTATCAATGAATTTAAAACACGTGGATGATTGAATAGATGTTCAATGTTTCTTATTATCATCTATTTTCAATTTTCTTCTAAGTAAATAAAAGGATATAGAAGTGTGTAGACTAATGTCACAATGTCTTGGCTTTTTAGGATAAGGGAAGACAAGATAGGTATGATATCTTTAATGCACTATTCACTTAAAATCATAGAGATTTGGTGTTGATCAGTAATCATTTAGTCATGATGATTGGATACCTGGAGTTATTAGGCTTATTAAAGGATTTATAACCCCTAGTAAAGTATTAAAAAATCTCATTTTAACTTCAATACTTAAGAGGTCCTATAGTTTCATTTTAAACAATAATATGAGTTATTGTGAGAAAACTATTATGGAACATCATACTTTAATTATCAATGATGACATGGACATGTGGAGTTAAACGCCTAAGGTCCTTATGGTGAATAATAAATTGAGTTAAAATGAAAATGTCCCCAAGACTCATTATAAGCCAAATGCTCATGAGAAGAATCCTTTCAAGAAGAATAAGATCCAATAGCAAGAACAATACTAAAATGTGGTATTTTTTACATGTGGGATGCTAGGTCGTTGGATGAAGAACATCACACATTTAAAGAAGAAAGGGTAATATTTATGTGTGTTATTCAATGATTATAATGTTTCTATGTATATTTAAAGGGTATTAGGTACAAATTTTGGTCCTCAAAAATATATTTAAATACATGACAATGTAGAATTCATATGATTGAAGGAAGATAAGTGGATCCATAGGTATCTAATAGAGCATAACTTATTGCTTTGGCTATAGCAGACTTCCAACTTCTATTTCCAATAGGGATAATTTTATTATTAAATAACTACTGTTATATACCATCTCTTAGAAAGAAAATAATTTCACCATAGTGTTTAGATAAAGATGGTTTTTTTCATGTTTGGAAATAAGAGTTGATTCTTTTAAAAATACAACATATGTTATGTTACGACACATTTAAATAATAGTATTTATGTATTAAATTATGATAACCAAGACTTGACTCTTTTAATAACCATTTTTTGAATCAATGTACTGGTCACATAAATGAAGAGAATATAATAAATCTTAGTCAAGATGGGTATTTAGAATCTCTTTAGCTTAAATCACTTGAATTTTTTTGCCTATTTATAAGGAAATATTATCAAACCCCTATTTTGTGGTTAATGTGAAAGGTCATGAGAGATTCTTTAATTAGTACAAATTGATGTGTGTAGATATTTTATAGTTGACTCTAGAGGTGGGTATTCTTACTTAATGAATTTTATAAGTGAGAAAACTATGTATGGTTATGTTTACATGAGGTTGATTATGTTCAATTCCTTCCATAAATTCAAAGAATTCATGGTTAAGGTACAAAATAAAATTTAAGAGAAGATAAATAATCCTTTATTCGATCAAGGTGGTGAATATCTTAACTAAGATTTTATGTAATTTAAAAAGGATTTTGGGATTCTATCATAACTCACTCCACCTTATACACCATAGTGTATTGGTTTCAGTAAATTGGGAAACCACACCTTCCATAACATGGGGTGTTGTTGATGATTCATATCGATATTATGTTGTCCTTTTCAGCATATTCATTAAAAATATCATTATACACACTAAACCATGTTCCCATTAAAGTGGGGAATTCTATTCCAATCGAGTTATAAAGTGGAAGGAAACATGTATTTTCATATATTCATGCATGGTGTTTTGAATAAATTAATAAGGATAATTATGGAAATAAATTAGATTCCATGGGGAATAAAGTGTATCTTTATAGGATATCCCATAGAAACTGAGGGCTATTTTATATAGAACCATTTTGATAAGAAGGAATGCATTACAAGATAAAATATTTTTCATGAGATGGGTTACATCTTCAGGAATGATAAAGGCATAAATATTGACATTAATAATGTAATTTCTTAAGATATACAGGGGTTGGCACAATAATGGATTCTTAAAGGGCCAAATGGAAGATGTTCTGGAAACACAAGTACTTTGTTGGAGCACATGAGATTTTAGAGAACTGGAATGATATGGTTTTCCAGTCACTGAGAATGGAGATTCCTCATTGATTGAAAATTGTTACCCTGTTTTTTTAGGATGAATTTGAGAGATAAAAAGAGATATTCTAGAAAGAAATGATGAATTCTAAAATGAATTCCATGTATTAGAGCTAAGTTGGGGTTCTGGTAGATCCACGAGTTGGTTTCAATCTTATTAGGTGTAAATGGGTTTTTAAGAGAAAAATGGAAAAGAAAAGTAAATTGAATGACTATAAATCACAACTACTGGTTAAAGGGTTTAAATATCATGAAGTCATTGAATAAGATGAAATATTTTCTCTAGTATAATTTTTTAGATCCATAAAAATTTTAATTTCTATATCACCATTCAACGACTATGAGATTTGGAATATGGATGTCAAAACTACCTTCTATAACGTAAACTTTAGGAACATGACTGGATGTCAAAAATAGAAGGTTTTGTGAATCTAGTTAATTTCAAAATAGTATTCATGTTTCTTAGATCCATTTATGCATTGTAGAAAGTGTCCAGTTCCTCGAGATTTCATATCGATAAATATATAAAATAATTCCAATTTTTTAATAGTGAATATGATCCATCTTTTAAAATTAGGTCAATGGGAGTGTTTCTTTTATCTATATTATATATATCAATGATTTATTACTTATTTGAAATAGAATAACAGTACTATGGTATATTAAGGATTTTTTGAATTAGTGCATCTCTATGAAGGAATTTAGTGAAGTATCCTATATCCATGGTATTAAGATCATTCGTGACAAATCCAAGAGGATTATTAAGATATGTTTTGTATGGGAGAGTAAAAGATTTGATTTTTTTCAAGTGTCATGTGATCTGAATATTTATAAGAAAATTTTTCCTTCGATACATCATGAGAGAGATTGATAATGAGTAAGATCTCATACCCTTATGCAATATGATAAATCATGTATGACATGTTATTTACTAGGGTAATTTTTCCCTATTCCATAATCATTATAATACCACTTCATATGCATTATATTTGTTTCCATGAGATTTAAATATGGCGGGAAGAAGAATACAACCCAATAATAATTTTTATGGTTATTGAAATTTTTTTTGTAGAAGTTTCATATCATTAATCTAATCCCTAAAGACAAAAGGAGTTCATAAATTAGTCATTATTCAAAAATATTTTTAAGATAAAAGGTTCTTTGATGATTTAATGTTCTGTGAATAATGAAAGAGGAATAGGAGAAGAACCTGATAAAGGAGGTTAAAATAGCTATAAAGAATATGGGTTGACTAAATCTAGTGAAGAAACAGTGTGTTTTTCATTGCAGGTCGACATTGATATAGTATGAACTTATATGAATATGATGATGAATAATAGTAGATATGTAGAAATGGTATAAATTGAATGAAGATTCATAATGTCTTAAGAATTATGATTATCTATGTGAACATTATCATTCATATATTCTAAGATGATGAAGATGATGGAAGAAGATTAAAATCAGATGATGCAGTATATGGTGTTCTTTTAATGTTAAAATGACATGATATTTGATGTCATGATCCATTAAAAATGTTATTGGATGGAGTTTTAATATAGTTGAAGGTTGAAAATAGAAAAAAAAAATATGGAAGATGGTTCAATAAGCATATAACCATATATGTTAATTTGTATATTTTCATATATGAGATTATCTACAAGAATGAATTCATCGTAGGGGTGATTGTTCAATATAAGATAATTCATACAGATTCACATATCTGAATTTCAAGTTATGGTAATTTTTTCCATAGCTACAACTTTTATGTTCATTTGGTTATTTGGTGGGTCACATTGGTAAAATCCCATTAAATTTTTAATATCCACATTGATTAATAATATTATATATTAGAGTTCAAGATTGAAATAATCATTTGGGATTATGTAATAAAATTTAGTGACATGGTTGAAGGTAACCATGCATGATATTTCAATCCACATATTGTATTGACATAGGAATTTTGGCCAACATAGGAGAATGCGAGTACATAAACAAATTTTATATAGTCGAACCCATGTATCAAAATATGAATTCGTATAAGGTAATTCTGCATATGTACTAGTTAAAATTCAATGGATTACATATTTTGGTATCCTTGGAAATATAGTATTTTAGATGATGTAAGTTTTTATTTTCACTAGTGATATTTATATAATAATAATGCTTATAAAGATGATTTAAAATATAAAAATAATGGCAGTGAGTGTAAGTTATATTCATAGTTATATGGAATATTTTCATCAACAAATGGATCATACACATTGAGGAAAAGAAGAAAAAATGGGTGACTTGAATTCTGAATATTCTATGTATGATGAGCTTAAATTTATTAAATATCACTATAATTATCATCAAGATTCTAAAATAAAATTCAAATAAGAAACACGTAATTCCAGAAGTGATTTGCATTTTGAATTATCAAATCAGGTGATGCATGATGTGTTGTACATAAAAGGAAACATATATCATGAGTTGTGATATCATGAAAGGTGTTGTTCAATGAATGTGGAGGAATAAGGAAATGCCAGATAAGTTTCTTAAATAAATGAATCTATGACTGCAACTAATTCATGTATAATAAAAAAATGTAAATACTTTTTGAATATGTGGATTTTAAGGATTTATGAGTGTGTGATATTTCTATATATTATGGAATGAAAAGAAAAAAGAACCAGTTATTTAGTAGACCCTTTATAGGACATCTGAATATTATCAAATATAGGAAAAATATAGAAATAATAATAAATGTAGGTCTTTCCTAAAGTGGTTACCGAAGATCTAGGTGGTTTTGAAATAGTATAATGCTCAGTAATTTAATTCATGCATTCATTTGATATTATGAATATCAAATAAAGGGAATATGAGTAAGGTAATTGTTCGTGCATGTGTTATTATTATATATATACACTATAGGTAAACCAAGAAGTTAAATAGAATAACATATAGAAGTACAACATTATGATTCATTTGAGAATATTATGGTGTCAATAAGAAGGATACCTAACTCTATGATAAATGTAAATATACACATGTGGTGATTCAAATACAAGAAGAAGATAACCAATATAGATCATATGCACTGAATAATATAAGAGAAGAAAGGGGGAGGATATAGGATAAGAGGAGAATACTATGAATATATATTTTCAAAAGAAAAATTTGATGAATAAGAAGAAGAAGTGGCAAAAAGATAATTGTATTGTGTAGTTCGATTACATAGGAATAAGAAAATGAATAATTGGATGATTTGGATTTTAATATCACTAGAAGAAGAAGGTTGTGAAGTTCAATTTTCATAGAAAGAACAAAAGGAAGAATTAGCACCGAGATTTACTACCATGAAGAGTGTCTATATTATTGTCAAAACAAACGAAGAAGTGTTTCTTGCAGGTCTTCTTTTAGGTAAGAGAGGAAGGAGACGACCCTTCAGTATACCAATAAACATCATCAGGTGTATGAGGCACCTTTGTGTAATGAAAAAATAAAGCACAGTCAAAGAGACTATAGTGTAACACATGTTTGAAGGATTTACCCTACTTGTTTTGTAACTCATTGATTATATATTGTGGGTAAAATGGTCCTATATTATTTCCGGAGTACACGAAAGGTTACACTTTCATAATGAAAGGTGAAACTTGTAAATCTCTTGACCACATTTTGTGTGTGACCTGAAAAATGAGGGAGGGGTAAGATAATGATAGGATTAATATTTTACTCATTAAATAGGTAAAGGGATAAAATGATTAAAATTGGAACACAACTACGCCAACATTGATCCCCCCCACCCTCCCATGTTGATTATATCCTAAATGGACTTACTAGAGCATGGTAGCAAAATGTCAAGTTAATCTAGGTAAACAACATTGGTTTGAAGTTAAGGATATCCTAAGTATCTAAGAAAAACTAATGATATATTCATGGTATTTAGATGATATAAGGATCAAGTCCTCAGTGGTTATACATATTCTAGCTGTCATGGAAGAGGTTGGCTAGACCCATTGTGGATGGTGGTGTTAGCATTAAGAATGTGAGTGAAACGTTGCAAGGGATTCATGCTATGCTTGCACAGGAGATTATTGGGGGGAAGAATTTGTGGGGAAAACACATTAAGCTCAAATATGGAAGCTAGTCCATTCAGACTGCACGTTTTTCTCCCATTTATTTCCGGGTTTACCCCTTTTCGAACTCTTTAATCAACATGCTCGCTGGATTGTTGGTAAGGGGAAAATTAAATACTGACAACACAAATAGGCGGGTTTTATCCATAGTTTTCTAGGCTTTCCCACCCAAGACATCCCCTTTAAATATGTAAGTGATCATCCTATATTTATTAATACTGTTCTTTATGGGAATCAGCAAGTTTTTTTCGAGAACATCTGCCTCAATGATGATCCATATAAGTGCATTTTTCAGGTTCTTCCCCTTGTGTTTTTTATGGTTGAGACTACCTCTGGCTTCAAGCATATGGAAACATTCAGGTTGTGTGGGGGGAGGTAGTCGGGTGCAAGTAGATCCTTTTGAAATTTAACTTCTTAGTTAGGAGATTCCGGAATAGAGTTCTTACAAAAGAGGATAAACATCAGCGCCTGGAAGTTATTTTAGCTTCAAAATGTTCCTACTGTAGGCAGCCCAACGGTGAGTCAATTGGCCATACGTTTCTACATAGTGATTGGGTGAAGGTAGTGTGGAGTACCTTTAGTAGCTTCACAGGGTGGATAGGGTGGGAGGAGTCAATGCTGGATTTCCTCCAGTGTTGGTTTCAAGGTTTTGATACCTCAGGTCTAGAAAGAAAGGCTCGTTCCAACATTATTGCAACAGGGTGCTATAATATTTGTTCATTCAGGAAAGATGCTAATCACAAGGTAGTCATGGGGTCTAGTTATGGAATTATTTTTAAATCTTAGAATCTGGTTCTGGACATGGCTCGGCTTTTCCATAACTATGAATCTGCTCCCTCCTTCAGATCTCTATTGTCATCTAATCCCAATCAAATCAAAGGCATGTTCCATGGGTGATGGGTTCAGTGCCTCCACCCCCAGGTAGGGTCTGAAGTTTAACAATAATTATTCTTGTCTCATGGGTTTCGTGTGAGGAGGAGGGGTCCTCGAAAATAGGTGGGTTCAGTGGTTCTATATTTCTATGGTTTCTTTGGCAAAGTTGATTCTCTTCGAGCTGAGGCAAAGGCTTTTCTCACAGGTCTCCGGTTATGTAGGAAGAGAAATATTGTTCTTTCCGCTATTGAGATAGAATATTCAATTCTCTACAACACATTACCTGGAAAAGGTAACATTCCTTGGTACATAGCGTACACTATTCGTAACTAGAATGGGAATCTAGATGATCGAGCTGAGATTCTACACATGTGGTGAGAAGGTAACATTGTTGCGTAGTTCCTAACATCTAGATAAACTCTTGATCAGCGAATCACTACTATCTCTAGCCTCGGTTCCTTCCCCTGAAGGGGATTAAACAATTTATTACTAAAGCTTTGGGCTTGCATTATTTCAGAACTGCATGATTCTATTTTCTTTATATCTTATTCTTTGTTTCCATGATTATAAAATAAAAGAATGGATAGATATATCTTTGGTCTCAATGGAGGATCTTTGATAGAGAAGAGTTAAAAGTAGCCGGTTTTCACCGATTATATAGTGCAGTCTAAGTATATGGATGGTTTAGATGAGGCCAAATATGTTTCTAGGATATTCACAATTTTCTATGATTTTTATGTGGTTCCTAGTAGTACACCCTATAACATTATATTGTGAAAATATAGAAGGAATTTATCTTGTAATAGAGTCATGTTCATTTCCACGGACAACAAACATACAATGAAAGTACCACTTCTTGAAGAATTTTTCTCAAAGTGTTGAAGTTTTTGTGATATTATTTCTATTAGAAGATAAAGTGATGGACCACTTGACTAAATCCTTATCTCAGTAAAATCATAGATATCATGTGATAAATAGTGGACAAAAGGTTTTTAGTAGTTGTCTCTTGTGAAATTTGGAGTCTGTTGGGATGGTTCCCTAGAACCAAATTTTTTGTACATTATGATTATCAATATTCATTTTTTTAAATATAAATGACATTCATATCACATCATGATTGTTCTTATTCATAGTATAGTATAGTATGTTAAAATTCCCTAAGAGTAGTTGTCACACAGAGAGGTCATAGCAATTCCCCACTAGGATGTGAACCTGGATGTGTCATGACATTATTCATAAATATATGTTCAATATTTTAATGATATCATTTTATAGGGCACAAATGATACAAGATATTAGGGGTGGAGACTCGTATGACTTTGTGAAACTTTTTTATTATGTCATCCCTCGGTAATATTTTGCAAAAGAGATTATGAGAACATGACCCATGAAGGTTCCAGGCGCAACGAAAACGCGTGGGTGGACGTTCCCACTTGGCTTTTTTTCATTAACAATGATCAATCCAAGATCAATATGATGATAAACACCAGTATCCATAGATCTAATCACAGAAATATAAAATTAAAAGGAAAATCCTAGAACCACAAAGTAGGATCGTTATATGTTGATTATAATTAATTTAATCAATTAAAAAGAAGTAACTTTTGGTGTTCTTTCTTCATTGATATTATTGATCACGTTCTGATGTAATTTTTCATTGCGTCACAGAAGCCAAGTGTAGAATTCCCATAGCGGTGATCCACACGTGCACCTCGTATCTCTAGACGTCGCCAAAGGAGTCTCTGGGTGTTAGCGTAGTGAAACCTTTTCATGCGTTGTCCGCCTTATATCATCCCGATCTGATGGAAGAGGATCTCTATTGGTCTTGAGAGCATTCTTGGAGGAAGAGGTTCTTTTGTCCTTGAAAACATTCTCCAGAATTGTTGTTCACAATGATTCTCTTGTCATAGGAAAAGAGTTGGGGTTGTGAGGATATTTATAATCGGGTTTGAGGTTATAGAGTTATGATAATAAATAAACGCGTTACACATTTTATTTATTTCATTAACTCTTTTGAAAACCCCATGTCGAGTCATTAATTCCTTGACATGTGCTTAAACTGATTATAATAAATATCATTTAATAAAATGATATTTCCTCAAAATCTAGACTGGAAAAACTACATAGCGTGTATTAATAAATACACGGCGTGTACTTATTTTTCATTGAAAACTACATGGCGTGTACATTCAATGTACACAGCATGTATATCTTGTTTTCATTTATTTATTTCCTTTCCAAAATGAAAACTACATGACGTGTACATTTAATAATACACGACATGAACTTGTTTTCAAAATAAAACTACCCAGCGTGTAATCATTGATACACGGCATGTACTTGTTTTATTTTATTCTTCCTCTAACATTAAAAGGATTTAGGATTCCTTGAATAATTATTAAACCACTTACGCGAATAATCATTATTCTACTTGAGATACTTGAATACACTTTGTTTGTGACCCTCTAGGCCCCTTTCTCGTTGGCATTAGGCGGGCTTGCCTAAAGTTCAAGATTACTGTCTAGAAACTGGTAAAAGAACCCAAAAGAAATAATTTGATACCGTATTGACGTATCACCTCATACGAACTCTTACTATGTAATTTAATCCCTTTTTCTCAATATCTCATCAAGCAGGTTTCATGGTAGTGTCATAAAACTATATGCTTGATCTGTCATTCTTTGACTTCTAGAAATAAACTCGTTGTTACACCATGGCCAGGGAATTTTTTTGACAGTCCCATTTCAATAAAATGGCCCGAGATATCTACTTCCATAAATATGGAAAGTAAAAATCCTTCCTCGACTTATCCATTAACAACATGTCATTTGTGACGCACCCAACGTAACTTACTTCCCACCAACTGTCTTCATGACAGTTTTTGTCAGCAAATCTAAGTGTAGTAGTCATGACATGAGTTAATGATAATCTTTTAGTCTAAGGACCATTACACATGCTCGCAGATAGTAATGTCTAATGACACGAATACATACAGAATTAATACTAGTGGGTATGTTCTGATAATCTCCCATCTTGGAGATTACTATGTGCGAACTCCCTGAGAGATTGTATACTATGTGTCCAATCATAGTATGTCATGCAACTGCAAAACATTATTTAAGAATATTTTTATAGCATTTCAAGATTATCATCATAGCAGGGATCTTCCACGACCTTATTAATGCAACAAATATTCCCTGAAATTAATATATTATAGTCATACAAAACAATGAACAGTATATAACAAGTGAACATTCATGTAATCAAAGTACAAAACAGTTGGTTCTCAGGACACCAACCCTTACAAAATCTCACTTGGACTAGAGCCAATTTACTACGTATATTAGTCCGCTAGACCACACATGATGATCATGTTTCTGCTGAGTCAAGGCTTTAGTCAAGGGGTCCGCCATGCTGTCTTCCATGAAAATACTACTCACTGCAACTTCACCTCTCTGAGAAAATCTCTCAAGAGATGATACTTATGGAGTATGTGCTTTGTCCGCTGATGTGACCTTGGCTCTTTTCCAAGTGCCAACGCTGCAGTATTATCACAATACAGTGTGATAGGATCTTTACTGCTAGGTACTACATCTAGCTCTTCGTTGAAGCTTCACATCCATACTTCTTCTTTAGCTGCCTCTGAAGTTGTGATATACATGGACTCTACTGTAGAATCTTCCACCACACTTTGCTTTGAACTCTTCCAGCTCACTGCACCTCCATTCAAACTAAAGATATATCCAGTTTGCGACTTCATGTCATCTTGATTAGTTTGGAAACTAGAATCTACGTGTCATCTGATGACTAGTTCCTCATTTCCTCCATAAACCAGGAACAAATCCTTAGTACGCCTCAGATACCTAAAGATAGTATTGACTACCATCCAATGGTGATCTTCTGCATTATCTTGATATCTGCCTACTGCACATAATTCATAAGCAACATCTATCCTCGTACATAGCATAACATACATGACTGACCCAATCGCGGATGCGTAAGGGATCCTTGCCATTCTCTTTAATTCCTCATGTGTCTGAGGACACATTTTCTTGGAAGGATGAATGTCATGTGACACGGGAAACAATCCCCTCTTGGATTGTTACATACTGAATCTCTTCAGTATCTTGTCAATGTATGTACTTTGACTCAGGCCCAGCATTCTCTTGGATCTATCATGATGGATCTTGATCCCAAGAATATATGATACCTCGCCTAAGTCTTTCATGGAGAAGCATTTATCTAACCATGTCTTAACTGACTGTAAGACAGGTACTTCTTTTCCAATTAGTAATATGTAACCAACATATACTATTAAGAATACGACTGAACTTACACTAAACCTCTTGTAGACACAAGGCTCACATTCATTCTTTACAAAGCCAAATTTCATTACAGCTTCATAAAAACAAATGTTCCATGACCTTGATGCTTTCTTTAATCCATAAATGGATTTCTGCAGCTTGCGTACCATGTTGGAATCCTTAGGAGTCACAAACCCTTCAGGTTGTGTCATGGAGACATCTTCCTGGAGGTTCCCATGATGGAATGCTGTTTTGACATCCATTTTCCAAATTTTATAGTCATGGTAAGAGGCAATGGCCAATAGGATTATTATGGATTTCAGCATTGCAACTGGTGAAAAGGTTTGATCATAGTAAATTCCATGACGTTGTCTAAAACCTATGGAAATCAATCGTTCCCTATAGGTGATGAATTTCTCCTCCATGTCCAGTTTCTTCTTGAATACCCATTTATTACCAATAGGCTTTACATCAACTGGAGGATCTACCAAAATCCATACTTTTTTTTGTACATGGAATCCATTTCAGAATTCATGGCTTCTTTCCACTTGGCAATGTCTGTGCCTTCAACTTCTTCCTTATAGCTAAGAGGATCATCATTGTCAACCAATAATGAGTCACCATCCTCAGTGACAAGAAAACCATATCGTTCTAGTTCTCTCACCTCTCTCGTGCTTCTACGCAGTTCTTGTGTCTCTGGAACAGATTGTTCTTCCACGGGGCTTTGTGGAATCTGTTCTTGTACCAACTTCTGTGTATCTTGAGCCTTGACTTCATCAAATTCTATCTCACTCCCACTATCCCTTTTAGAGATGTTCTCCCTCTCAAGAAATATGGTGTCTCTTTCCATTGTAACCTTTTTTTCCGAGGGGTTGTATATGTAATATCCCTTTGTTTCTTTCCGATATCATATAAAGATACACTTTGTGCCTCAGGGTGTAAGCTTGTTACCTAAAAAGGTCGTAACAAATGTTTCACTACCCCACAAATGTAAATTAGATTATATGGCATTTCTTCCACTCCATAACTCATATGGAATACCATTTATCGATTTATTTGGTACTTGGTTTAGTAAGTGTGCTGCTATTTGTAATGCATATCCCTAAAAGGATAATGGAAGACTCGCATGACTCATCATTGATCTCTCCATGTCCAACAGGGTGTGGTTCCTCCTTTCACATACACCATTCCACTGAGGTGTGTATGGATGAGTGAGTTGATATAGAATCCCAAACTCCTGTAGGAAATCAATTAATCCATGATTATGATATTCTCCTCCTCTATCTGAGTGGAGTTTCTTAATCTTCTTACCAATCTGGTTCTCATCTTCATTCTTGTATTATTTGAACCGATCAAAAGAATCTGACTTATACCTCATTAAGTAAATATATCCATATCTATTAAAATCATCAGTAAAAGTTATGAAGTATGAGAACCCACCCCTTGCTTCAACTGGAAATGGTCTACAATCATCTGTGTGAACTAATTCTAGAATCACTTTTTCCCTTTCAACTATCCTACTAAATGGGGCTTTGGTCATTTTTCCTTATAGACACGCATGACATACAACAAGTGGTTTTAGTTCAAAAGAATCTAAATACCCATCTTGATTTAATTTTGTCAAATGTTTCTCATTGACATGACCTAGATGGTGATGCCAAAGATGGGTGTGGTATGAGTATTGTGAATTAACTTTTTCATCGATTTTCATTACTTGGTGTGCGTAGTCTAACACAAAAAGGCCGTTATATAAATGTGCCCTACAAAAACAAATGTTATCTTTATAATAGTAGCAACATTCATTTCCAAACATGAAGATGAATCCATAAATATCTAATATAGGTACTGAAATAATGTTTTTGTTTACAAAGTGTACACAATAACCTCCTTTTAAAACTGTGACCATCCTAGTAGGCAATGTGAGGTGGTAGTCCATTACAGCTACAGTAGCAAGTCTGGCTCTGTTGGCTGCTCGTAGATCTACCTCCCCTCGATCAATCTTCCTGAATCTACTTGGTTCATATATTTGGATACCTATGTGAGAACCAAAAGCTGTATCTAATACACAATATTTAGAAACAAATAGACTGCATTTGATAACAAACACACCTGAAGCTTCCCCTTGTTTCATTGGCTGGGTGCAGTTTTTCTTCCAGTGGCCCTTCATGCCACATGCGAAACAAACATCATCATGTTCTCATTCCTCCCCTTTGATCTTCATTTTATTGGAAGTCCATGAATATTATTTAGGGTTAAAGCTCTTTTCCTTCCCTTTCCTTTTATTCAGAATGAGGACAGAAGGCTTTTCATGCTTCATGTCATTGTCCACTTGGCGAATTAGGATAAGAAGATAAGACAGAGGCATCTCAATGTTTTTCAAATTGAAGTTCACAACAATGATTTAGAAGCTCTGGGGGAGTGGTGAAAGAATGAGATCAATACCCAGTTCTTCCAGTAGTTTAAACCCTAGAACCTCCAAGCACTCAATGTATCCAATGATCTTGACTACATGAGGCCCAGTTGGGTCTCCCTCTCCATTATTGCTCTGAAATAGAGCCTTGGAGATCTCAAACCTTTCATGTCTTGCTCTCTCCTGGTACAGACCACGGAGGTCCACAGAGGTGCTCAATCATGTTGTAGGTATCCACGTATTCATGAGACTTAATGAGATCACTATACATTGATGACAATATCAAACATTGAATGTCAAGTGCATCTCTCTAACATTGATCATATACTAGGAAATCTTCATCACTCACCCCTTGGGCAGGCGGATCAGGAAGTGAGGACTCCAGCACGTAAAACATTCGTTCATGGTGTAGTATAAACTGAAGGTGCCTAAAACATTCTTGAAAGTTACTATCGGTGAGGATATTGTCTTTATCCATAATTGATAGTAGATAAAATGTGGTTTACGTGTTTTTCATTTCGATTCTACAAATTAAAAGAGCATATTTATCAGTACCTTTTGATTACATTTTATGCAAAATAATAAATGAATTTATTAATTTTCCCACTATTTTATCAAGTCCTAATGGCCCTCACCATTGAACTTGGAATGTCTAGTTGCTTTGACATTCTAGTGGAAAGAATCCATATTCCCCTTCACATAACACCAACAAGGGTTGGTCAAGCTATTTGAAGGTATTTAGGTAGGCAGTTCTTTGCCAACTGTGAGCTTATAGTTCCTTGATCAGTTGAGTGGACTCCCCAATCCTGATATCCTGACTTGGATTTTCTCCACTCTTGACTCCAATATTACAACATGTCTAGAAAGGGATAATCCACTTAATTTAATATGGTTAAGTCAAACTGAAACCTTTCGTAAGTGCTTCCTTTATATAATTAAGTGTCCCAACTAGGGTTGGTCAAACACATAGTTTTATTGAGTTTGGACCTTAATCAAGTAACAGAAGGCTTGGTCTGACTTAATATAGTATTTGATGGATTTTATTATTTATGCGTAGTTTTTCATTATCACATGCTTGTTAATATTAAGTGATGCTTGCTTATGTGATTAACCATGTTCTAATAATGTTTACGCATAGTTCGGTTTTTATTTTATTCCATCATTGCATGTATGTTTATTAATTATGTGATCATGACAACACATACATAATAAATAAAACATGCAATCAGATAGAATTAAAATAAGATGGCATGATCATGAGCTTCTATTGGTTAGCTTATCTAGAGGTTTTGATAAGCTAACCCTGACCTAGGTAAAACATCTTGAACCAGATGGTTCATGTTTTGCAGCTCCCACCTACCCACCTTTGTATCTTCTTGGGTTGGTTTTTCCTCAGAATCAGATTTCGAACCGTCTCTTATTGCTTGGGAGACCCTCTATTACATGGGGTTTACATTAAAGAATCCACGGTCACGCAGGCCCTACATTTTATTGGAAGAAGGCTTGCAGGCCAACGAATTTAAATTAAACAAATTTAAATGAAACCATAAACACATACAAAGGTTTTTTGGTCTAGATCATGATCATCCATAGCATGAAATGCCATTTATGCATATTTAGAATTCAAATTCTTTTAATTGTTCTATTATTCAAGATAAGTCACGCTTGAATTCAATTAATTATGATCTTATAATTAAGCAATTCTTTATCTTAAATTCCTTTCTAAATTTCCTTGAGATTCTTCTCATCCATATTCCTTGTATGGTGTCTTTGTACATTTAGAGGAATCCTGGTGAAATTCCTTTTCTAGAAAGTACACGGTGTGTATTTTATATTTACATGGCATGTATTTCATTAACCTTTTATCCAAAGTACACGCCTGGGGCTTTGGCGTCTTTTCTGTACTTTGGAAATTTTGGAGAACATGGTGTGTAGATAAATCATACACGGATTGTACTTCCTTGTTACGCAGTAACCGGCCTGGAAATCCCATGTATGTGGTATGTGGCTTCTCCTTTGTACGTGGTTTCACTTGGGCCAGATCGGACTACACAGCGTGTTTCTCCAAAATACACGTCGTGTATTCCATTTCCCACACACCGTTTAATTCTGGTCAACACGGGGTAATAAATAATCAGGTGTAATAAATTCACACGGTGTGGTTTGGCATACCAGTACCGGTTCGTTGAACCTAAGTACACGGCATGTAGTTTTAATTACACAGCATGTATTCTTGTGTTGTACAGACAGAAAGAACGGATCCTCCGGTTGAGTTCCTCATTTTTATTTTAATCAAAATTAAAATTAAAAGGTCGGTTTTTATCATATGAATCGAGAAACGGAGGAAGAACAGATCTCATTTATTCAGATTTATAGAATGATTTATTTCTAATTGAATCAAATATAAATGCGTAAATTATCAATGAAATTTAAATAACTATAATCAATGTTGTAAACTCGCTCTGATACCATTTGAAGGTTCCGGGTGCAACAGAAGCTTGTGGGTGTATGTGCCTACATTGATTTTTTCCATTAAAAATGATCAATCCGAGATCAATACGACTATAAATGCCAGTCTCCACATATAGAATCATAGAAATAGAAAAATAAAAGAAAAATCCCAAAACCACAAAGTAGGATCATTACAGGTTGATTAAAATTAATTTAATCAATTGAAAATAAGTACCTTTTGGTGTTATTTCTTCGTTGATATTCTTGATCACGTTCCGATGTGATTCTTATTTGTGTCGCAGAATCCAAGTGTAGACTTCCTCTAGCGGTGATCCACATGTGCACCTCGTATCTCTGGATGTCGCCAAAGGAGTCTTCGGTTTCTATCATGGATAAACCTTTACTTGTGTTTTCCGCCTTCGATCGTCTTGATCCGATGTAAGAGGATATCTCTCGGACTTGAGAGCATTCTTGGAGGAAGAGGTTCTTTCGTCCTTGAATAAATTCTACATAATTGTTATTCACAATGATTCTCTTATCTTAGGAAAAGATTTGGGGTTGTGAGGATATTTATAATCAGGTTTTAGTTTGTAGAGTTATGACAATAAATAAACGCGTTAAGCATTTTATTTATTTCATTAACTCTATTGAAAACCCCATGTCGATTCATTAATTCCGTGACATGCGCCCACATTGATTATAATAAATATCATTTTTAAAAACGATATTTCCTCAAAATCCCGACTCAAAAAACTACACAGCGTGTATTAATAAATACAAAGCATGTACTTGTTTTTCATTGAAAACTACACGGCATGTACATTCAATGTACACTGCGTGTATATCTTGTTTTCATTTATTCATTTCCTTTCCAAAATGAAAAAGACATGGCATGTACATTTAATAATACATGGCGTGTACTTGTTTTCAATATAAAACTACACGGCGTGAAATCACAGATACACTGCGTGTACTTTTTTTATTTTATTCTTCCACCAACATTAAAAAGATTTAGGCTTCCATGAATAATTATTAAACCATGTACAGGAATAGTCATTATTCTATTTGAGATACTTGAATACAAATAGTGTGTGAACCTCTAGGCCCCTTTCTTGTTGGCATTAGGCAGGCTTTCCTCAAGTCCAGGATTATTGTCTAGCAATGGGTTAAGGCACTCAAGGGAAAGAATTTGACCCCACATTGACATATCACCTCATACGAGCACTTATTGTGTAATTTAATCACTTTGTCTCAATATCTCCTCAAGAAGGTTTCATGGTAGTGTCATAAACCTATATGCTTGTTATGTCATTCTTTGACTTCCAGAAATAAACTCGTCCTTACACCATGGCCATGGAATTTGTTTGACAGTTCTATTTCAATCAAAGGGCCTGAGATATCTACTTCCATAAATATGGAATGGAAAAATCCTTCCTCGACTTATCTATTAACAACATGTCATTCATAACACACCCAACGTACCATACTTCCAGCCAACTATCTTCGTGACGGTTTTCGTCTGCAAATCTAAGTGTGTGAGTCATGACATGAGTTAATGATAATCTTCCAGTATAAGGAACATTACACACACTCGTAGATAGTAATTTCTGATGACACCAAGACATGTAGAGTTACAACTGGTGGTTCTATTCTCACAATCTACCATCTTGGAGATTACCAATTGCGAACTCCATGAGAGAGAGTCTCATCTTCTTACGGGTACTCACACATGACAGTCTCTATACTATGTGTCCTATCATAGTATGTCATCCAACCACAGAAATTTATTTAAGATTATTATTAGAGAATTTAAAAGTTCTCATCATAGCGGGGATCTTCTGTGACCTTATTAATGAAACATATATTCCAGGACATTATTATATTATAGTCATCCAGAGCAATGAAAAATATATAATAAGTGAACATTCATGTAATAAAAGTATAAAATAGTTGGTTCTCAAGACACCAACACTTACAACCCACTTATAAGAATTACACATTTCTGTGTGTCATTGGATTTTCATATCGCCAAATGTCTTTATTGATATTTAGACATTAAAATTATAATTAATTCATATCATGAGTCAGGTACTTAGATGTATTGAAAAAAACTGTCACAGTATATGATCTCAGTTAAGTAGTATATATTGGGTGTATCATGGGTGGAATTGAAATAATGAATAATGTGAGAAATTATTTTTCTCTTATCTTATTTAATGGACATTGATATATAGTGACCTTTGATGAGAATGGAAAATCCAAAATAAATCTATTTACATAGAGTTTTATGGGAAGGTTAATTTATATAAAGTAAAAGAAAGAGACACTGAGCACATAGGTTGATGACACCATCATGAAATCTACTTGACTAGATATACCATGATAAAGGGATTATATTATACAGTGGTAATTCATATGAATTTTTATGTCATTTAAATTCTTTCATTATTGGTGTCTGTGCATGGTTTTAGACACTGTCCTTGGTCTGTAGGTGGTTCTTTGGATCATCTGTATAATAGGATTAGAGGGTCACACACTATGTGTATCTAAAATATCCATTACATTCTACTTTGAATTTTTCAAGTGATAATAAATAATATTCCCACATTATAGTTTAATAATTATTTTTGGTTTGTTGATCATCAATATTTCATCAAAAGTTATTCAAAAGAATAAATATGTCAGTTTAATAATAATTATTATTTATTCAAATGATTTAGTGAATATTATATTTATTATATTTCTTAGCAAATAATTAATTAATAATTATTTATTAAACAAACAGTCCTTATTAAAGGTTCAGTAAATATATAGGAGGGTATTGTGACCAAGTTTAATTATCTGGTTTGAAATGATGTATTAAATATCATTAAAATAGAATTTAATAAATAACAGATGATATTTATTTATCTACAGTTATTTTTCATGTCAACCAGAAATAATATTTTTTTTATTATTATTAGACTTGGGGATCACTAATTGTTATTAGAGGGAAGCACGAAAACATGCTGCACTAAGTTGGGAGGAAGTATCGCATAACCTAACCAAAAAATAGTAATATGAACCATGTAAATGAGATACTATTTGAAAAAGAAAGGAAATACAACAAACATAAGAAATGTGATTTCCATGGTATTATACAATAAAACCCTAGTGATAAAGATAAAATGATTGAAGGGAAAAAAGAGAACATGGAAATATATGTGGTTTAGGAATTTTGGCCCCACTCCATGGAATGAATATCACCAACACCACTGTAGACGCCGGAAAAGTCCGTTGTTCCCAAACGAAGCTCCGGATGCGGAAAGCGAGGTCATATTTGGAGTCGGAAGAATGTTTCGGAGGGCCCGGAGGCCTTGCGCGGAATTTCAGAGGTCTGCGCGCAAAGATGATGATCCGCGCGCAAAACCCCCGGGATGCGCGCAACTCCCTTGCGCGCCGTGCCCGATTCCGCGCCCGCGAGGAGAATTCCGCGCCCGCGAGGAGAATTCCGCGCTCGCGCCTTGGATTCCGCGCCCGGGGTTGCCTATAAATACTAGGCGACCCCCAACGTTTCAAAGGTTGTTGGAAGTCGAACGGTCTCCCGCGCGCGCAATTCAACCCCTTCCGCGCGCAATGTCGATCTTCAGGTAACCTCCTTTCTTTCGCGCAATAGAGCCTTGGGGTCCGCCTTCGCGCGCAATCCCCTTGGCTCATTTCCTTTGAATGAATTTCAACCCGAAGGCCTTTGCGTGCAAAAGAAGCCTCTTGCGCGCAATTGCCCCCGGGTGCGCGCAATCCAACCCGATTGCGCGCACCCCCCATTTTCAAAGTGTCCATTCGTTAGAGAATGATCCGTTGCCCCCGCGTGCTACCCGAAGCCTGGTGCGCGCAATCCCAATCATCCGCGCGCAAAGCGCTGGACCAATTGCGCGCCAGCCCGCCATTTTGTGCGCGGATCCGCGGTTTTGCGCGCAAAGCTTCTCTTTTGCGCGCAATCCGCCAGGGTCGCCTCCCTTGACCCCCTGAGGGTACCCGCCTGCGTGGCGCCCGATGGTCTTCATCGCAGGTGCCCGCGTTGTGCGTCGTCTTTCCGTGCGGCCCCCCTAGGCTCGCGCGAAGTGACGCGGACCTACCGGCGGCTTTATCGTCCAGCATGACGCTAAACTGCACTACGTCCGAGCTACAAGACGTTAAACTGTTCAGCATTCGTCCAGCATGACGCTAAACTGCACTACGTCCGAGCTACAAGACGTTAAACTGTTCAGCATTCGTCCTGCATGACGCTAAACTGCACCACGTCCTGCACGACGTTAAACTGTATACGTCCAGGCTGCACGACGTTAAACTGCCTAGCCCCCATCGTCCGCGCTGCAAGACGTTAAACTGCCAAGTGTTTCGTCCTCAACACACGACGTTAAACTGTACTTCGTCCGGCAAGACGTTAAACCGTCCGCTTCGTCCTCAACACATGACGTTAAACTGTACTTCGTCTGGCAAGACGCTAAACCGTCCGCTTCGTCCGATCCCGTGCTCTGCACGCAGGGTCTCCCCCCGGTTTGGACGTGGCCCCCACCCGCTCGTCTCTGCAGGGATGTCGGGATTGTCCCGCTTTTGGGACGATTTAATGGGAGTGGCTTTTCCCTACGGGGGCAGGGTATTACAAACCCCTAGTTTCTCGTGGGAGGCTGCACATGTGTATCTCCATTGCGCCTCCCCACTGCCGAAGCCAGTAGAGGGTGTGACTGGGATCGAGGTGTCTCCTACTTTCGGTCCAAGTCCCTTCCAACTGAGTTTTGTCGCATCCGGGCTGCCTCAAGTGCGTAAGTCCTGACAGAATGAACTACGTGGACTTTGATCCCTGTCTTCTATACAGGGTACGTAGGAAGCCTCCCTGAGGTCCAAGCCCACCACCTGGTCGTCCCGGTCGTATTTACGTCGGTTCGTCCATCAGTGGACCCCTCCAGGGTTCACGCTTGCGTCGATTCACCTATGAATCCGCCCCTGTGGGAGACTGCCCGTGTGTATCTCCACTGTGCCTCCCCACAGCCCCTTTTCCCATTTCTCCTTTTATCGTCCAGCATGACGTGAAACTGTGATCCACCCGGCCGTTCCACCCCCCTCTGTGCGAGGTGGTCCGGTTCAATCCTCCGCCCGGCGGCCTAGACCTCTTCGTGAGTCGGCTTGCCGACGTCCAGCATGACGTTAAACTGTATACCCGAACTACGTTGACTTTGATCCGTGCTAACGCGCGGTACGTAGGAAGCCTCTACGGGGTCCAAGCTCTTCACTCCATCATCCATCCTGATCCTTACCCGGGCCGCCACATCCCGGTGGGGTCATGCCACTTCACTCCACTCCACATCATTTGGGAAGCCGCCCATGTGCTGGCCCCAGCCTCGGAGGTTCCCCGCAAGGGGTTCTGTCATCTGATCCACTTTTCGTGTTTATCGGTCCGATGCCGTCCCCGCTGCACGTTAAACTCGCGGCATACCCCGTGTTAAACATGGGAAGCTGAGGAAAACCTCAGGTGACACAGTTCCCCGCACCCAGTACGGGATGCCTCAGGCCATCATGCCTTCGAGAAGCCCTATTAGGGACGGAAGACAGACGTGCAGAGCCGCAGTGCTACGACACGCCCCCAGCACCCAGAGCCACCCGGCCTTCTCACCGCAGGTTGCTGCCCCGCCCAGACTCCTTGGAGCGTCCGGGCGGAAGCAGCGTAATTAACCGGTGTCCATGAAGATATGGCGCCGAGAACGAGATTCACGAACATTCTTAAGTCTATGAGGGAGACCCGGATTAGGCGACGAGTTCCGAGGAGACGTCCAAGGAAGGAGGAGCCGACATCCCATCATCCCGGTTTCGATCAAGGAGTAGACGCCCCTGAATAAGGGACGAATGCCGCCCGCCCTTGGAAAGCGGGACTGCGGGACCACAAGCCGCGCGCCCATCCCCTCGGGTTGACGGGTGCACGCGCGAACGCGTCCTGGCGGAACATCGTAACCCGACGCACATCCGCACCGAAACAACCACTTATTATTATTATTATGAAAAGAAAACCACAACAACATACAATAGAATATCGAAAAAGAATTCGAAATACTACACGAGAGGACAACCCACTCTAACATGAATAGGAATAGATAAAGAACAATGATAGAACCAAGGAAACGCTGATATAAATATAAGAAACTAGGATAAAACCCCATATTAGGTTAAGGATAACTAGTAAAAGAACCCTCCAGGATTCATTTCAGTTGAATGATCCCCCACAAGAACTCAAAAACTCTCAAGCACTCTACCAAAGCATTAATCACCAAACAAATTGTGGATGGTGTTGCTAACCAAATCCACCAATGTTCTCTCCCTCCCTAGACCATTTCCTTCCACATTGACTTCTCCCTTATCTTCACTTATTCATGTCTTTAAATATTGCTCTCTCTTTCTTCATAACAAACATAGATCTCGACACTTAAACTTGAAGAAATATACCCTCAAACATCCTGCAACATCTTTGAGACACGTTGTTGATTGAGGAGCTTTAGGAAGAATCATTACAACAAATAGAAATCTATACATCAAAAAACACCTATGTCACGACCCAACCCTACCCGGGCTCGAGCCGCAACTACCCCAAGCTCGCCTCTATAGGCCAGGGGCTGGCGACAAGCACCAAAGGTTAAAAAACTCGGGGAGGCCTTTGCCTAAGTACCTGTACACACACACGTAGCCCACTCAATGCAATAGTGAAGAGTAAAAGAGAAATTAAAGTACCAACTTCTATATACAACCAAAAAGGTGCATCGAACTCTAAACAGTACAAAGAAAGTGTTGAAGGTCAATTGAAAATAAAAAGGAAAACACGCACCCATCCAGAAAAGTGCCACAACCCGATAATAGGTATACAAAAGTAAACAGCTGGGAGAGTCTCATACCTGGAACTCATCTACAACCACCATACACGGCCCAATATTTTGAACTCCTAAGCTCCTCTGACGCCATAATTGACTTGTCTGTCATCTGAAAAGGCACACCAAGTGCGTGCAAAGCCCAAGCAAGGGTGAGTATAAAAATAATCAGTAGGATGCCTCGAAGGATCAAGGGACCAATAAAGGAGGTACTGAAGAGGTGACCAGTAGATCAAACAAGGAAAAGTAAAGGAGTACAATCGATAGTGTAGTAAAGAGTACAACTCAAACCCATAAGAGGAAAGAAGTAGACTCATCCTAACACAAGGATCTAGAAACAGTGAGAAGATGAACTTGTCATCGAGCCTTTGTTTCCTATAGTTAAAGAGTAGACTTTTCCAACCACGAGAAGCTACACACGGAAAGCATGTGGCATACCCCGTGCGTTTTCACCTCTCCTAGAAGGAGAGTAATAAAAACCCAATAAGTGGGTACTGGAACAAGGTATACATATATAAATTCTCTTTCAAGCAACCTGAACAATCTCATAAGCATATTTCCATCCCGTAGCTCAGCCCAAGAAAGTGAGTAGCAAACAGTCCCAGAAGTAAACACCATTGATTCCCAGCATCCAACCCGTCTTCCCTGAACTACAATTCAAGGGGCTCAAATCACAGTAACTTGACATTATCCGCTTTGGTCGGCACTGACTCACCCGCACAGTTTTAGGTCATGTCCTAAGGATGCGTCTTGGTGGGGAAAGTGCCCCTTGTACTTGAGATTTCTAAGGAATGTCAAGCGACACCTCATCACTGTCACACAGTCGAGAGGTCTTCTGAAAGTCAAAGTTGTCACATCATTGACCCATACAAACAAGGTTCCCATTCTGATAGTCACGAAGAAAAGCTACATACTAGCCTAGAAGAAAGGACTGAGTCTGAAAGAAGTCGTCGGGTAACCCACTACCCATCCCCGCTGGATGGTAAACACTAAGTGGTCGTCGGGTGACCAACTGCCTAGTCTCTACTGGAGGGTAGACCATAAGAGGTTGTCAGGTGACCGACTGCCCAGTCTCTACTAGAGGGTAGACCCTAAGAGGTCATCTGGTGACCCACTACCTAGTATCTCCTTGAGGATAGACCCTAAGAGGTCATCAGTGTGACCCACTGCCTAATCTCTACTGGAGGGTATACCCTAAGAGGTCGTCGGGTGACCCACTTCCCAGTCTCTGCAGGAGGGTAGACCCTAAGAGGGTGACAGGAAACCCACTGCCCAGCCCTACTGGAGGGTTGACCTAGAATAAGTCGACAGGCGACCCACTACCCAGTCTTTGCTGGAGGGTATTCCTGGATGAAGTCGACGGGCGACCCACTACCCAGTCTATGATGGAGGGTAGAGCAGGAAGAAGCCGACAGGAGACCCACTGCCCAGCCCTACTGGAGGGTAGACCTGGTATAATTCAACAGTCAACCCACTACCCATTCTATACTGGAGGGTAGACCTGGAATAAGTCCACAGGTGACCCACTCCCCATCCCTAGTGGAGGGTAGACCTGGAATAAGTCGACAAGCGACCCATTTCCCAGTCTCTCCTAGAGGGTAGACCTAGAAGAAGTCGACAGGAGACCCACTAACCATCCCTACTGGAGGGTAGACCTGGAATAAGTAATCGAGTGACCCACTACCCAGCCCTATTGGAGGGTAGACCCTAAAGAGTCGTCGGGTGACCCACTGCCCCGGCATGCTGGATGGTAGACCCAGAATTGGTCTGATAACTTAGCACTGCAACTGACATCACTGGGTGTTACCAACATCGCTACCGTGCATTGGTTCAGAGTGCATCAAAGGGACCTACATCCAACACCCTTTCATGTTTCCACATTTAATAGGATCTCAAAAAATGCTCCACATTCCCAAACGGATCAAACCGTTGCAATCCTCATGAAAAAACTCACGAGATAGACCATTTAATCACCCGAATGATCAACCGGTGAATATGGTACTATTCACTATAGCCAGCCCATGTGGGGCCCACACCAAGATCCTAAAACTGAACAAACGGATCACACAACTGTGATACCCTTAGAAAAACACATGGGATTGACAACTCAATCACAAAAAATGGACACCCGCTGAAAAAGGTAATATTCACCGAAGCCATCCCAGGTGGGACCCACACCATGATCCCGAAAAAAGGTCGGGGGAACTGCGCCATCACGATGCTCTTGGAAAAACATGTTAAATTGACTGCTTAATTGCATGGAACAGATGTACAGAGAAAAAATATGCATTTCGCCGTACCATACATGAGCAGTGCTTCATGGGACCCGCATCCCGGTCCGGAAGTGCTATGAATGAATCACACAATTGTGATCCTCTCAAAAAAGTACACAAGATTGACTAAACACTTGTCCAAAACGAACACCCGATGATGAACATGGAAATCACTGACAACTCCCAAAATGGCCCTCCAGGGGCCCACACCACCGTGCAGAATTAAAGTGGGAAAATTGCACCATTCCAATGCCCTCGGAACAACACCATGAATTGATCGCTCACACAACCCAAACAGACGTCCGATGAAAAAGTTGTTAAACGGTACTCGCAGCATAAAAAACGGGTCGTGCGGCCCACACCTCAACTCTAGTTTCAGTCCCTAAAACCTCCCTGGAATGTTCTGCCTCAGCGCCAGGGTCCCAACGCCACTGGCAGTGCTCGAAACAGACTCTGGATGCACTCGCGCCATCCGAAACAAAATCTCAACAGTGCGCTAAATAGTATTTAGTAGACGCTTTGCATCATCGAGCGCCAATCTCCAAAATTATAAAATTTCAAAGCCATCTCAAAATCTCCTTCTCGATCCAAGGATCACGTTGCCACAGACAGCACATAATTTTTACCCACGGTTTAAAAGTTACGGGTGTTTTAACGTCCTCGGATGGAAACGGGGGGGGGGGGGAGGACAGGACCGGTTCGACCGGTCCACACCATTCCTGGACCGGCAGTCCACGGCTCGACCGCTAGGACCGCCCAGTCCACCGTGCAGACCGTTGCTCAGACACCCAGACCGCAATAAGCTGGTCTGCACGATTTCCACGGGGGCCCGCAGTTTGCGAGTCCTGGTCCACCACCTGGGGTCACTGACCCCGGTCTCCCACGTCAACCAGTCGGTGCAGCCGGCCGGTCCTCCCGTGTCGCCACCTGAAGATCCCCGTGCTGATCCACCCACTGATGCCACTGGCGACGCCTGGACCGGACCACCAGAGTGATCCGTCTCTGCTGTCGTTGAGAGGAGCCGCCTCCGACCTCGCTAGACCGCCCCTACGCTCGTCGGAAACCTCCATACTCACCGAAAAAACACAGTTTTGGCTAGGAAACTTTCTCGTGTCACCCCGGACTCACCGAAACTCGGCATTCCAATCAGAAAGGTGCATTGGGAAGCTCGGATCAGAGCCTACGCATCTACTGCACTCGCTCAAAAAAATTGGTATCATAACAACACTGAAATTGGTATTCAAAGAGGGGCTCAGAACATAAAAACTAAAAAAAACGACTGCCTACCTTACATGGCATAACCCGAAGCTTCACCGCTTGTCGAGCCTCACTGTCGCTGCAAGCACCTTTATCGGAGGAGGAAGTAGGTGGTGGGAGAAGGGAGCTTGAGGAAGAGAGGAGGTTTCCCCAGTGGGAGGAAATGAGGGGAGAGGGATAATGGTATTGACTTAAATAAAATTTAAGCATTAATTAAGAAAATCCTCCCAAAATAATCCCGCATCCGAAAACACTGGCGCAGTCGGGGTTAGGCCACGCCTAGGGAAAACACCACCTCCCGAGCACAACCGAGATCTCGAAATATTAATCTGAGGTCCCATTCAAAAATTATAAAATTCAACACCCGATGCTGCTAAATTACAAAAACTCCCTTGGGGCCATTTTTCACAAAAGGGATACACTCACGAAAATTACACCCCTCCTAGGGTAAACGGTATGCTTCGGAATCAACGATGACCTTAGTTTTCCTACCCAAGCAACTGTTTAAGAGATACATGAGTTAATCCATTAATATAATTAATTAATTAATGAATTAATCCGTTTAATGTTATGTTATCGGGCAAGGGGTCCAAACGACCCACGATGACATATTTTATGTTTTCCCTTGGGTAAAAACCCCATTTCGGATCCATCCATACACTCATATTTATGATCTGAAACACCGTTTATGAGTTATCCCATTTATTTTGAATGCCCAGTGTGAACGCACTGAAAATTTAATTTCGGCCACACCGGGGCTCAGAATCGCACGAAGTCTGAAGGCGCTGCTCCAAAATAACATAAAGAAATTTTACAAATACTTTTGTAGAAAAAACCGGGTTTTTACATCATTCCCTCCTACAAGGAGAACTCTTACACAGATCTGTGTCACCGCACACAGACCAATGTATTTGATCTATTCATGAGAGGTTTTCCCTTGCCGATGACATGCATAGGAGCCCACATAATTCTTCTCGGGTGAGTCATGTGGGAGACATCATGCACCCAAACCAGCCTCTGGGGGGTTAGGGCAAGGTGGTAGAAAACCTCCCCATCCCTTCACATGGTCCCAAATGTCTCGAGGGACCTCGGGGGTAGTTCACCTCCCCAGTCAAACCCCCATGTCGCACGCCACGACTGGAAATCACTATTTGAACTTGGGACAAGGCCCGATGATTCCCTCCTTCAGAATATCCATGTGGTGAAACACCCAAGGTTATCTGGTCACGCATGATTTCACAGATGAAGTCCTATGACCAAGACGCTCTTACACGCTCAAAAGGAGAAGGAGCCTCCACCATAGTCTAAAGTGAAAGGTTCCATGCCTTCTATTGCACTAACACCGGGTTACACCGATGCCCCGCATCACCCTGGTAACAACTCAAGCAAAGAACATGGAGAAAAATTATTTCACACACAAAGTCTAAAAATTCTACTGCAAAAAGTATAAGAGTTGTAGATCATATCTCTTATCACCACATGCTTTGTAGGATCGTAGATATCCAAAGCTCGCGGTTTCTTGTGGTCCCAACGGTCATCTCTCAGATCTTGACGTGGTCCGCCTAGCGGTGATGGGAAGACCTCGTAATGTCGCCCCCCACTACCAGCTCCTCATGCTCCTCTGCTAGCACCACCTCTCTTGGAACCACTCCGATCACGGGGCTGCCTCTGCCACAATGGTTCATCTGCTGCCTACCCAAAGTTCTTCGCATACCTGGTCGGGCAGTCTCATGCCAAGTGACCTCACCCATCGCAAGCATAGCATCAGCACTCTCTAGGATGCCCTGCTTCCCCCCAACGCTACTATGGTGCACAACCACACCCCTGAGACCACTCACGTAAGGGTCCCCTCAGCTGAGCCCCTGTGCCTTTCCACCATAGTGGTGCACATACAGGTATTTGAAACCAGCAATGGAAAGGCCACCTGTATCGAGGTTCACTCTGCTGACGCCTGCTAGCTACGACAGACATCTCGGCTCCGTCATGCCTACAACCCCACCAATTGTAGAGTGTGACAGGAAGCTCTCTATCACCAGTGCCAGCTCTAGAACCTCGATATATGTGGGGATGCCCAAGGGTTCTATGATAGCACAAATCTCTCCGTAGAGACCCTGCTCAAACTTCCGTGCTCGGATGTTTCTGTCATAGTCCATGTCCGGGTAAAAACGTGCACGGTCCACAAACCTAGTCAGGTACTCAGTCACCGTCATCCCTCACAGATGAAAATACAGGAGCTCCTGGATCCTAATGGAGTGTAAGCCGGAGGGGTAAGACTCCTCACGAAACAGCAACTGAAAGTCATCCCACAAAAGCGACGACTCATTGTGTAGCTAAGTCACCAGACTCCACCAATGCCTAACTACTCCGTGGAAAAGGCTTGTGGCCAAAGCCACCATAAGATCTGTCAGTGTCTGTGCAATCCTAAAGAGGCAAACCACTGTCTCAAACCGAACCTCTATCTAAAACCAAACCTCTGCTGCCTGAGGGTCTAGCTCAGCGATCTGTGATGCTAGAACTCACAGAGCACACTCAACCTGCACTCAAGCTCAGTATGCTCTGCTGAAGCTGTCTGTTGCTCACCAGGTGGGGGTGCTGCTATCGGCCCACCCGAAGAAAGGTACTCACATGATGGGTTATGTAAAAAGGCCTCATCACTCACAGGGTCGTCGTCACAAACCAAAGCTGGTATCCTGGCTGGCTGTCTTCACGGACACATCCTGAATGTTATCAAGGAGTTCCGCGATCATATGATCATATATGTATATACCAATAACATAAATGTGGAGATGACTCAAGAAGGACAGTCAAAGACTCAATACTATGTGATGAACAACCAGTTTTCCCTACAACAAGTGTCTTTGCATGCTGAGTCGACAAGACGGTTGTTAGGGTCCTGGTGAACGGATACGTCAGCCGTCGCACCATCACTGGACTCCCTGGCCTGAGAGACACTCTCGAGACATGTCGACATTGTTTCACTAAATCCCAACTAATTCCTTTTTAGGAACATCTGAATAACGTCCAAAGGAACGAACCAGCTCTGATACCACTTTTTCATGACCCAACCCAACCTGGGCTCGAGCCGCAAATACCCCAATCTCGCCCCCATAGGTCAGGGGCTGGCGACAAGAGCTGAAGGCTAATCAACTCGGGGAGGCCTTTTCCTAAGTACCTATACACACACACACACAGCCCACTCAATGCAATAGTGCAGAGTAAAAGAGAAAGTAAAGTACCAAATGCTATATACAACCACAAAGGTGCATCGACCACTAAACAGTACAAAGCATCTGTTGAAGGTAAACTGAAAAGAAAAGGGAAAAACACGCACCCAACCAGAAAAGTGCCACAACCCGGCAACAAGTAAACAAAAGTAAATAGCTCGGAGAGTCCCACACCAGGAACCCGACTACGACCACCATACACGTTCCAAGTTCCTGAACTCCTAAGCTCCTCTAACGTCACAATCGACCTGTCCATCATCTACAAGGGCACACCAAGTGCGGGCAAAGCCCATGTAGATTTGAGTATAAACATACTCAGAAGGATGCCCTGAAGGCTTGAGGGAGCCACAAAGGAGGTACTAAAGAGGTGAGCAATAGATCGAATAGGGAAATATAAAGGAGTACAACCGATAGTGCAGTAAAGAGTAAAACTCAACCCAACAAGAGGAACGAAGAAGACTCATCCTAACACAAGGTGCTAGAAACGGTGAGAAGATGAAAATCCTGTCGAGCCATCACTACCTATAGTAGGAGAGTAGACTCGTCCAACCACAAAAGCTAGACCTGGAAAACAGGTGGCATACCCCGCGCGTCTTCGCCTCTCCTAGAAGGAGAGTAACCAAAACCGAAGAAGTGGGTACTAGAACAAGGTGTAAATATATATATGCTCTATCAAGAAACTCGAACAAGATTGTAAGAGGATATCCATCCCATTGCTCAGCCCAAGAAAGTGATTAGCCAACAGTTCTAGAAGTAAACACCATTGATGCCCAGCATCCTACCCGTCTTCCCCGAACTACAAGTCAAGGGGCCCAAATCAACGCACCTTGACACTATCTTCTTTGGGTGGCACTGACTCGCCTGCATGGTTTTAGGTCGTGTCTCAAGGACACATATTGGTGGGGAAAGCATCCCTCCTACTTTAGAGTTCTGGGGAAAGTCAAACCACACCTCGTCACTATCACACAGTCAAGAGGTCGTCTCAATGTCAAATCTATCACATCACGGACCCGTACAAACAAGGGTCTCGTTCTGATAGTCATGGAGAAAATCCACAGACTAGCCTAGAAGAAAGGAACGAGTCTGAAAGATTCTTCGGGTAACCCACTACCCAGCCCCACTTGATGGTAAACCCTAAGAGGTTGTCGGGCGACCCACTGCCCAGTCTCTGTTGGAGGGTAGACCCTAAGAGGTCATCGGGTGACCCACTGCCTAGTCTCTGCTGGAGGGTAGAACCCAAGAGGTCGTTGGTTGACCCACTACCAAGTATCTGCTCGATGGTAGACTGTAAGAGGTCGTCGGGTGACCCACTGCCCAGTCTCTGCTGGAGGGTAGACCCTAAGAGGTCAACAGGCAACCCACTACCCAGCCCTGCTGGAGGGTAGACCTGGAATAAGTCGACAGGCGAACCACTACCCAGTCTCTACTAGAGGGTAGACCAAGAAGAAGTCGACATGTGACCCACTGCCCAGTCTCCACTGGAGGGTAGACCTGGAAGAAGTCAACAGGCGGACCACTGCCCAGCCCTGCTGAAGGATAGACCTGGAATAAGTCAACAGGTGACCCACTTCCCAGTCTCTACTAGAGAGTAGACATGGAAGAAGTTGCCAGGCACCCCACTGCCCAGCCCTATTAGAGGGTAGACATGGAATAAGTCGAAAGGTGACCAACTGCCCAGTCTCTGCTGGAGGGTATACCTGGAAGAAGTTGACAGGTGACTCACTGCTCATCCCTCCTGGAGGTTAGACCTGGAATATGTCGTTGGGTGACCCACTGCCCAGCCCTGCTGGAGGGTAGACCCTAAAGAGTCATCTAGTGACCCACTACCCAACCTTACTGGAGGGTAGACCCAGAATTGGTCTGATAACTCAGCACTGCAACTAACATCACCGGGTATTACCAACATCGCTACCATGCATTGGTTCAGAGTGCATCAGAGGGACCTCCATCCAACACCCTTTCATGTTTCCACATTTAATAAGATCTCAAACGAGGCTCTACATGCCCAAATGGATCACATCATTGCAATCTTCATGGAAAAAATCATGAGATAGACCATTTACTCACCCGAATGATCAACCAGTGAATGTGGTACTATTCATTGTACCCAGCCCAAGGGGGGACCACACCAATATCCTGAAACAGAACAAACAGATCACACCACTATGATCCCCTCGGAAAAACACACAGAATTAACTACTCAATCGCCCAAAACGGATACCTGCTGAAAAAGGTAATATTCAACATAGCCAACCCGGGTGGGACCCACACCACGATCCCGAATAAGGTCGGGCGAACTGTACCATCGTGATGCTCTCGAAAAAACAAGACAAATTTACTGCTTACTTGCGTCCAACGGGTGTCTGGAGAAAAAGATACAATTCACTTTACCACACACGAGCGGTGCCTCGTGGCACCCGCATCCTGGTCCTGAAGCGCTATGAATGGATCACACCGTTGCGATCCTCTCGAAAAAGTACAGAAGATTGATTAAACACTTGTCCAAAATGGACACCCGGTGAAGAAATTGGAAATCACCGCCAACTCCCAAAAAAACCCTCGTGGGGCCCGCACCACCCTGCAGAATTAAAGCGGTCAGATTTTACCATTGCAATGCCCTTGGAAAAACACCCCGAATCGACTGCTCGCATGCCCCGAACAGATATGATGAAAAAGTTGTTAAACGTTGCACGCAGCTTAGAAGACGGGCCATGGGGCCCACACCTCAACTCTAGTTTCAATGCCTGAAACCAACCTAGAAATTTCCGCCTTGGTGCTAGGGTCCCAACGCCACTGACAGTGCTCAAAACGGACTTCGGATGCGCTCGTGCCATCCGGAACAAAATCTCGACAGTGTACCAAGTAGTATTTAGCAGGCGCTTTGTGTCACCGAGCCCCTGTCTCGAAAATTAAAAATTCCCAAAACTATCTCAAAATCTTCGTCTCGATCCAAGGATCACACTGCCGCAGACGGCACGCAATTCCGACCCACGGTTTAAATGTTACGGGTGTTTTAACGCCGTAAGATGGAAACAGGGTAGACCGGACCGGTTCGGCCAGTCCACTCCCTTCCTGGACCTGCGGCCCGCAGCTCAACCGCCCAGTCCACCGCGGCCCGCGGTCCACCACGTGGACCGCATCTCGGACACCCGGACCGGCACGATCCGGTCCATGTGATTTCCACTGGGACCCGCGGTTCACAGGTCCTAGTCCGCCCTCCGAGGTCATTGACCCCGGTCTCCCATGTCAAACGGCCAGCGCAGCCGGCTAGTCCTCCCGTGTCGCCGCCTAAAGATTCCCGTGATGAGCCTCCCGCTGACGCCGCTATCGACGCCCCGACCAGACCACTTGAGGGAGCCGTCGCCGCTACCGCTGAGATGAGCCGATGCTGCCGACCTCTCCGGATCGCCCCTGTACTCGCCAGTAACATCCATACTCGCTAGAAAAACACAGTTTTAGTCGGGACACTTTCCCGAGTCACCCCGGACTCCTCTGAAAAAATTTATAGAATAACAATGCTAAAATTGGGATTTAAAGAGGGGCTCAAAATTTAAAAACTGAAAACAATGATTGCCTGCCTTACAGGGTGTAGCCCGAAGCTTCACCGCTCGTCGAGCCTCGCTGTCGCCGCAAGCACCTTGATCGGAGGAAGGAGGATGAGGTGGGATATGGGTGCTTGAGGAAGATAGGATGTTTCTCTAGGGGGAGGAAATGAGGGGAGAGGGATAAGGGTATTAACATAAATAAAATTTAAGCATTAATTAAGAAACTCCTCCCAAAATAAGCCTGTGTCCGAAACCTCTGGTGCAGTCAGGGTTAGGTTGTGCCTAGGGTAAACACCACCTTTCGAGAACAACAGATATCTCAAAATCATAATCCAAGGCCCCGTTCAAATGTTATAAAACTCAACACCTAATGCTGCTAAATTACAAAAACGCCCCTAGGGCCATTTTTCATAAAAGGGACACGCCCGCGAAAATTACACCCCTCTTAGGGTAAACACCACGCTTCGGACTCAACGGTGCCCTCGGTTTTCTCGTACGAGCAACCATTTAAGATATACTTGAGTTAAGCCATTAAATGAATAAATTAATTTATTTATTTATCCGTTTAATGTTCCATTATCAGGTGAGGTGTCCAAACGTCCCAGGACGACATATTTTATATTGTTCCTACGGTAAAAACCCCATTTCGGATTCATCCGTACACTCATATTTCTGATCTGAAACACCATTTAGGAGTTATCCCATTTATTTTATGTGCCCAGTGTGAACACACTGAAAATTTAATTCCAGCCACACTGGGGCTCGAAATCGCACGGCGTATGAAGGCGCTGCTCCAGAATAACATCAAGAAATTTTTCAAAGTCTTTTATAGCAAAAACCAGGTTCTTACAGCCTACATCAAAAATATTGTACATCATAAATTGGTTGTGTCAAAAATCAGCAACGTTATAAATTGGAAATTTCAAAAATTGAATACATCATAAATTTGATTTGTTATAAATCAACTACATCAAAAATCTGATACATCAGAAGTAACCTACGTAACAAATTGTTTATGTTAGATAGCCCCCTCCATTCCATAACCATGTAAATTTATTCCAAAAACATGCTAGAAAATTACAAATTAAAAATAATATTTATAAAAATATAATAAATGGTACAAAAATCATGTAATAAGATATTATTTCTCACATAAAAAATAAAAAAAATAAGAAAATCAATTTATAACAACATATAATTCAAAATATTAAAAATCTACACTCTACCAAATAAAATGTAAAAAACACAAGGATGATGCTCTTTTTGGAATATAATATCCTAACATATCATTTAGTTTTTAGAGTTTTCACTAATAAGAAAACCTTTAGCGCAAATTGGATCATCCCAGACTGACCAACTACTCAATGTATACCATAGTGTCTCATGTATGACTGTACCAAAAAATCTACTTCTAAAAACTGCCATACATGCATTAAAAACAATAAATATAAGAAAATATTTTAACCAGGTAACACACCTTAACATACCCAAGATTCTGTATCACATACCTACAACCAACTACAACATTTCATCAATGGTCTTGGGAATCCCCTCTATGCATGCGGGACACCCAAGAATCTTGATTAGTACCAAATTTATCAAATTAATAGAATCATGGAAAAATAACAATGTAATGTATAAAAATAGATCAAGATTGAAACATTTCTAAATGAAAGAAGTTATAAGACATCATAACCCAATGAGAAAAATACTAAGCTAATATGATTCAAGTCTCCACCTGATCCCAAACTACATAGAAAATTGGCACTACCAACACCCTCTCTTCCATACGAGGCCCCGAAAAATCAGATTTAGATCCTATCCTTGTAATTAAGAAGAATGAATACCTAGATCTATAGCTATTATTTAGTAAGGGATATGAGACTGACTGAAATTACATCAGTACTATGAAAATTGGGGAATACCACATTGTTCTGGGATATACTATCTCTATAGGGATCCTCATTGAACTATCTTTTAATGTGGCTATATTTTCGACAATGATATAAATTTATCTTCTTAAACTGACTACTATCCTTCTTGTTTTTTCACATACCTTTAGGTTGACCATTCAAACTATTTAACATAGTACTAGGCCTCACCCTACTTCCCTCCACCTTCAAACCATGAATTTGAAGATCCCTAAAAAATATTACTGACTTAACTTCCTCTAATGTTATAGAATCCCTATTATACATCATATATTCACTAACCGGATTAAAAGATTCATCCAAGTAATTCAACAACAAAAAATATGGAACCTCATTAGTAATATTTGAATGTATATTAGAAAAATCTAACACTATCTTACTAAAACTATCTAAATGAGTCTGAACAGAGGTTCCTGGGAATATTTTGAAATTATAAATATGTTTTTTCTTTTGTATCCTTCCAATAAGAGATATTTTCGTGTAAATATGGTTATCCTTCTTCCATATTTCACTAGAAGATGACACATGGTTCATTTCTCACAGATACTTGTCACCCAGGTTCAACTGTAATTAAAAATTTGATTTCTCTAAAATATTTGAGTCAATATTCGTAAAAGATGTCAATGTATCACTTATGGAAGAGATAGTGGTGATCTTCCCCGTAAATTATTACATAGAATCACCAGTCCTAGTGTGAACAAAACGAAAATGTATCTTAACTCTCCACAAATAAAAATAATTCTCTTTATTGAACTTCTCTACCTCTAATCTAATCAAAGGCATTTTTAGACATGATGATACTCAATCTGATACAACTTTTTAGTGGATGGAATCATAGAAGACACTCTAATACAAGGTTGGAGGTAGTATTATACAACCCAATCATAACAAGAAACAAAAAAATGATTCATGTAAAATAGCTATGATTTGCAAAAGAAAATAAATACAACAAACAGAAGAAATACGATTCCCACAATAATATTCCATAAAACCATAGATACAATTATAAAATAATTAAATGAAATGAAATCACATGAATCTATGTAGTTCATCTCTTTTTTGTCCTAATCCATATTAAGAAAACTACCCACACTAGTTATTATTATTGCTATGAAAAGAAACCCATGGGAGTATACAACAGAAGATCGAATAAGAATGAAAATAAAAAAATATTACAGTAGAGGAATGACCCACTCTCATGAGCACGTGAACAAACAAACAGAAATGAGAGAACCAAGGTAAATACCAATATGAATATGAAAAACCATGCATGAACTCCATTTTTGGGTTTGCCTCACCTATAGAAAATACCTCCAAGATTCATTACTATAAATTGATCCACAACATGAACATGAAAATCCTTTATCTCTCCACCAAAATAGAACTCCTTGGACCAAAAACATATGGCATCACCAACAAGAGCCTTTAATGATCTCTCCATCCTTGGATCATGCCCTTCCTATTTCATTTATCTTTTAGGTTCACCTTTTTTAAGAATTTGATTTGTATATATATTTCTTTAGTACACGTAGGTATCTCAACACTTGAACTCAAAGAAACAAACCATCAGAAAACCTCCAATGGCTTCAAGACACGAAGTTGGTCAAGGAGCATTGTGAAGAATCCATTGTAATAAACTAAAATAGATACTTCTCAAAACGACTATGTCATAAATTAGGCATGTTGAATATTGTCTATTTCATAAATTATCTATGTATTAAATTAGTTATGTCTCAAATCATCTAAGTAAAAAGTCCACTATGTTGAAAATCACCTACATCAAAATCGGCTACATTGTAAACTGGATATGTAACAAATCAACTAGGGAACAAATTTCTATGTCCCAAATCAACTACGTTAGGTATCCCCCATCATTCCACAACCACATAAAGGCATATCTAAAATAAGATTGAATCTTCTAAAATAAAATTGAGTATAATAATTCTAAAATAAAAGGTAAAATTAAACATGTAATATGATATTATACATGGAATCAATAAACTAAAGAGTAAAAATATTAATTTGAAACAAAATATCATTCCAAATTTAGAAATAATGAATAAGGAGTTGGATATGGGATTTTGTGGAGTCACTAAACCAAACATAGATATATAAATACAAATGTGTATAACTTTATAGAGTTAGCAACTTTTTTTACAGTAAATATAGAAAACGTTCTCTCAAGATCAAGAGTAGAACTTCACAAGAAGGAACTCAAGAACCAGAGATCCAATCATCCTCTACCCTCTCAATCCATCAAGATAACTTAATGAATATTTCTTTCATGAAGATATCCCCATTGTGAACAATGACATATGATTAAGCTAATTGGGATCAACTCCGCATGCACCCGATGGTTTTATAGTGATGTTTTGAGAGTTTGACTCATTTTTTGATCATCTCTATAGGGATTCTATAGTTGGATCCTTTTTGTCACAAACAGTATGTCAAGAATATTCAACCACATCATCAATGAAGAAATAATTACAAGATAAGGAAATTATAAATTATATGTGATGGTCATGACTTCTTGGTCACAACATTCATAAGTTAATTAAACTTAAGTTTAATTTTGTTGTTCATGGTGTTCTTCATCATATACATCCAATTTTATTCATTGATTATGATGGAAAAATAAGTTTTCTCTCCCCAATAGGCCCTTTCCTTATACTAAAAATCTTCCAAAAGTCCATTATAGTGTAATTTATTCTTATAAACCATGTTATAAGTCACATTTGATGTCAATTATTCAAATAACCTACATCAAAAGACTATATTTTTTTAAAAAATAATTTGATTCTGATTACATGCTGGGAATAAAAGAAGAGGTCAAAAAACTAGAAAATTATATAACTCAAATGATAAAAAGAAATATAAACTTAATGATTCAACTTAATTATATTTCTTGTAGTGGTTTCCTACAACACTACATATTTTTCATTGATATTCCTATTCTTTTGTGAAAATAACTCATGTGACAACCTCAACTATGGTTGTTATATCATTTTTCACTCAATCTAGTAAATCTTATTTGGATGCCTTATCATCTCAACTAGATCAGAAGAAGTCTTCATGTTCATCAACAAATAAAAAAAGACATTAATAATGATTAAAATAGATAATAATAATAATAATAAATCATTAGAGAATATAATAAATACTAGTTGAAATGATCCAATGAAGAAGAAATTAAACGATGATACAAGTCATTAAAGAATATATTTGAAATGTTGAAATAGGGATAAAAGATATATATGCTACATGAAATTATTTACCCACACCTTAAAAAATATTTGAGTTTTTAAATTTAAGTCATGTCTTGAAAAAATTTAGACATCGTGGTCACGTGATGTGAAATTTAAAATTTATCATCAGTTAATTTATAAGTGAAATTACAATATGGATTTTAGCTTCAGTTTTTTGAATAAATAATGTTAAAACTCCTACTTTCCTAGGGTGTTAACATCGATTATGTAAATAATTGATGTTAACAAACATTTTCCTTGAGTTATAACATTGGGTACTATATTATCAAATGTTAAAACTCAACATGAAAGGATTTTAACACCTATTTTTTATAAATGAAGTAAAAACCTTGACCTAAATGCTATTTTTTATACTAGTGTACGTAATGTTATTTTACCTAGTTTGGCCACAAAGTTTAGGAAACTGTATGCCAACCATGTACAGTACATTTGAATCTCAACCCCTCCCTCGCATGGTTTGGTGGCATGGGTAGCACTAACCATGGGCTAACTATGCAACAAGCCTAGTTCTCCCAATTTTTGAACTCTTGGACCTCCCACTGTAGAAATATTTAAAAAGTTATAAAATAACCCAAAATCAAAGTATATTTAAAACAAAAGTGGTATAGGTGTAACATATTTGTCATATACAGGAGGCTATGATGCCAACTATTGAAGATAACCTTAAGGTTTTTCCATCATGCAACGGTAATGAACTCTGTATACATTAATTATTTTTAGATTTTAATGTCTAAAAAAATATAAGTGAATACAATGTTAATGGATCAAGATGAGCGATAAAGAGGATAAAGAAAGAAATTAAGAAATAACACTTATATAATGCGGTATCGAACAGTTTGGTCCAACATCCATGGTAAGAACACCACCCTATTCTAGAATTAATTTATTCACAATCTGGTGTGTATGAAATAAGAGAGAATTGTATATAAAATAACCACACAAGACAAATTAAACAATTTCATTAATGAACAGAAAGAAGCAAATAAATTTACCTACAATCCAGATTTTCCAACCAACTGGTTCTTCGAGTTCTTAAAAAAGTGTTGATGTAAACAACAAGTTGTAGCTCATCGAAAGTGGAAACTAAGAATTCCCACCAGACTCTACCATTGGGATATTTCTGTGTACTCAAACAGTAGGTACAAAGTCATATGCTCATTCAATGGGTGGTGAACACTTACTCCAGCTATGAGCTTATCCTACTCGAGTTATCTCTTCTTTCTTGGGTTTGAACAACCTAGAAAAATCACTATATCCTATTACTTTAGCTACCATTGTAATGAGTGAGTCCTATGTAACGAGGATGTGATGTGGCAATCCAGGACAGGTGGGCAACTATGATCAATGTAGCATTAACAACCTGCATCTAATAGTAACCACGAGAGACATGTGGCTGCTGCAAATGAAATGTGTGGTGAGAATAAAAACTCCATAAGGTGAAGCTCATCAATCACATGAAGAAAACATACATAAAACGTGAGATTAAAATACATAAATTTGTATGAAATCTAATAATAAGAAAATAGTAAACATATTTTTTAAGGTAAAATACAAATTCTCACCAAAAGTGAAAACTTTACTCACATGTGATTAAAACACACAGTTCACAGCTCATGTTTGTTTGATATACTCCAACATCATAATGGTGGATACTTTCATTAGTTGGGAATATCAGAAAAGGGTCTCATGTAAGGTTATATAAAAAGTAAATCCCCCTTGTATGATAAACCAGAATCTATATTAGATTAACAATTATATCATGGAAGATAAATCCAGAACCCAAGTAAGAATCACACAAATGGTAATGACGTCACATAAATTTCAATGGAACTGTGAGGAGGATCAAATAGAATGGGAAAAATAGACTATATAACAACAATAAGCAAATCATTGTGAATTATAAACATGTTAAAATATGAGACGAAATATAACAACCAATTAATTTCATTTATAAATAAACTATAACATAAAAAAATTTAAACACATAATTCTTACGGATGATGTGTTTAAAAGGAATTAAAACATGTATTTTTTATTTAAAATATAAATTTTAGTTCATTGCATGTGTCATATTTTCAATTCATAGGAAACATGGTTGGAATTCCATGAAACTTTGGAAAAATATCCATGAATGCATCAGTGATATGTAATAATGAACATCATACCATTTTGTCAGATAGTGTGATCAGAATGAATGGGAACACATGTTTTCAATTTAAAAATGACATTTTTTCAAAAACACATATTTCTCAATTCAATATAAATATAATCACATTTTCATTAAAATTTTCGGAAAACTACCATTGATTCATTTGTGACATTTAGGAATGAAATTCATGTTATTCTGAGTCATTGTATTTTTGAAGTGACCTTAATGTATTTTTTCATTTGTAATTACTTTTAAATTAATAAAGTGTTATTATCCAAACATATTGTGTCTAGTATCGCTCATATATTACGAACTTCACATACACTTCCACATATCGGATAAGGGATGCGCCAGATTTTATCATCACTAAGAATATAATGTTGATAAAAGTCATACCTTTATCAGCGCTAGTTAAAATCACTGATAAATGTTACATTTATCAGTGCTAAAAAATGATGATAAAGGTATACCATTTATCAACACTTTTTTTAGTGATGGTAAGGGATATATTTATCAGCTCTATGCTTAGCGCTAAAAACCCTTTTTAATAAAAAATATTGTTAATATATATATATAATTATAATATTTATATTATAGAATAATTATTATTTATATAAATTCAGTAAAATGCATGTTTATAAATAATATATATCTTCTAATAATTAAAATATTTATATAATGTTTTAAAAAAATATTTACAAGATTATAAACAAATATTTATCTATTTAAAAATTATGAAATCATGATAAAGGTTTTAAAATAATAAATATATTTATAATATTTATTATTATATATTTATAATTATATATATATGTATACTTTTTTAAAAAATCTATTTATCCTTATAATTATATTAATATTTATTTATTATAATAAATAAACATATGTCTCCAATGATGTTGTCCAATAAATATATATATCAAGAGATGGTGATTATATTCGTGGATATGAATGACATAATTTTTGTTCATACATTGATGCGTGAGTATGTATAATTGATCTTATATGATAATAAGTTTATTTGCAGACATGATTGCGAGTTAATATGTTCTAAATGTTAAGAATACCTATATTATGATGACACATGCATATGTTATGTAATCATGACTCGTGAATGACCATTTATATATACATTGACACCCAGACTAATCATGATTTTCAAATATATGTGTTGACTCATATTTTATAATCTATACCTTATTATGTATAATTCATTCATGGTATACGTATTAACATATTATGTTCCAATGAATACTTATAAAATTGAAAAAAATATGTTCAAATAATAAAAATATTTTTTATATTTATAATTATACCAGAAAACTTCAAGACCGAGCTGACTCGACCCTATATAAATTATTTAAAATTATAATAGAGAAGTAGCAAAAAAAACATGTGGTTAAAAAAAGTACATCAAATTAGAGAAATGAAAAAATAGCACCACCCATGAAGAACATGGTCCTAAGACCTGCAAAATATAAAAACCCACTATAAAACACTAGCTTGTAAACCGCCAAAGAAGCTCCGCCTCATCTGATCCAGTAGCCTAATAGCTAGTGAAACAGCAAGTCCATGTCTTGCTGGGAAGAGACAGGCCGAACCAAAGGCCCATGGCCCACCGAAGTCAGCCGCCCCTACCCTGATGCCGTCACCACTCAGCCAATATGCATCCAATCCGCCCGCACCAAATTCATCCCCTACCTTTCTCAATCTCGACATCCCCATGTGAGGATAGCACCCAATGTGGGAGTCGACATGATCCCCACATCCCATGGACTTTATCGGCCGAATCTAGCTCATCGTGGGTGAGATTTCCTTTCGTTGCCGACCAACTCTTCTTCATTACAACATCTTCGTCACCAGAGCACATCGTGATCATCGTAGGCCACCATCATCAGCGACCATCAAGGCGGTCCACCCTGTGTTGCAACCACCAAGATCCCAAATCTTGAGGTTGTCTACCACCCGATGTGCGGATTCATTGTCGTCCTGCGCACCAGACAAAGCTTCCATTCAACTGTAGTGAGGATCATCACCCGCAAGCCCTGATTGTGAATGATGTCGATCGTCCGTCACCAGCCACCCATGAACCCAGTCATCCATACCACATCCTCAACCATAATTTTTTAGATACAGACATCATTTCCATGTCTTACTTTGTTCTTGATCCCCTTCCAGTTCAAAAAGCATGAGAGGCTTCTCCATAGAGTCATTAATGACTTTTGAAGAATCAGTCACTGCATCTATCACACTAATATCATATTCAATCAGCTCTATTCTATCCATGATATGTGATGGATGCTTATCAATCACTAGTTTGATACCAATCTCAGGGGGATTTTGAGAAATGTGATCAAACACCAAACTGCCCTCCCTTCACTACATTCTGCTCATCACCATCAATAATATCTGACCATAATTTTTTCTTACAAGTGCTTTCAAACCCTTACTCCACTAGCCTAGTAGATAAATCACCATCAACATCAGACTGCACAATCTGGTACCCAGAGGTCCCACAAGCTGCCTGACCAGCCCCTACACTAAGATTACAAGGAGTGATCCCCTTAAACTACTTCTCATTTTCATTTCATAGGGGAATCATTCCTGTATCACATCTAATAATGTTATTAGAAGGTTCCCTCAACGTTGCGTAATCCTTTGTAGGAGTAGCATCCACCAAATGTGTATCGACATGCACACCATCAGATTTATGCACAATCCAACATTACCACCTGAAGTTGCTGCAACCCCAAGTCTGATTAAGCCCACTAGAATGGGCGCACTCATTTTTATTCTTCTTCAGACACATCTTAGAAGCATACCCATATAGGAAAATATAATCATAGACCACATATTTCCTACAATTGGAGATATCATGTCTGTTTGCCATGCATTCAAATTATTTTTTTCATTTTCACATACACAATCCTCAAATTAATCTTATCTTAATCAGTTTACAGTAAAAAAACTATCCACCAAAGAGGAGTTCAAATCAACATTCAACAAAAAGTGGGAAATGTTCCCAAATGTTAATATGTTTGTTTCTCTATCAATCTTGAATGGAACTCCAATTGGATTTGTGTTGTCATTCAATATTTTAGGATTCAAAATAATTCAATTAATCCCTTAGACCCTTACCCAGAGTTGAACAGTAGATTGGCCAAATTCATGCAAATTAAAACTCTTATGACGTTCATGGATATGGATAATACATAGTTTTAGCTAAAGAGTTCAAAATACCCATGCTAGACTCTTCAACTCATTATTGAGGAAGATTATATGAATGAAGTTGTGACCCAATGAAACACATTTCCTGTATGAGAAACCCAAAATTTTAGAAAGATGATCAATTACTTCTTCAATTTTCATTGAAATGTAACCTCTAAGTAAAACAAGATGATCTATTATTGAATGCTCACCCATTATTAAGTGTTCTTACTCAACAATCAGAACTGCCTTGATGTGTGTCACCCCCTTTTCAATGATTTGGAGGAAAATCTCATCTGTTGTGGATAAAGGCTGAGCGCTTTCCCTCACCATCAGTAGCCATTGTCACTGCACCATGAGCAATGGCAGGAGCACCATGAGCATCTATGAACAAGATAGCTGGATCGACAACACTGCATTGTTCCGAAACCATCATTGCCTGCATGTGCGAGTCAAAACACCCCCGACCTAGGGAAGCTCCAGTAAGAGACTCCATCTATCTAAAACGTGCTGGTAAAGGCGAGAACAACTGTGATTTTGAAAACCCATAGCAAAGATACAGTGACATGTAGGGAATGAAACAATAATGATGATCCCAGAGCGGTGGACGTGCGTCAATGAGATCTCACAGCAATCACTATGGAAACAACTTTGAAAACCTGCAAAAACAGTATGACATCATGGAGGGCACAATATGGTATGGTCACAATCTTGGAGTGGAACAACAACATGGATTCGTGTCGACGAGATCATGCAGCGACAACGACGTGTACAACGGATCCCAGCAACAACATGACGACATCGTGGATGACGGATCCCATCAGCAATGGGACACACAAACATCAGCAATTGGAAAACCCTAACCATTGCAGAGTTGTGAGTTCCTCATGCCAAAATCCATCATATAAATATATATAATCATATAAATAAATTATTAAAATTAGATTTTATCAGTTTTTTTAGCACTGTTAATTCTATTCATTATCAGCGCTATAATTTTAGTACTGATAAATAAATGTTTTATCAGCGTTTTCTATTTTAGTACTGGTAAAACAAAAAATTATCATTTCTTTTAAAAAAATATCTGATAAAATTCTTTCATGTTTTTATAAATAGATTCCTATCAAAACCCCACCACCACACATGACACAAGATTTTGCGGAAGCAAAAATCTACTTCCACCCCCACAACCTATGTTGCCTCCACCGCCACCACCACCTTTTTCACCTCTACCACCATTATTAATGCTAACTCCTTACCTGCTGCTGCCTCCACCACTTATTGTGATTCCAATACCCCCTCCGCTGGTCCCTACTTTCATCGATGCTGCTACCTCCGCTGTTGGAGTTACCACTGCTACATCTACCCCATCCATCAGACCCCACTACTACTGCCAGACCTCTAAATCAATGGGATGTTTTATATTTTGCACATTTTTTAGTCCCACATTTCCTGCTCGCGAATCACCTTTTCCCTATGAATTGAACTCCCATTGTTTTGTATCTACGTGTGTCTTGGTCCTCCTCTTATCTTCAATTTCTTTGTGCCCTCGCTTCGATCTGTTGGTTCCAATGGTTTCTCATTGGTGATCGGTGGTAAGAACTTCTATTCAACATGGTTGTTTTTGTCCATTCATCACCCAACAATCCACTACCATGGTGCATTTCTTTTGGTTTCATTTCATCAACATCTTGATGATACTTTGGTGAATGTGGGTTAGTGAGTTATCTTTAGGGAGATAATGAGCATTTGGGGAGGCAATGATATGGTTGTTCTATGGTCTTGTTATGGTGTAGTGATGTGATATCGCATTATAAAAACTATTCAATAATTTTAAATCAAATATAAATCCAACCTACAAATTGGTCTCAAAATTGAATTTATATATGATATGTTTAAAAAAATAATCTACATCACTTTATGTGAAATAATAATGTTTTGATAACAAAATGTTTATTGAATAATTTTTTTTTATAATTTTCAAAACTGCTGATGAAATTAGTATTCATTGCAATCTTTATTTAAAATGGGTTTTTTGGTGTTTTAATTTATCAATTTTTCTCTATGAGTATTATTTATTATTTTATGAAACAACATTTTTTGTGAAATTGTGAAGACATATAATTTAATAAATAGATTTATTCATTACATCCATATTTTATTTTATTTTCAGTTTTCTGATGAATTATTTTTCAAAAAAATGCTTGTTTTTGATTTTTAGTTTTGGGAAATTCAATTATTTAATTAGAATCGTTTTATAATTTCACTATGTATGAATTTTTTTATGTCCACTATGGCTCTGAAAGGTAGAAAATTCCCCACTTTATTGCAAAAAATATTTTTTATTATGCCCTTCTACCATAAAAGAAAAATTCTTTGTCCATGCATCACTTTTCTATAATAATTGGTATGTGAAAATATTCTACCATAGATAATGATTATGTCCTTTTAATGTTACATGGTTGATGAGATGATCGAGTTTGTGTTTTTCTAGATGTCGTGTAGTGATTGAATAACTGGTTAATAATGTTTAAATGGCTTGGGATGACCCAATAAAACTAAATATTAAATTTCAATATTGAAAATCAATACAAATATAATTTATAATGCACTGGTGTATTTTATATAGTTCATTACAAATATAATTCTCTCCATTGATTATTTCATAGATATTGTGAAGGATGGAAATTCAGTATATATAATATTATCATTACTTGGGTGTGGGTTTTCTAATCTTTCCTGGGTGGTAAATTAAAAAAAATTATCTATGGAACCTCTAATAGATTTTTTTTGTTAAAAGAATTATAGGAAGCACTAAAAATTCATGGTATGATTATTTCATTTGACATATTGAAATTGTTTCAAATTTATAATTTTATAGTTTTATATGATTTGAAATTAATATACATTTACTAATATTATAGTATATCATATTATACTAATATAATTTAATAATAATATTTTATTAAATATTAATACATTTATAGTTTTATTAATTTATAAAATTCTTTAAATTTATAAATTTTATAGTATATCTTATTTACATATAGAGTTTAAATATAAAATTTCATTAATTATTTATAATTTTATTATTTTATAGATTTATAAATTAATGTAAAATTATTTTGTTATTCCTCATTATTCATGAGACTCACGCAAATACCTTATTGAAATGATCTAGCTCGGGCAACCAAAACCCAACACTAGAAACCATATCCTTCACTTAGCAATATATTCACCTTTTACATAATATAGATTGATAATAACATCATGGAAATGGAATGTTACTAACTCTATCCAATCCATAGTATATCCATCATGACATCACTTCCGAGAAAGGTGGATTAATTTTTAACCCCATTGCAAGTCCTAAACCTACTTTACATCCAACAACACCTACATGGTTTAGTTTAAGGGAGTCCTTTATTACTACAAATTCTCTCTACATTAGTGTTAGATTTTAAAGGGATGAGTCTCAGGTGACAAAATTAATTAATAAGTATTATTCAAATATTGGGTTCCCCTTATTTCAATGTCCACTTTTTCTTTCCACACATTGTGCATAAGGGAAAGCACATCTTATTTTTAGTGTGCTCTTTAGATTTTCTTTTGAATTCCATTTTCCTCTTCTTATCAAACCCATATGACTGATGGGTTACTCCAATCTCCATCTCAACTTTGAGAGCACATTGACCGATTTCCTCGTAGCTATTGAAGTCCATTATGGCTAAGGCCCTTCGAAGAGTTGGTTTTAAGCCACTAAAGAATCGATCGATCTTACACTCAGGTAGGATAATAATACTAGAAGCATACCATTCAAGTCTTGTAAAATATTCTTCATAGGTACCAAAAGATCCATCATCCTTTTGCTTCAGTTCAAGAAACTCTTTCTCCATCTTTGTTCAGAGAATACAAGGGAAGTACTTATTGAAAAATAAGTTCTTGAACTCGTCCCATTCCATGGACTCAATTTCATCCCTTTGCCTTGTATTCTTAATAAGATTCCACCATTGATCAGCATCACCCTCCAAACGATACACTGCTAAGATGAATTTATCATGCTCAGAACATTGAAGAACTGAAAATATCTTTTCAGTAGTACTAATCCGTTGTTCAGCAACTAATGGATCAGTAGACCCGCTGAATGAAGGTAGACGCTGTTTCATGAAGGATTCAACAGAATATTTCTCCTTCCATTGCTCGTTTAGAAGTCCTGCATGATTCATAGCTTGAGAAAGTTGTGTGAGCATGGCTACAAGATTTTTCATTCCAGCTCCCATAACGTTTGGTTGTTCAGGGGGACAATCATTGCATTTCGCGTCGCATTCCACGTTAACACGGTTCCTTCGGGTTCCAGCCATTGACTAAAACCAAGAAGAATAGTGTGAGAAACACTAATTATAATAGGAAAACCACATAATAAAGAATAAAATTTCACACTTAAGGTCTTATCCTAGGTTATTCATGGCCATTTCTAAAACACTAAGATTGTGTTCTATTCTTAGACTTATCCTTAGGGTTCTTACTAAGGCTTTCACATCCTAGTTTCCAAAGGTTGACTATACCTTTCCTCTGATACCAACTATAACGACCCATAATTTACATACATTGTTATTACATCAGAATTGAAGAACACTTATTACAACATATAACAAAACCAAGAAAGGACCGTATAGGTATAATGTCTTTAGAAACTGGGAAACATAAACAACTGGTTCATAAAGCATCTACTATGCCTCCCATTTATTTCATCATATCTAGAGTCACTTTTTGGCATATTATACTTAATAACCATCTTCCTGACCTGGGGAAATAAAACGTACAAAAGGGTGAGGTCAAATGCTCAGCAAGGGTAAACAAAAGAAATATCAATCACATCATATACATAAGAACATAACTTTTGGAAATCTTAACCTGCAAAAGAGATCATAATATCATAACATGGGATAAATCATAGAAGTGAAATGTAATCCCAATATTAATAACTTAAAACATGAAAGTTTGTGTCATACACACATAATCATAGAGAATCATATCTTATTAGTCAAGACTCATTTCCAAGACTATCTTAGTGGACAAAGTCCATTTCTGAACCGAGTCACCCTCGTTTCAATCCTGTTTCACTGAACCGGTATAACCTACCGTTCCAGCCATGTCTATCTCATGAGATATAAAATATTTACCCAATGCATTGGAAGGATATATAGGTCCAACCCATCTCATAATGATACCATTCTTATGTGTGCCACAAAATCTTAAATCATACATCATTGCATAACCCATGTAATAAAAATGGGATTCTTAAACAACATGACATCATAAAACAATTCATATAAGATAAAGGAATTCATAAAAATAATTCCATCACAACATAATAAAATCAATGTAATAATAGGGATAAGAACAAAACCCTTTTATTATCTTAGATGGAAAATAATTTTGATAATACACTTGAACTCTATTCTTGAGGAAAATATCCTTTCTTCTTCAAAAATACTTTTCCATTCTTAATATGTCATACAATTCTAAACTAAAAGAAGTTGATTAAAAATAAACTTGAAAAATTGTAAAGGAATATTCTGGGAAATATTGTTTTAAAAATCCATTCATGCCATATAAAAAAACATTCTTCTCGTACTTTTGTCGAAAAATCCAAAAAGTACCTCGTACGAAAAACAACAAAATATTCCATTAATATCTTTGACTAAAAACTCACCGAAGGGTAAAATTTGATTTAAAAAATTTTAGGTGGATGGAAATAATATTACATTTTTAGGAAACATGGATGTGTATGATAAAATACACCCTAGTAAATGCCAAAGTATAAACAATCTCGAATAAAAATGAGATTGTGATATTTCCCTTACCTTAGGTTCAATATGCTTTGTACGTGTCCGAACAACCTGCATAATGATTTAAATAATGTTATTTACTTATTCCAGAATCATAATTATTTTTATAATATCATATATGGTCATATTCTTAGCTTCTCCGTAGTAATATTTCATTTGTACTTGTTATTTGGGTGTTTATAACATTTTTTTCTTATGCGTGTTTTGTCGAATAAATTCTTATTCTTCTCTTTAGGTTATAGATACCACATTTCCATAATGGTATTAGTGTAATATATATCATATTCATTGATTCAATTCATTTATATAATCATTATAAAATGAATATCATGTAGAATGAGTCGTATCACATCGTGGAGACGGTATTCCGTACGTACACACGGGTGATGATATCGTTCCTATGATCGTGGAATTGTATTGGAGTGTATGTATACTATTTAATAATCAATACCAGTTTATAATAGTCATATATAGTCATTATTTACACCATTATACCCATTCAAGTAAGGTGGTGGTGGAAAATAGAAGACACCATGGCGTGGAGACGGTATTCCGTACGTACGCACGCTCGGTGATTTCTTTTTCCATGGGATGGATAGATGGTGAAATAGGTTTGTTTCATACGTATAATAACATATCATTATATGAGTGATACTGATGTTATTTCTTCATAATGAAACAACTAAATAAGAAGAAGTGGAAGAAGAAATAAAGATGAAAGAATCTGTAACGGACATTACCTTTTCTTTGAAGTGCTTCTTTGAGACCTTCTTTTAGGGCACTAAAATTGGTCTTTTAAGAAGACCAGGACCTCTAGGATGTCTCTATGGAAGTGGAGAGGATAAAGTGGCAGGGTTTGGCCAAGCTCGAAGGCTCAATGTGGTGTGAGGAAGAGAGGGAGGAGGTGCCCTTTTATAAAGGAGGAGATGGGCACCTTTGGAATAACTAAAAATAATATTTTATTATAAAGTCAAGTTAGGTTTTAAATAGCTCCAAATTGATTTATTTCGAATATAAGGTGGGGATGGGTGGAAATCCTCTCATCCAATAGAATTTAGACAAGTTTAGGTTATTATATAAACCTTATCGTTTAGTTTTAACTCTTAGTTAATTAGATTGACATTTACCATGTCACTTTGTATTTTTATATTATATAGTTAATAAACATACCATATACATCCAAGAGACCCCAATAATGTGTTTTATTAATATATATAACCTTATATAAGTCATTTGGCCGAACCTTAGATTTTTAGGAATAAAATAACAATTAATAATATAATATTTATTTTAAAAACTATTTTATGTCAATTTTGAAACTATTCAACAGTTGATTTTTTTGAAACTCATAATAGAATGATTACTTCGACCAATGTTATTTAAATCAATACTAACATGTCATATTCACCTAGAAAATTAGTTAAATTCATAAAAAGTCTCAAATTATACTTATTTAGGTATTTATGATATCAATTATTCTAATTTTTCACTATTATGGTAATTACTGCATCATCATTGTGTCATAAATAAATTAAATTATTTAAAGTCTAAAAATTACAAATAAAATATAATTATGTAGGAAATATTTTTATATTTATAATTAATATTGATAGTAAAATTTATCTTATGTATAACCTTATATTAAAAATTATTTAGTTATTAAACTTTGATTTTAACTATTTTAACCCTTCTTTAAATAAATTAATAATAAATGTCCTAATCTAATCCAAGTGGGCTTAAATGATCATATTTTGTTCCTAAGGTTGTTTTCGGTCTAATTACACTTGTTCAGTAGAATTAGGACATGTGTTAGGGTAATAATAATATCATTTTTACCCCTATTTACTTTTAACCGTGCTAAAGAAAAGTAAAAAGTTACAATTCCCCAAAAATTATTTTCATCTCATTGAACCACATTTTAGTCCTTGATATTAACCATGTCTCTCAGATTTTCGAAATTCCACTCATAGAAGCAGTAAAATTATGTTTTATGAAAAATTCAGTTTTTTTTAACTACCACTTAGTGGTTTTAGTATTCCTCAAAAATTGAATATTTTCAGAAAAATACCAAAATTTCACCCTAGGATAATTTCGATATTACGAATCCAAAAATGAAGTCCATTTTGAAAAATAAAATTTTTAAAATTTCAAAAAGTGGTTATTACTATTCATAATGGCTAGTTTTAATAATATTTTAATATTATATTGTTGTTTAGTGAAACTCGGTATTGCGTACGACGCAAGCTATCGAGGAAGCTCGCGATTTCATGTAAAGAAAGCCAAGAAAGTGTTGTGTGTAGAAAAATATTATTTTGATGATTTATATAACATAAAATTCTCGGGTGTTACATCATCCTTAGAAGGGATCACATGGAAAGTTTACCAGATGGAAGGATTAGAACGCCCGACGAGGATGGATCTCGAGTGGTGTGTCCCAAAAAGGGGAAGGTTTCACACTGTAAGGAATGATCTAGACACCACAAAGAGTGGATTAGGAAGGATGACTGGTCCACACAAAGAGAACACCAAGGTTTTCCATTGGATAGCATTAAACCTCATGGAGTCTTGCTACATACCTTGTATAAAAGGTAGGGATCAAAACCCAAGTAGTTTGAAAGGGTGATTTGGGGATTATAGACTGAGACTGGCCATATGAAAGGAATGTTCTCACCGGGATGTGTCAGCTAAGGTAAAATTAGGATAGGTGTGGAGGAAGTGTCAAAGAATGGATGGATGGAACCAATGTGGAGATGAAGGTGTCGGTATTGAACCTTAGGATGGTTTCCTACACATCCCCATGGTAGGGAATCAAAGTACACGTAGTTCTGGAATAGGGCGATGAGTCACCTAAGGAGGCAGCTCGTGAGAATGAATTCAGGGATGGGACCTAAAGGAAGTCATGCCTTGGTCCAATTCATGATCTTACAAATAAATAAGGGATCAAGGCTGAGACTGGGATGTGTCATGACTGATGGGCTTGGACCTCAAGGAGACTTCCTACATATCCAGATTGTAGGGAATCAAAGTCCGCATAGTTCATTGTGGGGCATAGAATTGGGGTGTGCATAAAGAACATCAACCTGGAGAAATACTGGGGATTATTTGTGGTTAGTAGCCCATGACAAGAGGGATACTATTTTTTGGAGGAGTATGGATAAGTGTGTGGGTATTATTCACTGATAACTTCCCGGATGGATCAAGATTCCTCATGAAGGTGGATCCTGAAGATGTGTCCCAAAAATTGATGATGTCACATCAGGAGGGTACATCCCTAGGAGGGAGAAACAAAGTTTACCGTTGGTTGGGTTGAACATTATGGAGACATCCTACATATCATTTTTAGAATACAGGGATCAAAACTCATGTAGTTTGAGAATGGACGAACCTCTAAGTTTAACATCATTCTGGATGAGGGTGAACCGACATGAAGTAGTTGAGACTGATGGGTGATGGGATTGAACCTCAGGGAAACATTCTAAATATCCCCATGGTATGGAATCAATGTCCACATAGCTCATTTGATAGATTGGATGAGTGTCAAGTTCCAACAAGGATTTGGTAGCCTAGGGGAAATTAGGGTTGATGATGAATGATAGCGGATGGATCAGGACACCCTATGGAGGTGGATCCGAGGGGATGCGTCACATAAAGTAAAAATGTCACAATGTAAAGGCTGATACGAACAATGATGGAGGTGGATCGGGGAGGGTTCACCCCCAGAAGGGCCCACCAAGGTTTACCATTGATCGGGATTTAACCACAAAGAGGTGTCCTACATACCGTGCATAGAAGACATGGATGAAATCCTACGTAGTTCGAAGGATGAGGTCTTACACATAGGAGATGTATGGGTGCTGCTAAGGAGAGGCAATGCTGGATAGGGCCTATGAATGGAAGCTATCCGGGTTCTATTATGTGTAAGCCCCATCCACTGTTGTCACTCATTAACAACACCTAGGAATCTTCGACACATAACAGTGGATGGGGCTTACGCATCAAAGCTTCCTTGGTGCCGCTAAGGATTGATAATGTTGGATGGCGCTTACACATGGATGCTTCCCAGGTGCCACTAAAGAGTGGAAATGGTGGATGGGGGTTAGAAATGGAAGCTACCATGGTGTCGCTAAGGAGTGGAAATGGTGGATGGGGATTATGAATAGAAGATTCGCAGGTGGAGAAAAGGAGTAGAAATGGGGGATCCAGCTTACACATGGAAGCTTCCTGGGTGCCGCTAAGGAGTAGAAACAATTCATGGGAATTACACATGGAAGCTACCCAGGTGTTGATAAGGAGCAGAAATGGTGGATGGAGATTACACATGGAAGCTACCCCGGTGCGGTTAAAGAGAGACAATAGTGGATCGGGCTTACACATGGAATCTTCAATGGTCCCACTAAGGAGCGACAATAGTGTATGGGTATTACACATGGAATCTTCCCTTGATATCCTCCTCATGTTAGTCCATGAGGCATCCCATGGGGTAATGATTTAGTTTAACATCATGTGAATAAGAATGTTATGTGGGGATTATGTAATGAGCTTCCCATTATTTGTTCCTCATATTGGGCCATGAGGGAATCTCGACATGATGATTGGTCGAGGGAATATGGTTTTGGGGTTACATCTTAAGAGGAGGCCGATGGTGGTTGTTTGCTATTTTTCTCATGGCGAGGCATCATATGCTTGATTCATAAGGCATCATAATGATAGGGAATGCTACATTTTAAGGTCGTGTAGTGAGGACCATTGGCATATTATGCTTGGTGCATAAGGCATCTCTCGTTTGGAACAAGATCCATCCGATGTGTTTATATATAGGGTATTCTATAGTTTATAGTCATGTAGTGAGGATTATTTGGCATAAGAATCCTTGAAATGGTTGGTGTTGGGACTTACACAAGAGAATCCCATTCTGGTTCAACCTAAAATTGGAACCAAGTGATGGGGTTTGGAGGAGTTCCTTGAAGAATGGTTCAACTCAAGGTACATGGGGAATTGATAATGAGAATCACAACTCACGACATCGAAATGTGACCTAGTGGAATATGTCAACTCATGGTATTTCATGGAGTGAGGAGGTGTATCTTGAATCATGGTACTCTATAGGTGGAAGGTGGGTGCACATAAGGGTGTGAGGGAAAATGTCGGTACCCCGACATAAAAAGTTCATAGTGAAAGTATCCATTTATTATTGAGGTATGTGATAGTAGGGAAGAGACCATCCTAGAGGTCTAGGACCAAAACCTGGAATTGATCATAAGAGGGGGTGTGGGGGCACAACCCCCCACCCCCCTCCTCGATATAGACTAGCAGCTTGATGGTAGGAGAATTACAAATGATATTTGCAGAGATCAGGGCCTCACAAAAGATGGAGCTTCGTGGATATTAGGGGATCATTGGGCACGGGGCTTCGCAGAGCTCAGGGGATCAAAGAGCAGACCATGATTCATAGGGGGAGTGCTTCACGAAGGCTGAATACATTAAAAAGCGTCAAGTTCCTCATATTTCCTTTTTTCCTTCACAGAGGGTGTATCCCTTCACGAAGGGCATCTCCACATGGGGTGGAGTCTCTCAAGAACATAAGTAATAAGGTTTAGTGGCGCATGAGGGAACCATGGAAGAGGATTTTCATAGAGTACAAGAGATTTTCAAATCAATAGTGCATGGGTGTGGCCTGAAAAATGTCTCCTCTTTGAAATGAAGGCATGAGGGGTACTTATAGGCCCAGGGGTCTCACAATGCATAGAGATGCGCTACGAATAAAATGGTTCTTTATGATTAGAGGCGGATCCATTAGACTCGAAAAGGCATATATCATTGCTTCATGGTGGTTGTAGAGATCATCAGACATGAAATGGAATCCATCATTACTTCAATGTGGTTTTCGAACTGATTGAACTCACAGAGACTTTCGTTATTACCCCGCGATCGTAGAGGGATCTTCACAAAGGGTCTATGAAAAAATAGTTTTATATCCTACCTTTGAACGACCATAAATTCTAAACTGTAACTCCATTCGAGTTCTGTGACCATTAAAATTGACGTTTGCGAAATATTCTATGCTTTTTAATCAAGTATAGAATCATTTGGTGCATCTGGAGATGTGTTGTATGGTTCCAATAATTCTAATCATATGAAAAAAGAGTTTGAAGATGGAGTGAAAAATTTCATCATAGTTACAAAAGATCATGAATATGACAATTATCAAATCTTTCATCCATGTTTATGATTTTTTTATTTAAGGAAAATTAAATAGATATGTTTGAAGAATAATTAATCTTTCATAGAATATATCAAACTTATAAATACTGGCATAAACAGAGGGAATAAGAGAATGTATCTAGTGGATGGAATATAATTGTATTTTTTGGACCGTTTGATATGATTACAAGTGTGGGAAATGATCAAGTCCACATAAAAAAGGTGATTATAGCTGTGACTAGTGATAAATATTTGATTGAGGAAATGAAAAGGAGGGTTGAAGATGAACTTCAAGAATGCCGAAAATTATTTTACAAGTTATACATTTATGAAAAGAATCCATTGTATATTTTTTTCATTAAATTTATTGCATTTTAAATCATACTTGATCTATATAATATGAATCCAAGAAATAAATGGAGTGGTTCCAGTTTTACTAAACTACTTTCTCTCTTGAATGATATGCTCTTAGAAGATAAGGATTTACCCTGTAGAAAATACAATGATAAAAAAATGCTATGCTCGATGGGTATGATCTATGAAATAATACATGCATGCCTGCATAATTTTATACTATATTATAAGGACTAAAAATTAGTTAAATAATTCCCAAGTGTGGTACTTCTCGATATAAGAATGATGAATTAGGTCCAATGAAATCCGTAGGGTAATTTCCAATAATTTCAAGGTTTAGGCGCATATATGTAAGTGAGGAGACTATAGGGGAATTGACTTGTCATATAGATGCATGAAATATATAAGGGGAACACATATCCTAACATAATATCCTTAGTGGAAGAAAATTGATCATGAATATCCTTAATTTGGGAATGGTCCAACAAACCTTCGTCTTGTGTTATCTATATAAGGAGTGAATCCTTTTGGTTTTCAAAGAAGAAATCATAGTACATGGTAGGATATGTCGGTAAATTATAACATTATACTGTGGTTATGAATGAAAAAAAATAAATCATGTCATCTATACTTATATTTGGACCCAAATAACCAAGTAATTATATTTATGTTTATTTCGATCCACTGATTAAGGATTTGAAATTGTTGTGGATTTCAGGTGTTATGTTGTACGGTGCATATAGAAATTAATACTTCCCATCATCATTTATGTTTTATGGGATGATAAATGACTTTACTGGTTATATAAAAGTTTTATGATATAACATTAAAGGAACTCAAGGGTTTCCCATTTGTGAACAAGGTACACAGTCAATTAGGTTGAAACATCCATTGAAGACTGTGTTTCTAGGACATCATGGATTTCTACCACGACAAAAAACATACTGATCATGGAAAACATCATTTAATGTAAGTTCAGAAGAATATAAAACACCATATACTCTAATTGGTGATCATCTTTCTGAGAAATTGAAATATGTGGATAGTGATTTTGGTAAACCATTTTTGAAAAACCATACAAAACTAATTGGAAAAAGTGATCAGTTTTTTTAATTACCATACAGGAATTGTCTGTACAACAAAGAATCCATTGATGTTATAAATTTTGAAAAAAATATATGTGATAGTGTAATTAGAACATTACATAATGCACCCATCAAAACAATGTATGGAATTAAGGATAGTTGTTACATGGTTGACATGAGAATATTAGAAGAGTTGGCACTAGTGATGAGTGAACTGAACTTTTCTTCATCCAGCTACATACACTATTTATCTATAGGATTCATATCAATTTTTCAACTTATTTGATGGTGTAAAGGTTACAGAGGGGTATTCATTGAATATCAGGAATATCATGTCAACAACTAATTAAAATCTAATGGGTTTGAAATGACATGTATGTAATAGTTTGATGTAAAATATAATTCCAGTAGATTTATGATGAATTATTCCCAAATAATTCCATCATACATTTAGAAAGATTTGTTTCTCTTTCAAGCTATATGCATTAAGGTAATATACCTGACAAAATTTCATTCGATGGAAACAAAAAATTATGTCATATTATGTGTATTGGAAATGTTCTTCCCACTAAAATTGTTCGATATGAGGATTCACTTGGTGAGAGAGATTCAACTATGTGGTCCTGATCACTTTACATAGTTGTTACCCACAGAAGGGTATATAAATATTTTGAAAGAGTTTGTCAAAAATTGAAGGCGGTCATAAGGTTGTATTGTAGAGTGATATATTGTTGAGGAAGCCATTGAAGAATGTACTGACTACCTATCCATAATGGAAAACATTGGTCTACCATAATATTTTTAGACTGGGCAGCTTTTGGTTGAAGGAATTTATAGAATAGATGTTGTCGCATTCAATATTACTGATTGGGAGAATGACTACTTTTAAATTTTTCATAATAGTTTGAAGGCACCACATTAGTTAAATCCCATTATGAAATACGTTGGAATTTGAATCCATGAAGGGATGAAAGATGGATATAAAATACACATAATAAATATCATATAATATAGTATTAAGACTATATTTTTAACGAGTCAGATGGAAATATGGATTCAATTTTAGAATGACTTCGATGTCTAGACATAGAATCATGCGTGTATTACGTATTATCATATAATTTTTATGTAATTAATTGTTATATGTTCTATAAAATGACCATCATGAATGAAGTGCCATGAAAAATAGTGGAGTTACACTTATAGATAAATTGATGCATATTTCTTGCACTATGGATAGAAATACCATTTATACTAATATGTCATACATTAGCATCATCAAATAAATATAGGAGTTGGATTATACTACATTTAATGTATCAATTTTTTAATGAAAGTTGTTTGATTATAGGAGTGACATTAAAACAGATGAATTGGAATTCATGAAAGTGGATTTCTGGAAGAGAATAAACTTCTCAAGAAGAAAAGAACAACCATTTCATCAAGACCCCCAACCATCTATGAGGCCATCCATTCCCCTCAATGAGCTGTCCTAGTTGAGGTAATAAATATTATAATAATTGTTTCTATGAAATAGGAATCATACATACAGAAATAGATTTCCTATACAAATATTCTACATAGTGAAAATAGTTTTGATTTATATCTATATACACCTACCCATCCCCATATAGTGAGGGATATGGTGTTAAATATCCAAGACGACATGAGATCCCTCCACTTATCTAGTTTTCAACAATTAGAATGGTATTTTAGTTCATAACATAAACTCAATTTGAAATTTTGGACGTTAAAAAAATAATGGAAATGATAATCATTGTAAAATTGGATGTTAGAATATTTTTGAGGCTTTGGGACATGTAGGAATCTGACGCACCTCAATCTGACACATGGTGTGGCTGATATGACTCCATGTGCTTTTTTATTTAAAATTAACATTAATTTGAGTAAAAGACACAACTGACAAAATAAAGGCTAGGAAAACAAATATAGATTATTTTGATACTTTATGAAAATGATATTTATGTCATTGTTGACTTTTAGAAATCAAATTCACCTCAATTTGATACACGATGTGCCCAATATAAATCAAAGTCTCTATTATCAGTCTAAAATCAATATTTTAGATAAAAATGTGTCACTTTTTGAAAAATAAAAAAACATGATTGAATTATCTTGATAATTTACTACATCTGTACATAAAACATTTTTGATGTATACAAATCAGTCTCAAGTTAAACCAAAACATGATGTGACCTGTATGAGTCAATGTGTGTGTTATGAGTTTAAAATGACATTGTAGTAAAAAAGAAAAGTGACATACTAAAAACTAAAAGAATTCATTTATATTGTTTTTATAATTTTGGAAAATGATCCATAATTCATTTCAAATATATAAGAATTATCCACTCTTCAATCTAACACTCGTTGTGACCGGTATGACTCCAAGTGCGTCTTTTTATTTAAAATTGACACCAGCTTTAGTAAAATAGACAACTAACTACTCAAAACTAATAAAACACATTTAGAACATTTTATACTTTATTAGGAAAATATATAAGATATATTTTATATGTAGGAAATATTATCACCTTAGTATGATGCACTAATTGACCGGTATGACTCTAATTGTGTCTTTTTATTTAAAATTGCCATCACTTTTAGTATCGTGGAAAATTACCTACTCAAAATTGAGAAAATCAAATTGGATTGTTTTGATACTTTAGTTAAATGATTCATAATCCATTTGAGACATGTAAGATTCAGTTTCACCTCAATATGACATGTAGTGTGATTGGTATGGCTCCATGTATGTCTTTAAATTTAAAATTCACATCAGTTTTAGTAAAAAGAACAACAGACTGACTCAAAACTAATAAAATGAATTAATAATTATTTGATGATTTAGTAAAATGATCCATAATTAATTTTTTATGTGTATGAATAAACCTCACCTCATTACGACACATAGTGTGAATAATATGACTGCAAACATGTCTTTTTATTTTATATTAACATTAATTTTATTAAAAAGAACAAGAGACATACTAAATACTAAGAAAACACATTCAAACTATTTTGATATATTAGGAAAACAATTCATGATTCATTTGGGATGTGTATGAATCACCCTAATATAAATTAGAGACATATTGAGACCGTTATAAATTCAAGTTCATATTTTCATTTAGAATTTTCATCAATTTTTGAAAAAAGATCAACAAGCATAGTGAAAACTATGAAAATACATTCAGATTATTATTATAGTTATTAAAATGATCAGTATGTATTTTTTCACATTTATGAATCACCAGCAAATCAATATGGCACACAATGTGATAGATATGACTCTAAGTGTGTCTTTTAATTTAAAATAAACATCAATTTTACTAAAAATGACAATTGACCAACTCAAAACAATGAAAAAACATTCATATTATTTTAATACTTTATGGAAAGGACACATATGTCATTGGAGAATCTTAGAAATCATAAAAACCTCAATATAATGCATAGTGTTACTTGTATGACTCCATGTATATCTTTTTATTCATAATTTTACATCAATTTTAGTAAAAATAACATGTGACATACTATAACCCAAGAAAACACATTTAGATTATTTTGATACATTATGAAAATGATACATGAGTCATTTGTTATGTTTTTAAATCACCTCCACCTAAATCTAATGCATAGTGTGTTCGATTTGACCCCAAGTGCATCATTTTATTTAAAATTGATATCAATTTTAGAAAATCAAACAAGGGAAAAATTGAGAACTTAGAAAATTCATTCATATTGTAATTATACTTTATAAAAACAATCGATGAGACATTTTTGACATTTAGGAATAACCCTAACCTTAATTTTATGCCTGGTGTGACTGATATGACTCCATGTGTATCTTTTTATTTAAAACTGACATCAATTTTAGAAAAACAAATAACTAAACGACTAAAAACTGAAAAATATAATCAAATTGTTTTTATACATTATTTATATGATTCATAATTAATTTTAGACATGTAGTAATTATTCGCACCTCATTATGAGGAATGGTATGACTTTTATGACCCCAAGTGTGACTTTTTATTTAAAATTTATATTAATTTAAAAAAAAGAATATGTGACATAATAAAAACTAAAATAATGCATCCTTATTATTTAAATACATTAGGAAAATGATACATGAGTTATTTTTAATGTGTAGAAATCACTCGTACCTCAATCGGGCACATGATGTGACTAGTATGACTCCAATTAAATATTTTTATTTAAAATTTTCATCAATTTTTGCAAAAAGAAAAGGTGAAATTCTAAAAACTGAGAAAACAAATTTAGGTAATTTTTTTTACTTTTGGAAAATTATCCATGAGTAATTGTTTATCTGTAGGAATCATTCTCACCTCCATCCAATGAATAGTGTGACTGGTATGACTCCATGTGTGTCTTCTTATTTAAAATTGACATCAATTTTAGTAAAAGGGAATACCAGCCTACACAAAACTAGGAAAAGGAATTTGTACTGTTTTGATAATTTAAGGAAACAATCCATTTGTAATTTGGGATGTTTATGAGTCAATCAAACCTCAAAATCATGCTCAATGTGACCAGTATGACTCCAAGTGCACCTTTTTATTTAAATTTGACTTCAATTTTAGAAAAAATAACAAGTGGAATACTAAAAACTGAGTAAACACGCTCATATTATTATTTTTTAATTCAGGAAAATGATCCATGAGTCATTTTTGGTTTGTAAGAATCATTGGAACCTCAATATGAAGCACAGTGTGATCAGTATGACTCTATGTGCATATTTTTATTTAAAATTCCAATCAATTTTAGAAACAAATAACTAGTGACATACTAAAGACCATGAAATTGAATTCATACTATTTTGATACATTAAAAAAATGATCCATGAGTCATTTGTGAAGTTGATGAATCATGTACACCTCAGTTTGATGCATGATGTAAATGATATGACTCCAAGTGAATATTTTTATTTAAAATTCATATCAATTTTAGTAAAAACCAAAACATACATACTCAAAACAAGGAAAACATATTCGTATTGTTTGGTTAATTGAGGGAAAATATCCACATGTCATTTTATACATGTAAGAATTAGTCTACACTCAATTAGACACATGGTGTGACCAGTATAACTCCAAGTGTGTCTTTTTATTTAAAATTGACATTAATTTTAGAGAAAAGAATAAGTGACATACTAAAAATTGATAAAATTCATTTGAATTGTTTTTATACATTAGGAAAATGATTTATGAGTCATCTACAACATGAAGGAATCGTCTTCACCTCAATCTGACGTGCAATATTACTGATATGACACCAAGAGAATCTTTTTATTTAAAATCGCCATCAATTTTAGTAAAAAGGACAACTGACCTACTCAAAACAAAGAAATAATATTCATTTTCTTTTTATACTTTAGAAAAATGATACATGAGTCATTTGAGATTTATAGGAATCAGTCTCAACTTGATCTGATGCACGGTGTGACCAATATGTCATGAAGTTCCTGTTATCAGTTTAAAATTGATATTTTATATCAAAACGCTTGTCACTCACTAAAAACATAGAAGATGTTCTCCGATTCACTTGATAATTTAGGAAAGAAATATATAATTCATTTTTGATGTGTAGGAATATATATTTCAATAAACTAACACACGATGTGACTAACATGATTAAAATTTTATGTTTCTAGTTTGAGATAACATTTTAGTAAAAAACACAAGTGACATACTAAAAAGAGAGAAAACACAATTGGATTTTATTGATACAGTAGTAAAAATACCAATAAGTAATTTTCAACATGTTAGAATCAGTCACACTACAATTCCATTCATGGTGGGACCAATGTAACTTCTAGTGTTTCTTTATTAAAAAATGTAATTAATTTTCTTAAAAATGAATTTACATACTCAAAACTAAGAAAACACATTTGAATTGTTTTGATAATTTAGTAAAATGATCCATAAATAATTTTTTACATGTTGAAATCAACCGCACCTGATTACAATGTATGGTATGACCAGTATGACTCCAAGTGTGTATTTCTATTTAATTTTGAAATTTTTATATATATTCATTTTGTATTAATGATTATTTTATTTATTTATAATATTACTAACATGAAATTTTTTTCTAATATAGGTGGACTATTTTTCTCAGGTTGATGTGATTTTTTAGGAAATGGATACCTTTATTGGACATTTTTGAGATGGGATCAAGGGTACTAAATACGATGAAACATTAATGTTTTTAAATATTTGTGGACAATAATTGGAAATATATTTATACAAAACATTGTTTGATAATTAAAAATTAATTTTTTCATTCATGATGTAAATTTTATTTTAATTAAATTATATATTTTGTGTATATGTTAGGTTTCGACATTGTACTGTTATACAAACCGTACACTGAAGTAAGTGGGGCCTTTATCAATGCTAAATTAGTACTAATAAATGGGACCCCCTTTTACAGTGCTAAGTTTACAAATATTTTTTGTGGTATTAAATGATTTTATACATGTTATTAAAGGGAATATTTATAGTAGTTTTATAATAAAATATATTAGATTCCTTAGAATAAAACGCATGGTATCTTCATTGATTTATTCTTTGGAATATGTTTTTATATAAACATTGTATTAATTAATTTTTTAACAATAATAAATTTTAAAATATGTTTTTAAAATAATAATAATTATTTATTTATCTATATTATGGCATTTTTTATATTAATAATTTTACTTATACACATAAATCTGATTTTTTTTGTTGGGGAACTGAATACTAGATTCACCAGTTCCATGAGACCTTTTCTCAACTTGAAAAAAGCATAGAGAAAATTATCATTTCTCATGACATTTTTATCATTAAAAATGGTGATAATTTGTTATCAAAATGAATTATTATTTCTTTCTGAAGAGGCCATTTTGACCCCTCACACATGGATATTCCATTATAATTCATGTTATATATATTTTTAAAATATTATATAAATAATAATAATTTATTTATATATATGGATATAGGTTACTCATCTAAGGTAACCAAACTCGAAACAATTAATAATCAGATAATAATTTTAAAAGAAGAACTAGTTTTGATACCCTATTATTGAATATCCATTATCATACATATCTTATTCCTTTTCACTAATCCATTATACACCATTTCAATAATTCAATAAAAATATCATGGAAATAAATGGTAATTTCTTTTTAAATTATGTAAATATGATTGTGGAAATATGTGGTGTCTGAAGTAGGGATGGGAAAAAAGTGAGGAAAATACAATTTAAGAATAACTGAAGATAAAATTAAAGTTGATTTAGATGCATAAATGTCTTGTTTATCAAAATCTCATGTTATTAAAAATCGAATGCATTCAGTTGATATTTAAGGTAATTAAGATGATTATTTTTAAAGATAAATAATTTTTTTAAACAAAATAGATGAGTTTTTTTTTGTACAGATGAGATTTATAAAATAATTAAAATATATTATTTTTAAAAAAAATGAATATTTAAAAAAAATATAATTAATTTTTTTATAAACATAAAAAATGAATAATTTCTTGAAAAAACTAAATTTTTTATATATAAAAATTAAATTACGATCACGATAGAAATTTATTATCATCTCAAAATAGTCATTTGTTTTAAATTAAAAACAACATTAATTTTATATGGTATTATTCTTCTAAATTGGTATTAATATTTTTTTTGTAAATTCTGTTCTATGAAATCTTTTTTTAATGTCTAAAAAGGTGATACTTAATTATTAACCTTGGAATTTATTTTAAAAAACGATAACAAAATTGTTCATTTTTCAAATTAAATAAAATTTTTAATTTCTATAAACACATAAACTGTTTTTTCAATAAATAAATCAATAGTGAAATTGGATTTTAAAATTTAATAGTGAATTCAATTATGATTTTCATGGAACATTTAAATAAAAAGTTATAATGAAACATTTAAGAAGAAAATTCAGAATGGAAAAAAATATGGAAAATTATTTTTGAAGATTTCAAAAAATATTTTCATGAAAATATTCACTTGAAATTTTTTTATTATTTGAATTAAACTTTCAAATAAAATTTTATAAATATAAAATTTCATTTTAATTGTTTACTGCAAATTTTTTAGGAAATATTTTGGTTAGAAATTTATGAGGTAAATTGTATTGTAAAATCCCATTGGTAAATTACAATGAATATTTTTAGTTCAATTTTAAATTAAAATATTTCAATGGATGATTCTAATAGAATATCTTAATGAAATTTTTCAATATAAAATTCCTTGGAATATTTGGGTATAATTTTGTAGTAAATGTTTCCATTAAATTTTTTTACTAGAATATTTAATCAAGTCATAAAACATGGAAAAATTAAATTAAATTTTATCATATTTTTCAATATATCATAACCTATGTGGCTTCCCAATAATTCAATAGATCAATTAATTATAGTTAATTTTAACTTATGAAATGTTGAAAAGTTCTACGGAATTGAGGTTTTCATGAATTTTAGTAAAAAAATAAAAAAAATGGTAAGTGTCCCTTGATTTTCAACCGCCATGTCTCTCAAGGAATGTGATATGGATCATTAATTCCTCAATTTTTACATATTGAAACAAGTATTGTAGGATTACACATAGGATTTGTTTGATTAATGATGTTGATTACCGCAGACTGCTCAAAACCAAAAAAATTGTTTTTGATGTAAGATCTGAAATAAGTCATGGAATAACATCAACAAGGAAATGCGATAACTAGATTTAGATCCTCTTTAAAATTATTCCCATTACATAAAAATTAATATTCATGATTTTTTTCTTTTTTATATCATCAAATGAAATGATATATATGAGCATTCATTAAATGGATGCAGAGAGAGGGGAATCTCACATCTCAAATGATCACATGATTTTGTTTATACATAAAAGAAATAGAATTCATGGTCCCTTGATTTGTATTTTGGAAAACCTTAAAAATGAAACAAAAAAGTGTAGAAATTACAGAACAACATTTGAAAATAATATAAATTAAATTATCATTCCTTGAAGTATACACAATATGCTCAATAATGCAACATGTAACACACACTATATTAATCATGTTATTGATTAGAATCACATGGCATTAAAGAATAATAAAATTTTGAAAGTAAGGTAATAATATTTAGATACCTATACCCTAGGACATTATAGTATTTTAAATGATCCATGGGGGGGTTTTAATGATAAATTTTACAAGTTGGCTCCATGAAAAGTCAAAATTCTATGGGCGTAAGTGAGTTGTTGAAGACATATTTTTCCACTCCATTGATTCTAATAGAAGACTAATATATATTAATAAATTTATATTTATTTTTTTTTGGAGACTTTGGGATTTGAATTATATTTCCAAATCTGGTGGAATCAATCCAATTGGATCTTGTTAGCCCATTTTATGTCCCAAACACTATAGGTGGGTCCAATTCTCTCATTCATATTTTCTTTTCTTCATGGACCTTCATTTTTCCACTATTCTTGGTTCTATACTGTAGCATAGTTAGATTAATTCAATCTACATAACCATATAATACAAAAAAAATAAATTTATATGTTTTAATTAGTGTAGTTAATGTTATAATAGAAATACCAAACTACTATCATGTTGGAACATTATGAGAAAAGATCCTTTTTTTATTTTTTCCCGAAACCACATTATCATCCAAATTTATTCATTAAACGAATAAAAAATTATCGGTATATATGTAAAATATATTTTAAGAATTATTACTCATAAAATCCATCTCACTTAATATTTTCACACTGAAAAAAAATCATATATCCAAATCAAATTTCAAAACTAAATAAAAAACCAGAAAATTTGTGAGATAATTTTCAATGTTAAATCCATTATATATCCTTTATTAAAAAAAATTTCATTTCATTTTCCTTCTCTAACATTCAAATATTTTCAACAAAATTTAATAACCTATGAAAAATATTTCATACTACACTAATACAAAATTTATATCACCCATCTCTCATGTGTGAAATTTATGAAAAAATTTCTCATCTCATAATCATGAAATTCATACCATAGACTTGTTAAAATCCAAAATCTCTACACAAGAGAAAACACTTGTGCCAATAATGAGTATTTTAATGTTTGTGCATTAGGTCTTAGTGTTTTTGTGTATGAATTTAAAAAATAAGGTTATATTGAGGATGTTTTATCATAGAATAAAATTCATTATCAGTCATACAAGAAAAGGTAAATTCCTTTTGCAAAGTACCCAAACATTAATCACCCTACCCGATTCCACCATTCCAAGAAGATGTCACAAGTCATAATATGTAATTTGGAAGGAAATATTATTCATATTTTTGTTCATTATTTTTTATATTTTTTAGGGAAGGTAAAGGAAAATAAATACATTGAAAAAATAGTGAGTTAGACCCTTTTCTTTAGTTGAGGAACAAGATTCATGAAATTTATTATGATAAAGGATTAAATTAACATTCTATCTCTATCTACACACACATATATATATATATATACTAAGAGGAGAAAAATGAATTATAGTGATACATACATGACTTTTAGTCATTTCAATAATTGTCAACTCCACCCCAGACTTCCATAAAATATAATTACTCCACATTATAAAACATGAATCACCTCAATTCTCCCACACTTATTTTAACTATATACATACATTAAATTCAATATTGAGAGAAGTCAGTGGAGATAAGTGTGTAATGTAGGAAACCTTTATGAAACTCCATAACTACTAGTTGATTCTGAGGGATAATGTAAGGGTAGATCTAAAAATTGGTTAAAAACGATGGCACTTTCCAAATAAGTCCCTGAATCACACTAACACATTTATTAGTTATCACAAGAATTTATAAAGTATAAAACCATGTTATAAATGAAAAATAACAATATGAGTTAAATCAATAATATATTGTACTGGTAGAAGTATAAAAAAATTATTTGTAGTACCTCCTAATGTAAGGAAATTAACATTTTTCAGTGCTAATGAGGCATGGGTTTTAAAAACAAATTAAAATCTTTTTTTTTGAAAATTAAAAAAATAAAAAATGATGCTACATAAACATTCATTTGATTCCATAGTAAAAAAACAAATGAATTTCTTCATAACTGACTGAAGAATGTAAAATTATTTTTCAATATTTAATTTCAACCCAGTGTTGTTTTTTTAGACACACACACAAACAAAATAATCAAAAAAACAAGGGAAAATAATAATATTTAAATCAAAATGAATCAACACCAAAATTAAAACTCACAACCATATGATAACCCCCTCCACACTAAAATTTTGTATAGTACACAATAAAAGGTAATTTATAATTATAATGTGTTTCATTTTAAAGAAGAAAAAAATAAATATATTTTCATGGAAACGTAGAAAATGGTCATCTAATTGATAAGTAGAATGGTGGAGAGAATCTTCCTACACCCCTTGACTTGTGGAATAATTATCAAAGGGATTATATATTTTTATCATTAACCATGATGTAAGAATTTTATAATTCATTCTGAATCTTTATAACATCATATAAAAAACATGGGAAATTATATATGGTCCTAACCAAAGGGAAACAATATTACTAGGAATAAACATTATCCTTGAGTTTCATAGGAGGAATTTATCTCCCACTTTTAACCCCTTGTGAAAAATTTCTTGTTATGTGCCTCCTTTTTAATCTACATATATATTATAAAATCATCATAGGAAATCCACTAGATATCCTAATGATTTTAAAATTTTATATCTCACTGAGAACCTCTATATAAAACAATTACATTACATTATTTTATAGCCTAATATTCATAGTGATCAACCTAAATATTAAAGAGAAATCATATACAAACACTATTCAAAATGGATACATATCTATGAGAGTTTTAAAATTCAAACAATGTGCCCACAATAAATCATCTAATAGAGAACTCCAATATTTTCTATTAGGCTAAGCTATTTTTTTCATTTTATATCCTCCTTATAAGACTCAAGTACATATCCATTAGTTTTAGGATCATATGGTATATAAACATAGTGTGAAACCAAATTATTTATAATAGTTTTTAGACTGTTTGATTAAAAATTTGAGACACTTGGTCACTAAAAAATCATTGTGGTAAACCAACCCTTTAAAAGATGTGGTGTATTATAATGTTTACAATGACTTGGGAGTCATCTATCATTGTTTCATTTTCCTCCACCCATTTTAAGACATAATCAAATACAAGAATATTATACACAAACCCAAAATAACTAGGAAAATTTCCCATGAATTCAGCACCCCATAAACTATGTATCTCACAAAAAAGGCACGGGGTGTTGAGAAATTTCAATTATATTGGACAAAATTAATGTAAATTGAAACTGTGAGAAAGACTTAAAAAATTTATGAACATATGGAAATGATGTTGGAAAATTAATACCAAATTCAATGACATTAATTTAGATCCTTAAGGACTAAATAAACCCCTAAATTATAGTGTTTAGTATAATGTGATTACAGACATGAAATCATGGTGTGGTACACATCAATTTCTGACTTAGTCATTACAGATATTCCATAAATAGGGGTCATAAAAAATATAATAAAAATAATTGTCCCTAATACCATGTACTTGGAATTTATTAAATTTAAAAGGTTCTTGTGATGTAGCTAAAAAATATCTGCAAGTTATAAAACCATTGGATAGTATTATGAACAATGTAAAATTTCTTCTTGGGGTTGGTTTTATGAAATGATGATTAATTAGATAAAAAAATTCAATGTCAAGGGGAATTAAGATAATATATACAAAAACAAAATTTCAATATCTCCATTTTTATTTAATTTTTATATCAAACACCTAAAGTATGAGTATCGAATGAATAAGGAATTGTTTAGAATTGGGTTTCGTTAATAAATATTTAATAACAACGTGTTCAGAAAACACCACATCTTTAGACCCAATGAGTTATTAATGATTTTTTTAAACGACCACTATGGTATGGGATACATTTTCAAACATGGTATAATTATATTTTAAAAATTATATTGTGTTTTATATGTACAAAATGATATAATAGGAATAGACATTCCTTTGTGAAAGTAAATACCCAACAATATCATTGGAGGTATAACCGATGATTTCAAAGGGTAGATCCCACCTTAGTGGTTGGATGGTTGGTGGTGAAGTGAGACACTTTTTCAATCCACAAATTTTTATTTTAAAATTTTCATAAAAATATTGTTTTTATAATATTGAAAAAATAGAGACAATACTAGTGAAATTTTACTAAAATATTTAATTAATGAATGATAAAAACTAGAGTGTCCCAAAAATGAATGTAAATCCCAAACAAAAATAGGCTAGGTTAATGAAGAAATTTTTTTACATGGCTTCTAGAAATAAATTATTTATTATTTATGATTAACTGTGATCATTATTTTGAATATTAATAATTTTCTTATCATATAATTCTTATTCTCCTATGTGACATTGTATGTGATAATGACCTAAGAGTAATTGGAACACTAACCGGTCATAACAGTTCATCGATATGATGAGAATCTAGAAGTATCATGGATGTATTCTTAAATATATGTTATATATCTAGATGATATCATTTTATTGGGAAAATGAGATAGGGTAATAGGGGTTGGGAATCATGGGTCTTTGAGACACTTTCTCATGGGGTATTCCCTTCGTAATCTTCATAGTGGGAGATTACGAGAACATGACCCACTAGTAGGGAATCAAAAATTATATGTGTCATTGGATATTCCAATTTATGGATGTTTGTATTAACATTTAGACAATAATAATGTTGTTAATTCATTTCACGAGTCATATTATTTGTTTTATTAACAAAACCCATGATGGAAAACGCTTGTGGTGAGGTAAGATATGTTGAGTGTGTCAAAAGTGATATTACATCAATAAATATTAAGACAGATGATTTTACCCTTCCATTCTATAATGAAATATAATATACTAGGTCCTTGGATGGGAATGAAATAGGCAAATAAAATCCAGGACCATGGTATTTTGTGGGTAGGTATATTTTTAGATATTTAAAGAAGGATACATTGAGCATATAGTTTGATGATACTAACATACAAGATGGTTGTTTAGAGATATCATGATAAAGATATTATATTCCTCAATGAGTGTTCATATGAGGATGCATGTCATTGAAACATTATCATCCTTATTTATGGGTTTCCCAACATGTTTCTAGATGTTATCATTGTATATAGCTAGTTCTTCTTAATTCCACTGAGAAAGAGTCCTAAAGGGTCATATACTAAGTGTATCTAAAATCTCAAAAAAAATTCTATTTTGAATTTTACAAGATATAGTTAATATTAATACATTTTTTTAATAATTAGTCAAGGTTGGTAGATTTCTATTATTTGAAGAAGATTTATTTGGAAGAATAAATATGTGAGTTAAATATTCATAAATATTTATTACCAAGATTTTTTGAATATACTATGTATTATATTTATCATTGAATAATTAAGTAAGACAATTTATTAAATAAATAGTCATTATTCGAGGTTTGGTAAATACCTAGGAGGATAAATAGACCAAGGGTAATGGTGTATTTGGAAATGATATATTAAATATCATTTAAATAACTGTTAATTTATTTATTTTTAAAATAATATTTATTTATCCACACATACTGCACATGCCAATAAAGTGATATTATTATTAATATTATTAGTAAACATGGGGTTCTCCAGGTTTTAAGGAATTGGGTAAGGTTTTATGTAAAATTAATTACTCTAAACTAGATTTATAAATACCTAGTTATATAACTTTGCAATGTGAGTTGATTATCGTCAAAAACAAAAATAGATAGAATTCTCTCTTTCCCTAACATAGAAACCTCTCAAGATCATGCAAATTTACTAAAGTGATAATCATCCCAAAATATCATAAACTTATGAGAGAACCCAAATAATCTTATTTCCATGAAGATATTTCTGATCTAGTCAACAACAATTATGCAAGCAATTTGGATCATCCATTAAAACACCCCACAATTCTATGCTGGCGTTTAGTGATTTGGGAGCACGTGTTGATCACCACCAATGGGATCTTAAACTTGAATTCTATACTTCAATGATGATACGATGAGATTATCCAACCACGTCATCAATGAAGAAATAATTAAACTTCAAGGTAAGTATAAATATATATATAAATTAGTTATAAATTATATGTGATAATTCTTCCTTTTTGGGATCAGATTTTATATGAGTATTAAAATTGGAAATAATTCCACTTTTCATGACTTTATTTGTAATTAAAATATAATATTATTCATCGATTATGAAGAATCACTTATTTTTATATTCCCAATACCTAATTATGATGCACCAAAAACCTTATATTGGTATCATAGTTTTCATAAAAGTAATTTATAATCATTTATAATCATGGTTGATGATATGAATTTGTGGCTATTTTTCATTTCTGTATTATTTTTTCTTAAATTACAATATCAAAATATCATATTCCCTTTCATCGTTCTCTCCAATATAACCAAGAAGAGGTTAAATCATCATTAATAAAATTTTAAAGGATCTATTAGAAGGTTCCCTAGGTTCGGGATGGATAACAAATGACTACACAATGTGTAGCTTGTTGGTAGACATCGTGTACCCATGTTAATTTCCCTAGGACAACTCCTAAATTAATTTGGGATTTCATGAATTAATTCCACACATATAGTGTAAAATAAAAACCACATGTTGACTATACCAAGATAAAACATAGTTTTCTTAACTATATCATATGCAATCTGATTACACAACATATATCCCATGTGTTTTCATCATAGAATGCATTGGTTCCATGATGTGATATTAATTTATGAAATGACATGGGGAATAACAAGCCATGAAACATTGAGTTCACATGGTTGGTATTTTTTTACATTTTGTGTACCTCATATATTTATATGTCTTGAATAACAATCCCATTGCTTAATCGCAACCCATAGACTTGGGGAGAATATGTAACAAGACATATAGACCAAGTACATGTTTTCCAACCCATTGTACCTTATATGATTAATTTAACATTGTTTCCTCTAGAAATGGTGATTACGTTGTTTGTTTAAGGTTCAAAAATTCCAATCATTTTCTAATGGGTTTATTCATAGAACCAGAAATATCCAATGATTCTATATCTATTTGGACTTACTTTCCAGAGGTAGGTTCTCATTAATTGTGGACTGATGAGGCTTAAGAATTTTCATTGGTTGATAGGATGGGTGGTCGGACTCATCACACCTTTTTTGGGGGATTTATTGTCTACTCTGGGACTCTCTTTATAGATTTTAGTTATGTTCATGAATCCTTATTAAATTACAAAGTATGAAAATGAGTTTTCCATTAGATCTGACAATCAATGATTAATATGTATGAGATTTAGAGAATATTTTATATGTATTTTAGGTTCTTCATCGATAGCGAATCATCTGTATTTGTTAGAGATTCTTAGTCAATGGTATTGTTCAACACATTATATAGAAATTTCTTGGTCATTATGATAACCATACTGTTTTGAAATACACTCAGTGGGGAACTTGAGGTTTATTGTCATTTAGAAGGACCTAGATTATTTTAGAGTTGGGATTTTACCCGAAGATGGTCTACCTACATATCCTTGTTAGAAATGGAATCAGAGCCCATGTAGTTTGAGTGAAGATGTATGAGTTTTATGCATGATTGATGGCCCACAAAAAGATGTCATAATTACATTTATGCTCTAAGATCATTTGAGTCATGCTCAGTGTGAGAAACAAGAGGTATTAGTAAAACCTGACAATTGTTCCATGAAAGATGCAATCATAAGAATTAATGTGGTGCTTATGTATGTATGACTGCCCAGATATATGAGGATTGGGATTTACATAATGGAAGAAACCCAAGAAAAAGGTCCATAAAGGTATATTTTCTTTTTGGAGATTTGGATACTTAACATAGGGCTTACTCCTGATAAGGATACCCAAAATTAGAGGGGACTTAAGATTGTGTTTTATTCCTGAGAAGGAAGCCCAAATCAAAATAAATTAATATTGGGGCTTACTCATAAAAAGGAGGCCCAAATTAGGAGGAATTGAGCCTTTGGGGATTACTCATGAGGATGATGCCCAAGTTTAAAGAAAATTATGATTGGGGATTACTTCTAAGGAGGATTACCATATTAAGGGAATTTGAGATTGGGGCATACTCCTGAGGAGGATTCCCATATTAAGGGAATTTGGACTGGGACTTATTCCTAAAAAGGAGGCCCAGGTTAGGAAACATGGGGCATACTCCTAAGGAGGATTCCCATATTAAAGATCTTCTCATATTAAAGGATGTGGGTGAATGAATGAAATCTCTCACCTTAGTGACATAAAGATATGTAAATCACTTAGGTTTTGAGAGAAGTTCCACAAAATTCTTTTTAGATAAGGAAGGAAACAAAGGAACCATGCCAAAAATTGATTTGAAGAGGGCTTTGAAGGATAAAACTGGAATAGTAGAGGTGGATTTGATGAAAAGAGTTGAATAAACAGGAGGGGAACCCAAAAAGAGGTAGGCCTGCAAGTCATGTTGGGGCACACAAGTACTATTTGTGCATGTATACTTGCACGACACATGTGTACTTGCGCGATGGTTAACCCATAGGGTAATACTTGGGAGATACATGGCTCAAGACCTTATTATTATCCCTAAAGGCTTCAAAAAGTGTGGCGTGCAAGTTTCGTTGAAGGGATAAGGTGGCGCGCAAGTGTCTTCATTTCCCTTAAGGTTTAGACACATAGGTGGACAAGTGATTATGAATTTCAACACTTAGGACCTGTTTCCCCCCTTTATATCTTCCATTCCAGTTAAGAAATTACCTTAGAAGTGTTCAAAAGGCTTCATGTTGAGACTAGGGTGCTGAGAGATTAAATCTGACATTTGGAAATTTTCATCCTTGAAATGAGGGGGGCCCACAAGGGGTATTTATAGGCTACTGATGACCTTCGGTGAAAATCAAATAGGGCGTTCAAGTCACCTGTGCGACCAATATGTGGCGTGAAAGTATTCTTGCGCGACCATGATGAAACTTGTGTGGCCCATCTTTAAACAAATCCTTGTTCATGCCTTTGTAAATTTTTTATGATTCTTCAAAAGATAAATCTCTTTATGCTAAGGTATTTTTATTTTTCATTCGTTAGACTCTGTGATGTAATGGAGCATAAAAAAAAGTCCCTCCTCAGAGTTGGATCCGAGAGGAAGGAGGATTTGACTCTGAGGTAAAGGAGAAAACCAAGGAACTATGGTGCACAGGTTTTGAGAGCGCAAGTGGAGGTGCGCAGGTGAGATCCATGAATGGTACAATGCTCTAGGTACAACCGTGGCCTATAAATATGTGGCCATTCTCACAAAAAGCATATAGATTTCAAACCTTCTATCTCTTTTCACACAGGTTTCTCTCATCGTGCATGTGTCTTGATTTTCCGCGGTTCATTTCTTCTGTTTGTGTCACACTTCTACAGAGGTAGTTTGACTTGCGTGGTGATACCTTCATTACCAACATTGCATGACACAATTACACTTTCATGCCAACATTGGACTTGCATGCCTTAATGCCTTAGGTATTTTTTTCACTTTTCTTCACAAATTTTATTAAAAATGGACTTACTTAAGAGTTAATTATTCGACCTTTGTGCAGATTAAATGGCTTCCAAATGAATTGCAATGACTGATGAGCTGGCCAGCAAGAGTATTGATGATATGATGAACGTTGTTGGCCATGATTATTATAATATCTGTGACGGAACTCTCCCAGATCTAGCCAAGTATTTGAAGAAGTATCATCGTAATTTGCTAGAAAGTATTTACCTGCCTCTGTATGGGCATGGTCATCTACAAGAAGTCAATATTCCGGAGCCAAATAAATATCTCCCGCATTATTTGTTTCAGACATACACCAATTGTTCTTTAGAAAATTTCTCAATTGGAGGAACATTTTTAAATACTGGAATAGTGGAGAAGTCCTACTTAATTAATCATAACCCTTGTGCCCCAGATCTGAAACCTCACAAGCCTAAGCTGCAACCACATTGTTATCCTTCAATCTTCCGAAATTCTTAGATGGATCAATCCAAAGGCTGGAAGAATAGTTGGGGCTTCTATCCTGGAGGAGGTGCGAAGCCGACTTGGATGTGGGAATATTGGGTGCGATAAACCTGTGAAAAATTTGTCAAGGATCTGAAATGATCTGCAATATATGAAGCCATCTGGGCTGGGTAGGCATACGTTTATAGGAATGATAACTTTGTGTCGGAGCTAATCATCCACTGGTGCACAGAAACCAATTCCTTCAATTTGTATCATGGAGAAGTAGGCATCAGTTTTGGGGATTTCTACACGATCTTGGGGGATCCAATTTTAGGTGATATATATGATGAATTCATCCCTCCAAAGGGGACTTGGAATGATTCAGAGATGACTCCGGCTTTGGCTTGGAAATTATTGAAAATTTTCTAAAAGATCAATAATGCCAAGACCTCCAAAACTCAGTCTAGAAAGGATATTCATTGAGAGGAGTGGTTGGATATGTTTCTTATCAGGAAGGAGGGGAAGGGGTCCACCTGTACTCGTCCTAGTATCTACCCCAGAATAGAGAAGAGGGGTGCATCTGGCATATTCTGGCCGACTCTAGAAGCGGGAAAATTTGAGAAGTGGGGGTACGATGTGGATCAGAGAATCCCAGAAAAGACCCATCTGGAAAATTCTTAGCCTTGTGGCTCAAAGTTTATCTTCTTCCAATCAGGGATTCTAAGGGAGGAGATAGGCCAAGGAACTTCATTATGGTAGCCAAGTTGGTTGAGAGGAAAATGTTTGTGTTGGACACCACCATTTTGGCGAAGATTCACATGATCTTACTTTATGTATTTATGTATAAGTCTCCTTTGATAATAGTGGGACCATTCCATGTTTTGTGGGGATGGATCACCACTAATTTCCGGACATATGCTGTATAGAATGGAGTACAGGTTCCTAGAAGTACTTTCATGCCATCAGTGCAGGAATTTTCTGGAATTTCTTCATTAGATCTCAACACCTATGATATGAAGGTGAGGCTGATCGTGTTCACGGAATTCCATTTATTTCCTTATGGAAACCCTCTAATGGGGTGGTTTGTTGATGATGGAACATCCGTCCTGGAACTAAGGTCATACATGCTAGCTTGTAGAGATGGTGTATTGGCCACCAGGATTGATAGAGAGATTATATGTGAGGCCTATGCTCCATACAGATTTGCACACCAATTCAAGTGTCTGCAGCAGACTATTTTATCCCCTCCTGTACATGTCAGGTCAGAGAAACATCTGATGGTTTGCCAAAAAATATGGTTGCTGACATATATCGAGAAGAAAATGGCAGTTTTTGATCTGCCAGTTGCTAAAGCGGTGAGTAACTTGACTACATGGTATGCCGAGAACTGGGTAGCATCAAACACTAAAGGGGTACTGAATCATTCGGTTCATCAGGTGGGGAAAAGGAAGAGAAATTTCAAGAATTAAACCCTTCATCTAGAGGGTGACTCTTCTACACCTGGAGCTGATTCACTAGGTTCCTCACCCAGGGTTGACTCGTCGGATTCTCAAGATGGAGATAATGAGGCACGAAATGTGTCAAAGTAGTCTCGGTCCATATATAATCCTCCTGTAATAATCACAAGACCCACTCCATCAACTCCTAGTGAGTTACTTCATTGAGGCAATTTAATATCCATTACTTTATAGAGGGAAAATTTTCATTTTCTTATTCTCTATCTGTGATTGCAGGAGCTGAGAAGAAGCCGAATTCCATGATTTTAGGACCCTCCTCGCTACCTTTTGGTAGACATGATGAATATCTATGACCAGATGTTGTCCAAACATGGCAGAGTTTATATTGCGATGCTGAAACTGCCTGGATGGATCTGTGAGAGGGGATACACATCCCTGGAATAGGGAATCTTCATTCCACTACCGATATCTATTTTGAGGATAACTGCGATAAAGTGTGGGCTTACATTATAAAGCTAGAGATGATCATATATGCCACCAATGATTCCATTCCTATTACCAAGAGGGTGAAGGAAATGATAGATCGTGGCACCACTGAGGGGACTGGTGCTTTCGGAGATGACGAGTGGCACGATTATGTGGCTCTTGAAGATGTAAGTATATTTCCTTATTTTCTTGGAAACATGATTTTATTTGAAGCTTTGTTATTCAAGGAAGTTACATTCTTCTCCCGCATCTTGCAAAGAAATGGAACTACTGAGGTTCCTTCACCATAGAATAGACCTTGTGGTACTGCCATCAGGGATAATGAATCTCCTCATGAGCCGGGTGAAATATCTCCCAGCCAGCAATCCATGGACGAGGAGTTAGACATGGCTCTTTATTCTCCAATTCCTGTATTTGGAGATGATGATTTCATCACTCCCAAAAAAATGAAGAAGAAATGGTGTCGAAGGAAGAAGTCCACAGCTAAATGCTTCATCAGTAGTGGTAAGTCCTTCAGATAGTCATGAGTCTTAACCCATGAAAATATTGATCATACTTATTGGGATTGCAGGGGATTCTTCAATTTCCCCTTTGAGGGAGAGGACTGACCATCCTATGAGAACAATGGATGGTGCTGGTGAACAGTCACAAATTCATGCTGACATGGCTTCTCCTGAAGAAGAGCCAACATCGGTTCCCTGTGCTGCTCTTACTGCTACTACAAGGAGAGAAGATCCTAATTTTTGTAATTTACAATGATTCATAAAATATTGAATGAAAACATCAACTAACTTACATTCTATGATACTTTAGGTTCAACACCTGCACCAGAATATTTGGCGGCCACTGCAAATGATGCCGTAATTTTATCTGGAGAAACTATCTGGGATCAGAGGCTCAAAGATGATGGTTTCCAAGAAGATACATTGAATACTCCCACTGGTGAGAATAACTAGGAATCTTAGATATCTTTGGATGAATTGATGAAACTTTTCACATATTTTGAAGACTTTTTAGATCATGTTAAATAACCATGTAATTTAGATGATTTTATAAGTGAGTGTTATACTTCATCCTATTAAAATAACTTCTTATGACATCTCTGACCATGATTGGTTAAAATGTTCTATTCCATATGAGCAAGATGCAGAACTGCCAAAGACTAAAGGGGGTATGGGAAACTCTACTATTGCAGAGAAACTAGCTCAAGTGGAGATGAACCCGATAGAGCTTCCTTAAACTCATCTTGAAAATCATGTTGAAGCTAGGAATGACGGGTAGGAGCCTTATCAGGCTATTGATCTACCGTTGGGTAAGAGATAACAATATTTCTGTTTGTACTGAATTTTCAGGACAACTTAATAAACTTTTGTTATCCTTTGAAATTAACCAAAAATTTCAATTGACTATGCAGTGCCGTCAATTTCAGTGGCCAGATCTGGAGGTGAAACCTCAACATACACCCCATCGGGAATAGAATGTGAGGTAACAAGGTTCAGGGGGGAAGGAGCAGAACATGAAACTTCTCTAAGTGCATTAATCCCAGATTATATTCCCCCCTGTGATAGGGATGTTGAATTAGACCTGGAGGTACAAATGGCGCTCCAGTTTTCATGACACAAGGCATAACAGAACATATGGAAGATCATATCTGAAGTTCCTCTAGAAGATATATATTCTAAGATCCCATGACTATCATCCATGTTCATCATGCTGGGACTTGGAAGTTTTAGATATCAAAAGATCCATTCCGCGGTGAAACAATTCATTTTAAGGAGGGAGCAGGGGAAGCGGTACCGTCAAGACTTGACCAGAGTGAGGCTATTGTCCAATATCAGCAAATTTGAGGTTGCAGTGTCCCGAGATGAGGCTAATAATGCTGCCAAGTTGAAGGAGCTAAAGCAGAAAATCAAGGAGAAAGTTGTCAAGAAAATGCACCTTCAGCAACAGTTAGATGCTGTTACTGGGGAACTTGACCACCTTAACAATTAACTATAAGTAGTTCAAACAAATGGTATGAAATCCATCGTTGAATCCAAGAAATCACTCCATCAAGCTGAAAAGAGTGAAGCTGGTCGAGTGCATGAACTTTAAGTGGCTGCTGATGAAGCTCGGGATGCTATAAATCAAATGAAGAGTTATGTTGAAAGCCTCTTGTAATCCTTGAAAAATAGAAGAGACTCCAGTCTATGGATTTCCTTATAACTCTTGGCATCAATGAAAAACACTTTCATATTCAATCATTTGGGCATGTATTCTTTTTCTACCTGCTTAAAATTTTTACATAAGCCAATGGTCCTAGTAATAATAGTTTGATTTTTTCTACGATAATTATAAATTACCCTACAAACATTGAATCTTTTTATTGCTCAATATTACCTAAATCATACAAAATTTATGTTTAGTGAGCTGGGACTTGAATTTTGTTCAGAGTTCCCTTGTATTTTGTGGGCAGTTTAAAATCATGCACGTCGGACATAAAAAGGATAATGTTTAAGGTCGAATAGATTTCACCGAATGGATTAAAATTGACTCAATTCCATGATAATTTATCTGCAAACATATTACCACACTCAAGTATGGGGGAAAACATGTAAAATATGACTTAAGAAATTTTCAATCTGAGGAATGATTTGAAAAAAATGGATAAGAGACATTAGAAGAATTATTTCTTAAGAGTGAAGTTACCATTATTTAACAAACCCATTAGTGGGTTGAATTATGTAGGGATACCTAAGGGAATTGGCTGCATAGTCAAATAATAGCATCATTTTGCTAATAGGTTTGTTATGTAGACTGATTATGCAAGGCCTCCTAAGGGCACATGCTGCATAGTCAAGAAAAATAAATCTCAGAAATTTTACTTTTCTATTGCTAAAAAGCCAGTGAAAGTTTATGAAGATTCAAATTATCGAAAGCATAGAGTCTGCTGTATGGAGAGAGGTACTTGAATATTGAGAGGATATTTCCCATCAATATTTTCTAAGAATTGGATGAATTTCACTCCTGTGAAGGTTTGACCCAAACGTAGAGAAAGGAAATATAAACCATAGACTTGAATACTTTCAGATCATGAAAAAGAGTATGGGACAAATATGTTAAGGATAGCTATATTTTTTTTGATCCCTACATGTTGTTGTTAAGACAACTAAGGACAAAAGAGGTTTTCCTTCCAAGGATGAATTTGATCGGGTTATTGGGAGATACCAATTGGACCTCGTGATGTTGCAGGTAGTGTCTCAATTTCTAAACTGCAAATATTAATGCTAGGAATCACTTTTCAATTCTTGAATATCAGTTTTCTACTTTAATCATAGTCAGAATGAGATAGTAAAGACTGTTTTCATTCCCAGCATCATTCTTCTGGGCAAGGAAGGCACACAATGATCGCTCTAAATCTGTCAAATAATGATAATGTAGTCTTCCTTCAATAGGTGGAAATAATACTGTTGGAATCAAGAGATATTTCTTGATAATATTGAATTCTTCTTGACATTATTCAGTACACTGGTAAGATACTCCCTTATTTATCAGTTTGGTGAAGGGTAAACTTTTGCCTTCCAAATTGGCGATGAAACGGCAAATATAGGCCATGTATCCTTGAAGTGCTCTCAATTACATCAAATTTCAAGGAGGTGACATACCAAGGATTGACTTTGTCTTCACAGGATCGACATTGATACCACGATGGCGTACAAAAAAGCCAAGAAAGTATCCTGAGGTTACCCCAAAAGAACATTTTAAGGGGATCATCTTCAAATTTTGCTGTCGATGTTTGTGGAATATGATTTCCTAATCAGCCAAGTGATTAGAACGTTATCTAGATTTAACCACCAAATTGTCCACATGACATTCAACAAACTTCCCTAAAAAGGCTTTGAAGATACGATGCATGGCACACTGATATGTTGCGCTTGCATTCATCAGGCCAAAGGGAATTACCTGATAGAAAAACACACCCTGAGGGGCTCTGAAGGCTGTAGATTCTTCATCTTATGGATCCATTCAGATTTGATTATACTAGAAATATCCCTCCATGGAGGAAAGTTCTTCATAGCCAGCTGTTGCATCAATTAAGAGTTATATGATTGGAACTAGAAAATCATCCTCGGGAAAATGCCAATTAAGATCTCTGAAATGAATGAAAACTCTAATTTGTCCATTCTTCTTTTTAAAAGGGACAATATTAGCCATCCATTAAGGATATTGAACTTCTCTAAAGAAGTTATATTTGATAATATTATCTACTTCAGCTTCAATTTTGGAATCATAAGTTGGGTGTGTTCTTCTTGCAGCTTGTTTGAATCCTTGATGTTCTTCTGAAAAACCCAAATGATGAGTAGCAACATTAGGATAAAGCCCTTGCATTTCTGTATAGTTCGAAGAAAATATATCTCAATTTTTCATTAAAAATGAAATATACATTTCTTGCTCTGCAAGATTAATTGCCGCACTAATTAAAGTGGGGCGTGGATCTTTTTCTCTACCCAGATTTAATTATCTGAGTTTATCAACAGTGGTAGAGATACCCTCTTCAAATGATGGAGGAGCATCTATGAGATCTTCCTCTTCTTCTTCAACACATGTTATTTCTTCCATTTATACATGCATAGTAGATTATGAAGTAGAATTTCCATGATCAAGAGAGATGTTATAATTTGAACTTCTTGAAGAATAGGCTACCATTTCTGACCATATTGATGATGAAGAGTCTTCCTTGGGTAATAAAGAGGAGATGATGGATTGAGAATCAACATCATCATTTATCTCTGATATTGCAATAACTTCTTTTGGCCTGGTTGACGATGTATAAAATTGTTGGATTTCAACAGTTTAAATGAAAATATCTTCATTTAAGCTTTCATCATTACTTAGTGAATCACTAATTTCCCCCATGATATCTGGCTTGATTTCCATAATTGAAATTATGGAAGTTTCCATAATAGTATTTGGATTTGGGTCTATCCTGTCAATTTGACTGATAGGCAACACATAATTTGTACTCACATATATGAATGGGTTTACTAGAATCTTTTCCAAACCATATGGAGCATTAAATTTGCTAACCTTCCTTGTTGTGGATTTCTCTTTACCCTCCGTTTGATAGAATTCCGCCACAATGTATTGTGATTCACATGTTTTGAATGGGGCTTTATCACCATACAATGTTCCAATTTGACCATTGAGACAATATTTGAGATAATGATGTTATGCTTAAGATATAACCACATGTTGATGTAGCCAAGGCCTTCTAAGGAAAATATTGAATGTTGTGTCATGATGAACGACCATGAAATCTAAATTGGATACCAGATCTCAAAACTAAGTTCTAAGTGCGATTCACCCAGAGGCTCTTGATCATTTTTATCATATCCTTACAACATCAAAGAAGAAGGAGATAAATCAGATTCGGTGAGGCCCAATCGATGAAGTGTACGAATGGGGATGAGGTTGACTCCTGAACTATTATCAATGAAAGCTATTCAGATGTATACATCATTGACCTTTCCAGATAAATACAATGGTCTAATATGTCCATGCACAACATCATCTTCATATTCATCTATAAAAGATATCACTCATGGCATTCTGTAGGATCATTCTCTAAATGGTAGATTTTAGCTACAATAATTTCAGTTTCGAATTCCTGACGACATGACAAAGCCTCAATGAGTGCCTCCTGAAGATCCTTTAATATATTTAAAGAATCCATAATTGATAACTTGGCCGGTACTTGGGTCAAATTCTTCAATACATCATACTTTTGGTCCAAAGGTTTGTGTTTCCCAACAGGAACATGTGGTTTCACAGGTTCCTTAGAAGTTGATTCTTTGGAAGTAGATGCATCTTGTATCGGGATAGGATTTGGAAATACTTCTTGCTTTGGAAGATTAGACCAACTAGGTCTATTTACATACTGAAAGGAAGAAGGTGTAACTTCTAACTGATCTTCCAAAATAACTGTGCCAGGACTGAATCTGCCATGCATGGAAGAACTCTCTTGTTCCTGTTGAGCTCGCTGAAGGGATCTGCCATGCTTTTCTACTAGATATACAGTTCTAGTAGGAGTAGAATTGGAATAGTGGCTTCTGGGATATCCAAGTCTTCCTCTATATCCCAAACCTATAGAACTCCATCTAATTCCTCTGTTTGATACAGGGAACTCAGGGTCATCAAGATCGAAACTGTGACGGGCGTAAGAATCTATTAAGTGAATAATGTTAATAGAACCAAAGATCAAGTCTTCATCTGATGAAGAATTTTCATGATTATCCAGTTTAGGTTGTTCTATTTGGTGGAGTGGTGCCCATGGATTTGAAGTTGATGGCATAAAATCTTCCAGAGTCAAAGACAACTTAGGATTTGACACAATCTCATCTTCTTCTGACTGCTCTTCTTTCTTTGAATTCTGTCATTTCTTTGAGTATTTTCCTTCTGAGGAAAGTGGTTTTGATGTGGCATTCATAGTAGAATACACAATTGGTTTCTTCAACTGTGTTCGTAAAGTTTCATGAGTTTGGTTGATCATTTTTCGAACCATCCAATAATCATATTTCTGCGCATTTTTGCTTTTGACTTCTTGCCACTCGCCTTCTTCCTCTAGATCTGTAGCAGTGACCCATGCTACCTGAGCTGAAGAACCTTTCAGTTTCACTTTTCCCGAGTCCACTATTTTTTGTAGGAGGTCTTTGAAGACAAAACACTCCTAAATGGGATGCCCCAACATCTGATGAAATGGGAAATAGTTGGGATGGTCTCCACCTCCTTCCTTATTCGGCCTTTTGGTCCTTGGTAATTGAACCAAATTAATTTATAGAGCCTAAATAAAGTAACCAGGAACTTTTTCAGTTCGGAAAGAATAAACTTTTCTCTTTAACTACTCAAATTGTTTCCATCTTTGATCTCTTTGATCATCTTGGTGAAATGGCCTTTGTTCTTGATGCTCAAGAGGTGGAGCCCTTTGACAAGATGATGGTTTTGATGTAATAGTAGGTACAGGTTCTTGGTTAAGAGTAACTGTAACAGTCTCTGATCTAGCCACTCTCCTTCCTGGAACTGATGGAATTACACATGTTTTATCCTTAGTCTTCATAAGAGATTCTTTTATCTACTGAGAGATCGACGTAAGGTGTCAAAACCCTCTTGTGTATATCATAGGGATCAACGGTGTGCGTAATCCATCACGCAATGATTCCACATATATTGGAAAAAATTCTTCTTGAGGGGGTGCTAAGCTTAGGGAATATATTAACCCCCTCGAGAGAGCAATGAAATCTGAAAACATTTAGTTTTCCCTTGGCTTACAATTTTTAAGATAAAAAACTGTTGTCTTTGGAAATGTTGAGCTAAATTGAAGAAGGGATATTTGGTGGAGATCTTCCCATCCAGTAATTGACCGGGATTTCAAGCTTGTATAACAGACAAAAGCAAGTCCTTTTAATGACTGTACAAAACACCTGAGCTTAACTGCTTCTTGTTGCTGAGGGGTTCCCATTATTGGATCACAATGAGAAACAAAATGTGTTAAGTGTTGCTCTGGGTCTCCCGACCCATTAAAGATTGGGAATGTGGTACTTGAAAATTTTGATGGGGGACGAATTTCATCAACACATTTAGGGTAAAATCTCTTTTCTGGTTGAAGTTGTGCACATTTTCCCTCCATAGCATCCAAATGAGTTGTTAATGACTCAATGGTAGTTATTAATTTTGAGAAACATCTGGTTGATCTTGGACCTGAGAAGGTTCAATAACTAGATCTTGAACGAATGTGGTGGCTGGTACTGCAACCGATTGTAGCACCTCCGATTGTTGTTGTGCATGACCCATAGGATTAGATCTGTGAGGGTGTACTGGTAATGGAGGATATTCTTAATCCATCTCAGTAGCTATAAAAAATTCCCGTGACTGATTGACTCCAGCATGCTTAGGAGGAAAAATACCTTGAAGTAGTTCTACATTCAACCTCCATAACTCCTTAATTTCATCCTATTATTGTGTAAACCTTTTCTATAGTGATTGTGATTGGACTTCTCTAGAGAAAGGTTATGTAACCTTATTTTTTCCATTCCCCTTGTTGGACACCCTTCGAAGAGGGGGAAGTTTGTTACATGAAAGAATACCTAGATTTTGGGTAAACCTTTGATTTCATGTACGCACACCTTCTTCATTAGTGTCTGTGTGTATAACTTCTTGATCATGAAATTTTTCATCTGATCCCTCTGAGTGAGCCTCATGTTCTAGAGGATCAAAAACACGACATTGATGACATTTGTTGATGCATAACGCATTGCATCCTTTCTATCAGCATTTATGCGATACTGTCTTCTTCCATGTCCTTGATAAGACATTGCCTTTGGTTGATTTGATCCCTCATGAAATTCTTGAATAAATGTAATTTGGAGGAGATCTCTAGATAATTCATCTCTTCATTCCTCTTGTGGATTCTTTCCTAATCGAGAGAAGACTGAATTTCTCTGAGGAAGGGATTGAGCATTTGAAAAAGTCCCCAGTCTAGTTGACTGGGGTTGTTCCTGCTATTCCTTCTCAACTCCTCAAATCCTATTTTCTTATTCCGAGGGTTAGGTTAAAAGAGTCCCTAGTCTGGAAAGCTGGGGTGGTTCTTGAGCTACTACATCTGAGACATTCATAAAACCTCTCATGATCTTGTGGAATTTAGTGTGGAAATTGGCTGGATGCATCAACCCTCATCCAATGAAAACACCTGGCTCAAATGACCGCTAGATGATTTCTTACACTTATGTCACATGATGATGTGCTCACTCTAAATGAGAAGCCTATTCGATATTCTCATTTTCCGATGCAAGATTAATTCGACAACTTGTTCTTTTTATGTTTGACTTTGGGAAGAACTAGTTGAGGCATGTTCCTGAGCAACCCTTTGATTACAAAAAAACCTATTTTTTGTGGTCGTCCATGGGAAATAACATTGCATGAGAACATTTTTGGTGGGCTTTGTTGACTAGAGAGTACAGTGAAATGTAGTTCTCCATGAACACCCCATCCCCTAATATTAATACCATATGGGGCATTGGGAATTAACTAACACAATCTTTTTAGTGTGCCAAGGCATGAATTCTGAAGGGCTCTCTGCTGCTTTTCAGCCATCGGATATCGAGAAACTCAAAGAGATGACAAATAAATTTGGCGTTGTAATCCTTACATTATATTGACATGATTTTTATATTCATCATAATATAATATTTTATCTTTCAAGTGACAAAGTGTTTTCCACATGTTGAGACGAATATCGTGAATACAATCTTCCATCAAAATCTATGGAATGTCGTACTGAGAATCAGCCAAAGTCCAAAACATTACTTCCACTTCACCTTTCACTAATAGTTCTCTCATATTAAGCACTTCCCCTTTATCATTCAATGAATATTCTTTTACCTGATTAATCCAAAGATGGTGCTTCCTTGTTTCTTCATTAGATTCAACAATATTGGTAGAGAATTAATTTATCAAACTAGAAGATGAATGACCCAGGGGTGGGTTGGAGAATGACCTACACCTCGAGCTATCTTCTGATTGAGAAAGTATTTCACCTGCAAGTGGTAAAGCATCAAACATGATTGGATTCATATTTGAAAGTGCCTCAAGATAAGAGGGATTTCTCATTACTACATTATCCATGATGAATTTCCCAGGAAATGCAAATTACTACTATGGAGAGGACTTTCATAGCTAAATTCATCATTATGGGGAGGAACACCATGGTGGGTCACAACAAAAGATGAAACCTTTTGCTCCTTTATCTTCTGGCCACATAGAGGGTTCTTGTGGCTCTCATCTGATGATGATACTTTGAGATCAACCGAACTTTCATGAAGTAATCCTTCATGAGTAGTGTCTGATGAAGACATTCGGAATTAATGTTCCCACTACTGGGAAATGAGATACTAGAATCTTGAGTTCAATAGATAATTGAATGAGGGTTTCAAGAACTCCAGCATCAAGCAAGGCCTTATTACAAATTGGCTCTTGATTTCTTGGCTATTGTGAATTGGTATTTTTCTTAGATGCCTTCTTACTCACTTTGAGAACCACTTGTTGAAAAAAGATGTTATTATGGGAAGGTGTATGTGCCTGCTCAGAAGAAATAGTCAGGTTAGGCTAATTATCTCCATTAAAATCATGTGTATTTGTCTTACTTGATTGTTCGTATGATATGGCGGAGTATTCCCCACAAACCTCTTGGACTGGAAAAGTGGTGTGTATCTGTTCTGGAGTGATATGTTGATGTGTTACACCACTGGTAGGGACATATTTTCATTTCTTTCCCTGTGATGCTACTGAAGCTGTTATAATATTTTGGCAGGCATCCATAATATGACCAGGGATTTGTTTTTTCTCTTTCACCATTATTAGAATGTTTTTGGTGACTTCAGCTACCGAAACAAGAATTTACGTCCATTATGTGATTGTATTAGGTGTGTATTCCTTCTCTTATACTTCTTTTTCCTATCAGTGAATTATAACAGTACTCATGTGTGGGGGTAGAGAGTTGAGTCTGCTCCAAATTTGTCATCGGAGCTTTCCGACTGACTTATCCGGGTGCTACCAAATGAGACTGTTGACAGGCTTGATGAACATTGCAAGGTGTATGTGCCTACTGTGCATTCTTCTTTAAGTATGGTTGACGATGTTCCTTCAATACTGGAAAAAGAGACTGCTGACAGAATTGATGATTGTAAACAGGTGTATGTTCCTGCTTATTAGTTGCCACAATATTAGATTGGTGATCTTCTTTGGTTGTAGTCAGATGATCTTGATGTCTAGCTGATGAATTATAAACAGGTGTCTACGCCTACCTTTAATACTCTGCCGGAATTGCCTGGCGGGATTGGCGTGTTGCTGGCAGACGAGTCTGCTGGGCAGTGACCTCAGGACGGAAGGGTGTATATGCCCGCTCATTTCTTGCCATCATGTTGGCTTGATGGACTTCTCTGGAGGGGGAATAAGTAAGAACATTCCCCTTGTTGACCATATTTTTCCTCTAGCGGTTTGTCTTCTGAGTTCGGGTCTGAGGGACCTGATCTGATCCCCTAAAGGCGATACCCTCATCATGTTAAGGGTGCACTGCCGCACGATTTTGGAGGCGATTGTTGATGGGAGCCCTCGGGAAGGACTCTTGTATCCTTGAATAAAGGCCTTGAGTGACCTTCTCATTCACCTTCCTATAATATGGGAGGGACTGGTGATTGCGTTCTAGGGATAACGACCTGAAACGGTTGGATACGGTTGTTGGCACCACATGATTCTTGATCACTGGTCGTCGTTGTCCAGACAACCAGGGTGAATTATTGACTTAGAGGGATTGACGAGTGACCTCCAGAGTCTTTATGGTACCATGTTGACGGTATTCCTTAACCAGTGCATTTGATACCCAGTGTTGAAGACACTGAGTTGGTGATGTAATCCTCAAAGTGGATGGAGATCCAGCAGGAGTAGCGACAAATGCATTCACAAGTGTGAACTTTAGAGAATCCATTTCTGTAATGATGAGAGATCTTAGAAACGAGTGACTATTTGATATAACAGACAGAATGAAGATAAGTTCGGCCACTAAATCTTTTGGATGAGTACATATGTTATTGATTGTTTTGTTGGCCCTCTCATTGAGTTTAAATAGGGGCCTAACAAATAAGTAAAAAATCATTTTAACTTGGTTAAGGATTCACGTCGGATTCACCATTTTTTGGTTCCTCTAGAAATGGCGATGAACTTGTTTGATTATGGTTCAAATATTTCAATCGGTTTCTAACGGGATTATTTGTAGAATCGAAAACATCCAATGATTATATATCCATTTTGATGTACTTTTCAGAGGTAGGTGCTCATTAATTATGGACCGATGATGCTTGAGAATTTTCATTGGATGAGAGGATGGGAGGTCAGACTCATCACACATTTTTTGGGAAATTATTTTCTACTACAGGTTTATCTTTATATATTTGAGTTATATTCGGGAATCCTTATTAAATTACCAAGTATGAAAATGTGTTTTCCTTTAGATCTGACAATCAATGATTAATATGTATGAGATTTAGAGAATATTTTATATATATATTATGTTCTTCATCGATATATAATAATATATATTTTTTAGAGATTCTTAGTCAATGGTATCCTTCAACACATTATATATAAATCTCTTGGTCATTATGATCACCATACTATTTTTAAAGCCACTCAGCGGGGCACTTGAAGTTTGATGTGGTTCAGAAGAACATGGATTATTTTAGAGTTGGGATCATACCCACAGATGGTCTACCTACGTATCCTTAATAGAAAATGAATCAGAACCCACATAGTTAGAGTGAAGAAGTATGAGGTTTATGCATGATTGATGGCCCACAGAAAGAGGTCATAATTAGTTTACACTCTAAGCTCACGTGACTCATGCTATGTGTGATAAACAAGAGGTATTAGTAAAACATGACGATTGTGCCACGAAAGATGCAATCATAAGAAATAATGTGCGGTTTATGTATGTTTGACTGCCCAGATAGATGAGGATTGGGATTTACATCAGGGAAGAAAACCAAGAACATGGTCCATAAAGGTATATGTGATTTATGGATATTTGGATACATAACATAGGGATTACTCCTGAGAAGGATGCCCAAAATTAGAGGGGACTTAAGATTGGGTTTTATTCCTGAGAAGGAAGCCCAGGTCAAAAGAACTTAAGACTGAGGATTACTCCTAAAAAGGAGGCCTTGGTTAAGTGGACTTGAGGCTTTGGGGCTTATTCTAAGGAGGATTCCCAAGTCTAAGGAAAATTATGATTAGGGGTTACTCTTAAGGAGGATGCCCATATTAAGGGAATTTGAGATTAGGGATTACTCCTGAGGAGGATTCCCATATTATGGGAACTTGGACAAGGACCTATTCCTGAAAAGGAGGCCCAGATTAGGGAACCTGGGGCTTACTCATAAGGAGGATTCCCAGATTAATGATCTTCTCTTCTTAAAGGATGAGGTTGAATGAATGAAATCTCTCACGTTTTTGACATAAAGATATGTAAATCAATTAGGTTTTAAGAGATGTTCCACATAATTCCTTTCAGATAAGGAATAAAACAAAGGAATCATTCCAAGAATGGCTTTGAAGAGGGCTTTGAAGGCTTAATGTTGAAGAGGAGAGGTGGATTTGAATAAAAGAGTTGAATAAGTAGGAGGGGCACCCAAAAAGAGGTAGGCGCGTAAGTCCTGTTGGGGATCGCAAGTAAATGTTGCACAAGTATACTTGTGTGATACATGTGTACTTGCGTGAAGGTTAACCCATAGGGTAATACATCGGCGAGACATGGCTCAAGCTCTTAGTATTGTAACATCCCGGTTCCGGAAGCCACCCAGAGGCGCCCCATACCCGGTTGGTCACATGGCCTCAAACTCATTTACCCAAACTCTAGAGGCTTCCGACTATAAGAGAGGAACATAGGTGTGATTGTGGGGAAACTATTCCCTCATTGGTAGAGTACACAGTAGAAGAAAAACAAATAGACAACATTAGAAACCATAATCATCCATACAAGAGTAAACGATAAATAGTGGAAGACTAACAATAAACAACTAGAGCACACACACATATATATAAAATGATGCATGATACATATGTCTAGGAAAGAATCCAAACAAGTCATAATGTTGAACACAAAACTAAACCAGAGTTCAAAATAAAACAGGTAAACTCCTCCGCATCGCAATCCATAGCTTGGTCTCATACTCTTGATCTCTACAGCAATTCAAGTACCTGATGTAGAATGGCACTTTCCCTTATCTTTACCTGGAACAATATATTCTGTTTGGACCCAAAAGCATGGCCCAAACAGGGTGTGAGGAAAGGTCATAGTAGGCAACCACCCAAAGATCTTAGCCTAACAGTCAGTAAATACATGGTAAGTAAAAGTACATGAAGCAGTAAACAGGAAGGCACACAACAGCTACAATCCATAGTGTCTAGCATATAAAGTACACAAGTAACAGCCAATCAACATGTAGAAAAAAGGTAACCCCTCGGGTAGTTATCATAGCCTAACCCTTTTGGTTCAACCTACAAGTACAAGCAACCCTCTGTGAGGCACACACAGTCCCACCCCTCTGGTTCAGCTGAAGAATAGACTCTCTGAGGAAGTAGTCAATGCGAATTCCCCCTATAGTCTTGTATCATATTAAAGACTCTCTGGGGAATCCCTCAACATCTCATTCCCCATGTGTCCTGTGTCGAGGAACTACAGACCCTCTGAGGAATCACTCATCGTCAATTCCCCCTTTGGTCTCACATCAAATTAAAAAGACACTCTAGAGAAGCCCTTATGTCCATTCTCTCTATTGTCCACTACACTTGGTTCTCACAGCCCTGTGTAAAACAAACATTCATAGTGCGTGTATCGCCCCAAGTAAACCTCAATAACTACATGGATATTGTTCTAAGGCATGACAGCATAACAGTACAACAGTTCCACTATCCTAAAACTTGGCATGGCAACTGAAAAAATGCCTAACAGGAAAAACATGCATGGAAAAACATCCAAAGCACAGTAAAAATTACCCTATTCACAAGCATTGACCTCTAGTCAAGCAATCAAGCAATGAAGGCAAACAACATGGGAAGAAATAGGAAACACACAATACCCCATTCAAGGGAATCATTGGAATTTCACAAAATATTCAAAGACTTCAGACATAAAGGCACAAACCACCTACCTCGATGCTAGGAGATCAATATACTTGAACCACGATGATTGATTCTCCTTAGAATGTCGAAGATCTGAGAAAATGTCCAAAACTATCAACCCATGATATCATTAGAAAGAGGGAAAAATCATGGAATAAGGATAAAGTAGAAGAGAGAGATTATCGAGGTGATCCCAATGCAATCGACAGCGGCTGAAATGGAGATCGGACGGAAGCTCGGGGGCTCGGAGTAGGATCACCGTTGTACGGGAGCTCTTGGCAAAATGAGACCTAGAAGAAGGTCGTTATGGCGATTAGACGTGACCCCGACACGTTTAATGAAAAAACATTACACGACATGTACTTATGGGGTACACGGTGTGTACTACACATTTCCGTACTCTACTTTAAGCGGCCTCCACAACGCCCCTACACACCATGTGTGTAGCCCAGACACAGCCAACACACGACCTGTGTGGCTTCAAAATACACAGTGTGTACTCATAAGTACACATCTTGTATTTTGAAAATTTCCAAATTTTCCCTTTTCATGAAAAACAACCAAAAAAGAAAATACATACCTGAAACGAAGATCCATATTCTTACAAACTTCCACCATTAAATAAATTTTACCCCGAATTTCCCTAACGAGGCGTAGAAGAAGAAACCCTGAATAGCTCCAGCCACTATGATCATACATTGGCATCCCTCTCCCAGGTCTCATCTTGTACTCACCCATGCTGCCATAGCACCTGTACTAGAGGAACTGACCACCCACAGAGAACCTTCGTATTGTGATCGAAAATCTAGATAGGATTCTCCTCAAACGATGCATCCACTTCGTGCTCAACCTCCTTGGGCTGAAATAGATGAGACAGGTCTGAAAAGTAACATTGGATCTAAGAGACATGGAAGACATCATGTGTGGCCCGATAACTCTGAGGTAATTGCAACCGATGGGCAACCGACCCAACTCTCTCTAATACCTCACACGACCCGATGTTCCGCGGTGAAAGCTTACCCTATCTCCAAAATCTCTTGTGTCCCAACCTCAGTGCGACACGTAGGAAAACCAGATCCCCGACCTCGAACTCTAGAGGTCATCTCCACTGATCAGTATAAGACTTATATCGAGACTGTGTTGTAGCCATCCTCTTCCGAATCAACTTTATCTGCTCTGAGGTCTCCTGAACAAGATGAGGTCCCAGAAAAGCTGCCTCTCCTGTCTCCAGCCAGTATAATGGTGATCGACATGGCCTACCATACAAAGCCTCATATGGTGAAATCTGAAGAGTTTCCTAAATACTGTTTTTAGGAGAACTCCACAAGAAGGATATGGTTCTCCCAAGAACCACCAAAGTATAGAATTCAAGATCAGAGCATATACTCAAGCACCGGGATTGTATGCATGGACTAGCCATTTGTCTGGGGATGGAATGTTGTACTCAAAAGCACCTGTGTAGCCAAAGCTCTCTGAAGCCTACTCCAGAACCAAGAAGTAAAGCGTGCATCCCTGTCTGAAACAATGGAGTGTCGAACTCCATGCAGACGTACAATCTCTCAGATGTATATTCATCCCAGATCATCAACACTGAAGGTCTCCTTTATCGATAAGAAGTGAGAAACCATCATAATACTACCGACGAAAACCCAAACAACATCGTTCCCTCAAGGAAACCTTGGAAATATTATCATGAAGTCCATCGCGACATCCTTCCACTTCAACCCCGGAATGGGTAACTACTGTAATAGGCCTGCTAGTTGTTGATGCTCCACCTTCACCTGCAGACAAGTAGAACACCTCTAGATGAAACCAGCAACACCTCTCTTCATACCTGGCCACCAGTACTGGCGATGAAGGTCCCGATACATCTTGGTGATGCCAAGATGAACTGTCCAAACTGAAGAATGAAAATCCCGCATCAACTCCTCATGTATGTCTGCTAGGACCCATACGCTTCCCTGGAAATGAATGATCTCATCCTCACCCACTTTCCATCCAGGAATAGGGTCCTCTCCTGACACAATCTCTCACAGGACTAATCCATCGGAGTCTAATAGCTACCTCATCTGTACCTGATCATGATGTACAGAGGTAACAGCTACCGAAGATAGGTAAGTATGTCCCTACTATCATGCACCTCCAGATGCATCTCATATAATAGAGCCATAAGTTTCCACTCACTTATGGACTCCTGAAGAGCCTGAATTTGAGTTCTCCTACTCAACACATCTGCCACTACATTGCCCTTTCCCGACGTATAGGCAAACTCGAAATCAAAAGACTGAAGAAACTCAACCCACCTGTGCTATCTCAAATTCAGATCATGCTGAGTGAAGATGTACTTGAGACTCTTGTGGTCAGTGAAAACCACAAAGTGATCTCCCAAAAGGTAATTTCTCAAACAGCGAAGGCCTGAACAACAACTGCCAACTCCAGATCATGCGTCAGGTAGTTCCTCTCATGTGACATCAACTGCCGAGACCCATATGCAACGACTCCATCTCCCTGTATAAGCACAATTCCCACCCTGATACCTGATGCATCACAATAAATAGTATAGCTCTTGCCTGGATCTAGAATGAATAGTATCGGCGCTGACGTCAACCTTCCCTTCAGCTTCTGAAAGGATGACTCACAAGAATCTGACCATAAGAACTTCGCCCCCTTCTTGGACAAACTTGTCAATTGTGCTGCTAGGCATGAAAAGTCCAGAATGAAGTGTCTATAGTATCCATCCATCCCTACGTAACTCAAAAATATTCTTCGTATGCTCCTAGAAAACTACAAATTTCACTTTCTCTGGGTCTACCGATAATTCTACCTCTGAGATGATGTGTCCCAAGAAGTGAAACTCATCCATCCAAAAGTGGCACTTAGAGAGTTTAGCATAAATCTGATGCTCTCACAGTGTACTCAGAACGATCTCAAGATGGGTAGCATGGTCGTGTCGAGTGTGAGAGTACACCAAGATATCATCCACGAAGACCATGAAGAAGGACTCCAAGTAAGGATGGAACACTAGGATCAGTAGTGCCATGAAAATAGCTGGCGCATTCATGAGACCGAACGATATAACTGTATAATTGTAGAGACCATGCGTGCTCCTAAAGGCCGTAAGAGGTAAGTGTGATAGTCTAACGTGAAACTGATGATAACCATAACTCAAACAGATCTTTGAGAAGACTCGGTCTCTTCAAAGATGATCGAAAAGATCATCAATCTTCGGCAAGGGATATCTGTTCTTGACAGTCAACTGGTTCAGCTTCAGATAATCTAAATAAAGACAAAGGGTACCATCTTCCTTCTTTACAAACAGGAAAGTCGAACCCCAAGGAGATGTACTGGGACGGATTAAACCCTTTGCCTAAAACTCCTCCATCTACTTCCTATGCTCCTGCAACTCAGGTGTATCCATCTTATAGGGAGGAATGGACACCAATGCCACTCCTGGAACGAGCTCGATAGAGAATTATACCTCACACTCCAGAGGAAAACCTGAAAAATCCTCTGGAAAGACATCTCTGAAATGATCGACCACTAGAGGAAAGTCCAACTGTGATGTCCCCTGATTATCTAGATAAATACTAGAAATATGGGTCGTAACCCTTCCTAGCCCATAATGCTCGGGTCCTGATCGGCTCACATGAACATCCCATTCACCTCTATAAAGAAAAGATTCACCCTCTAGTGAAATGAAACTCACCCTACGACGATAATAGTCGAAGACTACCTGGAAGGGAACCAACCAGTCCATCCTGAGAATGACATCATAGCCTATCATCTCTAGGTCATAGAGATCCCATAAGAAATGACACCATGCATCCTCGAGAGGGCACTATCTAAACTAACGTACACTAGATGTCCTCATCCCTAACGATGTGTCTAGTGTCAACAAGTCGATAGAAGAAAAGGTACAGAGCCCAAGGCTCTCCATAACAGCAACAGAGATAAATATATACGTAGCAACAATACTGAAACGATCTGAAGATAAAACTGAGGCTACTAAGATCATACCTTGAACTATAGAAGGTCCGAGATCCTACTCTTGATAGGTCTGCTCCAATGCAAAAGTCTGTCCTACCCCGCGGCCTTGTGACCCTGCCCGACCACTCTGAGCTAATCCTCCCTACAGACGTTGAAATAATGGTGACTGACTGCCACGACCTCGACCTCCACCTCACCCCGAATGGCTGGAATAACGCCAGTTCCCTGACTGGTGAGAAACTGGTGGTGTTGCTCCTGAATGAGGAGTCATGGAAGAACCCCTATCAGTAGCTATTGGTGAGAAATCCTGGCAGAAATGCTGAAGGTGACCCATCTTTCCACAGGATCGTCACTCCACTGGGTCTCTTTGGCATTGTGACCTCGTGTGCACTGCCCTTCCACACTAGTATCATATTACATGGCTACCGGAAGATGTATCTCGCCTCCTTTGATCACCACGCATAGACTCTCTACGGCACTTCCTGCTGTCGACTGGAGGAATACTAGCTCTAGAAGTAGAATCGCCCTGGCTCGCAGCTCTGGAGTATCTCATATTGCGCTCGGCAATCAGTTCTGGGTTAATGATGGAAGTGATGGAAGTTAACTAGAAGATATTCACCTGCGAGCGGATCTCCTTCCTGAGACCATCCTCAATCTTCATTGCTAAGAGCATCCCAGCTCCCCCCAAAGGGGTTTGAAACACTACAGCTTGATGAAGCGAGAGGAATACTCCATAACAGAAAAGTTACCCTGCTCTAGTCTCATGAACTCCTAGGATCGATTGGACCTCAGGGTCTCCAGGTAGAAGTAGTCGTAAAAAATGTGTTGGAACTCCTCCTAAGCGATAACATGCTTATAAACTGCCTGTGAGATCACGTTCCACCACCTCTTGGAGGAGTCTCATAGAATATAGTTAGTGAGATTGACCCGCATCTCTGGAGGCTTTTCAAATGCTCAAATACAGTAAGCATGGCTTCCAGCTATGACTCTACAGCCTGTGGTCCTCCTTCCCCTAAGAAAGTAGGAGGATGCTGCTACTGGAAAACTTGTGTCAAGTCTTCTATAGTCATTGTAGGAGGCGGTGCTCCTTGAAAGGTCAACATTATCCTCATATAGCCTTCCCAAAACTGCGCATCAGTGCCTCAAACTGGTATGACAGCCAGGGCCAAGGCTGGCACGACTGGATGATCAGAAGGAAGTCCCCGATCAGCCATATCTGGCATCTGATCACTATCCTGCAACTGACGTACAACTGGAGGATGTCTCAGAGGCATATCTCTAAAACATCAAAATAATACCTTAGATAATAAAACAAGGACAATAAAAAGGAGTAAAAAATAGAAACATGAGAAGGAGACACTCATGTTTTACAAAACATGACTACACAGTGTGTATAAACTCTACACGGTGTGTACTTAACTCTATTCCCCTACTCGAGTCTCCTTGCATGGCTAACCCACATGGTCTTCTTAAACTGAGACTATACGACATGTTCCCTGTGGAAACAGCGTGTAGTAGACAAGGTTTCAATGACCCGTGTTGTTAGTTACACGACCGGTTACATGGCTGAGACTACACAACATGTTCCAAACAAACATGGCGTGTACATGAAGATTTTTCCTGACCCGTGTTGTTGGTGACACGGCTGGGTACATGGATGACCCTTACACGGAGTGTTCCGAACAAACATGGAGTGTATAGGAGGAGAAAACACCGTCCCATGTTGTTTGTGACACGACTAAGTACCTAGAACAAGGCTATACGGCGTGTTCATACAAAACAAAATGTTTATTACATGAGCTTCCCGAACCGTGTTGTCAGTGACACGACCTAGTACACGGATCACTACCACATGGTGTGTACCTACCGTACACGGCGTGTTCCTGGAGATTTTTCAAAACCTCTGTTATTTCTCAGACAGTCAGTGACACAGTTTAAGGACTACACGACATGTATATATAAATTACACGCTGTGTATTCTAGGTTGTTTCAGGCAATAGCTCTGAAACTGCACCGAAGCCCAGAAAACACTAAAAAAAAGCTTGAAGATGCCAAATTCCAATCCATGAGGGTCCATACTCCCCGTGAATCAAAGCTTGGCATCACCCACATATCATATATAAGGGAAACAAGTCAATGATCCACCATGTTCCGATTCCTGAGGGCCCATAACACCTCAAGAACCAAAATTTGGTGTTTATTTAAGCAAAGTTCATTACAAACAACATCTCTATCAAACTGCAAGGATTATATCAAAGCATCTATCACAACAGCATGCATAATCTACACAACGTCTCTCACAACAACATGCAATTGCTAATGTACACTAGATGGCATGGAAAGAATGCATGGCATGTGATTTATAACATGTTCTTATATAATTAATGAGATTACATACCCTCATCTCATCGGGTTGTGATGGTAATAGAAGCATAGTATCAACAACAACAACAAAAAAAAGCATGTGAATCACTCTAGGTGAAATCAGATCAATTGTAACATAGCAAAACTATAAAATTGTAATAAGCAAGGTAGATTGGCTTTTCCATGTACATGGGTTAGCTACTCCCGAGCACAGCTTAATACCAAGTACCGAATTCGTCTTATCCCTGGATAAAGGCTCCAAACAGTAAATCAAGAGAAAAGAAACACATTTGATTCCACTTTGTAACGTCCTGGTTCCCAAATCCACCCAGAGGCGCCCCATACTCGGTTGGTCACAAGGCCTCAAGCGCATTTCCCCAAATTCCAGAGGCTACCGAATAGCAGCGAGGGCCTTGGAAGTGTTAGTGGGGAAACTATGCCTTCATTGGTAGAATACACAGTGGAAGAAAAACAAATTGACAATAAAAGAAATTGTAACCATCCATACAAGAGTAAACGATAAACAGCAGAAGACTAACAGTAAACAACTAGAGCACAAACACATATATATAAAATGATGCATGATACATATGTCTATGAAAGCAGCCAAACAAGTCACAATACTGAATACCAAACTAAACCAATGTGCAAAAGGTATACTCTTCAGCATCGCGAGCCATAGCTTGGTCCCATGATCTCCAGCTTTACAGCAAGTCAATTACCTGAAGTAGAAGGGCGTTTTCCCTTATCTATACCTACAACAATATAATCTATTTGGGCCCAAAATAATGGCCCAAATAGGGTGTGAGACAAGGTCCCAGTAGGAAACCACCCAATGAACTGTGACTAACAATCAGTGAATACATGGCAAGTAAAAGTACAGGAAGCAGTAAACCGGAAAGGACACAGCAGCTAAAATCCACAGTATCTAGCATATAAAGTACACAAGTAACAGCCAATCAACAAGTAGAACAATAGGTAACCACTTTGGTAGTTCTCATAGCCTAACCCTTATGGTTCATCCTACAAGTACTAGAAACCCTCTGGGATACACACACAGTCTCACCCCTCTGGTTCAGCTGAAGAATAAACTCTCTGAGGAAGCACTCACTGTCAATTCCTCCTATAGTCTCATATCATACTAAAGGCTCTCTGGGGAAGAACTAAACATCTCATTCCCCCTGTCGCACGCATTGAGGAACTACAAACCCTCTGAGGAAGCACTCATCGTAAATTCCCCATTTGATCTAGCATAGAATTAATAATACACTCTGGAGAAGCCCTTATGTCCATTCTCCCTATGGTCAACTACACTAGGTTCTCATAACCCTTTGAAAAAAAACCTGCATATCACACGTATCGTGCCAAGTAAACCTCAAGAACTACTTGTCTATCATTCTAAGGCACGACAGCATAACAGTACAACAATTCCACTATCCTACAACTAGGCATGGAAACTGGAAAAAATGCCTAACAGGCAAAACATGCATAGAAAAACATCCAGAGAAGAGTAAAAATTACCCTATTCAGAAGCATTGACCTCTACTCATGAAATCAAGCAAATCAGGCAAACAACAGGGGAAAAAATAGGAAACACACAATACCCTGATCAAGGGAATCAGTGGAATTTCAAAAAATATTCAATGAAATCCTACAAAAAGGCACAAACCACTTAACTCGATGCTAGGAGATCGATACACATGAACCATGATGATTGATTCTCCAAAGAAATTTGATGATATGAGAAAATTTCCAAAACAGTGAACCCACAATATCTTGAGAAAGAGGGAATAACCATGGAATAAGGCTAAAGAAGAAGAGAGAGATTACCGAGGTGATCCCTACTCAATCGACGACGGCTGAAACAGAGATCAGACAGAAGCTCTGGGGCTCAGAGAAGGACCGTGGCTGTATGGGAGCTCTCGGCCGAACGAGACCTAGAAAAAGGTCTTTATAGAAATTAGACACGACCTGGTGCGTTTAATGAAAAAAAAGAATGGACATGGTGTGTACTTTTGAGGTACACGGCGTGTTCTATGCATTTTTTACTCCACTTTAAGCGGCCTATACATCGCCCCTACACACCATATGTGTAGCCCGGACACGGCCAACACACGGCCTGCGCGGCATCAAAATACACATTGTATACTCATAAAGTATAGGACGTGTATTCTGAAAATTTCCAAATTTTCCCTTTTTCCTTGAAAATAACCAAAAAAGAAATGACATTATGGAAATGAAGATCTGGTTTCTTACAAGTATTATCCGTAAAGGCTTCCAAAAGTGTGGTGCATATGTTTTGTTGAAGGGATAATGTGGCACGCAAGTGTCTTCATTTCCCTTAAGGGTTAGACACTTAGGCACGCAAGTGTTGGTGAATTTCAACCCTTAGGCCTTGTTCCCCCTATTTAGATCATTCATTCTAGTTAAGAAATTACCTTAGAAGTGTTTGAAAGACTTCAAGTAGAGACTAGGGATCCGAGAGCTCAAATATGACTTTTGGAATATTTCGGCCTCAAAATGGGGGACCAAAAGGGGTATTTATAGGATACTGAAGACATTGGGTGAAAATAAAATAGGGTGCGCAAGTCACCTACATGGAAAATATGTGGCACGCAAGTATACTTATGCAACCATGATGAAACTTGTGTGACCCATCTTTAAACTAATCCTTGTTCATTCCTTTGTCAATTTTTGATGTTTCTTCAAAGGATTATCACATTATGCTAATGTATTCCCCTTTTTCAGTCATTAGACTCTGTGATGGAAAGGATAATCAACAAACATAATGAAAATAAATTATTTATATAATTAAACCTATTTACATATGTTTCATGTGTCATTTAATGATGGTACACACCATCTGATAGGATTATTTATTATATATTAATTTTTTCCATGTTAAATTTTGAACTGCAAGGTGTGTATGGTCATTACTTGTAGTATAAAATGTGTTTGTTAACTTCATTGCATGAACCTTAATTTACATAAAATCAGACATAATTTATTAAAAAATAAATTCTATTTAATTATGTGCCACACTGTGTATGAAAAATTCCATGTGAATACAATGTGAAAGAACCACACTGAGTAGTTTTAATGGTTACATATCATTGCCTCCAAGTACACATTCACAATTTATTAATTTTAAATAAAATAAAATTTTTAATTGTTTAAAATTTGTGGTGATAGAATTTTTTAATACTTTTTTGATGGAATTAAGATAAATTTGATTAATTGATTTATTAGAAATTAAATTTAATTATTTGAAAGTGCTTTATCATAATTATTGAATGAATTGAAGAAACATTTAGATATATTGAAAATGTGAATTCAGTGAATTTTGGTGAATGATCAAGAGCATGGACAAACCCTATGTTTGTGATCGTTTTCCTTTTAATTTATTGTGATTGTTAAATTAAATTGATGGCATGCATTCCATACCCTCCTCTCATTTTTAAGGTACTTAATTACATTAATTTATTTTACGTAAACCCCTTAAAAAACATTGGTTCTCATAACCAATGTGTGAGTAAATATTCTGTAATGAGTGGTGATCTAAGGAAAGTAGATATAGTTTAAGATTAGATCTGAGATGAAACCCAAATAGGAGATACACAATATTACGAGTGTAATTTTGTAATATAAACCATTTTATGGGTCAAATTATCATTCCCTTAATGTTGTGTGATAGTTTTACATCTATTTGATAAACTTACTATTTTAAAATATCATGATCATATGAATTTTATTATTTTATTTCCTTTATATTGAATGTTTAATTTTTATGTGGATGATTTTTCATGATCACAAAAAATTATTAATTAACAAACATGTAGTATGGAATTAAAATACATTGGATTATGTGTAAATATTATTTAATACCTGGTCAATATATATTATGTTTCTATTACCTTCCCAAAACAAGTTAAATAAGAACCATAGTTAATATTTCTTGAGAGGAATGGGTAATAGTGTTGATTTCAATTATTAAGGGATTTTAGAATAGGTTTTTTGGTTGATATAAAATTAGTTGACATCATGGTTTGACTAAACATGATGTTCTTTTTGTACCTAAGAGTTAGGGGTTGTGATAATTATTGTCTAGGAATTCATGATTGATGAGTGAACTAAAAAAAATCTGTGTTGTCAATTAATGAATTTGGAATGTTATGTTGACCTAAGACTCTTTAAGTAACTTGTATGTCTAAATTACTAGTTATGAGAAAGGGTATATAAATATTTTATACTAGAATATCTATGCTTCAGAATATTATAAAACCAATGGTGAGCCTTTTTGGTTTTCTTAAAAATATTGTGAGGTGAAGAAACTAATAAATTAATGTTTATTATATAGTTTTATAATTCTGATAATGTACTAAAATTAAATTCTAATTTAGTATATAAATTGAAGGCCATATATATTTAACTATATCAATATAATTCATACATGATAAGGATAGCCTCCTCACTACCTAATATTTCTAGGAATAGTATATTCACTTCATTGTTATACTATTCTATGAAAATAAATTATACATACTAGAAACCCAAGTTCAAAGCTCACTTTCTAACTATGCTAGTGAGGATGAAATATATCTCAATGGGAAACATGTGTATGACTCCATAGATGCCTAAAATTTCATTCTATAGTCCATATCCAGTGATATTTGAATGTAATGAAAATATATGGATGTGTATAAAAACATGTCTCACATACATCATCTTTATTAGGTGAAGGAGTGACAAGTGAGATATGAGATATCCAATACACAATTCACATAAAATATTGGAGATTTGGTGCCCAATGGGGATGATTTATTCCTGATTATTGGCTATACAGTGTAGTTGGACACCATATGATATATAATCCCAAATGTACTACAAAAAAAATCTCATTTTACCATCACTACCTAAGAGATTATCTAGATTGATTGTGAATTAAAATATAGGAAATAATGAGAATAATCTTTCATAATTCCTTAAGTTAATTATTTATTCATAAAAGTACACAGGTCATGAAAAAACTATAGTCCTTTTGGTGAATAAAATAAAAAATTATATATAAAATTTCCATACAACTCATTTGAAGTCTAAGGCTCCTATGAACCATCCTTATAAGAATAATAATATCCAATGTTAAGTAAAGGAAAAAACACTATATGTTTTCTATGTGGAAGGCTATGCCAATGTAAAAAATAATATCACCTAGTTGAATATGAAATGAGAAGCTCAGGTAAATTTTCATGTAATATTTTAATATCGACACATTAGTCATTAAAATAAAACAGGTGGTTCTCACATATATTTATAAATATATTATCCAAGTACATTACATAAGATTTAAAATGGTGAGATAGATCTTTTATAAGTAATGGAACACATCTTGATAAATTTTTTATAAGATACTATAACCTTCCATTGAAAACAAGGACAATTTTTGTTTTGTGATTTTAGTATTCTATTCTAAACGTTACCAGAAACATTATTTATATATCCTTCCTTGTTATAGATGGATTTATTTTCATGTTTACAAATAGTATCCATTTATTTTGTAAATATAACATATGTTATGGTATGTGCATTTTAATAAAATTCCATAATTATTATATTAATAGAACAAATTTTTGGAAATTAAAAATGAATTGTGTTCACTAGACTCATTCAATGCCCAATTTGGAAACTAACAACTCAGTCACATTAATGATAAGTGTATGAAAAAGCTTTAACAGTATGGTTATTTAGACTCTTTTGAGATAAAACCAATTAAAAAATGGCATACTTTTTTTCATGGAAATGTGACCAAATATCCTTTTTATAAATATGGTGAAATCCCCACATAGATTATAGAACTTGTACACACTGATGTGTGTGGTCCTTTTCTAGAAGAAACTAGCAGTGGGTATTATTAATTTATAACCATTACATATAAATAGAGTATATATGGTCTTATTTACACTATGATGTATAAGTATGAGTACCTTGAGAAATTCAATCATTTCAATAATGATGGAAAAAAATCAACTTAGTAAGAATATAAAGAATACTTGATTAGATTGAGGTTGTTAGTATCGTTACCAAAACTTTATCAACTTTCTACTCGAGTATGGGATTCTATCTCAACTCAAAACATCTTATACAATATAGTAGAAAGATATTATTTAAATGAGAAACCATACCTTTCATGACATTGTAAGATCAATGATGAATCATTTTGATATTAAATTATCTTTTTAGGGATATTCATTAAATACTTCCACAAACACACCAAAACATGTTGCATCTAAAGGGGAAAACTATATTATCATTGAGTTTTTTAGGGGAAACAATCATGTTTCTTCACCTACTAATTCATGAGGATGCAAGGAATTTCTTAAATCCAATATACTAAAAACAATATATCACTCGAGGCCCAAATTTCATCTTTTCATGGTATCATAAGGGAAAAAATTTTATTATCTATAAAACCACTAATATAAAAAATAATCCTTCAAAATAAATACAATCATTCATGAGAGGGAGTATCTCCTTATGAAGGAACCTGGTCATAAGATGTACTTTAATGAAGTTGATGTTAAAGATACATAAGATTTAGTGAAGGAAGATATTCCATATGTCTCATTAGAATATTTTGATACTAAAATACAAGTAAACCATAAGTGTAAAAAAATGATAGATGACTAAAAATATATATTTTTTAGTCACCAAGGATGGATTATCACCAATGTTGGATAATAATGATCATATTTATTATAGAGAGGTTTTAGAGAGAACAAAAGTTGTATTATGGAAATATACTATGAATTTTGAGATAAAATACTTATGTAAAAACCATGTTTCTGTTTTGGTCAACCTTTTGGTTGATAGAAAACCGATTGGGTGAAAATTAGTATTCAAGAGAAAACTAGACATTGGATGTAAATTGAAAACCTATAAATCATGAATAGTGGATAAATATATTAAATTGTGTCAAGGAGTTGGATACTTAAAAAGATTTTTTCTCGTGTCCATGTTTAACTCTATTATTGTTATACTTGCAATAGAAGGCTTCCAGGACAATGATATTTTGTATATGGATATAAAACATTCCTTTCATAATATGAACATTCATAAATATGTTTATATGACACAACTAAAAGGGTTTTTGAATCTAGGTAATGGATAAACATTATTCGAGTTATAGAGATCCATTTACGGATTGAAGCAAGCATCCATGTCCTTTGAAATTTGGTTTCATGAAACTATAAAAGAATATGGTTTCATTAAGAATAAATGAGATTTGTGTGTTCAAAAATGGTTTAGTGGGTGTGAATTTGTTATCCTAGTAGTATATGTTCATAAAAATTCATATATTGTAAATGAAATACAATTCTTTTAGGTAGTTAAGGATTGGTTAAAAAAGTACTTATCTATGAAGGAATTAGGTGAATATTCAAATAAGCTTACACAAGAGTGGTAGAGGCTCCTGCATAGAATTTAAAAGACCCGTGATCAAATCTTCGTGGGGTGAATTTTTAGGATACTATAGAAGCACTATAAAGGGTACTGTGTGATACTATTGAAACTTGAACTATTCATCCAATTTTGTCCTTCTAGTCACCAAATAATTTCTGGCCATATGGCCTCCATGCCATAGGGACCAAGAAGCATCTCTTGTAGACCACACATGAGTATGACCTAAAAACGATTTAGAGAAAGTAACATCCACCAAATTAAACATAACCAGATTCAAATAATGAGAGGTTGTTCCAATTTTCATCGGTACTATGAACTATGTATATTTTCAAGGGGAAATGTTAGGTGTCTATCCGTGCAAGGTGGAGAGTTTGGTGCCTTCAAATATGTATATTCCATGGAGGGGAATTTATAATTATAGTAATGTATTGATCATTTAAGATAATATATTGGTAATTGTGCCTCTAGGACTGCAGGTAATGTATGGGCCTTGTGCCTATGGGCCAATGAGTCATGTACGTGTTCCCTCTCAACCCTCATAAAAGGAATTACCAATAAATAAATAAATAAATTTAATGCCTTTTGGATTTTGGAGGAATTATGTGAAGAATCCTATATAATTAATATCAAGATCATTCATGATAAATCTAATAGGTTGGTCAGGCTATATAAAATTATAAACATTGATCAGATACTAAAGAAATTTATTATGGAATAATTAAAAATGGGATTGATTCCACTATCACATGGTATCCATTTTTTCTAAAAACCGTGTCCTCGTGAACAATAGGGGGAGAGAATGAGTAAGATCACATACTAGTGGACTATAAATTTAACTTTTTATTTCAAAAACAAACTTTCAAGGGGAAATTTGATTCCAAAAGAAAATATAAATAACACCAACCACATACCATAAATGAAATCAGTAGGAAGTTCTAGAAAAATGGAAAAAATTATAGAATCATTTAACCTATATAAACTCCATTCAATAATTTTTATCTAAATGATATAATAATCCTTCATGAGATGCTTGAAGTGATAATCCATATTTCACCAAGTCTGATTATAATCTTCCAAATTTATCATTCCTTCATTAATTTCACAAGAAAAAAATCAAATCATGTATGATGATCCAAGATTCTTTCTCATCCTTGAGTATAACTCCAATCATTCTCTCAAACATTCTGTTAGATTCCGATTTTGGAACATTTATTTTATATGATTCCTTAAGAATCACTTCTATGGAATAAAGGAGATTCATAATGGAATATTATTTTTCAACATCCTCCTTCCCTACCTCCTTTTGGATACCATCAATTGTCTCTATTTATAGCAATTGTTTTGGGTCTAATTTCTTTTTAGAATGATCATACTCAATCTCATCACAAAGAGATTATGTTTTCTCATCCACCTATTCATGACCATTAATTGCATATTCTTCACCTTCCAATGCAACCAAACTTACCTCTTCCTTAGAGTGACTTATTTTTTCTGATGACCTAGTAACCGTGGGATTTGGTAGATTTGAGTAATATTTTCATTATCTAGTTTTACTCCCATTTCTATCTGGAAAATTTTCAGAATTATAATTTCATTTTTACCTATTCCTTAAGCCTAAACCAACAACCATTTACTTTTACTAATCGATCTCAAACTCAAAAAGATGGTTTATAGTCACCTTACTTATCACTCGACTCTAGATCAACCCAAGAATATGAACCATCCTAGATTGTTTTATATCTAGGAAGGACTGACTTTCACCATTCATTACTAGAATAATCCTCCACATTTCTATTCAATGATGCAAACCAATTGTGAAGATGGATAAATGTAAGTGGATCCCAGAAAATAGAAGACCACTTTGTTGGAGTATTTTTATATATTTGAATCAGGTGATGCTTGTAATGATGAAACTCTACATGAAGATGAATGGTACATATCAAGATCTGCCATGGGTCTAGTGGCCAATCTACTTAAAGATCTAATAATAATCTCCGTACCAATTCCCTATTTTAAAAACATAACAGAGTGATCATAAGTGGGTAATACATTGAAATTTATCAGCCTCACCTCTCTCAATCCCTAATTATCCATATTAAAGTTGTTTAAGTCACACATCAGACCAGAAGAAATGTCTACAACACTCCGAGATGGTTTCAATACCCACTCCAATTTATGAAGAGAATCAATAATTGAGGTTTACTCCCTATTTTAATGAAATTCTAGGATATACGTAGGAGGATTAACTTTTGGCAGGTGAACAAATGATGAATATATTCTTGAAGAATTACCTCTTTATTTATTTTTCCCAAAAGTTTGAATTCAATGTGAGAATATTTTTCATATAAATTAATTTATTTGGAACCTTCACTAAATACTTGTCTCAGTGGAAGCATGAATATCATGTGATAACTAGAATACTATAGGTTGTTAGTAGTTTTATATAATTTAAGGGAGTTTTTTTATCTTGAATCAACTTCTTTGTACATAATGATTTATTGGGTTTGTTATTTTCAATATTAATAATGTTATTATTACATGATGGTTTTTAATCTATGTGATATTGTATGTGATAATTTTCTAAGAGTAATTGTCACACTAAAAGCTCAAAATAGTTCCCTCCAATGAGGAGAACCTATATGTTCCATGACATTATTCTTAAAGTCATGTTCAATAACTAGATTATATTATTTGACAGGAAACATTGATATAGGCTATCATGGGTGGTGAATTTTTTGAATTTGAGACAATTTCTCATAGATTACACAGTTGAAAATATCTAGGACCAAATATTATCATAGCATGCATTTCCAGTTGGAAATCAACATTTATATGTACTATTGGACGTTACTATATGTGGACATGAGTAATAGTCCTTAGAATTTAAGAGAATTATTAATACATATCATGAGTCATTTATCATTAGGTATTAATAGAAACCAATATGATATATTCTCATAGTTTAGTAGGATACATTTGGTGCATCATAAGTTATATTACATTAATGAATAGTGAAGTAAATTATTTGACTCTTATTTTATTTAATGGTTCTTGAAATATTAGGAAATTTGATAGAAAATAAAAATCCTAAATAAATCCATGCCCATTGTGACCTTTGGGTATGTTCATTTCTAGAATATCAAAGAATGAGACATTGAGAAGAAAGGTTGATGGCACCAGCAAGAAACCTAATTGATTAGAGACATCATGATAAAGAGATTACATAACACAATGAATGTTTGAATGAGGTTTCATGCCATCACAACATTAACTTCTTTATATATGGGTGTCTCAAAATGTTTTCAGACATTAACATTTTACATTAGGAAATTCTTCCTGAGTCCACATAGAGGGAGGCCCAGAGGGTCACGCACTAAGTGCATTCCGAATCTGAAGTAGGTTTTTTTTAGAATTTAACATCATAGAATAAATAGTATTCCAGGTTTTTGGATTAATATTTTGTTTTGGTTGGTTTATCTCCACTATTTAATCATGAGTTATTCATAATAATAAATATGTGTGCGAAATAACAATAAATATTTATTCATATGATTTAGTGAAAATAAAATTTATTATATTTATCGATGTATAATGAAGTAATATTTATTTATTAAATAAATATTCATTATTTCTCATTTGGAAAATATCGATTAAGATAAAAAAACTATATTAATGGTCTAGTTGGAAATGATATATTAAATATCATTTTAATAAACATTTATTAATTTATTTAACAAATTATATTTATTTCTCTATAGTATTATGCATGGAAAGAAAATAATAATATTAATTATATTATTATTATACATGGGTTTCATTGATGAATAAGTAATTGGATTATGGATTTTGTGAAATTACTAACTCTAACATACTTCTATAAATACTCGGTTATTTCACTTTCTAGGGGGACTAAATTGTTGTGGATAAGATACCTAGAAGGAATTCTCTCGATCCCTATGTGGGAAAAAATTTGAGAATGCACTAAAGAAATAGAGAGACAATATTCATCCACTATATCAATGCCTTTGAGATACCCAATTTAATCCTTTATCCATAATGATATTTTCGGTTTATTTCAATGAAAAATAAGGCAAGAAATCTGAATCAACTATGCCAACACTCAATGATTCTATGAAGAATTTTTTTAATTTCAAAGAATATATGGACCACAATTAGATGGATTCTACCCTCAGATCTTATGATGCAAGGATAGTATGACAATATTAGTCAAACACATAATCAATAAAAATTAATTGAAAGATAAGATAATTCTAAATCTATTTATTAATTAAATATAATTTTTTTGATGATCCTCCCCTCTTAGGAATTGAGCATTGAAATAAATCTATTGGTCATGATGTTATTCATCATATGTATCCCATATTAATCATTGATTATGGAAAGAAATTGATTTTAATATACCCAATAGTCACTTATTCTGTTCATGGAACCATAAAAACTAACATCATTTTGTGAATTATCAACTTGGATACCCTCCCAATATAGTACAAGACCCAAAATAATTACCTTTTCCAATTTAAAATGAAATTTTTCATAAATTAAAACATCTTTATTTTCAAAGCATCAATGAAGAAAATAATATTTATTAAACAAAAATACACTAAAATTGGAAGTATAAATATTGAAATCACCCATAAAGACCTTTATTAAATACTCTAGGTAAACCATGAAAATACAAACCATGCAATATTGTGAAGTATCCAAACCATTACATAGTCCAAATAAAATCATTTAATATGAAAATATACAAAATGGGAATGAAAATTTTTTATTTTACTCATCATCCGGGGCTAGATATATTTTAGGTGTCCAAATAATTAATTAAGGAATTAGTAAAAAGGCATGGACCTTGGTGTGAACATTTTTAAATCATGTTTTTTATCCTCTTCATATTTTACTGGCTACCAAAGAATATAATAATTGAATGTGTATGGGATATATATTGATTGTTTTCACCCAATTGGAACTATGTAATTCTCTCTTGAGTAATCTTAGTGTTGATCGGTTAAGAGAACATATGTATTTTTTAGAAGAAATATAGTATAAAAATCAAATCAGAAAATACATCAAGTGAAAAAATCCATGAAATGATTAAAACCAAAATAAAATTCGAAAAATAGTTTAGAATTTATGTTCGAAAAATACCTTGGAAATTTTGTATCTTCCTTTCACTGATTTATATTATGGGGTTCCAACCAATGATTAGTTCAATCTTGATATTCTCTCACAACAATAGGAGTAACGTTTATACCACTAAAATTTTATTATCATTCTAGTATTTTATTTTTTTTAATAATATTAAACACACTCACTAAATAATGTATATTAAATTACATGAAATATATTTATTTAAATTAAAATATGTTCAATTTAAGTGAAAATCATGGTTGGGGTATGAATCAAACCTGTGATCGGTTCATTTCCATGAATCTCACACAACCTGTGGATCCACATTCATTCCCTTTCCATGTTATTTTTTTGATGAATGATATGAAACTATTTCCCATCACTACTACCCCTCCCAGGCCATGAAATAACAAAGAGATATCACCCAAATCCTTCATTGAATTAGTCATCGATTTATAACTAACTTCAAGGGTATAAAATACATATATTTGGAGGAATTACTATATTTAAATAATATTTAAGGGTAAGATAAAAGATGAGATCAATTAATCAACACCATCACATTGATAAATTTTCCTTCCCAACACATATATGTAAATTCATACTAATGGTAAACAATTAGACATACAAAAAACAAATCCTAGGAAGTGACCAAGAAATCCCAATAGCTCTAGAATAAAACTATGAGCTGGTAATTCCCATATAAAAAAATATCCTATAGACCTAACAATAGTTTTTCTATATTGGGTGATAATAAAAGTAAAATAAATATAATCTTCCTTTAATCCTACAGTTAAAATTTCAAATAAATACACTAAATCTTAGTGAATAAACAAATAAAACCAACTCGTTATCAATGAAGTTAATTCAAGATTACATTATGTTCTATTAAACACAAGGAGGGAGGGGTGATTCAGTTTTAGTTACTTTTTGGTCAATATTTACTTTTTTATATCTTTAACTTTTATGACCAGTTAAGATATAGATTATCTTAATCATAGTAGTCTTACTCATTAATCATGAAAGAAGATGAAATAGTATAAACAATGGCACATTATATTTTTTCTATTTTCACTACTAAATGAGAGTATATAGTCCCTTCTATGTTGTCGGGTGACTAAAAAACATTACCACAATAATAAAATAGCATTTACAGTTAGTTGGATAAGGATAAACCTAAACCTAGAGTGTGGATCCTTACACATTAGATGTGTAGAGGGAAAATAATCATGATTACCATAGTCTGGTGAAATCCTAAGCCAAATACAACCTCTCAATGTATCTTTATTCTACCCCCTAAATGTGTTTTTATATTTGAGGTGATTTGAAATAATATATGAGTCTACAACATGTTGAGACGTTATTTTTTCATATTGAAACTTTGGTCCTCTTCTTCTTTTCTTCTTCTATATTCACAAAAACATGAAATCAACTTCATATTCTTCCATATGCACAATATTTCAGACACCCACCCACCTTATTCATTACAGTAATCACTAGTGACTACTAATTCTTCCTTATTCACTAAATTTTAAGTTACACTTTCTTATATAGTTTTAAGATCTTCATTTATTCTTTTGTGAAATAGACTGCACAACACATTCTTCTTCTATTCTACTGAACTGGTCTTAGGTCGCTTATTATTCTATAATAATTCATATGCACATAACTCTTCTCCCTCTTCTCTCTTAAACTTTTTCTTTTTTCCTTTTTTTTAGTGTACATGAATATAAATATATATTATCGTTATTATTCTTCTTTTTTGAATAACACCAATAACAGTTATATTCTTATATATTTTCTTTTATATTAACTATTTTATATCATTCTTATATTATGATTTCTCTTTCATGACACAAAGATTATATTCTTATAATAATAGTAATGAACACCACACATTTTTTATCTCTTCAACATGTAATATATTTTATATGGAAAGAATAAAACAATATCAATTTTTCCATATTATCAATCTCTTTATTCGTTATTTTATTTACTCAATAATATAAATACCTTATTTAGTGTTTTTAATATTTCCATTAACTCAAAATACATGAGATCGTCATTATTTAATTCTTTGAATTTCCCATTTAAAATCCTTGAATAATCAAATCATTTAAGTTGTTTTTATTTCATGATATATTTAATGTTCTAATAGAATTCCTTTGAATTCATTCTTAAACATATATATATATAAAATCCACATATTGATGAATATTCATGCAATTAATAGTTTTGGTCCCAATACCTATCTTTGAATAACATGACTCTCCATGGATCATTCTTTCCATGTTGAAAAAAATTTCTAAATCATAATGGTCAGATCATGATATTTTTTTTAATTTCACATCATTACACCTATTATTGAATGAGTCAATACAGTATTAAATATCACAAAATTTCCCTGATGTTTCCTTATTAAGCTCAGCATAAATAAGAAATATGTTTATGCAGTGATGTTTACACTAATGGATACACAAATATCACCCTTACAAAGGTGATGCTTATGAAAATGGAAGATCACCCTTACATAACTTGAACTAACCCTAAAGATCAGCCATAATGATTTACCATGAGTAAAATAATAATTATGGAATGTTGATACCCATTTCATGATTCGAGTAATAACACAATGAATATCGCTTATCAAAATGACCTCTATTGATGCATGATGACATAGGCATCACTATCATCCTTATTCACTACATTAATTTAATTCTGTCTACACCTCTTCATATATTCTACCTATTCTTCATAGAGGTGATCACTTGAACTACTTTATAATATTTTTTTATATAATATAATGATAATTTAATAAGACTATTTTCTCATTAATCATTGATATTTTCATCAATCTGTATTCATACATAAGTTTCACATGAAACCTACAAGTTAATTATTCTATGAACTTTGAGAAACAATATTACAAACACACACGTTTTAAGGATTTGATAGTGATGGTTCTTAGCACATACTAAAACAATTGTGCTGAAATCAAAATACATAAGGTGGAAGATGATTTCAATGAATTATTTTGAATTAAAAAATGTTCTCACCCATGGTTTTAATAAATATAATACATCTAATAACATCATTATCAAAAATGTGTCAAATTTAATTATATTTAAAACCTACTTACTACTAGTAATATATTTGGTAGGAGTATTATAACCAAATATAAGAAAAGTTAAACATGTGACCAAAAAACTAAATAAGATAACAAAACACAACAGGACAGTGGGAGTAATGAAATTATTGTGGAAGTGACACAATATATATAAGAATAAAGCTGACATGAGAAGAAATAAGGGGGAATAATACTTTCTTAAAAAATAGAATGATTTTCTCAACCTGTTTTCGATTGACACAATTTTCCATTGATGATAATGAGGGTTTGTAACTAGAAAACTATCCTAATGTGGTATACAAATTACATCAAACTATCCTAAAAATGATTTGTAACTAGAACATCAATAAAATATATGTTTATTAATGGAAAAGAGGGACATCATGATTTCCAAACTTTTGAAACTTCTTTAGATGCTCAAGAGTGAAAAGACATGCTGCCATCACCTTAAAGTACTTAGAATAATGTAAAAGAGATGCTCAACAAAAACTAAAAGATGTTCACTGTGTAAAAATGCAATGATGCAATTATCAAAATGAAATTGAAGAGACTGAAAGAAAAATAAATTCATTATAATCAGGAACCCCTAAAAAATTTTGTGTTCTTATTCAATAAACCATAACAGAAATACTCAGATTATTAATTTTAAATAGGAATACATGGAAATGAGGAAATGAAAAGGAAACCTCTCGATTAATGTACCCATATTCCTCCTTACTCTAACCACTACAACTTTTGTGTCAAGATTGATCTCATATCTATCTCTACTCTCACTTCCCACAATTTCCTCTCTACAACCATCTACATAAAATCCTCATGAGAATTTGTGTGTATATATCCCTCCATCCAATATCAAAATACAATAATTGAGACAACAAAACTCCAAATTCCACCACCTCATTTGGTGATTGGTAGGTGAAATTGGAAAATCCTTTGTACATTTTTTACTATTACATAATTTTATAAAAACAATGTACCCAATTTTTTCACCTTAAAAATATTTTAAATGATTTAGTAAATATTTACACTCCATTTATTTTCACCAATTAGAATCACAAAATAATTAATTAAAGAGTGACATGGTAGATATAGTAAAACCCTCCTTGTTGAAGAACTCAAGTAGTTTCAAAAATCACAACTTTACAATATTAAAATAGCTACTCAAAGTCAAAGACCACTTTCAAATAGTTTAGTTATCAAAAATCTACTGTTATTCACTTTGGAAAAGCCCAAAAAATTACAAGACATTGTATTCGAAAATATTAAAAAAAACCTTTTGTGGGCTCTAACATTTCTAATTATTGTTCTCTCCTCAGTCAAAGACTAAAACCGCAAGAAACAAGATTTGACAGGAAATAATAATCATAGAACCAGTCCAAATAACATTTGGTGGTAGTGAAAAAAATTCCTTAATTCCTTCAATATGTTTTTACAAAACCTGGATTGCTCTCATCGTGGACCCTGAATTCACATTTGTCATGATATATAATGTCCCATCCACTACAAGAATCTAAATATTTAATTGAAAATAAACTCGAAAATACAGTCATCTAATCTTTATTTGAGATTAATTAGAGATGACTCATCCACAAGGATCCTCACTAAAAAATTAAAATTATTGAATTCATCAATGAATCATTAAGCTATGAAAATTTGTAAAAAAACTATACAAGGAACACAAAATGGTTTTCAATCGGTGGGTTCATAGTGGAAAATTAGATCTATGTGGATTTTTGTTACTGCAACAAGGTTCAGAGAGATCAGTGGATTCTGAAAACAATATTGGTTTGGCCTCATTAAATACCCATTATCCAATGAATCATCCAACCCCTTTGTCAAACTTGCCTCTTCTTCCTTAGATATTAAATCCTTGAGTGGTGGTACATCTGTAATCTTGGGGCCTTGATGTTACAAAATCCATATAGTTCACCAAAATTAGACCATCTCCTTCAATTCAGTCATCTTCAATACACCATTAGCTCTATCTTAGTTATTTTCAACCTCCCTATTTGGGGGCTACCTTGTAGGTCAGTCCCAACAAAAGATACATGTGGAATATAATTTTGATTCCAAAAATTACAAATGGAAATATCAAATATGTTTAAATTAATTCTGTAAATAGTGGATCACAATAAAAATAAATGAATACTAAAAAAAATTCATTTAATTCTCAATAGTGGAATCCAACACAAATAAATCCATGCAATCAAGAATCGAAGGAACAAGAAAATGTAAAAAAATCATTTAACACATTTATAATACCTCCAAACTAGAAGAATAATAAAAAAAATTGAATAATCCCAAATCAATTCTAAGAAATTGAATTATAGTAACATATATTAGCATCAACCAAAAATCAAATGTAATAAATAATAAAAAGAAAATAATACACTAATATTTTTACATGCATCATACAATTGACCTAACATAACGTGGTTTGGGAACCAAAGTTCCACTATGAAAATGTACGAGGTACAATAGGTACTAGATGAATAAATACTACTCAAACAGACATACTAATTAAACTAGTCAAGCATAGAGTTATTTTAACTTTAGGATCTCATGGACAAACCATGGTCAATAATGGAAACATACTCACAAGCTAGATAGAATCCTTTCTCAATATCGGCACAATAAAAAAGAAGAAAGAAGAGAAGGAAAAAATTAAAAGAAGAATACCATAATGAACCACATTTCCATGGTTCGATCAATTATGAAGTGAGTCAGATCTTGCAGGATCTGAGATGCACATGGTCAATGATGAAGGCCTTTATACTTCAATATTTCTCCAGGTATAGGAACAAACCCCAAAAATTCCCTTTAAACCAATTCTATCACGAATTTTAAAAATAATAGAATATTAATTGAAGCTTCATGCCTTGTATCATGGATACTAGGAAGCTTCTCTTCCGCTAATTTTCCACCAGTGAAATGGAAGGCATGCCTCCTCTCCTCTTTTCATCTCCAAAAAACCAAATATATGTCGTCAGATGTTCCTTCTCCACTATAGAGAATGGAGAAATAACTTAATCACACCCATGTAATGGGGAGGTTCCCCACTTTGAGTGAATCCCCTGAATTGAAAACGCATGTGAAAATGAGAAGTTCACCCCACTTATTGAGATGATGTGGCATATAGGTAATAAAAGTAAATAATGTAGTGGTAGGTCATAAATACACATGGATAGTGGAGGAGATCCTGACCATAATCACATAAACAAATATTTAATATGGGAATTTTAATGGGGAGAACATGAAATAATTCCATCATTTTTAATAATTAAAATAATATATGAGATTTTATTTAATTTACAAAAAACACATTGAATAAAATTCAAAATCTCAACTTCGATGACATCGGGATCAATTAGCATCGGCATCTCCATAATTAGCGGGCTTGGGTTCCAATTGATTTCTTGCTTCTCTCAAAAGCATCATCTCATTACCCTTTTGTTATCCATCTCAAATGAAGAATCCCTTTGGTAGTACGAGTTGAGTCTCAATTTCATATTCTTCAATAGAGTCATAGTTGTTATTGGTTCTTCTCTTCAAGTAGTGTGTCTTGGTATCTTGATTTGGGTACAAGAGGGTTAAAGGCTACATAGCCATTTGGCTACCCAGGTGGGGGAATAAATTGGTTATATGAAATACCCTACCGATATCCCTTCAGATTTGGATATGTTAAATTTTCCCTTCAATAGTAGCTACGAAGTTAGTTGAAAGGAATGGTTATGTTGCACTGGTAAAAATTGGATATGTGGCTGAATTTGAAATTTGGTTATATGATATCAATAAATAATAGGTTATTCAATCTGATGTAACAATTAATAAATAATATAAAATAAATAGATTAAAATACCTCAAAAAACAAAATAAATATTTATTTTTGAATTAATTAAAAAAACATGTAAAAATTTACAAAAAATGAATTCAAACGTATTATTTTTTAAATCAAATAAAATCTAATTAATTAAGAACAATTATCCTAAAATAATTCATTGATTAATTAATTAACAAAATAAGGAATAGGTGAAAATTATAAAGTAATTGAATTGTAATTTTATGTAATGATTTATTAAATTATATAAAAAATGATATGAAAAGTAAAACTATAATCAATTAATTAATATATTAATACCATAAATAAAATCGTTTAAAAAATTAAATTCCAAAAAAAATTGAAAAAGACATTAAATAAAAATAATATATCAAAATGACATTCAGAATTAAAAAAATTGAATTTAAAGCTGAAAAATATATAATTTTAACAGAAAATCACTCATTTAATAAGGAAATTAATAAATCGAATATTTTATCAACTAAGACAAAAAATATTTAATTAATGAGTAAAATACAATTTCTTTCATTAAAATATACAATAAATTAACAAAAAGGATGTGTAAAAAATTAATGAATAAATTCTATATCAAATTCTCCCCCACACAATATATTACTTGGCCTCAAGAAATCATCAGTCACATTCAATATTAGAAAAATAAATCTTAAAATATGAAAGCTGAAATGAAACTAAGAATTAATTATGAAAGTTATTTTTCCTCATGGGTACTCTCAAGTAGTGAAAAATGAATTCTTTCTCAAATTAAATTTCTTCAATGGAAAATCATTTACTATTTTACCAAATAAAATATTTAAATTTAAAATTTTAATAATAATTAAAAAACATTATTTTTATTCAAATGAAAGTAATAAATTTTCTTTACCAATATGAGAATAAGATCACAAAATTATAAGTCAAAATTAATAGAAACCTTGTTTGAAGAAGAAACATTAAAAATTAAAAATCCATAAAAATAACCCATCCATCAACATAAATAATAAATAATGAATGATAATGAAATAATGAGTTCAACATAGAATAGGATTTTCATTTCATAATCCATTTGGATGTTTATCTTATGAGTTAAATTCAAATTTAAATGTTCAATGTCAATGATTATTGGGTAGCAATATCCAAAAAATTTACTGAAATCCATTTTATCAAGAGAAAAATAAAATTGATTTACCCAATTAAATACATGAGGTGTTAGGTATTAACCTCCTAAAAGTGGCCTCAATGTCTTAAAAATTCAAAATAATATCTACCTAAAGAAGATTCATAAGGGATCATTAAAAACTCACAATATTGAAAAATATAAGGGTTTTATTGTTTTTCAATGAATTAAAAAATTATAACATGTAAATACCCCCAATTAAAACCATACAATTTCCCTATTTTTGAACTCAAGGTGGACGAAAATTTAGAAAAACTAATTTCTAAAATTTTTTTAATTCAACATTGAATGTTCATGTGTAGGGTCACAAGATAATTCAAAAATTAGGTTTCCCCAATAAATCATCAATCTCAATATGCACTATTGTGTTTTTGGGAAAGGAAAAGCATTTCAGTGTAGAACAAAATATCTAGAAAAGATGTTTGTTGTTCGAATTTAATGTCAAGTATGATTTTCAAATGAGGAAAGAAAATTTCATGCACATGCAATTTTTTTAGCATAAAAACTTCTGAACAAAATAAGCTATAACCTATAGACTAAATAATAAATTATACAATGAAGCCCATAACAACAAAAAAAAATTCAATAATTTCCGCCACCATATAGGTGTATAAAATGAATAGATTTGGAAGCAAAAAAAATAAACATTAAAAACAAGTACTCCCCTATTATGAAGAATATTTTCTCATTTTTTCATATTCAAAATTCTCCCTTATTTACTTTATGTATAATTAGTCAATCTTGAATGATCAGTTTCCTAAGAAACTATAAATTTTGAACAAAATTATCTAAAAATGAATGTTTAAGAAGGATTTTATCTAGAGAAGAAAAAATAGAAGCTAGAAGAAGGATACTGAATCTTATAGCTTATCGTGGTAGTGAATGGGATATTGGAAAGCTATATGGTTTGAATGGAAAAAAATTTGACATTTATTTGAAAAATTAAAATAATATAAAATAAATTTAAACCAGGTTTTTTCTACCATAACGTTATAGGTATATAGTCCTTAGTATACTCTATTAGAGACCAACCATAGTCACAAGGTAAATGTATTTTTTTATCAATGAATAACTGTATGTGTTTTGTCAATTTTTTTTAATAAAATTGAAACTTTTGGGCACCTAAATAGCTAATGGAAAATATGATTTTTTTACAGATATAACTATCCCTAGGAAAAACCATAATAATTGAAGATATTATAAAAGGAATCCCATCTTGTAGAAGAAAAATAAACACCCAAATCCATTTTATTAGTGATTTAAAAAAAAATTCATGGGATAAAAATATGGAACTCCCCCATGATTTTAAAAGATCTACTTGAACTCAAAAACATGAAACAAATCTCTAAAATTACTATTAGAAAGATTTTTTTCCATTTATGAATTTAATTAATATTTGATAGAATTGGGATTCTATTGAAGGGATAACAAGGAAATGGATGTTTTTATTGGGAAAACATTAACCTCATGAATTTATCTATCAAAATTAACTTAGTATTAAAAAATGGTAGGGGTGAATGGGTTTGAACAAAAGTAGATACGTTCAAGAAGAGGCTCATCAATAGTATTATAAAATGAATTAGAATCCCTGAAATTAAATAGGAATCCCACGTCTAATCTATTATCATCTTATATAATAAAAAACAACCAATTTAGTTTAGGGAGAAATTTAAATGCAGGGAAGAGCATTTATTTGATCACAGACATACTCGAATCTCAAAATTTTATAAATCACTTAAAAAATTTCATCATCTGGAATAAAAAATCATTAATCACTATGTCCAAGAAACAATATCTAACTAATCAATTTAGTGTGTGATTAACCATTCCTTAAATTTCATGCTCCAAAATTTCATCCTATAAGACAAATGGAGTTGATTTTCATTGTTCAGTTTCATGGAATTTTGTTTTCATTTTAACCTCATGATGAATAATTTATTATGTCTCTAGGATTTAGCAATCTTTAAAAAGTTGGTAAACACAATTTTTATTTTCATTTCAAAATTCATTAAGTTATTCAAAAGTGTGTGCATAGGAGAAAGAAAATTCATGAATCAATTTATCATCAAATAGATCTACCTCATCCTTTTCAATAAGAACCAGTTCAAAATTTACAAGGTTTTCCTTTTTGAAACAAGCATGTTTACAGTGAAAATCATATTTTTTTATTCAAAAGTAAATAATTCAATTTTCATATTTTCTTCAATATTTTCCCTACAGTATATCTCAATTTCTATTTCTATTTTTTCAGTAAAATAAAATTAACTGTTTTTAGAGTTTAAGACTTCATTTATACGATTTATTTTCATATTGGGTATCCCTTTATTAAAATGTTCTGAAGATAAAAAGTCCATGTGTAAAAATAAAAATGGTATAATATTTTTCTTTCTTTAAATCCTCTATATGGTATTACAAAAATATTGATCATTAATTTCATAATTTCTTCAATTTTGTTCACTAGTTTGAACATCTTCCCCATTTTCCACTACTTTCCCAATACCAAAATCTCCAAAATATTTAACTTCAATTTCTAGTTGTTCAAATTTTTATTGTACTTTAACCTATTAACCAATTTCAAAAGCTTTAGTTTATGAATTTCTGATTATAAATTATTCTTCAAATTGTTCAAAATTTTTAATCAATTTCAAAAATATTTATTTCAGTTCAGACTGGTCAACTGGTTTTTGTTTATAATTTTTTTTGTTACATCCAAATGATTTGGTCGTCGCAGCTAGTTATAAGAATGCTACTAAATAGTGTTCCCATAGTGACGATAATCACAATATATTTCATTTTATTAACCTCAATCCCATTGATATTCAATTTTCCTAACCAATACACAACCAAAAGATACTATTAACACATCTATAATTTAATTCAATGAAAAATTTGAATGAAAAAAGTCTAAAATAGACTATATAGGTATTAAAATTTTAAATTTCCACACATACAGTGAGAATAAAAAACAAAAGCTTTTTTCTATTTTTTAGGAGACTTTTTTATAAGATATTTTTTTAAGTGTAATTTTTTGTTTTTATATTTATATGATTTCCACAGAAACAGAGCCAAAATTTTATCATTTCATAATAGAAAACATTTTAATTTAATTATTTGTAAAACCTACTTACAACTCTTAAGAAGGTGGGAAAGAGCATCATATTCGTAAACAATAACACAATTCAACCCTTTAACAATGAAAAAAAAAACGTTTTAACAGTGCTAAGAAGTACTATTTTCCTCAACACTGTTAAAGTGTGGACCCCTTTATCAGTAATATTGTTAGTAATAATAAATGGGGACTTTATAAATTCTTGAAGTAACACTGAATGAATCCTTACTATTTCAGTGTGTTGTTTGAATGACAACACAATGCAATAAATACACCCGTATGAAAATAAAACTTTTTGAAAATACACTAGTATGAAACTACATAAATTAAGTGAAATATATTTTACCTCATATATAAAAAACCAATTATATATATTTTATACAATGTTTTGTATAATTTCCTTTCTAGTTACTATCCCCAAACATTTAAAAACATTAATGTTTCATCATATTTGGCACGCATGACCCCCTCTCAAAAAAGTCTGACTATGGTATCAGTTTCTAAATTTCACCACCCCAACCCATGAAAAACAATCCACATTTATATGAAAACAAATATTATGATAAAAATACTTTAAAGAAATAAATAAAAAATAAATATGAAAAAAAACATTAATAAAATGTCAATTTTAGTAAAAGGATACACTTAGAGTCATATCAGTTATATTGTGGATCATATTATGGAGCGGATAATTTTTACATGTCACAAATGACATATAGATCATTTTCATAGAGTACAGAAACAATCCAAATACGTTTTCTTGGTTTTGAGTTTGTCACTTGTCTATTTTACAAAAAAATTATTTTGAACTTCAAACTTACACTTTGAGTCATACTAATCACATAATGTTTTAGATTGACATGAGACTTATTGATACATATAAAAAAATTAATTATGAATCATTTTAATAAATTATCATGAAAACCCAAGAATATTGTATCAATTTTCAATGAGTGGCACACATTTTGAACTAAAATGTCAACTTTAGATTAATAATGAACACTTTGAGTCATACCAGGAATACTCTGTATTAGAATTAGTTGAGACATAATTCTTATATATAGAAAATGACTTATGTATTTTTTTATTATAGTATCAAAACAATCATAAATTTTTTCAAGGTTTTGAGCATGTCACTTTTGATTTTTACTTAAATCTTAATCTTAAATAAAAATAAACACTTTGAGTCATACCAATCACATTGTGTTTTATATTAAGGTGTTGTTGATTATGACAATTCAAAAATAACTTATGGATTATTTTCACAATGTTTCAAAACAATTATAATGTGTTTTCTTGGTTTTGAGTATGTCACCTATGTTTTTCACTAAAATACCATTTTAAATTGAAGAAACCCACTTTGGGTTTTACCGGTCACATCATGAGTCACTATAATTTCATACTAATTCCTGAAAATCAAAAATGAATTATTAAGTATTATAATAATTTATAAATATATTTAAATAACTTTTTCTTGGTTTTCGGTGAGGTACACATGTTTTAGACAAAAATGTCAAATTTTAACTGATAGCAGACACTTTGAGTCATACCAGGCACATGCTGCATCAGATTGAGGTGAAACAAACTCCTATACAAAAAAAATGACTTATTGATAATTTTACTAATGTATCAAAACAATCCTAATTAATTTTATTGGCCTTGAGTATGCCACTTTTTATTTTTATTAAAATTAATGTCAACTTTAACTAAAAAGACACACTTGGAGTCATATCGGTCACAACGTGCATCAGATTGAGATACTGTTTATTTATACGCAAACAAAATGACTTATGGATCAATTTTTTATTGTATAAAGCAATATTAATTCATTTTCTCAATTTTGAGTATGTCTCTTGTTCTTTTTACTAATATTAATTTCAATTTTAAATAAAATGTCACAGTTAGAGACATATCAGTCACATCATGTGTCAGATAGAAGTGTTCCTTATTCCTACACAAGAAAATTACTTATGGAAAATTTAAATAAATTATTAAAAAAATATTAATGAATATTTTTAGTTTTAATAATGTCACATGTGTTTTCAACTAAAATATTATTTCAAACTAGAATAATGCACTTTTATTCTAATCATTCACATAATGACTCTGTTTAATGTAAGACTTATTTCTACACATCAAAAAAGAATTATGAATGATCTTAAAAATTTATTATGTTAAATGGAGTGTGTTTTCTTAGTTTTTATTGAGTGTCACACATTTCAAACTAAAATATTGATTTTAAACTGATAATAGTAACTTTGAGTCGTACTGGTCACACCATGCATCAGATTGAGGCACGGTTGATTCTCACACATCAAAAAATACTTATGGATAATTTTAATAATGTATCTAAACAATATGAATTCTGTCACTCAGTTTTGAGTTTTCCACCTGTTTTTTTAGTAAATTGTCATTTTAAACTAATAACACACACTTTGGATTATACTGATCTCATCGTGTGTTAGTTTGTTATGAGAATGATTCCTACATGTAAAAAATTAATTACAAAATATTTTACTAAATTATTAATACAATTAGAGTGTTTCCACATTGTTTTTAGTGAGTGACACATTTTTTTAGTTAAAATGTCATTTTTAAACAGATAACAACTAGTATGAGTCATACCAAGAACACAGTGTATTAGATTGAGGTGTAGTTTATTCCTAAATATAAAAAATTTCCTATGGATAATTTTAATAATGTATCAAAATAAAGAAATTATATTTATTGTTCTTGAGTATGTCACATGTCCTTTATACTAAAATTAATGTCAATTTTAAATATAAACACTTGGAGTCCTATCCGTCACACCGTGCATCAGATTGAGCTGAAGGTGATTCTTAAAATTCAAAAATTACTAATGTATAATTTTACTAAAGTATCAAAATAATAGAAATGATTTATATATGTTTTTAATATGTCACTTGTCATTTGTAAAAAAATTAATGTCAAATTTAAATAAAAATACACAGTTAGATTCATACCGTACAAAACGTTCATTGGATTGAGGTGATTTTGATTATTACACATTTAAAATAACATATTTATATTTTTAATAAAATATCAAAACAATAAAAATATGTTTTCACTAATTTAAGTATGTCACTTGACCTTTTCAAAATAAATAATTTCAATTTTAATTAAAAAGACACACTTGGAGTCATACCAATCACACCATGCATCTGATTCAAGTGATGGTGATTACTAACTAAAAAATAACTTATTCTTCATTGTCTCAAGGTATAAAAACAATCTTAATGTTCTTTCTCAGTTTTTATTATGTCATATGTGTTTTTTTTTCTGAAATTCAATTTCAGATAGAAAACATGCACTTTGAGTCAAACCAGTCACATCATGTGTCAGTTTGACATGATATTGAATCCTACATGTAAAAAATGACTTATGAAACATTTTAAAAAGTTATCATGACAATCAGAGTGTGTTCTATCAGTTTTCAGTGAGTAGCACACTTTTTGAACTAAAATGTCAATTTTAAACTAATAATGAACACATTGAGTTATATCAGGATCAATGTGTATCATATTGAGTTTTTTATGATTCCTATATATAAAAAATGACTTATATATCAATTTAATAATGTATTAAAATAATACAGATGGATTTTCTAAGTTTTGAGCATGTCACTTGTCTTTTATACTTAAATTAATGTCAATTTTAAATAACAAACGTAAACTTAGAGTCATACCAGGCACACTGTGCATCAGATTGAGGTGACGATGATTCATACACATATAAAACGACTTATGTATAACTATTATATTGTATCAAAATAATACGAATGTGTTTGTAAGATTATGAGTTTGTCAGTTGTCTTGTTTACTAAAATTAATGGCAATTTTAAATAAAAAGACACACTTGGAGTCATACCAGTCACACCATGACTTTGATTGAGGTTTGGGTGATTATTAAATTTCAAAAAATTATTTTGGGCAATGTTACCAAGGTAACAAAATAATATGAATGTGTTTGATTAGTTTTGAGTATGTGACTATTGATTTTTACGAAAATTAATGTCAATTTAACATAAAAATAAAAACATAGAGTCATACTATAAGGTCCAAACCTTTTCTTAGGATGTCTCAATATTTATTATAGGTAGTAGTTTTCCTTTATTAATTATATCTTTTTTTGGGTTTTTCCAAGAGAGTGTTTAGGGGAAATTTGATTGTTTTTAGGGGTTTTGGGCAGTGAACGGTTGGCGCACGGTTTTCCCAAACTATGTGTCATGCCCAAAAAAACCAAGAAACCCCTGGAAGATGGGGATTACATAGTTGGAACATAATTTTTGAATTCATACACCTGCTTAGTAGTAACCAAGTGGCCCCCTAGGGGGGAGGTTCAGGGTTAGGCACATAGTTAGGGGAAACCATGAACCGTGAGGAGGAAACCTTGTGAATGGAAATTAAATACCCTCAAAATTCATTTAAAATTATCAAACACCAATACTATATCCATAAACCACCTAAATCGACCCTAAACTAATTGATCTCATTTTTTGGAGGTTCTTGGAAGGATTCCATGGCCTTATAACGTTTACTATTAATAATTTGTGTCCAGGATTGAATATGTGAACCTCTACCAGTAAATGGATAATGATGGAGTCTCTAGGTATAATCAGAATACGTGAAGGGAATATTATACTCTGTATCTAATTGGAAGATGTATTTCTACTCGTCATGGTGATAGAGGTTGTGGATGAGGTTGTTATAGGAAATAACCCCCATATTAGTAGAGTGGTGAACCTCAGGGGAATCAGACTGCATCATTGGGATGAGTGATAGGATAGTTTCTTATTATTAAGCCTAAATTGGTGATATTGATGCTAGTCTATCAATATTTATAGGTACTATACTTGTATTTTATACACTAGTCAGTGCCTTGTTTGATATGGATGCCATTTAATCTTTTATATCATCCCAACTTGTGAATTTTTTGATCCTAGCTATAGAATTCATGAGTGGGGTTATGATGATAGGTAAACCTTTTGTATTATAGTTGAGAAACACTTGTTTGTTAAATGGATGTTATCTTGAGGTTGGGTAGTATCATTTAAGTTGTAATATATATATCCTTGGTATGTTAGGCAATGGAATAATTATGGGTATGGACTAATTAGTAGCATATAGAGCTCATATAGATTGGTACCTAAGGAGAGTGATGTTTACATCTACTAAGGATGAAAAGTATATTCATTGTGGGGAATGGGATATCCAGGTAGGCTATGTATGGACAATTCATCAAAAAATAGGGGATCTCCCCACCTAGGTTGCTATTATGTTGTTTGATAATGGAGGTTCTAATAATGATGTCTTTCCACTCGTAGTGGATCAGTTTTAGAATGTATATCCTAAAGACTTCTTAGGGATGCCACCTAAGATTTAATTATAATTTAAAATTTATATCATGTTGGGGGATGATAAAATTTATATTCCACCATTATTAGTTCCACTAATAGTGCTTCAAGATATAAAGCCTTAACTAGAAGATTTTATGGATAAGGGGTTTATCCATCTAAGTAAATCTACACAGGGTTCTCCGGTTGTGTTTTCGAATAAGGATAAATGGAATCTATGATTATGTGTTGATTAATGGAAGTTGAATAGGACGATGGTGATGAAATCATATCCTTTTCCACATATCAAACACCTTTTTGACTAATGGAGGGGAGCTTTTGTCTTTTCCAAGATTTACTTGATATCTTGTTATCTCAGTTGAGAGTTCAAACATCTAATATTACATGGAATTCTTTTATTTGTAGGTATAGCCTTTATGAGTTCGTTTTAATATCATTTAGGATGAAGAACAGACTAGAAGTGTTTATTTCCTTGATAAAGAGAATCTTCCACCCATACCTAGATCCGTTTTTTGTTGTATCTGTGGATTATATCTTGGGGTACTCCAAGACTAATGAAAATCATACCAAAAATCTTAAAATCATATTGAGTACATTGATAAAGTATTAGATATACACCAATATATTTAATTATCAATTTTGGATCAATCATGTACACTTCTTGGGTCACATCACCTTGGAGGAAGGTGTTTCCTCATACCTTGAGAATGTTTGGGCATTGGTTTTTTGGGAGTAACCGAAGAATGTTATACAGATCCATTGTTTTAGGGGTTGGCATCCTATTATAAGGATTTCATTCAGGAATTTTATCATAAGTATCATGTAAAGACCTGTAAATTTCAAGGAAATTTTTTTTCTTAATTTTCTTTGGAATTTTACAAGAACACAGCTTCTAACGGCACCAGATTCCGAGGCCCGGTGTGCCCATAATCATTTTCCGAAGTTTGGCTCGGGTATGTTCCGTGAACAGACGAGTGGGATTTTATAACTTTTGAACCGGTGCCCAGAATCGAATTATTAAGGCACTGATGGAATCGCAGTACTAGTAATTGCTTAGAAACGCCTCTTCTGGAGTTGCGTTTGCTCGGGTGTGGTTTTTAAATTTTGGGTTTAATGTTATGAAATAAAATAAAGTTGTGCGCCAATTTTATTTTAATTTCACTTTAAGCCTCTTGAAATCCACTTAAAGATTCTTAAGCGGAGTTGTTACGGATAGGGTTCTATCCAAAATATCTTACCCACTTGATAGGATATTTGTGGGGTGGGTCCCGCACAATCCCCACCGTTTCTTTTCTGCTAAGTAACGCACCCGCAAAAACCCGTCATTATGAAAGTCAACTGACGCGTTTTCTTAGATTCATAATGAAACATTTAATTGGGCGGTTTTATTCATTAAATTAAATGGGCAGTTTATTCGTTGAAATTAATTCTATGAATGAATTTCATTCGTTTCTTAACACATTTTCGTTTTGTTGGCATGTTAATAAAATAAGGCCAACACACCCTCCTTTGAAATTATGTGTTAAACCTTTGAAGAACCTCTAAGAATTCTTCATCCTCCTTCATGAAGAACGCGAAAAACGCGAAGAAAATGAAGAACGCGAAGAACGCTGGCCTCCGATGAAGAACGCCGAACCTAGAGAAATCGACGACGTGACGTCGTGTGCCACGACGCCAACGTTTCGTCTCCCGCAATGTTCTTCAGCGATGTTCCTTCCTCCGTGACAAAAATATTCGATCATTTGTTGAGGTGAGAGTTTTCGATTATTTAAATTCCTTTGTGGTTTTTAACTCAAGATGGATTTAATTATCAAAATTAAATCCGTTGTTCTTGAACCTCGGAGTTCATCGATGCACACCATTTTCCGCGACGACGCGACGCCCTTCCGTGATGATGCGACGCCTTCCACGATGTGACGATTGCCTCCTTCCGTGTCGATCAATTCTGCGAAGAACGCGCGTGCGACACTTGACGAGGTAGGGGTTGTTGTGAAATATTTTATATTCCCGTGAACTTTTTTTTAAATTAATGAACTGGTTTCGTAAGAACAATTTTAATTTATTAAAATTGTTGTTTCATGCGTTGAAAAATTCTCCATTCTGTTATTATCTAACGTGGAGGGTGTGGGCCAAATGAACAAGGCCCAACAACCCTCCGTCATTCTTTGTTGTTGTGCGGATTTGGTGAGCGACGACAAAACGTGACGCAAGGGCGTTTTGATGATCCCGCAGTGAAGAACGGAACCCGGGAGGAGCACCGGCGCAGACTGGAAGGAAAGCGGACCACCGGAGCAACTCCGGTGGCCCGCAGAAGTCTCCGGCAGCACGCCGCCGGACAGGGCTGCTGTGGCTGAAGCCGCGGCGGTGACGGACTGCGGACCCACAGCCGTGAGGGTCCAGCTCGCACGCACGGGACGCGGTGACATGCCGCGTCCGCTGATCCAGCGCGGCCCCACGCGTGGCTGCGACACCTCCAACCCATGGGGGCAGTGCCCCACGGCATCCGCGCTGCTCGGCTGCTCGGTCGAGCCAAGCCGGATCGGCTGGCCGAGCCGGGCCGCGCCCTGGCCGGACCGGACCGGGTCCATTCGGGTCGGACCGGGTCGGGTCGACCCGGGCCTAGACCCCCCATCTTCGGACCGTTTTCGGTATTTTGCCTATAACTTGAGTTACACGCCTCTGAAAGACACGTCGTCCGCTGAAACGCGATCCTTGGATCGAGACTGTCGTTTTGGTATATCGCACTCAAGGTTTCGGAATACTTTGGGTTCGGCTGGGTTGGTTCGTACACGAAACCAACCAGGCCCTCAGAGCGGAAACACTCATATCTTGAGCTCCGGACGTCCGATTGACATTCCGTTGACTTTGTTGAATTCCTCTAAGTGAGAAGGATCTTTTGGCTCAATCCGCCTGAGTTTTGGACGTAGGTGGAGTACGGTCAGGTTGGTTTTTCCTTAAAAACCAACCGGGCCCCTGGGACGAAAAAAGCCAATAACTCACAGACCAGGCGTCCGATTGACGCGCCGTCTGCGACGTTGAGTTCCTGTTGATGATACAGAACTTTTGGATACATAAACTTTGGACTTTGTGTCAGTTGATGTATCCGCCTCTCGGCTTGTGGAGCGGACCCTCCTGAACGAGCTTGCTGTGTGTGAGAACACTAGTGCTGGATGCGACTTCAACGACAACGACTGTGCAGAGATCCTCAGTAGACTGCGACGATGAAGAGTGCTGGTCTTGAATCCTATGTGGGTCCCAGCTATGCTGGTATTGTATCTTATGTGGGTCCCAGATTAGATGACTCAGTGCTGGTCTTGTATACTATGTGTGTCCTAGCCGTACTGGTCTTGTATCCTATGTGGGTGCCAGCTTAGATGATTCAGTGCTGGTCTTGTATCCTATGTGGGTCCCAGCATAGATGAATCAATGAAGAGTGTTGTTCTTGTATCCTATGTGGGTCCCATCCGTGCTGGTCTTGTATCCTATGTGGGTCCCAGCTTAGATGATTCAATGCTGGTCTTGTATCCTATATGGGTCCCAGCATAGATGAATCAATGAAGAGTGCTGGTCTTATATCCTTTGTGGGTCCCAGCTATGCTGGTCTTGTATCCTATGTGGGTCCCAGCTTAGATGATTTAGTGCTGGCCTTATATCCTATGTGGGTCCCAGCTTAGATGATTCAGTGCTGGTCTTGTATCCTATGTGGGTCCCGGCATAGATGAATCAATGAAGAGTGATGGTCTTGTATCCTATGTGGGTCCCAGCCGTGCTGGTCTTGTATCCTATGTGGGTCCCAGCATAGATGATTCAGTGCTGGTCTTGTATCCAATGTGGGTCCCAGCATAGATGAATCAATGAAGATAGCTGGTCTTGTATCCTATGTGGGTCCCAGCTTAGATGATTCAGTATCTATATCTGATCATCCCTTTCACCTTTTCGACGAAGTATACCTATGTGAGCTGAATCTTGTGTTACTCTCCTTGGTGGATTGTGTTGAACTATCCTGTGTGTATGTACTGTTTACTCTCCTTTGTGGATTGTGTTGAGCTATCCTATGTGGATTACCTTGCTCTCCTTTGTGGATTGCATTGTGAAATCCTGTGTGGGTATACGCTTTGCTTTCCTGTGTGGACTGGGTTGTGCTTGGCCTCAGATGTTGGAGCCGAACGGGAATTGATGACTTAGGTATATGTATGGGCATATACCTAAGCAGTGTCGGTCGATACTTCGTGATTGTATCTTTTCTTGTGGTTTATCCTTTGTGGATTTCGGGAGACCTTCGGGGGACTCGGGGTCCCTACTGAGTAGCTTATACTCACCCCTGCATGGGCTATGCCTGCACTTCGTTGTGTTGGTTGCAGACGACGGACAACGCAGCGGAATCATGGTGGAGGCTTGCAGAGCAGGACGGTGCCTGGAGGTGGACCACTGGGCGGGACGTACTCGGAGCGGACGGCTGGACCGAGGAGCTGTGCAGGCTATCTGTGCTCACCCTTCAGGTGGGACTTCCAGAGGACGGCTCGACGCTGTGGCTTTTCTTTTCAGTTGCTGTTTTCTCCTTTCAGTTGTACTTTATAGTTGGGCTTGTATTTCCGGCCCCTTTTACTTTCAGCACATCTTGTTACAGTTTTTACTTAGTGTTTACTCTTTCCGCTTGCTTACTCTGTGGTGGTTGTTTACTTTACAAAGGCAACGCCTTCCCTGTTTATCGGGAATTACGCCTTATTGCTAGTCGCCAGCCCCTGGCCTATGGAAGGCGGTCTTGGGGTAGTCACGGCACGGGCCCTGAGGACGGGTCGTGACAAATTGGTATCAGAGCCGGTCGGTTCTACCGCAGACTCTGATCTTTCTTCTATGAGTAGAAATAGTGTTTAGCATATTGAGTGTAGTTATCAGTCCAGGGAGTCCAGTGTTGGTGCGGCGGCTGGCGTATCCGTACACCAGGACCCTGACTTCTGATTTCCGACTTAATGCACGAAAACATTGATTGCATGTGTGTTTTCAAGTTTTCTTCATGATTACTTTTGTCAGCTCACCAGATATACTGTTCTGACCGTGGCGCACCTGTTTCTTTTCAGGATGGCCCCACGAAGGCAGCTAGCTAGGGTTCCGAGAGTGGAGCGTGATGACATCCCACCGAGCGACGAGGCCTCGATGCAAGGCTCCTTGTCTGTAGAGGCACCAGCGGTACCTTTACCCGCCGATCCACCGATGCTTCCAGCACCAGCCGCTGACAATGCACGTCGCCTCAGTGCAGTGCATGAGTTCCAGTGCCAGTGACCGCCCAGATTCTGTGGGGAGACGGACCCCCAGGCAGCCGAGGACTGGCTGGAGGCAGTAGTGAGAGTTTTTCGGTTAATGAGGACACCAGCAGACATCATGGTGATCCTCGCAGCGAGCCTACTGCACGCGGCAGCGGGCCGATGGTGGAGCTTGATGCTCCAGGTGCACGACGAGGCATCTCTTCTCTGGACGGACATCGAGAGCCTCTTCCACTCAGAGTTCATTCCGGACACCCTCCGTGCGGTGCGCATCCAGGATCTCCTTCAACTGCGGCAGGGCAGCATGATGGTCTCCCAGTACGCGGCAAGATTTACCGATCTCTCACGCTACTCCACAGATATGGTACGAGACCTGTTCTTCCGGGCCCGGACCTTCGAGCAGGGACTGAGGCATGAGATCAGGGCTTTGATGATCTCCCTCAACATTCCGACGCAGGCATAGGTGTTGGAGAGATCCCTTTTAGTAGAGAGTTTCCTCGCCGAGCAGGCACCTGCGGCAGGACCCTCCGCAGGACGGCCCATAGTAGGGTCTTCTATGGCTTCCAGTGGACAGGTGATGCAGAGGTCCAAATAGGCCAGGCCATCAGATGGGCAGTCTCAGGATGAAGCTTCGGTTGTGCCGGGCACCCGAAGGAGAGCCAGCTACACGAGGGGCAAGCATTGCTACGCATGCAGCGGGCGAGGTCACATGGCTCAAGACTGCCCGACTCGTCTTACAGATGAGCAGCAGGTGATAGAGGGACCTCCCAGATTGAGGTTCGGCCACGGTGGTCCGTAGGATGTATGCGGACAAGGCAGAGGAGCTGGCCGAGTAGCAGATGGTGGACGACACTTCGAGGTGTTGCCACCACCACCACCAGGAGGTCCACCCCGACCGCAGGGAGTACGTGGACATGCGAGAGCTCAGCTTCAGGAAGCCGAGGCCTTTGATCATGGAGCTCTGGGAGCAGATGTACAGGAGAGGAACTAGTGGATACATCCTTTGTACTTCTAGTTCCTTTTTGTTGTTGTGTAGTGTCTTTGTATTATGAGCTGCAATTGTAAAAGACGCTTACCTTTGTGATGTTTTCATTCCTGTCCTCTTTTGTGTTGTTACTAAGAGGTTCCAGTTAGACTGTTGACGTGACCCTCACTTGTGAGACATCTACTGGAGGAGACCGAGTTACCACACACTGATGCCGACAGTGTGACTCAACCCTTGGAGGCGAGAGTAATGGTTGGATCTCTGGGTAGTAGCGTCGAGGCCTTACGTCATCATCCTAGGTATGGATTGGTAATATCCATGTCGGGAGTGACTGTATTAGGAAAAGGAAGTGGTTCATCCAGGGGATGAGACCAAATTTCTCTTATCGTCAAAGAAGAAATCTTAGCAGTTCTTGTGGGATCGGAGATGGTCCAGGTCATCCAGGAGCGGATGAGTACAACTCAGAGCCGGCAGAAGTCTTATGCTGACAGGAGGCGGAGGCCACTAGAGTTCGAGGATGGCGACCATGTCTTTTTGCGTGTCTCACCTCGACGTGTATTATGGATATTTGGCTGAGGTGGCAAGTTGTCTCCACGCTTCATCAGACCTTTCCAGGTCCTCAGCAGGATTGCCGAGGTGGCTTATCGCCTGGCTCTACCACCTCAGTTGCACCGGGTGCAAGACGTCTTCCACGTATCTTAGCTGAGGAGATACGTGCACGACCTGATGCAAATCTTTGACCATGGAGTGATGGTCTTTGATGATGGGGAGACTTTTGCGGAGGTTCTAGTGGAGATTGAGGATGGACCGGAGCGGGTCCTACGTGGACAATCAATTCCTCTAGTGCGCTTCAGATGGTAGCTCAGGAACCTCCAGACGGGCACTTGGGAGCGGGAGGCTCAGATGCGTGCCTAGTACCGCCTTTGTATCCTTAAGTTTCTAGTGAAGCTTTACGGGCACGTAAAGCCCTGTGGTGGGAGCAATGTAAAGACCCGTAAATTTCAAGGAAATTTTTTTTCTTAATTTTCTTTGGAATATTACAAGCATGCAGCTTCTGATGGCACCTGATTTCGAGGCCCGGTGTGCCCGGAATCATTTTTCGATGTTTGGCTCGGGTACATTCAGTGAACGGACGAGCGGGTTTTTCTAACTTTTGAACTGGTTCCCAGAATCAAATTATGAAGGCACCGATGGAATTGCAGCACCGATAATTGCATAGAAACGCCTCTTCCGGAGTTGCGTTTGCTCGGGTGTGGTTTTTATTTTTTGGGTTTTAAGTTATGAAATAAAATAAAGTTGTGTGACAATTTTATTTTAATTTCACTTTAAGCCTCTTGAAAGCCACTTAAAGCTCCTTAAGCAGAGTTGTTACGAATAGGGTGCTATCCAAAATATCCTACCCACTTGGTAGGATATTTGTGGGGTGGAGCCCGCAAAAACCCCACCGTTTCTTTTCCGATAGGTAACGCACCCACAAAAACCCGTCATTATGAAAGTCAACTGATGCATTTTCTTAGATTCTTAACACACCATTTAATTGGGTGGTTTTATTCGTTGAATTAAATGGGCGTTTATTCGTTGAAATTAATTCTATTAATTATTTTCATTCGTTTCTTAACACATTTTCGTTTTGTTGGCTTGTTAATAAAATAAGGCCAACACACCGTCCTTTGAAATGATCTGTTAAACCTTTGAAGAACCTCTAAGAATTCTTCATCCTCCTTCGCAATGAACGTGAAGAACGGGAAGAACGCGAAGAATGCGAAAAATGCGAAGAATGCGAAGAACGCCGACCACTGACGAAGAATGCTGAACCCGCGGAAATCGACGACGCGACGCCGTGTGCCACGATGCCAAGGTTTCCTATCCCGCAACGTTCTTCGGCAACGTTCCTTCCTCCGCGACAAAAATCTTCGATCATCCGTTAAGGTGAGAGTTTTCAATTATTTAAATTCCTTTGTGGTTTTTAACTCAAGATAGATTTAATTATCAATATTAAATCTGTTGTTATTGAACCTCGGAGTTCATCAACCCACACCGTTTTCCGCGACGACGCGGCACCGTTCCGTGACGACGCGACGCCTTCCGCGACGTGACGATCGCCTCTTTCTGCGGAAATCAATTCCTCGGAGAACGCGCGTGCGACACTTAATGAGGTAGGGGTTGTTGTGAAATATTTTATATTCTCGTGAGCGTTTCTTTTAAATTAAAGAACTGGTTTCATAAGAACAATTTTAATTTATTTAAATTGTTGTTAGATGTGTTGAAAAATTCTCCCGTCTGTTATTATCTAACGCAGAGTGTGCGGGCCAAACGAACACGGCCCAACAACCCTCCGCCGTTCTTTATTGTTGTGCGGATTTGGCGGGTGACAAAAAGACGTGACACAAGGGCTTTTTGATGATCCCGCAGTGAAGAACGGAACCCGGGAGGAGCACCGGCGTAGAAGGGAAGGAAAACGGACCACCGAAGCAACTCCGGTGGCCCGCGGCCGTGCGAGTCCAGCTCGCATGCACGGGACGCGACGACATGCTGCGTCCGCAGATCCAGCGCGGCCCCACGCGGGGCCGCGCCACCTCCAACCCGCGGGGGCAGCGCCCCGCGGCATCAACGCTGCCTGGCCGCTCGACCGAGCTGAGCCGGATCGGCCGGTTGAGCCGAGCCGCGCCCTGGCCGGACTGGACCGGGTCCAGCTGGGTCGGACCAGGTTGGGTCACCCCGGTTCAGGTCGACCCGGTTCGCCCGACCCAGGGGGGGTCGGGCCGGGCCCAGACCCCCCGTCTTCGGACCGTTTTCGGTCTTTTGTCTGTAACATGAGTTACTGGCCTCCGAACGACGCGCCGTCAGCCGAAACGCGATCCATGGATCAATACAGTCTTTTTGGTATATCGCACTCATGGTTTCGGAATACTTTGGGATCTGCCGGGTTGGTTCGTACACGAAACCAACCGGGCCCTCGGAGCGGAAACACTCATATCTTGAGCTCCGGACGTTCGATTGACGTCTCGTCGACGTTGTTGAATTCCTCTAAGTGAGACAGATCTTTTGGCTCACTCAGCCCGAGGTTTGGACGTAGGTGGAGTACGGTCGGGTCGGTTTTGTCTTAAAAACCAACCGGGCCCCTAGGACGAAAAGGCCAATAACTCACAGACCGAGGATCCGATTGACGCACCGTCTGCGACGTTGAGTTCCTGTTGAAGATACGGAACTTTTGGATACATAAACTTTGGAATTTGTTTCAGTTGATGTATCAGCCTCTCGGCTCAGGGAGCGGACCCTCCCGAACGAGCATGCTGTGTGCGGGAACCCTAGTGCTGGCTGCGACTTCTACGACGACGACTGTGCAGAGATCATCAGTGGACTGCGACGATGAAGAGTGCTGGTCTTGTATCCTATGTGGGTCCCAGCTGTATTGGTCTTGTATCCTATGTGGGTCCCAGGTTAAATGAATCAGTGCTGGTCTTGTACCCTATGTGGGTCCCAGTCGTGCTGGTCTTGTATCCTATGTGGGTCCCAGCTTAGATGATTCAGTGCTGCTCTTGTGTCCTATGTGGGTTCCAGCATAGATGAATCAATGAAGAGCGCTGGTCTTGTATCCTATGTGGGTCCCAGCCGTGCTGGTCTTGTATCCTATGTGGGTCCCAACATAGATGATTCAGTGCTGGACTTGTATCCTATGTGGGTCCCAGCATAGATGAATCAATGAAGTGTGCTAGTCTTGTACCCTATGTGGGTCCCAGCCGTGCTGGTCTTGTATCCTATGTTGTCCCAACTTAGATGATTCAGTGCTGGTCTTGTATCCTATGTGGGTCCCAGCTTAGATGATTCAGTGCTGGTCTTGTATCCTATGTGGGTCCCGGCATAAATGAATCAATGAAGAGTGCTAGTCTTGTATCCTATGTGGGTCTCAGCCGTGCTGGTCTTGTATCCTATGTGGGTCCCAGCTTAGATTATTCAGTGCAGGTCTTGTATCCTATGTGGGTCACAGCAGAGTTGAATCAATGAAGACAGCTGGTCTTGTATCCTCAGTGGGTCCCAGCTTAGATGATTCAGTATCTATATCTGATCATCCCTTTCACATTTTCGACGAATTATACCTGTGTGAGCTGAATCTTGTGTTACTCTCCTTTGTGGATTGTGTTGAACTATCCTGTGTGGATTTACTGTTTACTCTCCATTGTGGATTGTGTTGAGCTATCCTATGTGGATTACTTTTCTCTCCTTTGTGGATTGCGTTGTGCAATCCGGTGTGGGTATACATTTTTCTTTCCTGTGTGGACTGGGTTGTGCTTGGGCTCGGATGATGGAGCCGAACGGGAATTGATGACTTAGGTAGATGTATGGACATATACCTATGCAGTGTTGGTCGATACTTCGTGATTGTATCTTTCCTTGTGGTTTATCCTTTGTGGATTTCGGGAGACCTTCGGGGGTCTTGGGGTCCCTACTGAGTAGCTTATACTCACCCCTACATGGGCTATGCCCGCACTTCGTTGTGTTGGTTGAAAAAGACGGACAACGTAGAGGAATCATGGTGGAGGCTTGCGGAGCAGGACTGTACCTGGAGGTGGACCACTGGGCGGGACGTACTCGGAGCGGACGGCTGGAACGAGGAGCTGTGGAGGCTACCTGTGCTCACCTTTCAGGTGGGACTTCCAGAGGACGGATCGACACTGCGGCTTTTCTTTTCAGTTGTTGTTTTCCCCTTTCAGTTGTACTTTACATTTGGTCTTGTATTTCCGGCCCCTTTTACTTTCAGCACAGCTTGTTACAGTTTTTACGTAGTGTTTACTATTTCCTCTTTCTTACTCTGTTGTGGTTGTTTACTTTACAAAGGCAATGTCTTCCCTGTTTATCGGGATTTACGCCTTGGTGCTAGTCGCCAGCCCCTGGCCTATGGAAGGCGGGCTTGGGGTAGTCACAGCACGGTCCCTGAGGACGGGTCGTGAAATACCACCTATTTCAGGCTTGAACAAGAAGGGGGTAAATTTTGAATGGTCAGGATCATGTGATAATGCCTTCCAGGATTTGAAGAAGAGCTTGAAAATGACACAAATCTTAATTCTATTGAATCCCAGGGAGGCGTATATAGTGTTTTGTGATGCTTATGGGATTGGGCTTATAGTAGTGATGATATAGTGTGATCATGTTGCAGTCTATAGGTCAAAAAAATTGAGGCCACATGAAAAGAACAACCCTATGAACAACATTAAATTAGATATAACAGTTTATGATTTGAAGTATTGTGAGTGTAACACCCGATATTTTTATAATAAATATTTTGTTTTCATGTTATATACATCATCAAAGGAATCCTTCACTACACACAACACTAGTTTGGCTTGCTTTACACGCAATCTCGGCCTTCCTCGATAGCTTGCATTTTCGTAATACCGAGTTTTACTAAACAACGATATGCTTTTAAAATATTATTATAACTAGCTGTTATGAATAGTAATACCGACTTTTTGAAATTTTAAAAAATTTATCATTCAAAATGGACTTCATTTTTGGATTCAGAATATTGAAATTAGCCTAGGGTTAAATTTTTGTATTTTTCTGAAAACATTCAATTTTTGATGAATAGTGAAAAAACATGGTTACTATTTAAAAACCGACTTTTTATTTAAATAATTTTTTATTTTATTTAAATTTATTTTAGGTCAAAATTGATACATAATACCTATATAGGTTCAATGTAATTCATTGGAGTCATTTTATAATAATAAAAAAAAATTATTGAACATTTCACCGTCTTTTACCCAAATCCTAGGAGAACTTGAAAATTTACATAAAACCTAATTTTACCGCTTCTGTGAGTGGAATTTTGAAACTCCGAGAGACATGGTTAATATCAAGTAGTAAAATGTGGTTCAATAAGATAAAAATAATTTTAGGTGAATAATAACTTTTTACTTTTTTTACCACGGTTAAAAGTAAATAGGGTAATGAAGGGTAAAAATGATATTATTATTACCCTAACATATGTACTAATTCTATTGGATAAGTTTAAATCGACCAAAAACAACCTTAAGGATAAAATATTACCCTTTAGGTCTACTTGGATTAGATTACGACATTTAATATTGTTTTATTTAAGGAATAGTTAAAATAGTTAAAATCAATGTTTAATAACTAAAACATTTTTAATACCAGCTTATAAATAAGATAAATTACACTATAAATATTCATTAGAAGGATAAAATTATTTCTTACATAATGGTATTTTATTTATAATTTTTAGACTTTAAGTAATTTAATTTATTTATCAAACAACAATGATGCAGTAATTACCTTATTTGGGAAATATTAAGATAATTGATATTATAAATACCCAAATAAAGGTAATTTGAGACCTTTTATGAATTAAAATACTTTTATAGGTTAATATTAGATATTATTATTTATTTAATTAAATTTTTTCTAAATAATCATGCTGTTATGATGTTCACAAAAATCATGTACCTAATAGTGTCAAAATTAAAATAAAATAGTTTTTAAAACAAATACTATATTATTGATTGTTATTTTATTCTTAAAAATCTATGGTTTGAAATAATGACTTATATAAGATTATATATATTAATAATAAATAACTCAGTGTTCTTTGGGCTTTTTCTAGTAATTTTATTAACCTTATAGTGTGATAAGTCAAGAAGACATGGTAAAAGTAAAATTATTTAACTTAAAGATAAATCTAAATCATAAGGTTAAAATAGTAACATAAATTTGTAAAAATTCTATTGGATGAAAGGATTTTGAACCATCCCCACCTTAGATTCTAAATAAATCAATTTTGAGCTATTAAAAACAGAATATGACTTTATAATAAAATAACAATTTTTGTTTTACCTAAGGTGGCCCTCTCCTCCCTTATAAAAAGGTACCTCCTCCCTCTCCTCCTCACACCACTTTGAGCCATCAAGATCAGCCAAACCTTACCAATTTCTCTTATCCAATTCCCTAGAAACATCCTAGTGGTCCTGGTCTTCTTCAAATACCAACCCTAGTTCCCTATGAAGAGGATAAGAAGAGGTGTGTCAAAGAAAAGGTAATATCCATTACCGATCCTTTCCAATTTCAATATTCTTCAAATTATTCTTATTTAGTTGTTTCATTATGAAGTAATAAAATCCGCTTCACTCATATACTGATATGTTATTATAAATACGAAACAACCCAAATTCACCGTTTATCCATCTGACAGAAAACGAAATCACCGCACGTGCGTACGTACGGAATACCGTCTCCACGCCGTGGTGTAATCTGTTTTCCACCACCAACTTACTTGGATGGGTATAATGCTGTAAATAATAACTATATATGTTTATTGTAAATTGATATTGATTCTGAAATAGTATAAATACAATTCAATACAATTCCACGTTCATGGGAATGATATCATCGCTCGTGCGTACGTATGGCCTACCGTCTCCACGATGTGATGTGACTCATTCTACATGATATTCATTGCATAATGATTATATAAATGAATTTACTGAATAGATGTGATATATATTACACTAATACCATTCTGTAAATGTGGTATTTATAACCTAAAAAGAAGAATAGGAATTTTTTCGACAGAACACGCATAAGAACAAAAAAGAAATAAACACCCGAATAACAAGTATCAATGAAATACTAATAATAAGAAGCTAAGAATATGACAATATATGATATCATAACAATTATTGAGATTCTGGAATAAGTCAATAACATTATTTAAATCATTATATAGGAGGTTCAGACACGTATGATGAAAATCTTACCTGAGGTAGGGGAAAATCTCGCAATCTCATTTTTATCCGAGATTGTTTATACTTCAGAATTTATTGGGGATTATTTATCATCCACATACATGTTTCCTCAATATTTAATATTATTTCCATCCACCTACAATTTTTTAAATCCAATTTTACCCTTCTGTGAGTTTTTATTAAAAGATATGAAAGGAATCTTTTGTTCTTTTTAGTATGAGGTACTTTTGGACATTTCTAGCCAAAGTACAAGAAGAATGTTTTTTAACTTATACGACGTGAATGGATTCATAGAACATTATTTCCATGAATATTACTTTACAAGTTTTAATTTTTAGTTTTAATCAGTTTCATTTAGTTTAAAACTATATGACATGTTATGAAAGGAAAATTGTTTTTGAAGAAGAAATGATATTTTTCTCAAAAATGAAGTTCAAGTGTTTTATCAAAATTATTTTCCATCTAGGATAATATAGGGTTCTGTTTCTATCCCTATTTTTACATTGATTTGATTGTGTTGTGATGGAAATATTTTTATCATTTCCTTTTATCTTATATGGATTATGTTATGATGGCATGATGTTTAAGAATCCCATTTTTATTACATGGGTTTTGCTATGATGTATGATTTATGATCTTGTGGAAGACATAAGAATGGTATCATTAAGATATGGGTGGGATATATATCTCCCTCCAATGCATTGGGTAAAGATTTATATCTCATGAGATAGACATGGCTGGAAAAACAAGTTAATCTGGTTCAGTGAAGCAGGACAGAAACGAGGAGTGAACTCGGTTTAGAAATGGACTTTTTCGGCTTAGATAGTCTTGGAAATGAGTCTTGACTAATAAGAAATGATTATCTATGATTATGTGTGTTTGCTACAAAGTTTCAAGTTATGATTATTTGGATTACATTTCACTACTATCATTTATCCCATGTTATGAAATTATGATCTTTTTTGCAGGTTAAGATTTCCAAAATGTTATGTTCTTATGAATATGATGTGATTGGTATTTCTTTTGTTTACCCTTACTGAGCATTTGAGATCACCCTTTTGTATGTTTTATTTTCCTCAGGTCTGGAATAAGGGTATTAAGTAGGATATGCCAAAAAGGGATTCGAGATATGATGAAATAAATGGGAGACAATGTAGATGCTATATGAACCAGTTGTTTATGTTTCCCAGTTTCTAAAGACACTATAACTATATGGTCCTTTCATGGTTTTGTTATATGTTGTAATAATTATGCTTCAATTTTGATGTAATAACAATTTATGTAATGTATGGGTCGTTATAGTTGGTATCAGAGGAAAGGTATAGTCAACCTTTGGAAACTAGGACGTGAAAGCCTTAGTAAGAACCCTAAGGATAAGTCTATGCATATAACAGAATCTTAGTGTTTTAGAAATTTCCATGAACAACCTATGATAAGACCTTAAGTGTGAAATTTTGTTCATGATTCTGTGGTTTTCCTATTATAATTAGTGTTTCTCACACTATTCTTCTTGGTTTTAGTCAATGGCTGGAACCCGAAGGAACCGTGTTAATGCGGAATGCAATGGGAAATGAAATGATTGTGCCCTTGAGAAACCAAACGATATTAGAGTTGGAATGAAAAATCATGTATCCATGCTCACACAAATTTCTCAAGCTATGAGTCATGCAGGACTTCCAAACGAGCAAAGAAAGGAGCAACATTCTGTTGATTCCTTCATGAGGCAGCGTCCACCCTCATTCAGTGGGTCTAGTAATCCATTAGTGACTGAACAATAGATCAGTACCACTGAAAAGATATTTTCAGTTCTTCAATGTTCTGAACATGATAAAGTCATCCTAGTAGTATATCGTTTGGAAGGTGAAGCTGATCAATGGTGGAATCTTATCAAGAATACGAGGAAAAGGGATGAAATTGAATTCATTGAATGGGACGAGTTCAAGAACTTATTTTTCAATAAGTACATCCCTCGTATTCTTTACATAATGATGAAGAAAGAGTATCTTGAACTAAAGAAAAATGATGATGAATCTGTTGGTACCTACGAAGAAAATTTTACAAGACTTTCAAGGTATGCTTCTGGTATTATTATCCAACCTAAGAGTAAGATCAATCGATTCATTAGTGGCTTAAAACCAAGTCTTCGAAGGGTGTTAGCCATAAGGGACTTCAATATCTATGAGGAAATCATTTGATGTTCTCTCAAGGTTGAGATGGAAATTGGTGTAACCCATCTATCATATTCATTTGATAAGAAGAGGAAAATTGAATTCAAAGGAAAATATAAAGATCACACTAAAAAGAAGATGAGTTTTACCTTATGCTCAATTTGTGCAAAGAAACATGGAGGGAGTAGTCTTAAAAGTAACAAGTAAATGTTTTAAATGTGTAAAGGAAGGTCATCGGGAATTTGAATGCTGCAATGATGGGAAGAAGATGTCTAGTGATGCGAACAAAGAAAAAGCTACACAGAGTTCACCTCCTACACATCAATGTTACAAGTGCAAGGAAATGAGGCATTATGCTAATAAATTCCCTAATCAATGTTTTGTTGATGATGATCTATGTCAATAAACTCTTAAGGCCATAGACAAAGGAATGTTACATGCAATTTCTATCAGTGATGTAGAGTTTGATAACGCAGTGGTGAAAGGTACGCTTACCATCCACTCTAAAATAGAAAATGTTTAATTTGATTATAGATCCACCCACTATTTTATTTCTGAAGAATTTTCTAAGGGTATCACCATTTTACGTCAACAATTAGATATTGAGTTAGCTGTGACGACCCCTAATGGCACAATAGTTGCACCAAATGTTTATAATTCTTCTCCGATTAATGTTTGTGGGAAAGTGATTCCTGTAAATCATGTGATACATCCTATAGTGGAATTTGATGAGTTTCTTGGAATGGATTGGATTTCTTTATATAGAGATTATATCAATTTCCAAATAAGGGAAGTCACATTTCATATTCCAGATCAATCTACGATCTTCTATCGATGCAAGGATGAACATAACCTTCCAGTGGAAATTTCACCCATCCTATGGGTCATGATTCCACTACATGAAGGTTATTTATCTCAAATTGTTGGAGAGAATCTCACGATTAAGAATATGCCCATTGTATGGGAGTTTGATGATGTCTTTCTAGATGATTTTTCAGGTCTCCCACCAAATCTTGAAGTTGAGTTTTCAATATAACTCATACCGGGTGCTTTGCCTATTTCAAAGACACCTTATAGAATGGCCCCAATTGAGTTGTAGGAATTGAAGAAGCAACTCAAAGATAACATTGATAAGGGATTAATATGCCCTAGTGCATCACCTTGGGAGCACCTGTTCTCTTTGTTTAGAAGAAATATGGATCAATGAGACTTTTCATTTATTATCTTGAACTTAACAAGATCACTATCAAGAATAAATATCATCTCCCACGCATTGATGTCTTATTTAAAAAACTACGCGGAGCTCAATACTTTTCCAAGATTGATATTCATTCAGGGTTTCATCAATTAAGGGTCAAAAGGGAGGATATACCAAAGACGACATTTCGTATAAGGTATGGACACTATGAATTTATAGTTATTCCATTTTGTCTTACTAATGCCCCTGCTATCTTCATGGATATAATGAATACTGTCTTTAGAGACTATCTTGAACAATTTATGGTAGTCTTTATAGAAGATATTCTTGTCTATTCAAAGAGTAATGCAGAACATGAAGATCACTTGATAATTGTATTGAAGACCCTGAGAAAGGAGAAGCTTTACTCCAAATTTACCAAGTGTGAATTTTGGCTTCAAAAAGTTTCATTTTTGGGTCACATGATCTCAAAAGAGGGGATATCTGTGGATCCAGAAAAGATAGAGGTTATCGAAAGATGGTCGAGACTAACAACAGTAACCGAGATTCGATGTTTTCTTAGTTTGGCTGGTTATTATCGACATTTTGTGAATGATTTTTCACGATTATCTAATCCACTCACCAGGTTGACTCGAAAATGAGTTAAAGTTCATTTGGACAGAGGAGTGTGAAGATAATTTCAAGGAATTAAAAAGAAGGTTATCCAGTGCACCTATGCTCATACTGCCTTGTAGTGGAGAAAGGTTTTTGATCTACAGTGATGCATCCAAGAAGGGATTGGGGTGTTTTCTTATGCACAACAATATGGTGATAGCTTATGCCTCACGAAAGATGAAAATCCATGAGAAAATTTACCCAACACGTGATTTGGAGTTAGCTGCATTAATCTTCTCATTAATGATTTGGATGCATTATCTTTATGGAGAAAGGTGTGATATTTATACTGATCATAAAATTTTAAAATATATATTCACACAAAAGGAGCTGAATATGCGGCAAAGAAGATGGTTAGAGCTGACTAAGGATTATGACTACTCAATTCATTATCACCCTGGGAAAGAAAACAAGGTGGTAGATGCATTAATTCGATAAGACCATGCCAGCTTATCCATGATGAGGATCACAAAAAATACTATATTTATGGATTTACAAAGGATGGATCATGGAATTATAATTGAAGGGGAAAAATCTTATCTTTCTCAAATGAATGTTTAATCATATATACATATGAAGATTAAAGAGGCACAAAAAGAAGATGTGGAGTTATAAAAGAAGGCGAGAAATGTTCTTAAATTCAACATTGATTGTGATGGGATAATAAGGTTCGAGAATCAGGTTTGTGTTCATACCGTCCCATAATTAAAGAAGGAGCTGCTGGATGAGGCTCATAGTTCATCATTCTATATTCATCATGGAAGCACGATGATGTATAGAGACCTAAAAGAGTACTTCTGGTGGGATGAAATGAAAAGAGAAGTTGCTGAATATGCCTCTCGATATTTGGTTTGTCAGCAAGTTAATGCTGAGAGAAAGAAGTCTAAGGGAATGTTACAACCATTACCCATAACCGAATGGAAATTGGAAAACATCACTATGGACTTTGTCACCGGACTTCCTAAAACATCCAAAGGAAATAATGCTATCTGGGTCATAGTTGATCGTCTTACAAAGTCGACACATGTCATTGCTATTAGAGAAGATTTCTCTTTGGATCAGCTTGGTAGGATATATGTAAAGGAAGTGGTAAGATTGCATGGAGTACCAATTTCCATTATATCTGATCAGGTTCCGAGGTTTATCTCTAAGATTTGGAGAATTCTTCAGCATACTCTAGATACAGATTTGTGTTTCAGCACTGCTTATCATCCTCAGACAGACGATCAGTCTAAGAGAACAATTCAAACTCTAGAAGATATGTTAAGAGCTTGCTCTATGGATTTCAAAGGTGGTTTGGATCAACACCCACCTTTGGTGGAATTTTCTTATAATAATAGCTTTCACTCCAGCATTTAGATGACTCCTTATGAAGCTCTCTATGGAAAGAAATTCCAAACTCCAACTTGTTTGGATGAAGTTGGGGATAGAAAGCTATTAGGACCTGATCTTGTTGATGAGATGGTAGAAAAGGTCTGATCTATTAAAAAACACATAAGAGGAGCTCAAAGTTGACAAAAAAGTTATACCGATAACCGAAGAAACGACCTGGAGTTTGAAGTGGGGGATAAAGTGTTCTTACCAATATCTCCTTGGAAGAGAGTAATGAGATTTGGAAAGAAGGGAAAGCTGAGCCCTAGGTATATCAGTCCTTTCGAAATACTGGATATTGATGGGAAGGTAGCTTACCTATTGGCGCTTCCACCAAATCTCTCTCAAGTTCACAATGTGTTCCATGTATCTCTCTTGAGAAATTACATAATCGATCCTTCACATGTACTCAGCTCAGATGTTGTACCGCTAGAGAAAGATCTTTCTTATGAAGAAAAACAGATAGAGATTCTGGATCATAGAAAAACATCCTATGAAACAAGACCACTCACTTGGTAAAAGTTTTATAGAGGAACCACCAATTATAAGAATCTACATGGGAGCCTGAGGATATTATGAGGGAGAGGTATCCTCATCTGTTTGTATAATGTGACGAATTTCAAGGGTGAAATTCATTTTAAGGGGGGTATAATGTAACACCCAAGATTTTTATGAGAAATATTTTGTTTTTATGTTATATACATCATCAAAAAAATCTATCACTATACACAACACTACCTTGGCTTACTTTTCATGCTATCACGACCTTCCTCGATACCTTGGGTTCTACGCAATACCAAGTTTCCCTAAACAGTGATATTCTATTAAAATATTATTATAACTAGCCGTTATGAATAGTAATTCCCACTTTTTGAATTTTTATAAATTTTTTCTTTCTAAATGGACTTCATTTTTGGATTCAGAATATCGAAATTAGCCTAGGGTGAAATTTTGGTATTTTTATGAAAACATTCAATTTTTGATGAATAGTGAAAACACTGGGTTACTATTTAAAACCCCACTTTTTATTTAAATAATTATTTATTTTATTTAAATTTATTTTAGGTCAAAATAGATACATTATACCTATATATGATCAATGTAATTCACTTGAGTCATTTTATAATAATATAAAAATTTTATTGAACTTTTCACCGTCTTTTACCCACCTCCTTGGAGAATTTGCAAATTTACATAAAATATAATTTTACTACTTCTGTGAGTGGAATTTCAAAAATCTTAGAGACACAGTTAATATCAAGGAGTAAAATGTGGTTTAATAAGATAAAAATATTTTTTTGGTGAATAGTGACTTTTTACTTTTTTTTACCGCAGTTAAAAGTACATAGGGCAACTAAGGGTAAAAATGATATTATTATTACCCTAACACATGTCCTAAATCTATTGGATAAGTTTAATTTAACCTAAAACAACCTTAGGGAAAAAGGATTACCATTTCGGTCCACTTGGATTAGATTAGGACATTTAATATTTTTTTAAAGAAGAGTTAAAATAGTTAAAATCAAAGTTTAACAACTAAAACATTTTTAATACATGGTTGTAAATAAGATAAAATCGACTATAAATATTCATTAGAAAGATAACAAGATTTCCTACATAATGGTATTTTATTTATAATTTTTATATTTTAAATAATGTAATCTATTTATGACACAACGATGATGCAGTAATTACCTTATTAAGGAAATATTAACATAATTGATATTATAAATACCCAAATAAATGTAATTTGAGACTTTTTTAGAATTAAAATAAATTTATATTTTAATATTACATATCATTAATTATTTAATTAACTTTTTTCTAACTAATCTTGTAGTTATGATTTTCACAAAAATAATGTACCAAATAGTGTCAAAATTGACATAAAATAGTTTTTAAAACAAATATTATATTATTAATTGTTATTTTATTCCTAAAAATATAAGGTTAGGACAAATGACTTAGATAAGGTTATATATATTAATAATAAATAATTTGGGGTTCGTTTATCCTATTATAATATGTTTATTAACCTTATAGTGTAAGAAAACAAGAAGACACAGTAAAAGTAAAATTATTTAACCTAAAGTTAAATCTAAATGAAAAGGTTAAAATATTAACCTAAACCTGTCAAAATTATATTGGATGATAGGATTTCGACCCATCCCCACCTTAAATTCGAAATAAATCAATTTGGATCTATTAAAAACCGAATATGACATTATAATAAAATAATATGTTTAGTTTTTCCTAAGGTGCCCCTCTCCTCCCTTATAAAAGGGAACCTACCCCCTCTCCTCCTCACACCACTTTGAGCCATAAAGCTTGGCCAACCCCTGCAACATTCTCTATTAAACTTCCCTAAAAACATCTTATAGGTCCTAGTCTTCTTCAAAGACCAATCCTAGTGCCCTAAGAGGAAGTTAAGAAGAGGTGCATCAAAGAAGAGGTAATATCCATTACTGATTCTTTCCATTTTCTTTCTTCATCAACTTATTCATCATCAATTGTTTCATTAAGAAGTAATAACATCAGTATCACTCATATAGTGATATGTTATTATAAATATGAAACAACCATAATTCACCTTCTATCCATCCTACGGAAAACGAAATCACCGCGCGTGCGTACATACGGAATACTGTCTCCACGCCCTGGTGTAATCTGTTTTCCACCACCACCTTACTTGGATGGGTATAATGGTGTAAAGATTTACTATATATGATTATTTTAATGTTATATTTATTTTTAAATAGTATTCATAAACTTAAATACAATTCCATGATCATGGGAACGATATCATCGCTCGTGCGTACGTCCGGCCTACAGTCTCCATGATGTGATGCGACATGTTCTACATGATCTTCATTGCATAATGATTATATAAATGAATTGAATGAATAGATATGATATATATTACACTAATACCATTCTGGAAATGAGGTATCTAGAACCTAAAAAGAAGAACAAGAATTTATTCGACAGAGCATGCATAAGAACAAAAAAGCAATAAACACCCAAATAACAAGTTGCAATGAAATATTACTAATAAGAAGCTAAGAATATTACCATATATGATATCATAACAAGGAGAACGATTATGGAATAATTCAATAACATTATTTAAATCATTATACAGGAGGTTCAGACAAGTACGGAGCAAATCAGACCTGAGGTAAGGGAAAATCTTGTAATCTCATTTTTATCCAAGATTATATATACTTAAGAATTTACTGGGGCATATTTATCATCCACATCCATGTTTCCTCAATATGTAATATTATTTCCGTCCAAATAAAATTTTTTATATAAAATTTTACCCATTGGTGAGTTTTTAGTAAAAGATATGAAAGGAATATTTTGTTGTTTTTAGTACGAGGTACTTTTTGACTTTTCTGGCCATTGAATGAGAAGAATGTTTTTTTAACATATACAGCGTTAATGGATTCAAAGAACATTATTTCCATAAATATTCCTTTACAAGTTTTCAATTTTATTTTTAATCAATTTCTTTTATTTTAAAACTGTATGACATGTTATGAAAGGAAAACTGTTTTTGAATTAGAAAGGATATTTTCTTCAAGAATGAAGTTCAAGTTTTTTATCAAAATTATTTATCATCTAAAATAATATAGGGTTATGATTCCATCCCTATTTTTACATTTATTTTATTATGTTATGATGGAATTATTTTTATGATGTCCTTTTATCTTATATGTATTATGTTATGATAGCATGATGTTTAAGAATCCCATTTTTATTACATGGGTTATGCTATGATGTATGATTTATGATCTTGTGGGACACATAAGAATGGTATCATTATGAGATCAGTGGGACCTATATCTCTCTCAAATGCATTGTGTAAAGATTTATATATCATGAGATATACATGGCTGGAATGGCAGCTTAATCCATTTTAGTGAAGCAGGACTGAAACAAGGAGTGAACTCGGTTTAGAAATGAACTTTATCTGCAAAGATAGTCTTGGCAATGAGTATTGAATACTAAGAAATGATTCTCTATGATTATTTGTGTATTCTAAAAAGTATCATGTTATGATTATTTGGATTACATTTCACTAGTATGATTTATCACATGTTATGAAATTATGATCTCTTTTGCAGGTTAAGATTTCCAAAATGTTATGTTCTTTTGAATAAGATGTGATTGATATTTGTTTTGTTTACCCTTACTGAGCATTTGATCTCACCCTTTTGTATGTTTTCTTTTCCCCAGGTCTGGAAGAAGGGTATTAAGTAGGATATGCCAAAAATGGAATCTAGATATGATGAAATAAATGGGAGACAATTTAGATGCTTTATGAACCAGTTGTTTATGTTTCCCAGTTTCTAAAGACATTATACCTATATGGTCCTTTCATGGTTCTGTTATATGTTGTAATAAGTATGCTTCAATTTTGATGTAATAACAATGTATGTAAAGTATGGGTTGTTATAGTTAGAATTATCTATTGGGTGAAACTTTTTCTATGTATACTGACCACAAGAGCATAAAGTATATATTTTCATAGTTAGATTTTAATCTCTAGATATAGAGGTGGGTTAAGTATACATAGTATTTTTGATTTGGATATAGAATATTATCTTGGAAAGGTAAATAGTGTTGTTGAAATTTTATTAAGTAAAAAATCAGACTCATGTAGTTCAGGAGTCTACTGTTGAGAGAAAAATGATGGCTTTCTGTGATGAAATGCATTTTTTTTATCAGGAGGGTCAGTATAAAATGACCCTTTCATCAGTTTTAGTAGGGTTTTCTCTTTTGATCTTGATTATATATATGTAGTATGAGGATCCAAAATATTTATCCTTGAGGGAAATCCTTGAATATGGGGAGTCGCCTTCAGATTAGTCTATAGTCGAGGATGTGATCATCTATGTAAGGAAATGAGTTATTATACCTACGAGCATGTGGGAGGAGATGATGTGTGATTTTGATTCCATGATGTGGTTGGATCATCTACGTGTGAATAAAATGTATCATGAACTATGATGACAGTTTTGGTGGACGGGCATGAAGATGGAGATTATAGGTTTCATGAAACAATGTTGCACCTCTCAATAGGTGATGGCTAAGCATCAAAGACCTGGTGGTTTTTTACAGTTGTTTATCATTCCATAATGGAATTGGTATGACATTACCGTGGACCTTGTGGTGGGTTTCCTGATGACCCATTGTAAGAATAAACTATTTTGGTTGTTGTGGACTAACCAATGAAAGTAAAACATTTATTAACTATTTAGGATACCTTATCAGTGGATCAATTGGGATACATATACATTTGGGATATATTCCATCTAAACAGTGTGGCATAGAGTATTGTTTTAGACTTGTAATCATTCTTTACTTCAGGATTCTGGCAGGTATTAGAGAAGTATCTAGGTATACCCGATTTATTAAGAACTTCATTCCACCCACTGATAGATGGGAATTTAGAATCTACTATATAGTTGCCTGAGGATATGCTTCAAGGGTGTCTTATAGATTTTCTTGGGTCCTGGTATGAGGAATTATTGTTGGTGGATTGTTATTATAACAATATTTTTCAGGAGGTGATTTAGATGGAATAATATTGATCTTTTTATGGTTTTCCTTGAAAATCAACTCTATGTTGCATGGAGGTGGGTGAGTAAGAGTTATTTGGACCGAGTCTCATTCAAGAGACTTCATAACTGGTTCAACTAATTCATAAATGTATGGATATGGCTAAGAGTACATAAATGACATATGCTGATAGACATAGATAACCCCTTGATTTTATAGTGGTTCATTTGGTATTCCTTAGACTGTCGACTAGATTGAGTATTTGTAAGATTTAGTGACATGGAAAGCTAGTGGCCAGGATTGTTTGACTATTTGAGGTTGTGGAGAGAATCAGGCTGGTTTCATATCAATCTGATCTTCTATAGATGTATAGTGTTATGAATTACATTTTTCATGTGTCACAGATTCAACACTATCACCCTGACCCATCTCATGTGATCGATGTGGATGATGTGGAGCTTAATACTAATGTTTCCTTTTAGGATAATTTGATACATGTGTTGTATTGTAGTGAGAATGAGTCATAAAGAAATAATTCATTGCTATTTCATGTATTGTGGAAACATGGGCATGTTTAGGATGAAACCTGGGAGGGAGGAGAATATATGTGGGATGAGTGGCCTAATATTTTTACTTTGAAATATAAGAGATTCTTGGGTGTACATCTTGTGGAAAATATATAATAAGGTGGTGATATTGTATGATCCCATCCATTTTTAGGGATTTGTTGAACTTTTTTATAGGTAATATTCTTTCATGTTCATATTATATCTTGGGTGGGTTTTATATGGGAGTGTTTGGGTGAAATTAGATTGTTTTTTGGAGGGGTTTGGGCAGTGCAGAGTTGGCACCCGATTTTCCAAAATTGTGCACTCTACCACAAAAACATATGCAACCCTAGTAAGATAGGAATTGCATGGTTGACACTTGGTTAGAGGAAATTGTGCACCTTCAATTTGAAATTGTGCTCACAGAAATTAAATCCTCCAAAATATCATTAAAAAAACCCGGAACCCACATCTTATATCCATAAACACCTATCTTGACACTAAATCCATTTCTATCATTTTTTGAGGCCCTTGGATGGATTTAAAGGCCTTATAAACTCTGTTCTTGATGATCTAAAACCCAGATTGAAGCTCTACACCTCTACTAGTATGATATTCCCATCTCATGTGGTTCACTCCATTTGTCATGTCGTTTTGTAATCCTTTGAAGGTATTTTTCCTCTGTTTCTGATGGATCTAGATCTATGTTTTTTGTATCTTTAAATTTTTGATCATGGATCTAGGTTTTATATCTAGATCTGATTCTTTTTTTTGTGACATTTATTGTTCTACTTCAATTAGGGATTTTCATTAGTGAGTGGTTTCCCTCAATTTTGAGGTAAGTGGCCTAAATTGAAAATCCTATAGTCTTGATTTAATTACATGTATGTAATTGAGAAATTTAAATTAACATGATTAAAAAATTTAATTTAAGAGTGAATTGATTTAATTTAACATCAATTAAATATTTTTTGGGTTCAATTGGAGCAATTGGAATTTGTGGAATTAGAGAAATTATTTGGTTAATTGATTAATGGGATGATGTTCTTTTAGAATCGATGGGAAATTGGGATTTTCTAATTTTTCAATTAATTTTATATAAATTAATTGAAAATGGGGATTATAAAATGGCTGACTTGAACTAAATGGGTCAATGGGTTATATAAATTGAATATTTCAAAATGGCTAAATGGTGAATTGATAATATTATTTCTTGAGATTAATATATTGATTCGTGATTTGTTGTGATAAATTTTATTGATTTATCATGATGTGAAATGTTGGGGAATGGGTTAACAATTATTAATATGGATAAATGTGATATATGTGATTTGAGCTGTTGATTGATAAACATGTGTACGACATGGACTGCTTCCTCAAAACCCCACAGTAATAAATTGATATTCAAGTGTGGGACATGAACATCTACTTCAATATTCTATAGTGACAATAACCATGGGACATGGAATGATAATTCAAAATACAACTTTTTTAATGTTTGATAAATGAGTTGTGGGACATAGATTTCTTCTTCAAATACCCATGAGGTTCTGTAAATGGCGTTATATGCCCAAAATGATGGCATTTCACTAAGGGTACAATTAGTTGTAATATAAATTGAAATGAAATGATAATTGATAGCCATGGTATTGAGATATTTGATAACCCCTGGAAATAGTTCAGATGTCGATATGGACCAATGTAGGTATTGAGGGTTTGGGTGTCTTCATAAACCCATTGATTTTTGTAGTTAAATAAAGAGTAATTGACCATATTTAAACTGTTTACCTTTTCTAAACTATTTAATTATATATTCAACTCCAAACACTATTATTGAATGGATATTACTTTAGATGAAATTGCTAGGGGATTACTGAGTTTTACTCACACCCTACATGGGATACCTAATCGGTACCCGAACAGACTTCATCTTTGCAGGATAGGATAATGGAATGAGCACTACATTGGATGGACGGGCTGGGATAGAGAATGAAAGAGGGAACTGAACTTGATTTGGGACCTTCTTAGGTGTTTTTAGAGTATTTATTTATTTATGGTTTTTACATACTGACACTTGACATGTATTTGGAATGATATATCTACTTGTTAGTATTTGATATTGTATTTCCTATTTTGGCCATCATGTGATACTATCATTTGGTAATTATTATTTATTAAAATTATTGTGATGATTTGATAAAGTGGGTATAATATCCCCATGATTGATATTAAGACACTTGATGCAATTCAGAAACCTCTGGTATATGTGGTGGCGCGCCTGACGTCACATCACCAATAGGCTTGAGGCGCCAGTGTGTAGAAATTTGGTTTCGATGTTACACATACTAGTCAAGCCGTCTATCCAATTGAGGTTCAACATATTTCTACGAGTAAAAGATGACCTAAGAATAGTTTTCCAAAAGTTTCAAAACAATCAAAAAGAGTTTTCTCAGTTTTTAGTATGTGATGTTTTTTTGAACTAAAATGTAAATTATAAACTAAACACATATAGTTCGAGTCATACAGAGCAAATTGGGGATCGTATTGAGGTTTGGATGATTGAGTTTATGATATGTGTTTTTCTTTCAACTGTCTGCACCATGCCATAAAATGTGGAACCATTCCTTTTGGATGAAAAAGGAAACCCCAAACAACTTAAAATGCCACATCCAAATGAAAAATGTTCTCTCTTTTTTGGCGTATTGCAGAAATTTTGGAGAAAAATATGACTTAATAAAAGAACTCACCGATATAATAAAATATTCTTATTCTAGTAATACTAAAAAAAATAATTTTCCTAGAAATATGAAATAATACATGAGTAATAAATAAATTTTAAATTGAAACCACACAATTTGAGTTCTATTGAGTACATCATGTATCAGTTTGAGGTATTGTTGATTCCACCACATTTTTTTGTCCTATAGTGCATGATCAGAGTATATGAGTGAATCATTATTATTGAAGAATTAATTTCTTCATCATCTATATGAAAACTAACAGAAAAACATAAGATAAAATTTATTTGGAAATTAACTAAAAAATATATAACATTTTGAGAAAATTAAATAAATAAGTTGTGGGAAGTCACATCATCATTATATATGTGTACATTATGACATCAAGTATTCTACCTAGTCATTTATAAAAAAATATATTCCTTGTTTTGAATAAGAGGACTTTTTATTGTCATGGTGGTACTTAAATAATATAAATAAACAAATGATTAATAAATATTTTAAATGAAATAATAATTATATTAAAAAATACCAATTCGAGGATCATAGTTGTGGATAGTATACGATATCTACCATAAATTTGTATACATAATAACAACAATATTTCCCATTAGTTTGTTTTTGGACACTATAGAAACATTGAAAAAAATAAGTAATTTATTTTTCTATGTGTTTTGATTGTGAAATCTTATTATGAATGCCCTTATACATAACCACTTTTAGAAGTCGATATGCTCCTTGTACGCATGTATTGTCTCCATTCAATGATTTTCATGATAATTAAACACTTCACTATCATAATAGAATAATAATATAAAATAATATAAAATATATAACTTTATGTTTAGTTCCAAAATGTTGGATGTAGTGAATTAAAAATTTGAAATATGTCATAATGTGTGGTCAGTTCTTTGGGTAACCATGTAGTGAATTATGAAAATAAATCTTTATAGTATATAAATCGATTATAATGAGTACCCAATGCTAAATAAAAAAGGAATAATTAATGAAACGATTGGAAATTTATTTTATATGATTAAATTGTAGTGTTTTACACCTTCATTATTGGTAATAAAATGAGTCTATCATCCCTAGTTTTTTTTCAATCACTATGGATATTTTTTCCACTATTTATTCAATTTTAGATAATTCCTTTTTGGTTTGGTCTATAGTAGTTAATTGAATACCAATGAGTCCATATTTATGTTAAAGGAGTTTCCCTTAAAATAGTATTGATATAGATTCCTGTAAATAATATGAATTGTATTTAGTTATATTTATCATAATATATTAACAATAGGAAAAAGAAATCATGAAAATAGTCCACAATTATATATTTACAAATGATACACCTAGCCATTCATACACTATAATTTCATTCCCATTCTTAAGAGAAAGGAAGTTTGTAATGGATTCTTAGTACATTTATTATTTAAAACCAAATATGTGATTACTACCACATTATAACCTTGTATCAACATAAACCATCAATGCTTGTAAATACCGATATTGAATGGGAGGGGGTAAAGGTGTGTTGTGAAGATATTTTAAATAGGTATGTCAATCCATTATATTATTTTGATTTGACCTTTCATTTCACCCCTTCAATTTGTCCATCTATAATAAAATTCATTAATTTATATATTTTTTCATTATTTATTGAAGATTTAGCATGAAAAATAAATTGGAAGAGAATACCGCCTAATTGACATGTTTTTTACAGGATTTGACGACCATTTTATGTATGTTCAAATAGCTTGCTTGAATTTATTAATATCTGCATCATCAAGTGGAATAGGGAAATTGATGCTCGAATCATGAACTACGCTAATCCACATTATCACATGACCTATTGGATTTCATATATTATGTAGTGTATCTTCTTGGATATTGAACATGATAGCCATTTTAGCAAGGTGATGGGTGGTTCTTGATTTATATAAATCACAATCATTTTCAACATGTGTAATATTATTATAGGAAAGGTATCTGTGTCTATTTGATTCATATTTGATAGAAACAATTATGATAATATTGATTACCATATCTAAGAAAGCGCTTTAAGGGGAATGTATCACCTCAAAGCTACTGGTGGTGGGGGGGTCATAATGCAGTGGTTATTATTGAGTAATTTATTATCTTTTCCACCCATCCATAACATTTTCTAAAAAATTATACTATTAATGAAGTTTTTCTTTAGGAGAAATTAATCATGCCTACATCGATTCCATTTGTTTATCATTATCCCCAATTGTTTTTTTTAAAATATGTTCAGGGTGTCACCTCAAAAAAAACATCTAATACATTCATTCTGTTCTAGCCACTTCAAGGCCATTGATAGTTGCTAGTAATTTGGCACAACAGATGATGATTCCTGCATCTAATTTAGAAAAAAAATATAGGAAAATAAGTAATAATTGTTATGTAATAATTATTTAAATGAAAACATAATTTTAGTTATGTCACAAATACTTATGCTTCCAACACTTTTTGACTGTTTCTATCTATTAATATACAATTATTATTTACACTTTCACCTTTCTATTGGAGATTATGTGAGATGAAATAAGATTTGGATTTGGATTCAACAATCTGACTAGAAATAGAGAAACATAATTATGTTGTTTCTTTATGTTAGATAAAATTATTACATTAGATTTAAAATACATACCAATTTTTTTTCAAGTGAAGTGTACACCATCCTTACTTTATGATAGGGGGAATTGGTTATTCGGGTTGTTTCTTATTTTTATTACTATATTGTTGTTTTTTAAATTAAAAACTCTTAATTAAAGTAACTAGTTCACATATTCTCAAGAAAATTATAACTAGTAAATATGTAACTGAAAATATGCCTCAAAAATATGATTAGTAAACATATCCCATTCTTCATGTGTTGGTTTATTTTTCCTTTTTCGTCTTTGAGATTTATCATTGTTTGAATTTTTTGAAATCCACTATGAGATTTTATATCAAGAATTAATATAAATTTTTTGTGTTATTTATGTACTATAAATAAAATTTACATGGGTTAATTAAGAGTATGTCAATGATTCATTATTTTATTTTTTAGTAAAATAATTAAATGATATCATAATGTTACACTAATCTCTTCCCAAATAAATGTCTTAAGCATGGGAAAAACATTTTTCCATAACTTTACATCAACATTCAGGCATTACTGAGTCATGAGACCAATGAAACTAATAAACAAGGTCTTTTGGAGATAATTATATGTCCTTGTGAATTCCATCAAACATCAAATTTGATGCCTATGTTTTTCACCACAATAGTTTTTGCTAACACCCTCATGCTATGATTATCTTATTATTGGGACATTAGTTCTTATCTTTTTACCATTTTCTCAGGTTTAACATCATCAATATGTCTTCCCTTTGGATTTGTAGTATCAAAATGTCTAGAAGGTAATTATTCAACGACACTAGGAGAACTAGCAGGTTGATAAACCTATTATTCATCAAGATTGGGAGAATCAACACGTGATGATGTCATTATATTTATAAGTGGTTCAATATTTAATATAGATTACATAAATGAAGTAGCGAACATAGAATAATATTAGATATCACAATTTATATTAAAAAGTATATATAATCTAAATATTTAACTCTCTTTTTTAAAATGATGAAGGATTTGATCCCTCTATTGAGTATCCAAAAACTTTTATTGTGGACTCATCAGAAATACACGACCATCTCTACATTGGTACCACTATGATATTACTGTTAAGTCCCAATTAAAGGATCATCTTTAGTTTAATTTTTACCTCACCCTTTATTTTATTCAATAACATAATAATTTAACACTTTTGGTTTGTGTGATCTGGAACATAAAATACATGTACTACATACGATTTCATTATAAATTCATTTTCATTATAACCATCCTTTTTGAAATCTACTTTCATGAATCCCAATTCATCTATGTTAGCAACACTCCTTTTATCAACCCAATTGAATAAAAAATCGCACTTGTAATGTTGTATAATCAAACTCTAATTTTTTGTTTAATTATACAAATTTATGTCATATTCTCATGAATTTGATTTTAGTCCTTCATAGCAGATACATGCACCACTTCAATAACACATGAAACTCCACTACTTTTTATGGTACTTCCTTAATCATGATCATTTATATTGAATGTATAATGATTAATTACATAACCATATAATATAATACTTATACACTTGGTCCTTCAGAAATCCATCAAAGTCATTCTAAAATTAAATTTTGATTTTCATCTAAATCCTTAAAAATATGGTCTTGAAACTAACCTATAAAATTTTTATTGTGTTTATTTGATATATAGATTTCTTCCCTTGATGGATTAAAATGCCAAATAATTTTTTTGTGGGTTTCAACATATGTGGAAACCTATAAACTATTATGGAAAACATAAAGGTGGGTTGGTTAACAATCTATAATATTGATTGTGACAACATCTATTCTAGAAATTAATTCACCCAAAATCTTCCCAATGTGATAATATTTTGGTAGACCAATACAATCCACATAGGATAGGTAGTTGATATAGAATTTAGATTCTAAGATAACAATATATAGCTCTACAATACAACCCTCTATATAACATTGACTTTTCACATACCCTTTCAAAATATTCTTATATCATTAAATGGGGTATTTCCATCTATAATATATATGACAACATAGTTGAATATCTCTTAATGAGTGAACCATAATACCAAATAATTCTATATGTATGAACATTTCGAATTCACCTAATATGATGGATATTTTTTCCTTAGTTGGAAATTATAGTGTTTTTATAAGTTTTATGCATATACTTTAAAAAATAATTATAGCATGGTTAATATATGATTGGCATTCTTGAAAAAATCAACAAAAAGAAACATGCATTATATCTTGCATCAAAACATGACTATCATGTGATTTCATACACTTTAATGATAAATTAGTCATGGAAATGATATTCTTGATATTCAACAAATACCCCTATAGAAGGTTTACATTATTCAACATGTTTTCAAAAATAACATATCTCCATCCTCGAATGATTGAAAGTAGCTGGAGGGAGAAAGCTCCACTTTTCACCCTCCACTAGTTCCAACTCTTTCAGTATTCTAGTTTCATTCATGTACAAACTAGCCTTAATTTAATCCTTTTTATTTGTGCATTCAGTAATGTTCCAATAAGACTATCACATACATTTTTTTTTCAATAGGTATAACATCATGAAAATTATATACATATAGAAAATGTGAGTATGGTAATTAAAAAAACTAATCTCTTTTTTCAACTCATATTTATAAGGTTTCTTAGAAAAAACGTTTATCAAAAGTAGTGTCTATATCATTTAATTTCTCAAATAGTTGATCACCTGTTAGTGGATATGGGGTTTTATGTTCTTATAAACTCCCATTTAATTGTGTCATTCAATATTGGTACTTATGTCATTGGGGTATAAATTAGTGAATTCATAGAAAAAAAATTCTTCAATGAATGTTTCAACATAATTAATTTTCTACCTTGTTCAAGAATGGGATGCCCTTGAGTTCTGATGATGATATATCCTAACAAATTTCTATAAATAATAAAGTCATTTATCATCCCATACAACATGGATCTCAATGTGAAATTGTCATTTCTATAAGCATCATAAAAAGTGACACCCGAATCCTATAAAATTTACAAATCTTCTATCAATGGATCCTTATTAACATCAATATCATTACCTAGTTTTTTTTTCTTGATATAAACATAGATAACAAAATATATTTTGGTTTTGTGATTTACCATGATGGAATGTTATAATTTCCTACATAACCGACCATGTATTGTGAGTGATTATTTGAAAACCAAAAGGATTCCCTCCATCTATATATAGCGCAATACACAGGTTTCTTGACTCATTTACAAATTTAGGAAACTCCGGATCAATTTTATTCCATTGAGGAGAGTCTTTCAGGTGATGATGTTTCCCATCATTATTTCTTGTATCTGTGTTCCATGTTAATTTCCTTGCAATCTACTCACTTCCATATAAATTAAAAAACATTGGAATGATTGTAAAGTACCATACAACATTCATAGGACCAGATTCATCACTCTTGTATCAACAATCAACACACATTGGGAATTCTTTAAGTGTATTTTTTATTCTTTAAAAATAGTATACCATCATTTGGATCACAATATATTATTTTAATGATCATACCCATATAATTTAGCATTCATTTATAATTATATATCCAAATATGAAGCTCAATATATTCTATGAGAATATTATTTAACAGAGAAAGTAGTTTTGTAAAACTATGATCACTCCATCTCTTTACAACATTTAAATTATACAACATTAGTATGGCTGAAATTATTTCAAATTACGTACACAGACCATACAATGGGGTCTTTGCATGACTCTACAATTTCTAAAATATTTTTGGACAATCATGTAGTTCATCTTCAAATTTAATTATAATTTCATCAATATGATCTTCATCATCATTTGAACTAATAATCACAACCTCTATATTGTATTCTTCATTATCCACACTTGTAATCATACCATATGATCCATAAAATACAGTGTAATCCCATTAACTAGTTACATTAACTTTTTCCACTTGTTTAGTCCAAAAATTATGACTTTGATATTTCCTATGATAGATCAAGTGTTTGTCTAACTCCTATAGACTACTTAGTATCGAATAAAATAGTGTAAATACAATCAAAGGATTTTTGAACGGTCATATGCATGATATTTTTGAAACTTAATGAAATCTTTCATCCTATATTTAAAAACTTTTATCATATGATTTGAATCCATCCATTTTTTATTCATATCCATCATATTTTAATAGGTAATGTTAATATTTAACAAAATTAATAAAAACAAAAAAATGGCCTTTCAAACAATGGGATCCCAACATTTTAACGCTTAAATTAATTTCAATATGCATTGAACGAAATGTGTAATTGAATTTAATAAAAGAATTACTATACTGGTGGTAGGTATTATCCTTTTTATTTATAAACAATAATCACTAGTTCCTGGAATGGGATGACTACTTCTCAGGGTAGTTCAAAAAACATTGGGTCATGTCCAGAAGATATGATGGATGAGTCTTTGGAAAAAAATTCAATAATAATTGTCTGAAAGATGATTTTGATGATGATGAAATTTGTCTCCTTAAATCTAAATAATCCTATGATGGGGAGGTCTATAAAAGTTAATATTTTCATATAAATACACATACCACCCTTTTTTCCTTACACATGATTACATTAATAAATATGGACACCACACATCCCATTGATAGAGCATACTACATTATAAGAAAACTAATGAATTTTTTCCATCAAATTTTATATCACAAAACTCCATTTTAAAGTAAATGTAAAATTTAAAAAACTATTTATTTATATAATCATTTAAGTCCAAAATATAATCCTTATTCTAAAATAGCATATAAATACAATTTATTAACATTAAAACCAATCATTTACCCTCAAAATCACATTTTCTTTATAAAAACCAGATGAATCGTTACCATATAAATCATTGGCAAACCTTTTATTAGCTTTTTAAAAATGATTTTAACTGCTAAAAAACATGTTACCCTTTTTTTAAATCACTTTTTAATAAAAATATTTCCAATTAAAATGAAATTTGTGGGAAAATCAAACAATTAACTCATTTTCAAACATCTATATAAAACTCACTCACTATTTGCAAAACTAATTCCTTCCAATTTTGAATGAAGATTTAAAAACATTAACATTATTCAACCACCTTTGAAAAGATTATCTCACCTATTAAACAATATAATATGTATAAAAATTTACATATATGTAAATATATATATATATTTACATTTTCACAAATATGATGGGTCGTCATCCAACCCAGCACCCGACCTAGTTCGTGACAATTCCTGAGGGGTATTATCGATCCCCACAGGCTGGAACAAGTGCCTATATATCAAATGAATATTTGGAAAGGATTTAACCTATATGAAAGGACAAATAAGTAATCCTCAACTGAAAAAATAGGTAAATAAAATAATAAGAACTGAACAAACTGGACAGGGAAAAGGTAATAATCTATTTAACGAGACATACCTCCATTGACCCCATGGGTCACAATAGAACATAAACCACAATCACTAAAATAGTGATCCAAAACTAGACCCTGATAACTAAAAAAATAAAGTAGGCGTGGGCACTAAGATGCTCAGTAGGAATGCCATAGTACAACAACACCCTATGCACTTACCATAAAAAGAACCCTACAACATGCTATTTTGAAAATAAGACCCCTTAAAATATTTCTTTTCATTCTTTTCAAAGTCAAGTAACAAGTTTAAATTTTTAAGGAAAACATTTCTCTACCACTACATTGTTAAAATAGAATCCAAATATTCATTAACATTTCAAAATGAAATGGGATCCATTTTAATTAAAATATAGTTTTCATGAAAGAGGAAACAAGAATGAAATGACTGAATTGAGGAATCATAACACAAGGACCATGGGAAATCCCTAAGCATCTAGTGTAAATTGGGGACCTAGGATCCTCGTACCTTAGTGTAAACATGGAACATAAACCAAAATGGTCTATGTTTTCGTGCACGAGCCACTAGTAGGGAATACACCCTCATCCTAGTGGTCTCCGATCATCAAAAATATTTAGTTAGTGTTGTAACATCAAACCTACTAGATAAAACTGGGATGAACCACTTAAGTTTTATCTAGAGTAATAGTAATAGTCTTTCCACTTAGGTACCTAGGGTTTCACTTATGCTCAAGTTAATATTCACAATCATGAACACCACACCTCCACATTCACACAAAGGCAAAAACATTCAATGAAAACACCCCTCTTTACAAAACATCACATTTGTCACTTTACATACACCATAGAAAATACCTTTTTCAAATACCTTTTCCATCACGTACAATGTCACCAAATAATATATTTTTTAAAGACATAAAAGAATCCATATTCATTTTAATCCACTTTATAAAGTAATATACACACCATCATTTTTAGAAATACCCGCCAGACACCCATAACTATTTTTGAAACAACAAATAAGAATTTAAAATTTTAAACATTCTAAAACAATATTTGGATCTTATTTTAATGGAAAAAACACATATAATCTCTTATAGTGAAACTAAAAAATAAAGTAAATACCAACACCAAGAATCACTATCACTTTTCATAGCATGCATATTCTATTTAATATATAAAAAACACCTTTTAAAACACTCATGAAATTAAAGGATCCAATTTAAAGATATAGTAATAGGGGACCTATCTCAAGGTGGATCCAAGCCGTCCACTTCTGCTCTTGGCGCTTTCTATCTAAAACCTATTTTTCCCCCACTAAGAATATCCCCCTTCTCATACATGAAAGGAAACCTGGACCCTATGCATATATTCATATAGCCCATAAACATGTTCAAGGGGATCCTTGTATGTATGTTTATAAGAACATACCATTATCCACTCACCTATGTATGAATATTTATATATACACATAGGCACACCTATCCCCAAACATGTACATTCAATTCCGTGGATAAATATACACTTAACTAGGGAACCTACATGTATATATTTACATACCTATGCACACTTAGGTGAGTGTCCTTAGACCTGGAAACTCAAAACCACATAGAAGGGACCACACACTTCAAATTTAAGTTAATATATCAATCAAGAACTTAATAAAACATTTTCATAATTCCTAACAAGACTTTACCCCAACAACACACTCAAAATGTCTCTTGAAAATCAAATTCACTCTAAAATAATTTGAAAATACATTTTACACTACATACATAACTTATAAAACCCATTTGTAAACATTAGAAGAAAATGCACACAATCCATTTAACTGATTCCAAAGTTCATTCCCCTTTAAAATCCATACTCACATCAAAAACATTTTATAATACACATCGGGCCCCTTTCACAATTAAAAAACACAATTAAAGTGCACAACAAAAAATAAAACAAGCAAAAAAACATGAATTTCTCTTGAAAAATACACTTTAAAAACAATTAAACCTTTAAATATCTTATAAATTATGATTTGAACCTTGCACACTCTGCATAGAATATATTTAAGAAATGCCACAATTAAGAACGCATGAATCAAAAACACTTATCTTTAGAAAACTCGTTTTTTCACATATGCAATGTAAAACCTTTCCAAATCATGTTTCACATCGCATAATTAATCCATAAAACTCATTTAAATAAACAAAAATATAATAAAAACTCATCCAATAACATTAAATAATGGAAATACCTACCTTTCATGAATAAATTCCCAATTCTTGTGTAAATAATTAGCTGTACCTAATACGCACCACAGGAAAACAAAAAAAACACTAATCCACAAGATCAAACAAAACACCCAATATTAAAACTCTAATTTAACAAACTAATTGCTAGAAACTTAAAACCCTGAATAAACAATAATCAAAACCCTAGAAAGGGGAAGAAGTGTCTACCTTGGGGTCATGCCAGAGGTGAGTCGTGCTGGAAGGGGGTGCAGCCAAGGGATGGCAGCCAGGAGAGGGAGATGCACTGGGTTTGGCTGGTGCGAAGCAGTCCGTCATAGAGAGTAGAGTAGGATGAGATTTTCTTCCGGGAGGAAGAGAAGGATGGCGGAATGGCTCACTGAAGGATATTCATAGCGGTGGCGGCGCGGGACTAGGTCAGGGGAGGGGTGTCCATTGTGACCAGGTAGAGGAAAAAATAGGGTTTTACATAGGGGGTGCGACAAGAGAGGGAGAGAAAGTGGGAAGAGAGGAAAAATGAGAGAAAATATAATGAAAAAAAGAAGATAAGAATAAATAAAGTAAATAAAATAAAATAAAATAAAAAATAAAAGAAAAACCATTATTTGTATATATTCTTTTATCAGCAAAAACTCTGAAGCCAAATTGAGATACGACCCACACCCTGACAACCAAATTTGAATCTAGATAAAATTATAAAATAATGTTTTTTCAATAGCGGGGGTGTGACAATTCTCCACACCATAATGATTTTCTCCCCAATAAATCCATCTTGATACTACATAGAAAAGAGAACCGGTACACCTTCTTAGCTCAAAGAGGATACTGATAAATAACACGAGAGTGATGAAATAGCACTATCTACAAAAAGAAAGGACTTGCAAAATAAAATTGATAGACCCAAAATGGACTCCCCACCAAGTGATGCCCACCCCCAAAAGTTAAATCACCTACAATTGATGATCAAAAGAAACTCTCACAATGTACCATTCAATATCCCAAGACAAAAAACCTTTAACACTCTATTGAAACTCAAGAAGTCCACCTAAAATGAAAAATGAATCCTAATGACTGACACAGGGAGGCACGAATGGACTCGCCGCCATAAGAAACATCCTACAGCAAAGGCGGAACTAGGAATCTAACATGGGGATGCCCGAATGGCCTCCCCACTATGAGTAATAAGCTGAAACCCTTTCATTTTAGTGGAAATTTTAGCATTACCAATGGTGGGTCTCCCCACCATAAGAACTAAGAAGCTTAACTAAAGAAAACACACTGATATGAAAAACCCACAAGGACCCCACCCCCACTGTAAGGGGACTGATGAAAGAGACTCGAAACCAAATGGAAAACATTTCATAGTTCACCACTCCTACAGGTCATCACCATTCTCAGATGAGCCCATACCAAAACCAAAATTGGAATTGAATTACAAGCTTATTCATACATGGACAACCCCATGGAGATCCACACCTACAAGGGTATAATCACCAAGGTTTCAAGAAAATGAGACAATTGTGCCACCTTCTAACCAAGGCAGAACTAATCTACCCACGCGAGTCACGACATGGAGTTGATGTCTCCATGTATCTTTTCATTGTGTGGAGACATTAAAAGTGATCTGCCCCACCGAAACCTCAAACTATATCCACATACCACACAACAGAATGATGTTAAACCAATATTTTTTCACCCATGGGTTTTCTTGACTATGTACTAGGTTCACTCCGAGACCTAAGGCTGGAGATCTGTTGGTTGAAGCGTCCTCTTCCTCATAGTTAGGCGTTACAAAACCTAAACATAAATTCTTTTTCTGGAACCACAAGAAACTACCCCACATCCCAAATGGAACCACATGAACACAACACACCCCAGAGCCCACTTAATCTAACACCTCACATTACTAAAAACGGGGCTTCAAAAATGCACACACACCAAACATGACCTTTGCAACTGATAGAGACATTATAAGGAGGGAAACCTTGAACCAAGTCCCCAACAGTGCGAGATTACTATGTGTATCAGTAACAGCCTCTCATGACTAGATTTAGCACACATGCATCTTTGTACAAACCCTTTATTAGATGAAACCAATAGAATATTCAAAGATTATTTTATGATAACAACCAATACCAACAACCCATACCTCTTCCTGCGTTCCCTGATATATTTCCCTTCACTACTTCTAGGATGGACCATCATACATAACAATTTCAAACTCCACAGTCAACAACCCAGGAAACCCAAGAGACCAAATTTTCATCCAAATTTTCTCGCATTCGCTCTACTATTACCTACAGATCCACTAGAATATATAAAGAGAGGTGGATTCATGTTCTGATGTTCAATAAGAAGAAGGTTCTAGAACTAATCAATTGGAGGATCTGTCCAGATAGAATCACTTGTGGACACACTCCAACCGTGTAATAACTCTTTATGGGGGTTGTAAACTAACTGTCATGGAGACCCAAGAACCGAATAAAACCGGTCCATTATCCAACAATGCCATGAACGATCATCAGAACACATGATGGGAACCACCACTAAGGCTCCACGAAACATTACTCAAACACGAAGTCACTTTCAAATATTACACATGAATTTTATAACATTTCATTTCACTCAAAACACTTCTCAGTAGTTTGGAAAATCCCATTTAAAATAGATTTCCAAAACCTCTTTAACCCAATTTATTTTCATTAAACCACATATTTAAATTATGAAAATCCAATCCTGATAATCCCAAACCCATTTTTGAAAACCATTTTCCATTTTAAAAATATAGCACCCAAAACTCTGAAATAATTGTTTTCAAAATGATATTACAAAACCCATAAATATAACAATCAAAATATAAGGAAACTAGCACTGATGGGTTACTCAAACATATGTTTGGTGGCCGTATTCCAGTCACACCACCATCAAAGAGAGTGTCTAGGACAATATTTATGGATCCACATGGCTTTCCAGACCCTGCGAGCTCACTGAGACCATTGGCCTAATCCCATTTCATTTCCCAAATAGCGAAAAACCATAAATAGAAGAAGACTCAGATGAAACCTGACTTCCCCTGCTATCTTAGGTCCTATCCAGATGTGTACTGGCCAGGAACCACACTTGTGATTAGAGTGCCATGTCCTAGAAATCATGGCTCATATCTACCCAGAATATTTCTCAAGAAATAAGACCCAAAATAGCAAGCCTCCTCTGATACCATTTTTTCGTGAACCATGTTGGGTCACCATCCAACTCGGCTCCAGAAACAATTTAGTAAAAGGCTCGAGGTGCATTCTCAATCCCCATAGGCTGGCTCAAGTGCTCGGGTATCAAATGAACATTTGGAAATGATTTATCCAATAACCGAAGATAGATAAGTGAATATAAACTAAACAAAATAGGTAAATAAAATAAGATGAACTGAAAGAATTGGGATTGGAAAAAGGAATAAACTATGTAACGATACATACCTCATGTGATCACATGGGCCACTATGGAATATAAACAACACTTTATGCAAGAGCGATCGAAAACAAGGCCCTGAAAACTGAAAAGTTAAAGTAGGTGTGAGTACTAAGATTATTAGTAGGATTTCTAGAGTAAAACAACACCCTATTCCCTTACTATTATAAAGAACCCCAAAACATGCTAGTTTAAAAATAAGACACATTAAAATATTGTTTTTTCAGTCTTTTCAATTTAATGTAACAAGTTTTCATTTATAAGGGAAACATTTCTATACCACTACATTTTAAAAATATAATCCAAACATATATTAAATTTCAAAATTAAATGGAATCCATTTAAATTTAAATATGGTTTTCACAAAAGAGGAAACAATCATGAAACGACTGAATTGAAAAGTCATAACACAAGCATGATGGGAAATCCCTAATTAGCTAGTGTTAGTTAGGGACCTAGGATCCTAGTATCTCATTGTAAACATGGAATATAAATCACAAAGGTCTATGTTCTCAGGTATGATCCAATAGCAGGGAACACACTCATAACCTAGTGCTCTCCAATCATCATAAGTATTTAATTAGTGTGGTAACGTCAAACCTGCTAGAAAAAACCAGGAAAAACCACTTATGTATCATCTAGGTTATTAGTCATAGTTATTCCACCTAGGTACCTGGGGTTTCCCTTATTCTCATGTTAAAGTTCACATGCACACACACCACACCTCCACATTAACACAAAGCCCAAAAATTTCAATGAAAACACCCCTCATTAGAAAATATCACCTTTGTCACTTTACACACCCCATAGAAAATCCCTTTTTCAAATATCTTTTCCATCACTTAAAATGTTCCCAAATTTCATTTTTTAAAAAAAATACTAGAATATAAATTCATTTAAATCCAATTTTCTAACTAATGTAAAAAGAAACATTTTAAGAAATACCCGCCACACACCCAAAGCGATTTTATAAACTACTTTTAATCATTTATTATGCTAAGCATTTTAAAACAAGCATGGTATCATATATTAATGGAAAAGACACACGTCATCAATTAAAGAGAACCTAAAAATGAATGAAAGAACAACACAAAGCATCAAAATCACTTATCATGGAATGAAAATACTATTTAAAATATAAAAACATAAATTTTTAAAACAATCAAGCTATTAAGGAATTAAATATAAAGGTATAGGCATAGGGGACCCCCACAAGTTGGTACCAAGTCATCTACATCAGCTCTTGGTGATTTCTAACTAAAAGAATTTACTCCCCCACTAAGCATATTCCCCTTCACATACTTTCATGGACAACTATCCCCTATGCATACATTCACAAGGCCCATGAACATGTGAAAGGAGATCCTTACAGGTATGTTTATACGCATATACCAGTCTCCACTCACTAGCATATGAATTTTTATATATAACCATATGAACACATAGACACATACATGTACATTAAATTCCATGGATGAATATACACTTAACGATGGAAACTATATGTATATATTTACTTATATATGCACATGTAGGTGTGTCCTTATACCCACCAACTCGAAATGACAGAGAAGGGACTGTACACAAATTATATATGTTAACAAATCAATCAAACACATAATAAAACATTTTCAAGATTCATAACAAGACTTTACCCCAAAAACACACTCAAAAACTTATTTTTAAAATCAAACATACACTATATTCATTTGAAAACACATTTCACACTACTTACATAACTCATAAAAACCATTTGGAAAAATTAGAAGAAAATGAATATAATCAATTTAACTGAATCCAATGGTCATGCTCATTTCAAATACATACTAAAATCAAAACCATTTTATAACAATCTTCACATCACATTCACAATTCAAAAATACATTTATGGTGCACAACAATGAAACCAACATAAAATAAAAACAAATCTCTCTTGAAAAATCCACTTTCAATACAATTGCACCTTTAAAACTATTAGAAAATATTCATTGCACCTTTCACACTAGTCATAGAATATATTTAATAAATGACACAAGGAATTACACATGAAATATAAACACTTTTCCTTATAAAACTCATTTTCATCACATGTGCATCACAAAACCATTCCAAATCATGTTTCACACCACATAATTAATGCATGGAACTCATTTAAATAATAAAAAATGAAATCAAAACTCATCCAATAATGTAAATTCATAGAACTACCTACCTCCCATGAAGAAATTCCAAAGTCTTCTATGAATATTTAACCGCACCTAATACGCACCACAAGAAAACTAAAATAACCTTAACTCACAAGATCAAATAAAAATACCCAATACTAAAACTCTTATTTAACACCTTAATTTCTAGAAACCTATAAAACCAAAAGAAAAAAGAATCAAAAACCTAGATCGGGGAATAATTGTCAAGCTAGGGGTCATGCCAGAGGTCAACCGTGCCGGAAGGGGTGCATCTAAGGGACGACGACCAGAGGGAGTCACGCTGTGTTCAGTAAGAGTGAAGCACCCTATCGTAGAGAGTTGGGTGGGATGAGATGGAATTCCAAGAGGAAGAGGAGGGTGGTAGAATGGATTTACATAGGAAGATTCGGCCATTGGAGTTGTGAGACTAGGTCAGGGAATGGGGTGTTCACCATGACCAGGAAGAGGGGAAAACATGGCTTGATGTAGGGGGTGTGATGTGAGAGGGTGAGGAAGTGGGAAGAGAGAAAAAAAGAGTGAAAATAAATGGAAAATGAGGAAGAAAAAAATAAAAAAACTAAAAGGAACACCCTTGTAAAATAATATATATATATATATATTCATTTATTATAAAAAATAAAAATTCTAAATTGGGATTTGACCCGCACCTCGACAACAAAATTCGAAGCCAGATAAAATAATAAAATAAAGTTATTTCAAAAGTGAGGGTGGACATACATGGAAATATAAAAAAATAAAAGCTTTATTATTTGAAAATCATTTTCATAATTAAAAGTATAGCCATTGAATATAATAATGGGTTCATAAATAAAAATAATCATTATATTTTTTAACATATTTTCAACACTAGAAACATATATAATGAATGAAATTCAATAAATAGTTCAAATAAACATGAACAATAAAATGATCATCATTAATGAATCAAAAAAATAAGTGGTAATGTCTCCAATAACAAATATAATAATGTATTCAAAAATAGAAGAAAAAATAATGTAATTTATTCTTCTAAAAAAAATTATAAAATAAAATATAAACAATTTTTATTTTTAATTTGATAGAATCGTTCAAACTAAATTTGTATATATATTATTTAATACTAGAACTCATTTTAAGAAAGCTTGACTATCAAAACACGATGCTTGAGGGAGTTTGATTTTTCCAAATAGAAGGTCGAATGATAAAGATGCCTGAAATATCATTGAAATCATATATCAAAATTGAAATCCATGTACATAAATAGAAGGAATCCATATTCAAGGATTCCATCTACCATTCCAAAAACCAGAAATCATTAATCTTATTACTAATTATATTGGTATCTAAATTTTCCCCAAATAATTAATTAACATAGTTTCTCATCCAATATTTCCTCTCATTTTCATTGATATCAACCCCTAGAAGCTAACACCAAATCAAAGTGTTGATGTATTTTTGGGGGACTCACCTAATTTAGCCCATGTAGGTGATGTTGAATTAAAAGTATGTTTAATATGTTCAATGTGGTTAAACATTAATTCCCCTTTTGATGGTGGTCTATGATTATTGGTGAAGACTCAGAGTTTAGATTTGTAGAAGGTTTATGTTTTAGTGTATGTGAAGCATTTTAACTATTGCACCAATAAATTTGACAAATAGTGGGGTTATTCTTGGATACTTTAAATTGATAGGTTTAAGTTGAATTGCATAAGGAGTGTGTGTTAAAAATCTATTAGGTTTCTTAATGAATTAATATAGTGATCTATCTATGACAGATTTTTAATAGGAACATCCTATCACATTCTTATTAGTTTGAATTATTAATTTTATATATATCTTGAGTCTTGTATCTTATTATCTAATTTTATAAATAAAACATTGACCTTATTAAATAATTTATTTTCTTCATTCTTTATACAGGGTATCATCATGTAGAAATAATAGAAGTATCCCTCGGTCCCTCCCTCTAACTTCGTTTCTTTCAGATTCCCCTTTCTCACTCCTATTCTTTACATACATATTTTCCACAAAGTTATCTTACATGGTCTTCGATTATTTTATGCTTTATTTTATTTGAAATTTTTCTTTCACCTTTATCCATGAAATCTTGATCAAATGTCCTTTTCCAGATGATCTTTTCCATAAATCATTCTTGAGATAACTAATTTTAAACCTATTTTGACATCTTCCTCATACCTAGGAAGATCATGAAAAATATAAAACTAAAATAGGATCATATTTTATAAAAGTTTTGGAATCATTGGCATTGTATATTTTTATGTTCCAGTAAAAAATCCATGGAAAATGATTTTCCATCACAAGTTCCATTTTTTTCAATATTGAAAGGATATAGAGCATGTTCCAGTTTGAAATACAGTTTTAAATTTATTAAATAATTTTCGTGTGTATCTATTTGATCGATCTATTTAAATAGGACTTTCAAATATATATTTCCCATTTAGTATAAATTTTGAATTTCATATTAATCTTGTGTTTTTTATCTCTATATTCATCTCTATAAGTATAGTTTCAACATTATTCATGTATAATGGTTTCTTGGAATAATATTTTAAAAGATTATTAATGTTTAATGTGAGTGTGTGGTTGTAGATTTTTGGTAATGTTTTCTCATATGTGGAACATTTTTGAGGTAATAGGATTCAAACAAAATATTCTTAGAGTCATAGTCATTGAAACCATGTTTTTCATCATTTTTAAAGTTTTTAAATGCATAAAAATTATTAAACTATTCTAAAATAAAATGATTCTTTCCTACTCCAAAAGTAATTTTATTCATGAAACTCGCTTTTTTTAATTTTAAAAAAATATAAAACTTTTGGATAGCTAAAAAATTGATCATGAAAGTGGAAATTTGTTTTGACTACATTATAAATAAACACTATAGTTCTCATTGAAAAATTAGTATTAAAAAGTTAATAAAATATTTTTTTTAAAATAAAAAACGCTATTCAACTTAATTTTTTAAAAAGTAGAAATTAATTTTTTCCCAAATGAATTTTTCAAAGAAAAATTTGTCAATAATTTGAAATAAGTTATTTATTTAATAAAGGATGTTTTAATAGATGTAATAAATTAATCAAATAAGTCGTGAAATTTTTTACAAAAAATAATGTATGTATTAAATTATGAAAATTATTTGTGTAACTCACACTCAAAAATGAATTGTGTATTAAAATGATAGTTACAAAATTCATTAAATAAAAATATTGTATACTTTGAATGATAGACTTAAATAATTTAAAAATACATTCCAAAAAAACAAAATAGCTATCAATTTTTTAAAACAACTATTATAGGAAAATAAATGGTATAGCAGTTAAAAAAATTAGGTTTTTAAGACAATATATTAGAATATTTAAGATATATGTAATATATTGTGGACTATTCATGATTATAGTGAAGTAAAATTTATAATTATAAAAATTTGATTATATTTGGAAAATAAATATTTTTTTTCCACCCAATTTAACCCCAACATCACATTCTGCTAATGCGATCATTAATGTATCTGACATGAAATTTCATGTGAGGTAAAATGGTTAATTTGGTTAAAACATAGAAATTATATAAGCGAAAAGAATATAATGAGTTATAGTCACACCATTCAATATTTTAACTAGAAAATTTCCTTACACTAAATGATACGTTTTTAGGAAAAATGCATGAACTCTTGAAATGAAAATAATATAAATGTCTATGAAGAAATTAAAATTATTTTAAGTCATAAAAAATTATAATTGATGTAGTAAAACAAGATTAAACTAATTTATTGAATAAACCACGGTAAAAATCAAATGTAAACATTATGAGTTTAAATAATCAAGGATTTATTTGCTGTTTGACTTTAGGATTGTGGGGGTGGATTTCCTTGGTGTTATTTTCTCAATGGTTTGGTGTGTAAGAAACGATTTTATTATGGGTGGGGTTAGAGGCATGAAGATGTACAAGGTGCAACAACTGAAGATTTGAATACATGAGAGGTTGTTGTTTTTGGGGCTATTGTTCGATTTGTCGAGAAGATGTGAAGATGTGTGAGGTGAAACTACTAAATAAATGAGTGTAGTTGAAGGTTGTAACAAAACAATTGACACATACCTTAGATTTGGAGATGTCGATTCATCGAGGAAGTCGACTGGATGCAACATTAGGGTTCAGTGAGAGTGGTGGATGTCAGGTTCCAAGAGAGCTTGAAGGTGTGAGTGGCTACAGTAGTCTATTCGGGTTCTCTTTATCAAAACACATAAGGATTTTATGATCTCTTTAAAAAAGCTATGATAAAGATCGGTTTTAGCAGTGCTGAAATTGAAAGCGTTGATAAGACTACTCTTTATCAGCTCTAAAAAGTACTGATAAAATAATTTTTTATTATAACTAAAATTCTAGAGCTGATATAGAGTAGTTTTATAAGCATTTTTAGCACAGATAATGATATATCATTATCAGCACCAAAAAACATTGGTAAAGATTTAATCTTAATATATATATATAATTTAAATTTATAATTAAAAATAAATATAGTCAAAGATATTTCTATATATTTGTAAATATTTTTATATATTTACAAATATATTTATATAATTATATATATTTACGTTATTTTATATATTAATAAAATTAAAAATATAATAATTATTTTTATTAATTAATTATATTTATAATAAATTTATAATTATTTAAATAAATAGATATTTATTTTCAATTAAAATTATAAATAAATATACATATAAATATTTGTGTATAAATATATATATATATATATTTAAATATATAAATATATATATGTATTTTAATAAAATTATAATAAATATATTTATTATTAGGATTTAATGATTATTTAATAGTTCAGAAGTAGTTATACATCAATATTGAAGATGAGTTTCGATCTAATCCACAGATGGACTTCCATGATTTGTCTTGGAATTTCAAAATTTTCTCTACTATAGAGGACTTCTCTAAATCATCACCAGAGGAAGATTACGAGGCCCTGCAAAGGGAAAAGGAATGATGGGGATGTCGACATCCAAAGGGTATAGAAAGATTTCCTAGGAGTTTGGGATATAGAGCTAGTAGGGACCACTTTCATTTTTCGTTATATGGAGCCCTTATGCCTTGTATAGTCCCCCCTCCTTATATACATTACTTTTATTAATAAATTTGGAGTCATGAGTTTGGTTTCTGAACACATGACTAACCTGTTTCCATAAATATATATATTTATTTCGAATTATAAGTATAAATAAATATATTTTAAAAAAATATATATAATTATAAATATATTTATATAATTATAACTCATGGTCTCCACCACTTTGGTGTTTTTAAATAAATATATATAATTTCAAATATAATAACTATATTTATTATTTAAATATATTTATTATAATTCTATTGTTATTTAAATATATATATATATATATATATATATATTTGTATATAAAATTATAAATAAATATATTTAAAGATTATATAAATATAATTATTAATATTTAATTATTATTATAGTAAATATATATATTATTTAAATATATATATTATAATTTAATACTTATTTAAATATGTATTTATTTATTTATTTATAAATATGTATATTTAAAAACTATATATAAATAATTACAAATATATTTATATAAATATAAATATATATTAATATATAATTATAAATTTATATATATAAATATATATATCTATTAATATATAATTAAAAATATACTAAATATATTTATCAATTTAATGCATTTATTATAATTTTATAACTATTTAAATATATATATATATATTTATTTATAATTATATAAATACTTGGTTAAAAAACTATATATATTTATAATTGTATAATTAAATATTTAAATTAGAAAATTAATAAATAAAATAATTTAAATAGAATAATTATATAAATTTTAAAAAAATAAATATTAAAACTGAACGAATAAAAGAGAATAAATATTATTCATATAAATTAAAAACAAATTGAAAATATTACTTATATTGTAAAAATATGTATATATAAATAAATATAACAAAATGATTAAATATAACTTTAACATTATTAATAAATGTATAATAATAAATGAATAAATTTAATTAAAGAAATTAGAAAATATTAAAAGTTGAATTCTTAGCATTTACCTAAATTACAAACTAAAATATATACATATAAACATCTACCCATATACACATATACGTACACACATACACATACACACATGCAGATATACATATACACATATTTTAAATTTTTAAAAATTAATATAAATATATATCAAAATAATTATATTCATTTATATATTATATAATTATTTAAATAAAATATTAACATATTTTATTTTTTTATTATATACGCATTTTTTATCTATTTATAGAAATAAACTATTAAAATTTTTGACTAATATAAATTTGATAATATTTTATATAAAAAATAATGAAAATAGGGTTCATTTTTTGTTAAAATCTATATAATCCATATTTATATATTACTTTTAATATATATATATATACTTATTGTAGTATAAATCATATATATATATATATATTTATAATAATCAATATAAATAAATGTATTTATAAATATTTGTATATAATTATAAAAATATCAAAGTGGGTGTAGCCAGAAGACAAAGCTCCTGACAATTTATTCAAATAAAAAGACAAAAGATAAAATGTGCATGAGGAGGAGAATGAGGTAAAATAGGGGAAATCCCCCAAACATCAAAGAAACAACACATCAAACATAACCATAATCATGATTGAAGCCATGTTTAGAGTCTACAACATTAGTAGATTCCCAATCTGACTGTGTGGTCTTCTTGATGGAAAGCGTAGTGTACTTCTCCTTGATTACTAACTGCTCTAACATGAGCCTGGAAGATCGATAAGAACCACCTCATCCACTCCCTCAGGTAACCTCCTCTCAGCCACATCCACGAACACAAATATTTGGGTGCATAACCCTTCTCAAAGTTTGTTTATGCATAATCATATCATGATCACCCTTGTCAGCAGCAGGCATATCCCTAGACCCATAACTTACATACTCATTAAGGGAATCAAAAATTATAAAACTTTTTACCTCCATAACTATTTCCCGATAAATTTCTTATTCAGTAACTTGAGGTGATTCATATAGAGAACCCTATACCCTTTAAATCATTTTAAACCCTTCATTATCCACAGTCTACTTACATTTATTATTCACAACATCTTCCCTATCAATGAATTCCATCCTCTATAAAAAATAAGATGCATCCATGACACCAGAACTGGAATTCTAAACCACTGACATTGATCATAGAGACTCCACAATAGCTTTGAGCTATGTATCGTCAACAATGTCCTGGAATAATTTCTTTCCATCATATCACTACTCAGCTGTAGGGATAGAATTAGTATGGTATGCCTCTATGAATTCAGAACACTACCCATGGGTGTTATCCAACATAGTACCAACAAGAAAATTCTGCTCAGCCATATACACATCATCTTGAGAAAAAACAAGTGAAATCACTAGTTGCATAGGGGTGATGTCCAGTACCTTAACCCGCATCACTTCATCAGAAGTGCCTTGGTCATCCGCATTGTCTTCATGTGCAGTAATAGGTTCACAAACACCACCTAAAGGAATTAATAAATTAAAATTTATGATAGAGTGTCCATTCTTCTTACTTTTGGTTCAAAAATTTTCCTCATGCATTTAGAAATCAAGGCCCTATATTCCCACATATCTTGCCAAAAGAAGGAATCTTCTCAAACTTTATTAGAAAGTTCAACCGTCGATCAACAACAAGAAATAGAACTGACTCCGTAAGAGTTCAACATAATTCAATTTCCATAAGTAGTCAGGAAAAACAATCCAAATTACAAAATTTCTATCTCCTTAACAAAATGGATTGGAGCCCCAATAGAAGAGGCAATATTCCACCGTAACTGGGAGTGCCAAAGAAACCACAGTAAACTGTGAATTTGAATACAAGTTTGAGTGATGGAGTTTTTTATCTTAGAGGGACTGAAGAAAGGATCCCAACCTTGGATAATTAAAATATCATGTTTAAGAGAAATAAATCCTAGTCCCCATGCCCTGGATTTCATTTCATCATGAAGAAACATGATATGATAGAACCCCTTACCGATTGTGGTAATCCTCCACCCACCAAAGCACAATATTTGTAGAAGATGTTTCTTCAGATAATAAATCTTCCATGGGTTATCCTGACCATGCGAATCTAACCAAGAAACAATAGAGTGTTTTCACATATCATGTCATTCTGCAATAAACTACTGACGGGCTTCAACAATTGTAGACAAAATGTTTTCTTTGTTACCCTGGACAGTGAACTCTTTTGAATTAGTGAACACATGATTAAAGTTCAACTTAACAGCAAGGAAAACATGATTGTCACCCTGTGACTTAAAGGTTACATCCCCTAGTAAAATTATCCCTGGATCTAGGGATGATACCAATATTAAATCATCATGCGACCCATGATCATCCACAATAGGGCACATTAGAGGACCAACAACTGGTCCAAACATAACCCGCATCAGAGAGTCGCCTGTGTGCACAACAATATCCGACTTCTATAGGTAGAAGTAGGTGCTACTTATTCCCCAAAGAGTGACTATGAAATACAACTGAATAATTGAATTGATGAAATTTTAGTCTAAATAGGATAATAGATATGAGAGAGAATATGGAAGTATAAGAAATTAGCGGAATATAATTGTCCTGGACAAATTTAAAATCTTTTTCTATACTTTTTTGAATTAAAACAATTGTTCTAGTGATGAAAAACAAGGTGTATAGAATCACATAACTATAATTAAGGTGTTCTGCTCTATAAATTTTACTCTTAGAAAAAGAATTGGTAAAAAAATTTCAACAATGGAGATGTTCATTTATGGAAAACAGACACATCACCCGTTTGGAATTTTTGATACTTCATATGATGATCAAGAGTGAAAATATTCTCTATCACCATTAGATGGTACATAGAATAGTGTAACAAAGATGCTCATTAATAAAAAATAGAAACTCATTATACAGAAATGAATTGATGGAATTATGAAAATGAAATTGATAGATTAAAATAAAAATTAATTCATTCCAATATGAAACACCTATGAAAATTATGGATGCATTTTGAAGAGATAGTAACATGAATACTTAGAATATTCATTTCAAAAACTGGAATACCAGAAAAATAATAATGATAATGCAAGACTCTCTATCAATGTATATTTTTTACCCTTTATTCATCATCTTCAACCCCTACATCAAGATTAATATCATCTCCAGCTTTACTCTCACTTCCCTCAATATTCTATCCAAAACCATCTACATAAAATTCTCTGGATAATGTGCATCTTTATATCCCTCATCCAATCTACCCTTAAAATAACTGATACTACCATCCTCTAAATTCCACCACTATATTAGGTTATGCCTAGTGGAAGTGGAAAATTATTTATTCCTTTTTTAATTATGCTAAAATTTTAGAAGAAAAATTAGATATACACTAATATATATATAATTATATTATATATATAGTGTATGTTTAATTACATGCATTTGATGCATGTATTATAATTAATGTATTAAATACCAATTTTTTTTATCAGTTACAATCCATTATGAATGGATTAATTTTCTTGGATGCTCATTTAATAGGATTCAATGAATTATAAGATAAATTTATATGGATAAATTTAATATGGAAAACATTTTTTCGTTTAATGAAATGCTACAAAAATTTCTGTATAAATGGATGTGATATCATTAGTTAAAAATAACCAATTGAGGGAAAGACTTTAATTTATCTATTTCTCCAACACTGTTATTCATCAACTAAGATGAAGGAACTTGCACCCCTTCATCATTTTGGTATTCTGGAGATTTAATCATAGATCCATTGGCTGGTTTTACCCCCTCAGATGTAGGGTGCTTTTCCTTATTTCTACATGATCTTTATCAAGTAATCTCCATTTTTTGAGGAATAATACTTCCATCATTGGTAATATCTAGGTTCTCTATTTTCATAGTTTTATTTATGCATTGATTCTTGACGAAATATATTCATCTGTTTGTGATTCCTATGTTTTATAGAGTCATAAGATGATCATAAAAAATCCAATAGTGGTATCAGAGCGTAGCTTTATTTGATTAATCAATAGGTTTATTGATTTATGAAAATAAATTTTAATAATAAAATGACATTTTTCAATCCTGGAAATAAATTTTGAAAAGTTCATATATATTACTCTTTTTTCTGAAAATAAATAATTTATTTATTTTAATTAATAAAATTAAAATTTGAATTGAATAATATTATTTATAAATTGTTTATAAACAATGGGAAATTTATTTTGAAATATTTATATAAATTTATAAAATTTTTCTTTAAATTAATTAACTACAAAATATTGATGGTTTATTGATAAGTATTTTTTTTAAATACCTTTTGAAAAATTAAATGGAAATATTTTTTATATAGAAATAAATTGTTTATTTAGATATCATAAAAGGTGATTTGTTTAATTCCAACATATATGATATTTAGATTATGTGAAGTTGTTTATATTATAGTTATTGGAATGAAAATAAAGTGCTTAAATTCAAAATTATGGAATGTCCATAATGTTAAAGGTGAAATTATAAATGGGTTTATAATTATATTTTATTTATGAATAGTACATAAATGTTGACCTCATGTTTAAATATTTGAATTTTCAATTTATTAAAATATTATTCCCTATATTATTTATTGTTATAAATTGTTTATATTATGAGTAATTGTATGCCAGAATTTATATGAGGAATTGATTCTTGGAAAATTCCTTTAATATCATGCAAGGTTTGATATCATAAAATATAGTTTTCATAGACATTAACCTCGGTCTGTAATTATAGTCATGGAATTGGGAGTTGTTTTTTGGAATATTTTGTGCATATTAGGTGTTAGAGTTTTCATGAATTTAATTCCCCATTGAGAAAATTATCTCTGGGTAGAGGGACCTTAGATTAGGCCACTCACTTTCTTATAGGCTTACCTTAGCTAGTAAAGTGAATGGTTTGGCTATTTATCATGTTGAAGTTACACATGTGGTGTTTTCCAATCTCATATAATCGTATTCATTTACATGAAGTGTTCATGTACCATATGCATATGATCCATTCAGATATGTTTGAAAACAATTAAGTTCTAATTTTTGGTGATTATCACAGAATTATGGGTTTTGTTAAGAGTTACACCTTAATCTGGTGTGTACCCATTAATTTAGTGGTTGGAATAAAGAATACAAAACTAAATCATTAGAAGCATGGAAACACAAAAAGGGAATAAAGCATAAGAAGATAATTATTAAAAAATATGTAATAGTCATTAATTTAATATTCATATAATGTATATTAAATTAGTAATACATTAAAAGTAAAACCTCTCAAACACTAATTGTGATATTTCTTCTAGAGAAACACTTGTCATGACATCGATCATCCAAACGGGTAGTCTCACCCTATAGTGGGTTGTCATTGAATTTTCTTGTATAAGGAAAGTAAGTAATAAGTGACTTAGGATTATTCAATGGGTATTTTTACCCAATATTTGTGTTCCCTTGTATTATCTTCTATTATCAGGTTTTTATGTTGGATTTTGGTTACATTTAATTGGGAATCCCTAACGGTTAGGATACCAGAGGAATAAAATTGAAAGAAACCATGTGATATATTTTGATAAAGGGTTATCCACTCAATTATCCAATAATAAAAACTATTTTGATTGGGATGATTCCTTAAATAACTTAGTGGCAAGTTTCACACCATAGTGGGGTCATTTACTTATTGATATATGGGTCTTGGTTTGCTAAGTGGATATGATGTATGATTTCATCATTCTTAGTGGGATAACTATCATTAAAATTCTTTAAAAAAATATGAATGATATGATTTATATATAATTAAATGTTTTATTGTAGATAAATAAATCAACATTATCAATCAAAATTCCATATTAATACTTGAAATAAAGATCTTATAGTAAGAAACTCCAACGACTTGTAACTAAATATAATTTCATTAGCAAGAGATATATTTAATTTATCTGAAAAATTCCTTCCGAAGTAACCAAGTGTTGAAGTTGTATAGTAAGTGAATGTAGTTGCTTAAGGAAGTATGGAATGATTCATTTAAGTTTTCAAAGGCATTTGATGCAGAATTAACCTATGAAATTCTAGTCTCATATACTCAATATGATTGGTTATTTTAATAATATTCAATAAGATTGAATATGTTTGTAATGAATAAATAATTATTATAAGTCTTGTTATGGTTATGGAATTTATCCTATTTTCATTTTTAGAATTGTTTCTCCAAGATGGATGGATTCAAGAGAAGTTTACCTGATATTCTTAAAGTGTTGAAAATGGATGCTTTGGGAATATGATTTCTCAATTATGATACTCTATAGATATTAAACGTTGGTGAAATATTTAAAACCAAAGAAGAAAAATTGGTTTAAATGTTTAATAATTTTTCTTTAAGAAGCATATCATTGGAACCTAGAGTTCTTTGGAAAGGAATAATAATAATTCAATATGATTTTATTATCGAAGATATAACTAAAAGAGTTTTTGAAACTCCTTGTAATGTTTGTATTGGGTAAGGATGTTATAGAAACTGATTATTTGATTTTTGAAGGGTGTGTGATAGTAAATGGATATTTTACAAAGTGTTTTAGATTTACATGAGTTTAAAATCAATTGAATAATTGAACAATATTGTTGTTTATATAAGTAAATAGTTAATAAATCGATAATTTCAATGTAATGGAATGTGTCAATATTGGATGAATATAAGTTAAATATGTGTATCATCATTTAAATACTCTTATATAGTAATAAAGGATGCTTCATTACAAAGGGTTATTGTCATATGATTAAATGTGTACATATTATTTATGATTCATTGGATTTATATTGAATGTTTAAAGAAGAAGACATGGATAAATTCTTTATCCAGGATAAAATAGTTTATCTAGATATTTGCTAAAATGTGAAGGAATGTGTTCTCTGTATCCATCAGTTACATATTTTAATAAAATATTATTTACAACATGAATGTCTTCAAACACATAGAATACCATTTAGGATTTGGGATAAATATATTATTTGATTCATATTCTTTAAAAAAGGAAATAAAATTTCTTCCCTAAAAAAAGTTAGATTGTTTTGAATCGTAGAATGAAATTATGAAGAGAATATGATGTTTAAAAGGCTATTGGGTGTATGTTTGAGATTAGATAAGTTCAAAGAAAAAAAACAAAATATTTTTCTTTTTTCGAGTTTGAGATATTTTTTATTTAATATGATAAAGATTTAGGGTTTGTAACAGTAAATAAAAAATTAAATAGTCATATATAGTTAATATAATAAATTAAATATCGTCGTCATTTCAGTTTACTTTAAAAGTAAAATTTACTTGATTTCCTATATTTTTTATGAAATATTGTTAATGAAAAATGAAAATGGTTATATATGTTTACCACAGTGAAGTAATTATTACTTTATCATAAAAGATTTTAGGGTATGATGGTAAATATAAATGTGAAGAGTTATATTAGTCACTATAACAAAATAGATATATCTTTATCCATAAAAGGGTTCCCTGGATGCTAATGAAATATTTATAAAGTTTTCTAAGTAGACAAAAAACATTATAACATTTGATTTTATAAAGATATGGTGTTTGAATATAAGTTCAAATAATTGAACTGTAGGAATATTATTCCTATGCATTGCCATTATTAAAACTATCTTTCTTCATAAATTTTACTCATTAATTAGTTAGTGGGAGTGTTTTATCAAATGGTCACATAGGGATGTGATGGAAGTTAAATATAGATGCAATGTTCTAAAAATGAATCCATTAATGTAGGAAATTAATGAGGGTAATGTTATATCTCTATAAGAGATTATTTTTAATGGTTGTAAATGTTTCATATTGTTATAATAATGGAAATCTACATTTATCATTCATTCAGGTATGTTGTACTTTATTTTACATGAACCATTGAATGATAAATGTCCCATTAATGTACAAACATTGAGTTGTATCTATCTGATAATCTTCATAGAGTTTAATGGTTTATGATGATATGTAAATTTTAGCTTCCATATATTCTTATATATGTTGCAAAGGGTTGTATATGAGATATTAATGAATACATTATTGATGTAATAAGTATATGCATATTACTTGGATTGATCTGCTATATTATAACTCATTTAATGTCATACGGTGATAGATATACATAGGGGTGTATGATTTTTATCAATCTTTATAACTTCATGTTAGCAAGATACCTAGAATGAGAACCTTCATCATTTGATACCCTTCATCCTTTGTCTTGCTCTCCTCTAATTTCGTTGTTGGTAGGAGAGGTGCTTTTCCTTGTTGTACTGTCATCACGGTACAAATCATGGTAGAGGGGCGATGTATTTTCATGATTGATCTCACTTTGGCAATGTCTGGCATGGGGGCGATGAGGATTTCTAGTGCCTGTTTAGAAATTTGCTTCTTTTTTACTTGTCAGACTTTTTTTGACTTTTATCTTTAAGGCATTTTTCCCTTCGTGTAATGGGTTCCCTCTTCCCCAAACAAAAAAGAGTATCTATCTTTTTAATTCAATTAAGGGGGATTTTCCCCAAAAATTTCATTAAAAAAATAAGTCATTTATCCATTTGTATGATAAGGAAAGACATATGGACCTTGATTTAATCAGCCTGAGTAAATGCAAGGCCATTCATAGTTGTTCTACATATGATGTGTTCAACTACTTAGATAAGTTACATGTGATTTTCCTATCGAATAGATGAATGGAATTTCATGTATTGATCCACTAGGTCAGTTTTTTCATAGAATAGAGAAAATGATGCGAGGCCTATAGTAGATTGACTTGTTTCGTGTATAATGGTTTCTTGATGTTAGTGAAAAAGGGATTATATAAGATAAAAATGGTGTATATGATATATATTGTGGTGGAAGTGTTTATATAGCGATATGATTATGTTGGATGAAGATAAAATCATAACCCTTAGTATCTATAGTAGCACAAATGCTTTTCCTGAGGCCACTCTCTTCTTAAATATATAAAATACTGATTTTATAGTTTATTTCAACACTTCTAAGGCCCACAGGGTCACACAATTAGGACCTTGGGTAATGATATAATTTTGGAAAAAAGTTTTTCTCAAATTAAAGAGAGTATGATGAAAGGCTATATCTGAAAAAGTTTGGATGGACTCAAAAATATTTTTGAAGTTATTCCTAATTTCTTTATAAGATTTTAGTGGAAGTGATATATTTTTATATATACACTAATATATATATAATATGATATTATATGTATAAAGTGTATGTTTAATTCGATGAATTTGATGTTTGTATTATAATTCATATATTAAATACATGAGATATTAATATTATATATATTTGATATATATTAATTTCTCTCTAATGGTTTTATTATCAGTTACAATCCATTATGAACAGATTAATTGTCTTGACCACTCATTGAATATGGTTCAATGAATTATGAGAATAAATGTATATTTATACATTTAATATAGATGATTCATTTTAATTTAATTTAATAAATCATGGATGGTTGTATAAAGGGATGGTATCCCTCATATTTTAAACGATAAATTGAGAGAAAGACTCTCATTTCTCTCTTCCTCCGATACTAATGTTCATCATCTGAGACAAAAGGTGCTAGAACCCATTAAACATTATGTTATCCTTAAGAAATGATCATGGATCCATTGGTAGATGTACCCACATTTGATGGAGGTTTCTTTAGATTACTACTGCATAATCATCATTCAAGCATTCTCGTTCACTACAAAAGAATATTTTCGAATTTGGAAATTTCTAGGTACAATGTTTTCATAGTTTTATTTATTGATTGATTCTTGAAGATATATATGTATGTTTTTGGATTGTATTACACTAAATATGGCTATATGATGATCATAAATAAACCAAAAAAATGCTATAAAACTTCTAATACTTGAAAAATTCATTAAATTCATCAATGATAGATGAGATTTCATTTATTTTCATTAATTAGAATCACAATATAAATAATTAAAAAGACAGGTGATCGGTCTATTAAAACCATCCTCTAATTTTTTACCTAACGGGGACTCAACTATCTCATCTCACTAATATTGAAATAGTTTCTTAGAGACAAATCCCACTTTCAAAGAGTTTAGTTCTCATAAACCTATTAGAACTCATGCCTAAAACCCCCACTATGTACAAGAACTCATATTGAAAAAAAGAATGAAATTTTTGGGCCTCGACATTTCTAATTTGTCACAAATCCTTAGTCCAAAACTGAAACTGATAGAAAAAAGTTTTGACATGAGGAAATTGGCTTAGAAACTGTTCAAGTGACATCATGTGGAATTGAAAAAATTCAAAAATTCCACTATAATTTTTTTAAATCACATGGATGCTCGTATCTTTATCACTAAAGTCACATCAATCAAGATATGATAATTCTCATTACCTTCAAGAATCTAAACCTGTAGTAGAAAATAAACCCCCCTAATATAGTCATCTCATCTTCATTAAATACAGATAAATGATGTACCATCCACCATGTATTCTAACAGAATAACTAGAAAATATTTATTTCATCAATGAAATATTGATCTATGAATCACCAAGAAAAGTTTTGACAAAGAACCTCAATGAGGATGTCAATAACAAATCCAAGATCACCTAGAATGTTTTTCAAAATAGTTTCGAACCACCTTTAAATAGATTGGACTTTATTCATAGTTCTTTAAATGGTGGGTTTTTTGTGGTAAACTGTATCTCTAAAGATTCTTTTTTCCGCAACCATGTGCATATACCTTGGTGGATTAATAAAACAATATTTTCTTGGCCTTTTTCAAAACACAATTAGGCTTGTCCAACCCTTTTTTGACCTAGCTTTGTTTAGAGGCCACTCACAATTGGGAGAGAAATCAGTAGAGGATGTGTTCATGAGAGACTATGTGAGCAAATAAAAGGTCTTGTCCATAAACAACCAACCCAAGAAGTACCTATTGTTGAAGCAACTAATGTTGATGCATCTAAAGGTGGGATATTTTTCAAGGGTTGATGAACCACCAAAAACCAACCCTTTATAGTTTCTATTTTATTATTTATAAAATGTTATTGAATCCAATTAAATGTGTTGAGAAACAAAACCTGTTGTAACCCTTTGTGTAATACTCTAATGCTCATTCCAGAGAGGAATAATAGATTTTCCCCCTTCTCCCTTGGACATATGAAACCCTTGTTGAACCATGTAAATATCTATATTCCAAAAAACAAATTCTTCTATTTTGAAGTTATTTCATAACCATAGATTTATTATACGCCAAAAAAGTGGGGTCAGATCTATTGGGGTTGAAATAGGGATGGTGGAAAGAGGTTTTTTGGTGACAAGAAAATTGAATATGGTCAGAATTGTTTTTGTGACCAGATCTGTGAAGAAGTAATAGAGATGATAATAATGTTTAAAACAGAATAAAAATGTATATGAAATGAATTTTATATATGAGGTAAAAGTTTTAGTCAACTCAACGATGATATAATTCCCATTACTAGTGAAGACTATACTGTTCACGATGGTGGTGAATTTCCATCTAGTTTTACGGTGACTATTTCAACGAGCTACATCAGTGTCACATAATTAGAATGTCTCGACTATTGAAACTTTTTTGGATTAATATTTGGAAATAAGAGTTTATTTTCAATGATCCACTTGTTATTTATATCTACTTTAATATTTTAGACACATCCATTCAATTATATTTTTTAAATTCTTACTCTGTCAATGGAATAAAATACTGATAATATGATTAAACTCCTTACTTTTAATTATCCCATCTGGAAACCTAAACGAGAAGATATTTTTTATATTAATGATCTATGGAATCCAATAGTGGATACCAATAATCCCATTGCAGTGCATGTAGATGAATATTCAATAAGATGTTAATCCACTGAGAATAAATCGAATAGTACCCCAACAGTTGATGTGTAGTGGGTTGTTCTCAATTGGAAGTGTGTTTCCCAAATAAAACAATGCATCGATAATAGTATCTTCCAAAATTTTACCAACGAACACAATTATTTTGTTCTATAGAGAAAACATAAAAAGATATATGTGAGGAAAACCATGTATAATAAAGAAAACATGATATGATAACATTTAAAATTGATGTAAAGAGATAGGACCAACATATTATAGCACATGATCAGGTTCTATGGTACTGTTAAAAAGATTCAGTACATGAAAATGATGATTTATTATTAGTTGAATGAACTTTTTAAGTTGTGTTCTTTACCAAATGTGTGGGATATACTAGTTGTGTTTGTCAAAATTAAAATCCATATGAAGCTTTCACCATGTAAATGGTGACAGATTGAATGTTGAATAAAAAATATAGATGTAAGGATGTGGGATGTACACCTGAATCAAATTTATTATCACTAAAATACAAGGTAAAAAGAAATTTATGGGAAGAAGTAGAGTAAGAGAAGCCCATGAACATGGTCTTAAAAGGAGAAAGTAATCAAAATCCTCATCAATATATGACATGAAGTGCCACCAATATGGGTAGTCTGGACACTTCCTCAAAGAGTCAAGGAGGCTCATGGAAGAGTATATAAATCAATAATTTAAGATCCAAATTAATGATGTTATAATTTTTAATGAATATATTTTTATTTTTCAGGAAAATAACCAAGTCAGTCATACAAGCCAAGATTCAACATGGGTGATCAATTCAAGAACCTCATACCATGTCACTGATAGAAGCTATTTCTTATCATCTTATACTATAGGGATATTCATAGACAAAAATATTTGAAAATAGGGTGAATCTAAAATCATAGGTATTGGTAATAGTTATCAAGAAACTAATATTAGATGTAGGTTACTATTGAAGGATGTATAAAATTTTCCTGGTATTTGACTCAAGATCATATCCACTATAATGATTTAAGAACATGGATAAATTAGATCTATTAGATATGGGAAATGGAATCTTACCAAGGTAAATTGGTAATTTCAGAAGGAAGGAAAGATACTTCTCTTTATCATACATATTCCAAAAAATGTGGAGGAGAATTTAAGGCATCCATAAAATATTTTCCCAAAACATTTGGGCATAGGAGGCTTGGTGGAAAGAGTGATGGAGGAATTATAATAATATTTAGTAAGTATATCTTTCTAGGAATAAAAATACAAATTTGGATACATATATTAATTGTTTCATTAAAAAACAACATAGAGTATCATTTTTTGGTTATATACTGTCTCGTAAAGAAAATGATTTATATTTGATTCACAATGATCTATTCATGATGAGAACTAAGACGATGGGAGGTGATAATTATTTTTTTACCTTCATGGATGATCATACTAGAAAATTCTACACATTTTCTTTGAAAACTAAATATTAAGTGTGTGATGTTTTCAAGAAGTTTAATGTAAAGGTGGAAAGGGAAACATATAGATGATTAAAGTGTGTGAAAGGAGACAATGGATGAGAGTAACATGGTCTATTTGAGGAGTACTGTAAGAGTTTCATCATAATATTGGATAAACCAATATCAAATATGCCTCATTATAATGGTGTTGTTGAGAGTAAGAACAGAACAATTTGAATGGGAGTTAGATGTATTCTCTCAACTTCAAAGCTACCAAATAAAATTTGGGTGAGGAAATGAGGACCAGAGTTGATATTATAACCCATTATACATCAATTAAACTAAACTAAGATGTTCCAAAATGGGTTTCAATAGGTAAATATGTTTAACACAAACATTGAGTGTATTTGGTGATAGAGAAATTTTTTACATCTCAAAATATGATCCTCAAAAGCTAGATAGAAAAGGGAAGAAGTGTATCTTATTAGGATATAATCATGAGGAGTTTGGATACTGACTTTGGGGTCCTATAAAAAGGAGGGTGGTCAGAATAATTAATGTGGTGTTTCATTAGGATCAAATGATTGAATATTTTGAGAGTCAAAAAAATAGAGGGAAGTTTCATTCTGGGAAATTATATTGAATCTGAAACTGGTATCACCACCATCAGATCCATCCAGTGTAAGAGATATATGTGACACTAATGATACATTAATGTTAGGTAATATGCCTCTATCTGATGATAGTATCCATCATATGATATTACAAAAAAGATACCCCCTAAAGCACAGCTGAGGAGGTCCACGATAGAACAAAAACCGAGCCATAGATACTAACCACATTAGTATATGAAGCTCACTAATATGGGAGATCCCTAATGTTATGATGATTAAATAAGGAGCCAGAATAAGATGAAATGGAAATGATACATGAAAAAGAAGTTGAAATCCTTGTACAAGAACCGTATAGTTGATTTGGTGGAGTTATCATAAGGAATGATGGAACACAAGAACATGTGGGTGTTTCGAATAAAAGGAGAATATGGATGATCAGAAATGTGAAATTGTATGAGAATGGTTGTAAATGGATCTAATTGGAATAAAGGTATTGTCATTGATTAATTTTTTTTCTCTTGTGGTTAAAAATTATTCTATCATTGTTTTTATTGGATTGGTGCCTATTCTAAACCTATAAGTTCAAAAATTAGATGTATATAAAACATTGTTACATAGTGATCTCGATGATGAGATTTACATGGAATATGAAAAGGTATTTTTTTAAAAGATAAATAAAATCTGGTATTAAGTAAATGATTATATGGTTTGATAGAGGTGTTGAGTTAATGGTATAGAAAATTCTACTCATTCGTGGTGAAAAGTTGAGTACAAGACAATGACTATTGATCACTACATTTTCATAAAATTATTTTTTGATGGTAGTTTAATTGTCTTCAGGATTTATGATGTTGATATACTAATTATTGGTAGAGATATCACCAGGATTGATAGGTTGAATAATGATTTGGAAAAGTATTTTGAAATGAAGGACTTGGGAGATCCTACTCAGATTCATGGTATGACAATTACCTGTGAGAGGATGAATCAGAAGATTTGGATATCTTAGGAGTGGTACACTCAAAAGGTTCTCGAAATATTCAACATGATCAAGGTGAAACCAATTATCACTCCACATGGGAGTTATTTAATGTTCATGAAAAGTCAATGTCCATCAACTAGGGATAAGATAACAGAAATGGAAAACAATTCCTTATCATTTAATAGTTGGAAGTCTTAAATATGTCAGGGTGTGCACCAGAATAGATATTTTCATCATTTTTGGTGTTGTGAGTATATTCTTATAAAATCCATGAAATTATCATTGGAAAGTGTTTAAAAAGATATTTAGATATCTATGAGGTACTTCTATTTATTTTCTATATTTTTTATACTTCAATCCTATTTTAAAATGATACACAGATGAAAATATGGATGGATATATAGAAATTAGGAAATCTATATTTGGGTAACTAATATCATTTTAAAGGGGGTAGTTTAATGGAAATCAGGACACCAAAAGTGTGGTTATTTGAGTATTATATAAGTATAGTATATCATGATCACTGAAGGTTTCAAATAGGTGATGTGGATGAATTTTTCTTAAAGGATATGGGAAAAATTCAAGGGAATTATATTCTCTATTGTGATATTTAATGTTTTATTTTTCTACGAATTAACATGATATTCCAATCCAAGTCCAAACACGTTGAAGAAAAATACCATTAGACCATAAATTCATTGGATGATAGATTGTTGGATGTTGAAAAAATCCCCACAAATGACAATGGGACAACCATGATGACAAAGTATCTACCGAAAGAGAAGTTAGAATCCTTCAAAGAGATTATGGGTCCATCTTTTACATAAAATTTATTGTGGGGGGAGATTTTTGGGGTACACTCCCAATTAAGGGATAAATTAGTGGAGGTTGAGTTCATAGATGTTTTTTTCCACAAGGAGAATGTATTCTTTGGAAAAAACCAACTAAGAGGCACCTACCATTGAAGCATACAATATTGAAGCAACTGATGGTTGGATATTTTTCAAGGGATGATGAATCAACACTTCAAAGTGGTGATTTTATTCTTTATAAAATGGGATCAAATCCAATGAATTATATTCAAAAAACCTCATGTAGACCTATGTGTGATCAATTGAAAATTTATCCAGATAAGAATACTACATTTTTCTCTTCCCCTGTGGAAATAGAAATCCCTTTATGAACCACATAAATCCATGTATTCCTCCATTTTTATCTTCTATTTTGAATTTATTTCACCTCCAAGGATTTCTACTGCCCCCAACACCTTTTCTTCCACAGATATTGAATACTTGAGTAGTTTAACTTCTTTAATGTTCTGTCCGTAGAGTTATTGATTCCTTATTGTTCATAATAATCATATCATATCCTTAAATTGTGTCTCCCTCAACATGACATCAGTCCTATGTTGGTCAGTTTCAACCTCTCATCTTTGACATCATAGAGAATATGCATCACTAAAAACTACCTCATCAGTCATCTTAGGTTCCAATTGATTTCAATATTCTATAGAAATATTATTCTCATTCACCTTACAATATATATCTCATATGAAGAACCCATTTGATCACACATTATTATACTCGGTTTCAGATTCATCAATGGATACTCATTTGGTAGAGGTTTGTCTTTTCAAGTAGTTTGAGTTGTTATCTTTATTCTGGTATGTGAGCAATAAATGCTATATATCCATTTGGATACATAAGTGGTAGAAACAATTGGTTACATGAAACACCCTTCATTATTCCCCTCAAATTTGGATATATTAAATTTTCCCCTTATAAATGGCTACTTAATTTTCTAAAAGGAATAGATATGTAACATAATTAAAAATTAGATTTGTGGTTGCATCATAAATTTGGTGACATGGTACAACAAAAAATCCAGTGCCTGGTTTTCCTCCACAACCAACAAAAACTATAACATAAATTGATTAAAAGTTCATAAAAGAATAAAAAAACTATAAATTTTTTAGTTTCTTAAAATCATTAGTAAACCTTTACATGAAATAAATTCAAACTTATTATTTTCTTAAATAAAATAAAAGACAATTAATTAAGAACAATTTTCCAAAAATAAATAATTGGTCAATTAATTAACTTAATAATGAAAATAAAAAAATAGATATGAATTGAATTAAAATTTAATATAACTAATTAATAAATAATTTTAATAATTAAAAGTAAAAAATTTAATTAGTTAATAAATATATTAAAACCAAAAATAAAAATGGGTGGAATAATTTAAATATAGAGTATATATAAAAAATAAGGACAATTAATTTAAAAATATTTTAAAATAATGCTTAGAATTAAATTAATTACATTCAAAATGGTAAAAAAATAAAATTTGAACTTAAAACAATCATTTATTATGGAAATTATTAAATAAAATATTTTAACAACCAAGAAAAAAATATTTAATTATAGGATAAAATACAAATTTTTAAATTAAAATTATTAATAAACTTCCGAAAAGGGCATGAAAAAAATCAATGAACAAACTGCACATTTGTATCCATCATGATCAATCTCATATTAGAGCTCAACATCATATATCGCTACAAAATAATGTAATCTTTATTATTAGTATCTCAATGAACTTCCACTCGATGAGGTTCTCTCTTGGAGTGTGTTATATTAACTTTCACAGTGAGGGCTAAACATAAACATGCACTCTACAATATTTAATCTTCTACCGATAAATATAGGGGCTTTGCCTCTTCTATTTAAATCTTTGCTAGATGACTCATTTTTTGAGCTTCATCGAGCTATCCATTTTGGATAGCCTAACAGCTCGAGTGTTTGACTTTATTTGAGTTGGCCTTGATTTTTCAAAACCTCATCATCAATTATTTTTCTTTAAAGACATTGTAATTATAAAAAATTAATGAATCAAGTTCTATGCTTCCATTTTCCCTTAATCATATTTTCTTATAATCAATACTTTATTATCAACATTATAAAATAGATAATAGATCTTTAATTAGAAATTATCTTTACAAAATCATATCTTTATGAACTATTTTCCTTTATTATAAATGATTCCATAATTTACGGAAAGATTAGTCTTCATAATACTTATTGGAATGAGAAGAAACTTAATAAAATCTTCTCAATATGTATCAATTTAATCCTTATCCACATAGATAGAGTAAAGCCTTCTTGGGAGTCTTATTCTAATTTCTTAAAAAAATTCAAGATTTTCTTCATTCTATTTTAACTACATCATATTGAATTTCCTTGAAAAAAAATAAAAACCACACAAAGGGGTCCCAAAAACCCCTCATCATATTATTGGGTTCAAACCAAATGCCACAATGGTTTATACTATGAAAGGATGCTCACATATAATCTGGGATAGGATCTTCCTCTTATAACCCATGGGTTTAAGGATGGAACCTTAGAAGGGCCAATGTGTTGGGTCTGGTAGACCGAGGTCTGGAGGGAATCGATCATGACAAGTGGTATCAAAGTGATGGTGTATCCTAGGTGTGATGTAGGGTGGATTATTCCCCAAAACTATTTTGAAAATGATAATGATGGCACATTTGATGAATTTTGGATTAATGGTTCCTTATGTAAAAAGTATTTTTGATAGTAGTGTCCATGTGGTGATTCATGATGATGATAAAATTAAAGTCAAATATAGCAGGATCTGGTGGATTATCATTGAAGGGGTTACCCAATGTTTTGGTATTTGGTTTTAGGGGGGATTTTAGGGTTAAAATCCAATCCTATATTGTTTTTTTGAAACATTTTGGGGAACACATATAATCATGGATTAGGAGATTCTTGTAATACCCATGGGTTGTAGGATGTAACCTTGTAAGAGAAAATGTGTTGGCACTGGTAGACCTATGTATGAAATAAATTGATCTTGGTGAGTGTTATCAAAGGGATAGTGCATCCTATGTGTGATATAGGGTGTATTATTCCCCAAAATCCAGTTTGACAATGATAACGATGCCTCATTTAAAGCATTTTGAGAAATGGTACCTTATATTGAATGTCTTCTTGATAGAATTGGTCTGGTGGTGAGTCCTGGTGATGATAAAACAGTGATGTAAGATGGTTGGATTTTGTGGATTATCTTTAAAGTGGAGTCCAAGTTATGTGGTCTTTGTTTTGTGGGGAGGATTTTTTTTGTGAAAACTCATTCTCATGTTAGTTTCCTAAAATGATGGTGAATCACATATAAGCATGTATGGTTCCTCTCAACACTCATGGGTTTAATGACGGAACCCCATAAGGTCCTATGTGCTAGGCCTAGTAAACATAGGGATAGATGAAATCAATCATCGCCCTTATTTATTGGAAATACCTTCAAAAATGATATGTCAATATGTTCTCTATTTTCATTCATGATAACCCCATTTGTCATTAATCTCTTATTTAATTTTACACTCTCCCCCTTATTGATAATAAATACAAAGTACTTGAGAGTGATTGTAATGTTTCACACTTACGAAATGTTTCATCTGCCATTCCGCTCTAGGATGACATCATCAATTCTCAATATATAAAAAAGAGGATTTTATATATAAAATAATGTTTTCAATTGTCAATTGATTATGAAACCTACTAAGATAGATAATCTTATGTTTCATAGAATAATTATAATAATTACATTACAATATAATTGATAATACCTATTCAGATACAAATTTATCAATCGATACATCAACCTTATTTATATCCATTCACTTCAACACATGGGTTAAAATAATTAAAGTGTAAATAGAAGAATTTAAAATCACTTAAAACATTCTTTAAATACCCAATTTTTTTAATAGATTTACATTAATTTCCCCCACATTAATATTAAATTTTGAATTTTGTAATCAGGGGTGGGAGTACGATAAAACATACCTTGTCAATAAAATCTAATTATGAAATTTCAAAAATATTAATATTTACATGGAATAATTAATTTGTAAGATTATTCCTAAACTTATTTACTTGTCTCCCCCTCAAGGAGACACTCTAAATGATCTTCAGTATGGTTGAAAACATCCATAAATATATGTAACCAAATTTATTATAGATAACGAACCAAAAAGGAACTCTTCATGTGGCTATCCATATTTGATATATTCCAAATTAAATTCTTTAATGATGATCTTTTCTTCATATGGTATTTGAAATATAAATTATTGGATCAATCAAGGATAGTGTCTTCTTTGTTTTACTATCTATTTTAGATATATTTCACTCCTCAATTTCTCCCCAAATGAGCAGATTTACCTTCAATTACCTAGGTTTTAAACACACAAAAAAATATAAAAATATAATGGAATATGGTTGAAATTTTTCCTCCACAATGTTTACAATAAGGTTGAGAGGATTTTCTCAAACAAGTGTATTTAGTCTTTATGCCTCAACATATGATCTTCAATACTAATTTTGTTTGAGAAATCATTGTACTATTCAGAACATATATTTATTTTTCTATCATGATCCTTTTTTCTTTATCTATCATGGGATATTAATATCCTTGTGAAATACTATTCTTATCATGCATATTTTATTATTAAAATAGTGTGGTTATACATTTTTTGAAACATGTCCAACCATATTTCACCTCTCATACAACACTTATGACCCAAATGACTTTCATTTATTGATAACCTCCCATGAAATTTTGGATCTCCCTATGGAATCCCTCATTATTCATCAGTTCATGCTTTGGGTTGATCTTATACAGACTTGTTTTCCATTTCCAAATCTATAGTCCAAATTACTAAAAAATCATAGGATATATGAATAGTCAATTTAGTTCCTCAAAATTGATTATTATGATATCTTTTATTTTCATTAGTCTCCATAGATATTTCACTAATATGGAACTTCATGGGTTTATTAATCGTCAAAATGAAATTTTGGGAAACAAAAGTTTCCACATAATATATAGTATCCTCACTTGGATAAAGCAGGTTGAGTTTGAGAGATAAAAAATATTCATACATGAAGACAAAAATAAGTGGATCTTCATGTTCTATATCATTTCTCACATACCAAGGGATGTAAATTCCTAAAAAATGATTATGAGTCTAGTGATATAGGGGCGTTAACCTCCTTCTAGGAGTAGGCTTTGAATTTCACAATTTGATAAAAAAAAGGGTGTTAAAGATAAAAACCCCATATTAAGGGAATTTTGAGAAATTTTAAACCTATAAAACTTCTTCCAATGGTGTATAATACATATCTGTGGGAATAGTTTTATACATAGAATTTTACTTTAATACACTTTGGGAAAAATACTTATAGATCAAAATTTATTTTGATTTTATGATTGTACTTTTATGAAACAGTTTTTTAAAATTCCATGATCTTGAACAATAATCATAACCATATCTATGTGCTCTATTATCCTATAGTACCCCACAAACACACCCATTATTCATTTTAATGGAAACATACACAATTATCTTATGTGAAAAAACCTATCGTGCACCTGATCTAATGGGTCTCCCTATAAAAAAACCTCTTACCTTTGATTTTATAGACATTTAGACTCATATATATATGAATAAGAGAGGTAGAAGATCCCTTATAACTACCACTTCTATACACCATTTACAATCCTACACATGGGAACACCACATTGGTTCCCACACATGGGTGAACCACCATAGTTCCATAATTAGAAAAACCACTTTTCCTTTTCCCTTCATATGCGTTCCTATAATATGGAAAACTCCTTGTTTCCATATCCTTGACCTAGGAACCCATTCTTGTGAGAACCCATTTACCAAGGCAATTCACTTAGAATACTATACTAGGTTGAAGCCTAATGTAATCACTCACTGAGGAAAGACTATTTTCCCATGTTTAATACCCGGGCACCAATTCAACCAGGGTCTTTGATTGAGCACCCAACACTACCAAACATACATTGAGATTTGATTCTATTTTTTTTCCATTATATTTTGATTTTAGATACTCCTATTAGATTCATTAAGCATGATAAGACGAGATACACTACTCGGATTCATTAAACAACATAAAAAAAATCCTGCTCATGTTTTCCCAAAAATTAATTCACTGGGATCACCTTCCATAGTGAACACCTAAAAGGAACCATACACATGTAAGCACCATGAAATCACACTGAGTTGATATAATCCTAATAATCAGACATGGGACTCTAATTAGATGTAATTATCTATCCTTCTTTCCTTCACCTGATTCACTTACTGGGTTAGGCATCACTAGGAAACTCTTACATATTCCCCACTCAATCACCAGTTGTATCCCCTTTTATGGAACATGAATCATTCGTAGACATTGTATTAATTATAATACCCAATAATATATCTCATGTTTAGTTACTAACATATTTTAAATTCCACAAAGGGTAACATACATGCACAATCTCTATAAAAATACATTATGTTGATATACTCCTCTCAGTTTCCTCATTGGTGGAAAAGACCATATACCTCCATAAATAAATTAGTAATTCAATAGATGAGAATGATCATATGTTTGATCCTCAAATTTATGTCAAAGTGAATCACGAATGTCTACGCCCAACACGACCTCTTATTTTCACCCCTTTCACAATGCAAGAATACCACCATGACAACATACATGAAAAATCCCCATTTAATCCTCTATTGTGCACTCTAATTCAGTACCACAGATCTTCCATCATATATTTCGTAAAATGATAATGAATAAAATGGTCTTGGAGGATTAGTTGACCATTATATATTATAATTGATATTCATCATTGGAATCTCCATCTAGTCCTAGCTATATGACTCTAAAATATATAGTGCACATCCTTACTGCATTACACTAAACTACATGGGTGCAACTAAAACTACTAGGGTATTGATTCTTGGTCTCATGGGATGTGTAGGAAACCACTTTGAGGTTTAATTCTAATATCACAATAACTAATGCCTCCCAGTATGAATTGGAACTCTAGGGTACCCAATTATATAGATTTGAACCAATGAATCACTAATTAATAAAATGACGATTTAAAATCCCTAATACACACATATGTTTCCATTGAAACATGGTTTATAATATATAACTATAATAGGGGTAATTAGTCCTATATTGGTATTTGAGATGGATTATTGAAAATAATATTAATATATAAGTAATTAGAAGAGTAATAATGAATCCTCTAAAAAAGTATGATAAGTATGACCTCCCACCCACTCGAAAAGTTTTCGTTTTGAAGCATTAGTAGTTAGAAAACCTAATAATATCATTCCTTATAGAAAGAAGGTCCATAATGATGTTTTCGAAATTCATTTCAAAATGATGTGTACAAAGGATCATGTCATATTTTTTTGTTGTAAATTGATAGAAATTGATATTTCACATGCATTTCTTGATATTCTATTGAGAGAAATATGATATGAATTTTTCTTAAGATTCATTACAAAGGATAAATTTATTTCATTATTTACCTTTATAGATATTCTCTATCAATTGTTTTACCCATTCATAGTAGATAATAACCAACTTTTGTTACCACTCCCACTTTAAACATAATATATATTTATAAGACCATTAAATTTATTTTAGGCTAACCAATTTTTTAAAATATATGGATGTTACTTATTCGCAGGATTTCTCCCTCATTAACTGGGGTCTCTTAGAAATCCCAGAGTTGATAGATTTTACCAATAATTGAATTCACATTTACCTAATTTACTATAACATTAACAGTTCCCTAAAAATATTGATATTCTTTTTGAATTTAATTCCATACAAAAAAATAACGTCTATGACCAAGATATTTGATGTCATTTTACACAACTTATTTTTATTCATTTGGGGAAATATCACTCATAATCCTTCTTCTATCCACTATAGACATTATGGATAGAATATCATCCCTTCTCTTCAATTTTTTTTTATAGTGTTGAATTTAAAACTTTTTCTAACCTCATAAAAAACTTTTGTATATGAAATATAATTTCAAATGGATGGTGTCTATTTTTGTGCTCTTGACTAGGTTTGATCATGAGATAACCCCAATATATTATTTCCACATAATTGAGACTTTTTATAATAGAATTAATCTTATGAATATTGTGTGGATTCAATAAATGTTCCCTCATCTTTCTATGAATATAAGGTTTATGTTTATCTTAAATTTTCTAATGTAACCTCAAGCCCAAAATTATTTATATTGAAATCATTTTTATTATCATCCATGAATTACATTTAATATTAATAATATTTTCTTATCCTATCAACATTGCATTTAAGAATTACAACCTTATGTTATAACAATTTTTTAGGTTCCTCAATATTCTTGGACTTAACATCCTATTAAGAATTATTGTTATCAGTTTTTTCTTATTTCCCTCAAATTCAGGGAGCTTCTCTATAAATAATTTTACATCCACACCCTTTTCATGAACTTTATTAAAAAAATCTTTAATTACTTGGGAATATTTATTTAAATTCCATCTTCATTGCTTCCCTAGCATAAAATTGTTTATAGATCTTTATAAAAGTAAGAACTATATCCTACAAATCATTATCAATATTATATGTATTCCCTTAAACCTGAGAGATTACTTCATTCAGGCATTTAAAAACCTCACTAGTTAATTATATATTTTCTGTTGGAAAATTATGCAATATATATTTTAATATATCAACTAATGTATCTTGATAATTTTTCAATATGATCACACCTACTAGTGTTTGGTCCCTTTTGTGGGAGATAATTGTAATAATTTTCCCTTACCTCTTGATCATTTGGATACCCTGAATCTAATATGATAAAAAATTACCATTACCTTGTTGGTATATTAAAACCCATATTCATCTTCTATTAATCTAGATATTTTATCTTCTTCATTATTTCAATGAGAAACTAAAACTACTTCTACATGGAATGAGACATACACCTTCTTCAATATCTTCATCTCTTTCTTTTTATAGTTGAACATTGTCTTAAAAAAACTGTTTTATAATAAGAAATAAATAGATCTTCACCAAAACTATACATTTTTTTACATATGGAAATAAACCCAAACAATAAAATGAGAAAACAAATTTGATCTTAGATAATCCAACTAGTGGTGTGACTAGATCTGATACCAATTATAGGATATATTTGGGATACATTCAAGATTGATAAGAATAGGGTGAATAAGTGTCAGTTTTATTTTTTAATTTAATCTTTTATCCCTTTATCAATTATTATCAGTTATGATCTCAATTATAAAAAACATTGTTATCTAACCATTTTCATACAAAATAATATGAAACATGGTTAAAAAAGTGGAATGTTATTCTTACAATATTAACTACACAATGAGAGTAGTTATTCCTTTTTGTGTTTTTGGGTGACTGAAACCAATTTTTAAAAAATATTAAATACCGTTTATAGTGCTTTGGTAATGGAATAACCTAAATCAGAAGTTTGGTTCCCTATACTTTAGAAGGGGGGGAAAACAATGATACACATTTATTATGTTAACTCCTAATAAATATAAATCCTCTCACTAGATCATTATTCTACCAACCAATAATGTTCTTTTCTTTCAAGTGGTTTTGGACAGTAGATATGTATATAACTAGTTGATACATTACTTTTTGAAGGTGCTACTTGGGAATTATTTTTCTTTCTCTTTATCTACTTACAAATAAACATGAAATAAACTACCTCTTATTTTTTATTCCCAGTAGTTCATACAAAGACTATCCTTCTCCTTCATAATAAAAACTAGAAACTGTTACTTCTTATTTACTTACAAATGTGAAATTAACTTCTTCTTTCATATATATAAGATGTTATTTTCTTATTAGGAAAAATATATTTGATAAGAAATTTCCTTTTACCTTCTCTTATATTGGATACAAGACACTTCATTTTCTACTAGAACTGAAATAAAAAACCTCATATTCTACTTCTCTTTTCATCCCTTTATTTTTTCATATTCCATTTTATATAGTACGCAAATATCTCATTGAATCTTATCCTTCTTCTTATATAGTAAATAAAATCAGTATGAATAATATTCTTCTCAATTTTCTTATATATTCATGATTTTATAACTTTTATGTAGAAACTTTTCTTTTTCTTGACATTTAGAAAATATTATTAGAATAACAGTGTAAAAAAATCAAACATTTTTCATCTCTTTGACCTAAAATATATATATAAGTAATAATGTTCCATATAATTTTCCACAATCACATTATCTTTCTTCACTCTAGTATTTACTATATAATGTAAATACCTTAATTGGAGTTTCCAAGATTTTCAATAATTTAAAATATTTGATATATTTATTTTTTCAAATTTCACATTATCCCATTTCAAATACCCAGAGATTCATATCTACTATTTTTGTTTCCTGATATATAGAAATATCATTTGGTATTCTTTTTTACTTCATTACACAAAATCTACATATAAATTACCATATATGAATGAATATTTAATCAATTCAATTTGGTAGTCAAAAATCCTACATTTTTTAGGAAATAACCTATTTATATCCTTATTTCCACTTTAAATAAACATGCTTAAATCACGAATAACATATCATGATATTGTTTCGTTTCAGATCATTACCCATAACATTGTCTAAATCCATATGATTTTATATATCTTGGACTTGAATTTATATATCCTTATGAGGATCATTGTAAACATGTATGATGTGTATATTATGATGTTATCAGAAATAGTTTTGCAAAAATCACCATCACATAGATGATTTGTATGAAAATATTGGATCACCCTTAAAAAGCTTGGAATAACCCTAATGATTGACAATGAGGATTGGCCATGTGGATAATAAACATTGTTGTGAGTTTATCATCAGTCATGGCTTCATGCAATAACATAGTGAGTATCTCTTCTCAAAATGACCACCATTGATACAACATGATGTTTGAATCACCTTTTTTTATCTTTACTACTTTATCTTTATTCCTCCAACACCTTTTCATATAGTATTACTATTATTCCTACAGTTAATCACTCAAATTTATTCCTCTTCTTTCATTTAGTATATTAAAGTGCTAACTTCAGGACATTATTTTATCACTAATATTAATTATTTTTACTACTATATATATATTTATTATCTACAGATAGAATTTACATATCTATTCATCCATGAACATTGAGAAACACAATTCCACTACACTTGATCTTCAAGGATTCGATGGTATCATTTCATAGCAATGATGGAAAAAAATCATGGTGCGAGTATATTACATTCAGAAAAAGATTATAGAAATAATTTCTTTTGACTTAAACTATGAATGGACCCAAGATATTATTTAATGAAAATAATCCTTAATTGTTTATCCCACATCATAAGTGAAATTCAATTTCAATTTCATAAAAATATAATATAGATCATTAATAGATCAGTGAAATCCAACAATATTGGGTTCTCTACAATGGTGTATCACACATATCTACGTGGTGTAGGATAAGAACCAACTAATTTTATGGAAACCTTTATCCTATTTCAAACCATGTAGGGGCTATAACTTGTCTATGCCACTCCTATATGGATGGATCACCTTTGTACTTGGCCATCCTATCCCATTGAGATAGCCTGGATGCTCAAGTGCCTAGTTAGCTATGAGTAAGCATTATTTTTTCAAATCGTATTCCTCCATTCTTTTTCAAATGTAACAAATTAATGTCAAAAACTCAAAAACTAGGCTTGTAGACTTCCATTTTCATATTCTTTTATTTTAATCTAATAAATACATTATCATCACTATCATTATAGTGATAAATTATATTTCGTTATAAATTTCTTATTGAACATAAAATCTTCAAAAAAAATTCTTTTATTGAAATGAATCTACAATATAAAACAAATATAAATCTTAATTGTAATTTTTCAATGATAATATAATTCATATACTATTTTCATGATGTATCTTTAAAATCTTCACCATCCTAGACCAAGTGAAACATTCTTTTAAATATTTTTCTAACATAAAAAATCCATGATTTTCTTCACCCTATTTTTCCTTCATCAAATAGACATACCCTGATAACAAGCACAATACACAAATAAATTGGTAAAACTTCATCCCAATATCACTAAGGATCACTCCATAACATATAGAAGTAATTATTTAAATAGATCCCCATGTTGGATGGAATTGTGAGAGGGGGTGGGGGTGTATTAGTTGTTTACTTTTATGAATTATTTTATTTTTAATTCAATATCGTGAAATTATTAAAATCCATGATCCATTTAGTGACATCTCAAATTCTCACTACATATTAATAAATGATAAGAGGTAGAAAAAATTAATATTTAAAGGGATCGGTATAATGAAAATCTCTTTTTCTTTTTTTTATACCCCACCCATATGGATTTTCCACTATAATCTTATTATCAATTAAACTGGCCCGGAAGGAACTGTTTATACACCCTGATAGTCGATATTCCTATTGATATTGGTTACTATACTCAATAATATGACGCTTCATCCACCATTGGTTACACCCCCAACCATCTTCCTTTCCATTACTGGTCATACCCCCCAGTCTCATGCCCTTTCAACAACCTCTTATACAATCATATCAAATCATACCTCTTATCATCTATTGAGTATCTGATCCATTGTAAGTTTATCTATTGACTTACATTATGAGATTTATGTATAATAATTTATATTATATAAATAAATTTTCTTCAATATTCACTGATCAGGTTTTTCAAATTTACTAAATAATTACGAACACCTATATATGATTAGTTGCATCAATGCAACACTGTTCGTGAAATTTATCCTTCTATATGATGAATTATAAGCCTTACATGACATTCACATGGAGTATACACAAGATCCTCTAAATTATTTTATATAAGATAAGGATTTCAAAATCAAAATTAATAATCATTGGGAATTCTCAACATGGAACCCTAATACATATTATTTATAGATTTATTATTTTATTTTATTTTTTTCACTATCTTTTCATGTTCCATGATTCCTTGTTGTAATTTTTTTGGTATCTCAGGGGATTATGAAATCATGTATTCTACAAGATTTCAGGAAAAATTTTCATTGTGATAATGTCACTCTCCTTTTTGAAATTAATTATGCATTTATTGTCTTCTCTGTATTCTTCACTCTCCTCTTTCATGCAATACACTATCTTATGGACACAATATAGTTCTTAATTATGCAAATAGAAGTAAGATATATCATATATTCATGACAATAAGGAAATTTTAGGTATAAAGTGTCTCAAAATTCTTCATTTTAATAATATATGCGAATATCATTAAGTTTGAGAAAATTAGGAAGACCTTTATGGAATAATTTCATCGAAAAGATCTTCATGGTATCTTAGTTTCTTCATATAACCCCTAAGTGAAATGTTCAAAAATAAAGAGGGAATGAGATATTATTATTCTCAATTCTAGAAGTGTAATTCAATGAACTCCTCTTTGAAAAATATATGATTTCATAGTTCTCTTTTTTCATTGAAAAAATTTGAGCCTCTCAAAAGGGAAACACATCTACTCGAATTAGTGCTTTGATATTTATTGGCAGTGCACCACTAGTCTGCACTTCATTATCCTCTAAAAGTAATTTTTTTCTATCCACACATGAATTCTTGAATACCTTGGAATTTATATTTTTTAACATGCATTAGTTCATTTTAATCTTTATGACACAAAAAATCAAGCATCTTATTCTTATTACACAAATCATTCTTCCTTCACTCACGTGCATGATTATTATAACTTAATCCTAATTATTTTAAATACATGAACTAATCTTGTATGAATGGAACATTGTATCTTCATGACATCATCATCTATATAATTTTATTCAAACTCATTCATGCATGAAGGATATAAAATGAATGCATGGAGTTCCATCATCTCATTGTCTTAGCATCTCAACCTATGAAAAAAAGGTATCCCTGGGTTGGTTCATTATGGTTTTGGCCAAAAAATTGATAAATAGGACATCTGGTGAGGCTGGAGGTAGAACAAAATGTATCATTAAATACACAATGGTTGGATGCATTAATTAACTCAAACGATATATCCTATCATTTTAATGATAGCATAATAATAAGAACTACTCGCTATCCCACATAGAACTGACATACGGTTGAGTAATACTTTATAAAACGTCCCATTTTATTAGTTCTTTGAGCCAATAATAGGGTTTATAAACTACACCATAATGCACACACAAAATTGGGTGGGCTAACCCACATTCCTAATTTCACACCACCGCATTCACCCTATGGGTGTTATGAATCAACATTCCTTCCAAGATCTCCATAGGGATTCTATACAACCTTTTCCACCATGAAACCCATGTGGGATGGCTCTCCAATGTGGTAGAGGCCGCCTCCCACATGTCTGGGCTTGAGCTGGTCCCTTTGGATTAAGTGGTTGTCCATATATTTTATATAAGGCCCAATAAAAAATACATATATTATATTATATGTATACCATAAATTTTGAATCATTTATCAAATATTCATTATGTAATATATAAATACATTTTATATGGAATTATTTAAATTATTCTTCTTCTCCAAACATTTTTGTAAATAATTTATCAACATTATTGACACATGTCGTTGAAGTTAAGATCAGTTAAACAAATATCACAATCACATTGACAGTTGTTACAGAGGGAAATCCAATCCCATTAAATGAATCCCTACAAATTATCTAAGTATCACCCCTTAATTTATATTCACCAATCACATATTGACACATCATTGAAAAATAATAATACATTTAGTCTCAAGAATCTCCCTATTTTTATTTTTTATTCAATATATCCTTAAATATTTAAAATTAAATTTTTGTTCTAAAAAATTATCTACATATTATTGAAAATAAAATGAAAATGGTAAGTGGGGTCTTAAAATCAATTATTCTTCCTTTTAAAGAATTTCATGTTTATATTTCCCTTTTTAGAGAGAAGGAGGATACCTCATGGTTTTCTTAGTAATGTTATTATTGTTGTTCTATCAAATTCAATGTGGTATAAACTAGTGTAGAAAACAAGAGAGATACAACCAAGCATGTTTACGATGTCTATAAATTTCAATGAATGTGATATCATGCTCAAAATTTCTAATTTATCAAAATATGGATTGTTATGACATGAACAATGTGATCCAACACACATTTTAGCAAACACATTAGAAAGATCAAGTGTAAAAATAATTTTTATCCCACTGTCCCTTCTTTTCATTAACCAATCAATCCACCTTAATTGATATGACCAATACAGATAAGAATGAGGTTTGATATAGGATTGACCTTGCTTTATTTTCTAGTTCAAAATCTATAACAAATTTCTAGATTCATAAGAATTTACTAAAATGAAACATTTGTCTCAATGTTTCTCCACCTTAAGAAATAAATCTATGCCCTTGAATTCCATGAATGTTAGTATAAATACACACACACACACAAACACAAACACGCACACACACACACACACACACACACATATATATATATATATATATATATATATTGGGGAATAAGTAGGGACCTTCTTTTTCTTCAATAGTAACATTTAGGCTAATACATTCCCCTCAATGAGGGCCATTTGTTTCTACCAATATTATTCAACATAATTTCAATATTCTATGTAATAACTCTTTCCACCTTAGATTCTATATAATCTTTATTTCCATTATCTTTAGAATTTGTTTCATCTTCCTCCACTTTCTTATCCAATTTCAGTTGATTCAGTGAAACACCTATGCACTATTTCCTACAATTATCTATCTTCTTATAATTTTAACATGACTTTCCAATATTTTTAAGTTGAAGCCTATTCCCTTTCCAAAATAGGTAATATATCTTATTAAAAAATTCATGCATTTATCAGTTGTGTGACCCTTATACTTACATTTTAGGAATACTTTTTCAAAGAATTCATGTCTATTCTTAATTAGCAGCTTGGAAGTATTTCAGGTCATTCTATTCATTCTATGAGAATATTTTCACATATATTCAACTTAACAAAACCATGATTAATGATTGTTACCTAGTAATGACATGTTATACAAACAAGAGTAGGATTTATTACCATACATTTTAAATAACAGAAAAACAACTTAACATGAATCTTCCACCATGATATACATTCTATCAAGACACTTGTTTTCGTAATTCTTCAAATGTAGCCTTTATTTGTGTTTTTCACCCACATTGTTAGAAACAACATGTTTCCTTTGAGACTTATTAGTTGATGATCTGTATTTTCTATTTAGACCCTTCCTTTCACCATTATTTTAAATTTCAATTTTATCATTAGTTGACTTGGTGAAATCTTCTTTATTTATATTATATTAATATTTTATCCAACAAATTGTAGACCTTATATTATTTTCCTTAATTTTTTGTTTTATTCCAATGGTTTATTACCTTGTGATCGAACTTCCAACAACAACAAAAAGCCTATGAATCCCATTATCTTCTATTTTGAGTAGTCTATCCAAATTTAACAGATTGGGAAACTTTCTATTTTTGAGTAGAACAACCACCCTTTTGGAATCTCCTTAGGGAATATTTATTCATACATTTTTTATCATTCACCTTTGATGTGGTGAGTTTATGAGTATTTTTCATCATCCATGCTTTTCCAGTGTTTGATTTAAAACCTGTACCAACAACTGAAAAAACATTAGTATATAAGATTGTTTCTAGGTTATGGGATAACCTCATATTATAGGATGATAAAAATTTTATTAAATAATGATCTCATTATCTTCATGGAGTCATGATACTCAATTAATAACTATTTTTTAACATATATTCTTCTAAAATTTTTGAATGTTTCATCTTTTGATGATTTTCTTTTATTTTATCTCACTCACATCTCTAAAAAATATTGTTAAGAGAGTTCTTTTTATCATCAACTAATATGATAATATCCTAAAAATCCACTTTTAGCTTCTTCACTTATTTTTATTTAATTTTTCTTGAATATGGTAAGGAATTTCCTAGATTGTTAAACATGTTTTTTATCCACTAATTCAAAACATTTCAAAACCATAGAAACATTGTGCAATTGCTCAATTACACGGAAAGCTTCCAAAGAATATATCTTCAATAAATATTACCAATAGTAATTTATTTTCAATTATTTAATAATTTCATCATATCTTTTATTGAATGAAATATTATTTTATTGTTTTCTTTTAATATTTTCATGGATGTTTTTGGATATTTCAACCTTTTTAGAAAATGTTTATTCCATAGAACTAGAATCTTATTCTAGTTATAATTTTTCTTTCTGAAGTTCCTTGAAACCTCCTAAAATAACCTTTACAACTTATTTTGGAAATTTATTTATATTTTCTTTCGATTCAAAATAAATATCACTTATTGATACATCATTTTCACAGTTTGAGCAGGCTTCTTCAAAAGACACATCATAACAAGAATTATTAAAAGGTATAACACTTTTATTATCTTAAATTAGTGGTGATACCACCTTTAATGTAAGATTACTAGATAGATTCATTGACAATATTTTATTTCTATTCCTCTGAGTCTTGGTAGAAATATCCTTATTAGTATCCATATGTATTAACTTTTTCTTTATCTAAGTTAGCTCACTGATTTTCTAATGTCTTCACATCATAAAATATCTCTTGAATCATTAGAGGTTTCCTTCCTTATGATACCAAATATTGATCACTCGGAATGATTAACCACTCAATGGGGGGGTGATTCAATAGTTTAATTTTTTTTTGAATTTGCTTCTTTTGAATTCAACCTCTTGAAAATTGTAAGGTTCTTGATCCATTCATTTACATATCATTGTCTCATCTTGAATGAAAAAATGATAAGAGGGTGAAAAACACATGGTATTTACAAGATTTTGTGTAAATTCCTACTCCTTGAAATGTGGGTTAGATCGCCCAACATGGACTCTCCATTATAAATATATTATCAATAACAATGATTCAGGAAGCAATTGGTTATACACCCCAACAGTCAATCATCCAGTTGATTATAGTTATACCCCCCAATCTGACTCATCTTATTTAATTGGTTATACACCATTGAAATTTTCTTCTCCTCAGTTAGTTATACCCCCTGTCTCAAGCCTCTTTAGTAATCAGTTATACCCCTAGATAAAATCTTATCCATTATTTATATAGAAGATGTGTTCCATTTTAGTATGATCACTTTATCTTCATACAAGATCCTATTGGATCACACTTACTTGTGAATACATCAAGTACCTTAAATAGCTATTGATTGGGTTTTTATGTCTTTCTTAATATTTTTGATCACGTGTATAATATCTATTTCATCAGTGGAACATAGCACAAAAATAATTCTTTTTTTTGTTAAAATCTCGATCTCACTAGATATGAAAAAGCGGTTATCTATAGGACTACATTATTTTATACAAGATAAGACATTCAAAATCTCAATTCACCCTCTTTTAGAATTATCTACTTGATAAATTTCTATATACAATTTATAAATTTATTATTTTATATTCTGTTGTTCACTCTTTTATCATGCACCATTCTACATTGAAGTGAAAACAAGTTGGGTATCTCAATGGATTATGAATTTATGTATTCATACAAGCATGAATACACTATCTGTCATCATGATACTTTGACTCTCCACCACGCAAGTAATAACATATGCATTGTCTTCTCTTCCATGTTCTCTCCCCTCCTTCAGAAAATCCACTATTATGTTCACTTGATATGGTTCTTGATTATGAAAAAAAATCATGATATATTATAACTTATTCATTCAAAATAAATCCAATGAACACGTTGTCTCAACCTTCTTCGCATAAATAGTATATAAGAATATCAATGAGTTCATGCAGACCAATAAGGTATTTGTAGAACTAGTACTCTCTAAAGATCTTTCTGGTATCTCAATTTATTCACGAAACCCTTTAGCACGAGGTTAAAAAATTAATAGGTTGTAGGATATTTTTATTCTTCATGCTATAAGATTAGGTCATTGAAATTTTATGTGGGAAATAGATGCATTCATGGTGCCCTATTTTCCTATGAAAAAAATTAATAGCCTCTCTAAATGGCAGCAAATCTCCTCAACATGGTGCTTCGATATTTATAGGTAGAGAACCACTACCTTGCAGCGCCATGGCCTTTGAAAATCATTTTTTTAATCGACACCGTAATTCATGAAAATCTCATAATTAATATTTTCTAACATGAATTTCCTAGATTTTAATCTTCGTGACACTAAAATTCATCTCACCTTTTCTTATAAGAAAACTCCTTCGTAGAATCACATGAATTATTATTATCAAATGATCCTCATTTATCAAAAAATTTCATACTCGTAATCTATGAATTACATACTCTATATTCATACCATCCTTGATAATATCATTTTCTTCAGACTTATTCATGGATCAATGATATAGTTTTCATGCAAGGAGGTTATTTATCTCATTGTCGCATCCTCCAAAAAACCATAGAATCCTTGGATAGGATCATTATGGTTTGGCCCATGAACTCAGTGAACATAAATTCTGAAAAGGATAGAGGTAGAATACAAAAATTCTTCAAATATTCAATGTGATAGATCCATCTGGATGCTTAGATTCATCTGAATGGAAGGGTATAATATATCCATCACATTTTAATGAAGGATGAATAGTAAGAGCTACCCATTTCCCCACATAAAATTCACTCACAGTTGATCGATACAATATAAAAAATCCATTTCCATCATTTCATTGATCTGAAAGTGGGTTTAGACACCCATAACTGTAACACCCCGAGCATCCACAATACATTTCTCTTTCAATAATGCAATAACTTGCATTTTACGCAACTTTGAGTTCTAACACACTATGACCAATAAATGTAGCCGTTATGAATAGTAATACCTAATTTTTGAAATTTTATAATTTTTATCTATCAAAATGAACTTCATTTTTGGATTCGGAATATCGAAATTAGCTTATGTTGAATTTTTGGTATTTTTCTGAGAACTTCCTATTTTTTTATGAATAGTTAAAAATATATAAAAACAAATTTTTTAATCAAAGTATTGAATAGTGATAAATTATACTATTGAGTGGTTTTAAAGTATAATTATAATATATTTTTACCATTTTATCCAATGGTGGTCATTAGAATTAATTTCACTTTGAAATTGGACATAAACAATTGCCAATCTTTAGATATATATTGTTTCTTAAAAACACGCAATTTGTTGTGACAGCGGGAATTAATTATAAAATTAATTAATGTAACTTATATGTTTGGAATTTTTTAAAATAGACATAAATTTTTAATTCGGAATATCAATTATATCTTATGGTGAAATTTTGGCATTCTTCTGAAAAACTTCAATTTTTGTTGAATAGTGAAACTACTAAGTGGTAGTTAAAAACTGATTTTTCGTTACAATGAAACATTACCACTTTTGTGTTTTGATTTTCAAAAATTTGACATACATGGTTTTCATTATTAATTAAAATTTTGTTCAATGGGATAAAAATAATTTTTTGGTGAATAGTTACTTTTAAGTTTAATTAATCGCGATTAAAGGTAATTATTGAAATTAAAGGTAAAAACGATATTATAAAAATATGAAAACACCCTTACACTTGTAATACCCCTATTGGATGAGTAATGTCCGAGCAAGAAAATCCATGGGGCAACTTGGGGACCCCATGGAGCCACTTTTGTGGGAAAATGACATTAAAAACCTTTTATTTAATGTTAAAATAAAAATGTCACAAACATGAGTTGTTTTACTAAAACAATTTTTAAATGGGGTTATAGAAGTCGTATTTTTTACTATAAATATTCAATAGAAAGATAAAAAGATTTAATACATCATTATAATTGTTTTATAATTTTTAGACATTAAATAAATTAAATTATTTATGACACTGTGACGATGCAGCGATTACCTCATTAATTAACGATTTAAATAAAATAAAACGATAATAAAAAATATAATACGTACACTTGTCCAAAGACAATTGTATGAGTAGATTTAGAACCCTTATAACCTTAATCTCAAAATATATAAGTGTGGGACCTTTAAAATCCAAAACACAATATATAATAAAGTAACATTTCATGACTTTCCAAGAGTGCCCCTCCTCTCCTCTTATAAAAGGCCCCCAACACTACCATCATACTCACACCTTGAAAGCCTTTTGGCTTGGCCACACTCTGCCCAAATACTCTCCCAACTTCCCTATATTACTCCTATAAGCCTCAATTTGGGCATAACCCTTCCCAAGGAAGCCTTTGGCTCAAATAAAAAAGAGTTACACGATTTTAAGGTAATGTCTTGTCTAATGTTGTTTTGTTTTATTTTGATTCTCCAACCCCTTAAACTCTTTTTATTCCTTTATTTTGTAACAAAAAAAGTATATAAAATATACTAGGATTTTGTTATGATAAGGATTTGGTTAACACTTACACACACCTTCGTCTAATGGTTAAAGAACATACGGTTTCTGTGGGTGGCGAAATACTACCTCACGAAACGATGATTGTTCAATATTCTTTTATCACCTCTAATGGTGGCCATTTTGATGACACTATTTTTCATATATGATATATATATATTATGTTTATGTTTTAATTATGCTTCTTTATTTCTCATTTATGGCATACTTTATTATTTCCATTATGGGTAAACGCGATAATTTCATTTTAGGAAGTGCGGACTACCGCCCACTCAATGTGATTTGAATCGTTAATGCCATATGTGGGATGTATAAAGGATGGAGTAAATGGTATTACACTTTATATTATACTGGAATTATATTATACCTTTATATAATTATAACTTCATTCCATTAAATACGAAATAGAAATTAAAGTAGCGTTCATGCATACGTACAGCTTACCGTCTCCATGAACGGTGCATTTCATTTCGTACCTCTAAATGTTATATAATATTATAAATGCAAGTATATACTTGATATATATGATATATATGATATATACATCATGAACATAATTCTGGATATAATGGATATTTTGACACATGAACAACATGTAATTATAAGAAGTTTATTTTTCACTCAAGTACCAAAGATCGACAAAATGACTGTTATTAACTTAAATAATTACATAATGTTCATAACATGGTAATAAGTGATATAAGAGGAATGATGAACATGAAAAAGGTTCTTAATCAAATATAAATTAACTCTAGTTTATTATTCAGGAGGTTAAAGAATGGTCGAGTCAAGTCAGACACGAGGTAAGGGAATTTCTTAACCCAATTTCCAATCTTTGGGTTAATCTCCTATTTTCAAATTATGTCATGATATTAACTTTTATTTTTACTTCATTTATGTGTACTTATAGTGAATACACATAATAGATCTATTTAATTTTAAAAAAATAATGATCTTTTTTAGGGACTTCGTCTCAATCACCATCCATTGAGGCATATTTTGTTTTATACACAAATTTCTTTTATACGGTGTATAAACCCCTTTGACTTTTACATTTATTCAAAAGAAATCTTTTTGTACGAAGTGTTCTACAAAATGACAAAAAGGAAAGTTTTTCTTGTCGTACGTATGCAGCGACAATGACTTCTCCACCGCTGGGACCATTATTTGAGTTTCGTCTTCCTCTACAAGCCATACCTCTTTTTAAAATGAAAAATAAATACAAAGTTATAATTTTCTTTTATTTTGGTATTGAAATTTTTTTTGAAAGTGTTTTTATAATATCAATGTGTTGTATTGATATCTTGTGATTGAAATGTGGAAATGTTATGTTTCCTTTATGCAAGTTTTATGTGATATGATTATGTTATGGTTTATGATATGTTTAAACCTATTCATATGAGGAATGCATTGGACTTAATAAGTGGCGGGTGGAGCCCGCTATAGCTCCTCGATGTATCGGTAGGTATCATGAGACAAACTAGTGTCTTGGCACGAGGCCTTGACAAAATCTTATTTGTAATCTTGGCACGAGGCCTTGGCTACATGGTTATGATAGTCTGGCATTATGCATTCCATCATTATGAAAGTGGTTATTGATATTGCATGTGATTATTCAACTAGTAGAATATCCATGTGAGTAAGTAAATGAAATTATTTAATTTTATTTTTTTCCATATTATGATGAAATTCAAGTTTAAAATTGCTTTTGTTCTAGTTATACATTTCCTTAAATGTTAATGTTTATTTATGAAAGCTTCCGCAATATTGATATCCTTACTGAGCATCTGAGCTCACCCCTTTTTATGTTTTAATATTTTCCAGGATGTGAAGAAGTATTTTATGAATAACCTGCGGGGATAGTCAGAAGAGGATATGAGTGTGGACTATGGGGACTTTGTTATTGTAGTTTTTTACTTTATGATATAATGTATGACTTATGAATGTATCTAGTGTTTCCAAGGCTACTAAACTAATCGGTCTTTCGAGACATGATCTTTTGTGATCATGACAATGTTACGAAGTAATGCACCGACTCTCGGTAGCTGGGGTCGGGGCGTTACAGTTGGTATCAGAGGGATGTTTAGTACTGACCTTGGAAGCTAGATTTAGATAAACTCTGATTAGAGCACATAGCCCAAAGATAGACTTTGAGGATTAGTATAGAAGAACTTCCTAGAATTTTGGTATTATAGAGATTTTGTGAGTTTTCCAAGCACTACATCCCTGTCTGGATATGAGCAGGTAGAGGCGGCTCTGGCACAGATGTACCTAGGGGTAAAACCCAAAAACACTACTTTGAGCTGGACTCGAACGGGAACTGGTGCACGACAATGGGCCTTGCTGCACTCTTGGTTACGACACTCCTGGGGGATATGCTTAGGATAATCCTCATTTTTTTACAAACCATTATGAAGGGTTTATGAGTATACACTCCCTCAAAGAAAACATTTTTTTATGATTATGGATTATTTCCCTAAATAGTTCAATTTATGTTAAGTATTTTACAATTATGGAATTATGTATTTTGATTCATAAACTAATTTAGTTTAAGCCATTGTTTAGAAATGGTGCCTAGTTGAAGAAATGGAAACCGTATCAATACACGCACTCCGTGTAGTGATTACCCTCCTGCTCAAGATAATTATTGTGGATCTGGAGATGCAACTGGTTCTGATCAACTTATTACCATACTGGGACAACTCACTCAGGTTATGAATAATAACCTTACTCGTATGGAGCACCCTGATATGCAACGTGGAGTATCAATGTTAGACCTCTTCATGAGGAAACAACTGCCAACATTTAATGGGGGTACAAATCCATTAGTAGCTGAGAAATGGATAAACTCCTTAGAAAAAATATTCCATGCCTTAGGGAGTAGCGAAAGGGAGAAGGTTGTCATGGCTGTCTATAGCCTCACAGGAGATGCCGATCAATGGTGGTTGCTGATTCAAAACACAAAGGAAGATGAAGAAGTATCAAATATGGAATGGAGAGAGTTCAATGATCTTTTCTTAGAAAAATACTTTCAACATGACCATCGAGCAGATATGGAAAGACAATTTCTGAGTCTGAGACAAAAGGAGGATGAGAATGTCGCAAAGTATGAGGCCAACTTTACATGGTTAGCGAGGCATGCAGCCGATTATATACGTAACCCAAGAAGTAAGATTGACCGTTTCTTTGATGGGTTAAAACCTTTTCTCCGACGAGCATTATTATCACAATCTTTCTCAACATACGAAGATATGGTATCGTGTGCTATCAAGACAAAAAAGGAATTCTCTAGGTCTTATGACAACAATGTAAAGAAAGAGAAGAAGAGAATGGTGGAACAAGAGATAGATAAAGGGAAAGGGGAAAGAATGAATTTCCATTATGTGATAATTGTGGGAAGAATCACCCAGATACTTGACTAAAAGGAATGGGAGTTTGTTATAAATGTGGAGAAAAAGGTCACCAGGCTCGTGATTGTAAGGGAAAGAAAGAGGCTATCAATGATGAATGCTACAATTGTAGGTAAATGGGGCATTATAAAATGAATGTCCTATGTGTCCGGGAAACTTACCTCAGAAAAGGTCAAGGGATCAAGGACAATCTTATGCTGTTACTATAGTTGAAGGGGAATAATTAATGTATTGGTGCTTTTGGACTCAAGGATTATATTTTGGTTATAAAAATAATGTGATATATATAAGGATTGTACTACAGTACTTGTTGTTATCATTAAGGTTTTAATATCATGAAGGAAATCATATTTTTGTATGTGACAATAAGGGAAAATTTACTTTGTTTAGGGAATCTAATGTAACAATTGATTTTGGAATTTAGAGACCTTTTAGAGAATGTCTCGATAGAGGTATTTTGGATAACTATAAAGGTTGGAATGGATTAAGTTGATCTTTGGATAGTATTGTTTAAGGTTAATACATTTCTGACGATTATTTTTGGAATATTATAATACTATAGTTTTAGGAAAAGGACAACCTGCAGGGTGGGGCATAACCCGTCGCGTCGGACAAAGCTGCAGGAATCGAACCCACAACCATAGTGTGACATGCCTTTATTACCTACCAGTATCCTAGAGGAAGTCCCTGGTTATTACAAAATAGTTTTCCTAATCTAAATGGTATGTGGTAATATTTAGAACCTTATACAATTAGGATAAATAGAATATTTTTGAGTTCTGTTACCATTTGGAGTGAAAGATGGGTTTATGGTAAACATTTATTAATGAAATTCTACACGACAAGTAAGTATATTTCCTTACATTATTAGTAAATCTCTTAAATAGATTCCTCAACTTTATGAAAGCTAACTTAAAACAAAAACGCTGCCGGTTAACTTTTCCAACTGAGGATTCAATTATCGTTTAACCAATCACAAGTTTGTGATTTTCTTATTGTTAACATTCTCCTAATCCTGTTTTCTACAACTCTCCATCTGACCATGATGGGTTTTTTCTCCTCTATATCCATATTTTCATAGAATCCTAGTATGGGCTATCTCGGGTGACCTTTGTACTTCTCTTTCTTTATTTTAATGTTATATTTTTATAAACCTTATTTCCGATGTGGGTTTTCCACAAAGGTATTTTATATTTTCAACCTTTAATTTTCAAAGAAAAATTTCAAATTCCGAGGATGCATTTTATTTAAGGAGGGGAGAATGTAACACCCCGAGCTTCCACGATACGTTTCTCTTTCAATAATGCAATAACTTGCATTGTACGCAACTTCGAGTTCTAACACACTACGGCCAATCAAAGTAGCCGTGATGAATTTTAATACCTACTTTTTGAAATTTTATAAATTTTATCTTTCAAAATGAACTTCATTTTTGGATTCGGAATATCGAAATTAGCTTATGTTGAATTTTTGGTATTTTTATGAGAACATCAAATTTTTTATGATTAGATAAAAATACTTAAAAACAAACTTTTTTAATAAAAGTAATGAATAGTGATAAATTATACTATCGAGTGGGTTTAAAGTATAATTATAATATATTTTTAGCATTTTATCCAATGGTGGTCATTATAATTAATTTCACTTTGAAATTGGACATAAACAATTGCCAATCCTTTGATATATATTGTTTCTTAGAAACACGCTATTTGTTGTGACAACGGGAATTAATTATACAATTAATTAATGTAACTTATATGTTTGGAATTCTGTAAAATATACATAATTTTTGAATTCGGAATATCAATTATAGATTAGGGTGAAATTTTGGCATTGTTCTGAAAAACATCAATTTTTGATGAATAGTGAAACTACTAAGTGGTAGCTAAAAAACTGATTTTTCTTTTAAACGAAACATTACCACATATGTGTTTTGATTTTCAAAAATCTTAAATACATGGTTTTCATTAAGAGGTAAAATTTTGTTCAATGGGATAATAATAATTTTTGGTGAATAGTAACTTTTAATTTTAATTAATCGCGATTAAAGGTAATTAGTGAAATTTTAGGTAAAAATGATATTATAAAAATATGAAAACACCCTTACACTTGTCCTACACCTATTGGATGAGTAATGTCCGACCAAGACAATCCATTGGTCAACTTGGAGACCCCATGGAGCCACATTGGTGGGAAAATGACATTAAAAACTTTTTATTTAATGTTAAAATAAAAATGTCACAAACATGAGTTGTTTTACTAAAACAATTTTTAAATGGGGTTATAGAAGTCATATTTTTTACTATAAATATTCACTAGAAAGATAAAAAGATTTAATACATCATGATAATTGTTTGATAATTTTTATACATTAAATAAATTAAATTATTTATGACACCATGATGATGTAGCGATTACCTCATTAATTAACGATTTAAATAAAATAAAAAAATAATATAAAATATAATAATTACACTTGTCCAAAGCCTATTGTATGAGTATATTTCGAACCCTTATCACCTTACCCTCGAAATATATAAGTGTGGGACGTTTAAAATCTGAAACTCAATATATAATAAAGTTACATTTCATGACTTCCCAAGAGTTCCCCTCCTCTCCTCTTATAAAAGGCCCCCACCACTACCACCTTACTCACACCTTTAAAGGCTTTTGGGTCAGCCCAACTCTGCCCAAATACTCTCCCAACATCCCTATCTTACTCCTAGAAGCCTAAATTTGGGAATAACCCTTCCAAAGGAATCCTTTGGCACAAATAAAAAAGAGTTACCTAATATTAAGGTAATGTCTTCTCTAATGTTGTTTTGTTTTATTTTGATTATCCAACCCCTTAAACTCTTTTTATTCCTTTATTTTGTAACAAAACCCATATCTAAAATATTCTAGGATGTTTTTATGATATGTATTTGTTTAACACTTAAACACACCTACTTCTAATGGTTAATGAACATACGGTTTCTGTGGGTGGCGAAATACTGCCTCACGAAACGATGATTGTTCAATATTCTTTTAACACCTCTAATAGTGGCCATTTTGATGACACTATTTTTCATATATGATATATATATTATGTTTCTATTTTAATTATTCTTGTTTATTTCTCATTTAAGGAATACTTGATGATTTAAATTATGGGTAAACATGATAATTTCATTTTAGGAAGTGCGGACTACCGCCCCCTCAAAGTGATTTGAATCGTTAATGCCATATGTGAGATGAATAAAGGAAGGATTAAGTAGTATTATACATTATATTATACTGGAATTATATTATAACTTTATATAATTATAACTTCATTCCATTAAATATGAAATAGAAATGAAAGTAGCATTCATGCGTACGTACGGCTTACCGTCTCCATGAACGGTGCATTTCATTTCTTATCTCTAAATGTTATATAATATTATAAATGCATGTATATACTGGATATATATGATATATATGATATCTACATAATGAACATAATTCTGGATATAATGGATATTTCCACACATGAACAACTTGTAATTATAAGAAGTTTATTTTTGACTCAAGTACCAAAGATCGACAAAATGACCGTTATTAACTTAAATAATTACATAAAGTTCATAACATGGTAATAAGTGATATAAAAGGAATAATGAACATGAAAAAGGGTATTAAGAAAATATAAATTAACTATAGTTTATTATTCAATAGTTTAAAGAACGGTTGAGTCAGGTCGGACATGAGGTAAGGGAATTTCTTAACCCAATTTCGAATCTTTGGGTTAATCTCCTATTTTCAAATTATAACATGATATTATCTTTTATTTTTACTTCATTTATGTGTAATTATTGTGAATACACATAATAGATCTATTTTATTTTAAAAAATAATAATATTTTTGAGGGACTTCATCTCAATCACCATCCATTGAGGCATATTCTGTTTTATACAAAAATTTCTTTTATACGGTGTATAAACCCCTTTGACTTTTACGTTTAATCAAAATGAATATTTTTATACGAAGAGTTTTACTAAACGACAAAAAGGAATGTTTTTCTTGTCATACGTATGTGGAGACAACGACTTCTCCGCCGCTGTGACCATTATTTGAGTTTCGTCTTCCTCTACAAGCCATACCTCTTTTTAAAATGAAAAATAAATACAAAGTTATAATTTTCCATTATTTTGGTATTGAAAATGTTTTTGAAAGTGTTTTTATTATATCAATGTGTTGTATTGATATCTTGTGATTGAAATGTGGAAATTTTATGTTTCCTTTATGCATGTTTTATGTGATACGATTATGTTATGGTTTATGATATGTTTAAACCTATTCATAAGAGGAATGCATTGGACTTAATAAGTGACGGGATGAGCCCGCTATAGCCCCTCGATGCATCGGTAGGTCTCATGAGACAAACTAGTGTCTTGGCACGAGGCTTTGACAAAATCTTATTTGTAGTCTTGACACGAGGCCTTGGCTACGTGGTTATGATAGTCTGGCATTATGCATTCCATCATTATGAAAGTGGTTATTGATATTGCATGTGATTATTTAACTAGTAAAATATCCATGTGAGTAAGTAAATGGCATTATTTAATTTTATTTTTGCCATATTATGCTGAAATTCAAGTTTAAAGAGGCTTTTGTTCTAGTTATACATTGCCTTAAATGTTAATGTTTATTTATGAAAGCTTCCGCAATATTGTTATCCTTATTGAGCATCTGAGCTCACCCCTTTCTATGTTTTAATATTTTCCAGGATGTGAAGAAGTATTTTAGAATGACCTACAGGTATAGTCAGAAGAGGATATGAGTGTGGACTATGTAGACTTTGTTATTATAGTTTTTTTACTTTATGATGTAATGTAAGACTTATGAATGTATCTAGTGTTTCCAAGTCTACTAAACTAATCTGTCTTTTGATACACGATCTTTTGTGATCATGCCAATGTTACGAAGTAATGCACTGACTTTGGGTAGCTGGGGTAGGGGCGTTACAATAACACAATGAACACACCATAATGGTAGGGCCTACTCATTTTACATGACCTTATTTTAATTATTCTTCATCAATAATTTTTTTAAACTCTATGTCATCCTTATTAACAACTTTATATTAATATAAGATCAGATCAAAAATCATCAAAATTTCATCGATAATTGTTCAATCATGACATAAAATTCCATTAATGAATCCATACCAATTCTCTATGAATCACCACTTAATTTCAACTCACCAAACACATATTGAAACATCATTGACAAAAAATGAAATGCTTGGGCAAAAAAAATAATTCCTATTTTTATTCTATTATCAATATCTCTTCACATATTTAAAAATAAAAATGTTTGTTCAAAACTATTCTCCACCTTATTGACAGTCAAATTCAAAGTGTTATTGGGGTATTCACATCTCTTCTTCTAAATTTCAATGAATTTTAGGACTCTATTCCCCTTTTTTAGAGATTTGGATGGTACCACATGGTTTTATTAGTAAATTAACCTTTTTTATAATCTTTGTCTACATGGTTAAACCCAATGTAGAAAACAAGATAGATACAACCAAGGACTTTTATGTTGTCTATAAATTAACATGCATGTGATATCATGCTCAGAATTTCTTACCTCTCAGAATATGTATTGTGAATATAGGAAATAAGTGTTCCTAAACCCACTTTAACAAACAAATTATAAATATCATGTAATAATAAAATATATCCCTCTTTTTATCATTTTCCTCAACTAAAAACTCCCCCTTAAGTGATATGATTAATACAATTATGAATAAGGGATGAGAGTATGATTGAGATATATTCATTTTAATGTTTTAAATCTATCCAACATTTCTTAATTCAATAGAATTTATTAAAATAATATATTTATCTCAATGGTTATCCCATTTAAGGGATGCATCCATATCTTTAAATTCCCTATATGTTAGTATATATATATATATATGTGTGTGTGTGTATGTGTTTGTCTGTGTGTTCTAAGAAATAAGGGGAAAACTTCTTGTTATTTAAGACTAAAATTAAAGATATGAACTACCTCTCTACCTAGTTGATTATTTTCTACCAATCTCAGTAATCCTCTTATCAATTTTTTGTGGAATACCCTTTTTCACCTTAGTTTTTATAGACACTAGATTTACTTTAGAATTATAATATTTTTCATCTTCTATCAATTTCTCATCCAATTTCAATTTATTTGGCCAACCACCTAGGCACACTTTCTTGAAATTAGTTATCTTCTTATAATAATCACATGAATTAATAATTATTTTCTATTGATGCCACCTATCTTTTAAAATGTAGGAAATGTCTCATGATAGTCATGTCATCTATTTATCATCCGTGTGAACCTTATTATTGTAACATCCCATGTAAATAAAGAACATGACACTTTAATATTTATAAATATTTGGGAATTAAATATTAATTTTACTTTAAATGGGATTCTTTGTTCGATGGCATACCAGATACAAAACAATGATTTTATTTGAAATCTTATGTTTTTGAAAACCTTGAGTCATACTGAAAAATAATAATATAATATTATTATTTTAAATGGTAGTTAAAGCATATTTGTTGTATTTGTGGGATGAATATAACTAAATAAAATAAAATTACACATGTTTGATAAATGTTTTATATTTATCCAATAAATTTTATAGCCTTAAAATGTGAATGAACTCAATTTTAAGCATACATACTCTAATATTCTTTAAATTGACAATTTGTCACCTTTTGATGGAGAACCCTTTTTAAATCTATTTTTTTCACTTTTATATGTTCTATTTGAAAAAATTAACTTCTTATTAGGAGTTGAGACATAAAAATTTACATTTTTAAAAAAGTTTTTATTTTTCTGATAAATTTAATTTTTAATGAATAGTGAAAACATACTGCATTTTAATTCAAAACTACCTTTTAATCTAATTTATTTATATAGATATCTTATCTTTTTAATTGTTTTTAAAGATTAATTAGATTATATGTTTTCCATTTAATCTAATTTTGGTCATTATAATTAATTTCTCATTGAAATTAGAAATTAACAAGTGTCAATTTTTTATAGTAATTATTTATTAAAAATAATTTTTTTTTTCTTTTGCCAACGTGAATTAATTTTAAATTAATTTCTACAAATTTTGTGTTTTGAATTTGGAAAAATGGATTCCATATTTGAATTCCTGAGATCCAAATTGTGTAAATAGGTAAATTTTATTTTTAGACATTATAAATAGTAACTTCAGTAAATATTTTATTTACAATGGTTAAAGGGTAAATTTGGTAAATAAGGGTAAAAAATAATATTATAATAATATTAAATTACAATAACACTAGTCATAATCCTATTTTATGATACATTTAGAATCATGGTATTCCTTGGGTCTATTTTGGGACTCTATGGGGCCACTTGTATGTGAAAATGACATTTTATAAAAATTAATTTTAAAGTTATGGAAAATGTAACATAAACAAATATCTTTTAGTAAAACAAATTTTATATGGTGTTATATAAGTTATAATTTTGACTATAAATAGTCATTATCAAGATAAATGTATTTTCTATATCATGGTATTTTATTTATAATTTTTAGTGTTTAAATAAATATATTTAATTATGACACAATGGTGATGCAGTAATTGCTTCATTAATAAAAGATTCAAATAAATGATATTATAAATATAAATATAAATTTATTTTTATGATTTTAATTCGTTCCACGAATTTTATAGATTATTATGACTTTTTTAATTAAAATTAACAAAGGATTTTTGAAAGAATCAAGTTGGTTTGGATTTTTTAAAAAGTCATGATATGAATAGTGTCAAAATTTACATAATTCATATTTTAAAATATAAAATATTTTATTAAATATTATTAAATTCAAAAAAAATATAATATTATTTCAAATAGTTATAATAAGTCTAAAGTTTTATAATAGACTCTTTAATTGGATATTTTTCTTGTTTTGGTAACTGTTTTGATTCTCTAAATGTTAAATACTTGATAAAACGGTACAAGTAAAAATGGGTTAAATAAACAATATAAGTATTAAAAAATATCTAAAACCTATCAAATTCTTGTTGGATGATTTTATTTAGACTTATATACACTATATATTTTAATTAAATAAGTTTTGGACCTTTTGAAACTAAAAATCATTTTATAATAAAATACTACTTCCACACATTTCTAAAGATCACCTCCTCTAACTTATAAAAGACCACAACCTATAACCCATTACACACAGCTCTAAATACCATTGGATAATCCTAAATATTCTCCAAGAAGCTCCCAAAATACCTATCTTCCAATTATAATCCTTAATTTGGGATGAATGAAATTCAATAAAACCTTTTGGTTAAAACCAAAGGGAGTTATCCGATTTAATGGTAACATCTTCTCTCAAGTTCGTTTCTTTTATTTTCCATCTCCACCCCCCCCCCCAAATCTCTTTATTCCATTATTTTAATAAGACACCAGTATATTCAATATACTAGTATATTTTTATGATATTTATTCAAACTAATATTACACACACATCCATTTAATGGATACAAACATACTGTTTCTATGGATGAAAAACTACTACCTCACGAAACAATGATTGTTCAATTATCTCCTACCGCCTCTAATGGTGTCTATAATGAAGGAACTGTATTTATATATGATATATAGTATGATTATGTTGTATCTATGCTTCTGTATTATTCATTTATAGCATACCATTATGGTTTCCATAAAGGGTAAATACGATAATTTCATTTGAGGAAGCGCAGAATATCGCCCCCTCAAGGTGATATGATTCGTTCATGACATACATGGAATGTTTGAAGGATGGTATTAATGAACTTATGTAACAAATATATCATATGATATTATATTTTAATTATAATATACCCTTGTATCATTATGTTTTCATTCCATTAAATATGAAATAGAAATGAAAGTAGTGTTCGTGCGTACGTATGACATACCATCTCCATGAATGGTGCATTTCATTTATTATCTACAAATGTTATATACTATTATAAATACATATATATAATGAATATATATGATATATATGATATCTAATTCATTAATATAATTCTAGAGATAATGGACTTTTGACCACATGGACAACTTGTAATTATAAAAAGTTCATTTTTGAATCAAGTACCAAATATCGACAAAATGAACATTATTAACTTAAATGATTATGAAATGTTTATAAAATAGTAATAAGTGATATAAAACGATTAATAAACATGAAAAAGGTTTTAATGCAGGTAGAAATGAACTTTACATTATTATTCAATAGATTAAAGAAAGAATGAGTCAAGTCGGACACAAGGTAAGGGACTTCGTATCAATATCCTTTCATTGAGGCATACATTTATTTATACACAAATTTCTTTTTTAAAGTTTATAAACCCCTTTTAATTTTCATTTAAATCCAATGGAATCTATTTTCTATATATTGTTTTACTAAATGACAATGGGAATGTTTCTTTTTAACGTACGTGGTGATAACGACCTTTCTGTCGCTGCGATAATTGATTGATATTTGGATTCCTTAACAATCAATAATGTTTTTAAAAGGAAAATAAATATCACACAATCTTGTTATGTAATTTTGTATAGAAAATGGTTTTGAGAATGGATTTATTATATTTATATATATATATTGAAGTGAAATATTGTGATTGCAATCTGGAAATGTCGTTTCTCCTTTATACTTATGTTATGTGTTATGAGTATGTTATGGTTCATGTGAATTTTTTACGTATACTGGTGATTCCATGATAAACCTAGGGTGGGTGAGCCTAAGATATCTCTCCAATGCATTAGATAACATGACAGAGTAAAACATTAAAGTTTATCCTAATAGATTTAGGGAATATACTGTGATGGGTATTTTAAATGTAACTCATTATGTAGATGTGAAATCTACAACGTAAGTATGTTATGGATGACACAAGTTTCCTTTATGATTTTTGATTTCCAGGTGTTATTCATAAATCTTATGATTTTTTGTGGTACCTTAAAGATTGAAAAGTATGATTTCATTGATTTGTATGTATTGATGTACTAATGTTCTGAATCCTTGTTTTATAACCGTTACTGAGATTTTTAATGTTCATCCCAATTTTTTAAAAAAAATCATAGGGTTTAAGAAAACGATAGGGAAAGGAAGAATTCAAGACTATTTCAATCATGAAAATAATTCTTGTTTTCTTTAAGGAGTTTTTATTTTAAGAAAAAAAAATGGATAATGAGTTGAAGTGTGTACTTTGTAATATTTGAAATGTAATGTAATAGTTATGGCCTAATTCTATAAATCTAAAAACCTAAAAAGATCCTCAATTTGAATTATTAACTTAATTTAAGATTAAAAATGTTTAAGGCCGAATCGTTATAGTTGGTATTAGAGGTCGGTTTAGATAACTTTAGGAGTTAGGATATTGTTAAATTAATATCCATAAATTAATTTATGGTAATATTTAAATGATATAGCATTTAAAGATTTCCATGTTGCGTCGTGAAAGATATTTCTATGTTCAGAATGGAATTTTGTAGAGGAAACAAGGTAGCTATTATGGGACGACCTCAGGAGGAAGGCAACCATGAAAATCAGCAACCTGAGATGGTCGAAATTATAATTGAACAGTTTGTTGTAGTGACGACATTATTGAATTATGCTATAAATGGTGGTGGTATCCATGAATGAGATCATCCAGATCAACCATAGACGAACATTTAAATAGTAGAGTATTTCATGAGTCAATATACCCCATCATTCAGAGGATCATATGACCCTACGCTAGATGAAGGGTGGATTAAAGCACTGGAAAATATTTTCAATGTCACGGGGTGTTCAAAACATCAAAAGGTTAGTCTTGTTGTTAAACATTTTGATGATGAAGCAGATCAGTGGTGGTCTATGGTTAAAAATATCAGGGATAGTGGTGAATATTGATGCTCTTGATTGGGATGAATTCAAAGATATGTTTCTTGAGAAATATTTTCCTAAGGTGCATTATCTTAGGATGGAAAAAATTATTGGATTTGAGGCATGAGGATGGCTCAGTGGATACTTATGAAGAAAAATTCACTCGATTGGAAATTTATTCTACAAATTTCATATGAGATCTTGATAGTAAAATCAATTATTTTTACTCAGGATTAAAGAAAGGTTATTGAAGGGGTTTATCTTATCGTGATTTCATAAGTTATGAAAAACTAGTTCGATGTGCATAGAAGGTAGAAATGGAGTTTGTCGATGATCAGGTATTCTTTGAAAAACAAAAAAATAAGAGGTCAATGTGGAAGATGTAATGGATGATCTCTTCAAAAAAGTATGACGGTAAAAAACATAATTTTATAGTTTTTGAAAATTGTGATTAAAAATTCACCCTAGGGAATTCCTTTTGAATTCTAGTAAGTATTACCGATCTGGTAGTATGGGATATAAGGCTTGCAATTTCACTAAAAAATATCTGGGTAATGGTAATGAAAAATCAGATTTACAGTTAGTAAAATGTTTTAAGTGAAATGAATTGGGTCATTATGCAAATGAGTGTCTAACAAATAACTCAACTTAGGGAAAGCAGCCGATCTAAAAGTAGAAAGGGGTGGTCAAATCCTTTGAAACTACTTCAACAGATGTTGGGCCTTCAAATGAAGTAGTATCAGGTACACTGTTTGTTTATTCAGATTATTCCAATGTGTTTTTTCATTCAAATTATACACATTATTTCATTTATGAATAGTTTTCTAGTAAATTGGGAGTTCTATCTCAAGATATGAATCCTGAACACATGGTAAAAACACCAGGTGGAAATGTTGAGACAAAAAGAAATTATAAGAAGCTTCTTGTACTTGTGTGTGGAAATAATATACCAAAAAAACATTATTGATTTGACTCTGGTAGAGTTTGATGTTATTTTGGGTATGGATTTTCTTTCCATTTATCATGCTAAGATTTACTGCAGAGCTAAAGAAAATTCCTTTCAGAATTAATTTTCGTTTGTGTAAAATAATGAACACTTTCTTTTGATAACAAATCAGGAAGATGAGAAACTAGTAAAATATAGAAATTAATGTTACCTCACACATATTGTTGAAAACAAAGGAACTATTCAGATTAATGATGTGCCAGTGGTAAATGAGTATCTTGATGTTTTCCAAATGATTTTCTAGGTATAATACCTAATCAGGAAGTTGAATTTTCTATTGACTTAGTTCATGATGCTAATATAATTTCAAAACCCCCTTATCGAATGTCTGAAATTGAACTTTTAGAGTTAAAGATTCAATTTTAGGAGTTATTAGATAAAGGTTTCATTTGACCTAGCACATCACCATGGTGTGCAATTGTCTTGTTTGTTAAAAAAAATATTATTCAATGAGACTTTTCATTGATTATATAACATTGAATAATATCACTTTTAAGAATAAGTATCATTTTCCTCATATTGATGATTCGCTTGATAAGCTCAAGAGAGCTCTATATTTTTTGATGATTGACTTGAGGTTGGGGTACCACCAGTTGAATGTTAATGAAAAAGAAATTTTAAATACTACGTTTCATACTTGATATGTCCATTGTGAATTTTTAGTTATGGCTTTTGGGTTAACCAATGCACCTACTATATTCTTGGATCTTATGAATAGAATTTTCTGTGAGTTCTTGGATAAGTTTGTGGTTGTGTTTATTAATGATATTTTGGTTTATTCCAAAAGTGAAGAGGAACATGAAAGTCATTTTAGGGTTGTCTTTAAAACATTAAAATAAAATAAAATTTGTAGGAAATTCACCAAGTGTGAGTTTTTATTACAAAAAATTTCATTCCATTGTCAGATTGTTTAAAAAAATGGCATAATTGTTGATCCTGCAAAAACAAAAGTGGTTGAATAATGGCCAAGATCCAAAAATATTACTAAGATCCATAGTATTATTGGTTTTTCAGGCTATTAATGAAGGTTTTTTGAAAATATTTCATGGTTATCTAGCCCACTGACTAAATTAACTTGAAAAGGTGTTTAGTTCATCTGGAAAAAAGAATGTGATGATTGTTTTCAGGAATTGAAAATAAGATTGGTGAATGCTGCAGTATTTTCACTACCTTCTAGAATTTGTGAGTTTGTTATATATAGTGATGCTTTGTTGAAAGGACTTGGTTGTGTTCTAATATAGAATGATCAGGTAATTTCTTATGTTTTATGTTAGTTGAAACCTCATGAGTTAGATTAGGCTACACATGATTCAGATTTAACTAATGTTGTTTTTTCTTTAAAAATTTGGAGGCATCATCTACGTGGAGTAAAATGTGAAATATATACTAACCATAAACTTTTGAAGTATATATTAACTCATAAATAATTGAACATGAGATAGAGCATATAGATATAATTAATCAAGGATTATGATTGCACTACCCATTTCTGATTGGGAAAGGTAAATAGTGTTTCTGATTCTTTGAGTCGAAAAAGTAATGTTACATTAACCATGTTACGTTTGGAACAATATACTTTGATAAATGATTTGATGAAATTTGGAATAGAAGTTGTTGGTGATGGATATTTTGTTTTAGGTGCTAGTAAAATAATCTCTATCAGATAGAATAAAGCAAGCACAAAAGAAATATAGTTAGTTACAAAAAAAGGTAGAGTTAGTTTAGAAGGGTATGTTGCAGGAATTTAACATTGATAATGATTTTATTTTTGAGGGTTGGGAGGAGATTATGTGTGCCTTGTGATTCAAATTTTAAGAATGATTTGTTATGTGAAGCTCATAGTTCTACATTTTTAGTTCATCCGGTAGTACTAAGATGTATAGGGATCTTCGGGAGTATTACTGGCGGGATATAATGGAAAGAGATATTGCTGACATTACTGTGAAGTGTTTGACTTGTCAATAGGATAAAGAAGAGTGATAGTTACCGTAATAGATGATTCATCTTTTATCGATGCTAGAGTGGAAATTGGAAAATATATCCATAGGAATCATTTTGGGATTACAAAATACATCTCAAGGTAATAATGCAATCTGAGTTATTGTTGATCGATTGACTAAATCATCTCATTTTCTTCCTATTTGAGTTAATTTGTCTGTAGATCAACTTTCACAATTTTATGTCAAAGAGATAATCAGGTTGCATGGATTTCCCCTCTCTATTGCATCTGATCATGATCCCATGTTTACTTACATCTTTTGGAAATGCCTTTAGTAGTCATTGAGTACTGAATTATATTTTAGTACAACTTTTCATCCTCAATTTGATGGGAAGTCAGCACAAACAATTTAGATATTGGAAGACATGATACGTTCTAGTTCAATGAATTACTAGGAAAGTTGGGACCAACATATTCTTTTGGTGGAATTTTCATATAATAACAATTTTCATTAATTTATACAGATGGTTGTATTTGTGACATCAAATGGAAAGCAGTTTCAATCTCTAGATTTTTGGGATGAAGTAGGTGAAAGGAAGTTGATGGGGCCAGAATTGGTATAAGAGATAACAGGAAAAGTTCTTTTGATTCAAAAGCACATGAGAATATCTCATAGAAGGCAGAAATGTTAAGTGGATAACCAAAGGAATGATCTTTCTTTAGAGGTAGGTGATCATATCTTTCTCAAAGTTTCTCCATGGAAAAGTGTGACGTGTTTTGGTAAGAAGGGAAAGCTGAGTTCGAGGTTTATTGGACAATATGAAATCCTTGTGAATGTTGGATCAGTTGCGTAAAACGTTTCGTTACCTTAATTTTAATCCCATGTACACAATGATTTTCATGTTTCAATTTTGAGAAATTATATGTCAGATCCATCTCATGTTTTGAGTCTATAGTTAGTTCAGTTGGAGGAGAATCATTCTTACGAGGAACAACCAATCTAGATTCTTGACCGCAGAGAGAAAGTGTTGCAGAATAAGGTAATACATCATATAAATGTTTTTCTAAAAACAAATATTGTTGAAGAGGAAACGTGTGACTTTAAGAATGATATGGGTGATAAATACCCCAATTTATTTGATAAGTGAATAAAATTGTGAGGACACAATTTACAAAATTGGGAAAGGATGTAACATCTGAGGTAAATAATGAACATGAAATTATCATAATTATTAATATTTTTGAATTAAATATTAATTTTACTTTAAATGGGATGTTATGTTCAATTACATACTTGATACACCACAATGAGTTTCTTATAAATCTTACGTTGCACACAACGTTGAGTCATTCTGAAAAATAATTATATAACATTATTATTTTAAATAGTAGTTAACACATAGCCAATGTATTGGAAAGAAGAATCAAATGTAACTAAAATTTGATGAAACCTATTTTTTAAATTTCTTAAATTTATCCAATAAAATTTAGAGGCTTAAAATGTGAATGAATAAAATTTTAAGCCAAAATACTCTAATGTTCTTTAAAAGGCTGATTTAACGCATTTTGATGGTGAACCATTTTGAAATCTAGTTTTATCACTTTCATATGTAATAAATTAAAAAAATAAACATCTTATTTATAATCAGGACATAATAATTTAGTTCGGGTAAAATTTTGGTATTTTTCTGATAAAGTTCATTTTTTAATGAATAGTGAAAAATAATGCATTTTGATTCAAAACTTCTTTTTAATTTAATTTATTTACATGATTAGATTATTTCTGTAATTGGTTTTAATGTTTAATTATATTATATTTTTACCATTTAATCTAATTTTTGTCATTCGAAGTAATTTCTTATTCAAATAGGATATAAATAATTGCAAATCTTTTGATAGTTATTATTTCTTAAAACACGTTTTTTTGTTTTAACAAGAGGAATTAATTTTAAATTAATTTCTATAAATTATGTGTTCTGAATTAGGAAAAATGGATTCCATATATGCAATCAGGAGGTCCAAATTGTGTAAATAGGTAACTTTTATTTTTAGACATTATGAATAGTAACTTCTGTAAATATTTTATTTACCAGGGTTAAAGGGTAAATTTTGTAAATAGAGGGAAAATAACATTATAATAATATTAAATTACCCTAACATGTTTTATAATCTTATTTTATGATACATGTTTGACCATAGATATCCTTGGGTTGATTCTTGGACCCCATGAGGGCACTTGTAAGGGAAAATGACATTTTATAAAAATTAATTTAATGATAAGGAAAACATAACATAAACATATATCTTTTAGTAAACCAATATTTGTGTGGTATTTTATATGTTATATTTATGACTATAAATAGTAATTATAAATCTATACCGATTTCCAAAATCATGGTATTTTATATAAAATTTTTAGACATTTAATAAATAAATTTAATTATGACACAATGGTGATGCGGTAATTGCTTCATCAATAAAAGATTCAAATAAAAGATAATAAAAATATTAAAATAAAATTATTTTGAAACTTTTAATATCATACACGAATTTTAGAGATTATAATGACTTTTTATCTTTGAATTAATAAAGGTTTTTTGAAAGAATCATGTTTTTTGTAATATTTAAAAATCCATGATATGAATAGTATCAAAATTAATATAATTCATATTTTAAAATATATAATATTTTATTAAATATTATAAAATTCCAAAAAAATCTAATATTTGTCCAAATAGTTATCATAAGTCTAAAAATTTATTATTTACTCTTTAATTGGATATTTGTTTTGTTTTGGTAACTAGTTTGATTCTCAAAGTGCTAAAGACTTGATAAAATGGTAAGAGTAAAAATGGGTTAAATAAAAACGATAAGGACTAAAAAATATCTAAAACCTATCCAATTATTATTGGATTATTTTATTTCGAATTATATACACCTTATAATAAAATTAAATTAGTTTTTTAAATTTTTAAACCTAAAATAATTTTATAATAAAATTATACTTTAAAAAATTCCTAATGAACCCCTCCTCCCTCTTATAAAAGGTCACCACCTCTAACCCATTACACACATCTGTCAAGCCCATTGTCTCTTCCATACTCTACTCTAATAATCTCTCAACATATCTATCTTACCCCAAGACTCCTTACTTTTGGAATAAGTCAATTAAATAAAACCTTTTAGTTCAAACCAAATGGAGTTACACGATTTAAGGGTAACGTCTTCTCTCAAGTTCTTTTCTTTTAATTTCCTTCTACAACACCCTAAACTCTCTTTATTCCATTATTTTATAAAAACACCAGTATCGTCAATATATAAGGATTTTTTATGATAACGATTCAAACTAAATTTACACACACCTCCATCTAATGGATAAGAACACACTATTCTTGTGGACGACGAACTAGTGCCTCAAGAAACGATGATTGGTCAATTATCTTCTACCACTTCTCATGGTGGCCATTATAATGGAACTGAATTTACATAAGATATATATTATGTTTATGTTCTCTCTATTATTCTTTAATTTTCATTTATATCATAACTTTATGGTTTTAATACTAGTTTAACATGATAATTTCATTTGAGGAAGCGCGGACTAACCCCCCCCCCCCCTCATGGTGATATGACTCATTCATTCCATACATGAAACAAGGATGGCATTAATTAAATTTTGTAACATATATATCATATGATATTATAATAGAATTATAATATACTTATGTATCACTAATTGTTTATTCCATTAAATAATAAATAGAACTGAAAGTAATGTTCATGCGTGCGTACGACTTACCGTCTCCATGAATGGTGCATTTCATTTATTATCTCCAAATGTTATGAAATGTTATAAGTACATTTATATAATGGATATATATGATATCTAAATCATTAATATCATTCTTTTGATAATTCAATTTTGACCACATGGGTAACTTGTAGTTATAAGAAGCTCATTTTTGACTCAAGTGCCAAATATTGACAAAACACCCATTATTAACTTAAATTATAATGTAATTTTTATAACGTGATAATAAGTTATATAAAAGGAATAATAAAATTTATTTTTTTAATAAATTATAAAATAATTTTATTTTATTATTCAGGATATTAAAGAACAAATAAGTCAAGTCGAACATGAGGTAAGGGTGTTCGTCTCAATCTCCTTTAATTGAGGAAAACATTGATTTATACACGAGTTTATTTTATATGGTGTAGAAACCATTTTAATTTTCATTTCCTTCAAAGGGAATCTTTTTTCTATGTACCATTTTACTAAATGACAAAGGGAATGTTTCTTTTTAATGTATGTGGTGATAATGACCTATCTTCCACTGCGAGCATTATTTTATATTTGGATTCCTTAATAAGCATTAATGTTTTTAAAAGGAAAATAAATACCATATACTCTTTTTAAGTATATTGGTATTGAAAATGGTTTTCTGAATGGATTGATTAAACTTGTATATTAAAATGATATATTCTGATTGCAATGTGGAAATGATATTTTTCCTTTACGCTTGTGTTATATGTTATGAGTATGTTATGGTTCCTGGAAATTGTTTACGTATACAGGTGGTTCTATGATAACATTAGAGTGGGTGAGGCCGATATAGATCTCCAATGCATTGGGTAATGTGATGGAGATAAACATTAATGTTTCTACTAAGATATTTAGGTAATATATTGTGATGGGTATTCCAAACGTAACTCCCTACGTAGCTATGAAAGCTACAACGTAAGTATGTTATGGATGAAACATGTTACCTTTATGATCTATGATTTCCATGAGTTATTCATAAATCTTATTATTTTGTGTGGTATGTTAAATATTGAAAAGTATTATATAATTTATTTTTATGTATTGATTAACTAATGTTTTTTTCCTTGTTTTATAGACCTTTTTGAGATTTTTATGCCCATACCATGTTTTGGAATGATTTTCATAGGGTTTAAGGAAGGGTATGAAAAATTAAGAATTCAAGAAGATTTATATCAAGAAAGGAATTCTTATTTTTTTATGATTTTTTATTTTTTGAAAAAATTGGATACTGAGTTGAAGTGTCTACTTTGTAATATTTGAGATGTAATGTAATAGTTATGGCCTAATTCTATAAAACTCTAAACCTAAAAATATCCTCATCGTTAATTATTAACAAAAATCAAGATTATGAAATGTTTAAAGTTGGGTCCTTGTAATTATTACATCCAGAAGAATCATATTTTAGTATTTCATATCATTTTTGAATTGGTAGTGTAGATGGATTTTTGGTCAAACCATTATTTATATGATTACTTATTCTCATATATTCAAATTTTCTTCCCCTAGATTGGTGTTTATTTATAGAAATGACTTATTATACTAGAAATATTATGCTTTGTGGCCTTATGTTTCACGACAATAGAAAAAATAACTGAGCATTAAACTTACACCTCGATATGAATTATGTGTAGACACTTATTTTTGTTTCATTTCATCAAAAAGAGTCTTCTTTTTCATAGGGGATATTTTTTTGTTCAAATTTTTATTTCTCCCTTTGATATATGACAGAATACCTTACTTCTTTTTTTAGTTCAACTAGTTTAATATTTTTTCCCACATACACTATTAAAAATAATAGATTTTCTTTTGATATTGATTAGGTGTAGTTATATATTTCCTTGTAAGATCATTTATTTCCCTAGAATTTAAATATTCGCCTTTAAAAATAATGTAATTAATGAAATATTATTTAATTATCATGACTATATATTTTCTCCCCCTAGATTCATGTCTTTTTTTTATTTTCACTAATTACCTTGTTAAAAAAATAATCCACTATCATGTGACTATACTTTAAGAAACACCAACAATAGCCTATGCATCTATTTCTATTCTATTTTTGGTGTAGCCTATCTAGATTTCAAAGATTTTGAAACATTATATTTTTTAGAGAACCACCACTATTTTAGAAACCAATTGGGGAACAACTCTTTATAAATATTTTCTCAATTTCCCTTGATATAGTGGGGTTTTGACTATTTTTCACCATCCATACTTTCTCATTGTTTGGTTTAAAATATATATCAGCAAAAGAAACAACATTAGTACATAAAATAGTATTTTAATTTTGTGATGTTTTCTTCTTTGTGGATATTTCCTTTTGATTAGAGAATGAACTCATTTAATTCATAGATTTGTGGTCCACAGTACACACCTCTATAGAAGCATATGTTTTTAGATCAATTTGGGAACATTTATCTTTTGGTGATTCTTTATTCTTGAATATAACCTCCAACTCTAAACACTTCATACCAAGAAACATCTATTCATTCTCAATTGATCTTAACATATCTTTCCAACCCCCTTTTATCTTATTTATTTTTTATTCATGAAAGTTCATTGAATATTTTGAGAAATTATCAAGCTCCTGGAGATTGTTTTCTTTATCCACAAATTGAGAAAATTTGAAAAATATGGAAATATGTTGTTAATTATTAAGTGCCTGGAAAGATTCCAAAACCACTTCTTCAAAGAAATGTTTATAAAAAAGATTTATTTTTAATTCTAAAATAGCTTCATCATATCTATTATTCCAATGATAAATTATTTCATCCTTTAATTTCATATGTTTTTTAGAGTGTTGGATATTGAAATCTATTTTTCCAATTATTCTTCTATGGATATAGTATCTTCTTCTAGTTTTATATTTTCATTTTAAGGATCCTTAAATCCTACAACAATAAAATTAACAAATTATTTTCTAAATTTCATCAGATATTATTTTGAATTAAAAATAATGGACACTAAGTGATATATAATCATCAAAACATGAATAGGATTCTTCTAAATAATTATAATCTATATAATTATTAATATATATACCACTTTGATTAATATTAGTTATTGGTTCCACCAACATTACTATAAGATTCTTCTTCTACTTCCTTTCTTGTCATTTCATTCTATTATTATGTGTATTGGATGAAATATCCAGATTGTTTTCCATATTATTGAATTCCTTTTTATTCATTTACGAAATATTACTCATCTCATAAAGTCTATAATAAATAAAATCTCATATGTGTATTATTAGTGAATATTCCCTCTGCGACCATGTGTAGTGCCCTATGCCTGATTATGCACTAAGAGGGGGCAGTGAATCAGTGGTTTACTTTTATTTGTTATTTTCTTTTTAATTAAATATAATGAACTTTCTATTATTATTAATCCACTCGATGATATATAATAATATCAACTCATATATAGTAATGATACGAGAGATCAAAACACTTGTTATTTACAAGTTTCAGTGCAATGACCTACTCCATTCTATGTTGGCTAGACCCCCAGACAAGGCCTCTCCACTATAATAATATTATTAATTATAGTGATTTAGTAATCAAATAGTTATAAACACTTGTAGTTGATCCTCAAGGTGATCTTAGTCATACCCGCATAAATCAAACTATTCTTCCTCAGTTAGTTATACCCCCCAATCATCTTCTTATCCTCGACATGTTATTCCTGCTACACTTGAGACTCTTCAGGAACCAATTACACCCCCAGTCACAATATCATGATTCCAATATATATAAGATCCAATAAAATATAGGATTATATCTTGATGTTGTTTCATGTGCTTTATGGTTCATGATTTCTGGTATACACATAATGTACCTTCAACAACCATTGACCAGGTCTTTCAGTCTTGCTCAGAAATTCAGATCACATGTATATGATATATTTTCTTAGTGAAACACTACTTGGGAAATTATTACTTATATATGATGAATTCATAATCTCACTTTAGTTGTGAAATTGTTGCACCCAAGTTATTCTGTATTGTTTTATACAATATAAGACTTTCACAATCTCAATTCACTCTCTTTTGGAATTCTCTACATGAAACACAAGAACATATGATTTATGGATTTATTATTTTATATTATTTTGTTCACTATTTTACCAAGATCATAACTACATTTAAGTGAACATGAATCAGGTATCTCAATTTTTTATAAATTCATGGATTCATGCAAGCATGCATTCACTATTTATCTTTGAGATAATTTCAATCCCCTTCATGAAAGTTATATAAATGCACTGCCTTATTTTCTTTATGCACTCACCTCCATCATGTAAGCCCCTATAACACGGAACCAATTTAATTCTTGGTACTAAAAATAGTATAATTATATATCTTGTATTCTTTAAATATATGAATGTTGGCATAGGTTGTGTCTCAACCTTCTTCACATAAATGGTATATGTGAATATCAATGAGTTCGCACAAACTAGGAAGGGATTTATAGAACAAGTTTTTTGTGAATCTCTTTGTTGTATATTTGTGTCTTTTGGGAACCCTTTAGTGTAAGTATTTCAAATAGATTCCATGAGATCTTTTTATTATTCTTTCAAGAAGTTTACTTAGTGAAAATCCTCATCTCTAAAAAGATGGTTTCATAGTAGTTTTTTACTTCAAAAAAATCACGAGCCTCTCAAAATGGATGAAAATATCCCTGGATTGGTTTAAATATATTTATAGGTATAGAACAACATCTTCTCACTTCCTTAGCCTCAAAAAATAATTCCATGTAAATCAAAACTTGAATTCCTAAATATCTTGACATTCAAATTTTTGAACATGACATTCCCTTATTTTAATCATCATGATGCTGGAAATGCAGGCTACATTTCTTATTCTACAAAAACTTATTCCCAAACTCATTTGAATGCTCATTATTTTATGATCATAATTATTTTTAATACTCAAACACATCCTATATGAATTACATATTTTATCTTCATATCAACATTAATAGTATCATTTTCTTCAATACTATACATGAATGAAAGATGAATGTTTCAAGCATAAATATTCTTCATCACATCATCTGATCATCAAAACATAAGACCATCCATGGGGTCTAAGTGTTGGATCCTCATTGGTTAGTCCAAGAAATCATTCATGAACACTTATAGTGATGATAGAGGTATAAGTCAACATTGATCCACATTTGTAATGCATAGAATGCATTAGAAAGTTTGGACTCATCTCATCGAATGAAAACAATATATCTGTAACATTTTAATTACAGATGAATAATAATTACTACCAAGTATCTCACTTAGAACTCATGTATAGTGGAGTGATTCATTATAAAAAATATCATACTATTATCAATTCAATTTGGATTCAGGGATCAAAACCGACAAAATAATGTACACAACACATTGGGTGGGCTGACCCTGCTTTACGCTTTTTAATCCACTGCATTTGGGCATAATGCATCCACCATTTCTTCAAATGACTCTTCATGGGAACTATGAAAGCACTGCCACCATGAGATTCCCTTTGTGGTGTGGTTCTATGATGTGGTATGTGTTTGATTGAGCTGGTCCCTTCGCCATGTTTTTTTATAAGTCCCACTATATGAAATCTCATGACATCAACGCTTATAGCTGGATTCAAGGTTCAACAACCATAATACAATGCACACACAACATGTGGTGGGTTAAACCCTACTAACACCTTTGTGCTCCACCACGTTTTGGCATAATCCATCCACCATTTCATCAAATAACTCTCTATGGTCCTTATGAAAACTCAATCTCCATGAGAGCCCTTATGGGATGGTTTTACAATGTGGTAGAGGCCTCCTCCAACATGTGTAGGATTGAAATTTTAAATTTTCTATATTTTTGGTATAAGGCACACTAAAAATACTTAGATTATATTATCACTATAGGATAAAATTCTAATCCCTCCATAAATATTATTCATTTAAAATGTAAATACATTTTACTTTGCCTTCTTTCAATTCATATTCTTCTACAAACATTATTTTAGACAATGTATCATCCTTGTTGACACATGTATTTGAAATTGAGATATGAACAATAATCATCATAATTATATGTAGAATTATTCATGGATGAAATTCAATTTTATTAAATGAATTTAAAAAAATATCTAAGAATAACCACTTTTTTCAACTATCCAAACACAAATCGACAAATGATTGAAATTATGAAATATTTGGGTTCAAAAATATACCCATTTGTACTTTTTTTGAATGTCTCTTCGCATATTTAAAAGTTAATATTTTCACTAAAAACAATTTCCCCCTTTTTGAAAATCAAATGAGAAGAGTATTTGGGGTATTCTCATAACTTCTTATACCCTTTGTGGAAATTTAGGATTCTCTTCCCCTTTATAATGGGAATAATTATACCACTTGGTTTTAATAGAAAAGTTCCTTTTGTTTGTCAGATCTAAGTCCAAATGGGCTGACCCAATTTAAAAAATAATATTGATAGAACCGAGGAATTTGATGATTCTCGTAAACATCACTTCATGTGATATCATGATTAGAATTTATTATTACTAAACATATGAATTATTATGACATGAAATATATAATCATACACACACTTTAACAAACAATTCATAAATATTAGTTCAAAGATAAATTCATATCCCCCAATCTCTAATCAATTAATAAACCAATAGTTCACCCTCAATTTATATTATTAATAAAATTAATAATGAGGGATGAGAGTATGATTAGAATACCTCAATTTTGAGGACTGAAAAATATGAAAAATTTCTAGATTCATTGGAATGTAGTAGAATGATATATTATTCTCAAGGTTTATCCCCCTTATGGGATGCATTAATTTCCTTTAACTCCCTACATTTCAATACAAACACACACACACACACACACACATATATGTATATATGAATTAGGAGGAAACTTATTTTTCTTAAAGAGAAACATTTATACTGATAACTACCACTCACCCTATTTCATTCATTTCTCCTAATCATAGTCAAATTCTAATCAACCTTTCATGGAGTAAATTTTTAATAAAACTAACCACCCTTAAATGCAGTCCTCTTCTTAATCCCGATATTATATAAATTATAACTCATGTCTTAACAATATTGAGGGGTGGTACCTCAATAAATTAATGAAAAATGTTAAAATCTAATTATGTTTAACACACATAGTTATCCCATTTTAGGATACACAAGGTTGTAAATTCTAAATGAATGATCCCTAACATCGGATATTTTATTTTAGAAAAAGTTTAAATGACCACATAATACATATCCCTAAAATACACAATGATAAATCACAATAAGAATATTTTATTATGAAAATGTTTCTCATTTACTAAAATCATAGAAATCCCAATAAGTGATAATTTGTTTCATGAAATACTAGCAATGCCTCTAATCATATATAATGAAATTTAAATATATTGAATCCTAGTATGATGAAAAATATTCAGCGATTAGAGATAATGGTTTTGATGAACATATGATATCTCTATAAGATTACTCTTAAAAAAGAATATCCCCATATAAAAAGAATTATTATATATAATATCAGGTGAATACCACCATGAAAATATTTCTAAATATGCAGGGTTTCAAAATCATACTAGATTTTTCATTTTTTTCAATCAATAACTGAATGTATTTCATATACATATCACTATGAAATTTAAAACACCTATGAATAGTTTATGATTTTGATAGTACTAACTCAATAGATTCCCCACTAGAGTGGAAATGGTGAATCTATGGCTTTTAATATTTTCCATGGCATGGTATATGAATTTGGACACTTTAGTTTTTGTAGAAATACCATGATATTGTTACATAGTTTTCTAGGTGAATTTTTGTTGTAGGTTCAAATATATAGTGAGTACAAATGAAAAGGGATTTAGATGGGGATTCTTATTTTGTATACAAATAAATATTATCTGATCATTGGGTTTATAGTTTTAGTGGTAGTAATTATGGTTTTAGAAGTTGAAGGAATCAACTTTATAATAGTTTTTAGGGGTTGGGGTTTAAAATATATTTGTGGGATTATCGAAATAATGAGTCTGAATTTAAATAGGGACTATGTATTGATTATGGTTTATATTTAGTGGATAAACTTATTTAATTAACGATGGAGGGGAATAAATATGAGGGTTAATTTATTATTTCATTCTTATTTGTGGAACCTAAAAGATTAATTGGAGGTCAATAATAAAAAATGGGTTCCAAAAAAAAATTATACGCAGGAGTAGACCACTCTAAGACCAAAAACGGTATTAAGGATTTTTTGAGACTATCACTTTGTTTAAATGGGTTAATTATTTGAAATAAGGGGTCTATGTTGGGCTTCATAGAGGGACCATGTTTTTTGTGTAAATTTCAATGATATGGCCATAAGATCCTAGTGTATTGGGTCTATGGTCAAGGTGAAATGGGGTCAAAGGGAGTTTCCATTATATAATAATGTTTATTTTTATGGGACTAGTTTCATCCCATAAAGATTTATAAAATAATGACCTTTTTATTATTCTTGTATGAATGAGTAAATTTGAATCATTTAGGGGAACAAGAAATAAAAATTTTAGATATTAAGAATGGTTAAATAGTTGGGATTTGATAAGCCATTTAGACACATGAAAATGGAATGAGAAAGTGTGCTAAAAGATTACATGTTTCTAAGTTAAAAGATATGGTATTGGCATATCTAAAATAGATTGTATAGTTGGTATAACCATTATTTTAATTTATGTATTTGTGAAAAAATGATATCTAGAAGGACCATGACATGGTGGTGGCTATGGGACGTCAAAATTCCTATAATCTATGGCATGGGTGGTTTTTGACTTGTTAAATCCATGGTGGTGAATTTTGATTCGTATTTAATGACATTATCTAATTGTTAATGTGGGTGGGTCTTTTCATTTATTATAGGTGATATAAAATAAAATGGATTAATGAGTATTATTGGTTCAAATGAATATTATTGAAATTGGGGTATCTATGCTTACATGGGTATAATTCATCATGTTGTAAATATTTTCAAAGGTAAACATCTAGATAAATCAATAAAATTGACATAGAAATGGTTTTTTCATTCACTAGTAGAGAACCATATGGTCCATGATATCATCATGATCATAACACATCATAGTTATTAGTTAAAAAAACAAATTTCAATTCCCTCTTTCCTCCCTTCAGGACTTCTGTAAATAATTTAAATTTACACTGTTGTGATTTTTAGAAGATTTCATTTCCTAGTGTTTTTATCAGGATTATTTTATGATTTTCAAAACAAATATGGTATTTCTCCTAGATTATGGTTTATCTAATTTCTATAGATAAGTTTACCCTTTATTATTTAGAAAATGTTTATAGAGTGAATTTATCTATCGTGGAAATTTTTCATATAAAAATTAAACTATCTTAATTGACATTGAATGATTATTCATGATCTATTTGTGTCATCATATCTTCATGTAGATATACACTAATCTTATTAAAGGTCCTAGAAAAAAATTATTTCATTTTCCACAAAATAATATTAATGTTGTGTTTAAAAAACTAACTTGTATATGGGTTTCATTTTTCATTATTTGATTAATAGTTTTTGCCACATCATGGTTATCTACATGTAAATAATTTAATTTTAATATAAATATCTTTCAATTACTTCCTTTTCATTCATTTCAAATATTATCAACTTCCCATAATTGTATAACTATGTTTTTATTTTACATAGATTGAAATAGCATATATTCATTAGTTTAATTGATAATTAACATGGATTTCTATAAATGATTCTAAATGGGTTCAAATCACTTAGTGTTTTGAAAGATCTATAGCGTGAAAATAACACATCATTAGGTTTTTAATCTAATTATTTATTTTTTTGTTTAAGGAATTCTCTATAATTTGATTGATGTCATAGTTAGTTAATTCTATATTCCAATATAATTTTGTGTGATAATGCATGAACATATTATAATAAATTTAGATATTCTCAACCCTCCCTCAAAAAGTGATTATTGAATTTATTTTCATGATCACTAATCAATAATTGGGGTACTTTAGTATGAGAAAATATATTCTTTAATAAAAGGAAATCTATATATTAACTATATCCCATGATAAATTTTTTGAATTTTGTTCATCATGATATACAATCCACACAAACAATGATGTATTTGTTTTTTATGTAGATATAAAAGGATTTCATGAAATCGATACAAACCCCATTGAAAAAAAATTCATCATTATTTGGGGTTGAGTCATCTCATTAATCTTCTGAAATTTTCCATTACATTTGTGTTGATTGCATCCTTTCATGAACTATAATTCATTTATCTAGGGTAGTCCAAAATATTTCACATGGAAATATAATTCCCAGTTTTGAATTGGGTACATGGTGTCCCTTAGTTAGAGATTAATAAAATAAATATAGAATATTTTTCCCCATTGACTCAGAAACATATTGTTGATTTAGAATGACACAGTATTTGTTGAATAATAATAAATTATACATAAATTAATGTAATATATCAAAAAATAATTTATTACATTGTTTGTAGATTAAGTGAAGGAATGTTTTCTAATTTTCTATTGAATTTTTAAAGTTATAAAACCATGTAAATATATATATATTTTATAAAACTACTTGTATTTAAATAATCCATCATTAATGTCTAATTCATTATATTCTTCAATAGTCATTAATTTTAATATTTATAATTTTCCCAATAAAACATTCATCAATCCCATTTTCTATATGGTTAATATATCTGTTGGTCAGAGTGGATACTCAAGAGGGGTGTGAATTGAGTTACAATTAAAATTTCTGTTGAAAAGATTTCTCTTAAAATCCACCAATTTAAAAACTAAGTTAAACTGTGGTGAGTTTATACAGATTGTAATTGTTCCATTAGTTTCTCAAAGACTGATTAAGTCATTGTTAGTTTAATCATAATATTAAATTATCTTTTAAAACTAACTTAATGGTTCACAATAAGTACAAACACTTGCTAATTAATCTATTAGAGTAACTTTAAAATAGATTTGTATTTAAAATTAAATAGCAGTGGAAAATAAAGTATGTAATATACTTTAGATTTAATCTATGATGCACAGTAGATAAAACCAAGAGGTTCAGTCTCAAGTTGATACTTAGTCCTCACAAAAAATTTATATAAATTTGATCCACACCCTGGATCAGGGTAAACAACAGTGCAATGACTGTCCAGGTACTAATACCTCTACCATAGTTCTACGTGGGAATAAGAATAATAGCATAGAGGATATCTAGGTCCAACATGACCTCTACCACTATCCATAGTGGAAAAAAAGAGTTATGGAAGGTTTTTTGAGGATTTAGAGATCCTCCAGTTTAGCATAGGAGATAGTGTTAGAATAAAATATACAGAGCACACACATTGGACAAAATGTAAATAAAAGTATCACTAGGATAGTAGATATGAGTTTAAAATGATCTCCTGATTTGAAGGTCAACTCTGGATTCCTTTTGATTTGTCAGAAATGCTTCTGAGTCCTTCTATAGTTTTTGTTTGGAAAATAGAGGGTCATTTTCTTCAAGTTCAGTTTGATCAGCATGAGTGTATGAGTAGCTCGTTGTAGTTCTTCACTCCTTGACTGAAGTCCAGTTTGTGTAATGTTCTTGTATGAATCTCTCCATGTATGTCCAGTGTTCTTCAAGTATGGATGTATTATATCTATATTCACACCTTTACAACACTCTTTTTCCCTTTTTGTGCTTCTCTATGTGTCCGGCCTTTGTCCTTTCTTATATAGCTTTTAGCTCGGGAATTGGGGATGATTACCTTTTTACAGGTACAAGGTACGGTTCCCTGACATGCCAAAAACTATCATTAAATAACATTAATTACATTAAAATCAACAAATATGACCATTTCTTAATAAATAAATAATATTGACAAAAGTAGATTTTAGGAATCAATGAATAGTAAGTCTTTCATCTGTGTATTTCTGTCGGTAGATATGTAACGGTGGACTTTGTATAGCAGTGAGCTCCTATCGGTAGCTCTTTTTCCTTGTACCCGAAGATCCTTGTGTCAGTAGCTGTTACTCTGTATATCAGTAATTCTTTGTACCGGTGACTCCTTCTATCGGTAGATTTGTTCTATTAGTAGCTCTCTTTTCTATTAGTGATTGTCTGTATAGGTAACTACTCTTATCGGTAGAATTTTTATTAGTAGCTCTGCTTCAATCGGTAGACTCGTTATGTACCAGTGATTATGTGTCTTCCTGTATACTTATGCATACCGGCAGACTTGTTCTATCAGTAGCTCAGCTTCTATTGGTAGTTGTCTGTATTGGTGGACTTGATCTATCTGTGACATGTGCTTTTCGGTGGACTTATACATACAAGTAGCTCTACGTATTGGTGACCTTTTCTTATTGGTGACTATGTCTATTCGTATACTATGTACCGATAGATCTATATAAGTAACTCTAAGCCTATCAGTGACTTAACACATGAAAAAAAAATCCGATTGAGTTATAAGTATTTCAAAATTCTTATAAGCATGGCTAAAAATTGATTAACATATTTCAAAGAAAATTTTAATATTATTATCAACTTGATAATATAATTTCATAGATTGAAAGAATTAATATATATATAAACATTATTTTGGATTGTTAAAGTATGTGAAAGCTTAATTGGGATTATCAAAATAGGTGAGGTCAACAATCTCCCCCTTTTTGATAATGACAACTTATAATATTATAATCCTAAAATAATTAGTAATGTTTCAGAGGATAGTGCATTAGAACAAATTGTATCAGAGAAAACAATTTATTATAAAACATATATAGCAAAGATAAAATATAAAACAAATGGATCACAGGAAAAATGAACTAATATCATAAAAGATAGTATTTCCCCCCCATAGACATAAAAGATATTATTTCTCCCCAGATATGATTCCCTTAGATAATATTTATCCCCCTTTGTGATAATCAAAAAGTGGGACAAGAAGGAAATACATGGGAAGAGGAGTAATAGAGAGTAAAAGAAATTAAGATCATATATATTTTTTTGGAGCAAACAGATACAAAGAAATACATAAATAAAAAAAATACACGTGATTCCAATAAAAAATCCTAGCCACTAATCAATCCAAATCCTCATCATGAGATTTTATTTTCGGATCAGAAGTGGATTCAGGTGTGGTAGATGTAGGAGAAGGATTAATACCACCATAAATGATCAGAGGTGGCTGAGCCACTGAAACCATTCCTGGTCTATACTGTGTAGCTCTCTGAGTGATCATAGGAGTAAGGCTTCGGATAGCTTGGTTTGGAGTCATCTGAATAGGAGAAGTATTAGGGGAAGATGTAGGTAAAGATAGAGGTATAATCATTGGTCGAGCATCAACAATCAAGAAAGGCAGAAATAGATTATTTAAATCCATAATGATTCCTCCTCCTATTTCCATAGCATAAATGAAATCATCCTTGTTTTCCATGAATTTTTCCAGTGTAGAGGTCAACTCTCTGAGTTTTCTAACTTGCTCTCTGAAGGCATGATTGACTGATGGTAACATCATGTTCTGTAACAGAAGTTTGAAATGGTTGTTGAGATGATTCTTGGTATAAATCCTTTGGAAATAATATTCTTCCTTGTCTTTAACCACTTTTTGAGAAGAAAAGCTTCTCTCATATAGTCTTGAAAAATCTTCATGATATCTATAGTGGTATATCTAGTAGAAGTGACCACTTTGGTCAGATCAGATGATTCCACAGAGCCACTGGTTGATGCTGAACCAAACTCCTCCTCCATCCAAGCTCTAATCTGATCCAAATCCACTAAAGGTCTGGAAGCAAGAGAACCAATAGATAAGGTCATAGTTTACATGAAACTCTTAGTTATCCCACTAATATGATTTTTCACTTCAGTATATTGGGCACCGATATGATTCTCCATAGACTTTTTAACGACTTCAAAAACTGAAACCATCTGGCTCACCACACATTTCACATAGGCCAAATCCTTGTCTACTTGAGATTTTGAACTCATATAGGATTCCAGAGAGACAACTGATTTATTTAGAACTTCAACATCCTTTTCCAAACTAATCAACTGATAATGGAATGCTGTGACATCATCTATTATCTCTACCACAAAGGTTGACACATTAAAACCAAGAGAGAGTTCAAAAGAATTTTTCAAACTGCTAATCTCTTCAAAAAAGAAATTATTTAAATAAGTAATACAAACACTCGAAATATCTTTCATCTCACCCTTTAAAGATGCTAAGTCATCCCTGGTGATCATACCCGCAGGTGCAACCACAACAAGTGCTCTTTCAGACACTATACTTTCCACAGATTCATTCATAATCAATTGAATAGATGACACCAATGAAGCTTCCATTTTACTTATTCATCCACAAAACTGATTTTAAGATCAGACTTTAGCTTATCCAGATCATGTATTCTGACCATATCTTTAGGTAATATCTCAGACTGTATATCATAATTGATTTTTTTCTCTAAAGGGATGTCTCATTATCAGAATCTGGATAATCTAATCCACAAAATAAAAACCATGGGTCCTCTTCCCAGTCTTCTAACTCAACATCCACTGAAACACTATCAAACGTGGTTGGATGCTCCCCCTAAACTGGTACATTCTCTTGTACAGCAACAATACCTTTACCTACTTGTTCTTCCTCATCAGAATACTTCATAACCATCTCCATTTCTGCAACAAGATAAGGTTCCTCAGGAATAGGTAAATGTCTATCAACTTCATCAAATTCCTCAGCAGGCATTAGGGAACGTTTAGTGGACTAAGGATCAATCTGATAGAAATAGATGCTTCACTTGCATGGTCTTCTTCTTCATCTTCTCTAAAAGCCTCCCCTTGATTTTCTTTCTATTGGTCTTCCTCATCCATAGGTTCCTCTTTATTAATTATTCCCAAAATAGTTTTTGTACTACGTAGGCTCAAAGAAGCACACTCCTTTTCTTGTGATACAATTTCAGGAGTTGGGCTAGGAGGCAAGTCTGGATCTCCTCCAACTGCTGCAGAGGAATCTTCCTCTTCTAAATCATCACAATACTGTGGCTCTTCTTCATTAGGTCCCAGACCTGGATCCCTCACATCATTAGGTCTTGAAGGATTATCCACATGATTGATCTTTTCAAATAACCTTTTTTCATCAGTAACCCACTCTCTTTTCCATGGGTTCTAGTTTATATTCATGTATTTACATACAGTTTTTATGATACAAAGTTGTTTCTTACCACTATTGTCTCATCCTGAGACTCAGCTACTCCTTTCACCTTAATAATTACTGAGATAAACTTGGAAAAGAATAAGGAATTGGTCTTTGATTTTGGCCTGGTCATATCCTCAATTTGAATCATTAGTAGCCTGCACAGATTCACTTTCACACCATGTCTCAAGAGATGTAGCATATAGATATATATTTTTCTCAAATTTACAAAGTCCCCCATCCTTGGAATTAAGACATGCTGAACAAACATGAAAAAAAATCTGTTATATCCATCCATTTCAGAAGCCACCACATGTCATTGCTTGCCACTACAGGTGAGCTCCTCTAAGGAAGCCTCATTATCTAATATGTCACTTGTAGGTGGTACTGATTTTGAGAAATATCCAGAAACACCTTCGTGTGGAACCTTTAGGCATTCATCCCACTCAATAGAAGAAAAATATATCTCCTTTTCATTTACCCATGAAACCATTCTGTTTTCTTCACCAAATTTCTCAAAACAAACAAACTCATAGAACTGTTTCACCAGTTTCAGAGAGTAGGTTCCATTGTTGTTCGAAAAGCATTCTAACCAATTCTGATATTTCAAAACCTCTAGAACTAATGATTTACTAGACAACATCCATTCCACGCATAACTCTTTTTCGATCACAATAACTATATTTTTTACATGTGGGTTAACTGGTTGCCTCCCCCACATTGTTCTATTAACACTGCTACTTTCTTCTGGGTCTGTCTTCTGCTTCTTTGCATTTGGCTCATCAAAGTCATCTATGACAGTAGGCATTTTGGATTTTTCCATTTCTGGTTCGAGGAACGTAGGGTTTTCATGAGATTCAGGAGCTCAGGATTGAGGGAAAATGGTTTGAGGTGGATCTAAAAGTAATTAAGATTAGTTTTATCATTTAGGAATCATAAAATAAATAATTAAATTATAAAAAGTAATGTATAAATGATACAGATTCAGGCGGCAGACAGAAGTTTAAAACAACGCATACTTATTGGTAGGGTATATTGGTGAGAATTCCTATTTGGTGAGGTCCACTAATCAGTGAGGTATATCGGTGAGGTTTCATATCGGTGAGGTATATCGATGAGGTTTCATACCGTTGAGGTATATTGGTGAGGTTTCATACCGGTGAGGTATATCTGCGAGGTTTCATACCAGTGAGGTATATCGGTGAGGTTTCATATCGGTGAGGTATATCGGTGATCTATCATTCCTAACTCATGTCTAATGTAACTTAACAAATCTGAACTTAATGGTTTGGTGAAAATGTCAGCTAATTGATGTTCTGTACCTATAAATTCAAGAGTGATATCACCTTTTTGGTAGTGATCTCTCATGAAATGGTTCCTTACATCAATGTGTATAGTCCTAGAGTGTGACACAAGGTTCTTTGAAATATTAATTTCTCTCGTGTTATCATAGTTAATAGTTACATATTTAAAATCACATCTGTAGTCCAAAAGAGTGTGTTTCATCCACAAATTTTTTGCAGAGCAACTATCAGTAGCTATATACTCTACTTCATCAGTAGACAAAGCTACAGAATTGTGTTTCTTACTACACCAAGATACTAAGGATTTTCCAAATAAATGACTTGCCCCAGATGTGTTTTCTCTATCCAACATGCAACCAGAAAAGTCATCATCTGAATAACTCAATAATTCACAAGATTGTCCTTTCGGATAAAACAAACCCAAATTTCAAGTATGTTTTAGATAATTAAAAATTATTTTAACAGCAAGAAAATGTGATTCTTTAGGATTATCATGCAATCTTTCACACATACACACACTAAACATGATATCTAGTTGACTATCAGTATGGTAAATTAAGCTTCCAATAATACCTCTATAGTTGGTTTGGTCCACTGGTTTCCCAGTTTCATCTGCATCCAATTTACAGACAGTACTCATAGGTGTATCACTTTCCTTAATACTATCTAAACCAAAATGTTTTAAAATATCTTTTGTATATTTACTTTTATTCAAAATAATACCATTTTTATTTTGAAAAACTTGAAATCTAAGAAAATATTTTAGTTCACCCATAAAACTCATTTCAAATTTATTTTTCATACTCTTTGAAAAATCAGTACATAAAGAAAGTTTAGAAGATCCCGAAATAATATCATCAACATAGATTTTTACTATCAAAACATCTTTAGAAATTCATTTAATAAAAAGAGTTAGATCAGCAATCCCTATAGAAATTCCTTTTGAAATAAGAAAATTACTAAGACTATCATACCAAGCTCTTGGAGCTTGTTTCAGACCATATAAATCTTTAGATAGTTAGAACACTTGATTTGAAAAATGAGTATTAGTAAATCCAGGTGGTTTTTAAACAAAAACATCGTCTATTATAAAACCATTTAGAAAAGAAGTTTTAACATCCATTTGATATAACTTGAAATTCAGATGAGTAGCATAGGCAAGTAGGATCCTAATAGCTTCTTATGTAGCTACATGGGAAAAGGTTTCCTCATTGTCTATTCATTCCTCTTGACTATATCCTTGTGAAACTAACATAGCTTTGTTTCTAACTATATTTCCGGACTCATCAACATTGTTTCTAAAAACCCATTTACTGCCTATGGTCAAAGTTTCCTTAGGTCTGTCAACTAATTCACAGAAATTGATTCTTTAAAATTGATTTAATTCTTCTGGCATATCTACTACCCAAAACTCATCATTAATTGCATCATTGACATTTTTAGGTTCTAACTATGAAATAAAGGCTTGATGTTCAACATGGTTTCTTAGAGAAGCTCTAGTATGTTCCCTCTATCAAGATTAACAACAACAACATCTAAAGGATGATTCGTTAGAATACTAGCTAATCTAGTAAAGTTGGACAAGAAATTCTAGGCTCTTCTCTAAGTTCAGATTCTATAGAAGTAGATTCTGGAATATGCCCTGAACTGGATGTCTTTACAATAGGCAGATTGGTTTTATCATTAAGGTCCAGAACAGAAAAATCTTCTTCATGATTTTCAAGAGAATACTTTGGTTCATGTGGATCAGTTTCATCAAACTTGATATGAATAGATACTTCCAAACATTTGGTTATTTTATTAAAGACTCTATAGGATTTTCTAGTTAAAGAATAACCATGAAAATTTCCATCATCAATTTTGGATGCAAACTTGTCAATATTATCCTTTGTATTGAGAATAAAGACTTTTGAACCAAAAAATCTAACGTAAATAACCATAGGTTTCCTATTATTCCACAAATCATTAAGGGTATTCTTGAGAATGGGTCTAATCATTACTCTATTGATAATATAACAAGTTGTGTTTACAGATTCATCCCAAAAATAAACAGGTAGGTCATATTCATTAAGCATGGTTCTTGAAATTTATTGAAGGGTTCTATTTCTTCTTTCTACAACAACATTCTACTGAGGTGTCCTAGGTGCAGAAAAGTTGTGACTATAGCCATTATGTGAGTAGTAAGATTCAAACTCATGATTTTCAAACTCACGACCATGGTCACTTCTCAGGGTCTTATTCTTAAGTCCACTAAGTTTTTCTATAGGCTTGGAGTATTTAATAAATTAAGAACAAGCTTCACTTTTGTGATCTAGGAAGTATACCAAAGTATATCTAGAAAAGTCATCTACTAAGACATAAACATAGTGCTTCCCATTTAAACAAGAAACTATAGAAGGTCTAAACAAATCCATGCGAACCAACTCAAGAGGTTGAGAAGTTGAAACTTATTTCATTGATTTAAAAGAAACATTATGTTGCTTTCCCTTTTGATAGGGATTAAAAAATTTATCAGCTGGGAACACGAGTTTAGGTAGTTCACTAACTAAGTTCTACTTAGTCAATTTTCTAGGTGAATGAACATTGAAATATACTAATATTTTGTTCCAAATCCAAGACTCTTTATGAAAATCATTTAATCAAGTAAAGTTTTGTTTAGCTAAAGAATTCAAATCAACAGCATAAACATTTTCATTACTCAAAGCAGAAAATACTAAAAGATTTTTGGAATTAAAAACATTACATGAATCATTTTCAAATTTAACATTGAAACCATCATCACATAATTGAGAAATAATTAACAGATTATATTTAATTCCATCAACAACAACAATTTCGAAATCAAAACTGAATCAGTGTTACCAATATAGCCTAGGCCAATGATTTTTTCCTTTAGAATTATCACCAAAGGTGACATGGCCTCCATCAACTTTGATTAAATTCTTGAAGCATGAGTAATCTCCAATCATATTCCTTGAACTTCCACTGTCCAAGTACTATACCTTATTATGAGAACTCTTTAAGTAATTTTCCTACAAAATAGTTTTTGATGGAAAATGATTTTGGTACCCAGATTTTCATGGGTCCAAATAGGTTAGAAACCAAAGATTTAGGGACCCAGATTTGTGTTATGGGTCTCAAATAACATAAAAAATCAATAGATTTAGAAAAATAAACTTTATTTTATCTATAACCATATGCATAACTAGTTGAAGCATATGAATTTCCAGAAGTAGAACTTGCAGCATTCATTCCATATTTTGGAATAAATCTAGTCTTAGTAATATGTCTCTTTCCAGGCTGATAGCCTATACCAGCGGTATAATTTAGTGCCACTTGTTTTCCTAAAATTTGTGTAATAGTATATTTTACATTTGTGATTTTTTCTATGTCCTTCCTTAATTTCTCATTAGGCAATTTTAGTTCAGTATTTTCATTAGGTAATTGAGAATTCTTTTCCTTTTCTATATCAAGGGAAGATTTGACAGAGCTGGTTAAAGCATGTTGTTTCATTAATGCTTTATACTTGTCCTTCAATTCATTACAGGTTTCTTCTAACATATTACAATATTCAAATAATTCTTCACTAGAAATATTTTCAAATTTAGAATCAGAATCAACTCTAGAATAATATGAATTTAAAGCAGGAGTATCCAATGTTACCTCATATGTGTTTCTCATTAAAAACATGTTAGATTTTTGAGATTTTTCATCGTGAGTAGAATCAATATCAGTTGAACTGTCATCTGAAGCACTCCAAGTTTCTTTCATAGCTTTTTTATAATTGTTTTCCTTGTATTCATGTTTCTTTTTGAACTTCAATTTTGGACAGTCTACTTTCACATATCCTTTCCTTTTGCATTCATAGCAGACAATTTCATCACTTTTATCAGGATTCTTCCAGTCCTTCTTCCAATGACCTTTTTTTCATATTTTCCTTTGTAATTTTATTTTATGATGAATTTATTCTTCCTTTACAACTTCTTGAATCTTCTAGATATCTGAGCCATCTCAGCATCACTACCTGATGCACTCTCATCACTGCTTAAACTATCACGTTCACTTTTAATTTTTTTTCCTTTTTCATTACTATTTCAAGCAGATGTCTTGAAGGATACTGACTTCTTCCTCGGTTCATCATCATCATCTTTTTTTACCTTCAGCTTTTCCTCATACATCATTAGCTTACCAATTAATTTTTTAAAACGAAGTTTGCTGATGTCGCATGATTATCTAATGGAAATAGATGTGCCTCTCTATCTTTCTGGAAGACATCTTAATATCCTCATGATCTATTCATTTTCAGGAACAACTTTACCAAGAGAGCTCATAGTGTTGACAATATCATTGAACCTAAGATACATGTAAGAAATGGGTTCATCGGGCTTCATTTTATAATTATCATATTTAATATTATAGGTATTATGCCTCATTACTTTAACATTGGTTGTTCCCTCATGGGAAATAGCCAAGGTGTCCCAAATTTCATAATCAGTGTTACAAGAAGATATGCTATTGGATTTTTCATCTCTTAAAGAATATTACAAAGCATTCATTGTTTTATAGTTATTATTATAAGCTGTTTTAGTAGGTTCATCCCAAGTAGTTCTTTCAGTTTCTGGAATCATATATTGAGTCTCTATATCATTCCATATATCAAATCCCATACTCTCTAAATGAATTTTCATTTTAAGCTTCCATTTAGCCTAATTTGTACCATTAATGAAAGGTGGATGGTCGGTAGCAACACCTTCAAGTCTATTGTCCATAATTAGATTTTAGAAAATATATTAATGAGATAAAATTTAGAACTAACATAAATTTAAGATCATTGAGATAAAACTAAAATCACAGTTGAAATACAGAGTGTTTCAAAAACCTTTAATAATAAATAGTCCTCTGATGCCAAATGTAGGTCGGAGTGGATACTCAAGAGGGGGGGTGAATTAAGTTCCAATTAAAATTTCTGTTGAAAATATATCTCTTAGAATCCAAGAATTTAAAAACTAAGTTAAACTGTAATGAATTTATATTGATTATAAATTTTCAATTAGTTTATCAAAGTTTGATTAGGTCTCAGTTAAGATAATAAAAAGATTAAATTAGCATTTGAAACTAACTTTTGGGTTCACAATAAGTAAAAACACTTACTAATTTAACTATCAAAGTAACATTAAAATAGATTTGTATTTAAAATAAAATTGTAGTGGAAAATAAAGTATGTAATATACTTTAGATTTAATCTAATATGTACAACAGATATAACCAAGAGTTTCGATCTCAAGCTAAGAATTAGTCCTCGAAAATAATTTATATAAATTTGATCCACACCCTGGATCAGGGTACACAACAGTGCAAAGACTGTCCAGGTACTAAGACCTCTACCACAATTCTACGTGGGAATAAGAACAATAGCACACAGGCTATCCAGGTCCTACATGACCTCTACCACTATTCACAGTGGAAAAAAAGTGTTATGGAAGGTTTGTGTGAGGATTTAGATATCCTCCAGTTTAGCATAGTAGACAGTGTCAGTATAAAATATATAGAGCACACACACTGGTCAAAATGTAAATAAAAGAATCACTAGGAGAGTAGATATGAGTTTAGAATGCTCTAGTGATTTGAAGTGCAGATCTAGACTCCTTTTGATTTGTGAGAAATTATTCTGAGTCCTTCTATGGTTTTTTTGGAAAACAGAGGGTTGTTTTCTTCAGGTTTAGTTTGATCATCTTGAGTGTATGAGTAGCTCGTTGAAGTTCTTCACTCCTTGAATGAAGTTCGTTTTTTGTTATCTTCTTGTATGAATTGCTTCGTGTATTTCCAGTGTTAATTGAGTATAGATGTAGTCTTTCTATATTCACACCTTTTAACAAACATTTTACATTTTTGTGCATCTTTGTACATCCATCCTTTGTCCTTCCTTATATATCTTTCATCTCAGACAATGGGAATGATTACCTTTTTTTAGGTACGAGGTACGGTTCCCTGACATGCCAAAAACTATCATTAAAAAATATTAATTGTATTAAAATCAATAAATATGACCGTTGCTTAATAAATAAATAATATTGTCATAATTAGATTTTAGGAATCAGTGACCTGTAAGTCTTTTATCAGTGTCTTTCTGTCGATAGATATGTAACGGTGGACTTTGTATAGCAGTGAGTTCCTATCGATAGCTCTTTGTCCTTGTACCGATAGCTCCTTGTGTTGGTTGTTGTTACTCTGTGTATCAATAGTTCTTCTTATCGGTGACTCCGATCGGTAACATTGATATATCAGTAGCTCACTTGTCTATCAGTGACTGTCTATATCGGTAACTACACTTATCAGTAGACTTTGTATTGGTAGCTCTACTTCTATCGGTAGACTCGTTCTATACCAGTGATTAAGTGTATACTAGTAGACTTATGCATACCGGTAGACTTTTTCTATCTATATATCAGCTTCTATTGGTAGATGTCTGTATCAATGGACTTGATATATCAGTGACATGTTCTTACCTGTGGACTTATAAATTCCAGTAGCTCTACGTATCAGTGAACATTGCTTATCAGTGTCTATGTCTATCGGTAGACTAAGTACCGGTAGATCTGTATCAGTAACTATAAGCATATCAGTGACTTAACACTTGAAAAACATATCTGATTGAGTTGGAAGTATTTCAAAATTCATATAACCATAGATAAACATTTATTAACATATTTCAAAGATTATTTTAATATTATTATCAACTTGATAATAGAATGTCATAGATTAAACGAATTAATATATAGATAAACATAATTTGGGATTATTAAAGTATGTGAAATCATATTTGGGATTATCAAAACAGATGAGGTCAACAATATCAATCTATAAAAACAGTATAACACACTTATTCATCTAAAATTTCACATTATTCTTAAAAAAAGACATAATGGGGGAATGATTAGTCTAAAAACATACATTAGAGAGTTAAAAATATGATATAATATAATCCAAATTAAATACCTGTAAAAATATTCATTTTCATTATAGTTTAGTTTATTTGGGATTTATTAACAGTGTGGCCTTCATTGTAAATATGGTAATGATATGATTGACCCATTGTTGCAGGGCAGCTCTGGTAGTTAATATATAAAAATTAAATAATCAATATTGATAGAAACCCAAAACCTAGAGGAAGGGTCTTCATAAGATATTTCTAGGAAATGATGGAACTTATCTATAATACATACACTTTAAAGACACCTAATTTTATTTCCTCTTTAGTTATTTTGATTCCTTTCCTTTTTTGTTTTTGGCAGTTGTTTTTAGGACATTTTTTGTAGTGGGTTTTAGGGTTTTTCACTTTCCATCCCCCTTTGAATTTCAATTATTTTATTTCAATAATAGATCACTGAGTTTCTAAAATCATGGTTCCAGACTGTCTTTGACTAGTTATATTATTTATATAATTAGAAAAAAAAATTAGTAAAATTATTAATTAGATAATCAATAAAATATTATACTATATTAAAGATAACTGATTATATTAATTTAGTTATTAGTTATATATTTTAAAATATAATAACTAATGTATATGTAATTAATTATAATATTCTATATAATTAGTGATTGATAGTATAATAGGACAATTACATCATTCACCATGGAACACAATGCAAGTATGAAAATAATAGTAAACATGCAGGATAGAGGATTTCATCATGTTCCCTTCCCCTTCACATAGACCCTTACCTCCCAATATCCAGTGGTGGAAAAAATAGTGATTAATAATATAATTATCATTAATTGTAATTTAAATTTTTTAAAATAATATTAATGTAAAAATTTATTACCATTTAATAATAGTAACACTACAACTTTTTTATCATGTTAACTATTAATAAAATGCCTTATTTCTAGAAACGTCCGTCTGAAAATTTAAAAAACATATAACATTGATCTTAGTATAAAACTTATGAACAATAAAAAATGTATTACTATTATATGAATCATTTTATCAGATTATTTCATGTTCCACAACATACAGAATAGATAATTTTTATACACGTTTGGTCAATTAATGTGTATACTATGTCCTACTCACCACCTGTATAGACTCTATTGGATCTACCTCCACATTATCTTATTTTTTCGGAAGTGGATCCAAAGTCTTCTCATATATAGAATATATTGAGTGGAAGGAACGTTTTTTCTTTTTAGACCTCTCACCCACATGGAATAAAGATGGATACTATGCAATAGGTATCACCTAGATGGGAAAAAATATTGAATGAAATACACTCAAGTAACTAGTGGGCATTATAGTAAAATTTGAAAAATATATGGGATGGTGAAGCAGAATTACTAGTAGATGCATCATGGACCTATGTAAGGATATCTTGTGCTTGTGGATTGTCTTTGATAATGGGTGAATTACCCTCTAACTTATCATGTTTTACATCCTCCTCATGTCATGAATCATCATGCGGAACATCCATAATAGGATTATCTCACTCTATCACTTCCAAATGAGGCGTATCGCCCACATAATCATCTGACACATTGAATAAAATCCCATGGTAAACATTATCCATTGTAAAAAGATTCATTCATATTTCTCTATGAAAACAGGTTTGGACTAATGCTCCTCCCTCTACTAGATTAGAGATGTGAATTAAGTGAGCGATATGATAATCATATAAAAAAATATGTAGTTAAGTAAAGTTAAATAAAACTAGTGAAAAGTGAAAGAAATATGTATTATTAATTGACAATAACCCAGTATATGTCACATAATATATAATAATAAGGTCATGAATTACATGGGAACATAATCTAACTCAACAAATAGTAGAATGTGTATCTCGAATGCCCCTATTAATCATGAATCATGATGTCTATCCCACATTTCAATATAATATAAATTATTTCACCATCTTTCAACGTATTTTCTCCATAAAATCTTCTGGTAATGAAGTGAACAAAACTAACTGGGTGGTGTCAGGAGTGGATAATAGTAGAAAAAATTCCTTATAAGCTTATCAAAAGGTTTCTACTCAATAATTTGAAAATGAATAAGACGTATAATGAATGAGATGGTGGAAAGAACTAGTGTATAATACAGTAAGAGGATATAGAGGATAGACACAACTTATGGGGTCCATGAAACATAGTGTATCAAAAAATTAATATAAAATTAATAAATGAAATTATGTACAACACACAATATAAATATTAATATATAATTAATAATCACACACTTCATTTGGATGAAGACTTCCCAACATAATTATATAAGTGTAGACATCATGTTTGGTGGTATTTGAATGTCGATGGCTTGAATCCACCTACTAATATTTTTTTTCCAATTATAGTTTAATAATACAAAATTATATATTTGATTTTTACATAAGGAAAATCATACCATCATCCATGTATAATTCCCTAAAAAATGCCTCCAAACAATGGTGTATGTACATGTTGAGTGAAGAATGGGATACACTCTAATATCATCTAGATAATAATAACACATCCTTTAATATATATCTTATTGATTTAATAAGTGTTACATAGAACTCTATATGTATAAGAAATAAATGATAAAACCCATTTATACCACCTTCTATAGTCCAAGCCCTAAAGTAACTATAACGACCCATGCTTTACATACATTGTTATTACTTAAAAATTTAATCACACTTATTACAACAACAAAATCAATGAAAGGACCGTGTAGGTATAGTGTGTTTAGAAACTGGGAAACATAAACAACTGGTTCATAAATCATCTACACTATCTCCCTTTTATTTTATCATGTCTAGAGTCCCTTTTTGGAATATCTTACTTAATAACCTACTTCCTGACATGTGGAAAGAAAACATACAAAAGGGTGAGCTCAAATTCTCAGTAAGGGTAATGAAAAGAAATATCAATGACAACATATTCATAAGCACATAACATTTTGGAAATTTTAATCTAAAAAAGGGATCATAATTTCATAACATGGGATAAATCATATTAGTAAAATGTAATCCCAATACCAATAACATAAGACATGATACTTTGTAGCATACACACATAATCATAGAGAATCATTTCATAGTAGTCAATACTCATTTCCAAGACTATCTTAGTGGACAAAGTCCATTTCTAAACCGAGTTCACTCCTCGTTTCAGTCCTGTATCACTGAACCAGTTTAACATGTCGTTCCATCCATGTCTATCTAATGAGATATAAATATTTACCCAATGCATTGGAGGGAGATATAGGTCCCACCCATCTCATAATGATACCATTCTTATGTGTTCCACAATATCATAAATCATACATCATAGCATAACCCATGTAATAAAAATGAGATTCTTAAACATCATGCCATCATAATATAATACATATAAGTTAAAAGGTCATTAAAAAATAACTCCATCATAACATAATCAAATCAATGTAAAAATAGGGATAGAAATAGTACCCTATATTAGCTTAGATGGAAAATAATTGTGATAAAACACCTGAACTTCGTTCTTGAGGAAAATATCCTTTCTACTTCAAAAACATTATTCCTTTCATAACATGTCATATATTTTTAAGATAAAAGAAATTTATTAAAAATATACTTGAATACTTGTAAATTAATCTTCATTGAAATAATTTTCTATGAATCTATTCATGCCATATAAGTTAAATAAACATTGTTCTCGTACTTTGGCTGGAAAAGTCAAAAAGTACCTCATTCTAAAAACAAGAAAAGATTCCTTTCATATATTTTACTATAAACTCACTGAAGGGTAAAATTGGATTTATATAATTGTAGTTTGATATAAATAATATTACCTATTGAGGAAAATGGATGTGGATGATAAATATGCCTCAGTAAATTCTGAAGTATAAACAATCTCGGATAAAAATGAGATTGTGAGATTTTCCCTTACCTCAGGTCTGATTTGCTTTGTATGTGTCTGAACCTCCTTTATAATTATTTAAATAATGCTATTGACTTATTCCATAGTCTTACTCATTGTTATGATATCATATATGGTAATATTCTTAGCTTCTTATTAGTAATATTTCATTTCTACTTGTTATTCGGGTGTTTATTGTTTTTTTGTTCTTATGCATGTTCTATAGAATAAATAATTATTCTTCTTTTTAGGTTATATATACCTCATTTCCAGAATTTTATAAGTGTAATATATATCATATATATTAATTAAATTCATTTATATAATCATTATGCAATGAAGATCAGGTAGAACGAGTTGCATCACATCGTGGAGACGGTAGGTCGTACGTACGCATGAGCGATGATATCATTCCTATGATCGTGGAATTTTATTAAAGTATATGCATACTATTTAAGAATAAATATCACTTTAAAATAATCATATATAGTTATTATTTACACCATTTTACCCATCCAATTAAGGTGGTGGAGGAAAGCATATTACACCACGGCGTGGAGACGGTCATCAGTACGTACGCACGCGTGGTGATTTCGTTTTCCGTAGGCTGGATAGAAGGTGAATTAGGGTTGTTTTATATTTATAATAACATATAATTATATGACTGATACTGATGTTATTAGTTCATAATGATACAACTAAATAAGAAGAAGTTGAAGAAGAAAGAAATTGGAAAGGATCGGTAATGGATATTACCTCTTCTTTGACGCGCCTCTTCTTAAACTCATCTTAGGGCACTAGGGTTGGTATTTGAAGAAGACCAGGACCTCTAGGATGTTTCTAGGGAAGTGGATAAGATAAATTGTCTGGGTTTGGCCGAGCATGATGGCTAAATTTGGTGTGAGGAGGTGAGGGAGGAGGTGCGCTTTTATAAGGGAGCAGAGGGGCACCTGTGGAAAAACTAAAAATATTATTTTATTATAAAGTCGTATTCGATTTTTAATAGCTCCAAATTAATTTATATCAATTATATGGTGTGTATGGGTTGAAATACTCTCATCCAATAGAATTTTGACAAGTTTAGGTTATTATTTTAACCTTATCATTTAGATTTAACTCAAAGTTAAATAATTTACCTTTTACTGTGTCTTATTGTTTTCTTACACTATATGGTTATTAAACTTTCTATAACAAGAAAAACGAACCCAAAGATGTTTGTTATTAATATATATAGCCATATATAAGTCATGTTTCCAAACCTTAGATATTTAGGAATAAAATAACAATTAATAATATAATATTTGTTTCAAAAACTATTTTATGTCATTTTTGACACTATTTGGTACTTGATTTTTTTGAAAGTCATAACAGCATGATTAGTTTATTAACATGTCATATTAACCTAGGAAATTATTTTAATTCATAAAAAGTCTCAAATTAAATTTTTTAGGGTATGTATAACATCAACTATGTTAGTATTTCATTAATAAGGTAATTACTGCATCATCATTGTTCCATAAATAAATTAAATTATTTATTGTATAAAATTATAAATAAAATGCCATTAGGTAGGAAATATTTTTAGATTTATAATGAATATTTATAGTCTAATATATCTTATGTAAAACCCTACATTACAAAAATTTTTAGTTATTAAACTTTGATTTTAACTATTTTAACACTTCTTTCAATAAAATAATAATAAGGGTCCTAATCTAATCTAAGTGGACCTAAAGGGTAATATTTTATTCCCAAGGTTGTTTATGGTCGAATTAAACTTATCCAATATAATTAGGACATGTGTTAGGTTAATAGTAATATAATTTTTACACTTAATTACCCTATTTACTTTTAGTAGTGGTAAATAAAAGTAAAAAATTACTATTCACCAAAAATTATTTTTATCATATTGAACGTCATTTTACTCCTTGATATTAACCGTGTGTCTCTGATTTTTGAAATTCCACTCACAGAAGTGGTAAAATTATGTTTTGTGTAAATTTTCAAATTCTCCTAGGAGGTGGGTAAAAGAGGGTGAAAAGTTCAATAAAATTTTTATATATCAAAAATAATTATAAAATGACTCCAATGAATTACATAGAACTAATATAGGTATTATGTATCAATTTTGACCTGAAATAAATTTAAATAAAATAAATAGTTATTTAAATAAAAAGTATGTTTTTGAAATAGTAACACAATGTTTTTACTATTCATCAAAAATTGAAAGTGTTCAGAAAAATACAAAAATTCACCCCCGGATAATTTCGATATTATGAATCCAAAAAATGAAGTCAATTTAAAAAAAAAATTGAAAAGTGAGTATTACTATTCATAATGGCTATTTTATATAACATATCATTGTTTAGTGAAACTCAGTATTGTGTACAACATACGCTATCGTGGAAGGTCGTGATTGCATGTAATGCAAGCCAAACCAGGGCTGCGTGTAGTGCATGCTCTTTTTGGTGTAGTGTAAAACAGAAGACATCAATGGAATTAAAAAGAATATTTTTCATAAAATCTAGGGGTGTTACATTCTACCCCCTTAAAATTAATTTTTCCCTCGAAATTCGTCGGGGTTATAAATAGTTTACCACTTCGATGTTACATTCCTAGAAACCCACATCATAAAAATGAATACTAAAACTTCATTTTAAAAAGAAATGTCCGAATCATAACGGTCACCCAAAGTAACTCAGTACTGGGTTTCCACATAGGACAACATAGGTGAAAAGATGGATATGGAAGAGAAATTTAACCGTCAAGTTCTAATGGAGAGTGGTAGAGAACATGGCTACAAAAAATCCATCAATCACAAAGCCATAAATTTGTGATGATTTAATGTACCATCTGATTCATTAGATATGAGAGTACTAGGACAACATTTTTCGTTTTCAAGATCATTTCCCAAATGTTGAATATTTTTTTAATTAAAATAAATACTTACTTGATTTTGGTACAATCTCACTATTGTTTGTGCCTTGAACAATTTCTACTTTGACTCTTAATGAAATGAATTTGAATTTGTCTTCTGTGAACTGTTAGTAGATCATGTGATAGAATGATAGGTCATTCCATCTGTCTCAAACAAAAGGATATCAAAAGTTATTAAATATACACAATTCCATCTATAGTGAGATTAATCGTATATGGTTCCTAAAATGGACTTATACTTCATATATCATATCCCCTAATAAATTAAAACTAATTTCTACAAACCAGGAACTTCCTGTAGGCCAGTGGTAGGAAATAAAGGCTTGTTTCACATCGTTTGTGGGTTCGATTCCCACAGCCTTGTCTGACGTGATGGGTTGTTTCCCGTCTTGTGGGTTGTCCCTTTTTCTAAAACAACATTATTATAACATTCTTGAAAAAATATCAAAAAAAGTTCTAGCCTTAAGCAATTTTATGTTATGTATAAATTAATTCATTCCAATATATAGGCTTATCCAAAATACTTCGGTCCAAGCTCAAAGTATAAAGAAAACGATTACTTGAAAGGTCACATAACAAGAACGTGAATACCATTATTTATCCCCCATATATCATAAGATATATCTTGTGGATCACATTACAAACACATGAATACCTTAATTATGTATTCTTTTGAAACATAAATTACAATAGATCCTTAGTGAAAACATTAATGCTATCAAAAGTTAACTCTTTCCACCTACCAAAATCCCAAAATTTCTATACACTCAAACTGTGATATCACATTGTCCTTATATTAGCCATGATCTCATTAATACCATCAAACATCTCATTATCTCCTTATCTCTTTATTATGCGCATATCATCTACTTTCCAAAAAATATCTTAATAACCTTTCATGGTTGCTGGTACCATTCAACATATACTTTCAAATACTTTAGCAAAAACAATAGTGTAGCAATCCTTAGATGTGTCTTTATTCCATAATATCATTACCTATACAACATAACTCTTGATAAACATAAATCATTCCACTACCTTCTTAAACCATTGACTGAGCTTCAACAATTATTTCATCTCACATATCAGTTTTAGTCTCTTCATCATCATCAACATAAATACTACCCATAAGGCCATGCTGATTCTCTTCATGAGACTTTCCCTGAGGGCATTGGTTTGCATAATTCCCTTAAATTCCACATTTAGAACATTTAATCATTGTTGATGTCATAGCAATACCATTATCCTTGTCCATGGTGTTAACTGAACCTTTTCCTTTGCACTTACTGGATTTGTGCCCGTCGTTTCCACACCAAAATAATCTTTCAGTTCCTTTGAAACATTCTCCTTGATGCCTCTTCCCACATGATTTACATGAGGGAAATTGAACTTTCTTTCCTCTATGATCATCATTAAACTCCATTTTTATCTTCATAGCTGAGTCAGGATACTTACCAAATTTGTGATTATTAATCATATTATGATATTTCTGATTAGGCATAATAACAATATGTGGACTTCCATATCCAATTTCATTTGGTTTCTCATGAAGAATATCATTCCATTGTCCATCATATCCTCCATTATCGAGAATATTTCGGTTTCCAGCCATTTTATAAAACCCAAAAAGAATAGTGTGAGGGACAAAAATTATAATCATGGGGGAGTACCTTAAATATCTAACATCTTAGGTTAAATTTTAAGATCGTTTCCATAATTCTAGGGTTATAACTTATACTTATACATAACCTTAGGGACATCCCTAGACATACCTTAGAAATATATCTAGGGATCGCACTAACGTTTTCGCATCCTATTCTCTAAAGGTTAACTAAACCCTTCCTCTAATAAAAACTATAGAGACCCATACTTTACATACATTATTATTACTTCAAAATTTAACCACGCTTATTACAACATATAAAAAACCATGAAAGGACCGTATAGGTATAGTGTCTTTAGAAACTGGGAAACATGAACAACTGGTTCATAAATCATCTACACTGTCTCCCTTTGATTTTATCATATCTAGAGTCCCTTTTTGGAATCTCGTACTTAATAACCTTCTTCTTGACCTGGGGAAAGATAACATACAAAAGGGTGAGCACAAATGCTCAGTAAGGGTAAACAAAAGAAATATCAATCACAACATATTCATAAGAAAATAACATTTTGGAAATCTTAACTAGCAATAGAGATCATAATTTCATTACATGGTATAAATCATAGTAGTGAAATCTAATCCCAATAATCATAACATAAGACATGAAACTTTGTGGCATACACACATAATCATATATAATCATTTCTTAGTATTCAAGACTCATTTCCTAGACTATCATAGCGGACAAAGTCCATTTATGAACCGAGTTCACTCCTCGTTTCAGTCCTGTATCACTGAACCAGTTTAACTTTCCATTCCATCCATTTCTATATCATGAGATATAAATCATTACCCAATGCGTTGGAGGGAGATATAGGTCCAACCCATCTCATAATGATACCATTCTTATGTGCGCCATAAGATCATAAATCATACACCATAGCATAACCCATGTAATAAAAATGGGATTTTAAACATCATTCCATCATAAAATAATCCATATAAGATAAAAGGACATTATAAAACTAATTCCATCATAACATAATCAAATCAATGTAAAAATAGGGATAGAAATAAAACCCTATATTATCTTAGATGGAAAATAATTTTGATAAAACACTTGAACTTCATTCTTGAGGAAAATATCCTTTCTACTTCAAATAAAGTTTTCCTTTCATTACATGTCATACAGTTTAAAACTAAAAGAAGTTGATTAAAAATATACTTGAAAACTTGTAAAGGAATCTGCATGGAAATAATGTTCTATGAATCTATTCACGCCGTATAAGTTAAAAGAACATTCTTCTCGTACTTTGGTCAGAAAAGTCAAAAAGTACCTCGTACTAAAAACTACAAAAGATTCCTTTCATATCTTTTTAAAAACTCATCAAATGATAAAATTAGATTTAAACAATTGTAGGTGGATGGAAATAATATTACATATTGAGGAAACATGGATGTGGATGATAAATATGCCCCAGTAAATTCCGAAGTACAAACAATCTCAGATAAAAATGAGATTCAGAGATTTTCCCTTACCTCAGGTCTATTTTTCTTCATATGTGTCTGATCCTCCGGTATAATGATTTAAATAATTTTAACATATTATAGAATCTTACTCATTGTTATTATATCATATATGGTCATATTCTTATCTTTTTATTAATAATATTTCATTACTACTTGTTATTCGGGTGTTTATTTGTTTTTGTTCTTATGCGTGTTCTGTCGAATAAATCCTTATTCTTCTTTTTAGGATATAGATACCTCATTTCCAGAATGGTATTAGTGTAATAAATATCATATATATTCATCCAATTCATTTTTATAATCATTATGCAATGAAGATCATGTAGAACGAGTCGCATCACATCGTGGAGACGGTGGGTCATACGTACGCACGAGCGATGATATCATTCCCATGAACGTGGAATTGTATTGAAGTGTATGTATAATATTTTAGAATCAATATAACTTTACAATAATCATATGTAGTTATTCATTACACTATTATACCCATCCAAGTAAGGTGGTGCTGGAAAACAGATTACACCACGACGTGGAGACGGTATTCTGTACGTACGCACGCGCGGTGACTTCGTTTTCAGTAGGATGGATAGACGGTGAATTGGGGTTGTTTCATATTTATAATAACATATCATTATATGAGTGATACTGATGTTTTTAATTCATAATTAAATTACTAAAGAATAAGAAGTTGACGAAGAAAAAAATTGGAAAGGATCGGTAATCGATATTACCTATTCTTTGACGTGCCTCTTTTTAACCTCTTCTTAGGGCACTAGGGTCGGTCTTTGAAGAAGACCAGAACCTATAAGTTGTTTCTAGGGAAGTGGAGAATAGAAACTTTCAGGGTTTGTCTGATATTTATGGCTCAATGTGGTGTGAGGAGGAGAGGGAGGAGGTTCCCTTTTATAAGGGAAGAGAGGGCCACCTTTGAAAAAACAAAACATATTATTTTATTATAAAATCATATTTGGGTTTTAATAGCTCCGAATTGATTTATTTCTAAGCTAAGGTGGGTATGGGTCGCAATACTCTCATCCAAAAGAATTTTTACAAGTTTAGTTTACTATTTTAACCGTATCATTTAGATTAAACTCTAAGTTAAATAATTTAACTTTTACCGTGTCTTCTTATTTTCATAAAATATATGGTTATTAAACATACAATAACAAGACAAAAGAACCACAAGTTGTTTATTATTAATATATATAACCTTATATAATTAATTTGGCCGAACATTATATTTTTGGGAATAGAATAACAATTAATAATGTAATTTTTGTTTTAAAAACTTTTTTATGTCAATTTTGACACTATTTGGTACTTGATTTTTGTGAAAGTCATAAAAACATGATTAGTTCGAAAAATGTAAATTAAATAAATACTAACATGTCATATTAAACTATAAAATTATTTAAATTCCTTAAAAGTCTCATATTACATTTATTTGGGCATTTATAACATCAATTATGTTAATATTTCATTAATAAGGTAATTACTGCATCATCATTGTGTCATAAATAAATTGAAATATTTAATGTCTAAAATTATAAATAAAATACCATTAGGTAGGAAATATATTTAGCTTTCTAATGAATATTTATAGTCGAATTTATCTTTTGAATAACCCTACATTAAAAATGTTTTTATTTATTAAACTTTGATTTTAACTATTTTAACACTTCTTTAAATAAAATAATAATAAGTGTCCTAATCTAATCCAAGTGGACCTAAAGGGTAATATTGTATTCCTAAGGTTGTTTTTGGTCTAATTACACTTATACAATAGAATTAGGACATGTTTATGGTAATAGTAATATCATTTTTACCCTTAATTACCCTATTTACTTTTAACAGTGGTAAATAAAAGTAAAAAGTTACTATTCACCAAAAATTATTTTTATCTTATTGAAAAACATTTTACTCCTTGATATTAACCGTGTGTGTCAGATATTTGAAATTCAACTCAAAGAAGCGGTAAAATTATGTTTTATGTAAATTTTCAAATTTTCCAAGGAGGTGGGTAAAAGACGGTGAAAAGTTCAATAAAATTTTTATATATCTAAAATTATTATAAAATTTTGCACTATTCATCAAAAATTGAAAGTGTTCAGAAAAATACAAAAAATTCACCCTAGGATAATTTCAATATTCCGAATCCAAAAATGAAGTCCATTTTGAAAAATAAAATTTCAAAAAGTGGGTATTACTATTCATAACGGCTAGTTTATATAACATATCGTTGTTTAGTGAAACTTGGTATTGCATACAACATACGCTATCATGGAATGTCACGATTGTGTGTAATGCAATATAAATCAGGGATGCATGTAGTGAAACCTCCTTTTGGTGTAGCGTACAACAAAAAACATCAATGAAATTAAAAAGAATAATTTTCATAAAATTTTGGGGTGTTATAGAAACTGTAAATACATTAGATGAAAATATGTAATAAATTGATTGATGAAGATTGTTCCACCAATAAGCATCAAAATGAATTCACATGAAAATATTAGCATTGTGAATCATCAGCATCATCATATAAATGTGTGAAGCGTTATTCTATCCATGAAATTCATAGCTGACTCCTAATGAGATACCCGCCAGTATATAGGATCTCAATTCCTAGTATCCTGTGAACTAAATCCAACTAATCACCATGAATCCAGTCTGTCACCACCACACCCTCAGTATAGATCCCTAAAATAAGGGAGATATCCATGAGTGTACTCATCATCTCTAAATATAGTACACAAAATGTTTGTATCTCCATCCTTCATCTCTCTACAAGGGTTTCAATGAGCTGATGATTGAAAAATGTGAAATCACTCCTAACTATATTAGAGAACCCATCATGTTGAAGATGAAGAATGATGGAAGGAGGGGAATATGATATATGTACACTTAGTGTAGAAACATGATGACCCTATAATATGGTACAAGTAATATGTATATCCTAGAAATTTTGGAAAGGAATTTCTACCATATCTATATTTGATATAATGAAAGAGACTAGAAAATTAATATCTATGAATTTTAGAAAAGTAAAATCTACAAAAATTCATTAATTTCTTATGAATGATTTGTTCATAATTTTAAATAATATTCAATTTATATTTAATAACTATTTTTTAAAAAATCATAAATGTTTTTGTTTAATTTTGTGAATATTTAGATTTTAATATTTTTGGTATATTGTTTTTACCTTTATGTGGATATATTTCACCTTTATATGGGAAGATATTACCTTTATCCTAGTTTATTTTACCTATAAACATATTTCCAAATTTTATATTGGTCTTTATGAAAACTGATGTTTTCCATTACATAATATTATTTTTATTCTAAAAATGAATTTCTAACGTTGTATTTCAATAAAATTTTAATACATTGATTTAATGTAAGCCTATATGATATGTTTAAACAATTTTACTATTTTTTAAAATTCATATATATACTATTATTAATTTTTATTAAATTTATCAATCACATATAAAATATTAAACATCCATGAAATATTATGATACATGTTGGTTCATAAATGATACAAAATTATTAGTTTTGGGAAACTCACAAAAAACAATCCAATGTAAAATAATGCCTTTACACATAAATGATAAAATACATAAAAACACTCAAATATTATGTGAAGTAGATTTCCCCTACCATATCAGAACATTTTTTATGTGTGTTACCTTTAGAATGGAATATGGTGCATCACAGTCCCACTTTCTATTTTCAATGCCAATCCATCTCATTTTTATTATGAGTAAAGTTTATCATTCCTCAAGGTTGAAACCTGGAAATATTAGTAACCAAATTTCATTGATCAGAAAGTAAGTTAAAAAAATAAAATAACCTACATGCATCCATGACATACTAAAGTAGTCAACCATAGTTATGAAGTGATTTATTTGATCAAAAAAGGGTTCGAAAGATAAGTTCAATGGTTAATAAGATATAATAAACTGTGTAAAGGGATACATAATTCATAGAAAAAATATAATAATAATATCGTTTCTATATTAATACCACTAGTTATCAACTTATGTTTTTTGTGAGTGTCTCGTGGTAGTCATTTACCTTAAATTTTCTCCCCACCATATCAATTATTAGAAAAAAAATAGTGAATCTTTTAATGCATTATCAATGTCAATTTAAAATTTGTGACCATAGTGGGAAGTGATTCCCCTATTTCGTCCCCTGATAAGACTATTGGGAGGTCTCAAAAAAGTAATTCTTTGATCAATGTAATATATCTTATACTAAGACTATGGTTGGTAGTTTATAGACACTATTTAAGATGTCATTTATTCACTCCAAAATATTAGTGGTCATGAGTCCTTATATCCTTTCACTATCATATGCCAAGGAAGTGTTTCCATTAAAAAGACACATCATATACACATCTCCATTTTCCCATTGAATTCCTTCCAACCACTCATAAAATTTTCCATGTTGTGCTTCATATGATGAAATAAGTATATATTAATGTATTTAAAATGATAGAAAAATTATTAAAATTGAAATTAGTTTAAAGAAAAATACCTAACCTGATTATCACCTTCATTATTACCTAATATTTAAAATTAATTCGTATGGATATTACTAGTAATACATATGATGTAATATTAATGATAATCATTAGTTTATTTCCATGAAAATCCACCACTATTAACATCAACTATATTAGCTCAATGATGATCAGATATCAAGAAAACTCCTTGGATTTCCATAACATGCATATATCTGTAGGCCAATAACTAAATGAATTATTTAAAGTTATCATTTTAAAAAAAATGAATGAAACTGGGATAAGGGATCAGTTACCATCCCTTGAGGTAGTAATGAGTTATACACTTGTATAATTTCCCTAAATAAAATTTCTCTCAACCTTAATGAGTTTTTTGTAATAATGAAATAGGTGGATACACAACTTGAATCCCAAAATTGTCTATCGAACATCACTTTCTTTATCCACATAATTATCATGGGATACATGCTCAATTTCTGTCAAAATGATATATGACAGGATTTTATAGTGGAAATAAATCAATTATCATCAAAAAAGCATTATATGATTCATTCCAATCACCATAAACTTTTATATCTTCTTTTAGCTTTTTATTTAAAATTTTCTATATGAAACCCTATATTTGAAAAACATCAACACTCATTCTTGGATGAGTGGTATGTGAACATACTACCACATTTGTATCATCACAACGATAATAGTTTATAAAAACTCTACATCTAGTGAATAATGATCTTATGACAGTTTTGGTTGCATAAAAGTATGTGGGCCTTCAAACTATATTTATCATCCAACATGAAAAAAATTATCATGTATTTTCGGCATTGAAAATTTATATTCAGACCCTTATTTTTTACATCGAATGAGATACTTTACCTTGTCTGGCTCATAAATCACAAAAGCAAAATATCACTCTATGTTATATTTCTAAGAACATTTTTCAATGAACTTTTATGTTTGGAATATTTTCCAAAATACAAGGTGTTGTTAGTTGCATCAGATGTGTTACCAATAATTCCTTGGAATTCGATATTTGGTACAATGACACCCCAATCAATCTCATGTGAAAACAAGATTCCCTCTACTAAGGATGTTAAAAAGGTACGATGGTTACAATCATGGGTTCTTTCCTATCCATCAAATGAACCTAATAATGTTCATTAATCACATATTCCTCACCTACATCATCTATGGTTGCATAATCAGATACTTCCTCATCATATAAAGTCTCATTCATTAAATCAGGAGTATCAATAAGGATATATCTAATTCTGTCAATATTCTGATAATATTCATCATATTATTTTTTATCACTAGATTCATATAATAATACATTGGATGATGATATTGTGAATGAATGAATTCAACATATTTATCATAACAGGGTTCTATTGTATTATGTCTCACCTCATCATAAAAGAAAATATTGACATATAATTTCATTAGCCCATTACAACATTATTGGATGAATAATGATGATGCTCCCACCCAATCATCATCATTGATCTTAGGATACTCATTTTACCATAGTCGAACAACATATTGAAGATATAAATATATAATTCTAGTACTTACATGATATAAAATCTATTTTAAGAGACTAAGAATGATCCTATGAACTTCTTTAAATTCCACACATTCATGAATGTTAACAAATTGTGTATGTGGGAAACTTTAGCTAAATCCTTATCTATTATAAATTTATTCATCATTATAGTATATGGTGTTGAAGTTGGTATTCTAGGAACATTTGTTTGTATTTTGATTACATGTATATTTGATGTATTGAATATTAATAAAATTTATGATTACATATTGATCATTGTTCTTCAGGACTCTACAGTAATAATATCCTAGTGGTGACATAGTATTGAAAAGTTCACAAAAGTTCCCTAATATGATTATAAACTTGATGCGATATAGTGTTATTATTAAATAATGCTTCGTAGTTAGATAATACACTATGATGGGACACTTAGTATATAGACTATCCTATGAGAGTAATTATAATTAGATGTGGCTTCTTCTCAGGACAATTTCATATAGAATTCTCCATGATGGGAGATTATGATAATAAAAATGTAGTAAAAATTATTCATGTTTTTTTGTCATCAAAAATTCTAATCTGAAATAGTGTGTGATGGTCAATATTATTAAGGCATGTTATAACTCATGTAAATAGATGTATCTTTTAAACTAGGAAGATAATAGTTCATGGAGATGTCAGTTATATTGTGTGTGTCACGAGTGACATGTCATTAATGCATATGTCAAGGAAGGAGTCGTCCCTTCCATCATTCTTGAAGCTGATATCTCATCCCTTTCAGTGAAATAGAACCATTTCCCTAAATTTCATGGCCATTGTGCAACACCATGTTTGTTTCATATCTTCAAAGAAAGATGTATCGACCATATAGGTTGGTGACACGAATGCGCAACCTGTTTGATGAAATATTGAGATAAAGGTATTATATTACATAATGAGAATTTGTATATGGTTGTCATCATTATGTCATTAAATTATTTCACTTGGGATCATTGACCTGTTTTTAGATAGTAATCTTAGACGTTAGGCAATCCCATCTAATGCCAATGAGAAAACATCCCACAGGGTCCCACACTAACAATTTCAATTGATCTCAATTAAATTATATTTTAAATTTTACTATTGGATTAAATATTATTATCAAAACTGAGGAATCAATTTACTCATGTTTTATTCATAGCTAATATTCACGAGGTAAAAAATAATTATTCCTTTATTAATTCACAAGTCTATTACATAATATTTTTTACAGTATAAGTTGTTGTGCCTCCCAAAATAATAATAATGGAATTATTATTATCTGTAATGGGGTTTATTAAAGGTTTTAATTTTTTTAATGATCAACATGAAATTAAATAATATTTTAACCTAAACCATAACTCTATAAATAAATGATTACTTATATTGTATATTCTATCCAAAAACTGAGAATAGATAATTATTGCACACAATAAATTATCTCTCAAACCATCATTCTTTCTCCCTCCCAATAAGAAGAAGTGTGAGATAGATTTCTCTATGAATGAAGAATGGGTGATCTCAATTCACTACTCTAGCACCCAATGATCTAGTTTTTTGGACTATATATTATTGGGTCATGTGTGGATCACTTCTAGAGAGATTCTATCCTTGGATCCTCATAAACCAAAAATTAAATCTAAAAGGGTATTTTTAGATGATCAAAAATCATCAAAAAAGAATATTCCTACTCCTAGGTATTTATTTCTTCAGATATTAAATAAATTAATTATAAGTTTTACATTCAAGATCCTCACTTATAGTTTCATTAAATAATTATTAAAAAATAAATTTAATATATCACTTACCACCAGATTATTTTAATATGCTTGGAACCATGAAGTGGTATCAATGTTTCCACCTTTCAATTTACAATTCTTTATTTTATTGTTAATCCATACACAATCATGGTTGAATTTTAATTTAATATTATTTTTTTTTTAATATGATTTTAATTAAAATGATTTGACATGTTAATCATATTCATTCAGTGTTTCATTTTCATAAAGGTTTAAGAATAAATGTTGAACAACCATAAATTCTATCAGGAAGTGCCAAATTTTTTGTCAGTAAAACTGGATTACACAACATGTATCCAGAGTACACATCATGCACACATGAACATTTTACCTAAATTCACCGAGTATTTAATTATATACGGTGCATTTATTACACATTTCATGTTGACTGTGCCAACCTGGAACACAAAAAGTGGATACATTTTATGTATTTTGGAATGTACATGCTATGTAGTCTGGCCAAGTTAACACACTGAATACCCATGTGTATGACTCATATACATGGAGAATATGATATAGGACATGTAATTTCACTGTACATGCCATGAATTCACCCATTAAAAGACATAATTAAAAGTATCATTAAATTTCAAATTGAAGAATTAAAACATTGTTTTATTAATTAGATGACCAATGTGTGTTTGAAAATTTAATAACAGATTTAATGATTTTTAATTATCAATTAATTAATTATAATTATTATTTTATTATTGGTACTATATTTTCTATCAATTCCATAATTGATGGGTATCTCAAACTAATATCGGATAATCAATAATATGAAACAAAATTAATTTGTAAATTAATCCTGGAACATTTACCTGAATAATGAAGAACGAATAAAGAAATAAATGATAGTAATTTAATTTTTCATATCCATTGAATGCATGACAGATCATGAGCTTGACGAAGAATTATGTATGTGTTGGGATTTATTTAATTTAATTTATTCCATGGGTTTCAAATTATTTAATGGTAAATTAAATGACTGCATGTGAGTCATACCTCCCTCCTTTATTATGTTGGACCAGTGTATCCAAGGATATTTATGTAATCTCATTTAATCAATCCATAGGTTCCCCCCACCTCTATGTGAGTAATAAATACTTGTAATTAATGGAGCTCCCAGGGGTGTGGAGGTAGTTGAAGATATAACCATGATGATTTCAAATTTGTGATACAAAAATATACATGTGGAAGGATGTAACTCATTTCATGGTTGGAAAATGGAGGTATTCTCCTAGGACATAGGTTAATTTAATGTATGGACATTAAATCAACTATTAGATAAGCCAACAATCAGAATATTTTTTAATTTTTTCTTATTTTTTCTATTCATTATTAATTTTATGTATGAATGAAAATAGTCACATAAATGAGTGAATTAAAATTTAAAAATGGAAACTAAATAAATGAGTACTGTGTAAATGTTTTATTGTATATAATTAATTTGTTAAGTAACATCCACATAATATTAACAATACATGTAATGAATAAAACAAGATAAAAGTTATTTATAAATTTATTAAAATACCTCACCCTAATATTATGTTATACTAAGCCTTCAATTACTTGACATGGATTGAAACCACAGAAGAAAGTGTAGTTCCAAGTAAAAGTCTAGACACTTACTTTTATTAGGTAAATTTCATTAGATTTTTGGGTTTTATTAACTGAACATCTATTAAGTTTAACAAAAAATGTATTTTAAAAAAATGTATTCAAGTGTGGAAGAAATATAATTATGGATTTCAAGAAGGTTAATACACTCAATAGATCAAAGAGTTGTAATCTTGTGGATAACAAGACCACCCACCTAAATTACTTTCTGGTGGTTTTACATACCAAAGTCTAGATTATTAAGAAAAGTAAAGGTGATCATTACCATTATAATGTCATATCAACTAGATATTATGAGTTCAATGGTGAGGACTATTAGGACGCTATTAAATAGTGGGAGATTTAATTAAATTAATTTATTCTATAATATTTCTCAAATAATTTATAATAAAAAAATATTTATTATATGATCTATTGATTGTATATTGAAATTCCATGGACATCATCCACACAATACCTATGATAATTACTGAATTAATACAACCTCCTAACTATTAGTTTCTTCTAGCAGTGGTTTTGAAACCATCAAGTTATGCTACGCCATGAATGGAAATCTTATGTGTTGTAAGCCTCAATTCATTATCTCCCTACTTACGATGTGAATGATGAAGAGTTCCATATCTACAAAAAAATTGAATGATGTGGTCGATGCTAAATTTTTGATTCATTCATCAATTTTTAGTGAACTAATGAAGTATCATGAGTACATGGATGTGTATAGAATTATAGATAACCTTTGTGGTGTATACCCAGAGTGAGTTATATAGGAATGTTTGGACATTATCAAGGTGATTTTTAAGATAAATCATTGAGAGGTTTCCCCAGTTAGGCCTCGCATATTCAAGCTCATTCACTACATTGAGTGCCTATAGGTTATAGGTATTAATATCCCTAATGAACTGGGCACTGGTATCATTTTGGAATTAATCCCTCAAAGATTCTCTAACTTCATAGTGAATTTTAATATGAATAACATTGATTAGTCTCTTATATATCTTCTTACTCTGATTCACTATGTTGATAAGGAAATGAACCATGAAAATCCTCCAACTCTAATGGTGAAAAAATAGAATGGAAAAGAGAATATATGTAAGTCCAAATCTTATTCACACCATTCCATGAAGAGAATGATCAAGGGGAAAGCAAGGGAATAAGATTTTTTCTATTTAACATGTGGTAAGAAGGGCTTGTGGAAGAAAAACCACACCCAACCAAAGAAGATAGGGGAAGCTTTACGTTAATTTTTTATCAAGTGAAATTTATCTGTTTCTACAAATTATTTTTTTGATATAGCTTATAGTTCTCAAAAATGTTTTCATTTATAGGAACCAATTAGATTCTGAATGATTGACTGGGGGGAGGTATTTCTATGAGTATCCAACGGAGATAAACTTGTTGGTGTAGCTATCTAGGACTACAACTTCACATTTCAAACTAGAATGATATTGGTTTTAAAGGATTGTTTTTATGTTCCTTCAGTTACCAAAAATAATATTTTTATATCTATAATAGATACATGATGGATTTATTTTCAAATGTGGGAAAAATGTTGCTTCTTTTATAAAGTTATCATTAATTATGGTAAGTCACATTTCAATAATGTTCTTTATGTGATGTATTACAAAAAACATGTAATGTAAATTGATAACATAGTTACTTCACATGAATCATACCCCACCCAACATTGGAATAACCATCTAGGTAATCTAAATAAAAATTCCCGATCTAAATTATATCAATGAAGATATTTATATTCTATTGAACTAAAAGAACTTGGTGTATGTCATGCATGCTAACAAGGAAAACTGACCAAAACCACCTTTATTGGGAAATGTTAAAGGGATAAATAGATTTTTGAATTAGTTCATACATATGTTTGTGGAATATTTTCTATTGAGGTAGTGGGTGGGTACTCATACTTCATAACTTTTATTGGTGATTTTAGTAGATATGGATTAGCCTACTTAATGGGTTAAAAGTTAGGGTCTTTTGATAAATCATAGAATATAAGAATGAATTTAAGAACCATCTTGGTAAGAATAATAAGTAAATATACTCATACCATAGTGGAAAATATCTTAATCTATACTTCATTTATTATTCACTAGAGTTTGGGTAATTTTCCCAACTCACTCCTCCTTATATTCCTTAGTGGAATGGTTTAAGTGAAAGGAGGAACCACAACTTATTGAAAATAGTGAGATCAATGATGATTAATGTGAGTATTCCATTATCCTTTTGGGGATACACATTTAAAATAGAATCATATATACTAAACTGAGTTCCAAATTAAACAAAATATGGTATATCGTACCAAATATTTAATGGAATGAAACTCGTGTTGTATTACTTACATGACTGGTTTTGTGAATCATTTGTTAAGGACTCTTCATGTAATATTATTGAACCTAGAGGCACAATGTTTATATTTATAAGATAAATGATGGAAACAAAGGGATACTGTATATAAAAGCATTCATACAAAAAGTTTGTAGTTGATAGACATACCACATTTTTTTAAGGAGATCTTATCTCTAAAATTGATAGTTAGAGTAAGATAGAATTTTTTGAAGTTTACGATGGAGATAAAAACTAATTTAAACAGAAACAAATTCCTGAAAGACCCTTGGATGAAGAAGTAATTCTAGAGACATATTTACTATATAGGAGTACTAGAGAGGATAGATAACTCGAATGGTGTGGTTTCATATTCACTCTATATAGTGACTAATTATTAGTTGATAATAATTATTCCCTATCATAAAAGGAAGAAATAAGTGGAATATATATTTCCAAGTGCCTAGAGGCCATGAATTCTAAAATGGATTCCATGTACCAAAAAATTTCTATATTTCCATAAACACTACAATAGATGTTAATATCATTGGTTTCAAATTGGTATACAAGAAGAAAATATACATGGAAGAACAATTAAGTACACATATGGCATATTTGGTTGAAAAAAGTGTTTAAACAACATCAAGGAATTGAATATTATTGAACCTTTTCACCAGTTTCAGTTCTCAAATACATCATAATTAAACATTCCATTGAAGCATTACATGATTATGAAATTTTGAAAATGGATGTGAAAATAACCTTCCCTAAAGGGAAACTTCACGATGATGTTTATATAACACAACCTGAAGGGTTTATGACTCCAAAGGATTCCCAGAAGGTATAAATGTTATAATGATCCATTTATGAAATAAAGAAAAAATCCAGGTCATGGGGCATTCATTTGTATGAGGCCATAATTGAATTTGGTTTTATAAAAAATGAATGTGAGCCAAGTATATATAAAAAAATTTAATGGGAGTGGAGTTATTTTCATAATAGTATACGTGGATGACATAATACTCATTGGAAATTAAATTCCAGGCTTACAGTTTTTTATGGAGTGGTTGAAAAAAAATACTTCACTATGAAGGACTTGGCTGAGGTAGCATATATTATTGGGATCAAGAGTCATCATAATAGATCGAAGAGGTTGTACAAACTAAGTCAAGGTATATTGAATGACATGATACTAAAAATATTTAGTATGAAACAATCCAAGAGGTGATTGTTTCCAATGTCACATGGAATTCAACTTTCCCAGAAAATGTGTCCTCATACACATGAGAAATGAAATCGAATGGTAAGGACACCATAGACAATATAAACTGGGTATTTCATTTGTGTTATTCTATATAATTGTCAAGATATCACCTATGCATTGGGGTCAGTAATAAGATATCAAAAAGATCCAAGTGACCACCAATGAATGGTAGTCAAGACTATACATAAGTATCTAAGGTGTACTAAGTATTTTTTTTACTAGTTTAGAGAGGATATGCGGAACAAGTCATAATTGGATATCTATATGCTAGTTTCAAAACCAATCAAGATGACAATAAGTAACAAAAAGGATACATCTAAAAATTGAATGGAGGTTATGTGAGCTGGAAGAGATCAATGTATGATATGGTTATAGATTCTATAGAAGATTCAGAGTATATTGAAGCTTCTGAGTAAGAAAAAGAATCATTATCAATGAACGACTTCATGCAAAAACATGAAGTGGTACCTTACAGTAATGATACAATCCCACAAGACATGTCATGGTGTTTAGTGTGATATGGCTTGACTGAATCTAGATTTAGTAGTGGTTTATCCTTCAATATTCTTGTAAAGTTGTTAAATATAATGATATATAAGAAAAAATAGCGAATTTCATGTGAAATAAAATCCTTATGGACAATATATCATGAATTATATAAAACAACAAGTTATATAATCATCATAGTCATTACAAAACATAATCACATCATATTAGAGACAGTGTCATAGGATAAATGGTTTAAATATTTATCTACATTACTAAATATCTAAATGTACTCCTTATTTATTAATTCAATAAAAATTAATAAAAACCCCATTATCTATATAATATAAGTAGGATTTGAAAAAAAATCAGGTTAATGAGAAAAATAAATTATGTATAAAACTCCCCAATACATAATTTCTATCTTTACTTTAAGAAAAAACATATCAATAATGATAGTTAAGAAACAAATCCTTTAACAAGATGAAAACTACCATATTTTTCTATAAAACAAAATTTCCATTGAGTATCATAGAAATTATAAAATACATGTTGTCCCTTGTTTTAAAATCGCACATCTTGATTAAATTTACATCCTAACAACTCTTTTCCTAAATTATCAACTCCCAACTTTTATTTAGACATTCTTTCACATGTTTTTATCTACCATTATAGAAAAATATTTACTTCATCACCCCATATAATTACAGTACATGAAGTCATGATAAATCCAATGTGAATAAATATTACCCACATATATGAGAATTAACATAATGTACAAAAAATTTCGTACAATGTGGACATAGAGTTAAGGATTTATATCATCTCTATGTTTAATTTTTCAGGTTAAAAATGAAATTAAAAATTAATGGCCTGAAATTTTTATTTATTATTTTAGTATAATGAAAAATATTTATACAAGAATAAGAAAAAAATATACTACCTTCTCTTCCTTCCTCATATAGAATCTAAAAAATCCTTCCATGTTCCTTTTAATTTCACAATATTAACACTAAAATTGGTCAAAATTCACAATTTTTATTTAAGATATTTTCCCTTTAACAATAAAAATTAAATTATATTTGTGTACCACAAAAATTGAATATGAAAAATTAAATATTATTTTCCCCTATTATTACTGTCCTCCAAAAAATATTTTTAATAGTTATAAAATGAAGGAGGAATGATGATATCTAATTGTTAATCCAATTTTATTATATTTCTCATTTTTTAAAAATATTATATGAACCATGTATGAATATAAAATATATCTTGTGAATATATTATTCTAATTAAAAATAGAAACTCTCACCAATTTTTTTTTCATATAATTATCACTATATAGAACAAAAAATATAAAATCACTACCTTTTTTATCTCAACGGGAATCATGTAATTAATGCCATAGAATAATGGTTAAAATGTATTTTTTTGTTCATAATGTTGATACCTAAATGTTATTTCATAGTCTCTATGATCTTAATGAACAATCTAACATAATGTAGGTCTAAATATAAAATTATTTTAATATGTATCTAATGGACTGACTCAAAAATATTAATGTCATTCAAAGACCTCATATTTTCAAAAAATTATGAAATTAAATTTCCTTTAAATTTTTATTTTAGGAGAATCTATAATAAAATATTATACAAAAACAATTATCAAAAGGGAATACTATATTTCATGGGAAGAAAATTTAAATTTTAAAAAACTTCCTAAGAGAATAATTCAATGTTTTAAAATAATCAATTATAACAAATATAAATTAAAAATCAAAGAAACAAATACAATAATAATTTTTTATATTATTCTACGCATTCCTAATTACTCTATTTTCACTGAATTTAAGAAAAAACTCATTCTATAATTTCCATTTATTCTTTGAATGTTTCTAATTCATGAGATATTTTTAAAATTAAATGGTTCCAATAAAAATTATTTAAATTAAAAAATATCATATGAATTAAACATTTACCACAAAATTATTATCAAATTTTTTTGGTTTTATTTTATATGAGAGAGAGAGAGATAAAAGATTTTTTTTTAATTTAATATTGTAAAAGTAATGGTAAAATATTAAAGGATTCTTTCAATAAAGTGTTTCTTAAAATTCAATTGTTATTTTAGATTTAGATGTTTTTCATTTACGTAAAACCTTCTCTATAGTTTCTATAAATCAATTTAGTTAATGGTTATAAAATTATAATAAAAATTATAATGAAGAGAAATATCAACATTTATACAAGAAATTTATCCATTTATTCAAATATGTTGTAACTATAATGATATTACAATGACATTAAATATAAATGAAAAATAAACAGGTAACATAAAACTAATAATAATTAATACATTGAATGGAATATATACTAAGAATTCATAGGAACATGTTACATTGAATCACCCTCTCTACCTAAAATGGTGGATGCACTATAATGAGTTGATGGGGATGTTCGTGTATTATATAGGCATAAAACCATAGCTAATAACTTTCGTGGTTTGGATGAAATACAATATTTAGGTCATCTACCTAAGGAGGTGTATTCTAGTGAGCTAATTATATTAATGGTGATAAAAGAATAGGTATAAACACAAACAATTATAGAGGTATTAGAAACACATCATCTACTGCCTATGGTTTTTCAAAAATTATAATAGATCATATGGCCATGGATAATGAATATGTAACTATAGTGGTTGTCCAGGAAATAGTATTTTTTCCCAATGAAAGGGAAGTGTGAGGAAATATTTAGGGTTTATTTACTATAGAAAAGGTATAATACTGTAATATACATAGACTATCATTCTATTAAATATATAGGGAAATAAAGATGTCATCTTGCTTTGTAATTTTCCTCTTCTTATTCTTTTTATTTTACTTCTCAACCTCAAAATTTCTATTATATTACATTTGTCTTTTAATCCTCTTCAAAACAACCATTAATCATAGAAATATTTTATTTAATTTTTATAATGGTGAAATATTTATTTTTCGGGTAATTAATATGGATACTAAAATATTTTTTTTTCTTTTAAATAGACATAAAAAATATCAATTATTTTTCACACTTCATGGGACACGAAAATAATTTATTTTGCATTGTATGTGGGAGAAAATGGAATAACATGTACCCAATATATGAAAGGGGTAGAGTAGTTTATTAGGTGTAAATAATGATCATATTCTAGTAGCTCAAATAAAATTGTACCTAAATGTGACCCAAGGGAATTCCCCTGAATGGGTTTGTCGTGTGATGATTATATTTAAGTAATGGGTTTTTATAGGAAATATTATATGTCCTTATAGAAAAAAATAATATCACATGTTATAAACTCATTTAACTACAAAATATAATCATCATTGTCCACCATATTATCATAGATAGCCTCAAATAAGGGTGGATACATTGTTTGTGGATATCAATAAAAGAATATTATATGGGTAGGGGAAAGGATTCCAATAACAAGGTCATGAGATTGATTCTCTTGATCAATATTATTTTTTTCAATAATTTATCATTTTCCTCCATCAATGAACATCCCCATCTTTTTCAGTATTTGAGGATTGATGAAATTCATATTCCATTGGGGTGTAAGTAGATTTCATGCATTAAAAACTAAAAGTTACATGGCTAGCCTCACTTAAAACTAACCATCATTAAGTATAGTACTCTTCTTAATCCCCATATTATGGAAATTTTAAACCATGTCTTATCCATGTTGAGGGGTGGAACCTACTTAAATGAATGATAAATGTTGAAATATATTTATGTTTAACACCAAATGCTATCCCATTTAATAATAATAAAGGTAGTAAATTCCTAATGAATGAACCCTAACAGTGGATCATTTATTTGAGAGATATTTTACATGAACATGTAATACATATCCCTAAAATACACAATGACAAGTCACAATAAGAATATTTTATTATGTAAATGTGCCTCATTAACTAACATCCAATAATACAAAGAAGTGATAAATTTTTTTAAAGAAATATCAACACTCCCTATAATCAAAGATAATGAATGATAAATTTATTGACCCTCAGTATGTTGAAAAAAATCATCGATGAGATGTAATGGTTTTGATGAACATATGATCACTCTATAATATTACTCTTGAACCAGAATAACCTTCTTTATGTTGAATTATTCTAGATAATATGATGTGAATATCCCCATGATAATATTTCTAAATACATAAGTTTTTAAAATCATAAAAGATTATATATTTGTTTCATTCAGTAACTGAATATATTTCTTGAACATATCACTTTGAAATTTAAAACACCTACGAATAGTTTATTATTTTGATAGTGCCGAATCAATAGATCCCCCCCAGAGTGGAAGATGATGAATGTATGACTTAAAATCTTGGTCTTGGATTGGTATATGTATTTGGACATTCTAATTCATTTAGAAATACAATGATATTGTTACACAGTTTTCTGGGTTAATTTTTGTTGTTGGTTCTTATATATATTGAGTATACATGATAGGGTATTTAGATGGGGATTCTTATTTCATACGAAATTAAATATTATCACATCTTCGAGATCATTTTTTAGTGGAAATAATTATGGTTTTTGAAATTTTTAGAATCAACTATAAAATAGTTGTAGAGGTAAGTGTTTAAAATATCATTGTGGGATTATCGAAATGGTGTTACTACATTTAAATAGGAATTATGGTTTATATTTAATAGATAAATTTGTTTAATTAATGATTGAGGGGAATATACCTGAGGATTAATTTTTTTTAGGTTCTTATTTGGGGAAACAGAAAGAATAATGGGTGGTTTATAAGATAAAATGGTTTCCAATAATATTTTATAAGTATGATAGTACCAATATATGTCCAAAATATTTATTAAGGATGTTTGGAGATGACGTATTTGTTTAAATGGGTTATTCATTGAAATAAGGGGGATAGGTTGGGCTTCATAGAGGTGACATTATTGTTTGTGAAATTTCAATGATATGGCCATATGTTATAGGTGTATTGGGTCTATGGTCAAGGTGAAATGGGATAATAGGAATTGGACATAATATAATAATGCTCAATTTTATAGGATTAATTTCTTCCCATAAATATTCATAGCATAATGACCTTTATTTTATTTTTGTATGTATGTTTCAGTTGGAAACATTTAGGGTAACATGAAATAAAAATTCTATATATTAATTATGGTTTAATAGTTGGGTTTTGATAGGAAAACTGGACACATTAAAATGGAATGAGAAAGTGTGCTACTAGCTTCCATGTTTCGAGGTTAATATATATGGTTGAGGCATGTCTAAAAGATATTGTTTAGTGGGTATGATCATTCAGTTAATGTTTGTATTTTTGAAAAAAGGATATCTATAAGGGCCATGAAATGGTGGTTTCTATGGGACATTGAAATTTTTTTATAATTCATGGCTCGGGTCTTTTTTGACATGTTAAATCCATGGAGGTGAATTTTGATTATTATTAAATGTAATTATCTAATTGTTAATGTGGGTGGGGTTTTTCATTTTTTATAGGGGATATAAAAACGAAATGGGGTAAATATTATAAATGATAGATCATTGTGTATTGGGTGAAGGATATATAATTTAAATTGGGGTCCCTACACTTACTAGTTTACAATTCATCATATGGTTAATCTTTTAATAGGGAAACATCTAGATAAATCAACATAATTGACTTAGGAATAGTTTTCCACTAACTAGAGTAGAACCATATAGTCCAAGATATCATCATGATTGCAACCCAATATAGTTACTTATTTTTTTAAAAAAAATTTTCAATTCCATGTTTGCTCTATTAATTTTAGGGACTTTCATAAATAATTTATATTTTCAGAGTAGTGATTTTTAGAGGAGTTGATTTCCTAGAGTTTTTATTAGGATTATTTTACCAAAAACATATATCAAAAAATTGGATAACTTGATAAATGAGTAAAATAATGAAAAATATTTGTCTGATTTTCAAAACAAATATGGTATTGTGATATTTTTAATGTCTATAGATAGATTTACCCTTAATTATTTAGAAAAAATTTATTTAGTGGATTTATATATTCTAGAAATTTTCCTTTTAAAACATCAACAATATTTATTTACTTTTAATGATTATTCAAGATCTTATTCAATATTCAAATCATCATATAGATATAATTTGGTCTTATTAAAAGGTCATGATCAAATTTTTTTTTATTTTCCTCGCAAAAATATTGATGTAGAGTTTAAAAAAGTAAGTTGTGTTTGGGTTTCATTGTTCATTACTTGATTCATCATTTGTTCCATATCATGGTTATCTAATTACAGATACTTTTATTTTAATGTAAATATAATTCAATGACTTCCTTTTCATTCATGTAAAACACTCCCAGCTTACCATAATTGTATATCTATATTTTTATCTTCCATATCTGGAAGTAGTATCTATTATTTACTTCTACTGATAATTGATATGTATTTCTATAAATTATTCTAAATTGGGTCAAAACACTTAGTGTTTTGAATGCTCTATAGAATGAAAATAGTGCATCATTAGGTTTTTAATGTAATTATTGCATCTTTCGTTAAAGGTATACTCTCTAATTATTTTGATCTCATAGTTATATAATTAAATATTCCCAAACAATTTTGTGTGATAATGTGTGAACATATTATAATAAATTTATATTTTCTCAAACACCCCCTCTTCCCATCAAAACGTTATTGTTGAATTTATTTCCATTATCACATATCAATATTTGAGGTACTCTAATATGAGAAAACATAATCATATAAAAATATAAATCTATATATATACTACATCCCTTGATGTTTTATTTAATTTCTTCAATATTGATATATAGTCCAAAGATACCGTGATTTATTTGTTTCTAATGTACATCCATAAGGCTTTTGTGAAATTGATTCAATACCCATTGAGAAAAAACTCATCATTATTTGGTGTTGAGTTTTCTCATTAATCCTCTCACATTTACCACTACATTTGTGTTGATTTCATCCTTTCATGAACTATCACTCTTTTTTGTTGAGGGTAGGCCAAAAGAATCCAAATCGAAATATAATTCCCAATTCTTAATTAGGTACATGCTGTCCCTTGGTGGGATATTAATAAAATAATATAGAGTAGTTTTCCCCAAGGACTCATAAACATATTGATGAATTATAATGAATCCAAATTTTTTTAATAATAAGATATTATCTATAAATAAATGTAATAACTGAGAAAATATTTTATTCCATTGTTGGAAGATGAAATGATGTAATGTTTTCGAATTTTCTATTGTATTTTCGGTGTTATAAAACCATGTAAATATAAATATATATATATATATATCATAAAACATATTGTTTTCCAAAATCAATCATTAATGTATATTTCTGTATATTCTTCATTATTCACTGATTTTAATCTTTATAAGTTACCCAATAAAACATTATTTGAACCCCTTTTCTTTGTGGTCAATATATATCTATCACAACAATATAACACAATAAATAATCTAAAATTTCACATACTTTTAATTTAACAAAGACATAATGGGGGAATAGTTAGTCTAAAAAAGTACAGTAGAGAGTTACAAGTATGATATAATATAATTCAAATTAAACACATGTACCACTTTTTCATATTCCTTGTAGTGTCGTTTATTTTGGATTTATTAAGAGTGTGACCATGATTTTAAGTAGGGTGATGATATGATTGACCTAATGTTATAAAGAATCTATGATAATTAAATTTCTTTTATCACATATCATCAAATAATTATTCTCTTGATTATGGGAGTTATTGACTAGGGAGGACATAAAAATAAGTCGACAAAGGCCTCATACATTCAATGGATAATGTCATCCCTTAATCACATAGAAATGGATCAATTCCATTAAAATCATATTCCCTATCATTCAATGTTTAGAACAAGATGAGGTTCTTCAGAATATTTATCGTATGGAAGGTGAAGCTGATCAGCGGTGGACACTGATTAGGAATATGATGCCTAAGAAAGAGATCTAAGCAATAGAGTAGAATAAATTTTGGAAAAAAAATTTGATAAATATTTTCACCAAACACTCCATCATAAGATGGAAAGATATTTCCTTATATTCAAGAAAAATGATGACAAATATATTGTGGAGTACAAGGAAAACATCATTAGACTTGAATGATACAACTACCATTTTTTTTCATTGCCCCCGAATTCAAGGTTGGCTACTTCTTTGGTGGGTTGATTCCTAGCCTACAAAAATCCTCAAAAATCCATGAATTTGATATCTATGGAGAAATTTTATAATGTGACCTCAAATTTGAGATAGTGATCAGTGAATCCCAGGGGCCTCAAAGGGATAAGAAAGAGAAAATGGACTTCAATTCCAATGGTCTGATGGATAAATCCAATAGTGATAATAAATTCCTAAATCCCACTTGTTTGGGGTGAGAAAAGAAGCACCCCAGAAATTTTCTAAGGGGATTAAGGAAATGATTTAGGTGAGGAAGACTAGGTAACATGTCTAATAATTACCAACATAATAAACCCACAAATGTGACATAGGAATGGAATGTTAATGTCAAACCCCAATGCCTTGTTTATTGCCAAAACTACAAGGAACTAGTGAACTTTACAAACTAATTACCTAAGACAAGGGTTTTTGGAGACAACCAACAACCTCCAATATAGAAAGGGTTATATTTTTTCATCACAACCACCAAAGTGAATCCAAAAAATGAAGTGGTGATAGGTATTCTAGTTGTTCATTCAGGAATTGTGAATGTAATTTTTGATTATGGTTCTATTAATTCCATTATATCATGAATGTATAGTATAAATATTCACACACCACAACCAAGTATAGAATTGGATATATAGGTGAAGGTGGATAATGGGGAAATTATTTCATCCCATGTGTATAACTCCTCCACCAATTTGTGGATTTAACATCCTGAAGAACCCTATCATACTAAACTTAGTGGAATTTGATTTAATTATGGGAATGGATTAAATTTCCATGTATAGAGACAACATAAATTTCTATGGGGGGGGGAATCACTCTCTAAATGGATAATCGGCCTCAAATTTTATAATATTTGAAGGAGGAGGATGAATCATATTTAGAATAATCATCCCAAGCATGGATATTACTACCCTATGAGAAAGAGTATTTTGCTCAAATAATTGAGTCTATGGAAAGGATCATCCTTGAAAAGATACCTAGTGTGAGGGAATACTTTGATGTCTTTCCTGAATAATTTCATGGTCTTCCTCCTAGTCAAGAGGATGAATTTTTTATTGAATTTATAACCGGGGTGTTTTCAATATCCAATACTCTATATAGAATGGATGTTGTGGAACTTGAGATGCTAATGAAACAACTACATGAGAATCTGGATAAAGGTTTTATATTCCCATGTTCTTCACCATGGGGTGCATTATTCCTCTACATCAAGAAAAATGATGGGTCAATGCTTCATTGAATTGATTATCACGATATAAAAAATCATGATAAAGAACATGTATCCTTTTCTATGAATTGATGACCTATTCAATTAGATCTGTGGAGCACAATACTTCTACAAGGGTGATCCAGGTTTAGGATATTACCAATTAATGGAAAAGAAGTAGTATATCCCCATGATTTCTTTTTATACAAGTAATGGTCACTATGAGTTCATAGTGATGCATTTTGGGATCACTAATGCTCTAGATATCTTCATGGACATGATAAATAAAGTCTTTATAAATTATCTTGAAAAATATTTGGTATCCTTTATAGGGGATATTATAATATAATCCAAAACCAAGGAGGAGCATGAAGAGAATATAGGAACTGTGTTTAAGATCTTTCAAAATGGGAAGCTCTATGAAAATTACAGCAAGTGTGAGTTCTGGTTGAATGAAGCCTCATTTTTTGGGAATATCATTATAGTCAATGGGATATCTATAGATCCTTTCAATAAAAAATATCTTTTGGAATGTATGAGGCCAACATATGTGACTGATATCCATAGCCCCCTTGGATCAGTTGTATATTATCACCGATTTTTGAGAAATTTCAAATGATTGGAAAACCCTCATACCAAGATAAATCGGAAGGGAGTAAAATTTTCTTGGAATGATGAATGTGAATAAATCTTAATAGAGTTGAAAAGGAGGCTTTTCGCTGCCTATGTGCTCAAACTACCTACATTTGGGGAACTTTTCATTTTTTTAAATGATGATACAAATAAGGTATTTGGATTTTTGTTAATGGAAAATGAAAAATCCATTGCCTACACCTCAAGGTAGATGAAAATCCAGGAGAAAAACTATACCAAGAATGACCTAGGGTTACCATATATGATATTTTTATTAGAAATATGGTAGTATTATCTCATTGGGAAGAACTATGAAATACATATAGATCAAAAAATTCTCAAATATATATTCAAATATAAGTAGATGAATTTATGCCAATGAAGATGGTTAGAGCTCATCAAGGATTACACTTGATCAATCCACTACTATCCTAGGAAAGCGCACAAGGTGGAAGACTATATAAGTAAAAGGACCGATCAATTCTATCATTGATGATAATTGAGAAGGATCTAATATTCTTAGACTTGAAGAATATGGACATGGGAATCGTAAATAAGTGAATGTCATCAATCCTTTCACAAGTTATTGCTCAACCATTTATTTTGAAAATGTTAAAGGATACTGAAAAATATGATATGGAAATTAAAAATAAAGATTAAACTATTAGAAAATGGAAATACTTGGATTTCAATGTTAATGAATAAGGAGTTGCGATACTTTGTTGAAGACTATGTGTTCTATAAAATTTTGACTTAAACAAAGAACTTGGGGATGATACACATAGTTCTACATTCTTCATTCACCTAGGAAAAAATGATATACCGAGATCTCTGAGAGAACTATTGGTGGGATAACATGTAGAAGTATATCACTAAATGTACAAAAAAGAGCATGGTATGTCAGAAAGTGAGGGATAAACGACATAATAATAAGGGGATGATGCAACCATTACCCATACCAATATGGAAATGAGAAAACATAACCATATAATTTGTCACCAAACTTTCAAAAACATTCAAAAGAAATAATGATATCTGGGTTATTATGGATCTTCTAAAAATACTACACACATCATTGAGATTTTATAGGATTTATCATTGGATCAATTTATGAGGATATACATTAGAAACGTGGTGAGGCTATAAGGAATACCATTGTAGATTACATCTGACTGAGATCCATGATTCACCTTTATGTATTGGAAAAGTCTACAGAAGGCTCTAAACACTGAGGTAAATTTCCGTACAGCTTATCACCCTCAAACTGATGGCCAATATAGGTGGGCTATCCAAACACATGAGGACATTGAGAACTTTCTCAATTGACTTCAAAGGAGGATGTGACCAACATCTTTCTTTTGGGGATTTCTATTACAAAAATAGTTTTAAATAAACCATCAAAATTCCCCCTTATGATTAACTTTATGATAATAAGTATAGAACACTGACATGTTTGGATGATGTTGGAGAATGAAAAATTTTAAGTCCAGAAATGGTTGATGAAATGATAGAGAATTTTAAGACCATCCATCAACACATCAATGCTACTCAATGTCAACAAAATATATATGATCATAATTTTCAACTGGACCTAGAATTCAATGTTTGAGACATGTAATTCCTCTTGATACCTCCACAGAAGAGAGTGATGAGATTTGGGAATAAAGGAAATCTTAGTCCATGGTACATCTACCCTTTTCAGATCCGTAATCGCATCAGAGTAGTGGCCTATCGACTAGAAATCCCACTGATCCTATTTCAAGTACATGATTTATTCCATGTATCCCCCTTATGGAAGTACATCCCGAACCCATCACATGTACTAAATCCAGAGCTGGTACCAATGGTGAATGTAATTTCCTATGATGAGCATCTAGTGAAGATCTTATACCATAAATAAATTGTTCTATGAAATAATAAAATTCCCCTTATCAAGGTGTTGTGGTGAAACCACAAGTTTAAAGAAGAAACGTGGGAATCATAGGAGGTGATGAAGGAGAGTTACCCTCATCTGTTTTAGTGTGGGAAAATAAAATTTTGAGGGTAAATTTTTTTAAGGGGGGAAGGTTGTAACAACCCAAACTGTTATGAATAAAATTCTCCTTTTGACTTAATGGATAAAGAAAACACACACACTTATTATGTTTTATTTTATAAAATTGGATTCAGATGACTATTAAGTGTCATTACCATTGATAATATAGTCATTGGACAATGATCACAAGACTAGTAAAAATATAGTGTTTTAATAAATCATTTTGACATGGATAAAAGAAGTGGTGATCTCATCTAATTGGATTGTACCATATGAATCCCACTTAGCAGATATTTTGATAGAGATCTCATTTCATGGATTTTCCTATATCAATCCCAAGATGATATCGAACAACTTATTCATGACAAAACCCATTTATAATAGATGTTCAAGTCCATTGAGATCACGACCCGAACCGTGTTCACCAAACAACCCCATGAAAGCCCCACGATCACGCGCATTAATCTTAGGGCTTATGCAGGTGTAATAATGTGATATGTATCAAGAACCTATCTATAGTTTTATGTACATTGTTTTTTATATAATAATGAACATATCTTAATCCTATTATTGTTACTTTTTAAATAATTTTTAAAGCAGAAATAGTATTTTGGTTAATATTAAAATTTAATTAAGAAATCTATTTTGATGAATTAATGGATTTTTGAAATAAAAAATATTTTAATAATATATTATTATTAAATTTATTTTATTAAATATAAATTATTGTATAAATTTTATGAAGTCAAATGTAATTTTTATTAGGATTTAAAACCCTTTATTGTCAAAAACCTGTAATTTTCAATAAATATCAGTCTTCATTTCAAAATATAAAATTCAAATATTTATAAAATTGTTTAGATAATATGTATATTATATTTAAATTCAGTGTTTAGAAATTATTCAATGGGTAATGTTTCATAATTTTCTGATATTGTGATATTTTTGGGTAAAAATTAAAAAATGTATAAATATACGGTGTGTTTTATGATATCTAATGGCCCGATAAAGATGTAATAAATAAAATAAAAGGTATCGATGTAAAGATATATATTTTATCTTTAAAATAATGTTATTTTAAATTTATTTGATTTATTTTTTAAATCCATTATGAACCCACAAAAGCATATAGTATATTTTATGATTTTAAATTCATTTCATTATGAGTGTGACTCAGATGCACATAAGCAAGAGAAATATTTTAATAATTAATAACCATTTAATTATAAAATAATTTAAAACAATAACCTTTGGAAGAAACCAAGGGTAATAACCATGGTATAGTTTGTGGTTTTGAGTATTTTATTATGATGTGAATAAAACCAAAATAATAAAGAAATCCCCCTCCTTTCCTATATAAACCCAACCATGTCCCATTTCCACTTCACTCAAACTCCTTGAATAATTTAAACACTCTCTTACCTACTCTCTAGAGTCATCCCACGGTGCCCTAATCTCCCCTAAAGCCTCTCCGAATACTTTGGAGTCACACATCCAAGTATGGTATGTCTCTTTTCTCATTTACATTCAAGAACTTATTTTATATTGTGATTCATAAATTCCTTTTTCAAATGTTTAAATATGTTTTTCCATGATTAAATACAATAAATTTGATATATAAATGATGATATCTTCCTTTCACTCTCATTAATACCACCTATGATCCTTTATGTACACCCGTTACCATGCAGAAATTTCGTAATGTTTCATTTTCTTTCAACTCTTAGTTGGAGACTCTTTATTATGTTATGGATTCTATTTAAAATTACATAGGTTGGGTAATGTCATTCCATGTCCCTATTACTTTCTATTTCATGTATAAATTAGGATATAACCCTTTCTATTTAATCATCTCATTTTATGAATTTCTATAAGATGTTGTTTTACTGTAAAAATTACTATGTGATTTTCTATTTCAAAATCATTGTGCAGTAAATACCATAACCATTTTTATATCACGGGTTTCAATTTTATTCACATGTAATTATTTATTGGGTATCTATATGTATGTATTAAACATTTCCTTGATCATGGAATAAACTATTAGTATTAATAAATATTTGTTGTATGATCTATGTTGAACATCTAAACATGAAAACTGAATGATTATAAAGGGTGCGCCCTGATAGCACTCCAATGAATTGGGTAATGTTTAGTATCATGATACATTATGTTAAAAGGGCTTTGACTCAAGATTATTTATGAAAAAATTAGTTTTGACTATTGATCCTTTATGTGCAATGATCTTTGACTCATTCCCTTTCATGTGTAATGAGCTTTGACTGATGCTTCTATAAGTGAAATGAGCATTGAATCATGATTCTCTATGTGAAATGAGCCTTGAATCATGATAATATCATGTTGTATTTTTTTTCACATTTTCCATGTTATTATTAATATTCCAAATCATTCTATTATATTTATGATCCTTTTATACTCCTTTGATATGTCTATTTTCTAATAAGTGTTGTCTTCCTCATGTTATTCCATGTTTATTCCCTTACTATTATTTATATCTCACCCTTTTCTTATATATGTCCTCGAGTTATCCCATGTATTGTTATGTACAAAGGAATTTTGTGTTCATGTCAAATAATTTTTCAATAAAGAAGTTTCATTTTCATGTTTTAAGGTGTTATTTAATGTACCTAATTTCCAAAAGACACAAGGCATCTCGATCATCTATGTTTTATTAAGTACAATTTTATGTAATAAATAATTTAAAGAGAATGGTTGTTATAACGAAGATCTAGGATAATAACATTGGTTTGTTTTTAATTATATCCTCAAGTATCTAATAAGAACTAAGGATATATTCCTGGTGTATAGACCAGAGGAGGAGCTGGTCATTAGGGGTTATAATGATGCTAGTTTTCAAATGGATCAGAATGATACAATATCTCAATCATGGTAATTTTTTTATCTCAATAGAATATATGTGAGTAGGAAAAATTCATAGAACCCAGTTATTGTTGATTCTACAATGGATTCTTGGTATATAGATACTTTTTATGCAGCTAAGGAATCCATTTGGAGGTGGAGATTTCTCTAAGATCTTTATGTGGTACCAAGATGTAATGACCCTATAACATAGTATTGTCATAATACTACAGTGGTGACTCTTGAAAAAATAAACAAGGCATGCCAACAAAAAAATAACATACTCTATATGTATAACATCTAGAAGAATTTTTATCAGAGTGGAGAATTTACAGTAAGTAGAGTTCCCACAGAAGAAAATCTCGCATAACCGTTGAATAAATGCCTATATTAGTAGAACCTTGAGTATAATGTGAGTGCTAGTGGAAAGAAGGTTTTCAGTAGTTGGCTCTAGTGAATGTGGGATTCTATTGGAGTTTGATCCCTAGAATCAACTTCTTTAAACTTTATCATAACCATTATTCATTGATTTAAATCTGAATAAACTCCTTGTCAAATCATGATTTTTCTTTTGCATAAAATGGTATGTGATTACTTCCTATGAGTACATATATCACTAAAAGGTCATATAAATTTCCCACTATGTTGAGATCCTAGAAGGGCCATGAAACTATTCTTAAATATATGCTCTATAATATATTAATATCATTTTAGAGACACAATGGTATGGGGTATCAGGGGTGGAGACTCATAGGACTTTGAGGTACCATCTCATGTTGTACACCCTTTGTAATATCCAATGTAGCATATTATGAGAATGAGACCCACCAGTAAAAAATCCACATTTATTTGCCTTATTGTATATTCCTATTTGCGACCATGTGCATTGATCCTTCTACTTTAAGATTATTATTAATTAATATTATAAGTCATGTAGTTTGATGTATTTATGAAAAATATGATGAAAAATATTCACAAAGAGGTATTATATGTTGAATGTATCATGTATAATATTTCATTAATGAATAATGAGATAAAGGATTTTTCCATTCTATTCTTTAACAAAAGTTTATATCTCAGGTCCTTTGATGAAAATGATATATCCTAAATAAATCCATGTCCATGGTGTTCTATAAGAATGTTCAATTTCTATAAATTCAATGAAAGGTACATTGGGTACATGGGTTTATGGAACTAGAATTCAACCATTTTTATTTAGATATATCCTGATAAATAGATTATGTTACACAGTAAGCATATGTATGAGGTATTGTGCCATTGCGGCATGAACATCTTTCAATATAGGTGCCTTTGTGTGAACCTAGATGCTAACCTTGGAGTTTAGGCTGCTTCTCCTAATTCCACTATGAGATAGGCCCAAAGGGTTAAATACTAAATGTATCCAAGATCTCAGTTAAATAATATATATTGTTATTTAGTATTAAATATGTTGAATAAATATTATTCCTCTAAGTGGTTTAAAAATTATTCATGTTTAGTTGATCGAATATATTCCACCAACAATTATTCCAGGTAATAATCTATGAGTTGAATATTTAATAAATATTTATTATCTGTTTAGTGAATATAATATTTATTTATTTATCAGGGAATAATGAAGTGATAAATAGTTAATAAATAAATAAACATTATTCAAGGACCGATCAATATTTCCAAGGAATGGCGGACCAAGATTTTAGGTCTGGTGAGAAATAATATATAATGAATATTATACCAATAGATAATATATAATTTTAATTATCACATTAAGCGCATGTTTAGAAATATTATTATTATTATTATAGTCATGGGGTTGCTCAAGGTATTAAAAAATAATGAATGGAACTTGTGGAATTATTTATTTCAATCCCAAACAATATTTAAACCCAATTATATTATTTTTCAAGAGAGAAAATTCATTTGTTTTTGGAGTGAACAATGAATCTGGAGAATCCTCAAGATTACTTAGAGAGAACCCTTCACCAAGGATGCTCATAGGAATAGAGAGAAACCTTCCTCAACCTTCCACTCTTGAGTTAAGGGAGATCAAGGTTAACTCTTTTGAAGTGACTCTCGTGGAAATCAAAGGAGAATGACTCAATGGATAGGATCATCCTTTCTAGCACCCAAAGATTCCTATAGTAATATTTGAATATTTTTTGAGCATGTTTAGATATCCTCTATAGGGAATATTCCCTTGATTTCTATAATGCAATGATGGTACAATGTAGATCTACTGTTGGATCCATCAATGAAGAAACAATTCATTAAAGGTAATTCTTTAGTTGACTAAAATAATTATAAATAATATTTTATGCCCTTTTCTCTAGTTTCGGAATTTTATCCATTGTTTTTCATCTTTGATTCAATCCCATTGATCATGGACTTTATCATTTTCTAGATCTCGGATTGGTCATCAATCATGATAAATAGAAATGATGGGCATGACCCATCATATGCTTCTAAAACACCCAGAACCTATAGTATCACAACGGCAACATAATTAATTTATAATTATTTATCAACAATTTATTGATGATATAGGTTTGTAGTTAGTTTTCCAATATGGGTTATTTTTTCACAAATTCAAACATCAAAATATTATTTTCTCTTAATTTTTTTCCACTAATATATCCAAGAAAAGGATAAATCAACCCAAATAAAATTAAAATATTCCATCAATATGTGTAAGGGTTTTGGATGGATAAAATAACCATACATGATGTGTGTCCCATTCATAAACGCCATATATCCATGTTAATTTACCTTCCCTGAACTTTGATAAACTATTATCGTTGTTCAATAAATACTCTTGGTAAGCATCACATGTGGCCTATGTATTGACCAAAATTGGATGGAATAAGGTTTTCCATACTAAATTCCATGTATATTGTGCACACGACGTGTAGTCCCTGTGTTTTTTATGTAAAACATGAGGTTCAATGCACATTCAAGAATTTATTACATGTTTAAGAGACTGAAAACCCATTCAAAATTGAGGAAGTGTGTTATGTAGTTTTCATACATGGGATGTACCCCATACACATTCATGACCAACAAACACACATGGTACCTATGCATGTTTCATGAGAATGGGCATCCCAGTACATTACATGCCATGTGATATGATTATCTAATGTATGTTAAATTAATTCCCATGTTAAATAGTGAACTGCAGGCAATGTATGATCTTTAATTATAGTTTATTCCATGTGAATTAATAGTGTCACCTATCACATAATTTATATATTACTATTTTTCATTTATTAGAAAATTCAGACCTTTTATTTTTGTGCCATGACATGTAGGTTGGAAGCCTTGTGAACACACTGTACAAGGACTATGCTAGTTAATTTGGAGGGTACATATCATTTCCTCTAAATACAAATTTTTAATTTTTTATTTTTAAATAAAATTAATATATATTATCTTTTAAAAACTATGGATAATTGAAATTCTGAGAAAATTTTGGAAAGAATTAAGATAAATTTAATTAATCTATATTTCATATAATTAAATGGATTAATTAAAGGAGATTTTATCTTAATTAAATAAAAAAATTAAAGTGAATTATAGGTATATTATAAATGTATATTCATTGAAAATGTGCGGATGATAATGATATTAGAATAAAATTTTCTAATTGATTAATTTCCTTTTATTTAATTATTATGATTATAATATTAAATTGATGGCATGTGATTCGTCCCCTCCTCCCCTTATGTAAGTGAATCTGTGCTCATTGTTTCATTTATATAAAACCCTTAAACCAATAGTTTCTTTCTCATCCCATGTGTGTGATTAATGATTATGTAATGATTATAGATCTCATGTGAGTACATGGAGTTGATGATTGGAGCTAAGGAAAAACCAATCCAGAAGATTCATAGGCAGATTGGTGGAATATTGTAGCACAAACCATTTTAGGATCAATGTATTTTACCTAGCTTTGAGAGTTCTTTTATCATATTCTAGATAAACTAGCCATTATAAATGCTCAAGATCATACCAATTTTTTATTTTATTCCTATCATGTTTCATGTTTAATTTATTTTTTATGATCTGTTGTGATCACATAAATTAATGAATTAACTACCATTAAATATGGAATTAAAATAAATTAGATTATCCTTGATTTAATCATGAAATGATTAATCCATTATGTAAATAAAGTTAATATAAACCAGAAAGTAATAAAGTTTAAAATGGGAAATTTATGCCTAATGATTAAAATGCATCAAATTATAAAATAAAGTCAGTATAGGATTCCATTAATCATGTTTAAAATAAAACCAAAATTAAAATTGATTAACCATCCAATGATGGGGTGATTTCAATTATTAGAGATTATATCTTGTGTTTTGCGTCAACATGACATAATTTTCATCAAGATATGGATTCCAAAATAGGACATGGTGTGTCTAAGAGGGAAAAGTTAAGGAAATCATTATATAGGATTTCAAGATTGGTGATATCACTCAATAGATCATGGAAATGTGACTCTATGCATTTGGAAAGTTTTTCCTACCTAAAACTATTCAAATATCATGTTAGAGAAAATTAAAGGTTATTAGAAGGTGAATATAGATCTTTTCCACTAGTATATCCAAGATCTCTTGTGGATTATTCACATGAAATCTTAGAGGGACAGTGTTGATTGGTCCTCATGTAGTCAAGATGATTGGATTTTAGTAGTGCTTAAACATCTTAAAGGATTTACAACACCTGTTAAGGTATTCAAAATCTCATTATAACCTTACTACTTAAGATCTTATCTAGTTTTATTGTAAAATATAATATGACTTATATTGAGAAAAATATTTTGGAACATCTTACTTTAATTCTCAATGTTGACATGGACAAGTGGATTGAAACACCCATGGTTATTATGGTGAATAACAAAATTTAACAACAAGAAAATGGCCATAAGACTCATTATATGTATAATTATTATGATAAGCATCCTTTCAAGAATAATAAGATCCAATAGTAAGAAAAAGGACAAAACTTGGTATTTTTTGCATGTGGGATGCTAGGTCATTGGGAGAAAAATTTCAAAAATTTAAAGAAGAAAGGATAATCTTTATGTGTGTTATTCACATATTATAATCTTTATATATATATATATATATTGGGTATTAGGTACAACATTTGGTTACAACATCTATATTTAAATATTTGACCAAGTATATTTCACAAGATTAAAGGAAGATAAGTGGATCTTTGGGTAGCCAATAGAGCATAACTTAATGCTTTTGCTATAGGATACTACCAAATTCTGTTTCTAACATGGGTAATTTTGGTATTAAAGAACTACTAATATATACTATCCCTTATAATGAAATTTATTTATTCATAGTGTTTAGATAAAGATGTTTTCATATTCATTTTTTGAAATAAGTGTTGTTTCTTTTACAAATACAATATAAGTTATGGTTTGGCGCATTTATGTAATAGTATTTGTGTATTAAATTTTGATAAAAAAGAATTGGATCATTTAATACCAATTTTTGAATCACCGTACTGATCACATAAACAAAATGCATCTAATAAAGCTCAGTCAAGATGCGTATTCAGACTCTTTTGAGCTAAAATCAATTCAAAAAATTCATAAATATTGACAAGGAATGATGACTGAACCCCTATTTTGTTGTTATAGTGAATGTTACAAATAGATTCTATAATTTGTACAAACTAATTTGCATTGATCCTTTATAGATAAAGCTAGTTGTGGTTATTCTTAATTCATGAATTTTGCAGCTAAGATAAATAAATATTGTTATGTAAACATGATGATGTTTGGGATTGATATCTTTTAGAGAAAACACATATTTCATGGTTTAGGTAGAGAATCAAATTGATAAGAAAATAATGAATCATTTATCTTATCGAGGTAGTGAATATATTAACTACTAGTTTATATAATTTATATATGAGTTTGGGATTCTATCAAAACTCACTCAACCTTATACACCATAGTGGAATGGTGTTAGTTAAAGGGGAAACCATACCATCCATAACATGGGGAGGTTGATGAGAATTCATATAGATATTCTATTAATCTTTTCAGCATAGTCATTACAAACATCATTATACACACTATACCATGTTCCAACTGAAGTGTAGAATGGTATTAGAATCGAGTTATAAAGTGTAAAGGAATATATTTTTTCATATATTCATGCATGAAATTGTGAATAAATTGTTAAGGTTAATTATGTAATTAAATTAGATCACGGGGGGCATAAAGAGAATATTTATAATATATCCCATGTAATCTAATGTCTATTTTCAATACATTCTTTTAGATAATAATGAAACCATTGGAAGATACGATATTTTTCATGAGAAGAGTTAAATCCTCTGTAATGATAATAGTATAAAGATTGATGTCAATAAAATAAATTCCCATGATACACAAAGGTTGATATCAGAATGGATTCTAAAGAACACAAAGGAATATTTTGTTCTAGAAACACACGTACTATGTGGGAGCACATGAGATTTAGAGAACTGGAATGATATGGTTTTCTAGTAATCGATGATAGAGAAACCTCATTGATTGAAAATTATTACCCAATTTTTTATAAGGATGAGATAGAGATATAAAAAGAGATATGATTGAAAGAAATGATGAATTATAAAATAAATTACATGTATTAGAGCCAAGTTAGGGTTCTATTAGATCCACCAGTTGATGTAAATTTTATTGTGTGTAATGGGTTTTTAAGAGAGAAATGAACACAAAATGAAACATTAATACCTATAAATAACAACTAGTGGTTAAAGGGTTTAAATATCTTGAATTAATTGAATTTGATGAAACATTTTCTCTAGTATCCCTGTTTAGATCCATCATAATTTTAATTTCTATATTGTCATTCCAAGACTGTGAGATTTGGAAGATGGATTTCAAAACTAACTTCTCTAAAGTATAATTTTGGAATATTACTAGATGTCAAAAATAGAAGGGTTTGTGAATCTAAGTAATTTCAAAATGGTATAAAATTTGCATAGATCCATTTAAGCATTGTATAAAGTGTACAGTTCATCGGGATTTCTTATCGATAAAGCTTTAAAAGGATATCAATTTTATAATACTAAATTTGATCCATTTGTTTAAAAATAGTGTAGTGGAAGTTATTATCTTATATATTTTGTATATATCAATGATTTATTATTTATTGGAAATAGAATAATATTATTACGGTCAATTAGGGACTAGATGAGTAAGTGTATCTCTGTGAAGGAATTTAGTGAAGCTGCCTATATCTATGGTATTTAAATCGGTCATTATAGATACAAGAGGGTGATTAAACTATGTTTGTTATGGGATAATAAAAAATGGAATTTTTTCAAGTGTCACATGATATAAACATTACACCAGGAAAAACTAATGTAAGAACCTTGTATCTGATAGTGTATATAACCCGTGACAACAAGCGCCTAATGTAATAAAATATATGTATACTTTATAATATATTTAATATTTAAAATATATTCTATATATTTCAATGCTTGAAACACCAAGCTATACTATAATTCATGTGATGATGTGTTAGAATAAATCATACACAACAAAGACCTTCCTCAATAGCTTGTGTTACATGCAAAAGCAACCTTCTTCGAGGGCTTGTGCTATACGTGATACCGAGTCTTACCGAGAAACAAACATTAATTAAAAGATTCTTATTTAATACTACAAGATATAAAATAGCTATTATGAATAGTGCAAACTAAATCATGAAAATATATGTTTTAGACAACTAAATAATTGGTTACAAATAAATTATAAATGAATATAATAACCAATTGAATATTAAAAGCATATTTTTATAGAAAACTATTTTTTTCGCTCACAAAGCTATTTTAACCTAATAGATTGAATTAATTACAATTAGTGAGTTATATTAATGTAACTAATATATTACATATTCAATAAACTATTTTTATATTCATCCAACCTATTTGGTTAGAATAAGATATGATCAAACCCAAAATATCATAAAAACATATATTCTGAATTTTTTAGCAGCCTTGTAATGGGGAACATATTTTATAGATTAATTTTAACACTATTATCCACATAAATTGATATAATAAACATAATTTTTGATTTAATAATTTTTAAATTATCTTAGGATGATTTTTTGGGTTTTTTATAAACTTCGTTTTTAGTTAATAATGAAAAATATTGTGTTTTTTTAAAAAACTGCATTTTGTTTAAATAATAATTTATGATAAATTATATTATAAATTTATTTAAATTAAAATTTTATAAATTATAAATATATTAATATAATTTAGTTAATTATAATCAATATAACATTTAAATTTAATATAAAAACGTAATGATCTTTTGAACTTTTTTTCTTCTAAATCTAATTAATCTGTTTGGCTCTAAGATTAGGATTAATCATAATTTTTCTGCATTTGTGATTTGAATATTAAAAATACTACATAAAAAATGTAATAAATATAATATTTATTCTCTAATAATATCAACTTAATTTTTGAAAAAAATTATTAGTTAATGTGATTAAAATTAATTATTGTGATTAAGGTGTAATTAGGCATAAAAGTAGACTAAAAACCTATGTTTAAGGGCCCAAATGACCTATCCACTTATCCAAAACTTATTTTCGGTAAATATTTCGTCCATTATGCTTCCATTAAATAGTTTTGGTGGGTTTTTATGACTTTTATTAGGTAATAACATGTGTTCACCAAACTTCTTTTTGAAAATACCATGTGAGTCATATTTCTTCCCTATAAAATGCCACCACCTCTGCCCAAACATCATACCTCTCAAACCACTTAAGTTCAGCTAGGAACTTCCCGAATTATCTCCAATAATTCTTATCATAGAATTAATATCATACCTTATGGAATAAATTCTTCCAATAAAGAATTTTTGTTTAAACCAAAATAAGTTACCTGATTAAAAGGTAATGTATTTTCTCAATCTCTCTATTTTCATTTCCATTATCAATCCCATAAAATCATTTTATTCTATTATTGTATAAAAAAACATATATCATAAATATACTAGGATGTTTTTATGCTAATATTTTAACCTTAACTTACACACACCGCCATCTAATGGGTAACGAACAAAATATTTCTGTGGATGCCAAATTACTGCCTCACGAAATGATGATTGTTCATTCTTCCATTTCCATCCCATATGGTCCCATTATGATATATTTTTTTATATTTTTTGAATATGATATTTATTATGTATTTATATTTCCATAATACTTTTTATAATACATACATTAATTTTATTTCATTCTCAGTTAATATGATGACCTCGTTTGAGGAAGCATGGACTACCGCCCCTCAAAGCGTTGTGATGCATTCACACGATACATGGAATTTATAAATTATGGTTGAAATTAAAAATATGAGACATAAAAAACATATATATATATATATGATATTAAGGACATAATTAACTTTCGAGAAATATATATATAAATATATATATATTTGATTTTTTTATTACCACTTAACACACTCTAAAAGAGATAACGTCGTTCGTGGATGTGTGGACTACCGCCTCCTCGACATAATGAGATTCATTTTACACCACATAATTATATATATAAGTATATGCGATTAAATAATATGGTATTTATTATATAATTATCATTAATTAAATATTTTATTTACATATCTTCTCTCCACAACAATCATTTAAAGATGAGAAAGTTACTCATGCGTACGTACAATCTGACGTCTCCATGATTGTAATGTTGATTCATTTTTCATAACCATATTTAATGATTTATTTTAAAATAATAATTTATGTAAAAATATGATAATTATTTCATCTTTATTATTTTGGATATGTTATATAATGAACCCCTTTGACCATAGTTGACCAACAATAGTTTTTTTGACACATTAACTGAATTTGGTCAAAAACACCCGATGTAAACTTAATTTTTTATGTAGTTATACACAAAATAGTAATAATTTAATCAAATGTAATTATAAAAATGAAAAGTCTATGATGAAATTTGAAAATTAAAATTATTTAATTATAAAAAAAAGTTAAAGGATGTAGACCTAAAAGGAAACACATAGTATGTGATTCTTGTCTCATTTTCAATAAGTAAGGCATACTTCATTTGTGTAAACCAAATTTCTTATATATGGTGTATATACATCTAAATTCACATATAATATCACGAATTCCTTTTCCTTAATGGTATTTATGACATTCATTTAATATTATTATTTCATGAGGTTTATGATTTAGAAAACTTTAAATTGGTATGGGACACATTGAAATGTTTAAATATTATTTTACTCAAGACCAATCCTATTCATATTTCAGTGGAATTTATATTAAAGAAAATTATATAACTATATTTTTAATAAAACCATTAATTATTATCTATATATTCATGAGAATTTTATGTTTTATTATGATTTTCAACTCTTGGTAGGAAGATGTTTTTAGGTAATGTTTTTCAGAAAATGAGACTTTATATCTCTCTTTTGTCAGAGAACATATTTTATTATATAAAACCATGTTTTATTCAAAAAAAACTTTAAAAAATTATTTAAAAATTAATTGGTATAGAAACCTTCACACTTTATTTTTTTACCAATCACTTAGAAGGAATATTCTTTTCACTTTCCAAATGAGACATTTTCTAGATTTTTTTAAAGAATGTTATTTTTACCTCGTACGACATGTACATATTTACCCATAATCAATTATTTGTAGCATCCATATCAATTTAAAAAAAATAAAATAAAATGATATTTTCCTCAATAATATTTTTGAAATTTAATCTTTTATTTCATCAATGAAAACCACCCTTTATTTTAATCTACTTGGGTTTGTTGTATTGATACTATACTTATTCTTACATTGGATGGTTTATTATTGATTTGTCCAAGGATAGAATTCAAATTAACATCCTTGATTTATTTTTGAGTCACCTTGAAGTATTTAATTTTTTGTAATTATTAAACTTTGAATATCCCCTTATTATCGACTTCATTTTTTCATGGATATTATTATTGCCTAAACTGTATACCATTTTACAAATGGTGCCTACATTGAGAGTTATTTTATAAATTTTTGAATTTTTGATAGATTTGTATTTCAGATCAAATACAGTTATTTGATAAGGCAGATTAGTTATTTTGATTATTCAATAAAAGGAATGTTTTGGAATAGAAATTACTGGTGGATCCTGGACTTTATATATCTCCTCGATACATCGATAGGTTCTCATGAACTGAATAGTTGTGTAAATGGGTTTCTACCATTAGTTTTAAATATTCGTCTGAAAGGTATTGATGGAAATATGTCCTAAAGTGCCTAATACCTAAATTTTGATTATAAATCAATTTCCATCATATTAGTTTTAGTTATTACTCATCCATGATATTTTGCATCAACATATCTATGGATACATTTCATTTCAGTTAATTTATTAATGGATTGTGTTTTAGTTTTATACCTTGAAATATTTATTTAGGCTTACTTTTTTATTTGAATGGAATGTGTTTCCAGCTGTTACCTTTCCATATTACTTATGTGCATTCTTTTAGATTATAAATTACATGGCATGTGTGTTCAGTTTCTTACCTCACCATAATGACTATTCTCATTGATTCATTATTTCTTCCACTATATTTTTTCCTTATTGAGAATTTGAGATCACCCTTATTATGTTTCTTTCCCTATGAATCCAAGAATTGTACTATAAAAGAAATGCAGGAATATCCTTCCTGGATTATAGTTATCCTCAAGCTTTTTATTTTTTTATAAGAAGAAAAAATTTGTTCTAATTAGTTTATCCATTTGTAATGAAATACTCATCTATGTATCTGGATTGCCAAGACTACTAAACAGATATGTCCATTGGGGATGGATTCCTAGTAATCATTCCAATTTAATTGACAGCAGACACTGGCTCTCGGCTCTCTGGGGATGGTTTTCTATAGTTGGTATTATAGGATGTTTAATAGAAACCCTGGGAAATTAATTTATGAAAAAATAGGTTAGAGAACATAACTGTAAGGTATAATTTGAGGATAATTATAGACGAAAACCCTAAAATTTTGTTAAAGTATAGAATATGTGGGTCTTCATAACTATACGTATTTTTTTGATACTACAAGTGGATGTTGTTCTAACACAAATGTATCTAGGAGTAGAAAATCTGACAAGGTGTTTTGGGCTTGACATGGGTTAACCTAGTACATGAAAATGAGCTATATTATGCAACTAGTTTTACAATCTTTGGGGATATGTTTAGGATAATGCACATTTTCTTTATAAACAATTACGAAAAATTCAAATGGATTTTGATAATGAATAATTAGGGTTAAACTTAATTTGATTTAGATTTAAAAATAAGGGGTCATGATTTAGATAACTTATATATAATTATTCCCTTTTCTCACTATGACTATTGTTCCTCACACTATTATTTCTGGTTTTAGTGAATGGATGGAACCCAAAGGATTCATGTTAACATCAAATTTGATGGAAAATTGGTGAAAATGAGTAACAAAATAATGTGTTGATATGACTAAAGGATTTCATGTTTATGACATATTAGTTTTCAAGGAAAGTGATTAATAATATATACCTTTGAAAACTCTTGAGGACACTAAAGAAGAGAAGGATGGAGGATGATAAGAGCTTGAGTGGCGGAGATCGTGTAGAAAATAAGTCTTGACTTTTGACATGTGAGAAGTGTGGAAGGCGACACCCAATAACTTTTATCAATGGAACATGTAAATGCATTATGTGTGGTGAATAATGAAATAAATAAAAGGATTTTGGGGAAAAAAGGAAGTGTATAATGAAAGAAAATGAATCATGTCCTAAGAAATCATTTCTCATTATTTTTCGTAAGGGTGGGGAACATGAACATTACCCATGTCAATGACCTATCCTAAGAGATAAACTTTATAACATGGAAGGATCTATGTGGAATTAAGTTGATTAATTATTTATTTATTGATCTTGTATTGAAAACCTTAGTTAAAATTATATTTAGTTATTAGCCTAATTTCTTGGATGTCCATCACATATATTTTGGAAATTATATTGATATGGTTTTAGGAAAGCACAACCTATAAACTGGGTGACAACCAATCAAATATGGTAAGGCCACGGGTCATGAATTAAAGACCGAAAGATGATAAGGTTTTCATGAGAACCACTGACCTATACACTTTTCTTGTTAATTTCTATGTTTTTAGTTAAACAATTTAATTAATAAATATTAATGTTCAATCAATAGTTACACTTTTGAGGATTAGAAATTAATATATTAACCACATTTTTGTGAGAGATATTTAAGGACAAATATTAAGACTTTTCACTCTTTTATATGCCTTACAATCCTTTAAAAAAAAATTAGTGCTTCATGCATTTATAAAATTCATTATTTCTAATTATTATTTTTGGGAGTAAAGGGAAGAATTATAATTTGATCAAATCATAACCAAAAGTTATGATTGTTCCTATGATATTGAAACCTATCATGTAAGAATATTTTGATATATTATTGGTCAGTAAAATAAATAACCAACATTAGTAAAATGACTTGTAAATAATTTTTTTTCAAATACATAAATTTCTATTCAACTAGTGGACTTTTAAATGATCAAATATTTATATCTTTGAGGCCCTCAACATTTCATCGATCATTCAGTTGTTTGTGATTAATGACCTCATTAATTCTTTATAAATATTTATAATTTTTCATCCAAGTTTGTATCTCTACTTTCCACTGATTTTCTCCTACTTAGAGACCTATTAAAATGGTATTCCATGTGCCTTTGTACTTTTAATTCAATTTTTTATAGAATATTATTGATGAACCATTCTCATGAAGTGGAATTTCATTCATAGGAAGTATCAAAAAATATTTCACCATGATAGATTTTAAATTGCAAGTATGAAATTTACATTAGGTTGGGAGAATTTGATGCCCTAAAAACTAAAGGAAGAACCTTCTATTCAATAGCATGTATGACACGTTACTGTAAGCGTGTAATGTAATATAATGTATATATAATTTACAATAAATTTACTATTCAATATATATTAAATATATTTCAATATACGAAACACCAAGTTATCTTGAAATTCAAAAGACACTGGGTTAGAGTATATCATATTAAACAACAACATTTATCTATATCTTATGTTACATGCAAAAGCGACCTTCTTCGATGGCTTGCGCTATATGTGGAATCGAGTCTTACTAAGAAACAATATGTAATTAAAATATTATTATTTAATAAAAAAATATATAATGAAAATTATTAAATAAATTATGAAACAAATATGGTTTATAAAACTTAAATTTTTTTAGAAATAAATGATAAATGAATTTAAGAACCAATTGAATATTAAAAGCATATTTTTATAGAAAACTATTTTTTCCTCACAAAGAATTTTTACCGTAATATATTAAATTAATTAAAATTAGTGAGTAATATTAATGTAAAAAATATGATAAATATACTATAAATAAGTTTTTATATTCATCCAATAGATATGGTAAGCATAATATATGATCAAACCCAATATTCCACATAAAAACCTATATTCCGGCCTTTTTAAACACCTTATAATGGTAAGTCTATTTTAGATATTAATTTTGACATTCTTATTAATTTAATTAGATAAAATAGACATTATTTTTGAATTTATAATCTCAAATTTATTTTGAGATGAATTTTTGGGATTTTTCCTACAAACTTCATTTTTTAGTGAATAGTGAAAATACAACATTTTAGTTAAAAACTGCCTTTTCGTTTAAATAATTATTAAGGTTAAATTATATTATAAATTTATTTTAAAGTCACATAGTACAAATTATACATATATTAATATTATTTAGGTTATTATAATCAATATAAACTTTAAATTTAACATATAAACCTAATAGTCTTTTGAACACTTTTCTACAAAAACCAGTTAATCCCTCTGTCTGCGAGATTAATAGTAATCTTAATTTTGTTGATTCTGTGGTATGAATTTTTAAAATTCAACATAATTTTTTTTAATAAATATTATAATTTTTTTATAATAATATCAACTTAATTTTTGACAAATACTATTTGTAAAACATATTAAAATTAATTGTAGTGATTACAGTGTAATTAGGCTTAAAATGGACTAAAACCCAGAGTTTAAGGGACCAAATGACCTAAGAATTTGTCCAAAACTAATTTAATGAAACTATTTCGTCCATTAACCTTCCATTAATTAGTTTGGGTGGTTTGGTATGAATTTTATTAGGTAATAACATGTTCACACCAAACTATTTTTCAAAAATACCAACTGAGTCATTTTCCTTCTGTATAAAATGCCACCACCTCTACCCATGAATTACACCTCTCAAACATATAATGATAGGAAAATCCCTACCGAAATATTCTTCCATAATTCTTATACTCTACCAAGAGTCATCTCTTTTGTAATAAACCCTTCCAACAAATCCTTTGGGTACAGACAAAAAAAGAAGTTATCCGATTAAAAGGTAATGTCTTTTCTCAATCTCTCTAGTATCATTTCCATTATACAACCCCTAAAATATCCTTATTCTATTATTGTATAAAAAAATTATAATTAGTATACTAGTATGTTTTTATTACTTTATATTAGCCTACACTTACACACACCACAATCTAATGGGTAACGAACATGTGGACCACCAACTACTGCCTCATGAAACGATGATTATTGATTCTTCCATTACCACCACTCATGGTAGAAATTATGATGTAAATTTTTTTTATATATGTTATATATGATATTTATTATGTCTTTATACTACAATAAAAATTTTATAATACATATATTTAGTACTTTACACTTTCTGGAATTACAATAATATCGTTTGAGGAAGTGTGCACTACTACCCCCTCACATTGATGTGATTATTTCACACAATACATGGAATGTAGAAATGATGGTTATAAATAAACATACGAGACATAAAAAAAATATATGATATTAAATAAATAATTTCATTTATATATATATGCGTGTGTGTGTGTGTCATTTCCATTATTACCCCTTCACACACTTTAAAAGATATAACGTCGTTCGTGGACATGTGGACTACTGGATCCTCAACATGATGTGATTCCTTTTACACAAAATAGTTATATATATAACTAATTATATGTGATTAAATATTATGGTATTTATTTTATAATTATAATTATATAAATATTTAAGTTACTTATCATCTTTCCTCAATGGTTATTTAAAAATGAAAATATTACTCATGCGTATGTACGATCTACCGTCTCCATGATCGTAACATTGATTAATTTTTCAGGACCATATTTAATTAATGGTTTTAAAATTATAATTGATTCATAAATATGATAATTATATCATAGTTATTATTTTGTATATGTTATATAATTAATCCATTTGACCATAGTTTACCTACAATAGTTGTTTTGACACATAAATAGAATTTGGTCAAAAACACCCAGTGTAAACTTAATCGCATAAGTAGTTGTACAAAAATGTAAATTATTGAAATAAAATTAATTATAAACATTAAAAAGGTTCTTAATCAAGTATAAAATTCAAAAAAATTATACAAAAATTTAAATGATGTTTAACCGAAACGAAACACAAGGTAAGAGATTCTTGTCTCATTTTCATTATGTGGTGCATACTTAATTGTTGTAAACCTAATTTATTATATGTGGTGTTCATACTTCCACATTGACATATAAAATCATGTATTAAATTTACTTCATGGTATATAATACTTTCATTTAATATTATTATTTCATGAGGTTTATGATTTAAAACTATTTCAAGGTGCTATGAGACTCTTTGGAATGTTTAAAGATTCATTTCCTCAAAAAAACCTATTGATCTTTAAATGGAATTTCCATTCAATGAAATTATATAACCATTTTTTAGAAATCCATTTTCTTCTTCTCAGGATATTAATGACCATTTCATGTTTTAGTACCATTTTCCCACTCTTTGGTACAAATATGTTTTTAGAAAATGTTTTTTTTCAGAAAACCTTACTTTATATCTCACTTTAGTCCGAGATCCTATATTTTTAAAAAAACATTTTTTATTTAAATGTTTTAAAAAATTATTTTAATTATTTTTGGTAAATACACTTCTACCCTGTTTTCTATTTTACCAATCTATTAGATGGAATCATCTTTTATCTTTCCAAATAAGGCATTTTCTACCCTTTTTCCATACAAAATGAATATTCTTTTTACCTCTTACGATATGTATGGATTAAACCAAATCTATTTATTTGAGGCCTCTTTATCAATTTTAAAAAAAGTTTCAAAATAAAAATATATTCTACACAATAATATTTTTAAATGCAAATCTTTTATTTCATCAATGGAAAAACCCTATATTTTTCTACATATGGCTTTGTTGTACTGATACCATTCTTATTATTCCCTCATATGTTTTATTATTTATTTTTCTAAGGATATCATTCATATTTACTAACTTGATTTATTTTTTAGTCACCTTGATGTGTTAAATTTCCTATGATCATTTCACTTTGAATTTACCCCTATTATCAATTTCATTTTCCATGGATATTACTATTGCTTTAACTATATACCATTTTACATATGGTGCCTATATTGATAGTTATTTTATTAATTGGGGAATTCTTAATAGATCCATATTTCTCATCCAGTACAGTTATTTGATAATAATGTTAGTTATTTTGATTATTCAATATGAGGAATTCTTTGGACTTCCAATGATGGGTGGAGCCCAAACATTATATAGCTCGTCATTGCATCGACAAGTTCTCGTGGGATGAATAATTATACAAATGGGTTTCTACCCTTTGTTTTAAACAGTCTTGTGAATGTTTCTAATGGTAATAGGTGCTCATGTTCTTGAGACATGATGTCCAATAAGAAATCAATTTCCTTCATACTAGTTTCAATTATTATTCATCCATGAGATTTTGCATTGAAATATCTATGGATACATTTCTTCTCAGTTCATTGATTAAGGGAATGTGTTTTAGTATCATACCTTTCCATTTTTATTTTTTCTTTATCTATTCCATTGAATTACATGTGTTTAAAATTATTACCTTTCCATATTGATTATGTAATTTCATTCAGTTTATTGATTACAGGGAATGTGTGTTCAGTTATTTATCATCCCTTAATGACTATTCGCATTGATTCATTATTTATTCTGCAATATTTTTCCCTCACTGCGCATTTGAGCTCACCATTATTATGTTTCTTTCCCCATAAATCCATTGTACTGTGAAAGAAATTCCGAAATATACTAGATGGATTAGAGTTATCCTCAAGCTATTTATTTGATTACAAGAAGGAAAACCTATATTGTAATTATTGTATCCATTTTTATTGCAATACTCCTTTATGTATCTAGTTTACTAAGGCCACTAAACTGATCAGTCCTTCGTGGATTTATTCCTTGTAAAAATGCAAAAGTAGTTGAAATAAAACACCATATCCAGGATATTTATGCCTGGGTCACTACAATAAATATTTCTAAGAAATTGTTTCCTTAGATACATCATGATAGATATTGAGAATGAGTAAGATCTCATACTTTCTGCAATGTGATCAATCATGTATGATATCTTATTTACTAGGGTAAATGTATTATATGACATAAGCTATATGATCCAAATTTTTATGAGTTATATTTGTTTTCATGATATTTAAATATGATGCGAAGAAGTAGATTACTAATTATATTTTTTATAGTTATTGAAATATTGTGTTTGAAGAAGATTCTTATCATTACTATAATGACTAAAGACAAAAAGAGCTCATAAATTATTTATTTTTTAAATATATTTATGATCAAAGGTTGTTCAATGATTTTATATTACATGGATAATGAAGGATTAATATGAGAAAAACATATGTATGGATGTTAAGATAGTTGTAAATAATATGGATTGATAGAATCTTGTAAAGAAAATCTAATATTTTAATTTTTGGCCAACAATGATGTTGTATGATCTTATATGAAGATGATGATGATGAATAGTGGAGAAGTTGAGATGATATATATTGAATGAATATTATTAATGTCTTAATAATGATGTTGATCTATGCCAACATTATCATTCATATATTCTTAGAAGATGAATATGATGGAAGAATATTAGAATGTAATGATGTGAAATATGGTGATCTTTAAAAGTTTAAATATCTTGATATTTGATATCATGATTCATTAAATATGTTATTGGATGGAGTTTAACAAATGATGAACGTTTAAAATAGAAGAAAAAAATATATGGAAGTTGGTTGAAAATCATATACCCATATATGTTAATCTGTATATGTTCTTATACAAGATTATCCAAATACATGAATTCATTGTATAAGTGATTGTTCAAAGTAAGATAAGTCGTGATGATTCAGATATCTGAATTTCAAATTATGGTATTATTTCTCATAGATGAAACTTCTATGTTCAATTGGATATTTGATGGTTCAAATAGGTTAAATCCCATCAACATTATAATATCCACATTGATGAATTATATTTTATATTAGAGTTCAAGATTCATATAGTCATTTTGGATTATGTAAGAAAATTTATTGACATAGCTGAAGGGAACTATGTATGATATTTTTATTCACATATTGGATTCATAGAGGAATTTGTTCCAATATAAGATAATTTAGGGAAATTCCCATATTTTATATAGTTGAACCCATGTATGAAAATATTAGTTCTTGTTAGGTAATACCACAAATGTACTATGTGAAATTCAATGGTTTACTTATTTTTGTATCTTAGTAAAGAGATCATTTTAGATGATGATATTTGTTCTTTTCACTAGTGATATTTATATTATAATAATGGTTTTATAGACGATTCAAAATATGAATATAATGAAGAAGAATTTACGTTAAATTCATAACTATAAGGAATATTTTCACTAAAAATAATCATCATACACATTGAGGGAAGGAAGAAAAAATTCCGAATATTATTGATATAATGAGTTTCAATTTATAAAATATGACATTAATTATTATCATCATTCTAAAATAAAACTTAAATAAGAAACCAGGAATTCTAGAAGTGATATAAACTTTGAATTATCAAATCAGGTGATGCATGATGTGTTTTATGTAAAAGGAAACATATATCATGAGTTGTGCTATCATGGAACACACTATTTAATGAAGGTGGAGGAATAAGGAAATGCCAGTTATTTTTTGTAACGAAATGGATCTATGATCGAAAATAATTCATATTTAATATAAATATGTAAATACTATTTGCATTTGTTGATTTTTTGGAGTTATGAGTTTGTGATATTTCAATATATTATGGAATGAAAAGAAAAATAAAGAACCATTTATTTATTAGAGCCTTCAAAGAATATAGGAATATTATCAAATAATTGAATATATAGAAAGAATAATTAATTTATGTCTTCCCTAAAGTGGTTAAATAAGATATAGGAGGTTTATAAATACCATAAATCCTCGTAATTATTGTCAGGTGTTCATTTCATATTGTGAATATCCATGAAAGGGAATAAGAGTTGGGTAATTTTTCTTTCATTTATTATTATTATATATATATACTTTGACTCAATGTAGAAGATAAATATTTTAATATATATAAGTACAAAATTATGATTAATGTGAGAATATTATGGTGTCATGAAGAAGGATACCTGACTCTATGATAATTGTAAACATACACATGTGGTGAGTCAAATCCAAGAAGGAAATAACCGATACATATAACATGCATTTAAGAATATGAGGGATGAAAGGGGGAATAAAAGAAGATAAGAGGGGAGTTTTGTGCATATATACATGCATAGGAAATAAGAAGAATAATAATAATCGGGAAGAAGATAAGTGTATTGTGTAGTACCGTTATAAAGGAAGGAGAAAAAGAAGAATTTTATTATTTGGCTATGAAGCTCATAAGAACTCGAAGGTTGTGAAATTCATTTTTCAAAGAAAGAAAAAAAGGAAAGAGTAGCACCTGGATTTACTACCATGAAGAGTGTGTGGAAAATTGTGAACAAAAATGATGATGTGTTTATTGCATGTATTTTTTCGGGTAAGCGAGGAAGGATATGACTATTTAGCATACCAAAAAACATTATAAGGTTTATGAGGCACCTATGTGCAAAGGGAAAGTTAAGTACAATAGAAGAGACTATAGTGTAATACAGGTTTCAATGATTTTCCCTATCTATTTTGTAACCTATTGATTATATCTTGGGTCTAAGGTGGTCCTATATTTTTTCCTAATTACAGGAAATACTATGATTTATTATTTAATAGCAGAATATGTAAATATCTTTTCCACTTTGATTGTGTTTGTTGAAAAATGTGGAAGGGTAAGAGAATGTGAGTATCAATATTTATCTCATTAAAGTGGTAAAGGGATGAAATTATTAAAATTGGAACATAACTATACCGACAAAAATTATCCCCCCGTATTGATTATATCCCAAATCGCCTTACCAAAGTAATGTAGTAAAATATAATGTTATTCTATGTAAACATCATCAGACTGATATTAAGGATATCCTTAAGTATATGAGAAGAACTATTAATATATTGTTTGTATATAGAGGAGATAAGGATCTAGTCATCAGTGGTTATACATATTTTATATTTTAGACATATTATAATAATTTGAGTTGACAATGAGTATATGACTTTATTCTCAATAGAGGATCTAAGAGATATAAGAGTTCAAATTATCCAATTTTCACTGATTCTAATGTGCAATCTAAGCGTATGGAAGCTTCAAATGAGGCCAAATAAGATTTTTGGATATTCACTATTTTCTAGGAATTTTATGTGGTGCCTAGTAGTTGATAACGTATCACATTATATTGTGATAATACATTAGGAGTGTCTATTATAATAGATCCATAGTCACTTCAATTGAAAAAGAACATACTGTGAAAGTATCACTTCTTGAATTTTTTTTTTATCAAAGTGATGAAGTTTTTGTGATGTGATTTTTAAGATAAGATAACATGATAAACCACTAGACTAAATAATTATCTTAGTAAAATCATATATATCATATGAGAGAGAGAGTAGGTTAAATTTTGATTGTAGTTGTCTCTAGTGAAAGTGGGAGTCTGTTGGGGTTGGTTCCCTAGAAGAAAATTTTATGTACATTATGATTATCAATATTAATTTTTTTAATATAAAGAAAATTGATATCATATCACAGTTGTTCTTATTTATATATTAGTATGTTAAAATTCCCTAAGTGTATTTTCTACACTGAGAGGTCATAGAAAATCCCCACTAGGATGTCAAACTGGATGAGTCATGACATTATTCTTAAATATATGTTCAATAATCAAATGATTTAGTTTTATAGGGAACACATGATACAATATATTAATAATGGAGACTCATATGATTTTTTAAGCTTTATTATTATGTTAAACCTCACTAATATTCAATAAATGTGATTATGAGAACATGACCCACATATAAGAATTACACATTTGTGTGTGTCATTGGATGTTCATATCTCAAAATGTCTTTATTTAACTGTAGACTTCAAAATTATAATTAATTCATATAATGAGTCAGGTAATTTGATGTATTGAAAATTAAAAAAATCATTTTATATGGTCTTAGTGAAGTAGTATATATTGTGTATTTCATGGGTGATATTGCATTAATGAATAACGTGAGAAAGTATTTTTACCTTTTGTTATTTAATAGAAGTTGATATATTGTCACCTTTGATTAGAATTGAACATAGAAAATAAATCCACGTCTATGGTGTTTTGTGGGAAGGTTCATTTCCATAATGTTAAAGAAAGAGACATCAAGCATATAGGCTGATGACACCAGCATACAACCCACTTAACTAGATATATCATGATAAATGGATAATATTATACAATGAAAATTCATATGAGGTTGTATGTGATTTTACAGTTAACTTATTTCTTTATCGGTGCCTGGGCATGTTGCTTGATGCTATCCTTGGTATTAATGTGATTTTTTAATTCATTTGGGTAATATACATAGAGAGTCATAGACTAAGTGTATCTAAAATATCCATTAAATTCTACCAGAATAGCACTCACCGAACTAACTGTAGAGGGTGTCACTAACCAAATCAACTACTGATCTCTCCCTCCCTAGACTGTTTTATTCCTCTTTGAATTCTCTATCACCTTCAATTAATTAGGTATTTAAATATTCCTCTCTCCTTATTCATAAAAAACATGGGTCTCATCACTTATACATAAAGAAACATACCCTCAAACAACCTCCAACATCTTCAAGAAACGTGGTCGATTGAGGATCTTCTGGAAGAATCATTGAAAAAAATAGAAACAGATACATCATAGAATAGCTATGTCACAAATTTGGTACATCATAAATAAACTATATTACAAATCATGTATGTGAAAAATTATCTATTTCAAAAAATTGTCACATCATAAATTGGTATTGTTGTAAATCGATTACATAAAAAATCAACTACATCAAAAGTCATCTAAATAACAAATTAGTTAGGTTGTATAGCCCATGCCATTCCTTAACCATGTAATTGTATACCTAAAATATTTCATAATATGCCAAACTAAAACTAATCATAATAAAAATATAATAAATGGTATAGAAAAATAGTTATAAGATATTATTCATGGAATAAGAAATAAAAAATTAAACATTTTAATTTGAAACAGCATATGATTACCAATATAAAAATTCTACACCCTATAAAATAAATTGTAAAAAACACTTGGATGATTCTCTTTTAGGAATATAAAATCCTAACCTATCATTTAGTTCAGATATTTTTCATTAATAAAAAACCCTTTAGCACAAATTGTATCATCTCATACTAACCAACTCACTAGAATATACCATAGTGGATCATGTATGCTCATACCATTACATATACTACTGAAAACTAATAAACATGCATTAAAAGAAATAAATATAAGAACATGAGTTAACCAAGACACTCACCTTTACTTACACAAGCTTATGCATCGCATACTTACAACCAATTGCACACATTCCCTCAAAGGTCTTGGTCATCCCCCCTATGTGTGCAAGGCACCCAAAAAAACTAGATTATTTCCAAGTTTCTCAAATAAATTGAATAATGAGAAAATAAAAATGAAATGTATAAACAAGATGAATATTGAAACTGTTCTAAATATAATAAGTAAGAAAACATCATAACCCAATATGAAAAATATTATGCTAACATGATTCAAGTCTTCACCTGAGCCCAAAAATCTAAAAAATTGGCCCTACCCACACCCTCTCTTCCATTCGAGGCCCTGAAAAATCACATGAAAATCCAATCCTAGGAATTAAGAAGAAATAATATCTTGAACTATACCAAGTTTATACTAATGTTTATGAGACTGACTCAGATAACAACAGTACTATTAAAAATTGGGTATACCACATTTTTCTAGGCTATATTATCCCTAGAGGGATCCTCAAGGAAGTATATTTTAATGTGGCTATATTTCCCACACCAATATAACTTTATCTTCTTAAACTGAATATTTTCCTTTTTATATTTTCTTTTACCTTTAGGTTGACCATTCACACTGTGTAACTAAGGCCCAGACCTCACCATACTTCCCTCCACCTTCAAAAACATGAATTCAAAGATCCCTAAACAAAACCACTGGTTTAACTTTATCTAATGTTATGGAATCAATACTATAAATAATTGAATCTCTAATGAGATTAAAATATTCATCCAAGGAATTCAATAACAAACAATCTTGGACCTCATCAGAAAAATATTAATTTTCATTAGCAAAATATGACATTATCTTAATAAAACTTTCTAAATGAGTCTATACGGAGGTTCTTGGTTCCATTTTGAAATTATAAATATTTATTTTCTTTTTTATCCTTTCAAAAAGAGATATAGTAATATAAATATGGTCATGATTCCTGAAAGTTTCATTGGAATAAGACACATGGACCATTCATCATAAAACCTTGTCACCCGGGATCAAATACAACTAAGAATATGATTTCTCTAAAATATTTGGGTTAATATCCATAAAAGAGGGGAATGGGTCTCTTGTGGAAGATATAGTGCTGATCTACCCCCTCAATAAATCCATAGAATCATTAATTCCATTGTGGAAAAAATGAAAACGCATCTGAACTCTCCACAAATAAAAAAAAATCTCCATTGAACTTCTCATCCTCTAATCTAATCCAAGGAATCTTTAGACCTAATGGAACTCAATATGATACAACTTCTAAATGGATGGAAGCATAGAAGACACACTAATCCAAGGCCAGAGGTAGTATTATACAACATAATCAGGAATAGAAAAAAATACATGATTCATGTAAAAGATATATGATTTTCAAAAGAAAATAAATACAAAAAATAGAAGAAATACGATGACAATAATAATATTCCATAAAACCATAGAAAAAATTATAAAATGATTGAATGAAATGAAGACTTAGTAATTAGCGTGGTTCATCCCTCTTTGGTTCTACTCTATGATAAAAAAACACTCACACCAATTATTATTATTTTTATGAAAAGAATACCATGGGAGTATATAATAAAAGAATGAACAATAATGAAAATGAAAATAGGCAGTAGTAGAGGAGTGGTTCACTCTCATATGCATAAGAACAAACAAACAGAAATGAAAGATCCTGGGTAAACACTTATATGAATATGAAATACCGTGAACAAACTCCCTTAATGGGGTTATCCTCACCTATAGAAAACCTCTACAAGATTCATTGCAACTAAGTCATCCACCACATGAACATGAGAATCATTTATCTCTCCACCAAAATAGATCTCTTGGAACCAACCACATATGTCAACGCCGTCAAGATCCTCCAATGATATCTCCTTCTTGAGATCATTTAATTCCTCATAGACATATCTCATAGGTTCACCTTCTTTAATATTTTGATTTTTCTCCATATTTCTTCAGTACAAGAAAGTATCTTAGCACATAAACTAAATGAAACAAATCAACAAAAAACCTCCATTGGCTTCAAGAAATGAGTTTGTTATAGGATCATTGGGAAGAATCCATTATTATAAATTCAAATAGTTACTTCACAAAATGAATATATTATCAATTAGGTATGTTGCAAATTGTATATGTCTCAAATCAGCCATGTCCTAAATCAGTTATGTTCCGAATAAGCTACATCACAAGTCCACTATGTTGAAAATCATCTACATTGCAAATCAACTACCTTGTAAATTTTCTATATTGTAAATCAACTAGGGGAAAAATTTCTGTCTAGAATAAGATACATTAGGTATCTCGCACCATTCCACTACACAGTAAATGTATACCTAAAATAAGATAAAATCTTCCAAAATAAAGTTGTTCATAATAATACAAAAATAAATGGTAAAATGAAACAAGTAATATGATATTATTCATGGAATCAATAAATAAAATACTGAATATATTAATTTGCAACAAAAAACATGCCAAATTTTACACTAATGAATATAGAATTTTATATGGGATTATGTGGAATAACTAAACCAAACCTAGGCCTATAAATACAAAATTTTATAACTTTTTAGAGTTATACACTATATCTTACATAAAATATAGAGAAATATATCTCATGTCAAAGAGCATAACTTTACAAGAAGGTGCTCAAAAAATAGAGAGCCAATATTCCTATGCTCTCTCAATTCTTCAAGATAACTTAATGACTCTTTTTAACATAATGATATTCCTATTGTGATCAGAGAAATTTTATTCATGAAATTGGGATTGACTCTACATGTACCTGATGATTATATAGAGAATTTTTGAGAGTTTGAATCATTTATAAATCATATCTATAAGGTTTCTGTAATTAGATCCTATGGATCAAAAATGGTATGATAACAATATTCAACCACATCATCAATGAATCATGAATTAAAAGATAATGTAATTATAAGCCTATTTATAAATTAATTATAAATTATATGTGATTTTTAGGACTTCTTGGTCAAAACATTTATAAGTTAATTAAACTGCAGTTTTATTTTGTCGTTTATGATGTTATTCATCATGTACATCCCATTTTATTCATTAATTATGATGGAAAGCTATTTATTCTCTCCCGTGTAGGCATTTTTATTCCAGAAATATTCCAAATGTCCCTTATAGTGTATGTTATTCTTATAAACCATGTTATAAGTTACATTTGATGTCTATTATTCAAACAACCAACATCGAAAAACTATATGTTTTTTAAAAATAATTTGTTTCTGATTACTTACTGGGAATAAAAGAAGATCTAGACAAACAAGAAAATCATATAAATTAAATGAAAATAAATAAATAAAAACTTAATGATTGAACATAATTCTATTTATTTTGGTGGTTTCCATAAAATTTGTATATTATTCATTGATATTCATATTTATTTAGTGGAACTAACTTAGGCGACAACCTAAAAGGTGGTTGTTAAGAAATTTTAGACTTTTTCTAGTAAATATCATTTGGATTCCTTATCATTCAAATAGATCATCATAAGTCTCCATGTTCATCAAAAAATCATAAAATACTTTAATAGTGATGAAAACTAAAAATAATAATAATAAATCATGAGTGAAAATGATAAATAAAATGTTGAATTAATCCAATGAAGAAGAAATTGAACGATGATACAATTCATTGAGGAATATATTTGAAATGTTGAAATAGGGAGAAAATATATATGGTACATGAATATATATACCCACACCATAAAAAACAATTAATTTTAAAATTTAAAGAATGTCTTGAAATAAGTTAAACATCGTGGTCACATGATGTGAAATTTAAATATTAACATCAGTTAATTTATAAACGACATTACAATATGAATTTTAATATCATTTATATGAATAAATAATTTTAAAACTCCAAGTCTTTTAGGGTATTTACATCAATTATGTAAATAACTGATGTTAAAAATCTTTTTCATTGAGTTATAACATTGGTTACTATATTATTAAATGTTAAAGCTCAACCTGAAAGTATTTTCACACCTCTTTTTTATAAATGATTTAGAAACCTTGATGAAAATGCTATTTTTTTCTACCATTGTATGTAAGGTTGATTTACATGGTTTGGCAACATAGATTAGGTGTAACACCCCTAGCATCCACGATACGCTTCTCATTCAATAATGCAATAGCTTGCATTGTACGCAAGTTCGAGTTCTAACAAACCGCAACTAATCAAAGTAGCCGTTATGAATAGTAATAACCACCTTTTAAATTTATAGAAATTTTATATTTCAAAATGGACTTCATTTTTGTATTCCTAATATTGAAATTAGCCTATGTTGAATTTTTTGTAATTTTCTGAGAACTTCAAAATTTTTATGAATAGTGAAAAATACTTAAAACAACTTTTTTAATCAAAATAATTCATAGTGATAAATTATATTATTGAGTGGTTTTAGAGTATAATTAGAATATATTTTTACCAGTTTATCCAATGGTGGTCATTAGAATTAATTTAACATTGAAATTGGACATAAACAATTGCCAATCTTTTGATATAAATTGTTTCTTAAACACACGCTATTTGTTGTAACAGCGGGAATTAATTATAAAATTAATTAATGCAACTTATATGTTTGGAATTTTGTAAAATAGGCATCATTTTTGAATTCGGAATATCAATTATAGCTTAGGGTGAAATTTTGGCATTGTTCTGAAAAACTTCAATTTTTGATGAATAGTGAAACCACTAAGTGGTAGTTAAATAACTGATTTTTCTTTTAAATGAAATATTACCACTTCTGTGATTTGATTTTCAAAAATCCGACATACATGGTTGTCATTAAGAAGTAAAATGTGGTTCAATGAGATCAAAATAATTTTTTGGAGAATAGTAACGTTTAAGTTCTTAATCGCGATTAGAGGTAATTAGTGTAGTTTAAGGTAAAAACAATGTTTTATTAATATGATATGAGCTTGACACTTGTCCTACTCCTATTGTATGAGTAATGGCCGACCAAGACAACCCATGGGTCAACTTGGTGACCCCATGGAGCCACTTTAGTTGGAAAATGACATTAATATATATTTATTTAATGTTAAAGTTAAATTGACACAAACATGAGTTATTTTACTAAAACAATTTTTAAGTGGGGTTACACAAGTCCAAATTTTGATTATAAATATTCATTACAACTCTAAAATGATTTCCTACATCATAGTATTTTTTTTATAATTTTTAGACATTAAATAAATTAAATTATTTATGACATCATGATGATGTAGTGATGACCTCATTATTTAACGATTTAAATAAAATAAGAAGATAATGAAAAATCCAAGGCTTAAACTTGTCCAATGCCAATTGGATGAGGATATTTCGAACCCTTATCACCTTATCCTAGAATTATATAAGTGTGGGACCTTTAGAATCCGAAAAGCATTGTGAAATAATGTAACATTTCAATATTTCCAAAAGTGCCCCTCCTCTCCACTTATAAAAGGCCCCCACCTCTCCCACCTCATTTACACTTTCAAGCCATTTGGCTCGGCCAACCTCTGCCCAAATACTCTCCCAACATCCCTCTCTTACTCCTAGAATCCTCACTTTGGGCAGAACTCTTCCCAAGGAAGCCTTTGGCTCAAATCAAAAAGCGTTACCCGATTTTGAGGTAATGTCTTTTCTAATGTTGTTTTGTTTTATTTTTCTTCTCCAACCCCCTAAACTCTTTTTATTCATTTCATTTGTAACAACACCAGTATCCTCAATATACTAGGATGTTTTTATAAGAAGGATTCGAGCTACACTTACACACACCTACATCTAATGGTTAAAGAACATACGGTTTCTGTGGATGGCGAATTTCTGCCTCACGAAACGATGATTGTTCAACACTCATATAACACCTTCAAAGGTGGCCATTAAGATGTCACTATATTTAAATATGATATATAATGTGTTTATTTTTTACTTATTCTTCTGTATTTCTCATTTATGGCTTACTTTATGATTTCCATTATGGGTAAAACGCGATAATTTCATTTTAGGAAGTGCGGACTACCGCCCCCTCAAAGTGATTTGAATCGTTAATGCCATATGTGGGATGTATAAAGGATGGAGTAAATGGTATTATACACTATATTATACTGGAATTATATTATACATTTATATCATTATGATTTAGTTCCATTAAATATGAAATTGAAATGAAAGTAGCGTTCATGCGTACGTACGGCTTACCGTCTCCATGAACGGTGCATTTCATTTCTTACATCTAAATGTTACGTAATATTATAAATGAATGTATATACTGGATATATAAGATATATATGACATATAAATCATGAATATAATTCTGGATATAATGGATATTTCACCACATAAACAACTTGTAATTATAAGAAGTTTATTATTGACTCAAGTTACCAAAGATCGACAAAACGACCGTTATTAACTTAAATAATTACATAATGTTCATATCATTGTAATAAGTGATATAATAAGGATAATGAAATTGAAAATGTTTATTAATAAGGTATATATTAACTCTAGTTTATTATTCAGGAGGTTAAAGAACGGTTGAGTCAAGTCAGACACGAGGTAAGGGAACTTCTTAACCCAACTTCCATTCTTGGGGTTAATCTCCTACTTTCAAATTATGTCATGATATTATTATGTCCTATATTGTATTTGTACTTTCTTTATGTGTACATATAGTGAATACACATAACAGATCTATTTCATTTTAAAAATGATCTTTTTAAGGACTTCGTCTTAATCTCCTTTCATTGAGGCATACTTTGTTTTATACACGAATTTATTTTATATGGTGTATAAACCCCTTTGACTTTTACGTTTATTCAAAAGGAATCTTTTTATACGAAGCATTTACTAAACGACAAAATGGAATGTTTTGGTTGTACGTATGCGGAGACAATGACTTCTCCGCCGCCGTGACCATTATTTGAGTTTCGGCTTCCTCTACAAGCCATCATTTTTTTAATGAAAAATAAATACAAAGTTTTAACTTTCTTTTATTTTGGTATTGAAAATGGTTTTGAAAGCGTTTTTATTATATCAATGTGTTGTATTGATATCTTGTGATTGGAATGTGGAAATGTTATGTTTCCTTTATGCATGTTTTATGTGATATGATTATGTTATGGTTTATGATATGTTTAAACCTATTCATATGAGGAATGTATTGGACTTAATAAGTGACGGGTGGAGCCCGCTATAGCTCCTCGATGCATCGGTAGGTCTCATGAGACAACTAGACGTGGAATTGGCCGAGGCCCTTTCCCAATTTGATTTATGGTTTTGGACGAGGCCTTAATCATTTTAGACGTCTTGGCCGAGGCCTTGACAAAATGTTTCAGAATGTCCGGCATTATACATTCCCTCATTATGAAAGTGGTTATTGATATTGCATGTGATTATTCGACCAGTAGAATATCCATGTGAAGAAGTAAATGGCATTATCTCATTTTATTTTTGCCATATTATGTTGATGTTCAAGTTTAAAAGGCTTTTGTTTTAGTTATACATTGCCTTAAATGTTTTTGTTTATTTATGAAAGCTTCCGCAATATTGTTATCCTTACTGAGCATCTGAGCTCACCCCTTTCAATGTTTTAATATTTTCCAGGATGTGAAGAAGTATTTTATGAATGACCTGCAGGGATAGTCAGAAGAGGATATGAGTGTGGACTATGGAGACTTTGTTATTGTAGTTTTTCACTTTATGATGTAATGTAACGTTTACGAATGTATCTAGTGTTTCCAAGGCTACTAAACTAATCGGTCTTTCGAGACTTGATCTTTTGTGATCATGCCAATGTTACGAAGTAATGCACCGACTCTGGGTAGCTGGGGTCGGGGCGTTACAGTTGGTATCAGAGGCAGTTTAGTACTAACCTTGGAAGCTAGATTTAGATAAACTCTGATTAGAGCACATAGAACTAAGATGAACTTTGAGGATTAGTATAGAAGAACTTCCTAGAATTTTGGTATTATAGAGATGTTATGAGTTTTCCGAGCAATACATCCCTGTCTGGATACGAGCAGGTAGAGGCAGCTCTGGCACAGATGTACCTAGAGGTAAAACCCGAAAACACCGCTTTGAGCTAGACTCGAACGGGAACTGGTGCACGACAACGGGCCTTGCTGCACTCTTGGTTACGACACTCCCGGGGGATATTCTTAGGATAATTCTCATTTTATTTACAAACCACTATGAAGGGTTATGAGTATATACTTCCTCAAAGAAAATATTTCTTTTTATGATTATGGATTATATCCATAAATATTTCAATTTATGTTAAGTGTTTTATAAGTATGGAATTATGTATTTTGATTCATAAACTAATATAGTTTATGCCATTGTTTAGAAATGGCGCCTAGTGGAAGGAATGGAAACCGTATCAATGCACGAACTCCGTGTAGGGGTTTCCCTCCTGATCAAGATAATTATTGTGGATCTGGAGATACAACTGGTGCTGATCAACTTATTACCATACTGGGACAACTCACTCAGGTTATGAATAATAACCTTACTCGTATGGAGCACCCTGATCCGCAACGTGGAGGATCAATGCTAGATCGTTTCATGAGGCAACAACCACCAACCTTTAATGGGAGTACAAATCCTATAGTAGCTGAGCAATGGATAAATTCCTTAGAGAAAATATTCCATGCCTTGGGGAGTAGTGAAAGGGAGAAGGTTGTCATGGCAGTTTACCGCCTCACTGGAGATGCCGATCAGTGGTGGTCGCTGATTCAAAACACAAAGGAAGATGATGACGTATCGAATATGGAATGGAGGGAGTTCAAAGATCTTTTCTTAGAAAAATACTTTCCTCGTGACCATCGAGCAGATATGGAAAGGCAATTTCTGAGTCTGAGGCAGAAGGAGGATGAGAATGTCGCAAAGTATGAGGCTAACTTTACAAGGTTAGCGAGGCATGCTGCCGATTATATACGTAACCCAAGGAGTAAGATTGATCGTTTCTTTGATGGGTTAAAACCATTTCTCCGTCGAGATTTGGTATCACAATCCTTTTCATCATACGAAGATATTGTCTCGTGTGCTATCAAGACAGAAAAGGAATTCTCTAAGTCTTATGAAAACAAAGTAAAGCAAGAGAAGAAGAGAACGGTGGAACAAGAGACAGATAAAGGGAAAAAGGGAAAGAAGGATTTTCCATTATGTGATAATTGTGGGAAGAATCACCCTGGTACTTGCCTAAAAGGAATGGGAGTTTGTTATAAATGTGGAGAAAAGGGTCACCAGGCTCGTGATTGTAAGGGAAAGAAAGAGGCTGTCAAAGTTGAATGCTACAATTGTAGAGAAATGGGTCATTATGCAAATGAATGTCCTGAGCGTCAGGGAAACTTACCTCAGAAAAGGCCAAGGGATCAAGGACAATCTTATGCTGTTACTACGGTTGAAGCAGAATAACTAATGTATTAGTGCTTTTGGACTCAAGGATTATATTCTGGTTATAAGAATAATGTAATATATATATATGGATTGTACTGCAGTACTTTTTGATTTCAGTAAGGTTTTAATATGATTAAGGTAATCATATTTTTAGTATGTGACAATAAGAGAAACTTTTCTTTGTTTGGGGAATCTGATGTTACAATTGATTTTGGAATTTAGAGACCTTTTAGAGAAAGTCTGGATGAAGGTATTTTGGATAACTATAAAGGTTGGAGTGGATTAAGTTGAACTGTGGATAGTATTGTTTAAGGTTAAAACATTTATGAAGATTATTTTTGGAATAGTATAGTACTATATTTTTAGGAAAAGGACAACCTGCAGGGTGGGGAATAACCCGTCGCGTCGGACAAAGCTGCAGGAATCGAACCCACAACCATAGTGCGACAAGCCTTTATTTCCTACCACTAGCCTACAGGAAGTCCCTGGTTATTACAAAATAGTTTTACTAATCTAAATGGTATGTGTTAACATTTTGAACCTTATACAATTAGGATAAATAGAATATTTTTGAGTTTTGTTACCATTTGGAGTAAAAGTTGGGTTTGTGGTAAAAATTTATTAACGAATGAAAGTATACATAACAAGTATGTATATTCCCTTACGTTCTTAGTAAATCTCATAAATAAATTCCTCAACATTATAAAAGGTAACTTAAAACAAAAATGTTGTCGGTTAACTTTTCCAACTGGGGATTCAATGACCGTTTAACCAATCACAAGTTTGTGATTTTCTTATGGTTAAACTATCTCCTAATCATGTTTTCTATAACTCTCCATCAGATTTTGATGGTTTGTTTTTCTTCCATATCCATATTTTCACAGAATCCTAGAATGGGCTATATCGGATGACCTTTGTACTTATCCTGCTTTCTTTTAATGTTATATATTTATTAACCTTATTTCCGATGTGGGTTTTCCACAAAGGTATTTTCTATTTTCAACCTTTTATTATCAAAGAAAAATTTCAAATTGCGAGGACGCAATTTATTGAAGGAGGGGAGAATGTAACACCCCGAGCTTCCACGATACGCTTCTCATTCAATAATGCAATAGCTTGCATTGTACGCAAGTTCGAGTTCTAACACACCGCAACTAATCAAAGTAGCCGTTATGAATAGTAATAACCACCTTTTAAATTTATAGAAATTTTATATTTCAAAATGGACTTCATTTTTGTATTCCTAATATTGAAATTAGCCTATGTTGAATTTTTTGTAATTTTCTGAGAACTTCAAAATTTTTATGAATAGTTAAAAATACTTAAAACAACTTTTTTAATCAAAATAATTCATAGTGATAAATTATACTATTGAGTGGTTTTAGAGTATAATTAGAATATATTTTTACCATTTTATCCAATGGTGGTCATTAGAATTAATTTAACATTGAAATTGGACATAAACAATTGCCAATCTTTTGATATAAATTGTTTCTTAAAAACACGCTATTTGTTGTAACAGCGGGAATTAATTATAAAATTAATTAATGCAACTTATATGTTTGGAATTTTGTAAAATAGGCATCATTTTTTAATTCGGAATATCAATTATAGCTTAGGGTGAAATTTTGGCATTTTTCTGAAAAACTTCAATTTTTGATGAATAGTGAAACCACTAAGTGGTAGTTAAATAACTGATTTTTCGTTTAAATGAAATATTACCACTTCTGTGATTTGATTTTCAAAAATCCGACATACATGGTTGTCATTAAGAAGTAAAATGTGGTTCAATGAGATCAAAATAATTTTTTGGTGAATAGTAACGTTTAAGTTCTTAATCGCGATTAGAGGTAATTAGTGTAGTTTAAGGTAAAAACAATGTTTTATTAATATGATATGAGCTTGACACTTGTCCTACTCCTATTGGATGAGTCATGGCCGACCAAGACAACCCATGGGTCAACTTGGGGACCCCATGGAGCCACTTTAGTTGTAAAATGACATTAATATATATTTATTTAATGTTAAAGTTAAATTGACACAAACATGAGTTATTTTACTAAAACAATTTTTATGTGGGGTTACACAAGTCCAAATTTTGATTATAAATATTCATTACAACTCTAAAATGATTTCCTACATCATAGTATTTTTTTTATAATTTTTAGACATTAAATAAATTAAATTATTTATGACATCATGATGATGTAGTGATGACCTCATTATTTAACGATTTAAATAAAATGAGAAGATAATGCAAAATACAAGGCTTACACTTGTCCAAATCCAATTGGATGAGGACATTTCGAACCCTTATCACCTTAGCCTAGAATTATATAAGTGTGGGACCTTTAGAATCCGAAAAGCATTGTGAAATAATGTAACATTTCAATCTTTCCAAAAGTGCCCCTCCTCTCCACTTATAAAAGGCCCCCACCTCTCCCACCTCATTTACACTTTCAAGCCATTTGGCTCGGCCAACCTCTGACCAAATACTCTCCCAACATCCTTCTCTTACTCCTAGAATCCTCACTTTGGGCAGAACTCTTCCCAAGGAAGCCTTTGGCTCAAATCAAAAAGCGTTACCCGATTTTGAGGTAATGTCTTTTCTAATGTTGTTTTGTTTTATTTTTCTTCTCCAACCCCCTAAACTCTTTTTATTCATTTCTTTTGTAACAACACCAGTATCCTCAATATACTAGGATGTTTTTATAAGAATGATTCGAGCTACACTTACACACACCTACATCTAATGGTTAAAGAACATACGGTTTCTGTGGATGGCGAATTTCTGCCTCACGAAACGATGATTGTTCAACACTCATATAACACCTTCAACGGTGGCCATTAAGATGTCACTATATTTATATATGATATATAATGTGTTTATGTTTTACTTATGCTTCTGTATTTCTCATTTATGGCTTACTTTATGATTTCCATTATGGGTAAAACGCTATAATTTCATTTTAGGAAGTGCGAACTACCGCCCCCTCAAAGTGATTTGAATCGTTAATGCCATATGTGGGATGTATAAAGGATGGAGTAAATGGTATTATACACTATATTATACTGCAATTATATTATACATTTATATCATTATGATTTAGTTCCATTAAATATTAAATTGAAATGAAAGTAGCGTTCATGCGTACGTACGGCTTACCGTCTCCATGAACGGTGCATTTCATTTCTTACCTGTAAATGTTACGTAATATTATAAATGAATGTATATACTGGATATATAAGATATATATGACATCTAAATCATGAATATAATTCTGGATATAATGGATATTTCACCACATAAACAACTTGTAATTATAAGAAGTTTATTGTTGACTCAAGTTACCAAAGATCGACAAAACGACCGTTATTAACTTAAATAATTACATAATGTTCATATCATTGTAATAAGTGATATAATAAGGATAATGAAATTGAAAATGGTTCTTAATAAGGTATATATTAACTCTAGTTTATTATTCAGGAGGTTAAAGAACGGTTGAGTCAAGTCAGACACGAGGTAAGGGAACTTCTTAACCCAACTTCCATTCTTGGGGTTAATCTCCTACTTTCAAATTATGTCATGATATTATTATGTCCTATATTGTATTTGTACTTTCTTTATGTGTACATATAGTGAATACACATAACAGATCTATTTCATTTTAAAAATGATCTTTTTAAGGACTTCGTCTTAATCTCCTTTCATTGAGGCATACTTTGTTTTATACACGAATTTATTTTATATGGTGTATAAACCCCTTTGACTTTTACGTTTATTCAAAAGGAATATTTTTATACGAAGCATTTACTAAACGAAAAAATGGAATGTTTTGGTCGTACGTATGCGGCGACAATGACTTCTCCGCCGCCGTGACCATTATTTGAGTTTCGGCTTCCTCTACAAGCCATCATTTTTTTTAATGAAAAATAAATACAAAGTTTTAACTTTCTTTTATTTTGGTATTGAAAATGGTTTTGAAAGCGTTTTTATTATATCAATGTGTTGTATTGATATCTTGTGATTGGAATGTGGAAATGTTATGTTTCCTTTATGCATGTTTTATGTGATATGATTATGTTATGGTTTATGATATGTTTAAACCTATTCATATGAGGAATGTATTGGACTTAATAAGTGACGGGTGGAGCCCGCTATATCTCCTCGATGCATCGGTAGGTCTCATGAGACAACTAGACGTGGAATTGGCCGAGGCCCTTTCCCAATTTGATTTATGGTTTTGGCCGAGGCCTTAATCATTTTAGACGTCTTGGCCGAGGCCTTGACAAAATGTTTCAGAATGTCCGGCATTATACATTTCCTCATTATGAAAGTGGTTATTGATATTGCATGTGATTATTCGACCAGTAGAATATCCATGTGAAGAAGTAAATGGCATTATCTCATTTTATTTTTGCCATATTATGTTGATGTTCAAGTTTAAAAGGCTTTTGTTTTAGTTATACATTGCCTTAAATGTTTATGTTTATTTATGAAAGCTTCCGCAATATTGTTATCCTTACTGAGCATCTGAGATCACCCCTTTCAATGTTTTAATATTTTCCAGGATGTGAAGAAGTATTTTATGAATGACCTACAGGGATAGTCAGAAGAGGATATGAGTGTGGACTATGGAGACTTTGTTATTGTAGTTTTTCACTTTATGATGTAATGTAACGTTTACGAATGTATCTAGTGTTTCCAAGGCTACTAAACTAATCGGTCTTTCGAGACTTGATCTTTTGTGATCATGCCAATGTTACGAAGTAATGCACCGACTCTGGGTAGCTGGGGTCGGGGCGTTACATTAGGATACTTTATGCTAATCATGCACACTACATTTGACACTCAACCCCTCCCTCACATGGTTTGTTGGCATGGGTAGCACTAACCATGGGATAACTATTCAAAACGTGTAGTTCTCCCAATTTTAAAATCTTGGACCTCCTACTATAGAAATATCTAAAAAGTTTTTAAATAACCCAAAATCAAAAAATATTTAAAATAATAGTGGTATAGGGGTAACATAATTATCATATATAGTAGGCTATGATACCAAATTTAGAGGATAACTATATGGTTATCCAATCATGAAATGGTAAATAACTCAGTATATATTCATTATTTTTAGATTTTAATTCTTAAAAAAATATAAGTAAATACAATGTAAATATATCAATATGAGTGATAATGAGGATAAAGAAAGAAATAAAGAAAGAACACTGATGTAATGTGGTATAGAAAGGTTTGGTCCAACATCCATGGAAAGAACGGCACCATATCCAAGGAATTATTAACTAAGAATAAACGGTATAATAAATAAGAGAGAACTAATAAAATATAAAATAATCACACAAAATGGATTAAAAAATTTCAGAAATGGACTAAAAGAAGTAAATAAATTTACCAATAATCCTAATTTTTCAACCAACTGGTTCTTCGGGTTCTTCAAAATGGTTTGATGTCAACAAAAATTAGAAGCTCAACGAAAGTGGAAACTATGAATCTACACAAGACTTTTCCTTTGTGATATTTTTTTACTCAAACAATAGGTAAAAAGGTATATTCTCCTTCAATGGGTGGTGAACACTGACTCAAACTATGAACTTATCCTAATTGAGTTCTCTCTTCCTTCTTAGGTTTGAATAGCATGTCGGAATCACTATCTCTTATTATTTTAGATACCAAGGTAGTGAGGAAGGCCTAGGTAATGAGGATGTAACATCAAAATCTAGGACATGTGGGAAACCATGATCAATGTAGCATTAACAACCCGCATCTGAAAGTAGCCATGGGAGACATGCGGTAGCTGCAAATGAAATGTGAAATGAGAATAAGAACTCCATAAGGTGAAGATTGTATATCACATAAAAAAATAATTAATGCATGATATTAAACAACATAAATATGTATGGAATGTAATGATAAACAAATAGGAAACATCTTGTGTTAGGTGAAATCTGAATGCTCATGAAAAGTGAAAGCCTGACTCACATGCGATTAAAACACACCGTTCACAGCTCGAGTGTATTTTACATAATCCAACATCATAATGGGAGATAATTTCATTATTTGGGAATACTAGAAAAGGGTCTCATGTAAGGTGAAATAAAAAGTAAATTCCCCTTGTATGATAAACCAGAATCTATGTGTGATTAACATGTATCTCGTGGAAGATAAATCCATAACCCTAGTAAAAATCACAAAAATTGTAATGGCATCAAATAAAATTCAATGGAACCACATGGAGGATCAAATAAAAAATTCATAGTAGACTATATAAAAAAAATCATTGTGAATTATAATCATGTGAAAATATGAGAATAAATATAACAACCAACTAACTTCATTTATAAATCAACTAGAACATAAAACATTTACTCACATAATTCTTATTGATGATGTGTGAGGAAGGACTCATAATGTGTATTTTTAATTTAGAAGTTGAATTTTAGTTCATTACATATGCCATATTCTAAATTCTTTGTAAACATGGTTAGAAATTCATTATACTTTGGAAAAATTTCACTACACGATATGTGGGAAAAAGTGCATCTTAAAGAGGGAGACCTCCATTGGAAGTAACTAATAGTGACCAATAGTGACCGCCAATGGAGGTTTATGGACTTAACAAAAAATTCACCCACCTATAACCCCCACCACCCAGAATCGTGCACACCCCTTCACCCTGTAGCCCTATCTGCCTTATAACCCCCCCCCCCCCCCCCCGTGTCGCCGTCGTTTGTCCGCCTCTTCATCCGACTCGATCTCCACCTCCATCTCGACAATCGCCTCAACCCTCATATCCTCCTCCCCCTGGTTCTCCGTCTCTTTCACCAACACCACCTTAGTATCCACCATCGCCTTAGTCTCTGCCTCTGCCTCTCCTCCACCACTTCCACCGCCTATGCCTCCTCCTCCACTACCACCTCCGCCTCCGCCTCGGTCTTCGCAACCACATCCTCCTCTCCTTCTCCTCATGTACTATTCTGATTTCCACCTCTCTACTCCTCCCCACCTCAATCTTTCCATGATTTTCTAACACCTCTCCTTAATTTCTTCAAGTTTATAGTTCGATTGTGTATTAATTTTTCTATAGAATGTTTGATTTTGTTTGATTTTTCTCTGTTCATTTTTAATTTAAGTTAGTTGTCAACCTATAATTTGTGAAACATGATTCCACTATATCATTCTACGAGTTTATATATATAAACTACAATTTAATAATATTTGTTTGATGATTTTCTTCTCTAGATGCTTGATTCTCCTGATATTGATCGGACCTAGCTGTCTAATTTTCATATTTGAATATCCTTCTGTGTTGATGATTCTTGGTCTGAGTATGATTTCATGATTTAAGTCAAAAATATTCAAAATTATCCACGTACATTGAATTTATGATTATATTAAACATTATCTTAAAGTTTTTATTCTAATTAATTTTTGTTTGTATATATTTGATGCGGTTCTAGGAGCTACAATTCTAAATGCAACCCCCATGATCCCATTACTTGAAGTGAATCTGATTTGGATAGATTATGTATACATGATCCATGAGTAAAATTACATTCTTTTTATTTTTTGTTAAACATATTTTTGTATCAATGAAGTAGATAGAATTTTCTAAAGATCCATGTGTGAGATTTTCCCAATAAAACTCATTTGTGGATATATTTTATGTTGATCATTTTATCAATTTTCTAAATTTCTATAGTTTTTTTATCTTAGATAAATTTTAACGACATATATGTTATGTAACATTCTAATGGAGAAATAGAGAAAAATATATAGGTGATTATTTTTTATCTCATGTTTTCATTAGTAATGTTATCTATTTTAAATACCCATTGGACACTATGCACTATTCAGTACCTACTGATATTTAATAAGTGTTTTGTAAAGGTACCAATTTAAAATTGGTAGTATTTTTTTAATTACTATATTTTACTTATAGAAAGTTATTTTCAACATACGTATGAATGATTAATTTATCAGTGGATTTAATCAATATTAAACCTAGTGATTTATGTTGTAATATATAATATATAAACTGATTCAAGGAATTTGTATAATGTTTTAATATTTTCCTAAAAACTTTCTACCATGGTATGTGAGGATACCTTTTAACTTAATTTTGGGAACTCCCCAATGGATGTGTTTTTTATTCAAGAATGATATTGAAGACTATATATCTAATTTTACAATTGTAAAAAAATGTACTTTGATATCAGCTTTTGTAGTAGAATGAATAAATTGACATCCATATATTAATAAACATTTTAATGAGGGGTTATTTTCTCATTGATTGATGAGTTCAAATTTTTTTTGAATTTATCTTCATCCATATGCATTGTTGTGGAATATAAGAATCTATTTCATAAATAATTATCCAAATATTACTACTTGGTAGACATATAAAACATTTATCATTTCTGATGTCTGTGAACTTATTCTTTATTTGAACATTACATTCAATCTCAACTATATATTCATGATATAAGTAGATGTGATATTTTATTTTCTTTTAATCTTCACTATGGAATTAAAATATATTTATTTTATATCATTAAAAATTTTGGATGTATTATATCTTAGTTATTTCTATGTGGTTACACCTCTAGTAGAATGTTGGTTCATTTTTACAAGATGTAAAGGTGGACCTATTTCAATGGTTGACTATACACTAGAATGGATCTATGGGGAAAAATTTGAAATTGATTTATATTTTCATTGTTTCTATATATATTTCAAATTATCTTACTTTTATTCTTCACTTTTTTTATTTATATTCTTCAGTTCAAATATTCCTACACTTTTAGCAGCTCTCATGTCATCATTTCTCAAAAGTCCATTTTAGTGAATTTTTTGATGTTCCAATGGCCTTATACTTAAGTGTGGCCAATTTTTTCATTGTTTGATGTTCCAAATGCCATTTTGTGCATTTTTTGATGTTCTAATGGCCTTAATTTGTCTTTTTTGGATTGATTGAGCATGTGATGTCGTTTCTATTTCTCACGATCTATAGATTATTGGTTTATTAGAAGAAATATTATTCCAAGAATAAGTTACATGTGAGGTACCATTAATAATCATTTTAAATGTATTTCATGGTCATGGTTTTCTACTGTTACCCCCTTGTAATTAGTTTTTGTATATATCTTGTTCTTAAATAAACATATGGTGTTATTTTTTGAAAAGTGTGCATTATGACACAATGATGGATGTAACGCTCTGAGCCTAGTTACCTAGAGTCGGTTCATTATTACATAACATTGGCATGATCACAAGAGATCAAGTCTCAAAAAACTGATTATTTTAGTAGACTTGGAAGTACTAGATTCATAAATAAGTTTTATATTACATTATGAAATGGAAAAATAACATCATTGTCTCCCCTTTGAACACACTCATATCTGTTATCCAATTCTTGAAGTTTAACCATAATATACTTATTCGCATCCTGGGAAAAATAAAACATAAGAAGTGGGTGATCTTATATGGTCAGTAAGGATAACAATATAGCAAAAACTATTATAAATAAGCATAATCATTTATGGAAATATATAAGACTAAATCACATTGCTTTTAAACTTAAACTTCATCATAATATGTAAAAGATAAATCAAATAATTCCATTAACATAATTACATGGATATTCTACTAATAAAATAATCATATATAATATCAATTTCTAATATCATAATGATAGAATGCATAATGTCAGACATCATAACCACATATTCAAAGCCTCATGTCAATAATACATATAATGATTTTTGTCAAGGCCTTATTCCAAGACACTAGTTTGTCTCATAAGACCAACTGATGCATCGATGAGCTATAGCAGGCTCTACCCGTCACTTACTAAGTCCAATTCATTCCTAATATTAAATGGGTGAAACATAATAAAAAAATTCGTATTAAAACTAGCATATGAAAAGTCAATACTTTAACCATGAACCCTGAATAACATAAAAATAGCACATCCACAGTCAAGCATAATTCATTCAATACAATATGGAAGATTGTATTATAATAAATCCACCTAAATAAATATTAAAATATATTTATGGATATTGACATATATGAAAATAGTTATAAAAACTAGTTGAGAGAAATATTCCATTTTTCTTGAAAACATTTGAAAGTAGCACAATTAATCAAAGAAGTTGTTTAAAATAGATTTTTGAATAAAAGCATATAATACAACTTTAAAACTTTTTTAAAGTAATTTTAATTTCAAAAAATTCATGTCCATTTAAATAAATACTTAAAATAATTTTTAAAATATGTACATTAATGAGAAAGATTTAGAAGAATAAATTTTTAAAACATTTAAAATGATATTTTAGTTAAAGAGTTCTTAACCAAATTAGAGACGATTGAATACAAGTAATTGGGGAATAAAATTGATCCAAACTTTATAATATCTTGAGAATAAAATGATTCATGATATAATATGTAAAAGGACACTATATACACCATATAAAAGTGAATTGGTTCATAATGACAAACAGGTCTCAATAGAATGTAAATTGAGACGAAATCCCTTATAAATACCATATCCTTAGATTAAGGATAAATCAATGACGTAATTCATGTGTGAAAAATATAAATAAACTCAATATGATTTAATATTCAATGTAAATCAACTAGATTACATTCACACATATTCATGTAAAAACAATACCAGTGACTTGGATGTTTAAATCAATGAATGGAAATTGAGTTAAGATTATCCTTAACAAGTTCATATCAATGGAATGAGAATTTATCAATGGAGTGATTATTTGTATAAAAAGTATATCCAAAAAACGTCTAGTGTAAATTACTATATAAATAATAAATAGTGATTCCACACATAATCATGGAGTAAAATAATCATTAAAGTATGTGTAAAGCCCAATGAGTGGAAATTGAAATTTGAAATTCCCTTAATGATTTGGTAACTTACGAAACATACACCCCATGAAAGAAATATCATACAATGATGATTTAAATATCACTAAATTAAAGTATATTACACCAATAATAAAATCATGGGTCGTACATACAACTCAAAAAAGGAAATAGTGTCCAATATAGCATGAATATCACGGGGGAAAAAATGAGATGAAAACCCCTTACCTCATTGTAATCAATTGAGTCGTATGAAAAAAAGTTAATAACCACCAAATTTATCAGATAATACCATGAATATAAATAGAATCTTGATAATATATATCAAATGGAAGTACACAATACACCTCATGCAATAAATAAGTGGTGAACAATGGAAATCTCATGGAATTAAAAGTGAGATAAGAAACCCCTTACTAATTTGGTAACATAGGAAACATACACCCCTTTAAAGAAGGATCATACAATGAAGATGTAAATACCAATAAATTTAATTATATTACACAAAAAATAAAATCATGGGCTGTATATACACCACACAAAAGGAAATAGTGTCCAATATAGCATGAATCTCATGGGAATAAAAAGTGATATGAAAACCCCTTACCTTGTACATTTCCTCAGATGATGGTATGTCAACGTCCTGTATAATAGTTAATACATTTTTATTAAATTATACTATAACTATATACATAAATATGATATCATATATGATCTTCTAATATTTATTTGTTAATAATATTTCAATAGTATCAATGTTTCGGGTGTTAACTGATGCATTTTACATTATATGTTTTGCTACGTAAGTAATGTTTGTTATAGATAGGATGTATTTGATTTATATATAGAATGATATTATGTTCTTAAACATTATTTTTAACCATAAAATGAAAATTATTCTTGAATTGTTACGATGGAGAATGAATCTCATCACGTTCGTGGAGACGGTAATCCGTACGTATGCATGTGCAGCAATATCATTCAATTGAAGGATAAATAGAATATATTTTAATGTTATATAATATTTAAATAATAATTAAAATGTTATATATATTATTTACATAAATTATAAATTATTATTATACCCATCCAAATAATGAATTGTTAAATAACAACTACACTATGACATGGAGACGGTAAGTCGTACGTATGCACATCTGGTGAATTTTTTATTCATATGATGGATAAAATAATGAATATGGTCATAAATATTTATAATAACATAAAATTATAAATAAGGTACTAGATTTAATATTTTGGTATGGGAATAACAAAGAAAGAAGAAGTGGAAGATGAAGATAACATTGAATGAGGTGATGAAATTATTACTTCTTCTTCAGGTCCTTCCTTTTGATTTGATCAAAAGGGCACCTTAGGTTGGAATTCTGCTCAAGGAAGGGCATCTAGTATGATTTTAGGGTAGTTGGGAGGATATTTGAGCAGGGATTGGCTGAGCCAAATTTATTTGGGGGTGAGATTTAGAGAGAAGGGGATGTTTCCTTTTATAATAGAGGTGAGGGTCACTTTAGAAAAAACTTGAAATATTATTTTATTATACAATATTATTCTATTTATAATAGATCCAAAATGATTTATTTATAATATAAGGTGTGTATTGGTGTAAAACCTCTCAACGAATATGTGTTAGATATGTTTAGAAACCATATTAACCATATCCATTAGACTTAACTCTTAGTTAAAAAGTTTGATATTTACCATGTCTCCTTGTAATTTTATATTATATGGTTAATAAACTTACTATAAACTACCAATAGAATCTCAAGTGGCTAATTATTTATATATATATATCCTTATATAAGTCCTTTTTATGAACTTGAGATTTTTAGGTATAAAATATCATTTATTAAAATATTATTTTTTTTAAAAACTCATTTATGTCAATTTTGACACTATTTTGAATTTGATTTTTGTGAAAGTCATAACAACTTAATAACTTCAAAAAAAATTATATAATCAACCCTAACATTTCACATTAACCTATAAAATTCTTGGAATTCATTAAAATGCTCAAATTTATTTTATTTTAATATTTATAATTTGATTTATTTTAATCATTTATTAATAAGTTAATTAATGCATCATCATTATGTCGTAAATAAATTTAATTATTTAATGTATAAAAATTATAAATAAAATACCATGATGTATTAAATATTTTTAACTTTCTAATTAATATTTATAGTCAAATTTATCTTATGTATTACCCTATACTAAAAATGGTTTAGTTATTAAACTTTGAATTTTACACTTTTAACTCTTCTTTAAATATAATAACAATGAATATCTTAATCAAATCCTAATTGGTCAAAAAGTCCTATTTTATTCCTACTGTTTATTTTTGTCGAAATAAACTTATCCAATAAAATTAGGAGATGTGTTACAGTAATAATAATATCATATTTACCTTTAATTACCATATTACTTTTAACTGTGTAAATAAAAGTCAAAAGTTACTATTCACCAAAAATTATTTTCATCTTATTGAACCACATTTAACTTACTCATGTCAACCATGTCTCTCATATTTTTTCAATTCAACTCACAGAAGCGATAAAATTATGTTTTATTCAAATTTGTAAATGCTCCTAGAAGGTGGGTAAAAGACGGTAAAAAGTTCAATAAAATTTTATATATCTAAACATATTATAAAATGACTCCAATTAATTCCATTGAACTTATATATCTATTATATATCTATTATAACCTAAAATAAATTTAAATAAAATAAATAATTATTTAAATAAAAAGTTGGTTTTTAGACAATAATATAGTATTTTTCACTATTCGTCAAAAATTGAAGGTTTCCATAAATATACGAAAAATTATTCCTAAGCTATTTTTGATATTATGAATCCAAAAATGGAACCCATTTTCAAAAATAAAATTTATAAATTTTCAAAAAGTGGGTATTACTATTCATAATCTCTTTTAAACGACTAGTTTGATTGGTCATGGTGTGCTAGAACATGAAGTTACGTACAACATAAGATATTGTATTATTCAAAGAGAAGTGTACCATGGAAGATTGGGGTGTTACATTCTCTCCTCATTTAAATAATTTCATCCATGAAATTTAAATTCGGAAACCAAAACTAGGGGTTTGACATTACAAAAAGTTTGTTGAAAACCCTCATCAGAAAAAGAGTCAATAAAGTATTACTTTAAAAGAAGGAAAGAGAAGTACAAAAGTCACCCGAGATACCCCGTATTATGGTTTCATGTAGGAAATTGTTGATATGGACGAGAAAACAAACCATAAAGTTCTGATGGAGGTTGATCGAAAACATGATCCAGAGAAATTTAACTACCAGAAAATGATAATCTTGTGATGGTGTAAATGGTCATTAGTTTCCCAGTAGGAAAAGTAAACAAGAAAACATTTTTTTGTTTTAAGTTCCTTTTCATAATTTTGATGAATTTATTTATGATATTGATAAAGAACATAAAGATATATACTTACTTTACAAGTAGAGTTTCATCCTTTAATAAATTTCTACCACTAACTCATCTTTTCTCCAAACGATGAGTATTAAATATGACTTGGTCACACCTAAAGCGCTAGAATAAACTTCTAGAGAATCACATAATCAACAAAGGATGAACTATATATATTCCTTGTATTTAGAGATTAAAAAAACCAAAATGGTTAGTAAAATTTTAGATGATCCCCAAAAACGATAATCCTTTAGAGAATGAAATACTACTATTAATCTCTGAAATTAAACAAACAATACCCAAAGTTCAACAAATAAAATTCAATAAACAATTTCCTAAAAATTATTCAAAATAGTCTAAACTCATTTTGAAACCCATAATTTAGAAGGATATGATTTCATAGTCTTGCACTATAAATTTTTACATTTATCTCCAAATAACATTGACTACTCTTAAAGTCAAATACTTAAAAGTAATTAACATAATCCTTTATTATCTATGATAGGTTAATCATTTCCAAAAAGAAACCAAATCACTATAAGAACACAATAAAAACATATGTTCTCTCAAAATAAAAAAACCACCATTACTCCTCAAATAAAATCCCATAGTATTCTATTATCCTTAGGCATATAGTGTTCCCGAAAGAGCGAATGTCTTCCAAAATAACATTTATCAATTAATCACCAAATAATTTCCCTATACTAAGGATATCTATTTGATAAATCATAAGTTCCCAAAATAAATATATTCTTTATCCATAAAATCATTTAACTAAAAAAAATTAGTCATACTAACCATGGACATTACGTGGTCTAGTGGTTGGAGATAATTCTAAGTCTCACTTTGGTTGTGCGTTTGATTCCTATAGCTTTTTTCCGACATGGCAGGTTGTCACATAGTCTACCTATTGTCCTTTTTCAAAAACTATATTATTTTATAACATTCCCAATAATGAGATAAATTCCTCATAAATAACCATAACATATTTTAACCACAAATTTTTTCTCTTCCCTCGCATTTTTATCCAAAAAAGTAATAACATGTAATTGACTCAAATTCAAGGATAATATAAACCCAAATAGTTGTTTATAACTATATCCACTAATAAAAAAGATACTTCTTCCTCAATTATCATTTTCACAAAAAACTACATAGTTACACATACAAGAGAAAACTCTTCCAAAGTAATCACATAAACAATGATCATTAATACCTTTTAACATTTCACCATCCATTTATTTCCACATAGGTTCTTCCTTGACCGGGAGGTTATCCTATAGAATAGGGCATTGACTCGGGTAATTCCAAGGTCCCCTGCATTTACATTAAATGACTGTAATTGGATTCTTTGGATTATATTTATTTTCTTCAATAGTACTCTTCATTTTTCCTCGGCAATTCATTACATTATGTCCTTATTTCCCACACATAAATCATTTATTTGTTCCATTGAGACAATTTACTAGCTGTCTCCTTCCACATTTCCTACATGATGGAAATTGAGCTTTCTTTTCTCCATAGTCTCCACTACTGGAGCTCTTATCATTCTCTGCCTTTTTCTTTATTGAGTTTGGGAGTTGGTTAATGTATATGTTGTTGATAATATTTTTTTAAAAATGATTTGGCATGAACCTGATATCTTTTACACCTATCAACATTCCATTTCATTTCTCATTTCCACCAATATTCCTTACTTGTACATCATGTTCAATGTCATTATGACTTCTTGGGAATCCAATCATTAACTAAAATCAGAATACATAGTGTGGGTCATAAAATCATTTAGAGAATATCATGACACCTTGTTTTGAATCTAAAACACCTTAGGATTTAAACAAGATTATTTATTATCATCTTATATTAAAATCCTTCAAATCAGTTTGTAAAGATAATGTGAATTATCCGAAGTATATCACCCAGGAGTATCGTTACCTAGAGTGCAACAAGGCCCATTGTTGTGTACTAGGATACCCCGGTTCAAACCTGAAACTCCTTGTTGGATTTTTCACTCCTAGGTACACCTGTGCCAGAGCCGCCTCTACCTTCTCATATCCAAATAGGGATGTATTTCTTGTAAATATCACAAAATATATACATTACCAAAATTCTGGGAAGTTCATCTATACCAATCCTCAATGTCTATCTTAGGTTAATGATCTCTAATCAGAGTTTTTTTTAAAATATAGTTTCCAAGGTTTGTACCAAACATCCTCTGATACCAACTATCATGCTCGTACCCAAGTTATCCAGAATCTGTACATTATTAAATAACATTGGCCTGATTACAAGAGATCAAGTCTTGAAAGACTGATTAATTTAGTAGCCTTGTAACTATTATATAAATACATTAGTTTTACATTACATTATGAAATGAAAAAAAACATCATTTCTTCCCCTTTGAACACACTCATATCCCTTAGCCTATTCATGCAGGTTAATCATAATATACTTCTTTGCATCCTAGGAATAATAAAACATAAGAAAGGGGAGAGCTCAGATGCTCGGTGAGGATAACAATATCGCATAAACTGTCATAAATAATCATAAATATTTAAGGAAATGTATAAGAATAAAACAAAAGACTTTTAAACTGAAACCTCCTCATAATATAGAAAAGATAAATCAAATACTGTCATTTACTTATTCACATGGATATTATAATACTTTAAAAATCACATGTAATATCAACAGTTAATCTAATAATGATGTAATGCATAATGTCGAACATCATAACCACATAGTCAAAGCCTCATGCCTACATTACAAATAATGATTTTGTCAAGGCCTTGTTCCAAGACAGTAGTTTGTCTCATGAGACCTACTGATGCATCGAGGAGCTATAGAGAGCTCCATCCATCACTTACTAATTCCAATTCATTCCTCATATGAAATGGGTGAAACATAATCTAAAAATTCGTATTAAAACAAGCATTTGAAATGTCAATACTTTAACCACGAACCATGAATGGCATAAAAATAGCACATCCACAATCAAACATAACTAATTCAATACAATATGGAAGATTGTATTATAATAAATTAAAGTAAATAAAGAATAAAATATAATGAATTATATTGATATATATTAAGATATTCAGTAAAACAATTTGAGATAAATATTCCCTTTTTCTTGAAAACATTTAAAAGTCGCACTATTTATCAAAGCAGTCGTTTAAAATAGATTTTTGAATCAAAATGTCTCATAACACTTTGAAACTATTGAAAAGAATTTTAATTTCAAATCATTGATGTCCATATAAATAAATACTTAAAATCATTTTTAAAATATGGACATTAATGAGATATTTTTAGAAGAACAAAATTTTAAAACATTTAAAATGATATTTTAGTTAAAGAGTTTCTAACCAAATGAGAGATGCTTGAATACATGTAATTGGGGAATAAAACTGATCAAAACTTTAAAATATCATGATAATAATGGGATTAATGATATAATTTTTAAAAGGATAGTATATACACCATATAAAATTGAATTGGTGCATAACGACAAAGAGGTCTCAATGGAATGTAAATTGAGACGAAATCCCTTATAAAGATTGTATCATTACATTAAGGATAAATAAATGACATAATTTATGTGTGAAAAATATAAATAAACAAAATATGATTGAATATTCATTTTAAATAAATCAAAGTACATTCATATATATTCTTGTAAAAACAATACCATGGACATGGATGTTTAACTCAATGAATGGAAATTGAGTTATGATTACCCTTAACAAGTTTATATCAATGGCATGAGAATTTATCAATGGAGAGATTATGTGTATCAAAATTATATCCACACAAAGGGGAGTGCAAATTACTACATAAATAATAAATATTGATTCCACACATAATTTTGGAGTAAAATAATCAATGAAGTATTCGTAAAGCCCAATGAGTGGAAATTGAAATTTGAAATTCCCTTACCAATTTGGTAACTTACGAAACATAAACCCCATGAAAGTAGGATAATACAATGAAGATTTAAATAAAAATACATTAAACTATATTACACCTTGAATAAAATCATGGGTACTACATACACCACACAAAAGGAAATATTGGCCAATATAGCATGAATCTCACGGGAATAAAAAGTGAGATGAAAACCCTTACCTCGTTGTAATCAATCAACTCGTATAACCAAAATTTAATAACCAAAAAATTAATCACATAATACCATGAATATAAATATAATCATGATGATATATATCAAATCTTAGTACACAATACACCGCATGCAATAAATAAGTGGCGAACAATGGAAATCTCATGGAATTAAAAGTGTGATAAAAAACCCTTTAGCGATTTGGTAACTTATGAAAAATACACCCCATGAAAGAAGGAATATACAATTAAGATTTAAATACCAATAAATTACAGTATATTACACCAAAAATACAATCATGGGAAGTACATACACCACACAAAAGGAAATAGTGGCCAATATAGTATGAATCTCACCGGAATAATAAGTGAGATGGAAACCCTTACCTTGTACTTTTCCATTGTAGTTGGTATGTTAAACTCATATATAATATTTATAAAATTGTTATTAAATTATACAAGAACTATATACATAAATACGATATCATATATTATCTTCTAATATTTCTTTGTTAATTGTATTTCAGTAGTATCATTGTTTCGATTGTTAACTGATTCATTTTATTTTATATATTTTGCTACGTAAGTAATTTTTGTTATGGATAGAATGTATTTTATTCATAACCAGAATTATATTATGTTCTTAAACCTTATTTTTAAACATAAAATGAAAATTATTCTTGAATGGTTATGATGGAGAATGAATCCCATCGCATTTGTGGAGATGGTAATACGTACGCATGCACGAGCGACAATATCATTCAATTGATGTCGAAATAGTATATAATTGAATGTAATAACATATATACATAATAATGAACATGTTATATTTATTATTTACATCAATTATACATCATTATTATACCCATACAAATAATGGATTGTTGAATAACAACTACACCACGACATGGAGACAGTAAGTCGTACGTATGCACGTATGGTGACTTTGTCATTCATAGGATAGATAAAATAATGAATATGTCATGCCATATTTATAATAAAATCACAATATTAATAGGTACTAGATTTATTATTTTGTTATGGGAATAAGAAAGAAAGAGGAAGTGGAAAAAGAAGATAACTTTGAATGAGTTGATGAAAATATTACCTCTTTTTCGGGTCCTTCTATTTGCTTTTTCATCAAAAGGGATCCAGAGGTTGACTTTTTGCTCAAGGGAAGGACACTATGATGATTTGAGGTTAGTTTTTAGTATATTTGGGTCGGGTTTGGTCAAGCCAAATGGCTTTAGAGGTGTTATTTATTGAGAAGGGGAAGTTCTCTTTTATAATAGAGGTGAGGGTCACATTAGAAAAAACATGAAATATTTTTTTATACAGTCATATTCAGTTTATAATGGCTCCGAAATGATTTATTTTGAGTATAAGGTGGGTATGGGTCGAAAACCTATCAACAAATTGTTTTTATACATGTTTAGGTCACCATATTAACCATAGATTTTAGATTTAACTCTTAGTTAAAAAGTTTGACATTTACCATGTCTCCTTGTATTTTTATATTATATGGTTAATAAACATAATATAAACTACCAAGATAACCCATGTGATTAATTATTGATATATATAACCTTATATAAGTCCTCTGGACAAACCCTAAATTTTTAGGTATAATATATCATTTAATTAAATATTATTTCTTTTAAAAACTCATTTATGTCAATTTTGACACTATTTTGTATTTGATTTTTGTGAAAGTCATAACAACTTTATCACTTTAAAAAAATTTATTCAATCAACCCTAACATGTAATATTGACCAATTAAATCGTGTAATTCATTAAAAGTCTCAAGTTTAATTTATTTTAATATTTATAATTTCAATTATTTTAATCTTTCATTAATAAGGTAATTACTGCATCATCATTGTGTCATAAATAAATTTAATTATCTAATCTATAAAAATTATAAATAATATACCACAATGTAGGAAATCAGTTTATATTTCTAATTAATATATATAGTTGAATTTATCTTATGTATAACCTTATATTAAAAATGGTTTAGTTATTAAACATTGAATTTAACAATTTTAACTCTTCTTTAAATAAAATAAAAATAAATTCCATAATCTAATCTAAGAGGGTCAAAAGGATCATATTTTATTCCTAAGGTAGATTTTGGTCGAAATAGACTTATCCAATAGAGTTAGGACATGTGTTAGGGTAATAATAATATCTTTTTTACCTTTAATTACCCTATTTACTTTTAATCATGGTAAATAAAAGTCAACAGTTACTATTCACCAAAAATTATTTTCATCTTTTTTAACCAAATTTTACTTACTTATTTCAACCTTGTATATCAGATTTTGGAAATTCAATTCACAGAAGCAGTAAAATTTTGTTTTATGCATATTTGCAAATGCTCCTAGAATGTGGGTAAAAGACGGTAAAGAGTTCAATAATATTTTATATATCTAAAATTTTTATAAAATGACTCCAATTAATTACATTGAACATATATAGGTATTATGTTTTTATTTTTACCAAAAATAAATTTAAATAAAATAAATAATTATTTAAATAAAAAATTGGTTTTTAAACAATAACACATTGTTTTTCACTATTCATCTAAAATTGAATGTTTTTAGAAAAATAGTAAAAATTCATCCTAAGATAATTTTGATATTCCGAATCCAAATATGAAGTCCATTTTGAAAAATAAAATTTATAAAATTTTAAAAACTGGGTATTACTATTCATAATCTCTTTTAAATGGCTAATTTGATTGGTCGTGGTGTGATAGAACTCAAAGTTGCATACAAGACAACCTATTGTATTATTCAAAGAGAAGCATACTGTGGAAGCTTTAGATGTTACATTGATGTGTACTAAAATATATGTGCTTTGAATGATGATATCAATGTTAGAATACTAATGAGGTCTAATAACATCTCTCATAATCTTATTACCTTTAATTCTCTATTGATTGGATTATGTCTTGCATACAGAATAGAGGATATGGGGAGAGGTTGTCTCAATCAACTCCACCTCTTCAAGCCAAATATGTCACTTGGTTCTGAATTTTTCATACTATCTGGTAATCCATAATTTTGTTTTTTGGGTTTTGATTTTGGGAACGTAAATCACTCAAATTGTATAAAACATGGACTTTTATTTGTTCTCTTTAAGCATGTGACCTAAAAAATATATATTAATGAATTTTTGGTAACAAATTAGTAATTTAATCTCATTTTTTCCTTTTGTAAATATCTTTAGTCCTTTCTATTCTGATCACTCTTAGACTTGAGTGGGGTGTCTATGAATTTATATGTGTCCATGAAAGGGTTGTGAAATGTTACGGTAGGTGAACAAGTTGAAGGGCCTTTTTTATTTTCATCAAATATGCTTGTTTAATTATACTCTTACTCTGCTTCTTTTTTATAAATAATTGAAAGGATAAATATGAAATAATGGAAAAGGGATGATCTTGTAACCCTCAATTAATTTTAATAATGAATAAATTTCTTCTATCTAATGTATGTATAATTTGATTGTTTCTCAAATAATTTTTTAGATTTCTCCATAAAAAATCATGTCCTCCAGCATGTTGTTAAACTTATCTCATGAAATTATACCATGACCATCTAGGTGCCCTTGGTTAGCCTCTAATTTCATACTGGTAGACACCCAATACAAAAACACTGAGATCCATAGTGTGGTCATTCCTAGCCGATAATTTTAGTTTTAACTTCAATGAATGAAACTCACCCTGACCAAATCCACTCTAGAATTGGGTATCATCACTTTTCATGGGAAATATCACAAAACACCATGCCAAGTAAAATGGTGTGGGGATCCCTTATTGACTATAAATACAATTAACTCTATTCCCAATGCATCTTCGAATGCTTGATGAAAACACCTTCTTCCTTAGCGAGGTATACTCCTCTATCCTTAATGAAAGTGTAGTAAAATTCCTTGAATAGCATTACACATTACATCCATTACCTTTACATCTCTCAAGGAACCTCTACAACACCCTTACATAGCTTCCACATTATAGAATTAACTTCATATATCTTCTAGATTTCACATTTGACCCTTACATAGGTCATCCATTTGGTTATCCATTACCTTTACATAGTAAAGGTCACCACCTTTATACGAGTCCCCTTAATGGGAGATGAACCTTATGAAAATCATTCTTTACCTTAAAATAATCATCTCCATGACATGGTTTAGGACCGGTGTGAATTTCAGCATCACGATGGTCATGGAACATAGCCACTACGATGTGGTGGGACTCCATCAACCTCCATCCATTATCTTGAGTTCCAGATGACTTATAGATATCTTTCCTTTAGTTCCTAGACCTATAATCAATTAAAACCAACTTTTTGTAGAGAAAAACTCTAACACAACAACCTTCAAACACCAGTTTGACTATCTCAAACATGTATTATTAAAAAAGAACCTTGGGTGACCTTACACATATTTTTAAATCAATACTTCACATTATTTAACAGATTCCATTAATTATAACATCCATTTTGGATAGATATTAACTGATATTGTTGAAAAATACAATACAAACCCATCATGTTTAAACAGGTTGTTAAAATATTATATTTCCATTTACGCATTTGTATTTTATTTTTCTCTATTCATTCTATGATCTTAAATCTCCATTAATGGAGATCTAACATGCATATCTAGGACGATAGAGCATGCTATAATTTTTCATAGCGACTGCCTATGGACATGTGACATTCATTTTATCATTGGCTTAGTTATTGAGTTTTTGGTGGGATGATATCATGAGGTTGTATTTGAAGGAAGATCAAGAAATAAAACTGCATGCTTTGGTCAATAGTTTTTGATGTTATATATATTTGGGTGTTTTTTGTTATTCATCATGGAAGCTTCGCATTTGTAATATGCTTTTTTATATGGAATCTAGAGACCACATATCGAGGTCCCTAATATGATTTCTACTTGGATTATTAGCGACCGCCTATAGCGGTCACTAATACCTTTACCAGCGACCATCGATGCAGTTGATTTTGGGCTCCTACAGATTCTGCTTTTGGTGATCGTTATTTCCCTTTAGAGACAGGACAACTGCAACCAGAAAAAGCCTCTGGGCAACGGTTGCTAAAGACCTTTAGTGACCGCTTTTGGAGGTCTTTAAAGGTCATTTTGGTATTAGTTCTATGAACGCATCAGTGAAACGTAAGAATGAACATCACATCATTTTGTCAAATAGTGTGGCCAAAATGAAAGAGAACAAGTTTTTTTAATTTAAAAGTTACATTTTGTCCAAAACACAGGTCATAGGATTAAATCCAAGTAAATTTACTCACATTTTCCTGAAATTCTAGGAAAACTACCATTAATGAATTCATGACAATTATGAATGAACTTCATGTTATTCTAACTGGTTGTGTCGTTGAAGTGACCTTACATATATTTTTTCTTTTTAAATTAGTTTTAAATTTATCAAGTGTTATTATCCAAACATATTGTGTGTATTATTACTCATATATTACGCACCTCACATACACTACCATAGATCGGGCAAGGAATGCGCCATATTTTATCAGCACTAAGAAAAAAAGGTTGATAAAATCCACACTGTTATTAATGCTAGTTAAAATCAATAATGAAGGTAACATTTATCGATGCGAAAAAATAATGATAAAGGTATACCATTTATCACCACTTTTTTTAGGTTTGATAAAGGATATATTTATAAAAGATATTCTTAGCGATGAAAAAAAAAATTAAATGAAAATTTTAATAATATATATAACTTGTATATTTATATTCTAAAATAATTCTTATTTATATAAATTAATTAAAAATGAATATTTATAATTAATATATATTTTTTAATAATTCAAATATTTATATAATTTTAAAAAACTTTTATAAGATTATAAATAGATATATATATCTAAAAATTGTAAAATCATACTAATTTTTTTTAAATGATAAATATATTTATTATACTAATAATTATATATTAATAAATATAATTATATAAATAAATATTTATTTATTTAAAAATACACATTCCTTCAATGAATTTGGTTTATAAATATATATATCAAGATATAATGATGATATTCGTGGACATGATTGACATTATTTATGTTCATACAATGATGTTTGAGTACTTATAATTTACATTATATGATAATAAGTTTGTTTGTGGACATGGTTGTGAGTTCCTTTGTTCCAAATGTTTTGATTAGCCATATTATGATGACGCAAGCATATGTTATGCATTCCTGACTCATGAATGTTCATTTATATATACATTGAAACACTTACTAATCATGATTTTCATATATATGTGTGGACTCTCTTTTATAATATATACCTTATTATGTGTGATTCATTCATGTTATACACATTAACTTATTATGTTTCAATAAATACTTATAAAATTAAATTAAATATATTTAAATAATAAACATATGTATTATATATAATTATATCAGGAATGTTCATGACCGAGCGTACTTGACCATACAAAATTTATTGAAAATTAAAACACAAATGTTGAAACAAGAAAACATGTGGTTAAAAAGTACCACTAAATGAGAGAAATGAAAAAACAACGCCAACGATGAAGAACATGGTCCTATGACCCACGAAATATAAAAACCCGACTATTGAACACCCACTCCAGAATGGCCAAGCCAGCAGGCATACAATCCGTGCGCACAAAAGTAATCGCCTACCTCTATCGACGTCGACATCCCCATGTGAGGACTTACAACTTCACCAGCTCCCAAGGTCGATGACGACTTGATCCCCGTAACCTGTGGACGTGTCAACCAGTACCAATCCAGTTCATCACTGGTGGATTTCTTTTCATCACCGGCCAACGCTTCTGCACTGCAACATCTATGTCACAAGAGCACATCGCGGTCGTTGCAAACCACTGTCATCAGCAACCATGAAGGCGGTCCACCCAATATTACAACTGCCCGGATCCCAAATCTTGAGGTCGTCTGCCACCAAATGCATTAATTCGTTGCCGACATGTGTAATAGACGATACCTCTATTTGACCATTGAAAAGCTCGTGGCCCGCATGCCCGGATCATGACTGACGCCGATCATCTATCACTAGCCACCCTTGGAAATCCATAGATTTGAGGTTCCACATGCACCTCCCACGCCGGGATCCCAGAAATATTGTCTCACTTCTATCTCACATGCCCCATCATCATGTCATCATTGCCCGCCCCACACACAATTGATTCCCGACCAGACCAGTGTTATTGGCTATACAAGCCGATAAATATGAGAAGAAAAAATTGAAGAGGAAGAAAAATTTGCACACAACACAAAGAATCTTTCAAGCTTTTCACAATTTCACAAAACTTCACAATTTTTCACAATTGAAATTTTAGGCTACAATTACATCAATTTATAGACCCACAACATTAAATGCCTATCATTTATGTTGGTACAAAGAAACACCAAAATATAAAATAAAGAGAATATATGACGGTACAAGGAAAGATCAAAATATTAAATGCTGAGCATTTATGACAGTACAAAGATATACCAAATCTTTAAATGCAGAGAATTTAAATTTATTCAAAGAAAATAAATGGAGGTGGACCCATGGAAAAAAGATGTGCAAGTAATAAATGACGTCGTAGGCAGCTTTGAATCATATTTTTGGTTTGCAATTCCAACACTCCCCTTCAAACCAAAACCGGCATCATTTCGAGCATAGTTCTGAGTCTTTTGAAATCATCTGATGGTAATGCCTTTGTGAAAATATCAGCTACTTGCTCTGTAGTATGACAATATTCAAATTTTATCGTTTTCTGCTTCACATGATCTCGCAAAAAATGGAATCGGGTATCAGTATGTTTGCTTCTTCCATGCTGCACCAGATTTTTGGCAAGTTCAATTGCCGACTTGTTATCCACATATATCACTGTGGATCCATCCTACGGATGCTGCAACTCCTTTAGTAGATTTCTCAACCAGATTCCTTCTCAAACAGTGGATGATGCTGCCACGTACTCTGCTTCACATGTATACAAGGTGACCAAACATTGCTTCCTTGAATTCCATGTTAAAGCAGTCGATCCAAGAAAAAATACATACCCAGTGGTGCTTTTTCTTTCATCTTGGTCGCCTCCCCAGTCACTGTCTGAGTATCCATGCAGATTTGCTTCTTCATTTCATGGATAAAAAAGACTAAAATCCACCATTCCTTTAACGTACCTGAGGATGTGTTTTGCCTCTAACCAGTGGGACTCTTTTGGTGCTTCCATGTACCTGCGTAGAAGCCTAACAATATGGAAAATATCAGGCCTTGTGATTGTGAGATACCTCAGGCTTCCAATTAGACTCTTGAATAGAGTCGAGTCAACACTTCTTCCTTCTCCATCTTTTGTCAGTTTTAAGCTCATTTCCACATGTGTGTTTACAGCATTGCAATTATCCATGTTGAATTTTTGAAGCAACTCCTTAGCATACCTATTCTGAGAAATATAGATGCCTCCATGTTGTTTCTTTACTTCTATGCCCAAAAAGAAGGACATGAGACCTCCGTCGGTCATCTCGAACTCCTTGAACATAACCTTCTTGAAATCATTGAAAATCTGTCGACTATTCCCTGTAAACAACAAATCATCAACATACAAGCATGCAATGATTAGATCGCCACGATCATTCTTCTTGATGTAAACTGCATGCTCATATGGACATTTGGTGAAGCCGTTCTCTTGAAGATAGTTGTCAATGCATGCATTCCAAGCACGAGGAGCCTGCATGAACCCATAAAGAGATTTTTTCATTCGATACACTTTGTCTTCCTCCCATTTCATAACAAAGCCTTCAGGTTGGTCTACATAGACCTCTTCCTCTAGAATTCCATTCAGGAATACAGACTTCACATACAATTGGTAGATCATCCATCTGTGATGAACAACAAGGGAGATAATCATTCTCACAGTGTCAAGGCGATCAACCGGAGCGAAGACTTCTTCATAGTCAACCCCATACATCTGTTTGTACCCCTTTGCTACGAGCCTTGCCTTGTAGTGATCGATTTCACCATCAGCATTTCGCTTGATCTTGTACACCCATTTGACACCAATGGATTTCTGGCTATTAGGAAGTGTGGTCAGCTCCCATGTGTCATTTTTCTCTATGGCACAAATTTCTTCTCCCATAGAAATTCTCCAACATTCTTCCCTTGTGGCTTCCTGAAACGTCAGAGGCTCATGATCTGCATACAGACAAAAAAGATTTACCTCTTCAGTTTGTTCATAAATGTCGCTTAAGCTTTTTATTTTTATGGGTGCCATGGGTGAGGATGAGCTCACCCAATTTTGACTCGGTGGAGTCCTTTCAGGATTGATGGAATGTCCTCCTGGACTCCTGTGTACTGATGATGTGCCCGGGGAAAGTGTTGCTGGAATTTGCTCCTGATGATCACACCTTTCTTCAGGATCTTCTGTTTCGACTGAAATCTCTTTGTTTGGTTCTTCATCATTCCACTTCCAAGATTCTTCCTCACTAATGACCACATCTCGACTCACCACTAATTTATTGGTTAGTTGATTTTAGAGCTTATAGGATTTAGACTCTTCATTGTAGCCTATGAAGATGCACTTTTCACCACGATCATCAAGCTTCATTCTTCTCGCTTCTGGAACTTGAGTGTAGGAAACACACCCGAAGATTCATAGGTGTGCTACACTCGGTTTGTAGCCACTCCATGCCTCTTGTGGTGTCATGTTTCTAACGCTCTTCGTTGGGCACCAATTGAGAAGATAGGTAGTACATGCCACTGCTTTTGCCCAGAAGTTCTTTGGCGAGCCTTTCTCCTTTAGCATGGTCCTCGTCATGTCGAGGATGGTGCGGTTCTTCCTTTCTGTGATGCCATTCTTCTATGGCATGTAGGCTGCAGTGTATTGTTGTTGGATGCCATGTTCCCTACAGAAATCTTGAAATGCATTTGAGGTGTATTCTCCACCTCTGTTAGATCTGAGTACTTTGATTTTGTGGCCACTTTCAGTTTCAACATGAGCCTTAAAAGTTTTAAAGACAGTGAAAGCGGAAGATTTTTCTTTGATGCAATACACCCACAACTTTCTGCTAAAATCATCAATAAGGATAATAAAATATCTATTACCTCCAGGTGACAGTGTTTCAAGTGGTCTTCAGATATCAGTGTGAACCAACTGAAGTGGTTCTGTTGCTCTTCTAGACACTCCACTTGGAAATGAGTTACTTTGTTTTTTTCCGAGTGTACACGCCTCACACACATGATTTGGGACTTCAATTGCTGGCAATCCGCGCACCATGCTTGATGAGGATAAAAGTTTAAGCCCGCTAAAATGCAGATGTCCAAATCGTAGATTCCATCTCCATGAGTCATTCTTCATGAGCCCAAAGAGACACTCCTCGGCCTTTGTGTTGATATACAGTGGAAACATGCGATTCTTCGCCATTTGGACTTGAGAGACAAGTCTCCTATGAGCATCTCTTATAGACAAAAGAGAATTTTCCAAGTGTATGACATACCCCTTCTCAAGAAGTTGGCTGAGACTGATGATATTATTTTTCATACTTGTTAAGTAATATACATTAGAAATGTAATTCGACTCTCCATTCTTCAGATAGATTTTGATCTTACCTTTGGCTCTCACGGGTACCATGGATGAGTCGCCAATACTCACGTCGCCACAAACTTGTTCGGTGAGTTCCTCGAACAGTTTTTTGTTACCACTCATGTGGTTTCTTGCACCCGTGTCGAGATACCAAACATCGGGGCGTTCACATGCCTTTTCTTGTGCAAGGAGGAGTGTGGTACCTTCTTCTTCATGATGAGATGCTTCAGCATAGTTGGATTGTTCATCATGATCCACTTTACTCCAACAGTCAGACGCATAATGCCCAAATTTCTTACAGTTGTGGCATTGAATGTTCTTTGCGTTTCCACGACCACGCGTGAATCGTCCTCCTCCATTCCCTCTTCCACGAAAGCTGGTAGTATTTTGTTGCTTTTGTTGATGGCTTGGATAATATCCACGCCCTCTTACTCTTCCACGATGACCACCTCCTTGCGTGTGTCCATTCTTTTGTTCTTGTAGAGTCAACTTGGACTCCAAGGCATGCTCTATTGTTGAACCGGTATTCTTTTGCATCCGTTGTTCATACACTTGCAACGACCCCATCAGTTCTTCAATGGAAAGTTTCTCCAAATCCTTTGATTATTCGACTGCCACAACCACATGCTCAAACTTGGTTGTGAGAGATCAAAGTGATTTTTCGATAACTCTAATGTCCTCCACTTTTTCACCATTCATTTTCAAATTGATAAAAGTAACAGTTAATCTTGAGAAATAATCGGAGATGCTCTCACCTTCTTTCATGTGCTCCGCTTCAAATTCTGCTCTTAATGTTTGAAGACGTACCCGCTTCACTCGATCAACACCTTTGAAGATGGTGGAAAGGGTATCCCATGATTTCTTGCTTGATGTTGCTTCGGAAATCATTTCAAATGTTGAATCATCCAACCCTTGATAGAGGAGGAACAATGCCTTGTTGTCTTTCTTTCTTTGATTTTTGAGGGCCGTCTTTTCTTCATTCATGAAGGCAGCTTCTTCCGCCATAGTGGGAACAACATACCCGTCGGTAACGATCTCCCATAATTCTTGTGACCCGAATAACGCCTTCATTTGGACGCACCACCTTTCGTAGTTGTCCTTAGACAGCTTCGGAACTTGCGACTGGATTGCGGCCATCTTAAAAAAATTGGAGGATCTTGGTAACTTGGCCTCTGATACTAGTTTCTTGGATATACAAGCCGAGAAATATGAGAAGAAAAAATTGAAGAGGAAGAAAAATTTTCACACAACACAAAGAAGCTTTCAAGCTTTTCACAATTTCTAACAACTTCACAATTTTTCACATTAGAAATTTCAGGCTACAATTACATCAATTTATAGACCCACAACATTAAATGCCTAGAATTTATGTTGGTACAAAGAAAGACCAAAAAATAAAATACAGAGAATCTATGACGGTACAAGGAAAGATCAAAATATTAAATGCTGAGCATTTATGACAGTACAAAGATATTCCAAATCTTTAAATGCAGAGCATTTAAATTTATTCAAAGAAAATAAATGGAGGTGGACCCATGGAAAAAAGATGTGCAAGTAATAAATGACGCCGCAGGAAGCTTTGACTCATATTTTTGGTTTGCAATTCCAACAAGAGTACCCTCTCGCCGCACTACCGTAATCTGAGCGGCGTCCGTCATCTTTCGATCAGACCGGAGTCCGCTACCAGCTTCTTGTCATCATCTTCGAGCATCACTCACCCACGGCTAATATTTATAATTATATAAATTTTTAATTATATATAAATACTTTTTCATATATTTTCTTATTTATAATTATAACTATATATATATATTTTTAAAAAATTATAAAATTACAATAAATACATTTATAATTAGATTATAAATATATTTATATTTATATATTAATAAATAAATATATTAATGTATTTATAATGATATATATATGTATGTTTAAATATTTATGAAATTATAATAAATATATTTATTATATATACTTATAAATTTATAAATATAATAAATATATTTACTATAATTTTATGATTATAAATAAATTTAAGTTTATTTATAGTTATAAGTATACATAAATAAATATTTATTTATAGTTATAATTATAACTACAAATTTAATAAATATATTTATTATAATTTTATAAATATATATTTATATAAAAATATATTGACATTTATAGATATATTTTTTTTATATGTAATTATAAATATTTTTTATTTTTTTATAGTTATAATTTTAAATAAATAAATATTTATTTATCATATATATAATTTTAAAAATATACCAAAATGGTCTAAGAGCTAGGAAAACCTGCTCGTACCAAATTTTTTTAAAAATATAAAAGGTAGAAATGAAAAGGAGAAAGGGTACGATCAATAAAGGGATGATCTTCATCCAGAAAAGAAATCTACAAGTAAGTAGAACTAAGATCACCCTCATAATCCTGATCATAGTTATAATCAGTATATTCTCATTCTGACGGTGAATTATTCTGATTGAAAAGCATAGTGTACTTTTCCTTTAGTTTATCCTGCTCCTAACTAAGATCCTTTGAGGAAGACTTGGTAAACTGGTCATACCTACCAACCCACTTATCTCTGTCATGTCCTCATCGACAGGTTTTCAGATATTGACATCATTTCAAAGTCTTCGTTTGCTGCCAATCCCCTACCAGTTATGAAATCATTAGAGGTTGCTCCATAGAGTCATTACTGACTATTGAAGCACCAGCCATTGCAGCTTTCATACCAATATCATGTTTAATCAGCTCCACTATAAACATGACATGTTATGGATTCTTATCAGTCACTTTCCTGTTACCATTCTCAGTAGATTTTTGAGCAACATGATCAAACATCAATTTTCCCTCCCCTACATTCTACTCATTCCCCAAAATAATATCTGACGATAATTTATTCATACAAGTGCTTGAAAACCCTCCCCCCACTCTCCTAGTAGATAAATAACCATTTTCTTCATACTGCACAATCAACTACCTATAGGTCCCACAAGCCACTTGACCAACGCCTACACTACCATTACCAGGAGTGCTCTCCATCCACTGCTTCTCATTTTCATGTCCAGTGGGAATCATTCTAGTATCACAGCTACAAATGTCATGATATGAGGCCCTCAATGGCGTGAAATCCTTTTTTGGGTTACAATCCACTGAATGTGTATCAACCTATAGACCATCAGATTCATGGACAATCTGCCTGTGTCCAACATTACCACCAGTTGTTCCAAACCCAATTCTGGTCATGCCCACAAAAATGGGTGGCTTCATTTTTATTCTTCTTCATTCATTTCATATAATCATGCCCATGTTGGTATAAATCTTCACAGACCACATATTTCCTACAATTCGAGATATCGTGTCCAATTACCTTGCATTCAAAACAAAATTTTCACATTTTCTCATACACAATCAGCAAATCAAGATCATCTTCATCAGTTTACATCAGATCATGATCCACCAAAGTGGAGTTCAAATAAATCTCAACCAAAAAAGTAGGAAAAGTGCCCAAATCTTGTGGTCTTCGTTTCTTTTTCATTCTTGATTGGAACTCTAATCGACATTGTGTTGTCGTATAATATTTTGCGATGCCAAATAATCCAATTAAGGCCATAGACCCTTACCCAGAGTTGAACATAAGATTGAAAAACTTCAAGTGGAATGAAATTATTATCTCATTCATGGATATGGATAATACCTACCTTGATTGAAATAAATCCAAATCCTCATGTCTGCATCTTCAACTAATCAGAGGGGTAGAGCATGTGAATGAAGCCGCAACCCAATGAAACACATTTCCAAGAGGAGAACCCCCAAATTGTATAAATCTACACAATTACTTCTTCAATTTTATTTGGAATGGAACCCCTAGGTAATACAAGATGACCAATTATTGAATGCTCATCCATTTTGATGAATTCATTCATTGTAATCAGATTTTTCTTGATGTGTGTCACACTACCTTTTCAGTGAATGGGATGAACATTAGATCCATTGTGGATAGAGAATGAGCACCTTCCCTCTCTATCAGTAGTTGTTGCTACATAACAAGCCAGGGACTGAACACCATGGGAATCCATGCATGAGATAGCTAGATCAACAACACTGCATGGTTCAGAAACAATTGAAACCTACATGTGTTAGTCAAAACACCCCCATCCTAGAGAAGCTTTATCAAGAGACTCCATCTATATGAAATTTGTCAAGAAAGGTGAACACATATGTGATTTAAAAAACCCACAATAGAGCTATGATGGTGTGGAGGTAACACGATGGCAAGGAAGATCCCAAATTGGTGGGTGTGCATCGATAATATCCTACAACAATTGCTAAGGTAATGACTTTGAAAACCCACAAAAATGCTATGGAGGTGTGAAGGTAATGATATGAAAAGTTCATGATATTGGAGCAGAACAGTAACATTGATGTGTGTCGATGAGATCCCATAGTGACAGTTGCATGAAGATGGATCCCAACAATAACATTGTTATCCTCCTCCTATTTGATCATGTTTTAATGATCACAAATCATGAAAATCGTGAACATTATGCTAATCAGGTTTAAATCATGTTTGGAGTTTAATGGTCTTCTTATGATTCCAAGATTAATAGTTCTAATTTAGAATCTCACAAATTATTATTTAACATGTTCAATAATGTTTTACTATATACCAATAATTATGTTTAATACATTCTATAAATATTACTACTTACTAATGTTTACATATATTTGGCTAAGTCTGCGAGACAGTAACTCTGCTTCCATTTCTGAATTTGTGAAAATTCCCTGACACCATACCCCTAACACCGTAATGTTGATACCGTGAACCTGAAACTGTAACCCTGATACTGTGACCCTGACACCATAACCCTGATACAGTAACCCTGACACCGTAATTCCGATACCGTAATTCTGGTACCATGACTCAAACATCATTCAATGTTTTAATAAATGAATAGACACCACTACCAGAGACATTATGATCTTAACATTGCATTTTTTCTACAGGTTCCAGATGTCAATGTAGCTATAGCACTGTGACTGGATCACCGATCAAAGGAAAAAGAGAATACATTGTTTCTAGGTGATACCATTTCAAGACAAACTATGACACCGTTATTTAATCATTTTTGTTATTTTTAATTTAATATCTAACATTCATATTTGAGTTATTTAATGGCACTGACATTATTAATGTTTCTTTATAGACCTGTCACCTGGTAGTATGAGGCACGAGGTGCAGAATACATGCATCCTTTCAGCTCCAACATGTGATCCCTTAATTAAAAAGAAGATAAGTGTGGCTCAAAAAGATAGAGGAGAGACTATTTGAAAATATAACTCATGCATGAAACAATACACTACTGAAGAACACACAAGGCATTCTCAATCCTAGATGGATGAAGTACCATAGATCAGAGTCTCAAAAAACAATATAATACCAACTCAAAGAAGAACATGTGCTATATATCTCACTTTATTGAACTAGAAACTGGATCACCTGACTTGTGATACTCTGTTTTTACAAGAGAACTCTGGAATCACATCTGCAACATCCTACAAGACTAGAGCTACATAAATAAAACTCAGAGCACTTCTAACCCTTTCTCATAATATTTTCTCTATTGTGTACAGAGTTTACTACTTTTCGAAGTAGTGTCTGTATCTCTAATAAAACACACACTATCTCTTGCATTAAACTGGAGGATATAAGAAATCCTCTCTCCAATATTGTTCTACTCTTTACTTCAGCCACACATAACTATGGAAGAGGACATTCATGACCTGGTAATTCATTTTTTCCATGTAGAACTATAATAGAGGTTGTATAACCTAGACAAACTGTGTACTGTTGTTTTACCCCAATCAAGGGTGTGGATCAATCTTTTATCTATATAGATTGCTTAGTGATTGCTGATCACTAAGTGGAGTGGATTAAGTCTCATATTGAGATTGAACCACTTGTTTTATTCGAATCATATTTAAATTTGGGTTTTCTATTCATTAATTTATATTTCATAAAACTATATTTTACTTTGAAAGTTAGTATTGGATAGAAGTTATTAATAATTTTCCCTATTATAGTATCTTTAAAAGTTGTATCATTAACTCACATTGATATTACTGAGAATTAATCAATCTTCTAAGAATTTATTTGAACAATCAAACTATTATAACCGTATTACCTTGATTAATTAGAATGTATTAATTTTTATTGGGGAATCATTTAATGTGAAACTTTTAACAGAAAGTTTTATAGATACTCAATTCACCCCCCTTATAATGTATCTACTCTGACCAACATTTGGTATCAGAGGATTTGATTCTTGTTAAGGCTATGTTTTAAAATCATTTCAAATGTGATTTTAGTTGTACATTAAAGATATAAAAATTTCTTTTAGTTCAAAATTTCTAGCTCTTCAAAAGTATTTTTTTATTATGGATAATAGACAAGAAGGTGATGCTAAAAACAAACGTCCATTTTTCTATGGAACCAATTATGCACAATGGAATATTAAAATTAAAATTCACTTAGAATGTTTGAGTTTTGATATTTGGTCTTCGATTATAGATGCCTATAAGATTCCTGATGCTAGAACCACTTGGGATTACCCAACCAAGGCTTCATATAACAATAAATTTAAAGCAATGAGTGCCCTATAATGTGCCTTAGGATATGAAGAATTTAATTGAATTTATGCATGTAAAACTGCCTATGAAATCTGGGACACTCTCCCTATTTCACTCTAGGGAACCACTAATGTGAAAGAAATGAGACTTAATAATTATACTATTAATTAGGATAACATTAAAATTAATCATGGTGAGCCTATTTCTGATTTGTATCTCAGGTTCAATGAAATTGTAAACACAATGATCTCTCTCGAAAGAGAAGTTACAACCAAAGAGAAAATCATGATTATTTTTTGATGATTAATAGAGAGATGGATAGGAACTTATGTCTCCATCATAGAATGACGTGACATCATCCAACTACCTATCAAATAACTCATTGGGAAACTAATGATGCATGGAGAAGAGTTTAATTTCAACAAGGAAGAGGAGGTTGAAACCAAACGAGAATCTATTGCATTTAAGACAACTACCTCTAAACACAGAGAAAGGGATAAACTACAAGCCTCAATTGAATGTTCTGCAAGTGAAAAATCATTACCCAATAGTGATGAGGAGATGGGTCAATTAGCCAGATGGTTTAATAAATCTTACCAAAGATTTTTTTTTGAAGGATTAACTTCAAAGAAAGATATGATCAAAAGGGAAGCTGGATGAAGGGTTGGAAAATAAATGACAAGTCTAATGAGATAGTCTGTTATGAAAGTAAGTGAATGGGACATGTAAAGGCTAAATTTTACAATCTCATGTACAAAATGAAATATGAGGAAAAAGATAGAAAGTATAAAAAGGAAATGAAAGTAACTTAGAGTGCTCCTAAGGACAGTTCAAGTTACTCATAGTCTTCACATGATGATCAGGATAACAAATCCAATATGTGTTTCATGAAAAACTCAACTGAGGTAATCCTATAATCTCCTGTACAAAATTACTATTATTCTAGAGATGAATGTGATTATGAAAATATGTCTAAAGATTAAATGTTTTAGTATTTTAGTATGATTTAATAGACATGTAATGAACTAGAAGATAAATACATGTCTTTAAAGAGACAGTTTTCTCTTACCTCAACTGTTAAATCTGAACTTTCTATAGAAAGTGAGAAAAAAGATCAATTACTCAAAGAAAACAATGAATTAAATCTATCTAATGAGAAATTAAAAAAGGAACTTAAATGTTTTTCTAATGTTTAATATATCATGGTTTAAATTCTAGGTAAAATATTTCCTCAAATACACTACTAGTATTGGACATCAGCCTAGTAAAAGATATTTTAGAAAAACCAAATTGTTTCTAAATCTAGAACATAAAACTTTATTATTAGTTTAGGAAAACATTCTTCAAGTTCAAACTATGGTACATCCTCTACTGTTTCAAGTATTTATGGACCAAATAATGTTTATTTCTCAAATACTTTACAAAATGATTATAAGAAACCTATGATTCAGATGTGGGTTCCTGAAGCACTAGTTAATAATATTATTGGGCCCAAATAAATATGGGTAACAAGCCTATTATTGTTTGACTATTTTGTAGGAAAATTATTTGAAGATCTCCTGTAAAATCTTATGGTACATAGATAGTGGGTTATCAAGACATATAATAGGATACTATTTATGTTTCAAGAACCTAAAGTGATTAATGGTGGGCATGTCACATTTAGTGACAATTCTAAACAAAAAATAATTGTCCTAGGCCAAATCAGTAACTCTAACACAGTTTTAATTTCTAACGTTTTCTTATTAATGGACTGAAATATAATCTTCTTATTATTTCACAACTATGTGATGATGGATTTCATTTAAAATTTGAAAATAATTCCCTCTATATTTTTATTTCTAAAAATGAATTAATATTTTATGCATTAAGAAATGAAAATTTATATTATGTTAACTTAGATAAATTAGTTTCTCAAAATGATTCATGTTTAAGTGTATTTCAAAAAGTGTATTGGATTTGGCATAGAAGACTAGGACACTACAATATTCACTCAATTTGAAAGCTAAATATAAATAGATTTGTCCATGACCTACTCAAACTAGAGTTCCACATAATAAAGTGTGTAATCCTTTACAAATGGTAAATCAACACAAAATTTACTTCAAAAAAAGAAATATGCCTCAATTTCTCAACCTCTAAAGTTTATTTAGATGGATTTGTTTAGATCATCTAGAGTTTCTAGTTTAAATGGGAATCACTATGTTTATGTTCTTGAAGATGAATTTTCTAGGTATACTTCAACCGTCTTCTTGGCTCAAAAAAAGTGATGCCTTCTCTCATTTCACCAAGTATTCTAAAACTGTGGAAAATCATAGTAGGCTTAGAATTAAATCTATACAAAGCGACCATGGTTGTGAGTTAGAAAAACAAGATTTTAATACTTTTGTTCACAAAATGGGTATAGTAAAAATTTCTCTTCCACTAGAACACCTCAATAAAATGGTGTTGAAGAAAGAAAAAAAAGGACCTTGCGAGAAATTTCTAGAACCATGCTTAGTGAATATGACTTACCTATTTATTTTTGGGAAGAAGTTGTAAATAATTCATGTAATATTATTAATAGAGTGTTGATTAGAACTGTTCTTAAAAGAACTTCATATGAGTTGTGGAATAATAAAAAACCCAAAGTTAACTACTTCAAAGTCCTTGGTTGAAAAGTATATATCCTTAATATCGAGGAAAATCCTGACAAATCTGCATCCAAGAGTGATGAAGGAATTGTTATAGGATATTAAATCTCCAGTATTGACTATAGAGTTCTTAACAAAATATATAAATGCATGGAGGAATCCTTCCATGTCATGTTTGATGAGATAGATTCACATAAACCTAAGACCTCCCTTGAGAATCTTGTGGATGATATGGAAAATATATATTTCAATGCTAAATCTTCTGACCATCTTATAATGGAATTTGTTTAAAAATCCGGTTTTGTAAATTATCTAAATTCATGCAATAATGAACCTGAACCTATTAAAGAGCCTAAAATAACTATCCCTTCTTTTTCTAGAGCTATTATAACTCTTAAGGACCATCCTTTAGATGTTGTTGTTGGTGATTTAGATAAAGGAACATAAACTAGAGCCACTATTAGAAATCAGGTTGAACATCAAACTTTCTTGTCACAAAATGAACCTAAAAAAATCAATGATTCCATCAGTGATGAATTTTGGGTGATGTATATGGAAGAAGAAGATAATCAGTTTGAAAGGAACAAAGTTTGAAAACATATTTATAGACCCAAATACTTTTTTACCATAGGCACTAAGTAGGTGTTTATAAATAAATTAGATAAATATGGTAACATAGTTACAAACAAAGATAGATTGGTTACACAGGGCTATAATCCAGAAAAAGGAATTGACTATGAGGAGGCCTTTGCAGCAATAGCTAGACTTGAATCCATTAGAATATTTCTTTTTATATTTAGCTCTTATGAATTTCAAACTATATAAAATGGATATAAATATTTCAATCCTATATGGGTATATAAGTGAGGATGTTTTTGTTGAACAACCCCCTGGTTTCACAAATCCTTACTTTCAAAATCATGTTTTAAATTATAAAAAGCATAGTATGGTTTAAAACATGCTCCAAGGGCTTGGTATGATAGATTATGTACTATTATTATTTCCAAAGGGTTTTAAAAAGTTATAGTTGATCCTACTCGGTTTATAAAAGGAATTTGAAATGATATTTTAGTAGTTAAAATTTATATATATGATATTGCTTTTGGATCTTCAAAAAATTCATTATGTATTGAGTTTTCTAAAACAATGAATAATAAATTTGAAATGAGTTTAATGGGTGAAATAAAATTATTTCCTGGATTTAAAATCATTAAAAATAAAGACGGTATTGTTTTAAATCAATTAAAATATACTACAGATCTTATAAAATATTTTTTCATGGAAAAAACTAAAAGTAGCGATTCTCCAATGAGTCCTACTTTTAAGTTAGATCTTGATGAAGTTGGAAAATCTAGTGATCCAACCACTTAAAGTGGAATGATTGGAAGATTACTATACTTAACTGCTTGACAACCTGAAATTATGTTTTGTAACGCCCCGACCCCAGTTACCCAGAGTCGGTGAATTATTACATAACATTGGCATGATCACAAGAAGATCAAATCTCGAAAGACCGATTGGTTTAGTAGCCTTGGAAACACTAGATATAATCATAAAGTTTTACATTACATTTCAAGGTGAAAAACTACTACAACAACAAAGTCTTCATATCCACACTATTAACCCCTCATAATATCCCTGCAAGTCATTCATAATTTACTTCTTCACTACCTGGGAAAAATAAAACATAGAAAAGGGGTGAGCTCAAATGCCCAGTAAGGATAACAATATAGCGGAACATTCAAAATAAGCATAAACATTTAAGGCAATGAATTACTAAAACAAAAGCCTTTTAAAATTGAACTTCAACATAGTATGGCAAAAGTAAAATGAAATAATGCCATTTACTTGTTCACATGGATATTCTACTAATCGAATAATCACATGCAAAAATCAATAACCACTTTCATAATGTTGGAATGCATAATGCCAGACTATCATAACCACATAGCCAAGGCCTCGTGCCAAGACTACAAATAAGATTTTGTCAAGGCCTTGTGCCAAGACACTAGTTTGTCTCATGAGACCTACCGATGCATCGAGGAGCTATAGCGGGCTCCACCCGTCACTTATTAAGTCCAATGCATTCCCATATGAAAAGGTTTAAACATAACATAAACATTCGTATTAAAACTAGCATACGAAATGTCAATACTTTCACAATAAACTATGAATGGTATAAAAATAGCACATCCACTGTCAAACATATCACAAAACCTTCAATACAATATAGAAGTTTTGTATCATAATAAATCAACTTCAAATAATCTTAAAATCCATCAAAGGATGTTGACATAGATGAAATCAAAATTCTTTTTAAAGAAATATCTCCTTTTATTTTGAAATCATTTAAGATCCATATAAAATAAAACATTTTCTTTGAAAATATTCTTATAAGCTTGTAAGGAAAGCTTTGAAGATTTTATAACGGCGTAAAATAACCGCACCCGCCGTATAAGTTAAAAAAACATTCTTACCTCAATTATGTCGAAAAGGTTAAAAAGGACCTTGTTTTGAAAACGACGGAATGATTCCTTTATAAACCTCTTATAAAAAGTCAAACAAGGGTATAAATGACTTTAACCCATATTCTTGTAAATAGTAAAAATGTTTTGAAATACATTTCGAAAAAACATGGATGTGGATGATAACGAGATCCCAGTAGATTATTACGTATAAACAACCTCGGATAAAGAAGAGATTGTGAAATAACCCTTACCTTGTACTTTTCCTTGGTTGGGGTAGGCTAACCTCCTGTATAATGGTGAAATAATTGTTATTAAATTATACAAGAATCTTATATATTAATATGATATCATATATGATCTTTTAACATTGATTTATTAATAATATCTTAGAATTATCATCGTTTCGGGTGTTAACTTACTCGTTTTATTTTATATGTTTTGTTACATAAGCCATGTTTGTTGTATCTTATTCATATCCAGAATGATATCATGTCCTTAAACATCATTTTTAAATCATAAAATGATAATTATACTTGAATGGATACAATGGAGAATGAATCTCATCGCGTTCGTGGAGACGGTAGTCCGTACGTACGCACGAGCGACAATATCATTCTTTTGATATTAAAATAATATATAAATGAATGGTATATCATATATACAGAATCATTAACATGTTATATTTATTATTTACATGAGTTACACATCATTATTATACCCATCCAAATAATATTATATTGAATAACAATTACACCACGACGTGGAGACGGTAAGCCGTACGTACGCACGTATGGTGACATGTTATTCAAAGGGTGGATAGAATACTGAATATGGTTGTACCATACTTATAATAACATCACAGTATATGTGAGATACTGGAGTTATTATTTTAGAATGTTAAGAACAAAGGAAGAAGAAGTGGAAGAATAAATGAACTTAGAAAAGGGTGGTGAAATCATTACCTCTTCTTCGGGTTCTTCCTTTTGATTTGATCAAAAGGGCTCCTTAGGTTGGCTTTCTGATCAAACTAAGGCCTCTAGGTTGTAGTGAGGGATGTTGGGAGATTATTTGGGCAGAGTTTGGCCGAACCAAAAGGCTTTGAAAGTGTGAAGAAATGAGAAGGAGGAGTTCCCTTTTATAAGAGGGGTGAGGGGCACCTTTGGAAAAGCTAGAAATATTAATTTATAATAAATTCATATTCGGTTTATAAAGGCTCCAAAGTTGACTATTCAAAGGATGAGGTGGGGATAGGTCGACAACAACTCATCCAATATAATTTAGACAGGTTTGGGTACTTATATTAACCTTATCTTTAAGTATTAACTCTAAGTTAATTAGTTTCACTTTTACAATGTCTCTTTGTATTTTATATATTATGGTTAATAAAATTACTATATACATCCAAGAGACCCCCAAGTGGTCCATTAATGATTAACATATCATAATATAAGTCTCTTGGCCGAACCTTAGATTTTTAGGAATTTAATATCAATTAATAATATAATACTTGTTTTAAGAACTCTTTTATGTCAATTTTGACACTATTCAATAGTTGATTTTTGTGAAACTCATAACAGATTGATTACTTAGAAAAAAGTCCATTAAATCAATCCTAATATATCATATTAGCCTAGAAAATTAGTTTAATTCATTAAAAGTTTCATATTATATTTATTTGGGTATTTATAATATCAATTATTTTAATTTTTCACTATTATAGTAATTAATGCATCATCATTGTGTCATAAATAAAATAACTTATTTAATGTCTAAAAATTATAAATAAAATATCATTATGTAGGAAATCTTTTTATATTTCTAATGAATATTTATAATCGAAAATCCAACATGTATAACCCTATGTAAAAATTGTTGTTCTAAAAGATATATGCTTGTGTCATTTTTGTATTCATTTTGACTTAATTAAAATAAAGTGTCATTATCACTTACAAGTGGATCCATGGGGTCCCAAAATAGACCCAAAGATGCCCATGGTCGACTATGTATCAACCAATAGGTTTAAGACACGTTTTAGGGTAATTTAGTATTATTATAATATTATTTTTTTAACCCTTATTTACCGGATTTACCCTTAACCATGGTAAATAAAATATTTACCGCAGTAATTATTCAAAATGTCTAAAAATAAAAGTTACCTATTTACACAATTTTGAACATCCTGATTCCAAATATGGAATCCATTTTTCTAAATTCAAAACACAGAAGTGGCAGAAATTAATTTAAAATTAATTCCCGCTGTCAAAACAAAAAGCGTGTTTTTAAGAGATAATAACTACCAAAAGATTGACACTTGTTTATGTTCGGTTTAATTGTAAAATTATGTCTAATGAACAACATTATATTAAATGGTAAAAATATATTCTAAATATACTTTAAAACCACTCAAATTCATAATTTATCACTATTACTTATTTTGATTAAAAAAGTTGTTTTTAATTAAAATTTAGTAATTTTCACTATTCATCAAAATATAATAGTTATCTGAAAAGTACCAAAATTTCACCCTAGGATAATTTCGATATTCCGAATCCAAAAATGAAGTCCATTTTGAAATATAAAATATATATGATTTCAAAAAGTAGGTATCACTATTTACAACGGCTAGTTTAATTAGTTGTGGTGTGTGTTAGAACTCGAGGTTGCGTACAACACACGCTATCGCATTATTCGAAGGGAAACGTACCGTAGAAGCATGGGGTGTTACATTCTCCCCTCCTTCAAATAATTGTGTCCTCGCAATTTCTAGGGTATTACTGCATAAAAAGACTCGGGTGGTTCTTCATCATAAGTTCCTCGGGTTCCCACGTTGCCTCTTCCATCTTATGATTTCTCCACAAAACTTTTACCAGACGCGTCGTCCGGTTTCTCAGTACTTGTTCTCTTGTATCAAGAATCCTGACGGGCTCTTCACAATAAGACAGATCCGGTTCCAGTTCTAATTCCTCATAGGTGAGTACATGCGTTGGGTCAGGCATGTATTTTCTCAACAGAGATACGTGGAACACATCGTGAACTTTGGAGAGACTTGGCGGCATTGCCAATTGGTAAGCTACAGCCCCAATTCGTTCTAGAATTTCGAAAGGTCCGATGTACCTGGGACTCAATTTACCTTTCTTACCAAAACGTATGACTCCCTTCCACGGAGATACCTTCAGGAAAACATGATCACCGAATTGAAATTCCAAATCCTTCCTTCGATTATCGGCATAGCTCTTCTGCCTACTTTGAGCTGCTTTGATGTGATTTTGGATTACTTTCACCTTTTCCACCGTTTCCTCCACCAGTTCTGGGCCTACAAGTTTTCTTTCACCAACGTCATCCCAACAGGTTGGTGTACGACATCTCTTTCCGTATAACGCTTCATATGGTGCCATCTGAATACTCGAATGGAAGCTATTGTTATAGGAAAATTCTACCAGAGGTAAATATTGATCCCACATACCCTGAAAATCAAGTGAGCAAGATCTCAACATGTCTTCTAAGGTTTGAATAGTCCGTTCTGATTGTCCGTCTGTCTGAGGGTGGTAAGAAGTGCACAAATGAAGTTCAGTATCCAGGGATTTCTGAAGACTTTTCCAGAATCATGAAGTAAAACGGGGATCACGATCAGAAACAATCGATAGGGGTACACCATGAAGTCTCACAACTTCATTAATGTATAGTCTTGCTAGACGTTCCAGGGGTAGATCTTCTCTTATAGCAAGAAAATGTGCTGACTTGGTAAGACGATCAACAATAACCCATATTGCATCGTTCCTTCTAGAAGTCTTTGGTAGCCCCATGACAAAGTCCATCATAATATTGTCCCATTTCCACTCCGGTATGGGAAGAGGTTGCATGACTCCTCCAGGCTGTTGCCTTCCGGCTTTCACTTGTTGACAAACCATACATCTTGATACAAAATCAGCAATCTCCCTCTTCATGTTGTCCCACCAAAAATGTTCCTTCAAATCTCTATACATTTTGGTGCTCCCAGGGTGTATAGAGAAATTGGAACTATGAGCATCATCCAGCAATTCCCTTTTTAGATCAGGTATATTGGGAACACAAAGTCTCTTTCCAAATTTCAAAGTTCCATCTTCATACACAAAGTCTCTCAATCTCCCATCATTCACAGCTTTAATCTTCTTCTGAAATTCTTCATCATCGGTCTGATAACTGTTAATCCTTTCTAGTAAAGATGGTTTGGCAACCATTTGAAAAAGCATTGATGTTTCACCTTCCCTGGTTATTCCCATGTCCATCTTCACTAGATCCATGAAAATTGGATCCCTTTCAATTCTCATCATGTTCAAAACTCCATGGTCTTTTCTGCTCAAAGCATCTGCCACCTTGTTTGCCTTCCCCGGGTGGTAGTGTATCGTACAATCATAATCCTTGAGTAATTCAAGCCATCTCCTTTGCCTCATGTTGAGTTCTTTTTGTGAGAAAATATACTTCAAACTCTTGTGATCAGTATAAATCTCACATTTTTCACCATAGAGGTAGTGCCTCCATATCTTCAAAGCAAAGATCACAGCTGCTAACTCAAGATCATGAGTAGGATAGTTTTGTTCATGAATTTTCAACTGTCGTGATGCATAGGCAATAACTCTATCATTCTGCATAAGGACACAGCCAAGTCCTTTCTTTGATGCATCACTATAAATAACGAACCCATCATTCCCCGATGGTAGAGTCAATATAGGAGCATTGACTAATCTTCTCTTCAGTTCTTCGAAACATTATTCACACTCTTTTGTCCAAACAAATTTAACCCCTTTACGTGTGAGCTTCGTTAATGGGTTTGCCAATCGGGCAAAATTCTGGACGAAACGTCGATAATAACCTGCCAAACCAATAAAACTACGTACCTCAGTTATACTCGTAGGTGCTGGCCATTCTTGGATTGCCTTGGTCTTAGAAGGATCAACAGAGATTCCATCTTTAGAGACAATATGTCCAAGAAAAGAAATCTCCTGAAGCCAGAATTCACACTTGCTAAACTTTCCATATAATTCATGCCTCCTCAGAGTCTTCAAGATAATGCGCAAGTGATTTTCATGATCTTCATAGGTTTTGGAGTATACCAATATATCATCAATAAATACTACCACAAATTTATCGAGATACTCCTTGAAAACTCTATTCATCAGATCCATGAATACAGAGGGTGCATTGGTCAATCCAAACGGCATTACAGTAAACTCGTAATGCCCGTACCTGGTTCGAAATGCTGTTTTCGGAATGTCTTCCTTCTTCACACACAACTGATGGTATCCAGATCGAAGGTCAATCTTTGAAAAGTATTGAGCTCCATGCAGTTGGTCAAATAAATCATCAATACGAGGTAGGGGATACTTGTTCTTTATCGTTATAGCATTGATCTCCCTGTAGTCAATACATAACCTCATAGATCCATCTTTCTTTTTAACAAAAAGAACAGGGGCTCCCCATGGAGAAACACTAGGGCGAATAAATCCCTTATTACTCAATTCCTCTAGTTGTTTCTTTAGTTCGACTAACTCTACAGTGGCCATTCTATAAGGGGTCTTCGATATAGGCCTTGATCCAGGAATCAAATCAATAGAAAACTCAACTTCTCGTTCTGGAGGATGTCCAGGTAAATCTTCCGGAAATACATCTACAAATTCTTTCACAACAGGTACACCCTCTATTTGAACATTCCTTTCCTCACCGATAGTTACTTCATTCTCTTCCTCCCCAATAATTGAATTAAGTTGAGCTACTGGGGGTGGGTCTAAATAAGAATTAGGTGGTGACGATTCTGCTCTAAAAATAAGGTGTTCCTAATCATTATCATCGAGAATCGTAACCTCTTTCTTCTTACAATAAATCTTCGCATCATAGTCTGAAAGCCAGTCCATACCGAGGATTATATCAAACTCAATCATAGGTATGACGATGAAATCAGCAGATAAAGAAAATTTATGTGCTCTAATGGGGACTGATTCACAAAACTTTGTTTCAACGATACTTCCCTTAGGAGTTTTAACTGACAACTCCCTTATTAAATCAAATTGGAAATATCTAATTTTCTTAGCAAACTGGGAAGATATGAAACAATGCGATGATCCAGAATCAAATAATGCATTTGCTAAACTTGAGGAAACCATTAAATTACCTGCCACCACGTCTTTCGGAGTTTCTACCTCAGCAGTAGTGATAGCATAAGCCTGGCCTTGATCCCTTGGCCTTTTCTGAGGTAAGTTCTCCTGACGCTTAGGACATGCATTTGCATAATGCCCCATCTCCCTGCAATTGTAGCACTGAACATTGGTAGCTTCCTTCTTCCCCTTGCAATCATGAGCTTGGTGGCCTTTTTCACCACACTTGTAACAGACTCCCATTCCCTTCAGGCAAGCACCGGGGTGTTTCTTCCCGCACTTACCACAAGATGGATATTCAACCTTTCCCTTCTTCCCCTTATTTCCATTCCCAGATTGATCAGCAGGTCTCTTCTTCTCTTGCTTTGCTTTAAAGTCATAAGACTTAGAGAATTCCTTTTCGGTCTTGATAGCACATGAGACAATGTCTTCGTACGATGAAAAGGATTGTGAGACTAATGCTCGACGGAGAAATGGTTTTAACCCATCAAAGAAACGATCAATCTTACTTCTTGGGTTGTGAATATAATCACCAGCGTACCTCGCTAACCTTGTAAAGTTAGCCTCATACTTTGTGACATTATCATCCTCCTTTTGTCTCAGACTCAGAAATTGCCTTTCCATATCTGCTCGATGGTCGCGAAGAAAGTATTTTTCTAAAAATAGATCTTTGAACTCCCTCCATTCCATGTTTGATACTTCATCATCTTCCTTCATGTTTTGAATCAATGACCACCATTGATCAGCATCTCCAGTGAGGCGGTAAACTGCCATGGTAACTTTTTCCCTTTCACTACTCCCCAAAGCCTGAAATATTTTCTCTAGGGAAAATATCCATTGCTCAGCTACTAAGGGATTTGTACTCCCATTGAACGTTGGTGGTTGTTGTCTAATGAATCGATCTAACATTGATCCTCCACGCTGCGGATCAGGGTGCTCCATACGGGTAAGGTTATTATTCATAACCTGAGTAAGTTTTCCCAGTACGGTGATTAGCTGATCAGCACCAGTTGCATCACCAGCCCCACTATAATTATCTTGAGCAGGAGGGCAATCCCTACATGGAGTGCGTGCATTGATACGGTTTCCATTTCTTCCACTAGGCGCCATTTCTAAACAATGTCATAAACTAGATCAGTTTATGAATCAAAATACATAATCCCATACTTATAAAACACTAAACATAAATTGAACTATCTATGGATATAATCCATAATCATAAATATGTTTTCTTTGAGGAAGTATATACTCATAAACCCTTCATAATGATTTGTAAAGAAAGTGAGAGTTATCCTAAGCATATCCCCCGGGAGTGTCGTAACCAAGAGTGCAGCAAGGCCCGTTGTCGTGCACCAGTTCCCGTTCGAGTCTAGCTCAAAGCGGTGTTTTCGGGTTTTACCCCTAGGTACATCAGTGCCAGAGCCGCCTCTACCTGCTCGTATCCAGACAGGGATGTATTGCTCGGAAAACTCACAAAGTCTCTACAATACCAAAATTCTAGGAAGTTCTTCTATACTAATCCTCAAAGTTCATCTTAGGTCTATGTGCTCTAATCAGAGTTTATCTAAATCTAGCTTCCAAGGTTTGTACTAAACTTCCTCTGATACCAACTGTAACACCCCGACCCCAGTTACCCAGAGTCGGTGCATTATTACATAACATTGGCATGATCACAAGAAGATCAAATCTCGAAAGACCGATTGGTTTAGTAGCCTTGGAAACACTAGATATAATCATAAAGTTTTACATTACATTTCAAGGTGAAAAACTACTACAACAACAAAGTCTTCATATCCACACTATTAACCCCTCATAATATCCCTGCAAGTCATTCATAATTTACTTCTTCACTACCTGGGAAAAATAAAACATAGAAAAGGGGTGAGCTCAAATGCCCAGTAAGGATAACAATATAGCGGAACATTCAAAATAAGCATAAACATTTAAGGCAATGAATTACTAAAACAAAAGCCTTTTAAAATTGAACTTCAACATAGTATGGCAAAAGTAAAATGAAATAATGCCATTTACTTGTTCACATGGATATTCTACTAATCGAATAATCACATGCAAAAATCAATAACCACTTTCATAATGTTGGAATGCATAATGCCAGACTATCATAACCACATAGCCAAGGCCTCGTGCCAAGACTACAAATAAGATTTTGTCAAGGCCTTGTGCCAAGACACTAGTTTGTCTCATGAGACCTACCGATGCATCGAGGAGCTATAGCGGGCTCCACCCGTCACTTATTAAGTCCAATGCATTCCCATATGAAAAGGTTTAAACATAACATAAACATTCGTATTAAAACTAGCATACGAAATGTCAATACTTTCACAATAAACTATGAATGGTATAAAAATAGCACATCCACAGTCAAACATATCACAAAACCTTCAATACAATATAGAAGTTTTGTATCATAATAAATCAACTTCAAATAATCTTAAAATCCATCAAAGGATGTTGACATAGATGAAATCAAAATTCTTTTTAAAGAAATATCTCCTTTTATTTTGAAATCATTTAAGATCCATATAAAATAAAACATTTTCTTTGAAAATATTCTTATAAGCTTGTAAGGAAAGCTTTGAAGATTTTATAACGGCGTAAAATAACCGCACCCGCCGTATAAGTTAAAAAAACATTCTTACCTCAATTATGTCGAAAAGGTTAAAAAGGACCTTGTTTTGAAAACGACGGAATGATTCCTTTATAAACCTCTTATAAAAAGTCAAACAAGGGTATAAATGACTTTAACCCATATTCTTGTAAATAGTAAAAATGTTTTGAAATACATTTCGAAGAAACATGGATGTGGATGATAACGAGATCCCAGTAGATTATTACGTATAAACAACCTCGGATAAAGAAGAGATTGTGAAATAACCCTTACCTTGTACTTTTCCTTGGTTGGGGTAGGTTAACCTCCTGTATAATGGTGAAATAATTGTTATTAAATTATACAAGAATCATATATATTAATATGATATCATATATGATCTTTTAACATTGATTTATTAATAATATCTTAGAATTATCATCGTTTCGGGTGTTAACTTACTCATTTTATTTTATATGTTTTGTTACATAAGCCATTTTTGTTGTATCTTATTCATATCCAGAATGATATCAAGTCCTTAAACATAATTTTTAAATCATAAAATGATAATTATACTTGAATGGATACAATGGAGAATGAATCTCATCGCGTTCGTGGAGACGGTAGTCCGTACGTACGCACGAGCGACAATATCATTCTTTTGATATTAAAATAATATATAAATGGATGGTATATCATATATACAGAATCATTAACATGTTATATTTATTATTTAAATGAGTTACACATCATTATTATACCCATCCAAATAATATTATATTGAATAACAATTACACCACGACGTGGAGACGGTAAGCCGTACGTACGCACGTATGGTGACATGTTATTCAAAGGGTGGATAGAATACTGAATATGGTTGTACCATACTTATAATAACATCACAATATATGTGAGATACTGGAGTTATTATTTTAGAATGGTAAGAACAAAGGAAGAAGAAGTGGAAGAATAAATGAACTTAGAAAAGGGTGGTGAAATCATTACCTCTTCTTCGGGTTCTTCCTTTTGATTTGATCAAAAGGGATCCTTAGGTTGGCTTTCTGATCAAACTAAGGCCTCTAGGTTGTAGTGAGGGATGTTGGGAGATTATTTGGGAAGAGTTTGTCCGAACCAAAAGGCTTTGAAGGTGTGAAGAAATGAGAAGGAGGAGTTCCCTTTTATAAGAGGGGTGAGGGGCACCTTTGGAAAAGCTAGAAATATTAATTTATAATAAATTCATATTCGGTTTCTAAAGGCTCCAAAGTTGACTATTCAAAGGATGAGGTGGGGATAGGTCGACAACAACTCATCCAATATAATTTAGACAGGTTTGGGTACTTATATTAACCTTATCTTTAAGTATTAACTCTAAGTTAATTAGTTTCACTTTTACAATGTCTCTTTGTATTTTATATATTATGGTTAATAAACTTACTATATACATCCAAGAGACCCCCAAGTGGTCCATTAATGATTAACCTATCATAATATAAGTCTCTTGGCCGAACCTTAGATTTTTAGGAATTTAATATCAATTAATAATATAATACTTGTTTTAAGAACTCTTTTATGTCAATTTTGACACTATTCAATAGTTGATTTTTGTGAAACTCATAACAGATTGATTACTTCGAAAAAAGTCCATTAAATCAATCCTAATATATCATATTAGCCTAGAAAATTAGTTTAATTCATTAAAAGTTTCATATTATATTTATTTGGGTATTTATAATATCAATTATTTTAATTTTTCAATATTATAGTAATTAATGCATCATCATTGTGTCATAAATAAAATAACTTATTTAATGTCTAAAAATTATAAATAAAATATCATTATGTAGGTAATCTTTTTATATTTCTAATGAATATTTATAATCGAAAATCCAACATGTATAACCCTATGTAAAAATTGTTGTTCTAAAAGATATATGCTTGTGTCATTTTTGTATTCATTTTGACTTAATTAAAATAAAGTGTCATTATCACTTACAAGTGGATCCATGGGGTCCCAAAATAGACCCAAAGATGCCCATGGTCGACTATGTATCAACCAATAGGGTTAAGACACGTTTTAGGGTAATTTAGTATTATTATAATATTATTTTTTTAACCCTTATTTACCGGATTTACCCTTAACCATGGTAAATAAAATATTTACCGCAGTAATTATTCAAAATGTCTAAAAATAAAAGTTACCTATTTACACAATTTGAACATCCTGATTCCAAATATGGAATCCATTTTTCTAAATTCAAAACACAGAAGTGGCAGAAATTAATTTAAAATTAATTCCCGCTGTCAAAACAAAAAGCGTGTTTTTAAGAGATAATAACTACCAAAAGATTGACACTTGTTTATGTTCGGTTTAATTGTAAAATTATGTCTAATGACCAACATTATATTAAATGGTAAAAATATATTCTAAATATACTTTAAAACCACTCAAATTCATAATTTATCACTATTACTTATTTTGATTAAAAAAGTTGTTTTTAATTAAAATTTAGTAATTTTCACTATTCATCAAAATATAATAGTTATCTGAAAAGTACCAAAATTTCACCCTAGGATAATTTCGATATTCCGAATCCAAAAATGAAGTCCATTTTGAAATATAAAATATATATGATTTCAAAAAGTAGGTATCACTATTTACAACGGCTAGTTTAATTAGTTGTGGTGTGTGTTAGAACTCGAGGTTGCGTACAACACACGCTATCGCATTATTCGAAGGGAAACGTACCGTAGAAGCATGGGGTGTTACATGTTTAGTGTATGTATGTGTGCTTGTTTTCAAGAAAACCCTAATGAGTCTCATTAAAATGTTGATCAAAGGATTTTAAAATACCTCAAACACACACCTAATATAGGATAATTCTATCTTAGAAGAAAATAATTTGGGTTAGTTATCGATTTTGATGCTGATTTTGGTGGTTGTAAGTTAGATAGAAAAATAACCCCTTGAACATGTCACATTTTCAGAAAGTCTCTAGTGTCATGGAATAATAAGAAACAAAACTCTATTGCATTATCTACTGATGAAGCAGAATACATAGCTACTGTTAGTTGTTGTGCAAAAATTTTGTGGATGAAACACACAGTAAAAAGACTATAGATATCAATTTAGACATTTACCTATAAATTGTGACAATATAAGTGTTATTAACATATCAAAGAATCATGTTTCACACTCAAGGACGAATCATATATATGTAAGACATCACTTTTTGAGAAACCATTATAAAAAATGTGATATCACTTTGGAATTCATTGGAACTAACATCATATTTATGATATATTCACTAATCCATTAAATTATTAAAGGATAAATTATATTATACATGAATTAGGGATGATACGTCTTAAGTGAAAGGATTAGAGTCTTGAACATACTATATCAGGAATTACGGTTTCACAAGTTACTGTCTCACACTTTCTGTTATAGTTTTACTGTCTCACATGTTACAACTTTGGAATTACTATTTCACTTTTACGGTCTCACATGCACTATCTTACACTTACTATCCCAATATTACAGTCACACCATTTTCTGTCACACCATAATAATGACACTATGATGACCTATTCCAGTCTCACAGTAAATACCTGTATTTTATTTATTTATTTCTCGTATCTCTGTATCCAATATTGTACTTTAACTCACTTTTTGATAATCACATTTGGACTTGTGAAATGATAAAAAAGCTGATATTTTTTACACATCTCTTCATTCGAGCTTTCATCACTTGAAACTGAAGCCCTTGCCTTCCAAATCTCATGCTCTCAATCAACTCTTTATCCTTCATGAACCCGACATTTGATGCCCAGAATGAAGTGACACTATTTGCAGACTCTTGATATGTGAAGGTCTCACAAGAAAGTAAGAATGGTTCCACAAATAACACCCTAAGGACCACTAAATCTAGGTCTGATTGATAGATTATTCATGCCTGAAAAGGTAGTATGTCTGAAGTGGAAACTGCCAAGTAAGTCACTCTTCCTGAATGTTATGACTAAGAAAGGCTAGTTGGATTGGTTTACTATGGAAAATTGTCCCATATATCTGAATATTGTCTCCCAATTTTATCAGTATCTTCAGTTCTGCACTGAGCTAGAAGATAATTTGTTTGTGATAACATGGATAAACAGGCAAAGGTGCACTTTTTCATCTAGGTTCTGGGATGCCTATCTTAGAATACCACATAAAGGAATATGTGAGGATCATCAGTGAGAACCTCCTCCTTCTAGTGATATTTTCAATTTGGAAGAATCATTAGGAAGAATATTTGGTAATAATAAGAGAATAAGGCCAATTTCAACAATTCTAGATGGGGAAAGAAGGATGTCGTTCAAATTCATTCATAATATTCTCTACCCCAGGAAGAGAGATTTCGCAACCCTGAAGCATAAAAATGTTTTTATAATATATCTCATAAAAAATGGACACAAAATTAACTCATGTAAGTACATCATTCTACACATTAGTGATACGATCAAAACTACTTCAAAATCATCCTCACTATTTTATGCAAAATTTATTTCTACTATGTTAGTTGGAAAAGGAGTTGTTGGTCCAAATGATGAATTCAATGAGGACTACAAGTTTTGTATCTCTAAATATACACTCAAAAGAATTAATATCAATTGGAATCTTTGGAAATAGTCTTTGGTGGAAGAAAATGAAGGATGTATGAAAAGTTAAATACCATTGACAATCAATCAAGAACAAAGGACAAGAATGACCCATGCTGAGATTTTGATGAGTTTGTGGAATAATCAAGTGAACAAGCAGAGGATGCAGAAGTTGAATCTGTGGATAGAACTGCCTCAGAAAGGAGGATAGTGGATTACCTGAACAACAAGTTGATGACCAACAAGTTAGTGAACATATAATTGATGAAAAAATTATTGATAAAGAAGGAAATGTTGCTGGTCTAGAAGAAAAATATGTTCCTAAGGAAAATCTATAAGAACCTGCTATCAAGAAAGGTCATACAATTGTGGAAAGGTCTGAAGAATAATTTGAGCCATAATTAATCCCATCAGCTAAGGAAAGAATGGACCAAGACTTTCAGCAAGCTAGAACAATGATGGGTGATCCTAACATTGATTCATGTTTGGAAATATAGAAAGATAATGAGTCTCCCACTCTTATTGATGATGCAAAAATAGAGGGGAAGAAATTCCCCAATTTGGAAAGTACTCAAGTACTAAGTTCTGTTAAGAGAATTCCTATAGAAAATGTGTATAAATTCCTTATCTATTTTGATGTCTCAGACTCTCAATTGGTTTCAATGAGAAGAATCAGCCTCACAACAACTTTTCAATTGAAATCTATTTCTATTACAAGAGTGATACTTGCTAAGGATCCCAAATCTATTGTGGTTTCTAAATCAGAGATTGCACAATAATATCTATGCTCTATAATCCAAAAGCATTTAAAAGTGTTTGGTGAAAATATGATGGTTGGCTTTGAGAATCTTTTGAAAGATCAAACTCTACCCATAACTCATCTAAGTGAACAAGATTCTAGTATTATTTTGTATAAACTTATATTGAAAACCCAACCACATATGTTGCATGAAATTCAATACGTAATAATTTAAAATCATAAGTTAAGTGAGGAAATCAAATATTTAATGTCTTTAGTTGAGGAACTGAAGAAAGATTTTGAAATTGATGAACCCTTTTTTCTCAATTCAGAATAGAAGATGATGACAATGTAGCTAAAAAGGGTTCAGAAATGATCCAACCAAATTAGGTCTCTATTGTTGAGAGAATAATTTAAATCAATGAAATGTTGGTAGAAGAAATTTAAAAATTGAGATCCTCTATTGATGTATTTTCTAGTATTTTAAAGGAATTTATTGAAACTATTGTGAAGAGTATTCCTACACCCTTTACAACCATCTAGGCTCCTTTCTCCATGACCAATCCTGATCAATCATCTCAATTGTTAGATAGTGCAGTTCTAAGAAAGGTTATTCATGAAGAGCTTAAATATTTGAAATGTCCATCTATTTTGGAAATCCTCTCTAAAATTGTTCAACATAATGAGTATGTCCATGAAATGGTTCGACAGTACTCTAAGGAAGATTTTACGGCCTATGACGAGATTACAAAGAAGGTAGATTTATACATCAAAATTATTTATACAAATCATGAATTGAATAATCATTTCAAGTGCTTTGTAGAGAATTTTAAAATGCCTCCTATGACTCAAGAATTTAAGGAACAAGTGCAGAAAATGACAGAGTTCACACCTACCTTGGAGAAGTTTATTGAGAATAAAGATGATTTTGAAAAGGATATGTAATATAGATGTGAAGTTATCACTAATTTTATCAATTTTGTGAAGTCCAATATCCACATGAAAGGAAAAGCTATAGTGGCTCCTACTGCTTCCCCCTTGAGGTCTGGATCCACCTCTTCTTCTTCATCTTCCTCTGATCCTATTACCATGGCTATATCTCAGGATCTAAGCTTGATCAGGCTTGTCATTCTTGAGAAATCCTTGCCTCAATCATTGACCAAACCAACTCTTTCACCTTGTGTTTTTGAAGTTGTGCCTCTTCCTTCTCTCACAATTGGATCACTCTCAGCTACCACCTTTTCTTCTAGACTTATGCATCCTATTTCTAATTCTGCCAAGGTCAAAGAGAATTCTACTGCCTCTGAAGAGTAGTGAAGGATGTTTGTTTGATAGGAATGTTCTCTATTTTTCCCTAAATCTGTACTAGATTCTATCTTATTTTTCAATGAAATGTTCCTTATTGATGTTTGAGTTTGTCCTTACACTTTTTTCATTTCTTATTTCGTGCTTCTTATTTATTTTGATAATCCCAAAAGGGGGAGAAATAACAATGGATTTATTAACCTTTTAGATAGTTCATACATGACATGATTTTTGATCATCAAATTGGAGTATATTGTTAGACTTATCCTATTTGATCATGTATTAATTTTCACAAATCCTGAAAATCATGAAAATTATGATAATCATGTTTAAATCATATTTGTAGTTTGTTGGTCTCCTTATGATTCTATACTTACTAGTTCCAATTCAGAGTCTCACATGTTATGCTTAATATTGTTCAATCATGTTTTATTATAACAATAATTAATTTTAATACATTATAGGAATATCACTCCATTAGATTATTTACATATTTCTGGATAAGCCTGCGAGATAATAAGTTTTCTTCTGGTTCCAGATTTTATCAATGTCTCTAACACCGTATCCATGATACCGTAATGTTGATATTGTGACCCTAACACCATAACCTTGATTTCATGACCCTGACACCGTAACCCTGATATTGTGACCCTCACACTGTAATGATGATACCATAATTATGATATTGTGACTCAAACAAAGTTCAAAGTTTTAACAAAGGACTAGACAACGTTACCAGTGACACCGTGATCCTAACACCGCATTTTTGCTACCAGTTCCAGATGTCAACACAGTTGTGGCACCGTGATTGTCTCACCAATCAATGTAAAAGGATAAGGCATTATTTCCAAGTGATACTGTTTCAAGAAAATCAATGACACCATTATTTAATTTTTTTTTGTTTTAAATTTAATTTCTAATAGTCATATTCATGTTATTTAATGGAACTAAAATTATTAATGTCTCTTTGTATAAATTTCACCTAATAGTATGAGGTATGACATGAGTAATACATGCAACCTATCAGCTCCAACATGTGAACTCTAACTTAAAAAAAAGATAACCATGGCTCAAAAAGATAGAGAAGCAATCATTTGAAAATCTAACTAATGCATGCAAAAATATACTACTGAAAAACACACGAAGCATTCTCAATACCTGAAGGTTGAACTACCGTAGACCAGGTCCTCAAACATCTTCATAGTACCAACTCAAAGAAGAACACGAGCTACATAGCTCATTTCATTGAACTGAAAACTAGATTACCAGACTTGCTATAATCTGTTTTTACAAGTAAATTCAGGAATCACATTTGCGACATCCTATAAGTATAGAGTTACGTAGAATAACACTCAAATAACTTATAATCCTTTCTCATCATATTTTCTCTGTTGTGTACGGCATTTATTACATTTTTATGTAGTTTGTATATCTATATTAATACACACACTGTCTCCTGCATTAAACTGGAGGATTCTAGATATCGTTTCTCTAATATTATTCTACTCTTTGCTTCACCCATGAATAACTCTGGAAGAGGTATTGAATGACTTGGTTGTTCATTTATTCCATGTAGAACTGTGGTAGAGGTTGTGTCACCTGGACAGTCTGTGTACTATTGTTTTTCCCCAATCCATGGTGTGGATCTATATCTTATCTATATAGACTACTTGTTGGAAGGTGATCACCAAGTGGAGTGGATTAAGTCTCACCTTCAGACTGAACCACTTGTTTTATACGTTGTTTCTTTTAATTTGGTTTTCCACTTCTTTACTTTATATTATAGAGAACTAGATTTTACATTGATAGTTAGTATTGGATAGAAGTTATAACTAATTTTCCCTGTTAGATTAGGTTTAAAAGTTGTATCAATAACTCATATTGATATTACAGAGAATTAATCAATATTTTGAGAAGTTATTTAAATATTAAAACTATTATAACTATATTACCTTGATGAACTAGCCTATATTCATTTTTATTGGGGAATATTTTTAAGGCAAAATTTTAATAGAAATTTTTATAGATAATCAATTCTCCCCCTTTCATGAGTACTCTGCTCCGACCAACAAATAATAAGGCAGTGCAGATGAAAAATCCAAATAGTAATGAGGATCATAGATAGTGTGGGTCAGAAAAACCTAACTATTGCAGAGTCAAGAGATCATGTTGCCCAAAGACATCTTATAGATATATATAATAATATAATTAAATTTCTAACATTATATTTTTATTAGTTCTTTTCATAGTGTTGACAAAACTATTCACTATCAGTGCGATAATTCTAGCACTGATAATGAAACGTTTTATTAGTGATTTCTATTTTAGTGCCGGTAAAACAAATATTTACCTATTATTTAGAAAATAGATAATAAAATCCTTTTGGGTTTTTATAAATGGATCCCTATTAAAACCCTACCACCGTTCATACCACAAGATTTGGAAGAACCATAACTCTGCCGCTGCCCCCATGATCTATGTCGTCTCCACCGCCACAGTCACCACTTTCACCTCTACCACCTCTATTGCCTCTATCTCCACATCCTCTACTGCCACCACCACTGCCGATAATGCCACTACTCCCTCTGTCGAACCTGTTGAGCATGGTGTTGCATTTGTTTTAAATATCTTTTCAATGAGAAGTCAATATGTGAATGAAAGTTATTAAGTAATATGTTGGTAATGACTTTGAGAATTGTCATTGATTCAAAGTATTGAATTCTACACTAGATTAATTATCCTAGAGGATACAAATATGACTATTGATGAACTGGTTCTAAGTTCCCAGACTTGTATTAAGGTGATACATTATTTCAACACATGAAGAAGTCCTTGAAATACTCAATTGCATGAGAAATGAAGTGAAGATCCATCCATAGTCACTAAGTGGATGAAGTGTTGATGATTCATCCATTGAATCTAAACGGATAAAGTTTTAGAAATCAGATGATTGTTTCTGCTGATCCAAAAAGAATAAGATATGTGCTAATGAAGAGCACATACCTCACAAAAAGAATTCCATGAATTATTCTTTAATGCATGGGGAATGAAGAAATGATCCATGCATCATCCATGATTGGATTAAAGGAATGCATTGAAGATGAGTAATGTGTTTTGGGATTCCTGGTTAAAAAAGAAATGAAGAAGAGAAATGGAGAAGGAAATGTGCATGGGAATGACTTTTGAAAGTTTCCATGAATCTTATTTCATGCAATAATTTATGATAAAAATTTTTAGTGGTCCTTTGATAAAAATAATCCAACCATGGAGGCCAGCTGATGACCTCACCTCAAGCACATGCGGGACCCGAGGGTAAACCACGCTTCAGGGAATCACTCAAGGCCATCCCCGCATGTGGTAGGGTGTGTGTGGGTCATGTATAATCCCACATGTGCCACACTATGGTGAACCCATGCATCATGGGTTACTGGAGCACACTCGGAGGAATAATAGTATGTGCTAAGAACGTGTTCGCAGGGTGAACACCTTACAGGGAAGTACCGTGGAGGGAGAGAAGAGAATTCTGAACATAGGTTGCCACAACATGTATTATTAATGAGCTTCTTCGGTGTCTCCATTTCTATGTGGGACAGGTTTAAAAAACATGGAGGAAATCCTGGCCGCTCATCTGATCTCGCGTGAGATCTCAACCGCATGACACATCCCACATATTGAGATCTAATCGCTACCACACATCTATCCACATAGCGTGGTGTTTAAACTGTGGCCATCTGATCTCTCCTCCAAGGTTTTATTCAACCTTAAGACACTCGAGCTCCACCCTCAAGCCAGCAATGTAGTCGAACGATGATTTCATCACCCCGAGCTTCATCTGAGCCAATTTCAAGCCCATAGAGATCGTCTAGATGAACCGAACACATGCATGCATTAAATGTTGCACGCATGTGAATGAAATGAGAAATCCACAAAGGCCGATGCAACCGAAGGTGTGAGGCCACATTAGGATGCATGATGCATTTGATAAGACTATCTTTGTACTTTCTAAAACAAATGCATGTGATGATTCTATATGAAATAAGGATTATGAGTTGATGAGAAAAAAATGAAGAGATATGCAAGATATATCCTCCACATTTGAATGTTTCAAAGCCAAATATCATGGGTTTTCAAACCCGTGATCTTCATGTTAGATACACAGTTTGAAACATGCATCCTCGACCTATAAAATGAGGATACACAACCCAAAAGATTCTGTTGCCATTCTCGAAGAAAGAATATCTAGTTTCTCCAATGAAACAATGAAAATGGAATCCCCTCTGGTTTGAAAAAGCCAGGGTTTCCATGCATCCTTGGTATGGAATGAAGAGTTTCCACGCATCTCATGCATGAAGGAGTTCTGCGCATCCATTAAGAGATGAGAAGAACCACAAACCCCCTATTTCAAAAAATAATCTGAACACACGATATGTTCCTTTGAACCCTCACTGTGTATCGTGCGTGAAGAAGTTCCCCCAATCTTGCAATTGGTTTTTTGAAACCTCATTATGTCTTCGTGGGGAGTATCCCATGGGTAAAACAACTGGTTCCTCGACACCATTTTTGAGATTTTGCGAAGATAAAAACCAAGAAACACTCTTGGTTCAATGAGGGATATCCACACATACCCTTTGTGTGAAGAAACAACAACCCATGAGCCCCCTCAATTTTTTGAAGAAATCAAGAACACCCTCCTGTCTACAAAATATACATAAACTATTTATAGTGGTTTGTGTTTTCTTGTGAAGATTTTACGAAGCCCATGGATTTTCATGATGGTAAATTCGGAAAGAAGGAAAAGTGCATGCATACATGTACTCACTTGTCAGAATAGAAGAAGAGGCACCCGTATGCACAAAGAATCACAAAAATTCAGGTTTAAGTAAGGTTCATGTTTAAACACATATATGTCCCATAAACCTGAGTGAAATAAACTAGAAATTGAGTGTGTGATATTATGTGAGAAAAATAAAGAGGAAGTGTGTGCTTAAATAATTATACACATTGGGGATTTCACACAAGAAAAAAAGGAGATGAAGATGGTGAATTCATACACATGTGAAGATAGTTAAAAGGAAGAATCAAGATTGTGAGTGCACAAGTGTAAACAAGAAAAAGCAATGCCATTGAACTCATGAATGAAGCATAATCAATTCAGATGATGCCAAGTGATCTAATCTTCAGTGTTGGAATAATCACAAAAGTGTATGTGATTTCTTCCAATAAAAAAGGAGAATATTTAGTGCATTAAGTTATTACACTAAAGAAGAATAAATTGAGATATCCAAATACATGAGGTATTGGATCTCATGAAATCCATACATGATGTGAATGAGAACTGAGACTGGAGCCAGACTGAATTAAGGAAGATCGTATATCTGAGTGAACAACATTTGAGAATCCAAGAAGAGATGCAGTGTTGATATTGTGCAGGATCATTCTTGCATATTATATTCCTGAAGAATTTGTGTGCCCCATTAGCATACATCCTAGTGAGGCCAGGTCTTCATCATAAGAAGTAAGAATCTATTGATCATTGTTGAACTAAGCACTGATCAGGAAGGTGATCAGAAGTATTGAGCTAGGCCAACAGACCTTATCAAAGGCTTTTGAAGATTATTAAAGAGATACATAAGGAAGTGTTATTCAGAAAGCCTGTGTGGAGGGAGCATAAGATCATCTACAATTAATCATGAAAGAACATAAAGAAGGAAGCTTCTTATATTACTAGAGAGCTAGAAGAACCCTGTGAGATTCAAGGAAGGGAAGAAGTCTTCAGTGGGAATCTGAAGCAGGCCAATGGGACTCAGGTAACACTATGGGAAATAGTATAAAGAACCTCCTATGGGACTCAAGAGATATACAGTGGGACTCTATATTGCCCATTTTAATTACTAATTGAATTATAGTTAAGAATCTGTGTTTGGGTCAATAAGCAACACAACAAGGAGTACATATTTTAACCAAACCTTGTAAATCCTTGTGTTCAGTGCCTTTACATTTACAACATCATTCGAGGCAAGGCTATGAGACACAAGAAGAGTGGATCATGAAATTAACCATCTATATAGGTTTAATTGAAAAGAATCAATTAGTAAAATTATTTAAAGGGACCACTCATTCACCCCTCCCACTCATAGTGATTCACACTGATCTGGGAAATTCAATCGGTATCAGAGCCAGGTTACCTCTAAAAGATCCAAGGGAGTCTTTAAGAAGTGAATATTTGAGGAGATGAGTGAGCAACCTCAAATGAATATTTCTACCAAGAGTCTGAAAAATATAAATAAGAAACAGACAAGGAAGATGAAGAATAAGCTTATTACTAATGGAAAGACACCTTCTACTGAATGTAATTTAAAATGTACAACATGTGATAATACTTATTATTCTTCTGATGAAGAATGTTTAATATTTAATTATGATAGTTCAGTTAGTGATATTCAATCTATACCTAAAGATAATATGATGAAAGTCACTAGATAATTGGAAAGACATATTATTACAAGCATTAATGCTCTTCAAGATGAAAGATTACAGCGTGAAGAAGAAACTGATGCCATAAAAGATGCATTGTCTAAAAGGGTTGGCATATCCAATACTCTAACAAAACTAGTGTAGGTAAAGGAAGAAATAATAACTCTTTGCAATGAAAGATATGATGAAGTCACTAAAAATTAATGGGATCTATTTTTGAGAAATAAATCTTTGAAATAGAACTTATAGAATATTTCCATACATTTGAAAATTTGCACAAATTCTCTATATATTTCAACGATTATGAACTAGAAGACAAAGGAAACAAGGTGAAAGAGCTTGAAATCTCTTTGCAATAATTAAAAAATACGCATGAAGAACAGATGATAAAGGTGGAGGATAATTGGGAAAGAAAGCGAAGATCGGTTGAGGATGATAAAAACTCCCTCAACATGAAGTGTTTAGAGATGGAGGTGAAATTAATGAATTGACAATCACTCCACGATGGAACTTCCTAAAAAGCTAAAAGAAGTGATGTTTCCACTCAAGTTTTCCTTGAGGAATATAATTCCAAAAGGAACAACAGATCACCCTATAATCCAATGGAAACATCTTCTAAAAAGAAGGTATCGCATAACCCATTTATTTATGTTTCTACAAATTCAGTTGCATCTGCATGTACAGGTTCAAATGTGAAATCTAGAAAGATGTGGATTGATAAAAATGCCAATACATACATAAAAAATTAAATGGTGGATACTATAATGATTAAGATGAGAAGCTCCCAAAATGATTCTCCAAAGAAATAAAGACAACTCCTGAAACAAAAATGCACTAAATCTAGCCAGACTAACACTACAAGTAAAAGGAGTAGATTTGTTGGTTATTGTTGGTGTTGTTGGAAGTTTGGGAATATGGAAAATGATTTCTTTTATAATATGTTAGCATATGAAAATTGTGGAAGACCTAAATACAGGGAAAGTATATATAAATAAATGAAGCATCTGAAAAATCAAAGTTAAAAAACACAGATGAAGAAGAATATGTCCATAAAGAACAGATTTGAATATCATAAAGACTTCTATGATAATTTCAATAGAAGTGGTCATAGTTATGATGAGTACTAGTTTAGTACTGCCATGCCTCAAACACATGTTGAAAATAAAAATAGACCACAAAAAAGTAAATATAAAGAAAAATGATTTGAAAAGTCTTCCATTGGGAATATGAAATACAATTAAGTCAAGAAAATAGTGAAATAAATTATTCCCAAGAAGAAGTTCAATATGGATTTCAAGAATTTTATCTCAACAAAGATTATATGTTTCTATTGGGGAAACAAAGTTCATACCATGGATCACTTCAAATATGACATGGAAATCAATAGAAGCAATCTAGAACTAAAAGGGGAATCAATCGAGAAGAATATGGGATTGACTAAAGAAATTACTGAAGATAGAAAGATTCCCAAGAAAGGTATCATGAAGACAATGAATAAGCCATGTGGAAACTCAAAATCAAAAAATTTTTAGGAGTGTTTAGTCATTTATCATAATCAATTGAAAATTTCTATAGAACTGAAAATAGCTGGAGATGAAGTACTAGCTAATTCAAAGGAAAAAGGGAAACAAGTCATTCCACATGAAGGATAATTAGAATTTCATGAGATTTTATCAGCACATGATAACCCAAGTGGCTCAGAACTACTGTGTGGAAGGTGAAAGAAGGTTGTACATCATGAAAACAAACGTTTAATTATTTCACCAGGACAAATGGATAAAATTGAACAACATGCACCCATATGATCTACTTCACTACTGAATGGAGTAAAGACGAATAATCCAAAAAAGTTGATAGTGAATAGAAGTAAAGAATACATGCTAACAATGACGAATAAAAATTAAAAATATAGAGGAGACATCAACATGAAGAGTACTAGAGACTTTAGAGCTTCTTGGAATGATGTTCTTGGGTTAGGAGAAAATTATCAACCCCAGTGCTTCTATTAACAAGCTCACAAGTGTTCCATCTTATTCCCTTATATTTTTGTTATATACATGTGCTTACATTTTAGGTAATTAAAGGGGAATGTCATCTTCAAGATTAAAATTGAATATGAAAAGTGGAGAACTATAAGTTGAACTCATTATTCATGATTTGATAATTACTTGAAGTGATCTACAGTGGAAGTTTATTAACATGTATATCTTCAAGATTATCTGCTGATATTCTCTACCATGGTAATTAAAGGGAGTGCACCCCTTGTGGGGGAGAAAATATGGAGGAGATGATATCAAAGATTATTGCCTGAAAAATCATTAAATTCATATCAACTCAAGAAGCTAAAACTAAGGTTTTCAAATTAAACTTTAATCCCTTGTTCTTAATTGTATTTATCTTGTCAATTAAGGGGGAGTGTTTGATTGGTGACAAGATGTGATGAAAGGGTGAGATTTATCTTTTAACTTGATATTTTTAATATGTTTGGTGAATTAGGTAGAGGGTTTAGAATTTCATTGATAAATATAACTATTTTCAACCCCTGGGATAAGAGTTGATTCATTCTGATCACGATTTCACATGTATGGTTGTTTATGGATAGCACTGAAATCCTTGGTCATATCCCTCTTATTTTCCACATTGGGTTATCCCAAGTATACTTAGAGTTGATTAACTAAAGGCTCTTTGCTAAGTGAACCATGTGACATCATCCCTTTCTCATAAATATTCCAAAAGATATTATTCAATGTTAAGAGGACATGTTTTTGTACAGACCTAACTAATACCTTTGCAATTGGTTGCTAATAAGGGGGAGAAAAGATTGGAACACCTATTGACACATTCAATGTGATCTTAAGTGATATTGACAAAAAAATAAAAAGGGGGAGATTTTTGATAATGGTGTTGCATTTTTTATCAACAAGTTGTCAATTAGAAGTCAATTTTTGAATGAAAGGTATTGATGAAGAAGTTGGAAAAGCCTTGGAAAATTTTTTTTGATTCAGAGCATTGAATGCTACACTGGAATAATTCCCCCAGATGATATAAATATGATGATTGATGAATTGGTTCTATGTTCCAAGACTTGTATCAAGGTGATACATTGTTACAATAGATCAATAAGTCCATGACATACTCAATTGAATGTGGGAATAAGTGAAGATCCATCCATATTCACTAAGTGGATGAATTGTTAAAGATTCATCTATTGAATCTAAATGGATGAAGTTTAAGAAATCAGATGTTTGTCTGTGTTGATCCTCAAATAATAAGATATGTGTTAATGAAGAACACATACCTTACAACAAGAAAGCCATGAATTATGATTTAATGCAAGTGGAATGATGAAATGATCCATGCATCATCCATGATTGGATTAAAGGGGTGTATTGAAGATGAGTAATGTGTTTTGGGATTCATGGTATAAAAAGAAATGAAAAACAGAAAAGGATAAGGAAAGGTGCATGGGAATGGATTTTGAAGGTGGTCATGCATATTATATCATGTTATCATTTATGATAAACATTTTTAAGGTATTTTGCTAAAAAGTATTCCTATCATGGAGGCCAGCTGAGGATCTCACCTCAGGCACATACATGACCTGGGGGTCAATCGCACTTGAGGGAACCCCTCAAGGCCAGCCCTACAAGAGGTAGGGCATGCATGGGCCATGTATAAACCTGTAGGTTCCACATGCTGGTGAAACTATGTAGCATGGGTACTAGGAGCACGCCCAAAGGAAATATATAAGGTTCTAAGAGCGCTCCCGTAGGGTGAACATGGTACGGGGTGGTACCATAGAGGGAGAGAGGAGAATACTGAACATCTGCTGCCACATATTGTATTATAAATGAGTAGCATTCGTGTCTCTATTTCAATGTGGGATGGGTTTAAAAAACATTGAGGAAATCCTGGACACTCATCTGATCTCGTGTGAGATCTCGTTAGACGACACGTCTCGCATATCAGGTTCAAATTTCCACAGCACATATATCCGCACCATGGGGTGATTAAACTGTGGTTGTACGATCTCTCCACCATGGTTTTCTTCAAACTTTGGACACCCAATCTCTACCAACAAACCAGCTTTGAAGCCAAAAAATTATCTCATCACTCTAGGAATCATTTGAGCCCATTTCAAGCCCATAGAGATGGATGAACTGAACACATGAATACATGCAACTGAAATAATAAATCCATAATGGCCAAAGAAACCGAAGGTGCAAGGCCATGTCAGGATGATTGTCACATTCAGGAAGATGATTTGTGTACATTCTAAACTGCATGCATGTGATGATTTCATGTGAAAGAAGGAGTCTGCATTGAAGAGAAAATAATAGATAGATATGAGGGATATCTCATTCGCATTTTAATGTTTCAAAGTCAATGATGTCAGGTATTCAATGCCCCGATATCCATGTTAGATATGTAGATTTAAACATGCATCCTCTGCCTATAAAAGGAGGACCCCTGATCCAAAAGAAGATGCTGCCATTCTCAAAGAGAGGATCTCTGGTTTCTCCAAAGAAACAGAGCAAACGCAAAACCCTATGGTTCATGATAGGAAGGGTTTTCGCACATCCTTGCTACATGAAGAAGATATTTCCACACATCTCATGCACGAAGGAGTTCCACACATCCCTTTCATGAAGAGAAGAACTGCGAACTCCTGGATTCGCCATAGAATCCGAACACGTGAAAGGTTCCTTCAAACCCTTGTTGTGCTTTCTACATAAAGAAGTTCCCACAAGCATGCGATATGTTATTTTAACCCTCATTGTGTCTTTGTGAGAAGTAGACCGTAGGTAAAACAACCAGTGCCTCGACACCCTTGTTGTTACTTTGTGAAGATAAAAACTATGAACCACTATTGGTTCCGTGAAGGAGATCCATACATACCCTTTGGGTAAAGAAACAAGAAGCCATGATCCCCCTAGGTTTCACGAAGAAATCAATAACACCCTCTTGTTTATAGAATATACACAAACTGTTTACAGGGGTTCATGTTTTCTTATAAAGATTTGAATAAGCATGTGGATTTTCATGATTGTGACTCACGAGTGAAGAAGAAGTGCATGAATACATGAACTCACATGTGAGAAGATAAGAAGAGGAACCTGTATGCATAAATAATCACACCCTTTCGTGTTTAAATAAGATTAATGTTTAAACACATACATGTCACACAAACCTGAATGAAATAAACAAGACATTTTGTGTGTGATATTAAGTGAGAAAAAGAAAGAGGAACTGTCTATTCTTAAATAATTATAACCATTGGGGTTTTAACACAATAAAAAGAGAATAAAGAGATTGTGTATTCATGCACATGCACACATGAAGCCAGTTAAATGGAAGAATTATGATAGTGAGTACACATGTGTAAACAAGAAGATGCAATGTCGTGCAACTCATGTATGAACCATAATCATTTCAGATGATGCAAATTTAGCAGGTCCTCAGTGTTTGAATAATCACATAAGTGTATGTGATTCTTTCCATGAAAATAAGGAGAAGTTTTAGTGTATTTATTTAATTCAATAAAGAAGAAGAAATTGAGATATACAAATACCTGAGGTATTGGATCTCATGCAATCCATGCATGAAGTGAATGGGAACTGAGACTGAATCTGGACTTAAATAAAGAAGATCTTATATTTGAGTGAACAATATTTGAGATTCTAAGAAGAGAGACAATGCTGATATTGTGTAAGATCATTATTTCATATTATATTCTTGAATAAGTTGTGTGGACCATTAGAAGAAATCGTAGCTAGCCCAGGTCTTCATTAGAAAAAGAAAGAATCTCTTTATCATTGTTTAACTGAGCACTAATCCTGAGGGTGATCAAAAGTATTGAGCAATTCCAAAATACCTTATCAAAGGCTGTTGAATATTCATGAAGAGATATAAAGGCAAGTGTGATTCAGAAAGCTTGTGTGGAGAGAGTAGACGATCATCTATAGTGAATCAAGAATGAACTTATCGAAGGAAGCTGGTTGTGTGACTCGAGAGCTAGAAGAACTCTATAAGATTCAAGGAAGAGAAGAATTATTCAGTGGGACTCTGAAGCATGCTAGTGAGACTCTGGTAATACTATAGGAAGTAGTATGAAGAACCTTCTGTGGGAATCTGGATAGAAACAGTGGGACTCTGTATCAACCATTGTAATTACTAACGTAATTATATTATAGAATATGTGTTGGGGTGAATAATTGACACAGCAAGGAGTAGGTATTTGAACTGAACCTTGTAAATCCTTGGGTTCAGTGCCTTTAAATTTACAAAATCATTTTAGTCAAGTTTGAGAGACATAAGAAGAGTGGATGAAGGCTCTAACATACCATAGAGGTTTAATTTAAAAGAATCAATTGGTAAAATTATTAAAAGTGATAACTGATTCACCCATATCCCCCTCTCAGTGATTCACACTGATCTGGGCACTTTAGGACACTACAGTTATTTCCTCAACTACCTCTGCTGCTAGTGTCACCCTCACTGCCACTGTCCATACTGTTATACCCTACTACTACTATTAGTCCTCCAAATATAAGGAATGATATCTTTTTTTCCTTTTTTATTCCCATATTTACTACTTGTGATTCAATATTTCTCTATGAATAGAAAACCAATCCTTTTGTATCTACATGTGTCTTAGCCCTCATTCTCTTATCTTCACTTTCACATTGCCCTATCTTCAATTTTGTTGGTTATTATGGATGATCCTTAGTGATTAGTTTTATGTTATTCTATTATACATGTTTTTTCAACCATTTGTTTCCTAATGATTCACTATAGTGGTCTATTTTTCAGTTTGAGTTGGTTTACATTTTTATGATAAATGGGTGAAGTGTGGGTTGGTTGGTTATCTTTTGGGAGACAATGTACAATTTTGGAGGTAATGATATGGTTGTTCTATTGTTTTTCTATGGTGTAGTGATATGATATCTCATTATAAATACTATTCAATAATTTTAAATCAAATATAAATCTAACCCATACATTCGTCTCTAAATATTATTTATATAGACTATGTTTTAAATAAAATTCTACATAACTTTTTTTAAAGTAATATTGTATTGATATTGAAATGTTTTTATAGTTATATTTTTTATTTTTTTATAAACTACCGATGAAATTAGTATAAATTCAAATCCTTATTTAAAATGATTGTTTTGGTGATTTAATTTCTTAGTTTCTCACCATGATTATTCTCGATTCTTTTAGGAAACAACATTTTTTTGAAACCTTGAAGAATTTGAATTTTATAAATTTATTTTTTCATTATTTCTATATTTTCTTTTATTTTATGTTTTATTTGAATGTATTTTTTTAAAAAAATGCATGTATTCAGTTTTTAGTTAGGATAAATTCAATTATTTTTTAGAAATATTTTATAATTTCACTATGTTTGAATTTTTTATGATTATTATGACTCCAAAAGGTAGACAATTCCCCAATTAATTACAGAAACGTTTTTTGATTGTTCCATTATACCATAAGAATAAACATTCAATGGCCATGTAACACTATTCTATGATAATTAAAAGGTGAAATTATTCTACCTTGGATAATGATAATGTCCCTTCAATGTTATGTTGTTGATGAGATGATATAGTGTGTATTTTTCTAGATGTCGTGTAGTGATTGATTAACATGATAATGATGTTAAAATGTATTGGGATGACCCAATAATACTAAATATGAAATTAAAATAATAAAAATCATTAAAAAGATAATTTATAATTTAATTTATAATGCACAAGTGTATTTTATATAGTTCATTAAAAATATTAATCTCTCTATTAAGTATTTGATAGATATTTTGATGGGTGAAAATTTAGTATATATAATATTATCATTCCCCAGCTAGGTGTTTTCCATTATTATGTGGGTTGTAAAAAAAATAATGCATGAACCCTCTATTAGATTTTTTTGTAAAATAATTATTGGAAGAACAAAAAATTCTTGGTATAAAAATGTCTTTTAACATATTTAAAGTTTTTCAATTTTATAATTTTATATTTTTATATGATTTTAAATTAATATAAATTTATAAATATTATTGTATACCTTATTATACTAGTATAATTTAATAATAATCTTTTACTAAATATTTATAGTTTTATAATTTTATTTATTTATAAAATTATGTAATTTTATAAATTTTATAGTATATTATATTTACATATATAGTTTAAATATAAAATTTTATTAATTATTTAAAATTTTATAGTTTTTTAGATTTATAAATTAACATAAAATTATAGTTTTATTCTTCATGATTATCAGACTTGCACAAATCTCTTGTTGAAATGATCCAGCTCAAGTGACCATAGCCCAACACTGGAAACCTTAGCATTCAATTAGCAATATATTCCCCTTCTACATAATATAGATTGATAATATCACTATGTAAAGGGTATGTTACTAACTCTATCCAAGATATAGGATGTCCATCATGACCTCAATCTCATCAAAGGTGAATTAATTTTTAACTCTATTGCAACTCCAAAACATACTTTTCATTCAACATCGCCTAAATGGTTTAAATTAGGGGTTTCCTATACAACTACATCTTCCCTCTAGATTTGTATTAGATTCTAAGGGGATGAGTCTCAGGAAACAAAATGAATTAATAAATATCATAAAAATGTTGGGTTCTCCTTATTTGAAGGTACAGTTATCCTGTATTTATTTTTTTAAATGTAAATATTACATAATAAAATAAGATGAATATGAATAAAAAATGTATGGATTCTAATCTTATGACAAAAGAGTATGCAGTTGAGTGAAAGAGTTCTTCATTTTTGCAAAAGATAGTGTATATGAACCTTCTCAAATACTTCATTAATTTTTACAATGTTCTTATTCAAGAATAATTTTGTAGATATGTTTGAAGAAAACTTGATCTAACACGGAATATATCAATGTTATAAATGTTTGAATAATCACGAGGAACAAGCGAATGTAACTAGTGGCTGGAATAACAGAACATTTTATGGATCATATGATATGATTAAAATTGTGGACAATAATGAATACCATATCATGGATGTTATTATAAATCTGAATGGTGATGGAGATCATATAGAATAAATTTAACGAACAGTTAAAGATGAACTTTATGAATACCCAAAATTGTTTGAGAAGATAAAGAGTTGTGAAAACATGACATTGAATGTTGTTTACACTAAATATATAACATTGTCAGTTATATCAAAATATGTAATTTGAAAGCAGGAAACAGATAGAGTTACACGATTTTTACTAAACTGCTTGTCTATTGAATGATATGCTCTGAGATGATAAGGATCTCTTTATCTAATAATACGATGCTAATCAAATGCTATGCTCAATCGGTATAATCTTGGAAATAATACATGCATGCCTGAATGATTGTGTATTATTTTATAAGAACAACAAATCAGTTAAAGAAGGCCCAACATGTGGTTCTACTTGATACAATAAAGATGAATTAGGTCATATGAAATTTTAATGGATCTTTCCCATCATTCGAATGTTTAAGAACCTATATGGAAGTGATGACACTATAAGGGAATTGATGTGGTATATAGATACATGAAATAAATAAGGGAAACTACATCATCCAAAAGACTATGCTTAGTGTAATAAAATTGATCATAAGTATCCAGAATTTGAAAATGAGGGAAGAAACAACTATCTTATGTTATCTACATAAAGAGTGAATCCTTTTGGTTTTCAAATCATCACTCATAGTACATGGCCGATTATATAGGTAATTATAACTTTCCACTATGGTTATTCATGAAAAAAAATGAATCATGTTATTTATAATTATATTAGGATAAAAACACTGAGTAATTATATTGATGTTTATTTGGATCAACTGATAAAGGATTAGAAATTGTTATGGGATTTAGGTATTATGTTGTATGGTGCATTCATAGACGAAGATTTCCCATTGATATCCATGTTGCATTATATGGAAAATGACTTTAATTATTATGAAATTTGTTCATTATATAGCATTAAAATAGCTCAAGGGTGTCCCATTTGCGAACAAGGTACACAATCAACTAGGTTGAATCATTCATTGAAGATTATGTTTCTAGGACATCGTAGATTTCTACAACAACAGAATAATTACAGATCGTAGAAGATATAATTTTATGGATGTTCAAAATAATATACAACACCATTTCCACTAACAAGTGATCAACCTTTTGAGAAAGTGAAATATATGAACACTGATTTTGGTATATCATTTTCAAAAAACCATAAAAAACGGTTGATGAAAGTGATTAGTTTTATTTTTGAATTAACAAAGAGGAATTATTTCTACATCAGAGATTATATTAATGTTATAAATGTAGAAAAAATATGTGATAGTGAAATCATAACTTTACTTAATGCTTCTAGCTAAACAAAGGATGAAATTAAGGATAGTTTGTACATGGTTTACTTGAGAATAATAGAAGAGTTGTCCCTTATGAAGGGTGAAAATGATCTTTTATTCATCCAAATGATTACACTATTTATAGGTAAGAGACATATCAATTTTTAGCTTCTTAAATGATGTAAATTTTATAGAAGGATATTTATTGAATTCCCTAAATATCATGTCAATGACCAATTTAAATATAAAGGGTCATAAATGACATGAATTCAATATTTTTAAGATCTAATTCTATTATATTTACGTTGCATTATTCTTAAGAATGTTCATCATACATTATCCAAAACTGTTTATTTATCAAAGTTATATTCCATAATGTAATAGACCTGTAAATATTACATACTATGAAAATAGAAATTTCCATCATATTATGTGAATTGGAAATGTTCTTCGTGCCATAATTTTTTGAAAAGATTGTTTAGTTGATGGCTCACGTGGTGAGAGAGATTCAACAATGTGGTCCTGAACACTATAGAAGATGTACCCCCATTAAATAGTACATGGATATATTGAAATAGTTTGTCAAAAATTGAATTTGGTCAGAGGGTTGTATTGTAGAGTAATATATTGTCATGGAATCAATTGAATTCTATACCGATTACCTGTCTAGTGTGGAAATCATTGGTCTACCAAAATCTCATCATGTTGGGCAGATTTTTGGTGAAGGGATTTATAGAAGGGATGTTTTCCTAATCAATATTATAGATTATGAACAGGACTACATTTTGGCATTGCATAAAATTTTGTAGGTTTCCTCATATCTTGAATCTCACTAAAAAATACATAGGAATTTGATTCCATGAAGGCATGAAAGACAGATATCACATACACATAATCAATAGTTTACAGTATGGTTTCATGACTATATTTTTAAGGAGTCAGATGAAAAATTTGATTCAATTTCAGAATGACTTCGATGGCTAGCTAGAGGATCAAGTGTGCATGTATTATCTTATAATGGTTATGTAATTAATGGTTATATGTTCTATAAAAATCAACATTATGAAGACACTACCATGAAAAATAGTGGATTTACACTTGTAGCTAATGTACTGACTATTTCTTGTACAAAAGACATAAATACAATTTATGATAATATTTTATAAAATGGAATCATAAAAAAATGAGTTGGATTATAAAACATTCCAAGTGTTTATTTTTCAATGAATGTGGGTTGAAAACCCGAGTGTTTTTTTAAATAGAAGAATTGGGATTAATGAAAGTAGTGATCAGTATAGAAGGATATAAAGAAAACAATTTATAATGTAATAACATGAAGTACAAGTATTTTATGTTCTAGATACTAGGAACTGAAAGTGTTCAATTCTTCTGTTATCGAACAAAACCACTAAAGGTTTGCTTAAAAATTCAAATGACGAGGACCCTTTCATTGGGATGTCACAATCATTTAATAGTGTTACCAATGTATATGGGGTTTGGTATGTTATAGGATACCACAATGAAGATATTTGGATACTCTATAGTGGGGTAAAATCCCTTTAACCTTTAAAAAATAGAGTTCAATCATCAAGTTATATATATTTTGTAATATACATTATGCTGATTAATGTAATTATCCTTTCACTTCTACATTTTTGTAATCTAAATTAAATTTTAAACCACATGAATTACTTCTAGACGTGATGCAACTTCTAGTCCAAAGGAACAATATCTCTCTCACCCTTCTGCCACTCCCAGTGTAGAGGAACAATGATTTTTTTCATCTGATGGTGCTCCCAATATTGAAGAACAATAGGTTTTAGAACATGTTGTTTCTACTAGTGAAGAGGTACCATGGAAATATGTACATGTTGATACAACAGATACAAAGGAACAATATATTTATGATGTTAAATTCAAGGAAATGGTAGGCCATAAAGGACTGATGATACTGAAAAAATAGGACCACCTTAGTTTGATGGTGTTAGTAAAAATCATTACGGTGAAAATCAAAGGCATCCAATTCAAGGTTGGATGGAATCTAAAGGGCCAGCATGTTAACCCCACTAAGGATATGTTTGGTAGTTAAATTGGACCCATTACTCAGGATCATGTTCCAATTGATGTATATTCATGGAACAATGTTATTCCCTTTCTTATGGAACTAATGTTTGAAGAGATTATGAAACAAATGGCGCCTCAGTCACCAGTTGTCCACCTTCGGTCTCCTGACCTCTCCTCTCCCTCTTAGGGTTTTTCTCCCTTCCTGGCGGCATCCCCTCCTCCTAATTCTCTTTGGCCTCACCTCTCTTCTAACTCTCCCTTTGGGTTTTCCTCTTCGTTTCTTGCTCAACAGGTCTATCCTCACTCTCAATTTTCTCTCTTTGGTTCGAAATTTTCTTCTTGGAAACCTATTCTCTTGCATCTATATTGTTTCTGCTTATTTTGGGGTTCTATTAAGGGTTTCAATACCAGTATTCTTTTAGGGTCTCATTCCCACTAGTTATCTATTTTAGTGTTCTTAGTTCTCTCTAGGATTTCTCTTTGGGTCTCGAAGTTGTTTTCCATCGAGGAGTTTGGCCATCTGTTTCTCTATTTTGGAACCCATCCTCAACCTCTCTCTCTGAGGAAGAATCTGTGGTGGACTCCCTGGTGATCTGGGATGTGAGTTCAAGTGGTTCAGTGTCTCATGGTAACTTTAACGTCACATGCCCATGTTGGTTGATGGTGATGGATTCGCAGTTCGGATCATGGGGTGCCTGACGCTTGTGCTCTAATCTGGCTTCCTGGCTCTTCGCACCCTCCCAAGTTGGTTGAGTGTGTTGGCGTCCGAGGAGGATTTGGGATGTGTTCATGCTAGTGGATGGGTATCCATGGAGCTGTGACTGGTGATTACTCTATTTGATTTCTCTCGATGATGTGGATGTTCTTTTTTTGTTATTTTCTACTGTTCAGGCGAAGTGTATGGAGAGGTATGTTCTTATGATGCTTGTGGAGTGGAAGATGAAGGTGAAGGGTGATTTTGGTGGTGAAACCGATGAAGGACGTTGGTGTCAAGTGACGAAGCTGGCGATGATGTTTATGGAAGTTCTGACAATGGAAGCGATGTTGATTAAGGTGGGGGTTCCAATAATCATTGTTGTTAGATATGTCTGGATGATGGATATGTCTTCGCCTCGAATCGAGGCAGGTGACCGAATTAATGTTTACACATCTCAATGTGGCTATCAGATCAAATCATTATAACAACTGCTGCTAGCATGTGGTCTGATAACCGGTTTTTTGTTTTTTAAATTTGAACTTGATTTCCCTATTCATGGCGCATTTAAGCATTATCTCCTGATTTTGGAGTATTTGTGCAGTTGTGGTGCACTTTTTTGTATCTTGTTATGTTTGGTTACCACTTACCCTTAAAGTGGATTTTAGAAAATATTAAAAAAGTAAATTTGGATTGGTGTGAAGATATTAAGATAACATTATGATATTATTTATTAATTTTAAAAAAATATAATATAATGAAACATTGACCGACTCTACATCTTCCCCTCCATATTTCATTTATAGTATATAAATCCCATAAGAAATATGTATTAATGCTTGATGGAAGGAGTGAAATATTTTTTTTCACAATTCAAACCAGATATCATCTTAATGATGTTGAAGGGACAATAAACACACACCCACCACATAATTATGAACACCTGATAACACAATAAGCATGGGAAGTGTTTACTAAACATCATATGGAGGTTTCTTTTTATGTAAATTATGGCTGGTAATACATTTTTTTAAAATACATGTATTTATCACATTGATTGATAATTTTTTATTTATGAAACAACAACTGATCATTGAAATTATGGAATGAGAAACTGGAGAAATGGACCCATAATGTAATATAATGATGAAGAATGTTTCACAAGTAATAAAATGGAATGTATTTTAAATCTACCGTAATAATTTATTGTGACATGATACAACCACATTATTTTGTTCATCTATTTATATGCAGATCGATGAATCCAAATCCAAAGCCACTTTCATCTCACGCCATGTGATATTGAAGTAGGAATGTATAAATAAATATGGTATACTAATCGATAAAAGAACATAAAAGTTTGTTTATATGTATAGGTATGACATAATAGAAAAATTCCTTTAAATATCTATCACATGGTAATGATTACTTATTATCATATATTTTATATATCTTACATAGTCACATGAATCATCAACACATGTACCAGATGATCACCTACTATCAGTGTCCTTGAAGTTATAAGAATTTTATGGCCACATCATAGGTGTGGGTTTTGGGGAGAGACCCATAACATATTTTGAGAAAAAAAATACATGAGGATAAAGATAAAGAAATGACCGAGATGAAAAAAATATTATCTTCCCTTAAAGAACTATTTCATTGGTACACTGAGTTGATAGAAACATTAATAGGGTATTCAATGATATGAAACAACTCAAGAACAACCATTACATGAAGATCCCCTCCCACCATCTTTGAGGTGATCCATTCCCATCAAAGTGCTGTATAAGTTGAGGTATTCAATATTCTAATAATTTTTTCTATGAAATATGAATCATAGGGACACTAATACCTTTCATGTACTGTTATTATATTGGTTAAAAATGACTATAATTTATATTTATCAACACCCACCTATTTCTCTATAGATGGGACTATGGTGTCTAATATCCAATATGACAAGAGCATCCTATACTCATTTAGTTTTCAACAATGAGATATGTATTTCAGTTAAGAACATCTACTAAATATGTAGTGTTGGTAGTTTGAAAAAGAAAGGGAATGGTATTCATGGTAAAATTGTATATTAGGATAGTTATTGAGACTTTGGGACATGTATGAGTCAGACCCACCTCAATCGAACACACGGTGTAGAAGGTATGACTCCAAGTGATGTTTTTATTTAAAATTGACATTAATTTTTGTAAAAATGACAACTGACATAATTAAAAATGGGAAAAAATATTTACATTATTTTGATACTTTACAAAATTGATTCATATGTCATTTTTGACTTTTCGGAACCTGCTTCACCTCAATTCGATACACAATATGCCCAGTATGACTCATTGTGTCCGTTATCAGTCTAAATTCAACATTTTAGTTACAAATGTGTCACTTATTGAACAATAAGAAAACATTATTGAATTATCCTGATAATTTAGTACATCAATACATAAATAATTCTAGATGTGTAGGAATCACTCTCATGTCAATCTGATCCACTATGTGGCCAGTATGTTTCAAAGTACGAGTTTCTAGTTTAAAATAACTTTTTAGTAAAATAGGCAAGTTGCATACTATAAAATAAGATAACACATTTTTATTGTTTTAATAATTTTAGAAAATGATCTATAAGGCATTTTATAAATTTAATAATTAACAACTCCTCGGTATGATGAAAAATGTGATCGATATGACTCCTAGTGCGTCTTTTTATTTAAAATTGACACCAACTTAGTAAAAAGGAAAAATGACCAACTCAAAACTAAGAAAACACATTCATATTATTTTAATGCTTTATTAAAACAATCCATAAGTCATTTTTGGCATGTAGGAAGTAGTATCACCTCATTGTGACGCATGGGGTGACAGGTATGACTCCAAGTGCATCTTCTTATTTAAAATTATCATCAATTTTAGTAAATAAGATAAATAACCTACTCAAAACTGAGAAAATGCATTTGTATTGTATTTATACTTTAGTTAAACAATCTAAAAGTCATTTGGGACATGTAGGAATCATAATAACCTCAATCTGACACACGATGTGACTGGTATGACTCTTAGTACATCTTTTTATTTAAAATTCACATTAGTTATAGTAAAAAGGACAACTAGTCAACTCAAAACTGATAAAACACATTCATATTTTTTTTGATACTTTAGTAAAATGATACATAAGTCATTTTTTATGTTTAGGAATGAAGTTCACCTCAATATGATGCATAGTGTGAGGAATATGACACCAAGTGTGTCTTTTTATTGAAAACTAACATTAATTTTAGCAAAAAGAACAACTGACATACTAAAAACAGATAAAAAAATTCGTATTGTTTTGATACTTTCGGAAAATTATCCATGAGTCACTTGGTAAGTTTAGGAATCTCTCACTCCTCAATCCGAGACATGCTGAGACCCTTATAACTTAAAGTATGTCTTTTCATTTAAAATTCACATTAATTTTATGAAAAAGAATACCAGTGATAGTGAAAACCAGGAAAACACATTCATATTATTATATTAATTATGAAAATGATAAATTAGCCATTTTGAAAATTTAGGAATCACCCGCACATCAATCTAACACACTGTGTGACTGAAATGACTCCAAGTGTGTCTTTTAATTTAAAATTGAAGTCAATTTTACAAAAAGGATTATCAACCTACTCAAAACCAAGAAAACACATTCGTATTATGTTAATACATTAGGGAAAAGATCCATAAGTCATTTGAGATATTTATTAACCATCCAAATCTCAATATAAATCATGGTGCGACTACTATGACTCCATGTGCATCTTTTTATTTAAAATTTTACATTAGTTTGAGAAAAAAGTACATGTGAGATACTAAAAGCCATGAAAACACATTCATATTATTTTTATACTTTAGGAAAATGATCTATAAGTCATTTTTAGGTATTTAAATCTTCTACACATCAATATGATGTGCGGTGTGATCGGTATGAATCTAGATACATATTTTTATTTAAAATTGTTATCAAATTTAGAAAAAAGTACAAGTGACAAATTGAAAATAGATAAAATGCATTCTGATTGTTTTGATACTTTATGAAAAAAATCCATGATTCGTTTTTGAAATTTAGGAATAACCCTAAACTCAATCCAATGCATGGTGTTACTGATATGACTCCAAGTGAATCTTTTTATTTAAAATTGACAGCAATTTAAGTAAAAAAGGAAAACTAACTGACTCAAAATAGAATAAATACATTCAAAATGATTTTATACATTCGTTTATTGACCCATAAGACATTTTATACATGTAGGAATTATAAAAACCACAATCTCCTTCATGGTGTGACTTATATGTCTCAAAGTGCATCTTTTAATTTGAATTTTACATGATTTTTAGAAAAAAAGAATAAGTGACATATTAAAAACTACAAATATGAATTTGATTTGTTTTAATACATTAGTAAAATGATCTATGAGTTATTTTTGATGTGTAGAAATCACTCATACCTCAACAAAACACATGGTGTATCCAATATGACTCCAAGTCCAGCTTTTTTTTAAAATTTACAACAATTTTAGAAAAAAGAACAAGTGACATTATGGAAACTGATCAAACATATTTTAGATGTTTTTGTACTTTAGAAAAATGATACATGTGTATTTTTTATGAGTATAAATCACTCTCACCTTAGTCTGATGCACGGTGTTACTGACATAACTCCAAGTACATATATTTTTTTAAATTGACATTAATTTTATTAAAAAGGAATCCTTGCCTACTCAAAACTATGAAAATTCATTCATATTTATTTTGATAATTTATGGAAATGATCTATATGTAATTTGGGACGTTTATGAACCAACCACACCTCAAACAGAAGCACGGTGTGACTGGTATGACTCCAAGCTTAACTTTTTAATTAAATATGACATTAATTTTAGAAAAAATAATAAGTGACATACTTAAAATAGATTAAACACATTAATATTATTTTGATACTTTAAGAAAATGATCCTTGTGTCATTTGTGGTGTGTAGAAATCACCCAAACCTCAATATTAATAATGATGTGATCGGTATGACTTCATGTGCATATTTTTATTTAAAATTGACATCATTTTTAGAAAAAAGAACACTTTACATACTTAAAACCAATAAAATGAGTTCATATTGTTTTTATACTTTAGAAAAATGATCCATGAGTCATTTTTAAAGTTTATGAATCACCCTCACTTCAATCTGACACATGATGTGACTAATATGACTCAAAGTGCATCTTTTTATTAAAAATTGACAGCAATTTTAGTAAAAAGGAAAACTGACCAACTCAAAATTGAGAAAATGTATTTGTATTGATATGATGCTTTAGGTATATGATCAATATATAATTTAAAAAAATTTAAGAATCTGCCTCACCTTAATCACACAGAAGATGTGACCAATTTGACTCTAAGTGTGTATTTTTATTGAAAATTGACATCAATTTTAGCAAAACGGACAAGCGACTAACTAAAAATTGATAAAATAATTGTGAATCATTTTATACATTAAGAAAATGATCCATGAGTCAGCTAAAAAATGTTGGAATCACCCTCACCTCAATATGATACATGGTGTAAGTGATATGACTGAAAGTGCATTCATTAATTTTAAATTAACATTAATTTCAGTAAAAAAGTACAATTGGCCTACTCAAAACCGAGAAAACACATTTGTATTGTTTTTTTACATTAGGGAAACAATAAATAAGTCATTTGAGATGTGTAGGAAACATTATAAACTCAATTTTATGCATTTTGTTAGCAATATAATGTGAAGTTCCCATTATCTATTTAAAATTATTATTTTAGTTCGAAAATGTGTTCCACTCACTAAAAACCATATAGATGTTCTCAAATTATCCTGATAGGTTAACACATAAATTCAAATATAATTTGTGATGTGTAGGATTAAGTCACAAATTAAACTGACAAATGATGTGACTAGTATGACTAAAAGTTCTTGTTTCTAGTTTGAAATAACATTTTAGTAAACAACAAAAGTGACACACTGAAATGAGAGATAACAGATTTGATTGTTTTTGATACTTTAGGATAATGATACATAACTAATTTTTGACATCTTGGAGTCAACCTCACCTAAATCCCATGAATGATGAGACCTGTATAACTTTAAGTTTGTCTTTATTACAAATTGACATTAATTTCATTAAAAAGAACAATTTACATACTCAAAACTATGAAAACACATTTGAATTGTTTTGATAATTTTAGAAAGTGATCCATAACTCATTTTTGACATTTTGGAATCAACCTCACCTTAATACAAAGTATGAAGTGACTAGTATAACTCCAATTCTGTCTATTTATTTAAAGTTGAATTGTTTTTATGTTCTCATTCATATTAATGATTAATTTTTTCCATTGAAGTGTTACTAACATGAACTGTGTTTCTTATGTTGGTGGATTATTTTTCTCAGGTTTAGGTGATTTTAAATGAAATGGATACCTTGGTCGATCCTTTTTAAGAGGGGATCAGAGGTACCAAAGATGATGAAACATTAATGTTTTTAAATGATTGTGGATGGTAATTGTAATTGTATTTATACAAAACATTTTTTGATATTTATATAGTAGTTTTTTTGTATTTATAATGTGAAATTTATTTCAATTAAATTATATATTTATTGTTCATGTTCGGTTTTTACAGTGTACTTTTATATAAACAACACACTGTTGTAGGTGGGGCCTTTATTAGTTCTAAACAAAAACTAATAAAGGGGACACCCCTTTAATAGTTATATGGTTAATATATTTTTTAGTGCCTTAAAATGCTTTTTTACATTCTATTAAAGGAAATATCTGTAGTACTAGTACATGAAAATATATTAGGTTCCTCAGAAAAAATGCATGGTTTCATCATTGATCCATTATTTAGAATATGTTTTTATATAAACATTGCATTAATTAATTTTATAACAATACTAAATGATAAAATATGTTCTTGAAATATATAGATTTATTTGTTTATTTGTATTATATCGATTATGATATTAATCATGTTAATTGTACACCTAAATTTGGTTTGTTTTTAATTAGGTGAACTTAATACTGGATTCACGATTTCCATGGGTCCCATTCTATCGTCAAAAAAACCATGGAGAGAATTATCTTTTATCATGTATTTTTAGCATTAAAAAAAGAGATCATTTATTATTATAATGTTATATAATTTGTTTTTGAAGAGGCCCTTGTGACCCCTCACAAATGCATATTCTGTTATACTATGGAATATAATATTTTATAAAATATTATATAAATAATATTAACTTATATACATATGGATTTAGGGTACTCTACTAAGGTAACCTAACCTAACACAATTAATAATTAGATAGTAATATTAAAACCGAAACTCTTTTTGATACCCTATTATTAAACACCCATTGCAATACATATATTATTCTTTTACACAAATCCATTAAAAATTTTTTTAATATTTAAAGAATAGGATCATAGATATAAATGTAAATTTATATTTAAATTATGTAATTATGAACATGGAAATAAGTGTTATCTAATGTAGGGATGGGAAATAAATAGAGAAAATACAATTTAAGAATAATTAAAGATAAAAGTAAAGTTGATTTAGATGCATAGATGGCTTATTTTTCAAAATCTATAGTTAATAAAAATAAAAATCATTCAATTGGTATTTAAAATAATTAAGATGTCTTATTATTTTTAAAAAAATAACTTTTTAAGCGAAGCAGGTAAGGTTTTTTATGCATATGATATTTCTAAAATAATTAAAATATAAATTTTTTAAAAACGAGAATATCATTTTAGAAAATATACTTAATTTTTTTTATAAACAAAAAAATGAAAAATTTCCAGAAATATATAAAATTTTGATATATAAAAACTAAATTATGATCACGATAAAAATTCATTATCTTTTCAAAATGGATATTTATTTTAAATAAAATATAACTTTGAATTTTTAACGTATTATTTTTTAAAATTGAAATTAAATTTTTCTATAGATTTTTTTAACTGAAATGGTATTTTTAATATCTAAAAAGGTGATACTTAACTATTGACATAGGAAAATAATCTTTAAAAAGTATAACAAAATAATTCATTTTATAAATAACATAAAAATATTTTTTTCTATAAACATATAAACATTGATTAAATAAATAAATCATTAGTGAAATTGAATTGAAACCTCTACTAGTGAATTCAATAAGAATTTTCAAGAAACATTTAAATGAAAACATAATAGTGAAGCATTTATCAAGAATAATATATTTGGAAAAAAATGTGGAAAATTATTTTCAAAAATTTCAATGAAACATTTCATGAAATTTTTTAATATAAATTTGGTGAAGTATTTATATTCAATTTTCAAGTAAACTTTTATCATTATAAAATTTCATTGGAATTATTTAGTGAAAATTTTTAATTAATTATTTTAGTTAGGAATTTATGAGGTAAGTTACATTTGAAAATTCTAATAAAATTTATTAATTAAATTTTAAATTAAAATTTTTTGATGGATAATTCCAATAAAATATTTTAATGTAAATTTTCAATATAAAATTCATTGGAATATTCTAGTACAATTTTCTAGTAAATGTTTCCATTTAAATTTATTATTGGAATATTTGATAATTTCGTCGAACATGACAAAATTAAAATTAATTTTACTATCTTTTTCAATATATCATAACCAAGGTGGACTCCCAATAATTCAATGGATCAATTAAATAGGGTTAAATTTAACATATTAAATGTAGAATGCTGTGAAAAAGATGATGTTTTCATGAATTTTAAAAAAACATATCTACACATGGTAGGTGTCCCTTGAAACTCAACTTCCATCTCCCATAGGGAATGTGAGATGGATCATTGATTCCTTTATTTAGACAAATTTATACTAGTATGGTAAGTTTTCACCTTGTATTTTATCATGTAATGATCTTGATTAACAAAGACCACTCAAAATCAACAAAAACATTTTCGATGTAAGATCTGAAATTAGATAGGGAAAACATCAAGAAAGCTATGTGATAACTAGATTTAGATCCTTTTTAAAATTATTATCCTTAGATAAAAATTCATATTCAGGAGTTTATTATTTTGTATTTCCTCAAATTCCACAATATATATGAACATTTACAAAAGTATTTTGAGAGAGAATAATCTCATATATCAAATAATCACATGATTATGTTTATATATAATTGAAATATAATTCATGGTCTTTATATTTATATATTGGAATACTATAGAAATAAAACATAAATGTATAGATATTAAGGAATAATATATAAAAATAATTAAAATTCAATTATCTTTCCCTGAACTACACACAATGAGCTCAACATTTAAACATGTAACACATCATATATTAATCACATATAGGATTAGAAGTAAAAGACATGAAAGAAGAATAAAATAGTGGAAGGAAGGTCATAAGAACCCAAGAACTCTACTCCTGGACATTGTAATCTTTTAAATTATTCATGGGATGATTTTAATGATAAATGTTACATGTTGGATCCAAGAAAAGTCAAAATTATATGGGTGTAAGGGAGTTGTTCATGACATATTTTCCCACTCCATTAATTCAAATAGATAACTAACTTACATATTTTTCCACTCTATAAATTCTCCCACACATATTTTTACTATATCCATGCAAAAAATTCAAGAGTAATAGAAGGCAGTAGAGATAATACTGTAATTTAGCTAACCTATAATAAATTCCATAATTACATATTTATTCCAAGGAAAAATCAACGAGTAGATATCAAAAGTGGGTAAAAATGATGGAACTTTCCAAATAAGGGCCTTAATTCCACTAACACATTTTTTTGTTCTCATATAAATTTATAAACAATAAAAAAATTTTATGAATGAAAAAATACAATATGATTTCCCTAAAGAATATAGGGTACTAGGAATAGTTTAAAAACATTATTTAGAGTACCCCGTGAGGTAAGAAAATTATCATTTTTCAGTGATAATGAGAGATGGGTTTCAAAAACCAATTAAAATCATATTAGTGTTTTTAAAATTAAAAATTATAAAATAATTTCACATCAACACTAATCTGAATCAATTTTTAGAAAAATAATTAATTCCCTCACAAGTGGCTCAATAATTTAATTTTTTTTCCAATATTTAATTTCAACGAAGAGTTTTTTTCAAACAGACACACACACACAAAGTAAATAAAAAAAGGGAAAATAAGAATATTGAAAACAAAATAAAAACACACCAAAATTAATAATTACAACCATATAATGTCCCCATTCACACTAAAATGTTTTATTTTCCTCAAAAAAACATAATCTATGATTATAATGTGTTTCAGTTTTAAGAAGAAAAAACAATATCTTTTCATGGAAAGGTAAAACCAATGATCTCATTCCTAAGTATCATGGTGTAGAAAAACTTCTTCCATCACTTGATTGGTGAAATATTCATCAAAGGGATTCTAGATTTTCTTGTTAATCCAGAACCATGATTTTTATGATTCATTCTAGATCTACATAACACTAAATGAAAAAATAATTGAAATTATATATGTGCCAAACAACAGGAATGAATGTTACCATGAATAAACATTAGCCTTGCATTTCATATAACGAAATTTTTATCCCACTTTTAACATCGTATAATGAATTTTCTTTCTGTGGGAATCCTTTTTTATCTACTTATATATTATAAAATTATTATACGCAATCCAATCGATCTCCTCAATATTTTAAATTTCAGTTTTCAATGAAAACCAAAATCTAAAAAATTTACATATCATTATTTTATAGCCTAATAATCAAATTGATCAACCTAAATAATAAAGGGAAATATTTTTCAAACACCATTCAAAATGGATACATACTTATAGGAGTTTTAAAATTCATATGGTGTGCCCATGAGAAATCATCCAATAGAGAACTTAAATATATTCTATTAGGATAAGATATTTTTTTTCAGTTTTTACCATTCTTATTAGACACATTTGTATGGCCATTAGTTTGAGGATGATATGGTGTAGAAACATGGTGTGAAAAACCATTATTTCAAAAATATTTATTAATTCTCGGATTAAAATAATGAGACCCATGGTCACTAATAATCCATTATTGTAAACCAAAACACAAAAATATGTGGGGGTATTATAAACTTAATAATGACATTGGAGCCATTAATATTTGATTCCTTTTCTTCCATCCAATTTAATACACAATCAACTACATGAAGAAAATACACAAATCCTAAATAACTAGGTAGATGTCCCATGAAGTCAACACCCTAGACATGAAATATCTCACCAAAGGGAATAGGGGGTTGGGGATTTTTAGTCCTCCTGGACACATTTCATATAAATTGGAACTATGATCATGAATTAAAAAATTTATGAACACCTCGAAATGTTGTTGGAAAATAAATACCAAAATCAAGGACTTTTCTTGTAGATCCTTAAAGACTAATCTAACCCCCAAATTCTAGAGATTGGTATAATTTGAGGACTTTCATGAATTCACAATTAGGTATACACATCATTTTTCTAACTTATTCATTTCCGATATTCCATAAATAGGGGTCTTATAAAATGTAATACAAAGAATAAATCCTAATACTATCTAGTTGGTATTTATTAAATCTATGGGGTTCTTGTGAGGAATGAAAAAATATCACCATGTTATAAAATTGTGGGATATTATTACGAATAATGTAGAACTTCTCCTTGGGGAATCTTTCGTGAAATGATTATTTATTAGATGAAAAAATTTCTATGTCAAGGGGAATGAGGCTAATATATCCAACAACTAAATTTCAATATCCCCATTTGTCTTGAATTTTGATATTAAACTCTTAAATTAGTAGAATCCAATGAATAAGGAATGGTTTAGATTTGGGTTTCCTTAATAAATATTTAATAACAACATGTTCAGAAAACAACACAACTTTACACCAAATGATATATGAATAAATAAATTTCAAAGTGAACACTATGGTATGAAATATGTTTTCATTCGTGGTATAATTATCTTATACCAAGTATAGAGTGTTTTATGTGTATAAAATTATATAATAGGAAACATCTACCGTTTGTTAAAGGAAACAACCAACATTATCATTGGAGGTATCACACATGATTTCAAAGGGTAGATCCCACCGTAGTGGTTGGATGATTGTTGGTGCAGTGAAACACTTTTACAATCCATAAAATTTGTTTTTAAAATTTTAAAAAAAAATACATCTCACATCATTTTAAAAAAATTGAGGTAATTCAAGTGATATTTTAAAAAAAGTTTAATAAATTGACAACAAAAACATGCATGTCCCAAAAATGAACATACATCATAAACATAAATATGCTAGGGTAATGAATAAATTGTTGGACTTGGTTCCAAGATTTAACTTATTTATTATTTAGGATTACCTATATTTATTATTTTTAATATTACTAATTTTTTTATCATATCATTCTTATTCTTATATATGACATTGAATGTGATAATAACCTAAGAGTAATTGTCAAACTAACTGATCATAACAGTTCATCGATATAATGAGAACTTGGAAGTGTCATGGAAGTATTATTAAATATATGTTTTATATATTGATGATAACATTTTATTACAAAAATGATACAGGGTACCAAGGGATGGGACTCATGGGACTTTGATTAAAATTCTCATTGGGCATTCTCTTAGTAATCATCAAAGTGGGAGATTATAAGAACGTGACCCATCAGTAAGGAATCTAGAATTATATGTTTTATTAGATATTCCTATTTATGGATGTTTGTATTAATATTTTTACAATGAAATTTTTATTAATTCATTTAATTTGTCATATTATTTGATGTATTAATAGAAACCATAATTGAAAATGGTTGTGGTGAAGTATGATATGTTGGGTGTTTCAAAAATGATATCACATTAATGAATAATTATAGATATGATTTTACCCTAATGTTCTTTAATGAATGTTGATATAATTGGTCCTTTTATAGGATTGGAATGGGAAAATAAAATCCATGATCATGGAGTTCTGTGGTTAGATTTATTTTCTAATTGTTAAAGAAGGAGACATTGAGCATATAGGTAGATGATACTAACATAAAACATGGTGTATTGGAGATATCCTGATATAGATATTATATAACACAAAGAGTTTTCATATGAGGAAGCAAGTCATTACAATATTAACAACTTTATTTATGGGTTTCCCAACATTTTTCTAGATTCTATCATTAGATATAGGTGGTTCTTCGTAATACCACAAAGAAAGAGTCCTAAAGGGTCACAAACTAAGTGTATCAAAAACCTCAGAAAAATTCTATTTTGAATTTTGAATGTCAGAATAAATATTAACACCTTTTTTTGTTTAATAATTTCTTGAGGTTAGTTTATTTCCATGATATAATCATGAGTTATTTGTAAAACTAAATATGTGAGTTATATAATAATAAATATTTATTCAAAATATTTATTCAATATACTATTTATTATATTAATTATTTAATAATTAAGTGAGAAAATTTATTAAAGAAATAGTCATTATCCAAGGTTTGGTAAATACCAAGGAGGATAAACAAACCGAGGTTAATTGTCCATTTGGAAATGATATATTAAATAAAATTTAAATAAATATTAATTTAATTATTTAAAAATAATATTTATTTATCCACACGTTTTTCACATGCTAACAAAATAATAATATTATTTATATTATTATTAAACATGGGGTTCTCTAAGATATAAGGAATTGGATAAGGGTTTGTCTGAAATTAATTACCCTAACCTAGATTTATAATTACCTAGTTATATAACATTGGATGTTGAGTTTCCTATTGTGCATAAAAAAACTAGATAGAATTCCCTCTAGCCCTAACAGAGAAACCTCTTAAGATTGTTAAAATGAACGAAAGTGAGAATCCACTTCAGATATCAATTTTCTATGAGGGTAGCTAAAGAATATTATTTTTTTAAATAGATTCCTGATATAATCAACAACAGATGATGCAAGATATTAGTATCAACCATGAAAACACCAATCAAATCTATGGTAAAGTTTAGTGACTTGGGAGCATGTGTGGATCACCACAAGAGGGATCCTACCCTTCAATTCTATAATGGAATGATGATATTATGAGATTAGTCAACCACATCATCAATTAATAAATATTTGTTAGAAAATATAACTATAAATCCATATATAAATTAATTATAAATTATATATGATGATACTTCCTTTTTTGTCCTGATGTTAATATGACAATTAAAATTTAAAATAATTCCACTGTTCATAACTGTCTTTATCATGAACATCTCAAATTATTCACTGATTATTACAAAACATTTATTTTTCTATGCCCAATACCTGATTATGATTCACCCAAAATATTTAATTACTATCATAATGGTCACCAAATTAATTTATAATAATTTATTAATCATGTTTGATTATATAAATTTGTAGTCAGTTTTCATTTCTTGATTGTTTTTTATTTAATCCTAATATAATAATCTTATATTCCCTTTAATATTACTCACTAACATGAATATAAAGTGGTTAAATCATCATTAATAAACTTTTAAAGGTTCCATTAGATGGTTCCCTAGGTTATGGTTGGATAACACAAGACTACATAGTGTGTAACTCATTGGTTGACATCGTATACCCATGTTAATTACACTAAGGTAACTCTTGATTTAATTTAGGGTTTCATTTACTAATTACACAAATATAGTGTAAAAAACACCACATGTTGACCAAACCAAGCTACAACATAGTTTTCATCAATATAAGCAACACAATATGGTTACACAACCTACAGTCCATGTGTTTTCATCATGCAAAACATGGAGTTGAAGATGTGTAGTTTATTTATGAATTAAGAAGAGGATTGACCAGCCATGAAACATAGAGTTAACATGGTGTGTATATTTTTTACATTTTGTGTACCTCGTATATTTAAATAACTGAAATAACACTCCCAATCCTTTATCATGCATATTTGACATGGGTAAAATATGTTACAAGACTTTTCTCCCAAGTAAACAATGTCTAACCCATTGTACCTTGTGTAATTAATTTAACATGGAGAAAAAGAAAAGTAATTGTATAATTAAAACTCGTTACACATGTTTCATGTTCCATTTATTAATAGTACACACCATGTGATAAGATCATTAACTATATATTATTTTTTTCATGTCAAATTTTGAACTGCAAGGTGTGTATAGTCGTTACCTGTAGAGTACAATGCATGTGTTAATTTCATCACATTCCGCTTAATTTACATATGATCATACATAATTTATTGGAAAATAAATTCCATTTAATTATGTTCCACACTATGTTTCAAAGATTCCATGTGAATAAAATGTGAAAGGACCATGCCGATTTGTTTTTATGAATACATTTCATTTCCTAGATGTACAAATGTATAATTTATTATTTTTTATTAAAATTAATTTATTAAATTGTTTAAAATTAGGTGTTATAGAATTATTTAATATTTTTTGATGGAATTAAGATAAATTGGATTATTTGATTAATCTAATTATTAATTTAATTATTTTGAATTGTTTTATCATAATTAATGAATGAACTGATGTGAATTCTAGCAATATTGGAAATGAGTATTCATTTCATGTGTGTAAATAATCAAGATAATAGACCAGACCTATGTATGTGAGTGGTTTCCTTTTTAATTTATTATGATTGTTAAATTAAATTGATGGTATGCATGTCATCCCCTCCTATCATTTTAAGGGTCTAAATTACATTCGGTTCTTTTATGTAGACCCCCTAAAACAATCCATTGTTTCTCATTACCTGTGTATGAGTAAATATTATGTAATGAACAGTGATCTTAGGAATGTGGATATAGTTCAATCTTAGATATTAGATGAAACCAATATATAGGATATAAAAGGTGACTGGTAAAATGTTGTAACATAAACCATGTTATGGTTCATAGTATTGTTCCCCTAATGTTGTGTCTTAGTTTTTCATCTGTTGGAAAAACTTATTATTTTAAAAGATCAGTATCATACAAATTTTTTTTTATTTTACTTCTTTTAATTTGAATGGTTAATTTTTCTATGGATGATTTTTCATGATCACAAAAATTAATTAATTAACAACCATTTTGGATGGAATTAAAATACATTATATTATGTGTAAATATTATTTAAGACCACGTTAATCACATAAGTAAAATATTCTAAATATTAACAAGGGTGTAATATTAACTAATTGTAAATTTAAATATAAAATATAAAATCCCTCAAATCAATATTTCTTATGCTTATATTTCCGTCCCTAACCAAGTAAAATATGAACAATAGTTCAAATTTCATGATAGGAATGCTTCAAGTGGTGAGTTCAATTATTAAAGAATTATAGTTTAGGTTTTCTGGATGACTTAAAATTTGTTGACATTAAGGGTTTACTACCCATATTGTACTTTTTCCAAATAAGAGGAAAGGGTTGATAAAATCCTTATTTAGGATTTGAGGATTTGGGAGTGAAGTCAAAATATTATTGTGTTTCTTGTTAATGCATTTGGAATGTTACCATAACCTAATAACCTTTATATAACTTCTAACACCAATGTATATGTTATGAGAAAGGGAATATGGATCCTTTCCACTAGAATATCTATGCTTCAGGATATTCTAAAACCAATAGTGAGGGATATTGGGTTTTGGTAAAATATTGGTCTGTGAATAAACATATAAATTAATGTTTGTTTATCTAAATTTATAATTATGCTATTGTAATAAAAATCAATTTTTATTTATTATATAATTGTAAGGCCACATAACATTTACTATATCAGTATAATCCATACTTGAGAATGATAACCTCTTTACTAACTCAAATTTCTAGGAGTGGCATATGAACTTGGTCTTTAAATAATTCTATGAAAAGAAATTATATATAGTAGAAACTCAAGGTCCTAACTTTCTTTATAAAGTGTATAGTGAGGAAGAAATATATTTCAATGTGAAACATGTGAATGACTCTAAAGATTCCTAAAATTTATTACTATAGCCCATAATTAGTAATCTTTGAAAGAAACACAAGGATATTGGTGTGTATAAAAATAGGTCCCACTTTTATCAACTTTATTTGGTGAAGGAGAGGTATGTGAGATTTGAGATTTCCAATTCACTATTTGCGTGCAATATTAGAGAGTCGGTGACAGTTGGGCCTCATGCCACCATGATTATTGGTTACATAGTGTAGTTGGACAACATAGGGTATATAATCCATAATGGTAGTTGAAAAAATCTCATTTCATCCTCACTACATAAGATCTTATAAAGATTCATTGTGAATTATAATGTGAGAAATTAGGAGAATACACTTTCATAACTCATTAATTTAATTCTCCAATTTGAAAAAAATATAGGTCATAAAAAACCTATGGTCCTTATAGCGAATAATAAAAAGAAGAGTAAGTAAAGTATCCCTAAGACTCATTTGATGTATAAGGCTCATATGAACAATCCTTATAAGAAGAATAAGATCTAATGAAATGTAAAATAAAATATAATGTATGTTTTTTATGTGTAATGATAGGACACTAGAAAATAAATTTCACCCAGTAGAATAAGAAATGGGAATCTCAGGTGAATTTGTAATAGCATGTAATCTTTCAGAATCTACACATTAGTTATTAGATACTAATTATAGTTCTAAAATATTTATATAAATATATTATCCATGTATATTATAGACAATTTATAGAGGTGAGGTGGATCTTGGAGAAGCTAATGGAACATGGCTTGCTACATTAGCTATAAGAGACTATCACCTTCCATTGATAATACATATGATTTTTGGTTGAAAATTTTACTATTAAGTCCTAAAAGTTACCAGAAACAATATTTATATATCCTTACTTGATATATAAGGATTATTTTCATTTTTATAAATAACCACCATTTATTCTATAAATAAAACATAAGTTATGGTATCTAACATTTTAATAAAATCACATATGTATTAAATTAGAAGAACCAGGTCTTGAATCTTTAAGATCATGTATTGGGAATTGTTCATATGAGAGATTAGGGCATGTATTAGCCCTGTTCCTATGGTTCTATGAGTCATGTAAGGGTTCCCACTAAGCCCTTATAAAAGGAACTATCCAAAAACTAAAAAAATAGATATAAGGTCTTTAGGATTTCATAGAAATTAAGTGAAGCGTCCTATATATTTAATATGAATATCATTTGTGATAGATCTAATAGGTTAGTTAGGATATGTCAAATTAATTACATGGATCAGATTCTAAGAGATGTATTATGGAATAATCCAATATGGTATTGTTTCCAGAGACACATGGTATCCATTTATTTGAAAAGTTTGTCCTCATATACAATATGTGGGGCGGGGGAACAAGATCACATATTGGTTGACTATAAATTTAACTTTTTTACATCATAAACAAAATTTAAGGGGGGATAGTTGATTCCCAAACAAAAAAATAAAATAAAACCAAACTCATACGATATAATAAATCAGTAGGCCATTCTAGAAAAATGAAAACATTTAAGAATATCTCACCATATATAAACTCCATTTCATAATGGTTTCCATAATGTAAGGATTGTCCTTAATGATATCCTTGGAGTAATAATCCTTATTGTACCATGTCTGAATATAATCCTCCAAATTTCTTTTTTCCTTCATTAATTTCATTATAAAAAATCCAATCATGCTTGATGATCAAATATTCTTGCACATCATTGAGTACAACTAAAATATTTCTCTCAAACATTTTGTTGGACTCCTATTTTAGAACATTTATTTTATATGATTCCTCAAGAACCAAATCCTTGGAATTATGTAGAATCACAAGAGAAGATTATTTTTTAACCTCTTCATTCCCTACCTCCTTCCAGATACCATCAATTCTCCCAATTACTAGAAAATAGTTAAGGTCTAATTTCTTTTTAGAACAGTCTTCCTCAATCTCATCACAATTAGATTATGTTATCTCATCCATCTATTCAATACCCTTAATTTCACATTCATTAGCTTCTAGTGCTACCAAACTTACCTCTACCATAGAATTCCTTGTTTTTTTTAATGACCTAGTAACCATGGACTTCAGTAGATTTGGGTAATCTTATCATTGTCTTATTTTACTCCCCTTGCTAATTATAGAATTCCTAGAATTATAATTTCCTTTCTTCTTGTTTCTTGATCCTAACCCAACAACTATTGATTCTAACTAAACAAGATCACATTCAAAAGATGGTTGAAAGAAATCTTTGTCATCACTCGACTCTAGATCAACCTAGGTATTTAAACCAACATACATTCTTTTACATTTAGGAAGGACTGAATTCCAACATTTAGGATCAAAATCATCCTACACATTTCCATTCAAGGATGTAAAAAAAATTTCTAGTTAGATCAAAGTAGGGTGATCCCACAAAACAGAAGACCATTAGGTTTGATTATTTAATGTATTTTGGATCAAAGTCATGCATGTAATGATGAAATTCCACATGAATATGAAAGCTACATATTAATATTGAGTCTGGTTGTAGTTTCCCAGCTAGGTCAAGCTCCATCAGGGATCTCTTTAACAATCCCCTCTGTTACAAACTTAACAGAGTGAGCATAAGAGGGTAAATCATTGAAATTCCTCATCCCCTCTACTCTCAATCCCTTTATATTAATCTTAAATCTATCTATGTCACACCATAGACCAGAAAAAATGTCTATGACTCTCAAATATGGTTACAATGCCCACTGTCCTTTATGACGATAATCCATCATTGAGGTTTTCTCACTACTTGAATGATCAGCTAGGATATATGCATGAGGATTAACTTTTTGTAGATGAATAAATTATGAATTAATTCTGGAATAATTAACTATTTAGTTATTTTTCATAGAGATTTGAATTCAATGTGAGAATATTTTTCATGGAAAATAACTTTCTACCCACCGTGACTAAATACATATCTCAGTGGAAGCATGAATATCATATGAGTGTTAGAATACTAAATGTTGTTAGTAGTTGAATATAGTGTAAGGGAGAGTTTGTTTATGTTTTTCCCTTGAACCAACTTCTATGTATATTATGATTTCCTATATTTTTTATTTTCAATATTAATAATGTTATTATCACATGATGATTGTTCTTCTATGTGATATATTATGTGATAATTTTCCATGTGTAATTGTCACCGTAAAAGGTAATAATAGTTCCCTAATATGAGGAGAGGCTATAAGTTCAATGATATTATTCATAAAGACATGTTAAATAACTAGATGATATTATTGGACATGAAAAAATTGATATAGGCTATCATGGTTGGTTACTTGTTGGACTTTGAGACGATTTACTATATTGTACGCCTTTGACAATATCTAGAACCGTATATTATAAGAGAATGAATTTCTAGTTGGGAAAAAAATTTATATGTACCACTGGATGTTACTATATGTGGACACGTGTAATAATCCTTAGAAATTAAGATCATTATTAATAGATATCATGAGTCACTTACCATTATGTATTATTATAAAGAATGGTGATATATTCTCATAGTGAAGTAGGACAAATTAAGTGCACCATAAGTGATATTACATTAATGAATAGAGTGGGAAAGTATTTGACTCTTATTTTCATTAATGGTGTCTAAAATTTTAGGCACATTGATAGAAATAGGAAAAACTAAATAAATCCATTCCCATGGTGTTCTTTGGGTAAGTTCATTTCCATAATATCAAAGAAAGAGACATCGATCACAAAGGTTGATGACACTAGTAAGAAACATATTTGATTAGAGATATCACGATGAATAGAATATATAACATACTAGAATTTTGTATGTGTTTGTTTTTCATTGCAACATTAACTTCTTTCTATATTGGTTTCATAGTGTGTTTTTAGACATTAACATTGGACTTTTGAAAATTCTTCCTAATTCCATGGAGAGGGAGGCTCAAAGGTCACACACTATGTGTATTCAGAATCCCATGTAGAATCATTTTAAAATTTAAAAACATAGAATAAATAGTATTCCATATATGTGGATTAATAATTATTCATGTTTTTTTATTTCTATTATTTAATCATGAGTTATTCATAAGAATGAATATGTGGGCCAAATAAAAATAAATATTTATTCATAATATGTTGTTAATATAATATTTATTATATTTATAAATGAATAATTAAGTAATATTTACTTACTAAATAAATATTAATTACTTTAGTTTTGGAAAATATGGTGGAGGATAAACCAAATTAGTTTAATAGTCCAATTAGAAATGATATATTAAATATCATTTGAGAAAACATTTATTTATTTATTTAACAAATAATATTTATTTATCTATAGTATTGTGCATAGAGTAGAAATAATGTTTTTAATTATATTATTATTATACATGGTGTTCATTGATGAATAAGTAATTGGATTAGGGCTTCATTGCAATTAACAACCCAAACCTAGAACTATTAATACCTGGTTACATCACTTTCTAGGGAGAGTACCTTGTGGTTCATAAGAGACCTGGATAGAAGTCCCTCAATACCTATGGGATAAACCATTAAAGAGTACACTAAAGAACTGGATAGCCAGTCCTCATCCACTATCTCCCACCATTGAGAAAACTTAATGAATCTTTTATCCATGAAGATATTCTTGTTTATTTTAATGAAGAATAAGTCAAGTAATCATAATCAATTGTGCAAGCACTCAGAGATTATACAATAATTTTTTATGATTTTGGAACATTTTTGGATCACTATTAGATGAATTATACTCTTATATCCTATGATAAAAGGATAATATGACAAAATTAGTGAACCAAAACATCAAAAAAAGTAATTAAAAGATATGATAATTATAAATCTATCTATAAATTAATTATAAATTGTATGTGATGATCATGCACTATTAGAAATTGAACATTGAAATAAATATATGAGTTATGACATTCTTAATCATGTACATCTTAGATTAGACATAGATTATAGAAAAATTTTGAGTTTTAGATTACCAATATAAACTTCCTCTATGTGTGGAACCATAAAAGTGTCTTCATTTTTTGAATTATCTTCTTAGACACCCTCAGTAGAAAATAAAAGACCCAAAATAATTACCATTTCCAATTTAAATTGAAAATATTCATAATTAAAATAAATATTATGTTCAATGCATCAATGAAGAATATAAACATTATTACACAAACAAACACTAAAATAGGATGTATAAATAGGGAAATCCCAAATAAAGACCTTTATTCAATACTCTAGGTAATCTAAGAATGTTCAAACCATGCAACATTGGGAAGTATCCAAACCATTACATAGTCCATATGGAATCTTATAAAATGAAAATATACCAAATGAGAATTTAAATGTTTCCTTTTACCCATTCTATGGGTCTATATGTACTTTATGTACCCAAATAATCCATCAAGGAAATTGTAAAAAGACATGGACATTGGTGTAACCATTCTCTAACCAAGTTCCTTATCCTATACATATTTTAGTGGCTACCAAATAATATAATAATTTAATGTGTTTGGGATAGAAATTGATTTTTATTCTACCCATTTAGAACTATGAAAATCTATCTTGTGTAATCTTACTATTGTTCAGTTATGAGAACACACGCATTATTTATAATAAAATAAATATAAAAATAAAATCAGAAAATTCATCAAGATAAAAAATACATGAAATGATTAAAAAATAGAAAAATAGTTTAGAAGTTATATTCTAAAACACACATGAAAATTGTGTATATTAATTTCTCTGGTTTATATGGTGGGGTTCAAATTGATAATTAGTTTAATCCCGCCAATATCTAACAAAAAATGGACTAAAGTTTATACCACTAAAATTTTATTTTCTTTATATTAGTTTATTTTTTTACAATATCAAACTCACACACTAAGGAATGTATAAGAAATAAAATGATATGTATTTATTAAAATTAAAATATGTTGAACTGAAGTGAAACTCATGGTTGGGATAGGAATTGAACCTATGATCGGTTCATTTCAATGGATCTCCCACAACTTTTGGAGCCTCATCCATTCCCATGCTATGTTATTAATTTTTGGATGATTTATATGAAACTAATAACCACCAATACTACCCATACCAGGAGAATATATAATATAGGGATAATCCCCAAATCCCGCCTCAAATTGTTCATAGATTTTTGACTAACTTCTAGGGTATAAAATGCATAGAATGTGAGGAATTACTATATTTAAATAAATTTTAAGTGTAAGATAATAAATGAAATCAATTAATCGATATAGTGACATAAATAAATAAACCTTTCCAATACATATATGAATTTTCATAGTAAATATAAAAAACTATACATACTAAAAACAAATCATATGCAGTGACCAAGAAACTCCAATAACTCTAGAATACCTCAATGAGCTTGAAATTTTCATATTGTTCATAAAACATCTCATATGGACCTAAAAATAGTATATATATATGGGTTGAGAATAAATGTAAAATAAATATGATCTTTCTTGAATCCTCGAGTGAAAATATAAAAAATCAAACTATATCATAGTGAATAAATAAATAAAACCAACTTTTATCTAAGAATTTAATGTAGTATTTCACTATGGTTTGTTAAAAATATAGAGGAGAGGTGTAATTCAATTCTATTTATTTTTTGGTTAATTTATAATTTTTATTTCCTTAACTAATATGATCATTTAGGATATAGATTCAATCAATATTTTTTTTCTGACTCATTAATCATGTAATAAGATGAAACAATATAAATAATGAAACATTATATTTTTTGAAGGTTCACTACTCAATTAGAGTATATAGTCCTTGCTATGTTAACAATTTACTAAAAACTTGTTACTAATATAATAAAATACTAGTTACTGTTAGTTGGATATGGATAAACCTAAAACTTGTGTGTGGCTCCCTACAAATTAGAAGTGTGGAGAGAAAACAATCGTGAAAACCATAAGTTGGTAAAAGAGAATCCCAAATCCAACCTGTCGATGTATCTTTATACTACCTATTGATAGTGTGATTATATTTTAGTAATATTCAATAATATATGAGTCTAGAACTAGTAGAGGATTCAGTTTTTCATAGTGATACTTGGGTCCTATTCTTCTTTTCTTCTCATACAAGAACAAAAACATGAAATAATATTCCTATTTTTTTATATACACAATATTTCATACACACAGTCTCCTTATTATTCAGAATAACAACTAGTGACTATTACTTCTTCCTTAGTTTCTCAATTTTATGATATATTTTCTTATGCAGTTTCAAGATTATCTTTTATTCTGGAGTGAAAAAGATTGAGAAAAACATTCTTATTATCTTCTTTTGAACTGTCCTCAGGTCACTTCTTCTTCTTCTATGATAATTGATATGCATAGAAATACTCTTCCTCTTATCTATTCACATTTTTCTTCTTTCCTCTTATTTTTATTCAGTGTACATGAATGAAACTATATATTATCATTCTCTATTTTCTTTGATATTCACTATTTTATAACATTGATACATTATGAGTTATTCATTATGAAACAAATATTATCCTATCACAATAATAGTGATGAACACCTCACATTTTTTATCTCTTCAATATGTTATATATATATATATATTGAAAAAATATAATAACATTGATTTTTCCACAATATCAATATCTTTCTTCATTCTATAATTTACTCTATAACATAAATACCTTATTTAGTGTTTATAAGATTTTAATTAACTCAAAATACTTAATATCATCATTCATTATTTTTTTGATTTTTAGACTTAAAAGTCCTAAATAATCTTACCATTTATTTTATTTTTCTATCATGATATATAGAAATATCTAACATTCTTCCTTTGAATTCATTCTAAATAATCTATATATAAAAAACCACATATTCATGATTATTTATACATTTTATACTTGTGGTCACAACACCTATCTTTGAAGTATGAAACTCTTATGGACCATTATTTACATCTTAAAAAACATCTAAATCACAATGATCAGATCATGATATTTGTTTTAATTTCATATCATTATACCTAGAATTGACTGAGTCAATACAATATTAAATATCCCCAAAATTTCCTTCTTTGTCCTTATGAATCTCAGCATATACAAGAAATACTTTTGTGCAGTGATGTTTACAATTATCTTTACACAAAAATTTCCCTTACATAGGTTATGCTAATGAAAATGGAGGATCACCGATTCAAAACTTGAACTAACCCAGAATATTAGTCATGATGATCTACCATGAGGAAAATAATAATTGTGGAATATTGATACCCATTTCAATCTTTGAGTAATAACCCAATGAATCTATCTTCTCAAAATGATCTCCATTAATACACCATTACATAGGAATCAATTTCTTCCTTATTCACCACTTCATTTTAATTCTTCTAACAACTCTTCATACAGGCTCCCTATTCTTCACAGAGTGAATCACTTAAACTACTTCAATTTTTATCATATTTTATAATGATAATATTATGAAACTATTTTCTAATTAATCATTAATATTTTCATAAATTTTTATGCATTCATAAGATTCATATAAATCCTAAAAATTCATATTTCCAAGAACTTTGAGAAAAAAATTCCATAAACCCAATATGCATTGATTTGGCTGCGATGCTTCTCAGATCATATTGAAAACATTGTGGTGAAATCAAAAGACATGAGGTGGAGGACGGTGTCAATGGCTTCTTTTGATTTAAAAAATGTTCTCACCCATGGTTTTAATGAATGGAAAACATATAATCACTTCATTATCCCGAAGGTGTCGAATTTAATTATTTTTAAAACCTACTTAATAGTTGTAATGTAGTGGGTAGGAGTATCATATCCAGAGGGAATAAAAAATAAACATGTGACCAAAAAAACAAAAAAACAAAAGAAAACATAACTGAATAGTGTGAATGATGAAAAATTGGTTGAAGTGAAATAACAGACATGATAAAGAAGCTGGCAGAAGAATAAATAAGGGGAATAATACTTTCTTGAAGTAATTTAGAATCATTTTATGTACATGTTTTTTATTAACAAAGTTATTTCAGTGATGATAATAAAGGTTTTTAGAGTCACCTAATTGTCGCTAAAGTGTTCTATATAGTATAGAAAACTATCCTAAAAATTATCAAAAACCCAAATTTCAAGCGTAGATATGTTCATTTACAGAAAAGTTGGATATCATATTTTTCAAATTTTTGATACTCCCTTTGATTCTCAAGAGTGGAAAGATATGATAACATCGCCTTTCAGTACTTGGAATAGTATAAAAGAGATTCGTATTAATAACTAAACGATGACCACTATGTAAAAATGCACTAATGCAATTATGAAAATGAAATTCACAAGATTGAAAGAAAAATAAATTCATTACAATTAGAAATAACTAAAATATTATGTGTTCCTATTCAATATAAAGTAAAAAAAATACTCATATTATTAATCTCAAAGTAAGAATACAGTAAAAAGGGGAAATGAAAATGAAACTTCTCGATTGAAGTAGTCATATGCCTCCTTACTCTAACAACTACAACTCTTGGGTCGAGATTTTTCTCATCTCTAACTGTACTCTCACTTTCCAAAATCTTCTCTCTAATACCATGTCCATAAAATTTTCATGAGAATGAGTGTGTCTATATCCATCTATCGAATATCCCCATAAAATAATTGGTATTTCCAACCTCCAAATTCCACTACCTCATTTTGTGACTGGTAGGTGGAAGTAGAAAATAATTTTTCCATTTTTTACCATGCTATAATTTTAGAAAAACTATGTAATCAATTTTTTTTCACCAGAAAAACATATTAAATTATTCAATAAACATTTCAACTCAATTTATTTTCACCAATTAGAATCAGAAAATAAATAATTGAATAGTTACATGTTAGATATACTAAAATTCTCCTCTAATTTTCAACCTTGACGGGGAAATCAAGTGGACTCATTAATCACAACTCCCCAATCATCAAATAGATACTCAAAGTCAAATACCACTTTTGAATAGTTTATTTATCATTAACCTTCTCACACACACTATATAGAAAACCCAAAATATTACAATACAATATATTGGAAATATATAATTTTTTTTGGGACTTAACATTTCTAATTAGTCTTCTATCCTCAGGACAAGACCAAAACAAGAAGATAAAATATTTTACATGATACAATCAATATATAACCTGTTCAAATGGCATTAGGTAGAAGTGAAAAAAATTCATTAATTTCATCAATTTTTTTTACAGAACCTGGAGTGCTCTCATCTTCGACACTGAAGTCATATCGATTAAGTTACATGAATTCCCATCCTCTTGAAGAATCAGAATTTGTAATAGAAAATAAACCCAAAAAACATAGTTATATCATCTTTATTAAAGATTAATCCAAGATAATTCATCTACCATGGATCCTCACCAAAAAACCTCAAACTATTGAAGTCATCCATGAATCATTAAGCTATGAAAATTCAGTAAAACATTTATACAAGCAACTCAACAAGGTTGTCAATAAAAATTCTAATCTCATATATAATCATCATGCTTAAATAAGTTTTAAACCAGCTTAAAAAATCATGGAAAAGATTCTTAGTTCTCCCATAAGTGGGTCCATAGTGGGAAATTATATCTTTGTATATTCTTGTTACTGAAACCAGGTTCATAGATATCAGTGGATTCAGAAAATAATATTGGGTTGGCCTCATTTTAAACCCATTCTCCAATGAATCATCCAACCCCTTTTTAAAATGGCCTAATCTTCCTAATATATTGAATCCTAGAGTGGTAGGACACCGTCAATCAAAGGGCCTTGAAGTTATAGATCCTATCTAGTTCACCAACTTCAGATCGACTCTATCGATTCCATATTCATCAAAACACCATCAGCCTTATCTCAGTTATTTTCAACCTCTCCATTGGGGGGGATACCTTAATGGTTATTCCCAACTAAATATATATGTGTAATATAATTTTTATTCCCAAGATATCAAATGGAAATATAAAACATGTTTAAATTAATTCTATAAATAGTGGATCACAACAATAATAAATAAATACTAAACAAAATTCATTTAATAATCAATCAAGGAATCTAATACAAATGATTTCATCAAACCAGAATAAAAGGAACAAGAAAAAATAAAAAAATCATGTACAAATATTTACAGTACCTCCAAACCAGAAGAATAATAAAAAATAATATCAATTTATTTATTCAAAATCAATTCTATAAAATGGAATTAGAATAGCTGTCACACCCGACCTATCTGTTGCTTTTATTCCAGAGCCAGATTTTTGTGCTTTGTCAAAAAAATGCATGTTTTGGGTTCGACGCCATTGAACGCACAGGCGGAGCGCAACGCCGCACGGCTTCGCCCATGCAACGACATTGTCCGTCGGTCTTCGGAAAAAATTTAAAATTAATATGTTTTGTATTTTATTATGGTTACGATTACTAATTTTAATTATTACAATTATTATAATTAAGGTTATTATTATTATTATTATTATTATTAGAATTGTTATTACTATTATTAGTCATATTTTTATTATTATTATTTTTTACTTTTTTTCTTCCTCTCTTTCCATTCTTCTTTCTTTTCTTTTTTTTCCTTTTTTTGTTTGTGGTGCCTCTTCCACGCGGCTGCCCCCATACTTTCCTTCTTCTTCTTTTTTTTCTTCTTCTCTCCTCCCCTTCTTCTCCCCGAGGCAACCCGCAGACCCGGTTCTCCTCTCCTCTAGCAGCCGGCTCCTCCCCTGCACGTGCATGCCCCTATAGACCCGGCTCTCCTTCCCTTAGCAGCCCTCCGCCGCTGCAACCCGTGAAGCCCCTCCGCCCCTTCGGTGCACCCATCCAGCCCACGTGCAGGCCCCGGGTACCTTCTTTTTTGTCCGCTGCTGCACCCAGCAGCCCGCTGGTCTCCCAGATTCCCCCTCCTGCTCACTCTCCTTCAGCGCAACAGCCTGCCGTCGCCGCCCAGGATCCCTGCTCGTTCTCCTATGCTCCCTCACCTTTGAAGCTTCCCGTCGACCTCGCCCCGCAACCCTGCTCCCCGCTCCGGATCTGCCTCCTCAGCGCGAAAGCCAGCCACCGGCGCCCCTATCCTGGTGCGCCTCCCCTTCGGATCTAGCGGTCTGTTGTGCACTTCACCCTGCTCCGCCCGGCGAACCCCCTACATGCGGCGCAGCCTCCACCCCGCACAGCACCGCCCTCTCCCTGCTCGGCCAGTCCGCACGAAACCCGCCCCAGCTCTCTCTCTCTCTCTCTCTCCCCTGGATGCGCAGCTGCCCTCCTCCGCCTTCAGCTACACAGCAGCAGCACGTCTTCTGCCGGTGCGTCCCTGCATAGCAGGTTGTTCGGCCTCCGTCGCACCCACCTTCTGCACCAGAGCACAACCAGTAGCCGGTGCCCCTCCTTCAGCCACTCCCAGATGTGACCCAGTGCTCCCCTCCAGCTGCGCCTCCTGCATGACCCCTCCCTCTTCTCTTAGTGCGGCACGAACTTCTCTCGGTTGCGCCCAGTCTGGTGACCCCCCTTGCAACAGCCCGTCTCCAGCTGCTCCCCCTGCTGGCATTCCTAGTCTCTAGTCCAGACCCCCCCTTCTGCCCGGTGTGCGCACAACTCTGGTCGAGCCTCCATCCGGCTCATGCTCACCCCTCGGCCTGCCCGGCACCGTGTCATGCGCCCCTCCTCATACCGCCGCGTTCCCTCCCTACTGGCCAGGCCCCTCACCAACCTCGCGGCCGACTCCCCCTTGCTTGCGCACCCTCTAGCGCGCCCCGCTTCTCACCTGCTATCTGGCCCGCCCCCGTCGGTGCGACTTGCACATTCTCCCGGTCTGCGATCCTCCTTTCCAGTGCGTGTCGCTGTCTTCCGACCGTCGCACGACCCCTTTTCCATCCCTCGATCATCGGGCGATGCATCACAACCCCCCAGCTGTTTCGACCAGGCCTATCATCAGCTGCATGAGTCTTTGCGCCGCCGTTGACGGCGTCGGTGACCTTTCCAGTGAACCGCAGCACCGCGCCTGACCATTTAACCATTCGTGTGACCCTGTTGGTTAAGGTCGGCCCCGCGTCGAGGTAACGTTTGTGCTGCTTCATTGTTGGTTATTATGATTTTGTGTTTTTTTTTGGGTGTTGCAGCACATCGGCGACGTATTCCCATGGTACTGTAGTCGTCGCCTTGCGCGTACTTGTGCGCGAGTGTGAGACGCGCCACGTCGTCGTCGTAACGGAACTGTGAGTTGAGGTAGGTCCCCCACTGCACTTACCTTTATATTTAGAATTTATTAATTGCTTGAGGTTTTATTAATTTTAATGAATGAAAAATAATATTAGATAATAAAATTTTAAATGATTATTTAGTGTGAAAAGAGCCGTTTATTTTATACCGAACACTTGGAACATTTTTTTGACGGGCAGACACCCAGTATTAAAAGAATGCCCGTTTGGCCTTTAAACATAATTCAAGGAATTTAAAATGTACTTTTAGTTTTAAAGATAAATGGTTTCATATGAGAAAGTGTTTTGGGATTTCTTGAAAAATGAGGTTTTGCGTTAAAAGTTGTGAAGGCCCATTTGGAACTTTAGTAAAATAAATTATTTTGGAAAACCCATTCAGGGGTGATCTTTGGTGTTCGTTGATTGCGTGAGATGTATGTGATGTTTATGTATTGTGACTGATTGTTTGGCATCTTGATTCACCCCACTTTTTATTGTATGTGTTGACATGGGATCCTGGCATAGTGAGTGAATCTTCTGAGAACGATTGCTGCACTAGTTTAGATTACGCACTGGCTAGTGTCCCCATAGCAGGGGAATACTGAGTTATTGCTGCTATGGGGATTGGGCCCCTCGGTTAGGCCATGCAGGGCTATGCCAGGCGTTAGGGCGTTATGACGTCATCGAGTTAGGGCATGCCTTCAGGATGAGTCAGATGTATAGTACGTTCTGGATTGTTCACGATCTCCTAGGTTCGACCCATGTTTCCTTCAGTGTGTTTTTGTGTGTGGTGGACGATCGAGAGGGCTAGTTCGGTTGCTGGCCTATGTGCGCCACTTTTCCCATTTCCCTTGGTGTTTGTTATGTGCTATGTGTGGTTTTCCTTTTGGTTAATAACTGAAGTCTGGATTTTAAAATTGTTCAAAAAAAAGTTTTAAAAATAAAATGTACATATTCCTTTCGAACATTAAACTTGTTTTAAAATTAATAAGGGCAATGGACTGATACTTGTTTTAGAAATTAAAGTGCGTGTGTGTGTGAAAACCAATATCTTTGTATATTTAGTTCAAACCTGTAATTGGTAAATTCTTCATTTAAAGGTAGTGCATTGGGAGTAGTTTGTTGGGCACGCCTACGGAGTTTTAATACTCACGCCTGTAGTGTTTTCCTGTTTTTAGTTTTGTTGCAGGTTTGCTCGAGCTTGCTCGCTGTGGGTGAGTGTTGGTTGTGGTCTGGTGAGCGACTCTTGGAGTCGCGAGGAGTTTTTGGCCGAGACCAGGTTAGTGTGTTTTTGTTGGTCGTTCTTCCTTTTTCGTGTCATTTATTTTCCTCCCGTTTCTTTGTTTATTTATTTAATTTTTTTGGGAAAACTCGTTCCCACTTGTCCTCTATTGATTCCCTAGCGCTTGTTGCCAGCCTGGGAGGATCGGGAACGCCTCTCGGGTCTTGTTGCACACCGGCTCGGGTGATCAGTTTAGGGTCGACCTAGGTTGGTTCGTGACAAAATGGTATCAGAGCAGGTCGGCTCCTGAGCGGACCTTGTTTTTCAGATCGCCCATTGTTATCTGGGGTTTTCATGGTAGAAGGTGTATGATTATTGGGACTCGAGGCACACAAATGAGAAGGACGTCATGAACCCTTGCTTGTTCCGAATCTCGGGTTACCATCAGATGTTTGGGTTGTCGATGTATTTTGATTATTATGGTTTTTTTGGTATTGGGAAATGAAATGAGAATTGGGAATGTGACCTATGTGAGGTCACATGGTCTGGAAAGCCATGTGGTGCCGAAGACTTTACCCTAGAATGCTCTCAGTGACGGTGGTGTGATTGGCGTATGGCCGCCAACCATATGGTCGAGTCACCCATCATTACTAGTTTCCCTCTAGTGATTCGTCTGGATTTTCCTTATTTCTGAAAAAAAAATTGTTTTGAAAAGTGTTATTTGGTATTTGAAATGACAATGACCATGTTTGACCCATCTTTTTGTTTTCTTGTACTTTAGTGTTTGCTCCACGAAGGTTCGATGGATGCCCAAGGTGCAGCTTCAGGTGGTGCATCCTTAGAAAATCCTCCTGTTGATCATCCTAAAGACTACGTCCTCGAGTTTCGGAAGTTGAACCCACCCCTCTTTTATGGGCAGACAGATCCTCTTGAGGCAGAGGAGTGGTTAGGGAAGATTGAGAGGAAGTTCAGTTTCATTGGGTTGCATGAGTCGTTAAAGGTGAATTTGGCTACCTTTATGCTTGAAGGTCCAACCTAGAAATGGTGGAAGTCCGTGTCTCAAAATAAACCTCGGAAAGATCTCACTTGGGAGTTCTTCAAGTCATCATTCATTCAATAGTACTTCTCTGAAGTGACAAAGGCGAGGAAGAGGATGGAGTTGTGTGGTCTCCAGCAAGGTGTTAGATCGGTGTTTGAATTCTTTCGTCGTTTCCTGGACCTGGCTCCATATGAACCGGGGTATGTTGGAAATGATCCTGTGAAATCTCGACATTTTGAGCTTGGATTACGTCCTGAGCTACAGTCGAAGGTGGGAGAATTCAACGTGATCACTTTCCCTGATGTGGAGAGACAAGCTTTCCTCGTCGAAGGTGAGTTAGCAGGAGGACCTGAGGTGACGAATCCCCCTCCATCTTTGGGAAACAGTGCAGAAGATAGCGATAAGAAGAAAGAGAAGCGACATGATGGTGGTGGAACTACTAGAGGAATCAAGAGGCCTTCGTACCTTCAGCCGTCTTACTCACAGGATAATGCCTTGATCTGTCACCAGTGCGGTAAGTGGGGGCACCAGAGGCCAATGTGCCCGAATGCTCCGAAACCCTGCCACACCTGTGGACGTCTGGGCCACTTACAGCTATTCTGTCGAGGTGTTTTCAAGAAGCGCGCTAGATCCATACCTGGCTCGTTGAAGGTCACCTCAGCCCATTCGCAGGAGTAGGATGGTGTTTGGAGATCATTTTGGGGTTTTCTCTTTATAGTGTTTCCTCGATGTAGTAGTCGTCACCTGTACCGTTTTGTGGTGTTTCTTTTCTTTCAGTTGTAAGAATGGTTGTGGCTGAACCACTTTGAAACCTTTGTTCTAATGGATGTGTGTTTGGTAAAATTCTTGTTCGGGAATTTTTGAAGCCTGACTATGAGGCAGGAGATGCTTCAATCATCGGTGCTCCAGCCATAGGCTCCGGAGAGAAGCTGGCTCGTAGTCAGGTGAACCCCAGCGGTAAAGAAGGGCCTTAGTTTAATCTTCATCATTAGTGTGGTATGGTTTCTGTTCTTCTGAGGGTGTGACATCGTTGGAGTGACGGTGACAGTAGTTTCGATGCTCTACCCGTAGGCCCCTTCCCTTCTCCCCTTTGGTGGGGGGTTTTTAGACTGTTTGGAAAATCTTCAAGCTCGGTTACCCTAGTAATTCTTTATTGTTGGGAGAATGATCACGGGACTCATTGAATTCAGTTGGCTTGTTTCCTATGGTGGGGAGTCCGTTCAGGCCTCCCCGTGTCAGTATCAGAGTTTCTTCTCTGGTATCGTTTTGGGTGGTGTTTAAAGTGTTCGTGTTTTGAGGATAAGTTGCGTGTCATGGGTTTTCAGTGTCTACTTGGATCAATCAACTGGAGGTGCTTAACCTTTTGGGGGTGTCTGACACTTAAGGAGTTTCTTCTATGGTCTAGTTCTTGTTGTGGCTTCCCGAGGACGGGAAGCATTATGGTGGGGAGAATTTTCACACCTGACCTATCTGTTGCTTTTATTCCAGAACCAGATTTTTGTGCTTTTTCAAAAAATGCATGTTTTGGGTTTCACTCCATTGAATGCACGGGTAGAGCGCGACACCACGCGGCTTCGCCCATGCAACGACATTGTCCGTCGGTCTTCGGAAAAAATTTAAAATTAATATGTTTTGTATTTTATTATGGTTACAATTATTAATTTTAATTATTACATTTATTATAATTAAGGTTATTATTTTTACTATTATTATTAGAATTGTTATTACTATTATTAGTCATATTATTATTATTATTATTATTATTTTACTTTTTATCTTCCTCTCTTTCCATTCTTCTTTCTTTTCTTTTTTTTCCTTTTTTTGTTAGTGGTGCCTCTTCCACGCGGCTGCCCCCATACTTTCCTTCTTTTTTTTTCTTCTTCTCTCCTCCCCTTCTTCTCCCCATAGCAACCCGCAGACCCGGTTCTCCTCTCCTCCAGTAGCCGGCTCCTCCCCTACATGCGCATGCCCCTACAGACCCGGCTCTCCTTCCCTTAGCAGCGCTCCGCCGCTGCAACCCGCGAAGCCCTTCCGCCCCTTCGGTGCACCCATCCAGCCCACGCGCAGGCCCCGGGTACCTTATTTTTTGTCCGCTGCTGCACCCAGTAGCCCGCTGGTCTCCCAGATTTCCCCTCCTGCTCACTCTCCTTCAGCGCAACAGACTGCCGTCGCTGCCCCGGATCGTTGCTCGTTCTCTAGTGCTCCCTCACCATTGCAGCTGCCCGTCAACCTCGCGCGGCAACCCTGCTCCCCGCTCCGGATCTGCCTCCTCAGCGCGAAATCCAGCCACCGGCGCCCCTATCCTGGTGCGCCTCCCCTTCAGATCTAGTGTTCTGTTGTGCACTTCACCCTGCTCCGCCCGGCGAACCCCCTGCATGTGGCGCAACCTCCACCCCGCACAGCACCGCCCTCGCCCTGCTCGGCCAGTCCGCACGAAACCCGCCCTAGCTCTCTCTCTCTCCCCTGGATGCGCCGCTGCCCTCCTCCTCCTTCAGCTACACAACAGCAGCACCTCTTCCGTCGGTGCGCCCCTGCATAGCAGGTTGTTCGGCCTCCGTCGCACCCACCTTCTGCACCAGAGCACAACCAGTAGTCGGTGCCCCTCCTTTAGCCACTCCCAGATGCGACCCAGTGCTCCCCTCCTGTCGCGCCTCCTGCAGGACCCCCTCCCTCTTCTCTTAGTGCGGCACGAACTTCTCTCGGCTGCGCCCAGTCTGGTGACCCCCCTTGCAACAGCCCGTCTCCAGCTGCTCCCCCCTGCTGGCATTCCTAGTCTCTAGTCCAGACCCCCCCCCCTTCTGCCCGGTGTGCGCACAACTCTGGTCGAGCCTCCGTCCGGCTCATGCTCACCCCTCGGCCTGCCCTGCACCGTATCGCGCGCCCCGCCTCATACCGCCGCGTGCCCTCCCTACTGGCCAGGCCCCTCACCAGCCTCGCGGCCGACTCCCCCTTGCTTGCGCACCCTCTGGCGCGCCCCGCTTCTCACCTGCTATCTGGCCAGCCCCCGTCGGTGCGACTTTCACGTTCTCCCAGCCTGCGATCCTCCTTACCATTGCGTGTCGCTGACATCCGACCGTCGCACGACCCCTTTTCCGTCCCTCGATCATCGGGCAATGCATCACAACCCCCCAGCTATTTTGACCAGGCCTGTCGTCAGCTGCCTGAGTCTTTGCGCTGCTGTTGACGGCGTCGGTGACCTTTCCAGTGAACCGCAGCATCGCGCCTGACCATTTAACCTTTCGTGTGACCCTGTTGGTCAAGGTTGGCCCCACGTCGAGGTAACGTTTGTGCTTCTTCTTTGTTGGTTATTATGAGTTTGTGTTTTTTTTGTGGGTGTTGCAGCACATCGGCGACGTATTCCCACGGTACTGTAGTTGTCGCCTTCTGCGTACTTGTGCGCGAGTGTGAGACGCGCCACGTTGTCGTCGTAATGGAACTGCGAGTTGAGGTAGGTCCCCCACTGCACTTACCTTTAGATTTAGAATTTATTAATTGCTTGAGGTTTTATTAATTTTAATGAATGAGAAATAATATTAGATAATAAAATTTTAAATGATTATTTAGTGTGAAAGGAGCCGTTTATTTTATACTGAACACTTGGAACATTTTTTTGACGGGCAGACACCCAGTATTAAAAGAATGCCCGTTTGTCCATTAAACATATTCACAAAATTTCAAATGTACTTTTAGTTTTAAAGATAAATGATTTCATATGAGAAAGTGTTTTGGGATTTCTGAAAAAATGCGGTTTTGCGTTAAAAGTTGTGAAGGCCCATTTGGCACTTCAGTAAAATAAATTATTTTGGAAAACCCATTCAGGGGTGATCTTTGGTGTGCGTTGATTGCGTGAGATGTATGTGATGTTTATGTATCGTGACTGATTGTTTGGCATTTTGATTCACCCCTCTTTTTATTGTATGTGTTGACATGGGAACCTGACATAGTGAGTGAATCTTCTGAGAATGATTGCTGCACTAGTTTAGATTACACACTGGCTAGTGGCCCCATAGCAGGGGAATACTGAGTTATTACTGCTATGGGGATTGGGCCCCTCGGTTAGGCCATGCAGGGCTATGCCGGGCGTTATGACGTCATCGAGTTAGGGCATGCCTTCAGGATGAGTCAGATGTATAGTACGTTCTGGATTGTTCACGATCTCCTAGGTTCGACCCATGTTTCCTTCAGTGTGTTTTTGTGTGTGGCGGACGATCGAGAGGTCTAGTTCAGTTGCTGGCCTATGTGCGCCACTTTTCCCATTGCACTTGGTGTGTGTTGTTGCTATGTGTGGTTTTCCTTTTGGTTAATAACTGAAGTCTGGATTTTAAAATTGTTCAAAAAATAAGTTTTAAAAATAAAATGTACCTATTCCTTTCGAACATTAAACTTGTTTTAAAATTAAAAAGGGCAATGGACTGATACTTGTTTTAGAAATTAATGTGTGTGTGTGTGTGTGTGAAAACCAATATCTTTGTATATTTAGTTCAAACCTATAATTGGTAAATTCTTCATTTAATGGTAGTGCATTGGGAGTAGTTTGTTGGGCACGCCTACTGAGTTTTAATACTCACGCCTATAGTGTTTTCCTATTTTTATTTTTGTTGCAGGTTTGCTCGAGCTTTCTCGCCGTGGGCGAGAGTTGGTTGTGGTCTGCTGAGCGACTCTTGGAGTCGCGAGGAGTTTTTGGCCGAGACCAGGTTAGTGTGTTTTTGTTGGTCGTTCTTCCTTTTTCGTGTCATTTATTTTCCTCCCTCTGCATTGTTTATTTATTTATTTTTGTTGGGAAAAATTGTTCCCATTTGTCCTCTATTGATGCCCTGGCACTTGTCGCCAGCCCGGGAGGATCGGGAACGCCTCTCGGGTCTTGTTGCGGACCGGCTCGGGTGATCGGTTTATGGTCGACCCAGGTTGGTTCTTGACAACAACATACATAAGAATCAACTAACCATCAAATGTGGTAAAGAAACCAAGAAAAGAGGGTATCAATATTTTTATATACTCAATATAATTTTCCTAATTGAATGTGACAGGGGAAATATGGTTACACTATGAATAAATAGAATGTAAAACACATTCAAGAAGTATAAATGCAACTCAAATAGATAGACCAAGTAAACTATCCAAGCATAGAGTAATTTTTACTTCAGGATCTCAGAGTGAAACCAGGTTCGATAATGGTTATATACTCACAAGCTAGATGGAAACATTATATAAAATCGAGATAACCAAAATAAATGGAAAATAGAAGGGAAAAAATAAAAAATATACCAAACCAAACCACATTTCCATGGTTCGGCCAGTAATTGAGTGATTTAATCCCTGTAAGATCTAAGATGCACATGGATAATATTGAAGGCCTTCATCCTTCAATCATTCTCATGGTACTGTGGAAACACATTTAAAATTACCCTCAAACCGAATCCATCACAAAAAGTTGAAATAAAAGAAGCTTGATAAAGCTCTCTACGTTGTATCATGGATATTGGAAAACTCCTCTACTGCTAATTTTCCACAGATGAAATGGAAGGCATGCCTCCTCTCATATTTTCTTCTCTGGAAAACCAAATATTGGCATTAGATATTCCTATTCCTCCATAAAAAATGGGTCCCTAAATCAATTTCTCCCATGGAATGGAGAGGTTCCTCCCTTCTTGTGAATCCCCAAAACCGAAAACACATATGAAAATGAACAGTGCACCTCACTTCTTGATATGCTACTACATATGGGTAATACATGTAAATCAGGTTGTGGTAGGTCACCAAGACACATAGACGGCGGAGTAGAGACCAAACATAACAACTTAAAATAATAGGGAATATGAGAATTTGAATGGGAAGAGAAAGCGATTAATCCAAAATTTTTAATACTTAAAATAATACAGGAAATTTAATTTAATTTACAAAAAACATAGTGAATAAAATTCAAACTCTAATCTTTGATTTCATTAGGATCAATTGGAACTAGCATCTAACTAATCGGTTCGCTCGGGTTCTAGTCGATTTCTAGCATCTCTAAGAAGATTCATATCATTATAATTTGTTATCCATCATAGATACAAAAATTCTTTGGAGGATTGGTTATGATATATCATGTTACATTTAAGAAATAATCTTAAATAAATAGAAAAAATACCACAAAAAATAAAATAAATATTCATTTTTTAATTAATTAAAACATATTAAAAAATTTACATAAAATAAATTCAAACTTATTGTTTTTTAAATAAAATTACAGATAATTAATTAAGAAAAATTAGCATAAAATAAATATTTGTTTAATTAATCAACAAAATTAATAAAAGATACAAATTAAAAATTGAATTGATTTACAATTTTATTCTACTAATTATTTAATTATTTAAATAATTAGATTAATAGTAAAAATGTATTCAGTTAATTAATATATTAATACCATAAATGAAAAGGTTAAAATAATTTAATTTCAAAAGACAAAAAATAAAAAAATACACCAAATAAAAATAATATTTGATACTGACTTTTATAATTAAATTAATCATAATCAGAGATGCAAAAAATATAATTTTAATATAAAATCACCCATTTAAGAAGGAAATTAATAAATAAAATATTTTACCAACCAATAAAACAACTATTTAATTAATTATTAAAATAAACTTTTTCATTAAAATAAACAATAAATTACAAAACATGATGTGTGAAATTTTAATGAATAATCGCCATAACAAATTCCCCCACACATAAGAAATTACTTTTCCTTATGAAATCTTAATCACATTAAATATTATAAAAATAAATATCAAAATGTAAAAGTTGAAATGAAACTAAGAATTGATTTAGAAAATGATTTTTCCTCATGGATTCTACCAATAAGTGAGAAATGAATCCCTCCAAAATTAAATTTCTTCAATGGAAATCATTTACTATTTTACAAAATATATATTTAAATTATATCTTTTAAAGAGAATTTAAAAAAACATAACTTTCATTCAAATGAAATTCTAAACTTCTCTTTACCTCTAGGAGAATAGAATCGTATAATTAGAAGTCAAAATAAATAGACACCCCATTTAGATAAGAAAAATTAATTATTAAACATATATATAAATAACTCATCTAAAAAATTAATTAATAAATAATAAAAGCAAATGTAATAATGAGTTAAACATAGAATATGATTTTCATTTTATAATCCACTTGGATATATATCTTATTAGTTAAATTATAATTAAAAATATCAATGTGAGTGATTATCGAATAATATTCACTAAAAATTTTATTAAACACTATTTTTTAAGGGAGAAATAAAAATGTTTTAAAAAATTAAATAAAAGAGTTATTAGGGATTAACCTCCTAAATTTAGTATCAAATTCTTTAAATTGTAGAAGAATCTCCAACTTGTGAAAATATAGATGTGATTGTTAAAAACATACAATATTGAAAAATATTTGGGTTTTTTTGGGTTATTAATGAATTAAAAAATTAAAACATATAAAGATCCCCCCACACACTTAAAACCCAATAATTCTATATTTTTGAACTAAAGGTGGAAGAACATTTAATACGAAAAAATTTAAAATATTTTTAATTCAGCTATGAAAGTTCATGTGTAGGGTCACAAGATAATTCAAAAATATTTTTCCCCAATAAATCAATAGTCACAATATGTGAAATAATTGTTTTAGTCATAGAAAATAATTTAATAGTAAATTAGAATGTCTAGAAAAGATGCATGATGTCATAATTTCAATTTTAGAAATATTTTAAAATAAACAATGAAAATTTCATTCACATGCAATCTTGTCAATCAAAATAGTGAACAAAAAAAGTTATAACCAATGGAATTAAAAATAAAATATAGAATATTTTATATAAATATATAAATACTTTTTCAATAAATATCACCACCAACCTGAAGTAGAAAATGAACATATTTAGAACCATAAAAAATAAACAATTAAAATAAGTACTCCATCGTTATGAAGAAGATTTCCTCATTGTTGCAAAAAAAATTCCCCCTATTTCCTTTATGTATAATCAATATGTACAGATAGATCAATTTCCTAAAAAATTGTAAATATTGAACATAAGTATCTAAAAATTAATGTTGAAGAATGATTTTTCGTGAGATAAGAAGGAAATGAATCTTGAAAAAAGTTATTGAATATTCTAGCTTATTATGGAATGGAATCAAAGACCAGGTAACTATATAGTTGGACTAGAAAAAAGAACATTTATTTAGAAATAACAATCCATGGGTTTCCTACCATAAAGTTATAGGTTTATCGACTTTAATATACTCTCCTAGAAACAAACTATAATCACTATGTGGATGTATCATTTTTGTCTATGAATAACCACGTGTGTTTTGTCTATTTTTTAAATTAAATTTTAAAATTTGTGTGCCTAAACTACTATGGGAAAACATGATTTTATTTATATATGAAACTATCCCTAATAAAAAACCCTAATAAATGAATATATTCTGAATGTGATCTCCTCATGGAGAAGAAAAATAATCACCCAAATGTGTTTTCTTAGTGATTTCAAAACAAAGCTACTTGGGTTAAAAAGATGGAACTCCTCCAAGATTTTTCAAGATTCTCTAGAACTCAAAAACTAAAAATTTTATATAAACTTACTTATGGAAAGTGTACTATTCAATTATGGATTTAATTCATATTTTATATAATTGGGATTCTCTTGAAGGAATAGAAAGGAAATGGATATTTTGATTGGTAAAACATTAATCTCATTAATGTATCTCTCAAAATTAACCACTTATTCAAAAATGTTAGTGGTTAAAGGGGATGAACTCAATTTGATAGGTTAAAGAAGAGGATCATAAATAGTAATCTAAAAAGAATTAGAATCACTAAAATTGAAGAGAAATTAATAATCTAATATTTTTTCATCTTTTATAAGAAAACACCAAATTTAGTTGATGAGGAAATTTAAAATTAGGGAAGATATTTTATTTTATCATACACCAACTCGATTTTAAAAATATGATAAATATCTTCAAAAATTTCATCATCTGAAATAAAAAACTCATCAATCATTACCTCCTATACATAATATCTTCTTAATCCATTTAGTGTGTTCTTAACCATTCCTTTGATTTCTTGCTTTAAAATTTCATCCTATAAGAAAAATTGAGTTTATTTTTATTGTTCAGTGTCATAGAGAAAATTGTTCATTTTAACTCCATTAAGAATACTTTAATGTGATTCTAAAATTTATAAATCTTCTCCAAGTTAGTAAACACAACTTTTCTTTTCATTTGATAATTCATTATGGGATTCAAAAGTGAGTGAAAAGAGAGATAAAATCCACCAGTCCATTCATTATCAAGGATATCTCCCTCATTATTTTTCAATAATCACTAATTCAAAGGTTATGGGGTTTTATTTTTTATAAACTAGGATGTTTACATTGAAAATAATATTTTAGTTTTAAAAAATTTAATAATTCTATTTTGATATTATCTTTATCTTTTTTAAACCTTATAACTCAATTTTAATTGCTATTACTTTGGTAAAATGGGATGAACGGTTTTTAGAGTTTAAGATATAAATTCAAAGAATTTTTTTCCAACGTGGGAATAAATTTACTCAAATGATTTGAATTGAATAGGATCTGGTGTTAAAATAAAAATGGTATAATGTTTTTCTTCCTTTAATACCCCTATATGGTATTTGAAAAATGTTTTCTCAGAAATTTCATAATTTCTAGAATTTTTGTTTGTTTGTTTGAAATTCTTCTTCATTTGGCACTTCTTTCCCATTAACAAAATCCACAAACTCTTAATCTTTAATTTCTAGTTGTTCAAATATTCCTTGTTCATTAATGTGTTGACCAATTTCCAATGTTTCTGTTTCTGAATTTCTTATTATAAATTCTTATTCAAATTGGTCAAACTTAGCAATAAATTTCCAAAAAAATCAAATTTAGATTAGTCAACTAGTTTGGGTTTATAATTTTTTAATTATAAAAAATTAACATGTTGTTGAAACATTCTATTAACACACTACTAATTAGTGTTCCCATAGAAGTGACAAAAAACACAATATATTTCATTTTTTTAACTTAAGCCCACTGATATTACATTTTCTTAACCGACTGAAAACCAAAATAAACAATTATCAGATCTATAATTTAATTAAAAGAAAAAATCTATGAAATAATGCTAAACATAGACTACACTGGTAGTAAAATTTTAAATTATTTAGAAATAGTGAGAATAATCAATAGCGAATTTTTTTCATTTATTCATGAAACATTTTTTTATCAATTTTTTTGAAGTTGTTATTTTTCTATTGTTATATTCACATGACTTACCCATAATCAGAGACAAAATTTTATCATGTCATCATTAAGAAAAATTAAAATGTAATTATTATTAAAATCTACTTACTATGCGTAAGGAGGTGGGTAAGAGTATCATATCCACAGATACTACCACAGTTCATCCCTTTAACAGTGCAGAAAAAAGTGTTCTAATGGTGCTAAAAATGTATAGTTTTCCTCAGTACCATTAAAGGTGGGAACCATTTATCAAAAAATTTGTTAGCACTAATAAATGTGGCCTTTATCAATACTTGAAATAGCACTGGTAAGGGTACGATTTTTTAGTGTGTTGTTTGAATGACACACTACAACAAATGCACCAATATTAAAATACAACTATAAGAAAATATATAAATTAATTGAAATAGATTTTTCCTCACAAATACAATAAAAAAATATTATATACATTTATAATAATGTTTTTTATAATTACATTTTTAATCACTATCCACAATGATTTAGAAACATCAATGTTTTATCATATTTGGCACCTGTGACTCCCTTTGATAAAATTCTGACCGTGGTATCAATTTCCAAATTTAACAACCCCAACCTGAGAAAATGAATCCACCTATATAAAGAAATATATATATAATTAATAGTAATACTTTAATTAAATAAATTAAAAAAATATGAGAAAGTCATTAATAAAATCAATTTTAATAAAAGGACACACTTAGAGTCATACCCATCACATTGTGAATTAGATTAAGGAGGGTATAATTTTTACATGTCACTAATGAATTATAGATCATTGTCATAAAGTATATATACAATCCAAATATGTTTTACTGATTTTGAGTATTCCACTTGTCTGTTTTACTAAAAATGTCATTTTAAACTACAAACATGTGCTTTGAGTCATACTAATCACATCGTGTGTTATATTGACGTGAGAGATATTCATACCTATAAACAATGAAATATGAACAATTTTACTAATATATCATGAAAATCCAAGAACATTGTCTTAGTTTTCAGTGAGTGACACATGTTTTGAAATAAAATGTCAGTTTTAGACTATTAAAGAACACATTGAGTCATATCGAGAACACCATGTATTAAATTGAGTTGAGACAGATTCTTACATATCAAAAATTACTTATGGATTTTTTATTAAATTATCAAAATACAATGAATGTGTTTTCTTAGTTTTGAGTATGTCACTTGTGATATTTACTTAAATTTCAATTTTAAATAAAAAGAAACAATTGGAGTCATACCAGTTACACTATGGGTTATATTGAGGTTTGGTTGATTATTACACTTCAAAAATAACTTATTCATCTATTTCAAAATGTTTTAAATAAATTCTAATGTGTTTTATTGGTTTTGAGTATGTCGCATGTGATTTTCACTAAAATTTCATTTTAATTTGAAAACACCCACTTTGGGTTATACCAATCACATCATGTGCCATATTTATATGAGACTAATTCCTACACATCAAAAAATAACTTATGATGTATTATAATATATTATCAAAACATTAAAATCAAATTTTATTGGTTTTTAGTCAGTGATTCACATTTTGAACTAAAATGTCAATTTTTAACTGATAACATACACATTGAGTTATGCCAGGCACATGGTGCATCAGATTGAGGTGAAAATAACTCATACACATAAAAAAATGACATATTGATAATTTTCTTATAGTATTATAAACAATTGTAATGCATTTTTTATAGAGACCACCATATGTATAAAGATTGTATTTGTTGTCAACAACTGTTAATGCTGGTCAAAATGAAGAAGGTGATGAATAATTACTAAAAATATAATAGAGATTTTATGGCACGAGGATGCTTGGAGATTTATTATGGAATCCTAGAATTATATTTCATACTTGGGAAATTCTACCTGAAGTTCAATTCAGACAATTGATAAAATGGTCCTAAGTTCAAATAACTTGTGCCAATGTTAAAACATTATTTACAATAATGGAGAATGGTGAAGTATCATCTATCTGAGGATAAATGGAGATGAATGGTGAAGTACCATCCATTGGAGTATGCTTGGAGAAGTTATTTATAATTCATGTTTCAAAATGAAATGGTTAATGAAAATTTATATAAGGTCATGAAATTCTTCATGATTGCATGAGAACCATGCAATATATTACTTGAAGAAAACAATCAAATGATTTTCATGAAGTAGGAAATATGGGTTTAATAAGAAGCGAGAAGTGGCCATGCATGAACTCGACATTCTAGGTGTCCATGCATGATAATGGAGTGATGGTGATTCCAATCACATTCAATTGAGATTGGAAAGAAAGATGTTACTTGAAGATTTGGATGATATAATACATTCATTAGTAAATATGTTGATGCTTTGCTGGTATGTTTTTCACAAAGATCATAAGTTCGTTGGAGAACTTATTGTAAAGTCCCACGTTCTTGAACTAGGTTAAAATACGAAGGTTTTCAATTTTATTTTTATTTATCAATGGTTTGTTTTCTAACCAAGATCTGGAAATTTATTCAGAGTGTTCGAACACCTAATGGTGTCATTTCTGGACTTACATAATTACTGATAAATTTTAGCAGTTTACCTGATTAGTCTCGGGTGCACCGGATCCAGAAAAAATCCAATTTAATAGATCTTCATGGGCAGTGCATGGTTGCGGTCCAACATGTGCAATTTATCTTATTTGATAAACTATTATTATTTTTAATTAAATATAATTATATGACAGATTTGGATTAATTAAAATAAAGTTTAATAATAATAATAATAATAATGAAGTAATTATTACTATTATTATGGTTGTTAAATTTATTGAATGTTAAAGAATTAATTTAATAGAAGTTGATGGTATTGACATGGATTTTGGGTTTATCAAAGAACCGTTTTATTTAAATAAAGAGTTTCAAAATTATTAAAGGACCATTTATTATTAAATGGAGTAATGTGCTAATAATAATAATGTCATTGTTATTATAATAGTCTTAATTTATTTTGATACTTCGTGATTTTAATTTCATGTTAAAGAAGCATATCATTTATGAGAATTAAATGTGGATTTTGAGCTTCTAAAAGACACATTTAATTAAATGAGGGGTTATGGGTTGGTTTTTTTATCATACTAATTATATTGTAATAAATTGGGGGTTTGGGTTTTTAGATAAATGGAAGTTTCAATATTAATAATAATGATGTTATTTTTTTTTATTTTGTTAAATAAATGATAAATGAATTTAATGATCAATAGAAAGTTTTATAATTAATTACGAAATGTTTATTTTGAGAATAATAAATGAAGGTTAAAAAAAATTAGGTAATTAATGTTGATTTAAATGGGGTGGTTGGACATAATCAAAATGAGCGTTTTCTTGTTTCTTATAATACAATTTAATTATGGGGTTTATTAAAGTTCTGTTATTATTGAATTTAGTGTAATACTTATTTGAATTTAATGACGTTGTTGGGTATCTCAAAAAAACGCTTAATAAAATAAGAATTTTCAAATTTAATGAAGGAGTGATGATATTTAATAGAGTTTTGGGGTTATATCAAAGGTTTGAGTAATAATAATGATATTTTTATTATTTTGGTTTAATGAGTATCATAATTATTTATAATTATGGATATTATTATTATAAATAATAATAGTAGCCAATTGGGGAGATTTTCAATTTTTAGATAAGTGTTTAATGTGTATAATAATAATAATAAAATGAGTATTATTATTATCTTTTATTATTCTTATTATCACATTAATGGTAGTATTATTATGTGGTTTTTAGAGTTTAATAATAACTATTATTAATGGCAATTAATTTAGGGGTTTGAAAAAGATAATAAAGGAAATAAAATTCTCCTCTTCATCCTCGCTACGCACAAGGTGTTGTACGCACACAATAGTGCACCCCATGACGCGACACCTTCCTCCCTCCTTAGATCTCCCTTCTTAGCATGATCTCCTTCCCTCAGTGCGATCAAGAGGCACACAAACCCCTGGGAGACCCTCCCTGGAGCAGCGCGACACCCGGGCGGAGCTCCTATAGTGCATGACTTCCATGGCATGTCCCCCCTTCAGGAAAAACCTAGAGGCACACCACTCCCTCTCCCAGATTCCCACTTTTGTACGGCGATTCCCCTCAGACTCTTCATGAATCTTGTTGGCCTCATCAAGGTGAGTCCGTCTGCATATAAATCATTATTCACATCGATCATTTGACTTCTATGTCTCACCTTGTTTTCTCAGATAAAACACGAAGGTTCGGGTTTAATCTGATTCTTGCATTCCTCTATTTTTATAAGATATCTGAATGTTGACTCTAGACCTATTAGTCCATAATCCGGCATCCGCTACCAAGGGCGAGGCGGACGGTTTTGAATTGTCTTGTCGCCGTTGGTTCGGGTAGGTTTCTAAACCCATTGTTTGGTTTTGAAAAGGGTATATTTAGGCCTATTAATATTTTTATGAGTTCCTGGTTAAAATTTAGGGATGTTTTGTTCATTACAACTTTGATTCTGGTTACTGGTTTAATATATTGAATTTTTTTGATCAATGTAGGCAAAGCGCGCGCGCGCGCGCGCCCACACACACACACACACATATATATAAAGGTTTGCGCGCGTACGATTATGGAAAAGTTATAGACTGGTTTCCTCCAAATACATTAAAGCGTTTTGGATTATAAAATGGTGCCACCCTGAGGTAGGGTCCCTTCCCATGTGTTCAACTTTAATTTATACATTAATAAAATCCTTGCTGCATTTTTGGGGATATTTAATTTTTTCAGTGAAGTATTTATATTGTATTTAATCTAAATGTGAATTTAGTAAGTTTGATTAAACTTCTAAATGTGATATATATTATGTTGATACATGACTTTTGATGTTATTAAATGATGACGCCCACATGAGATAAATGAGGGCTTGAACTTGTGTTGATTTTAAGCATGTTTTGCTAATTTGGTTAAAGTGATATGGTTAAATAGTTAAATTATTTGAATGGGTAGAATGTGAAATAGGGTAATTAATTGTATAATTAATTATCAAGTCATGATTTGGAATAAAATTGTGGCTTTTATTGATGATTGGGAATATTGAATGTTTGACATGTTCAAAAATATAAATTGGAAATTGGTAATAATTAATGGATGGATTAATTATTACATGTTAAAATATTAAATGGTTAATTAATTTATGATTGGTTAAAGATATAAGATTTAATTAATTAATTTTGGAATTAATTAATTTTCATGCATTAAAATTAATATTGTGAATTGATTATTTGTTACAAATATTGGCTAAGGGTCCTTTTTTATGCATGTTTGATTTCCATGCATTAACTTGTCTTGGATGGAGTTGTTTTATATTATGACATGATGCATGAGATGATGCATGAGATGGTTTCAAAATATATTGGATTTTTACAAAAGGTTTTGTGATGATTATGACATGCATGTAAATTATTAATGACCTGGATGAATCACTGTTTTAGTTGATGGGTTCAGACTTGTTAAAGAATTTGGATAATTAAATATAGGTTTAATTATTTATTTGGATTGCTATGAATAATTAATTGTTAATTAATTATTTACTATTGATATTTTGAATGGTTAATTAAGGTTTGACTTTTGACGAGCGATTTATGTTGTTAATTAGTTGTTTAATTAATTAACAGATTGGATTAATAAATTTATGAGATAATTAATGGATGGTTGTGTGGTGTTAGACATGTAATTATACACCAATGATAAATATACATGTATTATTGATAAATGGGTTGTGAGACAGGGACTGATGCTCCAAATACTCATGGGGTGCTAGACATGAAGTTATAGACCCACCTTGAAAGCAAATATTTTTTTATGAGATAGGGACTGATTCTCCAAATACCCATGGGTTGTGCGATATGGACTGAAACTCTGAAAACTCACGAGGGTGCTAGACATGATGTTCTACACCCATTAGTTAACATTTGACTGTGTGTCCAATTGTTCTTTCATGAAATAAGTTTAATGGTTAATGAAGGCTATTGCGACATGATGATTTGTGAATTGATTATGAGAAATGGTTCAAACATTTTATGAATTGGGTGAACCAATTTTAGTATATGGGCTCAGAATTAGTATATGAATGGTTTAATTGAATAACTTATGACGCATTATCCAAGCCAAATCATAATCATAGAATTTGTCTTTACTTTGATTACTTAAATGGTATTTAGAGACATCTGTGGTGAGTGACTATTACGGGAGATGTTGGGCGTAGGTCGAATCTCAAGACCTTCATAATTTATTAAGTTTGGAATAATTAATAAATGATGAATGATTTTGTAATGAATATTGATCATGTGTGACAAATGTATAATTCAGGTTCAGACACCAGCTGAGGGCTGAAGCAGGTAGTTGGGTTTATAGTCACATTGTACCATTTACTTAATTTATGCATTCATTCACATGTTAAAAGTAATTTATTAAATGTCTTATTTGGGGTAGACACTGGTTGTCCCGGCTTACTGAGATTTATATCACACACCCTACTCGGGTCGCCATTGCACTGGGTACCCGAGTAGATTCTATTTGGTTGCAGGACTATGTTGTTTTCATTTACTTGGGAGTTAGGAGCACAGGACCAAGCGGAGGCTCGGGATTCTCAAGGAGATCTCCCATGGGTCTTTGATTCATTATTTATTTATTTATGCATTGAAAAGTATATCATGATGTTTTGTTCACATTTTTCTACTTTTTTATAATTAGCATGTCATGCATGCATCTGCTGTATAATTTGGCATTGTCCATTTGTTTTGTACAAGATTTATAAAATCTGCTTTTCACTTCTTATTCATTTATTATACCATTTCTGCTATTTATTGCCTTTGTCTATTTTTTAACACTAAAATGAGGGTATAGTCTCCCAACTGACTATCCTTAGACCCTCACTGCTAGTCGATAGCCTATGGTATATGGGGAGGCGAGCATGAGGTCATGTGGCGACTGGTCCGTCCACTGGTTTAGTGGTGAGCTGGGTCTGGACATTACAATGTGGTATTAGAGGGAGGTTTCATTCTTTTCCTTTGTCTTATTGTTTTGGGGATGGAAGACAGGAGACTAGGAATGTGTCAGCGCTTGGGTTCATAGCTATTCTTGGGATTGATCACCTCATATATGAGAAATGACCATGTGGTCAGGGATGGGAATTGATTATTTTACTATTAGAGGTTACAGTTGAGATGATTTCACCTTGAGTGACTTGTGTATTTTCCCATGTTTATTGATTTTGAGAATTTGTTTTAAAAAAATAATTGTCTTGGCCATGATATGGAAAGAAAGTTTCAAACATGCATCATCTTAGTCACTTAGAGATTCACATGCCATGCATATAAAATTCTATGTAGTTGCATTATTAGGATGCCTTTTAATTTGTATTTTGTTCCTTGGTTGAAATGCCATGTTTTGATCTGCTTTAGGATGCCTCTCTAGATAACATGTTTCGGTGATATATTTAACATGCTTGAGTGAATGTATTCTATAGTGCCTTTGTTATTAACATGTTTTGTTGTTGTGATATTATTCTATGTTATGGAAAGTTGTTGTGTTAATACTTATGCTAACATGCTATTGATGTTTTGATATATGAATGGGATGATATAGTTAAAATGTTAAATGAATGTTGATTATTGTAAATGGGAGCCAAATGCCAGCATTAAGGTGTATGGGCGCCTTATCGATTGGTAGATGGCCACCAATGTGTTTGAACCTTATATAACCATAGTATATTTGAAAATGGTTATAAATTTAAAAATGTTGTGTTTTGATTGTAATTAACCATTGTGGGGTTGCTTTTTAAGAACTCGTATTAAATAAATGGGACAATTGGAGGTCTCCTTTTTGTTAAAAGGAATTTAGATCACAAATTAGCTATTTATATTTGAATAAAATTGAATGTTAAATGTTTAAAGAGGATGTTTTTAATATCATGACTATTTTTCCGTAGGTCATTGTTTTGAAAACCAAGTCGATTGTTGTGAAATATTACTTGTGTGTTTTTTGAAATTCATTCAAATGATGAAAGGTTGAAATGAATTAATTAAAATGGATAAAATGAATAAGGGTCTTTCGAATATTGTGTTTTTTGGTTTTGTGTGACCAAGAGAGAGGGTCGACGTTATTGATCGTAAGGGGATAACCCATTGTTGGTAGTACCCATAGAATGTTCTAGGATATTAAAGTAAGTTCACCCACTGCTTGGGAAGACTTCTTAGGACTCGAATGTCTTGGCACGCCGATAAGTTTATATTATAGATTTTATGATCAATGTTTGACATGGTGATCGCGGTTCAAGGAATTTCACACAGAGGTGTTAAGGCATTCTGAAATAGCGCGCTGGGGAGCAGATGATCCTTTCTTACGACGTCATGGAAAATACTATGGTGGGTATTGTTGCTTTGTTTTCAATTAACATGTAAGTAGGTGATGTAGAGCTTTTAGAACAAAGTTGTCCAGTAATATTTTTACTGATCTTCTTAATGAACATAGTAAGTCGATTGTTTTAGTAGTGGTTCTGGATGGCTTCTCAAGGACGAGAAGTATTTATGGTGGGTATATTGTAAAGTCCCATGTTTTTGAACTGGGATAAAATAAAACTATTTTCAATTTTTTTTAGATTTATCAATGGTTCTTTTTTTTTAAACCATGATCTAGAATTTTATTCTGATTGTTCAAACAGGTAATGGTGTTGTTTTTGGACTTGAGTAATTACCGATAAATTTTAGCGGGTGCCCCGATGAGTCTCGGTTGCACCGGATCTGGAAACAATCCACTTTAATGGATCTGCATGGGCAGCACATGGTTGCGGTCCATCCTGTCCAGTTTATCTTATTTAATAAATTATTATTTTTTAATTAAATATGATTATATGATAGATTTGGATTAATTAAATGAACATTTTATTAATAATAATAATAATAATAATAATGAAGTTATAATTACTATTATTGTGGTTGTTAAATTTATATAATGTTAAATAATTAAATAAATGGTAGTATAAGGTATTTACATGGCTTTTGGGTTTATCAAAAAACCATTTTATTTAAATAAAGAGTTTCAGAATTATTATAGGAACATTTATTATTAAATGGAGTAATCTACTAATAATAATAATGTCATTGGTATTATTATAGTCCTAAAATATTTAATAATTTGAGATTTTAATTTCATGTTATAGAAGCATATCATTTATGAGAATTAAATGTTGATTTTGAGCTTCTCAAAGAAACATTTAATTAAATGAGGGGTTATGGGTTGGATTTTATTTTCATATTAATGATATTGTAATAAATTGGGGGTTTGGGTTTTTAGATAAATGAAAGTTTGAATATTATTAATAATGATGTTATTATTATTTTTGTGGTTATTTTGTTAAATAAATGTTAAAGGAATTTAATGATCAATAGGGAGTTTTATAATTAACTATGAAACATTTATTATGAGAATAATAAATGAAGGTTAAAAAGGAATTAGATAATTAATGTGGATTTAAATGGGGAGGTTGGACATAATCAAAATGAGAGTTTTATTGTTTCTTTTAATACTATTTAATTATGGGGTTTATCAAAGTTATATTTTTTGTTTAATTGAGTGTAATACTAAAGTAAATTTAATGATGTTGTAGGGTATCTCAAAGAAACACTTAATAAAATAAGCAGTTTCAAATTTAATGAAGGAGTGATGTTATTTAATAGAGGTATTGGGTTATATCAAAGGTTTGAGTAATAATAATGATATTTTTATTATTTTGGTTTTATGAGTATCATAATTATTGCTAATTATGGATATTATTATTATAAATAATAATAGTAGAAAATTGGAGAGTTTTTCACTTTTTAGATAAGTGTTTAATGTGTAAAATAATAATAATAAAATGAGTATTGTTATTATCATTTATTATTATTATTGTCACATTATTGGTAGTATTATTATGTGGTTTTTAGAGTTTAATAATAACTATTATTAATGGAAATTAATTTAGGGGTTTGAAAAATATAATAAAGGGAATAAAATTCCCCTCTTATTCCCCCGTACGCACAAGGTGTTGTACGCACGCAGTAGTGCACCCCATGACGTGGAACCTCCCTCCCTCCTTCGAGCTCCCTCCTCGGCGTGAGCTCCTTCCCTCGGTGTAACCAAGAGGCACGCGAACCCCTGTGCGACCCTCCTTGGAGCAGCGCGACACCCGGGCGGAGCTCCTACAGTGCGTGACCTCCGTGGCGTGACCCCCCTCTGGGAAATACCTAGAGGCGCACCACCCCCTCTCCCGGACACCGCCTTGTGTGAGGCGATTCCCCTCAGACTCTTCATTAATATTGTTCTCCTCATCAAGTTGAGACCGTCTGCATATAAATCTTTATCCGCATTAATCATTTGACTTCTATATCTCGCCTTGTTTTCTTTGCTAAAACGCGAAGGTTCAGGTTTAATCTGATTCTTGCATTCCTTTATTTTTTTAGGATATGTGAATGTTGACTCAGAACCCATTGGTCTATAATCCAGCATCTGACACCATGGGTGAGGTGGATGGTTTCGAATTGTCTTGCCGCCGTTGGTTCGAGTCGGTTTCTAATCCCGTTGTTTTGTTTTGCACATTGTATATTAAGGCCTATTAATTTTTTTATGAGTTCATGGTACCACGTTAGGGATGCATTGTTCATTTCAACATTCATTCTGGTTACCGGTATAATATATTGAATATTCATTGACCAATGTAGGCAACACACACACACACACAAACACACACACATATAGGTTTGTGCACGTGCTATTACGCACCAGTTGTGGACTAGTTTCCACCAAGTACATTAAATAGTTTTGGATTTTAAAATGGTGCAACCCCAAGGTAGGGTCCCTTCCCATATCTTCAACTTTTATAAATACATTAATAAAATCCATGCTATGTTTTTGTGGATTTTTAATTTGTGTATTGAAGTATTTATATTGTATTTCATCTAAATGTGAATTTATTAAGTTTGCTTAAATTTATAAATGTGATATATATTATGTTGATACACGACATTTGAAGTTATTAAATGATGCCTCCCACATGAGATAAATGAGGGATTGAACTTGTGTTAATTTTAAGCATGTTCTGCTAATATTGTTAAAGTGATATGTTTCAATAGTTAAATGATTTGAATGGGCAGAATTTGAAATATGGTAATTAATTGTTGAATTAATTATCAAGTCATGAGTTGGAATAAAATTGTGGTTTTTATTGATGATTGGGAATATTGAATGTTTGACATGTTCAAAAATATAAATTGTAAATTGGTAATAATTAATGGATGGATTAGTTATTACATGTTAAAATGTTAAATGGTTAATTAATTTATGATTGGTTGAAGAGATAAGATTTAATTGGTTAATTTTTGAATTAATTAATTTGCATGCATAAAAATTAAGATTGTGAATTGATTGTTTGTTATGACTGTTGGCCAAGGGTCCTTTTTTATGCATGTTTGATTTCAATGAATTATGTTGTCTTGGATGGAGTTGTTTTATATTATGAGATGATGCGTGAGATGGTTGCAAAATATATGGTATTTTTACAGCATGTTTTGTGATGATTATGATGCGCATGTAAATTATTAATGTCCTGGACAAATCACTGTTTGAGTGGATGGGGTCAAACATGTTAAAGAATTTGGATTATTATATGATGAGTTAATTATTTATCTGAATTGCTAAAAATAATTAATTTTTAATTAATTATTTAATATTGATATATTGAATGGTTAATTAATGTTTGACTTTTGACGAGAAATTTATGTTGTTAATTAGTTGTTTAATTAATTAACAGATTAGATTAATAAATTTATGAAATAATTAATGGATGGTTGTGTGGTGTTATACATGTCGTTCTACACCAATGAAAAATATATATGTATTATTCCTAAACAGGTTGTGAGATAGGGATTGATGCTCCAAATACTCACAGGGTGCTAGACATGAAGTTCTAAATCAAGCTTGCAAACAAATATTCTTTTTTAGGACAGGGACTGATGCTCCAAATACCCATGGGTTGTGAGACATGGACTGATGCTCCAAATACTCAGGAGGGTGCTAGACATGATTTTATACACCCATTAATTAACATTGGACTGTGGTTCCAATTGTTCGTGCATGAAATGAGTTTAATGGTTAATGAAGGCTGTTGTGATATGATGATTTGTGAATTGATTATGAGAAATGGATCAGACTTTTTATAAATTGGGTGAAGCACTATTAGTGGACGAGCTCAGAGGTAGTATATGAAAGGTTGAATTAAATAACTTATGATGCGTTATCCAAGACAAAGCACAATCTTGGAATTGGTCTTTACTTTGATTACTTAAATGGTCTTTAGAGACATCTGTGGTGAGTAACTATTATGGGAGATGTTGGGCATAGGCCAAATCTCAAGACCTTCATAATTTATTATGATTGGAATAATTAATAAACAATGAATGATTTTGTAATGAATATTGAGCATGTATGAAAAATGTATAATGCAGGTTTAGACACCAGCTGAGGGATGAAGCAGGAAATTGGGTATATAGTTACATTGTACCGTTTACTTAATATATATATCCCTTCATATGTTATAAGTTATTTATTAAATGTCTGGTTTGGGGTAGACATCAGTGGTCCCGACCACCTAAGATTTATATCTCACACCCTACTCTGGTCACCATGGCATTGGGTACCCGAGTAGATTCTATTTGGTTGCAGGACTATGATGTTTGCATTTACTTGGGAGTTAGGAGCACAAGATCGAGAGGAGGCTTGGGATGCTCGAGGAGATCACCTATTGGTCTTTGAGTCATTATTTATTTAATTATGCATTGAAATTTAATGCATGATGTTTGTTCACTTTTTTCTACTTTTGTATCATTAGCATGTCATGCATGCATCTGCTGTATAATTTTCCATTGGCCATTTGTTTTGTAAAAGATTTATAAAATATTCTTTCCGTTGCTTATTCATTTATTATACCATTACCTCTATTTTTTCCCTTTTTCTATTTTTGAACACTAAAATGAGGGTATAGTCTCCAAACTGACCATCCTTAGACCCTCGTTACTAGTCGGCAGCATCTGGCATATGGGGAGGCGCGCTTGAGGTCATGTGGCAACCGGTCTGGCCATTGGTTTAGTGGTGAGCCGGGTCGGGACGTTACACTAATGATGCAATAATTTTTAATTAATGGGTAGGAAAGATATAGCCAATAAGTATGCTTGGTCTTATAGAATTAGGTGTCTAAGGTGGTGTAATTCCAAGTGTTTGCCAAATTTTTGGGGTCCAAAATTTAGAGTTGGGATAACATTTCCAAAAGTTTATTTCCTCGAAGATATCAACAAAATATGGAAAATGAATTAATTTCATGAATATATGTTTCATGAATTGAATTTCTTGAAGATTTGAAGAATGTTGACGGTGTTTTTCGTGATTACGACGAGCTTCAGTAATGGTCGAGTAGAAGAGATTTTCATGTAAGATTTGCAGCGCAAAGGAAGAAGAAGAATCACAACTGCTCAAAGGATGAATGAGAATCACAAATTTAAAACTAATTTGATGGAATGCTTCCCAATTATGATCTTTGTGAATACAGAAAATATCCATGGTGTTTCATGAAACAGAGTGAATTTCAAATGAAATTTCGGAGATCTGTGATTTGATGATGACGTGGCACTGAGGTGGATGGAAGGTTCTAGAATCTATGGGAAATGCCTATAAATAGGCCCCTACCCCCTCTAGAAACACTATTGAATGTAGGTCTATCCCCATGCATCTATACCCACAGTTTATAGAAACTGTGTGTATAAGTGATATATTCTCATATATTCCCACAGTTTTGTTTCAACCATCGAAATACATTTCCCGGATTACAAAATTTTATTAGGCTTCCCTACATGGTTTCTGATTTCCATTGGGCTCCTCCTCTCCTCCCCTCCCCAAACTCTACCTCCTGGCCCTCCCCTCCCCTCCCTGACCTTGACCTCCCGTCCTCCGCCTCCCTGCACCCAGCCCCTCTCAACTCCTTCTCCTCCTGTGAAGTCCCCCCTCCCCTCTCAGATCCCTCTCCTCTGGGGATATCCCCCACCCCTCTCAGCTCCCTCTCCTCCAGAGGAATCCCATGGCCCCCTAATTATCTCCAATCACACGTGACACCCCCCACGACTGAACACCCCGCGCGACGTCCCCCTCTCTTGTTTCCCTCTCCTTCCACCATCTCTCCCAAATTTCTTACGGGTTATTGGTCAGTACTTTGAGGTATGTAATAATCTTATTTCATTCTTTAATTTCATAGAGTTCTCCTCTCTGTCGTTTTCTAGTTTTATTTGGCCAAACCCTAGGGTTTTGAGGTTCTGAGATTCTAATTTTGATCCTTGTTACTAGGGGGTATCATGGTTCTCTTGATTCCGCCAACAATTTTGGTATCTGAAAAAGAGGTTGGGATCATCTTGGTTCATCTTCCGCCATTTGAGGTTGGTTTATTCTTCTCTCTTTTTTTGGCATAATTTAATATGGGGATTTTGGTGATTTATGTTCCTATGATTTTAAATATTGAACTCATGTATTTATGAGTCTTTCTCATTGGTGAAGGGATCAATCAATTGAATAGAATTAACAAATATTCACTTTTATTCCTGATTATATAATGTTCCATTTGTTGTGGTAGTGCCTATTTTCCAAGCGATGGACGTAATAAGTCCAATATAGATTATACTGTATTGAGTTCACTAATATTCTTTTCTTTCCATGCCTTCTTTTACTGATGTCAGTTGCATAGAATATTATAAGATTGAGATGATGATGTTTTCAACATTGGCATCAATGAGGGAATTGAGGCCACACCTGTATAATTTAGTTGTTCCATTTACAAATCAATAATTTGAATAGAATATTTCATAGTAATCTATTAATTAAATTTATAAGTGTATCTATCGAAAATCTCCTTCCACTAACCTTCATCCTCTGATGGAGTAGTAGTGACACAACTCACCAATGATGGGGGTTTACCCAAATTCACATTCCCATATTCAATAATATACAATAGTATATCTTTAAAGAGGATGTAGTCATATATGTTATTCCCTAACATTCATTGGTAGGAGTAACAATATAGGTGATCATTTAAACTGGTAATATTAGTTCTATTAATCTCTTAAAAGTTGACCAATTCCTACAATAGAAAAACTTTGAGGAAACCCGAGAGATGTTATTTTTTAGATGGAAGATCACTTATTCATTCTATTTTAAAATATGTACAATATTTCCCTTTCTTTCACTATTGTAGTGGGTTTTATTGTTTCTCCAATCTTTTAGGAGGAGGCACCACATGATAGTAACAAGACATCAAAATTTGATCTTATATCAACACTAGCTTAAGCATTACAGTCATAAGCTATACTCTACGAGGTTTCATGCTTTTTATTGTATGAGTTAGTTGAAATTTGTATTTGGTGACCAAAATAATATCTTATATGCATTGAGATATGACTTGAAACTCCAATAAATAACTAGTGTATATCAAGGGAAAAAGTGGTGTTTGAAATTCATCATTGATATTTTATATACAAATATCCAATATATTATCTTATGGAAGATTCATATTTAGTGAATAGGATAATCCTTTCCACTTAAATATAAACTCTCAAACCCGCTTGTTTTTGAACTATTTAAAATTTTATTGGTTAAGGAAAATTTTATTCTTTATCAGGGAGCTAAATTGTTAAAGGAACTATCATCTATGATCTTCCCCACTAGTGAAAGATCTAGCAGGTCAGAACCCATAAAAAATAAATATTTTCTCTTTCCATGTTTTGTTGAAGCTTCTAATCTTCATTAATGGATGTTTATCTAGTGTTCCCATATTAGGGGAGCATATACCCATGATTTCCATGAGATTCTATTATGGATCAACCATGAAATTGAATATTAGGAATTTGGGAATCCAAATTTTAGGTGGAGGACTTGTTTCCATCCAATTAGTATATACATTTATTTTTAGATATATTGATGTGCATCACCCCCACATGGATCCAATCCATGTAACAAGTGACTTAATGAATTCAAGGAATTTTCGTAGACCTATCTCCTAGGTCAATTACTAATTAGAGGTAATTGTTAGAAATAAATATGGATGAATTTACTTTAACTATTGTTGATATCCATCTTGAGTCATCCAAGGGAAACTTTCTCCAAATATTGTTAAATATTTCCTTATGAGATGAAATTTTTCTTAATCTGTGTCTATTAGGGTTATGTATACTTGTTTTTTGGGTCCCAAGTTCGCTAAATAACTATATTCCAATAGAATTGATAGATAAGTTCCCACATTTAATTGGGGATTTAATAGGGGAGATATATTGACCTTTGTGTGTGAGTTTCATTTAGTGGGAATATTTTCCCTAAATAATTCTACATCGATTCACCCCAATTTATGAAAATAAACATCATATAGATAAATTTTAAACATAATTTAAATGGAAATAAATTATTTGGGGTTCATGTGGTCTATAGATATATCCCAACATTTCCCTTTATATTTAACTGAATCCCATCTAGTGGGTGGTGGAAGATTTAGAGGAACTCACGGATCGTAAGAATTTTTTTTTATAGGTTCACATTCCTTCAAGACATATTTCAGTTTGAGCCATGCTTTGGATGGATTCCACCGCATCATGTATGTATGCATTAGTTCCATACCCCTTATTATATGTGGGGATAAAAACCATAATATTTATTAATGAAAATCAAGTAGTGGAAATCAAATCCTCACTAAGGTTTTAGAGGGATTTTATTATCCTTTGAATATCATTCAAGAAACAAATCATAATACTCATTATTTTATATCATAGTGGTCTATTAAAAATTATATCCTATATGAGGATCCACATTTTCATATTGATATAATTTAGTAAAAGGTTCATGGATGGTGGAATCAAGGAATTCTTCAATAGCTTTCACTGATAGCGGTCCTAATGATGGATTAAAATCATGAAGTAAATAAACATTGAATGTGATTCATATAAATAGAATACTAACAAAGAGATTCAAAAATTTCAAATAGAAGAGGGTAATAATTCCTTATCATTGTGGGATAGGGTGTCTCCTATAATGCTGCTAGTTTTTCTACAGTCATCATATTTTCATATTTTCATATTTTCAGGTATCTGTTTGAGTGTGAGCTAGATGAATCAGCTTTTTTGGGAGATATATTCTAACCATTGGGGGTTGTTTCAGGAATAATTTTTTTTTACTTAGGTAAAATTCCTCATCATTTTTGGATAAGGTGTCTCCTAAAATGCTATTACGTTTTCTACAGTCGTCATATTTTTATATTTTCATATTTTCAAGACTCTATTTGAGTGTGAGTTGGATGGGAGACTAAGCAATATATACGGGAGACTATACAATATATATGAATTCCCAACATCCAATGCCAAATATGAAATGTTAAATAAATAAGAGATAACAACATGAATGAAATTTATAAGGCTTATCCCATATTTGGAAACCGACTCTTTTTTGTATCAACATTTAGTATTAGACAAATATTGTATTAATTGTGTAGAAAAGTGTTTACAATTGGGTTATTAGGTACCATATTACACTCAACCCATATACTGGTCATGAGAAGGTATCATCCATGTGGTAATTATTTTTCATGAGAGTATATATCTCCTTGAACCGATTTAGTGTTCTAATTAGTATAGAAATATGTTTAAAAGATCTCTCTAGTATTCTACTATCATCCACAAACACATGAACAAAATCAATCTTTGGCTCCCGGATGTTACTATACCTATTATATGAATTGTTTCTTCAATAGTAGGTCTTCCAATACCACTGAATGGAAAAAATTAAACTACATGCACATTATTCATGTTCTCACAACCCCTTTCCTACAGCCCCAACCCCCATCCACCTACCTACAGTAGACCCTCCCCTCCCCCCTTTACTTTCTTCCCCCTCCACTTACCCTACCCCCATGCACTACCTGTAGCTACCCCACCCTCTACCTCCCTACAGCCCCCCTCCACCCAACCCCCTATCCGGCCTGTAGCTGGCCCTCCTCCTTTGCTACATGGACTTCCCCCCTCCCCCATTCCCTAACCCCTAGCCTGCAACAAACCCACCCCCTCCCCTCCCTTACCCTCGAACCCATGAAATTCCTAGAGTGGCCTACCCCCTCCCCTACCCTCCCCTTCCTGCCCCATCCCCCTTTCATCCTGCAGCATCACATGCCCCACATACAGCTACCCCCTCCCCTACCTGCAGCTGCCCCCCTCCCCCCCCCCCCCTGCCCGCAATGCAATAGCCACCCTCCCACCTAGCCCCATGCCTGTAAAGTATATTGATCTATTGTTCATATATGAGGATGTATGTATAACACTACATTTTATACAAATTCATTTAGCTATTGGAACATAATAAAAAGCACTAATAATTTAAGATCATGTTATTGAGGTCCATTATAATATTCCCTTCCCACAAAAACAATACATGAAGTCTCTCATATATTCCTCCTTATTATATAATACAAAATTTATTTGATTGTAGTTGATTATTCATAGTGGAAATGAGATATAAACCAATGGTTCTATACCCACAGTTTCTCTAAACCATGGGTATAGAGTATCTCATCTAACCTATACCCACGGTTGTTTAATAAACTGTGGGTATGTTCCCTTACACATCCCACATCACTCGGGATCATTCTCCCCCTCACACATTGATGAGTCCTCATCCCCTCCTATGAGCTCCAGCCTCCTCGCCCCTCCCAGTATCTACCTAAACCTCGACCTCCTGGACTCCGCCTTGACCTCCCAGCCTCCACCTCTGCATTGACCTCCTGGCCTCCAACTTTGTCTCGACCTCCTAGCCTCTACCTCCAGGTCAACCTCCCATCATCTGCCTTTGCCTCGACCTATCGGCCTCCACCTCCCAGCCTCCACCTCTACGTAGACCTCCCGACCTCCACATCCATCTAGACCTTCGAGGTATGTGCAGTTTTTTGGTTATTTTTTCTCATATTTCTAGATTTACCTCCAACCAGCATCTTCAACATGTCGTGAAAACTAATATGAGGTATAGTAAGCCGATTTATGGTTTATATGGACAATTATTGGTGTTTCCCTTGGATCAATTTTGGGGAGGACCACATCTCTTCATTTCTAATATATGTTTTTGTAGGCGGAAATATTTCCTCTATTAGAGTGGTATGTGTACCTATAAAAACACCATTGTGTAATGTATACACAGTGACAATACCAGGTGTTGCTGGATTCCCCGATGAAATTTCCAATAAAATATTATATCTTGATGTATATTAATGTATAAGACAATAAATAAATAGTTTCTTAAGCATTTTTATATTTGATTCTGATCTATTTTTTCATACAGTCTTACTCAATATGTCTCAGTTTTGGAAATTTAGAGTTAATGAAGATTGTATTGTAGGTTTGTCAGTCAAAACAATTATCCATATATTCTTGGAAATGAAGTTAATAGTCACAAGTATGTTAATCAAATGAGTCACAAATTGTAAGGATTAGTCATCTGACCAAACTTTCTACAATGTAGGTTTATACTCACTTTATCAACGATATTTCATTCACAGTGTCATGATATCCAATTATCCACGTTCTCATTCCAGCCCAGAATAAGTTTTTGATTGAGGGTTTACTCCTATCTAAAGAGATTCTTTGCTTCATAATCTCTGATTCCTGTTTAACCTTCATAAAAAATGTATGGAAAAAAATTTATTATATATGGTGGCATATATTTTTGACAATGTGATGTAATTTATTTTCACACATGCCTATTAAAATATTGAAGGGAGACTCATTTATGAAAATTTTCCTCCTCATCTGTGATTCTTGTGCAACCACAGGTTTTACACTTTTTGATTTTATTTTTTGTGTAATGTTTCTTGAAATTGGAGCCTATTTTTTTATATACATTCCTAATTATTTTTGATTCTATAGATTGAATTTTTTAACTCGACATTTATTTCTACCTTGTGATGAGGAGACCCTGGCTCAGTAGAAAATATAGCACCATGCTCAGGTAAAGTTTTGATAGTTACAATAGTGGTAGGTGTAATTGGTTCCATAGAAGGAATAGGACTTGGAGGATTGTAGAAAACCAAATCCTTACCTATAGAGGAAATTGGAATAAATGTAACTTCTCTAGATTCTGAAAAAGATTCATGTTATAGATATTTAGAGGTATGTAATACAGATTCCTTATAAACATTATACAATAATGTTATGATGCATTGATTATTTCTAGATATTAGGCAGAGAGATCATAAAATCATCCCCATTAATTATTGTGTGGGACCTCTTCTATTGAATGTGAAACAAAGTGAAATAAAACCATATATGTAAAATTATTCTTCATATATTCCATTCTTCTTGGTAGGAATGTCATATAGTCGTTTGCAATAGGACAAGTTACCTTCCATCTCTCACCACTGCCTCCGCCTCTGCCTCCGCCCCCGTTTCCACCTCCACCTCCGCCCCCACCTCCTCCGCTACCTCCGCCCCCACCTCCACCTCCACCTCCGCCCCGCCACCTCCCCTACCTCCGCCCCCGACTCCATCTCTATGGATGCCTTCACAGCCTCCCAACCTCAAAATGTATTCATATTCCCCTCAACTCTTCCTTTTTAGGTATTCTTATTATCCACAAATCTTCTTTTAATCCATGTTAATGAATTAATTTTTTTAAGTGAATCCCACCTGAGCACGGTGGAATTCATCATGGATCATTGGGATATCTATTCTCTTTTATAAAGGAGACTGATGTGGGTATGTTTCAAAAAAAATTTCTATATTTTCATGAAAGGTGTCTAAGGTATGTTGTGTCCTAGGGTTTCCTAGATTTTATGGTAAAGTTTTGGGATACTCAATTGTAGTTATTTGGAACATTAGGCTTGTGGATTTTTGGGTTAATTTTTTAGAAATTGATTACACTGTTTTCACTTAGATTTTATTTATTCATTGATTTTAGATATTATATAATAGATTTTATTTTGTGCTAGAATTTGTTTCTTTTAATTTTTAGGTGATTCTTGAAGGTAGTTTGGAGTATTACATATCACCTCTGATCTTGGTATGTTATGTTGACATTTTTTTTGAATAATGCATTGGACAGATTATGACTCACTAGAATTAGGTTGCTGATTATTTCATTTTGTTCATGAATCATGATAATGGTATTCCTATGATATTATATATATATATATATGTGAAATGGTGATGTAAATTATTAAAAAACATCGATAGTTATTGATATTCATTTGTAGTATTAATAATATATTAGATGTTCTCTAAAATTTAATATTATGTGGGGCATAATTACCGTAAAAAAACAACACAAACCAAACCAAACTTGTACCTATCCAAATAGAACTGACATGCATAAACCCATGCTAACTTAAGATGAACGATGTAGAACCAAACTATATTTAATTGAATTAAAATTGAATCAACATAACTTGATCCATAATGGATAGAATAAAACCAAATCAAACTAGAATGACATGTTTTTAGAAAAAATTTCACAAAATAACTGAACCTTAATGGAATAAATGTAAATCAAAACAAAAAAAATAGATCTGAAGGATCAAAATCATGAAAATAAAATTCAAATAGAAAAAAATTGAATGAAACTAAATTGGACCATGTCAAACATATATAAATTGAACTAATCTGGTATTAAAAATGATGAATCAAATTAGGCCAAATATAATAAATTCAAACCAATATGACCGCACCTGACATGAACAAAAACCTAACTGATATGAACCAAATGTAATAAAATTGAGTTTATTAAAACCAAAATGAGTGTAATTGTCCAAGATAATATAAATAAAAACAAGATAAAATAAATCTGTTGAAAATTTACCTTACAAACTTTTATCAAACAAATCTGAACTAAGTTGAAACACAATGCAAACTAATTATATACCCTTAATATGAACAATGACTCTTAATTAGTAGGACTCTACTATTTGACAATATCATTTTGAAATTTGGATATTTCCCCCCTTGCTTGTAGGAACATGATTGGACCCATGAGGCATTGTGGTTCTTATATGTTGGGCAGTTACTTGTTTAATAATTGGAGACAAGTATGTTATAGTTGAGTTTTGGTTTTATTTATCACATTTAACACTTAGTCCTTTTATCACTTTCTATGGATAGAGGGTACTTATATTCAACGAAGGGGGATAAAAGGGAACTGATGGTGGCTACGTGGTTTTCTTTGCAGGGGAGGGAGATTGGGGAAGTTGAGGGATTAATAGTGGGTTTCATTTTTTTCTACTTTTACTATGTTTATTCAGTTTATTTTCTTTTCCTTTGACATGGATGTCCGACATACATATGGATCATTCCAAAATTTTATTTATTTCTGATGCTATTTTAAATAATTTTTTTGTGGGGGAAATTGTTCCCGAGTTGTGATTCCTTGATTCCCAGACACTTGTTCCCGCCCATGGGCATAGCCCATCCACCTTATTCCATCCTAGTATTCCTATATCAGAGACTATGTCAAAACTATGGGAAGGTATAAGAAATAATGATAATTATGGAGGTATTGAAAATGTCTAGGAATGAATTGTGAATTCCCATGAATAAGATTCGAGGTCATTAAAATTTATAATTAGCAGATATGGGAGACTATGCAATATATATTTATTTTGAAAATTCTATGGGTACAAAAGGTGGTGAAATGATAATGTGTTGGGATTATTAAATGGAAATTCACATTCATAACCAATTTTATAATGTAATATTAGATCATGACCTAATGTACATTGTTGGATTTTATGATTAGACTCCATCCAAATGGAACAATAGAAATACCTTGGTTGAAAAAATAATCTATCATACACTAGATAGTTTGGCTTGAAATTCCCTATAAAACCTTCATTAACCTAAGGGCAGGGCCCATGACATGTTCTAAGATCACAAATGGGGAAAATCTAGTTATTACCTTACCATATATCATAATCGGAGTGCCACGAAACCCTAAATAAAAGAATATCCCCAAAAGAAATAACTGAGGTTGTATGAAGCTACCTTCATTCTTTGATACAATGTCAAGAATATGGTGAATCATTCCATTTGTTATTCTATGAATATTTCTTTAATTATTAGAGCCACCACACATAGTTTTTTTTTTCCATGGAATTCCACTCATTAGGAAAAGGACAGGTAAATGAATCATGATAATTGGGTTCTCTGAATTTACTTGTCAATCTCTACTATGAAAAAACTAAATACCCCTTGTAAAAATTTCTATCATATCACGCCTAGAAGCAATGTGATTAATACCTTGTCTGAGACACCAAAAGGAGTGTTGCATAACCCATATAAAAGACAATTTCATTTTTTTTCTACTTCATACTCTGGTTTTACAGGCGTGACAACCTTCATCACAGTAAAATATGTGATCTACTAAAATCTACGAATATCAACATTCAAACTATCCATTTGAACTCCAGAGAATCTTGACATTTGAATCTTTATTTACAAACAATCATTTAAGAACCTGTTCTACCGAGTCTTCATTAAAAAAATTCCTTAAAATAAAATATCTAATATTGAAACACTGTATTCTTAATTTAAGACTAGGAATATTATGGAATCAATATTACTAAAAATATTCATTCAAAACATCTATGGCATGAGACCTGAAACTTTATTCATTAAAAAATATGAACCATGAAAGAGTTGCATTCACATACTGTATGTTTTTTCTCATGAAGATTACATGTTATCCTGCTTTTCCACATCTATAGCCATAGTTTCCAATCTATAACAGCTTCATGGAAGCTTATGAATCCCTGTGAAACAATGTTTATGCAGGCCATTGAAATGTTTTATAACCTTAGCTTACTAAACCACTTAAAAATTTCTCCATTATTCATTTATTTTAAATCAGTTCTAGATTTCAAATATTAAGATCAGTTCTAACTTTAAATATATCAGCCGCCTCTTTAATTCAACCAGTGAACATGATCCAAATCTAATTTAAAAATTGTATCAAGTTCGATCCATGCTCCAAACACATATCAATGTCTCTAAATCATGATTGTTATTTCATATGGAAATCTTCCATTCATACCTTCACCCTCGGTCCTCTTCCAAGACTTCTTTATGTTTACACATTGAATGGACTCTTTATATATATATTTTCAACACATATTTATGCAATAGATCGTTATTCCATTATTCATGTAAAATCCCATGGATCTTTAATAAAACATACCTCATTCATACCTCATATATTTTCCATAAATCCAACCAATCAATCCTTTGTTGCAACAATACCCCCTTTAGATGATCCTGTTCCTAAATTAGTTTACTCTGATAGAGAGGTTAGTGGCACTATTTCTCCTATACAATAGTAGGTCAAAAATACTAAATTATGGGATGATATAGTAGAGGAATATCATCCAACCTATGAGTTAGTTTATTTTAAATATTATCTATTAAGGGTTATCTCCAATGAATAGCTTGGAGAAGCATCTGAGCATAGTAAAGATGAAATGGATACCAATTAATAGCATGAGAAATGAATGATTTATTCAAATAACTAGAATGGTAAGTCAAATATAGTGGCTTCCACTTTAGTGAAATCCATGATAAAAACTTTCAACTTAGTTTCTCACTAATCTGACCCAAATTTACGGAAATCCCATTATAGAATTGCATTAGTTACTAAGGATTCCAATAAGATAGTCAGTGAATCTCAACCTCCTGTAGCTGTTGTTTGCTGGGTGCAATTAGTACCAATGATGGAAAGTTTTTCTATACAGGGAGGTAATTCTAATATGGCCTTGGTTCACTCTTTATCAAACACTCTTGCAAGTACCTCTCATATATAGAGTGCATGTGCAACTGAAAAACCAGTGATTTGTGACTTATTCAATGTTCATATTTTGGATGTTGTGATTTCTTCTGCCTTAAAGATCTCGGATGGACTTGGGGGATCCAATCCACCACTAACCAGTGCCATTGCTAGCTTGGTTCCTGGATCAACTTCTTTGCAGACAAAGACCTCTACTCTTAATAAGGGTGGAAACATCAAAGATTCCATTCCCTTAGCCCCTTATCATAATGTATAATGGATTGTGAATGCTATAAACTTGTCTTACAATAATTCTACTAGTTACAATACTTCTTCCAGGGATAGTAATGGGGTTTCATATTTTGAGACAACAATGATAGATAAGGTAGATAGAACACCGATCATAGACCTGGATCATCGTGTTAAGGGGAATCAAATATAAAATGTGAGTATTCAAAATTTTATTGAATAGCTGGCATTAGGAAGTAGTGTAGAGGATGGGAAGGAAAAAAATGATGTTTTGGGAGCTGAAGTAATGATGAAAATAGTTGATGTGTCAATTCTAGATGATGGATATCGGCCATGGATAGTGGCTTCCACATCAAGTAAATACATTTTTCTAAATAAAAGTTTAAAAATGATGTCTTAGTATACTTGGAATCATCTCTTGTACTATGGAAAAGACTTCAAGAAGGCTGAATTTTTGGAATCCTCTATCAAAATTTCATTGGATTCAATAAGAGATAAATGATTGTGATTCTTCTTCCTTAATAATTTATTTAAGAATTTTCTTATAAGAACTTTTTTCTTACTTGAACACTTTGGCCAGCTTTGCTTATATTTTAATAGGTGAAAAAAAATCATTTGGTTCCAATATTTTTTCATTCTAGTTTGTATTGTTTCATAGTGGTTTCATAGGGATATGGGGGATGGGTGCGATGGGTGGGGATCAGTGTAGGGGTAGGGGGGCTGGGTGCATGGGGTAGTGGGGTGCTGGGGGGTGGGGGTGCAGGAGTGGGGGGGGGGGTAGTGGGGGTGCAGGGGGCTGGGGGCTGGGTACATGGGGTAGTGGGGGTGTCTAGGAGGAGGGCTGTAGGGGGGGGGGGCTAGGTGATGGGGGGATGGGGGGCTGGGTATAAGGGGTATTTGGGGTGTAGGGGGTGTTCAAGAGTGGGCCAGTGGGGGGGGGGGGTTAATGTTTGGGTGATGTTGAGGTGAAGGGGGCAGGGGTAGTGGGGGTGAAGGGGGTCGGGGATGTGGGGTGAAAGGTGAGGGGTGTCTATTGGGGGAGGGGGTGTCCATGGGTGTCTATGGGGGGAGGGGTGGCTGGGGGGGTCGAGGGGGTGTCTTTGGGGGGGGGGGGTATCCAGTGTGTCTAGGGGGTTGTGTCCAAGGGGTTGTCTGGGGGGTGTCCAGGGGGGTCCAGGGAGGTGTTCATGTGGGATTATCATGTGGGGGGGCGGGGGTGTCTAGGGGTGTCCATCAGGGGGTGTCTAGGGGTTGTCTAGGGGGTCCATTGGGGGGGTGTAGTGGTTGTTGTGTCTAGGGGGTGTCTAGGGGGTGTACTGCGGGGGTGTCCAGGGGGTGTCTGGTGGTGGGTGTGTAAGGGGGTTTCTAGGGGAGGGGGTGTCCAGGTGGGTCCAAGGGGGTGTTTAGGGGGTGTGAAATGGGGTTTTGTCCTGGGGGAATGTAGTGGTGTGCAAGAGGGGAGGGGGTGTGGTTTCATAATGGTTTCATTGTTTAATAGTGTTTTTCATTCTGGATTGTATGAGCAAGGTGAAACCAAGGTGGGCAGCTGTTGTTTCTGGGAAAACTAGATATACCGATGGTTCCTTAAATCATGGGTATATATGCTGCAACAAAACTATATTTACCAATGGTTCAACGATCCATGGGTATGTGTGCAATAAAGAAAACTACCCACAATTTACTTAACCGTGGGTATATAATTTTTGGTGTAAAAATTTATACCCATGGTTCTATAAACCGTGGGTATAGATTTATAGCCACGATTTACCAAAACCATGGGTAATATGAAATTTCTGTGGGTTATACCCACAGTTTCACTAAAAATATGGGTATAGGGATATCCTGATGCCTTAAGATATAATGGTTTATAAAACTGTGGGTATAGTCTATACCCATGGTTTCATTGGATATACCCATAGTTTCAAACCATGGTTATATGTAAATTTTCTAGTAGTGAACATCAAGAGAACTAATGAGAATTTTAGATCTCTTGAATGGTGAAGAATATTCGCGAAGTAAGTTGTTCCACAAACGCATCGAGGTTCATGATGACAGGTTATTCCGCAGAGGATCAGTGAGCTTTGCAATATTGTGGGATCTATGAAGGAATTTTTTTTGCAGCAGATGTGGGTTATGAAAAGGCATCCAATCTATGAAAATACTAGAGCTATGCAAGAGGTTGAGCTCTATGAAGTAGTGAGATCTTCGAAACCTTGAGAATTGAAAAGAAGTGAACTATGCGAAGAAGTGCGCTCTTTGAAGTAGTGAGATCTGCAAAGGGGCTCTGTGAATGAGAATTGCGAAGGAGCTTCACAGATAGTAGCTTTGAATAACTAGATTAAGTGAAATACTGCATGAGAATAAACCCCTACACTATTCCATATTACAGTGTGTCCAAGAAGATTCAACTTTTCCCACTTAGAAACTGATTATTACATGGGGTAGAATAATTGTGACGATGCTAAGCTAAGCTGAACTTCATTGATCTAAAAAACACAAAGGGAGTTTGTGATTTTGGAAAAGAAGAAGAGAAGTGATCTCAGTGTAGTTGTTTTTTAAATAAAGGAGAAAGTGTGAAGAATTGTAGATATTAGTGCAATTGGATTTGCACTAGGTAAGAAAAGAAATAAGGGAGAATTTCTTTCCTACTGTTTTGAATGTAATCAAGTGAAGAGCACTAAATAATATAAAGACTAGAACCTAACATTTATAGAATAAATAAGGATGTCCTTGATGGCAGTATAAAGAACCATCAAGTGTAAGGGCATATTCTACTTATTGAAAGTTGGAAGAGGATTATCTTACTTCATTCTCTATGTGTAGGGAGACACACAAACTAGAGGATTATTTTCCTAGTTTATCCACTATAACAAAACAACATATTATAATAGAGAATCCATGCATTGGTAATTCCAATGCATGGCAAAGACGGAGCTGCTCCTATTGAGTAGTGAACCCTGTAAATAAATTGTCTGCAAAATTTTTCTTATTTCTATTTTTTCCTGAGATATGGAAAAGATAATAAAAGAATCAAGATCCTAACAGGTCAAGAGGTACATGGATAGAAAGTTATAATTCGTTTCAAAAGTCCCCAACACTAATTCATCCCCTCTCTTTGTTAGATATATCCCACAATTGTCCTCTCATTTTCTGGGTATTCAGTATGCCACTTCTATTTTTGCATAATATTAATTTAAATTTCAAATAAAAAGACACACTTTGAGTCATACTGGTCACACCGTACGTCATATTGGGATACAATTGATTTTTACACATCAAAAAAGAATTATGGATCAATTTCCAAAATGTATCAAATAATGAAAATGTGGTTTCTGGATTTTGAGTATGCTTCTTGTTCTTTATACTAAAATTAATTTCAATTTTAAATAAAAAGTAACACTTTGATCCATATTAGTCACATTTTGTGTTAGATTGAGGAGTTCCTAATTCCTACATATTAAAAATGACTTGTGGGTCATTTTAATAAATTATTAAAACAATATGGATTTGTTTTCTTAGTTTTGATAATGTCACTTGTGTTTTCTAATAAAATATATTTTCAAACTAAAATTAGACACTTTTAGTCATATCGATCACATAATGTGTTGGTTTAATGTGATATTGATACCTACATATCATAATTGAATTAGGAATCATATTCTAAAATTATGAAGATAAATGGGGTTTTTTTCTTAGTTTTTATTGACTAAAATGCATTTTTAGAAAATATGTCAATTTTAAACTAAAAAAAAGACACTTTGAGTCATATTAGTCATTCCATGAATCATATTGTGGAATGTTTGATTCCTACACTTCAAAAAGGCTTATGGATCCTTTCACGAAATTATACCAGAAAATATAATTCGTTCACTCTATTTTGAGTTTTTCACTTTTTTTTCTAAATTATCATTTTAAAGTGAAAACACTCACTTTGGGTTACACTGGTCACATCGTGTATCTGTTTGATGACAGAATGATTCATACATGTCAAAAATTTATTAATAAATATTTTAATAAATAATCAATTCAATTAGAGTGATCTTTCTTTGTTTTTAGTGTGTAATACACCATTTTCAACTAAAATGTCAATTTTAAACTGATAATGGATAGTTTGAGTCATACCAATAACATGGTGCATCAGATTGAGGTCTGGTTGATTCCTAAGCATGATTAATAACTTATCGATAATTTTACTAAAGTATCAAAATAATAAAAATTATTTTTATTGTTCCTGAGTATGTCACTTGTCCTTTTACTAAAAGTAATGTCAATTTTAAATAAAAGGACACACTTGGAGTCATACTGATCACACCTTGGATCAGATTGTGGTTAGGTGATTCTTAAACATCCAAAATGAGATATGGATCATTTTTATAATTTATCTATATAATCTAAATGAATTTTTTTTAAGACGTCACTTATCACTTTTACTAAACTTTATACTAATTTGAAATAAACAAACTTAGAGTCATACCGGTCACAACGTGCGTGGGATTGAGGAGACGTTGATTATTACACATCAAAAATGTCTTATGTATCTTTTTTCTAATGTATCAAAACAATAATTTTTTTTTCTCAATTTCGATTATGCCACATGACCTATTAAGATCAATTAATGTCATTTTTAAATAAAAAGACATACTTGGAGTCATATCGGTCACACCATGGATCAGATTCAAGTGAGGGTGATTCCTAACTGTGAAAAATAACTTATTCATCATTGTATTAAGGTATCAAAAAAATATTAATGTATTTTCTAAATTTTTATTATGTTAGTGGTGTTTTATACTATAATGATATTTCAAACTAGAAACATGCACTTTTAGTTATACATGTCCCATCATGTGCCAGTTTGACATGATATTGAATCATACCTATAAAATATGACTTATTCATCTTTTTCAAAAATTATGAAAATAATCAGCACATGTTGTCTCAGTTTTCAGTGAGTGCTAAACTTTTTGAACTAAAATATTAATTTGAAACTGATAATGGACACTTTGAGTTATATTGGGATCATTGTGTATTATATTGAGGTGTTGATGATTACTGAAGGTAAAAAATGACTTACATATCACATTCCTGAAATATAAACATAATATTATTGGTTTTTCATTGTTTTGAGATTGTCACTTGACTTTTTTAATAATATTACTGTCAATTTTAAATAACAAAGGCACCGTTGGAGTCATACCAGGTACACCATGCATAAAATTGAGGTGAGGATGATTAATACACACAAAATATTACTTATAGATCATTATTATATTGTATCAAAACAATATTAATATGTTTCTAAGGTTATAAGTATGTCAGTTGTCTTGTTTACTAAATTTGAAGTCAATTTTAAATAAAAAGTCACACTTGGAGTCATACCAGTCACACCATGAATTATAATGAGGATTTGGTGATTCTTAAATGTCACAAATGACTTATGGATACATTTTCTAAATTATAAAAACAATATTAATGTGTTTGATCTGTTTTGAGTTTGTTACTAATGATTTTTACTAAAATTGATTTTAATTTTAAGTAAAAATACACACTTAGAGTCAAACTGTAAGATCTAGAACTTTTTTGGGGATTTGATAAGCTTGTTTATAGGTATTAGTTTTCCTTGTTTTCAGTATATCTTGGTTGGGTTTTATGTTGATATTTTATATCTGAAATTTGGATGTTTTTATAGGGGTTTTGGGCAGCGCATGGTTGGCACACAGTTTTTCCAAACCGTGTGTCCAACCCTAAAAAACTATGCCACCCTAGGAAGAGGGGGATTTCAAAGTGAGAACATGGTTTGTCAAATAATTAACCCTTTTAGTAGTAACTATGTGGATCCCAAGGAGGAGGTGCATGGTTAGGCACACAGTTAGAGGAAAGCAGAAACTCTGAGGAGGAAACCTTGCACATGGAAATTAAATACCCTAAAAATTCATTTAAAATTCTCGAACCCCAATATTATATCTATAAACCCCCTAACACCACCATAAACTGATTGATCTAGTTTTTTTTTCTGTTCTAGGATGGATTTCATGGCCTTCTAACCTCCATTAATGACAATTAATATCTAGGATTAATGACGTGCACTTCCCTCATAAAGAGATTCTCATCCCATGTGGTTTCCTCCCTTTCTCTCATCTTTCTCTCATCCCATGAAGGGATTTTTTTCATATGATTGTGATGGATCTATATCTAGGTTTGTAGGATCCTGATTCGTCAAATCTTGGATATAGGTTTCATATCTAGAACTCTCTAATATTCGTGATCTTCATTGTTCTTCCTCAATTGGGGATTTCAATTGGCGAGTGTTTGCCATCAATTTTAAGGTAAGTGGTCTAAATTGAATATATCATGGTATTAATTTAATTATAATTATTTTATTGTAAAATTTCAATTTCTATTATCATTAAACATTGTTTAAAATATAATAAATTTAATTTAATTTCCATGAAATAATGTTTTGGGTGAATTTGGGGAAACTAGGATTGGTGGAATTAGATAAATTAATTGGTTAATTAATTAATTGAATGTTGTTATTATGAAATAGATTGGAAAATGGTATTTTGTAATCGCTTAATTAATTTTAAATAAATTAATTGAAATTGGGGATTATGAATTGGTTGAATTGGCCTTAATGTGTTAATGGGTAATATGAATTGAATATTCAAAAAGTGTTTAATGGTGAATTCCTAATATTCTTTCATGTGGTTAAAGTATCAAATAATGACTTTTTGTGATAAATTATAATGATATATCATGATTTGAAACATTGTGGAATGGGTTAATGATTATTAATTAGGAATAATGTGATATATGTGATTTTTTATTGACTAATAAACATGTATGGGACATGGATTGCTACTTCAAAATCCCACAGTGATAAATAGATATATATTTATGGGACTAAGAATGCTAGTTCAAAAGGCCATAATGATCCTGAGTGTGGGACACTTACTATTTCTCCAAAATTCCACTTGTGTTAATGTTTGATAAATGAGTTGTGGGACATAGACCGCTTCTTAAAATACTCATGGGGTGGTAGAGATGGCGTTCTATGACCAAAATGTTGGCATTGGAAGGTGGTTCTAATTTGATGTAATATGATTTAAAATGAAATGATAATTGATAACCATAGTATTTTGATGTGTGATATTCCTTGGTGATAGATCCAACACTGAAATGGACTGATCATTAATTTAGGGTTTATGAGGCCTCAGGAACCTGGGGGATTATGTGGTTAAATAAATAAAAATTTAACATATGTACATTGTTTACTTTATTTATTATATTTTATTCTTTATACAATTTAATTAAAAATTATTGATTGGATATTTCCATTGGTGGTGTCCTATTGAGTTTTACTCACACCCTACTCATGCTGCCTGATGAGAACCCTAATGGAATTTATGTTTGTAGGAAAGGATAAGGGAAATAGTCTTATGTTTTATGGATAAATTGGGATGCATCATGGATGAGGGAACTAAACCTGATTTGGGACCCACTTGGTAGTTTTCAGTGTATTTATTTATTTTGGGTTTATGAATATGGTCACTTTATAGGTATTTGACATGACATATCTACTTGTATGTTTTGAATATTTTACTTCCTAATTTTTTATCTTGTGATACTGGTTTGGTTTTGTTATTTTTTATATCATTGTATTATTATTTTTTATTTCTATTTTTGTTATAATTTTTTAAATATGGTATACTCTTCCCATGATCAATAGTAATACCCTGAATCCTTGTTAGTATCCTCTGGTGTATGAGGGTGTGCCTGGGGTTATGTAACCAACCATCTCAAGCCATCGTCATGTGGAACCTGGGACATGATGCAAAAAATTGGCATTAGAGCTGATCTTCCAATAGTGTAACCCAAAGAACCTTGTGTTAGGTGAGGAATTACGATAATAGTTCTGAGAGAACGTTTCTCACTTCATGATGTTCATGTAAAGAGACGCAGAGTTGGTTTTGAAAAGCATTTGTGATCTAACACAAGATTTTCAGTTGTATAACCCTATGATGCTTACTAAATAGGGTAGACATGAGGTAGAAAAGATCCAGATTGAGTCTATTTAGACTATACATGAGTACATGGAGATTCCAATTGGTAAGAGATCCAAATTGGCTACTAACATGTTAAGTGGTCTAAAAAAGCATGGGTGGGACATCCAAACTCAGGATGGGCAACTGGATTACATGATGTGGAAGGAAATTCAGGAGAAGTTCTTGGAGCCCTTTTACCCTAATATGATCATATAGGAGAAGGTAGTTGAGTTCATAAGGTTGACATTGGGAAATATTTTAATTATGGACTATACGAACCACTTTACATATTTTTAGTACTTCTTTCTAGTGTTGGAAATAGATGATACTACTATTGAAAAGTGATTTAAGGATGGTCTTAAATGTGAAATTAACTCTCAAGTGAATATCCTTAATAAGAATAATTTTTTGAAAATAGGTTAATTAAGCCCTCATTTTGATGTGAACCTATAGGAGGCTTCCAACGAGGGATAGGTGGTTTCTTTTGGACTATCTGTAGGCATGAATTTTGATAGTAGAAGGTTTCATTATGAGAGAATTAAGTAGAGTAGTGGAAAGAAGAGTGGCCATGGGGAAGGATTGGTTACATAGTATATTACTCGAGTGATTTGTCACTAGTGTGTTAGGTCAGGTCACATTCATAGATATTTTCCTTGACCACCGTTAGAGTGCTGATCCAATTGCTGGATGTGGTACCTACAAAGGTTCATCAAGAACCCTTGATATATGGGTGATTATGTAGTTACTAGGTATAATTAGAGAGTTTTAAGGGGATATTCTACTCTGTATCTATCTGGAATATGTAGTTCTACTGGTTATAAAAGTAGAGGTAGTTGATGAGGTTATCCTGGGAAAGAGAGACTGTATTAGTAGAGTGGTGAACCTCAGGGGACATAGACTATGTCCTAGGGAAGAGTGATAGGATAGTTTCTTATCACTCAGCATAAATTGGTGATATTGTGGCTAGAATGTCGAAAGATATAGGTACTATAATTGTATTTTATACACTATCTGGTGCCTTATTTGATACTAGTGCCTCTCATTATTTTATATATTACCATCTTGTGAATGGTTTGATCCTGTAAGTGTAATTCATGACTATTGTTATGATGATAGAGACAACTTTTTTTGTACATTTGAAAAACATCTGTTTAGTCAAGGGGTTTTCTTTTGAGGTTGTGGAGAATCATTTTAGTTGGGATCTTTACATCCATGAAAAATTATGCTATGTCCTAGTTATGGGTATAGAATAATTAGTATCATATGGAGCCCACATTTATTGTTACAGCAAGAAAGTGATTTTTACATCTATATAGGATGAAAAATATATCCACCATGGTGAGTGGGATATACAGGTAGGCTAAGCAAAGAAATTTTATTAGCAACTAGGGGAGCTCACAAACTAGGTTTCTAGTATGTTGTTGGATGATGGAGGTGCTAAGAATGATGTCTTTCCTCCAATATTGGATTAGTTTCAGGATGTACTTCCTAAAGAATTCATAGGGCTTCCACCTAAGTGATATTTAAAATTTACAATTGAGCTGATACTGAGGGTAGATCCAATTTCTATTCCACCATACATAGTGCCACCAATAGATCTTCAAGAGATAAAGACTCAACTGAAAGATTTGATGTATAATGAATTAATTCATTTTAGTATGTTTCCTTTGGGTTAACTGATATTGTTTTCTAATAATTATAATAGGACTCTACGCTTATGTGTTGATTAATGAAAGTTGAACCCGATAACAGTGAAGAAATGGAATCCTTTTCTGTATATCAAACAACTTTTTGACTAGTTGAGGGGATCTTTTGTATTCTCCAAGATTGATTGATATCATGATATATTCAGTTGAGATTTAATCCTTATGATATTCATTATAATGTTTTCAAAAGAGTGTAATGCTTTTATGAGTTATTCGTAATGTAATTTGGGATGAAGAACACACTTGAAGTGTTTATGGCCTTGATAAATAGAATATTCCACCTGTACATGGACCAATTTTTTGTTTTATATGTGTATTATATGTTGGTGTACTAAAAGACTCATGAATATCATACCCAACATCTTGAAATCATCTTGATTACACTGAAAGACCATCAACTATATTCCATGATTTCTAAGTGTCATTTTTTTGATTTATAATGTACACTTTTTTGGTCACAACACCTTAGAGGAAGGTGTATCGATGGACCTTGAGGAAGTTCGGACATTGGTTTCTCAGGAAAATCCTATGATATTTTTAGATATCCAAAGTTTTATAGTGATCAGGGCCTATTATAGGAGGTTCATTTGGGAATTTTCTCATTTGGTATCACCACTTTCATGCTTTACCAAGAAGTGAGTAATTTTTGAATGGCCAGGATCACATGACAATGCCTTCCAGGATTTTAAGTAGTACTTGAAAACAACACCAATCTTGATCCTACCTAATCCAAGGTATGAGTATATGGTATGTTGTCATGGTTCTGGGATCAATCGAATAGTAGTTTTGATATAGAGAGATTGATTTGTGACATATAGGTCACAGAAATTGAGGCCACATGAATAGAACATCCCTATTCATGATATTAAATTAGCTATAGTGGTTTATGATCTGAAGTATTATCAGCATTATCTATTGGGTGAAACTTTTTCTATGTATACAGACTATAAAATCTTAACATATACCATTTCATAGTGATATTTTAATCTCTATTAGTGGAGGTGGGTTGAGTATATTTCGTGTTTTTGATTTTTATATAGCATATTATTCTACAAAGGGAAATTGTGTTACTGACATTTAAAGAAGGAAAAGTAAAAATCACGTTGTTTAGGAGTCTATGGTTGAGTGTAAAATGAAACATTTCCTGGATAAACAGTATGTGGTGGCTCAGGAGGGTCATAAGAAGATTAATCTTGCATCGGTTTTTAGAGATTTGTCACTTTTGACCAAAATTAGTTATAGGAAGTATGAGGGTCCAAAAGTTTTGTCCTTGAAGGAAATCTTTGAAGGTGGGAATCCCTTTAGATTAGACTATAGATGAGGATGACATCATCTATGTTTGGAAACATGTTTTTGTACCTAAGAGAATATGGGATGATATGATGCGTAAGTTTCATGCCTCAATGTTTTTGGAGAATCTAGGTGTGACTAAAATGTATCATTAACTATGATGAGAGTTTTGGTGGTCAGGCATGAAGAAGAAGATTACAGGTTCCATGACATGATGTTATGCCTATTAATATATGAAGGATAAGCATGAATGACTTGGTGGTTTAATATAGTTGTTTCCCATTAGGGAATGGTAGTGGTATGACATTACCATGGACCTTGTGGTGGGTCTCCTGATGAAGCATCAAAATAATTACACTATTTGGGTTGTTGTGGACTGGCTGAAGAAATTAGCACATTTCATACCTCTTCAGGAGACATTATTAGTGGATCAGTTGAGAGACTTATACATTCAAGAGATAGTCCGTCTATATAGGGTTCCATGGAGTATTGTTTTAGACTCTAACTCATGATTTACTTTTGGCTTCTGGTAGGTCTTACAAAAGGATATTTTTATAAAGGATTTATTGAGTATGAAATTCCACCCATGGACAATTGGGCATTCTGGATTTACTATATAGGTGCTTGAGGGTGTTATTTAAGCTTCTGTTGTATAATATTTTGGGTCTTAGTAGAATCACTTATTATTTTGGGAGATTTCTTACAACAACAATTATTAGTTCATTATTCATAAGGAATCATATGAAGTTCATTATGGTTTTCCACGAAGATCACTCAATGATGCATGAAGGAATGTGTGTCAAAGTTCTTGGGACCGAGTCACATGCAAGAGACGTCATAACTGGAATGAATAATTCAAAAATGTATGCCTATAGATCACTATACACATATGATGTATGATAATATATTTAGATAACCCCTTGAGTTTATAGTGGTTGATTTTTTATTCCTTCAGGTGTCGAATAGATTGGTTCATCATAGGATTCAGAGACAAGGCAACTTGGTGCCCATGTTTGTTAGAGCTTTCAGGCTGTGGAGATAATAAAACCGATTTTATACTAATTTGATCTTCTAAAGAGGTACAGTTCTATGCATGACATTTTTCATGTGTCACATCTTGGGTGGAATCACCCCAACACTTCTCATGTGATCGATGTGGATGATGTTGAGCTTGAGACTAATGTTTACTTTAAAGAGGATATGATATGTTTTCAGTATTATAGTGAGAATGTGTCACTGGGAATGACCACACCAATATTTCATGTATTGTGGAAACATGGGAATGTTCAGGAGGAAACATGGGAGAGAGAAGTGTATATGCGAGATCAGTGGCCTGATATTTTTACCTCAGAATCTTAGAGATGCTTGGGTGTACATATCGAGTATGAGATATTATAATGTGGGGATATTGTAAGATACAAACCATTTTTGGGGATTTCTTAAGCATTATTATAGGTACACTTTTTTCTAGTTCATAGTATATCTTCTTTGGAATTTATATTGGGAGTTTTTGGGTGAAATTTGGATGTTTTTAGAGGGTTTTGGGAAGTGTAAGGTTGGCACACAGTTTTCCCAGACCATCCCCTTTGGCCCTGAAAATTGTAAAACCCCAGAAAGAGGGGAATTTCATGGTAGGTTCACTATTAGAGGAAACTGTGCACCCCCAATAGGAAACTATTTTCATAAAAATCAAACCCCGTAAATAATCATTATAAAAAATCCATGTACCAAAATCTTTTATCCACAAACCCCTTATCTTAACAAAAAAACCATTTCCCGCATTTTTGGAGGTTCAGAGATGGTTTTCATGGCCTTTAAACCTATGTTCTTGATAATTTGAAGACCAGATTGAAGATCTGCACCTCTCCCGATAATAGATTCTCATTTAATTTTTTTACTCCCTTTTTAATGTCCTTCTCTAATCCATTGATGGGATATTTTCTCCTCTTTGTGATGGATCTTGTTATTTTTTTCTGTTGTCTTCATATATTTGATCTTGGATCTATGTTATATATCCAGATATCATTCTTTTTTGCGATCTTAATTATTCGGCTTCAATTGGGGATTTTCATTGGCAAGTGTTTTTTCTCAATATTGAGGTAAGTGGCCTAAATAAAAAATCCCATGGTCTTGATTTAATTAGATGTATGTAATTTTGAAATTTTAATTGACATTATTATAAAATTTAATTGTTGATTGAATTGATTTAATTTAACTTCAATGAAATAATTTTTGGGTTCATTTGGGGAAATTGGAATTTTTGGAATTAGAGTAATTATTTGGTTAATTAATTAATGAAATGTTGTTATTGCGGAATCAATGGGAAATTGGGATTTTGTAATTATTAAAATAGTCTTATATGAATAAATTGACATTGTGGATTATAAAATTGTTGATTTGACCTAAATTTGTTAATGGGTTATATGAATTGAATACTTCAAAATGGTTTAATGGTGAATTGGTTGTATTATTTCACGTGATTAAAGTGTTGAATCATGATTTTTTGTGATAAATTGTGATGATATATCATGATGTGAAATGTAGGTGAACGGGTTAATGATGATTAAAAGGTGTAAATATGATATATGTGATTTTTGTGAATGATTGATAAACATGTGTAAAATGTGGACTAACTCTTCAAAACCCCATAGTGATAAACTAATATACATGTGCGTGACATATAATTATGATTAAATATCCCATAGTGATAATGAGTGTGGTATATGGACTTCTACATCAAAATACCCCTTTTTTACGGTTTTATGAAATAGTTTTGGGACAAATACTACTGCTTCAAATACCAATGAGGTGCTAAAAAAGTTGGCAGTGTGCTAATATTCCAATTGGCTATAATATTAATTCAAATTAATTGATAATTGATAACCATGATATCACAGTAAATGTTAAAATATAAATCACTTTTATATTTGGTCATAAAATTATGTCGTCACTGTAAAAGTTATATTATGATGGTTAAGGTAAACATGGATTTAAAATAGATTGACAAAATGAAAAAGATTAAAATAAAATAAAAACTTTCCCAAATGTGATGGGTTATGTTTATTTAAACCCTATAACATCTTATATTGTAATTTGAGGTTCGTTGGTTCCAATTGAAATGATTATGATGTTTATATTATTTAATATTTTAATAAAATACTAGAGTATCATTTACCTCCCTTAAAAAATATACCAAATCTCCCCTCTTTTCCACACATCATGATCCATATATCTGGGAAAATAAATTCAATAATAAATTCATATATTCCTTATTGACTTTTAATATCGTCTGGTTTGGCCAAAAGACCATCATTTAAAAGCTTAACATATAATCCAAGGGAGGTTTCTTAGTGTAGTGGTATAAATATTAATTGTGTACATTATGTTTTAGTTCTTCATATAATTCCTCTAAATATATTATAACCATCATAAAATATTTAATCAATTATCATTAATATAATAATATATTATTATGATTAAGAGATGTTGTTCAGAGTGAGTAACTCAAGAGGTGGGTAAATTTAGTTCTCAATAAAATATGTTGTTAAAAAATTAAGTTAAAATAAAATCCCCTTAATAATAAAAACTTTCCAATTAAGGATAATAGCATATAGATATAAGATATTTCTTTTTAAAAGATTTTTCAATTACAGATTATGTCTTAGTTAAAATAATTTTTAGGATTACCTAAAATTTTTAAATCAATTTACTTATAAAAAAATTGTAAAAACACCATTTAATATTAATTATCAAAATAATAGTTTTTTGTAGATTAAAAACAATATAAGAACAGATAATTAACCAAAACACAATAACACATCAGAATAAACAGGAGGTTCAGTCTCAATATGAGACTTAATCCCGTCCACATAGAAATCACCTTCTGCCAAGAAGATTATAATACTCATCAAAAAAATTCACAACCTATATCTATTAAGTATACAATAGATACAATCTGCCCAAGCTAAATATCATCTTCCGTAGTTATTCTTTGGAATTAAAGATAACACAATCCGCACAATGACCTCTTCCACAAACATTATTGTAAAATTGATGTTAATTAATGAGAGCATATTAAGTATTCTCTAGTAAGGTGCATGAGATGGGGAATTTTAAATAATAGAGTAATAGCACAATAATCAAAATACAAACAATAAACAACAAGAGTAATAATGAATATAATAATTATCATTCTTGTATACTCAAAATGTTCAATGTCCTCAGATCAGTGTTGTTGTGGAGTTTGAGTTTTGATCTTGAAAATTGTTGAATAACATAGGATCATAGAAATATACAAGAATGTTCTAGTTGATCTATGTCTCCATCTCAATCAATCTCTATATTGGATTCTGTGGCTCTATTTTATTTATCTTCATTGTAGACAAATCAATGATATTATATGGATTTATGGTTTTGATTGAAAAATATTATGCATGTTGTTTAGTCAGTAATAATTTTATATTTCATATATATTGAGTACATAGAGAGATAGAGAATCCCTTTATGTATATATAGAAGAATCAGTTAGAGAATAAGCACAATACTCATATTGGATTTGAATATGTCATGAAGACTTGGTCAAATAATCATTTAATAGATAATAGTTGTTGAGTCATTCACAACAAAGTCCCCGAACAATAATGGGGGAAAGAAGTTGGAGGTAACTTGAAATCTGGAGGTATCATAATATAGCGGTACCTCCGGCTGACGGTGACTCAAATTCTGGTAGTGACTAAGATTCTGATGGTAACAGGCCTAATGTTAGCTTTCCCTAATAGTGACTCCTTCTTTGTGGTGACTCTCCTCTATAGGAGCTCTTTTCTGATGGTAGAATGTTCTGGAAGTGACTCTCACCTAATAGTGACTCACCATAACACTTATCCAAATTATGAGAAAAGTAGTCTTACCATATAAAATTCTATTATAAAACATCCAGATCATTCGTATTAAAATAATAATAGTTTCAGATCACTAAAATAAGAGAGTGTCAAACATACTCCACACAATGAGGTGAGAACATTCACCTCCTTTAATGATAAAAAATAAATGTAATTTTATAATACATGTACTAAATAATTAATCATAAATAAAAATATATGTATATAAGTTAAATATAGTCTAATTATCATTCTAAAATAGATATGTGTGGTATAAACAGATTAAATAAAAAATATCATAATATTCTTGTAATAAAATAAATACCCATTTTATCTCCCCATTTTATATTATCAAAAAGAAAAGATAAATAAAATTAAAATATTATGAAAATTAGAATAACACTAAGATATTGGATTTAAAATTAGCTAAAAATATTTTGATTATAGAAATATAACAAAAAACATTAAAAAGATACGACCCTATCAAAAGACTACATGCAATCAGAGGATGGTGGATGATCAGCCTTTTCTTTCACTTTGTCTTTGTCTATATCTTAATAGGAGATAATAGTAGTGAATGTTTGAGAATAGGTGGTAATGTAAGGGATTTTTGTTATAGGAAGAGTAGATTCAAGAATAAGAACTGGTCTTAAGTGTATGATTTCATTCGCTGGTGATTAACTCCTAGGATGAAATGGTGGAAATAAAAGACTATCAGAGTAATTAATCACTATAGGATGGTATCTAACTGGCTATGTGGTTGTAGTTGAAAGAAAGTTTTTCATAGAAATTTCATCTATTGAAATAACAGTTGTACTATGGACATGTAAGAAGGGTTTCATGATATTTATAAAATCCACAATTATATTACTTCTCCATTCCATAGAACTTAATAAATCCTTTTTATCTTCCATGAATCTCTACAAAACAAGTGTGAGAACCTTAATATGACTCACTTGTTCATTGAAAGCCCTTGTCACTGGTGGCAACCTAAACTTCTTTTTCCCAGAAATTTGACGTTATCAGACATATAATGATTAGTATAAATCATTTATATAAATATATGATCATTTCTTGATGATGTACTTATCAGTCTTAAGATTAGTGGCATACTCCCTTATCATTTTATATACGCGCTCTCTATGAAAATGTATCTACCTAGTTTGTCCCTCATGAGTGGTCACACCACCCAAAGAATTCATGATCTCTTATCTAATAATATTTTTGAGTATATATCTATTAATTTGTAATGGAGTAGGAGGTTGCATAGATGATGTAGAGGCAGCAGCAGTTATGCTTTCCAACTTCTAGGAAAAAGAATTCAAACCTTCTGAAAAATATGTTTTCAAAACCTCTACTGAACCTTTAAAAATTTATACTACTATTGAAAATCATCTATTCTTCACATCAAGATCTTGAATATGAAATATTACTCTGGGTTGTAAATTAGATATAAATCACTCATCCAAATATTGAGTGTTTTCTTCAATGAGTCTATAAACTAAAGAGAGTTGAGAGTTGAAGACATTTTTAAAATCAGAAACTAAATTCCTTCTCAAGGATTACAAATCAGAATTTTCATTTAATTGAAAAGATTATAAATCATCTTGTTTCACAACATAAGGATTTATAATAGATTGAGTAGAAAGATATCCTCTTTTATCATGACTTAATTTAGCGTCAAATGATCTATATGTTTCTATGGGGCCAAAACGTTGATACTCCCCAGCTTGATCAATTTGATCAACTAACGATCCTTCTCCTCTGACAATATTTTCATGCTCATCATCTGAATCAATATAATCCAAACTAATCCTAAAAAATCCACTATACCATTCACATTCATCAAAATAACTAATTTAGGTCTTATATAAGTAAGAATATTAGAATCTTTGGGTACTTGAGAGGATTTACCAACTTCAGATATAGAAGGGGAAGCTGTATGAGCTGTCTATGTACTCTGCTGGTTCTAATTTTGTCATTTGTTCTAAATGATCAATGAGATTGGGATTCTTCTCCCCTCACTAGCTGCTTCCACATATTCTAGAGTTACATGAGTTAAATCAACCATCTTGTTATATTTACATTGATTATCATATCTTTCATAACTTGATACCACTGGTGATAACGAATAAATTTGAACCATCACATGATCATAATCAACAAGATCATATTTATTAATATCACTACCATCATTATGATAATTTACATGATCATATCCATGACAATACCCATCAATATTATCCTCATTATCTTTACATTAATTTCCATATAAGTTTTCATGATCCATATATTTATATTCTTCATTAGAAGTATTTTTATCACTTTTATTCTCATTACCACTATTTTCACTTAAAGTTTTAGAGGAATATGTTTTAAACTGATCCTCTCTAGATTACTCAGTTTCATCATCATCATTATCATCTAAAATATATTCTCAAGTAGACAAAGAATATGGTGGACTGATAGGTATAACAGAGACTTTAGGAAGAGATTTAGGAATCTCCAGATCACTCCCCTCTTCCAATGAATAATCTTACGCTTCTTATTCTTCCATTACATTCTAAACTTTTAGAAATTCTTCATCACTAGGGTAATCAACTAACTCTTCTGTTTAAAGACCAGTATCCACCATGTCCTTGGGTCTAGTTGGATGATCAATGGGGTTGAATTCATTGTACATTTTTTCATTATCTCTTACTCAGCAATTCTTCCAAAGATTCATGCAAACTTTAACCCCTTTATAAATTATCTATGATAAGAAAAAACCACCAAACTTATCTTCAACACCATCTCCTTCACTCAAAAATCCCTTAGCATATAATATGGAATAAATCATCATAGTATATTTTAAAAAGTTCTATCTTGAGATCTTCTTTCAAATATCATACTTATGAATCATCAAAAATCTACATGGATTGATCTTTTCCCCTTATTTTATAATAAACAACAAGTGAACATATTGATATCATATAGTATTGAAATATCCTTTTTTAAGACACAAAACATGTTGTACAAACATGAATAATAGATTACATTCACCATCATGTTCTTCATTTGTAGGTCTCCTTAGGGTACCATCTCTAGACAACTATAGGAGTGCCTCTTAGTATTTGAATATATTACTATCACTAGGAATAATTCCATGAAAATTCTCATATACCCATTTTATGGGGCGATTTTAAACACTTTTCCCATTCCTTTAAAGAGAAAGAAATATCTTCTCCATTAATGTTATTTCTTATCATATTAACATTCTTTCTAAAAACCAACTCAGTATTATGATAAAAATCATATAATAAACTTGGATAATGTAGAAAATGATTTCATATAAACCATTTCATCCATTTATGATTTTCTATAACATTTAATACTAGTGTATTCCTAGATGGGACCCACTACTCATTTATTTCCTTTTCTTCTTCAAAAAACTCTTTTCTAGATGCGGGTCTCGTGAAATTATATCCAAACTGCAATAATATACATTACATTTCTTCAATTTCTTCATTTCATCAAAATCTGACTTTGATACTCACTTCACATGAGTCATTGGGATTAGTTGAAGGCTTAGCATGAATAAGGGAGAAAGGGAAGATAATATTTCAGAGAGGAAGGAAAAGGTTTGGGATTTCAAGGGTTTAAGGGGTAGTGAATCAATTTGATTTAGCCCATTATATTTATCATTTAGGGATTCCAAATAAAAAATAATACTAAATTGAAGAAAATTAGGAACACAATATAAATTGTAATAAAAAAATGGAAACAAAAAAAGGTATGGAGACTGATTAAACGGTGACTCATCAATGGTGACTCATCAACGGTGACTCATAAGTGGTCACTCAACAATGATGAATCATCAATGGTGGGTTATGAATGGTCACTTGCCAACAATTAATTATCAATGGAGACTTATAAATAGTGGCTCATAAATGATGGCTCATTAATAGTGAATTATCGATGGTGACTTGACAATGATGACTTATCAATGGTGACACGTCAATAGCGACTCGTCAATAGTGACCCATAAATGGTGACTCATCAATGGTAACATTCCAAAGGTGACTTAGCAATGGTGAATTATCCATAGTGCCTTATTCATCTAAATAATATCATTACTAGTTCATTTTTGATGTAGTTTAATCTCTCAGAATTAAAAGGCATTGTGAAGATATCATAAAGATGAAATTCATTTCTAATAAATTCTACAGTTATATCACCTTTTTGATTCTGATATCTCAAAAAGTGATGTCTTATATCAATGTTCTCTATTTTAGAATGTGATACTAAATTTATGTAATTGTTTCTGTTATCACAATTTATAGGCATGTGTCTAAATTGGTATTAAAAGTCTTGTAAAGTTTGTTTCATCCACAACATTTGTGCAGAACATCTTCCTGCCACTATGTATTCATATTCAGTAGTGGATAGTGCAACAAAATTTTGTTTCTTACTACAACATGATACTATATATTTTCGTAAGAGATAACATGTTCTTGATGTTCATTTTCTATCTAAATTAAACCCACCAAAATCAGAATCTGAATGACTTACTAAATTAAAATCATGTCCTCTTAGATAGAAAAATCCTAAATTGGTTGTATATTTGAGGTATTTAAAAATTAATTTGATAGATAATAAGTTGGACTCTTTTGGAATAGCTTGAAAGTGAGAACACATACACATAATAAAAAAATATTGGGCTGACTAGAAGATAACTATAAAATAATTCCAATCATACCTATATAAATAGTTTGATCTAATGATTTCCTAGTTTCATTATGATCTTGTTTATAAGTGGTACTCATGTGAGTATCGCTACTTTTAGTGCTATCTAATAAAAAAAAATTAAAATTTCTTTAGTATATTTACTTTGATGTCAGATAATTCCTTATTTATTTTGAAAAAACAAAAATCCAATAATGAATTTGTGTTCACCCCTTAAACTCATTTAAAATTTATTTTTCATTAGTTTTGAAAAATAAGTACATAGGTAGTCTTTAGTAGATCCAAAAATAATATCATCTACATATATTTTTAGTATTAAAACAACTTTTAAAATTATTTTTATAAAAAGTGTTAGATAATATATACCTATATAAAACATTTTTGGAAGAAGAAAAAATTAATCCTATCATAACATGATCTTGGATATTGTTTTAAACCATAAGATGATTTTTTTAGTTTAAAAGCACAATTTGGAAAATGTGTATATTCAAATCCATAGGGTGTTTTCAAAAAAACATTCTCATTTATAAATACATATAATAATTCACTTTTAACACCCATTTCATATAGTTCAAAATACAAATTTTTTGTACAGAAGAGTAGTATCCTAATGGATTCTTGTCTAGATATAGGTGCAGATTTTTATTCCTAATCAATACCTTATTCTTGATTTTAACATTGGTAAACTAATCATGCATTATTTCTTAATACAGTTCTTGACTCATAAACCTTATTTCTTAACATCCTTTTAGTTCCAATAGTTTTGGTTTCTTTAATTCTATCAAAAATTTTCCAAATGTTGCTACCCATAATTTATCATTGATGGTGTCATTTACTTTCATCAATTAAAGCTATGACAAGAATTCTTGGTCTTCAATTTTATTTAAAAGTGAAGCTCTTGTTTTTATACCTCAATCTAGATTTCCTATAATAGTTTCTAAAATCATGTTTCTATGAGTCCTAATATGTCTTTGAAAAGAGGGGTTGGTTGTCTTAAGATCTTCATCAGGTTCAAGTTCTAGCTGTTCATTGGGTGGACTTCCTACTAGTTTTATAGAATATTAAGAAGGCTTAGAATTCAGATTTAGAGTGGAAAGATCGTCCTCAAGGTTCTCTAAGATTTTCCTTGGTTCATTGGGGTCAGTTTCAAAAAATTTAACGTGAACATGCTCTTCCATTATGTTGGTTCTCTTGTGAAACACTCTAAAAGATTTTCTTGATGTTGAATATTCAAGGAAAATTCCTTCATTGTTTTTGGAAGAAAATTTATCCAAATTATCATTTTTATTTAGAATAAAGAATTTACAACCTAAATCATTGAAATAATTATCCTTTGGATTTATATTATTCCATAACTAAAAAAGTATTCCTTTAAAGAAAAGAAAAATTAATAATCTATTTATAGTAGAATAGGTTGCATTAACATCCTCTTCCAAAAAGTAGGCAGGATGTTCATACACATATATAATTGTCTATCCTATCTATTTAGGTGTTATATTTCTTCTTTCTACCACACCATTTTTTGTGGTGTCCTTGGAGCATAACATTTTTAATTATAACCATTTTCATAACAAAATGATTCAAATTATTAATTTTAAAAATCTCGACCATGATTGATTATTATGGTCTTAATCCTAAGTCCACTAAGATTTTCTATATATTTTTCATACTTAATAATGTAAGAATAAGATTCTCTTTGGTCACGATCCATCCCCCAGGGCCCATGCTGTGACTACCCCAAGCCCACATTCCATAGTCCTGGGGTTGGCGACAAGCACCAAAAGGCATATCCCTATAACGGGGAGGTATTTCCTTTAAACCTATATAAACACACCATCCATGAAAACACAATGGAGTAACCATGAAGTAAAAAGCTGTAGTAAAAAGTGTACTGAAAGTAAAGGGGGTCTTGAATACAATCCCAACTGAAAAGTATAAGTACAACTAAAAAGTGAAAACAACTCCTGGTTCAGCCACCAAGGATCATACCAGAAGGGTAGGTACAGATCATCCCCATCGCACTCCACATCATCACATCTACTTCGTGTACCACCTGGTCCTAGCTCCCTCAAGTCTTAGCCGGGCTTCTCGTTATCTGCACAAGACACAACAAGGTGGGGGTGAACCCGTGTAGGGGTGAGTATAACAATACTCAGTTGGGACCCCGAGACCCACAACGGTCTCCTAGACTTCCACAAAGTAAATACCACAAATCAAGACATCATTCATTAAAAAAAAGAAGTAATCAACTCTACTTAGGAAGATTCCCATACATATACCAGAAGTTATCAAATATACTCGTCTCATTTGTAAAGAAATATAAGGATCAAACTTTTAATCCATTTGCACAACTGATCCATAAGGGAAGAGTACCACAAAGGAAACACCAAGAATTTAACACCACAAAGGTAAATGGAACACAAAGGTAACATCACGAAGGTAACAACACGAAGGTAAAATTACCACAGAGGTAACACTACAAAGGTAACACTATGAAGGTAAAATTAACACAAAGATAACACCATGATGGTAAAAGTACCACATAGGTAACACCATGAAGGTAACACCCTAAAGGTAAAAGTACCACAAAGGTAAATACTTAGCTCACACCGGGTATAACTTAAGTACAAAAGTACAGATGATTAGACGTATCACTGGATCATCTTTTTATGTTGAGAGGATCTACTACTGACCCACATAGGATTGGTAGACGATGTCCCAAAATGTATATATAGGTGCTAACCCACACAACATCGATAGATGCTGACCCACACAAGATTTCTATGTGCTGACCCACACAGGATCGATAGATGCTGACCCACAAAGGATCACTACATGCTAACCCACACAAGATTGATGTTCTTTCTTCATGTGACAACTAGCCACTAGGTTCTCACCCTAAACACTACTAATTCTGGTAGGATCCACTCTTCAAGCCATTGGACATACCTTAAACATCGCGGAGTTCCATGAAGAATTATCCCAAAATACTTCCCCATTATAGGTGTCCCAACGTGGTAGATGACATGTCAATCAGACGGCCGGTCTGTAAGATATGAGCACCTTTGTAAAAAAGGCCTGGTTGGATTCAAGCATGATCAAAACCCGGTCACATTTAGAAATCATTCAAAAATCACTTAGAGTATCTCTAAAGGACTATCTTGTCACAAGGGTCTTTATGCCACAGAAGACTCATTGATTAGTTTCCCTATCTGTTAGTTATACCCCTTTTCATGAAACGAGGTTGACCGCTCCTCGGTACGGCTTGGCTCGACATGGACCCTCAGAATATTCCCATGGGATAATTTCCCAAATGGGGTCCCAACACAACTAACAACATGTCAATCAAATGCCTTGTTTTTCAGTTATAGTCATTTCTTTATTCGTGTACCGGTTGGGTCTGCTCCAGGTCCGACTCGGTCAGACCGGCCTGACGCAATGGGTCTTGGGGTCTACCTGACCCCGCTCGGGTATGACCCCTTTGGAGTTGGCCTTGTTCACTAGGACCAGTACTTTGTAGTCAGCCTGGCATGTTTGTTGGCTCGGTCCACAGTTTTCCTGGCCCATCGGGTGGTGCTCGGCTCACCCGCACCGGCCTACTGGGCCATAGGTCTATCGCGACCCGATGGTGGGTCCGGTATGCTAGATGGGTATGGAACACATCTGGATCGGTCCACCCAAAGGCGTACCGTGGTTTTATACTGGCCCCACGCTTTCGGGGCCGTTCATCATCCATTGGGGTACTTACCCACTCCATTTAATGATCAATTGTTTGGCCGACTAGGTTTCGTCAACGCGGCATGGCGCGGGCCGCGTCGCACCCTCCTTCCACGACCAGTTTTGATGGTGGTGCCTGTGGGTGCTGAACTTGTCCCGCGCAGCCTGTTCGGCCTGGCCACCATTGACTACAGTGGTGCGCGACTACGTGCCAATTTCCACTTCCTGTGACTGATTGCCGCTGGTCTCCTCTGCCCCCGCATATAGGGTGTGCTAGTGGTTTCTTCCACGGGACACTGGACGCACTCTGGTGGCCCGTTTTTGACGTCGTTTGTGCTTATGGCTCTTCCAGGATACCACTGTTATAGTGTGACCTACTATTTCATGTTTCTGTCATGTTGGAAAACCTTCTTCCAAAGATCAAATCACGAACGAAACAGTAGAGTGTCCATGCCTTGTTCATTTGGCCCGCACCCTCGACATTACATGATAACAAGTGGGAGTGAAATTAAATTCATCAATGAAAATTCAAAAATAAACTCCCTACCTCGAAGAGACCTTCACTGATGACGATCAATGGAACTCCTTCGTCATTGTTGTCAGTTCATGTTTCGGTTGTGCTTGTCACCGCTCACTGAGAGGCGGTCTCATCCTCCACGTGGATGGTATTGTGGTACTTTTCCAGAGCTTCGTCACTTGGTGAATCCATGCCAATACCCCTCCCAAATCTCCATATAAATTGGAGGGGGAAGAGGTGGGTAACGCCATTATGAACTTATGAGAATCATTTAATTAATTGACCACTTAAATTCCCAATGGTTCAGTTATAATAATGGAGAGTCAATCCATTTAATGGCTTGAGATGTCGTCGGTACTGCCAACGATTCTCTTCCGTTAGAGAAAAGAAAAATATAATAACAATAAAATTATTATTTTATTATTCTTTAAAAATTCCAAAAACTTTATTTTTCTCCCGACCAACTGTGGTTGATGTGAAGCTTCACTTAAGCAAATCTCGGTGCTGCATATTCAATGGTGCTCTCAAATTTCAATTCTAATCACTGGTTCAAAAGTTAGAAAATGCAGCCCCCATGTTTACTGAACTTACCTTAAAAAATGTTTATTAAATTACTAACATTCACCCTTGACCTGTACTGGTCGAGGTTAGGATCTGCCTAAGTGAAACACATACATGTGAACTCAACGTTACTCTCAGATTTTTAATCCAAGTTACCGTTAATAAGTTTGGTATTTTAACAATAAAATTATTTTTACTTAATTATTCTATTTACGTCTAGAAACTAACATCCATAGTGGGCCCACACCGGCCAATGATAGGTTCTACATAAGAAAAGCATACCCTTATGAGTTCATTGGTTGTCTCAGATTTTTAATCTGAGTCACCATTCGTGAGATATAATCATTTGAAAAATAAAATAACATTATTTTATTATTTTATTTATAGTTATGTCATTTTTGGGTTTTCTCATCGGAGGCCTGTGCTGACTAAACATAAGTCACGCCTAGGGTAAACTGCTATCCTGAATGCAATAGTGCCCCCAGATATCTGATCTAGGCACCCGTTTAAGAGTTCTTCCACTTTTTCAAGAAAATCACTCAGCCGCACAAACTTAAAATTAAAAATATTTGGCGGATCATTTAGGGCACTCTGGGGCTCAAAATCATGAACCGTCAGATTTTTCAACCTCAAAATAATTCCATATAATAATAAAATATATGGAAATTCTGGGCCATTAAATTCTCACAACCTTAGGGCTTTATGTCCCCTAAATCCAAAATAAAGTCAAATCAAACAAATGAGGGTACTGAGCATGAATCTGACCCTCCCGATCCCATGTGAACTTTTGGAGGTGCCTATGCTACCACCAAACTTGCACTAGTGGGATAAGACATCCACGAAGGACTCAGTTTGTTTGATCCTCTATCTCCACTGGGAACTCAGTAAATGTTGCCCCATCATCAAAGTCTAACTCACCCTAGTCGATAACGAGTGATGGATCATTCACACATCTCCTCATCCGCGAGACATGGAAAAAATTATGCACCCGGTGCATTTGTAGGGGAAGAGATAGATGGTACACCACCTCGCACACTCTGCTGAGAATCTAGAAAGGTCTGATGAACCTCAAATATTGCTTGCCTCCCTAGCCAAACCTCCACAATCATTGTCAGGGTGAGACCCATAGGAAGACATGGTCTCCCTCTTCAGAATCCAAGGGTATTTGTCTCCTGTCATCATAAGACTTCTACCATATATGTGCAGTCTTCACTTGCTGACAAGTAACGAATCATGATAGAAACTATGCTAGTGCTTTCTTCATCCCTGCCCATCAGTACTGATGTTGGAGGTCCTGGGAAATATTCGCCATTCTAGGAAGTATTTTCAAAGGGGATGTATGGAACTCTCTAAAAACCTCCTCTAGAATCATCACTGGAACCATGGTGCATCCTCTGAAGAGAAAGATATGCTCCCCACCTTCAGAAAATCCTTAAGGAGACCGTCCATAGGATATCTGAGTACGTCGGGCCTCGTAGTCAACATCTCCAAGCTGTGCCTCCCAAACTAGCTGAAGAATTTCTAGGAGTGACAGTCATAGACTGGTGGTATGTTTCTTGGTATTTATATAAAAAGGATATCCACAGTGATACTAGCTTCTCTAAAACATCACTCAGTAGTTGTTGACTAGACCTCATGTTGAGTGTTTCTGCTACCACATTCCCCTTCCGAGGAGTATAGACTATCTAAAAGTTATAGTCCCAGAGGAACTCTAGCCATCATCATTGTCTCAGGTTCTAGTCCTTCTAAAGGTATGATATACCTAAGACTCTTGTGATCGGAGTAAATAGTTAATTGTTCACCCACCAAGTAGTGCCGCCACATCTTTAGTGAAAAGACCACTACTACTAACTCCATGACATGGGTAGTGTAGTTTTTATCGTGCTATCTCAACTGTCATGAGCTGTAGGAAATGACTACCCACTACTACACCAGGAAACAACCTAGTCTATTCCCTGATGCGTCGTAGAAGACTACATACCCAACATCCTCTTCTGGTAACCTCAACATGGGGCACTTGTCAGTCTCTATCTCAGCTCCTGAAAGCTCTACTGAAACTTCAATGTCCATAAGAAAGGCCCCCCTTCTTCTTCATAAATGAAAAGGGTGCCACTACCCTGGAGAAGTCAGGTACAAATCATTGATAGTACCCAGCCAAAGTAGAAGTCCCTATCCCTTCAGGGATTTAGTCTTGGGAACATATTTTGTAATGATGCCCCCACACTCTACCACTACTGTTGGGAACTGAAAACTCAAATTCCTACTACCACAAGGGTATGTCCGAATGACTTAAGAGGAATCAGTTGTACCCTAATATGCAAGATTTTATCTTATGATGCTTGGGATTCCTTTTTCACTGGACCAAGAAAACCCATTCCAACACTATAGATTTACTACATCGTTTTTGCCTAAAATAATCAATCTGAGTATGAACTGTGGATGTCCAGTCCATACCCAAACTAACGTCGTAAGGCCTCGATAATTCCACCTAAGGTTCCAACCGAAACTTTCAACTCAAGGGTCAGATCAAACTATCATCATAAGTATGATTATTGGGTCTCCTCCCAAAGGTATCTATAGACGTAAGGGTCAAGTCATCAGTTTAACTAGAAACTCTAGGTCTTGAACAAGATTTTTGGTAAGAAGGATTGATTGGTACCTATATCTATAAATATGGCAGCTAGTAGTTGACATAGAACGTACCTAGAATCATTATTATAGCCCTTGGGTCACACTCCTAGACCACATACATCTACTCCCTTCTCCTGTCCTCCAACTCCCTGAGCATGGTGGGGACCACATTGGGGTGGTGGTTGTAAAATGTTGAAATGTATACCACCTCATGCTGCTCTCCTAGATCCACTTACACATCTGCTGCCCTATAGATTCACCTATCCCTATCACTTCTTATTCCCGAAACATTTTAACCTCCCAAGTCTCTAAGAATGATATAAGTTTCCAGCTTTCCCACTACTAACATTCACTGGCTGTACTCGCTCATCCAAAGAACATTCAACAAAAATGATTCTCTCTAGCACCCTAACATAAGTAGGAATTCATTGAGGAATAGTGATGGATTATATGTCCCTAACCACATCTCTCTCAGTGGTCTGATCCATGAAGTACTGACCATACTGTATTCATCGAGTACCTGGGATGGTTATTACACCTTTATGAATACTCTACTAAAGTCATGTCATCCTACCGAAGCTGTAGAATCTCTTGGGAAAAATCAAACCTTATCTTTTTTTGGAATGTTACCCCCTACTCTAATGAAGGTTCTCAAGCTTGTCCACAGAAAAGTCTCCACTTCGCAAGATCAGGGTAATCTAAACCCTATCATCGCCATGCTGAGCCACGTAGAATCCTCTCTACTAGGACCACCATATTATCAAATGGTTCCCTATCTAGATGGAACCTCAAACACCTCCCCAAGACTGTCCTTAGAAGCTTGTCATTTGGGCTTTCCTTGGAACATTAGGGGTATCTTATCCTGAAACACATGTAAGGCACTATGCCTACATGTTTCCTCTACTAGTACCGCCAGTTGAAACTGCTGACGAACGAGCAGTGATATAGCTGGCACACTACCCGAAGGAACCATCTCAAGAAAAAGTCCATATACCGAAGCCTCATTAAAATGTGGAACATCCTCATGGTCATGCACTCATAAATACTAGAATCATAGATTACCATCTGATCTATTGGTGTCCCAACTATGCGGAAAACTCTAGCCACAACCTGCAGCTTGTGCTCAATTGCCTGGGGATTTGTCTCTCCTCAAAAACTCAAAGGCCTTTACCATTAGAACCCCTAAAATGCACTCAGTGAGAATGTACGGTCCACTAGTAGCATCAATTGATGATCCATATAGTATCACTCAGTGTTAATCCAAAAATGATCACTAGAATGTTCATCCACATAGGATCACTCGATGGGCCATCATCATTTACTCTCCTGCGAATCCTAGCTGGTTGTCTATGTGGAGACATCCTGATATGAAACAATTGTGCCACAATCCTTAAGTTATACATGGTGAGATGACTCTCAAGAAACCAAGGAAAACATTTCCAGAACAAACGCAATCAGTGTTTTCATGCACCATGTCGGAAATCAGAATTCCGGGTCCTGGTGTATGGATACATCGACCGACGCACCAACACTAGACTCCTTGAACTGGAAACCTATAAAGACCCGAAAATTTCAAGGAATGTTTTTTCTTAATTTTCTATGGAATTTTACAAGAACGCAGTTTCTGACGACGCCTGATTCCGAGGGCCTGTGTGCCCGGAATCATTTTCTGAAATTTAGCTCGGGTACGTTCAGGGAACCAACGAGCGGGTTTTTATAACTTTTGAACCGGTGCTCGGAATTGAAATCCAAGGACACCGATTAACTCGCAATGCCGGTAATTGCTTAAGGGGACCTTTACCGTAGTGGAATTTTCTCGGAAGGAGAAGTTAAAATTTGTGGTTATTTATGAAGTGAATAAAATTGTTGAACATTTTTATTTTTGTATCTAAGTGGCTATATCCTACATGGGGGAGTTGGGGTGGGACACCTAACTACCCATGTGAGGATAATAGTGAGGTGGGGCGCACACGAGCCCCAGCCTTACAACTTCTCATAACTCTCATAACCTTTTCCCCCTCATTAATTTGTAACTCTCAAAGAAACCCCTATTTAACTCTCCCAACATTTATGAGGACCTTCTCTCTCCATCTCTTAACTCTTGCCAACATACACAAATTAATTAATTGAACCTAATAAATTAATTTATTAATTGTTTTGAGTTTTGAAATTTGAAATGTCTTGTGTTAATAAAATATCGAGGGTAGATTTTTATTTTATTTTTCGGAGAGAATTCTTTTAAAGAAGAAGAGAACTTCCTTCTCGATGAAGAACAACATCTTCTTCGACGAAGAACGTCAGTTCCAAGAAGAACGATCGACGTTCCATCTTTTCTCTTCTCCGTAAAAAGTGAGGAGACGCCACATCAGACACACTTTGACGTTGCCTACGAATTATTTCCTCGCGACGTCGTTTTCCGTGATGCCTGACGTGTGACATCTTTTATCAAGTTGGGGAATTTATTTTTTTGTTGTTCTCTTATCCTTTGAGAAAAGAACGACGAGCGCGGATCAACCAATTCCAGGTTGATCTGCGGATCATTCGTTCATGCAGTTTGATGTTGAGGATTTATATTTAATTTTTTCGTGATTATTACCTTGACGAACATCGTGAAATATGACCATTTGCTGTCAATTAACGAGAGGGGTCCAAACCGCACAAACACAGTCAGCCATCCTCCTTATCCATGTGGGTTTCTTTTGTGGATTGAAACGGGAATGTTGTGGTGCCGTCGCACCGCGCGGAAATGTGCAATAAGGAATGTGCCGCACCGTTGCGCCGCTTCGTGAAAAACAAACAAGGGCGTGACGCCATTGCACCGCGTCAGAGAAACCCAAAGACATCTACGGACGGAGTTGGGCCACGGCGAAGGGGCGCGGTGACAACGAGTCACGCCGGAGAACCACGAAGATGGTGAGTTTTGTTAATTGGTGTGCAGATTAATCGGCGGCGAAAAAAAAGTTGCCACAAAGTATTTTTGAAGCTTGCGTAGTAAAGTTAGGGACACGAGATGAACACTGGCTCAGACGGTTTTGAAAACGGACCAGCAGAGCAACTCTGGTGGCCTGCGAAAACACCCGAAGGCGCGGGTCGCCGGGGCGGCGCCGCCGGTGACCAGAGGCGGTGCACGAGCACGCCGCCGGAAGATGGGCGGCGGCAGATCCGCCGCCGGCCTCAATCAGCGGCGAGGGCGGGCCGCGTACCCCCCCCCCCCCCCCCGCTACGCGACTTCGGCTCATCCGCGTTGGCCGAGCCGCGGCTGGCCGGTCGGGCCGGACCGAGCCGGCTGGACCAGGCCGTGCCTAGCCGGGTCGGACCTGGGTCGGGTCGACCTGGTTCGAGCCGACCCAGTGGGGGCCGAGCCGGGTTGCCCCGGGCCCAGACCCCCCGTTTTCAGACCACATTCGGTCAAATGCCCATATCTTGGGCTATGGTCCTCCGATAGACGCACCGTCAGTTGCATACAGATACTTGGAATGAGACTATAGTTTCGGAATATTACACTCAAGGTTTCAGAGAACTTTGGTTTCAGCCGGGTTGGTTCATACACGAAACCAACCGGGCCCTCGGAGCGGAAACAGATATATCATTAGTACCGGAAGTCCGGTTGATGTGCCGTCAACTTTGTGGGAATCATTTTGATGAGGCGAAACTTTTGGCATACTCTGCCCGAGTTTTGGATGCAGTTGGAGTATGGCCAGGTTGGATTGTACCCGAAATCCAACCGGGCCCCTAGAACAGAAAAGCTGATATCTTTCAGACAGGACGTCCGTTTGATGAACCGTCAGTGGCGTTGATGAGCACATTGAGAAACGGTCCTTATGAGTATACCCTATGAGAGTTCGGGGTACAGTTGAGATACGGCTGGGATTGGTACACTTAGGAAACCAACCAGGCCCCTGGGATGAAAAAGCTGGTAACTCATAGACCGGGCGTCCGATTGACGCGCCGTCTGGTGCGTTGAGACCCCTATGCCGAGGCAGTCCTTTGAGATACTTCTTAGTTGGACTTTGAGATACTTGGAGTATCGACTTGTAGCTCATGGAGCGGACCCTCCTAGAGAGAAGCGTGCGGAGTACGGAGATCGTGTAGTCGACAGAGACCTGACGACTGCTTGACCGACTCGACTTGGATTGAGTCGACTAACCCAGTGGATGTAGCACTACTTTGTGAGGTGCAGACCCATGGCGGATGGAGCACTACCTATGTGACAGTGCAGACCCATGGTACTCGTCCGGAGAGTACCTCAGCAGTCTACTAGGGGGTGTGCACTCCTGTGTTTGGGTGTCATACCCCAGCGGGAATCACTACTGTGTTTGGGTGGGTGGCCCGTGGTACTCGATAGGAGGAGTAACTCAGTAGTCTTAGGTTAGTGAGAAGTACCTTGGAGTCGTGACAGGACCACTGTACACTCCTGAGACGGGGCTCTACAGCAGTTACGGTTTCGATAATAAAAATCCTGGTTTGAGCTGAGTCTATGACCTTTGTGATTCCTCATGATAGAGATGGGTTACTTGATAACTTAGGTATATGTATGGGCATATACCTGGTTATTGGTTATCCATTGATTTCATAATCCTTGTGTTTCCTCATGATTGATATGGGTTACTTGATAACTTAGGTATATGTATGGGCATATACCTAAGTAGAGGTTATCTGTTGAGATCTTCTTTGTGGTTATCCTTGTTGGTTTTAGTGAGACCTTGAGGGTCTCGGGGTCCCTACTGTGTATCGCTATACTCCCCCATGCATGGGCTATGCCCGCACTTTGTTGTGTTGGTTGCAGACGATGGGCAGTGCTGATGAAGGTCGAGTGTTCAAGGACTGGACGGTACCCAGAGGTGGACTACATGATGAGACATTACCCGGAGGTGGACTACACGACGAGTCAATATCCGGAGGTGGACTTCATGGGGAGATGACACTCGGAGGTTGTTGACGGGCGAGAGCGTTGTGGAGGCTATTTGTACAGACCCTTCAGGTAGGATCCGTGGTGGACGATCCAGGAGCTGAACCATCTGTCCCAACCCTTCAGGTAGGATCCAAGGAGGATGATACAATAGCTGCTTCTGTCCTTCCAGCTGTTGTCTTTTTCTGTTGTCCTTTGTTCAGTTGTAGTTTTACTTCACTGAGGTTGGATTCTGGCCCATTTACCTTTTATCACTTCTTTTTGTGCTTAGTGTTTTACTTCTGCTTGTACTCTGTGGTGTTTTGTTTACTTTTATAAAGGAAATGCCCTCCCAGTTATCGGGATTTACGCCTTTGGTGCTAGTCTCCAGCCCCTGGCCTATGGAAGGCAGGCTTGGGGTAGTCACGGCACGGTCCACGAGGATGGGTCGTGACAAATTGGTATCAGAGGAGTCAGTTATACCATAGAACTTATAACTCTGATATTATCTTTTTGTGAAGCAATAGTGTTAAGCGCACCGAGTGTGGTCTTCAGTTCAGGGAGTCCAGTGTTGGTGCGGGCGGCCGACGTATCCATACACCAGGACCCTGACAACTGAATTCTGACTTTTTGCACGAAAACACTGATTGCATGTGTGTTTCCAGAAGTTTTATTTAAATATCATCTCAAACCAGGTTAACTCACCTGGTATAATCGTTTGACCATGTCACAATGTTTCTTTCAGGATTTCTTTTCAAGGACGACCAGCTAGAGCCCAGAGCGATGTGCGTACTGACAGCCTGCCGAGCGACGATGCTTCGGTACTGGGACCTCTTACAGTTGAGGCACCAGCAGTACTACCATACGTTGGTCCATTGATGCCACTAGCCCCAGCAGTAGGTGATGCATGCCACTTGAGTGCGCTGCACGAGTTCCAGCACCAGAGGCCACCCAGGTTCTAGGGAGAGACGGACCCGCAGGCGGCTGAGGATTGGCTGGAGGTAGTGGTGAGAGTCTTCTGGGTAGTGGGGACGCCTGAAGACTTCATAGTGATATTTGCTGCCAGACATCTTCAGGCAGCAGTAGGCAGGTGGTGGAGCCACTTGTTCCAGTTTTACGATGGGATGACCATCGCATGGGAAGACTTCGAGACCTTCTTCAGGGTGGAGTTTGTGCCATTATCTCTACACCCTGAGCGTGTTCAGGAGCTTCTGCCTTTGTCGCGTGTAATTCGATTGGCAGCCGAGTCATCCGTGGGTAGTAGACAGATGGTGCAGAGATCTAGGAGGACCAGACCAACAGTTGGGCGATCTTGGGTTTTAGGATCAGTGGTATAGGGTACCTGGGGTGGGGACAGAGTTAGGCGTGCCAGAAACAGACAGTGTTACACGTATGGCGGAAAGGGTCACCTGGCACATGATTGTCCTACTCATCGTACAGTTGATCCGCAAAATTTGGAGGAGCCTCCGAGGCAGTTGAGCTCCGGGAGCAGGTGGACAGGAGTGGAACTAGTGGATACGTCCCTTGTACTTCTACTTCCATGTTGATGTTCTATTTGTGTCTTTGTACTATGATCTGCAATAATAAAAAAACACTTATCTTTGTGATGTTTGCTTTCCTATCCTTTTGTTTGGTTGATATTGTGAGGTCCTGGTTAAAACTATTGACTTGACCCTCACTTTCGAGATTACTACTGGAGGAGACCCAGTGACCTCACACTAATGCCGACAATGTGACTCAGCCCTTGAAGGTGAGAGTGACAGTTGGATCTTTTGGTAGTTACGTCGAGGCCTTACGACGTCATCCATGGAATGAATGCATCATTCACGTCAGGATTGACTATATTAGGCAATTGGAATGGTTCATCTAGAGGATGAGACCAGGTTTCTCTTTTTGGAAAAGGTGAAATTTTAGCAGCTCTTTTAGACCGTAGGCAAAGAAGGTGCAGATCATCCAGGAGCGGATAAAGACTGAATACTGTAGTAAGAAATAGGAAACTGGCACCAGTCTTACAGACTCGAGCGTGTTAAATGTTTTAATAAGAGGAAGATTTAAGGAGAGATGAGTCTGCGAAGCAGCATGCGTTGAGGCAGAGCTAGGTGAGCAGCATGAGGTGGTGTACACCTTAACATGATATAATAACCCGCCTTAGTTATCCCTGCCAGGATGAGGAAGCTGGAGGGCGGAGGAAGAGTGCGGCTACTTGCGGTCATGGAGTGTGACCCAATGTCTCTAAAAATGATTCAAGGGACAGTCTGTGTCCACTACTAGCTGCTGTAGTAACAGACGTCGATATGAATCATTCCTTGCTTTCACAAATCTTGTCCCAGACCTAGAGTTTCTGGTAATCCGTGGACTTGACCCTCACGTCTGGAGATACCTTGGGAGGATACTCGATAATCACACTTATGCTGACGGTGTGGACAGACTCTTGAGGCGAGAGATTCGGTTGGAATCTCTTGGTGGCAGCGTCGAGCCATTACGAAGTTGGTTTGAGTATGGACTGGGCAATCACAGTTCATACCCAAATTGACAGTATTAGGAAATAAGGTTGTGGTTTAACTACAACGTCAAGATGGGTTTCCCTTGGTCGGCGAAAAGGAAACCCCAGGCAGCACAAGATAACTCACGCACGGGAGGGTTTGACCGATCACTCTTGAGTCGGTGAACCTTACCCTCATGGAAGAAGTCATTTTGAGTTTCAGTTCTAACAGGAATTGGAGACCTTTATAGTTCGAGGATGACGATCACGTCCTTATACGTGTATCACCTCGACGAGGTTTACAGAAATGTGGCCAAGGAGGAAAGTTATCTCCAAGGATCAATGGACCTTTCTAGGTCCTCAGCTGGGTAGGCGATGTGGTTTACCGCTTGACCCATCCACCTCAGTTGCACCAGGTGCATGACGTTTTATGAGTATCTCAATTGAGGAGATATGTTCTTGATCCATCACACATCATCGACCTCAGGGAGTTGGACGTCGATGATAGGGAGACATGCACAGAGGTTCCAGTAGGGATCGAGGATTGATATGAGATGATCATACAAGGATGATCGATTCCCCGGGTGCACTTTCATTGACAGTACGAAAACCTCCAGGTGAGCACATGGAAGCGGAAGGCTCAGATGCGTGCTCAATACCATTTTTTTGTGACCCTAGTTTGTGTTGAAGCTTTACGGGGATGTAAATCCATGAGGTGGGAGTAATGTAAAGACCCGGAAATTTCATGGAAAATTTGTTTTTAATTTTCTATGGAATTTTACAAGAATGAAGTTTCTGACGGCGCCTGATTCTGAGGCCCAGTGTGCCCGGAATCATTTTACGAAATTTAGCTCGGGTACGTTCAGTGAACCAACGAGCGGGTTTTTCTAACTTTTGAACTGGTGTTCGGAATTGAAATCTAAGGTCACCAATGAACTCGCAACGTCGGTAATTTCTTAAGGGGACCTTTACCGCAGTTGCGTTTTTTTCGGAAGGAGATGCTAAAGTTTGAGGTTATTTATGAAGTGAATAAAATTGTGGAACAATTTTATTTTTGTATCTAAGTGGCTATATCCTACATGGGGTATTTGGGGTAGGGCTCCTAACTACCCATGTGAGGATAATAGTGATGTGGGTCCAACATGAGCCCCAACCTTAAAACTTTCCATAACTCTCATAACCTTTTCCCCCTCATTAATTTGTAACTCTCAAAGAAACCCCTCTTTAACTCTCCCAACATTTAAGAGGACCTTATATCTCCCTCTCTTAACTCTTGCCAACATACACAAATTAATTAATTGAACCTACTCAATTATTTAATTATGTGTTTTGAGTTTTGAAATTTGAAATGGCTTGTGTTAATAAAATATCGAGGGTAGATTTTTATTTTATTTTTTGGAGAGAATTCTTGTAAAGAAGAAGAGGACATCCTTCTCGACGAAGAATGACATATTCTTCGACGAAGAACGCCGGTTCTGCGAAGAACGATCAACGTGCCATCTTTTATCTTCTCCACAACAAGTGAGGAGATGCCGCATCAGACACACTCAGACATTGCCTACGAATTCTTTCCTCGCGACACCGTTTTCCACGACGCCCGACGTGCGACATCTTTTATCATGTAGGGGAATTTATTTTTTTGGTGTTCTCTTATCCTTTGAGAAAAGAACGACGAGCGCTGATCAACCAATTCCAGGTTGATCCGCGGATCGTTCGTTCATGTGGTTTGATGTTGAGGATTATTATTTAATTTCTTCATGATTATTGCCTTGAAGAACATCGTGGAATATGACAATTTGCTATCAATTAACGAGAGGGGGCCGGACCGCAAAAACACGGCCGACCCTCCTGCTTATCCATGTGGGTTTCTTTTGTGGATTGAAATGGGAATGGTGCAGTGCCGTCGCGCCGTGCAGAAACGTGCGAAATGGAATCCGCAACACCGTCACGCCGCTTCGTGAAAAACAAACAAGGGCGCGATGCCGTCGCGCCGCGTCGGAGAAACCCGAAGACATCCGCGGACGGAGTCGTGCCACGACGATGGGGTGCGGCGCCAAGGCGTCATGCCATAGAACCACGAAGACGGCGTGTTTTGTTAATTGACGTGTGGATTGATGGGTGACGACAAAATGGTGCCACAAAGTATTTTTGAAGCTTGTGCAGTAATGTTCGAGACCTGAGATGAACACCGGCTGAGACGGTTTTGAAAACGGACCACCAGAGCATCTCCGGTGGCCCGCGGAAACACCCGGAGGCGCGGGTCGCTGGTGCGGCGCCGCCGGCGACCGGCGGCGGTGGCCGGAGCCGTCCGGCCACCAGGAGGAGGCGGCGCCCGAGCGCACCGCGGGAAGATTGGTGGCGGCGGATCCGCCGCTATCCCCAATCAGCGGCGAGGGCGGGCCGTGTACCCCCCCCCCCCCCCCCCCCCCCCGCTCCGAGACTTCGGCTTGACTGCGCTAGCCGAGCCGTGACTGGCCGGCCGGGCTGGGCCCAGCCGGGACGGACCCGGGTCGGGTTGACCCGGTTCGGGCCGACCCAGGGGTGGTCGGGCCAGGTCAGCTCGTGCCCAGACCACCCGTTTTCGGACCACTTTCGGTCAAATGCCCATATCTTGGGCTACGGATCTCCGATCAATTCACCGTCAGTTGCATAATGATCCTTGGAAATAGACGGTTGTTTAGGTAAATTACACTCAATGTATCATAGAACTTTGGGTTCGGCCGAGTGGGTTAATACAAGAAACCAATCGGGCCCTCAGAGCATAAACAAATATAACTTTAGCACCGGACTTCCGATTGACGTGCCGTCGACTTTGTTGGAATCCTCTTGATGAGACAGAACATTTGGAATACTCCTACCGAGTTTTGGACACAGTTGGAGTATGGCCGGGTTGGATTGTACCCAAAATCCAACCGGGCCCCTCGAACAGAAAAGCTGATATCTTTCAGACCGGACGTCCATTTGACGAACCGTTAGCGGCGTTGATGATCACGTTGAGAAACAGTCCCTATGAGTATACCCTATGAGAGTTTGGGGTACAGTTGAGATACGCCCAGGATTGGTTCGCTCATGAAACCAACCGAGCCCCTGGGATGAAAAGGCTAGTAACTCACAGACCAGGCGTCCGATTGACGCGCCGTCTGTTGCGTTGACACCCCTATGACGAGGTGGTCCTTTGAGATACTTCTTAGTGAGACTTTGAGATACTTGGAGTATCTACTTGTAGCTCGTGGAGCGGACCCTCCTAGAGACGAGCGTGCAGAGTACGAAGACCGTGTAGCCGACTGAGACCTGACGACTGCTTGACCGACTCGACATTGATTGAGTCGACTAGCCTAGTGGACGGAGCACTACTTTGTGAGGTGAAGACCCATGGAAGATGGAGAACTACCTGTGTGAGAGTCATGTCTTGTGGTACTCGTCCGGAGAGTACCTCATCAGGGTACTAGGGGGTGTGGACTACTATGTTTGGGTGGCATACCCCAGCGGGAAGCAGTACTGTGTTTGGGTGGATGGCCCGCGGTACTCGACAGGAGGAGTACCTCAGCAGTCTTAGGTTAGTGAGCAGTACCTCGAAGTCGTGACAGGACAACTGTACACTCCAGAGACGGGGCTCTTCAGCAGTTACGGTTTTGATAATGAAAATCCTAGTTTGAGCTGAGTCTATGAACTTTGTGTTTCCTCATGATAGAGATGGGTTACTTGATAAAGTAGGTATATTGATGGGCATATACCTGGGTAGTGGTTATCTTTTGATTTCTTAATCCTTGTGTTTCCCCATGATTGAGATGGGTTACATGATAACTTAGTTATATGTATGGGAATATACCTTAGTAGAGGTTATCTGTTGAGATCTTCTTTGTGGTTATCCTTGTTGGTTTTAGTGAGACCTTGAGGGTCTCAGGGTCCCTACTGAGTATCGTTATACTCACCCCTGCACGGGCTATGCTCGCGCCTCGTTGTGTTGGTTTTAGACGATGGGCAGTGCTGACAGAGGCCAATTGTTCAAGGACTGGACGGTTTTCGGAGGTGGAATACACGACGAGTCAGTACTCGGAGGTGGACTACATGACGAGTTAGTATCCAGAGGTGGACTTCACGGTGAGACAACAATCAAAGGAGGTTGACGGGTGATAGCATTGTGGAGGCTATCTGTACCTACCCTTCAGGTAGGATCCGTGGTGGATGATCTAGGAGATGAGCCATCTGTACCTACACTTCAGGTAGGATCCGAGGAGGACGACCCAGGAGCCACTTCTGTCCTTCCAGCTGTTGTCTTTTTTTCTGTTGTACTATCTTCAGTTGTAGTTTTACTTCACTTGGGTTTGTATTCTGGCCCATTTACCTTTCATCACTTCTTTTTGTACTTAGTGTTTTACTTCTGCTTGTACTCTGTGGTGTTTTGTTTAGTTTTATAAAGGCAATTCCTTCCCAGTTATCGGGATTTACACCTTTGGTGCTAGTCGCCAGCCCCTGGCCTTTGGAAGGCGGGCTTGGGGTAGTCACAGCACGGTCCCCGAGGACGGGTCATGAAAAAACGACACTCAAATCACTTAACACCATTTTTTGATTGAACATATTATAGTCCAAGTTCTTCAGTAAAACCGACTCCTCTGATACCACTTTTTCATGACCTGTCCCCCAGGTCCCGTGCTGTGACTTCCCCAAGCCCACTTTCCATAGGATAGGGGTTGGAGACTAGCACCAAAAAAGTCATATCCCTATAATGGGAGGCTTTCCCTTTAAACCTGTATAAACAAACCATCCAAGAACACAATAATGAGTAACCACGAAGTAAACTGCTATAGTAAAAAGTGTACTAAAAGTAATGTGGGGCCGAAATACAAGCCCAAATGATAAGTAAAAGTACAACTGAAAATAAAAAACAACTCATAATTCATCCACCGAGGATCCTATATGGAGGATAGGTGTAGATATTTCCCACATCACAACAGGACAGCCCATCTTCATCGTGTACCACCTAGTCAGGGCTTTCTGAATTCTCATCCCAACTGCTCGATGTCTACACAAGACTCAACATGGTGTGGGTGAAGCCCATGCAAGGGTGAGTATAATAGTACTCAGTAGGGAAACTTAGAACCCTGAAGGTCTCCCAGAGTTCCACAAAAGAAAATACCACAAATAAAAACCTCAATAACAAAACAAAAAGTAGTCATCAAATCTAATTAGGTATATGCCAAAACATATACCTAAGTTACCAAATACACTCATATCATTCCTGACGAAAAATAAGGCTCTAACTTTTAATCCATTCGCACAACTGATCCATGAGGGAAGAGTACCAAAAAGTTATCACCACGAAGGAGACATCACAAAGGTAAAAGTACCACAAAGGTAACACCATGAAGGCAACACCATGATGGTAAAAGTACCACAATGTTAACACCAAAAAGGTAACTCTATGAAGATAAAATTACCACAAAGGAAACACCATGAAGGTAACACCATGAAGTTGAAAGTACCACATAGTTAACACAATGAAGGTAACCCCATGAAGGTAACACCATGAAGGTAAAATTACCATACTGGTAAAGAATCATCTCACAAAAGGTATAACTTGAGTAAAAAAGTATAGATGATTATACGTATCACTGGATCATCTTATTCTATCGAGAGGCTCTGCTGCTGACGAACACAGGATCAGTAGATGATGACCCATACATGATCATTTGGTGTTGACCCTGATATTATTGATAGATGCTGACCCACAAAGTATTGCTACGTGTTGACACATATAGGATCGATGGATGCTGACCCACAAAGGATCACTGCACACTTACCCACATAGGATTGATGTTTTTTCTTCATGTTACAGTCAGCCACAAAATTCCCACACCATGTATGCTTGATTTTGGGAGGATCCTCTCCTCAAGACATCCTTCGTACCTTAACCTTCACAAAGTTCCATGAAGAAGTATTCCAAAAGACTGCCTAGTCATATGGGTCCCAACGTGACAGACGACACATTGATCGGACACCCGGTCTGTAAGATATGAGCACTTTTGTAAAAATTGCCTGGTTGGATTCAAGCCTGATCCAAACCAGGTCATACGTCCAACTCCATAAAAACTCAAATAGTGTATCTCCAAAGGACCTCCTTGTCACAATGGTATTTAGGTCATTGATGCCTCATTGATTAGACTATTGGTCTGTTAGTTACGCTGTTTTCTATGAAACAGGGGTGAGCGCACCTTGGTCCGGCCAGGCTCGGTCAGGCCCACCGGAATATGGCCAATGAACTGCTTCCCAAAAGGGGTCCCAATGCCACTGAAGACACGTTGATCAGATGCCTGATTTTTTAGTTAATGGCCTTTCTTTATTCAGGTACCGGTTGGGTCTGGGCCCTGTCCGAGTGGGTCAGACCGGCCTGACACAATGGGTCCTAGGGTCTACCTAACCACGCTCAGGTCTGGACCACTAGGAGTTGGTCCGGTTCACTGGGTCTAGTATGTCGGGGTTGGACCAACTTGTTCACGGAAACAAGCCATGGTTCGCTCGGCCCATTGAGTGGGGCTCGATCCACCCATGTTCGACCACATGTCTAGCTCGGCCCGCTGGCATGTGTGGCCTGGCCCATAGGATGGTCAGGTCCATTGGGCGGGTATGGCCAACTTGGTCAGCCCGCATTTGGCTCGGTCTACCCGAAGGTGGATCGCTATCTCCCGCTAGCCCCATTCATGCAGGGCCTTTAACTAGCTGGTGGACAGCAGCCCCACCGCATTTAACGGTTGGGCATTTGGCAGATCGGTTTCAGCCAACTCTGCGTGGTGCGGGCTGCATTGCACCCTTCTGTCATGACCGCATTAGGCGGCATCGCCTGCGGGCGATGCCCTTGTCCCACACGGCCAGCTCAGGCCAGCCGCCATAGGCCGTCGCAGAGTGTGACAGCACACCCCTGTCCACCAACCATTGATGATCGCCATGGGTCTTATCCACCCACGACCGGTCTCCGCTGACATGGCACACCGAAGGTTTCTTCCGCGGGTCACTGGATGCGCTCCAGTGGCCTGTTTTTTACGTCATCTGCACCTATTTCTCTTTCGGGATACCACTGTCATTGCGTGACCCACTATTTTTGGTTGTTTTCATATTGGAAAATCATCTCCCAATGTTCACAGTAAGAACAAAGTGGTGGAGGGTCCGATCCTTGTTCGTTTAGCCGATGCCCTTCGCGTTAAATGATAACAGGTGGGAGAGAAATTGAATTCCTCAAAGATAACTTTAAAAATAAACCCCCACTTGGAAGATATATTCACTGATGACGATCAACAGAACTCCTTCGTCGTTGTTGTCGGTTCTTGCTTCGGTGGCGCTCGTCACCGCTCACTGGGAACTGGTCTCATCCTCCAATTGGTTGGCGTCCTGGTACATTGCCCGAGGTTCATCACTTGGTGACGTCATGCCAACACCCCTCACAAAACTCCATATAAATAGGATGTGGAAGAGGTGGGTAACACCATTGGTAACTTATTAGGTTCATTTAATTAATGGACCCCCTAAATTCCCAATAGTGCAATTACAAGAATGGGGAGTTAATCCATTTTATGGATTGGCATGTTGTCATTCCTGCCATGGCCGCTAATCTGTTGGAGAAAAGAAGGATAAAATAACAATAAAATTGTAATTTTATTATTCATTAAAAATTCCAAAAAACTAAATTTTTCTCCTGACCAACTACGGTCAATGTAAAGCTTCCATTAAGTGAATCTCGGTGCTGTGAATTCAACGGTGGTCTCAGATTTCAATTCTGAGCATCGGTTCAAAAGATAGAAAATTTCACCTGCACATTTACTAAACGTACCTTAAAAAAGTTTATTACATTATTAACATTCTCCCTCAACCCGTGTCAGTTGAGGTTTGGCTCTACCTAAGGGAATCACATCCCATCGAACTCAATGGTACTCTCAGATTTTTAATATGCGTTACTATTTAAATGTTATGTGTTTTAACAATAAAATAATTGTTACATAGTTATTTTATTTATATACAAAAACTAACTTCCATAGTTGGCCTGGTCGGCCAATGTTAGGGTCTTCCTAAGGAAAGCATACCCTCACGAGTTTAGTGGTGGTCTCAGATTTATAATCTGAGTCACCGTTCGTGATTTATAATTATTTGAAAAATAAAATAACATTATTAAATTATTTTTATTTATGGTTATTCCATTTTCATGTTTTCTCAACAGAGGCCAGCGCTGACTAAACTTAATTCGTGCCTAGTGTAAAACCGTTATCCTAAATGCAACAGAGCCCTCAGATTTTTTATTCATTCACTCGTTTAATAGTCATTCCACTTTTTCAATATAATCAATCACACATGCTATTTTAAACATAACAATTTTCGATGGATCATTCCGAGAACTTTGGGACTTCGAATTGTGCACCATTAGATTTTCGACCCGGAAATAATTTGATATAATTAAAAAAAATTTACAAAAATTCCAAGACCTTACAACTTCTGTGATCTAGAAAGGATACCCATGTGTATCAATATATTTCATCTATAAGGACATAGAAATAATTTTTCACATTTAAACTAGAAACTCTAAAAGGTCCAAAGCGGTCCATATGAGTAAAATTTAGAGATTTAGAGGTTGAAACATCCTTTTTAGATTTAGTGGAATTTTTTGAGGTTTCCCTTTTTGACAGGGATTAAAAACTCTATCATTTGAGAATTCAATATTTGGTAGATCTCAAACTAACCATTTCCTAGTTTTTTTTCTAAGTGAATGAATATTAAAATGGCCTCGTATCAATTGAAAAATACAATATTATTTGTGAAAGGCACTTAAGAAAGAAATATTTTTCAAATATAATGAATTTAAATCAATAGAATAAATATTATCGTTTTTTTAAAGCTAAAAAAATTGAAACATTTTTATCATAAAAAACGTGATAAGAATTGTTTTCAATTTTTACATAAAATACATCATAAAATAATTGCTAAATTCTTAGAATATTTTATTTTAAACCATCTATAAATAGAACATTAGAAATTAATACTGAACTAGAATTATCGATTTGGCCAATGATGGTGATTTTCCCTTTAACATTGTCACCAAAATTGACATGACTGCCATCATCTTTGATGAAATTATTGAATTTTTAATACTCACCATACAGATGTCTGGAATATACACCATCAAGATATCATAGGCTTATATATGTGGTTATAAAATAGGTTTCCTATGATGTGATTTCCATAAAGCACATATTTTCCCTATCAGACTGATCTTTTTGATTAGTGTCTTAATAACACAATCTACCTTCAGAGGCACTCCATATTTATTTAAAGGCATTTTTGATTCTTATATATTTAACCTCATACTTCTTTTTTTATTTCAATTTTTTGAAATTTAGATTTAATGTGTACCTTCCACTTACATTCGAAACATGTGATTTCCTTTTGAGTATCATTAATTTTCCAATACTTCTTACACTTTCATGTATTATTATAATTTCTAAGGAAATTATATTTCTTGAAGAAGCTGTTTTTACTATATAATTTCATGACTCTTCTAGAAATATTTTCAATCTCTTCATTAGTATCATTAGTACATTCTAATTCACTTGTATTTTCAACATGCACCCTTTATATTTTTTAGAGGTACTAGTCTTGAAGGATACAAATTTTTAATTTTGGTTCATATTGATAAATATATTTATTGACTTTAAGCTCTACCTAAATCATCATTAGATTTACTCTCAATTCAATGATTGGTAATTTATTAACATCATAGGATTTTCTAATTAACATAAGTGTTTCATCCCATCTGTTTGGTAAGTATCTGATAAATCAAATCACATGATCTTTATTTCTCACGTGTATTCCAGGTGAGTGCACGGTATTCTATATTTCATTAAAATTGAGATAGATATCAGAAATAGGTTTACTAGATTTCATTTTAGAAGTTTCATACATTATTTTATACATATGTAGACTTATTTCATTGAAATTTGATGTTCTTTCATGTGAAACAGATAATGTATCACATATTTCAAAATCATATTTCAAGTAGATATTCTATTAAATTTTTCACCACCCAAGGAACAAATTATAGCATTCATATCTTTAAAATTATTATTTTAAGAAACTATTGAATCATAACACCACATAATTACAGAAGTTTTTCATATTTCATATTGATCTTCAATTATAGTCCAAATATCAGAACCCATACTTTATAAATGTATTTCAATTTTGATTTTCCATAGGGAATAATTTTTACCATTAAAATAAGGAGGTATTTTAGTAGAAAATCCTTATTTTCTATTATACATATAGAAATAAAGTTTAGAATTGATAGAAATTTTAGATTTATAGAATAGAACTAAAATCATATTTGATAATTTTGAAAACCATTGATACAAAATGATGGTTAGAGTGAGTAACTCGATAAGGGGGTGAATTGAGTTCCCGATATTTTTTTTGGTAAAATATTATGTTAAAATAAAATCCCCATAATAAAATTAACTTTCCAATTAATTAAAATAGAAGATACATATAAGATCTACCTTTTTAAAAGATTTCTCAAAGAGTGATTATGTCTCAGTTAATATAATCTTTATAATTACCTTATCTTTTGAAACCAATGTACTAAAAAACAAATTTAAACACTAGTTAGGATTAATTATAAAAGTAATGTTTTTTATAAAAATTAAATGAAATATAGGATATTATAAATACAAAAAACACATTAAGACATCATAATTAAGAATTGGTTCAGTATCAAGATGAGACTTAATCCCCTCCACTTGGAAATCACCTATTTCCAAGTATATTATAATAATAATGATAAAAATACAAAATCTAAATCAGGTAAAAAATTAACAGCTATAATCTGACCAGGATAAAGAGCCTCTTCCACAGTTATTTGGAGAAATTGTATTTTTGATATTAGAGTAACAACACACTGCTCCAATGAAAAACAATAAAAAAATAGTAATAAAGAATATAGTAATGATCAGTATGGTATAATCAGAATATTCGAAGTCCTATGATTAATTTTAGTGAGGAGTTAGTGATTTGTTATTGAAAATACTTGGAGAACAGTGGATCATAGTAAATTATGGAAATCGTCTATAAGATCTCTATTAGTATCTCAATCAATATCTGTAATGGATTTTGTTCTTATTTGTCATTTATATTCAAAGTAGATGAATCAGTGAGATTGTACATATTCAATGTTTTGATTGCACAATTCTAAATATTTTTTTTCAATAATTTATAATTTTATATATTGTACATATTGAGTACAGAGATATATATATGGATTATTCATGTATATATAGAAACATCAGTTGGAAAAGACCCAAAATCGTCATAACGGATTTGACTATATCATGATGACTTTGTAAAATAATCCTTGAAAAGAGAAAATACATTGTTCAAATCATGCCAAATTCATAGGATAACAATTATATTAAGAATACGGTGGTGACTCGACATTTGGCAGTATCTTGGATCGGTGGTATCTTAGGCTGGTGGCGACTCAGAGTCTGGTGGTGACTCAGAGTTCGAAAGTAAGAAGCCTGAGGGTTGCTTGTACAAGTAATAACAAGAGTAATAATTACTCATGTTTGGCGGTGACTCACCTTAGTGGAAGCTCTTGGCTGATGGAATCAGGTTTTGGTTTTGACTCTTAGCTAACGATGGCTCACCATAACACTTATCCAAATTATGATAAAAATAGTCTTACCGTAAAAAATGATATCATACAACATATACATCATTAGTATTAAAATAATAATGGTTTTTTATCACTAAAATAATAGAGTGTTTAACATAATCCACACAACCAGGTGACAACATGGGCTAACAAGTTTCCACATATTTTTCTTCTGATAGAAATTGAAAACATCGCTCCTGTGTATTTACGGCTTATCATCTCCATATAGAGGACTAATTAATTTTTCATTAACATTATACATAGATGGTTAAAAATATGTAAATAATGAATATATATGATATTAATTACATAATTTGGTACCTGGAAATATAATATTGAATTTTCATTTAATTAATTTCACTCGTTACAAAATGATAATTTCACTCATGCGTATGTGTGGACAATGATGTCTATGAAGTGATGTGATCCATTTTTCATGTCCAACATTAATGTATTTTTATAATTATGAATAAAATGATTATATATGATATTTATATAATTATTATCATTCTAGAGAAGATGAAATCACGATCATGATTCATTTACTAAAACTACCAAACCAATACTTATATAAAAAATGAAACAATTAACAGACCAAAATAATGATTTTAATACAGATTAATAAATAAAATTGTATTGGAATTTTATAAGTGGATAACTTATAAATTTAAAATTATCATTTTATATATTTATAATAAATATAAATATATTATATAAGAGGTTAAAAGAACTTATGGGGCAATTCAATATTTAGTTAAGGGATTTTGTCTCAATTTCCAGTCCGTTGAGACATATTTGGTAATATGATCATATTTTATTTTATGTAGTTCATATAATACCCCTTGATGTATTTAATGTGAATATATATTTAATCATGGTAATTAATGTTTCAATTGAAGATTACCCTTCACAATTTTTATAATTTAAATGTTACCAATGTGGTAAGAATTAATTTTACAATCTCATTTTTTTGGGATTTAGTATTTTTTTGAAAGAATAATATAATATATCCTTCATAAAAACTATATATTTTAATTATCCTATGTATATTTATGAACATTAATATTTTATTATATTTTTTCTCTTATTTGGAAGTTGAATCAAGAAAATAAATGTTGGAATTAAAATTTAATCTTATTTTTCTTATTAATTGGCTATATTTTTATTCCATATCAATGTTTTTAAAAATTTATTTCACAAAAATAATTATTATCATCTCAAATTAATTAAGAAGGATATTTTATATTTTTCATTGAATTTTTATATTTTTTGAAAGGAATTATTAAAATGTTCTACAAAAGGGTTATTTTTATCTTTCATTTCAAAAATTCAAAAAGAATGCTTCTTTTTAACATATACAGTGTTAACTGATTTTCCCAAAACCATAACCATTTCACACTATTTATATTCTTATACAAGTTTTGAATGGATTTAGAATGAAATATATTTAATTAAATATTATTTTAATGTTTTGGATTTATTTTATTTATTTCTAAAAAACATGATTTTGGTAGAAAACCCGTATTCCTAAGGAATTTGTAGTCATATTTTATCTCCTATTAATTTTGTGGTCACTAACTTTCTCTTGAAGCATTCAATTTAATTTTTTAAATTTTTATGGACATTTCATTTATCTTAAATATCTATATTCTTCATATCAGGGATGTGGTCATTTCTCTATATTGTACACCATTTTTTCATTTGGTGTTTTATTATGAATATTATTTGTTTAACCATATAAATATTCACTTTCCATATTCTTTAATTAATTAGGATATTTTTTGATAGGGAATATTATTTATAAATAAAATTGATCATTCAATATATGAGTAATTCATTAGACATCCATAGATGGGTAAATCCCTACTTTAGATATCCTCTATTTCATCAATAATTATCCTGACAAAAACTAATGGGCCAAACATATTAAATGGTTTTTTAGTGCATACATTCCCATTTATTAAACTGTATTTCCACTAGGAATTTAGGATAAAGATTTCATGGTGTATGAGATCATACTCGAATGTCTCTAAGTCATCATAGATTAAGTTTATTATGGATAATCCAATTTTGAAGGGATTAAAAGGAACCCTTACATGACCTGTAGTCCCATGGAACAAGGAATGACACAACCTGGAGGACAATACATGACCCAAAGGCCCAGAGACATATTATTCCCATTACATGACCCATAAGACCAACCCACTAGAACTGCCTCTCTCAATTTTCTACATCATTGATCACCTAGCACCCCAACATACATTGCTGATCCGCTAGCATTTCCCTGTACAAAGCTCCACAGTGCCTAGTCCCAATGGCAGTTTCCATACCCTCTCGTTCTACCAATCTAGTTAGCTCTACTTCTGGTGATTGATACTCTTTGATCTAACCCTCTTCTGGGGATTTCTCTATGTGAACTAGGCTACTCCGTGTTCTCTGTGTCCCGAAGGGAATAATTCCCAAAGGACTTTGATGACCCGAAGGCCCTGAGACGTAGGCCCAAATTGGTGGCCCAAAGGCCCAAATCGGGTGAATAGCTATGGCTGCTATAGAAATGAATAGTTCCTGGTATAGTGCCTGCTACAGTACTTCTACAGTATCCTAGAAATTCTCCTCCACCTTGTTTTGAACCTAGGTCTTTTTGATGCCTAGTAGGATCCCTTACCACTCAGGTATGGGCTCGTTGGCCAATTTGAGATCATAAAATCCAAAATTTTGCATTTAATTCATTAGGAATTCATTAATTATTACCCCTTATATTAATTCATTTATATTATACATGGTTGCATTTTGTGCCCATGTTTTTTACTAAATGTCATGTATTTCAAGTTATTTAAATTTCCATTTTGATTATGAATAATTAACTTATGAAATATTTTACTTTACTTAACCCTTACTAGCATATACACTCCCCTTTATATATTTCCATTCTCCAAGACATAAATAAAGACATTATGAATAATATCATGGGTGAGATAATGTTTATTATGCTATTTATTTTTATATTTCCAATGTAATATGGGAAAAATGTATTTATCTAGTTTTCCAAGACTTCTGAACTGATCAATCCTATGTGGTGAGATCCATTTTATCATGTACCAATGTAATAAAGTAAATGATTTATTTGGGTTATTAGATTTTTCTTTCTACATGAAGTCCATTGATATGTCTATCCACTTCCACTATGTAATAAATAACAGGTGATTTAACCCATGATAAACATGGTGCCTAGTGTTCACCCTCTAGAAAACAAAATTTTATGATAACAAGCTCTATAACAGACCAATTTTTTACTACACTATCAAATAAATAATCACAATGCCTGATACATCATAGGTACACTGGGATATACCACTGAAGGAAAATTGTAGAACTCATGGAGAACCACATCACACATCACTAGATGAATGAAAATAGTCCCTTGAAACAATTCTTAATATTAATAATTTTTTGACCATCCCTTAACAGCATCACCACTAAAAATTTCATGTTTCCAAATCTACACCTTGAAATCCCTAATCTATGAATCCTCCACCTACTACACCAAGGATGACTGCATTTTCATATGATAGAGATGCCATCTAAAATAAACTTTTCCTATAACAATTTGTGTCATGGAGAGATCCTACACCACTCTATAGGTATCACCAAATCATGAACAAGATCTATAAATGATATAATACTAAAATAATCTCACACAACATTACATTTAAAAATTGTATTGGTAATATTAATGTAATAATACTATGACAATTCCATCAGTCATCACTACTAAAAATTTATATTATACATGGATAATATATGACTCATGCTATTATGAACTGTAAAGACCACTAAATGCTCACTGTTAAGGTAATTCCCTCACAATTTCATAGAAAACATCACGACAACAATCTATAGATCATGGGAAGAATATTCACATTCACGAGGAAGAAATTATTGAGATCTAAAAGAGATAACTACACTATGTTTCATCTGAACATTACCCAACCCCAGATGTAACACATCACAATAAACCTCAAACATGACACCCTCCTCATAAAAATGAATAATTGGAGCACTATCAATTTAATCCCTCAAATAATAAAAATATTCTTGGAATAGGTTAGACCATAGGAAAACTTGATCCTTTCTATTAAAAACTATCATAGGAGTTGAAATCCAAGAGAATTTGGGAATGAACCTCCTATAATAGGCAGTAAGACAAAGTAAAGTTTATACCTATGAAATATTTTTAGGGGATACCCAAGAAACAACCACCATCCAATTTAAAGTTTCCACGACTACTTTGTGTTGAGACACAAAATTTCTCAATAAATGGAATTTTGAGCCCAAAATAAACTTTGATAGGTTCATAAATAGATGATGGAACTGAATATATCCAAGAAATATCATAAATTCTCCATATTATTTTCATCAAACTCAAAAAAATAATTTATCATCAATAGACATGACCTTTCATTGATCTATAAACTCAAAACAAAGTGAATTAATCTATCCCATGAACACAACTGAAGAGTTTATAACATTGAACAAAATTATAATGGAATAATAATTTCTATAATGAAATTTGAAATTAATCTTCATTATATCCTCATACTTTAACACAAATGATGTTATCTTGTTAGTAAATTGATCATTAAGAACCATCTAACTCTCTTATACTGATTTAATAGATCAGAAATCCATTAATGGGGTCAATAGTTCTTCAGAATCACCTGGATCAAGAGATAGTAATCTATACACAACCACATATTTCCATCTACCTTATTCTCAAATAGAACTAATAACTCTAAGGGGATACACTATTCCAAATAAAACATCATTGAAGATTATCATCAATCTAGATATGTAACTTTTTAAATATAGAAGGAATCAACCAATATAGGGAAATGAATATCGAGGAGACACCATGATGAAACCCTGTGATAAAATTGTTTTATAATCAAGATGGTGGCACCAAAAACTATTTTAAAAATACATCATTATTCTTTTATATAACCCTAGTAAACCACACTTACTTATCCTTTATGGAATGGCCTCATCTTGGTCAAAAAAGAAGAGATAGACTCAACATGCCGACGACCCATCCATGGGTCGCTATCATAATAAAGCATATATTTTCTCTATCATCATCATAGAATATATTATGACTCCAAAATAAATTGATAATTTCCCAAACCGAATATAGCCATTCCACGTCACTACAAAAAAAGACTTATACCAATAGAAATTTATTAATATATATTATATCTCTTGGTAAAAATGAGAAATTAAAATAGATATTAAGTTTTATTGGTATCGATTTTAGGTACAAACACTTATTTTTTCAAATAGATATTTCTACTGGTATTGATCTTTTAACACCAATAAAACCTTTTCCAAAAGTTTATTCTATTACTTTATAATAGTAATACCAACATTTTTTACTAACACTTGAATATGTTATTAATAGTAAATATTACCAAAAAGTTTTTCTCTATCAATAAAATCTATTACAATATATCAATCAATGAAAATAACTTATTAAGAGAAACAAATTTTCTTATATGGATGATTATTTTTTTAACCAATGTCAATATTTAATTTTTATGGTTTTATTAAAAATATCACATTAATTGATTTTAATTTTAAGGTTTCTCTATGTATCAGGAGTGATTATATTTTCTAATTGGTTTTATTTAATAAACATTTAAGAACATTTTATAAAAAATTAAAACATTACATAATTTGAATTTATCAAATATAATAAATAAAAACATGATAATCAATATGAAAGAAAAATTAATTGAAAAATATGGTCAAATATACAATTCAAGAATCTAAAAAATAAGTGAATTGTACCAATATAAATTAAATGTTAGATTAAAATATATTAGTGAAAATAAGTAACTCCAACATATATTATATTTTATTGATATTTTTTGAGGTACCAATAATTATTTTTACAAATAGATATATTCATTTGTATTAATTAATCAATTCCCAAAAAATTACTAATAGTAATCTATGTTTTTGTCATATTAATACCAATAATTTTTTTACCTAGAAATGAATATATTATTTATTATTATTATTACTAATAAATGTTTTACCATTTGATAACCATGTTAAAATATATTATCAAATAACAATAAATTTATTGTTAATTATTATATATATATATATATATTAATTATTTAAGGTTAACATGTATATTTTCTAATATAAAACATTTTTACACACAAAATTATAATATTATTAATTTCATATTGTTTAATGATATAAAATAATACAATATTAAATTATTGATAGGTAATCTAAATTTATATCAACTTTAACTATATAAATTATAAATTTATTAAATCAAAAAAATTAATTTTTTAGAAGTAAATATTTTTATACTATATATAATTATTTATTACATTTATTTATGTCATCTTGTGCCCCCACTTTTATCTACTACACAAAAACCTCCCCCCAATCTAATACCCTAAAAACCCAAAAACAATCAACTAAAACTGAGCTTTGGATTGTATCCTCACCATTATTTATCACCAGATCATAGTAGTTAGATCGATGTCAGGCCATAATATTTTCTTAGGTTTCATGTCATCAAGCTACTATTTGTAATCACAAGTTTATATCCACTAGTTCAATGCCATGTGATCAAAGGATTTGTATTATTGAACACCCGTTTGTTTTTTCAATGTCATCCTTTCTCTATATTCTATTAATTATTGATTTTCATGTCCTATGCTTTCCCCGTCATCTACATTCCACTCAAAATTTATCATCTATAATCGGTGATTTTTTATTACTCTTTCAATCTTTCTCTACTAAAAGATACATGATATAAGCAAGTTAATTTGTTTCCATTTCATGGATCTTACATTCAATATTTGAATCAGAATTCCATAAAAAAGTGACTTGGAGGTGCTTAAATGAACTGAGATAGAATTTGGGAAAATCTCACAGATTTATTTTTCAGGGAAACCATTATCACATACATGAAATATGTAACTATATCCTATATTTTTTTCAATTTGGACATATAATTTAGTTTACAAGTGTCAGTATTTTTTGAAAAAGTCTACATTAGAACCATATGATGAATTATTGTGACAACTAGTTTTTATAGCTGATTAATGCATTCATGTTTTTTTGGCACACTATTTATAATTATATTGTTATTTATTCTATTTTCTCTTAGTAGGTATAAAATATACATTAATGTTCATTTTATGTCCTCCCATTCAAGTGACACTTCACATTAGTGGGTATATGGTAGTGTGTACCTAATGTTTTTAGGAGATTTATTTATTAATAATGGTATAATGTTTATTACTAAATCCAAATTCATATACTTTATTTTTTAAAATTACTTTTATTTTATCTAAAAGAAATTTTCTTGAAAAGTTATTCACAATGAAATTGTTGATGTCATTATTTTCAAATGTTTTTTAATATTTGGAAAGGTAAAGTGATATCTAGATTTTATTAGTGGTTGAGTGTTTCAATTGCCATAGTTCATATTTTTAATATATTTAAAAATAACTAGAAAAAAGTTATTCGTACCAAATGAAAATTTAATGACAGATAATATATTTACTGATAAAATTAAAAAAATTTAATAGATATTATTTTTAATGTATTTTTTATATATACTAGGACATGTACTTACACTTGTGTGGCAGTGCACGACTATCATTTTTAATACTATCACAAAAACTCACATTCATCCCAAAATCATGGAATTTTAATCATTAAATTTTCATAATAGATTATTTTTTAGAGTACTATGTATGATTTATTCCATTTCATGTAAGAATTTTCATTATTGGTGATCATTACTACCAATTTGAAATCATTTACCATTACCCTTTCTAATTTGTATTTTTATCATTATATGATTTTTTTCTATCTTTCATATACAAGTTAATTGTTTTATCATCATTTTAAATTCTCAACATTGATGAATATGTTGTGTCTTATAATTTTTTTGGTGGATTTTTTATCTCTCCCTTTATGTAGGTCACCTAATTATTTTATTATATAATTTTTTTGTCTATGTTAACTCATATCCCTTTAAAATTTTAAAAGCATAATATTGTTATTTAATTCATTTTTTTGTTTCTCATTGGATTTTTATACTCAAATAATCATGTTTCTCTTAATATTTGTAATAATGGGAAATTTTTAACTATATGGCAGTTTTATAGTTGTATTAATTTAAATATGATAACTATATATCATATGATATAGGTAACTTATGTTCATGTTTCTATAAATTATCTTGAATTGAAGGATTTTTATCTATAACTTTATAATGTACATAACACATCTGGAGAACTATCCAAATTAGATCACCCAAATTATAGAAATATTCATTCACTCTTTCATTAAATTAAAAAAAGAGATATCTTTTTATGTGAATTACATCAAGGAAAACAATATGAGAGCCACACTTTTACTTGCATATAACCTCAAAATTATCCTAATAATGGTATTTTTGTGATATATTGTTTTTCAAAACATGTATTTTTAAAAGAATATAAGTGGATTCAAGGGGATTTTTAGGATAGAAGTAACTATTTATTTAGTTTGGTAAAGGTGATGTCTACTCTAGATGTGAGTTCTATCATTCATCAATTTGATCAAATGAAAACAAGCAGTTTGTGTAACACCATTGAAAACATGTAGTAGCTTAGAGATCATTATAATTTTCTATAGGAGGCCTAGTTTTAGTGTTTCTTGATATGTGATACTGTCGATGAGTGGACTAGGGCATGAACAATTCATATCATATGTGGGTGGAATGTGTCATCTGTTATGCAGGAACGTTCATGGTGGAGTTCATAAGAATGACTGGATCGATGGATAAGACATGATTGTTTAAACTACTCTAACTGGTGATGGCAGCTCATTGCAATAAACATGGGATAATAACCACTATTGGCTAAAAGGGCTACCCAATTTTCACTATTTCTTATCTAATTTTAGTTTTTTGAAGGTGTTCAATGAAGTCCAACTCATAGAATCAATAAGGGGTTCATGTTATGGATGCTCACATGTGGTTAATGGTGTTAATCTAAGCTATCGTCAGTTCATGTGTTGTGTCATTTCTATGACCAGGGACTCAAGGGGATACCAGCAATCCCTCTTAGGTATTATGTTTCTTCTCAATGATTATAGCTTATTATAACTTTTTGGAGCTACCCAACCATTCTACCTTATAAATATATATATATATATATATATATATATATATATTCACTATTTGTTTTAGATATTCATAATTTATTTGGATAAAATAAAATAATTTGATACCTATCCCATAATTTTTTATTGTTTACTTGATTTTTTCCTTCCCTATATTAATTAAAGTTTATGTTTAATTTTTATAATCATTCTAATTTTTTTTAAATATATACTCAAGATTAGAAATATATATTTTTTTGGTTTCATTAATCTGATATATATTTGAAAAAATGTTTTTGTTCTTTTTAAGGAGAGTTCATGTGGAATATGGTTACTTTTTTTAATAAAAATATAATACAAACTATCATTTGAGTGATGTGAAATGTTTATTAATGTTTTTTCCATATACATATTTTCATGCGATCTTTTCAAGATTGGATTTTAGTATTATTGTATGACCGTGAACAACCCATCAAGCTAATTACCAACTAAAATTATACAAAAAAATGAATTTATTAACTCTCCCTCACTACACCACTACCTTGTACCTCTTACTCACTTGCCTCACCCCACATTCTATTTGATGTTAAGAGTGATCCCAGCTAGAGAAGCCATAATCCCTTCCACCCTACCTCTCCCCTCCATCGCACCTTCATGCTCCCTTCCCTTTCAGAATCATGAAAATCTTTATCCCATGACACCGATATATATTCCCCCATTATCCCCCCTCCCACTCATCCTTGAAGATTAATTTGATGTCGACTATCACATAACACACTTTTTGGTGAGTCTTTTCTTATTCTCTTCTTCCTCCCCCAATTTGTTTTCAATCCTTTTCCAACATCATTCAAGAAAAACCTAATTGATATTTTCTTTTATTGTGTTTTTAAGAGATTTCATATCTGATTCAATGAAAGTGTCACTAATTAAAATATATGCAAGGGTGGAGGACCACTGTTCATTTAAGGAATAAAATTATTGTTGTTTTATAAATTATTTTAAGAATGCATTTCTTTAAAATTTTGTTCAAACATTTCTTTTTTTCTATATGATTTATAGTTTTAATGCCCAAATATATTCATGTTTCGGTTTAAATATAGTGAAAGTGATTCTTCAAAAAATTCAATTCCAAAATATTTGTTTTAAATCTATTGATGTAACTCTGTAATTACATCAATAAACATAAGAAAATTTATTTGTTTGACATAACAAAAAAATTTCTTTGACTATTTATTCAATGAAAAGTCATGTTGTCTTGGTAATGATATTTATAGATTATGAAATACTTGGAATAATTTTATTTTGTTAATGTAAATCTATTCATGAATAATAAAATATAATGAAAAACAAGGAACACAATAAATCAATATTTTTGTTGACTTCCCATGTTCAAATTGATGCGATGCAGTCATTAAATAATTCTAGGATAATGGAAAATTTAGAGCTGTTGGTTATTGATTATGACTATAAGGAAAAATTGGTTATCCATGAAATTATATCATTTACTATTCAACATGGTCCAATTTTATAGGTTTTTTTGAAATAGTTTAGAGTATTTGGGATGATTACAGTATTTATATATTCTAATTCCATGATCAATGATCAAATATTGATATATATATTTTAGGTCACTATTATTTCATAATCTAATGCCATGATTAGTGAACAAATTTATATATATGTATTATAGATTATATATCCAACATTTTGGATACATATTTATAGTTTGATTAACATTTTTGACATAAAATGTGGTTTTTATTTTGGATGTATGTTCATATTTTGAATGCATATTGACTCTCTTTATGGTTGATGGTAAATGAATTCTTAAATAGTTTGTGTTTATGATGTTTTGTTGAAATTTTTTGTCTTTATATTGAATTTAAATTTTACAAGAGTAAATAAAAAATGACTTTTGGGATTCATATTTATAGTTTCATGGATTAATTTTATTTAATGGTTGGTTGGCATTTGTTTTGGATTCACATATTCAATTCATTAGTTTTAATGGAATTATTATTTCCTTGGAAATACTTTTTTATTTTGTAGGCTAGTTTCATGTCTTTGTGTGTGTCCAACATCATGATGAACCTGTGACTGAAATGTTCTTCCTTTGGTTGGTTTTAAAATAAGGTTGTGTTGTATTAACTCATTGGCATTTTTATATTAATATTATTTTGATCTACTACATAATGTATTTGTGACTTTTTTATATTTATTTTATTATTCACCATATTTTGTGATGGGGTTTGTCATTTGTAAGAAATTATATATTTTTTCATTTGAATTATTGGCTCTATATTCAATTTATTCTCCACCAGCACAGTGGAAAACATCTTACAGTTTAGGTCAAGTACATTGGGCATACAAAATGTAACCTAACCTGACTCGATCCATCCTTTTTTGTTGTTTTGGGACTGTAATCTCCCAAACTCAACCAGAACTAACCCATGGACACCTCTACTGATTTTTTGGTATGCTCTTTTGTTGTGTGGTGTTGATCTTAGAGATAAAGGGTGTGTTATAATTACGACTTGAGGTTCCTCACTGGTACTGGACCTGTCATGATTTTTTCTTAAAAGCATCTTTGGTTTGATAATTAAAATTGTTGTATTATATATGAAAAATTAATAAATATAATATGTAATATTACAATCAATAAGACTTTATAATTCTTATTTAAATGTAATTTATAAATAGATGTTATATAATGGAAATATTATTACTAGTAGATAAATCTTTCATATGAATATCCTTTTAAACACCTTGATGAACATATATATTGTCTCGTGGTAATTATATAAATATAACAGAACTATTTTAACAATCACAATAACATTTAGTGATAGAGTTTTTATCGATAGTTTAGTGACATGATCATATTTTTGGCCAAAAAATTTACCAATATAAAATGTACCTTTACCAATATATATAAACTAGTTTAAAAAGGTTAAATACTTTTTAGTGTGGTGAATATGATGTCATGTGGATATATCCACTACATAATAAATGTCACCATGAAATACATTTCCATAGAATCTTCTCACATCCTATGGACACATCATATAATATAACTTAGTCTCTAACTAATGTAGTAAACACCAAAGGAAATAGAACCCTATCAATCTAAAATATGAAATAATTGAATAGGCATAGTGTGACAATGGAGTGTGTAGTTACTAAATAAAACATGGTCTTCACCCATGTATATTACCAACATATAGTAGCTATCACAATGTATGACTAAGCCAGTGTTGGAAACTCTAAGGCATGAATATAAACACATCTATCCACATATCCTTTCTATCCAAGATGATTAACACCTCCATAAACATTATCTACTTTCTATACCTAAAGATGAGGGCCATCATGGGGTTGTCATCTTCCTACTCCATCCCCTCTCCTCTAATCAAAAGCTAGATCACTCCATCACTGCAACTGTATCAGAGGATAATATTCTAAAATGTGATCATGAAGAGCATCTCCAGCACTATAATTAATATAAAGGAAGTCTAGAAACTAAATAATTAGAAAATTATGACCTCTACATAAAAAACCACACCCAATCTACTAGCAATAAATCAATAAAATCTAGCCCCAATGAAATGATTTGAAGAAGCCTAGAACAAAAACATCACAGTCTAAATCATCATCTTTCAATGAAACTAATAACTTTAGGACATATATATTCTTCGCGAAGAGTCCTAGTGACATCCCTCCTATAATAATCATGTTTTATCTAGCACCCTCTCAATAACCTCTACCCTTTTCATCACCTTCAGATATGTTAGAAACATGAACATGGTGATATGGAACAGGATATTGGGATGTAAAGACTCTATGAAATTACTTTCCTTGGACTCATCCTCTGGTATAACTTATAAATCATAATTAAACAGTTTCTTATATTGCACATTTAGCTCTTGAACATTATAATTACCATGGTGGAGAGTAATACTCCCATATCGATAAGATGCATTCATGGTTCAAGAAAAAAACTCATCATAAAATGATCATATAACTTCTCCAATGGAAAATTAGACTCTATGTGATCCTTAATAAATAATAACCAACAATATCAAGATTCCTCACACAACATCATCATAATTAATGAAACCTGGTACACACTTAGAGCATTGATCTAATAGAAGGAAATCCCCACCTCATCCAAGTAAGACTCGATTTATATATTCAAAATGGATCCATCAAACTTCTCTTGACCATATAAATAGTACTCTCATAGTATCCTCCATTAAGAATCATCATTTTAAATCTCAACTCGTTGGATATCTGGTACCACATCCTAGAGAACATATTCAGTGCAAACCTGATAAAAATATATGATTAGTGTCATTCCTATAAATTAAAACAATTAGGGACCCTTAATCCCAGATTATGTAATGTTTAAAGTTAATTAAATAATATTCAGCACAATTGTAAATGTTTAACAAATTTCAAAAACATGTATAGAAAATCACGATGCATGATCCTTGTCTAGGTCTCCACCCCACAAGTAGCATCAAATTTATTTCTACATTCAGTAATTTTAAAGGTCCTTATGTTGGATTATAGGGTGCCCTAAAATCCCATGTAGTAGATGGTATCTAATTTTTACAACACATATTAAATTTCACTAATATCACTTCAATATAAAACCATGAAATCCTTAGTATTGTCTATTTAAAACATCCATACAACCTCCCAACCAATAGTTTTTATACCACTTTGTCATTACCCCACCTCCACTACATCCCCTCATGGGTAGGTAGTGAATATGGGGTTGACCCATGATGCTCACCTCTAATAGACCACGAATTACTGACAAGAAATGATGGTGGAAAATGAATATAATTGGGACGCATTACATTCATTATATAAATTTATAAATTACATAAAAGATGATATCAAATCTTCAACATCATCATATAGATAAAAAATCATCTCAATATATGAATGTAATGTCATAAATTATTAATGAAATAGAAATACTAAAAAATCATATACAGTGACCACAGAACTCCAAAAGCTCTAGAAAAACTCTATAGGATAGAAATTATTAGCTCAATCACCTACTAGTTACTACAAACCTAAAAAATAGTTTTAATATAAATATGGGGTTAGGAAATAGGTATACTCATTATGATTTTCCCTGAATCATCTCATGAAAACGATAAATAGGTATAATAAATCCTAGTTAATAAAAAAATGAAACCAACTTATTACCAATTAAGGTGAAACTACATCACGTCCTCGCCAAGGCTAGCTCACCAAGTAATTAATAGAAGTTATACATTTTATATTATTATAAAATACTTGATAAAGGAACCCTGTATCCCCTTATCAAAAATATTTTCACTCTTTTCCTCCAACAACAGGTGTTCTGTGCTACAATCCCTTTCATAATCCATCATAGATCCAGTGCATCCATATCATAACCATATCATTGTTTATCATATATCCCATATAGATCATCACAACCTGAGCATCACCATCTCATCCAAAACAGTGTTTTATGTCTTAAATCCACTACAACCCATGTATCAGACACTATACATCAATCCATCCTTACCCACGTAGGTGCACCCATAAAAAACAATACTCACTATATTCAGAATACAAGTATGTGTTATAAATTTACACCTCTACAACTCATACATAGTTGTATAGTAAAATTAAGAACTATCAAATCCTATATAAGAACATATCATATACCTTAAAACATCGCATCCATGTTACACCTCAATATCACGATATACTAAAAGGAGATCTTGTAAAAGGTAGAAATACACCATCTATACCATCACTAACATGGATTCTGGGGAAAATGACCATAACAAAAAACAAATTGGGCATCAGCTTCCCACCTGAATCGGGTAGTGGAAGATATGAAATTATAAAATATAATGATTTTATATTTCAAATCAAAAATGAAAGAAACAAATAATTCTTAGACCCAACTCTAACTAATTTCCCACATGACACCATGTTTCCACTATAGAGGTGTTAGGTTGGTTTAATTATGATTAATAAACAAGACGGGTTGAATTGTGATTCTTCAGAACGATTCATAGATTAGAAAAAACCCTCATGATATTCAGTGTATCTTATTTACATAAGATAATAAGTGAATAAATAGAAGAGAAGAAAATAATAATTTTTATAGTTGTTTGGGGTAAAAATATCCACCATTCCACTCCATCATTACCCTATTAGTGGTCTGGATTCTTTTCACCAGTAATTCCTTTTGTATGGGACATCCATAACTATGTATATAAATTTGATTCATTTATAATAAGGATTTTACTAGGCCTTCCTATTCTTTTATAAGGATCCATAAATCCAAATATTAGTCCATGAAGCTAATACTCCTTTTCCACTATGACTGAGTCTAAGAAGATGATTCTCCAATAAATCAATAGAGAATAATTTTATTTGAGAAAAAATTCTAGTCATAGTTGAATCATGCTGGTGAAATATTAAATTTATTTTCAATATAGTATAGAAACAAAAAAAATCTGCAATGTTTAAACTATTCCAAAAATAATAGATAAAACCCCATACATACGAATGATCATGTATGTTTTAGTGGATCGACCCCAAAAACCCTAAAGTCGATATCATGATACAATTACATTGGAACAAGATACAATTAAATCACATCCCAAAGGACCAAATAAGTTAGTAGTCTTGGTAAATTATATTCATACATGAGTTATGTATTATAAATGAATACATAAATTAAAACATAATTTTATTTATTTATTTTGAGGATAATAATGTTATTACACCAAGTGTATCCTTGCATATCATTCTTAACACACTTTAGGGGATCCTATGGAAAGGAAACATAATAAGGGAAAGCTCAAATGCTCAGTAAGGGTATGTACAGAAGAATAAATAATGAATCCACAAGAATAGTCAATATGGAAATGTAAATAACTAAACATACATTCCATGTAATCAATGAGTTGAATTGATAAACAATTTGGAAATGTAATAATTGAAAACACATACCATTAAAATAATTGGATAAGGTATAATAATGATATAAATATAAGAAACTAAAAACACAATACATTTTACCAATAATATGAGGATGAAATGCATCTATAGACTTTGTAATACTGATAATATCATGGATAACAAATGAACCAAAATGAAGGAATTGCTTAAGTATTGAATGTCATGTTTGAGTCACATAAAAATCTGTACGATGAAGAACATTCACAGGATGGTTTTAAACTATTGGTAGTTTCCTATATAATTTGTGCAACTAATTTGTCTCATGGGAACCCGTCGATGTAGTGAGGGGATATATAAATTCTGGGCCCCACCCATCATTACATGTCTAAATCATTCTTTATAATGAATAAACAACATGCCTTATGAAATACCCATATTGAGTAATGGATATGGATTTATCAATTTCATTAATAAATCAAATAACGTTCAATGTAAACACCGTATTTAAAACTTACATATGGTTTTGGAAATGAACATATCCATGATAAATTATATGTATAAATAGGGAAAATTCAATGGTCAATAACCATTTAAAATTCAATATTTCATGGGGACTAACAAAGGAATAAATGTAGTGAATTTCAATAATTTTCTTTTCAAAATCAATCATAAACCATCCAAAGGAAGAATAATGATGGCATCAATACAACATATCCCTTGTAGAGTAAAAAGGGGTTATTTTCATTTATGGATATAAATACTATACAAATATCATTTAAAAAATATTCTTTAGGAAAATATCAATTTCATTTTGAAGAAAACATTGAAAATAATTTTATTTGAGAATTAATTTTGAAAACATTTTTTTAATAAGTAGACTATTAAACATTAAAAGTATGCTTTAAAGAAATGATGGTGGGTAAATTCCTACATGTTGTACAAGGTAAAAAGAACATTAATTTTCTATGGTAAAATGTTAGATGAATTCTTTTTTAGGAAAGAGATAAGAATATTCATTTGAAAAAACTTGTAAAATAAAAAATTTGTAAAAATGCATTTTATAAATCATTTTATAAATGTAATTTTATTGAAAGAATCTATTGGAAATAGTTTTTTAGAAGAAAAAGGGTCTTTGAAAAAAAAAGAGAAATGAATTTGGGTTTTCATGAAAACATTTTCTAAAATTGTTTGAGTGCCAAAGAGGGGAAAACTGATATTATTACATAAGAAGGGGTATTAATAATGATATAATAAGAAAATTATAGTTTTCATTGATATATATATATATATTCCTTTAATGGAATTTCAAAAAAAGAAAATCATAGTTAGAATGTCATTGTGAAATAAACCCTTAAAATGATCATAATGTTGAAGTGAGAATTGATCAATGAATTGATTATGTGTATCAAACATAAGTCCACATATAAGAATTGTAAATAAATAATTAGATATTTAAATCCATTAAATAGATAATGATAGAATATTAACTGTATTGAGTTAGTAATATTACATAATGAAAATTGATTTGAGTTATGAACTTTCTTTAACACTAGGTAATTTTAAGTTCAAATCCCCTTAGATGAAATAATTAAAATTGAAACTAAAAATATAATTAAGAGTTATATAATCATGATTTTTTATGTCAAAGTGAAGTATTAAAACCATATATATGAAATTCGGTTCACAACAATAATGCATGTAACAAGGAAGGGAAATTGAGAAGAAGTCACTTACTACTTGGTAACATTTGAATTATAATCCCCAATAAAGAAATAATTTCAAATAATACTCTAAATACCATGAAGAAAAATTTATTCATGATATAAAATATAATAGGGGAATTATATACCCCACAAAAATTAATTAACTTGTGAAAATGGTGTATGCCTCATGAAATGAAAAGTGAAATAATTTTCCCTTACCCTATATTCACTTTTGGGTGAACATCCTTTAACATACTATATAATGGTTTTGGTCATGTTAATACATTATTAAATAGGCATAATAATATTTATAATATCATATATTATCTTTTTTATAATAAATTATTTGCCATTTTTTATTGTTCAATCATTATTTACACTGTTTTGGTTGTTAATTGCTTAGTTTTTCGAGTATGTTTTGACTGGTTACTTATTAATCATATTACATCGACCATGATATCATATTCTCCAAAATGTAAACCATAATTAATTATAACATGTATACAATATAAATTTATTTATAATAACCTATAATATTTAGAGATAATAAATGAAATTCACTGTTCATGGAGAAGATAGGTCTTATGTATGCATGAACGCTACTTCCATTTATTTTTCTTATTCAAAAGAATGAAAATAAAATGACACACACACACATATATATATCTATGTGTGTGTGTAAATTATAACTTCAGTTAAATATTTATGTCAAATATTCCTAATATGTTTATTAAAATGATTTTCTATATATTCGTGTATAACATGAACAAATCACATCTCTTTGAGAAAGCGATAGTGCACATGCCCACAAACAACATTATCAAATTTACAGAAAATGGAATGCATGAAATGTTGTGTTATATAATAGATATAGAAGTATAAATATATTAAAAATATCATATATAACATATATAAATATAATATTATCATAATATTCACCATGAGAAGTGATAAAGGGAGAATGAACAATCATCATTTCGTTTTGCGGTAGTTTTTCGTACACACAAATAGTAAGTTCATTACCCTTTAGATGGAATTGTATGTAATTATAGGTAAAACATTATAATAAAAACATATAAGTATATTTATTATACAAATGTTATTATATAATCATTTAATATTAATATTTTAGGGTTGGAGAAGGAAATTAAATAAAAGTGATCATTGAAAAATGTTACCTCATTTTCGGGTAACTTCTTCTGGTTTAAACCAAAAGTCTTACTTGGATTGATTTATTCTGAAGGTGAGGCTTCTGAAATGAGGTTAGAATTGTTGTAATATTATTATTTTAAGATTTTTTGGTATCCAAATTAATTATATGTCTGAATAATTTGGAGGGTTGAGTGCTTTTTTATAGTGGAGGAGAGTGGAATTCTTGTAAATTTTTTAAAAGGGAATTCTAACCACTTTTTCACCATGTAAAATAGATCAAATAATTAATTAAATTAATTTAAAGGGATGATAGGGATGAAATATGAATGTAAAATGTATTTTTAGAAGTTTCTATGTACTTTTGTCCCTTATGTTTAAGGTGTAGTCCCTTGTTAAGAAATTTTTTCTCTTAATCATTGTAATTAATATTAATTACATTCAATAATAATTCTGGTCATAAATTATGTTTAAATTTTTAGAAATTATATATTATTCTAATTGATAATATGGAATCCATTTTTCCAGATTACATTTATATAAGTTAAAGAAATTAATTTAAAATTTAACCTGTATATGAGACAACAATGCAGGTATTTAAATGTTTAAAAGTTTGATAAGTATTTATATCTAATTTCTATGTGACATTGATTATAATGATATACAATGGATTAATTGATATAAAATTTATCTTATTAAAATTTAAAGATAATAAATAATATAATTTATCATTATAAATTAATTTGATAAAAAATAGTTTTGAATTAAAATTCAGTATTTTTTCACAATTCTTCAAAAAATAAAACTTCTAAGAAAATTAGTTGAAATTTAATATAAGCTATATTTAATTATCATTTTTCAAAAATTTAGTTTAATTAAAAAATTATATTTATAATATTTCAAAAACTTAGTATTCAAAATGGTCCCCCATCCAAAGGCAGCGAAAGTTCCATTATGAAAATATTGGGTTTTATGTGTAAAATTGTTTATGCTCTTATATTATTCCTATAAATTAAATTAGACCAGTATGAAAAATATTTTATTGGATATATAAAATATATATTTCATTAATATCAATCAAAAATAATAATTTAATTTAAATTATTGTGATAAAATGACTTTATGAGCATAAAAACCTTTCCATTATATTCAATTGGATTTTATATTCATTTATAATTAATTGGTAAAAAATGAATTCATATTATTTTTTTTATAAACCATATATTTTCATAAGATACTTAATCCTTTTCATAACCCCTAATTTTATGTCTAGGTTATATCTTATAATATTAAATAATATCAATTTAATAATATATTTTTGTTCGGTAAAACTATATCATGTGTGTAACACAAGTCAATGAAGAAAATCATTGTTCCGTGTGATGCATGCTAACTCAACATCACCTGAATTATAGGAAATATATATTATAAATTTTCTAGATATTAAAATTTATTTAATATATGAAATATATTGTAATTTATCTATATATTATATTCCCTTACATGCTTGGTGTATTGTGCCATACATGATACCAATTATAATGTTCTTACTTTAGAATTCCAGGGCATGAAATATGACTCCAAGGTATATCTCTAAAAAATTAATTGTAAAACTTATAGAAGAACATATAATAATAATATATATAAGTAATGATAGTATAAATAGTGAATTAACTAAATATATCAAAACCTGTATGTTTCCAAAGTATATATCTAAAGGCAAAACATGCTGTTTTTTACTAGCCTACAACCTTCTCCTTTCTATGCATATATTTGTAATCCTCTAGAAGATGAATATATTATATATTTATGACGATTTTTTAAAAGATATTGTTCAATGAAACTCCATAAATACCTCATAATAAATCAAAAATATTTTCATTTAAATCATTCAAAGAGAGTTGTAACATCCCATAAGAATAGGGATGATTAAATCTATTGACTATGAGCCTTTGAATCAGTTGTAAAACAACTGTAACGAAATATTTACTCCTAGAAGGACCATTGTAGAAAATGAAAACAATATATTTAATTTTAAACTCTTTCATTGAATAGTAAAGAAGGGTTCCTCTACGTAACTTCAATCTCTAAATGTAGGGTTGAAAATGTACAATTAATTACAAAAGTACAGCTAATAAACCATATATTAATTCCTCAATCATAGGGTTTCATCCAAAAATATAGTTGTTGATCCGTACTTTTCCAAAAATGTAGTGTAAATGATCTATACATTTTATTCCAAATGTAGGGTTTCGAAACCACACGTTATTCTTAAAAATTTATGGTAGGAACAATATTTCTAGAATACATTCAAACATGACTAGAATGACTAATCAATTAATCTCCCATAGATTAACTACATTTGTATGCTTCCAAAATAATAAGTGTTCTAATGAATATTATATTCCTGAAACTAACACAAAATAAACTTTATTAGAAACCTAAAATTTAGGTGTTTATGTGTTTCAAAATCAAAATGAAATTAACAAAATTATTAAATCAACACATGCTCAAAAATATCCCTATTTTTAATGATCATAAAACAAGTAACAAAAACCATAAAATAAATATTAATATTATAAAAATTTTTAGCCGAATAAATATAGAAGAATATAAAGAAATAAATTATATAAATTCATTCATCTCCTTTGATTTCAATATAAACTTCTCTACATAAGTTTTTCATATGAATTTTCCTTTTTCATATAAATTTCTATACTTTTTTGTGACATCAAAAATATTTTTTTTGGGAAGAAATATTTTCTAAATTAATGCATCAAGAAAAAATCCACCTATATTCATGAATCCTTTTAAAAAATAATTAAAATATTTAATTATGGAGTTATCGAAATATGCAGGATATTATTTAATGAATAATAAGTATTTTTATTAAATGTGTTAAACCATTTAATTCATTCTATAGAAACAAAATATTTAAAATAACTCCTTCTAATACATAGAATAGTTGTATAAGATATTCAAAGAATTAAATGTTATAAAAAAACATTTTTCACATGCCCTAATTGAGAAGAAAATTTTAATCTATTTAATAGTTTACAACTTACTATAAGAGGATAATTGTTTTGTGTGTAATTTATTTATGATATTAAATAATTAGGAATATTTATTTAGGACATCAATAATATGTTAAAACTATTAATTAAAAAACAACTTATAGGACATATTTTTACTAAACAAAATTTTTGAAAATAAAAGATATTTTAAAATAATATAATGGTATAAAAACATTGTGTGTTTAGAAAGTATTGGATGGATCATTGAAACATTTCAAAAATACAACTCTTTCACTTAAATCTGAAAAAACTGTTGAATGTTTTTCAATTTGATTTTGAACATCTTCAAATCATTGATATAATGTAGAGGATGAAAAATGTGAAGCTTCAATCACCTTTAGTTCATCAAGAAACTTCTTAGTAACATATTTACTTATAATTATCTCCATCCGACATAAAATTTATATATTAAATTATCCCAAGTCTTATTTTTAAATCAAACTTTCTTTCAAATTATGATACACCCTTTTTAATGTATCGAAAATCCTTTCTGGAACAAATAATTATTCTATCTATTCATATCACTTTCTAGACGCATTTTGATCATTTGGTAGCTATACATTTCCTTCATTCAAAGTACTCAAACAAAAAAAAATCTTCGTTTGAAATTTTACATTTAAGAATTTGGGATGATAAACCTTTCATTTCATTATTACCATGTTCTTACTTATCTTTTTTAGATATTTTTTCAAACACATCCTTATAATATAAAACCAATTGTTCTTTTAATAGATCAGAAGAAGTATTGCCTTTAATTTCCATTTAATGAATAATTTATTATAAAATTGAAGTTCTGAATTGATGTATTATTTTCAAACTGATTTCAAATGACTTTGAAAAGTATATTTTCAAGATAAAGAAGAAATAATTTTACTGGTTTTGAGAAGAAAACTCTTTTATTTTAAAGAGTAATATGATACAATATATTCTAAAAATTCAAATATGAAACTTCACTTTCTCAAGATAAAAAATATAGGATAATCATTTCATAGTGCAAAATTTAAAAATACATTTTAACTAAAAAGCCTATCCTATAAAAAAAATTTCTAAAAAAAATAATATTTTCTATGAAAATAAAAAAATTAATTTTAAAATGTTAGAAAAATAATGTTGTATTTTATAAACATATTTGAATATTTCAGAAATACAGTTCTATAGTCTAGGTTTTAATAATTTAATTTAATATGTTTGGAAGGATTTTTTGATATTAACATAAAATATATGTCTCTCATTATATAAAAAAATTAATTTTATAAATCATGTATATAAAATTATTATTAAAATACTTCATGGACTAGATATTAATGTTATAAGGATTTTTTATAATAATCGACTTTAGTGTTTATAACTCATTTATTAAGATAGTTCTTTAAATATACTCTATAGAAAACCACTTACTGATTTAAAAATGCATTCCACTGGTGTATCCCTAGAAACCATCAAATATAGGTTTCTTTAGTACCCATATGCTTTTGGGTATAGTAGTGTTAGCAACCAAAGTATTGGTAAACCAAATCTATTTTTTTTGTGTAGATATTTTACTATAAAAGTTAAATAATTTTTTGTACCATTGAAATTATTAACACCAAACAATTTAGTTTTTTAGAAAAACATTCATTTAAAATATTTTCCTTTATATATACTATGTATTTCATTTTGAATTTTATTTTTACTAAAAATTTTATTTAAATACTTTTCTCCTTTATAAGAATACTATAAGACTATTTTAAATTCTCAACTCTGATTAACAATTCTATACTTTTTGTTATATGTATATTAAAATAATTGTTTTTAATGATTTATAATTTTAATTGATAATTTTTTTAATTGATTTATTTATCTAATGAAATAGAATAATAATGTTTTTTAATATTTTTTGTGATATTTCTTTAATTTTTAAAAATTTATCTTATATAATATTGAAATAATTATTTAATTTATAAGAATATTTTTTTCAGAGTTAGATTTTTGAGAGTGAGAAGATGGTACCTCATCAGTATGAGCTGTATGACGTATAATTTTTTATGTTCAACCTTAGAATTTATATATGATTCATCATTTTCTTCATAAGAATAACTCAAGATAGTATTTATAATTATCTTTCATTTTTTACAAATGTATTTCCTTTGACATTTATGTAAAGGACATGTAAACATTGTATGGCCTTTCTCTTTACATTCAGAACATATGTTTTCTTTAGTTCCTTTAAATTTTAAATTTTTAATTTATCAATCCTTTTCAAAATATTTGATATTTATTTATCAATATATTTATTGATTTAATTAATTGATTAATCCAAGGTAGTTTTGAGAGAATCTTCTTCATGTCTGAAATGATTTTTATCTTTGGCTTTCATCTTAGCATTATAGAATATCAAAAATTCAATTAGTTGTTTCATATAATATTATTTAACTAGTGTGGATTGAAATATACAAGAATATATTCCATTTTATTGAAAAGGTAAAATGCTAATTACTTTTAACCATGATTTTATTTCATAATAGGATCTCCTCTGGCTATATTATTGATAATTTCTATCAACATACCATTAATACGAGTGATTCTTTCACCATCATTCATTCTACAGGTATCAAGCATTAATTTTGTAGTATTGTATCTCAATTGTATAATATTGGTTGTTCCTTCATTGGAAACATAAATATTCCTCCACATACTATCTATTGTAGAACATTGTGAAACTAAGTTAAACACATTAGTTTCTAAACCACAGAAAATTGCATTTATTTCTTATGAATTAAGATCATATTAATTTTTTTTTTCATCATCACATTTTTCTATATCTACCTTTTAGAATTTAATAAAACTTGAGGAACAATAAACAAATTCATATTCAATTATTTTCTATATAAATAATCATTCAATATTTTTCAGCATCCATAGTTATAACCATTAAAGTAAGGATCATGGATCATTAACAAACCTTCTTTGAGAATAATAATTTTTAAACTTTTTCTTCTTTTAAATAATTTACTCAAGCTTTTTAGAATCAAACAATGACTTTGATATTGAAAAAAAAATTCATTCACTTGATAGTAGAATTATCATGGGATTTATAAAGAGATAAAAACCTCAGATATTACCTGTTGATATCAGATAGAAACTAAATAAGACTTTAATTTGATACTTCTTGTTGGAGTCACATAGAAAAAATATAATATTTAATCATTTCCAACAATTGTAACATGTAAATAGATACCTTCTCTCTGATACAACATGTCGGGTCGATTTGATTATGATAAAGACAAATGAGGTGTAAATTTTGATTCTTTAAAAAAAATCATATATTCAAAATAACTATCTTTGAATATATTGTATTGTATTTAGTTATGTTAAAAATAAGATAAATATAAGATAATAACATACATAGTTTATAGTGGTTCGAGGCACATTAATCCCCTACTCCACTCCACCAATGCTCTCTTAGCGAGATTGAGGATTTTCATTAGTAAGTCCTTTTAACAGGAACATCCATAACTAAGTACATGTATTATCACAATATTTAGTCTGTAAAGAATATGATCAATAATATACATCATATAAAACACCAAGCTTAAAAAAACAATGAAATATTATTACGTGACCATTATAACCAAGCAGTTAAATTAGAGTGAATGAATATTATTAATGGCATTATGAAATATATAATGGTCATAATAATTAATTATTTATTAATTATTTATTTCTTAAAAATTAAAAATATATCTTAATCATGGTATTTTATATATATTTTTTAGTAAATAAATAATAATATTAAATAATTACACAACGCCAATGTAGTAATTATTTTATTAATGGAAATATCATATAAATATTTTTAAAATAATTAAAATAAATATAATTTTAAAAATTTAATGTAATAGACGAATTTTATAGATGAACATGACCACTTAGAGATATAATAAAATATTTTCCTCAAAGATAACTTATTATCCTGATATTTTTAAATGTCTATGTAATGAATAGTTTCAAAATTGGGAATAGTGATATTTTATCAAAACTATATTTTATTAAATTTTTAAAAAATCATAAATCATATTTAAAAATAAAAATTAATTATAATATTCTCTAAAAAGTTATAAATATTTCATTTATGGCCCAATTTACATCACATAATTAAAAATTACACCCTTTTAATACTAAAAATTTTGTTACTGTATATAAAATTAAAATAGTTTAACTAAGGGTTTATCAAAATGATAAGGTTTAAAGTAAGCCCAAAACCTTCCTAAATATATTGGATGATTAAGTTACAACTTCATACCTTCATAGATATGAATAGATGGCCTTTTGGATGTATTTGAAGTGATATTTAATTTATTATAAATTAATATTTGGAAAAATTACAAAAGTTCCCCTCATGTCAATTATAAAAGGGAACATTCTCCCTCAATTAATTACATCACTTTGATCCTTCTATATCAACCATACCATTCAAATCTCTCTTCTAAAATTCCTTTGAAACCTTATACTTGTTATGTTCATCTCATATGTTCAACACTAGATCCTTTAGAGGGAATCCAAAGGAGACGTTTCAAAGAATAAGTTATCGCTCTAACTAATCACTTTCCCCTGCACTTCCTTACATTCTCTAAATCTATTTTATAAATAATAAAATAATAACTTAAGTATAATTTATATTCTAAAATTATATCATGATTATGAAAACACCATTGTAAACCCTATTCCACATCAAACAAGAAGTGAAAGTACCATTCCTTCTTATGTATGGTTTACCTTCTCCACATAGTGATACAATTCATTTTTCCTCACCATATTTTATGAATAATTATTATGATGAGTTTAATGAATTTATATGATATATAATATATAATAATTATTTAAATATAAATTATTCTCTACCTTTCTTTCATTCATCAATTGAAAAATAAAAATAGTTTTCAGGCGTATGTATGGTCTATCCTCTCCATGAACGGTGCAATTCATTATTACATTTCAACTTTATGTAAATAAATATAAAAAATCATATAATTATTATATATTTTTTTATACCATTATTAAAAATAATAAAATTATGATACCAAGATCAACGTATAAGGACCAATACAATCAAACCAAAACATTCCATGAGAACAAAGAAGTTATCACCCAAAATAGTGAATTTAATAAACAAATATATCAATAAAAGTGTGATAAGATGTTATTAGTAAATCATAAAATGTATTATAAATATATTTTGATCTAATAAATGTATAATAAATCCATATTTACTATACATGAGTTTTCGATGTTAAAATAGAATTTCAATACTTGAGGTAAGTGAATTTTTAACTCAATTTACATTCATTAGCTTAAATTATTATTTCATTGATTATGTCATTCCACAATTATGTTTGAAATTTCATATTATTATATTATATTATATTTCCAAATTTTTATGTCTATTTTTTCTGAACTAACATCATCCATTTATTTTATAAATTCCCAATTCAATGATATTATATTTTTAAGGGTTAATTTCAAAATATCATTATTATTCAGGATTGTTTATATATAAGTATCTGCATGGGAATATTTATTTTCCCTGTCCATGTTTTCTAAAAAAAATTTCCAAATTTTTTTTAATATTATTCTAAAAAATTTTTAATTCATTTTTAGACATGTGTGAAATTTTTATTAAATGGTTTGAAATGAATCTTTTTTTATTTATTCAAACGAGATACTTTGTGAGTTTGTAAACAAAAATATGAAAAGAATGTGTTTTTAACTTATATGACAAGAATATATTTTTACACATTTAAGATTCCTTGATGTATTAATTCTTAATTTTCAATATTACAATTCATATAAACTGTTTTCCTTAATAATTTCATGACTATAAAAAAATGTTTTCAAAATAGAGAGGATATTTTAATCCAGAATTTTTTCAATTCATCTTTTAAATTCATTTTCCATCAAAGAAAATGTTATTTGATGTTACTTATGTTTTATTGGGGATATGATCCAAAAATTCCATTAATATTATTTCTCTAGATGGTTTATGTTTATGATGGATTTTTTCTTATAAATTTTGTTTCACATTCCATGAGTTATGTTATGATGAAATGTTTATGAAAATGATTTATTTTTTTGGGTTTTGATATGACAAATTATTTATGTTATAGTTGTACAAAAACTTATATTTTCCTTAATTTGATGGATAATTCTTATATCATCCTCTAATGTATTAGGTAAATATTTATATCTCCTGAGATATATTGGACTAGAATGGGACGTGAACTAGGTTCAATAATACAGGACTGGGCTAGGGAGTAAACCTAGTTCGATAATACCTATATGGAATGAGTAGTGAGCTCAGTTTATTAATGTAATTTTTCTTCTATGATGGTATATGAAGTGATCCATGAATAATATTGAAATTATTTTCTATTCTGATGTGTTTTCCAAAATTCCACATTTCATGCCAATGCTATTTTTTCATGGATCATGTTCTTGAATGATTTGTTTCTTATGAACCGTCGAGATTTATTCCATGACACATGATTATGATTTTTAAAATATAGGGTATAATTTTCCATTGTCATGTTTATGTTATTATATCTTTATGCTCATGTTATGTTTATGTAATATTTGATATCTTATATATTTACCTTTAATGAGCATCTAATCTTACCCTTTCTTTTGATTCAATTTTTTCTAGTCATGAAAATTGTTTTAAGAAAGATATATCCATAAATGGTTCTAGACAAGATTTTTGAGTCAATAAGGTTTCCTTATGACTTTTACATCCCTATGTGTTTTGAAAATCACACACATTTTCTTAAGGAAAATTATCTTTCTCTAAGAATTATTTTCTTAATGAAAACCTTCCTTTCCATAATAATTTTTATCCTTATAATATTTTTTAATGTATTATTCAATGTCTTCTCAAAACCAAGTCTATTTTTTATGAAGTAGAAAATTTTTATCCTTATCAAAAAACCTTTCAATCTTATAGTTCCTTAAGATACCGTGCTGTAATTTTTTGAGACTCCAAATTACCTGAAATTCAGACTCTCAATTCCTCATAATTCCAACTCTGAATTCCTTATAATTCATACTCCAAAATCTATAAAATTTAGACACTGAATTCTTATAAAAATAGAATATGAATATCTATTTTTCTAAAATCAAATTGTTTATATATTTAGACTTTGAATAATATTTTTCTTATATTCTGATTATTCAGTTTTGGTTAAGCTGGTTTATTTTCTTTACAGGTTATTAAGTCCTAAGAAAAATAATGTTTCCCATGTTTTTCCTACATAACATGATTTAATATAATTTGATTCTAAATTACCATTGGTTGAGTGACTTGTGTACATGTCCCTCCAAGATTCAAGGAAAAATATTACTGTTGGAGGAGCGAGCCGACCGTTGATGTTTTTCAAATAAATAAGATCCCATTTAAACGAGCTCATTATTTTTCTATGATCCTAGAGATTAACTGTTGGGAAGTGATTTCTAGAGAGAGAAGGACTGTTGTGCTTTGTGTGTTTTATGAACATCTTGTTAATCCATGAACATCTTATTCAAATTTCATTTCGCGAATCTAATTGTTGTTAAGTACTATCCAGCGATTATAGGGATAGGAAGATAGAGGTGTTGACTACCTTAATGTTTGAGGGCTTAAGGGGATAAGAAGATAGAGGTGTTGAATACCTTAAAATTTGAGGACTTCAGGGGATAGTAAGATAGAGGTTCTGACTACCTTAAATATTGGGGGCTTGCTGGGATAATAAGATAGACTCTCATATTCTTATCAAGGGATTTCCCTAGTGTGGGTAAGAAATCCTTTCTTGAATGTAGAAATAAAGGGACCTTTATCCAAAGGCTGTTGGATAACCTTCTATATGGGTTAAAAGATTTCCTATCGGTTTACATGATTTTGTTTCATGTTTTTATTTTGATGTATTTTGTTAAAGAAATAATGTTTTACTTTATTATTCTTTCTTGTACTTATACTTACTCTAATAAAGAAGATTTTATACACTATAAGGTAGAATTTTACCCTAAAAAACCTACTTATGTTCTATTAATTGTAACTTTATTGAGTTTATGTTTCTTATAATTGGACCTGGGCACTTCCAATTATCCCATTATGTAATAACCATAGAGGGATTGTAAATTTACCATGTTTAAATTTGTTAAACATAAATTTTTTTAAGGTTAAATGTGGATGTTTTTAAACCTTCAATTCACACCCCTCTTGTATTTGATCATTTACATATTATATTTCGATCCTACAATTTGTATGAGAGCAAGGTATCTAAAACACATATACATATATATAATTTTTCTTCATCAAGTTTTTTTTCTTGTTCTAAAATTTCTTGCGTAACTTTTCTTGTTCAATTTTTTCGTAAAGATATATTTTTTGTATATAAAATTTTAATATTAACAAATATTGTGGAAAAGTATTTTCTTATTTAATGGAAGGTATAAATGCTGGTTCCATTGAAAACATAAATCCTATCAGACCACCAATATTTTATGGTAATTATTATGAGTAATGGAGAGATATTATGAAGACTTTTATCATTAACACTGGAGTAGAAAACGTTTTCATGTTGACTTGAGATTACAAAATTTTAGATAAGAAAGTTGGAACCATCATCAACCAAGAAAAATTATAACATCAATTAAACGAAATTGTACACCCTGCATTCTTGTGTTCAATGTCCAAGAATTATAATGTCAAATATCTTCTTGTAAATCTAGAAACTACATCCGGAAGAAATATGGTGATACACATTTTGGAGCTTCTAAAGTAATAAAAATGAAAAGATCTATGTTAAGTGATGAATATTCAGGATTTATATTTCTTTATAGTCAACATGTCTTCAAAGTTCAACAAAGATATATGACCATTTTCAATAGTCTTCAATATATGGGAGAGAAAGGTATTTATGATTAATTTCTTGCGGAAAAAATAATTGATATCATGCCAAATGAGTGGTAGTCTAAAAGTACAGATATTTATTAGAACAGAAAAGTATCTAGCATTACACTTGATGAGTTATTTGGAAACTTATTTAGCATGAAACAAGAATGAAAAGAGATACAGATTTCAATAAAAAAATAATGGTAATGGAAGTGTAGATTTCAATACTATATTTAAATCCTAGACTATAGAATGGGTAACTAGATCTAAAGATTAGAAAGATGTTATTATATCTGAATCAAGTGATAGTAAGGAGTATGAAAATGAGTTAGCCAATCTTGATCAAAGAAAGAAAAAGATTATGGGAAAGAAGAATTTTTAGTATAGATATAAGAGGAAAGTTAGAAAGGACATGAAATATTCTGATGTGACCTATTATAAATGCGAAAGGGTTGGACATATTAGACCTGATTTTCCTACGATTAAATGAAAAGACAAGAAGGAAATGAATTCTGAAAGAAACAAGAATGAAGTATTACAAATCAATGGGTAATAAAGTACTGAAATAAAATTATATCTGGAGTGCTATTGGTGGTGACTCTTCAGATAAATATTCTAAATATGAATATTTTGGTTAGAAGAATATTGGGCTTATAGCCATAGTACCCATTGAAAATCATTGTCTTATGGATAAGGTAAACAATTCTGATTCCATTTTAAATATTTTTTTAAATGAAAATTATCCTAATGAAGAAGATTATGAATTTTCAAATGAAGAATCATTTTTAGAAGATAATAACTTACCATCATTTGAATAAGTAACTAGATTTTCCAAATTACTGGAAAATAAAAATTTTAATATGAAGAATAAGTTAGAGATAGGAATATTTATAATTTCTTGTTTTAACAAAAAAAGTATCAGATCTTTCAAACGATATTTATAGAAAAAATCTTTATTTTGAAATTGCTTATAAAAACCATAATGAAGTTAATTCTGATAATGATAAATTTTTAATGGATCTTGAATATGTTTTTTTAAGAAAAATATTTTAGTGAATAACTTATGTTCTAAAACAATGGACTTTGAGGATAAGAATTTAATCATTAGAATAAAATCTGAATTTTTTTCCTTAAAGAAACATTTATAAAATTTTACTTTAAGAAGGAATGAATATGATAATGTGTATTCAATAATTCAACCTTTAAGGAATATTTCTGAAATTGGTTATACTCATTTGAAATCTGTTTTTAGTAATAAATATTATGTTCCCAAAAGTGATCCCTTTCGCACCAAGTGTCATTATGGTGGAAATTGAGAAAGAAATTTTTCTTTAAATTAAACTCAAACCTTAGGTTTTCATAAATCTTACGTTTCTATGAAAATGTGGATTCCTCTGATTTTACTTTATTGTGTTTTTGGATCCAGTAATGTTTTGATTCTGAAAGTCTACCTTTTTTATTTTTAGGAAAATAAAGGAAGTACCAATAATAATATGTGGTACATAGATAGTGGATGTTCCTAGAACATGATTGGTAACAAAACATTCTTTAAAAATATTTTCAAGACAAAAGGAGGAAAAGTAACTTTCAAAGATAAATCTTAGGGAGAAATTTTTGGTATAGGTAACACAATTCTTATTAGAAAAACATTAATTTCTAATTTTTTATTTTTCGAAAGTCTTAATCACAACCTCATTAACATAATCCAATTATGTGATGAAAAAAACCTTTTGAATTTTAGGAATGATAAATGTCTAGTACAAAATTCCATTAATTAGTTTATTCTCTCTGCCCATAGGCATGTGAATGTTTACACACTCAACTTAGAAGAGTATAGGATCCAAGACCTACCTTGCATTAGTGCAAGGGAAGATAAATCATCGTTAGGGCCGAGAGGACTAGGACACTGTAATCTTAATAACCTGTTCAAAATATCAATCAAAGGACTTGTTAAGATCCTCTAGAGCTTATATTTGATTCTTAAGAAGTTTTTGATCCTTGTCAACATGGAACGAAACTTATGTCATGATTTATATCAATCGGTGAATTCTCAACTTCTTAGGAATTACAGCAAGGGAATACATCTCTTTTTGGTCAAACACAAACTAGATGTGTTAGAGGAAAATAATATGTATGTTTTTTAGTTGATGATTACACCATATTTACATGGGTATATTTTCAAGCAATGAAATTTGAAACCTTTTACCATTTTAAAACTTTTAGAGCCCATGAAAATAATGAGAAAAACCTTTCATTGATAACTATTTATAGTGAACATGGAGGATAATTTCAATATTCAGATTTTGAAACTTTTTAAGGTAATAAAGGAATTACTCATAAAATTTTATCCCCTAGAACTCCTCAAGAGAATGGTGTTGTTGAAAAAAGAAATTGAATTCCTCAAGAGATAACTATAACCATGTTGAGTGAATATTCTATTTCAAAACATTTCTAGGCTAAAGCTATTAGTACTAAATTTTATACTATAAATTGATTTTTAATCGGAATTTTTCTCAATAAAAAACTATATGATTTGTGGACTGGTTGAAAACCTAATGTTTCCTACTTCGAAGTATTTGGATGAAAAGTATTCATCCTAAATACTAATGATAACCTATATAAATTCACACCCATATTTGATGTATCATTTTATAGGCTTTGCCACTACTTACAATGCTTATAGTATTTTTAACAAAAATAGTTGTACTGATGGAGAAACAATGCATGTTAAATTTTATGACACTGATCCGTTTGTTTTTAAACAACCCCAACCTATATCCTCAGATATGTTTTCAAAAACTAATTATCAACATTTGATGGAAAATTCTATTTTCAAAGAACATACTCATGAAAATTTTTCTGAAGTAATTATCCCAGAAATTTTTTCTATCTTATGTTAATGAACAGGTGTTACAGTACCCAAATATGTTGTTTTTTAAGAATCTTCCCAGTGATAGTATCATTGGTTATGCAAACCAACTTTTATTGACTAGAAGTTGTTTACAAAATGAAGTAGATTATCGAGTAATACATTCCTGATTAGAACTAAAAATCACTAATGAATCTTAATGTGATGATGATTACATTAAATCCATGCAAGTTGAGATAAATGAGTTCGAAAGGAAAAAATTTTGGGCCTTAGTTGAAAGACCTAAGGAATCTTCTATAATTATAGTATAGTGGGTCCTTAGAAATAAATGTGATTATAATGTACTAATTTTAAGAAATAAAGTAAGATTAGGTACCTAAGGATGTATTAAAGAAGAAGGAATAAACTATAAAGGAACCTACACTCTATTATCTAGACTTGAATCTGTTCGTATTCTACTTGCCTTTACAGCTTTCTTTAATTTTTAACTTTTTCAAATGAATGTGAAGTGTTCTTTCCTTAATGGATATGTTCAATAGGAAGTCTATATTAAACAACCTATTGGTTTTGAAGACAAAAAATATCATGAACATGTTTCCAAACATACTAAATGTTTATATGGACTTAAACAATCCCCTATAGCCTAGTATAACATACTTACAAGATTTTTGTTACAAAATAATTACGTTAAGGGAACATCTGATCCAAATCTTTTTATAAATAAATTTAAGAAAAAAGTTTTGATTGTTTGTTTTTATATTGATGATATTATATTCAGATCAACTCAGAAATATTTAGCTGATTCATTTGTGAATCTTATGAACTATGAGTTTGAAATGAGTATGATGGGTGAGTAAACATTTTCCTTAGTTTTCAAATTTCTAAAAAACCAGAAGGAACATATATATCTCAACATAATTATATTAAATATCTTTTAAAAAAGTATGGATATGACTACACTAAGAGTATAAGCACTCAAATTGATACCTTAATTTCTCTTGATCTTGTTGAAGATGAGAAACTAGTAAATAAAATATCTTTTAGATGTATGATTGGAAATTTATTATACATAATATCTAGTCATCCAGACTTAATGTTTTCAGTATGTTTACATTCAAGATATCAATCCAATCCAAAGTAATCCCATTTAAAAGAAATATTTTTTTCTATTTTAAGGGAACCATGGATTTAGGACATTTTTATTCTTCAAGAAATGATTTTGTTTCAAAAAAATTAGATTATGATTTTGGTGGATGTAGAGTGGATAGAAATATTTCATCTGGAACTTGTCATGTATTATAAGATTAACTTATTTCTTGGGAATGCAAGAAGCCACACTCAGAAGAACATTCTGCTGCTGAACCTGAATATGTTGCAGTTGGAAGTTGTTGTGCTGATGTCTTGCGCATGAAACACAGACTCACAAAATATGACATAAGATTTACCAAAACACAGATATTATGAGATAATTCAATTTCCATTAACAAAATAAAAAACACTTCACATCACTCTCTTGAAAAACATATATTTATTAGGCTTCACATTCTTATAGATCACACACTTAAAAGAGATATCATTCTTCAATTTATCAGAACACATGATCAACTTGCTGATATTTTTACTAAATCATTACCCTTTGATAGATTTGAATACATTAAACAAAAGTTAAGAATGATAATCATAAGTTAATCTTCAATATTTACTTTTTTTGATAATTATATCCATAAATTAAGAAACTTCTTTTAATTGGGGAAGTACATTTGTTTACTCTTATTTTTTTTCAATTTTTTTTTCAGAACCCAAAATTTTTTCTTTCCTAATAATTTTTTTCAGAATCCAAAATTCTGAAATTGAAAATTTCCTTTCCTTAATAAAATTTTCCAAAATCTATGTTTTTTTGAAGAACCATATAAATTTTAACAAATCTTTCTATGAAATCCGGATGGTTTGTTTCATTATTTAAATCTTTGAAATTTTATTTTTTAGTTGTTTGTATTTCTAACTTATTTTAATAAAAATATATTGGATTCATTTTCATTAAATCCAATTTTTCCTTAAAACCTCAAATGATTATAACATACTAAATCTTTCTTCGGCATTCATCTCAACCATTAGATCAGATCATGCTTATTCCAACTATTGGATCAAATTTGGAATTCAAACCACCACGTCAATGACTATATAAAGGCCCCCCTAATCTGTGTACCACATATGTTTTCTAGACATTGTATACCAAAGCTCTTCTTGAATTCAAATTTTTCGTTCAGTTTTCCATGTTTTATAATATTCTGGACGTCACTCGAAGTTTCCACACATAATCAAACAACTTCAAACAATGAAATAAAAGAATGTAAAATCTATAGGGAATGGTTGGTTGATCAACATTTATTAGCCTAGTATAATTCTTTGACTATGAATAATATCACGCTCAATGGATGCGAGAGATTATGTGTATCAAAGCTAATGTGTCTGGATCTGGTTTATCTTGAAATTCTCATACCATTTTACAATACAACATGTTTTTACAAGGAAGGGGTAATGGAAAACATTTCCTTCAAGAGCTATGGAAAAACTTATTCTCTGTCTTCCAATATGGCTACAAATATTCTTAGTTTTCCTTATCAAGGCGAGGAAATATTTTTTTCCCACATGTTTTTAGATAAAGAAGGATGTTTTGAGAAGGTAATGGAAATTGAGTGTTTAGGACTCAAGGGAGTAAAGTCACTAAAGATCAACCATATTTCAACAAACAAAAGGTTGTTAGCCTTTTGGTTACAAAGAAATCTCTTTCCAAGAAAAAGAGATATGGAATCTATAAAAAAAGTGATATCTTTATGATGGACTATATAGTTATTATGAGAAAGGTAAACATGTTCATGTAAATTCTTTTTACCTTCACCAACATAAATAATGGAACTCTCATGTCTCAGATTATCATGTATCTGATGATCTCGTTGAGTATTATTGCACTTTGTTTAGAATATTTTAAAATTCCTTATAGTTCAAAACCCAAAACCTTCAAGATAATGTTTCTATGTGATGAAACTCTGAGAAGGATGAATGTCGGTTTCAGTACCAGATTAGGATAGGTTTATGATCTTTCCAAGAGTGAAGTTTAAGCTTTATTCAAGAAAGGGGAAGTGAGATAAACATCCAAGAAATCCCAGAAGAAGAGAAAGGAGAAAGAACTAGAATTAAAAGAAAAATATCCATTTATGGAAACCCAGTCAAACCCACCTAATCTGAATAAGAAATAAAAATTTCTCTGATGAAGTTGTTGTAAGGTGGATAGAGGAGGAGAAGAATAATTAGGACGGAGATGCAAGCATCGATTTAGACCATGCTGAGGAAACATCCATGAAGATTAATGTTTTTGAAGAACATTGAAGGAATGAAAAAAGAGAATAAGTTGAAGATGAAAATAAAAGAAGTTGATATTGTTCTAGCCCTTCTTAAGGATACTAATAATGCGTCTATAAAAATTCAAGTACATGAATATTTCCTTCAAGAATCAGTTCCTTTAGAAATACTAGGAAATAAAATTCCAATTCTAGAACCCATTTTATATGAACAGATCTTAATCATCAAGAAGGAGAATAGGAAAAAGATGATGCGTGTGAATATGCAATTAAACAAGAGGAAGATTATCCTGAGAAGTAATGTCATTCAGACAAGCTATCAATCCTAACTTCCCTGGTTGAGTATACCAAAATACTCTCTCAAGGGAAAGATGATGATGGATATGATGTTGTTGATAAACCTTCTGATGCTGAGAGCAGCAACTATGATTTCATTCATTCGAAGGATATTAAGGGAGATGTTGAGAAAGAAGTGGTTGAGGAAGACAATATATTTCAAGTATCTGATAGTGATCATGAGTCTATGAGGGATGAGAAGTTTATTTCTAAAGTTGATAAAGGAAAGCATGTGGTCTATGATACACCAAAAAGGGTTATGGTTTTAAAGGCTAATAAAGATATTTGTGGATCATCCAAGAGGAAATATAAAGATCTAGATAAATGTTACTCACCAGAAAGTAATCAGCCTCCGAATCTTTATCATCCTTGGGAAAAGATTTATTTATTCAATCATTGAAGAATTTAGTGAACACAATTCCCTTATTTAAAAGTATTGATTCGAGATACCAGTTACATAAACATTTATTCAATCAGAAATCTAATTTGGTAAGCATGCTTATGGAAAAATTTATCATGCCTTAAGAAGATTACAAAAATTTTCAAATCATTTATGATTCTCTAAGGAGATCATTCAAGGAAATGACTAAATGTTCAATTTTAGTTATTTTAGATCCAAATATTATAGATGATTTCTATGAATTTTTCAAAGATGACTTTGATTAGTTAGATAAAACTGTGAAGAACCAAATTTCAAACCATTCAAACAAGTTGAATCAAGATCAAGCCTCCCGAATTCAATAGGACAAAGACCAAAATGTGAAACTCAATTATATTGCATTAAATTAAAAGAGAGAATGAGAGCTTAGGGAAATGTTAGTAGAAAATTTCAATCAGCAAGAAAGGTAATATTGTCTCAGGAAGATATTCTAAATTCACAAGAATAAAAAATAAAGGCTTTAGGAAACAACAATCAAGATCAAGATTAGCTGCTTAAGAGGTTTGAGGATGATCACAAAGAATTGAAGAAATTAATGGTTAACCTGAGAAAGCTAATGCAAAAAGAAAATAAGGATGAATGATTTTCCCTAACAATCTGATCGTTTTTTGTATTTTACCATGTAAAAAATGTTTCCTATCATAATGAATTTTTAATTCCATTATTTTTTATTGTATATTTATAATCATTCAGGTATAATTTTTTTACATTCTCTCTATTCCTCTTTAAAATCAAAAAGTGGGAGAAAAGGATGATGAAAAGAATATTAAATAAAAAGAAGATAATTTCCTATGTAATGGGGAGATTAAGTAAGGGAGAGTATACATAAATAATATTTACTTAAGCAAGAAAAAATAACTTCTTTAATAAAGACAAGAATATGATCCATACAGATTTTAAAATCTAAGGGGGAGTTATTTGTATTCATCATTAGTCACATGTAATGGTAAATAAGTATTTCTTTTATTATTCAAAAAGAAATATCATTATTCCTTATATTATTTTTCAAATGGTTATTTGTGATTTCCAAAAAGTGGGATATAGTTTAATCAATAAGGTTTCCTTAAGAATTTTCATTCATCTATGTTTTGAAAATCACAAAAACATTTTCTTATGGAAAATTATCTTTCTCAATGAATTATTTTCTTATGGAAAATTTTTCTTTCTCTAAAATGTTTCAACCTTATCATGGTTATAATGTCTTATTCAATGCCTTTTAAAACCCATGTCTATTTTTTACTCAGTCAAAAATTTTGAACCTTATCAAATAACCTTTGAATATTGCAGATATTTAAGCTACCAAATTTTCATATTTTTAGACTCTAAATTCTATGTAATTTAGAATCTAATGTTTTTGAAATTCTGAAACTGAATTCTCTGAAATTAAAACACATAACTCTCTGAAATTAAGACTCCAAATTCTCTAAAATTTAGACTCCACATTTTCAGAAATTCATAATCTGAATTCTCTAAAATTAAAACTCCAAATTCATTAGAATTTAGACCGTAAATTTCTCAGAATTCAGACATTGAATTACTTTGATTTACAACTCTGAATTAATCTGAATTCAGACTCTGAATTCCTCAAAATTCCGATTCTATAATCTATATAATTCAGACTCTGAATTCTTTGAAAAAATAGAATCTGAATATCTATTTTTATAGAATCTGATTTTATATATATTTAGACTCTAAATTCTATTTTTATTAGATTCTAATTATTCAGTTTTGGTTAAGCTACTTTATTTTCCTTAAATATTATTAAATCTTAAGAATGATAATGTTTCCCATGTTTTTCCTATATAAAAAAATGTCGTACAATTTATTTCTAACTAACCATTCATTGAGTGACATGTGTGCAAGTCCCTCAAATATTCAATGAAAAATAATTCCATTAGAGGATGGAGCCAATTGTTTAAGTTTTTCCAATAAATAAGAGCTCATTTGAACGATCTCATTTTTGTTCTATGATCCTAGAGATTACATGTTGTGAAGTTATTTCTATAGAGAGAAAGACTCTCATCCATTGTGCATTTTATGAACATCTTATTCAACTGTAATCATTTTGTTTATATTTCTTTTTGCGATCTGAGTGTTTTTAAGTGCAATCAAGGGCATTCAGGGATAGGAAGATAGTGGTTCTGACTACCTTGATGATCAAGGGATTCTGGGGACAAGAATATAGAGTTTCTTAATACCTTAATGTTTGAGGACTTCCGGGGATAGTAAGACATAGTTTCCGACTACCTTAATGATTAATGGTTTGCGGGGATGACAAGGTAGACTCCAATATTTTTATCAAGGGATAACCCTAGTGTGGGTAAGATCGACTTTCTTGAAAGTATAAATCAAGGGAAATTTTTCCAAGGTTATTGGATGCCATTCTCTTTGGGTTAAAAGATTTCCTACCAGTTTACTTTATTATTGTTTCAAGTTTTATTTCCATTGTATTTTGTTAAAGAAAGAATCTATAACATTATTATAAATTCTTGTACTTATACTCACTCTAATAAATAAGATTCTATACAATTTAAGGTAGAATCTTCCCTTAAGATAAACCTTCTTATGTGTTCTGAATTTTAACCTGATTGAGTGTATGTTTCTTATAGTTGGACCTCGACCCTTACAATAATACCAATATATAAGAACCAAACAGGGTTTGTGAATTTAAATTGTTTAAAATTTTTAAACATATTTTTACCTAAAGATAAAAGGAAAAGTTTGTAAACCTACAATTCACCTCCCCCCCTCTTGTATTTGAGCATCTATATATTCTTTTACGATCCTACAGTGATGAAATTTTGGGAGATAATATAGTTTTTTTTGGGCTGGTTGTATTTTTTTATGATATGTAATAATTTTTATTAATTACATAAAACACTAAGCCTAAAAGGTTATTAGGTATGTATGAAATATAATATTTCATTTTAATTATTTATGTTTTTATGGAAAAAATTGGGTTACATTTTAATGTTTATGTCTTTGGAACTAGATTTGTATGTTTAGAATTTGGGTTATTACATTTTGTATCAGAACAAGGTTTAGATAACTTTTGAGATTATGATGATTTCAATAGAAGTTATGGAAACCATCAAGGGTATACATGACACTATTTTCAGAGTCTTAGAAGCCCATTTTTGATGTTTTATGATATGAAATTTAATGGTGAAAAAATAAATTATTAAATATATTTATTTATTTGGGTAATTAAAGGTTATTGAATTTTGGGATACAAAATGAAAGGTATGAGATAACATTTTAGGTCAATCAAATTCTATAAAATTGAATATGTGAATGAAATTTTTAGGATTTTAATCTTGTATCTGTTATTTTATAAGGATCATATTAACATAGTATTAGAAAAAAAAACCCTTAGAAAGACTGACAAACCATCATATCTAGAAAGGCCATATGGATTGAACCCACAACCGAAAGGTGAAAATGGTGCATCACATACCACTAGCCTGTGTGAAGTTCTCAATAGTATTTTATTATATTTTTTACTTAGAAAGTATTATGGATAATAGTTATGTTTTTTTAACATAATTCTTATCATATAAATTACCATAGGAAGAGAAATTGATTTGGTTTTTAGTAAATAATATTTTTTCGGAAGACATTCACTATTTTCAGAACCCTGTATTATTAAGGGAAAAATTACACTATGGAATATTTTTAGGAAGAACGTTTTTTATTATATTTTAGAATCATATATGATTTTATTTCAGATTTTTGGTGATTCATGTTATTTAAGAAAATTTTAACAGAACATGACGATTATTAAATTAATTACTTTTTTTATGAGGAATTAATACAAACTAATATTATTTGTAGATAAATTTTAAAATTTATCTTAGAAGACCATGTGATTAAATACTTCCTATTTTTTGGTGCCAAATTTATTTTAGAAAATTTTTGAGAAATTTTATGGTTATTTATTTTTTGAATTGTCTAAGTCGAACTTTATGTATTACTATTGATTTTTTTGGTTTATTATTTTAGGATAATTATATTAGTTTCTACTGAACATTTTGGTTTTTGGTAATTGTATCATGTTATGATAAATAAATATTTAATCTTTTATAAATTATATGATTAAATTGAAGTAAATTCTTGTGCTTTAGGGGTGAAAAACCCATCTTGAATACTCATCACCTAAAGAAAAGCATGATTTTGTGGTGGAAATTGATTAAAGGATGAAACTATAATTTTAAATTATGTATTCTTTCTTAGGTTTACAGTATAGATGGTAATGTAATTACTAACCTTTAAGAAAATAATTGCCAAAAAATGACATATGTTGACTTTTCTTACTATGAAATCAATGTCATTTTAACACATCCTAGATTTACCATTTTTATGATGGTTAACTTTATAATGATCATGTTCTCTATTACTCTACTTTAGAACATGATTGTTAGTTTTCTATTCCATGTCCATTTTTTACTACATAGAATCCTAGTATGTGTTATCTTAGGTGACCTTCTTACATTCTTTTCTCTATTTTCAAATGGAAGTCTTATTGACCCATTTTCGGATGTGGGGTTTCAATAAAGGTATTTTAAAAATTCAAGCCCTTGGTCACCAATATAATGTTGAAATTGTGAGGTTAAAATTTATTAAAGGATTGGGTGTGTAATATCTCGAGATTTAGGAAAGAAAGACTATTTTCAATAGTTCACGAGATATACAACACCAAGCTAAAATGAGAAATGAAATATTATTATGTGACCATTATAATAAAGACACTAAATTAGAATCAATTAACAAAACTAACAGATTTTTGAAATATATAATTTTCATAATCAATAATAATTTATAAATTAATTATTTTTAAATAATTTATATATTTTTAGAAATGCCATTTTATTCATCAAAAAAATATTTTCTTCAAAAATGTTTTTATTTATTATATATATATAAATATAATCAATTTATAGAGATTTTAGAATATTTTTTTAATAAAATGAAAATCGTTTTTTTAAATCATCATAGTAAAATTTTTCTTTTATGAAATTTGGATAATTTTCAAAAAAGATTTATTTTTCAAAGAATTGTGAAAATAAAGATTTTATTTATTTTTCTAAAATATACTAGTTAAAATTATGTTTATAATTAGTTTTAAATTTTTATTAGTTAATATATATATATATATATATATTTTAAAGGTAATGCTTCGGTCAAAAGACCAAAGCACAAAATATATAAGAAAGCAAGAGGATTACAAAGTTCGGAAAGATGGGATTTTGTTACAATCTCTCTCAAAAAGAGGCGATAAGTCAGCTGGAAGAGTGTCAAGCCAAGTCATGCTCTGTTGAATACCTTTGTTGGCGAGTGCATTAGCAATAGAATTCGCCTCACGGTAAGCATGAGTAGCAATATAATCTATCCCGTGAAGCGAGTTCAGACACTTCATCCAAAGAGTGGTAAGCGGCCAAGCAAGATGAGTGTCGCCGTTCCATATGGCCTGAATGATGGTTGTGGAGTCACTTTCAATCCAGAGCTTTCTCCAGCCTCTTTGAATGGCAAAATCAACAGCATGGATGACACCAAGCATCTCAGCCTCGAGCGAAGAAGAAAGACCACAGCCAGCATAAAAACAGCCCTGACAGTGACCAGATGAGTCTCTGAAGATGGCACCACAACTAGCAGGACCAGGATTGCCTTTGGAAGCACCGTCAACGTTCACATTAATCCATCCTGACATCGGGGCTTGCCAGAAAACTTCAAAGAAGCGCTTGGGTTTTGGATATATGCCCGGGACACCGAGGTGGTGAAGGATAACTAAATCGTTAGCCTAGTTTTTGCAAGAAGCTTTTTGGATTGAAGCGGCTTCATGAATCGCAATAAGGATCTGAGCTTTACCTGCATTGAGACTAAATGAGTGGTTGTTATGAATAATATCATTACGGGCGTACCAGATCACATGCAGGAGCTCCGCCACTGCCGCAAGGAAGATATTCTTTATCTGCAAGGAGGCATCATATCTGATGCAATATTTAAGAAACATACAAATAGAATCAAAAGTTGGCCATCTTTAATTAAAGAGATCCAGAACATATTTCCATAATGCAGAGGCTGTCGCACAGGAAAAAAAGAGATGGTTGGAATCCTCCCTATGTTGATTACACATGCGACATTTTGAGCAAAGTTGAATGCTAAAGATTTGAAGACAGGCATCAGTGGGAATTATATTGTGAGCTAGTCGCCAAATGAGGGTGAGTCTAGAAGGTTTTATCCAAGGCTTATTAAAAAAACTCATCCATTGATAATTGGGATCCTCTCGAGAGAAGCAGTGATTATAGAAGTTTCTAGAATCGAGGATGCCATTTGGAGCAGGTTCCCACACCAGAAAGTCACCGCCAGGGGAGAAAGGATGATTATCAATGATCTGAGCAATATTTTCTGGGAGGGTGTGACGATGGGATCGCAGGACATCTTTTATAGAAAGACTATTATCTCCAGGAGAGGTATTCATAGAAAGCAAGGAAATCAAGGGGTTACCGCACCAATTGTCACACCAAAAATTAAAATAAGAGTCCGCACTGACCATCCATCTAGAATTCTTCATGATAGAGTGATACGAGTCTCTGATGGCGGGCCAGATCGAGGAGTTGATGTGAAAAAAATTCCCTTTCACGAGTTTAGGAAGGAATCTATGCTTCAAGAACTCCGACGCTTTAGAGGAACCATTAATGATGCGCCATGTAAGGCAGGATTGGAGAGCGTTATTGAAAAGCTTTAAATTTTTTATACCAATGTTGCCTTTATCAAGAGGTTTACAACAAGAATTCCAAGGGATAGTGACAAGCTTCCTTTCTAAAGTGCTACCTGACCAAATAAAATTTTGATATAGGTATTAATCTTTTTAAAAATGCCGGAAGGCCAATTGTAGATCATGAGCGAGTAGACCATTTTGGAAACAATGGTTGATTTGACCAGACATATCCTGCCTGCCATGGAGAGTAATTTACCTTTCCAAGTGGAGAGTTGTTTAATAATTTGATCAGTAATGTTGGTGAAATAGCAGGCTTTAGGACGACCCCAAAATAGAGGGACGCCTAAATAATTGAAAGGGAGGAGGCCCTCTTTGATAACAAGAGAAACAGTGATGCTATATTTTCTTCTAACAGGGAAGCTTTTGCCAAAGAAAATATAAGATTTATCCTAGAAAATCTCGTGACCAGAAACCTCTTCATAATGATTAAGGGCTTGTTTTAGAACATGCATATTTTTCTGATCACCTTTGAGAAAAAGGATAATATCATCAGCATAGAAAAGGTGAGTAGGGGTATTGAGATTCCTGGCAGCTTGAATAGGTCTGAGCTTGCCTTGATCAACCAGGTGAATGAGAAGTCTACTTAAGTAGTCTTCAGCGATAACAAAAAAGATGGCAGAGAGAGGGTCACCTTGTCTGACACCCTTAGAACATCTGAAGAAGCCTCTAGGGGAACCATTGATCAGAACAGAAATAAAAGTTGAGTTGTATAAAGTTTTAATCTTTAAGATGAAAGCATCATGAAAGCCAAAAGACGAAAGCACATTGAAAATAATGTTCCAGTCAATGGTGTCAAAGGACTTCCTGATATCAAGTTTTATGGCCACACATCCCCCTCTAGAACTTTTGTTTAGACAATTAGTACATTCGGAGGCAAGGAAAATACAATCCTGGAAGGACCTACCCTTAATAAAACCGAATTGATTCCACGAGACAATTTTGTTGCAAATAGGCATAAGTCTGTTCGCAATTATTTTGGTAATGATTTTATAGAGAGTATTGATCAGGGCAATTGGTCTAAATTGATGGATCTCCGAGGAATTTTCAACCTTGGGAATTAAAGTTAGGAATTGGGCATTTATTCCATGTGGAAGCATACCATGTATAAAGAAATTCTTAACAGTGTTACAAACATCATTGTGGATAATATCCCAGTGTTTTTGAAAAAAACCATTATTGAACCCATCCGGTCCGGGCGCGCTGTCTGGATTCAGTCCAACCCATGGAAAGGCCCGAAGGGCGTTACCTATCCCCACGGGATGGCATAAGTGCCTCTGTATCATTTATCGTGGTTTGGGAACTATTTACCCGAACATGTATACATAAAACATTAAAAATATTTGATAAAATAAATCTAAAAAATTCATACCTGCAAGGTTTATACAAAAATCCATAACTGAATACATAAGTTCAAATGAAGTACAAAAGGTCCAAAGACACAGTGAAACAGCAACAAAACATCCCCATAGACTCCACATGATAAGGGGTCATCACCCCGAAGCCGTCTCCATAACTTCGTCCCAAGGATGGGGACTAACACCCTGTACCACCATCACCATTATCCTTTCCTTTACCTGAGTCAAACATAACAATGTATAATTACACCCAAGGGGTGTAAATAGGGTGTGTGCCTAAGACCAATAGGATACCACCCAATGATTCCAAATAGAATGCAATACAAAGTGAAAAAGCAAGCAGTTTTAATACGCAAAGAAAGTCAGTGATAAAATCTAAGAAATTAAACTTTCAATTGATAACAGTTTTCAAGATAAAATTTTCATAATTCTCACACATTTACATAGTCATGTGAGAAACTAAAAATTACTAAAAAAACACCCCCAAACAATGGTAAATACCACAAATCCAATGAGCACCAAAACCGGGATCACCCCGAGGTAACTAGATAGTCTCGGGCCCTATGTACCTCGTACCTCAGTGTAAAGTATCCAAGTCACAATCCTTTCCCGTGCACGAGCCACTAGTAGGGAACATACACATAACCTAGGGGTCCGAAAATATCATCCACATAGTTTATTTAGAGTTGTCATTATCAATTTTCTCAGTGAAACAGGGACACAAACCATCTGGTCTACATGCCGTACTAGTAGATATCTGTCCAACTAAGTACCCAGGATTCCCCTTTTGTGATCAAAAAATTTCATCAAAAAACACACATACTTTTGCAGATAAAATATCATTACTGTCCACAAACAAATAGTACAGTAGCTACACAAATTTTATACCATTTGAAACACACAAAAAAATATTTTGATTTTCAATAAAATAACCTCTCAATATATCACACTTTGCGCACTATGTGAAAACTTTTAAGTCACCAAAAAAAATTGCAGTTCCATACACTTTAATTAAACCAACAATTCATTTATGGGGCAACCAATTGTGAACCAAAAAGTTATATATTTTAAAAACCACAATTTTCACACAAACATGACACTTAAAGCCCATTTTCTTCCCAAACACAATTTTAAAAAACATTCACAGCAACAACAAAAAAGAATAAACATTCAAAACATTATTTTTAGTCCTAATACTATTCATTAAAATTAGGTAAGTAATTATAGGTCAGCCCAAAATGAACCAAAAATTTTTTTATAAAAACCCCCAATTTCACAAAAAAATAGAACTTAAAATTCATTTTCATTATAAATTAAACTAAAAAATATTTATAGAAACATTCAAATGCAATTAATACTAAAATACTATGAACACAGAAATCTAATTCACAAAAATTGCATGCAGAATGGAATCAACTACCAACGTAAAAACACCCTTGAATCTCCGTGCGAAAATCAAATCGCACCCCCACCGCACCAAGAGAGACCTAGATCAAACCTAAAACTAGAATAATTTGCCAAGAAAGCCCACAGTCGAACCCTAGGTTCGAAAACCTAGTTTCTGTACATTATGAAACTCAATGATAATTGATGAAACCCTAATCACAATGAATGAAACCCTAAGTAATTTGAAAGATGAAAGAAAAGGACTCATTTACTTGATGTATCTTTAAGTAATCACTCCAAAACACCAGTATATGAAATTTAAATAGACAAAATTCAGGGTTCATTCGAAGGAGATATATTTGGTAATTTAGAAACTAGAATGGAGGAAAAATATTGAGAATTGAGAGAGTTATCAAAGAAAGACTTTACCTCTTCAAATATGGACGATTTGAGGAATCCTATGAAGTTCAAAACAAAATTACGATTAACCAGAGCTCCAAAGAGGGGTGAGAGAGTTCAGACACGTGTCTGGGTTCAATGGTCTTGGGTAAGACATGGAATCACCAAGTGATCCCAAAATTTGAATATGTTATGACATAAACAATCTTCATTTTTAAAACAGGAATTGGGATTTCGGGCAGGCCCAACCCCTTAGATAAAAACCCAAATAACCCTTGGTTATGTATCTCTAAAGGCTCCAAATTGACTTGGTGGTGTGAATGTTTTAGGGGATTCCATGTAGGAATTTTAATGGATAACAAATGTTGAAAAATGAAAATGTTATAAAAGAAACAAAATTTATTTTTCAATCTGGAATTGGGCTCACGGTTTGGCCCAATTCATGAAAACTCATCTATTCCTCCATAAAACCTAGGGTAAACCCCCAAAACAAAGCATGGATGTAAATTAAATGAAAAATAATTTAAAAATTTGTCATGTGTGTTATAATTCTCCCCAACATGAAGTAATTTTCACTCCGGAAAGTCAACATGATGCTTGGTTAGAAAACAAGAATGTGTATGCTTCCTCAACCCATGACTTTCGCTCCCATGTATCATGTGTATCATTCCCAGGCTGCCATAGTACCCGAACTAATTAAATAGACTTACCTCATAGTATATTCTCTTGGGAGTCCACTATTTTCACTGGCCTCTCAACAACATAAAAGTCAGGCTCTATCTCCAGTTCTTCCCAACTCAACACATGGGACGGATCTGGGTTGTATTTCTTCAACGGATCGATGTGGAAGACATCATGGATGAACGTAAACATAGAAATTAAGGACAACCTGTATTCCACCTTTACAATATGCTTGGTGATCTCAAAGGGCTCTAAATACCATGGCATCAACTTACCATGCTTCCCCAATTGACGATGTCCCAGACGAGGGGCCACTTTTAAGAATACCCTGTCACCCTCAGAAAACTCTAGGTCTCAACACCTCTAGTCAGCATAAGATTTATGATGACTCTAATCTGTCAATAAGCACTACCTGATCAACATAACCTTCTCAGAAGTCTCCTTCACAAGGCTTGGCCCCAATAGTGAAGTCTCTCCTACCTCAGGCCAACATAGGGGGGACCAACATGGCCGACCATAGAGCGCCTCAAAAATGGCCATTCGAATCGAGGATTGGTAACTTTTATGATAAGAAAACTCAACCAATCCCAAATGGCTATCCCAAGAACCTCCAAATTCCAGGACACAAGAACGAAGCATGTCCTCCAAATTTTGATTCACCTGCTCTGTCTGACCATCCATCTGAGGGTGGTATGCCGTGCTCATCTTAATCTGAGACCCCAAGGCCTTCTGAAGGCCTTCCCAAAATTGAGAAGTGAAACAGGAGTCTCTATCTAAGACAAAAACCCTATGGTACACCTTGGATTCTCACCACTTCCTGAAGATATAAATGGCCCAACTAATCCACTTTAGTCGTATCTTTTATCGAAATGAAGTGGGCTGATTTGGTCAAATGATCAATCACCACTGAAATGAAATTCATACCCCGAGGTGTACAAGGAAATCCAACAATGAAGTCCAGGGTGACCTCGTTCCACTTCCAGATAGGAATGGGTAGTGGTTGGAGCAAGCCAGATGGCCTTTGGTGATCTGCTTTCACTTTCTAACATGTGAAGCATCTCAAAACAAAGTCTACTATGTCATGTCTCATACCAGGGCACCAAAACAACTGACGAACATCATAATACATCTTAGTGGTACCTGGATGGACAGCCCGCTGAGACTGGTGGCTATATTGCATCACCACCTTCCACAAAGATAATGGAACTGCTGAACATCCCATGAAGCACAAGATGCCCTTGGGAGATGGCGACCAATCAAAAGATGTCTCCCCACCATGATGAAATTGCTTCGACCGCTGAAAAAGCTCATCACTAGGTTTTTCCCACTGAATCAACTCCAATAGAGAAGGAGTCAACTAGGCGCTCACCATGAATGCCCCTCCACTATGTTCCCTAGTCTCCACATGCATTTGAGAAAATAGCTCCATCAATGTCCAATAATCACTAGACTTCATCAAAGCCTGCACTAGAACTCTTCTACTCAAAGCATCAGCCACCACATTACCGTTGCCTAGGGTATAGACAATGTCAAATTCAAACCCCTACAAGTACTTGATCCAGCAACGCTGTCTCAAGTTGAGGTCCTTCTGTGAGAAGATATAGGCTAAGCTTTTGTGATCAGAGTAGACCACAAACTTCTCCCAAAAGTGGTAGTGACGCCAATTCATTAAAGCATGCATCACCCCTGCCAAATCCAAGTCATGGGTAGGGTATTTCTTTTCATGTGGTCGGAGTTGGCGAGACCCATAAGCCACCATGTGATCATGCTGCATAAGCACGCACCTAAGACCCATACGTGAAGAATAACAATAAACCACATACCCCTTCCCGATGTCAAGGAAAATCAGCACGGGGGGCGGTAGTCAACTGCCTCTTCATCTCCTTGAATAATGCCTGACATTCTGGACCCCATACAAACTTCACCCCTTTCCAGGTGAGCACATTCATCGGTGATGCAAGCCAAGATAAATCCATAACGAATCTCCTGTAATAACCATATAGGCCAAGGAAACTCTCGATCTCGAACACATTCTTCAGCTGCTCCCATGACATAACCGCACTAATCTTCTTAGGGTCCATTGAAAACCCCTACTCAGAGACCACATGCCCATGAAATATCACTTCCCTAATCCAAAAAGTGAACTTTGACAACTTTTCATAGAGGCGATGATCTCGTAATGTACCCAAAACAATACTCAAGGGATGTTCATGTTCCTCATCAGAGCTAGAGTATAACAGAATGTCATCCATGGACACCACGACAAAGGAATAGAGATATTTATGGAACACCCTATTCATAAGTGCCATAAAGACCGGTGGAGCATTGGTCAATTCGAAGGGCATGAACAAATAATCAAAGTGCCCATACCTGCTTTGGAAGGTTGTCTTTGGGATATCAGATGCCTTCACCCTGAGTTGATGATTCCCTTAATGAAGGTCTATATTTGAGAAACACTTTTCCCCCTTCAACTGATCAAACAAATCATCTATTCTAGGAAAAGGGTATTTATTTTTAATTGTGACCTTATTCAGCTTCTGATAGTCAATGCACAACCAGAGGGATCTATCAGCCTTTTTTTGCGAACAACACAGGAGTGGCCCAAGGAGAGACTCTCAGGTGAATGAATCCTTTGGATTCTAAGTTGTCCAGCTATATCTTTAATTCTCTCATCTCAGTGGGTTCCATCCAATAAGAGTAAAGATATATCAGTTGTGTTCCTGGCGCCAGATCAATCAAAAACTCCACATCCCGCTCTGGGGGGAAACCTGAACAATCATCTGAGAATACCTCCAGAAAATAATTAAGTTCATGAGGTATTGCACCTTTAGGGGAAAGACCATCATCTATCATGAGCGGAGATAATTGGAAGATAACACTTCCCAACTCTTGGAGTGGAGGCCCTGCACGACCTGACTGAGGATCACATTCTCCATGAAAAACCAGACGACCCCCATCAGGTGCTGTGACATGCCGTCTGTAGCAATCGATGTGTGCCTGGAAGTGTACTATCCAATCCATCCTATGTATGACATCAATAATGTCCATATCTAAACCAAGAGGTCCCACTCCATCTCGACTTCTGAGACAGAAAGCACACACGAGGGGCACCTAAGGATCTTCTCCTTCTTCTTTCATAGCGGTGTCACCAACTCCATCGCAAAAGACATCAAATCAGTTGGTAGATTAATAATGTCCACAAAATGGGAAGAAACGAATGAAACAGATGCACCAGTATAGAAAAGAGTTGTTGATATAGAATATGTGATCAGAATGGTACCTCAAAATGTCGATGGTCCAACCTCTGATCCTGCTTGTGCCTGATCCACTGCATGGAGATGTCCAATATCTGCCTAGGGACGACCGCTAGTCTATGGATGTGCCAACTAGCTCTACCCAGAAGATGATCCAACCCTTCCACCATGACCACCAAATCGAGATCCCCCAGTCCTCGATGACTCAGACTCTGCTAGAACTCCTCTTGAGGCCACTGACCCTTCCCCACTTGGGAGTGGACCTGCCAGACTGCAGAAGCGCTGCAAATGCCCCATACCTCCACACTGGAAACAAGGCTTTGGAGGAAGTGGTCATGTTGGTTGGATATGCCCAGGCTTCCCACATTTGTGGCACACGACTGATCTCACATCAAAATCTGCATAAGAAAATTTCCTGGTGGAGGGGCCCAAACTGCCCGCTCCTTTCTTCACAGGATCCTCCCGCATCCTTTTCATCTCTGAGGAGGTTCCACTACCCACTGCTAATACTGAACCATAGAAACCAAACATACCTTTCCTATAAATCTCCACCATGCATGATCGATCAACGACCTCAGCATAGGTCCTCATCTTAAACAAGATCATCTGGGAGTATATCTTTGGTCGCAAGCCTTTCGGAAACCTTTGGGCCTTCTCCTACTCAGTAGAGAAAATTTATGGAGCATACCGAACCATCTCAGTGAAACGGTTGGCATAATCCATCATCGATAGATTCCCCTAAACATGTTCCATGACCTCTTTAGACCTAGAATAATCCAATACCTTAGGGCAGTACTGTTCATTGAAGATGGCCTTGAAATCTCCCCAGCGCATCTGCTCATTCTTCCTAGACTGAAGCACTGACTCCCACCACTTATGGCTGGGACCCTCTGATTGAAAGGAGGAAAACTTCACCCAGAGATCCTCAGGTGTTTCTAGGAACTCAAACATACACTCGATCTTCTCAAGCCATTCTTAAACTTCTTGGGGTACTTAGCTACCTTGGAATGTAGGAGGTTTGTTTTTCAGAAACTCTTGTGCTTTATATTTTATAGGACCTATCTCTTCTACCCTAACAGTAATAGGAGCAGGGGAGGGTCCCTGATCTAAATCTTGGATATCCTGAACCACACCCTCCATAAGCCTCTGATCAATCGGTGTCAGAAACTCTATCCAGATTCCTCCTGTGGGCGTGTGGGATCTTTTTAGGGAGGCATGTTGCTACAAAATGCAACAATCACAAAACAATAGTCAATATGAAAATTATGAAAATTGTAATCAAATACAGAAAATATTAATAAACTAAACACATTCCTATAATAAAAGAAACAACCACTCCACATCCTCCTGATGTCCACATGTGGTGAGCAGCCCACACCTCTCACCTGGAAGTGAAGTGAATCCGTAAATTCCAACATCCCCTGTTGACTCAAGGTCTGCCTTGAGAGTTGCAGTCCATGAACCCTACTCACAACAAAACCCCAAGCCCCGACAGTCCTAGATATTGTCTATCCCGACTCATCCCAAAATAGCAATATAACCCAAAAACATTAACCTCCTATGATACCATTTTGTCACGAACCGGATCCGGTCGCCACCATTAACGTCACCAAACCTAGACCATGGAAAGGCCCGAAGGGAATTCCCCATCCCCATGGGCTGGCATAAGTTCTCGGGTATCATTTATCATATTTTGGGAACGATTTACCTGAACATGTATACATAAATCATCAAAACTATTTGGTAAAATAAATCTGAAAAATTCATACCAACAAGGTTTATAAAAAAATCCATAACAGAATACTTAAGTTAAAATGAAGTAAAAAATGTCCAAAGACACAATGAAACAACAACAAAACATCCCCACGGACTTCACATGACATGGGGTCATCACCCCCAAGCCGTCTCCACAACTCTGTCCCAAGGATGGTGACTAACACCTTGAACCACCATCACCCTTATCATTTCCATTATCAAAGTCAAAAATAACCAATTATAATTATATCCAAGGGGATTAAGTATGCTGTGAGACTATGAAAAATAGGATACCACCCAATGATTCCAAATAGAATGCAATAGAATGTGAAAAATAAAGCAGTTTTAATACACAAAGAAAAGCAGTTAAGAAATCTATGAAATGCAACTTTTAATTGATAACAGTTTTCAAGCTAAAATTTTCAGAATGTTCACACATTTAATTAGACATGCGAGCTACTATAATTTAATTCAAAAATCACCCCAAAACAAGGGTAAATAGAAAAAATACAATGAGCAACAAAACTGGTAACACCCCTAGGCAACTAGATAGTCTTGGGCCCTATGTAAGTCGTACCTCGGTGTAAAGTATCCAAGTCACAATCATTTCCCATGCACAACCCACTAGTAGGGAACATATCCATAACCTAGTGGTCCCTAAATATCATCCACATAGTTTATTTAGAGTTTTCATTATCCATTTGATTAGTGAAACAAGGACACAACCCATCCAGTCCACTAGCTGTACTAGTACATATCCGCCCACTTAAGTACTCGAGATTCCCCTTTTGTGCTCAAACAATTTCTGAAAACAACACACATACTTTTGCATATAAAATATCACTACTGGTAAAAAACAAATAGTACAGTAGCTACACACATTTTATACCATTTAAAAAATACAATAAAATATTTTGATTTTCAATAAAACAACCTCTCAAAATATGAAAATGTTTTGAACTGAAAGATCATTAAAATATCCACTTTGAACACTATGTGAACACTTGTAAGTCATAAAAACTAAATTTCATTTCAATAACCTTTAATGAAACAAAAACTTTAGTTATGGGGTAGCCCATTGTGAACCATGAAGTTATATATTTTAAAAAACACCATTTTCACACAAACATTGCACTTAAATCCCATTTTCTTCCCAAACACCATTTAAACAAACTTTCGCAGCAACAACCAAAAATAATAAACTTTAAAAACATGATTTTCATTCCAAATAAATTTAAATAAAATCAACTACGTAATTATGGGTCAGCCAAAAAATGAACCAATAAATGATTTGTATAGAAAACCCCTTATTTCACCAAAAATTAAAACTTAAAATTCATTTGCAGTATAAATGAAATTAAAAAAATTATTACACAAACATTAAAACGCAATAAATACTAAAATTCAATGAACACAACAATATAATTAAAAAAATATCATGCACAATGAAATCATCTACCAAATTAACAAAAACCCTTGAATCTCCGTGTGAAAATCAAATCGCACCCTTGCCGCACGAAGAGAGACCTAGATCAAACATGAAACCACATGAATTGGCCACGAAAGCCCAATGTTAAACCATAGGATAGAAAAACTAGTTTCTGGACATTATTAAACTCAAATTTAAGTGAAGAAACCCTAAGAACAATGAATTAAACCCAATGTAATTTGAAAGATGGAATAAAAAGGACTCATTTACTAGAAGTATGTTGAAGTAATTACACAAAAAAACCAGTGGATGAAATTTAAAATAGAAAAAATTCAGGGTTCGTTTGAAAAAGATATATTAGGTCATTTATGAACTAGAATGGGGGAAAATATTGAGTATTGATAGTTTTATGAATGAAATACATTACCTCTTTAAATATGGATGATTTGAGGAATCCTATGACGTTAGTTACCAACTATAGATTATCTAGATCTCCAAAGAGGGGTGAGAGAGATTAGATGAATGTATGGGTTCAATGGTCTTAGGTGAGACATGGAATCACCAAAAAAGACCAAATATTGAATATGTTATGATATGAACAAACATAATTTCTAAAATAGTAATTGGGCTTTCGGGCCGGCCCGACCCCTTTGATAAAAACCCAAATAAACCTTGGTTATGGATTTCTAAAGGTGCCAAATTGACTTGGTGGTGTTAATAGGTTATTGGAGGCCAAGTACGTTTTTTAATGTTTGAATAATGTTGAAATTTGAAAACTTTATAAAAGAATCAAAATTTATTTTTCAATCTGGAATTGGGCTCACGGTTTGGCCCAATTCTGGAAAACTCATCTATTCCTCCATAAAACGTAGGGAAACCCACAAAAAAATGAAATGATGTAAATTAAAAGAAAAATAACTTTAAAATATTTTATTTATGTAAAATATATAATATTACAATTGTGTTTTATAAATGTATTTTATTGTTGAATCTAGTATAAAAATATTTTAAATTAAAAAAATGCATTTTTTGAAAAATTTGTTTCTTTTTGCATTTTATCAATTTAATTTCAAATTAAATGGTGAATCTTTTCGGTTATGAATTTTTAATAATGGATTATATTTTATTATTCATTATTTCTTAATTATGAAAATTGGTTACTTTTATTTTTTGACCAATATGAATAGCAACCTTGGTAAATTTTTGTTACCGCGATAAAGGTTAAATTGAGTAATTTATGTTAAAATAAAATGATAAAGAACCTAAAATGTCTCTAACACATTAAAGAATTTTATTGTATCAATATATTTATATCCTTAACACATAAGGTTTAAAATTAAGTTGTTTAATGGATACTTGTATGTGAAAATGTATTATATAATATTTAAATCAATAAAAGTCAGAAAATGACCTATTCTTTGTCTTAAATATACTTTATGTGTCCACATGGGAACAAAGGTAGGTTATTAATGAATATAAATGTCCATTTGTATCATAATAAACGTATTTTAATGAAATAAATTTTTGTCTTCCAGATCCGAATGCCACTTTAAGGTTCCCCAAGATGGTGGCTACATGACCTTAAGAGCACCTCCCTAAATGCCAGAGGCTGCTGACTAGAAGCGAGGGACTTGGGTGTATATGTGGAGAGAATATTCCCTCGTTTATTATAGTATAAATCAGCCATATATAAGAAAATAGAAACAATGGATGAAGAAATAAACAACAAATGGCAGTAGAACAATAATGTCTACAAACAAGAAAAATGATTAATATGCAAAAGAAGAATATTAAATATATACAACTAATAATGATTTTATTATAAAAAAATTAGTATTTAGGGGTTAGTGGAAATAGGTATACACTAAATGATAACAAAATATTTAAAAAGTGAAAAGAACTTCTACAACTAACATCTATAACACATTCTTTTTCCACTTATCCAATCTCCATTTAAGAATTGTGAATCAATCAAGCATCAGAACATACATGCATCCAATTATTAATATCTGCAACCATAAAATCTTATTAGGTACAAAATGAGGACTAAGATGGGTGTTATATACAAGCTCAGTAGGTCTTCTCCCATGGTGTCATTACTAATCAATTTAAGGAAATTTATAATTAATAGTGTGACACAATTAAATAAATTAAAAGTAGAAATAAATAAATAAATACATTAGACCGGGTTTGAATTGGATGCTCACTTAATATACATACATTATCCTAAACCGAAGAGTCTGTGCCATGTATCCTATGATGGTAATGTCCATGGTATAATGTTTAAGAATTTGGACTATCCCCATGCTTATGCTTAGGCTTAGAGGACTCATCCATACATTTCCAAAACCAAACAATCATTTCCTGTTTGATGCATTCATTCCCTTTTCAATAAACCATATTTCTAAAATTTACGGAGTCACCATGTTCCCATATTTGTAAATTTAGAAATAATTTCCAAGTATCGCTCAACGTTCTTGGTAATATACCAATTTCTAGGGATTCTATATATGGTGACCCAAGTAGAATCTGTAGGTGTAACTATATGCATTATGTGATAATGTTAAGAACGAAACAACAAGTTTCTACTTGGTATCGCACATAAGGGTTCGAGTCTCTCTCATGTCTAGGTAAAACCATCATGCCATCTGGCTCTTCCAAGGCATCTCCCCTAGGGAAATGATGTCACTCATCTGGAGGTAATGTAAATAATGATTGGTGAGCCCATCCTAGGAATATTTGATGTCTCCCCTACCATGTTTAAAAATCATTAAAAATTCTAGCAAGAAGGCTCATGAGACTATCCAAGCGGTCCTTAAGTAAAAAATCCTTTTAATCACCCTTGTCATTAAGGAGGATTAGTTAATAAAGCAATACACATATATACCAATTCTAATATAAAGGCTATTTAACTTCACCCGATCTTTTATGTCATAATAGGCATGTAGGTCATTGAATTTCCATTAGTAAAATTTTGCCTGGATTAGGGCATACTACCTAATCTCATGGTCATCTCAATTGTTTCATCTTAAATAATTATATCAAAGAATTATTTGTAAGTAAACACGGTCAATCAATTTAAACAACTATGGTAGTAGGGAAAAGTGGCTCATTGGAGGATCACACCCATTGGGGTAGACCAAGTCAATCTTATCAACCTAAGTGGTTGATTATTCACTAGCTTGGGTCACTAATGGAACAATAATTCTTCCATTTTAATTTATTTTATAAAATTATGGTGAATTCCAGAGGTTCTAGATCATGGAATAATTGAGCATAATATATTACACAATGAAATTATGGGAAATTACCTAGACCACATACCATTTCATTATAGATCTTCCCTCTTCCAATCAAGACCTTTTATATGATCTAGGATGGAAAACATCAAAGATACCATCAAATTCCAAAAAAAAGGGGAAAATGAGCATGTATAGAGAGAGAACAATATATGTGAAAAATAATATGAAATATAATGGAGAGGGTTTAGGATGTTACTTAGAGATTTACAATGATCTGATGATGAGAAAAATGAATAAATAATGGAGGAGTTATCAAAATACCTACAAAGGGGGAGGAGGAGCTTCGTTCATAAAAGGAGGGAGTTCAGCAGTTGGAGAAAAGAGAGGGAGAAAGAAGAAATAGTTTAAAATAATATTGGAGGGGAAATTTGGTAAATTCAACCACAAAAACAAGGGAACATGGTTTGGCCACATAGTTGGCCAACCCGTGCACCAATCGTGCACAAAGTTATGCATCAAAGTGACACTCCACATTCTTAGGTGCATGGTTCATTAACTGTGTGAAAACTATGAAATCCCACATTATCCAAAACATCTATAGCACTGCACGACCTTGTGCTTGGGGTCACATGGTTTCAAAAACTACTGTGTGGTTCCCATAACCCCACTGTCTACATCTAAATGGTTTAGGGAAACTATGTGTGCTGGGTTACTTGGTTTCTACTAACTGTGTGGCCTAGTCGACCTCTACCTATTTTGGGGAATCGAGCCCCAATCAAGCCAAAGACACACCTGACCCCTCCTTGAATTCCATGGTCATAATTAATAAGGAAAAATATATAATTTAAACAAAAAACAAATTGTTAGTACCTTGGTATAATTTCAGGATGTTACACCCTCTCCTCATTTCGAAATCCAATCCTTGGGTTTCCCTTCTAAGGGTGGTAGAACATTGTCTGAGAAGAGTTATGGAAAATATGCATGTTAATCTCAATATCATCAAGGTTCACCAAATGATATGGGTTAGGATGATACATTCAAAGTTAAGATACATGTAAGATGTAATGTAGGGCATGGTACCTCTAAGGCAACTTCAACCAATAGGCTACCAGAACAAATCTCTATACTACCTCGAAATTCCTGACATATCGATGAAATAAATTACCCTATCTACTGATTCATCTCTAACCTAGTCTAGGTATTATATGTTGAATATCCTTATCTCATACCTCAAACTCCAGTTTTCTATAGAAATGATGAGTATAAGACTTCTTCCAAGACTGGGTTGTCTCCATACACTTTTGAATTAGCTGGACATTCCCTAAGGTCTCATGAATGAGACTAAGACCCAATAGAGCTGTCTCACCTTCCTCAAGCCATCATAGTGGTGAATTTCATGATTTATCAAATAAGGTCTCCCAATGAGCCATCTGAATTGTTTCATAGAAATTTTTGTTCTAGGAAAACTCAACCATAGGGATATTCTTTTCCTATGATCCACCAAAATCAAGGATACATGCCCAAATAATATCCTATAACACTCATATTGTATACTTAGACAACCCACCAATTTGAGGGTGATATGATGTGCTCAATATAAATAATGAAACCAATTCCTTTTATAACCCTTTCCATAATCATGATTTAAAGAGGGTAAATCAATCTAATATGAAGAAATGGGGTACACTATGTAGTCACACTATCCCATGGATGTATATCCTTCCTATATCAATAATAGATAAGGTCTTCTGGATTGGTAGAAGGTCTGAAACGTTTAACATCTTGCTGATGATCACCCAAACTACATAACAACCTTGAGGGGATGTCAAAAATCATATTAGGAGGTCCATGGTGACTATGTTCCACTTTATCTCAAGAATAGGGAGAGTTTTTAGAAGTCCATCGAGTTGTTAGTGCTCTGCCTTCACCTGTTGACATGTGGAAGACTGAGTGTTAAAACATACTATCTGCCTCTTCATACCGGGCCAACAATACAGATGATGTATATCTATTTAAGTCATAGTAAGAAAAAGATCAACTTCCCAAAAAAGGCACGATATTCCATCATCATCTTTCTCCATATATCGAAATCCATCCATACATGGCCATAGAAGGGTAAAAACATCTATCAATGACCCATCCAGGCGGTGGGTTCTCACTAGTAATTCTCTTCCACAGAATGAGGACCAGTGGATCTTAAAACTGACTCATCCAAACTTGCAGTAAGAGAGGGGATTTCCCTACATGAGTTATTAACAATAGTTTTTCATGTTGTTCCAAAACCTCAAGATTCCTCTCATAAAACAAATTCATTAACTATGACTCACTGTTGGCCTCCTTGAAAGCTTGTGTCTTAGTCTTCCGGATAAATGCATAAGCCACATAATTTCCATTTCTGGGTGTATAAGTATGCTCAAATTTGAATGATTTAAGGTATTCCACCCACCGATGTTATCTTAGATTCAATTCTTTCTATGTAGATATGAATTTGAGGATTTTTTGATTCATACAAATGAAGATTCTATCAACCTACAAGTTATTCCTCTAATTGCATAGAGCATTAACAAAAAAATATAGATCTATGATATACATTTGATAGTTACACTCATTAGGTCTCAGTTAGTGGGACACAAACACTAGAACCCAATCACCTTGCATCAGTACTACACCTATCCTAGTACCTAAAGAATCACAAAAAATAGTATAGCTTCTACCAAACTAAGGAATAATTTGGATTGATTCTAATTTTAGTCTTACATTTATCTCTTTAAGAGATGTCTTACAAGATTTAGTCCATTTTAGTTTCACACCCACATTGGTCATGCTAGTATGCGATGCTGCCAGTTAAGAGATGTCTTAGATGAAACACCTATACTAGCCATACATCCCTACGAAGCTTCTTATATTGAATACATACTTGTGTTTCTCCCTAGAAACCATTATGGTTACCTTCTATAAGTAAACTAATATTCCTACATAATATATGTTATGACCTAAGAAGTGAACATTGAAGATATAAAAGTGAAATTTATTGAGCTTCCCATATATTTGGGGCTCTTTTAGTATACTCAACAGGATATAAAGATGGTTGGATTGGTCATGTCTGGTGTGAGAGTACACTTATATGTTTTCAATGAATATCACCATAAAGAAATCAGGATACATGTGGAGAACTTTATTCATCAAATCCATGAACATTGTTGGTGCATTCTTCAAACCGAACAACTTTACCAAATAATTTAACAAGTAGTACTTTCTTAAAAATGTTGTTTGTAGTCTATTTTATTACCTCAGATACACCTGATGGTATCATAACCTCAAATCTATCTTGGAGACCTCGGTCACTCCATAGATCTGGTTGACCATGTCATCTATATGAAGAAGTGTAAACTACATCACTACTATGATCTAGTTTTGTTGGTGATAATCCATGAAAAACCTAAGGTTGTTGTCTAACTTCATGGAAAAAGGATAGGTGAACCCCATGGTGACGTGTTGGGTCAGATAAAACCCTTAGTCTCTCTATCTTCAAGCTACTTCTTGAGTGACTAGAGCTCTATATGTTCTATCCTATATAGATTCATAGACATTGGTGCAACACATGGAATAAGCTTGATGGTGGAATCAACCACTCTCTCGTGAGGTAAGATGCATAAATTATCTGGTAGGAAATACCTTCAATGATCCACCATGGGAGAGAATTCTACAAGTTTCATTCCTTGACCACTCATAAAGATGTTATCCATCTGATTTGTTAATCTTCCTAGCCCTATATACTTTTGTCCATCTTGACTTACCTAGATACCCCATTATCCTTTATAGATATACGTGTTTCACTGATATGATTTGAAAGAAACCTGATGGATATAGTAATCCACCTGGGCTCAATAACTTATAAGTTAGTCTATGTTGAGAATGATGCAAAACTAATCTTCTCAAGGAAAAAGAAACTCACAAAAAATAGTACAAACTTATTTCAAGGAGAAATCCTTTCACTAGTGTATACCCTCATTTCATACTCATAATAGTGTGTCAAGGGTCCTAACACAAACAAAATACTCTAACATTATTCCTTGACTTCCCATGGTTGTATAAGATATTAATCAGTGTAATGAACCAATATCACAAAGCATAAAAAATATAGTAGATTCTACAAAAATGGTAACTCTAACTATAGAAGGACATGGAATCTGCTCCTCGAGAATGGGTTTTACTAAATAAATATCGCATGAACTATGACACTGATATGTATCATGAGTAGGTCTACTCTGCTACAGCTGACACTCTATGGCATGTATTCTATGACCACCTTCTTAGCCTGAAGAGACTCATGACAACCAACTTCTTTCCTAATGAAGAGTCACTAATCCTGAACCTAATTTTCTTTTTGTAAAATATCCCCACTCACTGGGCACTATTGGAAGGAATCTGCAAAAAATTATGGAGGTGGTCCATCCTACTACACGCTATATATCAAACAATTTCCTTGTACACTATGGATTTTTATGGACCAACCTTCCACACTATTGACACAACAAAAAGCTATTTGGGTGTTCCACCTAGCTGGTACCTCCCCTGTGTGTACCCTCAAATCATCGCTTTCATCCATGGGACAAACCTCTACTCTTCCTTGATGTTGAACTTCCCTACATCATGCCACCTGATTCCCTCATCTTCCTCTCAGTGATGAGGGCTCGATTATCTATCTATGAAACAGTGGCCAGTCAAAAAACATTCACCTATGAGCAGATAAAATATGCAAGCCCATCTTTTAATTGCCTCATAGTAGTCAGCTCATCGCTGGTCAAGGTTGGCGAAATACGATGCAATTTAGTGAAGAGAGATGAGTATTCTAACATCGCCATGTCACCTTGATAAAGATTCATGGACTCATGAATATGATCGGTTCCCAAAGTTTGTTGGAATAAGTACATGAAGGAGGATGTATAGAATTCAACCCAAACCATACCCTAAGGTATACCGGCCTATATCATGATGTCCCCCAAATGCATTGTGGAATCACATAACATATAGGTCATGAGTGTGACCCTCCACTCTTGAAGCATCTCAATATGATTGATGATGGAATGAAAGGCCTATATCCACGACTTCACATCCTGAATTCCACCATCCCCCAAAAAGGTGGGAGGATGCTACTTCTATAATTCATGGGATAGTTATACCATAGATGAGTGATGTCGATGATCACCTAAAATTATTTTCATAATTCTAAATAATCTACCAAGGAATTAGGCATTATGACCTTGTAGAAGATTTACATGAGGTTCCCCATGTGGAACTATCAAAAGTTTCATGGTTATCATAGGACCCACCACCCCATGAGTGTGCTCATCACTACTTTCTTGACATACATCACAAGGAAATCATGGTGTCTTAGCCCTAAAATTTTCGAGGCGCATTTCTGTTCCTAGATTTATGATAGATAGGGAAAGTGACAATAAAGGATAGGCACACAGATATAATACTAATGAAACACACCCCTTTGCCTTCTAATAGAGACATGTATGGGAAAGAATAACGAGTTGTAGAAGGATCATAAGAGACATGGACTATTTACCACTACTTGGTTGGGATAGGATCAAGGTCTCATATGGTAGAGAAAATGCTCCTGTATATGTAGTTTCAAATGAAATATATAAAATAAAAAAAACCATTTAATTTACATTTGTTTCTTTATATTGTTGTAACCTTTTTATTAAAAAAATTTAATTTAATTAGATTTATAATTATTTATTTGGTTATTATAATAACTATCCAGTTAATTACCACATTGATTTGAATTTCTAAAGGCTCATACTCTTTATAAGCTCAAATTGGCATTTCATTTTACTATATCCTCACCTTTACAATAGACAATAGGGCGTAATAGGCCATAAATATTGTTTTGAATGGATGATATACCATTGGAACTCAGCAATAAAATAATATAATAAGAAATTTTGGGTCAATTGAACCTATTATGTCCTCATAGTGAATACTATCACACTACAATGTAAAATAGTAAAATCATCATAAAAATCACATGCAATACAGTCAACTCAATCATAAAAGTAAATACAAAATTCCATAATGCATGTCATTTTAAAACTTATAATTCCTAGTAAGATGCATCATTCTATCATTCCTTTATATAATCATTATAATTCTAAAAATACAACATTAATAACATCAAAATTAATAACAGAACACGACAAGTCAGTCACCAAATGTTGAAATCCATGAAATGGTAACATCACAAGCAATAACAATGTTTACCCATCGTAGTTGATTTGGGGTTCCCCTGGGCATGAGGAATATACTCTGATAAATGATCTTATGAATATATACTAATATCCTAGTCTCCAATATAAACCTAAACATAATAAACAATGAAAAAATGGCTCCACCACTTTTTAGAATCCTAACATGGATTCTATATAAATATTCCCTACGATGGTTTTAAAAATACCTAAAGTGATCATCCCCAAGTTCTAGAGGAATTTTAATTTTATTAAGGGCCTTGAGTGTGTCCATGTGGACATTATTTCCTCATTAATCAGTGTAGAATGCATGATTATATATGAAAATAGAAGAAATAGAAGTTGAAATGAACAACAAATGATAGTGGAACAATAAGGGAAGCATAAAATATAAAAGAATAATAAGTTTAAGATAAATAATAAATAGATACAACGAATGAATATATTGTTATAATGAAAACTGAGTATTTGTGGGGTAAGGGGAAGAGTAATATACTATATGATAAAAAAATATACAAAAAAGACAAAACCGATACAAATAGCATCTCATGCAAAGGCTGAGTCCTCTTTCTTGATCTCTGTCATAGAAATATGAATCAATCCAGCATTGAAAGACAAATTCTTCCATTTATCAATAAATGAAATCGTAATGTCTTCATGGGTACCAAAGGTTTTCTAATAAGGGTGTGAGATACAATTTTATTATCCTTTCACCCACGCTTTCTAGGCTAATCAGTTTCTTTCAATATAAAATGAATAGTGTGACACAATTTAATAAATACAAATCATAAATAAATAAATAAATAAATAAATAAATACATTGGATTGGGTTCAACATGGCCACATGCCAAATCAACCTACTTGATCATAATCTAATGAATATGTCCCAAGGGATCGAGTAACGGTAAAGTGATAGGTATAATGTTTAACAAGCTATATTGTCCCTATGATAGTGCAGGGGATTGGAGGACTAATACCTACATTTCAATAACCAAAGGATCAATATACATTTGATGCATTAATTTATTTTTCAATTAAACAGAAAACATCTCTATAAAACATTGAGAATCACCTTGATCCCGTTCATTACAATTTAGAGAGATATTCTGAATATCGCTTGAGGGGCTCAGTAAAATACCAATGCATAGGAATTATTTCCAAGGTAACCCAAAAAAGTAACAAGTTTCACTCTAGGCATCATTTGATACTATCAAGAAAAAGTCTTTGATTTTTTACCTTATATAGAACATAGGTTTATGAGTCTCTTTTGTGGAATGGTATAAATATAATGTCATCGTGCCCATCCAAGGGGTCTCTCCTAGGGAACTAGTGCCACTATTCTGGTGGTAATGTTCATAAGTCTCAATGATCCTATCCTAGGCATTACTTATGTTACCCCAAATGTGTTTACAAATAATTAACAATTTTAGAAAGAATCCACCAGATTTCTTCCAACAATTCATTAATTGGGAACCCCTTGTATAAAAAGGAGGATTAGTTTCACAAGAAGTACACATGTATTCCATGTCTAACAGAAATTCCATTAAATTAAATTTGAGGTTTTCTGTCTTAATAAGAATTTATTTCAGGGCCTCTTCATTGGGGAAAACCATTAATGTTACATTTAATAAGAAAAAAGACTTACTATCATGGTCATCTCAAATGGTTCATCTTAAATAATTATATCCATCTGTTAATTGTAAGTCAACACTCTCAAGGAATGTAAAAAACTAAAGAAGAAGGGAAAAAGTTCCTCGAAGGAGGGTCACACCCATTAGGGTGTCCCTTTCTGAGGTGATCAATCCAAGGGGTTAAATCACCACTATATCGTGTCACCAATTCAATGATAAGGATTCCATTTTAATTTAATTAATATAATTGGGGAGAAGTTGGAACAGTCTGACTCACAGTACAAAAACTCATAATATATGACACAATTAAATTAGGGGAAACAACTTAGACCACCTACCATATCCTTTTATAGATTCCCTCGTCAAGTTTTAGACTTTAACTTGAGATAGGTTGGAATAAATAAAATAATTTGTCAAATTCCCCAAAAGTCGAGGAACTGAGATTACACCGAGATAATGAAAAAATGGGAAGAACAACTTGAAACAGAAGGGAGGGTATTTAGGATCTTACTGAGAACTTTCCAATGGATCAAAAAATCAGTGGAATGGATGAAGAATGGAGGAGTTATCAAAACCCCTTCAAATGATGAGGAGGAACTGCGTCAATAGAAGGAGGGAGCACAACTACTGGAGAAAGACAGGGAGGAAGAAGAAATTGGTTAAAATAATTTTAGCGGGTAAATTTGGTGAAATCACCCACAAAACCAAGGGTGACTTATTTGGCTTAATGGTTTTCCAAACTATAATCTAACTATGTGAACGATTCTACTTTAAATTTATACTCCGCACGATTCGGGGCATGGTTAATCTAACTATTCACGAACCATGAAAAAATGCTCTCTCTCAAACCTCTATAATATCGTATATTAATGCACCTAGGTTTTCACTATTGATAACAAACTATGTGTATCCCAACACCGCATTTTCTATAGCTAAACATTATCTACAAATGATGTGGCCTAGTCTACCTCTTCCCATTTTAGGGCTCTAAATGTGCCCTCGACACATTCGATTCATCCTAGATTTCATTAGGCATCACTAATAGGGGAAAAAATAATTTAAACTGAAATTGAATGGTTTATAAATTGAAGAAAATATAGGATGTTATAAAACAATTTTTGACCTTTTCGGCCACATGGATGAGATTATGATATTTATATTATTTTAATTAATAATAATTAAAAGATTTCTTATTCATGTTTTAAATACTATATCATTTTTAATATATGGTTACTAAAAAGATATATTCGAATATATATATTCATATAAAATATATAATATGCATATTCATAATAGTATTTTATATTAAATGATTGTTAATATATAAGTATATTAAATAATTTCACAATGCTGAGGTTGTAAATATTTTATTAATTGAAATATCAAATAAATGTTATTAAAAATACTAAAATTAATATAATTTGAGACAATTAATCTGATAAATGAATTTTATAGAAGAAAATTAACTCTTTGGGAAATAATAAAATATTTGGTTTGAGATTAACTTGTTATCTTGATAGTTTTAAAAGTCCAATTAATGAATTGTGTCAAATTTGACAATAATGATATTTTATCAAATTAATATTGTATTAAATTATTCAATAGTTACAAACCACCCTTAAAAATAATAAATAATTATTGTATTGTATAAAATGATATTAATTATTCATTTAGGGTAAAATTTACATCACATAAGAAAAAATTACTACCTTTTACTATTGAAAAGGATGTTACCATGGTTAAAATTAAAATAGGTTAACTAGGGGTTAATCAAATTGATATGGAGTAAAATAATACAAATAATTTTCTAAAAAATATTGGTTGATGATATTAAAACATTATCAGATATTATATTAAAATACATTTAATTTTGGATCCATTTAAAAAAATATTATATTTATTATAAATTATTATTTTGAGAAATTTCAAAATCACCACTCACGTCAATTATTAATGGGTGCCTCTTGTCTCAATTATTTACATCGCATTAAGCCTTATAGCTCAAACATGACCTGAAACTTTCTGTTATAAAGTTTCATATCCACATTCTAGAGGTTTCAAACATCTTGATAGACCAACCCTAGATACTTTTTGAATAAATCCAAAGGTGATGTTTCGAAGAAGAGAAAATCAGTCTAACCAATCATTTTCTTTTTTATACACTTTCTTACTCACTATAAATCTATGATTTTTATCACAAAATATTAAATTATGTATCCAAAAATATTATTAAATTTTATTATTATTATGAAAACACCATTATACACATACTTCAGCATTAAATAAAAAGTGAAAGCATCAATCATGCATATGTATGGGTTTTCATCTTCATGTAACGATACAATTCATTTTTCATAAAAATATTTTTTAGAAGGGTATTATAATGGGATTAATTGATTTATATTGTACATATTATATAATAATAATAATTCAAATATTAATTATTATTTATCATTCAATAAATCCATCAATTGAAACATGAAAATAGTGTTCATGTGTACCTACGACTTATCGTCTCCATAAACATTGTAATTAATTTTTCTATTTCTATATTATGTGAATGAATATAAATATTCATGTAATTATTATATATGAAATTTATACCATTATAAGAAATCTATAAATTATGATACCAATATCAAAGTATAATGACCATGGCCACCGAACCATAACAAGCTTGGAAAACAAATAAGTTATCACCCAAAATAGTGATTTTAATAAAAAAAAATCTATTATTAAACAAGATATAAAATGTAATAAAATAATTATACAAGGTATGATAAATATATTGTTATTTAATACAAGTATAATAAATCCATATTTATTATACATTATGTATCAATGTGAAAAAAATTAACAAAATAGGTAACTAATTTTTTAAATCAATTTCCATTCATTGAGTGAAACTATTATTTAATTTATTATGTATTTCTACCATTAAGTGTAAAATTAATTTTGATTATATAATATTTTATTTCTTGTTTTTTAATTTTATTTATAGTGAATTCACAAAATCCATTCATTTTATCAATTCCCAATTCAATGATATGATATTTGTATGGATTAGTTTCAAAATATCATTATTATTTGGGATTGTTTGCATGAAATTATATTCTAGGGAATATTTCATTTCCGTGTACAAGTATCCTAAAAATGTTTTACAAAATATTTTAAATATTTATTGACAAATTTTTTAACTCATTTTTATTCATGGGTGAGTTTTAATTAAATAGTTAGAAAGTAATATTTTTGTTATTTTCCAAAAGAGACACTTTGTGACTTCTTCAGAATAAATATGAAAAGAATATTTGTTAAATTATATGGAATGAACAATTTTTTCCTCTTCCATGATTCCGTGATGTCTTGATAATTCCTTTACATGATTAAAATGTTATATTTGAAGAAATTGTTTTCCTTTTTAATTTCATGGCTATAAAAAATTATTTTGAAATGAGAAGTATATTTTCATTTATAATTACTTCAAGTGATCTTTAAAAATAGTTTTCCATATAATAAAACATCATTTGAAGTAACTGTTATTTTACCAGGGATAAGATCCAATGATACCATTATTAATCCTTATTTGAATGGTTTATTTTTATGATGGATTGATGTATATGAATTATTTTCCTTTTCCATCAGTTATGTTATGATGAAATTTTAATAACACAAGTTTCTTTTTATGGGTTTTGATATGATGAATTATTTATGATCTTATATAGAACATATGTATGGTTCTAATTATGTGATTTATTGGAAATATATGTCCCTCCAATGCATTGGGTGGATATTTATATCACATGATATGGATAGGACTAGAATGGGAAGTGAACCCAATTTAGTAATAAATGACTGAAATGGGGAGTAAAACCTATTTAGTATTATAGGAATATAATGAGTATTAATATTAGAACAATGAAGGAATTTCTCAGGTACTATTGTCATTGAATTGATCCTTGAATAACATGGAAATGATTTTATATGGTTATGTGTTTTCCATATTTCCATGTTTTATTCCTATGTCAGTTTTTCATGGCAAATGTTCCTGTATGATTTCGGTCTTATTAACTTCAAATATTTATTCCATGACTCAATATTGTGATTTTTTATATTCATGGTATAATTTTCAATTTCTATGTTTAGGTTTTTATACCCTTATGCTCATGTTATGCTTACATAATCATTGATATCTCCTATAGTTATCCTTACTAAGCATTTATCCTTATCATTTCTTATGTTTCTATTTCCTAATATTATGAATAAAGGTTTTATGTAAGATATTTCTTTAAAGGGTTCTAGACATGATGATATTTTGGGAGATAATACTGATTTTTTGGGTCGTTTATTTATTTATTTCATATATTTACGGGTTTTTCCTAATTATTTGAAACACTAAACCTAAAATATCTTTTGGTATTTAAGTAATCCGATATTTATTTTTTGATGATGCATGTTTTTAGGGACAAAATTGGGTCACATTTTAATGTTTATGTATTTAGCACAATATTCAGAAGTGTAAATTTTGACCTATTACAGGTTAGGTAGTTGAAACCATTATAATATGGATTTTACAAGGCCTTCTAGTTCTTTTATAGTGAACTGTAAATCCAGAGCTTATTCTGAGAAGCTCATACTCCTCAACCACTAACACTATGATTAATTATCTGATACTCCAATAAATCAAAATAGATTGATTTGATTTGAGAAAATAAGTTTCATTCAAAGATGTAGCATGGAAATGACATATTTAATTGAAATTCAATACAGTATAAAAACAACACTATAACCTTCAACAATTTCATATGTTTTCTTGAAACTGTAATAGAGAAAACACCAAACAAATGAATACACATGTATCTCTACAATGTTTAACTCTAACAAAATATTTTTTGAAGCTGTAGAAGAGTATGTAACAATAAGATATTGGAATAGAGACAACAATAGTAGTGAGTTGATCAAATGGATCAAAACATGTATTTATATAATGTGTATCATTGACTGTAAAAACACACTATTATTTCAAAGCCCACACCCTTTTATTTTCTATGAATATGTGTGTACTCCTCCAAAAGATTAATGTCTTTAGTGTTTTTAATGAGGGTAGAATAGCTCTGGGTTAAACCAGCTATAGAAATACCACATAATAAATCACAAATATTTGGAATCATATCATTAAAAGACAACTGTAACATCCCTTAGAAATAGAAACAATTCAATCCACTAATTATAAGCCTTTGAATCTATTTTTAAAAAACATTAAAGAGATATTTACTCTTGGAGAGACTATTAAAGAAAATCTAAATAATATCTTTAATTTAAAATTTTATTAATGACTTATAAAATGTAGATTGTATTCATGTAATGAAAAACTACAAACAAAGGTTTCAAAATGTATGGTTGATTATAAAAGTATGGTTTATGAAACATATATTTATTCCTCAAATGTATGGTTTCTTCAAAATGTAGTGTTGTTGATCCATACATTTCCAATATCATAGGGTACATGATCCAAATGTTTCATTCTAAACATGGGGTTTCCAAACCAGACATTATGATTACAAATTTTGGGTATGAAAAGTGTTTCCAGAATACTTTGAAACACATCCATAATACATAATCAATTATTTTACCATGTATTAAAAACTTTTTTATTCATCCATAATAATAAATATTATAATGAATATTATCTTTTAGAAATTGACATAAAATAAATTTTGTTAGTAACATAAATTTGGATGTTTGTGAGCATCCAAAATCAAAAGTAAATAAATGAAATTATTGAATCAACACATTCTCAACATGAGGTATAGGAAGTATAATCATATACTTGCACAAAAGAATAAATATTCAACATCATTAACTATATTTATTTATTAATTTATTTATTACAACTCATTCAATTTTTAAACCCATTAATAATTTTGATTTAATAAATTCACTTCATCAAATGAAAACTTTCTTACATTTTTCACATTTCAACATCAAGATTCCATTCCATGATCTAAGTATATTCATTCTAACAATTCCATAATATCGATTATCAACATTACCAAAATCAACACCCATACCATAAATTCATTATTAATTAATTTACCATTTTTTAATTCAGGTATTTTAGTTCTTTTCTAGAAATACCACTATGAGATTTCACTTATAGTGCATAGGGAACTATAATCAGAAGCTGGAAACACAAAAAACCAATCATTGGGTAACCAACCATCGAAAGTAAAAACCATGAAAGATTGGAAATCCCAGTTCTCAACTTATAACAATACCCCAATCCAGAAGCCTCACAAAATGGCCTAAAACATATGGAAGCTTCATTTTCAAATTTTACCATCAATTCACATTAATTCCTCAATAAAAAATTCAACCACACTAGGCTTAAAAAAAATCACCACATGATCTCCATCAACCAATAACAATCATACATGGAATTAAAATTATTATTGGTACCGAAAATCAATGGGAAATCAATTACATAACTCTAAGTCATAAAATCAATTAACAAACAAGGATGGGCAAACACAACCCCACAAATTTACCTCTAACTGACAATCTTTTTAATAAATTATTGAATTAACTATTTCCTTTTGCACAGGTTTTAGAAAAAGAAGAAACCTATCATAAATAACTAACAAAATTTTAGATTCCTCTGTAGTCCTGAATCAATTAATACATTCATATACAATATTTATAAGGGAATAATGGTAACTCAAAAAAAATCCATATTTCATATTAAATTCATCATTAATAGGTATATGTTTTATATCCCCTTTAAAGTATATAAGCCATTCTAAGATAAATTATTAATCACAATAAAAATAGATAGAATGCTATCATGAAAATATTAAGATGAATCATCAACATCAAATCACAAAATGAGATCCCAATACCCTTTATATTCATTCAACATTTTGGTTATAATATATATTTCAGTCAATTCTAATTTTACCTAGAGAAATTAAAGAATACAAAACCCACACATGTATATAAAATTAATAGAATTCATGAATCCCATTCCTCTAGATGAAACATTCAATGTTATTAGAGAACGAATGAAAAAACAAGGATCAACCCCCACCAAAATTGAATGAAACCGTTGTAGAACAAAATTTCATAAAATCACCATTAATTCTTAATTAAAACTCAACCTAAAATTAGGGAAACCTCTCCATATGAACCTCCATAGAGAAAGAGTACAAGGGGGGTTAGGGGAGGAGGATAAGAGAGGGTAATTATAATAAATTGAGCGTGATATACAATGAACCAAGATGTTTAAAATTTCATGAGAAATAACTAGATAAGGATATGAGTGAATTGATATCCTCAACGGTTCAATGGAAGATAATAAAAATTGAAACAAGGAATTATATACCCTCAATTTATAAGGGAATCCTAAGTAGCCTCATACGTGGCATGATTACTTCCCATTAGTCTATAATGACTCTTTGTTAATGGATATTTGAGCTTCCAAATTTTTAAAATAGCTCAAACCCATGACCCTAATGAATTTTATATACTGATTTAAATACTCTTGACTAACACCACTAAATTATCTATAGTGTGGAGGATTCCATTTTAGTTTTCATGTGACAACCACTTCTACCCTCTACGGTGTGAAGGATAATACTATGTCATTTCATATCACCACACCCATGAATCCAACAAGGCTAGACTCTTCTCTCCACATCCTTTCAACAACACAAAAATAGAGTGTTACATGGACAAGAACAACCATTCCCTTAAATATAGTGCTGTTGTATGCCATTTTCACCTCTGGAAACTCACCTAGAACCACTCCCAACTTCTCCTAGACTACATGCTACCACTTCCAACATTACAAAATTTTAGGGGTTACCATTTCTAATATAGTAACCCATCACCAAGAGTGAAAACATCACAAATTCCTCTAATATGGGCATGAATATCTTCAAATTTCCCATAGGTAATTTTCCTAGAATGATTCCTTCTTTCATGAGAATTTTAGACCACATGGTGACCAAACAAATGAAAACTATTGTCCATGTGACTAAAGACACCAAAAAAACATCAAAACATGCTCAAAGCAATAAATTGAGCTTCACCATGAACACCACCATGATAAGTATCACAACACAATGTACCAATAGATCACTAAAAACACAACCCTCACCTTTGTACCACCTCTAAACTCACTCTAGACACCCCAAAATTTCATCAAAACATAAAGGGATTGTTTCATTAAATAAGTCCCGTACATTATACATTTTTTACATGATATAATACATGTGGCATGTATTTTTTAATAGAAAAATGATGTGATATATTCAAATAGGGTGACTTGGGGATGGGTCTTTTGGAAATGGGTAGAGTCTTTTCCAACCGATCCAACCGAATATTAATTTTTATATTTATTTCTATATTATTTTAATAGTAAATAAAATATCACAAATTGTATTATAAAAATTAGAATAAAAAATAATAGCTCATGCACTGAAAATTATCATTGAGGGATTTCAACTAGTGATGACTCACATGTCATCGATCGACTATTCCAAATTCATAGGATTTATTCTTATTAATTTAATATATATATATATATATACTTATTTATTTTTATTTTATTTTTTCTTTTAAAAATATAATTATATAATTATATGTGATTTAATAAATTAAGTTACATATAAAATATTTATTATATGTATTAATATGTATATAATATTGTAGGATGTTGTGAATTCCTAATACAAATTGTGTACTTATTTAATTATTTAATTATTTATATTTTGTAAAATGTGGAATGGAATGTTCATAAGTATGGTTGTTTTCTTCTATATTTTAACATCAATAATTTAAAAAAATATTATATATTTAGTTGGGATAATACCGAGAATGAAAATGAGTTCACACCTCTATTTTACTCACACTCCAATATAAGGTCAAGCAATCTAGAATCATGATTTAATAGGGGTGAAATTGAAAACACCATAAGGAAATAATTTACATCATTAATAGATATATTTTGGATTAAAGAGAGAGAAGAATAGAAATATGGAGTTCTACAAACATTCCAAAATTCTCACTGGAATCATACATATATGAGGATCCAACTTTTAATTAATTTGGCAAATCATCAATTACCAATCGATGCAAAATTTTATAATCAATATCAATTAGTAAAAAAGCACTAAATTTTTATAGTATAAGACATTTACTATGATTTAGATTTTTTAACATGGTTATTATTAACATTAAAATTAGTACGGTAAAGATAGAAGAAGAGGAATGATGGTGTGTTAGAGAATGATTTAGTGATATAGAGGTGTTAATGTGAATATGGTTCTTCCTAGATTGGATTATATGGAAATAATTTTCCATCTGGTGGTTAATTATTCCTAAAATGTGATGTGTTATGACATAATTATTATTTTAAAAATAAAGATAAAAATAAATGAATTATTTACAAAATAAAAAGTTAACCTTAAAAATGAATATCTTCCCCCTATCATCGTTATATGGAAACGATGCTAGAATGTAGACCATGTCGTCTAACATGCAAAATTTTTATTTAAGTTCTACTATGTTTTGAATTATAGCGTAACCTATTTGATTTTCCAATGAATAAATGGATCAATTAATTAGAGTCATTTGTTAATTATAAAATTTATACAATTATGAATATGGAACTAGTCTTATGATTTATTTTAAAAAAGTTGTTAACAAAAAAGATATTTTTTTTTGTAGAAATTTTCAATATCCCAAGGTAGGTATCCCTTGATGCTCAACTATAATTTCTCTCAAGGTATGTCATATATATCATTGATTCAATGATGTATACCTACTAAAACCAACATTATATATGAGTTTTTACCAGTCTAACATCTAGTACAAGATCAATCAATTATATTGATTATTGTAAACTTCTAAAAATCAACAAAATCATTTCAATGTAATATTTGAAATCAATAATGGCATCACATAAAAAATGTAACATGATGAATAGATTTATATCATTTATAAAATTATTCAGAAGAAATAAAAATATATATTCAGGATTTTGTTCTTCTATATTCAATCAAACTACAGAATCCATAAGAACATTCAGGAAAAGGAAATGAGAGAATAAACCAAAATATAAAATCATCACATTACTTGATTCATACATAATATCATGAGAATTCATATTCACTAGATATTTATTTTAGTTTAATTGTAAAAAATTTAAATAATACATGGAGTTGAATATAAAAAAATAAAAATAAAACAAATTCAATTATCTTACCATGAAAAGCATGAAATGATCATAAGATAACAAAACGTAACACACCTTAGATTTATCACTAAGAGGATTAATAGTTACATGAGGTGGAATAAGAAGAAAATGTATAAAGGAGGCTCTAAAGATCAATTAACCTCTACTATTATAAATTTCATGCTTTCAAATGATACATAGAGTGATTTTATGAGGAATTTATACATGTTGGATCCATAAAAATTCAAAATTATATTGGTGTTTTTGAGTTTTTTCATTATACATTTTCCACCTTATTAATCTAAAAGGATGACTAAATTATAGGGTGTAATATGACTAGAAATGTGGTTTAATTTTAGGCATTGAATTGATTTGACAACCCCTTTTAAATTTAGATACTTTAATCCTCATATCCCATGTTATGGCCTGAAAATTATAGGTGTGTCCAATCAATCATTCAGAGATATAGTTCACTTTATGTGCCTTAATTATACTTTTTATGATGGAAAGACTATTTTTCTATTAAATGAGTCCATTATGGGAAAAGATCAATTTTTATGATTTTTCCCACAACCACCCAATCAAATGTAGTATTTCAGTGTTACCTTCTATTGAAATATTCAAGTGTATTCAGAAGGATAATTTAAGTGAAAAAATATATTAAAAATACAATGGAATATTATATATTAATTTCTAGTTAAAATATTTTAGTGGAATATTTTAAGAAAAGTTTATAATATAATATTCCAATGGATAATTTAAGTTGGAAATTCCACTTGAACCTTCAAGTGAAATATTTTAGTGTTATATTTTTTTGAAATATTATAGTTAAATCAACAATTAATATTTGTGCTAGATACTTTAATTGGAAAATTCAAATAAAATATCCCCATGGAATTTTTCATTGAATTTATTTTCGAAATTTCTTATTGAATCAGAAAACATTTTAGTGAATTTTTTTATATATTTTCCCTTGAATTTTCAAATGAAAGTTTCTAATGAAATTTTATAACAAAATTATTTTTTTATAATAAATATTTCTACTGAAATTGTTAGTTAATTTTTAGCTAAAAATTTCACGTTTTTAATAAAATATTCTCAGGGGAATTTTAGTAATTTTAATTAAAGTAATTTTTCTGTATTAGTTTTTTATTTAGAATATATAGTCTAGTAATCCATTGTATAATTTTAGTGAAATTTTATACAAGCCTTTTATTATGGATTGTTTCAGTGCAATTTTTTTATTGGATAATTTAGTAGGATTTTTCCTTTGAATATATACAGATAATCATAAAAAATTATGAACTTTAAATGTCAAAATTTAACTGCACACTAAGAAATCATTAATGATTCACAAAAATTTAATCCTTTAAAAAATATTACACAATATAATAGATTTTTTAATTTACTTGAAACTTTTTTATCATGGAAATATTATTTTAAAATAACTCCATTGATAAATATAAATATAAATATAACTTTTTAATTAAAAAACAAAATATTAATCATTTAATTAATTATAAAATGATAAGATGGTTTTTAAAAATTTAATTTTAAATTTATATCCTTTAAAAAATATATATATATATATCTTTTCAACTTAAATTAAATATAATTTTATAACTTCCAAATACTTAATCATATATATAACTAATAATAATATTTTTATGTGTTTCCTTAAAAAAATTATATTTATTTGTAAATAAATAAACATGTTATGATTTTATTGAATTTATCAAAACTAACTAAATTTAAAATATAAATAAAAATATTCCATAAAGATAAAAAAATAAAAAATAAATAGTCAATATATTTTATTTTTTTAATTTTACAAATATATAAATATAAATATTATTTTTAAAAGGTATTAAAAAAACTTATAAAAATTTTAAATGATAAAACTGAGATATATTTGTTGAAATTAATGAAAAATTCACATGATAGGTGTAAAATACAATGAATGGAATTCAAAAAAGGCAAATGTCTCTAATTATAAAACATATACCCATTGATTTTCTAAATGAAATGTCTATCAAATGTTTTTTTATGTGTCAATTTTTTTATAATTATATTAATTAATAAAATATTTTTATATATAATCGGATTCCAATGAAGGAGATAGGTTTTGTAGATTGAAATACTAATTATTGAAAATAATAAATTTCATTTCACACACATATATATCATGATATTGTGTAGAATTATTGAAAGAAAATCATATTATTTATCCAATTTTATGTTTTGAATTGAATAATATAAATATCAAAGCCAAAATATATTGAATCAATGAAAAAATAAATATATTAAATCTATAAAATGAAATAATTTTTGTTATAAGAACCATGGGATAACGTATATATAAGGTGTATTGTCTAATATTTAACTTGCATCAACCGATAAAAAAATTAATTTAACAGGCATCAACTAAACATTAGAATTTACTGATTTTATAAAAATTCATAATATTGACTTATATTGGGATTTCATCCATCAAACATGTAAAAATTAATTTTATCCATGACACGTACATAGAAAAACATTTTATAAATTCACAAAAATATATATGCTTATTTCAAAACATAACACAACACAGATGAAAAAAATATAAATATGGTTTTTTGTATATTATTTAAGAAGACGGTTTTTATTTTAATATTGCTTTTTATGTGTATGTTTTAAAAATTTATAGTCATGTTTTTTAGTTTGTAGTTGTAGAATAATATGACTCAATTACGTCACAATAAAACTCATAAAAACAAATAGGTTTGTAGAATAAAATTAATGGATTGTTCATTCATAAGAAAAAATACATTTTATCATAATTATTGATAATATAATTTAGTAGTTTTTATTTTTGATTGATTCCATTTTTTTTTCAATATTCCACTTCCAGCCAATACATTCTTGATCTAACATATAATACATTTTAGGGTTTTATCCAAAAAGAAATTGGTTATTGGTGTAGTCCATATGAGTTTATATTTCACCCATCATTTATTACGGAAATTGGTGTGTGATTTTTTGTGATTCAATGATCACTAAGGAAAGGAATGGGTAGAGAAAAGAATTATTTCATTGAGAAGAAGGATAACATTAATTTCCCCCACCTTCTCCTCGATTTATTTCTCTCTTTGAGATCTCAAGGATATCATAGTGAAAAATGATCTCTATCATTCATTAGAGGATGAAGGATGAGCCTCAAGGAATCCTTTTATATCCATAGCCAAAAAATTTTATTTAATGAATTTTTTTGGTCATATATAATAAATTTATTCTTATTGACATTAATTCCTTGAATATTAAGGTAATTTAATCCATTTAGTCATCAAAATATTGAATGAATATTCCAGTGAAAACCTTATTCAATTCTCCACCTCCTGATGTAATCCCCTAGAGAATCTTAAAATTTATATCCCCTACCAGGCTACTATAACTACCTCAGTTTTTATAAATTATATTCCCTTTTTGAAGGAATAAATGAATTATTAAGTAATTTATCTATAGAAAATAGAGGAAATACTTTGGTTACCCTAGACCATTATAAGTTATATCATGGTCAATTTAAGATAAAATTATTAATCAAAAATATTGATATTATAGTCATTGTACAATGACCATTAGGAATAGTATATACATAGTGTTATGAAAAATCCATTTGACACATAAAAAGGAAGTTATTTCCTTGACCAGTAGGATCAAACCCTACAAATTCCACTTTTCAATGCTTATAAGGGAGATAATATCACTTGGATTTTCACTTGACTAAACCTATATTGAGAATAAATAAGAAAACCATGAGTGAAAATGTTTGTGGGATAAATTCAATCTCATTATCACAACCCAAACAATGTTTTTCAAAACAACCCAGGAAAATATCACCATCATACTCCATACCATATAGAATTAATTTTTATTATAATGGATTATGTACCAATAACCTAATAGTATGAATTTTAATATTTTTGATTTTAAATAAATATTGAATATATCTTTCCTATTTATTATTACATTATAAAATATTGAATAACATGTCGACCGATGGTTGGTTAAGTGTTACCGTTTAATGCACTCATTCCATAACAATGGAACTAGCTTAGCTTCGAGTCTTTCCGCACTCAAATTTAGCTGTGGTCAAGCACACCATAGTTGGTCCGTTGGGCCCAGGATAGTATTGGTGTGGCACCCACCTATACCTCATTAACCAATAACATGTTTCAATTAATTTTATGTAGGAATGGGATAGTCTTTAATTCGTGATCCTTGGTGATTATGATGCGATTGAACATCCAAGGAGAATCAATATCTTCACTAATGTGTCGATTCATGTTACTGGTCAAAAATATTCATCTTCTCCAAGGAAGGATATTGGGTGATAGGAGGTTATATTATTATATATTTCAATTAATTTTCAGGTGTGTCTTTCCTTTACCTCAATAATACGGTTTCTAAACAGATCACTAGGAAGGGTGCTAATTCCCATGTGTTGGCCTTAAATAGAGTAATTTTTCATAGAATACATCTCTATAATCACTAATTTGATGCAAGTGTTTCATTGTCAAAACAGTTTAAACCCTAAAAAATTATATACAAAATTGAAATATTATTATAAATTTATGGTTTTCATGACTTTATGTGTGTATCTATTCGATGAGGATTGTTTTCATATCCTTCTCCAGTCTAATGAAATGAATGATAGTGCCGAGATTTGGGATTAAATAAACATGTGTCCAAGTATCTTATAGGTTCATGAATGATGTTTTAATCTCAACCAGAATGAGTTAAGGATACTTATTAATAGGTTTGGATTAAGTTACATGTTTTAAGATGGGCTTTTTGAATCTTGAAATTTTTTTTAGCATCACTTGTACAATAGGTACTCCATCCCGAATAGATGATTCTACTATGTTATTTAATTTTGGACACATTACAAGAATTTTGGAGGAAGTTTTTTTAAGTTCAAATTTTATAGATTATGTGATTCTCTCTACACCTTTGGAGCAGATAAATCCCAGAATTTGGTTTGAAAAAATGTTGTTGTGCAGTGAATCTTGTCAAATGATTGGGCATTCAGATCTAATTATAGGTTCATATTTATTATTCTAATTTTCAATTGAATGGTCATAATATTCCACATTTTTAAATGGATTAGAATAATTTTAAGAACCAAGAGAATAAAAATAAGGAAAATGATCATGTCATTGGTGATATATTTACCTAATCCATTATATTGAAAAATTGAGGGATCTTTATATATTTTTTCCATTCATATGACTTCTTTGAATTTATAATTTTTAATCTCAATTGATTATATTTTAATTCATTTATAATTATCCCATTACTGTTAATCTAATTTTCTAATAATGATATATCATTTATTCCCTCTCATTATATCCTTTAGCTAAGTCGTTATTTTTTTCTGGGATCATCTCTTTCTCCCCTTTATTAAAACACATTCACTATATTATAACTTATGATTTCCAATTTATTAATATAGGGTATGTTTTCACACATACCTCTTACATTCCTTATGAACCCAAGTGGTGATAGACTCTATTCACTCTCATTAACACCTCACCAAAAAACATTTATGTACACCCTTTGTACTACTGATGTTATCCTTCAATTTTCTTTTTAAAACATTTATGTAGTGAATACCCCATTTCTGCTCCATGTTATTCACCTCGATGTACATTTCCTTCATTGATTGAGGAATTAAAGGTATGTAAACCACATTACATAATCATGGAATTAATATTGATGAAATCTACCACAATGTTGCATGATCTATATGGCACACTTATGCATTTATATGATATGAAAGTATTGGGTGTGGCCAAAATTTTATATCCTTCCATTATATTGGGTAATGATTTTATCACATGATATTCCATGTATGGTGCATGGTAATTTATCCTAAGAAAACTATTTTATGATTTCTTAGCAGTAATACATGTCTTATGTTTATGATGTCTTGTTTTATGTTGTTCCCACATTCCAATGTTGCCTTTATGATATCATGTTTTATCATGCCTCATTGTTCAATATTATGATTATCATGCCACTTATGTTACCTTGATATTACCCTTGGATCACATGTACTCATTTAACTTATACTATGATTTGTTTATTCCATTAATGGGATTTATATTTTTCCCTTCCTTATTGACATCCCGAGGTTTTCTAGTGTAGTTTTAGAAGAATGATGTAAATTTTGGAGCATGTTAAGGTTTTTTTAAATATAATTGTATTGATGTTGCAATTTTTTGTGTTATGTAAACAATTTTCCATAGACACTAGTCCTCACAATATTCTAAATTGTATTATGTGTGATATTTTATAATTAATCATGAATTGATGTGTATTAAGGGATTGGTTTGTCATAGTTAGTATTAGGGGGTAGTCTATTTTTTCTTGGGAATTGGGATTATAAAACTCTAGTAAAAGCCTTATTGATAAGTCTAAATATAGGAAAAAATACCTAATATTTTCTAATGTATATATTATGTTTTTTTCAATAAAATGCATCCCTAACTAGATACTAAATGTTGATGTGGCTCTAAAATAGTTCTATCTAGGGGTAATTACCCTAAAAGGGTGTATTGTGTGGGACCAAATGGTCACTTGGTGCATGATAGTGCACCTTGATACAAACTAGTTTGATACTCTAATGGGATAAGGTTTAGTAAATTCACTAGATCATTACAAACCATTATGAAGGGGGGGAATGACCATAGTATTTTATGTTAGTGAATAGATCATGGATAACATATATTGAAACCTATAAATTCATAGGATAAAAAGTATATTTCTTTAATGACTTATCCCTTTATTTTTTATAGTTTTCCATTTATCTGTTTAATATTTAGGAATTTATCATCCTTAAGTTTTTTTTAGAAGAATTATATGACTATAAAAATAATAAAATAGTCAAATATAATCTTATCATCTATGATTCTATGAATTCTTTCATATCACACAAGTTTTTTTGAACTATTCAGAAACCCCCTCAAAACATAGAGGTTATGTTATTCGTGAACCTTTAGATCAGACCCTCTTGTTTTGATCGGATCCAATCTTGTAGGGGGATAGATTTTTTTGACACTCTATTTTGTAATAGGGATGAAAATGAGTCAATGTAAAATATCTTATAAGGAAGAAAATAATGGAAATAAAGGAGACATAGAATCAAAAGACCCACTAAAGGTAGTTCCCTTAGGTACCCCCAAGAATCGTTGGTGCACATGGTACCTGTGCATCGACCTACGTGAATGGATATGAAATTAGCCAACATGTCACAATTGAGAAACACACCTTTGTGGTGACCTAAAGTGAGAAAGAAAATTCATATAATGTCCCATTTTATCTTATAAATTGGAACCTCGGGTCTTCGTTTTCACACACAGAAATTCATGAAGACCTCCTGACACTCTAGTCACCGTAGTACTTCAGCTGAGCCCTCCAAAACCTTCTAGTTACTCCTCAAAATCTTGGAGAAGATGATATTAAAGGTGTATATTTAAACTAAAGTCATCCAAAGGTTTAAAATAAAACCAAACCTATGTGAGGAACTCACTCCCTTGTGGTGGATAAACACTATCACAAGGTCCACTTCTTCAATTATAGATCTATGAAGGCCACCTCCCAGAACACTTGTTGATACACTTGAAATATTTAGCAAGGTCTCTTCCATGTTTATTTTCTTAAGTGGTCCTTCTCCCAAGGTACCATCAACTAACCTAGGTCCACCTGAGTGAATAACCCTTAATTGAGCCTCTCTTGGCTCGCCCTAGCCTCTACCCTATGAGAGCTTTTAACTATTCCCTCTTCTAATCCATCCATAACACAACCTGTCCTCCCTAGGTTCCCTTATCTGAAGGGGAACAATCTCAATCCTCCTTTGAAACCTCCATACTTGCAAAACCATTGAAACGGGTACACCAACGTGTCACCCATTTGGATTTGTATTCATTTCGTCAGATGATTCCTACACTTTTCTTACCAGTATATTAGGGTCCTCGCGGTGAATGTGTGTTTGTATCACTTCAGTCATGGGGACCCCTACCCCTAGGACAGTTTTAGAGAGTTTTAGGTCATAGAGACAAGGGACAAGACCATATCTGACCCTTGTCATCTCTAAGACCCAAAGCCTCCAGTTCCCTATATAGAGGGTAATAATTACGCTTGCTTTTCCATTCAACATGGAATGAGATACTCCTCCCTTGTTGGGATACCAATATTAGGGTATCCCTTATGGAGTAAGACCCAATACTTCCTTCTAGGAGGTTTCACATATTCTCTTCCTCACCCCCTTGGCTACTGGGTTAGAGAGGGGATGAACACCGGTGTACTCTCCTCTTCCTCCCATACCCTTAACCCCTTTCACCAACAAAGGTGGAAATGTGCAGTTTTTATTATCTTATACTTTCTCTTGCACATCACATTCTAGCATGACTCATCCAAAATCATATGAACACAGAGGCTAGCCATGACCATGGTATCAACTTGGTTAGATGCATATTTTGGTAGAGAATCATCCTTTGAATATTCCTCCCACCTTCCTTTAGAGAGATCTCTCAGCATGTGTCCTCAAAAACATATATCCAACCTCAAGTCAATTTAAATTGTGTGGTTTCATAGATATTTTGATTTATCTTGTTTCTCACACTGATCATGAATTTCATGGGCCGAGATCAATATACCTATTACTAGTTATAAAACCCATCATCTTATCCATGGAATCCTTTTGAGGAGTATGCCCCAACCCAAAAAATTAAGTGTATCCTCCTTAGGAGTAAGCCCCAATCAGAACCTCTATTCACCAAGGCATACTCCTTAGGGGTAATCCATCTAGATCAATACTACATGAATCATCCTCATGAGTATTCCCCAAACCAAAACCACCAAATCTACATGATTCAATATATTTCTCATGCCCTAAAATTCATTCATTTGGTCTCCCTCTTAAAGAGTAATCCCCAAATTAATCATCTCAAAGGGTCACACTCCCCTACAAGACCAATCAAACTATGTGGGATTTGATTCCTATCCAAATGGAATATGTTGAAATCCTCCCGGAGGTCTGAACCCAACACCCCAAATCGACCCTATTCTCTATGGGCCACATTTTTAATATGTTCAAATTCAACCTGGAAATATATATACCTCCTAGGTTTTCTAATCTTCTATAGCATAAGTTTCACACTAATCATTGAATATTCACCTTATGCCTATACATATTTGCCACATGATGTTAAATTTTATGGTTAAGCCCTTATCAAGTGACTTTAAAAGGTGTGTTGTGCCTCATTAGGTGGCCCCAAACTACGTGGGTTCTAATTCTACAGGTATAAAATTAGGTTATTGCCACGATTATGTGGCCTATAGCCACGGTTTTCAAAAACATGGCTATATGCCATTTTTTCAAGGGTTATAGACATGGTTTTACTAAAAACATGGATATAGTTGACACCTATAGCCATTATTTTCAAAATTATGGCTATAGGTCTCCCTCCCTTGTGTGGGAGAAAACTTTCTCCATGGGGGAAATTTTTTTCAATGGAAAATAGAGTGAGAAGCTCCATTTCCACCGTTTTCATTCTATTGACATAGTTTTTAATAATATATATAACATATTATATATATATATAAACCTGAATCTCGGTGTGGTGTAGGGGTTATGTAGTAGAATACTATGGGTGAGCTACAAATATTGAATCCCACTGGTGACATATTATTTTTGGTCGATGGCCACGATTTTTCAAGGATATAGCCACACTTTTAAACCATGGAAATAGCACCTATAGACCCAATTTTAGTCATGGATATAGGTTAACTTCCATAGTTCACAATGATCAGACCTATTGTCATGGTTAAAAGTTTGGAAATAGGTCTGAACCTATTTCCTTGCCGATAGTGCCCATGGTTGGGCAAAACCACGGTCGTATGTTACGACCACGGTTTTCAACCGTTGAAATAAACCAATTTTCTAGTTGTGTTCCATTCATGAGAATACATAGGAAGCTCATCACATGGGTTTTATCCCAACACCAAAACAACTCCCATCTCCCTGGATGAAGACACACTCCAGAGCACCAAATGGTGTGGCCAAAAAACCAGTAACGTCAAAATAATGACAAAAGAATCACTAATTAGTACATAAGGGGATGACATTGATGGAGAACCATGGATGCAAATAGATATATCCATTCCTGAATAACCTCATATAGATACATATGATTTTAAATTTTACACATGATAATAATTTATTGTTAACTCTAGGGTGACCCACATCATACTTGGAAATTAAAAAAAGATTCATAAACATATCATAAATCTATAAGAATGTTCCAGAGTAGGCAATAATTTCCCCCAAAAGGGTGTGATGATCCCAACCTCTCATCCACTCGAACAGTGTGAGATCTTATGTATCATTGGCCAAACCTCCCAATGAGCTTCTATCTTTAGAAAGAAGGTCTCTAGATCATCTTAGATATAGAACCATCTGGTGCTTCCGGTTCTGCGAACAAAACCAATTGGAAACAGTTTGAAGATAGAAAACTGTTTTTTTGATGGGAACAATGAGTGTGTGTGTGATTATATATATATATATATATATATATATATATATACCCAAAGATAAATTTGGTGTAGTGTCTATGCAGCAGAATACTATTGGTGAGGTACAGAGATCAAATACCACAAGCGGCATATTATTTTGGGGCTTTTGACCCAATGTTTTGGGGCTATAGCCACATGTTTCAACTGTGGAAATATCACCTATGGAAACCATTTTAATCATGTATATAGGTCAATTTCCATGGTTGAAAATGATGAGACTTATTTCCATGGTTATAATTGTTGCAATAGGCCAGACCCTATTGCCACGGCGATAGAGCCCATGGTTGGGAAAAACCATGGTCATAGGTTATGGCAACAATTTTCAACCATTGAAATAGTCCAATATTCTTATTGTGTTCCTTTTATACGTATATGTAGGAAGATCACCACATGGGTTCGATCACAACACCAAAAAAACTCTCATCTCCCAGTATGAAGACACACTCTAGGTCACCCCACAGTGTGGCAAAAAAACCAGCATCCTCGTAATAATGACCATAGAATCTCTACTTAGTACATAAGGGGATAAGATTGATGGAGAAACATGGATACATTTACATATCTCCATTAATGAAGAACCTCAGATAGATACAGATGATTATAAATTCCACAAATGCTAATAATTGATTGTTAACACTATAGTGACCAATATCATACTTGGAAATTAAAAAAGGATTCATGAACATATCTTAAATCTATAAGAATGTCCCAGAGTAGGAAATAATTCCCCCCAAAAGGGTGTGATGATCCTGACCTCAAATCCATTCAACCAATGTGTGTTCTTAAGTATCATTGGCCAAACCTCCCTGTGAGCATGTGTCTTTGGAAGGAAGGTCTCTGAGTCATCCCGGATATAGAACCGTGGGGGGATTCTGGTTCTGTGATCAAAACCAGTTGGAAACCATTTGAATATAGAAAGCTGTTTTTTTCAGAAACAATGTGTGTGTGTATATATATATATGTGTGTGGGTGGGTGTAAATATGTAAATATTTTTATATATATGTTTATATATGTGTGTATTTGTTTGTGTGTGTATATATATATATCTAAATATATATGTGCATCGACGCAGGTAAATGAGTTAAATAAGTATATATATTTTAAGCGATGGTTTGCATGAAACATCACTATATTAGATATGTGTTTTCATGAAATGTTGTTAAATTTGCACTTGTTTTTAGAATACCTAGCTAAATTAGTGAATGTTTCCTAAAAATCATTGCTAAATTGCAGTTTTTTTGTGTAATTGTTTTCCATGAAATATGAAGAAAGTTATTAACTATGTTATGTCAAAAATAGTTCTAGTTCTAAATAAATAAGCTGCAGAAGAATGTTTCATGAACTATTTTCTTATGTTTCCCTATTTCCAAAGGCACTAAACCCATATAGTTATAGTGGGGTTTTGTTATGTTATGTCATGAATATTCATCTAACAAATATATAATATCTTATGCATAAAATTTATAGGGCGTTATAGTTTTTATTTAAAATTTACATTTTACTTCAAAACACACATCACATATACTTAAAACTGAGAAAATGCATTCAGATTGCCTTGGTAATTTACGAAAATGATCCATAAATAAATTGTGGCTTGTAGGAATCAACCACAAAATTATATGAAATAGGATGTACCTGATATGACTTGATGTTTATGTTTTTAGTTTAAAAGAGGGATTTTATTATTGTATTATTTCATATTTATGTTTAATTTATATTTTATAGTATTACTAACATAAGAGTCGTTTTTTCTATAGATGGACTCTTTTGTTCAAGTTGGGATGTATTGTTTAGAAACTGATAGTATGATCAATTTTTTTTGAGAGGGTGTAATGGGCCAAAAAGAATGAAAAAAATGATGTTTTTGAATTAGTTTATGTATTTGATAAATTTTACATACCAATGTAATTGTACAAGCCAATTTTCGAAACGTTTGTAATATAATGTTTTTTCCATATATTGATGATGTAAGTTCAATTTCATTTAAATTTTGTATTTGATGTTACAATTCTATAATTTGAGCTGCATAATACTACAATATAGCTTTTATAACCATTATAAAATGGAATTTCATCAGTGCTAAAATCATGATGATGAAGTCATTTATTAATTCTAAAATATAAGATAAATGATTCTCATTATAAATGATATTTTAATAATGATTACAAATATATACTATTTTAAATCCCAATAATGAAGATTATAATGAGATGATAATGGATAATTTTTTCAGAATGATGAACATGGAAAACTAATTGTAAAAATTCCATTTTATCATAATCTAACGGGTGATGTCCTAACCATCATTTCATCAAATTTAATAAATAAATAATTTGGAAAAAAGATATAAATACTTTTATTTTTGGAGAGAAATGGACTCTAGGATCATGGTATATTTAAATTATAATGCTATGATTGTCTATAATTATTTATTAACGACTCTCAAATTATAGAAAATAATCTTATCAAAACAATTTTATTAAATAAAGTAACCCATTTAATGAATAAAATGGAATGATGGGAGGTGGAATCTATGTCAAATTCCCATCTCCTTGGTTATATTATTCTACAAAATTTTCCTTTTGAAATATCAAAATTAATTAATCTCATTTCTGTAGTGTATTTACTTTTTTTCTTTTCCTCTTGTAGAGATATACGAATTAATTACATGTCACATGTTTCGATGTTCATATTGTTCTATTTTCCCAAAATTAAAATTGTCTTCAAAGCCCATTATAATTTAAAAAAAATTCTCAACCAATTGATTTGTTAGAAAACCACTGATAACCTAATTTATTTATTAAAATTTGACTTCAATTCTCATTATATATATTTAGTGTCATTTTTTCAAGAAACATCACTTAATTAATGATTCTTTTCATAATATCTTTCTAAATTGCCATTTTATTTCATGAAACATCACCAAACAATCCATGATTCAAGAAAGGTCGAAAAATTGGCAATGTTTTTAGGAAAAGATTCAAAATTTTCGATGTTTGTTGGAATGGTCACTAAATTAGGAGTGTTTCCTGAAAAACATCGCTAAATTACATTTTTTGTGAGATTTTTTTCCTCAACATATGAATAAATGTATTATGTATGCTATGTTCAAAAAGATTTCTAATTGTGAAAAAATAAGCAGGAGATAGTGTACATGTTTTATGAACCAATTTTTTATATTTCACTGTTTATAAAAGCACTAAATGAATATAGTTCTTGCATGGTTTTGTTATGTAATTTCACGAATATTCATATAAAAGATATAATATCTATGTATGAAATTTACAAGCTATTGCAGTTTTTATTTAAAATTCACATTATAGTTCAAAACACTCTTAAAATTGAGAAAATGGACTCAAATTGTTTTATACTTTATAAAAATTATCCATAAATCATCTGTCAACTATATGAATCAACCAAAAATTAATATGACATTGTACCCGGTAAGACATTTTTTAGTTTAAGTGATATTTTATTAATTTATTATTTATTATTTATATTTAATTTATTTTTCTAAAATATTAATAAAATATGAATTATTTTTTATACATATGAACTCTTTTGATTGAGGTGTCCTGGATTGTTCGGAAACCAATACCGTGATCAAACTTTTTTTGAGAGGGTTTCAATAGGTCAAAGACAATTAATAATTGATATTTTTGAATTTTTTGATGTTTGTGATAAATGTTTTGTACCAATATAATTGTACAAATCAATGTTTGAAAGGTTTTTAATACAGTTTTTTTTTCAAATATTTTTCATGTAAGTTTAATTTCATTTAAATTTTGAATTTGAAGTTGTTGTGCTAAAATTTTATCTTCATAATACTACAATATTACTTTTATCACTGTTATAAAATGCCATTTCATGAGTGTTGAAAACATGGTGATAAGAAGTGATAAATTTTCCCCTTTAAAAAGGTTCACAATATCAACAGTATTTTAATGCCCAATAATTAATATTATATACCAAAAATGAATAATATTATGAGATAATAGTGAATAAATTTTTCAAAATGATTAGCTTGGAAATATAATTTCAAAATAACTAATCTATTTTCACATGTAGCCATTTTATTCCAATTTATATTGTAATTTTCTCATGTCTTTGGTTTCATCAAATTGCGAGGAATATGGAATATGGAAAAAGGATATGAATCCATTTATTTTGGGAGATAAAGGGACTCTAGGATCAAGGTATATTGGAATTTTAATTCTATGTTTATCTACAATTATTTATCTATAATTATGTATATTATTTTAATTTTTATATTTATTCCAATTATTTAATATTATTTTATTTCAACCATTAATCCTTTATTCTGGATTTTATTTTATTAAAAACCTAATTTTTATTAACTTCCATCAACATGTAATCTGTGAGGTCACGAGTTCAAGTGTCACCGATTTTTTACATTCATTTGATTGTTGTATCATTTTTTTGTAATAAAGCCTCTTTTCCCTGATATGTGTGAATATTTATTTCAATTGCATGATTTTATGAATATTGGATTTGATTTATGTGTTCTTTGTATTGTTTAGATTATGATGAATGAATTTGAAAATTTAAATATGATGTTTGGATAAATCAAATTGGGCTAAATGCTGGATAATTAGGTAAAATTTAAAATTATTTACATTTAGGAAAATATAAATCCTCATTAAAATGTATATGTATAATTTTAATTTAAAAAATTAATAATTACATTTGAATATATCTTTATGTTTATAAGATATTATATGTTATGTTTAAATTAAAATAAATTTACAATACATAATCCAATAGACAAACAAATTATGCAATCTAAATATTTTTTAAAAATTAGATTTGTAAAAAATATTATTAACTTTATTTGAATATAATTATATATATATATACAAAAATTCTATTATTTATGATATATAAATGTTATTTAAAAATTACTATTAAAAATATCTTATAAAAATATTTATTATAAATAATTAATATTATGAGTAATTATGTATAAAATGAAATTATTTCTGTTTTGGAAAATATAAACATTTATGATGTGCCATCATAGGAGGTATCTGAGGTGTTTGGTGGTTCAAGTAGTTCGGATGCAGGATCGACACAACTATACCATTTGTGATTAGGTTTCGAAGCATGCATTCAATATCATCGACATATTATGTTCACAAGAGATACACATTAGGACTTCTCACGGATGATAATTGTTATTGTGGGGAAGTTGTAACAACCTACACTGGTTCATGTTAGTGGATTTAGAGAAAATTGGGTTTCAATGGATGTCGAATCGAGGTTCATTTTGAATTTTTCAATTCATTATCGATAATTGGCATTTTGTATATGTGTTTGAAATGGCCTGGTGGATGTATCTAAGGTGGTACCTCAAGAAGAGGAGGCCCATAGCATTTCATGGGTGTTCAGAAGGCTTGATGATGCAGACTATCTAGTGGCTGCATAGGGAAACATGGTACCAAATTCGGGGGTGCTAGGTACTTGATAGAGGTCATGGGGGGGACCTTCTCCCTACATAGGTCCACTGGGTGGACAATGCAATATATCTATTAAGTAGTGATCCACCTGGTAGCAGATATTGGCACACCGAATTTTCATTACACTCTAGATCCATTTATTTTATACTAGGGTGGAATTGTCATTCCACTCATTCCTTTCTTATACAACTTTGAGGTTTATTCAAGGGAAAGATGTCTATTTCTCCCTTCCATTCCCCTTTTTAGTTCCTTTTCCATTAATGAATCAAGGAATATTCCTTTTAAAAGTTTATGTTTTTTTATACCCAATCTATGTTCTATCATCTTTTCCTCAATTTCCCACAACTATAATGTGTGTTTTGCAAGGTATTTGATGTTGATTCCACCATAGTATCGTGGAATTGGGTTTAAATTATGGGGATTTGGTTCTATATAGCTTGATGCGGCCCCAAAATTCTAAAGGTTTCATTCAATTTTATTTGAGGTAATCCAATGATCTATTTTTTTTCAGTTTCCCATTAAATTGGAATCGAAGCAATTGATGAATTAATGTCGTCAATTGATAATTTTAGGGTTATGAGTTTGAGGGTTTGTTGTAAGTGATCCATACCACATTGTTTGAGGTTTTTTTTGTTATTCCTTCCATGAGCTATATTTTGTATGAATATTTGATAATTTATAAAATTAATTATGTTAATTAATTATAATTGTTTTATAATTAATTTAGTCAGGGTTTTGATAAATTAAGGACCTCTTAGAGGCGATCGATGGTTAGTACAATATTGGATAATCTTGGTAATTAATTGTTGAGTGTTACATGAGGAGATAAATCTGTCTTATGGTAGGCGATGGATAATATTTCTACTTAAAATGTGTTATCACATATGATATAGATTGTAAGAATGGTTATGAAGGTATGAGAGACTTGAATGGGAAACCATAGATATGTTCCTTTTTTGTAAGGTATAACTAAGGGGTTTGGTGGGACTCTTTTCAAATGTTGGAGGCTATCAAAATATTGTTTAGTCTTTAATTGTTAATTATCCAATGTGAGAGGATTGGTTAGAGAGGGTTGAGACCATGAGGGGTGTCCATCTCTTTAGATACATCATCCAAGAGGATCTCTTAGTGTTATGTGGTACACTCATAAGGCTCATGATATGGGTATGTCTATTAGAATGTTATTGAATTTGACATAGGAGATACATAAATGAGCGAGTATGTAGGAAACTCCACGGTTAGAACAAGATGAGGTTTTGGTTCCTTTTTTATGATATTATGGGATACCTATATGGTGGTAGGCTCCTCTAATCTACTATATTGAGAACGGATCTTTTGAGGTTCTTGTCTCATAGGGTATGTGGGGAGAATCGTTGTGAAGGGAGATGCAATGGTGTTTCTCTAAAACCCGAATGTTTTTATGAAATACTTTATTTTAGTAATTTTTATTTTTCAGGAACTTACTATGCACACAATCGTGAGTTTAAACGAACAACAAGATTCCCTTATTATAAAATTACCATTAAATCATAGATGTTAGGTTAATGGGAATAATTATAACTAAAATATGAAAATACATTTTGAATTCATTGGCTATCAATTATTTATGAAAAATGTAAATCTATTAGTTATTTTTATTTTTGAGTGAATTAATTTTGGTAATGAAATTAATGGCATATATAATCATTATATACTCAATAATATATTTTTTATATTCCTCGAATGAATATTTTAGTCATAAGGTGTGAAGGAAACTCTATTTGATGTATAAAAACCTAATTTTTCAAAAGGTTAATGTTATACCTTTGAATGTTGAATCCCTTTTAAATTAAGATTTTTGACACATTAATAATTTTTATATGACAGCATAAAGATTTTATTTTGAAATGGGATATAAAAATTTACATTGAATTATTTTTTGATATTTTTCTGAAAACATTCATATTTTGATTAATAGTAAAAATGCGTTAAATTTTAATTGAAAATAGATTTTTTCATTAAAATACGTTATATGGTTAAATTATTTTATTGAATGGCTTCAAAATATAAATAAAATTTATTTTTACCAATTAATATAATTTATGTCATTGCAATTAATTTTACATTAAATTTAGATGTAAAAACATTTTAATCTTTTGAAATATTTTAATTTTTAAAACTCGTTTTCTTATTTCAACAACAAGATTAATTTTGATTTAATTACTTAAACTTTTGTGTTTTTAATATTTAAAAATGTATTACATATTTGGAATCATTATGTCCAAATTATGTAAGAAGATTTATTTTATTTTTGGGCAATTTGAATTGTAACTTCTGTAAATTTATTAACACGGTAAAGGGTATATTAGGAATTAAGGGAAAATGAATATTATAAAATTACCATAACACTTATCTTAATATAATTTTATGATTATAATTTTCGAAAATACACACTTTTGAAGAAATGGAATCAATTGAAATCCACTTGGATGAAATTTGGACATTTATTTTATTTTATTTTGAGGAAAGTGAAATATGTCTCACTCAAACATTAATAATTAAATTATTTTTACTATAATTTTATAAAGAAGATAAATTCAATTATAAATACTAATTTGAAATATAAAATGTTTTTTCTATATCAGGACAATTTATTTGTGATTTTTTGGAAATAAATAATTACCATAAAGACTTATACTTGGATGATGACAAAATTAACTAATTGATGAGAAATCAATAAAACAAATTTTATTAAAATATTAATAACCATAAAAGGCCCAAAAACTTGAAAAAACCTTTTTGGTCAAGTATATCTCAACAATAATTATCCATGGGTATAATTATTGACCATTTGGCATCTTATAGAATATATCATGACACATATTTTTTTATTTAATGTGAAGAAAAATTTGTCACATTCATGATTTAAAATAGTATAACATTTTTTTGTTAGGTTTTTCAGTAGATAAATTCAAGTAAAAGTAATCCTATGAAGTCTAAAAAATTTATATTCATCATATTATTTAATTTTTAATATTTTTTCAACAAATTATTATATAAAATAATTACACAAAATTGAGGTAATAATTATTTTATTAATGAAGTGATCAAAGAGGCGTTATTAAAAATATTTTAATAATTATAATTTGGGATAATTATAATGTAATATGAATTTTATATATTACCTTTACCCTATAGGGATATAATAAAATATTTTGATTGAGGATCAATTCTTATTGTTATATTTTTAAAAATCCACAAAAAAACAGTGTCAAAATTGACACTATTGATATTTTGTCAAAATAAGGTTTTATTAAAATATTTAAATATCCTAAAACATTTTTTTTAAAAAAAATAGAATAATTTTGATATGGTATAAAATGTCATAAATTATTAATTTATGGTCTAATTGGCTTTAAATAATTATATATTTCACCATTTTAATATTGAAACATTTGTTACCCTAGTTAAAAATTAAATAGAATAACTAATTGTTAATTAAAATGATAATGCTTAAATTGACATAAAAACTTGTCTAAAATTTATTGGTTTATGAGATAAAAATACAATCTCATATAATATTCAAAATTGGGATATTTTGGATGTTTTTATGTGGGGTTTGATTTTATAATAAATTAATATTTTTGAGGTTTCGAGAAGTTCCCCTCACCTCAAATATAAAAGGGAAATTCCTCCCTCAAATATTCAATTCATTTTGAGCCTTCATGCCTGACCATTACCTATCCATTTCCCTTATAAACTTCCCTATAAAAATTCTATAGGTCCTGGTATTTTTTAAAGACCAAATATGGTACTTTAAGATAAGATCTAGAGGAGGCTCATCAAAGAAGAGGTAATATCATTTAACGATCATTTCAAACTTCTTTCTTCTTATAATTCTACCACATGATTTGTTTTATCATAAAGTAATAAATGCAATAGTACATAAATACAGAGAGGTTATTATGACTATTAAACAACTATAGTCCACCTTCTACCCATCATATGAAAATTGAAATCACCACATGTGCATACACACAACTTACTGTCACCACGTCGTGGTGTAATTTGTTTTTCACCACCACCATAAATGGATGGATATAATGAAATAATTAATATATATATATAATTATATTGATTATGATATAATATAAAATATCTACTTCAATACCATTAAACAATTATTGGATCGATATCGTCGCTCGTCCGTCCGTACGACATACCATCTCCACGGTGTGATGTGATTTGTTCTACATAATCTAATTTAAAGCATGATTATATAAATTAATTGAATGAATAAATATGATATATATTATACTAATACCATGATTTAAATTATATAACTATAAACTAAAAAGAGTAATAAGAACATATCTGAAAAAACATGCATAAGAACAGAAAGCAGTTAATACTTGAATAACGAGTAACAATGAAATGTACTAACAAACAGATGAAAATATGATCATAAATGATATCATATAAAGGATTATTATTTTTCAATAAATAAATAACATTATTTAAATCATTAATCATGAGTTTTAGATGCCTATAAATCTTATCAGACCTAAGGTAACTGACAATTTTTCAATTTTATCTTTATCCGTGATTATTTATATATAAGTATTCACTGGGGTATATTTATCATCAAAATCCATGATTCCTAATTTTTTAATATTATTTATATTATTATAAATTTTTTTATGTTAATTTTTCTATTTGCTGAATTTTTATTAAATGGTATGAAAAGAATATTTTGTCGTTATTTGATTTGAGGTAATTTTTGACTTTTATAGCAAAAGTATGAGGTGAATGATTTTTTAACTTATACGAAATGAATTTATTTTCACAGTTTCATGAAAACATATTTCCATGAATTTTATATTACATGATTTCAATATTATTTTCAACTAAATTCATTTCTTTTAAAATTGCGTGGAATTTCATTAAAAGAATTTTTTTTTGAAAAAGAAATGATATTTTCCTCAGGAATTATGTTCATGTGTTTTAACAAATTATTTTCCATCTAAGATGACATAAGGTTATGTTTCTATAACTATTATTTCATTTATTTTATTGTGTTCATGATGGAATTATTTATATTAAATCCATTTATTTTATATGGATTATGATGGAATGATGTTTAAGAAACCAATTTTATTTCATGGGTTATGATATGATGAATTTTTTTATGTTTTTGTTGAACATGTAAGAAAAATTTAATTATGAGATGAGTGAGACCTATATCTCCCTCCAATACATTGAGTATAAAATTATATTTCATGAGATAGACATGAATTTAATGACAAGTACATTCTGTTCTGTAATACAGGGATGAAAGGAGGAGTGAACTAGGTCCAGTAATGGACTTTGTCTGCTATGATTGTCTTGGAAATGAACCTTGACTAATATTGAATAATTTTCTATTCTTATGTGTGTATGCCAAAAAAGTTCATGCCTTATGTTATTACTTTTAAAAATACATTGCACTTTTAGGATTTATCCCAGAAAAAGATATTATGATCTTTTATATGCATGATTATATTTTAAAATGTTATGTTCTTATGATTATGATATAATTGATATTTCCCTTGTTTACCCTTACTGAGTATTTGAGATCTCCCATTCTTATGTTTCTTTTCCCCAGGTCATGAAGAAGGGTATTAAGGAAGATTTTTCAAAAAGGAGTGTAGTTAAGAAAAAATAAGTGGGAGATAATGTAGATGTTTTATGAATCGTTGTTTATGTTTCCCATTTTCTAAAGAAACTAAACATATGTGGTCCTGGCATGGTTTTTGTTATTTTATGTAATAAATATTCATCAAAGTTGAGCTAAAATATATATGAAAACTATGGTCCATTATAGTCGTTATCAGAGAAAATTTATAGTTAACCATTGGAAACTAGGATGAGAGAACCTTAGTAAGAAGCCTAGGGATATGTCTAAGTATTGGTTAAAATACTATCCTAGTGTTTTATAGATATTCAGTAATAACCCAGGTTTATTTTCATGACCCGACCTCAGGGCATGTGTCGTGACTACCCCAAGCCCGCCTTCCATAGGTCAGGGGATGGTGACTAGCACCAAGGCATACTTCCTGGTAAAAAGGGAAGGAATTGCCTTTGTAAAGTAAACAAACACCATAGAGAAAGAAAGCAGTCGAAGTAAACACTAAATAAAACATAGTACAACAGAAAGTGCGGAAAGGTAAGTTTTCCAGAATACAAAACCAAACTGAATGTAAAGTACAACTGGAAAGGGAAAACAACAACTAAAAATTAAACCCCAGCGTCGAGCCGTCAACGAGAAGTACCACCTGAAGGGTTAGTATAGATAGCCTCCACAGCTCCTCGGGTCTTGCCGTCTACTCCGAGTACGTCCCGCCCAGTGGTCCACCTCCGGGTACCGACCTTCTCTGCAAGCCTCAACCGCGATCAGCGTTGTCCATCGTCTGCAACCAACACAACGTATTGTGGGAATAGCCCATGCAAGGGTGAGTATAAGCTACTCAGTAGGGACCCTGAGACCCCCGAAGGTCCCCCAGTATCCACAAAGGACAAACCACATAGGGAAGATACAATCACAAAGTAACATCAGACACTACTTAGTTATATTCCCATACATATACCTAAGTCATCAATTCCAGTACACTCCAACCACCGAGCCCAAGTATAACCCAGTCCACACAGGAAAGGAAAACGTATTCCACACAGGAAAGCAAAATGTAATCCACACAGGATAGAACGACACCATCCACAAAGGAAAGCAAAACAGGATTCATCTCACACAGATATACTTCTTCATAAGATGATAGAGATGATCATATATAGTTACTAATTCATCTAAGTCGTCAGACCAACAATGTATCGATAGGTACTAACCCCCACGATGCCCCAGGAAGGGTCTGACCCACATAGGATCGATAGGTAACTAACCCCCGCAATGACCCACACAGGATCAGACCCACATAGGATCTGTAGGTGCAAGCTCACACAGAACCGCTGAGTGCTGACCCACACAGGATCAGACCCACACATGATCTGTAGCACTGATCCATGTAGGATCACTGAGTGTTGTAGTCGTCGCCGTTGAATCCACTGAGGATCCCTATATAGTCATCGTTGTCGTCGTAGTCGCAGTCGTAACCAGCTCTAGGGTTCCCGCACACAGCAAGCTCGTTCGGGAGGGTCCTCTCCACGAGCCGAGAGTCTGATACATCAACTGACACAAAGTCCAGAGTTGATATATCCAAAAGTTCCGTATTGTCAACAGGAACTCAACACAACTGACAGCGTGTCAATCGGACGCTTGGTCTGAGAGTTATTGGATTTTTCGTCCCAGGGGCCCGGTTAGTTTTTAAGTCAAAACCAACCAGACCGTACTCCACATTCATCCAAGCATTGGGTGGATTAAGACAAAAGATCCATCTCACTAAGAGGAATCCAACCAAGTCGATGACACATCAATCGGACGTCCGGAGCTTATGTTATAAGCATTTCCGCTCTGAGGGCCCGGTTGGTTCCGTGTACGAACCAACCAGGCCAAACCCAAAGTTCTCTGAAACCTTGAGTGTAGTGTTTCTAAAAGACCGTCTCTATCCAAGGATCTCATCTCTGATAAAAGTGTGTCGATCGATGTTCCGTAGACCAATATATGGGCAAATGACCGAAGAGGGTCCGAAAATGAGGTTTTGGGCCCGGACCGACCCAGCCCGAGACCCCCTGGGTCGGCCCGGCTGGGCGCGGCCCGACAGCCCGGCCCGGCCCGGCGCGACAACATTGCGCGTCCATGCCGTTCATTCCCATGTGGTTCCACGACACCGCGTCACTTTTCGTCAAACTACATTAACAAGAAAAATAAAAAGGGAGGGGTTCGGCCGTGTTTGTGCGGTACGGACTTCTCCCGTTAATCGACTGCATGCGGTCCAATTATACGTGGATAAAAAAATTAGAATAATACATGAAAAGATATCACATAAAACCCTACCTCGAGTGTAGCTTGAACAGAGGTTCGTCGAACGGGAATTCGGCGCGGAAGAACCGTCGCGGAAAGAGACGTCCTGAAAGAAGACGTCGTCAGCGTCGCGGTATACGGCGTCGCGTAGTCGGTCTCCGAGGACTCAATGTTCTCCATCGGAGATCGATGCGTTCTTCGCGTTCTTCATCTAAGATGAGGATTTTCCTCAAGTTCCTAGCCTTTTCCCCCAAACCTCTCAAGCAACAAGTCCCCAACCAAAATAAATTAATACCCTTACTTAATTTATTAACACAACTAAGCATTTGAATTTTAAAAGTGGAAATAAAAACAACTCACCAAATTAATTATCTTAAGTTATCAAAATTAATGGTGAGTTATAAAAGTTAGGGAATATGAAGGGGTGGGGTTTGTGTGGGCCCCACCACCCTCATAACCTCCTATGGGGAGTTGGGAAGTTACCCAACATCCACCCAAAGCATAAATCCACTTAGAGAAAATAAAAATTTGAAGTTAAATTTTTATTTTAACTTCACAATTTTGGTCAAATTCTCTCATGAAAATGCATCTTCAAAAAAGGTGTTCTTAGGTAATTACTGGCGCTATGAATCCTTCGGTGCCCTCGGAATTTGATTCCGAGAATCGGTTCAAATGTTAGGATTTCCCGCTCAGTCATTCGTTGAACGTACCCGAGCTAAACATCGGATAGAAATTCCGGGCACACCGGGCCTCGGAATCAAGAGTCGTCAGAAACTACGTTCTTGTAAAATTCCAAAGAAAATTAAGAAAAAAATTTCCTTGATTTTTACGGGTCTTTACATTACTCCCACATTATGGCTTTACGTCCCCGTAAAGATACATCACATCTACGGAAACAAGTGTGGGTACTGAGCATGTATCTGAGCCTCCCGCTCCAAAGTGCTCTCTTGGAGATTCTCGTTCTGCCATCTGATGCGCAAGAGAGGAATCGACCGTCCATGTAGTACCTGCTCTTATCGATCCTTGATCACTACTGGTACCTCCGTAAAAGTCTCCCCATCATTAATATCTAGCTCCCTATGGTCAATTATATGCGTCGGGTCGTGCACGTATCCCCTCAACTGAGACACGTGGAAGACGTCGTGCACCCTGTACAACTGTGGTGGTAGATCCAGGAGATAATCCACCTCACCAATCCTTCTGAGGACCTGGAATGGTCCGATAAAGCATGGACACAACTTGCGCCTCAGCCAAATCTCTGTAATCCACATCGAGGTGAGACCCGCAAGAAGACGTAGTCGCCATCCTCGAACTCAACTAGCCTACGCCTCCTGTCTGCATAAGACATCTGCCGGCTCTGAGCTATCCTCATCCCCTCCTACATGTCCTTGACCTTCTCTGTCATGGCTTGGACCATCTCCGGTCCCACAAGTGCTGACTCCCCTGGGTCTGTCCAGCACAGCGGTGATCTGCAAGGTCGGCTGTACAATGCCTCGTATGGTGCCATCCCGATGGTGGAGTGGTAGCTTTTGTTGTACGAAAACTCCACCAAGGGTAGGTGGTCCTCCCAGATACGACCAACGTCGAGGACACATGCGTGTAGCATGTACTCAAGATTCTAAATGGTCCACTCCATCTGCCCATCCGTCTGAGGGTGAAAGGCGGTGCTCAGACGTACCTGCATCCTAAATGCCTCCTGCAACCCCTTCCAAAGCCGGGAAGTAAAGTGAGCGTCTCGATCGGAGACGATAGATGATGGAACATAGTAAAGTCTTAAAATATCCTGAATGTAGAGACGTCCCATGATCTCTACTGAGCCCTGCTCTCTAATTGGTAAGAAGTGCGCCGACTTGGTGAGTCGGTCAACAATCACCCAAATGGAGTTGTGACCTTTGGAAGTGACTGGAATTCCAATCATGAAGTCCATAGATATCCCGTCCCAATTCCACTCCAGGACCTCCAAGGGCTGTACCAAGCCTGCTGGTACCTGGTGCTCTGCCATCACCTGCTGGTGGGTGAGGCATCAAGAAACGAACTCCGCTACAACCTTCTTCTTGCCCGACCACCAGTGCTGTCGTCTGAGATCCTGGTACATCTTCACCACTCCAGGATGTACCGCCAAAGGTGAAGTGTGAAACTCTCTCAGCACCTCCTCCCATAAATAATCTGGTACCAAGGTATTTGCTCTGAAAAGGACGTCGTGCTCTACTCCAAAGGAGAAACCATCAGGTGCCTGCCCTGAGGATATCTGCGTACGCCACGTCTCACAGTTAGCGTCCCCACGCTGTGCCTCTCTGACACACTATAGTAGTGGATTGGTGACTGTGAGAGGCTGAAGGAAGGATACTCCATCTCTATCCATGAAGGATATCTGTAAAGCATCTAGCTACTCTGACGCCTCCTCTTGTGGCTGAATGCCCGTCCTCCTGCTAAGAGAATCAGCTACCACGTTCCCCTTCCCTGGAGTATAGACTATCTCAAATTCATAGTCCTGGAGGATCTCGAGCCATCACCGCTGTCTCACGTTCAGGTCCTTCTGAGAGAATATGTACCTGAGACACTGATGTTCAGAAAATACTGTAAAGCGCTCGCCCATCAGGTAGTGTCGCTATGTCTTCAGAGCGAAGACCACTGCTGCTAACTCCAGGTCATGGGTAGCGTAGTTCTGCTCATATGGCCTCAACTGACGTGATCCATAGGCGATCATTTCCTGCTTTTTCATCAGGACACATCCGAGTCCGGTACTTGATGCATCACAGTAGACTACGTATCCCACTCCCTCCTCAGGAAACCTCAAGATAGAAGCGCTGGTCAATCTCTGTCTCAGCTCCTGGAAGCTCTGCTGACATCTGTCTGACCATACAAAGGGGTTTCCCTTATTGGTCAATGCAGAGAGTGGTGCCGCAACTCTGGAAAATTCTGGCATGAATATTCGGTAGTATCCAGCTAGTCCCAAGAAACTCCACACCTCCATCACACTCCTGGGTGTCTCCCAAGCTAGTACCGCCTCGATCTTCACTGGATCCACCGCAACTCCCACCTCAGAGATGACGTGTCCCAAGAAGTGGATCTCACGTATCCAGAACTGAATCTTCAAGATCATTCCATATAGCTGGTGCGCTCAGAGTATGTCTAGTACAACCCGCAAGTGGTAGGTGTGCTCCTCATCAGTGGTCGAATAAATCAAAATGTCGTCGATAACGAGCACGACAAATCGATCAAGGTATGGATGAAAGATCCTGTTCATGAGGTCCATGAACACTACTAGAGAATTGGTTATGCTGAATGGAATAACCAAGAACTCATAGTGGCCATACCGACATCTGAAGGCCGTCTTTTGCACGTCCTCGTCCCGAACTCTGAGCTGATGATAGCCTGACCTGAGGTATATCTTCGAGAACCACCGTGCTCCCTTGAGCTGATCGAAGAGGTCCTCAATCCTTGGTAGCAGATACTTGTTCCTCACGGTCACTTGGTTCTGGAGACGTTATTCGACACATAGTCGCAAACTCCCATCCTCCTTCTTGGCAAACAAAATCGGGGAAGCCCAGGGTGAAACACTGTGTCAGATGAATCCTTTTCCCTGCAAGTCCTCCAACTGTACCCGTATCTCTCAAAGCTCAGCAGGGGCCATCCGATATGTTGGGGTGGATATCGGGGCTGTCATGGGGTATAGGTAAATATAAAAGTCTACCTCTCTGTGAGGAGGTAGCCCTGGGACGTCATCAGGGAAAACGTCCGCATACTGATCCACCGCTATAGAAAAACCAGGACCCCATACGTGGACTGCTCCTAGGATGAGGCTAGCCAACTGATGAGTGATGGGATTTCCTCTCCTCTGTGTGAGTCCATCCTATGCTGCTAAGGCTCTCTTCACGCCGGTGAAGGTGAACCTTCTCCTGTCGGTGGGTAGACATCACACCTTTTGCCTAATACAGTCGATCTAAGCATGATCTGTAGATAACCAATCCATGACTAAGATGACGTTGTAAGGCCTCGACGCGGCTACAAGAAGATCCCAGCTGAAGCTCTCGCCTCCTAGAGTAATCTCACACTACCGACACCAGTGTGTAATCGTTGAGTCTTCTCCCGTAAGAGTCTCTAGCCGTAAGGATCGATCCAACGTCTCTGTCGGAATATCCGAGCTCCGAACAAGGGCAGCGAATATGATAGAATGACTCGCTCCTGTGTCTATAAGAACTACAACAAGGGTGGAATAGACACAGATAGTACCTCATATCATCTCGGGCGCGCCGTGGTCATAGGCCTCCGCTGCCTGGAGCTGTGCCTGCATCTGCCCGTCAGCTCCCTGTTGTCGGGGTGGACCTCCTGGTGGTGGTGGTGGTGGTAGGACCTCAAAGCATCGACCACCACCTACTACATGGCTAGCTCCATTGCCTCGTCCGCCTGCTCTCTGCAGACCACCACGGTCGACCCCCTACCTCTGCTTGTGTGGTCCCTCAACCGTCTGCTGCTCCTCTGCACACCAGGTCGGGAAGTCACGAGCCATGTGGCCCTTCCCGTCGTATGCGTAGCACTATCTGCCTCTCGAAAGACTGGCTCCGCGCTGAGTGCCCAGCACTGCTAAGCCCGTGTCCTGAGGTCGTCTTCCTGAGGGCCTGGTCTACCTGGACCCATGAGTCATCCATCGATTGCCTGCTACAGAAGACTCTGCTATGTGCCGCCCTGCTGTAGGTCTCGCTACTGAAGTAGGCTCATCTAGAAAGCTCTCGATCAAAAGGGCTCACTCCAGTACTCCTTCCTGCATCGGAATACTGAGTGATATCAGCGATGCCCTGATCTCCTGCCTCAATCCCTGCTCAAAGGTCCGGGCCCGGAAGATTGGGTTACATACCATGTCTGTCGAGTAGCGCGATAGATCGGTAAATCTCGCTGAGTACTAGGTGACTGAAAAGCTGCCATGCTGCAGCTGTAGAAGCTCCTGGGTTCGCACCACATGGAGGGTGGATGGGACGAACTCCGAGCGGAAGAGGCCCTCAAAGTCCGTCCAGAGGATAGATTCCTCGTCGTGCACCTGGAGCATCAAGCTCCACCATCTGCCTGCTGTCGTGTGCAGTAGGCTCACTGCGAGGATCACCATGAGGTCCACTGGTGTCCTCACTAACCTGAAAACCCATAAAACTGCCTCCAATGAGTACTTGGCTTCCTGGGGGTCCGTCTCCCCGTGGACCCTCGGCGGTCGCTGGTGCTGAAACTCGTGCAGTGCGCTAAGGTGACATGCATCGTCAATGGCTGGGGCTGGTAGCATCGGTGGCTCGGTGGGTAGAGGTACCGCCGGTGCCTCTGCTGTCAAAAGGCCATGTACCGAGGCCTCGTCGCTCGGTCGGCTGTCATCACACACAACTCTCAGATCCCTAGCTTCATGTCGTCGTGGGTCCATCCTAAAAGGATATAGGTGCACCACGGTCAAACAGTATACCTGGTGAGCTGACATAAAGTAATCACAATGAAAACTTGAAACACACATGCAATCAATGTTTTCGTGCATTAAGTCAGAAATCAGAAGTCAGGGTCCTGGTGTACAGATACGTCGGCCGCCGCACCAACACTGGACTCCATGGACTAATAACCACACCCAATACACTTAACACTATTTCTCCACAAAGTAAATGATCAGAGACCTGATTTTTGCAGAAGAACTGAACTCCTCTGATACCAATTTGTCACGACCCAACCTCGGGGCCCATGCCGTGACTACCCCAAACCCGCCTTCCATAGGCCAGGGGCTGGCGACTAGCACCAAGGAGTAATTCATGTTAAAAAGGGAAATAATTTCCTTTGTAATGTAAACAAACACCACAGAGCAAGCAAGCAGTAGAAGTAAACACTAAATAAAATTGAGTACAACAGAAAGTGTGAAAAGTAAGTTGGCTAGAATACAAACCCAAACTGAAAGTAAAGTACAACTGGAAAGGGAAAACAAAAACTGAAAAGTAAACCGCAGCGTCCAGCCATCCACTGGAAGTCCCACATGAAGGGTGAGTACAGATAGCATCCATAACTCCTCGAGTCCCGCCGTTTACTCCAGGTACGTCCCACCCAGTGGTCCACCTCCGGGTACTGACCTGCTCTGCAAGCCTCAACCGCGATCAGCGTTGTCCATCGTCTGCAACTAACACAACGTAGTGTGGGAATAGCCCATGCAGGGGTGAGTATAAGCTACACAGTAGGGACGCCGAGACCCCCAAAAGTCTCCCAGTATCCACAAATGATAAACCACATAGGGAAGATACAATCATGAAGTAACATCTGACACTGCATAGTTATATGCCCATACATATACCTAAGTCATCAATTCCAGTACGCTTCAACCCTCGAGCCCAAGTACAATGCAGTCCAAACAGGAAAGAAAAGCGTATTCCACACAGGAAGGTAAAACATAACCCACACAGGATAGCACGACACCATCCACAAAGGAAAGAAAAACTGGACTCAGCTCACACAGGTATACTTCTTCGTAAGATGATATAAATGATTAGATATAGTTACAGATTCATCTAAGCCATCGGACCCACAAAAGATCAATAGGTACTAACCCCCGCAATGAACCAGGAAGGGTCTGACCCATAGAAGATCGATAGGTAACAAACCCCCGCAATGACTCACACAGGATCGGACCCACATAGGATCTATAGGCGCTGGCTCACACAGAACCGCTGAGCACTGACCCACACAGGATTGGACCCACACAGGATCTGTAGCACTGATCCACATAGGATCGCTGAGTGTTGTAGTCGTCGCCGTCGAATCCACTGAGGATCTCTGAACAGTCATCATCGTCGTCGTAGTTGCAGCCGCAGCCAGCTCTTGGGTTCTCGCACACAGTAAGTACATTCGGGAGGGTCTGCTCCATGAGCCGAGAGGCTGATACATCAACTGACACAAATTCCGGAGTTGATGTATCCAAAAGTTCTGTATCATCTACAGGGACTCAACGCAACTGACCACGCGTCGATCAGATGCCCGGTCTGAGAGTTATTGGATTTTTCGTCCTAGGGGCCCGGTTGGGTTTTAAGTCAAAACCAACCCGACCATACTCCACTTGCATCCAAACATCGGGCGGAGTAAGCCAAAAGATCCACCTCACTAAGAGGAATCCAACCAAGTCAACGGCACGTCAATCGGACGTCCGAAGCTCATGTTATAAGTGTATTCTCTCCAAGGGCCCAATTGGTTTCGTGTACACACCAACCCCGCAGAACCCAAAGTTCTCTGAAACCTTTAGTGGAATATGTCAAAACGATCGTCTCGATCCAAGGATCGCATCTCCGCTGACGGGGCGTCGATCAGAGGTCAGTAGCCCAATATATGGGCAAAAGACTAAAGAGGGTCCGAAAATGGGGGTTTCGGTCCCGGACCGACCTGGCCCGCTGGTCCGGCGCGCTGGCGTGCGGCGCCAGCTGGCTCGGCTTAACGACCGAGCTGTTCGGTTAGCGTGGGGGGGGGGGGGTGCTTCCCCCCGCGATTTGTAACCGCATTCCCCCTTAATGGGGGCCGCTCAGCTGGCCGGCCGGGGGTTTTAACCCCCGACCTTTCCCCTGTCTGACCGGCCCACCCTGGCCGTCCAGTTTCTGCCGTCACGGGACCGGCGACGGCCGGTCCCCTCCTGCTCTGAAGCCGGCGGCCGATTTCTGGCTGCCGGTTCCCCTGCTCCGCCATGGCCCGGTTCCGTCCGCAGCCTTCGTCTGTCCTGCGCGGCACGACGGCACCACACTCCTCTGTCGCGGCCCCGCTCCGGCCGTAGTGCTTTTGCGGTTCTCCAGCGCGGCGTGACGGCGCCACGACTTGCTTGCAAATTTAAAACCGCTGCGTGACGACATCGCACGTCCTTGTCGTTCATTCCCACACGGTGCGACGACACCGCGTCACATTCCTTTGAACCGCATCAACAAGAAAAATAAAAAGGGAGGGGTTCGGCCGTGTTTGTGCTGTCCAGCCTCCTCCCGTTAATCAAAATCATGCGGTCCAATTATACGTGGATAAAAAAAATGGGATTAATACATGAAAAGATAGCACATAAACCCCTACCTCAAGCGTAGCTTGAACGGAGGTTCGTTGAACGATAATTCATCGCGGAAGAACAGTCGTGGAAAGAGATGTCGTGAAAGAAGACGTCGTCGGCGTTGCGGTATACGGCATCACGTAGTCGGTCTCCGAGGACTCAGCGTTGTTCATCGGAGATCGATGTGTTCTTTGCATTCTTCGTCAAAGAAGAAGAATTTCCTCAAGTTCCTATACTTTTCTCCCAAACCTCTCAAGGAAAAAGTCCACAACCAAAATAAAATTATACACTTACTTAATTTATTAACACAACTATGCATTTGAATTTCAAAAGTTGAATTAAAAACAACTCACCAAATTAATTAACTAAAGTTATCAAAATTAATGGTGAGTTAGAGAAGTTAGGGAATATGAAGGGGTGGGGTTTGTGTGGGCCCCACCACCCTCATAACCTCCGATGGAAAGTTGGGTAGTTACCCTACTTCCACCAAAAGCATAAATCCACTTAAAGAAAATAAAAATTGGATGTTAAATTTTTATTTTAACTTCAAAATTTGTATCAACTTCTCTCTTGAAAACAAAACTTTGGAAAACGTGTTCCTAAGCAATTACCAGCGCTGCAAATCCTTCGGTGCCCTCGGAATTCGATTCCGAGCACCAGTTCAAAAGTTAGGATTTCTCGCTCGTTCATTCTTGAATGTACCCGAGCTAAACTTCGGATAGAAATTTCGGGCACACCGGGCCTCAGAATCAAGTGCTGTCAGAAAAGGCGTTCTTGTAAAATTCCAATGAAAATTAAGAAATAATTTTCCTTGAATTTTATGGGTCTTTAAATTAATACCTAAAGTGTCCTAAATGGAAATTTTATACTTGAATTATGTGGTTTTCCCATTATAATTAGTGTTGCTCACACTATGATTCTTGCTTTTAGTCAATGGATGGAACTGGAAGGATCCATGTTAATGATGAATGCGATGGGAAATACAGTGATTTTCCCCTTGAATAACAAATTGTTATGGGATATGTAAAGAAAAATCATGTATCTATGCTCAAACAACATTCTCAAGCTATGATTCATGTCATACTTCCGAACAAGCAATAAAGGGAGCAACATTCTGTCAAGTCCTTAATGAGCCAGCGTCCACCTTCATTCATCGGGTCTTATAATCTATTAGTGGATGAATAATGGATCTGTACCACTAAAAATATATTTTTAGTTCTAAAATGTCTTGAGCATGATAAATTCACCTTATTAGTATATCATTTTGAAAGTGAAACTGATCAATGGTGAAATATTATCAATAATATGAGGCAAAGAGATGAAATTGAGTCCATTGAATGGGATGAGTTCAAGAACTAATTTTTCAATAAGTAATTTCCTTATATTATTCAAAAAATATAGAGAAGGAGTTCCTAGAACTTAAGAAAAAGGATTATGAATCCATTGGTACCTATGAAGAAAATTTTTCAAGACATGAAAGGTACACTTGTGAAATTATGATCTAACCTCAAAGTATAATTGATCAATTATTTAGTGGATTAAAACCAAGTCTCTGAAGGGAATTATCCATAATGGACATTAATTACTATGTGGAAATTGTTCTATGTTCTCCAGTGTTTGTGATGGATATTATAGTAACCCATCAGTCATATGTGTTGGATAAGAAGAGAAAAATGGAATTCAAAGAAAAATCTAAAGACCAAACTAAAAAGAATATGAGTTTTCCATTATGCTCAAAGTGTGGAATGAAACATGTATGGAATTTTCTTAAAGGGACTATAAAATTTTTTATGTGTGGGAAAGAAGGTCATTAGATAGTTGAATGATGATGTGATGGGAAAAATATTTCTAATTATATGAATAAAGAAAAGGATACATATAATGCACCTCCTACACTTCAAAGCCTCAAGTGCAAGGAAATGGGGTGTTATTCTAATTAGTTCCCTAATCCAGGGGTCATTGATAATGATCGACATAAAAAAATATTAAGGAAAAAGATAAACGAAAGTCACATACAATCACTATCGATGACATGGAGTATGATAATGAAGTGGTGAAAGGTACACATACCATCCAATCTAAAGTAGAAAATGTTTTATTTGAATCTGGATCCACCCACTCTTTTATTTTTGAGTAATTTTCTAAGGGTATCGATGTATTACTATAACAATTAGATATTGATTTAGCTATGAAAAATCCTAATGGCATAAAAGTCACATCAAAAGATTATAATTCTTATCCAGATAAAGATTGTGGGAATGTTCTTACTAAAAATCATGTGATCCATCCTATAGTAGAATTTGATTTGATTCATGGTGTGGATTTGATTTCTCTATATGGAGGTCATATCAATTTCAGCGGAAGGAAAGCCACATTCCATATTCGAGATCAATTTATAATTATTTACTGATGCAGGGATGAATATAACCATCCAATAGAAATTTCTTCCATCTTATGGGTCTTGATTCCTATAAATAAAGTTTATTTATCTCAAATGGTTGGTGAGAAAGTCATGATTAAGAATACACCCATTGTATATGAGTTTAATGATGTCTTTCTAGAAGAATTTCCAATTTTCCACCAAATTGCGATATTTTGTTTTCAATATAACTCATACAGGGTGCTCTTCCAATTTCAAAGACACCATATAGAATGGATCCAATTGAGTTGCACGAATTGAAGAAGAAACTCCAATAGAATATTGATAAGGGATTCATATGCCCTGAGAATCACCATGTGGAGCACTAGTACGGTTTGTTAAGAATAATGATGGATCAATGAGGCTTTTCATTGATTATCAAGAACATAACTAGATCAATATATGGAATAAATATTCTCTTCCCCACATTAATGACTTATTAGACCAACTACACGGATCTCAATACTTTTCCAAGATTTTTCTTCATGCAGGATATCTTTAATTGGTGGACAAACGAATGATATACTAAAGACAACATTCTGTGCAAGGTATTGACACAATGAATTTATAGTGACACCTTTTGGTGTCACCAATGCCCCTGTTATCTTCATGGATCTAATGAATAGAGTCTTTAGAGACTACCTTGACCAATTTTAAATAGTCTTTTTAGATGATATTCTTGACTATTTGAATATAAAGGAAGAAGGATGGACCTAACTCTTGAATGTCCAAGAATCCCTACCTCAAGATCCTTTGCCGATGTGGTTGTTGGGAGATCCCATGGGAACACTGAGCCTAGCGCAAACGATTCTTCCCCAAACCACTAAAATAATCCAAATCATTTTCATCATCATGGAAAACAAGTGATTTTCTTGTCAACAAATGAGGATAGTCTTGTAGCCTCAAATTTACGATTTGTTCTTATTGGGAAATTTTCTAAACATAGATCATCATTTAAGTACTTGGTAAACTCTATTGAAATCATCAGTTTTTTGGGCTTTAACATTAGCCCCTAGAATTCATAAAATGTTTTATTTAAAATTTCTTTAAAATATGATAACTATAGGATTTGAGTGAAGATTTCTTGGTTTTTTCGGGGTTGTTCAATGAGTTTTCTTAAATGGAACCCTAATTTTGACACTTTCTATGAATCTCTTATTGTCTTGATCTAGATTGGATTCCATAGTCTACAACGCCATGCATTTATGAAACCTACTCTATTTATGATTTCAATGATCATTGCCAAACCCCTCAAACATGATTTGGCAACAATGAAGCTCTCTAGACCATCAGTCACTAGATTTAGTTTTTAAATTGATGGTTTACATAACCTCCCCTCTCAAAACTGGATTCAAAATGGTATTTGCGGATTCTATCAAGAGGTAATCTACGAAAAGAAACTAGATTATTTTCATTATTTCCTTAAAATTGGACACACTTTGAAAGATTGTAACTACATGACTCCATTTCCTATAGCTAGAAAAGTGACCTGGGTTCAAAAAAGAAAGCAGGATCTAAATGTGTGTTACATAATTGAGGCCAGCCCCTTAGAGGTACCTTTAGAAGGGATTAAGATAAATTTGAATAAGGATAATTGTGCAAGAATTACACAACCTCTTCATACTGCATGCTACCTTATCGTATCAAAGAAAATGTTAGGCTTTATCGACAGTACAAAAAGTCCCACTATTGACCCTCCACTGTTGGTGGAACAGGTGAAGATTTTGCAAAAACATGATACCCATAATAGGGGTCACAATAAACTCTCTAATTCTAGTAAATCCTCATGGGAGAATGATGATAAATCTAATAAAATTGAGGAATCCTACATAAATTCACGTGTAAGGAAAGGAAAAAAACCAAAGGTTTTGGCTGATGGTAACTTGACCCCAAATACTAAAAAAACAAGAATGTGTATAGAATATTCTAACCTTGAAAGAAAAATTGTTACAAGGTATCTTGATGCCTATATAGAAGAAAATAATAATCCTCCACCACTCCCAATGGGGCTTGAGACTCCACTAATGTCCATGCTTACCGATCACTCATCAACCACTTCAAAATCAACTGATTTAGTTAGCACTGATAGTGATCCTAAAAATGACATTTCTTTTAGAGATTCTCAAAAAATTGAATAGAAATTGGACTTTTATAAGGAACATGACACTTTGATGGATGAGAATTATATGGTTTCCTTCCATCAATACAAAAATGGTTAAATTTATGCTGATATATATCTTCAACTTAGAAAAAAGGATTTTTCTTAATGTTATTGAAGAGTTTAAAAAGATCCAAAACTATAACATCAAAGTCATACCTTGGGAATGATTGATTATTTTTTTTGTTCCTTGTATGACTAGAGGTTTTTGGATCCATTAGTCTGCTTCTGTTATGCATAGGCTTGAATCATTTTGGCCTTCATGGGCACCCCCTTTTGTGGCTTTTGATTACAGCTCTTACTTTTAGTCTAGGATGTGTCTTTTTCCTGCTCAACCTCTCCAACAAAAAATGAATTTTCTTAAGGAGGATTTTGAGGCATCTAATTCAACTTCCGGAGTAGATGTGGTGCCTTCTTGTTTGATTGATGGTTTTTTGGTGAATGATATTGGCTGATTCTTCGAGTTTCTATGATATTTGTTGTTACCTTTCTGGTGGATGCTGAAAAGTTTCTCTCAATGTCTTGATGATTATATTCACCTATCTTCAGCCTTCTAATTTTGTTAACATGAGTGTATTGCAAGATTTGGAACATGATTACTAGAGACTTGGATATGAGCTGTTGAATCTTGATCAGTGCGGTGAATTCAACTGTTTGGTTATTGATGTTCTGCATTGAACTCTTGGTCTGTCCTGAAGGTGGAGGTCTTCTATTGGTTGGTGATAGGAAGCTTTGGTAAGTGTTTTTTTGTGGAATCTCTACTTTTAATCTCCTTAATCCCCTATTGGTGTAATCCTTTACAACTCATTGTTGTATTGCAATATTTTCTATTAATAATTTTCATTAGTGAGTGAATTGGGTGACCAATTCATGTCATCATATTTTATTAAAAAAATAAAAAGGTCAAGGAAGAACATAAAGATCACTTGACAATTGTACTGAAGACCCTGAGAAAGAAGAATCATTATGAAAAATTTACTAAGTATGAATTCTGACTCTAGAAAGTTTTATTTTTGTGTCACATAATCTCAGGAGAAGGGATATATGTGGATCCCTTAAAAATAGAAGTTGTTGAAAGTTGGATGAGACCAATAGTGGTAACTGAGATCTGATGTTTTCTCAGTTTTCCAATATATTATTTAATTTTTGTGAAATATTTTTCACAATTACATAGTCAAATCATCAAGTTGACTCAGAAAAGAGTTAGTTTCATTTGGATGGAATAATGTGAAGAGAATTTCTAAAATCTAAAAAAGAAATTTAGCTAGTGCACTTGTGTTCACACTTCCTTGTAGTGCAGAAAGGATTGTGATCTACAATGATGCAACCAAGAAGGTGATAGGATGTGTTCTCATGAAAAATGATATGGTGATAGATTATGCCTTATTAAAGTTGAAAATACATGAGAAAAATTACCCAACACATAATTTGGAGTTATATATGATGATCTCTGAATTAGATATACAAATGCACTATATTTATTGTCCAAGTGTGATTGCTACACCAATCAAAAAAGTATAAAGATTATTTTCAAACAAAAGTAGATGAATATGCGCCATAGAAGATGGTTGGAGTAGATTAAATATTATGAATACTCAATACAATACCACACTAGGAAAGAGAACAAGGTGGCATATGCTTTGAGTCGAGAAGACCATGCTAGCGTATCCATGACGAGGATTACAAAAGATACAATATTTATGGATTTAAAAGGGATGGGTCTTGAAATTTTAAATAAATGGGGGAAATATTATCTTTGTCAAATTAATTCTCACCAATCTATACATGTGAATATTAAGGATGTGTAGAAGAAGTATGTAGAGATACAAAAGAAGGTGAGAAATGTTCCTAAATTCAACCTTGAAAGTGATGAAATAATATGGTTCAAGAATAGGGTTTTTATTCCAACCATACTAGAATTAAAGAAGGAGCTTTTGGATGAGGCTCACAGTTCTTCATTCTCTATTAACTCTAGAAGAAAATATATATATAGGGACCTGAAAGAGTATTTCTAGTGTAATGGAATGAAAAGATATTTCACTGAGTATGTCTCTCAATGCTTGGTTTGTCAGAAGGTTATGTCTGAGAGATTGAAGTCTAAGGGGATGTTGCAACCATTACCAATACCAGATTTGAAATGGGAAAACATCACTATGAACTTTATTATTGGACTTCTCAAAACATCTAATGAACATATTTCTATATGGGTTATAGTTGATCACCTTACAAATTCATCAAACATCATTTATATTATATAGGATTTATCTCTTGATCAAATTTCTAGGATATATGTAAAGGAAGTAGAAAGATTTTATGAATTAACACATTCCATTATATATGATTGGGGTTTTAGATTTAACTAAATGTTTTCACAAAGTATTCAGCATGATATAAATGTAGAGTTATGTTTTAGTACTACTTAGCTTCCTCAGATAGATGGTTAGACTGAGAGGAAAATTCAAACTCTAGAAGACATGTTGAGAGCTTTCTATTTGGACTTCAAAGGTGATTGGGATCAACACCTACCTTTGGTGGAATTTTCATACAACAAATGCTTTCACACCAATTTTGAGATGGATTCTTATGAACCCCCTTATGGAAATAAGGGAAGAACTACAACTTGCTAAGATGAAGTTGGGGAAATAAAGCTATTAGGACTTGATCATGTTGATGAAATTGATAAAAGGTCATATCTACTCAATAACACATCAGCTCAGAGTCGACATAAAGGTAATGCTGACAACTAACGAAAATACCTAGAGTTTGAAGTGGGTGATAAGTTGTTTCTACAAATATCTCAATAGAGAAGTTTAATGAGATTTTGAATGAAAGGAAAGTTGAGACCTAGGTATATCAATCATTTTGAAATTATAGATCTTGTTGGGAAGGTAGCTTATTGATTGGAACTTCCACCAAATCTCTCTCAAGTTCATGATGTTTTCCATGTATCTCCCTTTATAAAGTATATACCTGATCCTTTACATGTACTATGCTCTGAATTCTTACCACCAGATCAAGATCTTTCTAATAACAAACAACTGATAGAGATTTTGTATCATAGTCAAAAATTTCTATGAAACAAGGAAAACCACATGGTTAATGTTTTATAGAGGAACCAACAAATTGAAGAAGCTATATAGGAACTTGAGGATATGGTGAGGGAGAGTTATCCTCATCTGTTTGTTTCCAAGTGATTAATTTTGACGGTGAAATTCAATTTAAGGGGGGTAGAATGTAACACCTAGATGTTTTCACGAAATAATTTCTCTAAATAATTTTTATTCTTTTGTAGCTTAATTTTCACTTAATTGTAAGTCTAAATGAACCATGAGATGCCATAATTATAAAATTTCTATTAGAGACCAGTTGTTAGGTTAGCAGGAAGAATTATAAATGACTTAGGAAAATGCATTGTGAATTAATTAGCAATCAATTAATTATAAAAAATATAAATTTATTATATATTTTAATTTTTAAGTTAATTACTATTGGTAATGAAATTAATGAGATATATATTTGTTACATAATTAATAAAATATTTTTTATGTTCATCCAATAGATATTTTTGTCATAGGGTATGAATAAAACCCTATTTGATGTATAAAAACCTATTTTTTTTTAAAAGGTTAACTTTACACATTTGATTGGAAAACCCCTTTTAGATTAATTTGTTGACACATTAATAATTTTTATATGACAAACATAAACATGTTATTTTGAAGCAGGATATGAAAATGTACTTTTGATGAATTTTTGGTATTTTTATGATATCTTTTATGTTTTGATAAATAGTAAAAATACGCTAAATTTTAATTGAAAATAATTTTTTCATTGAAATAATTTGTATGGTTAAATTATATTATTGAATGGTTTCAAAGTATAAATAAAATATATTTTTACAATTTAATATAATATAGGCCATTGTAATTAATTTTACATTAAATTCGTATGTAAAAACAATTCAATCTTTGGAAATATTTTAACTTTTATAACCTGTTTTCTCATTTCAACAATGGAAAAATTAATTAATATTACTTTTTTGTTTTGAATTTCGAAAAATGGACTCAAATTTTAAATATGTAGCTCCAAATTATTTAAATATATTAATTTTATTTTTGGGTAATATGAATGGAAACTTCGGTAAATTTTATTGACACGGTTAAAGGGTAAATCAGATAATTAAGGGTAAAAATAAAATTATAAAATTTCCCTAAAATTTGTATTAATATAACTGTATGATTATAATTTTCCTAAAAACATACTTCGGTCGAAATGGTATCCATTAGAACCCACTAGGATGAGATTAGGGCATTTAATTTAATTTATTTAGAGTAATGTGAAATATGTCTCACTAAAACATTAATAATTAAATTATTTATAATATAAGGTTATAAAAAAGATAAATTCAATTATAAATACTCATTTGAAAGCCAAAATTGGTTTTTTTAATGAAAATTTATTTTTAATATTTATGAAATAAATAATTAACCTAAAAACTTATACTTGGATAATGAAAAACATTAATTAATTGATGAGAAAGAAATAATTTTATTTAATATTTTAATAACCATCAAAAGAACCAGAAACTTGACATAAACTTATTAGTAGAGTATATCTAAAATATAAGCATCCATGGGTTGACTTATTGACCATTTGGATTATTATAGAAGAGATAATGAAACATATATTATTTTATTTAAAATGAAGATAAATTTGTCGTATTCATGTTTTACAATAGTATAGCATTTTTAATGTTGGGTTTTTCAAAACATAAATTCCTCTTCAAGTATTATTAGGAAATATAATTTATTTATATCCATCATATTATTATATTTTTAATTTTTTTTCCACAAATAAGTATATTAAATAATTACACAAAATTGAGGTTGTAAATATTTTAATAATGAACATATCAAATAAGTGTTATTAAAAATATTTTAATAAATAATATTTCTGATAATTATTATATAAAATGAATTTTCTATATTACCTTAACCCCATATGGATATAATAAAATATTTGGACCGATGTTCACTTCAAATTTTTATAATTATAAAAATCGATGAAATAAATAATGTCAAAATTCACACTATTGATATTTTTTCAAAATAAGGTTTTCTTAAATAATTTAAAGATCATAAAACATTTATTGAAAATATATAATAATTTTAATATGGATTAAAATGTTCTAAAGTATTCATTTATGGTCTAATTGACTTTAAATAAGTAAATATTTTAACATTTTAATATTAAAATATTTTTTACCCTGATTAAAAATTAAATAGAGAAACTAAGTGTTAATTATAATGATAATGATTAAACTGACATAAATAATTATATAAATTTTATTTTTTTATAATATTAAAACCCTATATGATATCATATTTATATTTTGGGTATTTTAGAAGTTATTTAATTGGGGTTTTTTTTAATTATAAATTAATATTTTTGAGGTTTCCAAAAGTGCTACTCGCCTCAGTTATAAAAGGGAACATAATCCATCAAGTCTTATATTTCTTTTAAGTCTTAAATATTGAACATACCCTACCCATTTCACTTTTAAACTTCCCTATAAAAATTCTAGAGGTCATGGTCTTCTTCAAATACCAACTCTGGTGCTCTAAGAGGAGATTTAAATGAGACACGTCAAAAGAGAGGTAATATCATTTTCCGATTCTTTCAAACTTCATTCTTCTTTTACTTCCACAACATGAATAGTTTAATTATAAAATAATAACTCTAGTAGTAATTATATACTGAGAGGTCATTATTATTGTGAAACAATCATAGTCCACCTTCAACCAATCCTATGAAAAATGAAATCACCACACGTGCGTACTTACAATTTACTGTCCCCACGTCGTGGTGTAATCTGTTTTTCACCCCCACCTTACATGGATGGATATAATGATGAAATATATATATATATATAATGATATTTATTCTATGATACTATACACCATCCACATCAATACCATTCAAAAATTATGGGAACAATATCGTCGCTCGTGTGTACGTACAACTTACTGTCTCCATTGTGTAATGTGATTTATATTACATAATCTTAATTAAAGAATGATTATATAAACGAATTTAATTAATCAATATTATATTTATTATACTGGTACAATTATATAAATTAAATAACTATTACCTAAATATAATAATAAGAACTTATCTGAAAAAACATGCATAAGAACATAAAGTAGTTAATACCCGAATAGTGAGTAATAATGAAATGTACTAACAAATAGATGCAAATATGATAATAAATGTTATGATAATATTGATTATGATTATGGAATAAATAATTGACATTATTTAAATCATTATATAGGAGGTTCAGATACATACGAAGCGTATTAGACCTAAGGTAACATATAATATTTCAATTTCATTTTTATCCAAGACTGTTTATACATAAGTATTCATTGGGTTATATTTAACATCCACATACATGTTTCCTAATTATGTAATATTCCTATATTCTTCTAAATTTTTTAATGTCAATTTTACCCTTTGTTTAATTTTTATTAAATGTTATGAAAAGAATAGTTTTTCGTTATTTGATTGGAGATACTTTTTGACTTTTTCAGAAAAAGTAAGAGGATATTGTTTTTTAACTTATATTGAATGAATGAATTTTTATAGTTTCATGAAATATTGTTTAAATGAATCTTACTATAAAATATTTTATTATTATTTTAAACTAAATTATTTTGTTTTAAAATTGCGTGGCATTTTGAGAAAAGAAAACATTTTTAAAAAAGAAGGGATATTTTCCTTAGGAATTAAGTTCAAATGTTTTATCAAAATTAATTTCCATATAAGATGACATTGGGTTATATTTATATCCCTATTATTTCATTTATTTTATTGTGTTTATGTTGGAATTAGTTTTATGAAATCCATTTATTTTATATTGATTTTGATGAAATGATTTTTAAGAAACCTATTTTATTTCATGGGTTATGTTATGATGAATGATTTATGTTTTTGTGGAACATGTAATAATGATTTTATTATAAGATTTGTGGGACCAATATCTCCCTCCAATTCCTTGGGTAAAGATTTATATCTCATGATATAGACATGACTAGAACAACAAGTAAATTTGGCTCAGAAATACAGGGCTGGAATGAGGATTGAACTCTGTTCAGTAATGGACTTTGTCCATTATAATGGTATTGGAAATGAGAACTAACCAATATGAAATGATTTTATATAATAATGTGTGTGTGAAATGAAATTTAATTTCATATGTTATGAATATTGGGATTACATTTTACTTTTATGATTTATCCCATGAAATTATATTAGGATCATTAATATGCAGGATAATATTTTCAAATGTTATCTTCTTATGATTATGATATGATGGATATTTCCCTTTTTTACCCTTACATAGCATTTGAGCCCACCCTTTCATATGTTTCTTTTCCCCAGCTTAGGAAAAAGGACTATAAGTAAGATATGTCAAAAAGGAGTCTAGTTATGAAGAAATAAACGAGGGACAATGTAGATGTTTTAGGAACCAATTGATTTTTTCCCAGTTTCTAAAGAAACTAAACTTATACGGTCCTTGTGTGGTTTTTGTTATGTTATGTAATAAATATTCTTCAAATAAGTAATATCAATATGAAAATTATTGGCCATTATAATTTTTACATCTATTACACATGTTAGGGGACATATAGGACTTCTATGAGCTTTCCATCGACGAAGGAATCTCCCATATAGAATATGATGGTGGGGGATAGCTGAATCATGAGACACTATAGTGCTTAGTGTTGATATAGATTGAACATTGCGAGATGGATGACTATATGATATTTGAAGTCATTTCGTGGAAGGACCAGCTTTCATAAGTGTTTTAGGTGTATGTTAGTCGAGGACCCATGTGTCCTATCATGGAAATATGTTGATGGTACAATGTCTAGGGTGATAACTCATTCACTATGGCTATGATGTATAATGAGTTTCTGACGATATAGTGATCAAACATTAACTTTTTTAGTTATTCTTATGGTGATGTTTCATCTATCTTAGTTCTATAGTTTGGGACAACCCATTCACTCTCATTCGAGTTAGGGTGTGATTATCTAAATTGAAATTTATATATTGGATGCATTTACTTTAGGTTTATTTATGTTTTATTTTATAATTCATTATGTTTTGGGTTTTTTTCACATGAATTAGGAATTTTGGACTCAAAGGAAGTAATGCTAAAAAGTGGAAAAAACTATCTCGGCACATCGTGTATACCAACACGATGTGTAGTCCTCATTAATAGAATGCTTGCAGAGCTATAGACTAAACCTTGATGAATTTACATGACATAAAGCTCATACACTATGTGTTCAAACATTACACATCATGTGATTTTCAAAATCTTAATCCTATTGAATGTATATTAAATACAAGGTGTGCAGAGTTTACACGAAATGCAATGTTCGAGAGCCAAGACAATCCAAGATACATGCCGATTTTCTAGAGGATATTGTGGATCTAAAATACATGATGTGAATCCCTCTTACATGACATATAAATGTCGGGATGTGACAACTTAGAGCCAGTAATGACTTGAAGGCGTTACATGTCATGTACTTTTCATGCCTATATATTATTGAGCACCCCACCACACAAAGAGTTTACACTATACAATATTTTCTCTCATTTTCTTTCTTCATTTCAGTATGTTTACCTTCCAACTCAATTTTAATTCATTCCATTAATTTCGTTGTCAAATACATTGAGTTGTTAACTACTATACATCTGTTCTTTATTAGTTTCAATTCAACATTCATTTTTTTGTTCACTTTCCATATCATTCATCATTCTTCATCAAAACATGATGTTCCTTCCACATTTATTCATTCCAAGTAAGTGTTTGATTGGATTTACATTGATTATAATTGTTTATCTTGATTTATAATTGTTATATATTGTGGATTAATTATTTATAAATGGTTTCATGATTCTTATAATAATGTTTTATATGTTGGCATTAATGTCATGTGACCATTTGTTTGTACTTTGATTGCATGTATATTTGGTGTATTAATAATTAATAGAGCTTCTAAATATATATTGTTTGTTTTAAGGAATTACTTTAATGTAATAATTTTCTAGAGTATACGTCACATTGATAAGATCATAGCAGTTTCCCATTATGATGAGAACCTTGATGTGCTTCGAAGATATTCTCAAATAATGTTCTGCATTTAGATAATGTACTATGATTGGAAAAATAGTTATACACAATCCTGAGTGATTACTAGAAAGTAGATGAGGCTTATTATCATGAAGTTAAAACTTGGTAATCCTGAAGATGGGTGATTATGTTAACGTACCATCCAGTAAGAATTCTTCATGTTTTGGTGTCATCAGATATTCCTATCTACAGGCATGTGTGGTGGTCCTTAAACTTTAAGATCATTATTAATGTATGTTACATATCACATACATAGATGTATTTCATAAACCATGACGATAGCAGTTCATGGATAATTTAGATTTGTTTGGTGTGTCACAAGTGACATGTCATTAATGAATATGTTAAGGAAAGATTTTTCCCTTCCATCTTTATGGAAGCTGATTTCTCATCACTTTTATTGGAATAAAACCATCACATTAAATTACTTGGCCATGATGTACTGGAGTGTTTATTTCATATATTAAAATAAAGACATGTCGATCATAGAGGTTGGTGACACAGATGTGAAACCTTCTTGATTAGATATTGTGACAAAAGGATTATATTACACAATGATCATTCATATGTGGTTGTCGAAATAGAAACATTAATTTCTTTATCTTGGTTTCCGTGACACATTTCTAGATAGTAAAATTATACTTTAGGAAAGTCCAACTAATACCAATGCGAAAGAATCCTAGAGAGTCACATATTAAATTTTTCCATTAATCTCAACTAAATTTTATTTGAGATTAATTATTAGAATACGTATTATACTCAAGGTCTAGGTATAAGGCCCCAGCCTTAAACCTTACTTAATCTTGAGTTATTAAAAGATTACACATTGGAGATCTTTTCAGGTATAGATTTTTAGAGAATTATATCATGAAACATGCATTACATTCCACATTTAAATAAAATGGTTACATAAAAGACAGTATTCATTTTTCTGATCAATGGAAACATATTTAAAATAAAACATGGATTCTTTCTTGACACATCCTTGACACTATCATCACATCATGTACCTTTCCCTTGACCTGTGAAAACATTTCAAAAACGTGGGATGAGCATAAAAATCTCAGTAGGGGTTATAAAAATATTGAAAGGAAACATGAGTTCATATATACATAAGAATGAAATCATAATTTACCCATAAAACATAGGCACTTTAACATACCTCATCAAATCCTAAATAAATCATAGAAATTATAAGACATAAAAGGTAACATGAGGCATTAATAACATTCTTACATAGGTAGTAACCCTCTTTGTTACGTTTGGAATACCCACCACAGTATATTCCCTAAATCTCTTTGGAGAAACCTTAACGTTTCACTCCTTCGCATTACCCAATGCATTGGAGAGCTATATCGGGCTCACCCGCCCTTAGTTTATCACGGAACCACCCGTTTTCATTACAATTCCCAAGAACCATAACATAAACGTATCACATAAAACATGCATAAAGGAAACATAACATTTCCACATTTCAATCACAATATAACATTTTAGTATATTGAAATAATGAATCCATTCAAAGAGAAACCACTTCCAAAACCATTTAAAACATTTAATAAAGAGATTTTTAAATCAAATTTTCCCATAACACCTTGAAGAATTTACAATTTGAAACCATTAATATCCATATAAATAAATCCTTAAAACCATTTTGAAAACATTGATATTAGTAAGAACAAAAAATTAAAACATTTAAAGCAATATTTTGGTTAAAGGGTTTTTACCAAAATTAGAGACACTTGAATACAATAATTGAGGAATAAAATTTAATCAGAACTTTATAATATCATGAGAATAAATGGATTCATGATATAATATTCCAAAGGAATGTATATACACAATTTAAGAGTGAATTGGTGCATAAAAACAATGAAGTCTCAATAGAAATGTAAAATGCGATGAAATCCCTTATAAAGAAGGTGTTCATAAATTAAGGAAAAATCAATTTCAAAATTATGTGTTAGAAATATAAATACACCCAATATAAGTGTATATTAAGTGTAAAACAATAAAATGTCATTCACACATATTCAAAGGATGACATATTCAATAACTACATGTTGAACCCAAAGAAATCGAAATTGGGTTAAGAAGTTCCCTTGATAGCCTAACAGCGTCACATCCAAATGAGTTGATGAGAGAAAAAAAAAGGGTATCTCATCACTTGTACATAAAATTTACATCAATAAGGATATATGAAAACATATCCCAACATAACAATATGTAAATTAAAAGACCCAACAAAAGAAGTCTTTTAAAAAGAGGAGGGTGAAAGGTCCCCTTACCGACATGGGTATCTTTAGAAACATACACCTCGTGAAAGAAGGACAATACAACATTAATGTAAATACACATAAAAAAATTTAAATTACACAATGAGTAAAATAATGGGTAGTACATACACCACTGAAATAAAATTGTGTAAAATGTAGCATAAATCTCACGGGAATAAAAGTGAGATGAAAAATCCCTTACGAAAACTCGACAGCCTAACAACGCCACATAAAACTTACAAAAATGGATTGATGAGATCAAATAGGGTATCTCATCATACTGAAATAAAGTTTATAGAAAGAGGGATATAAAAGAACATCCCCCATCATAACAAAGAGGAGCTTAAAATAAGTGACATAAAGGATAGTACTTAAAAAGAAAGAGAGAGGTTAGATCTCTTACAAAAATTCGGCAGCCTAACGGTACCACTCAAAACTTCCAAAATGGGTTGATGAGAGAGAATAGGGTCTATAATCACATGAACATAAAAATTAAAGTAATATTATTATAAAAGAACATCCCAATAACAAGAAATATGAGCTTTAAAAGGAATGACATAAAAGAGTGTACTTAAAAAGAAAGAGTGGAGTATGATCCCTTACCTCGGGTCCGGCTTGACTGGATCGTTCTTTAATCTCCTGAATAATAAACTTGAGTTAATTTATAATTCCTTAAAAACATTTTTCAAGTTCAATATTCATTTTATATCACTTATTACAATGTCATAAACATTATGTAATCATTTAAGTTAATAATGTTTGTTTTGTTGATATTTGGTTCTTAAGTCGAAAGTGGACTTCTTACAATTACATGTTGTTCGTGTCGTCAAAGATTCCTTATATCCATAGTTTTATTCATTATTTAGATATCATATATATCATATATATCCAGTATATTTATGCATTTATAATATTACATAACATTTAGAGTTAAGAAATGAAATGCACCATTCATGGAGACAGTAAGCCTTACGTACGCATGAACACTACTTCCGTTTCTATTTCATATTTAATGGAATTAAAACATAATGATACATAATAGTATTTTAATTCCATTATGGTATCATATATAATATCATTAAATATATCCTTTATACGTACCACATATGGTATTAACGAATCAAATCACTTTGAGGGGGCGGTAGTTCGCACTTCCTTAAATGAAGATATCGCGTTTACCAATAATGGAAACCATAAAGCTATGCCATAAATTAAAAATATAGAATCTTAAGTAAAACATAAAAATATTAGATATCATATACAAATATAGTGTCATATTAATGGCCATATTTTAAGGTGTTAGAAGAATGTTGAACAATCATCGTTTCGGGAGGCAGAAATTTGCCATCCACAGAATCAGTATGTTCTTTAACCATTAGATGTAGGTGTGTGTAATTGTAGCTCGAATACTTCTTATAAAAACATACTAGTTTATTGAAGATACTGGATTTGTTACAATATAAATGAATAAAAATAGTTTAGGGGGTTGGAGAAGCAAAATAAAACAAAAGGACACAAGTGAAGACAATACCTTTAAATCGGGTAACTTCCTATGATTTGATCTTAAAGGCTTCCATGGAAAGGATTCTGCCCAAAGAGATGCTTTAAGTAGTTAGAGAGGGATGTGGAGAGATGAAATGGGCAGAGTTTGGCCGAGCCAAAGGCTTCAGAGGTGTGGGTAAGGAGGTAGAGGTGGGGGCCTTTTATAAGAGGAGAGGAGGGTCACTCTTGGAAAGTAAGATAATGTTACTTTATTTGAAAATTAGTTTCAGATTTAAAAGGTCCCACATTGATATAATTCGTGGATAAGGTGATACGGGTTCGAAATACACCCATCCAATAGGTTTTGGACATGTTTAGGTCTTAGATATTACATTATCTTTCCATTTTATTTAAATTGTTAAATAATGAGGTCATCGCTGCATCATCAAGATGTCATAAATAATTTAATTTATTTAATGTCTAAAAATTATAAAACGAATACTATGATATAGGAAATATTTTTAGCTTTACAATGACTACTTATAGTCAAATATCTGACTTGTATAACTCCATGTAAAAATTGTTTTAGTAAAACATCTCTTGTTTGTGTCATTTTTACATTATCATTAAATAAATAGGTATTTATGTAATTTTCCAACCAAAGTGGCTCTATGGGGTCCCCAAGTTGACCCATGGATTTTCTTGGTCGGTCATGACACATCCAATGAGGGTAGGACATGCTTCTAGGTCATTTCATTTTATTAAAACATTATTCTTACCTTAAACTACACTAATTACCTCTAGTCGCGATTAAAAACTTAATAAGTTACTATTTACCAAAAAATTATTTTAATCCCATTGAACCGCATTTTACGTCTTAATGACAACCATGTATGTCCGATTTTTGAAATTCAAAACACAAAGATGGAAAAATTTCATTTAAACGGAAAATCGGTTTTTATAAGTACCACTTAATGGTTTCACTATTCATCAAAAATTGAAGTTTTTCAGAAAATTACCAAAAATTCACCCTAAGCTATATTTGATATTACGAATTAAAAAATGATGTCTATTTTAAAAAATTCAAAACATATAAGTTTCATTAATTATATTAATAATTAATTCCTGCGGTCAAAACAAATAGCATGTTTTTTTGAAACAAAATGTATCAAAAGATTGACACTAGTTTAAGTCCGATTTCAAAGTGAAATTAATTCCATCAACCACTATTGGATTAAATGGTAAAAATATATTCTAATTTCAATTTAAAACCAATTCAAAAGATAATATAATCATATAAATAAATTAGATTAAAAAGAGGTTTTGAATTAAAATACAACATTTTTCACTATTCATTAAAAATTGATCTTTTTTGGAAAAATACAAAAAATTAAACCAAGGTAAATTTCAATGTCCCAATCATAAATAATATGTTTATTTTGAAAAATATATCTTATAAAATTATCAAACGTTTGATTTAAAAAATGGTTTTCCATCAAAAGGTAGTTAAACAATCTTTTAAAAATACTAGTGTATTCAATGCTTAAGATATGATTCATTTGTATTTTAAGTCTCTAAAATCTATTGGATAAAATTAAAAAAATTTAACAAAAATATATAATCATATTTTAGTTATTTCTATTCATTTCTGTCAATACAACGACTAGGCGTTAACTACCATTTAAAATAATATTATTTTATTATTAGAGTGCAACGTAAGATTCCAATGAAACTTTTTGTTGCGTGTTGGGTACGCCATCGAGCATAGCATCCCCTTTAAAGTAATATTAATATTTTATTCACAAATATGGATAAATATAAAAATGTCACATTATTTATTTACATTGTGTGTTACATCCTTCCCCCCTTTTGGGAATTACATCCTCGCAATTTTAAAATTGATCTTGGAAACATCCTTGAAAGTCCCACATCGGAACAAGAGTCGGTAAAACAATCACTTTAAAATAACGAAAGATAAGTACAGAGGTCACCTAAGATATCCCATACTAGGATTCCATGTATGAAAACATGGACATGGAGGAGAAAACATAGGGTCATGTTATGATGGAGAGTGATAGAAAACATGTTTAGGAGAAAGTTAACCACCAGAAAATCACAAACATGGGATGGGTTAAACGGTATTCGATTCCCCAGTAGAAAAAGATAATAGACAACATTTTTGTTTTATGTTAATTTTTATTGAGGAATTTATTCATAAGGAAACATAATCACTTATCATGTTGACTTTCAAATTTTATTAGATTCCTTACACAAACTCATATTTTCTCCAAAAGATGAGTATTTAGGAATACTTGTTCACATTAAGAGTACTGTAATAAACTTCTATAGAATCACCAAATCCACAAAATAGAACTATATACATACCATTTGTTTTGACTCTAACCAAAACCAAAACCAAAAAGGTTAGTACAAGATCAGATAATCCAGAAAAGGATAACCCTTTATAAAAATAAAATCTATTCTTAATCTCCATAATTTGTCTAACAAAACCCAAAGTTCAACGAGGACCATTCGATAAACAAATTGTCCATAAAATACTTCAAAGTAAACCAAACTAATATTGATACCCAAATATTTTAAGGATTTAGTCGCATATTCTTCCAAGATACAAATTAACACCTATCTCCAAATAACATCAGTTACTCTTAAAGTCTTGTATTGCAAAGTAATTAACCTAATCACATATCCTCCATGATAGGTTAATAAATTTCCATAGATAACCCAAAATCAGCTAACTCTTAATTCATAAAATCATCTAACTAAATTGAATCAGTCAAACTAACCAGGGACTTCACGTAGTCTAGTGGTAGGCAATAAATACCAGTCACACTTTGGTTGTGGGTTCGATTCCCGTAGCTTTGTCTGACGCGACGGGTTGTCACACGGTCTGCGTGTTGTCCTTTTTCCAAAACTATATAATTCTCAAAACATTCCCCAAAATGAGATAAAATAATTAAAAAAAATCCTAACATATTTTAACCTCATGTTTATCTCATTCCATTCATTTTCCATCATAACATATAATAACCCTATAATTACCTCAAAATTAAGGATCATATAAACCCTAATGGTTACCTTTATAATTATTACATGAACTTCCACATCGATTGGTCATCTCATACATGATGCATTACAGAACATACCAATGGTCAAGTGGTTGATCATGACTCTTTGATAGTTGGTTTAGAACAACCATGAGTTTCCTCATTGAATACCCCATTTCATCCAGTCTCTTAATCAGAGAACCACCACAGTTTCCTTCAAACCTATTGTCACTTTGGTGCCTGCTGAATCCATCCATTCACTAAAAATTGAAATGTCAGTGTGAGTATATCAATAAAACCATAATGTACTAATGAGGGAGATAACCACTAAGATATACTTACTCATTCACTTTATCTAAAACTGGGACTCTTTCTGAAATCCTATCCATTATGGTACTATCACTTATGCTTAGAGAATATCCTAACCTCTAAAGTTATCTAAACCGACCTCTAATACCAACTATAAGGCCCCAGCCTTAAACCTTACTTAATCTTGAGTTATTAAAAGATTACACATTGGGGATCTTTTCAGGTTTATATTTTTAGAGAATTAGATCATGAAACTTTCATTACATTCCACATTTAAACATAGTGGTTACATAAAAGACAGTATTCATTCTTCCCATCAATGGAAACATATTTAAAATAAAACACGGATTCTTTCTTGACACATCCTTGACACTATCATCACATCATGTACATTTCCCTTGACCTGTGAAAACATTTCAAAAACTTGGGATGAGCATAAAAATCTCAGTAAGGGTTATAAATGTATGGAAAGGAAACATGAGTTCATATATACATAAGAATGAAATCATAATTTACCCATAAAACATAGTCACTTTAACATACCTCATCAAATCATGAATAAATCATAGAAATTATAAGACATAAAATGTAACTTGAGGCATTCATAATATTATTACGTAGGGAGTAACCCACTTGGGTACATTTGGAATACCCACCACAGTATATTCCCTAAATCTCTTTGGAGAAACCTTACCGTTTCACTCCTTCACGTTACCCGATGCATTGGAGAGCTATATCGGGCTCACCCGCCCTTAGTTTATCACGAAACCACCCGTTTTCATAATAATGCCCAGGAAGCATAACATAAACTTATCACATAAAACATGCATAAATGAAACATAACATTTACACATTTCAATCACAATATAACATTTTAGTATATTGAAATAATGAATCCATTCAAAGAGAAACCACTTCCAAAACCATTTTAAACATTTAATAAAGAGATTTTTAAATCAAAGTTTCCCATACCACCTTGAAGATTTTAAAATTTTAAACCATTATTATACATATAAATAAATCCTTAAAACCATTTTGAAAACATGGATATTAATAAGAGCAAATAATTAAAACATTTTAAGCGATATTTTGGTTAAAAGGTTTTTACCAAAATTAGAGACACTTGAATACAATAATTGAGGAATAAAATTTAATCAGAACTTTATAATATCATGAGAATAAATGGATTCATGATATAATATTCCAAAGGATAGTATATACAACATATAAGAGTTAATTGGTGCATAACAACAAGAAGTCTCAATAGAAATGTAAAATGCGATGAAATACCTTATAAAGAAGGTATCCTTAAATTAAGGATATATCAATCTCAAAATTAGGTGTGACAAATATAAATACACCCAATATAAGTGGATATTAAGTGTAAAACAATAAAAGTTCATTCACACATATTCAAAGGATGGCATATTCAATAACTACATGTTGAACCCAAAGAAATCTAAATTGGGTTAAGAAGATCCCTTGACAGCCTAACGACATCACATCAAAATGTGTTGATGAGAGATAAAAAAAGGGTATATCATCACTTCGACATAAAATTTAAATCAATAAGGATATATGAGAACATATCCCGACATGGCAATATGTAAATTAAAAGACCCAACAAAAGAAGTCTTTTAAAAAGAGGAGGGTGAATGGTTCCCTTACCGACATGGGTATCTTTCAAAACATACACCTCGTGAAAGAAGGACAATACAAATTTGATTTAAATACTCATAAAATAATGTATATTACAAAATGAGTAAAATAATGGTCAGTACATACACCACTCAAAGGAAATTGAATCAAATGTAGCATAAATCTCACGGGAATAAAAGTGAGATTCATAATCCCTTACGAAAACTCTGCAGCCTAACGACACCACATAAAACTTATAAAAATGGTTTGATGAGATAAAATAGGGTATCTCATCATATTAACATAAAGTTTATAGAAAGAGGGATATAATAGAACATCCCCCAACATAACAAAGATGAGCTTAAAAGAAGTGACACAAAGGAGAGTACTTAAAAAGAAAGAGAGAGGTTAGATCTCTTACGAAACTTCGGCAGCCTAACGGCGCCACTCAAAACTTCCAAAATGGATTGATGAGAAAGAATAGGGTCTCTAATCACATGAACATAAAAATTACAGTAATATTAAAATAAAATAACATCCCAATAACAAGATAGACGAGCTTTAAAAGGAATGACATAAAAGAGTGTACTTAAAAAGAAAGAGTGGAGCACGATCCCTTACCTCAGGTCCGACTTGACTCGATCGTTATTTAATCTCCTGAATAATTAACATGAGTTAATTTATACTTCCTGAAGAACCTTTTTAAAGTTAATAATTCCTTTTATATCACTTATTACCATTTCATTAACATTATGTAATCATTTAAGTTAATAATGTTTTTTTGTCGATATTTGGTTCTTAAGTCGAAAGTGGACTTCTTACAATTACATGTTGTTTGTGTGGTCAAAGGTTCATTATATCCAGAGTTTTATTCATGATTTAGATATCATATATATCATATATATCCAGTATATTCATGAATTTATAATATTACATAACATTTAGAGTTATGAAAAGAAATGCACCATTCATGGAGAGAGTAAGCCGTACGTACGCATGAACACTACTTCCATTTCTATTTCATATTTAATGGAATTAAAACATAATGATACATAATAGTATTTTAATTTCAGTATGGTATCATATATAATATCATTAAATAAATCCTTTATACGTACCACATATGTTATTGACGAATCAAATCACTTTGAGGGGGCGGTAGTCCGCACTTCCTTAAATGAAGATATCGCGTTTACCCATAAAGGAAACCATAAAGTTATGCCATAAATGAAAAATACATAAGCTTAAGTAAAATATAAACATATTATATATCATATATAAATATAGTGTAATCTTAATGGCCACCTTTGAAGGTGTTAGAAGAAAGTTGAACAATCATCGTTTCGGGAGGCAGAAATTCGCCATCCACGGAAACAGAATGTTCTTTTACCATTAGATGTAGGTGTGTGTAAGTGTACCTCGAATCGATCTCATAACAACATACTATTATATTTAATATACTGTATTTGTTGAAAAATAAATTAATAAAAAGAGTTTAGGGGGTTGGAGAAGAAAAATAAAACAAAAGGACACAAGTGAAGACATTACCTTTAAATCGGGTAACTTCCATTGATTTGAGCTCAAAGGCTTCCTTGGAAAGGATGATGCCCAATGTGAGGCTCCAAGGATTTATAGAGGGATTTGGAGAGATGAAACGGGCAAATTTTGGCCGAGCCAAATGCTTGAGAGGTGTGGGTAAGGAGGTAGAGGTGTGGGCCTTTTATAATAGGAGAGGAGGGGCACTCTTGGAAAGTTTGCAAATATTACTATATTTGAAAATTATTTTCCAATTTAAAAGGTCCCACATTGATATAATTCGTGGATAAGGTGATAAGGGTTCAAAATACCCCAATAAAATAGGTTTTGGACATGTCTAGGTCTTAGATATTACATTATCTTTACATTTTCTTTAAATTGTTAAATAATGAGGTCATCGCTGCATCATCATGATGTCATAAATAATTTAATTTATGTAATGTCTAAAAATTAAAAAAAAAACTACTATGATATAGGAAATAGTTTTTGAATTACAATGAATATTTATAGTCAAAAATCTGACTTTTATAACCCCATGTAAAAATTGATTTAGTAAAACATCTCATGTTTGTGTCATTTTTTACTTTATCATAAAATAAAAAGGTATTTATGTAATTTTCCAACCAAAGTGGCTCCATGGGGTCCCCAAGTTGACCCATGGATTGTATCGGTCGGCCATGACACATCAAATGAAGGTAGGACATGTGTCTAGGTCATTTAATTTTGTTAAAGCATTATTCTTACCTTAAACTACACTAATTACCTCTAATCACGATTAAAAACTTAATAAGTTATATTCACAAAAAAATTATTTTAATACCATTGAACCACATTTTCATTCTTAATGACAACAATGTATGTCAGATTTTTGAAATTCAAAACACAAATATGGAAAAATTTCATTTAAACGGAAAATCAGTTTTTATAAGTACCACTTAGTGGTTTCACTATTCATCAAAAATTGTAGTTTTTCAGAAAATTACCAAAAATTCACCCTATGCTATATTTGATATTACGAATTCAAAAATGATGTCTATTTTAAAAAATTCGAAGCATATATTTTTCATTAATTAATTTAATAATTAATTCCCGCTGTCAAAAAAATAGCATGTTTTTATGAAACAAAATGTATCAAAATATTGACACTAGTTTAAGTCCGATTTCAAAGTGAAATTAATTCCATCAACCACTATTATATTAATTGGTAATAATATATTCTAATTTCACTTTAAAACCAATTCAAAAGATAATTTAATCATACAAATAAATTAGATTAAAAAGACGTTTTGAATTAAAATACAACATTTTTCACTATTCATTAAAAATTGAACTTTTTCAGAAAAATACCAAAACTTAACCCAAGGTAAATCTCAATGTCCCAATCATAAATAATATGTTTATTTTAAAAAATATATCTTATAAAATTGTCAAAAGATTGATTTAAAAAAATGGTTTGCCATCAAAAGGTAGTAGAACAATCTTTTAAAAATATTGGTGTATTCAATGCTTAAGATGGGATTCATTTTTATTTTAAGCCTCTAAAATTTATTGGATAAAAGTAAAAACATTTAACAAACATATATAATAATATTTTAGTTATTTCTATTCATTCATGTCAACACAACGACTAGGCGTTAACTACCATTAAAAATAATTTTGTTTTATTATTACAGTGCAACGTAAGATTCCCAAGAAACTCGTTGTTGCGTGTTGGGTACGCCATCGAACATAACATCCCCTTTAAAGTAATATTAATATTTTATTCACAAATATGGATAAATATAAAAATTTCATATTCTTTATTTACCTGGGGTGTTACACTAGGAATACTTTTATTCAAGTTATATAGATTGCATAAATTAAATAAATATTTATTTGAAGGATAATGAATAAAATATTTATTTTAATTATTAAATGTTTTAATAAATATGTTTTTCAATAGATTTTGAATAAAATATCTATATTTATGATTTAAATATTTATTCACCTATTAGGTAAATATGAGACAAGTTCAAATAAACCATGATTGAGTTCAGTGACCAAATTTAAATTAACAAAATTGTTACATAATATTTGTTATTGTGCAAGTTGGAATGTTCCACAAAATAATAATAACATAGTTATTATGTGTCATGTGGTTTATTAAGGGTAATAATTGTTATTTAATGCCCGGTATTCAATTAAATAATATTTTAACATAAATCAAAACTATATAAATAGACGGTTATGTCAATTAGGTAGAGTATAGAAAAATTAAGAATAGGGAATTGTTGCGCAAAATGAATTCTCTCTCAACACCTCATTCTATCTCCCTCCCAAGAATAAAAAGTGTAAGAGAGATTTATTCTTGACTAAAGAACGAGATATCATGAACGAATAAACAAATACATTCAAATTTTTGTGCTAGCACTCAAAGATCGAGTGGTGTTAGTCAGATATCATAACAAGATATGTGGATCACCACTGGATGGATTCTATCCTTGAATCTTTATATCATAATAGAGATAATCTGAAAGGGTCTTTTTAGATGATCAAAATTCATAAATGATTAAAATTCCTAATCCCAAGTATTCATTTATTCCAATATTAAATAAATTAATTATTAATTTGACGTGAATATCCTCAATATTGGTTTCGGTGAATGATTATTAAAAGAAATTTTACTATATATCCCACCTCTGCATGCTTTTGTTGTGCCTAGAACCATCAAGTGGTATCAAATCCCGGGTATGTTTAAATGTATAATTATTTATTTTATTTTTTATCTATGTAAAATTGTTGATAGATTTTCAATTCATGTTATTCTTTCATTAATCTTATTTAAAGTAACATGTTATCATAATATTAATCATGTTCATTCAGTGTTTCAATTTCTTAAAGGGTTAGGAATAAATTAAGAATGATCAGAGACTCTATCAGTATGTTCCAAATATTTTCCCCACAAACCTGGATTATACTGCATACATCTAGAGCACACACCTTATACCCATGCACATTGTATTAATATGTTCAATGAAATTAATTAAAAATGATGCTTTTATTTCACATCGCATGTCAACTAGGGTATCCACGAACATGGAAAGCGAATATAGGGTGTGTTGCCTGCTTGTTCGTATTGTGTAGTCTAGTTGAGTTAACACACCGAAGCCCCAAGCATGTGACTTGGATATACAAAAACCGAGGTACCTGGCATGGAATTGGATGTACACACCGTGTTGTCTCTCATTAAGGGAAAAAAATTAAAATTACATTAAATTTGAAAATTGCAGTGTTAAAATCATATTTTATTGATTTTAACACCACTGTGTGTTTGTTAATTTAATAATTGTTTAAATAAATTATAAATTCTCCATTAATTTATTATAATATATATGAAATTATTGGTTCTATAGTTTATTGTCCACAAATGCCATAAATGATGCATATCTATATTTCACGTCAATTGATCATTAATATGTAATGGAATTAATTAGATAATTAATTAATTAATTAATTAAATCATAATTATCTTAAATAATAAAACAATGAATAAATAAATGAATTCTTGTCATTTACTTTTGCATAATGTTTGCATGAATGGTCGTACATGATCTTGAATAAGACATATGTTTGTGTTGGATGTTTTAATTTAATTTATTGCAAGAGTTTTTAATTATTAAATAATAAATTAAATGATGGACTGTGAGTCATCAGCCCTCCATTATTATGTAAGACATGTCCATCCAATGTTATTTATGTAATCCCATTTAACAAATCCTTTAGTAACCATCAGCAGCATGTGAGTAATAAATATTTGTAATTAATGGAGCACCCCAAGGTGTGTGGAGGTGAATAAAGACAAAACCATATTGATTCTAACCTAGGTTATACATAGGTGGACAAGGGGAATGTTGTAACTCAGGCTAAGATGGACAATATGAGTTATTTATCTTAGGTCAAAGGTTGATTTATTGTCTGCTCATTAAATCAAATGTTAAATAAAGATCATGATCGAGTCATTTAATTAATTAATTATTTATGTCAATGAAATTATTTATTTTGTGGATGCAAGGTCGTGATCACATAGATAAATCAATTAATATGGAAAGATGAAAATTAAATAAATTAATTATGCTTATATTTTTTATCCAACATGATTAATTAGTTAAGTAACATCCACTAAATATTAACAAGATGTTTAAAGGTTAAATCAAGATAAAATTTATGCATAATAAATTAAAATCCCCTAATTAAATATTAAGTTAGAATATGTATTCCATTACCTAATTGTTTATGAAACCATAAAACTAATTGTAGTACAGGGTCAATGTCTGGACACTTAGACTTATCGAGGAGTTCTCATGAGTGTTTTGGGTTGAATTAACTGAAATTGTATTGAGTTTAATAACTGAAGACTATTTAATAAAAATTTGGATTCGGGTGTTGTAAAAATCCATGTCAGTAATTTAGGATAAGGAAATCCATTTAGTGGATTAGGTAGCTGCATGTTTGTAGCTGGAAAGACCGCTGATGTAATTACATTATTATGGGTTTCATTATTAAATTATATATCATTTAGAAAAGTAATGGGGATCGTTGCCACTAGAATGATAATAAACTAGAAAGTCTGAGTTCAATGTTGGTATCTTATAGGACTTGATAAAATAGTGGTAGATTTAATAAATAAATAAATAAACATTTAATTTATTATATCTCATTTATTTTGTAATAAAGAAAAGTAATAATAATATTTTCTTTTTAATTGTAGAATAAAATTAAAAGCTAATCATCCACACTATCATAAGATCAATATTAGAGAAACATAACCTCCTAAATAGCAGTAACATCTAAGAGTGGTTTGGACACCTTCGAGTTATGATACTCCCTGAATGAAAATCATTCATGATAGAGTCCTCAATACTCAATTTTCCTACTAAATAGGTGAGTGATGAAGAGTTCCTCGTTTGTGAAAAAGATTGACCAATGTTTTCAAAATTCAATGTTTGATACTTTCATCGATGTCTAGTAAACTAATGAAGTCTCACAAAGATATGGATATGTATAACATTCTTGATCACCTATGCGGTATTTACCAAGAGAGATCTAGGCATGAATAGTTTATGGTTTCCATGGTTATCTTTGAGCGAAAGCTTGGAGAGGGTTCCATAGGTGGGCTACACATAGTCAAGAACATTGGATATACTGAGGGTTATGAGGTTCTAGGGTTTAAATTTCCTAAAGAATTGAGCATCGAACTCATTCTAAAATTACTCCCTTAGTGCTTCTCCATCATTGTTGTGAATTTTAATATTAACTACATTGGGAAGTCTATTCCAGATCTTCTTAAACTTATTCTCAAATTAGATAAGGATATAAATCGTGAAAAACCTTCTGTCCATATGGAAAAAAATGGAAAGGGAAAGAGAAGAGCTTTAAGACCAAAGATTCTTCACACCCTTCCAAGAAGAGGAGGATCAATGGGAAAGTAAGAGAACGTGATGATTTCTGTTTCTCATGTGGAATGGAGGGCCATTGGAAGAAAAATAGTACCAAATCAAATATGCAAGGGGAATATTCCAACACATCTATTATCAAGTTCAATTTATCTATTTCTACAAATTATGTATTATATATAGGTTTTTTTCACACTTATATATTCAAATACAAGAACTCAGTAGATTCTGAAAGATTTACCAAGGAGAGGTAGATACTCGAGCAACCAACTGAGCTAGAAATGTTGTTGTATCTGTCGAGGACTACCACCTCATGTTGCTGACCAGAATAATCATTGTTTTGAATGGATATTATTATGTTAATTTAATATAAAAAAATTATTTATTTATCCAGACTTTATATGGATTGATTGTTTATCAAATTTGAGAATAAAATTTTATTCTTTTATAAATATATCATCTTTTTTGGTAAGGAAAATTTGAATAATGGTCTTTATGTGTTAGATTTCATGAAACCAATATTGAAAATTGATAACAATGTTAATTCACATGACTCATATCACACCCAACTTACTCATCACCACTTAAGTCATGTAAATGAAAATTTCTTGACTAAATTACATCAAGATGGATATGTAGATACTTTTGAACTAAAACCACATGGTGTATGTCACACATTTTTATAAGAAAAAATGAACAAATATCTATTTTGTGGGGAAGGTGAAAGGGATAAAGAGATTCTTAAATTTGTTCATACCAATGTGTGTGGACTATTTTCTATAGAATCAAGGGGTAGGTACTCATACTTCATAACTTTTACAGATGGTATTAGTAGTTATGTTTTTTCCTACTTGATGGGGTATAATTCAATTTATTTTGATAAATTCAAGGAATATAATAATGATGTTTAAAACCATCATGGTAAGAATATTATGAAACTTCACTCAGAACATGGTAAAGAATATCTTAACAGAGACTTTATTGATTATTTATGGGAGTTTGGAATTTTATCACAACTCACTCCTCTTTATACACCTGAGTGGAATGATTTATGTGAAAGGTGGAACCAAACCTTGTTGGAAATGGTGATAACTGAGTCATGAAATTTTTCCATTATCCTTTTGGGGATACACATTAAAGACAATTTCATATGTACTAAACTGATTTCCAAAAAATGAAACATATGGTTTACCATACCAATTATGGAATGAAATGAAACCAATGTTGTATTAATTACATGTGTGGGATTTTGAAGTATTTTAAATTACTATAAAGGTAATAAGATTTCAACTTGAGGCACAAAGTGTATCTTTATAGGATACCCCAAAGAAATAAAGGGATACTACATATAGAATCTTTCAGACAAAAATGGTCTGGTTGACAGAAGTCCCCCATTTCTTGAGAAGGATATTATATCTAAAAGAGTTAGTGTGAGTGAGATATAATTTAATAAAGTCCATATTTAAGATACACAATAGTTGGAAGAGGAACAAATTCCATAAATCCACATGGAATAATAAATTGTTCTATAGAGACAAGAACCTTGTAGGAGTACTAGAGAGAATAAAGAACTAAAACAGTTTGGTTTTCTACTCACCAAGGATGGTAAATAATTATTAGTAGATAATAATGATTTTCTAACCCACATGAAAGTAGTAAGTAGAAAAAATTTTCCCATGTGGCATGAATCCGTGAATTATGAAATGGTTTCCATGTACCAAAACTAAGTCTATATTTTGTCGTGCATCAGAAGATAATAATAATAGAATTATTATTATTAAGAATGGGGTTTATTAAATGTAATAAAGTCTTTTTAATGTCTGGTATACAATAAAATAATATTTTAACATAAATCCTAACTCTATAAATATACTACTTTGTCTATTCTGTAGAGCATCCAAAAACTTGGAATGGATAATTGTTGCGCACAACAAATTCTATCTCAACTACTCACTCTCTCTCTCTCTAAAGAATGAAAAGTGTCAGAGATATTTATTCAAGACTGAAGAAAAATATATTAATAAATAACAATTCAAAACATTTGACTTGCCAGGATAGCACCCAAAATCGAGTGGTGTTGATCAGAGATCATAGGAACACATGTGGATCACTGCGAGTGAGATTCTATCCATAGTTCCAAACAACACAATGAAGGTAATCTGAAAGGGTCTTTTTGGATGACCAAAATTCACCAACAAAGAAAGTTCTTCATCTATGATATTTATTTCTTAAAATAATAAATTATTTATAAACAAGATGTGCAAGATCCTCGGTCTTGGTTTTGGGAAATGATTAATAAAATAAAATTTAATATATCTCCCACCTCTGCATGATTCAACTGTGCCTAAAACCAAAATTATTCTCTTTTAATTGTAAATAATATCATCAAACATTACTAATACACTTAGGGTTATGGGTTTAGAGTAGGGGTGTTTTTTTGCCTAATTAATCCACGTGTTATACCTTGGTAAACCTACAACTAGTAATTAGGTTAAAAACAAATGTTCGTCACATTATATTTCAAAATTGTAACCATGGGATGTGCAATTGAACAGACCTAACCTAATAGAAGTTGAGCATATTATGACTATTAACATATGAAACTTTTTTCATAGAAGATAAGAGTAATGAATCTAGTTTGTTCGCTATACATGGAAAAAGATATATTTTCAATATAGGTATATATAATTGATTTGATGAAAACCACTTGGCTACCCTTGAACCACTTTGAAGCCTAAGACATATGACTATTTCAAGATAGATTTTGGATTATCTTATTCGAAGAGGCCTAAAATTGACCATAATCCATTCTTAGTTATCTGAATTTAATCCAAACTACTTAGTTCTAGAAAAAATAAAATAAAAAGAGTGAAAGTAAGGAATCCTTTTAAAGGAGTTTGTTTGAATGGTTTATTGCTTGTCAGTGATCCCTATGGGTTCAACCATGAACTACTACTATTATCTTACATAGTATTAAATTTAGTATGAGACTATAAATTTGGAATTTGATCAACAATATTTTGAGTTCAATGAAATGTGCTGGTTTATCAAATTTGGGAATAGTTTTTAGGGATCACATTTGTCAAGGAATAATATCATTTGGATCAAACATGAGATTACCTCACCCCTACCTCTTTCTAATTTCTCCTTCCATTCTAAGTTTATAATTTTCTACTCACGGACTAGAAGTTGAAATAACCAAAACACAACAAGTACATATGTTTGGGCCCTCTGACTTGTTCAAAGAGCCATAAAGGTAAATAATTACATTAATATTATCCTGAGATAGATCAGTACTTAATCTCATGCACCATCATCACAATAGTTAATTGAAAAAAATCGTACAAAACCCAACTAGAAAAATATGCAGTATGCGCCACCTATCAATCATGGAGATCATCCTACATTACTGGAGCATACCATTATTGACTATGACTTTTTGTCCATAAGGGGTGTTGATCCCAAAAATATGTGCCCTCCCATTCATGCACACACTCTTGTGGTAAAACATGTTTTAATCCTCATGATCTATAACATGGGTCAGTACAGTGAGATTCAAAGTGAAGACCCCCATGAGCACATTTTATATCTTTTTAGAGGTTTGTGATAACTTTTGCAACAAAGAAGTGTCATATAATACAATAATACTAAATGTCTTCCCATTATCCTAACATGACTGAGCCATGGATTGGCCCAAAAGATATTTTATCGAGTCAATCATGACGTGGGAGAATCTAGCCAAAAACGATCAAGGACACGTACTTCCCACTAATATACACATGGAGTATCTGTAATCACATTTAACACTTCACCTAGGTGGATGTAGAATCATTTGTAAATCATTGGATATATATAAGAATATCACTAAAAAATGCTCACATAATGGAATTGATGTGCGACCTCAAATTCGAATGTTCTATCAACGAATTCAACCGGATACACAAACGATACTCAATATATCTACTGATGGTGAACTCACTCTTAGGATACCCAAAGTGGGCCAAGCCATTCTTGATGAGCTCTCCTCGAATTCCAGTCTGTGTTAATGTGATTAAGTAGCAAATCAGCATAGAATCCATTAGGTGGAAGATATTATTCACCCAGCGTCCCAAGATATGTCCTTAACAAAGAAGTTGGAGTCTTTTAAATTACCCACATCACCCCCTCTAGATCTTATGGTGGAGGTACAATCTTGTAAGATGTGTGAAGGCCTGCACCCATACCAACACTATAGGGAATGTATAGAGGAACCCTAATTCCAAGAACGTAAATATTTCAACATTGTGCAACAATCCTGCATAGCCTAACCAGAAACATATACAGTATGTACCAACTATCAATTAAGAAGAGCATCCAAACATATTTTAACATTATCAATAATTAAATACACCTCACTTATTTTAACATGCATAATTTATAAAGAGAGAATAAAATGTTTAAAAGTTCAAATTTTTCTATTTTTATAAAAGAAAATTTCACATAAAATCCCATTCTAATTGAATAAATATTATTCACTATTAGAGAATCACAAATAACCACATTTTTAGTAATATTAAAAGTTTATTTTTTTCAAATTTTAAACTGTTCATTGGACCTCATGATAAATCAATAATAAAAGGGTATTTTTAGATAAATATATTTAACTAAAATTTCATTTATCAAATTAAAAAATAATATTAATAAAATGCAAGTTTGAAGTTTTATATAGTAATAGTTGTAAAGAATAAAAATAAATTGTATATTTATTTGTTTATTCACATTAATTTGCAAAATTCCTTATTAGAGGATATTATAACATTTTGGGTTTGGATAAAAAAATAAAACATTTATTTGTATAAGTGAACAATTGTTTATAAAAAGAAGTATTTTTGTCTTTCAACAATAGATTTTTTGGTGGGATGGTGTAGTTGTTTTTACATTAAATGCTAAATTATGCATGTTATCTTTAAAATTCCCAAATTGATTTCCTCCATCAGTTCCCTATCTATCCCTATAAATACTACTTTCATTTTTTATGCACAAAAATATTTGGGTTATCCCCAAATAAATTTCCATGTTTATTATTAAAATATTAAATTTAAAAGAAAAGGTTGTGGGAAAATAATATTTTTAGGGATCAGAGCTATTTTTTAATAGTTTATCTGATTTATTTTAAAAAAATATAGGTTAAAAATAATTTTATAAATACACCTTAAAAGAAACATCACTGATGCTGCCTTCCATCCCCCACGCCGCCTTTGTCCTAGATCGATGACATGGAATAGGCGGGGGGGGGGGTGTCGCCTTTCCTCTGCTTCCTATAAAAGTGTAGCCCCCCTCTTCTCACTTAGATTTCCCCCCATCTATCCTAAATCCACTGATTCTATCTCTAAATAAAATTCTTTTTCTGTGCGGTGGAGTCAGTGGTCAAAATGAAGGTGGTTTTATTGAAACATCATTTATAGGTATATTTTTATTTAATTTATTATTATTTTTATTTAATTTAAATCTATTTAATTATAAAGATTTCATTTTTATGTATTTTAGTTAGTTCTAAATATTTTTTTCATTAGGCTGTTTAATTAGTTATATATATCTTGGAATAATAATTATTATTTGTAATAATTAAGTATAGATTACGTATATATGATGTATAGAATAACTTTGGATTAAGTATTGTGAAATTTTGGTAGCATAATGATTATGTGTTTATGTAAGCAATAAAATATCTATCTGGATACAAGCAAGTGGTTGTGGCTTTTGGACAGATGTACCTAATGGTAAAATTTGAAAACACAGCTTTGAGATAGACTTGAACGAGAACCGGTGCATGACAATGGGCCTTGCTATACTACAGGTTTGACACTCTTGGGGGATATGCTTAAGATGTTTTATATTTTCGTTATAAACTACTAAATTACATAAGAAATGAAAAATCAAAATAGTATATTTATCAATGATAAAATTATAATTATGATGTTATAGGGATAAGGACCCGTTCATTAAAGAACAATAGTTATTTTTAGTAATTGAATTCTATTTAGTCAGTTTTAAAGATGTTATTTATTATGTAGTTTATTTAGTTATATATAGTTTAGAAATAATAATTATTATTAGTAATGATTAATTATATATTAATTAATGAACAAATTAGGATTAAAAATGAAAACATATGATTAGCTAATTATAATTAACCAATGAATATAATATTAGTAATGATTAAAAAATAAATAATTATGAATAACTAAATAATGATTAACTAGTCGTTAAATAATGATTGATTAGTTAAAAATTGTACTAAGAAACATTGGAATCAATATTTACGATATAAAAATATGTTCAAAAATTTTATTACCATAAATATTATATAGTTTATAAATAATAGTTTTTATTAGTAATTATTAAATATAGATTAATTACTGAATAACATAGGATAAAAAGATGAATACATGAAATTATTATCTAATAATAATTATCATTGATAAAATTAAAATTATGATTATATAAAATGAAATGGAGAAGGACAAACACATTAAATTACACATGAATATATTGCAATATACAAGAAATATCTTGACATTTTTCAATTAAACAAGGTTTGGATGAGATGAGGGTGACTTCTTAAGTGACGTAAAATCAAGTTTATTTTTATTTGATTTATTAATGATATCATCTAAAGATATATACTTAATAATTTAAGTACATACTTGTAGAAGATGTTATTAATCTATCAAATAAAAATCAATTTTCTTTTTCTCACTTCTGATGTTAGGATCATATTATTCAAACCATGTTTTGTTAATAAATGTTGGTATTTCTTGTATGCTATAAAACATTCAAGTGTTATTTTATGTGTTTTTTATTCTCTTTAATAATGATTATATAATTATTAACTAATGATTAACTAATGATTAACTTAGTAATGATTAATCAATGATTAAAGAATGATTAACTTAGTAAAAAATATACTAAGAAACATCAGTATCATAGTTTAGTATATAAGAACATGTTTTAAAATAGTATCATAAAGATTATACATCTTAGAAATAACAATTATTATTAGAAATGATTTCTTATATATTAATTAATAAATAGCATAGTATTAAAAAATTAATCCATATAATGATTATCTAACGATATTTATGATCATATAAAGTGAAATAAATAAGAACAGACACATTAAATAACACATGAATGTTTTGTGACATACAAGACAATCCGTGACTTATATTCTAATAAGATTTATATAATTAAACATTACTAGCCTATTTTAGGGTATAAAAAGGTGTCCTAAAATTACATTCTAATAAACATTATATGGTGAACCATCATTGTGAATATATGTTACACTATAATAATTTTGATCAAAGAAACATTTTTGATGTAGAGAGCCATGTTTTCCTATGTGTAATACTATGGGGAGGTTATTCAAACTAAACAAAGAGATTGTTACAGTACACAACCAATAACAGTGGTTAGTACAACTGATTGTGTAACCATAAGTGACCTTCAAGAGAGAATTTATGGTTCCTTAAATCTAGGAACTGATCAAGAGATCAAGTCTAGGAGCTATAGAAATTTTCAATTCCTAGAAACACTATGGCATATAGGTTTTTCATTGTTTGATGATGCAGAGTGGGACTAAGCAATTAATTTATTTTCTCAATAGTCAGATGGTACCATGATGCAGTTATATGTTGATGTTTCTACTATAAAAAAAACAATTTCCAGTGGTACGAAGACGTAGAATCACAAGAGAGATTGAAGATTGTAGGCCCCATGAAATTTAGAATATTCTAAATGATATAGAAGGGGACAACCTAGATGATCTCCCAGATATATATTTCAATTTAAATTTCGATGAGGTGTTTCAAAATGATGTAACTGATGGTGACAACAATGTTGATGAGGAGGGACTAGCAGAAGTTACGGAGGAGGTTTCAAGAAATGCATTAGTTGTGCAGGAGACTCAATCTACAATAAATCATCCACCACTCTTTTCATCTTGGTCTGAAGTAATGACACATGTACCTTAAACTAACAATAATGTTCTCACACCGGCAACTGAGTTCCCCAATGTTTTACTAGATAGGTTTAGTTAGATAGACAAAAACTTATACATTAGAAGGAATTCTCCAAGTAAAGATGCCTTAAAAATCACGCTAAATGGATTTATCCTTGAGAGGCACTGCAACTATATAGTTCATGAATCAATCCATAGTAAATATCTCATACAATGAGATAAGTATGGGGATGATTGTAGATTTTTCTTCAGGGTGATTCTGGACATTTCATTTTGAGGTTGGAGAATATTTAGGATTGAGTCATCTCATACATGCATTTATCCAATCCTGACACATGATCATACCTCGTTGGATGCAAATTGTTTTCCATCTATTCTTATTGATATGATTAGGACATGCCAAGATGTTCCAATAGAACTTGTGCAAGAGTGGATACAATATACATTATGTTATAATATTTCCTATAATAAGGCATGGATGGAGAAAGAGAAGGCAATTATGAAGATTATGGTGATTAGGATGACTCATATAGGGTGTTTCCACAATTGCTATCCATACTGAGGCATCATAACAATGTTTTCTTCCATCATGATACAAATTAACATACATCTGAGGATAATTAACTTGATCTGTCTCATGTTCAATTTCATCAAATTTTCTATGCATTCCTTCGTTGTATCTCTACATTTCATTTTATAAAACATTTCATTCATATTGATGGAACATTTCTATATGGAAAATACAATGGAGTATTCTTGTTTGTGGTAACCCAATATGGAAACCATTCACCAATTCCTCTTTCATTTTCCCTTGTAGTGAAAGAAATCTATGAATCAATGAGTTGGTTTTTGGAATGTATCAACAATCATTTCACCAACATTCAGGGTGTTTGTTTGATATTTGATCACCATCAGGCTATTAATGAGGCAATCAAGGTGGATCCTAATACATAGAGATACCCAAATGCAAAACATCGGTAATATATTAGAAATATTGCAATATATTTGCATAAAAAATTCCATAGTGAACCAATGATGACGTCAATCACGAGGCCTGGTACAAATTGTATTTGTTATTTTTTACTATTTCAACGTAACGATAAAATCATATTATGGGAAATATCATCTATTCTGTAGAGCATATGAGTCGGATAAACAGAAGTATTATGAAATTTTTAAACAAATATTCCATTCAAATCAAGAAGTTTATGATTATATGATGTGGATTCCAAAATTAAAATTGACATCGGCATATGATGGGGGGAAGAGGTACTAACACATGACCACAAAGTAGACTACTTGAAACATAAAAATAATTATTATGTTTTATGTAGATAACGTTAAAATATTTTAAAATATGTAGTATAAAAACAATTTAAATAAAATTTAAAAGATATCCTAAACATCTATTTTTTTTTGAAAATAAAGAGTTTCATTAATAAAATAAATAAATGAAAATGGAAGGAAGGTAAGAAAATAACTTAGAAGTGACATTGAAAAGAAGAAATGTCGAGGAGGATACTAAGCCCCCTACTTAACATTGAATGCCTATAAAATATAAACTATAATCACCATATAGATAAAAATAAAATATTATACTAATTTATATATGATTAATCAATGTTTAAAATTTCATTCATATTGGTCTTATAGTTTATATTTTATAGTTAAGAAAAGTAACGCACATAAAACATTTTTAAGATTCAAGTATGTGAATTAGAAAACTTATAGATTATTTTTTGTCAAATTTTTTTAATAATTTTTTTTATTTTTGACTACATGTTATATGTTTAATAAATTATTAAAATTTCATTCATATTAATCTTAGAGTTTATATTTTACAGGTGAGAAAATTCACATACTTGAAACATTTTTATGTTTCAAGTGTGTGGATTAGAAATATTATAAATTATTTTTCATCAACATTTTTTAGTAAATTATTTTAATTTTAGACAACTTGTAATATCTTTAATCAATTCTTAATATTTCATTCATATTGGTCTTATAGTTTATATTCAATAGGCTAGCAAAGTCACTTACTTGAAACATTTTTATGTTTCAAGTATGTGTGTTAGGAAGCTTATAAATTATTTTTCATCCATATTTTTTAAGAAATTAATTTTATTTTTGACTAATTATTATATGTTTAATAAATTTTTAAAAATTCATTCATATTGGATAATTAGTTTATATTATATTGGCTAGAAAACTCAAGTACGTGAAACATTATTAAGTTTCAAGTTGGTGGATTAGAAAGCTTATAAAATATTTTTCATCAACATTTTTTAATAAAATATTTTTTATTTTCGACTACTTGTTATATTTTTAATAAATTTTTATAATTTAATTAATATTGTTCTTATAGATAATATTTTATAGGCTAGAAAAGTCATATACCAGAAACATTTTTATGTTTCAACTAGGTGGATTAGAAACCTAATAAATTATTTTTCATCTACATTTTTTATGAAATTATTATTATTTTTTAATACTTATTATATGTTTAATCCTTTTTCAAAATTTCATTTATGTTGGTATTATAGTGTTTATTTTATAGGCTATCTAAATCATGTACTTGAATAAGAGATAAATTATGCTGAAACATTTTCTTTTATTTATATATAAACAAAAATAACAAAATAATAATAAATATTAAAAATTTAAATATATAAAATCGAATAATTATAAAAAATATTATATTAGGGAAAAGGAGGCATTGGTGATGCCACCTTTAAGGTGGATTTTTAAAAATATTATAAACCTATACTATTTTTTTCAAAAAACCTATTTAAATAAATGAGTTTTTTAATCAATTTTCTATTTTTTTTTAAAAACCACATAGGAAAAAAAATATTAAAAAATATGCCTTAAAGACAACATCGTTGATGCTGCCTTACATCCCCCACACTACCTTTGGCCCAAATCAATGAAATGGAATAGGAGGTGGGGGGAATTCTACATTTCACCATTTGGTGTGGCGAAATACGACACTATCGATGCTGCCTTTCCCTCGGCTCCCTATAATAGGGTAACCCCCTTCTCGTCATTTCAATATTCCACCATCACTCATAAATCCACTGCTTCTCCCACTAAAATATTCTTTTTCTGTAAGGTGGAGTCATTGGTCCAAATAAAGGAGGATTTTTGCACAACATCATCTAGAGGTAATTTTTATTTAATTTAATGATATATATTAATTTAATTGAATTATTTTTTTTCTAAATATTTCATTTTTAAGTATTTAAGTTATTTATAACTATTATTTTTATTACATTTATTAATTATTTATATATAGTTTGGAATAATAATTATTATAAGTAATGATTAAGTGTAGATTAGGTATAGAATAAATTAGGATTAATTATTGTGAAATTTCAGTAACATAAAGATTGTGTGGTTATCATAGTAATCAAATCCCAATTTAGACATAAACAAGTGGATGTGGCACTGGAATAGATGTACATAAGCGTAAAACCCAAAAACACTTCTTTGAGCTAGACTCAAAAAGGAACTGGTGTAGAAAACGGGCCTTGTTGGACTCATGGTTTGACACTGCTAGGGGATATTCTTCACATGATTAATATTTTCTTAATAAAATACTAAAACACGTAAGAAATGAAAAATAAAATCATTATATTTATCAATAACAAAATGATAATTATGATGTTATAGAATTAAATGGACAAGGAAACTTTCAATAAAGAATGAATGTTATTATTAGTAATTGAATTATTTTTAGTTAGTTTTAAAGATGTTATTTTTTAAGTAGTTTAATTAGTTAAATATAGTTTATAAAGAATAATTATTATTAGAAATTATTAATTATATATTAATTAATTATTAACATAGGATAAAAAATGAATACATATGATAATTTTATAATAATTAACTAATAAATGTCTCATTATTATTGATTAACTAATAAATAATTAAAGAATAACTTAATAATGATTAACTAGTGATTAAAGAATGATTTATTAGTTAGAAAATGTAATAAGAAGAAGTGGTATCATTGTTAATGTCATAGAAAAATGTTCTAAAATTTTTGTATCATAATTACTATATAGTTTAGAAATAATAGATTTTATTTGTAATGATTACTTATAGATTAATTACTGAATATATTAGTATTAATGATGAATACATGTAATGATTAGATATTAATACTTATCATTGGTAAAATTACAATTAAGATTATATAAAATCAAATGGAGAAGAACAGAAACATTAAATTACACATGAATTTATTATAACATACAAGAAATATATTTACATTTTTCAATTAAAAATGGTTTAGATGAGATGAGTGTGACATTAGAAGTGAGGTAAAAGCCTGTTTATTTTTATTTGGTAGCTTAATGACATCATTTAAATATATGTACTTAATAAGTTAAGTACATATTGTAGAAGATGCCATTAATTTATCAAATAAAATTCAGTTGGGGTTTACCTCACTTCTGAGGTTAGGGTCATATCATCCAAACCATGTTTTTTTGGAAAATATTGGTATTTCTTGTATATTGTAAAATATTCATGTGTTATTTTATGTGTTTGTTATTCTCTATTATAGAGTGATTGAATAATGATTAACTAATGATTAACTAATGATTAATTTAGTAATGATTAACTAAAGATTACATAATGATTAACTTAAGAAAAACTATACTAAGAAACATTAGCATCATATTTTAGGATATAAGAAACAATTTTAAAATTTTGGTATCATAAAGATTATATAGTTTAGAAATAATAGTTATTATTAGAAATGATTAATTATAGATTATATAATAAATAACAAAGTATTAATGAATTAATATATATAATGATTAGATAACAATACATATGATCATATAAAGTGAAATGAAGAAGAAAAAACACATTAAATAACACATGAATAGTTTATGACATTCAAAACATTCTATGACTTATATTTTAAAAAAATTTAATATAATGAAACATTAATAGAATATTTTAGTTTATAAAAAGTCTTCCTAAAATTATACTCTAATAAATATTATATCGTCAACCATCATTGTTAATATTTGTTACACTATCATAGTTTTGATCTAAGAAACATGTTTGGTGAGGAGAGTCATGTTTTCCTAAGTGTACTGCTCTGGAGAGGTTATTCAAAATGAGCAAGGATCTTCTTAAAGTACACAACCAATAACAGTGGTTAGTATAACTGACTGTGTAACCCTAAGTGACCTTCAATAGAGAATTTTTGGTTCCTTAAATATGGGGCTTGATGAAGAGATCAATTTTATGAGTTATAGATATTTACAATTCCTAGAAACACTATTGCATCTAGTTTATCAATTGGTTGCTAATGCACAGTGGATCCAAGAAATTAATTTGTTTTCTCAAAAATCATACGGTATCAATATGAAGTTATATGTTAATGTTTCTACTGTACAACAAAAACATCTAGTTGTACGAAGATGTAGACTTACAAGAGCTGTTGAAGATAGTCCAACCCCTGAAATAGAACATATTTAAAATGATGTAGAATAGAAAAACCTATATTATCTCCTAGTTATACATGTCAATCTGACTTCTGATGAGGAGGTTCGTAATTATAGAAAATATGGTGAAAATAGTACTGATGAGGAGGAACTAGTGGAAGTTAGGAAGTAGGTTGCATGAAATGAACTAGTTGTAGAACTAAATCAACCTACAAAAAATAATCCAATACTCTTTACATATTGGTGAGAAGAAATGATACATGTGCATGAATTGTACAATAATATTCTCACACCAGCAACTGGGTTCCCTGAAGTTATACCAGATAGGTTTAGTGAGATGAAAAAACCCTTATATGTTGGAAGTAATTTTCTAAGTAAAGTTGCATTAAAAATAGCACTAAAGAGATTTCACATTGAGAGAAACTGCAACAATATAGTTAATGATAAAGTAATAGTAAATATCTCATATGGTGTGAGAAGTGTGGGGATGATTATGGATTTTTCGTGAGGGTGATATTTGACATTTCATTTGAAGGATGGAGAATCTTGAGGAATGAGGCATCTCATTATTTCATTTAGCCAAGCCTGACACAAGATCCTACCTCATTGGATGCCGAATATGTGTAATCTATTGTTGTTGAGATGATTAGGACATGCCAATATGTTATGACAGCCCTTTTGGAAGAGAAGATACAACATACATTCAGTTTTAAGATTTCCTATAATAAGGCATGGATGGGGAAACAAAAGAAAATTATGAAGGTCTATGGTGATTGGTATGACTCATATCATGTGTTTCTAGAATATCTAGCCATACTAAGGAATCATAAACATGTTGTCTCCCATCTTGATATAAAATAACATATAGGGTTTGTTTTTTGAATTCTTTGAAGACAATATTTGGGGGTCACTTGAATTCGAAAAACTCATTTATTTTTATTATTTATGTGGCCTCATTGGTCATAGGGTTAAAGATTGTGGAATGAATAAATCATATTTTTTGGGTATCTTGATGTTTCAATATGACCTATGTCTGCCAGATAAACCCTCAGAGAAATGTTCCACTTATGAGGCGGAACAAAAAGCCTAGGTTTATGCTCAAAAGATGGGTGGTCCAAGGCCCCAAGGCTACTAAAGTGGTAATATTCCTGTTGGGTCTTTTATCTTTCCCCATTACCCCAAATAGCTCATTATTTCTTCATATGGTGGTTCCAGGTCCCTCTGCTCATAACCTTTCTTTTCTGGGGATAGTCGATAAGGGCTCTCATGGTGTTGATTATTTTTCATATGTGAATATATATATATATATAGATGAAGACATTTGGAAACCTTCTAACATATAGAATACGTTTGTTTCTAAAATGCTCTATATTTTAGGCCCTCCTCTCATTCATTATCCAATTGTTCCTTCATCAGCTATCCAGGAGGCTACAAAGGTCCCATGTTATGAAAACATTTTGTCAACTATGGTGGTGGGGGATCATTTTAATCTAGGTCAGGAGAGGTAATGCTATCAGACCCCTTCCCCCTGATACATGATGCTCCAGACATAGAAGGATATCCTCCTAGTACATATCCAATCATTCATCGTGTCATGTTAATTGAGTCTCCGATGAAATATCACCTTTATGCATCCTCTACTTTAGTTATGTTTCATAATGGAGGGGATAATTCCCATTCATAGATGGTTGTTCCAACTTGATGGAGAGGTTTAGGGTTTGAGGATAAAAAAATCCCTCTACAAGTCAAACTGGATTTCTTTTGACCCTTTGGACCAAGGAATATCCCCTTATGTCGATATTTTATGCCCTTATATGGGGAAAGTGTCAAATTTAATGTTGGAATGAAGCAGAGTGATAAAAATAATTCAAAGGGGAAGAGGTTATATAGAGGGGATTTGGGATTTATTAGTCATGATTCCTTTATTTTTTGTTCCAAACGGGGCTCTGAGGCCTTGTTACTAGAGGTTTATCTCTTAAAAAGATGGATAGTGGTAGATGATGGTTCTCTTCTTGATGTTTCATTGGTGAAGGATTGAATGAACCAACCCAGACTCTCATAATGAAAATCTTATTCTAGAAGGGACGTGGTCATAGAAACCCACAGTTAGTTCATATTCTCTACTAATGGAGTGATATGTATATTCCTGACAGGGTCTTCTTGTCTAAGACCAGGCTTGAAATAAAGGAAAAAAGAAAAATTTCTTAGAAGGCCGGTTTTGAGAACCGTTTATCGATTGAACGATTAGGCCAAGTTGGAGGACTCTGTTTCATGTAAAAGGCAGACTTAAATTATTTGGTAGTTAAATTATCTGATCACCACATTTCCATCTCAATCCAACATCCCCGGGAACCCACAATGGACTTTGTGGGTTTCTACTGTTTTCTAGGAGCAAGAAATAAATGAAGATATTAGGAGTTGGTCAATTATATCTAAAATATACTTCAGGGCCCCATTTTGTTTGGTGGGGATTTACATGAGATCTTTTACCACCATGAGAATCTTGGCGGTTCAAGTAAAACTGATTCTTCTATTAACCTCTTCTGGGACTATTTTCTCTAGGTTCGTCCTTCAGATCTTGGTTTATCGAGGATTGTATTTACGTGGTTTCATATATATGATCATTCTTCCAAAATATTAGAAAGGATAGATAGGTTGTGGAATCTTGTGACTAGATAGTTTTGTGGACCAAGCTATTCCATCTTATGTGATATCCCTATTTAAGATCCTAGATATATTTATCCATCAACTTCACTCTGGATTTTCTAAATTTTGGTGGGGCATGCTAATGGGAAAAAATATTTACATTGGATTTCATGGGAGAATTTATGTTCTCCTAAGTCTTGAGGTGGTGCTGGATTTCATGATTTGGATGTTGTTAACAACTCCCTTCAATCCAAGAAAGACTGAATCCTTTTACAGAATCTGGACAACATGGGTTATAGAGTTTTCAAAGCTTAGTATTTTTCTATTGATTATTTTATCTTCTATATTGGGTCCTAGACAGAGTAATTTTTGGAGGAGTGTCTGGGGGTCAAAGGTCATGTTGTATTGTGCCATTTATTTGAAAATTTCCATAAGTGATTTTGTTAATATTTGGTGTGATCCATGAATTCCTAGTTTGGATGTTATGGCCATCGCATCTTTTTCTGTGCCCGCCAATGAGCAAACCATTGAGAGAGAGATCTTGGTTTATGACCATTCTAGATAGGACCTTCATAATCATAATAACTAGTCTTCTATTTTCGACTATAAGGAAATCCTGGTTGTTCTAGTGGTACATGATGTATTCCCAGAAAATCTATAATGGTCTCATTATTTCTATGGTTTCTACAATGTCCACTCATGTTATAGGTCTTGTGTGGTTAGTGGAGAAGGGACATGGCCCCCTTTGTGGAGTAATCTTTGGAATTTAAATTCTTTGATAAAGACCATGATTTTTTGTTGGAAATTATGCAGGGGTATCATTCCCTCATAAGCTCTCCTAGATGATAGGCACCACTTTGACAACGCTCTGTGCCTGCTATGTGGGGTTACGGTAGAGACATATTTCTATGAAATTTTATCCTACCCATGGGTCATAGGGCTTTGGTAAATTTGTGCATCACAAGATTTCATTATTTGGAGAAATCTTGAGGATGTAAGACTTATTGTGGGGGAGTGGTTAAAATATTTACCTTATGAGTCTATTGTGGGTTTGTGTATCCAAGTCTAGATTATATGGGTTCTCCGTAACACCTTAAATTTTTAGAAAATTTTCAATGAAATAAAAGTATATCTTTTCAAGATGCACATTTTGGGATCTCAGTGGGTTGATATTGAGGGGTTTCATCCACTTACACTTGTTCAATCCCCTATAGTCAGATGGATTTTCCCCCTCTGGGAATTTACAAACTTAATATAGACGTGGTGATTCATGGAGATGTTTATTTTGGCCTTAGGGAAGTTCTTCAGGACAATACATGCTCTATAATTGAGGCTCTTCATTCCTCAAAAGTTTCATGTTGGTCTCTTCCTATGGATGAGTCCATGTCTATTTGGAAGTGAATGAAAATCATATCATCTCTTGGTTAGAAGGATATTCTGGTCGAATATGATTGTAAAGTTATTATCGACACTTTGCAGGAGAATGAAGGTGTCTACCAAGCATTTGGGTCTATTAATGACATCATAAGATCATTGGTGGCTTTATTCTCTTCTTTTTTGTTTCTTCTTTGTTGGAAGAGAGGGAAATCATTCAGCTTATTTTATGGTTTCTCTTAGGAGTTATCGCGGGTCTAATTGTCGGTTATCATCTTTTCCCTCAATGTTATCTAATTTTTCTTTGGATGATATATGAGTTATGTATTGTCTTTTAAAATATATATATATATATATATATAACTAATAAAATACAAGACAACAATGAGATTCATTAGGTTCGGGGGATCTCTATTTATAGCTCCATATGACACCTTCCCCATCTCAGACCTCAAGTTTATATTTTTTTCTTTTTTATATTTATTTTTATTATTTATTATTATTTTATGTCCACCATTAATATTTGAGTATATATTTTATTTGATTAATGACCTACAAATTTTTAACTACCTAAAAAATAACCGAATTTAAAATTTTTATTTTTTTATTAATTTAATATTTTTTTTCCAATTGGATTATTTATTTTGTTTGTATGATTTATTTAATTCAATTGTAGGTCCCTCAGGATGCAGCATAGTGGTTTCTATCCTTCTGGGTCTCAGTGAGGTCTCGATTTCATGTCTCTCTGTGAGTTATTCCCTACATTTTTGTATTGCATGCTTTTCTTTTTTATGTAGCCCCTTCCCCCAATCTGTGTAAATACTTATTTCGATTGAATGATTGTATGAATATATGATTTAATTTATATGTTATTTTTATGATTCATATTTTTTTGAATGAATTTTTAATTTTTAATATGTTCTTTAGATAATTTAAATTATGTTTTATTATGAATAATTAGGTAAAAAATAAAATTATTTATATTTAGGAAAATATAATTTCTAGTAAACATTTATATGTAAAATTATAATTTAAAATATAAATAATTACATTTGAATATATTTTTATTCATATATAGTATTATATATTATATTTCTATTAAAATATAGTCACAAAACATTATTGGATGAGAAAGTAAAATTATGAATTATAAATATTTTTTAAAATTAGATTACAAATAATATTATGTAAATGATATTATTTACTTTATTGGAATATATTTATATATATAGTAAAAATTATCATATATCTAGAAGCACTACCACAGATATGTCATTTAATAGCACACAAAACAAGCTTTAATAGCACTAAAAAGCGTCGTAGTTCTCATCACCATTAAAGGGGTGGACCCCTTATCAGTGATAAAAAAAATAACTAATAAAGTGGGGACATTATCAATGCTAAATAATCATTGATAAAGTGAGTATTTTTACAGCACTATAAACAATACTGATAAATGACCTACTACTATAATGTGTTGTTGAAATTATATATCACTATAATAAATACATATGTATGCAAATTCATAATTTTAGTGAAAAAAATATTTACATAAAAAATAAAACAAAACTATATTATATAAATTTAAAATGATTATTTGTACAATTAAATTTAAAATTAATTTCAAAAACATTTTAAAAAATCAATGTTTCATTGTCATTGGCTCTAGTGACCCCTTTCCGAAAAATTGTTATCATGGTGTCAGTTGTTGAAGAAACCACCCCAACCTGAGAAAATGAATCCACCTATATAAGAAAACTATTCTCATGTTAGTAATACAATAAGGAAATAAATTAAACATAAATATGAACCAATACATTGATAAAATTTAAATTTTAAATAAAAAGACACACATGGAGTCATAATGGTCATACCATGTGTCAGATTGATGAGGGGATGATTCTTAGATGTCAAAAATGACCTATGTATTATTTTACTAATGTATCAAATCAATCTGAATATGTTCTTTTGGTTTTGACGATGTCACAGATCCTTTGCACTAGAATGTCATTTTAAACAGAAAACACACACTTTGAGTCATATTAGTCATATCATGTGCCAGTTTGAAATGAGAATGATTATCACAAGTCAAAAAGGACTCATGAATCATTATCCTAAAATATAAAGACAATTGAATCATAAATTCTCAGTTTTCAATGAGCCACACACATTTTTAAATAAAATGTAAATTTTATACTTATAACAAAAACATTGATTCATACCAGACACACCATGTATCTAACTCAGGTTTGGTTTATTCTTATAGATAAAAAATGGATTATAAATAATTGTACTAAAGTATCAAAAAAATCTAAATGTCCTTTCTGGGTTTTGATTATGTCACTTTCATTTTTTACAAAAAATGTCAATTTTAAATAAAAGGCATACTTGAAGTCATACTAGTCGGACTATTTATCTGATTGAGGTGTGTTTAATTAATACACATAAAAATGGATTATATATAATTTTCCTAATGTATAAAAATAATCCTAATGTGTTTACTCAGTTTTGAGAATGTCACTTGTGTTTTTTTACTAAAATGTCATTTTAAATCGAAAACATGCAGTTTTGGTTATACCAATCACATCATGTATTGGTATAAAATGAGACTAATTCCTAAAAATCATAAATGACCTATGGGCCATTTTTCCTAAATTATCAATATTATTATAGAATGTCTTCTTAGTTTGCATTGAGTTACACACTTTTTGAACTAGAATGTCAATTGCAAATTGATAACGAACACTTTAGTCATACTAGGAATAAGGTGTATCAGATTGAGGGGCGCCTAACTTTTATATGTCAGAAATGACATATGGGTCATTTATAAAATGTATCAAAATAATCTGAAAGTGTTTTCTAGATATTTAGTATGTCACTTTTCCTTTTTAATAATATTAATTTCAATATTATATAGAAAGAAACACTTGGTGTCATACCAGTTAGGTTGTGTGTCCAATTGATGTGTGGATCATTCCTACATGTGAAAAATGACTTATTGGTAATTTTTATAATGTATAAAAACAATATAAATTTGTTTTATAGGTTTTTAGTATATTAATTGTGTTTTTACTAAAATATCTTTTTAATATGATAAGTAGTACTTTGGGTTATACCAATTACAATGTATGTCAATTTGGTGTGAGACTGATTCTTATAGATCAAAAATAACTTATAGACCATTGTAACAAATTATCAAGATAATCAGAGTGAGTTTTCATATTTTATAGTGTGTGAAACATGTTTAGAAGTGAAATGTAAATTTTAAACTAATAAAGAATGCTTTGAGTTATACTGGAAACACGATTTATGATGTTGATATGTGGATGATTCTACCATGTGAAAAATTAATTATGGATCATTTTACTAAATTATAAAAACAATCCTAATTCATTTTCAAGGATTCGCTTATGTCACATGACCATTTTACTAAAACTAATGTCAAATTTAAATAAAAAGATACACTTGGAGTCATAAAAGTCACACAATGTGTTTTATTAAGGTGTTGTGGATTCCTATAGATATAAAATGTCTTATGGATCATTTAATTAAAGTATAAAAACAATAAAAATGCATCTTCTCAGTTTTGAGTGTGTCACTTATATTTTTTACTGAAATTTCATTTTAAACTGAAAACATTCACTTTGGGTAATACCATTCAAATCATGTCGTGGGTTGACATGAGATTAATTCTTATAAATCAAAAATTACTTATGGATTATTTTTCTAAAATATCATGAAAATTGGAGCTTGATATCTTGGTTTTCAGTACGTGACACATACTTTGAACTAAATTGTCAATTTTAAACTCATAACGGACACTCTAAGACATCTGGGGAACACCGTTTATCAGATTTGGTTGGGGATAATTAATACAGATCAAAATTTACTTATAGGCCATTTCCCTAAATTATAAAACAATAAAAATATATTTTCTCAGTTTTGAGTACATCACTTTTCATTATTAGAAAAATTAATGTCAATTTTAAATAATAAGATACACTTGGAGTCAAACCGTTCACGCCATGTATCAGATTGAGGTGATGTTTATTCTTACACATCATAAATGAATTAGGTATTGTTTTACTAAAGTATCAAAACAATATGAATTTTTTTGTTTTCAAATTTTCATATAAAACTTCTATTTTTTACTAAATTGTCATATTAAACTGAAACCATACACTTTTGAATATACCAGTCATATTGTGTGTAAATTTAACAAGATACAGATTTTTAGACATTAAAAATTAACTATGGATAGTTTTTATAAATTATCAAGACAATTGGAGTGTAAGAACTCAGTAATTCCTTTGAGGTAGGAGTCTTCTTTTTTCCTTTTTTTAGTCTTTTTGACAAGGGGGGGATGGATGGTTCTGGAAATCCCCAGATTACACATCTTGTACTACATAGTACCCACTGTGTGTATGTTAGGCATGTACTAAATGCATGCTAACTTAGTAAATTTCGTTTGGGGATCAGGTAAAAATAATCCACTACATGGTGTGTAGTGTTCCTTAACATTCCATGTCTTTTTCTTTCTGCATGCTGGCTGATTCCGAGCCGTGTGTTGACCCATGTGACACGTCTCAGCACTGTTATAACCTAGAAACCCACATAAGTTAGAGTATGGAAAATCTACTACATGGCGTATAGTACTTAATATATTCCATGTACTTTTATTTTTATTTTTTTAAATGGGAGAGCATCACGTCTCATTTCAAAAACAACTTATTCTTCCCCATTTTCGGACTCTAACACTCTAGGAGTCCGAGATCACTTCTTCAGCTAGATTCTTCATCCGACATCCATTATTCAATCTGTCGGTGGATGAGGGATCAAATCAGGAAGTCTAAACCCACAAACCCTATTCTTTTCTTATTCTTTTGTCTCACACTCCTTAGTTTCCATCTGAGAGAAATTGATGGGATTTGATTGAAACATAGATCTACAAAGATCTGCTTCGAATTGGAGCTTGATATCAGATGCGCCTATGTCTATGAGTCTAAGGTAGGTGGTGCATACCCTGTTTTGAGATTTCATGGTCATTTAGGGGTTGATGCTTTTTAGTTTAATATCGTGTATTGATTATGACCCATGTTTCATTATATTGAATTTACCTTATGCCTTATGGTATGCCGTTGGGAATTCCCTTACCATGTTATGATTGAGTGAGGACGGGTAAGAGGGCCTTACTCAATTGGGGAATTTTTTCGAGGGATTCCAAAATTGTTATAATAGAGTTTTTTTATTAAACTACTGAGTTTAAACTATTTAAGATTGATTCAGTTTATTTGGGTATTTCAAGACCTCAGAGCTTGTATGGGATAACACATGGATAGTTCAATTCAACTATTTAAAGAGTTTTTCCTTTTTAAGAAATTCATTTTGATTATATATATGTGATTCTTAATATTGCATATGCTGGAACCTTTGGGTTGTGTTGGGAGTGTCCCAGATATTCACGAGTGATGTTGATTATTGGTTGGGCTTGGACTAGATTATTTGGGTGGTTTGACCCCGAGATTGGGTGTCATATATGTCATATTGAGGCAGTGTGACTTTCAAGTTGGGCATGACCCTTGTTACATGGATGGCAAGGCCATCAGATCTTGAGCGACATGGTCGTAGGGGTATGAGGTACCATAGAGGTTGTGGCTTCGGTTCTATATTTGGTTATTGCTGATCCCCTATGATTTGGTTTGTGTGTACATGGATGACTCTATGATATGGTGGTTTTAAATGCTGATGTGGGTAGAGGCCCCTATAGTTCTGGTTAGGAAAATATGGTTTTGGGGTGCTTATCGTGGAAGCCATGGGGAAGGTGAGGAGCCATAAGATAGATTGGTGTGCCTATAGGATGTCGGTACATGATACGTGAGGTGTTAGGAGGCACATGGTGCCAGGTTACTACTACTTGGGTGTGCATATGGGACGTTAGTACTTGAGAAATAAATTTTCATGAGGCACATAGTGTCAGGTTACTATTTCATTATCGTGACTTCAGGATTTTGGTACTCGAGACACATGGTTCTAGGTTTTTTGACTGTGATTCGGGCATTGGCCGAAGTAAGTGATACTCCATGGTGTCTTTTGAGCACCAATGGAGGTTGTGTTTACTTTGTGCATCATGCTATTTACTTTTATTATGGAGGAATTCCTGCTTAAACACTTATACTAGGTACACACAATTGGGTTGTATCCTACTGATATTCGCCCCACACCCTACATGGGCCCTTCAGGATGAGTGTATGCTTTATGGATTAACATGCAAGAAAGAGACCAGCTTTTGGAGCAGGATCGTAATAGCTATTTCATAGACAGTTGGAATGGATCCCAAGGTCATGCCTAATAAGAGTTTACCTATTTTTCATTCCTTCCCATATCAACTGGCTTACTTTATTTTGTAGCTACTATTGGTTAGCCATGAGCGCCATTGTTATTGACATATATGACCTGTTTGGATGCATGGCTTGTTTTTTTTAGTAGTTTCAAGTGTTACTCAGCATGCTATTGTTTTTGCCTTTTGTTGGTCTTGTTATATATTGTTTCCAATAATTTCCTACTATTGGATATGCTTCCACTATGTGGGTTTGGTTTGTGTCTGCTGAGTATTTTTTACCACTGCATGTTTTTTTATGCTTGGTTCAGTACCCTATTTTCCTCCAAGAGGGTATAGCCTCCTCACTATACCTTTTTACACCCTCACTTCTAGTCAATAGTTTTAATCTTCAGGGAGGTGCACCTTAGGTAGTAACAGTAGACCTATTTAGCACTATTTGGGTGGCTATTCAAGTCTGGAATGTTACAAAGTGGTATTAGAGTGAGGTTGTTCATGATAGGGATTTGGTAACACCTTTTGACTGACTACTAATGATATTGAAACTATCATTTTATTCTACTATTTTAATATTTGGGTTATTGTATACTGGAGATAGGTTGTAACTGGAACTAGGTTCCTAGCTTGTGTTTGGGTGCCTGCAGCCCCTGGTATGAGGGATGGACCAAGTTGCCTTGGGTGGGAGTTGCTATTTTTTCCCTCAGATTATAGTTTATATGATTTCCACCTTGGTGCATCACATGGTGTGTGATGATATTGATTGTGATATTTGACCCATGACTCGATGTGGTAAGGGAGTGTTAGATCTTGGCCCGGTATGTAAAGGGTTGGTTACTTGGTTTTGGATAGGCTCATTTTTAGGGTATTTCAATTTCATAACTACATGTATGCTTTGTGAAGTGATAATACCATGTGAATAATATCAATTTCCATGCTGTGGATGCTTTTGAAATGTGAAAGGTGAAATTACTAATATAATTGGTTTTTTTGCAATGTGATATTCCATGATTTAATTTAAGTAAAATTTTCTTATGGCATGAGATTTGGGCCTTGATATTATATAATCAGGCATGTACTATGGTTGAGGTGATTTTCATCACTATAATTGGGCTACTAAGTTGTTTGGTTGAGTAAACATTGGTTGTCAGTAGGGGTATTGCCTGAAGTACTTTTGATACATGGCTTTGTTGAGTGCACGTAAAGTGGCTATAAGGACGGGACACTATGGGAATGGTTGCATAGGGGGACAGTAAAGTTAGTTTTTATATGATGTCTTTTACTGATTTTCCTATCAACATTGAATATATTGGCTGTTTGAAAATTTACGGAATTTAGCAGGTTCCTCCTATTAAAATCTATGGACCATTAGGTGGGTGATGGTACCGAGATGCAGGAGCACGATTAGGTTTAAAAACATAAGGCACATGCAGAGCATCAGCCACAGGTGCAGACTCAAGGACTTGACCAGGTTCAGGATCTAGTGTAGGCTGAGAAATAGCCGGGTTTGGCAGTATTCGGGCTATGTCTTGACGATCAGCACTGATCTAGTTTGGTACATGTATTAAAAGGGATTGATAGAGGCATGTTGGGTACATATCCCTCTATGGAATATTTGATGTGGGAGTTCTACTCACAAAACCTGCCATTTTTTTAGGGTGAGGGTGGTCCACAAGCGACTGAAAAATGGATAGAGCGCATGTCGATGATCTTCGAGTCGATCGAGATGCCTCTAGGGTAGAGGGTAAAGTTGGTGACGTACTTGCTAAGAGGACCAGTGAAGCATTGGTGGGATGTGTAGGTTCAGGATCACAGACATGAAGGTCTGGCAAGGAAGGACTTTGAGGACAGGTTTTTCAAGAACTTTTCCTCAGAGATGTGGAGGGAGGAGAGAGATTGAGAGTTCTTGAGCCTCTAGCAAGGTGACATGTCCATCATGGACTATGTAGCTACCTTCATTGAGCTATATCACTTTTCACCAGGTATGGTAAGTGACAAAATATCATGGGTTAGTTGCTTCAAAGATGGACTACAACACACTATTAATGTGAGGTAAACATCTTCAGGTTTTCCTCATTCTCATAGGTGGTGAATCATGCGCTCATAGTTGATGGAAACATGAAATACATGCCCCGTTTGAGATGGTGAGCATCTTTAGGTGATGGTTTAGATAATATGAAGAGAGGTAGGGATGTGTTATAATAGGACAGTCAGGTAAAGGACTTAACTAGAACACCTAATGGAAGTTCATCAATGGTTTTCATTTAGTGTGGGAAGCCAGGGCATGTTCAGACTCAGTGTGATAGGCCTCCAACAGAGTGCCGAGAATGTGGACAGGTTGTACATATGGATAGGTTCTGCTAGAATCCTTCTCAGACAGCTAGCAGGCAGAGACCAGGACAGATGGTGGCGTCTAGGGTCGATTCAGGATCATTACTAAGTGAAGGAAGTTGATTTTCAGTCACAGAAAAAGGATGTGGTAGAGAGGGTGGGACCCGACAGTGGGGTTATTGGATAGTGACTAGAGTAGCAACGTAGGGAGGATAGGCTTCAAGAATCCATATGTCCGGCTAGGTGCATGCCGTGGAGCTACTAGAGGCTGACCAGGCTAGTGAGCTGAAGATGGGTAGTGGTACGCCATGGGTGTGCCCATGATTTTCTTGTCTTCTTTTTGGTATGGACTATTTTAGAAATTCGTGTCTAGAGTGCATGAGGTTCACATGATATACGTGGACTGAGCGGATGATGTTCAGTGGGATTGGAACCATTTTAGGTGCATGATATATATATATATGAGATGTGTGGCAGTAGTAGCATTGAGGATGCGGGTTACATGAGTTGCCGTGGGAATTGGGGAATTGAGGATGTGGGTTACTTGAGGTTCAAGTCACCAGGTTTTATTTTTAGTATCCATGGGATGCAGGACCTCATTGAGGCGGACACTAATATGGTGTGGGATGTGATTGGGTGTTAGAAGAGACACATGAGCACTTAATGAGGTGTAGGGGTGAAAATGTGTCGCGGAAGGACCACGAGTCCAGGAAATAGGTTTGAGGAATTATGATGGATATTAGTTTTGGGCCAGATTTGTTCTATAATCCTCCTTCACCACCCTTGGAAGGGAAATTCAGGGAGTAATTTCATTATGGGGGGATGTTTTTAAGAACTCAGCTCTTCCTTCGAGGTACAATTATTTATTTTCCTTTTATTTTTAAAGTTGTTTTGAGAAAAAGTGGGTAAACTGGGATGTTATATAAATTTCTAGGTTACATGTCCTGTACTACATAGTACACACCCTATGTATGTTAGGAGTGTCTAGACTATGTGCTGACTAAGTATATTCCATGTGCTAACCATGTAAAAATAATCCATTACACAACATCTAGTGTTCCAAAACATGTCATGTATTTTTCATTTTCTGTACCAGATAAGTCATAACTATGTGTTGACCCATGTGACGTGTCTACGCCGTGTGATGACCTGGAAACCCATGTAAGTCATAGTACAAAAATGCTTCTACAAGATGTCTAGTATTTAATACACGTTGTGTACTTTTATTTTTATTCATTTTAATGGGAGAGCGTCACGTCTCGTTTTTGAAAATATATTCTTCTTCCCCATTTTAGGAAAGTGACACTCTGAGAGGCTGAGAACACTTCATACCTAGATTCTACATCCAACATCTATTCTTCAATCCATCTATAGCTGCAAGATCGCATCAGGAAGGCTAAACACACACACCCTATTCTGTTCTTGTTCTTTTGTCTCACACTCCGCAGTTTCCTTCCATGTACAATTTCTGAGATTTGACAGAAACATTGATTTATGTTGATCAACTTTAAATTAGAGCTCCATATCAGAAGTTCCTACGTCTATGAGTTTGAGATAGGTGGCGCATACCCAGTTTTTTATTTTGGTGGTCATTTGGGGGTTGCAGATTTTTAGTGCAAAGTCGGGTATTTAGATAGACCCATGTTTCTTTATATTGAATTGACTGTATTCTTTATGGGATGATGTTGGTAATTCACTTACCATGTTATGCATGATCGAGGATGTGTTAGAGGTCATTGGTCATTTGGGTCATTTTTTCCAGGATGCCAACATGGTAATAATTGAATAGTTTGGATGAAACTGTTGACTTAAACTGTTTATACATGATTAAGTTTATTTGAGGCTTTTAAGACCATATTGATGGTATGGGATAACACATGGCTTGTTCCATTCAACTTCTTAAATTTTTTTCCATGTTGAAGTGATTATGTTTGATTGTATATATGTGATTCTTGATATTGCATATGTTGGAGACTTTGGCTTGTGTTGGAGATGACCCATATATTCTTAAGTGATGTTGATCATAGTTTGGGATTTTATTAGATTATTTGGGTTGTTTGACAACGATATTTGGTGTCGTGGACTTCAGATTGTGGAGTGTGACTATTTGGTTGGGCATAGACTGTGTTACTTGGATGGCAAGGCCATCAGATTCTAAGTGACATGGTCATAGGGGAAAGATGTAACAGAGAAGTTGTGGCTTGGGATATATATTTTGTAATTTCCTATCACCAATTATTTGGGTAGTGTGCACATAAATGACTCCGTGATAATGTGGTTTTGACTGTTCATGTGGGTAGAGGCCCCTATAGTTCTGGTTAGGTGAATATGGTTTGGATGTGCTTACTGTGGATGCCATATGGAAGGTAAGGAGCCTTCAGACTATTTGGGCATGCCTATGAGACATCGGTACATGAGACACGAGGTGTCAGGAGAGACATGGATCTAGGTTACTACTTCTTGGGTGTGCCTACAGGATGTTGGTACTTCAGACATGAGTTTTCAGGAGGCACATGTTGTTGGGTTAATATTGCTAGGGCGTCCCTTCAGGACATCAGTACTTGAGACACGTGGTGCCAGGAGGAACATGGTGACAAGATACATGACTGAGATTCAGGCATTGACCGAAGAATATGATACTCAATGGTGGCTACTGACCACCAGGGGAGGTTTTTTTTACTTTGTGAATTGTGCTGTTTACTTTTCTTATGGATGTATTCCTTCATAAAAACTTATACTAGGTATGAACTATTGGGTGGTATCCTACTTAGATTAATATCCCATTCTACATGGGACCTTTGAGATGTATGTAGAATTTATGGATTTATGTACTGGAAGGAGATCATCTTTAGGAGCATGATCATATTAGCTCTTGGATGAAGATTTGGCATGGACCCCGAGGACATTCCAAGCTGGAGTTTAATTGTTTTTATTTCCTTCTTGTATCAACATGATTATATTATTTTGTAGATACTATAGTTTAGCCATATGCACCATTGTTTTGGACATATATGACATGTTTAGATGCATGACTTGTTTTTTGGTAGTAGTTGTAAGATTTACATAACATACTATATTATTTATCATTCATTGATCTTGTTATATATTTTATTCACTATTTTCCTACTATTAGATATGCTTCAACTATGGGGGTCTGGTTTGAGTTTGGGTATTCTTTATTACTCCTGAATGTTATGTTATTATTCTTGGACTAGTAGCCTATTTTCCTCTAAGAAGGTATAGCCTACCCACTATACCTTTTTACACCCTTGATGCTAGTCGCCTTTGGCATTTGGGGAGGAGAACCTAAAGTAGTAACATGTGACCCATTTATCACTATTCAGGTGGCTGTTTGGGTCCGATATGCAACATGGAGTGTGTTTTCTTGACTTCTAGTGAGTGAAAATTGTTTTGAACTTAAATGCCAATTTTAAACTAATAATGGACGCTTTGAGTGATAATGGAAACACAATGTATCATATTATGGTACGGCAGATTCCTAAAAATCATAAATTACATATAGATCATTTTCCAAAAACTTCAAATTAATATGAACATGTTTTCATGGATTTTAGAATGTCACTTTTCCTTTTTACTATTTTTAATGTCAATTTTAAATAAAAAGACACAATAGGAGTCAGACCTGTCACAATGTGTGTCATAGTGAGAAAAAATTGATTTCTACACATCAAAAATTAATTTTGAATCATTTTCATAATGTATCAAAACAATAGGAATGTGTTTTATCATTTTTGAGTATATCACATGTGTTTTTTTTACTAAAATGTCATTTTTAAATGAAAACTCACACTTTAGGTTATATAGGTCAAATCGTGTGTTGATTTGATGTGAGAATGATTCCAACACATCAAAAATGACTTAAATATCATTTTACTATATTATAAAGAAAATTTGATCTTTTTTACTCAATTTATAGTGATCAACACACATTTTTATGTGTTAATTTTAAACTAATAACAAACACAATGATTCATAATAGGCATAGAATTCTACACATCGAGGTGACACTAATTCCAACATATCACAAATGACTGGATAATTTTACTAATGTTTCAAAATAATATGAATGCATTTTCTTGGTTTTGACTATGTCACTATTAGGACCCAAAATCCAAACGGAGAAGGAGAATACGAAAGTCCCCGAAGCAGCCTCACGAAGCCCTTTCATGGAGATCCAGGGCCCCTCTTCCACCTTGAAGCTAGGAGGCAAGATGCTTTGTGAGCCCCTTCGATGTTTGTGAGCCCACTGTGAATCCAAGAGGTGGGATGCTCCACGAGGCCCCTTTGGTATTTGTGAGCCCGCCACAAATCCAGGAGGTGGGATGATCCACCTGAACACTTTGACATTCACGAGCCCACCGCAGAGTGGAATCCAACTTCATGCAGGGCGAGCTCCACTTCGCGGGGCCTCTTGCCTATAAATACTAGCTTCTACCCAAGCCCAAAGGATGGATCACCCAAACATTCCCCTTCTCATCTCTCAAATCCTAAAGCAATTTTTTCTATGTGAACCAGGAGTTTCTTGAGGTTATTTTTCTCTGAAATGTGCCACCCCTTTGCCTTGTTTTCACCCCCTCTTTCGAGAGGGATGCCTTTTGCGAAGCCCACGAGTCTTCGAGAAGGAAGGAGATCCTCATGGGGACTCGGGTCATCATGGAGAATTTATACTTCGTGAAGCACCCCCCCATGCACATGTGACTCAAATGCTACGGCCAAGTTACTATGCCTTGTGAAGCACATTTCTTCACCTGAAAATTCATTGTAAGGCACCCATGATTTTTGTGGATTTGATTCGCGAATTCCCTTCCACTTCGCGAAGCACCTCTTGTATGCACCTATTCCCTATGCCTAGGCTAGGAAACTTCAATTCACGAATCCCACACCTTCATGAAGCCCTTCCCTTTCATGGAGCACCAGAGATCTACGAGGACTCTACTCATAAACCCATTTTCTCTGTAAATCCCTCTCTTGTGCAACATCCTATGTTTGCACGAAGCAATTTCAATGTACCTTGGACAATACTGCTTGTTGCATTGCTTAACATCACGCTACTTCGCATAGGCACACAAACGGCTATTTGTTCTTCGCATATCCACGATAACATGAACCCCCCAATAGTTCTCTCCATGATACCCCCTTGACAAGGAGTTCTAGTGCATTCCATTCACCAATGTGTAGAGGGTACCAGTTATGTAAGTCTTAGTGGTGTGGAGTGAACCCACCTCATCCAAGCTGCTAGATGTTATACTTCCAAGCATCATCATCCTCAGCACATGACATTAAACTGTGACATCCCCCCGTGCATCCTACACAGGGAAGGGGAATCCACCCTGGTTTAAGCCCCTAGATTTTCTTGCAGGAGGTAGCACCGATGCTCCTCCTTTATTTTCTAGTGCCCCAGGCCTGCAAAGGGTGTGATGGGGAACAATGCTCCTCCTCTCTTCTGTGTTGAATCCCTATCCCATTGATCTTTTTTCCTACCGAGCCTCCATCCTGGAGTATGTCCCAAACTCTTTGGGAATCTAACCATGAATTATCCCATGATTACTCTTTAGAATGCGATCATGTGTAGTCCCCACTTCACCTCTCATGGATGCACCTTTCGTGACGTGATTTCCAGGTCTCTTTTGCCTCTTATTTCTCACAACAAGCATGACTCATGAGGGATTTGAGAAAACACCAACCATGACATCCTCCCCGGGAAACCTAGAGTGTAGCCCCATGAAACCTAAACTGTAAAGACCTATAAATTTAAAGAAATTATTTTTCTCAAATTATTTGGGATTTTATGAGTACGCATTTTCTGACGGCACTTCATTCCGAGGCACGGAGTGCCCAGAATCAATTTCCGATGTTTAGCTCTGTTACGTTCTGTGAACGAACGAGCAGGTTTTTCTATCTTCTAAATCGGTGCTTTGAATTGAAATCTGGGGGCACCGATGAAATTGAAGCCCAGGTTTTTGCTTAAGAGGACCTTTCATGAAGGTGCGTTTTCTCAGGAGAAGTAGTTAAAAATTGAGGATTAAATGTGAAGTAAATAAAATTGTGGTAAAATTTCATTTTCTTTATCAATGAGGCTTTATCCTAATTGTGGGAGTTGGGGTGGGACCCACTGGTTCCTAACTACTCTTGTTAGGTTATTTTTAAGGTGGGGCCCATACGAGCCACACTACTTCACATTCCTTCAACTCCTCTAAACCCCCCTCTTTATGTTGGTATCCTTTAATTGTGTAACTCTCACCTCTCTCCTCTTTAATCATGCCAACACATTTAATCAATTAAGTGAGTTTTGTGTTTGAATTTTAAAAATTGAAATTCATGGAATGATGTAATAAAATAAGATAAGTATTATTTTTTGGGGGTTATTTGTTGTGTGGGGATATTGGAGAGAGAGAGCTCTTTTCTCTTGGGGAGAACTTCATCCTCCTGTGAAGAACCTCATCTCTTCAACAAAGAATGACTCAACGACTCCAGTTTCTCCATCCCCTTCCTCCTCCGGGACAAGGAATGAGACACCGATGAGGGAGTTATCCAACGATGCACAACTATCTTCTTCTCTCCGTGATAAAATAGAAGTCAATGTCTCCTCGTACGCTCTCCGTTGACGTCTATTAAACCTCACCCCACGACGCCATATTTTTGCGGCGCTTGACAACCGCGAATTACTTTGCAAGGTAGGGGTTATCATCATCGATGTTTAATTTATCATTATTCATTGGTTAAATTTGGATAATTGTTACCAATGTAACGGGAGTAGATCGGACCGCACAAACATGGCCGATCTCTCCTGCCCTTTTTCTTATTGAACATTGTTGGCGAGTTGTGGCGAAGACGGCGCAGTACCGTTGCACCGCGTTGGAATGAGGAGAATCGCGGCCGGAGCGAGCCATGGTGGTGGTGCGTGGTGCCATCACATCGTGATGGAGTAACTGAGAGAGACCGTGGTCGGAGTGGGCCACTGTGGAGGGGCGCAGTTCCATCGCACCGCCCCGGCCGAAGAAGAGCCGCGGCGGTCCAGCAGCGGTTGCCGGACAACCGGCCGCCTGAACTCCGGAGGCTGGACCTCGAAGAGTCCCACAGAAGCCCAACTAGCCAGACCAAATGGCCGGCCATTTTTCCATATAAACCGGGGTTTGAAACCCCCGACCAGTGCAAAAGAATGACCTTGTAGTGTCCAGCATTATTGAAACAGCCCCCCCCCACCCCTTCGCACGCCGCTCGGCTGCGAGCCGAGCCGCGGTCCGGGTTGCGCCTAGGTGGGAAAGGTCATGCCAGCCAGGCCGTGTCGCATCCAAATGGGCTAGACCCAGACCCGGGTTGTGTCAACCCAGGGGGTATCGGTCCGGGTAGGACCGGGCCCGAACCCCCTATTTTCGGGCAAGTTTGTTCAAAAGCCCATAACTTTGACTACGGACCTCCAATCGATGCACCATCAGTTGAGTTGGGAACCTTGGATTGAGGAGGTCATTTAGGTATATTATTCTCAAGCATTCAGTAATGTTTTTTTATGTACGGGTTGGTTCGAACCTGAAACCAACCGGGCCCTTGGAGCGGAAACACCTATAACATAACGAGCAGACATATGAATAATATTCCACCAATCACGTTGAATACCAATTAATGAGATATTTCTTTTGGATTAATTCAATCGAGGTTTGGACACAGCTCGAGTATGGCCGGGTTGGTTTTAACCTAAAAACCAATCAGGCCCGCGGGACGAAAAATCCAATAACTCTCTGACTGGGCGTCCGATTGATGCACCGTCTGTCGTTGTGAGTTCCTATTGACGAGATGGAACTTTTTGATACATCAAATCTAGAATTTGTGATATTTGATGTATCGAACCCTTGGCTCATGGAGCAGACCCTCCTGGAAACGAGCGTACTGTGTGCAGGAACCCTAGAGCTAGTTGCGACAACAGAGACGATGGTGACTCTACTTGGATCTTGCGTGGGTTCGGTAGCGAGGATGACTATACATGGATCCAAAAAGGGTTCAGAAACGATGATGGCTATACTTGGATCCTACGTGGGTTCGGCAGTGATGGCGACTGTACTTGGATCATACGTGGGTTCGAACGTGATGGTTACTGTACATGGATCCTACGTGGGTTTGATAGCGACAAATTCTGTACTTAGATCCTACATGGGTTCGGCAGAGGAGATGATTCAGAGACTACATCTCATCATCTCCATCCCTCTTCGTGAGCAGTATACCTGTGTGAGCTGAGTCTTGACTTTCAATCATTATCTTCGATTTGATTGACTTGCTATCCTGTGTGGATTGGGTTGTACTTTCCTATGTGGATTGTGATGTACTTTCCTATGGGGACTGGATTGAACATGGGCTCGTGAGTTGGAGAAGAACTGGAATTGATGACTTTGGTATATGTAAGGGATTATACCTAAGTAGAGTTGGTTGATACTTTGTGATTTCATCTTTCCTTTGCGGTTTATCTTTCATGGATTCTGGGAGACCTTTGGGAGTCTCGGGGTCCCTATTGAGTATCGTATACTCACCCCTGCATGGTCTATGCCCACACTATGTTGTGTTGGTTGTAGATGATGGACAACGTTGATCTTGGTTGAGGCTTGTGGAGTGGGACAGTACTTGGAGGTGGACTATCAGGCGGGACATACACGAAGTGGACTGCCAGACTCGAGGAGCCGACGAGACTATCTTTACTCACCCTTCAGGTGGGAGTTCCGAAGGATGTCTTGGTGGTTGCTTCTCTACTTTTCAGTTGTTGTCCTTTCTTTTCTCAGTTGTAATGTACTTTCAGATGGGTTTGTATACTGGCCCATTTAATTTCCAGTACTTACTTTTGTACTCGGTTTACATAGTTTTTACTAAAGCTTGTGTAGTCTTTGGTGTTTTTTTCTTGCATAAAGGAAATTCCTTCCCCTTTTTTCGGGATTTATGCCTTTGGTGCTATTAGCCAGCCTCTTGCCTAATAAAGTAGGGATTGGGGTAGTCACGACCTAGGCCCTAAGGACTGGCCGTGACAAATTATAATTAGAGGATTCGGTTCTACCACAGAACTCAGGACTCTGAAAATTTCTTCTATGTGAAGAAATAGTGTTAAGTGTAATGAGGGTGGTTATCAGCCCAGGGAGTCTTGTGTTGGTGCGGCGGACGATGTATCCATACACCAGGACCCTGAATTCTGATTTCCGACTCAATTCATGGAAGCATTGATTTCATGTGTGTTTCAAAAGTTTTCTTTGTGATTACATTGTATCAGCACACCAGGCATACTGTATTGACCATGGAGCACCTGTTTCTTTTCCAGATGGCCCCCTCGATAGGAGCCATCTAGGTTTCTAAGAATTGAGTGAGATAGAATCCCACCGTGTGACGGGGCCTTCGTTCAGGTCCCCACTACAGCGGAGGCACCGGCGGTACCACTACCCACTGAGCCACAGATGCCACCAGCCTCAGCAGTTGAGAGTGCACGTCACCTGAGTGCACTACATGAGTTTCAACGTCAGAGGCCACCCAGGTTCCGCAGAGAGATGGACCCTCAGGAAGCTGAGGATTGGCTGGAGGCTGTTGTCCATGTTTTCAGATTAGAAGGGACACCAGATGACCTCATGGTGATCCTTGCGGTGAGTCTCCTACACGCAACAGTAGGTAGATGGTGGAGCATGATGTTCCAGGTGCACGATGAGGCATCTCTTCTTTGGTTGGACTTCTAGAGGATTTTTCACTCAGAGTTCGTTCCAGCAACCCTCTGTGTGGTGCGCATTCAGGAGTTGCTATAGTTGTGGCAGGGCAACATGATAGTAGCCCAGTACTCGGTGAGGTTTACCAATCTCTCGCGCTACTCCAAGGACATGGTACGGGACCCATTCATCCTGGCCCAGACCCTTGAGCAGGGACTGAGGCATGAGATCTGGGCATCGATGATCTCCCTCATCATTCCGACGTAGGGAGGAGTACTAGAGTGATCCCTTCTTGTGGAGATATTTCTTGCTGAGCCTACACCTTCAGTGAAACCTACCATAGGGCAGCATGTAGTGGAGTCTTTTTGCAGCCGGTAGTAGACAGATGTCACAGAGGTCCAAGCAGACCAGACCATCGGGCGGGCGACCTCAATATATTGGTTCGGAGGTACGAGGAACACAATGTAGAGCCATTCATTCGAGAGGAAGATAGTGCTATGCATGCGGCGGGCAGGGCCACATGTCTAGTGACTACCCGACCCAGCATGTAGAGGAGAAACATACGGTTGAGGGACCACCAAGGCAGAGGTAGAGGTTCAACCGTGGTAGTCCGCATGGAGCATACAGACGAGGTAGAGGAGTTGGTCGAGTAGCGGGTGGTGGGCGATGCTTTGAGGCTCTACCACCACCACCACCAGGAGGTCCACCCCGACCACAGGGAGATGGCGGGCAGAGGCATACTCATCTTCAGGTAGTGGAGGCATACGACCATAGAGCACCTGAGATGATTCAAGGTACTATCTGTGTCTACTCCACCCTTTCTGCAGTTCATAAAGACACAGGACTGAGTCATTCTTTCATTTCTGCTGCCCTTTTTCGGAGCTCTGAGATTATGACGGAGCCGTTGGCTCGATCCTTACTGCTAGAGACTCCTATGGGAGTGGACTCAATGATTACACACTGGTTCCGGTAGTGTGAGCTTACTATAGGAGGTGAATTCTTCGGCTAGGATCTTCTTGTAGCGGTGTTGAGGCCTTACGACGTCATCTTGGGCATGGATTGGTTATCTACGGTCAATGCTCAGATCAACAGTATTAGGCGCAAGGTGTGGTGTGTCCACAATGATGGGTGCAGGTTCACCTTCACCAGCAAGATGGGAGCCTTTGCAGTGCAGGCTAGACTCACACAGAGGAGATGATAACCGATCACTCATCAGTTGGCTAGTATCATCCTAGGAGCAGTTGAAGTGTGGAGTCCGAGTTTTCTTATTTTGGTGGATCAGTATGCAGACATTTTTCTTGATGACATTCTAGGACTACCTCCTCACATAGAGGTAGACTTATATATTGACCTATACTTAGGGATAGTCTCGATATCTACTCCCACATATCAGATGTCTCCTGCTGAGCTTTGTGAGCTATGGGTACAGCTGGAAGACTTATAGGGAAAGGGATTAATCCGAACAAATGATTCACCCTGGGCTTCCCCAATTTTGTTCGCCAAGAAGGAGGACGGGAGCTTGCGACTGTGTGTTGAATTCTATCTCCTGAATCATGTGTCTGGGAAGAACATGTATCCACTTTCGAGGATTGACGACCTCTTTGATCAGCTCAATGGAGCACGATGGCTTTTAAAGATAGACCTCCGGTCAGGCTATCATCAGCTCAGAGTTCGAGACGTGGATGTGCAGAAGACGACCTTCAGGTGTCGGTATGGCCACTATGAGTTCTTGGTTATGCATTCTGGATTAACCAATGCTCTATTAGTGTTCATGAGTCTCATTAACAGGATCTTCCAGCCATACCTCAATCGATTTTTTGTAGTCTTCATTGATGACAAATTGATTTACTCGACTACTGAGGAGGAGCATGCCTACCACTTGAGGGTTGTGCTGGACACACTCCGAGAGCACCAGCTTTATTGTAAGCTCTGGAAATTTTAGTTCTAGATTCAAGAGGTTCACTTCTTAGGACACTTCATCTCTGATGTTGGATTTGTAGTGGAAACTGCGAATATTAAGGCGGTGCTAGCTTGGGAGCCACCCAGGAGCGTGACAGAGGTGGAGAGTTTCCTAGGTTTGGCTGGATATTATCAAAGATTTGTGCCAGACTTCTCCAGAGTTATAGAACCACTTTCAGCTTTGACAAAGAAGGGTAAACACTTTGTGTGTTTAGATAGATATTAGCAGAGTTTCCAAGAGATGAGACAAAGATTGACCAGTACACCCATCTTGAGGCTACCAGAGGAGGGAGTAGGGACTTACTTTATTGCGATACATCAGGGACCCAACATGGATGTGTCCTGATGCCGGAGTAGGTAGTGATCACCTATGGTTCATGATTATCGAGGCATCATGAGCTGAACTACGCTACCCATGACCTGGAGTTTGCAACGGTGGTCTTTGACATGAAGATGTGGTGGCACTATCTGATGGGTGAGCCCTTTACAGTCTATTCTAACCACCAGAGTCTTAGGTACATCTTATTGTAGAAGGATATGAACTTGAGATAGTGGTGATGGCTCAAGTTCCTCCATGACTATGACTTTGAGATAGTATATACTCATGGGAAGTGGAACATAGTATCTAATGCTCTCAGAAGGAGGTCGGGAATCCAGCTACTTGGAGAGGCGACGAAGCAGCTAGCCGCATTGCAGATATACATCATGGATAGAGATGGGGAAGCCTTTCTACAATTACTCATAGTCACTCCTCTACTACATTAGTGAATCAGAAAGGCACAACGTGAGGACATTGACTGTGAGACGTGACATGCACAGATATCCTCAGGATAGGTACCTGATGGATTCTCTGTAGGAGGAGAGCATGTCGTCTTTTTCATAGGACGTACCATGGTACCAGTTGCATTATGGGAGGAGGTGCTGAGAGAGTTGCACACTTCCCCTCCAGCAGTACATCCTGGAGTGGAGAAGATGTACCAGGATATCAGATGATAACACTAGTGGCCGGGTATGAATAAGGTCGTGGAAGAGTTCGTTTCATGATGTCTCACCTGCCAGCAGGTGAAGGCGGAGCACCAGGTACCAGTAGGCTTGGTAGAACCCTTAGAGGTCCCGGAGTGGAAGTAGGATGGGATATATATGGATTTCATGACAGGGCTTCCACATACATCCAGAGGACATGACCCCATCTGGGTGATCGTAGACCGACTCACCAAGTCTGCCCACTTCTTACCCCTTAGAGAGAAGGGCTCAGTGGAGAGCTTGGGACGCCTCTATGTTCAGGAGATTGTACAGCTTCATGGTGTACCATCATCTATCATCTGCTATCGAGTCACTCAATTTACTTCCTTGCATTGGAAAGGGTTGTAAGAGGGATTTGGGACACAGCTACGACTGAGCATAGCCTTTCACCCTCAGACGGATGGCCAGACGGAGAGGACTATTTAGACTCTCGAGGACATGCTCTGTGCATGTGTCCTTGACTTTGGTCACAACTGTGAGGATCACTTACCCATGGTGGAGTTTGCGTACAACAACAGTTACCACTCCACCATCGAGATGGTACCATAAGAGGCATTGTTCGACTGACCTTGTAGATCACCTCAATTCTAGACAGACCTTGGGGAGTCAGCACTTATAGGACCAGAGATGGTCAATGTAATGACGGAGAAGGTACAGATCATCCAAGAGCATATGAAGACTGCTCAAAGCTGACAGAAGTCCTATGCTGACAGGAGACAGAGACCACTAGAGTTCGAGGATGGTGACCACGTTTTCATACGAGTCTCTCCTCGATGTGGATTACAGAGTTTTTCTGGGGCGGAAAGTTATCTCCATGCTTCATTGGACCATTCCAGGTTTTCAGCAGGATATACAAGGTGGCTTATTTCCTGGCTCTTCCACCTCAGTTGCACTGGGTGCACGATATCTTCCACTTATCTCAGCTGAGTAGATACGTGCATGACCCGACACATATCATTGATCAAGGAGAGCTAGACATTGATGACGGGGAGACTATTGCAGAGGTCTTGGTAGAGATCAAGGATCGACAGGAGCGGGTCCTATGTGGATTGTCAATTCCTCTAGTGCGCATCAGGTGGCAGCACGTGAACCTCTAGGAGAGTACATGGGAGTGGGAGGCTCAGATGCGTGCTCCGTACCCTTATTTGTTTCCCTAGTTTGTGATGTATCTTTACTGGGAAGTAAATCCCTAAGGTGGGAGTATTGTAAAGACCCATAAATTTCAAGAAAAGTTTTTCTAAAATTCATTGGGATTTTACGAGTACGCAGTTTCTGACGACACCTGATTCTGAGGCCCGGAGCACCCAGAATCAATTTCTGAATTTTATCTCACGTACGTTCAGTGAACGAAAGAGCGAGTGTTTCTATATTTTGAACCATTGCTTGGAATTGAAATCTGAGGGCACTGATGGAACCACCGCACCAGTTTTTGCTTAAGAGGACCTTTCCCGAAGGTGCGTTTTCTTGGGAATATTTGGTAAAAATTGAGGATTAAATGTCAAGTAAATAAAATTTTCGTACAATTTCATGTTCATTATCTAAGAGGTTTAATCCTAAGTGTGGGAGATGGGGTGGGACCCAATGGTTCCTAACTACTCTTGTTAGGATACTTTTGAGGTGGGACCCACATCATCCCCACCCCTTCACATTCCTTTAACTCATCTAATCCCCCCTCTTTATGTTGGTATCCTTTAATTGTGTAACTCTCCCCTCTGTCCTCTTTAATCATGACAACACATTAAATCAATTAAGTGAGTTATGTGTTTGAATTTTAAAAATTGAAATGCAAGGCTTGATGTAATAAAATAAGATAAGTCTTATTTTATTTTGGGGGATAGTTATTGTGTGAGGATATTGGAGAGAGAAAACTCTTTTCTCTTGGGAAGAACATCATCCTCCCATGAAGAGCTTCAATCCTCATGCGAGGAATGATATCTCTTCAATGAAGAATGACTCAGCGACTCTGGTTTCTCCATACCCTTCCTCCTATGCAAAAATAAAAGAGACATTGATGTGGGATTTCTCGAACGACGTGCAACCATCTTATTCTCTCCATGATAAAATAGAAGACGATGTCTCCCTGGACACTCTTCGTCGACGTATATGGAACCTCATCATGTGATGCCATTTTTTTACGACACTTGACAACCGTGAATTACTTTGCGAGGTAGGGGTTATCTCCATCCATGTTTAATTCATTGTTCTTCGTTTGTTAAATTTGGCCGATTATTACCAACTTAACAGGAGGAGATCAGACCGCAAAAACACGACCGATTTCTCCTCCCCGTTTTCTTCATGAACATTGTTGGCGAGATGTAGCGAAGATGGTGCGGTACTATTTCAACACGAGGGAACGAGGAGAACCGCGGCCGGAGCGGGCCTCAGGGGTGGTGCGCGGTGCCGTCGCGTCATGCCGGAGAATCCCAGATAGACCGTGGCCAGAGCGGGTTGTGGCAGAGGGGTGCGATGCCATCATGCCACACCGGCCGAAGAAGAGCCGCAAACTTAGGCCGCGGTGGTCCAGAAGGGGTGGACGGACAACCGGCAACCAGAGCTTCAGAGGCGGGACCCCGAAGAGTCCCGCGACAGCCCAACCGGCCGGCCTTAATGGCCGGCCATTTTTCTGGATAAACCGGGGGTTGAAACCCCCAACCAGTGCAAAAGGTAGACCACATAGTGTTCGCCATTACGGAAACAGGGGACGGTGCCCCCCACCCACTCGCACCCCGCTCGGACGTGAGCCAAGCCGCAGCCGGCCTCAGAGTCAGGCCGCAGGCCGCACCCTACCACGGGCCGGGCTGGGCAGCAGCAAAATGGGCTGGAACTGGACCCAGGTTGGGTCTACCTAGTTTAAGCCAACCCAGGGGGTATCGGGCCGGGTCGGACTGGGCCCGAACCACCTATTTTCATGAAGATTCGTTCAAACACCCATAAAATGGGCCACGAACCTCTGATCGATGAACCATTAGTTGTGTTGGGATCCATTGATCAGGATGGTCAATTTTTTTATATTACACTCAAGCATTCAATTATGTTTGTCTATGGCCGGGTTGGTTCGGACCCGAAACCAATCAGGCCCTTAGAGCAGAAACGCCAATAACTTAATGACCGGACATTCGAAAAACATGTTGTCAATCACGTTGAATTCCACTTAATGATACAGTTCTTTTGGATTAATTCACTCGAGGTTTGGACATAACTGGAGTATTGTTGGGTTGGTTTTAGCCTAAAAACCAACCTGGCCCCTAGGACGAAAAAACCAACAACTATTAGACGGGGCGTCCGATTGACGCACCGTCTGTCGCATTGAGTTCCTATTGACGAGACACAACTATTTGATAGATCAACTCTAGACATCGTTTTAGTTGATGTATTGACGCCTTGGCTCATGGAGCGGACCCTCCAGAAAATGAGCGTGCTTTGTGCGAGAACCCTAGAGCTGGCTACGACTGCGATGATGATGGAGACTGTACTTGGATCCTATGTGGGTTCGGCATTAAGGAAGATTGTAAATAGATCCTATATTGTTTCTGCAGTGATGAAGACTGTACTTGGATCCTAAATGGGTTTGGCAGTGATGACAACTGTAATTGGATCCTACGTGGGTTCAGCAGCGACAGTTACGGTACATGGATCCTACGTGGGTTCGATAGCGACAACTTTTGTACTTGGATCCAATGTGGGTTTGGTAGAGGAGATGATTCAGAGACTATATCTCATTATCTCCATCCCTCTTCATGAGTAGTATACCTATGTGAGATGAGTATTGAATTTCAATCACTATCATCGATATGATTGATTGTTTATCCTGTGTGGATTGGGTTGTGCTTTCCTGTGTCGATTGGGTTGTACTTTCTTGTGTGGACTGAGTTAAACATGGGCTCTGTCGTTGGAACAGAACTGGAATTGATGACTTAGGTATATGTATGGGCTTATACCTAAGTAGAGTTGGTTGATACTTCATGATTTTATCTTTCCTTTGTGGTTTATCCATCATGGATTCTAGGAGACCTTCTAGAGTATCGGGGTCCCTACTGAGTATCGTATAGTCACCCTTGAATGGGCTATGCCCGCACTACATTGTGTTGGTTGCAGACGACAGAAAATGCTTCTCGTGGTTAAGGCTTGTGGATTGGTTTTGTACTCGAAGGTGGACTATCAGGCGGGACGTACACGGAGTGGACGACCAGAATGGAGGAATCGACAAGACTATCTGTACTCACCATTCAGGTGGGTGTTCCAGAGGATGCCTTGGTGGTTTATGCTCTAATTTTCAGCTGTTGTACTTTATTTTCTATGTTTTACTGTACTTTCAGTTGGGTTTGTATACTGGCCCATTTACTTTCCATCACTTACTTTTGTACTCAGTTTACTTAGTGTTTACTTCAGCTTGTGTACTCTATGGTGTCTTTTTTCATGTATAAAGGCAATGCCTTACCTTTTTATTCAGGATTTATGCCTTTGGAGCTAGTCGCAATCCTCTGTCCAATGGAAGGCGTGCTTGGGGTAGTCACGGAATGGGCCCCGAGGATGGGTTGTGACATGAACTATGAGTTCATTGATCCCGGCCAGGGAAGGGCACGTAGGAAGCCTCCCTAAAGTTCAAGCCCAATGCCCTGGGCAGCCTAGTGTGTGAGCACCATGCAATCAGGACAACTAGGTCATTGATCCCTTCCAAGGCAAGGTACGTAGGAAGCCTCCCCAAGGTCCAAACCCAACATGCTGGGTAGCCTATAGTGTTATCCCCATTCCACATGAACTATGTGGTCTTCGATCCTTTCCAAGGAAGGGTACATAGGAAAACTCCATGTTGTTTAAGCCCACCACCCATTGGACCCCAGGTCCTCTGTCATGTCAGTTCACCGAACCTCATGAACTACAAATTATTTGATCCTTGCGAAGGCAAGGTATGTAAGAAGCCTCCACAAGGTTCAATCCCACCACCCATTCGTCGCTCTGACCCACTTCACATCGGTTCACAAACACCCTGGGAAGCCTACAGTGTAAGCCCCAGACTACCTGAACATCGTGGTATTTGATCCTCGCTAAGGCAAGGTACGTAGGAAGCCTCCAAGAGGTTCAACCCCTAGTCAATGGTAATACATTGCACAACAAACACCTTGGCATGCCCAGAGAGTATGTCTCATGCCACCAGAACTACGTGGTCTTAGATCCTTGATATGTCGGGATACGTAGGAAGCCTACCTGAGGTTCAAGCCCACCATCCACTGGTTGTCCCAACTATCTTCATATCAGTTCGTCCCCATCTAGTGGTAATTCGTTGGAACCTCAATTAGTCGTAACCTATTATGATCTTATTCAGCGGTAAGACATTGACATTCTTATCCAGCAATAAGCCATTGCGACCCCATTCAATGATATGTCATTGAAAACCCCAATTGGCAGTAAGCCATCATCATATGAACTACGTGGACAATGATTCCCTACCATGGGGATATGTATGAAGCCTCTTCAAGGCTCAAGCCCCAAACCATTGTCATCCTCATGGAAAATCTATCCCATTAACCATCCACTTCATACAATTGCTCCATCATCCATCTTGATTCTTATCTGGGCTGCCACATGCCGGTGAAATCATTCCATCTCATTCCCCATTCACCTAAATAGTGACAAGGAAGTCAACTATATGTTGGCCCCACATCTAGGGGTTGCACCCATCTGATCCACTCCAGTTAGTGTTCTAATCAATATAGTCCTTCTCCACTAGACGTTAAATTTGTGCCATGCAGGAAGATGAGGAAAACCACAGAAACATACCTATGACATATAATTCATCTCATTTGATGCGGTATGCCTCGGGCTTCCACGCCCTCGAGAAGCCCAATAATAAGGGGAAGAAACAAAGGCGTGCTAGTGTCCCTGTGCCTAGACACACCGGTGATGTCCAATAGGACAACTCCCCTAACTGAAGGTTGCTGCCCTGACCAGACCCTTTGGAATGTACTGATTGAAGATATGTAATTAACTGGTGTCCATGATGATATGGAACTAGGACGAGTTTCATGAACAATAACTTAAATCTATAAGGGAGACCCAAACTAGGTGACGAGTTCTGAGGAGGAATCCAAGAATGGAAGGACCGACTTCCCTCCGTCCCATTCCAATCAAGGAGAAAACATCCCTGAAAAAGGGGTGGATGCCCCCCACCATTGGAAAGCAGAATAAGGGGCAACAAAATGCGCTGTCGTCCTGCAAAATGAGTCGAACACGTGTGCCCCGACGGAATCGTTGGAAACAGAAATGGTGAATCTGGCTTGAATTTCTTCTCCTCAATAAAGATAGTAGTAGAATGCGAGGTGTCAATGGATTAGCGTGTCACCAGATCCAGTTGTTAGGAACTGGGCCCCGCCATGAAAATAGCAGGCCTGGTGTGAAACTCACAAGAATTTGGGGTAGTAGAACATTGTACATCCAGTTCTGTGACGTTGTCAGCGTGGATCCTTCTTACTGGTCATGAAAGACAGAATGGCACTAGGGCATTGGTCGGCAATTACCTTTTAATTTAGCACTGACATGTTAAACTCTCTGATCCTTAGGAATCATGTTGATGCAATAGGAACGTGATCACCTCCTGCCCACCGAAGTAGGGGTTGGGGCAGTACCAATGCGGCAATCCTGCGCAGCTCTGCCTCTTCCACAAAGACCTCTACACCTGTGGCCTTGGGGTGGTCACAAACCATCTCCCTATCTGAGGTAATCCAATGAAGGGTGATCAATGACCTCATGTGCCTTTCTAAGGAGGATGGTATAATCCAGACCCGGGATATGGCCCACCTACATCTAAAGGTGTCTGCGCCTCGTCACCAATGCCGCCCTCGAGGGCCGCATAGGGAGCTGCTACTCCCCATGCCGACATATAAAAATTTCAGGAGCATATCCCCGGAATGCTTTGATGACTCCCTACCTTACTCTGATGATATAGGGGATGTCTAGCCTAGCCCGGTTAGAGTTCCATTCAAGGGGCTCCCAGTGAGGGCTCCCACCCGGCCGTGTCAGTGCAGCTGCCCTATCTTGTTGGATGAGGAGCAGGTAATCCACATAAGCGCACCACCAGCCCCAGTTCATCCAACCTTATTCTAGCATCAGGTTCCAGGTTCGGAGGATGCCCACCAATGAGCGACAGCATCGATGACTACTATGGCCCGATCCACCACCAACGCATATCATCAGTTCCCCGTATACACTAAGAAAGGGAACTTATACGCCCGACCTGGATTAAGGCCCCAACTGCCCTATGGGAAGGCTGGGTCAAATCTCTTGGTTGTCGACACAAGAAGTGGCCACCACAAACTAAGCCGTAACGATGCCACCCAGTACGGAGGTCCTTCCCGTACCACTACCATAGAGAGTGTGGGCCTTCCCTGCTTCGAGGCTCGGTATGATGGTCCTACCTATGCCACCATTAATCATAATGAGGACCTTCCTCACGGTGGTGACACTCAGTATAGAAGCCTATCCCATGCCCATTACATTGGGTATGGGGTCATTCCACCTTCCCCAGCCCTCCGGTGTAGATACATTTCCCATCAGGTCTCTCTTTAACGTGGGTATCCTCCATGTGTCCTCTTAGCAGCTAGTGAAGGTCCTCCTCAACTTGGAAACCAAAGTGGTGAAGGCCAGCCTCACCTCACTAGCACCCATCCTGGAGGTCCTACTTGTATTCATCTAGACCATTACATGGAGCCTCCTCGTACTATGGTTAGTGGGGGAAATAAGCATGGAGGCCCTCCCCATGATCCTTCTAGTTCTAGTAGAGGTCTTTCTGGCTACAACGCTATCCATGGAGGTCCTCCCCATGTCCCCTATGACAATTTTTCTGATACTCCACACACCCATGATTACTCAGGTCGAAACCCTCTCTACCTCATCACCAGGGAAACCAAAGTACATTGTGTCAGAAATCATCCCTATCTTGAGGAGCCACCCAGGGGCTGGAAGGAGGGTCATTGCCACCATAAGAAGAATTCTGGGAAGGTACAGACAAAGATCAAACCAGTACACTTCTCAGACTCTGAAGCGGAGTAAGACTCTAAATGGGAACCCTCCTCTAACTCATCTGAGTCAAGGGATAGGGAAAGAATGAGGTGCATCAACCTAGTACTAGAGGAGTGTGAGTTCAATAGGATTCCCAACTCCCATCATAGGTATATCCAGGAGGATGAAAATCTGGAGACCCTGTAGGTTATGGTCGTGAAATCACCACTGTTGTCCCTAGAAGTGCTCTCTAACTCGACAATATATCACATAAACTATTCTAGGGGCCAATAGAAGGAGAGAAGCATCGCAGCCTATCGCTAGTAGCCCTCGACCCTGAGCCTAAAAACGTAGTACACAACACCTCTTATCGCGGCATAGCGGCCAGGTCTATACACTCTTCGGAGGACAGACCGAGTTTCAGTTTCCAGTTAGCCCACTCGCCATACTCTCCACTAGCTAGCCTACCATCCCAGTGGTCTGCCTCATTACTGCTCCCAGTTCTCAGCCACCCCCAGTTGACGAATGGGTCAATCAAGGGCCAGACCCTAAATCCGATCTAAATAGCTTATGGAACATCCTCGCATCAGACCACTTCCCCAAGTTGTTATGGCCCATGGATGTTCCGAATTTTCACGCGTCAGATTCCCTCATCCTAAAAAAGGTCGAATGTTTCCACCAAACCCTCTGGTCGAAGCAATTTCTCCTTTTTCATCAACGAGTGTTTTATCCCAGGAGCCAAGCACATCATGAAGTCATTGGTGAGCAATGTCGTCTAATCAATCTGGCTACGCTCCCTGTGGCCCAGTGCCCCAAGTCACCAGGCCGATGTAAGGTCCTCCAAGATAAATGTGTTAGGAGTTTGAAGATACTCTGTATGATCATGAATGAGGCTTCCCCCATGTGAAAATACGGAGCTAGGGGCAGTATGCTCTCATCCTCTTCATTCCTATCCAGCGGTAGCCCGACTTGCTAGGCAATATCGAGGACATGCCCCCATGGAGTTTCATGGTCAACATAGCCGATATAGTGGATGAGAGGGATGAGTTAGAGCTTCTTGATGGGGACTTACCCCTCGAGGGTGTGTCACCATTATTGGATCCATCGGGGAGGATTACTCAATAGTAGAGGAACCTTCTAGGTCTCCCTGTGCCTACCGAGGAATTACTACTCCACCAGAATTTCCTTAAGGATAAAGATCATGTCGGAGCTGCCAAGTACTCTGACCCATCCGCCTTAGTGTAGAACACTAAGGAAGACCCTGAGAAGGCCACATTTCACTAACAACTCACCGAGAAGAAGAATTTGGTCGATAAACTCTTCGCTGACTGTGTTGTAGAGCGACAACCAGACTTCGGTCTCCCTAGGATAGGGAAGCAGGGGCCGGAACAACTTCCCCTCAGCCAGCTGCCTCCAGGTGACCCTGACCATCCTATCCCCACAGATAAGGTTGAGGCTGGAACTTATAGCAATACAGCATGGTATGTCTCACCAAACCCTCCTGAATGATGCGACAATCCAAGGGACCCTGCTCGGGATCTCCTAGCCTCCTTGAGGGTCGTGCTGCCAACTGCTCCATGATCCGCTGGGATAGCTTACCGGGTTGAAGAACCTGCCAAAACACTCTTGGTTAGGGATCCCCTTCAAGGTAGGTACCCCTACCTAGATTATCCAATGGCTGTACTCATTGCCTGGCTAGAGGCATTGGAAACATGACAGGTGCCAATCCTGCCTGATGGAAAGCCATATTCAGCATGGGTGGATGATATGTTGGCACCTCCACATTTCGGGAATCCCACATTCTCCACCTTTAACGGGACGGGGGACTCACCTCAACACTTGTAACACTTCAACACAAGGTGTGGGCCCATGTTAGGGACTCCAGCAAAGCAGGAGGCTGCCAAGCTCCACTGTTTCGTTCAGAAATTGGAGGGGCCTACATTCGTCTGATACATCCAGCTTCCCATCAGATCTGTAACCAGTTATGAAGACCTTCATAGGATATTCGTCTACCAGTTTAGCCCCACCACATGGAAAATGAGTAGCGCTGAACTCTTCAACTGAAATAAAAGGCCTGATGAGCATGTCACAGACTTTATTGCTCAGTGGCAAAGGCTTACATATTCTCTTGACATTCCACTGACTCAAAAGGAGTTACTGATGATGTGTGTAGGAAATGTCATGAAAGAGTTGGTTCCTAGTCTGATAACCTAGAACTACCCTGGGGGATCTCAAGACTTCTCTGATAAGGTCCACATCCTGGAAGAAGCCCTACAACAGGCCCTCCAGGCACATCTATTGTCCCCAGTAATTCCCGCAAGGAGATATACCAGAGCGGAGCTCACCGCGGTAGCCCAAATAGAGGCCCCCTGAGAGGTGGAATTATTACTGATGGGGACATGTCCCTAGCCTCATAGAGACCCACCACCACAGGCTCAACATCAATCCCTACAGTGGCTTCCTTCGAACCGATAGGTGCCCCCGTGAAATGCGCCACCACCGCCTAGGCGGGACAGCCAGGCTCCGCCTCCTCGAAAGGCTCCTCCATCTCTTCATGAGGGTAGGCTCTAAGGTCCCCCTTTCCAGATAGAAGACACCAGACCTAATCGTTCAACAAGAATTAGGTCCTTGGCTATTTCTGATGTGCCTTGGAACAAGGAATTGTGCGTTTTCCTGAGTGTAGAAGTCTAGAATAGGCGAAACTTATTGATCACCCAAATTATTGGCCCTATAATCGGATCCTAGGGCACAAAATCAAGAAGTTATATGTGTTCAAAGACTGTATTCCAGACCAGGTCGATAACAATATAGTCAGGCGGGGCCCAACTTTGGCACAAGTGGCATGCGTCGTCGCAATGCCAAACAGGAGCAACGATGACATAGGTGAGTGGAAGCAGGTTTCTAACCATGAATCCCAGAAGTATGAGGAATGGATGGATCAAAAAATGGTTGCTCATTCCCATGGTATCAATCGTGCATGTGAAAATCATTTGGAGCCTTCAAAATCTCAAGTCACTACTTCTGCTTCATCATCTCAGCCGACCTCTTCCGATAAGAGCAAGCATCGATGACACAAGGGAAAACAACATGACCTCCCAATGCCTTCATCATCCCGCACTCTCGGTTACTTCATGCCTCCAGAGATGGGGATTCCTCCATGAATCCTCCCAGTAATGGATGAAACTTGATGTTATAGTCAAGGGTATGATTTTGTTAATACTGTGGAGTTGGTAAATCCCAATATGACTCCAGACGATGGGGAGTACCAGGAAAAAATCCCCAATGTCCCTAACGGATGCCAACTTTGGTGGAGACGAAACCATGTGGGTCATAAAGGAACATTATTTGGAACCTACATCCAGGCTGTGCATGCCACTGAGACTAGATATTAGGCCCCGCATAGAGTTTAGCATGCACAACCTCCTCATCCAGTTTCATCAGGCCTGCCACCGCCACAATTTGTATTGCTGGATCAGGTAGAGCCACTTCGACAATGTCGTGACTAGACATTCCTCGCTATAAGCCGGTCATAGTCATCCAACCCTCATCTAGTAGATACTCTACGACCATTAACTAGTGAGTAGCAAGATATTCCCAACACCAATCAGCCGTCAGCCTAGCTGGTGGGGTCTGCCATGCCTCCTGTCATAGAGCAGCCTCCTACAAGCAGAAGTTCATTTCTATCATGGACGTATGATGTTCTCAAGCACCTTTCTAGCATCCCAGCGAGGCTTTCTATCCTCAAGGCCCTTTTCATGTCCTCAGATATGTGTGAGGCCCTCACTGAGGCTTTAAGAAGCCCTATCCAGTTTGAGACAGAGGTAGCAGCTGCAGAATCCTTTCATGATGAAGTGGTCATGAATGCCTAATACATGGCCATCATTTCATTCTCTGGAGAAGATGAAGGATCTACCATACAGGGGAACTTACACCCACTATACATCATCAGCCAATCTGATAGCATGGAGGTTCACCGCTGTCTTGTTGACACAGGATCCAGGATTAACCTTTTCCCAATACGGACACTTCGAAATCTAGGGTTATCTAAAGATGACCTGATTCCATCCGATTTGAGAATACATGTATACAAAATGATAGAGTAGAACCCAATTGGTAAGATCCATATGAAGACCCAGTTCAGTGGCATAGTTTCAAACACCCAGTATATGGATGTCTTCCAGGACACCGCATACAATGCATTGATGGCTAGACTATAACTCCACCTGCACACGGCGGTCCCCTCATCATATCACCAATGCCTCATGTACTCCCTTAATGGTCGTGTATGAATACTTCAAGGGGATTTGTCTCTTTTCGCCTCTTGTGAATCCCACTACTAGGATTCCAACTATTAAAAGATTAAGGACAAACATATTCCAGCCAGATAGGTCAAACCCATCATGGTTGCAACTGGCCCCTGGGCAGGTCTGGATGACGCCAACATCTTCCAGATCCATTTATAGAAGGCCATGACCACCGACATGGGTAAATGTTTTTTTGACTCTAGTACTAGGGGTAAGCATATTCTTAAGTCTAAGAGACGGAAGAATATCACTTTTTACTCCTACACAAATCAGGCTTAGGTGATCCTGTAGCCTCCTACCCCCGTACGATATCTAGTTGTTCACCCCATTGCAATAGTAGTTCGTCATATGTGTCTATTACTATGGTCTGGAATGAACCGGCTCAAGATGATGCACCACAATTTATTTGAGATCATCAAGTGTGTCCCCTTCGTCCGATGACTAGATGGTATCAGGTTCACACCATTCATTGTTATGGTTTCAGAAGTACCAAAATCTCCCAATCCAGTGACCACTACTGCTCAGGATGGTACTAGAATCCTGTCGGAATCTGCTGACCCAAAAAATCTCCTCTCGCTGTGGATCCCTCCACAAGAAAAGTAGTAGATCTGGAGGATGCTCCCACCTCCTTTGAAGAGGGTGTCCCCTCTACAGTTGATGAGCTGGTACAGGTGAACCTCGGTAGTGAGGTGGACTCGAGACCCACATTGATCAGTTCCTCCATGCCCCTGAGGAGCAATAGTGGTACGTGGACTTCCTTAAACCGCACTATGACATGTTTTCCTGGAGTGACGAAGAGATGCTAGGACATGATCCTCAGGTAGCCACCCACCACCTTGGTCTTCCAGAAAATCATCATGGGTTCAAGCAGCCTTCCAGAAGGATGCACCCTTCTCACAGTGCCATGGTTGAGGATGAAGTTGACAAGATCATCAGAGCCAACTTCCTCATGGCGGTACAGTACTCCAAATAGCTGGACAATATTGTGATAGTCAGGAAGAAGAATAGATAGATCAGAGTCGACATCGACTTTCACTATCTCAACCATCACTGTCTGAAGGATGATTTTCCCCTTCCTATGATGGAATTGCTGATAGATGTTATGGATGGTTTCCAAGCCCTTTCATTCATGGATTGGTACTCCAGATATAATCTGATCCGATTGTACCCTGAAGATGTGGTGTCCACAGATTTTAGGGCTCCACAAGATACATTTAGTTACCAGGTCATGCCCTTTGGCTTAAATAATGAAGGTGCCACCTACCAGCGGGCCATGCATCACATATTTAAGCCAATCCATGGGACATTGGTGGAATGCTATGGAACGACTTGGTGGTAAAATCCCACCAATTCCTGGACCATCTCAAGGAACTCAATAAATTATTTCGCGTCCTCTATTCCCGCTACCTGAAGAATAACCTGTTGAAATGTTCTTTTGGGGTCACCTTTGAGAAGTTACTATGCTTTTTTTAGGTACTAGGGCATCGAGATCGACTGAGAGAAGATCAAATCCATCAGTCAGATGCCTCCCCCGAGCAATATTCAGGATATTCTAAGCTTCCAAGTCCACATAGCCTAAATATGCTGACTCATTGTCAATCTGGCTGGCATGTGTAAGAACGTTTCTCAGCTCATGAAGAAACTTTTCATGTATGAGTGGGATGAAGAGTTCCAGACCACGTTCAAGGAAATCAAGAAGTATCTACTCAATCCTTTAGTCTTGATGCCACCCATCTTTTGAAACCCACTGATCTTGTACGTGAATACCCTAGAATGATATATTGGCACCATTCTTGCCTAGAAGAACAATGAGGGGATGAAGAACAGTCTTTACTACCTCAATCATATGATCATCGATAAAGATACTAGATACTACCCCATCGAAAAGAGTTTCCTTGTGTTGATATTCACAGTACAAAACTTACGACACTACTTACAGCACCATGAGGTACAACTAGTGTATCGGGTAGACCCACTTAAGTACATTTTGACCCACCCCATGTTGACCGGCCATCTAGCATGGTAGGCAGTAATCCTCCAGCAGTTTGACATCAGGTTCATCCCTCAAAAAGATATCAAGGGAAAAGCACTGGCTGATTTTCGTACATCCCATTCAACCCCCACAGACCAGTCCTTGGACTTAGATTTTCCTAAAATGGAAATCCTCTCGGTAGATCATGCCATACCAAGTTGGTAGATGCACTTTGATGGTACTTCCCAAAGCCCCACCAGCAGGAGGCTCAATGATCCCAGGCTCAATGGGGTCGGCATGAGTATTTTCTTTATTACCACGTCGCAATCCATTCTGCAGTACCCATTCCTATTGTCAGAAGGTTGCACCAATAACAAGGAAGAGTATCAGGCTCTTATCACTAGCCACAAACAGTCCCTCAAGATCGATGTGCACCATTTTAATGTGAAAGGGTATTCTGAACTAGTAATATATCAAATCAATGGTGACTATGTCATCAGAAAACCAGAGCATGAACCATTATTGGAGTGCACTCTCCAGCTAATAGCCCAGTTTCCATCTCGGCTGGAAGATACTCATGTCCCTCGATCTCAGAACGATCGAGAAGATACCCTGGTTGGCTTGGCTGCATTGCTTGCTGAACCTATGTAGGATGATCTGATTATACACATGGCACATCAGAGAGGCATTTCTCCCGTCACCCAAATTATGACGACGACCTCCGGGTAAGACATCTTACCACTAGAGAGCCCACATTGTTGAGTATCTCTAAAATGGTTTCCTCCCAGATGATCTGGCAGAGCTTGAGCGAATCTGAGGTTGCACACTATAGTTTACCCTCCATAGTGGTCTAAATTTTGAGAAGATCATATACAAGAGTGGGTTCTATGGTGTTCTCCTCCATTGCATCCAAGGAGTCGAGATTTCTTAGGTCATGCAGGAAGTTCACGCTGGTTCGTATGGGGCTCACTAGACTGGGCCAAATCTATTCCATCAAATCTGGAGTCTGGGGTACTTGTGGCCCTCCCTGATCCATGATTGCATTTATTTTTCTAATATATGTCACACATGCCAAATTAATGATAAATTCATGCATCAACCACTAGAACCTATCAACTCCACAATTACTCTTGGCCGTTTGCAGTGTGGGTAGTTGATGTCGTGGGATCATATCCACCGGTGACAGCTCGCCAGTGCAGGTTCATCCTAACCGCCCCAGATTTTTTTTTCAAGTGGGAAGAGGTTGTTCCACTCAAGGAGGTCAAGGCCCCTAAATTCATGGATTTTTTGAGATCCAATATCATCTACCAGTTTGGAGATCCTCACTCCGTCCTCACTGATAATGACACCAACTTTCAAGTAGACGAGTTGAAGAAATTGTACCCCAAGTACAAAATTTGTTTGAACCATACCTCCAACTATCACATCCAAGAAAATGGAATGATTGAGGAGTTCAACAAAACCTCCTATAATATTTTGTAGAAAATGGTTTCTCAGAATAGGAATAGTTAGCCAAACAAGCTCCCCAATGCCATCTGGGTTTATCAGAAAAATGCTCGTAATCCCACACAGGTGACCCCATATTCCCTGGTGTATGGAGCTGAGGCCATCCTGCCCATCGAGATCCAGCTGACTTCATTACGCACATCGGTATATGACCAGTAGGTGCCATATAAGTTAGCCGAAATTATTCTAGATAAATTGGAATCACTTGATGAGAATAGGCTTCGTGCCTGGAACAATCTGTAAATGCATCAGAATAAGATAGCTAGATCATTCAACAAGAATATTATCCTCCAATCCTTCATTCAATGTGACTTGGTATTGCCCTCCAAACACCAATGATCCATGGAAGGAAATCACAAAATTTTGTGCCCAAATGGGAAGGACCCTACATAATTCATAGGGTTTACCCCAATGGTGCATACTCCCTGGTGACCATAGGTGGTGAGCGTATAACTCTTCCCACCAATGCCAAGTTACTCAAGCAATACTTTTCCAGAGCCTACTAGTCCTGTATGAACTTAAACTACATGTCGGTCTGAAATGACCCTAAACTACATGATGGTTTGACATGACCCTAAACTATTCGATCCAGCATGACCCTAAACTATTTGGTCCTGTATGAACCAAAACTGCTTCGTCCCGCATGACGTTAAACTGTATGTCATCCTGCAAGACAGTAAACTGCACCCTTAGAACTACGTGTGACTTGATTCCCATCAACATGGGATATGTAGGAATTCTCAATCATTTCATCTTTATCACATCCCCAAATTCTTCTCTTTGACTACCCCTGGGTATTTCTCTCTCATTGGATCCTTGAATGATATGGTGTAGTATTCCTTAGCCCCACTCATGCCAGGATTACGATAGTCTCACCATGTTCCCACTCCCCATTCTTCAACTATCCCACACCCTCACCGTACAGTGCTAAACTGCATGACCTTCAAGAAATACACATGGCTTTATTCACATCCTTATGAGATACATAGGAACGCTCAGACATTTAGTCTATTAGAAATATCAAATACTAGAATCTCCCCTCAGGTCAAGACATATGGTGTGGTACAAGCATTTTCCCAGATTCATGTCGAGCTCATCTCGATCCTGCCACACATCCCACTACCCCGAGGTGTCCACCTCTATCATAGATGGGCATGGGTATGCCTCACCCACTCTTTTTATTGGGACTCCATCAAATCTCCCATCTAGAAAGGCCCTTGAATGGCAGGGATTCTAGACCCAAGGGATCTCCCTCTACTTCTGGACAATTCCCTCGAGGATGTTGAGAAACAAATTGATTCATGTCCTACGTTGTAAATATGGTCAGTAGTCGATGCTCAATTGTGGTTCCCATTCTAGTTCACTATAAGGATTCTGTGTTTAGAATATGGTCAACAGTTATCCTTCATCGTCAGAGCCACCCCATGATGTCCCAAACAATGAGTGTAGTGGTCTATTCTACCACAATGTATCTCCAAGCGATGGACTCCCTTCGGGCGATGCCAAATATTAGAACGCTATAAGATAAGGAGATCTGAGATTATCTCCTTGTTTCTCACACCGATCACTGATTATGTGGGCTTCATAGCTATGATGAGGCTGTAACCGCACAAGACGTCTTGTGGATACCATTGGTTGGGACACCCAGCCTCATGTCCCTTGGCCTTTTGGGGCCCCTTGGCCTTTTTTATCCCAAGAACCAAGTTCACATTTAGGTTTGTGTGGTGTAGAGAAGACATATTTCCTCACTCACGTCGGGATATTTTACCACAGATATCCCCTTGAGACATTCCTCCCAATATTTATTGTCTATACCATGAACACAAGCCATGCCGCGCTTCACGTGCCCAATCTCAGGCCCCCGGCCCAAGTCATAACTCTTACAAGATTGTACAGTGTGGTATGAGATTATGTCCCCATTCACTTCAGGATACACGCCAAGATGTACACCTCCTGTAGTGTGGTATCTTACCCATTTTCATCCCTAATGTGTGATGAAAAACTGCACATTACTCCCTTAAAAAACTACGTGTGGCTTTATTTCCATCCTCATGGGATACGTAGGACCTCTTGAATGTATAAAATTTATGTCCAGCCCCATATCTTAGAAATCTCCCTCTCTTCTTGGCCACTTGTCCTGCATTCCCCCAGAGAGAGGAATATACGGGGAGGTATGGGACTATGTTCCCACTCACACCGGGTGTTGTAACAACCACACCATTTACCTCCTCCTCCTAAGAGTTTTCCATCTCCTTGTGTTATCCTCATCTTTTCAAATCAGACACTCTCAAGATGAGCCACTTGGTCCTCTTTGGTGATTCACCAATGTGCCCAAGGGTACTCTAGTTTAGTACCTGGAATGTTGGACTATACTTGGACATGATTTCACCCATTTATCAGGCTTTATGTTACCCTTTATTGGGTCTTCCATCACCTTTAACATCAAAATGGACCCTTGAATGGAATGGATGCTCAACCCAAGGGCCCTCTTACCATTAAAGGCCAAAGTCCTCAAGGGTTTTGAGCAACAAATTAATACAAGTCCCATGTCGAAAATTTGGTCAGTAGTTGATACTCATTTGTTGTTCCCATTCCATGCTAACGGGATATGGATGCTATGTTTCCAACACAGTTAATAGTTATCCTCCATCGTCATTCCAACCCCATTAATCCCAAAATGATAGTTACGTGATTCACATCCTTCTCCACCTCATCATGTCTAAGTAGAACTTTGAAATTCTTGGTACTATTTCTTAGTGCACATCTTCATGTTTGGAGGAAAAAATCCATGGTAAGGCAATCATTTGGGGCTCCATCAATTTCCCTTTTTTCTGTATTTCACGTATTTCCAATACCTTATCCACCCTTATTTCCTACACCAAGTTTGACTCATGTTGGCTTAGGGATCAAATTAAGGTCTGCACTTACTTGAAATAGTCCCGCTTTTCTATGGTCTATGTTCTAAAGCCTTAAACTAAGATCATTTTGTAATTCCCCATTGTAGAACTATGTGCATCTTGATCTCTATTCCATGAGATTTGTAGGAACACCTGAATACCTCCTCTATGGGTCCAGATTAATTGAGCGCCAATCTCTCCTACATTCTACACTCTTACCTTTGTTTCGACCCTTGAACCGAGGTTTCTTTCTCGGAATCACGCACAATGTGGTTTGGGATTACGTCCTCATTCACATTAGGTATTCCATATTTCACTGTAAATATTCCCCCTTTAGCCTCATCTCTACTACGTCTGTGCCGCACGACATTAAAATACATGTCTTGTCCCATCACATGACCCTAAACTCTGACTATATCGTCATGGCCGCACGATGAAAAATGATGTTGCATTGTGGTGCCCTTGCTCAATTGACAACATGATTGGTATCAGTCAAACACCATATCATTCGTCAATTCCTTCATTTGGCTTGATTCTTGTTGTGATTCCTAGATTCTCTATTCTAGGCCCATCGCCTCACAAAAAAACACCTACATTCACCCTAATGGGAAAACAATACATATCAAATGCCACTTATATTGGTGAGAGGGTCAGAACCACACACACTTGTTTCCCAGGAACTGGTACCTTACCGTGCCACCTCTCAGAACTACATAGGGCTTGATTCTCATTCTCATGGGATACATAGGAATGCCCTGACATTTTTTGTATCTGGGTCTAGCCTGAGGAATGTACAAATCATATCCCTTATTTTTCAGCCACTTGGCCTGAACTGATATTGGAATATGTGGGGTGGTGAGTACCTCAAAGGTTCTCATTCACATTCGGTCTTTTAATAGCTGCACCATGTTCTTCCCATATCTTTTCCCAGCGTGGTCAAAGTTCTATGACCCAAATCTAAGATCTCCATACTAGAACTGTGTGCCACATTTGGCTATTTTTACACCCTACACCAAGTCCATCAAATCAATCCCCCCATAATTGTCCACCCAGGACCTTAGGTTGAAATCATGTGACCATAGGACCCTATTCCTTGGGAAGGGACTTGACTACCTCTATATGATATGTCTTATACTCGTATTCAGATGCATTTTGACAAAGATCCCAAAGTGTGTAATTTTCATGAGGACATTCCCCTCATCCCATGTTCAAGCTTTGTGATCCTGTTATTTGGATCCTCATCCTCTTCCACATCTTAAGGGACCCCCTCATGGCCTGGTCTCATACCACCACATCTAACCTACTATTTCGGGCCAACGTCCCTAAAGACCCCGTACGACATTTGTTATAGGTCCTGTGTTTCAAACACAGTCAACAGTTGACCTTCATTTGTCTTTACCCATTCTAGGCTAACGTGATATGGATGTTGTGTTTAGAAAATGGTCAACAACTATCCCTTATCATCATGACACCTTCATTGTAGTCCAGATTTTGAGCATCATGATTGACATGTTTCCACTCCCTTATGTTCAATTGGAATTCCAACATACTAGACAGTAATTTTTAGCGCATCTTGGTGTGTTATATAGGAGGCTCAACATCAATTGGACAGTGGTCATCTAATTCCCCATCATCCCTAACGTGTGCCTCCCTGTGCTAGGAAATTCCCATCTCAACTTCTTGTTTCTCACATCGAGCATGACTCAAGTGGTCTTAGTAGTTCTGGAAGGACGTGTACTGGCACAACCATTGTCAAACATGCCTTTCCTTATCCCACATGATGTTAAACTACACTCTTAGAACTATATATGGCTGGATTATCATCTTCATGGGGTATATAGGAATGCCCGAGCCCATCCAAATTTTCAATCTTGTTCTATTGACCAGAAAAGTTTCCTCTTGGGATACGTGGTGCGATCTGGACTCCAAGTCCTCATTCACATCAGGTTGATAGCTACCACACCACATAGTCACTTCCATGGATCCTCCCTTCCACTCCACATCCTATCGTATGATGTTAAACTACATGAGTTTATATATCCTCAACACAAGACACTAAACTGTGGTTTTACCCTAAACAAGATTAGGATGCTCTATGTTAATCATGGGATGCGCCAGTTTCCACTCCAGATAGAAGTCTCTTTACTATTGTTGTTCTATGATCACACTATGCCTCTTAGAACTACACTTGGCTTGATTCCCATTCTCATGGGATATGTAGGAACCCCTATACATCTTGTCTCTGGGTCCAGCCCCAGGAATTGTAATTCTCGTTTCCCCCTCTTTTTTTGGTCCCTTGTACTGAGCTCTTTTGGGGAACCACGAAATTGCAGCTCTACCCTGAACAAGTTCACGATTCCCCATGATTAACAATGGGAGGTGACAGTTTCCTTGAGAGAGAGGTCCAGTTCCGAAGTATGTTTGATTCCTGTTCATGCTGGTGTATCCACCTAATGCATTTCCACCATGGTGGCATAATTTCAAGAGTGTCAGACTCTAGTCAAACAACTGATCACACCACCCTCTGCACTTTGCATACCCTTTATTCAGATCCTCTTCCTCCCTTACATCTAAAGGAACCCCCTAACATTATGGATGCTTGGCCTATTTCTTGCCTACTGTCCTGGGCCATCAATCGGGAAGGCTAATCAATGACATTCTGAGTTATGCCCTGTGTTTCGAATATGGTAACTGGTCAGCCCTGGTTTCATATCCCCATATCTGGCTAACACAATATAGATGCTGTGTTTAGAACATGGTCAACAGTTATATTTTATTTTCATGCCATCCCCACAGTGTTCTCAATTTAGGGTATTGTAATTCACACTTTTTATTCCCTTATGTTCAGATTTATTCTAGCGCCCCTAGAGTTACCCCACTCATGCACAAGAGCACACCGGGAAAATGGTAGTTCTGTTCTAATAACTTCATAATCTATTTAGTTCTCTCCCTTGTCTTCCTAGGAATATGGATTGGTTTTTCAAACCACCAGATCCCCGAGGCCTGGATTACACTCTTAAATTTGAACAGGACTATAAGTTAGTCGTCCCTTGTTTATCACATCGAGCCCGACCCAGATGATCTTAGGGATTGATCGCTCACAGAGAGGCTCGCGATCCACCCAGGCCATAAAAACTCCACCTCAAAAGGCCAGGAGATAGGCATGGTGTTCCTCCACTCCCTGGACTTCATTAGTGAATACCCCTGTCAACAATGGAAACAGGTAGAAATTGAACTCCACCACCTTCCACACTCGGTTCAGAACTGACTGTGTGGTTAGCTTGGATGGAAAGCTCCCAGCAGCATTCAGGATGGATGGGTGGAAGATTGATCATGGAGGGGAAATGGGGTTCAGGTATTCATAAACCCCCCTGACGTGTGCCGCTATCCACTCATACATGAGGTGGAATGGCCCATATATTCTCTGTAGCCTCTTCCCCTTACTAATGTGCCACAACATCTTATATCGATTGGATAGAATCGGGATCCCTATGTTGACCCGCCAACCTTTCACCAACACGAATGCCATAATAAATGTTCTTGGTCACAGTCCCATGTTGGTGTACCTCACTGGCAGGATCCAACCACAGATGAGAGCCACGATGAATGCTTCCAGAGTAACTATTGCTTTTTGTTCGGTGACGACACTAAATCCCCACTTCTTCCAATGGATGTCCTCCAAAAGTCACCAGTATGAGTTCCCCTTACTCCTGGCCCACTTTGGGAAAGTCTGCGGCCTCTCTGGAAATTGTCTGTTCTCCAGGATGTTCAGGAACTATTTGAACCACTGCCTAAAATGGACATCCCTCACCACCTCCTTGTCCTCTCCAAAGACAAGCTCCATCAATGCCATATCTAGTGTTTTCATTTGTTCTGGGTCCTCCCACGCACTCATGACAGGGAGAAATTCATCACACATGGCACCCGGAATTGGGACCATCAAGATCTGGTGGACATCCCACAAGCTGATGTCGACTTGCCCGTGGTGAAAATAGAATGTGTTGGTCCTCGATGACCACCTATTCACCAGCTATGGCATCAGCTGCTTCAGCTAGTAGATGTGAAACTGGGGGGGCCAGGTTGCCTCATATAGGCCCACACTTCTCAGCTCTGCCCCAAACTCCTCACACAAGGAACCTACCCAGTAGGCCCAGGCCTAATCATCTATAATTTTTCCACCCTGGCACAGGTCCCACTCTACACACCACCGCGTCTCCAAGTTCCCCAGATCCGCCTTGAATATTGTTCGATGCATGGGGGAGACATCTTTGAATGTAACTCATTCCTGTCATCATTATTCAGGTGGTTGTATAAGAAGTCAACAATAATGGGTGTGATGTCTAAACAGGCATGGCCGTCAGCTGTCCTGAACCATCAGCGTTGGCACAATGTGCTCCTTAACCAGTAAGTTGGTTCATCCTGACTTCTTTCTGGGATAAATATGTCATCCCTTAGCCCAAATCCATTCAATGGAAACCTTCTGCATAATGGGTAGTCCCTCTAGCTCTCTGATAGCAGATCCCCCAAAGAACCATGGTCAGAGTGGCTCCGAACTGGATCTACTAAACCCAGACTATTTACTATCTCGTCCCTTCAGGAAGCATCTACATGGACCCCCTGGGAAACATCTTGATGAGACATTCAGTGTTTTAGGTCGGGAAACTTTTTGGGTTCATTTGCGAAGCTCATTCACAGAGTGCATTCGTGATGTATATTCGTGGAGCCCAACCTCGGCCTCTGAACGCAGAGTCACAAAGCACGTAGATGCGAATTCAAAGACGCGCTATGTGTCATGAAGCTGAAATCCCGATTCACTAATAGAAATCATGTAGTACACGGTGATTTGTGAATCAAGAATGATAAAACCCAAAATCGTGAAGGAGAGAAAGGTAAAAAGAGAAGTCATCCCCTCTCCTTATGGGTGACAACCCGCACAGCTTCGTGGTGCGTCTCAACTACAGCGAGCATTGTGGCGTGCCCAACCGACTTGTCAATTTTCATCTCAGTGATCCTCCTTCGTGAGCTAGATTCACAGAGGGCCAAGGAATTTTGGCGATTGAACCTTAGACTTTGACCCTTGATTTCTCCTAGGCACCAAGTTTGTGGTGGGGGATTTTTTGGTGCCAAAAATTAGAAGGGAGAAGAAGAATACGAAAGTCCCTGAAGCTGCCTCACAAATCCTTTTTTTGGAGAGACATGACCCTCCGCCCACTGTGAATCCAATAGGTGTCATGCTCTGCAAACCCATTTTACATTTTCAAGCTCTCCGTGAACCCAGGAGGCGGTATTCTCCATGATACCCCTTTGACATTCGTGAGCCCGCCCTAAATCCAAGAGGTGGGATTCTCTGTGAGCCCCCTTTTACGTTCTCAATCCCACTGTGGAGTGGAATCAGGCTTCGCACTGATTGAGATTTGCTTCACGGTGCCTCTTTCCTATAAATATCATCTTCCCCCTAGGACCAAAGGACGGATCATCTAACCTTTCCCTTGCATGGAGCACCAATGATCTATGATGCCTCTATATATAAACCCAATTTCCCTGTAACCCCCTCTCTCGCGCATCCTTCTAGGTTCGCATGAAGAAATTTCAATGTCCCTTGGACGATTCTACTCATTGTGTTGCTTCACTTCATGCTTCTTTCTTATTTTCATGATAACGACTATTGTTTCATCTCATAGCCCTTCTATCATGGTCCTCCCAATGGTTTTCTCTATGACACCCCCTTCACATGTCGTTTTCGGTTCATTCCCTTCACCAAGGTGAAGAGGGTTCCGATTATGTATATCTTAGAGGTGTGGAGTAAACCCACCTCATCTGAGCTGCAGGACGTTAAACTACCAAACATCATCGTCCTTAGAAAATGACGTTAAACTATGACTTCCCACCATACATCATATGCGGGGAAAGGGAAACCACCCTAGTGTATGCCCCTATCTTTTCAAGCAGGTGGTAGCACCACTTCTCCTCCTTTATTTTTTGGTCCCCAAGGCCAGTAAAGGGCGTGATGGGGAATGGTGATCCTCCTATCTTCTTTACCGAATCCCTCACCCGATGAGCATTGTCACCACCAGGCCTCCTAACTAAAGTAAGTCACAACCTCTTTGGGATGCTAACCATGCATAAGACCATGTTTCCTCTTAGGGATACAATCACATGTAAGCCTCACATCACCTATCACGGATGCAACTTTCACGACTTGATTGTCAGGTCTCAACGGCCTCTTGTTTCACAAATTGATCACGACTCATGTGGGCCTAGAGCATGCACCGACCATGAAATCCTCCCTAGGTAGCCTAGAGTGTAATCCCCATGCCAACTGAACTATGAGTTCATTGATCCTTTTCAAAGTAGGGTACGTGGGAAGCCTCCCTAAGGTTAAATCCCAACACCATGGGAAGCCTAGAGTGTAATCCCCATGCCACATGAACTATGAGGTCGTTGATCCTTTCCAAAGGAGGGTACATAGGAAGCCTCCCTGAGGTTCAATACCAACACCATGGGCAGCCTAACGTGTATACCCCATGCCACCTGAACTACATGTTCTTTGATCTTTTCCTAGGAAGGGTACTTAGGAATACTCCATGTGGTTCAATCCCACCACCCATTGGACCCCATGTCCTCTATCATGTTGGTTCCATGACCCTCTGAAACTACAATGTCTTTGATCCTTGCTATGGAAAGGTATGTAAGAAGCATCCACTAGGTTCAAGCCCACCACCCATTGGTCGCTCCGACCCCCTTCACCTCAGTTCACCAACACCCTAGAAATTCTAGAGTTTAAGACCCACACCACCTAAACTACGTGGTCTTTGATCCTTTCCAAGGAAAGGTACGTAGAAAGCCTCCAAGAGGTTCCATCCCAACAATCGGTCTCTTCAACCACCTTAACGTCTGTTTTCCCCCATCTGGTATGACATTAAACTATGGACCCCAATTAGGTGTAAGCCATTATTTCCCCACTCAGCGGTATGTCATTGCACACCAAACACCGTCGTCATCCTAGAGTGTAAGACTCATGCCACTTGAACAACTTGATCATTAATCCTTGCCAAGGAGGGGTACGTAAGAAGCCTCCATGAGTTTCAATACCACAATTCATCTGTCATCCTGAACATCATCACGTCAGTTTGACCCCATCCAGTGGTAAGCTATTGGGACCTCAACCAGCGGTAAGCCGTTGTGATCTTATTCAGCAGTATTCCATTGACATTCTTATCCAGTGGCAAGCCGTTGAAACCCCATTCAGCGGTATTCTGTTGAAAACCCCAACTGGCGGTAAGATTTCCTCATATGAACTATGTGGACTTTGATTACCTACCACAAGGATACGTAGGAATAATCTTCGAGTCTCAAGACCAAAACCATCATCCTCCTCGTAACGGATCCATCCCAATCACTATCCACTTCATAAAACTGCTCTATCATCCATCATGATTATTATCTGGGCCGCCACATCCTGGTGAATTCATTCCATCTCAGTCCCCATTCCCCTCAATAGTGACCAGGAAGTAAACCATACATTTTCCCCAACATCAATGTTCCCTTCAAGGGTTGCACCCATCCGATCCACTGCAGTCAGTTTTCTGATCAGTCTATTCTATCCCCGCTGGGCGTTAGACATGCGGAATACCTTGTGTTAAACATGGGAAAGTGAGGAAAACCTCATAAAAAATCCCATGACATATAATTCCTCGAATTCGATGCGGGATTCCTCGGGAATCCACTCCCCTGGGAAGCCCTATAATAAGGGGAAGAAACCTAGACGTGCTAGTGTACTAGAGCCCAGACACACCAGTGACTTCCAACGTGACTACTTGCCTAATAGAAGGTTGATGCCCAAACCGGACCCTATGGAATGTCCTGAAAGAAGTCATGTAATTAACTGATGTCCATAAATATAGGGCACCAGGAGGACTTTCACGAACAACGTCTTTAACCTATAAGGGAGACAGGGACTAGGTGACAAGTTCTGAGGGGGGATCCGAGTATGGAAGAGCTAACATCCCATCATCCCCTTTCGATCTTGGAGCAAACATCCCTAAACATGGAGGGGATGTCTCCTTTCATTGGAAAGCATGAATGCGGGGCCACAGACAGCACCATCGTCCTGCCAAATGAGACAGACGCGCGTGCCCTGATGAAAGCATCTGAAACGGTCGCTTTTTATTTTTACTAAAATCAATGTGTATTTTAAATAAAAATACACACTTGGTGTACTACTGATCACACCATGTGTAATATTGAGGTGTATATTATTCATAAATTTCACAAATGACTTATGGATATTTTTCCTAATGTATCAAAACAATCCAAATTCATTTTCTTAGTTTTGAGTATGTCACATGTGGTTTTTATTAAAATATCATTTTAAACTGAAAAGATGCACTTAGGGATATTATGGTCACATTGTGTTCCGGTTTGATAGGAGATTGATTCCTAAATGTCAAAAATTGACTTATGTATAGGCTTACTAAATTATCAAGTCATTCAGAACACATTTTCTTTAAATTTATTGAGTGACACATGTTTTGAAGTAATGATTCATTTTTAAACTGACAACAGACACTTTGAGTATCAACAGACACATTGGGTTGGTAGATGGCATGACATGGTGGAATAGATGAAATAAAAGGACCCATAACACCCCTACACCAATATCCATTATGTTGGGGTGGGGGTCAGTGTGGTGGGGGTGGCGGTCGAATCTTTTGATTCCTTAGTGGAACCATATCTACCAGTATAAAGCAAGTAGAAAAGAGGATGGAAAAGAGTTCAAGAAAAAGTAGATTTGACCACCAGACCCTGCTTCCTCACCCACCCCAACCACGCTCTTGGATCCTCCCTAATCACTCAATAAATAACACACCATCTCCTCCCAATGATTTTAATTATGGGTTGAGTCATTAGGTGTGGGGATCCCAATTTATCAATTCTTACACAACCTTTACCATCGAAGATGTGATGTTTATATTATTTTTTTATATTTATTCTTATTATTTAGTATTACTCTTTTTCCACCATCAAAAATTTAGTACATAATTATTTTATTAATAACCTAATTTTTTATCTATTTAACAAATAACCCAAGTTATAATTTCTTATTTTTTATTATTTTAATATTTTTATTTTCTAATTGGTTTATTTATTTTATTTGTATGATCTATTAATTCTAATTTAATGTCCCTCACTATGCGGCCATGTTGTTGTTATCCATGTGTGTCTTGTTGAAGTATCGAATTTGAGTTTCATGGTAGGTTATTCCCTCCATTTGTGTGTTGCATGTTTTTCTTTTTAATGTAGCCCCTTTCCCCTGATCTATGTAAATATTGAATTTAATTACACGATTGTATGAATATAGGATTAAATTTATATGTTATTTGTATTATTTATATTAGATTGAATGAATTTAATAATTTAGACATGATTTTTGGAAAATTTAAATTGTGTTGAATTAAGTATGATTATGTAAAAAATAACATTAGTTATATTTAGGAAAATTTAATTGCTTATAAAAATGTATATATAAAATTATAATTTAAAATATAAAAAATTACATTTGAAAAGATTTTAATTTATATATAATATTATATAATATATTTCAATTAAAATAAATTAATTAAAAATTATTGGGTAGACAAATAAAATTATGCATTTTAAATATTTTCTAAAAATTATGATACAATTAATATTCTATAAAATATATTTTTAACATTATTTGAATATAATTATATATATATACATATATTATATTATTTATCATGTAAAATTTTCTTAACGTTCTTACTCTTAATAATATCTTTTAAAAAATATTAATTATAAATAATTAATATCATGAGATGTTATGTATAAAATGAAATTATTTTTATTCTGGAAAATATAATTACTTATATGTATAAATATAATTTTATTGATTAAATTTAAATTAATAGAAATTTACAATATATTATTGGTTATATAAATGTTAAAAACATTATTTTCAATAAATTAATTAAATAAATTGTTATTAATAATATTTAAAAACCATTATATGCATATGATATTATCAAAAAGTATGTATTAAATAATATTATTTATATTTAGAAATATATAATTGCTTAAAAACCCTTATCTAACAAATAAATCTTTAACAACATGAATGTGTAATGAAAACAAAGAATGAAATAGTCGTAGCGTAATTATAGTGTCAAGTAATCCATCATTTACTCTTCATCGTATGATCAATGAAGATCACCTAAGAAATAGTAAATGATATATTGCCTTCATATGTGATGCACCAAACATGGATCCCTAATCGTGTCATAAGGACTTTTGATCACTAAAGAGGTACTAGAACCATCTCTGTGAGACAAATGATGATCAAGATCAAAGGGTGTTTCAGCATGGCTTTAATGTATCGAGGGTACACTAAAAATAGGGATCACATCTCCTATATAACCACTCTTCACCTAATAGAGTGTTTGGAGCAGCAACTATATTGGGTTGTATCTCATTAACCGATACATTATTGCTTATTGGTGTCTATTCATTAAAATCCTTTAATAAATTCAAAAGTTCATAAAATTATCATCTCATGATTCATAACTAATAAAAAATGTGTGAGAGGAGTGTCTCATTCACACATAACCCATTTTTTAAGCCTTATCGTACTCTATAATTAAGAAAAATAGATTCAATCCTCTGCATCTTTATGATATAGGTGTATTATAGCCTTTGATATTTTAAGATCCCAACTTGTCTAGATATATATCGAGCTCATTTTCCAGTATTTTTTCCATTTATTAATTAATTTAAGTTTTGGTTGTACCATTGGGCATGTTTGGGTGAAAATTAGAGAGAAATGGAAGATATAGGGAAGTGCATAGTTGGTGCACAGTTTTCCCTAACCGTGTGCCTTGGCCCAACAAATTGTGTAACCCCGGACATTGAGGTTTTGCATGGATCACACCTGGATTTTCAAACTGTAAACCCTAAAAGAAGAACCATTTCACCCCTATTGTTGTGGTTCACAATTAAGGTATATGGTGAGGGAAAACCATTCTCCCCTAGCAAAAAAATTCATGAGTATTAAGTTAATCCCAAAATTATATTTAAAATTTTATAACCCCTTATATTAACCCCGATTGGTCTTTAGATTGACCATAATCTCTCTTTCATAGTTCTGGATGCTCTCAAGTAGATTCAAAGCCTTCTAAACCTCTATTCATGGTGAATCGAAGGGAATATTGAAGATATTCACCACCCGGGTATGTAGTTTCTCCCCATTTATATATCTCTCTCTTTAGCTCCAGTTCCCATATAAAACATTGTTGTTTATCCACTGTTGGTTTTAGATCTACATATATGTCTATTAGATGTTGATTCATTTGATTGTTGATCTAGGTTTTGAATCTAGATCATGTTCTTCTTCACGTTCTTGATTAATTCACTTCAAATTTAAAATATTAATTGGCCATTAGTCTTCCCCTATCTTGAGAAAGGTGGTCTACATTTCAAGTAACAATGTATTTATTTCTATTACATGTATTTAATTGTATAAATTCTATCTGGTGATTAGAAATTGAGTTTTCCTTCATTGAATTAATTAATTGGGTAGATTAATTAATTAAAGGATTTTTGAAATTGGGGGACATTTAATTTATTGACATAGAACAATTAATTGAGAAATTAATTGGGAATATAGAATTGATTGAGATAGACCAACTAATTGGGGAATTAATTAGGAATATTGAAATAATTAATACGTAGCAATTAATTGAGATGTTAATTGGGAATATTTAATTGATTGAGATTGAATAATTAATTGAAGAACTAAATAATTGGTGTATTATAATTATTTAATTGTTGAATTAAATAATGGGGTTGATGGGATTAATTATTTGATGATCTAATAAATGGGAGGATTCTGATTAGTTAATTATTGAATTAAATAATGAGATTGATGAGATTAATTAATAGATGAATTAATTAATGGGAGTCATGTGGTTATTATATTAATGAATTATATAATGGGATTGATGATATTAATTAACTGATGAACTAATTAATTGGAGTACTATGATTATTTAATTATGAAATTAAATAATGGGATTGAGGTGATATATAAATTGATGTGATAATTAATGGGAGTAATGGGATTAATTAATTGATGAACTAATTAATGGGAGTATTGTGATTATTTAATTGTTGAATTAAATAATGTCATTATTAATATTAATTAATTTTTGAATTAATTAGTGGGATTAATGTTATAATTTAATTGTTGAATAATACAATGGAATTGATATGATTAATTAAATGATTAATAAATTATTTGTATTATTGTTATTAATTAATTGTGAATTAAGAATTCATGTGAACAAATAATTGATGAATTAATTGAAGGCATATAATAGGATTAATTAATTGTGGAATTAATTAATAGAATTGACATTGATAATTAATGATCAAATTAATTGATATTCTTGAATGTGATTAATTAATTGTAGAATTAATTAATGGAATTGACCTGAAAAATTAATTTATAAATTAATTGAAGGGAGTAAATTTGATTAATTAACTATGGAATCAAATAATGAAAATAACATGAACAACTAATTGTTGAATTAATTGAAGGGATTGAATGTGATTACTTAAATGTGATATTAATTCATATAATCAACATTAACAATTAATTGGTGAATTAATTAATGGATGTAATGTTATTATTATTAATTTGGATAATAATTTTTTTAATTAATTATGAGATGTTGAGATTGTACACATAAGATAATTATTTATTGAATTTATTATGAGATATTGAGATTATTGATTTAGGATAATTAATTGTTGAGTTACTGTTAATACTGAATTGGGATTTATGAATTATGAATTATTGAGTTAATTATCTGAATATTGAATTGAGACTTGGGGATTATTAATTATTGAGATTTTTACGGGAATATCGAATTCTGTATTGAATAATTAATTTTTGAATTTATTTTGTGATATTGAGTTGTGGATATTGATTAATTAATTAGTGAATTAATTAATGGGATTTATGTACATAATTTAATTGGGGAATTAATTAAGGGGATTGATAAAACCAACTTATTTTTGAATTAGTAATTAATTTGATGTAATTAAGTAATTATTGAATTAATTAACTGGCATGGACTAATTAATTGTCGAATTAATTAATGGATGATTTTTTTGTGAAATGTGGTAAGAGGATGAATGTTGATTAATCTTAATTGATGTGATATAGTAAATCATGTGATATTGAGATACTTGTGAAATTGTGATATATGTGATATATACGATTTATTGATAAATGATTATGGGATAAAGACTGATACCCCAAATACACATGTGAAATTGATTGATAAATGAGTGCGAGACATGGACTGATGCTCCAAATACCCATAGAGCATAAAATTGAACGCATACAAATATATGTATGGGACATAGACTAATACTTGGAATACCCAAGGGGTGTTGGAAATTGAATGATGCTTCAAATACCCATGGCATGATAGACTTGGTGTTATACGCCAATGAGATTTGCGTTGGACTATGGTTCCAATTAATAGTAATATAGAATTTAAATTAAATGGATAATAAAAGCCCATTTTTTGAATGAACTGTGAAATGTTAACGTGTAATGGTTCAGAATTTTCTATATGCTAAATATAGTATTGATGTTTGGCTGTCATCAAGATCCCATGGGTTTATATGGTTAAATAAATTGTAAATGATAATATTATAACTCTTTACAAATGCATTGTATTGATTTCAATATACAGATACATACATTGTTATTGTATGGATAATGTTTTATAAATTTTTGGTGGTGGACTAATGAGTTTTAATCACACCTAACATGGGAAGCCTAATCAGCACTCGAATATATTTTATTGTTGTAAGATATGACAAAGAAAAAGGCCCCGAGTTAGATAGATGATAAGGAATGGAGCTTGGATGGGGGAACCAAAAATGATTTGGGAACAACTTTTTGGAGTAATGAGTGTATTTATTTTGGGTTTTCATTGAGACTCTTGGAACATATATTAGCATGGAATATCAGATGTGCAGTTTTGATTATGTATTTCTAGATTTTGTCATCTTGTGACACTATTACTATTCTGTTTTTGGTAAATGTTATTCAGTTATAGTTTCATATTTTTTTCTATATTTCTTTGATAAAATAGGTTATAGTCTCACCATGATCAATATTAGACCATTGTAGCTAGTAAGTAGCCTTTGACATACTGGGAGGCGCACATAAGGTTATGTGACCAAGTGACTCGGGGAATCAGTGTGTGTCACACGGCCTGGGTCGTTACAAAGTGGTTCAAAGCCCAATTATCATTTCATTATTTTTTATTAATATTTGGAAAAGTTATATAGAAGACTAATTGTAATGAATATTATTTTATTAAATTAATTTCACATCATTTTAATGATAAAAAACAAAAAAAATTACACAAATTGGATCTAATGGTTTAGTGTCATGGGAAAACTATGACCATACATAACATTTACAATATAAATCATAAAAACTTATTTAATTACTTCTTCTCTAGATTCTTATTGGATTTTGAATTATCCTTAGTACAAGTAGCCACATGAAGATATAAATCAAAATGGAGTGAGATAAAATCCTAGAAAGGGGATTGATAATAACATGAAACAATGTATCATGGTGGTGAGAAAAACATCATCATCATAAAAATTGTGAGATGAATCATTAGGTAAATTCATGGTTTATGGAAACGTATAAAAACAAACCATCATGTCTTAGTGGTAAACTACCAAACATAGTTGGGAAAAAAGATAGAATCATGTTCACAAATAAATTTACTTTAACTCATGAGATTCATCAATTTACCCAATGCATTTGAGTGATGTATAATTTTGTGCACACCCATCACATTCAAACATTTATATTGTGCTATATAATTCATAGCGCACCCATCACATCATAACATTTTCATTACCATGCTTGTAACATAGAACATATATCAATCATGAACATAAATAAAACATGTATTGGAATGACATTCATCTAATAAAAACACATTCAAAAACATTGGGTTCCCAAAAGAAAGTGGGAATAACATACTTGATACAAGAACCATCAACCTTGAGTGAGAAGTAAAAGTTGTGCTTTTGAAAGAAGATTTATTTTGCAAAACTTTTTTTTGGACAAAAACTATAGTGTAAAACATTTATATCCTAGAAAAGTTAATTTAATTATGAATACATTATTTTAAAGGAGTAAGCATACCAAAAAATTGAGTGATATAGGGAGAACATGAAGAAAGAAAGTTGGGATCGAGAATTTCCCCTTACCTTTTATCCGAACACTTTCTACAATTTAATGTCATGTATAATGAAATTATATTCATTAATTATAAATTATAGAACATTTTATAGATTAATATTATTCATTATTATTTCCTTAAGATCTTTAATAGGCCTTTGGATTAGTTATAGGGTATTAATCCAATGTTCGGGGGTGTTCTTTTTCTTAGTTTTTTTGAACAGTTCACTTATACACATGAACGAATGTTTGTGTGGAACATAAATAAACATAAAGAACTAATATTACATGTTATTAATGATATTACAGGAGTTTAAATGTTCTTTTAATTATTTGTTTTATATACCATGTTGATTAATCATTAGTTAAAATTTAATGATGATCATTTTAGGTTAATTTGTGTGGTTTTTGCATCACAACTAACATGTTTTTTTATCAATTATTGTGATTAAAAGTTGTTTGAAAAATAGAAAAGGTGTTACAAAATACATATGAAAATATTTTTTCAATTATTTAATGGTTTCATTGACATCTTTGTTGGAGTTTAAGAAAAAATGTAATGGCATCGCCGATGATGTAGCTAAATTAGCACATCACTGGAAATGATTTCATTTTTATGAAAAAATTGGGAGATGGAGAATTATAATGAATAATCTTTATTTAGCATGGTATAATACTATTATTTAAATCATACTGGAGTTCTAATGAAATTTAGATAAGATATGTTGAGGATAGAAGAATAAAATATATGAAATTAGAAAGGAAATTGAATGAAAAGAGAGAGAAATTACCTCTTGAATATGTCTTCTTTGAGTACCTCTTTAGGGAATTGGTTTTGGTCTTTTTATCAAACGAAGGTATGTAGGACCTGGGGGATGGTTTAGGGAATATATTTGGAATGAATTTGGAAAATGATTTTAGCTTTAGTGGTGTGAAGAAATGTGGGTGTGATGGGTTGTATATATAGTGGATGGGGGAGGAGTTTTCACCACACTACATTCATTAATTTATTATTTATCAAAACGACAAGAAATAGGTGTGATTCCATGAATAAATACAGTAACATGATCATGTGATTTTGAACCTATGGGGATTACATCATAAGAACATCATCCATGAATCTATAATTAATGTATTTAGCTTATTTTGTAAATTATAGTATTTCACTATTCATAAAAAATTCATGTATTTTAGAAAAATCAAAAATACTCAACATAACTATTTATTGATGCGTAGAATCCAAAAAAGAAATATATTTTATGAAAATAGTTTTCTAAATATGATTAACTTAATTTTCAATTGAAATCACAATTTACTTTAAAAATACAAATTTTAAAATTAAAAATGATTTTATAATGCATTTTAAAATTACATATGGCCTAATAAAATTATCTTAAAACCAGAAGACATAAAATTGTTAATTTAAGATTTTTTGGAAAGAAAATTTTCTTTTAAATTAATTAATTACAATTAATTATTTAGAACTTATAAAAATACAAATACTTTTTCTATGGTCATATTGTCACATATAAGATAACCTAAATTTAATTTATACATTCATGCTAAGAAATATCTGGATTTATGCCTAGATACATGATATGTTTTTTTTAGATAAGGGTACTCTTATAGGTTGTGCTTATGATGTAAAAAATATGGGATATTGATGCTGGGAGGTACGCCATCGATTGTTTATAAATGAGAGACATGTAAGGAGTAAGTTTAAATTCATCAGGGAAAGGCCTGTTGGGCCTTGGAGGTGGGGGGTGCATCCTGACTAGGTGGGTTTTGATGGTAGGGATGAGGGCCAATGATGTATGGTGTTTATTTGGTTATTACAAAGGATTATTTGAGAATCACATTGGGTATGTTGTGGAAGTTTATATTGAGATATATGCATTCTTGGAGAAGCATCCAATACATGTGTTGAATCACAATGAGAAAGTGTTTGGGGGAACGACCATGCTGATAGTTAATATATTATGGAATCATGACTTTGTTTTGGGGGGAACTAGGGAGATATAAGAAAATATGAAAGCTCAGTGGCCTGCGCTTTTTAACTTAGAATCTTAGAGATGCTTGGGAGTACAGCTCAAGGATGAGCAATTATTAGGTGGGGAGATTGTAAGATCCTGTCTTTTTATAGAGATGTATTGGCCTCATTTATAGGTATTATATGAACTTGTGTTGATTAATTTCAGTTTGGGTTTTACCTTGGGCATGTTTGGGTGAAAATTTGAGAAAACATGAAGATAGGGGGTAGTGCACAGTTGGTGCACAGTTTTACCTAAATGTGCACCCTGGACCATCAAACCATGCAACATCGGATAGAGAGGTTTATCGTGGATGACACACAATTTTTTCAAACCATTTTACTTAAAAGGAGAAGTCGTGAACCCCTTACAAAAGGTAAATGGTTAAGGTTCATGGTTAAAGAAAACAGTGTGCCCCTACACATTAAACTGTGCATGGGATTTATGTTAATACAAAAATAATATTTAAAATACCTAAATCACCTATATTTACCCCAAATTGGTTGTAGTTCAATCCTAAGGTCCCTTTCATTATTTTGGAGGCTCCCAGACTGATTCCAAGCCTTCTTAACCACCGTTCATGGTGAATCAAAGGGAGGATTGAAGATCTGCACCACCCAAGTATGTAGATTATTCCTATTAGATCTCTATCTCTTCCTATCATCTTTCTAGATAAAAGAGGGATTCTTATCAATTTTTGGTTATAGATCTAGAACTTGGTTTATTATATCTTGATTCGTTTTATCATGGATCTAGGTTTTGAAAATAGTTCATGTTCTTCATTGTGATCTTGAATAATTTTCTTCAAATTATTAATAATTATTTGGCGAAAATTCTTCACGAATCATGAGGTTAGTGGTATATAATTAAAATCCCACAGTCTTTAATTAGATTACGTGTACGTAATTGTAGAATTTCAATTGGATGATTAGTAATTGAGATTTCCTACATTGAATTAATTAGTTAGTTATATTAATTAATTACAAGATTTGTTAAATTCGGGGACATTGAATTGATTGAGATATAACAATTAATAGAAGAATTAATTGGAAATATTGAATTGACTAAGATAGAAATGTTAATTGAGGAATTAAATTGGAATATAGAATTGGTTAATATAAAAAAAATTGAAGAATTATTTTGGAATATTAAATTTATTGAGATGGAATAATTAATTTATGAACAAATTAATGACTGTATTGTTATTATTTAATTATTGAATTAAATAATGGGATTTATGGGATAAATTAATTGATTAATTAATTAATGAGAGTATTGGATTATATAATTGTTCAATTAAGTAATAGGGGTGATAAGATTAAATAATTGATGAACTAATTAACAAGATTAATGTGAATATTTAATTTTTGAATTAAATAATGGGATTGCTGAGATTAATTAATTTATAAAATAATAAAGGTTAGTATTGTTATTATTTAATTATTGAATTAAATAATTGTATTGATGAGATTAGTTAGTTGATTAATTAAATAATGGGAGTAATGTGATTGTTTAATTGTTGGATTAAATAATGGTGTTTATGGGCTTAATTAATTAGTGAACTAATTAGTGTAAGTATTTAAAATATTTTAATGTTTAATTGAATTTTAGGATTGATGAAATTAATTAATTGATGAATTAATACATTGGATTAATGTGATTATTAAATTATTGAATTAGATAATGAGATTGATGAGATTAATTAATTTATGAATTAATTAATGGAAGTATTGTGATTAATTAATTATTAAATAATTAATTGAATTAACATGATCCATTTATTGGTCAATTAATTGTAGGCATTAAATGTGATTAATTAATTTTTGGAATTAATTAATGGAATTGAAGTGAACAATTAATTGGTGAATTTATTGAAGAGTCTGAATATGATTAATTAACTGTGAGATTAATTAATAGAATTGAAATGTACAATTAATTGGTGAATTAATTGAAGAGATTTAATGTGATTAATTAATTGTGGATTTAATTAATGAAATATACATGAATAATTAATTAGTGAATTAATTGATGAGATTGAATGTAATTAATTAATTATGGAATTAATTAATTAAATTGATGCAGTCAATGAATTGGTGAATTAAATAATGGATGTAATGTTATGATTTTTAATTTGGATAATTAACTGTTGAATGAATTATGAGATGTTGAGATTATTGAATTTAGATAATTAATTGTTAAAATAATTTTATGATATTGAGATTGTTTATTTTAGGTAATTAATAATTGATATATTGTGAATATTGAATTGGGATTTAGGGATAATTAATTATTGAGTAAATTATTGGAATATTGAATTGGGTCTTGGAGAAATTTAATTATTATGTTATTTGTTGGAATATTTAATTTTGAATTGAATAATTAATTATTCAATTATTTATGTGATATTATGTTTAAGATATTGATTTATTAGTTGGTAATTTAATTAATATAATTTATTTTCATAATTAAATAGAGAATTACTTAAGGTGATTGAGTAGAAAAACTAATTATTGAATCAGTAATGAAATCGACGTGATTAATTAATTGTTGAATTAATTAATGGTTTTAGATTAATTAATTTTAGAGTTAATTAATGGAATATTTTGATGGTGGAATGTGGTAAGTGGATTAATGTTGATTAATGACGATTTATGTAATATAGTTATGCATGTTATATTGAGATACATGTTTAATTGTGATATATGTGATATATGTGATTGATTGATATACGAGTCTGGTAAACAAACTAATGCTCTAAATGCCTATGAGTAATTTATTGATAAATGATTATGAGACATAGTATGATGCTCGAAATACCCATAGGATGTAAAAGTGAATGTTTGTGAATATTTTTATGGGACATGGAATGATGATCCCAATACCCATGGGGTGTGGGACACCGACTAACAATAAAAATACCCATGGGGTGCTAGACATAATGTTCTATTCTCATGACATTGAAATTGGACTATGGTTCCAATTATCCATGAAAGTGAATTGAAATTAAATGGATAATGAAAGTATATTTCTTTAATGAATTGTAAAATTATAATGTGAAATGATTTAGAATTCGGCATGGGTCGAAGATGTTATTGAGGTTTGGGTGTCCTTGGGAACCCAAGGGTTTATATGGCAAAATAAAAAGTGAATAATATTGTGATTTATTTTTACTCGTGTATTGTAATTGTTTCCTTATATAAAGAAATATATATTTATTTACTTGATATTGTGTTAGACGTTATTGGTTGTGTCCTACTGAGTTTTACTTACACCCTACTCGGGTTTCTTGATTCGTACATGAATATTCTTAATGTTTACTAGACAAGATAAGGGAAAAATACCTATGTTAGATGGATGATATGGGATGTGGCTTGGATTAGGGAACTGGACATGACTTGGGACTCTCTTGGGAGAGTTGAAAGTGTTATTATTTGTGGTTCACATCGAGACACTTTCCATGTACTTTAGCATTGCATATCTACTGTATAATTTTTATTCTATATTTCCAGTTTTTGGTCATTTTGTTACACTGGTACTATTATATTTATGGTTATATTTTATTCATTTATTATTTATTAATTTGTACTAGTGTATTACTCTAATAGAAGAGGGTATATTCTCCCAAAGTTCAATATTAGACCCTCACTATTAGTTGGAAGCATCTTGTATATGGGGAGGCATGTTTGATGTTATTAAACCAACCATCTTGGGGCACCAGTGTGTGGTGCCCGAGGGGAGATGTTATTGATATTCACTATATGAATATCATAGCCTATGACTTGATTATATTATAGAATATAAAATACATCTATTTAAGGTTATATCTATAAATATACTACTTGTAATAGAATCTCAAAATGAATACACAAAAAACTTTACAACTCTTTGAGAATCCATCAAAATCATTTTTTAACACGATTTATCAAAATCTATTCATTTTGGAAGAAATAATTTTTTTGAAACAAAATATTTTTCCAAAGGCATAAATGTGTGGCCCTACAGACCTTAGTAGCATTTAAAACTACTTTTAAATCTTGATTTCATAGAAATAAGCATAGAGATATGTCTATAAATGCATCTGTTCTACTTAAGCTACTAAAGAGTTTGAGGTGATTTCTATCAAAAAGTTTCGTAACTTCATATGATCATGTCCCCCAAAAGATCGATCAGGTACATCATATATATTCCTATATAATCCCTTTTCAATTACATTGAGTGTTCAATAGAAATGTAGAAATTTCAATCTATAATTAGTAAACTCAATATTTCTATATTCTTCTAAAAATATAAACTTGGATGATAAATACATCGAATTAAATACATTTAGTAGATGATTACATCATATATCCCTTACCCAAATATATACACATCATATCTGACTTAACTAATCATTAAAATTCATTTCCTCTGTCTAATCAAGTGATATATCTCTTTTCTCGTTATATGAGTGGCCAAATCCCATCTTTGTTGAGCTTTATCTAATGACAAGATTAGAAACATACCAAATCACCCATGATTAGATAGGCCTCAAGGATTTCATAAGAAAGGTATCAAATTATGAAGGTTCTCATGTTAGGTATCTCTCCAAACATATATAAAAGAATTTATAAAAAGTATACACCCCTAAAAATATCGATGACTTTATAATATTCCATGGAATATAATTTAGCAGCTAAATCAAAATAATAAATCTTCCCTTATTATCTCACAAGTCCACCACTCATACTAATCATAACTTATCATCAAAACCTATAATACTCTTTAACGACCATCAATTATGGATAACTCAAAGTTATAATCTGATCGAATATAACTAATCTAGTATTCATGTAAATTAAATTACAGTTACCATAAATGAATGATAAATCAATATTGTATTTTTTATAAAATCATAGTACACTAAAAAACCATTATATAAATCTCTGATGTTTTATATACCAAGAGGAAAAAAATGAACCATATGCTTATATTTACATAGTTGTTTCATTAGTGGTACTTATATATTCTAGTATGTAGCCACACAACTGATACTAACATTTCCCCTATCAATGATCTATCATATAGGATGGTATTTATAAACGATGTATTTAGGCTTATGTTGAGACTAGGGATACATAGCCAGATTATGGCTACATTATTTTCATACTAAAGCCCAATTACTCTCTAGATACTAAGAACCCCCTTGTGTTTATAAGTGAAACTCTTAATCCACACACCCTCCTTTGATGCATCTGATGTAGTGATGTACTCTACAACTATTGTCCGGTCTACTATGCTAGCTTGTTTGGAACACCTACAACAAATAAATTCACCATATAGGAAAATATATAATAATACATCACAATAATTCTTTTCATTGGAAACTAAAATTTGTGTAACCCTTTATATAGGGATCATTGTTTCCTCTAAAGACCAAGAACAAATCCTTAGTTATTCTCAAGTACATAAGGATGTTCTTAATAACAATCTAGTGATTATCATCTAGATTAGGTTAGTATCTACTAGTAATACTAAGATTATAGGAAACATTAGGTTGATTACACAACATAACATATGTTATAGATCCTATGGTTGATTCACTATGAATTATATCTAACCATTATATTTTTTAGAAGGATTTAAGTTCCTAAGGATTATAGAACAAATGAGGGGGGGGGGTGAATTAGTTTTTATCTTTTTTCAAATTTCATTCTTAAAGAAACTTAACCCTAAAACTTGTTAGAGTTATTACCATATAACATTTTAGTAAACTCACATGCATGAAAAAAGTTGGAAAGTAAGAATGCACATAATATTTTGAAGGTTTGACCTTATTGTGTGAATCTACATCATTTACATTAACTACCATGGATTGATCGAAATTAACTATTTGAAATAAGTGAATAATACTTTTGAGTTATCTCTCATTGATATACTTTTATCTCACAATTGGTAAGATTATACGAAATACCACATATTTACAAATTTTTCATACAAAATTTTAGCTATAAAAAATATAACCTTGTGAAATCAGTTCAAACAATGGTTTGTTTAGAAACTCTATCATATACTAATTCTATCCATTTTATCCATTATGTAATCTTCATCCAGTGTGCCCACATCTAGGGACCTCTGTCCAATGAACCTTTACTAAAACTACAGTAGTTACAAAATTATAATTTCTATCAGTTAAAATACTGCTCCTTTTAAAAACTCTGATCAATTACTAATTTCGACCTTTCTTAAACCAATATTCTATTTATCATATTCTGAACATAGACTCTATTTGATACTATGAAAAAATACATTATTATTTCCAGAACTTTTCTTCAACATGAAAATTGATGTTAACTCGAAACTCAACTCTAACAAAATACTACCATCATCTCAAATTTTTTAGTGATCATTCTCTTACAAACAAGTACTATTGTATTATGCACCTCTATTTAAAGGTTCTTTGAGAATAGAAAATTTGTGAAAACCAAAATTTCTTTCCACTCACCTAAATTCATAAATATAAATTTCTAGGATATTTTATATTCATTGAAATTCTTCTCAAATATTCCGAACTCATATATAGTATCTATGAATCTTCTATACTTCCCCATAACTTCAATATTTTTAAGATTTATTATGTTTTTAACTTTATAAATTTCTATAAAATTTCAATATGCAGATGTTTTTCTAGAAATTTTCTATACATAAAACTCATCATAAATTCAGTCCTCTTAACCCACTTAAAATATACTCAATCATACCAAAAAAGTTCCTATAAAAACTCCATTCTTTTGAGATCACACATTGTAAAAAAATTCTTTCTGATGGAAAATTCTTATCCATAACATCAAAACATGAAAGCTCTGAATTTCATTCTTCCTCCATCAAATGATCATTACCCATTGAAAACAATATCTAGAAAAAATACAACTTATCTATGTCCATTATTCCAATACATCCAAATATAGTTGAATACATTTTTACAACTTCTAAATATTTTAGGTAGTAATAATGATATACCTGGTAGAAACATCAACACGTCTAATTTTTTCATTGTCTCGTGACTTTATCTACTTGATAGCTTAATCGTTAATCAATTCTCATAACTTTTCAACATGAAATTCTTTTTCCCATTAATGAATCTTCAAACCTATTCAAAAATATATATCTTTAAGAGTTGGTCCATAACATAGTGTCTAGAACAATAGATGATTTCTCCCATTATTTTTTCCATAATTAACTATATTATTTATTAATTAAAAAAAATACCCCATTACTATATTGACTAAAAACCAGATTATTTGTTTTCTCATGTTTTTCCCAAACTCCCAGACATGAAAAAACTCACACTTACAACCAAAATCATCATCTAAACTTTCTGTATGGAGGTTGAGTTTGTTCGGTAGGGTTGAACATTATCAAACATCAATAAGTTCAAACTTACATCTTTATTGTGGGTTATCTATCTAGAAACATATGTCTAAAATTTATGTTTGGCAACATTAAATTCAAAAACAAACTCCATTTTAACTTGTTCTGTATGGTAATTTGATTCAAAGCTCGGCACCCACCATGCTTCCTACAATGGTCTACATTACATTGGATGATCCGTGCTTGGACCACTATGCATGGAATTGTCTGATGATCTGCATCTAATGCCTTTTTGAAAAACGTCCTTTACCAAAAATCTAGATTTATAATGGAATATTTCACTAATTGCTCATCTAATGGATCATTTAGTCAATAAAAATTCCAATTATTTGAAAATCAACAAATTCACACTTCAATTTTTCTAACAACCTTTTCATCGAATGATTCTTTGTTTGATAAGTTCTGTGTGCAAAAAATAAACATCCATTTTCGATAAAATCTATTATCATGAAATTTTTCATGATGTAAAGAAAATTGAGTTTAGAATAGAATAATATGACATAAGGTTAGAAAGTTGAGAACTCTCTAACATCCCAACTTTCTCACTTTCTTCTTCCGTAGAAACATCTCACAAAACATTCTATCCTAACTTCCTATAACATCCCCTATTTTACTGAAATATTATTTAACAAAATTTAGTTTTCGCAAATAAAAATTTTGTTATAAAAAACATAGTGGATGATCAATATCCCCCTTTGAATTTTTTGGAAACATTCATTAACATGTTTTTACATTCATCATATTTCATTACTCTAAATTTTTCATTACATATATTTGTAACAAATCACATTTTTTAACTTTTATAAAAACACATACTTTATCAAAATTTAGTTTCGTCAAGCCACCCTATTGGATAAAGTAACATTTTTAGGGTAATTAAATCCCTATGTGACTAGAAAAGGATTTATTATGTTACGATAAAACACCCCTCACCTTTTCTATACTCTCACATTCCTTCTTCTCCCATGTTATATGATAACTACAATTTCAGATTCATTTATATAAGTAAAAAACATCTCTCACCATTATAGGAAAATTTTATATATATTATCACCATTTTTCATGATTAGTGGGGGTATTACTTTATAACTGTAAGAATTCATTTGTGGAGGTTGAACATGATGTTGCAACCTAAAATTCCCAAATCTGTTTTGGAACATGTTTGATAGAGATATCAGTAATTTGATAATTAATTGAAATACATTCCAACAAAAAAACTCCCCAAAAAACATTATATTTTTTGAATTGAAACTTAATAATAATTCTCTTTGATATTTAATGATAGAAAATATTTTTTGAAAGAAAGTTTTCACTTGATAATCACAAAGTATCATTAATGGTGTTGAATCATTCATTTTTAAATCTGCCCACTGAACTTTCATTAAAAATATTTGAGTACATTTTTGGAAGGTAGCAACATATTCATATTACAAAATTATCAATGTCACCAAACTCGGTTTATTACTATTCCAACTCACACAGTATTCTTTGAAATAAAATGTCCCCCCGTAAGTTTATTTTCTTTCATTCCAATCTCTATCCCAATTAGTATCACTATAACCATAAAATTTCACATCACAACTTATTTTGTATAATGACCAATGTGACGTTGTTCCATTAACATGTCTCATAATTATATATGATTCAAACTTATGAGATTCTTTCGGATCACTGAAAAATTTAGAACATAAAGCCACAACATAAACAATATTAGTTCTTAAGGCTATAAGGTAATGAAAACTTCATATTAGCTTTCGAAAATCATTCATATTTACAATATTTCTTATTTTATCTTTACTCAACATTTCCCCACAAAAATCATAGTATAATGTAATTAGAATATGCCATTTCAAACTTTTATAATAACTCTCTCATGTACTTTTTTTGAGATAGGAAAATGTATTTTTTATATTTTTCTGAACTTGTAAAACCCAAGATGAAAGTTAATTCTCCTAACACTGAAATCTAAAAATTATTATTTATTTATTCATAAAATATTTAAAAACATTTTCTATATCCCCTAAAAAACTGTATCATCTGCATAAAAATTACAATTAGGGTGAATGAATCCATTTCGTTCACATACAAGTTCTTGTCAACATTTCCTTTATAAAAATTCATCTTTCTAAAACAACACTCATGTTTAGAGAACAAGGAACATGAATTTTTTTTAACCTATATAGGGATTTATTCAATTTAAATACCTTTATATCATCATTATATAATAGAAAAAATGGGTTTTTCTAATGGTACACTTTTCCCTCAGTCTCCCCATTTAAGAAAGACAACTTTACATTAAATTTATAAACATTTTGTCATCGATGCACAACCACTACTAAGAACATTATGATTGTTTCTAGTCATATAACTAGGTAAAATGTTTCATTAATGTCCATTCATTCCACCTATGAATAACCTTTAAAAATTATTCTTTATTTGTTTCTTGAAACTTATGAATCTTCATTTAACTTATTTCTATACAACCAATTTTTCATTAAGATTTTTATATGTTGTTCATGGAACAAGTTACCACTTTAATTTTTCTCAATTCGATCCAATTATCCATTAATTGAATTGAACCATTCATTATGTTTTTTTAATGACCCAAAATTATATAAATTAAAACTCCTCTTGGTATAAATAAAAGTGTTATTATGTAAAATCGTTATATAAAACATATGAATGTACATGGTTTTATTTTTTTATTTAAAATACTATTAATAATTCTTACCATTACTAATATAGCCATTGAACTTTGATCACATGATTAGTATAAATATAGGTCTTTAAAAAATCTAATTTACTCAGGAAAATGAAGAGATGAACTAATCTTGTAGAATTTCTCCACACGAAGCCCATTTTTCAGTACTCAGAATGGAGGTAGCATTATTGTGCTTCTCTCTTGACCAAACCCAAACTGAGCTTCTACACATTATGCTTGAATAGAACCACCTACGAGAGAAGTAGTTGTTAATAGATATTATCATCCAAGAGATGTTATTCAAGATTTCCCAAGAGTTTGTCACCAACACACACCATACCCTTAGGTCTTATGCGGGTGTTATAATTTTTTATGTAACAGGACCCCAGCACTATGATTATATACCTTATTTTGTTATATAGAATTTACATTCATTTTATTATTGTTATGTTGTAAATGGGTTTTAAAGCACAAATTGTATTTTTAGTGGATACTCAATTAAGAAATCTATTTTTAAGAATTAATGGATTTTCGAATTAAATAATTTTTTAATTAAATATTATTACTAAATTTCTTTTTATTAAATAAAAATGATTTTATAATTTTTATGAATACAATTTTAATTTTTATAAAGGTTTGAAAACTATTGTTGTGAAAACCAATGAATTGTAAATAAATGTCGTTTTTTATTTTAAATTTATAAATTCACATATTTAGAAAAATATTTAGAGAAAATAAATATTATTTTTGTAATTAGAATGTCGAAATTATTTAATTGTCAATTTCTCATAATTTTTTTAAGATAGTCAAATTTTTGGGTAACCATTAAATATCGAATAAATATATAATGTGTTTTTTCACATCATAATGACCCAATAGTGACATAATAAATTACAATAAAAGGGATATTCATCCAATATATTTTTTACCTTGAAAATAATTCTATTTTAGATTTTTTTTGATTAATTATACAATGCCTTAGTGGTCCCTCCAACACTTATTAAATATTTTAACTTTTTAAAATGATTTCCTTGAGAGTGTGACTCACCTCCACTTAAGAAAGCCTAATATTTCATTATTTTTTTCCATTGGAATTATAAAATAATTTTTTCCAATCCAATTTGTTATATACCATGGGAAAAACCATTGGGATGGTTTGTGGTTTTTATTAGTGTAATGTGTACTATCCAAAACCTAAATAATAAATAATTCTCTCTCCATTCCTTTATAAACCACTTAGTCTCCCTTTACTCTCCACCCAAACCATTTTTATATCTCCCAACCTCTTCCATACTCTCTCTATAATCCTCAAAAGGATCACCATGATCACAAGAAACCGCTCTCAATCCTCTACCAAACCTTTGGTATCACACATCCATGTAAGGGATCCTCACTTTCCTTCCTCCCTTATTTTTTCCACGTTTCCTTATATTCTTATTCCATTTTATTTTGAATTAAAAATGTTTGTGTATGATTTAAAACCTCTACTATATTTAACTAATTTTTTTTGAATTATGAGATACCCCTTTATCTCTCATTAATGCCTTCGTATACACCCATTACCATGCGGAAATTCTGTAAGGGATTTCCCTCTCCTCATTTACAATTAAGAAATTATTTTATATCATGAATATAAATTTCATTAAATATGTTGGGAAAATTTATATATATGACCACCTTAATTTAACTTCAATGCAAATATGATGATGTTCCTTTTTATCTATCATCAACCATTTTTATGAATTCTTTTGTCACACCATTATGCTGCCAAAATTGCATCGTGATTTTACAAGCCATATTCATTTTGAAGTGAATACCATGTGCATTTCTCTATCAGGGGTATTCACCTTTATGCAGATTTAATTATTGATTATATATTTTCTTTTATGTATTATACATTCTTTTCTAGTGGAATAAATGATGACGTTGAATGATTCCTTGATGTATGATCTGTGTGGTACACTTATGCATGAAATGAAATGATTATAAAGGGTGTACCCTGATAGCGCTCCAATGAATTGGGTAAAGAGTAGTATCATGATAGGACATTTAAAATGAGGGTTTACTCATTATAATTAATTTTCAATGAGGGTTTACTAATTATCTATATGCAATGAGCCCTCGCGTCATTCTAATATAATGTTATATATTGTTTCCACATTTCTATATTATGATAATATGGGTATATAATGCCTTTATGTTCATGTTACACTTATTATTCATTGATATGCCTATTTCCTAACATGTATTTTATTATTCATTTTAATCTGTGTTTAATCCCTTAATAGGCTTTATATCTCACCCTTTTCTTATGTATGTCATTAAGTTATCCCATGTAATAATAAGTACGAATGAATGTTGTGGTTATGTAAATGACGTTTTCTATAAAGATGTTTTATTTTATGTCTTAAGTTTTCATGTAATATTCCTAATATCACAGGACACTAGATATCTCGATCCTTAGAGTTGTCTTAGGTTCATGATTATGTAATAAATCACGTTTAAGTGTGTAATGAAGAGAATGGTTTTTATAGTTTTAGTATGTAAAGACTCAAAAATTCAATAATTTTTTTTATTAAATGGAATTATTACGAGTCATACAAAATTGAAAACACAAGATTTCGAGTCCCAGAGATCCCATAACATAATTTTGAACTTTTTTAAAGTTCGTTTAGCAAACGTGTGAGTGGGATTTTATAACTTTCTAACATGTGCATGAATTAAAAATTCAAGGGCACCGTTGAATTCACAATGTTAAGATTCAAATAAGAGAAGATTAACTTCCACTGGCAAGGGTCAGACAAAAAAGTTAATTTTGGGAATTTTCAAAATAATAATAAAATAACTAAATAAGTTATTTTATTCTTTCTACAATAGTTCAACAGCGGATAGAGGGATCACAGTGCAATGTCAGGCTTTAATCGACGGTCTTTTAAATAACTTGAACCACTAATTGTGTAACTGCAACACTTGTGGTTTAATTGATTCATTAATTATGATTCATTAATGAATCATATAAACGAACCCACATGGGGAGTGAAATTACCATTTATTTAATCAATATGTTGGTGTGGGTTTTGGAAAACCAATGGGAGAACTCTTGACGAAGTGCTGGATGTGTCTTCCTCCAACGAAGAATGAAGATTTAACAACGCCATTGGGGATTTAGTTGGGAGATTGACGAATGCTGATGAAATCCAAAAAACACAGACCCTTCCTCCCCATCTATTTAATCTTCCATCATGTTCAAGGTAGGGGGTGTAAATTGTTTAAGTATTTTAAATGATCTTATCTCTCTGTTCATTATTAATACAACGAACATAGATCAACCTACTAACAGGATGATCTGCGACACATTTTTTTTGTGAGAGGATGTCGCATGGATTCATTTTGGGGTTTTATCAAATCTTATGAATATTATTGTTTCACCCACATGTTATAATGCTAACACGGAGGGCGCATACCAATCTGAACAAGGCTCATACCCTATACTGATCTTGTTCTTGATGCATTCTTCTTGGGAGAATGTTCAACCTGATGGAAATAAGAAATAGAGGGTCGCATAGTGAAGGTGGTGTTTTAGGAGGCTTGTAGGCATAGACGAGAAGAGAATCAGACCAATAGAGCTTCACCGGTGGCCCATGGAAGTGGCTCTATTGTGGAGGATTGCTCTCGCCTACCGCGAGAGGACAATGGAGCCCAATGGAAAAACAATAGATAGGGGCAACCGACCTTTGAAAACCGAGTTGACGGAGTGCGATATGACATAGCTCCAAGCCATGGTTGAGGGCGGACCTGCACCCATGGGTCTTTCCTATTAACCAGTCCATGCAGACTTGTCAAGTGGAGTGATGCCAACCTGGCACCTCTAATTGAGGATCCCAAACATACATAGCCTGATCGGGGAGGTAGACTACACACAGCTTGTAGGCCAAACCTAGCTGGGTGGGCCTATGTGGTCCCATGGCCCAGCGGGTCATAGAAGGCTGGGTTGGCTCAGTTTGGGTCGGGACAGTCTGACCGGGTCGGACATGACCAAGACCCATTTTGGCCCAATTTCGCTTAAAGAGCCATATCCTCTAAACCAGATGTCCGTCTGATGAACCATCTAAGGTTCTGAAATCCTTATGATGAGATGATCCTTTTGAAATACTCCACTTGGGTTTTGGAGAAAATTCATGTATGGCTAGGTTGGATTGGACTCGAATCCCACTGGGCCCCCGACACTAAAATTCATATAACTAACAGAATAGATGTCCGATTGATGTGCCCTCTATTGCATTGGATCCATTATGGCATGTCGGTTTTTGGGATACTTTTTCATGGGAATTCTTGGTGGTTGAGGTAAAATTAATGGCTTGAGAAGAGGATACTCCCAGAATCAATCTTTTTAAGTGCGTGAATCATGTTGTTGACAATGATGTGATAAAGCACCTAGATATCCTCTATGGGTCAGTAGTTAGTTATCATCAATGGGTCATCACATAGAAATACTATGTGTGGGTCATCACCTAGTGATCTTCTATGGGTCATCACCTAGTGATCCTCTCAGGGTTAGCAAAGAGTTATCCTATGAGTGGGTCAAAACCTAGTGATCCATCGAACATGTTCATGGGGCTCATGAACAGGATCTTCTAGCTTCACATCGATCTCTTCATGGCAGTCTTCATTGATGACATCTTGGTATACTTGGTGTTAAAGGAGGATCATGCCACTCATCTATAGATAGTTCTAGATAGACTTTTAGAGAACAATATTTATGGTAATCTCTCAAAGTGTGAGTTCTGGATACAAGAAGTCCACTTCCCAGGGCATGTTATCTCGGAGGCTAGAGTTGTAGTTTATTCGGAAGAGATAGAGACTATGCTTGTTTAGGATCCACCAGGAGTGTTACTGAGGTTTAGTGTTTTCTAGTATTGGATGGGTACTACCAAAGATTAATACTGACTTTTAGAGAGTAGCAGAACCCTTGTTAGATTTGACAGATAATGGAAAAACTTTCCTCTAGATAGAGAGATTCCAGTAGATCTTCAAGGAGATGAGGCAGGGACTGATGATTTCACCTATATTGAGGCTACCAAAAGAGGGCATTGTGTTTGTAGTCTAATTTGATGCATCTACGACCATATTGGGATGTTTCCTCGTGTAGGAGTAGGTGGTGATCACTTATGATCACAAAATATGAGGTAACACGAGCATAACTACGCTACCCATGACATGGATTTAGCAGTAGTGGTATTTTCATTGAAGTTATGGTAAAAATACTTGATAGGTAAACAATTTTCTGTCTAATCTGTTCACAAGAGTCTCAGTTATATATTCTTACAGAAATACCTGACCCTGAGACAATGACGATTGATGGAGTTCCTCCAGGTCTATGACTTTGACATAGTCCACACTCTTGATAAGGGGAACGTAGTAGAATACTCACTCAGTAGAAGGTTCGGATTACAACTACTGAGTGAGGCGACATAGAATCTTTCCACATTGCAGATAACCAAAGTGGATAGTGATGGAGAAACTTACCTACTTTCTATGACAATCACTACCCCAATCCTTCTTCAAGATAGGGAATCACAACTTGGGGACTTTGACCATGAGGCCCGATGTGCTCAGATATCCTCAGGATGGGTTACTGAAAGATTTTATGTATGTGGTGATATCATCTTCCTTTTTTGTAGACACACCATGGTACTTGTAATTCTACAAGAGGATGTGTTGAGAGAGTTCCATACACCACATTTGGAGGTATGTACTAGTGTAGAGATGATGTAACATGACCTCCATCTTCAGTATTGGTGGATAGAGATGAAGAAAGACGTGGCAGAGTTCATGACACGATGCCTCAATTGTCATCAAGTGACGACTAAGCATCAGGTTGCAGTAGGTTTAGCACAACCACTAGCTGTACCAGAGTGTAAGAGGGATGGTTTCTCGATGGACTTCAATACGCGGTTAACATGTATGTCCAGGGTTTATGATTCCATCTGGGTGATCGTTGAACGACTCACCAAGTCAGCCCACTTCATACCCATATGAGAGTAGGGATTAGTAGAGGGATTGGGACTCCTCTATATAAAAAAGATTTTAGGCTTCATGGGTTTCCATCTACAATCATTTTATATCATGATGCTTGTTTTACATCTTGGTTTTGGAAGTGATTACATGATGCATTCTGGACATAACAACTCATGAGCACCACCTTTCATCCTCAAGTAGATGGTCAGATGGATTAGACTATATAGACACTTGAAGAAATGCTTCATGCTTGCGTCCTTGATTTTGTATGTAGTTGGGAGAACCACCTACCCCTGTAGGAGTTCGCATATAGTAAACATTATAACTCCACCATCGGCATGTCACTTTTTGAGGCCTTGTATGGGCGACCATGCAGATCACCTCTATGCTAGACATACCGAAGGGAGTCCACACATATGACTCCAAAGTTGGTATGAGATATAACAATAATGGTGTATATCATCTGGGAGTAGATGAAGACTACACAGAATAGGCAGAAGTCATATGTTGAAGGAAGGAAAAGACTGTTGGAGTTTGAGGAGGGATACCATGTCTTCTAAAGGGTCTCATCCCATCATGTATTCCAAATATTTGGTTGGAGCGACAATCTTTCTCCATGGTTCATTAGAACATTCCATATTCTCCTAATAGTTTGAAAGGTGTAATAATCCCTAGATTATCCCCCATAGATGAATCAGGTGCATAATGTTTTCCACGTGTCGTTGCTGAGGAGATACGTGCATGATCCATCGCATTTCATCGACTGGGGCTAGATGGACATTGATGATGGTGAACTTTTGAGGAGTTCCCAGTACAGATAGAGGATCGACAGGACCATGTCCTTGGTGGATGATTGATTTCTCTGGTGTGCATTTGGTGGCACCATGAGAACCTTTAGGAGAGCACATGGGAGTGGTAGGCTCATATTCGTCCTCAATGCACCCATTTGTTTTTTAGAAATTATTGTGGCTTTCATAGATAAAAATACATAAAGAGAGGAGAATATTAATACCAAAAATTCCATATATATATTTATTATTAAATGGATTTTTTTTGAGTCAAAAACAATTGACGGAACATGATTCCAAGGCCTAGAGATCCCGAAATAGAATTTTGATCTTTTTTAAGTTACGTTCAGTCTATGTGTGAGCACTGTTTTATAACTTTTGAACCAGTGCCTGGATTACAAATCTGGGGGTATCGTTGAATTCATAGTGCTGTGATTAGCTTAAGGGAAGATTAACATTGACTAGAAAGGGTCATATAAAAAACATAATTTTTGGAGTTTTGTGAAAAATAAGATAATAACTAAATACATTATTTTATACATTCTACAATAGTTGAGTGGTGGATGGCCGACAATAGTGCAACATCGGGTGTTAATTTAGTGTCTTTTAAATAACATGAATCTTTCATTTTGTAACCGCATCACCTGTGGTTTAACAGGTTCATTTATTAGGATTCATTAATGAACCAACATGGGGATAAAAATTCCATTTTAATTAATCAAATCATTTCTGTTGGCTTTGGAAAACCTACGGGAGAACTCTTGATGAAGTGAGGGCAATGTATTTCTCCAACAATGAATGAAGATTCAACGACGCCATTGAGGATTCAATCTGGATATTGATGAATGTTGACTAACTTATTTGATTGAAGACCCTTCTACCTCATCCAAAGCGTCTAAATATGAGTTCTAGGTAGGGGGTTTAAATTGTTTAAGTGTTTTAAATGATTTTATCTCTTTGTTATTGATTAATACGAAGAACTCAGATCATCCAACTAATGGGTTGATCTGCAAATCATTCTTATTTTTCTAATGGTTGTCATAGGGATTCATTTTGGGGTTTTATCAAAACTTATGATGATTATTGTTTCACCCACAAGTTATAAAGTTAACATAGATGGCGTGGTCCAATCTGAACAATGCCTAGACCATTCATTGATCTTTTTCTTGATGCGTTCATCATGAGAGCATGTGAAACATGATGGAAACATGAAACCAAAATCCACACAGTGACAATGGAATTTCAGGATGCCCGTAGGCATAGAAAGTAAGAGAATCAGACCACCAGAGCTTCACTGGTGGCCCATGGAAGTCCTGCTGGCACGATACCATAGGCGCTGTGGAAGCACTACAGGCGCAGCGGTGATAGTGACCACTAAAGGCGTTGCGAAGGACAAGGGCGGGTGACCCATTTGGGCGGCATTGACAGTGGGAGGCATGTCGTAGGGGAGGCGCCATAGTGGAGGGTGGACCTATACCCGTGGGTCCCGCCTTTTGACTGGTCCACATAGACCGGTCCGGTGCACCAACCGGGCACTCCTAGTGGAGGATCCCGAATGGACTGCGCCCAGCTGGGTGGGCCAGGCCTAACAGGTTCTGGTTGAGTCGTCCAGGGTCAGGTCAGGTTAGTCTGACCAGGTTGGACCAGACCCATACTCATTTTATCCATGTTTCGCTTAAAGTTCCACATCTTCTAAACTAGAAATCCATTTGATGAACCATATATGGAAATGGAGTCCTTAGGATGAGGAGGTACATTTGAGATACTCCACTTGGGTTTTTTAGAATGTTGGAGTATGGATTGGTTAGATCAGACTCAAATCGAACTGGCCCCCTGCATTAAAATGCCTAAAACATACAGACCAGGCATCTGATTGACATGTTTTCTATTCTGTTAGAACCCTTATGAAATAGTAGTTATTTAGGTTACTTCTTCATGGGACTTCCTGATGGTTGAGGTATAAAATATGGCTTGAGGAAAGGATCCTCCTAGAATCAAGCATGCTTGGTGCAGTAATCCTGTGGATGGCTGTGATGTGATGAAGTACCTAGAGATCCTCTTTGGGTCCATAGTTAGTGATCCTCAATGGGTCAACACTTAGGGATCCTCTGAGTGGGTCAACACATAGCGATCCTCTAAGGGTTATCACCTAGTGATCCTCATTGGTTCAACACCTAGCGATCCTCTAAGTGGGTCAGCACTAAGAAACCCTCTGAGTGGGCCAGTACCTAGAGATCCTATGTGGGTTAGCACCTAGTGATCCTCTGTTTGTCATCACCTAGTGGTCTTACGTGGTCTAGCTGTAAAAGCCTCTTGATAGAATAGAATGATATATCATTATGACTAATCATCATAATTCAATTTTTTTCATGTTGTATACTTGTCTTGAGACGAGTCTTTACATGTGATTTGTGATTGAGATCATTCTTTGTGGTTTTTCCTTTATGAAATTCGGGGATACCTTCTGTGGTTTTCCGATCCCTGCTCGGTATTGTTATACTCACCGCAAGATGGTCTTGGGACTCACCATGTTGTGTCTTGTGTAGACAACTGAAAACTTTGACTGAGGTTATGGATATAGGACAAGACATTGCACGAAGGTGACCGGTTAACGTGGAGATCCACAGAGACGAGATGTACCTACCCTTCAGGTTGGATCCTTGGAAGACAACCTCGTGAGCTTTTATCCCTTTTTTTTTATTTTTTCTATTAGTTGGGTTTGTATTGGGGCCCATTCAACTTTATTTCACACATTTACTTTTTGAATTTATACTATGTGGTTTGTTCTTGTTGTGTACTTGGTATTTGTGTTTCTAGGTTTAAAGGAAATCACTTCCCATTTTAGGGATATGCCTTTTCGGTGCTAGTCACCAACCCATGGCCAATGGAAGGCAGGTTTGGGGTAGTGATGACTTGAGCCTTAGGGGATGGGTTGTGACAAAGTGGTAACAGATGAGTCATTTTTACTGAAAAACTAAGAGCCTATGTTTTCAATAGACCAATAGTGTTATGTGTCTTGGGTTTGGGATTCATCTTGGGGAGTCCAATGTTGGTGTGGTGGCTGATGTATCCATAAAACAAGACCCTGAGTTCGGATTTACGACTCGATACATGAAAACACTGTTTCTAGGTGTTTATGAAATGTTTCTATTCAGATATCTTTTGAGTCAGCTCACCTATTAAAACTTATTGATAATGGAATATCTGTTTCATTATAGGATGCAGCCACGTAGACATCCAACCATTATTCCAGAGAGAGTTCACGATGATGGCCCACCGAGCAATGAGGCTTTAGTGCAGGACCCTCTTTTGGAGATATTATCTTCGTGTGGTGTACCAGTACCACCACCACCCATGGGGCAGCAGTTTCCAACAGCCTCACCAGTGTACCATGCATGCCAACTGAGCGCATTTCATAATTTCTAGAGACATAGGCCTCCGATATTCCGATGAGAGACTGATATGCAGGAAGCTGAGGACTGGCTGGAGGCTGTGGCATGAGTTCTCCACCTAGTTGGGACACCGACAGACCAGATGGTGATCCTAGCTGCTTGTAGAGACCCAAAGCTTGACGTACATGGACAATACATTACTTTTTTGCAATACTTAATAAATAACAATAATCAAAACTCAAGGACCGTAATAGTTTAGTGTATTTGGAAACTCAGAACGTAATCTTCTAATCTTGGTGAAAGATCTTCAACATCTCCCATAAAAATCTTCCACTTTTTTTCTTACCTAAAACCTTTATTTATATCCTGGGAAAAAGAAAACATAAAAAGAGTGAGCTCAAATGATCAGTAAGGGTATGCATGGATAAAATAAAACATACCATATACATTTGAACTAAAAAACATGAACATAATGTTTAAACCCCAAAAGCTTGATCAATGACATAAAACATGGAAGTACGTAAGGAATAGATCATGAAGAAACATTAAGAATGATAAAATAGAATGGGAATAAAACATTTAATTGTGGAAACCATTACGCACATGATATGATTTCCATATTAGCCAAGGCATTGCTGCAAAGACCATCTTAGGGGACAAAGTCCCTTTCTGAATCGAGTTCACTCCTCATTCCATTCCTGTATTACTGAACCGGTTTAACATGCCGTTCCAGCCATGTCTATATCATGAGATATAAAATCATTACCTAATGCATTGGAGGGAGATATAGGTCCCAACCGTCTCATAATGATACCATTCTTATGTGTGCCACACAATCATAAACCATACATCATAGCATAACCCATGTAATAAAAATGGGATTCTTAAACATCGTGACATCATAAAACAATTCATATAAGATAAATGAATTCATAAAAATAATTCCTTCACAACATAATCAAATCAACATAATAATAGCGATATAAATAGAACCCTTTATTATCTTAGATGAAAAATAATTTTGATAAAACACTTGAATTCCATTGATGTGTAAAATATCCTTTCTAATTCAAAAAACATTTCCTTTCTTAACATGTCATAAAATTCTAAACTAAAATAAGTTTATTAAAAGTTAACCTGAAAACTTATAAAGGAAGATTCTTGGAAATAATTTTTTAAAAATCCATTCATGTCGTATAAGTTAAAAAAACACTCTTCTCATACTTTTTTTTGGAAAAGTCAAAAAGTACCTCGTATGAAAAATGAGAAAAGATTCCTTTCATATCTTTTAATAGAAACTCACCAAAGGGTAAAATTGGATTTAAACAATTGTATATGGATTGAAATAATATTACATATTGAGGAAACATGGATGTGAATGATAAAATACACCTCAGTAAATTCCAAAGTATAAACAATCTCGAATAAAGATGAGATTGTGATATTTCCCTTACCTTATGTCTGATATGCTTCGTACGTATCCGAACCTCCTGTATAATTATTTAAATAATTTAATTGACTTATTAAAGAATCATATTCATTGTTATGATATCATATATGTTTCACTTATGACTTTATATTACACGTTCTTTTGTAAATTCCATGTTAAAGCAACGTTTTGGGTAAAATCATTTCATTTATCGTATGTGTTTCGACTTGTCATTCTTGATATTATTACATATATCCTGATTTACATAATTTCAAAATGTAAAACATGATTTACATATATTCATCATATAAATATATATATTATAGGTTGATAAAAGGAATCAAATACAGCGTTCATGGAGACGGTAGGCCGTATGTACGCATGAACGCTGTTTTCATTTCCTTATTGAATTGAATGAAACTAAATAGAAGACATATATATATATATATACATAAATCCAGTAGAATTATTATTTCATATATTTCATTATTATTCATTAAATAAACATTATGATCATTCATGTATGGTTAACATGGAGAATGAATCTCATCATATCGTGGAGACTGTAGTCTGTACGTACGCACGAGCAATGATATCATTTCCATAATCAATGAACTGAATTGGAGTGGATGATACAATATATCATTATTAGTATGATGTTATAATAACTATGTATAGTTATTATTTACACCATTATACCCATCCAAGTAAGGTGGTATTGGAAAAACAGATTACACCACGGCGTAGAGACGGTATTCCGTACGTACGCACACGTGGTGATTTCATTTTCCGTAGGATGGATAGATGGTGAAATAGCATTGTTTCATAATTATAATAACATATCAGTATATTAGTGATACTGATGTTATTACTTCATAATTAAACAACCTAATAAGAAGAAGTGTAAGAATAAATAAAGGTGAATGAATCGGTAACGGACATTACCTCTTCCTTGAAGCACCTCTTTGAGACCTCCTTTTAGGGCACTGAAATTGGTCTTTGAAGACGACCGGGACCTCTAGGATGTTTCAAGGGAAGTGGAAAAGAGAATTTGTCAGGGGTTTGACGAGCATGAAGGCTCAAAGTGGTTTGAGGAAGAGAGGGAGGAGGTGGCCTTTTATATGGGAGGAGAGGGGCACCTTTGAAATAACTAAAAATATTATTTTATTATAAAGTCAAATTCAGTTTTAAATAGCTCCAAATTGACTTCTTTCGATGTTAAGGTGGGGATGGGTTGAAATCATATAATCCAATAGAATATAGACAAGTTTATGTTCATATTTTAACCTTATCATTTAGATTTAACTTTAAGTTAGATAATTTTACTTTTACCGTGTCTTTTTGTGTTCTTAATCTATAAGGTTAATAAACTTACTATAAGAAGCCAAACGAACCCAAAGTTGTTTAGTATTAATATATATAACCTTATATAAGTCCTGTGGCCGAAAGTTATATTTTTTGGAAAAAAATAACAATTAATAATATAAAATTTGTTTTAAAAATTATTTTATGTCAATTTTGACAATATTTCATAATTGATTTTTGTGAAAATCATAACAGAATTATTAGTTAGAAAAATGTTAATTAAATCAACACTAACATGTCATATTAATATAAATAATTATTTTAATTCATAAAAAGTTTCAAATTACATTTATTTGGTTATTTATAAAATCAATTATGTCAATATTTCATTAATAAGATAATTACTGAATCATCATTGTGTCATAAATAAATTAAGTTATATAAAGTCTAAAAATTACAAATAAAATATAATTATGTAGGAAAGCTTATTATCTTTCTATCCAATATTTATAGTCGAATTTATCTTATATATAACCCTATATTAAAAATGATTTACTTATTAAACTTTGATTTTAACTATTTTAACCCTTCTTTAAATAAATTAATAATAAATGTCCTAATCTAATCCATGTGGGCCTAAGTGGTCATATTTTATTCCTAAGGTTGTTTTTGGTAGAATTAAAATTATCCAATAGAATTAGGACATGTGTTAGAGTAATAATAATATCATTTTTACCCTTAATTACCCTATGTACTTTTAACCATGGTAAAAAAAAGTAAAAAGTTACTAATCACCAAAAATTATATAATCTCATTGAACCAAACATTACTTAATGACATCAACCGTGTCTCTAGGATTTTTGAAATTTCACTCATAGAAGTGGTAAAATTACGTTTTATGAAAAATTCATTTTTTTAACTACCACTTAGTGGTTTCACTATTCATCAAAAAATGAAGGTTTCCAGAAAAATACCAAAAATTAGGCCTAAGCAATATTTGATATTATTAATTGAAAAATGATGTCTATTTTACCAAATTCAAAAAATATCAGTTGCATTACTTAATTTAAAAATTAATTCCCATCGTTAAAATTATTAGCGTGTTTTTAAGAGAAAATAACTAACAAAAGATTGACACTTGTTTATGTCTGGTTTAAATGTGAAATTACATCAAATGAACAACATTGTATTAAATTGTAAAAATATATTCTAAATATAAATTAGAACCACTCAAATTAATAATTTATCACTATTAATTATTTCGATTAAAAAAGTTGATTTTAATTAAAATTTAGTTATTTTCACTATTCATTAGAATATGAAAGTTATCCGAAAAGTACCAAAATATCACCCTAAGCTAATTTCGATATTACGGATCCATAAATGAAGTCCATTTTGAAAAATGAAATTTACAAAATTTCAAAAAGTAGTTATTAGTATTCATAACGACTACTTTTAATAATATTTTAATATCATATCATTGTTTAGTGAAACTCGGTATTGCGTACAACACACGCTATCACGGAAGGTCGCGCTTGCGTGTAATGCAAGGCAAGTCAAAGATGCATGTTGTGCAAGATCCTTTTGGTGTAGTGTATGTAACGCCCCGACCCCAGTTACCCAGAGTCGGTGCATTATTACATAACATTGGCATGATCACAAGAAGATCAAATCTCGAAAGACCGATTGGTTTAGTAGCCTTGGAAACACTAGATATAATCATAAAGTTTTACATTACATTTCAAGGTGAAAAACTACTACAACAACAAAGTCTTCATATCCACACTATTAACCCCTCATAATATCCCTGCAAGTCATTCATAATTTACTTCTTCACTACCTGGGAAAAATAAAACATAGAAAAGGGGTGAGCTCAAATGCCCAGTAAGGATAACAATATAGCGGAACATTCAAAATAAGCATAAACATTTAAGGCAATGAATTACTAAAACAAAAGCCTTTTAAAATTGAACTTCAACATAGTATGGCAAAAGTAAAATGAAATAATGCCATTTACTTGTTCACATGGATATTCTACTAATCGAATAATCACATGCAAAAATCAATAACCACTTTCATAATGTTGGAATGCATAATGCCAGACTATCATAACCACATAGCCAAGGCCTCGTGCCAAGACTACAAATAAGATTTTTTCAAGGCCTTGTGCCAAGACACTAGTTTGTCTCATGAGACCTACCGATGCATCGAGGAGCTATAGCGGGCTCCACCCGTCACTTATTAAGTCCAATGCATTCCCATATGAAAAGGTTTAAACATAACATAAACATTCGTATTAAAACTAGCATACGAAATGTCAATACTTTCACAATAAACTATGAATGGTATAACAATAGCACATCCACAGTCAAACATATCACAAAACCTTCAATACAATATAGAAGTTTTGTATCATAATAAATCAACTTCAAATAATCTTAAAATCCATCAAAGGATGTTGACATAGATGAAATCAAAATTCTTTTTAAAGAAATATCTCCTTTTATTTTGAAATCATTTAAGATCCATATAAAATAAAACATTTTCTTTGAAAATATTCTTATAAGCTTGTAAGGAAAGCTTTGAAGATTTTATAATGGCATAAAATAACCGCACCCGCCGTATAAGTTAAAAAAACATTCTTACCTCAATTATGTCGAAAAGGTTAAAAAGGACCTTGTTTTGAAAACGACGGAATGATTCCTTTATAAACCTCTTATAAAAAGTCAAACAAGGGTATAAATGACTTTAACCCATATTCTTGTAAATAGTAAAAATGTTTTGAAATACATTTCGAAGAAACATGGATGTGGATGATAACGAGATCCCAGTAGATTATTACGTATAAACAACCTCGGATAAAGAAGAGATTGTGAAATAACCCTTACCTTGTACTTTTCCTTGGTTGGGGTAGGTTAACCTCCTGTATAATGGTGAAATAATTGTTATTAAATTATACAAGAATCATATATATTAATATGATATCATATATGATCTTTTAACATTGATTTATTAATAATATCTTAGAATTATCATCATTTCGGGTGTTAACTTACTCATTTTATTTTATATGTTTTGTTACATAAGCCATGTTTGTTGTATCTTATTCATATACAGAATGATATGAAGTCCTTAAACATCATTTTTAAATCATAAAATGATAATTATACTTGAATGGATACAATGGAGAATGAATCTCATCGCGTTCGTGGAGACGGTAGTCCGTACGTACGCACGAGCGACAATATCATTCTTTTGATATTAAAATAATATATAAATGAATGGTATATCATATATAAAGAATCATTAACATGTTATATTTATTATTTACATGAGTTACACATCATTATTATACCCATCCAAATAATATTATATTGAATAACAATTACACCACGACGTGGAGACGGTAAGCCGTACGTACACACGTATGGTGACATGTTATTCAAAGGGTGGATAGAATACTGAATATGGTTGTACCATACTTATAATAACATCACAGTATATGTGAGATACTGGAGTTATTATTTTAGAATGGTAAGAACAAAGGAAGAAGAAGTGGAAGAATAAATGAACTTAGAAAAGGGTGGTGAAATCATTACCTCTTCTTCGGGTTCTTCCTTTTGATTTGATCAAAAGGGCTCCTTAGGTTGGCTTTCTGATCAAACTAAGGCCTCTAGGTTGTAGTGAGGGATGTTGGGAGATTATTTGGGCAGAGTTTGGCCGAACCAAAAGGCTTTGAAGGTGTGAAGAAATTAGAAGGAGGAGTTCCCTTTTATAAGAGGGGTGAGGGGCACCTTTGGAAAAGCTAGAAATATTAATTTATAATAAATTCATATTCGGTTTCTAAAGGCTCCAAAGTTGACTATTCAAAGTATGATGTGGGTATAGGTCGACAACAACTCATCCAATAGAATTTAGACAGGTTTGGGTACTTATATTAACCTTATCTTTAAGTATTAACTCTAAGTTAATTAGTTTCACTTTTACAATGTCTCTTTGTATTTTATATATTATGGTTAATAAACTTACTATATACATCCAAGAGACCCCCAAGTGGTCCATTAATGATTAACCTATAATAATATAAGTCTCTTGGCCGAACCTTAGATTTTTAGGAATTTAATATCAATTAATAATATAATACTTGTTTTAAGAACTCTTTTATGTCAATTTTGACACTATTCAATAGTTGATTTTTGTGAAACTCATAACAGATTGATTACTTCGAAAAAAGTCCATTAAATCAATCCTAATATATCATATTAGCCTAGAAAATTAGTTTAATTCATTAAAAGTTTCATATTATATTTATTTGGGTATTTATAATATCAATTATTTTAATTTTTCACTATTATAGTAATTAATGCATCATCATTGTGTCATAAATAAAATAACTTATTTAATGTCTAAAAATTATAAATAAAATATCATTATGTAGGAAATCTTTTTATATTTCTAATGAATATTTATAATCTAAAATCCAACATGTATAACCCTATGTAAAAATTGTTGTTCTAAAAGATATATGCTTGTGTCATTTTTGTATTCATTTTGACTTAATTAAAATAAAGTGTCATTATCACTTACAAGTGGATCCATGGGGTCCCAAAATAGACCCAAAGATGCCCATGGTCGACTATGTATCAACCAATAGGTTTAAGACACGTTTTAGGGTAATTTAGTATTATTATAATATTATTTTTTTAACCCTTATTTACCGGATTTACCCTTAACCATGGTAAATAAAATATTTACCGCAGTAATTATTCAAAATGTCTAAAAAAAAAAGTTACCTATTTACACAATTTGAACATTCTGATTCCAAATATGGAATCCATTTTTCTAAATTCAAAACACAGAAGTGGCAGAAATTAATTTAAAATTAATTCCCGCTGTCAAAACAAAAAGCGTGTTTTTAAGAGATAATAACTACCAAAAGATTGACACTTGTTTATGTTCGGTTTAATTGTAAAATTATGTCTAATGACCAACATTATATTAAATGGTAAAAATATATTCTAAATATACTTTAAAACCACTCAAATTCATAATTTATCACTATTACTTATTTTGATTAAAAAAGTTGTTTTTAATTAAAATTTAGTAATTTTCACTATTCATCAAAATATAATAGTTATCTGAAAAGTACCAAAATTTCACCCTAGGATAATTTCGATATTCCGAATCCAAAAATGAAGTCCATTTTGAAATATAAAATATATATGATTTCAAAAAGTAGGTATCACTATTTACAACGGCTAGTTTAATTAGTTGTGGTGTGTGTTAGAACTCGAGGTTGCGTACAACACACGCTATCGCATTATTCGAAGGGAAACGTACCGTAGAAGCATGGGGTGTTACAGTGTACAAAACAAGACATTAATGAAATTAAAAAGAATATTTTTCATAAAATCGCGGGGTGTTACATTCTACCCCCCTTAAAATGAATTTCGTCCTCAAAATTCGTCGGGGTTATAAATGGTTTACTACTCGAAAGTTTTTTAATAGAAACCCACCTCATAAAAAGGAATACCCAAACATGGCTTTAAAAAATAAAGTATGAAATGTAACGGTTACCCAAATTAACTCATCACTGGGTTTCCACATAGGAGACCATAGGTGAAAATATGGATATGGAAGAAAAATCTAACCATCATGTTCTGATGGATAGTTTTAGAGAACATGGCTAAGAAAAAGACATCAATCACAAAGCCATAAATTTGTGATGATCTAAGGTACCATTTGATTCATCTGATATAAGGGCACTAGGACAACATTTTTGGTTTTCAAGATCATTTCCCTAAAGTTGGTGAATTAAAAGAAATACTTACATGAATTTGGTACAATTTCACTATTGTTCGTGAATTGAACAATTTCCCCTTCATCCCTTAAAGAAATGAAGCTGAATTTGTTTTTCGTGATGTGTTATCAGATCATCTGATAGAATGAAGGGTCATTCCATCTGTTTCAAAAAAAGGGTTAGCAAAAGTTATAAGTCCATTTTATGGTTAGATTAATCGTATATGGTTCCAAAAATGAACTTATACTTCATATATCATACCACTTAATAAAATAAAACTACTTTATACTAACCAGGGACTTCCTATAGGCCAGTGGTAGGTGATAAAGGCCTGTCGCACTTCGGTTGTGGGTTCGATTCCCATAGCCCTGTCTGACGCGATGGGCTGTCGCCAGTCCTAGAGGATGTCCTTTTTCTAAAACTACATTACTATAACATCCCATCAATAATATCGAAAAAGTTATTTCCTTAATCAATAATAACTTATGTCCAAAATAATCCATTCCATTCTTTAGTCATATCCATAATACTACAGCCCACTCTCATAAAATAGTGAAAACGATTACAAGAGATGTCATATAACAAGCATGTTAATACCTTCGTTGATCCCCATATATCATAAGATATGTCTTTTTGGTCACATTACAAATATTATAAGGACTTAATCATGTATTCTCATGAAAAATGAATACACATTGAATCTTAGTAAAAACATTAGTGCTGTCAAAAGTTAACACATTCCACATACCAAAAACCCAAAATTCTATATAATCAAACCATGATATAACTATTTCCTTATATAAGTCATGTGATCATGAATACTATAAAACATTTACTTTTCTCCTTATCCCTTCAATATGCGCATATCATCTACATTCCAAAAATATCTGAATAACCTTTCATGGATACTGGTACCATTAATCATGCACTTTCAAAACTCAAGGAAAGACAACATTGTAACAATCCTTAGATGTCTCTTTATTCTGTAGTACCATGAGATTACTTATACAACATTACACATGATAAACATGTAATCATTACAGTACATTCTTAAACCATTGACCGAGCCTCAACAATTATTTCATCTCACATATCATTTGTAGTCTCTTCATCCTCATCAACATAAATACTACCCTTATGACCATACTGATTCTCTTCATGAGACTTTCCCTTAGGGCATTGGTTGGCATAATGCCCATACATTCCACATTTAAAACATTTAACCATTTTTTATGTCGTGAAAATACCATTATCCTCATCCCTAGTGTTAACTGAACCTTTTACTTTGCACTTGCTGGATTTATGTCCTTCTTTTCCACACCCAAAGCATCTTCCAGTTCCTTTGAAATATTCTCCTTGATGCCTCTTCCCACATGATTTACATAGGGGAAATTGAACATTCTTTCCTCTATGATCATCATGAAACTCCATCTTTCTCTTATTAGCCGAGTCAGGAAACTTACGAAATTTTACTTTATTGATCATATTATGAGATTGCTGATTTGGCATAATAATGATGTTTGGACTTCCAAATCCCATTTCATTTGGTTTGTCATGAATAATATCATTCCATTGTCCATCATATCCTCCATTATCTTGAATCATCTTGATTCCAGCCATTTTCTAAAACCCAAAAAGAATAGTGTGAGAGGCAAAAATCATGCTAGGGAAAACAACATAGTAAATGGGAGCACCCTCAATATCTAACAGCTGGGGTTAAATTCTAAGATCGTTACCGTAGTTCTATGTCTATATCCTATACGTATACTTATCCTTAGGTACATCCCTAGACATACCTTAGAAATATATCTAGGGATATCACTAACGTTTTCACATCCTAGTTTCCAATGGTTGACTAAAATTTTTCTATGATACCAACTGTAGAGACCCAAAGCTTGACGTACATAGACAATACATTACTTTTGTGGAATACTTAATACATAACAAAAATCAAAACTCAAGGACCGTAATAGTTTAGAGTCATTGGAAACTTGAAACGTAATCTTCTAATCTTGGTGAAAGAACTTCATCATCTCCCATAAAGATCTTCCCCTTTTTTTCTTACCTAAAACCTTTCTTTTTATCTTGGGAAAATAAAACATAAAAAGGGTGAGCTCAAATTCTCAGTAAGGGTAAGAATGGATAAAATAAAACATACCATATACATTTGAACATAAAAACATTAACATAATGTTTAAACACCAAAATCTTGAGCAATGACATAAAACATGGATGTACGTAAGGAATAGATCTTAAAGAAACATTAAGAATGATAAAATAGCATGGGAATAAAAAATTTAATCATGGAAACCATTAAGCACATGATATGATTTCCATATTAGTCAAGGCATTGCTGCCATGACTATCTTAGTGGACAAGGTCCCTTTCTGAATCGAGTTCACTCCTCGTTCCAGTCCTGTATTACTGAACCGGTTTAACATGCCGTTCCAGCCATGTCTATCTCATGAGATATAAAATATTTACCGAATTCATTGGAGGGAGATATAATTCCCACCCATCTCATAATGATACCATTCTTATGTGTTCCACAAAATCATAAACCATACATCATAGCATAACCCATGTAATAAAAATGGGATTCTTAAACATCGTGACATCATAAAAAAAATCATATAAAATAAATGAATTCAGAAAAATAATTCCATCACAAAATAATCAATTCAATGTAATAATAGAGATATAAACAGAACCCTTTATTATCTTAGATGAAATATAATTTTTATAAAACTCTTGAACTCCATTCTTGAGAAAAATATCTTTTCTACTTCAAAAACACATTTCCTTTCTTAACATGTCATACAATTCTAAACTAAAATAAGTTGATTAAAAATAAACATGAAAACATGTAAAGGAAGCTTCTTGGAAATAATGTTTTAAAAATCCATTCATGCCGTATAAGTTAAATAAACACTCTTCTCATACTTTTGTCGAAAAAGTCAAAAAGTACCTCGTATGAAAAACGACAAAAGATTCATTTCATATCATTTAATAAAAACACAACGAAGGGTAAAATTGGATTTAAAAAATTGTAGATGGATGGAAATAATATTACATATTTAGGAAACATGGATGTGGATGATAAAATACACCCTAGTAAACTTCAATGTATAAACAATCTCGGATAAAGATGAGATTGTGATATTTCCCTTACCTTAGGTCCAATATGCTTGTTACGTATCCGAACCTCCTGTATAATGATTTAAATAATGTCATTGACTTATTAAAGAATCATATTAATTGTTATGATATCATATATGTTTCACTTATGACTTTATATTACCCGTTCTTTTTTAAATTCCATGTTAAAGTAGCGTTTTGGGTAAAATCATTTCATTTATTGTATGTGTTTCGACTTGTATTTCTTGATATTATTACTTATATCCTGATTTAAATGATTTCATAATGTGAAACATGATTTACATATATTCATCATATACATATATATATTATTGGTTGATAAAAGGAATGAAATACACCGTTCATGGAGACGGTAGGCCGTACGTACGCATGAACGCTGTTTTCGTTTCCTTATTGAATTGAATGAAACTAAATAGATGACATACATATATATATATACATAAATCAAGTAGCATTATTATTTAATATATTTTATTATTAATCATTAAATAAACTTTATGATCATTCATGTATGGTTAACATGGAGAATGAATCTCATCGCGTTGTGGAGACAGTAGTCCGTACGTACGCACGAGCGATGATATCATTTCCATAATCATTGAATTGAATTGGAGTGGATGATACAATATATCAGAATCAGTATGATGTTAAAATAAATATTTATAGTTATTATTTATACCGTTATACCCATCCAATTATGGTGGTGTTGGAAAAACAGAATACACCATGGCGTGGATACAGTATTTTGTACGTACGCACGCGCGGTGATTTCGTTTTCCGTAGGATGAATAGATGGTGAAATAGGGTTGTTTCATACATATAATAACATATCAGTATATTAGTGATATTTATTTTATTACTTCATAATTAAACAACCTAACAAGAAGATGTGGAAGAAGAAATAAAGGTGAATGAATTGGTAATAGACATTACCTCTTTTTTGAAGCGCCTCTTTGAGACCTCCTTTTAGGGCACTGAAATTGGTCTTTGAAGAAGCCCAGAACCTCTAGGATGTTTCTAGGTAAGTGGAGAAGAGAATTTGGCATGGTATGGCCAATATTTAAGGCTCAATGTGGTGTGAGGAAGAGAGGGAGGAGGTTCCCTTTTATAAGGGAGGAGAGGGGCACCTTTGGAATTACAAAAAATATTATTTTATTATAAAGCCAAATTCAGTTCTAAATAGCTCTAAATTGATTTATTTCTAATCTACGGTGGTGAGGGGTCGAAATAATATCATACAGTAGAATTTAGACAAGTTTAGGTTCCAATTTTAACCTTATCATTTAGATTTAACATTAAGTTAGATCATTTTACTTTTACCGTGTTTTTTGTGTTCTTACACTATAAGGTTAATAAACATACTATAAGAAGCCAAACGAACCCCAAGTTGTTTATTATTAATATAAATAACCATATCTAAGTCATTTGGACAAGCCTTATATTTTTAGGAATAAAATAACAATTAAGAATATAATATTTGTTTTAAAAATTATTTTATGTCAATTTTGACACTATTTCGTAAATGTTATTTGTGAAAATCATAACAGAATGATTAGTTCTAACAAAGTTAATTAAATCAACACTAACATGTCATATTAACGTATAAATTTATTGTAATTCATAAAAAGTCTCAAATAACATTTATTTGGGTATTTATAACATCAATTATGTCAATATTGTATTAATAAGATAATTATTGCATCATCATTGTGTCATAAATAAATTAAATTATTTAAAGTCTAAAAATTACAAATAAAATATCATTATGTACGAAATATTTTTGGCTTTCTAATTAATATTTATAGTCGAATTTATCTTATGTATAACCCTATATTAAGAATTATTTACTTATTAAACATTGATTTTAACTTTTTTAACCCTTCTTTAAATAAATTAATAATAAATGTCCTAATCTAATCCATGTGGGCCTAAGTGGTCATATTTTATTCCTAAGGTTTTATTTTTGGTCGAATTACACTTATCCAATAGAATTAGGACATGTGTTAGGGTAATAATAATATCATTTTTACCCTTAATTACCCTATTTACATTTAACCGTGGTAAAAATAGTAAAATGTTACTATTCACCAAAAATTATTTTCATCTCATTGAACCAAATTTTACTTACTGACATCAACCGTGTCTCTCGGATTTTTGAAATTCCACTTACAGAAGCGGTAAAATTTAGTTTTCTGAAAAATTCAATTTTTTTAACTACCACTTAGTGGTTTCACTATTCATCAAAAAATAAAAGTTTCCAGAAAAATACAAAAAATTAGGCCTAAGCTATATTTGATATTATTAACTGAAAAATTATGTCTATTTTACCAAATTAAAAAATATATCAGTTGCATTACTTTATTTAAAAATTAATTTTCGTCGTCAAAGCAAATACCGTGTTTTTAAGAGATAATAACTATCAAAAGATTGACAGTTGTTTATGTTTGGTTTAAATGTGAAATTACATCCAATGAAAAACATTGTAATAAATTATAAAAATATATTCTAAATATACTTTAAAACCACTCAAATTAATAATTTATCACTATTAATTATTTCGATTAAAAAAGTTGTTTTTAATTAAAATTTAGTAATTTTCACTATTCATCAGAATATGAATGTTATCCGAAAAGTACCAAAATTTCACCCTAAGCTAATTTCGATATTCCGGATCCAAAAATGAAGTCCATTTTGAAAAATAAAATTTAAAAAATTTCAAATAGTGGTTATTACTATTCATAATAGCTAGTTTTAATAATATTTTAATAGCATATCATTGTTTAGCGAAACTCGGTATTGCGTACAACACACTCTATCGTGGAAGGTCATGCTTGCGTGTAATGCAAGGCAAGTCAAAGATGCGTGTTGTGCAAGATCATTTTGGTGTAGCGTACAACACAAGACATTAATGAAATTAAAAAGAATATTTTTCATAAAATCTCGGGGTGTTACACTGCTAGTCTCTTCTAGGGAACAACATGTATATGGTGCATCTTAACACTCCAGTTGCACTATGAGGTGACCCTTATCTGGTTGTACTTCAAGGGCCTCTTCACAATGTAATTCATACTAGAGGCATTATTCTCTCTCCATATTCAGGAGATACTACAATTACAACACGGTAGCCTGACAATTACCCAGTACTCAGAGAGATTCACTGAACTCTCTCGCTACTCAAATGACATGGTATGAGACCCTCTCTTCAGTGCTCAAACCTCTGAGCAGAGTCTTCAACGGGAGATCAATGCATTGATGATATCGCTCAATATTCCGACGTAGGATGGAGTGATGGAGAATGCACTATTGGTGGATATCTTTTAAGCTGAGCAGTCACCAATAGTGAGAGCCACCACCAAACGACAGGTAGCCGAGTCATCTGAAACATACAATACGAGGATGATGTAGAGGTCTAAAAGGGATATACCTTTCGTAGGATGACCACTGGATGCAGGGTCAAAGGGGCAGAGCTCACAAGGCATATGAGGTCATCTGAGGACTGGAGTCTGTTACTCTTTGGACAGACATGGGCACATGGCTCCCGAATGTCATACTCCCCACATGGATGATCAATTGATGTTTGGGGACATCCAAAACCATGAAATAGGTTCGATCAAGGATGTTCGAAGGGCGGTGGATGTGAAAGAGATGTTTTCCATGTTGCAGGTGGTGGGTAGCGATTTGAAGTTCCACCACCACCACCCCCAGGTGGTCAACCCTAGCCATAAGGAGAAGGCGTACATAGACAAGCATTGATTCAGGTAGCTGAGTCTTAAGACCATGTTTCTCCAGAGATGATTTGAGGTGCAATTTGTGTCTACTCCACCCTAGCTGCATTTCTTATAGACAGAAGTCCTAGTCACCATTTTTTTTACCACAACTCAGTTTTGGAGAAAAAAGATTCTGATGGAGCTATTGGCTCGATCCTTAAATTTAGATACTCCTATGGGAGAGGATTAGATGATTAAACACTATTACGGGTAGTGTGAGCTTACTATAGGAGGTGAGAGCTTTGGCAGGTATTTCTTAGTAGTATCACCGAGGCCTTACGACATTATATTGGGTATGGATAGTCGATCCATAGTCCATGCTCAGATAAACTGTTTTAGGCACAAAGTGCATTGGTTCCATGAGGATGGGACCAGGTTTTCATTAAATGGAGATAAGAAAACCCTTGGAGCTCAAGATGGACTTTCTCAGATGAGGGTGCAGCCCATCCGTCATCAGATGGATAGCCTTACCCATAGAGTATTTAATGAGAGGAGTTTGAGATATCCGGTAGTGGTGGATCAGTATTCTAATGTCTTTACAGAGGATGTTTTGGGACTACCTACTAGCTAGGAGATAGACTTATACATCTAACTTTACCCTAGTATGAAAAAGATATCTACACCATCATATCAAATAGATCCCACATAGGTTCGTGAGTTGAGGGTACAACTGGAAGACTTATAGAGGAAGGGGTTCATAAGGACCAGTGTTTCTCCAGGGGTAGCCCCAATTTTATTCGCCAATAAGGTCTATGGGAGTTTGAGGTTTCACATGGACTATCGTTGCCTAGACCAGGTGACCGTGAAGAACAAGTATCCACTCATGAGGATTGATGATATCTTCGATTTGCTGATGGGAGATCGGTGGTTTTCGAAGAGAGACCTCAGATTAGGCAACCATCGGCTTCATGTATGGGATGAGGACGTACCAAAGACAAGTTTCAGATGAAGTTACATACACTATGAGTTCTTAGTAATGTATTTTAGTGTGACCAACACTCGATTAGTGTTCTTAGGCTCATGAATAGGATCTTACAGCCTTACCTCGATTGCTTCATGGTGGTCTTCATTGATGACATATTGGTATACTCAACGTCAAAGGAGGATCACACCCCTCATCTATAGACAGTTTTGGATACATTTCGAGAGAACCAAATTTATGGTAATCTTTCAATGTACCAGTTATAGATACAAAAAGTACACTTTCTAGGGAACATTATATCTGAGGTTGTATTTTAGTGGATCTGACAATGATAGAGGTAGTGCTTGCTTGGGAGCCTCCCAAGAGTGCGAAGAAGGTGCAGATTTTCCTAGGACTGGCAGGGTACTACTAGAGATTTATGCCTAACATTCCCATAGTAAAATTACCCTTTTTAGCTTTGAAAATAATGATATAACCATTCTTGTGAATATAGAGATTCTATTATATATTCTAGGAGCTGAGGCGGAGACTGACGAGTGCCCCTATTTTGAAGCTACCAGAAGAGGGTGTTGGGTATGTAGTCTACTACGATGCATCCAGGAACAGACATTGATGTTTCATAATGTAGGAGAAAGAAGTTATTACCTATTATCAAGACAGTTGTGGCAACATGAGTATAACTACGATATCCATGACTTGGTGTTAGCATCAGTGGTCTTTGCCTTGAAGATGTGGTGGCACTACTTGATTGGTGAACAATTTACTATCTACTCCAATCATAAGAGTCTCAGGTATATATTCTCAAAGAAATACATGATACTGAGACATGATTTATGGTTGGAGTTCCATCTGGACTATGAATTTGAGATAGTCTATACTCCTGGGAAGAGGAATGTAGTAGAGATGCACTCAGTAGAAGGTCTGGTTTACAACTGCTGAGTGGGGTGATAGAGGAGCCTGCCACACTAAAGATATCCTTCATGGATATTGAATAATCATCTAATCATTAATGTATGACAGTCACTCCCCCACTCCAGTTTCAAGTTAGGGAGGTATAATATGGGGTCAATGACCGCAAGGCCCGACAAGCTCAGATATCCTCAGAACAGGCTCTTGAAGGATTTTATGAAGGTGGAGAGCACGTCATCCATTTTAGGTGATGTACCATGGTACCCGTGACTCTACGAGAGGAGGTATTGAGGGAGTCCCATACATCCCATTTGATGGTACATCATAGTGTGGTGAATATATACTAGGACCTCCAGCATCAGAACTGTTGGCCAGGGATGAAGAAAGCAGTGATATAGTTCATAACACGATGCCTCACTTGTCTGTAATTGAAGGTTGAGCATCAAGTTCCAGTAGTCTTAGAGCATCCACTAGAGGTACCAGAGTACAATTGGGATGATATCATGATGGACTTCATGATAGGAATACCACGTATGTCCAGGGGCCACAATTTTATCAGGGTGATCGTTGATTGACTCACCAAGTCGACCAATATATTACCCAGCTTAGAGTAGGGATCAGTAGAGGGCTTGGGATGCATCGATGCACATGAAATTGTATGGATTCACATGGTGCCGTAAAATATCTTTTCATATTGTGACATTCTTTTTACATCTTGGTTGTGGAAGGGATTACATGATGTGTTTTGGACATAGGGACACTTGAGCATCACCTTTCATCCTTAGACAGATGGTCAGATTGATCAGTCCATACAAACGCTTATGGACATGCTTTGTTCTTGCATTCTTGATTTTGGCCGTAGTTGAGAGGATAAATTACCCCTAGTGGAGTTCGTATAAAACAAATTTTATCACTCCACCATCAGCATGACACTATTTGAGGCATTTTATGGGTATCCATGCCAATCACCTCTGTGCTGGATAGACCCAGGAGAGTCAGCACTTATTGGTCTAGAGTTGGTACAAGCAACCACTGAGAGGGTGAAAATCATCTAGGAGGGGATGAATACTCCACATAACATGTATAAGTTGTATAAAAACAAAATAGAAATACACTTGGAGTTCTAGGAGGGAGACCATGTCTTCTTACAGGTCTCACCCTATTGTGGATTGCGGAGATTTGAATGGGGTGCCAAGCTATCTCTGAGGTTCATCGAACCTTTCTAGATTCCTAGTAGAGTTGGAGAGATTCCGTACTACCTAGCTCTTTCCCCCAGATGTAGTAGGTTCTTAATGTTTTCAATGTGTCTTAGCAAAAGAGATACATGCACGATCAATCACACATCATCAACTATGGTGAGCTAGAAATTGATGAAGGGGTGATGTTGTGGACATATCGGTGGAGATAGAGGATCGATAGGACATGGTACCTTGTGGAAGATTGATTCCTTTAGTGCACATTCGATGGAAGAATAGGAACCTTCAAGAGAGTACATGGGAGTGGGAGGATCAACTTTGTGCTCAGTACCCCCATTTTTTTTATTATCCTTTATTGTGGTTTTTTGTTATGAAAATCCCTAAAGTGGGGAGAATGTAAATACTGAGAAATTCCATATATTTGTTTTACTAAATTGAGTTATTACGAGTTAGTGAAAATTGAAGGTATGTGATTCAGATGATCGGAGAGCCCAGAACAGAATTTGGAAATTTTTTTAAGGTACGTTTAGTAAAAGTGCAAGCAGGGTTTTCTAACTACTTAACGGGTGCTCAGATTAAAAATCCAAGGGCCTCATTGAATTTGAAGCACTGAGATTATCTTAAGGGAAGAATAACTTCAATCGACAAGGGGCATAAGAAAAAGTTAATTTATTGAATTTTTAGAGAAATAATAAAATTACTAAATAAATTATTTTATTCTTTATGGAATAGTTGTGCAATGGATGGTGGGACCACAGTGCAACATCAAGCATTAATTGAAGGTCTTTTAAATAACTTTCACCTCTCATTGTGTAATCAGAATGATTTTGGTTTAATAGGTTCATTAATTAAGATTCATTAATGAATCATATTAATGAACCAATTTTGGGAGTTAACTTCCCACATATTTAAACAAATTGACGATGTGGGTTTTGGAAAACCTATGGGAGGACTCTTTACAAAGTGATGGTAATGTCTTCCTCAAATGAAGAACATTGATTCAACGATTCCATTATGGATTCGACATGGATATCGATGACCATCTATGAGCTCCTTCATACGGGACCCTTCTTCCTCATATGTAGTGACTTCTAATGAGTTCAAGGTAGGGGTTTAAATTGTTTAAGTGTTTTAAGTGATTTTATCTCTTTGTTCGTGATTAATACGAATACTGTAGATCAAACAACTAACAGGTTGATCTATGACTCTTTTGTTTTTGTGGGATGTTTTCATAGGGGTTTATTTTGGGTTTTATCCAATCTTATGATGATTATTGTTTCACCCACATGTTATAATGATAATGTAGAGGGCGTGGGCCAATCCGAACAAGCCCCTCACCCTCCAATGATCATTTTCATGATGCTTTATTTGTTGAAAAATGTTCAAATTTACGGAAACATGAAATAGAGGGCCCCGCTATGAAGGTGGAATTCTAGGAGGATTGTAGGCATAGATGGGAATAGAATCAAACCAATAGAGCATCACCGATGGCCACTGTAATTGCTGCGGGTGCGGCGGTGCTAGTGACCGTCAGTGGTGATCAGCTCCCATCGGCCATGAGCTCTCTACGACCCCAGAAGGTTGCATGATGGATACAGGAGGCCAGCCTTTTAGGAGTATTTTCCCGTGGGCATCACGACATGGAGGAGTCGCTGCAGCTCCGATCCATGACGGAGGGTGGACCTGCACCCGCATGTCCTTAATATTGACCAGTCTGTATGGACTGGTCTGGTGGAGCAGTGCAAACCTGGAACTACTAATTGTGGATCCGAAATGGAAATATTCCGTTCGGGGAGCTGGACTGTGCCTAGTAGGGTGGGCATAGTTGGATTTTCCTGTGTCGGGTCAGTTTGACAATGTCGGACTGGACGTAGACCCATTTTGGCCCAGTATGGCTTATATGGCCATATCTTCTAAACCAGAAGTCTGTTTGAGAAAACAACTATGGTGATGGAATCCTTAGGAATTGTGGTCCTTTTGGGATAATCCAATTAGGTTTTGGAGAAATTTTGAGTATTTTAGGTTTGATTAGACTCGAATCAACCCCCTGCACTAAAATGACTATAATCAGATCGGGCGTTCGGTTGACATGTTGTCTGTTACTTTGGGACCTTTATAACATTGTGGTGTTTTTGGGTTTCTTATTCTGGGTATTTCTTGGTGGTTGATGTACGATCGATGGCTTGAGGATTGGATCCTCCTAGAATCATGTGTGCTATATGTGGGAATCCAGTGGCTAGATGTGACGTGATGAAGCACCTAATGATACTATGTGGGTTAGAAGTTAGCGATCCTCTCTGGGCCAACACGTAGCGATCCTCTGAGTGGGTCAGAACCTAGTGATCTTCTACAGGTCATCACCTAATGATCCTATTCGGGTCAGCACCTAGCGATCCTCTGATTGGGTCATCACATAGTGATCCTATGAGTGTGTCAACACCTAGCGATCCTATGTGGGTCATCACCCAGTGATCCTATGCGGGACAAAACCTAGCGAACTTGTGCAGTATAGAAATAAAATAATCTCAATAGAATAAGATGACCTAGATATATGACTAATTATCATAATTCATGTTTTTCATGTTGTATACCATGTTTTAGATGAGTCTTTACTTGTGCTTTATGATTGAGATCATGCTTTATGGTTTTTTCATTGTTAAATTCTTAGAGACTTTCGGGGGTCTTGGTGTACCTACTGGGTATTGTTTTACTCACCCCTATACGGGCTTCTCCCATTCCTTTTTTGTGTCTTGTACAGAAAACATACAACTTTGACTATGGTTTGGGTGCCAGTACTAGACGGTGCAAGGAGGTTACCAGTTGACGTGGAGAGCCGTAATGAAGAGTTGTACCTACCCTTATTGTAGGATCATTGGAATATTACATCAAGATATATTTTCCCTTTTTTCTATATTTATTATTAGTTGGGTATGCATTCTGCCCCATTCTGCTTTAGTTCATACATTTACATTCAATAATTATACTATGTGGTTTTTTTTGTGTACCAGGTCTACGTGTTTGCAGGTTTAAAGGGAATGATTTCCCACTTTAGGGATATCCCATTCCTGTGTTAGTCACCAACCCCAGGCCTATAGAAGGAGGGCTTGGGGTTGTCACAGAACAAACCTTAGGGGATGGGTCGTGACACAGTACTCTTATGAAACTGAATCTAGTTCAATATGTTAAATGGTTGAAGATTGATTTTCTAATCTCAAACTTATTCTAATCTGAATCGTAGCTTTCTAGTTTCCACGTATATTTTCAATTTCAAAATGTTTTTATAGGGTAAGAAGTTTCAAAGTTTCTCTTCCAACATCACTTTACTCATCACATGATTCCCATGAGTCATGATATATCTATTTTAGCCACTTTCACTTTTATTGTAAATATTCTATTTTTCTTCTTAAATATTTTCAACATCATTTGTTAAGGAATTTGTATTTTCAATATCTTTAACATCATAGGAATATACAAAATTTTGTAGACATTTCTTCCAACATTACTAAATTCTTTAATTGGTTCAATATCTCATTAATGTTCCTTCATCATCTTTTTTATCCAATTTTAAAAGATAAATATTTTTACTTTTAGATAATAGGTGATTAAAAAAACCATGATATATTTCAATAAATTTTTTTTTACTAGGTAACATTTCATAGGATGTCTTATTGGATTCTATCCTTAACAAACATCTGTTTTGTAAATGTATAATAGTTCTTAAAACTTCTCTCCAATATAAATTTTATTGTTTGTACTCTTATAACATTCATTTTCCCATTTCCACAAAATTTATATTTTTTCCTTACTAAAAATACAATTTTTGAGGTGTATATAGAGGACTATATTGATGGTTGGTTCCCTAATTTTCCAGATAATATTGAAAATAATTTCATCTGAATTATGTTCCATTATCATCGCTTAATTTTTTATGTAAACACCCATTTATATATCAACATCTCTCCTAAAAGATATGAATATTTCTATATCCTTTGGTTTATGTTTCATAAACATGATATTGGTCATCCAAGTGAAATCATCAATAAATGTGATAATGTAAAAATATAATTTTGTTGATTGATGTCTCATAAATCCAAAAAGCTTTGAGTAAATAAAATCAAGAGGTCTAGGAGATTGAATTTAGACATTCTCATAGATTTTACAAAAAAGCTTTCCTATATAACATGTTATACAAACATCATCTTCTCTTATTTGAAGCAACAACTTTTTGTTCATACTTATGTTCCCAAGATTCTCATGTATTTAAAGCAACAACTTTTTCCAATCATCAATACTCAAGTAACATTTGATATAATGTTCTAAAATAAAATGGTGAATTTGATAGTTATTTTCCCCCTTGTAACAAATATTTCATATTCCACACTAATGAAAATGAATGAATATTTTATAAATACAACTTATTATTCACAATGAAAAATTTGACTCACACACAAAAAAGTTGTGATTGATCCCATAAATAAATAGAACATTAAAATATTTTCGTTTTTGAGTTTCCATCTCAGTGGTTCCTACTAATGTTATTTTTAATGTACTATTACTTACAAAGTTAAATGCTCCTCAATCAATATTTTCAACATCATTCATGTTTTTTATATCTCGCATCATGAGTGAGGAAAAACCACTATCTTGAATCCATGGTTTATCCCATTTCCCTTCTTTTTGATTTTTCTCAAAAACAAAAGAACATTCTTTAAGATTCTTCTTTCTAGCCTTCTTTTCTTTTCTATCATAGGAAATTTTATAGAGAAGTATAGTTACAAATTCCTTAAAAGAGTTTCCCAGTTGATAAAATCTTCCACAAAATTCCTCCAGGTATTCAAAATTATTTTTCAGTGAAGAATTTATAAAATATTATGATTTCTATTTTCTTACTTCTTATGGATTAGTAAGGTTACTCATTCTACTTCCATAATTAATTTTCTCATGTTCATGAATCTTTACTGGAAGTGACATGTTATTCCAAAATTTTTAATCTCTGTTCCCATAAATTCCACAACAATAGTAAAAACCATCAAATCATATTTTTATGTATAAGTATAATTTATCTCTTTACAAATTCTTTTGAGGTTCATATATTCATTTTATTCATAATTTATCTAGGTGTGGGGAATATTTACTACAGATATAATTGTTAACATTCATGTATTTTATAGTTTTATCACATCCATTCTCAACCAATGTTTTCCTAATAATTTTATTAACACCTACATGGTTAGAAACATTAGATTAAATCTTACATTTAGTGGGTTAATATTTCACCTTATTCTTGGAGAGAGATTTCACTACAACTTTTTATGATTTAAATTTTACTTTAGATTCATTTATTAAAAATTCATTCAGATTTCTTAAGGTAATTTCATCCTCAATTAGTTTTTATTGTGTTTTTTAGTGTTATCGTCCTTAGCTATAAACTTATAACTATGGTCTTCAACCATCATTCCCTATTACTAAATTCTCATTTTGTAGTTTAATATTTCTTTGATGTTCTCTTATTCTTTATTAACTATATTTTTATTAATTTTAATAAATTTTTAACATTATTTCTTCATCATTATAATTTATTTCCTGAGATTTTTCTTTTTCTCACATCATTCATCATGTTCTGATTTGAGATGTTACTCTCTATAAGATTATTCTCTTCCTCTTCATTAATTACTATTTGACAAATAAACATTTTTATAAACATTTTCAATAAGTTTCTGATATATTATAAACATTCATCTTCTAAAGAATCAATCTCATATAATTCATATTTGACTTTCTTACTTGTCATGCTTTTTCTGTTTCAAGTGAAAACTTTTTTTCTACAATTATACATATTTTCTTCCTTAAATGTATTTTTTCAATTTTTTCTATTTATTATTTTCTTCAGTTTGACCTTCAAATTCACTTAATTTCTTCTTAAGTAAATTCATAACATGTTTCCCAATTACCAAACACTCGAAACATTTGGGATAAATTTTTCCACTATAAATTCATCATCTACTTTAACAATCCATGGAGATAATAGACCTATTTTATTCTTTGAATATATCATTATCCTTATCATTAGAATCCAAAGGATCAACATATTTAGAATCTTGAATTTTTATATTTCTCATAGCTACAAAATCCATTTCATATTTTATCTTCTTTTTCAGTGTTATAGATTTTCTCATTTCATAGGAAATAATAAATTTTTTTTAAATCATCAAGAGCTAAATATTCTTTATCTTATAAATAATTGATTTTAGAATCAAAATTTTCCATAGTGATTCTCAGGAGTTTCTATGAAATATTTGAATATTAAAATATATATATGAAACCTATGATGTTGTATAAAACATGATTAACTCTTGTAAAGTACTCTCTTTATTTATATATTATTAATTCATAGTCACTTTTGAGGAAAAAGTGGGAAACCATACATGATAAATCTGCATGGTGATGAAAAAGAAAAAGAAGACACAAAATCATTAATGAAAATATTTAAATTATTGGAATCATATACCCTATATATCCCCCAATAATGTGTAATTACCTTTTTAAATAGAGTAGTCTTGATAAGATATTAAAAATGATTCACTATATTGTGCCATGTTTGGACATAGTTTTCCACATTGATCTTCTTTTTTAAATCCACATACCAAAATGAGATATTTTTTTAATCCACACACTTTTCTCTTAATTTAGATCATCTTGGGCTATTGTTTCATAATTTTTTTTACCTTTTCCTTTGTGGATTTGATATAGACATGTAATTCTTATAATTATTTTTTAGAGTGATGAATGATCTCAAAGTATTATTATTTTTATGAATCATTCATTTTGTCATTCTCTTCTCAACATGCCCTACCTTCTGAGGTGGAACATCCATCTTTTCACCAGCCTTCACTTGTATCTTAGGACAACCACAATCCATTATATTTTCACCTCGCATAATAGTTTTCCTCTTTTGTAATTAGTCCTTAAATGTATCTTTTCATTAAAACACCTTGTTGCCCTGAATTTTTTGGATGACCTTGTTTCAATCAGGTTGGGAAAATATAAATAGTATTTTCACCCTTTGGATGTTCTGCTTAGCAACAACGCAGCTTCCTGAGTCTCAGTTTCCCCTTTCCCTTTTCTTCTCCATTAGTATGTAAAGTGTTTTCCATTAAATTCCCTCCAAAATATCCACTAATAGTTGACTGAAGCTATCATTACCAGATTCTACCTCATATAGCCCATGTTTCAATTCTTGGACATCTAGACCTTGAAAATGGTTTCCTAGATTTAGCATCAAAGATTTCCTATTGGGGATCGAATTTCGTGGAAACTTCACCCATCCCTCATTAGAATCATGAGAGACCTATGCTGTTTTTTTCAAAAGAAAACAATCAGGAGAATATAGTATATTACACCTCAAATATTGTTTTGAAACAACTCTAGTGAACATAACCACTAAGAAAGATATGGACTTTGGGATGATATTGTTTATGTCTAAGAAACTTAATGCGCTCACCCCCTCAAATGTAAGTGTTCCTTGCTGTAATGTTATCAAGTAAACCTACTCTTATGAATAATGAGTTTTCTTCAATCCATTGTCATTAATTTCTATTTTCTTTTACAAAAAAAATGGAAAAACCTCTTAAAATTAATTCCATTGAGAATCAGCTCATCCTCCATATGTGTGGGAGCCATAGAAGCAACAATGAAAGAAACCAATAAACATGATGGAAATGACCCTTCTATCTCTTATATGACCTCCAAAACATAAATTATTGAGTTCGGATTCAAAAAATCTCATTTCAATCGACCATAGACATCAACCACCATTAGATCAGGCTCCCCATGGTGTGGAGAAAAAATTCCTTTCCAAATATGACTGTTCCTTCATACTTCCATCATACAAAAGTGTAAAACCATTTCCACTAAAAACTGACCCATATATCTCTTCCATTTGGTATCTTTTCACTAATGGGAATCTACACACTACCTTCTAGTGGCCCAACTTCTTACACGATGAATATAAATCAACACATGTCTCAATGAAAAAAGTTGCATGTATTAAAATTTTTCCCCTACAACAGTCCATATGAACATGACTAGAATTCTTGAAACATCCACTTCATCATAGATTTATAGTGAAATAGGGTGGAAAAAAGATCTTATTATTTTATCAGAGTGAAGAAATTGACCTACTAAGTTCCCTAAAATTTGAATAATTGAGGGATTCTAGAAAAGTATTGGACGTTTTGAAAAAGTAAACAAAAGTGCGGTAGACGGTGTGTCTTGCTTCAAGCTGAAATCATATGACCATTTGAACAAGGAAAAGCGATATCCATTATAAACAAAAGGGGAACTAGTCTTGGATAGAATCAGATCACTATCTATTCCAAAGTGGATCATTATGTGCATATCATCAAGGAGGCCAATTTTTTTTCCAAATCATACAAACCCCACAAACTAAAAATGAACCTATCAAATAGTTTCACTGAAGGATGTCATTGGTTGAACCCTAATACCAACATTAAGATAAGGTGGGATGAGGTGACATAAAATTATAATGTTAAGATCAAGAGAAGTAAAAACCCCTCAAACAAATATGGATCATTAGGGCTAAATGGAATGGAGGGGAATGAGGGAAGATATTAAGGGGTTGAAAAGGGAAAGAAAATATGGTGGAATTCCCCCATGAAGGACATATGAGGTCCCTCCCCCTCTAGTGGGGGAGGGACTGTCATTGCGGCCATCACTACCCAGGTCAGGTCTGGAGTGAAGCAGTCCTCATGTCAGGGGAGAAGAAAATCTATGCACATAAATAAATCGATCTTGTAAAGTACTCATTAATAGTTTATTTATCTCTTATTATTATATCTTAAAACATGATATTCGATATTTTTAGCTTCAATTCCTTTAAATTTGTATTTCCTTTGAAAATACTTTCAAAATTATCCCACATTACCTTTGTTGTTTGTAGAAACATCACCTTTATTTAAACTTTTTCTAACATATACATAAGAAAATAATTTCTAGCGTTTCCATAAAATTCATTGTTTCTCTAGTTAGAAAAACTCAGGGGATAATATTTCTCAATGGGTGGAAACTTTACTATTGTTGCATCTAAAACATCTACAAAAAGAGATAGAAGATATTGTATCAGTGTATTTTTCAACCATGATAATATTTCCATCATATATAAGAATCCATATAATATTAAAGGAATTGATATTTAATATGATAAATATTTTATAGGGGAACCATACCTTCAATATTACATGATGTTCTTATGGATTGTGTAAAAATAAAGAAGGGGGTGGGGGAGCATTGAGTCCGTTGTTATCTTTTTATATATTTTAATCTTTAATAAACATAATCAATACAACTTGTTAGTGTTATTTCCTTTTAAACACTTAGTTAACTCGTGTTCATGAAGAACTAGGAATGCAATCCAATAACTAAATATTTATGAGGTTAAAACTTAGTGGGAGAACCTAACTACTTTTTAGGGCCACACCCATGGGTCCATAACAATTCACTATTATAGATAAGTGAATACAAATTTTCATCCTAATCCTATTTGTATTCTTCTATCTCCCGATAACTAAGATTATACTAACTCCCATCAGTTTACAATTTTTTCTTACAAAATTTGATCCATAAATAAGTTTGTAACCTTGTAAAATTTTCTCCATTAAAGGTCTGTCTGGGAGCTCTATCTGATACAATCTCTATATGTTTCCTTTATCATGTAATATTTGTCTACTGTACCTGTGTCTAGGGGCCTCCATCTTATGAATCTTTACTTAAACTACACCTCTTATAAAATCTTAATTCAACTCATTTGACAAAAATCTGCACCTTTTAGAAATTCTTCTCAATTACTCAGTCCGACCTTTTTCAAGATGATACTTTCTACCTATTATTCTAAACATGTACTATATCTGAAGCTTTTATTAAAAACATTATTCTATACAAACGTTTTCATCAACCCAAAAATGGACTTTAGTTAGAATCTCAAATCTATAATAATTCTTATAGCTTCACTACATTTTGGTCATTGTACATTCTCTCACAGATATGTACCATTTTAATTAAAACCCCCATTTATCGGTACTCATAGATAATAAAAGGTAGTAAACCCTATCCCCCTCACTAAAATTCATAAATATAAATTTATCATGTATTTTAACTTATTTTTAATTATTTTAAAACCATATCAACTCATCTTGAGTATTCTTTAATCTTCTATACTTCTCCAGAACTTTTTAATTCTCATGACTTATAATCCTCAAAAATTTACAAATTTCTATAAAAGTTCTAGTCAGAGATTTCTTTATGACTTATCAATCAAAAACCCCATAATCTCTTCATTCCTCATAATACACTTTAAACACTCTTAAACATACCAAACATTTTCCATATAAAACTACATTATTTTTAGCTAAATCTTTGTAAACAAGATTTTTATGATGTATATTATTTAATATATATTCAAAACTTCAAAGAATTAAACATTAGACTTCCTCAATAATATGTTTTTGAACCAATAAAGAAAATATATTTCAATAAAATAACTTTTCTATGTTAGTTTCTCAAAGATAACTAAATATGGTTGATTATATTTTTGCAATTTCTAAACAATTCAAACACCAAAAACATTATTCTAGGTAGAAACTACAATACATCTTATTATTTCTCTTTATAGAGACCTTATCCATTAGAAAACATGAACTTTACTCACTTCTCAGGACTTATCCACCTGAACATCTTTTTTTTGTTCATGAATCATTAATCTTATTCATTGATATCTATCTGAAAGAGTTTATTAAGATCATTTTGTCCTGAACTACAAATGATCTCCCCTTTTTTGACTCTAAACCTTACTACATTCTCTATCAGGTAATAACTCCTAAATTATTATCCTAACTAAAAACCAACACCTTAATTTTATAACATTTTTAAAAAACTCCATGAATTGAGAAAACTAAAACATTCCACTAGAAATATCTGCTGAACTTTCTATCTAGAATGTTGTGTCCATTCAGTAATTTTGAACATTATTAAAATACTGCAAGTTTACATATAGAGAAATATTTATTTTTCTCTATCTATAGAAATGTCCCTAGACAACATTGAATAAAAAAATAATCTTTGAACAAAAATATATCTGAACTCTTTCTATCTCGTAATCTGAATTTAAAGCTCTATAGGAACAATACTACTTTTAGATGTCTAGATCAAGAGCTGTGTCTAGATCTATTCATCTGAAAAATAATATCTAGACCATTGTGTCTAGATTTTTTAGATAATATAGGTTAAATTATATTTCATAAAAGTTCCTTCATTAAAACTATTACTTTTTAATTAAATATTCAACTGATGATCCATCTAATAGATTATCTGATCTGTAACTTATCAATTATTCAATCGTAAGTAAATTCATATTTCTAGTTTTTTGATAACTTTTTCATCCGATGCATCTCTATTTGATAATCCATTTTTGAAATAATTCAACTTAACATTTCAAAAAATATTGTATCATGAGATTTTTAAAAATATATGGAGCTTTGATATCATTATATAATCTTATTACATAATTATTTAATGTTATGAACATTATAAATTACTGAATTTCTCACTTTCATCTACAAAAACATTTCACTAAGAATTATACTTGGACATTCGAAAATTTAATCTATTTTACAAAAACATTCTCTAATATTTTAAATCAAAAAATGAAAAACTTTATTTCAAAAAAATTACAATGGAAATTCAAGGTTCCAAAATCTTTCTAAGATTCATTCCATGAAACACTAGTAAGTACTTTTTTTGGAGTTATCTATGTTAAAAATATTTCGCACTTTTAAAATTTATGTGTTCTATCCAAGTCCAAAAAATCACTTAGATATTTATCTATACATATAAATACCTAGTATGTATGCTTCTTCATCCTTTTATTTATAAAGAATAATTTTACCAACCACATCTTTACAGAAGGCAAAATTGGGATGCCATTTCTAATAAGAAGTATTCCATCCATATACAATATCGAAAACACTACAACACTCCCACTAATATATATATACACACACATCAATCAATAATTGAATTATGAATCCAAAATATTTAATTTAATTAACTACATGTTTTTCTTGGAAAAAATCATATACGGTGATCTAAAGCAGGGGTAACCGAGGTGTTTTGTGGTTTCACTAGTTTAGGTGAAGGATAACATGGATAAACCAGTTATTGATCTGTTTTTAGAATGTGAATTTTGCATCAATGACATATAATTTTCAAAAGTGATACACATAAGGATTTCTCAAATATTAGAACCGTTATTGTTGCAAGTTATAATGGTCCACATCAGTTCATGTCGGATAATTTAAAGAAAATTGGGTTTCATTGGATGTATAACTAGTGTTTAATTTTAAAATTTCAATTTTCATCAATAATTGAAATTCATAGATGTGTTTAAAATGGATGAGTGGATGTATTTGAGGTGGTAGATTGGGAAGAGGAGGCCCAAATCATTTATGAGGGTTCAAGAGGTCATATGATGTAGACTGGTGGATATAGAGGGAAACTTGGTACATAATTGGGTGGCATTGGGTGCCTAATAGAGGTTTCTAGGGGAATTGTACTCTACTTAGGGCCACCAGGTGTCTAATTAACTATATCTAGTAAGTAGTGATCCACTGGGTAACTAGTTTATATACACTAGGTACCTAGTGTCTCCGAGATCTATTTTTTAAATGAGGGTGGAATTATAATTCCACTCCTTCCATTATTATAAACCTTTGGGGTTTCTTTATTTGGGGTGTTAAAAATAGTATGGAAGAGACACCTATGGATCCCCTCTTCTTCCCTTTTATGTTCATTTTTCCTTATTGGATCAAAGAATGTTTATTTAATGAGTTGAGGTTAGTTTCTCCCTGCAAATATGTCAAATATTATTTATATAGCTTTACCAAAATTATTGTTTATTTTTTTTATATCTCTGATGCCGATTCCATTAGATTATGGTGGAATTTGGTATGAATGATAGGGATTTCATTCAGTATAGATTGAAGAGGTCTCATAATTCCCAAGGTTTTATGTAGTTTCATTTTTGGTAATCCAATACTCAAATTTTTTTTGGTTTTACATTAAATTGGAATGTAATTAACTAATTAATTGAAGTATGTTACTAATGATTTTAAGGTTATGATTTTGGGAGTGTGTCATGAGTGCTCCAAACCCACATTTCGTTAGGTTTTTATGTTGTTACACTATCTTTTGAGATATCCTTTTTACGTATATATGATTATTTATTGAATTTATTATGTAAATTCATATTAATTGTTTTACAATTAATTCTGACATATGTCTGATGAATTTTGGACCTCGTAGAGGTGATTGATGTGCAATATATTATTTGATAAGATTGGGCATTAATGGTCGATTGTTACTTGAAAAGATAACTATTATATATGGTAGGTGGTGCCTAATATTTTTTCTTAGAATGTGTTTTAATATATGATATGGATTGTAAGAATGGAAGAGGAGGTGCGAGAAACCGGAATGAGATACATAAATATGTTCTTTTTTGTAATTCTGGACAACGGGGTTTGATGGTACTGTTATAAATCCTTGGAGGTTATGAAATTATATTTTAATTATCTATTTGTTATCATTCAATGTGATAGGCCTGACTAGAGAGGGTTTGAATTGTGAGTGGTGTCCATCCCTTTAGATACACTAGCTAGGAGGATCAATTAGTGGTAAGTCGTAATATCCTAAGGTTGGGGTTAGGGTTAAGTCTATATTAATGTTATAGATTTTGATGTTAGAGATTCAGGCTTGAGAGAGTATATAGGAATGTAATAGGTTGTAAACAGATGCGGTTCATTTTCCATTTTAGTGAAATGATGGTCTACCTTGATTATGGTAGGATCCTCAAATATACAATATTGGGAATGGGTCTATCACGGTCTATGTATCTTGGGTTATATAGGGAGAATCTTAGTGAAGGGAGTTTTAAGGGGGTTTCGTCATCGCTTGTATGTGTTATAGGACATATGTGACTTCTTTGAGATTTACTTTGTGGAGTGAATATTAGTTACAAATTAGGATGGTGGGGGATATCTTAGTGATGAAACTCTATAGTACTGAGTTTCAATATGGCTTGAACCTTGTGAGATGGATAACTATATGATATTTGAATCCATGTCATTTTAGTAAAGGCTTCTGCAAGTGTTCTAGGTGTATGGCATCGAGGACCTGTGTGGCACAGCATAGAACCAGGTTTATGGGACAAAGGGATATAAAGAAAACATGTTCACCATAACTATAGTTTATAAGGGCATTCCTATTATATATTGATAAAATTGATGTTTTTTAGATGTTATTATTATTACCTATAATTTTCGTTAGTTTTTGTGTCCGTGATAACTCATTTAGTCTTCTTTCAGTTTGGGTGATATCACATTCAATCGACGATTAATAATTCACCTTGAAATTGTGTGGTGATGTATCATTAATCAAGATATTGTAATGTGGTGGAAGGTTATCCACCTAAATATTGTGTGTTGGTGATAAACCATTCACCTATATTTGTGACTCAATGATGGATTATTACAATTGAGAATGAGATTTGGAGACATATCATTCATCCAATGATTACACATTCATGATATTTTTTATGGGAGATTCCTCATTCACTAAGTAATAAAATTTTCTCCAACATGTGATGAACATAGTGATTTATAATTCATGTAAAAATTCATTTATCACCTATTTTTCTGACTATGGTAATGACTCTTTCACTTAGTGATACATCATTTTCCCTAATTTTTTTTCGATTAGGGATATTTCATTCACCCTGACCATTGTATCGATGGTGCATCTTCCACTTTGAGATTATTTTTAGCGGTGCATCATCCACCCAGTAATTCATATAAGTGTTTCATCATCCATATATATACTGGTAGAAATGGTGAATCATCCACCTATTGATGTGTATCAGTGGTGTATCCCTAACATAGAGACTAGTAATAGTGGTTCATCCTCAACCCAATGATATATACCATTGGTGCATTATCCACCTAGAGATTGGGAGAGGTGCTACATTGTTCACCCAGATATATGTATTGGTAGGGCATCATCAAACCTTGAATGATATGGTGATATTTCATTCACCTTATACATGAGTTAGTGATGTATCATATACATGGATTGTGTATGGGTGATGCATCATTCACCCCCCGTGTTATGCTATGGAGATAACACATTCTACTAGACTAATGATAAGAGTACTAAATCATCATTCACAATCATGTTATGTTCAAAATATGGGTATACCATTCCATTCTTAAACTGGTCTAAGTTGGTTTCCATTGATTATTAGGGTAGCTCTATGAGTATAGAGGAAACTTGTTTACCCATGTGTTTTCACATTTAACATTAAATCAATACATGCATCCACATATATACTGGTTTTTATTAAGGAATGTATGGGTAGTGGCATACTAAGTGTTCAACTCACACTCTTGTAGTTTTCATACATGTTGTAATCATTGGCTGAGTAATGGTTGATCGACAACATATATCAATTTATTTACAAAAGAATATATAAGGAAAGGTCTTGGATAAAATGTCTCTCAAGTGGTTGGAATCCATGAAACAACTATTATTAACCTAGTAGAAGCATATAAGATTTAAGTTTTTTAATGTACTTCATGAAATAAAATATAAACATGTAGGTTGTAAAAAACTGACAAAGACAGAAGGAATAAGATCCATGAATAGTATAGAAACGTGTATAATGTAAATAACACAAGAATATAAAAATTTTCAACATGTATTAGATATACATGCATAGAAAGAACACTACCATCCATGATCATTATTATACAAAAAATATGTCAGCTAACAAGTGGAAAATATAGAAACCACAAAATGAGAAACTGAGAGAGGAGTACTATAACTCACACACATACCCCTAGGAACAAGTAAAAATACAAAAAAAACACATAACTCAGAAATGGAAGAAAAACACTCTTAAAATTCTAGGTCAACACCAAGAGACTAATAGTGAACCTAAAATGATAAAGGAAACTACCGCAATCTTTATCTCATCCAAGCATGTAATGACAAAGCTTATCCACTAAAACAGGCATGATGGAATGATTATGAACATCAATAAAAAAACTCCCCCTCAACTATCAAAACAATTATATCTATTTTCTCTCTTAGATGTACAAAAACATCGATTGTAAATTATATTTCATTTAAAATACATTCATTTGGAAGCATAAATAACATATGAAATCATAATGACTCAGTATAATGGATAAGAGAAGTGACACATGATCAGATGAAGGTACAAGGAACAATCATACGTTTTAATAAATTGGGAAAATTTTCTTGACACAACAGATTATATTAATGTCAAAAACAATATTTCAGGAGTGGTTTTCCATACCACTTGATGTGAATAAAACGTTTTACATGACAGTGAGCTATGTTTTTTCCCGTCTATGTCAGATGAGGCCCTATAAGACACACTCTATAGAATAATGGACTCTTTATCTACCAATCACAAAATATTAGATTAATTCTCCCACTAAAGATGAAAAATCAACAAAAGACTTCACATTTGAATAAATTTCCCATACATGCACTGTTCCTAATTAAAACACACCCCACATAAGATTAAACTCTTGGGAATAATGGATATGATAGAATAACCCAACCAACAAAATGAATGATTAAATGCATATCACATTTTAATAACATGTATCTCATGTATTATTAAATGAAAAAATACAACCAAAAAATCTCATAAAACCCAAAATATATATTTATATATTAAATTAACAATGAAATATGCTTGTAAAATAAATACACGCACTATAAATGGAGACAAAAATGCGTCATCAAAATCTAAGAAACAATTTAATTTGTAAAAAATCATGTATTCCAAAATAAAACATTTTTCCATCTAAAAAAATATACTGTTCTAAAACTATTGGTGATGTTCATGAAATTATAATCTACCCTATCAACTCATTTGATCGATTTTTTTATAAATATAAACAATAAAGTATGATATTGATGAGATAATTTTAATCATTTTATCAGCATATATCTCAAAAACACACGTCTACCTAAACCAATTAATCTAAAATCCATCTAATAGAAGGAACATTCTAAAAAATATGAATCTTAATTCTATTATTAGAAAAATACCCTTGAGGGAAGATTGGGTTGTTTTTTTGAAAAATTATTATGTGTACTCAACTGAACTATTCTTTTAGGAATCTAGATTATTTAGATTCATGTATAGAAGAAGTATAATTGGTTTTGGTGAAAGAAACCTTCACCATGACTTATACTACACCATAGTGATTCAGTACAAGGCATTTTTTATTTTTTTAAAGAAAGAGAATAATGTATAATGGATGTTTTCATTTTCATTTTCACATGGAAATTTAAATATGAAAAATGATGAAGAGGGACATGTAACAGTAGAATTCATGTTGCATTCATAAAACCTATGTAAAATTAATCCCATTATTACTCAATGTTCACTTAGTATTTTCAATACTTAGGTAATGTTATTTTTAATGTAGCCTAATGGTCATGCGAACTGAAAACGGCCTATGGATTGTCACCAGGAAGTAGTTGATGGTGTTTGATGTTTGGAGATGACATACATAAATGTATTGTGTGTTTCTTTGTAGAGGTAACTGAATATTTATAAGGGTTATCTAAAGTAAAACCACCTGGTGTTTTTCTCTACACTATAGTGCGTAAAATGCTTGATTTGAAAAGTTTCATGTGAAAAATATTGAATCCTACTATGGGCATAGTGAAAACAGAGGTAAACGTAATCATTTTCATAGAGGAATAACATGTTTCAAAGATAGAATTCAAAACATCTATTGGTCATATTGATTAGTGTGTCAATGTTTTTTTTCTTGGAAATTCACTACTTCACGTTGTAGTGTCAAAGAGTAGGGTGTTTTGAAGGTTTTCATTGAAAATTGGAATTTATGAAAAATTATATGAATTTGGTGCCTCAACAACTTTTTTGATGTTATGGATCAAGCTTTAGTAGGCTTATTAAAATCTAATAGAGATGATTTTATGAGAGATGATCCATATATTAGATTTGAATATGTTGATGATAGAGGTTGAGTGATATTTGATTTGGAAATATCATATTCAATATTATTCCATGTGTAATAAATATATGGAATATTGATTTTAATAGGGAAACATTGGAATTGTAAAGAGGTTGAACATTCTAGAAAATGAGAAGGAAGATATTTCCAAGCATATTCATTTTGAGAAATCCGAATTAGAGAAAAAGATAAAAGAATATAGGTTTATGCTATGAAATATTGAATATAAGGAGGATAATATTGGATTAATACTTACCTAGAATATTGAAACATTTATACAAGAAGTAAAAAAAATTTACGGTACATTTATTATAAAAGGTTCAAGGAGAATATGACCATCACCAATGGAATAGTGAGTTCTATTTTTCGAATAAGAGTAGTGCAATTTTCTATGCGAAGAAGAAGAGTAATGATATTTATGCTTCCTTTATGGATAGTGAGTCAAGAGTTTCAGTGAAACTTGTCTAATATGCAAGAACATAAAATAACTTTGTTATAAAATTTTTGGTGAAATTCCATGTTCTTGTTTACAGGATCCTTTGAATAGCCTAGCTTTGGGGATCCATATAAAAATAACATGGTTCTTTATTGCTTTTATTTATAAAAAGAGATTATAAGGGGTATGCATAAGTGTTACCCATATTGAGATAAAAGGATCATAATAATGGAATAAATCTAAATTTTTATAATACCCTGAATCACCCATAGGGTATAATCCTTGATAAGGACCAACAAGTGGTATCAGAGTAGTTGTTTTTAGGGTGAAAATTTTCTTTCTCTAAAGCATGATAAAAAATTTCAACCATAAAGGCATAAATATTTTCAAAGTCAGTAATTTACATATATGGAAGATTGTAATTCGTCATTATTTCATATCATCATGTATGGATGTATATATTTCATTTGTGCATGGTATATCAGCTATCATGGATAATGGAGGTTTAACAAAGAGTGATAATGTATAATTGGATGCAGACACTAAATCTATTAATTATTTAGATGGATCCATGGAAAATAATATCTATAAAATGGTTAAGTCATGAAATACATCTCATTTTATATGGGAGAAACTATTGAATCTTTATGAAGTAGATTCAAAATTCAATGAATCAAATTTGATGGTTTTTGGGAATAAATATGATTATTTGTGGTTGGGTTGAAATGAAATGTTTGATTCATTTTTTGATCTAATTACAATATCGGTAAAATATTTGTGTTTACTTAGAGGAAACATGAGTATGTTAATGTTGTTAAGAGGATTATGGGAAGGATAGATCCATATTTTAATGAAAATGTCAGGGTGCTTAAAGAGAAATATCTGAAATCTATTTCACTAGAAATATTACTTAGAGTCCTCAATGCATATGAAATATTGAAAGAATATAATGATTATAATAAAAAGCAGATAACCTAGGAATCATATTTTGATGTCAAATAGAAACACAATGTAAAGGATGACCCTCAAGAAAATATGGTTGATGAGGTGATGTAATTTTTATCCCCTATTATAAAAAGATTAAAATGAAATTTTAAAGGAAATATACCACTTTCTTACATCATATGTGTAATGGTTATAAATCCTATGGATGTTTTTAAAAAAAATATCAAAAGTATGGTAAATAATAAGTACCTCCTATAAAATTATCAAAGGAAATGAAGTGAATGAAATGATCATAATAATCATTATTTGAAAATTAAAATTTATTCTCACGATAAGATAAATGCTTTGTGAAATTTAATGATTAAGAGGTTGAATAATTTATAGATCTTGATGATGATTCATTTGCGGCTATTGTAAATAGAACAAAAAATGTTGACAATGATGCTAATGTTAATGAAGTATAGGGAAGAATTGATATTTTAGAATAATTAAATGAATCCATTGAAGAAAATGACATTAGGATGGTAATGAAATATAATGTAAATGGAGGTGTATGTGATAATGAGCATTACATGAAATAAAATGAGGAAGATAAGTCAAAATGAGGGATTAAATTAAAAAAATGTTTTTAAAATTCTGGATACCCAAAAAAAGAAGTTTTACTGAAACTGTATGTTAAGATGTAGGCCTAGATCATTGTTGAACTGATGAGTTCGGTGAATGAAAGGGTCAATATAATTGAAAAAATTAAAATATATTTCATGTCATAGAAAAAAATATAAAAACAAGAAAGATTTATCACTCCTAGAATGACATCGAGAATTTGATGTACATTAGGGATAACAGATGTTTATGGGGTGTCTACTGAAGAATGCATACCTATCCTATATACGATGACCCAAATTGTTATTAATTGAATTATCACTTCTTTTATTGACATCATAAAGTCTAAATCAAATAAAATCACATATAGACCATAATAAAAACATTATAAATGAATAATTAATGAAATATGAAGTATTTCTAGACATTAAGGAACCAATGCCAATGAAATAGTAATTCGACCTTAGAAATAGTAATATGAACTTTATGAATAGTAAACTAGCCAAATGAATATAAGCCGCAAACATGAAAGTAAAAATAAAATTTAGGCATCATATAAATGAAAGTATAGAATAATTATATTAGAGTGTGAGTAAATAAATGTTTTAAAAATTATTAATTAAGTGTTGGTATTTTAAAAAAGTCATAAACATTCAATTATAATTTTATGATTAATTTAAAATTTTAAAAGAAAATGATTTTTTATAAAATTTATTCATAAACTATTATTTTTATTCATTATTATTTTAATATAATTTTGTGATACCTTAATTCATTTTTTCAAAGTGTTATAAAATCTGTTATAATTTTAAAATCTGTATTTTCGAAGTAAAACATGAATATAATTAAAAATGAAGTTACTCATATTTATAATTTATTTTTATAAAATGGAGTTCAATTTTTAATTATACACATCAAAAAATAGTTAAGGTGAATTTTTTGTATTTTTATAAAATACTTGATTTTTTGATGAATAGTAAAATAAGATAATTTAACATAAAAGCTAAATACATGAATTATGGATTCCTAGAAGATGTATGGAGGATGTGATACAAAAATCTAGAAATATACTTTATTAGTTTAATATATTTGTAGATAATTTTCAGTATATTCATAATCTGGATCAAAAATAATTAACTAATGTATATAATAATGAGAAAAAACCCTTCTCCTCCACTATAAATACCACCCCTCAACGATTTTCTCCAAACACCTCTCTAACAATTAAAAATTTCTCAATTCTACCCAATAATATTCCCTAGCCCTTCCCCACATCCCGGATCCCTTGTTCTCATTAAAATGCCAAAACCTTTTCCCTATGGAGGTTCTCAAGCATAATAAATCCAAGAGGCAAAATCATCTTCCTTTTTATTTTAATTTCATTGTAATTTCATTTATTTTCTTCTCAACACCTCACCTTCTATTATTTAAAATGGAATTATAAATCCAGAATTTTTGACATATTGGAATTATATCATGTTAATTGAATACCCATTAACAAACTCTTCCATCCTACGCTTTTATTTGAAAAATGAAATCGTTGCTCGTGATGTGTCAATTTACCGACATCGTGGGTCATGCACCTTAATTTTCCTTTAATTACATCAAGGATGTTAATGAAACAATTAGAATGCTTGAATAATTTTAAAATTTATGTTACAACACTATTTATGTTCCGGAACTAACATATATATATAATACTAAATGATAAATCAAAACAAGTTCATTGTGATGGAAAACCCGACAAAATTAACTGAAAACAACCACCATTAAATTTTATCTAATAATTCATCCTCATAATATATAAAAAATTCATTATAGAAATATTAAAATTTATATAAGAACATTAATGACATATAATAACAATTTTGGATATTCATCTTCATTTTAAACGAACTTCCATTCATGAATATATGTGAACCGATCATTGAAACTAAGAAAATGAACACTCGATAATGTTTGGTGTGAATGATATTGTGGAAATTTGGGGCAAGAGAATCGTCCATCCTCGATGGTGGAGATTCCCTTTCCCGATGATGCCTATAGCTCTGGCCCCCTTCTCCTCCCCAGGGGGAGGGGGGATGCGTCTTCCTTCCTCGACGGCTCGTCCTTTCACCCCCTTCACCAACCCGGATCATCTTCCTCCTTTCATGCTTACCCCTCTTTACCGTAAGGTTCCCAACCATCATAAAGGATATAATTAGATTGTGATTTCCTCTCTGGAGTTCAATGCAACATCATATCTTCATAGATTGACACTGGTCGCTCGCTTCAGGGGCCGTCGTCCTTCGGATGACGCTTTTGACCGAATTGTCTTCAAATCCCGAGGTCTCTAAAACCAAGTGGTGGTGGGCCTTCTCGATCATCACCAACTGATGATTCTCTTCTCATCAGAGGAGTATTTGGCTATATCTTGCTCTAGCGCTCCTTGGGTGTTCAATGGATGCTGTTTTTTCCTCAAGTGATTACCTTTCGATATCAACATGAAACGTGACCCGCCTTCAGCTGCACTGTGGGTATGCTTTCCTGACCTTCCTCTACCCTTCCAAAATCCTTCCGTCATTTTCATGCTCAGGAACTTGGTTGGAAGATGTCTATTTTTGTATAAGTTTACCTCCATGATCTATCATCCGATTTTGCCTCACTTTTGTGTTGAGTTCGATGTCTCCAAACCACCATCGGAATGGATGTGGATCTCGGTCAGAGAGGAGTTCAGATGGAATCAGAGAGTGGTGTTCAAATCATGTTCTTCTTTCTACACAGTATGTATCAAATTAATCCATTTCACCTCTGAATGTCATCTTGTGAATCGGGACTAGATTTCCGCGGTGCAAGTGGATGCAACATTTGAACATTAGTTGTGGGATAGTGGATACATGGGCATGCTAGAAGATGCACATGGGAAAGATTCATTAAATCTTAATCTAGTTAGCTATCGTGATTCTACAATAGTTGAGGCCGGTAATGAGAGGCTCAAAAGCAGGAAAATCCCATGATTTCCACAATGGATTTGAAGAAGGTGAGTCAAGAAGAGGTTGGACTATAGGTTGAGGAAATATTTGCCCAGATGAAGCAGGACATGGGCATCCATGGAGTTGAAGTGGAGTTCCCTTCAGCAGTGGCCTTGGTAAACCCAATATATATATATATATCCAATATCGATGATGGTGAGATGATACTGGCCAGGAGAGAGGTCCATAGTTTCGATGGACCTCAAAATAGAGGTTGGGAGGACAATAATCAACAACAGTAGTATATCGGCTGAGGGTATGTGCAATTAAATGAATCGGAATTTGGGAAGGGTAAGCCCTACCTGTTGGATGAAACATCTTACAATGGTCAAAAAAAGATTGATGATGTGAATATATTGATGGACATAGACCCAAACACCCTCGGCCATCCGAAGGCTGGGCCTAGGGAGAAGATAACTGGCTGGGAGAATATAGAAGGTAAAAAAAATATTAAGGTAACAAGAGGCCCCTTATAGTTAACTCGAAGTTAACACTCAGGAATCACATTTATGGATTAGAAGACCAAGAAAAACCATTTAATGATGATGATGACTCATCATGGGATGAAATTAATATCCTACCTTTAGTGGAGATCATGAATTGATATCAAGGTAAAGTTCCTCACAGCCCTCATAGGAAGAAGGGAAAAAAGCTTTAAAGACATGGGGAAATGTATAGTGGTTCAGGGGAAAAAGGAAAAGGGACAAAATGATTAATCATACTTTCCAAAACCTATAGAAACTCAATCGGATAAGAATAAAATGAACTAGGAAAGCTCATTCCAACAGATGAGAGAATGTGATAAATCCATTATATACAAAAGACACATATAAGGGAATGATGGGGAATGCTTAAAACTAATTCTTCACTCTAAGTAAGATATTCTTGAGCAAGACGTACGACCCAATGTCTCATAAGAGGAACTCAAGATGATTTATGAATGAATGTTGCATGTGGATGCTTTAAAGGACCAAGAAGTCTCGTTAGATAAGAAAGATAGAATTCTGGACCAAGGCATCCACCAGAGTAAAATCAACTCAGAGAAATTTATTCAGTCAATGGAAAGGATGATATCCCATCTTGAAGAGCTCATCAGAGAAGACCCAAGTATCCAGGTTAGTTCTCCGCACTGGTAGATTTATAGAATAGCTGGGTCATGTAATATTAGTCTTGTGTCTAATCAATTTGTGAGACCTTTAATCGCGTGGTGGTAAATCTTTGTGAACTCTGGTTTCCCATTTTTCCAAAAAATGGGTTTAATAAAAAATTAAATTTGGATGGATTAAAACAAACACTCCCAAATGATGGAATTAAACTCTTCAACTCATCTAAATGACCATAAATGAACATAATAAAACCATAACAAAAATAATTTTGGTATAAAAGGTTATGTATTTGTAACTTAATTAATATAATGTGATTATATTGGATATTAATATGAAGAAATCATTCGGACATAAGGTAAGGGGAATTATCGAACCAAACTCTATTTCTTAGGGTTTTCCCTTTTTCACCCAATTTTCATTATGGAAAGTCATTTAATGCTTATTAAATACAATTTCATAATCATTATCTTATCTAGTTAGGGATATATATTTTTTCTACTTGAGTTTATGAAAAACACAATGTTTTCCAAAAGAAATCTCTTTTAATAAAACACACATTTTTCTTCTCTTGAGATTGTGACATCTTTACTCATGATTTATAATTCCAATACCAAGAATATTACCCCATTTTTCATTAAAAAATATTACTCATGATGATATTCTTTATGAAATGAAACTCATTCATTTTCATGGGTTATTTTATTGTAAATATTGATATACATTCTATGTGGCATGCATGATAATGTAGATTCCATGATATGATTGGTGTGAATGTAAATATATGTAATAAATGATGATAAATTTGTTCACAAATACTTGCAGTAGTTGACCACTAAGACATGCTATTTTATTTTTATGCACTACCACATTCCCTGATTTTATCTATCATTACAATCAGGATTATGATGGTTATGTGATGATAATGATTGGAATCACCCCATTTTTAGTGATTTATGTACTTATCTATCCTCTTTATGGGATTATAGATCACCCCTTTGTTTGATGTATATACTTAGGTGAGTAATTTTACTAAGAAGAACATAGGGGACAATAAGAATCTAGAGAAGAAGGAATTAAATAAATGTTTATGTTTTATTTTATAAATTTTATATATGGTTTTAATTTTCCCAAGAAACAAAACTTTGGATCCTAGTTATGTGTTGATTTTATGAAGTTATCTTTAAAATGAGATGAGAGTCATGTAAGAATACATAAGGTATCAATAGTTGGTATCATAGAGTGTTTTAGTTAATTTGGTAATTATGTTTAGAGAACCATAGAGAAAACCCTTTGTACGAGACTTTTTATAATTAATCACCCAAGATGTTTTGTTTTAGAAAATTCCAAACATAGGTATCCCACAAGATAAGAATTTAGAGTTAATTTCACAATGGGACAAATAATTGATGAATTATTGGCTTATGTTTTGTTATATGCATTTTTATTTTATAAAATGCTTTGAACTGGGATAAATGAGGCCAACAACCTATGTGAAGAATAATGTAGTGATTTCTCAAAGGACATCCCTAATGCCTTGAGAGGTGGAGTTCAAATTATCATTGTGATCCTTAACCAGGTGTCTTAGGTTATGAAAAATAACCCGAATAATGTGTAATTTCCAACCTCACCTAAGAGGGAGCAATTGGATATAGAGTCCTTTTTATAGAAATGACCACCAATGTTTATTGGATCTGGATATCAACTAGTCATAGAACAATGGGTCAACTCAATAAATCATATATTTTCTATGATCTACTATTCTGAGACAGAGAAGATGACTCTGGGAATTTACCATTTAGAAGGAGAGTCCAATCAATGGTCAACATTGATTATGAACACCAAGCTGAAGGATGAAATTGAGGAGATAGAGTAGGAATACTTTAAGATAATGTTTCCTAACAATTAGTTTCCCTGAACTGTTCAAAAAAATATGGTGAGAGAATTAATAGAGCTGATGAAAAATGAAGGTGAATAAATTAGGATCTATTAAGAATCTTTCACAAGGAATGAAAGGTATGATTCAGGTTTTGTAATCAACAATGATAAAAAAATTGATAGATTCATTAGTGGCTTAAAACCACAAATTTGAAATGCTATTGAAATTCATAACATTGGTAGTTATGAAGAAGTTGTTTTATGTGACATCAATGTGGATACAATGTTTGAAGAATGATTCTATGGCTATGGTGATACGAAATGAAAGGAAAAGATTCATAATGTGGGGTCTAATGAGAAAGGTTGAAAGAAAACTCAACCACCCACATGTCAAAAATGTTGGAAGAGGCATCATGGGAGCTATCTGAAAGGGATCGGTAAATAGTTAATGTGTGGGAGACAAGGCCACCGAGCTCATGAATTTCAAAATTACACGAGGAAGAGGGACAATTTGGTGGAAGAAATGAGAGCACCACCCATGGTCAAGTGATAAAAATGTTGGGAGAAAGAGCACTATGAAATCCAGTGCACTAAACCTAAAGTCCTTGAGGATAATGAACGTCCATAGCCACCATATCCAAAATGGAAAGGAAAGTCTTATACCATCACTAATTCTGAAGTGAAGGGAGAAAGTGAAGTCGTACAAGGTACACTTACTATTCACTAAATAATGGAAAAGTTCTTATTTGATTCTGGTTCTAAGCATTGATTTATATCATGCAAGTTTTCTAGAAGTATTGAATCAAATCCATGAAACCTTGAAGTAGAGATATATATAAAAACACTATGTGGTGAAATCATTGCAACCCAAGTGATGAAATCATCTCATATTGGTGTGTGTGGGGAGATTCATTGAAAAAATCTTGTGATACTTCCATTGGTGGAATTTAATGCTATGACAGGAATGGATTGGCTCTCTTTATATAGAGAACATATAAACTGTCGGGAAAAGAAAATATCTTTTCATATTCTGAACCATCCCATGATCTTGTACAAATTCAAGGTAGATCACAAACCTCCTTTAGAAAATACTTCAACAGTGTTGGTTATGATTCCCTATTATGAAGCATACCTCCCTCAAATGGTTGTGTCAAAGGAAGGTATCAACCCAGAGGATATTCCCATCTTGAGGGAATAAAATGATGTATTTTCTAAAGAGTTACATAGATTAACATTGATAATGAGGTAGAGTTCTCAATATAACTCATACTCAGAGCAACTCCAATCTAAATGTGTCCCCACCAGATGGATCCTATCAAACTAGAGGAGTTAAAGAAGTAGATTTGAGATCATTTTGAAAAAGGGTTCATACACCTTAGTGCATCACCTTGGGGTGCTCCTATGATCTTTTTCAAGAAGAATGATGGATAAATGTGTCTGTGTATCAAATATAGGAAACTCAAAAAGATCCCCCTAAAGAACAAGTATCCTATTCCTAGGATTTATGACTTGTTCTATTAGATATGAAGAGCTTAGTACTTATCAAAGGTGGATCTCGGTTCTGGATATCATCAACTAATGGTGAATATGGAAGAAATTTAAAATACTACCTTCCGTACAAGGTATGTGCACTATGATTTTTTGTTGATTCCTTTAGGACTTAGTAATTCCAATGAATTATTCATGGATCTGATGGATATAGTATTTAGAAATTAACTTAACAAAAACTTTCTATAGTTTATAGATGATATTTTCATATACTCAAAGATTAAGGAGGAACATGAAGAACATCTATGTCTTGTGTTAGAAACATTAAAGAAGGATAAGTTTTATGCCAAGTTCAGTAAGTGTAACATTTGGATGCAGAAAGCCACGTTCTTGGTAAAAGTGATCCCAAGTTAGGGAATTTTTATGGAACCTTAAAAAAGGAAAATGAGGATTGGCCTAGACCCTATGGTGTCATAAAAATCCATAGTTTTCTTGGATTAGCTGGGTACTATTAATGTTTTGTGAGAAATTTCTCATAATTTTCTTTCTTGTTTACTATGTTCACACGAAATGGGGTAAAGTATATCTAGATAGAATAGAGTGAAGAATGATTAAAGGAGATAAAGAGACAACTGAATACTGCACCTGTACTCATATTACCAAAATGTTGGGAATATTTTGTGATATATAGTGATTCTTTCAAGAAAGGATTAGGTTGTATACATGTAGAAAATTATAATGTGATAGCCCACCACTCACTGTAGTTTAATATCCATGAGAATAACTTCCCAACACTTTATATGGAGCAAGAAGATATTTTTTCTCCATTAAAATATGGTGGCACTTCCTCTATGGTGAGAAGTGTGACATATATACCGATCAAAAGAACCTAAAGTATATATTCACACAAAATGATTTTAACATGTGAAAAAGGATATGGTTATAGATAATCAAGGACTATTATTTCTCTATTTACTATAATCTTGGTAAGGTAAACTAGGTAGATGATGCTCTTAGTATAAAAGAACCTAATAATCTATCCATGTTGTGGACTGATAAAGACACTAACTTCTTGTACGTAAAGAGGATGTATTTGGAAATCCTAATGGCAGGTAATAAATCCTACCTTTCCCAAATGATTACATAACCATCTACCTAAGATAAGATTAGGGAGGAATAATGGGATGATCCAGAGTTAGAAAATAAGGTGAATTTATTAAAGGAAGGGAAGCTCCATGTTCCATATCAATGATGATGGTGTGATTTGGTTTGGAATGAGAATATATGTGCTTTCATTACCTAGGGTAAAAATGGATCTATTGTAAAATGCACATAGGTCAAATTTCACTATCCATATTGGGAGTACCAAGATGTACCAAAATATTCGAGAATACTTTTGGTTTAACAACATGAAGAAGGAGATAGCAGAGTATATCTCATGGTTCTTGAAATGTCAGTAAGTTAATACTGAGTGACAAAAGTCCATGGGGATGATGAAACCATTCCCTATACCTATGGGGAAATTATAGAATGTCTTAATGGAATTTTTCAGGGGTATCCAATGAAAATCCAATTGAAATAATGTGATATGGTTTATGGTTGAATGACTAACCCAGACTTTCCACTTTATCTCTATTTGGGAAGTTCTCTTACTTGAACAACTTTCTATGATATATGGGAAGGATGTGGTGAGTGGGCGTGGGGATCCACTCTCAATTGTCTCTGATCATGATCCCATGTTCACATCTATATTCTGGAAGAGTCTTTAACATTCTTTTAGTGCTGAATTAAATTTTAGCATGACCTATAACCCATAAACTGATTTCCAATTTGAAAGGACTATTTAGACGCTCGAAGATATCATAAGAACCTACTCTTTAGAATTCAAAGGTGGATGAGATCAACCTCTCAAATTGGCCGAGTTATCATACAAAAATTTCTTCCATTCAAGTATTCAGATGGCTCCATATGAAGCTCGGTATTGAAAGATATGTTGAACACCAATATTTCCAGGATGAAGATGGAGAAAGAAACCTACATGGACCTTGTCTTGTTTAAGAGATTATAGAGAATGTTCAAGCCATCCAACAACTCTTCAAATCTAATTAAAGTTAGAGTAAGATTTGTATAGACATCCATTGAAGGTAATTGGAGTTTGACATTTGAGATAAATTATTCCTTCGAATACCACCATGGAAAAGAGTCATGCGGTTTGGAAACAAAGGGAATATTATACCAAGGTACATTAGCCCCTTTGTGATCCTCGATCACATTGGAGTAGTGGCCTATAAAATTTGAATTCCACCAAGTAAATATAAAATATGTGATTGGTTCTAGATATCACTCCTGAGGAAGTACATGCAAGGTCCCTTGTATGTAATGAACTTAGAGGTGGTACAACTGGAATATGTTATCTCTTATGAGAAGGAGCGACTAATGAATCTGAACTAGGGAGATATGGATCTAGGAAACAAGACAACCCACCTTGTCAAAGTGTTGTGGAGTAACTATTTGTATGATGTAGAATCATGGTAACCATAGGTGGTGATGAAGGAGATGTACCCTCACTTATTTATTTAGAACAAAAATTTGATGGTGAAACATCAAAAGGGGGAAGAATGTAATGACCCAAACTTTTGTCAAGAGAATTTACCCCTTCTTATAGTAATTTCATATAGTATAAATAACATAAATTAACTTATTGACCATAATAAAAACTTTTTAAAGGAAAAATTAAAGAAATAATAAGTATTTCTAGTTTAGGAACCAATACCGATGAAATAGTAACTCAAACTTAGTAATTGTAATATGAACATTATGAATAGTAATCTAACCAAACGAATATTATCCACACCCAAGAAAGTATAAAGAGAATTTTGGTAACTTATAAATGAAATTATTCTATAATAATATCATATTCTAAGAAAATAAATGTTTTAAAAATTATTAATTAAGTTTTGATTTTTTTAAGTCCTAAATATTAAAATAAAATTTTATTATTAATTTAATATTTCAATAGAAAATGTATTTTAATTCAATGTATATATAAAAGAATATTTTTATTTATTATTATTTTCAGATAATTTTATGATACCTTATGTAATTTTACAATGTTTTATAAATTTTTTTATAATTTTAAATATGCATTTTCTAAGTAAATGTGTGTTTTGATTAAAAACTAAATTAATTATATTTAAAAAGTTATTTATATAAAACAGAGTTAATTTTTGAATTATTCTTGTCCAAAAATGATTATAAATTATTCTTATTTCTCTAAAATACTAGAATTTTGTATGAATAATAAAATACAATAATTTACAATAAAAGCTAAAAACATGAATTATGGAATCATAGCTGATGTAAAGATTATTTAAGCCAAAAATATTTAAATCTTCATAATTATTTTAATATATTTATATATAATTCTCAATGTATTCATATCCTTGATCGAAAATAATAAAATATTGAATATAATAATGATAAAACACCCATCTACTCTAATATAAATACCACCCCTCACCCCTTCTTCTCCTAACACCTCTCAAGCAATGAGTATTGTCCAAATTCATTCCAATAATGCAAGCTGGAACTTCACAACATACAATATCTCTTGTTCTCATCAAATGTCCAATACCATTTCCCTAAGGAGGTTCTCAAGGAGGATAAATCCAAGGGGTAAAATCCTCTTATTTTTTCTTTTAATTTATTTTCAATCTCCTTTATTTTCTTATCATATCCTCACTTTATCTTATTAAAAATGTGATTATATCCCTAATATGTTAGATATAATATAAATATATTATGTTGATGTAATATCCAACATCAAACTACTCCCTCCCACTCTCTTTCTTATTAAAAAAAATGAAATTGTCTCCCCTGATGTGTCAATTTATTGACATCATTGGATATGCACATTAATTTTATTTTAATTCCATAAAGGATGTTAATTAAACCATTATAATTATAGAAAAATATTTTGAAATCAATTTTATAACCCACTTTATGTTCTGGAACTAACATGTATAAATAATACTAAATGATAGAACAAAATAAGTTTTTTTGTGATCGAAAAAGTGCCAAAATTAACATAACATGATCATCCTTAACTTTAATCTAATGATTTATCCTCATAACATATAAAAAATTATTTGTAAGATAATTGAAAATTATGTAATAACATTAATAACATATAATAAAATTCACGATATTTATCTGTATTTTACAAGAACTTCCATTCATATATACAAGTGAACTAATCATGAAAACTAAGGAAACAAACACACCTGAATGATGTAATTAAACTTTTTAACTCATATAAATGGACATAAATGAACTTAGTAAAACCGTAATGAATAAAATTAATGTATAAATGGTTTTTTATTTTTTAATTAATTAATATAATGTTATTATTATGGATATTAAAGTGAATAAATGATTTGGACATAAGGTAAGTGGAATTATGAAACCCAACTCTTTATTTGGGTTTTCCCATCTTCACCCCATTTTCAGAATAGATATTCATTAAATGTTCACTAAATTTTAGTTCTCCATAATTATCATATATTTTTTGTGATATAGATTTTTTTATACTTGAGTTTATGAAAAACATAATGTTTTCTAAAATAAAACTTCTAAAAACACATATTTTACTTATATTGATATTGTTATATCCTCACTCAAGATTGACGATTCATTATACAAGAATATTATTCCATTTTTATTTCCAAATGTTTATTCATGAATGTATTTTTTAATAAATTAAACTCATTCCTTTACATGGGTTATTTTATGTTCAATATTGATATACGTTCTATGTGGAATTCATGATAATGTAAATGTTATGATGTGATAGGTGCATCAAATATTATATAACATAATGTAAATTTTATGATGTGATGTTTCCACCTAGAATTATATATAATTTCAGCACATTAGGTTATTTTATTTATCTTATGAGATAAATTGAATAATGCATGAACATGATTCTATCTTTGACCACTACTATGCATGGTAGTTTACCAATAAGACTTGATGTTTCATTTTTATTCATTAGCACATTCCATGACATTATCTAATGCTTCCCCTCATGATTATTATGATGTGATGATAATGCCTATTATCACCAAAATTTATAAAGATTCATAATCTTATCTATCCCTTTACTAGGATTTTAGATCACCCCTTTTATTGATGTATATCATTAGGTGACTACTAGAACTAAGGAGAACACATGGGATAGTAATAATCTATAGAAAAAAGAATTAAATAAATGTTTAGGTTATATTTTGTAAATATTATTTATCATCATAATTTTTCCAAGAAACTAATCATTTACGACCTAGTTTTGTAATGATTTTATGTTTTTATCTTTAAAATTATCTACTAGTCCTTTAAAATAAAGTAGGTTCACGATACTATAGGTATGATAGTTTAAGAACAAGAATAAATCTATTTTGGAGAATGAAAACAAGATGAATATAACCTTGGTTGATGCTAAATCTCTAGAATCAACACCCTATTTAATGTTATATTTGTACAATTATTACATGATTATTGATGATGCAAAAAAAATAGATGAAGACACAAAATATCTGGGGTTATTATTATAGAATTTTATGAAACATTCAATATATGTGTTACATTGAAAATGATATTTCTGAGATAATGATCACCAAAATACACACAAGAAATGTTTCCAAATTTACTTATGTTTTTAATTTATAATGTTTTTTCTTTGAATGTTTTTGGTACAAAGTGATTCATTTCACTTCATGGGTAAACAATAAGGGGTATAAGGATAGTTGGGAACAAGGGATTCCTTGAATGGAAGTTACATCAAACAATTTGAAAAAACAACCTTGTATTTAGTCTTTCAATATAAAGAGGACTCTTTGTAAATGGAGGATGAGAAGAATCACCCACCAACCGAAAATGTGGAAGAATGGTCATGGGTAAAGAAAAAAAGAACAGAGAAGGATGATGTTTCTAAAATATACTTGAGTGAAACATATAGATATAGATTTTTGACTCTTGAAAAGAAGATTAATTTTCATATGATAGTAAATTAAGGCTATATTTTAGGGATCAATATGGAAAAATTGATTTCTTTAGTTTCTAAATAATGAGGGACTTAAAATTATTTTCTTCCAATATTTAAATGTTGGTGGAATAGATCTAAAAAAATATATGTTCTCTTAGTTGAAGGTTTTATCCAGAATTTTCAAATTATGAGTTAATTGTGTGAATAAGGAGATATAGGGGAATTCAAAAAGAATGGGTAAACCATTAATCCTATATATGGTTCGATAATTTTACTAGGGAAATAAAACAAGGGAAATAATTACCAAATTGGTGAATAATATGTGTTTATGTATTCCAAGGAGGATTAAAATAGGTTATGGAATAGGAATCTCAGTCAACTAAGCCAACACTCCTTTGAGAATTCGGTAAATAATGAAGGAGCTTGATATATCTGTAATCTTACTCATGAAACTCACAATTGTGACACATGTTAGTAGGGTATTATTTTTTTTATTACCTATAATCCTATGATAGAAAAATCATTTACGCTATGTGAGAAAGTGCATGTGGATGTATGTGGGTTGTTGACATAGAAGGACTCAAATGAAATAAGGTATTTTTTATGGTTTATTATAGTATAATGAAATGTATAGTGGTGATTTTCAACAAAAATATGTTATGAAAGTGTATTAATCTATATAAAATTAATTATGGGAAGAGGCTTAGTGTAATGATCCACAACATTCACACCTATAATCGTACCAAATTCAAAAATAACTATGTCAAATAATACATGTAAATTAATGAAATTCTGCATCATGTATTTGATGAATAGATTCCTCAACAAAACTGAGTTTTTTAGAGGAGAAAAAATGTTTTAAATTACATGGACCATACTATGTTAAATGAAAATATAATATTAGAGAAGTATTTGAAATAAGTAGTTCATATAATAGTCTATTTCTATAATAAATCCGTATAATATCTTATTGAAGAAATAAATCCCTATGAAATCTGGTATGGAAAGAAGCCCTTACAAAAGTACTTTTAAGAGTATAGAAATAAGTGTTTTATTGATAATAAATTAAATTAATTAATTTTAAAATCTAGTGTCCATGGTGATATTTTTCATGGATCTTAATCCAAAAGTGATGTCAAAATGTGTTTTATGAACATGCTCAGAAAGATATTTAAATGTTATGATGTTACTGTTATTGAAAATGGAAATATTCTAAATACACATGACTCAGTTTTATATTCTAAAAAGAATATTTAAAATTAAAATGTTCTAGATTCTAAAGAATAATGTGATTAATATTTTAGTAAATTAGAGGGAGTTTGACATGCTGTATAAGTCTTAGAGGAATATTCAATAAATGAACAAAATGAATCAACATTATTATCTATAAACATGATAAGCAGAAGCGAATAAGTCAGTAAGAATAATACCTTAATTTACTAGATAACAACTATTCAAACGACAAGAATGATGGTTCAGAAGAAAAAAATATCTCTTATCCTAGGAGGAACCAAAAAATCTGAAGAATCTTCTAAATATGAATGTTGGGTCCCGGATATACAAGAGGAACATTATAATATTAAGAATAATAAGATATAGGAAGTTCTCCCAAGGCCTAAGAAAAGAAATTTTTTATAACCTTGTGGGATTTTTAAAATAACAATAATGAATATAGAGAGATTACAAGGAACAAATCACATATTGTATAGAATCATTATTATAAAATAGAAGTAATAGATGTAGATGGACCTTTTAAACCTATATCATGACTTAAAGCCATTATATTGGTTTTGTATATGCTTATGAAAAGGGATTGCTTTTTCATAAAGATGTGAATTAAAAATTATTTAATAGATTTATTTATGAGGAATCCTACATTGAAGTACATGATGGATTTCTCATTGATGAAGAATATGATAAAGTGTTCTTGTAAAATTAGGAATTATATGTCCTAAATGAGAACATAAAACCAGGTACTCGAATCAAAATTTATACTTAAATAATATATTTTTTAAATATGTGGGTTTGAAAAAAAACCAAAATATCACGATAGATGAGAAATAGATGTGGGTGCTTGTCTATGTTGATGGAATCATCTTTGGAGGCTCAAATGAAATCCAATGAAAACGATTTTCAAAACTCATGAGCTGTGCATTTGAGATGTATCCAATTTTTGAATTATTATATCTCCTTGTCTTATTAGTTATTTAATGGTAAAATGAGACATTTATATACGAAACTATGTATTTCAAATAAGTACAAAAAATATTTCAGATGGATGAATATAAATTGGCAGCCACTCCAACAGAGACTCAAATGAAGTTGTCCAAATATTACAATGGAAAACACGTTAATGTAACTCTTTACAGATAAATCATTTGTTTTTTATTTTCCACATGACTATATTGTGTATTTTCCATATATAATGATGCTCTTTATCAAAGATATCCCAAAGAAGTGCCAAGGTAGACCACACATGAGTAGGACTAGAAGAGGATTCAGAATATGTAGCATCATCTAGAGAAAATCTAACAAGATTGGAAGAATGAGAGGGTATGGAAATTTCCATTTGTACAAAGCACCGTGTAGCTCTTGGGGGGGATCTTCTAGCCAATTAGGCACATGAGGTAGGGAGCTAGGCACCTTTAATGATATAGATTCATTGAAGGGGTAGTTCAAAAAAATTGTAGTTAGGACTTGAGCCTACAAAGGTTATATAATGGGCCTTGTTCCATTGGGCCTTTGACTCACGTATGAGCCTTTATCCACTGGGCCTATAAGTTATTTAATGATTCCCCATAAACCCTGAAAGGGGTATTATTTGAAGATAAATAAAAATATAAGGCCTTTGGGATTTTATAGTTTATATGTATTAAGTGTCTTCTCAAAATCATGTCATACATATTATGACCAATGCACTACCAAAGATGAATTATGAATTACATTATTTGGCTCTTAGAGTCCAACTGAATCCATCTGCATATATGGATTTATGAAAAACCCCACTACCTATAAGAAATTACTTTATGAAAAAAATTATGGTTAATATATTATCCAAAATATTTGGCTTTCTATATATCGTACATGATCCTTCAGAAAATAGTTCTCTTTGGGTTCATTGATGAAGGGGGAGAAGTATCTAAAGATCTATTTGGATGAATAAAATCTATGAATGTGTGGAAAATATGGAATAACTGGTATTTTCTATCAAAAAATGGGGAGAGTGATTGAATTTTTATTTAGGGGTAGAAGTCAAGGTGATTGGTTTAATGGGTGGTTTGAATGTTGATGTGCTTAATGATATTAAGATAAGTGTTCATGATGTTCTTTTTTTCAATTATTATTTCTCACACTGATCATGGATCATCTGGGTTAAGAATTAATGATTAGTGATTCATTGATTCAAAACATGAAGTTTGGATGTTCATATATATTATTATAAATATCCGATCATTCTGAAAAATATTTTCGATGATATTTTTACCAATGTTTAATGGTTTTTAAATTTTCAAAATACCCAAAGTTGGATTTTTTAAGTAAACTTCATTTGAGAGGTATTTGGAGTGTATCTATCTATTTTTTTTGATATTCAAATGAATAATTCTTTTCTTTTATCTATTATTTTGGGTTTCATGGATGGAAGAAGTCTAAAAGGTTTTGGTGAAGTAATCTTGCAGCATGACTTATTCCACACCATGGTGATTATGGAAATCCATTTTTCAATTCATAAATAGTTTGAATGAATTTATAGTGGGTGTTTTTATTAGTGTTTTAACTTCTACATACACCTATAATAATAGTGAATAAAATCATATTATAGAAGTATCCATGTTTAATTTACATAACCTATTTAAATGTAATATTACTACTACTTTATACCGGTCTCTTGGTAATCTTAATTCCCATGAAAAGGTATCACTGTAACACCCCATGATTTTATGAAAAAATATTCTTTTTAATTTCATTAATGTATTGTGTTTTACTCTACACCAAAAGGAGCTTTCACAACATGCATCCCTAACATGGCTAGTATTACACGCAAGCACGACCTTCCATGATAGCGTGTGTTGTACGCAATACCGAGTTTCACTAAACAACGATATGATATTAAAATATTATTAAAACTAACTGTTATGAATAGTAATAACTACTTTTTGAAATTTTGAAAATTTTATTTTCAAAAATGGACTTCATTTTTGGATTCGGAATATCGAAATTATCTTAGGGTGAAATTTTGGTACTTTTCGGATAACTTTAATTTTCTGATGAATAGTGAAAATTACTAAGTTTTAATTAAAAACAAGATTTTTAATAAAAATAATTAATAGTTATTAATTTTTAATTTGAGTGGTTTTAATGTATATTTAGAATATATTTATACAATTTAATACAATTTTGGTCATTGTATTTTATTTCACATTTAAACCAGACATAAACAAGTGTCAATCTTTTGATAGTTATTATCTCTTAAGAACACACTTTTTGTTTTGACGACAGGATTTAATTTTCAAATTAATTAATGAAACTGATATGTTTTGAATTTGGTAAAATAGAAAACATTTTTGAGTTCATAATATCAAATATATCTTAGGCCTAATTTTTGATATTTTTCTGAAAACATTCATTTTTTGATGAATAGTGAAACCACTAAGTGGTAGTTAAAATATTGAATTTTTCATAAAACATAATTTTATCGTTTCTGTGAGTGGAATTTTAAAAAATTAGAGAGACACATTTTATGTTTGTATGTAAAATGTGGTTCAATGAGATGAAAATAATTTTTGGTGAATAGTAACTTTTTACGTTTTTTTACCACGGTTAAAAGTAAATAGGGTAATTATGGATAAAAATGATATTATTATTACCCTAAAACAAGTCCTAATACAATTGGATAAGTTTAATTCGACCAAAAACATCCTTAGGAATAAAAAATTACCATTTAGGACCACTTGGATTAGATTAGGACATTTAATATTAATTTATTTAAAGAAGGGTTAAAATTGTTAAAATCAATGTTTAATAAATAAATCATTTTTAATATAGGGTTATACATAAGATAAATTAAACTATAAATATTAATTATAAATATAAAAATATTTCCTACATAATTGTATTTTATTTGTAATTTTTAGACATTAAATAATTTAATTTATTTATGACACAACGATGATTCAATAATTATCTTATTAATGAAATATTGACATAATGGATTTTATAAATACCCAAATAAATGTAATTTGCGACTTATTATGAACTAAAATAATCTTATAGGTTAATATGACATGTTATTATTTATTTAAGTAACTTGTTTCGAACTAATCATTCTATTATGATTTTCACAAAAAACAATTACCAAATGGTGTCATAATAGACATAAAATAGTTTTTAAAACAAATATTATATTATTAATTGTTGTTTTATTCCTAAAAATCAATGTCTCGGCCAAATGACTTAGATAAGGTTATATATATGAATAATAAACAACATGGGGTTCTTTTTTCTTGCTATAGTAAGTTTATTAATCTTATAGCGTGAGAAAACAAGAAGACACGGTAAGAGTAAAAATATTTAACTTAAAGTTAAAACTAAATGATAAGATTAAATAGTCACCTAAACTTGTCCAAATTCTATTGGATGAATGAATTTCAACCCATCCCCAACGTATATTCTAAATAAATCAATTTTTAGATATTTAAAACCGAATATGACTTTATAATAAAATAATATTTTTAGTTCTTCCAAAGGTGCCCCTCTCCTCCCTTATAAAAGGGAACCTCCTCCCTCACTTCCTCACACCACTTTGAGCCTTCAATCTCGGCCAAACACTGCCAATTTATCTTCTACACTTCCATAGAGACATCCTATAGGTCCTGGTCTTCTTAAAAAACCAATTTTAGTTCCCTAAGAGGAGGTCTCAAAGAGGCACTTCAAAGAAAAGGTAATGTTCGTTTCGAATTCTTTCAACTTTATTTCTTCTTCCAATTCTTCTTATTTAGTTGTTTCATTATGAAGTAAAAACATCAGTATCACTCATATACTGATATGGTATTATAAGTATGAAACAACCCAATTTCACCATCTATCCACCCTACGAAAAATGAAATCACCGTGTGTGCGTACGTACGGAATATTGTCTCCACGCCGTGGTGTAATCTATTTTCCACCACCACCTTACTTGGATGGGTATAATGGTGTAAATAATGACTATATATGATTATTTAAAATTGATATTGATTCTGAAATATTATACATACACTTCAATACAATTCCACGACCATGTTAATGATATCACCGCTCGTGCATACGTACGAACTACCGTCTCCACGACACGATGAGATTCATTTTCAATGATTAACCATTCATGAATGATTGTAAAGTATATATAGTAAGTAATCATGAACTATATGACATAATAATGATACTGGATTAATGTATATATATATATATGTATTTCATGTAATTAATTCATTCAATTCAATAAGGAAACGAAAACAGCGTTCATGCGTACGTACAGCCTACCGTCTCCATGAACGGTGTATTTATTTCCATTTATCGATCTATTATATATATCTATATTCTGAATTTATATTATATATAAAAAAAGTTTTACATTATTTATTTAAGTAACCATGATCTATGTAATCATATGAATAATTATAAGTCAAAAGACGAACGACAAATGAAACGATTTTACCCAAAACGTTACTTTTAAATTAATTTACAAAAGAATGTGTAATATAAAGTCATAAGTGAACCAAATATGATATCATAACAATGAATATGATTCTTTAATAAGTCGATTAAATTATTTAAATCATTATACATGAGTTTTGGATATATACGAAGCATATCAGACGTAATGTAAGGGATAATTATTCCAATCTAATTCTTATCCCAGATTGCTTATACGTAAGTATTTACTGGGTTACGTCTATCATCCATGACCATGTTTTATAAAATAGTTTTTCGATAAAATATTTACCATTCTTGAATGAATTTTTAAAGTCATTTTTACCCTTTATTTACTTTTTACCACATTGTATGAATGGAATCTTTCCTTTGGTTACCATATAAGTTACTTTTGACTTTTCCGAAAAAAGTATGAGGAGAATGTTATTTTTAACTTATATGGCGTGAATGGATTTTTACAGTTTCATAATGCCTCATTTTCAAGAAGCTTACTCTACAATATTGAATGATTATTTTCATCAAAACACTTATCTTTTAAAATTGAATGGAATTTTGTTAAAAGAAAATGATTTTAAAGAAGAAAGGATATTTTCCTCAAGAATTCATTTCATGTAATTTGTCAAAACTATTTTCCATCTAAGATGAAATTATTTCATATGTATATATTTCAAGTAAATTGTATCTATGATTTAAATGGTTTAAATTTTCTTATGATGAAATGATATCAATTGTTTATGGATTATGTTAAGATGACATGATGTTTAAGAATCCCATTTTATAACATGGGTTATGGTATGATGTATGGTTTATGATTTTGTGGCACACGAAAGAATGATTTCATTATGAGATGGGTGGGACCTATATCTCCATCCAATGCATTGGGTAAAGATTTATATCTCATGCGATAGACATGGATGGAATGGTATGTTAATCTGGTTCAGTGTTACAGGACTGGAACAAGGAGTGAGCTCGATTCAGAAAGGGACTTTGTCCACTAAGATGGTCATGGTAGTAATGCCTTGGCTACTATGGAAATCATTACATGTGCTTAATGGATGCCACAATTACATACATTATTCATATTCTATTTTATCATGATTGATGATCCATTATGATCTATGCCTTATGTACTGCCATGTTTTATGTCATTGCTGAATATTTTGATGTTTAAATATTAGGTTCATGTTTTTATGTTCAAATGTATCTGGTTTGTTTTATTTTCTCCATGCTTACCCTTACTGAGCATTTTAGCTCGCCCTTTTTATGTTTTCTTTTCCCCCAGGATTAAAAGAAAGGTTTTAGTTAAGGAAATAAAAACGAGAGAATCGTTATGGGAGATGTTGAAGATATTTCAACATGATTAGAAGTTTATATTCTGTGTTTCCAAAGACACTAAACTATTACGGTCCTTGTGTGTGTGTTTTTTTTATGTACTAAGTATTCCGAAAAAGTAATGTAATGTCTATGTACATCAAGCTTAGGGTCTCTACAGTTGGTATCAGGGGAAAGGATTAGACAACCTCTGGAAACTAGGATGTGAGAACTTTAGTGAGATCCCTAGAGATATATCTAAGGTATGTCTAGGGATATCGCTAAGGTTAAGAATATGTATAGGTTATAGTACTATAATTATGGTAACCCAAGATGTTATATATTAATGGCACTCCCCCTTTATTATGTTGTTTTCCCTAGCATGATTTTTGCCTCTCACACTATTCTTTTTGGGTTTTAGACAATGGCTGGAACCTAAAGGAATCGTGTTGATCAATGTAATGGACAATGCAGTGAGTATCCTCCTAACCAAAGCAATGTTATGGGAGATGGAGTGAAAAATCTTATTTCAATACTTACACAAGCTATGAATCTTTCTGCACTTCAAAATGATCAGAGAAGGGAACAATATTCTATTGAGTCCTTCATGAGCTAACGTCCACCTTCTTTTAGTGGGTCATCCAATCCACTTGTTGCTGAACAATGGATCAGTACTACTGAAAAGATATTTTCAATTCTTCAATGTTCTAAATATGATAAAGTCATCTAATTAGTGTATCGTTAGGAAGGTGATGCTGATCAATGGTGGAATCTTCTCAAGAATATGATGCCAATAGATGAAATTGAGCCCATGGAATGGGAAGAGTTCAAAAACTTATTTTTCAATAAGTACATCACTCGTATTCTTCGAACAAAGATAGAGAAGGAGTTTCCTGAAATAAAGAAATAGGATAATGAATCTGTTTGTATATATGAAGAGAATTTTTCAAGGCTTTAAAGTTATGCATCTGGCATTATCATCCAACCTGAAAGTAAAGTTGAACGATTTTTCAGTGGCTTAAAACCAAGTCTTCAAAGGGCATTAGCTATTAGAGACTTTAGTAGCTATGAAGAAACTGTGCATTGTGCTATCAAGGTAGAACTGGAAGTTGGTGTAACATATACATCTCATGGTTTTGACAAGAAACGAAAGATGGAGTTCAAGGAGAAATCTCAGAATAATGGTGAAAAGAAGATGAATGTTTCCTTATGATCAATGTGTGGAAAGAAGCATGGTGGAGATTGTCTTAAAGGGACTAGAAAATTTTTTAAGTGTGGAAAAGAAGGTCATCGAGTAGCTGATTGTCGAAGTAATGGAAAAAGTGTTTCTAATGATTTGAATAAAGAAAAGTCTGTAGAGAACTCACCACCAACACTTCAATGCTTCAAGTGCAAGGAAATGGGGCATTATGATAATAAATTCCCTAATCCACGGGTTAATGATGATCTACATGAGCAACCTCTTAAGGAAAAGGTGAAAGGGAAGTCTCATGCGATCACTATTTGTGATATTGAGTATGAAAATGATGTTTTGTAATGATTAAGTGTTTATTCCTAAATAATGTTGTATACAGTATCGTGGAATATTGGAATATTTATGTATTGGTCTATTGTGATTTTCAATAATTTTATGGTACAGGTAACCATGGAAAGTGATTGAGATATTTTTGGTAAGAAGATGATATGAACATAATGAATGGATAAGAAGATAATGAGATTTTTGATGGTTTTCAGGAGCTCATGATTGATATAAGGACTAAGTGATATCATGGATTGAGTATATAGAATTTTGAGGATTTTGGTATGTGGAAAAAGTTAACTTTTGACAGCACTCATGTTTTCACTATGATTCAATGGGTATTCATTTTTCAAGAGAATAGATGATTAAGGCCTTCACATATTTGGAATGTGACTAACAAGACATATCTTATGATATATGGGGATCAATGATGGTATTAACATGCTTGTTATATGAAATCTCTGGTATTTGTTTTCACTATATTATGTGAGTGGACTGCAGTATTATGGATAAGCCTAAAGATTGGAATGGATTATGTTGGACATAAGTTATAATTGTTTAAGGATAGAAGTTGTTTTTTGAAATTATTAATGGGATGTTATGGTAGTATAGTTTTAGAAAAAGGACAACCTGCAGGACGGGCGACATCCCATCGTGTCGGACAAGGCTGTGGGAATCGAAACCACAACTGAAGTGCGACTGGCCTTTATCGCATACCACTGGCCTACAGGACGTCCCTGTTTAGTAGAATCTAGTTTTATTAAGAAGTATGATATATGAAGTATAAGTCCATTTTAGGAACCATATATGATTAATCTCACTATATATCGACTTATGTATATTTAGTAACTTTTTCTAACATTTTGTTTGAGACAGATGGATTGACCCGTCATTCTATCACATGATCTGCTAACACTTCACAAATAAAAAATTCAACATCATTTCTTTAAGAGATGAAGTCGAAATTGTTTAAGGAATGAACAACAGTGAGATTGTACAAAAATAATGTAAGTATTTATTCTAATTCAAATTCTTCAACATTAGGGAAATGATCTTGAAGACCAAAAATGTTGTCCTAGTTCTCTTATATCCGATGAATCAGATTGTACCCTAAATCATCACAAATTTATGGCTTTGTGATTGTTGGATTTTTCATATCCATGTTCTCTACCACTCTCCATCAGAACATGATGGTTAGATTTCTCTTTCATATCCATATTTTCACCAATGTTATCCTACATGAAAACCCAGTGATGAGTTAATTTGGGTAACCGTTATGTTTCATACATTAGTTTATTAAATCCATGTTTTGGTATTAGTTTTTACGATGTGGTTTTCTATTAAAGAAACTTTCGAGTAGTAATCCATTTAAAACCCTGAAGAATTTCGAGGGCGAAATTCATTTTAAGGGGGGTAGAATGTAACACCCCAAGATTTTATGAAAAAATATTCTTTTTAATTTCATTAATATCTTGTGTTGTACGCTACCCCAAAAGGAGCTTTCACAACACACATCCATAACTTGTTATGCATTACACGCAAGCGTGACCTTCCACGATAGCGTGTGTTGTACGCAATACTGAGTTTCGCTAAACAACGATATGCTATTAAATTATTATTAAAACTAGCCATTATGAATAGTAATAACCACCTTTTGAAATTTTGTAAATTTTATTTTTCAAAATGGACTTCATTTTTTGATTTCGAATATCAAAATTAGCTTAGGGTGAAATTTTGTTACTTTTCAGATAACTTTCATTTTCTGATGTATAGTGAAAATTACTAAATTTTAATTAAAAACAACCTTTTTAATCAAAATAATTAATAGCGGTAAATTATTAATTTGAGTGGTTTTAAAGTATATTTAGAATATATTTTTACAATTTAATACAATATTGGTCATTGAATATAATTTCACATTTAAACCGGACATAAACAAGTGTCAATCTTTTGATAGTTATTATCTATTAAGAACACACTATTTGTTTTGACGACGGGAATTAATTTTTAAATTAATTAAGGAAACTGATATGTTTTAAATTTGGTAAAATAGACAAAATTTTTGAGTTCATAATATCAAATATTTCTTAGACCTAATTTCTGGTATTTTTCTGGAAACTTTCATTTTTTGATGAATAGTGAAACCACTAAGTGGTAGTTAAAAAAATTAATTTTTCTGAAAAATTAATTTTACCACTTCTGTGAGTAGAATTTCAAAAAATCCGAGAGATGCGGTTGATGTTAGTAAGTAAAATGTGGTTCAATGAGATGAAAATAATTTTTGGTGAATAGTAACGTTTTACTTTTTTTTACCACGATTAAAAGTAAATAGGGTAATTAAGGGTAAAAATGATATTATTATTACCCTAACACATGGCCTAATTCTATTGGATAAGCGTAATTCGTCCAAAAACAACCTTAGGAATAAAATATGACCATTTAGGCCCACTTGGATTAGATTAGGACATTTAATATTAATTTATTTAAAGAAGGGTTAAAATAGTTAAAATCAATGTTTAATAAGTAAATAATTTTTAATATAGGGTTATACATAAGATAAAATCAACTATAAATAGTTATTAGAAATATTGAAATATTTCATACATAATGGTATTTTATTTTTAATTTTTAAACATTAAATAATTTAATTTATTTATGACACAATGATGATGCAGTAATTATCTTATTAATGAAATATTGACATAATTGATATTATAAATACCCAAATAAATATACTTTGAGACTTTTTATGAATTACAAAAAATTTATAGGTTAATATGACATTTTATTATTGATTTAAGTAACGTTTTTCGAACTAATAATTATGTTATGATTTTCAAAGAAATCAATTACCAAATAGTGTCAAAATTGACATAAAATAGTTTTTAAAACAAATATTATATTATTAATTTTTATTTTATTCCTAAAAATATAAGGTTTGGCCAAATAACTTAGATAAGGTTATATATATTAATAATAATCAAAGTGGGGTTCTTTTGACTTGTTATAGTATGTTTATTAACCTTATAGTGTGAGAAAACAAGAAGACACGGTAAGAGTAAAATTATTTAACTTAAAGTTAAAACTAAATGATAAGATTATAATAGTAACCTAAACTTATCAAAATTATATTTTATGAATTTATTTTGTCCCATCACCACCTTATCTTTGAAATAAATCAATTTGGAGCTATTTTAAACAGAATATGACTTTATAATAAAATAATATGTTTCGTTTTTCCAAAGGTGCCCCTCTCCTCCCTTATAAAAGGGAACCTCCTCCCTCTCTTCCTCACACCACATTGAGCCTTCATGCTCTGAAAACCCCTAACAATTTCTCCTCTACACTTCCCTATAGACACCATAGAGGTCTCAGTTTTCTTAAAAGACCAATTTTAGTGCCCTATGATGAAGTCTGAAAGAGGCACTTCAAAGAAGAGGTAATGTCCGTCACCAATTCTTTCAACATTATTTCTTCTTACAACTCTTATTATTTAGTTGTTTCATTATGAAGTAATTAAATCAGTATCACTCATATACTTATATGTTATTATAAGTATGGAACAACAATATTTCACCATCTATCCACCCTACAGAAAATGAAATCACCACGCGTGCGTACGTGCGGAATACTGTCTCCACGCCGTGGTGTAATCTATTTTCCACCACCACCATACTTGGATGGGTATAATGTTGTAAATAATGACTATATATGATTATTGAAAATTTATATTTATTCTGAAATATTATACATACACTTCAATACAATTCCACAATCATGTTAATGATATCATCGCTCGTGCGTACGTACGGACTACCGTCTCCACGATGCGATGAGATTCATTCTCAATTATTAACCATTCATGAATGATTATAAAGTATATATAATAAGTAATAATGAACTATAGGACATAATAATGATACTGGATTTATGTATATATATATATATGTATGTCATCTACTTAATTCATTCAATTCAATAAGGAAACGAAAACAACGTTCATGGGTATGTACGGCCTACCGTCTCCATGAACGGTGTATTTATTTCCATTAATCGATCTATTATATATATGTATATTCTGAATATATATTTTATATAAATCATGTTTTACATTCGGGATTTATGTAACCATGATCTATGTAATCAAATGAATAATTACAAGTTAAAACACGAACGACAAATGAAACGATTTTACCCAAAACGTCACTTTTACATTAATTTAAAAAACAATGGGTAACATAAAGTCATAATTGAACCATATATGATATCATAACAATTAATATGATTCTGTAATAATTCAATGACATTATTTAAATCATTATACAGTTGGTTCAGATATATACTAATCATATCGGACGTAAGGTAAGGGATAATTATTCTAATCTCATTCTTATCCGAGATTGCTTATACGTAAGTATTTTCTGGGGTTATGTTTCTCATCCATGACCATGTTTTCTAAAAATGTTTTCATAAAATATTTACCATTATTACATGAATGTTTAAAGTCATTTTTACCCTTTATTGAATTTTTACCACATTGTATGAATGGAATCTTTCTTTTGGTTACCATAGAAGGTACTTTTGACTTTTCTGACAAAAGTACGAGAAGAAAGTTATTTTTAACTTATATGCCGTGAACGGATTTTTACGGTTTCATAACCCCTCATTTTCAAGAATATTCCTCTACAATATTTCATGATTATTTTCAACAAAAACCCTTATCTTTTAAAATTGAATTTAATTTTGTGAAAGGATGATGATTTTAAAGAAGAAAGGATATTTTTTTCAAGAATTCATTTCACGTTTTTTGTCAAAACTATTTTCCATCTATGATGACATTATTTCATATGTATATGTTTCAAGTAAAATTTTTCTATGATTTAAATGGTTTCAATTTTCTTCGGATGAAATGATATCAATTTTTTATGGATTATGTTATGATGGTATAATGTTTAAGAATCCCATTTTATTACATGGTTTATACTATGATGTATGGTTTATGATTTTGTGGCACACGAACGAATGATTTCCTTATGAGATGGGTGGGACCTATATCTCCTTAAAATGCATTGGGTAAAGATATATATCTCATGAGATACACATGGCTGGAACGGTAAGTAAATCTGGTTCAGTGTTATAGGACTAAAACGAGGAGTGAACTCGATTCAGAAAGGGACTTTGTCCACTAAGATGGTCATGGTAGTAATGCCTTGGATAATATGGAAATCATTACATGTGCTTAATTGATGCCACGATTACATACATTATTCATATGATATTTTATCATGATTGATGATCCATTATGATCTAGGCCTTACGTACTGCCATGTTTTATGTCATTGCTCATGATTTTGATGTTTAAATATTAGGTTCATGTTTTTTAGTTCAAATGTATCTGGTTTGTATTATTTTCTCTATGCTTACCCTTAATGATCATTTGAGATCACCCTTTTTATGTTTTCTTTTCCCCCAGGATTAAAATAATGGATTTAGGTAATGAAACAAAAAGGGGAGAATCGTTATGGGAGATGTTGAAGATATTTCAACATGATTAGAATTTTAAATTCTGAGTTTCCAAAGACAATAAACTATTACGGTCCTTGTGTGTGTGTTTTTTTTATGTACTAATATTCCGCAAAAGTAATGTAAAGTCCATGTACGTCATGCTTAGGGTCTCTACAATCACCAACATTGTGTAAAGGTCATGCGAAAAAAGGAAGACCAGTGGATTGTCACAATTCCATAGTGGATGTTGATTTAAGATAAAATATTATCTACATAATGTTAAAGTGTGTTTTTTCATAAATACAAATCAATATTCATAAGGATCATTTGAAGTCAAAATGGATAGTGATTTTTCACCATGATATAGCACATGAATATTTTGAGATGAATAGTTTCCTGTTTAAAATGTGGAATCAAACTATAAGTGCCAAGGTAACCATGGTCAATGTTGTTAATTTTGTATATGTTTTAGATGTTTCCATGAAGGAAATAAAAATAGCTACTGGTCATTGTTTTGAGTGTTTTTAAGGGATTATTTCCTAGGAATCCACTACACCACACCATAATACAAAGGATAAGTAAATTTTGGAGGTTGTGGTGTTTGAAAATTGGATGTTATGACTATTAATGAGGATTTGGATCTTTAAAAACCTTTGGTAGTAATATCCTAATCTTTGGAAACCATATTGTAATTTAATATAATTTATTTGATGACTGCTGATATGAAGGCCAGATTTAAAATAGTAGAAAATTGAAGTTGAGTGAGATTTTAATTTTTCATCATAGTTCAAAATAAATCTAGGGTTTGAATATATTGGGCATAGATATTTATAAATTATAATATATAAATTGTTTAGAAGTTGAGAATTCTAAAAAAATATAAGGAATAAATCTACAAAAATATTGATTTTGATTATTCTGAATTGGGGAATAATGGAAAAATTGTCTACGTGTATGCTTTGGATGATTATATATAAAGGTGATAATCCATGTGTTTTACATCACTAGAATATTATAAAATCATTAAAGGAAGTTACATTCCATTTTATGTGTATTTATTATTTAGTTTTCATAGAGAATAAGTCCAACACAGAAGGATTAGTGAGCATATATTTATGAATTTGATCAATTGCTTTTATCATTATGAAGAAAAATATATGTGAGATTTTCATTTACAGTGTGGATAATGAGTCATAAGATTTAGTGAGGGTTATATATATTGTAAGGATATAAAAGGATGGATCTATTGTGTTTTAGGTGCATTGACATATTGTCATTTCCAGGATCCTTGTACTAGAATAATTTTCATGAACCAAATAAAAATAACTTTCATTAGTTACCGATTTCATTTCTAAAGAGAGATTATATGGAAGAGAAATAAATTTTCCACATAATGAGAGATCATGGTTGTAAAAAATAAATAAATATTAATTTTTATAAAAACATGATTAACTCCCCACTAAGGTATAATCCTTGATAACAACCAATATCTAGAAATAGAAAATAATTAGGTATTCTAACACATATAACTTTCTCCACCAAAATCTATTTCACTAATATAATTTCATAGATGAAAATGGATCCAATTCAACCAAACACTCCTCTTTATTTATAAAATACTAACATATAATGTATTAGAAATCTCTTTAGAAGAAAAACATTATAAAAAAATATGTAAAAGATCACATATTCATGATGTATGTTAAATAAAAACAAAACATAAAAAATGAATCAAGGGAATGGGATAAAAAACCTATATCTAGACCTAACAAGAACCATTAACCTAGACCCACATGCACCCTCCCAGCCAATCATGACCTCTATAAGTAACAAGAAACAACAATCTGAGGATCATATTATTTGGTCTACCTAGAGATACACCCTAATTTATACTATAGATGTTAGGATTCCTTAAAGGATGTTTGAGAAATTTTAACGGGGGTGTTACATCTCATACCAATGAGTTATGCCATCCTAAAATATATCATTGGGTCAATAACTTTTAATGTGGCCATTATTTCCACATAGATTGCTTCTAAAACACATAATTTAGTTCCCAATTTTCTATTCCTCGGCAATGTAATTTGGTTGACCCAAATCTCTATGAAAACATGGACCAATCATCCCCCACATACCTCTTTCCCAAAAATAATTTCTATAAAGATACATAAATAGAACAAAAAAATTTACATCCTTTATGATAATTGAGTATATAATATATATAATATAATAATTAATAAGATTAATTGAATCATATAAGGAACTCAACAACAAGATAAAGTGGGATTTCTAAAAAAAATAGTTTTAACATCATCATAAGATTCTATAGTCTATCCTTAAGGAGAATTAGTGGTGATTACCGTATTTAAACCACATAAAAAATAAACATGTCTATTGTGTAGTAGCACAATAAACATATTAACTCTCCACGTATTGAAATCATCCCCTCTTTCAAACCTATCTACCTTGAACATAACATATGAAATTAATCAATAGAATATCATGATTTGATACCATTTATTGAGGGGAAAGAATCATTGAAACAAAGGATGTGCGGTAATGGGTCTATTAATATTCTTTATGAAATAAAATTTAAACATGTAGGTTGAAATAATTCAATAAATACATATGTAAAAAACCCTCAAAATAATAATGAAAGGAGAATTATATAAATAATAAAATCATATAAAATTATTCAACCTACACTAGGACTACATGAATAGTAAGAACATCACCCATAATGATATTTATTTTGAAAAACATAAACAGAAAAGATAACAAGAGGAAGATAAAGAAACCACAACAAGAAAAAAGCAAGTAACCTTACTCATGCGAACTCCCAAGGGAACTCAATAGAAAATGAAAAAACAATATAGAATAAAGACAATTATTAAAAATTTTACAAACTCATACATAAAAAAAGAACCAAGAAATGATCCTAAGAAATGATGGAAAAAATTTAATAGTCTTCACTCTCCTCTATGATCACAATGCTCAAGATTCTACATAATAACATACATAGTGGAATGAAAATGGTAAACTCCTGGGAAGCTCCTCATCAAATTGGTTTTATCTATTTTCTATCATGGATTCCTGAATCTAATGATATAAAATATCAACTTTTTAAAATGAAATTCCTCAAGAAACATAAATAATTTAATGAATCATCAAATGAAATCGATGAGATCATAGCATAATGTTCAATCAAAGGCACAATAGATAATCAAGAAATGTAACAAATCAAAATTGGTTGATGAATGTTTTTCATGAGATTAAACTCATAACACTATGCTGGGAGAGGTATCTCATGCTATGTTTGGTGAATAATAAGTGCCACAAAGAATGAGATCAAGACTACCCTAACTATGTCACATGAGGATGTAGAACACAACACTATAGAGGAATTAACATCCCTTCTACCCAACCATTTTATTTTATATTAATTCAAAAACCATGAATGAAACATACTATGAAGGAAGTCATATAGAAATAAACCACCAGTTAGAAACTACATCAGAATTCCCCCTATGTGAGGTTAAACTCCTAAACATGGGGGCTACATCATAGTATCTCAGCCCAACCCATGTAAGATTATATAAATATCAGGTCCAAAAAATTGGATGTTGTGTAATATTAAACAAAAAAATATACTGAAAAATCACAATCTATCCATAAATGTATATTTCCATAATAAAATAAAATAATAGACATGAAAACAACTCATACACCATGAACATAAAGAAAATTGAATCAAAAAACTATTTTAAATACTTTGATTTATAGAGAAATCATCAGGCCGAAAATAGGGTCTACCTTTGGTTGGTTTCTTTTAGTTAAATATATAATTAATATAATTAGCTAAGGGGTTGGTTCTAGGTTTGAGTATTCCTGACTCTCTTCAAGTGCACATTTTGTTATATTATGGTTATGTTGGAGTTGGAGAACATGAAACAAATTTTATATACATTGTGATTAAATATATTCCTGATTTGGAGTACAAATAAAGTTCTTATAAAAAATGGTTTCAATTATATTTGATAATGTATATGATAATATACCGAGGGTACCTATCACAATTAAATTATATACCTATTCCCTCCTACAATGAGAATATAGAATAAACATGATAGTATTTTTAAACATATATGTTCTATAGACAAATGATATCACTTGAAGTGAGAAAATGATATAGGCTATTAGGGGTAGGGAGCTAATAACACATTGAGACTTCTCCTCATGAAGTTCATTCATATTTAACATTAAGAGAATAATGTTATGAGAACATAGATGTTAATAAAAAGAATCAAATTTATATGTGTCACTTTATTTTCCAATATTCAAACGTGTTTAATGATTCTTAAACATTAATATAATTATTAATTTAAATCTTGAGTTGGGTTCTTGGATGTGTTGATAAAAATTGTGAGGACATATGTTCGTGGTGAGGTAAGATACATTGGGTACATCATGATTGATATTTCATTAATGAATAGTTAATTAAAGTATTTGTTCCTTTTATTATTTAATGGAAGTTTATATCTCATTACCATTGATTTGAATAAAACTGCCTAATAAAGTTAATGGCCTTGGTGTTCGATCAACATGTTCGTTGATATAATATAAAAAAAGAAACCTTTAGAAGATATATTGATGACCCTAGTATACCACATTCATGAATAGAGATATCAAAATAAAGTGATTATATTATACATTTTGAGTTTGAATGAGATTTTATATAATTGTTTTATTAGCATTTTTCTATATGGGATCCATGGAACATTGCTATATTCTAACTGTGTACTTTTTATGGTTTTGCCTAATGCTACAAATAAAGTGTTTTAGATGGTCACAAACTAAGTGTACTCAAGTTCATTGTTAAATTCTATATGAATTTAACATGTAGAACAATTATTATTCTTGTATATATCTTAATAATTATTCATGTTTGAATATGGTTCTAATGTGGGAACTTTACTCTCAAGGTTTCTTCTGAGATTAATGATTCCCACTAATGGATACTTTGACCACAATCCACTTGGCTATTTCATTCTCCACAAAGGGCTGCTTCGACTCCCACAGGTATGTGGGTAAAAAACCTAGAAGAGGGAATGCTTCTCATGTTTTTTTTGGATCTCTCATATGATGGGTTCAATAATGAATTCTCACTCTAGAAGGATTCAGTGTATGGAGGAATCTGTAGAAAGGGAAGTGTTTCCCAATTTAGGGATAATCCAATTGTGGTCTCAGAGCCCTTAAAAATTGGTGAGTTATCTATTATTTCTCACCTAATCATTCCAAAGGGATCCATGCCATGGAAAATACAATATTTGGTGTCTTGGTTATTGAAAACATAGTATTCACTAATTAGAACTATAATTCACTAGGTTGTGGATTATTTTACGTTCTATTCCCTTCTTAAGGGATGAAAATGTGTGCCAGGGCCTTCAGTTCAATATCTCTCAAGTCTAGAGTTCTATATTTCTCATAATGGGATAATAGATTCAACCCTTTAGAGGTCGGAAACAACTATGTGTACCTATGGGTCAAATACATTGTTTAAACATGACCATTTTCCATCTTAATATCCTATATGATATTTATATGTTCATTGGCATGCCACAATAATTGAATAGAGAAATTGAGGAAACCAGACTCAGAAATGATTCTCATGTTTTTGTGGAATTTGATTTGTGATCTATACTGGTTGATATTGTTTTCATTTTTACAAATGAAGATGAAATTTAGTTGAGGATTTATTATGAAAAATGCCCAAATTCTATCTAGATTTCCTGGAAATAGGACATGACATCTAAACATATAGGAGGTTAATTATTTTTAAGTACCTATCTATGTGTTGAAATTATGATAAACTATATTTGAAATATATGGAAGATTATAATTTTAATACTTTAGAAAATGCTTGTGAGGAGCCAAAAGAAAAATAATCAACATCGAGGATGCCCCAACTGGGAAGACATATCATTTCTACTACTAATTAGTAGAGCAGGGAAGGTGTGTCTTCCTATAGGTACCCTATTAATTCAGGAGAAGAGATTATTGTGCAATGGAATGACAATTAAGTAGTTTTTTCTATTGAGATATTCGTAAAAAGGGTTGGGCGAACCCTTTTATGTGGTGACGTATATACCTAGATTTTGGATTCTATTAAAAAATTTGGCCAAGACTCCTCTCAAAGGGAAGTTAATTCACAAGTTAATGTGGAAGAGATCAATATTGGTGGTGAATCTACCCTCAATCTATGAGAGAATATGACCTATTAAGTTGTGCCTTCTTGGGAGGATATGGATGTTCAATCCTTTGATGAAATGATCTAACAAGAGGAAGATGATTAATAACTACTACAAGAATAAATGATTGATTCAAAAAAATGTAATTGTGTGCAGAAACTGGATTATGTGGAAACTACCCATCTAATGATTAGAACCAGTTCTCGAGTGCACAAAAAGTCAAACAATGAAATGGGGAAGGATACAACAAATGTAATGGTTGTCATTGATATTTATCTAGAATCCCTCAACAGTGTGAATGATAATGAGATTAACATGATTGATGGCAATATATTTCTTCTAGAAATGAAACATGGTCAATATCATGATCCCTTAATGGATAGTGATATAAGTAGGGGTGTCTTGTCAAGGAAATATAAAGATAAAAACATTTCTAGGGATGAGGAGGTTTTCCAGCTGGTTACCTCCAAAAACCCAAATTGATTGACCCTCCAAGAAGCACTTCAATGTAGGATTCTCCATTATAGGTTGTATATCCATTTACTGATGAGGATTTGTAGTGGTCTTACCCAAATCACATAAATGAGTTAATGAAAAGTGCATATGCCACCATTGTTAAGGCATTCTATCGAAAAATATATCATTGCATGATAAAGGAACCCTAACATCATACCCCTTAAATATCAAGAATCTAAAATTCCCACTAAAGGTCTTAATAATGATGTAGCTGCTTGTTATTTTTCACAACTCAAGATTATTTACTCTATGATGGAACCTGTTGTTTCTTGATTCAATGATTATATATCTGTGCATAAATTTTTATCAATTAACATTGAATATGGATTCTGATTTGATCAAAATATGGATTTTTGTGATTTATCTAGGAAATTTAGTATTTTTGATAATCCTAGGCGATACTATGAATCATAAGATAGAGAAGATGAGGTTCTTCCAAATAAGACATGGTTGAGAGGTTGGAATCATATGGGCATAAGAAAATACACTTGGAATTTTGATTCTAGAGGGACTCATACCAGTTAATTTTATTATATTTGGCCTCTTCTATTGAGTGTGGGACCTTTTTACTCATATGTATCATCTCCCTTCTTGTACTATTTATATTTTTAATATAATAGTTTTTTTGGATGATGGGTTTAAACCCATGGTATGAATCATTCCAAGTAATTATTCATGTCTGGTTGATCATAAACATTTAGTCATCAATTATTCAATATAATATATGTGAGTTATATATTTAATGGATGTTTATTTTGTATTTTAGTGCATATAATATTTATCTCTTTATTGGTGAATAACAAAGTGAAATTTATTTATTTAATGAAATTGTCATTATTAATGGTTTGGTAAACTCCTTGGAGGAATGACAGGATGAGTTAATGATCTTGTGAAAAATGATATATTAAATATCATTTGAATAAATGAAAATTTATTATTTATTAAATTATATTTATTTGATTCATTAGTTTATCACATGTCAAGTTAATAAAAAAATATTACTATTTCTATATGGTTTCATTGGGGATTAATATAATAATAATGGACCATGTATATATTTTTTATTCTTTATCCCAAATTTTATAAATGCTTGGTTATGTCATTCAATAGTGGTAGCCCAACTATTCTAATCATTTATCACATTTAATTATAAATAGAATCCTATAATTACCAAGATATGCATTCGCTTATTACACTCTCAAGAATGGATATCTATCCTCTTCCTCCACCCTCTCAATACTAGATAATAAAAAATAATAATTTCACCTTGAAGAGAATTTTATGAAGATAAAAAATGAATGGCATAGGAATTAGAGTCTTCCATTCTAGTACCTAATGATCTCTATGACAACGTTCAGAGGTTCGTGAAGCACATATGGATCACCACTAGAGGGATTCTACCCTTGAATCCTGTTACCAAAAAGATTTTATTCCAAGAAGAGGTCTTATAAACCTTCAATGAGGAAATTATTATACAGAAAGGTAATTCTTAATCTATATAAATTAATTATAAATAATATGTTTTGATTCTATCTTATGGATTATGGGGTCTCTATTTAGATAGATCTGTGGAGAAATCCAAAAAAGATAATATATTTCAATTATGGGGAAATGGTCTAATCAATTTTGATGTGCCCCAGAACCTTCAAGTTATATCAAAGTGATCAAATAATAATATATAATTATTTATTAATCATTATTTGATAATTTTTATTGATGGTTGTTTTCTTTTTAGTTTAATAATTTTTTATCCAATATTCAAGAAAAATTATTGTACTTATTCATTATCTATCATATAACTATGAACGTGTTAAAAATACAAGGAACATCTAAAGAACACATGTGAAGGTGCCAAAAATTCTGGCTAGATGGCATGGGATAACATAAAATGTAGCCCAATGGTACATGTTGTGTACCCAAGTACATTACACTCTGATGAACCTCAAATTTAATTAAGAGAATCATGCAATGAATTATATGTGGAATTATTGAAACACTATGTGATAATTATTATATGATTCCACAAGGTTTTAATAGACAACACATCATCTTACTCTCTTACATATCATTTAGTTACCACATTTTCCTAGTGGATAATTAGAAGTCAAATATGTGTTATATATCTATTTCACGATGTGTATGAAATACATTTATGTCAGTCATAGGTCACATGGTGTGTATCTCCTATATAAATTTTGTAAATAATAAATATTTCTGGAAAGTATACACAACCAGTCCATAAGTGTGTGTCTCATATAGACGTTGAAAATACATACACTATATATAGGTAGCATATGACCACCATATATTCCAACTTATTTCTATAGAAAGTAAAAATAATTAATTTTTTCATTTAAATCTAACAAACATATGTCCATGTTTCATTTATTGATAATATATGTTTTATGATAGGTTTTATAAATATACAATGTCTAATTAATTTCTAAATTAATTCAACACTACATATTCTATAGTTTTAACACATTGATTACTCTTCACACAATAAATAATTACATGCTACATAAATTAACATAGGTATGTGTGTCAATTATTGATAGTACACACTATGAAATTAAATAAAAAAAATCGATGATATATTTATTTTTAGTAGTTTTCATATGTCCACAAAACACATACAAAATATATTTTTAATCATGTTCAAATGAATCTTTTTAGGGTTTGATTGGTAACCTATACAAACATGATACTAGACATCAATGAGTACTGATAAAATATTCCCATACAACCTCAAATTGTTGGACATGTGAATTTGGGGAAGACTCCACACTATTGTAAATTTAATACACTTTAGCTTCTTTTCAATGATATCCATGTAAAGTAGAGGCATGTTACCTCAGTTCTTGAGGTACTTATCTATATTGATCTTATCTTTATTAATTACCCATTGAAATATTGAATCTTTTTAAACAATCAATTATACTCGTTTTTTTTAACTTTAAGATTTATAGACATCATACAATTGTATCCCTATTATGGTGAAAATTTAGCTTCAAATACATTTTCCTCTATAACCTATTTTTAGTGCATGAGGAGATCTATTGGAAGATATGGTACATATAATCCTATTTTTATCCTTCCCACTCCTCCTCCACTTTCAGACATAATGGTGTTATTGATGATATTATCTATAGAAAATCCTATAATTTTTCATCATTATTTTTCTCGTTAGTGTCTGATACTTGAACTAAGATAGATATATGTTGTAATAGAGTGTCACCTTAAACCTTCAAATAATTTTAAGGCACCAAGATACCTAGTTTTTCTTTATTGGTCTTTATTCATAAAGGTAAGGTTCATTCATCACTTTCTCCAACATAAAACCTTCCATCTATGGTAGGTATGGCTATATCCTCCCCTATAAGACTATAGATGTCATCCAAATTTGAAACTACACCCGACCATTAACAATTCCTCCGAAATTTACATGAAGATCAATATTTTATTGGGCTTTATAAGTTTCATGTAGACCCTCATCCTAAATATAAGGGTCTACCTTATCCTAAGGAATTTTTATTCATTGATTGGCCTACATGGAATGATTTCCCTTCCTCACTAACTTTTTATCTTGGGGATTAGGAAGGTACGACTAATATTTATAACATAGTTCCTTATTACCCTTATCTAGAGAGTGATACCTCAAGATATTGGTTGCTTTAGTTAATTTTACCCCTAAAATCAGTGTTTATATGAATCCAAATAAACCTATTCATATTCAAGTGACACCACCAAGGAGGATCCTTCCCATTCCCTATCATTGGCTATTGGATTCATATCCTCCTTTGTGTGATCTTTATTATGGTATTCTTCCCATTAATATATCATCTTCTTATTTTTCATTTCCTCTCATTCTCCTATCTCTTCATCAAGTGTAGACCCCTCCAAAAAATAAAATTTCTTTGAGCATCCAACAAAACATGAATGATTTCCTTGGATATATATGAATACAAAATTTTTTTTCTAAAAAGGATGATATTGTTTTTTAATAAATCTTTTTGTGTATCTACTTTTAGAAACAATATAAATTTTTTATCCTTCTAAGATGCAGAAGGTTTTATTTTAAAATTTGGAAATGAAATTTGTTTCTATTATAAAAAAATCCTATATTCTTGAATAAGACATTTAAATAATAGTCTTTATATATTATATTAATAATACCATGTGTTGGAAATTGATAAAAATTAATGTTCTCATGACTCATTTCACAACAAACTAGGGAATCACCAAATTTATCATGTAAAGAAAATGATATTGAAAAATCTATATCTAGATGATTTTTTATTCTTTTAAACTGAAACCACTTAATATATGTCTCTTGTTTTCAAGGTAAGATGGCTAATCCAAATTTTGGTGGTAAGGGTTAATAGACCAAAAATATTCTAGAATTTGTATAGACTGTTGTGTGTGTACTTTTTCTAATAGAATATAGTGGTGGCTATTATTACTTCATTATTTTTACTGATGACTTGAGTAAATATCAGAGTGTTTTCTTAATGTGGTATAAGTCCAAATGATTTGATAAATTATAAGAATTCAATAATGATTTATAAAATCAATGTGGTAAGACGATAAATGAAGATTGATGTGATTGGGGTGATGGGAATCTTAACCAAAAGTTCATTGATTATTTAGGGATGTTTGGGATTTCTATATCACCCCACTATACTTTATAAACACTATCGAATGGTGTTAGTTAAAAAGAGGAAGTGTACCTTTATTGATATGGTGAGGTTTATGATGAGTTATGAAGATCCTTCAATATCCTTTTAGGAATATACATTAAAAATGTATTATATATTATAAATTTATTTCCAACTATGGTGAATAACTAAATACCTTATGTATTAGTGTATGTAATGAAATTCCTGTTGTCACAAAAACATATATAATTTTGTGAGGCATTTTTGTAGGCCATCTATGAAAAAAAACTAGAACCCTAAGGCACTAAGTGTATCTTTATAGAATTCCACAAGGAAACAAAGAGTTGTTACATATATGACCCCTTAGATAGGAAAGTCATTATAATAAGAAAAGACATATTGTTTTGAGAGGGATCACATATTTTAATGAGAAAGCGGATCCAAGATGAGCTTTAATGAAGTTTATTATCATGATACATAAGAGTTGGTGTAGGAATAGATTCCCCAGGTCCCTATGGAAGATTTTGTTCTTCAGATAGAAGTACAACATTGGAGAACAATAGATGTTAGAGAAAAAATATGGTTTTCTTTTTACTGAATATGGTGATTCAATATTTGTTGAAAATAATGATCATGCTTCCTACAAGGAGGTATTAAAGATCTCAGAAGATACAAGATGGAAAGAATTATTGAATTCATAGATACATTTAATGTATTAGAACAAAATATGGTTTTTGGATGATCCTCTAGTTGTGGTAGATGTTGTTGGGTGAAAATGGATTTCAAAAGAAAAATGGACATGAAAGGTCAAGTGAGTATCTATACATCACAAACAGTGGCTAAAAGGTTTAAACAACATCGACACTTTGGAAATGATGAAACATTATCTCCATTTCTAATGTTTAAATCCATCATAATTCTACTTGTTATAGTTTTATTCAATGATTATGAAATTTGGAATAAGGATGCGAAAATAGATTTAAATAACAGAAACATTCAAGAAGCTATCTATAAGACAAAACTAGAATGGTTTGTGACACAAAAGGATAATAATAAAGTAAACATGATGCGAAAATACATTAATAGATAGAAGAGATAATTTTTGTCATATAAAATACAATTAAATTAAGACTAAGTAATGTTTGTTTCGTAAATAATGAATGTAAGTAAGGTCCTTACTAGTGGTTTACTGGGACTGTAGTTATTTGGTAATAGTATATGTAAAGGAAATATTACTTATTTGAAATGAAAATCTAATCTTTCTATCAACAAATGATAGTTTAACAACTTCTCCATAAAGGACACAGGGGAATCAACCTATATTTTAATGATCAATATCACTCATGATAATCGTGAGGCATCTTGAACAATGTTAGATTACATACATTGACTACATACTGAACAAAAGTATAGAGAAAGGCAATAAGGGATTGGTTCAAGTGTCACATGATATATATCGCTCCATAGAAATGTACTCTCAAACACAATAGGATGGAGATAGATGGAGATAGAGAATGAGTAGGATCCCATAAACATATGATATATGGTCGATCATGTATGTCATGTTGTTTAATAGGATTGATCATTCCTAGCACTACAGGAAAAAATGAAATTTCTGACAGAATATGATCCAATCACCAATACCGAAAAATATCAAGTTTTTTCAATTGGAATTATATCCTATGGTAAATGACATAATATTTGGTCACATTTTTGACTAAATATGAGTCCTGTCGCAAATACTTTTGGTGCCACGACACACCAAACATTGCAAAAGAATTATTTGAAACAAAATTTTGATTCCTATGATATATACTTGTAAACTAAAAATTGATCTCCAAAAATAATAATACTATTTTCATTGGAAATCCATAGACCATCAGAAATAATTTATCACCCATGTGAATGAATAGTATTAATTGAGGGTAACATTTGGAACAAAATTTTTGATTCATCACAGATATTATTTCGATCACCGCCATAAGTATTTATGGGGGGAACTATTTGCGATGAGTTATTTCTCAAATACAATTATTTTTGAAACAAAATCTACCACAACTTTCCCATTGCATTTAATCTAACCTATATAAGCCCCCACCACCATTCTTTCATTATAATTTCTGAATTCCTCTAATACTTTATCACTACCTTCTGTTCATAATTTTATTTCAATTTTTTCAGATAATTTTTACACAGATGTATTCAAGATCATATCACTATTTATATTCCATTAAAGCATAATTTTAAGGTATTTATCTCAAAAAAATTTAATTGTGAAATTATTTACTTTATTTTATATTAGCAATATTTTAGAATAATTAGTATCACTTAGTAGCAATTAGCAGTAATTTGTTTTAATTTATAGTAATTATAGATTATTAATTCCATTATAAATAATAATCAATAATTATTATCAATTACCAATAATTAGTAAATAATTTGTAATAATTTGTAATGAAATAGTAAATTATTAGTAATAATTTACAATACTTAGTAATAATTTGAAACAATTAAAAACAATTAGTGTTAGTAATAATTAATAATAATTACAATAAATTGATAATAATTACCATCAATTATTAATATAATAAATAAAAATTAATGAAAATTAGTAATAAATAAAAATAATTACCAGTAATTACTAATAATTTGTAATAATTAATAATAATTAGACTTAATTAGAATAGATTAGCAATTATTAGTTATAAATAGTAATAATCAATAAAAAATCATAATAATTATTAATAATTACCAAGAATTTGTAATAAATTTAAATAATTTTAAAAATTAGCAATAGTTAGCAATAATTATCAATAATTAGAAATTATTATTTATAATTAAAGAGAATATCTGGTAGTTAATGAAGATTAGTACTAATTCAAAATAACTTCAAATAGTTATTAAGAACTACTGATAATTATTAATAATTACAAATAATTTTTAATAATTACATATAATTAGTAATAATTACAAATAATTAGTAAAAAATTATAATAATTACCAATAATTTATAATAATCATTAATAATTAACAATAACTATTAGTAATTAGTAATAAAGAAAAAAATTTAATATTAATTCAAATAATTACTTTTAATTAGTAATAATAAAAAATAATTTCAAACAATTAACAATAATTACCTATAATAAGTAATAATTAGTAATAATTTTTTAAGAGCAGTAATAATTAGTAATAAATAATAAAAACTACCAATAACTACAAATAATTAGAAATAATTTATAATAATTATCAATAAATAAAAATAATTTGTAACAATTAATAATAACTAGTAATAATTTACCAAAATTATTAAAATGTTGTAATAATTAGTTTTAATTACCTAAAATTAGTGATTATTAGTTATAATTTCCAAAAAATTAACAATAATTACCAAGAATTAGTTTTAATTATAATGATTACCATTATTTATTAATAATTATAAATGGATATAAATAATTATCATTACATACCATATTAGTACAAATAATTAGTAACAATTCATAATAATTATAAATAATTACTTAACGATAGAAATTTTAATAGAGGAGTGGGAGACAATTGGCGAATCACGGAGCACCTGAGAGTCGGGCCAACCGATATAAGAACAATGAATATAGCTAGGGTTTCTGGAAAATGTGGAAGGATTTAATAATTCAATTATCTTTTTTTTTTCTAGGTGGTGTTGATCCAAAACTCTTCTTGACCTCTATCATTATGTACATGTGTTATTGTGTGTGTTTTCTTTGAATAAAATTTCTAGGAAAATGGAACTAATAATCTAAATCCATGGTATGAGAGACTCATATAAATACAAATAAGTACCAATAAATTCTATAAATTAGTAATAATTTATAAAAATTATAAAAAATTAGTATTATTAAATAATGATTACTATTAATGACCAATAATAAGTTATTTTCCCTTTTGAGGATTTGATGGTACATGCTTGGGGTATGTGATTTGTTCCGCCTAGAGTTATGAGAATTCAAGTTTGGGTCCCCAAAGATAATCCAATAACTATCAGTAATAGTAAGACACTCGTGTGGATTCAAATATTTGTCCTTAGCAGGTATCTTTCGAATCCTCAAATCTTGTGGGATGTCGCTTCTGCTGTTGGGGTTCCAATTAAATTTTACAAGGACACTAAATTTGAAATTGTTGGTCCCTACACTCATGTTGTTTATGAGATTGATATTAATGAAACTATTATTGGTACTATTGTTCTGGTGGATAATTGTTTCCTCTTTGAGTTGCACATTTTTGTTAAAACCTTTCATGGTTTTTTTATAATTGATGAATCATTGGTCATTCTCTTGATAAATTTCGTAATGTCAAACTTTTTTTTGAATTGTAAGAGGTTTCACCATGGTGTTGAAATGTGAAAAATAAATCTACCATTTGTAGGGACTTCGAATAATGAAGTTGATACTTATACTAGAGACAAATTACCTAGACCTGTTTTGTTTAAGGAAAATGGGATTTCAAATTGTAGCAATTTAAATAAAGAGGATGTATTTACTACTCCCATTGGATATTCCAATGAATCTTCTTCATTAATGGTTAGAGATGTATATTTATTAAATCAGAATGTTGGACCTATTTTGGTTTAATAAATTGGCCATTATGAATGTAATAAATTAGTTATGGAGGATGTCTTTCTTATTAGTAAGCTGAAGGCTGGAAAAGAATCTCTTGGTGATGGTTCCATGAAAATTCACTTGGAGTCTGTGACTTCAATGATGTCTACTGGTGGTGTTACTGTCTCCACTTCTAAGGAGAAGGTATTTTCCAGTTCTTTACAAGAATGGACTAAAGGTCTTCATTTTTATTGATTATTGATAACCCCCATTTCAATGTATGTGGGGAACCCTTATAATGCCCGTAGGATTAGATATTGCATGGCACATAGTTTAAAGAGACATTACATGACCTGAAGGTCTTAGGGAATTAAACCAGGCTATAAATTAAATGAAAGACCACTCCCTGGCATTTACATCATGATGGTATCTCTCCAACATTTCATGGCCATCTGCCTAAGCTTCTAGTGTAAGCACATGCTGGTCCAAATGGCATATCCATACCCTCTAATTCATCCAAATCCATTTGTTCTGCTCTAGTGAGTGCACCTGTTCTGAATCCTCCTATAGGGTGGCTCCTTTTTTGTAGAGTATGTCTGGGGAAACCGCACTGATCATGTGGCCTGAAGGCCTTGAGGTGGCCTGAAGGCCTTAAATGTAGATTGAATGAAAAACTAACCCAATGTATTGGGTTGTACGAAGGCCTTATAGACTCCAGGCCCAAACCGGTGGCCCAAGATGAATAGTTCCAACAACCATAGTACCGAAAAATACCTCCTACAATAACTGCTACAGTAGCTGCTACAGAACCACATGATACTGCTACAATCCCCTACTACAGTGCTTCTACAATAACGGGAATTATGCCTCAACATAGTTTCGAACCTGGGACTCATGGATTCACTTAGAGAGACACATGAAAAAAATCTCTGATGAAACCGTGATATTAGTTGTTGATTCCATTAACAAGATACAGTATGTTCCTATAATTATCTACTCTAATTATTCTGATATCATAATGGTTAAAAATGATGATTCTGTCATGTAGAATGTAGAACTTGTTTTTAATTTTCAGTCTGATGGTGGTGTTTCTACTAGTGACAACATAATGTCCATTCCATCTATTCCTTCTCATGATTCCTATTTGATGTCTTGAAATGAAAAATGATATTTATAAAATGTTTCAGGACTAAAGATCAATGACTCTCATAAAAAAATTATTTGAGTAGATGTTTCTATCAAGTATAAGGACTCTGTTGATGAGGTTTCCACAAAATATGTAGAGAAAAATATTTTAATGGTGCATGCAGGGAAGGATTCTCAAAAAGTATAACTAAACTAAAAACTTGTTTTCAAGATGTTGTAGTTAGTGGGGAGGTAAATTCTTCTGCATATGTTTTTTTGAGGTAGAGGTTGTTGTTACTAACATTCTCATAAAGGCAATAAAATTGAAGATAATAGGCTTAGTTCTCGCCATCATGTTCAATATCCATGGGAGTGATCCAGTTCAATGGGTGCTACATACACTCTGAATATATATTAAAATAATGATCATGAACCATGGATATGAGCTAAACCTTGGAAGCTCATGTGACATCTGCATGAAAGAACTCCTCATCATTGTGTTAGGAGAGGTCCTAAACATACTCATGCAATTGATTCTATGGGCTTTTAGTGGCTTCTTTGATGTTCTTTTATTGGTGACTCTCAAACCATCTATTGTTTTTGTGGTGTTATGCTATATCTATTATCTTCCTTCTCCCTATTTCTTCTTTCTTAATAAAAATGAATTTTTTATTTTGCAAAAAAAGTTATAATTAGTAATAATTAGAAATAGTTAGTAATAAGTAACAATAATTACCAATCATCCCCAATAATTAGTAATTATAAGTAATAAATGGTAATAATTAAAAATAATATCGAATAATTAGTATCAATTAGTATAAATTAATAAAAATTAGCAGTAATTAGAAATAATTAATAATTATTCCCAATAGTTATTGATCATTAGTAATTATTCTTAATATTTAGAAATAATTATTAACAAAGATTAATTATTACTGATAATTTGTAATTGATAACTATAATTTGTATTAATTAACAATAATTTTTAGTAATTACAAATAATAACCATTAATTACTAATAACATGTAATAATTAGTTATATTTCGTAATAATATCTAACAATTATGAATAATTACCTATAATTGACAATAATTACTAATAATTATAAATAATTAGTAATAATTATCCATAATTGCTGATAATTATCAATAATTAGTAATAATTAGTAATAATTGGTAATAATTGTTGATAATTGGTAATACATACAGATAAATGGTAACAATTAGTAATAATTGGTAGTAACCTATAATAATCAGTAATAATTAGTAATAATTATTATTAATTACCAATAATTACAAATAATTCATAATAGTCACAAATAATTTGTAATAATTTGTAATAATTTGTAATAATTTGTAATAATTAATAATAATTACTAATAATTACTAATAATTCCAAATAATTAACAATAATTATGAATAATTATGAATAATTACCAAAATTACAAACAATTTCCAATAATTATTTATAATTTACAATAATTATCGATAATTGGTTATAATTTCAGATAATTATTAATAATTACCATTAATTGGTAATAAATAGTGTTGATTAGTGATGATTAGAATAATTTTTAAAAACTAGTAACAATTCCTAATAATTAGTAATAAATAGAAATAATTAACAATAACAACCAACAATAACTAATCATAGCTAATAATCACTCATAATGAACACAAATTAGTGATAATTATCAATAATTATTAAAATTTACCAACAATTAGTGAATATTACCTATAATTTTCAATAATTACCAAAAATTAGTAACAATTAAAAATAATTAGTAATTATTACCATTAATTAATAATACCAAGAAGGCTTGATATCCCATGAAATCTTGTCCCCAAAATTATTAAATAAAATAATGTTAAAGTCACCAATTAAAAAGGATTTAAAGTATTTTGAATATATGAATCCACATATATCTGCCACCTCTAATGGTGTGCAATAATCTGGGGTTATTGAAGAACATAATGTGCTCGTATCCATGATCCCCCTCTTTGAAAAAGCATCTACCACTAAATTTTATCCCTTGTAGACATGCGAAACAATAATGTTAAGATGCTTAATTAGGTTCATGCACTGAATCATATGAGGTAATGTACTGAAGGGAATTCCTTGTTTATTTTCTTTAATTCCCTCACTACAATTTAAGAATTAGGCTCCCTATACAAATAATTCCAATAATTCTAGATAACATGCTTAATAATATAGATCATGGACCTTAGTTCAAATTCATATATGAATCCAATCATAATCAAATGATGAAAACAGCTTTCGCCAAACCCACTATGGGTTCGAAAGATACCTCCACAACCTGAGATCCCAAGAATACAAGAGGTTATAACATCAACATTGAATTTTATCCATAGGATAAGAGGATGAATCCAATATAAAAATTTGATAATAATTTTTTCACTGGATGTTCGCACAATGCCCAACAATCTGAAAATGTTCAATTCTTCAATTGTAATTCCCATTTATCCAGTTTTTACATTTAAAGCTGAAAAACTGTCCCGATTAATTGATGTTATAACCTTTTCCAGTGAAGGTGGATGGTTTTCAAAAACCATTATGCTTCTTTCCTTCCACATAGGCCTAAAAAGGGTGGTAGCATTTTCTATAAGTAAGTTGCACACTTTCTCCCTCAGTCCGTATGTGCCAATTGATAAAATAAATTGATCCATATTCATATACATACACATTTGAAATCCAATAATACTACCAAAAAGCCTCTAGATATCCTGTGAAAATCCACTTTCCATGAAGAGGTATTGTAATTTTTCTTCCGCCTTCAATCGTAAATGACATAATGATACTATATATTACCCATACATCCTTAATTGATCATGTGTAAGAAACTTATTTTTCCATACCATCCAAAGAAGAATAAATATTTATGGTTGAACAAAATGTACCTTGAATTTTGAAAGATATATTTGTGGTGGAGTAGATCCATCACACTCCATCATAAAATATTATTTGACATTGAATTTATCAATATTTCTAGGTCTCGAGACCAGTGTATCCATATACTTACAAGTGTAATTTTGAATACCCATTATGATTTGAGTTGGAATATTACAATAAAAATGATTGACATCATCAGAAGATAAAATATTGAAATATCAACTATGTCTGTTGGAATATAGATGACGTCATTAATTGTATAGCTTAACTATAAGTTACTCCAATAGTTGAGACTGGACTGTCTACTACCCATCTATACCATATTCTGTGTAATGTGCTTGAAGTAATTACAAATTGATATCTAAAATGTTGATTCATGGTGATTTGTCTATCCATCCATAAAATTCATTTTCAACCTCTTAGAGTGAAATTCCAAAATAAAGTCATTATAAATCTTTATACCCAATGTCAATTTCCCAACAATCCCATCCTTGAAGATCCTTAAATAATTTATTCTGAGCCCTCACATCATGATGAATTTTTTTCATACTATAATTATCAACATTCTATCATAATAAGATCTAGTCCATTTGAGATTAATTATAATAACATGGAGTTAATTGATAAGACTTACTGTCCACTTATAAGGAGAGAAAGAGTAAACAAATTTATATGTAACAAATCAGTTGACAAGACATGCCCCTTCAGCCTAACCCATGATTTTTATTTTCTATCTTACCAATTGATTGTTAAATATGGAGATAATATTCCCAAAATATTTTCTCCAGGCCTTTTCCTGAAATAATTAGATACCAAGATAATTCAATGGGAGGGATCCCTTCCTAACTCAGAGCCATTTTGTGGCCCTATTTTTACATCCAGTGGATATTCCCTCAAAACACACAATAAATGATTTATTCCAGCCGATTGGCTATCCTCCCACATCCTCATAATTTTTATGAAGGGATTTAGTCACATATATGGTACCTTGTGAATCTTGACCAAAGATATGGATTAAATCTACATATAAAATGGGTGATAGAGTGAATCCACTTCTCCAAGAATTAATTATCTTAAAAATTCCAAAATGTGAAAGATCATTAATGCATATGCTCATATAATCTTCAGCAATAGAAAAACAAATCTCTAAGAGAGGGTTTCCTTGTCTAACTCCACCAGTATATCAAAATAATCCCCTTGGTGATAGATTAGTGAGTATGGACAATCTTGAAGGAGTGAAAATAATAATGATAATTATTATTAATTACTGATAAATGGTGATAATTAGTAACAATTAGTAATATCTATCAATAATTAGTATACATTAGTAAAATTTTGTAAATATTTGTAATAAATTTCATTAATTTATAATGATTAATATGCTACATTTCTATTTACTATTATTTTCAAGTAAGAAATAATTTTTTTTATCTCGTTGTAATTATTAATAATTATCAATAATTGGTAATAGTTACACGTATTTTATAATTTTTTGATTTTTTTGGGATCAGAACTTCCTTATATCATAGTAATCATAAAGAAAAAATATTATTTTCTATTTGTAGAAAAATATGAAACAGAGAAGTAAAAAATAGTTTTTAATACAAGAGAGTGATCGAATAAATCATTGTGAAAATGAACACTGTTCTAATATAAATCTTGTATACATTGAGGGTGTTGAAAGATATTTGTCATTTTAATCATCAAAAAATGATTTTGTTCCAGAAAGAATATTGAAATGTCCATTTAGGAAATGTGATATGAGGATATTTGAATCTTTTAACAGTATTGGGGTTTATCTATAGCATTTTTATTTATGGAATGATTATGCTTTTGGTTAAACATGGTAAATGAAATGTTGGAGAAGATGATTTTTTTTATGTTCAATCATAATTTCAAACATTAGTACACATGTTTGTTGCTCCTTATTTTTAATAAGTAAATACCCTTAATTATAATTCAACACACAAGTTAAAAACATCTCAATTTTTTGACTTGATGATATCTACTGAGGATTCCCTAGATCAGAGTTGAAAGATAAAAACATTTGATGCACTTAATTATTATTTTTCTTTTAAATCAGATGATGGAATTCCCAATAGTTGTTTTGATCAAATATTGTTTTTGGACAAATCATTGTTACTTGAGGGAAATGTGTTACCTATATAATTCTATGAATGAATGTTCTTGGTTCGTAATTTGGGTCCTGGTTATTAGAAGATCAATGTTTTTTAAAATGACTACATCCTAAATTATAATGAATATGAGTCATTTGTTAATAATCCTACATGTACACAATAACTATACAAAGAGGTGCAATAAGGAAAGCTGAAATTGTGTTTTGTCAAACATTTGAGATATTTCCTACTTAGAACAATCGTTTATTATTTATCTCTGTCTCACAACATAGAATCATTGATGGCATGGAAAGAATCGAATATATATTTCTGTAAAATCTTAAATGACCCTTGGGATGGTGATTCATGGAAATATTTTGATTATATTACTACAAAATAGGTGATTAACAACACTAAAAATGGCCTTTATCTGTGTTAGAGAAGTGCTAACTGTTGGAGAGAGATTAAAATATGTAGTCTTTCATCAGTGATAAAAAATGACTGATAAATTTGTTATTTACCAGTAATTTTGGAAGAACTGATAAATGAGAACATTTATCCATGCTTTTACAACTGCTGATAAAGGGGAATAATGTAGTGTGATGTAACAACACATTGTAACACAAAAATACCACCATAAATAATAGAAATCAAGTAACAATATAGAATTAAAATGAAATAAAATTTTAAACAAAGATAAAATAAAAAAAACTATGTTATATACATTTCAAATATTGGTTTACACAATTACATAAGTATATATTATTATATAAATTAAATAAAAAACAATGTTTCATTGTCTTCTGATCCTGACACTGACTAAGGATATTTCTAAAAAACCACCTCTGCTCAAGAAAAAGAGCACACCTATATAAGAAAAATTATTACATTAGTAATTATATAAATAAATAAATTACTATAATTTTTTAATTAAAAAAAACTTTGAGTTATATCATTACCACTCTGTATCAGATTGAGTTGTAGTTGATTCTTGCGTGTCACAACATTTCCTATTCCTCTTCAAGCATTATATCTGTGAAGATTAACTGAACAAGTACAAGATAAAAATGATAAGTAAATTAATTAAGTTGTAGCATATCTAATTATGAGAATAAAATCTGGGCTCATTTTCATAGTTTTGGTGACGTGATTCTTGTTTTAAACTAAAATTACCCTTATATATTGAAAAGATGCACTTTGAGTCCAACCAGTCAAACTATGAATCAGATTGAGGTGAGTATTATTCCTACATATCCCATTTGATATATGGATATTTTTACTAAAGTATCAAAATAGTACAAACGCATTTTATCGATTTTGAGTAGGACACACGTCTTTTTTAATAAATGACATTTTAAACTAGAAACACGCACTTTGAGTTATACAAGTCACATAGTTTGTCAGTTTAACATGAGACCAATTACTTCTCATCATAAATGACTTATAAATCACTATACTTAATTATCATGACAATTTGAGCATGTTTTCTTGTTTTTTTTGAGTGAAACTTTTTGAGCTAAAATGTTGATTTTAAATTGATAAAAGATAGTTTGAGTCATAATGGGAAAATCATGTATCATATTGAGGTGTGGATGATTCATACATGTAAAAAATGACATAAGTATCGTTTTACAAGATTATTATAAATAATTTGAATGTGTTTTATGGATTTTGTGTAAGTCAATTATCCTTTTTTTCTAAAATTGATGACAATTTCAAATAAAAAGACACACTTAGAGTCATACAGATCACACCATCTGTCGTATTGAGGTTAGTCTAATTCCATAATTTCCAAAATGAAATATGGACTATTTTACTAATGTATAAAAACAATAAAAATGTGTTTTTTTGTTTTGATTACGTCACTTATCTTTTTTACTAAAATTTAACTTTAAACTAAAAGAACACAATTTGAGTCATATTGGTCACATTGTGTTTCAATTTATCTGAGAAAATTCTTAAAAATAACAAATAACTTATGAATTCTTATCATAAATTATCAAGACAATATGATCAAATTTTCATAGTTTTTAGCGAGTGACAGTTTTTGAACTAAATGTCAATTTTCAACTGATAATAGAAACTTTGTATCATACTGAAAACATATTGTATCATATTGAGTTTAATATGATTCCTAAATGTCAAAAATGATTTATATATCTTTTCTAATGTATCAAAACATTCCAAATTCTTTTTCTTTGTTTTGAGTAGTTCAATTTCCATTTTTTCTAAAATTGATGTCAATTTTAAATAAAAAGATGCACTATGAGTCATACTAGTAACACCGTGTATAGGATTGAAAATTTTCTACTTACTACATGTTTGAATTGACTTATGGATCATTATTATAAAGTATCAATATAATACTAATGTGTTCGATCTGTTTTGTGTATATCAATTTTCTTTTTTACTAAAATGTCATTTTAAAATGGAAGTTGTAAATTTGAGTCATACTAGTCACATCATGTTTAATTTTTACATTATACCATTTAATAAAAATAATAAATGACTTATTAATTTTTTCCCTAAAATATCTTGATAATTTGGGCACATTTTCTTGGTTTTTAGTAAGTGACACTTTTGAACTAAAATATCAATTTTAAATTGATAACCAACAATTTGAGTCATACTAAGAAAAAAATGTATTTTATTAAGACGAGGATGATTACTTCACATCAAAAAGTAATTATGGATCATTTTTATAATGTATCAAAAAAATACCATTGTGTTTTCTCAGTTTTGAGTAGGTTAATTATCCTTTTTACTAAAATTAATGTCGATTTTAAATAAAAAGATGAACTTCGAGTCATATCAGCCACGCTTTATGTCACATTAAGGTGAGGATGATTCATAAATGGAACACATGATTTATAGATTTTTTGAAAAATTATCAAAACAACATGAATACATTTACTATATTTTGAGTATGTCACTTTTCTTGTTGACTAAAATGTCATTTTAAATTTGAAACACGCACCTTATGTCATACCGATCACATCATGTATCGATTTGTTGTGAGTCCAATTACAAAACATCATAAATTTCATAAAAATAATTTTTATGAATTATAAAGATAATATGAGTGCATTTTCTACGTTTTGAGTGAGTGAAACATTTTAAACTACATTATCGGGTTTGAAATGACAACAGACACATTGAGTCATACTTGGAACATAATTTATCATATATTGGTGAGGATTATTATAATAGAAAATGTATTATATATCATTTTATTAAATTATAAAAAAAATCCAAGCATAGTTTATTAGTTTTGAGTAGGTCAGTTGTATTTTTATTAAAATTGATGTCAATTTTAAATAAAAAGATGTACATGGAGTCTTACCGGTCACACCATGTATTAAATTGATGTGAGACCAATTAGTAAATGTCTAAAATTACTTATGTATCATTTTAATAATATATAAAAACAATCCAAATGTATTTTATTAGTTTTGAGTATGTCAGTTGTGTTTTTTTACTAAAATGTCATTTTAAACTGGAAATACGAACTTTGTGTCATAACTGTGACGTTCAGTGTTGGTTTGATGTGATTCAAATTTATACATGTAAAAATGAATTAATAATAATTTTAATAAAATAAAAAGACAATAAATGTGAGTTTTACTAGTTTTCAGTGAGTGACCCTTTTTGAACTAAAATATCGATTTTAAAGAGATAATAGACACTTTGAGTCATACCAGTCACATCATGTATCAGATTAAAATGTGACTGATTCTTACACTATTAAAAATAATTGTGGATAATTTTACTAATGTATAAAAGAATTATTAATTCTTTTTATTGGATTGTAGTTGGTCAGTTGTCTTTTTTACTAAAATTGATGTCATTTTTAAATAAAAAGACACACTTATAGTCATACTGATCAAACTGTGCATTAGATTGAGGTGGTGTTGATTCATACACATAAAAAAATGAAGTATGGATCATTTTACTAATGTATAAAAATAATAAAAATGTGTTGATTCAGTTTTGAGTTTTTCACTTGTCTTTTTTAATGAAATGTCATTTTATACCACAAACATACACTTTGAGTCATACCTATCACATCGTGTATCAGGATGACATGATATAAAATCATACATGTCATAAATGACTTATTTATCATTTTCCAACATTATTAATACATTCTGATAATGTTTTATTAGTCTTCTGTTAGTGATGCTTTTTGAACTAAAATGTCAATGATAAATTGATAACAAACACTTTGAGGTGTAACTGATTCCTACACATTAAAAATGACATATGAATAATTTTACTAATGTATCAAAACTATATGAATTAATTTTATTGATTTTGAATTTATTAGTTGACTTTTTTAGTAAAATTGATGTTAATTTTAAATTAAAAGATGCAATTAGTGCCATACCAGTCATGCCTTGCATTGTATTGAGGCACAAATGATTCCCACATGTCAGAAATGACTTATTGATAATTTTAATAAATAATCTAGAAAATAGAAATTATTATCAAAGTATTTTAGGTCATTTGTATTTCTAACAGAAATAGATGTTAATTTTAAATTAAAAGATTCGTTTGGAGCCATACCAGTCACACCATGCATCAGATTGAGGTAATGATGATTCTTACACATCCCTAAGTCTGAAAACATGTTCCTCTATACTAATGTTACCATTATTTCAAATAGATGTTTTTTGGAAATACCGAAACTTCAAATTGAGATGATATTTTTATTCAAAAAAGTTTTTTAGCTAATAACATCAAATCAATCAGCAATGATTGAGTTTGAAATAGAAAGGTAATGGAAAGCATGATGAAATTTTAAGAAAGTAACATGTTGTTTTGTCTCTTATTGCATATAGTTGAAAAAATATAACTACTCAAATGTTATGTGAAAAAAACTAAACAAGTATTAGATAAAAAGATAAGGAAATTTACATAAATATAGTAGATAAAATGATGAAAAAACTAATTAAAATAGTAGTATAAATTAACCTATTCATGAAGGTTTTATTCATTATTAACCCATTTAACATTTTTCATTATCTCATTTGCATCCTCAATGTTCAATATCTCATGAGTATGAGAATCATCAAACAAACCACCCCAAATCAAATAAAAGAATCCACATGTATAAGAAAACAATTTATATATGATTAAAAGTAAAAAAAATAAATTAATCATAAATATGATAGGATAAATTAATTATATGTAAAATGATTTTAATGTGAAGACACCAAGATTAAATCTGTGATTGAGCAGAGATAGTGTTGTTGCTCTTCCTTCAAAGGTAGTGGAGGGAACTTGAAAGTAACTGATAAATGCCAATCCTGCAGGTGTGAAAAGTTTTTGAGGGAGAATAATTCTATGGACATTTTTGTGAAGAAAGGAAGGAAATATGAACATAAATATTCTAACATAAATGAACTATACTTGGAATAATGAAAATTAAATCAATGTTTCATTATATATATTTTTTAGTAAAATAGAGAATGTATATCTTAACATTACCTTTACATATTCCCAAAGGGATTACTTCATTATAGTCTATTATTCAGTAGGATTGGTAACATCATCATGTGAAGAAGACATTTTGTGCACGATTAGTCAAATATTTAATTTATATTATGTTAACATAGTTGAGAAAAGATAATATTATGAGAAAAAATTGTATATTAGAAACCAATTTTACATTTTTATTGAAGTATATTTTTTAATTTTTTTAGGGAAGTGGTTCCTCTCTCAAGAACCAAAAAACCCTCTTTTTAGTCCCCTATAATATAAAATACATTATCTACATTGTAAAAAACATGAACTAATTTTGATCTCCTAATGAAATGTTAATCATTTATTCAATCTTCTTCTGAATCGACATTTGTTTTAGCTGCCGTCAAGACAATCAAAAATTATTGTTTGCTAGATCTGAGATATAAAATACATGCACTGCTTGTGATTATATTATAAATGGATTATTATTCCCCCTTACACATTAAAACTCACCTTCACAAATCCCATTTCATCAACTTTGACTGCACTCATGTTTTCAACATATTTTTAATAGAAAATCAGCACTTGAAATAGTGTGTAATACAACTCTTATATCTGTTCGATAATGCCAAAATATGAGAAAAATTCATAAATTCGGTTTATATCCTTGGATCAAGATATGTTCATCACTTCCACCAAAATTGTGACACCACTATTTTGCATCATACTTCAGTTATCATGTTCTTTTATATTGAACATATAACCATCGATTAAAAACTAGTGAAAGATATAACTTTTTCAGTCGGTACCGTTGACATCCATTGATGCTTTTCAGAAATTGGAGTCATATTTTTCGATAATTATTTATAAATTTGATCTCCGAATCATCCTATAAATAATTTATTATGTGTATTTCATTTTTTTCCTTCATACCTTAATGGAATAAAATCTCTATGTATTTATTTGCGGGATTCAATGTATGGATCCGCATCTTAACTATTTTCTAAAATGTAAAGATGCACTTTCTATGGATCTTTCAAGGTAATTGTAACAAAGAATATGCTAGAAATCCATTTTCAAATAAGCCACCCATTGTGACATGTCCTTGGGAGACTGATGATATCACCATCTGATAGGTAATTGATATAAAATTCAAAAACATCTTAAACAATATATCAATTTTCAAAACAACTTTCTAGTCAACATCGAATCATAACATACCCTTTAAAAATAATTATACACCATTCAGTGGGGTACATCCATATGTAATGGAAATGGTAACATAGTTGAACCTATCTAACTAAGTAAACCATTATACGCACCATTATATCAAAATATTATGGTAGTAATAACATCACTAAATCATATAACATGAGTGCAAACTTCTTATTCATGATTGGATTCTTATCTGATTCTATAAATTTAATTTATATAGTTTTTAAAAATAAGCAATCTCAAGTTAATGTATGCCATAAATTGGGAGGTAGAATTAAACAAAACGTAACATTCATCAAATCATGTATCAAAACATGTTATTCTTGTGATTTTATTCCGCATAACTTCAAATTATTCACTGAAATGAAATCAATGATATTTGATGACTACCCCTCTAGAATATTTACAATATTAAGGAAAATGAAAAATTGGATTTTTCTTATCAGGATAGAGTGTAAGCTACTGGAAGAAGAAAAGACCTCTCTTTACCCTTCATCAGTGCCAAATATTCTATTATCCCATTGTCAATAATGTCCAAACTAGCCTTGATTCCATCAATCATTTTTTAGGAACATTTACTAACCTTCAATTAACACTATCAAATATATTTTTTTCTACATGAATGACATCAAAAACATTTATGATAAGAAATCAATTATAATAAGGAAATTAAATGAATATTGATATTTTCTTCCAACTTGATTTTGAACTCTTTTTTGAAAATGGTTTACCAAATATAATGTCAATATATTTTACTTTACTGAACAGTTGATCACCCATTACTAGAGAGTTTATTTTACCATGGATCTTATTCCAATCCAATGTTGCTGTCTATGATAAGTATTTATTTCATCATTGTAAAAAAATTTGATGTCCTAAAAACAATGTCTCCAAAGAATGTCTCAACCAATTTGAGTGTGCATGGTCTACAAAAATTGTACACCCCAACATTCCATTAATGTTATATCTTGATAAACTTACATAATTGTGGAATTCATTTTCCATCTCATACAATAAGGCCCACAATTTCAATTATTTAATTATATGAGCATCACATATTGCAACTCATGTATCCCGAATCAATTTTAGATCTTCAATCAATAGGTCCAAAACAAACAATATCATTACAAAATTTCATTGGTTTAGATATAAGCAGATACAACCTAATGTGTTTGCGCCGAATGAATAACCATGACGAAATGATATAATTTACAATCATTGAGGGACATGTAGTGTCAGTACTACTATGAAAACCAATAGGATGAATTCCATATTTTATAAAAATCTAGAAGAAAGTTTCTCATCTCATTTCCAAATTCAAGATACTCGTAAATAATTTTCTTCCACTAAGAATAATTTATTTGATGACTTAGTTTCTTATATTTATTTATTGTATGTGTATACCATGCCAATTGTCTCATAGTTTCTAGATATAAATATAGTATTATAAACCATGAGATGATAAGAATGCACTATACATATATTTTTAGGACTTGATTCATTTTTTTTTGTATTGATCCATATCACACATAAGGAATTTTATTATTGATTCATGTTTATTTAGAAACAATATGAATTCATTTGAAGAAGAATGTATTTTTTATAGATCATTACAATTGAACATAGAATTAATTTAACATCATATGTTCGAAATTGTTGTTCATTTTCTTTAGGTATTATATCATTCTAGAGGCCACGTGGTTCTATAAAGCTGGTTCCACTCTATCCCCAACCATCTTTAAAATTACATAACTTCAATAAAATTGACAATGTTGTGTGTTTAGTACAACTGGTATTAAATGGACTCTTAGCACAACTATTTATCTTCTCAAAAAAACATTGGATAATCATGAAGTTCATCTTCAATTTCCATTATTAATTCTTCCAGGTGATCTCCAACATCATTTAAAATGGTATTCATATCAAATGATCAATAAAATGAAGTATCATTCAAATCAGTGTGCATGTTAAGTGTTTTCCATATTTACTCAAATAATTATAGCTCTGATATATTCCTTGACAAATTAAATCTACCTAAAACCCTTTGGGACTAATTTAACATGAATAAAAAAAATATAAACATAGATAAAGGACTTGAGAAGGGTCTTATGCATGTTCTATTGAAATTTGATGAACTTTTCAACTAAATATTCATACTATTTTGTCAAATAATCAGTTTTCATCATTTTTTAATTCATTTTCACCCTATAAGGTGAAAAAAATATTAATTTTGTATTATAAATATATAAATACACATATGATATTCATTATAAAAGGTGAATGTTATAGATAATTCTAATAAGGGAATCCTAACGATTGATTGTTTCAAATAATATCAGTATGTTTTAAAGAAAATGGGTAATTGAATTTAAGAAAAGAATTAATCCACTATGTTAGGTCTTATCTCATAAAATCATCCAAAGGTGAGGGATAAGTCTCAAAAAAGTTGTAATAATAAATGTTTTAGAGATGAACTGATGAGGATGATATTTTCACTCCATTGTGTTCTCTAAAATGGCTAACACCACCAATTTGTTAGAATTAAACCATTGGAAGTAGTTATTATCTTTTGGAATATTGAAGGTGAGATTTTGTGTGTGTACACGTTCTTGTTTTTTATTCAAGGGGTTTTGGTGGGGACATGTTTTGATGTCACTCAATACTTATCCTCTCCAACAATCCATTCATCTCATTCATTATATCTTCCCATTTTTTATTTTAGGTAGATTTTTTTAGAACATGTTCAAGTCTTGTCTATTGGAAATATAATGAATAATTTACATTCATGGTAAAGGATACTCTTATTGAGTTCATCATTAAATACAAAACTAGAACAACAACCAACTCCCTATGTAGATAACAAGTTACTCCATCATGGATTGATATTCCTTGGACATATTAAATTTTGTTTTTTCAATACAAGTTTCATTTTATCACATTCCAAGTTACATTATTTATAGTTTATTTAGATAAAAGGAAACACCATCGAAGAGATTTTTGATATCACAGACTCTTTTAATATATGTCGATGCATCTTTCTAACTTTACTTACACATAATTATAATATTAGTTACCCTTTTATAAACATATATCAGGTAAATAAAATTTGGAAAAACAATAAGGTTAGTAGTTTCTAAACTAGTATATCTCAATTCATTATCACTCATTTTTATAACATACTCCACCCCCATGTATTTTTTTTATGAACAACATCATTAATATTAGGTTTCTACCCTTTGAAGTAATGTTCAGGATACTGTTTTAGTTAAATTATCATCAATTTATTATAAGTGATAAGATAGTCACCACCGTCAATTTTTTCTATATAATGTGAAGGTAGAAATGTAACTTATCTGAATTATGGATCAGTAACTGCACTTCTTGATATTATACTACAGCCATGAATGAACCAAATTAGGCTGTCAGCATTTTATTGTTCCCAAATATTTCAGTTTTCTATTTCTATGCCTGCTTACATTTTCATATATCATTGTATTTATAATTACATGGATTTACTACATGGTTTTTTCATCAGGGATTCATTTTAATATAATTTATGTGATGAAATATTAACAACTGATTTTATGTTATTATTTAAATATGATTTTCTGAATGACCCTATTGTCAATATTACTCAATAATCCTAGATGATTATAATTTTTTGAAAACAATGAATATATGAGATTCCAATGATATTTTGAAAAAGTTTATATTTTTATTCTGAAGTAAGTATAATTACAAAGTCAAAATTTCATTTGAATATTTGATTTTCATCTAAAATACTTAGAAAACTAGGCGCTATCAAGTTTTCTATCAACCATGTTGGTATTGATGCCTTAGAATTCAAAGTCAATTAAATCTCCATTATGTTAAGGTGAAAGTTCAGTGTAATATTCAAGTCCATTCAAGCCCCAATTGACTATATCAGATGCTAAATTTGTTTAGAATATGAACAAATGATGAGTTGTTTTAATATTTCATATATATTATTTTTCAATTAAATTTTTATTTTTTTCTCAATGCATTAGAGTATAGTTGGTTTATTCTAGTAATTATTTTCATTGAAGTACAGTTTCCTTAATCTCTATTTTATTTGTAAATTTATCAATGTTGAAACCTTTCTGTTTAACCGACACATATTTCCTTTCTATTATTATAGTAAAATTGGTATATTAAATATTTTGTATTATAGTTTAATTTCATTTATTAACTTTGATTTATTCTCTTAGTTCTATGATCATTCAATACTAATAAATATTTTGTTCATATTAGATTCAATTCTTATAATATTGTTGTCGATAGGCATATGCCCTGCATTGATATATTCTCTACATAACATAATATATATACTTCATTTTTTATGTGGTTTCATTGAAGTTTGAATTTCAATACATTCAAATGGAATGTGACATTAAATTATAATATATTTATAGATATGAATTCAGTATTTGAAACAATTTCAACTTTATCTCATTTTATCCTTTGGTTTCACAATTTAATAATCACATTTTTTACTGACACCTTTTGAACATAAATTAAATCAAGAATGATTTGTTATAGGTTTGTAGGTCAACACTAAATTAAGTAGATACAGTTAATCAATTGCAGATCATAAGAAGTTGTTCAATTAACATCAATGCAAGAGGAAAAGAAAAGGTGAATAAACTCACAAACATTTAATTACTATGTTTAGTTATTTCTAATTTGGTTTTGTTCTATGTATCAATAATTATTTACTCTTACCTTTATTTGTATTCATATATTTTATTTTTCTAGAAATATTAGTATCTTTAAATTATTTTTGTGTTAATTATTATTATGTAGTGAAAACGCACAAGTTGAGTACTAGTTGGTTTCAAAGGCGCTATGACCACACTGAGGAGTATCAAAGGAAAGTGCGTTGTGCACCAAATAGAGAGGTGATGTAACACCATGCATGGTAAAGGAAAAACATTGGATACCAAAATTATGGGGGGATTGGGTGGAAGAAATCAAGGGTACAACAATCATAGAAATATAAGGATACCTGATAAAAATCAAGGGTGGTGATAGAAATAATGATTATAAAAAATGCAAATAGATATCGCTAAATAAGAAATCAACAAGAGATGAGGAGGAGAAAATAAAATACCTTGGATTGAATATTTGGTTCTTCAGAGAGAAAGTAGATATATCAACAATCCTAAAATTTATTTGGGCCTTGGATTCGTTCAACCTATGAATTGTTCATGCCTTGGATTCGAGCCTTCGAATTGTTCAAGCCTTGATTCAAGCCTTGATTCAAGCTTAGATTCAATATAGTGGATTATTGACCACTGGTGGCTTCCATGGAAGGTTTTGAATATCGCAACCGATTCACAACTACCTAGGGTTTTTAAAATTTATTGGGACAATTTTATGGGATCTTCCAAAAAAGTAATGATAAAAATTCCTTTTATCAGAACTTATTACTTAATAGTTGATAAATATTTAAAATTATAATTATAAATACATTTATTTGTAAATTTATTTATATAATTATATATGTTTAATAAATATATATAGAGATATATATAGTAAATATATTCATTATTTAAATATATTTAATATAATCTTATAATTACATAAAATTATATAAATAATTAAAAAACAATAGTATTTATATATATTTATATCATTATATATATAAATAATTAATAAATAAAAATAATTAATATATTAATTAATTAATTAAATTTATTATAATTACATAATTATTTAAATATATATAATTATTTATTTATAATTACAGAAATACATATTTTAAAAAATAATATTTATTTATTTATAATTATAAATATATAAACCTATAAATAATGTAAATATGCATTTATGAATATATTTATTCATAAATATTTATTTACAAATATATATTTAACATTATTAATGAATATTTAATTTTAATTGCATGCTTGTATAATATGAGTGAAATTGAATAATTAGAAATAAGTACAGTAAAAATATTGAAAAATGGATAAGTTTTATTAAAAAAATATAAATTATTTAAAGAATATGGATATATATTAAAATAACAATGAAAATATAATGAAAATATTATAACATAGTAAATACATATATATAAATATATAATAGAAATTGATTAAAATCACAAAAAATAAAAAATAAAAAATAAAAATCAATTATTACCTAATTAACACTAATAAAATTAAAAATAAACAAATAAAAATTACAAATTAAATACATTATATATTATATATATCTTGTTAAAAATAAATTCTAAAATGAATACTAAAATTTAAATAAATTAATTAAATATTAGTTGTAAGTGTTTCTTTATAAGATTTCATTAATTAAGTAAAGATTTATGTGTGTGCATTGTATATAAAAGTGCATTAATTACATATATGTATGTGAAATCTATATAACACACATTTGACTTGTGTTAAATTAAAAAACCAAATGACATTCAATTATGTCCATTACATGATGCAATTATTCAATATTTTTAATTCATGATAATTTTTAATTATAACTATTCTTTACTAAATATACGACTACTTGACATAAATAATAAATATTTTGTGTTATATATAAATAATATTTATATAAATTCATATGCATATCAATATACATAATACATAATATTTTTAATATTATTAATAAGTATTTAATTAATAAAATATTTAATATTTTTCTCAATTTACTTATATTTAATTTTTATTTGTTTAATTTTCACATTACATATACTTTTTTTTGAACAGATGGGGTCAAAACCCCTATATGAAAAGGAAAAAAAAAGAGATAAGAAGAAAGAGAGAGGATGAAGTCAAAATTCATCCTTCCCCCATTAAGAGAAGAAAAAAATACACAAAGAAAAAGATTCTTGGACAATACAAAACCAATCAGACCGCATGAGAGCGAGTACTCATGTTGTGATAAGAAAATTTTCCACCACAAACATGATGTTGTAGTCCCATTCTATATGACATAGACAACTACCATGGTCCTCCTCCATCATTAGTGAGTTAATCTTCTAAGGCAGGCATCATTTCTCTAGGATAAGAAGCTTCATTTCCTTTTTTTACATCCTCCTCGCTACTTTCAGATGCATGATGGTCAAAAGGGTTATGTACATTAACATTACCTATTACTTGTAAATCCATTTATTTAGTGGGAATTATGAAAGTAGTGGATAGTGACACACCCTATCCCTTAGATATAACATGAGAACACCTGTCCGAAACATTAGTGAAATTGATGTCCACCATTATACTAGAAGTGGCTGCTACAAGAGACTCTTGTGTGAAAGGGCAATTGTCCTTCTATGCTGGGCATGCATTACCACAATCAGTAGAAACCTTAAATTTTTGTTTGATCACATTCTCATGTCTACTGAAATCCATTGGAAATCCAGGTGACTAAGCCACTAACCATCCACATGAGGTCCTTGAATCTCAATTTCATGGAACCATTAAAGTAGTGACCAAGTAAGAAGTTGTAAGAGATATCATCTTCACCGCCTTGGGAGATTGAAAATCCAAACAAGAATAATTTTAAATAATGTGAGAAGAAGTCACTTTGGGATCAACCTTCTCTACTGGCAATTCATTACCAAAATCAACAAAATAATGTCCATTTTGAGACATCACCTACTCAAGCCCGTTGGTATCCTTTGGAAGCATAATATCAGTAGATTTGGTATAATCCATATCACCACATAATAGAGCCACCAACCATCCAATTGATCTCCTTTTGTCTCAATTTACTTGCCCCATTACAACATGGACCATGCTATAAGGGGTAGTAGATCCCACCATCACTTCATTGGGAAATAGTTAATCAAAACAATATGATTTTATAACAATGGAATAATATTTCATCATGGTATGATCTTGACTCAATAAAACAACAGTTTCAACATTCACAAAACCATAGGTGGATTCTTGTGGTTGAATTTATTTTTATCAAAAATGATAAAAAAAAGTACTCTCTCAATGGCTTAGATTTAGCTGGGTCCTGAGAATCAACATTTTCATTACCCTTACGATATTTTGAAGCAAATGACCTTTTCTCTTGCATCAATTGTTGATCGACCTCCTTATGGAAATCATATACAAATTTATATTTCCCATCTAAACCTACTTTTGAATTACCCATGTATTTAACTATAGATTTAGGTGCTATATAATCAACTATATCAAACCACAAACCATTACACTTACCAAACAATATAACTAGGTATGGTTTCTTCCCTCATATCTACACTAACTCAATAGGTAGTTCCATCAGAACATGGTCATTAAGGAAACCATCAAATTTATCCAGATTCTACTATAATTCCTTTCCCCTACATAATATGGATCATTTACAGGGTGATAACAAATAAATTCCATATTTTTAGGTTCCTGTGAACCCCTTTAGGAGGTTTGTGGCATCTGAGAGGCCTCAACCTATTTTGAGTTCTTTCGACAATCCTGCTTCAAGTGACACTTCTTGAGAAATATATCACATATTAGTGATCTAATACAACTATCATTGGAATTACCTACAATATTAAAAGGCTCAAAAAACATAGTTTTCCTCTCATACTCGATCTTCATATTTATATCATCATTGTGTCTAGAAATAATCACTTACTTATCAATGTTTTTCTTAATTCCACCTCAACTAGGAACACAAAATACTATCCTTATATAGATAATTCAGATTCACAATCCATCTAGATGGGTATTACTACTCCATCAGAAATATCATAATGTATTTGATATTGTTAATATTTTCATGATTTAATATATTTCCCCTATATTGATTTTATATGAAATGTGCATAATTTGTGTGGAATATTAATGTTTTAATATTATGTATAATTTTTGAGCATTTTTAGAAGTAGTCCAATTGAGTCAGTTTAATGTTTTAGTAATACATATCACTATACTGATCCAAATTATGTGGTTATTGTTTTTTAGGATTCTCATTTTAATATACAACATTGCATTAGAAGGTACCATGATCCAATTATTCCATTTTAAGGGTCATATGGTCCCCACAAACAAGACCAAAGACTCTGTGAACAAACTGAACTAGCCTTGAATATTGATTTACTGGGCTCAATCCTGAAGTCCAAAAACCATAACTCTCCACCATAATTCCAGAGACGCTACATGTCATCTTGGATAAAAATTTCAAGGCCCAAAACCAAAAATAAGGGTCCAATCATATGCGTTGAAGTCTAGACCTCCATTCTGGAAGAGAATTAAAATTGTTATAGTATGCCTGACATATCTCATGGTTTAAGCATGAAATCGAGCTGAGATTTTTCAGTGTGAAAGAGGAGATATAGGAAGCCAGCATTGTTGAAGAAACCATTCGGATATGAAGGCATATTCATATTCAAACACCCTTTCACATTATAGACTTCAAAAAGACTGGTTTGAAATGGACAGTTTAACTTTGTTTAATCAACCTGCCATAACGTTTGATCCTTAAGTCCAAATGACTCCAAATTTTGGGAGTAGTCGAGCAAAATAAGATTCTGCAACTTTTAAGCAGGATATATTCGAATATTCGAATGTATGAATAGACAAATTTGTGATGCATGTGGAGGGACAGATTGGGAATGCAAACAATCCACTCCTTGGGCTATAAATACTGTCCCCTTATCTCCTTGAAAGGGGATGGCATTTCAGAAGATAGGATATCATATTGGCACGACCAAAGCCTTTTCAAAGGCTTAGGAGGACCTGCGATACTCATGTTTTCACTTGATATACCTTTCCTCCTCTCTTTGTTTTCACTTACTTTCGTGTTCTTCGTTTTTGTAATCTTGTAATTCTCTTTCATTGTAATTATGTTTTAATGAAAGTTACTTTTTCAATTTCTCTTATTATCATCCACCTTATGTAGTTTAATATTTATGTTCATAAAATAATTTAAATTCAGTTGAATCCCCTTCCCTTATTTTTCTTTCTCATTCAATCGAAAATCTGTTTTTAATTATCATCATTGTTGGTGTCTGTGTGTTCGACGTACCACACTCTTCTAATCCCTTTCTTTTTCTTCTATTCTTAATTTATCATCATAATTATTTTAACCAGAATATTAAAAACCCAAATGTCTGAGTAAATATCTCATTGGGGTGAGTCAAACTTTAGGGATGTTATGTGATTGAGAGTATTTTCTTGATGAGTATTCGTTAATTTAACATTGTGTATGTTGGACTTAATATGTCATGGATTAATGACATATTTTGTTTAGAATGTGGTTTCAATGTATTATTGGAACCATAAATACACTACCATAAACAAGTACTGATTGATTTTATAATCCTAGTTACGTTAAGGCTTGGATTAAAGCTTTAACACTTAGGAATTCTAATCGATGTCAACTTGTGAAGTTGGTGTTAATTTAAATGCAATATAAAGAAAAACACAAGGATATCACAAGCTTAACTCCATAATAATGAACTCACCCCAATTTTTATAAATTTTTTAAATCAAACATCATCCATACATTATTTCAGAAGATCTGCAAACAAACCCCCCAATCAGAATACAATCAATTAAAAACAAACAACTATTATAAAGTATCGTCACTGGGGATTCAACCCGAGTGCTGTTATACACATTAGCAGAGCACCGGAACTTTGACCGGTCGATAAGCGACAATCGTCCGTCTGTTTCAAATGGAATTTTTTCCGGGGATGGTGCGTTAAGAAGTCATTAGTTTCTGGTTATAGTAAATAAACCCAGAAAACAAATAAAACAAAAAAAAACAAAAAAAAATGAAAAAAAAACACAAAGGAAAACCCGTCTTCCACTTTCTCCCAAAATCTCTCTGAATGCACCGTAGCCTCCCAAACAATACCTCGGATTTTTTTGACCTTGTAATTGAGCGAACACTTCACCAACTTAGGAGGAACATAAGATATAATCAAATAATTCAAGAACCAGTCCTTGTCCAACCAATTGAAATTGAAATGGTCAATCCTAGGGAACAAACAATTAAAGAACTCGCTGCACCTAATATGAATTACCAACCTCTTGGTATTCAATATCCAAACATAGAAGCTGACTTAGAACTCAAATAGGGTTTAATTCATCTCCTTCCACATTTCCATGGGCTAGCCAGTGAGGATCCACATCTCCACCTTAATGAGTTACAAGTAGTGTGCTCTACCATGAAGCCTCAAGGGGTTTCTGAAGAACAAATCAAACTCCGAGCCTTCCCTTTCTCCCTAGCTGACACTGCTAAGTCATGGCTCTACTACCGTCCTCCAGGTTCCATAACTACATGGAATGACATGAAGTGACTCTTCTTAGAGAAATTCTTTCCTGCTTCTAACACTCATTCTATCCGAAAGGAAATAAGTGGTATACGTCAATTCCCAAGTGAATCAATCCATGAGTACTGGGAGAGGTTCAAAAAGCTTGAGGAAACCTACCCACATCACCAAATCACTGACCAACTCTTGATCCAATACTTCTATGAGCGGTTATTGGCTAGGGAGAGAACCCTCATTGATGCCGCAAGTGGCGGTGCTCTTGTTGACAAAACTCCAGGAGCTTCAAGAGATCTCATATGTAACATGGCTACAAACACACAACAATTCCATACTCGAGCACAAGCTCATGTAAAACAAGCCCAAGATAATCAATCAATAGAGCTTAACAAGATTACTGAGTGGATGAGTGAACTTACAGGTCTTTTGCATCAACAAGCGGTGGCCACCAAATCCCTAACATCGTCTTCTCCACAATCAATGTTTTCTGGACCTATCAAAAACTGTGGAATATGCAACTCTCCATCTCATCCAACTGACACATGTCCACAATATTAAGAGGATCAATTCGATTCATCTGGACCAATGGAGCTCAATGCAGCATATGCTTAGCGAAACACCAATCCTCAACTATCAGGTCAGTTTGTTAGAAACTTCAACCAACCTCACTCTGAGCCCTTCTCTTCTTCATATAACCAAGGCCTGAGGTATGGTAATCCCATCTCTCATCCCCCTCAATTCCATCCTCAAAACCCAAACCAATTCCAATATGGTCAAGGTGGTGGTAACTTCCATCAACCTTATCCTTTTGTTGCTCAACCTCAAAGGAAAAATCCTCCTCCTGGATTCCATTATCCTAGTGATCCTTCCCAATTCCAAAACCAATACAATCGATTTCCCAAGAACCTAAATCAAGGAAATCCCAATCCGGGACAAGCCTCTTCTTCCAAGCAACCATGGGAAAGTGCATTGGATGATCTTGCCACATTCACCCATTCTAGTCTCAGGAATATTGAAACTCAAATAGGTCAACTTACATCCTACCTGAGCCAGCAACAACAATCAAATTCTTCCCAAATCACAGCTCAACCATTACCCAACCCCAAGGGTAATGTAAGTACAATTGCACTTAGATCAGGAAAGTAACTTGATATGCATCAAGATAAATCCTCAAAACCTCCATTGAATGACGAGCTATAAAATGAAAAGAAAAAGAAAATTGAAAAATAACCTGAATACATTCTTTTAATCCTTCCATTACAATTAGGAATCCAATTCCTTTTCTACAAGTTGTTTCTATGATAAGGAAGTCCTTTGAACCTGATCCTGAAATGCTTGACATGTTTAGACATGTTGAACTCAACACTACCCTCCTAGATGACATAAAACAAATTCCTAAGTATGCCATGTTTCCCAAGGAGTTGTGTACCCACAAGAGGCAACTTAGGACCTTCGAAAATGTTTCCACCCAGCAGTCCATACCTATTAAGTACAAAGATCTAGGGACCTTTACGATTCCATTCCAAATTGGAAGATCCAACTTTGATGATGCACTCATAGACCTAGGAGCCTCAATTAATGTCATGCCTAAATCCATATTCTCCAACCTTGGTCTAGATCCCTTACATCCAACAGGTGTTGTTATTAAGTTAGCCAATCGAAGAACAACTAGTCCTGAGGGAATAATTGAGGATGTCCTTGTCCGAGTCAATGATCTTATCTTCCCTGCTGATTTCTATGTCCTTGACATGGAAGGTGAGACGAACTCTTCTCGATCTCCCCTAATTCTAAGAACACCATTCGTCATGACTGTGAGAACCAAGATTAATGTCCATTCTGGCATCCTATCCATGGAATTCGGTGACCAACTGGTCAAGTTCAACATTTTCCAAGTCATGCGATACCCATCTAAGGATCACTCTGTATTCTCAATCCATGCTTCTGAGTACACTTCTAAGATTAAATTGAACCCCAATCCACCATGTTAGTCATGTTCTAATGACAAAGGATCTTGTGAAATTTTCACCATGATTAACCAAGTCATAAATGGTGATGTTAATGTGGACCTCTCATTCATAGACTCTATTAATCTAGAAGAACTTGAAAACTCTCTTGAATACCACATCAACTCTGATATCTACTGCTCCACTTTGGACAGTATTAAGGAGAATGAATCTGAAGCAACTGAACTCCCTTCATCAATTCCTGAGAGGTCTAACCCAAAAATAAAAAATGAGACTAATATGAAACCCCTTCCCGCACACCTGAAATATGCATTCCTCTTCCATGATCACTCATATCCTGTCATTATCTCTGCCAAACTTACTGAAACCGAGGAGTCGAAACATGTTCAAGTGTTAGAGGAAATCAAAAAGGCGTTAGGGAGGACCCTAGATGACATACCAGGAATCAAACATTCCCTTTTCATGCATCACATCCATCTTGAGGAATCATCCAAACCATTTAGACAACCACAAAGAAGACTCAATCCACTCATCCTTGAGGTAGTTCGGGAAGAGATCACCAAGCTTCTTCAAGATGGTATTATCTACCCAATTGCTGATAGTTAATGGGTTAGTCCAATTCAAGTTGTACCTAATAAGGGTGGGATAACTGTTGTAAAAAATGAAGATGGGGAGGTAGTCACAACTCGAGTGAAGAACAAATTGCGTGTATGCATCGATTATCGAAAATTGAATGTTGAAACACGAAGAGATCACTACCCTCTTCCATTCCTTGATCAAATGCTAGAATGATTAGCCGGAAAGTCACACTATTGCTTCCTTGATGGATAAACCAGCTATTTTCAAATCCCAATCTCACCTCAGGACCAAGAAAGGTCTAATTTCACATGCCCCTTTAGAACATATGCATATAGAAGAATGCCTTTTGGACTTTCCAATGCTCCTACAACATTCGAGATGTGTATGTTGTGTATCTTTTCAGAATTCATTCAACACTACATGGAAGTATTCATGGATGACTTCACCATTTATGGTGAGTCATTTGAGCCGTGCTTGTATTTACTCTCTCTAGTCCTTCAAAAGTGTTTCAAGTGAAACCTTGTGTTAAATTTTGAAAAATGTCACTTCATGGTTGAAAATGGGATTGTTCTAGGGAACATAGTTTCAAAAGATGGTATTGAATACAATCCTACAAAAATTGAAGTGATCCAATCACTTCCTGAAACCAACTCTGTTTGAGACATCCATTCATTTCTCGATCATGCTGGTTTCTATCAGAGATTCATCCATATCTTCAGTAAAATTTCCCTCCCAATCACTCATTTGCTCCAAAATGATGTCCCTTTCCATTTCGATGAGGTTTGTAAGAGAGACTTTGTTGAACTCAAAACCGCTCTAACACCTTCCCCAGTAATCCAACCCCCAGATTGATCATTACCCTTTGAGTTGATGTGTGATGCTTCTAATAGAGCATGGGGCTGTTCTTGGTCAATGAAGACAAAGAATTCCTCATGTCAGCTATTATTCCTCAAATACATTGGATTAAACTCAATCTCACTACACTGTCACTGAAAATGAACTTCTAGCAGTGGTTTTTGCCCTAGATAAATTTTGGTCCTGTCTCTTAGGTGCCAAAATCATCATATTCACACATCGTTCTGCTATAATGTTCCTACTCAAGAAAAGTGATTCCAAACCGAGGCTAAAAAGATGAATCCTAATGCTCCAAGAATTTGACCTGGAAATAAAAGATAGGCCAAGAAAAGAAAACCCTGTGGCTGATCACTTGAGTAGAATTTCTAATTCTTCTCAATTTGAAATCATCGATCCCAAATTCCCCATTGAGCACCTTTCCTCTCTCACTCCAAAAATACCATGGTATGCGCCAATTGTAAATTACTTGGTTTCTGGTGTTTTTCCGGAAATGTTTTCAAAAGAACAAAAAAAGAAGTTGAAAATTGATTCAAAATACTATTTTTGGGAAGAAAATAAATGTTGGAAAACTAGGACAGACATGGTAATTAGGAGACGTGTTGATGAAAATGAGCATTCTTCCATCATAGAATTCTGTCACTCACTCCCTGGAGGTGGCCACTTTGGACCACAAAGGACCTCCCGAAAGGTCCTAGACTCTGAATTCTTCTGGCCTTCACACTTCATGGACTCACATGATTTCTGTCAATCATGTCCCACTTGCAAAAAGTTTGGCACAATCACTAAAAGAAACGAAATGTCCCAAAATCCCATAATCGTTTGTGAAATATTCGATATTTGGGGCATCGGTTTCGTGGGACCATTTCCCCCTTCCAATGGATTCTCATACATTCTTCTTGCGGTCGATTATGTTTCAAGGTGGGTTAAGGACAAACCCACAAGGAAGGATGATTCTCATACTGTTAGTCAGTTCCTAAAGACCCACATCTTCTAAAGATTTGGAACACCTCATGCCTTGATCAGTGACTTAGGAACCCATTTTTTTAATAGAACCATGGAATCTATTCTGAAAAACAATGGGGTTGTACATAAAACATCACCTTCATATCACCCCCAAACAAATGGAATGGCTGAAATTCCTAATAGAGAAGTGAAAAGAGTGATTGAGAGAATTGTAAAACCCACCAGAAAAGACTGGTCTGAAAGACTTGGTGAAGCACATTGGGCTTATCGAACTGCCTATAAAACACCCATTGGGATGTCTACTTTTAGGATAGTTTTTGGTAAAGCGTGTCACTTACCAGTTGAAATCCAACATAATTCTTTTTGGGCTGTGAAAACCTGTAATTTTGATTGTGAAAAATCAGGTGAAGAAAGACTGTTGTAATTGGCTGAACTGGAGGAGCTTTGACTTGATTCTTATGAGAATTCTACACTATACAAAGAGAAGGATATGGTACTCCATGACAGACACATCCTGAGAAAGGTACATCATGGCAGTGAAAAGGTAATTCTATTCAATTCTCGATTCCGACTTCACCCAGGTAAGCTTAACTCTTCTTGGGAAGGTCCTTTTGTTATTACTAATGTTTACCCATTTGGTGCAGTGCAAGTCCAAGACCCTTCTTCCAAAAGGACATTCACGGTTAATAGACATCGGTTAAAACATCACCATGAGAGGACATGAAATCCTGGATCAACATCAACTCCCACTGGATACCCAACCTCTCTAGCCAACCCACCACTGTATGGAGATGGAAACCCGCCAAATCCAATCCAGGGGGCACCTCTTTCCCTTTAACTCTCTCTATCTCTTCCTCTCTCTACCTCTTTCTTCTTCATTTTATCTATTCAATTTTTTTACCACTTTATTTATCAAAACCATTCTTTTAACTTTTTCTTTTGTGTGGGTGTATCTTTATAAAAACAAAAAAAGAAATAAAAACCTAAAAACAAAAAAATATCACATAAAACAAATAAAAAAACTCAAGAGTCATTTTTACTCACCTTCCAATTCTCAAGTTTTGTCCAACATTTTTGGGGAGTTAATAGACATGTTTTAATCTAATTTTTTTTGTATTTTCATCATGACTTTGGATAAAGAATTTTGTGTCAAAATTAACAAATTTTGAATGCTCCTTTTTTTATTTGGAAAATGCTTTTTCCCGAACCGTGAGGAACAACATTTTCTTTCATGCCAAGGCCACCTATGGACATCTTTTTAAAATGTGTGTTTTCACCCCCATTTGTGAGTCTTGAGATTGTGGACCTTTGATATGAATTTCCTACCTTAGTGTGTATTAATATGATGGAGGCATTTTCTGAACCAAATGAGAATCACAATATCCAAATTGCCTCCCATTTCCCTTACATTAATCCTACTTTTTAAAGCCCCTTAAAGACTGTGAAAACCATTTCTTTGATAGACACATTACAAGCCCAATACCTTATCCCACCCAATATCAACATGGATTTTCATTGTATATGTTTTTAAAATTTAAGAGTGGGGGGAATGAATTTCATTTTTGGTTATCATTTTCTTACTTTACGGTGTGTTATCATATGCTTGAGGGCAAGAATCCATATTAGTGTGGGGGGAGGTTGTCATTCAGTGGGATTTTGGAAGGTATTGTACAAATGATATTGAAAAGTGTTCAAAAAAAATCAAAAAAAAAAAATAAATAAATAAATAAATAAAAAATAAAAAAAATGAAAAAATGGGTTGTGTCTTGGGTAGGTCAAAAATCACTCTTCCTAAACCTTTGATCTAGTTATAACTATTACAATTAGTGTCATGAGGAGATCAAACATGGGTTGGGATATGAGTGTGAGATCTGTTTCAAGGACAACTTTCAAAAAAACAATGAAAAAAAGGAAAAGAAGAAAAAGAACACTTGCATTATATTCTTATTGGGAGAAGTTTTTTGTTTTTTAAATATTCCATCTTCTCATTACCTTAATATTTTCTTCCTCTATTGTGTCTTTCTTCACACAATAATTCCCTTGTAAATATGTGTTTTCATTTCCTTCCATGTTTTATTTCAAAAAAATGTGCATTGATTTTTCTATGTTGGTACTTTAACCCTCTTCCTCTCTCTCTTGAAGATTATATTCCTACCATCCCATAGCCACAAAAAACCCCTTCAAAATATCTCTTGATTCTTGTTCACTTTGGATAGGGATTGTAAGCTGAGATCTCTTTTCAAACTCGAAGATTTTCACTTTTGGCTGTTGAAAGAGTGAACCTCCACAAATGAATTTTATCATCTTGAGAGGTGTGAGTTTTGAGTGTACACATTTCCCATTTCTAAATTTGAACATGAAAAAAATGAACTAGTTTTGGAAAATTGTTTCTGAAACAACTTGTGGTGGAATTCAAAATGGATGAGTGAAATAGTCTAAACCTCCCCTGATTGGAGAAAACAAAATTTTAATATCTGTTGGTGAGTAAAAATGATTTTGTCATGTTTTTTTATTTGTTGCACATGAGGACATGCACAAGACTAAGTTTTGGGGAGTTGATATTGTTAATATTTTCATGATTTATTATATTTCCCCTTTATTGATTTTATATGAAATGTGCATAATTTGTGTGAAATATTAATGTTTCAATATTAAGTTTAATTTTTGAGCATTTTTAGAAGTAGTCCAATTGAGTCAGTTTAATGTTTTAATAATAACTATCACTATACTGATCTAAATTATGTTGTTTTTGTTTTTAGGATTCTCCTTTTAATATACAACATTTCATTAGAAGGTACCATGGTCCAATTATTCCATTTGAAGGATCATATTGTCCTCACAAACAAGACCAAAGAATCTGTGAACAGACTGGACCAGCCATGAAAATTGATTTACTGGGCTCAATCCAGAATTCCAAAAACTGTAACTCTCCACCATAATTCGGGGGACACTACATGAAATCTTGGATAAAAATTTCAATGCCCAAATCCAAAAACAAGGGGCCCAACATATAATTTTAAGTCCGGACCACCATTCTGGATGAGAATTAAAATAAGTATAGTATGCATGACATATCTCATGATGTAAGAATCACATAGAGATGAAACATTTCAGTGTGAAAGAGGCGATATAGGTGGCAGACTTTGGTGAAGAAACCATTCGGATTTGAAGGTATCTCCTTATTAAAAAACCATTTCACATTATTTACTTTCAAAAGACTGGATTGAAATGGAAAATTTAACTTTTTTTAATCAACCAGCCATAACTTTTGATCCTTAAGTCCGAATGACTCCAAATATTGAGAGTAGTTCGTCAACATTATTCTATACAAATTTTATGAATGGGATATTTGAAGACTCGGATGTCTGGATATCCAAATTGGCGATGAAAGTGGAGGGACAGATTGGGAATGCAAACAGTCGACTCCTTGGGATATATATACTCTCCCCTTCTCTCCTTAAGAGGTGTTAGAATTTCAGAAGAGAGGATATCATATTGTCACGACCAAAGCCTTTCAGAAGGCTTGGGAGGACCTACCATACTTATGTTTTCACTTGAGAGACCTTTCCTCCTCTCTTTGTTTTCACTTACTTTCGTGTTCTTTGTTTTTGTAATCTTGTAATTCTCTTTCTTTGTAATTCTGTTTTAATGCAAGTTACTTCTTCAATATCTTTTATTATCATCCACCTTCTATAGTTTAATATTTATGTTCTTAAAATAGTTTAAATTCAGTTGAATCCCCTTCCCTTCTTTTGATTTCTCTTTCAATCGAAAATTTGTTTTTAATTATCATCATTGTTCGTGTGTGTGTGTTCGATGCACCACTCTCTTCTAATCCCTTTCTTTTTCTTCTATTCTAAATTTAGCATCGTAATTATTTTAACCAGAATATTAAACACCCAAATGGATGAGTGAATATTTCATTGGGGTGAGTCAAAATTTAGGAATGTTAAGTGATTGAGAGTATTTACTCGATGAGTATTCGTTAATTTAACAATGTGTATGTTGGACTTAATATGTCATTGATTAATTACATATTTTGTTTAGCATGTGGTTTCCATGGATTATTGGAACCATAAATACACTACCATAAACAAGTACTGATTGTGTTTAGAATCCTAGTGAAGTTAAGGCTTGGATTAAATCTTTAACACTTAGGAATTCTAATCGACGTCAACTTTTGAAGTGGGTGTTAATTTAAATGCAATATAAAGAAAAACTCAAAGATATCACAAGCTTACCTCCCTAATAATGAAATCACCCCAATATTTATCAATTTGTTAAATCAAACATCATCCATAATTTATTTCAGAAGCTCTGCAAACAAACCTCCCAATCAGAATACAATCAATTAAAAAAACGACTATTACAAAGTATCATCACCAAGGATTCGACCCGAGTGCTTCTATACACATTAGCAGAGCACCGGAACATTGACTGGTCGATAGGCGAAAATCGGACGTGCGTTTCATTATTTTTTGATTCCACAAGATCTATGATATGGAATACATTCTGATCCATACTTGGTTTAATGAGTGTTTGGATAAAAGAATATAGAAATCTAGCGACCAATTATGAATGTGTGAAGATACTAGTTTAAGGTACAGTGAACCAAAACTCTGTACCTTCTGTAGCAATACCTCAAAAGTAAATAAATAGTGGAAGTAACCTCTCCCAATTGAGATACAATTCCATGTATAATATCCCCAAATTTAAGAAACACATCTTACTAGTTTCTCCATGGGATAGGGTTTGGCACCTTTTGGGAGGATGATCCAGGAAATGAGGGTGAAATTGTAAATTTAAAATCACTCAGATATGACATCATGTTTCATTGCTACACACAGAATCAATCCTTTTTCTGATGACCCCTCCCTAAGTCAAACCCCAAAATGATGAGAAAAGTCAAGGATCCTTAGCTTATAATTCATGATTATTATTTTTGATATCACCTAGAATAGCGTTTTTATAAATAAGTGTACTAAAAAGGCATTGATAAATGTTAAAGTTTATTAGTGCTTGTTTTCGTACTAATAAAGGGAAATTTTATCAGCACTTTTTCCTAACACTGATAAAGGCCAATACTGTTAAAGGAATATATTGAAGTAGTGTCATGTGAATTTATAATTTTGTTCATAAAATTTTATTGTGTGATTGGGTCATTCTGATTATGGTTTATTTTAATTTTGATCTAATGGAATTTGCTAATATCTGTGTATTGTGTTTATAACTATGTATAAACTACCTCATTGCATATTGATGAATGAACCTTATTTATTTTTTACATTACTAATTGTAGGATATTCAAAAAATAATATGGATTTTTATTTGAATCCACTGACTAACGAATAAATTTTTTTGTGGAGTAGTAGTTTCAATACATATAATTGAGTTTGAAGAGAAAATTTCATAATGGAAGTTTCAATAATGTTGAAAATTTTTGACTTCCCAATATATTGAATATAATCTGATTAGAGTACACATGGGCCAAAATCAAGTCTGTAGTATATGAGTTATAAAAAATCATCTATTCATTTCAATGGAACACTACAATAAAGGTGCAGGGGTGGCGGGTTTTTTAGACTAGTGGTGGTTTAAACCACCGCCTATTAATATCACAATGGTTAATCAATCCATCGTGTATTGTATGGTCGTTAATCAATTATAATTGATGTAACTAATTTCATGGATATTTAGATATGTGTCATTTTTGGATTATTTAGAGGTGGATTATTTTTTATTTAGCGGTGTATTTTTTATAAAAAAAATATCCCAGAGAAATATATAAAAAATAAAAAGAACCATCGTGGATATGTTCAGCGGAAGTTTGTTTTGACCGCTGCTAAATTTTTTTTATTTAATATGTAGAATTGGTTTCTAAAAAGCACCGCTAAATCATATATTTTTTATATATTTAATAAAAATATATGAATATAAAAAAAGTGACATACACAAAAATTAAATAGGAATATATGATAAACCATCATACATTGGTCTTACATCCATACCAAATATACAAACATCTAGAGTCATCAAAACTCAATATTAGTCATCCCATACCACTATCAACTAATACATCTATCTACATCCACTGCATCCATTTTAGGACCAATATAATTCTACACCACGACTTCACTAAATATTTCTACCTCCACTACATCTCATCAACTGAAACAGATCAAATTATCTCACAACTATAACAAAAAAAGATAACTAAAATTAATACTAAACATAAAAAATCATAGTTATAATAGAATATTTGATAAAATATTAACAAACCATGGAAAATAAGAACAATAAAATCTACCTTCTGAATAACATCGTGAAATAGAATGATAAGCCTTCTTCTTACTGACAGAATCTTCAACATACAATGTAAACTAGAATATTTAAGAAATGAAATGTGAAAAATAAAAAATATAGAATATATTTAGAATTCTGTATGTGAAATTTATTTATTTTAAATCATATAAAATTAATTTTAAACTAAAAAAATAAAAAATAATTCAAAAAACATTAAAGACATAAACTAACAAATTTAAGATAAAATTTAACACTTCAAAATGAAAAGGGATAAAAATATATTCTAATTTATCTTTAAAGCAACGTGCAATGTTCTTGAAGTCTAATTAATAAATTTTTTAATGGTTTTGATATCACACAATGTACTACGATTAAAAAATAACATAATTGTGTTTTTCCAATAAATTTATTTCAATATGTAGTTGTTTTCTATGGTTTTGATCGTTCCACACACATTTTAGTGTTTTAAAACACTATAACTGTATTTATGGACATAATGAAAAACCACTCATTGGGAATGATGTTCCATTAATTAGTAAATTTCACAATTGAATATGTTGTCGTTGTCATCTGATTTATAGAAATTTGTTATCATTTTCCTCATTTTGACCCCCAAAAACATGTTTTTATAGTTTTTTATACCTTTTAAATGTAGACACTAAGTCATTCCAACCACACCACATTTTAGATTTATGTGTTGTCTTTGAATACACATAAAAAATTACATAGTAGTGATATTCTGAGGATTTTATGTCAATCTGTTTTGTGTTCTATGGGTTTGACCTTTCATGTATATTTTAGTGTTTTAAAACACTTAAAAAGTGTTTATGACCATAATGTGAAAACCATGTTTCTGAATGACATTCCTTTAGTTCAAACATTTGAAAATAAAATATATGGATATTTTCATATATTCTTAGGGAAATACAATGTCAACTTTATGGTTTTGACCCCCACGACACTTGTTTTGAATGGTTTGTTTATCTTTAAGAAGTGTTTACTGATCTATTATGGCCACAACACATGCCATATTGATGTTTTGTCTATGTTTCCATGTCCAAAACAACATATAGGTGGTTTTTAATGATTTTAAGTCAACATGTGGCCCTTTCATATGGTTTTGATCATTCCATTCAAATTTTAGTGTTTTTAAACACTAAAAATATGTTTATAGACATAATATGAAAACTTTAATCTAGAATTATATACCATTAGCTCATAAATTTATCAATTAAATATATGGTATTTTCCACATATTTCAGAGAAATATGATGTTATTTTCCTGGTTTTGACCCCCGACACTTGTTTTTAATGTTTTTTAAACATTTAAGAAGTGGTTACTAAGTTATTTCGACCACACCAAACATCGGATTGATATGTTATCTTCACATACACTTAAAATATAAATTATCAGTGGTTTTATAATGATTTTATGATAATATTTTCTCATTTTAGTAGTTTTAATTGTTCGATTCATGTTTTAATTTTTTGAAACACTAAAAACACATTTACGACCATAACGGGAAAACCATAATTTATAATGACATGATGTAGATTAATACATTTCACAATTAAATATAAGGTTTTCCCTCTAATTTTAAGGAAATAAAACATCATTTTACTATTATTTACCCCATATCACTAGTTTTTAATAGTTTTGGTACAATTAAGAAGTGGTTATTGAGTTATTCCGACGACACCACACATCCGATTAGTTTCTTAACTACAAATACACATAAAAAATAACCCATAAGAGGTTTTAAAATTATTTTACATTAATATGAGGTCATTTTATATGGTTTGTACCATTCCATATACGTTTTAGTGTTTTAAAACACTAAAACTGTGTTTAATACCATAGTGGGAAAACCGCAATATGAAATTGCATGATGTGGATTCCAACAATTAAAAATTAAATCTACTATTGTTGTAACATTATTTCAAGGAAATCCAATGTCTTTTTCTTGGGTTTTGACCCCCTCACACATGTTTCTAAAACCTTGATATCTATTAAAATTTCATATTGAGTCATTACAAGTATACTGCATATTGAATGAAAATGTTATTTGATTTTACATGTCATAAATAATTCAATGGTGTTCGACCCATGATTTCACATCAATATGCGATTTTTTTATATTAACTTTATCGTTAAAAGTTCATTTTAGTGTTTCAAAACACTAAAAACATATTTATGGGCATTAAAGGAAAACTGTAACTCATAATGACATGAATTCGATTCCTACATTTCATAAATCTATATGTTATTGTTGTCCTATTATAACCATTGTATTAATTAGGAATTTATTAAAAATTATAATTTATTAATTAATGTATTATTAATAATACTAATGATTTAACACACCTTTCCCTGTCTTTTATTGTTTTAAACCCTATCTATTCACACTGCCTGTCGTGCCCTGTCCAGTCACAAAAACCTCATTCTCATTCCACCACGCACGTGGAAAAAATTATCTTCTCAAAGGAACTGGGTGCTCATAGCATTTATAAGAGGTTCCCTACAAAAAAATCTGGTCTATGTGGTAGTTGTTTAACTACTGGCGGTGGTTTAAACCTCTAATACATTATGTAGTGGCTATTAATGAAACCACTGTGAATTTCATGGTCATCAATCATTTAACATCAATTTTTATAGTTGAGCGATAGTTTGTATATGTGTTGTTTTTTTGGTTACATAGGGGTGGTTTTTTATTTAGTTGGACTTTTTTTAATAAAAACAACAAAAATTTACATGGGGGAAGTTAATGGGAATGCGCAACACCTCAAAAGCACGATCCCATATAATCTACCTATAGATTCTGATAGTATCATCAGTAGGAAACCTGAACTCATCAAATGGAATGATAATCTTCAAATTCTTCCGGTCCCATACAACTGTTGTGTTCATATTAGTATCCCTTCTGTGCATGTCTTTATCTATTTGATAAATTCATCAGACAAATTATTATATATGATTTTTTTGAAAAATGAATTACATACCTGTAACAATAACTCGCCAATATCCCATAGACAGTGGGGTGATAAACTACTCCATCATGAGAGGAGAATCAGGCAGTGGGTTATGAACAATATCTAGGGAAATTACTGGATCTGTATAAATATTGGGTACAATAGAATGTCTTGGATCAGTAAAAGATGACTTTAGTGGCAACGTGCTCCGAAATGATAATTAAATAGGATCCGGATTTTTTTTGTTCACTACATTCCTACATTTCAAATGTATAAGTTATATTAAATGTATATAAAATGAAAAACTAATAATTTTTTACAAAAAAAAACTAGAATAATGAATATATGTAATAAATGCACATCAATGAGAATTTGTAAAATATTTTCATTAACAATTTATAGATTCAATCATCTTAATCTTCATTTTATTCATTCTTATAAACCTCTACTATGAATATTCCTTAATTTCCACAATATATTTCATGTTTTACTGTTTCAATATTATTTGGAAAAAATTATTCAATGTTTTGTGGTTGATGAGGTTCACTATCATGAATCACCAATTGATCTTCCATACCAATATAATATAATTCTCTCAACATTATGTGTATAATAACACTCTATCATTTATGTATTTCAACATCCACATAATAAACAATCTTCAATTGTGAAACCAAGATAAATGGATCATGTTCTGCACACTCACCATTATCCATCAAATGAGAGAAAGTGATAGATGAAAAATGTAATGAATGTTTCATTATAAATCTATCAATGTCAAACCATATCATTTGAATAAAACAACTCAAAATTAGATTTGATAGTTTAATTCAATTATATCATTCGTATTCCCATTGTATCCCACCTTTGAAAATGTAAATAAACAAATATTCTAAATTTTCAGTCATTATTCAAGATAAATTGTAGAAATATTGAAGCTATGAATATTGTTGGCGTTGAATCTCTTAGGCTGCCTTAGAGAACATTAAGCCAAAAACATCAAATAATTCAATATTTCAGCTCTATTTTCAACATTCATTATGTAGAAAAAATATATAGGATATTACTTTTATCATAGACACAATAAATGACCATATATAATATTAATGTGAGTATATACTTTCTTGATGGGATAACCATTTGACAAGCTCCTTTTTAATTACTTTTGATGACTGAAGCTCATTTCGAACTCAACCACTTAATATCCTCTTTTTATGCAGTCACAATTCTTTAATAAATGGATATGTAACAACACTATTGAGTAGCACTGTCACGACCCGACCTCGGGGCCCGTGCCGTGACTACCCCAAGCCCGCCTTCCATAGGCCAGGGGCTGGCGACTAGCACCAAGGCGTAAAATCCCAGTAAACAGGGAAGGCATTGCCTTTATAAGTAACAACCACACAGAGTCAGCAAGCGGAAAGTAAAGTGCAGAAGGTAAAGGGGGCCGGAAATACAAGCCCAACTGTAAAGTACAACTGAAAAGTAAAGTACAGCAACTGAAGAAAAGACGGCGGCCTCGTGTCGTCCACTGGCAATCCCACCTGAAGGGTGGGTACAGATAGCCTCCAGGCTCCTCGGGTCCCACGTCCGCTCCGAGCACGTCCCGCCCAGTGGTCCACCTCCAGGTACCGTCCTTCTCCACGCCCCAACCGTGATCAGCGCTGTCCGTCGTCTGCAACCAACACAACAAGGTGCGGGCATAGCCCGTGCAGGGGTGAGTACAAGCTACTCAGTAAGGACCCCGAGACCCCCGAAGGTCTCCCGAAATCCACAAAGGATATAGCACAAAAGAAAGATGCAATCACGAAGTAACATCTGACTCGACGTAGGTATATGCCCATACATATACCTAAGTCCCCACTTCTAGCTCTGCTCACGAGCTCAAGAACAACTCAATCCACATAGGAAAGCAAGACTCAAATCCACAAAGGAGAGTAAACAGTAAATCCACATAGGATAGTTCAACACAATCCACAAAGGAGAGTAAACAGTAAAATCCACATAGGATAGTTCAACACAATCCACAAAGGAGAGTAAACAGTAAAATCCACATAGGATAGTTCAACACAATCCACAAAGGAGAGTAACATACGATTCAGCTCAACCAGGATTTTCATTATCGAAACCGTAAAAGTTGAAGAGCCCCATCTCTGAAGTGTACAGTGGTCCTGTCACGACTCCGAGGTACTGCTCACTAACCTAAGACTGCTGAAGTACTCCTCCTGTCGAGTACCGCGGGTCTGCTGCCAACTACCGGGCGCTCCGTCCGCTGAGGGTCTGCTGCCAAATACCGGGCGCTCACCCAGATAGCCTACTGAGGTACTCCTCCTGTCGAGTACCGCGGGTTTTCCGCCAACTACCAGGCGCTCCGTCCGCCGTGGGTCTGCTGCCAACTACTGGGCGCTCCGTCCACTGGGCTAGTCGACTCACTCCAAGTCGAGTCGGTCAAGCAGTCGTCAGGTCTCAGTCATCTACACGGTCTCCGTACTCCGCACGCACGTCTCCACCGTCGCGGGTCTGTCGCTACAACCAAGCGCACACACTCCGTAGAGTATCGCGGGTCCGCCGCTACAACCAAGCGCTCCACCGCCAAGGGTCTGCTGCTGCATCCAAGCGCACCACCACTGTCAAGTACCACGGGTCCGCCGCTACACCCAAGCGCTCCACCGCTCAAGGTAAAAAAGAAGGTTCAGCTCACACAAGTTCGGTAGCACTCTTCCACGTAGGATCGCTGAGTACAGTAGTCGACGCAGTCCACTGAGGATCTCTGCACAGTCGTCGCCGCAGTCCACGAAGGATCTCTGCTCTGCCGTCGTCGCAGTCCACGGAGGATCTCTGCTCTATCGTCGTCGCAGTCCACGGAGGATCTCTGCTCTGCCGTCGTCGCAGTCCACGGAGGATCTCTGCTCTGCCGTCGTCGCAGTCCACGGAGGATCTCTGCTCTGTCGTCGAAGTCACAGCCAGCGCTAGGGTTCCCGCACAAAGCGAGCTCGTTCAGGAGGGTCCGCTCCACGAGCCGAGAGGCTGATACATCAACTGACACGTAGTCCGAAGTTGATGGATCCAAAAGTTCCGTATCGACAACAGGATCTCAACGCGACAGACGGCGCGTCAATCGGACGCCCGGTCTGAGAGTTATTGGCATTTCCGTCCCAGGGGCCCGGTTGGTTTTTAGGGAAAAACCAACCCGACCGTACTCCGCCTGTATCCGATCCTCGGGCGGAGTATGCCAAAAGTTCCGTCTCACTTAGAGGAAACTACCACAGCTGACGGTACGTCGATCGGACGTCCGTAGCTCAAGTTATGAGCGTTTCCGCTCCGAGGGCCCGGTTGGTTTCGTGTACGAACCAACCCGGCCGAACCCAAAGTCTTCCGAAACCTTGAGTATAATATACCGAAACGACCGTCTCGATCCAAGGATCGCGTAGCCGCTGACGGTTCGTCAATCGGAGGTCCCAGGCCCATGATATGGGCGAAAGACCGAAGAGGGCCCGAAACGGGGGTTCTGGGCCCGGGGCGACCCGGCCCGAACCCCCCTGGGGTCGGCCGAACCGGGTCGGCCCGAACCGGCTAGGCCGGGTCCGGTCCGGCCTGGGCGCAGCCCGGCCGACCGGACCGGCCGGCTCGGCTTCAGCCGAGCGGCCGAAGGAGGGCGCCGCGGGCTTGACCCGCGGCTCAAGCAAAACGCGGCCCCGCGGGGGGCCGCCTGTCACGCGGACGCGGCCGGGCCGCCGCGTCCCTCCCCGGTTCCGCGCGGCCGCGGAACCGGCCGCCGCCGCCGCGGCTTCAGCCGCGGCGGAACTTCTCCACGGCGGCGCGCCGGGCGCCGCCGCCGCCTTCCGCGGGCCGCCGGAGATGCTCTGGTGGCCCGATTCCTTTCCCGTCTGCGCCGTTGCTCCTCCCGGGGGCTGACCTTCACTGCGGGATCAACAGATCGCCCCTGCCGCGCGGTTCGTCGTCGTCCGCCAAATCCGCACAAAAGGGAAGACCGGCGGAGGGTTGTCGGGTCTTGTTCGTTAGACCCGCACCCTCCGCGTTAGTCATAATCAACGGGAGAAACAAGAAAGAAACCAATCAACAATTTTAAATAAATTAAAATTGTTTCGTGATCGGATTCTTTATTTCAAAAGAATAAACACGGGATTTTAAAAAAAAGAATTCCAACAACCCTTACTTCGCAGCTGTCGTTGCCGAACAAGGGATCGTCGCGGGATTGCTCGTCGCGGAAGAAGGGGGGATCGTCGCGTCGTCGCGGTATCCGGCGTCGCGTCGCCAAACTCCGGATCAAGAACAAACGGATTTAATTAATTTAAATCCGTTGTTATTGAAATTTAAAAAGGGAGAATTAACGATCCTATTCATACCTTAGTTGCCGAACGAGCATCGGCTACGGAAGAAGAGGCGTCGCCGAAGAACGTCGCGGGTAAAGCTCGTCGACGTCGCAGATCTCGGTGTGCGTCGTCGAATTTCGGTTGCCGGCGTTCTTCGCGTTCTTCGCGTTCTTCGCGTTCTTCGCGTTCTTCGCGTTCTTCGCGGGGAGATGAAGAAACAAGATCCTCTCAAATCCTTTCAAAGGATTTTTAGGTTGGTCTTATTTTATAAACATGCCAACACACGAAACCGGTTAAGAAACGATCCATCAATTCGAAAGAAACAACCCATTTAATTCACGAAAGAAACAGCCCATTTAATTCACGAAATAAACCGCCCAATTAAATGGTCTGTTAAGAATTAAAGAAAACGCGTCGGTTGACTTTTCAGTTACTTTGACGGGTTTTCGCGGGTGCGTTACTTAGCGAAAGAAACGGCGGGGCTCGTGTGGGCCCCACCTCACAAATATCCTACCAAGGGGGTAGGATATTTCCGGATAGCATCCTATCCAGTTCAACTCAGTTCAAGCCGTCTTTAAGTGGCTTCAAGTGGCTTCCAAGCAGCTTAAGTGAAATAAAATAAAGTTGCCGCACAAACTTTATTTTATTTCTGACTTAAAGCCGCAAAATTTAAAAACCACGTCTGAGCAAACGCAACTCCGGAAGAGGCGTTTCTAAGCAAAAACCGGCGCTACGATTTCATCGGTGCCCTCAGAATTCGATTCCGGGCACCGGTTCAAAAGATAGAAAAACCCGCTCGTCCGTTCACTGAACGTACCCGAGCCAAACTTCGGAAATTGATTCCGGGCACACCGGGCCTCGGAATCAGGTGCCGTCTGAAGCTGCGCTCTTGTAAAATTCCAAAGAAAATTAAGAAAAAAAAAATTTCCTTGAAATTTGCGGGTCTTTAAATTACTCCCACCTCAGGGCTTTACGTCCCCGTAAAGATACATCAAAAACTAGGGGAACAAATGGGGGTACTGAGCACGCATCTGAGCCTCCCGCTCCCAAGTGCTCTCCTGGAGGTTCCCGTGCTGCCATCTGACGCGCACAAGAGGAATCGACCGCCCACGTAGGACCCGCTCCTGTCGATCCTCGATCTCCACTGGGACCTCCGCAAAAGTCTCCCCATCGTCCACGTCCAGCTCCCCAAAGTCGATGATGTGCGCCGGGTCGTGCACATATCTCCTCAGCTGAGACACGTGGAAGACGTCGTGCACCCGGTGCAACTGAGGTGGTAGAGCCAGGCGATAAGCCACCTCTCCTATCCTGCTGAGGACCTGGAAAGGCCCGATGAAGCGTGGAGACAACTTGCCGCCTCGGCCAAATCTCCGTAGACCACGTCGAGGTGAGACACGCAAAAAGACGTGGTCGCCATCCTTGAACTCCAGTGGCCTCCGTCTCCTGTCAGCATATGGTTTCTGTCGGCTCTAAGCTGTACTCATCCGCTCCTGGATGACCTGGACCTTCTTTGTCGTGGCCTGGACCATCACAGGTCCCACAAGAGCTGCAAGATTTCTTCTTTGCCGAAAAGAGAAATCTGGTCTCATCCCCTGGATGAACCACATTCTTTGCCTAAAACAGTCAATCCTAACATGGATGATACTAATCCATACCAAGGATGACGTCGTAAGGCCTCGACGCTACTACTAAGAGATTCAACTGTTACTCTCGCCTCCAAGGGTTGAGTCACACTGTCGGCATCAGTGTGTGGTAACTGGGTCTCCTCCAGTAGATGTCTCACAAGTGAGGGTCAAGTCAACAGCCAAAACTGGAATCTCCTAGTAACATCACGAAAGAGGACAGGAACGAAAATATCACAAAGGTATGCATCTTTTATTATTGCAGCTCATATTACAAGACGCTACACAAAAGCAACAAGGAACCAGATGTACAAAGGATGTATCCATTAGTTCTGCTCATGTCCATCAGCTCCCAGGGCTCCATGATCGAAGGCCTCGACTGCCTGAAGCTGAGCTCTCCCCTGCGGTCGGGGTGGACCTCCTGGTGGTGGTGGTGGTAGAACCTCAAAGCGTCGTCCACCACCTGCTGCTCGGCCAGCTCCTCTACCTCGTCCGTCTCCTCCCTGCAGACCGCCACGGTCGAACCTCTGCCTCTGCCTAGGTGGTTCCTCAACCGTCTGCTGCTCCCCCGCATGGCGGGTCGGGCAGTCACGAGCCATGTGACCAATTCCGCCACAGGAGTAGCACTGCCCACTCTCGGCACGCCTGGCTCTGACTCCACCCCGGCTTCCCCGCACAACTGAGCCTGAGTCGTGCAGTCGGCCACTGGTAGGTCTGGTCTACCTGGAACCCTGAGTCATCTGTCGGCTACCTGCTACCGAAGACTCCGCTACGTGCCGCCCTGCGGTGGGTCTCTGTGCTGGTGTAGACTCAGAAAGGAAGCTCTCGATCAGAAGGGCCCGCTCTAGTACTCCTGTCTGAGTCGGTATGCTGAGGGAGATCAGCGATGCCCTGATCTCGTGTCTCAAACCCTGCTCGAAGGTCCGGGCCCGGAAGAAGGGGTCTCGTACCATGTCTGTCGAGTACCGAGAAAGGTCGGTGAACCTTGCCGCGTACTGAGCGACCGTCATGCTGCCCTGCCGCAACTGTAGAAGCTCCTGGATACGCACCGTACGAAGGGTGGCTGGGACGAACTCCGAGCGGAAGAGGCTCTCAAAGTCCGTCCAAAGAAGAGATGCCTCATCGTGCACCTGGAGCATCAAGCTCCACCATCGTCCTGCCGCCGCCTGCAGGAGGCTCGCCGCGAGAATCACCATGAGATCCGCTGGTGTCCTCACTAGCCTAAAGATCCGTACCACCGCCTCTAGCCAGTCCTCGGCGGCCTGGGGGTCCGCCTCACCGCGAAACCTGGGCGGTCGCTGGCTCTGAAACTCATGCAGTGCCCTGAGGCGACGTGCATCGTCAGCGTCTGGTACTGGCAGCATCGGTGGCTCGGCGGGTAAAGCTACCGCCGGTGCCACTGCTGGCAAAGGGCCCTGCACCGAGGCCTCGTCGCTCGGTGGGCTGCCGTCGCGCCCTACACTCGGAACCCTAGCTGGCTGTCGTCGCGGGGCCATCCTGAAAAGGAGAACAAGAGCACCACAGTCAGAACAGTACACCTGGTGAGCTGGCACAAGTAATCACAAAGAAGACTTGAAACACACACGCGATCAATGTTTTCATGCATTAAGTCAGAAATCAGGAGTCAGGGTCGTGGTGTACGGATACGTCGGCCGCCGCACCAACACTGGGCTCCCTGAACTGATAACCACACTCAATACACTAAACACTATTGCTTCATATAGAAAGAAAAGACGATCAGAGTCTGCGGTAGAACCGACCACCTCTGATACCAATTTGTCACGACCCGACCTCGGGGCCCGTGCCGTGACTACCCCAAGCCCGCCTTCCATAGGCCAGGGGCTGGCGACTAGCACCAAGGCGTAAAATCCCAGTAAACAGGGAAGGCATTGCCTTTATAAGTAACAACCACACAGAGTCAGCAAGCGGAAAGTAAAGTGCAGAAGGTAAAGGGGGCCGGAAATACAAGCCCAACTGTAAAGTACAACTGAAAAGTAAAGTACAGCAACTGAAGAAAAGACGGCGGCCTCGTGTCGTCCACTGGCAATCCCACCTGAAGGGTGGGTACAGATAGCCTCCAGGCTCCTCGGGTCCCACGTCCGCTCCGAGCACGTCCCGCCCAGTGGTCCATCTCCAGGTACCGTCCTGCTCCACGCCCCAACCGTGATCAGCGCTGTCCGTCGTCTGCAACCAACACAACAAGGTGCGGGCATAGCCCGTGCAGGGGTGAGTACAAGCTACTCAGTAAGGACCCCGAGACCCCCGAAGGTCTCCCGAAATCCACAAAGGATATAGCACAAAAGAAATATGCAATCACGAAGTAACATCTGACTCGACTTAGGTATATGCCCATACATATACCTAAGTCCCCACTTCTAGCTCTGCTCACGAGCTCAAGAACAACTCAATCCACATAGGAAAGCAAGACTCAAATCCACAAAGGAGAGTAAACAGTAAATCCACATAGGATAGTTCAACACAATCCACAAAGGAGAGTAAACAGTAAAATCCACATAGGATAGTTCAACACAATCCACAAAGGAGAGTAAACAGTAAAATCCACATAGGATAGTTCAACACAATCCACAAAGGAGAGTAACATACGATTCAGCTCAACCAGGATTTTCATTATCGAAACCGTAAAAGTTGAAGAGCCCCATCTCTGAAGTGTACAGTGGTCCTGTCACGACTCCGAGGTACTGCTCACTAACCTAAGACTGCTGAAGTACTCCTCCTGTCGAGTACCGCGGGTCTGCTGCCAACTACCGGGCGCTCCGTCCGCTGAGGGTCTGCTGCCAAATACCGGGCGCTCACCCAGATAGCCTACTGAGGTACTCCTCCTGTCGAGTACCGCGGGTTTGCCGCCAACTACCAGGCGCTCCGTCCGCCGTGGGTCTGCTGCCAACTACTGGGCGCTCCGTCCACTGGGCTAGTCGACTCACTCCAAGTCGAGTCGGTCAAGCAGTCGTCAGGTCTCAGTCATCTACACGGTCTCCGTACTCCGCACGCACGTCTCCACCGTCGCGGGTCTGTCGCTACAACCAAGCGCACACACTCCGTAGAGTATCGCGGGTCCGCCGCTACAACCAAGCGCTCCACCGCCAAGGGTCTGCTGCTGCATCCAAGCGCACCACCACTGTCAAGTACCACGGGTCCGCCGCTACACCCAAGCGCTCCACCGCTCAAGGTAAAAAAGAAGGTTCAACTCACACAAGTTCGGTAGCACTCTTCCACGTAGGATCGCTGAGTACAGTAGTCGACGCAGTCCACTGAGGATCTCTGCACAGTCGTCGCCGCAGTCCACGAAGGATCTCTGCTCTGCCGTCGTCGCAGTCCACGGAGGATCTCTGCTCTATCGTCGTCGCAGTCCACGGAGGATCTCTGCTCTGCCGTCGTCGCAGTCCACGGAGGATCTCTGCTCTGCCGTCGTCGCAGTCCACGGAGGATCTCTGCTCTGTCGTCGAAGTCACAGCCAGCGCTAGGGTTCCCGCACAAAGCGAGCTCGTTCAGGAGGGTCCGCTCCACGAGCCGAGAGGCTGATACATCAACTGACACGTAGTCCGAAGTTGATGTATCCAAAAGTTCCGTATCGACAACAGGATCTCAACGCGACAGACGGCGCGTCAATCGGACGCCCGGTCTGAGAGTTATTGGCATTTCCGTCCCAGGGGCCCGGTTGGTTTTTAGGGAAAAACCAACCCGACCGTACTCCGCCTGTATCCGATCCTCGGGCGGAGTATGCCAAAAGTTCCGTCTCACTTAGAGGAAACTACCACAGCTGACGGTACGTCGATCGGACGTCCGTAGCTCAAGTTATGAGCGTTTCCGCTCCGAGGGCCCGGTTGGTTTCGTGTACGAACCAACCCGGCCGAACCCAAAGTCTTCCGAAACCTTGAGTATAATATAACGAAACGACCGTCTCGATCCAAGGATCGCGTAGCCGCTGACGGTTCGTCAATCGGAGGTCCCAGGCCCAAGATATGGGCGAAAGACCGAAGAGGGCCCGAAACGGGGGTTCTGGGCCCGGGGCGACCCGGCCCGAACCCCCCTGGGGTCGGCCGAACCGGGTCGGCCCGAACCGGGTCGGCCCGAACCGGCTAGGCCGGGTCCGGTCCGGCCTGGGCGCGGCCCGGCCGACCGGACCGGCCGGCTCGGCTTCAGCCGAGCGGCCGAAGGAGGGCGCCGCGGGCTTGACCCGCGGCTCAAGCAAAACGCGGCCCCGCGGGGGGCCGCCTGTCACGCGGACGCGGCCGGGCCGCCGCGTCCCTCCCCGGTTCCGCGCGGCCGCGGAACCGGCCGCCGCCGCCGCGGCTTCAGCCGCGGCGGAACTTCTCCACGGCGGCGCGCCGGGCGCCGCCGCCGCCTTCCGCGGGCCGCCGGAGATGCTCCGGTGGCCCGATTCCTTTCCCGTCTGCGCCGTTGCTCCTCCCGGGGGCTGACCTTCACTGCGGGATCAACAGATCGCCCCTGCCGCGCGGTTCGTCGTCGTCCGCCAAATCTGCACAAAAGGGAAGACCGGCGGAGGGTTGTCGGGTCTTGTTCGTTAGACCCGCACCCTCCGCGTTAGTCATAATCAACGGGAGAAACAAGAAAGAAACCAATCAAAAATTTTAAATAAATTAAAATTGTTTCGTGATCGGATTCTTTATTTCAAAAGAATAAACACGGGATTTTAAAAAAAAGAATTCCAACAACCCTTACTTCGCAGCTGTCGTTGCCGAACAAGGGATCGTCGCGGGATTGCTCGTCGCGGAAGAAGGGGGGATCGTCGCGTCGTCGCGGTATCCGGCGTCGCGTCGCCAAACTCCGGATCAAGAACAAACGGATTTAATTAATTTAAATCCGTTGTTATTGAAATTTAAAAAGGGAGAATTAACGATCTGATTCATACCTTAGTTGCCGAACGAGCATCGGCTACGGAAGAAGAGGCGTCGCCGAAGAACGTCGCGGGTAAAGCTCGTCGACGTCGCAGATCTCGGTGTGCGTCGTCGAATTTCGGTTGCCGGCGTTCTTCGCGTTCTTCGCGTTCTTCGCGTTCTTCGCGTTCTTCGCGGGGAGATGAAGAAACAAGATCCTCTCAAATCCTTTCAAAGGATTTTTAGGTTGGTCTTATTTTATAAACATGCCAACACACGAAACCGGTTAAGAAACGATCCATCAATTCGAAAGAAACAACCCATTTAATTCACGAAAGAAACAGCCCATTTAATTCACGAAATAAACCGCCCAATTAAATGGTCTGTTAAGAATTAAAGAAAACGCGTCGGTTGACTTTTCAGTTACTTTAACGGGTTTTCGCGGGTGCGTTACTTAGGGAAAGAAACGGCGGGCCTCGTGCGGGCCCCACCTCACAAATATCCTACCAAGGGGGTAGGATATTTCCGGATAGCATCCTATCCAGTTCAACTCAGTTCAAGCCGTCTTTAAGTGGCTTCAAGTGGCTTCCAAGCAGCTTAAGTGAAATAAAATAAAGTTGTCGCACAAACTTTATTTTATTTCTGACTTAAAGCCGCAAAATTTAAAAACCACGTCTGAGCAAACGCAACTCCGGAAGAGGCGTTTCTAAGCAAAAACCGGCGCTACGATTTCATCGGTGCCCTCAGAATTCGATTCCGGGCACCGGTTCAAAAGATAGAAAAACCCGCTCGTCCGTTCACTGAACGTACCCGAGCCAAACTTCGGAAATTGATTCCGGGCACACCGGGCCTCGGAATCAGGTGCCGTCTGAAGCTGCGCTCTTGTAAAATTCCAAAGAAAATTAAGAAAAAAAAAATTTCCTTGAAATTTTCGGGTCTTTACAAGCACATATCTATTTAATTATATTAACTCCAATTTAGTCAGTGTAAAATTTTACCCCATTCCAATTGTTTGTCCTATATTGGGAAATAATGATGACTGATTTTTAGAATGAGAATCGGTGGAGATGTCATCATCACATCCAACACGATTGAATCTACTCTCAATCCCAACAAAATACCTTGAATAGAAGTTCAATAACACTTTTGCTATGTGACCTTCAACAATAGAGTCTTGTGGTTGATATTTATTCCCCACAAATGATTCCAAATGACCAAAGTACCTAATGGAAAAAAATAAGAGACATATTAAATAAATTTATGCAATGATCTGATAAAATTGAATTCACCAATTAAAATAAAAACATACCAAATTACCTCTATATTAGATATATCCATCGATAGTGTACTGGTCTACCATGTTTAGCTTCTTCAACCAAACATATAGTCAAATGGATCATAATTGTGAATAATAAAGGGGGAAATAACATCTATAAATGACATAGTGTCAAAAAACTTCTATCTTGAATAAGATCAAGCTCATTTAGATTTATAATTTTTTCACAAAGATCTCTGAAAAAGGTACAAAACACATCTAGAACCCCAATTTCATTTTCATGTTTATTATTAGGAAACGTTAATGGAAACAACATCACCCAAAAAATATTTTTGTCACGACTTTTCAATCATTGTAAGTTTTCAAGTTCTGTGTCAACACACCTTGATATGTTACAGGAATATTCATATCACACTTTTATATTAATTAATGTTTGAAGGAATATGTATTTCTCAGGATTTTTTCATTGTTAAAATATAAAAATGTTACTTTTCATTCTCAATTCCCATAAATCATGCTTTATATTCATTAAATACAAATTCTTATGGGAATTAAGGTGATCCTTCGATTTACCCTGCTCATTAAGCACTGTCAAAATCATATTGTCAGGAACATTCTTCTCAATATGATTTACTTCAAGATTATGAAATATAAAATTAAATTCATAATAAATATTTATGAAAAAAAATACATTTTTCATCCATTGTTGTGTTCTAGATTCTTTGGATACTATACCCTGTAACCTTTTCTCCTTCCTTAAATTGAAGAGACTTTCCATATTCTTCAGTGACATTCATTAATTTTCCCATGATTACTGAATGATGTAACACCTTTTCTGATTTTTCTCATCTCATTATCTCCATTTAATATTGTATTGTTAGACATGAATTTTTGAGAATCATCAATAAATCGATGATGAAACATAATCCACCATTTTATACTATGAGGTATTCATTGAGGTTCAAAATCAAAATTAAAAATTGGATAGGCCAAACTAGTGGGAGTATTCCCATAAGATTAATTTCATAATCAATGAAATTATCTAATTTTTCATATTAAGGCAACATGCATTTTGAATAGTTGTCTCATGGAATCATCATATGATTCCATGCCATCATCCCATAATTAGCGCAATACTTTGTATAGAGGTTGAAAGTATACATCGATGTAATCTACAGGAGTTGATTTCAAGGAATAATTATCAAAATAATGAAAGAAATCATCTTCATATACATCCATTGAGGTTGATTATAGGGGATCCAAACTACTGCCCAAATGATATAATTAGTACTTAAAGTATCGTAAGGGTTAAAACCATCTGAAGCCGATCCAAAAAACATACATTTCTAAGATTAAATGAAAAATATGGATATAGAAAATCAAACAGATTCCACAATGTTGAATATTTTTGAGGTCTCGTCACACTATCTTAACTATCCTAAGTATTCCACATCATGTCGTATGCATTCATAGATGATATGTGTAATCTTTGAAAATGGGGTTTTTGACTAATTCAACACAATGTATTCTCAGGAGTTTTCTTCTTCTATTTCATCCTGGGGTTGTATTGATTTATACTCTGATTATTTTTCATTGACATTCATCTTCTTGTATTACATGTTTTTCATTCTTATTTATTAGAGTATTCCCCCTAGTAAAGTATGAAATCATTTGGGCATGCATGTGTCTTTTCATAATCAAGTCCATTATTGTTGATGACTTTATTCATCACATAAAGTGAAAATGGATCATAGATTTACTAAATATATCACGAAGCTACTCTAAAATCATGGACATTAATTTGTCTGTAATTCCAAAAAGACATTTGATATTGTACAACATCAGTAAAATAGGCAACGTTTAATACATGGTGTAACATTAATACAGTTCTTGTGGATTTTCGTAAACTAATTCCGAAAAATAAAATTTTACACTAAAGCTCTATGTAATATTAACCTATATAGGCTCAACCTAAGGTTTTATAAATCTATTAAAATATTAGACACTATATTCTGAAAAATAAAAATCATTATCTAATAAATTTTGATGTGAATTCTAATCTGGTGGTTCACATTGTGTTTATTTGAAAACATTTTTATTGTTTTTACTTCACATAACATTTTATTCACCATTCTAAATACAGTAGAAATATCATGCTTGAAACTGTATCAATATTAAATACTCATACACTTTTTTTCTATTCAACCAATAGTTTAATTTACAATCAGGGCACATACGTTTTATTAAACTATCCATTCATTGGTTTGAAATTGCATAATCTAAAAATTGTTCCAATACCTTGGCATACCAATGTGTGTTTTGAGGTAAATTATTCTGACTTTTATCCCTAGGTATTTTATTTTATTCTCCCTATACATTCAAATATAATGTTATAAATGTTTAATCAAATAGGTACAATGCAAATTAAAGAAGGATCTGTACAAGTTATAATAAGACTCATGAGCATGGTATTTGAAGTTAGATACATGCTTGAAACAATTAATATTTAATGGTTGAACTGTGGAAAATAACTTATAAATTTTAGATGATGTTTCAATTTATTTTATTTTAAATATATATGATTTTATTTTTATGGGATAAAAAGAAAATGGTGTACTCAACCCTAGTGTTTTAACAAGGGAGGGTTCATTCCATTTAAAAATTGCCACATTGATCCATGTTCGAACAATTTCCCATGGTATAATAAAGACAAAGAGAAACCCTTTCAGAATATGAATAAAAATCATAATTTATTTGGATATCACACACTATTGGATGGCTAAAACAAACAAACACAAAAGTTTTAGGTCTTTATATGTTCTTAAACATCATTATAATATTTATGGTCAATTTATATGTGAACCTAAATTCCTGAAAAAACTAGTCATTTCTTCCCATAAACTAAAGTAGAGGCCACACATAAATTTCCACAGAACAATATTGTTAAAAAATAAACATTTAAACTCTCCCTATCTCTATAAGCCCTTTCAAAAACATCCTCTTATGTTTCATTTTGAACCATAATCTATATAAAAACCCCTATGGGTAATAAACATTCTATATCATTTCAATTTCCAAAATATATCAAGGAAAATGATATATGGTTAATGTTTATGACTATTTATGAAATTATTCAACCTTAAAGTTGAATACACTTTTATAAACCAATTAATAAAATTTACTTTGAAAACACCAATACTCAATCATCATAAAGCCACTATATTCAAGTTATCCCAAAACTGGATCTTAAAAATCAATGCACACTATTAGTATTATTGTGTTTCAATTAAAAATTATTTTAAGGACCAAATCAACATTTAATGTCTTGAAGTCATATAATAAAATACATTATACTATCTTATAAAATGATAGTCGTACATTGTAGTTCAAATTTAAATTTTAAATACATTATTTTACATAAAAATCCTTTTCATTAAATGGAAAAAAGTAAAACATGGTTTCAATTTAAAATAGATTTATATACACATATAATAATTTCATTAAGAATCTAAAACCCTACATAAAGAAGGAAGAAATTAGTGTTTATTAATTTTTAGATCCCTGTAATAGAGAAAAAAAATCTCTGATCTACCACTTTCACAAAGTGGGATTCAAAATCACTACAACAGGGCCAAATAATCCTTTAGAGTCTAGGAAGAGGGGAATAGAGCCTTTGAGAGGGAGTTTGAGGGGGTGGGGGGGGGTGGGTTCACTTCACCACTGGGAAGTGGGGGTGGCGGGGGAGTCATGGGGGTCATGGTCACTATAGAGGATAGTGGAGGGAGGTGGGGGGGGAGGGGTTATGGGGTTAGGGTTGAGCTTGAGATGGGAGAGGAACAGGTTGGGGGTAGTGGTCGAGGTTTCATAGAGGCAGTTGGATAGGGGGAGAAAATAAGTTTTTTTTTGAAATATTTCAATACAGTTTAATAGAAAAAGATGTGAATTGTTAAAAAAAATATAGTAGTTGTTTTACTAAACTGTCAATATTTTATTATTTTTTAATAATGAATTTATTTAATGGAGGTTAATTGATCAGTTTATAATAAACCTCCACTAACAATCATTTTTTTTGGTGGAATAACCTTGTTGTTCTAATATCATCACCAATTTCTTCCAAAATTAAATCCTTTCCACAAAAGAGAAATAATTTTAGAAATGGTATAATTGAAAGAGATAGAACTCCATCAACGATATTAGGTATTGATTTAAAATCTATTGTATCTTCATTACCACCTGTTACCTTTGGATATACTATAATCTAACAAAAAAATATATGGATTTGGGAAAGATCATTATTGGATAAAATATAGTGTTTTTTAGGATCTTCTATATTAGTCTAATTTATTCGGTTGTCAAATTCTCGATGTCACAAATATTTTGAATTTATTCATAACATATTTTATATAGTTTTGGACAAACCCATTAATACAAAATATAAATCTAAGGCATTATAAGATCAATCAATGATTTATAAGAATCCAAAAATTAAGTTATTTAAAAATGACAAATCATAGAAGTTAATGAAGAAAAAATATTCTTATAAACTTTCTCAATAAAATTACTAAATATACTGTCATTGGATTGTGGTTTTGAGGTTACCAGATGATTATGTTTTCAATTTGGATTGATGTGTCTAAAATAGTTATATTAGTAGTTTAAAAGTATAGGATATACTTGTTATAGTAAAAACATTACCTCCAATTACCGTTATGGGATTTTTAAATTATTCAATTTGGGTTGTGATAATAGAAATAAAATATTTTTTCCAAGAAATATATTTAGAAATAGAAGACTATGATGCACTAAATAGTCTACAAGAAGATTCTTTTTTAATTTGTTTTAAATTAGATAAGAACCAAGGTATTTCATTGATGTAATGGAATAGATAATATTAAATGTATCTTATAAATAATGATGTGGAGAATCAGAACAATTCTGATGGATGTAACCATATAATAGATGCATGAAAAAAATAAGAAAATGATATGTAACAAAGCATCAGTTGAAGGGTAAGTTGAATTACCATATTTTCAAGAGGAATTGTTTTATGCTCTTGTTATTTTAAACCAAAATATCATTCAAAACATAATCTAATGATTCATAATGAGGAAAATGATCATTATGTAATTTTTTTGTTTAAATTAACCTAAAATTGTATTTGGAGGAGTTCTTGTATAATAGTCGTCAGATGATGAATGACATAAAGATCATATATATGTTTTACTCAATTGTTATGAAATGATACGATTTGTACAATGCGTTATAATTCTCCAAATTATTAATAAATTTATAAAATTGAATTAATATTGAATCATTTAAAGATTATATAATAATCATATTATACAAATTTCACAAATATTACACCAGTTTCCCGTTATGAATGCTTACAATGTAATTTTTCTTACTGGTTTCAATGGCTTGTAAAGTAAATTATTTATGGTTGAAAATATGAAATAAATTTATTATTTTTCATATTTCTAATTATTTTTCAATTTTTTATGTATCAAAACATGCATATAAAATTGATTGTAGATTATGTGAATTCAAAAACCCACAAAAAAATTTATTAAATATTATAATGCATATGTGTTTAATATATTTATATTTCATACACATTCATATAATTAATAGAAATTAATTAATAGTGGTGTTTTGTTAAAATAATCTCATTATGGGGAAAGTGAATTTGACTTTTAAATAATTATACATGAAATAATATAGTTGTGTTACCTAGGACCAAATTATGTAGCAATGTATAAATTCCATTGATTTGATACAGATAGTGCCTTGTGCAACCAACCATTCAATAGAACCATTGAAATTATGTATAAAATTATTCATGTAGTGAATTAACCATTTATGTTTGGTCATAAAGAAAATAAAATATATTATTCAGATTATTATGTTGCATAAATATATTTAATTAACTAGTAGAGCAAAATAAATTGTTATAATTAAGAAAAATTAACAATCAGCACGAATAATTAGTAATAATTTAAAAAAATTGTAAATAATTACCTCATGGTAGATTCCCCAATAGAGGAGAGGGTAGAAATCAAATAATTAGATAGGATATCTATGTTAGAAAAACTAATATAAAAATAGAATAATGCTTTTATGTTTGGTTTTGATATTGTGGAAACCCATTCTAGAGTGACGCTCGCTTCTTGATTTCGATTCACGCATGCAGTCGTATGTTTAGTTGTGTATTTTATTTATTTTTCATAAATTTGTTTATGTAATAATTTTTTGATTAATTATTCTTATGTCTCGTAGTTGTTCACATATAGATTTTGGACATTGGGGAACTATTATATGCAACTATCATTCCAATCCATCAGTGACATATGATTGGATTTCCAATGATGTTCATTAGTGTATATTTGATCAATAGATGGTACACAAATAAATAATATTTTTTTTAAATATTTTTAATAATTAAAATTCTATTATTAATTATTTGTAGGGTTTGTGGTATCCCATCAATGATATCATGAGAGATACCATATGCGAGTCATGTGATATTTTTATGTGTGCGCATTGTTTTCTGTTGTTGCATAATAAGAGAAAGAGATCCATGGAGAAAGCTGTTGTGGATTTTTGTGGATAGTCTTATTATAGCCATAAAATTGATCAGTTATAATATCATATTTGGGAAGTATTGGTCTCCTACCTGATAGAAGATTGTTTATTGGGGAGATCATCAATAGGCCGATAGAAATGAGGGATACCAAAGGTAGCACATAGAGCTGGTTTTCATACATTTAGTATTCATTAACATCATATATAAAAAATTTATTTAATAATGTATATATACTTTAAATGTAAAACTTATATTTAATTTTTGTATATTTAGTTGAGAATACAATTATTATAGAGTTAATGTTTTTAAAAAATATTTAAATCGGTCCCATCAAAAGATAGATTAAAAGAGACCGGCATTGTCAGATTTTGCTCTGTATAATTTTTAGGAATACTAAAATTTAGTAGAATTAGTATTTTAACTAATATAATTAAAAATTTCATTTGAATGAGTGATTGCGCCCAACATTTCCTTACAAGTATGCTGTCATTGTAGTACAGGTAGGGGTTGAATCCACAGGGACCGAAGAAGAAACCTTGAGACACATTGATTAGATACGGGATTCGCTATGAAGTAGCCAACTATGGTGTTGATTGATTTGAAGAAATATTGATTAAATTTCAAGAACAAAACGAATAAAATTTCTTGAATTAAAACAACTAATTAAGGTGAGTTGATCCTAGGTTGTATCTTGGGCTTGATTGGATGTATTTTGTTTCATTTGATTTTCTGTTCATCGGTTCAAGAGGTATCCATTAAATGAAATAATCCCTCAATATAATTCTCCAATTTAATACATACACAATTTCAAGGCTAATCAGAAAATCACTTAGTGGATGAATTAAATGATCACTCCAAGGAATTGGATCATTCTAGCACTCAAAATGTGTCATCGTTAAAGTCGGTGAAGACAAAGAAGAAGATAAGTCAAAGAAAGGAACTATTAAAATGATGAACATATTTAAGAATTTAAGAAAATAAAATAAAATTCAATCCTCCCCATGCGACTCCCTAGGATTAACCCATAAAATGTTAGCCCTCCATTGATGCTATCATATCAACAGAAGCGGGTAGTCGACTTAAAGAAGCGGGATTGAAGAAGAAAAACATTAATCAAAATGAACACTCCACTATTGTGTGATTGAATTCACGAGTATTGGAGTGAGTAAATTCACACCTGGATTCAATGGTATCAACATGTGAAGGAAAGGAAAAGAAAATTTAAAGAAGAATAAATTTTATTAAAATACTAAACGTGAATGAAAAACGTACATTAGAGAAATTGATGATGCCATTACAAAACGAATGCGGGAAATTACAATTGAAATATAAACATGGATACAAAGAACAATGTTAGATGATAATTATTTCACCAACAGATCCTTATATATGCATATTAGGAGCCTTAGAGACAGCCCACCATAATAAATTCCATCCCCAATAATTTAGAGAGTCACAAGGAAGGTGAGAAAATTAATGGATTTTGACGTTTCGAAGTTGACCTGGAAATTTCATCCAGATTCGTCCACCATTTTGACGTGTGAATTTGGAATTGAATGAGGCCGAATCATCAATAGTCATAGAATAAATATATCATATACCATGTGTCTTCTAGATGCCCTAAAAATTTAAGGTGATTTGGTTTAGCCGTTTCGTAGTTATGTTCACAATGGTGGGCTGTTTTTATGAGCATTCTGCTATGGCCGACCATTTTATTTCTAAATTTCATCACCTTGTATCTCATTGAAATCTTCTGAATTACCTCTGACCACAGTTGAAAAAAATTATCCTTATATTTTTCTCTTTCCATTGTAAAAATTTGAGCTTCATTAGTCTTGAAATGTGGGCCCCACATTTGATTGATGGGCCTTAGGCCCATTATGATTTCTCCAGCAACTTTCAGTATTCAGGCGCAAAATTATCCATCTTCCCTTGGGATTCATCCATCGGACTTAAAAGATAAAATGTTTCAAAAATGTTATAAATAATATCCCAAAATATCAACTTCATAAAATGAATATAATGCTGTCCACAAATAAATGAATGATTTGTCCAAAATTTTCATTTTAAACATGAATTGTATTTAAGATTAGAAATGAAGTTATATTTATATAATTCTATAAAAACAATTTTTATGGACTTTGGGACAATGAATATAAATATATTAACAATGAATATTAGCCACTTTTAGTGACTAATCACACCCCCAAATTGAATTTTCCTAGTCCCGAGAAAAATATATTACAAATATGAAATTCAAATCCCCTTTTCCAAAAAAACATTTTAATACACATTGGTCACCCAAAGACCTCATACCAAAAAAAATATGAAACCCATCAATTTTTTTTTAAACATGCTAGGGCCATAAGCATATCCCAAGCCCAAGCCCATTCCATTGTTCAAATTCATCGCCACATTTCATCCAATTTCAATTAAGAAAAAGTTTTGTGCATCACAAAAGATATGGGGCCCACTTTATTGTTCAAGGGGAAAAATGGAAGCGCTAGGTGGGAATCACATTAATCCTTAAGATGAGTATCATTTTTTTGATTTTTTATTTTTTTGAACTACAATAGATATGAAAATACGAACTCTAGGAAAGACAACTATGGAGTCGCGATCCCCAAGTGCTGGACGCCACACATATTTTCAATTACAATCTCTACAATAGAGATATAAAGCCTATCTCTGGGAAATACAACTATGGAGTCATGATTCCCAAGTACTGGATGCCACGCATTTGGAAAAATCATTGCTCTATGTGGTCATTATTTGTTTTCCATTTTTTTTGTTTTTTTATTATTTTTGGATACTCAAATTGAACTAAAAGTGACCCTAAAACCCTATGATATAATGAATGGGACCCAAGAACTCAAATGTACACCAACAATCCAGTAGACGTGCTTTGTGGAATTATTATTAATAGGGTGGAAATGTAAACTTTGAAAAATCACATCGGACAATCGCACTTTCCAAAATATTTAATCATGAACATAAAATTGCATTAAAATCAGAATCAAGGCATACAAAATTATTTGATATCCCATTTCAGAGTTTGAAATGTGTGTTATCATGTTAAAGGTTAATGGAATTTTTTTTCCAGGCACGTTCTTATAAAAAAATCATTTTTTGTTTCATCTCCCCCTAACATAGAATAACATTGTACCCAATGATTAAATAAAAGAAAAGTTAGAATGGGTAGGAGAGGAGTTCAAAGAGGAATTTCAAAATGATAAACATTGAAAACATTCACCGGGTTTTTGAAGATGATAGTTTGTTCCACAGTCTCCCTTCATTCCTGGATTCGAGGCTCAATAGGTTGGATAGTTATGATGGGATTTTCCCACAACCTATGACCTGTCCTTTTTTTTACCTACAAAAACATAAAAACAAAACAAAACAAAATAAACTGATGATACATTGTCTTATTTATATTTTCCGTGTAAAGTATTACTCAGAGATCACACCACGTGACACAGATGAATATGGTTCTCCCCTTTCATACCCATCCTTACTTATAAAAGAAGAACAAGTCAACAGTCTATGGTAATTTATTTTATGAAAATGAAAATGATTAAAAATGATTGGAAACATGAAAACCATGGGTTTCCTCCCATGCATTGCTTTTGTTTAAGGTCGTTAGCTCGACTTGAACCCCCCAACTAATCCAATTCCAAATTTAAAAATTTTCATGAACCCATATTTCTCCACTTCAACTTGATTGTGATTTATTGTTTTTTTAGAATATTTTTCTTGTATAAATCCATGTTCTAAAATGAATTTTAAGATACAAGGAATGTCAGAAATGGTTGATCTAGTTGCATTTTTTGTGTTTCCTAAGATGTCAAGGTTCAATCCTACATTATTGCTTTCATAAGAAGAATAAATTACTAATGTATGGTCGTGGGTATCACCTATGATAGAATTCATATCTAGGAATTGAATTTTAATGATTTTGAGTTCTTGTCGATTGCAATTTCTTAATGAATATTGGAAATTTAAATGAAAGTTGGTTTCTTCTACAAAAAAATTAGAATGAACTGGTCCCGTTTGAAAACATGATTCATCCCTAAATGTGTCTAGTTGAATTTCTGGAGTGTGTATTGGCTCAATGTTTTGTATTTCACCCAATTGTTCAGTGATTGGTGTTTTTGAAAAATCATCAACAGAGAAATATTCAGGACATTCAATCCATGAAGAATAATTTCCCTCTTGTGAATTCATGAAATCAATTTCATTCTGATTTAAACACTCATTAATAATTCCATCATGTTCATTAGCATGACTCTCAACATTAACATACCAATTCTCTTCATTATCCAATTATTTTTTCCAAGATTCTAATGTGGGATCTTCACTAAATTCAAATGATTTATGTGGGTAACAAGATTATTCTTTAAGTGATGTGAAAGGGACAACCTGAATTGGAGTGGGTTCCAAAAATTATTCAATTCTTTGTAGTTCTACTATCAGTGATGATACTTCTGAATTCATTTTATCCATTTTTTCACACAAATATTGAATATTTTTTCAGAATTAGGATTGATAGAAGTTTGGATATCATGAACTCGATTAATTTTGATCTCTTAAATCATCCTCAAGAGGTATGGAAATTGATTCTTTAAACAATCAGCATCTCATTGATTGTACATCTCATTTGGGGTAGTTTATTCAATCAAGGTTGGGTCAATGAATTTCCATATGTGAGGTGATTCTGAATATTGATTTTCCAGTTTATTAAAGTCTTGGTCTATCAAGGGGTATTGTGGATGATAATCTATTTGAGTGGACTGAAAATTGGTTTTGGGATTCATTGGACACACAGAAACTGAATGGGGAATCGAGAAGAGAAATTAGGTTGATAATAGAGATTTTGGGATGAGTAAAGAAGATTAGTGTCTAAGGCACTTACTTGGGTCCCGTCAATGGTTCCAAAATTTGATTGTGCCCAAATTTTCCCTATAGGTATGTGGTAGTTGTAGTACAGGTAGGGGTCGAATCCACAGGGACCGAAGAAGAAACCTTGAGACACATTGATTAGATGTGGGATTGGCTATGAAGAGGCCAACTATGGTGTTGATTGATTTGGAGAAATATTGATTTCATTTAAAGAAAAAAAGCAATAAAATTACTTGAATTAAAACAACTAATTAAGGTGAGTTGATCCTAGGTTGTCTCTTGGGCTTGATTGGATGTTTTTTTTTCATTTGATTTTCTGTTCATTAGTAAAGAGGTATCTATTAAATGATATAATCCCTAAATATTATTATTAGATTTAATCCATAAAAAATTTCAAGGCTAATAACCAACTCACTTAGAGGATCAATTAAATGATCAATCCAAGGAATTGGATCGTACTATCACTCAAAATGTGTCATCGTTAATGTCAGTGAAGACAAAGAAGAAGATAAATCAAAGAAAGGAACTATTAAAATGAAGAATAGATTTAAGAATTTAAGAACATAATATAGCATTAAATCCTCCCTATGAGACTCCCTAGGATTAACCCATAAAATTTTACCCTCCCTTGATGATATTCTATCAATGTAAGTGGGTAGTCTACTTAAAGAAGCGGGATTGATGAAGAAAAACATTAATCAAAATGATCACTCCACCATTGAGTGATTGAATTCAAGAGTGTTGGTATGAGTAAATTCACACCTTGATTCAAAGGTATCAACATGTGGAGAAAAGGAAAAGAAAAAGTGAAGAAGAATAAATTTTATTAAAATACTAACCATGAATAAAAAAATACTTTAGTGAAATTGACGATGCCCTTACAAAACGAAAGCGGGAAATTACAATTGAAAGAAAAACATGGATTCAAAGAAAAATGTTAGATGATAATTCCTTCACCAAAATCTCATTATATAGTCATCTTAAGAGACATGGAGACACCCCACCACAATAAATTCCATCCCGATTAACATAGAGAGTCAAAATGAAGGTGAGAAAATTAAGGGATTTCGACGTTTCGAAGTTGACCCAGAAATTTTTCCAAGATTCATTCACCATTTTGACATGTGAATTTCTAATTGAAAGATGTCAAATCATTAGCGATCGTAGAAGAAAAATATCGTTTTCTATGTGTCTTATAGAATCTCTCAAAATTTAAGGTGGTTTGGTTTATCCGTTTCGGTGTTATGTTCAAAATGGTGGGCTTTTTTATGAGCATTCTGCTATGGCCCACCATTTTAATTCTAAACTTCATCCCCTTGTATCTCATTGAAATATTCTGATTTAGCTCTGACCACAGTTGAATAAAATGATCCTTATATTTTTCTATTTCTAATATAAAAATGTGAGCTTCATTGGGCTTGTTTTGTGGGCCCCACATTTGTTTGATGTGCCTTTGGCCCATTATGCTTTCTCCAGCAACTTTCTGCATCCAGGCGCAAAAATCTCCATCTTCCATTGGGATTCATCCATCACACCTAAAAGATAAAATGTTCCAAAAAAGTGATAAATCATATCCAAAAATATCAAATTCATAAAATTAATATAATTTTGTCCACATACAGATGAATGATTGGGCCCAAATTTTCATTTTAAACATGAATTGTATTTAAGATTAGAAATGAAGTTCTATTTATATAATGCACTAAAAACAATGTTTATGGACATTGGGAAATGAATATAAAGATATTAACAATTAATATTAGCCACTTATAGTGACTAATCAATGAGGAATATGAGGCCCTAACATCTCACACACATGATGATAATTGTTCAAAAATAGAAGGTCCAGAAACCGATTAGTCAGAAATTTATGAGGTATCTTGGATCTATGTGACCGTGTATGGAATCATGAAAGGATATGTTATTGGTATATCTTATAAAATGATGTCTTTGTGTTTTTATGGTATTTTATTGTTGTCATTCCTCTATCTTTATGGGTATCATAAATAGTCAGCATGATCTGCGGTGGAGTATGAGGAAACATTTTGAGCTCATAATGACGTTATATAGAGTAAGCATTGAGAGAAGAATATTATTTTTTGTCACTAGAAGCAGGAGAAGAAGGAGAAGAAGCAATGGAATTAGTACTGGACTAGGAAGATGATAGATTATATACAAGGTGGTTGAGGTGAGACATATTTTTTATGATGACCCATTTTGTGATGGAGGTGGTCCATTTTAGCATGTCAAAACATGGAGGAGGGAATGTCATCCCCATAGCTAGGGATGACAAGCCACACACCATAATAGGATTTCTTGTTTTCAATTTTCCCATGCTAAAAATGTCATCTTTTGTATTTTTCCCTGCAATTTTCTTTTTCTTTTCTTTAATAAAGGGCCCTTTGAACCTCAACCCCCATTAAATTAAATATTATTTTTAATATGGTAATTGATTCACATGTAAACAGTTATATAAATATATATATATATGGTTGATGTTATTTTTTTATTTTTTACATTTTCTCATTTTTGTGACAGATATATATATTTATCCCAATTGAGTATTATTGAAGTATATTTATCTCCATAACTAATAACTTATTTCTATACAAATACATATCTATCAATAATGTTAACTCATTTTGTATGTGGTAGAAATTAATTTATGATGGAAAATTTTTCCATCTCATAAAATCTTTTTTTATGATGTACAATCACAAATTAATATTTTTGTACCAAAAATTTCATCCATATATTAATCACGATGGGCTCCCATAACAATTGAATATTTGTGATGATCTCTCATCATGATTGAACCATAAAAAATACCTCAATTTGTAGTTCTATCTCCAATAACCATGGTAGGAAAATTTCGAGCTCATCTTATAGAACATCATTGGTCTTATATCTCATATATCCTTAAGTATCTAAGGTATACTATGAATACGTTCCTGGTATATAGAGGAGATAAATAACCAGGAATTAGTGGGTTTAAAATTTCTAGTTTCCAAATAGATCAGAATAATATGAATTCATAAACATGATATGTATTCCATATCAATGAAGGAACTATGAGTTGGAGGAGTTCAATATAAATATTTGTCACTGATTCTGTAGTGGAATATGAGTATACTGTGGCTTTTTATTGAGTTAAAGAAATAGTTTGGATACCAAAATTCATCTAACATCCTGATATATTGGCTGAGAGTAAATACCCTATCACATTATATTGTGATAATATTTTGGTGGTGTCTCTTTAAAAGGATCCCAGGTAACATCAAGGGATGAATCATATTTTTCAGAAATATCACCTTCTGAGTGATTTTTATTAAAGGGTTGGGGTCGTATTTATCATGTTTTCTATGGCGTAAAATGTAGAATACCCATTAATTAAATATTTATCTTAGCTAAAGGATGAATATCATGTGAGATTTAGAAGGCTAATTGTTATTATTTGTTATCTCTAGTGAAAGTGGGAATTAGTTGTAGTTGGTGCCCTAAAACCATGTTCAATATACATTATAATTACATGTATTTATGGATTTAAATTCTAGTAAGGTTCTTTACAAATCAGTATTTTTCATCTATGGAATAATTTATGTTTTAATGAATCAAGGGTACTTGTCTCACTGAATGGTAATAACATTTCTCTAATATGATGGGAACCTAGAAGTATTATTACAATTTTTGTAGATAAATATTTTCAATGGACATATTATATCTCTTGCAATTACACAAATTATATATATTTTCAGGGTTAGTGTGATCATAATACATTAAAACTTATGCTCATGATGTTCATCCATGGTAATATCAAAGAGGAGGGTATATGAAATTATCCCAAAAAATAGGATATACAAATTTATATGTGTCATTAGATTTTCCTATATATACAAATTTTTAATATTCTATAGGATTAATTATTATGAAAACTATGATGACATATTCTCATAGAGGTGTAGGACATAATGGGTACATCATTACTGATATTTCATTAATGAAAAATGAGAGATATGATTTTTCTATTTTATTCTTTAATAGAAGTTAATATCTTAGACCCTATGATTAGAATACTACTATATAATTATGTTCATCAATATGGATTTCACTAAAAAATTACATTTTTGAACAGTAAATAAATAAAAATCGTACAAATAGATTGATGACACCGGTATGAAATATGATCATTTAAAAATATTCTGATAAAAGGATAATATTATACAATGTGCATTAATATGAGGTTTTATGTAATTATGACCTTAAATTATTTATTTGTGAGATCTTTGACATCTTTTGGACACCAAAGACAAACTTTTGATGGTATTTCTTAATGCCACAACATATGAGGTCTATAGGATCCCACACTAAGTGTATTAAAAACCACATTCCAATTCTATATGAATTTAATATGTTGAAAACATATTATTCTCATATGAATCTTAATAATTATTCATGTTTAGTTGATAAAAAATATTCAGTCACAAGTTATTCAATAAATTATATCTAAGTTGAATTTTTAATAAATATGTATTCTCTGTATAATTGAAAATAATATTTATCTATTTATCATAAAATAATGTAATGAAATTTACTTATTTAAATAAATTAGAATTATATTAGGTTCCATATGTACTGAGGTGGAATGACAGGCCAAGTTAATGGTTCATTGAGAAATGATATATTTAATATTATTTCAATAAATGTTTTTTTATTTTTTTCAATAAATAATATTAATTTGTGTATGATAATAGTGAGTTCCCATTAAATAATAACAATATTATTATTATTCATAAATAGGGTTCACTATAGATTAATTGAATTACAATGGATTATGTACCATTATTTATTGTCTAACCCAAGGTCTAAAAATACCTAATTATGTCATTATATAATACTAGTCTAGCCATTCTAATAACTGTGTACCAATAACTCTTGGAAGAATCCTCTCAAGACCTGTATAAAGATACTCCTAGAACACTTTAAAAAAAGGAGAGTGATCCTCCCCATATAGACTCTTGAGTCTAGAGAATAAAAAATAATTTATCCACCATAAAGAGACTCTTATAGAGACAAACAATGAACCATGAAAGCTTTATAGTATTCAGCACTAGCACACATGGATTTCTGAAACAACCTTTGGAAGTTCAAAAAGAATGTGGGGATCATTGTTAATAGGTTTATTCACTTAAATCATCTCAATTTAATCATACTATGTGAAGAAGTGGTTTACAGAATCATTAATGATGAAATTATTCTAAGAGAAGTTAAATCTTAATCAATATAAAATAATTATAAATTAAATGTGGTATTTCGGTCTTATGAATTATGGGATCTCTATTAATATTTTTTTTGGGGGAAATCAATTGAATTTTGGAAATTTCCATTATTGGGCATGCACTTGACAACTTCTAATGTGCCTAGATGTTATGTCATTCCTTTTCGCTGGATTAGTTATTATGAAGAAAAATTATGTGGGGGTGAATTATGATCATTTTCAAACGTCGAGGAATTCAATGAACGCCTCTTCACATTTAGTTATTATTCACACCTCTCTTATATTTGATTGTACATAAAAAATAAATAACGAAAAAAACATAATGATGTCCAGTTCTTTATGGAACAATAATCCAAAATTCCACTCCACCAATAATCTCTCCATGAGCTTGGTTATTTTCACTAGTAATTAATTTTACTAGGAACTTCTACAACTGAGTTCTAGTAGTTTATACCATTACAATAGGGATTTTACAAGGTATTATAGTTATTTTACAAGGAACTAAAAATATATAGCTTATTTTGTTCGGTTGATACTCCACTAATGACTAATTTTGAGCATCTGATACTCTAATAAATCAATAGATATTTATTGGATTGGGAAACATAGATTTAGCATACAGTTGCAACAACAATTGATACATTTATTTGATATTCAATAAAATATGTAGAAACATGATAATCTTCAAGAAAAAATATACTTTCCTTAAACCACATAAGGATAAATACCATGTAAATGATTAAACATATATGTATCCAAAGTGTATCTCTAATGATAACTCTTTGGAACTACAACAAAATATTTAAAGTGAAATACAAAAGCAATAAAAATAGCGAGTTAAAACATGTATGTCTCCAATGTGTGGCTCTCAAGGTGATAAAACATTTACAATTTTGTGTATATACCTTATATTTATATATTTTTTATGATTTATTACTTCATATTTATAGAAGGGGAATATCTCAGTATTTATCAAAATTATCATACTTTCTATAGGTCAAAATAATTTTAGAAATATCAGATGATAAATCGTGAATAGTTTAATTCAAATCACTTAAAGAGGTTCATAGCATCACACTGAAATATGAATGTTTTAATCTATTGATTATGATCCATTAAATTGACTGTATAATAGATTTAATGATATATTTACTTCCATTAAGTCTGTTAAAGAAAACACGAATAATATCTTGAATCTAAAACCCCAGTGTTGACCATGTTAAATGTAGGGTTTCACTACATAGTGACAAAATTCCAATGTATGGTAGATTTTAAAAGTTGGGTTAATGAACCATATATTTTTTCTTAAAATAGAGGGTTTCTTCAAAACATATGGCTTCAGATCCATACTTTTCCAACAACATAGGTTTTAGGATCTATACATTTTACATCAAAAAACAATGTTCCTAAATAATCAATATTACATACCAACAATGAGTGTGAACAATATTTCCCAGTTAATTACAATGAAATCCTGAATACATAATCAAATATCCTCTTATGGATTAATGACTTGTGAATTATTTCAAAATAGAATAATTATCTATATAAATATCATCATGAGATTCACTTAAAAGAAACATTATTTGTAACACATATATGGGTGTTTGTGAGAATAAAAGTAAAAACGAAATTAACAAAATTGTTAAATCAGATCTTGGTAAAAAATATCCCCCTTTTTTATGATCACAATGCCCATAAAATAAATATTTAAAATTAAAACAAATTAAATATTAAATTTTACAAATATAAATTTCAGTTTTCACCTTTTTCAAATATGGGGTAGATTTCTGCCCATTTGAAAAGGAATATGTACAAATATGAGGAATATTTGTCCCTCCAGAAGAATATTTCCACTGCTTGGATAATCATTTGTTGCATTTTTTGGAGCAAGGGTTTTATCAATCATTGTTTCCTGATGCACACACGACTTGAAGGGAACAAGGTGGTGAATTACTTAGTTTCAAAATTTATAGTGGTTTATCAAAGAATGATTTTCTCTAGTTTTGGCTCCCTTCCCTAAAAGGGTGTGAGTCTTGTCTGTGTCGCTGCTCTTGGTCTAGATTACATTAAACATCCATAACTATCACCATTTGACTTTGGTATATTTAATAAAAATTATTACTTTTGGATGTATGGATAATAAATTAAGAAACAATTTATAATATAATATATATTATTACTAAAAAAATATTTAAACGTATAGAATACAAATAATATTTAAACTAATAAGAAGATATAAAATATTTACCTTAAATAAGATAAAAAGATAAATAAATGTAGGGTTTTTACAAAGGGTTAGATGGATCATCTATAAATTCCAAAAATTGATCATTTTTATTCACATTAGCTAAAGATATTGAAAAATGTTCTATTATTCATTGAACATCTACATATTTTTTATCACTAAAGAAGATAAGAACTGTTTGACAAAAAACTCTTTTAACTCCTCTAGGATCAACTTAATAATAGTTTATAGTCTCAATCACTCCATATATCTTTACATATCTATTTTAAATACTTTAATGTCTTCTTTAGAAATCCACATTTCCTTTACACTTCATTATTCTACTTGTAGTTTATAAATAATTGATTTTGAAATAGAATATTTGTGAAACTCTTGATATAATTTTCAAGAACCTTTTAGATAAGGATTAAACATCACTTTCTCTTTATTTAAAAGACTCAATTTAATCATATGATTTTTAGAAGTCCTTTCATCACTAAAAATTAGAAATAAAGAAACATTAGGTTCATTAAAACCATGATATTTCTTAACTTTTCTGAAATGATTTCCCAAAGAATCTTTAACATAGGAAACTGACTAATATATAAACATCTAAAAAGACGGATTACATCTTTTTCCCTTTTGAGAAATAATTTTCTCTGAACATGAAGATCAATCTATCTTTATTTTTAAATAACTAGTTTCTTTAGATGTATTTAAAAAGTTTTATATTCAATGAAAAGGGATAAAGAACATAAAGGGTTCTAAAAAGAATATTCAAGGATTTTAAATAAAAACATAATACGTTTAATTATATTAATTTATAAAAGAATCTTCATATTCTTGAGTTGAAATACAGATTAATAATTTCAGATTTTCAATTTTTAAAAGGCCTTTTTACACAAGAAAAAATATTATGGAGGAAAATATTATGTAAATAATTTACATTTTTTACTTTATAAACATATATTATATAATAATGTTTTAGAAAATGAAAAATTAAATTGAAACGTGTTTTTTATTGTTTTATATATTATAAAATCCAAATTATATGCTCCCACTAAATTATATAATTCCATGGAATATAAAAAAACCTTACATGGAATTGAATATTTTTTAAATCAATTATAAACATCAATATATATTTACTTAAGAAAAATGTTAAAAACTTGATTCTAAGAGTGGTAAATGATTTAAAAATTAAGAATAAACTATATACCCCCTATAAAAAACTAGTTATTTTAATTTAGACAAATATACAAACTGTAATGAAATACATTATAGATTATTAGCTCCAGTTCTAAGGATTTTTCAAATAATGAACTACATTAGATTTGACCACTCCATTTTTAAAATAAAACTATTCATATAATTTTAAGACAACTAATAAATGGTTTAACAATTTAGTTTCGTGGTTTATTCCTTAAAAAATAAAATTAAAGTTCCTTTTGGGACCCATATTCTTTTGTGTTCGGTAGTATTAGAAATTAAAACATTAGATAACCAAAACTATTTATTTTGAGTTGAGATTCTGCAATTAATGTTAGAAATGTTTTTTGAAAAATAAACATGCTTAAACCTAGAAATTTTAGGTTTTATAGAATAATTTTCATTTTCATAATACTCATATATTACACAATAAAAACAAGTAAATATAGAAAAGAATTTATTATCTTAAACTAGAATAAAAAATTCCTATATAATTTTGGGTTTTCACCAATACTACTAATACCATGTTTTCCATTTTTATTTTTACCAATATTTTGATCCAAATAATTATCTAATTTGACAATCATACAATAATACCACATTAAACTATTTACATAATTTAATAATTCTTTTATTTTAGATTTTGGTAAATCATTCTTTTCTTGGGGAAAATTAGATCCTAAAATTTTAATTTGTTTTGAAAAACAATATTTATCAATTGAGATTGAATTACAATATTTTATAATCTTTTTATAATATTTCCTTGAGGATTAATAAATGTCATGAATAAGGAAAAAATATCTATTATGTTCATTTATATAACATTTTCAGTATTATATTTTTACGAGTAAGAAGATTTTAACATACCAGCATGATCCATAAGATGTAGATTCACCATTTGATTTTAACTCATAGACTAAGTGTTCGAAGTTTCTTAATAATTTAAACCTAAAGTAGCACTCCATCGTGTATTAAAAAATTTCATTACATTCCTTTTATAATTTTATATTATTTGAGCATTGATCACAGAATATTTAGTATTTGTTTGACATATTTATTTGAATTCATAACATATACATTTCTTATCATTTTTCTTCCTTCTGTTTTTTATTTTCTGAAATATTTTAGAATGATCTAATAAATCAATGTTAGAATATTTATATCTTGAATCATATGAAATTTTTTTATTATTTATAATATAATCTTCCTCACTATTTATAGAAATATGACTTTTAACTTCATCTTACATATCAACTTCATACATCATCAATGTCCCGTTCAATTAAAACACCCTAAGCTTCCACGATACACTTCTCATTGAATAATACAGTAGCGTGTGTTGTACGCAACTTCGAGTTCTAAAACACCCCACAACCAATCAAAGTAGCTGTTGTGAATATTCATACCTAATTTTTGAAATTTTATAAATTTTATCTTGCCAAATGGAATTCTTTTTTGGATTCGGGATATTGAAATTAGCCTATGTTGAATTTTTGGTATTTTTCTGAGAACTTCCAATTTTTTTATGAATAGTGAAAAATACTTAAAAAAAACTTTTTTAATAAAAATAATTTATAGTGATAAATTATACTATTGAGTGGTTTTAAATTATAATTAGAATATTTTTTTACCATTTTATCCAATGGTGTTCATTTGAATTGATTTCACTTTGAAATTGGACATAAACAATTGTCAATCTTTTGATATATATTGTTTCTTAAAAACACGCTATTTGTTGTGACAACGGGAATTAATTATAAAATTAATTAATGCAACTTATATGTTTGGAATTTATTAAAATAGACATCATTTTTAAATTTGGAATATCAATTATTGCTTAGGATGAAATTTTTGCATTGTTCTGGAAAACATCAATTTTTGATGAATAGTGAAACCACTAAGTGGTAGTTAAAAACCCGATTATTCATTTAAATGGAATATTACCACTTCTATGATTTGATTTTAAAATATCCGACTTACATGGTTGTCATTAGTTATTAAAATTTTGTTCAATGAGATAAAAATAATTTTTTGGTGAATAGTAACATTTATGATTTATTAACCGTGATTAAAGGTAATTAGTGAAATTTAAGGTAAAAATGATATTATAAAAATATGAAAACACCCTTTCACTTGTCCTACCCATATTGGATGAGTAATGGCCGACCAATACAATCCATGGGTCAACTTGGGGACCCCATGGAGCCGCTTTGGTGGGAAAATGACTTTAACAACTTTTTATTTAATGTTAAAATAAAAATGTCCCAAACATGAGTTGTTTTACTAAAACAATTTTTAAATGGGGTTATACAAGTTATATTTTTGACTATAAATATTAATTAGAAATATAAACATATTTCCTACATCATGATAATTTTGTATTATTTTTAGACATTAAATAAATTAAATTATTTATGACACCATGATGATGTCGTGATTACCTCATTAATTAACGATTTAATTAAAATAAAAAGATAATATAAAATATGTAACGCCCCGACCCCAGCTACCCATAGTTGGTTCATTACTTCGTAACATTGGCATGATAAAAAAAGATCATGTCTCGAAAGACAGATTAGTTTAGTATCCTTGGAAATACTAGATACATTCATAAATGTTACATTACATCATAAAGTGAAAAACTAATAACAAAGTCTTCATAGTCCACACTCATATCCTCTTCTGACTATCCCTGTAGGTCATTCATAAAATACTTCTTTACATCCTGTAAAATATTAAAACATTGAAAGGGGTGAGCTCAGATGCTCAGTAAGGATAACAATAATGCAGAAGCTTTCATAAATAAACATAAACATTTAAGGCAATGTATAACTAAAACAAAAGCCTTTTAAACTTGAACATCAACATAATATGGAAAAAGAAAAATGAGATAATGCCATTTACTTCTTCACATGGATATTCTACTGGTCGAATAATCACATGAAATATCATTAACCACTTTCATAATGATGGAATGCATAATGACAGACTATCATAACCACGTATCCAAGGCCTCGTGGCAAGACCACAAATAAGATTTTGTCAAGGCCTCGTGCCAAGACACTAGTTTGTCTCATGAGACCTGCTGATGCATCGAGGAGCTGTATCGGGCTCCACCCGTCACTTATTATGTCCAATGCATTCCTCATATGAATAGTTTTAAACATATCATAAACCATAACATAATCGTATCACATAAAACATGCATAAAGGAAACATAAAATTTCCTCATTTCAATCACAAGAAATCAATACAACACATTGATATAATAAAAACTCGTTAAAAACCATTTTCAATACCAAAATAAAAGAAAGTTAAAACATTGTATTTATTTTTCATTAAAAAAATGATGGCTTGTAGTGGAAGCCGAAACTCAAATAATGGTCACGGCGGCGGATAAGTCATTGTCGCCGCATATGTACGGAAAGAAAAACATTCCCTTTTTGTCATTTAGTAAAAAGCTTCGTATAAAAATATTCCCTTTGAATAAACGTAAAAGTCAAAGGGGTTTATACACCGTATAAAAGAAAGTTGTGTATAAAACCAAATATGCCTCAATGAAAGGAGATTGAGACGAAGTCCTTAAAAAGATCATTTTTAATATAAAATAGATCTATTATGTCTATTCACTATAGGTACACATAAAGAAAGTAAAAATACAAAATAATACATAATAATATCCTAACATAACTTGAATGTAGGAGATTAACCCAAAGAATGGAAGTTGGGTTAAGAAGTTCCCTTACCTTGCATCTTGTCCTGACTCGATCGTTCTTTAACCTCCTGAATAATAAACTAGAGTTAATTTATATTTACTTAATAACCTTTTTCATGTTCATTATTCCTTTTATATCACTTATTATCATGTTATGAACATTATGTAATTATTTAAGTTAATAACGGTCGTTTTGTCGATCTTTGGTACTTGAGTCAAAAATAAACTTCTTATAATTACAAGTTGTTCATGTGGTGAAATATCCATTATATCCAAAATTATATTCATGATTTATATATCATATATATCATATATATACACTATATACATTCATTTATAATATTACGTAACATTTAGAGGTAAGAAATGAAATGCACCGTTCATGGAGACGGTAAGCCATACGTACGCATGAACGCTACTTTCATTTCTATTTCATATTTAACGGAATGAAATCATAATGATATAAATTTATAATATAATTCCAGTATAATATATTGTATAATACCATTTACTCCATCCTTTATACATCCCACATATGGCATTAACGATTCAAATCAATTTGAGGGGGAGGTAGTCCGCACTTCCTAAAATGAAATTGTCGCATTTACCCATAATGGAAATCATAAATTATTCCATTAATGATAAATACAGAAGAATAAGTAAAACATAAACATATTATATATCATATATAAACATAGTGACATATTAATGGACACCTTTTAAGGTGTTATATGCGTGTTGAACAATCATCGTTTCGTGAGGCAGAAATTCGCCATCCACAAAAACCGTATGTTCTTTAACCATTAGATGTTGGTGTGTGTAATTGTAGCTCTAATACTTCTTATAACAACATCCTCGTATATTGAGGATACTGGTTTTGTTACAAAATAAATTAATAAAAAGTTTTTAGGGGGTTGGAGAAAAAAAAAACAAAACAACATTAGAGAAGACATTACCTCAAAATCGGGTAACTCTTTTTGATTTGAGCCAAAGGCTTCTTTGGGAAGAGTTATTCCCAAAGTGAGGCTTCTAGGAGTAAGGGGGGATGTTGGGAGAGTATTTGGGCAGAGGTTGGCCGAGCCAAATGGTTTGAATGTTTGAATGAGGTGGTGGAGGTGGGGGCCTTTTATAAGAGGAGAGGAGGGGCACTCTTGGAAAGTAATGGAATTTTACATTATTATACAATGATTTTCGGATTCTAAAGGTCCCACACTTTTATAATTCGTGGATAAGGTGATAAGGGTTCGAAATATACCCATCCAATAGTCTTTGGACAAGTTTAAGCCTTGGATTGTACATTATATTTTCATTTTATTAAAGTCGTTAAATAATGAGGTCATCGCTGCATCATCATGATGTCATAAATAATTTAATTTATTTAACGTCTAAAAATTATAAAAAAATACTATGATTTAGGAAATCTTTTTAGATTTCCAATGACTATTTATAGACAAACATATTACTTGTATAACCCCATGTAAAAGTTTCTTTAGTAAAACATTTCATGTTTGTGTCATTTTTTACTTTAACATTAAATAAAAGGTATTTATGTCATTTTCAAACTAAAGTGGCTCCATGTGGTCCCCAAGTTGACCCATGGATTTTCTTGGTCGGCCATGGCACATCAAATGAGGGTAGGACATGTGTCAAGCTCATCTAATATTATTAAAACATTATTTTGACCTTAAACTACACTAATTACCTCTAATCGCGATTAAGGACTTAAAAGTTACTATTCACCAAAAATTATTTTAATCTCACTGAACCACATTTTACTTCTTAATGAAAACCATGTATATTGGATTTTTGAAAATAAAAACACATAATTGGTAATATTTAATTCAAACGAAAAATCAGTTATTTAACTACCACTTAGTGGTTTCACTATTCATCAAAAATTGATGTTTTTCAGAATAATGCCAAAATTTCACCCTAAGCTATAATTGATATTCCGAATTCAAAAATGATGTCTATTTTGAAATATAAAATTTCCATAATTTAAAAAGTGGTTATTTCTATTCATAACGGCTACTTTGATTAGTCGAGGTGTTTTAGAACTCAAAGTTGCGTACAATGCAAGCTATTGCATTATTGAATGGGAAGCGTATTGTGGAATCTCTGGGTGTTAATTCTCCCCTCCTTCAATAAATTTCATCCTCGCAATTTGAAATTTTTCTTGGAAAATAAAAGGTTGAAAATAGAAATTACCTTTGTGGAAAACCCACATCGGAAATAAGATTAATAAAATTTAGCCTTAATAAGTGGGAAAGGGAAATGAAAAAGTCACCACCCAATTATGATCTCGATTAGGAGAAAATTGATGGAAATTAGAGACATATAATTGGAGGAAAACGTAAATATTTGTAGGGAGTGATTGAGGTCATCAATCACAATCAACTGTCAAATTGAGGGCCTCAAAGCCTTTAATCTATGTTGATTTAAAATATCATCAGTTCAACAAGACATAAGGTATTAGGATAACACATTTTTTTGTTTTAATATCCCTTAACTAAAGTTTATGAATTAATTTATTCATTTAATAAGATATCGGTATATATATATATTTATGCTTGACAATTAGAGTTTCAACCTTCAACTCATATTTCACTCAAAAAGATAATAGAACTCAAAAATATTATACTTATCCAAATTGTATAATGTTCCAAATGTTAACACATGCCATTTAGATTAGTAAAATTATTTTGTAATAACCAGGGACTTCCTGTAGGCTAGTGGTAGGAAATAAAGGCCTGTCGCACTATGGTTGTGGGTTCGATTCCTGCAGCTTTGTCCGATACGATGGGTTATGCCCCACCCTGCAGGTTGTCCTATTCCTAAAACTATAGTATTATAATATTCCAAAAATAATATTCATAAATTTTTTAACCTTAAACAATACTATCCAAATATCAACTTAATCCACTCCAGACTTTATATTTATCCAAAATACCTCTATCCAGACTTTCTCTAAAAGGTCTCTTAATTCCAAAATCAATTTATCAGATTCCCCAAACAAAGTAAAGTTTCTTTTATTGTCACATACTAAAAATATGATTACCTTCATCGTATTAAAACCTTACTGAAATCAACAAGTACTGCAGTACAATACTTATATATATATCACATTATTCTAATAACCAGAATATAATCCATGAGTCCAAAAGCACCAATACATTAATTATTCTGCTTCAACTGTAGTAACAGCATAAGATTTTACTTGATCGCTTGGCCTTTTCGGAGGTGAGATTCCCTGACGCTTAGGACATTCATTTTCATAATTCCCCATTTCCATACAATTGTAGAATTCAACACTGATAGCCTATTTCGTTCCCTTGCAATCACGCGCCTGGTGACCTTTTTCTCCACATTTATAACAAACTCCCATTCCTTTTAGGAAAGTACCAGGGTGATTCTTCCCACAATTATCACATAATGGAAAATCCTTCTTTCCCCTTTTCCCTTTATCTATCTCTTGTTCCACCGTTCTCTTCTTCTCTTGCTTTACTTTGTTGTCATAAGACATAGAGAATTCCTTTTCTATCTTGATAGCACATGAGACAATATCTTCGTATGTTGAGAAAGATTGAGATACTAAAGCTCGACGGAGAAATGGTTTTAACCCATCAAAGAAACGATAAATCTTACATCTTGGGTTACATATATAATCTGCAACACACCTCGCTAACCTTGTAAAGTTGGCCTCATACTTTGCAACATTCTCATCCTCCTTTTGTTTTAGACTCAGAAATTGCCTTTCCCTATCTTCTCTATGGCCATGAGGAAAATATTTTTCTAAGAAAAGATCTTTGAACTCCCTCCATTCCATATTCGATATGTCATCATCTTCCTTTGTGTTTTGAATCAATGACCACCATTGATTAGCATCTACAGTGAGGCGGTAAACTGCCATGATAACATTTTCCCTTTCAATACTCCCCAAGGTGTGGAATTTTGTCTCTAAGGAGTTTATCCATTGCTCAGCTACTAATGGATTTGTACCCCCATTAAATGATGGCGGTTGTTGCCTCATGAAGCGGTCTAACATTGATCCTCCACATTGTGGATCAGGGTGATCCATACGAGTACGGTTATTATTCATTACTTGAGTGAGTTTTCCCAGTTTGGTAATAAGTTGATCATCACCAGTTGTATCTCAAGATCCGCAATAATTATCTTGAGCAGGAGGGCAATCCCTACACGGAGTACATGCATTGATACGGTTTCCATTCCTTCCACTAGGCACCATTTCTATAAAATGGCATAAACTAGATTAGTTTACGAATCAAAATACATAATTCCATACTTGTAAGATACTTAACATAAATTGAACTATTTATAGATATAATCAATAAAAATGTTTTCTTTGAGGAAGTATATACTCACAACCCTTCGTAGTGGTTTGTAAAGAAAATGATAATTATCCTAAACATATCCCTCGGGAGTGTCGTAACCAAGAGTGCAGCTAGGCCCGTTGTCGTGCAACAGTTCTCGTTCGAGTCTAGATCAAAGTGGTGTTTTCGGGTTTTACCCCTAGGTACATCAATGCCAGAGCCGCCTCTACCTGCTCGTATCCAGACAGTGATGTATTGCTCGGAAAACTCACAATATCTCTACAATACCAAAATTCTAGGAAGTTCTTCTGTACTAATCATCAAAGTCTATCTTCGGGCTATGTGCTCTAATCAGAGTTTATCTAAATCTAGCTTCCAAGGTTATTACTAAACTTCCTCTGATACCAACTGTAACACCCCGACCCCATCTATCCAGAGTCGGTGCATTACTTCGTACATTGTCATGATCACTAAAGATCAAGTCTCGAAAGACCGATTAGTTTAGTATCCTTGGAAACACAAGATACATTAATAATTGTTACATTACATCATAAAGTGAAAAACTAATAACAAAGTCTTCATAGTCCACACTCATATCCTCTTCTGATTATCCCTGCAGGTCATTCATAAAATACTTATTCACATCCTGGAAAATATTAAAACATTGAAAGGGGTGAGCTCAGATGATCAGTAATGATAACAATATTGCGGAAGATTTCATAAATAAAAATATTCATTTAAGGCAATGTATAACTAAAACAAAATCCTTTTAAACTTTAACATCAATATAATCTGGAAAAAGTAAAATGAAATAATACCATTTACTTCTTCACATGGATATTCTACTGGTCGAATAATCACATTAAATATCAATAACCACTTTCATAATGATGTAATGCATAATGACAGACTATCATAACCACGTAGCCAAAGCCTCGTGCCAAGACCACAAATAAGATTTTGTCAAGGCCTTGTGCCAAGACACTAGTTTGTCTCATGAGACCTGCCGATGCATCGAGGAGCTGTAGCAGGCTCCACCCGTCACTTTTTAAGTCCAATGCATTCCTCATATGAATAGTTTTAAACAAATCATAAACCATAACATAATCGTATCACATAAAACATGCATAAAGGAAAAATAACATTTCCACATTTCAACCACAAGAGATCAATACAACACATTGATATAATAAAAACTCTTTAAAACTCATTTTCAATACCAAAATAAATGAAAGTTAAAACATTGTATTTATTTTTCATTAAAAAAAATGATGTCTTGTAGAGGAAGCTGAAACTCAAATAATGGTCACAACGGCCGAGAAGTCGTTGTCGCCGCATATGTACGGAAAGAAAAACATTCCTTTTTTTTGTTTAGTAAAACGCTTCATATAAAAAGATTCCTTTTGAATAAACGTAAAAGTCAAAGGGGTTTATACACCGTATAAAAGAATGATGTGTATAAAACCAAATATGACTCAGTGAAAGGAGATTGGGGCGAAGTCCTTAAAAATATCATTTTTAAAATAAAATAGATCTATTATGTGTATTCACTATAGGTACACATAAAGAAAGTAAAAATAAAAAATAATACATAATAATATCATGACATAATTTGAAAGTAGGTGATTAACCCAAAGAATGGATGTTGGGTTAAGAAGTTCCCTTACCTTGCGTCTTGTCCTGAATCGATCGTTCTTTAACCTCCTGAATAATAAACTAGAGTTAATTTCTATTTACTTAAGAACCTTTTTCATGTTCATTATTCCTTTTATATCACTTATTACCATGTTATGAACCTTATGTAATTATTTAAGTTAATAACGGTCGTTTTGTCGATCTTTGGTACTTGAGTCAAAAATAAACTTCTTATAATTACAAGTTGTTCATGTGGTGAAATATCCATTATATCCAGAATTATATTCATGATGTAGATATCATATATATCATATATATACAGTATATACATTCATTTTTAATATTACGTAACATTTATAGGTAAAATATGAAAGGCACCGTTCATGGATACGGTAAGCCATACGTACGCATGAACGCTACTTTCGTTTCTATTTCGTATTTAATGGAATGAAATCATAATGATATAAATTTATAATATAATTCCAGTATAATATAGTAGATAATACCATTTACTCCATCCTTTATACATCCCACATATGGCATTAACGATTCAAATCACTTTGAGGTGGCGGTAGTCCGCACTTCCTAAAATGAAATTATCGCGTTTACCCATAATGGAAATCATAATGTATGCCATAAATGAGAAATACAGAATCATAAGTAATACATAAACATATTATATATCATATATAAATATAGTTTCATCTTAATGTCCACCTTTGAAGGTGTTATATGAGTGTTGAACAATCATCGTTTCGTAAGGCAGAAATTCGCCATCCACAGAAACCGTATGTTCTTTAACCATTAGATGCAGGTGTGTGTAATTTTAGCTCGAATACTTCTTATAACTACATCCTAGTATATTTAGGATACTGGTGATGTTACAAAAAAATTAATAAAAAGTGTTTAGGGGGTTGGAGAAGAAAAATAAAACAAAACAACATTAGAGAAGACATTACCTCAAAATCGGGTAACTCTTTTTGATTTGAGCCAAAGGCTTCTTTGGGAAGAGTTCTGCCCAAAGTGAGGCTTCTAGGAGTAAGGGGGGATGTTGGGAGAGTATTTGGGTAGAGGTTGGCCGAGCTAAATGGTTTGAAAGTGTGAATGAGGTGGTGGAGGTGGGGGCCTTTTATAAGAGGAGAGGAGGGGAACTCTTGGAAAGTAAAGGAATTTTACATTATTATACAATGATTTTCGGATTCTAAAGGTCCCAAACTTATATAATTCGTGGCTAAGGTGATAGAGGTTAGAAATATACCCATACAATAGTCTTTGGAAAAGTTTAATCCTTTGATTTTACATTATATTTTCATTTTATTAAAGTCGTTAAATAATGAGGTCATCGCTGCATCATCATGATGTCATAAATAATTTAATTTATTTAATGTATAAAAATTATACAAAAAATACTATCATATAGGAAATATATTTAGATTTACAATGACTATTTATAGTCAAACATATGACTTCTATAACCCCATGTAAAAATTGTTTTAGTAAAATATTTCATGTTTGTGTCATTTTTTACTTTAACAATAAATAAAAGGTATTTATGTCATATTCTTACTAAAGTGGCTCCATGGGGTCCCCAAGATGACCCATGGATTGTATTGGTCGGCCATGGAACATCCAATGAGGGTAGGACATGTGTCAAGCTCATCTCATATTATTGACACATTATTTTTACCTTAAACTAGACTAATTACCTCTAATCGCGATTAAGAACTTAAAAGTTACTATTCACCAAAAATTATTTTAATATCATTGAACCAAATTTTACTTCTTAATGAAAACCATGTATGTCGAATTTTTAAAAATCAAAACACAGAAGTGGTAATATTTTATTTAAACGAAAAATCAGTTATTTAACTACCACTTAGTGGTTTCACTATTCATCAAAAATTGAAGTTTTTCAGATCAATGCCAAAATTTCACCCTAAGCTATAATTGATATTACGAATTCAAAAAAGATGTCTATTTTGAAATATAAAATTTCTATAATTTGAAAAGTGGTTATTACTATTCGTAACGGCTACTTTGATTATTCGCGGTCTTTTAGAACTCGAAGTTGCGTACAATGCAAGCTATTGCATTATTTAATGAGAAGCATATTGTGGAAGCTCGGGGTGTTACAAAATATAAGACATACACTTATCCAAAGACTATTGTATGTGTCTATTTCGAACCCTTATCACATTACCCTCAAAATATTCAATTGTGGGACCTTTAAAATCCGAAACTCAATATATAATAAAGTATCATTTCATGACTTTCCAAGAGTGACCCTCCTCTCCTCTTATAAAAGGCCCCCACCACTACCACCTTACTCACACATTCAAAGCCTTTTTGGCTCGGCCAACCTCTGCCCAAATACTCTCCCAAATTAACTCTATTACTCCTAGAAGCCTCAATTTGGGTAGAATTCTTCACAAGGAAGCCTTTGGCTCAAATCAAAAAGAGTTACCCCATTTTAAGGTAATGTCTTCTTTTATGTTATTTTGTTTTATTTTTATTCTCCAACCCCCTAAACTCTTTTTATTTATTTATTTTATAAGAACACCAGTATCTAAAATATACTAGGATGTTTTTATGATAAGGATTTGGTTAAAACTTACACACACCTTCGTCTAATTGTTAATGAACATATGGTTTCTGTGGGTGGCGAAATACTGTCTCACGAAACGATGATTGTTCAATATTCTTTTAACACCTCTAATGGTGGACATTTTGATGACACTATTTTCATATATGATATATATATTATGTTTATGTTTTCCTTATGCTTCTGTATTTATCATTTATGGAATACTTTATAATTCCCATTATGGGTAAACGCAATAATTTCATTTTAGGAAGTGCGGACTACCGCCTCCTCAAAGTGATTTGAATCGTTAATGCCATATGTGGGATGTATAAAGGATGGAGTAAATGGTATTATAAATTATATTATACTGGAATTATATTATACCTTTATATAATTATAACATCATTCCATTAAATACGAAATAGAAATGAAAGTAACATTCATGCGTACGTACGGCTTACCGTCTCCATGAACGGTGCATTTAATTTCTTACCTCTAAATGTTATTTATCATTATAAATGAATGTATATAATGGATATATATGATGTATATGATATATACATCATGAATATAATTATGAATATAATGGATATTTTACCACATGAACAAAGTGTAATTATAAGAAGTTTATTTTTGACCCAAGTACCTAAGATCGAAAAAACGACCGTTATTAACTTAAATAATTACATAATGTTAATGACATGGTAATAAGTGATATAAAAGGAATAATGAACTAGAAAAATGATCTTATGAAGGAATATATTAACTCTAGTTTATTATTCCGGAGGTTAAAGAACGGTCGAGTCAAGTTGGACACGAGGTAAGGGAATTTCTTAACCCAATTCCCATTCTTTGGGTTAATCTCCTACTTTAAAACTATGTCATCATATTATCTTGTGTTTATACTTTCTTTATGTGTACATATATTGAATACACATAATATATCTATTCTATTTAAAAATGATCTTTGAATGGTAATTTGTCTCAATCACCAATCATTGAGGCATATTTTGTTTTATACACAAATTTCTTTTATACGGTGTATAAACCCCTTTAACTTTTACGTTTATTCAAGAGGAATCTTTTTCTACGAAGCATTTTACTAAATGAAAAAAAGGAATGTTTTTCTGGTCATACGTATGAGGCGACAACGACTTCTCTGCCACCATGACCATTATTTGAGTTTCGGCTTCCTCTACAAGCCTTAACTCTTTTTAAATGAAAAATAAATTCAATGTTTTAATTTTCTTTAATTTTGGTATTGAAAATGGTTTTGAAAGTGTTTTTACTATATCAATGTGTTGTATTGATATCTTGTTATTGAAATGTGGAAATGTTATGTTTCATTTATGCTTGTTTATGTGATACAATTATGTTATGGTTATGATATGTTTAAACATGTTCATATGAGGGATGTATTGGACTTAATAAGTGACGGGTAGAGCCCGCTATAGCTCCTCGATGAATCGGTAGGTCTCATGAGACAAACTAGTGTCTTGGCACGAGGCCTTGACAAAATCTTATTTCTGGTGTTGGCACAAGGCCTTGGCTACGTGGTTATGATAGTCTGGCGTTATGCATTCCATCATTATGAAAGTGGTTATTGATATTGCATGTGATTACTCGACTAGTAGAATATCCATGTGAGTAAGTAAATGGAATTATTTAATTTTATTTTTTCCATATTATGCTGAATTTCATGTTTAAAAAGGCTTTTGTTTTAATTATACATTGCCTTAAATGTTAATGTTTATTTATTAAATCTTCCGTAATATTGTTATCCTTACTGAGCATCTGAGCTCACCCCTTTCGATGTTTTAATATTTTCCAGGATGTGAAGAAGTATTTTATGAATGATCTGCAGGGATAATCAGAAGAGGATATGAGTGTGGACTATGGAGACTTTGTTATTGTATTTCTTCACTTTATGATGTAATGTAACATTTATGAATGAATCTAGTGTTTCCAAGACTACTAAACTAATCGGTCTTTCGAGACTTGATCTTTTGTGATCATGCCTATATTACGCAGTAATGCACCGACTCTGGGTAGCTGGGGTCGGGGCGTTACATCAATTCTTTCATTTTCAATTTTTTACCTAGTGTATATTGATTAATAATAGTTGATGTTTCCTTTAATTTATTAGGTAAAACTCTGTATTTTTAACAGCTAATATGATTTTGAAATTATATCTCCCAATGAAGCGTCATTACGGACTATTTTAGCCAATCTTCCATTTATCTATGTGATTCTTTCATCATCATGCATTTTAAAAGTTTCAAACACCAACTTACAGTATTATATCTTAGTTTGATGATATTATAAGTTCCTTGCTAGGAATGAAAAATAGTTTTCCTTATATCATAGGTAGTATAACATTGATACACTCAATTAAAATCATCACTCCCAAATTGAAATATAATATCATTCATTTCTCATGAATTAAGATCATAATATTTTTCTTGATCATCATCCTATTTTTCTAGATCATCATTAGGAATATCATATGGTTTGAAAGAAATTAAATAAACTCATATTCGATGGTTTTTTTAAATAAATAGTCATGCAATATTTCAGTTATCCTTAATTATCACCAATGAAGTGAAAAAAAATCATAAATATACCTTCTCTAAGATCATCTATTTTTGATATTTAACATTGTAAAAAACTTTAACATAGGATAGATAGTGCCTAATGAAATATTGAATATTTCACGATAGAAAAAAACTCTGATATCTCTTCCTCTAATACCCCTTTTTGGTATCATATAGAAACAACAAAATTTTCATTGCTTTTAGAAAAGAGAAATATATCCTAGGAATACTGACCATTGTTACCACATGCTGGTCAGATTGGTTATGATGAAGACATAAGGGGGGGGGGGTGATTGTGATCTTTTAAAAACATTGATGAATTTATGGAAACCTTTTTCACATGTCATGTTTCCTTCCCTATTTTTTAAATTTGAGTGTGCATTAGAAATAAATATTGAAAAGAACACATTGGTGTATGGTTGTTCAAGACACAAAGATCACCTATTCCACTCCTCTAATACTCTCTCCATGAGCATAGTGATTTTCACCAGTATGTCCTTTTACTAGGGTCTTATACAACATAGTACATGTACTAGTTACCTTTAAAATAATTCTTTTACAAGGCATTCATATTATTTTACAAGGAACCTAAAATATAGAGCTTAATATAAGAAGCCGATACTCAGCTAAGTAATGATTATAATAAGATGATACAATAATAAATCAATAGATATCAATTTTATTGGGAAATAATGATATAGAATACAGTTGTAGAAGAAACTGATATTTTTGTTGGATCATTAATAAAAGAAGAATAAATAAGATATTCTCACACAATAAAAATGTTTTCCTTAAACAATAGTAGATAAGAAAAGAGGTTAAGGATTAAACATGCATGTCACTAATGTTTATCTCAAACAAAAACTATATCAAATTGCATCATAATATTTATAGTGAAATGAATTTGTAGATGCAGTAGGGAGTCAAATCATTTATGCCTCCAAAGTGTAGTTCTGAAGGAGATGAAATGTTTTCACATCAGTATATAAACCATCTAAAATTTATTTGATGGAGAATGAATGTATATTAATAGAGGATGAATATATATATATTTATAACGAAAATAAAACATTCCCCAATTGAAAAAAGTTCCAGAAATATCAAATGATAAATAATGAATATTTGAATTCAAATCAGTCAACAGGGGACAAAACATCCCTTAAGAAATATGATCGATTTAATCCATTGAGTACGAGCCTTTTAATTAGTTGTAAAAAATATTTAAAGATATATTTAATTATATTGATAATAATTCATAATATAAGGATAATATCTTGAATTTAAAATATTTTCATTTTCCATGTAAAACATAGGGTTTCACTATGTAGTGATAAAATCTATAAGTACATTTTATTGTAAAAGTAAGGATAATAAACTATACATTTTCTACAAATGTTGGGTTTCTTCCAAATATAGGGTTTTTTATCCCAACATTTTGAACAAAAAAGGGTTCATCATCCACACATTTTACATCAAACATAGGGTTCCCAAACAATAGGTCATGCTTATATAACATGGGTATGGAAAATGATTCTATATTACATACAAACACGTCTAGAATACTTAGTCAAATATCCTCCCATATATTATCCACTTTTGAATGATTCCAAAATAAAATAATTATCCAAATAAATATCATACTGATATAAACATAAAATCTAATATTTTTAGTAACAAAAATGCTGGTATTTGGGAGCATCAAAATAAAAAAAAGTTCACAAAATTGTTCAATCAAAACATACTTAACTATTCAATGGTTTTATTTTATTTATAATTCTATATGCTTCACTTTGATATTATAGTTTTTTTTATGTATGTTTTTGGTTGTTATTGTGGTGATATTTGAGGGTATAGCCTTCCCACTTGGTTTAAAAACCATTTTCATATGAGTAGGTTTGCTTGAGTTTATGTACTGAACCCAAATCGATAATGTTCAGGTAGTTCGGGTGGGGGAAGGTAGACCGTCCTTTCGACATGGAAATTGCTGAATATAAAAATTTATGAATAATGTTTTTTTAATTTATAAAGGGTAATTTCAAATTTTTTGTGGTTCATGTTGTCAATAATAGAGATTTAATTGAGTATTTTAATGTAATATATTCGAAAAAATGAGTTGGATCTTCTCTATTTGATGGAAGATGAAGAGTTGGAAATGATATAATATTATTATCATGTAATAAGGAATTTCATTAAGAAATATCAATTTTTGGCTTAATCAGATCCTTATATTATTTACCCATATATATCCTTTACCAAAGACTCTCATTTTGTAACCCCTTTTCACTCTTAAAAACAAAGAAAACCAACTAGGTGGAATTTGAAAAAAAACTCTAATTTTTTGAAAAATGTGGTTAGTTATATAGTCTCTCATTTTTATGTTTGTTTGTATATAAGTTATAAAAATAAATTTTTTTCTCATAAATGTAACATTAAAAGTCCCACATTTTAATATTCCTCTGAAAATTTTTAGGTTTATTAAAATGAAATACTTGTATAACCTTAAATATTTTATATATCAATAAAACATAGAGTTTTTAGTAATCCTTAATATTATTTTTGGAGCATCCAAATTTTTTATATTATATTTAATCTAATCCAAACCAAGTAAAAATATAAAATGGTTTAGTTATATATAGGTTGATGGATTTTTATAAATAGTCACGAGATGAATATTTAAGGAATCACTTGATCCTTTTTCAGTCAAACTTATATTCCTAAATAAGTTAACCAAATTATTATTTTTTACTAGCCTTTAATATCTCTCCCTCCCATAATTATGTAAATAAAGAAGGAAACCATGAGTATTATGAAGTGATTATTTTATTTTTCAGATCATGAATATAAAATGGTTTCATTTAAATTATGTTTTCAATAAGTTATCCTTAATTATTTATCAATATAAAATGATTTTAATTTTTAAGAAACATTATTATTCTTGGAATTGGTTGGATGTAGTGAATTATTTTGTTATGTTATGAATGTATAAATTTGATAGTAGTATATTTGGGAGATATGGTTAATTCCATAATAACTAAAATTATTAGGCACATAAAGAAAAAAGTGATGAAAATAAAAAATAAAAAATAAAAAATAAATATTTTATTGACATGTGCAATTACATGGTTGGTTAAAAAACATGATAACTTTCTAGGTCCAAATAAAAAAGATATACACTGGTTTCATGTCAAAAAATTCATTTAAGTAATAAAATATAGAAAAATAGACATGAACGATAATAATATGAGGGATGACATTCCAAACCCCACTTTACTAGAAAAAATATAATGAAAACCCCCTTAATGCAGAAATCCAGATGCAACTGCCAAGATCGATTAGGATTGAATATTGGTTCATAAAACCCAAAAACTAAGATATAATCTTGTAATATACTTTTCTTGTTTCATGAATAAATAATCTAATTGATAGAAATAAATTCATATAAACAAAATCAATTACATAATGTTAATTATAAATGAAAAAAACAATAGTTAACCACATACAGGAAGGGGATAACATATTAACTCACACTCAATCTTCTTGGAAAGAAAATTCTCATAAACAGATAAAAAATTTTGTACCTGAAGATTCCTATAATAGAACTAAAAATGACAAAATCATAACCAATATTCATCTTATATACTTATAGAACCTAAAATCTGATTCTAGTACATAAACAACCCCTGACAAGCTGAATGAAAACAATAATAAGTTGAAAAAATAAAATGAGAGAAACACAACAGTCAAGTTGATTTTAAATACAAAAATATATTTGCATAAAAAATTAGATAAATTCATAGAGAAACCTAAATTCAATGATTAAATCTCACTACTAAAGATATTCCATTTAATAGTGTGAAAAAATTCCTTTAACAGTGCTAGAAAAGTGTTGTTATCCTCAGTATTACTAGGGGTCAGCTATATCAACATTAGTTTTGAACCGATAAAGGTCCCCCTTTATCAGTGTCATTTCTAGCACTGATAAAGGCCTAACCTACTGCAATGTGTTGTTTTATAACAAAAAACTATATCACATACTTTTAACATGTATGAAAAATATATAATCTAATTGAAATAAATTTTACCTCACAAAATAAGAAAACACTACTATATAAATTTATAAAAATGGTTTGTATATTTAAATTTGAAATTTGTATCCAAAAATATTTAAAAAAATTAATGTTTCATCATCGTAGGAACCCATGATCCCCTCTCAAAAAATTACACCCATGGTATTAGTTGTCGAACAAATCACCTCAAGTCATGAAAATGAATCAACCTATATATGATCAAAAAATCTAATGTTATTAATACAATAAATAAATGAATTAAACCATAATATAAAATAAAATGTTAATAAAATTTTAATTTTTAATAAGAAGAAACACATGAAGTTATATGGGTCACACTGTGTGTTGTATTGAGGCGTGGTTGATTCCTATAAGTCACAAATGAGTTATGTATCATTATCCTAATGTATGAATACAATATGAATTCATTTCCTCAGTTTTGAGTATATCACTTGATCTCTGTTCTAAAATTGTTGTCAATTTTAAATAATGACACACTTGGAGTTTTATCAGTTACCCCATCCATTAGATTGAGGTGTGGATAATGCCTACCCATAAAAAATTACTTATGGATAATTTTTCTAAAGAATAAAAAAATATGATTGTGTTTACTGATTGTTTTGCCTATAAATCATTTTTTTACTAAAATATCATTTCAAACTAGAAACATGCAATTAGAGCCATACTGTTTGCATCATGCATTGGTTTGATGTGTGCCTACTTCCTATATGTCACAAATGACTTATGAATCATTTCCCAAAATTATCAATATAACCATATCATGTTTTCTTAGTTTTTAGTGAGTGACACATGTTTTAAACTAAACTTTCAATTTTAAACAGATAACAAACGCTATGATTCATATTGGTCACACAATGCATCAGATTGAGGATCAGTCTATTACTACACATCAAAACTTACACATGGATAATTTTCAAAAATTATCCAAACAATAATATTCTATTTTCTTTGATTCTATTATGTAACTTTCTATTTTCACTAGAATTAATGACAATTTTAAATAAAAAACACTTTGGGTCATATAGTTCACACCATGCATCAGATTTAGGTATAGATGATTCACAAACATCAACAATGACATATAAATCATTGTCATATATTATAAAAATAATTCAAATATGTTTTCTCCGTTTTAAGTATGTCACTTGTTCATTTTACTAAAATTAATGTCAATTTTAAATTAAAAAAGACACATTGTTTTATACCGGTCAAAACGTGCTTAATATAGATGTGTGTTCGATTCCTACACATCAAAAATGACTTCTGGATTCTTTTTCATATGTATCAAAATAATCCAAAGTTGTTTACTTGATTTTCAGTATATAATTTGTTGTTTTTACTAAAATTAATGTCAATTTTAAATAAATGGACACACTTAGAAATACAATGGTCATAGCATACATCATATTGAGGTTTGGTTGATTCCTATACAAAAACAATTATGGATAATTTTCCTAAAGTGTGGGAAAAATCTGATTTTGTTTTCTCTACTTTGAGTATGTTACTTTTTTTTACTAAAATGTTATTTGAAACTGGAATCATCCAACTTTCTTCATGTCAGTCACATTATGTGTATGTTTTATATGATAATGACTCCTATAAATAAAACATGACTTATGTATCATTGTACAAAATTATCAATACAATAAGACTGTGTTTTTTTTGTGAGTGATACTTTTTGAACATAAATGTCAATTTTAAACTAATTACGGACACCTTGAGTCAAACTATGAATATAATGTATTATATTGAGGTTAAAGTGATTGTTACACATAAAAAATGAATTATGTATTTTTTCATAATGTATAAAAAACAATAATAACGTGTTTACTTAGTATTATGTATATTAATTGTCTTTTTTACAAAACATTAATGTCAATTTTAAATAAAAAGACACCCTTGGACTAATACAAGTCACACCGTGTGTCTGATTGGGGTATAACAAATTCCTACACATCCCAAATAACATATATATTTTTAATAATGTATAAAAACAATATTAATGTGTTTCCACTATTTTGAGTATGTCACTTTTATTTTTTTCTAAAATTTCATTTTGAACTGGAAACATGCACTTTGAGTCATACTGGTCACAACATGTATTGGTTTTCCATGAGAATGATTCTCACACAAAAAAATGACTTATGAAAAGTTTCTATAATTTATCAAGACAGTCTGAGTGAATTTGATATGCTTTTATTGAATTATTCTTTTTGAACTAAAATGCAAATTTTAAACTGATAATAGGGACTTTTAGTCATTTCAGGCACATAATGTATCCGATTAAGGTGGGGATAATTACTACATTTAAAAATAGACTTATGTATCATTTTACTAATATATAAACAAAATTATTTCATTTTATTGGATTTGAGTATGTTATTTTTCTTTTTTACTAAAATTAATGTTAATTTTAAATAAAAATACACAATTGGAGTAATTTAAATAACACTGTTTGTTAGATTAAGATTAAATTGATTAATAAAAATCTAAAATGAAATATGGATAATTTTCCTAATTTATAAAAATAATTTGAATCCATTTTCTCAGTTTTGATTATGTCACATATCTTTTTTATTAAAATTTCATTTTAAACTACAAAACAAACTATGAGTCATATCGGTCACATTGTGAATCAATTTGATGTGAGACTAATTTCTAAACATCAAAAATGAATTATGAATTATTTTAATAAATTATCAATATAATTTCAGTTTTTTTCTTTCTTTTCAGTGAGTAAATAGTTTTGAAATAAAATGTTAATTTTAAAATGATAACATACACTTTAATTCATACCGGGAACATCATATAACATATTAAGGTGATGCTGATTCCTAAAAATAAAAAATGACTTTTGTTCCATTTTAATAATGTATTAAATCAATAAAAATTAATTTTCTCTATTTTGAGTATGTTATTTGTCATTTTTACTAAAATTTATTTCAATTTTGAATAAAAAGATGCACTTGGAGTCATACCGGTGACACCATGAATTAGATTGATGTGAAAATAATTACTAAACATCTGAAATGAAGTCTGTATAATTTTAATAAATTATGAAAATAATATGAATGCATTTTATTTGTTTTTAGTACATCATTTGTCTTTTTTAATAAAATGTCATTTTGAATTAGAAACAAACTTTGAGTTATACTGGCCACATAGTTTTTCATTTTTATGTGAGACAGATTCATACACATCAAAAATGAATTATGAATCATTCTTATAAATTATGATTACTATCCAAGAATGTTTTATTTCATTTAATTGTGTTACACTTTTTGAATTATAATGTATCTTTTGAACTGATTAAGACACTTTCAGTCATACCAAGCACATCATGAATCATATTGAGGTGAGGCCAATTCCCACACATAACAAATGACTTATGGATCACTTTTTAATGTATCAAAATAATATTAATATGTTTTATTGAGTTTTAGTATGTCAGTCATCTTATTTTTCTAAAATTAATGTTAATTTTTAATAAAAAGAATCACTTGGAGTCATACTGGTCACACCTTATTTCATATTGACGTGAAAATGATTCCTATAGAAAATAAAGACTACAGAAATTCACAACTACCAATGATACCATTCTTACTATTGAATTTATTTGTTGATCTCCCAACACTGCATATTTATTCAATATGCAGTGTTGCCCATCCAACAAATAATAAAAATTGAAAGCATGGTAATATTGATAAAAAGGAACATGTTATCTATTTTATGGATTATTATAGATAGTTAAATATAAAATATGACTTCTCAACAGATCTTTTAAAAAAATAAATAATAATTAGATAAAAATATGATGAAATTAACTTACATATTATAGATAAAATGATGAAATAATTAATTAAATAAGTAGTGGGAATTCATCTTTTCATGATAGTTGTATACATTATTGGACCATTTCATTACTGAAATTATCTCAGTTGTAGGATCAAAGCCTATTCTCTCTTGAGAATGATTAGATTCAATTAAATCCCCCAAAAGAAAACAAAATAATCCACCTATGTCGAAAAAAATATTATTTTAATAATACTACGAAGAAATAAATTAACCATAAATATGTACTTCTTCTTTAAGGATTTGGAAGCATTATTTTTTCATTATGGTCTTAATATTATCATGGTACATATATATTTTGTATGTGATAATAAGAAAACAATTATGTTGTTTGAGGAATATTTTATGTTAATATTCATTCTAGAAATATAGAGACCTTTTTGGACTGTTTATCTGGAAATGAAATGTTTTGGATAAGTATAAAGATTGGAATGGATTAACTTGAACATTGGATAGTATTGTTTAAGGTTAATAAGTTTCATAATATTATTTTTGGAATGTTATAATAATATATGTTTATGAAGAAGAAAACCTGTAGGTCTAGAGAAAACACGTCACATTCAGCATGGATGTGAGACTTGAACTAGCAACTGAAGGGAGACAAGGGTGCATCACATACCACTGGCCTATGTGATGTCCTGGTTTGTATAACATATTTTTTTTTTATTTATATTTTATTAATGAGAAAGTAGAAGTTCAATTTTGGAACCCTATATGATTAAGATAAATAGATTATTTTTGAAGTCCATTATCTTATATACAAAAATATGGGTATTTTGTAGAGATTACTTAATGGATAAAACACTAATTTTAATATATGTATGATTCCTTGGGGTTTTTTACTACTATGTAAATTAATTCTTAAACTCTATGGAATGGATCTGTAAACCAATAAACTTTTATTACTAATTTCTTTTCTGATTAGTGCAATGGTCCCTTTGATCATCACATACTTCTAGCTTTGTGATTGTTAACTTTTTTTTTACCATGTTCTCTATCACACTCCATTAGATCCTGATGGTTAGATTTATCTTCCACATCCATGTATTCCTATATAGAACCCTAAAATGGGATATATATAGTGACCTTCATACATCTCTTTATTTTAAAATGGATATCTCATTAACCCATTTTCTGATATGGGTTTTCCACAAATGTATTTTTTATCATCATCCTCCTATTATCGAAATGAAATTTCATATTGTGAGGATGAAATTTATTGATGGAGTGGATAATTTAAAACCCCATGATTTCATAGTACATTATATTTTTAATGAAATTAAATAGTTTATATTGTGCACAACACTGACTTGGCTTGTGTTACATGCAAGATTGAGTTTCTGCAAAACATCACTATAGTATTTTAAATATTTAAATGATATATTTATAAGATATCCATTAAATATAATAATAATAATATTAATAAATAATTTTTAAATATTATTTATAATTTTTTGACATAAATAAAAATATTTATAATAAAAGTTATAAATTTCATTAAATAGTTATACATTTAGAAGTACTTTTTTCTTAAAGGAACTACTTTTTATAGCCTTTTTTGAACAATAATAAAATTATTTTTATATAATAATAAAAATTTAATTTAGTAAAATAGACCTCTTTTTTGAATTCAGAATATAAAAATTAGCTTATTGTATATTTTGGATAATTTTTCCGAATTTTTTTAATTTTTGATAAATAATGAAAAACACAGTATTGTTGTTTAAAAATCCACATTTTCATTTAAATAATTGTTTTAATTTAAATTGATTTTAATGTATCAATAGATAAATAATACATATATTTTCCCAATTTAGGTGATTAGAATCATTTTTATAATAGAATTAGATATATATAAAATGAACTTTTGCATGTATCTAGTTTTCCAAAAAAATACTAAACTACCTAGTCCTTTGGGATATGAATTTCTTGAAATCAAGCTAATGTAATAAAATAATACACCATGTTTGGGAAAATAGGGATAATGCATTATATTATACACTTTTTTTAGATGGGACACTTGAATCCCACAAGAGTTGTAGTCCAGCTTGCAAATAGATCAACATTATTCATAACATGAGTTATGGAAGATGTCTTGGTGAAATTCAAAGATTTGTTATTCCCAGTTGAATTCTATGTGCTGAATATGGGAGAAGATAATATCCTATATCACATATCCATAATTTTGGGGAGACCTTTCTTGAATACATCGAATATCATCAACAATTTTCTTGAAGGGTAACTCACCCTAGAATTTGTAGATAGCATAGTCCATGTCAATAATTTTGAATCCATGAGGCACACATCAGGTGATCACTCCCTATTTACACTCTCCCATAAAGATTTTATTGAAAAAACTGAAGACATCAGTATGTTTCATGAATTCATATACTCCGGATATAATTTTTTCATTAAAAATATCACTAAACTTGTGTATTCCCAAAACTCTAGAGATTCTGATTTCATGTTGGAGGAAGAGGTAAGATCTGATTTATTTGATGATTTTTTAAGGTATATGGAAGATCATATGGTTTTTTCTGTGTAGTAGGTATTGAAATTGGATGTGATGAACCTTAATTTAATTTTATCCCTTGATAATCCCTTGTATTTGAAATTAAAACCACTCCCCATTGATTTGAAATATGTGTAACTCATTGATGGAGATATATTATGAGTAATAATTGATAAAAATCTATCTAAAAACCCATTATAAGCATTGATTGAGCTTCTTAGAGAGAACGTACAAGATATATTTTGGATATTATGTGATATTTATAGAATAAACCCAAAAATACGCTCCTATAGAATTTATATTAAGGGAGATTCCAAAACCATCATACAGCCCCAACGGATGAAGAAAAACAATCCTAAGCACTATAAGGAATGAAATCAATGAATTAATACCTGTAAGTAATTATAATATCTAGAGAGTGTTCAATGATTTTAGGAAGCTAGACCAGGTCACTTAGAATGATCATTTCTCCATCCTATTCATTGACAGATTTTAGATATATTGGAAGTTAGAACTCATTTATTTTTGGACGGATTTTCAGGTTATTTATAAGAATCCACTACTCCAATGGTTCAAGAAAAGACTACATTTACATTTACCTTTGGAAATTTTTCATATAAAAGGATTCCCTTTGAATTATGTAATTATTCAGGTAAATTTAATAGGTCATTGGTAATTATAATTTTTAATAACATTGATGATTTCTTGGATGTTTTCTTAGATGATTTCACAGTTTTGGAAAAAATTGACCATTGTTTGAAATATATAGAAAAAGTTTTGAAAACCTACATTGAAAAAACAATGTTTTAAATTTTTAAATGTACTATTTAATGGTTGGGAGATGATTTTTACTTGGTTATTTCAATTCAAAATGAGTTGATGAAGAAGATAAACAAAAAAATAAGTGATGGATTAATTTTCTTACTCTATTTGTGTAAAACATGTTAAATAATTTTTAGGACATGTAGTATTTTATAAGAGGATTATCATATTTTTTAGTAATTTTAATCTCTCTCTATATATAACACTTTGGAAAGATGTATATTTTGATTTCAATTGTGAATGTAGCTAATACATTGATGAGTTTAAAGGGAGATTGATTTTTTCACCCATAATGTTACCACCAAATTGGAAAAACATTTGAGCTACGTTGTGTTGATTCTAACCAAAAAACTAGATAAATACTTTCATAGAGAATTTAGTGTAGGTAACAATCCATTTCATATACCTCGAGAACTTTATATGTGGACAGATTCAATTAAAAACCCATATAAAAAGTGTTTTTACTATTTTTATTTTCTTTAAAATGATTTAAATCATATCTGGTTAGAACTAAATTCATCGTATTTTATGATCATATGACTCTTAGGTACTTGATTATTATGGATTATACTAAACAAGGGTTATTGATATTGATAATACTAATGTATAAGCATAATATAGAAATCAATGAAATGAATGGAGCTGAGAACTGAGTGGATGATCACTTAGGTACACTTCAAAACACCACTATAACTAAAATTACAGAAAAAGTCCCACAGAATAATAAAATTCTAGGAGAGGAGTTATACTTGATTGAATGAAAAGTTCCTTAGTATGTAGACATGTTCTATTATCTGGTAACATCTCAGGTGCCACCTCATTTAAATTCCAACCAAATTCGAAAAATAAATTATGACTCCAGATATTATATTTGCAAAGATCAATTTCTTTAGAACATTTACAATAATCAAGTGATAAGAAGATGTTTTCTTGAAAAATAAATTAAATATTTCTTTGAATTTTATCATACATTTTCTTGTGTAGGAAACATTGGACCTCAATATACTACGAAATATTTTTTATAATCTCTATAGTTTTGGCCCAACATGTTTAAATATTCTCATGAATTTTGTACAGGGGTAAAAATGTTATTTTTCTCAAAGTATTTTGAAGGATCAATAAATGACTAAATGAATAAATTTTTTTGATATCATTGAAGTATAATAGAAAGATTTTATAGGATTTTTACTAATATAATTTGGAAATTCTTATATCTTGCTTATATAGAATTAAATTTCAAAATTTGTGGAGGTGAAATCCACAGAGACTAATAATGGTATAGTTTTTTGTGATTTTTTAAGAATAACATATTTTATAGTATTAGAGTGAACATAAAAATCATAAGTGATCATGGGTATAAATTTCTCTATAGGAAAATTAATGAATTGATGAACAATTATGTGGTGAATTATAAAACATCATCTTTCCATCATCCAGATACTATTGGGAAAGCTTAAGTTTCCAAATGGGAAGTAAATTGAATTCTGGAAAGGACTATTAATCCAACTAGGAAGGATTGGAGCTGAAGGATATAAGACAAGTTATGGGATTATAGGATAGCCTATAAAACCCAATTGGAATGAGTCTATATAGGATTATTTATGGGAAAATATTTTACCTACCTATATAATTGGAGCATTAGGAATTTTTGGTATGTGGAATATGAATTTGGATCTTGAAAGCACTGGGAAATAGAGAAAAATATAGTTGTAGGAGATGTAGGAAATTATAAAGGAATATTTTGAAAATTACAAGAATTATAAAGAAAGACTAAGAGTGGATCGTGACAAGATGATCCAACCAAAATATTTACATCTTAGAGACATAGTTCTTTTATTCAAATCAATACACAAGCTAATGTCATGTAAACTTCATTCCAGAATGGAAGGTCCATTTATAGTTACTAATGTATAACCTTTTGTTGTTGTGATGATTGTTATGTATAGAGATCAGAATCCATTAAATTTTAATGGGAATAAGCTAAATACGTTCCATGGGACCCTGCCATTAGAGCCAGTGGACAATATCACACTCCTCCAACATGTTTATCCTTAAAATCCTTTAGGTGACTCCACTATATTATAGTAATTTATTTCCTATGAATGATTTTCAAATCTTCTAACATGCCAAATCAAGTTGAATTCATTGAGGACATTATATTATTTAATTGTGGGTGATGGAACTTTTGTAGTTTCAGATTTTCATTTATTGTTTATTTTTCAGTTTTTCAAAAAAAAACATTTTTTGTGTGTTTTCCATATTTCTGTGTTATTCTTTTCAAAATATCATTTGTTTTAAAAATTTTGATTTGAAATGATTATCAATTCCATTTTTGAAACTCTTGTCAATGAGTGAACCAATTTATACAATGAAACTAAACCTAAATGAATGTTGAAAATGAATTTGTTCCAAGTTCAAATATTAGGGGAGTTTCCTGAGAAGTCCTTTAATTTTTGAATCCAATGTCACAATTCACTATCTTTATATTTGAAATTACTTTACTGTGAGGATTCTAACACATTTTTTCATATTATTTACATTCACCACACTTCTTTAGGGAACCAATCCATGCATTAATTAACTATAATTTGATTTATTCCTATTACAACATTAGAGTTTGGGATATTTTTTTTAAATAATTGAGGCATTTATTTGGTTTCAAAGACCCATTTCTAATAAAATCCTTTTTATTCTGTCCATCCTTGTATATTTACGAATTTTAGCCCTTATAATCCTTGAAAATCCAATTATATTATACAAATTACAAGCTAATTTCCCTTATCCAACCTCCTCTTGAAGTGAAATTGCATGATTTTATTGAACATAAGTATGGGGGAAGCTGTCTTGTATTGTGATAACTAAATTTTTCATACATTGGGTGAAAATGAAATGTTTTAATGATAATGTTTCTACTGAATAATTAATTATTTTTAATGTTATTCCATTTGGGAGCATTCATTATAAAATAATTTATTCCTTTTTGGAGATTTCAAAGGAGAAAGAAAGATTTTCACATATAGAGCTTTCAAGAAAAATTATGACTAAAAAAATTGACATTAGGTTGTTAAGAAGCTAAATGGCATGCCATTTCCTTTATATTTCATTATGATGGATATTATTTTCTATAAATGGGAGTGTATAGGAAACCATACTTGAGTGAAAATTATAATCTTTAAAATTTGATTCAAAAAGAGACAACCCCTTCTCATTTAAGCCACATAATTTTTAAAAACTGAATCCCACCAACCAAATTCCCTAAAAAATCTTAAAAATTATTACTAGTAAATGAATTTCCTTGACACACATTCAGTGTATATATATGAATTGATAAATCCTATGTTTTCACTTTCATGAGTTTGGATGAGAAAAACATTGTTGAAAATTTACACATGTGAGATGAGATAAAATTCATGCGATGTATGTGACTTGTGTGCATGGGATAAGAAATTATGTCTAAATCTATTAAATTATCTAAATGGGAACTTTAAATAATGGGTTTTTATTCGAGATATCTTTTTGTTTCATGGGATGGATTTGGTGGATCTCATGGGTATGTGTTTTGAATATTCATTGATTTCATTTTGATGCTTACTTGTACATGAGTCCTAGTAATAAGTGTAGAGGAATTATTAGAGAAAATATTTACAATAATTTTACATTGAATTTAAATGTTTTAAATCCCACCAATTTGTTATTTTAATTTAAATTTCCCCATTTTATGGTTTGTGTGCTATTTGAGCTTATTTGTAAAAATGTATCATTTTGGAATTTTAATAGTTTTTGTTATTTATATATTTCACCAATAATTTTCTTTACTCAACCAAATCATAAAATTATTTCATTTTATGAATCTATACATCTTGGGATTAATTTAATTTTTCCAAACCCAAATCTAAATCCATTATATTGAAGCGAAAACCCATCTAAAAAGTTGGTCTGTGAAAAATGTTCACATATCTGATTATTTTTTTTGGGCCTATATCAAATTATTTAACTCCCCAAATACTATGATATTTATAGGGTGGACCTAAAATTCATTTATAAAAAACTTTTATGAAGTCTTCCCATTGTTAATAAACTTTTTTCAAGGCCATTAATTCTTGGGAAACCAGATATTTGGAATATGGAGAGTCTTCCTGTGATGACTAAATTATCAATGTAAAATGGACATAACTATCTAAAAAACGCTAAATAGACTTCTATTTGGAGGGTGATAAAAAAAATTTAAAAAAAGTTTATGAAGGATTCCATATGTTTATTGGCAATTTACTGGGTTTGACATGAGGTAACTTTTTAATGGAAAAATATTCCCTATAAAATGAGGATAGATCCTCCATCCCAAAGAATTCCAATCCATCCCACGCCATGATGTCGAACACAAAGGAGGATATCTCCACCAAGGAGTTGTGCTTAACCATATTATCCCCTCATTTATTTTTCTTAGTTTTTAATGCATTATACTTCCCAATTCATCTTTATTACCCTTAAAATGGTAGGGTAAGCATTTGAGTAATTGGGTATGGGTTGGGTTTTCTTTTTTGTAATGCTTGTGTTCTTGGACTTAGGTGAATGAAATCTCTCTCTATATTTTGTGACATTGTCTTCAATTTCAAATAGAGGTTTTTATTATCATGAGTTAAATCATAATTTTTTTTTCTGATATCATTATCTAATTTTTCTTTTTTCAATGATCATTATCACCCCCATAATGATCTGGATTATATACAATGGAATATATTAGGGATTCTTTTTAAAGTACTTGATGATCGTCAATATGTGTGCGAGGGGTAATGGATGTTCATAAATTTTTGGGATAAAAACGAACTGATTTTGTATTTTCCATGTCAATTGAGGATATTTAATGCTACTTTCTCACACATGGAAGGAGGGTAGACCAAACTGAGAACATTGTATGGTTTTCGCTCTCTATTAGAATTTGACTAAGGGAGTAAGATGAAATTTTCATGGAATATAACTTTAATCGAATTAGTATAATATGATTGAATAAAATAGAACTAGGATATAATTTAAATTTGAATGCCAACCTCGGACTGATCACTGTTCCAATATCATAGTTTTCATCACATAAGTTTCCAATTTGATTTCAATCATTTTACTAAATTATTTCTTTTATTTCATTTCATTCAAAATAAATCAATTCGAAAAAGGACAATGAATTTTTCATCTAATAAAAATTGATAAATTTTTTTTCTATGCACTCCAATTTAGATGAATATATGGTGTTGATCACTATATTATACATAGGTAATAAAAAATTGTTTTTCCACACCCTACGAAAGGCGTACATCAAACATGCACCATTTCCAAGGAGATAATTGATTGATTACATAACTTTTTCTATTTTAAAATTATAGATAGTTTTTATTTTCTTTAAAATTAAAAAACCATAATAGAATTCAGGTTCCATGATGTATCCATACAACTAATACTCTTCATGGAATGACAACTAGCAGGTGAAACAACAACGATAAAGAGCTATTTTAGAGTACATAAGAGCTCATGCGAAGAAAATTAAAGAGAAAATAAAAGGTATATGCGGAAAATAAGAAGTTTAACATATTATATCCATGCTACCCAAAAATCCAGAGTCTAAGATATATGTGGGGGATGAAAAAATATATTGATGACTTCTAGAATGATTGTGATGAACAACTTGATCTCCCTATTCCTTCCAAAGAACCTTAGCCAGTACTACAAATATTTTTAATAATTTTAAAATGAATTTAATTGTTTTAAAAACCACCAATGATTTATTTTAAGATAAAGTTCAACATTTTATGAATTTAGTAGTATTTTGAGCCCAATCATTAAAATATCCCATTCTGGATTTTTAATATTTTATGATTTATTCTATATTACAGATATACCATTTTCTCTACAAATCCAAGTCATGAAATTATTTATTATTAAATTTCTATACATCTTGGGATTCACTTCATTCATTTGACCCAAAAGCTAAATCTACCATATAGAAGCTCAAAACTAGCTCCCAAGTAGGGCCTTGACAACTATTCACAAATCTGGATATTATTTGTTTTAGGCGCATATATCATGGTTGAATTTCCCAAATACTATTATATTTGTATGGTGGACATGTAATAGTGTGAGAAAAAACCTTTATTAAAGGTTAAACATGTGAATAAACTTTTTTCAAGGCCATTAATGCATAGGAAACAAGATATTTTGAATATGGAGAGACAATTTGGGTAGAATAAATACTAGTAGTAAAACAAACATACCTATCTATAAAGGTGGTAAAAAATTCTGAAATTTGGAAGGTATGTTAGAAATAAATTTATGAGCCAGATTCATAAAGGATTCCAGGCATGAATCACCCATTTCAGGGGGTTAACCTAGGGTAACCTTTGAAGGGATATTCTATCCTATAAAAGGTGGAGAGAATCTCCTTCCCAAAGCATTTATATCTATCCCACACCATACATTCAACCACTGTGGAGGAAATCTCCACAAATAATCCACAATTCATCATATTCATCCTCTCCCATTTCATATTCTTATTTTTTTAATTCCTTATTATTCCACATTCATTTGGATTACTCTTACTATGATGGGAAAAACAGTTGAGTGATAGGGGTAGGGATGGATTTTCTATTTTTCTATCCTTGAGTTCTTGGACATAATTGAATTAAATCACTATCTCTCTTCTATGACGTTGTTTTAAATTCATATAGTGGTTTTTAATTTCACAATTTATCACATTTGATTTTTGATTCCATTATTGATATTTTCTCTGGTCAGTGATCATTATCTCCCTTTGATAAGTCCATGATTATATATGATAGAATTTACTAGGGTTTAGTGGTGACTTAGATGACATAAATCAATATGTGTGAGAGGTGTAATTGATGTTCAATTTTTTTTGGGACAAACAAGACGAAATAGGTAATGTTTTCTCTCAAAAATACCAATATACCAAGGGAGTGAGAGGAAACAATCATGAAATCTCACTTTAATTGACTTAGTATAGGAGTATTGAATAAAATAGAACAAGGATATCATTGAAAATGGAAAACCAACCTCATTTTAATATTCATTCACATATCATTGTTTTCAATTACATAATTTTAATATTTCTTTTAAATAATTTTCATAATTTATTTCTTCTGAAACCAATCAATTCCCAAAAAAACGAAATTTTTCTTCTAATGAAAATTGATAAACTATTTTTTGTGCACTCATATTTAAGAGACTACCTCAGGTTAATCACTATACTACACATAGGTTATAAAAAATTGTTTTTCCATGCCCCACGATATGCATGGATTAAATGATGCATTATTGGTGGGGAGATAATCAGTAGTTTACTTCACTTTTTATATTTTTAAATTTTAGACAGTTATAATTATCATTAAATTTAAAAAAACATAAAATAAATTCATGATTTATAACAATCTATTAATATTCAGATAATGGCTACTTTTAGGTGAAACAACAACAAGAATGAGTTTTTTATAATACAACAACAATCAAGTGAATGAACATAAATAGTCTGTAGAAAGTCTATAGGGTCAAATAGAAGTCTAAAAAATAAGAAAATGATAACCATGAAAAACCAGACCTTGAACATAATGTGGGGGATAATCAAGATATTGATGACTTGAAATGATGGTGAAGAAAAAATTGATCTCCATATTACTTCTAAAGAACATGATCCCCTGGTGGAATAAATATCCCCAATAATCCATAAAATTAATGAATAGATGGATGAGCCTAATAAACCATTATCATCTGATAATAAACTCCAAGAGGCACTCCCCATCGAATATGAGATTGTAGCTGAACCAATTAATGGATTTAATCTTTTTCAAAATCTAGTTCATTTGAATTTTTTTTCTGATCATAATTAAGTATTAATTCTTTTTTGTTAATTTTCAGATTCATATAGTATTTTCTATTACTTATAGGAGGATGAAGAAATGTGAAGTACACCTATTGAGGAAAACATGGAACTCCCTTACATTATTTTTGATGAGGCCCTAAAAGAAGTCAAAATTATTGATCTTGAGAAAATCATGATAACATTTTATTATTTAAAAATAGTGAAAATACATATTAATTAAAACATAATTATTTTTCATGATAAACTACATTCTTTCTTTCCCTCTGATCTTTGAATTTATCCATCCCCCACTAATCCAACAAAAAAAAATAATTTATTGCACATGTAGCAATTAAAGAAGAGGTTGATTCTTACATTATCCTACCCCTAACATGAAATATTTTCTTAATTGGGAATGGGGGGTATGGTGTACTCTATCAAAGTGTGATTCCAAAGACTGAATAATGAATCACAAAGTTAAAATTTACATGTGGCGGTTCAAGTCAAAGACGCCCCAACCTCCATCAGACATTGGATAACTGCTCGTACAACCCTATGGTGGAAGTAAAAATTCAAGGCATACCTAGGGGATTATAGAAAGAATTATCTTTTACATTACCTATAGTACTTTCAGTTTCAATATTATGAATTTAGACTTAAATTTCATTTGATAGATTAGTGCACCATGACGTCAACTCCATATTTTATTCTTGATCATAAATGAAATTATCCTTATAATTAATTGAATAATTTTTTTGGTTCATGATGGGACAAGAATTCCAAAATATTTAAGGAGTAAAAAGGGATAAGATTCATTATAAAAGGGAGTTAAATTTTAATATGTATTTTTTAAAACTATATAATTTTTTGTGATTCTAATATGATCTTTAAAATGGAATTTCATTCCCATAATTGAATTATATAATTACATGGAATATCTATAAGATAAGAGTTTTTTAGGATTCATGCGATTAAATGTTTTAAATCTCAATGTCAATTAGATTGAATGAGTAAAATAAAAAATTGGATTATTAATGTGAATCATGGATATTGAAATGAGGACTCATAATTTGATAGAATAATTTGATTCATGTAAATGAAATTTCTCAAAAACATTTCACAATTTTAATTTAAGAAATTCATTTGCATTAATTTTATATTATAAGAAATGTCTTGAGTGATTTTCCAAAATCATATTCCCAATGCCGAGAGGATTCCAATACCATCTAATTCTAATTTTTCTTGAGCATATTTCTTGAGTGATGTTGGGACATGTTACATTCATGAACACTCATTGAAACATGAGAAAGTTATGCTTGTGCAAAAACACATTGAAAATGATTGCATAATCATTTGATAAACCACTCTATCTTAAATTAATACCTTTAAATACTTATTTATCCCTTAGAGACCCTGAATAACCAATATAGTAATGATCCATGTTTCAATCAATGTTTATACATTCCTACCCTCCTCTTAGAATATTCATGATATTTTAAACATTATGTGTGGTGGTGAGTGGAGTAATAGTGGAAGGGATGAAATACATTATAAGGAAAAACATGTGGGTTAATTGTTGTGGGATGTTAAGTTTGTTGATCATCATCATCATAATCATATTTACTTTATAGAAAAGTACATGACCTGTAGGGACCCCAATCCTAAGGAGGTATAAAATAGTGCAGGCCAATGGAATCCCCTAAAATTAGATTATCTCCATCATGTTTAAAGAAAAAGATGTTTGTGAGTTAGGTGGCTTTGAGAGTTTGATCTACCTGGGAAGAAAGGTGGTCTGCTACTTTGTTCCCCTCCATCCAGGTATGAGTGACCTTAGTGTTTTTGTTGATGAGAGATTTTCACTTCCTATTGGTTTAGGGAATTGACCATGGATTGGGTACTTTCTAATTAAATCCATCATGAATGACTATAAAATTTGTTTCCACCTAGGATTGACTAATATTCTATTGCATATAGAGGGTGATCACCATCAGAACTGCCTTAGACTCTACATGTTGGGAATTTCCAATGTCGTAGTGAGACATGAATACCAGAACAACACTTCCTCTTTGATCTCTTACCACTCCTCCATCGTGTATGTCACTCAAGATACAAGATCCATCTATGTGTAACTTGAACTCAAACATTGGAAGGATCCATCCCTGACAATTACCTTGTTCCATAGAGTGAGGGTTAGTTGTTGTGGATTGAAAAAGAAACAATAAAAGTGAGGGTAAATCTTTCTAGTTGCAGATGACGGTCACCCAATCGGCTAATTGGTTCTGAGTTCTCATTATGATAGATCTCCCTACTGATGTAATCCTACTGTACCACACTTGGTTCCTGACTTGACATAGGATCTAATAACATACGTCAAAGATTATCATTCTCACCTTTCTTTATAGTCCTACATTTTCACTGCCCTAGAACCATCGCTCCCAGAAAGGATCATCATGGGGCTCCTAGGAGAGGTAAGCAGTAAACTCTCTGATGAAGCTCTACACTTCACAGGACCATTCCCTTATTGAATTATAAAAATCATAAAAGGATAAAAGAACAAAAAATTGAGATAAATTGGTTGTCATTTAGGAAAACCAAAAATCACTATTACTATATCTATTATTATTATCATACGTAGTTAGGCGGTGGATGTGTTGATTGTTATAATCATAACCTTCAAAAAATGAAAAAAATTCACTGAAAAAGGAAAAAAATTATAAAATCAAAAAAAAATAACAGGGTGAACAAATCATTCTTCATTCTTTACTTTGATCAAGACATTATATTTAATTTTGGGGGAAATTGGTGTTACTATTTTGAAGTGGTGAATTTCAATAGACTTTTATTTTTGATATCATTCATTGTACATAAGAGGGAAACCTCATCATTGATTATTAACTTTTAAAGTATCAAATCCTATCAACCATAAGAATCGTAGTTGTTTTAACATTTAATGAATGAAGTCATGATTTTATGTGACTTTTTTCTTTACAATGTAGAAAAAGTAGTCACTTTAAAAGAGTATGGATAAGTAACATGTCTTTCTGATATTAGAATAAATATACTTGAATTGTATCATGAGGGATGACAGAAAATATTGAAAATGGAGGTAAATGATGATTTCATATGTTTAATAATAATTTATTTAGGATCATGAATGAATGAAATGAGATGTCCCAAAAATTTTCAAAGGTGGAAAGTAAAATAACTGAATTGACTATTTATTTGAAAAATACAAATTAGATTGATATATTATGTAAAACCTGATTTTTTTTTGAAATTGATAATTGTATAATTTTATTGCATTAGAAATTAAATAATGGTAACATTGGTGCCTTCTAACTTTCAATGTTGAGATTTTATAATTGAGGACAATCATAGTTTAAGTGTGGGGGAATTTATAATGTTAATATTTTCACTTTTTTTAATATATTTCTCAATGATTTACTCCGAACCAATATATAAATTTGTTCTTATTTTCATTAATTTTGGATTTATGGTCGATTTTTGGCTAAAATTAAAAAATTTCCTAATTTTGGAACTTTAATAGATCTTAATCAGTTGTGTATTTTGGGAATGACTCTTATTATATTATTACAATTTAGGTTAATTTTTTCAGATTAAATGATTTTTTATAAAACATTTTCTTCTAGACTAAAATCTAATTTGGCCATCAATTGACCCAAAAAAGCATTCTATTTGGTAGATCATTCTGGATGACTGTGTGGACCCCACCTGAGTACAAAAAGAATAGCATGGTATACACAACACCAATTGGGGTGATTCCAACATTATTTACTAGATAATTCAAGGGTATATTCTATTGTTTGGTATCATGGATATGTTCAATCATTAAGGTGGATATTGGGTTGTCAATATTCAAAGAATATTTTTGGAAATATCGGATAGAATCTATTTTGCTCAATAAAAATTTCTTCAATTCCTATAGGCATGTCCAATTAATGTGAAAATCGGAGTTAAGATAGTAAATTAAATTGTGAGAATCCTATAATGAAGGACCTTGGGGTTATTGTAAGATACGGTGGATTAAATAAGAGGTAAATTTTATTGAATATACTCTGTAGGGGAAGCTATTGCACCCGTTTACTTTCTTATTTTATTTTTATATTTATACTTTTTATATTACTTTTTATTTAAATATATTTTTAATTTATTTGATATTACATACGATCTAATTCATTCATGGTTTTTATTTTTTGGGTCTCCTCCACTCACACCCATTATTTTCTTCTTTTCTTCTTTTCCCTTTCTTTCTTATTCCACCTTGTTCTTCTCAATTTTGATCCCTAATACACATTATCATGAGTAACTGACCTAAGGAATAACATGAAGGAGTAAAATGGTCCTTGAACCCCAGGCCATGTTTTAATTCTATATTGAGCTAATGCTATTGATAATTTATAGTTGGTGTAATCCTTATTGTGGTTGTCTAATGTTTGAATTCATGTTCTACAACCATTTTCCCTTGATTGAAGAGGTGGATATATAGTGTGTTTGACGATCACAAATTACACAATTCATTAATAATTAGGGTAAATTGTTGTGTGTACACATACGATAGTGTCTATTCACTAAGATAATCTTAAATTTGTCATTGAAGGTGCTCCATGAAATTTCTCTCTAGAGAACATCTATTCATCACTAATTCCATCTGTTTTAGCATTGCATGATAATTTAGAATTGAATGTTAGTATCAACTTATTTTTCATTTAATCTATTTTAATAAATTATATTTTTTCATACAACATAAAACAAAAAAAATTAATTAGTTCCTAGGTGAATTAGATTAAATATGTGAGATAACTAAGAATGCTTCTCATGTGAGATGACCATAGTCAGCCATTATACTACACTAAGAAAACATATATATTTTCTTTTTCCACGCACTATGAAAGGAGTGAATATTTACTCTAATTTGTTGATATGTTTCATCCAGAGATAGATTGTGATGAATTCTATACATCTTGAGGTACTCTTGAAACACATCAGAGGTGTACTTCCCACCTTGATCATATCACAAAGTTTGTATGTGATTGTTTCTTTGATTTTCCACCAGCACATTGAATTAATTGAAAATTCCAATCACTTATGAATTGATATTTAGAATAGATATCCAAGTTTTCTACAATAATCATCAATAAATTTCAAAAATTACCTCCTTTTTCAATATTCTTTTAGATTCAATGGACTGAAAACATCGGTGTGAACTATCTCAAGTGCTGCTGAAACTTTCTAATTTTCCATTTTTGCAAAGCTATTTATATGTTATTTTCATAAAAAAAAACTTTGACATATTTTATTTGGATGTCGAATGACAGGAAAAAAATTCACTTTATTCTTGATTCATAATAATTTGAAATATTCAATGTTTAAATTCCTTAACTATAGATTCCATGACAAATATTTATCATCATGTATCATCGTCGAACATCTTGGTATGTTCAGTTGAATCATAAGTGAAGACATGTGATTATTTTCCATTGGTACTTTTGTTATTAGCCTACATTTTCCTTAAAAAATCACCATTTGTTTATTTTTAATGCTTATATGAAATCCTTTTCCCATAAACTGCCTAAATATCAAGGAGACGGTCTTCATGTCTGGTATATAGTAGACATCAGAGATGAAAGCATGATTATCATATTTTTTCTTGATTAGAATATCTCCTCTTCCCAAGGAAAATATTGTTGAGAGATAACAAAAATAAATATCTCCTCAATCCCTATCATCCTTGTTTTTAATCAAGTGTTTGTGCCCAGTCATTTGATTTCTATCTCCATAGTCAAGATACCACATACATTTATTTTTTTTAATGTTTTTTCCATAAATATGTGAGATACAAAAAAAGTATATTATGCTTTTACAATATGTTCCTCCTTGGTGTCATTCTCTATAGTTTTCTTATATTTACATTCATTGTTATAAAGACCATATTTTTTTAAAATTATAGAATTCAATGTTTGTTTTTTCCGGATGGAGATTTTGGACTCCTTCCCTACTTCTTCATCCACATTCTAACGGAGTATAATTTTGATATTCGTGGAGTCCTCAAGTTGGGATTATTATACCTTCTCCTCATATTCATGGATCAAATTCTTTTACACCTAATACATTTCCTTGGGTTCTTCAAGATGCCCCCAGATGATCCTTTTTGGATTTCTTGAAATATTTCTTTGATTATAGGGAATTATCCAATCCATTCATTTCAATCCGACAATTCAAATTCAGTTTGTGGGCCTATAGAGATCCCACGAGTTTTGCGATAGAGAATATATCTGATTCCTTTATTTCTTCAAGGTCAATGAAAATGAAATAATATTTTAGATTAACGGATTTCAAATGTTTCTCACATACCCACATGTCCGCAAGATTTTATCAATTTCATTACAGTTGGTTCACCAAAACCATTACCCGAGTATGATACTCAACAAAGATCTCAAAATATTTCATAAATAAGGATTCAAACTCACCTCATAGAGAGTAAATCCAAATCTGCTTAACTTTTTTGGATCCTTTGAATTATTTAAGAAGAGTATCCCAAATCTCATTTGATGATTTTGATGAAGTGTTTATTTTGAAATTCACTTTGTGAAGGCCTAGATAATGGAAGGATTTCTCCATACAGACCCACTTTTGTTCTTACTGAAGAGTTTCATTTTGAATATATTGAAAATTAGTCTCTACTACCTTAGATTCCATCTTGGTGTATCCATTCTCTAAAATTTTAATTGAATATTAGGTGCGAAGGAGTTGTCATATTTGGTTGAACCTGTTTTCAAAATAGTTCTTCATCACATTTGGGATCACATATTGTTCAAATTACTTCTCCATATAGGCAAACTATTTTTTGTATGGGAATAAGATATATGAATATATATGTGAGGACATAGTATTTTTTTAGTGTTTCAAACTATAATTTTTTTTCTGAATCATAGCCTATTATTATATTTTTTAATTTGGAATTACATATTGATATTTTTGCAAGAATTTCATACAAAAACTTTTTCAGAATACAAATGAATGGAGTAAAAAATTGTATCTTAATGTAAGATGTAGCTACATTTGGATAATACAATTTTTTTAACAATTTGTTTTTAAAAACATGATTGAGGACTCAAAGAATGGACTATTTTTATTGATGGTAGTTAAAATAGGAGGTGTGGAGGATAAATTGTGGGAGAATATAATGGATGGGTTGAGGGTAAAAAATCCCTATAAAATGATGAAACATCGGGGGTGAAAAAATTAAAGGTGGAATATCATTTTAGATAAATGAAAAATGAAAAATTATGTCTCTTTAAAAAATGTTAATGTAAGGGATCCTCTTTTGTTTTTTTGAAAGACTCAAAACTCGATGGAGGGAAAAAATTGTGTCATGATGAAAATTAATATTTAATTATCTTCTTCACCACATTTGCTCCAAATGATCAAAATCAGATCTGACAGAATCATCAGACATGAAGCAAAAGCACATTAAATTCCCTTTGATACCATGAAGATGGTTTTCATGGTAGCTAAATTAGATATCGCTGAAGGAGATCTAAAAAATAAATTAACAGCTACAGGAAAATCATATTTTATTTTTTTTCTTTTGTAATGAAATACAACACACACAACACACATATTTATAGAATCACAAGAACAATAAAAAAACAATCATAACCAAGAATAAATAAAATGTCCACAGTCTGGTTGCATTAGGTGCCTCCCAATACCCCACTTCCAAACAAGTAAAATAGGCTCAATTTTAAAATCTCAAATAATCCATATATATAGTGTATATTTTGTATTTTCTAGAGAAACAACCATTTTATCTATCAAATAGTTCACTCTGTTTATTTATCCACTGATAGGGAGTTTCCTCTTGATGTCTGTTTCACATATAAAACTTCTAAATTGTATTTAAATCCTCCATTGTATGTTTTAAAAGTGTGACATTTTATGTTCTCCACACTCATATAACAAGAAACCCCAATTTCTGAGACTCTTCTCAACTCAGGTAACACTTTAGAAAGGGAATATAACTAGCTCCTAGTTTCAATTATTACAGAGAGAGGGATATGGTTAGGGGTTATTCTATTCTGTAACACATACCCCTATCAACACCCCTATTTCCTAGTGGTGAAGAGGATGATTAAAATATATCCTCTTGATTTGGTGGTCCTATTTTCTAGAGAAGAAAAGTCGATCATTATAGCGACCCTACTTTTTCTTGCATTACTATTACATCTTTTTAATGATAAACAACATAAAAGAACTACATGACCTGGATAAAAAGGTTTAGTTTCATGGGAAAATAAGGGATACATTTACAATTTAAAACATAAAAAATTATTTAATTCATTCTCCTCTATCTACTTATTGGACCTTGAATTATCCTCAACACAAGTAGTCACCTGAGGATCTACATCAATGAAATGGGTGAGCTAAAACCCCAGTAAGAGGATTGAGAAGAACATGATTAAAAATAACATGGTTTGATAATATTCATTATCATCACATCATCATAATCATTATCGTAATCTCTAGATAACGACATTGAATGTAGAAATGTTTAAAAATGAAACATCATGTCTTAGTGGTCAACTATCACACATAGTTCTGAACAAAGCTAGCATCATATTCAAACATAATTCAATTTATCACATGAGATTATTCATATTACACAATTCATTAGATATATATATATATATTTCTATGCTCATCTGCCACATCATTACATTTACATTTCACTATAGAATTTCAGGTGCACCCATCAAATCTTAACATTTACATTATCATGCATACCACATAGAACATATATAAATCTTCTATAAAACACAACACATATAATTGAATGGGTTTAATTTCTTTTCCCATACATTCATAAACATGGGGTTCCAAAATGAATGATGTGATAATATACTTGATATAAGAATCATCAAACTTATGTGGAGAAGAAAAAATCTCAAGAAGTAAAAGGTGTGTTTTTTAAGGATGGATCTTTTCAAAAACATTGTGTTTTTTTTAAAATCATGTAAAAACATGTATCTACTATAAAAGGTAATATAATTTTTAGGACACTATATTCATGGAATATCCATACTGGAAAAGGGGTAAAAGAGGTAAAACCCAATGAAAGAGAATTATGTTTGAGAATTCCTCACACCTTATGTCTGAATTCTTTCTTCACCTAACCATCATATATATTCACATTACATTCATTAATTAACATATAAAAACCTTAATCAATTCCTCTATTATTTATAGTTTTATTAAGCTCATTTATGGAATTTTATATGAGTTAAAGATTTTAATTCCATTTGTTTAAGAGTTTTCATTTTCTTTGTTTTCCTGGTCAATTCACTTGTAAAAATGAAAGGAAGTTCATGTAAATTGATGATAATTTTAAAGAATTGTACTTATAAGTTTTTAATGATCTATAATAATTTAAATTTTCTTATAAATAATTTTGATATATGTTATGAGGACAAATCAGTAGGCAAAAGTTAATGATTATCATTTTAGGTTAACTTTGGCGGTTTCTTCGATCACATCGATCTCTTTTTGTTTTATACTATAGTATTATGTATATATGTGAGTAAAAAAACATAAATAGGGTTGTAACATATATTTTAAAATATTTTTCCAACATTATATTGGTTTTAGTATTATCATTGAATTCATTAAAGGAAAATGAATGTGCATCGCCCATGATGGCGGTAAATTGACACATCATGGGGAACTATTTCAATTTTAGAGTAAAAGTGATAGAGAAAGAAGGTTGATTATGTCACTTCCATTGACATGATATAATTAAAATAAATAAAACATAATGTAGTTATAATTACATTTGGATAATATATGATGAGTATTATAGAATGTAATAAATAAAATTGAAAAGAAATTAAAAGAGAAATGAAGAGTATTTACCTCATTGATTTATCTTCCATAAGAAACTGATTAGGGAAAAGGATCGTTCTATTAATGAGACCAAGATCATAGAAATGTTGGTAATGGATAGGGAAGATTATTGGGAAGAATTTTCACCAGGCTCAAAGCTTTAGAGGTGTGGAGAGAAGAGAGGATGATGGGTGGTATTTATAGTTGAGAAGGGGGTGTTTTCTCATTATTATATTTGTCAGTTTATTATTTTGGATAAATACTATGATTAGTTTGAAAATAATCTATAAATATATAAAAATAATGATTTATTGTTATAAATTTTGGTCATACATCATCCTTACCTCATCTATGACTCCATAATTCATGTATTTAGCTTTTATTATAAATTATCGTATCTTACTATTCCAAACAAATTCAAGTATTTTAAAAAATCCCAAATATTCACCGAAACCATTATTCAATGAACAGAATTAAAAAATTAATTCCATTTTATGAAAATAATTTTCTATATAATAGTAATTTAATTTTTAGTTAAAATCATCATTTACAAAGAAAATAGAGATTTTGAAGTTATAACTGATTTTATAACTAATTAAAAAAATACATAAGGTCTCATAAAATTTTCTTAAAACCATAATACATACAAATATTAATTTATGAATACATTTTATAGAATTAAACATTCTTTTAAATAAATAAGTTAATCGTAAAATTTTAATGAATTTTTTATGACTTACAGAAATCTAAACAAGTAATTAATAATTTTAAAACATTTATATACTTAGTTTATGATATAATTATACCATAATTTCATTTATAAGATACCTAAATTTTATTTATACTCTCATTTGTTTGGTTACTATTCATTTTACAGGTTTACAATTCATAAGGGTCATATTACTATTACTGAGGTCTAATTACTATTTCATGAACATTGGTTCCTTAACTTCTAAAAATAATTATTATTTCATTAATTATTCATTTATAAAGTTATTTTGTTATCTATAAGTCATTTCATGTGATTTACACTATATGAAAGTACTATAATAAGGGAGAAATTCCATTGAAATTTTTTTCTGTCATTACATTATTCCCTCTTTTTTGAAATATTTCTTTCGGAATTTAATTTTACAAAAATAGGTGATGGTAATTCTCCTTCATCCCCTCCTCATATCCCCATGTTGGTTCTACATATTATGGTTCCTCAATAATAGTTTGACAAGGTGGTTTTTCTTATTTTATAAAACCTTATCTCTCTATTCAATATTCTTTACTAGCTACTCCTCACAATAGAGATCTTACTTCCGTTATACCACCTCAGAGTTCAATACATCTAAGGGATATGGTATGTACTTCCTCTTGAGTGATATCTGAAACATATCATTAACTAGAGCCATATTAAGTGGATGTGAGACCCGAGACACCGTGGATCCTATTGGATAAAAGACTTAAAAGGGACCAATGTATATTGGTCTTAGTTTCCCTTTTATTATAAACAGCAACACTCACTACCATGGTGATATTTAAAGGAAGAATTTATCATTAAATTTGATCTCTAAGTCCCTTTGATAGTTTTCAGTATATATATTTTTCCGATTCTGAGTAGATTTGATATGTTTATGGATGTATTGAACCTTCCCTATCATCTCTTGAATAAAATTAGGTCTGATTATCTTTCTTTCACCAACTTCATCCCAATTGGTTGGAGTTCTTCATCGCTTTCCATACAGAGCATTATATGAAGCCATCTAAAAATTAAATTGGAAGATGTTGTTGTATGAGAACTCAACCTATGGGATATTCTGATCCTATACACATTTCAATTATAAATAGTAGGGTAATAGCATACCTTAAAGAATCTAAATCTTTATTTTAGATTGTCCATAAGTTTGTGGGTAATAGACAATGTTGAAACATAATTAAGTACTCAAAGCATGTTGAAGAATCCCCCAAAATTTAGATGTGAACCTCAGATCATGGTCAGAGACAATCAAGAGTGGAACTCCATTTTCTCTAACCACATCCTTACCATATATCTTAGAATTGTTTCAATAAAGAGATCTTCTTGAATATAGATAATGTGGGAACTCTTTGTGAGTCATCCCACCACAAACGACATCACATTATTTACTTTTTATGTCTTCAGGAGACCCATGACCAAGTCCATAGTAACATTCTCTGATTTCGACATGGGTATAGGAAATTTTTGAATCATACCTTTGGCCTTATGTTTCTTGCTTTTAACTATCTTACATAACATGAAATTTCAGATATACTTAGTAATATCATTCTTCATTTGTTTTAATATATAAATTTGGCTATTGTTAGTAGTATATATGTCACACTTCTCACCATAGAGGTGGTGCTTCCAGATTTTCAAGGAAAAAATCATAGCTTCTAACTCTAGATTATCCATCGGATAGTTATAGTCATGTATATTCAACTATCATGAGGTGTAGGATATTAAATTATCACATTTCATGATAAAACATCCTAATAAATAATTTGAAACATCATTTTTATGAAAAAATTCTTTCAAATATTTTGTATTGTCAGTACAAGTGCAGTGAATAGTCTCTTCTTTAGGTTCTTGAATATTTCCTCATATTCGTCTTTTTGGATATAATTTAACCTTGTCTTTGTTATATTAGTTTTTTGGCATTCATATCACGAGACATTTATCACAAAACATCTGTAGTAACCAGCTAATCAATTAATAATGTATATTACACTAGAGGATCTTGGTTATTCCTCAATTTCCTTTTTTAAGGGTCCATAGAAATTCCCTCACTTGTGGTCACATGTCCCAAGAATGTGACTTGTTGTATCTAAAATTCACACTTTCTGATCATGGAATAAAATTTATCAATCCTTAATGTCACCAATATAAAACATATATATTCTTGATATTCCTCCTTTCAATTAGATTATATGAGAATACTATCGAGAAACACTACCACAAATTTGTTGAGATAATGTCTAAAGACACTATTCATCAAATCCATGATGATTTCAGGGGAATTAGTATGTCTGATGGGTATCAAAAAAAATTCATAGTTCTCATACCTTGAACTAAACATATTCTTCTGAACATATTCCTTATTTGACATTAGATTATGATTTCCAAAATGATGATCCACCATTGATATGTATTGTGCTCATCACAACTAATTTAACAAGTTATCAATCCTTGAAATATGATACATATTATTTATGGTGATCTTGTTGAGTTCATAATAATAGATACATAGCCTCATTTATCCATCCATCTTCTTGGAAAAGAGAACTAGTGCAACCCAAGGTGATTCACTAGGGAATATAAACCCTTTTTATAAATTATCTTGCAGCTACATCATTGACTCCTCAATTCCTATAAGAACAATCTTATAGAGACACTTTGAGATACGTGTAGATCCCATTATGATATCCATTGAGATCTATTCCTCATGATCTAGGGGAAGTCCATGTAACTCTTTAAAAAATACATTATTGTATTCCCACACAATGGGAATTTCCACAAGTTTTATACTTTCCATTGACTCTTCTATTCGATAGAGGTATGATTATTCATATGGAATCAAAACCCACACCATTGAAGGATTTTACAATGTAGATTCATAATATTACTTGAATTTTTATAGGAGCATGAGTTGTATTAGTGTGTGAAAAGATATTTTATTTTCCAGACAGTTTATATGTGCTTTATATAACTAGATCCAATACATACCATTTATAGCATCAAATTTCAATTAGTGAAGTATCACAAGATTCGCTGGAAGAATATTCTGACATATTCCAAAAGGATTAGAATCTATCACTTTGGTTGCAAAGATTTCACCACTTGGTGTTTCTACAAATATCACTACATCAAGGTTTAACGGCTTCGATTCAATAGTTCTAGAAAACGTGGATGATATAAAGGAATGGGTAAAACCAGAATCAAATAATACTATTTTTATTCTTAAGTGAATAGGAAGTGTAACTTGTAAGACTTTATTATCTATTTCAACATTAAAAGTAGTGAAGTCATAAGACTTGACTTGTTCCTTTGGATTTTATGGATACTGACACTTATTACCCTCAACAACTCGAGCTTTTATGAACTATATTTCATAGTTCCCTTGCTCCCTACATTTGTAGGGTTTTACTATGGAAGGCTCTCTCCAAAATTCCACCACATTTTCCTGTTTCCTCATTTATTTTTGACATTAATGAGCTTAGTGGACTTCTATATCACACTTGAATCATTTCCATGTCCCTTTTATGTAGTTACCATGATTCCTCTTCCATGATTTTTTACATGTGGGTGGTTGATTTCTTCAACCTTTCTCCTTATATCCTATAGCTTGACTCTATGAAATTTGTTTCTTATCACCATATCCCTAGGACCATTCTCCAAACTCCACCTCCACATTGAGAGCACATCGAATAATTTATTAATAACTCAAACAGTCTTGAATAAATAGAGCCTTTAGAAGGTTTGGTTAAAACCCACTAAAGAATCTATCAATTTTTTTCATTATTAATAGGAAAACCTAAAGCAGACATTGAATGCATTGTGAAATTTTATACATTGGCCATGAATGATTCTCCTAAATTTTTCTTTAGCTCTATGAATTATCTCTCCATATTTGTTTTATGAGTTTAGGATAAATACTTTTTAAGAATCATTATATTTAAATATTCCCACTATATCAATTCAATTTAATCATTCAACATGGTTTCCTTAATTAAATCCCATCATTTAGGAGAAACTACATCAAAATGGAAAACAAATAGAGTCACCTTATCAATGTCAGAACACTAAATAATATAACAGATATTCTCTATTGAGTTGAACCACTATTCTAGAACTAGTAGAATGAAAGATCCACTAAGTATCAGTGGTCTTTGTCATATAAATCACTTAATATCTAGTTACTCCCTCTTAGGTGAAGGTAATGATTCTACATTATTTAGGTTATAGTTCACAACATGAGATTGATATGTAATCATTGACATGAAATTATGAAATCTACCATCCAAGGAATTGGGGATGTCATTCAGGCAATTGCAACATTGTCCCTCACATGGGTTTTTGTCCTAGTTTCTCCTAGTTCCAACCATTTTATAAAATAGATAGTGTTAGAAAATAATATATGTTATCATATCAGGAATACATAATTTATTTCCTTGTGTATCTTATGGGATCCCTATGTTTATCATTTTATAAAACTAATATTCTGGAGTGCATACATTTACTTAGTATCATAATAATGTTTTTCATGAAGGTTCTATAATATAAATTCCCAAATTAACTAAATCATGCTCTGATACCAACTATAGTGAACCTGTTTTTTCTTATATTAAAATAAATTTATTCTAATGATAAAAAAAATAAAATAATTTAATGGCCAGGATCCAAATGTATAATGTCTTGGGAAAATTAGGACCATATCTAAAAAATAAAACATAAATATTTATTTAATTCCTTCTTCTCTAGCTTTTTATTGGACCGTGAATTATCCTCATTACAAGTAATGACCTAAGGATACAAATCAAAGAATGGGGTGACCTAAAATCCCAGTAAAAGGATATAAAAAACATGAATTACTATAACATGGGGTGATCATAGTAATTACAATCACATCATCATCACAATCTGAAGTTCCCAGTCAGGATCCAAGTATCACTGAGATGGGGAGGGGTGAATTAGTGATATAATTATCTTTTTATGTTTGTTTCTAATTTAAACAACCTTCACCTCCTGTTAAAGAGTTTCTTCTCCACTGAACACACACAACCACATGAACACAAGATTTACATGCTTCACTACTCATCATGAGTAGCTACGTCCTTGGTATGGTACAGAAATAATCCAATACCACACAATCCACTAGAAAACAATCCTTTCATGTGGAATGAAATGAGTATGATATACCCTTACACTCATGTGGCACATGGAAATGAATCGGCAATCATGTGTGCACCCTCTTAACAAAAATAGGTAATTATAGTATTTCAGTGCTTCATTACAATTAAACAGTTGTATTATTTGAAGTATAGATCTTCACATTCCTAACTAAAAGGAGGTAAGAACTCCCATACACACAGCTAAATATGTGAAAAGACCCCAATTTTCTCACTCACCCTATAGGGTTTCTAGCACTCAATTCATAATCCTTGTGCAATAGAATCATCTTTTGGTGTGGAAAACATGTATCGCGTAACATCCTTTTTTGGGAAATTTCTATCCATTTCGCACAACATCCCTTTTACGTGAAAACCTATTTCTTTTCGCACAACTCACTTAGAGTATAATTTTACACACACAAAAGTTTGGGATTTCTTCTAAGTGTCGAGCATTAACAAATGAGTGGGTTTCATCTCATATTTATAGGCCTTTTGAAACCTACATTAAAAACACTAATCCATTCATAAAACCTCTTTATGAGGGTAAAAACTCTTTCCACCAAAATCATAATTCATGCAATGCTCCATTTCTTTCAGGCACCTCATGCCTTTGCCAATTTTCAAGATTCCGATCTCAAAACACCTCTTTCATGAAAAAAAATCATTCCTCTATTTCAAGCAACATGCCAATATTTCACGCAACCTTTATTTTTTCACGCATCCTGTAGATAATTTGCGCATCCCACTTCTATTTCGCGCACCAATTTATTTTTTCATCCATCATTCCTAAATTTCAACGAACTCCATGACATTTACATTTTTTGATGTTCTCACCTTAAATCATGCCTTGCATACAAAAATATAAACCATCTTCAATTTTTTATGCAACGTTCATTGTAAAAAACACATTTGTCATTTCTCCTCCTGATTGTATTTTCCTTTGTAATTTCTCTCTACACAGTGTCCCATAAACATTCTTCAGATTTCACCATGAACTCCATTATCGTGATGTCTATCCTTTTATAGATCAGATTTAGCATCGTCAGATTTATAGTGGAATGTATTGAAACTTCAATGTCCTTCGGCAGCATTATTCATTCCAATCAAAATTGTATATGACTAACATCATCATTTCTTCCCATTTCATTCAGAAGGCTTGCATCACAGGTTCTTTTATCTTATGATATGTGTGAAACACATATCAGAAAACCGTCATCTGGTTTCAAGTCCTATACAATGTGAATTGATTTATCTTCTTTAACAAAAAAAAGTCAACACTCTGCAAAGGCTAACTCTTCAAACGTCCTTCACCATCCAACTTGGTCCCAACACAATCATGATAGGAAGTATTAGATAAAGGCATGGAATATGGAAATGTAAAAAATGAAAAATCATGTCTTAGTGGTCAACTACAACACATAGTTGTGAAAACAATATAGAAAAATTTATATGAATAATTAACATTATATCATGATATTTTTCACATTACCTGTGGCATTGGAGCAATATATAATTCCAAGAGTTCTCATCGCATCTTAACATTTACATTATCATGCATACCACATAGAACGTATATCAATATTGGAAAAAAATAACCCATTAAAAAGAATTGGTTTTATTTTATAAATTATACATTAATTAACTTTGAGTTCCAAAATTAAATAGGGAATAACATACTTGATATAGAAATCATCAACCATTAGTGAAGAAGAAACAATCTTAAGAAGTAAAAGGTGTGATATTTTAAGAATAGTTCTTTTTGAAAAAATTGTGTTTGTAATAAACTCAGGTAGAAGACATTAATATATTCAAAAGGTATTATAATGATGAAGAAATTATATTTATGGAATATCCATACTATAAATGGGGTGAAATAGGGACAACCCAAGGAAATGCAGTTGGGTTCAAGAATTCCCCTTAACTTATGTCTGAATTCATTATTCAAATTAATTTTATGTATAATCACATTAGATTCATTAAATAGAAAATAAATAACCTTTTAAAATTAACTTGATTCATTATATTATTATTAAGTTCATTTAAGTCCATTTATATGAATTGTAGAGTTTAATTCCATCATTTGAGAGTGTCTTTTATTAGTTTTCAGGATTTGTTCACTTGTATACATGAATGGAAGTTCATATAAAATGTGGATAAATAAATAAAATTGTCATTATATTTTATTAATGACATAAGAGAAGTGAAATTATCTTCTAAATAATTTTTTATATGGTATGAGGATGAATCATTAGATTAAAATATATGACGATCATTTTTGGTTAATTTTTGTAGTTTTTCGATAACAACAAACTCTTTTTTGTTTTATCATTTATTATTATGTATATATGATAGTTCATGAAAAGAAAGTGGGTTGTGATATAAAATTTACAATACTTTTCCACAATTATAAAATTTTTAATTAACATCATTGAAATCGTTAATGGAAAATGAAAGTACACTGCTCACAATGTCCATAAATTGACACATCACAGGTGACAATTTCATTTTTTAAATAAAATTTAGAGAAAATGATTTTTATTATGGATCTTCCATTAAAATGATATAATTATATTGTATAAAACATACTATAGTTATCATGAGATTTTGATAAGAGAAGGTGTGTAGAAGAGATGAAAAAAATGAAATTGAAAAGAAATTAAAATAAAAGGTAAGAGGATTTTACCTCTTGGATTTATCATCTTTGAGAACCTCCTTAGGAGAAATGTTATGCACTATTTGTGAGACCAACTTATAATAGAAGTGGCGAAGGTATAGGGATGATTATTAGGTATAATTTGATAAATGCTAGAAGCATGAGAGTTGAGACGAGAAGAGGAGGTGATAGGTGGTATTTATAGTAGATGAGAGGGGTGTTTTCTCATTATTATATTCATTAGTTTATTATTTCAGATTAAGACTAAAAATAATTTTAGAATTATTCTAAATGTATTAAAATAATTAATAAGATTTTGATATTTTGGGCTTACATCAGCCTTACATCTTATATGACTCCAAAATTCATCTATTTAGCTTTTATTTTAAATTATAATATTTTACCATTCAAAAAAAATTGAGGAATTTTAAAAAAAATCTTAAAAAATCACCCTAAACTTTTTTGACACGAATAATTTAAAAAAGAACTCCATTTTTTGAAAAAGAGTCTAAATATGAGTAATTTAATTTCTAATTAAAAACATCAATTACTTGTAAAATACATATTTTAAAATGATAACTGATTTCATAACACTTTGAAAAATTAATTAAGGTCTCAAAAAATTATCTTTAAATCATAATACATAAAAAAAAATAATTATTGAAAAAAGTTTATTTTAAATTATTAAATTAATCATAAAATTGTAATTAAATATTTATGTCTTTCAAAAATACCAACACGTAATTAATAATTTTTACAACATTTATTTACATAGAATATGATTTAATTGTACCATACTTTCATTTACAATTTTCTAAATTTTTATTTATACCTTCATGGGTGAGTTTACTATTAAATTTGAAGGTTTCCTATACAAAAAGTTCATATTACTATTCCTACGGTCCTCTTATTATTTTACCAGTATTAGATCCATAAATTGTAGAAATACTTTTTATTTCATAAATTATTTGTTTATAATGTTTTATTTATGATATATATTTGATTTTATTTGATTTATACTATATGAAATTACAATTAGAAGGGTTAAATTCCAGTGATAAAAGTTTGGGTAGTTATAGTCATATTGAGACATCGAATCAATCATGGATGATACTTAGAGGTCATGTATTTTACTTCAATTGCCTTGTATATGCAATTATGGAATTTTGAGCTCATTGTGTCAACGCATAGACTTCTAGGTGAAGCAATGAGCATGGGAATGAACCAGAGAGTGAAAACCCCAATGCAAGGGAATCATTCTACGTCTAGGATAACAACATTGGATCTGTATAATAATTTATGATCATAGGGTGGGAGATTTTTTGAATTCTTGGAATAGGTGGGCAAGAGACATATATTTCATTAATGATCGGAAGGATAAGGACTTGGTTATGGGAAAATTTTATATTATTATGTAAAATAAAATTACAAATACCCCTCATACCATTGAGTGAAAATAAATTCCCAATATACTATTCTTCCATGGGAGGTGGTTTATACAAAGGATAATCTCCTTTTCAAATAGAGCCTTGTTAAAAAATATACTAAAGAATGAATTAAATATAAAATAACCTTCTTCAAAAAATTTGTTAAGAAGAGGATTTTTTAAAAATTCCATTTTTAAAAAGCATTCATGAAGGTTATTTTATAAAAAAGTTCCCACCATTTTGTTTTTTCTAATTTTTTTTATTTTATTGTTTTTGTTTTGTTTTTGTATATATATAAACTAAAAAATTAAACATTATTTAACTATTTCTAAATAACATGATGAATAATTTAATTAATAAAAAAATATAATAATTACAAAATTCTAATAGTGAATATAAACAATGTAATTAATAATATACATAATTTTACATATAGAGAATAGTTGTAATTAATTATATAATAAATATTAATTATTTTATAACTAGTTTAGTTAATAAAAAACATTACTAAAAATAAAAAATATAAAAATTTATTATTTTCAAATATGACAAATTAATTTTTTATTTATTAAAATAAGAATCATTTTCTATTTATACTAAAAACAATTCAAAATAAATTATCATTAAATATTTTTATTATTAAATAATAATTATGTGTATATAATCAATTGCATTAAGTTATTATTTATAATTAATAGAATTATTAATTATATTATTATTTAGTAATATGGAATACATAAATAATTAGATTATATATAATATTTAAAATTAATATTTCTTTTATTTTCAAATAAAATAAATATTAATTGTATTAATAATATAGTTATTATAAATGATTAATAATTTTATTATAAGTTGTTAATAATAACATTATTATGAACAATTATATTATATATTTTAATATTAAAATAATATTTATTTTCAATTATATTATTAACTAATTTATTATTTATATTAAGAATTATATTATTTATAGTATTATTCATAATTTTTATTGTAAATATTGTATATATTTTAAATTAAATTTATTATTTATTAAGAATGTAATTCATAATATTTCACAATGATAACATATTTAATTATAATTATTTTTGATTAGTTGATCTTCCTTTTATTTTCAATTAATTATTACTTGGACAGTCAATGTTTTAATTTTGTTATAGATTATATTTATACAATATTTTTTTGTATATACATATTTTGAAGTGTAAATGTCATGTTATAAGTCAATAAATTTTGTTTTGTGTAAATTATTTAAGGTTTGTTATATTTATTATTATTTTATATTCAACTATTTCTTATTTATTTTATTCATTTTTTAAGTTTCATTTACATTGTTCTTATAGTTTATATTTTACAGGTTTACAAATTCATATACTAGAAATGTATTAAGGAGTTATTAGAAAATGGAATTGTTTAAAAACATGCTCCATAGAGGATGATCATTCCAAATGAGATTGTAGTGCTGTGAAATCACACGACAAAAACCATAGATTGATTTTTGAATTTTATGAATTGGAGGCATATCAAAGTGATATTTAGTTTACCCAAGACGGTGGAAAACACAGTTTCAATAATTCAAAATGCTAAGACATTTGTTTGACAGTTAAAACCACATGAATCGATCACCAATTGATTAGATATTTTATTATATTTGTATTATGAATATTTATGATGTGTTCTAGAAGAGGGTGTATCAATCTGACATGTAATATTCTCAAACGTACTAAATAAGTTGTTCATAGAAAATGAAGGACTTTAAAAACATGTGACACTAAGGGAGAGATGACCAAATGAGCTCAGATTGCTTTGGAATCACACATTAACAACCATATCAATATTTTTCAATTCTAGGAGCTAACAACGGGTTAATTTAATACCGAAACCCCAGTTACCCAGATTCGGTGTATTATTGCATAACATTGGCATGATCACAAAAGATCATGTCTCGAAATACCGATTAATTTAGTAGCATTGGAAACACTAGATACAGTCATGAATCTTACATTCCATCATAATGTAAATCAAAACTACAACAACATATTTTCTTCATATCCCCTCATACTATCCCTATGGGTCATTCATAAAATACTTTTTCACATCCTGGAGAAATTAAAACATTGAAAGGGGTGAGCTCAGATACTCAGTAAGGATAACAATATTGTGGAAGCTTTCATAAATAAACATAAACATTTAATGCATTGTATAACTAAAACAAAATCCTTTTAATCTTGAACTTTAGAAAAATATGGAAAAATTAAATGAAATAATTCCATTTAATTATTCACATGGATATTCTACTCGTCGAATAATCACATTAAATATCAATAACCACTTTCATAATGATGGAGTGCATAATGCCAGACTATCATAACCATGTAGCCAAGGCCTCGTGCCAAGACTACAAATAAGATTTTGTCAAGGCCTCATTTCAAGACACTAGTTTGTCTCATAAGACCCATCGATGCATTGAGGAGCTATAGCGGGCTCCACCCGTCACTTATTAATTCCATTGCATTCCACATATGAATAGGTTTAAACATATAATAAACCGTAACATAATCGTATCACATAAAACATGCATAAAGGAAACATAAAATTTCCACATTTCAATCTCAAGATATCAATACAACACATTGATATAATAAAAACATTATCAAAACCATTTTCAATACCAAAATAAAAGAAAATTAAAACTTGGTATTTATTTTTCATTTAAAAAAAGTTATGGCTTGTAGAAGAAGCCGAAACTCAAATAATGGTCACAGCGGTAGAGAATTCATTGTCGCAGAATAAGTTCAACAAGAAAAACATTCCTTTTGGTCGTTTAGTAAAATGCTTCATATAAAAAGATTCCTTTTGAATAAACTTAAATGTCAAAGGGGTTTATACACCGTATAAAAGAAAGTTGTGTATAAAATAAAATATTCCTCAATGAAAGGAGATTGAGACGAAGTCCCTTACAAAGATCATTTATTAATATAAAATAGATATTTTATGTGTATCCAATATAAGTACACATAAATAATGTACAAATAAAATATAGGACATAATAATATCAGGACATAATTTGAAAGTAGGAGATTAACCCAAAGAACAAAAATCGGGTTAAGAAGTTCCCTTACCTCGTGTCTGACTTGAGTCGACCATTCTTTAACCTCCTGAATAATAAACTAGAGTTAATTTATTCTTTCTTAAGAACCCTTTTCAAGTTCATTATTTCTTTTAAATTACTTATTACCATGTTATGAACATTATGTAGTCATTTATGTTAACAACGGTCGTTTTGTCGATCTTTTGTACAAGAGTCAAAAATAAAATTCTTATAATTACAAGTTGTTCATGTGATAAAATATCTATTATATACAGAATAATATTAATTATTTAGATATCATATATATCATATATATTAAGTATATGAATTCATTTATAATATTACATAACATTTAGAGGTAAGAAATGAAATGCACCGTTCATGGAGAGGGTAAGTCATACGTACGCATGAATGCTACTTTCATTTCTATTTCGTATTTAATGGAATTAAAACTAAATGAGATATATATATATATATTATAATTCTAGTATATGTTATATAGGTCACATAATTTTCTTAATTTCATTCTTTATACATTCTATGTATTGAATGAACGAGTGACATCACTTGAGGGGGCAGTAGTCCACACTTCCTCTAATGAAATTATCGCATTTTCACAACATGAAAAGAATAAAGGTATGATTTAAATGTAAAATTAAGAAGCATAGAGAGGAAATAAATATAATATATATTATAAATAAATATTTTTCCATCATAATGGCCACCATGAGAGGTGGTAGGATAAGATAGAACAATCATCGATTCGTGAGGCAGTAATTCGCCATCCACAAAAATAGTATGTTATTTAACCTATAGATGGAGTTTTGTGTATGTTTAGCTAGAATATATATCATTAAAACATCCTTGAATATTAATTATACTGGTTTTGTTAAAAAATAATGGAATAAAATGAGTTTAAGGGTTTGGAGAAGAAAAATAAAACAAAAGAACATGGGAGAAGACATTACCTTAAAATCAGGTAACTCTTTTTTGATTTGAGCCAAAGGATTCCATTGGAAGACTTCTGCCCAAAGTGAGGCTTCTAGGAGTATTAGAGGGAAGTTGGGAGAGTATTTGGGAATCTTTTGTCCTATCCAAATGGCTTTTAGAGTGTGGATAATGTGGTAGAAGTGGGGGACTTTTATAAGAGGAGAGAGGGGAACTCTTGGAATGGCATGAAATGTTACATTATTATGAGGTGATTTTCGGATTTCAAAGGTCCCAAAATTATATATATCTAGGATAAGGTGATAATGTATATAAATATACTCATCCAATAGGTTTTTTATAAGTTTATTTCTTAGATTTTACATTATCTTTTTATTTTATTTAAATCGTTAATTAATGAGGTAATCGCTGCATCATCATGGTGTCATAAATAATTTAATTTATTTAATGTATAAAATTTATAAAAAAACTACCATGATGTATGAAATCGTTTCATAATTCAAATGAATATTTATAGTAGAAATTTTAACTTATATAACCCAATTTATTAATTGTTTTAGTAAAACAATAGATGTTTGTGGAAATTTTATTTTTACTTCAAATTAAAAGTTATTAATGTCATTTTCTTACCCAAGTGTCTCCATGTGGTTCCAAAGTTGACTCATGTATTTTATTGGTCGGTCATGACTCATCAAATAAGGGTAAGACAAGTTTAAAGGTATTTTCATATTATTATAACATTATATTTAACTTAAATTTCACAAATTATCTTTATTCGCGATTAATAAAACATAAAAGTTACTAATCACAAAAAAAATTATTTTAATCCCATTGAACTACATTTTACATCCTAATTACAACCATGTATGTCATATTTTTGAAATTCAATTCATTGAAGCGGTAATGTTTCCTTTAAATGAAAAATTAGTTTTTAAACAACCACTTAGTGGTTTCACTATTCATCAAAAATTGAAGTTTTTCAGAACAATGCCAAAAATTCACCCTAATATATAATTGATATTCCAAATTAAAAATGATGTGTATTTTAAAAAATTAAAAACATATAATTTTCATTAATTAATTTTATAATTAATTCCCACTGTCACAACAAATATCGTGTTTTTAAGAAATAACATATATCAAACGATTGATAATTGTTTATGCCCAATTTCAAAGTGAAATTAATTCTAATGACCACCATTGGATAAAATAGTAAAAATATATTATATTTATACATTAAAACCACTCAATAGTATAATTTATCACTATAATTTATTTATATTTAAAAAGTTGTTTTTAAGTATTTTTCACTATTTATAAAAAATTGGAAGTTCTCAAAAAATTACAAAAAAATCAACTTACGAAAATTCCGATATTCCAAATAAAAAAATGAAGTCCATTTTGAAATTTAAAATTTCTATTATTTAAAAAGTGGGTATTACTATTCATAACAGCTAATTTGATTGGTCGCGGTGTGTTAGAACTCAAACTTGCATTCAATGCAAGCTATTGCATTATTGAAAGAGAAGCGTACCGTGGAAGCTTGGGGTGTTACATCCTAACCTCCTTCAATAAATTGCATCCTCGAAATTTGAAATTTCTCTTCGAAAATAAAAGGATGAAAATTGAAAATACCTTTGTGGAAAACCCACATCAGAAATAAGGTTAAAAAAATTTAGCCTTAATAAGATAGAAAGGAAAAAACGAAAAAGAAACCACCAAATTAGGTTTTCTAATAGTAGAAAATTGGTGGAAATTATAGACATATAATTCGAGAAGAAACGTAATTATTTATAGGGACTGATTGAGGTCATCAATCACAAACAAGTGTAAAATTGAGTGCCTCAAAGCCATCAATCTATGATGAAATTATCATCAGTTTAACAAATCATAAAGTATTAGGATAACACATTTTTGTTTTAATATCCCTTCCCTAAAGATTAAGAATTATTTTCTTCATAAGATAAATATATATATATATATACTTGACAAGTATAATTTGAAAATTCAACTAATTTCTACCAAAAACTCATCTTTCACTGAAAAGATAATAGAACTCAAAAATATTATATTTATCCTAATTGTTCAAGGTTCCAAATATTAACACATTCCATTTACATTAGGAAAACTATTTTGTAATAACCTGGGACTTCCTGTAGGCTAGTGGTAGGTAATAATGGTCTGTCGCACTATAATTGTGGGTTCGATTCCGACAGCTTTGTCCGACGTGACGTGTTATACCCCAACCTGCAGGTTTCCCTTTTCCTAAAACTATCGTATTATAATATTCCAAAAAATAATCTTCATAAATGTTTTAACGTTAAATAATACTATCCAAAGTTCAACTTTATCCATTCCATCCTTTATAGTTATCAAAAATACCTTTATCCAGACTTTCTCTAAAAGATCTCTAAATTTCAAAATCAATTGTATCATCAGATTTCTCAAACAAAGTAACGTTTCTCTTATTGTCACATACAAAAATATGATTACCTTCATCATATTAAAACCTTAATGATAACAACAAGTAAAGTAGTAAAATCCTTATATATATCACATTATTATTATAACTAGAATATAATCCTTGAGTCTAAAAGAACCAATACATTAATTATTACAATTCAATTATAGTAATAGAATAATATTGGCCTTGATCCATTGGAATTTTATAAGCTAAGTTCCCATGACACATAGGAAATTAATTTTCATAATTCCCCATTTCCCTACAATTTTAGCTTTCAACATTTATAGCCTCTTTCTTTCCCTTGAAATCAAGAGCCTGGTGAACTTTTCATCCAAATTTATAACAAACTCCCAATCCTTTTAGGAAAGTACTGGGGTTATTCTTTCCACAATTATCACATAATAGAAAACCCTTCTTTCCCTTTTCCCCTTAATCTGTCTCTTGTTCCACCGTTCCCTTATTATCTTGCTTTACTTCATTGTCATAATATTTTTAGAATTCATTTTCTATCTTGATAGATCATGAGACTATATCTTCATTCGTTGAGAAATATTGTGATATTAAAGCTCGACAGAGAAATGGTTTTAACCCATAAATGAAACGATCAATCATACATCTTGGGTTACATATATAATCTGCAGCATACCTTGCTATCCTTGTAAAGTTGTCCTCGTACCTTGCGACATTCTTATCCTCCATTTGTCTTAGACTCAGAAATTGACTTTCCATATCTGCTACATGGTCATGAAGAAAGTATTTTTCTAATAAATTCTACTTGAACTCCCTCCATTCCATATTTGATACCTCATCATCTTCCTTTGTGTTTTGAATCAATGACTACCACTGATCATCATCTCCAGTGAGGCAGTAAAATTCCATGATAACCTTTTCCATTTCACTACTCCCCAAAGCCTAAAATATTTTCTATAGGTAATTTATCCATTTATAAGGTACTATGGGATATGTATTCCAATTGAATGTTAGTGGTTGTTGCCTCCTGAAGTGATCTAACATTGATCCTCCACACTACGGATCAGGGTGCTCCATACGGGTAAGGTTATAATTCATAACATGAGTGAGGTTTCCTAGTATAGTAATAAGCTGATCAGTACCAGTTGAATCACCACTTCCATAATAATTATCTTGAGCAGGAGGGAAATCTCTACATGGTGTGCGTGCATTGATACAGTTTCCATTCCTTCCACTAGGCACCATTTCTAAATAATGTCATAAACTATATTAGTTTATTAATTGAAATACATAATTTCGTACTGTTAAAACACTGAACATAAATTGAGCAGTTTATGGATATAATCCATAATCATAAAAATGTTTTCTTTGAGGATGTATATACTCATAAACCCTTCATAGTGGTTTGTAATGAAAATTAGAGTTATCCTAAGAATATCCCCTGGGAGTGTTGTAACCAAGAGTGCAGCAAGACCCGTTGTCATGCACCAGTTCCCATTCGACTCTAGCTCAAAGCGGTGTTTTTGGGTTTTACCCCAAGGTACATCTGTGCTAGAGCCGCCTCTACCTGCTCATATCCAGACAGGGAAGTATTGCTCATAAAACTCAAAAAATCTATATAATACCAAAATGCTAGGAAGTTGTTATATACTAATCCTCAAAGTCTATCATTGGGTTATGTGATCTAATCAGAGTTTATCTAAATATAGCTTCCATGGTTAGTACTAAATTGCATCTGATACCAACTGTAACGCCCTAAACCCAGCTACCCAGTGTCGGTGCATTATTGCATAACATTGGCCTGATCAGAAATAATCAAGTCTCTAAAGACTGATTAGTTTAGTAGCCTTGGAAACACTAGATACATTCATGATTCTTACATTACATCATAAATTAAATCAAAACTACAAAAACATCTTGTCTTCATATCCCATCATATTATCCCTACAGTTCATTCATAAAATACTTCTTTGCATCCTGAAAAAATTAAAACATTGAAAGAGGTGAGCTCAAATGCTCAGTAAGGATAACAATATAGCGGAAGTTTTCATAAATAATCACAAACATTTAAGGCAATGTATAAATGAAACAAAATCCTTTTAAACATGAACTTCAGCATAATATGGCAAAATAAAATGAAATAATGCCATTTAATTATTATCATGGATATTCTAGTAGTCGAATAATCACATGAAATATCAATAACCACTTTCATAATGATGGAATGCATAATGCCAGACTATCATAACCACGTAGCCAAGGCATCGTGCCGAGACTACAAACAAGATTTTGTCAAGGGCTCGTGCCCAGACACTAGTTTGTCTCATGATACCTACCAATGCATTGAGGAGCTATAGCAGGATCCACAGGTCACTTATTAAGTCCAATGCATTCCTCATATGAAAAGGTTTAAACATATAAAAAACCATAACATAATCCTATCACATAAAACATGCATAAAGGAAACATAAAATTTACACATTTCAATCACAAGATATCAATAAAACACATTGATATAATAAAAACATTATCAAAACCATTTTCAATACCAAAATAAAAGAAAATTAATACTTTGTATTTATTTTTCATTTTAAAAAAGCTATGGCTTGTAAAGGAAGCCGAAACTCAAATAATGGTCATGGCGGCAGAGAAGTCATTGTCACAGCATACGTAGGACAAAAAAAACATTCATTTTTGTCTTTACTAAAACTCTTCGTATAAAAATATTCCTTTTGAATAAATGTAAAATTAATAGGGGTTTATACACCAAATAAAATAAAGTTGTGTATAAAATAAAATATGTATTAATGAAAAACGATTGAGATGAAGTCCCTTAAAAATATCATTTATTAAAATAAAATAGATTTATTATGTGTATCCACTATAAGTACATATAAATAAAGTACAAATAAAAGATAGTAAATAATAATTTCATTACATAATTTGAAAGTAGGAGATTAACCCAAAGAATAAAAATTGGGTCAAGAAGTTCACTTACCTCGTGTCTGACTTGAATCGATCAATCATTAACCTCATGAATAATAAACTAGAGTTAATTTATACTTTATTAAGAACCTTTTTGAAGTTCATTACTCATTTTATATTTCTTATTACCATGTTATGAATAGTATTTATTCATTTATGTTAACAACGGTCGTTTTGTCGATCTTTGGTACATGAGTCAAAAATAAACCTCTTATAATTAGAAGTTGTCCATGTGGTAAAATATCAATTATATATAGAATTATATTCATGATTTAGATATCATATATATCATATATATCTATTATATAAATGCATTTATAATATTACATAACATTTAGAGGTAATAAATGAAATGCACAGTTCATGGAGATTGTAAGCCGTAAGTACGCATGAACGCTAATTTCATTTCTATTTTGTATTTAATAGAATTAATATTAAATGAGATATATATATATATATATATATTATAATTCTAGTATATGTTTTATAGGTCACATAAGTTAATTAATTTTATTCTTTATATATTTCATGTATTGCATGAATGAGTCACATCACTTGAGGGGGCGGCGGTCCACACTTCCTCAAATGAAATCATCACTTTTGAAAAACATGAAATGCATAAAGGTATGATTTAAATATAAAATACAGAAGCATAGATAGGAAATAAATATAATATATAGCATAAATAAATATACTTCCATCATAGTGGCCACCATGAGAGGTGGTAGGAGAAGATAAAACAATCATTGTTTCGTGAGGTAGTAATTCGCCATCCACAGAAATAGTATCTTCTTTAACCATTACACAGAGGTGTGTGTAAGTGTAGCACTATTCCTTGTCATAAAAAAATCCTAGTATATTAAGTAAACTGGTTCTATTACAAAATAAATGAATAAGAAGAGTTTAAGGGGTTGGAGTAGCAAAATAAAATAAAAGAACATGAGGGAAGACATTACCTTAAAACCGGGTAACTCTTTTTGATTTGAGACAAAGGATTCCTTGGGAAGACTTCTACCAAAGTGAGGCTTCTAGGAGTAATATAGGGAAGTTGGGAGAGTATTTGGGTAGAGGTTGGTGGATCCAAATGGCTTTGAAAGTGTGAATAAGGTGGTAGAGGTGGGGGCCTTTTATAAGAGCAGAGGAGGGGCACTCTTGGAATGTCATGAAATGTTACATTATTATGAAGTGCCTTTCGGATTTCAAAGGTAACACTATTATATATTTCGAGGCTAAGGTGATAAGGATTCAAAATATACTCATAAAATAGGTTTTTGACAAGTTTAAGTCTTATATTTTACATTATATTTTCATTTTATATAAATTGTTAATGAATGAGGTAATCGCTGCATCATCATGGTGTCATAAATAATTTAATTTATTTAATGTCTAAAAATTATAAAAAAATTCCATGATTTATGAAATATTTTTAGAATTCCAATAAATATTTATAGTCGAAACATTAATTTATATAACAACATTTAATAATTGTTTTAGTAAAACAACACATGTTTGTGACTATTTTATTTTTAATTTAATTAAAACGTTACTAATGTCATTTTCTTACCCAAGTGAATCCATGGGGTCCCCAAGTTGATCCATGGATTTTATAGGTCGGCCATGACTCATCCAGTAAGGGTAGGACAAGTGTAATGGTATTTTCATATTATTATTACATTATATTTACCTTAAATTTCACTAATTACCTTTAATCGTGATTTATAAAACATAAAAGTAAATATTCACCGAAAAATTATTTTATCACATTGAACAACATTTTACATCCTAATGACAACCATGTATTTTGGATTCTTGAAATTCAATTCATAGAAGTGGTAAAGTTTCATTTAAACAAAAAATCTATTTTTAAACTACCACTTAGTGGTTTCAGTATTCATCAAAAATTGATGTTTTTCAAAACAATGCCAAAAATTCACCCTAAGATATAATTGATATTCTGAATTAAAAAATGATTTCTATTTTAATAAATTACAAATATATATGTTTCATTAATTAATTTTAAAATTAATTCCTACTTTCACAACAAATAGCGTGTTTTTATGAAACAACATATATCAAAAGATTGACAATTGTTTATGTCCAATTTCGAAGTGAAATTAATTCTAATGACCACCATTGGATAAAATGATAAAAATATATTCAATTTATACTTAAAAGAAACTAAATAGTATAATTTATCACTATAATTAATGTTGATTAAAAAAGTTGTTTTTAAGTATTTTTAACTATTCATAAAAAATCGGAAGTTGTCAGAAAATTACAAAAAATTCAACTTAGGATAATTTCGATATTCGGAATACAAAAATGAAGTCCATTTTGAAATATAATATTTATATAATTTTAAAAAGTGGGTATTACTATTCCTAACGGCTACTTTTATTGGTCACGGTGTTTTAGAACTCGAACTAGTATAGAATGCAAGTTATTGCATTATTGAAAGAGAAGCGTACTGTGGAAGCTTGGGGTGTTACAGTCAAACTATTGTTCCATTTTCCCAAAACAATGTAAATCAAAAATTCAGTAATCTAAAACACTTAAATGTGTGTTTGACTATTAAAACCATATAAAATGATCTATAATTGATTTAAAATCAAATCAAATGTTTTAGGGATATTTATTATGTGGATGAGTACACATCGCGTCAATACAACATTAAATTTTCTCTAATGGAATAAATAAGGAGTTCTTAGAAAATGCCAGTGTTTAAAGATGTGCACCATAGGTGGAGAGTTGACCGAAGGATCTAGGATTTCTCTGAAATTACATGAAAAAAACATGGATTGATTTTTGATATTTAGGAACTGATGTCAAATCAAAATGTGGTTTCATTTTAATGATATGACTAAAAATGTTGTTTAAGTCATTTAAAATGCAAAAACATGTGTTTGGCTATTAATTCCACATAAAATGATCTCAAATTGATGTTAAATATTATGAAATATTTGATAGGATTATTTTTTATGTGTGTGTGTAGGGGACACATAAATTTTATGTGCAATGTGATCAAACAGACTAAATATGGAGCCATTGAAAATAAAAATCATTAAAAACATGTACCATAGAGTTCATGCTTTCTAGATGAGCTCATATTACTGTGAAATCACATGAAAACAAATGAAAGAAATCATTATATATAGGGGTTGAAAAATAGGACCTCCTTAAATGTGAAGGTAATACATTATCAATTCCAATATGTACATAAGTGCCTTTTAGTTCCACACCTCGACTCTTTGATAGTACACCCATATCAACAAGTTTTTTTTGGAAAGTTGTAAAGTGTCATAAGTTACATGTCCCAGTGTGATAACCTCCACTGCATGTCCGTGTGCAATATCCTCAACAGTGGGTCCATCATAAAAATTAGAACTGATCACAAATCCACTCGAGTGTTGTACAAGTAAATGGAAGGTATATGAATTACGAAAAGGAAAATTACTGAGTGGAATCACCAAACCAGATCCCCAATCTTAGGAACGTGTCACTACATGAGCTAAATATGGCATATGAGTCACAATATCAAACTCGGTGGTGAAATCAATTCCCCAATCCCAATAAGAGTGTGTGTGGAATGTCTCTGATGTCACCATATGTGATGAAGTAGGTCTCATTGTTTGGTTTGTAGTGGTGCCCTGCCCTGAAGAAGTTTGTTTTGGGAATCTCCTTAATGGTGTCATGTATAATTAAGAAGGTCAAATCAGTGGATTTTTAGTGGTATCTAGATCCATCTAATAAGTGGAACAAAATGAATTGCGTCGATGTGAAGGTCGGTCCTCAGCGATATCAAATTTATCTAGTAGGGCCTAATGTGGAATGGGTTGATGGTGACGACCACATTTTGACTGTACTGAGATTCTCTCTGCACTATAAAGTGCACCAGTAATCAAATCCAGAACCAAACTCAATAGATCAATAATGAATACCTCTCATGTCTCATGTGTGATCATATCACAGACTCGTTTGATCCCATCACCCCCTTAATAAATATAAATAAAATAATAATAATGAATCCAAAATTGTGATAAAATTTAATTTCCAATGTATAATATGACCATCCATGCTGAGTGATAAATCATCTCATCACTCACATATACCATAGAATGTACTCAATATGGTGTCCATAATGAAAATTTCCTCCAAAATATCTATAGATATATTAATTCTCATGTGAATACCACATGGATATGTATGGATCATGTATAATACTCCAATCTGAATGCTAAATTCCTAAAAGTCAAATACCATGCACCTATCCATTCTACATCAGTGGCCCCAGAATAGGTTGTTGACATCTGAACAGTCTCATGACCCTAATGGGTTGTTGTAGTAAATAATATGAAAATGGATCATCATTACCATGAGAGTTGAATGATTTGTCCCCATCATATCCATGCCCACACATGTAATAACCAACGACAACCACCTATCTCTTTTGCATCCATGTGAGATTCCCAACATTGTTCACAATGTGGATTTTCATGACCTGTTGAACCCTAACTAAACCAACCATCATGCTCAAAATATCCAAGTAGAGTTAGGATCATCAGATGAACATATGACCCATTGTGATCTAGAAATAAAGTACCCCCAATCAATCATAAAATGTATAATCCTGCATATCTCTGTAATGTCACCTCATATACTTCTAGATTAAAAGGTATTAAATGATTGTCTAGACATGAAATTTGTAACCTTCCTCCTCTAAAGGCCCCCTATGCATTTTGTAATAGTATGTCAAAATATCTTTTTAAAATGCAATCGAAGCAATATATCATTAGTCCCATAACAACTTCTCCATCCATAGGAAGACAAAACTCTATAGAGACATCCTATAATGTAATCATCTTCTACCCACAAGGAATATGAAATGTATGAATCTCTAGTATCCATCGCTCAACCAAAGCATTAATGAGTAAAATATCAAATGGTATAAACTTAAACATGATCAACCCATAGATCCTGGACTGAGTCAAATAATGTATGATATGCTCTTGTGGGTTCTCGTGATTAATGTTTAAGCCATATAGACTTTTAGTATCTGATCTTAACTATTATCACTTAAATACATTGATATTTTCTCACTTTTTGCGGTAATAAGATATCGATCATCAAGGCTTGAATATAGGAATGCAGATTCTATATATTAAAATTATAAAATAAATGATAAATATATAAATCAATTAAATAATATTTATGTTGAGTTGGAAAAAATTATGATAATGGGAATTATTTTTTTAATAAACCTTTATACATAGAATATAAATAGAATCAATAGTCAACCAATTGTAAAAAATTCAAGTAGGGTGTGATGATGAACCCTCCATGTTATCATTTTGAGGACACTATCTCTAATTTTTTCCCTCTTCATTATATGTACCACATCATTGAATCATCTCTTTCTCCTGAGGCCTGTCCATTTATTTCTATTATGAGTGGATTTTGGATGAATATTTTCCCCAAAACCATGATGATCTAGAACTTCAATTGTAATATATAGAGGGGCATTTAATATTTGTGTATCTCATATTGGAATCCACTCTATGTAGTAACAAATCCACAATGTGTAGAGTTGATACACAAGATCTATATAACTCTTCCATAAAATGTGATTATGAACACATGTAGTAAATAAATTTTAGAAAGGTATCTTGTTTGTAGGGAATTAACAACATTCACACGTTAGGTTATTAAGCAGAATAGTTTTCACCCGACCATCCTAAACTTCTCCAACTTCAACGCAACATTTCATTCTATGAAATCAGTGAACCTGATATGATGCAGAATGGTTTTGATTAACCTCAATCTGGTTCACAAAACATTTCTAGTGTCAATGACCCTATAATAGTTCTTTATCAAAATCTTCTAATCTATCAACAAAGTATTTGATCCATCTATAAAATTTCTGAGAAACGATACCCGTGATTGTAAATTCCAACCCCCTTAAAGACACTATTAGTGCATTAAACAATGTTTATAGTCTTATGACTATATCTCTTCCCTTCATCAAATTCCAATGAAAATTATTTCATTTGGATTCACATTATGTACTTCTATACATATTCATTTATTATTCTTATTTCTTCCAGTCATTGAATAATAACCTATTGTATTGGTTCTTATTCTATAAAGAAATGTGAGAAACATTTAAAATGTTCAAATTGATATAAAATACACATACATACTAAATTTGAATAAAATTTGATCTAATACCTAAGTTGATGTTTTTTTCACATTACTCTCTTGAAATTGGGTCCATACATTGTGAGCAATATGTACCATGTCGTTACAATGGTATGCATCTGGTGGTAACCAACAAGCATCCTTGATATTCACTACTTCTTTGATATCATGATGATGATACAAAATAATTAATATCCCATACTTATTGGGGACATGAACATGCAGAAAATATAGAAACCAACTCTAAGATTCCATATTCTCCTTCTCTAATATTTCAAATTATAGTGGAAAGGGAATTCAATTTCTATAATTAGTGGAATAAATAAAGATAAATCTATTTTACATTACCTACAGAAAAGGTCTATCTACTTGTATATATTTTTCGTAATGTGGGAATGTGGCAATGAAGGGAATGAATAACAAAAATATGTGATGAAATTGGACTTTCTCTGTAGGGATGTGATTGTTCACCCCATGCCCCACTATTTCAAATAGATAAACAACCTACCCAATTAAAAAAAAATATTGATCCAATAAGGAAACACCTTAAATGATGTTTCACAATTTCTATAAACCCTTTAAATACATTTATTCATTGCAAGACATGCCTTCTTATATAATATTATGTATCCATACTCACTCTCCATGTGTTCCTATATTATATCAACATGAAAAACTTGATTAAAACTAATCATACCAAAAATAATAAAAAATATGAATGTCTACTATAGGTTTCTATGATCTTGATCCAACCTTGGATTAAAATATGTGTGTGGTACAAAAATGTTTTAAATTTTCCACTATGTTGAATTTCTGAAAAGGGAATCTTGTAAAAACATATTGCATGTGTCAAAAAACTATTTAAATTTTATAGATAATGTTGATCCTATAGGATAATCCATGAGATTAATATAATTCTTCTTCAAAGGGTACTACTTTATAGCTACATTTAATGGCTATTTTCTCTCACATTTTCTTCCAACAGACGATTCATAATTATTTCTTCCAACATTTTTTGTTGGAAAATACATATGAATGTAGTTATTGGTTTCATCACATAAAAATAAAACTCATGAACCACTGGTGTAATATAATATAATGTTTTCACCAATTGCGCATGTTTTATTTCAAGATCATTGGTTGGAGTCATCTCATCTTCTGTATCAGATGCTTCCTTATCCTCAAACTTTTCTTCATAGGCATCTTTGATCACACCCATATATGAGTCAGCTAAAAAAATTGTTGTTGTTGTAACATCTACTTGTAAATTAATCTAAAATATCTTCTTTTAACTACATGTATTTTCTTCACTAGATCCACCTAAAACAAACTATGTAGATGTAAACATATACCCATCAACATCTTCTCAAACATTTTTTTCAATTTGAGTGGTACATTTAATTGTATTGAAATCAATATACAATTCCATCACATTTTCTCATATAAATATTAATCCATAAAAATTTAAATATTATTATTTCGATTATAATTCATCTAAGAACAGATGAAATCGATAGTGACAATGGGTGGTCATGATACAATAGAGAACATTTTATTAATATAGTAAATACTAAGAGATAATATTTTTATTTATGATGTAATATTATATTAATATATATATATAGGTTTATTTTATAGAATAATATACATATATATATATATATATTATACAATTAAAATTTAAAAAATCGTTAATTTCACAAACTTAAAATATTAACATATAATTAACCTACGAATTAATATATATATTTTTTACAATGCAAGGGTATATTAATTAAAAAATTACAATCCAACAATATATTTTATATAATTCCATAATATATATTTTAATTATTATAGAATGATATAATAATAATATATTTTTCAATTATTATAATAATATACTAATGTATATTCTAATAAAAATTAAAGAAAAATATTATATTAATATATATATCATATAATATAATAATATATTAATTAAAAAATCACTAATTAATTCACTAATATATTTTATACAATCAAATAATATATATATATATATAAACATTCATAAAAGAATAAAATAGTACATGTTAAAATACTCATGTAATAAAAATATTAATATTAATATACATACTATATGTTTATTTTAGACAATTTAATATTATATATATATATAGACTACAAAATAAAATAATGAAAAAATGAAAATTAAAAATTAAAAATTTACGAATTAATATTTAAATGAAATAAAATATTTATTTTTTATTTTAAATATATCTAATTTATTATCAAATATAAAAATGAATTATTTAATTTAATGTTTTTATCAATTGAAATTTATTACAAATTAGTAAATTTCATTCACTAATAAAATAAAAACAGAATTAACTTATTTTTTTACAATGTAATAATATATTAATTATATGATTTTTAATTAACTTAAAAATTATATATTTTATACAATGAAATAATATAAATTAATTATAATAATAAATTAATATATATTATAAAATTAAATACATATATTAATTACTACTTCACTAATTAATTTAGTAATGTATTTTATACATTTAAATAATATATATATATATATATAACCAAAAAATTGAAATAATTCTTATACAAAAATAAATCACTACAATAAAATTACAAATCAAACTATAAAACAACACATATCATTGATCCATAGTAATTTAATAATCCAAATTTCATATTGATAAAAAAACACAGGCAATTATAACTAAATAATAAAACATACAATAAATCTTATTTAAATAAAATAAACCAGAACTTAAATTACATTTAAAATATACGTATTATAGATCAGAAGTCTTTGGGTAAGGATATTGGAAAACTAGGTCTCGTGATTGGATATTCTTGAAATTGGGTATTGTGAATGGAATTCTAAGGTTGTCCAGAATGGGGTTTCCTTTCTGAAAGATGATTATTTTTATCACATGTACTCTTAGTATAAGGGGTGTCGCCAACATCGCTGGTTACGTAAAAGGGTTTTGAAAAACTAGATATATTTTATTTTGGGAAACGGGATCTTGATTCAAGTATAGATAACCAGAAAAAAGACCAACTATAATCATAGGTTTTCTAAAATAGTTTAAAAAACAGATCTACTCTTTACTGTGAAGAGGGTTCTTTAGTAATCTGAACCGGATCTTCGATTTCACAATGAGAGAGGAGAAGAGTATTTCACTAGAGGGAATGAAGATTGGAAGAAATGAGAAACCTGAGTGGAGAGTGAGAAGTGGAGGAAATATGACTGGAATGGCTAAGGGGACAATGATGGGAAGACCTCTGTGACTAGAGAGGATAGTACGAAGTAGGAAGGCCAACTGGAAATTATGAGATCTAGGTCGAGCGAGATTATAAAGATGAATAGAAGGTTCTCTATAATAAAGTGACTTCTTTCATGATTTTTGAGGAAGGTGTTACCTAAAAAATAAGCATCATTAAACTAATTTGTAAAAAGGTTCTTAACTAGAAAGAGACTTCTTCACAATATTTCATTGGAATGCCCTTTTCAAAAAAGTATCTTCCCAATAGAAGTTTTAGGAAATGAACTTATTGGGAATGCACCTTCCAAAAAGAATTTTTTTTCATAGACCTTTTTGGGAATGTGACATCAATTGGTCATTGACCTCTCGAATGTAGCCTCATATCAAGAGAAATTTTCCACAATAATAATTTTAGGTAATATGTTTTTATATTTTTATTATATATAGAAAAAATCCACTGTGATGACTTGTCTTAGTGTGAGGGAACTTGAAGTCAGGGGGAATTTAGGGATGAAAAAAATTTTGGGCAACAACCTGGTGGAAGTCTTCAATATATATCTTGGGTGGAAACCATACTAGGTGGAAACTACCATTGAAGAATCCATCTTCAGTGGAAAGAGTTTATTTTGAAGGGTTGGTGAATAACAAAAAAACAACCCTTGAAAATGTTGATAAACCCATTAAAAAAATGTGGTCAAATTAACATGAACTTTAATATGTGTATGATTTCCATTGAAAATTAATCTTGAGAGAAATAAAATATTTTCCCCCTTCTCCTATGGATATATTCATACAACTGAACCACATATATTCCCATTTTCCTCTATTTTTTGTCCTTTTTTATTATTCTCATCGCCTTAAACCTCTGTTTTTCCTGCAAAGTGGTATCAAAGCCACCAAGGTTGAAATGATGATTTGAAATGAGTATTTTATAATTATATGAGAACAAAACGTGGCCATAAATGTATTTTTATTCTAGATTCATGAAGAACTCGACAAGATAATTCCAATAGTGCAAGAGTCATAAAAATATATAGCTGAAATGAAGTAGATAGAGGCGACCAAAGTTTTTTTCAAACCCATGGTGTGACTTTCTCCCTTTCCAGAGAAGATGTAACTATTCCCACTTTATGATTCATTCTAATTGGTTTTTTCAACCACTATTCCAGAAAGTCTTGTCATCACCACCTCATCGGTCGATCTAGACTGCAGAAATGTTGTTCGCTATCTATTGGCCAATATGAGTCTATTTTTAGAAATTCCGATGTTGTTTCTAGCTAATTATACCATTCTAGATGAATCCTTATGCTTGGATTTTTATAAATTCTTACTATAGAAATAGAAGAAAATATAGGTAACATGATTATGCTTACCTAATTTAATTATTTTATCTAGAATCCAAAAATATAGGATCTTTTATATATTAAATATTTATGAAAATGAGTAGTGGTGACCACAAATACCATTGTTGGACAAGATGAGGAATCATCAAAAGGTGATAAATATGGTGAGAAAACAACAACCAATACCCCTCTAGTGGATATGGAGTGGTTTATACACAATCAAAAGTTTGCTTCCAAAATTAGATAGTGGATTGACAACAGTGTCTTCTAAATGTTTTCCAACAAACACTATGATTTTGTTCCGTAGGGAAAATTTAGAAATATGTATCCAATGAAAAATCATGAAAAAATGATATGTCACCTTGAGGTACAAGGATAGAACCAACATTGACGAGATCATGAGAGAGATACAATATAATATTGATCAGTTGAATTCCATTAAAATGATGATTGATGCTGGGTTTTACCCCCTTTGATGTTGAGTTATTTTCCAAGGAAGTGAGACACATTGGTTTTGTATGTTAGCAATTTAACTCAAGATAAAACAATCACCATTGAGATAATGAAAAATAAAATTCTGAATGATGAATATGAAATGAAAGATAAGGGGTATACACGTGAATTAGGGGATACAATCACTAAAATACAAGTAAAGTTGAAATGCCATGGAAGAAGAAGGGGAAGAGAACCCCATGACCAAAATCTACAACGGAGGAATCGATTGAAATATCAAATGAGTTATGAAATAAAGTTCCACCATTGTGGAAAGATTGAACACTTCATCCAAAAGTGTATAAGGATGAATTAATAGGAAATGAATCTCGGAGGTTAGACAAAAAATAATGATATTTCAGTTGTCAATGAAGAAATAATTATTGTTTAGGTAGATAATCAAGTTAGTTTTGCAAGACAAGACTTGATCAGGGTGATTGAATATAAATCCTCCAACCATGTTACTTCCTGAATATATTTCTTCTCATCTTATAGTTTATGGATTTTTAGATACCAAAATATGGAAAATGATGTTTCATCTAAAATCACTAGTATAGGAAAAACATTTATGGAAAATAATATTATACGTAGGTTGTTATGGAACTATTGGAGGCATGTTCATGATATTCACCACAATATAATATCCACAATAATGTTTGATGATAGTGGATTAGATAGTTCCTTCATTGATGGGAAATAGATGATTACTAAAGGTAACTTGGTAATTAATAATGGAAATAAATGTTTGTATTATATATCACATATACGAGACCGTGTGGAGGATATTCCATTATAGCTAGAAAAGATGTTCCTATAGTAGTTTTGTATAGACTCCTTGGTCACATGAAACAGAGAGTAATTATAATACACTCTAGGAACGATCTCATACCATGACTAAAAGGTATACATTTGTATACTAGTATTGATTTCATCCCGGAAAAACAACTCTATTTATCATTTTTTGGTTATCTAGCTTCTTGAAAAGAAATTTTTTTAGATTTTATCCACAAAGATGTCTTCCTGATATCCATAATGTCAATGGGAGGTGCTATTGATTTTTTTAGCTTAATAGATGACCATTATATAAAAGTACAATCCTTTTATTTGAAAAATAAAGATCAAGTGCCAGATTTTTTCAAGAAATATCATGTGAAGGTGGAAAGAGAAATAGTCAGATGTTTAAAAAAATTTTAGGTTACAATAAAAGAGAGTATCATTGTATATTATAGGAGTACTAAATGAGTTTCAAATTTACAATTGAAGAACCATTATTGAAGACACCTCATCATAATGGTGTTGCTGAGAGGATGAATAAGACAATTTTTGAGATTCAAGTGTATAATCTCAAATAAAAAACTGCCAAACACCTTTTGGGGGGAGTAAATAAAGATATTAGTTTAAATTATCAAACTTTCTCCATCAGTTCTATAGGACCACTTTATTCTAGAAAGGGTTTGGATAGGTAAATATGTTTCATACAAACACTTGAGAGTATTTGGTTGCAAGAAATTTGTTTACATCTTCAAAGCTAAGTGGGAAAAGAAGGATGAAAAAAGAATGTAGTGCATCTTTTTAGGATAAGTTTTTTTTTGAGTTTAGATACCATATATAGGATATTATTAGAAAATGTATCATCATAAGAAAATATGTCGATTTTTTCTTGTAGATCAGATGATTGATGATTTTGAGAAGCTAGAAAATATTGAGACGTTTCTCTCTAAGGAAATTCTAGTCAATATGGAACCATTATCACCACCACTAGTTCTAGTTAGTGTGAGAGAGATATGTGACACTGATGATACATCACTACTAAGTAATATGTCCCCATAATATTATACTCCATAATTAATTTCCCCTATTGCATAGTTGAGGATATTTACCAGAGAATGAAAACTGAAACATATATACTTACCGCATGAGTATGTGATGCTCACTAATGGGGGAGATTAGGATAGTTATGATGACGAAATTAAGATACAGAAGAATATGGAATTAAAAGTGGCCATGCATGAGGATATGATATCATTGAATAAGAACTTTAAATTTGATTTAGTGAAATAATCCCATGGAAAGAAGGAAATCAAGAACAAGTGTTTGTTCATAATCAAAGCACAATATGGTCACGACATGTCTCCCAGGGCCTGTTCGGTGACTACCTCAAGCCCGCCATTCATAGGCCAGGGGCTAGCGACTAGCACCGAATAGTGTATTCACTATTTCTAGAAATGATTTTCTTTTATAACCTGTAAACTAACACAAATAATCACATAGAAGGATACAAGAACAACGTAATGTATACAGTAAACAGGGCGTGTATAGAAGGTAATGGGGCCAGAAAACAAGCCCAACATAAAAGTACAAGTACAACTAAAAAGTAAAAGTAAAATTGAAAATAGATCATTTGAACAACTCCCAAGGATCCTACCTGAAGGTTAGGTACAACTCTTGAATGGTCATCTCTGTGGGACACCTTGTCTAATGTCCACCTCTGAGCAGCCTCCAATTCGGGTACCCTCATCCTCAGTCAGCATTGTCTGTCGTCTGCACACAACCCAACACGGTGCGGGCGTAACCCGTGCCTGGGTGAGTATGAAAATACTCAGTAGGGACCCTGAGACCCTCGAAGGTCTCTCAAAATCAACAAAGGAAAAACCTCAAAACATTAAATCAATGTTCAACCCTACTTGGGATTATTTCTATACATATAATAAAGTTGTCAAGTATACCCATCTAAAACATGAGGAAAAAAAAGTCCCAACTTAAAATCCCAAAGATTAACGGTCCATGAAGGAAAAAATACCTCAAAGGTGAAGACTCATCTCACACAAGGTATAAAACTCTGATAAAAAATATTATGATGACGACCCACATAGGATCGCTATGAAAGCGGATAGACAGACTCAAGATTCTTCAAGGATAATCACAAGTGACATCCACAAACACAATGTCGAATACCTCAACTGCTGGAGAACTCCTCCTCTACCGAGTACAGTGGGCCTTCCGCATCACACAGAGTTTCTTCCCACTAACATTTACTATTAAGGTACTCCATTTGTTGAGCACCGTGACTCTGTCGCGTCACATAGAGGCGCTCCCCACCATGGGTCTACTGCGTCACACAGAGGCTCTCCCCCTCGTGGCCGGCTAAGGTACACCTCCTGTAGAGAACAGTGGGTTTTCCATGTCACACAGAGGTTCTCCCCACTCTGGTTCTTCCGTGTCACATAGAGGTTCTCCCTACTGGGCCTGTCGAGTCACTCCAAGTCGAAACGGTCTGCAGTCGTCAAGTCTTAGCCAGTCGTAGGGACCCGTACATTGCGCTCTTTGGAGAACCACTACCCAAGCCATAGGTCATACCCCAACCACCCCTAATTTCCATGAAGTAGTATCCCAAAGCTATTTCATGTCATAAGGGACCCAACAAAACTAATGACACATCAATCGGACGCCCAATCAGTATGTTATTAGTGTTTCCGCTCTGAGGGCCCAGTTGGATTCAGGGTCCAATCCTACCCCAATGTACTCCAAGCTTATCCAAAAATCAATTGGAGTATACCAAAAGGACTGACTCAATCCGAGGATTCTGTCTCCATAGACAGTTTGTCAAACGAATTCCAAGATCACAAGATATATCCAAAATGGTGGGACCAGGCCCGGATGGGCCTGGGTCCTGTCTGACCTGGTTTATGTCTGGCCAAGATAGGATATGCCTCGACAGGCCTAGCCCACCAGTTAGTGGTTCGGCCCAACCCACGGAGCGGCAGCCCGATGGCGCGGACCACCCAAACCGTGACTTGGGGGAAGGCCCCACCCTTGGTATTCCGAACGGCCTGATGGCCGTTCGGTCACCCTGCTGGCATGAGTGTCCACTCGATGGACCTGATCGATGCATCGCACCCAACCAAAATGGTCGGGGGGTTCTGTCCCAAGTGGCACAGTCATGTGATACTGCTCCACCTATGGCCGGCCAGGTGTCGGCCACCCTCCAGCCTCCGTCGTGACCAAGCAGGCATAGTCTCCTGCTCCACCGATGGTCTGGACACATGCATCCGCTCCGCCAGGCTTTCGGCCGGATGTTCACCACCACCTTTCCTCACTACGGCCTATGGCCCATTACTTCCTCATCATCCAGCTGTGTGGTAATGCAATACCCTTCCTTCCTCGTAGTTAGTCAGGTGTTGGATCATGTCTCTTTCTACGATCCATTTCGACTTCATTCCAATCCCAGAAAATAAACAAATTACATATACATGGTCATCGGGTCGAGGTCTCTGTGTCCATATGTCACGCTCAACAAGATATTATGTTTCTAGAATCAATAAATATTTGGTGTTTGAAGAATGCACATAGAACACGTGAATAACAGAAGAAAAAGGGGCAAGGTATATGTGCGGGATGATGACATTGTTTGTCTGGCCATTATCATTATGAATACAAAATAAAAATAATCAACAAATGGATTCAATAAAATTTAAAATTAATACCCCTACCTTGATTGTATGTTATAGGTGGAACAATGAAGAATATGAAGTCGATGAGATGGTGACTTCAGTGTTTTTCACTGCCACAAGATTCTACTAGTCGGTTCCTCATTATTCGATTCCGGAAGTCATTCTTCATTGGAGAATGTTCTTCATTGAAGAATATAGTCCACTAAAATCTCTCCCCATGAATCCTCTCATTTACCAACAAAAATCCACTCATAGAAAAATGGGGAGGGAACTTAATATGTTATGTTGATTAATTAAACAATTAAGGGTTGGATCATTAATTAAGATGATGTTGGCATAATAAATTGGGAGGAATTACAAGGGTTATATCCAAATTAAAGTGGGTGTTCAAGGGGTCAGGAGGTCCCCCCTCCTAAATTCAAAATGAATGGTTTTCATGTTCTGGTGGTCACTACCACTAAACATTCAAATGGGAGGTTTGACAAGAAAAATAAAATAATGATGTTTTGTTTTATTTTCATTCTTTTAACACACCCATGAAAAATATGAAAATTCATTTCCACCCTCGACCCATTATGATTGAGGTGAAGGTATCCTTAAGTGAATATTGGTGATACAAGTTCAACAGTGCCCTCATATTTCAATTCCAAGCATGGGTTCCAAAGATACAAAAACCCGCTCGCATGTTTACTAAACGCACTTAAAAAAAGTTCAGAAATTAACTCCAAGCACTCTGTGCCTCAGAATCACGCGCCATCATTTTTTCAAAGTTTTAATATTTCAATATAATTAGAAAAAAATTACATTTAAAATTTGGGTCATTACATTCTCCCCACCTCTGGTATTTGCTTCTCCAAAATCCACAACTCAAACTAGGAAAACAAGTTGGGGTACTAAGCATGAATTTGAGCCTCCTACTCCCATGTGCTCTCTTGGAGGTTCTCGTGCTGCCAACTAATTCACACCCGAGGTATCAACTGCCCATTAAGGAATCTATCATGTTGATTCCCAATATCTACTAGAACATCTAAAAATGTCGCCCCATTTTCGATGTCCAACTCACCGTGGTCGACGATATGAGATTGGTTGTTTAAGTTTCTCCTCTGCGGCGATACATGGAAGTCACCATGCACCTTCTCTTACTACGGTGGAAGGGATCGGAGGTATGACACCTTGCCATGTCTACTGAGGACCTGAAATGGTCTTATGTACCTCTGAGATAACTGGCCAGCCTGGCCGAATCTCCCCAATCCACGTCAAGGTTAGACCAGTAGAAAGACATGGTCTCCATCCTCGAACTCCAGAGGTCTCCATATCCTGTCGGCATATGATTTATACCATCTCTGTGTAGTCTTAATCCACTCCTGGATGATCTTCACCTTCTCCATGGGCATGTACTATATCTTGTCCCAGGAGTGCTGACTCCCTTGGGTCAGTCCAGCATAGAGATGATCTGCAAGGTCGACCGTACAACGCCTCAAATGGTGCGATACCAATAGTGGAGTGAAGAATATTATTGTATGCGAACTCCACTAAGGGCAATTGATCCTCCAAAATATGGAAAAAATCATGGAAACATTAATGTAGCATGTCCTCAAGGGTCTGAATGGTCCGATCTGTCTGACCATCCAACATAGGATAGGAGGCGGTGATCAACTGAAGTTGTTTCCTGAACGCTTCCTTCAACTGCTTCCATAGGACCCATCACAAAGCCTTTGGAAATTCCACCCCACTACCACTCTGGCACCGCTAATGGCTGAACTATGCCTACTGGAACCTGGTGCTTTGCATTCACCTACAGACAAGTGAGGCATCACGAGACAATCTCTACTACTAATATCTTTAATCCCGACCACCAGTGCTGATCTCCGAGGTCCTGGTACATCTTCACCACCCCTAAATGTACCTCTATAGGGGATTTATGGAAGTCTCTCAAAACATCCACCATAATCTCAACATGTACCATAGTACATACTCTGAAGAGTTTGAAGTGCTCCCCACCTTCAAAAAATCCATTAGGTTCATGTCCTATGGATATCTAAGCACATTGAGCCTCCCAATAAGTGTCCACATGTTGTGCCTCCTTGACTCGCAGGAGGAGTGGGGGAGTTACTGTCAGAGGCTGAAGATAAGCTGCTTCATCTCGATCCACGTAGGATATCTACAATGTACCTAACTACATCGTCACCTTACTAAGAAACTGTATAACATATCTCCTGAAGAGTGAATCTACTACTATGTTCACCATACTGGTAGTATAGACTATCTTGAAGTCATAGTCCTAGTGGAACTCAGTCCAACATCACTGTATCAAAGAGTCTAAAAAGCTGACTTTTCAAATACACATATGCAATCAGGGTTTTCAAGCATTGATTCGAATATCAGAATTCAGGGTCCTAGTGTATGGATACATCTGCCTCCACACCAACATTGGAATCCTTAAACTGAAAACCACACTCATAACACTTAACACTATTTCAACAAAAAAAAGATCAATGTCATAATTCTTCGGTAGAACCGAACTCCTTTAATACCAATTTGTTATTACCCACCCACAGGGCCCATGCCATGACTACCCCAATCCCGCCTCCCATAGGTCAGGGGCTGGTTACTAGCACTAAAATGTGTATCGTCTAAAACTGATAAGGATTTTCCTTTATATAATATAAACTCACACAACTATGTACAACGGAAGATACAAGAACAGAGTAATATATACAGTAAACAGGGTATGTACAGAAGGTAAAGGGTCCAGAATACAAGTCCAACTGAAATGTAAAAGTAAAAATGAAAAGTAAAAGTAAAAATGAAAACAACACCTTTGAACACCCACCAAGGTTCCTACCAGAAGGTTAAGTTCTACTATCAAATTGTAGTCTCTATAGTATGCCTTTCTTAATGTCCAATTCTGAGTAGCCTCCAGTCCGGGTACCCTCATCCTTAGTGAGTGCTTTACGTCATTTTCACATAGCACAACATGGTGCTGGCGTAGCTCGTGGAGGGTTGAGTATGAAAATACTCATTAGGGAACCTTAGATCCTCAAAGGTCTCTCAAAATCCACAATGGAAAACCCACAAAACTTGAAAACAACAGTGAACCCTACATTGGTATATTACCATACTTATACATAAGTTGTCGAGTATACCCATCTCAATCATGAGGAAACACAAGGCCCAAATGAAAAGCCCAAATATTAATATTCTGCAAAGTAATGAATACCATAATGGTAAAGACTCATCTCACACTGGGTATTCAACTCTGAGAAACATGATTATGATTCTGATCCACAGATTATCGCTATGAAAGCTGATAACCAGCCACATAATTCTTTAGGGATAATCACAAGTAGGAAACCCAAACACAATGTCGAACACCTCCGATTCTAGATAATACTTCCTCTATTGAGTACAGTGGGCCTGCTGCATCACACATAGGAGCATCCCACTAACATGGACTACTGAGGTACTCCTTTTGTCGAGTATCGTGGGTCTGCCACATCACACAGAGGAACTCCCCATTTAAGTCGGCTGTGTCACACAAAGGTGCTCCCCATTTTGGCCTGTTGAGGTACTCCTACTATCAAGTACTTTAGTAATGCCATGTAATATAGAGGTTCTCCCCACCATGGGTCTACCATGTCAGACAGAGGCTCTCCCCACTAGTCCTGTTGAGTCACTCCAAGTCGAAACGGTCTATAGTCGCTATGTCCCAGCCATTCACAGGGTTCTGTACATAGTGAGCTTGGGAGAACCTATCCCCAAGAAATCAGTCATACCCCAACATCCCAGAAGTTCCATGATTTTGTATCCCAATGGTTCATCACATCATAAGGGACCCAACACAAAAAGACGACGTGTCAATCAGACATTTGGTTTGTATGTTATTAGTGTTTTTGCTCTGAGGGCCTGTTTGGATTTTTGGTCCAATCCATCCCAAACATAATCCATCCTTATCCAACACTCAGGTGGAGTATACCAAAACGACCAAATCTATCAAAGGATTCAGATTCCATAGACGGTTCGCCAATCAGACGCTCGGATCACAAGATATATCAATAAAGGAGGAACTGGGCCAGGATTGGAACGGGTCAGGTCCGACTCAGCCTGACCAGGTTCGGGTCGACCCAACCCGGTCTGGGTCAGGTCCAAATGGATTGGGCCTCAGCGGGCCCGACCCACTAGGCAGTGGTCTGGTCCAGCCCACGAAGGGGGTGGCTCAACCTGGCCCGCTAGGCATGGCCCAACCAGCTCTGGGCGTGGCCTGCTAGCATGGCCCGGTGGGACTGCCCTCTAGGGGCATCCTGGGGGCATAGCCCACCCGAAAATTGATCTGGGGGGATGCCCCCAGAATTCCAAATGGCTTGATGTCCATTCGGTTGCCCTACTGGCATGTAGGACCACCCAATGGTCCCGCTCGATGCATCACGTTCGACCGAAATGGCTGAACAGTTCTCCTCCCAGCAGTGCGGTCAAGCGTCACTACTCCACCTTTGGTAGGCCGTTTGTATCCTCCCATTCGGCCTCCGACATGACCAAGAGTACACGACCTCTTTCTCCACCTGTGGCGCGAATGCGTGCCACCGCTCCGCCACACGACCGGCCAGATGTTGGCCACCTCACTTCCCTACCACGGCTGACGAGCCATAACTTCCTTATCATTTGGTGTAGTGGACGCGCGCCCACCTTCCTTCCTTACGGCTGATCGGGTACCAACCACTACCTCCTTCCGCAAGCCATTAAGTCTTCATTCCAATCCCAAAAAATAAAATTATCTCATATTCCCGATCATTGGGTGGAGGCGTCTACATCTATATGTCGCGCTCAACAAAATATTGTGTTTCCAGCGTAAATAAACATTTCATGTTTGAAGAAAGAATGATGAACGTGAGAAGAATCGATGAAAAAGGTGTATGGTATATGTGAAGGATTATGGACTTTTTTGTTTGTCCATCATCGTTGTGAATACAGAATAAGAACAATCAACAATATGATTCAATAATATTTCAAATTAAAACCCCTACCATGATTGTACAATGGAGGTGGCACAAGGAAGAAGCCGAAATTGATGAGATGGTGATGTCGACATTTGTCACTCATGCAAGATGCTCCAAGTTGGTTCCTCATTGATAAATTTCAGAATTCATTCTTCATTGGAGAGTGTTTTTAATTGAAGAAGATGATCTTCTAAATTCTCCCCAAGGCTTCTCTCCATTGCTATCACAAATTCCCCAATAGAAAAATGAGGAGGCAACTTTATATGTTATGATGATTAATTAAAAATTTAAGGTTTGGTTCATTAATTAAGTTGATTTTGGAATAATAAATTGGCATGAAGTCTATGGGTTATCTCCACATTAAAGAGGGAGTTGAAGGGTTCAGGTAGTCCCCACCCCTAAATTTAAAATTAGAGGTTTTCAATATCAGGTGGTCCCCACCACTAAACATTTAAATGGGATGTTTCACAAGAAATATAAAATAAAGATATTTTATTTTATTTTCATTCTTTTAACACTCCCACAAAAATTCAGAAAACTTATTTCCACCCTCGACCTACGAAGGTCGACGTGAAGGTCTCCTCAAGTGAATATCAGTGCTGTGAGTTCAACAATGCCCTTATATTTCAATTCCGAGAACCAGTTCAAATGTTACAAAAAACTCACTTGCATGTTTACTGAATGTACTGAAAAAAAGTTCATAAATTCATTACAGGCACTTCGGGCCATAGAATCACACACCATCAGTTTTTTCAGACTCATAATAATTCTATATAATTAAAAATATTACATAAAAAATCAATTCATGTACAAAGATGGTAGCTCACAACCATCTTACGAAGCCATAATGGTTGTGAAGGGACTAATTCATAAGAAAGGTATTAAATATGATGAAATATTTTCCTCTATGTTTCAGATGTATTCCATCAGAGTTGTTCTCGGATTGGTGGGTAGTCTAAACCAGTAGGTTCAACAATGGGATATAAAGACTACACTCGAATATGGTTATTCTGATGATGAGAAATACATGGATTAACTAGAGGGATTTTTTTTGAAAGGTAAATAAAACAAAATATTCAAGATTAAAAATATTTTATATGGTTATAAATTTTAACTGAGGTAGTTGTACAAGAAAATTCGACTCATTCATGGAGAAAAATGACTACAGAAGGAAAACTATTGATCACTATGTTTTCATTGAACATTTTTTAAGGGGATTTTATTATCCGGTTGCTTTATGTTGATGATATGTTGATTATTGATAGATATATCCCCATGATTCATAGGTTGAATAAGGAGTTGAACATGCCTTTTGAAATGAAGGACTTAATAGTTGCTGGTCAAATTCATGGTATGATGATTACTCATGATAAGAGGAATCACATGATTTTGCTATCATAGGTGTAGTGAAGTGATAAAGTTCATGAAATATTCTACATGTGCCTGGAAAAAATAGTTACTACTCTAGTTGAATGTATCTTTAGACGTAAGACAAGTCAAATTCCATCATATAAGGAGGAGAAGTGATGTAATGGAAAAAGTTCCATATTTTTCGATAGTTTGAAGTCTTATGGAAGCCATAGTGTGCACTAGATTAGATATTGATCATATTTTTGTCATTGTAGGCCTATTATTATAAAATCAAGGAAATGACAGTGGTTACATGGATATTGAGATATATTTGAGGTACATCTAGTAATTCATTATGTTTTTTAATTGATAAATATATTTTAGAAGGATACACATATACAGAATTGGGTGGATATATATAAATATCAAAATCCATATTTGTGTACCTGATAACATTTGAAGGGGGGAAGTTTCATTGAAATGAAGATTTCAGAATTTTGTTTCCTTGTATACCACATTAGTAGTGTTTATCATGATCACTGAAGGTTACAATGAGATGTTTTGTATGGAGAATGTTTTATAGGATTTGGGACAAACTCAACATAAATATATTATCTATTGTGATTGTTAGAGAAATATTCATCTTAGCAAGAACATGAAATTTAATTCCATGTATAAACACATAGATGTATAATACCACTTGATTAAAAAAATTAGAAAAAAATGGATTAATGTTGAGAAAATACACACCCGTGATAATGGGGAAGACATGATGAAAAAGGTTCTATATATAGGCAAGCTAAACACCGACAAGTAAACTGTAGGTCTAGATTCTATCCCAAATAATCCATGAGTGGAATATTTGTGGGGGGACACTCCCAACCAAGGATAATTCATAGGATAAAATTTTCTTGTACAAAATAACCTAGTGGAAGCCTTCGGGATACAACATCTACCATGGGCGGCGACCAAACCATGTCGCAGCTACTGTTGATGTACCGTTCTTTAAAGCTATTAACAGTAGGAGTATGTTTTTAAAGGGTAGACTAACCACCAAAAAAACCATCCCCTAAAAATTATTTATAACTCCATATATAAAATGCGATCAAAATAAAATGAATTGTAATATGTGTATGAGATCCTCCAACAATTTATCTAGAGGGAAATAAAATATTTTGCACTTGTACTATGGATTTAGGCATACCATCGAACCATGTAAATTGTATATATCATATATTCTTACTCCTTCTTTGGGATTTTTTTCATTTCCAAGAACCTCTACCACCCTAAAACTCAGTATAGTGGAATTGAATATGTTGAAGATGAACCTTGGAAGGGTTCTCTCAGATTGGTTTATTATTTATTAAAAATTGCTTGATTTCTTATACATGTTGTTTTTTGGTTTCATCATGTTCATAAAATATTGTTTTTCATGTACTCATTTACTTTTCATAGTGAATCTTTTGACGATCCTTCCTCATGCATGTTGTCCCGTTAGTCAAAGTACAAAAATCATCATTCCCCTATACTACATTATATATACTTTTTATTCATCTTGAACTACCACGGATTGGTTTAAGAAATGTCCCTCTTTTTATCAATGCTAAAAAAAGAACTGATGGGATTCTCACCTTTATTAGTGCTAGCTAAATGTGTTGATAAAGGTAATGTTTATTAGCACTAAAAAAGCGATGATAAATTTGTATCCTTTATTAGTGTTTTTTAGAACTAAGAAAGAGAATATTAATATATATATATATTTATAATTAATATATATATATATATATAATATGAGAAATATATAGTTCATAGAAAAAGATCCAGAACATTTATTAAATGATTATAAATAAATTTATATATTGAAATTATTACAAAAATATAATAATTTTCAAATTAATAAATATATTTATTATATTAATATTTATATATAAATACTTTTTAAATATATTTTTTTATATTTATTTATATATATTAAAATAAATATATATCTCTAAAAAAATTTGGTTGATTAGTATATATATATATATATATCATGAGATAATGATGATATTCATGGACGATGCGTGGACAATGAGTGTATGCAGATGGAGGTGGCTCTGATGATTCCAAGGAAACAAGAACAGGTGGGTGAAAATGTGTGAATGCTACTTCGATTATGCCTAGTCAACGAGCACATGTGGATAATGATGTGTGCGGGCTGCTTCCAACTAGCATTGATGATGCCTGGATGATAAGCGCATGCAGAAGATGATGAGGTGTAGTTTTCTTCAATGGTTTGTAGATTGATGTTGAAGAGGTATAGGATACTTCAACAGAGCGTATGTGATGAGAGTTGGGAGACAATGATGATGAATAGAGGATTATCGTCCGGTCAAGGAGTGTGGAATAACTATCTGGTATAGGATATGGGGAATTGGAATGATGAACCTCAGCTACATGGATGGGGTGTTGGTTTGGCGTTCATATGTGGAATTGCCAGTGTATGGTGTGATTCAATGGAATGGAGGGCCCTAACCGTTGTGGGCTTGTTGGGAGGCCCATTGAATGTGGTTGTTGGCCGATAATGGTGTAGGTTGAGGGTGGATGAGAATACAATGTTTTCATGACAAGTAGTGATATAAGGCATAATGTTGTGACAAGGTGGTTTGGGCCTATAGGGGCCATGGGTGATATGGGTCCTCATGGACCATATATAGGGGGCTTATGGGTCATTGTAATAGGTGGGTTATCCGTTGCGAGGGTTATGACCTGCCCACTAGCCTATGCCAGATGTGTGTGTATTTCAATGTAATTGTAACCCTAATCCCCGCTAATATATATAATTTTATAAATATATATATTAATATATTAATATATATATATATATTTAATATATTTACTTATAATCATAATTATAAAAATTATATATTTATTTAAGTAATTTTAAAATTTTAATAAATATATTTATTATATTTATATTTTATTAAATATTTAAAAATATTTCAATATATTAAAATATTTTTAAACACATACAAATATTTATTATATAAATATATAAGTAATTTTATAGAAGTATTATTAAATATAACTGTGTATAATTATAATTATAAATAAATTAATGTTTAAATAATTATAAAATCAAAAAAAATATATTAAAATAATAAATATATTTACTATAATTTTATAAACTTATATATATTTATATATTAATAAATATTAATATATATATATTTATAATCATATAAATATATAATTATATTGAAGTATTTATAAAATAAAAGTAAACATATTTAAAATGTAAATATATTTATTATAATTATAATTTTATCAATATATATAATAATATAAAAATATATAATTCTTTAAATATATTTATAAAAATACAATAAATATTTTTAAATAATAAATATATTTAAATATTTAGATCATTACGAGTGCTTTTTTAACACTGATAAAGATTCATCTTTATTAGCGCTAAAAAGGCACTGACAAAATTAGTCTTTATCAGTGCTCGAATTTTATAGCTGATAAAGACTCATTATATCCTTTCCATTATATTTTCACCCATAAAACAAATCTATATCAGTGATTTTTTGAAAGCGTAGATAAAAACATTAAACATTTTTATGAAAATAACTCGAATAGATTCCTAATGTCCTCACACCTTCATGATTTCCCAGAACTGTAATATTGTCCCCTCTTCTCTCCCTGACATTGCTCCCTGTCATTGCTTCCCGCCTTCACCGTTTACATTGATATCATTTTTTCCCTCATTGTCACTCCCTATTGTCATTTTTTCTCCCTGCTATCACCATCGATCCCTATCACATTCTCTCCCAACCAAACCCTCACCGCTCTTCATCATAGAATCATTATCGCTCTGAGATATGAGAATATTTCTTCTCCTCCTTAATCGAATTTTCCATATTGGTATTCAATCCCTCCAACTTCAATGCATGTTGGTTAGACCAGATTCACACACTTAGTAATATAACCACACCATACATGTGAACTATTATAGTATAAACAGATTTAATATTAATTTTCATTTCCTATATTGGAAGAATTTCATTTTGATAGGGGTATGACCATTGGTTCATCAATGATTATATGTAATAGGTGTCATGAACATATGTATTATGTGTCATGTTGTGACAATTATATGTTTTAATTTTAGTATCAGTGTCGACATGTATTTTATTACCATGGATTCCCCTTTATAGATTTATTTTATTGGTTTTTAGTGATTATATTTTCAGAAAATTATATTTAGACATAAATACATCCACGTTATACTGGAAATTTTAATTAAGATTATTGTGATATAATTTTTGTCAAGATGTTTTTAATAATATTTTATCGAATATAATGATGGAATTTATTATGAATTTATTTTGGTTTTCATGATGTTTAGATTTTATATAGTTTGTGATTTACCTCTTACAAAGCCCCAAGAATTGTAAATTAAATGTGTTTTTAAGATTATAAAAAAATAATAAAATATTATCATGTTTAAATGAATTTTAATGGTGTGAGGTTGATTTTTTTATTTGGATGATTATATGAGATTTCTAGGAATTATTTTAAAATTTTTATAATGTCCTATTTATATTTCATAGAAAAATTTAAATATTTTAATACATAATGAGTTTGAATTTTCATGTTATATTTAATTTATGATATTATTGTTTATTACACATGATTCACAATTATTATTTTAGTCCGGGAAGGATCAAGAAGGAGCCAATATAATAATGAATGTAATGGAAAATGAGGTGAATGTTCAAATAGGGAACCAAATGGGAAGAGTAATGAAGTGAAACATATTTAGATAATACATACTCAAAATTCTCAAGAAATAAATAATAATATAAACCATTTCAAACTCCCAAACATGATATGAATGAAACAACTCACCATGGATTCACCCATATGTCAATGCAGTCTAACCGTTTTTGTTCCTCTCATAAACTAGCGTTGATGAAATGGATCACCATTTAGAATATGGAAGGTGAAAGAGAAATATGGTGGGTGCTGATCATGAATATGAGGAAAAATGAAAACTTTTATAGACTGAAATGGGAGGTTTTTAAGGAAATATTCTCCCCCAAATATTTCTCCCAAAATACTCACAAAAAAATTGAGAGGGATTTTTCTAAAAAATTAGTTTGATTCCATTGGTACATATAAATGAAACCCCATGATACTTGCAAGGTAAACCTAGATTTTTTTATTAACCATAAAATCAAGATCTATCATTTCATCAATAGGAAAAAATTTAATAATTTAATACTTTTATAATTTCATAAATTTTAATTTAATATATTATAATTTTATAATTTTATAAAAACATTTAAACTCTATACTTCAATAAATTAGGTTCATTTTGATAAAATTTATTTATTTTTATATATTTTTACAAATTTTAAACAATTATAAATTATGCATATTTATTTAGAACATATATAATTTTATAAATTATATCACATTGTATACTTATAAATATGTATATAATTTTATATATTAATATAAATATATATAAATTTATTATTTATTATTTTATACCTATATAATTTTTGAAATTATAAAAAGATTAATTCTTTCTATACTTTTACAAATTCACTATTAGTGTTGAAAATATTTAAAAAAATATAATAATGACTTTTTCATTAGTGAGACCATTATTATATTAAACAACCATATTTTCAATTATTAAAAGGGTTTTCATATAATATATATTTTCTTTTCTTCAATTATTATATTCAATATCTGTTTTTCATCAATTTTTATAAGAGAAATATTATTTTGTACTTCATTTATACTCATACAAAATGGGTTTGATTGTTACGAATATGAAACAAATTTTTTATTGATATGAATTTTTTTTTTAAAGATAAATCTCCTCTGTTATATTTATAAATTTCCTTCAATAAGTTTATTTATCATGTTGGATGATAAACCATTTTTCTATATTTCCATTTTCTTCCAAGAAATTCAAGAGATCCATATTCAATTGAACATGTTTTATTAATTTATTTTGTTAAATATTAACATTGATGAATCAAATATGATGGATATGGACTGAGAATGGAAGGATGACAATCTTATGAAAAAAGAGTATGAAGATGGGGTGAAAAAGTTCATTAGGTTTGCAAAGGATCATTCATATTACCATTCTCAAATCCTCTATTCATTTTTTACACTGTTCTTATTCAAGGATAATTAGACTAGAGGAGTTTTAAGAACACTAGATTTTTCACAGAATATAACCATGTTGTAAATTTGGGAACAAACATTGGGAAAAAGATAATGTAGCTAGTGATTGGGATTACATTGGATTTTATGGATCATATAATATGATTACAAGTGTGTACATTGAAGAATACCATAGTGGGGATGTGATTATGAATGTGAATGATTATGAAGATTGTATTAAGTAAATGACAATGATTGTGGAAGATGAACTTCAATATTATCCAAGAGTTTTTCAGAAGTAAAATTTTTACTCAAAGATGCCATTGTATGATGGTTTCACTAGACATACAACATTATCAGCCATACATAAGTTGTGTAATTTAAATGATAGAAACATATAGTGTAATTATAGTTTTTCAAAACTACTTTCTATCTTGAATGATATGATCGCAAAATGTAACGATATTTATAACTTAACATATGACTGTAAATAAATTCTATATTTTATGGATATTGTCTCTAAACGAATACAGGCCATCCAAAATGATTTTATATTATTTCAAAAAGAATAAAACTCAATGTTTGGTTCTTTTGGATATAAGAAAGATAAATCTGATATGGAAGTTGTATGCCAATTTCCAGTCATTCAAGGTTTAGGTGCCTATATGGAAGTGGGGAGACTACAGGGAAATTAATGTGTCACACAGAAACAAAAAATAAATAGGGGATAATTCTTTAGGTGGTAAATTTTCCTTAGTGTAAGATAATTGATCATGGTAATCCTGAATTTGGAAATGTTTTGAGATACCTTTGTCTTGTGTTATCTACAGATGGAGTGAATCCTTCCAATTTTCAAATAAGCACTCAGAGTACATGGTCGGTTATGATAAATTATAACTTTACACCATGGTAATGTGTGAAGTAAAAATAAATTAGGTTATCTATACATATAACAAGTCTAAAAAATCATGTAATAATATTGATATTTATTTGTCACCAATGAACGATGATTTGAAATTATTGTGAGATTTGGGTTTTATGTTGTATTATGCATATAGAAATTAATATTTCACATTAAGATCCATGTTTCATGGCATGAAAAATGAAATTCTTATTTATAGAAATTTTTTATGATACAACATTAAAGGAACTCAAGGGTGTCCCATATATGAACAAGTTACACATTCAATTAGGTTGAAAAATTCACCAAAGACTATGTTTTTGGGACATCAATGATTTTGAACCTGAAAACATAAGTACTGATATTGGATGACATCATTATATGGATGTTTCAAATAATTTATAGCACCATATTGACTAACTGGTGATCAACTAAAAGAGGTAGACACTACTTTTGGTAAAAAAAATTGAAAACATTACGAAAACTGATTGAAAAAATAGATCAATATTATAATTACCATAATGATATTGTATACACATTAGACATTTTATTGATTCTATCCATGTTGAAAAAAATATATCTTATAGTGTAATTTCTACATTACTGATGCACAAAAAAACACAAAATGAAATTAAATCTAGGTTGGACATGGATTGTATTGGAATACAAGAAGAGTTGGGTATAGTAAAGGTTGAAAAATGAATATTTCTTCCTCATACGTTTTACACTATTTCTATGTAGGGGAGACACTAGTTTTCCAACATATTGAATGATTTAATGGTTTTAAAGGGGTATTCACCGAATATAAATAATATCATGTTGATGACATATTAAAAGTTAAAGGGTTTGAAATAACATGACAGTCATATGTTAATGCATGATCTAATTCCTTTAGATTTATTTTTCATCTTTTCCAATTACATCCACCATACATTAAGCAATATCAATTTCATTTTCAAAGCTATATGAAACAATGTTAAAGACCCAGTGAAATTTAGAACTTTGGAAAAAGAAATTTTTGTAATATTATGGGAATTGTAAATGCTTTTCCATTTAGAATTTATTAATTTAATGGTTCACTTGGTGAGAGAGATTAGACTATGTGGTCAAGTACATTATAGATGGATGTACCCCATTGAATGGTATATAATGATTTTGAAAGGGTATGTCAGAAATCGATGTCTGCTAGTGGGTTTTATTAGGGAGAAGTATATTATTGAGGAATCCACTGAATTCTATACCGAATACCTATCTGGTGTAGAACGCATTATCCTAATAAAATGTCAATATAGTAGGTCGATTGTGGGTGAATGAATTATTGGAATAGATGTTATCACAATAAATATTATAAATTGAAAGTAGGTGCACTTTTATGTTCTTTAATTCAGTTTATAGGTTTACCCAAATATTGAAAAAAAAATTTGTAAATTGAATCCATAAAAAGATAAAATTTGGATTTCAAATACACATAATAAATAGTTTATAGGATGGTTTCAAGACAATATTTTTAACCAGTTACACGAAAATTAGGATTAAATTTCAGAACGACGTCGATGGCGAGCCAGAGGAAAAAATGTGTATGTATTATCTTACAATGCTTATGTGATTAATTGTTTTACATTATATGAAAATGAACATGATAAAGGCAGTACCATGTAAAATAGTATTGTTGCACTTGTGGATGAAGCAATGAATGTTTCTAGTATTAAGGACATTGATCCAAATTAATGTGAATATGTCATATTTGGAATCCTTAAACAAATATGGGAGTTGCATTATGCAACATTATAAATACCATTTTTTCTATGAAAGTGGGATGATAAATGAAATGTTGTTAAAATAGATTAATTTGGAATCATGAAAGTAGATTTTAGTAAGGAAGGGTACAAATATGAGCTGTTTATAAAAGAATCACATTATGTTACCAGTATTTTATGTTATAGATCCCATAAATTGAAAGTTGAAAATTACTATCTTATTAACCAAATCAACTAAATGTTTAGATAAAAATTAATCCAAGGATGAATCTTCCACTGGGATGTCACAATCATTTCACAACAATCTCAATATAGATTTGGGTTTGTTTGTCAATGAGACCATAATGAAGGTATTTTCATGCTCGATAGAGTGGTAAAACTCCATCAACCTTATGAAAAAGAGAGTTCAATAAACTTGATATATTTTTTAATAAAAATTTCATTACCTACAGTTATTATTTGGTCATAGCTATATTTATATAATCTAAATTAAATGTTAAACCACTGATGCATATAATGACTTCATCATGTGTTGATGCTCCCAATATTGTGTAATAATATGTTTCTCAACACGATGTTGCTCCCATCGTAGAAGAATAATGACATTCTTAACATGATGAGGCTACTAATTTAGTGGGATAACATATTGACAATGTTTAATTAAAGTAAATTATAGATAGTGAAGAACTGATGCTGTTAAAAAATAGGAGCATCGTATCATGATAGTGTTAACAAAAATTAATATGGTTAAAATCCAAGGCATTAAATTAGAGATTGTATGGAATGCTCCTGGAAATCCTATTAACCCTAAATAGTGTATTTTACGTAGTTACATTTGGATCATTACTCAACAACACAAAATGATTGATGTAGATACATGGTACAATGTCATGATCATGCCTATGGAACTGATTTTGGAAGATATTATGGTTACATTATGATATGATTTTGTTATATTATTAAAATAATAAAATAATGAAACATATAATTTCCCTTAATAATACCTTTTAGAGTGAATTTATAGTAGATGAATCCCACAAGAAATATATATTAATTCTTACTTGAAGGATTTATAGATTATTTCACACAATTCAAATGATATTTTATCTTAAAGGTGATAATCGGAAAATAAACCAACACCCACCACTTATGTATGCACACCTAATATGACAAGAAGCATGTGATTCAATTATTGGCCATCGTGCATAGATTTGTTTTTACGTACATTGTTGCTGGTAAATATTTTTCGAAAATACATGTATTTTTCACTTTCATTGAAATTTTATTATTTATGAAACATCAATTGAGTGCTGAAAATCAGAAAAGGGTAGCAAAACCAACCTACAATTACTATAATGTAAGGATGAGGTACACTTTACCTGAAAAATATTTGTACATATTTTAAATCTATCATAATAATTTTATCTAACATGAAACATGAACATAATTATGTTTCTCTATTTATATACAGATCGATCAATCCAAATATAAATCCACTTTTGTCCTACTTAAGGTGCTATGGAAGGAGGAATATGTAAATAAATTTGGGATATTAATATATGAAATCACAAAAAATAATGGTAAACATGTATAATGATAACATAATAATTGTTTCCCTTTAAATCAATATTACATAACAATGGTTACTTATATTCATATATTTTTTCTCCTACTTAATCACAAGAATAATCAACACCTGTAACAGATGAACACCTACAATCATTGGCATTGAAGTATAAAGAATGGTATTCCTATTTCTATGGTGCGGGATTTGGGGTAACACCGTAAACATATTTTGATAAAAAAATAACATGAGGATAAATATAATGAAATAGAAGTGATGAAAGAAATAATAGGTAGCCTTGAAGAACAATTTAATTAGAAAAATGATTTTCTAGAAATTTTTATGGGGGAATCAAAGAGAATAAACAAATCAAGAACAACCATTACATGAAGACCCCCCACCCCAACCCCACCAGCTTTGAGGTGTGCCATTTCCATCAAAGGGTTATCTTATATGAGGTAATAAATATTAAAATTATTGTTTCTTTAAAATGAGAATCAGACGTAAACTGATACATTTCCTATACTAATATTCTAAATTGTAAAAATGTCAATGATTTATATCTATCAACACCCACCCATGTCATTTTTGTGAGGGCTACCATATTCAATATCTATGAATACAATATACACAAAAAACCACTTCCAATAGGTCATGTGAGAGTGGGGTTTACTATACCTTATTAGATGAGTGCTAAGATACCTAGTCAACTTGTTGATGTAGATATTCATATATTAGACCAAGATATTGGAACATTCGTATCATGGTTGTCAAATTTTGAATTTTTTTTTGAAAAGGAGTTATTAATTTCCAATTTATTTTTCATGTTAAATATTTAATAATTAATGGAAATAGTTTTGAGTTGATCAGTGTTTTATCAGATAGATAAAGGGAAGAGTGTGACAATAAATTTAGACTCAAAACCATCTAATTTATCAACCAACCCGTCAAGAATATATTTTTAAAAGAACATTTACCTTAACCAATCAATATCAACATTTATTAACATTGAACATTCATTTAGATACAAAGTTACATAAATTGTAGTAATCACATAGTTGATTTTGAAGAACAAATCTACAAATAGTTTTTCATAGACTACATTCCTATTGAAAATTTAAAAGAAATTCTCAAGTATTAATGGCCATGATTTCATGTTGTAAATGTATATATGAGGTGTGTTTTCGTGACTTTTTACAACATCAGATATACAATGATAATTTTTTATGAATACATTTTATATTTTTTTGTTGAATGAATATATATGAATAACAATTTAATGTGTTACACCATGAACAAAAATTTGGAGTCATTATTCCTCACATCACTTCTACAGAACAAAATGAAATAAAATAAAAAATGGATGAAATAATATAAAATTGGCTAAATCGCTTGAAAGGAAACTTGTGGATGAAAAACTCTTATTAATAACAATGATTAAAGGGTAAAAATGTAAAAATTAATCATATCAAATATATTTTTATTTTATTCATTACATACTCCATTTTGTGCTTTTAGGCAACATTGGATACTCTTTGCATTGAATTTTGATACTCCAAATATTTATTTCCCAGATTTACTGCCTAGATGCCCAACAAATTGACCAGATAGGGTAGAGTATGTCTATTTTTAACACACTACAACCAATGATTTAGAATTACATTTCATGTTATATATATTATATTATGTTTTGATGAAATTGTTTTATAATAGAGTGGTGTTTAAATATCAGAAAATCCATGGCATGAGGACAACCCATGTAAAAAAACGGCCTGGTAGTTTTCAAATATGGACAAGTTTAATGGTATATATGGTATCTTTTAACTATCCAATCACATATAAAAAATGACTTATTTTTCTCTTTTTTGTTTGTAGTTTCTAAAGAAATCCAATACACAACATTTTGGTTTTTGTGTTTTTTAATTTATGATGGAGATCATATTCCATCAACAAACTAGTATCTCCAAGGAGGTATATTCAAATATAATTACAATTTAATTGAGAATATCAATTAATCCATTATTGAATAAATATTTTTCCAGTACTAATAAGACTTTTGAAAATAATCATACTCACATGATTATATATTGTTTCTTAGAACCAAATGGACAGAATACCTGATAGACGAATGTACATATATAAAATGGTGATGTGACTTCCTTAGAAGTAATTTATTGTTCCATATTTATGATTAATTTTTTTATTTCTAGTATTAATCACATAAAAATTTGATTCGTATATAGATGTATTCCTTTATTAGAGTTACAAGGGTATGTTTTAATATGTTCATGCTCATGATATATTGAAATTCGATGCAACAACTGAGTGTTCAATGATAATGAAAAAGTATTTTTCATTATATTATGTTTTTACTTATAATATTATCTATTCTCAACTAAAAAAACAAAATCTAAATTAAATTTTTGAATACTCTTGAAGAAAATATCTTCTATACATGATGATGTTAGAAATCCCATGAAAGAACAAACTATAATTAAAGAAACCATTTTAAAAGATGTAATGGTAATGTTAGGACATACTTTTTATATTTTACTAAAAATATTATATAAAGAAACATTAATTTAATATTCGTTATTCCTTATAGAGTTCATCTATTTTAGAATATTATATTCCATGTTTCATGTCTTTATACACTACAAGTTCCACATACTTATCCTCCTAGAATCTAATTAACCACTATAGTGTCGGCATTTATCACTTTCCTTCAAGTTCCCCCACTACCTTTTTATGAATAGATACGAAGCTATCTCTTCTGAGTCATAGAGTTAATCTTGATGTTTGAATAGTAAAATCATTTTCCATTGAATCCCAAGTATATAACTCATCCCACATCTATATTATTTGTCTAAAAATATCAATGAACATTTTGATACTCCCTTTTGATGTATTTAATGAAATTATGGGTATAGATTGGGTTTCGTTGTATAGAGACAACATAAATTATTCAAATAAGGAAATCAACCTCTTTATTAGAAATCAACCTCCAATTATATACAATTGTAAGGAGGAGGATTAATATCCTTTGGTATCATCATCTTAATAATGTATATTAATGCCATATAATCAATTGTATCTAGATCAAAGGATTGATACTAAATGAAAAAAAATTCTTGGTGATATACCCATTATAAGGGAATTCACCAATGTGTTTCTTGATGATTTTTTTGGCCTTCCACTTAGCTGAGAGTTTGAGTAATCAATTTAAATTATGCTTTGGGATTTTCTAAAATCCAAAACATAATACATAATTTTTTTTTAATTTGATGAGTTGAAGAATAACTTATAGGATAATTTTTATAGGGGATTTATATGCCCAGGTGTTTCACCATGGGGTGTACCGTCCCTTTTCAAAAAGAAGAAGGATGGTTTAATTCACCTATACATTTATTATCATGTGTAAAATTAAATCATGACAATGTATAATTATCATCTAAAATAGATTCAAGACTTGTTAAATCAACTATGTGGAACCCAATACTTACCCAAGGATGACCTTTAGATGGGATATTATTAATTAATTGTGATGAAAGAGAATATCGCTAATACTAATTTTCATGTATGGTACATAACCATTGAGTTGATAATTATTTCATTTAAACTCACTAATTATCTAGAAATAATCATGGGCTTGATTAATAGTGTATTTAGGGATTGACTTGGATAATTTATGGTAGACATTATATTTGATATTCTTATCTACTCCAAACACAATGAGGAAAATAAGGAGAATTTGAATTCTATATTTAAGTATTTGAGAAAGGAAAATGTATTATTTATGTATAGTATATATGAATTTTGGATAGAGAAATTAAGGAGGAAGGTGAATTTTATCACAATCATAGAGATTTCTATGGATCCATAAAAAACGAGGCAATTGAAGGATGGCCCAAACCAATATCGATGATGGAATTCTGTTCATTCATTAGATTATTTGGGTACTATTATTAATTTTTGGAAAAATTGTCATGATTTTTAGGACCACTAACAAAGTTAAATTGGATAGGTGTCTAGTTTTATAGAATTATTAATAAATAATTAGATTTAAATATTTGAAGAAGAGGTTAATCAATGCTCTTGTTCTCACATTACCCACAAGTAGGGAAGGATTTATGATCTATAGTGATGCATCCAAAAAGGGAATGGGTTGTGTACATGAGGAATATGACAAAATTAATAGCCTATTCATCTTTATAATTAATTATCTAGGAGAAGAACAACCCAATGAATTATATAGAATTGGTTGCAGTGACCTCTATGTTGAATATTTGGTGAAAATATCTCCATAGGGGGATGTGTGACAAATCTACTGATCATAAAAGGCTTAAGTATATGTTTACAGAAAAGGATATCAATATAAACCTACAGAGTTGGTTTTATATAATCATGGATTATTATTGTTTAATCCATTTCCATCCTTGGAATGTAAACCAATTGGGTGATGCTTTGCATAGAAAGGAACCTAAAACTCTCTTCATGATGAGGATTACAAGGGTTACAATATTCATAGACATGAAAATGGATGGATACGGGAATAATAAAAGGGTATTAATCCTAAATTTCATAGATAATTTCTTGACCATCCACTTAGGATAGGATTAAGGATGATTGTAAGGATTATGAGGATCTATATAAAAAGGTCTTCAATATTCCAGAGTTTATATTTTTTACAAAATTTTTTTATTGTTTTGAACAGAAATAGGTGTCCCATAAAAACTATAACTGTATAATGACATTTTTTATGATGTTAATCACTCATCCTTATTTATTAATTTGAGAAGCATTAAGATGTATAGAGATTTGAAGAATGTTTATAGTGGGATAAATTAAATAGGGAGACTACAAAATTTGTATTACGATTCATGGTATTCTTATAAGTCGATATTGAATGGAAGATGTATAAGTGTATAATTTAAAAAACACCCATACTATAATAGAAATGGGAAATCATAACCATGGATTTCTTCATAGGACTCCCCATGACCCTTAAGGTTCATAACACCATCTAGGTGGTAGTCGATTACCTTACCATGATAGTCACATCATTTCAATCAATGAAGATTTCACTCTTGAACTACTCACAATGATATATGCAAAGTAAGCAGTAAGAATACACGGATTTCCATACACTATTATATCAGATATGGTTTTATGGTATACCTTGACGTTCTAGACAATCGTTTAGTTGGAGTTGGATATGGAGTTGAGCTTCAATACTGCTAATCACCCTCAAATGGATGGTTTGTCTAAATTAACCATTAATTATCTAATGGATATACTCAAATAATGTTAATTGGATTTACAAGGATTTTGGGATCAGAGCCTACTAATGGTAAAGTTCAAATATGATAATAGTTTCTATTCTATTACTCAAATATAACTTTATGAGGATCTTTATGGTAAGAGGTGTCTGAATCCAACATAATTAGATAATTCAGGAGATCATAAGATGGAGTTACCTAATATTATCAAATAAATTATATAGAAGGCTCATACAATTCAAAATCAAATCAAATCTATACAAATTTATCATAAATATATGCAGACAGTAATAAAAAAGACTTGGAGTTTGAGGTTGGTGATAAAGTGTTCCTTCATTTATCACCATGGAATAATTTCATGAGGTTTGGAAGGGAAAGAAAGAACATACATAGATACATCAAACCCTTTGAGATCCTTGATCATATTTAATTTGGGGCATTTAACTAGAACTCTCAGATAAACTATCTCTAGAACATGATGTGTTCCATGTGTCCCTTTTGAGGAAGTACATACTAGAACCCTCACTTGAACAAAATCCAAAGGTGGTTCAATTTTATAATTAACATTGATATATAGAGTATCTGATGAAGAACATAGATCACAAAGATAAGGTTTTACGAAATAAGAAAACTCATTTTCTAAAAGTGTTATGGAGGAACCAAAAAGTTTGAGAAAGTTGCATGGGAACCAGAATAAGAGATAAAATAGATATAACCTCTTATGATTTATTCTATGAGATGAAAATTTCAAGGGAGAAATTTATGATGGGAGAAAGAAAGTAACAACATAAAATATTATAAATTAAATTCCCTCTTTGGATGAATAAATTCATAAAGAAGTAATGTATCTAAATAAAACACACACACTACTTTGGCTATTTTGAACAATTATAAGATATTTATTTTAGAATTTAAAAGACAATTAAGTATCAAAACAATTAATATTATAGTAATTGTACAATGAACATTATTATTGTTATACATACATACATATACATATATTCTTATGATAAATCCATTTTTCATAGAAAAAGGAAGTGATAACCTAAAGTAGAATGATCATACCCTATTAAGTCCATCATTCAGAGCTTCTAAGGGGATAAAATCATTAGGATTTTCCCTTTACCCATCATAATATGATATTCAACTACTTCATAATGAAAAAAATCATTTATTCGATAACTTCAATCTCATTGAGATCACGCCGAAATCCATGTTAATGAAACCACCCCATGAAAATGATACCATCACACACCTTACGCTTAGGAATTAACAAGTGTAATAAGGTGTTATATATCTAGAACCTAATGGTACGAATTTTTATATTTTTACATCAAAAACATCATTTTTATTTGCCATATTTATTATTATTTTATTTGTGAAAAAATAACAATTCTGAAAAAAAAATATTTTGATGAGATGAAACATCAATTGTATTTTTGAGAACTATATAGTTTCAATCTATTAACTAATTTTAATAAATTTTATAATTTTATAAATAAATTCCATTTAAATAAAATGTTCTTATTAAATAATATGTATTTAAATATAAATTATAATATAATTATACAAATTAAAATTTATTTTTTATAAAATATGGAAGACTATTATTAAAAAAACTAGTATTTTTTAATAATAGGTATTTTATTTTAAAAGTGTAAATTTAACAGTTTAGAGAATTATTTTTCTAAAATAAATTAAAATTTTTAAATTAGCTCATCTAAATAATCTAATGGGGAAATTTTCATAATTTATGAAGAGAGGCGAATTTTTAGGGAGAACATTAATTAGGTGTAATTAAATGATGTGTATAGGACATAATAAAAGGCCTAAATTTATGTATTAAATACTATAAAGAGTATCCATGAACAAAATTATGTTTACCATTTAGAATAATATGTTTTATGTTATTTTATTAATTTTAATAAACCTCAATGAACCCTTCAAAACCAATATTATATTTTAAGGTTTAAAAAACTATTCTTTAGGGACATGAATCACTTTCAATTCACCAGGGGTATTATTTTAAGGATTTCAGAAGATAGGATTATAAAATAAATTAATTCCCTTCTATTTTTCATAAACCATGGGTAAAAATAATGGGTTGGTTTCTAGTTTAGATAAATAATTTATACAGATTCCAAAACCAAGGTTTAAAAATTAATTACGAATTTCCATTACATTATCTTTATAAACTGACCCAAAATCCCATCCAACTTCACTAAAAACAATTATAGAAATATGTTACTATAAAATTCTATCTATGTAACCCTTCCAAGGAGTCCTCAAGTTCTTAATAAGCACATATCAAGATTTTAGTAGCTCCCTTTCATGGTAAGGGGTCTATCTCTTCTTATCCCTTCATGAACTTTCTTTTTTAAATAGAAATTTTAATATCTATTTATTATGTTTTCATGTATTTATAAATATCCCTTTACTATTTAGCTTATGTTCTAATAATTTGTGATCATTTATTCTCTCTAGTTATATATTTACAAAATTTGTTACTATGCCAAAGTAAGAGATCATTCTCCCTTATTTTTCCTTAAATAAAATTATTTGTATTTTTCAATTATAATATAAAATGATTATATTATCATGAATTTATAAATATACTCTTTATATATAATTTATTTTATAAAAATTTGATATTTTTTATCATCTTCTATTATATCCTTTACCTAATTTGTTACTATGTCGAAGTAAGGGATCCTTTCTTTCTCCACTTTATTCAAGAACATTCATCATATAATGCCTTTTGATTTCAAACTTTTCAAGTCAGGACATCTTTTTAGACATCCCTATTTCTATCCTTATGAATAAAATGTTATTAGATACCCCATTCAATATCATTAACTGATTATATAAACCTTTATGGTCACCCACTATGCTTCCAAAATTAACCTTCAATTTTCCCTGAAAGACATTTGTGTACAGAATACATATCAACATTTCCACTCAAGGGTATTCAAATAGATATACCATTCCTTAATTTATTGGGGACATCCTTGTATGTATACCAAACACCTTAATATTAGTATTAAAAGTGATAAAATAAATCCTTCTGTTTTATATTCTACATGGAACACTTATGAATATACATGATAGGAAAGTGATGGGTGGACCCATAATTATATCTACCTCTAATTCAATGGAAATTTTTTTTATCATGTTAGATTCAATTTATAGTGTGTGTGATTTTATCATAAGAATAGTACATTTTAATGTTTTGATAGTTATTCCTGGCTTATGGTTAGGATGTCATGATTTATGTTCATTACACACTACCAAATTGACATTATGTTATCATGTTATATCATGCCTCATTGTTCAAGATTATGATTTTCACCCCTATTATGCTACATTTATTTGACTCTTAGATCACATGCACTTATTTACCTTATGTTATTCTTGGTTTATTCCCTTACAAAGAATTATAGATCACCCATTTATTATGTACATCCTTAGGTTATCCCATATAATATTAGAAGAACGATTGAATTTTAAGATCTTGTTAGGATAGTTTTAAATAATGTCATTGTATTTAAATTTCAATATTATTATTCTATATAAATAATTACCAAACTACCCCAGGCCTCTGGATATTACGGGTTGTATTATGTTTTATTTTATGTAATAAATCATAAAATAATGTTTATTAAAGATATTAGATTTTGTCGATACCACCTTTTTCTGAATGTCTGTTGGGTTATCCTTCATGCGGACCTTCGAAATTCATAGTTGATGTCGATTTCTCACCTCACACAAACAATGTTAGATAATGTAAATGTTCTTCATCAAGTAATTATACAAGGACATATTACTCATTTCCAATGAACAATTCCTATCACAATTAACCATATAATCCTTCTCGATTAATCCAAACTCTTAGAAAAAATTCATTGGCCACAATATCTCCTTTCCATCAGCCATAGAATGAATTTACTCTCCTTTGATCAAAGATAATGTGACATGCATTTTCCACTTTTAATATCATGATATTGCTCCTCCTAAAAAATAATAGACATATCCTGATGTAGAGTTCATTCCGGAAATATCTCTATCCATATCTATTGTAGTATATTCCTATAAGAGTTCATCATCTCCCTTTAAAACAAATATCATATTGTTGTACATCTAAAATACCTCAGAATGCAATTCAATTCATCCTAGTGCAATAACCATAAATTAGAAAGAAATTATCTCATTTTATCAAACTATATGAAACATATATGGACTTTCATACACTATAACAAACATCAATATTACAACTACTAAAGAGTATGTAATCATCTCCATTGACTCGACTTATTCATTGGATTATGACCTTGAATTCTTTCTCAATATCATATGAATCGGTAGAAAAATACTAACTAGTTTTGATTTGTCTATGATGAAAGTTTTTTAAACACATTCACTGTACTTATACTATGATTGTCACAATAACCTTCTCTTTCTATCATGAGTATCTTGTATCCCCAGAATATATTTATCCACTCCATAGTATTTCATATCAAAAGATGTTGATAAATACTTCTCCAATTAGTTGATCTTTTCTATATCAATCCCAATGACCATCAAGTTATCAATATAAAGTAGAATATCGATGATTTTAGCATTCTAAGATCTCTGAATGTAAACATATTATTATTCATGTGTCCACTAATTACCATGAATCACTATGATAGAGTCAAATTTCATATACCACTATTTGGGGGGTTTTAGTTAATACTAGTTCTTAATAAATTTTCAAACAAGATTTTTATATCAAGAAACCTTAAAAAATCATTATGTTTAATATATATCACCTGGGTGAGGTTATCCTGAAGATAATTCATCTTCACATCCATTATATCAATCTCCACATCTGATGTAGATACTAATTTGAAAATTACTATGATTTAATCCCACTTCACCATGTATTAAAATATTTCATCAAATTGAAATCATTTATTCTAAATGAATTCTTTGACCACTAAGCATGCTTTATTCCTGATTTTTTTCCACTGCCATTATTTTTTATCCAAGACACCTTTTTTTGGATTGTTCTTTCATACCTTTGGGTAGTTCTACCAAATTTTATGTCTAGTTCTTCATCAATGACTACATATCATACATCATTTTATAGAACAAATTATGTTTGTTTATATGATATTTTGTTATTTTATATCTTTATGGATCACCATCACCAATAAAAAATAGAGACTCTAATTATGGATATCATGTTGACGTCGTCCATCCTCATATAGATCTTTGAACCTATAAAATATTATGTTCAAGAGGTAGACTGTCACCTAACTTCTATGATGGTTTGGTGAATTCTATATGGGAGGGTAAAGTATCTACTATAAAATATCCTCCAATACTAACTCTTTTTGTAATACAAATAAGAATTATTTAACCTCCTTATATTCAGAAGTATGTGGTGTGGGTATATGTATTGGATCAATAATCTATTTCTCAACACATTCACTTTATGGAATTATAGAATTCGGAATTTCATTGGTTATCTGGTTCTCATGGAACACAATATCTATACTTATGATCACCTTATACTCCATTAGATCTAAAATATTGTTTTTGAACTCAAAATATCTATAGTTTATGAAGATACATGGAGTAGAACTATCATCCAATTTTTTTATAGATTTTGGGATAGATGTACAAAATCTAGACATCCAAATAATTATAAATGAGAGTGAGAGGGAGGTTTACTAGACCATATCTTCTATGTAATCTCAAAATACAGTGGAACTGATGGTGACCTATTGATATAGTACCATCAATATATAATAACTTATCTCCATGAATGGGTTCGACATCTTAGCAAAAATATTCATGCTCATAAACTTATCTATGATGATTATATTCATCCTTTGTGTAACTTTATTATATTTTCAGGTGCATGGGACTAACCACTAATGTAAAATTCTTTGACTTGTGAAATAGGCATAAAACTCCATGAAAATGTACTTTCATCTAATATCTAAATGAGGAAATTAAGTATTACTTCTAGTTTAACTATCTACCATGCAATGAAACATTTTGATGTAGTCCAGCACTTGGTCCTTCATTTGTAAAAATAACACCCACAACTTATGAGATTCATCATCAACAAATATTATGAAATATTTACGACCTCCAAGTGATTCCACATATATGGGAATTCATATATCAGAGTGCACCAGATCCATCCACATTGTTCTCCTTTATGGAAATGGTAGCGAATGAGATTCCATGATACCTCCCATACAAGCACAAGTAGTACGGATGGAATTATGTATCCATTTAAACATTTATTAAATTCTTCCTTATTAGGGTTAATAAAACTAATTAAATCATGTTTTCACATATATTATGCCACAAACTTCATTCCATACCTCCTTAAACTGGGTTGGGTGTTTTTTCACAAATCATCAGATGATTTTTGTATAACATACTAAATATGTGTCTAGGGAAATGACGATGCTTCCCTTCACTATATTCAATGATATATTATTAAATATGATGCAATATACTTTTATATTAATGTATATCCTTTATGACATGTTAAGGTAATGTCTTAGAACATGTCCAACATCCTCTAAGGGGATTTTATCTGAAATTAATATTGACTTGGGTATCTCCCATGAAAATAATATATATCAAACTAGAGTTCCCCATATTTTATACACCAAATTCATCAGCTTGATATGTCAAGAAATAATCATGATGTATAGTTTTAGAATATGAAAATATAGCATTTATCATTCATTATGTGTCTTTTACGAATCTGTGAAATCAAGTGTCCTAATTACCTTGGAAACAATGTGAAGTCATCTGGTGATGATCATGCACAAATCTCCATTTTTTGGCTACTACCTTGGCATTTTCCTTCAATTAAAATGCCAAAGTTCTACTTAAATTATAACTCTATGCCATAGCAGTAGAACGTTTTTCTCGGTTTCTTACCATATATAGAACATCCTCTTCTCTTTCTTCCACCTTTTCTTACATCCCCAAAACTGCCACCATATTGCCTCCCCCACTCAAACAGGGTGAGAACTTGCATCTGATTTTAAGTTTCATCCTTCCATCAAACCTATTTATTAAATAATGAATCCTTTACCATTTGAATTGTAAATTTGCCTCTGGATGCTGAGTTTTTGAGGGAGACCACCAATATATCCAAGTAATTATGAAGTGTGAAAATTATATGGTTCACCCATATTAATTAGCCATGATATTTCTCATAGACACTATTTGATTCACCTGTAATGAGAGATCACTAGATGGATTTGTTATAGACCTCACATAGTGTAGTTAAATATTTATAAACTTAATAATAAAGATAATATTGTTTTGAGTGGTCTTTGACTCGTACATATTCTCCAACTTCATCTAGATTACATACATCTTAATATCATGAGAAACATAGTTCTAGATGTTGTGATCAGTCCATTGGAATATTTGACAAATCATCTTATTTTTTAGCTTCTTCCACTCAACAATGTTGGTGGAATCGTGGTTGACAACCATCTTCTCAATCAGGTCAAAGAGTTACCTATCATTAATAAGATCATCCATTTTAGATTTCTAAAACATGTCATTCGAGGAAGTCTACACGACCATATATCCTATGGATGCTCCATCCGTTGATTTTAAATTATGTGCAAATTATAGAAGAATATGAAAAATTGGAGTGTATTTTTGCTTCGAGAATGATAAAAAATGGTGTAATCTACATTTGGATCATTGAAATAAGACTCTGATTAATAAAGATATGGTTAGATCTATTTAGAAAGTTGATATTGGATGATGATGTGGTGGAGACATTATTATGAGATGTATCATTGACTAGATGCCAAAACATTCCAAGAGATATCACTACTGATTGAACAATACCTTGTTCTCTAGAAAGAGGGTATCATGTAGAGACCAGGTTTTTACCCTGTAAGACTTTGGAAAATTTCATCATATGATTCCAGAGCTAGGTGTGAAGATGGTATGAAATTATGAGGCCCTGTGTGCCCGAAATAAATTTTATAAAATCATTCCGTGTTTTTATACTATCCACATGGAGGGTTTGCGTTTTCTCCAAAATAGTAGCTCAGATAAGAAATCTGGGGGCACGGTTGTGTCTAGAGCTTTCCTTTTACCCTAGTCGGGGTGTAAAAGTTTTAGGGGCGGGCCTGCTATGAGAGATATAACCTAGGGGAAAAAGCATAATTTTGAAATAATGACTTAGGAATTTTTTTATGACTAATGTTATTTTCAAAAAACATTAAAATGAATCCTTAGAGTGGAACTCCAAGACTTCCCTTGTGTTCGAAATGGTGTGTTTTTCCTAGGTGCGACATAAAATGAGAGGGCACACCAGTTTCAGATTCCATGCTATGATGATTCTTCTATAAATGGAAGAATATCAGATGGAGTTAGGGTTTTCCCTTCTCTCCCCTTTCTCTCTCCCTTCTCTCCTTCTCTTTCTCTCTTTCTCTCTCCTTTTATTCTCCTTTCTTCACTATTCTTCACCTAATCGAGGATCGACCTCTGGTGGATCGAGGTGGGATCACAGCAGGCATGTTGCCAACATCAAACATGCAGATCGAGGTTGGATTTCATCTATTTTTGAGTTCTAATTGAAGTTTTAATTTAAAAACCCCTCGTTTCCCCTTGTTACTTAGTATTGGTTACATCGTTGATGGCCGCACAGACACGGCTATCAACCCATGCTAAAAAATCATGTTTTTCCTATTGTGTTTTTCAACCATTCTTCGAGTTCTTGGGAGCATACAATTAGGTGCGTCAAATAATCAATGGATTTACAATCAGAGGCATGGTCTTCTATGGCCTTGTCACATGGATCGCTATTGTGGGCTCAGAAAAGTTTTGGGGTGTGCGGTGGAATCATGGTTGTCCGTGGAAGGGACCACCAGATTAAAAACCTCGGGGGTGGATGATGGTGGTCCATGGTGGTGTGCGTGGACGGGGTACAGACAGGGTATCTCCGGGAGGAGCCATGGTGTGTGGCGGCTGGGGCTTCGATGGTTTCGGCATTGGGTGTCGCTGGTGCGGGTGGCGGAGTAGGCGGCAAGAGGCGGATGGGGGAACAGAGTAGTGGTGTCGGGCAGTGCGGGCCGCAGTGATGCGTAATGGTGCGCTGCAGGAGGCGCTTGCCTTGGGTCTGTCACAGTCGAAGGGGATGTCGGTGGAGGAGAGTGGCACCGACGATGCCTTCGTGCTATCGCAGTCAGAGGGGGAACTCGATGCGGAGACCTCGGGGGTGCAGAGGAGATAAGGAACCGCGAAGTGCGGGTCCAGCTGGCGTGACCCAGAGACTAGACAAAGGACAGTCTTCTAGGGAGAACCAGCTCGAGGGGTCCGGTGTGGCTGGAGTAGGCAGCATCTAGAGGGCTGCGGCGAGTCGGGCTGGACTCGCGGCTTGGTCACGGGCCGACAGTTCGGACCGGGCCTGCCGGGGTGAACCGGCCCGGTTGGCCCCCCTTTTGTTCGGGGGCTGTAATTTCAAAACGGTTCATCCGTTGGACGCACCGTCTGTGGCTTCAGGTCCGTGTCTTGAGATGGACTTTCTAAAGTGTGTTTCGGGGATTTTGGGTTCTGCACCCGAGACAGGTGACCCAGAATTAATTTATTTAATAATATTAAATTGTTATTAAAGTTGCGATGGATATTATTCACAAGCCGAACATCCATTTGAGGTGCCGTCAAAGGCGTTGTGGTCCTAGAGTTCAGACAATCCTTCTAAGGTTTGGTTGGAACCCTTATGGTTTGGTTTTGTTTCATGGAGGCACGAAATGCTTAATGCGAATAATTATTTTAACTATTTAATTAATTTTTTATTCTTTCATTAGACCTAACTCCAGCATGGGATGTCTGATTGATGGTCTGCTAGTGGTAGCATGACCCCAATATTCGTGCAGAATTTTTGAGATGCTTTCTGAAGCATTCGGGTTGGAGACAAGGTGCAGGCCCCATAGGGCCTTGTTCACACATTTTATGGTGAAATGCCACCTTTTCACCCGAAATCTGTTTACGATGTTAGAGTAATCATTTCTGAGTGTTTTTCAGAGGGGATTGAAACAACGCATTCTGCCCGCCTATATTCGAGCTCGAGGCGTGGGCCCCACGAGGTGGATTTAAGATGTATGCTGCATTTTTATGGCTTATGCTTCATAAGTCCATTCAGAGCCTATGTCGTGTGGTTATCTGCATGGAACACAATGGTACGATCTGTATGATGTGTTTTGGGGTCGAGGTGTGGGCCCCACAAGGCCCCGCTTACATATATTGCGGGCAGTTGCAGCTTCCGCATCTGGTGTCCATCTTAGGCATCTTCATCGGTGTTGTGACCCTGGCATCAAGATGAAGATTACCAGGGTGGTATCAGGTGTTGAAGCCGGAGTTGAGGTGTGGGCCCCACTGGTCGTCTCTTAAGCTGTGTGCAGCGTACTACACCTTTTTCTTCTGATGTCCATTTGGGGCATATGAGTAGTCGTTCGATGTGTTTTTCCAATAGCATCTTGATGGCGTAGTTCGTCGGACCTCTCCTGGAACCGAGGTTCGGGCCCCATGAGATGTCGTATGGGCATAAAGCGGCGTTGAATAACTTTTCTATCGAGAACTGTTGCCAACATGTGAATAGTATATATCACGTGTTTTTTCATGAGGATTACAATGGTGTAATCCATTTGGGAGAGTAGAGCATCTTATTGGTTGGAGTTTCCTTTGACGCACTCCGATCCTACACACGGTTGCGGTGTTGGTGACACCCAGTGATGGCACGAGCAGTGCAGAGTTATCGGATCAGTTCCGGATTTTCCCTTCAGTGGGGTAGGGCAGTGGGTTACCCATTGACCTTAAGGTTTACCCTCCAATAGGGCTGGGCAATGGGTTACTTGTTAACATTAGTGTTTACCATCCAGTGGGGCTGGGCAGTGGGTTACCCGACGACCTCTTGTGGTGTACCCTCCAGTGGGGCAAGGAAGTGGGTTACCAGACTACCTTATGTGGTATACCCTCTAGAGGGGTTGGGCAGTGGGTTGCCTGATGACGTCTTGTGGCTTAACCTCCAACGGGGCTGGTCTGTGGGTTACCTGATGACCTTTTGTGGTTTACCCTTCAGCGGTGCTAGGCATTGGGTTACCTAACGGCCTCTTGCGGTTTACCCTCAAATGTGGTTGGGTAGTGGGTTACCTAATGACTTCTTTCAGTCTCATCCCTTTCTATGAGGCTAGTCAGTGAATTTTTTCCGTAATTACTGGAGCGAGACCCTTGGTTGTATGGTTTGGCGATGAGGTAGCTTTGGCATGTGAGACTGTTGGGCATCAGAGATGGATATCCTTTGAATGGTTTGTGTCTTTTCATGGGATGAGCTTAGAGATAGTAATCCCCTTACACACTTGTTTGGGTTTCTTGTTGATCATATATACACACCCTATTTTTTATCACTCTTTGGGTTCAGATAATCTTCTTCTAGGAGGGGTGAAGATGTGTGGGTCGTGCCACGTGCTTTCCATGTCTAGCTCCTCTTGGCTGGATGAGTGTGCTTCCTTTATCTTACTAGTTTAAGCTACGCTCTCTCTATTGTACTCTTACACTATTCTTGATCTATCTACTGCTCACTGTTTTAGTATCTCCATTTTTCTACCATGAGATTTCGGGTCATCCTACTGAGTATCTTTATAGTTATACCTGCTTGGGATTTTCCCGCACATGGTGTGCCCTTGCATACGATAGACTGGTCGATCGAGACTACATAGGAGCATAGAGGACACAGGAGGTTGGGCTGCATTCATTGGACATAAGAGGATTTCTAGGTGTGAGACTCAGTAGTGGTTTACATTTGTTTTACCAGTTGCTGGGTTGTGGAACCTTTCTAGATGGGAGCATGTTTCTTGCCTTATACTATTCAGTTTACTTTTCAGTACGTTTCAGCACATTACTTGTACTGGTCCATGGTCGATGTTGTATGTTGGTTTCCCTTTTTTGTAGTGTTGTATCTTACATTAATTTCTTTTCACTTTTTCATTGAGTTTGCTGTGTTTGTGTGTACAGTTTCTTAGGTAGAGGCCTCCACTAGATTTTTGTTCCTTTCCCGCTAGTTACCAGCCCCTGGCCTATGGAGTCGGGCATGGGATTGTTGCGGCTTGAGCCCCAGTATGGGTTGGGTCGTGACAAAGTTGTATCAGAAGTATTTTGTTCTGTTGGGCGTTGTTCGGACACCCCTAAAAATGAATTGGTTGGTTTTGGGGGAAATAGTGTCAATGTGTCTCGAGAGAGGCTCTCAGGGCAGGGATTCCAGTGATGGTGCAGCGGCCGACGTGTCCATTCACAAAGACCCCGATAACCCTCTTGTCGACTCGGTACACAGACACACTTTTTGTAGGGAATTTGGTTCATCCACCATATAGGAATGAGTCATTTGACTGTCCTTCTTGAGTCAGCTCCCCACAGTTGTGAATATATGTATGATAATTTGACTGCAGTACTCCTTGATCAGATTCATGATGTCTCAGCGATGATAGCATGCCAGGATACTAGCTCCAGTTCATGATGAAGATTCTCTGAGCGATGAGGCCTTAGTTCAATTTCCATCATACAATTACACTTTCTCAAGGAGGACATGCAGTAGAACCTCCATCTATGGAGTAAAAAATAGTACCGGCAGTGAGGACCTATGATGAGCCCAGGCTAGGAACACTATCTAAGTTATAGTGTTAGATACCGCTAAGGTTCCACACTGACCCATACCCCCATACAATGAAGGGTGTGCTAGATTCGGTGGATCGCCATTTTATGATTGTTTGTAAACTGACATGTTGATCGTGTCTTTGACAACCGGTATATCAACAAAGTAGTTTGGAGTTAGTAGATCCAGGGTTACTCAGAGACACGATGAATCATTACACTCATGGGATGACTTCTAGAAGCTATTTAGTGAGGATTACTAGCCCTCCTACTTACGGTTTTTGCGGTTTCGGGAGCTTCTAGAGCATCTGTGGGAAGTGATGGCAGTAGCTGGGTACGTGACTAGGTTTGCAGTCCTTACATGATACTCTTTGGACGTGGTCCATAAAAGAAACATCTAGGAACAAAAGTTAGAGAGAGATCTCTATAGAGGAGTGTCATGCCAGTGTAGTGCCCTTGTGCATCCTCACTCATCTGAGGGTGCTGGAGAAGGCACTGGTGACAGATAAATTTCTGGAAGAGGAATGTTGATTGGAAGGGCCTCGACTCTAGAGGTATCCCCTTGATGAGACTCAGGCACATGGTCGGGGGGCAACATAGAGCACTGAGACAGCCAAGGTGAGTATAGGGTGGCCCCACAGAGGTAGTGTTGTCCGAAAATCAGGAAGAACTATGGTTGGTGGAAAATGTTTTGAGGTCCTCACACCACCACTAGGTGGACCATGCCAGGCTCATGGAGCTGACGGACGGGGTCGCGGGCAGCTGTGTGTTATGGATGTTTACAATCCTGAAGTGAAAGATATGATAAGAGGTATGCTCTGTGTCTTTTCTACTTTTCTCAGTAGAACATGCTAGACACTGCAATAGGTACTCTTTTCATCTAACTCCTTGTTAGAGGGGTTAAAGAGGGTGACACAGGGTGTTTATGTTACCCTGTGTGGGTGTTGTCTGATATATATTTGAATGCACTAGAAAGACGAGTTCATCCTCCACCATGTTGTATTTTTGTGATGGGATAAAAATCATGACAGAGAGTCAGTACCACCCAAAGTGGATATTATTGCGGTGTGGTGGACGAGTCCCTCTAACATGTGCATTCATGGAGGGGATGTGCAGTGGAGTGTTAGAGCATGTTATAGATTTTCCAGTGGGGATTTTATGCTTGATCTTCGTTTTCTTGAGGTAACACTAGTGGGTTTGGAAGAGTTCTTGTTTTGGGATTACTCTCCTTCTGAGAGGGTCAAAGACACATGGGGTATGCCACGTGCTATCTATGTCTAGCCTCTAACAGTTGGATGAATTTTCCCGCTTTCCCTGTTCATTGGTACCTTGCGTGCTTAATGTGAATTTTGATACCATAATCATGTAAAGGTTGAGTTGATGGATACCCCATAAATAGAACTACGTGATTCACTATGTGGTACTAGTGGTGGTGGTCCTTGTGTTGAGAATGTGGAGACGCTATCTTCTGGGAGAGCGCTTTGTGGTTTTCTCAGACAACCAGTGTCTCAAGTGCGCCCTCACCCAGAGAGACTTGAACCTGAGGTAATGGTGCTGGTTGAAATTTCGGCAGGACTATGACTTAAAGGTGGTCTATGTTCCGGAAGATAGAAGTGTTGTAGCAGGTTCCCTTAGTAGGATGTCAAAGGCTCAACTAGTACAGGATGTATCAGAGTAGCTGGAATCCCTACAACTGACCTCAGTGGAGCAAGAGGCCACAAATTTTCTGTAGCCGATGGTGTTGAATAATCTTATTTTTGATCATGTAAGAGAGTCTCAGTTTAGATGCACCAACTGTGAGAACTTGTGTAACCAGATATCCATGGGTGTTTCACCATATGGGTATTATGAAGGAGGGAATCACGAGACCATGTTCTGGGAACAAACCGTGAATTCAGTCATGATGTGGAAAGTAGAGGTTCGGCCGGGGATGTACCCTGAGTTTCTTTGGGCCGTTTGGGAATCTTGCAAGCAGTTGAGAGGTTTCCTACCATCTTGCCCTAACCTCCCAATAATAGGAGTGGGAACACGACATCTTCTTCGTGTCGCAGCTGATGAGGTGCGTGTGTATTCCTAAACATGTCCTCGAGAGTAGAAGACCTTATGAGTATGAACCATCTCTATGGTTCGTGTGTTGTTCCAACATGGTGTTGTGCATGTTTTATTGGGAGTGGGAGAGTTAGGTGTGAGCTCTGTGTCCCGAGTTATTTTCCCTAGTTTTTCTTTTTAGGGATAAAAATATTGAAGGAGGGAATTGTGTATAGACTTATATTTTACCCTGTAAGACTTTGGAATATTTATACGTATGATTCCAGAGCTATGTGCAAAGACGGTGTGAAATTCCGACGCCCAATGTTCCCAGAATAAATTTTATAAAAATGTTAATTGTTTTTATACTTTTCATGTGGTGAGTTTGGGATTTCTCTTAAATGTTAGCTCGGATCAAAAATAAAAGGGCATAGTTGCGTCTGGAGTGTGTCGTTTACCCTAGGCGGGTGTAAATGTTTCGGGCGAGGGCCTCCTGTGAGAGATGTCACCCAGGGGAAAAACCATATTTTTGAAATAATGACTTATATATTTTTTTATCACTAAATTTATTTTCAAAAATTTTTTGAATCATTTCTTAGAATGGAAATATGATACTTTCGTTGAGTTCCAAATGGAGCATTTTTCCTAGGAACGATATAAAATTAGAAGTCACGCTAGTATTAGATTCCACGATAAGAAGATTCTTCTATAAATTGAAGGATATGAGTTATTGTTAGGTTTCTACCTTCTCTCTCCTTCCTCTCTCCTTTCTCTAACTCTCTCTCTCTCTCTCATGTTCTTGGCCTTTCTTTGTCATTCTTCACCGAATCGAGGAGCAAACTCCGGTGGATCAAGGATGGATTGCAGCGGATGCATCACCAATATCAAACAACCATATTGAGGTAGGATTTCCAATATTTTTGATTTCTTTTTCAGGTTTTTATTTAAAAATTCCTCGTAACCCTTTGTTTCTTAGTTATAGTTACATCGTTGATGGAATCACAAAGAGGACTATCAACCCATATGGAAAATTCAAGTTTTTACCACTGTGATCTTCAACCGTTCTCCAGTTTCTTGGGTTCTTACAATTAATCACGTCAAATATTCAACTAATTTCCAATCACAGCCTTGTGCTTTGATGGTCTCGTCACAGGAATCACTGGTATGGGCTCAGAAACATTTTTGGGTGTGCGGTGGAATCACAGTGGTCTGTGGAAGGGACCACTGAAATAAAACTGAGGATAGTGGCCGACGGTAGTCCAGGGAAGCTTGTGTGGATTGGATACGGCCAGGGAAGCTCTAGGAGGAAGCAAGGTGTGCGTCGGACAGGGCTTCACAGGTGACGATGTCGGGTATCGCCGCTGCAGACATCGTAGCAGGTGTCAAGAAGTGGATGGGGGAGTGGAGCAGCGGCGTCGGGCGGCGTGGGCCGCAGCGGTGTGCTGTAGGTGGCACTAGCCTTGGTTCTGTCGTGGTCGAAGGGGAAACCCATGGAGGAGTGTGGAACGGGCGCCACCTTTGCGTCGTCGTGATTAGAGAGAGAACCCGAGGTGGAGTCATTGAGGGTACGGAGGGGACAATGACCCGTGAAGTGTGGGTCCTACGGGCACGATGCAGAGACCGGCTAATGGCCAGTCTGCTGTGGAGAACAAGACCAGTGGGGTCTTGTGTGGCTGGATTCGGACGCAGCCAGTAGGCCGCGGCGAGTCGGTACAGACCCGCGTCTAGCACACGGGCTGGTGGTTCGAACCGGGCCAACTGGGGTGAACTACCCTGTTTGGGCCCCCTTGCGTTCAGGGGGTCGTAATTTTAAAACGGCGCATCCATTTGAGATTTCGTATGCGGATGCAGGTCTGTTACATTGATAAGAACTTTTTGATGTGTGTTTTGGGGTTTTTGGGTTCTTCAACCGAAGAAGGGAGACCCAGAACGCTTTAATTTAATAATATTAAATTGTTATTAATGTTGTGATGGACATGATTCGCGAGCCGGACGTCTGTTTGATGAAATGTCAGAGTAACTATAGTCCTAGAGTTGGGACGGTCCTTCCAAAGTTGGTTCGTAACCCTTATGGTTTTGTTTCATTGCTCGGAGGCACAAAATGCTTAATTCGATTAATTATTTAATTAATTATTTAATTATTATTTCATCGGACCTAACTCCCTGCTTGAGATGTCTGATTGACGCACCGTCAATGGAAGTGTGACCGCAGTCCTCATGTGGAATTTTTGAGATGCTTTCTGAATCTTTCATGTTGAAGAAAAGGTGTGGGCCCCATAGGTCCTAGTTTGCACGTTTTGAAGTGAAACACATCTTTTTTCACTCGACATCCATTCAGGGTTTTTGACCACTTGTTCCGGAGTATTTTTTCTGTGGGGATTGCAATGGGCATTCTGCATGCCTATATTCAGGCCCAAGGCATGGGCCCCACGAGGCAGCTTTCGGACATACGCCACATTTTTATGACTTATGCTTCATAAGTCCGTTCAGGTCAAATGAATAGCCTAAACCACATGGTTATATGCAAGGAACACAGTGGTACGATCTGCGTGATGTGTTTCGGGGTCGAGGTGTGGGCCCCATAGGGCCCCGCTTACATATAATGCGGGGAGTTGCAGATTCTGCATGCAGAGTCCGTTTTGGGAAACGTTAGTGGTTTTGTGACCTTGGAATCGAGACGATGTTGACCATGGTGGTTTCACGTGTAGAATTCGGAGTTGAGGTGTGGGCCCCACATGATGTCTCTTAAGCTGTGTGCAACATACTGCATCTTTTTCTTTTGACGTCTGTTTGGGGCGTATGCGTAGTTGTTTTTGCGTGATTTCCTGAGAACATCACGATGGTGAAGTTCACCCGACCACTTTCAGGACCAAGGTGTGGGCCCCACAAGACATCATATGGGCATAAAGCTGTGTTGAATAACTTTTCCATCGAGAGCCATTACTAGCAAGTGGGTATTCTATATCACATGTTTTTTCATGAGGATTACAACTGTGTAAACTATTTGGGTGAGAGGAGCCTCTTTCGTGATCTCATTAAATGAGGAAACATGAAAGGGCGTTGGTCAGAGGTTCCTTTCATGCACTATGAACCTACGTATGGTAGTGGTGTTATCGAAACCAAGTGATGGCATGGGCATTGCACAGTTATCAAACTAGTTCCAAGTGTTTGCTCTAGTGGGATTGGGAAGTGGGTTACCCGTTGACCTTAAGATTTACCCTCCAGTGAGGATGGGTTGTGGGTTACACGATGACTTAAAGGTCTACCCTCCTGTAAGGTTGGTCATTGGGTTACCTGATGACCTCTTGTGTTTTACCCTCGAGTAGGGCTGGGATGTGGGTTACCAAATGACCTCTTGTGGTCTACCCTCTAGTGGGGCTGCGCATTGGGTTACCCGATGACCTTTTGTGGTTTACCCCCAGTGGGGCAGGGTTGTGGGTTACCCAATAACCTTTTGTGGTTTACCCTATAGCGGGGTTAGTAATTGGGTTACCTGATGACCTATTGTGGTTTACCATCCAGCGGGGCTAGGCAGTGGGTTTCCCATTGACTTCTTTCTGACTCAGGCCTTTATATGAGGCTAGTGAGTGAATTTTCTACATGATTACTGGAGCGGGAACCTTGGTTGTACGGTTTGGTGATGAGGTAGCTTTGGCATGCAGGATTATTGGGCATCAGTGATGGATATACTTGGAATGGTTGGTGACTTTTCTTGGGCTGATCTTAGAGATAGAGATCCCCTTAAAAACTCATTCAGGATTCTTGATTAGCATATACATACACCATACTTTTGTTCCCACTCTTTGGGTTCAGATACTCTCCTTCTAGGAGGTGAGAAGACATTCAGGGTATGCCAAGTTCTTTCCGTGTCTAACTCATCTTGGATGGACGAGCCTACTTCCTTTCTCTTATCGGGTTGAGCTGCACTTTCTCTATTGTACTCTTAAACTGTTACTGATTGGTCTACTGGTCACCGTTTTAGTATCTCCTTTGTTTCTCCATCAATCTTTCGGAGCATCCTATGGAGTATCTATATTCTCACACCTTCTTGGGCTTTTCCTCCACATGGTGTGCCCTTGAAGACAATAGATAGGTCCATCGAGACTAAGGAGGAGCGTAGAGGACACAGGATCATGGGCTGCATTATGTGGTCATAGGAGGATTTCTGGGTGTGAGACTCACCACCATTTTACTTTCATTTTAACTGTTTCCGGGTTGTTGAACCTTTCTCGTTGGCACATTATTTCCCCCTTTTACTGTTCATATTACTTGTTAGTACTTTTTATCACTTTACTTGTACTGGTTAGAAATTGATGCACATATGTTGGTTTCCCTTTTTTAGAATGGTTGTATCTTTCTTTCCATTCTCTGCACTGTTGCATTGATTTGGCTACGTGTGTGGGTACAGTTTCTTAGGAAAATTCCTCCCCTAGTTTATTGTTCCTTCGGAACTAGTTGCTAAACCCTGGCCTATGGAGGTGAGAATGGGTTAGTTGCGAGTCGAGCTCTGGTACGGGTCGGTTCATGACATATAAAAACGCCTTGGGGTTAACTTTGAATATAAACACCTATAGAGAGATCAATTTGGATCCATTTTTTATGATATTTTTTTTCTTTAAATTGTTTGGACCTAAATGTTTTGAATCATTCTTCAAAACACAAATATGGAAAATGTGAATTTTATAGTAACTTGAAAATCAACATTTTCCACCACCATTTGACATTAATGGCTCAGATACAAATTTTATTTTTTCTAGTCAATAATAAATGGAATGGATCGAGAAAAGAATTATTTCATATAGTAGAAAGATCACATGAGTATTCCCCTCCACCTCCTCCTATTATATCATTCGTGGATCTCTCAAGGACCCCACAATACAAAGAAGATATCTAGCATTTATTTTATGTTGATGGATGCTCCACATGGCCTCATTTTATACTCATGTATAGAACATTTCATTTAATGAAAAAGTAATTGGTCATATTTAATACATTTAATCATGATGACACTTATTAATTGAATATTATTGGCATTTAGTCCATTCAATTCATGAACATAAATATTTAATAAATATTCCATCATGAAATCCTCTTCCTGAGTTGGGTTCATACCGAACTGTTTTTTTCTTGTTTTTTATATTAAATTAAAAAAAATATTTTAATTGAAATATAATAATTTTATTCTTTGGTTATTGGGATTTATTCGGAAATAATATTTTTTGATATGTTGGTAGACTTCCCAAATAATGATAATCATATCTATAAATATTGTTATTTTCTTATGGAAAAAAATAATATTGAAATGGGATATTATGTTTACCATATTCATAGGACACTAGACATAATGTTAGATAAATATGGGTTTTGACTACAAGAAACTTGGTATTCTATAACCATATGATTTTTATTAATAATTTTAACAACCAAATATAATGAAGCTTTTTTATTTTTTTCGATTTTCAATTATCTATTCATTTAAACTTCATTTAATAAGAAATATGTCTCTCTAACGATGTAGGATAAAAAATATGATATTAAATGAATCATTAAATTTTTTAATGGAATATTATTTTAATTCAAACAATATTTTGGATGATTATAATATAATTTTTAGTAGGTTTTAGAAATTAAAAAAAATAAAATTGAATTAGGATTTGTAATATTTTTTAAAATAGGTTTCATGAAGTGTGAATGAATTTCTCACTTCCTGATTCAATGTAGAAGTGTGGACAGGGTTTAGACTTCTTCCATCAATGAGGAAATGTGAATGGAGTTTTATGCCTCATGTGCTCCAAAATGGAAGTGTACACCCCGTCCAAAATTCATGTGCATTCACCATACATGAGGAGTTAATGGGATTCATGCCTCCATAGTTTTTTAATAAGTTAAATTATATTGTTTATATTATTTTTTCTACATAAAAAATGAAATTAATTAATAATATAGTTAATAAAATTAGAAATTAATAATATAATAAATAAAACATACTTTACTAATGTAATGAATGATAAATAAAAATGAAATTAATTTATTTAAGACTACTCATAATTATTAAAATTAAAACATAAGGTAGTAATTATATATTTAGTTATATAGTATTTAATACTTATTTTTTACATATAATACTAATTATTAATTATTATTATTAGTCAATATTTTATTGTTATTTATATATAATTAATATGTTTTATATTTATTAATTAATATATAATATGATATATTAAAAAATATTAATTAATATCTTATTAATAGTTGTTAATATATATATTAGATATTGGAGGTACAATTAAAATGAAACACCGACGCACCTTCAAGACCAAAAGGTCGGGAGGACAAGTCATAGCCCTCCAAATGGATAACTCATTCAGCCAGCTATAAATATATACATACACTCAGATGCACTCTATACGTGGATCATAATTCCCCCTGAATAGATCTGAAGAGCCCATTATTCTATCCCACATCCCTATTGGCCTTGAGAAATAACCCCTTCGTCGGATAGGGGACACCTTCACTATCAGAGCACCCACTCCTAGGTCATTGAGATCATCAACCACACCATTTTCATCCCCCATAGAGACCATACTTAACTTGTGCCTCTCTAGGTTTCCCACCTACTGTATAAACACTATAAGTCACTACCATCCCTTATATATCACTCATCCACCTTCTCTATAACACCCTGAGATTTTATGAAAAATATTCTTTTTAATTTCATTAATGTCTTGTGTTGTACTCTACACCAAAAGGAGCTTTCACAACATGCATCCATGACTTGGCTTCCATTACACGCATGCACGACCTTCCACGATAGCGTGTGTTGTATGCCATACCGAGTTTCGCTAAACAACGATATCCTATTAATATTTTATTAAAACTAGCCGTTATGAATTGTAATACCCACATTTTGAAATTTTATAAACTTTATTTTTGAAAATGGACTTCATTTTTTGATTCGGAATATCGAAATTAGCCTTGGGTGAAATTTTGGTAATTTTTGGAAAACTTTCAATTTTTCATGAATAGTGAAAACACTAGGTTACTATTTAAAAACCAAATTTTTTTTAAATAATTATTTATTTTTTTTAAATTTATTTTAGGTCCAAATTGATACATAATACCTATAAAAGTTCAATGTAATTCATTGGAGTCATTTTATAATTATTTTAGATATATAAAAATTTTATTGAACTTTTGACCGTCTTTTAACCACCTCTTAGGAGAATTCGAAAATTTACATAAAACATAATTTTACTGCTTTTGTGAATGGAATTTCAAAAATCTGAGAGACACGGTTTATTTCAGTAATTTTAATGTGGTTCAATGAGATGAAAATAATTTTTGGTGTATAGTAACTTTTTACTTTTTTTACCACGGTTAAAAGTAAATAGGGCAATTAAGGGTAAAAATGATATTATTGTTACCCTAACACATGTCCTAATTATATTGGATAAGTGAAATTAGACCATAAACAACATTAGGATTAAAATATGACCATTTAGTCCCACTTGGATTAGATTAGGACATTTAATATTAATTTATTTAAAGAAGGGTTAAAATAGTTAAAATCAATGTTTAATAAGTAAATCATTTTTAATATAGGGATATACATAAAATATATTCGACTATAATTATTAATTAGAAAGATAAAAATATTTCATATATAATGGTATTTTATTTTTAATTTTTAGACATTAAATAATTTAATTTATTTATGACACAGTGATGATGATGTAATTATCTTTTTAATGAAATATTGACATAATTGATGCTATAAATACTAAAATAAATGTAATTTGAGACTTTTAATGAATTAAAATAATTTTATAGGTTTATATTACATGTTATTATTGATTTAAATAACTTGGTTATAACTAATAATTATGTCATAATTTTCACAAAAATCAATTACCAAATAGTGCCAAAATTGACATAAAATAATTTTTAAAACAAATATTATATTATTAATTGATATTTTATTCTTCAAAATAAAAGATTCGGCAAAATGACTTAGATTGGGTTATATATATTAATAATAAAAAACTTGGGGTTCGTTTGTCTTGTTATAGTAAGTTTGTTAACCTTATATTGTAAGAAAACAAGAAGACAAGGTAAGAGTAAAATTATTTAACTTAAAGTTAAATATAATTGATAAGGTTAAAATAGTTACCTAAAATTGTCCAAAATCTATTGGATGAGATTATTTAGATCCCTCCCAACCTTATATTTTAAATAAATCAATTTGGAGCTATTTAGAACTGAATATGACTTTATAATAAAATAATATTATTAGTTTTTCCAAAGGTTCCCCTCTCCTCCCTTATAAAAGGGCACCACCTTCCTCTCTTTCTCACACCACATTGAGCCTTCAAGCTCGGCCATCCCCTACCAAATTATCTTATCCAATTCCCTATAAACATACTAGAGGTCCTGGTCTTCTTCAAAGTCCAATTTTAGTGCCCTAAATGTAGGTCTCAAAGAGGCGCTTCAAAGAAGAGGTAATGTCTGTTACTGATTCTTTCATCTTTATTTCTTCTTGCACTTATTCTTATTTAGTTGTTTCATTATGAATTAATAACATCAGTATCACTAATATAATTATATGTTATTATAAGTATGAAACAACCCTATTTCACCTACTATCCATCCTATGTAAAATGAAATCACCGCGTGTGCGTACGTACGGAATACCGTCTCCACGCCGTAGTGTAATATATTTTCCACCACCACCTTACTTGGATGGGTATAATGGTGTAAATAATGACTATATATTATTATTGTAAAGTTATATTTATTCTAAAATATTATACATACACTTCAATACAATTCCACGATCATGGTAATGATATCATCGTTCGTGCGTACGTACGGACTACCGTCTCCGTGACGCGATGAGATTCATTCTCCATGTTAACCATTAAAGAGTTATTATAATGTATATATAAGTAATAATAATGAAATATATGACATTATAAAGGTACTGGATTTATTTATATATATATATATTTATGTCATATACTTAATTCCATTCAACTCAATAAGGAAACGAAAACAGCGTTCATGCGTACGTATGGCCTACCATCTCCATGAACGGTGTATTTCTTTCCATTTATCGATCTATTATATATATGTATATTATTAATATATATTATATATAAATCATGTTTTATATTTGGCAATTAAGTAATCATGATCTAAGTAATCATATGAATAATTACAAGTCAAAACACGGACAACAAATGAAATGATTTTACCCAAAACGCTCTTTAACATGGAATTTACAAAAGAACGGGTAATATAAAGTCATAAGTGAAACATATATGATATAATAACTGTTAATATGATTCTTAAATAAGTCAATGACATTATTAAAATCATTATACATGAGGTTTAGACACGTACGAAGCATATTGGACCAAATGTAAGGGATAATATTTCTAATGTCATTTTTATCTTAGATTGCTTATTCGTAAGTATTTACTAGGGTTATATTTATCATCAATGTCCAAGTTTTATAAAAATGTTTTCATGTATGTTTAAAGTTATTTTTACCTCATTTTGACTTTTACTACATGGTATGTAAGGAATATTTCTTTTATTTACGATAAGAGGTACTTTTTTGACATTTCCGGCAAACGTACGAGAAGAATGTTTTTTTAACTTATACAGCACGAACGGATTTTTCCAGTTTTATACAGACTTATTTTCATAAAGCTTCCTCAAAATGATTTCATGAATATTTCCAAAAAAATATATTTTTATTTTAATATTTCATGATGTTTTGTGAAAAGAAAATTATTTTCAAGAAGAAAGGAAATTTTCCTTAAGAATTCATTTCAAGAGCGTTATCACAACCATTTTTCCATCTATGATGAAATTATTTTATATGTGTATGTTTCAAGTATAATGTAACTATGATTTACATGGTTTCACTTTTCTTATTATAAATTGATATCCATTTATTTTATATGGATTATGTAATGATGTGATGATGTTTATGACACCCATTTTATTCTTTGGGTTATGATGAATGTTTTAAGTTTATTTTGTGGCACAAGTAAGAATGATTTAATTATGAGATGGTTGGGAACAATATCTCCCTCCAATTCATTGGGTAAAGATTTATATCTCGTGAGATAAACATGGCTGGAACGGTATGTTAATCTGGTTAAGTGTTACAGGACTGAAACGAGGAGTGAACTCGATTTAGAAAGGGATTGTGTTCACTAAGATTCTCTTGGCAGCAATGCCTTGGCTATTATGGAAAGCATAACATGTGATGAATGGTTTCCACAATGACATGTTTTATTCTAATTATATTTTATCATGGTTGATGTTCCATTATGATATATGCCTTATGTACTTCCACGATCTGTGCCTTTGCTCAAGATTTTGATGTTTAAATTTCATGTTCATGTTCTTGCTTTCAAATGATTATGGATTGTTTTATGTTCTCTATGTTTTCCCTTACTGAGCATTTGAGCTCACCATTTTTATTTTTTCTTTTCACCTAGGATTAAAAGAAATATTTTAGGTAAGGAATCAAATGTTGAAGATCTTTATGGGAGATGTTGAAGATCATTCACCATGATTAGAAGATTACGTTCTGTGTTTCCAAAGACACTAAACTATTACGGTCCTTGTGTGTCTGCTTTTGTTATGTATTAAGTATTCCGCAAAATTAATGTAATGCCCATGTACATCAAGCTTAGGGTCTATATAGTTTTTATCAAAGGAAATGTTTAGTCAACCTTTGGAAACTAGGATTCAAAAACTTTAGTGAGATCCCTAGAGATATTTCTAAGGTATGTCTAGGGATGTCCCTAAGGTTGAGTATACATATAGGTTATAGTCCTAGAATTGCACTAACAATCATAGAATTAAACCTAAGATGTTATGTATTGAAGGTACTCCGTATTTATTATGTTGTTTTCCATAGCATGATTTTTTCCTCTCACACAATTCATTTTGGGTTTTAGAAAATGGCTGGAAACAGGAAGATTCATGATAATAGAGGATATAACGGACAATGGAATGACATTCTTCGTAAGAAAACAAATGAAATAGGATTTGGAAGTCCAAACATTGTGATAATTACTAATCATAAATCTCATAATATGATCAATAATCTCAACTTTTGTATGTTTCCCGACTCAGATAATAAGAGAAAGATGGAGTTTCATGATGATCATATAGGAACGAAAGTTCAATTTCCCTCATGTAAATCATGTAGGAAGAGGCATCATGGAGATTGTTTCAATGGAACTGGAAGATGCTTTGGGTGTGGAAAAGAAGACACAAATCCAGGAAGTGAAAAGGAAAAGTTCAGTTAACACCATGGATTAGGATAATGGTATTTCTACGACATCAACAATGGTTAAATGTTTTAAATGTGGAATGTACGGGCATTATTCAAAGCCATGACCTAAGCGAAAGTCTCATGAAGAGAATCTGTATGGTCTTATGGGTAATATTTATGTTGATTAGGATGAAGAGACTACAAATGATATGTGAGATGAAAGAATTGTTGAAGCTCGGTCAATGGTTTAAGAAGGTAGTGGAATGATTACTTGTTTATCAAGTGTAATATTGTAGAAGTAATCTCTTGGTACTATGGAATAAAGAAACATATATGGATTGTTACATTGTTGTCTTTCCTTATGTTTTGAAAGTGTATGATGAATGGTATTAGTAACCATGAATGGTTAATCATATATTTTTGGAAAGTAGATGATATGCACATAATGAAGGGATAAGGAGAAAATTAATTATTTGATAGTATTAATGAGCTCATGACTGATATAAGGAGAAGGTTATATCATGGTTTGAGTATATATAATTTTTGGATTTTGGCATGTGGAATGTGTTAAAATTTAACAACATTCAGGTTTTCACTAGGATTCAATAGGTATTCATTTTTCAAGAAAATACATGATTAAGGCCTTTATATATTTGGAATGTGACCAACAAGGAATATCTTATGATATATGGGGATCAACAATGGTATTAACATGCTTGTTATATGAAATATCTGGTAATAATTTTCACTATATTATGAGATTGGACTGCAGTATTATGGATAATCCTAATGATTGGAATTAATTATGTTGGACATAAGTTAGTATTGTTTACGGATAGAAGTGTTTTTGATATTATTGATGGAATTTTATAGTAACGTAGTTTTAAAGGACAACCTACAGGACGAGCGACAACCTATCGTGTCGGACAAGGCTTTGGAAATCGAACCCACAACCGAAGTGCGACAGGCCTTTACCGCATACCACTGGCCTACAGGAAGTCCCTGTTTAGTAGAAACTAGTTTTGTTATATTAAGCAGTATGATATCTGAAGTATAAGTCCATTTTAGGAACCATATATGATTAATCGCACTATAGATCGACTTATGTATATTTAATAACTTTTGCAAACCTTTTGTTTCAGATAGATGGAATGACCCATCATTCTATCACATGATTTGCTAACACTTCATGAATAACAAATTCATCTTCATTTCTTTAAGAGATGAAGTGGAAATTGTTTAAGGCATGAACAATAGTGATATTGTACCAAAATAAAGTAAGTATTTATTCTAATTCAAATTCATAAACTTTAGGGAAATGATCTTGAAAACCAAAAATGTTGTCCTAGTGACCTTATATCTAATGAATCAGATGGTACCCTAGATCATCACATATTTATGGCTTTGTGATTGTTGAATTATTCATAGCCATGTTCTCTACCACTCTCCATCAAAAGCTGATGGTTAGATTTTTCTTCCATATACATATTTTCACCTGTGTTCTCCTACGTGAAAACCCAATGATGAGTTAATTTGGGTAACCGTTATGTTTCATAATTTAGTTTTTAAAGCCATGTTTTGGTATTCCTTTTTATGATGTGGGTTTATATTAAAGAAACTTTCGAGTAGTAAACCATTTAAAACACCGAATAATTTCGAGGGTGAAATTCATTTTAAGGGGGGTAGAATTTAACACCCCGAGATTTTATAAAAAATATTCTTTTTAATTTCATTAGTGTCTTGTGCTGAATGATACACCAAAAAGATCTTGCACAACACACATCCCTGACTTTTTTTGCATTACACGCACGCACGACCTTCCACTATAGCGTGTGTTGTACGCAATACCGAGTTTCACTAAACAACGATATGCTATTAAAATATTATTAAAACTAGCCATTATGAATAGTAATACCCACTTTTTGAAATTTTATAAATTTTATTTTTGAAAATGGACTTTATTTTTGGATTCGGAATATCGAAATTTGCCTAGGGTGAAATTTTGGTATTTTTCAGAAAACTTTTAATTTTTGATGAATAGTGAAAACACTGGGTTACTATTTAAAAACCGACTTTTTATATAAATAATTATTTATTTTATTTAAATTTATTTTAGGTCAAAATTTATACATAATACCAATATAATTTCAATGTAATTCATTGGAGTTATTTAATAATAATTTTAGATATATAAAAATTTTATTGAACTTTTGACCGTCTTTTACCCACCTCCTAGGAAAATTTGAAAATTTACATAAAACTTAACTTTACCACTTTTGTGAATGGAATTTCAAAAATCCGAGAGACACGGTTTTTTTCAGTAAGTATAATGTTGTTCAATGAGATGAAAATAATTTTTGGTGAATAGTAACTTTTTATTTTTCTTACCACGGTTAAAAGTAAATAGAGTAATTAAGGGTAAAAATGATATTATTATTATCCTAAAACATGTCCTAATTATATTGGATAAGTTAAATTCGACCAGAAACAACCTTAGGAATAAAATATAACCATTTAGGCCCACTTGGATTAGATTAGGACATTTAATATTAATTTATTTAAAGAAGTGTTAAAATAGTTAAAATCACAGTTTAATAAGTAAATCATTTTTAATATAGGTTTATACATAAGATAAATTCTACTAAAAATATTTATTAGAAATATGAAAATATTTCCTACATAATCGTATTTTTTTTTGTAATTTTTAGACTATAAATAATTTAATTTATTTATGACACAATGATGATGGAGTAATTATCTTATTAATGAAATATTTACATAATTGATGTTATAAATACCAAAATAAATGTAATTTGAGACTTTTAATGAATTATACTAATTTTATTGGTTAATATGAAATGTTATTATTGATTTAATTAACTTGGTTTGAACTAATAATTCTGTTATAAGTTTCACAAAAATCAATTACCAAATAGTGTGAAAATTGACATAAATTAGTTTTTAAAACAAATATTATATTATTAATTGATATTTTATTCTTAAAAATTTAAGGATTGGCCAAATGAAATAGATAAGGTTATATATATTAATGATATAAAACGTGGGGTTCGTTTGGCTTGTTATAGTATGTTTGTTAACCTTATAGTGTAAGAAAACAAGAAGACAAGGTAAGAGTAAAATTATTTAACTTAAAGTTAAATCTAATTGATAATGTTAAAATAGTAATGTAAACATGTAAAAATTCTATTTTATGAGAGGATTTCGACCCATCCCCACCTTAGCTTCGAAATATATCAATTTCGAGCTATTTAAAACTGAATATGACTTTATAATAAAATAATATTTTTTGTTTTTCCAATGGTGCCCCTCTCCTCCCTTATAAAAGGGCACCACCTTCCTCTCTTCCCTCACCACATTAAGCCTTAAATCTCGGCAAAACCCTGCAAAATTATCTTCTCTGCTTCCCTAGGAACATCCTAGAGGTCCTTGTCTTCTAAAAAGTCCAATTTTAGTTCCCTAAAAGAGGGTCTTAAAGGGGCATTTCAAAGAAGAGGTAATGTCCATTACCGATTCTTTAATCTTTATTTCTTCTTTCACTTCTTCTTCTTTAGTTGTTTCATTATGAAGTAATAACATTAGTATCACTCATATACGGATATGTTATTATAAGTATTAAACAACCCTTTTTCACCTTCTATCCATCCTATGGAAAATGAAATCACCACGCGTGCGTACGTACAAAATACCATCTCCACGTCGTGGTGTAAACTATTTTCCACCACCACCTTACATGGATGTGTATAATGGTGTAAATAATGACTATATATTATTATAGTAAAGTGATATTGATTCTGAAATATTATACATACACTTAAATACAATTCCACGATCATGGGAATGATATCATCGCTTGTGCGTACATACGGACTACCGTCTCCACGACGCGATGAGATTCATTCTCCGTGTTAACCATTAATGAATTATTATAAAGTATATATAAGTAATAATAATGAAATATTTGACACTATAAATATACTGGATTTATGTATATATATATATATGTATGTCATCTACTTAATTCCATTCAACTAAATAAGGAAACGAAAACATCGTTCATGCGTACGTACGGCCTACCGTCTCCATGAAGGGTGTATTTCTTTCCATTTATCGATCTATTATATATATGTATATTCTGAATATATATTATATATAAATCATGTTTTATATTCTGTAATTAAGTAATCATGATCTATGTAATCATATGAATAATTACAAGTCAAAACACGGACCACAAATGAAACGATTTTACCCAAAACTGTATTTAACATGGAATTTACAAAGGAACGGGTAATATAAAGTCATAAATGAACCATATATTATATCATAACAATGAATATGATTCTGTAATAAGTCAATGAAATTATTTAAATCATTATACAGGAGGTTCAGACACGTATGAATCATATCAGACCAAAGGTAAGGGATAATTTTGCAAATCTCATTTTTATCCGAGATTGCTTATTCGTAAGTATTTACTGGGGTTATATCTATCATCCATGTCCAAGTTTTATAAAAATGTTTTCATTATGTTTAAAGTAATTTTTACCCCTTTTTGACATCTACTACATGGTATGTAAGTAATCTTTTTTCTATTTACGATACGAGGTACTTCTTTGACGTTTCTGGAAAAAGTACGAGAAGAATGTTTTTTTAACTTATACGGAAAAAATGGATTCTTATGGTTTTATAAAGCCTTATTTTCATGAAGATTCCTCCAAAATATTTTATGAATATTTCCAAAAACATCTTTTTCTTTTAAAATTTCATGATGTTTTGTGAAAATAAAATGATTTTCAAGAAGAAAGGATATTTTCCTTAAGAATTCATTTCAAGAGCTTTATCAAAACCATTTTTTCATCTAAGATTACATTATTTCATATGTGTATGTTTAAATTATAATGTCACTATGATTTATGTGGTTTCACTTTTCATATTATGAAATGATATCCATTTCTTTTATATGGATTATGTGATGATGTGATGATGTTTATAACACCCATTTTATTCTTGGGGTTATGATGAATGTTTTAAGTTTATTTTGTGGCACATGTAAGAATGATTTAATAAAGAGATGGGTGGGACCTATATCTCCTTCCAATGCATTGGGTAAAGATTTATATCTCATGAGATAGACATGGCTGGAATAGTAACTTAATCAGGTTCTGTGTTACAGGAATGAAACGAGGAGTGAACTCGATTCAGAAAGGGACTTTGTCCACTAAGATGGTCTTGGAAGCAATGCCATGGCTACTATGGAAATCATGACATGTGATGATTGGTTTCCACAATTACATTTTTTATTCCAATTATATTTTATCATGGTTGATGTTCCATTATGATATATTCCTTACGTACTTCCACGATCTGTTTCTTTGCTCAAGATTTTGATGTTTATATTTCATGTTCAAGTTTTTTCTTTCAAATGAATATGGAATGTTTTATGTTCTCTATGTTTTCCCTTATTGAGCATTTGAGCTCACCCTTTTTATGTTTTCTTTTTCCCCTAGGATTAAAAGAAATATTGTAGGTAATGAAACACAAAGTGGAAGATCTTTATGAGACATGTGGAAGATCTTTCACCACGATTAGAAGACTACGTTCCATGTTTTCAAAGACACTAAACTATTACGGTCCTTGTGTGTTTGATTTTGTTATGTATTAAGTATTCCGCAAAAGTAATTTAATTTCCATGTACATCAAGATTAGGGTCTCTAAATTCTCTACCCACTTCTAATCACCAAACCAAGTTTTCTTGGCCAACTGAGTCCCCCTTCCCTCATGAGGCTATTCCAGTTGACCCATATGAACATCTCTTCACCCTGGATGAGCTCACTCATACCATTGCATCATCGCCATTAGATTGTCGTCTCAAGGGATAATCCATTAAACCATCCCTTTCTCACTTATACATTATATATATATATGTGTGTGTGTGTGTGTGTGTGTTTGTTTGTGTGTCTGAAGGCCCTCAATAAATGGCCCATAAGTCCCCCTGAATAGGGAAAAAGAGCCCATTATTATAGCCCACATCCATATCAACCCTGATCTCGGTTATCATGGCGGGGTCCCCTTCACTGCCAAAAAACCCACTCTTGGTTCACATCCACAACCAACCTCCCAATCATCACCCCCCATAGGGAAAATACATCATTGTTTCCTAGAACAATTTTTCACTAGTTCCATTGAAACATGATATTGTTGTCATCCCTTTTGGACCTCTCATCCACTATATCTTCCCTCCTTTGCACCACGATTTCAATCCATGATGGCCAACTACATCCCCCTAAGTTGACCCATAAAGACATCACTCAGCTCTGGACAGGTGTTCCTATACCATTACATCATCGTCATCGGATTATCACATGTATCTCTAGGGACCATGATTCGTCCATCAGTACCCCCTTCATCGAGTGAGGGTCATTTTACACCATTGGTGTCTAATTTATGCCAACCAAAATCCACCCATAATTTTAATGGGGTGAAAATTAATCACAATATATGGGATTTAAACCCAATCATCCAACATGAAATATGGGGTGATGTACCATTCAGGTGCACTTCCATTTTATAAATGTTAATTATTATTATAATAATATATTAATAATTAATGTAAATATCATTAATTAATTATATTATTATATATTAAATATATAATTTTTAGTGAAATTATTAAAATCTTGTATTATATTAATATGAATAATTTTAAAATTAATATTGATTGAAACCAAATCCTAGAGACAGGGTCTTCATTCGAGACATCAGGGCACTGATGGAAGATCTCAATAATGAATACAATTGGTAGAAATGTATTGTCTTTTTCTTTTTGATTTATATTAATTCGTTTCATTTTTTATTTTTTGAATGTTTTTGTTGGACATATTTGGCATTTCATTGTCGTAGTTTTTCACTCTCCATTCCCCTTTCTCCTTATTTTATTTTATTTCAATTATCGAACCATGAGTTTCTAAACAAATGGTTCAAGACTATCATTGACAAATTATATTATTAATATAATTAGACAAATTGTATTTTTAGTTACATTATTAATAAAATAATTAATAAAAAATTATTTTAAATTATTAATAACTGATTATTTAATTAATATAGTTATTATTTATATATTTAAAAATATAATAACTAATAAATAATTTATTAATTATAATATTCTTTATAATTTTTATTTAAAAAAATAATAGGCTGATTACATCAATCACCATGGAACAAAACGAAAGTAATAAAATAATAGTAAACATGCATGCTCGAGGACATGACCCCATGACCTACCCCTCCCCCTAAAACCTAACAACCCAATAACCATTGGTGAGGAAAATAATGATTAATAATATAAATAACATCAATTATAATTAATATTTTTTTAAATAATTTTCCTGTAAAAATTTATTACCTTTTAATTATAATAATACCAGTACTTATTTATAATACTAACAGTTTATACAATGTAGTCTTTCAAAAAACATACATATGAAAATTTTAAAAACATATAACATTGATCTTAGTGTAAAATTATAAACAATAGGAAATGTATTTTTGTTATATGCATCATTTTTTAAGATGCTTTTATGTGACACAATATATGGTGTACATAATGTGCAGACATTTTTTCCATTGATATGTACACTCTGTCATACATAACACCATTATAGAATCTATTGTAGCTGCCTTCACATTATTGTATGTGATAGGATTTGAATCCAAAGTATTCTTTTCTATTGAATGTCTTGAATGAATGGAAAATTGTTTCTGGTTAGAACTCTCACCAACATCGAAAAAAGAAAACTATTATAGAATATGTATCTCTAGTATGGGGGAAAATATTGACTAAAACAAACTCCTGTCACTAGTAAACGTTATAGTCAAAACTGGAAAATGTACGGGATAGTGAAGAAGAATCACTAAAAGATGAAATATAGACCTATGTAAGGATATATTATGGTTGTTTATTGTCAATTATATGAGGTGATTTAACCTCTTAATGATCATACTGGAAAAACTGCACATGTCCCCCATAATCATGTAGCACATCCTTAACAACCTCAGCTCCCTCTACCAGATCTGTATGAAGCTTATCACCCTCAGTACCATCTAGCACATTGAAGAAAATCCAATGTTTAATCTCATCCATGGGAAAAAGAATCATTGTTATTTCTCTATGAAAATATGTTTCATATAATGCTCCTTCCTCTCATAGATTAGGAATGTGAATCAAGTGTGAGATATGAGAATCCTAAAATAAATATGTAGTTAAGTTAAGATAATATAACAAGTTTTCAAAAGTTAATGGAAGAAGTATTTCTAATTGATGATAGATCAGTTTATGTCCTATAATATATAACAATGAGGTCATGCGGTACATGGGAAGATAATATATCTCATAAAATAATAGTATGTGTTTCATGCATTCCCCTAATAATCAAAACTCATGAAATTTATCCAATATCTCAATATATCATATATGATATCACCATTAGTCAAATTATTGTTTCCCTATCATCTTTAGTGAATAAAATGAAGGAAACTGACAAGATGGTGTGGGGATGGGCTAATGGAAGTAATCTGCTTTATAAATTTATCAAAACTGTTCCCGTCAATAATCGTAAAATAAATAATAGGTGTGATTCATAAGTAGGAGGAAAGAACTACTATGTAATGCAGTAGGAGGTTATAAAGGATACACTCAACGTTTGTGCTCCATGAAATACAATATATCAAAAAATGAATATGAAATTAATAAATGAAATCATTTATACCATAATAATTATATATGTATATAATTAATAATCACACATCTCATTTTCATGATGTATTACCATCAGAAGTCTGTATGTGTAGACATCATGTATGGTGGTATTTCAATTTTAATGGCCTGAATTTACCTACAATTTTTTTTCACGTATATTTTTGTAATAAAAAATTATATATTTAATTTTTACAAAATGTAAGAAAATCATACCATCATCTATGTAGAATTTTGGAACAAAATTACAGACTATGGTGTATGGACATGTTGAGTGAATCATGTGATGCACTCTTTTTTCATCTGTATAAGAATAACACATCCTATAATCTATATCTTATAGGTGTAACATGTATTTAATAACACTATATATGTATAATCAATATATGATTAAACCCATTTGTACCTCCTTCTCTAGTCCAAGTCCTCAAGTAAATATAAATACATCAAATAAAAATATGTAGTATAATGATTGAAAAATATTTTTCCACTAATAATCCTTGAAATGTATTCACATGAAAATATTAGCACTGTGATCTCATCAGAATCATCTGATAATTGTGTGAAGTTCTCTTCTATCCATGAAAGTCATATCTAATTCCCGATGAGATACCTGCCATTATCTTGGATCTCAATTCCTATTATTCCATGAACTAAATCAAACCAATCACCTTGAATTTGTTCTGTTACTACCACATCCAAAATAGGGATCCCTCACATAAGGGTCCCATCCTTGAGTGTGCTCGTCATATCTCACTCTATTAGATGAATGGTTTGTACCTCCATCCTTCATCTCTGTAAAAGGGTTTCAATGATCTCATGATTGAAAAATGTGAAATCACACATAACTATGTCATAGAAACCTTCATGTGGAAGATGAGGACTTATGGATGTAGGGGGTTGTGACCTACATACACTCCAAGTAGAAACATGATGACCCTCTAAGAAATGACAAGAAATACATATATAATTTATTTTGAGGAAAGGAATATCTACCATATCTATCTATGATATACTGAAGGAGACTGGAAAAAAATTTCAATATAAGTGAGAAAAGTAACATATATCAAAATACATTAATTTTTTTTGTGAATTCTTTATTGATAATTTTAGATCAAATTCAATTTATATTTAATCAATATTCTTTTTTAAAAAATTGTCTTTAATGTTTTTTTTTAATTCGATGAATATTAAAATTTTATGATTTTTTGGTAAATTGATTTTACCTTTATATGGAAATATTTCACCATTATATATGATGATATTAACATTATCCACTTTTAGGTTACCTATAAAAATACATTCAAATATAATGTTTAGCTTTATAAAAACTAAGATATCCCATTACATAATCTTTTTTTATTCTAAAAATGAATTCTGATGCTCCATTTCAAAAAAAATTTAATAATTTGATTTAATTTAAGGCTATATGATATTTTAAAATATTTTATTGATTTGTAAAATAAATATATATTGTTCTTAAATGTTATAAAATTACATAATCCCATCTAAAATACTAAACTTTCAGGAAATATTATGATTCATGGTTATTTTGAAATGATACAAAATAATTATTTTTCTAGAGTCTAACATAAAAGTAGCCAGTGTAAAATACTATCATTAAACATAAATGATAAAATACATTAAAAAAATAAATGATTATGTCATGTGGATCCCTCTAACCACATCGAAACAATTTTTAGGAGTATGACATTTTTCATGGAATATATTTCATTGTATCCCACTCCACTTTCTCAAGGACAATCCATCTCATTTTTAGTATGAGTAGAGTTTGTCATTCCTTGAGGATGAAACTAGTTAATATTTGGAACATAATTTCATTGATCATTAGGTAATGTAAAACAATTAAAATAATCAAAAATCAGCCATGACATAATATAGTAGTCAAACATAGTTCTCAAGTGATATATTTGATCAAAAAGGGATCCAAATATAAGTTCCATGATTGAAAATATATAATAAAATGTGCATAGTGATATGTTAAGGCCTCTAAGGAACCACAATCAAAATATAAATTCTACATTAAAATCACTAGAACATGAATATTGTTTCCTGTGAGTGTATCATGGAACTCAGTTACCTCAAATTTTCTCACTACCCAATCAATGATTTCAACATGTAATAATAGTGTGTCTTTTAATGTCTTTTCAGTGTCACTTTGTCATTTGCGACCAAATTTTGTAGTCCATCCCCTATTTTATCCACTGATAAGGCTGTTGGTAGGTTTAAAAAAATCACTTCCCTGATTGATATAATGTATCTTATACTGAACCTATGGTTGGTAGTTTACATACAATGTTGATGATGCCATTTATTCACTCCAACATATTAGGGGTCTTATATTCATATATCCTTTAATTATCAAATGCCAATGAAAATTTTCCATTCAAAATCAACATCATATGCACATCTATATTATCCCATTGAATTCCTTCCATACAACTATCAAATGATACATTTTTTTCATTTTATGATGAAATAAGAAGACTTCATTGCATTTAAAATGACAGAAAAAATTATTCAAATTGAAATTGGTTTAAAGAAACATACCAATCCTAATGAAGAACTTTATTATTATGTTATATTTAAATTATTTCTTATGGAAAATTACTAGGAATTCATCTGATGTAATTTTGATGATACTCATTATGTTCTTTCCATGAAAATCCATCACTTTTGACAACAACTATAGTCACTTGATGATGACCAGATATCAATAAAACTCCTTAGATTTTCATATCATGCATGAATATCTAGGGATATATATAAATAAATTATTTAAAGTTATCATTTAAAAAAATATTGAATGAAAGTGGTAGAAGGGCTCAGTTACCATCTCATGAGGCAATAATGAGTAATAAACTTGTATAATTTTCATAAAGGTAAGTTACACCAACCTTAATGAGTTTTTTAATAAATATATAGGTGGATACCAAACATGGATCCTAGAATTTCCTATCGAACTTCACATTTTTTTGATCAAACTAATTATCAAGGGAGACATACTCAATTGTTTCAAGATGATTAATGAGCTGATTTATGAGAATAAATAACCCCATTATCATCAAAAAACAATATATGAGTCATCCCAATCACCATACACTTTTACATTTTCTTTTAGTATTTTTATCCAGTATTTTCTATATGAAGACATGTACTTGAAAAACACCATTATTCATTCTTGGGAGAGTGTCACATGAACATCATAACACATATGTATTGATTTGACTATAAAATTTTATAAAAACTCTACATCTTTTGAAAAATGATCTTACGACATTATTGGTTTCAAACATGTATGTGGGCCTTCGAACTTTATTTATCTTCCATCATGAAAAAATATCATATATTTATCTACATTCAAACTTTACATTCAAACCGACACTTGTCGCATCTAATGAGGTATATTCTTTTGTTTGACCCATGAACTAAAAATGAAAAATATCTCTATATTGTATTTTAGAAATCACATTTTTAATGAACTGTTATTTTTTAACTAATTTCCAACATATAAGGTGTTATTACTTTAATCAGATGTGTTACAAATATATCCCAGGTATTCAGTATTTGGTATAATGACATGCCATTAAATCTCATAGAGAAACAACATTCCCTCTAATATGGATATTAAAAATGGATGATGGTTTCTACTTATGGAATCCTTTCTATTAATCCGTGGAACCAAAAAGGGTTCACTAATCACATATTCCTCACCTACATCATCTCTAGTTTCATAATTGGATACAACCTCATCATAGAAAATTCCATTCATTATATCAGCAATATCAATATGGATACCTCTTATAAATCTATCAATATTCTAATAATATTCATTGTATTAGTTTCCGTTTATGGATTAATACTTTAAGACAATGAATAGTAATAATTTGAACGAATGAATTGAATATATTTCTCATAATAGAGTTCTATCCTAGTAGTTTTCACCTCATGAATAAAAAATTGACATATAATTTCATTATCCAATTACTACACTGTTTCTTAAATAATGATGATACTCCTACCCAGTCATCATCATTGATCAGAGGATACTCAGTGTTAAATAGGAGATCATGATATAGAATATATCAATATGTGATTATAGTAATTACATAATCAACAATATATATTAAGCCACTAAGATTGATCCTATGAACTTCATCAAATTTAACACATTAAAGAAGGCTAACAAATTTTGGATGTGGTAAACTGTAGATAAATCCCCAACTATTATAATTAAATTCATCATTATAGTATATGGTGTTGGAGTTGGTATACTTGGAATAAATTGTTTTATTTTGATTACATGTGTATTTGTTTTGTTGAGTATTAATGAAACTTATTATTACATATTTTTTATTGTTATTCATGAATCTAATGTAATAATATCCTAGAGTAAACCTCATATTGGAAGGTTTATAATAGTTCCCCGCTATGTTAAAAACCATTGATGGGATTTGAAGTTATTCCTAATTAATATTTTCTAGTTCAATTATTCACTATGGTGGGACACACAGTACATATAATATCATGTGATAGTACTTATAATTAGATGAAGATTCTTCTCATTATGCTTTCAAATAGTAATCTATAACAAGAGATATTATAAGAATAGGCATGCCAATAAAAGTTTTTCACTTTTCGGTGTCATCATAAATTCTTATATGCAATGGTGTGTGATGGTTTTTATTATTAATTAATATTATCTCTCGCGTACTTAGATGTATTTTTTAAATGATGATGATAAAATTTTATGGATAATCTAGATATATTGGGTGATTCATTAATGACATGTCATTTATTGGATATCTCAAGAATGTATTTGAAAGAGCGCTGTCGTGGGCGCCCTCAAATGATTAGTATGATTTTGGGGTACTTAGGTGTAGCAGAGTGGCTGACCAAGGTCGTCTCTCAAAGGAGGAAGTGAATTAAAACAATTTTTAGAGGTATTCTAGAAGTAAAATAAAAGAGAATAAAATAACTACTTGAAAGGATGGGGGTGGTTTTTTTATATTGTTTATGAACCAAGAAGAAGTTTGCAGGAAGAAGATTGCATTTTTTTTTGTTTTTAATTTTGAAATGAAGTTTCGATTAGAATGACACATAAAGAAGATGTTTGTTTAGACAATATTTAAAAGACGTAATCGATCTAACTCTACCTCTTCAATCATTTATTAATAATTATAATTTAAATTAATATTCACTTAATTATGATCCCTTAATTTGTTAAATCCCAAACCCTACGAGAATTAACTTTACCACGAAGATTGAAGTGAATTTAACCTTAGGCTAACTTCGGAACATGCAATCGCAAGACCCTGCTTTGATTGATGTTCTAAAATTAGCTTATGGTCAGTGGTAAATTAAGGCACATAACCACTCTGGAAATGAGGATTAATTGAGTTTAGGGATTATATTTGAACTCTACAAATTGATCCCGTGTGGTTTTGAATTACCGGTTAAGGTTGCGCTCTCGCAGTTCACACAATTCCCGACCTCGCGTGTTTTGTGTTAACTATTCAATTTCTTGCTTAGTTTCATTTAAATTAAAAACTCAATTAATAGATCATAATATGTGAATTACAGTATCTCATTGATTCAAAATAAACGAATGAAGAAATATAGAGGTCGATCGATTACTAAAAAGAACTACTCTTCCATGGGTGGTGTAGTCATCGTGGAGACGTTTTGCATAAGCAACAGATTGAAAGGGTAGAACCCAATCTTGTCTCCACTCTTGATTCCAACCCAATTAAGAATATTAATATAAGAAGAATAGTGATGAACACATAATATTATTTGAAAAAAAATTCAAGAAACAAACATGAAAGAAAAGAAATACAAAGAAGAGGTGAGAGAGGAGAGCCTTTTTGGAAGAGAGGTTTGCACAAAGGCTTACTTCTTCCAAGAGTTGTGAGGGGATCCCAAGAGACACCCTTTCGGCCACACCTTCCCAAAGCATCTACCAGACCTATAAAAGAGTTAAAACCCCCTTTAAATAGAGTTTGTGAGAGCTAGGGATACATAACTTTTTAAGTGTGAAATGAAAAACTCAGCCAAATTTTTTATTTCCACATTGAACCGCCCATTTGACCTCCAAAACGCGTGAATTGACCGGCCTTCCAGAAGGATTATTTGTGTAAAATCATGTCGCCGAGCTTTCCTCAAACTTTGGGCTCAATACAAGCCCATATGGAGATGATATGTCCCAAATACAGAACCCATGTCTATTCTGCCGAGTCCTGCCCACCATTGGATTAATTGATCATTTACCCCATCCAAATGCACTCTTTAGCTCTAGTGTCCGGAATAAAAGTTGTATAAAATGAAGTTAGGAACACTTATAAAAAATTTCAAATTCCAATAATAAATATAAAAATATGTATCTTCGAAATACTACAATGCACTATTAAGGATAAAACTGGAATTTTCACCAAATTTTCAAATGAATGATCAAATCCCAAATATTTTATAAATAAACATATTTAACACAATGTGAGGAAATTATTTCATTTATTATCAATAAAATATTCAATAAAATAGTGTTTTATCAACTCCCCCACACTTACCCTTTTTCACACTTGGGCAAAACCTCATATCAAGTAAACATCAATATCAAATCAAAACCAATTTTAAAACACATATCTTTATGATCAATCAATTTCACACCAAGAATAAAAAAGATATCATGCCTCATAAAAAAAACTTATTTCAAGTTCTCCATTTATATCATTCAATATATTTCCACTTCATTTATCCTCCCATGCACAAAACACTTACCTCGCTTGAATTTTCTCCCATCACTCAAATATCAATTTTGTTTGCAATGTCTTTCTCATCCAAACTCATACAAGGGTCACCATAGGCTTGATAGATTCCTACATCACTACCCGATGTGTGTCAAGGACATATGTTTATCATGAGGACTTTTCAGGGTTGTTTTGTGGCTTTCGGTTGGTAGGATTAAGATGTGAAAAACTCTGAGGCTGAATGAGGAGGGCTTGACTCTTTTAAAGAAAAATTGCATTAATCTAATTTTCACTTAAATATGGTCTTCTCTTCAATCCCCATAGTATCAATTCATCTCCATCATCATGAAAAGTCATGAAAGGTTTACACCATTCATCATTTCAGCATAAAAAATGTCAATCTTCTCAAACATGATTTTCTTGAAAGCTCCAGATGGGCACAGCTTTCCACCTCAATTAGAAGCTCCAGAAAAGGCACAGCTTCACTTGTCATGAATGCTCCAGAAAAGGCACAGCTTTCAATATAATGACTTTCTTTAGCAGCAAACACATCTTTTCAGAATTTAATTTTCCACCCAAAGTATCACATAATGTGGTGGAACAACAAAAGACAACTTCCCCCACACTTAAGCTCAACTAGATTATGCAATTTCACTTCAAGAGTTGGTTGGATAGGGAAAATTGGCTTGTAATGTGGCTTAACCTAACAGGATGTGCATGGATTATAAGGGCTACAAGGATTAAATATTCAAGGTAGGACATTATAAAAAAGGATTCTTTGAAATAGGGGTTTTAATACCAAACAAATACCTCAATAATTTAAACACAAGTACCTCAAACCCTCAAGTTTTGACAGGAATAGATAAAATTCTGGTTAAATCAAGCATGGTTTGGTTCTCTCAAGAAGTGAGGTGAATGTAAAGAATATGAAAATAATGGTTTAGAAGCCTCACAGGAAAGTGATTTCAAATATAAATACATTGAGATTGGCATGGGATTCAAAATTCAGCGTACTTTTCATGAAATTACTAAATATTTGAACTTGAAACAAAGTCATTTCAGCATTCATTTAAGATTAGTTCCAAGGGGTAAATTGTTTCACTTATTGATATGGATTTAAAAATGGTGATGAGAATCATTTCAGCTCAAAAGTTTCAAAAACACACATGAAATTGTAAAATAAACACACAAATTTTGAAAAACACACAATTTTTTTTTGGTTTTTTTAACAGGAAAACAATTGAAATTACTAAACTAAAAGGTTACCTCCCCCACACTTAAAATATTGCATTGTCCTCAATGTGAACCCATGAGATGATATATGCACATGAAAATCAGAATTTTTAAAGAGGACAAATAATATAAAAGTGAAAGGGTTAGGAACAGCATGATGTGATCAAGTGATGATGGGGTCATGCAGTGTAATAAAATCCACTGCATTAGAAGGATGTCCCTCAATGTATCTCTTCAAACATTTCCCATTGACTGTAAAGCTCCTTCCAGTGTCCTCTTGTGTGATCTCCACTGCACCATAAGGAAAAACATTAGACACAATATAAGGACCTAACCATCTGGAACGCAACTTACCAGGCATCAACTTCAGTCGTGAACTATAGAGAAGGACTTTCTCTCCAACATGAAACTCCCTTTGTTGGATCATTTTGTCATGAGCTACTTTTGATCTTTCCTTGTAGAGCCTTGAGTTCTCATATGATGACAATCGAATCTCCTCAAGCTCTTGAATTTGCAACTTCCTTTGAATTCCAGCTTGGGCCAAATCCATGTTACATTTCTTTATAGCCCAATATGCCCGATGCTCGACTTCCACGGGGAGATGACACGCTTTCCCAAAAACAATCCGAAATGGGGACATACCAATGGGGTCTTGTATGCTGTCCTATAAGCCCACAATGAATCATCCAAGTGCTTGCTCCAATCCTTCCTATTTGGCTGCACGGTTTTCTCCAAGATTTGTTTCAACTCACGATTTGAAACCTCAGCCTGGCCATTTGTTTGGGGGTGGTATGGTGTTGATGTTTTGTGTGTCACCCCATACTTTCGAAGGAGGGAAGCAAAATTCCTATTGCAAAAGTGTGTCCCTTGGTCACTGATGATGGCCTTTGGTACTCCAAACCTGCAAAAAAATTGTGCTTTGACAAAGTCCACAACAACATGAGAATCGTCAGTCCTGGTGGCCTTGGCCTCCACCCATTTACTCACATAATCAACAGCTACCAAAATGTACAAAAATCCAAATGAACTAGGAAAAGGACCCATAATGTTGATGCCCCATACATCAAAAATCTCACAAAATAGTATGGGTTGTTGGGGTATCTCATGTCTCCTAGAAATGTTCCCAGTGTGTTGGCAACGAGAGCATGACTTACCAAACACATGGGCATCATGGAATAATCTAGGCCAATATAATCCAGAGTCCAAAACTTTCCTAGCTATCCGTTGGGGTCCAAAGTGTCCACCACATGCAAGTGTATGACAGAAATGCAAAACAGACTCAAACTCATGATCAGGAACACACCTCCTAATGACTTGGTCACTACAGATGCGCCATAAGTATGGATCATCCCAAACATAAAATCTTGACTCACTCTTTAATTTTTGGATTTGATGTTTCTTCAAATTTACTGGGATTTCAGAGCCAACAATGTAATTAACTAAATCAGCATACCAAGGATGCTTACCTGAGATGGAATAGAGATGCTCATCGGGGAAAGTGTCCTGAAGTGGTACCTGATCCAAGGTGTCATCCTCTAGTGTGCGAGTAAGCCTACTCATGTGGTCCGCCACCAAATTCTCTGATCCCTTCTTGTCCTTTATCTCAATATCAAATTCTTGAAGAAGGAGCATCCAACGGATAAGTCGTGGCTTTGCATCTGGCTTCTTTAGGAGGTACCTCAAAGCTGCATGGTCAGAAAAAACAACTACTTTAGAGCCCAATAAATATAAACGAAATTTATCTAAAGCAAATATGTCAGTAAGAAACTCCTTTTCTGTGGTAGTGTAGTTTGATTGGGCTGAATCTAGCGTCCTCGATGCATAGGCGATCACATGTGAACGTCCCTCCACCCTCTGAGATAAGACAGCTCCAACCGCGAAGTTGGAGGCGTCACACATAAGCTCAAATGGAAGGTCCCACCGTGGGGGCTGTATGATAGGTGGAGTGGTCAGACACTTCTTTAGCTCATCAAAGGAAGTCCTACAAGAATCATCAAACACAAAATCAGAATCTTTTTGAAGTAATCGTGACATAGGAAGAGCGATCTTACTAAAATATTTGATGAAGCGCCGATAAAATCCTGCATGCCCTAGGAAAGATCTAACATCACGCACACATGAAGGATATGGGAGGGATGAAATAATGTCTACCTTAGATTTATCAACTTCAATTCCATGTTGTGAGACTATATGACCTAAGACAATTCCCTTTTCGACCATGAAATGACATTTTTTAAAATTTAAGACCAGATTCTTCTCAATACAACGATGCAACACATCACCCAAACTAGAGAGACATTCATCAAATGAGGACCCATAAACTGTAAAATCATCCATAAATACCTCCATGCAGGTCTCAATGAAATATGAGAAAATACTCACCATGCATCTCTGGAAGGTACCTGGGGCATTGCAAAGTCCAAATGGCATCCTTCGGTAATCAAAGGTACCGAATGGGCATGTGAATGTTGTCTTCTCCTGGTCCTCTGCTGCAATGGGAACCTGAAAATAGCCAGAAAATCCATCCACGAAACAATAGTGTGTCTTCCCAGCTAGTCTCTCAAGCATCTGGTCAATGAATGGAAGTGGGAAATGGTCCTTACGAGTGGATTGATTTAGTTTCCTATAATCGATACACACTCGCCAACTGTTTTGCACCCTCATTGGAACTAAATAATCTTTCTCATTTTTAACAACAGTAAAACCAGTTTTCTTTGGTACAACCTGAACAGGGCTAACCCATTGTGAGTCAGAAATAGGGTAAATGATACCCGCCTCAAGTAATTTTTCAACTTCTTTCTTAACAACTTCTAGTAGGGTGGGATTAAGTCTCCTTTGTGGCTATCTCACCGGTTTATCCCCATCCTCCAAGAGAATCCTATGCATAAAAATGGAGGGGCTAATACCTGATATGTCTGCCAATGTCCAACCAATTGCCCTAATGTTATCTCTCAAAAGATTCAAAAGTTTTTCTTCATGTTCAAATGAGAGATTGTTAGCAATTATGACAGGTAATCTATCACCACTAAGAAAGTATTCATATTTGAGATTTGGGGGCAATGTCTTGAGTTCCAATGTAGGTGGGTAATGTATGGATGAAGAAATTGATGCAACAGACATATCTGCACAATGAACATCAGTATCAGAATAAAAATCATCACAATGAGAGAATAAAGCACCAAATCCATCAGCATACTCAATAGCCATGTCATAATCAGAGTTCACATGATCAAAATTAGAATATGATTCCATTTAAAAATCAAATCTTAGAGACTCTTGTTCCTTAAAAATGGGTGTAGAAGTATTCTTAGACATCAAACTAGAACCAATACTCATAATCTCCCTAAGCATAGGAAAATACAATTCCCTGATGTTTTTTACTTTGGTGGTTCAAAATGGGAGATAACAAAAGCAGAATGGTCCTCTGAGGGGTACTTCATGGAATCCATAACATTAAATATCACAAGTTCATCTCCAAACTCCATGGAAAGTGTACCCTCATTAACATTTATGATAGTTTTTGCAGTTTTGAGGAAGGGTCTACCTAAGATAACGGGAGCATGAGAACTTACCTGATCATCCTCCATGTTAAGCACATAGAAGTCTGCTAGAAAGATCATGTCTCTTACCCGAACAAGTACATCCTCATGAACTCCCGCTGGATATGCCGTAGCTCTATTCGCCAATTGCACCACTACTCTTGTTGGCTTCAACTCACCAACCTGTAAGGAAGAGAATACAGAGTGAGGCATCACATTTATTGAAGCTCCTAAATCACAAAGAGCATCAGAGAAGTGCAACTCCCCTATGGTACATGGGATGGTGAATGTCCCAGGATCCTTGCACTTTGTTGGCATTTCTAGAGTTGGTGTAATGAGTGCCGAGACATTCCTTCCAAGGTTGATCCTCTCATTCCCCTTGATCCCTCTTCGATTGGTGCAGAGTTCTTTTAAGAATTTGGCATACCTTGGGATTTGCTTAATGGATTAAAGTAGAGGAATGTTGATCTCCACAGGCTTGAATGTGTCCAAAACCTCCTTTTGCATTGCTTCTTCAGCCATCTTCTTGGTTTGAACATCCCTGTTTGGAAAAGGAAGAGGTTTAGAAGGAACATCATCAATATTTTTCATACCTTTATCTTTCTCCATGGATTGCTCATCAGTTGGTATGGAATGCGGCTTCTCTGAAGTTGAGGTGAATCCCGGTGGAATGGTAGGTGCATATGTATCGTTCATTTGATTCCCACTTCTCAATGTGATGGCACTAACATTCCCCTTTGGATTTGGAGTGGGTTGGGAAGGTAGATTTCCAGAATTCTTACTCACAAGTTCATGGAGGGCAGTGGCAATCTGGCTCATTTGAGTCTTCAACTCCCTCAGCTCTGAACTTTGACTCTTCAGCTCATTCTGTTTATTAAGAACAATTTGTTTCAAAATATCATCAGTGTTAGAGTCTACCTTGTGTTGGATATTCTCTTGTTTCTGACTCGTTGATGTTTGAGCTTCGAATCTCCTTTGGGGTTGTTGGAAACCCTGTTGGTAAGGTGGAGGCTGCTGGAAGTTTGGTTGAAAAGGGGGCCTTTGTTGTTGTCCAGAGCCATACCTCATGTCCGCTAGATCTTTCCACCCTTGGTTGTATGTTGGATCAAACTTCTTTTGGGGATATGGTTGTTGTTGCTGCTGCTGAAATGGTCTCCCAGGGAACACTGCTGCACAATCTTCTATTTCTTGGAGTTGTGGGAAATAGTCAGTTGGGTGGCTTGTCTCAGTGCAAATACCAAAAGGCCTTGAAGGAGGTGGTAGAGATGTCTTTTGTGCCAAAGCTATTTGCCTCACCATAGTGGTCAATTATTCCAACTTAGTATCAATCAAATGACTTTAAAGAGAAGAAGGACTTACCTGATGTACTCCCCTGACATGTGGTGTACCTCTATCACCAAATTGTTGGGAGTTTTGGGCCATCTTGTCGATCAACGCACGTGCAGCTACTGGTGTTTTGTCCACCAATGCTCCTCCAGCCGCAACATCCACCATGCTTCTCTCCATAGGTGTGAGTCCTTCATAGAAGTACTGGATGAGTAATTGCTCACTGATTTGGTGATGTGGGCAGCTTGCACACAACTTCTTGAATCGCTCCCAGTACTCATACATTGACTCCCCTTGGGCTTGCTTGATCCCCGATATCTCCTTTCGAATGGATGTTGTCCTTGATGCTGGAAAAAATCATTGCAAGAAAAGACATTTCAAATCATTCCAACATGTTACATATTCAGGTTCCAAATAATACATCCAATCTTTTGCAGCTCCATCAAGTGAGAATGGAAATGCTCTTAATTTAATTTGATCTTCAGAAATATTTCTTGGTTTTAAAGTTGAGCAAACCACATTAAATTCCTTAAGGTGTTTGTTGGGATCCTCACCAGATAAGCCATGAAACTTTGGAAGAAGGTGAATTAATCCATATTTCAATTCAAAGTCCGATTCAAGATTTGGGTATGCAATACAATTTGGTTGATAGTTAATATCAGGTGCAGCCAATTCTCGAATGGTTATATTAAGTTCATTTCCATTGTTTTCAGCCATTGGTTCCTCTTTTATGTTTGAATTTGAATAGCTTCCAATTTCAATGTTTCCAGAAGAGAGGAATTCACCAACTGGTTGAATATTGAAACTTCCTGTAGATTGAGAATGTCTGATTCGTGCCCTAAGGCTACGTTCAATCTCAGGGTCAAGATCTAAGAGATCTTCGGGATTAGTTCGTGTCATAGATCAAATAAAAATGAAAAGAATGAAAGTGGACCATAGTAAAATAAAAATGAAAAGTTTGAGTTGATGGTCCAAAAAGAAGTAGAAGAAAATAAAAGAAGAAGAAGAAAATTCAGATTGGGTAAAGAAGAAAGAAAGAAGAGAGGAAGAGAATAAAATTTAAAATTAAATAAATACCTCTAATTGGTTGAAATAATTACTTGCCTCCCCGGAAACGGTGCCAATTTGAAAGAGCGTTGTCGTGGGCGCCCTCAAATGATTAGTATGATTTTGGGGTACTTAGGTGCAGCAGAGTGGCTGACCAAGGTCGTCTCTCAAAGGAGGAAGTGAATTAAAACAATTTTTAGAGGTATTCTAGAAGTAAAATAAAAGAGAATAAAATAACTACTTGAATGGATGGGGGTGGTTTTTTTTATATAGTTTATGAACCTAGAAGAAGTTTGCTGGAAGAAGATTGCATTTTTTTGTTTTTAATTTTGAAATGAAGTTTCGATTAGAATGACACAACAAGAAGATGTTTGTTTAGACAATATTTAAAAGACGTAATCGATCTAACTCTACCTCTTCAATCATTTATTAATCATTATCATTTAAATTAATATTCACTTAATTATGATCCCTTAATTTGTTAATTCCCGAACCCTACGATAATTAACTTTACCACGAAGATTGAAGTGAATTTAACCTTAGGCTAACTTCGGAACATGGAATCGCAAGACCCTGCTTTGATTGATGTTCTAAAATTAGATTATGGTCAGTGGTAAATTAAGGCACATAACCACTCTGGAAATGAGGATTAATTGAGTTTAGAGATTATATTTGAACTCTACAAATTGATCCCGTGTGGTTTTGAATTACCGGTTAAGGTTGCGCTCTGACAGTTCACACAATTCCCGACTTCGCGTGTTTTGTGTTAACTATTCAATTGCTTGTTTAGTTTCATTTAAATTAAAAACTCAATTAATAGATCATAATATTTTAATTACAGTATCTCATTGATTCAAAATAAATGAATGAAGAAGGATAGAGGTCGATCGATTACTAAAAAGAACTACTCTTCCATGGGTGGTGTAGTCATCGTGGAGACGTTTTGCATAAGCAACGGATTGAAAGGGTATAACCCAATCTTGTCTCCACTCTTGATTCCAACCCAATTAAGAAGATTAAGATAAGAAGAATAGGGATGAACACAGAATATTATTTGAAGAAAAATTCAAAAAACAAACATCAAAGAAAAGAAATACAAAGAAGAGGTGAGAGAGGAGAGCCTTTTTGGAAGAGAGGTTTGCACAAAGGCTTACTTCTTCCAAGAGTTGTGAGGGGCTCCCAAGAGACATCCTTTCGGCCAAACCTTCCCAAAGTATCGCCCAGCCCTCTAAAATAGTTAAAACCCCCTTTAAATAGAGTTTGTGAGGGCTAGGGATACGTAACTTTTTAAGTGTGAAATGAAAAACTCGGCCAAATATTTTATTCCACATTGAACCGCCCATTTGACCTCCAAAACGCGTGAATTGACCGGCCTTCCAGAAGTATGTTTGTGCCATATCATGTCCCCGAGCGTTCCTCAATCATTGGGCTCAATCCAAGCCCGTATGGAGACGATATGTCCCAAATACAGAACCCATGTCTATTCTGCCGAGTCCAGCCCACCATTGGATTAATTGATCATTTACTCCATCCAAATGCACTCTTTCGCTCTAGTGTCCTGAATTAAAGTTGTATAAAATGAATTTAGGAACACTGATACAAAATTTCAAATTCAAATAATAAATATAAAAATATTTATCTTCGAAATACTACAATGCACTATTAAGGGTAAAACTGGAATTTTCACCAAATTTTCAAATGAATGATCAAATCCCAAATATTTTATAAATAAACATATTTAACACAATGTGAGGAAATTATTTCATTTATTATCAATAAAATATTCAATAAAATAGTGTTTTATCAACTCCCCCACACTTACCCTTTTGCACACTTGGGCAAAACCTCATATCAAGTAAACATCAATATCAAATCAAAACCAATTTTAAAACACATATCTTTAAGATCAATCAATTTCACACCAAGAATAAAAAAGATATCATGCCTCATAAAAAACCTTATTTCATGTTCTCCATTTATATCATTCAATATATTTCCACTTCATTTATCCGCCCATGCACAAAACACTTACCTCGCTTGAATTTTCTCTCATCACTCAAATATCAATTTTTTTCCAATGTCTTTCTCATCCAAACTCATTCAAGGGTCACCATATGCTTGATAGATTCCTACATCACTACCCAATGTGTGTCAAGGACATATGTTTACCATGAGGACTTTTCAGGGTTTTTCTGTGGCTTTTGGTTGGTAGGATTAAGATGTGAAAAACTCTGAGGCTGAATGAGGAGGGCTTGACTCTTTTAAAGAAAAATTGCATTAATCTAATTTTCACTTAAATATGGTCTTCTCTTCAATCCCCATAGTATCAATTCATCTTCATCATCATGAAAAGTCATGAAAGGTTTACACCATTCATCATTTCAGCATAAAAAATGTCAATCTTCTCAAACATGATTTTTTTGAAAGCTCCAGATGGGCACAACTTTCCACCTCAATTAGAAGCTCCAGAAAAGGCACAGCTTCACTTGTCATGAAAGCTCCAGAAAGGGCACAGCTTTCAATATAATGACTTTCTTTAGCAGCAAACTCATCTCTTCAGAATTTAATTTTCCACCCAAAGTATCACATAATGTGGTGGCACGACACAAGACAACTTCCCCCACACTTAAGCTCAACTAGATTATGCAATTTCACTTCAAGAGTTGGTTGGATAGGGAAAATTGGCTTGTAATGTGGCTTAACCTAACAGGTTGTGCATCGCTTCTAAGGGATACAAGGATTAAATATTCAAGGTAGGCCATTATAAAAAAGGATTCTTTGAAATAGGGGTTTTAATACCAAACAAATGCCTCAATAATTTAAACACAAGTACCTCAAACCCTCAAGTTTTGACAGGAATAGATCAAATTCTGGTTAAATCAAGCATGGTTTGGTTCTCTCAAGAAGTGAGGTGAATGTAAAGAATATGAAAATAATGGTTTAGAAGCCTCACAGGAAAGTGATTTCAAATATAAAGACATTGAGATTGGCATGGGATTCAAAATTCAGCGTACTTTTCATGAAATTACTAAATATTTGAACTTGAAACAAAGTCATGTCAGCATTCATTTAAGCTTAGTTTCAAGGGGTAAATTGTTTCACTTATTGATATGGATTTAAAAATGGTGATGAGAATCATTTCAGCTCAAAAGTTTCAAAAACACACAGAAAATTGTAAAATAAACACACAAATTTTGAAAAACACACAATTTTTTTTTTGGTTTTCTTAACAGGAAAACAATTGAAATTACTAAACTAAAAGGTTCCCTCCCCCACACTTAAAATATTGCATTATCCTCAATGTGAACCCATGAGATGATATATGCACATGAAATTCAGAATTTTTAAATAGGACAAATAATATAAAAGTGAAAGGGTTAGGAACAGCCTGATGTGATCAAGTGATGATGGGGTCATGCAGTGTGATAAAATCCACTACATCAGTAGGATGTCCCTCAATGTATCTCTTCAAACGTTTCCCATTAACTGTAAAGCTCCTTCCAGTGTCCTCTTGTGTGATCTCCACTGCACCATAAGGAAAAACATTAGACACAATATAAGGACCTAACCATCTGGAACACAACTTACCAGGCATCAACTTCAGTCGTGAACTATAGAGAAGGACTTTATCTCCAACATGAAACTCCCTTTGTTGGATCATTTTGTCATGATTTGCTTTTGATATTTCCTTGTAGAGCCTTGAGTTCTCATATGATGACAATCGAATCTCCTCAAGCTCTTGAATTTGCTACTTCCTTTGAATTCCAGCTTGGGCCAAATCCATGTTACATTTCTTTATAGCCCAATATGCCCGATGCTCGACTTCCACGGGGAGATAAAACGCTTTCCCAAAAACAATCCGAAATGGGGACATACCAATGGGGGTCTTGTATGCTGTCCTATAAGCCCACAATGCATCATCCAAGCGCTTGCTCCAATCCTTCCTATTTGGCTGCACGGTTTTCTCCAAGATTTGTTTCAACTCACGATTTGAAACCTCAGCCTGGCCATTTGTTTGGGGGTGGTATGGTGTTGATGTTTTGTGTGTCACCCCATACTTTCGAAGGAGGGAAGCAAAATTCCTATTGCAAAAGTGTGTCCCTTGGTCACTGATGATAGCCTTGGGTACTCCAAACCTGCAAAAAATTTGTGCTTTGAAAAAGTCCACAACAACATGAGAATCGTCAGTCCTGCTGGCCTTGGCCTCCACCCATTTACTCACATAATCAACAGCAACCAAAATGTACAAAAATCCAAATGAACAAGGAAAAGGACCCATAAAGTCGATGCCCCATACATAAAAAATATCACAAAATATTATGGGTTGTTGGGGTATCTCATGTCTCCTAGAAATGTTCCCAGTGTGTTGGAAACGAGAGCATGACTTACAAAACACATGGGCATCATGGAATAATCTAGGCCAATATAATCCAGAGTCCAAAACTTTCCTAGCAATCCGTTGGGGTCCAAAGTGTCCACCACATGCAAGTGTATGAAAGAAATGCAAAACAGACTCAAACTCATGATCGGGAACACACCTCATAATGACTTGGTCACTACACATGCGCCATAAGTATGGATCATCCCAAACATAAAATCTTGACTCACTCTTCAATTTTTGGACTTTATGTTTCTTCAAATTTACTGGGATTTCAGAGACAACAATGTAATTAACTAAATCAGCATACCAAGGATGCTTACCTGAGATGGTATAGAGATGCTCATCGGGGAAAGTGTCCCGAAGTGGTACCTGATCCAAGGTGTCATCCTCTAGTGTGCGAGTAAGCCTACTCATGTGGTCCGCCACCAAATTCTCTGATCCCTTCTTGTCCTTTATCTCAATATCAAATTCTTGAAGAAGGAGCATCCAACAGATAAGTCGTGGCTTTGCATCTGGATTCTTTAGGAGGTACCTCAAAGCTGCATGGTCAGAAAAAACAACTACTTTAGAGCCCAATAAATATGAACAGAATTTATCTAAAGCAAATATGACAGCAAGAAACTCCTTTTCTGTGGTAGTGTAGTTTGATTGGGCTGAATCTAGCGTCCTCGATGCATAGGCGATCACATGTGAACGTCCCTCCACCCTCTGAGATAAGACAGCTCCAACCGCGAAGTTGGAGGCGTCACACATAAGCTCAAATGGAAGGTCCCACCGTGGGGGATGTATGACAGGTGGAGTGGTCAGACACTTCTTTAGCTCATCAAAGGAAGTCCTACAAGAATCATCAAACACAAAATCAGAATCTTTTTGAAGTAATCGTGACATAGGAAGAGCGATCTTACTAAAATCTTTGATGAAGCGCCGATAAAATCCTGCATGCCCTAGGAAAGATCTAACATCACGCACACATGAAGGATATGGGAGGGATGAAATAATGTCTACCTTAGATTTATCAACTTCAATTCCATGTTGTGAGACTATATGACCTAAGACAATTCCCTTTTCGACCATGAAATGACATTTTTCAAAATTTAAGACCAGATTCTTCTCAATACAACGATGCAACACATCACCCAAACTAGAGAGACATTCATCAAATGAGGACCCATAAACTGTAAAATCATCCATAAATACCTCCATGCAGGTCTCACTGAAATCTGAGAAAATACTCACCATGCATCTCTGGAAGGTACCTGGGGCATTGCAAAGTCCAAATGGCATCCTTTGGTAAGCAAAGGTACCGAATGGGCAGGTGAATGTTGTCTTCTCCTGGTCCTCTGCTGCAATGGGAACCTGAAAATAGCCTGAAAATCCATCCAAGAAACAAAAGTGTGTCTTCCCAGCTAGTCTCTCAAGCATCTGGTCAATGAATGGAAGTGGGAAATGGTCCTTACGAGTGGATTGATTTAGTTTCCTATAATCGATACACACTCGCCAACTGTTTTTCACCCTCATTGGAACTAAATAATCTTTCTCATTTTTAACATCAGTAAAACCAGTTTTCTTTGGTACAACCTGAACAGGGCTAACCCATTGTGAGTAAGAAATTGGGTAAATGATACCCGCCTCAAGTAATTTTTCAACATCTTTCTTAACAACTTCTAGGAGGGTGGGATTAAGTATCCTTTGTGGCTGTCTCACCGGTTTATCCCCATCCTCCAAGAGAATCCTATGCATACAAATGGAGGGGATAATACCTGATATGTCTGCCAATGTGCAACCAATTGCCCTAATGTTTTCTCTCAAAAGATTCAAAAGTTTTTCTTCATGTTCAAAAGAGAGATTGTTAGCAATTATGACAGGTAATCTATCACCACTAAGAAAGTATGCATATTTGAGATTTGGGGGCAATGGCTTGAGTTCCAATGTAGGTGGGTAATGTATGGATGGAGAAATTGATGAAACAGACATATCTGCACAATGAACATCAGTATGAGAATAAAAATCATCACAATCAGAGAATAAAGCACCAAATCCATCAGCATACTCAATAGCCATGTCATAATCAGAGTTCACATGATCAAAATTAGAATATGATTCCATTTCAAAATCAAATCTTAGAGACTCTTGTTCCATAAAAATGGGTGTAGAAGTATTCTTAGACATCAAACTAGAACCAATACTCATAATCTCCCTAAGCATAGGACAATCCAATTCCCTGATTTTTTTACTTGGTGGTTCAAAATGGGAGATAACAAAAGTAGAATGGTCCTCTGAGGGGTACTTCATGGAATCCATGACATTAAATATCACAACTTCATCTCCAAACTCCATGGAAAGTGTACCCTCATTAACATTTATGATAGTTTTTGCAGTTTTGAGGAAGGGTCTACCAAAGATAATGGGAGCATGAGAACTTACCTGATCATCCTCCATGTTAAGCACATAGAAGTCTGCTGGAAAGATCATGTCTCTTACCCGAACAAGTACATCCTCAAGAACTCCCGCTGGATATGCCGTAGCTCTATTCGCCAATTGCACCACTACTCTTGTTGGCTTCAACTCACCATCCTGTAAGGAAGAGAATACAGAGTGAGGAATCACATTTATTGAAGCTCCTAAATCACAAAGAGCATCAGAGAAGTGCAACTCCCCTATGGTACATGGGATGGTGAATATCCCAGGATCCTTGCACTTTGTTGGCATTGCTAGAGTTGGTGTAATGAGTGCCGAGACATTCCTTCCAAGGTTGATCCTCTCATTCCCCTTGATCCCTCTTCGATTGGTGCAGAGTTCTTTTAAGAATTTGGCATACCTTGGGATTTGCTTAATGGCTTCAAGTAGAGGAATGTTGATCTCCACACGCTTGAATGTGTCCAAAACCTCCTTTTGCATTGCTTCTTTAGCCATCTTCTTGGTTTGAACAACCCTGTTTGGAAAAGGAAGAGGTTTAGAAAGAACATCATCAATATTTTTCATACCTTTATCTTTCTCCAGGGATTCCTCATCAGTTGGTATGGAATGCGGCTTCTCTGAAGTTGAGGTGAATCCCGGTGGAATGGTAGGTGCATATGTATCGTTCATTTGATTCCCACTTCTCAATGTGATGGCACTAACATTCCCCTTTGGATTTGAAGTGGGTTGGGAAGGTAGATTTCCAGAATTCTTACTCACAAGTTCATGGAGGGCAGTGGCAATCTGGCTCATTTGAGTCTTCAACTCCCTCAGCTCTGAACTTTGACTCTTCAGCTCATTCTGTTGATTAAGAACAATTTGTTTCAAAAGATCATCAGTGTTAGAGTATACCTTGTGTTGGATATTCCCTTGTTGCTGACTCGTTGATGTTTGAGCTTCGAATCTCCTTTGGGGTTGTTGGAAACCCTGTTGGTAAGGTGGAGGCTGCTGGAAGTTTGGTTGAAAAGGGGGCCTTTGTTGTTGTCCAGATCCATACCTCATGTCCGCTAGATCTTTCCACCCTTGGTTGTATGTTGGATCAAACTTCTTTTGGGGATATGGTTGTTGTTGCTGCTGCTGAAATGGTCTCCCAGGGAACACTGCTGCACAATCTTCTATTTCTTGGAGTTGTGGCCAACAGTCAGTTGGGTGTCTTGTCTCAGTGCAAATACCACAAGGCCTTGAAGGAGGGGGTAGAGATGTCTTTTTTGCCAAAACAATTTTCCTCACCATAGTGGTCAATTCTTCCAACTTATTATCAATCAAATTACTTTCAAGAGAAGAAAGACTTACCTGATGTACTCCCCTGACATGTGGTGTACCTCTATCACCAAATTGTTGGGAGTTTTGGGCCATCTTGTCGATCAACGCACGTGAAGCTACTGGTGTCTTGTCCACCAAGGCTCCTCCAGCCGCAACATCCACCATGCTTCTCTCCATAGGTGTGAGTCCTTCATAGAAGTACTGGATGAGTAATTGCTCACTGATTTGGTGATGTGGGCATCTTGCACACAACTTCTTGAATCGCTCCCAGTACTCATACATTGACTCCCCTTGGGTTTGCTTGATCCCTGATATCTCCTTTCGAATGGATGTTGTCCTTGATGCTGGAAAAAATCTTTGCAAGAAAAGACGTTTCAAATCATTCCAACATGTTACATCTTCAGGTTGCAAATAATACATCCAATCTTTTGCAGCTCCATCAAGTGAGAATGGGAATGCTCTTAATTTAATTTGATCTTCAGAAACATTTCTTGGTTTTAAAGTTGAGCAAACCACATTAAATTCCTTAAGGTGTTTGTTGGGATCTTCACCAGATAAGCCATGAAACTTTGGAAGAAGGTTAATTAATCCAGATTTCAATTCAATGTCCGATTCAAGATTTGGGTATGCAATACAATTTGTTGATAGTTAATATCAGGTGCATCCAATTCTCGAATGGTTATATTAAGTTTATTTCCATTGTTTTCAGCCATTGGATCCTCTTTTATGTTTGAATTTGAATAGCTTCCATTTTCAATGTTTCCAGAAGAGAGGAATTCACCAACTGGTTGAATATTGAAACTTCCTGTAGATTGAGAATGTTTGATTCCTGCCCTAAGGCTACGTTCAATATCAGGTCAAGATCTAAGAGATCTTCGGGATTAGTTCGTGTCATAGATCAAATAAAAATGAAAAGAAAGAAAGTGGACCATAGTAAAATAAAAATGAAAAGTTTGAGTTGATGGTCCAAAAAGAAGTAGAAGAAAATAAAAGAAGAAGAAGAAAATTCAGATTGGGTAAAGAAGAAAGAAAGAAGAGAGGAAGAGAATAAAATTTAAAATAAAATAAATACCTCTAATTGGTTGAAATAATTACTTGCCTCCCCGGCAACGGCGCCAATTTGAATGAGCGCTGTCGTGGGTGCCCTCAAATGATTAGTATGATTTTGGGGTACTTAGGTGCAGCAGAGTGGCTGACCAAGGTCGTCTCTCAAAGGAGGAAGTGAATTAAAACAATTTTTAGAGGTATTCTAGAAGTAAAATAAAAGAGAATAAAATAACTGCTTGAAAGGATGGGGGTGGTTTTTTATATATAGTTTATGAACCTAGAAGAAGTTAGCTGGAAGAAGATTTCACTTTTTTTGTTTTTAATTTTGAAATGAAGTTTTGATTAGAATGACAAAACAAGAAGATGTTTGTTTAGACAATATTTAAAAGACGTAATCGATCTAACTCTACCTCTTCAATCATTTATTAATCATTATCATTTAAATTAATATTCACTTAATTATGATCCCTTAATTTGTTAAATCCCGAACCCTACGAGAATTAACTTTACCATGAAGATTGAAGTGAATTTAACCTTAGGCTAACTTCGGAACATGCAATCCAAGACCCTGCTTTGATTGATGTTCTAAAATTAGCTTATGGTCAGTGGTAAATTAAGGCACATAACCACTCTGGAAATGAGGATTAATTGAGTTTAGGGATTATATTTGAACTCTACAAATTGATCCCGTGTGGTTTTGAATTACCGGTTAAGGTTGCGCTCTCACAGTTCACACAATTCTCGACCTCGCGTGTTTTGTGTTAACTATTCAATTGCTTTCTTAGTTTAATTTAAATTAAAAACTCAATTAATAGATAATAATATGTGAATTACAATATCTCATTGATTCAAAATAAATGAATGAAGAAGGATAGAGGTCGATCGATTACTAAAAAGAACTACTCTTCCATGGGTGGTGTAGTCATCGTGGAGACGTTTTGCATAAGCAACAGATTGAAAGGGTAGAACCCAATCTTGTCTCCACTCTTGATTCCAAAACAATTAATAAGATTAATATAAGAAGAATAGGGATGAACACAGAATATTATTTGAAGAAAAATTCAAGAAACAAACATGAAAGAAAAGAAATACAAAGAAGAGGTGAGAGAGGAGAGCCTTTTTGGAAGAGAGGTTTGCACAAAGGCTTAATTCTTCCAAGAGTTGTGAGGGGCTCCCAAGATACACCCTTTAGTCCACACACTCCCAAAGCATCGACCAGCCCTCTAAAAGAGTTAAAACCCCCTTTAAATAGAGTTTGTGAGGGCTAGGGATACATACCTTTTTATGTGTGAAATGAAAAACTCGGCCAAATATTTTATTCCACATTGAACCGCCCATTTAACCTCCAAAACTCGTGAATTGACCGGCCTTCCAGAAGGATGCTTCGTGCAAATTCATGTCCCCGAGCATTCCTCAAACATTGGGCTCAATCCAAGCTCATATGGAGACGATATGTCCCAAATACAGAACCCATGTCTATTCTGCCGAGTCCAGCCCAACATTGGATTAATTGATCATTTACTCCAGCCAAATGCACTCTTTAGCTCCAGTGTCCTGAATGAAAGTTGTATAAAATGACGTTAGGCACACTGATAAAAAATTTCAAATTTAAATAATAAATATAAAAATATTTATCTTCGAAATACTACAATGCACTATTAAGGGTAAAACTGGAATTTTCACCAAATTTTCAAATGAATGATCAAATCCCAAATATTTTATAAATAAACATATTTAACACAATGTGAGGAAATTATTTCATTTATTATCAATAAAATATTCAATAAAATCATGTTTTATCAGTATTTGTCCCTTCTATATTTATGGAAGTTGTTATCACACCCCATTGATTGAAATATAAATATCACCCTAAATTCCATGGTCATGGTGTAATGTCATGTTTACTTCATATAGTCATAGAAATAAATATCGAGCATATAATTTGGAGACATGGATGGACAACATGTTGGATGATATATTGAGATTAATGTATTATATTAAAAAGTGGGCATAATTTTGTGGTTTTCATAATTATGTCATTATGTTTTTTCACTAGGGTTATTTCCCCTATTGTTAGATAGTAATCTTGGACATTAGGAAAGCCCACCAAATGTCATTGAGAAAGAATCTTACAGGTTTACACACTAAATATTTTTTTTGATTATGATTAAATTGTATTTTAAATTTATTTATTGGAATAAATATTATTCTCAAAACAAATGAATAACTTTAATCAAGTTTTATTGATCCCTATTATTCACAAGGTAATCAATAATTATTTATCTATTAATAAATAATTTATTTATTTGCATGAATATATATAAAATATTTATACACTACATTGTGAATACAATAGTGATTTTACTATTGAATATTTTTAATAAATGTTTTATTTATGATTTTAAATAAAATATTTATTTATGAATAATACATTTATTCGGTTGTTTGATAAATACTAGTGGAGTTATAATGGACCAAGACCCTGTTTGGTAATGAATATTAATTAACACAACTGATGATTAATATTTTTTATTATTCCAGATGGCGTAAATCAGAAAATAATAATGATGATATTATTATTATCATGCATGGGTTTATTAATTGGTTTCATTCTTATTTAATAGTGAAAAAGAAATTAAATAATATTTTTACCTAAACCCTAATTCTCAAACTAGATGATTAAATATATGGTATATTACGTCCAACAATTGAGAATAGAGAATTGTTTCACACAAAATATTCTCTCTTAAATCCTCATTCTCTCCCCCTATCTATAATGGGAAGTGAGAGATAGTTTTCTTCGTGAACAGAGAGTGATTGATCCAAAAGTATTACCCAAGTAACATAATTTGCTACACTTACCCTAGATGATCGTGTTTTTTTCTTGTAGATCATTGGAGCGTGTGTGGATCACTAATAGAGATATTCTATCCTTTTTTCCCTCATAGTTTCATGAAGGAAATCCGAAAGGGTATTTTAAGATTATCAGCAATCATCATCAAAGAATGTTCTTAAGGCCAGGTATTTATTTCATCAAATATTAAATAAATTAATAACAAATATTATGTGAAACATCCACACATATGGTTTCTTGTAATTATTATTAAAAAAATTTAATATATCTCTCACCACTGGATGCATTTTCTATGCTTTCAACCATATTTTGGTATCGGAGTGGTCACCTTTCAATTTATAATTATTTATCTTATTATTGATCCAAACACAATCATGGTTGAGTTATCATTTCATAGTATTCATTCGTAAATATGATTTTAATTAATATTATTTGACATATCAATCACATTCATTTAGTGATTCATTTGTAGAATGGTATAAGAATAGATGATGAATGACCAGAAATTCCATTAGGAAGTGCCAAAAAAAATTTCAATAAAACTGGATTACACAATATGAAACCTGGGTACAAATCTTGTACCCATTCACATTTTACTTAGGTTCACTGAGTAATTAATTACATATGATGCATTTATTTCAAATTTCATGTTGACTAGGAAAAAATTTAATATTAAAAGAAGATTCATGGAATATAGTTGGAATGTACACATTATGTAGTCTATCCATGTTAACATGCTGAAGCCCCATGAATGTGACTCGAGTACATGGAAATTGTGGTTCACAACATGTAGGTGTATTTTACATTCCATTCAGTCTCCCATTGAAGGGAAAAATTAATAATAGCATTTAATTAAAAAAAGAAGAATTAAAACTTTTTTTATTGATTGGCAGACCAATCTGTGTTTGAAAATTTAATAATGGGTTTAATTATTTTAAATTCTTAATTAATTTATTATAATTAGTATGTCATTATTGGTTCCAATATTCAATTTCCATGAATTACATAATTGATGGGTATCATCAATTATGATCGGATAGTCATTAAGTTAAAAGGGAATTAATTAATGTGTTACCTTAATAATAATGAACGAATGAAGAAAAGAAATCTATCTAGTTACTTTTTCATATTCATTGCATGTATTACAGATCTGGAGCATGGCCAAGACCTATGTATGTTTTGGAATTTATTTCATTTTATTTATTCCATGTGTATGAAATTATTTAATATTCAATTAAATGATGGTATGTGAGTCGTCCCTTCCTCAATTATGATGTCGGGCCTATGTGTCCAAGGATATTTATAAAATCTTATTTAACCAATACATTGGTTCCCCTAACCATAATTTGAGTAATAAATACTTGTAATTAATGAATATCCCTAGGGCGGTGGGGTGGTTCAAGATAGATCCATGATGATTCCAACTTAATGATACACTAATATACTTGTGGATGGATGTAACTCATGTCATGGTTGTAAAATGGTGATATTCCCCAAGGTCATTGGATGATTTAATGACCAGTCATTAAATCAACTATTAGAAAAGCTCATGATTAGATAATTTAATTAATTTAATTATTTATCTCTATGCATTATTAATTTTATGTATGAATGACTACTTTCAAATTAATGAAATAATTAATATGTAAAAATGGATATTAAATACATGAATATTTAGTAAATGTTTTATTCAATATAATTAATTTTTTAAGTAACATCCACATAATATTAACAAGACTTGTAAAGGATAAAAAAATATAATATTTATGTATAAATTTTTTAAAATACCTCAACCTAATATTAAGTTTGTCCATGCCATCAATTAATTGATTGGGAATGAAAGTATTGAAATAAGTGTAGTATATAATGTTTGGACACTTCCTTTTGTTGGGTAAATCACATGAGATTTTTGGGTTTCCTTAACAAAACATTAGTTGGGTTAACAGCCAAAGTAGTTTAAATAAAAATTTGGAGGCAAGGGTTGATGAAATCTAAGTAGGGATTTCAGGATTGGGGAATACACTCAATGAATAAAAGAGATGCAAGCCTGAAGATGACATGACCTCCTACCTAAATTAAATTCTTTAGGATTTCAAGGCCAAATTATATATAATTAAGAATAGTAAAGCGGATCCTTACCATTATAATTTAATAGAATCTAGAAATTGTGAGTTCAATGATGAGGAGTATTGGGACAAGATAAAATAGTGGGGGACTTAATAAAATTAATTGATTTATATATTATTCCTCACATAATATTAAATTAATAAAAAGTACCAATAATCAGATCTATTAATTTTAGATTTAAATTCCATGGACTTCATCCACACTATCTCTATGATCAATATTAAAGAAATACTACCTCTTTACTAGAAATAAATTATTGTAGTGGTTTTGAAACCTTGAGGTTGTGCTATGTAATGAATAGAAATATTCTGTCCTAGAATCCTCAATGCACGATACTCTTGTAAAAGAGGTGAGTGACGAAGAGTTACTAGTCTACAAAAAACATTTGAGAGATATGGTCGATGTTCAATATTTCATGCAATCGTTAATCTTTGGTTGAACTGATGAATTCTCATGAAAACATCAATATGAATAGAATGATAGAGAACCTTTGTGGTCTATATAAGGATTGAGTTATACAGGAATGATAAACATTCCAAAGGTGATTTTTAAGAGAATTCTTGGAGATGGTGACTCATCTTGGCCTCATGTTGTCAGGATCAATGGATACATTGAGTTCCTAGTGGTTCTACGGTTTAATCTCCCAAAATAACTATACACTGATCTCATTTGGGAATCATTGCCTGAAGATTCACTAGATTGTTGTAAATATAAATTTTAACAATACTGATTAGTCTCTTCCAAATATTATCACTCTTCTTCACTATGTTGTTGTGGATAGGAAGCATGAAAACCCTTATGTCCTTATGGTGAACAAATAGAATGGAAAATAAAATAGCTCTAAGTACAAATCATCCCAACACCCTTCCAAGAAGTGTAATTTCAAGGGGAATGAAAGGAAATGAGATCTTGCCTATTTCACATATGGAAAGAAGGGCCTATAAAAGAAATACCACAACTAAACAAATTAGAAAGGGGAATATTTAGGTGAATTATATTTATCAATTTTAATTTTTCTTTTCCTAAAAATTAGGTTTTACATACATCTTGTCATTCTCAAATATTTTTTCATATAAATGACCTAATTAGATTCAGAATGATTGACCGAGGGGAGTTAGATCCATGATCATCCAACAGAGCTAAAATTGTTGTTGTAGCTATCAGGGACAACCACCACACATTGAAAATGGTAAGGATATTAGTTTTAAATGACCATTATTATTTTCGATCTATAACAAAAAAATTTATTTGTGTATCTAGACTACATACTGATGGATTTATTTTCAAATTAGGGAATAAATGTCTCTTCTTTATTAAAGATATACTTTTTATGGTAAGATACATTACAATAATGTTGTTTATGTGTTGTATTATACAAAACCAGTAACGGAAATTAATATTAATGTTACTTCACATGGCTCATAACCCACCCGACATTAGAATCACCATCTCGGTCAAGTAAATGAAAATCAACTAACTAAATTACATCCAGATGGATATTTAGATTCTTTTTAAATAAACCCCCTTGGTGTTTGTAAATCATGTTTACAAAGAAAAATGAAAAAAACCTGATTTATTAGGAGAGTTTAATGTGATAAAGGGATTCTTGAATTCATTCATATTGATGTGTGTATACCATTTTATATTGAGTCAAGGGGTTGGTACTCATAATTCATAATCTTTACTAGAGATTTTAATTGATAGATAAATCTATTTAGTTAGGTATAAGTTAGGATATTTTGATAAATTCATTGAATATAATAATGAAGTTAAGAAAAATCTTGGTAGAAAGATTAATAAATTATTCCCACACCATAGTGGATAATATCTTAATCAATACATCCATTATTATTTACAAGAGTTCGGGATATTATCCAAATTCACTTCTCCGTATATGCCTTAGTGGAATAGTTTAAGCGAATGGAGGAACCACACAATTTTGGAAATAGTGTGGTCAATGATGGGTCATTTGAGTATTCAATTATCCTTTTTGGGATACACATTTATAATAGAAGAATACTTACTAAACCATGTGCCAACTAAAACAAAATATTGTATATGATACAAATTATTAAAAGGAATGAAAATCATGTCTTATTAATTACATGTGTGGGTTTGAAATTCATTTGTTATGGAATCTTTGAGAAACAATCTTGAACCTAGAGACACAATGTGTATATTTATAAGATATCTAAATGAAACAAAGGGACACTATATATAAAATTATTTAGGAGAAAATGTTGTGGTTGATAGACGTACAAAATTTCTTAAGGATGATCGAATCTGTAAAAGTAATAGTGGGAGTCAGATAGACTTTGATGAAGTTTAGGATCAAGATACAAAATAATATTAATGTTAACAAATTCCACAAAGACCCTTGGAATAAGAAATAATTCATGAGACACACTTACTTTGTAGGAGTACAAGAAGGGATAGATAACCAGAATGGTGTGGTTTTCTATTCACTCTCGATAGTGACTCATTATTAGTTGAAAATAATGATCCTCTAACATACAGGGAAGCAATAATTGGAAAATATATTTCCCTGTGGAAAGAGGACATGAATTATTAAATAGATTCCATGTATCAAAAACAAGTTTATATTTGGGTAAACACTATAATAGAAGTAGATATCATTGGTTTAAAATTGGTATTCTATAAAGAAATATACATGGAAGAACAATTCAATACCTATAAGGATAAATTGGTTGCAAACGGTTTTTAACATCATCAAAGAATTAACTACGATGTAACCTTATCACTAGTTTTAGTTATCAAATCCATTATAATTCAACATTCCATTGGGACTTTTCGGGATTATGATATTTAGAAAATGGATGTCAAAATAAACTCCCCTAAAGAGAACCTTCAGAATGATGTTTATATGAATAACCAGAAGGGTTTGTGACTCCAAATTATTCCAATAAGGAATAAAAGTTGGAAATATCCATTTATGGATTAAATAAAACATCCATTTCATGGAATTTTCATTTTGACGAGTCCATAATGGAATTTGGTTTCATAAAGAATGAATGTCATCCATATTTTTATAAACTATTTAATGGGAGTGTAGTCAATTTCAAAATAATATATGTTGATGACATATTACTCACTAGAAATGAAATACTAGCATTACAGTCTATTAAGGAGTTATTGAATAAATTATTCTCTATAATGGAATTGGGTAAATCAACATATATTCTTTGGATTAAGTATCATTGTGATAGATCCAAGAGTTTGTTTAGCCTATGTCAAGGTAAATACATTGACAAGATAATTAAAAGATTCATTATGAATCATACACGTGGGGATGGTTTCCAGTGCCACATAGAATTCCTCCTTCCAGTAAAATGAATCCTCATACACATGAGGAATGAAATAGGATAGTAATGATACAATAAACATCAACAATTGGGTCCATCATGCATGTTATTCTATATACTGGGTTAGATGACATCTATGCATTAAGTGTAATAAGAATATATCAAACCAATCAATCTGAATTCAATGGAATGGTAGTCAAGAATATTCATATGCATATGATTCATTCTAAGGATTACATCCCAGTTTATAGAGGATATGAGGAAATAGTCATAAGAGGATATGCATATTCTAGTTTATAAACTGATCAAGATGACATGAAGTCCTAAACAAGATACATACTCACTTTGAATGGAGGTGATGTGGGCTGAAAGAGCTCAAATTATGATATAGTTATAGATCCTATAAAAGATTATGGGTATATGGCATCTTTTGAGGTATCTAAATAATCATTATGAATGTGAAACATTATGCAATATCATTATGAAATAATTAGAAGTAAATATCAAATCACCCTCAACTGTGATAATACTGCAATGGTGGATCTTTCAAAGGAACCAAGATCACAAAAGTAGATGAAGCACATATATCAGAATTATAATCTCTTGAAGGATTTTTTTCAGTCAGGTGAAGATTTAGTGAGTTTTATTTCTACAGAATATAACATTGCAGACCCCTTGAAAAAACCATTGACTCAACAAGAAACATGACTATCATGTGAGGTGTGTTGAATTCAAGGAAATAAGCATTTGGCTATAGTCCAAGTTGGAGTTTGATGGATTTGGTGTCCTAGGACCAAATATTTTTATTTTAATTGAATTTATATTCAACTTAATATAGATTATAAAACATATTATTATAAATTGATAGTAATTATACATGACACAAAAGTAATAATGTCTTAGATCATACGTCACATTGAAAAGGTCATGACATTTATCCACGATGATGAGAACATTGTTAGGTAACAATGATATTATTAAATAATGTTCTGTGGTTGGATAATATACTATGACGATACACATTGTGCATAGATTTTTTGGTTTGTGTGCTCATACAATGATGTGTATTATTCTCTTGATGTTCGCACATGGTAATCTCTTAGATGGTTGATTATGAGAATATACCCAATAATATGAATTCTGATTGTTTTGGGGTCATTGGATATTCCAATCTGTGAGCATGTGTATTGTTCTTTGGAATTTATTATTATTATTTATTCTTTATAAAACTCGTGTAAATAGATGAATTTTGTAAACCATTATGATTATAGTACATGGAAAATTTAGATGAATTTGGAGTGTCACAGGTGACATGTCATTAATGTATAAGTCAAGGAATATTTTTTCTCTTATATATTTATTGGAGAATATATCTCAACCCTTTGATTGGAATGGATCAATCACCATAAATTACATGGTCATGGTGTAATGATGTATTTATTTTATATATTCAACGAACTATTTATCGAGCATATTGCTTGTCGACACGGATGTGCGACTTACTTGATGATATATTGAGACAAAAGTATTATATTATACATTGAGAATTGTTATTTGGTTGTCTTCATTCTGACATTGCGTTCTTTCTATTGGGCTCCTTGTGCCATTATTAGATAGTAATGTTTGTCATTAGGCAAGCCCACCTAATGCTAATGGGAATGAATCCTAGAGGCTTACATGCTAATTTTATAGTTAATCTTGATTAAATATATTTGAATTTAAATATTGGAATAAATATTATTCACAATAGTGAGGAATTATTTTATTCATGTTTTTTTCATCAATAACATTTACAGGGTAAAAAATAATTATTTTTTATTAATAAATATTTTATTTGATGAAATGAATATATATGAAATATTTATTCAAAGGATTTTTAATAAAATATTTATTTTATTTAATGAATATTTTTAATAAATTTTTATTTTCTAGGTTCTGAATAAATAATTTATTCATTTGTTTAATAAAAACTAGAGGAGTTATAATGGGTCAAGACCATGTCTGAGAACAAATATTAATTAAAGAGATCATTACATAATAATTGTTATTGCACAAGTTAGTGCATGCAACAAAATAACAAATGATGATATTATTATGTGGAATGGTGTTTATTAATGGGTTTAAATGTTATTTGATGGCCATCATGCAATCAAATAATATCATAACCAAATCCTAAACTCTATAAATAGATGATTATGTCTATTGTATATTATATCCAAAAATTGAGGATAGTGAATTGTTGCAGACAATGAATTCTCTAACAACTCCACCCAAATACCTCTCATGAAATAGAAGTGTAGGATAGGTTTATTAAAGGCTAATGAATGATAGATCAATAACTAAAAACACAAGGAACTTGATTCACCATAATAGAACCCAATGACCAAGTGGAGTTGCTCGGAGATCATTGCAACATGCGTCTATCACTCATACTGGGATTCTATAATTATATCACCATAGTGTAATGAAGGAAATTTAAAAGGGAATTTTCAGATGATCAACAATAGAAAATGAAGAAATTTAATAATCCTAGGTATTTATTTCATCAGATCTTAAATATATTAATTATAAATTTTTCTAGCAAGATCCTTTCTCATGGTTTTTAAAAATGAATTTTAAAAAATTCATATATCACACTCAAACACATGATTCTAGTTCCCTTGAAACCATAATATGGATGCATACATGATCATATAGAACGAAAATTTAGTAACACATTATATGCATCTCTATAGAATTATCAAAATTTTAACATTTTTTAATCAATTCTGATTAAAGAGTGTGGAATTGATCTTGATATTTTTTCTACAGATCAGTTTATCATTAATTGATAAACAAACCAAGCCCTATGGGGGAACTCCTGGATCATCCATTGTCTTTGATTTGAGAAACATAAAATATCCTTCATTCTTGGTGTACAAATCCATCATTGAACATCAACGACTCCAACAATGCCTCTATTTATTATAATAATAATATAATGTATGTAAGGGTTTCTAGGGATTTAGGTTACATAATATTTTATGGTAGTACATTCCTAGAGTTAGGGATGATATTATGGTCACCAAAAAAGGATTAAAATGAAATTTTTGAATATTATATAACCACATAAAAAATAATTACATAATTAATTTATACATTGGTAGATTATCCCAAAATCACTCATCACTCACTAGTCTTACATTGTTTTTTAATTAAAATTATTTTGTTTTTCATATATTTAATATTTATTAATAATATATTTAAATATAATTTTATATATTAATATATATTAAATTTACAAATGATATTAGTTTAATATAAATATTACCATTTACTATATTAATAATAAAATATATACATATATATCAAATTAACGATTTAAATAATCAATATATTTGTTTCATTCAATTAATGATTATAATGATATATTATAACCCTATATATATTTAATAATATATATATTAATAATATATATCTTATAATGTATGTATATATATATATATTAAATTTAAAGACCTGGAAATCCTGTGGAATTATTTTTTTTCTCAAATGCATGAAAATTTTACGAGTCTTAAGTTTCTGATGGCACTTGATTTCGAGGCCCGGTGTGCCCGGAATCAATTTATGAAGTTTTGATCAGGTATGTTAAGTGAACATGCATGCATAATTTTATATCATTTGAACCGGTACTCAGAATTGAAATCCAAGGACACCGATGAACCCGCTGTTCCAGTATTTCCTTAAGGAGACCTTTACCACAGTTTCGTTTCAATTTGAGTTGATGTTATAAATAGGGGTTTCTAATAAAAAATTAAAGACTAAATAAAAATATGTGTGTAACACATTTTTATTTGAAAGGTGGTTAATGTATTTGGGTGGTGCTTGTTTTATCCAAAGGAAAGTTGGAGGTGGGGACACCCGCACATAACCTCCAATGGGAGGATACTTTGGGGGGGCACCCAAGTTCACACTCTTCACCACCCCTTTAAACTCACTTGAACCCCACCTTTAATTCTTAAACTCCACTATAATTTATAAAATCCAACCCTAATATTTTAATTTGGGTGAAACCCTTCACCTCCCTCCACCCTTAATTGAGCCAACATGATTAATTAATTTTTTCATTAATTTAATTTTAGTTTTTGAATTCTTTTGAAAGGAATGAAAACATTAAAATATAGGGTGACTAATATTTTATTTTGCATGGAAATATTCTGTTGGGAGGCTTTGGGAGAATTGGAAATAATGTGTTCTTCCCATGAAGAACATCTCTAACGAAGAATTCCCATCTTCTTTCCTCCTCCACTGCATCAAAGGAGTAGACGCCGCTCGTGAAGAATGTCACCAATGACAAGAATCCCATTGAATCCTCTTGTAAGTAAATTTTACAAAAAGTTTTAATGTGGTTCAGGATTCCTTTAGGGTAGTGTGGGATGCGTACACCCTATTCGCCCATCCATTCCAATGAAAGAAGCATGAATGGAGTATCTCCATAACAGAATCTATTTTTAATAATATAATATTCCCTAACCAATTTTTAATCATTTATGTATCAAAATCCTAAAAAAATCATTATAATAAATCACAAAATTCATTTAAAATATTAAATTAATAAAAATTTAAATCATTTTTAATTATGTTATTTTTTGTGAAGTTAAAATTATGAAACAAATTAGGTAATAAATCTAACAAAATATTTCCTAAATGATTAATAATGGAAATAAAATATGGTTAAACATCGAATATATTTATTAAAAGTAAAATAACTTTAATGTGACGTCATATATGGTGAACCCATCATTTGGAAGGTATAAATTAGGATCCCCTCACCTAATGACATAACCCTAAATCTAATTAGTGGAGATGGTGGGTTATTTTTTCTCTATTTATTATCTCCATTTCCCACCTGAACATGTGGGAGAATTTATATCCTGTGATTGTAACTCATGTCTTGGTTTCTTCATAATCATTCTATTTAATGACCCTATTTCCATATTCATTTTTCATTTTACCACCCTTAAGAATATGGAGTCCATTATCCAAATTAATCATGACCAAATATCTCTCAAGATTTCTTCTCACAAACATTGTATTTGGATTTGGGGTCATTATACTCCGTTGGCCGTCGTTCGTTCGTTATTACCAAAAAAGAGATAATAGATTTATGTTTTTGGTATACTTTTGTTATTATAATGCATCAATGTTTCTTCTTATTCTCTTGAGACCGTTATTCTTCAAAGCCACAAAATCGATAAATTTGGTGTTTTAAGCATCTCAGATCAATGAATACATACTATTAAGTAAAAAATGTGATTTTTCTGGAATTTAACCTATAAACTATTACATACAATCTCTTTGTGATATTTTGAGGATAAAAATTCTACATTTATAGTTTACTGTGCATACATTTTATAGAAATATTTAATTTTCATTTTTGTGACCCAATTGAATATAATGATGATTTTTATTCAAAACTGTTTTTATTGTAATTTAAATAGAATGAGTACTTTAATTCCTATATAAATAAAAATGGATTTTTTGCTAAAATTTCTCTTTAGAATACATAGTTGTATAGATTTTTACAAGTTCTGTGGTTAGAGCACGATATGAGAACTACAATTATGGAGATAAAGAGTCCAAAAATATATCAAATAATAATATAAATTTAGATAAATTATTTTCTGTACATGAATGTATAAAATTTAGTTTTTTAGTTGTTTGAACCACCACATGAATTTGTAAGTTGATCATGCATACAAGATGATTTAATTAGGGTAAAATTTCAACCACAAATGGATCACTAGATGAATCTTCTTGGAAACATGAAATATAATTTTGTGTAGATAAATTTTCAAGTTTATGGGCTGAATAAAATGTTATTGGTAGTTTTTTTTATATATATATAATTAGAGATAATGTTTTAATAAAATTCATGTAAATGTTGGAAGAATAAATGTTAAATGAAAAACCTAATCTTTGATGTAATTTCTCCAGTCTTAAATTATTATGTCTCTATTTCATTTTTTTACTTCTATGTTGGGAGTGATTTGTTATTAAATAATGTCATGAGATAATGTTAAATAATAGGCTTGAAGATGGATATTTCTCTTCTGATAATGATGTGGCAGGTAGAATGGCTTATGCACACTTCAAACATCTACTTTTAGGTTTTCCAATGGGATCCTTAGGAATTGCATTGGAGATGGAGGTGCTATTGAAGTTCATGTATTGTATTCATAGGTGCATTGAGAATCTTTCAAATGACTTCCTTAGGGACATAACTTATAGGGATGAGGTTTGAGACACCATATGTGATATGCCTCTAGAAATCACGCTCGACCCGGATGGGTTCCCAAGGGATTTCTTCAAGGCTTTGTGGGAATTTTTCGGGGGCATGTTTCTGAGGAAATTCCAGAATTTTTCATGGGGGTTCTCTTAACAGAAGTATCTGTGCTTCAAGAGTGGTCCTTATTTCAAAATCCAAAGACCCCACCACTATTGATCTGTCCAAAACTATTTTCATTTGTAATGTCTCTTATAAGATTTTGGCAAGCTTAACAGCTAGAAGATTCAGCAAGGTGATCCCAAATGTGATTTCATAGGAGCAACATGGTTTCATCAAGTGTAAGGGTATACAAGGGGATATTGGGATAGAAAAAGTACTAGATGATGATATCAATAGGAATAGGATTGGTTCTAATACTATCTTACAAGTTTACATGAACAAAGCCTACAAAAATTTGGTGTAGAGATTCATCATTCGGACCATGAGGAGACTTTGTTTCCATAAAGGGGGTTGTGATCTCCATTTTCGGTGATATGCTTCTTCTTAGCTCACCAACTCTCTAAAGGGAATATGTTTTGGTTTCTTCAAAAGCATGTGGGGCATTAGACAAGGGGACCTCCTTTAAATATCGCTGTTTGTCATTGCTCAAGAAGCACTCTCCCAAAATCTGCACAAAGGCCTGGCTGAAGGGAGGCTATATCTGTACCACTCCACAGCCTCAGATGGCACCTTTTCTCATCTTATTTTTTTAGATGACATTATGATCTTCAGGAATGGAAGGAGGTCTTCCCTACTGAATTTCCATGATATCATGTCTACGTACAGGTACATAAGCGGCCAAAGGATCAATAATTATAAAAGAAATGTTTAAATATCTAAAAAATGTTCCAAGGGAAGGGTGCAGGAAATTCAAGCTATACTAGGAGTTCAGAGGAAACATTTTCCTATGATGTATCTCGATGCTACTATTTCAAATGGAAGTGTTAAAAAGACTTTTTTTGATGACCTCATTAGCAAGATGCTTGAGAAGATTCTATAACGACCCATACTTTATATACATTGTTATTACTTTAGAATTGAAGCACACTTATTACAACATATAACAAAACTAGTAAAGGGCCGTATAGGTATAGTGTCTTTAGAAACTGGGAAACATAAAAAACTGGTTCATAAAGCATCTACATTGCCTCCAATTTATTTCATCACATCTAGAGTCGCTTTTTGGCATATCCTACTTAATAACCTTCTTCCTGGCCTGGGGAAATAAAACATACAAATGGGTGAGCTCAAATGCTCAGTAAGGGTAAACAAAAGAAATATCATTCGCATCACATACATAAGAACATAACTTTTGGGAATCATAACCTGCAAAAGAAATCATAATTTCATAACATGGGATAAATCATAGAAGTGAAATGTAACCCAATAAGCATAACATAAAACATGAAACTTTGTGGCATACACACATAATCATAGAAAATCATTTCTTATTAGTCAAGACTCATTTCCAAGACTATCTTAGTGGGAAAAGTCCATTTATGAACCGAGTTCACTCCTCGTTTCAGTCATGTTTCACTGAACCGGTTTAACCTGCCGTTCCAGCCATGTCTATTTAATGAGATATAAAATCTTTACCCAATTCATTGGAGGGAGATATAGGTCCCACCCATCTCATAATGAAATCATTCTTACTTGTGCAACAAAATAAACATACATCATTCATAATAACCCAATGAATAAAATGGGTTTCATAAACATCATCCCATCATCACAGAATCCATATAAAAGAAATGGATATCATTTCATAATAAGAAAAGTGAAACCATATAAATCATAGAGACATTATACTTGAAACTAGACATATGAAATAATGTCATCTTAGATGGAAAATGGTTTTGATTAAGCACTTGAAATGAATTTTTGAAGAAAATTTCCTTTCTTCTACAAAATCATTCCCTTTTCACAAAATGTCATGAAATTTTAAAAGAAAAGGATTTTGTTGAAAATAGTCATGAGATATTTTATAGGAATCTTCATAAAAATAAGGCTTTATAAAACCATAAAAATCCTTTCATGTCGTATAAGTTAAAAAAACATTCTTCTCATAATTTTTCCGAAAAAGTAAAAAAGTACCTCGTAAAAGAAAGATTCCTTCCATACGATGTGGAAAAAGTAGAAAAGAGTAAAAATGACTTTAAACATACATGGAAGAAAATTAAACATTTTATGAAAACATTTTGAGAACATATGGACATGGATAATACCCATAAACCCAGTAAATACTTACATATAAACAATCTCAGAAAGAATGAGATTGAAATAGTTATCCCTTACCTTAGGTCCGATTTGCTTTGTAAGTGACCAATCCTCCTGTATAATGATTTAAATAATGTTATTGACTTATTCCAGAATCATACTTATCGTTATGATATCATATATGGTCATATTTTTATATTCTTATTAGTAATACTTTATTATTACTTGTTATTCGGGTGTTTATTACTTTTTGTTTTTATGCATGTTTTGCTGAATAAATTCTTATTATTCTATTTAGGTTATAGATAACTCGTTTCTAGAATGGTATTAGTGTAATATATATCATATTCATTCATTAAATTGATTTAAATAATCATTATTCAATGAAGATCATGTAAAACGGGTCGCATCACATCGTAGAGACGTTATTCCGCACGTACGCATGAGCAATGATATCGTTCCCATGATCGTGGAATTGTATTAGAGTGTAAGTATACAATTTCAGAATCAATATCACTTCACAATAATCATATATAGTCATTATTTACACCATTATACCCATCCAAGTAAGGTGGTGGTGGAAAATAGATTACACCACGGCATGGAGACGGTATTTCGTACGTACTCACGCACAGTGATTTCATTTTCTGTAGGATGGATAGATGGTTAAATAGGGTTGTTTCATACATATAATAAAATATCAGTATATCAGTGATACTGATGTTATTACTTCATAATGAAACAACTAAAGAAGAAGAAGTGGAAGAAGAAATAATGATGAAAGAATCGGTAACAGACATTACCTCTTCTTTGAAGTGCTTCTTTGAGACCTCCTTTTAGGAATCTAAAATTAGTCTTTGAAGAAGACAAGGACCTCTAAGATTTCTCAAGGGAAGTGGAGAGGATAATGTGTCATGTTTTGGCTGAGATTGAAGGCTCAATGTGGTGTGAGGAAGAGAGGTAGGAGGTTCCCTTTTATAAGGGAGGAGAGGGGCACCTTTGGAAAAATTAAAACTATTAATTTATTATAAAGTCATATTCGGTTTTAAATAGCTCCAAATTGATATATTTCTAAGATAAGGTGGGGATGGGTCGAAATAATATCATCCAATAGAATTTAGACATGTTTAGATCATTATATTAACCATATCTTTTAGTTTTAACTCTTAGTTAATTAGATTGACATTTACCATGTCACTTTGTATTTTTATATTATATAGTTAATAAACTTACCATATACATACAATGGACCCCCAAGTGGCCCATTAATGATACACCTATCATGATATAAGTATCTTGGCCGTCTCTTAGATTTTTAGGAATAAAATAATAATTAATAATATAATATTTGTTTTAAAAACTATTTTATGTCAATTTTGACACTATTTAGTAATTGATTTTTGTGAAACTCATAATAGAATGATTTGTTCGAAAAAAGTTAATAAAATCAATATTAACATATCATATTAACCTATAAAATTAGTGTAATTTATTAAAAGACTAAAATTATATTTATTTGGGCATTTATAACATCAGTTATGTCAATATTTCATTAATATGATAATTACTGCATCATCATTGTGTCATAAATAAATTAAATTATTTTAAGTCTAAAAATTACAAATAAAATTCAATTATGTGGGAAATATTTTTATATCTCTAATGAATATTTATATTCGAATTTATATTATGTATAACCCTATATTGAAAATGTTTTACTTATTAAACTTTGATTTTAACTATTTTAACCCTTCATTAAATAAATTAATATTAAATGTCCTAATCTAATCTAAGTGGGCCTAAATGGTCATATTTTATTCCTAGGCTTGTTTTTGGTCGAATTAAACTTATCCAATAGAATTAGGACATGTGTTAGGGTAATAATAATATCATTTTTACCATTAATTACCCTATTTATTTTTAACTGTGGTAAAAAATAGGTAAAAAGTTACGATTCACCAAAAAAAAATTCCGTCTCATTGAACCAAATTTTACATACTGACATCAACCGTGTCTCTTGGATTTTTGAAATTCCACTCACAGAAGCAGTAAAATTATGTTTTATGAAAGATTCATTTTTTTAACAGCCACTTAGTAGTTTCACAATTCATAAAAAAATGAAAGTTTTCAGAAAAATACCAAAATTTCAACCTAGGCTAAATTCGATATTACGAATCCAAAAATGAAGTCAATTTTGAAAAATAAAATTTACAAAATTTGATTAAGTGGTTATTACTATTCATAACGGCTAGTTTTAATAATATTTTAATAGCATATCGTTTTTTACTGAAACTCAATATTGCGTAGGACGCAAGCTATCGAGGAAGGTCGCGATTGTGTGTAATGCAAGCCAAGAAAGTGTTATGTGTAGTGAAAGATTATTTTGATGATTTATAAAAAAACAAAACATTTCTCATAAAAGTCTCGGCTGTTACATTCTACCACCCTTAAAATAAATTTCGCCCTCGAAATTCGTCACTTTGTAACAAATAGATGAGGATACATCTCCCTCATCATATCCTCAAGCTCCCATGTAGCTTCTTATAATTGGTGGTTCCTCCCTAAAACTTTCACCCATCGAGTGGTCATGTTTCGTAGGAATTTTTCACTACGATCCAAAATCTCTATCGGCTGCTCTTCATAAGAAAGATCTTGCTCCAGCGATAAAACTTCTGAGCTGAGTACATGTAAAGTATCTGGTATGTACATTCTCTGGAGAGATACATGGAACAGATCTTGAACTTGAGAGATATTCGGTGGAAGCTCCAATCGGAAGGCTACCTTCCCAACATGATCCAGTATTTCGAAAGCACTGATATATATAGAGCTCAATTTTCCCTTCATTCCAAATCTCAGGACCCTCTTCAAGGGAGATATTCATAAGGACACTTTATCACCCACTTCAAACTCTAGGTCTTTTCTTCAGTTGTCGGCATAATTTTTTTGTTAACTCTGAGCTGCTCTTATGTGTTGTTGGATAGATCAGACCTTTTCTGCCATTTCATCAATGAGATCAGGTCCTTATAGCTACCTTTCCTCAACTTCATCCCAGCAAGTTGGAGTCCTGCATTTATTTCCATAGAGAGATTCATAAGGATCCATCTGAATACTGGAGTGAAAGCTATTATTATAAGAAAATTCCACCATAGGTAGGTGTTGATCCCAACCACCATTGAAATCCATAGAGCAAGCTCTCAACATATCTTCTAGAGTTTGAATTGTTCTCTCAGATTGATCGTCTGCCTGAGGATGATAAGTAGTGCTGAAACTCAACTCCGTATACCGAGTATGCTGATGACTTCGCCAGAACATTGAGGTAAATCTCAGATCCCGATCAGATATAATAGAAAGTGGTACTCCATGAAATCTTACCACATCCTTCACATATATCCTGGCAATCTGATCCAGAGAGAAATCCTCTCTAATAGCGATGAAGTATACAGACTTTATAAGACGATCAACTATGACCCAGATAGAATTATTGCCTTTGTATGTTTTAGGAAGTCATGTGACAAAGTCCATAGTGATGTTTTCCCATTTCCATTCGGGTATGGGTAATGGTAGTAACATCCACATAGACTTCTGCCTCTCAGCTTTAACTTGCTGACAAACCAAGCATCAAGAGACATAATCAGCAATATCTCTTTTCATGACATCCCGCCAGAAGTACTCTTTCAGGTCCATATAAATCTTCGTGCTTCCATGATGAATAGAGAATGAAGAACTATGAGCCTCAACCAGCAGCTCCTTATTTAATTCGGGGATGGGAGGAACACAAACCCGATTCCTGAACTTCATTATCCCATCACAGTCAAGGTTGAATTCAGGAACATTTCTCACCTTATTTTATAACTCCACATCTTCTTTCTGTGCCTCTTTAATCTTCACATGTATAGGTGGTTGAACATTCATTTGAGAAAGATAAGATTTATCCCCTTTTATTATAATTCCAAGATCCATCCTTTGGAAATCCATAAATATTAGATCTTTTGTGATACTCATCATGGATAAACAGGCATGGTCTTGTCGACTTAATGCATCTGCCATCTTGTTTTCTTTTCCAGGGTGGTAATGAATTGAGAAATCATAATCCTTAATCAACTCCAACCATCTTCTTTGGCGCATATTCATCTCTTTTTGTGTGAAAATATAATTTAAACTTTTATGATCAATATATATGTCACACCTTTCTCCATAAAGATAATGCCTCCAAATATTTTATGCAAAGAATACCGCAGCTTACTCCAAATCATGAGTTGGGTAATTTTTCTCATGTATTTTCAACTGTCGTGAGGCATAAGCTATCACCATATCATTTTGCATAAGAACACACCCCAATCCCTACTGGGATGCATAACTGTAGATCACAAACCTTTCTCCACTACAAGGAAGTGTGAGCAGAAGTGCACTGGATAACCTTCTTTTGAACTCCTTGAAATTCTCTCCACATTCCTCCGTCCAAACAAACTTAACTCCTTTCCGAGTCAACATGGTTAGTGGATTAGATAATCATGAAAATGCATTCACAAAAAGTCGATAATATCCAGCCAAACCAAGAAAACATCGGATCTCAGTCAATGTTGTTGGTCTTGACCATCTTTTGATAACCTCTATTTCTGATGGATCCACAGATATCCCCTCTTTTGAGATTATGTGACCCAAAAATGAAACTTTTTGAAGCCAAAATTCACACATGGTAAATTTGGCCTAAAGATTCTCCTTTATCAGGGTCTTCAATATAATTTGCAAGTGACCATTATGTTCTTCCTTGATCATTGAATATACAAGAATATCTTCTATAAAGACTACCACAAATTGATCAAGATAGTCTCTAAAGACTCTATTCATCAGATCCATGAAGATAGCAGGGGCATTAGTAAGACCAAAGGGCATCACAATAAATTCATAGTGTCCATACTTCATATAGAATGTCGTCTTTGGTATATCCTCCTTTTTGACCCTTAATTGATGATACCCTGAACGGAGATCAATCTTGGAAAAGTATTTTGCTCCGCATAGTTGGTCAAATAAGTCATCAATGCATGGGAGAGGATATTTGTTCTTGATAGTGATCTTGTTAAGTTCTCGATAATCAATGCAGAGTATCATTGATCCATCTTTCTTGTTAAAAAAAAGAATAGGTTCTCCCCAAGGTGACACACTAGGGCGTATGAACCCCTTATCAAGATTCTCTTGGAGTTTCTTCTTCAATTCTTGCAACTCAATTGGGGCCATTCTATAAGGTGTCTTTGAGATAGGTAAAGCACCCGATATGAGTTCTATTGAAAACTCAACTTCACGATTTGGTGGAAGACCCGGCAATTCCTCCGGAAAAACATCATCAAACTCTCATACAATGGGAATATTATTAATTGTGAGTTTCTCACCAACCATTTGAGATAAATAACCATCATTTAGTGGATACAAGACCCATAATATGGATAAATTTCCACTGGAAGGTTATGTTCATCCTTTCATCGATAGACGATCATAGATTGATCTGGAATATGAAATGTGACTTCCCTTCATTGGAAATTGATATGAGCTCCATATAAAGAAAGCCAATCCATGCCAAGAATCAAATCAAATTCCACTATAGAAGGATCACAAGATTTGCAGGATGCACTTTCCCACAAACTTCAATCGGAGAAGAATTAGAAACTTTTGATGCGACTGTTGTGCCATTAGGGGATGTCACAACTAACTCAACATCTAATTGTTGAGGTAATACGGTGATATCCATAGAAAATTATTTAGAAATAAAGGAGTGGGTGTATCCAGAATCAAATAAAACATTTTCTACTTTAGAGTGGATGGTAAGTGTACCTTTCACCACATCGTTATCATACTCCACATCGCTGATAGAAATTCCATGTGACTTTCCTTTGTCTTTGACCTTTAAGAGTGTGTTGACGTCGACCATCATCATCAACCCTCGGATTTGGGCATTGATTGGCATAATGCCTCATATCCCTGCACATGAAACATTGTAGTGGAGTAGGTTCATTCTGTGTATCCTTTCCTTTGTTTGCATCATTAGACATCATCTTCCCATCATTGCGGCATTCAAATGCCCGATGACGTTCCTTTCCACATTTGAAACATTTACTTGTCCCTTTAAGACAACTTCCTCCATGTTTATTTCCACACGTTGAGCATAAGGGAATGCTCATCTTCTTTTCAGTGTGGTCTTTAGATTTTCCTTTGAATTCCATTTTCCCCTTCTAATCAAACCCATATGACTGATGGGTTACTCCAATCTCCATCTCGACTTTAAGAGCACATCGAATGATTTCCTCGTAGCTATTGATGTCCCTTATGGCTAACACCCTTCAAAGACTTGGTTTTAATCCACTAAAGAATCGATCAATCTTACTCTCAGGTTGGATAATAATTCCAGAAGCGTACCTTGCAAGTCTTGTAAAATTTGATTCATAGGTACCAAAAGGTTCATCATCCTTTTGCTTCAGTTCAAGAAACTCTTTCTCCATCTTTGTTCGGAGAATACGAGAGAAGTACTTATTGAAAAATACTTTCTTGAACTCGTCGCATTCCATTGACTCAATTTCATCCCTTTTCCTCGTATTCTTAATAATATTCCACCATTTATTAGCATCACCTTCCAAACGATAAACTACAAAGATGACTTTATCATGTTCAAAACATTGAAGAACTGAAAATATCTTTTCAGTATTACAAATCCATTGTTCAGCAACTCATGGAACAGTAGTCCCACTGAATGAAGGCGTACGTTGCCTCATGAAGGATTCAACAAAATGTTGCTCCTTATTTTTCTCGTTTGGAAGTCTTGCATGATTCATAACTTGAGAATGTTGTGTGAGCATGGCTACAAGTTTTTTCATTCTAGCTCCCATAACGTTTGGTTTCTCAGGGGGACAATCATTGCATTGTCCGTCGCATTCCGCATTAACACGGTTCCTTCAGGTTCCAGCCATTGACTAAAACCAAGAAGAATAGTGTGAGAAAAAATAATTATAATAGGAAATGAATAAAATTTCACACTTAGGGTCTTATCATAGGTTGTTCATGGCCATTTCTAAAACACTAAGATTGTGTTATATGCTTTGACTTATCCTTAGGGTTCTTACTAAGGCTTTCACATCCTAGTTTCTAAAGGTTGACTATACCTTTCCTCTGATACCAACTATAACGACCCAAAATTTACATACACTGTTATTACATCAGAATTGAAGCACACTTATTAAAACATATAACAACACCAAGAATGGACCGTATAGGTATAGTGTCTTTAGAAACTGAGAAACATAAACAACTGGTTCATAAAGCATCTACTTTGCCTCCAATTTATTTCATCATATCTAGAGTCCCTTTTTGGCATATCCTACTTAATAACCTTCTTCATGACTTGGGGAAATAAAACATACAAAAGGGTGAGCTCAAATGCTCAATAAGGGTAAAAACAAGAAATATAAATCACATTATATACATAAGAACATAACTTTTGGAAATCATAACCTACAAAAGAAATCATAATTTCATAACATGGGATAAATCATAGAAGTGAAATGTAATCCCAATAATCATAACTTAAAACATGAAACTTTGTGGCATACACACATAATCATTTAGAATCATTTCTTATTAGTCAAGACTCATTTCCAAGACTATCTTTGTGGACAATGTCCATTTCTGAACCGAGTTCACTCCTCGTTTAAGTCCTGTTTCACTAAACTGGTTTAACCTGCCGTTCCAGCAATGTCTATCTCATGAGATATAAAATCTTTACCCAATGCATTGGAGGTAGATATAGGTCCCACCCATCTCATAATGAAATAATTCTTACTTCGGCCACAAAATAAACATACATCATTCATAATAACCCAACAAATAAAATGGGTTTCATAAACATCATTCCATCATCACATAATCCATATAAAAGAAATGGATATCATTTCATAATACGAAAAGTGAAACCATATAAATCATAGAGACATTATTCTTGATACTACACATATGAAATAATGTCATCTTAGATGGAAAATGATTTTGATTAAGCACTTTAAATGAATTCTTGAGGAAAATTTCCTTTCTTCTTCAAAATCATTCACTTTTCACAAAATGTCATGCAATTTTAAAAGAAAAGGATTTTGTTGAAAATATTCAGGAGATCATTTGGAGGAAGGTCATGAGAATATGCCTTTATAAAACCATAAAAATCCTTTCATTCCATATAATATAAAAAAAACATTCTTCTCGTACTTTTTCTGGAAAAGTCAGAAAGTACCTCGTAAAAGAAAGATTCCTTCCATACGATGTGGAAAAAGTAGAAAAGAGTAAAAATGACTTTAAAATTACATGGAAGAAAAGTAAAAATTTTATGAAAACATTTTTAGAACATATGGACATTGATAATAACCATAACCCAAGTAAATACTTACGAAGAAACAATCTCGGAAAGAATGAGATTGGAATAATAATCCCCTACCTTAGGTCCGATTTGATTCATATGTGTCTGAACCTCCTATATAATGATTTAAATAATGTTATTGACTTATTCCAGAATCATACTTATTGTTATGATATCATATATGGTCATATGTTTAGCTTCATATTAGTAATACATTATTATTACTTGTTATTCGGGTGATTATTACTTTTAGTTCTTATGCATGTTTTTCCAAATAAATTCTTATTCTTCTCTTTAGGTTATAAATACCTAATTTCCAGAATGGAATTAGTGTAATATATATCATATTGATTCATTCAATTCATTTATATAATTATTATTAAATGAAGATCATGTAGAACGGGGCACATCACATCGTGGAGACGGTATTCCGTACGTACGCACGCGCGATGATATCGTTCTCATGATCGTGGAATTGTATTAGAATGTATGTATACTATTTAATAATCAATATCTCTACACAATAATCATATATAGTCATTATTTACACCATTATACCCTTCCATGTAAGGTGGTGGTGGAAAATAGATTACACCACGGCATGGAGACGGTATTCCGTACGTACGCACGCGCAGTGATTTCGTTTTCTGTAGGATGGATAGATGGTTTAATAGGGTTGTTTCATACATATAATAACATACCAGTATATGAGTGATACTGATGTCATTACTTCATAATGAAACAACTAAAGAAGAAGAATAAGTGGAAGAAGAAATAAAGATGAATGAATCTGTAACAGACATTACATCTTCGTTGAAGTGCTTCTTTGAGACCTCCTTTTAGGGCACTAAAATTGGTCTTTTAAGAAGACCAGGACCTCTAGGATTTCTCTAGGGAAGTGGAGAGGAAAATGTGGCAGGGTTTGGCCGAGCATGAAGGCTCAAAGTGGTGTGAGGAAGAGAGGGAGGAGGTTCTCTTTTATAAGGGAGGACATGGGCACCTTTGGAAAAACTAAAAATATTAATTTATTATAAAGTCATATTACGTTTTAAATAGCTCCAAATTGATATATTTATAAGCTAAGCTGTGTATGGCACGAAATCCTCTCATAAAATATAATTAAGACATGTTTAGGTCATTATATTTACCTTATATTTTAGTTTTAACTCTTAGTTAATTAGATTGACATTTACCATGTCACTTTGTATTTTTATATTATATAGTTAATAAACTTACCATATACATCCAATAGACCCCCAAGTGGCCCATTAATGATAAAACTATCATGATATAAGTATCCTGGCCGAAACATAGATTTTTTGGAATAAAATAACAATTAATAATATAATATTTGTTTTAAAAACGATTTTATGTCAATTTTGACGCTATTTAGTAATTGATTTTTGTGAAACTCATAACATATTGATTAGTTAGAAAAAATTAAATAAAATAAATATTAACATATCATATTAACCTAGAAAATTATTGGAATTCATAAAAAGTCTAAAATTATATTTATATGGGCATTTATAACATCAATTATGTCAATATTTCATTAATAAAATAATTACTGCATCATCATTGTGTCATAAATAAATTAATTTATTTAAAGTCTGAAAATTACAATTAAAATACCATTATGTAGGAAATATTTTTATATTTCTAATGAATATTTATAGTCGAATTTATCTTATGTAAAACACTATATTAAAAATGTTTTACTTATTAAACATTGATTTTAACTATTTTAACCCTTCTTTAAATAAATTAATATTAAATGTCCTAATCTAATCCATGCGGGCCTATATGGTCATATTTTATTCCTAGGGTTGTTTTTGGTTGAATTACACTTATCCAATAGAACTAGGACATGTGTTAGGGTAATAATAATATCATTTTTACCCTTAATTACCCTATTTACTTTTAACTGTGGTAAAAAAGGTAAAAAGTTACTATTCACCAAGAATTATTTTCATCTCATTGAACCACATTTTACTTAATGACATCAATTGTGTCTCTCTGATTTTTGAAATTCCACTCACAAGAGTGGTAAAATTATGTTTTATGAAAAATTCAGTTTTTTTAACAGTAACTTAGTAGTTTCACTATTCATCAAAAATTGAATGTTTTCAGAAAAATACCAAAATTTCACCCTAGGATAAATACCATATTCCGAATCCAAAAATGAAGTCAATTTTGAAAAATAAAATTTACAAAATTTCAAAAAGTGGTTATTACTATTCATAACGGCTAGTTTTAATAATATTTTAATAGCATATCGTTGTTTAGTGAAACTCAGTATTGCGTAGGACACAAGCTATCGAGGAAGGTCGATATTGCGTGTAAAGAAAGCCAAGAAAGTGTAATGTGTAGTGAATGATTCCTTTGATGATTTATATAAAAAAACATTTCTCATAAAAGTCTCGGATGTTACAGATTCTCAGCTGGAAAAAAATTCTTTTCCTTCAGTGGGAGGGTGTCTCTAATCAACTGTGTTATGGTATCAATTCCAATGCACATCATATACATCATTAATCCTCTTAAAGGGACCGTTCTTATGATAGAAAAAATGTTGAACAAGTTCCTCTGGGATGAAAATGATTCAGGTCGGTGCAGGTGGGCTGCTTGGAATCATCTGGCGAAACCAGTTGAGGAAGGTGGTGTGGGCCTCAGGGATTTAACAATCACCATGCAAACCATGCAGGGGCGGCTGGATTGGGACTTTCTTTGTATAGATTTTATTTGGGAGAAGATGTTGAGTGCCAAATACGGGCCACACTGGGAGGAGTGGGACGATCATAAACTTTCTAGGTTGGCCAAAACCATACGTTCTCCTTTGGATACCATTTATGGTGATACTTGTTGGGATATTTGAAGAGGAGACATTAATCTTCAAAACATCAACTGGTTAGGAGAGAAACACTTTTTCCCATATTTTCTAGCGCTGCATATGTCTATCAAAGTGGCAAGGAAATTCCCTAGCCTTATTGAGTTCATTCTGAACAAAGAACAGATGAAAACGCTTTCTGGAATTGTTTTTTCAGAAGAGGAAGATACACATTGTTTCATGAGATCGAGGAATGGGAACTTTAGAGGTCCGGATTAACGGGGTATCCTCATTCCTGAAGGTGTGTACATTGAATGGGTCTTTTGTCTGTGGTTCAAAGAGGTAACCAAAAAAATGAATTTCCTAGCCCGGAGAGTGCGAAACTAGGCAATCTCAACAGAAGATAATGTTTAGAAAACAGGGATCTCTGGCCTCACAGTGCTTCTATTGTTCGCAACCAAAAGCAGTGCCATCCTTGGAATGAGTGAGTGGGTGTTCCCCCTCTTGTCACAATAAACTTATGGGGACAATAAGACCCTGTATGAGATTCCATGTAGAACTTTGTTGTTTGTTTGTTCTTGATCTCGAGAATCCATGAGATGGCTATCAAGGTACAAGCCATCATTGTCACAAGTATTCTTTGAACACTGTGGGAATTGAAGAATAAATCACGGTTTAACAATAAACCCACAATCCTCATTCTGCATATGAGATTGACGGTACTGATTCATGAGATTTTCTCACATGTTAAAAACGGAACCTGATCCTCGATTATGTGTAGACCTATCAACAGACCACCTAAGGTCATCATAAGTCAAGGTTTCTGGATTAGATGGATACCAAAAAGGAGTGGCCACAAACTCAATGTGGATGGCCCTTGTTTGAATGACCAGATGCTTGGGGGGATTTACTTTGTGATACTTTCAACGCGGTGTTTTTTGATTTCATTTGTCGGTATGGTACAAGGAACTCTTTAGGAGAAGAAGTAAGATATTTACTTTTCGGGATTATGCTTTGTAAGAGTTGTGCTCTGGCTGTCTCAGAGGTTGAATCGAACCTCGAAATGTTTGTTCGGGTGATTCATGGAAATGTGACTCTTCCTTGGAAGCTGATGTATATGATTCATAGATTCTCTGTGGAGATCAGTCAGGGTTTTTCGGTGTGACATGTCAAACGAGAGGCAAACCAGGCTCCAGATACCCTCTCTTGAGGGTGTAACTCTCAATATCCCATGATTGGTTATTCCAGTCTTGGCTCCCTACCCGTGGAGTACAAGAACGTTGTTCAAGGGGATTCCCATGGAATATACCATTTTATACTTCCATAGTTTTTATGGTTTGATGTGGGTGGATCCCATATTTTTAATAAAAAAAATCAATTATCTATCGATCTTTAAATCAACTATAATATATATATAGGATCAGAATTGGAAATATTAATATGGGGATCCTAGAGTTGTTGATTCCCATTGTTAAACTAGAGATAGTGCATTGTAATTTTCTATGAAGCATGAAATATAGTTTAGTATAAGGCCCAAAAATATATACTCATATGTTTATCAATTTATTTATCCAATTTACCCAATAAAATTTAATTATTCTAAAAAAACCCCTACAAGTGATTTGTTGCTTCATTTGTGGAAATCTCTACCAGGTTATTATAGTCTAGTTTCTTCAATTTGTAGAATAAATGGTTGTGTATGATACTTATATTTGAAGTTGCAGCTCTTGTATAATAAAATTACCCACATGAAGTAGTGATATATTTTTATGGTTATTTTACATATAATACAAAAACATTAATGATTCTATAAATCCCCTATGGGGTATTTTCAGCATCCGAAATGGATATCTCCACCTAAGTATTATATTTTAGTTAATTCCCTTTAAAGAACCACATATAGTGGATGGAATATTTCTTGGATGTTTTAAATCATGTATAGTTGAAAACCCCACATGATGTTAAAACTTTTTTTGAGGTTTTGTCCCTATAATCAAACAACATGAAATTAGTTATAAAATCCCCTTTATGGAATTTTTAATATCAGAATGGAAAATATTCACTTAAGGATTCTAGTGTAAGCACTATCCTTTGAATAAATAATGATATTGTACGGTAATTTTCTATGAATTTTGAAAAATGATATAGTATATGGCCCAAAATGATGTAAAAAAATTTTTTGTTAAGGTTTTTATCCTTATAACCCTATAGAATGTAATGACGCTGCAATTTCCCTGCAAGGGATTTGTAGTTTCAGAAGTTGAAATCTCCACCTGGGGACTCTACTCAAGTTTCTTCCCATTGAAGACACCTTGATAGTGCTTGGTAAATTTCTTTTAAGTTGCAACTCTGGTATAGTAAAACACCACACATGATATATAAATTTCTTTTATAATGTTTTTGTCCTTTTTAGAGAACCAAATTTAATGATATTGGATATCCTCTAATGAGGATTTTCAGGATTGGAGTAGGAAATTTCCACCCAGGGATTCAATTGTAAATTCTTCCCTTTAAAGAACCAATGATATTTAATGATATTAATCTATGTAGTTTGAACATTTTTATATCAAAAATCAATTATATGATCTACAAATTTGGTATTTCTTACATGAACAAGTACACGTGGAAACAACTTCCAGTCGAGGGATGTTATATTATCATTCCAACATTAATGATATTGACTGATTATTAATGGAAATTCACCACATCCTCACCAAAAACCATAAAATTCCATTGAAGGAAATAACTATTTTGAATTTTTTTACTTTTATTTTGAAGCAAAATGTCTTCTATTCAAACACAAAATTGTCTAATTGTGTTTTCATTTACATCGTGTGATTTTATAATGTATAAAAAAGGAATCTCAAAATTGGATAAAAGAGGAAGAATATATTGAATGGGATACTCAAAGAATAAATGGATTTAGTGATATACCAATTTCAATTAGTGAATTATAAACTTACAAACTAAAAAAAACATAGATCATGCTGAGAATATTTAGTAGATGTGGAATTATGCTATATCATAATTAAATTAAGACTATTATTACACAAGAATTATAAGGTAAGGATACTTTATATTATAATGACATTGTATTATTTTTATTCTTTTATGCATGTGTAGTCATATTTTCCTCTTGTTATGTTAAATATATCGGATGGGGTTTTATCAAATTGTACATAATTAGCATCACATGAAATGGTTATCATTATAATGATCTATTAATAGATATTTCATATCATCTATACATCCCTCCAAACAATCATTTTAATGTATATGGATTAGTGGTATCATTGTTGGTATGATTCAATCTTATTTTACTTTTCATAAAATTTTGAAATTGTTTATTCATGTATATATTATAATAAAATAAAATATTTAGTAATTGTTTAGTGTGGTCATTGAAATCATACAACCAAAGGGCAGTGGCTGCAATGTGGAACAACATTTTGTTTATCACCATGTTAAACATGTAGTAAATACATGTAATTAACATGTCTACCCTGATAGATAATGTTTCACCAATAATTTAATAAATGATAGAATTGGTTTCTAAAGAATTAAATATAGAGGAAGAGAAACATTTCCAAATAGAAAGGTTGAGTAAGGTTGTACAGAAACATCAGATTAAAATATAGAACAACAAGAATATTTTTCTGATTGATATTTTGGTAAATGAAAAATAAATTCCAACTAAAAGATATTCCATACATGATATAAAAATGGGTTGATCTGAAAGAAAAAAATTGGATTACTTCCCCAATTAGATTAGAATCTAAATAAGATAGTGAATCTATAAAAACATCATCTACTTCTCCAAATCAAGCACTGGTGATCACATCTGTTAGTTCAAATAGAAAACTTACACATTCAATGATTAAGATTATAAATTATAGGTCATAAAAAATGGACATAGAATAAGTCTACATCATGGGAATAATATAGACAAAACATCCAACCATACCAAAACCAACAATTGTGGTTCAATGTTCATCTATTGTCATTACCATTCTTCAATGGTTAAGGGAATAACCAAAATTTACAGATGATCCAGACTATACTTTTAAAAAATAATGAAAAATGATACTAATATGTATGTTATGATTACATTAGTTTCATTAAGTACCAGAAAAGAATATTTATTACAACTTTAATTACAATTATTCTAATCATTCTGATATGTACACATTATAAGTGTGAGATTCAAGAGATATAAATAAAAAATAATCGTTGAAGGGAATTTTAGAACTATGTATAAGTTGATTGTTTCTGGATATATGAGTCTTAAATGATATATTTTATATAATAATTTTAATCAGTTTTCTTGAATGTATTTTCAAAAAAGATAATCGATAACTATTATGAGATCAGAATTGAAAAGCGTAATAAAGAGAGTGTTATAAATATTTTACACAGAATTAAATTATAATTACAAGTTATTTTATCGTAAGTGTAATTTTTTTGTTCATTAAATGTAGAATATTATGAAAATCATTTATAAATATTTCCCATTTCTCATTATTGATTATAATCATGGGTTGGAAGGAATCATTGACAATAATACTAAACGACAATGTATTTATGGAAGTTGTGAAATCTACATGATACTTATTCCTTCCTACCAATAAAAAAACATGCGATAGACATTACTTATTTTGGGTATAGAAGATTTTTTTTGGAATACACAAATTCAATGAAACTAAATTCAGGACTGAGAGAGAGAGAGATAGGTATATAGATGATTATATTGTAGTGGAAAGAATTCTAGTTTGTCAGATTCTTTTTGGTAGAGAGCTATATAATTTATATTCGGTTCTAATTAAAATTCCTAATTCATTTTTGAATAAATAATTCACTAAGAAATTGTTTGGACATTAAGAATATAATGTCAAGAACTATAAAGTATTAATTAATCTCTGTGTTGAAGAAAATCCATAGTAGTCTCTCACATGTTTAAAATATGGAATTATTTATTATTATTTTGTTGACCTAATAGAATCTTCACTAGGAATATGAAATTCATTAACTCATACAAACATAGATGTTACAAGGGTCTCAATATTGAAAAAATTTATTACTCATCCAATATTGAGTTAGAATGAGACAAACTTCAATGCAAGGAGAAGTTTGGATATGTTAACTGATAGGTTGGTAGAAAGATAGTACCAGGGTTGGGTTTTATAATAAAATAATTAACATGTGTGTCACTAATATTTTTTTAATAGGAACCCCATTTACACATTATGTGTTTCATTTTGATAACACTGCATTGATTCAATATATTAATATAGAGAAAAATTTGTTACAAATGAAATATGATACAAAATTAATTATCTTATTAAACATGCACTCATAATTTCCTTTTTAAAATAAAAAGCCTTTAATCCAAAAAATACACTTGTCTGAACAAAGGTGCTAAACATTTTTAGATAAGAGACACACCATTTTTATCATAGTCATAGAGTTAATGGAATTTGGTCTAGTGATATATGAAAAAATTCAATAGTCTGTGTCCCCTATTTTGTAATTGGAAATAAAAATTGAAACATACAATGTCACCAATATCTTACACATCATCTCTGTTTTGCTTATATTTCATAAGATTCATTCTCTACAAACAAGTTTTCAAATGATATCATACACCTCATGTTAGATTCCTTTTATGTATACTATCTTTCCCAACTATAGATCCATTAAAATGCAAATTGTCTGCTAGAATTGATCTATTGATGTTATATATGTGCCTAGAAAAGGTTTTGAGGTTTTCAAGAATGACTTCATAGTAACCATTTGTTTCACATGCCACCCATACCAATATCACTACTATTCTATGTAGTCCTTTTCAAAATTTTTATTTAAGTAAATTATTATCATCCAAATTATCAATTGGATCACCTTTACCAATTTCAAATTATCATTCACTTTTTTTCCACCACTTCAAAATGTAATTTTCTAGAATTTATATCACATCAAGCCTCTCAAAAAAATTAATAAATAGAAACATAAGATTCCAAATAATTAAAATTTTCATCAACAACACTTAAACATTCCAGCATGCTTGATATATACAATATAAAACTATATTCCATGCACTTTCATGAAAAAATATGAGTATGGGGTTTTAATTTCATGAGATAATTTCTGAACACTTTCCCCTAATAGTTGATATTCATTTTGAAATAGTTCAAAAAAAATTGGTGTGTGTCTATATATATCTTTTCTCACCAATGGATGGAATGGGAACACAATTATTGGAAGTGTTTCTATACTTTGGATGTCAATGTTTATTTATTGGATTTTATAAATTGTATAATCATTATCAAATTGATTGAAAAAATCACCGACTCTTAGTATATGATGAACATAATCATTTAGGTCACAATTAAAAGATTCACTTAATTTTATGATATGTATCATGAATGTTAATGTATTCTTCATAATGAAATGTGCCCATTTTCCCTCAATTTATATATATCATGCATCCCATATGATTTACCTTAAAAAATTTTAATTTTAATATTCGTCCACTATGCCTCAAAATCAACCCCATTATTGTATTCAAATATGCATTTCGTCAAGTAATAAAGGAAACTTGAACCATCTTATATAAATCTACCAAGGTTTTTTCTACCATTTTTAATTAGATACCATGTTCATAGGACATGATTAGTATTTATAAGTATCTAGATTATTGATTTTGTAAGATTTTCATCTGGATCAAATAATAGAGTAAAAAATATCTTTATATTGTGAACCTCAACAAATTTATAAATAACCATGAAAACAAAATGTGTGTTTCATCATACAACATTATAATACCAAAAAATTATATTTTCCATGAAATGATTCAATCCAAAAGGACATCTAGAGGTTTGAATTCACTATTTATACTGAATTTATATCAAACATAGCTATATCTCTAAATTGTTTCAAATCATTCCTTATTTTCGAGTCCATCAAAAATGATTTGTAATATCTTCATTTATGTCGAATTGAATGGCATAGAAAAATTGAAGATTTTCTAGAAATTATTATTCCAAATACTCTTGTGTGACTTCACAATCCCCCAAAATCCAATACCTTTTATTTTTTTATCAATGAATATTAATTTGGTCAACTCAGTTATAGCCTAAAACATCTTGACTAACATAAACAATTTCCACCATAGAGAAGGAATCAACCGACCTAATTCTTGCCATAGAATTCACATCCATCCCCACAAACTGAACTTCATTTTACATTATTTGGGATCTTATAAAATGATAATACTCTATAGAATGAAATGGATAATGGTTATCATCTATAAAAAATTACATGAATATTACCGAGATTACAATAAACTAACAGACATACATGCATGACTATCAGTCCTTGTATCTTCTGAAATATTTTTTACTAATACATTATACTTATCATTATTTTTTTCCCTTACTTGATACAAGTGTAAATAACTAATTTAAGTATTTTTTTCCATTTTTACTCTAATTTATATATCATAGATGCACACTAAAACCAATTATTCCAGCATAACCTATGTAAAATGCATGGAAATTTTAAAGATCATTGAAAGTCATTCCAACATTAGGTTCCCTATTACAGACACAGAAAACAATACCTTGCACATCATTACAACATTGATCCAATGTAGACACTTGGAGATCATAATTAATGATACAATAAAAAAATTCACAATAGATCCATTTGAAACATATGAAATATAATTAATGAAATAGAAAGAAAAAACACTTCCATTATTTGTCTCCTTTAATTAATCATTGAACAATATCATGGTAGAATCCAAAAAAATATATATTATTTTCACCTCATTGACATATGATCCAACAAAATCCAATCTCCCATTGTATTTACTGTGATTCATCGCTTAAAATCCTCCATCACCTCCATCAGGTATTGTGCCAACTTCCACCGTTTTAGCCTCACAAGTCCTTCTAGAATGGAAAAAATTGCGACAAATCTTACCAAGGAATATTCAATGTTATTGTATTTTTATCTCTAAAATTATTAATCTAAAATATTTATAATGTTATTAAAAAAACCAATTCCATTGATTTAGAGGATGAACTTCCACATTGTAAGGAGGGACATGTCACAATCATAGGGTATAAACTAACCCACATGTTCGTGTGGGAAATTGAGATGATGTTGATCCTTGTTCTCTTTTAATCATCTCCATTTTTTAATTGCACATGTTGGTAAATTTATATCATATGATTGTGACATGTGTCTTGGTTTCAGAACCTATGATTTATTTAATGACAATATCATCATATTTTTTTTGTTCAGTTTATACCCTTATGAAATCAGAGTACATAATCCTAAGAAATCAGGATCAAATCTCTCCCTAGATTTTGTCTAACCTATAATATATTTGGATTTGGGATCATTAAGCTGTAGTTTCTATCATTTGATCATCATTTCTTCAAAACAGAGGATACATTTTGGGTTTCAGTCAACTTTTGGAGTGATGATGCAACAAAATTTATTTTGATTATACAGGGACTACCATTCGTCATTTCTACAAAACAAATAACGTTGGGGTTTTATATTTCTTTGATCAATGAATACATACTATTCAGAATCCAATGATTATTTTTTCTTGTATTTACCATATAAGCTATTACTTATGATCGTTTTTTGATATTTTCTTCAGGTAAATTCCACAGTTATTATAAATAGAGTATATGTTTTCTAGAAATAATTGGCCTTCCTTTTTTTGATGGATTTTGTCTTTTGAATATGTAGTTGTAGAGTGTTCTACAAGTGGTGCAATTAAAACATGATTTGAGAGCTATAGATGTTGAAATAAAGTGTTGATAAATATATCTAATACTTTGATAAATCTAGAATGATAAATATCAACCTATGAGAGTTATAAAGTTAGTTGTTTAAAGAGGTTATAACCACTATTTTTTGAAGTGGGTAATATGGGAATGATGAAGTAATTATAGTCCAATTTTAGTAAAAATGTAATATTTGTGGAATTTTATTAAAACAATGAAATATAATGTTATATAGATAATGTTTCAAGTTGGTGGGATGAAGATGAATCTATTGGATGTTTTTTTACTTTCCATTGTTCTAATTATATTTTCTATTGTTGTTTTTTAAAAAAATAATATAATTTATAGAGGTATGAATGTGTAAAGACAAATTCTTTTGATGTAATTTGTCCACTTTTAAACTCTTAAATCTATGTATCCTTTTTTAACTCTATCATTGTTGATATTTGTTAACAACTTTGATGTCTGGAAGGTTATTGATCCAACAAATCCACAATACGATATTTGAAGGATCATTCTCAAAATCATAATAGGGAAATTATACTATTTTTTATTCCCATTATATAATCCTTCCAAATCTAAATATCCCTCAAATCCCCTGTAGGATTTTTTAGGATTAGAATTTGAAATCTAAAGACGGAGATTCAATTGTGGTTGATTAGCATTGTTGAACTATTGATAGTGTATAGAAATTTTATATGAATTTTGAAATACATTATAATATAAAGCACAACATGTTGAAATAATAAAATTTTATGGTTGTTATCCTTATAATACAACTAAATTTAATGATGTTTCAAATATTCAGGATGTGATTTACAGCTTCATATGTGGAAATATCCACATGGGTATTATAGTCTAGTTACATCCAATTGTAGAACTAGTGTAGCTACACATCACATGTCAATGAATTTGTAACATTAGTATTGTAAATGGCCCCACATTATATATAAATTTAGTTTTTATTTTTCTTCCTTATAATCCAACAAAATTTAATAGTGTTGTAAATCCCCTGCATAGAATTTTCAGTATCAGAACTGGATTTCTCCATTGAGGATTCATGTATTGTTGTTTCCCTTTGAATTACCACTAATAGTGCATTGATATTATCTTTTATGTTTTAACTATAGTATCTTTATGGGACCCACATGATTTACAAACATGTTTTTCGAAGTTGTTTTCCCTATAATTCAAAAAGATGCAATTGGTCTATGAATCCCCTAGAAGATATTTGCAGCATCAGAACAGGAAATCTCTACCCATGGATTCTAGTGTAATTGAAATAATGTAACAACACTAAAATTATCATGTATGGGATTTGTAGCTTTAGAAGTGAAAATCTCCACCTGGGTATTCTAGAATAGTTTCTTTTATTTGATGAACTAGTTTCAGTGCATAGTAATTTTTATTGATTTTGCAATTTTGTATTGTAAACGGACTCACATATGATGAAAAATATTCTTTACTAAGGTTTTTTTCCTTATATTCAAAAATATGTAATGATGTTAGAAATAATCTAAAGATATTTTTCAACCTGAGAACTAAATATATCCACCTTGATATTCTAGTTTAGACACTTCCATTTAAGGAACCATTGATAGTGCATGGAATTTTTATTTGAAGTTGAAAATATAGTAGAGTTAAAGGCCCCACATGGTGTTCAAATTCTTTTTAAAGGTAGATGTCTAAATAATTAAACAAAATGAAATTGGTTTGGGAATCCCAAGAAATCGACTCGCAACATCATAACTGGAAATACCATCCCAGGGATTCTTGTTTAAGTGATTTCCTTTGAAGAAACAGGGATAATATAGGGTAATTTTATATGATGTTTGAACATTGGTATAGTGTTAGGACCTATATGATGTAATAATTTGTTTATTATGGTTTTTATCTTTATAATACACAAAAATGTAATGCTGCTTCAATTCCATGATAGGTGATCTCCTACATCAGAAGTGGAAATCTCCACCTGTGGATTCTAGTCTTTCATCATCCCTTAGTAGAACCAGTGATATTGCATAGTACTTATATTAGAGGTGGAAGATATAGTATAGTAAGAGGCCCCACATGATGTAGAAATATCTTTGTATAATTGTTTTCCTTGTAATTAAACAAAATTTAATGATTTTGGAAATACCATTTAGAGGATTTGAAATATCAAAACTAGATATATTAACCTATGAATTTCAGTGTAGCCTCTTAAAATTAAATAACAATGGATCGTGCATATTAATTTTCTTTTTATTTGAATCGTTGTGATAATGAGAGTATTCAAATTACGTACACACTTGTTTTTTGAGGTTTTTTTCCATCGAATCCAACAACATGTAATTAGTCTAAAAATTCCCAATAGGGTACTTAAAATATTGAAATTGGAAATCTCCACTTGGGGATTCTACTATAACGACTTTCCTTTGAAGAAATAGTGATAGTGCAAGTTACATTTCTATTATGGTTGAACTCTAGTATAGTACAAGGACCAAAATTATGTATTAGTTTTCTTATTAAGGTTTCTATCCATATAATATATCAAAATTTAAATACACTACAATTCACCTATAAGTGATTTATAGATTTGGAAGTGTAAATCTTTACATGGGGACTCTACTCTCACTTCTTTCCATTAAAGAATGACTTACAGTGTGTAGTAATTTTCATTGAATTTTCAATTATGGTATACAAAAAAGCCCCAAATGATGTAAAAAAATAATTGTTATGGTTTTTTACTTGTATTACAACAATGTTTAATAATGCTGAAAATACCTAGTAGGGGGTTTTCATGGTTGGAACTGGAAATATATACATGGGGATTCAATTCTACCTTCTTCCGTTTGAGGAACCACTAATATTTCATGATATTTAACTATGTAGTTGGAACATATGTATATCAAAAACTTATTCTATTATGTAAGAATATTTTATTTCTTATATAAATAATTACATTGGAAAAAACATTCCAAGTGATTCACAATATATTATTTTTCAGAAATTACATATATTCAATGCTTATTAAATGATGTCCAACCCTCCTCACCAAAAACCATAATTAAGCAATGAAGGGGACAAAATTTTTGAATTTTTTTAGTTATATTTGGAAGGAAATGGTATCTAATTTATACATCAAGAGTTCTGGAAATTTTTTGATTCACATCTTGTGATTTTTAAATGTCCAAATAAGGATGTTCAGCATTGGAGGTAAAAAGGTAGAATTCTTGAAGTGGATCTTCATTGAATATTTTGAATCAGTGATGGACCAATCCAAATATGTGAATAATATAATTACAATCAAAAAACACATAGATCATGCTGAGAATATTTATTAAATGTGGAAATATTCTAACATATAATTAAATAAGGAATTCTATTACACAAGTAGTACTAGGAATGGATATAGTAGAATTTAATGACACAGAATCATTATTATTCCTTAACACAAGTACGACCTTATTTTTTCCATAGAATGGAGTCTATATTGGAAGAGATTTTTTTCACTTCATATAAAATTCTAATTTCATGAAGTTGTTATCATGGTCATGAACTATTTATTGATTTCTCATTCCATCTGTAAATTCCTCCTAAATAAATCATGGGAATTTATATACCTTAGTTGAATCAATTTTGTTGAGTTTAAAACATATTTTACTTATCATAACAATTTAAGACAATTTTTTCATGTAAATATTTTTATCTTATTAAATATTTAGTATTGGTTTTTTGAGGACACTAAATCATTCAACTAAAGGCAGTGGCAGGAAATCATCCTTTACAAAGTGGAACCTCTATGTGCTGAAATCTACAATGAACACATCGTATGAACATGTAATTGACATATCATCCATGATACTGTATGTTTCTCAAAAAATACAATAAATAAAATATCATCTTAGAGAACAAGGTGATATAGAGGAAGATCTATATGTCATAATAGTATTGATGATCAAGGTTGTATAAAAAATCAAAATAAAATCCAAAAAAATAATATCAGTCTGCTGAAGATTTTGATAAATGAAAATTAAATGCCTCTAAAAAGAGAGACCATGGATGATGTATCAATAAGGTGATCTAATTGAAAAATTATGTTCAATTACCCCATTAGAGTAAAATCTCAAAAAATATTCAAACTGCATAAACATATTCCACTTCTCTAGATCAAGAAGTGGTGTTCACCTATAAAAGTTCAAATGGAAAATAGATACATTAAATGATTATGATTGTAAATTACATTCCATGAAAAAAACACTAAAACCATGAATATTTCTATGGCCTTAAACCTAGAAAGAGTTGGTCTCCAGAATCACCCCAACCAATAGTTTGTGTGTGATGTTCTTATGCTTATATTACTATTCCTCGATGATTGAGTGGAAATCCAATTGTTATAGTTAATTACCATTGAATTTTTTTCAAAATAATTTTAAAAAAACTTGATTCATAAGTTATGATTACATTAGTTTAATTAGGTACTGGAATAGAATAATTATGTCTACATTATTTATCTACACTCTGATCATTTTGATATGTAGAGGTTATACATATGGGAAAAAAGAGAGAGAAATCCACAAGTATCAATGAATGACATAAAATAACTGATGTATAAGAGGATGAAATATAGTGGTGTGAGTCTGACACTAAATTTTTTAAATAATTATTATAATCATTTGTCTTATACGTATTATCACATTATATTATTAATTCCTATTGAAATATCACCAAGGAAAATTGTAATGAAGCAGATGATGTAAATATTTTTTCATATAAAGCTGTGTTCATTACATGTGCTTGTATTATAAGTGTGAATTTTTTTGACTTTCAATGTAGGTGAATATAACAAATATTTATCAAATGATCACATATTTCATTTGATAGTATAATCAAGGGTTATAATGAATCATTGAGAATAATCTTGATCAACAACCCCACTTTAGAAGTTGTGCAATATACTCGATTATTTTTTGTTCCCATCTATGTAGAAAATTTGTATTGGAAATTTCTTGTTTCGGTAGAGAAGTATTTTTTTCCAATACATCAATTCAATACATCAACTGTTAGGACTGAGAGGTAGATAAAGATATATAAAATATTCCATTATATTTGTATGGATTCATGTTTTTCAGATTATTCTATGGTGAGACTTAAATAGGATCCATTTATTTATAATTATAAAACATAATATTGTTTCGAATAAATCATACTTCTAGAAATTAGACTGGGAATCCAAAATATACTATAAATAAATATAAAGTATTAATTGATCTATAAGTTAAAGAATCTAAGTAGAAATATCTCACAACTTTATAATCTGAAATTACTGTCTGTTATTTGATTTGTATAATAGAATCATGTTTGGACATACCAACCTCATTAACATAAAATAATATATATGAAATAAGGGTCTTAGTGTAGCATAAATTTTTGAATCATATGAGATTGATTTCGGGCGAGACTAAATTCACTACAAGGAGAAGTTTTGATATTTCAACTAACATGTATATGTAATGAAAGTACTAGGGTATGGATTTGCAATCAAATTATGAACATGCATTTCACAAATATTGTTTTTTCTAAATAATTACATTTTCAGATTATTGTTTTTAATTTTTGTTTCGCTACAAAGAGTTAATATATTAATATAAATTTGAGATGGTTACAAATGAATGATGAGAGAAATTAATTATCTCTGTAAAGTTGAACTTATAAATTTTATTTTGTAACAAACGACCTTCATTCAGAAAATATACTTATCTGAAAAAATTTATTAAACAAGTTTCTTTCAGAGAAACACATATTTAATCAAGATTCCTAGAGTTATTGGATTATTTACTATAAGATATGAAAAAATTCAATAGTTAGTGTCCCCTATATTTTAAATGGAAATAAAATAACTAAAACATACAATATCACCAATTTCTAATGTATCATCCTTGTTTTATTTACATTTCATGTGAATCGTTCTCAACAGTTTTTTTCCAATGATCACTTCCTCGTTGAGTTGGATTCCTATTATTGTTTAATTATTTACCTATTGTACACCCACTATATAACCCATTTCAGATAGCATAGAGACGTTAATGTTATCCACATTCCTTGAAAATGTTTTGAGTTTTAAAAGACCAACCTCATAGTCATAATTTTTTATAAAAAACACTTTTAGAAATTTTATTTCCATTCAGGCTAGTTCATTGTAACATTTTTCATTATGTAAATTTTTTTCGACCACTTTATTAACAATATCACCTTCACCAATGACATAATTTCAGGTATTTCATTCCTCCACTTCAAAATTTAATGTTCTAGGATATATCTCATATAAATCCTATCAAACATTTTTAAAATATAGAAACAAAATATTTGAACTGATTCAAATTTTCTTCCACAAAACATCACTATTCAATCAAACATATCATAAAAAATGTGAAAATATCTTTGATATACCAACATTCAAAAACATAAAAGTATTGAATTCATTTTTAATAGTGTATTTAAGAAACAATTCTCCAAATAGTTGATATTTATTCTACAATAGCTCAAAAAAATTTAGAGTGTATCTATATGAAACTATTCTCTCCAATTAATGGAAACGTAACACAATTCAAGATAGTTTTTTCTTACATTGAAAGTCAGAGTTTATTGTTTGGTATCTATACTTTGAAAAAAATTTGTCGAAGTTCTTGAAAAAATCACAAACATTAAATTTATGATGAACGGAATATTTTAGAAAACCATTAAAACTTTCACTTAATTATATGAGATGTATCTCCAATGATGATTTATTATACAAAATATAATGAGCCAATTTTTTCCTCAAGGTATATACTTCATCCATCCATTATGATTTACCTTCAAAATATTTAATTTTAATAATTGTTTTCACTTCCTTAAAATAAACCACATTATGGTACTCAAACATGTATTTACTGAAATAATGTAGGAAACGTGAACCATATTATAACAAGATATCAAAGAGTTTTGTTCCATTTTTCATTATATCTCATGTTCATATGATATGATGAGTTTAGGTAAGTGGATCAAATATTTATTTTTCCATAGCTATGTAACGTCTCGGTTCTGAAGGCCACCGAAAGGTTCCCCATACCTGATTGGTCACATTTCCTCAAGCGCATTTCCATTAATGCCAGAGGCTGCCAACTAGTAGTGAGGGAATTTTGTGTGATAGTGGGGAAACTATACCCTCATTGGAAAAGTAACACAGTGTAAGAGAAACAAATATACAATAGCGGATGTAGTGAATATTCAACAATAGTAAATAGCATAAGACTGAGATAAGAAACAACTAGAGTACATATATATAAAATGATTCATGTTATATATGTATAGGAAAACATCCCAACTTGTCACAATGCTGAACGAAACTAGTACTAAACCAAATTACAAAAGAAATAGATAAATATATCCTCATCATCGCAAGCCTAAGCCTGGTCCCATGCTCTATAGCTCTATGACAAATGATGCACCTGATGTAGAAGGGAACCTTCCGTTGTCTATACCTGCAACAATATATTCTATTTTAGCCCAAACGAATGGCCCAACTAGTGGGTGAGAAGAATCCCAGTTGGAAAAAAACACATGATCTGTGCCTAACAATCATTGAATATATGACAGGTAGAGGTGCAGAAAGTAGTAAATAGGGAATTACTCAACTGAAACAATCCAAAATTTCAGATATCAAGAAACAACTAAACAATGTATTCAAACACAATAGTTAACCCTCTGGGAAGTACTCATAGCATATCCCTTATGGTCTTTCCTAACAGATACAAGAAATCAGCTACAAATAGGTAACCCACTGGGAAGTACCCATAACCTATCAAATATGGTCATATCTATCAAGTACAAGAACCCATCTATGAAGCACACTCAGTATAACCCCTCTGGTTAAACTTAATCATAGACTCTTTGAGGAAGCACTCACTATCATTTCCCCCTATAGTCACATATTATTACTAATGGCTCTATACAGAAGCACTTACGTCACATTCCCTATATGGACCGCATCGAGGAACTTCAGACTCTTTGGGGAAGCACTCAACGTCAATTCATGATGTGGTATCACATCATAAAATATAAAGACACTCTGGATAAGAACTTATGTCCATTCTTCCTATGGTCAACTACACCAGGTTCTCACAGCCTTGTGTAAATCAAACAAGTATAACAACACATATCGGCCAACGTAAACCACAAGAACTACATGGATAATATTCTATAGCATATCAGTATGTCATATAAACAAGATCACTATATCCTAAAATACTAGGCATGGGAAACAAACAAAGTATCCTAATAGTCTAAGCAGAACCAAATGGTCATAAACAGAACATGCATGGGAAACACCTCCAAAGCATAGCAATCAACCCTAATCACATACAAATAACCTATACTCGCACACACCAGCAAACCATGCAATTAACATGGTTAAAAATGGTAAACACACAATACCCCATTGATGGGAATTGTTGATTTTTCACATACAATTCAAATACATTAATCTGAAAGGCACAAAACACCGACCTCTTATAGTTCGGTGAAAACGACATCTTTGCCCAAATGTGCTCCAAAGTGGGTGAACACCTCCTCTAAACCACATCAAAAACTCTTCCCTGACATCAACAAAGTTAAACTTTATCACAAAAGGCAACAGAACCCTAGATCTACATGCAACCTTTGTAGATCTAGGAAACTAAGAGAGGAAGTGGACTAACCCTAACCAAAACCCCAAAAACCAAAAGAAGTACTTAACTTAGGAGAACAAAATTCGATTATCCAAGAAACCCATTTTATTTTCCAATAAAATGAGAAAAGGATCTCCCCCAACCTCTAAAAACCTCAACTCCTACATGAGCCAGAGTATGATGAATAATGTTGAAGGAATGGGAAATCCTGAGTGGCCCGGGAATTAAAAACCCAAAATTGTATTGGCTACATGGTTACCCCACACGGTTTGACAAACAATGCACCAATCATGAGGTCGCCACTATCTCCCCCAGGGACATCACATGGCTTTCACACACAATTTGAAAAACTGTGTGCTGCCTGTGAGGAGCCCACTGGAAAGGGTGCACTGTTTCACGGGCTGGATGCACGGGTTGTTCCGACCATGCGCCAAACATGCACCCCTGCAAAAACTCCCATATAACTATTTTTCTTAAAAACAACCTGAAAGGATAACATACCTTAAAAGAAGGTCTGGGTTCTTACAAACTTCCACCCTTATAGAAATTTGTCCCTGAATTTCCCTAGCATGGTATAAAAGAAGAAACCCCTAACAGCTCTGACCATTGAGCTCGTACATCGGCCTCACTCTCCCATGTCTTGTCTTGTACATGTTTATGCTGCCATTGCACTCGTACCAGAGGAAGAGACCGGCCATGGAGAACCACTGTTCTACGATCAACAATCTGGATAGGATGCTCCTCGAACGATGAATCCCCTTCGAGCTTAACCTCCTCAGATGAAAGACATGAGACAGGTATGAAATGTAACTTCGAAGCTATGAAACGTGGAATACGTCATGCATATCCCAATACCTCTGAGGTAACTGCAACTGATAGGAAACCAAATCAACTCTCTCCAACACCTCAAACGGACTGAATTACCTCAGTGAAAGCATACCCTATATCCTTATCCTCTTGTGTAAAAACCTCTGTGAGACCCAGAGAAAAACCTGATCCCCGACAACAAACTCTAGAGGTCATCTCCACTGATCAGCCTAAGACATCTGTCAAGATTGTGCAGTTTCCATCCTCTTCTGAATAACCTATATCAATTTTGTGGTCTCCTGAACAAGACGAGGTCCCACACAAGTTTCCTCTCATTCCTCCATCCAACATAAGGGTGATCGGCATGACCTACCATACATATCCTCATAATGTTCCATCTGTATCGTTTCTTGAAAACAATTATTGTAGGAAAAATCCACAAGAGGTATATGATTCTCCCAAGAACCTCCAAAATCCAAGATGAATGCTTGGAGAATGTCCTAAAGAACATGAATTGTATGCTCAGATTGGCCATCTGTCTGGGGTTGGTAAGTAGTACTCAAAAGCACCTGTGCACCCAAAACTCTCTGTAGCCACTGCCAGACCCAAGAGGTAAAACACATATCCCAGTCCGAAATAATGGAGTGTGGAACTCCATGAAGACATACAATCTCAAGGATGTACAACTGTCCCAGCTCATCAACACTAAAGGTCTCCTTGATCGAAAAAAGTGAGAAACATTTGTAAGCTGGTCAATGATGACCCAAACTCATCATTCCCTCATGGTGACCTCAGTAACCTTGTCAATAAATCCATCGCGACATTGTTCCACTTCTACTCGGGGATGGATAACTATTGTAGAATCCCTACTGGTTGCTGAAGCTCCACCTATACATGCTGACAGGTGGAACACCTCATGAAGAAACCAACAACATCTCCATTCATACATGGCCACCAATAATGATGGTGTAGATCACGATAAATCTTGGTAACACTAGGATGAACTGCCCAAATAGAAGAATAAAGATCCCACATCATCTCCTCATGTATATCTACTGTCACCCATACGTGTCCCTGGAAACGCATGATCTCATCCTCGCCTATGGTCCATCTAGGAGTAGGGTCCTCTCCTGGTAGATATTCCCGCAGGTCTAGGCCTTCAAAATATGATAGCTGTCTCATTCATACTCGATCAAGAATGGTAGAGGTAAAAACTAGAGAAGAAAGGAATGTCCAACCCTGTCTATCATGCACCTTCAAATGCATCTCAGAGAATAGATCCATAAGCTGCCACTCACTACTCGCCTCTTGAACTGCCTATATTTGAGTCTTCCTGCTCAACGCATCAACCACAGTGTTTCCTTTCCTAGGCCTATAGGCAAGCTCAAATTCAAAAGACTGAAGGTACTCAACCCAGCTTCACTGTCTCAAATTGAAATCACGTATAGTGAATATGTACTCGAGAATTTTGTGGTTGGTGAATACCAGAAAATGCTCTCCCAGAAGATAATGTCTCCAATAGCATAAGGCATGAACAACTACCGCTAACTCTAGATCATGCGTCTGGTAATTCCTATCATGTGGCCTCAAATTCCGAGAGCCTAGACAATGAATCCTCCCTCCAGAAGCACATCTCCTAGCCGGATACCTGAAGCATCACAATAAACAGTATAGATCTTGCCTGGCTCTGACAATACTAGTATCAGTGCTGAATTCAACCTTCCCTTCCACACCTGAAAGGCTAACTCACAAGAATCTGACAACAATAACTTTACACCCTTCATTTTCAGACCCATCAATGGTGCTGGTAAGCACGAAAATCCCGAATTAAACGTTTGTAGTATCCAGCCATCCATAGATAACTCTGTACCACAATGACGTTCTTCGGCTTCTCCAAGCAAACTGATGCACTCACTTTCTCTGGGTCCACTGATACTCTTGTCGCAAAGATAACATGACCAAGATAGCGAATTTGATTCATCCAAAAGTGGAATTTTGAAATCTTTTCATATAACTGATGCTCTCTAACTGTACTCAAAACAATATCAAGAAGTGTAACATGGTCATGTCGAGTGTGAGAGTACACCAAGATATCATCCATAAAAACAACCACCATGGAATCCAAGTATGGATGGAACACTCGGTTCATCAGTGCCATGAAAAATACAGGCGCATCCGTGAGACCGAATGGGCTAACAATATACTCATATAAACCATACCTACTCTTAATGGATATAAGAGTTATTTCAGATGTTCAAACATGAAAATAAAGATAACCAGATCTCAAGTAAATCTTTGAGAACACCAGGGCTCCACAAAGATAAACAAAGATATCATCAATCATAGGAAAGTGTTATTGGTTTTTGACCAACAACTGGGTCAACATCCAATAATCCCCCTAATGTCTGAGGGTACTATCTGCCTTCTTCACAAACAGGATAGGAAAAACCCAAGGTGAAGTACTGGGTCAGATGAAGCCTTTTTCCTGAAACTCCTCAAAATACTTCTTGAGCTCCTGCAACTCTGGTGTTTCCATCCTATACGGAGGAATGGACATCGGTGCCACTCCTGGAACAAGATCAATCGAAAATTCTACCTCACACTCTTGAGGTAAACCTGAAAAGTCCTCTAGAAAGACATCCTTTAAATTATCCACCACTAGACGAAAGTATAACTGTGATGTTCCCTAGTCATCCAGATATAGACCAACAATCTGTGTTTTAACTCCTCCTAAACCATGATGCTCTAGACCTGCTCTGCTCTCCTGGACATCCCATTCTTACTTATGAAGAAAATATATACCCTATAGTTATACGAAACTCACCCTACGATGATAACAATCAACTACTACATGGAGTGGAACAAGAAATTCCATTCCGAGAATGAAATCATATCTTTTCATCCCTATGACATAGAGGTCCCATAAGATGTGACACCCACCAACGTCTATATGACACTCCTTTCACTGATGTACACTCGCCATTCTAGTCCACAACTATGTGTCTAGTGTCATGATGTCAATAGATGAAAAAATTCAGAGCCCAATACTCTCTACAATAGAAATAGAGATAATTATATGGAAGCCCCTGTGTCGAAAAGACATGAAGATAAAACTGAGGCTACTACGATCGTACCTCAAACTGTAGAGGGTCCAGGATCCTGCTCCTTCTAGGTCTTCTCTACTGTAATTGTCTAGCCTATGCCACGACCCTGTGACGCTGCCTGACTGCCTGGAGCTGGTCCACTCTGCTTTCGCTGTATAACTGGTGACTGACTACCACATCCATGACCTCCACCTCAGACTGAATGGCCATAAGAAATCATGTTTCTAGACTAGTGAGAAACTAGTAGTGTTGCTCATTAACACGACATCTTAGATGAACCCCTGTCACCAGATGCTGGTGAGAAGACCTGATAGAAACTCTAAAGATGACCCAACCTGCCGCAAGATCTGTACTCCACTGGGTGTCTCTGGCACTGAGGCCTCGTATGGACACTCTTTTTTGCACTGGTAGCATACCACCTGGCTACTAGAAGATGTGTCTCACCTCTTTGGATCACCGCGTGAAGACTCCCTGCGGCACTTCCTACTATTAGTAGAGGGAATGCTAACTCCAGATGTCGAGCCTCCCTAGATCATTACTCGATTATCCATTATATTGTGCTCCATGATCAGTACCTGGTTGAAGATAGAAGTGATGGAAGTCAACCTGAAGATGTTCACCATTGATCAGATGTCACGCCTCAGACCATCCTTGAACATCCTTTCCAGAAAAAACCGATCCCCACCTGGAATAGGCATGAAGCACTACAGCCCAGTAAAGCATGATGAATACTCCATGACAGAAAGTGTCCCCTCCTCCAGAATCAAAAACTCCTGGGCTCGATCAGTACTCAGGGTCTCTGGATAGAAGAAGTCAAAGAAGATGCATTTAAACTCATCACATGCCATAACCTCTTGGTCTCCTGCCTGTGAGATCACATCCCACAACCTCTTGGTGGAGTCTCGAAGAATATAGGTATCAATCTTGACCGACCCCTCTGGAGGCATCTCCAGATGCTCGAAGATCATCAGCATGGCTTCTAGCCATGACTTTTCAGCCTAGGGCCCCCCATCCCCTGAGAAAGTGGGAGGATGATGGTGGTGGAAAACCCGCATCAATTCTACCATCGATGGGGTAAGAAGATGTGATACCTGAATGTTTTTCATCATCTTTATAAAGGCCTCCCTGAACTATGCATCATCACTTGGACCAGGTATAACTACTGGTGCCATGATTAGCACAAAAGAAGAATCTACAGGATGTCCCTGATCAGCCATATCCGGTGTCTGATCACTACCTTTTTGCTAGCGTAAAACTAGAAGATTTCATGGTGTCATGACTCTACAAGGTCAATACACACCTCAGATCAAGATAAACACAAACTGAAAAATCAGAGTAAATAGAGTGTATAAAGAAAGATTGTTTCTTCCTGAATATAAGAACACATATCGTGTAGTCAAAACTACACGACATGCATTCTGGGTTGTTCTGGATAGTAAGCCTCAGAAACTACTCCGAAACCTAGAGAAACACTGCAATGAACATTGAAAGTTCCAAATTCTGATCCTTGGGGTCCCATAATCCCCACGAATCAGAGCTTCGAATTTTATACATGTTATAACAAGGTAAACGAGTCAATGATCCACCAAATTCTGGTCCATGTGGGACCATCACACCTCAAGAACCAAAGATTGGGGTTCAAGTAAACAAATCATAACACCAAATGATCATATCAAACAACAGGTATTTATATCAAAGAATATATCACAACAGTATGCATATACTTTACAACATCAATCACAACAATATGAAATTGCAAATGAATCCTAGATTCCATGGAAAGAATGCATGACATGTGACTTCTAAGAAGTGATTATATTATTCATGTGATGGCATACCCTCATCTCATTGGGTTGCGACAAAAATAGAAACTCAATTACATCAATGGTAACTGCAAAAGACATGTGAATGACCCAACGGTGATATCAAATCAACTGTAAAATTACAACTAGAAAAATTGAAATAAACTAGGTGGATTGGCATTCCCCTATACACATGTTAGCTAATCCCGGGAACAACTTATTACCAAGTACCTATTCATTCATATCCCTATCTAAAGGCTCCAAACATTAAGTCAAGAGAAAAGAATTCCTCTGATACTACTTTATAATGTCCCGGTTCTGCAAGCCACCTAGAGGTTCCCTATATCCAATTGTTCACATGGACTAAAGCGCATTTCCCCGAATTCCAGAGGCTGCCAATTCGCAACGAGGGCCTTGGGTGTGATAGTGGAGAATCTATGCCCTCATTGTCAAAGAAACACAACAGAAGAGAAACAAATATACAATAGTGGATGTAGTGAATATCCAATAATAGTAAATAGTAGAAGGCCGAGATAAGAAACAACTAGAGAACATATATATAAAATGATGCATGGTACATATGTCTTGGAAAATAGTCAAACATGTCACAACGCTGAATAAAACATGTACTAAACCAAAGTAGCGAATAAATATATATATAGATCCTCAAAATCCCAAGCAAAAGATTGGTCCCATGCTCTCTAGCTTCACAAAAAATCAAGTACCTGAAGTTGAAGGGCGCTTTCCCTTGTATATACATGCAAAAATATAATCTATTTGGGCCAAAAATCATGTCCCAAACAGGGTGTGAGACAAATCCCAGTATGCAACCACCACATGATCTGTGCCAAACGGTCATTGAATATATGGAAGGTAGATGTGAAGAATGTAGTAAACATGGATGTACTCAATGTTAACAATAAAAAATTTTTGATATAAAGAAACAACTAAAAAAATTAGATAAATACAAATGGTAACCCTCTGGGAAGTACTCACAACCAATCCCTTCTGGTCCTACCTAACAGATACAAGAATGCAACAACAAACAGGAAACCCTCTGGGAAGTTCCCACAACCGCCTATCCCCTATGGTCCAACCTATCATGTTCGAGCTACCGTCAAGACAGCACACTCAGTCTAACCCATCTAGTTCAGCTTATGCATAAAATCTCTGAGGAAGCACTCACCATCAATTCCCCCTATAGTCTTGTATCTTGACTATAAGCACTCTAGGGAAGCACTTATATCACATTCCCTCTATGGCCTATGTTGAGAACTACAGACTCTTTGGGGAAGCACTCAATGTCAATTCCCCATGTGGTCTCACATCATAAATTATAAAGACACTCTGGAGAATCCCATATATCCATTCTACAGATGGTCTACTACACCAGGTTCTCACGGCCTTGTGCAAGTCAAACAAGTACAGCAACGTGTATCAACCAATGTAATCCTCACAGACTAATTGGATAGAAGTCTACATCATATCCGCATGTTAGATAAAAAATATCCCTCCATACTACAATACTATTATTTGGAAAAAAATAAAGCAGCCTAATAGGCTAAGAAGAACCAAATGGTCATAAACAGAACATGCTTGGGAAACACCTCCAAAGCATAGAAATAAACCCTAATCACATACAAATAACCTATACTCACACACACCAGCAATGTAGAAAATTAATAGGTTTAAAAATGTTAAATGCACAATACCCCATTCATGGGAATTGGTGATTTTTCACATACAATTTAAAGACCTAAAACTAAAAGGCAAAAACCACATACCTCTAAGGGTTTGGAAAAAATGACATCTTCACCCAAACACACTCCAAACAATTTGAACGCCTCCTCGAAACAAACTCAAAAACTCTTCCCTAAAATCAACAAGGTCAACCATTTACACACAAAGGAAACACAACCCTAGATCTACATCAAACCCTTGTATATCTAGGAAACTAAGAGAAGAAGAGGGATAACCCTAACAAGAACCCCAACAAAAAAAGGAGGGACTTACCTAAGGAGAACCACCTTTTATCCACTAAGAAACCCCTTTGATTTGCCTCCAAAACGAGCCAAGGAGCTCCCCCATCCTCTGAAAATCACAACTCCTGCATGAGCGACGAGTAAGAGGAAAAATGGTGGAGGAATGGGAAATCCCGAGTGGCCCGGGACATAAAAACCCAAACTTTAAATGGACGCACGGTTTGAAAAACTGTGCACCAACCATGCCATTTCCACTGTATCACCCAGGGACTTCACACGACGTTCCCACACGGTTTGACAAATCATGAGTAGCCAGTGTGAAGCCAACAAGCAAGGGTGCACGGTTTCTGGGGTTGGATGCATGGTTTGTTCAGACCGTGCACCAACCGCGTGCCCCTACACAACCTCTCTTAAAACTTATTTTTCTCAAAAACAACTAGAAAAGATAAAATACAAGTAAAGAATGTCAGGGTTCTTACAAGCTACATCTTAATTAGTAAATAGAGTCAATGGTCTCTTCATATTGTGTACCTCGATAAACGTTTTAAATAACCATGAAAACGAACTAGCTGTTTTATTGTACAAAAACACCACACCAAAAATAATAGAATTTATTAAAAGATTAAATACAACAAAAATAGCTAGATGTAATAATTCACAATTTTTACTAAATTTCCTATCGAACAAAAGTGCATCACTATATTTTTCAAAATCACGAATCATTTTCATGTTAGGCCAAAAAATATTTGTAATCTTCTCATTCATGTTATATAAAAACGAACGATTTTCTTGAAAATATAATTCCAAATACTCCAACATGACTACCCTATCCCCATAATAATATCACATTGATGTTTCGATCAAAGAAAACTCATTTGGTCAACATGGGTATAACCTAAAACATCCTCACTAATAGAAATAGTCACTAAAAAAGAGAAGGAATCAACTAGCATAATTCCTAACAAATAATTAACTTCCAACACCGTTTCTTGAGAATCCTTTACCTTTCTCTAGTATCTCATAATATGACAAGAACTTGAAGAATGAAATGTATTATATTGATAATCAATAAATAAATTACATATATATTCCCCTGAGAAAAACATAATAACAGATATAAGGGTCTGGCAACCTTTCCTTCTCTCTGGATGATTATTTTCAAAAAATACATTAATCATTTCATTCTATTTGTGCCCACCCATACTATAAGTATAAAGAACTGATATAACTATTAATTATATCTTATTAATCTTAGTTTCATATTATCAGCACACACTAAAACTCATTTTTCAGGATTAACTAAGATAAAATACATGGGCATTTAAAAGATCATTGAAATACATTACAACTATAGTTTTCATATTATAGAAAAAAACACCACGTTCTGCATCATTAACACATTAATACAGTTTATATACCTAAGGTTCAATTTTAAAAAAATAGAAAAAAAATCTTATGTGATTGATCCAATCGAAACATATGAAATATGATAAAAAGTGATACAGAAATAAAAAACTATTCAATATTTGTCTTCTTAGATTCATTATTGAGAAAAATCAAGGTACAATGCTAACTTACATAGATTTGTTTTTCTCCTCACCATGATATAATCCTACCATCTCTAATCATCCAGTTTATTGACTAGGATACTTTTTTCTAATACCTCCATTGCCTCCATCAGGTGTTGTCCCAGCTTCCACTATTTTGGTCACGCCTATTATTCTATCACAAAAAAATCTTATAAAACCTAGCGCAGGAAATCTGTTAATACAACTTGGCAGAAATTCTGATGAATCTAACTGATAAATATTTCATGTGATTGTATTTTTTCTCCCTCTAATTATTATTCTGAAATAGAGTCAAATTTATCAATATAACAAATTTTTAGTGAGTTGGTGAATCTACTGCCACAATCAAAGGAGCGACATGTCACGATATAAAGGTATAAATTAAACCACATATATATGTGGGAAATGGGGTTGATGTTAATCCTAGTTGAGGGGTTGGGGTGGTAGTTGGTGAGGAAGCACTATCTGATGGGAACATGTGTTCTTGATCATACTCTATTCCCTCCTCTTTTTTCCTTGCTTCATATAGGCACTTGGGATCAACCCACTATTATAGGATGAACAAAATAATATTCCTCATAAACTATATCCACCAAATCTATAAATGATGTTTTTCATCTTCGTAATGAGGTATTACCATCCCACACCAACTTTGACTACTTCTCCCTCACATATTTCACTCTCTCCCACCAACCCCATGTTCTCCATATTCCAATATATTCCCACTACACTGGGAACTAATCCAATCATCTTGTGTCTCACCTACCACTAGTCCTTGGTTATGTAATAATAGGTGTCAAAAAGTGTCAAAATTTCGTTTGAATATAGTGTTTTTGGGTTTCATTTCATTACAATAATGTGTGGTTATAGATTATTGTTATCCCTATTTTATAGTATTTTATGTTTATTTTTTAGTTGACCAGTAATATGAATCAATTGGTGTTTTGAGTTGTTCAATTAAGGAGTTTTTACAATATACTACTAAAAAATGACTAATTGTGATGCTGAACCTTGGGGGCCTTGGCATAGATTATTATTCTTTATCAATGTTATGATTCTTTGTACAAGTTTTTTTTATGTTTCATCATATTAAACTCATTTTTTTAATTCCATAACTCTTATATTTTTTATATTGAAACATATGATGATGCTTACCCATGAACGTATAAAAATTGGATGAAGCATATAAATCATTTGCGTCCTTTACTAATTTTCAATTTCAATTTCTAGGACCTGGTTCATTGAATGTGGGAGTTCTATTGTGATTAGAAGTGTGTTGGATCTATGGATTTTTATTGTGTACTAAATTTTGGATTATGAATCTTTATTACCAAAGTAATGAATTGTGAGATTCATATTCACTATTTTTTAAATAAATTCCATATTTAATATGGTATATATTATGGATTTCTCGTGTTCTATTGATGAAGTTGTGGTCTTGAAACTTTAATTTTCTAATTTTGTTCTCCATTTTTGTTTAACATTGGAAATTATAAATCTGATTTCAATCCGTCATTGTAGTTGTGTCATGGGTGAGACATAATTTTCTCCATATTTATATAAAAAATCACATCAATGTTGGGGAATTAGAGGTTCATGGTGAAGAAAAACACACAAATAGAAAAAGAAATCAAACAAACACACAAAGATTTATTGTGTTTTACAATGGTGCATACATCAATGAGAGAAAGGGGGTTGGTTCAATATTTCACCTCCCTAGATGAAACTTCAGAGGATACACACAATGTTATAGTTTATTTAATTTTTTAAAAAGCCATGGTATTGGAACCCATTTTCTGGAGGAAGAAAGTTTAGCTTCATCAATGGTTGTTTGGGTAGTACATCAACCCTTGAGTTTTCATCCTCGTCACCAAATACATCCACCCCCTTGAATTATAACCAAAGGAGACAAATTCTCCTTATCAACAGAAGATCACTCCACTAATTGGGTGTATCCACCAAAATTCTCCCCATCATAACCAATTTGGAGTAAAAGATATACCATATCTCTTCTAATAGGCTTCCAACTTCTTTTTTAGTAGAACCCAAGTCTTTGTGTCAGCCACATTTTCATTGATGTGGATTTTATCAACATTCAACAATATTAATTGAAACACATTACATATCCATTGTTATCACATGTCCATTTTTTGGACATAGAATAAAGTGTTGGGTTCTTTTTGAGATTAATAGACCTCTGACTATCCTCATAGGGAATATAATTCTTCTAACTTTATCCCATCTCATGTAAAAAATTCATCATCCGTAGCATCTCCATCAATCCTTCAGTGACGTGATATTTTCATCTTCATGGTAGATAAGGAAACACACTTTTTATGTGGTGATTTCCATGAGACTATTACCCCTAAAAATTATACCAGGCACCCATATATAGATTTCCTTGTGTCTACATATTAATCTATATCTATAATTTTGTATACTTCTAAAACATGTTTATCATTTCTCAAAAATAAACAATGACCAGATGTACATGTGATATACCTCAATATCCATTTAATATAATTCCAAATTTTTATTCCTTTATTTATAATAATCTTCTCAAAATTCCAACAACAAGGGAAATATCTCATCAGGTGTATACCATGGAATACATAAGACTACCAACTACTGACTGATAAGGAACATCTTCCTTTTCTTCTTTCTCCTCTAAAGTTGATGTAATTGACATTTCATAATATTGATGTGACTCTAAAGTTGAGTAATAACTGGTTCCACCTTGATCATATTGAATACTTTCAAGAACCTCCTCAGTGAACTGCACCTAAGATAGCCAAATCTTGTGATTCCTCCTGTCACTAGTAATCATCATAATAAGATTCTAAGTAGTGTCTCCCAATTCCATCATTTTAATAGACTTGTTCAAATATTTCATCAAATTATAAATCATGGTGATATCTCTTCCAATAATCAGCATATCATCTATAAAAATTAACATAATAATAAGATCACCATCAGAAAAGTATTTGATAAAGACATAATGATCAACAAATTTCCTCCTATACTCATTTTTCTCGATGAATGGTTCGAATTTCCTAGAACATTGTCTTGGTTTCTATTTCAAACCACATAATGATTTCATAATCTTGAATACCAGGTTTTATTTACCTTTCACAAGAAATACCTCTATCTCTCTATATATGTCCTTTTCAAGATCACCATGTAAGAACATTATCTTTATGTCTAGATGTTGAACCTTGATGTTCCGACTAACTGAATACCCAAGTACATCTCTTACAGGATACATTTTAACCCCTAATGAAAAAAATCATCAATATAGTACCTTTTATTTAAATATATCCCTACACATCCATTCTATCTCTATAGTGAGACTATGATCTATCACCTTCTTCATTGATTCTATACTCCCACATGTTCTTTCAGGCCTTCTTTCCTTATAGTAACTCTACTAAATCAATTATGTATTTCTTGTGTAGGGATATAACCTCCTCTTGCATGGCATATTTCAATTTCATATTTTGCTGACTCCTGATCTGATCATCATAAATGTATGGTTCTAAACCTTTACATATCATCACATAATCATGTGGTGAGTATTTGTGACTCAGTTTTACTTATATGGTGGATCTTTCCAACAACACTTTGAAGGGTATCTATTCTGAAATACTATATGATGGATACATATCTGTATATGGAGAAATATTGCGATGTAGTTAGGTATCATCAGCGGAATATATCTCTATCACACTAGTAGAAACTTATGGTGGTGAGACTAGTTATATATTGACTATAATTTCCCCAGATCGAAAAATATCTACATTTAATGGGTTCTTGAAAGATTCAATCATTTGATCCTTAAGAAACACCACATCTCTACTTCTAACAATACTCGTACTGATGGGATCCAAATGTCAGTATCCAAACTCCACATGAGTGTATCCTAAAAATATACAGATCTTTCCTTTTCCATCCAAATTATCCCGCTCATCTTTCAGGATGTGAACAAATTCCCTACAACCAAATATTCTCATGTGTTTTTGTAAAACATCTTTACCCATCTATACACTTTACAGAACATCATAGTTAAGTGAAACTATTGGAGAATGTTTCATAATATCAAATTTAGTCCTCAATGCATGCCCCAAAAAGGTGTTTAGCTACTTTTCATTTGAGAGAATACTTATAACCCTCTTGAAACATGTCTCATTCATCCTCTCAACAACACTATTATGTTATGTTGTATTTGGATCTGAATTTTCTAATATGATGCTGAAAATCCTGCAGTACTCCTCAAATGGACCATAGTACAATCCTCCATTTTCACTTGAACACTCTTTAACTATCTACATGTTTCTCTTTCCACCTTCACATGAAACATCTTTAGAACATCCTGCACTTGATCTTCTTTTCAAGGAAAATGACAAAACGTTTCTTGAATGATCACATATAATGTAAACAAAACAAATAGAACCTCCCATTGAATTGGTGCTCATCAAATAGAAATAAGTGTGAATCAAATATAAAACATTTTTTTGGGATGGTATATAACCATGATATTATTATCTCTATTGTTTTCTTATGATGAAATAAACACAAGTATCCAAATTTGTAACTTTTATGACTAGACTGAGATCATTTTTGAAGTAAATTTTTATGCTTATCTCGCTCTTTTGACCAAGCTACCTATTCTGAAAATTTTTATGAGTATTTTTTCTAGTTATATTTCCTTCTCCTCAATTTTTTTTTAAATGTGAGATAAAGAGATGTATATTTATTTTCATTAGAAATTATCATGTTAACTTTGGTAAGCTTACATTTCCCATCACAGAAGGAATTGGAATATCCATCATCATCAGGAATTCTATTGGTTATCAGATTTAGGTGAATATCAGGAACATGAATCACATCCTTCAACAAAAACTTCAATATTATATTAGTATCTACAGTGGTTTTACAAATTCCATTAATTTTGGACGCACCATCATCTCCCATATTCACATGTATGAAACATCATAAACTATAAGCTGAGAAGAAGTATCTTATAGAGGTGGAATGGTAGGAGGCACCATAATTGATCACCTAAGTCAAGTCATAGCATACAAGACTTAATAGATAATCTTCCAAAACAATAATGATTTAATCACCATTATTATTATTTTTCATCATACGTACATGATTCCTCTGCTTTCCCTCCATACTTTTACACAACGATATGATTTTCTTAGTCATTCCGTAGTGGTGTAACATCATTCCATATCATGATCAAGATTTTTATCACTTCCTCATTTCACTACATTTTTTATGGGCTTCTCTCCCTCTATATCTTCCCTTCCATTTATTCTTCCCTCATCATTCAGTGAAAAAAGCCTCTGATTTAGGTATATATACCTCATATTTTCTTCAATACTCTTTATTCAACATTCTAGCTTTTTAAATATCCATAGTGATTGTTTCATCTAGAGTTGAATTTGTGACTGACACAACTAGTCTTTGCCTCATATTTGGTAATGAAATGAACATCAAAGGTTCCTCCAACTCATTATAAAACATCATTTTTCTTAGAATTCAACTGACAAACAGTACATTGTAACCCACTCATGTGTTCTAATAAGTTGTTCCCATCTTTGTACTACAAGTTGAGAATCCTATGTATCAAATTTACATTATTCTGCATAATTTTCCTTACATATATCTTTTAATCTTTTATCCAATGAATGGAATCACTGTGTTCTTTTGAGAATTTTTGGAATATACTCTTATTGATCAACAATACACGTTGGGTATTGCATTTCCAATTGATCAAGACAAACTCCACATTGACTGGCAGGGTATTGGATTTTTTCATCTCATATGACTGAGGGCATGTTGAAAATTCCTCTACTTTCACTACAATGGTCTTAGTGGTCCCCACTGTTGGATTCCAAAAATCAATAATACACAAAATATCCTCCATTTTGGGTTTCAAAATGGAATAATTTAAATAGGTAAGCTTAATCATATTACTATTTTTCCTCATCTATTGATGGAGTGAGAATTTATAATTTTTTTCAATATGGAAGCATCCAAAATAGTCTAAATAGTTGTAATCAACTAATAGATCACTGAAAACATACTTAAAAAGGATATTAAATATCCAAAATAATTTCAACGGTCTAGATAAATTAATGATGTGGAACTGACCTAGCTCTCCAAAATTGTAGTTGTAAAAGTATTTTTTATCATGAATAGTGTTTTATTCTTCGGTAGTGGTTATTGTAGCATATGAGGTTTCACCAAAAAATTTCATTGTTCTACCATCTTCATTTCTTCTCCATTTTCAATACCACTTGTTCCATTGGAATAATATATCTAGGATATTAATGGGTTTGGCCTCAAAGAAAATTATGGCCTCCGTTAATTTTATAGTCATCAAAAAACTGTTATGTAGTGACATTGTTTCAAACATGATGGATCTGATACCATTTTCTTGGGGTAGTAGGGGTTCTTAGAGAACAAAAAATAGAAAACAGATGAAATAATATGAATAACATGCAAATATTTAACATGGTTCGACAATGGTGCCTACATCCATGGGATGAAGGGGGGTCGATTCTATATTTCCACTTTACAGATGAAATGTCATAGGATTCACATGACGTGACAACACATTTATTATTTTCATTACATATTCCTGAGATTAGAACCCATTTTATAGAGGAATGAAATACAAGATAAATAGTTATTTGGGAAGATCATCTCCCCTTAGACTTTCCTCCTCATCATTGGCTACTTCCACTACCTTGACTACTCAACAAAAGATACTGATTATCCTTGCAAAGAGAAGATCCTAATGGTGGTTTTAGCAATAGAAAAAGTGAAGATCACTAGAGGGGATATCAAAATCAATATAAAAGAATACATAAATTAGATTTTTGTTTATTCTCTTAGAAGGAAATAAAACTCACTTAATGCACTTATTTAGAGAATCATATGAAATATAAAACCAATGATCCCAACCAAACATAAATAGAAAGAAAATAATTTGTTTGTAATAGGTGCCACACAATACTCCACTTCCAAACACATCAAGTAGCATTTATTTGAAAATATCTAGGCCACCATAACTACAGTGAATAGTTAGTTTCATCCAGAGAATAAACAAGTTTACCTATCCAACATCCAACCTTAATCATGTTTTTCTCATGACTCGTGATTTTTTTTATCATATCCAGCTGGCTAACCAAATGGTTTAATGATGCAACCTTAGTGAAATCCTTAATTTTACTTATTCTCTTTGCTGATGTATAAGGAATTTATTTCCTTATCTATCACATTCATTCACATTTTTATGGTTTTAACTTCCACAATGCAAAGTAAATTGGAAGCTGGAAAGAGACAATAAAAATTTATATACACCTCCATTGGTTATAATTTCTCATATATTACCGAATTAATTTTAACATTTTCAGGAAGTATATTAGAAAATTATCATTCAATATCATTAGTTATAGGATTTTGGGGTGATTGTGTTAGTGGTTCATTAATTCATTATTCCTATTATATCACTTCATCAATTATTTCATTATCTTCTAGAGTGAGTCATACCTCTATTGAATATACATCTTGATTCATTTTAAATATATACATTTCATCAAATATAACATATCAGATGAAAATAATATTCTTATTAATAGTATTATTCAAAGATTATCCCATTGATCGGTCTCAATATCACATGATGACAGACTTCACTCCATTGTCCTTGATCATTGTTTGTTTTTCCTTCGGTATCCTGTCAAAGGAAATATATAAAAAAATTAATAGATGGAGTACACTTTTCTTGTGAGTACTCTAGGATCCATGTGGCATATTGTATTCAATATTCTTAGTTGAGAATATATTCAGTAGTTACACTGCAAAAAAAACCACTTCAGCCATGAAATCTATGGGAACTCTTTTGTCTTTCAACATGCATATTGCCATGTTGTGAATGGTGTTATTTTTTCCTTTAATATTATTAATGGATACAATATTTTCATCATTTAAAATATGTTTCTCAATGATTTATTTGAAAATAATTTATAAATTTGATATTATTTGTATTAATTTTGGATTCAATGCATTGTTTGGGATAAAAGTTGAAAAGTTTTTAATTTTGAAAATTAAAAATATTTTAATCACTTACGTATTGTGAGAATAACTCTTATAATATATATAAAATTTATATTATTCCTTTTTAATAGTGGTAATTATTATTTTTGTTTAATATTTTTTGATATTAATTGATATAATTTCCCCACAGTAATCTTATTTTGATGATTTAATTAAAAATGTGCTTTAGGCTAGAATTTGGAAAGTGATTGGAAATTTTGTTTTTATTATTTTAATAGAAGATTTTTATTTTAATGACTACATTTTATGTATGCAAAATTTTTTACATGAAATATTTTAGTTATAATCAAGATTAACGGTATACATTTTTTATTCATACCATGGTAGCTGGATAGAAAACGATGTTGGTTGAAAATGGGAATTAATGAAGGGATAGACAGAGTTTGGTAGACTGTAAACCCCCTCACTAAAATGACCATAACGTTTTCATTACTACTTGTATGTGTATGAATTTTTTTTTGTATGAATTGTCTCAATTTAAAGAATTTAGTAAAATGTAGTGACACTTGGTTTACCTAGTATGGTGGTCTAAAAAGCAGGTCAATGTGAATTAATATTTAGAGAACAAAGGATGCATGTACCCATATTGATAATTGGCAACCTATCCCTCAAAAATACTATTTAATTGATATTTTCACACTGGGGGGGGGGGTTGTTTGATACTTTGGGATGGTGTGGTAGATGTTTTGGACCCTAAAAACATTTAAAACCTGTTAGAAGAAGAGACAATTTGTGAAAGGTTATCTTCTAAGAAGGCTCTCCACTCCCACCTCTAATATGAATTTCTATATTTTCTTGATAATAACATGAATTTTTATGAAATATATCGTTTTTATTCTTCTCTTTTAATTTTTCTATTTTACTTCTTGGTGATGGAATCTAATAGTGGAATCTATATTGGGTGTTTCCATTTCAATAAATTGCTTATGCAGACTATCTCCACGATGACAACTCCGCCCATGGAAGATTGATTTCGTTCATAGTTGATCAAATTACTGCATCATTAATTTATTGATTTTGAATCCATTAGAATTATATAACTCAAAAAATTTAATCAATTAATTGAGATTTATTTTCTATGGATCTTGATCGATTTTTACTTGACTGTGAGGCCGAACTTGTGTAAATCGTGTGAGTGAAACTTCAGTAGAAAGATCTGATCAACTTCCGATTAAATAGTAGGGTTCATGTCTTATCCCAAAACTAATTTATTTTTCAAAAAAAAAGGAGTAGATGATGACCTAATTTTCAATTGAATGCATGTTTGTTTTTGGATTAGAATCGAAGTTGGGTGATATAATTGGATGTTCCAACGTTAACCTGGGGCTCCTTTTTTCAATTTTTTTGGTCCTGTTAATTTTCGTAGGGTTTGGGGATTGACTATATTAGGTGATCGAAATTGAGTGAATTATGATAATATTGGATAGTGATAAATAAATGGTGAAATGGGTGGATTATATTCACAATTTCTTCTCATATTAGTGTATTTAAATAATTTGTGTTCTTGACTGTTTCTTGTCATTTCATTGTTTTGTTTATTGTCCACAAATCACAACCCTACCAAGTTTATAGAATTAGTTTTCACTTATTTATTTGGATTCCTCAATAATATTAAGGTCTATTTACTTCACTTCCTCCTCATGAAAATTTCCTGGGTTAACCACTATGCTGCATTTAGTTAAATCAAATATATTTTGGAAATCTTGTACAACAATACTCTACAAATTGGAACCATTGCTTTGGAAGAAAGGGTTTTATTCAGCCTATTTTAGGTATTATCTTTGGGTTTTTTCTTCTTTTGTTGTTTTATTCTACTCCCATTTCTTTTTTGTTATTTTTTACCCACTATATATTGTTGGGACATTAATTTAAAAGTCATTTAATGATATTTGTGTCCACTACTTTTTGATTCTCTCTTTTCTATGATTTATGACACAGTAACACCCCAAGGATCTCATTGATATAAACCCTGATATTGAAAACAAACATATTGTTCGAATCAGAAAATCTAGTTATATCGAATGTGTCAAATTTACCCACCCGGTAACTCCTTCACTTTTGGAATTTTGAAATAGGAAACCCATCTAAAAAAAATTAAACGAGATCCAATGGATGAAAACAATAACAATGAACATAATTTAAAAATCCAAGAGTTGGATGCAGGAGATGATAAATTTTAACCAACAATAATTGCATAAATAAATTTAAAATCATACTTAGATTTAAAATATGGACTAATACTCCTGCTCCCAATGTTTCATGTCCTATATGGAGAGGATCCAAAATAAAATTTAATAGCATTAAATGTGTTTTTACAACACTAAAACTAAGAAATTTATTTTAAGATCAAACAAAATTATAATAATTTCCATTATCACTTTATGGAACAAAAAGAGATTTTATGTACTACCTATCACTAGATGATTTTACATCTTGAAATGAGTTTAAATGTATTTTCTTATAGTGATTCCTTCAGCGTCAAGGATAATATAAAAATGAAAAGAGATATTTGGATCCAAGAAATCAGACGGGGAGTCAATGTAGGAGTGCTTAGAGAAGAACAAGAAGTTAGGTGTAAGTTGTCCACACCACCAAATCAGTTAGCAAATTCTCATCTGATACTTCTAGGAAGGTCTCACTCACATAGAGAGGAACATGGGGGATACAAAAGATTGAGGAGAAATAGTTTAAAAAGCCCTAATAACTTCTCAAGAATTTATTGATAAGATGAAAAAAAAACTGACAACAATTTATTGATCAATGAACTATAGCTATAAGCACATAACATTAGTTACTTCCCTCTAGTCTTGATAATAATTTAGCTAATACTAAGTTATATGAGTAAACAATTATGGTGAGATAGTTAGCATTTTCCCCAAAAGAATTCCCCTGCCCCCACTCTAGTGAATCATTGTGGAATTTTTACTACACCAGTCCATCTGGCAGATTGTTTCCCCCAACTACAAGAGAAAGAGGATTGAGAAGTAGTGTTCCCAATGAGACACTTTCAATAACAACATGCACCCCCAAAAAATAATTATGATTATTTCACACCAAATTACAATAAATGGTGGAAGTATCATTCATTAATGAGGTATGGGTTTGAAAAAAGGGCTTCATTTCAACAAAACATCAAGCAACCACCACTTTACTAGAAGGGTTTTCACCAACCCCAAAGGAGATTAGAATCATTACCATCATGATGTCAACAAAAAGGGGATACCTAATGAAAGGGAGATTCTAACACTAATAATATTTTGAAATAAATTTTTCATTATGAATAGAATTATTAGAAGAGTCATCAAATTGATTTTATGGAGTGAAATATGAAAATGAGAAATATTGCAACCTCCCTCCATGTAATGGTGAACACGAACCCAGGAAAGCTGCCCTCCTAACCCACCCTTAATCCAAAGTGGAATTTATGTGTCATCACATTGAGTATTGGGAAGAATATTAGTGAGAAAATTGTCCCTATCCGTCCATCAGGATTCACCCAATCAGAGATGATTACCCCTCCATCACTGGTCGGTGAGCAACCAAAGGATAAAGTAAAAGGTAAGATGGATATTGACGATCTTCCTCAAAATCATCTTCTATTTCCAAAAATAATTATCCAAAACAAAAATATTGTTTAAGGGGAAATGAAAAGATGTTTTGGACACATTTAAGAGCATCGAGATAAACATCCCCATTCTTAGGCCATTATGCAAATTCTAAGGTACAAGAAATTATTAAAAGAACAATATACCTTTCGAGGTGTGATTAAGTTAAATGATAGGATAAATCTTGGAAGGAATTTTCCACCACTCGTTACTCAAACTCAACTAATTCCAACAATGTGAATGGATCCCGTGATATTCATCATCCCATGTACCATATGGGGAGTTACACTTTTCTGAGTCTTTATGTGACTGCATCCATAAATGTGATACCTCATTCTATATTCTCTAATTTTTAGGTTAGTGTGTTGAAGAAAACAATAGGTGTGGTGGAGTCGGTGAATAGACCTATAGCTATGCAGTAGGTGTCCTAGAAGATGAACTTATTCAGGTAAGAGACATGATATTTCCAACAGATTTACACATTCTTAACATGGATTATAATAATGTATGTTCTCGTGCTACCATTATCATATGCAGTCCATTCTTAAAACTACTAAAACTATCATAAATCTCCATGAGGTTACACTTTCTATGGATTTTGGAGATGAATTTGTCAAATTTAGTTTTTTAGATTCCATGAAGTACCCCTTAGAGGACCATTCCACTTTTGTTATATCCCATTTGAACCACTATGTAAAAACCCATGGATTTTTATTGTCTTATTCTTAAGGAGATAATGAGTATCAGTTCTATTTTGATGTCATAGAGAACATCCACACATGTTTTAAATGTACAAACCTCTCTTCAATGTGATTTTTATGAGGAATCATATTTTTATATTGATTATGTCCACTCTAATTATGACTTGGATGTTGAGTATACTAATGGATTTGATGAATTATTATCTGATTTTGATAATTTATACTCTGATATTGAGTTTCATTGTAAAAATATCTCACTTACATCAATTTCTCCTTCCATACATCAACCCTATATTGGATGTCAAGCCATTTCAACCAGATCTCAAATACTCAAATATATTGAGTGGTGAGAGATTACCTGCAATAATTACCAATAACATATCTTTTGAACATAAAGAAAAACATTTGAATCTATTGAGGGAAAAAATTAGAGAAATTGAATGGACAATAGATGACATATCAGGCATTAGACATTCTATTTTCATGCATGTAATTCTTTTGGAAAATGAGGCTAAACCTAAAAGGCGGCCATAAAGGAGACATAATCTAACTCTACTAGAAGTTGAGAAAAATGAAGTTGAAAAATCACTTGAGGTCGGTTTCATTTATCCCATTTTAGATTCCCTATGGGAAATACCTATCTAGGTTGTGCATAAGAAAAGTGGTGTTACTATTTTTAGAAATGAGAGAAAGGAGTTAATTTCAATGAGGGTGAAAAATAGCTGTAGTGTGTGTGTTGATTATAGGAAACTAAATCAAACCACTCTCAATGACAATTACCCCCTCTCATTTATTGATAAAATTATTGAGAGACTTTTTTGGAGGACACACTGTTGTTTTTTTGATGGATTTTTTGGTTATTTTCAGGACCCTATTGCTCCAAAGGAAAAGGGGATAACTAGATCCACTTTTTTATTTGGTACATTTTCCTACAAGAGGATTCCATTTGGACTCTGCAATTCCCCATGTAGCATACAGAGATGATTGGTGTGTATTTTTTATGATTTTATTGAGATATTAATTGAGGTATTTATGGATAATTTTATAGTATATGGATCCTCATTTGATAAATATCTCCTTAGTCTAAGAAAGGTGTTCAATCATTCTATTTGGATGAATCTGGTCTTGAACTTTGAAAAGTGTAATTTTATGGTATGTGCTGGAATTTTGTTAGCTCATGTAGTATCCAAACATGGAATAAAGGATGATAGATACAAGGTAGATATTATTTTATCCTTACCCTACCCTTAATGTTTGAGTGGTGATAGATATTTCCAAGGGAAAGCATGCTTTTATCAGCACTTCAGCATTGATTCTAGTATGATTTCTCTTTATTTGTAACAATTACATCAAAATAATTATGATTTTGTTTTTGATGATTCTTGTATGGATTCATTTGATGATATAAAGATGTGTCTAAGCACTCCACCGATCATACATGCCCTATGGTGGGACATTCCATTTTAGATTATTTGTGAGCCTTCAAACATCACAGTTAGAGCTGTCTTTTCACCAATGTTGGAGGGATACAATAATGTGATTACTTATGCTTTGATAAAATGATCCTTTAAATAAGTTAGTTTCTTGTAGGAGATAAGGTGATTATCTATTGTTCATGGTTGATGTTGATGCATGGTATTCTGCAATCTAGATGGTTGGGCCCATATGTTATATCTAATGTGTTTAATTATAATGGAGTGGTGATTAATCAAGAGAAAATAGGAAGTAGCTTTATACTTACTGGGTTGCGGTGGAAGCAATACGTTGTGAGATTCCCAATACCTACAGTTGATATCATCACCCTTCATGAGCCCATCATTAATTGAAATAAATCAGGCTATCCCATATCCTCTTGATTTTATATTACTTGCCTTAATTTTAATTATGCATTTCATGGGAGTTTTATCACATCATAGAATGACATTTTAGACACCGTAACATTTTAATTATGGGTGTGGGGATAGAATTTTGGGTAGATTCTTCAGGATTTTTCTTTTCATTTGAGTTCCTGTTATTTTTATTTAAAAAAAAAAAAATCATTTCATGTGTCCATTACATCAATCGGAAAGTTGATATTTCATGTTTATTTTTTAACCCACATGGGATGCATGTTGAGCATTCAAAAGTTTTCATCTTTGTTTGTTGATTTTAATGAAAATGGAAGTTAGTAAATGATATGTTTGATTGTGTCTTTATGAAGCATTTTATATTTTTGACATCATTCATTGTGGGACATTTTTGGGATTTTGTTTTTCATTTAATCTCTATATTCACATCACACATAATAAATTGTGAGTTTACCTTATCCAGTTGAAGGTATGGTAATTGTATGTAATGATTTTTATCTTATAACATGGTATTTCCATACATTCATTTCTCTTCTGCTCATTTCCATCACAGTACTAGATTAACGTTTAAATGTGTACCTAATATCTGACTATTGTACGCCCTAAAAAATCAATAAAGAGGGGAGTGAAGAGATATCCATCATGTGGGGATATTTACGAGAGGAGATCAAGGTTTGACATTTGAGAATTATTAATTGAGTGGGTTTTAAAATTTGATTGAAAAGGATGTAGAACGGGTTTGGAGGAATAGAATTATGAAAGAGGATAGGTTTTTCTTGACATGAATATACTAGATAAAAGGTGGAGAGACAATTAGGAAATGATTGCCACACACACACATGGGGAATTTGTGGCATGATTAACTCGTATGATTTTTTCACCTGATTAGTGTCATTGATTTCATCGTATTTTGTTTTGATACAATATTTAAGATAATTACGTCCAGATTTTTGGGGATTAAATAATTGTGGGTGAATATTCCTATGCCCATATTGTGATTATGGATTGGGAAATTTCAACATGCATTATTTTCTCGATATATAACATAAGGTTTTCCCTAGGAGCGCAAAAGGGTAACTGTGGGGGAGTTGATAATGAAATCTTTTTTTGAACATGTCTTTGATATTAATTGATATAACTTCCCCATTGTGATATTATATTGATGATTTAATGGAAAATAGTTCTTTGGTCTAGAATTTAGAAATTTCATGGAAATTCTGTTTTTACCATTTTTAATATCACCTTTATATTATTGTGATAACATTTTTGGTGTGCATAATTATTACTTTCACTTTTCCATTCAAATTCAAGACCAATGTTTATAAATTTCTATTCAAACAATGTAAGTTTTATCACACATTTGGTGAGCCAAAAGTGGACATTAATTATGGGCTGGACAGAATTTGGTATACTGGACACCACCTCACTAAAGTGGCCATAAAAGTTTTATAACAGCTTTGATGAGGATAAAATTTTGGGAAGCATTAATGGTGGTATAAAATGTGGAGTGATACTAGTTTTTTGTGGGATGGTGGTCTAAATGGTGCCTCAATATGAAGTAATATTTGGAGACCAAATGATGCATGTATCCTTTTGGCGTCCAAAACCCTAGCCCTCCCAAACTCTATTTAAATGCGATTTCCACTATTTTAAAGGGGTTTTCAAGGCTTTCTGATGGTGTGGATGATGGTTTCTCTCTGATAAACATTTCAAAACTCATGGAATAAGAAAATATTTGTGCAATGATATCTTACAAGAAGGTTCTCCTCTTCCATCTCCACTTTCTGTTTCGTTGTTTTAATAATTATAACATGACATTTCATCAAATAAATCTTCTAAATTCATCTGCTTTAATTTTTTTATTTTTCATCTTGTTGTAGGAATATAAGAGTAGAGATTTGATTGGGTGTTTACCTTTCAATCCATTTCTTATGAAAACCATATCCATGATGAAAATTCCTTCTATGGAAGGGTGATTTCGTTCGTACATGATCCAATCCCTCCTCCCTTAATTTTTATATATTGAATCCATCTGAATATTGTAACTAATATTTTGGGATTAATAAATTGAGTTCAATTTTCTAAAAATATCCATTGATTTTCACTTGGCCACAAGGTTTGATTTTTGAAAATCATGTGAGTGAAACTTCAATTGCAAGTTCCACTAAACTCAAGGTAGAATTATAAGGTTCAAGTATCATCCCCAAACTAAATTATTTCTCAAATCTAGAAGGATATGATTACCTAATTGTCCATTGACCATATGTTGGCTTCTAAACCAAAATCAAAGTAGGGTATTTTGATTTAATTTCCCAAAGTTAACCTAGTGTTCATTTTTCCAATTTGTTTTGTCCGATTAATTTTTGTAGTGTTCAGACATTGAAAATAATAAGGGAAAAAAATTTAATGAATTATAATTATATTAAATTTTTATAAATGAATGGATAATGGGGTAGATTATATTGACTATGTATTCTCATATTAGTGTCTTTAAATTAGTTATATCCCAGATTTTTTCTTCTCATTTGTTTTTTTATTTTATGAAAATCACAACCGCACCCCAAGGTTTGTCCTATTTTCTCTTATTTACATGGTTTCAACAACCCTATTTTGGGTTGTTTAACTCAATTCCTGCTAAAGAGAATAAACTATGTCATCTATTGTGCTGTATTTACTTAAATCACAAATATTTGTTGAGAGCATGTACCACAACTCTCCAAAGTAGGCTTCAATTTTTTGTTTCATGTAAATTTTTATTTGGACTAAAAGCTAGTTCGTCCATCCAAGGGCCCATAAAAATCAATCAATTTGAAATATCATTCTGGAAGACTATATTGAGCCCACATCAGTAAAAATTGAATAACTCATTCTAAGAAAAATCAATTTGTGTGATTTAAGATTGAATTGAAAGAAAATTCAAAGGCATGCTCTAATATTTGGGATAATGTAGATGTTACATCATTAAAGAGGATATTTTATTGTCAGCATTCAAAGAAGATTTATGAAAATCTCAGACAGAAAAAGTTATTCTCAATTAAAATTCAATAAAATTCTCTATGCACATCCAATTACGGTTAAATTTTGATTTAATATTGTAATTTTAATTTTGAGTATCCTATAAGAAGGGACCTTGGGGTGACTTTAAGATATGTTTCATGAGACCTGAGCCAACTTCTAGAGAAAAACTTCCAGTGGGTAAGCTATTTCACCCTTTTTTCTTGTATTTTTATTTTTATTATTTATTATATTTTTTTAAATGTAACTTCAATTTAGTTAATATTAAATACAATATAATTCATTCATGGTTTATTTTTTTTGTTTTATTCCACACACACCCCTTCTCTTCTAATTTTCTTATCTTCTCTTTCTTTCTCATTCCACCCCTTTCATCTCTATTACTATCCCTAATACTCGTGATCCTGAGAATGTAATCTAAGGAATTTTCTAAGGGTGTAATTATATTGTTGATCCCAAGGATACATTTTCATTCTATTTTTGAGTTAATACTAAGGATAATTTATAGTGGGGGTAATCTTCATTATGGTTGTATAATGTTTAACATCTTGATATACAACCATTTTCCCTCGATTGAGGATGTGGTTGGACAGTGTACATAGTGATTTCAATGTATAAATTATGTTCATAACCTATGTAAATTGAGGTGTACACACATATGAAAGAGTTTATTCACTAAGAATATTTGAAGATGTACAATGAATGGGCTCCCTAAAAATTATTTCCGGAGAACATCATTTCTTCTCTAATTATTTTATTTTTAGTATTTCATGGTAATTTAGAATTAAATTTTAGTTTCATATATTTTCATTTCATTTAATTTCCTAAATGTAATTTCATTCATAAAACATAAAACAACAGAAATAATTAGTTCATTGTGACAACCAGGTCCCGATGACAGCACAACCACCCCGCCTTAACATGGCCGTCGGGTCCTTGCCCACCAGGTACCCCCAGTTGCCCCCACAGACACGTGGGGCCCACCCCAGGGTCCACCCACGTGTCTGAACGGGTCATCTGACTAATGACAGTCCCCACAGGCCAACACTTGTCCTTTCCAGTGTGTTTTTTCCTCACTCACACAAACCCTGGGAAACTTCCCAGAGGGTCACCAATCCTGATCACTACTTCAGGACAAGCACGCTTAACTGTGGAGTTCTAATCAGACAGGCTCCCGAAAAGGTAGTTGCACCTTGTTGACATGAGTCATATCATTTAGACATTTAACCCAGTATCATTTGGGGATGTTACAATCACCCCCACCCCCCTTTAGAGCACAACGCCCTCGTTGTGAGCCCCACATCTCAACCCAGGCAGTGCACCACACTTAAGGCTGGGTACCACCTCTGATACCAAATGTGAGAACCGGGCCCCGGTGACAGCATAGACACCCCTCCTTAACATGGCCATCAAGTCCTGGCCCACCAGGTACCAATGGTTGCCCCGCAGACACGTGGGGCCCACCCCAGGGTCCACCCACGTGTCTGAATGGGTAATCTAACTAATGACAGTCCCCACATGCCGACACTTGTCCTCTCCAGTGTGCTTTGTCCTCACTCACACACACCCTAGGAAACTTCACAGAGGGTCACCCATCCAGATCACTACTCCAGGCCAATCACGCTTAACTGTGGAGTTCTAATCAGACAGGCTCACAAAAAGGAATGTGCACATTGTTGACATGAGTCATATCATTTAGTCATTTAACCCTGTAACATTTTGTGATGTTACATTAATTGTTGAATTAGATTAAGTAGGTGAACAAACTGAGGAAGCTCATCAAGTGAGATGACATTACTCAGCCATTGTGTTGCACTAGGAGAACATAGAAATATAATTTTCCCATGCCTTGTTATAAGCATGAGTCAAACTTGGAACTATTTCTAGTGGGACAATGCAACATAACAACTTAAAAAAGGATTTTCCAAACTGAATGAGCCATAACTCAAACGAACCATTAAATGAATTTGATCTAGAAAATTAAAGAACATTAACCCAACTATGAAAAAGTAACCTAATAAGAAGATTTTTGGAAATAAAACTCTCATATTCAAGTAAAACTCTTAGTGTTCACTCTAACCAATGAATAATGGCTGGAAATCCGAACCAATCCTTGTGCGACATCTGCACAGCTCAATTTTCTAATCAATGTAACCAACTCATTTTGCCTTCCATAGGAGATGATTTTGAACTGCACAATAACAAGATAAAAGTGCTACAAAAATTTCATTTCATTGTAGGTGAAGACCCAAATTGAAGTATCATTAATTTCACATATGTTTTCTCAAGCTTCAAATCCTAAGGAGTCACAGATGAACAGGTTGGGCATTTCCCTTCTCACTAGAGGGAGCGGCAAAGGATTGGATTCACAATCTAAAACCTGGAGAGGTCCATGATTGGGAAGATATATAAATATGCTTAATGAAAAGGTTTTTTCTCTTTTCCAGGATCACAACTATATCAATTGATATATATACTATTCTCCAACCAATAGAAGAGTAACTTTAGGACTACTGAGATCATTTTAGCAAGAATTTTTTTAGATACCCACAATAGGATGTAGAGGAAAAACACTGTCTTGTTTTCTTCAACCAAATACTACTCGAAAATAATTAAAATTTAAATGAAACATCATATAGAAGAGCCTTGATTGGAATGTAACCATTGATTTCTAGAGGTCTGATTGAAAATATTGTGTAAAAATCAAAGCACTTCATTACTAGAGGTACTGGAACCAATGAGATCCATGAGGTAAAGAATTATAATTATTAATCAACCGTACATGAAGCAACACTTGTGGAAATGACCGGTTTCATGAGAAAACATTTTGTGAACCACCTGAAGGAACAAAAATGGCCATGTCAGGTATATGGTTTATGCTCTTCTACCTATCACTACACTAAACAATGTCTGGTAGTGAAATGGACTAAAAGTTGTACTGCTAACTATCAGTAAAGGAAATTCTAGCCAAATCATCTATGTCAACCCCAAACCTAACCAAGAAATTCTTTCCAACAGACTATGGAAAAACCTCATTTTCAAAAGAAATACCAGAACCCACATCTATTCTAAAAATCATATAAGAACCCTTCCAACAATTATAATCCTTTATTACCCCACCATTCTAAATAAATACATATGATAATCTTTACACATGTTCACCAATATGTGAAGATCATTAGTTACAAAAAAACTATAGGGTTGGAAGATATGATTAATAAGCTAACTAATAAACTCAAAAAGTTTTATGGACATTATAACAATTAATCTTGGAAAAATAAAATCTTATACATTCCCAAATACAAATATAATTTCAGAATGATAAAAAAAATAAGTGAAAAGAACATCTCCCACCATCCACCTTTATTCTTAAAACAGTACCACCTATTCTCAGGGAGAATTAAGTCGAAAATTTTGCAAATTCTTGGAAAAATCACCTAGACTAAGAAAATAATGAACAGTAGAAGAAGAATTGTCTAAGGAGGAAAGAAACACCATTTCAAAGACAAAAAATGGATACAAAATACATAAACCATCTATTTTCATAAATTATGAGTAAATTAAAGTGATTATAGGAAGAAGATATTCCAAAATAAATTCTAGACACCTACCAGAAAGTGGAAATTATTATCTCCCTTCATGAATCCATTAAATAAATTCAAAGGTATGATTTTTTTTGGAAATATCTTTTTTAAAAATTTAAGAAAAAATCAATAGATTGAGTTTATAAACTTGGGAAGTAGTGTCTTAGCTCTTATCACACCGCATTTCCAACGAAATGTCAAGATCTATGGATGTTTTCCATTTCATGCACGAATGGTTCTTTAAATTTCTCTAATGATTTGCATGATATAGGTGATTCAATTAATGTATCGACTCACATAGTATAAGTAAACCCCCATGATTTCATAGTATATTATGTTTTAAATAATATTTAATATCATATATTTCATGCAACACTAACTTGGCTTGTGTAACACACAAGATTTATTTTTTTTCAAAAAAACTATTCAGTTTTATATTATTTAAATGATATATTTATAACTTATCCATTAAATATAATAATAGTAATAGTAATAAATAATTTTTAGATGTTACTTATAATGTTTTCACACAAATAAAGCATATTTATAAAAAAATGTACATGTTTTAGTAAAATATGTATATGTTTAGAAATATTAATATCTTAATGTAACTGATTTTTATATCCTTTTGTGAACAATAAAAAAATAATTTTATAAAATAATAGTAATTGAATTTGGTAAAATAGGAATAATTTTTTATTTCAGAATATAAAAATTTTATTATGATGAATTTATGGTATTTTTTTGAAAACATTCAATTTTTGATGAATAGTGGAAAACACAGCATTATTTTTTAAAAACCGACTATTTAATTTATATAATTATTTTACATTTAATTGATTTTAAAGGAACAATAGATAAATAATAAATATATGAACCAAATTTAGTAAATATATATCTTTATTATAATAGAATTATATATAAAAAATTGAACTTATGAATGTATCTAGTTTACTAAAACTACTAAACAAACGAGTCCATTAGGATATGTCTTTCTTGTTATCATGAAAATGTAATAAAATAAATAACTAGATTCATGAATTTAGAGTTTGGGTATTATATTTGTTTTCATTTTAATTTTAGAAATAACATTGGAAATATATTTAGAAAACATAGATTAAGGATCATTACCTTAAGATAGACTTTGTTGATACACATGGAAGAACATTCAAGAATTTTAGAAAGGTCATGATCGTGAGATTATTCCTAGAAAATTATTCCATATATTGATACTAAAAGTGGATGTGGTTTTAGAACATATATGCCTTGGAGTAATAACTCCAAAAAGGTGTTCTCGGCTTGACTTTGGGTAACCTGGTACATGACAACATGCCTTACAGCTCACCTAGTTTGACACACCCAGGGTATATTCATAGGATAATTCAAATTTACTTTACAACCAATTAGGAATTATTTATGAGTTAATATTTCCCCAGTGAAATCAATTTTATGATTATGGATTAGTTAGGCACAAATATTTCAATTTATGATCACAATTTTACTAGTTTTGTAATTATGTATTATGATTTATTACCTAATCTTGTGTATGACATTATATTTAAATGCAACATAGTGGAAGAGATGGAAACTGTATCATCACACATAATCCATGTAGGTATTTCACTCCTATAAAATATAATGATAGTGGAGCTAGTGAAACAATAGGTGTTGAACAACTTATAACCATACAAGGGCAGTTGACTCAGGTTGTAAATAATAACCTTACCCATATGGAGCACCCTAATTGACAATGGGGAGGGACAATGTCAGACCAATTAATGACATAACAACTCCTACATTCAATGGGACTACAAATCCTTTAGTAGTTAAGAAATTGATAAGTTCCTTGGAGAAAATATTTCTTACATTTAGGTGTAACGAAAAGGAGAAAATTTTCATGGAAATTTATCTTCTCTCAGGAGAATAAAATCAATGGTAGTCACTAATTCAAAACAAGAAATAAGAGGAAGAAATTCATGTATGAAATAAATGGATTTTATGGAATATTTCTTGGAAAATTATTACCCTTAGGAATAGATAGCAGATATGGGGAGACAATTGTTGAATCTAATGAAAAAAGGATGAGAATATTTCTAAATATTAATCTCAATTCACAATATTATCAAGGCATGTTAATGACTGCATACGTAACCAAAATAGTAAGATTGAACATTTCTTTGATGGGGAAATCCTTTTCTCTGAAATTCATTAATTTCAAAAACTATATCATTATTCTAAGATATAGTATCATGTGCTATCAAGAAAAATATTGAATTATCTATGTTTTATGAATATAATGGAAAGCATGAGAAGAAGACAATGGTGTAGTAAGAGAAATTTACTGGGAAGAAGGGATAGAAGGATTTTCCCACATGTGACAATTATGGAAGGAAACACCGTAGTGCCTACTTAAAAGGGAAAAGAGTTTGTTTCATGTGTTTATAAAAAGGACACCATGCTCATGATTTCATGTAAAAGGATTAATTTTCCAATTTGAAAATTTTTAACCACAAATATATGGGGCACTGTGCTAATTAATTCCCCAAGAATCAAGGAATTATAGCTAATAAAAATGTAAGGGATCAAGGTAAGTCTTATGATATTACTATAATATATGTGGAATAATTAATGTATTTGTATATAAAAGGATACCTAAATTCATCCAACCAAGTCATATTCCCATGTTGTTCACCTAGAACATCTTCCTAGAACGTCAATCAAGGTTGTCCATAGAGGTGGGGTGAGTACGTGAGTTTTGCGGAGTAACATTTTCACCTATAGGGTAAATATTTTTTTGGAAGTCCTTCATGCATCATAATATTTGGTCTCACCATGCCAGCTTACCTCATAGATCATAAATTAATACTTATTTTAAAACACATCTTTCACACAGATATGGTGTGTAACTATCTGTGCGATGCTTATTCCTAGGTGATCGACTTTTATAGTGACCATGGGTGAGGTTATTGTGTGACGAACTTGCATGAGTACACTGATCGAAATTATGCCATTTACTAATTTTTTTGTTTCTATTATTTTTTGAAAAGCACTTGTTGTTAATGAAAATATGGTAATTCTTAAAAGGTTCAATGTTTACTGCAAAGACTAGAGTTTTTGAGGAATAAGATACGAATCACCTTGAGGATATGATGAAAAGTGTTGGGAACAATTTTTGTTGGCACTTGTGATAATACTCTACTCGATTTTAGGGGATATCTGAAAAAATTTCACAGTGATGTTCCATAGAGTAGTTACCTACCACTTTATGGACATGTCCATTTGATAGAGGTCCTCATACCAGAGTCAACGAATTATACACCTCTCTCTTAGTTTAAGGATTAAAAAAACATCACTATTGGAAATGTTTCAAGCATATGTGCATATATTAATTACTAGACATCATCCACATCTTGTGCTATGCTCGATAGAAAATGTGATATGTGTCTGATAATGAACACACCCAAATTGAGGTCACATTGGTATCCGTTTTTCTTACATGATTTTAAGATAGATCAATCTAGGGTTGGAGGAAATATTGGGACTTCAGTCCGGAAGTGGTGTTAATCCATATTGGATGTGAGAATACAAGGTGTGAAAACCTTGTGCAGAGTTCAAGAAGTATCTGTGATACATACTAATCTATGAACTAGTCTGGGTTGGACAAACCTATGTATATAAGAGTGTTGAATCTTTCTCTGATCTGTTAAGCTGCTAGATCCCACATATAGAGTCTTTCCACCTGATGCATGAGGAAGTTGGTATCTGATTTTGGTATGTCCACATGGTCTATAAGGATTCAATCCTATGAGAATTGTATGTCATGTTGATCTCTTTTAAAGCAATGTATGGTGAGGATAAAATGACTCCACCTCTAGTGCATGAGCTGTTGAAAATGGCTCAGAATATTATGAAGGACAACCCCTCATGAAGGGGGATATCTATCTTGATGTGTGGATGAGTACCATCTTGGTTTTGGAGGGGGAATGCCCTACTTGAGAACCTCCAACTGGGCGTCCCAAGACGGTGAAGCAGATAACTCTATATATATTTAGGCTATCATTGGAGAAAGGGGAGTACAAAAAACGGGGGTTCAAGCCCATGTCGAGTGTTCCTATAAACACACATAATGAAAGGTATTTAGTTAGGTGGATATATTTTTAACAATTACATGTCTATGATTCAAATGTTATTGAGAGGATAGTGACATTAACCTTAGTGACCATACTAGCTCAAATGAAGCACATGGGGTTAGAAATACCCATTCTAGCAATTATTTACCAAATTCTACTACATGTACATATGGGTAATTAACCATTCATAATAACAGGACCATTCTAGGTACTATAGAGATGGTTTGTAGCACAATTTTGAAGCTATGATGTGCTAAGTGAAGTTGAGATTCCCAAGAGCTAGTTTCGACCACATGTTTAGGTTGTTTCTAGTATTTTTCCTTTGTCCTTGAAGCCCAATGAGACTCTATTAAGGTGAGCCTATTCTAGGAGCTCAATTTCTTCCTGTATGAGGAACCAACTACTGGGAGATTCATTGATGACGGGAAATATTAATATGAGTGATCATCATATATAATGGCCCGTAGGGTCACTGTTCTAGAGACCTGTATCGATAATGAAGTTATATGTGAGTCCTACACTTCATAATGGTTTTCACGCCAATTAAAGTGCCTACGAAAAATGATCATATCTACTTTAGTCTGTGACTAATTAGAAAAGCATATGATGGTATCATTATTTCTATGGATGCTTACAACAATTGATTTTCCCCATGCAGTGACCAAATTTTCTCCAGTAGATGCGACAAATGAATTGAAAACCTGATATGTCGAGGCATGGTTTGAAAAATATCCTAAGGGAGTGTTGGACAAAGCTATTCCCCAAATTGGTAATAGTAAAATAGAAAATCATGGAATGTTAGATAGAATGGATTTTTATCCAACATAAGATGTTTCTTATCATCTGGAGGATGCTTCATTCTCTTCGAAAGGTGTTGATGATAAGGTATAGAGTTCTGCCAAATGACCTCATGCTACGTTTAGTCTAACAACCAGAATCCAAAGGGATACATGAAATGATATTTCGCCAATATGGTAGAGTCCTTACGACCAATAAAAGACCTATGATTTGTTTTCTTGTTGTTCATCTGTAGCAGAAAGGGTTCGAAAGCCCGTGAAATCTAGGGCTATCAAATTTTCTCAAAGGAAGGCTATGATGGCCTTAGAATTTGTGCAACCAGTGGAAGTAATACTTTTCTAGGATATGTCCTCGGATTTAGAAATTTTATGGGCACTCTTTTATGCTAGGATTTTAATTCCATGGATAGTATATGCTCATTCCTCGCCCGATATTTTCTTCAAGAAAAAACCTGCTTAGTTGAGGATTTATATCCAGGAAAATGAAATGATCATTTATGAAACCAATAACTAGATCCCTACCACATGAAAAGTGGATTAGATGATAATACAAGGTGCTAATAAAGGGATTTATCACTCATCTTATAGATAATGGATTGATTATACTAATCCTAATGAATTAAGTCCCCCTATTAGCACATCCACTTCTATTATTCCTTTATTTTTTCTAAAATAGGGAATTGTTGTTGAGGGTAAAATAATATTTATTTTTATTGGGACTAGGTTGAATTTACTAAGGTTCCATCACCAAAATATGACCCAACTGATACGCCACTCATGATCGATGAGTCATCCCCTCAACTAGGGGAGTTATCCCTAGGGCAGCGAATAATGGAGGCTGAGATGGTGAGGTAAAAAATATTTTCCCCTCTGATACTTTTCTTTGAGGAGGTTGATTCTAGACCAACTCTATTGAGAAATAAATAATTTTAAAGGAAACAATCTTTTTCTAATAACCACATCAGTATAAGAATGTTATCATAGTACCAGTAATATGTCCTTTATCCAGAACTATTGTCTAAATATTCTAGGATTGCATAATATCCTACCTTTTCCTCCATAAAGGGACTTAAAATAGATCCTATAAGAATTGAGGAGGGTGATTTGGAACAAGCATAAATTCATACTGGTTAGTCAACCCCTTTGGTATAAAAGTTTCAATGGTTTAGGATCCAACATCTACTCCTGTCATCTCTTATTCTACTGTATAGATAAAGTAGGATTTTGTTAATATCAAAGGTACATCAAAAGGTGTCTTATATATTCTGAAGAGTTTTATCTATATGTTATTTCAAGTTCATCCCATGCACTAAGGGGCCATGTGATGACTGATTCTGATCCTGAAGTTGTCATCGAGGAAGCTGTTCAAGGGCTCAAGTCATTAGAAGAAGGTGATGTACCAGGTCCCAAGCCAAATATCTCAAGTATCTTCATGTGTGATATTAGCAGGGGGCTTTAGATATCAAAAAATACCATGAAAAATATTGGAAAAAATATTGATGAAATTATGGAAGATATTAATATTCCTTCCACTTTAACATAATTTGAGGAACTTAATAGGCAATTGAATGGACACAAGTCTTTATATTTTAGGAAAGTGCTCTTTTTTGTGTTAGATTCTCTATTCAAAACTTATTGAAATGAAAAACATCATTCATAGAGAATGTCATAGTGGTGGTACATGAACAAGACATTGAAGTCCATCCTAGTCCCACTTTTGATGGGGGAGGGGGTAGCTCAGGTGGACCTTGAAACCGGGAGTTTTCCTGATCATCATTTGTTGATCCCTGGGAAGAACCCAAATGGTACCCCTCATCAAGAGGTTCTGGTTTAAACTACCAAATCTAGGGATGGTAGGGAGAAATCTTCCCTACCCGCTGACCTATTACTGGATGAGTGTCACTGACTGCTTTAATCAGCCGTTAATTTTTTTGTTATCCATTGTTGCTAACGATGACTCTTTGCCTTTGTCAAGTGCTATAACCATCTATGGTTGGGTCTGAGGGTGAATCCTCTATTTCAATACATTCAGTACTAGAAAATGAACTAGTTATTGAATAGTTGGGAGTGGGGTAGGGTGCTTCAATATCAGCACTGACCCTGGAGTACATTTCTCACTCTGACAGTGCCTTTGAGTTAGATCTAGACCAGAAAAATTCACCTCACATCACATGCTATAGGTTTTGACAGGATATTTGGAGAATAATATCTAAGGCATAACATGAATACTTTCCTTCATGAATCCATCACCTTTCATTCCTATTCGGCATGATGAGATATAACATATTTGATTATTGTATGATTTATGCTACTTTGAAGGAAATAATTCATAAATGAGAGCTACAATATGAGCTTTTTGAGGGGCTTATAAAGGTTTAGCTTCTCATAAATGCAGATGATTTCAAGGTATCATTATTTAAGGTGGAGGAAGACTATACATAGATTCTAGAGGAATGTAAACAATAGATTAATGAGAAAATCATTCAAGAGTCAGTCCATTAGTAGTAATTGGATGATGCTTAGAGGGAACTCATACAACTCCCCCATTCATTAAATGGAGTCCATAATGAAGGGTCATTTGATATTGTAGCTAAAACTAAATCAATTTGTAATACCAAAAAGACTAATGAAATTTGGTTGGCTAGGATTCAACAAGCGGCTAATGAGGATCAGATGTCCATTCAACAAATGAAGAGTTATATTTACGGTCTCTTCAAAATTATGAAAGAGAGACTCCATCTCATGGATACTCCTACAGTTTTGTTTTTTTAAATAAATGAAATTATTTTTGAATTCTAATAATATATATCTTCATCCATGTTCACCTATAATGATCATAACATAACATTGAAACTAATTTTCATAGAAACATATATATATATATGCATCAGGTAGTCGTAACCACTATGATAGGGATGGGAGGATAATCTATCTTTTTACTAATACATGGGGCCTAGTAAGCATAGTTTTACTATTGGTATGGTCATATTGACAACTCTATAAACATTGTGCCATTGTCTCATCATAATCATTTTTTCCCAAATCTATTATAAGGTAGACACAATGGACAATACTTGGCTTTTGAGTAGACATCTTTTGAGGGGCATAATCCTTATATGTTTTGTGTCTTTAATATTTCTGTTGATTAATTTTTATCATGTATCATAGGGAGTGTTGGTATAATGATCTAATACTTGACTTTTGTCCATACATCCTTTTATTGGTTTTCAACCTAGAGAGAACTACAGAACTTTTTACGTGTAGTTTAATGTCATGAATGTTGGGCTAATGAGAATGGATTTTTAGGTCCAATAGCATTGAAATTATGTATTGAAATTAAAAACCATACAAAGAAAATAGACTAAGAATGTTCTAGAATACTTCATTTATCTAGTGGGGAATCTTGTGTATTGTTTTTGTGGTTCCCAAATCTAAAACATGACATTAAGTAATAGAGAAGGTCTTTCCAAATAATGATGGTACCACTAGTTGAAACACCCATTTTGTGGGAAATTTTGTGCAAATCCAATAGGGGTGATTGCTCTATTATCAAATAATTTCATCCTTTTGCTGATAGGCCCTGAAAGTTGTGAGAAACTTAAGAAAATCAAACTTAGGCCTGTTACAAAAAATTCTAAAAAAATATTTCTCAATAATTTTGACATTCTATCGATCCTGAATGATGTTTAGGAAGATTCAAATTCCACAAGACCATGATGGGTGGTTTTTTCTAAGGTATGTTTCTAATAATTAAGGGAATATCTTCATTGGAATTGGTCCTGAATGGGAAAACACCATTACATGTATTTGGATCAATTGAAGGGGGGTTCATCTTGGTAGATGGTTAATGTTAGGGGGAAGGACCCTTTATGACAGGGGTTAAAGTATCATGTATTATAATTTCATGTGATCATGATGTTGACCATGCATTTTTTGTATTATGGAGAGGTTGTTGTTTTAAAATTTAATGTCTTGTGACTAGGAAAGTATTCCAGTTTTAAATTCATACAATAAGTATATTATGCTATTTAGTTTAAATTCATACAACAAGGAAATTAATTGGGATATAATTTAAGGTCATTAGCTTTTAATTAAAGGTTAATGGTTTCCTATTTCCTGATAATGGTTTTGGGAATCTGATGTCACTTTTAGGTTTGAGGGGGTAAATATTGTAAGCGATAATTTAAAGATTTATAGACCCAAAGAGTTGTTTGAAGGAAAAAATATTATGGATTTTGAGGAGGACTATCCCAAGTAAGATGTTACCATGGATTGAAAACCCCATTTGGTAGTCTTTTTTCTGTAATTCTATCTAGGGTGTGTTACAACATACTAAATAGTTTCATACTTTGGCTGGAAAACCCATTATGGGAGATGTTTTATGTAAAACCAAATGAGGAATTTTATAGTATTGTCAGACAAAGGAGTTTTCAGTAATTCCAACAAGATATCACTAAAATCTGATAGGTGTTTTTGGAGATTCATATTTTTTCTAACACCGAGTTTGGGTCTTGGAGGAAAGGACCAAAATTATGAAGGGGCATTTGAAGTAAAGATTTCCATGGAATCGGGGGAATCAGTTCTCTTTGTAGTTCTGACCCAGATGCAAGGATCATGGTGCCTATAGTTTTAGGTTTTATTACTATGACCGAAATATTATTAAAATGATAACTGATATATGGATTATTAAACAAAGTTCGTTCCAACATACTTCATACATGAAGAAGGAAGTTGTAAGCCATAGTCTTTGAACTTTTAAGATCAAGAGAGATGATATATGACAAATATATGAGGAATTCCAATAGAATGCTTTGAATCATGGGTCTCAAAATAATTTCATCAAATCATCGGAGGATAAAAGAGATCCTAGGGTTAGGATACTGCTGGCTGAAAAACCTATTTTTGGGTGGTTTTATGCAAATCCAACTAGCGAGTATTACATCGTAGTCAAACATTGACATCCTTTGGCAGACAAATCCATTTTTTGGTATACATTATGCAAAGAAATTAAGGTCATGTAAAAGTATAATCCGAGAAAAGAGATCTCAGGTATCATACAATCTACCACTAAAAGCTATAGAAAAATTATGAAGATCTATAATGGTTCAAGACTATGAGTATGATGTGTGAAAGGTAGATGCCCGAGAACAAGGGAAGAATTTAGAACGATATTGGACATGAGTTTGGAGTCCCTTGTATAGGTTTGACTCATATGTAGATAGTGTAAATATCTATTTCCTTAGTGGACTGCTTGATGAGGGGACCTGAATTAAAATCTCATACACATTTCTTTGTTTATATCAAGAACATGGGGAATTTTTCATTACTGCATGATCGGGACTAGTTATTAATAACTAGGATACACTACATATCTCATTAGAATATGAATCAATACATATGTAATTCTGGAATTACCGTGTAGTTTAACATCATGTGGTTAGCACACCAGTCGTGTAGTATAACATCACTCGGTAAGGATGTAGGTGTCTCAATGTGACGAAAAAATGAATATTGAAGTTGGAGTAGGGAGTAAGACCTTAGTATCACTATTCATCTTGAAGGATCAAGAATCAAGACACACGTATTTATGAAATAAATGTCCGCCACACCAATTGAATTCATTTGTGGAGGAAATTTGGGTATTTTGAATATAGGTTTTTACATAGGGTGAAAACCTGTATCAGATCCCATCATATAGATCTAGTTCATTAACATGGGAGTGAATTAATTTAGCGTATTGTGATACTTCTAGGACTAATTTTGAATATCTTAATGTCAGTAAATATATCATTAGAATGTGAATAAATCCACATGTAGTTCATGAATAAATCATGCAGTTTATTATCATTCGATAAGGAATCCTAGTGTTCCTTTTAAGGACTTGCAGCCAAGACCATGGTATCCACAATGCTAATAGATATGCCTTAATAATGTAGAGAATGTTTTTAAAAACTATCCTAATACCATATGATACATTCTTGTTTTGATAAACAAGGAGTGGAAAAAGTTTCTTCCACAACAAAAAGGAAATACAAGTGAAGGATATGGGCATTTAGAATCTATGGTGTAAGGGACAGAAGACATGATCCAAGTGTCGCTACGTATATCATTAGGATAAGAATCATCCCATATGTAGTTCTTGAAATACTAGGAAGTTTAAATTTGTACAGCGAGGATAATGATTAACCATAGTGAAAGAATGAAAACATTACAATTTGTGTAAAGGATGGAAATCTTGGTGTCACTATGTATCTCATGTGACGTCATGGGCCGGGATTCCACTTAACCCATGACCTGATCCTGTTTACCACATGACCCTAGGTTCATCTCCTTAATAGCCAAAGGCTACTGACAAGTAGTTTATGTGTATAGGTACTATGGTAGGGATCCTATAACTCCATGTTAGAGAATTGTAGTGGATAACACAAACATTAACCAATAATGGAAGTAAAATCAATCAGAAAGATATAGTAAAAATGGAAATATAAAATGATTCAACAGAATACTATGTAGCTAAATAAAATATCCAAATGCTCTTAGGTAGTGACTACTACAAAAATATATTCATGACATGCTAGTACAAAATAAATGATAAAACATGCAACATTTATGCTGATAAAAAGTACAAAATTAACCAAAATCCAAAAGCTTGTCCATAGAATCTCAAGCATAAGCTCGATCCTCTGTTCGTAAGATACATATAATAAATACGAATCATCAACTTAAATAAGGGTGTTTACCCATATTCATACCTATATGAAAATAGTATTCTTATGTTCCAAAGGAGTCCTAAGTAGTTTGTGAGATAAAAATATCAGTAGGCCACCACTAATGGTTTCTATGTGTAGTACAAGTAGGTTCTTTTATGCAAATAATGTGAAAACTAAGCAAGAATGTAAACCAATGTTGAATAAATAAAGCACCTCCCACCCAGGTTCTGATAGGATACTTGTTGGGTCTACAGGCTTCATCGCAAAGCTGATGTGATTGATCTAATCTCCATATATAAATATGTATATTTTTCTAGGTTGAACTGGGATATAAAACATAGGGTTCAAACTCAAGTCTACGAGCTAATAATCTCTACTCATGTGGTAGTAATACTGATGTTAATGTAAGGGGATCTTGGGTATCTGGTAACTTATAAGGCCCTTAGCACTATTAAATAATATATAACTGGTGTGGGGTAAGAATTCCTCCTACCCATACACATATAGATAATTGATCTGGAATGGGTTAAGAATGCCTCCCACCCATATACATATAATAAGGTGGCATAGGGTAGGAATACTTCCCAACTTTAATAATATAATAAGATGGAATGGGGCAAGAATTACTCCCATCCAGACACATTTATATAGCTCAATCACATGATAACAATAGGCTCAAACCATTCATGGCAGCCCACATATAATTTTTCATTTTACAAAACAAAAAATTTCATATAATGCCTTTCTAAAAATTCATTACAAGGGAAAGGCCATTCATTCCTTTTAACCCATTCCATTAATTTCAAATCATCTTTTAGTTTAAGGAGATCTCATCCTAGCAATCCCACAAATCCAACCATAAAATTTTCCTAACATGGAAAATTCATTTCAAGGAATAGTGTCAAGGCCACAGTGACAAAGTCAAATACTCACATGCCCATTTAGAAAATTCCAATTTAAAAAGATAAAGAACAATTAAGAAACCTTGGTATAAATCAAATACACATGGGATAATTTCTATTTCAATTAAAATCTAAGATGGAAGCTAAATAGGGTTCAATGTATTTTAAACTATTTGGTCCAAAAAGTCATTTTCAAGGTGGAACACTTATGGCTTTCCATTTAGAGAAAGGGTGATGTATAAACACCTAAACATCAACCAATTCACCTATATTATGGAGAATATGTCATATCTATATTAAGTAACTAAAACAATTAAGAATAATGGAAAAGACAATCTCACGACACAATGAAATAAATATGAAACAGTCAAAACGCAAATAGAAAACTACGTGACCACCAATCGTAAACTATAGACAAAGCCTCACTCGATATCAAACACAGATTCAAAATAGGTTGGAAGAGATCTTAGTTTGAGTCCAACTCCTTGAAAATTGGCCATATTATCCTTAAACCAAATAATACAAACAATGGATAAAAAACATAGATATACGAGTACATAGACTTGGGAGCCATAACTCATGGGAATCAATGTCTTTGATTGATTGAGGATCTTACACTAGACAAAGACCCTAGCTCAAACCGTTTACTTAAGGGTTTCTTAAGTCAAGGAGGAGGAACCCATGGATCTGTCAGGTGGATGGTAAGGGGGAGAGAAATTTAGATCAAATTTTTATGTAGGGTAAAATGGTACTTTTTTCTAAAATCCACTCCACATGGTTTATGCACACAGTTTACAGACCATGCACAAACCACACATTAAGGATCTGTCCCCTATTTGAAAATAGGCACATGACCATCCACCTAGTATACACAATTATAGACAAACCATGTGGACTTGAAGGCTCCCCTTGCTGCAAGTGCATGGTTTACACAAATTATTTGGCCCTGGTAACACGATTTACATTAACCATGCATCCCAGCATGTAGCCCATTTCCAAGACCAACATACTCTGTACAAGCCCTAGACACTCCATGAGCCTTCCCTTGGTTGTAATATACCATTACCATGATTATTGGAATGATTATAAATGAAAATCCAATGATCAATACTTTTGTCAAAATTGGGTCCATTACAACCTCCCCTTATAATGACCCAAGATTGACGTACATGGAAATTAAATCACTTTTGCAGAAAAATTAATACATTTAATAAATAGATGCCAAAAGACCATATTAGTATAGTGTATTTGGAATCATGGAACAAATTATTATATCTTGGTGAATGATCTTCAATATATCCCATAAAAACATCCCCCTTAGTTTCCCTACCTAAAACCTTTTATTTATATCCCAGGGAAATGAAAACATAAAAAGGTTGATCTCAAAGGCTTAATAAGGGTAAACATGGAAAACATAAAACAAAACATACACTTATGAATTTAAAAACATTAAAATAAATTTTGAATATCACAATATTCAGTAATGAAATAATTATTGGCAGTTCGTAAGGGATAAATCATAAAGGAAAACAACCCATGATAAATTAGAATTGACATTAAACATAGAATTGTGGAGAACACATAAGCATATAAAATGATTTCCATATTATCCAATGATCAACGCTAAGACCATTATAGTAGACAAAGTCCATTACTAGGCCGACATCACTGCTCGTTCTAGCCTGGTATTACTGAACCAAATGTACATGTCATTTCAGCCTTGTATTACTGAAGCAAATTTACTTCTCATTCTAGTCATGTTTACCTCGTGAGAGATAAATAATTACCAAATTCATTTGATAGATATATATGTACCACCCATATGATAATGAAAAAATTCTTACGTATTCCAGGAAAACATTAATCATTCATTATATCACAACCCAACAAAAAATAATTCGTTTCATAAACATAAATCCATCATAATCCATATAAAAAAAATTATTTCAAAAAAAATTCTTTCATTAACATAATTAAATCATTTTAATAATATTCATAAAATAGAACCCTATTTAATTGTGTCATCTTAGATGGGAAATAATTTTTATAAAATACTTGAAATTAATTCTTGTGGAATGTATCCTTTATTCTTCAAAAACATTTAATTTTCTGAAATTTTTGTGAGATTTTAAATGAACAGAATTTAATAGAAAATACCCTTGAAATATAGTGATGTAAGATTCTTGAAAATGAGGTGTTATAAAAGAACAAGAATCCATTTATCTCGTATAAGTTAAAACAAAATTCTTCTCATACGTTTTCTAGAAATGTTAAAAAGTTCCTCGTACCAAAAACAAAAATAAAAGATTCTTTTCATACCATTTAATAAAAATCCAGAAATGGAAGAAATTTACATTAAAAATTATATAATAATATAAATAATATTTCATAATTAGGAAACATGGATGTGGATGATAAATATACCCTAGTAAATACTCACATATAAACAATCTCAGATAATAATGAGATTGAGAAATTATCCCTTACCTTAGGTTTGATATCCGATGTATGTATCCAAAACTCTAGTATAATGATTTCAATAATGTCTTGGACTTATTATATAATGATAGTTATTTTTATGATATCATATATGATCATATTATCATCTATTTGGTAATAATATTTCATTTTTACTAGTTATTCAGGTTTTAAATACTTCATTTTCTCTTGCATGATTTGTCGAATAAGTTCGTGTTATCGTTATTAGGTTATAGTTATAACATTTAAAAATGATATTAAAATAATATATATCATAATTATTTATTTTTTACATTTATATAATCATGATGTAATGTATATCATGTCGAATGAATCATATCTCATCATGGAGACAGTAGGCCATACGTTCACACGAGTGATGATATCATTCCTTTAATTATGAAATTGTATATAAGTGGATAATATATATATATATATATATTGTTATAGAATAAATAACATGTTATAATAATCACATATAGTTTTTATGTCCATCATAATACCCATCAAAGTCAAGTCATTGTGAAAAATAGATTACACCACGGTGTGGAGATGGTAAGCTGTACGTAGGCATGCGTGGTGATTTCATTTTTCATAGGATGGATAGAAGGTCGAATATGGTTATTCCATAGTATTAATACCATATAAATATAAACTTTTTACTGTAATCATTAATTTATAATCTAGAAAACTCATGAAGAGGAAGTATAAGAATAAATAATTTGAAATAATCAATTGAATAGATTACCTCTTCTTTGATGAGCTCCCTCTAGATCGACTCTTAAAGGTACTAGAGTTGGTGTTTTGAAATGAGAAAACCCTTTAGAATGTGTTTAAGGAAGTTTATAAGTAAAATGGATAGGTTATGGTCAATATTTATGACTCAATGTGAATTCAAATTGTAAGGGAGGATGTCCTCTTTTATATTTGGGGTGAGGTGCACATTTGGAATCGCAAAAAATATTAAATTGTAATATAATCAAACCACATCCATAAACCTCCAAAATTCTATATTTTAGATTATTATATGAGATAAGTTTGTAATATCATCAAAAAAAAATTTGGATAAGTTTTTATGTCAATTTAAACTTTATCATTTTAATTTAGGACATAGTTATTATATTTAATTTTATCTATGGTACAAATTAATTTAATATTTTAAGGGTGTAATATTTAGTTATTTGATGTAAATTGAATAATAAATAAATAATATGGACCCATTTTTACCATATAATAATAATTATATATTTTTTTTTAAAAAATTATGAATTTTAAATAATTTCATAAATATTGTCTTGACAGAACAACAATAGTTCCAATTTTGACCATATCCAATTCATGGATTTTCAAAAATATCAATTTAAGATGTTTTCATCATGAAACATATTTTATTATATCCCTATTCGGTCTATGTAATCAATAAAATTTAGTGTGTATATAAATTATAGAAAATTTATTTATTTTAATATTTATAATAACATTAATTTGTTATTTCCATTAATAATGTAATTACTACATCAGATTTTTGTCAATATTTAGTATAATTTTTTTTGTAAAAATTAAAAATAAAATACTATGATTAAATATAAATAAATTATATTTTAGTACAGTACTTTTACTACAATATATATTCTATAATATATATCCTTAAAAATATTACGCTTACTATAACATGAATGTCACAGGTTTGACATCACTATAAATAAGATAATATAAGTTTCATAATATATTCTATAAGTCTCCAAATGGTCAATAACAGAAATATTGGATGATTATTTTCAATATAGACTCTACCAATAAGACTTTTTCAAGTGTTTGTGTCTTTTAATAGTAATTATTATTTTAATAAAAATTTATATATTAATGTTTCATCAATTAAATAATTTTTGTATCATCAATATATAAACCATTAAGATAGTTATTTTTTCCTAAAAAATAAAAATTTATTAACATGATAAATAAAAACATTATATCTTTCAAAATAGTATTTATAGTTGATTTATGTTCTATATAGACTTATTTTAAAAATGATATTTTTTATAAAATATGAATATGACATATTTAAATTTTTATTAAATAAAATATTATAAATACCATAATATCTCCCAAATAGAACCAAAACATCAAAAATAAATTTATATTATGGAAATATGTTTATTTAGTTAAAACGTGGCCTCTGTATTCATTGATACCACTAATTTGTCGATATGTGGACACATAATAGATATTTAAGACAAAGAAAATGACACATTCAATATTTCTTTGATTTTAATATTATTTAAGTCATTTTCATAGACAAGTGTCCATTAAATGACATAATTTTAATCCTTAAGTGTTAATGGTCTAATTAAATTAATAAAATAATTTTTTTCATTTGTTTTGTTCATTTTATAGTCATTATAATTTTACTTTATAAACAAAATTACCAAAATTACCCTTTACTATGGTAATAAAATTTACCACGGTTACTATTCATATTGGTAAAAAATAAAAGGGAACTAATTACCAAATTTTAACCTCATAAATAAAAAATTTACATTCATTTTTCAAAATTCAAAACATAGTAGTTGTAGAATTAAATTTAAAATAAAACCGGCAAAATATCACCAAAATTAGTTTTTTTGGAAAACACCCCTTTATAAATGGAAAATGAATAAAATCATTTTCAAAAAATGAAAATGGGTTAAAAATGAATTAATTGAAGAAATATATAATTATTTAATTAATTTGAAATAAAATTAAGTTTTAAATAAAAATCAGTATTTTCACTATTCTTCAAAAAATGAAACTTATCACAAAAACCCCAAAAAATCAACCAAAATAATTATTTATACTCCTAATAAAAATAAAATGTTTATTGTGTAAAATTTAATATAAAATGTGTCAAAATATAGATTTAAAATTAGTGCTCTATCAAAATGTGATAGAAGTTAATTTTTTTGAAATATAATTATTTTATCTAAAAAATGAATATGTTCTTATATCATGTCCATAAAACAAATAAGATGAATTTTAAACATTATATTGAATATATTACATATATTTATCATTAATAAAATCCATCAAGTGTGATTATAATTTTTAATAGACTCACTTATTTTCATTTAAATAGTTTTTTAGAAGAATGTTAATATAATTCATACCCGCTATTATAATGACTAGGGTATAATATTTAGTTGTTCACAGATAATCGACCTTACATAAAGTTAATTATATATACATAAATTGAAATTATATATAACACAATCTGATCATAGCATTGTGTATACCACCAGTTAAGCCGGTGTTTCATATTTTACAAGCCTATCTTCGTGTAGTGTACATCATACAACACAAAATAAACTAAAAACTCTATCTCATAAAAATCATTGGGTGTTACATTAAACCCAGCTTAAAATAATTTTTCCCTCTAAATTCATTGGGGTTATAAATGGTTTACTACATGATTGTTTATTTTATTGAATCCCGCATCATATAAAAGAATACTAAATCATCTTTTAATAAAAGAAAGTTGGAAATATAATGGTTAACCCAGGTAACTCATCACTGGGTTTCTACATAGAGGAACAGAAGTGGGAAGTGAAAACATGGATATAGACAAAATATATAACATCAAATTCTGATGGAGAGTGATAGATTAGAGGCTTAGTAGAAATATAATAATCAAAAATCCATAAATCTACAATGATTTATGGGGTCATTTGATTCATCATATAAGAAGGTACAAAGATAAAAATTTTGGTTTTCAAGATCCTTTCCCTAGTGTTGAAGAACATAAAAATAAATACATACTCGATATTTGTACATTCTCTTAGTTGTTCATGCCTTGATCAATTTCCACTTTATATCATATTCAAGGAATGGAATTTGATTTTTTCTTCCTAAAGTGTTAGCATATAATGTGATCCATAAATAAAATTATAGGTCATTCCATCTGTCTTTATCAAAAAAAAAAATGTTTGAAAAAGTGATCAAATATGAATATGTCCAAATATGGTGAGATAAGACTTTATTCTATCAAATTTCATTTGATGTTTAACATAAACATTACATAAATTTATAACATTATAATACTCCCAAAAATTAAAAATCTGAAGCATTTGATAGAGGTGAACTAAATTGTCTTAAAATTTATCCCCAAATATCATAAGTTAGTTCTTGGTTGTCACATTCAAAACATGTGAATAATTTAATTATTTATTCTCTTGAAACATGGAAATAACATGAATTACCATATAACCATATTGAAAATATGAATGTTTTATGAAATTAACTATTTAAACATTCTAAAAATCACAAAATATATATATACACAAACCATGATATAACTTCTCCTAATATTAGTCCAGAGGACGTTAACACTATCAAACATCTAATTATCTCATTATCCCTTCATTATTCCCATATAATGTGTTTTCTAAAAATATTTCAACCACTAAACTTGGTGATCTGAAACATATACTTATGGAATACCATAATGGGCCAAAACATAGATATTTAAATATTCCATAATACTATAAAGAGATACTAAGACATTATTCTGGAATCCCATTACATAAACACTCAATCATTCCACCAAATCATTTTCATAATCAACATCTCCAATAGTGATCACATGTGTTTTTCCATTATCATTGGCCATAAGAGGTTCTTGACGTTGATCATTATTCATAACCCTTAGATTAGGGAACTATTTATTATAATTCCCTATTTCCTTGCACTTCTAGCATTGAAGTGTGGGTGGTGCATTCTCTGTAGCATTTTCCCTATTGACATCATTAGCTAAATTTTTCTCATTACTTCGACAATCAACTACTGTATAAACTTTTTTTCCACTCTTAAAACATTTTCTTTTCCATTTAAGACAATTGACACCATGTTTCTTTTGCACTTTGAACATAAGGAAATAGTCATCTTTTTCACCATTGTTTTCAGATTTTCTTTTGAACCCCATCATTCATTTCTTTTCAAAACCATGAGATTGATATGTAACACCAACATTAAATTCTACCTTGATAGAAAAATGAATAATATCTTCATAGCTACTAAATTATACTATAGAAAATAGCCTTAAAGGACTTGTTTTTAGCCACTAAATAATCAATCAACATTACTTTCAAGTTAGATGATAAATCCTGAAGCATACCTTGCAAGTCTAGTAAAATTTTCCTCGTAAGTACCAATGGATTCAAAATCATTTTTCTTAATCTTAAGGAACTCCTTTACCATTTTCATTCAAATAATAAAAGGAAAATAATTATTTAAAAATAATTTATTGAACTCACCGCATTCCATTGATTCAATTTCATCTTATTTCCATGTATTATTGATTAGATTCCACAACTAATCCACTTCGACTTCTAAATGATAAACAACCAAAATGAATTTTTCATGTTCTGAAAAATGAAGGATGGAAAATATGATTTCAATGGTTCTGATCAAATATTCTACAATAAGTGTATTAGAAGTCCCACTGAAAGAAGGTGGACATTGCCTCCTGATGGACTCAATAGAATTGTGTTCCCCTCTCTGCTCGTTTGAAAGTCCAGAATGATTCATATCATGTGTAATTATATAGATATGATTTTTCCTTACATATCCCATAACATTTGGGTTTTCTAGAGTAAATACATTAAAATTTCAATAGAATTTTTCATTAATTTGGTTCCATCAAGTTCCATCAATGTTCTAAAACCCAAAAGGAATAGTGTTAGAGGGAAAATTCATACTAGTAAAACAACAAAATAAAGGGGGAGTACATTCAATATTTAAAATCTTAGATTTAATCCTATGTTATATATGATCATTACCATAATTTTATCACTATAACATATAGTTCGAATTATCCTTAGGGACAACCCTATATATATCCTCAGAAATATCTCTAGGGATCTCAATAATGTTTTGACATCCTAGTTTCCAATGGTTAACTAAACCTTTGCTCTCATACCAGCTCTAGAGACCCAACTTTTATATACATGGAAATTAAATATATTTGGTCTAAAAAAATACACAAAAAGACTCAAAAAGACAATATTAGTTAAGTGTCTTTGGAAACCTGGAACACATTCTTCTAACATGGTGAAATATCTTCATCATCTCCCACAATGATCTTCTTCTTTTATTTTCCTTCCTAAATCCTTTCTGTATATCTTGGGTAAAAGAAAACATAAAAAGGATGAGCTCAAATTCTTAGTAATGTTAAACATAGAAAATATAACAAAACATGAACATAGGAATTTAAAAACATCATCAAAAATTTTGAATATCAAAATCTAGAGTCATGAAATAATTCATGGAAGTTCTGAAGGCATAAATCATAAAGGAACACAAACCAAGGTAAATTAGCATTGACATAAAACTTGGAATTGTGGAAAATAAATAAGCATATAAAATCATTTTCATATTATCCATAGCTTAATTACATGACCATCAAAGCATACAAATTCCATTATAGATCTGAGTTCACTGCTCGTTCCAGCCCAGTATTACTGAACAAGACTTACTTGTTGTTCTAGCTCTGTATTACTGAACCAAATTTAATTATTGTTGAAGCCATGTATTACTGAACCATATTTACATGTTTTTATAGTCATTTTTATCAAATTATATAAGATTCATCATTTAATTCACTGGATATAGATATTTATCCCACCCATCTCCAAATTAAATCATTCTTACATGTGTCCCAAAAACAGAAATCATTCATTATATCATAACCCAAGGAAGAAAATGGGTTTCTTAAACATCATTACATCATAATAAAAATAAAATAAATGGATTCCACAAAAATAATTCCATCATAAAAACTATCAAATCATTTTAATAATAAGGATATATATATCCTTGTTTAAATAATGTCATCTTAGATGGAAAATAATTTTGGTAAAACACTTAAAATTAATCCTCAGGAAAAATAACCTTTCTTCTTCAAAAACATTTTGTTCTCTCAAAATACAACCTAATTTTAAAATAAATGAATTTAATTGAAACCAAACATGAAATATAATAACTTAATCTTCATGTAAATAATTAATTATGAAATTTTAATAATCTATTGATACTGTATAAGTTAAAAAATCATTCTTCTCGTACTTTTGCTGAAACGTAAAAACATAACTCAAAACAAAAATGATAAAAGATTACTTTCATACAGTTTAATAAAAATCCACCAATGGGTAGAATTGAATTTAAACAACTGTATAAGAATATAAATAATATTATATATTTAGGAATCATGGATGTGGATGATAAATATACCCAAGTAAATACTTATGTATAAACAATCTTGGATAATAATGAGATTATGAAATTATCACTTACATTATGTCGAATGTCCATTGTATTTTTCAGAACCTCTTTTATAATGTTTTAAATAATTTTATTGAATTATTATAGAACCATACTAATTTTTAGGATATCATATATGATAATATTATCATCCATTTGGTAATAACATTTCATTACTACTCGCTATTTGAGTATTAACTTATTCATTTTCTCATTCATGTTTTGTCGAATAAGTTATTGTTATCCTCAAAGGTTCATAGTTATATCATTTCAATATTATATGAACATAATATATAAAATATTTATTTATTCTATAAATTTATATAATCATGATTTACTGGATATCATGTTGAATGAATCGCATCACATCGTGGAGATGGATGGGCATACGTATGCACGTACGATGATATCATTACATTAATTGTGAAAAGGAATAGAAGTGGAGGGTATATATATTGTTCCAAAATTAATACCTTATTATAATTATCATATATAGTTATTAGTTCTATCATTATACCCATACAAATCAAAAGCTGGTGGAAAACATATTACACCACGGTGTGGAGACGGTAAGTTGTACGTATGCACGCGAGATGATTTCATTTTTTACATGTTGAATAGAAGAAGGAATATGGTTTTTCCATAATCTTAATAATGTCTTAGTATATAATTTATACTGTAATAATTAATTTTTAATGGAGAAATATCATGAAGAGGATGTTGAAGGAGAAATAATTTGAATAAATAGGTTGAAGAGATTACCTCTTTTTTGACGAGATCCCTCTAGATCTCATCTTAAAGGCACCATAGTTGGACTTTTGATAAGAAAAGATCCTCTAAAATTTTATTAAAGAATTTGATAATGTAAATGGGTAGGGGATGGTAGATATTTAACACTAAAAGTGAATTAAAATTGTGAGGGAGTATGTGCCCTTTTATAATTGAGGTGAGGGGCACATTTGAAATCTAAAAAAAATATAAATTCATAATAATACCAAACCACATACAAAAACATCAAAAAATGTTATATTTTAGAATATAATATTAGATAATTATTTAATCTTATCAACCAGTAATTTTTTTACATGATTTAATGTCAATTTAAACCATATCATTATAATATTACACTTTGTTATTCTATTTAATTTTATCTAATGTAATAAATATTTCTATATTAAAATGGTAAAATACTTACTTATTTGATGTAAATTAAATAATAAATAAATAAGTATGATCATTTTGTACCATATAATGATAGTTATATATTTTTTAAATTGATTTATTATTTTAAATAATTTAATAAAACATTGTTTTGACAAAACAACACTAGGGTCAATTTTCACACAATTCAATTCATGGTTTTTAGAAAACATCAAGATAAGATTTTAATATCAAAAAAATATTTTATTATATTATTATGTGGTATAAGTTATCTATAAAGTTAATTGTATATAATAATCATCCAAAATTAAATTTATTTTAATATTTATAATATCATTAATTATATATTTTCATTAATATAGTAATTAAAACATATATTTTTTGTAATTATATAATAAAATTATTTGTTGGGTGGAAATTAAAAATAAAATACTATTATGAATATAAATCAACTATATTTCTGTATAATACTATTATTTTAATATATATTATTTAAAATCTATCATAAAAAATGAAATACTTATTAAAAGATGAACGTGACTTGTTTAACATGACATTAAATAAAATAATATAAGTGACAAAATATATACTATAAGGATAAAAATTGTCAACAACAATACATTAGTATGATTATGGTCTATATATAATCTACTTGTAAGTTTTTGTTTCATTTTTATTATTTTTAAATATTTATTATAGTATTAATAAAAATTAGTTTATTAATTTTTCATCAATAAAATAATTTATGCATCATCAATATATAAACATTTAACGCAATTATTTCTATCCTAAAAATTACAAAATAATTAACATGATATATACAATCATTTTAGATTTCAAAATTGTATTTATAAAAAAAATTATATTCCATATAGCCTTATTTCAATAATGATATATTATTTAAAACATGAATGCGACATCATTAAATTTTCATTAAATAAAATATTATAAATACTATAATATCTCCCAAATGGCCCCATAACCTTAAAAATAAATTTATATTAGGTAAAAATATTTATAATGATAAAAAGTAAAATTTACATTCACTGAGACCACCCATTATTTCCTATGTGGATACATAATAGGTATAAATGACAATGAAAATGACACTTGGTGTCTTTCTTTGATTTAAATACTATTTAAGCCATTTTCATGGATCAGTGTCCACTAAATGACACGATTTCAAAACGTAAGTGTTAAGGGTTGAATTAAAATTATAAAATATTTTTGTTCATTGGTTTTGTTCATATTAAAGTCTTTATACTTTTATTTTAACCAAAATTACCTAATTTACACTTTACCGTGGTAACAAAAATTACCATGTTTACCATTAATTTTGGTCAAAAATAAAAGGGGTATACTTAACAAATGTGGAACTCATGAATCCAAATTTTAAATTCTCTTTTCAAAAGTCCAAACATAGAAGTTTCAAAATTAAATTTAAAATATAACCGGTAAAATGTCACAAAATTTTGTTTTGAACAAAAGCCCGTTTTTAATGGAAAATGGAATAAAATAATTTTCAAAAAAAATAATTAAAATAAAGGTTATGTTATTAGAATTTAAAACTATTCAAAAAAATAATTATGTAATGAATTTAAAATAAAATAAATTTTCCATAAAAATATGCATTTTCACTATTCATCAAAAATAAAACATGTCATAAAAATACCAATAATTCAACCACCATAATTTTTTTATATTCCAAATTTAAATAAAAAGTATATTATCTCAGATTTAATATAAAAGTTTCAAAAAATAGATTTAAAATGGTTGTGACATCAAAAGGTAATAAAATTTCATTTGTTTTTGAAAAATACATCTTTTGTCCAAAACAAATTGAATATGTTCCTATATCACGTCTAGAAAATATATAAGATGAATTTTAAAGATTATATTGAATATATTAAAAATATTATTTATTTATAATATCCATAATTATTGATTTTATTATCTAATAGACTCAATTTTTTTCATTTATATAGTTTTTTTGAAGAAAGTAAATACAATTCATACCCGCCATTACAAGGACTATGTTATTATATTTTTTTGTTCACATATAATCGATCTTACATGAAATGAGTTTTTTTAAAATAAATTTAAATTGTCTGTAACACAAGCCTTGAATAGCACTGCATTTACCACAATCCACGCATGTGTTGTGTATTGCACAAGCATATTATGGTGTAGTGTACCACACAAGACATCAACGAAATTAAAAACTCTATCTCATAAAAATCTTGGGGGTTTACACCCCTAATTATCAAAAATTGTCCCCATGATTTACTTTTAAGGTAAAAGATGTATAATCATCAAAGAGTTCCGGCCACTCTGATCATATATCCGCTTCCCACTCCCAGGTCTCATCTTGTACTCAGTTGTGCTTCAACAGAACCTGTACAAGAGGAACAACCCTAACTCGAAGTGCCTTCACACTCTAATCAACAATACTAACTAGGTAATCCTCAATGGAAGAATCTATATCCAGATCTACCTCATCTGGATAAAGGACATGTGATGGGTATGGATAATATCAGTGAAGATGAGATACATTAAATCCATCACGCATAGATCAATATCTCTGAGAATGTTTCAACTGGTAAGACATAGGTATGAACCTCTACACAACCCTGATCGGTCCATAAAATCTCAGTACAAGATTACCGTACTTCCAAATATGTCTTTTCCCCAACTTGGGTGAGACTTTCAAGAAAACATATTCTCCACCATCAAACACCATAGGTATATAACATCTATTTGCATAAGACTATTGTCTTGAATGATATTTGCACATATGCTTTTTAATTAGCAAGACATTATCTAATGCATCTGACAGAAGATGAATCTCAATAAAAGCTACTTCCCCAACATCAATCCAAGCGATAGGTGAGCGAAAAGGCCTACCATTAAATGCTTCATAGGGTTCCATCTCAATGGTACCTTTAAATCTTTTGTTATATGGAAATTACAAAAGAGGAATGTTAATCTCCCAAAAACCTCAAAATATGAGAATTAATGCGTAGATTATGCCCTCTAAGACTTGAATTATTCACTCAATCTATCCATCAGTCTAACGGTGGTATGGAATTCTCAATAGTACCTATATACCTACTGCCTTCTGTAACCCCTACCAAAACTGTGACGTGAAATGATCATCTCTACCAAAAATAATAAAATGGGGTGCTTCATGAAGACATACCACCTAATTGACAGACATCCTCCATAGATTTTCTACCAAGATAGACCCTCATATAGGTAATAACTCTGCAACATGCGTCAGATGATCAACAATAGCTCACACTACGTCATTTCCAGGAGGTGATTTGGTTAAACTAGTCACAAATTCCATTGATACATCATCCCATTTCAATTCAGAAATATCTAATTGATGATGAATCCCTAGTTGATGATGATGTTCCACCTTCACCTATTGATAGGTTGGACATCGAGTGATAAACACGACTATCTCTCTTTTAATTGTAGGACACCAATATTAGCACCATATACCTCAATAAATTTTTTTTCTGACACCGGGGTAAAATGCCTATGCTGATGCATGAAAAATCTATCATCAAATAATCTTTTATGTCTACTGGAACCCATACACACCCATATAATAATTCAGTATCATGCCCATCAACCATCCAACCAGAAGTAGTATTATCATATGAGACACTTTCTTGAAAGATATGGAATTTAAGATTAGATTTATAACTCAACTGTTATCATTTCAAAAGAGTAGATTTAAACACTAAGGATGGGAGAATAATATATCCATGGTCATCCTAAAACACAATTTGAATCTCTAATAATAAGTCAATAAGCCTTTATTCACCCCTAGATTCTTGAAGTACCTACTTCTAAGTCTTTCAGAACTGTTCATTCGCTACAGAATTCCCTTTACCTAGAGTGTTGTCAATCTCAGAATCAAACAATTGTAGGTATTTGACCCACCTAAGCTACTTGAGATTCAGATCCCACTGTCTGAAGAAGTATTTGAGTATTTTGTGGTATTATGATAACACAAAATATCTCCGAGAAGGTAGTTGCTCCAATAACATATGTAATGAAGAACATCAGTGAGATCAAAGTCATGTATTAGGTAATTCTACTCGTGAGGCCTAAACTGACAGGAATCTTACGCAATGACTTTCTCTTTGTAAATCGGAACTACTCCAGGATCGTTGCCTGATGAATCACAATATAATGTATAGGGCATTCTTAGCTCTAAAAAAATCAATATCAGTGTTGATGTCATTCTACCCTTCAACCCATAGAAGGCTATTTAATATGATTCAGACAATTCAAATTTCACACACCTCTTTGTCAAGCCCGTAATCATCATTTCAAAGCCTGAGAATTCATGAATTAATCATTTATAATATCTAGAAATCCACAAGAAACTCTGAATATCAATGAAGTTATTATTATTCTCCTAAGAATCTATAGATTTAACATTCTTTTGGTAATCATAAACTCTTGTCTATGAGAAGATATGACCCTGGAAGTGGGCTTTATCGACCCCGAAGTTTCATATAATGATCTTAGCATTGAGATGATGCTCTCTTAGCAAATTCAACAAGATATAAAGATGGTTTACATGGTCATGTATGGAGTGAGAAAACACTAATATATTGTGAATGAAGACAATAAAAAATGAATCAAGATATAGGTGGAAAACCCGATTCATAAGATCCAAGAAGTTAGTAGGTGAGTTTGTGAGTCTGAACGACATAACCAGGTAATCATAAAGACCAAACCTACTCATAAAAGTTGTACAAGGTGTGTCTAATGTCCTTAAATACACATTACTATATCCAAACTCTGAACTATCTTTGAAAACAAATTTTCTCCTGGGAGATGATCAAAGAATTCATCTATTCTATATAGTGGAAATAAGTTCTTAATTTTGAACTGATTCAATGAATGCTAATCCACAAACATCCTGAGGGTTATATCTACCTTCATGGAATATAGAACCGCTGAACCCCCAGGAGACGTGCAGGGGGGTGTAAATACATTAACCTCCAGACCTTCCAACTGATTCTCTATCTCTAGAATCTCCTTAGGTGGCATCATATATAGCGGAATGGTCATAGGTGTAGTCCTGGAACAAGATTAATATTAAACTCTACCTCTCTCACCAGAGGTAGACTGTATAAGACATTAAGAAAAACTAATTTGAAATGATCCACTAGAGGAGGGAAAATATTGTGTTTTAAACCCTTGTCATCAAGGTAAAGACTGGAATCCTACGCTATAACAGTACCCTATTTCTGTTTCTGGGCTTCCACTTTTGTCATACTAACATCCCATTCTCCATTTCACACATATGTAACACCCTCCTGTGATGTAAACATCACCATTTAATGATATCAGTCAATATGAGATCTGTAGGGAACTAGCTAGTCCAACCCAATGATTACATCTAAAACTCTCATGTAGAGAACATACAGGTTCTATACGAACATGTAACCAAACAACTCAAGGGGAAAACTATGATAGCAATGAACAGCCTTTGAACGGATACCTAACGGTGTATCTAGTATCATGATTTCATGCAAAAAACTTGGGTTAGAGGCCCAAAATCATAGTGATTTCCTTATATATGAAATAGTTTGAAATTCCTATATCAAATAATGTAACCACTAAGGTTTTGGTAAATAGTATAATACCTTTTACAATAGTTGGTCTGGTGCTCTACTCCTATGGAGTAGGCTACAATTCATGTAACTGGAATTTACCATGACCCTATGTCACTTCCTAACTACCCAAAGTAGGCCCTCTCTACTAGTGAAAAGAAAAATATTCATGATTGGCTCTTCCTCAATTACCACCTTGGCTTGAATGACTGGTGGTATTCCAACTGTATGACTATAGTGACCCTATTGACCTATTAAAAGATTTAGGATTATGTGTAGATACCTTTTTCATGTCATTGGAGGAAAAGTCCTATAGAAAAGGTTAAGATGACCCAACATGTCATATGCTCTACACTGAATTGTGTTCCACGTATATTGTCTCCATAAATGTCCAAGAACCCCGCAATGGTGATAGATTGGAGAACTACCCATGAATGGAGCCTGACCACTGCTACCACAATAAGATTGACGAAGCATCATTTTCATATAGAAGAAGATCCACTAGAATCCTTAGTTTTCAAACCACCAATGTTTGCACCACCAACATCCCTTAAATTATGATATGTAATTAGGGCATTGTTGACGATTTTATAAATAGTCATTAGGCTGAACACATTGACTTGCGATTATATGATGTAACACAACCCATCCTCAAATCACCAAGTAGCCATAATATAATCAGAAACTAGAGAAGGAGTGAAACAATGAAGCTCAATTATATAATATGAGTAATCTATAACTAACATTGTACCCTACTATAGATTCATAAACTTTCTAGCTTTATCATCCCTTAGAGTCTTGGGAAAGAGGTAGTCCTAGAAGATTGTCTAGAATTCATCCCTAACCATATCTCCATTCCATCATACTTGGGCGATGAAATCTAACCACCTCATGGATGAATCACATAACAGGAAAGTAGCTAGCTCAACCCCCTTCATTGGAGACATCTCTAGGTGTTAGAAGATAGACATGATCACCTAAATAAAAGACTACACAACAACGGGTACACTATCCCCCAAAAAGGAAAGTGGATGCTGTTGCAAAAAGTCGTGAGTAAACTCCGCCACACTCGGGAAAAGTTATAATCCTCCATGCATACTATGCATCACACATAAGAATCACTATTGGAAATAGGAATTGTTGCTGATATTAGGTTCAGGAAGAGGAGCCATATGTGGCTCAACTGGAAGAACAACTGGTTGGTCAAGGTCCTCCATCTGAGAGACATGATTGTCACCATCTTTAGGGTGCAAAACTAGGGGACGTCATGATGGAATAATGATACAAATTCCAAACAAACATATCATGAGTGATTCAATAAATTTAGAATATTGCATTCATGAAACTTGGATAGGCACTAAATCATTCACATAATAATGTATATGATCCTAGTTCAAAATCCTGGACTAGATTTTTGAACAAACCAGAACAGGCCATAATAATGAAGGGAACCCCACTACCCACTACTAATGCCAGGTTTGGGTCAAGATTATTGGTTTATCATGTGAAATATGGATGTTCTTGGGTTAAAATTAATTTCCCACTTGAATGTGTGATCATATAAACATTTAAGAAATTTGAATCAGCTAAACCCAATGATATGAAATTTTTTGGCCCATAAGGTCACATTAAACTTATAAAATAAAATATGGAACCCAACTAGATATCATTCTCATTTAAATTACTTATTTGTGTAATTATACAATTTTTAAATGGTTGAGATATATAGAATTTTATCTTTTAATCAATAAGGGCCCATACACCTTATGAATCAAAGAGTGGAAACAATTGAACTCACACCATTTTATGGTCCAAATCCTATAAGATGGTTCCACACATTTGTAAACATATATATAAGTCAAATAACAATGAATATTCAATAGGAAATACTAACAAGAAATTATGACTGACAACGAAAAATGCATCAAATATTCATATTGTGCCTATCATGTTGTATATTCTAATTCAAATACCTCATTTCATCCGATCAAAGTAATCAAATCATAATTCCAATAGCATCAATGTCAATAACATCAGAAGTCAAGTGTATCACACAACAATGAAATTTTATCAGCAAGAAATTGAAGAATCAATAACAATCATAAGTAATGAAACATGGTCTTTACACCGTACATGGGTCTGTAACGGTCATGCAAAACTTATGAATAAGTCCCTATAATTCCAAATCTCTATTCTATTATATCCAAATAGTAAATAATCAGGGGAACCCCCTTTGATATGACATTGTGATGTCCTGGACCCAGAAGCCACTTAACCCATTCCACATGCCTGGTTGGCCACGTGACGCCAAGCACATCTCCCTATAATCTAGGGGCGATTGACTAGTAGTGATAGTGTGTAGGTCATATAGTGGGGAGACTATACCCACCATTCCAGATTAATCTAGTGGATACCAAAAAATATTAACCAATAATGGAATAAAAATCAGTCAAATAGATACAGTAATTAATAGAAACATAAACCGATATAGTGGATGAATGAGTAGATAAATAACAAAGAAAAATCTTCATAGTTAGCAGTTGATAGAAACATGTATTCAAGGAATTCTAGTAAAAAATAAAATGATAAATAGATAACATACATTCTGAAAAACATATAAAAATTCAAAAAATTCAAAATATTCTCTATAGAATCTTGATCTGAAAATCGATCCTCTACTACTAAGGTCCATCTAATAAATATGAATCATAAACCTGAAGAACGGTGTTTACACATATCTATACTTATAGAAAAATAGTCTTCTTGGGTGCCAAAGGCGTCCCGATAAGGGTGTTATATAATAATATTAGTAGGCCACCACCAACGGTGTCTACATGTAATCTGAGTAGGTGCTCATAAGTAAAAAATGTGCAGTACTATACAAGAATTTAAACCAATTCTAAATAAATAAATAATTTCATTCTCATGTTCTAAAAGGACACTGGGTGGGGCTACCCTATTCAGTTCAAATTTGGGTTGTCTGATCAAGTCACCATATATAAATATGTATATATTTCTTGGTTGAATTGGGACATAACTCGTAGGCTTCCAACTCCAATATATAATAAAATAAGCTATACTGACAAGGTAGAAATATTGATTCTAATAGGATGGGATCTTGGGTGACCATTCCATGTTACGGCCCTTTCAATCATTCCATGCAATATAAAAGTTGTAGGGAAAGAATGTCCCCCACCCATACACATATAATAAGACAACCTAGGGTAAAAATCCCTCCCACCCATACACATATAATAAGCTATCATGGGGTAATAATTCATCATGTCCATACACTTTTATATAGCTTGAACACATTATAACAAAAAGATCAAATCAATCAAGGAATCTCACAAAACATTTATCTTTTTACAAAAAATCATTTCATATAATGAATTTATAAAAAATCATGACAAGGTAAAAGCCATTCCCTCCCTTTAACCCATTCCATTAAATTCAATTCACCTTAAGGTTAAATCCATATCATCATAGCCAACAAACAAATCCAGCCATCCAATTATTCTAACATCGAAAATTAATATGAGTTCTAGTGTCATTTCCAAAATGTCAAGCTCAAATACTCACATTACCATTTAGGAAATTTCAAATTCAAAAGGGATAAAAACCATTGAGGTTCCATGGTACACATTAGAAACAAATGGGAATTTTTTTTTCAATTAAAATCCATGCTAGAAGCTTAATTTCTTTACACATATTTTAGACCATTTGGTTGAAAGGCCATTTTCAAGGTGGAACATTTATTAGTGTCCATATAGAGCATGAGTGATTTCTGAACTACTAAATAATAACCAGCATTCCTATATCCAGGAGATAGGGTCATTTAGACATGAAGGAACCAACACAATTAAGAATCTCAACAATGGCCGACTCATGACAAGATTGAATAAATACGAACTGAATGAAACTCATATGGGAAACTATATGACTACCTACCTTAAGGATGTAAATTAGGATTCACTTGATATCAACCTCATATTCAAAATAGGCTATAAGAGATCTGAGTTTCTCTCAATCATCATGAAAATATGGTATATGATCCTAAAACAAAATATCACAATGGATGCTAAAAAGAACAGATACATGAGAAGAGAGGCTAGGGAGCCTTACCACAAGTTATCCAATGCCTCTAACAGATCAATTATCAGTCACCGGAAAAAGCCTCTGTCTTAAGGCCTACCCATGAGTATTTCATGAGCTTAATGAGGAGGAACCCATTGTTCTATCTACTTTAAGGTAATGTGGTATATAAATTTAGATTAAATGTTTATGTGGATGCAAAAAAGTAATTTTCTTCCAAACCCCATTCTCTAGGGTTTATGTGAACAATTTACAAAACGTTCACAAATCTTGTATTAAGGCACCGATCCCTATTAGCAGGAAGACAAATGATCATGCACCTGGTCTGTATGGTTACAGAAAAACTGTATAGACTTTCAGGTTCCCCTGTCTACAACAGCATGGTTGACAAAAACAATGTGTCTTGGATTGAAGAATTTATACTAATCGTGTGACCCAGCCTACTACCCATTTTCGAATCCTTCAATCTCTGAACCCACCCCAAACACTCTTTAGTCCTTCACTAAGCTATATTTTACCTTTACCATGATTAAATGAACCATAAAAAACAAAAAACCTATGATTTGTACCTTGGTCAAAAGATTGTTCATTACATATAATCAAAATGATAATCAACCCACATGTAGATTTAGGGAGGTTCCTGTGTAGGTCTAATCTGTACATAGGGAGTGGTGGATATTTTTATTTTTGTATGACCAAATATTTGAGATTTGGGTATCACTATATATTTTGCTGGTGCAAGATTCAAGAAACAATTTGTTACAGGAAATATTTTACAACATCAAATAAGATTTTACATAGGGAAAGAGGCTTTATTATTTTACAGAATAATTGTTGGGACCAAGACATTAGGACTAGGTGTTAGTATGTATCTCATTATAATGAGAATCAATCCATTTATTCGGGAAAACATCCTTATGCAGATCAAGTTTGTACACATATAAATTGGTAATTTATTTCTGTGAGTGATATTGCATATGATATTAGTGATCCGAGAGTCACTGCAACTATCATTAGAGAGAGAATCAAGTCACTCATTGTTCTTGAGGATCCATACAATTTAATTTCATGCACTAAGTAAATTGAAAATTCATTTTAATGTCTTACGATAAGGACTTGGGTCACCTGGCATAAAATAAATATTGTAGCTAGACCAGGGGATATGAAATTGGTGTTATAATGTATCTTCCTTGCGCAAGAATATAGAAACATGTAGTTCATGAAAAGGTCCCCTATTCCAGTCTTCTTCAGACCAAGGAAAGAGGGTTTATAATTTTTTTCTTTCTGGAACTGGTATTATAGTTCTAGGTGACACTACATCTCTCATTGAAATGAGAATCAATCCACACATAGTTCATGAAAAGATCATGAAATTTATCTTCATGCGATGAGGACATTGGTCATGCAGTTTACCGAATTGAGGTAATGACATGATAATCCCATGGATTATTCTTAAAAAGTGTGGTTAAGTACCTTTATTGAGTGGCAATGACATGATTGGGGATTATGCATGGGATCTACCCATCATTCTTTCTCATCTCTAGAAAAGAGGGCATCTCGAACCATTGAGGAGTTAGAGGGATGTGATTGGGATTTAAACTTGAGATGGAGGCCCATTTTTAAGAGACCATGAGAAATTTCAAAAACATGTGGTACTGTTGGGGTTTCTTAACATCAAATGATATGGATATTAAACATTTAGTTTAATGTCATGCAGTGAGGATGTATGGTGTCTTGCAGTTTCAAGTAAAGAAAATATTACCTTAAATTTTTTGTAGTTTATAGTTTTGTCATAACGATGATGATTCATTGTTGTTTAACCTCATGTGACATATACATGATTTCATTCAATTTAAAGTCATATTATGGAGACAAAATATGTAGTTTAATGTCTTAGAGTTGGTACATATATGATACTAAGTAGTTTAACATCCAGCAGCTAGGATGAATGTTTTCTGAATACACGAAATATTTCTTTAGGAACATTGCTTTTTCCTGGGTTGTAATGATATCTCCATCTATTTAGATTAAGGAATAATCTCCAAGAGAGTTGACATTGTGTATAGAGTAAGGTCCTGAAAACATTGGATCATGTCTTGGAGGATTATTTTATCATATCAATGGAGTCCTGAAGACTAATTCCAGTTCTCCTTGGAGTAATGAATAGAAGAAGAACTTTTTTGTTAAAGACCCACACAATCCACTTTTGATAGTCTTCCATGTGATGTATGGTATGGAATATTTTTTCATCCGGTTACTCCAATTTTTCCAGTTATTTCTTGGAATTATCATCTTTAGATAATCGGTCAAAGATGGTAATATGGAGAAATTGTAATTGAACCTTAATGGGATGGACTGCTTCTATTCCATATACTAGTGAGTATGGTGTTTCCTGTATAGTAGTATGGGTTGTTGTCCGATAAGACCTAAATCATTCAAGGGATTTTTAGTCCAATAATTTTTAATCATTATCCATCATCCTCTTGTGTATTTTTTTATCGAGTCTTGTTTATGTCCTCCATCTATCCATCAACCACTACATGATATCAAGACGAATTTTTGTATTTTAAATTGTATTCCTGATATAAAATTTCCAACATAGAAGAACAAAAGTTGATTCCATTGTCTACCGGTATTGTATGAAGGACACACAATCTTGTAATGATATTGTCATTTATGAATCCACCAACGATTTTGGCCACAACTTCTTTGAGGTGTATATCCTCATCATATTTGAAAAAACAATTAGTAGTAGTTAGGATGTATTTTAACTGATTTTTCGCAGCTAGATGGTATGGCCCCACAACGTCCATTCCCCATATGGTTAATTTTCAAGAGTATTTGTCTGTATGTAGAAACTATGGTGGTTGATGGATGAAGATAGTATGCACTTGGAATTAATTCCCTTTCATAGTGAATTCAATTTAATACAGTGTCATTGAAGTTAATAAGTATCCAATATCGATTTGATTTGAAATCCTATACCCTTACTTGTGGGTGACATAGGCTCATGCATTTATATCTTCTTTATTTTGATTATCTCTTATCAATCAACACATTTGAGAAGAACTCCATCAAATCCTCATTTATATGGGTATTTCTAGTGATTTGGTCATCATAAAGAGTGAACTAAACTTCTCATTGTCATATTTTATCATTCCTATCTCTATCTAGTGGGTGCACTTGATCCAGATGGAAGTCCATGATTGGAATCATCCACATAGTGGTAGGGACATATGGCTGAGGTATGGGACAGATTTCATTAATTTCTCCAATTATGATATGAAAAATTCTGAGACAATTCTATGATGGGAAATTCTGATTATTTTTTCATCTCAATATGGATCTTCTAGAGCTATAACTGCATTTTCAAATTCATCTTCCTATGAATTATATGAGCACAAGACATGAGTCAATTTTAGTTCTAAGAGGAAATATTCCATCAACTATTAGAAATAGTCGTGTAGGTAAATTTTCAAATCTTTTATGATTGTGTAATCCCTTTTGATATTATTGATTACCAACTATGAATCCTCATTCAACTCTAAATGGTCCACTGGTATTTTTATTTCAAGTTCCAGGCCTACAATAAGGGCCTTATGTTATTCCTTATTATTGGTACAACATTCTAACAGTGGAATGGTGTACCGTAAGACTTCCTTTTCTAGTAAAGTGATCATGACCCATAAAAAATATCTTCTTCTTAGGATCTTCCATTCTCTTCCCTGTCAGGATAATGGATGTGCCATCAAAAAACATTTACCATGTCTGGGGACCATGTCAAATTGAGAATTTTTCCTTCAACAATTTTGTATTTAATGATGTCCTTTCTTCAGGTGGGTGTTGTGAAAGGAAATCTTCCAAGGCATATCCTTTTACTACTTCTAAAGGAATGAATTGTATATAAAACTGACATAGAAAAACTTCCCAACATTTATATGTCCTATCAGTATAGAATGGATGAGGATAAAATCAAGAGGTTTATTTTGAGAGACCAATTGTATATCGTGGTGCTGAAAGTAGTGCCTTAGCTTATAAAATTTGATGAATTACACTAGAAAACCTTTCTCAAAATCTGAATAATGAATATCTGCATTGAGCATGGTTTTACTGAGATGAAAAGGCTATTTTTGTTTCCAATGTAACTCGATTGAGTTAGGAACGAACCCGTTGATAAATTAAGGGATTTCACATATAGGATAAGTGGATTTCCCTAAATTGGTGTCATTAATACTAGTGGGATTCAGAGGTAATTCTTGAGGTTATAAAAAGACTCCTGGTATTCATTGGTCCATCTATATGTGACCACCTTATTAATTAGTTTTGTGAAGGGAAAAAAATTTTCTGTAAGGTTAGATATGAAGTTCCAGATTTAAGTCAAATATCATTGAATTCCCATACATATTTTACGGATTTATGTTGGTGAAATTTTAAATATATGTTTTTTATCAGGATAAAAATTGATGTCATGATGGCGTATAATGAAACTGAAAAACATCACTATGATTACCCCAGATGCACAATTCAAGGGGATCATCTTCAAGATTTTTTGTTGTAGCGTGTTGCAGATATTATCAAGGTCATCTAAGAGGTTAAAACATTTCTAGGAATTAACGACTGGATAATCAATGTAAACGCCAACTAAATTCACCAGAAAGTGTCTAAAGATACAGTACATGACACGTTGGTATGTGGTGATAGTGTTCTTCAATCTAATGTGAATTACCTGATAGAAAAATAATCATTGGCGGTCTCTAAAGGTTGTGTATTATTCATATTATGTGGCCATGTAAATTTCATTTAACTCAGAATAGCTATACATGGAGGGGAATTGGAATCTAGTTGTTGCATCAATTAGGACTTTTTGACTAGAACTGGGAAGTCATCTTGTGTAAAATTCCGTTTATATCTCTAATGTTTATAAAAACCTTGATTTTCCTATTTTCCCTCTTTACTAGGACTATATTGGTCATCCATTTTAGATATTTCACAACCTAAATGAATTCGTCTTTGATGAGATTGTCCACTTCTACCTCAATTTTGGAGGTGTTATTCAGGTGTGTCCTTCTGGTTTCATGTTTGTATCCTTGATGATCCAATGGAAAATCCATGTGATTGGTATCCACCTCTGTGTCATGACCTAGAATATATGTGTAATTCTAGTAGAACACATCCTGGTGCTGCTTCAAGAAGGATGACAATACCTCGTGGTCTATGGGTTTAATTGACGCAATAATCAATGTGGGTCACATATCTTCATTTGTACCCATATTTATCTCTTATCTTTGAACCATAGTGGTGGAGAAACATTCCTCAAATTATGGAGGGAATTCTTGAGGCATTCCTCTTCTTCCACTTTCTCATGATTTACCTCCTTTTCCTCTACCTGCGAAGAAGGCGATGAAGCAATTTCCTCAAAGGGAGTAGGGGAGTCTCTCTTTGGACATCCATAAGATGAGGAAACCATTTCTAACTTAGTCAATGGTGAGAGACATTTTGGGGCTCTAAAGGGGATAAAAGAGGCTAAGAATGTGAATCACTATATCTTATCACTAATGTGCCAACTTCTTGTATCGTAGATAATGAAATAGGGATTTTGTGAAGCTTGGGTAATGGAGTGAAGACATTTTTATCTATGCTTTCATTACTGCTCAGAGAGTTGACAACTTCTTCAATGCTATTATGTTTATTTTTCATGAATGACACTACAGATGTCACTGAATTAGTTCTCTAACTCAAGAACACCCCTTCAGTTTGGTTTATTGGAAGCACATACTTTGTTCTGAGATACATGAAAGGGTTATATATGATCATCTCTAGGTCATTAGGGGTATTGATACAAGAGAAATTCTAATCAATGGACCATTTACCTTAATTATAGTAGAATCTTGCACTAATGTACTATGACTCACAAGATTTTAATGGGCCTTTGTCATCATAAAATTTCCTAATTTGACCACTAGTACAATATTCGAGGCATTGGTGGTCTGAAGAAGGTATGGACAAATGCTTACTTTGCCGATGGCTTCCTAGTAGGAAATTGAAGGTTTCATCCTACTGAACAGCCATGAATTATGAGTCAGACATGAGATCCCTGAACTGAGTTCTGAGTGTGATCTCACCAAGAGGATTTTTCTCATTCTTATCAAAACACTGTTAAATCAGAGTAGAGGGGGACAAGTGAGATTCATTAAAACCTATTGGGTGAAGTGTCTGAACCAAAATGAGGTTGACTCCTAATCCATTGTCAATAAAGGATCATCAGATATCAATTTCATTTATCCTGCTAGATATATACAAGGGCCAATTTTTCCTTGTATGATAACATCCTCATCATTTTATGTGAGAGAGATGGATGTATGAAATTCATTAGGACCATTCTCTGCATGATATACATTTGCAGTAGAAACCTCAACTTATAACTCCCTAGGTATCTACAAGGCCCCTATCAGTTCCTCATGGAGGTCTTTTGACAGATTCAATGCATCCAATATTGAAAAGATGTCCGAAACATGGTCTAGTTTCTTCAAAAAATCATAAAATTCATCAATAGTTATGTGCTCCCCATTATGGGGATTTTCTTTTTGAATTTTCTTTGGAAGATGATGTTCCAGATTTAGATGTACCATCTCATGGAATAGGAGCTAAAATTGCTTCTACTCCTAGTGGATTATGTCAGATGGGTCTACATATATTATGAGGTTAATTAGGTGGGGCGTATCATCTAGTTGATCTTCCTGGATGACCATGTCAGGCAAAACCCTATCACGTGTGTGGGAGTTCCCTTATTCCTAATGAGTTACCTAAAGAGATATCCATTGAGTATTGTCTATGTACATAGTTCGTGTTGGGTCGTGGTTAATGTAGTGACTCATGGAATGACCACGTCTTCCCATGTGACCTTGAATTTGAAAGTCTCTTCCCTCAGTTCCCCAATCAAGTGAATAAAATTTCAATACATAATCACAGTCATCATCTGTGAAGGGATCCATTAGTTGAATACATTTAATGGAACCAAATATCTAATCCTCATTCAATGATGATATTGTTTTGTTAGTGAACCCTTGTACCATTTTTTAGGGTGGTGTTTGTTATTCTAAGACTGTAGGCATGAAGTCCACTAAAGTCATGAAAACCTTTCTCTTTAGTGTAGGCTAATTATCTTATATCTTTTTACCATTCTACACATGTTTATTTTTAGTGGACTGACATTTAGAGGATTGATCTATTGATGAAGTTGAATGTATTTTTGCAGAAGTATCTTGGGTAATATTTGGATTTTTCAATTTTTTAGAGAAAATCATGATTCTAGTTGATCATTTTCCTGAATGTACAGTCACTGAACTTCTACACACTCTTTATCTTTACTTATTACAATTCATTTTCCTCATTTGGATTAGTTGGAGAAACATACACAACCTAAGAAGGAAATATTTTCAGCTTCATTTTACTATATTCCACCATATTTTATAAGAGGGATTTAAAATAACAATACTGGATGTGGTGTCCTAGTACTTTATGGAAGGGGAAATATATTGGGAGATCTTCATTACCTTCTTTATTTGAAATCCTTGGCATTGGAAACCTGACCAAGTTATTTTCTAATTCCAAGATGAAGTAGTGAGTGAATTCTTCATTTTGAAAATAATTGACCTCATTTTTCATCTCCTAAAATTTATTCCACCTCTACACTCTCTGAAAAATCTTATGAGGAAACATTGTTTCTGACACTCGGGAGGTGGAGCTGTATGATATGGTGTGGGCATTGAAGCTGGAGTTGGTACATGGTCTTTATTAAGTGTAACAATAGATACCTATAATTTCTTTTCTCTCTTTCCTTGAGTTGATGGAATCAGTCAATCATTTGATTTTTTTTCTTTCATGGAGTCTTCCAACTTTTACATAATTTTAGAAAGGTCCCAAAACCCTAATGTGTATTTAACTGGGATTAGGGACATGTGAAACTCGTCGTGGTGATTTACATTACTTATGGGAAGCAAATATTCTTGAGGGAGGAATTGGTTCATGGAGTATTTCAATCCTTTCCACACAGCAATGAAATCTGACTTTCTTTCATTATCCCACTTCTTATAGTTTGAATTATCGAATACTGTTGTCTTCTATAGAATTGAGATGAACTGTAAGAGAAAATTATGATGAAGGTATTCCCACCCTGTGCATGACTGATCCTACAAGCTTGTGTACTAAATAAAGGATATCACTTACAGTGATTTCATGAGGCACCTATGTTTCAAAACCTCCTATTGTTTAGGGAAACCAATCAAGGGATCACAACAAGAGATAAAATGCATCAATTGCTACTTTAGGTCACCCATGCCATTTATGTTTGGAAATGTATAATTTCTAATGTTTATTGAGGTAAGAGTCAGGTCTACCCATTCAGGGTAAGGCATCTTTTCGGGTTGTATCAGTGAACACCGTTCCTCTATAGATTCCAATTGATCCGTTAGTGAATCAACAGTGCTCATAAGCATTAAAGGAATATATGGATCGATCAAAGGATAAGGAGGTGTATTAATTGGATATTGAATTGGTGTGATGACGAGTAGGGACATTGGTAGTGACACTGATAGTACTTTTTGTGGATACCCTATTGGTACATGCATGTAAGGATGTGGTTGAATCTATTATAGTTTACCTTGAAATGGGGGGAACTCACGATCTATTTTTGCACAGTCAATGTATATTGGTGATTGGTATCCCACAATGGGCAGATATTCTAGATCATCTTCAGTTTCTATGGAAAAGCCTTTTTGTTGAGGGGTTCTAGATATAAGAACAAATTTTGGATCTTCTTGTAGGATATATCTAATGGGTAGGATGCCTTAGATTATTTTTGTATTGAGTCTCATCAATTCTTTCATCCCCTCCACATACTAGAAAAATATATCTTCCAGAGAAAGGGACATAACCTCTCTATGATGGAGGTGAGGTACAATCTGACCACTCCCCTTCTTTTTGCAGGATACTATTAAATAAGTTAATGACATATTTTTTAGGGAATTCCCATATTCATGGTATTACTTTGGTTCAGAGTATGCACACCTCATTCAATTTTTTCGGTGTGGACCACATTTTGAACCATAACTTCATACTCTGAATCCTCTAAATTGGCCTCATGTTCAATAGATTCAGTGAGGGTGGTGTTGATGAGATTCACTAATGCAATATTCACTGAATACATTCTATTAGTGTATTAGTTATACTTTCTTCTTTTATACCCTCCACGAGGCCTTTTCCTATCCTTCGTTGATTCTCTTGGAGATTTTTGGAGGACATTAATCCTTAGGTAATAGACATATAGATTTTTCATGCATTTCACTAATGAGGATACCAAATAATAGGATAGGATGAAACAGGAGGATCTATTCTGTAGTATTTTCGCTAATCAGGAGAAGAATGATTCCCACTGAAGAGGGAATTATTAAGGTGAAAAACCCCAGCCATGAGGAATGGGGTTATTCACGTCCAACATTAAAACCCCTTCAGGTATGGTTTACTAACCTTGAGGGTTGGGACAAGAAATCCCCTATCCTCGTGGGTTGGGATTACTCATGAATTGTCTGGAATTCTACTTCCATGACTTCTCTTATGATCTTAAAAGTTTTTGTTCGAATGTGGGTTGGGTGAATCATTTGACACACTCTTAAATACCCCTCTTCCAAATACTATTGAACTATTTCTTAAATTTTCATTATCCGATGACGTATTTCCCCTAAATTGAAGGCTTGATCAATATTCTTAGATGCTTGATGAAAATTTCTCTCAACATTCTACTCTCTTCTATTCTGACATTGGTGATAGTCTGTCGAGACATGTTTTTGGTGAACATGTATTTAGTTGTTAACATGGTCTTTCTATTGGATTTGGCCTGAAGCTATACAATTACATGTTAAAACAATCATCAAGATTTTATGGTTAGGGCGCTCATTGAAGTGTTACTCTCCATGAGAACCCCATCCTCTGATAAGAACACTAGATGGGGTATCAGCAGTCGGTTTTTTCAACCTCGTTAATGCACCAAGGCATGCACATTGAAGGGATCCTTGATATTTCTCAATATTTGGATTTCATGAAACCAAGAGAGCTTCCAAGTCATTTTGGAATTGAAAACCATTTATTAACTTGATGAAACATTGACCTTCATCGTCGGGTAATAACTTTTCTTTTTATGTGATGATGAGTTTTCCATATGTTGAGGAAGAAGTCATGAAATAAATATGCTGAAAAAGCCTTCAGGATGATGTATTAATAGGAGGATAATGGCCAAAAAATACTAGTAAGTGATATTTTTCATGTCATTTCCCCATGTTTAGCATGTCTTCTTCATCTTTCTTTAGAGTCTCCTCAACCTGGTCCTACCAATGTGATTGATTTCCAGCCATTTTATCATAGGCACTGATATCGGTAGGGGATTCATCTGTTAAACATGAAGTTAGGTGACCCAAGGGTGGTTCATAGAATGATCATTTCAACGAGGTATATTTTTGTTGAGAAGGTATTTAACCTACCAATAAAAAAGTATCATAAATTACTGGCCTTGTTTTCACAAGTTCCTCACGATATAAGGGATTTACTATCATAACATTTAAAATTTTAGAATTCTCGTGAAAACGGAGTACCCTACTATGAATAGTATTTTCACAGTGAACACTATCATTGGGAGGTATACCATTGAAGAATATAGTAAGGGGAATACCCTCTTGCTTCTTGATCTTACGGGCACATTGAGGGATTCCATGGATCTCATCAAGAGATGGGAATTCAAGATTGACCAAATTGTGGTCATTAAGTAATCATTCAAGGGGATGTTTCTTGATAAGATCTCCAAAATTACTACTACCACTCATGTAATTTGTTAACATGAGAGAAGGATCTTGAGTTTCCATAAATAAGTTCTTGGTGGATTCAAGAAATCCATAATTGAGTAGAGAAGTATTATAGATAGACTCTATTTATTCTAGTTTTATATGTTGAGGCTTCTTCGTAGATTTGTTCAAGTGATTGACTATGGTCACTTTGTAGAGGAGGTTGATTTCATGGGTAGGTGTTTTTTCCTACCTTGAAGTGGAAATTAGGATATGTTTCTTAACTTCAATTAGAGATGGTTTATGTTCTTAATCTTGTTGTTCTTATAATATGGAAGGGTTTGATCCATGGCCCTCTTTTATATGATCAGAGGTGTTTTTAGTCTGGGTGACATGCTGATCAGTCACCGTGTTTGTGGGGATGAAGTTGTGTATCTGCAACTTAGGCACTACTTTCATTACTATTATGATGTCCTGACATGTCTGCGGGATTTCGGTAGGGGTTTTTTGTATGCCCTTTCACCTTTTTGATGATATTCTTGGTGACGTAAGTGATTGGAACATGGATATATTCCCAGTCTATATCTGGAGAAAATTTATGTGTCTGATCATGTCCTCTACTTCTTGTCTATAGATACCTACAATGCTTGTGTTTAGGGGAACTGAGTTGGGCCTACCCCATGATCATCACTGTGACTTTTTAATGGAAATCTACAGATGCTATTAAATGAAAATGCTGGAAGGCTTGATGAAGGAAAATAGGTGTGTGTGCCTGATCGCGACATGACACCAAAATTGGTTGGAGAGATTAGTTTTTTTAACATCCCAAATAAGTGAAGAATAATATATTTCATATTTTTTAATATATTTTAATTAAATATTAATGTTACTTTAAAAGGGTTTCTATGTTCGATATTGAACCCGATACGCAACAGTGGGTTTCTTTGAAATATTACGTTGCACACTAAAAATATAATTTTATTATTTTAAATAGTAGTCAACTCACAGACATTGCATTGGCGGGAATGAATTAAACTAACTACAATATGATTATCCATTTTTTTAAATGTATTTACATTATCCAATTAAATTTTAGAGGCTTAAAATCTGAATGAATCTAATTTTAAGAATAATATATATTAAAAGGATGATTTATCAACTTTTAATGGAGAACCCACTTTAAATATATTTTTGGTTACGTTAATACATTCTATATGACCAAAAAAATCCTTCGGTAGAATGGGGACATAAAAATTTACTTTGTGTAATTTTTTGGAATTTTTCCGATAAAGTTCATTTTTTAATGAATAGTGAAAAATATTGTATTTTAATTCAAAAGATCCATTTAATCTAATTTATTTATATGGTCAAATTATCTTTTTAATTTGATTAAATGTGAAATTGAAATATATTTTTACTATTTAATCCAATGTTGGTTATTGGAATTAATTTCACATTGAAATTGGACATAAACAAGTATCGATCTTTTGATAGTTATTGTTTCTTAAAAACACGCTATTTATTTTGATAACAGGAATTAATTTTAAAATTAATTAATTCCACTTCTATGTTATGAATTTGGAAGAAAAGAAATCATTTTTGAATTTGAAATATCAAATATAACTTAGGCTGAATTTTTGTTATTTTTCTGAAAAACATCAATTTTTTATGAATAGTGAAACCACTTAGTCATCTCTGGGTCGATTTTGGGATCCCGTTGAGCCACTTCGGTGTGATAATGACAATTTAGATTAATTAATTAAATGTGAAGACAAAATTGACATTAACAAACATACTTTAGTAATTAAGTTTTATATGGTGTGATATAAGTCCAATTTTAGACAATAAAAATTAATTGGAAATTGAAAAATATTTTCTACATGATAGTATTTTGTTTATAATTTTTAGACATCATATGATTTAAATTATTTATGACACAATAATGATGTAGTGTTTACCTCAATAATATATGATTTAAATAAATAAGACTATAATGATTAAAATATTATCCAAAAGATGTCCAATTATGGTTGGATTATTTTATTTCGACCATGAATAATCTTATCTTCGACCATAATTATTTTGGGACCATTAGAAACCAAATATCATTATATTATAAAATAATACTTTCACACTTTCCTAAAGAGACCCTACTCCCCCTTATAAAAGGAGACCACTTCTAGCCAATTACTCACACCTCTCAAGCCATTTGGATCATCCAAAATTGTCGTAATTAATCACCCTATATCCCTCCCCTCACCCTAGAAGCCTTACCATAGTCAGCAGGCACTTCAAGAAGTCCTTTTGGTTCAAACCAAATGACGTTATCTAAATTAAAGATAACAATTTCTCTTAAATTGTTTTCTTATATTTTACTTCTCCAACCCCTAGAACCCTATTCATCCCATTCTTTTGTAACAACACCAGTATCCTTAATATACTAGTATGTTGTTATGAAATGGATTCAAACTATACTTACACACACCTGAAGGTTCCGGGTGGAGCGGAAGCACGTTGGTGGGTTTGCCCAAATTGATTTCTTGTTAAAAAACATTGAATCCGAGATCTTTGACGATATAAAATGCCGAATCTTCAGAATAGAACGAAGAAAGAAAAGAAAAAAAGAAGAGTCCCAGAACCCTTGAGGAGGATCATCATATGTTGATTATAATTAATTTAATTAATGCATAAGAATTACCTCGTTGGAATTCATTCTTCATTGATGTGTTCGGTCACGATTCAGTGATCCGTCGTTGCGTTGTAGAATCCAACTGTAGGATTACTCTAGCGCTGATCCACATGTGTGTCACGTATCTCTAGATGTCGCCGAAGGGATCTCCGAGTGCTATCACGGAAGAACCTTCTCTTGCGATATCCGCCTTTGACTACCTTGATCTGGTGGAGGATCTTGCTCTCGTAACTTGAGGGAGTTCTTGGTGGAAAGGGAATTCTCTCTTGGCTTGAGAGTATTTCCAAATCCATTGTACACAACAAATGGCTCTCTAAAATGTTGGGGTTGTGAGGATATTTATAATCATGTTTGAGGTTAATAGTGTTATGACAATAAATAAACGTGTTACACGTTTTATTTATTTTATTAACCCTTATTGAAACCCCCCCCCATGTCGAATTATTAATTCCTTGACATGCGCCCACGCTGATTATAATAAATAACATTTAATAAAACAATATTAAATCCTCAAAATCCCAACTGGAAAAACTACACAGTGTGTAATAATTAATACATGGCGTGTACTTTTATTTTCCATTTTTCTCTACCACATTTATTAGACCTTGAGTAATGACTATTTATTTCTTAAATAAATTTAACTGAATTACTCACTAATAAATATATTATTTCATCCACAATATATTCTCTCGAATAACTAGTGTCAAAATAAATGCAATCAGACATCCTTAAATAATTATTAAACAACATTTGGGAATAATATTTATTTAACTTCTTAAATTAATATTTAACTGAGATATATGGACACACATAGTGTGTGACACTCTATGACTCTTTCTCAGTGGAATTAGGCTGAGCCTGCCTAAAGTCCAAGGTTAGAGTCTAGAAACACGCCAAGGAACCCATAGAGAAAGAATTTAATGCCGCAATGACGCGTTACCTCCTACGAACGCTTACCGTGTAATATAATCTTTTGTCACGATATCTCCAATCAAGGGGTTTCATGCTAGTGCCATCAACCCATGTGCTTGATTATTATTTCTTTGACTTATCGGAATTGAACTTGCCCATACCTTACCATGGACATGGATTTATTTAGGCTATATCAATTCCATCAAAGGGCCTGAGGTCTCTACTTCTGTTATGGAACGGAAGGGACAAATCCTTTCTCTCATTATCTATTAATGCGGTATTACACGTGATGCACCCAACGTATTCTACCTCACTGCGAATAGTGTGACATCACAGTTTTCATCAATACATCTAAGTTTGCTAGTTGTAATACCCATTAATAATAATCTTAAGTTCTAAGAATCAATTCACACGTCCGTAGATAGGACCATCCAATGACACTATGAAATGTGGATTTCCTACTGGCGGGTCTCGTTCTCATAATATCCTCCTAGATATTACCAAGGGTGCACACCATGAGAAGGTGCCTCAAAGTTTTATGAGTCCTCACCCCTAATGACCAGTATTATTTGTGTCCCTCAAATAATATCATCCAGCCATAGATCATACATTTGAGAATAGTGTTATGGCACTTCTAGGTTCTCATCATAGCAGGGATCCGCTACGAACCTTTAATGCAATAGCTATCCATAGGACATTATCACATGACATGTCACACAGAAGAACAATCAAGATGTGATAAGGCTTTTATTTAATGAATAAAGTACAAAGTAGTTGGTTCTAGACCACCAACTCCAATAGACTCCCACTTGGACTAGAGTCAACTGCTAACAAACTTTAACCTGCTAGCTCTCACATGATATTCATGCTTCTGCTGAGATAGGCCTTTAGTCGTGGGGTCCGCCACGTTATCTTCTGTGGACACTCTTCTCACAACAACTTCTCCCCTTTGATAGAAATCCCTCAAGAGGTGATACTTCCGGAGTATGTGCTTTGTCCGTTGATGTGACCTTGGTACTTTTGCAAGAGCCACCACTGTAGTATTGTCACAATACAATGTAATGGGATCTTTACTGCTAGGCACCACATCAAGCTTCATGATGAAGTCCCGAATCCAAATGGCTTATTTGGCTGCATCAGAAGCCACTATATACTCAGACTCCACTGTAGAATCAGCGACAACTGGCTGCTTTGAACTCTTCCATCTCACAGCTCCTCCATTGAGACAGAAAACATATCCAAATTGCGACTTCAGATCATTCTGATCTGTTTGAAAACTAGCATCAGCATACCCTCTGATGACAAGCTCCTCGTCTCCTCCATACACCAGGAACATATCCTTAGATCTTCTCAGATACTTAAGGATAGTCTTAACAGCAGTCCAATGCTGTTCTCCTAGATCTACATGATATCTGCCTACCATGCTCAGTGCATAGGCAATGTCAAGCCTAGTACATAACATGGCATACATGATGGATCCTATAGCTGAAGCATGTGGGATCTTTCTCATCCTATCTTTATCCTGTTGTGTATGGGGACACATTTTATTAGAAAGATGTAATCCATGTGACACTGGAACCAATCCCCTCTTGGATTTTTCCATTCTAAATCTCTTTAGTATCTGGTCAATGTATGTACCCTGACTTAGTCCAAGCAGCCTCTTGGATCTGTCACGAATGATCTTGATCCCTAGAATGTAGGCTTCTTCTCCAAAGTCATTCATGGAGAAACACTTGTTCAACTAGTCCTTAACTGACTGTAAGGCTGGTACGTCATTTCCAATAAGCAATATGCAATCAACATATACCACTAGGATGACGACCGCATTCCCATTAAACCGCTTATAAACACATGGATCACATTCATTCTTAATGAAACCAAATTCCTTTATGGATTCATCAAATCGAATTTTCCATGACCTGGAAGCTTACTTCAATCCATAAATGGATTTCTGAAACTTGCAAACCCGTTTGGCTTCACCTGGTGTCACAAAACCTTCTGGTTGTGTCATATAGCCACTAGCCTTGCTTTATAGGTGCTAACTTGACCTTCCATGTCCAGCTTTCTTTTGATTACCCATTTGCATCCAACAGGATTTACATCAACTAGCTCATCGAACAGAACCCAAATTTGGTTCTGATACATGGAATCCATCTCAGAATTCATATATTTTAGCCATCTTGCAACTTCTGAGTTTTCTACTACTGCCTTGTAGGAGATAGGTTCATCATTTTCCAACAATAATGATTCACCATCCTCGGTGACTAGGAAACCAAATCTCTCTGGTTCCCTTACATCTCTTGAGCTCCTACGCAGTACTTGTGTTTCTAGAACCTCTTCCATGGGGACTTGTGGAACTTGTTCCTGTACCAAATCATGTGTATATTGAGCATCAACTTTGTCGAAGTCAATCTTGCTCCCACTATCCTTCTTGAGGATGTGCTCCCTCTCAAGAAATACGGATTGTCTGGCGACAGTCACTTTCTTGTCTTGGGGGTTATATAGGTTATATCCTTTCGTTTCCTTGGGATATCATATAAAGATACACTTCGTGCCCTGGGGTGCTAGTTTGTTGCCTGAGAAGGCCTTAACAAATGCCTCGCATCCCCATACACGTGTGTGCGACAAAGGGGGTTTCCTTCCATTCCATAACTCGTATGGAATTCCATTTTCCACCTTTGTTTGTACTTGGTTTAATGTTTATGCTGCATTTTGTAATTCATATCCCCAAAAGGATAATGGAAGATCCGCTTGACTCATCATCAACCTCACCTTGTCCAACAAGGTGTGGTTCCTCCTTTCACTAACACCATTGCACTATGGTGTATAAGGAGGAGTGAGATGAGATAGAATCCCAGACTCCCGTAGAAGATCGATGAACTCTTGGTTCAGATATTCTCCACCTCGATCCGATCGAAGCTTCTTTATCTTCTTACCAAGATGATTTTCTACCTCATTATTGAATTACATAAATTTCTCTAAGGACTCTGACTTATAACTCATTAAGTATATATAGCCATATCTACTCAAATCATCAGTAAAAGTAATAAAGTAAGAATATCCACCTCTTGCTTCTACTGGAAATGGTCCACACACATCTGTGTGTACCAATCCTAGAAGAACTATGGCCCTTTCACCTTGTCCACCATAAGGCGGCTTGGTCATTTTAACTTGTAAACAAGAATGATATCTATCAAGTGTTTTTAGCTCAGTAGAGTCTAAATAGCCATCTTGGAAGAGTTTTGTCAAATTCTTCTCGTTCACATGACCAAGGCGGTGATGCCATAACTGGGTGATGTATGAGTCATGTGAGTTTGTTTCGTTATCGATTTCCAACACTTGGATTTCGTAATTCAATACATACAAACCATTATTTAAATGTTCCATACCATAACATATGTTGTTCTTATAAAAGAGACAACCCTTATTTCCAAATTTGAAAACAAATCCATCCATGTCCAAACAAGATACAGAAATTATGTTCTTGGTAACACTAGGCACATAATAACAGTTATGTAAAATCAAAATCATCCCAGTCGGCAATGAGAAGTGGTAGTCGCCAATATCCAACACAGCCAACCTTGTGCCATTGGCAGCTCGAAGATCCACCTCTCCTCTGGCGATCTTTCAAAATCTACTTAGTTCCTGCATTTGAATACAGAGGTGATCCCCACAAGCTGTATCTCATACCCAATGTGTAGAAATAGAAAGATTGCACTTGATAACAAACGCACCTCTAGAATCCCCACGCTTCTGGGTGCAGTTCCTCTTCCAGTGCCCTGCTTGCCACATGCAAAACACACTGCCTCCCATTCCTTTCCCTACCTCTGGATCTTCCCCTTCTTGGAGGCACGGTGCTCGGGGGCTTCAGACCGTTTATAAGTCTTTGGCCCCTTTTCCTTGTCCTTCCTTTTCTTGTTCACCATTAGTACCACGGGTTTGTCACGCCCCATGTCCTTATCTACCTGGCGAATCAAGGTTAGAAGCTTTGATAGACTCTTCCCATTTCCACTAATGTTATAGTTGACAATGAAGCTAGAGAAGGTCTTGGACAGTGATGATAGGTTGAGATCTGTACGCAACTCATCCAGGAATTTAATCCCTACGATATCTAGGCATTCAATGTAGCCAATAAGATTGACTACATGAGGCCCAGCTGGCGCAGACTCTCCAAGCTTCATGGTAAACAAAGCATTGGAGATCTCATACCTCTCCTATCTCGCATTCTCCTGGTAGAGATCATTAAGGTGAGACATCATGCTATACACGTCCATGTTTTCATGTTGCTTCATGAGCTCATTAGACATGGACAATAGCATGACAAACTGGACATTTGTGGCATCATCCATGTGTTTCATGTAGAGAGATAATTCCTCATCACAAGCCTCTTTCCCAGGCGCAACTATAATAGGCTCATCCGGCACATATAATTTCTTTTCATGGCGAAGGATGACGCATAAACGCCTCTGCCACTCTTGGAAATTGGTGCCGGTGAGAAGGTTTTCTTTTTTGAGTATGGTGCACAATGATATGTTTGATGTCATTTTCTTGCCATTTCTAAAAATTAAGATGAGCAATGATTTAGTACTTTATTAAAAAATTTGAGACAAATAAATAAATTAATAATTATTAGTCTCCCACTATTTTATCGAAATCCAATAGCCCTCAATATTGACTTCGGAATATTCTATTGCGTGAATATTCTAGTGGAAAAGATCCATATTTTCCTTCGCATTACTCCAACTAGGGTTGGTCAAGCAACTTGAAGGGTTTTAGGTAGGAATTCCAAATGCCAACTACATTAACTAGCAACTCCTTGATCCGCTGAGTGGACTCACCAATCTTGAAATCCTTTTTGATTTCCTCAACCTTTGCCTCTAGGTCACACCAAGTCCTACTGTGGCAGTCGACCCTTGATGCGAACCAAGTCAAGTCAACCGAAAACCCTGAATTAGAATTCCTCGATAATTTAAAGCACCCCAACTAGGGTTGGTCAAGCACTTTGAACTATGGTTCGATTCTATCCAAGATTATGGAAGGCTATGCCGACTAAATATTTTTTTTTGAGGGATTTTATCCTTATACGTAAATTGCCATTTTATTATCTTTGATTACATGCTTGTTAATATTAAGTGGGATATACTTAAGTGATTAACCATGTCTAAGATAATATTTACGTATAATCCAGTTTTATTTTAGTTCCATCTTGCATGCTCGTTTAATTCATTAATTGTGTGATCATGACAACACACCCACAATAAATAAACCATGCAACTGACAGAAATAAAATAAATGTTATGATCATGAGCTTTTCTATTGGTTAGTTTATCTAGAGGTTGATAAACTATCCCAACACCTAGGGGAGAAACACCTTGAACCTTTCAAGTTCGTGTTTACAGCTTTCCACCTGTCCACCTTTGTATCTCCTTGGATTGGTTTCACCTTGGCTCCTGACTTGAGTCGCCTCCACTAGCTTGGTAGCTCCATCCATTACATATGAATTTATCTCACACGCAGGTGAGGGGTAAAATGGGTTTTTACATAATGGAATCCTTGGGCGCGCAGGCCCTACATATTAATGAGGAGATGGCTCGTAGGCCAACAAATTTAATTTAAATAAATAAATTAAAAGAAACCATTCACATACAAAGGTCTCGGTCTAGATCATGATCATCCATACATGCAACGATATTTACGCACAAATAAAACTAGCATTCAATTCTTTAATCGTTTTTGTTTAAGATAAATCACACTCGAATCAATTAATTATCTTTAATTAATCAATCCTTTTATCTTAAATCCCTTTTCTGAATTTCCTTGAGATTATCATCCATCATAATTTTAATCAAATAAATTCATTTAAAATTATCCTTTTACGTAACTTTTACCTTGGAGGCAACCCGGTGAATTCCCATTTATTATGCAAATGTTAAATTAAACACATATATATATAACACCTATCACGTGTTGTGCCTCAGCTTTACGCCTGCACCATGGTACATTTCTCAAGGGTTTGTATAATATAATAATAAATTTTAATAAATCTGTGTAATTTGGGTGAGTACATGGTGTGTAGTTCCGACTACACGACGTGTACTTTTCTTCACCATCCATCCGAAGTACACGCCCGGGGATAAGGCGTGTTAATGTACTTCGGAAATTTTCGGAGTACACGGTGTGTACAGTGGGACACACGCCGTTTAGTTTCCGAGTTACACGGTTTCCAGCTGGGCAGGCCATGTACGGAGTACACGACCCAACCCTAACCTGAAGGGACTACACGCCGTGTTCATTGGACCACACGGCGTGTATTCTGCAAACCGTGTGCCACCTGTTTCTGGACAACACACGGTGTCTTAAATTCTTAGATATAATCCAATACACGTCCTGATTTGGTGGATCAGTCTATGCATTGAACCTAGACTACACGGTGTATACTTCCGAATACACGCCGTGTATTCTGGTGTTATACGGCCAGAAACGTTTGGCTCCTCCGGATGAGTTCCTCTATTTTATTTTAATCAAAATTAAAAGAAAAAAAGGTTTCTGTGGGGTGAATGAGAAACGAGGTAGGAGGAACCGATATCGAGATTCATATTTCCAGAACGATTAAACAAGAATTGAAACAACTAAATTATTAAATGCGTAAATCACTAACAAAAAAACTAAATAATTACAACCAACGATATAACCCCTCTGATACCACGTGAAGGTTCCGGGCGCAGCGGAAGCGCGTTGGTGGGTTTTCCCAACTTAATTTTTCGTTAAACAACGTTCAATCCGAGATCTGTCACGATATAAAACGCCGAATCTTCGGAATAGAACGAAGAACAAAAAGAAAAAAGGAAGAGTCCTAGAACCCTTGAGGAGGATCATCATATGTTGATTATAATTAATTTAATTAATGCATAAGAATTACCTCGTTGAAATTCGTTCTTCGTTGATGTGTTCGGTCACGATTTGGTGATCCATCGTTGCATTGTAGAATCCAAGTGTAGGATTCCTCTAGCGGTGATCCACACGTGTGTCACGTATCTCTGGACGTCGCCGAAGGGATCTCCGAGTGCTAGTGCGGAAGAACCTTTGATTACGATATATGCCTTTGACGGCCTTGATCCGGTGGAGGATCTTGCTCTCGTAACATGTGTAACACCCCGAGATTTTATGAAAAATATTATTTTAATTTCATTAATGCCTTATGTTGTATTCTACACCAAGATTACCTTGCGCTATACGCAACACCGTATTAGCTTGCAGTATACGCAACACTATTCTTGGACCGTGTTACACACAATTTTGATAATAGTTATTATACGCAACATTGAGTATATATATATATATATTAAATGTATAAATGAAATATGGTTGGATTCTGTTATACGAAACAATGAAGGATTCTTTCACAACACGCAACCCTGACTTGGCTTGCATTACACGCAATCGCGACCTTCCTCGATAGCGTGTGTTGTACACAATACCGGGTTTTAATATACAATGTTATATTATTATAATATTGTCATGAACTAGCCGTTATGAATAGTATTAACTAAATTTTGAATTTTATAACATTATTATTCATCTTACACATTTCTAGAACATGGTATAAGAACAAAATAAATTTTTCAGGTAAAATAAGTATTTTTCAAAAAATGAAGTTTTACCGCCTTTTGATGGCGCACCCACTTTAAATATAGTTTTTGACATGTTTATATGTTAAATTTGACAAAATAATATTCTTCTTTTGAATCAGGATATAAAAATTTACATTAGATAAAGTTTTGATATTTTTCCGATAACTTTCATATTTTAATGAATAGTAAAAACACGTTATATTTTAATTAAAAACAACTTTTTTCATCGTAATATATTATGTGGTTAAATTATAATATTGAATGTTTTTAAAGTATAAATAGAATATATTTTTACCATTAAATATAATTTATGTCATTAGCATTGATTTTACCTTGAATTCGTAGGTTAAATCAATTCAATCTTTTGCAATGTTTTAAACAAAAACCCGTTTTTATTCGACAACGGGATTAATTTTAATTTAATTTCTGCAACTTCTGTGTTTTGAATTTTAAAAAATGGATTCCATATTTGGAATTAGTGGGTCCAAATTATGTTAATAAGCTACTTTTTATTTTTGGGAATTATGAATAGTAACTACGGTAAATTTTATTTACCATAGTTAAAGGTAAATCGGGTAATTAAGGGTAAATATAATATTTTAAAATTACCCTAAAAAATGTAAAAATCCTATTGAATGACTAAAAGTAAACCCATATCATCTAAGGGTCGGATTAGATTCATTTTATGGACTTTTGGCCCTGAAAATAATTTAATTATTATTAAAACCAAAGAAAGTGACAAAATGTCACTCTCTTAAATCTTATAAGTATAATAATTTTAAATTAGTGATAAACATCATACAATTTCGAACATGAATAGTATCCAGAAAGCCAACAAAATTATCTACATAATGAGAATTTATTTATAATTTTTTGGGATTAAATAATTATCATTAATTGTGACACAATAGTGATGCATAAATTATTTATCTAGTGAAAAATCAAGAATATAGTTTTTATTAAACTAATAGTGACCATAAAAGGCACAAAACCCTAACCAAAACTTATTGGTCATGTAAATGGAAACTATAATAATCCAATGGTCGAATATTTTACCATTTGGAGTCTTATACAAGCTATTATGACACTTATATTATTTTATTTTAAATGATGCCAAAGTTGTCACCTTCATAATTTAATAAATATAACAATTTAAATATTGTGATTTTAAGATGATAAATTCTAGTAAAAGTATTATTGTGAAAGTTAATATATATATATTAATCATAGAATTTTATTTTAAATTTTTATACAACAAATAAGTATATTAAATAATTATACAAAAATGATGTAGTAATTATTTTATTAAGAGATAAACCAAATAAATGGTTTTAAAAATAATAAAATAAATATTATATGAACTATTTAATGTGCTCAACTAATTTTATAGACACATATGACATTTTATAAATCTATTAAAGCTTTTAGTTCGAACATATTTTCTGTATTTATTTTATTTAAATTCAAATAAATGAATAGTGTCCAAATTGACACTATTGTTATTTTATAAAAATAACATATTATAAAATAGTTTAAAAATCACAAAAATATTTAAAAATTTTAAATTTAAATTTATATGATCTAAAATTTTATTAAGTATCCAATTATGGACAATTCACAACAAATAAGTAATTATTTGTTATAATTTAAAATTTAGAATGTTATTACCACAAATAAAATTAAATTGGTTAAATAAGGATAAATCATGTTGATAATGTTTAAAATAAATTCCTAACATGTCTAAATTCTATTGTTTTATGATATTACAACCTTATCTTATCTAATATTCGAATATGAGTCATTTTTGGAAGTTTTTAAGTGGGGTTAGATTTATTATAAATTAATATTTTTAAGAATTCCTAAGGTGCCCCTCTCCTCCCCTATAAAAGGACATCTCCTTCCCCTCCTCCTCACACCAAATTGAGCACTCAAGCTCGGACAACCCCTGCCATTTTCTCCCCTCCACTTCCCTAGAATAATCCTAGAGGTCCTGGTCTTCTCCAAAGACCAATCTTAGTTCCTTAAGTGGAGGATTCAAAGAGGCGTTCCAAAGAAGAGGTAATATCCATTACCGATCTTTTCAATTTATTTCTTCTTCAACTTCTTCTTATTTAGTTGTTTCATGATAAAGTAATAACATCAGTATTAATTACATACTGATATGTTATTATAAATATGAAACAACCCTAATTCACCTTCTATCCATCCTACGGAAAAATGAAATCACCGCGCGTGCGTACGTACGGAATACCGTCTCCACGCCGTGGTGTAATCTATTTTCCACCATCACCTTACAAGGATGGGTATAATGGTGTAATGAGTAACTATATATGATTATTATTAAGTAATATTGATACTGAAATAATATATATATATACTCCAATACAATTCCACGATCATAGGAATGATATCATCACTCGTGCGTACGTACGGAATACCGTCTCCACGATGTGATGCAACTCGTTCTACATGATCTTCATTTCGTAATGATTATATAAATGAATTGAATGAATTAATATGGTATATAATACACTAATACCATTCTGGAAATGAATTATCTATAACCTAAAGATAAGAATAAGAATTTATTCGACAAAACACGCATAAGAACAAAAAGTTATAAAGACCCGAGTAACAAGTAACAATGAAATATTACTAACAAGAAGATAATAATATGACCATATATGATATCATATAAATATGTATGATTCTGGAATAAGTCAATAACATTATTTAAACCATTATACAGGAGCTTCGGACACGTACAAAGCTAATCGGACCTAAGGTAAGGGAAATATCACAATCTCATTTTTATCCGAGATTGTTTATTCGTAAGTATTTACTGGGGTGTATTTTATCATCCACATCCATGTTTCATCAAAATGTAATTTTATTTCCATCCCCCTACAATTGTTTAAATCCATTTTTACCCTTCGGTGAGTTTTTAGTAATATGTATGAAAGGAATCTTTTGTCGTACGAGGTACTTTTTGACTTTTCCGACAAAAGTAAGAAGAATGTTTTTTTTAACTTATACGGCATGAATGGATTTTTAAAACATTATTTCCAAGAAGCTTCCTTTACAAGTTTTCAAGTTTATTTTTAATCAACTTCTTTTATTTTAATGTTATATGACATGTTATGAAATGAAAAATGTTTTTGAAGAAGAAAGGATATTTTCCTCAAGAATGGAGTTCAAGTATTTTATCAAAATTATTTTCCTTCTAAGATAATAAAGGATTCTATTTTTTTACCTATTATTACATTGATTTGATCATGTTGTGATGGAATTATTTTTATGAATTCCTTTATCTTATATGAATTTATTTATGATGTCATGATGTTTCAAGAATCCCATTTTTGTTACATGTGTTATGCGATGATGTATGTTTTATGATTATGTGGCACACATAAGAAAGGATTCATTATAAGATGGGTGGGACCTATATCTCCCTCCAATGCATTGGGTAAAGATTTTATATCTCATGAGATAGACATGGCTGGAACGGAAGGTTATTTCGGTTCAGTGATACAGGACTGAAACGAGGAGTGAACTCGGTTCAGAAAGGGACTTTGTCCACTAAGATAGTCTTGGCAATGAGTCATGACTAACAAGAAATGATTTTCCATGATTATGTGTGCATGCCACAAAGTTTCAAGTTTCATGTTATGATTATGGTGATCTTATTTTCACTTCTATGATTTATCCCATGTTATGATATTATGAGCTCTTTTGCAGGTTAAGATTTCCAAAAGCTATGTTCTTATGTATATGATGTGATTGATATTTCTTTTGTTTACCCTTACTGAGCATTTGAGCTCACCCTTTTATGTTTTCTTTTCCCCAGGATATAAAGAAACGTTTTTAGGTAAAAAAAAGGGAAGATCTTTATGGGAGATATTGAAGATCTTTCACCACGATTAGAAGATTACATTCCGAGTTTCCAAAGACACTAAACTATTACGATCCTTGTGTGTGTGTTTTTGTTATGTACTAAGTATTCCGCAAAAGTAATGTAATGTCCATGTACGATAAGCTTCGGGTCTCTACAGTTGGTATCAGAGGAAAGGTTTAGTCAACCTTTGGAAACTAGGATCCGAAAACGTTAGTGAGATCCCTAGAGATATTTCTAAGGTATGTCTAGGGATGCCCCTAAGGATAAGTATACGTATAGGATATAGTTCTAGAACTATGGTAACGATATTAGATTAAACCAATGATGATAGATATTTAAGTTACTCCCCCTTTATTATGTTGTTTTCCCTAGCATGATTTTTGCCTCTCACACTATTCTTTTTGGGTTTTAGACGATGGCTGGAACCCGAAGGAACCGTGTTGATCAATGCAATGGACAATGCAATGATTGCCCTCCTGAACAAACAAATGTTATGGGAGATGGAGTGCAAAATCTTATTGCTATACTTACACAAGCTATGAATCATTCTGGACTTCCAAATGAGCAGAGAAGGGAACAATATTCTATTGAGTCCTTCATGAGGCAACGTCCACCTTCTTTCAGTGGGACTTCCGATCCACTTGTTGCTGAACAATGGATCAGTACCACTGAAAAGATATTTTCAGTTCTTCAATGTTCTGAACATGATAAAGTCATCTTAGAAGTATATCGTTTGGAAGGTGAAGCTGATCAATGGTGGAATCTTATCAAGAATACGAGGCCAAGGGATGAAATTGAGTTCATGGAATGGGACGAGTTCAAGAACTTGTTTTTCAGTAAGTACTTCCCTCGTATTCTTCGAACAAAGATGGAAAAGGAGTTTATTGAGCTGAAGCAGAAGGATGATGAATCTGTTGGTATATATGAAGCGAATTTTACAAGGCTTGCAAGGTATGCATCTGGCATTATCATCCAACCTGAAAGTAAAGTTGATCGATTTTTCAGTGGCTTAAAACCAAGTCTTCGAAGGGCATTAGCTATAAGAGACTTCAGTAGCTATGAAGAAATTGTGCGTTGTGCTATCAAGATAGAAATGGAAGTTGGTGTTACATATCCATCTCATGGTTTTGACAAGAAACGAAAGATGGAGTTCAAGGAGAAATCTCAGAATAATGGTGAAAAGAAGATGAATGTTTCCTTATGCACAAAGTGTGGAAAGAAGCATGGTGGAGATTGTCTAAAAGGGACTAGAAAATGTTTTAAGTGTGGAAAAGAAGGTCATCGAGCAGCTGAGTGTCGAAGTAATGGAAAAAGGGTTTCTAATGATAAAGCAAACACTGCAGAGAACGCACCGCCAACACTTCAATGCTTCAAGTGCAAGGAAATGGGGCATTATGCTAATAATTGCCCTCATCCAAGGGTTAGTGATGATCAACATGAGCAACCACTGAAGGCAAAGGACAAAGGGAAATCACATGCGATCACTATTGGCAATGTTGAATATGATAACGATGTGGTGGAATGATTAAGTGTTTATGTAATGGGATTCCAAAATAATGTTGTATCATGGAGTATTGGAATATTTATGAATTGGTTTAATGTGGTATTCAAAGTGATTGAGATATTTTTGGAAATAAGATGATATGCGCATAATGAAGGGAAAATAAGAAAATGAAATGTTTAACAATATTCATGAGCTCATGATTAATATAAGGACTAAGTGATATCATGGTTTGAGTATATAGAATTTTGAGGATTTTGGTATGTGGAAAGTGTTAACTTTTTTTCACTAAGGTATTCAAGAGAATACATGATTAAGGACTTTGAATGTTTAGAATGTGACCAACAAAACATATCTTATGATATATGGGAATCAACGATGATATTAAATCTCTGGTAATTGTTTTCACTATGTTATGAGAGTGGACTGCAATATTATGGATAAGCCTAAAGATTGGAATGGATTGTGTTGGACGTAAGTTAGTATTGTTTAAGGATAGAAATTTTTTTCGATATTATTGATGGGATGTTATAATAATATAGTTTTGGAAAAAGGACAACCTGCAGGACGGGCGACAGCCCATCGCTTCGGACAAGGCTGTGGGAATCGAACCCACAACCGAAGTGCGACTGGCCTTTATCGCCTACCACTGGCCTACAGGAAGTCCCTGTTTAGTAGAAACTAGTTTTATTATATTAAGCAGTATGATATATGAAGTATAAGTCCATTTTAGGTACCATATGTGATTAATCTCACTATAGAATGACTTATGTATATTTAATAACTTTTTCTAACCTTTTGATGGAATGACCCGTCATTCTATCACATGATCTGCTAACACTTCACGAATAACAAATTCAACTTCATTTATTTAAGAGATGAAGTAGAAATTGTTCAAGGCACGAACAACAGTGAGATTGTACCAAAATAAAGTAAGTATTTATTCTATTTCAAATTTTCAACTTTAGGGAAATGATCTTGAGAACCAAAAATGTTGTCCTAGTGCCCTTATATCCGATGAATCAGATGGTACCCTAGATCATGACAAATTTATGGCTTTGTGATTGCTAGCTTTTCCATAGCCATGTTCTCTACCACTCTCCATCAGAACATGATGGTTAGATTTCTCTTCCATATCCATATTTTCACCTATGTGGAAACCCAGTGATTAGTTTATTTGGGTATCCGTTACGTTTCATACTTTTGTTTTTTAAAGATAAGTTTGGGTATTCCTTTTTACGATGTGGGTTTCTATCAAAGAAACTTTCAAATAGTAAACCATTTATAACCCCGACGAATTTCGAGGGCGAAATTCATTTTAAGGGGGGTAGAATGTAACACCCCGAGATTTTATGAAAAATATTATTTTAATTTCATTAATGCCTTATGTTGTATTCTACACCAAGATTACCTTGCGCTATACGCAACACCGTATTAGCTTGCAGTATACGCAACACTATTCTTGGACCGTGTTACACGCAATTTTGATAATAGTTATTATACGCAACATTGAGTATATATATATATATTAAATGTATAAATGAAATATGGTTGGATTCTGTTATACGAAACAATGAAGGATTCTTTCACAACACGCAACCCTGACTTGGCTTGCATTACACGCAATCGCGACCTTCCTCGATAGCGTGTGTTGTACACAATACCGGGTTTTAATAAACAATGTTATATTATTATAATATTGTCATGAACTAGCCGTTATGAATAGTATTAACTAAATTTTGAATTTTATAACATTATTATTCATCTTACACATTTCTAGAACATGGTATAAGAACAAAATAAATTGTTCGGGTAAAATAAGTATTTTTCAAAAAATGCAGTTTTACCGCCTTTTGATGGCGCACCCACTTTAAATATAGTTTTTGACATGTTTATATGTTAAATTTGACAAAATAATATTCTTCTTTTGAATCAGGATATAAAAATTTACATTAGATAAAGTTTTGATATTTTTCCGATAACTTTCATATTTTAATGAATAGTAAAAACACGTTATATTTTAATTAAAAACAACTTTTTTCATCGTAATATATTATGTGGTTAAATTATAATATTGAATGTTTTTAAAGTATAAATAGAATATATTTTTACCATTAAATATAATGTATGTCATTAGCATTGATTTTACCTTGAATTCGTAGGTTAAATCAATTCAATCTTTTGCAATGTTTTAAACAAAAACCCGTTTTTATTCGACAACGGGATTAATTTTAATTTAATTTCTGCAACTTCTGTGTTTTGAATTTTAAAAAATGGATTCCATATTTGGAATCAGTGGGTCCAAATTATGTTAATAAGCTACTTTTTATTTTTGGGAATTATGAATAGTAACTACGGTAAATTTTATTTACCATAGTTAAAGGTAAATCGGGTAATTAAGGGTAAATATAATATTTTAAAATTACCCTAACAAATGTCAAAATCCTATTGAATGACTAAAAGTAAACCCATATCAACTAAGGGTCGGATTAGATTCATTTTATGGACTTTTGGCCCTGAAAATAATTTAATTATTATTAAAACCAAAGAAAGTGACAAAATGTCACTCTCTTAAATCTTATAAGTATAATAATTTTAAATTAGTGATAAACATCATACAATTTCGAACATGAATAGTATCCAGAAATCCAACAAAATTATCTACATAATGAGAATTTATTTAGAATTTTTTGGGATTAAATAATTATCATTAATTGTGACACAATAGTGATGCATAAATTATTTATCTAGTGAAAAATCAAGAATATAGTTTGTATTAAACTAATAGTGACCATAAAAGGCACAAAACCCTAACCAAAACTTATTGGTCATGTAAATGGAAACTATAATAATCCAATGGTCGAATATTTTACCATTTGGAGTCTTATACAAGCTATTATGACACTTATATTATTTTATTTTAAATGATGCCAAAGTTGTCACCTTCATAATTTAATAAATATAACAATTTAAATATTGTGATTTTAAGATGATAAATTCTAGTAAAAGTATTATTGTGAAAGTTAATATATATATATTCATCATAGAATTTTATTTTAAATTTTTATACAACAAATAAGTATATTAAATAATTATACAAAAATGATGTAGTAATTATTTTATTAAGAGATAAACCAAATAAATGGTTTTAAAAATAATAAAATAAATATTATATGAACTATTTAATGTGCTCAACTAATTTTATAGACACATATGACATTTTATAAATCTATTAAAGCTTTTAGTTCGAACATATTTTCTGTATTTATTTTATTTAAATTCAAATAAATGAATAGTGTCCAAATTGACACTATTGTTATTTTATAAAAATAACATATTATAAAATAGTTTAAAAATCACAAAAATATTTAAAAATTATAAATTTAAATTTATATGATCTAAAATGTTATTAAGTATCCAATTATGGACAATTCACAACAAATAAGTAATTATTTGTTATAATTTAAAATTTAGAATGTTATTACCACAAATAAAATTAAATTGGTTAAATAAGGATAAATCATGTTGATAATGTTTAAAATAAATTCCTAACATGTCTAAATTCTATTGGTTTATGAGATTACAACCTTATCTTATCTAATATTCGAATATGAGTCATTTTTGGAAGTTTTTAAGTGGGGTTAGATTTATTATAAATTAATATTTTTAAGAATTCCTAAGGTGCCCCTCTCCTCCCCTATAAAAGGACATCTCCTTCCCCTCCTCCTCACACCAAATTGAGCACTCAAGCTCGGCCAACCCCTGCCATTTTCTCCCCTCCACTTCCCTAGAATAATCCTAGAGGTCCTGGTCTTCTCCAAAGACCAATCTTAGTTCCTTAAGTGGAGGATTCAAATAGGCGTTCCAAAGAAGAGGTAATATCCATTACCGATCTTTTCAATTTCTTTCTTCTTCAACTTCTTCTTATTTAGTTGTTTCATGATAAAGTAATAACATCAGTATTAATTACATACTGATATGTTATTATAAATATGAAACAACCCTAATTCACCTTCTATCCATCCTACGGAAAAATGAAATCACCGCGCGTGCGTACGTACGGAATACCGTCTCCACGCCGTGGTGTAATCTATTTTCCACCATCACCTTACAAGGATGGGTATAATGGTGTAATGAGTAACTATATATGATTATTATTAAGTAATATTGATACTGAAATAATATATATATATACTCCAATACAATTCCACGATCATAGGAATGATATCATCACTCGTGCGTACGTACGGAATACCGTCTCCACGATGTGATGCAACTCGTTCTACATGATCTTCATTTCGTAATGATTATATAAATGCATTGAATGAATTAATATGGTATATAATACACTAATACCATTCTGGAAATGAATTATCTATAACCTAAAGATAAGAATAAGAATTTATTCGACAAAACACGCATAAGAACAAAAAGTTATAAAGACCCGAGTAACAAGTAACAATGAAATATTACTAACAAGAAGATAATAATATGACCATATATGATATCATATAAATATGTATGATTCTGGAATAAGTCAATAACATTATTTAAACCATTATACAGGAGCTTCGGACACGTACAAAGCTAATCGGACCTAAGGTAAGGGAAATATCACAATCTCATTTTTATCCGAGATTGTTTATTCGTAAGTATTTACTGGGGTGTATTTTATCATCCACATCCATGTTTCATCAAAATGTAATTTTATTTCCATCCACCTACAATTGTTTAAATCCATTTTTACCCTTCGGTGAGTTTTTAGTAATATGTATGAAAGGAATCTTTTGTCGTACGAGGTACTTTTTGACTTTTCCGACAAAAGTAAGAAGAATGTTTTTTTTAACTTATACGGCATGAATGGATTTTTAAAACATTATTTCCAAGAAGCTTCCTTTACATGTTTTCAAGTTTATTTTTAATCAACTTCTTTTATTTTAAAGTTATATGACATGTTATGAAATAAAAAATGTTTTTGAAGAAGAAAGGATATTTTCCTCAAGAATGGAGTTCAAGTATTTTATCAAAATTATTTTCCTTCTAAGATAATAAAGGATTCTGTTTTTTTACCTATTTTTACATTGATTTGATCATGTTGTGATGGAATTATTTTTATGAATTCCTTTATCTTATATGAATTTATTTATGATGTCATGATGTTTCAAGAATCCCATTTTTGTTACATGTGTTATGCGATGATGTATGTTTTATGATTATGTGGCACACATAAGAAAGGATTCATTATAAGATGGGTGGGACCTATATCTCCCTCCAATGCATTGGGTAAAGATTTTATATCTCATGAGATAGACATGGCTGGAACGGAAGGTTATTTCGGTTCAGTGATACAGGACTGAAACGAGGAGTGAACTCGGTTCAGAAAGGGACTTTGTCCACTAAGATAGTCTTGGCAATGAGTCATGACTAACAAGAGATGATTTTCCATGATTATGTGTGCATGCCACAAAGTTTCAAGTTTCATGTTATGATTATGGTGATCTTATTTTCACTTCTATGATTTATCCCATGTTATGATATTATGAGCTCTTTTGCAGGTTAAGATTTCCAAAAGCTATGTTCTTATGTATATGATGTGATTGATATTTCTTTTGTTTACCCTTACTGAGCATTTGAGCTCACCCTTTTATGTTTTCTTTTCCCCAGGATATAAAGAAACGTTTTTAGGTAAAAAAAAGGGAAGATCTTTATGGGAGATATTGAAGATCTTTCACCACGATTAGAAGATTACGTTCCGAGTTTCCAAAGACACTAAACTATTACGATCCTTGTGTGTGTGTTTTTGTTATGTACTAAGTATTCCGCAAAAGTAATGTAATGTCCATGTACGATAAGCTTCGGGTCTCTACAACATGAGGGCATTCTTGGTGGATAGGGAATTATCTCTTGGCTTGAGAGTATTTCCAAATCCGTTGTGCACAACCAATGGCTCTCGAAAATGTTGGGGTTGTGAGGATATTTATAATCATGTTTGAGGTTAATAGAGTTTTGATAATAAATAAACGTGTTATGTGTTTTATTTATTTCATTAACTCTTATTGAAACCCCCCCCCCTTGTAGAATTATTAATTCCTTGACTTGCGCCCACGCTTATTAAAATAAATATCATTTAATAAAACAATATTAAATCCTCAAAATCCCAACTGGAAAAACTACATGGCATGTGATAATTAATACACGGCGTGTACTTTTATTTTCCATTTTTCTCCACCACATTTATTAGACCTTGAGTAATGAATATTTATTTCATAAATAAATTTTACTGAATTACTCGCTAATAAATATATTATTTCATCCACAATATATTCTCTCGAATAACTAGTGTCAAAATAAATGCGATCAGACATCCTTAAATAATTATTAAACCAAATTCGGGAATAATATTTTTTTAACTTGTTAAATTAATATTTAACTGAGATACATGGACACACATAGTGTGTGACCCTCTAGGCCTCTTTCTCAGTGGCATTTGGTTGAGCCTACCTAAAGTCCAAGGTCAGTGTCTAGAAACACGCCAAGGCACCCATAGAGAATGAAGTTAATGCCGCAATGACGCGTTACCTTCTATGAACGCTTACCGTGTAATATAATCTCTTTGTCACGATATCTCCAATCAAGCGGGTTGCATGCTAGTGCCATCAACCCATGTGCGTTATTATTTTTTCTTTAACATCCCAGAATTGAACTTTCCCATACCTTACCATGGCCATGGATTTATTTAGGCTATATCAATTCCATCAAAGGGCCTGAGATATCTACTTCTGTTATGGAACGGAAGGGACAAATCCTTTCTCGCATTATCTATTAATGCAGTATTACTCATGACGCACCCAATGTATCCTACCTCGCTGTGAATAGTGTGTCGTCACAGTTTTCGTCAATACATCTAAGTGCGCGAGTTGTAATACCCATTAATAATAATCTTAAAGTCTAAGGATCAATACACATGTTCGTAGATAGGAACATCCAATGACACTATGAAATGTGAATTTTCTACTGGCGGGTCTCGTTCCCATAATATCCTCCTAGATATTACAAAGGGCGCACACCATGAGAAGATGCATCAAAGTTTTATGAGTCCTCACCCCTAATGACCTGTATTATTTTTTTCCCTCAAATAATATCATCCGGCCATAGAATATACATTCAAGAACAGTGTTATGGGACTTCCAGGTTCTCATCATATCATGGATCTGCTATGAACCTTAAATGCAACAACTATCCTGAGGACATTATCACATGACATGTCATGCAGAAGAACAATCAAGATGTGATAAGGATTTTATTTAATGAATAAAGTATAAAGTAGTTGGTTCTAGACCACCAACTCCAACAACACCTCCATCTAATGGGAAAAGAACATAATGTTTCTGTGGATGGAAAACTAACGCCTAACAAAATGATGATTGTTCAATTAGATCTTTCCTCCTCTCATGGTGGCCATTATGATGGAACTATATTTATATATGATTTATATTATGTTTATTTTTTCTTTTTTCTTCTGTAATTTCCTTTTATAGCATGCCTTTATGGTTTCCATAGTGGGTAAATACGATAATCTCATTTGAGGAAATGCGGACTACCTCCCCCTTAATGTGATGTGATTTGTTAATGCCTTATGTGGGATGTATAAAGGATAGAGTTAATGATATTATATATGATATTATACTGTAATTATAATATAACTATGTATCATTATGCTTTAATTCCATAAAAATAAGAAATATAAATGAAAGTAGCATTCATGTGTACGTACGGCTTATCATCTCCATGAACGGTGCATTTAATTTCTTACATCTAAATGTTATGTAATATTATAAATATGTGTATATACTGGATATATATGATTTATATGATATCTAAATCATGAATACAATTCTGGATATAATGTACTATTGACCACGTGAAAAACATGTAAATTTAAGGTGTTCATTTTTTTACTCAAGTACCAAATACCGACAAAATGAACGTAATTAACTTAAATGATTACATAATGTTTATAAAATTGTAATAAGAAATATAAAAGGAATAATAAAATTGAAAAAGGTTCTTAAGCAAGTAAAAATTAACTTTAGTTTGTTATTCAGGGAATTAAATAATGAACGGATGTACTTGGACACGAGGTAAGGGACATCGTCTCAATCTCCTTTCATTGAGGGATATTCTGTTTTAATACATGATTTTATTTTATACACTGTATAAACCACTTTTAGTATTCATTTTATTCATAGGGAATCTTTTTATATGAAGAATTTAACTAAATGAAAAAAATAATGTTCCTTTTAACGTAAGTGGTGACGATGACCTTTTCTTCCACCGTGAGTATTGTTTGATATTTGGCTTCCTCAAAATGACGTAATGTTTTTAGAAGAAAATAAATACCATATACTCTTTTATGTATTTTTGTAATGAAACTGGTTTTTATAATGGATTTTTTATGTCAATATATTTAAGTGATATATTGTGATTGAAATGTGGAAATGTTTTCTTTCCATTATATTTGTTTTATATCTTATGATTTTATAATGTTACATGGACATTTGATAGGTGGTTACGTGATAAAACAAATGACTGGTGGTGCCGTGAATACCAGGACGAGTGGTTACATTATAACCTCCAATGCATTGGGTATGGAAGTCGTCCGTATGGCTATTCCATTTAGTGATATGTGTGGATGTCGACCGTATGGTTATTCCTTTTAATTATGTTTATATCCCAAGTTATCTTTATATGTTATGTGTTATTTATATTGGTTTTATGGTAATATTTTAGTTACCAAAGGGTATGTAATGGTCTTTTATTTAGTGAAGAGTATTTACTACTTCATAAAGGTAAAAAGTATTACCTATGTTAAAGTATTCATGGTTTACTTGTTGTTTTGAAAAACAAACAGTTTTCCTTTTTTGTGTATCCCTTACAGATCTTTTTATTCTCATACCATGTTTTGGAAATGATTTTCAAAAGACATAATTTGGAATAAGGTCAAGGATGGGATCATAGAAAAGTCATGCAGTCTTAAACATGGAATTATAAATGAATATTTTTTTCAAGAGATCATGTTTTGTAAAAAAAGAAATTGTGTAGAAGTGTCTACTTTTTAATCTATTGAGATGTAAGAGTTATGTCCTAATTATCTAAAACTCTAAACCTCAAAAGATCCTCAATGTGAATTATTCATTTAATTCAATATTATGTAAGGTTTAAGGTTGGGTCCTTATAGTTGGTATCATAGGTCGGTTTAGATAACATTAGGAGTTAGGGTATTGTTAAATTAATATCCATAAAGTAATTTATGTTAATGTTGAAATCATATAGAATTTACTTATTACCATGTTGCTTCACCTAAGATATTTTTTTGTTCAGAATGGTTTTCCGTAGAGTAAACTAGGCATCTATATTGGGACAACATCAAGAGGAAGACAACCTTCCAAATAAGAAACCTGAGATGGTCAGATTTGGAACTAAACAGGTTGTTATAGTGATGGCACAGTTGACTCACAATATAAATGGTGGTGGTATCTGGGTACGAGATCATCTAGATCAACCACAGAGGAACAATTCAGTAGTGGGGAATTTCATGAGGCAACATCGCCCATCATTCAGAGGATCATCTGACCCTATTCTAGCTGAAGGATGGATTATAACATTGGAAAATATTTTCGATGTCATGGGTTTTTCAGAACATCAAAATGATAGTCTTGATGATTACTATTTTGAAGGTGATGCTGATCAGTGGTGGTCGACGGTGAAAAATATCAGGGATAGTGAGGAGATTGATTCTCTTGTTTGGGATGAATTCAAAGGTATGTTTCTTGAGAAATATTTTCCTAAGGTGGTTCTTCTTAGGATAGAGATACAATTCCTGGGATTGAGGTTGGAGGATGACTCAGTGGTTGCTTATGAAGCAATGTTCACTCGACTGGAAAGGTATGCACCAAATTTCATCCAAGATCTTGATATTACAATAAGTCAATTTTACTCAGGACTGAATCCATGATATCGAAGAGCATTAGCCTCTCGTGAGTTCAAAAGTTATGAGAAAATTGTTCGATGTGCCAAGAAGGTGGAAATATAATTTGCCGATGATTGAGTGTTCTTTGACAAACAACAGAGTAAGTGGTCTAGTTGGAAGGAAAAGGGGAATAATTCATAAAAAATCCTGGAGTTAAGAAAACTAAATATCCATCTTGTGAGAAGTGTGGTAAAAGGCATCCCAAATAATGTTTAGCAAATTCTGGAAAGTGCTTCCGGTGTTGTATGTCTGGTCATATTGCTCGTAACTGTAAGGAAGATGATCAAGCAGGAAATGTAATGAAATCAGTAAGATGCTTTAAGTGTAATGAAATGGTCCATTATACAAATGTGTGTCCAGTGAAGAACTCTACTGAGGGAAATTAGCTGGACTACAAGCAGAAAGGGGTGGTGAAATCCTTTTCAACTACTTCAGCATAAGTTGGGCCATAGAACAAAGTAGTATCGGGTACACTGTTTGTTTGTTCAGATTATGAAAATGTGTTGTTTGATTCAGGGTCAACACAATCATTCATTTCTGAGAATTTTTCCAGTAAATTGGGAATTCCATATCAATATATGAATATAGAACTTATGGTAAAAACACCTGGTGAAAATGTATAGACAAAAAAGAAAACATAAGAACATTCTTGTCCTTGTTTGTGGAAAGAATCTACCAGCAAACATTATTGTTTTTCCTCTAGTAGATTTTTATGTGATTTTGGGCATGGATTGGATTTCTATTTATCATGCTAAGATTTACTGCAGAGCTAAAGTGGTTTCTCTTTAAAATTATTTTCAGTTTGTGTACAATAATGAACCCTTGATGTTAATAACATATCATGAATATGAGAAACTTGTAAAAGATGAAAATAATGTTACCTTGCAAATATTTTTTATAACAAAGGAACTCTTCAGATTTATGATATGCTAGTGGGAAATGAGTACCTTGATGTTTTTCCTGATAATTTTCCTCTTATTATACCTAATTGGGATGTTGAATTTACTATTGACTTAGTTCCTGATGATAATCCAATTTTAAAACCCCCTTATCGAATGACTAAAGTTGAACTTTTAGAGTTAAAAAAGCAATTGAAAAAGTTATTAGATAAATGTTTCATTTGACATAGCATATCACCATGGGGTTCTACTATCTTGTTTGTTAAAAACAAAGATAGATCAATGAGACTTTTCATTGATTATAGAGCATTGAATAACATCACTATTATGAATAATTATCCTTTGCCTCATATCGATGATTTTTTTGATCAGCTCTAAGGAGCTCAGTGTTTTTTGAAGATTGACATGAGTTCGGGGTACCATCAGTTGAAAGTAAAAGAAGGAGACATTCTGGAGACTTCGATTCGTACTAGATATGGCCATTATGAATTTTTTGTTATGCCTTTTGGTTTAACCAATGCACCTGCTGTATTCATGAATCTTATGAATAGAATTTTCCGTGAGTTCTTGGATATGCTTGTGGTTTTGTTCATTGATGATATTTTGGTTTATTCCAAAAGTAAATAAGATCATGAAAGTCATTTAAGGGGTGTCTTGCAAACCTTTAGAGAGAATAATCTTCATGGGAAATTCAGAAAGTGTGAGTTTTGGTTACAACAAATTTCATTCCTTGGTCCCATTATTTCACAAAATGCCATAACTGTTGATCCTTCAAAAACAAAAGTTGTTGATGAATGGCCAAGACCCACAAATATTACTAAGATTAGTATTTTTCATGGTTTGGAAGGTTATTAACGGAGGTTTGTTGAAAATTTTGCATGGTTATCTAGTCTAATGACTAAGTTAACTCGAAATGGTGTTAAGTTCATCTAGACAAAAGATTGTGATTATTGTTTTCAGGAATTGAAAAGAAGATTGGTGAATGCTCCAGTTTTGGCACTACCTTCCCGAAATGGTCAGTTTTTTATCTATAGTGATGCTTCGTTGAAAGGACTTGGTTGTCTCCTAATGCAGAATGATTAGGTAATGGGTTATGTTGCACGTCAGTTAAAACCTCATGAGTTAAATTACCCTACACATTAATTGGAATTATCTGATATTGTTTTTGATTTAAAAATTTGGAGGCTTCATTTGTATGGAGTGAAATTTGAAATATATACTAACCACAAATGATTAAAGAATAAATTAACTCAAAAATTAATTGAACATGAGATAGAAGAGATGGTTGGAATTAATCAAGGATTATGATTGCACGATCCATTACCATATGGGAAAAGGGAATAAAGTGGATGATGATTTGAGTCGAAAAAGTAATGTTTTATTAACCATGTTATGTTTGGAACAAGATCCTTTGGTTTTTGATTTGATAAACTTTGGAATAAAAGTTGTTGGTGCAGAAAATTCTTCTGTTGTGTATCAGGTGTTAGTGAGATCATCACTATTAGACAGAATAAAGAAAGCATAGAAAGTTGACAGTGAGTTGGAGAAAAAGGTAGAGTTGGTTCATATGGTTATGTTTCCTGTATTTAACATTGATAATGATTGTGTTTTGAGATTTGAAAAGAGGTTATGTGTTCCATGTGCTTCACAGTTGTAGAATGAGTTGTTAGGTGAAGATCATAGCTCCCCATTTTCAGTTCATCCTGGTGGTACTAAGATATATAGAGATCTTCAGGTGTATTACTAGTGGGATGGAATGAAAAGAGATATTACTTATTTTACTGTGAAGTATTTGACTTGTCCGTAGGTTAAAGCAGAGTGTCAATTACCGAAAGGGATGCTTCAGCCTCTACCGGTGCTGGAGTAGAAATGGGAAAATATATCCACGTACTTCATTATGGGATTACCAAAGACATCTCAACATAATAATGCAATCAGTGTTATAGTTGATCGATTGACTAAATATTCTCATTTCCTTCCTACTTGAGACACTCTGAAATTAGATCATCTTGCTCGGTTGTATGTTAAAGAGATAGTCGGGTTGCATAGAGTTCCTCTCTCTATTGTATCTGATCGTGATCCCATGTTTACTTATAAATTTTGGAAAGGCCTTCAGAAGTCATTGGGTACTGAATTAAATTTTAGTTCAACTTTTCATCCTCAATAAGATGGGTAGTCAGAATGAAAAATTCAGACCATGGAGGATATTCTATGTTCTTTTTCACTGTATTATGATGGAAGTTGGGACAAACATCTTTCATTGGTTGAAATTTAATATAATAACAGTGATCATTCCAACATACAAATGGATCCATTTGCGGAATTATATAGAAAGCGCTGTCGAACTCCATCTTTTTGGGTTGAAGTAGGTGAAAGGAAGCTGATGGGAGCAGAATTGGTAGAAGATATGGCAGAGATAGTTCAGTTGATTCGGAAGCACATGAGAACAACTAAGGGAAGATAGAAATGTTGTGCATATAACCAGAGGAATAATCTTTCTTTTGAGATGGGTGATCATGTATTTCTCAATGTTTCTCCATGCATAAATGTGATGCACTTTGGTATGAAGGGAAATTTGAGTCCGAGGTTCATTGGACAATATGAAATTCAAGTGAAATTTGGATCAGTTGTATATAGAGTGGCTTTACCTCCAAGTTTATTCGAGCTACACAATGTTTTTCATGTTTTGATGTTGAAAATTTATATTCCAGATCCATATCATGTTTTGAGCCCAAAGGCAGTTCAATTGGAAGAGAATATATCTTATGAAGAACAACCAGTCCAGATTCCTGACCATAGAGATAATGTTTTGTCGAATAAGGTAATCCACCAGGTAATAGTTTTGTGGAAAAAACCATATGGTTGAAGAGTAAATGTGGGAATCTGAAAATGCTATGGGAGATATATACCACCACTTATTTTGATAAGTGAATAAAAATTGTGAGGATGCAATTTCAAAATGGGGGGAAGGATGAAACATCCCAAGTAAATGAAGAATAAGATATTTCATATTTAATAATATTTGTGAATTAAATATTAATTTTACTTTAAAATGGTTTCTATGTTTGATAGCGTACCAGATACGCAATAGTGGGTTTCATTGAAATCATACGTTGCACACTAATAATATAATATTATTATTTTAAATGGTAGTTAACTCATAGCCATTGTATTGGCGAGAATGATTGAAACTAACTACAATATTATTATACATGTTTGTTAAATGTATTTACATTATCTAATAAAAATTTAGAGTGTAAAATTTGAATGAATCTAATTTTAAGCATAATTTAGATTAAAAGGCCGATTTCTCACCTTTTAAAAGAGAACCCTCCTAAATATAGTTTTGGTTACTTTAATACATTTTATATTACAAAATAAAATTTGTCTTTATAATGGGGACATCAAAATTTACTTTGTGAAATTTTTTGGAATTTTTCTAATAAAGTTCATTTTTTAATGAATAGTGAAAAATATTGTATTTTCATTCAAAAGTGCCTTTTAATATAATTTATTTATATGGTTAGATAAAATTTTTAATTGGTTAAAAAGTTAAATTAAAATATATTTTTACCATTTAATCCCAGGTTGGTCATAGGATTTAATCTCACTTCGAAAGTGGAATAAACAAGTATCAATATATTGATAGTTATTGTTTCTAAAAAACATGCTATTTGTTTTGATGACAAGAATTAATTTTAAAATTTATTAATTTAACTTCTATTTTTTGAATTTGGAAATAGACATCATTTTTTTATTTGGATATCAAATATACCTTAGGCTGATTTTTTGGTATTTTTCTGAAAATTTCAATTTTTGGTGAATAATGAAACCACTTAATGGTAGTTAAAAAACAGACTATTTCATTTAAATTTTTTTACTACTTCTGTGAATAGAATTTCGAAAATCCGACATACATGGTTGCTATCAAGAAGTAAAATGTGGTTCAATAAGATAAAAATATTTTTTGTTGAATAGTAACCTTTGACTTTTCTTACCGCAGTTAAAGGTAAATAGGGTAATGCAAGGTTAAAAGAATATTATAATAATTCAAAATTACCTTCAAATTTGTCCAAACCTAATTGGTTGAGTCATTAAAGACCATGGCCATCTTTGAGTAGATTCTGGGACACCATTGAGCCACTTGGGCTTGATAATGACAATTTAGATTAATTAATTAAATGTGAAGACAAAATTTACATTAAGAAAAAGCTTTTAGTAATTAATTATTATATGGGGTTATATAAGTCCAATGTTCGAGTATAAATATTCATTGGAATGATAGAAAGATTTACTATATGATAGTAATTTTTTATAATTTTTATACATCATATAATATAAATTATTTATGACACAATAATGATGTAATGTTTACCTCATTAATAAATGGTTTAAATAAATAACATTATGATGAATAAAATATTATCCAAAACATTTCCAATTCTGATTGGATGATTTAATTTAGACCATGAATCATCTTATCTTTGACTATAATGATTTTGGGACCATTAGAAACCGAATATCAATATATTATAAAATAATACTTTCAAACATTCCTAAAGAGACCCTCCTCCCCCTTATAAAAGGAGACCACTTCAAACCAATTCCTCACACCTATAAAGCCATTTTACTCATTCGAAATATGCCCAATTAATCTACCTATATCCCTACCCTCACCCTAGAAGCCTTACCTTAGGAATAAGTCACTTCCCGAAGTCCTTTTGGTTCAATCCAAAGGAAGTTACCCAAATTAAAGGTAACGATTTCTCTTAAATAGTTTTCTTTTATTTAACTTCTCCAACCCCTAAAAACATTTTCATTAATTTATTTTCTAACCAAACCAATATCATCAATATAATAGTATTATATTACGAGACGGATTCAAACTACACTGACACACACCTCCATCTAATGGGTGAAGAACATAATGTTTTTTTGGATGGAAAACTAACGCCTCATGAAACGATGATTGTTCAATTACATATTACCACCTCTCACGGAGGCCATTAAGATGGAAATATATTTATATATGATATATATTATGTATATTTTTTCTTTATTCTTCTGTAATTTCTTTTTATAGCACGCCTTTATGGTTTACATAGTGGGAAAATACGATAATCTCATTTGTGGAAGTGTAGACAACCACCCCTCAATGTGATGTGATTCGTTAATACCTTATGTGGGATGTATAAAGGATGGATTTAATGATATTATATATGATATTATTCTATAATTATACTATAACTATGTATAATTACTCTTTAATTCCATAAAAATAAGAAATAGAAATGAAAGTAGCGTTCATACGTACGTACGGCTTACCATCTCCATATACGGTGCATTTCATTTCTAACCTCTAAATGTTATGTACTATTATAAATATGTGCATATAATGGATATATATTATATATATTATATCGAAATCATGAATAAAATTATGTATATAATGTACTATTGACCACATGGACAACTTTTAAAAATAAGGTGTTCATTTTTGACTCAAGTACCAAATACATACAAAATGAACGTTATTAACATAAATGATTACATAATGTTTATAACATTGTAATAAGTAATATAAAAGGAATAATAATCTTGAAAAAGGTTCTTAAGAAAGTAAAAATTAACTTTAGTTTGTTCTTCAGGAGATTAATGAACGAACAGGTGTAGTTGGACACGAGGTAAGGGACATCGTCTCAATCTCCTTTCATTGAGGCATATTTTGTTTTAATATATGATTTTATTTTATACGATGTATAAACCCCATTGAATTTTCATTTTATTCAATGGGAATCTTTTTATACGAAGCATTTTACTAAATATAAAAAATAATGTTCCTTTTAACGTAAGTAGTGACAACGACCTTTTCCCCCGCCGCAAGTATTATTTGATATTTGGCTTCCTCAACAAGCCGTAATTTTTTTTAAAAGAAAATAAATACCATATAATCTTTTATGTATTTTGGTATTGAAAATTGTTTTTATAATGGATTTTTTTATGTAAATATATTTAAGTGATATATTTTGATTTAAATGTTGAAATGGTATCTTTCCTTTATATTTGTTTTATATCTTATGATTTTATAATGGTAATTGGAAATTTGACGTGTGGTTACATGATAAACCAAATGACGGGTGGTGTCGTGAATACAAGGATGGGTGGTTACGTTATAATATCCAATGCATTGGGTATGGAAGTTGGCCGTATGGCTATTCAATTTAGTGATATGTGTGGAAGTCGATCGTATGGTTATTCTATTTAAGTATGTTTATGTCCAAAGTTACCTTTATATATTATGTGTTCTTTATATGGGTTTTATGGTAATATTTTGGTTATAAAAGGGTATGTAATGATCTCATATTCAGTGAATAGTATTTACTACTTCATAAAGGTTAAAAGTATTACTTATGTTAATGTATTCAAGGTTTACTTGTTGTTTTAAAAAACAAACAGTTTTCCTTCTTTGTGTATCCCTTACTAAGGTTTTTATGCTCATACGATGTTTTTGAATTTTTTTTCACAAGAAATAATATGGAATAAGGTCAAGGATGGGATCAAGGGAATGTCATGCTATCTTAAACATGGAATTACACATGACTCTTTTTTTCCAGAGTTCATGTTTTGTAAAAAAATGGAAATTGTGTAGAATTTTCTACTTTGTAATCTATTGAGAAGTAATAGATATGTTCTAATTCTCTAAAACACTAAACCTAAAATGATCCTAAATGTTAATTATTCATTTAATTAAATATTATGTAATGTTTAAGGTTGGGTCCTTATACTTTGAGTTTTCCAAAATGAGTCTAATGGAAGGCTTGGTGGGTTTAGGAAGGTGTATGTTCTTGTTCATAGTTTTCCACTAGATTTGAACAGTGGGGTTCCTTAGATGGAACTGGGCGAGTTTGTTGGCGGGTGAAATTATGGCGGACGAGTGTATGTGTCTAATATCAATTGGCCACCAACATTGATTTGTGGGATTCTTAGAAGGGAATATGGGTGTGTCCCTACTCCCTGATGAATAATAACTACCATCGATTGGACATATTTCTTTCTTGGGTTTAGAAGAACTGGGCTAGTTGTATAAGAATGACACCCTCATTACATTGAGGGCTCACTACCGTGCTGCATTGGAAATGAATATTGCTTGTAGGATCCCTTTAGAAGGTCCCTTATTTCTTATGAATGAGGTTGTGTGTGGCCTCTTGATCAACCTCCCTATAGTAAGGGAGAGACTGGTTGTTGTGTTCCATGGACATGATCCAAAAATAGTTCAATATGGTAGCTGACAATGTCCATATCAAGACTATCATTCAACATTGACTAGAATATTAGTGGTGTTGGTGAGATGGAGGGCTCTTCAGGAAACCTCTAGGGTCAGGATTATACCATTCTGATATTATTCCCATACGAATGAGCTTGAGACCCATCATTGAAGATAATGGGTTTGTGACAGTGTCATTCCCATGGATGAATACCCAACTTAAGTAGTATCCAGATTATGCATTGGTGAAGGATGGAAGGGCATTATTTGATTGAAGAGAGTTCTTGGAAATAAGATCCTTGATATATAACGAACACAATAAATGAAAACCCCATCAAATCAGTATCACATTTGAATGAACGCATGCACAATTTATTGTCTTAGCAGGCCATATTTTATCATGTAAAATGGGGTATGATAGATGGGTAACACTATCATATTGGTTAAGGACTCATCTCGAGTTCACAATTTCATTGATTTTGATGAAAACACATTTTTCAATATCAGAATGGTTTCTAATGGGTTGTGTTCATAGAACTAGAAACACCCAATGGTTTTATGTCCTTGATGACTCCAGGAGCTGCTTTCCAATGTATGGTACTCATTTGGAGGTTCAAAAAATTATACATAAGAACTCACATTGGTTGAGAGTATGGGAAGTTTGGGTCATCACACTCTTTTGGGTGGAATTATTTTATACTTCCATACCCTCTTACAGATTTAATATATATTCATGAATCATTATTAATTCCCAAATAATATGTGAGTAACCCTAGATTGTACAATCAATTTTTAATAAGTGTGGAATTTATAATAATATATATGTATTTTAGGTTCTTCATTAATGGAGATATCTATATGTATCCCTAGTTCTCCATCAAGGGTATCCCCTTATGTAATAATTTGAGATTTATAGGAAATTATTAAAATGATGCTGGTTTTATGGCCACATAGTGGTGTGATTTGGAGTTTGTTGTTGTCCATGATTACAGTAGTTGTTTTGGTGTCAGAATTGAAACCATGTGAAGGGATTCATATGTATCCTCATGAAAGGAATCATAAACCATGTATTTCAGTGGCACTTAATGGGGGAACTTCATACCGTTTAAGGTGATGGGATTAGGACCTTACCATACAGTCTATCATCATGTGGCAAGGACATCTAGGAATAAGGTTCCTATTGAAGGCTTAGTGTTTAACTTATTCTAGAGAAACCTAGAAAACATGGAATGGATTTGGATATATAGGTTGAATTAGACCCTACCTAGAATGTGGAATATAGAGAATATGATTGATTTTGGGTGTTGGGTTCATACCTCATAGAGGATTCCTAAATATACCATTTAAATGGGAATCAAATCCCATGTAGTTCAATTGGTCTAACAGAGATGTGTGTCCCTTTGAAAGGATTATGTTGATGATTAATCTAATAGAGGATTTCCAGATGAATAAGTATGAGGGAATGATAAATGAATCAAGTCATGAAGATATAGGTGTTTTGTTTGGGGCTTAATTCGAAGGGGGATGCCCATAGGTTTGATCTAGGGTTCTTACTCCTAAAGAGGATAGTTTGGTGAATGGTGGTTATGATTGGGGCTTACTCTAGAAGATGATACACTTAATTGGATTGGACTTGGGATTATTACTAATAAGGATTTCCTTGATAAGATGATGGGTTCATATCAAGTTTGATTCCCATGAAGCTTGGGTCATAGGTAAACATCCCACATATCTTGATCATAGAAGGAATCAGAGTTCTAGTAGTCAAGAAAAAATCAGGGCTCACACACTATGGTTTCTTTTGGGTGGTGGATCAAGTCGATATCATGATTAATTCCCAACTCTAATACCACATGAGTCATGATTGGTGTAAGATACAATAGGATGAATAATATCCAAGAAACCATATATTATTCTTTTTCATGTTGTTCGATACATGCCTTTTAGGACTCATGTCGATGGATCACACTAAAGGAAGGTGAGAGGAAAGTTCAATGGATTATTAGCTACCAAAATATGAATAATACTGTATAGAATCCATGATCATGGATAGCCTCTAAATCCACATGATTTAGGATGAGTCTTGATTTAATATTATAGATAATAGGAAGCAAAATATTTAGAAAAAACACTTCTCCTCCACTAATAGAAGATGGTGAGGGTATGGGCATGTGAGGAGAGGAATATGGTACCCATCCCCTCTCTAACCCAGTAGCCATCAGGGAGAAGAAGAGTAGGAGTGAAACCTACTACAAGAAATTATATGTGATTACTCTAGGAGGGATTCCCTAAAATTTCTCCCATAGAGAGGAAGGGTGATCTCATTCCCTGTTGAATGGAAACAAAAGTGTAATCCTTAACCACCCCATCGGGAACCAGAGGCTCCGAGTTTAGAGATGATTTGGGTAGTACATGGTCCAAGCCCTTATATCTGAGAGTGAGAAATCATTGATATTGACCCTGGGGTAGGGGCCCTCATGACTAAGGGGATACAAAACCACATGCACCCTAAGGACCCTATTTGTCTGGTAGAATAAGCATGGGAAATGTCTGACTGAAGGAATACAAATCCAAATGGGAGACAAGTGGTAAAAAAATAAATTTTTATCTATAGAAATTTCATAGTTATAATTATGTAAAATTGTATTAAGACATAATAAAACAAAATAAAATCTTTATAAATGATTATTGAATTAAATAAGAAGCATTTCAAGAAGTTAAGAAACCCATACCAAAGAAATAGTAACTTGAGCTTTGGAACTACAATGTGACCCTTATGAATAGTAAACTTACTAATTGAATTTTAAACTCACCAATGAATGTATAAATAAGATTTATCCATATTTTAAGTGACAATGTGATATAATTGTATTGTAGAATAAGTAAATAATTGTTTTCAAACTTATTAATTATGCATTGTTATTTGTATAGGTCATAGATTTTTAAATTGATTTTTTGATTAATTTAATAATTAAAAAAAATTATTTTCATAAAAAGTATTCATAAATTAAAATTTTTATGTCTAAATATTATAATATAATTTTATTATACAATTAATAATTTCTCAAAGTGTTAGAAAAGTAGTTTTAATTTTAAAATTATTATTTTCAATGTATATAATGATTCAAATTAAAAATTATATTTCTATTATTTAGAACATTATTTTCATAAAATGGAGTTCATTTTTGAATTATACATATTGAATATTGGTTAGGGGGAATTTTTTGGATTTTTCTGAAATACATGAATTTTTGGTGACTAGTAAAATATGATAATTTATGATAGATGCTAAATACATGAATTATGGAGTCATAGGTGATATTGTTATTATTTAAGCCCATTATCACAAACTGAAATGATCTATTATCTATATCTAGTATCAATAATCAATACTATTTCTTGTCTCAAGAAAAATAATATACTAATTAATTAAATAATGTGAAAATACCCCTCTCCTCCGCTATAAATACCACCCCTAACCACATCTTCTTCTCACACCTCTAAAGGCATGAGACTTGTCCAAATTCTACCCAATAATCTCCCTAATAATTTTACCCACATTTAATAGATTTTATTCTAAGGAAAATACCAAATCCATTCCCCTATGTAGGCTCTCAAGAAGAAGGAATCAAGTTGTAAAACCCTATTCCTTTTCTTTTAATATATTTTCAATCTCTTTCTTTTCTTATATTATACAAAATTACCCTTTTACAAGTTTCATTAAAACTATATTATCTGACATATATTATAATTTATCATTTTTATTGAATAATTATTCATCAAATATCTTCTCTCATCTATTTTACTTTCAGAATTAAAACAACGTCCGTGTTGTGTCGAGTAATCACCTTCAGGGACTACATGCTTTCATCTTTCAAATCCGTCTTATAGGATGATCATGAAACCATTTTTATGATTTAAGGTGATTATAATATATTTATTATATCTTATTTAATGATATGAAAATATTTATTACACATGATTTAAATTTATAAAAAATATGAGTTCATTGAGATCAGAGAGGACTAAATTAATATAAACTATTATCATTAATGATTTATCTAGTGAATCATACCAAATTATAAAAAATGGTTTTTTAATGTTATTTAATTTTATTAATAACTTATTTGTTGTGTTCTTGGAAGATATTGTCATTGTACATGATTTATCATAAGCATATACAAGTAAACTGATCATGAAACCAAGGAAACTAATGCCCCGAAACGTTTAAATTGAACCTCTTAACCAATGAAAAATCCGATAAATAAACATAATAAGGTTATAATAAATCAAATACATGTATAAAATGTTATTTAATTATTTATTAATTAATATAATTCTTTTATTTATTAAATTAATACCATGCAAAGAATCATTTCAGACATAAGGTAAGGGATTCTACCTGAACCTCCATTGTTCGATCGGGTTCTTCATTCTCTCTATTTACCCAAATAAAATTATCTATTATGTTATGTTAATATTATAAATTCGGTTTAAATTTTAAAATATAATGTGTTAATATCCATTCATCCTTCATTTTTTGGATATATGTATTTTTAGAAGGTTCCAAATTTCATTCTTTCCTATAATAAGCCCAATTATAGGGAACTTCCTAAATTCTGACGTATTTTCAATCATTTTTCGTAATCTATTTTAAGCAAAAAAAAATTATAAAATCACATATTTTATATTGAAAACATTCATTGTTAAATTATTATTTTATATAAAATATTATTCAATTTTCTTCTTCAAATGTTCTTTAACATTTTCCGTAAACCGTTCTAGATTTTTTTATTTTTAATGTTTCTTAAATGACATTTTAATAGGTATTCACTTCAGTTTAAAATAAATTTTCAATATCATTTCCTACATTACATTATGAATTTCCATGTTTGATTTAATTATTTTCTTTCATTGACACCATTTTGATATCCCCTTATGGTAGGACTTTTGACAGGATTATGATACCCAATTTTTAACTTGGGTATAACATAAGCATATATTTGATTCCTTATGTATTATTCTTCATGTGGCCAACATAGTCATGGATGTTTTAAGATGGGTGGACATATATAGCACTAAAATACATTTGGTAATGTTTAGTCTCCAGATATGTTATGTGCAACGGTCATGGTGGTTAGCCTTGACTCCTGTTACTCAATGTGCAATGATCCTTGACTTGTTATCCTATATGTTCAAAGAGCCTTGACTTTGGCTAATGTCACATTTTATATTTCTGCCACAATACTATGACTCCATTATTATATGATCCCATTTTATGATTCCTTATTTTTAATCATGTTTTATGATTTTTAAATCATTATTTTATTCCTTCTAAACCATGATCTAAGCATTATTTTAATGTTTATTACCTTACTAAACTTTTTATCTCATCTAATTTTTCTTGTTATCCTCATGATATCCTATTAGGATGTAAGGGATGAAAGGAATTTTGGAGATCAAAAAAGGTGATAAATAATGAAATTTTTTATTTAGTCACATGTATTCAGTTTTATACACCTAATCTTCCAATACACTAAACATTACAATCCTTGGCTTGTAATTTTATATTTAATTATTCTTAAAATTATGTAATGAAATATGTTAAATTATAGGATCTCTATAGTTAGCATTGGAGAAAACGTTTAATTATTTTTGGAGATAAAGAATAGAGATCTCTTGTGAGAGACCTTGTGATAAGACTGAGTATCAGAAACCATCCCAAAACATTAGTATGTATAAGGTAATTGGTTTATCATGAAAACACATCCCTATATGGATCCTAAAAGTTGACGTGGTTTTGAAACAAATGTACCTAGGTATGGAAAATACAATAAGTTGTTTTGTACCTGACTTTGGCTAACCTAGTACATGAAAATGGTCCATACTGCACACCTGGTTGGACACTCCTTGGGGATATTCTTTTGTAAATTTATAAGATCAATACAAACTATTATTAAGGGAACAAATAAAAATCACATAAGAATATATGTGAAGAAATAGACCGTGGATATCCTAGATTTAAGCCTAGGGAATAAAAATATAAGATATAGTTTTCCTTTAATAGTTTATCCTTTTATAATTAATGTTTCATTTTTAGGATTATTAGATAATTATTCAAGCCCACTAATAGATCTTTATTTTTTTAGTTAATGAAGGGGTGTAGAATAACATGTTCCAACAAACAATGTGATAGGGAATGTGATGATTTCCCTAATGATATTCCAAATTTGATTGAAATATGTTCTTAGAACTTCATGACAATACGTGATCAACCAGATCATGTTATAAATAATAACATGAATCACCCAAAAATATCTCATTCTCCAAATAAATAGCATTTTTCCATCTAATCATTCATATGGAAAAGTTCTACCATGTTTATTGGATCTTCTGATCTGCTCCTCTCAAAAAATGGATTAACTCCATTGGAAACATATTTTCTATCCTCCAATTCTTTAAAGAAGATAATGTAGTGCTGAAAGTCTATCATTTTGATGGAGAACCTGATTAGTGGTGGACCCTGATCAAAAATATGAAGTCCAAGGAGGAAATTGGTTCCATGGATTGTGAGGAATTAAGGAAAATGTTTTTCAATAAATATTTTCCCTGAACCCACCTTCTCAAGATGGAAAGAGAGTTCCTCGGTCTTAAGCAGATGTAAGATGAGTCTATCAGTGCGTATATAGAAAAAATTACTAGGATTTCAAGTTGAGCCTCTTACTTTATCATGAACATAAAAAGAAAGGTTAGTAATTTCTTTAGTAGACTAAAGTCAAGACTATGAAAAGTGTTGTAAATTTGAGACTTCGACAGTTATGAGGAGATTGTTTGTTGTTCCCTCAAGATTAAAATAGAGATCATAAACTCTCAATGGTCTCATGGGCCCAGTGAAATGAAGCTTAAAATGGATTCTAATAAGGGTGGATTAGTAAATAAATTCCATGATGGGTAATATAATGAATATCCCACATACCAAAATTGTAGGAAGAAGCATCCTAGGAACTGTATAAAGGGAACTATGAAATACATCTAATGTAGAATATTGGGACATCTGGATAAGAACTAAATTAGGGATATAAAGAATCATACTAATGTAGATGAATAAATGAAGGTTCATATCAACACTCAACTAGTAGTGTAGTGTTTCATATGAAAGGTGCTTTGGAATTTTTCAAACCAACACCCTATGTAGAGGGTTGTTAAAGGAAATCAACCACAAACACAAATGAAATAAGAAAGAGATTATGCTATCATTACTATTGATGTGGAAGAAGAAAATGATGTGGTGATATGTACGTAGGTTATTCATTCAATAATAGTGAACATACTATTTTTTTTATCCTATGCATTATTTTAAATATTAAAATTTTAGTAGAAGTATTCAAATACCACCAAAAACATTTGAGGATATGTTATCTATAAGAAAAAATACTGGGGAAATTATTTTATACAATGTACATAAATCCTCTCTGGACAATGTTTTCTATCTAAACCTCCCATAAAATCTATTCTCACATCCTTTGGATGAGTTTGAAGATATTTTAGACCTGGATTATATATATTTATAAAATGCCAAAATCAACTATTGGGAATAAAATATTACTCTTACCATCCAAAATCAACCTTCAATTCATTAACAGTGTAAGGAGGAAGAAGAATATCATTCAGAATCATTATCTCAACTGCGAATATTAGTGCCTTACGAGAAAGCATATCTAACTCAAATTATTGTGACAAAGAGATGATTAACCTCAAATATATTCCCATCGTGAGGGATTACACTTATGTATTCCTGATAGAAATTCCTGGTCTTATACTAGACCAAGAATTTGATTTAAAAATGAACTTATTCATTCTTCTCTACCTATATCAAAGACACCTTATATAATTCCCACATTTATGATAGATGAACTGATGATGTAGTTATCATAGAATATGGACAAGGGATTTATATACTCATTTTATTCTCCATGGGGTGTGGTAGTCCTCTTCATAAAGAGTATGGATGGATCAATGCACCTCTACATCTTTTATCATATGCTCAATAAAATCATGATAATGAACAAGTATCTCGTACCATGGATAGATGTCAAGTTCAATTAGCTACATGGGGTTTGTTATTTATCTGATGTGGACCTTTAGTCAGGATATCACCAAATAATGGTGAGGAAGAGATATATTCCCATTACTGCCTTTCATATGTGGTATAGACACTATGAGTTCATACTAATTCCCTTTGGACTCAGTAATTATCCATAAATTTTCATGGATTTAATGAATAGAGTATTAGAGATTACCTCAAATTATTTTTATTAATCTTTATCATTGATATTATGATATAATACAAGAGAAAGGAGTAACATAATAATTATTTCAATGTTTTGTAGAAGACTTTATGAAGGGAGAAACTATATACAATGTACATTAAATGTTAGTTCTGGACGGAGGAAGTATCTGTAACACCCTCACATTTTGTGATATATTTTTTTTCAAATTAATTTATATTATTGTCAAATTATATTTCACGCGACAATATAAATATTTATTATACACACAAACACACACACACACACAAATATATATATATATATGTGTGTATTAAAACACTAATTAAAACATTCCTTTCACACACAATACCGACTTGGCTTGTACTGTACAAAGTACTGACTTGTCTTGCACCACACACAATACTGAATTAGCATGCGCTACACACAATACTGACATTGATTTCACTACACACAATACTTCCTTATGTTACACATAATACTAACTTGACCTTCTCAACCTGTGACAATGAATTAATGTACATTACACGCAAGTGTAATGTTTTAAATTAATCATCATCTAATTTTTAAAATTATATAATCGAGATAATTATAACCTAGTAATCTAACATATGAATATGAATAGTAATAAAAAAACTTAAAAATATTTTTTATAATGGTTTTATATAAATACAACATATTGATAACAAAATATATAAATTTTAGTAATGTTTTTTATTTGTTTAAAAATATAATTTTCTAAAATGAACTACACTTCATGTCATTCTATGAAAAACTATAAAATTAATTTTAGAAAAATATATAATTTTAATTTGATAAAATAAACATCAATTTTAAATTTATAACTTCTAAATTATCATTGGGTTAATTTTTTTAATTTTTCATAAAAACATCATTTTTTGATGAGCAATGAAAAATACTGATTTTTTTGTTAAAAACACGAATTTTCTTTAATTAATTATTGATGTGAAATGTTATAATAAATTTTTTTAAGATCATATTTGATAAATATTAAATAGGTTAATACAATTTAATTCATTATAATAAATTTCCCTCTGAAATTGAATACAAAATCTTAACAAACGTTTGTACATTTTTCTACATTTAGAACATGTTTTTAATCCAGTCTATGGGATTAACATTAATCATAACTTTTCTTGTTAATATGATTTTAATTTTGAAAAGAAAAAATACCACATTGTATTCATTATAAAATTTATATTATTATAATAAAAAGTTAATATTTTAAAAAGATGATTAATAAAAGTGATTAAAATTAATCACAGTGATTAAGGCCAAATTAAGCTTAATGAGGGACTATGCCTTAATATTAAGGGCCCAAATGATCTATAAACATGTCAAAATCCATTTTATTTACATAGTTCATCCAAAAACCTTAAATTATTCAGTTTTTTCTTTGTTTGGTATGTCATTCTTTAGATAAGAACCTGTGTACACATAACTTGTTTCCAAAAATCCCAAGTGAGTTAATTTCCTTCCCAATAAAAATCCACTGCCTCTCCCACTTCCTCACACATATCAAACCTCTTAAGTTATAAAATACCTTACCAATACACTATACAAATAGCATCCCTTACTCCTATAATCCTTACCTTGGGTTGAAGGAAATGCATGTATACCTTTTGGCGGAAACCAATAGAAGTTTCCCGATTAAGATGTTTTGTCTTCTCTCTAGTCCTTTCTTTTATTTTTATTCTCCACCACCTTAAAATATACATATTATATTATTAATTAAAATAACAGTATCAAAAATTTTATATTATGTTTTTATATATATATTTAGACATACAATTACCCACACATCCATCTAATGGGTAATAAATATACTGTTTTGTGTATGGTGAACTACTGCCTCACGAAACGATGACTGTTAGTTTTTTCATTACCACCCATAAATGTGTCCATTGTGATGGAAATTATATTTATAAAAGGAATATATTATATTTATATTGTCTTTATAATTCTGTAATTATTAATTTCAACTTACGTTCATATTTTCCATCTTATGTAAATACGGTAATTACTTTTGAGGAAATGCGGAATATCGCCCCTTCAAAATGATGTGATTCAATCATACTCTACATGGGTTAAATTAAAGATGATTTTTGTGAATATATATGATATATATGATATCATAAATATAATTTAATAATGATATATATACATGTATGTATTTTCATCAACATGTCAATTTAACAGAAATAACATTCATGCATACATACAACCTACTGTCTCCATGAATGGTGTATTCTGTTTCATAATTATATATTATATAGATTATTATAATACAAATATAATTTATATAAATGATATTTATATCATTTTTTACATTCTGAGGTCAATATATATCTATAATGAACTACAATATAAAATATTAAGACACATACGAAAAACAAAGCGAATATTACCCGAAGTGAAACCATAACATAAGATGGTTAAGAGGCAGGTGATATAAGGTCATAATAAAACCATATATATTATTATATATTAAGATATGGTTATTTAAAATATTTATAATAATTTTATATTTAATATATTGGTGTTTTTAATGATTAATATGATAGTCAAGTTATAAGGTAAGGGAATCTCATCTCACTTTTTATTCCTATGAGATACACGATATATTCACCACTCTTTACATTTGTGTGGTATAAGTAATGAAAATGATTGTATTATATTTATATTATAACTAAATTTATTTATATTAAAATATCATTTTTATTAACTTTCATTCATTTGGGTTACGTTTCAAATGTTACCAAATCTGTAGAAACGTTTTGTCTCAATTTTCCTTCGTTGAGACTCATGTTTTGTTATACAACTATACTATTTTTTTAGGTGTATATACTAAACTTTTACTTGTTATATAATGAATATACTTATTTTCGTGATATTTTAATCTTAATTTAATTTCCTTTTCTTACATGAAGTGTATGATCCCAAGTAACACTTCTATAAGACTTTATTGAGAATATCTCATGGTTTTTCGAGATTGTTAACCTTTATTCTTCCTTTGATGAATATTTATGTTCAATATCTCAATACATTCATTAATTTTATTATAATTTTATTATTTATTATATATTTATTTAGTGGAACTATTTTATACTCTTTGGTACATCAGAGAGTTAAGAAAGTGTTTTTAAGAAATCCTGGCTTTACCGTCTCTTCGGTTGGAAATCAGTGTTCCTTCAAAACCAAATTTTATAATAAGGGTTTTCTAGAATATTATACTAATATTCTACAAACAAATAAATATATTTTTACCCTTTTCATCTTTACTCACAAATTCAAATGAATCTTATTTTCATTTATCGATGGATTAAATTTTTTACCCTATGTACCGTGCATAATGTAATGTTATTTTTACCTCATACAACTTGTAGATATTTATCTTCCATAAATACTTTGAATACTTATTTTAATTTTTAAAGGTTCTTTTTAAGAAAATAAAATGAAAAGATATTTAAAATATATATATTTAAAATATTTTTATGATTCCTTTATTGTTTTTCATGAAAAGTGGGTTTCAAAATGCTTTCAATATTTATTCATATGTTTATAAAGTATTATAAAAGAAAATGATTACCAAAAAGTTTTCAAGATTTATTGAAAAATTTTCAATGTATTTTTAATGAAAATTTTTTTGAAAATTTTTTCAAGCTCTATTTCTGAGCATTCAAATTATTTCAAAAGAAATGGTTCTCAAAAATTTATTAACCATTATTTATAAGAATTCAAAGTGTTTTTAAAGAATATGTATTTATAAATTTTTTGAATTTGATTTTATTAATTTTCAAGGAAATTTTTATTAAATTTATTTTAACTATTATTTATTTGTTTTAAATTTATTTTCTATGAAAAGGATTTTAAAATAGGTTTATTTATTAAATATCAGTTTCAAATAATAAAGGATATTTTACTAATGAAACATTTTTGAAAGATATTTCACGATTATTTCCATACAAGATAACATCCATTGACGTTACTCATTCCATTTTTGTAAATTATCTAAAGGTTATATTCATATTTTTTCAATGAATGGGTTATACGTAGTTTCATGGTCTTCATGAAAACTATTTCTCTTTAATGCGTTATATGATTTTGAAACCCACTTCTTTTCACTGGTTATGTTTGTGATGAAATGGTTACGAAACCTGCATTTTTTCATAGGTTAAGATATGACTACATGTTTATAATTCCCACTTCATTTCATGGGTTATGATATTATTTTTAATTATATTATAGATCATATATGTATGAATTAATCATGAGACGGGCGTGACCTATATCTCTCTCCAGTGAATTCGGTAATGATTTATATCTCATGAGATAGACTATGATGTAACTGGGAGTAAACCTTGACTACTATGATGGCTATGGGACTGAACCATGACTAAAAACATGGTATAAGGAGTGAACTCATGTTACTAAGATGGTTATGGGAGTAAAACATGACTACCAAGATTGTATGGGTAGTGAACACATACTACTATGATGGAATTGGAAGCAATTTTTTTAACTACTACGAGTGAAAGTGATTAATGTTAAAATAGTTTATCATGTACGGGGTGTCATGTCCATAATATTATGTGAGGGCCTGATATCATGTCCTTACCCGAATCAATGAACCTGTTTATAATTATTCTTTTTCATAATATTATTTTCTAATATGTCTTACATAATTACATTTTTTATTCTTTTGTTTTGCTTTCATGGATTATGTTCACTTTTTTATTATGATTCATGTATTATGTATTTACAATATTTATTATGATCTTTGATATGCATGGTATGATCTTTGAATGTTATGATGAAGTTCCAAATCCTTTTTTTCATGTTATGATTACATATTTTCTTTATTTAACATTATTAAGCATCAGACCTCATCGCTTTCTTATACATCCTTTGTCCAGGTTAAGAAGAAAAGTTTTAGGTAGGAGTACTAAAGGTGTAGATCCTTATGGGAGATGTTGAGGATATTTCACCAGGATAAATGATTTTTATTCCATGTTTCCAAATATACTAAACTATTATAGTCCTCAGGCAAGTACGTTTTTCAATGTACTTAATATTCATCTAAAATGATGTAATATCCATGTATTTAAAGAATTATTTTCTATAGTTTGTATCATAGGAATGATTTATTGAACATTTGGAAACTAGAATGAGAAAACATTAGTGAGATCCCTAGGTATATTTATAGGGATATTTCATAGGATGTCTCTAAGTATATGTATATGGATGAGTTAGCATTTACGAAAATATCCTATAATTTTTGTAAATGATAGAGTGAGTGGTGTCCATGTAATATATCCCAGTCTGGATACAACAAGTGGATGTGGATCTAGAATATATATACCTTGGGGTAGAAACTCTGATAAGATGTTCTAGTCCTAACTTGGGGAAATCTGGTTCATGAAAACGGGCCTTACTGCACACCTGGTTTGACACTTTCAGGGATATTATTTGGGAATTAAAAAATGCTTCACGAACCATCATGAAGGATTTAAATAGAAGTTGGTTGTGTATAAATTAGGATAAATCTTCTATGTAATTTATTAAAAGTATGTGATATGATTTAGGCATCCTATATGTAATGTTTCTTGATTATGTGAATTTATTCTATGATATGAGTTTCTACAGAGAGGATTCTAATTTTCAATAATGGGGATAACTATATATAATATGTTTTACATTTAATGTTTCAGATCCAAAGATTATGGGCATTAGGAAAATTGATTTCTCAAGTGGAAATATCATAAAGAGAATCATGATGGTGGTATGATAATTGGTTATACTTATGAAGATAAAGAGACTGAAAATGATATGGGAAAGGTATGTGATTTTCTTCAAGGAATTTTTTACATTAATAATAATATGTATGATTATATTGAGGTTCAGTAACTTTATGAAATGATTTATATTTCATATTATAGGGAGTATTTATTATGGAATATGTTGATGAATAATGAATAATAGTTTAAGAATAAATTTTAGATGAATGAAGTACTTTTGTTTTGGGATTCAAAGATTATGTTATATGAATTGTAAAATATATAAGAATTTTCAGTATAAGTTTTTATTAAGGATTGAAAAATATGTTTTTAATGGTTATAGATACATAATAATGTTATATTTTGATCAAGGGAAGGTAACCATTAATGTGATCATGAATTTGAGAAAATTGTGTGTCACATGGATAAAGAGATGACTAATTTTGATATGGAACATTGGGAATGTGTAATCATCGTGGACTTGATTATTGATTGGTTGAAAAAGATTTCTATGGATGATGTTTAAAACTTCTTGGATTTATGGACCATGTACATTAACCATTCAAATAAAGATTAATGTATATTTTCTAAAAGGATTTATGGTATTTAAGTTGTTACCATGTTTCAAGTGAATATACGATGAGGGTATTCACATATTTGGAATGTAACAACCACGTGGTGCTTTGTGATATATGGGGGATCAATATTATGCCAATTTCCGGACACTATTTCAAAATCAATGAATTTTATTCTCTTGTAAGTTTTATAAGGTTAACATTTATGGAACGTTTATGTTAAAAACCAGTTGAAGTCAGTATGATTAATGTGATATCTCTCCATACAAGGATTTAATCATATTTGATAGCCTATTTAAAAAAATTGTGTTGATGGTAACAAAAGTTAGATGGGTTGACTTATCATGGATGTCATGATCTATTAGTACTTGAGGAATAAAAAAAGATTTATCATTCATTTTTTTGGGTATGAAATGAAGTTGAAATATATCAAGGCATAACCAAAGGCTGAGATTATGTATAAAAAAGGGAATAACACCAGATATGTATATTTCCTTATATTCACGGTCAATAAAAATAATTACTCAATGATCGGATAATGATAATTTTGTTGTTGTCATAATACATTAATTTATGTTGAATTGATGACATTTTAAATCATCACAGATTAATGAATTTTTGGCCATTGACATTTGTTTGATCATTAACTTGATTGTGATTGATGACATTAATCAATCCCTATAAATATTTATGTTTTACTCCACTTCTGATCTTCACTCCCAACCAATGTTTTCCTACAAGGAAACCTAGTTATATGTTAATTTGGGTAACTGTTATGATTAAAAATTTCCCTTTTTCAAGGAATGTTTTATAATTCATTTTTACAATGTGGGTATCTATAACATTAATGTATTAAACATTTGATAACCTATATGAATTTTGATGGAAAAATTCATTTTAATGGGGGGTAGGATGTAACAAACCAATATTGTGTGAAATATTGATTTTATAATTTATTTATATTTTTTATATTTTTCATTTCCCATGACACATGAAATTGATCTTATATATATTTATTAAAAACCCTTTGGAAAACATTCCATTCACATACTATACTGACTTAGCTTATAATACACATAATACAAACTTAACATGTGCTACATGCAATACCTACTTAGTTTGCGCTATATGAAATATTGACTTCTCTTAAGATACATGCAATAAAGTCTTATGTTTCACATAATACTGACAAGGAATTCACTACATGAAACACTGAGTTAGCATACATTATAAACAACACTGATATTTTCTACGAAACATCATTTTATTGTAAACATTATTTAATCTAGATAATTATAACCTAGACATTAACACGAGTAATATGAATAGTAATAAAAAAGATTCAAATAGTATTTATAATTGTGTAATATAAAAAACATATTGATAATGAAATATGTAATTCTTATTAATGTCCTTATATGTTTAAAAACACTATTTTCTCAAATGAACTATGCTTCATGTCTTTCAAAGAAAAATAATAAATTTACATTTACAAAATTATAGAAATATTATTTTATAAAATAAACTATATTTTTTACTTTAAAATTTATATTTCATCCTAGGGTTATTTTTTGGGATTTTTCTGAGAAACTATATTTTTAGATGAATAGTGAAAATACTATATTTAGTTAAAAACCATCTTATGTAATTAATTATTTTTGTTAAATGATAATATAATTTAGATTTATGGTCACATTAGATAAATATTACATCCATTCATACAATATAAATCATTATAATCAATTTAACTTTGAAATTGAATACATAATATTATCAATCTTTTGAATGTTTTTCTATATTTAAAACTTGTTATTTTATACCATCTACAGGATTAGAATTAATCTTAATATTTCCAATTTTGTGATATGAATTTATAAAAACTGAGATAAACCATTGTATTCATTATAATATTTATATTCTCATAACACTATGTTAATTATTTATGAGAATTATTTGTAAATCTGACTAAAATTAATCACAATGATTATGGCCAAGTAAAGATTAATGAAGGAATAAACCTTGACATTTATAGTCAAAATGATATAAAAACATGCCCAAAACCCATTTTATGTCAATATTTAGACCATAAACCTTCTACTATTTTGTATTTTTATTTTTATGACTTTTTCATGTGACAACATGTGTACACCAAACTTGTTTATAAACATTCTAGGTGATTCCTTTTCCTTAAAAAATCCACCACATATCCCAGTTAATCACACCTATAAAACAAATTATGTTAGTTCAATATATATCCACTATAATTTCCATCAATAATCCCTTCCTCCTACAATAAATACCTTTGGAATAATGTAATTCAAGGAAGCCTTTTGGCACAAACCAAAATGTGTTACCTGATTAAGAGTTAACATCATCTATCAACACCTTTGTTTTATTTTCAATGTCCACACCCTAAAACTCTATTTATTCTTTTATTATATAAAAAATATATACTATATATACTAGTATGTTTTTATGTATATTTTTATACCTACACTTACACACACCTCTACCTAATGGGTAACAACATATTGTATTTGTGTACCAGGAACTACTACCTCACGAAATGATGATTGTTCATTTTTCCATTACCTCTAATAATAGTGGTTATAATGATTAAAAATATTTTTATATATTACATATATTATACTTATAATTTATTTATGCTTATGTAATTTTTTTGGAATGTATCTTGATGTTTTCCATCTTATGTAAATACAAACATTTTGATTGAGGAAGTGTGGACTACCACCCCTTCAAAGCGATATGATTTGTTCATACACTACATGGATTGTATTAAGGTTGTTTTTAGTGAATATACATGATATATATGATATAATAAATCTAATGTAATAATGATATATATATATATATATTCATATATATATGTATATATTTTACTCAAAACGATAATTAAACGAAAATAGTTTTCATGTGTACGTACAACCTACCGTCACAATGAAATATGTAATATGTTACATTCATATATATTATATATATTATTATAATACAAATATAATATATATAAATGATATTTATATGACGGTTTATATTATATAATCATGATATAAGTATAAGGATCAACTATAAAAATAATTAAGATGCATATGAAAACAAAGAGAATATTCACTGAAGTGAAACCTTAACCTAGAATAGTTAACAAGCGGGTAATATAATGTCACAATAATACCATATATGTTATTATATATAAGAATATTCTTCTTTGAAATAATTATAATAAATTTATATTTGTTATATAGGTGTTTTGAATGAGTACGATGAGAGTCAAGACATAAGGTAAGGGGTTTTCAGCTCACTTTTTATTCACATGCGATACATAATTTGTTGATGACTCTTTCCTTTTGTGTGGTGTAAATAATACCTATAATTTTATTCTATGTATCATATATCTAAATTTATGGGTACTAACATCTCATTTTTATGAACAATCATTCATGGGGTTTATGTTTCAAAATTTACCAAATCAATAAAACTGTTTTGTCTCAATTTTCCTTCTATGAGACTCATGTTTGGTTATGCACCTAAATACATTTTAATGGTCTATATAAATCAATTTTACATGTTATATCATGGTATATTTATTTTCATGATTTTTTAATATTCATGTAATTTAATTTTATTACATGCAGAGTATGATCCCAAGTTACCAATTTATATGAGTTTATTGAGAGAATCTCTTCACTTTTCGAGATTGTTCACATTTATGCTTCCTTTGAAGAATTATTATGTTACATATCTCATCAAATTAATGAATGTTATTATCCGATATTAATTTTTGATATATTCATGAATTGTTACCATTTCCTACTTTTTTGTACATAGAGTTCTGAAAGTGTTTTTATGAAATCCTAACTTTACCCTGTCTTCGATCAGAAATCTATGTTCATTCAAAACCATGTTTTCTAAAAAGGGAATCCCATAATATTATAATAAATCACTATGATAATTAATGATATTTTTACATTTTTTTTCTTTATCAACATTTTCTACTGAATATTCTCGTCACTTTCGAAATGAGGAAATTTTCCATCCTTTTTACAATATAAAATGGAATGTTCCTTTTACCTTATATGAAATGTATGGATTAATTTGTCGTTAATCATTTGTAGATTTCTTTTTATTTTTAATGGATATTTTTAAAGAAACATTTTTTAAATTATATTTTAAAATAAAATGGGTTTCAATTTTTTTTCAAGAATCTATTTCTAATGCGTTTGTCAGGGCGCACATCCCTCTATTGAGGACGCATTGGTTTGTTGCCCAGTATTCCTGCTTTCTAAAGGCAGGCGGCATCCATCATTTATTTAAGGATGTTTTATCCTTGATAGAAATGTAGTGATAGGATGTTGTTCTCTCGTTCTGTGTATTCATTTCCAGAGATCATTACCTAGCCCGGGTCAACCTCATAGATTAAGAAATTGCTCATGAAGTTCTTCTAAGTATCGTATCATTATGGATGCTGGTTAATTACACTAATTCTATCAGGACATTCCATGGGGTCAAGTCAGGGAAACAATCATCGGTTGTGGAGTAGTTTCATTGGACATCAGAAGTGTTTGTGGATGCTGGAACACTGGTGCGTCTACTTTATTCCCCTTATTATAAGGCTTCTCAAGGGCATGGATCATGTGGGTGCGATCCCCGGAGGGTAAATTGATGTTGGGGTTAACTTGTGGTTAGTTATATAATAGCTACTTGAAACAGAAAGAGGGTGTGTGACATGATCTCCCAAGGATGTGGTAGCCTCTGTACGGATCAAGATGGGTGATAGATGGTTGAGTGAAGTGGATACAGATGGGGAATGAGATGGAACCATCATGAGAATGATGATGTTGTGGGGCATGAATTGGGGTGTACCAATACGAAAAAAACCTTTTAATATGTAGTGGATTACACATGGTTAGTAGCTCTGGTTGGTCTAACGCCACTAGTATGGAACATAGAGGTGGGCCCCAACAAAGGGGATTGTGAAGGCTTACTACTGAATGGGTTCACAATGGCTACTGTTGGATGGGGGAAAAAGACGTAACTTTGATTGGGGATCACAACAGCTTACTCCTAATTCGGAAACAACAGTTTACCGCTAATTCGGGTACAACGAATTACTACTGATTGGGGTACAATGGGTTACCATTCGTTGGGGATTACAATTTTACTTCATGTAGGATGGTGGATAAATGACATGAAGTTGTTGGAACTGATGGTTGTTGGGATTGAACCTTAGAGAGGCTTCATACGTACCTTACCATGGAAAGGATCATGGTCCACGTAGTTTTGGATGGGGGCTTAGTGAACCGACATGAAGTGGTCGGGGCAAAGTAGGAGTTTTCCTTGAAACTCGTGGAGGATGTCTACGTACCTTGGCTTGTCAAGGATCAATGTCCACATAGTTCATAATAAGGTCTTGGTGAACTGACATTAAGGTGGTTAGGACCAATGGATGTTGGGCTTGAATCTTATGGAGGATTCTTATATACCCTGCCTTAGTAAGGATCAAGGCCATGTAGTTTAGGATGGGGGATTGGTGAACCAATGTGAAGATGGTCATGACCATGTAGGGGGTGGGCATGAAACTCATGGAGGTTTCTTATGTACCTTGCCTTGGCAAGGATCAAAGTCCACATAGATTGGAATGGGGGCTTGGTGAACTATCATGATGATGGTCGGGACCAATTAGTTGTTGGGCACGAAACTCATGGAGGATTTGTACGTACCTTCCCTCAGAAAGGATCAGATTCAACATTGTTTGAAAATGGGGGGGGGGCATTACTTGGGGATTACGCTCTATGGAAGCCTAGGAAGGATTCCATAATCAATGATAACTCTAAGATCACGTGAGTCATGCTCGGTGTGGGAAATAAGTGGTAACAAAGACCTAACAATCACATCGTGAATGCGGTGTCTTTCAGATGTGGGTTACGTATTACATGTGTATAGCCTCCCAAAGAGGAAATAAAGGCTTACATGTGGTTCATAGCCCGTGGATATGGATATTGGGACTTAATCTAGGATAGAGGCCCAATGGTGACAAATCCGAACAGTAGAGGGATTTGGCATGGAAGAAGAAAGTAGGAGTAAGGGTTATACCTCCTACATGTAGGGCTAGGGGATAACACTAAGATGGTTACCCTTCCCCATGGACAGACACCACTCTAGCATAGAAGATTTCATTCCATGAGAGGAAGATCTCCCCCACTTGGAGACGAGTGGGTGTAGAGAATGTCAGAGCAAGGGAACCCAGCTTTGAGAGCACGGGGTGATGCCATAGTTTAACAACATGTGCTGTGGATGATGGTGCTGGGTAGTTTAATATCCTCTAGCTCAGATGAGGCAACTTCTCTCCACACCTCTATGAATTACATAACCAGTAATATTTAACCCTTTGTGAAGGGAAGGCACTAGCAATGCTATGGTGAGGGGGTGTTGTGGAGTGATCCAATGAGGGGCCCACATTAGTGTGACTATGCAAAGAAGAAATATCCTTTAGTGTGCCTATGCGAAGAATCATTATGAGAAGAAACTGAATGTGAAGCACCACCCAAGGGACCTCGAAATTACATCATAGGAACCTAGAGGGTCATGCAGAAAGAAGGATTGTGGAGAAAATGATTTCACATAAAGGGATTCTGTGAAGCTCTGGTGATCCATATATTGGAGGAGCTTCATGAAGGGGTATGATTCGAAAAGTGGGGTGGACATGCCTAGAAAGAGGGAATAGGTTCCTATGGAAGGTTCTTTGAGAAGTGGAAATCCTTTTGCGAAGAAGATCTTCGAGAAGCAAGGGTGCAATGTGAAGGGCAGCACTGCGAAGCAATGTGATTCGCCATGGATAGTGACACCACCATAGAATAGGGTGCACATGTGCATGGAGGGTACTTCACGGAGCATAAGTTCTCCACGAAGACCTGAGTCCCCGTGTGGATCAACTTCCTTTGTAGGAGCTAGAGGGATCTATGAAGGGCATCCCCCCTTAAAGAGGGGTTGAATTTATACAACGAGAAAGGAACATCACATTTCAAAAGTACCATGAAGATCTCATGGATCGCAGAACAAAAATTGTTCCACAATTAGAGAGTTGAGAAGGCCAATGGCCATGGTATCCATCCTTTGGGCTTTGGGGGAGCTCGAAATTATTTGGCAAGAGGCATCGAAAAGCAGAGATCTATCGGCATTGAGTGATGTGGCACTTTTTGGTAACTGTTGAAAATCCCTCATCTTTGCTTTGGGGAGGCTTCGCAAACATCAAATCTGTTTGGGGAGCCACCAGACTCCTTCCTTCATGGTAGCTTCGCAAACATCAAAGTGGTTCACAGAACCTCTTGCTGCCTTCCTTGGCCATAGCTTCAAAAATTTCAAAGAAGCTAACCAAGCCTCCCGCCACCTTTCTCCTCGATTTGTTTAAAGAGAGGAAGCTTCGCGCCAGTCGCAGTGCTGTGGGGCTCTTTAAACAAGAATAATGATGTAGCCCCCATGGGTTTCTGTCTCTTCCCAAATTTTGGCACCAAAAAAGGCCCCCCATTGGAATAGAGCTGAGAAGATAGTGTGGGTCAAAGCATGAGGTTCAATCACCAAACCATTTGCTAAATCACAAAGAGGGCTCACGAAGGGGGCTCATTGGGCAGAGAGGCAATGTGCGGGCTAAGGGTGTCGCGATGCTCACTAGGGTCAAACACTCTGTGAAGAACAATGGGCCATCACCTATAAATAGTGGAGGATGGCCTCTCTTTTGTCCTTTATCACCTTGGAATTATGGCATTTACTGCTCTTGATTCATGATTTACCGTGTAATCCATGATTTCTCTCTGTATATCGGGCTTTCAGCTTCATGGGGCACAATGAGTCTTTTACTCTTCCATAGTGTGGTCTATGGATTGAGCATGAAGGTCAAGGAAGGGGTGCCACAATTTCTTTCCTAGGATCGAGCTTCACGAATGGTCTTTGCGAACGAGCTCTACAAAAGAGCATTATGAATCAGAAAATTAACATCCAAGTTACAATGACTGAATTGATGACCATGATGTTGTCGGGGGGTACTTGCGGATGCTGGCCAGAGGGAGGAAATAGTGGTTAGATCATTTATTGGGGAGTTTGGAAGAATCCATTATGACCATAATTCACTAGTGGTACTACTGTTGGAAGTCCAGGTTGACTACCTATTGTGTAGGAGGCTTCCACTTAAGGGAATTGGCTAGAGGGATGACATCTTAATCCCTAAGGAGAGTAGGGAAGAGCATGCTTAATGGTTCAAGAACAAAATGTGCCAGTGCCAGTGGTTCTGGGAGGCTGAAAGCCATGTCTAGGAAGAATTTTTCCCTGTAAAAGCTGATTGTCTATAAAATAATTTGATCAAAATTGACAGGATGTAACTTCTTTCAGAGACATCTCCCCTGCTATACTACAACATCTTGAAAGAAACTCTGCGGATCCTAGAGAAGGGGTGGTCTTATGAGTGGGTCCATCTCCAAGGAGGTAACTTCACAGATAATAAGCATGGGCCTACTTGGTCGGTTCCACATGCAATGAATTCTGTGGAAGAGCTAAAGCGAGTGGGCCTGTATGAGGCGGATTGGGCCTCAAGGTCCATACATATCAGCTGAAGCAGCTGATGATGATGTGTCTAAGGTGATGGTTTTCCAGGACCAATACCTTCAATTTTCACCATTGAGTGGTCTGCATCAGCCTATGGGACCTGCATCAGATATCAGGGGTCCCAATAATAGGGGTGTTGTATGATGAGTTCCTCCCCATTATGAGTGCATGGGATGATCCGGAGTGGATGCCACCACTGAAGATGGAATTGATGGACCTATTACTGGGGATGGACAAGTATTGGGTGAGGGACATCCATTTCAGATAGTGGTTCAAGAAGTTATTCAAATTCTCCGAGAATAGGTAGTTCCCTATGAGGCCTTAGAATTTCCCAAAGGGGGATTAATGTGGAAAGGTGCGCTCATACTAGTATATTTTAGAGGAAAACCATTGGAAAACATGGGGATTCAATGTTAGCATCGAGCAGCAACCGATAGTCAGGATGGATGAATTCATTGAGGCACTCAACTACGATTGGATCCTGCTAGTGATAGATACAAAAAAGGGTGTGCAATTGAGCATGTTTATCATGTGATCCATATTGGCGATAGGGGAAAAACCAACCTTGGGAACCTAATTCTCTCCTAGTTGTACAATATGTTGTGTCACATTAGTGAGGGGAAGAGGGCACAAAGGATATGAATACCATTCCACCTCCTCTATGGGTGGATAGAGGTGTATGCTAGGTTAACCAATGAGTATCCAAACCCTATCTCTCCACCAGAAATGAATTTTCACCCAGCCATTCTAAATGCAACATGGAGCTTTCTGACAAAGCTGACTGTGGGTGGACCGCGAGTCATGCTGTGAGCCGTACACTTCACACCGATTTTCAAGGCAATTTTGATATATGCCAAAATTTACCCCACGTGTCTATTTGTTGGTGTGCTTCAAGGAGAACCCATGTGTGATGAGGATGATGGTGTTCATGTTCAGACGTGAATATGGTATGATGCAGAACAGGCTGCCTCCACCCATGGACTTCTTCATCTTGGTGAAGGAGTACACCAAAAGGTGGGAGGCGGCCTACCCAGGGGAAATAATTAAGCAGCCAACCATTCGTGCTGGGGATGGGGTCTCTCCCCAAACTCATTTTCAGGTTTGAAAAGAGGCGAGGTCATCCCATGGTCGTGGTACATCCATGGCGTCATTGCCTAAATCGGTTCGGAGGGACCCGATAATAGTGGATCCTGCAGTGACAACATACCTGATAGTCCCAGAGGAGAAGAATTATCTATAGGGGAGGTTGTTCGATGGGTTCCTCATGATATCCACCTGATCTCCAGGGAAGCAGTTTCTCCACATAGACAGGCTAGAGAATGATGTTTTCTTGAATTCCAGTGACATCTGAGATGTCAACCGGGAATTCCTCAGCACATCCAGGATGTGGAAACACCTGAACGATCTCAGTATAGATCTAACCGGATTTCGTGCACTCCCATGGTGCCTCATGTCCAATGACAGACTGTGTGAAGGTGTTGTTGTATTAAATGACCCATCCAATGTTTTCTCCTATAGAATTGAGTAACTTATTCCCTATTATAGAATAATCAAAATAATACTCTTGGGGGGAGTAAACCAGTAAAGGGTGTCCTCTGGATGAGGGTGAAGTTGGAGATCAAGACCAAGATTATGAATTATTTGCAGAAGCACTCGAGGTAAAATCCTATGCCCCTTCATCGAGGTTTTATTAAAAGTCATTTTGGACCCCTCACTAATGATTGAACTATGCAGGAGGGCCTCATACACAGGACCCATTCCTGCACTGTAGGAGATGCAGATGTGGGGCCTTTGGGATTGACGCCCGCTGCTATGATGATTACGGCATCCAGTAGGACTAGAACACCGGAGGTGGTTCTTCTTGAGTTTTCAGACCTACCAACAATATATGGAGGGACCCACCTAGAGGTCCCCACAACAACAACCCAAGAGCGAGAATGATAATTCAATCTGAGTAAGTATCCTTTACGACATCCATGACTGGAACCTGTTGATCCGGTTAACTGACATCTATGCACCTTTTTTATATGAACAGTTCTTCAAATGGCATAGACTGCCTGGGCAAGGTTTGTTGGTACTCTTGGAAGCGCCTTCCCAGGGGAACACTGGTGGGCAGGGAGGAGGACATCCAGACTAACTATTCTATAGTGCTCCTGATCATTGGTGTGACTGTTAGTGGGGCAGAGCCACAGATTATTGAGGTGGGATCCGACGATGAAGATCAATTCGATAGCACAGGTCATTCCTTACCTGACTAGGCACTAGATGCAGACCCTGCTGATGAGTTCTTAAGGGCATTCCCCATGTAGGAGCCTTCCGACCCCAAAGATCAGGATGATATGATCACCAATGAGTAGGATAGAAAAATTTCCCATCGATGGTCATGGATGGTGATTAAGTGATTCATCAAAGACACCCCTATTCACAATGGGAAGACCACATAGGGAGGATTCGTTCATGGAGGTACGAGCTAGGTGTTGGGGTTGTGGATTCCCAACGTCCCCACACGATCGTTTTGGATCTCATAGTGGAGACGATTTGTGAATAGAATTATGGCCTCAGTGTAGGTTGGTAGCAGATAAAAGTGGTATGTATCAAGAGGCTCAAGGAGGCTAAAAATGAAATTCAAAGGCTGGAGGTTTAGGTAGATGATCACTCTACATCCCTCAAGGTGCAATCAAGGATTATATCGCTGTTGAAGGTGCAGTTGGTAGAGGTATAAGAGCGCATGAATAAAGCCTCCATGGAGATGGCCATCATCCAGACCAATGATGAGTGGGCCCAGATCGCGGTGGACGAACTACACCCCCTGCTATTGAGGTAGAGAAGGAATTGAACATGCGACAGCTAATTCTAGAGGCCACAATCCCGATGGTGGTCGAGATGCAACACTCTTTTGAAGGGTTCAACCCATCCATGGGAGGGGTTGATCCCTTGGTGATGTAATTATTGTAAATCATTAAACATAATTTCATGATTTTATTTTTTATGCTAGATGCATGTATGATTTCTATTATTTGTGTTGGTTTTACGCAAGTCTGTAATATTTGTGAAATGATTAGTGACAAATCCCGAATCTCACATGGGTTGATACTACTGTTAGAAACAACGAATGATCACTATTTTATTCCATCCAAATATAAGAGCTTTAACCAAGCATTGGGCATCTATTGTTTGAACAAACAATCCAGATTTCTGGGATGAAATGGAGAGGCCTAACCAGAGAACGAAGGTCTTAGAACAATCGAAGCCCCATTTTCCAAAATTTTCTCTAATACATGAGAGGTGTAACACAAGGGGAATTCAAATCGATCCAAACATATGGTAGTTAAATGTGTGAATCATGATACCCATAATTCATAACATTTTAGGGGTCGGGTGAAAAGGAAGGATAGCTACTGACTGTGTTTGAAACCCAACCCCCCTATTGTTTCAGCCTAATATGGGGACTACAAATGGTGTTCGAATAATGACCATGTTTGAAACACGATTAAAAATTTGAGATTTTATCCATAAATCTGTCAGAAAATTATACAAGAACAGTAGGAGTGCCATAGGACAACCATCCTTACTATTAGGGGGTTCCTCTAGATGTGGAACATGATAATGGTCTAAATAAAGGGCATGAAAAGCATGGGGAATGGAGTGATGTGTTTTTAGAATGATGTCCAATACTCTTGAGGTTTCTCCACAATGGTGAAAACCCATTAGGTGAGCACATCAGTCTGATCAGGAATCATTCCCACTTCCATAAAGGACCTCATTGGTTAGGAAGGCGATGCATCCCATTATTGTCATGGCGAATCATAAACTTTTTCAGGTTAGAACTGCAGTTACATGGTTCCTCGAAAGAATTTTTTCCACAGTGCAAAAAAAGAGGGGGCCTAATTTAAGATTACTGGGGCTGGATGCGATGAAATGATTCCTGGGCATTCCAATGTTTCCCATGAGGATGGAAATCATTCCATATGTAGTTCTAAGAGCTGTTGTGTAGTTTAACGTCTTGCGAAAAGGATACGGAATTGTATTAGATTATTTTAATAGAGCTCATACCAAATATGGAATGTTGTGAGGGAGGCACTTTGTGTGTATGTATAAAACCCAATGTTAATTGAAGACATAATTCTATACCACAATGTGCTCCCCAAAAGGCTTTTTGGTTGATGGACCAAAAGTGAATGTTAGGCTAAGCCTGAGGAAAAGATTATGGGTGTTCCTTTGTATCCAATGAGAATGAGAAGAAAGCCGCACATAGTTATAGATATGGAATGGTAAGTTACTAGTGTCAGGGATAGTAAGGTAGTGTGGGTTAGGACCACACACTAAATGAAGAGGCATTTTATAGATCTTGTTTTTCCTTTTATATATATGTGTTTTTTTGTGATGCGATAAACTAGGGACAAGGGATCCCAGTGTCTCCATAAGAATGAACCCAAATTTAGGCATTGAAAAATGGTATTGTGGATAACAAATACCCAACATGATGTCCAATTAGACGAGGTCATCAAAAAGAAGTGTCGTTTTTCATCATGTGTCCAGGATGATAATATCATATTTTAGGGTCTTATGAAAATAAAAATAATGAATATTAATTTCGAGCAATAAAGACAAAATATTTTCAAGTCATGTGGGACAAGGCGACATAGATCAACATTATATGGCTCAGAAATTTCCAAGTGTGCACCCTTGGTCCAAGGGGCCAGAAAAGTTTAGGGAATAGGAGGCTGGACCTATGGATGAGGCATCCTAGTATTCCTAAGTATACTATGAGAATGGGAAACATGCATTATGTTGTTCTGAGGGTGCAATTTATCATCATTCAGGATGTAACAATTTAATGTCTTGTAGGACAGTATTGATTTTAATGTCCTATAGGACGACATACAGTTTGGTTTCATGTGAGATAGGTGGTAGAAGGGACTTGCTCATAGAAGGGGAGTATGTGGTGTGGCTATATAATACCCGACATGAACGACGACATGATCCCACACATGCCACAACACGCGGTCTTATAAAAGTCAGGGCCTGAAAGGCAGAACAGAAGAGATAAAATAGTGGAACTCGAGATGGACCCAAAGACGAGATGTCTAGGCATTCGTATGTATCCCATGAGGATAAGAATTAAGTCATATGTAGTTCTAAAGAGGGGACGTATAAGGAGATATTAGTTTAAGGTCCTAATTCTTGGACCATGAAGAAGAAAAACACTTCTAAGAAAGTGTAGACCTCGATCCGATCCCTAAGCCCACGTGTGTTAATCTTGGTGTTGGAAACAAGGGCAGAAGAGATGTTTTCACCACATGGAATGCATGTAAGGGGAAAATCGGTGTGAAACCCCAAACATAATGTTGTTGTGACTATTTCCTCTGAACATGTGAATACACACTGAGGAATAGTTCTAAGAGTGTCGAAGATCTAATTGGACATGATGAAGTAGACATGGATGTGAATCACGCAGCTTAAATTTTGTGATTAATGGGGTTGGCATGACAATGGAGGATGATAGTTTACCGTGTTCGAAACACAGTATCCATATCTTGTGACCTGAAATGTGAAAAAAAATGAGTTTCAAAGGATAACCATGTTCGCAACACGGGACTTGTATCAATTTATCGTTTGAAACCCTCAAGGACGTCGGCCCAAAATAGTAGTAGAACCCCAGGGGCGAAGAATCCATTCCATTAGGGGTCCCTTTAGATATGTAGGATGTTAGATGCCCTAATTTAGGGGAACATGAAGCCTAAAAAATGGACGGGAGCATGTCTAAGTAGAATCTGACACTCTGGGTACTAAACTAGATTACTTATAGAATCATTGGTGAATCATTGAAGTTGGTCGATGAGATCAACATAAGAGAAGATGACTCGAAAAAATTATTATAAAACTGGGGGCAAAGAGCTCTCTAAAGAAATAGGTACGTGGCATGGTCATTTAAAACATGAAATTAATGATGACATAAGCCCCTATGAATCCACATACCCCCATCTGGAGGACTTGGGCTAGGGGGTTTGGAATATAAGTATTTCTCTAAGAAATGGGGATGGACCCAATGAATAGATGTTCTGGCAGTTGTACGTTTCCAATGAGGATTGGAATCAGGCTATACATAGTTAAAATGATGCAGTTTAGTGTCTGACAGGATGATGATGGAAGGAATGCATATGACATGGAAAGTAGCCTGATGTGAATGAGGACCTGGAGTCCAGATATTCCACTCAATCCCATATGAGAGCTTTTTAATGGGGACTACATGGTTGAGGGATCCTCGACAGGAAGTCCCAAGTAATCTTCAGTTTAATGTCTTTTAGTAAGGATGATGGTGCTCTTAGTTTACGGTCATAAGGTTTGGACCATAGATACATGCCCCCCCCCCTACGTGGGTATTGCCTTACAAAATTTTCATGGCCTACGTAAGCAATTATTAGCATGGGAAACAAGGATTAGACAAGTCTCTCCACAACATATAAGGGTGCGACAACTAGACTAGCGCTCCTTCCTGAGGCAGACTAATGTTTGAAGAGATATAGTAAAAAATTGAACAACTACACCCAATATTTGCGACATATGAGGTGGTGAAAGTGAAAAAGGAATGTTGTTTACTATTTTCAAAAAAATCATCCATATCATGTGACCTAAAATAAGAACAATGAATCAGTACTGACCGCAAACCATATTTGCAGCGTGAGACTTGTATCAATTTCCTCTTCAAAATCCTCAAGGAAGATGGATTAAAAAGGTAGGAGAACCCTTAGGCTAAGTATCTGTACCGTTCAGGGGCCATTTTGGATTTCAAATATGATGGAGTCTCAAGTAAATGTAGTGATTGAAGGATAAATGTGAATGTGCACTTAAATGTCAAGTGGGATGGTGAGAGAGGTGGAAGTCACTAGGGGGTGGGATGTATTGTAGGATCATGATGATGTCGACATAAATTAGGGTGGAAGCATACAACAGACCATGAGTTCTGACCCAAAGGGAGGTTTTAAGGTTTGCGCTGGGCCGAAAGACAAGATATTAAGGCGTTCTTACATATCTCATAAGGATAGGAATTAAGCCATACACTGTTCTTGAAGGCCATGTGGTTTAACATCGTGTGATGAGGACGAGGGAGAATAGAAGAACAAGGTGGGAGAACATGGTGTGATCTTCTTAATCCCAACCTGAGTAGGACCGAAGAAGCCTACACTACACCATGTAGGGTACACCAAGAGAACTACACCCAAGGGGAATAGTCAAAGAGAAGTGTTTGGGGTTGGAATCATGACGAGTCATCCGAGTGTTCCTATGTATCCCATAAGGATGTGAATAAATACTTATGTAGTTTTGGAATAGTTTGTAGTTTAACATCATGAGACTAAGTTGGTGGATAGTTTAAGGTCATTAGAGAAATTTTACAGTTTAATTTCATGCTAGCTGACATATAGTTTAAGGTCGTGCAGGACCATTTACAGTTTGACATCTTGCAGAACGCCATATGGTTTAATATCATGTGGGAAATAGAAGTTTAATGTCATGAAGGACCCTCTTTGAATAGGAAAATTATTTCTTGAGGAACTTGTCATTGGTGGGAGATGTTATATGCTCACTATCCATGGTCACCAGAGAGTATGGACCATTTGGGTAAACTTGTGAATTATGTAAGGTCCTTTCCATTTGGGCCCTAGTTTGATGGCTTCCGTCCACGTATCATTGGTGTTCTCAAGTACCACACCAAGTCACCTTATAAGAATGAGAGGACGAGAACCTTCATGTTAAAAGTTCTATCTATCTTGTTTTGATCCCTTTCTAGATTCTACAGGGTTAGAAGCCTATTCTCATCGAGTGCTTCCAATTCAGCTTTACAAATTTCAGCTATTTTATCTGGTGCTTGCTGATCATAGACAATTCTGCATCATAAAGGCAACTGATTCTCGATGGACAGAATGACCTTTGTTCCATACATCTAGGAGTATGGGGTCACCTGTGTGGAATTATGCGTTGTCGTTTGATAGCACTAGATGGAAATCGGTAGCTTATACAACCAACTCTTCATGTACAAGCCCACCATTTTATGAAAATTGTATTATTGGGATTTTTTTAAACGCCTTGATATACCCATTTTCTGTCACATGGTAGTGGGAGCTATGGTTAGAACTGATGTTGTGCATGGAGAAAATTTATTCAACTCAACTACTCGAAAGATGGGGTCGTTATCGGTGAGGATGACGTAAGGGACTCCAAACCGGTAGATGAAATGGGAGGCCACAAAATGATGATATAATCATCCTTAACCTCCTTGAGTAGAATAAATTCTGGCCATTTTGAAGTAAAATCTATAACCCACGACATCATATTCTCTCATGCTTGGCCCGATATATCGGGAGATTACCGTGCTGAAGGTACTCATCCAAGGGAATCCTATAATCAGGAGTTGATTCCAGCACTGGGACAAGAGGATCTGGGGACCCTCACATGGAGGTGGCAGTGGTGAGGTGTCTTACCTACGGACCATCATCACCATCTTAGGTGATGGGATCATTGAATCTCTTTTATGCCATGTGGATAATAAAATCATCTTGTTCATGCTCCACAAGTGATGCAGCCTTTCTAGACAAGGCATCTGCTCTACCATTCTATGACCGAGGGACATGGGTAACCTTTGTCCGAGAGGGGAACTAGGCCATCAACTGGTAGGTAATTTCCCACAATGGTATGATCTCTGGATTCTTGGCAGCGTAGTCACGTTTAAACTCTTTGATGACTAGTTTGGAGACCCCTTTTATATGCAATTGGGGAACAACAATCTCAAGGTCTAGCTCAAGACCAATAATGAGAGTGTGGTACTTAGCTTCATTGTTGGTGCAGCCTTCTAATTACAGGAATGAATACGGCAGAACATCTTGTGCTGGAGTAATGAAGATGATACCCATGCCAACTTTGTTGAGCATGGGGTCATTGAGACTTCTACTGATAAGGCTCCAAGAAGCACCATTGATGTTCATTTTCTAACATTATATGGCTTGGTCCACCATAAGGATTGCCTCATCAATAAAATCAGGGTCCATAGACTGGTTTGCAGGAGCTGCATGAGCATTAATGAAATCTACCAACGCTTTCCCCTTAAAATCCTTATAGGGAACTAACCTGATGTCGAACTGATAGATAATCACCACCCACTGTGCTACATGGAATGTAAAGATGGGGTGGTTCAAGATATACTTTAGTTGATCCACTCGAGACACCGGCTATTCCTCATGGTGATGTAGGTAATGTTCCAGTTTCTGTACGGTGAATACCAATGCTAGGTGGCTTTTCTCGATTGTAGAGTATACGGTCTCCGTATTGAGATGCATGTAGCTGAGGTAGTAGAGAATATTCTCGGTTTCATTATTGTTATTATGCTGAAAATGGCGTTGAGGGATTGTTCTAGGGTGGTCACATAAAGCACCAGTGGTTTTTCGAAAATGGGCGGCATCAAAATTGGAGGCTGGAGAAAATACTACTTGATTTCCTCAAACACAGCATCGCATTATTCATCCCACTGATAAATGGTTCCTTTCTTCATGATCCAAGAAAAGGGATTACACATGATATCCATGTTTTCAATGAATTGTCATATGTAGGCCAAGTGTCCTTGGATGCCTCGATGTTCTCGAATGTTGCTCATGGTAGACATTTGGGGGATGGCCTTGATCTTCTATGGGTCAATCTCAATGCCCCTGTATATGAAAACAAAGCTATGAAACTTTCCATAGGTGACCCTGAAGTCATAATTAAATGTAATCATCAATATGTGGTGAGAACAGAGGAAGTTGATCACTTTCTCAAGGTCATTTATATGGTCATGGCATTGGTGATATTTGACCACCGATCATTCACATAACATTCCTCAAATTTTCTGAGGATCATATTAAATATGTGATATATATCCCAATGATAGGTGGCACGTACATTCTTTAGGCTGAATGGAATGACTTGGTAACATAAAGTACCTTGTGGTTCCCTAAAGGCCATAGACTCCTCATCCTCAGCGGTCATTCAAACCTAGTTATATCCATAGTACCCATCCATTAAGGAGATAGATTGGAACCAAGCTGTAGTATCGATCAACAACTCTGTCATAGGAAGGGGAAAATTATCCTTTAGACAATGATGGTTGAGATCACGGAAGTCGATGCAGACATTGATGTGTCTTTTATACTTCCTTTCTAGAAAGATGTTGGCTAGCCACCGAGGGTATTAGACATCATTAATGAAATTAGCTATGATGAGTTTATTGACTAATACCTTTACCAGGGCACCATGGGAAGGATGCATCTTTCATGGAGGACACTTAAACCCACAATGATTTTTTCAAAGACTGAGGCATTTGACGGCTACATAAGGATCTAATCCTGAAATCTTGTCCTAACTATAGGTGAATACGTCACAGTGCTACATCAGGTAGTCCATGTATTTTTAATTCTCTTTGACAGTCAAAATAGTAATGATCAATATGGGTTTTTAATCTGTATTTTCATTGAGATTCACCTGCACCAGTTCATCAACCATGGTAGAAACACCCTCTTCGAAGGTGGGAGGGGAATCCTTTAAATCCTCTTCATCACTTATGGCGGAGGGATCCACAACTGTAGGAGGTTCCTTAGAGTCAAACGATACTAACAGGAGTCTGGTTCCAGCTTTAGCAACGGTAGCCAGTGCATCGAAAGAATACATTGCTACCAGAACCATATCAATGAGGGATCTCAATCTAATCCCATCTGATCTAGGTCCCAAGGAGCCACTGTTGTTGATATCAAAGTTGTAGCAGCTCTTCGGCTGGAGAAGATGTATCTTGGCCCAATGGAACAAGCAGGTGTGTGTTATTTCTGTTTCCTTGGGGTGGACATCCATATACCTTATGGGAGTTGGGGGCTCAGGGATCACCAATGCCTGATTCTTATAAGAATACATGGTGATCTTACAAGGCCTTTTGGACATGGGAATGTGGTTCCCAATGAACCTATAGAAAACAAAACATTCCCATAAATCAATAGTTATGGCCTCTAATCGATAGATCGGGTTGATGTAGGCATCATCTAGGCCTGCCCACATGTCAGTTATAACTGCAATGGGCTCAACTTTGCTGGCCTAAATCTGTTCTTCTTTTCTCTTATAATTGGTGTCATCTAGATATTGGGGTTTACAAGAGGAAAAGTGATATGTGTCACCTTGTAGAATTCCTGCTCAACCATTAAGAGAGTACTTGAGGAAAGGTGATACAATTAAGGGACCATCGTGTATAGGTGGATCCATGGCCTGCCAATCAATGCATTGTAAACAGTGTCCTGCAAAACGACCATGAACGCGATGCTAGATAATAGACCACAGACTAGGTATTCAGGTAGATCATACTGACTGGTGCCTATTCCATCCATTTGTAACCATGGATCTTCAGGTCTGAGTGACTCAGATCATCATTAAATAACCCCAATTTTTGAATAATTCAGGTCGGTGTAATATTATTCCCTGAGCATGTATCGACAGGATAACGAAGAATCCACAGACCATGGAAGCGGATAGTGATGTACAAGGGGAGAATGTTTCCCTATATGGTAGAACCTTCATCTTCTCTTGAGAAAGAGATAATGGTCAGACATTCATCATTCTCTATTTCCTCATCATGAAAGTCTTCTACAGCCTCTACCTCCATCTCAAACTAGAGGGGCCTCCTTAAATACTCGGAGAGGGATTCACCATATATAGTGATAGTTTAAGGGCCTAGAGGATAGAGAGTCTCATCAAAATGTTGGGATAATGCCTGAAAACATCATACTTCAGTGCCATGCGTGATATTTTTCTTGTAGGAGCTCGCTCTGTGATATAAGGAACGGCGGGCCCTATCGGCTGAACCTGTGGTCGTTGGTGCTGGGAATGTCTCTATGATCACTAGTAAAAGCATGTGGAGTGACTAACATATGAGATCAAGGTGACTGTTACCGGTTTGTAGTGGAGTCTGGCTGATCTTGGCCGAGTCAGGGTGGCTCTGCCTGATCTAGGAGCACAAACGGCAGTGGAGGCGGGCTTGATGGCATCAAATAAGAAGGCTACGTGTGATTAGCTCTACGATGAGCTTGTTGTCTAGTTTCGGTGACATGTACAACATGGATGTAAATGCTAACTGAGGTACTCCTTTTACACATATATTCATGGCTCTGTCAATGCTGGAGTTGGCTGGAGATGTTGGGAAGATCTGTATGGCGCTCCCTGTCTTTAGGAATCGTGTAGGGGTTTATCAGCTTCACGATAGTAACAGAAGCATACCCCTGACTGTCATATGAAAATTCCTCCACTACTGAACGAATTCTTGGATTAATCACCATCTCTGGGGGCATTAAGTCACTAAGAGTACGAGATAACGATGGAATTGGTGGGGGGCTTTGTTTTCCCTTGCACCGCCAATGCTTTATCTTTTGGGAAGTGGGTCGATGAGACGATGATGCAGATGTAGTGGCTACTAATGATACAATGTCTTATGATGGCTTGGGTCGATTTACGCATGCATAGATAATACCATGGGCATGAGTGTTCATATTATGATCCATATAGTAATCATACATTTGGGACACGCGGTTGGACACTTGTTTCCCCACACCTTTGTTGTCACTACTGCTATCTGGCTTCACAAGTACACATGCCACCTGTGCCGAAGCTGGGCCCAACATGACTATGTTGTAATCAACCTAGTCTTGGGTATAGTCCTTGACCACGTAACACTATTTAAGGTTGTTCCCCAGGATCTGGTGATAAGATAAATTATCACGGCGATCCGTGAAGTTCACCGCTTTTAGCCTCCTGCATTCAGGAAAATGTACAATCTCATGTTCCAAGGATATTTCAAAATAGACAGGGACCTGAGGCTCATTGTACGAGTAGGTTAGCATTCTTCTATCTGAAAAGGGAGCATTAGGAGCTTGATTTTGATGAAAGGATGGAGGATCTTATTGAATAGGCGGATCCTGATAATCCCGCTTGGGTGGAGTCGACACGTTATGTGGCAGCGCCTGCAATTCTGGGGCAGATGATGCTAGGCTTGAGGCTGTTTCTTTTGTGACAGTCCTCTGTGAGGATGTCGAGGTTGCTCTACTGGTAATAATTCCATTTGCCTAGGGGCCTCTATTTGGGCCACCACAACGGGATCAGCTCTGGGATCCCTCCTCTTGGGAATTGCGGGAGGAAACAGATGTGCCTGGATGGTCTGTTGCAAGGCATCCTCTTGGAACTGGGCCTTATTGTAGAAGTCTCAGAATCCCCCATGGTAGTTCTCTGTGATCCGACTAGGGACTAGTTCCATATTGGAATTACCCACACACATTTTCATCAATTTCTCATGAGTCAGTGGCATGTAGAGGGAGTATGTGATCCATTTCCATTGGGAGAAAAAGACCATGATGCACTCATCCAACAACTAATTGAATTTGAAGAGGTCTATGCCACATATCTACTAAGTGGTGGAACAGAACTGGTACATAAATTGCATGTGTAGATCCTCCCATCCAGCTACTAACCATATGGATAGCTGGTTATACCAGACGAATGCAGGCCCTTCCAATGTCAGTACCAAACACAAGAGTTTAGAAGCATCCTGCTGCACTGGAGTTCCCAACATGGGTCCACACCTCGAAATAATGTGTTCCATAGGCTATGGCTGGTCAACCGTCACATTGATGGGGGAGAAGGTGGGATTTACAAAACCTGGGGTGCTGGAATAACATCCACCCATTCCGGATATGGATTACAATCATGTGATAGTGCCACTAGTCACATTTCCAATGCCTCGAAGTGATTGAAGGGAACCTACATGGGGTCATCTGGGGAAGGGTTCATGTCTTTATGAGGATCCCTCACCACCAGTGCATTGGTAGGTTCTTCAATGTGATAATCAGGCCTAGAAACTCATGGAGAAACTAGTAGGATTGCCTTCAGAGTAGCTAGGGGAACATGCGCTGGGTCCTGAGAATTGTCACGCTGCTTGGGAGTATTGGGCGACACATACCATTCCCTCATACCATATGTTCCAGCCTCTACCTTTTCTATTTGGGTAAGATGGTAAGGGTCACCATGACCCAACTCACTGGGGGGAAGTAGCATCTGCCACTGCTGTACTGTTTTCAGATCGCCGTAATCTGTTCAATACTCCATAGCACTTTCAGCAAGGAGGTCATCGACCATCTTGTTGTACTCTGGGAGCTATTGACACAACATGTCTATTTAAGGATCTTCCTCCGTCTTCTACACAAATCTAGAAGGTTTTGAGTGTTTGGATTCTCTAAGGTCCTCTTTTCCCTTATTTAGATTCCAGCTGAGATTTATTGACTCAATATATAAATGAATACCAAGTAAATATCTCTATTGGTGTGTGATCCTTCCCAATAGATCCAATAGGTGTGAGACCCTCTCGAGGGTAGGTCTTCTTCAACGAGCTCTAGATCTTTCTCTTCCCCTAGAAGGTGGACCATGTAACTGTGACCCCACCTGGGGGAATGTCCTCAATATCACATGGCATGTCGGGCTGCCATCAGATAGGACTTAAGGGAATGAAAACATACCTCCCCCAATCACGGATCTATATTTAAGGGTAATTCTCCTTGATAACCCTATAGACTGCATTGAGGCTCTGGACGCATCATTGCTGGAGGGTCCTACAATGGCCTTGTGACTCAGGGTGCTGGGCTACGGGGAGTGCGGTAAAATCAATAAGGAGGCATTTTTTCCAATTTCATCGAAATGAGCATGGATTTTGGGTTAAGCCACATACTGGTGATGAAGGAGAATGTGCGTCGCCCAAAGGGTTTGATGGAAACACTAAACATTCCCATGGGTGAGGGATTTCGACGCACTAAAAGTCATTGCTACAACAGGACAAAACAAATCAGTTAAGTGGTCTGCTACGATAATATCCCACAATCTCCTTGGCTCAGATTCATGGTACAGACCTTGATTTCTTCATTCATCAACTAGAGGTGGCTACGAAACTTGTAGTGGTACTAAAGTTGACTGCTGGGACAGTTGGCTCACCGGTGAAGAATACGGTGAGTGGGATAATAAGATGCCACATTTTGAGTTATCCTCTAATGAGTGTAGTGACTTGGCCCTAATGCAATGATATGATGGGCTGGCTACCTAGGTTTTCATAACAACAACTGTGACTACTGGTGGTGGACCCTACTGCTGCTCATCGACCATCAATCCACAAAATAAATCTCCACAATCCCTAGTCATGGTCGAGAGTGTTCCTGACGATGATGGTGTTGATTTCATGAGTAGACCCTGGGGAACTACAAAATCATAGTCTTCTTAGAGGTATCAATAGAGGGAGGTAGGGATCTGGTGGACCTCGCATTCCAGATGTATGAGGCCAATGTGCCTCTTCCCTACCCCATCACATGACACATAGGACCGTGGGGAGGGTTCCATCAGTAAATAATATTTTTCTTCAGAATCTGAGAATAAAATAGATTTAATCTATGTCTGAACCTTCTTGACATTCTTCTTATGGCGGCGATGACCCACCCTCCTACCCTATACTAGTTCTTCAAGATAGGGTAGATTTATGGTCTGAGGAATAACCCAGTCGAACTGGTATGGGATGGGATGGATTCCTCCTGATTAAGTTGGGGTGTGAGGAGCACCTAGATAAATATGAAAATGAACAAAGGGAGGACCTCTGTGTTTGTGGACTAATGTGAGGAGGGAATCTCCATGGGATGTTCTAGAGTGGGTAGTACCTCCACCAAAGGTGTTTGGGGCATAGGTAGAGCCTCCATGTTTTTCCCCTATTAGTATCAGTGCAAGGAGGATCATCATACTAGTCTAGCCGAAAATGGGTAGGACCTCCAAGTTGGGTTCTGATGAAGCGAGGTTTACCTTCACATCCCCTATATCTGGGGCTAGGAGGACCTTCAACAAGAACTGTAAGGGATTGGGGACCCCCCCCCCCCCCACATGATAGAGGATGAACAAATGCGTAACATCTCCACATCGGTGGACTACTGTAGGAGTAAAAACTCAATACCTGATGTAATGAGTGTGGGAGAGACTTCTGTACTGAGTGTCACTACTTTGGGGAAGATCATTGTTCTGATTGAAGGTATAATGGGATGGACCTCCAAGACTAGCATATTAGTTGGGAAGACCCATGTTTTAAATGGTTGTGCCATGGGGAGGACCTTCATACTGAGTGGCATTGTCGTGGTTCAGCCTGCGACTGACACTACCCATGCCTCCAGCAAAGATAATCAATCATGTTTGCTCATGGGATGGCTGGTTCCTCGATCCGGGCCGAATGTCTGAATGCCCGTTATCAGAATAGACAAGTAACTGATGATACACTTTAGTCGTGGCACGAACCACAGGTGTCATTGATAGTGACAGCCTTGGCAGGTGGCGTCCTCAGCCTGCAACCGGTATTGGTGTCGGTCAATCAGACAGGGGCCAACAATATAAGAACATAGCTTACCGGCTCCTTGTCCCATGGGGCTGGGCGATGGTTCTGGCATGACCTAGTCGGATACCTCCTTGGGATCCCCTGGAAAACCATCCCAGCTAGGCTAACCAAGACATCCCCTACCTCGTCAGTGTAGGGGAGGGAGTCATCGAATCATTATGGGGAGAGGATCTAGAAATGATTATAAGTTGGCGTGGGGAGCATTGGCTCCCTTCACAGCCCTTGGTGGTGGTGGTGTTGATGAGGCACATATTTCTCTAGATCATGGCTCTCCATAACCTGATTTTGGATAATCACCTCCTTGTACATGAGAAAAAGGTCGTTGATCACCCTTTTCTGAACAAATTATGACTGGCAGATGTGCTGTGGGAACCCAACAATTTTGGAAGTGAAAATTGTCGTAGAAGTGGTGGTGCCCCATGATACTTTCACATTGTCATTGACTATACCCATGTGTCGGTGGATGGATGGTTATGATGTTATTGATGCAACAACTTGGTTCTTGGAAAGCATGGATATTAACCCATTAGTGCTAAAAGAAAAGGAATCGATGACCAGTGCCCAAACGCCATTCTGTCTTACATGGTTATTAAGAGGAATCCACACTGGCAATGTCATTGATTGGGATGTCCAATGTTTTAATAGCCCAAACTTCTAGTGAGTTTCACACCAGGCTCACAATTTTTTTGGCGGGACCTGGAATGAGATAACTTGATCTAGTGACACGCTAATATACTAATGTCTCGAGCACTAATTATATCTACATCGAGGAGAAGATCGTCACATCGGGTTCACCATTTATATTTTCAATACTTTCTATAGGGTGAACATCCCTCTACTAAGGACGTACTAGTCTGTTTCCCAGTATTCCTTCTTCCCAATGGTGGCTGCCATCTACCACTTATTTAGGGACATTTTCTCCTTGATCGAAACAGGATGATGGAATGTCGGTATCTCCTTCAGTGGATTCCTTCTCAGAGCTCGTTACCTAGTCTGGTTCCACCTCATAGATTAATACATTTTTTTTGAAACTCTTCCTAGTAACATATCTTTATGAATTCTAGTTAATTACAGTTCTTCTATATGGAGATTTGAAGGGGCCATGTCAGGGATGCATCCTTCGGTCAGGGAATCGTCACGTTGGACATCATTAGCGTATCTGGACACTGGAACACTAACACATTTTATTTCTTCCACTTATGATAGGATTCTCAAGTGTGTGGAAGACTGAGGCATCCCACAATGAATGTGCTGAATTATAGGCCTTGGTCATGTATCTAAGGATTTCCATATCGTCCCATGTTTAACATGGGGTATTCAACAAGTTTAGTGTCTAGCAGGGATAGATTGGACTGATCAGAACACTGACAGGGTGGATCTTGTGTGTCCGATTCCTAGAGGGTTCTATAATGTTACAGCTAACTCCTGGTTAGTTACCTCATTTCAGCTAGAAGAAGCAAGAGGGTAGATGACATGATCTCACCGTGATGTGGTGGCCCATGTAAGAATCAAGATGGGTGATATAAGATTTAGTGATGTGTATAAGGATGAAGAATTAGATGGAACCATCATGAGATCAACAATGATGTTGGTCTTGAATTGTGGTGTACATATAGGACAAAAACTCGATAATATATAGGGGCCTAGGCATGGTTAGAAGCCTGGTTTGTTCTGACAGCACTTGGATAGACCATAGTGGTGTGCCTCAACAAAGGGGATTGCGACGACTTACTGCTAAATGGGTTCACAACGGCTTACTATCGGATGGGGGACAACAACTAAACATTTATTGGAGAACACAAAGACTTACTTCTTATAGTGAAAAAATGGATTATCGATGATTGGGGTACAATGGATTACCACTAATTTGGGTAAAATGGCTTATCACTGGTTGGGGATTACAGTTTAACGTCATGTTGGATGGGGGTGAACCAATATGAAGTAGTTAAAACTAATGTGTGTTGGGCTTGAACCATTGGGAGGTTTCCTATATACCCTACTTTGGCTAGTACCAAAGCCCACATAGTTCAGAATGGGGGCTTGGTGATCCGACATTAAGTGGTCGGGACCATGTATGTGATGGGATTGAACCTCATGGTGGTAATCTAGATACCTTGCCTTAGCATGGATAAAATTCCACAATGTTTCGAATGCGGGCTTGGTGAACCGACCTCATGGTGGTACAGACCAATGGATGTTGGGCTTGAACCTGAGGGAGGCTTCCTACATACCTTGCATTAACCAGGGTCAAAGTCCACGTAGTTTAGGACGGGGGCTTGGTAAACTAACATAAAGATGGTCGGGACCAAGTAGGTGTTGGGGTTGAACCTTGAGGAGGCCTCCTACGTACCATGCCTCTGTGAGGATCAATGTCTGTGTAGATTGGAGTGGGGGATTGTTGAATCAACCTGAAGATGGTGGGGACCAAGTAGGTGTTGGGCTTGAACCTCGTGGAGGTTTCCTACGTACCTCGCATTGGCTAGGATCAATTACCACATAGTTAGAAAATGGGGAGGGATTTCTTATGGATTACGTTCTAAGGAATCCCCAGAAGGATTCCATAGACAATTATTACTCTAAGCTCACATGAGTCGTGATTGGTGCTAAAAATAAGAGGCATAAGAGACATAACGATCACGTCAAGAAAGGTTCATCTATTGGAAGTGGAGTGGGGCTTACACATGGTCAGAAACTCAAAGAGAAAACCTGGGCTTACATGTGGTTCGCAACCTAGGGATATAGAGATTAGGACTTACTCTCAGATGGAGGCCCATTTGTGACAAATCTCAAAGGGATGGGGATTTTGAACAGAAGAACAATGCTGGAGTAGGGGTATTACCTCCTATAATAAGGGCTAGGGGATTAAAACAGAATGGTTTCTCTTCCCCATAGATAGGCGCCGCTCCATCAAAGAGGATCTCATTCCATGTAAGAAGTATCTTAGTCCCGTGGAGATGAGCGGATGTAGAGAATGTCCGAGCTGAGGCACCCCACATAGAGTGCATGAGGTGAGACCACAGTTTAACATCATGTGTTGTGGATGATGGGGCATGACAGATTTACAACATGTGGCTTGGAAGAGGCCAGTTATCTCAACACCTCTAGTACATACATTACTGGAACTCTTTAACCCTTGATGAAGGGAAGGAACCGATAATGTTTTGGTGTGGGGTTGTTGTAGAGTGATCTAGTGAGGGACCCACATAAGCAAGGCTATGAAAAGAAGCAATAGCCTTTAGCATGCCTATGAAAAGATGCATTAGGTAAAGAAACGTAATGTGAAGCACCATCCAAGGGTCCTTAATATTACTTCATATGAACCTGGAGGGTCCAGAAAAAAGGAGGATTATGGAGCAAAGTTGTTCACAGAAATGGATCAAGTGAAGATCCATTGCTCCATGATGTGGAGGAGCTTCACAAAGGGGTATTCTCTATGAAGTGGGGTGTATATGCCCAGGTAGAGGTAATATGGGTATATATAAGGTGGTTTGTGAATTTGAAAGGATTTTTTGAAGTAGAGCTTTGTGAAGCAAGGGAGTCATGCGAAGGGAAGCACTCTGAAGCAATGTGCTTCATAGATCACAGTGACCTAGCCTTAGAATACTATAAACATGAGAATGGAGGGTACTTCATGAATCATAAGTGCTTCGTGAAGACACGAGTCCCCTTGGGGATTCCCTTCCTTTGCAGAGACTCGTGAGCTCTGCGAAGGGCATCCCTCATTGAAGAGTGGTTGAATTTAAGCGACGACAAAAGTAATTCCCGATGATAGAGTACATTGAAGAGATCAAGTGTCACATACCATAAATTTCTTCTCAATTTGAGATCTAAGAAGGCAAAAGGTCGGAGGATCCATCCTTTGGGCTCGGGGTGATCCATGTATTTTTGGAAAAGAGGCACTGTGATGTAGATATTGGTCGGTGCGGAGAGACATTTCACTTTTCCATAACTGTGGAGAATCCCTCCTCCTTTCTATGCAGTGGCTTCACAAATGTAAAATCTTTTTGCGGAGCCTCCCGCCTCCTTCCTTCGAGGAAGCTTCACAAATGTCAATGAGGTTCATGGAGCCTACTTCCTCCTTCATTCGTGGTAGCTTCACAATCATCAAATTGGTTTTCAAAGCCTCTTGCATCCTTTTTCATTGGTGGCTTCATAGAGAGGATGCTCCATGCCGGCCGTGGTGCTATGGGGCACCATCGAAAAGCTTCAGGAGATAGCCCCAAAGGCTTTACATTTGTTCTTCCTCATCCCAAATTTCAACGCAAACATGATCATTTATAAGTTTTCAATAAAATTGGATTTAAAATCATTTTGAAGATTTATTGATATGTTTTCAATGTATTTCTATGGAAAATGGTTTTCAAAACATTTTCATTATTTATTGATATTTTTTCAAAGTATTTTCAAGGAAAATGGTTTTTAAAATGATATTAATCTCTTTTTATGATTTTTAATAGTATTTTCAATGAAAGGGGTTTCAAAAACGTTTTCAATCATTCATTTTATGTTTTCAAAGTGTTTTCAAAGAAAATGGATTTAAAAACGTTTTGAATATTATTTTATAAGTTTTCTAGGAAATGGTTTTCAATTGATATCAAGTGTTTTTTGGATGTTTTAAAACAAATTTAAGAAAATTCTTTTCAAATGGTTATATGTATTAAAAATTAATTTTCAATGAATAAAGGATATTTTCCACCAGAAATAATTTTGAAATATTTTTTAAAATTATGCTCCTTCTATGTTGACATCCATTGTTGTTACTCATGTCCTTTTTTAAAATGATCTAAAGTTTACATTCATATTTTTTCTCTGAGTGAGATGTGATTAATGTCATTGTCATCATGAAACATGTTAATCTTTCATTGATAATAGTCTTTTAAAACATTCTTCTATTCTTTTGATATGTTTATAATAGAATGACTATGAAACCTATTTTTCCACATGTTAAATATGATTAGAATTTTATAATTCCCACTTCATTTCAGGGGTTATGATATAATTTTTAATGTTCTTTTGGAAAATGAATGTATGACTTCATTATGATAAATGAGGACCAATATCTCTCTTCAATGAATTGGGGAATTATTTATATCATAGGAGATAGAATAAGATGGTGTTGGGAGTGAACCATGACTACTAAGATGGCAGTGGGAGTGAACCATGACTACCAACATGGTATGAGTAGTGAACTACTGCTACTAAGATGGACATGGGAGTAATCCATGACTACCAGGACATTGTGGGGAGTGAACCCGTACTACCAAGAGGGTCTTAAAAACAATGAATTGACTTATATGAGTGAACATGAATACATGTTCACTAAGTTGTGCGTGGACCTAGTTCAACGTCAATAAGTGTATACGAGGGTCTGACTTCATGTACTTAAAATAATCAGCTATCTTGTTTATACTTATACATGTTCATAATATTATACACTTATGTGTCTTCCATAATTCCATGTTTTATTCCAATATTATACTTTCTTGTATTATGTTTTTATTTCATTATTATTTATGTCTTATGAACTACCATTATTTATTATGATCTCTAATATACAAGGTATGATCTTCAAATGTTATGCTCAAGTTCGATACCCTTTTGTTCATGTTGTGCTTATGAATTTTCTTTATTTATCCATACAGAGCATCTGAGATAACCCCTTTATTATGTTTCATTTATCCAGGTTAAAAAGAGAGGTTTTATGTAGGTGTACTAAATTTGTATATCTTTATGGGATATGTTGAAGATCATTCATCAGTATAGAAGATTTTGATTCCATGTTTCCAAAGAAACTAGACTATTATGTTCCTTAGGCATGTATTTTTGCAATGTACTAAATATTTATCTAAAATGGTCTAATATCCATGTATGTTAAGCCTAGGTCACTATTCTATCATTTTTATGGAATGTTATCCCCAAAAAATTAATATCTAAGGACCCTTCCAAGACAAAGGAAATCAAAGAGTGGCCTAGGTCAAAATCATTAATAGAGATCTGTAGCTTTCCTGGTCTAGCTGCGTATTACTGATGATTTTTGAAGAACTAAAAAAATTAACAAACCCAACAACTGTGATGACACAAAAGGGGGTGAAGTTTTTCTAGACACAAGAATGTGAAGAAAGCATGAAGATCTCAAAAAGTGATTTATCACTATTCCAATACTCGCACTCCAGAAAAGTGGAGAACTCTTTTTTTATATAGTAATGCTTTGATGAATGGATTAGGATGTGTATTGATGAAAAATAATATAGTTACAGCCTACCCCTCAAGATAACTAATACCTATTGAGAAAAACAATCATATGCCTGATCTGGAGTTGGAAGGAATGATCTTTGCGTTGAAAATATGGTGGCACTATCTCTATGGGGAGAAGTGTGGGATATATACTAGTCATAAGAGTCTAAAATATATAATCACCTATAAAAAGATTAATATGAACCACACAGATGGTTATATCTTATCAAGGATCATGACTTCTCAATCTCCATGATCCTAGTAAGGAAAATAATGAGGCAGATTCTCTATGTAGAAACTACACTCCATCTTTATCAATGATGAGAATTGAAAAGGGTCCAATATTCTTAGTCATAAAATTGATGGACATGTGAATCATTAAGAGATTAACATAATCGATAATTTCTCAAATGATTTCTCTACAATCCCTTATGGATAAAATAATGGATAGTTAAGGAAATAATTTGGAAATTCAGAAATTGGTTGTCACAACCCATTCCCCAGGGCCCATGTTGTGACTCCTCCAAGCCCACCTCCAAAAGACTATGGTTTGGAGACTAGCATTGACAGCGTCAACATGAAAGTTGGAGGAATTTTATAGGGTACCTATATGCACACACAAAAAACCATATCACAAAATCTAAAGAGGTAAACACGCATTCCATTAAACAACCATTGAGTAAAGGTATAAGTTATAGGTTAAATTTTCTGGAATACAAACCCAAAAAAATACAAAATGAAAACAAGAAACTACAAAAGATCTATAAAAGGCTATCCACTGAAAACCCCACATGATTGGTAGGTGTAGAGAGGCTGTCAAAAGGCATAGAAGTATCCATGTATTACTGATCTAACTGGGCACCACCAGCTCCTACGCCACTAATTCATCCATCAAGGAGTCAGTTTTCTGCACTAGACACAACATATGAGGTGGAAGCCCATGTAGTGGTGATTAAAAAAACATAGTAGGGAACCCAAACCACAATGTAAAGTAAAAAAAATGCATAAGTACATCCACAAATCATTATCACAAGGGAAGACAATTCCCACATGTATAATCAAAAGTACAGAATGCAATACTTGCAGTTGTAACACTGAATAACATGGACTGATGGGGTAATCATCCCTAATGAGTACCGTGGGTATGCTGGTTCACATATAGCTGCTCCCCACCGTAGGCCAGAAGGGTTACATAGATCCGCTTCCCACATTGGCCATCGTGATGAGGTACTCATCCCTCATGAGTATCTTGGGTCTACCAGGTCACATAGAGTATCTTCTCACTAGGACATCATAGCAGATTCACACATGGTCACTGGTAGTTGATCCACATAGGGTCGCATTTTTATATTCTTGAGGATTCAGTCAGCCTCTATATTCCCAAATGCAGTTCACTTAATCAAGGCAGAGACCACTCTTCAAGACACTCTTAATATTTCAGAGTATTAAAAAATAACCAACTCATCTAAAGGGTTCCAACACTACAAACAGGTCATCAATTAGACACCTCGACTGAATGATGTTGATGTTTTAGTAAACAGGGGCTGGTTATGTCGGGGCCCAGTCTGACCCAGTCAGGTTGACCCGACCAACCCGGCATGAGGATCCCGCATGACCTGACCCGTTTGGGTTTGGGATGACCACTTTTGGCATGGACACTAAACTAGGCCCATTGGGCCATGCAGGACCCAACCCAGTTTGGTTGTGGGTCAAGTCTACCGAGTCACCCAGAAACCTGGATTTTTCCTGCCAGGGCTGATTGTTCGGGGCGCAGCGGAAGCGCATGGGTGGATGTTCCCACTTGGATTTTCTTCATTAGCAATGATCAATCTGGTTTCAATACCACCATAAACACCAGTCTCCATGAATCGATTCATAGAAATAGACAAAGAAGAAGAATGATCCCAGAACCACAAATGTGGATCATCACAGATTGATTATAATTAATTTAATTAATTGACCAGAAGTACCTTTTTGGTGTTCTTTATTCATTGATATTCTTCATCACATTCTAATGTGATTCGCCGTTGCATCGCAGAAGACATGGGTAGGATTCCTCTAGCGGCGATCCACACATGCACCACATATCACTGGATGTCGCAAAAAGGTGTCTCCAAGTGCTAGCGTGGAGAAACCTTTGGTTGGGTTGCCCACCTTAGTTCATCTTGATCCGATGAAGAGGATCTATCTTGGTCTTGAGAGCATTCTAGGAGGGAGTTCTTTCTATCTTGAGTGAATTCTCCAGAATTGTTGTGCACAATGATTCTTAAGAAAAGAGTTGGGGTTGTAGGGATATTTATATTTAGTGTTGTGGTTGTAGAGTTATGAAAATAAATAAACATGTTACATGTTTCATTTATTTCATTAAATCTTTTTAAAATCCCATATGAAATCATTAATTCCTTGACATGAACTTGTGATAATTATAATAAATATTATTTAATAAAATGATATTTCATCAAAATCATGACTGAAAAAACTACATGGTGTTTAATCATAAATAAACATTGTATAATTATTTTTAATTAAAAACTAAACGGAGTGTAATAATTAATACACAGCGTGTACTTGTTTTCAAAATAAAAACTACATGGCGTGTAATCATTAATACACATAATGTACTTGTTTTCATTTTAATCTTCCTCCAATATTAAAATGATTTAGGATTCCTTGAATAATGTTTAAACCACGTATGGGAATAATTGTAATTCTACTTGAGATACTTGGATACACATGGTGTGTGACCCTCTTGGCCTCATTCTTATTATCATTAAGTGGACATGAATAAAGTCCAAGATTACAGGTCTAGCAATGGGTCACGGAACCCAAGAGAATGAAGTTTACGCTACATCGATGTGTCACCTCATATGAACACTTTCTGTGTAATTTAATCCCTTTGTCTCAATATCTCATCAAGAATGTTTCATGGAAGTGTCATAAACCTAGATGCTTGATCTATAATTCTTTGTCTTCTATAAATAAACTCATCATAACACCATGGTCCAAGAATTTCTGCGATAGTTCTATTTCTACAAGGGGTCTAAGATATTTACTTCTATAAATATGGGAGGGACAAATCCTTCCTCAACTTATCCATTAACAACATGTTCTTCGTGATGCACCCAACACACCCTACTTCCTACCAACTCTATTAATTACAGTGTTCATTAGAAAATCTAAGTGTGTGAGTCATGACATGAGTTAATGATAATATTCCAGTCTAAGGACCATTACACACGCTCGTAGATAGCAATGTCTGATGACACCAAGACATGAAGAATTGCTACGGGTGGGTCTGTTCTCATAATCTCTTATCATGGAGATTACCATGTGTGAACTCCATGAGAGAGAGTCTCGTCTTCTTACGAGTTCTCACACATGATGATGTGTATACTATGTTCCCTATCATAGTATGCCGTAGAACATTATGTAAGAATATTGTTATAGCATTTCAATGTTCTCATCATAGTGGGGATCTTCCATGACCTTTTCAATAAAACAAATATTCTAGGACATTATTATAATATAGTCATGCAGAACAATGAACAATATATAATAAGTGAACATTCATGTAATCAAAGTACGAAATAATTGGTTCTCTAGACACAAACACTAACAAAATCCCACTTGGACTAGAGCCAACTGCCTATGACTTTTATTCCACTAGATCTCACATGATGATCATGTTTCTACAGGGTCAAGGCTTTAGTAAATGGGTCCTCCATGTAGTCTTCCGTGAAAATACTACTCACTGCAATGTCACCTCTCTGAGAAAAATCTATAAAGACACGATACTTTCAAAGTATGTTCTTTGTCCGCTGATGTGACCTTTTCTCTTTTGCATGTTCCACCAATAAAGTATTATCACAATAGATTGTGACAGGATGTTTACTGATTGGTTCTACATCTAACTCTTTGAAAAAGATTTGCATCTATACTACTTCTTTAGCTGCCTCAGAAGTTGTAATATACTCGGACTCTGTTGTTAAATCTTCCACCACACCTTTCATTGGGCTCTTCCATCTCACTGCACCTCCATTAAAACTAAAGATGTATCCAATCTGCAACTTCAGGTCATCATGATTAGTCTGGAAAGAAGAATATACATGTCCTCTGATGACTAGTTCCTCATCTCCTCCATAAACCAGGAATATATACTTAGTATACCTCATATACTTAAGGATAGTCTTGACTGTCATCCAATGGCGATCTCCTGGATCAGCATGATATCTTCCTACCACACTTAATGTGTAAGCAACATCAAGCCTTGTAAATATCATATATTACATGACAGAATCAATTGAGGATGTGTAAGGGATCCTTGAAATTTTAATTCTTTCCTCATGTGTCTAAGGACACATTTTCTTTAAAAGATGAATGCCATGTGACACTGGCAACAATCCCCTCTTGGATTGTTCCATACTGAATCTTTTCAGTATCGTTTCAATGTATGTACTTTGACTTAGGCCCAGCATCCTCTTGGATCTATCATGATGGATCTTGATCCCAAGAATATATGATACCTCAACCAAGTCTTTCATAGAGAAGCATTTATCTAACCATGCTGTAACTGACTATATGAGATGTAATTCATTTCCATTTAGTAAAATGTCAACAACATATAATATTAGGAAACCTAATTCTCTTCCACTAAACCACTTGTAGACACAAGGCTCACATTAGTTCTTAACAAATCCAAATTCTATTACCACTTCATAAAAATGAATGTTCCATGATCTTGATTCCCATTAAGGAATTTTGTTTTGAAATCCATTTTTGAAGCATCATAGTTATGGTAAGCAGCAATGGCCAATAGGATTCTGATGAATTTCAACATCACAACTGGTGAAGAGGCTTCATCATAGTCAATTCCTTGATGTTGTCTAAAACATTTTTCAACCAATAATTCCTTATAGGTGCTCACTTTCCCCTCCATGTCATGTTTCTTCTTGAATACCCATTTATTACCAATATGACTTACATATACTGGTGGATCTACAAAAATCCAGACTGGGTTTTGGTATATGGAATCCATTTTAAAATTCATGGCTTATTGGCACTTAGCAACATCTGTGCCTTCAACTGCTTCCTTGTAGGTAAGAGTATCATCATGGTCAACCAATAATGAGTCACCATGCTTGGTGATGAGGAAACCATATCATTATGGTTCTCTCACCTCTCTCATGCTCCTACGCAGTTCTTGTGTCTCTAGAACAGAATTTTCTACAATGGGGATTTTTGAAATCTCTTCTTATACCAACTCCTATGAATCTTGAGCCTCGACTTCATCAAAGTCTATCTCAATCCAACTATCTTGTTTGGAGATGTGCTCCCTCTAAATGAATATGTCATATTATTCCATTGTAATCATTCATTCTAAAGGGTTATATATGTAATTTACCCTTGTTTCCTTGGGATATGCTATAAAGATACACTTTGTGAATCAGGGTGCATGTTTGTTACCTGAAGAGGCCTTAACAAATGATTCCTTACCCTACACATGTAAATTTGATAACATGGCTTTGCATCCACTCCATAACTCGTATGGAAAACCATTTATCGATTTAGTTGGTACTTGGTTTAGTATGTGTGCTATTGTTTGTAATGCATATCCTCAAAAGGATAATGGAAGACACGCTTGACTAATCATTGATCTCACCATGTCTAGCAGGGTGAGGTTCCTCCTTTCACTTACACCATTCCGCTGAGGTGTGTATGGAGGAGTGAGTTGAGATAGAATCCCAAACTCCTATAAGAAATCAATGAAGTCTGGATTATGATATTCTTTTAATTATGATCAGAGTTTCTTAATCTTTTAACCAACATGGTTCTCAACTTCATTGTTGGATTCTTGGAACCGATCAAAATAATCTTACTTATACCTCACTATGTAAATATATCCATAACTACTGAAATCATCAGTAAATGTTATGAAGTATGAGAACCCACCCCTTGAATCAATTGGAAATGGTCCACAGACATCGGTGTGAACTAGTTATAGAATCTATTTAGCCCATTCACATTTCCAACTAAATGGTGCTTTGGTCAATTTGCCTTGTAGACATGAATGACATACACCACGTGGTTTTAGTTCAAAAGATTCTAAATAACCATCTTGATGCAATTTTTTCAAATGTTTCTCATTGACATGACCTAGCTAATGATGCCAAAGATGGGTGTGGTATGAGACATGTGAATTAACATTGTCATCGATTTCCATTACATGGTTTGTGTATTCTAACACAATAGGATCATTATATAAATGTGCCCTACCAAAAAAATGCTATCTTTATAAAATTAACAACATCCACATCCAAACATGGAGAATAATCCATCAGTATCTATTCTGGATACTAAAAAAATATTTTTTGTCATAGAGGGTATATAATAACATTATTTCAAATCCAAGACCATACCAGTTGGAAATGTGAGGTGGTAGTCTCTAATAGCTACAATACCGAGTCTGGCTCTGTTGGATGCTTGTAGATCTACCTCACCTTGGTTAATCTTTCTGAATCTACTTGGTTCCAGGATTTGGATACAGAAGTGGTCAGAAAAAGAAGTATCTAATTCCCAATTAGAAGAAACATATAGATTGAATTCGATATCAAATTCACCTGAAGCATCCACTTGCTTCCTTGGTTTGGTGCAGTTTTTCATCAAGTGTCCCTTCTGGCCACATGTGAAATGAACAACCTCATATACTCTAGCCTCCCCTTTTATCTTCCTTTTCGTGGAAGGCCTTGTTGATGTTTTTGGAATAAAGCTCTTCACATTCCCTTTCCTTTTATTCACCATGAGTACAGAAGTCATTTCATTCTTCATGTCATTGTCAACTTGGCGAATGAGGATAATAAGATCAGACAAATACCTCTCAATGTTGTTCATGTTGATGTTCACAATAATGTTTGAGAAGCTCTGGGGGAGTGATGAAAGAATGAGATCGGTACCCAGTTTTTTGGGGAGTTTAAACCCTATAAACTCAAATCTCTCAATTTATACAATGATCATGAGTACATGAGGCCCGGCTGGGCACCGCCACCAATATTTCCGTAAAATAGAGCCTTGGAGATCTCAAATGTTTCCTATATTACTCTCTCCTAGTATAGACCATAGAGGTGATCGAGCATGCTATAGGTATTCATGTCTTCAAGAGACATCATGATCTCAATAAAAATTGATGATAGCATCAAAAATTGAACGCCGACTATGTCGTTCAAATTTTGATCATAGACCAAGAAATCTTCATCACTCGCCCCTTGATCAAGCAAATCAGGAAGTGAGGCCTCCAACACATAATACTTTTGTTCATGGCCTAGGAAAAACCAAAGGCGCCAAAACCATTCCTGAAAGTTACTTCCGGTGAAGATATTTCCTTTGTCCAGAATTGATCGCATAGAAAATGTGGTTGATGAGTTTTTCATATTGATTTTACAAATTAAAAGGGATGATTTATCAGTACCAGTTGATTACATTTTATGAAAAATAATAAATGAATTTATTAATTCTACCGCTATTTTATCAGGTCCCAATGTACCACACCATTGAACCTGGAATGTCTAGTTTCTTTTACATTTTATTCGAAAGGATCCATATTCCCATTCACATAACCCCAACAAGGGTTGGTCAAGCTATTTGAAGGAATTTAGGTAGGCATGTCTTTGCCAACTGTGAGCTTACAGTTCCTTGAGCTGTTGAGTGGACTCCCCAATCTTGAAATCCTATCTTGTATTTCCTTAACACTTGCCTCTAATATTACATCAATTCTAGAAAGGGCTACTCCACTTGATGTAATATGGTTAAGTCAACATGAAACCCTTCATAAGGGATTCCTTTATAAAAGTATGTGTCCCAACAAGGGTTGGTAAATAACATGGTTTTATTGAGTCTTTCCCTTAATCATGTAACGGATGGCTTGGTCTGACATAATATGGTATTAAGGGATTTTAATACTTTATGTGTAGTTTCGCATTATCACATGCTTGTTAATATTAAGTGATGCTTGCTTATGTAATTAACCATGTTCCGATAATTTTTACACGTAGCCCGGTTTTTATTTTATTCCATCTTAGTATTCTTGTTCATTTATCTATGTGATTGTGACAAGACATACATAATACATAAACCATGAAATCTAAAAATAAATAAATTAAGATGGCATGATCATGAGATTTTATTTTTTAGATTATCTAGCAGTTTGATAAGCTAACCCTGACCTAGCGAAAAACATCTCGAACCAATGGTTCGTGTTTTTCAACTCCCACCTACCCACATTTGTATCTTCTTGGGTTTGTTTCACCTCATCTTCAGGTTTTGAACCATCTCCTATGTCTTGGGAGATCCTCTATTACATTGGGTTTACATTAATGAAGACATGGGAATGCATGCCCTAAATTTTATTGGATGAAGACTCACAGGCTAACAAATATAAATTAAACAAATTTAATTGAAACCAAACACACATACAAAGGGTCTTTGGTCAAGCTCATGATCATCCATAGCATGAAACAACATATACACATATTTATAATTCAAATTATTTTAATCATTCTATTATTTAAAATATGTCGGGCTTGAAATTAATTAATTATGATCGTATAATTAATCAATTATTTTACTTAAATTATTTTATGAATTTCCATGATATTCTTAGCACCCATATCCCTTGTACAGGTCTTTGAACTTTTGAAGGAAACCTGGTGAATTTTCATTTCTGGAAAGTACATGGCGTGTAGTTTATATTTACATAGTGTGTGTTTCTTTTCACCCTTTATCTAAAGTACATTCTAGGGCTTTGACGTGTTTTCTGTACTTTGGAAATTTCGGATTACACAACATGTAGATTAATCAAACATGGTGTGTAATTCCTATTTACATGGTAACCATCCCGGAAATCCGATGTACATGGAACACGAGTTCTCCTTATACATGGTTTCACTTGGGCCAGGTTCAACTACACGACATGTTGATTCAACATACACGCTGTGTATTCTGGTTCCATGCACCATTCATTTCTGGTCAACATGGGGTAACAAAACTCAGGCATACTCAATTCACAAGGTGTTTTTTGGTGGACCAGTACTGGTTCGTTGAACCTAAGTACACGACATGCAGTTTTCATCACACACCATGTATTCCCATGTTGAACAAACAGAAAGAGAAGATCCTCTGGATGAGTTCCTCATTTTTATTTTAATAAAAATTAAAATTAAAAGGTCATATCTGTTATGTGAATCGAGAAACGAAGGAGGAAGAATAGATCTCGTTTATTCAGTTTAAAAGAATGATTTATCATAAATAGAATCAAATATAAAGTCGTAAATTATCAACGAAAATTAAATAACTATAATCAACATCATAGCCTCTCTATGATACCAATTGATGGTCCCGAGCGTAGTGGAAGTGCGTCGGTGGATGGTGCCACATGGCCTTTTGTCATTAGCAATGATCAATATGGGATCAATATGACAATAAATGCCAGTCTCCACAGATAGATTCACAGAAATATGCAAAGAAGAAGAATGGTCCTGGAGCCACAAAAGTGGATCATCATAGCTTGATTATTATTAATTTAATTAAATGAAATGATTTAAATTTTGGGTGTTATTTATTCACAATTATTATTGATCACATTTCGATGTGATTCATCGTTTCATAACACAATCAATTGGTAGACTTCCTCTAGCGGCGATCCACACGTATACCACGTATCTCTGGACATCACCAAAGGTGTCTTTGGGTGATAGAGTGGAGAATCATTTTCATGAATTTCCCAACTTAGATCATCTTGATCTGATGAAGAGGATCTCTCTCAGCCTTTAGAGAATTCTTGGAGGAAGGAGATCTTTCGGCCTTTACTAAATACTCTAAAATTGTTGTGCACAACGGTTCTTTGGAAAAGAGTTGGGGTTGTGAGGATAATTATAGTTGGATTTGAGGTTGTAGAGTTATGACAATAAATAAAAGCGTTACACATTTTATTTATTTCATTAACTCTTTTGAAAACCCCATGTCGAATCATTAATTCCTTGACATTCGCCCACACTGATTATAATAAATGTCACATAATAAAATGATATTTCATCATAATCCTGAATAAAAAACCTACACAGAATGTAATCACAAATACACGGTGTGTACTAGTTTTTCATTAAAAACAATTTGGAGTGTAATCATTAATACATGGCATGTGACTATTTTCAAAATAAAAACTACACTGTGTGGAATAATTAATACACGACATGTACTTGTTTTGATTTTATTCTTCCTCCAACATTAAAATGATTTAGGCTTCCTTGAATAATTTTTAAACCACGTATAGGAATAATTTTTATTCTTCTTGAGATACTTGGATACACATAGTGTGTGACCCTCTAGGCATCTTTCGCATAGGCATTAGGAGGGTTTGTCAAAAGTACAAGAATAATGTCTAGCAACAGGTCAAGTCACCCAAGGGAAAGAAGTTGATGATGCATTGACAAGTCACCTCATACAAATGATTGCAATGTAAATTAATACTTTTCTCTCAATATCTGATAAAGAAGGTTTCATGGCAGTGTCATAAACCTCTATGCTTGATCTTTCATTCTTTAACGTCTAGAAATAAACCCTTCATGACAACATGGCCACAGAATTTGTAAAATAGTTCTCTTTTAATCAAAGGGACCAAGATATCTACCTCCATAAATATGGAAGGTACAAATGCTTCCTCGATTAATCCATTAAAAACATGTCATTCATGACGCACCCAATGTACCCTACTTCCCGCCATCTCTCTTCATGAAGGTTTTCGTCAGCAGATCTAAGTGCGCGAGTCTTGACATGAGTTAATGATAATCTTCCTATCTAAGGACCATTACATGTTCTTGTAGATAGAAATGTCTGATGAAACCAAGACATGCAGAATTGCTACTGGCGGTGTGTTCTCATAATCTCCTATCTTTGATATTAACAAGTGCTAACTCCATGAGAGAGAGTCCTGTCTTCATACGAGTGCACGCCCATGACGGTCTGTGTACTATGTGTCCTATCATATTATGTCATCCAACCGTAGAAATTTATTTAAGAATATTTTTATATTATTTCAAGGTTCTCATTATAGAGGGGATATTCCATGAGTTTATATATGGAACAAATATTCTAGAACATTATTATATTATTGTCATGAAAAAAATGAACAATATATAATAAGTGAACATTCATGTAATCAATGTACACAATAGTTGTTTCCTAGGACACGAAACCTAAAATGGATTGAACTGGATATTAAGTTTTCTTTCCTAGCATGGGCCACATAGAGACATGAAATTATATCGTCAGTCCGGCCCATGAAATCAGGGTGACTTTACTCAATCCTGGGCCGCTCTACGGCTTAGTTCGCGCGCCCTGGCCTAATCTGCTATGTGGGCTTGTTTTCTGCAGCCCGAACACCTACTGGGCTTGCAGTTTTTCTACACACAACTGCCAGGTTCCGACCACACTTCCTCTTACCTGTGGTCCCTATTGGACCACGCACCAGTGCACCACATCCCATGTGGTACTGGCCACCTGTCCGGCATGACTGGATGGTCATCTCCAACCTCCGCTAGCCACCGACCCAAGGGTCGACGACTCCTGTTGGTTTGTCATAGTCCAATAATGTAATGGATACCACCTAAGAATGCCATCATGGCATACCACCACCCTCCTACGTAGGACACCGTCGTGGGTAACCACCGGTGGTCGATAGTGCTGGCACACTACGATGCTTTCTACGGGCGAATGGGTCCGCATTAGTGGTTCGTTCCATGAATCGTCTTCATCAGCGGGTTTCTTAGGTCATCGTTTTCCCTGATAAGGCCTCAGTACTGACTTTACATTATTTTAGAGTTCTGTCCATTAATAACACACAATCACTCACAAAGGCAGAGGTAATGGGGTCTTGTTCATGTTGGCCCACACCCTACCCGTTAGAGGTTTATAAACATGGGTAAGATTCAAGACTATAAATTTTCTTCCCCGATGCAAATCCCTGATGATAATCACCCCCCCCCCCCGCAAGAACAAGAGACCTGAAAATCATCCTACACATTGGTTGACCCATGTTCTTTGTTTTAGAAATAATAATTAGGGAATGAAAAATCATAATTAACCCCTACTAGGAGAAGGTTTTTCATTGGTGGAGATCTATTCAAATTTATTAGTATTCATCAATTTATAGTCTCAGATCCTTCTTCGTAGGCAATGTCACTACTTTTCGATCCAATGGTGTTTTTCATTGTAGAGAAAATCCTTCAAAGTTTGTCAGATTAATTCTAAATCTAATTCACCAACTTGTTATTTAATTGAAAGGGAAACACGTGGCATAATTTTTTTTAAAATGTGTCATCAAGTTGTTACACTGTTTCATTAGTGAAATAGCATATTTGTGATGCATCGTTTAATGAGTCATTACACTGCTCATATGATATCCTCATTAATGTGGTAAATCATTGGCTAGTCACCGCACAACATTGTTGGCATGTCACCACTCAACGGTGAGGAAAAGAAAAAAAATAAATTTTAAATTTAATTTATTTATCTTCTAAAAGGTAGAAAAAATTGTTTTCTCTAGTCATACATCACCCGTAAAAATTAGGCCCTTTCTAGGTTAATCTTGTTGTTCTACGTTCAACTGTTCCCTCATATTTTTTATCTGAGCATCAGTTAAAAAGATCAAAAAACCCACTCATGTTATTATTTAAATGAACTAAAAAAGTTCAAAAAAATATATTCCAGGCTCACTAGGACTGCGAATCATGTTCCTTTTGAGGATATAGTCTCGATATAATCCCATATAATTTTAAAAAATTATATGAATTTCTGGGACTATAAATTACCCCCGCCTTTAGGGTTTCACATCCCCGTAGTCCAAAATAATGAGGAAAAACAACTGGGGATAATGAGCATGAATATGGGACTCACACTCCCATGTGATCTCAGGGATATTCCCATTTTTCCATGGAACACGAACTAGAGGAATCAACTAATCATGATTGACCCAATCCTATTGATCTTCTATCTCAACCAAGAACTCCTCAAATGTCTCCCCATCATCAATGTACAACTCTCCCATGTCGATGATGTACATTTTATGATGCATGTACCACCTCATTTGTGACACATGGATAAAATCATTCATCCATTGCATCTGTGGGGGGGGGAGGTGGTATGCCACCTCACCAACTCTACTCATAGTATGGAAAGGTCTGATGAAACTCAGAGTTTTCCTTCTTCCCCATCTAAATCTACATAATCTCCATCAGGTGGCGCCCCGACAGAGCACATGGCCTACCTCCTCAAACACCATGGTCCTCCATCTCTTGTTATTATAATATTTATTCTGGCTCTGGGCAGATTCCATTAGCTCTGGGATGATCTGCCCCTTCTTAATGGTATCCCTTACCAACTCTGGACCCATGAGTGTAGACTCCCTTATGTCTTTCCAGCATAGAGGCGATCTACATGGTCACCCATACAAATCCTTGAACTGTTCCATGTCAAAGGTGTAGTGATAGCTGTTGTTGTATGAAAACTCACCAGTGGAAGGTGGCCCACCCAACTACGACCAAAATCATGTACCCACACACAAAGCATGTCCTTCATTGTCTATATGGTCCACTCAGCTTGACCATCCTTCTGTGGGTGAAAGGATGTGCTGAAGCACAATTGATTCCTGAATGCCTACTGTAATCCCTTCCATATCGATGATGTTAAGGAAGCAATACAGTCTAAGACGATCATCAAGCGTACCCCATGAAGCCGCATGATCTATTAGACGTAGAGGCATCCCAAGCCCTCTACAGATCCCTAATCCAAGATTTTTAGGAAGCGAGCTGACTTAGTGTGTCAGTCGATAATCACCTAAATATAATCACGGCCCTTGGACATTCATGTTAATATTTCCATGAAGACCATCGAGATACCATCCTACTTCCACTCTAGTACCTCAAGTGGCTAGGCTGAGCCTAATGGAACCTGATACTTAGCCTCTACAAGCTAAAAAGTGATGCAATGTGAAACAGACTCAGCCGCCACTTTATTCATCCCTGGTCACCAGTACTAATGTCAGAGATCTTGCAACATCATTACTACTCCAGGATATACTACCAAGGTCAAGGTAGAAAACTCTCTGAAAATATCCACTCGTAATGCCACTTGTACTACTGTACACCCTCTAAAAAGGATGATGTGCTCCTCACCAATTGAAAATCCTTCAGGAGCCAGTCTTGAGGATAACTGTACACATCCAGCCTCGAACTAAACATCCATATGTTGTGCCACCCTAACTCTCTATAAGAGTGGATGAGTGACAATCATCAACTGAAGGTAAGGTTCTCCCTCATCATCCATTAAATATATCTACATCGTAGATAGCTTCTTCGTTTCCTAACATAACAACTGCAAACTTGATCTCTTACTGAATGCATCTTCCACAACATTTCCCTTCCCAGTAGTATAGACTAACTCAAAGTTATAGACCTGGAGGAACTAAATCCATCACTACTGCCTCAGTTTCAGGTCCTTCTGGGAGATGATATATCTGAGACTCTTGTGGTCAGGGTAGATGGTAATCTGTTCACCAATCAAGTATTTCCGCCACATATTTAAGGAAAATACCATTTATGCTAACTCCAGGTTATGGTTTGTGTAGATCTTCCCATGTATTCCTCAACTACCATGAACTGTAGGTGATCACTACTTGTTTCGGAATTAGGACACAACCCAGTCTGATCCTTGATGTGTTTAAAAATCTAGATACCCAATGCCCTCCTCTGGTAGTATCATGATGGGGCACTCCTCAGTCTCTTCCAGAGCTCCTAGAAACTCATCTTGCAGTTCTCCGTCCTCATAAAGGATTTTATTTTCTGTGTCATATCCTATAAGGGTACTGCTAATATGGAAATGTTTGTAATGAACTTGTTTTAGTATCTAGACAACCCTAAGAAAATATTCACCTCAGTTATACTCTTGGGTGGCTACCAAGCTAACACTACCTCGATCTTCATCGGATCCACTGCAACTCCATCCTCTGAGAAGATTTTTCCCAGAATGAGGACCTCTGAAATCTAGAACTACCACTTTGAGAGCGTCATATAAATATGGTTCCCTTGAAGTGTATCTAAGACTATCCAATGGTGTGTAGCATGCTCATCCTCTGACACTGAGTACACCAAGCTGTCATTAATGAACACCGCCACAAAATGATCAAGGTAAGGCTAGAAAATCTTATTCATGATTCCCATGAACACTACTGGGGAATTGTTATTTCCAATGGGAATCACCAAGAACTCATAGTGGTCATTCTAGAATCTCAAGGATGTATTCGTTATATACTCATCCTATACCCAAATTAGGTGACATCCTGATCTATGGTCTATCATTGAGAACCACTTCGATCCCTTAATCTCATCAAAGCGGTCATCAATCCTCAATAGTGGATACATGGTCTTCATGGTCACCTGGTTCAGGAGGGGATAGTACATTCATAGCCTCATTCTCCTGTTTTCTTTCTTGGTAAATAACATCAATGATACCCATAGTGAAACACTATGCCTCACAAATCCCTTCTCCTGTGATTCCACCAGCTATAACCTCAACTCTCGAAGCTCCACAGGAGCCATCCGATAGGGTTGTGTAGATATTGGTTTCATCTCAGGGTACAGGTCGATGTAGAAGTCCACCTCCATGCATGGAGGTATTCTCATAACATTAACAAAGAAGTTGTCCCCACACTCATACACAGCTGTAGGAAAGCTTGGAATCCTCTCATCCACCACACCAAGGGTAATGCTAGGGAACTGTTGAGTGATTGGCTACACCCCCCATCGAGAAAGTCCATCATGTTGTGCAAGATCTCCCTTCCCAATGGTGAATGAAAAACTGGTCCCATCCTCACGGACACACCACACTCTATGCCTAATATAGTCTACCTGTGTATGAACTATGGATAACCATTCCATACCCTAGATGACATCGTAAGTCCTCGAGGTCACAACTAGGATATCCCTGCGAAATCCCACGCCTCCAAGATTATGCAGACACTATCAGCACTAGTGTGTATTTGTTGAATCCCTTACCATAAGATTCTCTCACCGTAATGATCGAACCAACAGCTTCATCAGAATCACCGAGGCTCAAATGAGGTTTGTGGCAAGGAAATAGTGACTAAAACCTATCTATATAAGAACTGCAGCAAAGATGGAGAAGATACAGATTGTACCTATAATCATCTCCATAGTTTTGGGGACATAGGCCTCCACCACCTGAGGGGAGCATGCCCTTGTGCACCTGCTCCCTCAGGATGTGGTGGGCCAGTAGGGGAAGGTGGTTGTAACACCCCAGGCTTTCATAATACGTTATATCTTTAAAGTAATTCAATAGTTTGTGTTATACTCAACTCTAAGTTCGAGCACACCACGAATTACCAAATTAGCCATTCAAAAACCGGTGATGAATAATATTAACTGAATTTTTAATTTTATATACTACATATAATTTTAACATCCATATTATTTGATTCTTAAACATAATTTAAGAACCAAGTTAGATTTTCTGATTAATTAAATATTTTAAAAAAAATGAAATTTTACCCCCATTTAAAGGAGAAACGTTTTTAAATCTAATATTTTACACTTTTATATATTAAATTTGATAAAATAAATTTCTTATTTGGGTGAGTTTTTGGTTTATTTCTGATAACATTCAATTTTTGATGAATAGTAAAAAACACTATGTTATTGTTTAAAACTGACATTTTATTAAAAAAATTATTATTATTATTTAAATTTATTTGAAAGATAAAATACATAAATAATACCTATATTATTCCAATATAAGTCATTTGAGTCATTTTATAAATAATATTATATATATAATATTTTATTTAAATTTTTAACCTCTTTTACCCACATTTTTGGTACATTTCCAAATTTTCATAAAACATAATTTTACAACATCTGTTAATTGGATATCATAAATCAGAGAGACACAATATACATTGGTAAGTAAAATGTGGTTCAATAGGATGAAAATAATTTCTAGTGAATAGTATCTTTGAATTTTATTTAGCATAGTTAAAAGTAAATTGGGAAATTAAAGGTAAAAATGATATATATAATTACCTCAACACATGTCCTAATTTTATTAGACAAGGGTATTTCGACCAAAATCATCCATAGGAAAAATATAAGATCCTTTTTTATCTACATGGATTATATTTGAAAATTTATTATGTTTTATATAAGATGTGTTAAAAGTTTTTAATTCAAATTTTAATAACTCATGTTTTTTAACATAGGGTTATACAGATTATAAATTCGACTATAAATATTCATGAGGAATATAAAAGGATTTACTAAATCATAGTATTTTATTTATAAATTTTACACATTAAATAATTAAATTTATTTATGACACAATGAAGATGCAATAATAACCTTATTAATGAATGATTAAATCAATTATTATTAAAAATATTAAAATAAATGGAAATTGAAACATTTAATTCCATCCACGAATTTTCTAGGTGAATATGACATGTTATTATTGATTCAATGTATTTTTTTCTAAGTAATAATGTTGTGATGACTTTTACAAACAACCAAATATTAATAGTGTTAAAATTGGCATTAATGAGTTTTTAAAAAAAATACTATTTTATTAAATGAAATAATATTCTTAAAAATATAAGATTCTTCCAAAGTACATATATAATTTAATTTATGTCATTAATGAACTACTTGAGGTTCATTGTCATTTTATTGTATGTTTACTAAACATGTAATAGAAAAATACAAGAAGACAAGGTAAAAGGGAAACTATTTAACTAAGAGTTAAATTTACAAGATAAGGTTAATAGGGTAACATAAACATGTATAAAACCTATTGTTTGAGTGTTTGTAGACCCATCCCCCTTATCCTAAAAATAAATCTTTTTAGAGCCATTATAAACTGAAAATGATTTTATAATAAAACAACATTTCAATCTATTCCAAAAGTGACCCTCAACCTCTTATAAAAGGGTACTACCACTTCTCATAATTTCACCCCTCCAAATCCTTTTGGATCTGTCAAAACACACGAAAATATCATCCAAACTACCCTTAAATTATCCTAGAGGCCTTAATTTGATATTAAATCCAACCTATGGTAGCCATTTTGTAAAATCAATAGGATGAACTCGAAGAAGATGTAATTATTGAACCACATTGTTTAATGTTTATATCTTCTTCCACTTCTTCTTTATTTGTTATTTCCAATAAAAAAATATTAACTCCACTACCTTATAAATACATTGATATTATTATAAATATGGTACAACCATATTCATTATTCAATCTATCCTATGAATGGAATTGTCACCATAGGTTCGTACGTATGTCTTACCGTCTCCATGTTGTGGTGTAGTTTGTTATTCAGCACTTCATTATTGGGATGATTATAATAATGTGTTTAATTGATTTATATAATAAATATAACATTTTTATTATTATGTATATATAATATACCATCTAATTACGTACAATTTCCCCACTAATAGAATAATATTTTCGCTCATGGGTATGTACAACCTACTGTCTTCACAACGTGATAGGATTTTGTTTCCCATCGTAACCATTCAAGAATAATTACCATTTGATGAATCAAAATAATGATTATGAACCTAATATTATTATGGATATGAATCTAATAAATCCTATCCATAAAAAGAATCAGTTAATTAACCAAACATATAAATGAAACGTATCAATTAACACAAGAATAAATTATAAAAGTGGAATATTATTTATAACAAAATATTAGAATATAATATATGACATCATATTTATGTATGTGGTTCTTTTATAATCAAATAAAAATTATTGAACCATTATACAAGAGTTTAACATAACCTCGACAATGGAAAAGTATGAGGTAAGGGTTAATTTTACAATTTCTTTATTATCTGAGGTTGGTTATATGTAAGTATCTACTCGGACTTCTTATCATGCACATCCATGTTTCTTAAAAATGTATTTGAAAACATTATTAATATTTACTACAATATAGGTTAAAGTAATTTATACCCTTTTTATGAATTTAATAAAATTGTTTTGAAATGAATCTTTTCTTCGTTTTCCAAAAAAGGTACTTTATGAACTTTATAAAAAAAATTAGGAATGAATTTTTTTAACTTATACATTGTCTGTGGATATTTTCCGCCATTTTAACACCTTCGAATATTCCCTACATGATTATATGAATATTTTAAAAATAAATGATTTCAACTATAATTACATGACTTTTAAATGATTTTAAAATAGAAAGACATATTTCTCTCCAATAGTTTTGATTTAAAATATGTCAACATCCATAGTTGGATTTTCCACTTGTTGGAAGATGATTTATTATGACACAATCTTCCATATTATATTGAAGGTTTTGTGATATGCATTACTATGGATGTGCCATTTTTATACCATTCAATTTTTGTATTTTAAGCATTGACATTTTGTAACCTATTTTTAATATGAATGTTTATGTTATGTTTCAAGATTTTCATATAAGGAATGAATTTGACTTAGTAAGTGATGGGTGGAGCCCAATAGCACTTAATGATGCATCAGTAGGACTCATGATAAAACTATTTTCTTTGCACAAGGGCTTGGAAAAATTCATTATTTATACTATTGGCATGAGGCCTTTACTATGTGGTTATAATTTTCCAGAATTATGCATTCCATCAATACATAATTGTAAAAGGAATAAGTAAAAAGGAATTACTATTAATATTATGCATTCCTTTTTTACTATGTGGTTATTATACATTCCATTAATATTATATATTATTACTATTATAATATCAATGTGAATAAGTAAAAGGAATTATTCCATTTATCTTTTCCATATTATTCTTATTTTTTAGTTAAAAAGGAATTTTTTTTAATATTATCTGTTGCCTTAAATTTTTATGCTTATTTATGAAACTTTCTGCTATATTATTATCCTTAATAATCATCTGAGCTCACCACTTTATATCATTTATTTTTCCAAGGATATGAAGAATTATTTTATTACTGACTTGTAGGGATATGTTATGGGATATGAGTGCGTTCAAAGGAGACATAAGTTTTTTTAATTTCATAATGTAATGTAAAACTAATCTATGTATCTAGTACTTCCCAGGACACTAAACTAATCATTATTTCAAGACTTTATCTCTTATGATCATGTAAATTTTATGTAATTATGCACCAACTCTATGTATCTAGGGTCGGGGCATTAGATTTCGTATCAGAAGATGTTTAGTAAAAACATTGTAAACTAGATTTAGATAAATGATGATTAGAAAACATTACCCTATGAAATAATTTGACTATTAGTAAGGAAATAACATCCAAAAAATTTGGAAATGTATATATTATCTGGGTTTTTCAATAAATACATCCTTGTCAGCATACTACAAGTGGACATTGTTCTAGAACTGATGTATCATGGAGTGAAGACTATAACGACCCAATGTTTTTCAATGGAAATTACCTTCTTATAAATTATGTCATAAAATCAAATGAAAAAAACATAATGAACTACTATGTGATATGTGACCTTTAAACATAAGTTTGTCACTTCTATGTTTGGAATTTTAAAAATACGACATACACAGTTGTGTTCAATATGATTTTTGGAGTATAATGAATCAAATATAAATTTTGGTGAATAGTAACGTACCCTTAGGAATAGTAACATACCCTTATGAATAGTAATACAACCCATATGAATAGTAAATCATCCAACATAAGAGTAACATTACCTATAAATAATAAAATAAAATTTAGACATCTTAGAATGTGACAATTTGACCATAGTAAATGTTTTTGGTATTTTATATGTCATAAATAATTGATTATAATTAATTAATTAATTTAAAAAAATATTTATTTCCCTAAAATGTATTCAAAAATTATTGAATCATTGTCTCATAGTTTTTAGATAATTTTACAAGACACTACGTAATTTTTGAAAGAACTATAAAATCAGTTTAAATCTTAAAAACTGTTTTTTAATTAAATTATGATTTTAATTAAATATTAAATTAATAATATTTATAAAATTATTTTTGAAAAATGGACTTAATTTTTGGATTCTACACGTCGAAAAATGGTTGGGGTAAATTTTTGGGATTTTTCTGTGATACCTGAAATTTTTATGAATTGTAGAATCCGATAATTCACAATAAATGCTAAATAATGTATTAATTGAGTCATCGATGATGTTATGCTGATGTAATCCTGCTTGGTTTGGGATTATATTATAAATTAATATTATTGGTCATCCAAGACTCACTATTCCTTGTCTTAGGGGAATTTAATAAACTAATGAATTTTATATTAAAGAAATCGCTCTCCCCTCCACTATAAGGGCCACACATCACTCCCTCATTTCCTCACACCTCTCAAGCTCTAAGACTTCTCTAAAATCTACCCAAAAATCTTCCCTATCCCCTCCCCCACATCAAAAAGTTTCTGGTCTCATCAAAAGGCCAAGACTAGCTTCCTTAAGGGGGATCTGAAGAGGAAGAGTTAAGAGGTAATTTCTCTCCCTCTTCTCCTTTAATTTCCTTTCAACTTCATGTTCCTTTCATGATCTCTCCCGAAATGTATTCATCCAAATTGTTTTGTAACTATATTATTATACATATATAGTAATATTTTGATTCTAATGGGATATTATATAACCCAACACCCTTTCCCTTTTCCTCTTATTTTATTAAAGAGAATGTTGTTAATGAGGTGTTAATTTATCACCTTCAAAAATGACATGCTCTCTTCTTCCATTTATACCTTCATATCTAGTCATGAAACCACTTCTATGGTTGAACCAGAATATTTTATATGTATTATGTTCTATTTTACGTTCTTTAAATAACATATGGCCATATTACTAAGTGAAAAGTTAAAACAAGTTTGTTGTGATCCAAAAACCGCTCAAATTAACCCAAATATTCATCATTTATTTCTTTTCTAATGATTCACCCACATGGATCTAATATAATTCATTATAAAATCATTAAATCTCCTGTAATATCAATAATAACACGTTATATCATTTCTGTATGTTTACCCATGATCTACCGGAACATCAATTTAAGAATACAAGTGAACAACCCATGAAAAACCATAAAAACAGACATCCACAAACAATGTTTTTAAACTCTATAAGTCATCCAAAGGAACAAAATATGAAATAATGAAACCAGAATCAACATTATTAATGTACACATGGTTCTGAATTTATAATTGATGAATATAATCTCATGATACAAGACATTAAAGGGAATTAAGCATTCGGGTACAAGGTAAGAGGAAATCTCGAACACAATTTTCTTCCGTCGGGATCTCCCTCTTTTACCCCATTTTTGATATGGTTAATCCTAAAAGATCATTTTTTTCATCATTTACTTTACTTTTCTTGGATATAAATGTTTTTCACTGGTTTTTATGTCCAAAAAAATCTTTTCAAAAAGAACTCTTCTTTTAAGAACACCCCTTTTACTTCTCACTCAAAGTGAGTGGTTCTTGTAACATGTATGTTATTCCCTCTTTCTTTTGGGAACCCAAAGCGTATGAATATGATATTATGAGATTAAACCCATTCCTTTTCATGGGTTAATTATGTTAATTTATGTTATATGTGGAAATAATGATAAATGATAATGTTATGATGTGATGGGTGCGCCCGTAATTATATAGTGCAATATGAATGTTTAAATGTGACGAGTGCACCCAAAATTATACAGCGCTCCAATGCATTGGGTAAATTGATTAATCTCATTAGTAAATGTGAAATGATGTGTGAAAAGGATTCTTTCTTGGTTCACAAGTATGTGTGGTAGTTAACCACTGAGACATGATGTTTCATTTTTATGTATTGCCACATTTAAAGTTTACTATTTATGCTCCTCTCATGTTCATGCTCTTTTTCCTCTGTTATGATTATACTCACCCCATGACATATTGTTCTTATATATCCTCTTACTGGGATTTTAGATCACCCCTTTTTATTTATATCCTCAGGTGGATACATGTACTAAAAAGAGGACAAGTTCCAATAAGAATCTATAGAAGATGAAATTGAATGAATGTTTTTGCTTGATGTTGTATTTGTTATGTATTGTCCTAGTTTTCCCAAGACACTAATACTCTGGATCCTCTATGTGTAATAATATTATGTTTCTTATCATTGAAATGATTTAATAGTAATGTATGAAAAGTCTAGGTCGCTATAGTTGGTATTAGAGAAACAGTTTAGTTAATTTGGGAATTAGAATTAGTGAACCCTAGAGAAAACCTCTAGTATGAGACTTAGTAAAAATATGCACACAAGAGTATTTACCTAGGGGTACCATATGTTATGTTTTTTGTATAAATTGTTTAAATGAATAAGTTACCCCTGACTTGTTTACTTATGTTTTGTTCTAAAATTTTCTATTTTAGAAAATGGTGGGAACCAGGAGAAATGAGGACAACAACTCATGTGAGGGCCAATGCAATGATTGCCCGAATGACATCCCCAATGATTTGGGAGGTGGAGTTAAAAACATCATTGTGATGCTTACCCAATTATATCATGTTATGAATAATAACCATAATAATGGGGAATGTCCTCCTTCACCAAAGTGGGAGCAATTGGCTATCGAATGTTTTATGCGGCAATGAACACCGATGTTTTGTGGATCTTCCGACCCACTAGTTGCGGAATAGTGGGTCAACTCCATGGTGAAGATCTTTTCTGTGCATCATTGTTCTGAGACGGAGAATGTGACTCTAGTTGTTTATCGTCTAGATGGAGAATCAGATCAATGGTGGTCTTTAATTAAGAACACCAAGCCAAGGGAGGAAATTTAAGAGATGGAATGGGAAGACTTTAAGATAATGTTTCTTATCAAGTATTTCCAACAAACTCTTAGCAAGAAGATGGAGAGAGAATTAATAGTGCTCAAGAAAAAATAAGGATAATCTGTCACAACCGATGAATAGAATTTCACAAGAGTCGCAAGGTATGCTTTGGGTTTTGTTATCGACAATGATAGAAAAATTGATAGTTTCTTTAGTGGACTAAAACCACACCTTCGAAAGGATCTTGCAATTCGACACTTTGGGAGTTATGAAGAAGTTGTTCGGTGCACTCTCAAAGTGGAGATGGAGTTTGTAGAATTTTCCCATGGATAGGCAAATAAGAAAAAAAATATGGAGTTTCAAGATGGTGGATCTAATGATAAATGTGGGAAGAAAAATCAATGACCCACATGCCAAAAATGTGGGAAGTTGCACCATGGGAACTACCTCAAAGGGACGGGGAAATGCTTCAAGTGTGGGAAAGAAGGACACGCTGCTCAAGAGTGTCGAAAAGACATGAAAAGGAAGGAGAATGTAGCTGATTAAAGGAGATAACCACCCATGGTTCAATGCTACAACTATAGAGAGCTAGGGCACTATGAAAACCAGTGCACTAAACCTCGAGCTCTCGAGGGTAATCAGCGTCAGCAGCCACCAAAGCCAAAGGAACAAGGGAAGGCTTATACCATCACTACTGCGGAGGTGGATCATGATAATGAATTCGTACAAGGTACACTTCCTATTCACTCAAGAATGGAAAAATTCTTATTTGATTCTGGTTCTACGCATTCCTTTATATCTTGCAAGTTTACTAAAACTATAGAATCGAAGCCCCGAAAACTTGAAGTAGAGATATCTGTGAAAACACCAAGAAGTGCAATCATTGCAACCCAAGTGTTTGAATCTTCCCCCATTGGAGTATGTGGGAATATTCTTCTAGAAAATCTCATAATACTTTCCTTGGTGGAATTCGACGCTATAATGGGAATGGACTGGCTCTCGCCATATAGAGCACATATCAACTGTCGGGAAATATAAATATCTTTTCATATTCTAAACCATCCCATGATCCTCTAAAAATGCAAGGAGGATCATGAATCTCCTTTGAGAAATCCTTCAATGATGTGGGTGTTGATCCCCTATGAAGAAGCATACCTTGCCCAATTGGTTGAGTTGAAGGAAAGTTCCAACCTTGAGGAAATGCCCATCGTGAGGGAATACGGCGATGTATTTCCCTATGAGTTACCCGAAATTCCCCCGGATTGTGAGGTAGAGTTCTCTATTGAACTCATACGTGGAGACAATCCTATCTCAAAGTTCCCCTATAGGATGGCTCTTATCGAACTGTAGGAGTTAATGAAGCAGCAACAAGACCATCTAGACAAAGGGTTCATACGCCCTAGTGCTTTGCCTTGGGGTGCGCCAGTGCCCTTTGTGAAGAAGAAGGATGGAAAAATGTGGTTGTGAATTGATTATCTGGAACTCAACAAGATCACCATAAAGAAAAAGTATCCTCTCCCAAGGATTGATGACTTATTTGAGCAGTTAAGAGGAGCTTAATACTTCTCAATGGTGGACCTTCGTTTTGGATATCATCAAGTAAAGGTAAAGAAGGAAGTTATTCAGAAGACTGCCTTCCGTATAAGGTATGGGAACTATGAGGTTTTGGGGATGCCCTTTGGACTTACTAATGCCCCTAAAATCTTCATGGATTTGATGAATAGAGTATTTAGACATTATCTTGAAAAAAATTTGGTAGTGTTTATCGATGATATTGTCAGCTACTCCAAGATCAAGGAGGAACATAAAGAACATCTAAGACTTGTGTTGGTGACATTTAGAAAGGAGACATTGTACCCAAGTTCAGAAAGTGTTACTTTTGGATGAATCAAGTCACGTTCTTGGGACATGTGATCACAAGCGATGGAATTTCTGTTGACCCTTCCAAGACAAAGGCGATTGAGGAATGACCCAAGACCTATAGTTTCACAGAAATCCATAGTTTTCTTGGATTAGTTGGGTAATACTGACGTTTTGTGAGAAAATTTTCATGATTATCAATCCCGCTACTTAAGTTAACAAGGAAAGGGTTAATGTATTTCTGGATGGAAGAATGTGAGGGAAGATTCAAGGAGATAAAAAGAAGGCTGATCACTGCACATGTACTCACACTACTGAAAAGTGGAGAAAGATTTGTGATATACGGTGATGCTTCAAAGAAAGGCTTGGGTTGTGTACTCATGCAAAATGATAATGTGATATCCTATGCCTCACGACAGTTGAATATCCATGAGCAGAACTACCCGACACATGATCTAGAGCTAGTAGCCATGATTTTTTCCTTGAAAATATAGAGACACTACGTTAATGTTGAGAAGTGTGACATATACACCGACCACAAGAGCTTAAAATATATATTCACACAAAAGGAGCTCAACATGCATCAAAGCAGATGGTTAGATCTAATCAAGGATTATGATTGCTCTATTCAATATCATCCTGGAAAGGTGAAAAAGGCAGCTGATGCTCTAAGTGGAAAAGAACATGCTACTCTATCCATGTTGTGGATTGAGAAAGACCCTATCTTCATGGATGTGTAAAGGATGGATTTGGGAATCATAAGGGCAGGGGATACATCCTACCTTACCCAAATTATTACGCAACCATCCATCCAAGATAATATCAAGGAAGAATAAAGAGATGATGTGGAGTTACAAAATAGGGTGAATGCAGTAAAGTAAGGGAATCAACAAGAGTTCCATATCCATGATGATGGTGTAATTTTGTTTGGAATGCGACTTTGTGTGGCTTCATCACCCCAGATAAAGAAGGATCTATTGGATAATGCACATAGCTCAACTTTCTCTATCCATCATGGGAGTACCAAGATGTACAGTGATCTTCGGGAACACTTCTCGTGGGATAACATGAAGAAGGAGATTGAGGAATATATATGAATGTGCTTGGTATGTCAGCAAGTTAAATCTGAGCGACAAAAGTCCAAAGGTATGCTGCAGCCATTTCCTATACCCATGTAGAAATGGGAAAATGTTACTAAGGAAATTGTCACAGGCCTCCCGAAGATGTCCAAGGGAAATAATTCGATATGAGTTGTGGTTGACCAACTCACCAAGAATGCCCATTTTATTGCTATTCTGGAAGAAAACTCTCTTGAAAAACTTTCAAGGATATATGTGTAGGAAGTGGTGAGACTGAACAGTGTTCCACTCTCAATTATCTCTGACTATGATCCAAGGTTCACATCTATGTTCTGAAAGAGCCATCAACATGCTTTGAGTACTGAATTAAATTTCAGCACGGCCTATCACCCCCAAACTAATGGCCAGTCTGAAAGGAATATTCAGATGCTGGAAGATATGCTAAGAGCCTACTCTCTAGAAATCAAAGGTGGATGGGATCATCATATCCCATTGGTTGAGTTCTCATACAACAATAACATCCACTTGAGTATTCAGATGGCTTCATATGATGCTCTTTATGGGATGCGATGTATAATTCCAACCTATTGGGATGAAGTTGGAGAAAGAAAGCTAATTGGGTGCAATCTTGTTCATGAGATGACAGAGAAGGTTCAAGTCATCAAAAAACTCATTAATGCTTCTCAAAGTTGTAAAAAGAGATATGTTTTCAACCGTCGATGAGACGTGGATTTTGACGATGGAGATAAAGTCTTCCTTCGAATATCTCCATGGAAGAGAGTCATGCGATTCGGGAAGAAAGGGAAGCTAAGACCAAGGTATATTGGCCCCATTGAAATCCTTCACTGCATAGGAACGGTGGCCTATCGGCTTTCACTTCCAAAAAATATGGCTGAGGTTCATGACATGTTTCATGTATAACTATAGAGGAAGTACATACCAGACCCCTCACATGTACTAAACTTAGAGGTGGTGCAGCTAGAAGATGATCTCTCCTATGAGGAGCAGCCAATAAAGATTCTGGATCGGAGAGATAAGGTTCTACGCAACAAGACAACCCATCTGGTCAAAGTGTTTTGGATGAACTGTAAGTTTGAGTAAGCAACTTGGGAACCAGAAGAGGCAATGAAGGAGAAGTGCCCCCACCTGTTTATGTGAAATGAAATTTCGAGGGTGAAATTTCTTAAGGGGGGAAGAATGTAACGACCCAATGTTTTTAAAAGAAAATTCCCTTCTTATAAATTTTGTTATAAAATCACATAAAAACCTAATGAACTACTAAGTGACAAGTGACCATTAAACATAAGTTTTTCACTCATATGTTTGTAATTTTGAAAATCTGACATACACAGTTGTGTTCAAGATCATTTTTGGAGTCTACTGAATCAAAAATAATTTTTGGTGAATAGAAACATACCGTGTGGAATAGTAACAAGCCCTTATGAATAGTAATAAGACCCTTATGAATAGTAAATCATCTATCATAAGAGTAAAATTACCAATGAATAATAAAATAAAATTTAGACATCTTAGAAAGTGACAATTTTACCTTAGTAAATGTTTTTGGTATTTTATATGTCATAAATAATTATTTATAATTAAATAATTAATTTAAAATAATATTTATTTCACTAAAATTCATTCATAAATTATTGAATAAATGTCTAATATTTTTTAGATACTTTTATATGACCCTATGTAATTTTTGAAAGAACTATAAAATCAATTTAAATCTTAAAAACTGTTTTTCAAAGTAAATTTTGATTTTAATTAAATATTAAATTACTAATATTTATAAACATATTATTGAAAAATGGACTTCATTTTTTGATTCTACATGTTGAAAAATGGTTGGGGTAAATTTATGGTATTTTTCTGAGATTCATGAATTTTTGATGAATAGTAGAATCTGATAATTCACAATAAATGCTAAATAATGTATTAATTGAGTCATTGATGATGATCTGCTGATGTAAGCCTACTTGGTTCGGTATTAAATTATAAAATTACTATTATTGGTCATCCAAGACTCAATATTCCTTGTCATAGGAGAAATTAATAAACTAATGAATTTTATATAAGGAAACCCCTCTCCCCTCAATTATAAAAACCATGCTTCACTCCCTCATTTCCTCACAACTCTCAAGCTCCAATACATCTATAAACTCTACCCAAACATATTCCCTAGCCCCTCCCCCATGTAAAAAATCTTCTGGTCTCATCATGAGGCCAAGAATATCTTCCTTAAGGTGGATCTCAAGAGTAAGATTTAAGAGGTAAATTTTCTCCCTCTTCTCCTTTAATTTCCTTTCAAGTTCAAGTTCCTTTCTTGATCTCTTCCAACATATATTCATACAAATTGTTATGTAACCCCTATATTATACATATACTGTAACTTTCTGATTCTAATGGGATATTATATCACCCCACACTCTTTCCCTCTTCCTTTTATTTTATTAAAGAGAACGTTGTTCATGAGCTGTTAATTTATCACCTTCAAAAATGACATGCTCTTTTATTCCATTTCTACCTTCAGATCTGTTCATGAAACCATTTTAATGGTTTAAAAAGAATATTTTATATGTATTATGTTCTATTTTATGATCTGGAAAAAAATTATGGCCATTTTACTAAGTGAAAAGTTAAAACAAGTTCGTTGTGATCCAAAAAACCGCTCAATTTAACCCAAAAAATCATCATTTAATTCTTATCTAATGATTCACCCACATGGATCTAATATAATTCATTTTAAAATCATTAATGATCCTCTAATATCAATAATAACATGTTATATAATTTCTGAATGTTTAAACATGATCTACCCGAACATCAATTTAAGAATACAAGTGAACCACCCACGAAAAACCATAAAAACGGACATCCCCGAACAATGTTTTTTAATCTCTATAAGTCATCCAAAGGAACATAATATGACATAATGATACCAGAATGACCCCAATTAATGTAAATATGGTTATGGTTTTCTAATTAATGAATATAATCTCATTATAAAGGACATAAAAGATAAGAAATCATTCGGGTACAAGGTAAGGGGAAATCTCGAACCCAGTTTTCTTCCTTTGGGTTCTCCCTCTTTCACTCCATTTCTGATATGGTTACTCCTCAAATATAATTTTTTCATCATTTAATTTACTTTTATTGGATATAAATATTTGTAACTGGTTTTTATGTCCATCAAAATGTTTTCCAAAAGAACTCTTCTTTTAAGAATACCCCTTTTACTTCTCACTCAAAATGAATGGTTCTTGTAACATGTATGTTATTCCCTATTTCATTTAGGAACCCAAAGCTTATGAATATGTTTTTATGAGATGAAATCCATTCCTTTTCATGGATTCATTATGTTAATTTATGTTATATGTGGCAATCATTATAAATGATAATGTTATGATGTGATGGGTGTGCCTGGAATTATATAGCGCAATAAGAATGTTTAAATGTGAAGGGTGCGCCCGGAATTCTACAGCGCTCCAATGCATTGGGTAAAGTGATGAATCCCATGTGTAAATGTGAAATTATTTGTGAAAAATATGCTATCTTGGTTCACAAGTATGTGTGGTTTTTAACAAAAAAGACATGATGTTCCATTTTTATGCATTTCCACATTTCAAATCTAATATTTATGCTCCTCTAATGTTCATTATCTTTTTCCTATGTTATAATTATTCTCACCCCATGATATATTTTTCTTATATATCCTCTTACTGGGATTTTAGCTCACCCATTTTGATGTATATCCTCTGGTGGCTACATGTACTAAAGAGATGACAGGTTCTAATAAGAATCTATAGAAGATGAAATTAAATGAATGTTTATGCTTGATGATGTATTTGTTATGTATGGTCCTAGTTTTCCCAAGACACTAAACCTATGAATCTTCTATGTGTAATACTATTATTATTTTTATATTTGAAATTATGTAATAGTAATTTCATAAAAGTTTGGATTGCTATAAAAACTCCAACAAGGAGTTTTGGGCTTGACCTAGGGTATCCTGTTACACGATAACAAGCCTTACTACACAAATCATTTGAAACTCCCGGTGGATATGCTAATGATAATTTAAATTTTCCTTGAAAACCATTTTGAGGGATTTATGAGTTAATAATTCCTCGATGAAATTTTTTTATCATTATGGATTATATGCACAAACCATTCAATTTACATTATGTATTTTACAAGTTTGGAATTATGCATTTTGATTTATACTCTATCCTACTGTATACCATTTTTTAGAAATGGTACCCAGTAGATGGAATGAGAACTCCAAAATATGCATGATCAAAATATTAAGAAGGATCATATAATTCATTATCTTAAGTCAACATTTAGAAGGGAAATAGTCTCCCATATATTCTCATCATTTGAGGAAATAATAACATGTGTTAATAGAATATTTAAATAATTCTATTAGTCATATGGTTTGGAAGGGAATACAGAGATGAAGAGGATGGTGGAGAAAAATATGGATAAAGGGAAGAATGGAAATAAGGATTTTCCTAAAGGTTATAACTATGGAAAGAATCACCATGGTAAATGCATGAAGTGAATGAGGGTTTGTTATATGTGTGGGGAAAATTTAAACCAAGTACTTGGTTGCAATGGTATGATTAATGTTTCAAATGTACAATTATTCAACTACAAGGAGTTGCAACAATATGATTTTCTATTTTCCCATCATTAGAGTATACCCCAAATGATGCTTCTGGATAATAATAATGATATGATAATACCAGAGATAAAGAGGAATAATTATTATTCTTATATTTTTATTAATGAATTTTGTAATTTGATTATTATATTAATGATGTACAAGTTATAATATTTAGAGAGTATATTAGGAATGTACTATAGTACTATTTATTTAAGGATTTGATATTGTGTGGTACCAAGAAAAGTGACTCAATATCAGGTTAAAGTTTTTGGAAAATATATTGATATGAGAAATATAAAACTTAAAATAATACTAAGGTTGATGTAATGATTTTTGAATAAGAGATAATTGAGTTTTCTAATGTATATTTAATATTATTTACTACCTTGGAACTGATCAATTGTTTGTTCATTCCATCATTGTTGGAGTATTAAAATTTTTTGGATATAAGGAATATATGTAGAATTCTATATAGAATACGGGAGGTCGAATGTAATCAATATGGATTAATGGTAATTCGGGGTGTTACCATGTATTAAGATAATACATGATGAAGGTATTCACATGTTATTATGTGGAAAAAAGAGATCTTCATTATGTTTTGATGAAATTCCTTATTATTTTTTGGACAATGAGTTTGGAAAAAAGTATTTTGGATAAGTATAAAGGATGGAATGGATTATGTTGGACATTGGATACTGCTATTTAAGGACAAAAAATTTCTTAAAAATATTTTTGTATTGTTATAAAAAGGATAACTCAGTGGTCGAGTGACAACTCTTTTCGTTTGACCGGGCCACGAGACATGAACCCGCAACCGAAGGGCGACAAGGGTGCATCCACTAACACTGGCCTATATGATGTACTGGTTTGTATAATTTAGTTATTTTAAATGATCTAATAGATGAATTGTAAATTAATTTTTTAGAAACACAATATGATATGGATAAATATAATATTATTGAGTTCAATTATCTTTTTGTGTGAAAGATGATTTCATTGTAGATATTATTTAAAGGATAGAAATCTACCTGTCAAGTATTTTTTTTCATATTCAATAAAGAAATTAATTCATAAACATTAAGGAAAGGAACCCAAAACATGAAAATGTTTTATCCAAATACCTTATGTTTTTTATAACAAATGATATTTTAAATCATCATTAATTTATGGCTTTGAGTTCCTAAATTTTCCATTTATTTTTCGCTAGCTTTTGATTGATGTCCTCAACCACTCCATATAAATACTTACTTTTTTCATCCAATTATGTGTGTCTGATTTCCACCAATGTTCTACTATTCTAAATAATAATTTAGTGGTGACTTTTTCAATTCTTGTTTCATCTCATTAAGACTAAATTTTAGTAACCTTATTTCCGATGTGGGTTTTCCACAAATGTATTTTCTATTTTCAAACTTTTTTTCAAAGAAAAATTTCAAATTGTGAGGATACACTTTATTGAAGGTTGAGATATGGTAAAACCCATGTATCCAATAGTATGTTTTCTCTTTAAAGTAATTCAACAGTTTGCGCTACACGCAACACCGATTTCTAGCACACCACGACTTACCAAACTAGTCGTTCAAAATGCATTTATGAATAGTATTTATTGAATTTAGAATTTTATATACTCCATATCATTTTATCATCCATATTATTTTAATTTTTAACATAATATATGAAAAAATTAAAAATTTCTGATAAAAGAAGTATTTTTAAAAAATGTAATTTTATCGCCTTTTAATGGATATCCTTTTTCAAATCCAATATTTTATAGTTTCATATATTTAATTTAAAAAAATAAACTTCTTTTATATATTTGGAAAATATAAATTTTGTCTGGATGATTTTTTTATGATAACTTTTATTTTTTGATGCATAATAAAAAATACTAAATTTTAATGGAAAACAACTTATTTAATCAAAACTATTTATAGTGTTAAATTATACTTTTGAATTGGTTTTTTGTATAATTAGATTATATTTTTTTTCATTTAATCCAATTTTGGTCATTGTAAGTAATTTTACATTTAAATTGGGCTAAAACATATATCAATCTTTTGGTAGTTTTTACTTCTCAAAAACCTGCATTACGGTTTTGACAATGGGAATGAATTTTAAATTTATTAATGGAACTTATATTTTTTGAATTTGGTAAAATAAAAATCATTTTTGAATTTGGAATATCAAATTTATCTTTGGGTGAATATTTGATATTTGTCTGAAAACATTCAATTTTTGATGAATAGTGAAAAACACTACATTATTATTTATAATCAAACATTTATTTAAATAATAAAAATAATTATTTAAATTTATTTTAAAGTTAAAATAGGAAACTTATACCTGTATTTTTACAATATAATTCATTTGAGACATCTTATAAATAATATTAGATATATAATATTTTATCGAACTTTTTATCGTCTTTTTTCCAACTTTAAGGAATATTTTCAAATTTGCATAAAATGTAATTTTCCCAATTATGTGAAATTAATTTAAAAAATCCAAGAGACAGAGTAATGCAAAACTGGAGGGGGGGGAGGCCGTACAGGTTTGAGAGCACATGGGTTTGTCTGCAAAAGCCCACATATTTTGCGGACAAAAAAATCCAAGCCCCTCCCGCCCCGCATAAGCCCACAAGTTGCCCGCATTAAAAAATACTATTTACAATCATTTAAATACTATATATTTTTAACATTATTAAATTTAATTTTTAGGAAATGTATGGAATTACAATTTTTAATATATTTGACCAAACATTTTTATATGCGTTAATGGTGTAATGTGAGAACACAGATGTTGTGGTGAACTATTGCAGTGCAAAGTAGGTGAGTGGACAATGAAGGGTGAAAAATGATGTTGTTGATACTGTGGAATTGTGAATGGCCTAACCTTTGATTGAATGAAAAATCCCCATGCTATGACTTGTTTCAGAGGAGGCCATTAGGGTCTCATGAGGTCCTTTCATGTTTTCTTAATAACAAAATAAAATTAAGTAATAACAAAATTAAATTAATATAAAAAAAATTATAACTATAATAACTATTTTAGAATTGAAACCAAGTGCTTCAGATATGAGTTACATTTTTGAGATGAGAGATGAAAAACAATAAGAATATGGTTAATAATTACTAAAAAATCAAATAATATCATATTACAACAATAAATATTGACCTATTTAAAATTCACATGTAAATAAATTGTGAATTTGTATGACCATTACAGTGAGAAATCATATGTCATAGTTTATTAGTGTTTTTAAAAAACACTAAAATTAAAAAGAATAATATATTGTAAAAAGAGTTAAATTATTCTCGTGGGTCAGCCCACACCCCCACATGCTCAACCCGCTTTCGCCCGCACCCACGCGGGCTCAACCCCCCTTGGACAGTGCTCTTAGCGATCAAACTTTTTAGGCCCGCCCCTTCTAGTATCCACCCCATACCACAAAATCCCATGGGCCATAAGCTCATTTTGCATCACCTGAGAGACATGATTGATATTAGTTGGTAAAATGTTCTTTAATAGGATGAAAATAATATTTCATGAATAGAAACTTTCGAATTATATTTACCACGGATAAAAGTAAATAGGGTAATTAAAAGTTAAAATGATATTATAATTACCCCAAAACATGTTGTAATTCTATTGAATAAGTGTATATTGACCAAAATCAACCATATAAAATAACTAATATCCTTTTTAATCTAATTGGATTAGATTAGGACATTTATTATGGTTTATTGAAAGAAGTGTTTAAAGTGTTTAATTCAACATTTAATAAATAAATCCTTTTTAATATAGGCTTATAAATGAGATAAATTAGAATATAAATAATAAATATAAATATAAAAAGATTTAATACACCATTGTATTTTATTTATATATTTTAGACATTAAATAATTAAATTTATTTATGATACAATGATGATGCAATAATTACCTTATTAATGAATGATTAAAATAATTGATATTAAAAATATTAAAATAAATTCAAACTGAATATTTTATGCCATCCACGAATTTTATAGGTGAATATGATATGTTAGGATTGTTTCAATGTATTTATTTCTATGTAATCAAGATGCGGTAACTTAAAATAACACAAAATAGTGTCAAAATTCACATAAATGAGTTTAAAAAATTATGATTTTATTAAATGATATAATATTCTTAAAAATCTATGGTTTATGAAAAGGAATTATATAAGGATATATATGTCATTAATTAACTAATTTAGGTTCTTTGGTTATTTTATAGTATGTTTATTAACCATGTAATATAAAAATACCTGAAGATATGGTACAAATTAAAAAAATTAATTAAATGATAAATATAAAAGATGTGGTTAATATAGTGACCTAAACATGTATAAAACCTATTGGTTGAGGGATTTTAGACCCATCCCCTTACTATCCCCAAACTAAATCCATTTGGAGCAATTACATACTGAAAATTAATTTATAATAAAATAACATTTCAATCTTTTCCTAAACTGACCATTACATCTCATATAATAGTGTACTTCCACTTCGCTTAATTTCACACATCCAAATCCTTTTGGATAGGCCAAAACCTACTCATATATCCTCCAAAGTACCCTAAATTCAACTTGGAGGCCTAACATTGATCAGAAGGCCAACCCATTGTTCCCTTTTGTACAAATCAAAAATAAGAACCTAAATAAGAGGTAATTATTCCATCACCTATTTCAAAGTTATTTTCTTATTTAACTTACTCAATCTTTGTTGTTTCCATACCAAAATAATAACTCAAGTTCCTTATACATATTGTGATGTTATTATAAATATGGTACAACCATATTTATTATTCAATCCATCTTATGAATGCAATGTCACCATATGTGCGTACGTACGACTTACCACTTCCACATTGTGGTGTAGTATGTTCTACAACACTTCGTTATTTGGATGGAAATAATAATGACATTAATATATTTAAATAACAAATATGACATGTTAATTATTCTGTATATAAAATATACCATCCAATTACAAACGATTTCACCACTAATAGAATGATATTGTCGCTCGAGCATATGAATGGTTTTCCAGCTCCATGACGTGATAAGATTTTTCCCCCATCATAAAAATTCAAGATTAATTTCTATTTTAGGATTAAAAATAATGTTTAAGAACTTAATATCATTCTAGATATGAATTAAATACATCCTATCCATAACAAACATGACTTAGGTAACAAAACATATAAATTAAAACCAATCAGTTAACACCCGAAACAATGATACTATTGAAATATTATTGACGATTCAATATTAGAAGTTAATATATGTTATCAAAGTTATGTATGTGGTTCATTTATAATTTAATACCAATGATGTAACCATTATATCGGAGGCTATCATACCCTCATCTAAGGAATATTATAAGTTATGGATTAATTTTACAATCTCTTTGTTATTTGAGGTTGTTTTAATTGATGTAAATAATAAATAAAATATGTTAATTATTCTATATATATAATATAAAATCCAACTACATAAAATTTCACCACTAATTGAATTATTTTGTCACTCATGCGTATGTGCAGATTACTACCTCCATGACGTGATATGATTTTGTTCCCCATCATTACCATTCATGAATAATTTGCATTTGATGATTAAAAATAATGTTTAAGAACATAATATCATTCAGGATATGAATCAAATACATCCCATCCATAACAAACATGAATTAAATAACAGGACATATAAATGAAAATTAAACAGTTAACACTTGAAACATTGATACTATTGAAATATTCTTAACAGAGCAATATTAGAAGATAATATATGATATCATATTTATGCATGTGGTTATTTTATAATTTAATATCAATGATTTAACCATTAAACAGAAGGTTAATGTACCCTCAACTAAGTAAAAGTACAATTTAAGGATTAATTTTATGATCTCTTTATTATCTGAGGTTGTTTATATGTAAGTATATATTGGGAATTCTTATCATCCACATCTGTGTTTCATAAAAATGTATTTAAAAACATTTTACTATTTCCTATACTACAGTTTATGGTCATTTATACCCTTGTTTGACTTTTTAAAAAATGATTTTAAAGGAATCTTTTCTTCGTTTCCCAAACAAGGTACTTTATGACCTTTTTGACAAATTAAGGAAAGAATTTTTTTAAACATAACGGTGGGTGCTGCTATTTTCCACTGTTATAAATCCTTCGAAGCTTCCCTTATAAGATTATTAGAATATTTTCAAAATAAATGTTTTCTTTTATAATTACTTGAATTTTAAATAATTTCATAATAGAATGAGTTATTTCATTCAAATAGTTTTTATTCCATCTATGTGAGAATCCATTGTTGGATATTACTCTTGTCTTAAGTTAATTTATTATGATACAGTTTTTCATATTGTATTAGAGGTTTTGTGATATGTCTAACTATGGGTTTGATATTTTTATACCATTCATGGTTTATGTTTAAATTATTTACATATTTCATTCTAGTTTTAATACTAATGATTATGTTATGTATCATTATTTTCATATAAGGAAAGCATTGGACATAGTAGGTGACGGGTGGAGTGCACTACATCCCCTTGATGCATCATTAGGTCTCATTAGACAATCTAGTGTCCTAGAACAAGGCCTTGAAAAAATCATTAATTGTTTTCCTGGTATGAGGCCTTGACTATGTGGTTATGACGTCCCGCATTATGCATTACATCATTATAGAATTGCGTTTGATATTATATGTGACTATTCAACTAGTTGAATATCCATTTGAAGAAGTAAATGGAAATATTTGATTTATCATTTCCATATTTTTCTGAATTATATGTTTAAATGGATTGTGATTTAGTATAATACCTTTCTTTAAATGTTTAGGCTTATTTATGAACGTTTCTTCTATATTGTTATCCTTACTGAGCAACTGATGTCACCACTTTCTATGTTTGATTTTTCCCATGATGCGAATAATTATATTAAGACTGACTTGTAGGGATATGCTAAGGGATGTGATAGTGTTCAAAGGAGTCCAAATGTTGTTGTTTTTCATTTCATAATGTAATGTTAAACTAATGAATGTTTCTAGTACATAAAAGGATACTAAACTAATAAATCATTAGAGAATTGATGTCTTGTGATATTTCTAATATTGTGTAATAATGCACCGAATATGGGTATCTAGGGTTGGGGAATTATGGTGGTGGTAGTACCTCAAACAATCACCCACTACCAACTACTCAACCTGCTCTTCTGCCACATCTGCTGCACTATAGACCTCATCGCTCAAACCTCTTTCTATATCTTGGTGGTCCATTGACCATCCACTGATCATTTGTGTAGTGGGTCGGGTTGTCACAACCGAAATGTCCCCACCCACAAAATTTGAAGCACATCCTGGCTTCCTACTGACTCCTTATGCTCTGGGAGCCTCGCACAACTGACCTTGTGTTGTAACGACCCGAAATTTTGAATAAATATTGTTTCCTAATTTTTTGTGTTATTTTATTTTATACTCAACAAAAAATTTTCATTTGATAACATGAGTATAATTAAAATGAGACCGTTGGGCTTTCACTGTTATATGACCATTGGTTAATATGACCACTGGAAACTAATCGTTTTGATTATTGCCTCTAAATACAAGTAATCTTGGTTAATTATTATAGAAAGAAGATTCGATGGCCTCGCCCAGTAGTCTTGGACCGATCGAAGCCCATCTAACAGAACTTGGGAAAGAGGTAGCACCACTGGGATTTGCTCTGGACCAAACCCAAGCCGAACTTCATCGTGTGAAGCTAGAATGGAATCGCCTTTGCGAGAAGTTCAAACTAATAGAAATTACTACTCATGCGATGTTAGCCGAGCCTCCCTCAGATTCTCTCACCTTAGAACACCTTACACTTAGGTCCTATGCTGGTGTGATAAGGGGCTATGTAAGGAGACCATAACTGCCTCGTGTAATCCTTTTTTTTAAATAAAAATTGGGATTTCTTCTTATGATGAAGTTTATGAATTTTCAAATGACCGGATAAATATAGTATGAATATTTTTGATTAATTTTAGAAAAAGGATATTTTAAAAATGGTTGTGTAAACCTTAGATAATTAAAAATGTGTAATGATTTTCGAAAAATGGTCTTCTACAATTATGTTCAGTACGAAATTGAGAGTCTAATAAGATCAACTTAATTATTGATGAATTGTAAATTATGAATAGTGATTTTATGATTAGGACTAGTAATGTGTCCAAATGGATTAGTAATCTCACTTAATGAATGTATTTATATAATCTAGGCACCTTGATTAAGTAATGTGATTCAATAAAATGGTTAAATAACGGTTTCATAAATTATTATTCAAGTATTAGTTTTTTTTGGGTGAATAGTGTTTTTTAATTAAAAATTTAATTGAAAATATTTAGAAAATTATTTTTATAAAACAGATTTCATTTTTGAGCTCAGAGCACCAATATTATGCTACGGTAATTTTGGGGGGTTTTTCTGAAAAAATGAATTTTCGGTGAATAGTTTTTTTATTTAAAAATAAAATTAAAAATATTTATAAAAATATTTTTATAAAATGAAGTTCATATTTGTAATCAGAACGTTGATATTTGGTTCATGTGAAATTTTGGGATTATTCTGAGAAAGTTGAATTTTCGATGAATAGTGGAAATACAGTTTTTAAGTTACGGGTGTCTAATGACATCATTAAATGATGTATTAAGTATGTAATCAATATGGTCGACTTATGAATAGTAAGATAAGGAATGAGGTGTCCCAAGTGGCCAATTCCATGGGCAAATACCATGGGAAAGCCCATGGTTTTGCCAAAACCACTAATTAGGTGTCCCTTGGCCATTAATGCCTTGTCCCCTCACTTTCCCTATAAATACCAAGTCATCCTCTCATCCATTCGACTCCCCACTCTCCCCCAACGCAGTTATGGTCTCATTACCTCCCAAGGAGTCCTCCCATGGTTCCCCCAAGCCATCAAGGTCCCAACCTTTGAGTTTTTAGAGTTATGTTTTAAGGTAAGGGATCTGACCCCTCTCTTTCTTTCATGTAATCTCTTTTATGTCGTTCCTTTTATGCTCCATGTTCTTATGTGAGAGGATGTTCTTTTATATTCCTCTTACTGAACTTTTCATGTTTTTATTATGAGATATCCCCTCTTACTCTCATCATTTCTTTTTATGAATTTTTAAGTGACGCCGTTAGGCTGCCGAATTTTTAAGGGATTCTTTCACCCGTCTTTTTTTAAGTTCTATTTTCATGTCATGTCTTTCAAGTTCCTTTTTAATTATGTTGGGGAATTATCTCTATATCTATCATATTGAACTCTTATGTTTACATGATTAGATACCCTATGTGATCTTTTCAAATCATTTTTGTTGAAGTTTAAGTAACGCCATTAGGCTGCCGAACTTTCATAAGAGAAATCTAATTTTTGTCTTCCTTATATGTTTTTCATTTCAAATGGTATGTCCTTGAACTTTCATTACCATGATCATGTATCCTTCTTATTCTGTCCATCTACTGTTTTATGGGTCATTTATGAATGTTTGACCCATTTCCCTCTTTTTTTAATGTCTTCTAAAACCTCGTAACATAGCCGTTATGCTGGAGAATTTCCATCTCAAAATGTCTCTCTCTTTTTCTAAAGTTCATTTATATTATTAAGTGAATACTCAATGATCTTTCTTATAAATGGGTATTCACATATATACCAAAATTTTCTATTTTGAATTATGGGATTTACACACATGAGACCCACCTTCCTTTTCTGGGGGTTTTAAAGTGACGTAAAGACCATGTCTCTAAAGCAGTTTTTAAAACGTTGTGATTATGAAATGAAACCCATTTATTTTATTCTATATGGGTTATTTATGAAATTTTTGATGATGATACATGTGGGTCACATGATAATAAAGGAAAATTTAAGGGTGCGCCCTGATAGCGCTCCAATGCATTGGGTAATGATGTAACCACTAGAGATTACAATTTTCACGATACCTTGGTGAATAACATTGGTAATTTTCAAATGACACCTTGGGGATGGACCTTGGTGATATGTTCATGATTTTCTATGTTAAATTATGTATCCACATCTTCATGTTATGAAAATGTTATTTTTATTATGATATGCCTCATGATTTCATTCTCATGCCTTAAAGTTCTTTTCATGACCTTATTGAAGTATCTCAAGTTCACATGTAAAATGTTTCTCTTGTTTCCCTTACTGGGATTTTTGCTCACTCTTTCTTTTGATGTATTTCCCCAGGTTATGTGATGCAGTAATGAACCTAGGATGAACATGAGGAGAAGCCTTTCTAGTGTTTTAGAAGAATGTTTTATGTTTTCATGTTTAAAGTTCCTGGTTTCCAAGACACTAAACCTTAAAGATCCTCAGTTTTGTAAAATGTAATGAAAGATTATGTGATAAAAAGGTGGGATGCTATAGTTGGTATCAAAGGATGGTTTAGTTATTTGTGGAAATTAGGATATGAAAACTCTAGGAAGAACCATATAGAAAAGTTAAAAAAATAAAAAAATCTTCCTGATATTTTGGTGAGTATTGAGTAAGGGGTTGCCAAGCAAATACATCCCTGTCTGGATACGAGCAGGTAGAGGTGCTTCTGGAACAGATGTACATAGGGTTAAAACCCGAAAACACCGCTTTGAGCTAGACTCGAACGGGAACTGGTACAAGACAACGGGCCTTGCTGCACTCTTGGTTACGACACTCCCGGGGGATATGCTTTGGTAAATTCATAAGCTTAGTATGAAACATTGTTAAAGGAACAAAGATAAAATAAAATAAAGATTCACATAAGAATATATGATCATGGATAACCTAGATGGGAACCTAGGGGATCACAAGTTAGGGTATACTTTTCTTCTACAAGTTATCCATATATGATTTCAGTTCCTTTTCATGATTATTGGCTAAGTACTTAAGCCCCTAATTATGCGTTCTCATCTTAGTTAATGGTGGGAAATGGAAGAACATGTCCCAACAACCATTGTGATAAGAAATGTGACGATTGTTGTATTAATATTACAGAGATGATTATGGGATTAAAATATGATTATTATTTTGGAAGACGTTCACTATTTTGGGGACCCTATATGATCTAGGTAAATAGATTAGTACGGTATTTTCATTAAGGAGTAAGGTTGACTTATATTTTGAAGAATCGATGAATTTAAGGTGGACTTATAGTAATGTAGGTTACTTATGGGAATGATTAACCTATCTTGGGTAAAATATGTTTAGGTTAGATACTTTTGTTATAAGATGTTAGGAGTGGTTGATGTTGTTTGGAGATGAACAATGAAGTTTATTTTGGAAGACTATGTTATCAAATACTTCTTGTATTTGGGTTTCAATCTTATTTTGGTTTATTTTGAGGAATTTTTAAAGACTGTTATTTATGGAATGGACTATGATGAACTTTGGGTAGTACCATGGAACTTTGAAGATTTAAAAGTAGTTTCCATTCCTATGGGATTTTTTTTGTAGAGTTGTTTTACCTTACCCTTTCTGTTTTTGGGATAATGTTTAAAGATATAATAAATAAATAGTTAATCTTTTGTGGATTATGAAGTTGATTCTTGTGTTTTGATGAGACCAAGTAGTTTTGAATGCTCATAGTTTGGAGAAAAGATTAGTTTTGGGTAGAAACTTTTTAAAGGATGAAACTGTACATGAAGATAGGTATATTTTCTTATGTTTTTGTTTTATGTTGTAAATGAATTCCTCAAAATTATTAAGAGGAACGTAAATCAAAAACGTTGTTGGTTTACGTTTCCTACTAGGTAATCAAAGACCGTTTACACACATCATAATTTTGGGATTTTCTTATGGTTAACGTTCTCTTAATCATGTTCTCTATCACTCTCCCCCAGAACTTGACCCTTTCTTTTTCTTCCATTTCCATGTTTTCCTCCATGGAATCCTAGTATGGGATAACTCGGGTGACCTTTGTACTTCCCTTTCTTTCTTTTAAAGAAATAATTTTTCTGAATCCTTTTCTGATGTGGGACTTTCAATGAAATTTCAAAACCCGATTAAAAAAAAATTGCGAGGACGCAATTTCTTAAGGGGGGAAGATTATAACGACCAGAAATTTTGAATAAATATTGTTTCCTAATTTTGTGTGTTATTTTATTTTATACTCAACAAAAAAATTTCATTTGATAACATGAGTATAATTAAAATGAGACCATTGGGCTTTGACTGTTATATGACCATTGGTTAATATGACCACTGGAAACTAATCGTTTTGATTATTGCATCTAAATACAAGTAATGTTGGTTAATTTTTATAGAAAGAAGATTTGATGGCCTCGCCCAGTAGTCTTGGACCGATCAAAGCCCATCTAACAGAACTTGGGAAAGAGGTAGCACCACTGGGATTTGCTCTGGACCAAACCCAAGCCGAACTTCATCGTGTGAAGCTATAACGGAATCGCCTTTATGAGAAGTTCAAACTAAAAGAAATTACTACTCGTGCGATGTTATCTGAGCCTCCCTAAGATTCTCTCACCTTAGAACACCTTACACTTAGGTCCTATGCTGGTGTGATAAGGGGCTATGTAAGGAGACCATAACTGCCTTGTGTAATCCTTTGTTTTAAATAAAAATTTGGATTTCTTCTTATGATGAAGTTTATGAATTTTCAAATGACCGGATAAATATAGTATGCATATTTTTGATGAATTTTAGAAAAAGGATATTTTAAAAATGGTTGTGTAAACCTTAGATAATTAAAAATGTGTAATGATTTTCGAAAAATGGTCTTCTACAATTATGTCAGTACGAAATTTAGAGTCTAATAAGATCAACATAATTTTTGATGAATAGTAAATTATGAATAGTGATTTTATGATTAAGATTAGTAATGTGTCCAAATGGATTAGCAATCTCACTTAAAAAAAGTATTTATATAATCTAGGCACCTTGATTAAGTAATGTGATTCAATAAAATGGTTAAATAACGGTTTCATAAATTATTATTCAAGTATTAGTTTTTTTGGGTGAATAGTGTTTTTTAATTAAAAATATAATTGAAAATATTTAGAAAATTATTTTTATAAAACGAATTTCATTTTTGAGCTCAGAGCACCGATATTATGCTATGGTAATTTTTGGGGGTTTTTCTGAAAAAATGAATTTTCGGTGAATAGTGTTTTTATTTAAAAATAAAAAAAAAATATTTATAAAATTATTTTTATAAAATGAAGTTCATATTTGTAATCAGAGCGTTGATATTTGGTTAAGGTGAAATTTTGGGATTATTCTGAGAAAGTTGAATTTTCGATGAATAGTGGAAATACAGTTTTTAAGTTACGGGTGTCTAATGACATCATTAAATGATGTATTAAGTATGTAATCAATATGGTCGACTTATGAATAGTAAGATAAGGAATGAGGTGTCCCAAGTGGCCAATACCATGGGAAAATACCATGGTAAAGCCCATGGTTTTTCCACAACCACTAATTAGGTGTCCCTTGGCCATTAATGCATTGTCCCCTCACTTTCCCTATAAATACCAAGTCATCCTATCATCCATTCGACTCCCCACTCTCCCCCAACGAAGTTATGGTCTCATTACCTCCCAAGGAGTCCTCCCATGGTTCCCCCAAGCCTTCAAGGTCCCAACCTTTGAGTTTTAAGAGTTATGTTTTAATGTAAGGGATCTGACCCCTCTCTTTCTTTCATGTAATCTCTTTTATGTCGTTCCTTTTATGCTACATGTTCATATGTGAGAGGATGTTCTTTTATATTACTCTTACTGCACTTTTCATGTTTTTATGATGAGAGATCCCCTCTTACTCTCATCATTTCTTTTTTATGAAAGTTTAAGTGACGCCGTTAGGCTGCCGAATTTTTAAGGGATTCTTTCACACGTCTCTTTTTTTTAAGTTCTATTTTCTTGTCAAGTCCTTCAAGTTATTTTTTAATTATGTTGGGGAACTATCTCTATATCTATCATATTGAACTCTTATTATCACATGATGAGAGACCCTATGTGATCTTTTCAAATCATTTTTGTTGAAGTTTAAGTAACGCCATTAGGCTGCCGAACCTTCATAAGAGAAATCTAATTTTTGTCTTCCTTATATGTTTTTAATTTCCAATGGTATGTCCTTGAAATTTCATTACCATGATCATGTATCCTTCATATTCTCTCCATCTACTGTTTTATGGGTCATTTATGAATGTTTGACCCATTTTCCCTCTTTTTTTAATGTCTTCTAAAACCTCGTAACATAGCCGTTATGCTGCAGAATTTCCGTCTCAAAATGTCTCTCTCTTTTTCTAAAGTTCTTTTATATTATTAAGTGAATACTCAAAGCTATTTCTTATAAAGTGTTATTCACATATATACCAAAATGTTCTATTTTTAATTCTGGGATTTACACACATGAGACCCACCTTCCTTTTCTGTGGGTTTTAAAGTGACGTAAAGATCATGTATCTAAATTAGTTTTTAAAACATTGTGATTATGAAATGAAACCCATTTATTTTATTCTATATGGGTTATTTATGAAATGTTTGATGATGATATATGTGGGTCACATGATAATAAAGTCAAATTTAAGGGTGCGCCCGGATAGTGCTCCAATGCATTGGGTAATGATGTAACCACTAGAGATTACAATTTTCACGATACCTTGGTGAATAACCTTGGTAATTTTCAAATGACACCTTGGGGATGGACCTTGGTGATATGTTCATGATTGTCTATGTTAAATGATGTAGCCACATCTTCAAGTTATGAAAATGTTATTTTTGTTATGATATTCCTCATGATTTCATTCTCATGCCTTAAAGTTCTTTTCATGACCTTATTGAAGTATCTCAAGTTCACATGTAAAATGTTTCTCTTGTTTCCCTTACTGGGCTTTTTGCTCACTCTTTCTATTGATGTATTTCCCCAGGTTATGTTATGCAGTAATGAACCTAGGATGAACATGGGGAGAAGCGTTTCAAGTGTTGTAGAAGAATGTTTTATGTTTTCATGTTTAAAGTTCCTGGTTTCCAAGACACTAAACCTTAAAGATCCTCAGTTTTGTAAAATGTAATGAAAGATTATGTGATAAAAAGGTGGGATGCTATATGTGTCCTGGGGTTGTACCCTGAAATATTTGGCCGACTGGGGTCCCCGCGTATGCCACCTACTACTCACCACTAAAGTCTCTGCTGCCAAGTGTCTATTAGTGCTTACAGCAGTCATTGTTTGCTCTTCTAGGAATCTATTGACATGAAGGGCTTACTCCAGCACCCCAGCCTGAGTAGGGATGCTGAGAGACCCCACTGACACCATGATGTATGACATAATATATTCTAAAATGCTATAGCCCTCAAGAATAGGTCTCACATCATGTTTTTAGTGTAGCATGAAAGCTTTGTGAACATCACCGAGTACTCTGATACTGTCATGATACCCTACTATAGGTGTAGTAGCTCATGTATGCATATAGAGTGCAACATTGCTGGAAAGAAATCATCCATAAAGAGTCATTCAATGCCTATCTTGGTGAGGGTCACCTTATTGTGATTCTAAATCTATAGGATCCACCATCTCCCTAATGATCCCTGAAGAAGGCTCATGGCTAAGATCACCGTCTGGAAAATTGGAGCCCTTCCTAAGTAAAATACTCAAATCACAGTCTCTATTCAGTCCACAGTGACTTCAGGATATGTCTCTCCCCAGAACCTACGATGTCTCTATCATTGAATCTTTTGAAAGGAATTGAGTCTACATATGTCCTCTACTAATCACACCTATATTAAATACTGATCAGTGGGTGGTGGTAAAGCAGGTGCACCACTTGGTAGATCCATCTCCAACACTATTCCTTGAACCAATGCCTCATCACTAGGTGGTCTATCCTCATGGTCACACATCAGAATCCAATGTGGATTTCTTCATTGAGTCTTCCTAAAACAGATCAACATGTACCATAATCAATATATTATAACTTATGATTAGACTCTAATTCATGAATAACATGAGGAGACACTCAATTCCTATAAGGCGCAGGAAAACCGTGTTTTTATGTATATATCCAAAAAGAAGAATTCAATTTCCTATTGTATGGACACATCGGTGCCGCACCAACACTAGACTCCACAAATCTGAAAATCAAACTTGAAACATTTAACACTTTTTCCCAAAAACAAAACAACAAACTCCTTGTCTTTGAGGTTGAACTGATCACATCTTATACCACTTTGTCATGACCCACCCCCAGGGTGTTGGGCTGTGACTCCCACAATCCCGCCTCCCAAAGGCCAGGGGATTGCGAAAAGTGCCATAGGTGTCAAACTGTAGGTGAGATGCATTTTTCTGAGTACCTGTATTTACACACATGAAACAACATCCCAAAAAATAGGAAGATAAACATGTATTCCATTAAAAATCCACTATGTAGTGTTACAAGCTGTAGGTCAAATGGGCCCGAATACTATCCCAACAAAAGAGAGACTGAAAATAAGAATGTACAAAAAATATCTAAATTATTGTCCACTAAAAATTCCACATGATGGATAAGTGTAGATTAGCTTCCAGAAGCTTAAGATGTATACCCCACCTGCCTGATCTCATTGGGAACCACATGGTCCTAGGCCACCATGTCCTTTTTCAAGTCGTAAGTCATCTACACCAGACACAACACGTGCGTGCAGAGCCCATGCATGGGTGAGTAAAAAAAATACTCAGTAGGGTCCCCAAACCACAAATAAAATACCACAAAGTAATCCACAAATAAAACCTTGAATCATGATCATGAAGAAAGACATATCACATAGGTATAATCTAATGTACAAAAAATAAGACTATCAAATGTAAAACTAAACACCTTAGACTACTTGGGTACTCATCCATGATGAGTACTGTGGGTGTGATTGGTCACATGCAGATGCTCCCCACTGTGGGCCTTTTGAGTAAAACATATCATTTTCCCACCTTTTCCATTTTACTAGGCTACTAATCCCTGTTGTGTACCACTGGTCTGTCGGTTCACACAGAGCCACTCCCCAGTGTGGGCCAGCCTGGCCAATCATAGTCACTTCCAACTGGGACATCATAACTGATCCACATAGGGTCTCTTTAAGCGGATCCACATAGGGTCTCTTGTTAGCAATATTCAGGTCTCAGTGATTTGCAGGATTATCACACACAGTGCGCTTGATTTTGGGAGAAACTGCACCTTAAGCCATTCATTGCATTTCAACATACATGAAAAACTCTATAGAGTATTAAAAAAGAACCTCCTCGTTGCCAGGGCTCCAACACCAAAAAAATCACTTCAATAAGATTCCTAGTATGAATGATATTTTTGTTTTAGTAAATAAGGATCAGTTGTGTTCGGGCCCGTTCCAACCTAGTCAGACCATACCTAACAACCTGGCTCGGGTGTTCTGCATGACATGGCACAGTTCAGCAGACCAGAACCAACCTAGTTGGGTCTCATTCGGCCTGGTTGGTCTTGGATACTTGGCAAGGCTCATTAGGCCTTGCTGGACCTAACCCAGTTTGGCCTTGGGTCTAGTCCACTGGGTCACCCTGTGACCCAAATTTATCGGACATGACCTGCAATGGATGGCCAGTTTTCATTCCCAGCCCAGGACTCCCAGCGGCCTGGATTTATCTTTCTAACCCGACCCAAAAAGAGGGATTAATTTACTCCATTCCGGGCCACCCTGTGGCCATGTTTGCGCACCTTACGACCAATTTTATGCAGCCCGACCCAAATCACTATGTGGGATGGTCTTCTTTAGCCCAAAAAATTGATGGGAATTCAATTCGGCTTCATGCGGCCAACAAAACCTGGCCACCCTTCCTCTCATTTGTTTTCCCCATTGGACCATGTGCCAGCACATCGCGGCTCGCAAGGCATGACCAGATGGCTGCATCCCACATTCACCAGTCACTGGCCCAAGAGTTACTAGCTTCTTTTGTTCCACCATAGTCTGAGCTGATTGCGGATGCCGCTACCCTCCCGTGGCCACTACTGTGGGCCACCACCAGCGGTCGATGGTGTCGGCGCACCGGTGGTGCTTTCTACGAGCGATCGGGTCCACTTTGGTGGTCCATTTCACGAACCGTCTACACCGATAGTCTTCCCAGGTTATCGTCTTCCCTACTACGACTTCAGTACCATATTTCCAACAATTCTATGTTGTTTCCATGAAGAACATGCATGAACTCATAAATATTGACGGGCTTGGACCTTGATCGTGTTGGTCTGCACCCTCTGCCTTTGAGGTTTAGAAACATGGGGTAGATCTAACGATTTATCAATGTTCTATCCTGATGAAAATTCCTGATGCAAAACACCCCCCACAAGAAAAAGTGATTTAAAGAGAAACTTGTTAATGGGTTGATCTACGTTCTTTTTTTAGAAAGAAGAATGGGGAAATAGAATATCAAATGTTACCCCTACCTGGAGATGGTTTTTCATTGGTGTTGATACCTTCGAAGCTATTGGAATTCATTGATATCTAGTCCTGGATCCTTCCTCCAAGGCATTGTTGCCACTTTCTGATCTTCCCACATTCTTTTTTGGAGAGAAAACCCTTCATTGTTCGTCACGAAAATTCTAACTCTGATTCTCCAACCTGATATATTAGTAAAAAAGAAATGTGTTGAAATTTTTCTATTATGCTTCATCATCGCATCACAACACTTTCTTATTAGTGAAACATTGTATCTATTATGCTTCGATTAAGGAGTCTTCAATTTTCATTTAAGATCATCATTAATCGGGTTCATCGCCACCTCATTGCTGCACTGTTGTGCTGGTGTACCACCTCTCTATACATAAGAAGTGAAAATAAAATAACCTTTTAATTTATTTTATTTCTATTAGGAAAGGTCTGATAATTATCTTTTACAGCCGACCATTGTCGGCTAGTGTTAGTTCCATTATATGTGAATCCCATCATTCTCAGTTCAACTATGCCCTCAAATTGTTGATCTGGGAACCCATTTAAAAGCATGACAAATCTACTCACATGTTTATTTAAATTAACTAAATAATGTTCAAAAAAATATATTCCGGGTTCACCAGGCCTCGGAAGTAGGGGTCGTATGAGCTTATAGTCTAGAAAGAATCCCATATAATTTTATAAAAACATTACGTGGAAGTTTCAATACATTACATGGGTGGAATCTCTCCAAAATGGGAATTCATCAGAGTTCTAGATTAGTGAGGATGAAGTCATATGATATGGGTCACAACTATGTGTACCATCTAATATAGAGACAGAGAATGACCTGCGGAATGATTCACATAACTCAACCATATCTATTCAACTAGGGAGCACTAGGATGTATCGAGATCTCTGGGAGATCATTATGTGGGACAATTTGAAAAGGGATATCGCTGGATAAACATAAATTTTCAATGTCTGTCAGCAAGTGAAGGATGAAGGAAAAAAATTCTAAATGGATGATGAAACCACTATCCATACAACATGGAAGTCGGAACGCATCACCATGGACTTTATCACTAGAAATCCTTGGACATATAGAGGAACAATGCTATATGGGTTATTATTGATCATATTACAAATAAGACTCACTTTATTTCAATTTTAGAGGACATATCACTGGATCAAGTTTCATGGATATATATCAATGAATTGTTAGGTCTATGGGAGTATCACTAACTATTGTATCTGAATGAGATATGAGATTCATATATAAGTTTCTGTAAAAGTCTAAAAAATGATCTTAGCATTGAGATGAACTTCAGTACATCCTATCATCCTCAAATTGATGGCCAATATTTGTGGACTATTAATAAATTGGATGACATGTTGAGAGCATGTTATATGAAATTCAAAGGATGATGGGACCAACATATACCACTGGACGAATTCTCCTACAACAATAGTTTCCACTCGAGCATACAAATAGATCCATATAAATATCATTATGGGAAAAGGTATAAAACATTCACATGCTATTATAAGGTTGACGAATGTAAGCTGCTAGAACCTTAAATGGTCGATGAAATGGTGGGGAAGTTGAAAATTGTCCAACATCACATCAAGGCATCCCAAAGTCGACAAACGAGGTATGTAAACAATCATCGTTGGGAATTGTACTTCATGGTTATAGACTTGGTATTCCATCGCATGTCATTATGGTAGAGGATCATAATAATCGGGAAGATAAGCAAGAGAAGTCCCAGGTACATCAGCCCCTTTCAGGTCCTTGATAAAGTTGGAGCTAGGACTATTATCTAGAACATCCTCTAATGATGTATCAAGTACATGATGTATTCCACATATCCCTATTAAGGAAGTACATACCAGATTCTTTACATTTATTGACTTTAGAGGTGGTACAGTTGGAGAATTATCTTTCCTACGAGGAGTAGCCAGTGAAAGTCATGGATTATAGAGATAACGTTCTACGCAAAAAGACTACTCACCAGATCAAATTATTTTCGGAGAACCATAATCACGAAGAGGAAACATGGGAACCATTGTGGGAAATGAAAGAGAATTATGCCCAACAATTTTCAACATAGAATGTAAAATGAAATTCAAGGTGTGAAATTTCATAAGGGGGGAAGAATGTAACTACCCAAAGTTTTATCTTGAAAAATCCCATTTTTATTAGTAGGTCATATGGTATAAAAACATAAGAAAACACAATACAAGATTTATAAATGATGAATGAATGAAATAAGAAGTATTTCTAGATGTTATGAAACCCTTAATAATGAAATAGAAACATGACCTTTGGAATAGTAATGTTACCCTTTTGAATAGTAAGATGTCTAATAGAATAACATACTCACCAATGAATGTATAAATAAAATTTATCCATATTATATGTGATAATATAATATAATCATATTATAGTATAAGTAAATAAATATGTTAAAAATTATTAATTACTCGTTGGTATTTTTATAGGTCATAAATATTTAATTAATTATTATATTTGTTTAATAATTTAAAAGAAAATATATTTTCATAAAATATATTCATAAATTAATATTTCAGTACATCAAATTATAAGATAGATTTACGAGACCTTAATTATTCACTCAAAGTGTTTTAAAGAGGTTTTAATTTTAAAATTTGTATTTACCATGTAAATAATGATTTTAATTCAAAATTATATTTCTATCATTTAGAATGTCATTTTTATATAACTGAGTTTATTTTTGAATTATAGACATTGAAAAATGGTATGGTTTAATTTTTGGGATTTTTATGAAATGCATTATTTTTTTGTGAACATTAAAATACGATAATTAAAATAAATACTAAATATATAGATTATGGATTCATAGATGATGTAGTGATAATTTAAGCCCATTATCACGAACTAACATTATTATGTTACTATACCTAGTCTCAATAATTAACAATATTGATTTTCATGGAAAAATAATAAACTAATGAATTAAATAATGAGAAAACACCCCTCTCATCCACTATAAATACAATCCTCAGAACCTCTTATCCTAAAACGTATAAAGCCTTGATTCTTGTCCAAATTCTACCTAATAATCTTTAAAAACTTTCCCACATTTCTAAGAGCTTTTTGTCTTATAAAAATTATAAACCAATCCCCTAAGGAGTCTCTATAGAATATGGAATCAAGAGGTAAAACCCTCTTCAATTTCTTTTATTTTATTTTTGAGTTTCTTTCATTCCATATATTATCCTCACATACCCTTCTCCATGTAGTAGGAAAATCCATTATCTTACCTATTCTATAATTTTATCATTTTAATGGGACTATTATTCATCAAATCTCTTCTCATATCTCTTTTATTTTAATAATGAAAATGTCGTTCATGAGGTGATGATTTACTACAATCAAGGATGATGTGCTTTAATCTTTCAATTCAATAGTGATGGAAGGACATGAAAAAAAAATTATGGTTGAACCAGATTATAATATATGTATTATATCTTATTTAATGTTCTATAACAATTTTTAGCACATTATATTAATCTATAAAACAAAATGATTTTGTTGAGATCAGAAAATGATAAATTAATCTAAATGATTATCATTAATGATTTATCTAATGATTTATCATTACTTATGAAAAATGGGTTTTTTAATATTCATTTAATTCATCAATAACATATAATTTCAGTTTTGGACCACTATCCTCATTGTACATTATTTTTCATACACATATACAGTTAACCAAACAATAAAAATGAAGGACTCTAACACTCCTAAACAATGAAATTGAACCTCTTACCCCTTCAAAAAAAATGAATATAATACGGTTAGAATAAATCAAATAAATGTATAAAGAGTTACTGAATTAGTAATTAATGATTCAAATATGATCATTGAGGACAATAATATGATGCGAAGAATCATTTCAGACCAAAGGTAGGAAATTCTACTTGAACCTCCATTTTTTCTTTCAGGATATTCATTATCCCTTTTTAACAAAATGAAATTTTATTTTATTTTTATTTAGTTCTTCTAAACACTTTTTATATGTTCCAAACTAATGTATCATGATCCATTAATCCTCTGATTGGGTATTTATAGGTTTTTAAAATTTTCCCTTCTATATTCTTCCAGATAACCAAGCCAGATTTAAGGGAATTCTGGAATTCTTGCCCATTATCAAGTGTGATAAAAAATCTATTTTAAGCCACCATTATTTTTATAAAATTTCTTATTTTATTTTTAAAACATTCTTTGACCACTTATGGTTTTTTGAAAAAGATAATTCCATTTTCTACCACAAATAATCTTTAATATTTTTCCTAAACCAGTATAAATTTTTTTTTTGAATGTTTCTTAAACACCATTTTCACACGTATTCAATAATTTTGACATCATTTATCATGATCTATGAATATTTTCCATTATTAATGTCTATGTATTATTTAAATCTATTCTTTCAGGGACATCATTAGGACATCCACTTATCTTATTCCTTTTTGACATGATTATGATACAAAATTATTACAATGGAAAAAACTTATGCTTATGTTTGATTCCTTATGTATTATTTTTCATGTGGAAAACATAATCATGAACATGTTAAAATGGGATCACCCATACATCACAAAAATTAATTGGGTAATTTTTAGTCTCATTAGAAGTTAATGTGCAATATTCGTTGTTTTTATCCTTGACTCATGCTCCTATATGTGCAACGATCCTTGACTCGTTTACCTCTATATGCCAAGAAACATGAATCGTTCTAAAGTCATGTTTTAGGGTGCTTCAAAATTGCTATGAATCCATGATTATATAATCCCATGTTATGATTCCTTATGAATAATCATGTTCCATGCCATATTATATCATTATGATATGCCTTATAACCCACATGTTATGTTTTACATTAATGTATTTGTCCCATACAGGGATTTTTAGCTCATATCTATTTTCATGTTTTCCCCAGGTTATCCTTTGAAGTTGGAAGGCATAAAATACTTTTTTGAGAATATAATGGATGATAAATAACAAATTATTTTATTTAGTCCCATGTTTTCTATTTTATGTACCTAGTCTTCGAAGACACTAGAAATTAAGTTCCCTGAATTGAAATTTTATTTTTAATTATGCTTAATATCGTGTAATGATGTGTGTAAAAGGCTAGGGTGTCTATACATCCTAGTGTGACCATTTCCATGGCATTGAAATCTTAGAGGTTTCAGGGGAGCCTTCAGCTTGGTCCCCATCAAACAAGGGAACCAAAGGAGAAGAGGCCCTGGAATGGTTGGATTAGAAGTGTGCCAGGTCAGACACTCACATAGGGTAGAGGCCAGATAGATCCAAGGGATACTCACATAGGGGTTATTCTCTCAGCGGGACATGGGAGAGGTGATGGTACCATGGGTGATGGAACACCTCAGAAAATACACTTGGGAGAGACATTTTTCAAGCCGACACATTTCTCTATAGGGGTTCCCGAAGGTGCCTCGTACTGATTCCTGATTAAGAAAAGGGACCTATTGATGGAGTTTTTCCACCATAGAACAGCATGTGCCTCAAATAGGTGTTAATTTATTTTAAACCATAGGATAAATTTAGTATCTCAATCCCCCTTATATTCCATCCTCTTGTGGTTTTTTAGGATTACCTAGAATCATTTTGAGGGATAGGGTGAGGGACTAGGGCATTCATAGAATCAGGATCCCTTCAAAAATTTAAATCCATGGAGATAAATACACTATAGTCCTAGTTATAGGGAACTATGGGACCTTGGGTGAAGGGGATATCTTGCTCAGGGGGTTCCATGCAAGTGTACTTCTCTGGTGTTGTTCACTGGTTGATGCCCAAGCCAATCAAACAGGTCAATGCACAGGTACCCTACGTACCGATGATGTTTGGGGGTACCTAAGACAAATGTCTTTTGTAGGGATTCAATTCATGACCTCCCTCATTTAACTTCCTTTCTTTCATCTAATAATTTTTTCATTGTCTCGTTTTAATCCCCATGACGAAGTGGATTGTCAACACACATAGACACACATACATACATATTAACACACATATATAAATATATAATATATATAAAAACTTATATATAATATAAACATACATACATACATACATACATATATATATACTAAAAAAATTATATTAATATATATATATATATGTATATAGTATATAATATTAAAAATTGATGTCTATTTATATATATATATATAATAATACAATTAAATTATAATTAATTAAATTGCTGAGTTGGATAAGTGTGATGGATTTTGGATGATTATACAGATTTCAATTCTTGTTGTTTTATTCCTTTAGGTATATTGAAATTTAATCCCTTTAGAATATCCATCTATTAATTATTCATGTTTGAGCTTATGGATGTGTATTTTCATTAGGTGAACCTACATGGACATTGTTTACCCATCTACATTGTATTATGCTGTCAATTTCTACTAGAGAGCCTGTCTACAGACTTATGTAGAATTTTTATTCTTGAGAATGATGGTGGATAACCCAATAGTGGAAAACTCTTCGGATTATTATTGTTTACCTCATCCATGATCCAGGTCACTACCTTTATACCAATGGAATGCTGTCATATGTACCTCCAGTAGAGCTACCTTTTGTTAGGTGAACCACATACTGGAGCTTATCCATCCACAAGACTTTGATCTCATGGATCTGACCACACCGCCTCACACACTCCTAGAATTCCTTCTTTCATCTGTTGTACACCTTGATTCGATGTGATCATCCTTTTTGGGATTAGTATTTTTTTCTCATTTATTTAGAAAGATCTTGGTGTTATCTTCCATTTCTATATAGAGGGGATCTCGAAGAAGAGGAGGGATATCAAGAGTTTCCTAACCACTATCAATCCCCTTCATCATGTTTGTTCCACCCCTTGTAACTGGGTTACCCCTTTGATGGTGATTCAAAAGATATCGACTCAACCATGGGTTGATGATGCCTATGAACTATAGGAGGTTTACATCATGTATTATATTCATCATAACTGAGTTTTAATTTAGTATTCTTGTCTTTATATTTGATTAAATTATTTCTGTCTTGATTGGATCTATATCATTCATGGGTGTGTACGTGAGTCTATCCAGGAGTGGATTCTGTTGACTCTATATGATGAGTTTTATCACCTCCACTAAGATAAACAAGGCTATCCTCCACAGATAGTTTCTCTATCCATCATTATTATACTTCGAGTATGTATTTAGTGTTTTCTATTTATAGTTATTCGAATGACTAACATAGGTGGTGTTCTCTCAATTCGTATAGGATCACTCTGATTTGAAGCACGTTATATCTAGTGTTCATTACAATTTTTTATTTATGTTATTTTTTTTCAAGTGGTTCATTTGAATAATAATGTTATTTAATTATATTATCAAAAACATTTTGAGTTGATCATAATGAATTTTTAACCTGATTATACAAGTTAGTGAGTCTTAGATGTCTTAATGATTAATGGCTTACCCCAACAATTAGTTTTTGAGCCTAATAAGACATATATTATGGGATCTAAAAATGTTATATCAATTGATTTGATGGTTAAAATGATTTTAATATAAGGTGTATTAAAATGAATTCTCTTGAGGATAGAAATATTTTAATTTATACCCTTTCCAAAACTAAAAATAAAGTAACTATCCTTTCCTAGAATGTGTAGACTATTATAAACGATATAGATGTTTCTGAAGAAACCCTTAGAAAATACCATAGTTCAAGATTATTATATTTCAGAGATAATGTTCTAAGATAAGTTTCATATGATTCTTCGAATGATGGTATAAGGTTTGTACTTGAATCTCTTTAAATGACTACTTCTTTTATTAGTAGATTATATAAAGAAATGAGATTATATACTTTCAAAATTAATCCTTTAAATGAATTAAGGATGAACAATGATGATTTTAGAATTTTTTTTAGTTCTATCCAACATAGACATTAAATAAGATGATGGAGATGTAGACATAATACTGTTAACTTCAATAGATAACATCTTTAATTATATTAAAGATTCTATGATGTATGCATATTACACCCTTACTCTAGAAGAAGTAAACTATACTCTACTCCCCAAATACCTTCAAAGGATGGTTAGTGTTAAGGATGAGGTAGAGGGTTTAAAAATTAGTCATATAAGTGAATCTATGGGTATAAGTGAGTCTAGGGGTAGGAGGAAGGAAAGGGGTCACTCCAAGAAGTAAATATTTATGTCAAAAAATAACGTCATCAAGGATTTTAAATTCAAACAACATGGTCACATTAGGAGGAACTAACCTATTAATAAAAGTGAATTTAGAGACAATAGTAATGATGATTATTTATTAGTTTATTAGTATTTTGAAACTTCTAAGTGTTAAATGTCTCTGATATTTCCATCTCAGATAAATGGATCCTTGATTGTGGTTGTTCATTCAACATGTGTCCTCGGAGGGAATTCTTCAATGAGTTGAGTGAAATTAAATATGGATTGGTGTTTCTAGCGAATAATATGAGTTTTAATATTATGTTAATAGGATCAGTTTCGTTATATATTCATGATAAGACTATTAAAAATCATGATGTGGTTCGGTGGGTACCCAAACTAAAAAAGAAACCTCATCTCCCTAGGATTCATTGACCAGAAGTGCTACACCATTAAATAAAACTCTAGGAGTCTCATGATATCCCAAGGATCCCTCACATTCATGGAAGGAAAAATTCATAATGGTCTTTATGTGTTAGATGTTAAGGATTATAGATGTAAGTTAAACACCTCTTGTGATTCGAAACACGACAAAACCACACTTTGGCATAGACTGTTATGTAAAATTAGTGCATATGGTTTTGACCAACTTTAATAACATGGATTTTTGAGTAATTTCACTCATAACAGTATTTCATTTTATGAGGATAGTGTGTATGTAAAATCCAGAATAGTTAGTTTTAGTAGATCAATGCATGAGGCTAAATAACCCCTTGAGTGTGTAAACTATGATCTTTGTGGTCTTTCTAGGGTCACCTACCTTGGTGGTGGTTTGTACATCATGTATTTATTGATGACTACTCTAGGAATGTCAAGATTCATATACTCAAACATTATGTCCGATACATTTTAGAATATTAAAAAAATGAAAAGATGGGGTAGAAAGTTAATCTCAGAAGAAACTCAAAGCCGTGAGAACCGATAAAAGTTTAGAATATATGTCCACTGAATTCATTAAATTATGTGAATATGAGGGAATCAAAAGACACCATACCATTTCCAAAACACCAAAACAAAATGTTTTAGTAGAAAGGATGAATAGAAATGTCCTAGAGAAGGTCAGGTTTATGTTATCCAACTCTAAACTCCCTATGTCCTTTTGGGCCAATGCTACCTCTATGGAAGTCTACTTGATTAATCATTTCCTATCTTATAAAAAGTGCTTTAAAACACTAGAAGAGATCTGGATGGTTTTACCCCTTGATTCTTTCACACCGTAGGATATTTGGATCCATAGATTATGATCAAACCCATATAGATAAGTTAGATCCAAGATATGTGAACTGTATATTCATGAGTTAACCATAGGGTGTAATGGGGTATCATGTATGGATAGATAAATCTGGTTATTAAAAGTGAATAGTTAGCCGTGATGTAGTGTTTCATTATTCTAGTCTCTCCAATTATAAATGATGATATTTTTTAGAGTCTTTTTATTGGGATGGAGAATCCTCTAGACCTCGAGAACATATAGGTGTTGAAATTACATTAGAATCTAAAAAACAATCCCAATATGGGTCTAATTCTTCTCCTTACATTCCCCAATATCATGGTAAATATGATTCTAATTCATATTCTGAACCTGAAATAGAGTTAAAAGACAATCTATGAAATTTTCAAATCACCCATGAAAGAGGGAATACTAATTAGGACTCCAAGCCACTTTAATCAATCATATATTTTTGCTTATGAGTTTTATGTTTCTGAGGGTCTGTCTAATGATGAACCGCAAACGTATATGAAAGATCATAAGTCCAAATAATACACATAGGGGTTAGGAACTAAGTTATATGAGATGAATTCACTCCATAAAAATAAATCTTGTATTGTTGTTACAAAACATAATAACTAGAAGATTATATGTTCTGTGTGGATATATAATAAGAATGAAAATAATATTGGAGAAAGTAAAATAAAATTTAACGATTGAATGGTTGATAAAGAATTCATTAAATGTGAAGGTATTGATTATAGGGAGATATTATCCCTAGTTGTTAAACCTTTATCTATAATGATTCTTCTTTGTTTTTTTACCAAGTTTTATTTTCAAGTTGAACAATGTGATATAAAAACTACTTTTCTTCATAGTACCCTTGACAAAATAATTTATATGACTCGTCCTTAAATTATAATGCCCCAGCCTCAAACCATACATAATCTTGAGTTATTACAAGATTACACATTGTGGATCTTTTCAGGTTTAGAGTTTTAGAGAATTAGATCATAAAACTTGCATTACATTCCACATTTAAACAAATTGGGTACATAAAAGACAGTATTAATTTTTCCCATCAATAGAAACATATTTAAAATAAATCATAGATTCTTTCATGACACTTCCTTGACACTATCATCACATCACGTACCGTTCCCTTGACCTGTGAAAAAAATTTCAAATACTTGGGATGAGATTAAAAATCTCAGTAAGGGTTATAAACATAAGGAAAGGAAACATGAGTTCATATATACATAAGAATGAAATCATACTTTACCCATAAAACATAGGCACTTTAACATACCTCATAAAATCATGATTAAATCATAGAAATCATAAGACAAAAAAGGTAACTTGAGGCATTCATAACATTCTTACGTATAGAGTAACCCTCTTGGCTACGTTTGGAATACCCACCACGGTATATTCCCTAAATATCTTCGGAAAAACCTTAACGTTTCACTCCTTTTGTTACCCAATGAATTGGAGAGCTATATCGGGCTCACCCGCCCTTAGTTTATCATGGAACCACCCGTCTTCATAACAATTCCCAAGAACCATAACATAATCTTATCACATAAAACATGTATAAAGGAAACATAACATTTCCACCTTTCAATAACAAGATATCAATACAACAAATTGATATAGAAACATTATGAAAACAATTTTCATTACCAAAATAAATTAATAGTAAAACATGGTATTTATTTTTCTTTTAAAAAGAAGGTATGGCTTGTAGAGGAAGCCGAAACTCAAATAAAGGTCACGGCGGTGGAGAAGTCATTGTCGCCGCATACATATGACAAAAACATCCCCTTTTGTCGTTTAGTCAATGCTTCGTAGAAAAAAGATTCCTTTTGAATAAACATAAAAGAAAAAAGGGTTTATACACCGTATAAAAGAAAGTTGTGTATAAAAGAAAATATGCCTCAATGAAAGGAGATTGAGATGAAGTCCCATAAAAAGACGGTATCCTTGGATTAAGGATAAATCAGTTACATAATTTATGTGTGACAAATGAATACACGAAATATAAGTGGATATTAAGTGTAAAACAATCAGATTAAATTAACACATAATCATATATCGACATATTCAAGGAGTACAAGTTTATCCTAAAGAATCAAAATTGGGTTAAGAAGTTCCCTTTCAAAAATTCGATAGCCTAACGGCGTCACTTCAAAATTCAGAAAAGGAGTTGAAGGGAGATAAAAATGGTATCTCATCACTTGGTCATAAAATTTACATCAATAACGATATATAAAAAAATATACCAACATAATATTATGTGAATTAAAAGACATAACAAAATATGTCTTTTAAAAAGAGGAGGGTGAAAGTTTCCCTTAGCGACATCGGTATCTTTCGAAACATACACCCCATCAAAGAAGGACAATAAAAAATTGATGTAAATACTCATAAATGAAATTATATTACACAATGAGTAAAATAACGGGCAGTACATACACCACACAAAGCAAATTGTGGAAAATGTAGCATAAACTTCACGGGAATAAAAGTGAGATGAAAAATCCCTTACAAAAACTCGGCAGCCTAACGGCGCCACTTAAAACTTCCAAAAAAATGGATTTATGAGATAAAATAGGGTCTATCATAATATGGCCATAACAATAAAGAATGAGGAATATAAAATAACATCCCCAACATAGAAAATACGATCATAAAAGAAATGACATGAAAGAGAGTACTTAAAAAGAAAGAGAGGCGTAGGATCCCTTACCTCGGGTCCGACATGACTCGATCATTATTTAATCTCCTGAATAATAAACATGAGTTAATTTATACTTCATTAAGAACCTTTTTCACATTCATTATTCGTTTTATATCACTTGTTACCATGTCATGAACACTATGTTATTATTCGAGTTAATAACGGTCGTTTTAATGATCATTGGTACTTGAGTCAAAAATAAACTCTTTATAATTACAAGTTTTTCATGTGGTAAAATATCCATTATATCCAAAAACAATTCATGATTTAGATATCATATATATCAAATATATCCAGTATATTCATGTATTTATAATATTATATAACATTTAGAGGTAAGAAATGAAATTCACCGTTCATGGAGACGGTAAGCCGTACGTACGCATGAATGCTACTTCCATTTCTATTTCATATTTAATGGAATTGAAAAATAATGATACATAATAGTATTTTAATTCCAGTATGGTATCTTATATAATATCATTAAACATATCCTTTATATGTACCACATATGGTATTAACGAATCAAATCACTTTGAGGGGGCGGTAGTCCGCACTTCCTAAAATGAAGATATCGCGTATACCCATAATGGAAGCCATAAAGGAATGACATAAATGAAAAATACAGAAGCTTAAGGAAAACATAAACATAATATATATCATATATAAATATAGTGACATCTTAATGGCCACCTTTGATGGTGTTAGAAGGATATTGAACAATCATCATTTCGTGAGGCAGAAATTCGCCATCCAGGGAAACAATATGTTCATTAACAATTAGTTGTAGGTGTGTGTAAGTTTAGCTCGAATCCTTATTATAAAAACATCCAAGTATATTGAAGACACTGGATGTTTTACAAAATAAATTAATAAAATGAGTTTAGGGGGTTGGAGATGCAAAATAAAACAAAATAACTCAAGTGAAGATGTTACCTTAAAATCGGGTAACTCCCTTTGTTTTGAGCTCAAAAACTTCCTTGGGAAAACTTCTTCCCAAAGTGAGGATTATAAAAGTTATATAGGGATGTGCAGAGACAAAATGGGTAGGGGTTGGCTGATCCAAAGGCTTTGGAAGTGTGGGTAAGGAGGTAGATGTGGGGGCCTTTTATAAGGGGAGGGGAGGTGCACTCTTGGAAAGTAAGGAAATGTTACTTCATTTTAGAATGATTTTCGAATTTTAATAGTCCAAAATTGATGTGTTTCGAGGATAAGGTAATAAGGGTTCGAAATACACCCATCCAATAGGTTTTGGACATGTGTAGGTCTTATATTTTACATTATCTTTCCATATTATTTAAATCGTTAAATAATGAGGTCATTGATGCATCATCATGATGTCATAAATAATTTCATTAATATAATGTCGAAAAATTATAAAAAAATACTATGATGTAGGAAATATTTTTATCTTTATAATGAATTTTTATAGTCAAAACTCTGACTTGTATAACCCCATGTAAAAATTGTTTTAGAAAAACATCTCATGTTTGTGTCATTTTTACTTTAACATTAAATAAAAAGTTATTTATGTCATTTCCCAACCAAATTGGCTTCATGGGGTCCCCAAGTTGACCCTTAGATTTTCATGTATGTCCATGATACATCCAATGAGGGTAGGACATGTTTCATGCTCATCTCATATTATGAAAACATTATTTTTACATAAAACGACACTAATTACCTCTAATCGCGATTAAAAACATAAAAGTAACTATTTACCAAAAAATTATTTTAAACCCATTGAACCACATTTTACTTCTTAATGGAAACCATTTATGTCAGATTTTTTAAATTCAAAACACAAAGGTGGAAGGATTTCATTTAAACGGAAAATCAGTTTTTATAAGTACCACTAAGTAGTTTCACTATTCATCAAAAATTGATGTTTTTCAGAAAATTACCAAAAATTCACCCTAAGCTATATTGGATATTATAAATTAAAAAATGATGTCTATTTTAAAAAATTAAAAACATATAAGTTTCATTAATTAATTTAATAATTAATTCCCGCTGTCAATACAAATACCGTGTTTTTATGAAACAGAATGTATCAAAAGATTGACACTAGTTTAAGTCCGATTTCAAAGTGAAATTAATTCCAACGATCACTATTGTATTAAATGGTAAAAATATATTATAATTTCACTTTAAAAGCAATTCAAAAGATAATCTAATCATATAAATAAATTATATTAAAAAGTGGTTTTGAATTAAAATAAAACATTTTTAACTATTTATTAAAAAATGAACTTTATCGTAAAAATACCAAAAATTTACAAAAAGTAAATTTTTCTGTCCCTATTTTAAAGAATAATTTAATTTTGTCAAATATAACACATAAAATTGTCAAAAGTGGATTTAAAATAGGTTCTCCATCAAGAGGCAGCTAATCGACCCTTTAATGAATATTAGAATGTTTACGCTTAAAATTGGATTCATTTGCATTTTTAATCCTCTAAAATTTATTGTAAAGAGTAAAAATATTTGAAATCCATATATAATCATTTTCTAGTTAGTTCTGTTCATTCCCGCCATTACAACGGATAAGTGTTAACTACCATTTAATAAATATTATTTTATTGTTAGAGTGCAATGTAAGATTCCCAAGAAACTCGTTGTTGCGTGCTGGGTACGCCATCGAGCATAGAGTCCCATTTAAAGTAATATTAATATTTTATTTAAAAACATGGATAAATGTGAAAATTTTATATTCTTTATTTACCTGGGGTGTTAAATCCTTCCCCCCTTTTGGGAATTGCGTCCTCGCAATTTTGAAATTGGCCTTGGAATCTTCATTGAAAATCCCACATTGGAACAAGAGTCAGTAAAAAATCATTTCAAAATAAAGAAAGAGAATTACAGAGGTCACCTGAGTTAACAAATACTGTGATTACATGTAGGAATACATGGACATGGAGGAGAAAATATAGGGTCATGCTCTGATGGAGAGTGATAGAAAACATGTTTAGGAGAAAGTTAACCATAAGAAAATCACAAACTTGTGATGGGTTAGACGATATTCAATTCCCCAGAAGGAAAAGTTAATAAACAAAATTTTTGTTTTATGTTACTTTTTATTGAGGAATCTATTCATATGGAAACATAATTAATTATCATGTTGACTTTCAACATTTATTAGATTCCATAATCAAACTCATATTTTCTCCAAAAGACGAGTTTTTAGGAAGTCTTGTTCGCATTAAGAGTACTATAATCAACTTCTAGAGAATCACCTAATCCAAAAAAGAGAACTATATACTTCCCATGTTTTTAGACTCTATCAAAAACCAAAACCAAAAAGGTTTGTACAAGATCAGATAATACTGAAAAGTATAATCCTTTATAAAAACAAAATCTATTCTTAATCTCCAAAATTTTTCCAACAAAACCCAGAGTTCAACAAGAAACATTCGATAAACAATTTTTCTGTAAAATTATTCAATGTAAACAAAACTAATATTGAAACCCAAATATTTGAAGGATTTAGTCACATAGTCTTCCAAGTTAAATCCTAACATTTATCTCCAAACAATATCATTTTCTCTTAAAGTCTCATATTGAAAAGTAATTAACCTAATAACATATCCTCCATGATTGGTTAATATATTTCCATAGATAACCCAAAATCAACTTACTCTTAATTCATAAAATCATCTAACTAAAAAGAATCAGTTAAACTAACCAGGGACTTCACGTAGTCTAGTGGTAGGCAATAAATACCAGTTGCACTTTGGTTGTGGGTTCAATTCCTGCAGCATTGTCCGACACGACGGGTTGTCACAAGGTCTGTGTGTTCTCCTTTTTCCAAAACTATATAATTCTCAAATAATTCCCCAAAAAAGTTAAAATCATCAAAAATAACGATAACATAATTTAACCTCAATTTTATCTCATGCCTTTCACTTCCATCATAACATAGTGTAAGGATCACATAAACCCAAATGGTTCTTTATAACTATGTCCACAAAAGAATAGATAACTATTCCTTGAATTAAATTTTCATATATTAAACATCAGGGTTACACATACTATAAAAATTCTTCTAATGTAACCCCATCATCAAAAGTTACTTAATAATCTTATGAATTTCACCATAACTCTTGAAGCCCTCATATGTTGACTTCTTACTCATTCAACATTCTTCATGATCCATTAACTATTCCTTTCCAACGTATTCTGAAATACTTCTTTCCTACAAACAAAATCATGAATCGTATCCTAAGATTCCAAAATAGGAAAACAAAAGTTATGAAATAATCCATACCTTTGATTGGTCATTGTCAGTTTCTTCATCCTCAATCAGAATGGCATTAGGTATTGGTAAACGAGTATTTTGACGATCTTGGTGATCCCATTCACGAAACATCTTCATAGGAAATGTGTTTGCATAATGGCCATGCACACCACATTTAAAACATTAAATTGATCCCTTAGAAAGAACTTCTTTCCCTTTCCTCGATTCAACTGGATTCTTCCTTTTTCCATGGACGGTTCTTGCTTTATGACCTTCATTTCCAAATCTATAAAATATTTCTGTCCCTTTGAAACATTTCACTAGGTGTTTCTTTCCACATCTTTGACACATAGGTTTTTGAAGACACATACCTTTATGATAGTTACCTTTAGTTATGTATGGATTTGTTTCTCGCATATATGATGCCTTAGAGAAATCCCCAAGGTTTAGGTGGTCAATCATGACTCCAGATAGTTGGTTGAGGATAAGCACAAGAGTTCTCATTGCAGATCCCATATCATTCAGTTGCTTACTAAAAAAACTGTCACAATTTCCTTCACATCCACTATTACTTTGGTGCCGGCTAGATCCAGCCATTTACTAAAACCAAAAAGGTCAGTGTAAGTATATCAACAAAACCATCATGTACTAATGAGGAAGATAAACACGAAGATATACTTACTTATTCACTTTATCTAAAACTAGGACTCTTTCTGAAATCCTAACCAGTATGGTAATGTCACTTATGCTTAATGAATACCATAACCTCTAAATTTATTTATACCGACCACTGATACCAACTATGAGGCCCCAGCCTTAAACCTTACTTAATCTTGAGTTATTACAAGATTAAACATTGAGTATCTTTTCAGGTTTAGAGTTTTAGAGAATTAGATCAAAAAACATTCATTACATTCCACATTTAAACAAAGTGGTTACATAAAAGGCAGTATTCATTTTTCCCATCAACGGAAACATATTTAAAATAAAACATGGATTCATTCTTGACACTTACTTGACACTATCATCACATCACGTACCTTTCCCTTGACCTGTGAAAAACATTTCAAAAACTTTTGCTGAGCATAAAAAATTCGGTAAGGGTTATAAAAATATGGAAAGGAAACATGAGTTCATATATACATAAAAAAAAGCATAATTTACCCATAAAACATAGGAACTTTAACATACCATATAAAATCATGAATAGATCATATAAATCATAAGACATAAAAGGTAACTGGAGGCATTCATAACATTCTTACGTAGGGAGTAACCCTCTTGGTTACGTTTGGAATCCCCACCACAGTATATTCCTTAAATCTCTTCAGAAAAACCTTATCGTTTCACTCCTTCGCGTTACCCAATGCATTGGAGGGCTATATCGGGCTCACCCGCCCTTATTTTATCATGTAACCACCTGTCTTCATAACAATTCCCATGAACCATAACATAATCTTATCACATACAACATTCATAAAAGAAACATAATATTTTTACCTTTCAATAACAAGATATCAATAAAAAACATTATTATAGAAAAATTATGAAAACAATTTTCAATACCAAAATAAAAGAAAAGTAATACATGGTATTAATTTTTCTTTTAAAAAGAAGGTATGTCTTGTAGAGGAAGACGAAACTCAAATAATGGTCACGGCGGCAGAGAAGTCGTTATCGCCGCATACATATGACAAAAACATTCCCTTTTGTCATTTAGTAAACACTTCATAGAAAGAATATTCCTTTTGAATAAATGTAAATGTCAAAGGGGTTCATACACCGTATAAAATAAAGTTGTGTATAAAAAAAATATGCCTCAATGAAAGGAGATTGAGACGAAGTCCCATACAAAGACGGTATCCTTGGATTAAGGATAAATCAGTTACATAATTTATGTTTCACAAATGAATTCACGAAATATAAGTGGTTATTAAGTGTAGAAAAATCAGAGGACATTCAAACATAATCATATAATGACATATTCAAGGAGTACAAGTTTATCCCAAAGAATCAAAATTGGGTTAAGATGTTCCCTTGCAATAATTCGACATCCTAACGGCGTCACTTCAAAATTCCGAAAAGGAGTTGATGAGAGATTAAAAAGGTATCTTATCACTTGGTCATATTATTTACACCAATAAGGATATATAAGAACATATTCCAACATAATATTATTTGAATTAAAAGACATAACAAAATAAGTCTTTTAAAAAGAAGAGGGTGAATGGTTCCCTTACCAACATGGGTATCTTTCGAAACATACACCCCGTGAAAGAAGGACTATAAAATATTGATGTAAATACCCATAAATAAAATTATATTACACAATGAGTAAAATAATGGGCAGTACATACACCACTCAGAGGAAATTGTGGCAAATGTAGCATAAATCTCATGGAAATAAAAGTGAGATGAAAAATCCCTTACAAAAACTCGGCAGCCTAACGGCGCCACTTAAAACTTCCAAAAAAATGAATTTATGAGATCAAATAGGGTCTCTCATAATATTATCATAAAAATACAGTATTATGAATATAATATAACATCCCAAACATAATAAATACAAGCTTAAAAGAAATGACATAAAAGAGAGTACTTAAAAAGAAAGAGAGGCGTAGGATCCCTTACCTCGGGTCCGACATGACTCGATCATTCTTTAATATCCGGAATAATAAACATGAGTTAATTTCTACTTCCTTAAGAACCTTTTTAAAGTTAATTATTCGTTTTATATCACTTTTTACCATGTCATGAACACTATTTTATTATTTGAGTTAATAACGATCGTTTTAACGATCATTGGTACTTGTGTCAAAAATAAACTCTTTATAATTACAAGTTGTTCATGTGGTAAAATATCCATTATATCCAAAAACAATCATGATTTAGATATCATATATATCAAATATATCCATTATATTCATGTATTTATAATATTATATAACATTTAGAGGTAAGAAATGAAATACACCGTTCATGGAGACGGTATGCCGTACGTACGCATGAACGCTACTTCCATTTCTATTTCATATTTAATGGGATTGAAACACAATGATACATAATAGAATTTTAATTCCAGTATGGTATCTTATATAATATCATTAAATATATCCTTTATACGTACCACATATGGTATTAATGAATCATATCACTTTGAGGGGGCGGTAGTCCACACTTCCTAAAATGAAGATCTCGCGTATACCCATAATGGAAGCCCTAAAGGTATGACATAAATGAAAAATACAGAAGCTTAAAGAAAACATAATCATATTATATATCATATATAAATATATTGACATCTTAATAGCCACATTTTAAGGTGTTATAAGGATATTGAACAATCATCGTTTCGTGAGGCAGAAATTCACCATCCACGGAAACATTATGTTCATTAACCATTAGATGTAAGTGTGTGTATGTTTAGCTCTAATAATTCTTATAAAAACATAATAGTATATTGAATATACTATATTTGTTACAAAGTAAATGAATAAAAAGATTTTAGGGGGTTGGAGAAGCAAAATAAAACAAAAGGACTCAAGTGAAGACATTATCTTAAAATCGGGTAACTCTCATTGGTTTGAGCTCAAATACTTCCTTGGGAAGACTTCTTCCAAAAGTGAGGCTTCTAAGAGTTAGATAGGGATGTGGAGAGAAACTATGGGTAGGGGTTGGCCAATCCAATGGCTTTGGAAGTGTGGGTAAGGAGGTAGAGGTGGGGGCCTTTTATAAGAGGAGGGGAGGGGCACTCTTGGAATGCAAGGAAATGTTACTTTATTGTAGAATGAGTTTCGGATTTTAATGAACCCTCATTGATGTGTTTCAAGGATAAGGTGATAATAGTTAGAAATCCACCCATCCAATAGGTTTTGGACATTTTTAGGTCTTATATATTACATTATCTTTCCATTTTATTTAAATCGTTAAATAATGAGGTCATCGCTGCATCATCATTTTGTCATAAATAATTTAATTTATTTAATATATAAAAATTTTAAAAAAATAATATGATTTAGGAAATATTTTTAGCTTTCTAATGAATATTGGTAGTAAAAAATATGACTTTTATAACCCCATGTAATAATTGTTTTAGTAAAACATCTAATGTTTGTGTCATTTTTACTTTACCATTAAATAAAGAGTTATTTATGTCATTTTCCATCCAAAGTTTCTCTATTGGGTCCCCAAGTTGACCCATGGATTTCCTTGGTCTGAAATGACACATCCAATGAGGGTAGGACATGTGTCAAGCTCATCTCATATTATTAAAACATTATTTATACATAAAACTACACTAATTACCTATAATCGCGATTAAAAACATAAAATTTCCTATTCACCGAAAAATTATTTTAAACCCATTGAACCAAATTTTACTTCTTAATATCATCCATGTATGTTGGATTTTTGAAATTCAAAACCCAAATGTGAAAAAATTTCATTTAAACAGAAAATCAGTTTTTATAAGTACCACTTAGTGGTTTCACTATTCATCAAAAATTGAAGTTTTTCAGAAAATTACCAAAAATTGACCCGAAGCTATATTTGATATTCCAATTTCAAAAATGATGTCTATTTTACAAAATTAAAAACATATACGTTTCATTAATTAATTTAATAATTATTTCCCATTGTCAAAACAAATATCGTGTTTTTATGAAACAAAATGCATCAAAAGATTGACACTAGTTTAAGTCAGATTTCAATGTGAAATTAATTCCAAAGACCACTATTATATTAAAATGTAAAAATATATTCTAATTTTACTTTAAAACCAATTCAAAATATAATATAATCATATAAATAAATTATATTAAGAAGTGGATTTGAATTAAAGTACAACAATTTTCACTATTCATTAAAAAATGAACTTTATCATAAAAATACCAAAAATTTACACAAAGTAAATTATCATGTCCTGACTCTAAAGAAGAATTTAATTTTTTCAAATATAACACATAAAATTTTCAAAAAGTGGATTTAAAAGAGGTTCTCCATCAAAAGATGGTTAATCATCCATTTAAAGAATATTAGAATGTTTACGCTTAAAATTGGATTCATTCGCATTTTTAATCCTCTAAAATTTATTGAAAAGAGTAAAAATATTTGAGAAACATATATAATCATTTTGTAGTTAGTTCTATTCATTCCCGCCATTACAATGGCTAGGCATTAACTACCATTTAAAATAATATTATTTTATTATTAGAGTGCAATGTAAGATTCCCAAGAAACTCGTTTTTGCGTGTTGGGTATGCCATCAATCATAGCATCCCATTTAAAGTAATATTAATATTTTATTCAAAAATATGGATAAATGTGAAAATTTCATATTCTTTATTTACCTGGGGTGTTACAAAAAGATTTCTGAATCTGTTAAAACTTAATCATGTTTTCTTTCTTAAGAAGTCATTACATGGGCTTAAATAGAATTCGATATTGAAAATTGTTCATTTAAGAAGTGAATCATATTAGGATTGACAAATGTTAGAAATGAAACCCATAATAATCTTGAGGAAAATATTCTTGTGGGATAAGACATCTTAGAAAAATTTCTTTCTAAACCACCATTCCACAAAGAATTCTACTATTTTATGAATTGTCTAAGAATGAAATGGTTCACAAAAGGAGGCGGTACTGCTAGTGACTGGAATCGAATCCAATTTCATTTACAGGACTGAGGAGGTGATTTATGCCATCATGAATGACCATCCACCTCAAAATAAATTGTTTTTGTGATGAAGCGAAACCAACAGCTCCATTAAATTACTAAAAAGTCATTTTTGGGTTTGAGGTAGAGACTTCCACCCTCAAAAATTATAGCTACCATCCGCTAATGAATATTCCCCATTGAAATAGTTATTCATGGGACATGGAATCATTCTAGACTCTCAAAAAAGAAGTCACATCACCCACTACAAAAGACAATCCATAAAGGAGCGATGAAGGAAAAAGAGAGAGTAAAATAATGGATGCACCAAGGACACTGAATCAAAGAATGTGTGATTAAATGAGCGATGATGCATGATGAAACTCAAATCCCTTAAATGATTCTCACCGGGAAAAGTTCCCATACATAGTAGTTATGAGGAAATAAACAATAATCCACAGTATGTGAACTCAAAATCCCATGGAAATCACTATTTTGTGTGGAATAACGGATATCCCCTTCACAAATAATCACCCCGCATAGAAAAACTCTATGTAGTCATAACCTCTCCCCATGTAGAAAAATGATACATGGGTGGACCTAGCCACATGAAGACGAACACTATAGAGAGAGAACTCAGGTCCACATATCTCAGTGCTATGCAGATGATACCCTCATCTTCATAGAAATATTCTACTCATAAGGAACCCCATCCCTCTTAAGAACCTATAACATGGAATGGGACATCTTAGGACATTCCAATCTCCATATATCGACACTACTTTCCATCATGTCATTGTCCCCCATTTTAGCCCTTCTTAGATCCATTATAACGACATCAGGACAAGGCCTCCTCCAAGGCCACAGGACATGTATGGTAAAATCAAACAGCACATCAACATGCCCTCTTCAGTTTACATACCCATGGAAAGAGGAGACATATTGGAAAACTCAACAATAATTCAAACCTCCAAATATCCCCATGTTTACATTACCATGTTAATTTGGGTTCCAACCATGAGGTTCTCACATGAACCTCCCCATTCTGGGAAGGATGGGTAAGGATCATTCATTCCATTCCCATAGACAGGGAATGTGATACTCCCCACATAACCAATTTTTGGGAAATAATCTTGAGGTAAGACACTAGTATTTTTTATGGGAGGTAGTAATTTTGATTCTCTTCACCTCTTCCCAATGCATTTCTTGATTGATCAGAAAATGTGACTATCATAGATATATAAATATAGGAGGATATTGGAACTCTCAAATCCCTCTCCCCCTCCCTTGGGGTTTTAACATCTTTTCCACTAGTGGATGAAGTAGATTTTGTGATCTTTAGATCCACTACTCCATCTTGTTTTACAATCCAAACATGACTCATGTGGGATTAAAGTTTAGTGGTGATCATGACATCCACATGATCAAAAATCTCAAAGGGGCCTCTTATATGGTATAAGCCCCAACCATATCTACCAGAATGAGCCTTCTCTATTGATTTAAGCCCCAACATCAAACCTTGAATGGTAATCCTTTATGGTGTAATCTTCAAAACAATGATTTAACCTTGAAAGGGCTATATTACCAATAGAGTAGCACAATATGAAAAACATACATTCATAATCCCCAACATATTGAACTATGTAGGATTTGATTCCCAACTAACTAGGATATATAGGAAGCCTCCATGAGGTCCAAACCCTACACCCAAATCCACCTTAATGTTTTCTAGGCCACATCCTTGGTAAGGTCATACCCACTGAGGATACCATATCTCTTTCGGGTCCATAGTCCCACCATGACATAAGCCCCAATCAAACCTTGACCAGGAACCTTTACCTATCCATCCTTACCACATGATGGTAACTAAATGGATAGGTCCTTGTCACATGACCTTAAGAGGTGATTTTCCCTGTTAAGTGGCACCAAACTACTTGGGTTATGATTCCTCTCAAGAGACTATATAGGAATCCCATCTTATGGGTTCAATCCTAACATAAAAATGTATTCTATCACCCTAGAAAATAGAAAAATACTGATCACCACACCAAATGGATTAAAACAATCATCATCCAAATGAATTCACAAAGAACCTATAATCCATTCATAAAGGGGTTCCAATGATAGAAAACCTCAGATACATACATATGATTCTAAACCCATGAATACTTATGATCAATCCTTACGTTGGGGTAATCCATACCTGAATATCTATGAAGGAACTAAGGATTCATGAAAATATCATAAATATATAAAATATTACATGAATAGGAAATAGTTCCCCCAAAATTGTGTGATGATCCTGACATCCTATCCTCTCGAACAATGTTAGTTGTTATGTGTCATTGTCCATATTACACAATAAACACATGCCTTGGAAAGTAGGCCGATGAATCACAGATTTGAGAGCCACTGGACGTTTCTGGATCCATGAACAGACCCGTTTGAGACTATTCGAAGATGTTGTATCCAACATTTGGGATTTCACACAATTCAACCCCCTTTAATCAACATCCCAAGAATAAATGATTTCCTTCTAAAACCAAGATAACCTAATTTGAATAACTTAACTATGACACCTCCTTAAAATGATAAAAAGTACATACTAGATACTCCCTTCCAGACTATTTAATTCATGACCAAAAAACATTTTCGAGGGAAATAAAATGGTTAACCTTACATGAATCCCTAACCAAGGTGTATGTGTTAACCTACGTTATGCCCCTTTTTCATCCAAAATGGTAGAGTTCCAAAATAGACAAGAAATTATTATTGTGGTCTAGAGATTGTAATTCGAAAAGGTTTTGCGGTTTATACTGGAAACATATATTGCAGGAACTCTTCACCAGAACTCTCTTCAATCCAATGGCCTCCCACCAGATCTCTGCTGCTGCATAGGATTGTTCCTCAACCAAACTGAGGATTAAATTATCCGCCCATTATCTTGAATACATGGTTTTGAATGCAATGGTAAGGGAGTAACACTAGAAGGGTAGTCTCCCCACCTTATAGGCCACTACATAGGCTCTCTGGTCTACAAATCTCTACTAGTAGTCCACCTAGTTGTGGTATGTGGTCTAAAATTAGATGACTCCACTATCCATCTCCAATGTTTTTGGGAGCCTATCCCTAGGATGTGACAATGAATTCCTTCCTTACCTTATAATTGATGATGAATTTTTCACCAAGGAATTCATCTTAGAAACACAATGATCCTTCCCAAGGGACACTACCTGAAATCATTGCCAGCAAAACTATGTTTCCCCACATCTTCATAATGAATAGGATATTTCCCCATGGGTTCTAGATGATGTCAAGAAGACCCAAACCACTTGGGAAACCCACAAAGGGTGATGATCATAAAATCAAAAAAATGAACATCATCACATTTCTTACAAAATAATCCCACCATGTAAATATGGTGGAAATCTAAGTGAAAATATATATTCTTCTCACCCTTTTTAATCCAGATAGTGAAATATAAAAACAAATTATGAGCATTCACAAATTCCTACTACTAATCTCCAAGCCCTCCATTCCAATAGGGTAAAATATTATTGGCAGACGCATGTCCCTACTAACTCATATGAATCCCATTATTCAAATTGGGTGACAACCAACTAGGATCATGTTAAAATTCCTACTAATACACACCAAGTCTTTTAGCCAAACATGGTGTATAATAATAGGAATATGCATATATCATCAAATAAAAATTAATCCAATAAGCCAAATATAACAACAATCAACGAGAATACATATATTCCCACTGAAGAATATCAATACCATTAGAAAAATTTTGTGATAATGAATTACAATAAGATATAAATTCCTATGGATGCACATCAAACCCATCAGTCAATTAAAATCGTAACCAACAAGTAGAAGAAACATTCTTGTGCTAGAAAAATAATATAGGAATAAGGGAAAGAAACTGGAATATCCTATTTTTAAATCAAGGAAAGATTCATATCTCTTCCACTTCACAATAGAACAACCATTACTCACTGGAAGGAACTGGATCTCAAGAGTAGGATCATATTTGTACTCCAAAATCAAAATGGGTATATATTTCCCTTCCCACAAAGGATGTATCTCAGAAAATATTATCAATGATGGATGACTAGACATCAATACATGATTATATCCTACATACATGTTTGGATGTAATCACATCCACAACAATAGCAAGTAGTCAGGTTCAGAACCTCACCTCCCTGAGAGGTGAGACTAATCAACACAATGGGGTTGGCCCTCGAATTGGACGTGAATAACTACTCTAGTCTAGGAGTGTTGTTGAAAATATTTCATGATAATATGAAAACATGATATGGAACAAATACCCATTCCATCTAGGTGTCATTGGCCCAACTCGGTGGTCTCTCTAGGGTAAGAAAATATCTCTGCCAAAACTCAAGAATCTCATCGGGGTATCTCAAAACCACCCAAAGAGCCAATAGAATAGGCACCCATACATGAAATCCACCCCCATATAAAGTGGTCCTGGTCACCCACAAACGTGATCCCAAATATTTTTTAGGAAAAAGGAATCCAGAAAATGAAGGGAAAACTCATGACTTTTCTCTTCTGGAAGTTGGAATTCAAGAGGTCATTATGCAACTATTTCTAGTGGCCAATGATCATGTTGATCTGTTACCACATTATAGCTGTGGTAGTAGTAGTTGTAATGGTTCTCCATGAAACATTATTACTAGTAGATATGAAGGTCCTCCCCATAGCATTAACTCAGAAGGTTCCCTTGGTGGAAAATATCTGATCAATCAAAAGATCCAAGATCATGATGTGTGTTACGGTAGCCCTACCCATGGAAATAATATTGAATAGTAAAAAGGTCATGCCCTTACGGGTATATGTCATTCACGTCTTCCCATGGGTATAAATTATAGAAATTCACCCTATTGTCAGACATGAATATATGATTTTATTCCTCACCCTGGTAGAATATATTGATAAGGTCATCCCTTTAGTGACATGAAATTATAAGAGGGTCATCCACTTGATGGTGTCTTCTCAGAATGTCCTCCCAAGTATATATGATGTAGAAATTCTTGATTCATTCACATATCAAGATATGATAATAGTAATTAACATTATGGAATGTGTTGTGAAGGTCCTCCCCAATGAGGCATTAAATATAAATAAGGTCCCCCCATTGTGGAATCCAACATAAAAGTCCTCCACCCTATATACACTGCAATAATTATCCATGCAGTTAGAAATAATTCTATGACGGTAGTCCTGTCCATTGCATCATACATTGTGATGTCCTACCCCATTGTGATACCAAACAATAAGAAGTTCCTCCCATTACTATGGTTTTCCCTGATGGTCATCCTAAGAGTATACATAGCAGAAATTATCCCTATAGTTAGACATAAATCTTTGATTGAATACCTCACTATTACGGAATGTGCTTTGAAGTTCCTCCCCAGACTGATATTGAACAAAAAGAATATCATCCCTTTTCGGTCCTCCTATATAGTGTATACACTATAGAAATTCTCCCTATAGTCAGACATGAATCTATGATTGTAATTATAACCAGGATATCACCTTTTGCAAAGGTCGTCCCTACAGTCACCTCTCATGTTGATAAGAAGGACCTCCCCTTTCTTAGTCAACTGTTAGAAATCTCTCATATGTTGAGGTTCTTGGAAAAAAAGGGTAAATAATGTTAGATACCGAATTAGTAAAAAGAGACATTCTTTCTCAACCAGGAGATGTCCTATAGAAATGATCATCCACTGAGCCACCCCCAAAACATTCCCATACGAACAAGACCTCCATAATCCCCACTAATAGTGATAAAAATAACATGAGCCATCCATGTTGGGATGATCAAGTTGTTGAATTTCTCATATAAGAATAAAAGGTTATGTGGATTGCGAGATGAAATTTTTTAGGGGTGATATACCCCTTATGTTTTTCCCTTATTCACTTTTCAGTTCAAAATACTAGGCGAGTTATCAGAATAATGTATACATAACATTCAACCAAACCTCTAGAAAACTCCCTGCCACCTAAGATAAAAATTCATAATTTATGATGTGTTTTCATACCATGTCAATATATTGGGAGAACATTACCATCAAATTGACTTGAAATACCTTCCATCTGTAGGGTTTCTATAATCTGATCGGCAATATAAATATCACCAACTGACCTACCAAATTGTTCTCTATATAAGTTGCATCATCTAATTGTCGACGCCCTGCTTGGGGTTCATATTCAGGGATGGGTTGATCATGATGTTTTTAATTTCACCCCATTCCCCATAAAGAATGACCTTTTTTAAATGGAATCCTATTATGTCATTATCCCAAGACAACAATTAAATACAACCCCTTTCTTTGGAAAGGCAACACACTCATTTAGAATTGGCTTTGGATAAGTCTCAAAATCATTAGGCGTGGTAGGAGAAACTCATTGAAAAAAATCCTAAACCAGGAAACGTAAAATATTCCCTAGGCTTCCCACCTAAGGGAATACAATCATCAAGGACTACTAATGTCCTCATAAGCGAACAGTTCACATGTAAACCTTTCTTAATATCTAAATCACACTCAAAAAAGTATGTGTGAGATCAAGAGAGTGATGACCATGGTAATAGTTTCCACTATACGAGATCATCCCTATCCCATAGAACTAGAGAATCTTTAACTCAAAATTCCCTCCATAAGACTGAAAACATTTTTCCAAATCAAGAAAATAATAGAATGGGAGAAACCCCATCCTATAGGTATTGGTAATTTTAACTTTAATCATCCCTTCAATGGAAATTAGACTTTTCCCATTTGGGGAGGACTACAAGTAAAGAGGTTTCCTGTTCCATCCTATCTCATGTTTTATTTCCCCTAGATGTTAGGAATATAACAAGGATTAATATAGGATCCCTCCAATTCACGCTTCTCTAAAATTCCTAAAAAGGATCCTAGAAAGTAAGGGAGAGTTATCGTAATGTATTAAAACAACACTCATACCATTCTATATATAATATGAGACCAATAATGTGTTATGAATTGGTTATTTTCATTGATGTTAATCCTACTGATGACACACAAATGATTAAAATGAAAAAGATAAAGGAAAGGATGGTTCCACCCAGAATCCATTTCAAACTAATAAGGAAGTTGTGACTACTCAAAACTAGAGAATCTCTATAAATCTAGGTTTTCTTTCGATCAACCCTACTCCACCTCCTCCAAAAATATCAACTAGAGAGAATACTAAAAGTAATATCACATATGACCCATCACCACCTATTGATAAAAGAAATCCCCCGCACTTAATGAAATATTCTCTTGTAAGAAGAAGAAATTAAATAGAAAAGGTGAATCAATGTGAAGCTTCTCTGAGGTAGTTTTACTACAGAATATGATCCCTGGTAAGAAAATCAATGTGCACTTCAAGAAGGTGTACCTAAGCCACAATGATTAATCCTCACAATTAATGAATATTTGGGAAATACGACCAATGCAATATCAAGACCATCATATCACATGGACCCAACCGTGGATGGATATCATGATTTCCCTCAATTAAGGAGACAACCCGAGTGGGTTCAGGAAAATAATAAAATGATGTCCCCATCTAGATATCATATTAATATAATTGTAGAATTGATACATTAGATCCTACCCATAACGACACCCATCCATGGTAAATTAAAAAAAACAATCATCAAGGGATTATCGACACCGTTGAGACATTGAAAACCTAATTAGAATCCATGGAGGAGTGGCATTCACCAGTACAACCAGAATGGAAGCCATAACCTAATTGGTTTAGTGACTCCCCATTGCTACGAAACAGTTGGAGTGAAATGATTTCAATATTCAATGGCTCTAGTGATCCAGAATAGCATATGACCCACTATTCATCCCATTGTGATCCCATGATGGGAACTCTAGAGGAACAAGAAGTAGTGAAGCATAGATTCTTCGTGTGAACCCAATATGGACCAATATTCATATAGCACACTTACTAAATAGCCTGAAGGTTTTCATTTTTTATTAATTTTTGATGATACCGCTTTAATTTGTTGAAGTGGAACCCATACATGGCCCGTAGGATTCGTGACATTACAGGACCTGATTTTCTTTAAGGAATTTATCCCAGACTATGAGTACTTGAAATTTCCCCTCCCATCATCTGCATCATGATACGCATTCCACCTCTCCATGGATGGTAATCTAGCTATCCTGTACAAGGTTGCACATGCTCAGTATTGATGGTAAATCCATACCCTCTCATTCTTCCAAGTTTAAATAGCTCTACTATGGTTAATGCACCTGCTATGAATCTTAATCTAGAACATTGTTCCTTGTTTGTTAGTCTGTTACATATGAAATTCATGTTCCATGAAGGCCTTGAGGTATCCTGAAGGGCTTTCAGTGGCCCAAAATCATTACTAACTCGATGGCCTTAGGTTACCAGAAGGCCTTGGAGGACCTAAGGACCAAACATGTGGCCCAAAGGCCCAAACATGTGAATTGTTCCCACTAAAAGAGTTCCAAAAAAATACCTACGAATGTACTTTATACAGTACTTATACAGTAACCCAAAAAAATTCTTCTACGTGGATTTAATATTGAGTCTCCTAGATGCAATTTATAATTCCTCAACAATTGGGATTAGGCTCTTGCTCAATCTTGTGGTACAACAGTTTTCTAGTTCTGTCTATCACACGATGAGGAGACCTCCACGGATAGTTCCCCTTCCAGTTCACATCAAGGCTATAAAATTCAACACTCACTAACCTCTCGAACTAGAAATATTAAGAGTAGGAGATACTCCCATACATCATTTCTTAATGGAATGGGTTGACCTATTTCCAGAACCATCCGCTCCCCTAGGAGGATATGCATCCTCTATGCAATAATAACAAGCATGATGAGCTGAAAACCTTGATTATCCCAAAGAAATATGTATGCAAGTTCTATAATTTCTCACCCAAAACCTATATAATAGAATACATCAGATGAAATACAAGGTCCAAATCATTGACAACCCCTCCGGTCCTAGGGAATAGGGTGGGAAAGGTGGAGGTGGAATCCGTCACAAGTAAGCCAGCCTCATGCCGACTCCAGATCCTAAGCCTACACCATATTTTTCTGGGTTTCAATAGATACCCCATCCTAGAAAGGATGAGTGGAGGGGACCCAGAAAAAATAAATTCAAGTAATAAAGAACAAAATTTACTCATTTTGAGATGACCAAGTCTGTGGCTATTTGATAGCCGTTGTGGACTATGATTTACTACATATACTAGATCCAAAAGGTATTACAAGGTAGGTCTCGATGATCAGCCATATTATTTCCCCTGTCACTAGATACTGGGATACACCATTCATGAGTTTTTATTTTTGAAATACGTATTTCAAAAAATGATTGATTATGAGAATGTAAAACTAGGTACACCGCTTGTGCAAGTGGGGTGTGTTTCCAATATTTCCACTTGGGAAGGAGGCGAGTGGTGATAAGATGTTAGTAGAAGGATTTATAAGTTTAATAGTTGGATGAATCAGAAGATAATAAACCGATCTTGTGAAATAATCCAAACATAGTTGAAACAACACATTGTTCCCACAACTGCTTCCACTACAACAGAACTGATACCATCAGAGCCATAAACCTCCAATGACCATTTATTGAAAAAGTAGATTGGAATGAAAGATAGAGAGAAGGAACAAGAGGATAATTCTATACCAAGACCAACATTGTATTTGACACACTTAGTTTTAATGGCCTTAGATATGAATCAATAAGAACTAATCGACCAAAAGGAACCACCAAAATCATTCAGCCAGACAAAAGACTCATTAAATGAGGAGTTGATCCTTAGTTCCATTATCATCATTCATTTAATGCATCCTTTACCTGAGGAGGATTATAGATATGAGACCATGTTCCCCACACTTGATCATGGAACAAGAGTAAGAGACAATGAGATCCAAGGATACTAGGGAAGACACATCCATGTTAGAAACAGAACACTAGTCGTACCCCTGCTCAGACTATCACTGCAGTAGAAATTCATAGAAGAGTCCTTTAACGGGTCCAACAGGAATAGGAAAACACCCTTCACATTACAGAATCTACTCATACTGGATCAATCTAGAATATATATCATGAGGAGAACATGTATCAGATTTACCTTGTCGGGCAAGAAGACCAACTCGACCGAACCAACAAAATACATGAATGCCTTCAGCTCCTATCATATGGGATGACCTATCTAAATCAAATGATAAAGGCCCTAAATAATATCCAAAATAGATTCCCCTCATTAGGAATAATATGCCTTTAGACCAAATTTATTACATCCTAAAAACAGTTATTCATGGTAGCATCCAAACTAGGGATCCTAGATGACAAAATATTGTCAAAATACCTTAGATATGAACTAATAGAATCTTTAATAAGACCCTAGGAATACAATGATATTGTGGATTTTTTCAAGGTATTTTATACAGAGACTGATTCTGTGAAATAATATGTGATTATATCATTCAAAACAAATGTTCAATATGTCATTATGTTGGGTCAAATCAGACCCATAAATGTGTTTGACAAGATAAATGATGTCAATGTCTGAAAATTTTTCATTGACAATGTCTCTAGAGTCAATCTCATTCAACTACAAACACATCACCAACTAGGCTATGATGTAAATATCATAGTGACTTCCTACACATGATTGTATGTCTATGAAAAAAATAATAAGAATTTGTTGGGCCAAATAAAGCATATGTTTTAGTTTTGAGACCTTGTTTCCAACTTAGAATTCCTAGGGGTTGGGTAGAACATGAAATTCAATATCATTCTAGTAAGTCCATGGTTTCACCAACACATGAAATATCCTACTCAGACAATAAATGCATCAAATACTAACTCAATTGATATGTTATGACTTTTATGCCGTTAAGGCCCCTTTTGAATCCTATGAGTCATATTATATTGATTCAATATTCTTTAAGGAGAATGGAAAATAATCCCCGGTTGGGGTGTTGAATGGTTCACTACCCTAAACAGTCATGCATGTATCCTAGATGACCCATTAATGAAAATAAATGATTATTATATTATACCTATCATCTACATCGAGTAGTTAAGCCCAAAATCAGGAATATATTCAGAAATATTCAATATTTTAGTAATGGACACTATTTCCAGTAGTGTTAAAAGGTTTGTTGCCTCCTCAAATAGAGGTGAATGCTTGGATAAAAGTACATTAGGTTTTTCTAAAGATATATATGTAATCAATTCCACACTAACCGAGGTATAAGAAAATTCCACTTTAATAAAATTTGATGATGAAACTCCCTCATCCCTCACACTATTCTCTCTAGAGTTTGAAGTAAATTTTTTTCTTGCAGCTGTATAAGAGGAAGTCACTCCATCTATCAAAAACCAATATATAAAATCCACTCTAAACATGGAATAACTCATCTCAAGACTTGTTTTAGAATAAAAACTCTAATAATAAGATATATAGGAGGAAAATGAAGATAAGGAGAACGTAAGGGATGCTCCTAAAACATTTGAGGAGGGCATATCTACCAGCATTGATGAACTCAAAGAAATAAATCTGGGTATAGAGAATGATCCATGACCCAACATGATTAGTACATCCATGTATACAAAGGGGAATGTGGTATATAGCTCATTCATAAGAAAATATGATGATTTTATCAACTAGAACTACCAAAAAAATTCAATTTTTTGACCTCTAGGTGTCCACTCACCACCTAGGCCTACCAGAGGACTACTAGAGCTATAAACAAGCAGCAAGTAGGATGCATCTGACCCATGATGCCAAAATATAGGATGAATTTGAAATGATTATCATATAATACATCATTTTGGATGTCCAATATCTTATGTGGATGGAAAAAATATTCCCCTTTAATAAGAAAAAATGATAAAATTAGATTCTACATCGATTTGAGAGAACATAACCCGCACAACTCAGAAGATGATTTCCTAGTCCAAATAACAGAGTACCTGATCGATGATACAACTAGATACCATGATCTCTATTTCGTGGATGGATATTCAAGATACAATGAAATTTTTGTGGCCCAAGAGGATTAATAAACCACAGTTTTAATCCCCAGGGGAGTATTTTATTATCGGGTAATTCTATCTAGTTTGAAAATTGCCGGCACTACATACCAATGGGCCATGAATCACATATTCAAACACTTACTAGGAAATTTTTTTGAATGATATATTGATTATATGGTGTTTAAATACTAGAAATGCTCAAACCCCATGGAAAAGTATGAAACCATATTCAACAAATTGGGACAACAGAGTCTTAAAAAGAACCCCTTGAAATATGCTTTTAGAAACACCTTAAGGAACATTATCAACATCATATTATGAAATCATGGAATCAAAGTTGACCCTAAGAAGATGAAGGATATCCATGGAATGTCACCTCATCACAACCTCATAGAGTAGAGTGGTATTCATGGAAACATAGCCTATATCTGGAACTTCATAACTAACCTTGCTAAAAAAATGTTTTCCCTTCACTGGGTTGATGAAAAAGGGGTTAAAATTTAATGGAATGAGGATTTTGAGGAAGAATAAGATTGTCTCATGAAGTATCTATTAATCCCACCAATGCTAATGCCACCTATCAAAGGAAGTCCACTTATTTTTAATGAGACAACCATGGTGAAACTATTTCGTGCCTTCCTCATGCCAAAGAACAACACTAACCACCAAAAAAGAATTTATTATGTCATCCGAACAAGGATTGATTCCAAGACTCATTATTTAGATATAGTGAAGATCTATTAGGTTCTAGACGTGGAAGTCTAGAAAATGATTCATTTCCTACATCATCACGAGGTCCAATTGGTTTGTTATACACGACAAGAAATTTAATTAATAGCCATATTTATATAGCTACAGTTTATAAAAACTATGGATATATCCTAACATACAACCACATGTCATAAATTATCAATGGAACTACATCTCCAACCCACCCTTATCTCAATTACACCACCACCTTTTCCCTAGTTTCCATCTCTCCTCCAAGCGAGTCTACGTCCCTCCTTGCCTGATGTTTCGACCCTACCTCCCACTATCCTCTAAAGACAATATGACCACCCAACCATGAGGTGATCCTCCTACACCAACGCGATCCTCTTCTTTCGACGTGGCACCAACATAGCCTCGATACACCTCCACCTCTACATCCACCTTTGGGATACCCTCCTCCTCTACTCACCACTATAAAATGTTTTTCCCAACATTACACATTCCATGCACCCATACACATCTTACCGGTGGGTGGTCCATCACTCACTACTTATGCCTAGCCTATGGTAGGGTGTAGTAGGGTTTTTATTTAAATTTACTCAAATATATATTTGATTTATTATATTAGTATTTTTACTAACTTGGATTTTTTCCAAAACATATCTCCATAATCATGTTGAATCCAACAACATATGAACCAGGACATTTTAAATTACTCACAGGCCACCTAATTTCTACCATAGAGAAAGGTTTCTTGGATTTCATATTCATATCCACTTCAATTTTAATTTTCTAAGATTTTATTTATTATGATTTATTATCTTTTTAATTGTCATATTTTCTATAGATAGGGTTTATTTGTTTTTACTTATTGAATCTGGTATGATTTCACTGATCTTTTGTATAATTTTCGTTAGGTTTGATAGTCTTATCTGAGTCTAGGATTTCAGATGATAGGAATAGTTGGTTCACTAAATAAAATTTCCCTATGTACAGGTTGACTGAATGTTGTTACAGTATTGACTCCATAAATTGTACACTATATATTTTTTATTTAAAAATTTAATCTTTATTTTTTACAATATGAATTATCAATATGTATATTTTCAATATCACAGGAATTAACTGTTCCTCTTTTTAATTTTATAAACCATCTTTTACAAATATTAACTTAATCTTTTGTTCTGCATTTTTAAACTCTATATGTTCTTGTTTTTTATGCCAATTCAAATGTCACCCAAATAACATGTGAAATATATATTCTATAGTAGTAAGACATATGCTATTTTCTCTAATACCTTATTTAAATTTATGAAACTAATTAAATTATTCAATATATGTGTTATTTCAAGTGTTTTTATCAAAACATGGAATCCAAATTCAAATTCAATGAGTCAATTTCCAATATTTCAACCATTTATTCCTTAAAAAAATTTCATTGAGAATTCCTTTTGAATTTTTATGGTATGTTATTTTTAAACCATTAAACCAATGATTCTTCATTAAATCATGGATATAAAAAGTTTTATAGGTTTTTAACTATGTGTTTATAAACTATCCTTCAAGTATTAATGTAAATAGAATATTAGACATCCTAGAAATCTACTCATGGATCGTTTTTAATCCACAAACATTTTTATGATGTTGATTTATATCAATTAATTTGGAATGAAAATGTTATTATGTTTCATATCAAATACTATAAATGCTTAACATTGAATATTTTTATGTATAATATTAAATATATTAATTTCTAATATTAAATAATTTTTTTACTAATGTTATGTTTAACCCAGTCATGTTTAATATAGTTTTTTTGGTATCTCTAATAGTTGGTCCCTTTTCCTAATATTTTTTTTAAATATTTTTTTAATTAATGAAATATATGTTTTTATGTTTGGATTAACCTATACATTTTTCATATACCTTAAAATTAAATATTTTTATGGGATAACATACAAATATAGATGATACTAACATAGGGTTAAGAAATTGGAGAAATGTGAAATGAAATTCAATCCTGAGATATATGATAAAAATAATTCCACACTAACGATTAGATTCTTCCATTATGGTGGAAAAAGAAACAATATAGACCATTGTAAGGATACCATGAATATTAAGGTGAATAAAGTGTGATAAAATCCATGTAATATTCAATGTATGAAAAAAAAGAAATTTTTATTTAGGTGGGAAACATATTCGATGAATAGATAGATATTTTAACAATGAATGGAAAATACAGAGAAGCATTATGAATGAAGAAAATAGGATAGATTTATTCCTTTAAAATACATTAAATGGATTGTTTTATAATAGAATTTAATTATAAATATTTATGAAAAACACTAAACATAATGTTCTTAAAATGTTTTTATGAAAATAGAATCCATACAAAGGAATCAAATAAAGAATGTTTTAAAATGTTAAAAAAATAGAGTTAGTAAGAAAAAGTGATTTTATATTTAACAATGATTTAAAAAACCCTATTTTAATTATTAATATGATTGTTAATATGAAGTATACCACACTTACACAAGAGATTAGTGATATAAATATCATTGGTGAAAACATGAAGAACACTAGATATGCGATTAAAAGTGTTTATGTGTAAAGAAGAAACTCTCATCTATATTTTTTCAATAAGAAGAATATATGTATCCTCCTTGTTCAGATATCTATAGTCACAATTATTATATGGATGGAATTGATGGTTATTTATATTTATAGAAAAATATGTAAGATAATGATTGTTTTGATAATCATATAAAATAAATAGATATCCATTATCAAATTCAATAAACATAAACATGAGCCTCAACACAGCAAGTCCTGTTAAATTAGAATGATACAATTAGAGATTATTTCAATTTTAATATACATAAATGAAGAATATAAATGGATATTTCCCATTATATGATAGTTCAGTTAAAAATTTCTATACATCTATATATCATAAAATATATAACTTTAGTAATTGATAAATATTGTGATTTTCATCAATGATATATGTTGATTATATTCCCATATCAATATATGAAAAATAATCTCTAATATTCATAGTGAGATATTGAGTATTTGGAGAGAGGATGATTGTAACTTGAAAGGAAAAGAATGTTATTCTTTTTAAATATTATGTCTATTTTTTGCGATGCATGTGGTAGAATAGTTGGATACATATTATTTGAACAACCCCTGGATGATAATTTCCAATTGTTATAACATGATGTATTGTTTATTGAAAGATTTTTGTGGTGAATAACTAGTCCTTTTCTTTACACTATGATTTCTCATTTAGATTTAGAGTCAATTAGTTTTTTTCTAAATGATAGTAGAAAATTAAATAAACCAATTTATAAAATACATTAGATATTACTATTGTAGAGAAGATGTTATTTACATATTTTATCAGATGAGGGTAAATTTTAAATTCTTCTAATTTTATAAAAAATAGGTAAAATAATCATTGCATCATTGAGAAATATTGGGGAGATATAATTTGAATGTATTAATACATATTTATGTGATTTATAATAGTTTATTATTGGTTGTAGAAAAAAATGGAAGGATTGATAAATACAATGATTTTGATGACTATATTTGTTTCCAATAATTTTTTGGTCGACAGTTTGTCATTGGGTGTTGAAAGATAATCCCTATGCCTGAAGATGACGGGATACATGTTGTAGTTCCTATAGATCTTTTGTACTAATGTTTCCTTCTATTAGATTTGATGTTGAAGATAAATTACAATATTAATATGGGGATAATAATACTATTATCATTAATATGGTAATGAAATGATATATCTTGTTTGAAAAAATAATAATTATGGAATGAAATCCTAGTTGGAAGCATGGGATTTGGTCTGTAGGTTTTATTATGGAAACTCTACTATTTTAATAAATCTTTTAGTGCTTAATCCTTCATGTATATTGAAATATAACTCCAGCAAGTAAATGGATTCTAAATGGAGATATGGATCTAGGAGGAAACTTTTATGAGGGGGAAAAGACATGAAACATGGAAATGAAATGATAATACGAAAGTGTTATTGGGAAATTACTACTCTTATAACCTACACTGATTCTATAAAGAACGTACATGGAAATGGAAACATTATGTTTTCTACTAGAGCTCAATAGATTATAAAAATATAAAAGACAATTTGTTATCATATATACATACAACTTGGGGACAAGGTGAATTTTAAAGAGGGAGATAATTTTAGGAATAAGTGGGAAGTGTGGGCTATCAATGTTATTAAAAGAGGTGGGGATGTGACTGTATGTATGGAGTAGGAAATAACTTCATAGGGGAAATATTGAATTTTTATTTTTAGTAGGGTGAGATATTTTTAAGTTGTTTACTTTTTTGGCAAGGTATTAATTAAATTAATTTCTATGGGGGAGGTTGTAAGACTGATTTTTGGACTTCAGCTGGATGATGGTAGGCGTTAACTTAGGAAAGTGGCTTCCAAGGCCTCAAGTGAGTGGTCATCTCTCTAGAAACCTAAACTTTTTCTCTCTTACATCTATCTTATTTCCATATATAATTCCTTGAAGTTTATACATAGAATTATTGAAAATAAATTTTATCACCATGTTCTTCTCTCTCTCTCATACTGGTAGTCTTAACACTATATATGTCGTTAGTTTCTCAATATCTTCTGGAAGAATAATTCACCAAAGATAAAATTTATATGATGGTTGATGTACTTATAGAAGTGATATGGTGATCCTTAAATTTAATATATAATATCTATAGATGTTTGAATAATGATATTTCAATTTTATATCAGTTTGATGATTGAATGAATCCATTCTAGTTTTTACAATGATTAGAAAACATATGTTAAGGATTTAAACAAGGATGTTGTCATTGAATGAGTCTACACATGGATACTAATATTTATTAAGAAGACATATGTTTTGGAGTTAAATATTAGTTTAGTGGTAATGAATGTCTAGATGTTACATGGTAAACTTTTGAGTGAGGAGTTTTTATGGATAAGAACCCATGACATATATGCTGCCAAGTTTCAACGTAGCTAGAGGATTCTGTCACATGATTTACTTATAGAAGATGAGTAAAAGATGGAAAGTAAAAGGAATTTAGAATGAAAATAGACATATAATTATGATTAATCTCTTTATAATCTTTTTTAGTATGAATAAAATGATGGATTATATCTTTGTTGACATTTCCATTTGACGTTATACTATAGGAATCCAATATTTACCGATAAATGGAAATTTATAACACTAATATGTTCGTGAAACAAAATCATACTTCAAGGTCACCTTGTAATTAACCAAACCATGTTACAAAGAGTTAGTGAATTATTTTATTAAATTGGAATGATCACATGAAATCAAATCCCATAATAACAATCAGTTTAGTTTCCTTGAAAAAACCCTATTGAAACATATGTTTTACATTAAATCATGAAATGAAAAACAACATAATAGCTCCGTTGAAAAAAATCATATTTCATAGACAATCCTTGATGGTCAGACATAATAATCTTATTCTTCTCATAAGAAAAAATGAAACATACAAAAGGAGTGGGATCAGATTCTTAGTAAGGGAAAATAATATTGTGGATGCTGTCACAAAAAAGTATAAACTTTTAAGGCAAGGTATAAAACTAAAAAACAATCCTTTTAAATATAATTTTGAACATAATATGGAAACAATTAACAAAATAATTCCATTTAATATTTCACATGGATATTCTATTAGTTGAATAATCACATGTATTATCATTACTAATCTCATGATGTGGGAATTTATAATGCCAGACATCATAATTACATTGTTAATGCCTCATTCCAAGACTATACTCATGTGGGTTATAAGTTAGTCAAAACCAAAAATTGTTTGTCTCATGAGAACTATTAATGCGTCATGGGGCTTTCATTAACTGGTCCTCAACCTGTAGAAATTTCATTAAGAGTTTCCCAACCTTTCACATACTAAGTGCATTAAATTTCTCATATGAGAAGGGTGAAACATAACCAACACAAACATTCTTATGAAAACTATCATATGAAATGTTAATACATTATCCTTAAACAATGAATGGGATAAAAAAATATTATATCCATATTAAAACATATTATAATCCATTAAATACATTATGGATGGTTTTATCAATATAAATCAATTTCAATGAACCATAAAATCCAACAATGAATGTTAACTTAGATAAACATAATCTAATAAAATCATTGAAACTCGTGGTGAGATATATATGTTTTTTATTTACTTTGAAATCATTTAACCTCCTTGAAAATATAAAAGTAAAAAGTTCCTTTGAAAATAATACTGTATTTTTCTAAGGGAATCTTCAAAAATTTAAGGTGTCATAATAGTAAAAAATAAACTCATGCAATGTATAAGATAAAAAACATTCATTCCTGAATTTTTAAAAAATGAAATAAAGTAATTCATTAAAAAATGACGGAAAAATTCCTTTCAAAAAACTTTATAAAATATAAATCAAGGATTTAAATTCCTTTAAAAAATATTGATAATATTTTTAAATATATTTTAAGAAACATGGAAATGGATGATAAATATGTCTCAGAAGATAATTATGTATAAACAACATCAAATAATAATAATGTTGTGAAATTAACCCTTACCATATTCTTTCCTTTTTTTGAAGGTGAGTTAACAAAATGTATAATGGTTAATACTTGTTATTAAAATATACCAGGAACATATACTTATTTATGATATCATATATGGTCCTCTTATATCAGTTTATTAATACTATTTCAGTTTTACCATTGTTTTGGGTGTTAACTAGTTCATTTCCCTAGGAATGTTTTGTTTTGTAAGTAATTTTTTATGTATAGGATGCATTTTATCCACATTCTGAATGATATTTTGTTCATAATTATTATTTTTACTCATAATATAAATTTTATAATCATTATTTTATGTTTAATGTGGAGAATGAATCTCACAGTGTCGTGGAGACGATAAGAGCGACGATATCTTTCTCTAAATGGTTATATGGTATGGAATTGGATGGTATTTTAATTATAATGAATCACTATCATGTTTTATTCATTATTTATATCCATTATATGCTTCATTAAACCCATCCAAATAATTTAGTGTGGAATAACCAATTACACCATGGTGTGGAGATAGTAAGCCATATGTACCCACACATGGGGATATTGTTATTCGTAGGACCAATAAATGGAGTAATATGATTGTTACATAATTAAAATAACATCTAAAAATTTATATGATACTATATTTATTACATAGGTATGGAATCAAAATTGGAATAATAAGTATAATAATGAATGAAATTTGAAAGAGTTGATAAAACAATTACCTTTTTTCGGATATCTCTTTTTTTAACAAAAGTACTTTTTAGGATCGATTTATTCCAAATTTATGGCCTCTATGATGATTTTTTTTGATTTTGGGAGGAGTGGTGGTCAGAGGATTTTTGATAGAAAGTTATTTAGATTTGTGAATAAAAGAGAATTAGGGGTTCCCTTTTATAATGTAGAAGAGAGGCACTTTTGGAAACTCCAACACTATTAAATTATTATAAATTTATTTTATATTTAAAATATATCCAAAGTTATTTATTTCTAGGAAAATATGAGTATGTGTATATATCCTCTCAAAAAATTATTTTCATACAATTTTATGTCACAAATGTAACCTTGCCTTTTGGGATTAACCCTTAGTAAAATAGTTCAACTCTAACCATTTGTACTTGTCTTTTTAAACTATAGGGTTTATATAGTTACTATAAAATAAAAAAACCCCAATTAGATCATTTATGAAATATTAAAAATATAATATTCATTTATCTAAACCTTATATTGTTATGAATTTTATTATATTTAATAAAATATTATTTATTTTAAAGTATCATTAATGACAATTTTGATACTATTCAATATTTTTATTTTTACAAATATCAAAACAGCATGATAGCTAGGAACTGATAATTCCAATATGTCAATAAAACTTCTATGTTATCTATTAATTTCAATTATTTCATTAATTATGTTTAATTATATTTATTTTCTAATTGTTAATATCATTTATTTGGTATTTCAATTTATAAAATAATTTCTGGTTCACTATTTTGTCGTCATTAATGGTAATTATTTAATATCTATAAATTTTAAATAAATTTTTATGATTTAGATAGTTATATAAGATTTGTAAATTATATTTAAATTCAACCATACGACTTATATTAACTAATATTAAAAATTATATATTTATTAAAACATGAATATGAAATTTTTGACTATTCTTTACATAATATATAATAAACGTTATAATTTGACACAAGTGGATTAAAGAGGATCATATTTTCAAGATAATGTTTAGTTTTAACTAAAAAAACTTATCAAATTAAATTAGTACACGTGTTAAGGAAATTTTATTTTGTTGTAAAATTAGTTTTTCCTTTAATTATCATATTTCCCATTAACCGTGCTAAATAACATTCAATGTTACAATTCGCCAAGTATTATTTTGATCCTATTAAGCCAAATGTTTCATACTTATTACAAACATGTATCTATTTTATTTTAAAATTAAATTCAATTATGTGGTAATATTATGTTTAATGCTGATACACATATGTCGTTGGGAGGCGGGTAAAAGAGATGTTGAAAATATCAATAATCTTTTAATATATAGTTCTATTAAAAAATTATTTAAATGACCTAAAATATACCAATAAATCTATTTTCACTTTAAAATATATTTCATTTAAGATAGATATTTTAATGAAGAGTGTGTTTTTTAATAATAGTGATGTATTTTTTATTATACATCAAAATTTTAACTTTTTATAAAATTAGGAAAATTTCTACTTAATATAGTGTTAATATTCTAAATTAAATAATGATGTCTAATTTTAAAAATAAAATCTATAAATTTTATAATTTGGTTAACACCATTCCTAACAACTTTTTAAATGGCTGGTTTGATAGGTCATGGTGTGATCTAACTCGTGGTTGTGCATAGTGAAAGATGTTGAATTATTTAAAAGGAAACATATTGTGGATTCTTTGGGTGTTATATTATTACCTCCTTCAAATAATTTCATCCTTTAAATTTATAGAATATAAATTCATAAAAATATTTGGGTTGTTCTTCATCATTGGTTCTTTATGTTCCCACGTTGCCTCATTAATTTTCTATTTTCTCCAATGAAAATTTACTAGACGAGTCATCCAACTTCTCAACACGTGGTCTCTAATGCCAAGAATCTTGATAGGCTCATCACAATAAGAAATATCATGTTCTATATCTATTTCTTCTTGTGAGGGTACACGTATTGTTTCTGACATGTATTTACTTAATAGTGATACATGGAACACATCATGATCTTTGGAGAGACTAGGCAGAATTTCCAAACAATAATCCATAGCTTCAAATCCTTCCCGAATTTCAAAAGTTCCGATGTACGTGGGTCATAATTTTCCCTTCTTAAGGAATATTATAAAACCCATCCATGGATATTCCTTTATGAAAACATAACATCCTACCAGAAATTACAAATCCTTCCTTTGGTTATCGACATTTACCTTTTGCCTACTTTAAGATGTTTTGATATGGTAAGAATTATTTCCACCTTTTCTATTGTTTCCTCAACATGTTCTGGTCCTAAAATTTTTAATTTGCTATCATCATCCCAAAAAATATTATTATGATATCTCTTTCTATATAATGGTTTATATGTTGTCATTTAAATACATTAATAGAATCTATTGTTTTAGGAAAATTCTACTAGAAGTAAATACTAACCCCACATGCCTTGAAAGTCAAGAGAGAAAGATCTCAACATGTATTCTAATTTTTGAATAGTCTTTTTTGATTTTCCATTAGATTGAGGGTCATAGGCAGTGCTTAATAAAATCTTAGTATCTGGGTATTACTGAATAATTTTCCAGAATATTGATATAAAATGAGGATCACTGTTAGATACAATCAATAGGGGTACACCATGATGTCTTACAACATCATTAAAGTAAAGTCTTTCTAGATGTTGAAGAAGTAAATATTATCTTCTAGCAAGAAAATGTTCTGATTTTGTAATATGGTCAACAATAACCATAATCACATCATTTCTTATAGGAGTCTTTGGTATCCCCATGAAAAATTCCATCGTAATATCGTCACATTTCTACACAGGTATAGGTAAAGGTTTCATGACTCCTCAAGGATGTTGTCTTCCATCCTTCACCTGTTGGCAAACCAAATATCCTGAAACCTAATAATAAATCTCCCTCTTCATGTTTTCCCACCAAAAGCTTCCTTAAAATACCTATACATATTATTTCTACAAGGGTGTTTAAAGAAATTGGATCTGTGAGCATCATCCAATAATTCTCTTTTCAGCTCAGGCATATTGAGAACACAAAGCCTCTTTCCAAATTTCAATATTCCATCTTCAAATACAATTTCAATCAATCTCCCATCATTCACATCTTATATTTTCTTATGAAACTCCTCATCATCAGACTAAGAAGTATTTATCCTTTCTAGTAGAGAAGGTTGGAAAAACATTTGAACAGGTGGTGATGTTTCACCTTCCATAATAATTCTAATATCTATTGTCACTAGAACAATGAATATATGATCCTTTGGAAATCTCATTTTTTTATAACCCCATGGTCCTTTCTACTCAAAACCTCTTCCACCTTATTTTCCATCCCTGGGTGGTAATTTATTGTGCAATAATAATCTTGGAGTAGGTTAAGTGTTCTCTTTTGATTCATTTTGTGTTCATTCTATGATAAAATATATTTCAAACTCTTTTGATAATTATATATCTCTCATATTTCACCATATTGATACCAGATTCATTTATTCAGAGTAATGATTACTGCTGATAGCTCAATACCATGAGTTGGGTAGTATTGATCAATATTTTTTAATTTACATGATACATAAGCAATAACCATATCATTACGCATAAGGACACAACCAAGTCATTTTTTTGAAGCATCGCTATAAATAACAAGACCATCATTACCAGAAGGTAAGGTCACGATAAGAGGATTGACTAATATTCTATTAAAGTATTCAAAATATTCTGCACACTCTTTTGTCCTATTTAATTTATCCCCTTTACCTGCAATCTTGGTTAATGGGTTAGCCAATCAGATGAAATTCTGGATGAAATTCCAAAAGTAATGTTCGAAACCAATAGAAATACATACCTCAGTTATACTTATTAGTGATTTGCATTTTTGGATTGCCTTTTTCTTTGTAGGATCAACACAGTTTCTATTATTTGAGATAATATTACCATGGAAAGTAATTTATTGAAGCCAGAATTCACACTTGCTAAACATCCAATATAACTCATTTCTTCTTAGTTCTTTAGAACAATTTGCAAGTGGTTCTCATGGTCTTCATTGACATTATAGTACACCAAGATATCAAAAATAATTACTATGAAAAAAATCATCATGGAATTCCATGAACACTCTATTCATTAGATCTATGAAAATAGATGTGGAATTAGTCAATCCAAATAGAATTAATATAAATTCGTAATGACCATACCTCATCCATAAAGTTTTCTATAGAATTTCATCCTTATTTACAAACAATTTATGATATGTTGAATGAAGGCCAGTCTTTGATAAATATTCAGCTCCACGAAGTTGATAAAAAAATCACCAATGTGAGGAAGATGATACTTTTTATTTATTGTAATTTCCTTGATTTCTCTATAGTCAACACACAATCTCATTGAACCATATTTCTTCTTCATAAAAAGAATTGGGGATCCCCATGGAGAAACACTCAAGATAATAAATCACCTATTTCTCAACTACTGCAGTTGTGTCATTAACTCCACTAATTTCACAATGGCCCTCATATAGGGAGTCATTGATATTGCCTAGCTTCTTGGATTAAATCAATAGAAAACACAACCTCGTACTCTAGAGGATGTCATGATAAATCCTCTAGAAATAAATAAATGTATTCTTGAATAATACCTACATCCTCACTTTTAATATTACTTTCCTTACCCATTGATGATGTTTTATCTTCCACCCAATTAAGTTGATTTAGAAGAGCTACTGGGGGTGGATCTAGATAAGAATCATATGATGAAGTTTTTTCTCTAATTATAATGGATTCTGCATGTTCCTCGCCAAAAAACATCCATATTAATTTAATTAATTTTCAGATAATATTTTTATATCCAATCCATACTAAGGATTATATCTAAGTACACCATAGTTAGAATGATAAATTCAGTAGATAAAGCACATTTATAATATATAATGGGAACAACATGACACATCTTTATTACAATGATACATCCCTTAGGGGTTTTTTTCTGATAACTCCCTTATTAAATTAGTGGGAAAATGTAATTTTTAAAGAGAAATTGGAAAATATAAATTAATGTGAGGATCCAAAATCAAATAATTCTTTGGCTAAATTTGAGGAGATGAATATAGTACCTTCACCAAAGTCATTAGGATTTTTATCCTCAGCTGTTTTAATTGCATAATCTTGGAATGTCTCCCCTGGACATTTATGGAGAAAATTTCCTTGACTCTTAGGATAATCATTTTTATAATGAACCATAAATTTTCAATTATAGCATTGAACATTGGTAGCTTTTTTCTTCCCCTTACATTCATGAGCATGGTGGCCTTTTTCATTACACTTGAAACGAAATCTCATTTCCATTAAGAAAGTACCAAGGTGTTTTTCCCACTATCACTACATAGTGGAATATCAGATTTTAGCTTCCACCCCTTATTTTTGTTTATATAGTTTTCAGTAGCACTACTATTATCTTTATTTCCATTAAAGTTATAAGACATAGAGAATTCCTTTCAAATATTATTAATACATGAGATGGTATCTTCATACATTGAGAATGATTATGAGACTAGTGCCCATCAGAGTAATTGTTTTTACCCATCAAAGAATTGATCAATCTTAATTATTGGTTTATGTATGTATTCTAAAACATTCCTATCTAACCTTGGGAAATTATATTAATACATTAAAACATTCACATACTCCTACCTCAAATTGATAAATTGTAATCCATATCTTCTCATAGATAATGAAGAATGTATTTTTCAATGAAAAGTTCATTAAACTACCTATATTCCATATTTTCTACTTATTAATCCACTTTCATATTTTTAATTAATGACCACCATTGGTTCTCATCTCTTGAGAGATGATAAACTAACATGGAAACTTTTTACCTCTCATTACTCTCCAAAGTAATAAATATTTTATCTTTGGATCTTATCCATTGCTCATTTTCAAATAGATTTTTAGTCCCATTGAATATTGGATGTTGTTGTCTCTGGAAGTGGTCTAAATTTGATCATTCGCAATGTGGATCATAGTGCTCCCTTTGGGTAAGGTTGTTGTTCATTAACCGATCCAGCTGTCTTAGTATAGTTATAAGTTTTTCAGAATAGGTTATATTACCATAACCACTGTCATTGTCTTGCATAGTATAGAAATTCCTAAATGGATCACATGTATTGATACTGTTTCCATTCATTCCACTAGGATCCATTTCTAAACAATGATATAAAGTTGATTTAAGGCCCCATCCCTAAACATTACTTAATCTTGAGATATTTCAAGAATACACATTGAAGATCTTTTCAGCTTTAGTGTTTTAGATAATTAGATCATATATAATGAATTACATTCCACAATTAAACAATGTGGTTACATAAAATATAGTAATAATTTTCCCCATCAATGGAAACATATTTAAAATAAAACATGTATTTTTTCTTGACACTTCCTTGACACTATAACCATATCATGTACCTTTCCCTTTACCTATGAAAAACATTACAAAACTTGGGACGAGCATAAAAACTCAGTATGGTATATAAAAGTACGAAAAGAAAACATAAGTCCATGTGTAAAATCATACTTTACCCATAAAACCATATAATTTTAACATGCCTCATCAAATCATAAATAAATCATTGGAATCATAAGACATAAAGGTAACTTGGGGAATTAATAACATTCTTACATAGGGAGTTACCCTCATGATTACGTTTGGAATACCCGTCATAGTATATTCCCTAAATCTCTTCAGAGAAACCTTAACGTTTAACTCCTTTACGTTACCCAATGCATTGGAGAGCTATATCAGAATCACCCTCCCTTAGTTTATCATGAAACCACCTATCTTCATAACAATTCCCAAGAACCATAACATAATCGTATCACATAAACCATGCATAAAGGAAACATGACATTTCAACTATTCAATCACAAGATATCAATACAACACATTGATATAAAAACATTATGAAAACCATTTTCAATAACAAAATAAAATAAAAGTAAAACATGGTATTTATTTTTCATTCAAAAAATGTTATGGCTTGTAGAGGAAGTCGAAACTCAAATAATGGTCACGACGACGGAGAAGTCGTTGTCACCGCATACGTATGAAAAAAAACATTCCCTTTTGTCATTTAGTAAACACTTCTTATAAAAAGATTCCTTTTTAATAAACGTAAATGTCAAAGGGGTTTATACACCGTATAAAAGAAAGTTCTGTATAAAACAAAATATGCCTCAATGAAAGGAGATTGAGATGAAGTCCCATACCTCGGGTCCGACTTGGCTAGATCTTTCTTTAACCTCCTGAATAATAAAAATGAGTTAATTTCTACTTTCTTAAGAACCTTTTTCAAGTTCATCATTCCTTTTATATCACTTATTACCATGTTATGAACAATATGTAATTATTTAAGTTCATAATGGCCATTTTATTGATCATTGGTACTTGAGTCAAAAATAAACTCTTTATAATTATAAGTTGTTCATGTGGTAAAATATATATTATATCCAGAATTATATTCATGATTTAGATATCATATATACTATATATATCCATTATATACATGCATTTATAATATTACATAACATTTAGAGGTAAGAAATAAAATGCACCATTCATGGAGACGGTAAGCCGTACGTACGCATGAATGCTACTACCATTTCTATTTCATATTTCATGGAATGGAATCCAAATGATATAAAGGTATATTATAATTCTAATATAATATAATATATAATATCATTAACTTCATCCTTTATACGTCCCACATATGGCATTCACGAATGAAATCACATTAAGGGGGCAGTAGTCCGCACTCCCTAAAATGAAGATATCACGTTTACCCATAATGGAAACAATAATGGTATGCCAAAAATGAAAAATACAGAAGATTAATGAAAACATAAAAATATCATATATCATATAAAAATATAGTGTCATCTTAATGGCCACCCTTGAATGTGTTAGATGAATATTGAACAATCATCGTTTCGTGAGACAGAAATTCGCCCTTCACGGAAACAGTATGCTCATTAACCTTTAGATGTAGGTGTGTGTAAGTGTAGCTCAAATAATTCTTATAACAACATATTAGTATATTAAAGATACTGTTGTTTTTAGAAAATAAATGAATAAAAAGAGTTTAGGGGGTTGGAGAAGCAAAATAAAACAAAAGAGCATTACAGAAGACTTTACCTTTGAATCAGGTAACTCCTCTTGGTTAGAACCAAAATGGTTTCTTGAAGAGCTTTCTGCCTACGTTAAGGCTTCTAGGATGAAGAGAGGGATGTGGAGAGATTCAATGAGTAGGGATTGGCCGAGCTAATGGCTTTAGAAGTTTGCGTAATGAGGTAGAGTTGGGGGCCTTTTATAAGAGTAGAGGAGGGGCACTCTTGGAAAGTAAAGAAATGTAACTTTATTTTAAAATGACTTTCCGATTTAAAAGGTCCCACATTGGAATATATCGAGGATAAGGTGATAAGGGTTCAAAATATACTCATCCAATAGGTCTTTGAAACGTTTATGTCTTAGTTTTTACATTATCTTTTCATTTTATTTAAATTGTTCATTAATGAGGTAATTACTGCATCATCATGATGTCATAAATAATTTCATTTATTTAATGTATAAAAATTATAAAAAAATAATATGATGTAGGAAATATTTTGATCTATCCAATGATTATTTATAGTCTAAGATATAATTTAGTTTTACAAAATTAAATTTTTTTTACTCAGGTGATACATTCCTTGTTATATTTAACATTCTTTAAAAATAAAAAGATAAAAAGTCATTTTCACACAAAAGTGATTCCATGGGGTCCATAAGTTTGCCACAAGGAATCCCATGGTCAGAAATGAGACAACCAGTAGAATTAGGACACATGTTGTGGTCATTTTATATTATTATCATATTATTTTATTATACTTAACTACCCAATTACAAATTAATCAAGATAATTAAAGATAATTACTGTGGTTACTATTCATAATATCCAAAAACAAAAGAGTCTTAATTACATAATTCTGACATTATGATTCCAAATATGGAATCCATTTTACCAAATTCCAAACATTTAAATTGCAATAATTAATTTAAAAATAATTTTTGTTGTTAAAACAAATTGCGGGTTTTTTTAGAAATAATATCTATGAAAGGATTGACACATGTTTATGCCCAATTCCAAAGTTAAATTAATAACAATGACCACCATTGGATTACATGGTAAAACTATATTCAATTTAATCTCCAAAACCATTTAAAAAGATAATCTAACCATATAATTAAATTAGATGGAAATGTAAATTTGATGTAAAATGCAGTATTTTTAACTATTCATTAAAAAATGAAAATTGTATGAAAAATACCAAAACTTTATCCAAAGTAAATGTCAATGTCCCAATAATAATGAATATGTTTATTTTGACAAATATATCTTATAAAATTTTGAAATATTTTCTTTAAAAATGGTTTTCTATCAAAAGGTAGTAAAGCATTCTTTTAAAAATATTAGTGTATTCCATGCTTAAGATTGGAATTATTCTCGTTTTAATCCTCTAAAACACTATCCAATTCACAAATAGACATAGATAAGAATATATATTATTCAATACTTACATTTGATGTTACATTCTTCCCCCCTTTATAAAATTTCATCCCCGCACTTTATTTACTTATCGAATAAGTGGGGGTATTTATCCCTCATTTCATTTTCAAATTCCCATGTTGCCTCTTCAATCATGTGGTTTTTCCACAAAACCTTCACCTGATGAATAAACTTATTACGTAAAGCTTTCTCTCTATGTTCATGCATCATAACCGATTGTTCCTCATAAGATAGGTTCTCTTTCAGCTGAAATACCTATGGACTCAAAACATGAGATGGATCTGGCATGTACTTCCTTAATATTGAAACATGAAAATCATTGTGTACCTGAGATAAACTCGGAGGTAAAGCCACTTGGTATGAACATGATCCAAATCTCTCCAAAATTTCGTATGGTACAATGAACCTTGGACCCAACTTTCCTTTCTCACCAAATTGCATCACACATTTCCATGGTGAAACTTTGAGAAAAACATGATCTCCTACCTCAAAAGAGAGATACTTCCTCCTGTTGTCCGCATAACTCTTCTGCCTGCTCTGAGCAGTTCTCATGCGTTTCTGTATTAGCTGAACTTTTTCTACCAACTCCTCTACCAATTCCAGTCCGATAAACGTCCATTCACCCACTTCATCCTAGAAAGCTATAGTTCGACACTGCTTCCCATATAATGCCTCAAATGGTGCCATCTGTATATTGGAATGAGAAATGTTTTTATAAGAAAACTCAACCAAAGAAAGATGTTGGTCCCAACTTCCCTGATAATCCATCGAATAAGAACGTAGAATATCCTCCAAAGTCCGTATTGTTCATTCTGACTGCCCATCTAATTGAAGATGAAAAGCTATACTAAAATTTAATTCAGTACCCAACGACTTCTGAAAGCCTTTCCAAAAGTTAAAAGTGAACCTGGGATCACGGTCAGATACAATGGAGAGAGGAATTCCATGTAACCTGACTATCTAATTAAGTTATAAACGGGAATGTTGATCTAGGGAAAATGTATCTCGTATAGCATGGAAATGAGTAGATTTAGTCATACGATCAATAATAACATAGATTGCCTTATTACCTCAAGGTGTCTTCAGAAATCCCACAACGAAGTCCATGGATATGTTCTCCCATTTCCACTCTGGCACTAGTAATGGCTAAATCATCCATTTTGGTAACTACCACTCTAATTTTACCTGTTGAAAAGTCAAACACTTAATATTAAAATCATAAATATCCCTTTTCATTTCGTCCCACCAGTAATACACCCAAAGATCTCTAAACATCTTAGTACTACCTAGATGAACTAAAAATAGAGAACTAAGAGCTTCACATAACAACTCACTCTTAAAATTTGAATCACATGTCACACAAAATCTCTTCCCAACTCTCAAAACATAATCATTATCAATATTGAATTCAGGAAACTTAACTTTTTGAATGAGCTCTACCTTTTTCTACAACTCATTGTCTTGCTTCTATGTTTGGTTAATTTTGTCTGATAGAGAAGATTTCACTGATACCTGAAACAAAACAGAAGGACATCCTGCACCAACAACTTCTATGCCAAATTTCATCAAATCCTTAACTAAATTATCACATTCCAAATGCAACATTGTTAATAAAGCATTACTTTTTCAACTCAAAGCATCAGCCACTTTATTTTCTTTTACCTGATGGTAGTGAATTTTACAATTATAATCCTTGATTAATTCTGGCCATCTCCTCTGTCTCATTTTCAATTCGTTCTGATTGAATATATACTTTAAACATTTGTGATCAGTATATATTTCCCACTTTACTCCATACAAATGATGCCTCCAAATTTTTAAAGTCAAAACAACTGCATCTAATTCCAAATCATCTGTAGGGTAATTTACCTCATGAGTTTTCAACTCACGCGAAGCATAAGAAATTACCTGATCATTTTTCATTAGAACTCAACCAAGTCGTTTCAATAAAGCATCACTGTGGATAACAAACTCCCCATTCCTGAAGGTAGTGACAAAACTGGAGCATTCACCAATATTCTTTTCAGTTCCTGAAAATAATCATCACATTCTTTTGTACAGATAAACTTAACACCCTTCCGAGTTAGCTTAGTCATTGGACTAGATAACCGTAAAAAATTTCAAACAAACCTTCAGTAATAGCCTGCCAAACCAAGAAAACTACGAATCTCGGTAACATTTTCCAGTCATGGCCATTATTCCACAACCATTGTTTTTGAAGGATCAAAATTTATCCCATATTTAGAAACAATATGACCAAGGAAAGAAATTTGTTGCAACCAAAACTCACACTTCCTGAATTTCCCATACAATTTTTTTTCTTTTAAGGTTTGAAAAATAACCCTTAAATATCTTTCATGCTCCTCTTTACTTTTATAAAACACCAAAATATCATCAATAAAAACAACCAAAAACTTATCCAAGAACTAATGGAAAATTCTATTCATAAGGTCCATGAATACAGTAGGTGCATTGGTTAGCCCAAAATGCATAACTACAAATTCATAATGGCTATATCTTGTTCGAAATGTGGTCGTCGGAACATCTGCTTCCTTTACCTTCAACTGATGGTACCCCGATCTCAGGTCAATCATTGAAAAATACTGAGCTCCCTAGAGCTGATCAAAAAAATCATCGATATGAGGAAAAGGATATTTGGTCTTAACAATGATGTTATTGAAGGCTCTATAATCAATGTAAAGTTTCATTGAACCATCTTTCTTTTTAACAAATAAAATAGGAGAACCCCATGGTGATGTGCTAGGTTGAATGAAACCTTTTTCTAATAAGTCTTGAAATTTCGCATTCAACTCTAAAAGTTCAAATTGAGCCATTCGATAAGGGGGTTTTGAAACTGGCTTAGAGGTACTAAGTCACCAGTAAACTCAACTTCCAGATATGTTATTATTCCAGGAAACTCATCAGGAAAAACACCAGCATACTCATTTACCACTGGAACATCATTAATCTGAACAGTTCCCTTGTTTTTAACAATATGTTCAAGGTAATATTCATTTCCATATTTTACAAGTTTCTTGGCCTCTTGATATGTCATCAATAGTAAGGGATCATTCTTGTACACAAACTAAAAGTTTTTCTGAAAAGAATATTCTTTAGATCTACAGTCAATCTTATCATGGTAAATAGAGGGCCAATACATACCCAATATAACATCAAACTCTACTAGAGGTAAAACAATAATGTTTTAAATTAGGTTCTTTCCACTAATAAGGATGGGGTGATTCCTATAAATTATTTTTTCCTCAACATATCCCCCAGGTGTTTTTACCACAAGTTCAGGAGTCATTTCTTGAGATGGTATTCCCATATTAATAGAAATGTTTTCAGAGATGAAAGAATGTGTAGACCTCGAATCAAACAACTCACTAGCATAATCTGAAAAAAAAACAAAGTAACTGATACCACTTCATTTGATGGCCCAATATCTGCTGAAGTAGTTGCAAAGGATTTCACCACCCCTTTCTGATTCTAGTCTAACTACTTCCCAACACTTGAGCTCTTTGTAGGACACTCATTTTCATAGTGACCCATCTCATTGCACTTGAAACATTTCACTAACTGTAAATAAAATTTGGACTTACCATAACCATGATCTTTTTCAGTGCAATCACATGCCTTATGTCCCTTCTTACCACATCTTTAAAACTTTCCAAAACGCAGAAGAAATTCCCCATAATGCCTTTTACTACATTTATCACAAACTGGAAACTATGTTTTCTTACCATCAGAGATTCTTAAATAATTCTTCCCTTTCTCCTACCACCTCCGTCTCTTCTTATTCTGGTTGTTATAGAACAATTGATCATCAGAAAAATCCATTTCCACCTTCTCAGCACATCGAACAAGCTTTTCATTACTTTTGAACTCACAAGAAGCTAAATCCCTTAGATATATTGGATTTAATCCTGAGTAAAAATGATAGATTTTACTATCAAGGTCTCAGATAAAATTTTGAGCATACCTTGACAATCGAGTGAACCTTTCTTCATAAGCAGCCACTAAGTCTTCCTCTTGCCTCAATTCCAATAATTTTTTTCCATCCTAAGTCAAATAGCCTTAGGAAAATACTTCTCAATAAACATACCATTGAATTTATCCCAGTCTAGAGCATCAATCTCATCAGCATCCCTGATATTTTTAACCATAGAACACCACTGATATGCTTCACCCTCTAAACGGTAAATAGTAAGGCTATCCTTTTGATTGTCTGAACACCACATGACATCGAAAATCTACTTCAGTGCTTTCATCCACCCTTCAGCTAGCACAGGGTTAGATGATCCTCTAAATGATGGGGGATGTTGCCTCATGAAGTGTTCCACCACAAACATGCTCCTCTACGGTTGATCTGGATGATCTCGTGCATGGATACCACCACCATTTATCGCTTGAGTAAACAGCACAATTGCTGCAGTAAACTGTTTGGTTCCAATTCTGACCATCTTCAGATGCTGATTCGGAAGGTCATTTCCTTCTGTATGCCTTCATAGCACTACATCCCTGTTTCTTCTGCGGAAAACCATTCTGAACAAACTTGTCTTAGATGATGCAACATTGTAATCTTCAAATGTTATATCATTTCAATTTGACCATAAAAAGAAAATATTTTTGGATAATCAATTAATAGAATTATAACTCCTAAAGTTATCTAAACTGACCTCTGATACCAACTATAAGGCCCCATCCCTAAACATTTCTTAATATTGAGATATTTCAAGAATACACATTGAGGATATTTTCAGGTTTTGAGTTTTAGAGATTTAGATCATAAATCATGAATTACATTCCACACATAAACAAAGCAGTTACTTAAGAGATTGTACTCATTTTCCCCATCAACGAAAACTTATTTAAAATAAAAGAAGGATTCTTCCTTAACACTTCCTTGACATTATCATCATATCATGTACCTTTCCCTTGACCTCTGAAAAACATTTCAAAAAATTGGGATGAGCATAAAAACTCAGTATGGGATATAAATGTATGAAATGAAAACATTAGTCCATGTATTAAATCATACATTACCCATAAGACATAATCATTTTAACATGCCTCATCATATCATGAATAAATCATAGGAATCATAAGACATAAAGGTAACTTGAGGCATTCATAACATTCTTACATAGGGAGTAACCCTCATGGTTACGTTTGGAATACCCATCCCAATATATTCCCTAAATCTCTTCATAGAATCCTCAAAATTTAACTCCTTCGCGTTACACAATGCATTGGAGAGCTATATTAGGCTCACCCGCCCTTTTTTATCACAGAACCACCTGTCTTCATAACAATGCCCAAGAACCGTAACATAATCATATCACATAAAACATGCATAAAGGAATCATAACATTTCAACTTTTCAATCACAAGATATCGATACAACACATTGATATAAAAACATTATGAATACCATTTTCAATACCAAAATAAAATATAAGTAAAACATGGTATTTATTTGTCATTCAAAAAAAGTTATGTCGTGTTGAGGAAGCTGAGAGTCAAATAACGGTCATACCGGCGGAGAAGTCGTTTTCACTGCATACATATGAAAAAAACAATCCATTTTGTCATTTAGTAAACAATTCATATAAATAGATTCCTTTTGAATAAACGTAATAATAAAAGGGGTTTATACACCGTATAAAAGAAAGTTGTGTATAAAACAAAATATGCCTCAATGAAAGGATATTGAGATGAAGTCCCATACCTCGGGTCTGACATGACTAGATCATTCTTTAACCTGATGAATAATAAACTTAAGTTAATTTCTACTTGCTTAAGAACCTTTTTCAAGTTCATTATTCCTTTTATATCACTTATTACCATGTTATAAACACTATGTAATTATTTACGTTAATAATGGTCGATTTTTTGATCATTGTTATTTGAGTCAAAAATAAACTCTTTATAATTACAAGTTGTTCATGTGGTTAAATATCCATTATATAAAGAATTATATTCATGATGTAGATATCATATATACCATATATATCTAGTATATACATGCATTCTTAATATTACATAACATATAGAGGTAAGAAATGAAATGCACCATTCATGGAGACGGTAAGCCGTACGTACGCATGAACGCTACTTCCATTTCTATTTTTTATTTCATGAAATGTAATCATAATGATATAAAGCTATATTATAATTCCAGTATAATACCATATATATTATAATTAAATCCATCCTTTATATGTCCCACATATGGCATTAATGAATCAAATCACTATGAGGGGGCAGTAATCCGCACATCCAATAATGAAGATATCGCGTTTACTCATAATGGAAACCATAAAGGTATGCGAAAAATGAAAAATACAGAAGCTTAAGGAAAACATAAACATATTATATATCATATATAAATATAGTGTCATCTTAATGGCCACCCTTGAATGTGTTATATGAATATTGAACAATCATCGTGTCGTGAGACAGAAATTCGCCATCCACGAAAATAGTATGCTCTTTAACCATTAGATTCAGGTGTGTGTACGTGTAGCTCAAATACATCATATAAAAACATCCTAGTATATTTAAGATACTGGTGTTGTTACAAAATAAATGAATAAAAATATTTTAGGGTGTTGGAGAAGCAAAATAAAACAAAATATCGTTAGAGAAGACTTTACCTTGGAATCGTGTAACTCCACTTGATTTGAACCAAAAGGGTTTCTTGAAGAGAATTCTGAATATGGTAAGGCTTCTAGGATTAAGAGAGGGATGTGGAGAGATTCAATGAGTAGGGCTTGGCTGATCCAATGGCTTGATAAGTCTGTGTGAAGAAGTAGAGTTGGGGGCCTTTTATAAGAGGAGAGGAGGGGCACTCATGGAATGTAATGAAATTTAACTTTATTTTAAAATTAGTTTTGGATTTAAAATGTCCCACATTGATATATTTAGAGGATAAGGTGATTAGGGTTAGTAATATACTCATCAAATAGTTATTTGACAAGTGTAAGTCATAGTATTTACGTTATCTTTTCATTTTATTAAAATCGTTCATTAATGAGGTAATCGCTGCATCATCATGATGTGATAAATAATTTAATTTATTTAATGTCTAAAAATTATATAAAAATACTATGATGTAGGAAATATTGTTATCTTTATAATGACTATTAATAGTATAAGATATAATATATGTAGACAAAATTAAAAAAAATTACTCAGGTGATACATTCATTATTATATTTAATTTTCTTTAAAAATAAAAAGATAAAAAGTCACTTTCACACAAAAGTGATTCCATGGGGTCCCCAAGATTGGAACAAGGAATCCCATGGTCAGATAGGAGACAAATAGTAGCATTAGGACACATTTTGTTGCAATTTTTTATTATTATGATATTATTTTATTATCCTTAACTACCCAATAACTAATTAATCAAGATAATTAAAGACAATTACCGTCGTTACTATTCATAATGTCCAAAAACAAAAGAGTCTTAATTACATAATTTGGAAATTATGATTCCAAATATGGAATCCATTTTACCAAATTCCAAACATATAAATTGAATTATTAATTTAAAAATAATTCACGTTGTCAAAATAAATAGCTGGTTTTTTAGAAACAATATCTATGACAAGTTTGGCACTTGTTTATGACAAATTCCAAATTGAAATTAATCTCAATGACCAACATTGGATTACATTGTAAAAATATATTCTATTTAAACTTTAAAAACAATTAAATAGATAATATTTCCATATAATTATATCAGATGGAAATGCAATTTTGATGTAAAATGCAGTATTTCTCACTATTCATTAAAAAATGAACATTGTCAGAAAAATACCAAATATTTATAAAAATTAAATTTCAATGTCCCAATCAAAAAGAATAAGTTTATTTTGACAAATAGATCTTATAAAATTGTTAATAGTTTTATTTAAAAATGGTTTTCCATCAAAAAGAAGAAAAACATTATTTTAAAAATATTAGTGTATTCCATGCTTATGATTTGATTTATTCTGGTTTTAAGCCTCTAAAACACTATATAATTCATAAATAGACATAGAGAAGAATATCTATAATTCTATACTAACTTGGAATGTTACATCCTTCCCCCCATTAGAACATTGCATCCTCAAAATTTATTTACTTATCGAATAAGTGGGGGTATTTATCCCTCATTGAATTTTCAGATTCCCATGTTGCCTCATAAATAATGTGGTTTTTACACAAAACCTTTACCTAATGAATCACCTAATTCCGTAACTCTTGATCCCTGTGGTCAAGAATCTGGACCGGTTATTCCTCATAAGATAGGTTCTCTTCCAGCTGAACTACCTCTGGTCTAAAAACATGAGATGGATCTGGCATGTACTTCCTTAACATTGAAACATGAAAAACATTGTGTACTTGAGATAAACTCGTAGGTAAAGCCACTTGGTATGCACCTGATCCAACTCTCTCCAAAATTTTATATGGTCCAATGATCCTTGTACTCAGCATTCCTTTCTTACCAAATCACATAAAACTTTTCCATGGTGAATCTTTGAGAAAAACATGATCACCTACCTCAAAAGAGATATCTTTCCTCATATTGTCTACATAACTCTTCTTCCTTCTCTATGCTTTTCTCTTGTGTTTCTGTATTAGATGAACTTTTTATACAAACTCTTCTACCAATTCTGGTCCCATCAACTTCCTTTCACCCACTTCATCCCAGAAAGCTGGTGTTCGACACCACTTCTCATATAATGCCTCAAATGCTTCCATCTGTATATTGGAAAGTAAATTGTTATAATAAGAAAACTCAACCAAAGAAAGATGTTAGTCCCAACTTATCGGATAATCCATCAAACAAGCACATAGCGTATCGTCCAAAGTCTGAATTCTTCATTCTGACTGCCCATCTGATTGAGGATGAAAAGTTGTACTAAAATTTAATTCAGTACCCAATGACTTCTGAAGGCCATTCAAAAAGATAGAAGTGAACCTGGGATCATGGTCAGATACAATGGATAGAGGATCTCCATGTAACCTGACTATCTCTTTAATATTCAAACAGGAATGTTGATCTAGGGAAAAAGTATATCGTATAGCAAGAAAATGAGCAGATTCAGTCAAGAGATCAACAATAACCCATATTGCATTATTACCTTGAGATGTCTTCGGCAAACCCACAACAATGTCCATGAATATGTTCTCCCATTTCCACTCTGGCACTGGTAAAGGCTGAAGAATCCCTTTCGGTAACTGCCGCTCTTATTTTACCTATTGACAAGTCAAACACTTCACAGCAAAATCGGCAATATCTCTTTTTATTTCTTCCCACCAGTAATAATTCTGAATATCTCTATACATATTAGTACTGTCTGGATGAACTAAAAATGGAGAACTATGAGCTTCACATAACAACTCTCCCTTCAACTATGAATCACACATCACACACAATATCTTCCGAAATCTCAGAACACAATCATTATCAATGTTTAATTCAGGCAACTTACCTTCCTAAACTAGCTCTACCTTTTTCTGCAACTCACTATCTTTCTTCTGTGCTTGCTTAATTCTGTCTAATAGAGAAGATTTCACTGATACCTGAAACAAAACAGAATGACATCCTTCACCAACAACTTCTATGAAAATGTTCATCAAATCCTTAAAAAACGATCACTTTCCAAACGAATCATTGTTAATGAAGCATTACTTTTTCGACTCAAAGCATCAGCCACTTTATTTGCTTTTCTCAGATGGTAGTGAATTGTAGAATCATAATCCTTGATTAATTCTATCCATATCCTCTGTCTCATGTTCAATTCTTTCTGAGTGAATATATACTTTAAACTTTTGTGATCGATATATATTTTACACTTTACTCCATATAAATGATGCCGCTAAATTTTTAAAGAGAAAACAACAGCTACTACTTCCAAATCATGTGTAGGGTAATTTACCTCATGAGTTTTCAACTGACGTGAAGCATAAGAAATTACCTTATCATTCTTCATTAGGACGCAACCAAGTCCTTTAAAAGATGCTTCACTATGGATAACAAACTCTCCATTCCTGGAAGGTATTGCCAAAACTGGAGCATTCACCAATCTTCTTTTCAGTTCCTGAAAACAATCACCTCATTCTTTTGTCTAGATAATCTTAACACCCTTCCGAGTTAGCTTACTAATTGGACTAGATAACCATGAAAAATTTCTAACACACCTTCGGTAATAGCCTTCCAAACCAAGAAAACTACCAATCTCGGTTACATTTGTGGGTCTTGGCCATTCCTCCAAAACCTTTGTTTTTACAAGATCAACAGTTATCCAATCTTTAGAAACAATATGACCAAGGAAAGAAATATGTTGCAAACAAAACTCAAACTTTCTGAATTTCACATACAATTTCTTTTCATTAATGGTGTTAAAATTAACCCTTAAATGTATTTCATGCTCCTCTTTAATTTTAGAAAACACTAAAATATCATCAATGAAAACAACCACAAAGATATCCTATAACTCAAGGAAAATTCTATTCATAAGGTTCATGAATACAGCAGTTACATTGGTTAGCCCATAAGTCATAACTACAAATTCATAATGGCCATATCATGTGCGAAATGCGGTCTTCAGAACATCTGCATCCATTAACATCAACTGATGGTACCCCGATCTCAGGTCAATTTTTGAAAAATACTAATCTCTATGGAGTTGATCAAACAAAGCATCAATATGAGGCAAATGATATTTGTTCTTAATAGTGATGTCATTCAAGGCTCTATATTCAATGAAAATTCTCATTGAACCATATTTCTTTTTAACAAATAATATATGACCACCCCATGGTGATGTGCTAGGTCGAATGATAACTTTTTCTGATAATTCTTCCAATTTCTCCTTCAACTCTAAATGTTCAATTTGAACTTTTCGATAAGGGGGTTTTGAAATTGGTATAGCACCAGGATCTAAGTCAACTTCGTGATCTGGTATTATTCCAGGGAAATCATCAAGAAAAACACAAGGATACTCATTTACCACTGGCACATCATTAATCTGAACAGTTTCCTTGTTTTCAACAATATGTGAAAGGTAAAATTCATTTCCATCTTCTACAAGTTTCTCAGCCTCTTGAATTGTTATCAACAGTAAGGGTTCATTATTGAACACAAACTGAAAGTCTTTCTGAAAAGAAACATCATTAGCTCAACAGTCAATCATAGCATGGTAAATAGAGATCCAATCCATACCCAAGATAACATCAAACTTGACTAGAGGTAAACAATAAGGTTTTTAAGTAGGTTCTTTCCACGGATAAGGATAGGGAGATTCTTATAAATTCTTTTTGCCTTAACATTTACCCTATGTGTTTTTAAAAAAAGTTCAGGAGTCATTTCTTAAGATGGTATTCCAATTTTACTACAAATGTTTTTAGAGATGAAAGAATGTGTATACCCCAAATCGAATAACACACTGGCATAATGTGAAAAAACAAACAAAGTACCTGATACAACTTCATTTGATGGCCCAAAATCTGCTAAAGTATTTTCAACGGATTTCACCACCCCTTTCTGCTTGTAGTCTAACTGCTTCCCATCACTTGTGCACTTTGTCGGACACTCGTTTTCATAGTGACCCATCTCATTGCACTAGAAACATTTCACTAACTGTAAATCAAATTTGGAAATACCATCACCTTGATCATTTTCAGTGCAATCACGAGCCTTATTCCCATCGTACCATATTGGTAGCACTTTCTAGAATTCATAAGACATTCCCCAGCATTCCTTTTTCAATATTTATCACAAACTGGAAACTTAGTTTTCCTACCATCAATCCTTTTTGAAGAATTCTTCCCTTTTTCCTGCCACCTCGGTCTCGTTTTCTGCTGGTTTTTATAGAACACTTGATCATCGACAAACTCCATTTCCACCTTCTCATCACATCGAAAATTCTTTTCATAACATTTGAAATCATGAGAAACTAATGCCCTTCAATACTTTGTCTTTAATACTGAGTAAAAATGATTGATTTTACTATCAAGGACTCGGATAAAATTTGGAGCATACCTTGAAAATCGAGTGAACCTTTCTTCAAAAGTAGCCACTGAGTCTTCATCATGCCTCAGTTACAGGAATTGTTTTTCCATCCTAAGTCAAACAGCCTAAGGAAAATACTTCTCATGAAACATACCGTGGAAATCATCTCAGTCGAGAGCATAAATCTCATCAGTGTCCCTGTTATTATAAACCATCGACCACCACTGATCTGCTTCACCCTCCAAACGGTAAATAACAAGACTAACCTTTTGATTCTCTGAACACCCCATGAAATCTAAAATCTTTTCTAGTTCTTTAATCCACTCTTAAGCTAGAAAAGTGTCAGATGATCCACTGAATGATGGGGTATGTTGCCTCATGAAGTGTTACACCACTGACATGATCCTTTGAAGATGATCTAGCTGATCTCGTGCATGGATACCACCACCATTTATCACTTGAGTCAACCTTGCCATTACTGCAACAAACTATTCAGTTCCAATTCCGACAATCTCAGGATGCTGATTCGGAAGGTCATTTACTTTTGTATGCCTTCCTAGCACTGCTTCCATGTTTCCTCTGTGGAAAACCATTCTGAACAAATATGTCTTAGATGAAGCGACATGGTAATCTTCAATTGCTATATCATTTCAATTTGACCATAAAAAAATATTTTTGTATAATCATTAAATATAATTGTAACTCCTAATGTTATCTAAAAGTACCTCTGATACCCACTATAAGGCCCCATCACTAAAAATTACTTAATCTTGAGATATTTCAAGAGTACACATTGAGGATCATTTCATGTTTAGTGTTTTAGAGAATTAGATCATAAATCATGAATTACATTCCTCACATAAACAAAGTGGTTACATAAAAGATAGTACTCATTTTCCCCATCAATGGAAACATATTTAAAATAAAACATGCATTCTTTTTTGACATTTCCTTAAAACTATCATCATATCATATACCTTTCCCTTGACCTGTGAAAAACATTTCAAAAACATGGGATGAGCATAAAAACTCAGTATGGGATATAAAATTATGAAATGAAAACATTAGTCCATGTATGAAATCATACTTTACCCCTAAAACATAAGCATATTAACATGACTCATCAAATCATCAATAAATCATAAGAATCATAAGACATAATGGTAACTTGAGGCATTCATAACATTCTTATGTAGGGAGTGACCCTCATGGTTACGTTTGGAATAAACATCACAGTATATTCCCTAAATCTCTTCGAAGAAACCATAACATTTAAATCTTTCATGTTACCCAATGCATTGGAGAGCTATATCGAGATCATCTGACCGTAGTTTATCACAGAACCACTCGTCTTCATAACAATGCCCAAGAACCATAACATAATCGTATCACATAAAACATGCATAAAGGAAACATAAAATTTCCACTTTTCAATCACAAGATATCAATACAACACATTGATATAAGAACATTATGAAAACAATTTTCAATACAAAAATAAAATAAAAGTAAAACATGGTATTTATTTTTCATTCAAAAAATGTTATGGCTTATAGAGGCTTCCAAAACTCAAATAATGGTCACGATGGTGGAGAGGACATTGTCGCCGCATACGTACAAAAAAAACATTCCCTATTGTAGTATAGTAAACGCTTCATATAAAAATATTCATTTTGAATAAACATAAAATTCAAAGGGTTTTATACACCTTATAAAAGAAAGTTGTGTATAAAAAAATGTTTCTCAATGAAAGGAGATTAAGACGAAGTCCCGTACCTCAGGTCTGACTTGACTAGATCATTCTTTAACCTCATGAATAATAAACTTGAGATAATATATAATTTCTTAAGAGCCCTTTTCAAGTTAATTATTCCTTTTATATCTCTTATTACCATGTTATGAACCCTATGTAATTATTTAAGTCAATAATGGTCATTTTGTTGATCATTGGTACTTGAGTCAAAAATAAACTCTTTATAATTACAAGTTGTTCATGTGGTAAAATATCCATTACGTCCAGAATTATATTCCTGATGTAGATATCATATATATTGTATATATCAAGTATATACATTCATTTATAATATTACATAACTTTTAGAGGTATGAAATGAAATTCACTGTTCATGGAGACGGTATGTCGTACGTACGCATGAACGCTACTTCCATTTCTATTTCATATTTTATGGAATGGAATCATAATGATATAAAGGTATATTATAATTCTAGTATAATATCATATATAATATCATTAACTCCACCCATTATATGTCCCACATATGGATTTAACGAATCAAATCACTTTGAGGGGGTTGTAGTTTGCACATCCTAAAATGAAGATATCGCGTTTACCCATAATGGAAACTATAAATGTATGAAAAAAATGAAAAATATAGTAGCTTAAGGAAAACATTAATAATTTATATATCATATATAAATATAGTGTCATCTTAATGGACACCCTTGAAGGTGTTAGATAAATATTGAACAATCACCGTTTCGTGAGGCAGAAATTTATCATCCACGGAAACAGTATGTTCTTTAACCATTATATGTAGCTGTGTGTAAGTGTAGCTCAAATAATTCTTATAAAAACATAATAGTATATTTATGATACTATTTTAGTTAGAAAATAAATGAATAAATATATTTTAGGGGGTTGTAGAAGCAAAATAAAACAAAAGAGCATTAGAGAAGACTTTACCTTTGAATCAGGTAACTCCTCTTGGTTTGAACCAAAAGGGTTTCTTGAAGAGATTTTTGCCTATGGTAAGGCTTCTGGGATAATGATAGGGATGTGGAGAGATAAAATGAGTAGGTATTTTCCGATAAAATGAATTGAGATGTGTTTAAAGAGGTAGAACATGAGGAAATTTATAAGAGGAGATGGGGGGTGCTCTTTGACAGTAAAGAAATGTAACTTTATTTTAAATTGTGTTTCAGATTTAAAAGGTCCCACGTTGAAATATTTCGAGGATAAGGTGATAAGGGTTAAAAATATACTCATCCATTAGGTCTCTGACATGTGTATGTCTTAGTTTTTACATTATCTTTTCATTTTATTTAAATCGTTCATTAATGAGTTAATCGCTGCATCATCATGATGTCATAAATAATATAATTTATTTAATGTCAAAAAATTATAAAAAAACTACTATGATGTAGGAAATATTTTTATATTTCCAATTACTATTTATACTCTAAGAGATCATTTATGTAGACAAAATTAAAAATGTTTTACTCAGGTGATACATTCTTTGTTATATTTAACTTTCTTTAAAAATAAAAAGATAAATGTCAATTTTAAACAAAAGTGATTCTATGGGGTCCCCAATTTTGGCACAAGGCATCCCATGGTCGGCCATGAGACAATGAGTATCATTAGGACACATGTTGTGGTTATTTTTTATTATTATGATATTATTTTATTATCCTTAATTACCCTATTACTAATTAATCAAGAGATTTATAGATAATTACCGTCGTTACTATTCATAATGTCAAAAAACAAAAAAGTAATAATAAAATAATTTGGACCTTCTGATTCCAAATATGGAATTAATTTTACCAAATTCCATACATAGAAATTTGAATAATTAATTTAAAAATAATTCCCGTTGTAAAAAAATAGCGGGTTTTCTAAAAACAATATCTATGAAAAGTTTGGCACATGTTTATACCCAATTCCAAAGTGAAATTAATCTAAATGACCACCATTTGATTAAATGGTCAAAATATATTCTATTTAAACATTAAAACCAATTAAAATGATAATATAACCAAATAATTAAATTATATGGAAATGCAGTTTTGATGTAAAATGCTGTATTTTTCACTATTCATTAAAAAATGAACATTGTCAGAAAAATACCAAAAATTTATCCAAAGTAAATTTCAATGTCCCAATCATAAATAATAAGTTTATTTTGATAAATATATCTTATAAAATTGTCAAATTGTTTTTCTAAAAATGCTTTTCCATCAAAAGGCAGTAAAACAGTCTTTTAAAAATATTAGTGTATTCCATGCTTAAGATTGAATTTATTTTCATTTTAAGGCTCTAAAACAATACCTAATTAATAAATAGACATAGATATTAATATATGTTATTCATTACTTACTTCAGATGTTACACTAGATTAGGTTTTGAATCATAATGCACAATTTTGAACTAAAATACTATAAATTAAATGAAAAAATTATGAATATATAATTTCATAATCAGAAAAATGGTTTATTTGTGGAAATATTTAATTTTAAATCCTTTATAATGGGTTCCGTAGAAAATTAGAATTATATTTGGCATATCCCATGGGAGTGTCAAACTATGCGCACAATAATGCACGTTCTCATGCACTATGTTACCCCGAGTTAAGCCTTGGACACCTTTTCCTTATATACTTATCCTCAAAGTCTATATTAAGTTAATATTCTCTAATAATTTTTTTTCTAAATATAGTTTCTAAGGTTTGTTGTGATATTTTTCTGATACCAACTATAACACCACAACTCCAGTTACCAAGAGTTTGTTCATTATTTTATTACATTGACCAGATACTAAGAAAACAAACCCCGAAGAACTGAATAGTTTAATAGACTTGTAAAAACTATATAAAAACATATTTTTTAAATTATATCATAAAATAAAAAACAACATAGTAACTCCTTTGAAAACACTCACACTCCATAGACAATCCATGCAGGTCAGTCAATATGCACTTCTCCACATCCTGGGTAAAAATTAATCCTAAGAAATGTGTGAACTCAGATGCCCAATAAGGGAAAATGATATAGTGGAAGCTATCATAAATAAGAATAAATTTTTAATTCAAGGTATAAAACTAAAACACAAGCCTTTTAAATATAATCATCTATATAATATATCACGAATTAATCAAATAATTCCATTAGATGTTCACATGGAAATTATAATAGTTGAATAATAACATGTATTAACGTTAACTTAAATCATGATGAGGGAGTTCATAATTCCAGAAAGCATAATCAAATAAACCAGGACTCCTTCCAGGACCATACTAATTCGAGTAAGATTTTAGTTAAAACCCAAGTTAGTTTATCTCATGATATTAACTGATGCTTCGAGGGAATTTCATTAAGTGGTACCCATCACATAGGGCTTTCATTAAGTGGTCCCCAACCCATAACATACTGAGTCCATTTCATTCCTTATATGAAATGGGTAAAACATAACTAACATATATATTTGTATTAAAAAAGCTGTACAAAATGTTAATACGATACCTATAAAATAAGAATGGTATCAAATTTAGAACATCCACAATCAAACATATAATAATACATTTAATACAATATAAAATGTTGTATCATAATAAATTAACCTAAATTAATCATAAAATTCAACAAAGGATGTTCTCCTAGATGAAAATTGTCTAACAAAATCATGAAAATTCTTTGAGGGAGATATTTAGTTTTTCCATTGAAATCATTTAACAGATTCACAAATATAAAATAAAACATTTCTTCTCAAAAAATCTTTTTAAAATCGTATGGGAAGATTTGAAATTTTATGGCATAATAATACTCTAAAATATCTGCTTGTGCCATATAAGTTAAGACAAAACATTCTTTCCTTAATGCATTGAAAATGTCATAAAGTAACTCCTTCAGAAATTGGTGGAATGATTCCATTTAGAAAAATTTATGTAAAATAAAACATGGGTAAAAATGTCTTTAAACAAAATTTGATAATAATTTCAAGTAAATGATAAGAAACGTAGACATGGATGACAAATATGTCTCAATAGATACTTATGAATATAAAACATTGGATAATAATGAGGTTGGGAAATTAACCATTACCTTATACTATACGTTAGTCGAGGGTGCGTTAACCTACTATATAATGTTTAAGACATGTTATTATATTATACTATGACTATATTATTATTTATGATATAATATATTATCCTATTATATCATTTTTTTAATAATATTTAAGCATTATAATTGTTTTTGGTGTTAATAACATCATTTTCCTATGCATGTTTTTTTGGGTAAGTAATATTTGTACGGAATAGGATATTCTTCATTCATATCCAGAATGATATTAAGTTTCGATAATAATTATTTTTCCTCACCATGAAAATTTTATAATTTTTTTAATGGTTAAGGTGGACAATGAATCTTAATGCGGTGTGGATACAGTAGGTCACATGCACCCTTAGTGGTAAAATGGTATGGAATTGGATGGTATATTAATCATAAATAACAATTATAAATTTATATTAATTATTTATAACAATTAAACACATCATTATACCCATGAAAATAAAGTATTGGTGAACAAAACATTACACCAAAACGTGGAGGCAGTAAGCCGTACACGTACACGCATGGAGATATTATTATTTGTAGGATTGCTAATTTGAGAAATATGGTTATATGATAATTATAATAACATACTAGAATGTATATTATACTGGAATTATTACTTTGGTATTGAAATAACATAGGAATCGGAAGTATAAGAAGAAAATAACTTTGAAAGTGTAGATAAAACAATTACATTTTTTGGGTATCACCTTTTTATTTGAACTAAAAAACTCCATAGGATAGATTTATTCCCCATGAATTGACTTTAGGGCCCATTTAGGGAATCTAGGAGGGTAATTGGGCATGGATTGTTCGTGACAATGTTCTATAGAGTTGTGAATAAAAGAGAAGGAGGGGTGACCTTTTATAATAGAGGGGAGGGACACTTTTGGAAACTCAAAAAATAATTATTTAGTAAAAATTGTTTATTGGTCTCAAATAGATAAAAGGTGAGTTTTTTCTATTCTAATATGAGAATAGTCGAAATACCCACACACATTGTTTTTTAGAAATTTTAACTTAATAAAAATAATTTATCCTTTTGGTTTAATCCTTACTTAAATAGTTTAACACTTACTTTGTCTACTTATCCTTCTATACTATATGGTTAATACTATTAGTATAAAATGCCAAAAAAAACCAATTTAATAATTTATGAAATATTTAAAACTATAGTAGTTATTATTTCTAACCATATTGTTTTATAAATTTTATAACATTTAATAAAATATTTTTTTAATGTATCATTTATGTCAATTTTAAAACAATTCAATATTTTTATTTTTCAAAATATCGAAACAAGATGATAACATTGAACCAATACTTATGATATGTTAGTAACATGGATATTTTTTCTATAAAATTCTTTTAGGTCATTAATTAAGTCTGATATATTTATTTTAATATTGATAATATCATTTATTTGGTATAACTATTAATAAAATAATTTTTGTTTCAATATTGTTTCATCATTAATAATAATTATGTAATCTATAAAAATTTTAAAATAAATTACTATGATCTAGATAAATATTTTTTATTTATAAATAATATTTAATGTCAACCATATCAATTATATAACTTTATATTAAAAATTATATATTTATTAAAATTTGAATATGTCATTTTTAACTCTTTATTGAATAAAATATAATAAATTTCCTAATCTAACATAAGTGGATTAAAAAGAATCGTATTTGAGATCAATGATTGAATTTGGTCGAAACACAATTATAAAAAGAAATTAGGACATGTTTTAGTTGATTTTTATATTACTATAATATTTTTTAGATTTAATATCACTATTTAACTTTAATTGTGGTAAATAAAATTCAAAAGTTACTATTCAAAGACAATATGATGATCCTATTAGAAAAAACATATTGTACTCATTAAACCCATGCATTTACCTTTTTTAAAATTCAATTCATAGAAGTGGTAATGTTACGTTTAATGCTAAAAAAACAGATGTAGTAAGAAGGTGGGTAAAAGAGATGTTCAAAAGTTCAATATACATTTTATATCTAATTATATTATAAAAAATATTCCAATGAAAAACATTGAAATAATATATTTATTATTAATATAATGTTACTTTAAAATAAATTTAATTTAAAATAATTATTTAAATGAAATCTATAGTTTTTAAACGATAATGCATTATTTTTTACTATTCATCAAAATTGAAACATTTCTTAAAATTACAAAAATTTCACCCTAAGATAATTTTGGTATTATGAATTCAAAAAAATGAAGTCTAATTTGGAAAATAAGATTTTTATGTCTTTTAATGTGGTTATAACTATTAATAAACACTTTTTAAAAGGTTATTTTGATAGATCATGGTGTGATCAAACTCATTGTTAAGTATAGTGAAAGCTACTAAATTATTAATAATGTAGCATACTGTGGAATCTTAAGATGTTACAAAAAATGTGAAAAACAAATGGATCCTTAAGATAACATGGAATATGAGTTCTAACTATTAAAACATTGATTTATTATACATCATTTAAATATACAAATAACCAAATTTGTAAGGAATTTTTTTTATTCAAGATGACGTCAGTTGATTAAGTTAGTGGAACAAGAAAATGGATCTTGAAGGCATCATGCTAATAATGAAAAAATCTAAATCTGATACTATTATAACATTTTATGATGGGAATGTGATATTTTGGATTCAATAATGTGGATGATGTGATTGATTAAAATTATGATGTCGAGTAGTGCATCATATATGGAGTTGTTGATGTATTGATCAATGATATTGAGTGAATGTAAAGTGAATATTAAATAAAATGAGATATATGTTAAGGATTATATAGAATAATCATGAAAATAAGAAATGATACTAAAATATTCATGTTCAAGTTGTTATTTAATTGAGAATTAAGGATATATACAATAAGATGATGTTTAGTGAGTTTAAATATTTAGATACTGGAAATAAGAAGTTATGGTGATATGATTTTAAGATGGTTGAATGGTCATTGGTGAGTTCTGAAATAAAATTTCCTTAATATATAGTAATAATTGATCATTATATACGTGTTTAATATAATCCTTTGTTTCATAGTAATTAATATATGACATATCATGATATTGTTTAAGTTGGTGATTAGAAGTAATGTTTGGAGGATTTACTAAATTGAATTTTGAGTTATAAAAAAATAATAATATAAGAAATCATTTTTCCCATATAAATAAAATCCTATATGATTATGATGAGTCACTAAGAACATGTAAGTTCAAAAACCACAATGTGATAGATGATTAAAATATTGGCATAATGATATAGTGCTCGTGTGTAGTAAGATTGAACAAAATACTACTATATTTTATAAGAAAATATAAGGTTAACCATATTTCAATAGACAATTGGAGACATAAAAAAATTCCAAAACACAATTGTCTATGAACCTACTTTATTATCACTATAAATATGGCATGATATTATCATCGAGATTATAGTGATTGAGATTCGGAAAATATACTTTGAGAAGAAACATCAAAAAACAAATGGTAACCCCTATGTAGATAATCCAAAAAATGTGAAGTATTGTGTATCACTATAAACATCAATTATGACATGATAATTTTTATCCTACTACGGTTTTACATATATTCTATTTCCCATTAGTTATTATACCTCTGGTATGCTCCCGGTCTTTATAGTTCATTCATGTATTTCAAAAAGTGTTCATTACACGTTTGTATCAATATACACAATGCCTTTTTCAGTAATAATACATATTTTGTATACTTTCATCTATAGAAACAGAATACATTTTCTTATATTTTAATTCCACATTATGTAATCTCTTTTAAATTCACAAACTTTCATATAAAATTTATAAACCTTTTCAAACATTATATCTATGTGTTTCATTATATTATAGTTTCTCATACTGAAATTCAATTTATAATATACCATCATTATTAGCGTAAAACAATATTGTTGTATATGAACACCCACCATGATATTCATATATGAAATATTTGTGAAAGTTAAAAATGTTTTATCAATTAATGAAATTATTTTTTTTTCTTTCGAAGGGATTTGTTGCTAAACTTCAATGATGACGATTCACTAGAAAATACTCATTAGAGTAATTTATTTAACATGTCAACCATTTTCATCATATTCAGTTAGGTATGGTACATGAATCAAATTATATATTTATCAAAACTCTTAATTATTATTTACTTATTATTAAAAAATTGGATCCATTCAGTATGGAATCTTCTTAATAAATTCATTTTTGTGAATTCCCCAGACACACATTTAATAAACATTTTCATTAACCTATATACATTAAATCATAGGTTATACTAACATTTATGAATATAATTTTTAATTAAACGATCCTCTTAATGTTTTTATATTTTCACTTGGATCTCGCCACTTTCTATTTTAACATATTCCATTGAAAACCAACATTAATATTATTATAAAAATGATGTTTTGGTTTGTTAATTAATTTAATATAGAAAATAGTTAAATATGAACTTTGGATTCTTAACATATTTCTAGGAATTAGTCTCCTCGTTCCACTTTTTTGGGTTTCATTTCCAAATTATTCACAACCATTTTTGAAAAAAATTTAGCTATAAAGTTTCTTATACATATAGTGCATATTTTTTGATCAACATTTAAGCTCCATTGAATTATATGAAAAGGGGTCTAACATATTGCATCTCATTCTTAATATTTCAACCTCATCGGAACCTATTTTTTCTATTGTTTTTTAGATATTAATACTTTTAAAAATTCAATTTTAGATTATTGCTTCAGTTTTATATTTTCAACTACTCTTTCTTCAATTTTTTCTCCAAAAGAACTTGGTTCCAAATGTAAAAAGTTAATGTCAATTTTATCATTTTCCAATTCAATGAATGATTTACAAAAAATATATAATTTCAATGTGTTTTCCTCCCAAAATATATTCCCAAGATGTTCTTATGGCCTTACATTCCTTGATCATTTTCCAAGTGTTAATGAATTTATTCCTCATCTTTTAAGGGGTTCTTCATCCAAAAAATATCATAAACACAATCCAGTGGATTTCCAATTTCAATATCATTTCTACTACTTGTTCGGATTTCTATGAAACACCATAAGATGGATTTTAGTTTCATATTGACATAAATGCATTCTCCTATTAAAAATTTCATTTGATATGTATCTCCATTTGATCTTAAAACCCATTTATACAGGCTTGTTTGTGGCTAGAGAGCATGTTATTCCTTTTTTCCATACATGAGAAGTTTTATTGACCACCCTTGATGCGGTCCAGGGTGATTTGAATACTTCTTTTAATCTTTAGTCTATTAAGGTATTTATATAAATATGGTGTTAAGTTTTTGATCCTTCAATAGACATGTCAAGGAATGTTTAGAACAAAAAAGACTATACAGATCAATCCGAATATTATTTGTTCATTATTAGTTTTTGAGTCATGTATCATTTATCATTTACAATTGAAAATTTTATCAAATACATATAAGAAGTCATTATATATCATTTCCTTTTCTATTATTTCTTTACATGTGGTTTCTTATGATGAAATATCACATAAAATTTACTTCTACAATAAGACCAACGATGTTTGTTTACTCAATGATACATATTTCTCTACACACAATTTTGAATAGTTTTTTTCTTCATTGTGATTAACAAATTTTAAAATCATTTGTGAAGGTATGATAGTGGAGAAATTTTAAATTTGAGGGAGTCTTTCCCATATTCAGATAAATATAATGTTATTATTGGAAATTTTGTCTGTGAATTTGTGTGTGAGTGTATATATATATATTATATTTGGTATTTTTAATGCTTGATGTATGGATTCTTAATAGTTAAAAAATTCTTTATAATTTGGTACAATCACATTGAGAGCCTAAACAACTATTTTCTAGGAATATTTTCATAATAAAATCCAAGACCATAGCCATAAGGAGGAATGCACGACCCACAAGTGTGAAGTTTTTCGGTTCAACCTACTTTCTATTTTGATAGGTATTGAGGATCATAAAGAACATTTATCAATTAAAGTGAAAAAAGTAAATATATTCATGTTGAACAACCATCAAGGTTAGTGTCATATGGTTTTTATTCTCTATTTCCTCTTTTAGTTTTATTTGTTGTTACTATAGTTTCTGGGTAATATTGTGTCTTTTAGTTATTTAAAGAAAAAAGCATCGAGAGGTAATTTAGATAAAAGTATATTTGTCATGTATAGGTGTTTGTGACATTTGTTATGTAATTATTATTTATTTGGAAAATTGTATAAAGCGTGTGTGGCCATGTTGAATGATGGAATACAATATATTAATAAAAATTCAAATGCAAGAAAATCTATACAAGTTTATAAAGTTTGTAGGGCCACTTCATGGGTCATATTTGAAGTTGGAGTCCATATATGTGCTACTGAATTTTTAGACTAAAATTGAATCATTATAGAATAACCTGAATGATTTTCCCTATATCTAATACTTAATCATGTGTGTAATGGTTTCTCATGAATAATTACATCAGTTTAATTCATTTGGAAATTATTATTTTTTATTTATTTTTTGAACTACATATATTTATATTTTAATTTTAATTTGATCATTATTTTTTTAATTTATTACATCCTTTTCTGAAGATTATTTTTAACAAATTCCATTTATCATCATTTCTTTTTAGAATTTTATAATGGTTTTATATTATAAACTGTATATATTATTTTTTTTGATAGATGATTATAGTTCAATGAAATGTTTTAAATATATGCTAATTTAATATTAAATAACTAAAATTACAATTATTTCAAGTATATTTTTCACTTAAAATTATATCAGGAACATTCTACACAGTTTCATTCTTCTAATATAAAATATTTCAAATTGTTAACATCTAAATGTTTAACTATTATCTTTTTTCACAGTTTTAGGATTTTAATTTCATAATGACCTATTAGTTTTTCAGTTAATTATCACCTGTTATATTGTGGTCACATATACTATACACTTTAGGATGCTAATATATTGAAAATTTTAAACATGATACATGATAAAACAAGCATTAAAATATATTAAATTCATTTCTTTTGGTGTCTATGGACAACTATGAATTAGAAATTCTATTTGTTTTAGATTTAATCAATATAGTTATCTATAATATTCACAACAATGAAACCCTTTTCAGTATATTATTGTCTTCAAATATCTATTATCAATGAGACATCAAAATTTTATAATTGAAATATATTTTCCCATGATTATATTAGGTTTTTTAAAATGTATATCACTCAGTTATATGATTTAAATATACGTTAGCTTCAATATGGAATTGATAAGATTACAATTATTTTAGGTAATTTTGATTCTTCAAGTTATATCAGGTACATTCTAAACCATTACATTTTTCTTACCTTATACATTTTGAATTTTTAATATCTTAAATTTTGACACTTTCTCATTGTTCACTATTATAATATTTTAATTTTCTAATACCCAATTAGATATTTGTTAGTTTTCACCTTTTATATTTAAATTAAATTTACTATGGAACATGTGTATGAAATATATGTATAGTATAGATTCATTATTTCATTGTTTTTAGTTTATTCAATGGTTTGAATCTATGTTCTCAATTACATTATAAACCTTTATATTACATTCAAAATTCATAAATTATCATTTGATATTAATTTACCTTAAAAAATGGATACAAATATACCTCCACTACCATTTTCATATTTCTCACCCCTATAAAATAATTGTGTTATTTAAAATTATATATACCGCCCATGCGTCTTAAAGATTCATACTATATTCAATTCAAATATGCATACATTTTCATATGATCACCAAAATATGCCATTCTATGAAGTGTGAATAATTTATTTAAATATGATGTGTGCATTGTATATTGTATTAAAATATCCATACTGTATTGTATACTATGTGCATACTATTTTGCATTCTCTAATGACGTATGCGAACATGTGTTTGCTATGTGCATACAATTTTTTTTCTTATTTTCATTGTATGTGTGGTTTCGTTAATTGTTTTTTATTTCAATATAGTCATGTATTCATGATATTTTCTTTAGAAGATTGTTTTTATGTTTGATGGTATTTTGATTTAAATTGGGGTACCTGGTAAATCACCTTGATGGAATTAATATTGATGGACTATATCTTCGTAAACTATCCTCCCCCCATCATTTTCATAATATCTATTTTCTTTTCTTAGTGAAAAATGGATCAAATAGGCCACCCATGGAATCTGATGTTGGAAAGCTATATGACCCACAAAACATCGGATCTGGAAAAAACATGTTTTACACTACAACATCTACAGCTGAACACCAGAGGATGCACACTGAATATAGTCTATTCCTTTCTAATATCAATTGGAATGATGGATGAGAATTTATGTTGAATGGATTATTTTATTTGGATATGAAGAGATCTTCTCATTCTAGAAATGGAAATTAAATGCAAGGCATTAAATTATTTTGAACTATGTTTATTTAAATTTTTCTAATCTTTGGTTTGACCTATTTACGATCATAATATATTCATAAGTATGAAATTTTTGGATGACATCCAAAAGGCGATATTTTTTTGTGATGTTCTATATGAGTTAGAGTTTTAGAAAGGAGTATGACAAGCAATTTTTTCTATAAACTGAAGGATGTAGCCATGGTTTTGAATCACGGCAGTCAACCTCTGTTGTTTGATAGATTCAGAGGCTATATCCATTGTTCAAACCATGTTAATAGTTCTATCACTATTGTTTTCAACTATGGCTGCATAATTTTTCCCAATATTTTAAATCCATGGTTAAAAGCCATGGATAAAGGTGTAATTCCATGTTTGGAAACCATGGATATAGGATTGACCCTATTTCCACACCAATAGGATCAATGGTCCACCAAACCATGGAAATTACCTATACCCAAATTTTCTTGGCCTATATCCATGGTTATAAAAAGTATCTATAGCCCAAATTTATAGTTGTGGTTGAAACCCACTCAAATAAATTGTTAGCCATCTAATATTGACCTGATTTCTATTATAGTGGGAAATAATCATGCAATAGTTTGACATATAGTTCATTCCTCAAAAAGAGGACAAAGGCCATGCATTATGAGACATCTAGGAAGAGCACCCTTCGGCAGAGATGACTTCATTAGATACTGAGTTACCCAATTAAGAGGTTTTATATATCCATGAGGACCCCATATATGGGAAATATGATTTGATAGAGATGATAAAAGCTCAATAGATAATATAATAGAAGTCCCTAGTATCAAAACGTGGGGCTTAGAATCTTAGTTATATATCCCAAAAAAGAATTCATGCCTTACTTCCTCCTACTATCAGAGGGATGTATGGAAAATGAATCTGAATATGAAGATCAAATTACCGGGCTAGATTTGGAACCTCATATACAAGTAAAACACATGATGATAAAAAGAGATTCAGAACTAGTCATCAAGTAGGTTAATAATGATTATTCTATAAAAAAGTAAGAGTTAATCCCTCTACTAAGAAAGGTTCGACGACTAATGGTAGAATTAGTTGGGAAATATAAAATACAAAGATGAGCAACTAAATTTTTTATCTATGATGATACAAAACATAAAGAAGAACTATATAAGAAGAAACTTGATGGGTCCTTCTTAGGTTCATTAATGGAGAAGAAACTACAACTATCATAAAGGAATTATATGCTATACCTTGTAATGATCACTAGTCAGGATCCATGCATTCCAATCAAATCCAAAGGCTTGGATACTACTGGACCATTGTAACACATGAATGCACTAAATTTACCAAATTTTCCATTCCTTCTAGGTGTATGCCACCTTTTTACACCAGCTCCTAGGGTTTCTTCACACATCCAAATAATCATGACCACTTTCCATATGGGGAACGGATGTCTTTTAACCATATCCTTCTACTACAAAAAATAATTCAAGAATAGTCTCATGAATATAGCATTTTTTTCAAATTGGCAGACGCCATACCCCTCAAATATGTAACAAAAAAAATATCTTCATCTTTGTGAATGCCAACATCATCACTAGATTTCGTCTCTCTCATATAATACTAACAGAAAATTACACCAATTTCTATTCCTATGAATAGTAATACCTATATCAACATTATGAAATCATGTTTAATGAATCATCCTGCTTCCATGAAGTGTCCAATGGATAGATAAAGGTCTTCAACTAGAACCTATCCAATATACTTCAGAAGATGGAAGGTAATGATAAAATTCATTGTCGAAAAAACTCTTACATACCCTATGGGCTTACCAAACCATGTCTTGCACTAAAACACAAGTGACCCCATACTCATTTGTATATAGTATAAATGTGGCCCTGCACATTGAAGTTCAATTTCCATTACGTTAATTTTCTATATGTAACCAGCTATCAACTGATGAGAAATTTGAGAAACGGTTAGATGAATTGGAGCGAATCGATGAAAAGATATTTCATACCTTGAAGCATTTATAGGTTCACTAAAATAGGATTGTAAGATAATTTAATAAAAAACATTCGTCTCTAGGATTTACCTGATGTAGATATGGTGTTGGTTCTTAGAACTTCAATGATACTCATAATGAAACCTCTTAATTTATAGTCCAAAAGGGGGGGACCTTATTCCATACACAAATTCCATTCAAATGGATGTTATTCTATGTTATCGATGGGCGAAAAACATACCCTAGCTCCCACCAATATAGTGTTCATGAATAAATATTTCATTTAACCACAAGATGAATGACGTAGCCATAATACTTTAAACTACAACATCCATGCCCCAATCAAGAGTGTAACAGCCCGAGATTTTATGAAAAATATTCTTTTTTATTTCACTAATGTCTTGTGTTGTACACTACACCAAAAGGAGCTTGCACAACACGCATCCTTGACTTGCCTTGCATTACACACAATCTCAACCTTCCTCGATAGCGTGTGTGGTACGTAATACTGAGTTTTACGAAACAATGATATGCTATTAAAATATTATTAAAACTAGCCGTTATGAATAGTAATAACCACTTTTTAAATTTTAGAAATTTTAGCTCTCAAAATGGACTTCATTTTTGGATTCGGAGTATCGAATTTAGCCTAAGGTGAAATTTTGGTACTTTTCGGATAACTTTCATATTCTGATGAATAGTGAAAATTACTAAATTATAATTAAAAACAACTTTTTTAATCGAAATAATAAATAGTGATAAATCATTAATTTGAGTGGTTTTAAAGTATATTTAGAATATATTTTTTACAATTTAATACAATGTTGGTCATTGGATGTAATTTCACATTTAAACTAGACATAAACAAGTGTCAATCTTTTGATAGATATTGTTTCTTAAAAACACGCTTTTTGTTTTAACAGCGGGATTTAATTATAAAATTAATTAATGCAACTTTTATGTTATGAATTTGGTAAAATAGACTTCATTTTTGAATTCGGAATATGAAATATAGCTTGGGATGAAATTTTGGCATTGTTCTGAAAAACATCAATTTTTGATGAATAGTGAAACTACTAAGTGGTAGGTTAAAAACTGAATTTTGCATAAAACATAATTTTACCGCTTCTGTGAATGGAATTTCAAAAATCCGAGAGACACGGTTAATATCAAGGACTAAAATGTGGTTCAATGAGATGAAAATAGTTTTTTTGGTGAATAGTAACTTTTTACTATTTTTACCGCGGTTAATAGTAGATAGGGTAACTATGGGTAAATATGATATCAATATTACCCTAACACATGTCCTAATTCTATTGGACAAGTGTAATTTGACCAAAAACAAACTTAGGAATAAAATATGACCATTTAGGCCCACTTGGATTAGATTAGGACATTTATTATTAATTTATTTACAGAAGGGTTAAAATAGTTAAAATAAAAGTTTAATAAGTAAATCATTTTTAATATGGGGTTATACATAAGATAAATTCGACTATAAATATTCATTAGAAAGATAAAAAGATTTCCTACATACGGGTATTTTATTTGTAATTTTTAGACATTAAATAATTTAATTTATTTATGACACAATGATGATGCAGTAATTATCTTATTAATGAAATATTGAAATAATCGATGTTATAAACACCAAAATAAATGTAATTTGAGACTTTTTATGAATTCCACTAATTTTCTAGGTTACTATGATATATTAGTGTTGATTTAATCAACTTGGTTCGAACATATAATTCTGTTACGACTTTCACAAAAATCATATATCAAATAGTGTCAAAATTGACACAAAATAGTTTTTAAATCAAATATTATATTATTAATTGTTATTTTATTCCTAAAAATCTAAGGTTCGCCCAAATTACTTATATAAGGATATATATATTAATAATAAACAATTTGGGGTTCGTTTGGCATGTTATAGTAAGTGTATTAACCATATAGTGAAAGAAAACAAAAAGACACGGTAAAAGTTAAATTATTTAACTTAGAGTTAAATCTAATTGATAAGGTTAAAATAAGAACCTAAACTTGTCTAAATCCTATTGGTTGATAGGATTTCGACCCATCCCTACTTTAGCTTCGAAATAAGACCCTTTGGAACCATTATAAACCGATTTTTACTTTAATATAAAATAATATTTTGAGATATTCCTAAGGTGCCTCTCTCCTCCCTTATAAAAGGACACCTCCTCCCCCTCCTCCTCACACCAATTTGAGCACTCAAGCTCGGCCAACCCCTGCCAAAATCTCTTCTCCACTTCCCTAGAAACATCCTAGAGGTTCTGGTCTTCCTCAAAGACCAATTTTAGTTCCCTAAGAGGAGGTCTCCAAAAGGCGCTTCAAAGAAGAGGTAATTACCGTTACCAATTCTTTCATCTTTATTTCTTCTTCCACTTCTTCTTCTTAGGTTGTTTCATTATGAAGTAATAACATCAGTATCACTCATATACTGATATGTTATTATAAGTATGAAACAACCCTATTTCCCCATCTATCTATCCTACGGAAAAAGAAATCACCGCGCGTGCGTACGTACGGAATATCGTCTCCATGCCGTGGTGTAATCTATTTTCCACCACCACCTTACATGGATGGGTATAATGGTGTAAAGAATAACTATACATAGTTATTACAACATCATATTGATTCTGATATATTGTATAATCCACTCCAATTCAATTCAATATTTATAGAAATGATATCATCGCTCGTGCGTACGTACGGACTACCGTCTCCACGACGCGATGAGATTCATTCTCCATGTTAACCATTTAAGAATGATTATAATGTATATATAATAAATAATAATGAAATATATGACATTATAAAGCTACTGGATTTATGTATATATATACATATGTATGTCATCTACTTACTTCCATTTCAAGACAATAAGGAAAGGAAAACAACGTTCATGCGTACGTACGGACTACCGTCTCCATGAACGGTGTTTTTCATTTTATTTATCTACCTATTATATATATATATATACTGATTATATATGATATATAAATCATATTTTATATTCTGGAAGTGAGTAAATCATGATATAAGTAATAATGATGTCAAGAACAACAAGTCAAAACACCTACGATAAATGAAACGATTTTACCCAAAACGCTTCTTTAACATGGAATTTACAAAAGAACGGGTAATACAATGTCATAAGTGAACCATATATGATATCATAACAATGAATATGATTCTGTAATAAGTCAATAACATGATTTAAATCATTAAACAGGAGGTTCGGACACGTACAAGCAAGTCGGACCTAAGGTAAGGGAAATATCACAATCTCATTTTTATCCGAGATTGTTTATTCGTAAGTATTTACTGGGGTGTATTTTTATCATCCAAATCCATGTTCCCTCAATATGTAATATTGTTTCCATCCACTTGCATTAGGTTAAATCCAATTTTACCCTTAGGTGAGTTTTTAGTAAAGAATATGAAAGGAATCTTTTGTCGTTTTTCCGTACGAGGTACTTTTTGACTTTTCCGAAAAAAGTACGAAGAATGTTTTTTTTAACTTATATGGCATGAATGGATTTTTAAAACATTATTTCCAAGAAGCTTCATTTACATGTTTTCAAGTTTATTTTTAATCAACTTCTTTTATTTTAAAGTCGTATGACATGCTATGAAAGGAAAAATGTTTTTGAAGAAGAAAGGATATTTTCCTCAAGAATGGAGTTCAAGTGTTTTATCAAAATTATTTTCCATCTAAGATAATAAAGGGTTCTGTTTTTATCCCTATTATTACATTGATTTGATTATGTTGTAAGTGAATTATTTTTATGAAGTCATTTACCTTATATGATTTGTTTTATGATGTCATGATGTTTCAAGAATCCCATTTTTATTACATGTGTTATGCGATGATGTATGATTTATGATTTATGTGGCACACATAAGAAAGGATTCATTATAAGATGGGTGGGACCTATATCTCCCTCTAATGCATTGGGTAAAGACTTTATATCTCATGAGATAGACATGGCTGGAACGGAAGGTTATTTCGGTTCAGTAATACAGGACTGAAACGAGGAGTGAACTCGGTTCAGAAAGGGACTTTGTCCACTAAGATAGTCTTGGCAATGAGTCATGACTAACAAGAAATGATTTTTCCATGATTATGTGTGCATGCCACAAAGTTTCAAGTTTTATGTTATGATTATGGGGATCTCATTTTCACTTCTATGATTTATCCCATGTTATGATATTATGAGCTCTTTTGCAGGTTAAGATTTCCAAAAGCTATGTTCTTATGTATATGATGTGATTGATATTTCTTTTGTTTACCCTTACTGAGCATTTGAGCTCACCCTTTTATGTTTTCTTTTCCCCAGGATATAAAGAAAGGTTTTTAGGTAAAAAAAGGGAAGATCTTTATGGGAGATATTGAAGATCTTTCACCACGATTAGAAGATTACGTTCCGAGTTTCCAAAGACACTAAACTATTACGGTCCTTGTGTGTGTGTTTTTGTAAGGTATTAAGTATTCCGCAAAAGTAATGTAATGTCAATGTACATCAAGATACGGGTCTCTACAGTTGGTATCAGAGGAAAGGTTTAGTCAACCTTTGGAAACTAGGATGCGAAAACGTTAGTGAGATCCCTAGAGTTATTTCTAAGGTATGTCTAGGGATGTCCCTAAGGATAAGTATACATATAGGATATATTCCTAGAACTATGGTAACGATATTAGAATAAACCTAAGAAGTTAGGTATTGAGGATACTTTCCCTTTACTATGTTGTTTTCTCTAGCATGATTTTTGATTCTCACAAAATTATTTTTGTGTTTTAGTTAATGGAGGGAACCAAAAGGAATTCAGTTAACATTGAATCCAATGGACAAATTGGTGACTATGAGCAACAAAATTGTGTAATGCCTAGAGAGAAAGATATTGTGATTATGCCGAATCAATCATCGCGATATATGATTAACAAGGTGAAATTTAGTGGTATGCCTAATTCATCAAAGAAGAGGAAGATAGACTATTATGCATGTTCGCATGTTGAGGAGCATAAAGAAAGGAAGATTGAGATTTATAAAGAAGGGAAGAAGAACCTTGAGGAATACCTCAAATGGAGGGACCAATGTTATTTGTGTGGAGAAAAGGGTCATAGAGTGACAGACTGTTATGGAGTTCAATGTATTATTTGTGGAGAACATGGGCATTACCCAACTCAATGCCCTGACCTAAAAAGTTACTTCTAAATCAAGGAAGGACTTATTCCAGGAAAATAATTTAAGAGGATGGATTGAAGTGTTTATGTATTGGTATTCAAGAATAATGTTGTTGAGGTACTTTTATTGTGTATTAAAATATTTTTTGTATTATTGTGGTTTTCAATAATTTTAAGGTACCGGTAACCATGAAAAGTGATTCAAATATTTTGGAAAGCAGATGATATGCGCATAATGAAGGGATAAGGAGAAAATGAAATGTTTGACAGTATTCATGAGATCATGATTGATATAAGGACAAAGTGATATCATGGTTTGAGTATATAGAATTTTGAGGATTTTGGTATGTGGAAAGTGTTAACTTTTAACTGCACTCATGTTTTCACTAAGGTATTCAAGAGAATACACGATTAAGGACTTTGAATTTTTGGAATGTGACCAACAAGACATATCTTATGATATGTGGGGATCAACGACAGTATTAAATCTCTGGTAATCGTTGTCACTATATTATGAGAGTAGACTACAGTATTATGTATAAGCCTAAAGATTAGATTGGATTATGTTGGACATAAGTTAGTATTGTTTAAGGATAGAAGATTTTCGATATTATTGATGGGATGTTATAATAACTTAGTTTTAGAAAAAGGGACAACCTGCAGGACGGGCGACAACCCATCGCTTCGGACAAGGCTGTAGGAATCGAACCCACAACCGAAGTGCGACTGGCCTTTATCGCCTACCACTGACCTACAGGAAGTCCCTGTTTAGTACAAACTAGTGTTATTATATTAAGCAGTATGATATATGAAGTATAAGCCCATTTTAGGAACCATATATGATTAATCCCACTATAGATCGACTTATGTATATAAATTTTGCTAACCTTTTGAGACAGATGGAATGACCCGTCATTCTATCACATGATATGCTAACACTTCACGAATAACAAATTCAACTTCATTTATTGAAGAGATGAAGTGGAAATTGTTAAAGGCACGAACAACAGTGAGATTGTACCAAAATAAAGTAAGTATTTATTCTAATTCAAATTCTTTAACTTTAGGGAAATGATCTTGAAAACCAAAAATGTTGTCCTAGTTCTCATATACCTGATGAATCAGATGGTACCTTAGATCGTCAAAAATTTATGGATTTGTGATTACTGGCTTTTCCATAGCCATGTTCTCTACCACTCTCCATCAGAACATGATGGTTAGATTTCTCTTCCATATCCATATTTTCACCTATGTGGAAACCCAGTGATTAGTTTATTTGGGTAATCGTTACATTTCATACTTTAGTTTTTAAAGCCATGTTTTGGTATTCCTTTTTACGATGTGGGTTTCTATTAAAGAAACTTTCGAATAGTAAACCATTTATAACCCCGACGAATTTCGAGGGCGAAATTCATTTTAAGGGGGGTAGAATGTAAAAGCCCGAGATTTTATGAAAAATATTCTTTTTTATTTCACTAATGTCTTGTGTTGTACACTACACCAAAAGGAGCTTGCACAACACGCATCCTTGACTTGCCTTGCATTACACGCAATCACAACCTTCCTCGATAGCGTGTGTGGTACGTAATACTGAGTTTTACGAAACAATGATATGCTATTAAAATATTATTAAAACTAGCCGTTATGAATAGTAATAACCACTTTTTAAATTTTAGAAATTTTAGATCTCAAAATGGACTTCATTTTTGGATTCGGAGTATCGAATTTAGCCTAAGGTGAAATTTTGGTACTTTTCGGATAACTTTCATATTCTGATGAATAGTGAAAATTACTAAATTATAATTAAAAACAACTTTTTTAATCGAAATAATTAATAGTGATAAATCATTAATTTGAGTGGTTTTAAAGTATATTTAGAATATATTTTTTACAATTTAATACAATGTTGGTCATTGGATGTAATTTCACATTTAAACTAGACATAAACAAGTGTCAATCTTTTGATAGATATTGTTTCTTAAAAACACGCTATTTGTTTTAACAGCGGGATTTAATTATAAAATTAATTAATGCAACTTTTATGTTATGAATTTGTTAAAATAGACTTCATTTTTGAATTCGGAATATGAAATATAGCTTGGGATGAAATTTTGGCATTGTTCTGAAAAACATCAATTTTCGATGAATAGTGAAACTACTAAGTGGTAGGTTAAAAACTGAATTTTGCATAAAACATAATTTTACCGCTTCTGTGAATGGAATTTCAAAAACCCGAGAGACACGGTTAATATCAAGGACTAAAATGTGGTTCAATGAGATGAAAATAATTTTTTGGTGAATAGTAACTTTTTACTATTTTTACCGCGGTTAATAGTAAATAGGGTAACTAAGGGTAAATATGATATCAATATTACCCTAACACATGTCCTAATTCTATTGGACAAGTGTAATTCGACCAAAAACAAACTTAGGAATAAAATATGACCATTTAGGCCCACTTGGATTAGATTAGGACATTTATTATTAATTTATTTAAAGAAGGGTTAAAATAGTTAAAATCAAAGTTTAATAAGTAAATCATTTTTAATATGGGGTTATACATAAGCTAAATTCGACTATAAATATTTATTAGAAATCTAAAAAGATTTCCTACATAAGGGTATTTTATTTGTAATTTTTAGACATTAAATAATTTAATTTATTTATGACACAATGATGATGCAGTAATTATCTTATTAATGAAATATTGACATAATTGATGTTATAAACACCAAAATAAATTTAATTTGAGACTTTTTATGAATTCCACTAATTTTCTAGGTTACTATGATATATTAGTGTTGATTTAATCAACTTGGTTAGAACATATAATTCTGTTATGACTTTCACAAAAATCATATATCGAATAGTGTCAAAATTGACACAAAATAGTTTTTAAATCAAATATTATATTATTAATTGTTATTTTATTCCTAAAAATCTAAGGTTCGGCCAAATGACTTATATAAGGATATATATATTAATAATAAACAATTTGGGGTTCTTTTGGCATGTTATAGTAAGTGTATTAACCATATAGTGAAAGAAAACAAAAAGACACGGTAAAAGTTAAATTATTTAACTTAGAGTTAAATCTAATTGATAAGGTTAAAATAAGAACCTAAACTTGTCTAAATCCTATTGGTTGATAGGATTTCGACCCATCCCCACTTTAGTTTCGAAATAAGACCCTTTGGAACCGTTATAAACCGATGTTTACTTTAATATAAAACAATATTTTGAGATATTCCTAAGGTGCCCCTCTCCTCCCTTATAAAAGGACACCTCCTCCCCCTCCTCCTCACACCAATTTGAGCACTCAAGCTCGTCCAACCCTGGCCAAAATCTCTTCTACACTTCCCTAGAAACATCCTAGAGGTTCTGGTCTTCCTCAAAGACCAATTTTAGTTCCCTAAGAGGATGTCTCCAAAAGGCGCTTCAAAGAAGAGGTAATTACCGTTACCAATTCTTTCATCTTTATTTCTTCTTCCACTTCTTCTTCTTAGGTTGTTTCATTATGAAGTAATAACATCAGTATCACTCATATACTGATATGTTATTATAATTATGAAACAACCCTATTTCACCATCTATCTATCCTACGGAAAAAGAAATCACCGCGCGTGCGTACGTACGGAATACCGTCTCCACGCCGTGGTGTAATCTATTTTCCACCACCACCTTACATGGATGGGTATAATGGTGTAAATAATAACTATACATAGTTATTACAACATCATATTGATTCTGATATATTGTATAATCCACTCCAATTCAATTCAATATTTATAGAAATGATATCATCGCTCGTGCGTACGTACGGACTACCGTCTCCACGACGCGATGAGATTCATTCTCCATGTTAACCATTTAAGAATGATTATAATGTATATATAAGAAATAATAATGAAATATATGACATTATAAAGCTACTGGATTTATGTATATATATACATATGTATGTCATCTACTTACTTCCATTTCAAGACAATAAGGAAAGGAAAACAACGTTCATGCGTACGTACGGACTACCGTCTCCATGAACGGTGTTTTTCATTTTATTTATCTACCTATTATATATATATATATATACTGAATATATATGATATATAAATCATATTTTATATTCTGGAAGTGAGTAAATCATGATATAAGTAATAATGATGTCAAGAACAACAAGTCAAAACACCTACGATAAATGAAATGATTTTACCCAAAACGCTTCTTTAACATGGAATTTACAAAAGAACGGGTAATATAATGTCATAAGTGAACCATATATGATATCATAACAATGAATATGATTCTGTAATAAGTCAATAACATGATTTAAATCATTATACAGGAGGTTCGGACATGTACAAGCAAGTCAGACCTAAGGTAAGGGAAATATCACAATCTCATTTTTATCCGAGATTGTTTATTCGTAAGTATTTACTGGGGTGTATTTTATCATCCACATCCATGTTCCCTCAATATGTAATATTGTTTCCATCCACTTGCAATAGTTTAAATCCAAATTTACCCTTAGGTGAGTTTTTAGTAAAGAATATGAATGGAATCTTTTGTCGTTTTTCCGTACGAGGTACTTTTTGACTTTTCCGACAAAAGTACGAAGAATGTTTTTTTTAACTTATACGGCATGAATGGATTTTTTAAACATTATTTCCAAGAAGCTTCCTTTACAAGTTTTCAAGTTTATGTTTAATCAACTTCTTTTATTTTAAAGTCGTATGACATGCTATGAAAGGAAAAATGTTTTTGAAAAAGAAAGGATATTTTCCTCAAGAATGGAGTCCAAGTGTTTTATCAAAATTATTTTCCATCTAAGATAATAAAGGGTTCTGTTTTTATCCCTATTATTACATTTATTTGATTATGTTGTAAGTGAATTATTTTTATGAAGTCATTTACCTTATATGATTTGTTTTATGATGTCATGATGTTTCAAGAATCCCATTTTTATTACATGTGTTATGCGATGATGTATGATTTATGATTTATGTGGCACACATAAGAAAGGATTCATTATAAGATGGGTGGGACCTATATCTCCCTCCAATTCATTGGGTAAAGACTTTATATTTCATGAGATAGACATGGCTGGAACGGATGGTTATTTCGGTTCAGTAATACAGGACTGAAACGAGGAGTGAACTCGGTTCAGAAAGGGACTTTGTCCACTAAGATAGTCTTGGCAATGAGTCATGACTAATAAGAAATGATTTTTCCATGATTATGTGTGCATGACACAAAGTTTCATGTTTTATGTTATGATTATGGGGATCTCATTTTCACTTCTATGATTTATCCCATGTTATGATATTATGAGCTCTTTTGCAGGTTAAGATTTCTAAAAGCTATGTTCTTATGTATATGATGTGATTGAAATTTCTTTTGTTTACCCTTACTGAGCATTTGAGCTCACCCTTTTATGTTTTCTTTACCCAGGATATAAAGAAAGGTTTTTAGGTAAAAAAAGGGAAGATCTTTATGGGAGATATTGAAGATCTTTCACCACGATTAGAAGATTACGTTCCGAGTTTCCAAAGACACTAAACTATTACGGTCCTTGTGTGTGTGTTTTTGTAAGGTACTAAGTATTCCACAAAAGTAATGTAATGTCAATGTACATCAAGATACGGGTCTCTACAAAGAGTGTTTAATCTACCTAGTGAAGCTTCCTAGTTAGAATAATTTAAACTGCATTACATATATCATCCTTACCATATGTTGTTAAACTACGTATTCAAGTATAAGCATCACAACCTTAAATTCTGTTCAATAATGATTGGAAAGTGGGGTGAGAAACTAGGCCTCTTAGATCCTCAATCAAATTAGGTTTTATGACACCACACAATGCATATTACTTTTGGACTGATCTCCCCCTGTTCCAAAATCTATGACCTTAAACTAGGACTTAACATACTTACTAGATGAAAATCAAACTATATGGAAACTATCTTTTTAATCGATGATTTTCCAAATATGAGATAGAGCCATGTAATAGAAAGAGAAAACACCCTTATTCACTATGTGAGAGTTGGATCTACATTGGGGGATCCTTTTTCCATAACATCATGTGGTTTGATAACTATCATCATATGATACACAGTGACACCTATACATCTCATGTATGCCTTAGCAGAAAATTTTCCTCCATCAATGGGATGATTTTTTTTTCAGCCTTTGTCCTTGGAGACTCATTTCATGTCGGTATTGTGTTTTTCTCTGATCTTCCAAGTCATCCCTCCCATAGCTATAAGATTATACTAATCGCATGCTGTTATACATTGTGGTACATTATCTATGTCAAAAGATAATGAAATACATGGAACCATAGTATCCTCACTCAAGAGGGAATCACCTTCGGCATTGATCATCAAGAATACTAAATTCAAGAACTATTTACAGATTAATTTTCCTTATATGGGATACAAAGAGAAACATCGATCTTACATCATGGACCAGTCACCCCCAAAGAAACAACAGGGAAAATAGTCCCCTCGATGTGTATGGGACTGACATTTGTTGGGAGATTTTATTCAAGAACTACATATGGCTTGATTCACATTCTATGATATGCATAGTGATGTCTAGACCCTATGTCTTAGATACAGCCGTGAAAACATAGTAATTGTCCCCTACCCTATATACAAAGCAAATCAATGTAGGGGTCTTCAAAGTAGGTCCTATTTTTGGGACCATTCTGAGAAAACATTATTCTCCCTGTACATTAGTTAGATATGTGTAGGTATGCACATTGAGAACTACATGCGGATTGGTTCCTATTATATGGGATACATAGTGACATTAGGATCTCCAACCCCACGTCATGTCATAACAAAACAAAACAAAACACACAAGAAATTCTCTACTCCTCGTGTATGAGTTCGATCTACACAGGGAGCCCTTTTCAAGAACCACATACAACATGATTCATTTACACACATGATACATAGTGATTCTCGGATTATATATTTTGGTCCAGTCACCACAAATTAAAATTCCTATATCCTTCTTTTTATCACCTATGTGTGGTGGAGAAACCCTTTTAACCCCTTGTTTCTCACACTGAGCACAACTCACATGGGCATAGGTGGTTCGACATGGGATTACCTGCACGAACAAAGCCTATAAATATATATCAGGGATTACATGGTCCTAATATGAAGACCATAAATAGAACATCAATCATCCTTACCACAATGATATTAATGTGCAGGGGAAAATAATCCTTACTTCATGACGTAAACCTGATCAGATATGCAACATCGATCTTTATTCATATTATTTTACCTGTAATACGTTAAACGTGATGTTAAATACATGTATTTTCTAGAACTACATATGGATTGATTCATGTCATCGTAGGATGTGTCATGACACCCACATATTTAATCATGGATCCAACTATAATATTTCCACTTCACGTTGGGGAAACCAAGTCCTTACTACATGAAATTAAAATAAATGGTTCCTTAAGAACTGCATATGGATTGATTATAATACTGATGAGATACATAGTGAATCCTATACCCTATATCATTTCCCTATCAATGAAATAACAAAAATGAAAAATAATTCCCCCATCTTTAGTATGAAAATAGAGATCTATGTAGGATATCTCACATTTAGGATCCTTATTAGGGGATCTATTAAGGAAATATAATTGAACCATCTTTTTATGAGTTAGATGTATTTAAGGATTTTCACAGTTAATTTAAAATCATGGTATTAATGTTTCTTTAATTCTCAATCTCATTTCTCCAATTCATCAAACCCTTGGCCCTGGGCAATTTTAAATCACGAAAAAAATTTATACGACCATCAGAAATGGATGGTCAACATCTTGGAGACACCATTGTTGGACTATAAACAATAAACCCCACTTAGATATACATATGTTTCCCAAAAAAGGCCTTTCAAAAAAAGAAAAATTCATTCCTAGGAGAGGCTCTCTCAACTCTGTAATCCCCAATGGCTTCCATGCCCCATTTCATTTCTCCTTATTCAAGAATCCCAAAGATAATTGTTTACACATTCAATCCCTCTCACATCTGGGGATTGTTAGAAAATATTAGCCTTCTACCCTCCAATTACTCATTGTTTATATGAAAAATTATCCTTGCCAAATGAGCATAAACTACATGACTCTAGGTTGGTTTTATCGTATGATTTTATGCTGCAGAACTGATGCACCAGTCGCATAAAACAAAACTGAATGATTTTAAGACCTACACCTTGCCCAAATCCTTCTATCTCAGGATATGTAGTGACAGAGGAATATTCAACTTTTGGTTTAGTTGCAATACAAATTACGAATTCTCATTCCCAATACATAGGTTAGACCAGTATAAGGAAAATACAGATAATATCATCTCACTTGATTCATATCATCATAGGATATGTAGTGATGTCTAGACCTCATGTATCTGGTCTATCCACAGGGTTAAAATGAACACTCATTTCATGTGTCTTCATCAGACCTACACATGAAGTTTCCATACAAAATAATAAAATTTCTATTACATTCTAATGCATGAGATAGATCTACATATGAAAGTCCAATATGATCTGTACCCCATTCATGAGACCATATTAAAAACAACTCCATCCATATGCTCATGTCAGACATGCTTGGGGAACCTTCCCATAACAATGTACATATTTATTCTCATTTTGAAAAGATGCTTTGTGATGTACAAACCACATGTCTCGAATCCAACCATATAATAATAGGTCTTTATTCCTATGACTAGGTCAAACCAATGTAAGGGAAATCACTCTACCTATTCTCGCAATATTTGTACCAGTGACACACCTATCATGTTCATACACACTTATTTCATGAACCATACTATGCTATTTGGAAGGTATAAATCCCATAAACCTCCTTGACTTTCAGAAATAGTGAAAAAGTGGCCTATAGAAACCATTTTTTAACTGTGCATAATATTCCTCAGTTGGTTCAGCATATGTTTCTGAAAAAAATACCGGTCAACAAAAGGAAAATTTGTCCCTAGGAGATTCTTTTCCTACCTCTATATAACAAAAATGACATTTACATCCCCCAACACTCCTTGTATTTGAGAACCCTCAGATTATATATTACAATATCCCCCTTCACCCTTAAAGATTATATAACATTATGGGATATATTACTATGAAAGGGGTGAATAGTTTGTCTCTAGGTCAAAGTAATGTATCCTTAAGTCTTAATCACTAAACATCCTAGCTGTATGATGTAAAAAAACCAACCTTGACCTGGATGCATGAACATAAAATGAACAATTCTACAACCCTTATTTACAGGAGGCAAATTCATGAATGAGATGATTCTAATTCATGGAAAAGGCCTATGAAATTTCCCTCATAATTTTACGACAACATTCCCTTAACGAGCCACCCTTCATGGTCTTGAGAAATCAAAATTTTCAAAAATTACTCGCCCATTAGAAGTGATTTCCTAGTTTAATGGGAACACCATTGTTTAACCATGCACAATATTCACCTATCAGGTCCGCATAAATTTCCAAAAAAGGGGGCTTATCAATCAAAGGTAAATTCATTCATTGGAGAGGATTTTCCTACCCATATACACCCATCAACGTCATTTTTGAAACCATTTTTATGGTTAATCCTCATATACTTGTCCCATGTCATTTCTCAGATTTAGAAATCCCAAAACATGGTTCAACAAAAAACCCATCATTCATATCTGAACAATATTGGTACATTGTCACCTGAATGTACCTACTTGATCCATAAACCCATTATTCATGTTCAAAGAATTTCAACCTAAAACACCAGTGAAATTATTCTATTATCATGACTGTAAAATGGCTAAAAAATTACCCAAAACTCTCTACGTATAAAGGCATCCCTAGGAAAAAGTTGAGTACTAACTCTCTTGACCAATGCTCCCTAAGGTTTGGGAAAAAATATAATAATTAACTAAAGTCACAAAAATTGTTAGTTCGAAAGCCCGCAAAGTGCAGCCCCTGAAAAAAAACTTTATCCTATAAGCCATCACTATTGTATAATTAAAAAATAAATAATGCTATAACATAATATAAACATTGTTCATTGGGTTTTCCATGTATCCCCAGAAACATTCAAAACCATTCTTGCGAATTCCTTCGGCTCTAAAAAAATCTTGTGCATCACGTGATCAAGTCAATTTGGATATCCCAGATTTTGAATGAATGAAATATCTATTAACTAAAATATTCATTTCATTTAATATTTTATCTTTCAAAGCACATTTAAAATTTTGAATGTTGAAATTTTCATGAAAAGACAAAAGACAAACGTTGGAGAGAAAACAATTTTCATTCTACTAAATGGGAATGGATGAGTATCCACGTCCTGGAGTATCACCATAAAAATATTTAAAAAAAGGTAAAAGTGAAATAGAATAGCTAAAATGGTTACAATGAAACCTAGATCACTTTTTTATCAAATTGACCACCACCTGATGTAAACCATTAATAGTTTCTCCAAAATTGATCCTTTTCATAGATTCAGTTTCATCTGTTGGGTGCATATGCCTAATTATACCAATGAAACTTCAACACATCTGCTTGATAGATTCAAAATTTTTAGTTGTTGATGATATTTGTGCCTTTATACATGAAACACGAACCTCAAATTATCATAGCTCCTCATTCTGCGCAACCACTTGAACATAAGAACATGAATCTTCAGCATCCATGTGGTGTAACTCAAATATGATATCTGATAATGCTTTCATATGATGATAGGAAGCATTAATGTAAGAGATTTTTTATTCATAAGAATCTATGTCCTCTTGTGCTATGAAAATGGGGTGGCTATGTTTTTACATGTGTCAGTAATTGAACCCTCCAGAGACTAGTAAAAGGAAAATTTGTTGAAGGCTATCCAAATTATTAAACATCTCCTCTAGGGGAGTCTCTATGACGATGTTGCAAATTCGGATCTAGGCTCATCTTCAAACTACCTTGTGTTCAGTCACAATGTGTCGATCCTAATCTTCATTTCTCACTACCATTGGTATATAATCTTGTAGTGAAACATGGATGCCAATTTCATGTTGAATAAAACCATTAGAGTGGAAAAATATTCCATCTATTACTCCTTCACAGGTCTAGGAACTTGACTGATTAGCTCAAAATAAATTGGATGGGTTCCCATGGTTGTCCCATTGGGACCAACATTATCAGAGTTATCGTTAGTATCATTTAAAAGAATCAGATCCTCATCCACTTTAGTAAGGAGGGGTGTTTTGGATAAATCTTCCCAAAGAATCATAGATTATTTAGATATGAGTCATTCTCCCCTTGAAACCGATTGATGAGGGTGTGTTAAGAACATGAAGTGTATAGGCCAATGGCTTCTGTTCCCTTCAAAATGCCTTCCCCAATATCCTGTCAGCATAGTAATTTTTCCACAAAATGGAATTATCATGGGATTGATCAAAAATGATTTACATTCTATGTAGGGGAATTTTTATCCTTTAATCTTCATGAATCATAATTAGATACATCTAGTGAATACTAATTATGTGTCACTCCAAATTCAAGGAATGAGAAAAGGGGAAACCCATTTCATGCATCTGAATTGGAAGGAAAACTTATATGGAGTATATAATTTTAGAATGGTTTCCCCATCCACCAATGTATCTATACTTTTTACTAATAGAGAGATGATTTAGGAATTCTTTTCCAAACCTCCTTCACCATTATAAACCACCAAGCATTATTGCACGAGTTAAGGGGTGATGTGAAATTTGAAAAAAGATTCCCAAAATTCCAACTAAACTACTGATTCCCAGATCATATGAAAACAACAGAAATGTAGAGAAACATATCGTGAAAGGTGGACTGATAAATTGTCATGGTATCCTGATATTCATAACACCAACAATGTCCCGCCAACCAGCCATACAAGAACTGAAACAGACCATCAAAATGATCGGGAGACGTACCTTCTTGTTTGTTGCCAAATAATTCATAGATGTGAGAATGAGAGGGATCAAATAAGTTTTTAGTGTGTCCCTCTATCAAATTGTCTTCCAGTATAAGGTTACAATTTATAACACTGGTGTAATAATCTTAGGATGGGAAGAGATACCAATGCAGAAACATATAAATGAAACCATCCAACCAGAATTTAAATGAAATATCTGGAGGACTTTGGTAGAAGCATGTGGTATATTGGACCACTTTAAGAGTAGCCTATTATGAACCCCAAATTCACCATGATTATTGAGTTGATTGAGTCTTAATACAATGGGACTTCATCCTTGGGCAAATATATTACAAAAACTCTATCCAATCAATAAACAGAATTATCATGTAGGTTTGGAGGGGATGACCAATAAGTTCCACTATTGTGGTCAGCAAGTACCTTTCCTATTAAGAAACATTCTCAGTACATTTCCAATAGTTGGAAATTGGTAGGAACTAATTATACATGTTTTCAAGAATGTAGATCCCCCTACTGATAGACTTCCCATAAGCTGATCCCAACTGCACCATAAAATAGATGGAATGTGTTGGTTCTCGAGCACCAATATCAAATTAATGCATGAAACACTTACTCTAAATAAATTAAAAATTTAGAGACCCAAACTATCAAGTATTAATTAACTACCACCAAGAGATTAATGAATTACCCACAATAATGTTTAACCTATACGAATCTGCCCATTCATCTGAGAAGCTCCCTCCAGACTGCAAATCCCACTCAGTGCTCCACCATAAACTAGAATTTCCTTGTGAGATGATAGAATGGGCAGATTTTATTCAATGTATATTTTCAGGGATATATCATGGATGCTTTGGTTTAATTACATCCACACTGATCCAAATTGAAAAAAAAATAAGATCTTTGGACCTAAACTGAAAATGATATTCCTTGGGGAAAAGGTGTTCACTTGGGAACACTCCCAAGACACCTCAAACCTATAATATGGGAGATTCTGATTGATTGGTGGTAGGATAGAATCCTTTGTAATTACAAATTTATAACATGTTTGTTAGTTTGATTCAGAGTAGGCCACATGTTCTAGAGAATGAAATTTCTCCAGAATACCCTCTTCCTGAATGTAGTGATGTCTAAGGTACGTCACAATATTCTCATCCCTGGAATAGCATCTCCTAGTAGAGGAATTCAATTCCAAATCCAATTTATCTCACTAATAAGTTAATGGATAAATTTATATGATATTTTGAATGATGGGGCAGAGCCCTCAATCCATCAGTCCATGGAAGAAATGAACCACGAACCATTTGTTTGTGAATGCATTAATCTATAGTCCGTCAGCTCATGGAGGAGCTAGGTTGTGAATAGTTGGCATGAAAAGTGATAGTACATGGTGAAATTCATCCATCAAGCATATAGACATTATGTATAAAATAAATAATTACAATTCAAGGTTAAAGCTTTTAGTTTTTGGGTTGAAAAACTCATTTTGTTTAAGATAAAATTGCAGAGGAAATAATTCAGGAATAAATTTTGTAGATGAGAGAGTTTATAGAGCATCGAGTTCACTAATATATATATTAAATAAAAAATTATATAGGCCCCCTATATAAAAGTGTGGCCCCCTCTTGTGGGACTAGTTATTTTTTACCACAAACCAGTTTAAAAGAGGACCACTTTCTACATCTAATTAACCTCCTCTTTGTGTCAATTAGAACACATTACAATGGGGGGAAATTGTTTGGTCCTAAAAATTATTTATTTAAGAAGTGAATTATAGCAGGATAAAAATGGGTAGAAATAAAATCCAGAATTGCATTGAAGAAAATATTCAAATGGATGAGATTGTGAAGAAAACATTTCTTCACAGGCCGCCAATTTGCATGGCGCTACGCCATTTTTTAAGGCATTAGTGAACGAAATAGTTCACAGAAGGAGTTGGTACTACCAATGTCCACAAATAAAACAAAAGTAATTTTAGGGATTGAGGAGGTGATTTACGCCCCCATGAATGACCATCCCCTACGAACATAATAGTTTTTGAGACAAGTCTATATAATTGGCTCCCGAAAACCAAACAAGAGTTTCCTACAAGACTGAGGCAATGATTTCCCCCACCTTAAATGATAGCATCCCTGTACAAATGACTGATACCCAATGGATATGTTTTTCATGGGCAGAGAAGTTATACTAGGTTCTTGAAATAAAAATTCTTACAAACCACCACAAATTATTTTCCATGCAGGTATCCATTCCCTCCAATCTTCTTTAAATATACCTCGATGTGGATGTAAAAAAGAAACGTGAGAGGACACAAACAAACACACTGAGGAGACTGAATCAAAGTGATCCAAAGAAAATGATTGAAAAGGCACCATTAAAACTGTATCCCTTTGATGATTACTTGTGGTTTAAAATCCACCACATAGATATAAGGAAGAAATAATAAATCATGCCCCATTCGCGAACTCAAAATACCATTGTAGACACTATTACACAAGGCATAACAGATGAACCCTTCATGGATAGGAACCCATTATAGAGAAATGCTATGTGGGAAGAAACCTTCCAAATAAAAAATTATGTAATGTGAATGGAACTCATCCCCATAGAGAAAAATTCTACATTAGTGGAACATATTCAAAAGAAGTAGCACACTATATAGGTATAACCCATGTATACGTAGAATATCTCTACATGGGTTGTAATATCATCCACATAACAATATGTTATGTGTAGGGGACCCCATCATGCCTAAGAACCTTCTACATGGAATGGAACATCATGTGGAATTCCAATATCTATGTCTAACAACTCCTTTTTGTCATGTCATCTCCCCCATGTTGGAGTCTTCATGAACCAGTCTAACATCATTGGGCCAATGCCACCTCTATAACCACCCAACATGTGTGATAAAATCATCAGGCACATAAGCGTACCCTCTTCTATTTATATATCTATTATAAACAATGTTTCATGGGTATCCTCTTTAATAAGGTGGACGCTCTGTATATCCTGGGGTTTACATTACAATGGTAACATGGGTTTTGACCTTGGGTTGCTTAGTATATGCATTTAATGGAGATATTTTTGGGTATTTTAAGGCATTGATTTCTATATATTATCGATTATTCATTGCATTTTTTGAACAGTTTAACTGTTTTTATATTATATTGTAGGATGCAATGAATTTTGAAAAAATTAATAAAAATTGGTGAATTTTGTTGCTTAAAGACATTTCTCACTGTGAGCTTCACTAACGGTGCACCATTGGATTTTTGAGGATTCAACAAAGATGGAAAAGTATTGCTGAGAATTTACATGTCATGTATTCCATTTATATGAAGTGAGTTTTTTGGGATTATTTTATGGAAGATACATTCTAAAATTTACAATTCCTGGAAAATAAAAGATTACACATCGTGTAAACACAATACAAGTCATGTAATTTGTTAGGATAAATTTTAAACACATAGATTTTGTGTCCTTTGATTTTGGATAGAATCTATGACATGGGCTTCACCCCAAACCATTTTTGGACCATGCCTTTATGATATTGATTAATACCAGCACCCGTCTGGAACCTATAAATTGATGAAAAAACTACCACTATTTGGAGATGTAGATACCAAATCGTGGAGCAGGAAGCTGCATTGTCTTGGGCCCTCCCTGAGGTTATCTATATTTTATTTATGATTTAATTTTCTTTTATCCTTTCCTATTTACTTCTCACTATGATGATGGGGTAAACCTACCATGTTCTAGGTTTATGTAAATATAATGAGGAAGGAAAATTGAATTAATTTATTTTTATTTTATACATTTATTTTGTTTTATACAATTTAATCTTCAACTTCCAAAACAATTCTTTTTCTTTTATCGTCCCCATTGATATTTGACTATAAAAAGGACCATTATAATAGAAAAATAAACAATCCTAAACGAGGAAATAATATTGTTGAATTTATAGTAAATCATGTTTTTGTATAGTATCAAGATAGACTCAATTTAGAATAACCCTAAATTAAATGTCCAACAGAAATTGTGTATTTCCACATTAAGGAGGGGATACCATGACCATTGGATCTTCCAAATATTAAATCTTATTCTAAACATGAAGTAATAAACCTATTTTCGATCATCCAATTTCACATGAACCCTAGAATTAAAAAAAACCAACATGATTTTGAAATTTATTTACAAACCTATCAATCAATCCGATTTCATCATTTTATCTCATTAAATCAACAAAAACCCATCTTTTCTTCCCTCTTTCAATAAGTCAATGAAACCTAATATTTTGAAAACCTAATAAAACTAATTATTCCATATCTGTAGATCAAAATAAAATGACTACATGGCTATATTTTTATTATTTGAGAAACATAGTTGAGTTTTTATTTTTTTTGTATAGACCTGTAGGGAATTAAATACATCCTCTATGGTTTTCAATCATCTGGACAATCCTAGAGTGATTGGTTATTTCCCTAAGGGTGTATGTGAAACTAAAATTTATAAAAACTCCGCTATGGTACTTGTTGAATTAAAATGTAGTTAATAAGTAGGTAGATATTGATATATAAAGATAGTTAAAATTGTTTGATTATGTTTTTAAAATATTTTATTTTATTAATTTCTAGGATGTGGTGACAAAAATGGGTTTTTGATGACTTAATTAAAGTAAAGATGAATGAAGATTGATTGATTGGTTGGTTTATAAATATATTTGAAAAGCATGAAAAGGTTTTATAATTTCTGTATTTAGGTATGATTGGATTTAAGAAAATAGGTTTACTAATTCATGATTGGTGTTAGAGTAACGATGAGGAAGATCTAATGGTCATGGTATCCGCTCCTTGAGGTGGAAATACCAAATTTCTCTTGGTTTGATAATTATTGGTTTTACTGAATCTAGTTTTTCTTGATATCATATTTAAAAATGATTTCCCCCAAATAAGATATTTGAAATTCCTTAATGAGGCATTTTTGTTTCACAGTTTTAGTGTTACTTTTTAGATTCAAATATTAGTTGTTGTGATAAATGAAAAATAAAGGGATATGAAGTTGAAGATTAAATTATAGAAAACCAAATACATGAATAGAATAAAAATAAATAAATAAAATGCACCTTACCCCATATATTTACATGAACCTAGAAAAATGTGGGTTTAACCCCACATCCTAGCTATTATTGAATAATAGGGAAGGATTAAATAAAAATAAATCACAAAGAAAAGTGATATGAACATGGGGAGGGCCCTACATAACAACCCTTTTCACTCTGTGTTCGGGAATCCATATATCCAAACAGATATAGGTTGTACCTCTATTTATAGGCTCTATATGGGCACTAGTATTAATGAAAATCATAAAGGATGAGTCTAAAAGTAGACTATGGTGGGTCCCAAGTCATTGATTATCTCCAAAATCGATGATACATTTAATCTGGGCTTTTAAAATTCTTCATGACAATTTACCCAATCTGTAATGTTTATACACAATGTGTGATATTTTAATATATAGGCATCATGAATTTCAGAATATATCATCCAGAACATCACACCAAAAAAACTCACATCATGTAAATAGAATACTTGAAATTTAAATTCTCTACTCCAGTTTTCCATATCCACTGCATCCTTATAAATTTGGTGTCGCATCGGGAGCGAAGCTCATAGTGCGAAGTGCCCTTAAGCCCCAAAATTCACCTCTTTTTGTTCCTTTTCCAATATTCTATATACCCTACCATAAAACATATAACAATATAAACTAATCAAAAAATTAAAGAATAATCTATAAAATATAGAAATAAAAACATTAAAAAAGCATAAAATATTTTTATGAAATGCAGAATAGAAATTTTCGGAAACACTTGAATTAATACTTGTACTCAAGGATGGAATCTAAACATTCTCTGAAGGATATTCACCATACCATGATTATAATTATATTTGAATAAAAATAATTGATAAAATGGAAGATTAAATATTCTATCATGACAAGTATAAAATTTATATATGCCTCTTTTTTAAAAGAATACAAATCAACAATGTATTTTACTTTTCCTCTAAAAATATTCAATAATATTATATCAACCATTTTATATTTTCAATTTTATTAATATTCATTCCAGTTTCAATTTTCCTCACATTAATTTTGACACTCATCATCCGGGTATGAATTAATATAGTGATACACATAACTCAAAAACATGTAACATACCAAATGCCAGCGTGAAATCTGACATATTCACCTCTTAAAGACAAAAATATCAATAAATAACCAGGGATTCACCATTTAGGATCAAATGAATATGAGGCTTACATTAGGTAGGTATATGATGTAAATCAATTAAGGCTAATAAATGAGGGTCAGCTCTAAATTACATTGCATGATAATCAAAAATTGATCAATAAAAGCCACATATCCCTCAGTATCTCAGAGTAGGCTCATAACAAGATGAAATGACATAAATGAGACACCCTCATTTATAGTTATTATCATTTATTGAATTTCTCAATGTGTTTCTAGAGAAAATTTTCACATCCACCACTTATCCCCTAATGAACTCATCATGACGCTATATGTAATAGTTATAACAAGATCACCAGCTAAACAAGGGCGATTTTTGAATTTCTCTAGTCATAACCAATTTTTGGATTTTAATTTTTTAAGAGGGTGTGAAATAAATTAAATTATAGTTACTTCCCTAAATGTCATTAAATCTTCTTTAGAATTATTCATTTCAAAATGTATATCCATTCAACTAGTTGTTATTTTCTCCACTCTTATGTCAGATAAACATGTAAATTTTTTAGAGGATGGTAGAAAAGGATTATATAGGCTTGTATCATGGTTAATTTATTAACAAGGATATTCATGGATTATAGTGGATGAAAAATATTAATGTAAGGTGTTTAGATGAAGACGAGATAATAAAAATAATTCCTCAATCATTTTAACAACTATTTTGTTTAGTCAAAACATCGATAAGATGAAAATAAATTCAATAAGAAATCAATCTCGAGTTTCTCAAGAAACAAACTATATAAATGATGGAAAATATTTTATTTGTGGATGTCTCAGGAATTCAATGAATGGTTTGGACAATTACCCCTGGAAATGCATATAAATAATTAAATTAATTAATGAAAATATCAGAAAATTAAAATATAGAAAAATATTAATAATATTTCATCTAAAATAATTTATATTCTCCCCTAAATAAAGAATTTCCAAATATTAATCCACACTATTATTTCTATTAATTATTTTTCCCATTTTTTGATTTAAAATTTATTGAAAATGAAATTTAAATTTATGGCATTATAATTATGATGAGGAGATTATGTATCCAAGATCAATTGACTAAATCAGGAATCAACTACAAGGCATGAAATTTGATGTTAATGCTCAAATTAAATATATGGAATACGGTATAAAATTAAATAGTTGAAACTCTTACTACACTTTATAATTGGTTCGTCAATTATGGATTTAAATGTTATGGCTGCTGTAGATTGACAATGTGTATGTCTTTCACGACATGTATTGTTTCTGTAGTATCTTTATTTGATTCCAATTACATGTTTCCTCAAAGGTTCATAATAGTCATAACATTTTAAAATGAATATGTGAAATTAAATTCCATTATCACTTAATTTTTAAATATTTTAATTGATATCATTCACTCCTCTAAAAATAGAAAACAATGAAAAAAACATACATTTCATCCCAAAATCACATTTGTATATCCTAAATGGATTGACCTTAAATATTATGGATTCAACTCACGTGAACAATTATTGAAAATTTTGTACCATTTTGGAGTCCATTAATGGTCTCAGTTGTGTTCTATTTATGTAGTTTGACCCTTGACCATCTCTTATAAACAAATTAATTCTCGCGGATGGTAGTACTCTCTTGATCTCTGTTGGACAGATCCACCATTTCTTCCTCAATCCTCATGAACTAAAATGAAGTTCATGTACAATCCATACATGGTTTACATTCTCAAATGTATGGGAGCCAGTCGGTCCTCTTATGTTAACAATCCTTTTCCTCGACATCTCTTTCTTCTTCAGTTGAGAATCCTCTTTCACAACTGCATCTAACACATGTACCTATTCATTTTCCGAAACACCCTCAATTTCAGATGTATTTTATTCTCCAAAAAAAATTTCCTCCATTACATCATTGTTATTCCTCGCATAGTGGACGCTGAAACTTTCTTTATCACTACCAACTCATAGGGAGAGCTCTCTACTGTGGACCTCAATTAGTGGATGCCTAACGACTAAAAATCTTCTCCCCAGAATGAGTTGATTTTTCTCTTCTTCGATGCCCAACACATTGAATTTAAGGATAAATATGAAATTTTCAACTTTTATTAGAATATATTTGATGAATCCTCTAGGGGATTTTATTGATGAATCTACTAATTAAATATGTACTCTAATTGGATTCATTACATCCTATACCAAAATTTTAAAAGTTTTGTATGACATGATATTCAAACTCAATCCTAATTCACAAAAAGATTTTCTACATTAGATAGATCTTATAGAATTGAAAATTTAAAACATACATGGATAACTTTTATTTTTTATTTAGGTCCTTTGATAGAACTACTGAACACTCCTATGTGAGTGTAATGGTTTCTATATCTTTCTGATTCTTCATATTTGATACCAGATCATTCATTAACTTTTCATATGAAAACATTTTAACAAGAACTTTTAACAATGTTATATTAATATTTTTTTTATAGTGTTCAAGAAATTTACCTTTCAGTACATTTTTATTTATATTCACCATTCATTCCATAAAAATCGAGATTAGATTATACTAGGGTGTTTCTTCTTATACTTCAACTAATTGTTCCTCTTTATCTTCCTTTTATATTTCCTCCACTAGTGGTTTCCTAAAAAATTCTATACCAATTATTTTTGTTGGTTTACCATATCTAATCTATACAAAATTCAAATTTTCACATGGGAATAATTTATGGAGTTCTAGCTATATTGATCTTGATCTCTCTCTATGTTTATCATTAATTTGGCTAAAAAATTTTCTCTATATTCCATAATATAGCCTTTTGGTTTGATGATTCATCGATTATTTATTTGAATACAAAACTAGAATTAGTCCTTAATGTATCCAGTGTTTCTTCCAATGACTGGAAATGGATCATATGTGAGGGCCCCTGGGGTTCTTGTTGTCGGCACCCTTACAGTCTTTGTTGAGGTCTTTGTCCTTGTTGTTGTTGTGATATCCTACCAAAAAATTAATTTACATTATTTTTATATTCCTAAATTTCATCTTCTATACACATACCTTGGGGATATTTCAGCATGACCATCATGATGTTCGTATTGATTTTTAATTATTCTAGATATGATTCTATCTAATTATTAATATTTATTTCATGAATTTCTTTTCGTCGCATCCCTTCTACTTGCCACTGGAAACTATTTCTCTCTATATCACACACAAATTTGTTTCTAATTTCATGTCACTTCTTGATTAATTACCCACATCCACAACCTCTAGAATTGACCTATTTCTCTACAGAAATCTCTTATCGAATTATTTGATATGCATCCATATCTCTATTCCATGAGGAGGGAATTTTTGAGTCATATCTATATATCGTTCCTAGGTAGAATATGATGAATCAACATCAAATTGAGAAATTTTTAGAATATTAAAATGTATGTCCCTTGACCTAGAAGGTGTAATGAAGTGGGTTAATATATTTCATGCTAGATCATTACATGTAGTAATAGAATGTGCATGCATGATTTGAATCCAATATTTATCACTCTCATGCAATGAAAATTGCAAAAAGAAGAAGTATTTCTGCATCACATAAGAAACTATGTAGTGGAATGTGTCATAGAGCATGAGAAAACTTCCCAAATGTTTGTCATGATAATCATGTGGACGTCCGAGGAATTGAAAACTATACAATATCATCAACATGATTCTTTCTTGATCTCAAATTTTATTCATAGAAATGGGGGTAACAAGATGCTCAATTGAAAACGTTTTTAAGGTCTCTAGTAGTATGTCAGCACCCGCAAGACCTGATCTATTTGAATAACCCTATCGGGTTAATTTTTCTCTATTCACACCATGTTTGTAGTGATTTTTTTCTTTTGACATGGTTTCGAATAACTGTTTGACTAGAAGATATGTTTACAATTTCATCAGTGTCTTTGTTGAGAATTTAAAATTTTAAAAATATGAACTCATAACATGAACACACTTAATGTAAATAGATTTATTGAAATAAACTGATAAAATAAAAATAAAAATCCTAAAATGTAAAATCAACCATCCCAAGAGACAATTCTAGCTCGACAATCCTAGGGGCATCATTAATTCCCTATGATTATATGAAAAACACAAATTTATAAACACTCAACCATGTTACTAAATTAATATAACGAAGTAAAGAAGAAGGGAAAGACCAATCTATATAAATGCTGAAATTAGTTTGATTAGGTTTTTAAATGATTCAATTTTATTTATTTCTATATAGAGGATTGAAAATATGAGTCTTGGTTGATTTAATTAAAAAAATGGATTAATACAGAGTAATGTATTAATTTTTAAATGTTTTTGAATAGTGTTCCTATGTTTTTTAATTTTAGGGTTTAGGTGAAATTAAATTTGAGAAAATAGCTTGATTATTTCAGGATTCATGTCGGTGTTGAGATAAGGATGATAAAATGGGAATGGTTTCCACTTGTTGACATGGAAATACCCTATTTCCCTTGGATCAATAGTTTAAGATTTTTCCAAATTTAGTTTTTCTTGATACTGTATTTAAACATGATTTCTCCTAAATTTGAAAATGATCATGCCTTTTTAGGGGTTCCAGTTATACAATTTCAAATTCCATTTTTAGATTCAAATATCAATTTTCTTGATAAAAGAAAATTAAAGATATTGGAAGTTGAATTTTAAATTGAGGAAATCCAAATACATGAATAGAATAAATATAAAAAAATTCCATGCACCTTTCCACTTCTATTTACAGAACCCTAGTACAAGTGGGTTTACACCAACATCATAGTGATGAGAGAATAAGAGGGAAGTAGAAAAGAAAAAAGAAAGCCTAATGAATTGGGATAGGTACTCGGGGAGGGCCTTGTCCAATATAGCATGTCACTATATGATTTGGTATCCTGATCTAAAAATAGTAGTAGGCAATCCCTCAATTTATATACTTTAGATGGGTGACGATATTATTGATGATAAAAAAGGAATGGTTCAATATTTGTCTAGGGGTGGGTCCCATGTCAGATATTTTTAAAAAAATTGAATATACAATTAATCATGGTTTTAAAAAAATATTCCAAAGGTTTACATGATGTTCAATGTATTCACATGATGTGTAATCTTTTAATATATAGGCATTGTAAATTTCTACATATCTCTTCCAAAAACTCATTCTAGGAATGCTCATGTCATATTAGTGGGATACATGATGTGTAAATTACCTACCCCAGTATTCAATCATCACTGTACCATAAAAAATCCAGTGTCTCACCCAAAGTAAATCTCACAACGTGAAGTATCTTTAAGTTCCAAAATTCACCTAATTTTTTTCATTTTTGAATATTCATTTTATCTTTCCATAAAATGTAAAAAAAATTAAACTATTCAAAAAACGGATAGAATAATCAATAAATATAGAAATCAGTATATTAAAATACCAAAAATTATATGCAACGATTTCAGATACCAGTGTTATTTGGATCCTCCCCATTCTGGGTGGGTTGGGTAAGGATCACACTTCCCTTCCTTTATATGGGGAATGAGATCACCCCCCTAAAATAAATTTTAGGGGACTAATTCAGATTTAATCCCATATCCTTTATTATTGGAGGTGTAATTTTTTCTCCTCTTCACCTCTGCATATGACATATCCTGGTCGATCACCAAATATGACTATCCTAGATATCAAAAAAGATGAATAGATGGGCACAATCAATGTAATGACCCTTAATTATATCAATATGAATTACATTATTATAATAATGAAATTTAGTATAAATCACATTAAATCAATTATAGAACAAAATTAAAACTTTATAAATGAATAATAAATGAAATAAGTGGTATTTATAGAAACTAAAGAACTAATAACAATGGAAAAGTAGCTTGACCTTCAGAATAGAAATATGAAACTTATAAATTGTAAAGCATCCAATAGAATAGTAAACAAACCTATGAATGTGTAAATAAAATTTTCCTATCTCATAAATAAATATATGATATATATATATATATGGGAACAAATAAATAATTTTTTTAGAAATGATAAATTAAGTGTTGGTATTTTTTTAAGTAATGAATAATTTATTACAATTTTATAATTAATATAAATTATTAATAGAAAAATTCATTTTCATAAAATTTATTAATAAATTTATATTTTTATTGTCTTATGGTTATAAGGTAATGTTATGAGGCCTTAATTAATCCTTTAACATGTTATAAAATAAGTTATATTTATAAAATTAGTATTTTTTGAATAAATAGTGATTTTATTTAAAAGTTAAATTAATTATATTTATAATTGTTTTCCTAAAACGGGGAATATTTTGAATTCTAAATTCTAAAAAATGGTTAGGGTGAATTTTGGGGATTTTTGTAAAATAGTTTATTTTTTGGTAAATACTAAAATACAATAATTTATTATATATATACATTATAGGTTACAAAAAATATTCATTGATTCATCACTGATATAATAACCTAAATCTAGAACTATTATTCTATATTTAATTTATTTATTCACAGAGTAATCACTATTTATTATCTTGAGCCAAAATAATAAACCAATGATTATATTAATAAAATAATACCTCTCTCCACAACAGTAAATACCACCCTCACCATCCCTTCTCCTTACACCTGTAGAGCCTCAAATCTTTTCTAAATTCTACCCAATCTTATTCCAAATTCTAACCCCAACGTCCTATATCATTTTGTCTTAATAAAATAAAAAAATCATGTTCTCAATGTGGTTCTAATGGAGAAGAATTCAAGAGGTAAAAACCTCATTCTTTTTCTTTTAATTTATTTCCAAATTATTTTTATTATTTTTATCTCATCACCTCCCCTTATAAAACTATGACAACCCTGATTTTATTGCAAACTTAAACATGATTGGTTACATAAAATATTCACTTGATACAACATGGAAGATCGAGAGGTCTAGTGTCTTTGGGGATTCATATAATTACATAACAACTTAAAACATGAAATACAACATCTTTATTGAAAACTTCCTTTACATGACCTCTACATTCTCTCGTACTTAGCATCACATGGGATAACCTGAGGACATGCATATGAAACTGGGGGAGCTATAAAGCCCAAAACGGGAATAAACATGGAATAAATGAGGAGTACAATACATGTTATACAATTGGAATATCAATATATCACAAGAGAAACATGAACATAAAGTAATGACAAATCATGATATTCATAACATGGAAATGTGGCAACAACACATAACATGGAATTATCATGAGCCAAGGCACATTGCACATGGAGCAAGAGTAAGTCCTCATTGCAAATGAATCATGAGTAAACCCTCATGGAACATTAATTAGCATGAGTCAACACTCATTTCAGATGATGTATCATGATATTATACTTTACCCAATGCATTGGTGCGCTATAAGGGCGCGCCCTTCTTAAACATTTCATTTCATGTATAAGTGTGCCACGTGGATCATAAAACATGGATTCAATAAACATAATCATTTATTAAAAGATAAATATATGTGGAATATATACATGAAACTTTATAATCAATAAGAAAATTTTTATAATGGTGAATACCCATGATGGAGAAATGGGCATGGTATTCACTACACAAAGGCATTGGCTTAGTAAATCGGTGCAATTTCGGCAGTGTAATGACATGACATAAAAATTCATAAAAATGGTTGATGAGAGAGAAAGGGGTGTCTTATCATATTTACATGAAATGGATAGTAAGGGGGTCATATAGATATATTTCCAAACAATTTTAATGGAATTTAGCTTCAAGATACAAAAGAATTTCTTGAATGTAAATAGAGAGAGAGAAGTTCCTTTCGGAATTTTGGCATAGTAACGGGTGTACATGGGAGGAATTTAATGAGAGAGAAAGAGGTCTCCCATCATTCAAAAAATATGTGGTCAGCATTTGGGAGGTACGAAACCGTACACCAGTATTTATAATTGAAATTAAAAGGGCATAACAATATTAAGAAAATTAGACAAAAATAGTGAAAGGAAGAAAAAACCTTACTTGGAAGAGTGCTTCTAGGGTTTGAGAGTGGCTTGAGAAAGGATTATTCGGATATTGGGGTACCTTGGGAGGATTCTAGAGAGATTATGGAAGAGGTTGGATGACCTCCAAAGGCTTTGAGTGAGGACGAAGTGGGAGCATGGGTCGGTGTATATAGGAAAGATGAGTGAATTCTTTATTATTTAGGTTTGGGACCCCTTCCATTAAACTAATCCAAACCACAAATCTGCTCATGGTTTTTTCCCATGGTTTTTGGAAAAGGAAATAGTAATACAATATTTTATAAGGAGAGAGACTGAAATTCTTAAAATACTGGGGTTTCTTATTTGGAGGTGAGTCACACTCCCATGGAAAATAATTTTAAAAGAAAAGATGTTTAGTAAGTCTTGAGGGGTCCATTAATGCTTTGAAAAGTAAGTAAAACAAACCCAAAATCACATTATATTAATGGTAAAACATATATTGGCTGATCATAAAACTTATATTATTTTATTAAATCACTATTAGGTCAATATGCGGTCATAAAACACATTATAAATTTAAACAGTATTTAATTTGTACCCAAATATTTGAGTGTCTCTGAAATTTAAGAAAAATTAACTTTTGGATGATTTTAACGTCCTGATTCCATAAATATTATTTATTTTATTTAAATAATTTTTTAAATATACTAATTTTCAAATTTAAAATAAAAATCGAAATTTATCGAAAATTCATGGGTTTTGACATAAATGGATTTTAATACTTAATAAAAATTATAATTGCATTCATAAAATTATAAGATCTTTTTTATATACTAAAATTAATTTAATAATAATAATATTTTTTAAAAGTATTATTTAATTCAAAAATACCTTAATTTAATAAAATATATTTCTTAATTAAATAACTACTAAAAACACTACATGTACTTTAAAAACTATTTACAGTGTATCAAAAATGAGAAGAAATTATATTAATTATTATATAAAAAAATAATGTACATGAACATAGTACTAGGGATTTGTAACATAACCACTTAAAATAGCCACATATGACCTAAAGGTAAGGTGTTGTTTGGTGATAGACAATTAGGGTGGCTTAGATAACATTGCTCGAGTGGTAATCTCTACCAACATCCACTTTTCCAGTAGACAATCTCATTTGAACTTGACATTATGAAGCTCAACATGGGCTTGGTCAAAAGTGAATCCCAAAGGCAAAACCTCTTTTTGGAGCTCGGATAAATAGGCTTCGTATGGAGAAATTCTACTGGATGAGGCCATCACATGCTTTGTCTGAGTAAATTGTATTTTTTAAAGCCCTATATCTATACTAATCATGTGATCACTGTTCAACAGCTATAAAAGAAATAATCACAATTCATAACATAATACCAAATAATTTGACATTTTATTTAAACATTTTACATAAAGAGTCATTTAATTAGATCATGAGGGATTTCCATTTATGAAACTTTGGGTCGTTACATTAATCGTCCACGTCAAGGTAGATTTTAATATGAAATTTTGTTTTGTAGCAATATCATATGTATTAACACAATCACTCCAAAATGAATTTATCTTATCAATCAATGGTTTCAAATAAACGACAATTTTCCTTTTTAGATGTCCTAGGATTAATAGAGTAAAAAAGATATAAATCTCCTTCATCAATATCTACAGAGGAAAATTGCACGGAGTTATAAAAATAGGCCAACATAAATACTATCTACCATAAGAACCAAACTGATAGAAACCGACAGTGGAAATACCCAATCACACATATCGAGCTTCTATATAAAAAGGCAGATGCAGATGGTCAAAATGATTCCAAGAATCACCATTAGATGGATGATTCAAGATTTTATCAGTTGAGATCTTGGTTTTGTTCCATGATATCATTGAAGCTGTGTTCTGAGACATAAATAAATGTTGTAACCTATGTGTAATGGGTAAATATCTCAACTCTTTTGCGGTAATCGATCTAGACATTCCTGGTTGAGCTTCTTTATACCTCGATCATCCACATCTGTGACAACTTTACAATGACTCATTTTCACTAGATTATATGGTGAAATAATTCAGACATGCATGAATCTTTCGATAACTAAGGCCCAAATTATGAATCAGTCTCTTTATCTTATAGTAATTTGTAGGAAACACATTTCATTCAGGTAATAGTGTTATAAGGAATGAAAATATCTGATCAAAAAAGTTGTTTGACATTGAATAATTTGATTTAATAGCCATAAATTTTGCAACCACTTCTGATTTTCTTATCATGAAACCAGGATATAATGTTGCCTTAGAAGACCTCAAAAACTCATAAAATTCGGATGGTTCCAACTCAGGAGAAAAATCAATATCATCGTGAGTTTCTGTTTGTTGCATAGATAGACCTGCAACATCATGTACTAAATTTTGAAATCGTGATTAATCTAGAATCAAGTTATTAGTATCTTCTCTGGAACATCGTTCACCATGTTAATACCAAAAAACATAATCTGGTAGAAAACCAAACAGCAAGAGAAGTCCCCCAACCATGCTAAATGTGTCAAACGTTCTTAGAGCACATTTCTTATAAGGACCCTTAATTATGCCTTCTGAAACAAATTCTGGTATTTTTGATTCAAATTCTAGGAACTCTTCAACACCCTCAATGTATACAAGATTTAAACCATAACCATTCAGATTTCTACGCTTATTTATCCAAGCTCGGTCATCTAATAATGAATGATGTCGACTTCCTTGTTCCATATTTTTCGACATAAAATATAAAATCATCACTATTTTGGAACAATTTTAAATTATAAATACACCATCTCAAAAAAGAAGATAAATAATTACAACTACGTAATAATTACCATTAATTAAGGGCGACACAATTTCCAGTGGATTGACAGCTACAATTTTTTCCTACGACTCATTTAATTGCATTTTATCATAATAATTATTGCTAATTATTGCTAATTATTTCTAATTCTTCCTAATTATTGCTAATTATTCCAAATTATTACTATTTATTAACAATTATTACTAATTGTTTCTAATTATTACTAATTATTACTAATTATTACTAATTATTACTAATTATTACTATTAATACAATTTATTATTAATTATTACAATTTATTACAAATTAATACTAATTATTACTATTTATTACTAATTTAGCATTACATATCATATACTTAGAAAAATGAAAACTGCTTGAATAAAGAAAGGAAATTTGGTAATCATCGTTGTGAAGATGATTGCAAATTTTCCCTTCATTATCCAAGAAGATTTTCTGTAGTAGTAATTAGTAATAAAAAAGTTATATTGTCAATATTTAACATAAAACTTTATTAATATTATTAAAATAATAAAAAATTTATAAAATATTTAAATTATCAATATTCACAACAGACTTTGTCCTATTCTTAACATCTTCAAATCTCAAAGGGTCACTAATTGTCAAGTCATGCGCAAGAAAAAGTTTGTTTCATCCATTCCAATGTAAACTCTATAATTGTACTTGCATGGTTGATCACCTCGCAAGTAGTGTTGCAATAGGACGACCAAATTAATGACCTTCTCGCCTCTAAGAATCATCTCACAGGACCGTTTACATAGATCATTCTTCCTTAAAAATTTGAGGGGATATTAGTATCTTTCCCTTAAATTTTCAAGGAAGAATGGTATATATAAATGGTCATGTGAGATAATTATTAAAGATGGGAAGGGCATGACATGGGTTGTCCTATTGCAACACTACTTGTGAGGTGATCAACCATGCAAGGACAATCATACATTTTACATTGGACATGGCTGAAACAAAATTTTTATTGCGCATGACCTGACAATTGGCGACCCTTTGAGATTTGGACATGTTAAGAATAGAGCAAAGCCTATTGCAAATATTGATAATTTTAATATTTTATAAAATTGTTATTATATTAATAATATTAATATTTTTTTTCGTAAATATTGATAATATAATTTTTTATTACTAATTATTGCTAATTGTTGATAATTATTGATAATTATTGCTAATTATTTCCAATTATTGTTAATTATTACCAATTATTTCTATTTATTACTAATTAATACAAATTATTATTAATTATTACTAATTATTAACAATTATTACTAATTATTGCCAATTAATACTAATTATTTCTAATTATTACTAATTGTTAATATTTATTACTAATTATTACTAAATATTAATAATTATTACTATTTATTACTATTTATTTCCATTTATTTCTAATTATATCTAATTATATCTGATTATTAAAAATTATATCTAATTATTACTAATTATTACTAATTATATCTAATTATTACTAATTATTACTTATTATTACTTATTATTACTGATTATTAGTAATTATTTCTAATTATTACTAATTATTAATAATTATATCTAATTATTACTAATTATATCTAATTATTACTAATTATTACTAATTATAACTAATTATTACATATTATTACTAATTACTACTTATTATTATTTTTTATTACTAATTATTACTAATTATTACTAATTATTACTAATTATTTCTAATTATTCCTAATAATTACTAATTATTACTAATTTTTACTAATTTTTACTAATTTTTACTAATTATTACTAATTGTTACTAATTATATTAATGTTTTACTAATTATATCTATTTTTACTAATTATATCTATTTATTAAAAATTATATCTATTTATTAATATTTATATCTATTTATTACTAATTATATTTATTTATTACTAATTATTACTAATTATTACTAATTACTAAAAAATATTACTAATTATATCTAATTATTACTAATTATATCTAATTATTACGAATTATTAATTATTATTACTAATTATTACTAATCATTACCAATTATTACTAATTATTATTAATTATTACTAATAATTAATAATTATTACAAAGTATATCTATTTATTACTAATTATATCTATTTATTACTAATTATATCTAATTATTACTATTTAGTATTAATTATATCTAATTATTACAAATTATATCTATTTACTACATATTATATCTATTTATTACAAATTATATCTATTTATTACAAATTATAAGTATTTATTACAAATTAAAATTAAATATATCTAATTATTACTAATTATAACTATTTACTACTAATTATATATAATTATATCTATTTATTACTAATTATATCTATTTATTACTAATTATATATATTTATTGCTAATTGTATCTATTTATTGCCAATTATACCTATTTATTGCTAATTATATCTATTTATTCCCAATTATATCTATTTATTACTAATTATATCTAATTATATCTAATTAATATTTATTATGACTACTTATTTATAATTATCACAAACAATATCAATTTCTTAGTAAAAATATATATAAATAAATATCAATTGAAATCTAATTTAATTACAACTAATAAAAAACAATTAAAATTAACATAAAAAAATAAAAAATAAATAAAAAAATAAAATATAAATACCTTAACCGTTGATATTCTGAAAGTATTGGCCCCTTCCAATTACACTCTCTTAAAAAATTTCAACTAAAGTAAATTTTTTCCTAGAAACTGAAAAATAAAGAGAGTGGGAGAGGAAGATCTGAGTGATTTTGTAAAAAAATGGGTTGGGGGTATATATAGGTTACATTAGTTGCGACGAGGTTATTTGCGACGGGGCCCGTCGAAAATACCCACACCCGCATTAATTACAGTAGGCGGTTAAAAAGGTATTTGTGATGAACCCCGTTGTAAATAGTTCCTACCGACACTCTTTCTGGGACGTGACAACATCCCGTCGCAAAAAGCTATTAACCGCGGCCGGGTATTTGCAACTGGTACTATCGCAAATACTTTTGCGTGGTTTGGCGCGCAAGCCGCGTGGTTTGGCGCGCAAGCCACACAAAACTATTTGGGACGGGAGACATCACCCCTTCACAAATAAATATTCGCGCGGATTTGCGCGCAGGTCACGCCAAACTATTTGCGATGGGAGACGAAATCTCGTCGCAAATAACTGGTTATTTGTGACAGGGAAATTTTCCTGTCGCAAATAGCATCCTAGATGGGTTATTTGCGACATGGTTTATTCCCATAGCAAATAACCAGTCACAAATATTGATTTTTACCATAGTGGTAAGCCACATACTATCCTTAACCATGAATGTTTCACTTGGTCATCCTTATCTCATGATGTTAAACTGCATGGTGAAGTCCATATCACTGGACCATAAAACATGATATTCCATATTAAGTGGCATTGAACTACGGGGGTTGTGATTCCTCTCCTGAGGATATGTTGGAATCATATCTTCTGGTTTCAATCTTGTCATTAATATATATTTCGCATCCATAGATGAAAAAATACATCAGATCACCAAACCAAATGACATAAAACAATCATCATCCAAATGAATGGACCAATAATAATTAATCCTTCCATAAGCAGGTACCATTGATATAGAACCTAAGGTATATACAGATGATTCTGAACCCATTAAAATTTATGATCAACAATTATATAGGTTTAATTCTTGTATGCATATTTTGGAATGAACAAATGATTAGTGAACATAACTTAAATCTACCAGAGGGTCCCATAATAGGTAATAGTTCCCACCAAAAGGGTGTGATGTGCCTAAATTCCCATCCTCTTGACCAATGTGCGTTCTAAGGGTTGTTGCCCAGGTTACCCAATGAACATCTACATTTATAAAATCGTTCCATGAATCATTGATTTTAGAGCCATTTGGAGTTTCTAACTCCACAAAAAACCCATTAGAGTCCATTCAAAGACTTTTCAACTGATATTAGTGATTGCACACAATTAAACTCCCTACAATCCACCACCTAGGAAAAAATGGATTCTCTTGGATATTAAGTGAACATAACGTGAATGAATTAACCATGACACCAAATTCACAAGATAAAAAGGACATACTACCCCATCCACATCAGACCATTGTATTCCTAACCCAACCACATCATTAAGGGAAACAAACAGTATTATATGCCATGAAATAAAAGGATTGACTCATTTATGATTGAATTTTTTTTCAGAAGTAAGTTGATGCATGTTTATGTTGAAAGATTGGTTGTTAATTTTATAAAATTTAATATATTGTTTTATTTTTTTTCAATACACAATTGGATGATCAGGGAGTTTGTATAACGAAAGTGATCTTACATGTACAAGATGACTACAACATTAAATATAGCGTCGTTTCCCAGTTTTTGAAAAACATTTGGGCTCAAAATATAGAGAAAGTGGATAAGATCACAAAATGTTGTTTTATGGAATAAAATATTCATAAATATGGTAAGGTGATTGGTTTTACAAAGACTATGTTTGTAAGGAAAAAGATTCTTGAATATGTGGATCATTATGAATATGCATCGTGGACAACATCATGGGTTGATGGTATTCTCCTCGACTCTGAGAAGCTTTGGAGAAGAATGAATTTCAATGGGGCTTATAGAGTGAAGTTGATTGAAAAATAGTGTTTTATAAGTGAATAAAATACTACTAGAATCATGTGGGCATGAAGATAGGTCGAGCCTATAAATATAAGGACACTCCATCTTCATTTGACATGAAGATAATTGGGGAAATTGCTGAATCACTCTAGTTTTGAGAAGGTCAAAGGTATTTGTGAATCAACTATTCAAGGTATGACTGAGTATCGTGAAATGGAGATCCTAATATTTTCCAATGATTAGGTATCTTGGAAAAATGAGAATCATAATGATGAGGTATTCAACAATTACTCAATGAGCTTTGTGAATGCAGTTGCTTCTAGGAACATTGTTCGATTTGTGATGGTTGAGTTCCCCTTAAAGGAGTTTCGTGAACAACATATATTTTGAGAAGAATAGAGAATTCAAAGTGCATCAACTCTGGTCTAAGGTGCAATCTTATTCTCGTGCTAAGAAGAGACACAATCATTAATTACAATCCTCTAAATCAACCTTCAAGTTTATAATCTGAGTAAGGCTTCTCCGGGAGTAGTGATCTAGGGGGAGTTGATAGAAGTGAACTGAGGGAAACAATGTATTTTCGTTAATAATTTTGTAATGTAATATTCCATGGAATATAGTAATTATGTCTTAACTTATGTATTCCCTAATTAGTAAAGATTAGTAGATTTTGGAAAGACAGATACACTTTCAGCATATGCTCTTTAGTCTAGAAATTAGTGGTGAACCATGTAAAACTATTGTGTTGTCTTTCAGAATGAGAATGTTTAAATTTCTGTACATTACCAACAGATAGGTTTAATAGGTTCTTACCAATGTTGTAGAAATATCAATCACTTTAAAAGAATATATTAACACCCGAATTCACCCCTCCTCCCTCAAGGTGTTCTGTTGTCCTTCAAGAGGTGTTCAAGCCTATATGTAGCCAGAGTTAAGTATATCCTCTCTTTTTCATAGATAATTAAATATGTTTTACAGGAATAACCCTCTTTCATGGATGATACTTCTAGGTTTGTATTAAATGGATGTGATCTCAACTAAGATCCATTGTATTGGAAATTCAATTTGTCACATCACATGGGATCTAGGTCACTAATGAATCATGTATATCTATGATTGAAATTGATAGGAAAAATGTTGATGCAGATTCTAAAGCATAGAATTACACTACCAAAGCTCTATATGATCAAGTATATATTAAGGTCACGAGTTTTACTTCATCCAAGTCTATATGGGAAAACTAGAAAATAAAAATGATGAATGAAACAAAGTGATGGAGGAAAAACTCAATGTTTCTCACAATAGGTTCGATGATCTAAAAATGAATCCTAATGAAAATGCAGATATGTTTTTTAATAAAATTACTGATGTTTTGGATAAATAAGAATAATTAATGAAGAAATAAAATACATTGTCATTGGGTAGAAAATTTTGAGAAGTCTTCCGCCTCTCTATAATACTAATGTGTCAGTCCTTGAGGAAATGGACCTTTCTAAACATTATTTGGAAGAACTAATGAGATGTCTTGTGTCTTATGAAATGAAGGTCATACCATATATTACCACTACATGAGTTTTCATGGAAATAAATTTCAAGGCCAACTTAAAATATGAGGTTTTCAGAGATAGTACTGATAAAGATAATTGTAAATACAGAATTATATCTCTCATTGCCATGAAATTCAAGGGAGGAAAATGGAGATCTTTAGAAAGCATACCGCTTGCTTTTTTTCGTTGTGGTATAGTTGGGAACATTGCCTCTTAGTGTTTAAGGATGTTTTAGGATGCATAAAGTGAATATATAAACATGAAAACCCCTTAGAAATGATTTTTTCCCAAAACAGAGGCTTCAAATATGGAGTGAAATTATAGATAATTAGTTTTATCTATAAATAAGAATAAGATGATAACTATTTTTATGAGGACGTAGAACCAGGGTATAAATCTAGAACCCAATTGTCCATGATTTCTATTATTGAAAATTAATAATAGTCTAAAGATAAATCTAGAGATAATAAATTTACTATTAATGCTGATATCAAATTAAAACTTAGGGATGCTCTTAGAAAGCATAACAGTCAATGAAATAAAAACTAAAAGTGGAAAAAAGGTTTGAAAGAAGCATCAGAATATGTTGATCAACATGAAGATAACATTGATCGGCTAGAAGATGTAGTAAAATAACACACAAAAACATTTAAATGATTAGAGGATGTAGTATAATTGAATCTCTTGATTTAACAACAAGTAATGGTCATAAATTAACATACATCTACACTAGTGGAGAAGCCTTGGATAATTGAGGTCCCTAAAGAAGATGTTGTTAATATAAAGAGTAAGATCTAATGTGATTCAAATTCAATGGAAGAAAAGAAGAAAGTACAGTTTTGGAGGTTCCAAGAAGCTGAGCTATTAGAGAGAGCTATGAAAGGCTCTAAACGAGGTGAGAAGGATTTGAATGATCAAAGATCCACATGAAAGGGAAAATGTTTCATTGGTTGTGATGATAAAAAACTAAATGGATGGAAACATGATTATCCAAAATAATTTGAATGATAAATTTTGGAATATCATAATGTCACATACAATCCTCTAATGAAATGTAAATTATATGTCCCTATGGGTCATAACATGCCATACTGTGAAGATCCATGGAGATATCTAAATGGGGAATCAGTTGAATGTAATAAATAGATTATGAGAACATTTCTTAAATTGCATTGAAGAAATAATTTCTATGAATATTATTTTCATTTTTATAACTATGGCCACAAATCTATTCATTATAGTTCAATGAAATGTGGGAATAATTCCCCGAGAACTTAGAGAAATGTATATAATAACCAATCAAGAAGAGTTTCTCTTGCGCAATAGGTATTACCCCGAAAACTAACATGATGATTCTGATGAAAAAATTCATATTGAAAAGAAATTAGAAATTCCACCTTTTTCTTCCACTCAATCAAGTATCTAATAGAAGGAAAATATGAAAATTAAAAAATCCAAGCTTGTATAAATTGATCTCAAAGATACAAAGAGAAGTAGAATTTAGTTTCATTATAGTGGTTGATCATATCATATGATGGGAAATAAATATTTTTTTAATAATGATATTAAAAGGGTTGATAGAATAGTGAGGATTGTAAATGATAGTGATTTAAATATAAAAGGTGGTGGATGTAGAGAACTAGAAAACGATGAGCTGAGGAAACCTAAAGTTCCTCATGTGGATGGGTTACATCATAATATACTATGTGTGAATCAATTGTGTGACTTATAAATAATATTAACATTCAATAAAAAGTGGTGCACTATCAATGGAATAACATAGAATTATCTCATAAACCTATTTAGAACATATTGCAACACATATCAGGTTAATAGAAAAGATAACATTTTCACCATAATAGTCGAAGAACAAAATAACTTGTGGAACTGGAGGTTGGGTTATATTAATAAAAAAGATAGGGAAAAGATATCTAAACTAAATATATTCATTGATATCACTAATCTAATATGTGAGAGGGAAATTAAATTTTATTATTGGATACAAGTAAATTAGTTCTGGAGTTTATATCACCCAAAGAAGAAAAGGGAATAAAATATTTTTATCTAATCCATACATATGTATGTGGTATGATAAATGTGGATATAACATATAGAGAGAAGTACTTAGTTATTTTTATTGATTATTATAGTATAATATCTTGTCTAATGATTATACACATGAAACAACAAGTGCATGATTGCTTGAAAAGGTATTGTTAAATTGTTGAGAATGATACATGCAACAAAATCAATGTTCTAAAATTTTACAATGGAGGTGAATAAATAACAATTGAGTTTAAAAAATAACTAGAGAAACATGGAATAAATCTTTAGGGGGCCATTGTAAGAATCCCACATCAAAATAGAGTTTTTGAGCATAGAAATCGAAAATAGAACAATATGTCTTGAACTATGCTGAATGATAGTTTTATCACTCACTAATATTAAAAAAGGTTATTCACGAAACAATGTACAGTAAAAAAAGGATTTATGTGGGATAAACCATGGAACCATATAAATTGTGGCATAGAAAGAAGACATTTTTGAAGTAATTTCATGTTTTCAAAAGTAAATTTATCATATGAAACAAATACAGAAATAAATGCAAGTATGGCGATGCTGTTGATGAGTTAATATTCAAAGAACATTCGATATAATGGAAAACTGAAAAATATTTCAATATTCATCTTGGAATAATTTTTTAATAAAGTGATGTTAATATTATTAAAGAAAAACCCAAAAATTCTACAAGGAATTATTATTCTGATATGATAGATTCTGAGGAACAATGTGGACATGTAATAAATGAAAATGAAGATGTAGAGGAAGGAATACAAATCATTTAGGGGTCACAAAAGATGATGGTTCATAAAAAGGATCATAATCGCAAACCATGAATGATACAACTTTTTCTTAATCTTATATGAAAGATAGAAAAGAGGAAACTGATCAATAAAACATCATTGGATTTTGGACCACACCCACAAAGATATGGATAATGAGGAGTGATGCACAATATTCCATCCTATAGATTTTGGATCCAACCACATTTGATGATGCTGTGAAGAATGAATCATGGCTTAAGGCCATGAATGAATAACTAGATTTTATTTATAAGACCTTGATATGGGATCCTATTAATATACCTAAAAATCACAATGTGATTGGAAAAAAATGGATCTTTAAAAACACATTCGATGTGCATGGAAATGTGATCAGAAATAAAGAATTCCTTGAGTGTAAATTTTATAAATAGATTAATGGAATTTATTTGAAAGAATCATTTTCTCAGTTGAGAGACTACAATTGATCACAAATTTTCTTTCTATAGGAATTCAAAGAAGGTATAAAATTTATCATTTGGATGTCAAAACAACATTCGTAAATGGTGTTATTGATGAAGAAGTATCCATTGAACAACCATATAGTATTCTAATTTGTAATAAATAAATGAAGGTTTTTAGATTGAAAAATTCACTCTATGGTCTGAATTTGGAACCATAATCATGTTATTATCTTATATATTTTTATCTGAAGAAGCTCCAATTTAAAATAGGAGGTGTAGACCATAATCTATAAGTGAATAATTCAAAGGAAGATCAATTTATGGTTCTTGGGTACATGGATGAAATTATATTCGGTTTAAGTAGGAAGAGATCAGTTCACTTTTTTTCAAATCACATGAAATCAAACTTTTAAATGTCTATGATTGGTGAACTCACATCCATCTTTGAGTTGTAGGTGATTAAGATCAAGGATTGAACATTCATTTCCAAGGAAATTTATTCAATAGATTTGTTGAATAAATTCATTATTCAAGACTCCAAACCAATGTTGAATTTGATTGTAGTTGGAAAAAAACATAGAAAGAATTAGGATGTGACTTTTGTGGATCCCACCATTTATATGAGAATAATCAATAGCTTATTATAGTTAACTGTAACCCATACATATATTTTGTTTTCATCATGATTATCAGAGCCACTCAATGCAATCTGAACGATGGAAAAATAGAGGCAGTTAAACAAATTAGGATGTACATTCAAAGTAAGCACAATTTCAACTTATACGTTGTTTTATGAAGATATAATGAATTATACACATTTTATATTGTTGACTAGGCTATAGTTTTGGTGGATATAAATCTCAAAATTGGTGGATAATTCATTATTATAAATAAATGTGTGGGAAGGTTGAGTATGAAATAGGAAACCACTTCTCTTAGTATTGTTGAAGTAGAGTATATATATACTACAAAGACATGCACTCTGCTATTGTGGATGAAGAATCAACCGAATGATATTGGTGATGAGGTGAAATAACCAATGGTGATTCACTATGATAATAAGAGTATGATTAATTTTATGAAGTATATTTTTTAGTAATCTTGTATGAAGAATATTGAATTTAGATATCACCTCATTAAGGAAAAAGGTGAACATGGCATGATTAAAATGGTTCATGTTGGAAATAATGTCCTATTGGTTGACATTCTAAAAAATATATTAGAAGTACACTATTTGGGAAACATTGGTTGAACAACGGTGTTCAACCACCTCCCAATGCACGAGGAGGTTATAGTTATTCCACTCTCCCCAATTGTGTTAACTGTTGTAATGTATTTATGGAAGTTATGTAGGTTTATGTGGGAGATAAGATACTGGGGGAGTGTGTTTTTGGAAATAAAATTACAAATTTAGGTCCATTGGGTTTGTTTCCAAAGTGGAATAATAGAGATATTATGGAGATATTTAATATTATAAACATGTGGGGGATGCTGGTGGTTGAAAAAACCATGAAAATTTTCTTTAACATGATATGAATCATGTGATATGAGGAAATAGTTTAGGTATTGAAATGCTTCTATGGCATGACAAAAAATTAGAGCTCTTTTTGGAAATATTTATGATTCTCATAACATGTGACCCCAATTCATTCTTACCCTCTTGTTTTCTACATTGATCTTCACTCACATAGACTAAGAGTGTTGGATTATTTGTTTCTTTTATATCAGGTCTTGATAAAGGTATGTTTTTTGTTAACTTTTCAACATATTTCCAACAAACCCATAGAGGGAGATTTTTAGATTCATGGCTATTATTTGATCTAAATGGTGTGTAGTTTTTGTTTGTTTTCAATACTCACTTGGATGAACTATAATTTTAGAAGGAAAGTGATATTACATGTAAAAGATGACTATATTATTAAAGGCATTTCTTTCTAAAAGACTAGGTTCACAAAGATTGAGATTCACAAAGATGTGGAGCATCACAAACATGAATTTCCAAGGACATGTTTTGTTGATGACAATCTCAACAATTATGATAATATTTGCAAGTGGGATGAATATTAATAGGGATTTGAGATTGATGTAGATTCATGTACAGAGTTTTAAAGATTTATGGAAATTATGCTAGAGGCATGGTATCATCATGAGAGGTTGAACTATAAATAAAAGGCTACCAACACATCATTTGAAGAAAAAAAAATTGGAGAAAAGGATGAATTACTCAGATTTTGTGAAGTACAAAGAGATTTACAAATCATGTATTCAATGTTTTCCTGCAAATATTGAATAGGGCATACTAGTCTTGTATAATGATTTAGTATCTTAGAAAAAAGAGTTTCACAATGATGATTTACTCTATGATCACTTATTGAGCTTTGCGACAGTAGTTGGTTCCGTGAAGGTAGTTTCCTTCATGAAGGTTTAGTGCTTAACAAAGGAGCTTCACAAATGAATGTCTTTATCCTATATTTTTAGTGAACACGTGCAATCAAAGTGAATCAACTCATGTATATGATGTAAGAATAATCTCATGGTAAATATGGATGAAGACAATATTTCCAACCCACTGAAGTGACCTTCATGTTAATAAACATATTAAGGACACTCCTAGAGAAGTGATCAGTGGGGAGTCAGCAAGAGTATTATGAGGATAACAATGTTCTTTCCTTAAAAATAATGTAAATGAAGCATCCCTATAATAGATTGATTCTGTATGAACGTCTGAATTTCTTGAATAGTGAAGATTATTGGATTTTAGTTTGACTGATACAATGTTATCATATGTTCCTTAGAATAAAACGTGGTGTAGAACAATGTAAAATAGTTGTGTTGTATCTCTATATGAGAATGTTGAAATTACATTACATTATTGTCAGATAGATCTAATAGGTTCCTATAAATATGGGAGCAAGATCCATCACATTAAAAGAAAATATTGATACCCTAATTCTCCCCTCCCCTCTTTGTGTGTTAAGGTTTCATTCCGTTAATACTATAAAACCATTAAACAGAAATATATTTATCTATAATTATACGTTGATGAAATTATTTTAATCAGTTCAAATATGATGACACAAATTTCTATTAAGTACCAATTAAACTCTAATTTTTAAATGAAATACTTAGGGCATGCTAATAAAATCATCGACAGGGATATAATTAGATATAGAGAGAACTAAACATTGTACTTATCTCAATTATCTTAGGTTATGTATGTATTAAAAAGATATCAATTTGGTCATATTAAACCCATTAAAATAAATTTAGGAAAACAATTTAAATTATATTTAAAACAATCCCCTAAAAATGAGGAAGATGATACCTGGATAAAGAAGATCCCATGTGCTAATGTGTTAGGAATCCTTATATATGATATTGTCTATTCTAGACATGATATATAATTTGATCTTTGTACTTTGAGAAACCTTATATAGAATCCAACTATGCCTCACTAAAATTCATTGAAGTGGGTACTTAGGTAAGTCTCTATGTCTAATAAAATTTTCATTAGATATGGCTTAAATGATAGTTCAGTGATGATATTATTATTTTTTTAATCTGACAATGCTATAAATATTCATAGTCAAAAATCATTCATAGGTTTTTTGTTTCCTCCATATGGGGGGACCTTCTCTAGGAAGTGTAACATGAAATCAGTTCTTGACCTTTCCACCACCGAGGATGAGTATATATACTTGACATAAGTCATCAAGGCATCTATATGGTTGAAAGAATTTTATTATCAGTTGTATTGAACTATTGATAGTATAGTAGTCCATTTTAATAGAAAAACTACATTGCATCTCTCTATGAACTATGTATTCCAGGGTAGATTGAATCAAATTAAAATTAGACATCATCATTAGAGATGTTATAGAGTCTGGAACAATGAGTATATCTTACATAACCATAGAGATTTGTATTTAGTGTACATACATGACAACCATTACCTTATTTATATTATTTTATTATACTGATTTCTACTAGGGAGAATGTTTCATTAGTTGTGTTGTGTTTTGTTTTAGGACCATTGATTTCAATCAATCTAATAGTTTAGAACACTCTTTATTTTGCTTATTTACCTCAGCCTCGATCCATATTTCTTACATTGTGCCAATGGTACACCATAACATGTCCTCCCAGCCAAAACACGTTCTATTTGGTGAATTTTCTATTACATATTTTATGTCCATGTGACATTCATCTATTTGTTTTAAATTCACTTATTATAACTCAGATGGAATTCCATCATTTCTCCGGTGGAAGCCTTGATTCGATAGTTGTGTAGAGATAATATTGATGAAGAAGAGGGATAATATGAGTTTCCCAACCACAGGCACTCCCCTCTATTATTATTTTTCCACCTCCTATAACCATAGAACCACTACGGTGAAGATTAAAGGGATATTAACTCGACATTGGGTATCAAATTCCTACACACTAGAGGAGGTATCATATAACGGCTTATATTCCTCATAACAAGGTTTCAGTTTATTATTCCTATCTATGTATGAGATTAATTTATTTCTATCATGATTGGAACCATATCCTTCTTGGGTTTGTGTGTGTGTTCGTCCAGGAGTGGATGGTGTTAACTCTATATGACTAGTTGTATCACCACTACCTATTTCAAAAAGGTTAGCATTATTTGATTATTTCTCTGACCATATTATTTATACATGGATTCAATTTTTCGTTCATGATTTTTCTTAGTAATTAAATGCATGACATGGTTGGTATCCTCACTATGCATATATGATCACACTTATATGAGGCCCATTGTATCTAGTGTTTATTATTATTCTTTATTTTATATTATTTTTGTTCTTGTGAATCTAGTGGTTATTTTGAATTTGGAATTTATTTTATTTTAATATCAATTTTTTTTGAATTTAACATATTGATTTTGATTACTGATTATATCAATTAGTTGGTCCTAGATTTTATAAGGGTTAATGTCTTACCCAAAAAAAATATTGTTGTCCATTTTTAAAGGAAGGAATAATTATGGGAGAATGCTCGAGGCCTCCTCCACATGAGGAAGAGTACTATTGATGGAACAAGAGAGGCTGCTTCTGCTTGGGGAAGGGAGCAGTGGAGGGAGTAAAGAGGTAGAACAATGGAACGAGCTTGAGGGAGAGACACATTATGTATAGAAGATACACATCAAGTTCTTGAGGGAGTAAAAGAGAGTTTTCTAAACTTGAGGGAGTCATATAGGGATTACGGGAGAACCACCTCAATATGTTCCTAAAATAAAAAACCCAACCGCACTAGAAATAAAAAAATTATATTATTCAAAAAAATAAAATTAATAATTTATGAATTTTTCTTATTGGTGATTCCAAAAAACATCATTAATTTATGTATCTATAAAAAGATACATTCATAAACATATATAATTTTGTGATGTTTATAAATTCCAACAAATTTGTGATATCTCATTTATCGATTTTTTTCAGAAACATTGTTAAATGAACTAGAGATGCTTTTAAACATCGATATTGAAAAACAATCATTTATTATTATCATTTTTTGTAGTATTCTCAATAAGGGTGAACATGGTAGATATAAATAATAACATGAGAATAAGAGTATATATACCGGAACATAACCTTTGAAAATTATACCCTACATATAAAATACCATAATATTGTGTTATGGAATATTTGTTTGCAGTTAATAAGACATGGATCATAAATGAAATCAATGAACATGATCAATGAGTGAATAATATAGGAAAAAACCTAAAATATGTTGTATAAACCTAATCATAGAAAATATTTTCCATATATGTCAAGGCTCACTTCCAAGACCATCATAGAAGATAAATTCTATTAATGAATTGGGTTTAATCCCTATTCTAGCCACATATTATTGAACCATGTTTACATCACGATCTATCCCTGTATTACTGAACAATTTTTACATCCCATTTCCTACCCTATATTACTAAACCGAGTTCACTGGACTATTCATATCTATCTCATGAGATATAAATATTTACCCAATGCATTGAAAAAAGTTATAGCCCCCACCCATCACATAATGAAAACCATACATATGTATGTCATAAAAACATAAATCATTCATCATGAAAAAACTCATGGAAGGAAATGAGTTTCATAAACATTTAATTATTACATTACCCATGGAAATGTAATCAAATCCATAAATGTCATTTCATCATAAATAGAAACCATCTAGATAAATAATAAGGATGATATTGATGGTTCATATACAATGTATAGAATAAATAATATCAAATGACATTTTCTTAGAAGGAAAGTGATTTGGAATGATCAATTAAAATAATTGTTTATTTAAATATCCATTCCATTTTAAAAACACTCTTTTTAAAATCATCACATTTACAATAGAAAACATTTTTTTGAAAATAACCATATATGATTGTTTTGGAATATTAAAAAATATAATGAATCATGAAAGATAAATATTAGGTTCCTGTTGTATATGTAAAAAAACATTCCATTTTTATTTGGTAAAAAGATACGTTATAAGAATATTTTTAATAGAGACTCCCTTACTAATAACATTAACGCGATCGTTAAAAATAAATTATGTATATCAGTTGTAAATCCATATAAAACCAGTGTATATACAATATAATATAATAAAAATTCCTTTCACAAATATTATATGTATGACAGAGTAATATTTTTACTCAATGAAGGTTTCCTGACCTGACCCACTAGGGTTTGACTTGGGACTACCCCAATAACACCTCTAACTGGAAAGGGAATGAAAACCAGTGCCATGTAAAAATTTTCCACATATATTAGGCGTCAGCTTAATGTACATCTACTTAAACACACACATCTAGAAGCACAAAAAAAGCTGATATACAAAACAACTAAAACAAATAAATGCACACATATATAACCCCACAAACAATGTACAACATTAAATTGATTAAATTGAAAAAAGGGGAAAAATAAAAGGCCAATGAAAAACTGTATAGAGTCCAAACTACTCTTAGGGAGAAGATTACAATTCGTTTCAATCACCTAGAAAGTACATCAGTTAGCTAACCTCATGCTATGCTCCACCCACTCCCTATCCTCCATGGACATCATCAAATGGGCCATCACCTGCATAAGATATGACATGTGTAGGAAGAGCCCATGTATGGGTGTGTATAACAACAACCATTTTTACACCTGAAAACACTTTACAAAAAGCATCAAGAATAGTAAGATCACATATGTAAAAAAAATACTTAATAGAGAAAATAGAAGAAAACAATGATATACTTAGGAAGGGCACAACGCCTCCAGACGATAACAACCAACCGATAGCCACTATATTCTACATGATGCGACACTATTTTTGAGATAATCTACTCCATGATCTATGAAATCACTAGATAAAGTCATCCAAAAGGTCAATATCCTTGGTCCCACCCAGGAAATCTCATTGGACATATATGACATGGATACGTAGAATGGGGGTAACACCAAGGAAAGATGGGGGAAACCACAAACCCAATCTAAATCAACCCTCTACATATGGGTTCATATAAAAATGATAACACAAACCTTACTAATATAAAATTCAAAATGGAGAATCAATTCAATCCACAAGTAGGTCACACCAATTCCTCAAACACCACAAAGGGTATAAAGATGATGGAGTTTCTCACTCCAGTCTCACAGAGGGAAACCTTAAATTCTATATAAGGTTTATCCTATAGAAGGTATTACAACCTTAATATGTGGAAATAATACCAAAATATTTTATCAATGAAAAGGACTAAGAGGAAAACCACTAAATTGAATCTCTTCTGAACTGAAGAGAGGAAGAGCTCAAAGATATCTCTATGGGCGTACATGACTTGTATGTAGAGTACACGACTTGTATCACTCTACATGGACCTTCTCATGTGTTACTTCCCTAGAATAAATGTAATGCTTAACATAAATGGGGTGTGAGTGTCACGAAAAATGTTTAGAGGTTTCCGACACCCTACCTACATTGTCTGGCCATGCCCATGTACAACTAGTTTTAATGTGTGCACCAAGTCATGTCTGTGTCCCAGTATAGGGAATGTCCATGCCTATGTAAACCCAACCATGTCTATGACCCCTACGAGGTATATTATAGGCCACTAGGGGAGGGTTACATGGCTTTTGACCATGTCACACAATTTTTATTATTTAACTCCCCATGAAACCCTATCACCATAGCTAGGGTTCTCAAACCACTTGAAATCGTGAAATACACATAGTGTGTCATGGAAATTTCTAAATATATCAAGATCTATTTTATTTCATCCTTTTCATAAATACACCCTTCACCATTTTGAGAAACTATATAAATGATATCCCCTAGCATTTCAATCATCCGATCACAAAATCATGTCCCCCGATCCACTCAAAAAATGATCCATCAAACTGATTCATCACTATCAAATCTCTAAACTAGGAAGAATAGAACCCATGGGGTCACTCCTCGAATCATCCAACATAATCTATTATCCTCAAATAATTATTTATAAACTCATTATTGATTAATTTCAATTAATAATATCCATGATATAATCAAATACCAGATGGTCGTCGAACCACAAACACAAAGTAACACCCACTATGAATTCATAATGTAACAACATATAAGACCATAATCCACAATTTTTAAGGAATGAAACTCTGACTTTGTTTATTTTTCCTCAATCCATTTTCGTAGAAATAAATAGATGAAATGGCTAACCAAAACAACGAACAAATTAAATCCATCAATTTAATATATGGTTGTTGCGTGAATCAATTATATTAATGAAATTGATCAGTATTCAACCAAGGTAAATAAATTGGATGAGAGTCAAAAAAAACATCCAACTTGAATTTTGGATTCATATTTTATGACAAACACTTTTTCCACCATCGATGAGATCCATGAACTTCGTTAACACAATGATCCTCGATGTAATCCAAATTCTTCTTTATTCTCCCAAAATTCCATCCATCTATCATCTTGGTCTCCATGTTTTTATCACCCAACCCTGAGAAAAATCCCATAATCGTATATTTAGATAAGATAAGGTCATTATGTCAAATAATAATAATTAAATGAATTTATTTTAATACTTATGCACCTGTGATAATGTTTTCAAAAACACCTACATCGAAAAGTAATATGTCACACAAAGGTTAAAACCCATGATATAAACTCAATAATACCATCTTATTTCTAATCGGGTCCACAGTTAGAGAGTTATTCCACTATTCAGGAAGAACAACATTCATGTATTATTAATATATTTAATATATTTCAAACATTTACTTTGGGCACACGAGTCCTCAAAATCATTCACATTATTAGAACACTGAATGGAAAATATTCCATATGATATCCAAAAAACAATATATAGAAAATATTACTCATAAATTTCTCACCATCTTAAGTATTTTAATCCCTAAAAGAGAAAAAACTTAAAAACAATTAGTGTACTGGGCTCTAATCTTAGTCTCCTACTCCAAGGTGCTCTTTTAAAGATTCCCATGCTACCACCATATATTTTCTAGGGGAATCAATCACAAAAAATAATCAACTACTCCATATCCTTAATATCAAATGGGTAATCAACAAACGTAGATCCCTCCTCAATATATAGATTTCTCTATTTGATAACATGTGATGGTTTGTGCACGCACATCCTTTGATATGAAATGTGGAAGGTATCATTCAGCCGGTCCAACTGTGGTAGTAGCGCTAAGTAGTACACTACCTCACCAACTCTATGCAATAAGGAGAAATAACCAATGAATCTCATAGATATCATGATACTATGGGAAATTGTCTATATTCCTTATTGAGATGAGAACATCGGTAATACATTTCCTCCCCCCTAAAACTCTAGAGGTCTCTTTTATCGTTACACATAAGAATTTGATCTACTATGTGTTGTCCTCATCTGCTCCTAGATGATCTGCACCTCTTCTATAGTAGCTCATACCAACATTGGGCCCACAAGTTCCGACTCAACTAGATCAGTCTAAAAATGTGGTGACCTATAGGGTAACCCATATTAGTCCTTGAATGGTACCATTCAAATGGTATAATGGTAGCTGCTTTGGTACATGAACTCCACCAAGGGTATACAATTCTCCCATCTATTACCAATATTCAACAAGAATGCTCACAGTATTCCCTCTAAGACCTCAATGGTCAGCTTGGTTTGTCCACCAGTCTGGGGTTGAAACACTATGGTCATGAAAAAATATTTCACAAAGACCTCTTTCAATCCTCTCCATAACCATGACATGAATAAAAAACCCAATTTTGAAATGATCATTGAGTGAACTCCATGGAGTCGAACTATGTCCTGCTCATATAGGTGTCCCAATCACTCTACTAAACTCTGATCTTGAATAGCTAGAAAGTGGTTTGACTTGGTGAGTCAACCTACAATATCCCAAACGGAATTTTGTAGCCTAGGCATATGTGGTAGTACCATAACAAATTCTATGGATATTCTATCAAACATAAAAATTTTAACCTCAAGGTGTTAATCTAATCTCATTGGAACCTGGTTCTCAACCATCACTTGCTATCAAGTGGGGTATTGAGAGAAAAACCCTATAAATCTCTTATTCATGACATGCCACCAAAATTGATGTTGGAGGTCTTGGTACATATTTGAAACACCTTTATGTACCATTAAAGGTGATGTATGAAACTCCTGCACCACCTCCTCCCACAATTTCAAAGATACCGTCAAACATCCTGTGAAAAGGATAAAATGTTACCCACCTTTAGAGTATCCATAAAGAGAATTTATAGTGGATATATGAGTACATAAGGTCTCATAGTTTAAATATTCATACCAAGAATCCCTAAAATGATGTAAAAGAGGAGGAAAGAACATATAATGAAGATATGAAGAACCATATTTTTCAACCAAGGTCAACTGCAATGAGGCTAACCGCTCAGACACCTTGTCAAAAAATTGAGAAAAAAATCTCTTTCAAAACCGTCTTCCGCCATGTTCCCCTTACCATGAGTATAAAAATTCTCAATGTTAGAATACTAGACGAACTATATCCCTAAACTATATATCATGATATGATACTCTTTAGAGAATATGTACTTGAGAATCTTGTGGTAAATTAAATTATTAACTACTCACACATCAGGTAGTGTATCCACATTTTTTGTGTGAAGACTACCACCAGTAGCTCAAGATTTTGAGTCATGTAGTTTTTCCCATGTCGTATTAACTTAAATGAACCAATGTAAATTACTTCCTGCCTAGAAATCAGAACATAACCAAGATCAACACCTAATTAATCACAAAAAATGACATACTCGAAACCCTCCTCTAGAAATCTTACGATGGGAGAAATCAACCACTTAGGTTTCAGCTAATGAAAATACTAATTACTCTTTTATATCCACACAAATGATTTAAATTTTCATTTTAATGTTTCCAAATGGTATTCCACTTTGGATAAATCGGGTACAAACCTTTCATAGTACTTTGAAAACCCATGTAAACTCTACACCTCAGTAACTCTCTTAGGAGGCTCTTAAAAAAGAACTTCCTCAACATTTTTCAGGTCTAGAACCATTAATTCCTTTGACATGAAGTTTTCAAGAAAGTGGAACTGTCAAATCTAAAACTTAAACTTATATAGATTCCCATAAATTTGGTCCTCTTGAAGTGTGTCCACGACCATCCTCATGTTTCTCACATGCTTATCCTTAAACGCTGAGTACACTTGGATTTCATTGATCAAAACCACCAAAAAATAGTCTAATAAAGGATGAATGATCCAATTTATAAGTCTCATGAACACTTATATGGGGTTATTCATACCAAAATACATTACCAAGTACTAATAGCACCCGTAGCAATATCTTAATGCCATATTCCTTATATCCTTGTCTCATTACCATAGTTGGTGATATCCTCACCCAGGAAAATCATTGAGACCTATCACAACCCTCTCAAATGATCTAATAGGTAATTGTTCATCATTAATATATAGTTATTATTCAAGGTCACTGGGGTCATGTACCAGTTTTTAACACATAACCTCACACTCCCATATTCATTTTTTGATAAAAACACTAGGGATTCCTATGGAAAACATTGGGTGTCACAAATCCATTCTCTTGAAAGACCACCGACAACACCCTTAGCTCACCGTGCTATGTTAGAACCATCTGATTTTTTAGTTTATATATCAATGCCATCATAGGGTGTAATTCAATGCGAAATTCCATCTCTCAACGTGGAGGTAAACCTATAATATCCTTAGAAAATACCTACTCGTACTATGCCACCACCACAGGGAACTGGTAGCCCATGGAATCTACTACTCTAACATTCATTCAAGAAAAATGTGGTAAATAGGATACAATCTTATATGCCCAATCATGTTCTACTTTACAGGGTTTCATTTTAACCAATAAAGGTAAACCATTCCCCATAACTATGGACACTCAACCTCATCCTCCTAAAATAGTCAATATTTGTATGAACTATGGATAACCGATCAACACCTAAGATGATGTTGTAAGGAATCGTCATCTCTAAAAATAGTTCTCATACAAAACTCTCACCACTAAGTGTTAGATCAAACTATCAGCAAAATTGCACAATCATTAAGTCACCGCCTGTTAGAGTCTTCAACCACAAGGGATGAGGAAATGGATAAACGAGAATCTATAAATCTCATACAAACGATGTGGAAAGAAAGGAATTACACACATTAGTTTCCATAGATAGTGACACTAATGTATAAAATTCCCATATCCTAGATGTTATCATCCCTTGAGCCTCAGGTCAAAGGCCTCCATAGACTAGAGTTGTCCTTGTCCCAGAACACGAGCTCATTGAGCGTATTGTGGAACACATGGGGATGGTGGTGGTAATAAGTCAAACCACCAAACACCTCATATTATACTGTCATCCCCTCTTCCACATCTGTATCCCTACAGAACACCCTGATTCTACCTCTATCTCTATCTTGGTGGTCCCTCAACCATCTATCGATTAGCTTTACAACGAGTCAGATAATCGCATACCAGATGTCCTCAACCATCATAGGAGAAACATCACATCTTTGTTGGGTGAATCAAGACACCCTAAGAGTCTTGTAAAATAGATGTTGTGTCCTAGGATTTCATCCTAATGTATCTAATATGGTTGGAACCTTGCGCATGCCGTCAGCTACCTACTAATGAGGTATCAGCTATTGGGACCCCACTACCAACACCCACTGTCACTGCCTACTCTTTCAGGATGCTCTCCACCTAAAAGTCTCACTACAACACTCTATCATAGGTGAGAATTCAAGGGGATATCATTGAATCCCAAATATCCCAACATAATCACTTCTCAAATGTCCATTCTCCAAAGAACGGATCCCAATCCATATCCATGGAGTAACATATGTGATTTATAAACCTCATTTAATACCATACCATGGTCAAACAACCCTACTATAGATGTAGAAGCTATTATATACACACTGATCACAATGTGGATGGACAAAACTCCCCCCTAATGTGATTCTAAAATTCCAAATAGAGAGATCTATGTTGTTGTCTATCTAAGACAACAAAATATAACATCACACAATATATCCATAAAGAAGACTCATTCTGATGAACTAAACTAGATATGAATGTGGCATTACAAGGTATAAAACGCAAGTGACTACCTCTAGCTAATACCCAGCCACCTGGGGGGATAGAACACCCCAATACATGGGAGTCCATTACCTCTGAAACTCATTGAAGCATACTCAGCCTGCATGCATCCTATGATGGAACATCCAACACTAGATGCTTATAAAGTTGTGTTTGTATAGTTGGTAAACCACATAGAGGTGTTATGTCTTGTACATTCCCCTATACTGAAGCCTCATCACTCAAAGGATCATCTGTGTGATCATGTAGTGGAATCATAACTTGATACCTTTATAGAGGAATCAAGAAATAAATTGAGATGTACCATGACCAAAGAGTATATCTTGGGAGCTGAATTAAGAAAAAACAGAATCCATAACCCATTCATATATGATTCATTTACCAAAATTTTCCCTTCAACCAATTTCTACTTGTACCAATCCAAAAAACCAGTAATTAGAGTCCAGGTGTATCGATATGTCATCCACTGCAAAACCACTATGTTCCTCAGACTGAAAGATAATCATGAATGACTAAACAGATCTACCTCAAATAAATATCATAGAATCTAATCCTGAGTAGAATTGACTGCTCGGATACCAAACTTTCATGACCCGACTAACAAGGTTACAACCCGTGACTACCCCAATCCCACCTCTAGTTGACTAGGGGCTGGAGACCAATCCCAAGTAAGTATATAACAAAAATGTGAGGATTTATGATAATATAATTGTACACACACATAGATCTCCAAGAATACACAACGATGAAAAGTAAAATAATTGAAACCAATGAATGCATACATCTATAACGCCACAAACATGATACAACATTAATGTACTGAAATAAAAAATGGTCCAAAAAAGTTACCAAAAACAATAAATGGTCCAACATTCTACAAGGGAGAGGAATATGATAAAAAAAATTGCCATGTAAACACCTTCTCTATGAAAATTTCAATCTATTCCCCACATACTCCATATCCTCCCAAGACACCATCAAATTGGATATTATCTTCATAAGGCCTGACACGTGTGAGAATATCCTATATGGTGGTGTGTATAACAATACCCAATAGAACTCCATGATGAAACCAAACATGAAGCATAAATAAAAGTTATCTCATAATGGTAAAATAGTATTAAATATAGACAATAGAAGAAAACCCAGATATACTCATGAAGGACACCATGAAACCCGGAGGTCACAAACAACGGCAGAGACATGCTTTTTAACGATGTAATTCTCATTTACTGAGAATCTACTCCACGAGCAATGATATCAGAAAAGAAACGCATCCTATAGGTCAATATCATTGGTACCCACCAATGGAATCTCATTGGTCAAGGAAGACCATAATTCTTGAGTTAGGGGGTCACACCTAAGACAGCAGGGGAAACCAAAAACCCAACTTGGATTAACCCACTATGTATTGGATTCTATGAAAATGATACCTAAAACCCTAATGATACAACTTACTATATAAAGGATCAATGAACTTCTCAAGGTGGTCACACCAATTTATCGTTTCACCTGGAAATTCCCATGTTAAACTAGTAATACCATGTACATCTGATAATGACAGTGTATGAGTACATAACATGTTAAGGCTCGTGTACTCCTTGATATGTTTTTATACCCACCGATGTGTACACCGAGCCACCAGTGGAGGGTCACATGGCTATGATCATGTCACATGACATTTGATATTTATCTCACCATTAAACTATATCATCATTTACCTGGGTCACACATGACGTGTAATACAAAAATAATTTCTTTGTATCACATGACCTTCAAAATTTGATGGGATATATTCTTTGTCATCCTATGCATCACCAGAGCCACCACTTTTACCAGAAACTACTAACGAGAAGTCACCCAACCATTCCATCACCCACTAACTAGGTTTTGTCCTTGAATCCATTCATAAAATGATCCATTGATCTAATCCCTCATCATTGGGCATCTAAACTAATAATAATAGAACCTGTAGTCCTAACTAATATCGTCTCTCCTTTAATCATCTGCCATCATCACCGATCTTGAAATCTAAACCACCATAAAAATCCATACCCATGTAATTTATCTATTTTAAATAATAACATTAATTTAATTAACAATTACCAAGTAATCATCGAACAATGATCCATAATAAACACCAACACTGAATGAGTAATGAAACTAGGGAGAAAACCATAAGATGAAATATATGTGGAATGAACATCATCCTTTGTTCTTTTTTAATTAATAAATTATCATAGAAATAGTCAAACAAAGATGATAATCAACACAATAATAAAATTAAATCAATCAATTTTGTCTACCATTGATACATGAGTATATTCTATTCATGAAATTGATCCTTGTTTAGCTGATAAAAACCAAAGGGATGGAAATCAGAAATCAAAACATCATACCAAGAGTTTGTTTTGATTTTTTAATAAATAGGAGTTCTATGTTGTCATAGTTGATGAGATCTATGAACTCCATTTGTGAAGAAATGTCCAATCCAGTCTTGATCCATCTTTTTTTCCAAAAATTCTCTCAAATGGTGATATAGATCTCCAGGGTTTTTGCATCCAACCCTGAGAAAAATCCCCTAACTGTATATTTAAAAATCATATGGTCCTTGAGTAAAAAAAATTAAATTAAATGAATTAAATGAATTAATTTTATTACTTACACACCTACGATGAATTATCCACAAAAACCGATGCAGAAAAAGGATATGTCATGCCTATGTTTAAACTAACACATTGAACTCAATGGTGCCCTCATATTTTTTATTCAGGCCCCGTTCATCAGTTATTCTACCTTTTTTGGAAAATAACATACACATGTTATTATTTTATTTAATATATTTCGAACATTTATATTGCAAAAACTGGACCTTATAATAAAAAACCTTTTTAGTTCTTAGTCTTGAAAATATCATATATATTATCTAAAAATAATATATGGAAAATTTGATTCATTACAGAATGAAAATTGAGTTATGAATTTCATTAACTAAAGTATTTCATTTCTATGTTCACATCCTAACTTATTGTATAATCAATATAGATCTGTTATAATCTTATTCCATTTTATTAGTTTTAATAATATCATGTATTATTTATTTATAACATCATATTTCCCATTTATTTATAATTTGTAATTAAAATCACTATTCTTGGTGATAAGTCCTTCATTTTCCAAATTTGTTTTGGTTTGGAAGTCTTGACCATTATACTTTGATCTAGGTCACATAATATCAAGAATATTAATAATATTATGAAAATAATGTATAATAATTTAATGAATATTTATAATCATTCATTGATAATAGAAATATAAAAATGAATTATACCATTCATGGAGACTGTAGGCTATAAGTACGCTTGAACGCTATTTTCAATTTTTGATTAATGGAATAAAAAAAGTAAATAATAATTCATATTAAAATAATAATTATTATATCTTATATATCATATATATTTATTAAACACATCAAAATATCCATCCATTAAATATGTTGATGAAAATTGGATTGTGTCACTTTGTGGATACGGTAAGAGGTACGTACGCACATGTGATACATTCATTTATTCTATAATGGGGAAGATGGTGTATAATGAGGTTTTAATAATAATACTAAAGTTTAAGAATATTTATCTTAAATAATTGTTTATTTAACATAAATATCATATTTTTATAGGAGGAAATAAAGAGTATAAATAGTATGTTGTTGGTGAGAGCGATTACCTCTTCATCGAAATGTCTCTGGGGATATTCTCTAAAGGGTTCTATAGTTCATATTTTTTAGAAGACCATAACATATAGAACATGTATAGGGAAGTGTAGAAGAGAATTTGGTAGAGTATAGTCTAGATAGAATGACAAATGGGATGTAAATAATTGATGGAGGAGATTCTCTTTTGTAATTGAGGTGAGGGCACTTTTAGAATATGAAAAAATAATAAATTATAATATATACATTTTCTGTCCAAATACCACCAAATAGACATGGATTGTAAGATAAGATTATATAAGGTTTAAATATCATAAAAAATAGTTTATAGATGTTTTATTATTATTTTTAACTTTATAATTTTGAATAACCCTTAGTTTACCTATTTCAATTTTATCTATGGTAACAATGTTTTCAACATAATAAAGTAGTAATTTTTACTTATAAATTGTATATTCGACTATAAATTTATATTTTATTATATAATATTATATAAATTAGGCTCTTTATTCTTATTTATGTTTATAATGTTTTTTAAATACTTTAATAAAATTTTATTTGCATATAATATTAGTTGTATCATTTTTGACATTATTCATTACATAGACATTAAAAAAATTAAGACAATAATATATATTTGAAACTAATAATTTAATACACACAAAATATTTCATAATAATCTAAAAAATTCATTAATTAACTTAATTAATTAAAATTATACTTCCTTTAATATTTTTAATATCATTTATTTGACTTTAAATTTAATTGAATAATTATTGCATCATCATTGTGTAATTATTTAAGGTAATTGTTTTGTCACTATAAATTAAAAATAAATTTACATGATGTATATAAAATTTTTTTATTTCATAATAATTTGTATAGTCAAGTATATCTATTGGATAATCTGATATTACAAATGTTATAGTTATTTTAAAAAAATTGTGACTCCTTTGATTTATCATTATATAAAATATAATAAAGGTCATAACCTCATTCATATTACCCCAAAAGACATAATTAAATTTATAAAATTAAGTTATGTTTATTAATTAAAACATGGACACTTATATTCATTCATAAACTACATTTGCCTCCATGCAGACACATAAGATATATTTAAGACAAAGTTACATATTTGTGACTTTATTTGATTTAAAAATTTTATAATTTATTTTAATTGTAAATTGTTAATTACATAACTAAATTTAGAACCTTAACTGTTAAGGGTATAATTAAATCTATCCAATAATAAATAAGGTGAGAATTTATAGCCTTATTACTAATTTTAAAATGTATTAGCCCATTTCACCCTTTACTAAAGTAATATTTCTTACCATAGTTTCTATTCAAATTAACTAAAAATAAAAGTGTAACATTTAATAAATTTAGTAATTACAATTCTAAATAGGTGATGCATTTTTTTAAAATAAAAAATTGATATGTTTGAATCTTTAATTTAAAATTAAATTTAAAAAATGAATCGAAAAATAGTTTTTTTCGAAGAAATTTCCCATTTAAACATCAAATGTTTTTATAAAAAATTTAAATATAAAATAAGAATATAAAATAATAGTTGAAATATTTTAATTAAAATTTAAATAATAAAAATTTAAATCAAATCCAAAATGTAATTTAACCCTATAAATTTATTAAAAGAAAATGCAGTTTTCAATAAAAATCTTTATTTCTAACTATTCCTTGAAAAATAAATGGTTTTAAAAAATAATAAAAAATAATTTTATTATGATTTTGTAATTATTAATTCAACTATGAAATCATTGTTTTCAAATATAGTTTATATAACTTCTATAAATTAATATTCAATCATAAAAAGAAGAATAAATCATTTTTAAGGAATAAAACGACTTTACTAAACCAATTGTGTAATTATTTTATAAGAATATTTTAATATTTTAATATTTAGTTGGAAATTTATTTCATAAATTTTATATTCTTATTCATTACTTAAAATTTAACAACAAGGTTTTATCAGTCATATAATATTTTAATAATATTTCACTGTTAACCTAAACATGCTATTTACTACAACAATAGTTATCAAAGAAATAAAAATATATAAAAATATATTTCATAAAAATATCATGGTGTTACGTTATACCTCCATTAAAATCAATATCACCATCAAAATTCATCTCCATCATCAAACGTTTAACATTTTCTAATTTCTTCGTAGAATCCCAGATCATACAAATGAATGATTAAAGTTACTTTAAAAAGGATAGTTGGAAACATAAATGTTTACTTAAGATTAACATAACAAGGTTTACACATCGGGAAAACATTGATGGAATGTTAAAAGTTGAATTTGGAAGGTAAAAATAATCCCCAAGAACTAATAGAGATTGATAAATAACATGGTCAAGATATGGTTAACGACCACAAAACCATAAACCAAATATGTCTAAAATATTTCATTGATTTCATTAGAAATGATGATAATAGGAAAAATATTTATTTCAAATTACATTGATAAGATTTACATACTTTGTAATGTCTCTCGATCAGGCACTCTCTCTCATGTGTCCAAATAGTGTTGGTTATGAGACCTCAAGAATGACTCCGCATATGCTAGAGGTTTTTGAATAGCTGTTGGGATGTGAAATGTATAGTGGGGAGACTATACACCTGTATTAAGTGTTTTCAAAACAATTGAAAATTAAAAAAAACATAATAAATAAGTATTAGAGTAGTGAAATTAATTCAAAAAATACAATATAGCATAGAACAACTATAAAAGTCAACTAAGAACTCTAATAATTAATAATGAAATAAAGTAATGTTTTTCTTGACTGTAACTAAAAGTCATGATAGAATTAATACAAGTAAAAGAATTGAAGAATAAAAAATAGACTCAAAAGTCCCCGGTCCCGAACACCATGTTGATCCCATCTTCAAACTCCTTCACATCCACCGTGCAACAATAAAAAAGAATGTCCTATTTATTAATCCAATCCTATATTCATGTAATATTCATGGGTACCAAACGATGAACCGAATATAGTGTGAGTATAACTCAATAGTCCGAGACCACCATGTCTAAACATAAACAGTTAGATAATAGGTATATTTAATAATGAAATACAAAATGGTACTATTTAATTAATACATTAAATTAATAAATCCACAACCATCTTTGGGACTGCACTGGAATATCTATGAGCATTTATGACAATTATTCCATCCATAACCATTTACCCACGGTTAAAAATAACCTACCTCAATGACACACTGGAATGACTCTACACATGTCTCAAAACCATTCTAACCATAACCATAGAAACATGGTATAACATAATCTTATAACCCAGGTATAAATCACATAAGTCTAGGTTAAGAACCTATATATTATAATATTATCATTTATTAGTGACAAGCCCAGTATATATGAACTTCGGAATTTCAATTGGGATAACACCCCCTATAATCATTAACACATCTATCAGGGACATTCTTGGTATATAATAATTTGCACATTTATTAAGGAAAATCCTAGCATATAAGCATTTCATCCGGTCCACTATACCAACACATCATAGAATCATTATTAGATTTATTAGTTCGAGGCCCATTATATAAGTGTTTTAGTATGTTAACTGGCCTAATGTGTAACACCCCAAGCTTCCACGGTACATTTCTCTTTGAATAATATAGTAGCGTGGTTTGTACGTAACATCGTGTTCTAACACACCACAACTAATCAAACTAGTGGTTATGAATATTAATACCCACTTTTTTCAATTTTATAAGTTTTTTCTTTCAGAATAGACTTCAATTTTGGATTTGAAAGATTGAAATTAGCTTAGTGTGAAGTTTTGGTATTTTTCTGGAAACATTCAATTTTTAATGAATAGTGAAAACACTAAGTTATAGTTTGAAACGAATTTTTTCAATGATTATTTATTTTCATATAAATTTAATTTATGTCAAAATAGATACATAATACATATATAAGTTCAATGTAATTCATTAGAGTCAGTTTATAATAATTTTAGATATATAGAACTTCTATTGATCTTTTTCACCGTCTTTTACCAACCTCCTAAGAGAATATGAAAATTCACATAAAACATAATTTTACCACTTCTGTGAGTGGAATTTCAAATATCTGAGAGACAAAGTTAATATCAATGAGTAAAATGTGGTTCAATAAGATAAAAGTAATTTTTGGGGAATAGTAACTTTTTACTTTAATTTACCACGATTAAAAGTAAATAGGGTAATTAAGGGTAAAAATGATATTATTATTACATTAACACAGGTCCTAATTATATTTGATAAGTATAATTCGACAAAAAACAACCTTATGAATAATATATTAACCTCTTTGGATTACATGGATGAGATCAGGATATTTATTATTGTTTAATTCAAAGAAGAGTTAAAAGAGTTAAATTCAATATTTAATAACTAAACAATTTTTAATATAGGGTTACACATAAGATAAATTCATCTATAAATATTAATTAGAATGATAAAAATATTTCCTACATAATTTTATTTTATTTATATTTTGTAGACATTATGTAATTTAATTTAATTATGACACAACGATCATGCAATAATTCCCTACTTAATGAGATATTAAAATAATTTATATTATAAATATCCAAATAATTCTAATTTTACACTTTTTATGAATTTCACTAATTTAATAAGTTAATATGACATTTTATTGTTGGTTAGATGAAATTTTATTTTATGTAATAATGTTGTTATGAATTTAGAAAAAATAAAATACCAAATAGTCTCAAAATTGACATAAAGGAGTTTTTAAATCAATTATTATATTATTAATTGATATTCTATTCCTAAAATATTAGGATATTCCAAAATACTTATATCATGATAGGTGTATCATTAATGAACCATTTGGGGTTCTCTTGGATGTATATAGAATGATTATTTACCAGATACTATAAAAATACAAAGAGTCATGGTTAATGTCAAACTATTTAACTAAGAGTTAAATCTAAAATATAAGGTTAATATAGTGACCCATACCTATCTAAAACCTATGGGTTGAGATGGTTTTAGACCCATCCCTACTGTAGTCTTTAAATAAACTATTTTGATCCATTAGAAACTGAAAATTATTTTATTATAGAATAATATTTCTTGCTTTTCCTAAGGATCCCCTCACCCCTCTTATAAAGGGTACTCTCCCTTCTCTATAATTCACACCTTCAAAGCCTTCTGGCTTGACCAAACTCTGACCAAATAACCTCTCAACAATCCTACCTTCATCCTAGTGGCCTTCCATTTGTCATAAAGCTTTCTTAAGGATCCCTTTTGATCAAATCAAAACGAAAAACCCGAAAAAGAGGTAATAATTTCAGCACCCTCTTTCAAGTTCATTTCTTTTTAAAATTCTTATTTTATAGTTTTTTACACTAAAAAAAGTATGTCTAGTATCTTATATATAATTTGATGTTATTATAAATATGGTACAACAATATTAATTTTTTATCCTTCCTATAAATGAAAAAGTCACCATACGTGTGTACGTACGGCTTACTGTCTCCACGTCGTGGTATAGTTTGTTATTCAAAAATTTCATCATATAGATGGGTACAATAATGAGTATAAATGATTTAAAATATTTTCTAAGGACTTTATATTGTCGCTCTTGCGTACGTACGGACTACCCTCTCCAAGAACGCAATGAGATTCATTCCCCATCATATCCATTCAAGACTAATTTTCATTTGATGATTAAAAATATTTTCTAAGGACTTTATATTATTCTGGATATGAATTATATACAACATAACATAACAATCATGTCTTATGTAACAAAACATAAAATAGAAAACGAGTAAGTTAACACCAGAAACGACGATAGTACTAATATATTATTAACAAAAAAATATTAGAAGATCATATATGATATCAAATTTATTTATATGATTGTTGTATAATTTAATAAAAATGATTTAACTATTATACAGGAGGTTAACCAACCCTCGACAATGGAAAAGTACAAAGTAAGGGTTTATTTCACAATCTCTTCATTTTCGGAGGTTGCATATACGTAATTATCTACTAGGACATCCTTATCATCCACATCCATGTTTATTAAAAATGTATATCAATACACTATTAATATTTTATAGACTATAGGATAAAGTCATGTATAACAATTTTTTACTTTTTATATTATGTTTATAAAGGAATCTTTCCATCGTTTTCCAAACAACATCCTTTTTAACCTTTTCAACAAAATTAAGGTATGAATGGATTTATTTAACTTATACGGCGGGTGCTGCTATTTTCAACAGTTATAAAATTTTTGATGCATCCCATACAAGATTATAAGAGTATTTTCAATGTAAATTTTTTCATTTATAATTATTTGACTTGTAAATGAATTCAAAAAATATATATTTCTCTCAAATAGTATTGATTTAATCTATGTCAACGCCCTTTGATGGATTTTAAGATTATTTGAGGATTATTTATTATGATACAAAACTTCAATGTTTTATTGAAGGATTTGTGATATGTTTGACTACAAATGTGTTATTTTTATACCATTCATCGTTTATAGAGATTGTATTTGCATTTTGTATTCTAGTTTTAATATGAATGTTTATGTTATGTTTAAACCTGTTCATATGAGGAATGCACTATACTTAGTAAGTGAAGGGTGGAAACTTCAATAGCTCCTCAATGCATCAATAGGTCTCATGAGACAAACTAGTGTCATTGCACAAGGCCTTGAAAGAATTTTATTTTTATTCTTGGAACATGGCCTTCACTATGTGTTTTTGAATGTCTTGCATTATACAATCCATCATTATAAAAGTGGTTCTTGATATTTTATGTGATTATTCGACTAGAAGAATACCCATGAGAATAAGTAAATGGAATTATTTCATTTTATTTTTTTCCATATTATGCTGATGTTCATGTATAAAAAGGATTTTGTTTTAATCATAAATTTCCATAAATGTTTATGTTTATTTCTAAAATTTCCACTGTATTGTTATCTTTACTGAGCATCTGAGCTCACCCATTTCTATGTTTTAGTTTTCCCAGGATATGAAGAAGTATTTTATGATTGACCTGTAGGGATAGTCTGATAGGATATGAGTGTGGAATATGGAGACAATGTTGTTGTAGTTTTTCACTTTATGATCTAATGTAAGACTTATGAATGTATCTAGTATTTCCAAGGATACTAAACTAATAAGTCTTTTGAGACATGATCTTTGGTGATCATGCCAATGGTATGTAATAATGCACCGACTTTCGGTAACTGGGTTCGGGGAATTAATGTTCTTATTAGAGAATGTTTAGTATAATCCTTGGAATCTTGATTTAAATAAACTCTGATTAGAGCACATAGCCCTATGATAGACTTTCATAATTAGTATAGAAGAACATCCTAGAATTTTGGTATTGTAGATATTTTGTGATTTTTCTGAGCAATACAACCCTATCAAGATATGAGTAGGTAGAGGCATCATTGGAACAGATGTACCTTTGGGTAAAACCCGAAAACACCGCTTGTGCTAGACTCGAATGGGAAGTAGTGCAAGAAAATAGGCCTTGCTGCACTCATGGTTACAACACTCCTGGGGGATATGCGTCAGAAAAATATCATTTTATTTACAAACCATTATGAAGTGTTTATGGGTATATTCTTCCTCAAAGAAAACATTTTTATTATTATGGATTATATCCATAAACTGTTCAATTTATGTTAAATATTTTACAAGTTTTATTTATATATTGGGATTCATAAACTAATCTAGTGTATTACATTGTATAGAAATGTCTCCTAGTGGAAGGAATGGAATCTATATCAATGCACACACTCCATATTGGGATTTCCCTCCTTGTCAAGATAATTATAGTGGAGCTAGTGATACACTAGTGCTGATCACTTTATCACTATACTAGGAAAACTCACTCAGGTTATGAATAATAACCTTACCCATATGGAAAACCATGATCCACAATCTGGAGGGTCAATGTTAGACAACTTCATAATGAAAAACCACCAACATTCAATGGGATCATAAATCCATTGGAATATGAGCAATGTATAAGTTCCCTAGAGAAAATATTTCAGGCTTTGGGGAGTAGTAAAAGGGAAAAAGTTTTTGTAACGCCCCGACCCTAGTTACCCATAGTCGGTGCATTATTTTAATACATTAGCATTATTACAAGGAATCAAGTCCTGAAGTACCGATCAATTTAGAAGTCTTAGAAAATATATTACATATATATACATTACATTACACTTTCTAACATACAACACATCATAAATAATCTTTTGAGAACACTGTTGTTCCCTTATCTTAACCCTACATCTTAATCATAAAACACATCTTTGGATCCTATGAAAAAATAAAACATATAAATGGGTGAGCTCATATTCTCCGTAAGGGTAAATAAATTAGAGGATGCTATAAACATTTAAGGGAAGTTGTGTAATAAAAATAACAGCATTTTTAATCATAAATGTGAACATAACATGGTAAAAATAAATCAAACATTACCATATAAACATGCACATGGATATTATACTAATAAAATAATCACATGTATAACTAATTTCATAATGAGGGAATGCATACTTCTGAACTTTATTTTTTGGGTCAAGGCCTCGTGCCAAGACCTATGGGCTAATTGTAACCGGAACCCAACCCGGAGGGCCTCTGTAACCAGACTCCAACCCTGAGTTCTTCTAATAATCGGGCACTAACCCAGAGTGCCTCTAATAACCGGACACTAACCCACAGTGCCTCTAATAACTGGACACCATCCCGGAGGGTCTGCTATAACTGAAGCCCAAGCCAAGATATACTATTCCAATACATTCATCGTAAGAAGAGGATGAAATATAACATAAACATTCATATTAAATCTAGCATATGGAATACCAAAACATTAATCACAAACCATTAATGGCATAAAAATAAGTCAACCATAGTCAAACACATCACAAATCCTTAAATAAAATATGGATGATTTGTATCATAATATATCAACTTCAAATAATCTTAAATCCATCAAAAGGATGTTGGAATAAATGAAAATGTTTTCTAAAACTCTTTGAGATAAATATTCCTTTTTTAGGAAAACAATTAATAGTTACACAATTTAGAAAGGAAGACATTTAAAGATATTTTTTGAATCAAAGAATCCCATACCAATTTGAAACTTTTTAAAGGAATTAACATTTTTAAAACATTCAGGTCTATATAAATAAATACTAAAAACCCATTTTTAAAACATGGACATTAATGAGAATGATTTAGAAGAATAAATATTTAAAACATTTAAAATGATGTTTTAGTAAAAATTATCTTAAAAATAATCCATTTGAAATCACTTTTATGAAACATGTACATGTATAATAAATTTGTCCCAATATATACTTATGTAAAAACAACCACAGATAATAAAGAGATTGTGAAATTAACCCTTACCAATTTATTAACATATGAAACATACACCCCATGAGAGAGGTATCATACAATGAATATGTAAATAGACATAAATTAAAGTTTATTACACAAATAATACAATTATTGGTACTAAATACCCTGCACAAAAGGTAATAGTGGCAATATGTTGTGAATCTCACAGGAATAAGGAGTGAGATGAAAACCCCTTACCTAGGACTTTCCTTTATTCTAGGATACGTTTAACCTCTTGTATGGAGATTATCGTATGTTATTAAATTATAATAGAACCATATTAATATTTATAATATCAAAAATTATTAATTTATTACTTTATAATACCCATTTAATCATAATTTCCATGTTATATTAATATTTTCGCTAATAATTGGTTTCTTTATTGTACGTGTTTTAACTTGTTACTCTTGATTGTATCACTTAGATCATGATTTAAATACATCCAGAATATAAAACATGATCTATATGTCATATATATTTAGAATATAAATATGTATAATAGATATATGTATGAAATTGAAAACACCGTTTTTGGAGACAGCAGTCCGTACGTACGCATAAATGATGTTTCTGTTTTCATACTGTATTGAACGGAACTAAGTGAATAAAATATATGTAAGTACATAAATACATATATATATAAATCTATATATCTCCAGTAGAATTATTAGGTCATATATTACATACTTATTAGTAATATATAATTTTATAATCATCGAAGAATGGTGAACTTGGAGATGAATCTCATTGCGTCGTGGAGACGGTAATCTGTACGTACGCACGTGAAAAAATATCATTATTTTGATATTAAAATCATATAAAATTTGATGTTATATCATATATAAATAATCCTTATCATGTTATATTTATTATTTACATCAAATACACATCATTATTATACCCATCCAAATAATAATGTATTGAATAACAATTACACCACGATTTGGAGACTGTAATATGTACGTACGCACGTATGGTGACATGTCATTCAAAGGGTGGATAGAATAATGAATTTGGTTGTAACATAATTATATTAACATCAAATTATATAGAATATACTTGATTTATAATTTTATAATGGAAACAACAATGAAAAAGGAAGTGTATGAATAAAGGAACATGAAAGAGGGTGGTGAAATCATTTCCTCTTCTTCGGGTTCTTCCATTTGATAATATCAAATGGGCTCCTTAGGGAGGCTTTCTGAACAATATAAGGCCTATAGGATGAATTGAGGGAAGTTGGGGGGATATTTGGGTAGGGGTTTGCCGAACCAAAAGGATTTTAAGGTATGAATAATTTGTTAGAAGTGGTGTCCTTTTATAAGGGGGAGGAGGGGCTATTTAAGAAAAACGTAATGTATTTTTTTTATAATAAATTTATATTCAGTTTATAATGGCTTAAAATGAATTTATTTCGAGCCTTATGTTGTTATGGGTCAAAATATTCTCATCCAATAGGTTTTAGACAAGTTTATGTTACCATTTTATCCTAATCTTTTAGATTTACCGCTTAGTTAAATAATTTAACATTTACCGTGTCTTCATGTATTCTTACACTATATGGTTAATAAACATACTCTAAAGATCCAAGAGAACCACAAGTGAATCATTAATGACACATATAATATTATTTAAGCTCTTTTTCGGAACATTACATTTTTAGGAATAGTATATCAACCAATAATATAGTATTTGTTTTAAATGTTGAATTACATCAATTTTGACACTATTTGGTAATTTGTTTTTCTGAAAGTCATAAAAACTTGATTACATCGAAAAAGATACATTGCATAATCCCTATAATTTCTTATTCACCTATAAAATTCGTGGATGTCATAAAAATTTCGAAATTATATTTATTTTAATATTTATAATATCATTTATTTGACTCATCCATTAATAAGGTAATTACTGCATCATCAGTATATCCTTAATAAATATAATTATTTAATCTCTAAAAATTATAAATAAAAGAAAACTAAATAAGAAATATTTTAATATTTATAATGAATATTTATAGTTGAATTTATCTTATGTGTAACCCTATATTAAAATGTTTTAGTTATTAAACATTGAATTTATCACTTTTAACTCTTATTCAAATTAAATAATAATAAATGTTCTAGTCTAATTCAAGTGGACCAAGGAGTTTATTGTTTTATTATAAGGTTGTTTTTGGTCAAATTATTCTTATCCAATAGAATTAGGACATGTGTTAGGGTAATAATAATATCATTTTTACCTTTAATTACCCTATTAACTTTTTACCATGGAAAATAAAAGTAAAAAGATACTATTAAAAAAAATATTTTTATCTTATTGAACCACATTTTACTCCTTGATATTTTCTGTGTCTCTCAGATTTTAGAAATTACACTCACAGAAGCAGTAAAATTAAGTTTTATGTGAATTTGTAAATTATCCTAGGAGGTGGGTAAAAGAAGTTGAGAAGTTAAATAAAATTTTTATATATCTAGAATTATTATAAACTGACTCCAATGAATTAAATTGAACTTATATAGGTATTATGTATCTATTTTGAAATAAAATAAATTTAAATAAAATAAATAATTTTTTAAATATAATTTTTTTAAACTATAACTCAGTGTTTTTCACTATTCATCAAAAATTAAAAGTTTTCATAAAAGTACAAAAAATTTAACCTAAGATAATTATGATATTCCAAATTAAATAATGAATCTTATTTTAACAAATTTAAAACATAAAATTTTGATTTATTAATTTAAAATTAATTCTCGCTGTCAAAACAGAAAAGCGTGTTTTTAAGAAACAATAACTATCAAAAGATTGACACTTGTTAATCTCCAGTTTAAATGTGAAATTATGTTCAATGACCAACATTGGATTATATTGTAAAAATATATTCTAAATATAATTTAAAATCACTCAAATTCATAATTTATCACTATTAATTATTTCAATTATTTTTTTTAATTAAAATTTTGTAATTTTCACTATTCATCAAATTATGAAAGTTATCAGAAAAGTACCCCAAATTCATCCTAAGGTAATTTAGATATTCCAAATCAAAAAATAAAGTCAATTTTGAAAGATAAAATTTATAAAATTTTAAAAAATGGGTATTACAATTCATAACGACTAGTTTGATTAGCTATGGTGTTTGTTAGGACTCAAAGTTGTGTACAACACACACTACTGTATTATTAAAATAGAAGCGTACCATGGAATATTCGGGTGTTATAGTTGTCATGAGATTTCATCACCTCATTGGGGATGCTGATCAGTGGTGGTCATTAATACAAAACACAAAGGAAGATGATAAAGTATAAAGTATGAAATGGAGGGAGTTTAATGAATTTTTCATAGAAAAATACTTTCCTCATGAACATCGAGGAGATATGGAAATAATATTTCTATGTATGAAGCAAAAAGAGGATGAGAATGTTACAAAGTATGTTCCTAACTTTACAAGGTTAGCAAGGAATGCTGCAGATTATATACATAACCTGAGAAGTGTGATTGATCGTTTCATTGATGGGTTAAAACCATTTCTCCATCGAGCATCATTCTCACAATCCATCTCATCATATGAAGATATTTTCTCATGTGATATCAAGACAGAAAAGAATTTATCTTAGTCTTATGACTTTAAAGAAAAGCAAGAGAAGATGAGATTTACTGACCACTCTGGAAATTGAAATTAGGGGATGAAGAGAAATATTGAATATCCATCATGCAGTAAATGTGGGAAGAAACACCCTGGTACGTTCCCGAAGGGATTGAGAGTCTATTAGAAGTGTGATGAAAAATGTAACCAAGCTCATGATTTCAAGAGGCAGAAAGAGGCAACCGATGTTCAATACTACAATTAAAAAGATATATCACATTATGTGATTTCATTTCCTAATCGTCAGGGGAACATACCTCAAAAAATGCCAAGGGATCATGGCCAAGATTATGATATCATTACTGCTGAGGGTGATGCTCTAAAAGACAAGGTGGTAGGTAATTTAATGGTTTTTTCATGTTTAGCCAATGTTTTATTTGATTATGGATCGATGAATTGATTCATATCTTCCCAGTTTTCCCAGAAAATTATATATTTCCAATTTGATTTAACAAGGGATTTATTAGTCAAAACTCCTAAGGGAAGTATCATTGCAATAATGTTTTGTGAATCAGTTACCACTAAGGCATATAATCATTATTTATCGGCTGATCTCATAATCATACCCATGATAGAATTTGATATAATCCTCAGTCTGAATTGTCTTTTGGACCATGATGTGAAAATGTATTGTAAGAAGAAGGAGGTTACAATTTTTGATGATGATAAGGAGTACATTATCATTAGAGTAGAAATGCCACCACCTAATTCTTATCTAGATCCACCCCCAGTAGCTCAACGAAATTCAATTATTGGAGAGTAAGAGAATGAAATAATTGTGGGTGAGGAATGGAATGTTCTAATAGAGGGTGTACCTGTTGTGGAAGAATATGTTGATGTTTTTCCCAAGGATTTACTTGGAAATCCTTTAAAACGAGAAATTGATTTTCCCATGGACCTAATTCCTGATTCAAGGCCCATATCAAAGAACCCTTATAGAATGACCAATGTGGAATTAGTGGAACTAAAGAAACAAATAGAGGAATTGAGTAATAAGGGATTTATTCTCCCTAGTGTTTCACCATGGGGAGCCCCTATCCTTTTTGTCAAAAAGAAATATTGATATATGAGTTTGGGCATTGACTACAGGGAGATCAATGCTATAAAAATAAAAATAAAGTATCCCCTACCTCGCACTGATGATTTATTCAACCAACATCATTGAGTACAATATTTATCAAAGATTGATCTTCGATTTGGATATCATCAGTTATGTGAGAAGAAAGAAGACATTCTAAAAATATCATTTCCAACCAGGTACGAGCATTGTGATTTTATAATAATTCCTTTTGGGATGACTAATTCACCCTCTGTTTTCATGGATCTAATGAAAAATGTTTTCAAGGAATATCTTGATGTCTTTGTAGTGGTATTTATTGATTATATCTTGGTTACCTCTAAAATATATAAGGATCCTGAAAATCAGTTGCGCATTATTCTAAAGACTCTGGGAAGACATGAATTATACAGGAAGTTTAGAAATTGTTAATTCTGGATTTATGAGATTTCTTTTCTTGTCCATATTGTGTCTAAGGATGGAATCTCAGTTGATTCTTCAATGACCATGGCATTTCAAGAATGGACGACACTGATGAGTATTACTGAGGTACGTAGTTTTATTGTTTTAACAGGTTATTATTGATGTTTCGTCAAGAATTTTGTCTAGTTGGCTATCCCATTAACAAAGCTCGCACGAAATGGGGTTAAATTTGATTGGAAAAAAGAATGTGAAGAATGTATTGAAGTACTGAAGAGATGATTAGACAATGCTCTTATACTAACTCTACCATCGAGGAATAATGGGGTTGTTATTTACAGTGATGTTTCAATGAATGGACTTCATTGTGTCCTTATACAGAATGATAGGGTTATTTCCTAGGCATCAAGACTGCTAAAGATGCATCGGAAAAACTATCATACTCATGATCATGAGTTAGTACATGTAATCTTTTCATTGAAGATTTTGAGACACTATCACTATCGTGAAAAATGTGAGATATATAACGATCACAAGAGTTTGAATTATATTTTCTCACAAAATGAACTGAACATGAGGAAAAGGCGATGGCTTGAACTACTCAAGGAATATCATTGCACTATACACTACCACCTGAGGAAGGAAAATAAGGTGGAATATTTTTTTAACTGAAAAGATCAAGGAGTTTTGAACAAGATTAGAGTTGAAAGAGATCCTATATTCAAGGATCTAGAAAATATGGATATGGTAATCACTATGGAATGTGAAACATCAATACATTTTTAAAATGGCTGGCAAATCATCATTACTAGAAATAATAAAGAGTTCTCAGACCAATGATGATGTGTTTCAAAAGAAGATTAATGTTGTGAATGACGAGAGACTGAGTGACTTTGTGTATGAAGATGGAATTTTGATATTTGGGAAGAGACTTTGTGTTCCCGAAGTAATTGATCTTAAAAGGGAATTGATGGATGATGCTCATAGTTCCAATTTATATATATACCCAGGCAGCACTAAGACGTATAGTGATTTGAAGGAACATTTTTGGTGGGACAAAAAAAGAGGGAGATTGCTGATTTTGTTTTAATGTGTATAGTTTGTCAACAAGTGAATGCTGGAAGGCAACAACTTGGAGGAGTTATGTAACCTCCTCAGATACCTTAGTGGAAATGTGATAATATTACGATGGACTTTGTTATGGGACTACAAAGGACTCCTAGAAGGAACGATGCAATATGGGTCATTGTTGATCATTTACCATGTCAGTACATTTTCTATCTATAAGAGAAGATCTAACACTTGAAAGTCTAGCAAGACTATATATTAAAGAAGATATGATGCTTCATAGAGTAACACTATCGATTGTTTTTTATCGTTATCCAGATTTTACATCATGATTATATAAAATTATTTAGAAAGCCCTTGATACTGAACTTCATTTGAGCACTGCCTACCACCCTCAAACTGATGGACAATTAAAACGAACTATTCAAACCATAGGAGAGATGATCAGATCATGCTCACATGACTTTAAAGATATGTGGGATGAATATTTACCTCTAGTTGAATTTTCCTATAACAATAGATTCCATTCAAGTATTCAGATGGAAACATATGAATCATTATATGGAAAGATATGTCGCACACCAACCTATTGGAATGTTGTTGGTGAATGAAAACTCGTAGGCCCATAATTTGTGGAGGAAATGATGGAAAATTTTAAGGTAATCGAAAACCACATCAAAGAATCCCAAAGTAAGAAGTAAAGCTATGTCGATAACTGGAGGAAGGATTTGGAATTTCAAGCGGGAGATCATGTTTTCATTAAGTTATCTCCATGGAAGGGTTTTATACATTTCGGTAAGAAGGGTAATTTGAGTTCGAGGTACATCATACATGTCAAAATTCTAGAATGAATTGGGGTGGTAGTTTCCCATTTTGCAATGCCGCCAAGTCTCTCCAAAGTTCATTATGTATTCCATGTATCACTATTGAGAAAATACATGACTGACCCAATTCATTTACTCACCTATGAGGAATTAGAACTACAACCCGATCTATCATATTTCATGGAGCATGTCAAGGTTCTAGATACAAGAGACCAGGTGCTACGAAACCAGATGACTCGTTTGGTAAATGTTCAATGGAGAAACTATAATATGGAAGAGACAACGTGGGAACCTGGGGAACTTGTGATGAAGAACCACCCGAGTCTTTTTATGCAGTAATATTCTAGAAATTTTAAATATGAAATTATTTGAAGGAGAGGAGAATTTTACACCCCAAGCTTCCACGACACACTTCACATTGAATAATATGGTAGCATTTGTTGTACGAAACTTGGAGTTCTAACACACCACTACCAATCAAACTAGCCATTATCAATAACCATACCCAATTTTTGAAATTTTATAAATTTTATCTTTCAAAATGGAATTTGTTTTTGGATTCAGAATACCGAAATTATTTTAGGGTGAATTTTTGGTATTTTGCTGAAAACATTCAATTTATGATGAATAGTGAAAAACACTAAGTAATATTTTAAAAAAAAATTTATTTAAATAATTATTCTTTTTAATTAAATTAATATTAGGTCAAAATAGATACATAATACATATATAAGATCGATTTAATTCATTAGTGTCAGTTTATAATAATAGTAGATGTATATAAATTTTGTTGATCTTTTTTCCGTCTTTTACCCACCTCCTAGGAGAGTTTGTTAATTCACATAAAACATAATTTTACTGCTTCTGTGAGTAAAATTTTAAAAATCCAAGAGACACAGTGAATATCAAGTGGTAAAATGTGGTTCAATAAGGAAAAAATAATTTTTTTTGAATAGTAACATTTTACTTTTATTTTCCACGGTTAAAAGTAAATAGGGTAATTAAGGGTAAAAATGATATTATTATTACACTAAAACATGTTCAAAATATATTTGATAAGTATAATTCGACCAAAAAAACCTTAGTAATAAAATATGAACCCCTTTGTTCCACACAGATTATATTACGACATTTATTATTATTTAATTTAAAGAAGAGTTAAAAGGGCTAAATTCATTGTTTAATAACTAAACCATTTTTAATATAGGGTTACACAGAAGATATATTCAACTATAAATATTCATTAGAAAGATAATAATATTTCCTAAATAATGATTTTTTATTTATATTTTTTAGATATTATATAATATAATTTATTTGTGACACAATAATGATGCAGTAGTAACCTAATTAATGAAATATTAAAATAATTTATATTATAAATATCCAAATAAATGTAATTTGAGAATTTTTATGAATTCCATCAATTTTCACGGTTAATATGACATTTTAGGGTTGTTTAGATTAATGTTTTTGATGTAATAATGAAATTATGAATTTATCAAAAACAAAATTAAAAATTGTGTCAAATTTAACATAAAAGAGTTTTTAAAACATATTTTATATTATTAATTGAAATTATATTCATAAAAATATAAGGTTCACCCAAATGACTTATATAATTATAGTTGTATCATTAATTAACCACTTGGGGTTCATTTGGAAGTATATAGTATGATTATTTACCATATAATATAAAAATACAAAGAGACTTAGTTAATGTCAAACTATTTAACTACTAGTTAAATCTAAAATATAAGGTTAATGGGGTGACACAAACCATTATAAAACCTAATGGTTGAGATTTTTTCGATCCATCCCTAACTTATACTTTAAATTATCCATTTTTGAGCCATTATAAATTGAAAATTATTTTATTATAAAATAATATTTCTATCTTTTCCTAAGGTGCCTCTCACCCCTCTTATAAAAGGCACTCCCCCTTCTCAATAATTAACACATTCAAAGCCTTTTGGATCGGCCAAAAACTGACCAAATAACCTTTAAACTATCATACCATTATCCTAAAGGCCTTCATTTATTAATAAATGAAACCCATGGAGTTCCTTTGATCGAATCAAAATGAAGAACCTGAAGAAGAGGTAATAATTTCACCACTCTCTTTCATGTTATATTCTTCTTCCACATCTTAATTAATTGTTTTTCCATAATAGAATAATAAATCCAGTATCTACAATATAATTTAATTTAATTATAAATATGGTACAACCATATAGGTTTTTTATCCATCCTATGAATGAATAATTCACCACACATGCGTACGTACGACTTACCATCTCCACGTCGTGGTGTAGTTTGTTATTCAAACATTTCATCATTTAGATGGGTAAAATAATGAGTTTAAATTATGTAAATAATAAATATAAAAATATAATTATTGTTAATATATGGTATACCATCTAATTATAGACGATTTTAATATCATAATAATGATATTGTCACTCGTGCGTACGTACGGACTACCATCTCCATGAACGCAATGAAAATCAATCCCCATCGTATCCATTCAAGACTAATTTTCATTTGATGAACACAAATAATGTTTAAGGACTTGATATTGTTCTGGATATTAATAATATATAACCTACCCCTAAAAAAATGGCTTATGTATCAGAACCAATAAAAGAAAACGAGTAACCCGAAACAACAATAAAACCAAAATATTATTAACAAAGAAGTATTAGAAGATCATATATGAAATAATAATTATGTATATGATTCTTTTATAATTTAATAAAAATTACTTAACTATTATACACGAGGTTAACCTACCATCGACCAAGGAAAAGTACAAGGTAAGTGTTTATTTCACAATCTTTTCAGTATCCGAGGTTGTTTATACGTAATTTTCTACTTGGACATCTTTATCATTCACATCCATGTTTCATAAAAATTTATTTCAAAACATTGTTACTATTTTATAGATTATGGTTTAAATTCATTTATACACATTTTTGAATTTTCATTTTATATTTATAAAGGAATCTTTCCATCGTTTTCAAAACAAGGTCTTTTTTAGCCTTTTCGACCAAATTAAGGAAAGAATGTCTTTTTAAACTTATATAGAGGGTGTGGCTATTTTACACCATTATAAAATCATGAAAGCTTCCCTTAAAATCTTATTAGAATACTTTCAATGTAAATATTTTCATTTATAATTATTTTACTTTTAAATGATTTAAAAAATGAGATATTTCTCTCAAATAGTTTTGATTTCATCTATGTCAACATCCTTTGATGGATTTTAATCTTATTTGATATTTATTTATTATGATACAAAACATCCATAGTGTATTGAAGGTTTTGTGATATGTTTGACTTGGGATGTTTTATTTTTATACCATTCAAGGTTTATGGAGAATGTATTGAAATTTCGTATACTAGTTTAAATACAAATATTTATGTTATGTTTAAACCTGTTCATATGTGGAATGCATTGGACTTAATAAGTGATGGGTGGAGCCCCATATAGCTTTTTGATGCATCGGTGGGTCTAATTAGACAAACTAGTGTCTTCAAAAATTTCCTTGAAAAAATCTTATTTGTAGTCTTGGCATAAGGCCTGGCTATGTGGTTATGAAAGTCTAGCATTATGCATTTCATCATTATTAAATTTGTTATTGATATTTTATTTGATTATTCAACTAGTAGAACACCCATGAGAATAAGAAAATAGCATTATTTCATTATATATTTTTCCATATTATGGTGATGTTCATGTATAAAATGATTTTTTATTAGTTATACATTTCTTTAAATGTTTAGGCTTATTTATGAATGATTTCACTATATTGTTATCCTTACTGAGAATCTAAGATCAACCCTTTCAATGTTTTATTTTTCCCAGGATGTGAAGAAGTATTTTATGACTTACCTACAAAGATAGTCTGAGGGGATATGAGTGTTGACTATGGTGACTATGTGGTTTTAGTTTTTCACTTTATGATGTAATGTAATACTTATGAATGTGTATTGTGTTTCCAAGGCTACTAAACAAACTGGTATTTTGAGAGTTCAGATTTTGTGATCATGGTATTGTTATGTAATAATGCACTGCCTCTAGGTAACTGGGGTCGAGGAATTACATAATTCCATATATAATAAAGAAAACATTTATCAGTTCCACCCCCAATAAATAAGAATTTGAGTATTTATTACTATAGTATTCAGGTCAAAAAGTATATCACAATATCACATCATCAATAGTTAATTATGAAAATGTCCATCTATCTTCAATTTCACATTTAATTTAATTTTTTGTTCTTAAAAAAACAATAATACAATACATTAAATTATCATGTAATTCCAAGGTGAAACTATATAAAAAACCCAAAGTCTATGTCATACTAAAGACACTTTAATCCCTCTAAGAAATTTGTTATAATCAAGGGTTCACTCTTCCTAATATTTTCCACATGCCAGATCAATACCATTTGGATCCAAAGGCACTCTAAGGTATAATCCAATTAATCATATAATTAATTTATACTATTGTTATATTGTCATGATGGAAATGTTGTATATACATGAAAGATACCAAACCATAGGGTTATGGCTCAGTCCAAATACCCTTCAATAATGATCAAACAAAGCTTCATATAGAAAATGACAATGAGAGAGATCATGGGGATGATTGAAAAAGGTATTTAGATCAAAACCAACAATTACCATGGTCAAAATATTATATCTCTATTGCCAATGATCAAATGGAGATTAAGAAAAAATGATCCAAAACTACTTACCAAGGATCGACTGTATGATCATGACGTTTGGAATCAATAGAGGCACTCTAAAATCCCCTTGAAGATTCCCTAGGGTCGATTTGAGGAAGTAGCGTGTGAGTTGGAAATAAAATCAACCACACAACAAACATTAAAGCCAATTCTTAGGGAATTAAAATTCATGTAATATAGTTATGCATCATGTAATTATTTTAAAATAGATATGTTGAAAAACCGGTCACCTAGACTGAATATTAAATTTTCCACCACATTAATTGATGTATAATCCTTTTACATCATGTATAAATTTTCAAAATATGTGTTTCACATCATTTTCCATAACCCCCCATATTTATGTCCCCCCAACTACATATAATCCATGGATACTCATGAGTCATTTTTACCTAGACTTCATTAATTCAAACAAATACCCCAAATCTCTCAATGCATGTATTATGTCTAGTTTTATTACGTTTTCTTGCAAAAAAAGATTGTGTTTATTTAGGAAACCAAAAATCCATGAACATTAAATCATTTTACCAAATAAAGGGTCTTCATATCTGAATGAGACTAGCCCACTAAGGATCAATCAGAAAACTCAATAGGGATGTACTTTGAAAAGATGAGATCTTATAATCTCCAAGCCATAAAATAGCTAATCTTGAGTTTTTCCATGATTCCATTTAGGGTAACATTGAAAATTCTTAGACACTATGCTTGCATATAAACACACTAGTCATAAGTCTCCTCCAAAAATATCACATGCCATACTTGCACTCAATCCAAAGGAATATCTCTACTACAGAGATACATCTCACTACAATCTACAATGCAAATCAGATGCTCTATAAATGATGCACCAACACTAAGCTCGACATATACTATGTTTTTCATGAGATAAGGGTCTGAACAATATCTTTGAAGTTGAGACACAATAAATACATTGTTCATGGAACTGTAGGACTATGGAAGGGATAATCGATATGCCACTGGACCCATGTTACGCACCATCTCAAACAGATCAAAAAATATAGACACCAATATTCACTATTTCCTAATACATCATTGGCTCAACCTAGGTGACTTCCAAAGGAAAGCACGATATACAACCTCAAACTCTCGAGGTCATCTCTGTTGGTTAACATAATGAATTCTACCCACTCAATAAGGTCACCGACCATTGAATGATTAACTAAACATGCTCTGACATCTCTTATATGAAACTTGGAGAAAACGTGTTGACTCACATATCTCTAACTAGAAAAGATTCAAATGAAATGACCTACTATTAAAACCATAAAAGGCTCATTTTGGATATATTCTAGGAAAATATGAATATATAAAAACTCCATGGCTTCCATATGATGCTCCAATTAACCATAAAAATCCAAAACATGGGATAATAACATATCCTCTAGAACTTGAATAGTCATCTAAGATTGAACACCAGTTTGAGGATGAAAGGTCATACTCAAAAGAACATGTGATCCCAGATCCTTCTATAGACTGTTCTAGAAACATGATGTGAAACGAGGATCTCTATCTAAAATAAAAATCCTCGAAACACCATGAAATATTACTACCTCATGAACATAATGATTTCCCTGGTCGTAAATTTTGATGGTCTCCTTGATAGCTATGAATTTGTATACCTTCATTAGTCGATCCATAATCACTCATAAAACATAATTTTTATGGGTTATTGGGGGGGTAATCCTATCAAAAAATCCATAGTTACATCATCCCTTTTTCACTTAGGAATGGGGAAATGATGCAAAATCTTAGCTATCTGTAGGACCCAGGGACACCCTGAGTGGGGAGAGGTGAATCAGGGTGCCAATGTTTTCTTTAAAAAAACAATTATCTTCTTCCCATGATTGTAGGAACTCGTTAAACCTATAAGACTGATGGGAACAAAATGAAAAACAACCACAAGAAAAGAGACCACAAAACACTTTTAACTGGTTCACTACTAAGGGATACTTTAAAGGAGCATACACCGAAAGGTTTTTGATCGTAACTAATTCTACTAAGCATCACTAGTTAGGGATTACAATTTTTTTGGTAAAGTCATTCTATCCAAGGCACACTACCTTTAAAAATGTTTAGGGATATCTCACTGCATCCCTCAGGTCACTTCCGTTGACTCCACCTGAGTCACTGGCTTTGGTGAAGTCCCACTCAGTTTATAGACATTAAGGTCTCTTCAATAGATTTAGATTGATGTCTTTGCCTCTGTATAACATGAGACTATTATTGAATCAAAGTTTGGAATTGATGCACTTGAATGCACTGAACCACTGAATCATATAATCAAAACGTGCAAACAGGTTACACTAATGATTTCACGCAGCACCTACCCTTTGCGACCAAGTTCCCACTTTTGTGCGCAATACCTGATTTTGTGTGGAAAAATATTCCACACAAAAACAATTTTTCGTTGATCATCATATTTTATGTGAAAATTAAAATTTTAAGAGAATCATATGCCTTTTCACGCACCTAAATCTTTTTTGTGTATCCCCATCTTTTTCACGTAGCTTGGACTTTTTCACACAGCTCAGACTTTTTTATGCAACTCCATTTACTTGAACCTTTTATGGACATCAGACCTCAAATATTCTCCAAGTCTTCACCTATATGGAATGATAGGGGTCACTGCCTATTAATAGGTGTCGTCAACCCCTGTACGCAAAACCCATCTTGGAGAGAAAATCCTCTAGGTCTACACACAATACATTTCACGCTGGAACCGCTTTTCGCGCACAACTCCATGTTTTTCATGCAGCCCATGCCTATTCCATTATCCAATGTTCTGATTCTGAAAAACCCCTTGCATGAAAAATATCTCTCGACTATTTCGTGCACCATGATATTTTTTACACATGCCGCTATTTTTCATGCACGTTGCTATTTTTCACACATGCCTTTCTTAGTTTCTGCACCACTTCCTTTTTGCACGCACCTCCTCTTGCAAACACCATATGTCTTCATTTTCTAATTTTGAGGTCCAAAATTTTTGCAAACAATGAAGAAATGTGCCACCATAAATACAATAGTCTACTTTAACTGTATGATAACATTGCTGGAACATATTCTGAACATCCACCATGTATTGACAACAAACACAAATCACACTCCAATTCATGCATAGAACGACCATGGTTCAAAAAATCTCCCCATTGTGTTTATTGGAAATCAGTAAAAAAAATCAATAGAGAAGTAGCCATATGAAAACCTAAAAATCACGAATCTACTCAGCCAACACTCTAATTCCACACGAGCAATGCACGGTGTAGAAAATAAGAGGGGAAGTGTGGATTGAGATCCAATGTTTTGGAATTATCAATGACCCACAAGCCATTCTCTTAAATTTTCCCAAAAGAATTATGTGTCCAATATATTCCTTCTTATCCTTTCTCCAATTTCCCATCGTGATACCAATCATGTCCAGAATTTATTATTTCTCCCCCATTGTAAAAAAACCCAAAGATTAGAATTTCCCCATTGAACATCTCAATAAACCCCGGGATAGTATCTCCCCATAAACATGAATCATATCCATAGAAATATTAAAAAAAGTTAACATAACTAGGGAGAGGGGTATTTTGTAACCTCCTTATACACTAGGAGGTGGCTGAACACCAAGGTTCAACCGATGATTCTCAAACAAAAACACTAATAGTGTCTTGGTCAAGATATCAGCAACTTGCTCATCAATTCCCACATGATCCATTTTAATCACGCCTTTCTCACCTTTTTCTATGATAAAGTGATATCTTATTTCAATATGTTTTGTATGAGAATGCTGAACATGATTCTTCGTAAGATCTATTGCACCCTTGTAATCACATAGAATCACCATTGGTTGTTTCACATTATCACCAATATCTGCCAATTCTTGCTTCATCCATAGTAGTTGAGTGCATGCCTTTGTAGCAGAGATATACTCAGCTTTAGCAGTACTAAGAGAAGTATTTTCTAGTTTCTTTCTCAACCAGCCAACACATTTCTTCCCAATATTGAATGCTCCACTACATATTGTCTTTCTGTCAACTATATCTCCAGCCTAGTCAGCATCAGAAAATGCTTATAACCAACTGTCCCTTCCTACAGCAATGTATAATCCAAAATTTTGAGTTCCTTGAATATACCCCATTATTCTTTTTACTGTTTCCATAAGTTGTTCCTTCGGATTACTCTGAAAGCGGGCTGTTAAGCATTTTCCAAACACAATGTCCGACTGTGTTGTTGTTAGGTACTATATTCTCCCAATGAATCTACTCAGTGTTATGGGATCTGCAGAGGTCACATCCTCATGCTTTCCAGGTTTGGTTCCAACTGCAATTGGAGTAAAAATTTGTTTTGAGTCATGCATATTAAATTTCATCTACAGTTCTTCTGCATACATTTCATGATAAATGAATGTTTAATTTTTCTTTTGAATAACCTAAAACACCACAAAAAATGTGATCTCCCCAATCGTAGACATTTCAAATTATGATTTCATGTTATTGGAAAATTCCCCTACTGATTTCTACCTCATTCCACCAAATATAATATCATCTATGTAAACTAGAACCATGAAAATATCTTTCATAGAATTACTCACATAGATATTGTGACCTACTCTTTTTCTTTTGAATTCCAACATTTTGAGATAAGAATCTAGCTGGGAATACCATGCTTGTGGTGACTATTTCAAACAAGAGAGGGCATTCTTTAGTTTACAAACAATTTTTTCATCCTTAGGATGAAGAAAACCCACAGGTTGTATGATGTTGACTTATTCTTTGAAAAAACCATTAAAGAATGTTGTATTGACATCCATTTGATATACTTTATATCCTCTTTAGATTTCCATAGAATGAAATAGCCTGATCGACTCTAGTCTAGCCACTGGTGATGTGGTTTCTTCAACATCAACACCTTCAATCTATGAATATCCTTTAAATAACAGTCGTGATTGGTTTCTAATAACACTTCCCTGACTAGAAAATTTCTTTTTTATTATATGGATTAAAGGAGGAAACAATGAACCCCCTCCTAAAGGAATCAAGGAGGGTGGAAGTGGTGTAAACCAAGGGCATCTCCCTGGACAGAAGACAAACACTCCAAGGGAAGGGATCCTAAGTTATTGTAGAGAACCAGCTCATCCTCCTGACTTCCAATCCGTGAAAGCGCATCAGCTGCAAAGTTAGCCTCCCATCAACAGTGCTTCAATGTCCACCCAAGATCTGTTGCATGCACACATCTTCAGATCACTTACACCAGATCCAAGGCCGGTTTATAAATACCACACACCGACCTGACGAGGACATCAGAATCTGATTCCACCTCATCAACCAAAAATCTAGCCCTCTGACAGACTGTGATTCATGTGAGAAGCGCCCTAGCCTCTTCACCCAAAGAGCTTCCCGGACCAAAGAACGCACTGAATGCCAGCTACACTGAGCCAGAAGTATCACGCAGAACCCCATCACCCATCATAATCCCATTAATCATGGAGCCATCAACATTATGATTAACCACTTTCAGTGGCAGAGACCATCTGATCCATCGGCCAACCAGTCTACCTGCTATGGGTGAAACTAGCGAATCACAAGAACCCAGAAACTGGTGACCCCCTTTCACCAAAGAGCCCAATTCAAAAATGAGAGCTTTCAACTGGATCCACAGAAAATGAAGAGATCTCCCGTTGCCCAGTCATGATAGATTACATGCCTCCCAAATAACCCAACAAATGGAAGAGAGAATAACACACCTTGTCTTTCCTTCTATTTTCCTTCCCTCCAATCCTTGAAGCCGGGCCACCAGAAAATCCTGGAAGGTGGTGTGGAAATGAAAATAGCACGGGAGAGGAATGAAGTGTGACCAAGTCTGATTCTTTTCAATCTAATCTAACTCTTCATTCATGTCTTTCAAAAACAATTGATCTTTTGCACCTTCTTCAAATGAGGATGGTTCCACCATTTATTAAAATCCAGATTGTGCATTACATATCATTCTTCTCAATTTTGTGGGTTTAGTCCAATCACCAATGATGTTGGATTGATCAATTTCTGATTTTCGATTCCTCCTCTGGGGTTCAATTGAATTCTCCGTCAATGGTCATATCATCATTGATTTCCAAAATCCTACCTAGGCATTTATTGAAACGCATGTATGATTTTCTGTTCATTGGATGTCCAAGAAAAAATTCCTTTATCAATATTTTCCCTAAACAATGCTTGATTTCCTTCTTTGTTTTGGATGAAACATTTGCTTCCAAAAACGTAAAAGTATTTAAATGAAGGCTTCCTTACATGACACAATTCATATGGTGTTTTCATTTCACCCATATAAAGCCCTGTTCGATTCTGAATGTGCACTACAACATCAACCACTTTTTTTGGTAATGAAGAGAGATATTAGTCTCAATCAGCATAGTCCTATCCATGTTGGTAACCTACCGATTTTTTCACTCAAAAACACTATTTTGGTCGGGGGTTCTCATAGCAGCTACCTCATGCCATATTCCATGTTTTTCTAGGTAATTCTCAAACTCAATAGACATGTATTCCCATCCATTGTCAGATTGAAGGACTTGTATTGTCCATCTAGTACCATTCTCATCAATTTGGCGATACATTTTTATGAAATCATGACCTTGCCGCTTCCTGTGAATTACCATTAAACAAACCATTTTACTATAATAATCAATTAAAAGTATGAAGTACCTCTCTGCATGAGTTCTGAAAACATTTATCTGGAAACATATGTCTATATGGATGAGATCAAGAAGGTGTGATTCCCTTTTCTTCATTGGTATATTTGAATTACAGACTAGCTTCCCCCATATAAAAGCATCACAAGCCTTTTCCCATTCACATTTCAGAATGGGGATATCTGTGAAAATCTTCAATTTAGATATATTTTTAATGTCTTTTTGGTTAATATTCCCCAGCCTTCAATGCCATAGGTTTTTTTATTCTTAATAGACAAATAACAAGACTTATCTTTGCTGTCATTCTAATCAAAATTTCCATCCCTTCTGCAGCCTTTCATAATAGAATTACATGTTTTATTCTTTATAGTGTATCCTTTTGGATTGAATGTTATTATGAGCCCTGATTCACAGAGTTGACTCACACATAGGAGATTGTGATGTAGACTACTCACATAAAGAACTTCAGTCTTCTTCAGCTCTCCATTGGAGAGAGCAGTATTTCCACTTCCTTTAATCTTCAAAGCACCATCATTACCAAACCCCACTATTCCACCAAACTTATTTTAATTTTTATTCAACAGGATATCATTTCTATTCATATGGGAAGATAATATACTATGAAAAATCATAGTGCTGCTGCTTTTTATAGCTTTGAGGGATACTTCTACAAGATTAGATGTCTTGATTTTCTTCTTTTCATTCCAAGAGATATTGGATTGAGTATGAGATACTGATGGAATTATAATTCACTATTCCATATAATTAGATTCTTTATATCCATAATCTTATTCAAGAGGGTAAAACAGGTTTGTGAGAGCAACCCCATTGGGAGGGTGAGTATAGACACGTCTCTGAGAGTGGTATGAATTTCTCATGTCGTACCCTTTCCTCCAATACATAGATTTATGGCCAAAGTTAGAACAATTAAAATAGTAACCATAGAAAATATTTCTTCTATAAGATGGAGGATATGAAATCGGCCTCCCTTTTTGAATTCCCAGATCTTCCCCATTCATGTAGCTCCTTACCACTTTGCAACATGACATGGTATGGACCAGATGGCCACAAAATAGATGCATCATGAGGGGAAATGGATTTCCACTTGTATTTGTTCTCATGACTTCTTCCATGGAATAATGGTTATAATGTGTATCATTTATGAATGTTTCGGGATAATTTTCAATTATTCTTTTAATTTGGATTGATGGTTTCTTTTCCAGCACTTTAGGAAATATTTCAACATGTCCAACTTTCATGTTGTCTTTCTTTGGCTCTCATCACTTCCATATGTGGATGTCTCAGCTTCATATCCAATTATAGTCTTTCCCATGAATGTGGGTCTTCGATAACTCAATATTTTTCCAACCCCATCAAAACCAAATTTTGATCTTACTAGTAATTCTATATCTGAGAATCTTCCAAACTGAATTTTCATCTTACCCTCATTTTTTGTTGATTGACACTCATGTTTAATTATAATAGTAACAACTTCTTCCTGATGACCCTCAACAGTATTGTACTTCTATTACACTATGTATGTAAGGTCATTTATGAACTTTTCTTGTTCAGCAATTCTATGCTTCAGTTCAACAATGTCATTTGTGCTTTCAGGGATTGAAGATTGAACTCACACTCATTCTTCTAGTCATTCAAGATCAGCTTCAAGATCATAAACATCTTCTAATGATTCTTCAACCATTTATTTCCACTTATTGCATATCATAAATTTGTTCTCTTACATGGAAAAGGTAACAATAATTTTCAGCTTGGGATCGCCATTTAGAGTCACATGATGGTCTCTGCATTTATCAATCAAGGGATCTAACATTTCAATAGTGGTTGTCATGGATGCATGGTTTCCAGTTTTAAAATCAGGTTCTTCTTCTTAAAAAAATTCAATATCATCCTCTTGCTCTTCATAGAAAAAATTCCTCTTAAGTACATTCATTTCATATTTTAAATCTCCCTTTTTGAAAAACATTTTCTGAGGCTTCTCAATGTCTTCCTCTTCACTCTCTTCATCATCAAATTTTCATTGGAACTGAGAGGCAATGTGTCCAAATCTTCCACAATGAAAGCATGCCTGAGGTAACATACATTTAAATTTAACGTATCCCCTCTTCAGCTTCTTTGAAATGAGAGAATGAATTTATTTTTACTCATCATATTCACCACCACTATCTTCTGAAATTTTCAGTTTTTCAATGGCTTTGAATGCCATTTCCTTGCAAACACAAGTCGTAGAATCTTCGGGTTTGACTCTCATCTCATATGCCACTAGACTACATAGTAGATCATCCAATGACAGTTTAGATAGATATCTTTCTTCAAGGGACGACACATTTGAATTGTACATAAGTGGAAGTCTTCTGAAGAACTTATTTATGACATCAATGCCTTTGATTTCCTCTCCAAGACCTTGATTTGTTCCCACTACTTCTATGATTCGATTGAAGAATGAATATGCATTCTCATCAAGATGCATCATTAGATCATCAAACCTGTTGGGAAGGACTTGAAGATTTGCCTCCTTCACTTTGTTGTCTCCTACATAGATATTTTCAAGTTTATACCACATAGACATTGCTGTGGTGCAACTCATCACCTGTATATAGATCATAACAGAAAGAGCCATAGGGATATCATTATGAGCTTTAGCATCTGCGTCAAGAAATTTCATGTCTGTATCAGTCATAGTAAGACCTGTTGGATCAGTAACATGTATTCCTTGTATAATAGAAAAGGGGACATCCATTATTATATATCTTAATTGAGATCTCATTATGTTCATCTGCATATAAATATTACATCCATCAAAGAGAGTGATTACCTTAGCATTAACTTCATTCTCCATGATGTAATAGGATATATCTAACACCAGTAATCTTTAGCCTTTGATACCACTTGTAGGATGAAGGGACACCCTGAGAGGGGAGGGGTGAATCAGGGTATAAAATATTTCTTTGTAAAACTAGGATCTTCTTCACATGATAGTAAGAACTCGTTTAAACTGTAAGAATGATGGGAATAGAATGAAAAGAAACCACAAGAAAAGAGACCAAAAAACAATTTTACATGGTTCCCCACAAAGGGATACATCTAAGGAGAATAGACCATCAGGTTGTCGGTGGTACCTAATTTCAAAAATCATCTCTAGTTAGGGATAACAATGTTCATGTACAGTCACTATGTCCTAGGAATATAGTCTTTACAAAAGTTCATGGATAGCTCACTGCATCCCTTAGGTCAGTCTCGTTGACTCCCCATTTTCACTGCCTTTGGTGAAGCCCCACTCAGTTTATTAACGTGAAGGTATCTTCAATTGATTTGCCTAGATGTCATTGCCTCTTTTATCACGAGACTCTGTTGGCATCGAAGTATGGAATTGATGCACCTGAGCACACTGAACCACTAAACCGGATAATTAAAACAGGCAAACATATTACACTAATGATTTCATATAGCACCTACCTTTTGTGTGTAAGTTCTCATATTTGTGCGAAATACCTGAATTCTATGCGGAAAAATATTCTCCACAACACCAATTTTTCATGGAACATAAAATTTTATCCACAACCTCAAATTTTAAAAGAAAATTATGCCTTTTCGTTCACCTATATATTTTTCAAACAACCCCACCTTTTTCATGCAGCTTGGAATTTTTCGCGCATCTCAGACTTTTTCACATAGCTCAGACTTTTTCGCAAAACTCCCTTTACATAAACCTTTTATGTGCATCAGACCTCGAATCTTCACTATGTCTTCACATGTATGAAATTAGGGGTGTCACCGATTATTAATAGGCATCGTCGACCCCTATGCACAAAACCCATCTTGGCATGAAATACCTCATAGTATGCATGGAATACATTTCATGCTAGAACCATTTTCACGCAAAACTCCTTGTTTTTTGAGCAGCCATTGCCTTTTCCATTATCCAACATTCTGATTCAGAATCACCTCTTGCACAAAAAATATCTCTCCACTATTTCGCACACCACGCTGTTTTCCATGCACGTCATTGTCTTTCATGCATGCTGTTATTTTTCTATTATTCTTTCTTTATATCATGAACCACTTCCTTTTTGCATGCACCTCCTCTATCCAAAACCCTATGTCTTCATTTTCAGATTTTCAGGTCCAAAAATTTGGCAAACACAGGAGAACAACACCACCTTCAATAATATTGTCTTCTTGAACTGTATGATAACGTTGCTGACATATATTCTAAACTTCTACTGAGGATTGAAAACAAACCCAAACCACACTCCAAATCATGCGTAGAATGACCATGGTTCCAACAATATTCCCCTTTGGTGCTCATAATTCACATTTTAAAAATTGAGAAATGTAACTACAAAAACAATTTACTTCCTTCTTCCTTAGTGACCACTGGTACTTTTTATGAAGATCAAAATACATCATTGTCAATCTATGGTGCACCTATCAACTAAATAAATGAGAATATTTCATTGGAATCTCACACATTCTCATAAGATCCAATAATCATCAACAAAAATAAGAGAATTTACATTTCTAAGAGATTGTATTAATGGTGTCTCCACACCATATAAGCTATCTTTTATTACTATTCCCTCCAGATCTAATAACTTCTTTATATTGTACCTGTCTAAAGTACAGGTACAACAGATGTCAAATTCAGAGAAATTCAACTTGGATACTCTTGAACATCTAGATAAATTTCTACAAAGAAGGATATTGCCCTCAAATTCTCATAATACCCCCTTACTACATCTACCTGCATGTTTTGGATCAATTAAAATTCAATTTCATTTCCCCGGACTAGTGTATAAGCCGAATCAAAGTCAAAAGACTACAGATAATCAGGCAACATCCCCTAGTGAATGATCATGTTCTATTAAGAATGATTTGCCTTAGGCACTTATGGTCTGTGTATATCACAATTATCTCACCACAAGATAATTAATAAATCTTCTTAGGGCACTTACCACTTTTTCTAACTCCAAATTGTTTAAAGGACAATTCCTCTCATGTGGTCTCAACTATTAGAAGCCATAAGTAACCACGTGATTCACTCTGCATTAGAAATTATTCTATTACAATGTTGGATGCGTTAAAGAATACAATATAAGATTTACTTGGGATAGGAAAAGATAATATAGTTTCCAAGGTTAGGTTTCCTTTTAGATCCTAAAAATATCTCCCACAAGCATCTCACTAAACACATTTCACCGATTTTTTTTCAAACCATGCATCGGTGGTTCCAAATGATAAATTTAATATATAATGAATCGATAATAATTTGATAAGCCTAGAAAGATATGAATCTTGATGATATTCTTATGATTATCCCAAGATACCATAGCTGCAACATTATTTGGGACCACTGATACTCATGCATCTATGATGGAATGACCTACGAAGTGAATTTATCAATTCATAAACTATATATAGTAAGCTTGGAATAAAGCAGATACACTCTCAATGTACTGAGGGTGATGTCTAGATGTTTGGAACAGTCATCTATTGATTAGGAGTTCGTTATTATATCATAAAAAAACCCAACACCACAATGTTCAGAAAAGGATGAAATGTCATATTAATTGAGGTCATGAATACTACACGTGTATTATTTAAAAAAACTGCCTCACCAAAAACTCATAGAATCCATACCTACTCCTAAATGAAGTATGTGGTATGTCTAATGGCATCACCCTCAACTGATGGTATCATGATCTCAAATCGATATGAGATAATATCTTATCACCTCTCAGTAGATCGAAGACATCCACAATGATTGGAAGAAGATATCCATTCATGACCCTTATCTACTTTAATCTCCAATAATGCAGAGAAAAGAAAAATGTACCATCAACCTTCTTGGAAAAGAGAACCAATGAACCCTAAGGGGATGTACTAGGATATATGAAACCCATAGATTCCATATCATCCAACTAAAAAAATCAATTAATGAAACTCTTTTGGTGATATTTAATAAGAAAAAATAGAAATTGGTTATTCTCCCAACACCAACATGATCACAAACATGATCCTTATATTGGGAGGTAAATCATAGAACTAGTCAAGAAAGACATCCTGAAAATAGTTTACTAATGGAAGAAAAGAACATTACTATATAGAACCATCATATAGAGTAAGATTGAAAATATGATTCATGAGAAAATATGATCTACAATGAATTGTTCCTTCATAAGAAACCTACATATTCCACTCATCCTAGTGGGAATTATTTCCTAATAATTGATATAGAAAGGTTATTCTCCTTTATAGTAGTTATTATGATCATTGTATAGAACTAACCAGTCCAAAACAAGAATCAAATTGAAGCCTGGTATTTTAAGCACAAATGGTTCCAAAATGAAATTGAAACAACAAATTTCATGGGAATACACCATACAAAATTTTAAACTCTCTAACATCACACCCTAAAACATATAGATGGTCAAAAAACCATATATGATTTCTGATGCATAAGCTCATTAACATGGAATGAAATATACTAATCGAATTTATACATTTCCCAAATAGAAAATAAACAAGAAATAATAACCAGGGTGATCTAATACAACTTTGTAGCATCCTCTAATATTAAACTCTCTCACATTGCCAGAAAGGGTAGTTTATGAGACATGAAGAACACCTCCCCATAGGCCTAAGGATACTAACAAGATGTGGGGTGTGATATGTATAGTGGGGAGACTATAACCCATGGATTCATAGTTTTAAAAATAGTCTAAAATGAACAATATAATTATAAAAAATAGACATTATTGTAACATAAGCTGTGGGAACAATACAATGTTTTAGAAAACAACTACAAAAGTCAGCTGAATAATACAATAAATAATAAAAAAAAACAATGTAATGCCTTGATGTAATGTAATTAAATTTCTTTATAGAATTAATAAAAAAAGATTATAAGAATAAAATAAAGTCTCAAAATTCACTGGTCCCAAACCCCATGTCGGTCCCACTTCCAAACTCCATCCCATCCAGCAAGAATCAATCAACATCAGGTTACTTTTCTATTTTACAAACATGTATCCCTGTAATATTTTCATGTATCAAACAGAGGCGAAAATAGGGTGTGAGTATAACTTAGTAGGTCAACACCACCATGTCTAAACATAAACAATCCTATATTAATTATATTCATTAATGCAACAAACACAGTTATCAATTAATTTAGAAAATAAATAAATACAACCTCAAATTGATTTGGAACTATGATGGAATATATTTGAACATGTCTTGCAACCATTACAACAACACTCATTTATCCATGCTCAAAAAACCCTACCTTGGAACCATACCTAAATTCTTCTAACCATTTCTCACAACCATTCCAATAATAACCATATAAAAATGGTATAACATAACCTTATAGCCAATGTGTGAATCAAAAAAGTATTGGTCAATTCCCATTATATAAGAATTTCATTATTTATTAGGGATAATCCTAGTATATACATTTTTCAGCATGTCAACAGGGACAAATCCCCATATAATCATTAGAACATTTATTAGGTCCAAGACTAGTATATAAGAATTTTAGCATTTATCAGGGATAAGCATGATATATAAGAATTTCATCATGTAAACTGGGCCAATTCCATACATAATAATTAAAAAATTTATTTGGGCTATGCCTGGTATATAAGAATTTTAGCAAGTCAACTAGGCCAATGCCCCATATAACCATTTTAAATTTTATCATGTCCAAGACCAATATTTAAGAAATTCAACCTTAATCCTAACACATGTCATAATAAAGGATATCACAATATGACATTGTCATTGGTGTATTATTAAAATTACCATATATTTTTTGATTTCACATTTGATTTAATGATTTGGTCATAAACCAAAAACAAGGTAAACATTTCAATTATCAGGATAATCAATTGTGAATATATATAAAGAAAACACCAAAATTCCATGAAATGATAAAATAATTAAATCCATTTGTCAAATTAGTTATCGTCATGTTCATTCTCACCTTAACATTATACATAATCCAGGTTAATTAAAATTAGATCCAAAGGGACTATATGGAATAATCCAATTTATCAATAAATTAATTTGGGTTCATGTTATGTTTGCAGAAATGAAATCTTTCACATTCTAGAAAAATATCAAATCATAGGGTAAGGTTTCGACCCCATACCTTTAACTAATGATAAAAAACAATACCTATGACAAAAACCCATGAGGAAGAATGATCAAATGATTGAAAAAGGTTCTTCAATTAAAACAAACAATTACCATAGTCAAAATTTTACATTGTAATGGATGAAGAACAAAGTAAATTAGTGGAAACTAAACAAAAACAACTTACTTGGGATCAACTATATGATCAATATGTTCCGAATCAATAGTGGATCTCCATAATTGTTTGGAAACTTTTCTAGTATCAAGAGGAGAAAGATTCAGATGAGTTAGAAATAAAATCAACCACTTGGAACACTTTAATAATGATATTTTGGAATTACATGGAATGTAATATAGTTACATTCAATGTAATTATTTATAAATGTATACACCAAAAACCCATCTCCTGGGATGACTATTAAATTCTCCCAAACATTAAATGACGTGTAATACATTTACACAATGTGTAAATTTTATACATATGGTTTTTATACCATTTTCATTAAAAAACCTAAACCCCTTTAATTATTCTTAACTACAAATAACCCATGGAAACACATCATCCATTTGTACCTAAACTCCATAAATTCCAAATGAAACACCAAACTAATCCCCATTTTGATCATAACTCACTTTATCACGTTTCCTTGCTACCCAAGTCCATGTTAATTCAAACAACTCATCAACAATGAAATTAAATTAATTTTCCTCAACAAAGGATCACCATATATGAATAAGACTTTCCCATAAAGGTTCATATGAAATAATTAAATATGAACATACATGAAAAAAGATGTGATCTTACTTACTGTATTACATTTCATATGTACAATCATAATCTTTAGTTGTGCCTTGAACAATTTATGCTGCATCTATTACTCTATGAAATAAAGATAAAATTTTAATTCCTAAAGAACTAGTGCATCCTAAGACCCATATTGGGATGCTAATTTATTCCTTATGTCTCCAGTTATTATCATAAAAAAATGGTTATCACAGGTTATCCAAAATGCATTAATAATAACTTTTTACATTAATATATTAATCTCTAAATCCTTGTCAAAAATTCAACACAACCATTTTTACAAATGGTATTCCAAAAGATTAAAGTCCAAAACTTTTTTATAGTGGTCAATAAATTTCCATATTCAACATAACAATAATCCCCCTAACAACTTTATATAGATATTAATTATCACACAAAAAACATTGCAATATCATTATCATGTATTTCCTTGAAACATTTTAATAACATGAATTACAATAAATTATAAGTGAAAACATGCATGCTTTCATAAATTATCTATTTCCTCATATCATTAATCCAAATATTCTATCAACTAAATAAATGATATCATAAACTACCTTTTCAGCATATTACTAATTATTTCCATGGTCATAAATAGTGTACAATTTATTATTATCACTATTAAATATATATTTATCACATCAAGAACATATTAATGGTTACTTTCCCTTAATCATGTGTGTTCCAAAAATATCACCTTACAACCTCAATCACCTGTCATGGTAACAATTACTATTCAACATATACATTAAAATACTTAATGAAAAACTATAGTGGATGAATCCTTTGATCTTTCATTATTCCATAATAAAATTATATTACTTCTACCACATTATTCTTGAATTACAATACATAAACAGTCAAGTATTCTACATCTTTATTAAACCATTAACAATGATTATTTATTTTATTACTAAACACTTCTTCCATATCATATGTTTTTTTAGTCTTTTCATCATTAAAAATATTAATTTTAATCATATAACCTTGTTGATTCTCTTCACAAGCATTCCCCTAGGTAATTTATTATCATGATGCTCATACATTTAATATTTAAAGCATTTAACTAATGATAATGTCTTAGGAATACTATTATTCTCATTGATTACATTAAGGAATATTTTCCCTTTTCCATGAAAATCACTTGGTTTCTTTCTTTATTTTTCACACCCAAATCATTCTCCAGTACCTTCGAAACATTATCCTTGATTCCTCTTTCCATATTCTTTACATGTGGAAAATTGAATTTTCTATACTCTGTGGACACCACAGAACTCTATTCGTTATTGTTATATTTGACATAATACTCATCAATGTTGAGATTATTAATAATATTATGAGATTTGTTATTAGGCATAATTACAAGGTCCTTCCTTGCAATACCCATTTAATTTGGTTGATCATAATGAAGGACAATCAACTGTCCATCATATTCATAATCAACTTGAATCCTTATAGTTCCATCCATTATCTTAAAATATGAATCGTAATGGGCGAAACAATAATCATAGCTATAGAAGAACATAATCATGGAAAAAAATATAATAAAATTCTATGATAAATTTGGTTTAACCATAGGTTATTCATGATCTTTACCAAAACAATAGAATTGTACGCTATATTGTACATATCGCTAGGTATCATACTAAGGTTTTATTATCCTAGTTAAACCTATTTTCTAAATGATATCTAAGCCTTTCTATGATAAAAAATATAATGAACCATAATTTTTATATCTAGATATAACAAATTTTTAGATGAATATTTATGAAATATCATAAAAACTAGTCTATAATTTTATGGATTTTGTGCCTTTGGAAATATGGATACAAAAAAAATCATAAAACATTTACATCTTCTCTTTCTTATTTCTTCATAACAAGATCCCTTTTTGAAATTTTATAATTAATAACTATCTTTATATACCTATGAAAAGAAACATAAGAAAAGGTTGAGATCAGATGCTTAGTAAGTGTAAATAAAAGAGATATCAATCATGACATGCACATAAGGGTATAAATACAGTAACACAACATTTTAAAACTATACCATAGTTATCAAAGATCATAATATTGATTTAAAGAATATGTATTGACAGTTTTTAAGACATTAATCACAAAAATAAATTTAATAACATGATACTTGAGATCATAATATAGGAAAAATGCATGGAATTTGTTGAATACACCTATGCATTGAAAATTATATCCATATTACTCAAGTATCACATAGAATATCGTCATATTAAACAATTTCCTCTAATCAATTTAGTTCACTCCTCATTCTAGTATTGTATTTATAAATCTAGTTTACATCCTATTCTAGCCCTGTAATACTTAACTAGGTTTAATTCCCATTCCAGCATGGTATTGCTGAACTTAGTTCACTCCTCTTTCCACTTCGGTCAATATTAGGAGATATAAATATGTACCCAATTCATTCGAGGGAGATATAGGTACCAAAAGACACATAATGAAAACTATACAAATGAGTTCCATAAATAAATCATTCATTATATCAAATCCCATGAAAATATATGATTTTATAAACATTTCATCATTGCATAACCCATGGAAAAGAAATAGAATTCATAGTCATCATTCCCTCACAAACAGAAACATTAAAAAGGATGAAGATGTATAATACCCTTGGATTATATCCCTATTAAATCATAAATAACATCAAATAATGTTATCTTAGATGTAAAATGATTTTGAAATATCATTTGAAATAATTATCATGGGAAATACCCTATCTATTGTAAAACAATTTTAAAGCCCCTCATTTATAATAGAAAACATTTTATTTGAAGAGAAACACTTAATTTTTTTCAAATGAATCAAAACATTAAGGCATCATGAAAGAGAGAAATTCTATTCATACCACATATGACAAAAAATATTCTTTTTTCTTTTGTAAAAATAAATATTAAAAGTCAATTTTTAATAGAAACTCCATTACCAATAACATTGAAGTGAAAATTTAATATTGAATATGTATATCATTTGTAAAATAGACCTAAAATAATTGGATATATTACAAAATAGAATCAACATTCATTCCATAAAGAATCTTACTGTGACAAAGTATAAATTTTACCCAACAAAAGGAAATTTATTTAAAATTTCCCTTACCTCACGTGCTGCATATATTAGGTAATGTTCAAACCTACTATATAATAAATATAGATTTATTATACATTTTTTCCATACCCATATTTTTATAATATAATTTACTGTTTATTTATTTATCATATCACTTTTTTTGTTAATAATTTGTGATTAAAATCACTATTCTAGGTGATATCTACTTGGTTTTTCAAGAATGTTTATATTCAGTAGTCTTGAACGATATAAATTGAGCATAGTAAGAAAATTTACATAATTTACATCATGTTATAGAATTATATATAGAAATTATATAAATATTGTTAATAAATCATTGAAATTAGAAATAGAAAAATGAATTACGCCATGCATGGAGATGGTAGACCAAACATACGCATGTACACTATTTTCATTTTTCGATTGATGTAATAAAAGAAAGTTAAAATCTAATTAATATCTAATGAATAATTATTAAATGATATATATCATATTTATTTATTAAAATCATAAAAATACCCATTCATAAAAAATGTTGATGAAAAATGAATTGTATCCCTACGTGGAGATGACAAACTGTACTTATGCATGACCGGTACTTTCACTTCTTGTTTGATGGGAATGTGGTTGTATAATGATGTTTCAACAATTATAATATCATTTAACAATATTTAGGATATTGAACTGATTATGTTATGATAAACATCAATTATTTATAGGTGGTAATAATGAGTTGAAATAGGAAGTGATCGGTAAGTGCGATTACCTCTTCTTCGAAACATATCTTTTGAATATGCTCTAATGGGCTCTATGGTTTGTATTTTGAATAGACCATAACATATATAATTTCGTTAGGGAATTTCAGTAGGGAAAACTTTAGATTATTGTTGATATAGAAGGCTGAAAATGTGGTAAATATGTGGGGTAGGATGTTCCATTTTATAATTTTGGTGAAAGGCACTTTAAGAATTTTTCAAAATATTAAAATATAATAAATTAAATTTCTATAAAAATACCACAAAATGACAATATATTAGATGATAAGATAACATATTCTTTTAATATAATCAACTAATATAATTTATTCATGTTTTTGTGTTATTTTTAACCTTATCATTTTTATTAACACTATGTTCACCTTTTTTAATTTTAACAAAGATAACAGTTCTATCAATGTTAAAAAGATGTAATATTTACTTATAATTTCTCAATTAGACCATAAATAGATAATTTATGACAATTTAGGGAATAACTTAACCCATATGTCCTTATTAAGGACTATAGAATTTATATGTAATTTATTAATATATTATTTTCATAAAATACCAATAGTGTATATTTCAAAAATATTCATTACATTGACATTAAGAAAATCAAGACAACAAGATACCTTCATTAAGAACCCAAATTTTATCATTGGTATGGATCCATTAATTTTCAGTCTAAATAATTAATTTGGACGTAATATGTATACCTAATGAGTTAGTAATGGTTCTGAGGGAATTTGGGGTTTGTTCGAAACCCAGAACCCATCTTTTGGGGAAAATACATTTGGCACACAATTTAGAGTAAACCGTGCAAGAATTTCCCAATTTTTGGGAAAATAGTTCAGATTAGGTTTCTTCAAATAGTGAATCCTCAAACGATTGGTATATTGCTATGTGGACAAACCACATGAACCCCCGTTTTTTCCCATATACCCGTGCATGGCATGTGTATAGTTTGATCAAACCGTATAGAGGATGTATTTTCAGGCAGAACTGTCCTGTAAAATCCACGCACAGTTTGGAAAATTATGTTGACAAACTATGCACAGGCTAAAATCCAGTGTAAAATGTCCAAAACGCCCCTAATGTTCTATTTTACACCCCTCTTCCTCCTCAATCTGAGAACCAATGGGTTTAATCCATTTTCACACATTTTTGATCTGTTTGAAGGCCAAAGATAGGGATCAAGAGATCTAATTCATCCTACATCTAATCGAGCATCCGTTCATCACGTTGGATGTGAAATGGTATATACTAGAGTCATCTATTGTCATTCTTATTCTCCTTTGCTCTCAACCTAGATATCATCATGTGATAATTTTCAGGATTCATTTATATATACCATGAAGTGAGGAAAAATCAATGGCCGATACCAGAGGATTAGAGTCAAACAACTCTATGGTGGGTGGTGTATATCTTATCCCTAAAGTTTGTTGATTTTGGAATGGTCTTGTGGGGCGCACCAATTTCATCGGAATCCATTTCTTAAATTAACATTCAATGATTATACTTGTTAGAATCATATAGTTATGTTGTTTGTAAACATGTGATTAGTTGTTATTAGTTACACCCATAACTCAATCCACCACTTGTCGAACGTTATGCCAAAAAGTGGATTTAGTATTTACACCCACAACTCAATTTGCCCCATATTTCTAATAGTTACACCCACAATTCAATCCACTCCATGTTGTTAGCAGTTACACCCACATCTCAATCCAAATCAAGCATATTATTTCTCATCATGATGTGATCCCAAAAATTATATATGGGTCGAATATCTAAAACCCTTTGATATTGATCTTGCTAATATGCCTGGAAAGGGGAATGTGGTTACTAATGAATGGAGTCGAAAAACTAAAACCCATTACCTAAATGAATCTAGTGATGAATGGAAGTTAATGGGCCTCTTTTCTAAACTTCATCTAGAGTTTCATGACATTAATGAGCAGTCTTACTTCCTCTACATAATAGTAAACTCTTACCTCTTTGAGGTGTTAAAGATTAGGGAAATTTGAAATCTTGTAGGTTTCATTATCTATGAGAGTATATCAGGAAATAACCCACATTCAAATTGGTATGTGGGCATTGATTACATCATGCATCTATGTGCACGTATCTGGGATCCTGTATATATGAGTGAGGATTTGATGAAAGAGTCCAATGCATCATAGTGGACAGTTTATCCTGGAATCTCGAAGATGTATCATGATATGAGACACATGTATTAGTGTCATCGAATGAAACATCATATTGTTTGATTCATCACTATACCTTCTGCCTATCAGAAGGTGAAGGTGGAGTACCAGAGATCTACAATATTGGTATAGCCGATTATAGTCCCAGAATGGAAATGGGAATATTTTTCAATGGATTTCATTGTCGTCTTACCTAGCTCTCCAAGGGGTTGTGATTCTATTTGGGTAGACATTGTCTGACTGACTAAATCAACCCACTTCATTCCAATATGGGAGGATTTATTAGTAGATGAGATAGAACGACAGTATATTCGTGAGATCATACGACTACACAGTGTTCCATATACTATAATTTCAAATTGGGATCCTCATTTCACTCCATGGTTCTAAAAAACTTTGTAGAAAGATATGGGGACTCTGTTGTTTCTAAGAACAACCATTCACCCTCAGACTGATGGAAAATCAGAACGAACAAAACAGAATCTAGAGGATATTTTCTGATCATGTGTCCTTGAATTTTGTTATTCTTAGGAGAAGCATATCACTCTTGTTGAGTTTTCTTATAATAATAGTTTCAAGATATGATTAATAATGCTCCTTTTGAGACTATATATGGTAGGCCATTTCAGTCACCCTTGTGCTGGGCAGAGGTAGGTGAGTTAGAACTACTAGGTTCTTATCATATTTTGGAGATTTTAGAATAGGTTCATCAAATTAAGAAGAATATAATGTCTTATTAGTCTATGAAAAACTCATATGTCGATCATCATTGACGACCTCTTTAGTTTGAGGTTGGCGATCGTGTTTTTCATTGGGTATCTCCCAGGATAGGGCATAAATGGTTAAGGGATCATGGAAACTTGTCACCTCGTTAAATCAATTCATTTGAAATTATAGAGAGTTTTTAGAAGGAAGATTATCAGTTGATTCTTCATTAGAGGTATTGTGGCATGAATGACGCCTATCATGTCTCACAACTTCACTAAATTCATGTTATCCCATTTCATACCTTTGATCATGAGGAATTTGGGTTAGATAGTGGTGTTACCATTGTGGAATACCCAGTACACATTGATGACTGAAGCACAGAGGCACTTCAAGGAAAGTATGTCACTCTCATAAAGATTCTATGGTTGTAAGAGAATGTATAGTATGGGGAAAGAGAGTGGGAAACCGATGTACATTCCCAATTTACGAAGTAGTTCTCATACAATGTTTCTTATTCGGTGGAAGGAGAACTTGAGGGAAAGTTCTTTTATGGGGGAAGACTGTAAGAACCCATCTTTTCACTCAGGTAAGGATCCTTTAATTTTTGGTCTATATATATACTTTGGTCCTAATATGGATTCCTAATGAGTTAGTAAATGTTCCAAGGGTGTCCATTCATTGTTCAGAGCCCGAAACCCATATTTTGGTGGAAAACACGCTTGGTACACGGTTTAGAGTAAATCATGTGTCATATTTATGTATGGATAATTCCTACAAATCAAAAATGAATTATGGAACATTGTTCTAATGTATCAAGACATTCTGAGATTATTAGTTTTTCCAAATGTTAATGCACAATTCATTGCAATGTTGTTATAACATAAAAATTCATTAAAATAATAGGACACAATAATGGAGGAGAAAATATGAGGATGAGAGAAATTATTATTAAATAAATATAAAGAAAAAGGAGAAATAAACTATTACAAGTGACAAAAATAAATCTTAATGTTCTTGGACCATGAGGAAAAGTGAGATTATTTTCAACATCATGGAGAGAAATATGTTATGAAAATCACTTTACACTTATAAAAAATAAGTATCAGTTTGAAGAATAACATCAAAAAAGTGTCTAGATATAATACATTTCAAGGTAGAAGATCTATGTTCAGAGGTTTTTACAACTGTTATGAAAGGTTTCGAAACAAAGCATACTCTTATTGGTTTAAAATGCAATATCTACTAAATAGTCAAGAATCAAGGGGGAATAATGGTGAAAAAAATGAGAATATATTATCAATGAAATAATGTATTGAAAATAAATCAATCCATGTTATAAGTAGAAACCAAGTATGAATAATTAAGAAGATTTGTGTGGTAGATTCATTTTATAAGGTTATAGTGCTAAGACATAAATAATAACAATTAAAGGACTAATTCCCTATATTATGAAAGTGATGTGGTTTCAATAGAAAAATAATGTTAGGTCATGTGACGGTTCTAAGAAGACTAATAATGTTTAATGAGAATTCCTAGTTGTTTGTCCAAATAATCTGAAGATAGATTAAAAATATGAGGAAGAAGAGAAATTTATAATGCTAAAGGAAATAAAGTGCATCAATAAGGTGAGGATATTGTTGTCAAGAGGTTTTAATTTATGGAAAATAGAAAAATAAATAAGTCTATATTGGGAAAAGGTATTCCACAAAAATAATAATTTCAAGGGAAAAAATAGGATAATAAAATAGATGAGACTCAAAACTAAAATATGTGTCTAAAAAAATATTCCCATACTAAAATTGGAAGAAAATAATGACCAAGGATTAGAAGAATCTCATAGCCTGAATTCTATTTTTAATGAATAATTAGCCCCTACTTATTCACTTTTTATAATCTTTTATACTATCATGAATGGATATTAATGATATGGACTTATACCTTGGGGTCATTGATGAGTTAATGTTGTTGAATCCTCATTATATAGGGATTGTGGACCTTCTAAATAGATTTTCATAATTGGAAGATGAGGTATGATAAGTTATCCCTTCACCTACTCTAAATTAACTAATAATTATTATCATGAGGAAAATGAATTTTAGGTAACAAGGGGGATATAAATATATATCTTTTCAGTAGAACCTTTCGATGTATCTATTGTGATATCGGAAGGAGAAAATATATTTTATAATTTTATTATTTGATTAGCACCAAAACATGAAGAAGTGTCACAGTTTAATAGTACATGTATCATTACGAATAACATTGAACACTTCTATTATAAACTCTTATTTTGTACAATGGTTTTGTCCACACTATCTTAGAGTTTTTTTGTAACGGAATTTTTATAGTAAAATACAGATGATTTCATCCTTATCTTAAAAGTTGCTATGATTAAGGCCTTAAATGAATAGAGGATAAAAGGATTCCATAATGCAATGAGGAGAGTGATGAGATGAGCAGTCACCTATTATACTTTTCATTTAATGTATATACGGTGGGGAAGCTTATTGAATTCATAAAGTGAAAAAGAATCAACAAAAACTATAAAGGGGGAGATTGATGAGAATAAGAAAAATATTTAATAACGAATGTTGTAATTATTGTTAGTGAATCATAATTTCAATATATGAGGATGTCTTAAATGAAGATATGATGATGTAGGATGATTTGATGTTATATTTGATAGAGAATCTGTGTAATTCAATAGGTTAATTGAGGTAATTCCATGTCCATTGGAAAGAAACTATAAATAAAATTTAAATTATCATGAACACCGGGAAATATATTATTTTTTATGATGAATGGTTGAGAATATTGTATTGAGAATACCTTGGGTGAGAATATTTCCATGGATCATATTGAGAAGAAGTGGGATTACAATGGCGATGAAAAATTCCATTATTTAGTGAGGATTTTTAATTGTTGAGTCTATGAAAAGTAAATTTATAATTTTCATAAAGAATATTTTATTAAGAAAAACACACATAGTTTTTCCTACTTATTTTTAGTAGGACTTATATAAAAAAATGGTATAGCCCTGGGCAATGTAAGACCCACGTTAAACTCACATAGGGGACATAGGTGGTTGACCACATGAGTGGTAGGTTAAAATGTGAATCCTAGGTATGAAGGGGTGATCAATATAAGGGGTGGCATTAATAGATTGCACATAGCACACACACATGAGTAGTTGGTGCCACTTTGCAAGGCGATATTATGATAGAGGGATTCTAGCATGGGTCAGTTCTTCCAAAAGATAAGAGAAAACAACTATACACACAACTGAGTCATACCGGTCACACGATTTGTTACATTGATGTGAATTTAATTCCTACATAATAAAAATGAATTAAGGATCATTTTTCATAAAGTATCAACGCAATAAATGGTTGTTTTCTTAGTTTTTATTGATTGAAACATGTTTTCAACTACTATGTCATTTTATAACGAAATCACACACATTGAGTCATACCGGCCAAAAAAAGTGTCAAATTGATGTGTGAAAAATTCTTACAAATTTAAAATGGGTTAAATATTGTTTTCCTAATGTATAAAGATAATAAAAACATGTTTTCATTGTTTTCAGTGAGTGACACACATTTTTATCAAAAATGTCAATTTTAAACTAAAAACACATATTTCGAGTCATACCAATCACATCGTATATTAGATTAAGGTATAGATAATTCATACAAAATATAGGTGTCTTATGGATCATTTTGCTAATGTATCTTAACAATTAGAATGTTTTTTTCTCAATTTTGACTATGTCATGAATCGTCATATCTAAAATGTCAGTTTTAAACTGAAACCAAACTTTTTTAGTCATACCGAGCACAAAAATGTCACATATTAATTTTTGGTTGTTTTTTACGAATCACAAATTATTTAGGGATAATTTTCCTAATGTATGAAGAATAAAGGAGAATATTTTATTAATTTTAAGTATGTGACATGAGTTCTGAACTAAAATGTTAATTTCAAAAATAAAACAATCATTGAGTCATACTGGGCACACCATGTGTTAGATTGAGTTGAGGTTGATTATTATGCATAAACAATTACATAAAGAATGTTTTACTAGTGTAATAAGACAAAAAGAGTGTGTTTATTATGTATTTAACATGTAAAACATTTTTTTAACTAAAATACAAGTTTAATATAAAAGCTGTCACTTTGACTCAAACCAGTTACACGATGTGTTAGATTGACATGCATCTGATTCTTATATGTTAAAAATTACTTAAAGACCATTTTTATGAATTATCAAGATAATATGAGAATTGTTTCTTAGTTTTTAGTGAGTGACTCATATTTTTCACTAAAATGATGAATTTAAACAAAAAACAAACATTTCTAGTCATAGTGGTCACATGATCCATCATATTGAGATATAATTTACTCCTTATTGTCACAAATGAAATAAATATCATTATCATAAAGTATCGAAATAATTTGAATGGTTTTTCATACTTTTGAGCATGTATGGTGTCTTTTTAACCAAAATGTAATTTTTTATCTGAAACCAGACATTTGGAGTCAAACCGGTCACAACGCGTATCATAATTAGGTGTGATAGATTCCAACACATAAAACCTAACCTATGGATCATTCTGCTAATGTTTCAAAAATATTTGATTCAATTTTCATGGTTTTCTATATGTTTCACGTATTTTGAGCTAAAATGTGAATTCTAAATAAAAACACATACGTTGAGTCGTACTGGACACACTGTGCACTATATTTAAAATAAATTTATTCCTACGTGTAAAAAATGACTTAAGGATAATATTTCTACTGTATGAAGACAATATGAGTGCATTGTATATGTTTTCAGTGTGAAACACTTGTTTTTAATTGAAATGTAATTTTTAAATGAAAAATAAATACGTTGTGTCAAACTAGTCACATCATTTTTTACATCATTGGATAGATTAATATTCATTTTTTTCCTACATGTCAAAAATGTGTTATATATAATTGTCAAAGAATTTCAAGAAATCTTAAGCATTTTTTCTCTGCTTTCAGTGAGTGAAACATGTTTTTATCTAAAATGTTATTTTTAAATTAAAAACACACATTTCGAGTTATATTAACAACATTTTGATATGATTGAGGTATTATTAATACCTACAAGTCAAAAATTATTTATAGTTCATTTTACAAAATTATCAAATCAATATGAAGAAATTTTCTTAGTTTGGAGTATGTCATGGATATTATTTTCGAAAATGTAATGTTTAAACTAAAATATCAAATTTGTTGTCATACTAGTCAAAATGTGTATTAGATAGAGGTGAGGATAATTTCTATAAATAAAAAATTTATTATATATAATTTTCCAAATATATCGAAATAATATGAATGAGTTCACTAAATTTTATGAATGTCATGTTTCTGTTGAGCTGAAATGTCAAATTTAAATAAAAACAGACACTTTGATCCATACCGATCACACCGTGTGTCAGGATATCATGTAGTTGATTTATACAGGTGTTAAATTAATTAGGGATAATTTTATTAATGTATGAAGATAATACAAGTTTCTTTTATAGATTTCTAGTGAGAAATAGACATTTTTAAATTTTATTATATTTTTATTTGAAAACATAAAAATTCAGTCATACCAGTCAATCTATGTGTCAAATTAATGTTTGGTTGATTCTTACACGTCAAAAATGACTTGTGGACCATTTTATAATGTATCATAAAAATATGAGTGTGTTTTTTTAGGTTTCAATAAGTGACAGATTTTTAACAAATATGTCATTTTTAAACTAAAATCACCCATTTCATATTTACGGGTCACACTATATCTCATATTGAAGAACATATGATTACTATACATCAAAAATAAATTTTGGATCATTTTTATAAAGTATCAAAGAAATATAAATGTGTTTTCTCAATTTTTATTTTGTAACACATCTTTTTTAACTAAAATTAAATTCTAAAATCGAAACCACATAGTTTGAGTCATACCTGTCACAACATGTAACATATTCGTATGAGGATGATTCCTATACATCACATATTAATTATTAATTTTCAATTTTTTTTGAAAATAATATGAATGTGTTTTCTCATTTTTGAGTATATCTTGTTTGTTTTGAAGTAAAACATCATTTAAAAATAGAAACCAAAATTTTAATTTATACCATTTACACTGTTCACATGATTGATGTGCAATTGATTCTTAAATTTCACAAATACCATAATGAATTTTTCCCAAAATTATTAAGACAAATGATGAATTTTTCTTCATTTTCAGTTTGTTACACATTTTTTTAACTGAAATTCAATTTTCATCTAAAATCAATCATTTCAATTCATAAAGGTTGCACCATGAATCAGATTGTGTTACAACTAATTCCCACTCCTACAAAATGACTTATTGATAATTTTCTTAATGTCTCAAAACAACTAGACTATTTTTTTATTATATTTTTGTCTATCACACAAATTTTGTAATTTAAATTTCAATTTAAACTAAAAACTAAAACTTTGATTCATCTATTAATTCAAAAATACTTTACTAAACATAAAAAAAAAATTGAGAAAAAATAAATTTTAAAAGAAAACAAATAGTACCTTAGTAAATCATCCTCATGGAACACTTTTACAATAAATTTTGTATGTGATCATTTTGTGTTCTTAATATAGCTTAAAATGGTCAAAGAAAATACAATTCTTGAAAAACTAATTTCTTCCTAATCTCGATTAAAATTTAATTATTTACTATCATATAAAAATTATAACAAAATAAAATAGAAATATTATATTAAATTCTGAGATAATTAATTACACATGTAGCGGGAAGTCATATATTCATGAAATCAAAATACATTCTCACACCATGGATTCTATCCATTCATTTTTAACTGAAATACATTTTTTATTTTGAATTTAAGAACTATCGAAAGTCCTGGTAGTGTTGGAAATAAATAAACAAGTAAAGTATTAATAATTTATCTAAATAAAAATATTATAATAATTGGAAATTTAAATTTGCGGAAATAGTTTTCTAATGAAATAAGATATATTGTATAAATTTAAAAATGCAATAACATTAATATCTTCCATTAGTTTTTTCTGAAAATAATAGAAAAATTGAAAAAAATAAGTAATTTTTTTTCATATTGGTTTTTCTAGTGAATTAATATTATATATACCCTTATAATTATCTACTTGTAGAAGTTGATAGGATTATTGTTCTTATGGACTGTCAACATGCCATTACATTTTTGCTATTTTAACACCACCCTATCACATTGTTTTCCATAAAACGTAATATAATATATAACATGATGTTTATTTATAAAATGATTGTTATAGTTAATTATAAATTGATAAACTTAAACTTCTGTGGTTGATTTTTTTGGGTATCCATGAATTTAATCTCAAAAACCAATCTTTATATTATCCAAATTCATTATAGTGTGCAACTAATACTAACTTGAAATATAAAAAGGAATAAGTAATGAATAGAATGAAAAATTATTTGATTTGATTAAATTGTATTATATTCCCCTTGTATCATGGGTATTAAAATGGGTCTTTCATATATAATTATTTTTTCAAACATTGCATCTAGGGTTTTGACTATTAATATGTATTACTCTTCTTACAATAAGATTATTATGTATTAGTGATGTGAGGAAAATGAGTCCCAAATTTTTTCTCTAGGGGTCCCCTTCAAATAGTATTGATATATACCCTATCAAAAAACTTGAATAGTATTTAACTATTTCATTAACCTGGGTTTTCACATCATGTATGAATCCATTCTTTCTTAGTTTTAATGTTAAAAAAATATCCTTATGTGAGTTGACAACTTTTTCATGGGTGTTTTGGAGGTATTTCTGTCTTGTTCAGATCCCAAAACCGGGTTTTGGGATAAAAATAACCTGGTGTAAGGTTAGTGATAATTGTCCAAAAAATGTCACCCGGTTTGAAAAAACTGTGTGAGGCTAGACATAGGAGTGTTATAGGCCAAAATGTTAGGCCAAACATTGAGAAATGAGCCTCAGGGTGGTACGACCATGTATAGAGTTTTGGTTGGTTTAGAAATAGGATTATCACACAGTTTTCACATAGCTAGTGTAATCGAGTGACGAAACTGTATAGGTTCTCCTTGGCCTATAAAAACCAGGAATGGTTGGCAGACAGTTTTCTTATCTATGCAACTAAACCACATGGCCCCTGTATTTTTAGGATTTTAATAATTTCTTAATTAATATAAATTCTATATTAATCATAAATTAGGTTTTGATTCAATGGACAGAAGGGACGGTTTGAGAGGCTCTCAAACGAGTATAACCTTGGATTTGAGGTATCGTTGACATCCAACCTCCAATTTGAGCATCATTTGTCTCATCTGATCCTCATTGATAAGAGCTAAATTCCTTTTTATCCTCTGTCGATTTTCATGTATATTGATTGTACTATTTGGATTTAGGCTCAAATTACCTAATTTATCATTCTTCATCAATTTTTCAGATTTCTCCAAAACTAAGTTGAATTAGTACATGATACTATAATAGCACTGCACGATAGAGCTAATGAAGACGTTCTATACTTTTAATTCATTTCATGGTGGTTTTTATAGCTATTAGATGTTAGATCTCCCACCAAACATTCTAGTGTGTCCCCGATTATGAACATGTTACTTGCAATAGATGTAATTAAACCTGTTATAGATTCCCATAGGAACCATGGTGATGTGTTAGTACCAATGCTCTGATCCAACGTAATCCATGGGGTCCACCTTATGAAACATCCATGTTTGATCCTTTTTAAACAACCCAAGGGGGGTTTTTTTTCACTTTCCTTGTGATAAAAAGACAATTGAAGATGGAAAGAATTAAATGGGATAATTAAAAAGATGGTTTTCCTTTATTACCATGATATATTATATTGAACATAGATTAATTAATTATTTTATTGATAAATTTATTCATGATAATGTGATGTGTTAATTGGAATAAATGGAGTGAATTGAATGGGTTGATATACCCATGGGATATGTTGAACTGTGAATAGTGATATATGGGTGGGTATACCCAGGAGATATGTGGAATGATGAATAATTATTAATGGGTGGGATTACCCATGGGATATGTTGAGCAGTGAATGGTGATAAATGGGTGTGTATACCCATGTGACAGGTCTAATTGTAATTTAAGAAAAATGGGTGGGTTTACCCATTTGACATGATTCAATGGAAATGGAATATATGAGATTGTATACTTATGTGATATTTTTGGTATGGAAGGTATTAAATAAGTTGGTATACTCATTATAAATAATTTAATGAATGAGATTAACTGAGTGGGTATACTCATTATCATCGTTAACACATGTAATAATTTTAGAAGATCTATAAAACGAAGTATTATCCCAGTCGTAGCTACATTTAATTAATCCCTATGTTTATCCCAAAAGTTTTTGTCTACGATCTATTTGGAGTTTTCTTCCTATTTCTTTGGACTAATTTGTCTTGAACAACAACAACGTAAAAATAGATAAAGGATTTGAGAAGGGTCACATACATGGTCATTTGAAAACATGATGAACTATTTCAACCCTTCCTCATACTATTTTGTTATACTATTTGAATTATTCAATTTTAAATTCAAATCCATCCAATTTGATTTAGTTATAATCATATTAAATCAAAATAAATACACATAATGTATGATCGTAGAACCCTAAACGTATATTATTTAGAAAAACACACATATAGTAATCATAATTGATAAAAATTGTCCTTTTGTCAACAACTTGTCATAACTTATAAAGAACAAGAATTATATGAGTGTTAATTTTTATAAAAATTAAATTTTAATTACAAGAAGTAACATGTCATAAATCTATTTTTTTAAATAGATTCATCACGGGAGATAATTAACTACTTGTTCCTGTCAATCATTACAAGAAACCTAAATATTTCTACAAATGGATAAATATTAGTGTATATATAATAAAATTTCACTATAAAAACATATAAAAAAATTACCTATTTATGTAGATATTGTATTCACCTAAATTATTAGAAGTCAATTGTAGAAAATAGGAAATCACATCATGTAATAAATAAGTAGTTTGTGTATGTCACAAATGAGAACCAATTCAAGTATTCCGATGTGATCTGATATTCTTAATGTCTAAAGGATGAAGATATTCTATATATGTTGTATATTTGGATAAACAGAAGATAATTTTGATGGATAAATTGATGGATTCAGAGGATACCATTACAATAATGAAAAATAATGTAAAGGAATAAAATTCTATAATTGAATAAAAAATTTATGAGATGAATGTATGTGTGGAGATAGAAAACTCCATGGAACCTTGTTAGAAAAAATTCCCTCAAGAATCCATTGAAGAATTTTTTGAGGTGATCGTGCTTTATGACAAAGCGGGTCTCGATGTTCAACTTGTTATTGAAGGAGGCTTTCGTGGAATATTTTCTAGATTAAGAGATTTTTTTTACAACCTATGTTAACACAGAACAATGAAAAATGAATTGATGAACTGGAGGTAGTACAAAAAGAACTGATTCCAGGTGGCACTTTTTTCCTGTGTTTGCCCAATTTTTGGGCCTCAAAATCAACAAATAGAGAAAAAATTTAAGGCAAATGGACTTTCAAACAAGTTTCATCGAGGCTTGGAATATTTTTCACCAATTGTTTTTAAAAATCATAATATTCATATATGGAGAAAAGGAAAGTGGAGGGCCCATGTTTTGGTTTCGGAGAACAAGGTGTCTAGGGTGATATAGGCTCATTAAGCTGGACTTGCACACCGGGAGGAAACATTCGTGTGATGATCCTGGTGAAAAATATGCCTATAAATAGGGGGACACCCCTCCTGATTAGTGATGAAGCTCAAAACAGAGAGAAAATTCGAACTCCGGTCACACAAGTAGGTTTGGGAGCACAAGTTGTTGTTTGGGCATGCATGTACGGTGTTATTCAGATGTTGTATGCCAATATTGGTTTGGGAGTAAAATTTTTTCTTTTAACAAATTTTTATTTAATGAAGTTAGAGTCATGAAAGTGGATTGGTGGAACTTTCACATGAGGCTTGGAGAAGTGCTCCTATCATTCTAGGGTTGCACGAAAGCTGGAAGATTTCTGAGTACACCTGCAGTAAAGGGGTATTCATTTGTGGATGAACATTGGACATCATTAGTGAATATACATACAGTGAAGGATAAAATCATTAGAGATAATGAAAATATCCACAAGTAATTAAATTATTATTGGATCTTCTAATGAAGCAGTGAGCACAGTTCAGTTGAGAGAGTAGTGCGTTATCAAACAGTGAATGGTTGTAAACAAGGAGGGACTGTGAGTCCACATTTAACATGTAACTAGCAGTGTTCTTTTAGTATATTTGGTACATCATCACATTACCTATGTATTCTACTTGGACACTTCCCACTGAGGTTGAACAATGTAATAAATTGTGTGTCCTATGCAAGCTTTAATATTTTTCATAATCTGCAACGGGAAGAAGAGAGAAGTGAGTTTTGTCTAATAACAAAACAAGATCAAAGGGAAAGTTATTTTAATATGTCATACAGTGATTCACCCCTCTTAGGGTATCTAGAATAGTGGACCTAAAAATCCTCAATTTCTATCTTAAAAGAACAGTGTAAATAATAGGTAAAGATTTCACTGAGGAAAAAGGGTTCTTCTCACCTAGAGAATTGATATAGTTAAAAGAATGTGAATGCTTCACAGATTGAGATGATTTAGGGATATATTTATATTTTATAAGGAGTTTCATCCTTAATCTGTTTATAATGTACTTGTTAATTCATAATAATCAAAATTGTAATTTTTTGTATCTAAATGAATTTTCTACCTATTTTATGTCAATGGAATATACAATCAAACCATTGAAAACCAAAAAATGTGTTAGGAACCATGTGTATGGCCTTTTTAGATACGTATAGGGAAATAACGAGACTAGATGTGTTGGGTTGGAACAATATGACTGATTATTGGGGACACTCGTACTTATAAAATAGGTTCAGAACATTACACTATTAGAAGTGATGTTTGATTTCTAAGAAATGATAAACTTTGGCAGTAGTAGAACTCTGGTTCTGTGAGAGATTGAGCAAGGTGAGGGGGAAGAAACATGTTAGGGTTCTTTATAAAGAGGGATAACATTTTTACTAGCATTTATAGAAAACTTCTTAAAAAAGTACATTCTTCTAGCTTGAAAAATAAAAATACTAATAATTACTACTTTTATCACCACTAAAAAAATAGTCACAATAGTAGTATTTATCAGCCCATTAGTTTTAACACTGATAAATACTTGGTTTTTTGTGCTCTTTAGCTATAGTAAATTATAATTGTTATCAATTCTAAAAAATGATGAAAAAGTAGAAAATGAAGAAACGAATAAAAAAATATAAAACTACAAAAATAATAAAAATATCAAAAATGAATGTACCAAATATTTAAATTAAAAAATATATATATAAATGAATTTAATTTAATCTATTTTATAAATTAAAAGACTTTTTAAAATAGTAAAATTTATTAAATAAATATTATAAAATAAATAAAAATGAATATATTAAAAATTAATAAATAATATAGATTGAATAAATATATAAAAAATTATTAATTTAATATTATATTTTAAAAAATGAATTCATAATAATAATAAAATAAAGGAAAAACAAATAAAAATGAATAAAGATGTAATATTTATTTTTTTAATATAAAAATCATTGAAAATTAAAAATATTAACAATTAAAAGTACATAATGTCTAAAAAATAAATTTAAATAAATAAATTATAAAAATTTCAAACATATTAACTATTTAAATAAAAATAAATTGAATAAATTTTATTCACAAAAATTACAAACAATTTGAAAATATTAAAACACAATACATAAATATGTATAAATAAATATAAGAATATGATTAAATTCTAAAATATATAAAAAATAATTACTAGTAAAAATTTATAAATAATAATGACCTAATGTGTATTATATTTTATTAAATTAAATTGAATAGATAACATAACTATTTAGAATAATGAATTTGTAAGATTAATTAGAAGAATTGTAAACACATACAATTTAAGGATATTTTCACATGCGGTTTTTTCTGTAAGGTGAGGGGGCCTGCGTCTGGTGTGACTAGTAGTAGAGATAATATGGTAATATTTAGTTGATGGAAGGATAGTGGAATTTATGAGGTAAAGGGCGGAGAGACCAATTAGCTGGTAGTAGAGACGACCGTGCCGAGCTCGGGATGTGCCCATCTGGAGATACAGGGCCGTGGGACCATGCAACTGATAGCGATGTCGATGACGCTGAGATAAGGCATCGGTAGGGAGGTGAAAAATATGTGGTGTAGGTCAGTAGGGCCACGCAGTTGGAATCACACACTACAGGGCTATGTTTGGGTGTCATCAAGGAAACACACACCAAGCATGATAGGGTGGCACAGATGAGAATGGGTGATGGAAGGGTAGTAGAAGCATGTTGAACGAGTGATGACAGGTGCTTCGTGGTCCTTAGGGACATATGCATGAGATTTAATGACTTATGAGCCTACAATGACCAAGTAATGAGATCCCTCTACCAAAAATAATAATACGAGTGTCTTTATTTCAATGAAATAAGGAGGGAGGGACTTCCACTATACCAATTAAAAATATTTAATTATATAAGTTTCAAATATTTAAAAAATGATACAGAATGTTAAATTAAAATGAATAAATTTTAATCATATTAACTTAAAACATATTAAAAATATTAAAACTTATTAAATAATAATGTATAAAAATATAAAAATTTAATAAATTCCAAAAATATATAAAAAAATTAATGTTTAAAATGAATAAATAATATTAAGTGAATGAATATGAAAAATGAATAAATATAATGGATTAAATTTAGTAAATATTATAAAAAGTGAATTATAAACATTAATTATATGAATTACATACATATAAAAATGAATAAAAATGAATAAAAATGAATAAATAAATAATATTAATAATAGAAATAACAAAATTATTTAAAATGAATTATATTAACCATATGAATATATTAATATTTAAAATAAAATAAAATAAAATTATACTCCCACAAACATATATTCAGAATTAATAAATTAAAACAAATACAATTAAATGATTTGATTATTTAAGTAAAAAATTTGAGGAATTAGTTAAATAAAATATACTTTTCATATATAAAAAATGAATTTAATATAATGAAATAATTAATTGAATAAAAAATTAATGATTAATTTAAATTAAATTATTTCTAATCGTTTAATAATCTAAAATTAAAATAAATTACACATTGTTATTTAAAATGACATTCAATTAAAAATGAATAAAAATAAAAAAAATATAAAAGAAAATATAAAAGTGTCAAAAAATTTATGTAAGGGTAAAAAAGATATGTTTGGGTAATCTAAAGTTATATAATGGTAAACAAAAGATATGTTAGGTTAAAATAATGTTTTGTAATTGTAAATATAAATTTTTACATGCTAAGTGTAAACTAAAGGTAGCAATGGTAAAAACAGTTATGTTCGGGTAAAATAATGTTATAAAAGGGTAAAAAAGTTATGTAAGGGTAAAATAATGTTATGTATCAGTATAATAAATAATTTATGTTTAAATAAAAGTATCTTTAGGGTAGAAAAATTCATTTAAGGTTAAAAAGAAACTTATATAGGTTATATGAGGGTAAAATAATGATAAGTAATGGTAAAACAAAGTTATGTAAGTATAAACAAAATATACGTGAGTTAAATATAGGTTAGGTATGGGTAAATAAATGTTATGTAAGTGTAAAATAATGTTATATTGGGGTGACCTGAAGGTAATTTAGGGTAAAACAAAGTTATGTAAGGGAAAATGGAAACTAGTAAAATTATTTAATGCTAAACAAAATTTAGGTAAGGGTAGAACTTTGTAAAGAAAGTGTAAACCAAAGTTATTTATGTGTAAACAAAAGTTAGGTAAGGGTAAAAAAATTATATATAGGTAAATAAAGTTTTTTAATTCTAAAAAAAACTTAAATACGTGTAAAATAATGTTTGGTAAGGGTAAACTAATGATATGTTAGGGTAATCATAAGTAATCTGTGAGTAATGAAAGTTATGTAAAGGTAAATTTAAACTTGTATCGGTGCAATAAGCGTTAAATAAGGAAACTTTATTTTAAAAAAAGTTATTAAAGGGTAAAATAAACTTATGTAAGGGTAATTAGAAGTTATATAAGGGTAAATTATTGTTATATATGGGTAAACAGAAGGTATGTCATGGTAAATAGGGACTAGTGAATGTTAAGTAAGGGTTAACTAAAGTTAATTAGGGGTAAAAAAAGTTCTGTATGGGTAATTTGAAACTTGTATAGGTCATTTATGGGTGAAAGTATGCATTCCAAATAAATATACAAACACATAGATACACATATACACATGTCTTATACATACATACACATACACATACATAAAACACACACACTAAAATGACTAAACAAAACACTTGCAAAAAAATATAACACACACATACATGAAAGAAAACATACAAACAAACACATATATCCATATATATACAAATGCATACAGATACATTCAAATACATGTACATTTATTTCAAATTATTTAATAGGAATATTAAGATATAAATTTAAATATGAATCACACTTTTAAATAAAAATATTATAAGTATATAACTATTAAAGTAAAAAATTATTAATAATATTTATATTAAATATATAAATTTTTTGAAATTAATTGGTAAAAATGTACTGTTAAATTACTTTAACATATATATATATTATAATTAAATATATATATGTAAAATTATGCAAATAATATTGATAATAATTTTTATTAAAATTTTTACAAAATATGTTTATATATTATATTTATATATATATACTTATTTTAATATAAATATTATTTAAAAATATATAAATATGTGTATATAAATTAAATTATTCACTGTGACCATAAATAACGGTTTTTTAACACTGTTAAAATAGAGATTTTACCAGTGCTAAAAAATGCTTTGACAATGTGACCCATTTATAAGTGGAAATAACTGATGAAAAATGGTATCCATTTATCAATTTCTTATTTATCATTGGTAAAAGTTAACATTATCAATGGTTTTTATAGAGCTAATAAATGTCAACCAATTATTAGCACTTTTTTATTAGTGCTGATAAAATGCAGCACTGCAAATTTTGTGATCTATAGTACTGATCTATTGATCATAATATTATGTGATTTATTCCAATATTATCAAACTAAAACCCTATGGTATTACATTATGATTTTTCATAAATTAAATTAGCTATTTTGTAAATTTATATATACTCTATTATGTATACAACATTCATTATAATTAAGAATAATATGAACATGATTCTTTGTATTTATACATCGTCAAATAATATAGACCCTTCCATATACAACAAAATCTACATTTTCCATATTATAATTTTTTTTGGATAGATTTGCATACTATATATTCTATTATATTTTCATTGTTATAGTCAATTCCTATTATCATCATTCAATTCAAACATGTATATTTATTGAAAAACATATAACATGATCAAAAGATTATATTAGTCAAATATTCAACTACAATAAACCAAGTATTGAATAAATATAATTAAACCAACTTAGTAATAATGATCGTACATAAAAAAATTCAAATTAATGTCTTGTGTGGAAACCCTTTCATCAAAAGGCTCCAAATCATATGATTTGTGTCAATTTATTCAATTAGAAACATATGTTTCTAAAGATCATCCTTAACAAAAATGTACATAAATTCCTTATTTTTAAAACCATTGAAATATTTGTCATTCATGGAATATAATACTACTATGGAATTGTCATAAAATATATTTAATGGCTTGGCAATACTGCCAACAATACCAATTCCTGAAATAATGTTCCACAACCCGAATCCCAAAATTGTTCCTACAAAGCATGATAGACATTTAGAATCCATTTTCGAATAATCTAAAAATGATTTATTCAAACTTCTATAAGACATTACTCTTTAAGATATAATATACATTTAACAAAAATCATAATTTCAGGTATCAATAGAACTGGAAAACTACGAATCAGTGTATCTAATCAACATAATATTATTGGATCTTTCAAAAGTATCCATGTTATTGTTTGTTCCTTTCAAATAACAAAAATATATTTCTAAATCTATAATGATCCAATCTATTATTTCTTTTTTATCATTCCAAAATATTAAATACAAAGATGATATCTATAATTTCATTCTGAATCATTTTTGGGTCATTGATTGATATTAAATACATCTCATTTCTAAATTGCAACAAAATATGTAGAACATCTTTCCCATCATAAATCCCAGAAAAGTTTATTAAAATATTATTTCCCTGATAATCCTAATAACCCTTTAGAATATAATATAATATTTATATTATAATCACATATTTGGCTTATCCCATGTCATTCATTTAAAACTTATTATGGAGGAATTTGTTAGTCTTGAATAATAGATAGAGATAATTCACAAAAATTAATATATTTTGAACATAAAGAATCGGGATTATAAATTTAATCCCACTAATCATATGGTATATTTAATGATAAATTATTTTCTATTTAAATCTAAAATAGACAACAATATCACTAAAAACAAGACAAATTTTTTAGGAATCTTGTTCCTTTACATTAATGGATGAGCCCATTGGTTGATGCATGTATACGTCATCCCATAAGTTTCCATTTATAAGTGTTTTTATCATCCATTTGATGAAAATATAAATCATACTGAGCTACCAATGACATAATAATTATGAAATAATATTAATTAGAATCTGATGAGAATGTTTCCTTATAGTATATGACATCGTTGTGATTAAATCCCTATGAAATATGTTTTTCCTTATAACGTTCAAGGTTACCAAGAGAGTAACATTTGGTATTGAAGACCCATTTATGTGCAACTCACTTTTATCCATCATTAAATTCCATATGGTCCCATACTTTATTTTGTCCCATGGAGTTTAAATAACATTTCCCAAAATCTATCTAGTTATTATAATTTTCACAATTAATGGCTTGAAAATATTAAATGGGATCATTATCAATACCATGATCGCATTTAATATCCTCTAGATATACTACATAATCATGACAAATAGCTGGAATCCAATACCAATTTGATCTTCCTAACAGTATTTATTATGTTTATTCAAGCATTTATTTATTGTGAATTTATTAATCATTTTCTCTTTTTTCTATATGATTATTTAATATAATAATAAACTATGTAACAAAAATATGAAATGTCGGAGTACTAGAGAAAGGATATGAAACTTTATCATAAATAATTTCAACATTTTATAGAACATCACTACCACAAGATTCACTATTCTAAATAAATATATCATTACCATATTCAAAATTTCTCATAATATGTTTAGAATAATGAATCCTATACACATTTAATTTTCATAGATAACAAATGAAATATACAATGATTTACATTGCATAAGTTTACTTTTATTTGGATTATATGCTCTTATTTTTTCCAAGAAACCCCATACATATATTTGTATCAAACATGGGTTCCTTTGAGTCCAAATATCAAAAGGAGTCTTTGGAACTGAATAATGAGGAACCTTATTCAATAAATATATCATAGTTTTTTAATCATACATTATTAATGATATAATTAAATATAAATTACATAATATTCGATTAACCATATCCATTAATTTTATATTATTCATTGCTTATAAACAATATTTTGGTGTGTGTGACATATTCTATTGTGTGAATATGCAACAACTTTCTAGAAAAATTGAATATGGACCATGGTTTTCTACAATTTGATCAAATCCTCTATTATATTAAACACCCCGTTAGATCATATAACACCAAGTTTTCTATGTAATTTCATCTTTACATCATTTAAATAAATTTTAATGGCATTTATTTGTGGATATTTCTCTTAAAACAGTTAGATATATTAATAATGTGAAAATAACTAATAAAAGTGATAAAATATTTTTCCATACTAAAATAATTAACATTAAATGGTCCTCATATATCAATATGTATGAACTAAAGGAGTTGAGTACTTCTATTGGCACCTTTCTTTATGTGTTTTCTTCACTAATAAAATACATATAAATATTTAGGTAAGTTAAATCCAAATCTGGAAGGATTTTAATATTAATCAATATGTACATTATTTCTTTAGAAATATGACCTAAACATTTATGCCACAAATAAATAGAATATTCATATAATAAAAAAAATTTAACAACAAAATTATTATGAAAATTAATAACTTTTTCAACATTAAAAATAACAATATTTTGTTTATATAAACCATCATATAATTTACTTGATCAAATAATGCATGTATTCTTAAAAAATTATATTTATTCCCAAAACTGAAAGTGTGTTTAGAAACATCCATTTTTCAAAATGTTATTGAGTTCATATATATACTATATAACTAAACGGTGTCACATAAATCCCAACAACATCCACTATCATGTATCAAATTGTACGTCTCAATTTCTTCCACAAGAACCTTCACTCTATTACCCCTGATAATGATATTTTTAGATGGGATTATGATTTGGGTTAAATAGAATCCCTATATAATATTAGAAACATGATTCATACAACCAGAATTAGTCCACCATGTACTATATGTATCATTATATATAGTTTATTAAAAACACACATAAACATTTTTCTTACCTTTCTTTTCAAACCAAGCCTCTTGTTTAAAACTATCTTTTTTGAAATATTCATCTTTCCAAAAAAAATAGGAATAATCAGCATTTTTATTATTCTAATTATTTTTCAAGGAATAATTAACATTAAATTGATCCTTTCCAATTCCATGTTTCTTTATACCGTTATTTTTTCTTCATTGATAATGCACATAATGGATGGAGTGGATTCCTTGACCATTCAACCATGTTTCATCTTGAACTGGAATACTATGAATACAAGAACATTCCATTTTTCTATAATGATGTTCTAATTCATTTGAAATGTTTCATATTAAAATTACAATGATTTTAGGAAAAACTATACATGGAAATTTTCATCTACATCCATTCTCAATGTTTTTTTCTTTCCACTATACTTGTAATTTTAATGACATGATCATATATAATATGAGAACCATCATATTTCATGGTGGTCAATATAGTCATCAATATTCAAAAAAGTGATTTATCAATTGTTTGAAATATATTTCATAGATTTCATAACTTCCATTTCTGTTTCAGTTTTAGGGATTCCACACTTTAGTTTACTTTCTTTAATCATTTACATGAAGATAATACCTAACATGTTTGATATTTTCCATTTTCAATAATATATTTTATCATCATCACTAATCTAATCCATATTTTTAGAATGTTTCTCTATTTAGAGTACATAATCAAGATCTATTAAATAAATGTAAAATATGATTTTCTCACTCCAATTAGGGACATTTATACAATTAATAATCAGAACATTGATGCAATAAATACTTTCTTAAATCTATTTATTTTATTTAAAATTAAAAAAATTGACTACAATATCATACCATATAATGGTTAATGTTGTACTTATATGGATGATACCAAAATAAAAACTAGAATTGAGAGTAATTAATTTTATATTATTGGAATAAAAACACTGATTAATTATAAATATTACTTATCTTTGGAAATATAATTAAATATCATAATGATTATATATCTTAAATAATTATATTTATAAATTATAATAATGTTTAAACTACTTCAATAAATTATTAAATATATTATAATAAATAATTTGATTTTATAATAATATATTATAATAGTATCAAATTTATGATTAAATGAAATATATCATTTTCACATTATTTTGGATCAAAATTAATTTCATGACTTTACCACTTTTTTGATTAAAAAATATAATACCCTAACGTTCCAAATATAGAACATATTTACATAACACCATAATAATGTTAATTTTTTTTTGAATTGTCTTAAAATTAATCGAATATTAAATTTAATGAGGGTAATATTAATAATAATAAAATAAAATAATTGTGCCTAAAATAATTCTCATGCCATGTTAGGAATACTTTTTAAAAAATTGCACAAGTAATATAGTCCATCATAACTTCATATACTATATATATATATTAGTAACAATATTTATTTATCAATATAAAGAATTATTTATAACTCCTTAATCTACTTTAATTAATTTCTATATGTTCTTGAAAACTAATGACAGGAAAGGGACTATGCCTTTATTATTATAAAAAAAATTACAACACGGTGAGATCGTTGAAGCCAATTTTTGTACATGGGGGAAATAAATTCATTTTATGATGTTAAATAATATTTAAATCCAAAATTGATTACATAAATTATATTTATATATTAGATATTGTTGGTATAATTACAAAACAAGCACACACACACCTGACCCCATCCTTATACATGTTTCTCTTTAACAACCCAAAGTAATGGGTACCCAATACTTGTAATTAATTTATATATTATATAGTAATATAGACCCACAAATTTTTATGTGGACCAAGGTTCAAAATTCAGTGCATGTAGGCCTACCTATATACTAGCCCGAAGGCCCATTTTTATGTTAACTGGCTCATAAGTCCACTTGAAGTCATCACCTTCCCAACCAATGTGTCACATGTACATACCATGCCATCAAATCCCCTACCATAACTACTAGTGGTTGGACCTCCCCAACCATTCTTAAATGATTAGGTTAACCATGCATACATTATACAATCCCTGTGATGACACTATCAAAACAAGTCCCACACTAGTCATGAAAAATGCATGTGACTGGAAGAACCCCAAAAAGGTAAATAGATAAATACATAGTACGTACCCTTAACATTTATTAATTGAATTTTATTAAAAATATGAACACATACATGATAATTATAAGAGAATAATATTAATTATGAAACAAATATATATTTCTTAACGACACATTAATACCACATATAAAATTATTTAATATTATATTAGGAACATTAAAATATGTAGTTATCACATAAATAAATCTAAAATTAATAATTGTAGATATTCATAAAATCAGAATTCACAAAACCATGATCCATGAATCCCATGTTATTGTTCTGAAGAAAATGATATCTATAATTTTTTCCTTCTTCTATATTTTGTACAATTTTATTGATCATACCATGATAAAATTTGAGGTATAAACAAAATAAAATGAACCATTAAATATGGATATAAAAATTACAAGTGCTATTACATGGGTAGATTTTAAATTAACTATTTATGTCCATCAATTCGACAAAAAATCCTTTATTATCCCATTATAATAATTTTAAAACATAATATCACATGAGTTATTCTATCATTCCCCCAATTAACTCATGTGATATTACATTTTAAAATTTAATAAATTCAATAAGTTGTTAATAAAATTTAAATCCATTCTATTTTTTAATAAAACATTCATCAGAATTAAGGATAATGTCAATATGAGTCCTAATGGTCATACATCATCTGCAAATATTATCCATTACATGTATAAGAAAATTAAAATTTCTTTTTTATTTTTAAAATGTGATACATGCATACATAAAAATATATATAATTAGTCTAACTATAATTTCTTTATTTAATACTATACTTGTTATCATCATTCGATTCAATTATGTATAGATACTGGAAATTAGGTAACACAATCAAAATATATATATTTCTTAATATATGTTAGAACAAACATAATAGTCATTAAAAACTATGAAACATACCTAGTAACAATTCCCATCCTTTCATCATTTTTAATAAATGTATTTAGTGATAAAATTTGGTCAATGGATTAGAAATCATATGATTTATGCAAATACATTCAATTGACACCATATGTTTCATAAATTCCTCCTTAACAACAAAGCTAATAAATTCCATGTGTTTAAAAACATTTTATTATTAGTAATTCCTTGTAAATAATACTATTGTGACAATACCATAATATTATTTCAAGAGTTTAGGGATACTTTAGACAATTCTTTGCCTCTAATTAAAGTTCCACAACCATGAACCCTAAATTATAGCCTCAAATCTGGATATAACATTATCTTACATGTATTAAAAATCTATAACTATTTTATTTACACTTTTCATTGATATTTTTCTTCCATATATTGGATAAAAATAACTAAATGAATATTTTTTATATCAACATAACCAATAAATTCCAATTGAACATATCCAATACCCTCCAGATGATTTAATCTTTTATAAGTAATCATGTGATTTTTTATTCTTTAATAATATCACAAAAACATATTTTGAAATATCAAATGAATAAATATATGATTTATTTTTTATATTCCCAACATACAAACTAGTAATAAACTATGTGTATGAATGTTTATTGATATTTGGTAGAAGTTGATCTTTCACATTATGGATGAGGTTTTTGCGAACTATGTTTTGGAATCAAATTATATTGGTTTGAATGACTCTAAATGATTATTATTTACTTTTAATAAAGAATAATTAGTGTTATAAGGGATCAAAGGGTATAAAGAGGGTAAAAGAGGATGTAAATCTGGCCAGGGATATATTATTTCACCATTGACTAGTTGTTGGCCCTATAACAACAGACTGCGGAGCCCCCATCATGCTGATAAAATCAAACTAGCTAATTAGGGGGGGTAATGGGAAACGTCCTAATTTCACTTAGGTTTTTATAGGGGTAACGTTATTCCTTGTCCCTTGTGTGCACACAGGGGATGACCCTCTCCCCTATTTTCTCCTTAGTATCACCATTGAAGGAGATTATTTATTTGGCGTTTTAAAGAATATCAAATGTATGTTATTTCACTCACTTATAATCCATAACTCCATATTCTTTTTCCCTATGTTGGTTTGGGCTTATATTATGTATTGATATACATTTCACAGGAGTTTGGTGAAATTTCCCTTTTTTGATGAGGATTTTGTTTTTCCTAGTAAGGGAGTGGTTTTCCTAGTAAGGGGGTATGCAGTAATGATTTCCACCTCATGAAAATAATTAATTCAATGAAAGTATACCATTCCATGTATTTTTATATGCATTTTATTGTATGCTATATTAGTTTTGTGATATAAATGGAATAATTTTCTGAGGATTGGATTAGTGTAGGTTCAAAAGTAAAAGGAGTTTTCCAAAACCCTAGTACCCAAAGAATCAATAGTCATCAAATGAATGGTGATTCAATATATAATTTGATTATATTAAATTATGTTTTTAAATAAATTATAATTCTTATATTTAATCCTTTGGTGACTCCTGGAATAGTTTATAGACAATTTTGGAAATATATGGTCAGTTAAATCAGGAAGAGGTTTGAGGGTCTTGGAAGTCCTAGATGGGGATGTAATTCCTGAGAATTTGGATGAAATGGATTTGGTAAAAGGTAGGTGGTCCTCATCATTTACAATTTTTTTAAGATTTTTTTCTATACAAGTGTCATGTGTGGAATCAATCCAAGGTAAGTGACCCTTAGTAATTAATGGATTTGTTTAATCTTAATTAAGTAGATTAAATTAAATTAAATTAGTTAATAAAAAATAAAATTTCTATGGTGACCTAACATATTATATGGCCTACAATGATCCTTTAAAAATCAAAATTATGTCATTGGATACTAATACACTGATGATTGAATATAAATATATTTTCTTAGATGCAAGAACACTGTTGGGGGATTTGTTTGAATAAGTGTAATTCAACCGCCCTAATATAAAAATTTTGATAGACCCCCATGTATGATAGAGTGGAGGCTTGGTTGATTGGACCATGAATGTATCCATCCTAAGGGAGTACCCCTGATCCTTTAGGATTGAGTGATGGATAGGGTGTATTCTTATTTATATATATGTGGTGAACGGTGTGACTGGACCTTGGTGAGAAACTAGATAGGATGGGTTTTCGACCAAACATAAAGTGTTTTAGGGAGTGGAAATGGCATTGAGGCCATTTTCATTATAATGGGTGTTGACCTAAGAGAGATAAGATGGGATCTAGGGAACATGATGACATGTTTTGGATATTATGAGACATGGGGTACCGTAGTGGATACCCTTATGGTATTTTTTCCCTAGTGAGAGGGTGTGCTTGGGTACTGACATAGATGATGGGTTTAGTAATTCGACTAAACCTTGTTTCACTTTATTTGTATAATGAGATATTGTATACTCCCTCATGGTGGTATTGTTATAGAATAGAAAATTCTCATGGGGTGGAAGTTATATTGGTTGGAATACAGACATAAAATAACCTTGGGATAGTCTATGAAAGATATGAAAAGCAACCTAAGTAGGGAGGTCATCAATAAAGGGTCATGATGAAAAAAAAAGAAAACACCAAGATGGGAGAACCATGAATATTCTAGTGGGTTTGTCATGGATTTGGAGATAAGATCAAATTGGATCTATATAGAGGATATGTCCTTCAGTGTCAGAGTTTCAAGGGAATAGGGGGGTATTTGGTGTTCTTGGTCATGTCTGTTGCAACATTGGGGTTTTGTTGTTATAAACCATTACGTACTAGGATGGAGTGGTCTCTATGCTAGGATACTAGTATAGAGATCAAATTTAGATGTTATCATTCCTATCATGTTGAGTTTATCCCTTGGTCAATGTCATTATATACCAAGGTGAATGAGGACCCCAAGTCATTATAAGAATACTAGGGTGAAAATACCATGGTTTGTTACTCTTGTTGGCTAATTAATTATGACATGCTCAGAGATACTATGACACATGAATAACAATGTGTGGTTGATCAACATGATTGACTTGGGGGATTGATCGTGGTAATTTATTTGTTTATAGTCATCATTAATCTATTTAGATCTTGTCATATGCATATATTAATACATTTTCGCTATGTCTGAGACTGCATTGGTGATTCCCTACTATATTTTACACTCACATCCTACTCAGGTTTCCATTTCACTTGTGTACCTGAGCATCCCCCACATATTAAAATTACAGTTAATGTTGAGGTTGTTACTGCTTGATGGAGCTTGTGTAGCTCATATCATATTTATAGAACAAGAAGATATGAGCCTCAAATATTATTGTAGGGAATCCTTAATTAATTTCATTCTTGATTTGTTACTTTCTTATTATTTATATTTGTAGATACATTTATTGTTGTTGTAGAATTGTCTAGTATGTTGAAATGACCATTTTAGTATGTATTATCATTTAATTTATTATTGGTGATTCATATTTTTTATTTCCCCATACTCTGATGGGTGTGTGTGTATGATGATTTGGTTATTTTATATATGATTATGATCTATCATATAGGGGTATACTCATCTCACAGTACCACCGTAGAACCATGATGCTAGTCAATATACTCTAGAAGATGAGGAATCATGCTTGAGGTCAAGTGGAGAGACTAATCATGTTAGTGTTTATAGTAAACTAGGACGGGACACAACAAATACTTATCAAAGTTTTTTTTCATAACTTTTTGGCGATGTGAGATTGGTGATATAATAATATGTTGGACATTACTTGTACCATAGTGTGCCATGAACACTATTTATAATAAAAAATCATGTTTTTATGAAATATAATTGATGTTATATATTTTTGATGTTATAGTTGAGTGATTTTCAACTTACATGGAACACAAAGTGTTTGATATTGATTATTTTTATTATATTTTTGGATCTTGGACCATTAGTAAAAAAGTTCATTTTTAGGTTTTGGCTCTTGTCCTATAGAGTTAAAAGGTATCCCATACATCTTTCTATGTACATAAAATTCACATGATAGGTAATATTTTAGTTTGTTATTATATCACTAGTGATAAAGGTTCATTGATTTAATGTTTGATAAATAAATGATATGATGTTTTTTAATATAAATATTATTAGTATTTTATTTAGATAAATCGACATATATATATATATATGTTAATTTATTGTGGTATGTCATATATATATATATTTCATGAGGTGATTATTGATGATGATGGAATAGTCCCTTAGTGTATGGGACATGGGGTGACCCTAATAGACCAACATAAGAATTTTATTATCTAATGATAACCCCTTGTGTATTTTTGGTGTCTATATTCATTTACATAATTTGTTAGTGACAACCTATATAGTATTTTTCTATATATCATGGAGTGAAATTCTACTTATCCGAACCACGTGGGTATGGTTCATAGATACAGATCCTAATAGGATGGTTTTTGTTGTATATGTGTATAATATTTCAATTCTAATAGGGGTAGTCCTGTTTGTGGATTCTCATTATAATTGGAGCCCTTGTGGCCAGATTATACAGGTTTCATTCATCATATGTATGTGGGGACCCTAGAATTGGTTTTCAACCTCTGAGATATTTGGTTATGCTCAATATAGGGGCATATAGGATGCTTCCCATGAGTTACGACCTTATAGAACCAATATTATGCAATAGGTTGGGGGACCTATTGACCTTTGAATGTGAAATAGTGTTTTGGTGAGTTGTGTTCTGATTCTTCTTGTGAGGGTGACCCATTTGATGGGATGACCGATGTTTATGTTTTTTCTTATAGATAGAAAGCAGAGTTAGATGTTTCAAGTCATTATATTGGTGCACTATATGTGCCACTAATCTTGTGGTATGTGAATGGAGTTTCATGGGATTCCTGAGTTGGATCACCCTGAGTGTTAATGGTTTTTTTGTTTTGTTTTAATGGGAAGGTCCATTTAGGTTCCCTACCCTATGGTTTGTAGATGTGTATTAGTAATTTTCTTAGAGAACTAATGGAAACTCATGTTTATGAAATGATTCCATTGATTATATGTTGTGCGATAGACTATGAAATGGGTGAATTGATGTTTTTGAAGAGTAGTTACAATGGAACTCAATTTTGTTGAGTTGGGTGTATTAGTCATACAGGAGCATGCAACCCTAGGTTCTAATCCGATCAAAAAAACACTTGTTGTTTATGTCTAGGATTAGTCGAAGATAGAATAAATAATGAACACATGTATGACAAGGGATGATGGGATCAGTTGGGATGCATTAATCATGGATAGTCAAAATACACATGATGGATTTGGATAAAACCTGGTTGGGATTATAGTGAGTACTGAGTAATGAAATTCCCTTGTAAAGGAAATGGGTATTGAATGCTTTCTGGTGTTGATTCTAGGTTATGATTTGGTTAATCCATGAAAATATTTTTTGTTTGATGATAGGATGAGAATGAGCCCAGTTCTTGGGTTTTTACACAATGATATGGAAACAAGGATACTCCTATTGTGGTGGTCAAGATGTCAATGGATCCAAAGCCTGCTCACACTTACCATGACCCAAATAAATTTAAAGTTGTTGATATCTAGATCATTCTCCAACATGGATATAATATGACAATTGTGTAATAGGTATCTCTGGTATAGGAAAAAATGTTTAATGAAACACACTACAATGGCAAGTATGCAATTAAAAAAATCGGAATATTTAAGGTCTAGTGAAGAAGAATCACTAGTTAATTCATTGTAGAGTTATTTAGGGATTGCTTGTGGTTATGGATTATATAAGATAGGGAGTGGAGGAATATTTGGATGATCATTTTGAAAATTTGAATCATATACTAAATCATTATATGTAACATCGACAATAGGATTTTCAACCAATGGAACACCTATGTGAGGCTCATCATATTTAGAATCATTTGGAACATCAAATAAAATATGTTGATAAATATCATCCATGGGAAAAAGAAAATCACTCAACACTTGATGAAAATTGGTTTGTTCAATTGTAATTTTCTCTATAGAATCAGAGATGCGAATTTGGTGTATTATACACTCTTATTATAAAAAATATAAATTTAAGAAAATTTAATGAAAACGATACTTAAAAGTTGAAAGAATAATGATTAAAAAATTATTATTAAAACCTATGTGTAATATAAGATATAACAATGAGGTCAAGTGGTACAATTCCACAAAATACAATAGATCAAATATTTGGATGCATACTATGGATTCCCATTGTAATTGATAATCTTGACATTTATTCCACATCTCAATATAGCATGCATGATATCGACTGGGGTTGAATTATCATATCCCAAACATCTTTGGGAAATGAAGTGAATTAAACTAACTAGACAATGTATAGTGTGCCTATGCAATTTAAAGTTATTCATAACTTCATAAGCATGGTGCAACTCAATAATGTCAAAATGAATAATAAAAATGATGTATGTGTTAGCAGAAAGCACCACCGTATAGTATGAAATGATAATCTATTGGATAGTCGAAATATATGGTCACAATTAATCCTAGAATATTAAAAATTTAATATACAATTTCATAAATTAAATAATGTAGTACAAATAGTAATAAATATTTCAATAATTTATAATAATATATATCGTCTAGATGAAGATAGTCTAATATATGTCTATAAGTGTGTACATAATGACTAAAAGTGTATGATTACTGATCAAAATGTATCCACCTACATACAAAACGTTTTCACTTATAATTACATTATACAATATTATAGATATTACTTTCATTTAAGGATGGAAAAACATACCATTATCCACCAAGGGCGTCATGTAAATGTCTTCATGAAATGGTGCAAAAACATGATGAGAGAAGAAAGGGATGAACTCACATATCCACGTGTAGATAAGAATATAACATCTTATAATCATTATATTATAAGTATTACATGAATTTCATATCCATTTGTATATATAAATAATACATGAAGAACCCCAAATTTTTCCATATTTGTGGTCTTGGTCCCCATGAATTTTCAAATACATCAAATGGAAATATGTAGTGGAATGATCAATGAAGAACAATTAAAAGTTAAAAAATATCTAAATAGGAAAATATTAGCACTATGTTCTTTTAGTGTCCTTAGCTGAATGTGTAAGGTGGTCATCAATCCTTGACAAGCTTAGAAGACTCCCAATAAAATACAAACCATTTTCTAGGATATAAATACTTATTATCCAATGAACTAAATCAAAACATCACTAGAAACTCATCCTATCATTGTTCCCCACATGATAAGTATCTATAATATAAGGGAATTGTCAACAAGAGTAATCATCATCGGCCCCTCTTGTAGATGAAAAGTATCCATCACCAACCTTCATATGTCTATAGGTTATGAAATGATATGATGGCAAAAAATGTGAAATCACACAATGTTATGTCCTAGACCCCTACATGTCAAAGACAAGAGATTATGGAAGGAGGGATGAAATATTTTTGAAGTGGTGTGGCCTCTGTATGATTAGAGCATGAGTATGATGACCCTCTAATATTATATAAGAGACATTTATATCAAAAAATGTGAGAAAAGGAACATCCACCATATCTACACATGATATAATGATAATGAGAAAAAATATAGATCTATGAATGTTCTAAAAGGAACATTCACTATGATTCATAAATATTATATTAAAATTTTCTTAATTAATATACATAAAATTCATTTTATATTTATTCCTTGATTTTTAAATGTTTTTTTTTCTTTAATATTAATGTTTTAATTCATTGAATATAACAGTTTTAATAATTTTTGGTATTTTTTTAACATTATGTATATATATATTAAATTTACATATGCTAATATTATCTTTAAGCATGTTTAGTTTATCTATAAAAAACATTTTGGATTTTATGTTTACCTTTAAAAAAAACATATTAATTTTTTCAATCATATTTTAAATGTTATAATGAATTAGATGTATTTATTTCCATAACATTTCAATGATATTAAAAAACCATTTTATTGTTTTTAAATTAAACAAATATACTACTCTTAAATATTCTACAATGTCTCAATATTATCTGAAAAATTAAACTATCAAAAAATATTGATATACATGTTGGTTCTAAAACGATACTAGAAATTTTTTTTGGAATCTCACATGAAGCACACAAAAGTAAAATACTATTTTTACACATTTATCCAAAAATAGATAGATATGACCCATGATAATGTGAATTTGAACTCACTCCTTCCATGTTGGGTCATTTTCTATGATTATGACCTTCAACATGACATATACTAAATCATTATACTATTCACCCTTCTCGATCCCAGACTATCTCATTTGTTTCATGAGTTGACATTTTACTTCATTGAGGATGCAACCTGGTAATATCGAGGACCAAATTCCATTGATTAGTATTTAATGTAAAATAAAGAAAATATTTAATATGATTGAATGATGCACTATAGTAGTCAATCATATTTCTCAAGTGATAAATTAGATCGACAAAGTGCTCCCTGAATAAGTTCAATGATGAAGAAGATACAATGAAATGTGTATATGGATACATCAATTCAAAGAAAAAACTAAAATTATAATACATATTCTCAAGTTATACCACTAGCATTTTACTGATGTTTTCTATTATTGTGTCATAGTACTTTGTAACCTAAATTTGGCTCCCTAACATGTGAAGGATTCAAACCAAAAATGGCGATGCATCTAGTAAACTTTTATCAATGTATCTTTGGAATTTATAACATAAGGGGATGTATATAATCTATTTCATCCATTTATAAGCCAATTAGTATCATTATAAAAAGATCTTCATTTATCAATAGATTTTATTATATACCAAGAATGTGATTTTTGGTTTACAAGAACCATTAAAGATTCTATTTATAGACTCCACAATATTAGTGTTCATATGAACATATAAACCACCACTCTCATATTCACATAAACATTTTCTACTTGAAATTAGAATCATATAATCATAAAAATAATGGTTGGCCCTTTTAATTCTTTCTAACTTCTTAATAAATTTTCATAATTTGTGTGTGTATACTTAAATAATAAATCATCAATACATTTTACAGGATAAAAAATTATTCATATTGAAATTAGTTTAATGAAACATGCCTAACTTAATGATCACCATATTTATTTACTAATCAATAAAATTATTTTACACATTACTAATAATAACTATGATTCTATATTGATGATAATAATTACGTACTTTCCCTAGAAAAACAACACTATTAACAGCCTCTATAATCCCTCAATTATGATTATATATCAAGGAAACTAATTTTCATTTAATAACATGCATGCGTATACAAGGAAAAAACTAATTCTATGATTTGATGTCCTCATTTTCAATAATAGATAATGCATGTGAGAGAAAGAAAAATTAACTATCCTATGAGTAAATAATGAGTATTACACATGTATAGTTTCTATAAATAAATGTTCCCAGAGCCATAGTGAATTTTTTATATAAATTAATGCATTGATACATGGCTTGAATACCCAAACTATCCTATGGAACTTCACCTTTGTCTGATTGTCTAGATTATAATATGAGTAATACCAAATATATCAATTTGATAAATGAAATTATTTCTATGATACAATAATCCAATTATGATTGAAAACATTTATATGATTCATCCTAATCACCATATAATTTTACAATTACATTTAGTTATTCCATCCATGATTTCCACATGAAAGCAGTATTTGAAAAACTATTACACACATTTCGGGACGATTGGTACTAAACATGATGATACATTCATATCATATCAATAATTATATTTGATGTAAAATCATTATCTAGAGTATAATGAACCTATTACAGTGTTTTCTGCACACATGTATACAGGCCATCAAAAATTTTAATATTCAAAAATGAAAATACATTATCATATATTGTCTACATGAAAACATGACATTCAAAACCATAATTATTACATTGAATGAGTTTTGTTCAGATGTTTGAATCACCAAACATAACAGAAAAATGTTACTCTATGTTGTATGTAATGCTTCAAACTGACATAGTCGATTACGTGGTTCAAATCTAGTGTTTAATGAAGTCTAGAGGCAATAAAAAATCAGATCGAGATTTTTCAAAAAAATATAGTTTTTCCATCAGTAGGTGCTATCATTTGTTGGTGTTAGTAGGTGATGTTGATAAGTGGTGTTGATATGAAGCATTGATAAGAGGCATCAGTAGGTGGAATTGGTAGGTAGCGTTAGTGAGTGGCATCCGTGATTCGTGTCAATGACTATCAACAGTGACTCACTAACGCTGGGTCAAGATGGTGAGTCGTCCATCAGTAGGTGGAGTCAGTAGGTTGAATCATTAGGTGGCATTGGTAGGTGGTGTTAGTGACTGGAATTAGTGAGTTTCTTTGATGAATCAACCATTTTCAAATCGCATCGGTGACTCATCCAAACAGTGAGTAATTTTGAATGTTTGCGAAAATTTCTAGCATTTACATGTTTTTCAAGATTTTCCCCTTTAACAATTTATTTGATGTAAAATGAGTTTAATATCATATTTATGTGTTTTTTAATTTGTCATAAAGGATGTAAAATATATCAATAATTTCATAATTTTCGGGAGTTTTTATGTAAGTCAAACACTTGGTCTGGGTTATGATACAACTTCAATGGATTTTAGAAACATTCCTCTGTTGATATAGGATCTGGCCTTTCTAAAGCTAAGATCCATTCTACCTAGTTCATTTTCTCTTTACTCCTTCCATAGAGAGTTTGAGATCCATTATTCCCTGAGGAGCCCTGCATATGTGTTTCATTCTTGGACCACGTCTCCTTCTGGTTCCTTTTGTTTCTTTATACACCACCTCTTTTAGTTCTTGGAGGTGTTTCCAATCAGTTGTTCTTTCATACAGGGATCCCTTCATCTCTTTTAATTTTTGTATCATGTGTGGTGGGTGTAGAAATGTTCTATATTGAAGATATAAGATTTTTGAACGAATAAAGTTAATCTAATCTATTTAATATTGAAGTATAGTGGTTAGGGAAATGTGACACCTGATTATGTTTTATTGGTTACTAAAATTTGGATCTGTATAGTCTATATGCCAACTAAAAATCATGGATATTGGTTGTATTTTTTTGAACCTATTATTGATTGTAGATGTTTATTATTGATCCTATATAAATGGTCGTATTAATATGAAATGTTTTGACCACATATATTCGATTAAATAAATGGACGCCTTAAGATCACACTTTCAATGTGATAACCCCTGAATTATGGCAGAGGAATTTAGAAATTATTTTTTTCCAAATATAAATAAACCATACATTATTTATGTGGATGTGTGTCTCTTTGTTATTTATTGTCCCTTATGTTGTTGTGTGGTTCTAGTGTTGAGAGCATGATTGTTTCTGGGGTGATACTATTGATGAAATAGTATATTATGATGGAGGATTGTTTATCATGGAATATATTGGAAGTGTTTGAGCAGTGGGCCTGTATGTTCGTGTTGTGTCATGTTTTTGTTACTAGGTGTGATGGGTGTGGGGTTTTTAAACAACAATGCAATCAGGTTGGTTGTGATGAGGTTTGTTTCTAGTGTTGGTAGTAAGTTGGGGGTTTTCTTGTTGAGAATTAGTACATGGATGAATGACTTTGAAGAATAAAGATGGTAGTGGTTGGTAAGGGTGTTAAATTGAGAGGAATGTGATGTGGATTAGATTACTGTAGTTATTATTCTTATATGAGAACTTGGAGTGGGTCTTGTTATGTGTTGTGATTGTTAGTTCTGCTAGTAGGGTTGTAATGAATAAATGGTATCATTTATAAAGAAAGGTATTTGGTTAACTGAGTTGGTGGGGGGGGGGGGGTATGTTTGTGTTGTGGCTTGTTATGAATGGATTTCATTTCTACACTTCCAAAGATACTATTGTTGGGGTTAAATAATTCATTTAGAGGTTGAATCGGAGTTGGTAGTATCATAGGGTGGTAGATTATTTTATTAATAACCCATAGGTTGGTATTTAGTGTTTGATAATATATATAAATACTTGTATTTTCCTTTTGTTTTCTATACACACCCCACCCTCACTGGGCACTATGTGCTGAACACCCCCATTGTCATGGGAGAGGGTGTCTTTCACCAACAACTCGGTGAAATGATGGATGGATGGCCACCAAATCTCCCATGCTCCCTATTCCGGGTGGTGATATCTTTAGATTATTCTGATAGGTACTAGTTTCTGTGGCCCTGGTGTCTATTGGCGAGTTGTGTTAGCCTAGGTGTTGTTGGGATGATATGTGTTGTGCTTTCAAAGGTGTTTTTAGGATGTGATGTGGTGTGTCACCCAATTTACTATGTGAGGGGGGAAATATTTGTGATTCCTCGGTGTGTTCAGATGAGATGTGATGAGCTTTTTTTTCAACATTGCAGGACTAACTGTGAGGCCCAGTTGTGTGAGGTAGGGTTGTGAGAAGGTACTTTCACAAAATATTGGAGCACCAGTCTATTTCCCGTTACTTTGTGGGAGTTGATAATCAGTGGGAATGGGGTGTGGGTTAACAAATAATTAATTTTCCCTATATTACTAACATGAATTGTAATATGTTGTGAGTGTTCCTATGGTGAGATTGAGGAGGTAGGTATACCTTTTCATATGCTTTTGGTTCTTACTGTTTTATCACGCAGGAATTAGTATGCTTCCCCACTAGTGCATGAGAGACTTTGTTATTTACTTACTGATTATACTTGTATGCACACCCTACTTGCATAAAATGTCTTCCCGGTATCTATGAGGATTACGGGGACTATGTTGGACATTACTATCTCAGACTTGGGGACAACCGTCGTTTCACTGTATAGCTTTGTTCTTTTCGAATTTACTTCGAATTATTTCATTATATTTTTAGCAGTTTTAATTTTAAACATGCATGTGGAATGGATTTTGGGTATTAATTTATATATTTCATAAAGTTATTTTAACCTGGACTATATTATCTCATGAATTCGTTTTCTTATAATAAGAGTAATGCCTCCCATTTTGTCAGATTCTATACCCTTGGTGCAAGTTGCCACCCCAGGGCATACTGGAGGCAGTACTCATGGGGTCATTATCTGTAACATCCCAAGTAAGTAATGAAAAATAAATATTCTTATCTATGTCTATTTTTGAATTAGATAGTGTTTTAGAGGCTTAAAATGAGAATAAATACAATCTTAAGCATGGAATACACAAATATTTTAAAAAGATTGTTTTCCTGCCTTTTGATGGAAAACAATTTTTAAATCACGATTTTGGAAATTTTTTAAGCAATATTTGAAAAAATAAACTTAATATTTATGATTGGGATATTGGAATTTACAATGGATAATTTTTTGGTAATTTTCTGACATGGTTCATTTTTTAATGAATAGTAAAAAATAATGCATTTTAATCTAATTTAATTATATTGTTAGATAATATTTATAATTTCTATTAAAGTGTAAATAGAATATATTTTTACCATGTAATCAAATGGTGGTCATTGGTATTAATTTAACTTTGGAATTGGGCATAAACAAGTGCAAAACTTTTCATTGATATTATTTCTAAAAAATCCTCTATTTGTTTTGACAACGGGAATTAGATTTAAATTAATTATTGAAATTTCTGTGTTTGGAATTTGGTAAAACGGATTACATATTTGGAATCAGATGTTTCAAATTATGTAATTAATAATCTTTTGTTTTTGAACATTATGAATAGTAACGACGGTAATTATCTTTAATTATCTTGATTAATTAGTAATCTGGTAGTTAAGGATAAAACAATAATATCATAATAATAAAAAATGACCGGAAAATGTGTCCTAATGCTACTGGTTGTCTCATGGCCGAACATGGGATGCCTTGTGCCAAACTTCTGGACCCAATGGAATCACTTTTGTGTGAAAATGACTCTTAATATTTTTATTTTTAAAGAATGTTAAATATAACAAAAAAATGTATCACCTGAGTAAAAAAAATTAATTTTTTCTACGTAAATGATAATTTGGACTATAAATAGTCATTGGAAAGATAAAATTATTTCATACATCATATTATTTTTTCATAATTTTTAGACAGTAAATAAAATAAATTAGTATTACATCATGATGATGCAGCGATTACCTCATTAATAAATGATTTAAATAAAATGAAATGATAACGTAAAATCAAAGACATAAACATATCAAAGACCTGTTGGATGAGTATATTTCGAACCCTTATCACCTTATACTTTAAATATATCAATTTGTGACCATTAAAATCCGAAACACATTTGAAAATAAAGTAACATTTTATACCTTTCCAAGAGTGCCCCTCCTCTCCTCTTATAAAAGGCCCCCACCTCTACCTCTTTACACACACCTCTCAAGCCAATGGCTCAACCAAGATCTGCCCATTGAATCTCTCCATATCCCTCTCCTCATCCTAGAAGCCTTACCTTAGGCAGGAATCTCTTCAAGAAATCCTTTTGGTTCAAACCAATAGGAGTTACCCAATTAAAAGGTAAAGTCTTATCTATTACTCTTTTGTTTTATTTTGCTTCTCCAACCCCATAACTATTTTTATTCAATTATTTTGAAACAAAACCAATATCTTCCATATACTAGGATGTTTTTATAAGAAGGATTCGAGCTATAATTACACACACCTACACCTAATGGTTAATGAACACACTGTTTCCGTGGATGGAGAATTTCTGCCTCGTTAAACGATGATTGTTCCATATTCTTCTAAAAACTTCAAAGGTGACCATTAATATGTCACTATATTTATATATGATATATAATAAGTTTATTTTTACCTTAAGTTTCTATATTTTTAATTTATGTCATACCTTTATGGTTTCCATTATGTGTAAATGTGATATCTTCATTTTAGGAAGTGCGGACTACCGCCCGCTCAAAGTGATTTGATTCATTAATGCCATATGTCAGACATATAAAGGATAGAGTAAATGATATTATATATTATATTATACTGGAATTATAATATATTTTTATTCCATTATGATTTCATTCAATTAAATATGAAACAGAAATAAAATTAGCGTTCATACGTACGTATGATTTACCGTCTCCATGAATGATGCATTTCATTTATTACCTCTAAATGTTATGTAATATTATAAATTCATGTATATAATGGATATATATGATATCTAAATCATGAATATAATTCTGTATATAATAGATATTTTACCACATGAACAACTTGTAATTAGAAAGAGTTTATTTTTGACTCATGTACCGATGAACGACAAAACGACCATTATTAACTTAAATAATTACCTATTGTTCATGACAAGGTAAAAAGTGATATAAACGGAATAATGAACATGAAAAAGGTCATTAAGAAAGTATAAATTAACTCATGTTTATTATTCATGAGGTTAATAAATGATCAAGTCAAGTCGGACCCGAGGTATGGGACTTCGTCTCAATATCCTTTCATTGAGGCATATTTTGTTTTATACACAACATCTTTTATACGGTGTATAAACCCATTTAATTTTACGTTTATTAAAAAGGAATATTTTTTATATGAAGCTTTTACTAAACAACAAAAGGAAATGTTTTTTCATACATATGCTGCGACAACGACTTCTCTGCCGCTGTGACCATTATTTGAGTTTTCCGATTCCTCTACAAGACATAACTTTTTTTATGAAAAATAAATGCCTTGTTTAACTTTTCTTTTATTTTGGTATTTAAAATGGTTTTCATATTGTTTTTATTATATCAATGTGTTATATTGATATATTTTGATTGAAATGTGGAAATTTTATGTTTCCTTTGTGCATGTTTTATGTGATACGATTATGTTATGGTTCTTGGGAATTAATATGAACACGGGTGGTTCCATGATAAACTAAAGGAGGGTGAGCTCGATATAGATCTCCAATGCGTTGGGTAACATGAAGGAGTTAAACGTTAAGGTTTCTCCAATGATATTTAGGGAATATACTATGATGGGTATTCCAAACGTAACCATGAGGTTTACTCCATAGGATAGAATGTTATGAATGCCTCAAGTTACCTTTTTGTCTTATGATTCCTATGATTTAATCATGATTTGATGAGGAATGATAAAATGCTTATTTTTTATGGGTACAGAATGATTTCATGCATGTATTAATGTTTTCATTTCATACATTTATATCCCATTCAGATTTTTTATTCTCATCCCATGTTTTTGAAATGTTTTTCAGAGGTCAAGGGAAAGGCACATGATATGATGATAGTGTCAATGAAGTGTCAAGAAATAATCGATTTTTTATTTTAAATATGATTCCGTTGATGGGTAAAATGAGTACAGTATTTTTTGTAACCACTTTGTTTAAATTTTCAATGTAATGCATGATGTATGATCTAATTATCTAAAACTCTAAACCTAAAAAAGATCGTCAATGTGTATTATTTAAATAACTCAATAATAAGAAATGTTTAAGGATGGGGCCTTATAGTTGGTATTAGAGGTCGGTTTAGATAACTTTAGGAGTTAGAATTATATTAAATGATTATCCAAAAATATTTATATGTTCAAATTGAAAGGATATAGCATTTGAAGATTAACATGTTGCTTCACCTAAGACATGTTTGTTCAAAATGGTTTTCCACAGAGGAAATAGGGAAACAGTGCTAGGAAGGCTTACAAAATGAAATGACCTTCTAAATCAACATCCTAAGATGGTTGGAATTGGAACTCAATAGTTTGTTGTAGTAACGGCATAGTTTAATCAAGTGATAAATGGTGGTGGTATCCATGCATGAGATCAGCCAAATAAACCACAGACGAAATTGTCAGTGGTGGAACATTTCATGAGGAAACATCCCCCATCGTTCAGAGGATCATCTGACCCTGTGCTATCTGAAGGGGGGATTAAAGCACTGGAGAAGATTTTCGATGTCATGGTGTGTTCAGACAATCAAAAGGTTAGTATTAGTATTTACGGTTTGGAGGGTGAAGCAGATTAGTGGTGGTCGATGGTTAAAAATATCAGGGATGCTGATGAGATGGATGCTCTCGACTGGGGTGAATTAAAAGGTATATTTCTTGACAAATATTTTCCTAAGGCTGTTTGACTTAGGATGGAAAAACACATCTTGGAATTGAGGCAATAGGAAGACTTAGTGGATGCTTATGAAGAATAGTTCACTAAATTGGAAAGTTATGCTCCAAATTTTATCTGAGACCTTGAGAGTAAAATCAATCATTTTTACTCATGATTATAGACAAAATATCGAATGGATTTAGCTTATCATGAGTTAAAAATTTATGAAAATCTTTTTCGATGTGCTAAGAAGGTGCAAATGGAGTTTGTCGATGATCAAGTGTTCTATAACAACCACCAGAAGAAGAGGACGAGGTGGTAGGATAATGGGAAGAATTCTTCAAAAAGGCCAGATAGTAAGAAAACTATGTTTCTAGTTTGTGATAAATGTGGTAAAAGGCATGCTGGGGAATGTCTTCTGAATTCTGGAAAGTGCTACCGATGTGGTATGACGAGACATAAGGCTCGTGATTGCACAGAAAAAGATAAAGGTGATGGTAAGTCCAAATTTTATTTATAGTTAGTGAAATTTTTTAATTGCAATGAGATGGGTCACTATGAAAATGAGTGTCCAACAAAGAGCTCGAGTAATGGGAAGCAGTTATACTACAAGCATAAAGGGGCGGTGAAATCCTTTGAAAATACTTCAGCAGATGTTGGGCCATAAATTGAAGTGGTATCAGGTCCTTTTTGTCTTTTTAGATTACGCCAGTGTGTTGTTTCATTCAGGGTCTACACATTCTTTTATCTCTGAAAAGTTTTCTATTAAAATGGGAATACCATCTCAAGAAATGACTCCTGAACATGTGGTAAAAACACCTGGGGGAAATGTTGAGGCAAAAATAATTTATAAGAATCTTCCTATCATTATATGTGGAAAGAACCTACTTGCAAACCATATTGTTTTACCTCTATTAGAGTTTGATTTTATCCTGGGTATGGATTGACTCTCTATTTACCAAACAAAGATTGACCTTAGAGATAAAGAAGTTTCATTTCAGAAAGACTCTTAGCTTGTATACAACAATGAACCCTTACCGTTGATAACATATCAAGAGGCCGAGCAACTTGTAATAGATGTAAATGAATGTTACCTTTCACATATTGATGAAAAGAAGGGAATTGTTCATATTAATGATGTGCCAGTGGTAAATGATTATTCTGATGTTTTTCCGGATGAGTTGCCTAGAATAATACCAAATCAGGAAGTTGATTTCACCGTTGACTTAGTTCCCGATGCTAAGCCAATTTCAAAACCCCCTTATCGAATGGCTCAAATTGAACTTTTATAGTTGATGTAGAAATTTCATGATTTATTAGAAAAAGGTTCATTCAACCTAATACATCACCATGGGGTGATCCTGTTTTATTTGTTAAAAAGAAATATGGTTCAATAAGACTTTGTATTGATTATAGAGCCTTGAATAACATCACTATTAAGAACAAATATCCATTGCTTCATATCGATGATTTCTTTGATCAGCTCTAGGGAGCACAGTATTTTTCAAATATTGACCTGAGATCAGGGTACCATCATTTGAAGGTAAAGGAAGCATATATTCCGAAGACCGCATTTCATACAAGATATGGCCATTATGAATTTGTAGTAATGCCTTTTGGGCTAACCAATGTACCTGCTGTATTCATGGACCTTATGAATAGAATATTCCATGAGTTCATTGATAAGTTTGTGCTTGTTTAAATTGATGATATTTAGGTGTTTTCTAAATGTAAAGAGGAGCATAAAAGATATTTATGGGTTATTTTTCAAAAATTAAAAGAAAATAAATTGTATGGGAAATTCAGAATGTTTGAGTTTTGGTTGAAAATTTTTTATTTCCTTGGAGATATTGTTTCTGAAGATGGAATAACTGTTGATCCTTCAAAAACAAAGGTTGTTGAAGATTGTCCAATACCCAAAAATTTAACAGAGATTCGTATTTATCTTGGTTTGGCAGGCTATTACCGAAGGTTTGTTAGAAATTTTTCACGGTAATCTAGTCCAATGAATAAGCTCAATCGGAAGGGTGTTATGTTTATCTGGACACTAAAATGTGATGATTGTTTTTAGGAACTGAAAAGAAGATTGGTGAATGCTTATGTTTTGGCACTACCTTCCAGGAATTGTGAGTTTTTTATCTACAGTGATGCTTAAATGAAATGAATTGGTTACGCCCTAATGCAGAATGATCAGCTAATTGCTTATGATTCACGTTAGTTGAAAACTAATGAGGTAAATTACCCTACACATGATTTGGAATTAACTGTTGTTGTTTTCACTTTGAAAATTTGGTGGCATCTTTTGAATGGAGTAAAGTGTGAAATATATACTGATCACAAAATATTAAAGTATATACTCACTAATAAAGAATTGTACATGGGATAGAGGAGATTGCTGGAATTAATCAAGGATTATGATTGTACAATTCATTACCATCCAGGAAAAGAAAATAAAGTGGATGGTGCATTGAGTCGAAAAAGTAATGATTCATTAACAATGTTGTTTTTGGAACGTGATCATCTGGTTAAGGATTTGATGAATTTGGGCATAGAAGTTGTTGGTGCAGGATGTACTTCTATTTTGTTTCAGGTATATGTGAAATCTTCCCTATCATACAGAATTAAGAAAGCATAGAAGAAAGACAGTGAGTTGCAGAAAAAGGTAGAGCTGGTTAAGAAAGGTAAGTTTCCTGAATTCAACATTGATAATGATTGTGTTTTAAGATTTGGGAAGATATTGTGTGCGACTTTTGATTCACAGTTGATGAGGGGGTTGTTATGTGTAGCTCTTAGTTCTCCATTTTCTGTTAATCCTGGCAGTACTAAGATGTATAGAGATCATCGGGAGTATTACTGGTGGAAAGGAATGAAAAGGGATATTGTTGATTTTAATATTAAGTGTTTGACTTGTCAACAGGTAAAAGCAGAGTGGTAGTTACCGAAAGGGATGCTTCAACCTTTACCAGTGCCAGAGTAGAAATGGGAAAATATATCAATGGACTTCAGTTTGGGATTACCGAAGACACCTCAAGTTAATAATGAAATCTGGGTTATTGTTGATTTCTTGACTAAATATGCTCATTTCCTTTCTATACGAGATACTTTTTCCCTAGATCAATATTCTATTTTGTATCTTAAAAAGATAGTCAGGTTAAAGGGAGTTCCCATATCCATAGTATCTGACCGTGATCCCAGGTTCACTTCTAACTTTTGGAAAGGCATTCAGAAGTCGTTGGGTACTGAATTAAATTTTAGTACAACTATTCATCCTCAATCAGATGGGCAGTCAGAATAAACAATTCAGACTTTTGAGGATCTTCTCTGTGTTTTTTAGATGGATTATTATGGAAGTTGGGACCATCATCTTTCATTGGATGAGTTTTATTATAATAACAGTTTTCATTCTAGTATACAGATGGCACCATTTGAGGAATTATATGGGAAGCGGTGTCGAACTCCAGTCTTCTGGGATGAAGTTGGTGAAAGGAAGTTTATGGGACCAGAATTGGTAGAATAGTTGGCAAAAAAAGTTCAACTGATATAAAAACACATGAGAACATCTCAGAGTAGGGACAAGAGTTATGCAGACAACCGGAGGAGTGATCTCTCTTTTGAGGTAGTCAATCATGTTTTTCTCAATGATTCACCATGGAAAAGTGTGAAGCGGTTTGGTAATAAAGGAAATTTGAGTCCAAGGTTCATTGGACCATATGAAATTATAGAAAGAGTTGGATCAGTTGCATACCGAGTGGCTTTACCTCTGAGTTTACCTCAGGTACACAATGTTTTTCATGTTTCAATGTGATGGAAGTACATGCCCGATCCATCTCATGTTTTGAGTCCATAGGTAGTTTAGATGGAAGAGAATATATCTTATGAGGAACAACTGGTCAAGATTCTTGACCACAGGGAGAAAGTGTTGCGAAATAAGGTTATTCACCAGGTAAAGGTTTTGTGGAAAAACCACATGATTGAAGAGGCAACATGGAAATCTGAAAATGAAATGAGGGATAAATACACCCACTTATTCGATAAGTAAATAAATTTCGGGGATGAAATTTTATAAAGGGGTGAAGGATGTAACATCCCAAGTATGTAATGAATAATAGATATTCCTAATCATGGAATACACTAATATTTTAAAAAGATTGTTTTACTGCCATTTGCTGGAAAAAAAATTTTAAATCAAACTTTGGGAAATTTTATAAGGACTATTTTTCAAAATAAACTTATTCTTTATGATTGTGATATTTAAATTTACATTGGATAATTTTTTGGTAACTTTCTGACAATGCTCATTTTTTAATGAATAGTGAAAATACTACATTTTACATCAAAACTGCATTTTCATATAATTTAATTATATGGATAGATTATATTTTTAATTGGTCTTAAAGTGTAAATAGAATATATGTTTATCATTTAATCCAATGGTGGTCATTGGGATTAATATCACATTGGAATTGGGCATAAACAAGTGCCAAACTTATCATTGATATTGTTTCTAAAAAACCGCTATTTGTTTTGACAACGGGAATTATGTTTAAGTTAATTATTGAAATTTCTGTGTTTGGAATTTGGTAAAATATATTACATATTTATAATCATAAGGTCAAATTTATTTATTAAAACTACTTCATTTTTGGACATTATGAAGAATAACAATGATAATTATCTTTAATTATCTTGATTAATTAGTAATCGGGTAGTTAAGGATAATAAAATAATATCATAAAATAACAAATGACCACAAAATGTGTCCTAATGCTACATTTTGTCTCTAGTCCGTCCATGGGATGCCTTGTTCCAAAGTTGGGGACCCCATGGAATCACTTTTGTGTGAAAATGACTCTTCATCTTTTTATTTTTAAAGAATGTTAAATATAACAAAGAATGTATCACATGAGTAAAAAAAATTTAATGTTTTCTACATAAATGAACTTTTGGACTATAAATAGTCATTGGAAATATAAATGGATTTCCTACATCATAGTATTTTTTTTAATAATTTTAGATATTAAATAAATTAAATTATTTATGACATCTTGATGATGCCGCGATTACCACATTAATAAACGATTTAAATAAAATGAAGAGATAATGTAAAATATATAAGTTAAACTTGTCAAAGACCTATATATTTAGTATATTTCAAACCCTTATCACCTTATACTCTAAATATATCAATTTGGGATGTTTAAAATCTGAAACGCAATTGAAAATAATGTAACATTTTATACCTTTCCAAGAGTGCCCCTCCTCTCCTCTTATAAAAGGCCCCCACCTCTACCTCTTTACACACACCTCTCAAACCATTGACTTGGCCAAGCTCTGCCCATTTTATCTCTCCATATCCCTATCCTCATCCTAGAATACTTACCTTATGCAGGAAGCTCTTCAAGAAAACCTTTTGGTTCAAACCAAGAAGAGTTACCAGATTAAAAGGTAAAGTCTTCTCTATTGCTCTGTTGTTTTATTTTGCTTCTCCAACACCCTATATAAGGCCCCAGCCTTAAACCTTACTTAATATTGAGTTATTACAAGATTACACATTGAGGATCTTTTCGGGTTTAGAGTTTTAGAGAATTAGATCATAAAACATGCATTACATTCCACATATAAACAAAGTGGTTACATAAAGATAGTATTCTTCATTCCCATCAATGGAAACACATTTAAAATAAAACATGGATTATTTCTTGACACATCCTTGACTCTATTATCTTATCATGTACCTTTCCCTTGACCTGTGAAAAACATTTCAAAAACTTGGGATGAGCATAATAACTCAGTATGGTTAAAAAAAACATGGAAAGGAAACATGAGTTCATATATACATAAGAATGAAACCATACTTTACCCATAAAACATAGGCACTTTAACATACCTCATAAAATCATGAATAAATAATAGAAATCATAAGACATAAAGGTAACTTGAGGGATTCATAACATTCTTACGTAGGGGGTGACCCTCTTGGTTACGTTTGGAATACTCATCACAGTATATTCCCTAAAATCTCTTCGGAGAAACCATAACGTTTCACTCCTTCGCGTTACCCAATGCATTGGAGAGCTATAACGGGCTCACCCACCCTTAGTTTATCACGGAACCACCCGTCTTCATAATAATGCCCAAGAACCATAACATAATCATATCACATAAAACATGCATAAAGGAAACATAAAATTTCCACATTTCAATCACGAGATATCAATACAACACATTGATATAAAAACATTATGAAAACCATTTTCAATACCAAAATAACAGAAAAGTAAAACATGGTATTTATTTTTTTAAAAAAAGAAGGTATGGCTTGTAGAGGAAGTCGAAACTCAAATAACGGTCACAACGGTGGAGAAGTCGTTGTCGCCGCATACGTACGAAAAAAACATTCCCTTTTGTCGTTTAGTAAACGCTTCGTATAAAAAAGATTCATTTTGAATAAACGTAAAAGTCAAAGGGGTTAATACACTGTATAAAAGAAAGTTGTGTATAAAATAAAATATGCCACAATGAAAGGAGATTGAGACGAAGTCCCATACCTCGTATCCGACTTGACCCGACCGTTCATTAATCTCCTGAATAATAAACTTGAGTTAATCTCTACTTGCTTATGAATCTTTTTCAAGTTCATTATTCCTTTTATACCATGTTATGAACATCATGTAATCAGTTACGTTAATAATGTTCATTTTGTCGGTATTTGGTTCTTGAGTCAAAAATAGACTTCTTACACTTACATGTTGTTAATTTGGTCAAAGGTTCATTATATCCAGAATGGTATTCATGATTTAGATATCATATATGTCATATATATCCAGTACATACATGCATTTATAATATTACATAATCATTTAGATGTAAGAAATGAAATGCACCGTTCATGGAGACGGTAAGCCGTACGTACGCATGAACGCTACTTCCATTTCTATTTCATATTTTCTGGAATGGAATCATAATGATATAAGAGTATATTATAATTCCAGTATAATAACATATATAATATCATTAACTTTATCCTTTACACATCCCACATATGGTATTAATGAATCAAATCACATTCAGGGGGCGGTAGTCCGCACTTCCTAAAATGAAGATATCGTGTTTACCCATAATGGAAACCATAAAGGTATTCCCAAAATGAAAAAAACAGAAGATTAAGGAAAACATAAACATATTATATATCATATATAAAAATAGTGACATCATAATGGCTACTTTTGAAGGTGTTAAATGAGTATTGAACAATCATCGTTTCGGGAGGCAGAATTTCGACATCCACGGAAACCGTATGTTCTTTAACCATTTGATGTAGTTGTGTGAGAGTGTAGCTCAAATAAATATTATAACAACATCCTTGTATATTTAAGATACTGGTTTTGTTACAAAATAAGTAAATAAAAAGAGTTTAGGGGGTTGGAGAAGCAAAATAAAACAAATGAACATGAGAGAATGAATTACCTTTAAAAGTGTAACTCCTTTTGATTTGAGACTAAAGGATTCCTTTGAAAGGCTTCTTCCCAAAGGGAATCCTCTAGGATGAGTAGAGGGATGTGGAGAGAGTAAATGGGCAGGGGTTGGCCGAGCCAAAGGCTTGAGAAGTGTGTGAAATGAGGTAGAGGTGGGGGCCTTTTATAAGAATAGAGGAGGGGCACTTTTGGAATGTAAAGAAATATTACTTTATTTGAAAATGTGTTTCGGTTTTAAAAGGTCCCACATTGATATAATTCGTGGATAAGGTGATAAGGGTTATAAATCCACTCATCCAATTGGTTTTGGACATGTGTAGTGCATAGATTTTACATTGTCTTTCCATTTTATTTAAATCGTCAAATAATGATGTCATCGCTGCATCATTATTATGTCATAAATAATTTAATTTATTTAATGTCTAAAAATCATAAAAAAAATACTATGATGTAGGAAATCATTTTATCTTTCCAATTACTATTTATAATCAAATATCTGATCTTTATAACCCCATGTAAAAATTGTTTTCGTAAAACATCTCTTGTTTGTGTCATTTTTACTTTAACATTTAATAAAAAGTTATTTATGTCATTTCCAAACCAAAGTGTCTCCATGGGGTCCCCAAGTTGACCCATGGCTTGTCTTGGTCGGCCATAACACAACCAATAAGTTTGGGACATGTGTCTAGGTCGTTTCATATTATTAAAGCATTATTTATACCATAAACTACACTAATTACCACTAATCGCGATTAAAAAATTAATAATTTACTATTCACCAAAAAATTATTTTAATCCCATTGAACCACATTTTACTTCGTAATGACAACCATGTATGTCGGATTTTCAAAATTCAACACACATTAGTGGTAAACTTTCATTTAACTGAAAAATCAGTTTTCTTGATTACCACTTAGTGGTTTCACTATTCATCAAAAATTGAAGTTTTTCAGAAAATTACCAAAATTTCACCCTAAACTATATTTGATATTCCAAATTCAAAAATTAAGTCTATTTTAAAAAATTCAAATCATATAAGTCACATTAATTAATTTAATAATTAATTCCCGCTGCCAAAGCAAATAGCGTGTTTTTATGAAACAATAAGTATCAAAAGATTGACACCAATTTAAGTCTAATTTCAAGGTGAAATTGATTCCAATGACCACCATTGGATAAAATGGTAAAAATATATTCTAATTTCACTTCAAAACCAATTCAAAACATAATCTAGTCATATAAATAAATTATATTAAAAAGCAGTTTTGATGTAAAATGCAGTATTTTTCACTATTCATTAAAAAAATGAACATTTTCAGAAAAATACCAAAAATTCACACAAGGTAAATTTTGATATCCCAATAATAAAGGATAAGTTTATTTTGACAAAAATAGTTTATAAAATTGTCAAAATATAGATTCAAAAATGGTTTTCCATCAAAAGGCAGTAAAACAATCTTTTAAGAATATTAGTGTATTCCATGCATAAGATTGTATTTATTTTCATTTTAAGCCTCTATAACACTATCTTAATCATTAATATACATAGATAAAATATATATTATTCATTACTTACTTGGGATGTTACATCCTTCCTCCATTTAGAAAATTGCGTCCCCGCAATTTATTTACTTATCGAATAAATGGGGGTACTTATCCCTCATTGCATTTTCAGATTCCCATGTTGCCTCTTCAATCATGTGGTTTTTCCACAAAACCTTTACCTGATGAATCACCTTATTCCGTAACACTTGCTCCCTATGGTCATGAATCTGGACCGGTTGTTCCTCATAAGATAAGTTCTCTTCCAGCTGAACTACCTCTGGACTCAAAACATGTGAAGGATCTGGCATATACTTTCTCAACATTGAAATGTGAAAAACATTGTGTACCTGAGATAAACTCGGACGTAAAGCCACTCGGTATGCAACTGATCCAACTCTCTCCAGAATTTCGTATGGTCCAATGAACCTTGGACTCAACTTTCCTTTCTTACCAAATCTCATCACACTTTTCCAAGGAGAAACCTTGAGAAAAACATGATCACCTACCTCGAAAGATAGATCCTTCCTCCGGTTATCTGCATAACTCTTCTGCCTGCTCTGAGCTGTTCTCATGTGTTTCTGAATCAGCTGAACTTTTTCTTCCATCTCTTCTACCAATTCTGGTCCCATCAACTTCCTTTCACCCACTTCATCCCAGAAAGCTGGAGTTCGACACCGCTTCCCATATAATTCCTGAAATGGTTCCATCTGTATACTGGAATGAAAACTGTTATTATATGAAAACTCAACCAAAGAAAGATGTTGGTCCCAACTTCCCTGATAATCCATAGAACAAGCTCGTAGCATGTAACAGCCAAAGATTTTATAAAAAAATATTCTTTTTAATTTTATTAATGTCTTGTGTTGTACGCTACACCAAAAGGAGCTTGCACAACACGCATCCTTGACTTACCTTGCATTACACGCAATCGCGACCTTCCTCGATAGCGTGTGTAATACGCAATACCGAGTTTCACTAAACAACGATATGATATTAAAATATTATTAAAACTAGCTGGTATGAATAGTAATAACCACTTTTTAAAATTCTGTAAATCTTATTTTTCAAAATGAACTTCATTTTTGGATTCGGAGTATCGAATTTAGCCTAAGGTGAAATTTTGGTACATTTCGGATAACTTTCATATTCTGATGAATAGTGAAAATTACTAAAAAACAACTTTTTTAATCGAAATAATTAATAATGATAAATTATTAATTGGAGTAGTTTTAAAGTATATTTAGAATATATTTTTACAATTTAATACAATGTTGGTCATTGGATGTAATTTCACATTTAAACCAGACATAATCAAGTGTCAATCTTTTGATAGATATTGTTTCTTAAAAACACGCTATTTGTTTTAACAGCGGGATTTAATTATAAAAATTAATTAATGAAACTTTTATGTTATGAATTTGGTAAAATAGACTTCATTTTTGAATTCGGAATATGAAATATAGCTTAGGATGAAATTTTGGCATTGTTCTGAAAAACATCAATTTTTGATGAATAGTGAAACTACTAAGTGGTAGTTAAAAAACTGAATTTTTCATAAAACTTAATTTTACCGCTTCTGTGAATGGAATTTCAAAAATCCGAGAGACACGGTTGATGTCAGTAAGTCAAATGTGGTTCAATGAGATGAAAATAATTTTTGGTGAATAGTAACTTTTTACTTTTATTTACCACGGTTAAAAGTAAATAGGGTAATTAAGGGTAAGAATGATATTAATATTACCCTAACACATGTCCTAATTCTATTGGACAAGTGTATCTCGACCAAAAACAACCTTAAGTGTAAAATATCATCATTTAGGCCCACTTGGATTAGATTAGGACATTTATTATTATTTAATTCAAAGAAGAGTTAAAAGAGTTAAAATCAAAGTTTATTCACTAAAACATTTTTAATATGGGGCTATACATAAGATAAATTCAACTATAAATATTAATTAGAAATCTAAAAATATTTCCTACATAATGATATTTTATTTATAATTTTTAGACTTTAAATAAATTAATTTATTTATGACACAACGATGATGCAGTAATTACCCTTTTAAGGAAATATTAACATAAGTGATGTTATAAATACTCAAATGAATGTAATTTGAGACTTTTTATGAATTACACTAATTTTATAGGTTACTATGATATATTAGTGTTTATTTAAGAAACTTTGTTCGAACATATAATTCTGTTATGACTTTCAAAAAAATCATATATCAAATAGTTTCAAAATTGACACAAAATAGTTTTTAAATAAAATATTATATTATTAATTGTTATTTTATTCCTAAAATTCTAAGGTTCGGCCAAATGACTTAGATAAGGATATATATATTAATAATAATCAATTTGGGGTTCGTTTGGCATGTTATAGTTAGTGTATTAACCATATAGTGAAAGAAAACAAAAAGGCACGGTAAAAGTTAAATTATTTAACTTAGAGTTAAATCTAATTGATAAGGTTAAAATAAGAACCTAAACTTGTCTAAATTCTATTGGTTGATAGGATTTCGACCCATCCCCACTTTAGCTTCGAAATAAGACCCTTTGGAACCATTATAAACCGATTTTTACTTTAATATAAAATAATATTTTGAGATATTCCTAAGGTGCCCCTCTCCTCCCTTATAAAAGGACACCTCCTCCCCCTCCTCCTCACACCAATTTGAGCACTCAAGCTCGGCCAACCCCGGCCAAAATCTCTTCTCCACTTCCCTAGCAACATCCTAGAGGTTCTGGTATTCCTCAAAGACCAATTTTAGTTCCCTAAGAGGAGGTCTCCAAAAGGCGCTTCAAAGAAGAGGTAATTACCGTTACCAATTCTTTCATCTTTATTTCTTCTTCCACTTCTTCTTCTTAGGTTGTTTCATTATGAAGTAATAACATCAGTATCACTCATATACTGATATGTTATTATAAGTATGAAACAACCCTATTTCACCATCTATCTATCCTACAGAAAAAGAAATCACCGCGCGTGCGTACGTACGGAATACCGTCTCCACGCCGTGGTGTAATCTATTTTCCACCACCACCTTACATGGATGGGTATAATGGTGTAAAGAATAACTATACATAGTTATTAAAACATCATATTGATTCTGATATATTGTATAATCCACTCCAATTCAATTCAATATTTATGGAAATGATATCATCGCTCGTGCGTACGTACGGACTACCGTCTCCACGACGCGATGAGATTCATTCTCCATGTTAACCATTTAAGAATGATTATAAAGTATATATAAGAAATAATAATCAAATATATGACATTATAAAGCTACTGGATTTATGTATATATATATATGTATGTCATCTACTTACTTCCATTCAAGACAATAGGGAAAGGAAAACAGCGTTCATGCGTACGTACGGACTACCGTCTCCATGAACAATGTTTTTCATTTCATTTATCTATCTATTATATATATATATATACTGAATATATATGATATATAAATCATATTTTATATTCTGGAAGTAAGTAAATCATTATATAAGTAATAATAATTTCATGAACAACAAGTCAAAACACCTACGATAAAAGAAACGATTTTACCCAAAACGCTTCTTTAACATGGAATTTACAAAAGAACGGGTAATATAATGTCATAAGTGAACCATATATGATATCATAACAATGAATATGATTCTATAATAAGTCAATGACATTATTTAAACCATTATACAGGAGCTTCGGACACGTACAAAGCAAATCGGACCTAAGGTAAGGGGAAATATCACAATCTCATTTTTATCCGAGATTGTTTATTCGTAAGTATTTACTGGGGTGTATTTTATCATCCACATCCATGTTTCATCAATATGTAATATTATTTCCATCCAACTAAAATTGTTTAAATCCATTTTTACCCTTTGGTGAGTTTGTAGTAAAAGATATGAAAGGAATCGTTTGTCGTTTTTTTTATACGAGGTACATTTTGACTTTTCCGACAAAAGTACGAAGAATGTTTTTTTTAACTTATACGGAACGAACGGATTTTTACGGTTTTATAAAGCCTTATTTTCATGAACCTTCCTCCAAAATATTTCATGACTATTTTCAAAAAAATCTTTTTCTTTTAAAATTGCATGATGTTTTGTGAAAAGAAATTGATTTTGAAGAAAAAAGGATATTTTCCTCAAGAATTCAATTCAAGTGTTTTATCAAAATTATTTTTCATCTAAGATAATAAAGGGTTCTGTTTCTATCCATATTTTTACATTGATTTGACTATGTTGTGATGGAATTATGTTTATAAATTCCTTTATCTTATATGAATGGTTTTATGATGTCATGTTGTTTAAGAATCCCATTTTTATTACATGGGTTATGCAATGATGTATGATTTATGATTTTGTGGAACACATAAGAAAGGATTCATTATGAGATGGGTGAGACCTATATCTCCCTCCAATGCATTGGGTAAAGATTTTATATCTCATGAGATAGACAGGGCTGGAACGGTAGGTTATACCGGTTCAGTGAAATAGGACTGAAACGAGGGTTACTCGATTCAGAAAGGGACTTTGTACACTAAGATAGTCTTGGCTATTAGTCTTGACTAACAAGAAATGATTCTCTATGATTATGTGTGTATGCCACAAATTTCCTGTTTTAAGTTATGATTATTGGGATTACTTTTTCACTGCCATGATTTATCCCATGATTATGAAATTATGCTCTCTTTTGCAGGTTATGATTTCCAAAATGTTATGTTCTTATGAATATAATGTGATTGATATTTATTTTGTTTACCCTTACTGAGCATTTGAGCTCAACCTTTTATGTTTTCTTTTCCCCAGGATATAAAGAAAGGTTTTAGGTAAAAAAAAGGAAGATCTTTATGGGAGATTTTGAAGATCATTCACCACGATTAGAAGATTATAGTCCGAGTTTCCAAAGACACTAAACTAGTACGGTCCTTGTGTGTGTGTGTTTTTGTAATGTACTAAGTATTCCGCAAAAGTAATGTAATGTCAATGTACGTCAAGATACGGGTCTCTAGAGTTGGTATCAGAGGCAAAGGTTTAGTCAACCTTTGGAAACTAGGATGCGAAAACGTTAGTGAGATCCCTAGAGATATTTCTAAGGTATGTCTAGGGATGTCTCTAAGGTTAAGTATACGTATAGGTTATAGTCCTACAATTGCTCTAACGATCTTAGAATTTAACCTAAGATGTTAGATATTGAGGGTACTACCCCTTTATTAGGTTGTTTTCCCTAGCATGATTTTTGCTTCTCACACTATTCTTTTGGGGTTTTAGACGATGGCTGGAACCCGAAGGAACCGTGTTGATCAATGCAATGGACAATGCAATGATTGTCCCCCTGAGCAACCAAACGATATGGGAGCTGGAATGAAAAATCTTGTAGCCATGCTCACACAACTTTCTCAAGCTATGAATCATGCAGGACTTCCAAACGAGCAAAGGAAGGAGCAACATTCTGTTGAATCCTTCATGAGGCAGCGTCCTCCTTCTTTCAGTGGGTCTACAGATCCATTAGTTGCTGAACAATGGATTAGTACTACTGAAAAGATATTTTCAGTTCTTCAATGTTCTTAACATGATAAAGTCATCTTAGCAGTATATTGTTTGGAAGGTGAAGCTGATCAATGGTGGAATCTTATCAAGAATACGAGGCAAAGAGATGAAATTGATTCCATGGAATGGGACGAGTTCAAGAACTTGTTTTTCAGTAAGTACTTCCCTCGTATTCTTCGAACGAAGATGGAGAAGGAGTTTCTTGAACTAAAGCAAAAGGATGATGAATCTGTTGGTATATACGAAGCGAATTTTACAAGACTTGCAAGGTATGCATCTGGCATTATCATCCCACCTGAAAGTAAAGTTGATCGATTTTTCAGTGGCTTAAAACCAAGTCTTCGAAGGGCATTAGCTATAAAAGACTTCAGTAGCTATGAAGAAATTGTGCGTTGTGCTATCAAGGTAGAAATGGAAGTTGGTGTTACATATCCATCTCATGGTTTTGACAAGAAACGAAAGATGGAGTTCAGGGAGAAATCTCAGAATAATGGTGAAAAGAAGATGAATGTTTCCTTATGCACAAAGTGTGGAAAGAAGCATGGTGGAGATTGTCTTAAAGGGACTAGAAAATGTTATAAGTGTGGAAAAGAAGGTCATCGAGCAGCTGAGTGTCGAAGTAATGGAAAAAGGGATTCTAATGAAGTGAATAAAGCAAACACTGCAGAGAACGCACAACTAACACTTCAATGCTTCAAGTGCAAGGAGATGGGACATTATGCCAATAAATGCCCTAATCCAAGGGTTAGTGATGATCGACATGAGCAACCGCTTAAGGCAAAGGACAAAGGGAAGTCACATGCGATCACTATTGGCAATGTTGAATATGACAACGATGTGGTGGAATGATTACGTTTTTATGTAATGGGATTCCAAAATAATGTTGTATCATGGAATATTGGAATATTTATGTATTGGTCTAATGTGGTATTCAAAGTGATTGAGATATTATGCGCATAATGAAGGGAAAACGAGAAAATGAAATGTTTAACAGTATTCATGAGCTCATGATTGATATAAGAACTAAGTGATATCATGGTTTGAGTATATAGAATTTTGAGGATTTTGGTATGTGGAAAGTGTTAACTTTGAACTGCATTCAAGTTTTCACTAAGGTTCAATGGGTATTCAAGAGAGTACAAGATTAAGGCCTTTGAATGTTTGGAATGTGTCCAACAAGATATATCTTATGATATATGGGGATCAACGATGGTATTAAATCTCTGGTAATCGTTTTCACTATGTTATGAGAATGGACTGCAGTATTATGGATAGGACTAAAGATTGAAATGGATTATGTTGGACATAAGTTAGTATTGTTTAAGGATAGAAGTTTTTTCGATATTATTTATGGGATGTTATAGTAATAAAGTTTTAGAAAAAGGACAACCTGCAGTACGGGCGACATCCCATCGCTTCGGACAAGGCTGTGGGAATCGAACCCACAACCGAAGTGCGACTGGCCTTTATCGCCTACCACTGGCCTACAGGAAGTCCCTGTTTAGTAGAAACTAGTTTTATTATATTAAGCAGTATGATATATGAAGTATAAGTCCATTTTAGGAACTATATATGATTAATCTCACTATAGATCAACTTATGTATATAATTTTTGCTAACCTTTTGTTTGAGATAGATGGAATGACCCGTCATTCTATCACATGATCTGCTAACACTTCACGAATAACAAATTCAACTTCATTTATTTAAGAGATGAAGTGGAAATTGTTCTAGGCACGAACAATAGTGAGATTGTACCAAAATAAAGAAAGTATTTATTCCAATTCAAATTTTCAACTTTAGGGAAATGATCTTGAAAACAAAAAATGTTGTCCTAGTGATCTTATACCTGATGAATCGGATGGTACCTTAGATCATCACAAATTTATGGATTTGTGATTATTGGCTTTTCCAAAGCCATGTTCTATACCACTCTCCATCAGAACATGATGGTTAGATTTCTCTTCCATATCCATATTTTCACCTATGTGGAAACCCAATGATTAGTTTATTTGGGTAACCGTTACGTTTCATACTTTTGTTTTTAAAGATTGGTTTTGATATTCCTTTTTACGATGTGGGTTTCTATTAAAGAAACTTTCAAATAGTAAACCATTTATAACCCCGACGAATTTCGAGGGCGAAATTCATTTTAAGGGGGGTAGAATGTAACAGCCCAAGATTTTATAAAAAATATTCTTTTTAATTTTATTAATGTCTTGTGTTGTACGCTACACCAAAAGGAGCTTGCACAACACGCATCCTTGACTTGCCTTGCATTACACGCAATCGCGACCTTCCTCGATAGCGTGTGTAATACGCAATACCGAGTTTCACTAAACAACGATATGCAATTAAAATATTATTAAAACTAGCCGGTATGAATAGTAATAACCACTTTTTAAAATTCTGTAAATCTTATTTTTCAAAATGAACTTCATTTTTGGATTCGGAGTATCTAATTTAGCCTAAGGTGAAATTTTGGTACATTTCGGATAACATTCATATTCTGATGAATAGTGAAAATTACTAAAAAACAACTTTTTTAATCGAAATAATTAATAATGATAAATTATTAATTGGAGTAGTTTTAAAGTATATTTAGAATATATTTTTACAATTTAATACAATGTTGGTCATTGGATGTAATTTCACATTTAAACCAGACATAATCAAGTGTCAATCTTTTGATAGATATTATTTCTTAAAAACACGCTATTTGTTTTAACATCGGGATTTAATTATAAAAATTAATTAATGCAACTTTTATGTTATGAATTTGGTAAAATAGACTTCATTTTTGAATTCGGAATATGAAATATAGCTTAGGATGAAATTTTGGCATTGTTCTGAAAAACATCAATTTTTGATGAATAGTGAAACTACTAAGTGGTAGTTAAAAAACTGAATTTTTCATAAAACGTAATTTTACCGCTTCTGTGAATGGAATTTCAAAAATCCGAGAGACACGGTTGATGTCAGTAAGTCAAATGTGGTTCAATGAGATGAAAATAATTTTTGGTGAATAGTAACTTTTTACTTTTATTTACCACGGTTAAAAGTAAATAGGGTAATTAAGGGTAAGAATGATATTAATATTACCCTAACACATGTCCTAATTCTATTGGACAAGTGTATCTCGACCAAAAACAACCTTAAGTGTAAAATATCATCATTTAGGCCCACTTGGATTAGATTAGGACATTTATTATTATTTAATTCAAAGAAGAGTTAAAAGAGTTAAAATCAATGTTTATTCACTAAAACATTTTTAATATGGGGTTATACATAAGCTAAATTCGACTATAAATATTCATTAGAAAGCTAAAACAATTTACTACATAATTATATTTTATTTATAATTTTTAGACTTTAAATAAATTAATTTATTTATGACACAACGATGATGCAGTAATTACCCTTTTAAGGAAATATTAACATAAGTGATGTTATAAATACTCAAATGAATGTAATTTGAGACTTTTTATGAATTCCACTAATTTTCTAGGTTACTATGATATATTAGTGTTTATTTAAGAAACTTTTTTCTAACATATAATTCTGTTATGACTTTCACAAAAATCATATATCAAATAGTGTCAAAATTGACACAAAATAGTTTTTAAATAAAATATTATATTATTAATTGTTATTTTATTCCTAAAATTCTAAGGTTAGGCCAAATGACTTAGATAAGGATATATATATTAATAATAAACAATTTGGGGTTCGTTTGGCATGTTATAGTAAGTGTATTAACCATATAGTGAAAGCAAACAAAAAGACACGGTAAAAGTTAAATTATTTAACTTAGAGTTAAATCTAATTGATAAGGTTAAAATAAGAACCTAAACTTGTCTTAATCCTATTGGTTGATAGGATTTCGACCCATCCCCACTTTAGCTTCGATATAAGACCCTTTGGAACCATTATAAACCGATTTTTTACTTTAATATAAAATAATATTTTGAGATATTCCTAAGGTGCCCCTCTCCTCCCTTATAAAAGGACACCTCCTCCCCCTCCTCCTCACACCAATTTGAGCACTCAAGCTCGTCCAACCCCTGCCAAAATCTCTTCTCCACTTCCCTAGCAACATCCTAGAGGTTCTGTTCTTCCTCAAAGACCAATTTTAGTTCCCTAAGAGGAGGTCTCCAAAAGGCGCTTCAAAGAAGAGGTAATTACCGTTACCAATTCTTTCATCTTTATTTCTTCTTCCACTTCTTCTTCGTAGGTTGTTTCATTATGAAGTAATAACATCAGTATCACTCATATACTGATATGTTATTATAAGTATGAAACAACCCTATTTCACCATCTATCTATCCTACGGAAAAAGAAATCACCGCGCGTGCGTACGTACGGAATACTGTCTCCACGCCGTGGTGTAATCTATTTTCCACCACCACCTTACATGGATGGGTATAATGGTGTAAAGAATAACTATAAATAGTTATTAAAACATCATATTGATTCTGATATATTGTATAATCCACTCCAATTCAATTCAATATTTATGGAAATGATATCATCGCTCGTGCGTACGTACGGACTACCGTCTCCACGACGCGATGAGATTCATTCTCCATGTTAAACATTTAAGAATGATTATAAAGTATATATAAGAAATAATAATGAAATATATGAAATTATAAAGCTACTGGATTTATGTATATATATATATATGTATGTCATCTACTTACTTCCATTCAAGACAATAGGGAAAGGAAAACAGCGTTCATGCGTACGTACGGACAACCGTCTCCATGAACGGTGTTTTTCATTTCATTTATCTATCTATTATATATATATATATATATATACTGAATATATTTGATATATAAATCATATTTTATATTCTGGAAGTAAGTAAATCATGATATAAGTAATAATAATGTCAAGAACAACAAGTCAAAACACCTACGATAAAAGAAACGATTTTACCCAAAACGCTTCTTTAACATGGAATTTACAAAAGAACGGGTAATATAATGTCATAAGTGAACCATATATGATATCATAACAATGAATATGATTCTGTAATAAGTCAATGACATTATTTATGCCATTATACAGGAGCTTCGGACACGTACAAAGCAAATCGGACCTAAGGTAAGGGGAAATATCACAATCTCATTTTTATCCGAGATTGTTTATTCGTAAGTATTTACTGGGGTGTATTTTATCATCCACATCCATGTTTCATCAATATGTAATATTATTTCCATCCAACTAAAATTGTTTATATCCATTTTTACCCTAAGGTGAGTTTTTAGTAAAAGATATGAAAGGAATCTTTTTTCGTTTTTTTATACGAGGTACTTTTTGACTTTTCCGACAAAAGTACGAAGAATGTTTTTTTTAACTTATACGGCACGAACAGATTTTTACGGTTTTATAAAGCCTTATTTTCATTAACCTTCCTCCAAAATATTTCATGACTATTTTCAATAAAATCTTTTTCTTTTAAAATTGCTTGATGTTTTGTGAAAAGAAATTGATTTTGAAGAAAAAAGGATATTTTCCTCAAGAATTCAATTCAAGTGTTTTATCAAAATTATTTTTCATCTAAGATAATAAAGGGTTCTGTTTATATCCATATTTTACATTGATTTGACTATGTTGTGATGGAATTATTTTTATAAATTCCTTTATCTTATATGAATGGTTTTATGATGTCATGTTGTTTAAGAATCCCATTTTTATTACATGGGTTATGCAATGATGTATGATTTATGATTTTGTCGAACACATAAGAAAGGATTCATTATGAGATGGGTGAGACCTATATCTCCCTCCAATGCATTGGGTAAAGATTTTATATCTCATGAGATAGACAGGGCTGGAACGGTAGGTTATACCGGTTCAGTGAAATAGGACTGAAACGAGGGTTACTCGATTCAGAAAGGGACTTTGTCCACTAAGATAGTCTTAGAAATTAGTCTTGACTAACAAGAAATGATTCTCTATGATTATGTGTGTATGCCACAATGTTTCTTGTTTTAGGTTATGATTATTGGGATTACTTTTTCACTGCCATGATTTATCCCATGATTATGAAATTATGCTCTCTTTTGCAGGTTATGATTTCCAAAATGTTATGTTCTTATGAATATAATGTGATTGATATTTTTTTTTACCCTTACTGAGCATTTGAGCTCACCGTTTTATGTTTTCTTTTCCCCAGGATATAAAGAAAGGTTTTAGGTAAAAAAAAGGAAGATCTTTATGGGAGATTTTGAAGATCTTTCACCACGATTAGAAGATTATAGTCCGAGTTTCCAAAGACACTAAACTATTACGGTCCTTGTGTGTGTGTGTTTTTGTAATGTACTATGTATTCCGCAAAAGTAATGTAATGTCAATGTACGTCAAGATACGAGTCTCTACATAGCATATCCTCCAATGTCTGAATTGTTCGTTCTGACTGCCCATCTGATTGAGGATGAAAAGATGTACTAAAATTTAATTCTGTACCCAACGACTTCTGAAGGCCTTTCTAAAAGTTAGAAGTAAACCTGGGATCATGATCCGATACAATGGAGAGAGGAACTCCATGTAACCTGGCTGTCTCTTTAAGATACAAACGGGAAAGTTGATCAAGAGAGAAAGTATCTCGTATAGTAAGGGAATGAGCATATTTGGTCAAGCGATCAACAATGACCCAGATTGCATTATTACCTCGAGATGTCTTCGGTAATCCAACAACAAAGTCCATGGATATATTCTCCCATTTCCACTCTGGCACTGGTAAAGGCTGAAGCATCCCTTTCGGTAACTCCCGCTCTGCTTTAACCTGCTGACAAGTCAAACACTTCACAGTAAAATCAACAATATCTCTTTTCATTCCATCCCACCAGTAATACTCCCGCAGATCTCTATACATCTTAGTACTTCCCGGATGAACTGAAAACGGAGAACTATGAGCTTCACATAACAACTCTCTCTTCAACTGTGAATCACAAGGCACACACAATCTCTTCCCAAATATCAAAACACAGTCATTATCAATGTTGAATTCAGGCAACTTACCTTTCTGAACCAGCTCTACCGTTTTCTGCAACTCACTGTCTTGCATCTGTTCTTGCTTGATTCTATTTGATAGAGAAGATCTCACTGATACCTGAAACAAAACAGAAGGACTTCCTGCACCAACAACTTCTATGCCAAAGTTCATCAAATCGTTATCCAAAGGATCACGTTCCAACCACAACATTGTTAATGAAGCATTACTTTTTCGACTCAAAACATCAGCCACTTTATTAGCTTTTCCCGGATGGTAATGAATTGTACAATCATAATCCTTGATTAATTCCAGCCATCTCCTTTGTCTCATGTTTAACTCTTTCTGAGTGAATATATACTTTAAACTTTTGTGATCGGTATATATTTCACACTTTACTCCATACAAATGATGCCTCCAAATTTTTAAAGCAAAAACAACAGCAGCTAATTCCAAATCATGTGTATGGTAATTTACCTCATGAGTTTTCAACTGTCGTGAAGCATAAGCAATTACCTGATCATTCTACATTAGGACACAACCAAGTCCTTTCAATGAAGCATCACTGTATATAACAAACTCACCATTCCTGTAAGGTAGTGCCAAAACTGGAGCATTCACCAATCTTCTTTTCAATTCCGGAAAATAATCATCCCATTCTTTTGTCCAGATAATCTTAACACCCTTCCGAGTTAGCTTAGTCATTGGACTAGATAACCGTGAAAAATTTCTAACAAACCTTCGGTAATAGCCCGCCAAACCAAGGAAGCTATGAATCCCGGTTACATTTGTGGGTCTTGGCCATTCATATACAACTTTTGTTTTTGCAGGATCAACAGTTATTCCATCGTTAGAAACAATGTGACCAAGGAAAGAAATTTGTTGCAACCAAAACACACACTTGCTGAATTTCCTATACAGTTTCTCTTCTTTTAAGGTTTGCAAGATAACCCTTAAATGTTTTTCATTCTCCTCTTTAATTTTAGAAAACACCAAAATGTCATCAATGAAAACCACCACATACTTATCCAAGAACTCATGGAAAATTATATTCATTAAGTCCATGAATACAGCAGGTGCATTGGTTAGCCCAAAAGGCATTACTAAAAATTCATAATGGCCATATCTCGTACGGAACGCGGTCTTCGGAATATCTGCCTCCTTTACCTTCAGGTGATGGTACCCCGATCTCAGGTCAATCTTTGAAAAAAACTGAGCTCCCTGGAGCTGATCAAACAAATCATCGATATGAGGCAAAGGATATTTGTTCTTAATAGTGATGTTATTCAAGGCTCTATAATCAATGCAAAGTCTCATAGAACCATCTTTCTTTTTAACAAATAAAACAGAAGAACCCCATGGTGATGTGCTAGGTCTAATGAAACCTTTCTCTAATAAATCTTGCAATTGCTCCTTCAACTCTAAAAGTTCAATTTCTGCCATTCGATAAGGAGGTTTTGAAATTGGCTTAGCATCAGGAACTAAGTCAACAGTAAACTCAACTTCCCGATCTGGTATTATTCCAGGCAACTCATCAGGAAAAACATCAGGATACTCATTTACCACTGGCACATCATTAATCTGAACAGTTCCTTTATTTTCAACGATGTGTGCAAGGTAACATTCATTTCCATCTTTTACAAGTTTCTTGGCCTCTTGATATGTTATCAAAATTAAGGGTTCATTCTTGTAAAAAACTGAAAGTCTTTCTGAAAAGAAACTTCTTTAGCTCTACAGTCAATCTTAGCATGGTAAATAGAGAGCCAATCCATACCCAGGATAACATCAAACTCTACTAGAGGTAGAACAATAAGGGTTGCAAGTAGGTTCTTTCCACAGATAAGGATAGGAAGATTCTTATAAATTCTTTTTGCCTCGACACTTCCCCCAGGTGTTTTTACCAAATGTTCAGGAGTCATTTCTTGAGATGGTATTCCCATTTTACTAGAAAAGGTTTCAGAGATGAAAGAATGTGTAGACCTCGAATCAAACAACACACTGGCATATTCTGAGAAAACAAACGAAGTACCTGATACAACTTCATTTGATGGCCCGACATCTGCTGAAGTAGTTGCAAAGGATTTCACCACCCCTTTCTGCTTGTTGTCTAACTGCTTCCCATCACTCAAGCTCCTTGTCGGACACTCGTTTGCATAGTGACCCATCTCATTGCACTTATAACATTTCACTAACTGTAAATCAAATTTTTTCTTACCTTCACCTTGATCCTTTTCAGTGCAATCACGAGCCTTATGTCCCATCTTACCACATCGGTAGCACTTCCCAGAAATCAGAAGACATTCCCCAGCATGCATTTTTCCACATTTATCACAAACTGGAAACTTAGTTTTCTTACCATCAGAATTTTTTGAAGAATTATTACCTTTCTCCTGCCACCTCGGTCTCTTCTTCTGCTGGTTGTTATAGAAAACTTGGTCATCGGAAAACTCCATTTCCACCTTCTCAGCACATCGAACAAGCTTTTCATAACTTTTAAACTCATGAGAAGCTAATGCCCTTCAATATTTTGGCTTTAATCCTATGTAAAAACGATTGATTTTACTATCAAGGTCCCAGATAAAATTTGGAGCATACCTTGCCAATCAAGTGAACCTTTCTTCATAGGCAGCCACTGAGTCTTCCTCTTGCCTCAATTCCAAGAATTGATTTTCCATCCTTAGTCGAACAGCCTTAGGAAAATACTTATCAAAAAACATACCTTTGAATTCATCCCAGTCAAGAGCATCAATCTCATCGGCGACCCTGATATTTTTAACCATAGACCACCACTGATCTGCTTCACACTCCAAACGGTAAATAGCAAGACTAACCTTTTGATTGTCTGAACACCCCATGACATCAAAAATCTTCTCCAGTGCTTTAATCCACCCTTCATCTAGCACAGGGTCAGATGATCCTCTGAATGATGCTGGATGTTGCCTCATGAAATGTTCCACCACTGACATGTTCCTCTGCGGTTGGTCTGGCTGATCTCGTGTATGGATACCATCGCCATTTATCGCTTGAGTCAACTGCGCCATTACTGCAGCAAACTGTTCAGTTCCAATTCTGACCATTTCGGGATGCTGATTCGGAAGGTTATTTCCTTCTGTATGCCTTCCTAGCATTGCTTCCCTGTTTCCTCTGCGGAAAACCGTTCTGAACAAACATGTCTTAGATGAAGCAACATGGTAATCTTTAAATGCTATATCATTTCGAAAAAAAAAATATTTTTGGATAATCATTTAATAGAATTCTAACTCCTAAAGTTATCTAAACCGACCTTTGATACCAACTATAAGGCCCCAGCCTTAAACCTTACTTAATCTTGAGTTATTACAAGATTACACATTGAGGATCTTTTCGGGTTTAGAGTTTTAGAAAATTAGATCATAAAACTTGCATTACATTCCACATATAAACAAAGTGGTTACATAAAGATAGTATTCTTCATTCCCATCAATGGAAACACATTTAAAATAAAACATGGATTATTTCTTGACACATCCTTGACTCTATCATCTTATCATGTACCTTTCCCTTGACCTGTGAAAAACATTTCAAACACTTGGTATGAGCATAAAAACTCAGTATGGTTATAAAAAAACATGGAAAGGAAGCATGAGTTCATATATACATAATAATGAAACCATACTTTACCCATAAAACATAGGCACTTTAACATACCTCATAAAATCATGAATAAATCATAGAAATCATAAGACATAAAGGTAACTTGAGGCATTCATAACATTCTTACGTAGAGGGTAACCCTCTTGGTTACATTTGGAATACCCATCACAGTATATTCCCTAAAATCTCTTCGGAGAAACCTTAACGTTTCACTCCTTCGCGTTACCCAATGCATTAGAGAGCTATAACGGGCTCACCCGCCCTTAGTTTATCACGGAACCACCCGTCTTCATAATATTTCCCAAGAACCATAACATAATCATATCACATAAAACATGCATAAAGGAAACATAAAATTTCCACATTTCAATCACGAGATATCAATACAACACATTTATATAAAAACATTATGAAAACCATTTTCAATACCAAAATAACAGAAAAGTAAAACATGGTATTTATTTTTCTTTTAAAAAGAAGGTATGGCTTGTAGAGGAAGTCGAAACTCAAATAACGGTCACAATGGCGGAGAAGTCGTTGCCTCCGCATACGTACGACAAAAACATTCCCTTTTGTCGTTTAGTAAACGCTTCATATAAAAAATATTCCTTTTGAATAAACATAAAAGTCAAAGGGGTTTATACACCGTATAAAAGAAAGTTGTGTATAAAATAAAATGTGCCTCAATGAAAGGAGATTGAGACGAAGTCCCATACCTTGTTTTCGACTTGACCCGACCGTTCTTTAATCTCCTGAATAATAAACTTGAGTTAATCTATACTTGCGTATGAATCTTTTTCAAGTTCATTATTCCTTTTATTCCATGTTATGAACATCATGTAATCAGTTAAGTTAATAATGTTCATTTTGTCGGTATTTGGTTCTGAAGTCAAAAATAGACTTCTTACACTTACATGTTGTTAATTTGGTCAAAGGTTCATTATATCCAGAATGGTATTCATGATTTAGATATCTTATATGTCATATATATCCAGCACATACATGAATTTATAATATTACATAATCATTTAGAGGTAAGAAATGAAATGCACCGTTCATGGAGACAGTAAGCCGTACGTACGCATGAACGCTACTTCCATTTCTATTTCATATTTTCTGGAATGGAATCATAATGATATAAGAGTATATTCTAATTCCAGTATAATAACATATATAATATCATTAACTTTATCCTTTACACATCCCACATATGGTATTAACGAATCAAATCACTTTCAGGGGGCAGTAGTCCGCACTTCCTAAAATGAAGATATCGTATAATGGAAACCATAAAGGTATTCCAAAAATGAAAAAAAAACAGAATCTTAAGGAAAACATAAACATATTATATATCATATATAAAAATAGTGACATCATAATGGCCACCTTTGAAGGTGTTAAATGAGTATTGAACAATCATCGTTTCGGGAGGCAGAATTTCGCCATCCACAGAAACCGTATGTTCTTTAACCATTTGATGTAGTTGTGTGAGAGTGTAGCTCAAATAAATATTATAACAACATACTTGTATATTGAATATACTGGTGTTGTTACAAAATAAGTAAATAAAAAGAGTTTAGGGGGTTGGAGAAGCAAAATAAAACAAATGAACATGAGAGAATGAATTACCTTTAAAAGTGTAACTCCTTTTGATTTGAGCCTAAAGGCTTCCTTTGAAAGGATTCTGCCCAAAGGGAATCCTCTAGGATTAGGAGAGGGATTTGGAGAGAGTAAATGGGCAGGGTTTGGCCGAGCCACAGGCTTGAGAAGTGTGTGAAATGAGGTAGAGGTGGGGGCCTTTTATAAGAGGAGTGGAGGGGCACTTTTGGAATGTAAAGAAATATTACTTTATTTGAAAATGTGTTTCGGTTTTAAAAGGTCCCACATTGATATAATTCGTGGTTAAGGTGATAAGGGTTCGAAATCCACTCATCCAATTGGTTTTGTCCTTGTGTAGTTCATAGATTTTACATTGTCTTTCCATTTTATTTAAAGCGTCAAATAATGATGTAATCGCTTTATCATTATTATGTCATAAATAATTAAATTTATTTAATGTCTAAAAATCATAAAAAAATACTATGATGTAGGAAATATTTTTAGCTTTCCAATTACTATTTATAATCAAATATCTGATCTTTATAACCCCATGTAAAAATTGTTTTCGTAAAACATCTCTTGTTTGTGTCATTTTTACTTTAACATTTAATAAAAAGTTATTTATGTCATTTCCAAACCAAAGTGTCTCCATGGGGTCCCCAAGTTGACCCATGGCTTGTCTTGGTCGGCCATGACACAACCAATAAGTTTGGGACATGCGTCTAGGTCATTTCATATTATTAAAGCATTATTTATACCTTAAACTACACTAATTACCACTTATCGCGATTAAAAACTTAATAAGTTACTATTCACCAAAAAATTATTTTAATCCCATTGAACCACATTTTACTTCTTAATGACAACCATGTATGTCAGATTTTCAAAATTCAATACACATTAGTGGTAAACTTTAATTTAACTGAAAAATCAGCTTTCTTGATTACCACTTAGTGGTTTCACTATTCATCAAAAATTGATGTTTTTCTGAAAATTACCAAAAATTCACCCTAAGCTATATTTGATATTCCGAATTCAAAAATGAAGTCTATTTTACAAAATTAAAATCATATAAGTCACATTAATTAATTTAATAATTAATTCCCGCTGGCAGAGCAAATAGCGTGTTTTTATGAAACAATAAGTATCAAAAGATTGACACCAATTTAAGTCTAATTTCAAGGTGAAATTGATTCCAATGACCACCATTGGATAAAATGGTAAAAATATATTCTAATTTCACTTCAAAACCAATTCAAAACATAATATAATCATATAAATAAATTAGATTAAAAAGCAGTTTTGATGTAAAATGCAGTATTTTTCACTATTCATTAAAAAATGAACATTGTCAGAAAAATACCAAAAATTCACACAAGGTAAATTTTGATGTCCCAATCATAAAGGATAAGATTATTTTGACAAACATAGTTTATAAAATTGTCAAAATATAGATTCAAAAATGGTTTGCCATCAAAAGGCAGTAAAACAATCTTTTAAGAATATTAGTGTATTCCATGCATAAGATTGTATTTATTTTCATTTTAAGCCTCTATAACACTATCTTAATCATTAATAGAAATAGATAAAAATATATATTATTCATTACGCACTTGGGATGTTACACCCTAAATTATTTATATTCATTTATATTGTAACAACACCAGTATCTTCCATATACTAGTATGTTTTTATAATATTGATTCGAGCTACACTTACACACACCTACATCTAATGGTTAATGAGCATACGGTTTCCGTGGATGGCAAATTTCTGCCTCACGAAACAATGATTGTTCAATATTTTTCTAACACCTTAAAAGGTGTCCATGAAGATGTCACTATATTTCTATATGATATATAATATGTTTATGTTTTCTTTAAGATTCTGCATTTTTCATTTATTTCATACCTTTATGGTTTCCATTATGGGTAAATGCGAAATCTTCATTTTAGGAAGTGCGGACTACCGCCCCCTCAAAGCGATTTGATTCGTTATTTTTCATATGTGGGACATATAAAGGACACAGTTAATGATATTATATATTATATTATACTGGAATTATAATATATCTTTATTTAACTATGATTTCATTCCATTAAATACAAAATAGAAATGAAAGCAGCGTTCATGCGTATGTACGTCTTACCGTCTCAATAAACGGTGCATTTCATTTCTTACCTCTAAATGTCATGTAATATTATAAATCCATGTATACACTGGATATATATGATATATATGATATCTAAATCATGCATATAATTCTATATATAATGGATATTTTACCACATGAACAACCTGTAATTACAAAGTGTTTATTTTTTACTAAAGTGCCAATGAACAACAAAACGACCATTATTAACTTAAATAATTACCTAGTGTTCATGACATAGTAATAAGTGATATAAAAGGAAAAATGGTCTTGAAAAATGTTCTTAAGAAAGTATAAATTAACTAAATATTATTATTCAGGAGGTTAAAGAACGATCGAGTCAAGTCATACCCGAGGTATGGGACTTCGTCTCAATCTCCTTTCATTGTGGCATATTTTGTTTTATACACAACCTTCTTTTATACATTGTATAAATCCATTTGACTTTTACATTTATTCAAAATGAATATTTTTTATACTAACCCTTTACTAAACGACAAAAGTGAATGTTGTTTCGTACGTATGCGGCGACAACGAATTCTCCACCGCCGTGACCATTATTTGAGTTTTCAGCTTCCTCTACAGGCCATAACTTTTTTTTATGAAAAATAAATACCATGTTTTACTTTTCATTTTTCTTGGTATTGAAAATGGTTTTCATATTGTTTTTATCAAATCAATGTGTTATATTGATATCTTTTGATTGAAATGTGGATATTTTATGTTTCCTGTTTTCATTTTATATGTGATACGGTTATGTTATGGTTCTTGGGAATTAATATGATGATGGGTGGTTCCGTGATAAACTAAGGGCGGTTGAGCCCGATATAGCTCTCCAATGCATTGGGTAACATGAAGGAGTTAAACATTAAGGTTTCTACATAGATATTTAGGGAATATACTGTGATGGGTATTCCAAACGTAACCACGAGGGTTACTCCCTACGTAAAAATGTTATGAATGCCTCAAGTTACCTTTATGTCTTATGATTATCATGATATATTCATTATTTGGTGAGGCATGTTAAAATTCTTATGTTTTATGGGTAAAGTATGATTTCATACATGGACTAATGTTTTCATTTCGTAATTTTATATCCCATACTATGTTTTTATGCTCATCCCAAGTTTTTGAAATGTTTTTCACTGGTCAAGGGAAAGGTACATGATATGATTATAGTGTCAAGGAAGTGTTAATAAAGAATCCATGTTTTATTTTAAATAAGTTTCTCTTGATGGGGAAAATGAGTATTATCTTTTATGTAACCAAATTGTTAAAATGTGGAATGTAATGCATGATGTATGATCTAATTATCTAAAACTCTAAACCTGAAAATATTCTCAACCTGTATTCATGAAATAACTCAAGAATAAGTAATTTGTAAGGCTGGGGCCTTATATTATATATCTTCTGTCATTTCTAGATTAGGAGGGGTATCTTGTGATGGAGGTGGTCATGAAAGAATTGTTTCATGGAATGATAGTTGACAGATTGGACAGAATTTGGCATAATGCTCATAAAAAGATTTCATGGGTTGGTATGGAAAAAGTGCTAGGTGACCTAGGAATGTGACTTAGGCTAGGGAGGACCAGACTATACACATGATTTTAGGCCCGCACGCCAATGATCTTATGCTAGGAATCAGAGCCTACCGAACGACCATGTGAAACTACACCATTTTCATGGTAGTGACCATGAGAATGATACATGCATCATAATGGGTTATGTTATTTTTTTAAATGGAGTGTTTTGGGGAATTATAAATGTATAAAAAAAATTAATTAAATGAGTTAAAGTGAATCATAAATAAAATTCCATACTACATGGGCTTTGGAATTCCTTATTTAACTTTCATCTATGGAGCCTCTTCATCATCCATGTGTAGTATAGGTAGTGGAGGCTCAGTAGGCTAACCTGATTGATCGATAGAGGGCTGAAACAGTGGACGGGGATGACCAGTGGTAGAATACATTTTATGATTTCTAGTAATAGATTCAAGGGAAGTATGAGGGAAGTGTTTCTAATATGGCGACATAGAGTTGGATCGAGGTACTAATGATCACATTCAACTTCATCCATCCACCAGTAAGGTACTGGATTTCCTTGGTGGTGAGCCATATGTGGAGATCTGGGAATCAGTGGTGGTTTCTTTACCGAGGGAGATTAAGGAGACTGACATTCCGTGTTTTGATTTTGAGAACGAGTTCGAAGAATAATTGTATTCTTCATCCATGAAGGCTATGAAGAGGCAGTAGTTACTCTCCCTACAATAAGGGAGAATGTTAGTATGGGAGTGGGGGATAAAATTAAAGGAAATATTTTTTTCCCAGGATATCATTATGAATGAAGAGTATAACACGTGATGCCTAAAGGAGGCACTTCTTCTTTCTCTCTAGTATGCAGTTACCCCCTTTACCTTACTAACTCATATGGAGTTTTAGAAGGCGGCATAAGTAGTACATCAGACGAATTTGTGAAGTGGCCTACTGTGAGAGTGTAGTCATCTTATTTCTTCGAACGGAGAGGTTATCAACACTAGGTCTTAAGAGTTAGGTCCTTTTAGTTTTTGAATGTTTGGGAGGAGACCTCAGTAGTTTCTATTTCAACATTTCAGGTTCTCGTGCCTAACCTATTGGCCTTAAGATAATGTTTTTTATCTATATAGTCTTTGTAATTATTCATAGTTAGTACCTAGTAGCCATTCAATATCAGTTTGGTTGGGGTGGAAAGGTCTACTTCCTACATCAACTTCACTTACAAGCGTGGCAATTCGTGCAGTAGGAACAACAACCTCAAACCCCACCGAGGAGAGATAGAGTAGTTATAGAGAAACCTAAGGGTGTTCTATAGAGTGATCATCCCGATCATGGTCAAGGTGATAGTCCTCAACAGAAGGGTAGAGGAACTGGAAATGGTTTGTTATGAGCCAAAAAGGTAGAAGCTTTAGTAGAGCAGAAGATTGTTCGAGGTACGATCATTGTGTTCTATACTCATTCTTATGATATTTTGATTTTGGAGCTTCACACTACTTTTTTTAAACCCAATATAGCCCATTATATGGGGATATACATAGATAGTATTCTTATTTCCCTAGTATTGAACACACCAGCCAATGGCCAGACAAGTTTGATTGATGTATACCGAGGATGTAGACTAATGATGGGTCAGTATCAATCTTGTGGGGATATTTTCCTATTATAGATGAAACCATACACTTTGATCCCTATGGCTGACTTGTTTTACTCTATGCATGTTGTTATCTACATGTTCTGAAAGAGAGTCGTGTTTTCATAGGTAGATGCTAGAGTGTGGCATTCATTGGAGAGTAGAGTTTTCCATTGGGTAGTCATCATAGGGGGCCTCCCAATTCATTGTTGGACAAGATGTCAGTGAAATTAGTTTATGGTGAGATAGGGGAGGTTCCTAGTGTTGTTGGTGAGTTCATGGATGTCTTCCTTGAGGAGGCTGTGACTATACTCCCTCAATGTGAAGTTGAGTTTGGGATATACTTGTTGCATTGTGTTTCTCTAATTCCAATGGATTCCAATCAGATGACACCTTTAGAGATGTGGGATTTCAGGATTCAAATAGATGATTTGATGATAAAGGGATTTATCCTTCCCAGTGTATCACTATGGTTAGATCCGATCTAGTTTAAGAAGAAGTTGGACAGTGGTCTGAGGTTGCGCAAAGACTACTTAAGGTTGAACCAAGTGACAGTCAAGAAAACATTCCCTCTCCCAAGGATAGGCGATCATCTCAAACAACTATGTGGGTAAATTTAGTTCTCTAAGATCAATCAATGGTTTGGATATCACCAATTGAGGGTGAATAAGGGTTATATCCTAAAGATTGCTTTCGAATTCAGGTATGAGCACTTCAAGTTCGTTTTCATGACATTTTTTGTTACGAATGCACTAGTTGTATTCATGGGAAAAATGATCTCTATCTTCCATGAGTTCCTAGATTCATTACTCATCATTTTCATCAATGACATCTTGATATGTTAGAGAAGAACTTGCCGATAATCTAGAGACCATCTATCCTGTTCATCAACAACACTATATCTATATAATTTGATTCCAAATGCAAGTTTTAATCATGATAGGTACACTTCCTTGGGCATGTGGTGTCTCAGAAAGGTGTAATAGTTAATCCTTCAATGATATAATTAGATGTTTATTGGTAAACAATAACGAATGTTGTAGAGGTTCAATGTTTTTTCAGTCTGGGAAACTAATACAAGAGATTCATACATGACATATCTAGAGTATCATCTCCTTTTACATCCTTTAATAGGGAATAATATAACTTTTTATGGAGTGGGAATTTTCAAGAAACATTCCTCTAAATAGAATGAATGTTTTTTCTGTGTGCCATTGATCCTGTTTCTAGTTGATGGAATGATGTTTGAGGTGTTCTATGATGCTTCCTATCTAGGATTGGGATGTGTGGTGATTCAAAAACAAGGAGTGATATCTTATGGTTCTAGGTTGTTACATCCCAATGAATATAACAATGCCACCCATGATCTAGATCTAGAATTTATTGTGTTCATGATGAAGTTGTGGTGACCTTACCTCATTGTGGAGGACTTTGTGGTCTTCAAGGATCACAAGAGATTGAGGTATATCTTTTCACTGCGACATATGTACTTGAGACAGTGGAGGTGGATGGTGTCTTTTCATGATTACAATTTCAAGATATATTACACCTCATTAAATGTGAATTTTGTTGACAATCAATCGAGCATGAAGTCATAGAAGGAGTATGTGTGAGAATCTATAGATAATTGAAAGGAGATTAAGGATTTGGCCACCTAACACTTAGACATATGAAGGGATGGTGGAAGATGATTTCTATTTCAGATGAAGATATAGTCTACTGTAATGCTGTAGGTGGAGGATTATAAATGGGGAGACTCGAAGCCATAGGTGATGCATGATCATATAGACCAGGGTGATGCTATAGAGGGATGGTTAGAGGATGGCAATAATCAAATGTTGTTCATGGAAATCTATTTGTTCCAGTGGAAATGAACATTGGTGTTATCCATGAGTTCAACAGCCCACCATTAGTGGTACAACTAAAAGTTTCCAAGATGTATCATGGCTTTACAATACTTTTTTGGTTTCTTATAATGAAGAAGTAAGTGATAGAGTTTGTGAAGAATTCATTAGTGTGCCAACAGGTGATGGCTGAGCACTATGTTCTAGGTGGTTGGTTGCAGCCCTTAGATGTCTCAGAGTGGAAGAGGGATGACATCTCGATGGTTTTATTCATAGGGTAACCAAGGGATTAGGAAGGATGTGATGAAATTTTGGTAGTGGTTGATCCAAATTTGAAATTGGAAAACTTCTTAGCGATTAAGAAGTCAACAGTAATAGATGCATTGGTGAAGAGTTTTGTGGATGTGGTGAATGGGATGTATTGATTTTCTAGATCAATCATCACTGATCAGGATGTAGGGATTTCCATGTTAGTCTCGAGAGGACTGTAACAAGATATTGGCACTTAGATATACCTTAACACCTCATTCCACCTTCAAACAGATTGATAGACAGAACTAGCCATCTAGTAGATGGAGGACATGCTATGGGCATTCGTCTTCAACATTGGTGGATCTTCAGTGCATCAATTTCTCTTGGTGGAGATTTCATGGAACAATGGATATAAATATTTTATTAGAATGTATCCATTTGAATATTTTCAAGGTAGACCATGTCGATCACCCTTGTTCCAGACAGAAGATGTGGAGACAAATATTCTTGGTCCGGTCATCGTGTAGAGTAAAACTGAGAAGGTGTATATTGTCAGTGAAATGATGAGGGAAATATATAACCAATAGAATTCATACACCAATCTCATGAGGTGGCCATTGGATTTCAACGTTGGGGACCATGTGCCTGAATGGCCCGAAGGCCTTCATTTTTTTTATTGATTTTTGATAACCCCTCTTTCAAGGGAAGATATTGAACCCTTACAAGGCCCGTAGGATCAGAGATTACATGGCCTGTAGGCTTAAGAGATTACATGATCCGATGGTCTTAAGGGAATTCAACCAGACTATCTATAAGGAACTGCCCCTCCCCAGCATCTGCATCTTGATAGTAGCTCTCCACCTTTGCATGACCGTTTAACTAGGCTTCCCGTGCAAGCACAGGCTGGTACCGATGGCATAGCCATACCCTCTCATTCTGACAATCCATTTGGCTCTGGTCTGGTGAGTGCACCTGCTCTGAATCCTCTTCTAGGGCTTCTCCTTTTTTTGTAGTGTGTCTAGGCCTGCATTCATGTGGCCCGAAGGCCTTGGGGTGGCCCTATGGCCTTAAGGTGCCCTGAAGGCCTTGAGAATCAACTGGCCCGAAGGCCATGGGTGGCCCGAAAGCCTTGCATGACCCGAGAACCAAACCAGTGGCCCGAAGGCCCAGATGGATGAATTGTTCCGGCTGCTATAGTACCGAACAGTGCCTGCTACAATACCCCGAAAATATGCCTCCACCAGGATTTGATCCTGGGTCTCTTGGATGCACCTAGCGAGTCCTCACCAACTGGGCTGAGGCTCTTCAGCGACGTCGGGGACCATGTGTTCTTAAAAGTTTCCCCTCAACATGGACATTATAGGTATGGTATGGGGTGCAAGATTTCTCCGAGGTTTAGTTGACCCTTTTTGGTGTTGGGGAATGTTGGTGAAATTGAATACATGTTATTGAGGGTGAAAATAGTTTTATTGGTATTTTATGCAATGGATCAAACCTCCTTTTTTCATTTCATTGTAAAAAACCAATGTTTGTGGTAATTTGGAGGAAACAAAGAATCATTTCAAGCATTTGTCAACAATTCTAGTTTTTTCATCATTTGGGGGTGTTGGTAGGTGGTGTTGGTTGCTGGAATTGGTGAGTGGAATCTGCAAGTCACATCGGTAACTCTTAATGTAGACTCACTAATGGTGGGTCACTTTGTTGAGTCATCCATTAGTAGGTTGCGTCAATAGGTGTCGCCAGTAGGTGGTGTCGGTAGGTGGTGTCAGTGAGTGGTACCAGTGTGTCCTGTTGGTGACTCAATCATTAGTGAATCGCGTCGGTGACTCACACAATGGTGAGTCAATTTGACAAATTCCAAAAGTTCATGTTTTACATATTTTTATAAATTCTCCCCTTTATAGTTTCATTTGATGTAAATTGTTTTTAAAAAATATTTAATTTTGTTCATGTCCATTTCAAAGGATTTAAAATATATCCCTAATTTTTTAATACTTGGGAGGCTTTAGGATAGTCAAAAGGAACGTTATTGATCATGAAATAACATTAACAGATTTTAAAACCGTTCTTCCATTGATATAGGATCTGGCTTTTCTAAAGTAGCGATCCTTTAACCCTTGTGCATTTTATCATTACTCTTGTGGGAAAGCATCCGAGAAACATTCTTTCCTGAGGAAACATGTATCTCTGTTGCACCCTTGGATGGTGTCTCCTAGAAGGCTCCGCTTTTTTCTTGTGCAACCCCTATTTTTTTCACATAGAGGAGTTTTTTATTTTATGTTCTCTCTGTTATGGATCACTTCAACGCTTGTAATTTGTGTATCATGCAGGGTGGTTGTACCAATGTTGTCTTGTAAAGATAATAGATTTTTAAATAAATAAATTTAATCAAATATGTTAAAAATTGATATATATGATCCAGGAAAAAGTGAAGCATGCTTATGTATTATTGGTTACTAATATTTTGATATGTATAGGATATATACATGCAAAAAAAATCATCACTGTCAGTGGTCTTTGTTTTCTCACCTATGATGGATTGTGGATATTTATTGGAAATTATATGTGAATGACCATATAAATAAGAAATAGGTTATCCACGTATATTATTTGAATAAATGGATTCCTTAGGATCGAACTTACTCTATTATAACACCTTATTTTTTAATGTGGAATTAAATAAATGGTGTTGATACATCTGAATACAACATGATTTGTTGGTGTTACTATGTGATCTCTTTAGAATATTTTTTTATTATTGGTTGTGTCATTTTTTGGTGCTAGGGTAGAGGGCCTGACTGTTGATGGGGTGATATGGGTGGTGGAATGGTATCTCAGTTTAGGGGATTGTTTATTCATTGAATGGATGTGCAGTGTTTGAGAAGCTGGGAGGCAGGTTTGGATTGTGGTATATTTATGTTACTGGGTGAGATGAGTGTGGTGTTGTTATACAGTAGGTCTGTTAGGTTGGTTGTGACGAGGTGTGTTTTTAGTTTTGGCAGTAAGATGGGGGTTTTATAATTGAGATGAACGAAATGGTAGAATTAATTTGAAGAATGATGGTGGTAGTGGTTGGTATGGGAGTTAAGTGGATAGGAATGTGAAGTGGGTTAACATATTGTGGTTCTTCCTCGGTGTGACCTTGGTGCGGGGATTTTTGTGTGCATTGAATAGCAGTTTCTTAGGTAGGGGTAGAATCAATTAATGGTATCCTTAATAAATAATGATATCTGGTTAAATGAGTTAGATGAGGGTATTTTTGATAGTGGCTTATTGTGAATGGATTTCATTTATCAACTTCTGAAAGGATTATAGCTGTTGTTAAATAATGCACTTAGAGGTAGCAGTAGAGTTAGTAGTTTCATAGGGTGGATTATTATTTGATTAAAATCACATAGGTTGGTCCTAATTGTTTGATACTATATATAAATACCAATATTTTCATTATGTTTTCTATACGCACCCACATTTATCGACGAACTATGTACCAAACACCCCTATTGTCATGAAATGTGTGTCTTTCCAAATCATCCCAATGGGAGGATGGTTTAGTGGCCACTAGCTCCTATATGATTCCTCTTCTAGGTAGTGATAACTCAATATTATTATAGAAGATAGCGGTTTGTGAGTACTAGGTTTGTGTGGGTGAGTTCTTTTTTCCCAGGTGTCTTTGAGATGATATGTGTCGTTCTTTCCTAGGTGTTTTGAGGATGTGACGTGGTATATGGACCAGGTGTCTGAGGGTGGGACACGGTTGTGAGGAACATGCTTGTGTGGTGAGATGTGATGAGATTTATTTTCGGAGGTTGTTGGACTATCTGTGAGGACCGTGTCTGTATGTGTGGGTGGGTTTTTACATGGAGCTTTCAAAAGATGTGGGAGATCTAGGACGTTTTTTGTTTTTGTGTGATAGCATCAGATCTGTGGGAAAGTTGTGCGGGATACCCTATCATCTATGTGACCTATATTTCTATACATGACTTGTGTTATTTGGTGAGTGTGCCTTTGGTGAGGTTGGGGGGGGGGGCTAGTATACCATGTTATGTGCCTTTGTATTGTCCTATTTTCTTATGGGGGCATTAGTATGATTCCAAACATGTGTTTGGGAGACTTTGGCATTTCCCTAGTATGTATACTTTTATTCTCACACTACATACATAAAACTATTTCAGGTTTTTTGGATGAATATGGGGACCATACTAGGTATTACTAACTTAGACACAGGGGCAACCACTATGTTTCTTCAAGGATTTGTTCTTTTGTTATTTACGTTGGATATTTTCATTGTATTTGTAGCATTGTTTACTTTAAAACATTCATGTGAAATGGATTTAGGGTTTTATTTTATATATTTCTTAGAGTGGTTTTGAGATGAACCATCTTATATCCCGATATTGTTTTTATAATAAGTGAAATGCATCCCATTTCTTGAGATTCTATACCCTTGGTACTGGTCTCCATACTGGTCATACTGGAGGCGGGACTCAAGGGTCATTGTCTCTCTTCCATCATAGCTATCTTAAGAGGCACATCTTTTTAGGGGGGTGATAGGATATGAAATTTATTGACCATGTTTTTAATGAAATTTTTCATTAAAACTTTATCCATAATATAATCTGATTTTAGTTTCCTTAGATGTTTCACCAAACATTCATGAGAATTTAGTACTTTGTGTATTGAAACCCCCTTCAATTTCAAGTGCACAAAAAATTCCCCTCACTATAGAGGCTAATGAAGGAGGACAATTACCACTCACTAGTTCCTTCGTATATATTAATGGGGCATCATAAATTTCATTGATCAAATCATCCTGAACTATATCATGTCAAGTCGCATCATCATTATTACATCCCTTAACTCGCACTAAATGATCTATTGTTGAAAATGTAATCATTATTTTATTGGTTTCAATACTGGTAAATGTGATCCAATTTTATCTATAAAATATATAAACATAAAATAGAAATATTGAATCAATTAAATCCCTAAGGAACTTTTAGGTATTATTTTTAGTGATCTAGGGGAAATCTTACATAATAATACCCACATCATCAAATGATCAACTTTCCCACTATACCTAGATTTTTTATTTAAAAAACATATTAAATATCCCCTATAAAATTAGTCACAAATGAATCCTTTCAATACATAATTCATTTAACATCACTATTCATAACATGTGGAAATAGAAAACATACGAATGATGAGCTCAAATGACTAGTTAAGGTTTACATAAGCATTAACAATTGAATGTCATCAGTGAGAATAAGTTGAGTAGAAGGGTATGATGACATAACCAATGTTCATGAGAATAACATAAGATAATTGATAAAAATTATGGATAATTAAACATGTAAAATGAAAATAATGATTTTAAAAAGTCACAAGTTATGATAATTAAGAATAACAAGGCATATAATGTCAAATATGATTAAAGGAACCTCTAAAAACTAATTTAAATATTAGTGACAACATGTCGGTATCTTGGAACATTATCTTTATAAATTATGTTCACTCTTGTATGAAAAAACGGGTTCCCAGTCAAATCCATAGGATAACCCTACCCTTTTAACTCACTCATTCTTTTGATTAAACATAAGTCTCATTATGTAATGCATTATAGAGATATATCTGGCTTATCCATCACATAATCTATATTTCGATCACCGGTCATATAAGTTGTATTAGGCTCACCCATTAAATACAATATTCTAGGTTCACCCATCAATAGAAATAAATTACTTGTACCATAAATGAATATAACACATGGCAGCTTTCATTTTAATCAGCTATATTTTAAAAATATATTGAATTACTTTAATGATTGTTTCACTAATGGAAAAGAAATGGGTTTCATAAAAATTTCATTAAAAAAATAATTATGAGAAATTATATATTTAATATATATCATTTCATAAGTTCATATTCCCAATGAATCATATGACTCATTAATGTATGTTTTCATATATGATAACACCCTTAAATTAGTATTTAAATTATTAAATTGAAAATATTGGAAAAGACAATTTTCCTTATATATCTTTAAAATTAAGTAATTTAGAAAATATTTAGAAACTAATTTTCGTTACAATTAACCCTCAAAAATTATTAAGTAATATTTACAGCAAGGAAAATATATAAGGGTGAAAAAATATATTCATGTATAAAATGGTTAAAAATTAACATTGTTTTCAATATTTTTCAAAGAAAGTTAAAAGAAACCTTTATTGTAATTTTATGAAATTTTCCATTAAAATCATTTAAAATAATGTAAAGGATAAAAAAAATTACATTAGGATAATTTTTATGTCTTTAAAAGAACAACATTTAATTAAGATAAAGACCATGGAGAATATTTTTTGTTATAAGTCTTCACCAAATTTAAAACATTATTTATTTTAATTAAAAAGAATTTACAACCTTTTATAACATGATACTAATTGAAAGAAATGTCACAAGATGGAACGAAAAAAACCATTTGTATAAAAATAATCATGATATTAATAATTGATAACCAGATTATACACTATATAAATAATTATAGTGCTTCAACCAAAACATGTGTCAAATAAATAAGTATTATATGAGAAACCCTTAAAATTTAAATAATGAAATATTCAAAAAACCATTTAATGAATGAAAATAACATGGTTATATATAAAAAATAATAGATATTAATTAATATTTATTATCACATTTATTGGGAAATAAGTAATCTAAATAAAATTAACCATGTTGCATAAGTTGAATTACGTCTCATTTAATATTGAAATTGAGACCTTAAAAACCATTGTAATATTTGTAACATTTGTATCAGTGTCTCATGAAATAGAGAACAAAAAATTAAATATAAATATCATGGTAAAAGATTAATTCATGATAGAATACCAGAATATGTATCATATACACCTCATAAAAGGAACTAGGTGAATAATACAAAATATTTCTGAAAGAAACAATATTAAGATGAATAATCATTATGAAGATCGTATTATGGATGGTAGTATTTTAACAATGAATTAATTAAGTTTCAAAATTTTTCATAAAATTGAAAAACAATTTAAATAAAATAATAGTTCATTTCATGTATAATATATGCTAACATTTTCAATGAAGTAGAATTATAATATATTGAATGAAAAATGAGTCAAGAAACCACATACCTTGAGTCATAAATTTTTTTGTCTTCCCTTAAACATTTATATAATTAACATATATTAATTAATTAATTTCTTACGAACCTTCAATAAGTTTATCAATTTACCAATAAGCCATTAATTTTATTTATTTAAATGATAATTTAATTACTTAATCGGTTTAGTCCACGTCATGTTATTTGTGCGAGTTTAGTTCATAACATCAAAAAATCTTTGGTATGTTGACCATGGTCAAAGTGGTCAGGGTTCGATCATCAATAAAATAACTATGAAATAGTAATACTTTTTATAAATTTAATATAATTTTTTATCCATCCATGAATGGAGTGCCAGAAAAATGATTGGCATAAATTCATAAAAGTGGTTATCTACAATTATGGAGAGATGAAATTATCATTTTACAACAAATGAAAGGGTAAGAAAATAGATGATACAGTTTCATTACATAATAATAATTAATTCCTAAAAGTAATTTATATATAAATTAAATAAAACATTATAATCATCCATTATAGGTGATGATGGAAAATGAAACACATTGTTCCATGGAGGTGGTAGTCTGCATCACCGCACGAATGATGTTTGCATTCCCAATTTGATGTAGAAAGAGATAAAAAAGGGTTTAACCAAAGTCGTAATAAAATTTTAGTGTCTTTGATAATTTTTATTATTATATTATTATATACTAATAATCATAGAATGATTTATATAAATAAATAAAATGGAAATGCTTTGTTTAATATAGGACCTCTTCTTTAATGAACCACCTTCGGTACACACCATTTTAATACATTTTTATTTTGATTAGAATGGAGACTATAAGTAATTTATAATAATTTAATGAAGTAATTTTGGATTTTCGTTGATATAATAGTGTGATAGAAAACATTTAGGAAGAGAGGAGAAAAGTTTCCCTTTATAAGTTAGGGGAGGGATATCCTTGGAATTAAATAAATTATTAAATAAATATAAATTCATTTTAATGTTCATTTGGATCCAAAATTGATATATTTTGAATATATTATATAGATAATTAAAAATAAATTCATCCAATAAAATTTTTACATGTTTTGGTGATGTTTTAACCATTATCTCTTACTTTTAAACCATTCTAAACCCTTTTAAGAATTACCACTATAATTGTTTTTATCATATAGTGGTAAAGACTAATAAAATAAAATGAAAGGTGTCCCATAAGTGGAAAATGGATGTTATTATAGACAATATACCATTCAATTTCTATAATATAATTTTATTTATGAATTTTATTTCATTTAATAAAATATTATTTTACTTACGATATGAGTAAAGTCATTTTTCATATTATTCACATAATATTAATTAAAAAAATTAATTTTTTTTTAAATATAAATGTTGAAAATATCAATAATATATTTTATTTAACTATAAAATTTATAAGACACAAAAATTTATTAAATTTAATTACTTTTATGTTCATCACAATAATTTACATTATTTTTAGATTACATGAAAAATCATTGTGTTTGTGTTGCATTAGAATATATGATAAATATTTATTCACTAAAATATAAAAAAAATTTACCTTAATAATTTGCATTCATATTTCAAATAAATATTTATAAAAAAACATTAATAATTTTTATCCCAATGAAAAAATATTTGATATAATTAAACATAGTGACTGAATATTTTTTTTATTATTTATATAAATAAATATTAAGGTTATTCTAATAGAATAATGACACAATGTTCCCTTATCAATTAATATTGTATGAGTATGGTCACAAAAATTCCATAAAATTGAAATAAATAAAGTAGTATTTATATTTTTAAATCATTACCACATTATTATTAACATTATAAAACTTATATACCACTACTAATGTGAGAAATATTTACAATGATTACTAATTATTATGAAAAAAAGGATAAAAGATTTTATAAAAATTAATCTCTTGATTATAAATATAGAATATAATTTGAAAGATTGAATTTTTAGAATCTTATTAAATTAATTTTAATACAAATAAATAAAATGAAACAAAAAACTATTTTTAGAAAACTGTGTTTTATGTCCCAAAAATAATCTTATACCAAAATAAATTATAAATCCGATAAATAGACAATTAATTTTTTTTATTATTAAATAAAATATTATTATTTTAATTTAATATAAAATTAAAATAATAAATAATCTTTTCAATGAAAAAATGATATTTTTAATGAAATTATTATTTTTTACTATTAACTGAAAATCCATTATTTTTAGAAAAATACAAAAATTATTAAGATATATTATTTTTATATGATTATTCATAAAATAAAATAATTTTTATTGAATAAAAATTCTAAAACTGGTAGAAATTAGTTGAAATATTCACCCACAAAAAGAAATTATTTTTTTTATGAAAACTTTTTTGAAGGATAAATTGACTTTATTGATAAAAATGTTTTTATTTACATATAATTAATCAACACATATTTATTGAGTAAGATCATTATATATAAATTTGATAATTAAACTAATCATATTTCTATATGTTAATTCAATGAAGAGGTTATAAAAAATATATTTGAATAATAACATTTCATGGTTCTTTTAAGCTTAGTGTTGCATGACATAGACACTATTAAACATAGTTTTCTTTTAAAATATCATGTTTTTAGATTATACACCATTAAATAAATTATGACCAAAAAAATATTAAACTAATCATAGTATTCAATGGTTTAACATTAGAAAATACCTTTGTTTAAAAACAACATAGTTAAAAGGGTTAATAAAATTCCAATTTGAAAATATGGAATGGTAAAATATAATGGTCCTCATCAATAACACATAACTTGATATATATTTAGTAGAATATTTATGGAAAGTGAAAATATTGACTTGGAGGAAAAAATTAATATCCAAATGATGTGACAGAGAATGAAGCCATAAGAAAGATAATGACCACAAAACCATAAATTAACAAGGAATTGAGAAGACCATCAATTCACCATAAATGAAGGTAATATGATGAATTTATATATTAAGATCATTTCCATATGGATGATTCAATTGTTTACTATGTAGACTAAGAACGTAAGGAAACATACTTAAATGATTTTATTTAAATCCATAAATATTATTTCATACTTTGGTTATATTTTCCAATAAAAATCTACAATAATCTAAACTATTAATCCAAATAATGAGTGTGAAAATATTATTTCATATAAAACTGTAAAATACTTTTAATTGAGAACGATTTATATAAAATGATTAAAATATTTTTTTCTCCACCTTAATAAATCCAGACATTTTAGCACATGATATGATAATACAAAAAATTAATAAACATTCATCATTAATGGATGATTTAACCTCAAAGGTTGTCTCATTCCTATCACATTTCATCGAAAAAATTTAATATAATTCTTCTAAAATAATCATTCATGTTAAAACTAATGGATTCTATAAGACCTTAAGAAAATACAAATAAATTGAATATAGAATAAATGAAACACCTAGATTCTATGAAACAAACTACATTTTATTTATAGTCAATTGTTTTATCCAAACCATAAGATATAATGTCTCCACTTAAGTGTTTTTAATTTTGAAAAACATACACACACAGTTGCAATCACTAAGATATTTAGAGTCTGATCGGATCAACTTATGTTTTTTATGAATAGTAACATGATCCTTATGAATAAAAATATACCCTTATGAATAGTAATATGGCACTTATGAATTTTAAACTCACCCATGTAAGTATAAATAAATGTTTTGATCCTTATAAATGAGTTTTAATATTTTAAAAATTAATAATTATGTGTTGGTATTTTCATGGTTAATAAATATTTAATTACAATTTCATAATTAATATATTTATTTTAAAAAATTATTTTGAATAAAATGTATTAAAAAATATTTATATTTTTTTACTATAATTTTATGATCATTTAATATTACCATTTCCAATTTTTAGGGTGTTATAAAATCAGATTTATTTTTAAAGGCTATATGTTTTTGATTAAATGATGATTTTAATTAAATAAAAATTTACCATCTTTCGAAATTTATTATGATAAAATAGAGTCTATTTTTGAATTACACACATAAAAAAATGGTTATGAAAAATATTTGGGATTTTTCTAAAATAATTAAATTCTTGGAGAATAGTAAAATACGATAATTTATGATAAATGCTAATTAATCGATTTATTGAGTCATGGGTAATGTATATATGATATAAGCACCTCTGGTTCAAACTCACTTGCATGTATTACAATCGTTTCCCACAAGAATCATCGAGATTTTATTTATTGAGAAAAATAATAAAATAATGAATAAGATATTTGAAAATAACCCCTATCCTCCACTATAAAAACAACACATCACTCCCTCTTCTCTTCACAACTCAAAGCCTTGTAGATTCTAAAAGTGCTAAGAAAGTACAATTCCTTTATCTCTCCCCACGTCTAATAGTTCTTGGTCTTATGAAAATACCAAAACCCCTTCCCTTTAGAAAGTTACCAAGGAGTATATTTCAAGAGGAAAATCCTCTTCTTTTTTCAATTTAATTTCTTCTTATCTTCATTCTATTATGTTTCCCCCATAGCCTTCTTTGTCTAATTGATATTTATAACTCCAGAATAAATTATATACTAAACGTTTATCTTGTTAATGTAATATCCTTTTTAGTCTCCTTAATCTCCTCCATTATTTTATTTTATAAACAAAATCATCATCTATGAGGTGCTAATTTATAACTAGTTTCTTTGAAATCTAACAGTGCACACATCTTCAAGTTATTCTTAAGAAAATAATATAGTATTATTATAATTTTAAATGGTATTTAATTCTTATACATTGAATTAGTGGGAATTAGTAGAAATAAAAATCCTATGATTAAACATTTTTTTTAAATGTTTTTAATTTTTTCCAATTATTTATAAAGGCTTAAAATTAGAATGAATGCAATTTTAAGCATGAAAAACTCTTATATTCCATAGATTATAGATTTACAACCTTTTATGGAGAACACTTTTTTAATCTGGTTTTTTCTCTTTTATATTTTATATTTGAGAAAATAAAATTCTTTATTAGAATCAGGACATCAAAATTTACTTTGCAAGAAATTTTTGAATTCTTATTATAAAGTTCATTTTTAATGAATAGTGAAAAATATTTCATTTTAATTCACAGACGAATTTTAATATAACTTATTTATAGGGTTATATTATATATATAATTGGTTTTAATGTTTAATTAAATTATATTTTCACTATTTAATCCAATCTTTGTCATTGGATGTAATTTCACTTTGAAATATAACGTAAACAAGTGTCAATCTTTTGATAGTCATTATTTATTAAAAAATGCTATTTGTATTGACACTGTAAATTAAATTTATATTCTTTTATGAAATATCATGGTTTTGAAATTGAAAAAACTGATTCCAAATTTGTAATCATGAGTTTTAAATAGTGTAAATAGGCGGATTTTTTTAGACATTATGAATTGCATATTCAGTAAATATTTTATTTACCCTGGTTAAAAGGTATTTCTCATAAATAAGGGTAAGAAATAATATTGAATTACACTAACATATTTATTAATCCTATTGGATTATACATGTTAGACCATGTTCATCTTTGGAATTATTTGGGGACCACTTGGATCTACTTTTAAGTGAAAAGGACAGCTTTTAAAAAATGATTTATAGTTAAGGAAAATGTACCACAAACATATATCTCTAAGTAAACCAATTTTTATATGATGTTATATAAGTGATACTTTCGATTATAAATATTAATTAGAAATATAATATGATTTACTAAATAATGGTATTTTATTTATAATTTTTATATATCATATAAATAAATTTATTTATGACATCATGGTGATGTAATGATTACCTCATTATTGAATGTTTTAAATAATTGAGGTTATAAAGTTTAAAATAAATTTTTATTGAATCTTTTTATTCCATCCAATAATTTTATATATTATGATTTTTTTGAGTTAATTTAGTTTTTTTAAATAAAAATATTGTTATATATTTTTTTTAAAATCATGATATGAATAGTATATAAATTGAAAAAAATGAGTTTTTAAATCAATTAAAATTTTATTAAATTATAATATATTCCTAAAATAATATATTCGATTAATTTATATATATGGTGTTAAAAATGTCATTAATGATCCATTTTTAATCTCTTGGCATTTTATAGTATATATTTTAACCTTATAGTAGAATATATAAAAGGTCATATTAAAATTAAATAAATTAACAAAGGGTTAAATAAGTAAGATAAGGATTAAAAAATATCCAAAACATTTCCAATTATTATTTTAAAATTTTATCTTGAATTTTATGAACCATATATTTTAATTAAATAAGTTTTTGACATTTTAAAATTGAAAATCAGTTTATAATAAAATAATACATTCAAACATTCCTAAAGAGCCCCTCCTCCCTCTTATAAAAGGCCACCACCACTAACCCATTTCTCACACCTCTCAAGCCCCTTGGCTTATCCAAATTCTACTCCAAGAAGCTTCTAACATCCATCCCATATACCTAGAATCCTTAATTTGTGATGAAGGAAATTAAATAAAACCATTTGGTTCAAAATGAGTGGAGATACCCAATTTAAAGGAAATGTCTTCTATCAATTTTTTTTATTTTATTTTCCTTCTATACACCCATAAACACTTTTTATTAAATTATTATATATCAAAACCAGTATGTTATATATAAAAGGATGTTTTATGAGAGAAATTCAAACAACACTTACACACACTTCCATCTAATGTGTATGAACATAATGTTTCTGTAGACGGTGAACTACTACCTCACGAAATTATGATTATTCAAACTATCTCCTGCCACCTCTCATGGTGTCCATTATGATGGAACTATATTTATATATGATATATATTATGATTATGTTGTTTCTATTATTCTGTATTTTTCTTTTCATCATAACTTTAGGGTTTCCATAATGGGTAAATATTATAATTTCATTTGAGGAAAAGCAGACTACAAACCACTTAAGGTTATATGATTCATTCTTTCCACACATGGAATGTAAAAAATGGCATTAATGAAATTATGTAACATATATATCATATTATTTTATAGTATAATTATAAAATACTTATTTATCATTATGTTTTCATTTCATTAAATATGAAATAGAAATTAAGGCAGTGTTCATACGTACGTATGGCTTACCATCTCCATGAATATTGCAATTTATTTCTTATCTCCAATTATTAGGTATTGTTATAAATACATATATATATATACCAGATATATACTATATATATGATACTTAAACCATTAATACAATTCTTGAGATAATTTACTTTTGACAAAATGAACAATTTGTAATTATAACAAGTTCATTTTTCACTCAAGTTCCGAATTTCATAAAAATGTACGAAATGAACACAAATAATTTAATAATAGTTATAGAAAGGAAATAAGTGATATAAATTCAATATGAAACATGAAAAAGGTTCTTATTAATGCATAAATTTAAATATTTTTATTATTTAGGAAGAACATGGAACGCACAAGACAAGTCAGACATGAGGTAAGTGTTTTTCATCTAACTTTTTATTCCCATTTGATTCATACTATATTTTCCACTATTTCCTTTTGTGTGGTGTATTTACATCCCATTATTGTCTTTTATGTGTATTCATATCTTATTTGTTTGATATCTATTTCATGGGGTGTATGAATCTTATGTTACCAAATAGGTAAGGGAACATTTCACCTTCCTCTTTTAGTCAAAGTCTTCTTTTATGTATTGTCTTTTAATTATCATTTTCTTATGTTAGGATATGTTATTATATATCCTTCTTTATATATATTTTATATTCAGGTGATGAGAAACCATTTTCTCTATCATCAACTAATTTCCTTAATTATTAAGTGACACTGTTAGGATACTGAGTTTTCATATGGGAACTTCTTAACCTAATTTCAATTCTTCTTAATTAAACTTTCACTTAGTGATTATGTCATGATATAAATATGTGTCAATAAACTATTGTTTTTTTACACTTAATATACACTTATATTTGGTTTCTTTGAATTTTTAAAATACAATTATGTCGTTGATTTATCCTTAATCTAATGGTACGATATTTCAAAGGGGTTTCATATTAATTTACATTACATTGAGAATTATTTGTTGTTATGAACCAATTCACTTTTATATAGGATATATACTTCCCTTTGAAATATTACATCAAGAATATCATTATTCTCGGGATATAAAATGTTTTATGTTATTTTATTCTATAACTATGTGTATTAAAGTGTTTCTCATGTGATACAAGACTCATTAACTAAAACATCATTTTAAAATAATTAAACATTTATTCATCTAAATATTTATCATTAATGTCCATGTTTTCAAAATGGTTTCAAGGATTTATTTATTTGGACATTAATGTTTAAAATTTTAATTCCATTAAAAGTTTCAAAGTGGTATGGGACACTTTTATTCAAAAATATATTTATTAAATCTTTTAAATGGTATTAAAAATGGTTTTGAGAAAGCCGTATTTGTTTCAAAATAATGAATGAAATAATATGATTGATATATGGAAATGTTAGCTTGCCATAATGATTGTTCATTTTTTATAATTAGGTTATTATTCTTGGGAATTGTTTACATATATGGGTTAGCCTGAGATATCTCTCCAATGCTTTTGGAAATGTGGTAGAGGCAGAGGTTAATGTTTCCCCTAAGATATTTAATTAATATACTGTGATGGGTATTCCAAATGTAACTCCCATCATATGTGTGAAGGAAAAAATGTAAGTATATTATGGATTCCACAAGTTAACTTTATGATTAATGATTATTGTGTGTTATTCATAAATAATATGATCTCATAAGCTATGTTATAATTGAAATTGATGGTTTCATCGATTTGTATTTATTGATGGGAAAATGTTTTCATTCTTTATTATAAAACCCTTACTAAGATTTTTATACTCAACAAATGTTTTTTGAAATGTTTTTCATAGGGATTAAAAAATGGTAGGAGAATTGATGTATTTAAGATGATTTATATCAAGAAAATAAAAAAAATATTGTGAAAAAAATGGATAGTGTAGAAGTGTCTACATTATAATTTTTGAGATGTAATATAATAGTTATGGCCTAATTCTCTAAAAATCTAAACCTAAAAATATCCTCAATGTGAATTATTAACTTAATTCAATATTATGTAATGTAAAAGTCTAGATCCTTATAGTTGTTATCAGTGGTCGATTTAGAGAATTATATGGACTAGGATTTTTTGTTAGACACATGGTTAGTCCATATGTTTACTATTTATGTTAAATCCTTATTTTGCAACTTTTTCTGATCAAGGAATGTCTGTTACAAAGTGAAGGAGGAGGATCTGAAACAAAATTCCGATCTCTTCTTAATGAATTGCTTGCAATAATTATTGCAAAGTCATGTACAAACGATCTGAAAAAATTTCTAACATACAACTCACATGAAAGTGATTATTTGAGATATAAAACACCTCTTCTATATCTCAATACAATTGTGGATCATGGGTTGTATTTAATCAAATGCGATTTTTTCAATATTCTCATACTTTAAAGAAGGGTTTATATTATCAGGGAATTTTAAGAAAATTCACCATTACAAGATTTTGAAGCATATTATGATTTTGAAAAAGGTACAGAAGAAAGCGACCCTTACACAAACTATATATATTTGATTTTAAAATTCAGTCTTTCAGAACATACTTATGGTATATTAAAAGGACCAATGATTGAATGATTAAAATCAAAATCGGTCTGACTATTTTATAAAAAGAATATTTTATCAGATGTTTTAAAATTATATGTAATATATGATTATTTTTTGAAATTGTTTTTCTATAAACAGCCATATGAACCATGTTGTATGAGATGTATTTGGTTAAAAGACAAACTTGATTTTGAAGGATCTCTAAATCATTATTGTAGTGCATGGACTATCTATCTATGTGAATAAGTTGACGATGAAACTATGGGGACACCATGATCACGGTACAATGTTCATTATTTAGAAATAGTGTAACTTTACATGGGTAAAATTATTTTTAATATATATATGACTTCATGAATTAAGATATTGAGTCCATTATTAGTTGGGATAAAAATGAGACGTATAAGAAAACAATTGAAGTTAAATCATGTTATGGTTATTTTTGAGGAGTATATCTCATTTTTACGAAGGATATAAAATTATATAGTTTTAAAATTAGGAAAAAACACAGACCATGTGACAACCCATCACGTCGGACAAAGCAGTGGAAATCGAACCTGCAACGAAAGTGTGATTTGGATTTCTCGACAACCACTGGACTACGTGAAGTCCCTAGTTTGTATAGATAATTATTCTTAGTAAAATTATATTATGGATCAAGAATAAGTTGATTTTGTAAAATTACATTTTATAAAATTGATATACTTGGAATATGAAAATTATTTGGTGATTAATTGATAAAAGTTATTTTTTAATACATTCTCTCTTTTGGGATGCCACTATAAGCATAAGGAAAACAGAATAACGTGTTTTTTACGGAATAATGGTTGAAATTTTAATTTTGATGAATTTATGTTTTTATTTTGGACATAAGTTGATTTGGGTTATTTATGTAAATGATTTACATGTTATAGGGACTATGTGAGTTGGTTAATTACTTTTCAGTAAGATACTTTAAGAGTATTCGATGTTATTTGGAGATAAAAAATAAGAATTACTATTGAAGACTATGTGATTAAATTCTTCTACTTTTTGGGTTTCAATCATAGATTGGATTATGTTGAAGGATTTTAAGGAATTGTTTTTATTTAATCATCTTTGTTGAACTTTGGGTATTGTTTCTTAAATTTTGGTGATTAAGGGTAGATTTCCTTTTAAGAAAATATTATCCTATTTGTGGAATGTCTGATCTTATTCTAACCATTTATTTTTTGGATAATTCATAAAGGTAGGGAAAATATATGGTCCATTTTTTTGGATCATGAGATTCTATAGGAGTGAATTCTAGCACTTCAGGTGTGACCAAGTCATCTTGAATACTCATTATATGAAGAAAAGATGATTTTTTTAGAAACATATTAATGGAGGAAACGCTACTTGAAAAGTTAGTATATTTCCTTATTTTATAAGTAAATATCATTAATAAATTATTCAAAATTATGAAAGTAAATATACAACAAACAAAAATTTTTGTCTCTTTACTTTTCCTTTTAGGGAATGAAAGACCGTTTAACCTATCACATGTTTGTAGTTTTCTGGTTGTTAACATTCTCCTGATCTAGTTTTCTATAACTATCCATCAGAACATGGTGGTTAGTTTGTCTTCCATATCCATGTTTTTCTACATGGAATCCTAGTATAGGCTATTTTGGCTGACATTTGTAATTTTTTAAAGTAATGGTTTATTGTCTCTTTTTCTCATGTGGGTCATTCAAGGAAGTATCCATGCCCAATTTTAAAATTGAAAGGACACAGTTCTCAAAATGGGGAAGTATGTAACATCCTAGGTAAATAAATAATATGGCTTTTTCATCTTTATTAATATTTTTTAATTAAATATTAATTTTACTTTCAAGGGGATGCTATGTTTGATAGTGTACTTAACACACAACAACATGTTTCTTTGAAATATTACATTGCACACAACATAAAGTTATATCAAAAAATCATATAATAAAAATAATATTTTAAAAGGTAATTAATGCAATGAGATTGAATTGGTGGGAATGAATAGAAATAAAAATAATATGGTTACACATGTATGTAAAATGTTTTTAATTTTATCCAATTATTTTTAAAGGATAAAAAAATGAATGCAATTTTTTGCATGAAAATCTCTAATATTCCTTAAAAGTTCTTTTTTCCACCATGTGATGGTGAACAATTCTTAAATGTAGTTTTTGAAAATATTATATGTCCTATTTGACAAAATAAAATTATTATTTATAATTTCAACATAAAAATTAAATTTGGAAGAAATTATTTTATTTTTTTTAATAATGTTCATTTTTAATGAATAGTGAAAAATAATGCCTTTTAATTCAAAAATACCTTTTAATCTAATTTATTTATATTGATAGATTATATTTTTAATTGGTTTTAAATTTTAATTAGAATATATTTTTACAAATTAATCCTATTTTGGTATTTGGAAGTAATTTAACTTTGAAAGTTATCGTAAACACGTGTTATTATTTTGATAGTTATTATTTCTTAAAAATCCTTTTTGTACTAAAAAGAGAAATTAACTCTAAATTAATTTCTGTGGATTTTATGATTTTAATTTGGAAAATTTGTTTCAAAATTTGGAAATCTAGAGGCTCAAATTTTCAAAATTCGTATCTTATATATTTAGATATTAGGAATAGTAACATCAGTAAATATTTTATTTACCAGGGTTAAAGGGTACATATGATGAATAAGGGTTAAAAAAATATCATAATAATTTTAATTTACCCTAACACATGCCCTAGTCCTATTGGATGATACAGTTCTGACCATTGGCATACGTGGGTAAATTTGGGGACCCAATGGATCAACTTGTATGTATAAAATGACAATTTATAAAAATTAATTTAACGTTAAGGAAAATGTTACAAAAGTATATATCTCTTCATAATAAAATTTTAAAATCATATAATTTATATGATATTTTAGACTATAAATATTAATTAGAAATCTAAAAATATTTCCAACATTATGGGATTTTATTTTTAATTTTTAGGCATCACATAAATAAATTTATTTATGATACTATGGTGATGTAATGATTACCTAATAAATGAATGTTTTAAATAGATGAGATTATAAATATAAAAATAAATTTATTTTTAAACTTTTTATGTCGTACACGAAATTTATGGGTTAGGATGACATGTTCTATTTTAATTAATGTAGGATACATTGAAATAATAATGTTATTATAGATTTCTTAAAAGTTGTGATATGAATATAATATAAATTGCCTTAAATGAGATTTTAAATTATCAATATTTTATTAAACGATAGAATAGTCCTAAAAATATAAGATTCGGATAACATACATATATGATGTTACCAATTTCATTACGGATCCTTTTATAGTCTATTGGAATTTTATAGTAAATATATTAACCATATAATATGAATATATAAAAGGACATGGTAAAAGTTAAATAAGTTAACAAAGGTTTAAATAAAAACGTTTTGGAATAGAAAATTTCCAAAACCAGTCCAATTCTTATTAGATGATTTTATTGAGAATTATATTCAAATTATATTAGAATTAAATATATTTTTTTACCTTTTAAAATCAAAAATAATTTTAGAATAAAATAAAACATTCAAACATTACTAAAGAGCCCCTTCTCCCTCTTATAAATGGACACCAACTCTAACCCATTACTCACACCTATCAAACCCATTTTCACATCCAATATATACTACATGAACATCCCAACATCCCTGAATTATATTTATAAGCCTTAAAATTTGCAGAAGTCAGTTCAATAAATCCTTTTGGTTCAATCCAAAGGGAGTTACCCAATTTAATGGAAACATCTTCTCTAATGTTATTTTCTTTTATTTTACTTCTCCAACACCCTAAACTATATTTATTACATTATTTTATAACAAAAAAAGTATATGAAATATTCATGGATGTCGTTATGAGATGTTTTCAAACTACATTTACACAAAACTGCATCTAATGGATATGAACATACTGTTGTTGTGGACAAAGAACTACAACATCCCGAAATGATAATTGTTCAAATTATCTCCTACCACCTCTCATGGTGGCCATTATGATGGTACTATATTTTTATATGATATATATTATGTTTATGTTGTATCTATTATTCTGTATTTTTATTTTTATCATTCCATTATGGTTTCAATAATCGGTAAATATGATAATTTATTTGAGGAAGTGCAGACTACCGCCCCCTCAAGGTGATATGTTTCGTTCATTCCATACATGAAGGGTATAAAGGATGGGATTAATAAATTTATGTAACATATATTTGTTATGATTTTATAGTTGAATTATAATTTACCTATGTATCATTATGTTTTAATTTCATTAAGAATGATCTAGAAATGAAAGTAGTGTTCATGCGTATATACGGCTTACCGTCTCCATGAATGATGCATTTCATTTCTTATCTCCAAATATATTGTAATGTTATAGATTCATATATTTATATATATATATAAACACTAGATATATAAAATATATATGATATTAAAATCATGAATATCATTGTGGAGATAATGGACTTTTGACCACATGGAAAATTCATAATTATAAAAATTTCATTTTTTACTCGATTTCCAAAACATCAACAAAATGTCTAAAATGAACTCAAATAATTCTATAATAGTTCTAGAAAAGTAATAAGTGATATAAAAGGAATAATAAAATTGAAACTTTTATTAATATATTATATATTAACTTAATTTTATTATTCAGGATGAATAAGGAACATACAAGACAAGTAGGACATGAGGTATGTAGTTTTCATCTCACTTTTAATTTTCGTGGGATTCGGTCTATATTTTCCACTATTTCATATTGAGTGGTGAATGTAATGACCATTAGAATATTTTATGGGTATTTAAATCTTAATTTTATCATTATTCTTTCATGTGTTGTATGTTTCATAAGTTACCAAATCAGTAAGGGAACCTTTCCCCCTCATCGTTTAGACAATGACTTCTTTTATGTCATTTATTTCAATTTCCATTATCTTATGATGGAATCTATTTTTATACATCCATATTTCTATAAATTATATATTCAAATGATGTGAGAACATTTTCCCTTTCATGAAATCATTTTTTTAATTTTTAAGTGATGTTGTTAGGCTACAAAATTTTCGTAAGGGAACTTAACAACCCAATTTCAATTATTTGGTTTAATCTTCGAATTCATGATTATTTAATGATATAAATATTTTTGAATGACTTTTTATTATTTCTGAATTAATATCCAATTATATTCGGTGTATTTATTATTTTCATACATAATTATGTAATTGAATTATCCCTAATCTAATTGTTCGATCTTTTTATGGGATTCCATATCAATTTAAATTTCATTGTTCCTTATTTTTTGTTATACACCAATTCACATTTATATGTTGTATATACTGACCATAGATATATTCAATCATTAATATCCATATTCTCATGATATTATAATTTTTGGTTTATTTTATTGTTCAATTATGTTTAGTCAAGTGTTTCTCAAATGTTACAAGACACCTTAACTAAAACATAATTTTAAAAACTCTAATGATTTATTCTTCAAAATATTTCACATTAATTTCCATGTTTTCAAAATGATTTAATGTATTTAATTATATGGAAATTAATTTTTTAAAATGTTAATTATTTTAAAAAAATTAAATGTTGAATATGACACTTTTTTACAAAAAAATATTTATTCAATGTTTTAAATGGTATTGAAAATGTTTTTTAGAAAGCATTTATTATTTCAATATCTTGAAATGAAATATTCAGATTGAATTGTGGAAATATTATCATTTATTTTTTAGTGAACTTTTTTATGATTATTTTATGGTTTTGGGCATTGTATACTTATACGGGTGGTTTCATGATAAACTTAGGGTGGGTGAGCCCGAGACAGCTCTCCAATGCACTGGGTAACATGATGGAGGTATAAATTAATGTTTCTCCTAATAGATTTAGTGAATCTATTGTGATGGATACTCCAAATGTAACTCCCTAAGAAGCTGTGAAAGCTAAAATGTAAGTATGTTATAGATGCAACAATTTTCCATTATGATTTATTATTTCTGTGTGTTATTCATAAATATTATGATTTCATATTGTATATTATGATTGAAAAGAATGGTTTCATCGATTTTTATTTATTAATGGGATAATGTTTTCAATCCTTATTTTATAACCCTTAAAGAGCATTTTATGATCATCATAGGTTTTTTGAAATGTTTTCACTGGTTATAAGGAAGGGTAAGAGAAAGGAAGTATTCAATAAGATTTATATCAATAAAATAATTCTAATTTTATTTAAAGAGTTTTATTATTGTGAAAAAATTGGATAAAGTATATGTGTCTACATTGAAACCTTTCAGATGTATTGTAATATTTATTACCTAATTCTATAAAAGTCTAAACCTGAGAAGATGCTCAATGTGAATTATTAACTTATGTCAAGGTTATGTAATGTTTAAGGATGGGGCCTTATATATATATAACAAATTACACTTCTAGATGTTCATTAATAACATATTAGATCAATTCTTTAGAATTATATCTCTTCCACATGAAATCCATTAATTATAATCAAGCATACCAATCAAGTAATCAAGCAAAATGAACACTCCAGAATGACAGAATTCAATCTTATAACTTATCAATAAGAAAATAAAGGAACATAATAAATCTATAATGAAACTAATATATGTAGATACTGTTATTAATTAATACATTCTTTAATTTAAATGGATTTTATTGTACATTAAACTCAATTGAAGAACACATTTAGAGATAAGGTAAGGATTTTCTCCCCAAACCTCCATTTTCTATCAAATACTCCATTTCACTACTAATATCAATAAAATTCTTATTTATTATTATTCAATTCTCATAAATAATTATTTAAAGATATATATATGTTTACCAAATACAAAAATTCATTCTTTTATGGGGATTTATATGTTTTCAAAGGATCATTCAAAATTATTCCTAATAAAAAAGTTTGATTCAAGGGATCTTCTCAAATTCATACTAATTTTCAAGGGAACTATATAATATATTTTAATCTACAACTATTTTTATAAAATCGCTCATTTTATTATAGAAAAAATATCTTATTTAAATTATGATTATATATAAATATTTTTCTAAAACAACCCTTTTTATCAAAGTAAACGTGTATTTCTCTCAAGAATGACGTGATGATTTTTAAGAGTATTTTAATCTAATTAAAAACTCTTGTTTATTCTAATGTAAAAATGGGAATAATATTTTATGATATTATCTACTAAATTTTATTGAATTGATTATGATTATTTTGACCGAGGATGTGCTATCTTGATACCAATCACCATATTAGTCTGAATGATTATTCATTATGTTTAATGATTGGGGAAAGTTATCTACATTTCAGAAGTTAGTTTAAATATGAATGTATATGATGTTTTTGTTTAAACATATTTATAAGAGGAAAGAATTGGACTTAGTAAGTTATTGGTGTGGCCTGCTATGGCCTCTTGATGCATCAATATGTTTCATTAGACAAATCATACATGGACATGGCCAAGGCCTTGCCCATTTTATGATATGGTTTTGGCTAGGGCCTTAATAATTTCTAGGTGTGTCGGATGAGGGGTTGGCAGTATGATTTTGATATCCCACATTATTCATTCCCTCATTGTGACATTAGTAATTGATAAACCATGGAACTATTATACTAGTATAGTATCAATGGTTATGTTTCATACTATTTTGATTATTTATTCTTCTTCTTTTTTATCATCTTTTATTCCTACCACATTATGAATATGTATATTTTTAACGTATTGTGGTTTTAGTAATTCAAAATTCCTATTCATTATGTTTATGATAAATTTTTATGTATTACTTCCCCATTCTATGTATCTCAACTCAACCCTTTCTAATTTTTTATTTTCCCTAGGTTGAGTAGATGAATGTTATGATTGACTTGTAGGGGTAGTCTAGGAAAGATATATGTTCCCAATGGAATTTCTATTTTTTTTCATTAAATGTTGTAATGTTAAAATTATTAATGTATATAGTTTTTGAAAACTACTAAAATATTCATCCCTTAAGTATACAAATTCTTTGAAATCATAACACATAATAAAATAATGGACGGCTCTAGATAATTGGGGCTGGTGCATTATAGTAGGTATTAGTAGAAGATTAGTAGAAAACATAGAAAATCGATTTGTAAAATTTATATTAGGGAACGAAAAGGTATGATATACTTTTAGGATAGAAATACAAGAACGTCTAAGGATTTTTTAAGGAAGACATTATTGGTATGTTTCTAGAAAATACATCCCTATCTAGATACTATTTGTGGAAGTGGTTCTAGGATAGAAGAACCTAGGGGTAACCACTATGACAAAGTGTTTTAGGATTGAATTGGGGTAACCTGGTACATGACAATGGGCATTAATACAAAAATGGTTTGACATTCCTGGGGGACATTCATAGGAAAATTCATAATTAATTAACCCACCATTATGAAGGAATTATACAATCAATGTAACGAAAGTAAAAGGTTATTGTATTTAGGATGCTTTAATTTTTTTATGTGTTTTACCATGTTTATAATTATAGAGAGTTCATAATTTTATGAGCTAATATACTATATATAATAGAATAGAAATGGTTCCTATTATAAGGAATTAGAACTACACCAATGCACATGACTTAAAGAGTAAGAAGGAACACATTTCATGCGGTCTTAAGACAAAATTTCAATAGAATATAGTCTCCCATGTGTACTCATTGTATGAGGAAATAGTATCATGTGTTAACAAGATATTTAATCAATACTATGAGTCATGTGGCTTTGAGTGGAAAAAAGTGAATAAGTGTATGGAATAGAAAAATAAGGATATTGGGTAAAAGTGAATGAATGATTTTTCCACATGTAATAACTATAGAAAGAATCACCCTGGTAAATTTATGAAGGTAATGAGATATTTTTATATGTATGGAGAAAAAGGAAACCATGTTTTCAATTACAAGGGTGAGAAAAAAGGTTTCTAATCTCCATTGTTTGAACTACAAGGAGATGATACACAATGTGAAGCAATGCCCGGTGCCTTAAACGAATATTACCTAAATTATGTTACTAGATAATGACCATGTAATGATAATAATTTAGATGATGTGAAATGATTAATATGATAAGTAAAGGATCATTTAAATAAAATATTTTATTAGAAATGTATTGGTTATAAGAACTATGGAAAATATGGGGATTGTACTGCAATACTGTTTGTTAAGGATTTGATACCATAAGTTGAATGGTACAAAGAAAATATATTTAGTGGAATGCTATTTTTTTGGAAAAAACGTTATTGAGGTAAATTCAACCCTAAATATATTCTTTATGTTGAGATAATGAATAAGAAATGATTGATTTGGATAAGTAATTAATACCTTGGAAATAATTAATGACTTATCTACAAGTGGTTTATTCTATCATTGAAGGTAGTTTTTTGATGTTTCCTATAGTTCTAATTTCATTATACACCATGGAAACACATTGATGTATAGATATTTGATGCAACATTTACGGTGGGAAAACATAAAATGGAAAATTAATTAAAATGTATCTGGATGTTTATTCTGTCAATATGTGAAGGCTGAAAGACAACATCTTAGAGGAGTCATGAAACGCATACCTATTCCTACATAGAAATGGTATGACATCACTCTATATTTTTTCGCAAAAGATCCAAAAACTCTAATGAAGAATGATGCAATATGTGAAATTTTTAATCAACTTACAAAATATAATCACTTCCTCACTATAAGGAAATATTGGAAAATATAGTTTTTTGCTCAGATCTATATTAATGGCATTATATGGTTTCATGGGGCACCTCTCTCAACTGTTTCTAATAATGATCCATGATTTACATCGAAATTATGGTTGATAACTCAAAAATATTTGGATATTGAGCTTTGACTGAGTACATATTATCATGCTCAAGATGAAAGTCAATCTGAAAAGATGAACTACACATTAGAAGTCATGTCGAGATAATGTTAACTAGACCATTAGGGTATGTGAGATTAGTATTTTCCTTTGTTGGAGTTTTCCTATAAAAATAGTTTCCATTATATTATTTAAATGTCACCATATGATTCATTGTACATAAATAAATGTTATACACCAACATGTTGGGATGTGGATGATGAAAGGAAACTTGTGGGGCCATATCTTGTAGAGGAAACACCAGTAATAGGAATGACGATTGAGACACATATCAAAGCCGCCCAAACAGGAAAAAGAGATATGATGACAATTTAAGGAATGATTTGGAATTTCAAGTGTGTGATCAGGTTTTCTTGATTTTATATACATGGAAGGGTTTTATATGATTTGGGAAAAAAGGAAATAGAGCCTCGGGTACATTGGCTCTTTTGAAATTCTGTAGAGAATTGGAGTTATGGAATATTGAACCCTGAGACATTATAATTGAATCATTTATAAATAAATTTAATTTTTTTAATCGCATGATTTTTATGAAACTCCATGATATGTATATGCTAAACACTACAATGAGTTGTCTTGCATTACACGCATGTCCATGTTTTAACAAACAATAGAATATAACTAAAATATTATTAAATATATAACTTAATTGTTAAATTAGATGTTATGAATCACATTAACTACATATTTAAATTTATTTATTCCATATAATTTTAACATTAATCTTATGTAATTTCTAGACATGATATATGATAAAACTCATTTTTTCTGATAAAAAAGATTTTCTTAAATGAAATTTTTCCACCTTTTAACAGCACAAGTAATTTAAATATAGTTTTGACACTTTAATGTATTATATTTTAACAAATAATCATTTTATTTGGATTTTAATAAAAATGTAATTATTGGAGCAATTTTTTACATTTTTTCGATAGGTTTTAAATTTTGATGAATAATTAAAAAATTTAATAAATTATAATTGAAAACAACTATTTTCATCAAAATTATTTATGAGGATATATTAAATTATTGAAGGGTTTTAAAGTATGAAAATTAACTTATTTTTTTAGTCAATATGTTGATGGTCATTATAATTAATTTGACTGTTTGATTTGATATAAAAACATTTCAATCTTTTACAATGTTTTATCTTTTAAAAACATGTTTATTATCTTGACATTGAGAATAATTTTATTTTAATTACTACATCTTATGTACATGAAATTTTAAAATATGTATTCAATATTTAGAATAAGTAAATCCTAATTATGTTAATAGGTTACAATTATTTTTTTACAGAATGAATAGTTACTTTAGTAAATTTTTTATTACAGCGGTTAAGGGTAAATCAGGTAATTAATGATAAAAATAATATTTTAAATTACCTTAAAACCTGTAAAAGTAATATTAGATGACTAAATTACACCATTATCATATAATGATTGAAATTTAATACTTTAATGGAAACATTTCCATGGATATGACATAAATATTATAAAAAACAATGAATGTGATAATATGACACACTCATTTTATATATTTATGTTAATTTCAATATAGGGATATGGGGAGTTAAAATAGATTATAGGTAGTCTCCAAAAAATTATAATTAACTACATCATATAAATTTATTTATATTTTTTAGTGATTACAAAATTACCATTAATGATGACTCAATTGTGACACCAAAATAATTCTATTAATAGAAATATCAAATAAATGTTATTAACAATATTAAAATAAATAAAATTTGAGTGAATTAATGTCATCCACTAATTTTATTGATGGATATTACATGATAATTATGGTTTAAATTAGTTATTTCTAACATATCATTATGTTATGATTTTTTTAAAGTCATCTAATGAATATATCAAAATTTACAATATTGGTATTTTAAAATAATTAATATTTTATTAAATTATATAAAATTCAAAAAAATATAAGATTCAGAAAAATAATTTGGATCGATTTTAATATGTCTCCAATGGTCCATTTTTGTATCCATCTTCATTTTTTATTGAAAATATTAACTCTTAGTAATAAGAAGACATGTTTCTGTGGAAAGATTTAAAGGATTTATTTAAGGGTAAATCAAATTTTTAAGGATTATAATAAAACCAAAATATTCCCAAATTAATATTGGATGAATAAAATTCAATCCTTATATCTCTATGATCTATTTTTTGTTGTTTAATAAAGGTTTCTAAATGAAAAATAATTATAAATCATTTAATTGAAGATAGTTACAAAATATCACTATCTTGCATTTTAATATATTTTATGTGTCTCCATGGGGCCAAAATCATGATATGATAGAATATAAATTTCTATTTTGATATAAATTAAATTTTTCTCATTATATAAATTTTTTTTGAATTTTTTTAAGTTATATAATTAACTTAAAAGTCTCTTCAATTCTAAAACAATATTTATTCAATTAACATAAAAATATAATAAATGATTTTAATAATATTAATTTTTTATATTTTTTATTATTTAACTAGTATATAAAATTAAAAAGATCTATATGATATATTATATATGTGTGAAATAATTATATTCTTACCACCACTTTGTATTAATATATTTTAAGTAAAATCAGATTAATAGTAATAAATTAGGCAGTAATAATATCTTGTTGAGTTAAATTATTATTAATTTTTTAAAAAATACCTAAAAAGGTAAATAATAATAACGGGATTGGATAAAATATAAAATGGTTTCTAATTATAATTTAGTTTCCATTTTTAATTATTTATATCTATAATAGTCTTATTATATTTTAATATTTTGAGAGATTCCTAAAGTGACTCTCCCCTCTCTTATTAAAACGCATCTTGTTCAAAAAATTATCACACCTCATTGAGAATTATATCATGAACCATAGATACCCAATTAGCCTATAAAAACTTTTATTTAACTTCTTTAGGTCCTAGTTTTCCAAAAATATCATCCCTATTGTCTGTAATAGGAGATCCAAAGGAAGTCCAATGAAGAAGAGGTAATTGATTTACCAATTCAATTCAATTTCATTTCATATTAAACATCCTCATTCTATGTTAATTTCATAATAAAAAAATCAATACAGTATATTATACATTTTTAGATGGTATTTTAGTTACAGTACAACGTTATTCCTCCATTTTTCCATCCTAAAAATTACAATATAACCTTGCATTCGTACATACAGCTTATATTATTCACAAGATGGTGTAATTTTTTATTCAACAATAGTTTATTTGAATGGGTTTAATGGATATATATAATTAATATAACATGATAATTATTTTTAATAATCAATATAAAATCCAATTCCATACTATTTAACCATCAAGTGAATGATATTGTCACTCATCCAAATGTACGACCCGTCGTCTCCAAGATGCGATGATATTCCTTCTACACATTAAAAATTCAAGAATAATTATAAATTTTATATAATGAGTAAAAATAATGATTAGCAACTTAATATAATTCTGGACTTGACTTAAATACTTCCTATTCATAACAAACATGAAATACACAATAAAGTAAGCATGGGAAATGAAGCAGTTAATACCCAAAACAATGGTAATACAGAAATATTATTAATAAAATGAAACAATCGGATCATATATGATGACATAAAAATCAATAAGTTTCTAGTGTAATGTAATATCCTTATTTAACCGCTATAATGGGTGTTAACACAACCATTACTAAAGAAAAGTTCAAGTTAAGGGTAAATTTCACAATCTCAATATCATCCTAGATTGTTTATACGTAAGTATTTATTGGGCCATATATATTATCCATGACCATGTTTCAAAAAAATAAATTTTTAAATATTTGAAAATATCTATTAAATTGTTTAATTTCATTTATAACCATTATTTACTTTTATAAAACCTTTTTAATGTAATATTTTTGTCATTTTCTAATAATGGTACTTGTGAACTTTTTGACCAATTGAAAAATATTGTTTTTTAACTTATACAGATTAAGCATATTTTTCGGCCATTATATAGCCTTAATATATTGAAGGTTACTATTTTAAGTTACAAGGTTATTTTCAAAAGAAATATTTTCTTTTATAATTATGTGGATTTTACAATGTAAAAAGAGATATTTTTCTCAAAGAGTTTTAATAAATTTATTATATTATTTTTTATATATGTAAATATTCTTTGATGGATCTTATGCATGATATAGGTTTATTTAATATGACACAATCTTATAAAATGTATTGACTTTTTTCTAATATGTTTGATTATGGATGTTATATTTTTATAGCATTCACGGTTTATAGTAAAAGTATTAAAATTTCGTATAATTATTTTAACATGAATGTTTGTGTTATGATCCACCCTTTTCATGTGAGGAATGAATTTGAATTTGTATGTGACGAGTGGGGCCCCATATAGTTCAACAATTCATTAGTAGTTCTTATGATAGAAAATAGTTTCTTTTTATGAAATAATGATGGTATGGTAGTGTTATTCGCACGAGAACATCAAAGAATGGTTGTGTTGTCTAAAATTATGCATTTCTTTATTAAGAGACTAGTTATTGGTATTACATGGGATTATTCAAATAGTATAATATCCATGGTAATGGTTAAATGACATTATTTGATTTATTATTTACATATTCTGCTGAATATAATGTTTTAAATGGGATTTCGATTCAGTGTTATTCCTTGCCTCAAATGTGTATGCCATTTTATGATATATTCTGTTATATTGTTTAACATTACTACACATTAGAGATCACACCTTTCTTATGATTCATTGTTCTATCATTTTCAAAAAAATGTACATTATTCACAATTATGTAGCCTTACAATGAAGAGAATATATGGATTCTGGATCCTTAATAATAGGTTTTGAGGAAATAGATTAATTTAATGGTAAAGTAACTTTGTAAAAATTATAAAATTTAAGAGGAAACTTGCGATCTTGAGGAACTTATGATGAAGAACTACCCAAATCATTTTATTAGGTAATATTCCTGAATTTCGATGGTGAAAGTTTTAAAAGGTGGAAAAAATGTATTATCCAAAGAACAGTGAGTCTTTATCTGAAAATCAATTTTTTATTCATAGGAGATATTGGTAATGTAGCTGTTAGATATAATTTTTCCACTTATGTGTTTTGAATTCAGAAAAATGGACATTAAATGTTGGGATCAAGAACATATTTGGATCCTGATAGGATAAACTTACATTTTTATGAAAACTAACATTACCCTTATTAATAGTAATGTACCCTTATGGATAGTAATATGACCATTATGAATAGTAAATTCACCCATATATGTATAATGAATATTTAAGAACCTTATAAATGAGAGTGAATATTTTAAAAATTTATAATTATGTATTGGTATTTTCATGAGTAATAAATATTTCATTATAATTTTAAAATTTAAAAATATATTTAAAGGAAATTATATTTTAATAAAATTTATTCCAATATCAATTTTTTTGTCATATGATTTTAGGATAATTTAATTTGAAAATAGTTAATTTTCAGGGTTTATACAATCATTTTTAACATTAAGGCAATATTTTTAGTGTAAAGGATGATTTTGATTAAAAATGAAATTTATCATATATAGAAAATTATATTGACATAACTGAGTCAATTTTTTAGTTGCGCTTGCAGAAATATGGTTATAGTGATTATTTTTGGGATTTTTCTAAATTACATGAATGTATGGTGAATAGTAAAATATGATAATGTATAATTAATAAAAAAATGATATTTATTGAGTCATGGGTGTATGGATTATATAAGCACACATCTCTCAAAATAAAATACATGTACTACTGTTTTTTGAATAAAAAATCAACATTGTTTGTTGTCTTGTGAAAAATAATGAAATAGTTAAAAAGATATTCAAAAATCACCCATCACTTCAACTATAAAAACCTCCCATTACTCTCTCTTTTATTCACTCCTCTATGCCTTAATGCTTCACAAATTTCATCCTAAATACTCTTCCCTAGTATATCCCCATATCCAAGAGCTCTTTATCTTTCAAAAATACCAAAAAACCCTTCCCTTAACAAGGATCTCAAGGAGAATATTTCTAGAGGTAAAATCCTCTTCCTTTTTCCATTTAATTTGTTTTTATGTTTTACGTATTAGTTTTCAATCCTAACCTTTTATATATAATTTAAATTTAAAAATATAGTATCATCTATATACTATAATTATATCATGTTATTGTAATAACCATTATCAATCTCATTATTGTATCTCTCTTTTATTTTGTAAACAAAATCATCATTTGGGAGGTGACAGTTTACAACCTCCGTGGATGATGATGTTTTGTTCTTCAACTTTATCTCCAATGGTTGACAAGAAACCATTTTCATGCTAGAACCAAATTTTGAAATATATTTTATATCTTATTTATTGATTTTGGAACCATTATTTAGACAGGATATTGAATAATAGAACAAAACTAGGTCATTGTGATAGAAAATCATCGTAAAAATATAAATTATTATTAATAAATGTCATATCTATTGATTCAACGTCATAACATGTAACCGATGTATATATATAAAAATTTAAACTTCTAGATTTTCACTAATAATATATATGTTTAATTCTAGATAATAATATCCATCCCACATGAACTCCATTACTTATTATCAAGCATACAAATCATGAAATCTAGGAAAAAAAACACTCTAAAATGAAAATATTCAATATCATAAATCATCAATAAGAATATAAACGAAATTAATAAATCTATAATGAAAAAAATACCTATATGATGTTCTGAATTAATAAAATAACATATTTAGTTTGATTTTGAAGTACATTAGGGTCACATGTAGAATATGTTCAGACATATGGTACGGATTTCCTACCGAAACCACCATTTCTTTTGTTTACTCATATTTTGTACATACCTTAATAAAATTATTAATTATTAATATTTAAACATCATGAATTATTTTTTAATGTTTTATAAATATTAACAAAATAGAATGTTTCTTTCTTTTATTTATATTTACATGTTTTAAAATGATATTTAAAAAATTTTCATGATACTGTAGCCTGATTCAGGGTAACTTCTCAAATCCATACCTATTTTTATGGTCACTTTATAATCTGTTTTAATCAACCACTATTTTAATAAAAACAAAAAATTATTATGAAAAAACTATCTAATTTATATTCTAGTTTTATACAGCATTCTTTCCAAAAGAACTATTAGTTTCGAAGTAAAATAGTTTTTTTTCTCAAGAAATATGTGATGATTTTATAAGATTATATTTAACTATTAAAAAATTATTTTTTATTCTTATGTTTAACTGTGTTTAATCTTTGATGATATCATATAAAATATTTTATTGATTGTTTTATGATTACTTTTATAGTGGATGATCTATCTTGATATTGTTCACCATATTAATCTTAATGGTTAGTATTTTTCTTTAATTATTAGGGAATGTTATTTAAATTTCATATGTTAGATTAAATATGAAAGTATATGTTAATTATGTTTACCCCAATTCATGAATGGTACGCATTTTACTTATTATGTGATGGGTTTGGCCCGATATAGCCCCTCAATGCATTGGTAGGTCTCACGATACGAAACAAACATGGACTTCGCTGAGGCCTTTCCCGTTTTCATATATGGTTTGGCCTAGGCCTTAATCATTTTTAGATGTATTGTCTGAGGCATTGAAAGTATGAATCAGAAATCCCAAATTATTCATTCCCTCGTTATGATATCATTAATTGATAAACCATGTGACTATACAACTAGTATAGTATAAATTTTCATGTTTCATGCTCTTATGATCATTTATTATGGCATTATTTTACCGGGTTTTATTCCTGCCACATTATGAGCAAGTATATTTTTTAATGGCATGTTTTTTATATATTAACCATGCATAGTGTTTTTGTTTAGTATATCTTATGATGTATTACATACCCTTACAAAGTATCTGATCTCACCCCTCCCTTATTTCTTATTTTCCCCATGTTGTGATGATGAATATTATGAATGATTTTCATGGATAATATAGAATTCATAGATATTACCAATGGAATTTCAATTATGTATTTCATTTTAATTTTAAATGTTGAAAATTTATATATATATATGGTTTTATAAAACCACTAATCTATTCTTCCCTTTAGGATACTACTTTCTTGTAACCATGCCAATGTAATAAAAAAATTCAACGGCTCCGTGTAACAAGGGTCGGGGCCTTTCAGTTGGTATCATAGGATGCGTAGTAGAAAAAGTTTAAACTAGATTTTGAAAATTTTTATTAGGGATCAACACGATATGATAGTCTTTGAGGAGAATTATATAAGAAAATCATATAATTATGGTATGAAATAGATTATGTGGAGAATCAATGAAAATATATCCCTATATGGATACTAAATGTGCATGTGGTTCTTCCACAAATGTACCTAGGAGTAACAACTATGACAAGATGTTTTGAGATTAACCTGGGGTTACCTATTACATGAAAATAAGACATATTGTGCAACGAGATTGACACTCTCATGAGATATTCATAAGAAAATTCACATTTAATTGAACAACCATTATGAAGGATTTATGCCCCGAAGGTAAAAAAATTATATGGTTCTAGTTTTTAAATCAATAAAATTATGTTAAATTTTATACCCTATTTAGATTTATAGAGATTACATAATTTTATAAGGTAATATAGTATATGGAATTGATTAGAAATGGAGCCAATAATAAGGAATGAGAACTACACCGATGCACGTGAAGAAAAGAGTTAGAAGGGTCATATCTCCTGTGGTATTAACCTCTCATTTCAAAGAATGATAATCTCCCATGTATCTTCATCATATGAGGATATAGTATAATATATTAACAAGATATGTAAATAATTATTGGTGTCATATAGCTTTGAATGGTCGAAAGGGAAGAAAAGGGTGATAGAGAAAACTATAGATAATGGGAAGAAGGGGAAGAATGGTTTTCCAACATTTGACAATTATAGAAAGAATAACCCTAGTAAATGATTCAAGGGGACAAGTGTTTTTTATAAATGTGTTGAAAAAGGATACCAAGTTCATGATTTCAAGGGTATGAATTTTTTTTCCAATTTATATTTCTTCAACTCCAATGAGATGGGACACTCTGAAAATCGATGTTCCGACTGTTTGAAAAATATATCATAAATAATTTTATTAGATAATGATCATGTTATAATACTACCATAGATAATGTGGATTGATTAATATGCCTAGTCCATAATATTTTCATTTTAAAATTTTATCATCATTTTTCTGGTTATAAGAATTATGGAATATATGAGGACGGTACAATGGTACATTTCCATTAAGGATTTGGAACCATAATTTCAATGGTACCAAGAAAATATATTCAATGGAAAGTTAAACATTTTGGAAAATAGATGATTGAGGGAAATATAACCCTAAATATATTATTAATGATGATATAATGATGAAGAAATGATTGATTTGGGTATGCAATGACTACCTTGATGCAGATTACTAACTTGTCGAAAAGTTGTATATTCTATCATTGAAGGGCGATATTGGATGATTCCCATAGTTTTAATTTCACTATAAACCCTAATATAACAAAGATGTATATATTTTTTTAGGAATATTTCATGGTGGGAAAATGAAATGGGGAATTTCAAGAAATGTATCAAGTTGTTTAATCCATAAATAGGTGTATGATGAAAGAAAACATCCTAGAGGAATCATGAAACCTCTAAAATTTCCTACATGAAAATTGCAAGACATCACTATGTATTTTTTCATTGGATTACCAAAAACTCCAAGGATGAATAATGCAATATGTGTGATTGTTGATCGACTTACCAAATATTCTAATTTCCTTGCTGTGGGGGATGATTGGAGAATAGAGAGCGTTGATTAGATCTATATTAATAATGTTTTTTACACTTCAAGGGGCACCTCTCTCAATTGCATCAGATCAGGATCTATGATTAAAATCATAATTATGAAAAAAAAGTCATCATATCTATTTCGATACTATGCTTTGACTGAGTACAATATTTCACCATCTTACTGATGGGTAATGAGAAAATATGATATGAATATTTGAAGTCATGTAGAGAAGATGTTCAATTGACCTTTAGGGTATTTGGGATCTTTATTTATGTTTGGTGGAGTTTTCCTACAATAAGATTCCATTATATTATTAAATTGGCATCATATGAAAAATTGTACGAATAAATCTATCGTAACCCAACATGTTCGGATGTAGTAGGTTAAAGGAAGCTTGTGGACTTAGAGCCTATGGAGGAAACAATAGAAAAGGTAAATACTATACAAACCCATATAAAAGAAAACCAATTTAGAAAAAAAAGGTCTATTCAAAAAATTGAAGGAAGGATTTTGAATTTCAAGTGGGAGGTCACGTTTTCAGGAAAAATCCCTATGGATGGGTGTTATATGATTTGAAAAAATTGAAACAGAGCCCCAGGTACATTGGCGCTTTTGAAATTCTAGAGATAATTGGAGTTGTGGCGTATCATTTGTAAATTCATCATAGTGTTTCTAAGGTACAAAATTGGTTCAATATCTTATTATTGAAAAATTAAATGCCATACCCAACACATGAACTCACTTATATATGTGTATAATTAGACCCCAACTTATCTTAATGTGAAGATCCTATACTGATTCGGGACATTAAATTATAGGTCTTGAGGAATCATATATATCAAGTTGTAAGTATATTGGAAAAATCCAAACATTAAAGAGGCATCATGGGAGCTTGAGGAACTTATGATAAATCACTACCCTAATATTTTCATGAGGTAATATTCTAGATTTTCGAGGCTGAAATTTTTTTAAAGAGGGGAGAATATAACACCCCATGAATGTAATAAAATTTGATATAAAATAATGAAAACACTGACTCTATATGAAAAAAACTTTATTATTTATAGGAGATAGTTTTAACATAGCTATTAGATATAATTTATCCACTTCTCTATTTTGAATTTTAAAAAACCGAAATACACTATTGTGATCAGTATGATATTTAGACTCTGATAGGATCAAGTTAAATTTTTAGTGAATAGTTACTTGACCATTATGAAGAGTAATGAACCCTTATGAATTGTAAAACGACACTTATGAATAGTAAACTCACCCATATTATAATAAATTAAATTTAGGCACCCTATTAATGAGAGAAAATATTTTAAAAATTAATAATTATGTGTCGGTATTTTTGTGGTTAATTAATATATAATTACATCTTTTTAATTAATAAATTTATTTGAATGAAAAATCAATTTTCATAAAGTGTTTTAGAAAATCAATATTTTTTTATGCTATGTTTTTACCATAATTTAATAAGTCCTTAGTTATATTATAGGGTGTTATAAAATCAGTTATAACTTTAAATACTATTTTTCATGTAAATGATGATTTTGATTAGAAATTAAATTTTTCATATTTAGAAAATTATTATGAAAAAAGGGAGTCCATTAATGATTTCTATAAGATGAAAAATGGTCATGGTGACTTTTTGGTATTTTTCTAAAATACATGATGTTTTGGTGAATTCTAAAATAAGATAATTTATAATAAATGATAAATACCTGATTTATTGATTCATGGGTAATGTATGGATGACATAAGAACACATAGTTTGGAACCACAAGCACTTATTACTTTTGTTCTCTATAATAATCAACCTAATTGTTTTTCTTTGGAAAATAAATAAATATTGAATAAGTTATTAAAAATCACTCCTCAAATCCAATATAAAACCCACCCATCAATCCCTATCCTCTTCACTCATCTAAGAATTGAATATTATGAATGTTATTCAAAAAAACACGTCCATAGTATCTCACCAGTTTCATGAGATATTGGTCTTTCCAAAATACAGAAACCCCTTCCCATAACGAGGTTCTCAAGGAGTATATTCAAGAGGTAAAATCCTCTCCCTTTTTCCATTTAATTTATTTTTTACTCTCTTTATTTTATTTTTCTACACTAACATCCTATGTCAGGTTGATATTTATAATTATAATATAATAAATTTTCTAGATTTATATGATATTAATTTAATAACAATTACGAATCTTTTTACTCGCTCTCTTTAATTTTATAAATGAAATCCTCATTTAGGAGGTTCCAATTTACAACCTTCATTGTCGACAAAGTTTCATTCTTCAACTATTTTTTCAAGGTTGGTATTGATACCATTTTTATGGTTGAAAAAATATTAAATATGTATTATATATTATTTAAAGATTCTAGGACCATCATTTATACATGATATTGGGAAATAGAACAAAACAAGTTTTTTTTCAGATTGAAAACCCATTGTAAAAATATAATCGATTTTCAATAAATGCTTTATATTTTGATTCATCCTCATTACATGTAAACAAAAGATATATATATAAATTTTCACTTTTATATGTTGATGATTAAATTATAGTTTCAATTATAGATAAATATATCCATTCCACATGAACTCCATTACTCATAATTAAGTCCATCGATCATGAAATCAAGAAAATAAAAATCTTTAAAATAATGAAATTCAATCTTATAACATATCAATAAGAACAAAAATAAACATAATAAAATTAAAATGAAATAAATATATGTATAGAGGATTATTAATTAATTAATTAATGGATTTAATTTTACTATAAAAGACATTATGTACAAGTGTAGAATACGTTCATACATAAGGTAAGGATTTCCCACCTGAACCTCTATTTTCATTTGGTTAATATTATTATTTAGTTAACTCAATAAAATTATTAATTAATCTTTTGTAATACTCTTTAATTATGTGTTAATGTTATACCTATATGTACCGAATATTATCATTTTTTCTTTCATGGGGTGTTACATATTTTATATGGATTTTTCAAAATGTTTTCTTGATAATCAAGACCGATTAAATGAAACATCACAAATTCATACCTATTTTAAAGGGCGATCTACTAGATGATTTATCCAACAACTATTCTTATAAAATCACTTATTTTATTATGGAAACTCATTATTAGTTCAATCCTAGTTTTATACAAATATTTATAAAAAACACTTATTTTCAAAGTAATATAGTATTTCCATCATGGATTAGGTATTGATTTTACAAGAGTATTTTCATATAATTCAACACTTTTTTATTCTTATATTTAACTGGGATTAATATTTTACTACTTAATCTACCATATTTTATTTAATTATTTATGATTAGGTTTTCTGTGGATGTGCTATATTGGTATAAATCACCATATTACTCTAATTGGTTATCGATTATGTTTAATGATTGGGGAAACTTACTTAGATTTCATATGTAAGTTTTAATATTCATTTATATGTTGTTTATTTTTATATCAATTCATAAAAAGATTTCATTGAACATATTAAGTGACTGGTGTGGCCCACTACAACCCCTCAATGCTTCAGAAGGTCTCTTGAGAAAATACAGATTTGGACTTGGAATAGAACTCACCCATTTACAAATATGATTGGGGATGGGGCCATAATCATTTTAGATGAATTTGATTAATCCATTATGGTATGATTCAGACGTCCTATATTATGCATCCCCCTATTGTTATATTGGTAATTGATTAACCATAAAACTATTCAACAACTATAATATCAATGTTTATGTTTCATACACTAATGTTCATTTATTCTGGAATTATTTTATCAGATTTTATTCGAACCCCATTTTTCTCAAATATATTTTTTAAAGGCAATTATTTTTTTTACCATACCCGGTGGTTATCTTTATGATAACTTCTAATGTATTACATACCCTTACTGTGCATCTGATCTCACACCTTTCTTATGTTTAATTTTCCCTAGGATGGGAAGATGAATATTATGAATGTGATGTAGAGATAATATTGGAGTCCTTAATATTTCAAATGGAATTACTATTATGTTTTTCATTTCATCTTATAATATTGAATTTATGAATGTTTCTGGTTTTTTAAAACTAATAAACTATTCATTCATTCGGGAAATGAATTTATTATAACCATGAAACTGTAACAAAATAATACACCGGTCCAGGTAACTATGGTAGGGGCGTTACATGTGGTATCAGAGGATGTTCCATAGAAAACATGGAAACTAGATTTGGAAAATTTATTATAGGTATATATGTACCATGGAGTAACAACTTTGACATGGTGTTTGGGGATTGACCTAGGGTAACCTGGTATTTGAAAATAAGAATTACTATGAACCTGGTTTGACACTCTCAGGAGATATTCATAGGAAAAATAACATTTAATTTACCCACCCTTATGATAGGTTTTTGCCTCCAAATTAACCAAGGTATATGGTTTTAGGATTTACCATCCATAAATTTATGTTATGTTATATACCCTGTTTAGAGTTATAGAGAATTATTAATTTTATGAGCTAATATAGTATATGTAATTAATTATAAATGGTGCCTGTCAGATGGAATGAGAACTATATCAATGCACGTGATGTAGAGAGTAAGAAGGATTATATCTGTCATTGTCTTAAGCAATCATATCAATGAAATATAGTCTCCAAAGTATCCTCATCTTATGTGAAATTAGTATCATGTGTTAAAAGGAAATTTAATGCATTATCTGAGTCCTATGGAACTATGGGGAAGAAATAGTAGGAGAGGATGACATAAAAAAGATGGATAATAGGAAGAATGGTAAGAAGTGTTTTCCCACATGTGAATTTTTTTGAAAAATCACCCTAGTAAAGTCTTCATGGGAATGAATGATTGTTATAAATTATGATTAAAAGGACACAATGTTCAGGATTGTAGGGGTAATAAAATGGTTTCTAATGTACATTCCTTCATTTGCAAAGAGATGAGACACAGTGATAAGAAATATCTAAATAATCCAAATAATATATCCCAAACGATGTTACTATATAAGGATCAAGTGATTATAAAACTATAGAAGAAGTGTAATGATTAATATTTCTCATCTATAATCTTGTCATTTTAATATTTTATCAGCAATGTACTGGTTCTAAAAATTATATAATATAGGAGTATTTTAAAATTGTAATTTTTCATTAAGGATTTGAGACACAGGTTGAATGTTTCTAATAAATGATATTCAGTGGAAAGTTAATCAATTTGGGAAACACATGATTAAGGGAAAAAACCAAAATATATTCATAATGTGAAGATAATGATGAATAATTGATTGAATTGTATAAGTGCTGACTACCATGAAATTGATTACTGACTTATTGAAAAGTGGTATGTGTTATTATTGAAGGGAGTTATTTGATGATGCCCATAGTAATAATTTCTCTATACAACATTGTACCACTAATATGTATATATATTTGAAGAAATATTTACTCTGGGAGAACATGAAATGGGGAATAGATGGAAATGTATCAAGATGATTTGTCTATAAATATTTGAATTCTCAAAGACACATCCCCAATAAATCATGAAACCTCTTCTTATTTATATATGGAAATGGGATGAAATAACCATTGATAGTTTCACTATATTACTAAAACATACAGGGAAGAATAATGAAATATGGGTGACTTTTTCTCGACATACCAAATCTAATCATTTCCTCGTTATAAGGGATGATTTGACAGTAGAGATATTTGCTCAGATCAATATTAATTATGTTGAAAGACATCTTGTGGGAACCTGTCCGAATCATATCTAATCATGATCCAAGATTTAAATCAAAATTATGGAGAAGAATTCAAATATACTTGGATATGAAGCATGAACTGAGAACAACTTATCACCCTCAAACTAAAGGGAAACCAAAAATGACGATCCAAACATTGAAGACATGTCGAAATCATGTTCACATATCCTTCAAGGTATTTGGGATCTTTATTCACCTTTGGTCAAGTTTTACTACAATAATAGTTTCCATTCTAGTATTCAAATGACACAATGTGAAACATTGTACGAAAATATATTTCGTAGACCATCATTTTTGGATAATGTTGGTGAAAGGATGGTTGGGGGGCATAGAATGTGGGGGAAGCAATATCAAAAGTATATACCATTCAAACCATTTTTAAAGCATAAAAAAGTAGAAAAAATTTCCATTTTGATATTAAAAGGAAGGATTTCGAATTTCAAGTGGGAGGTCATGTTTTCTTGAAATATATCCATGGAAAGGTGTTTTTAGATTTGAAGAAAAAGAAATTGAGCCCCAGGTAAATTGGTGAGTTTGAAATTCTAGAGGTAATTTGAGCTATGTATTCTCGTATGGGAAATCCAAATAGTCTTCATTAGGTACACAATGAGTTCAACAGATCATTTTTGAGAAATTACTTGCCAGACCCAACACATGTAATAACTTTTGAAGGTATAGAATTGGAACCTGGCTTATCTTACTATGTAGAGCCTATCAAGATTCTAGGCACTAAATAACAAGTGTTGGGGAATCAGATATCATGACTGGTAAATGTAATATGGAATAATAATCAAATTTAAGATGCAACATGGGATATTGAGGAACTTTTGATGAAGAACTACACAAATAGTTTTATGAGGTAATATAATAGAAGTTAAAGGATGAAATGTTTGTAAGGATGGGAGGATGTAACATCATAAGAACATACAAATAAATTTCATATATAATTAATGAAACACTTAGTCAATATGAAACAAACTCATTATTATTTATAGGATATAGTTTTAAGCTAGCAATTAGATATAAATTTTCCATTTCTGTGTTTTGAATTTTAAAAAACTGACATACACTATTTCGACCAGTAAGATATTTAGAGTATGATAAGATCAACTTAAATTTTTGATGAATACTATATTGTCCCTTATAATATGTAAATTACCCATATGAATAGTATTACGGCACATATAAATAGTAAAATCTCCCAGGAGATGTAGTAATGGAAAACAAAACTCATTTTTTGTCGATGTGGTAGTCTACACGTACAGACAAAAGATGTTTGTTTTCACCATTTAATAGAAATGGAGATGAAATCGAGTTGTACCAAAGTAAAAAAATATTTATAATTGAGAACATATTTTATATTTTAATTATAGAATTATATAATTTTAAAATTTTGACTAATAAGAAAAATTAAAATGCTCAGTTAGGAGTTAAACCTCTTCTTTAGAAAATTAACTTTTTATTACACCTTAAGAATTCTAAGTTGGTATTTTGATGATACCAATTTTATAGGTCATGGATAAGAAATTTGGGAAGGGATTATAGTAGGTCTTGGGTTTCATAGAGTGTGAAAATGGTGTGGGGAAGAGAGTAGATGAGGAACTCTTTTATAAGTGAGGGGAGGGAAACCCATGGAATTACTTAAATAACTAAATTAATATATATTAATTTTAATCTTCAAGTTGGTCCAAGTAGATATATTTATAATATAGGATGAAAATAAGTTTAAATAAAACCACAAATTAAAATTCAGGTATGTTATGGTTATGTTTTAACCCATATCTCCTAGTTTAACTCCCCTATTAACCAGTTTAACAATTACTGTTATAACACTATATTTTACTCTTTAGGTGTTAATAAAGTTAAAATAAAAATAAACTATCCCATTAACTGATCATGTATTATATTACAGTAAATATAACAATCTGTTTTCTAATTATTATATTTTTTTAAAAAAACAATTAATCATTTATTAAAATATTATTTAACATAAGGTACCATTAATGTAATTTTAGGAATTATTCACATAATTTGAATTCTAAAAATACTAATAAAATAAATTAATTCCCATATAAAATTGAAAAACATATATAATTTGTCATATTTATCTAAAAATGTAATGTAACACAATAATAAGTCCAAATTAAGTTACTTTTAATGCATTTAAACTCATTTTTATGAATGTTCTATTACATGAAAATCCATCATTCTAATGTTGTATATGAATTTATAGTAATTATTTCATCACTAAAAACTGAAAATAAATTATAATATAAATTTTTTTTACCTTTTAAATAACTATTTTTAATAGAAGATGAGATATTTTTATCGCTATGAAAAATTATTTTAGATATTAAAATAAAGAGAGTGACATTTTGTATTTATTCATTACATAAAATAATATTTATGTAATTATCAATCAAAAATGTTTCTAAGATTCAATATTAGTGTATATTGTATTTGAAATGGAAAAAAATCTTCTAATAAAAATAAGGTCATTTTTTAGAATAATTTTAAATCCATATAACATTTTGATTAACCATAATTAACTGATTTACCCATAACATGGTGACACATATTTAATATGGTTACTATTAATTATGACTATAAATAATGATGAAATATTTGACAAAATAAACCCTTATAACTTTAAAAATGGAACTCATTTTTCAGGATTCAATTTATATATGTTTCGGAAATCAATTTTAATATAACTGCATAAATACCACATAAAATAGTTGTTAAGAAAGTTTGTTTTAAAGAAAAAAAATGAACTTATACCAAAATAAATTTTAATTTAGATTTGGAGGTAATTAATTAGATTATTTATAGATAAAGTATAAATGTGTTTACATAAGTTCAAATTCAAATAATAGTGAGTCTTTTCTATGAAAATAAAATACAATTTTAGAAAAGTCAGTAATATTCACTATTTACTGAAAATCAACCTTTCAGAAAAATATCAAAATTTCAAATTTTGATAATTATATTATGATGATTTAAAAAATGATATACTTGTTTTAAAAAAATTCTAAATATGGTAGAAATTAATAATAATATTCAGTCAAAAAAATAAATAAAAATTATTTTGGAAGAAAATATATTTTTGAAGCATAATTTGAATTTACATGAAATTATTATATTATTTAATAATAATAAATTAATAAATTTATATTTAATTGAATCATTTTATCAATATTTCATAATTTATTTAATTTTTAAATATCTTCCAACTCAATGGCTAAGATATAATAGCCATATTTAGATATCCATATTTCATGGTTTATTTAAGATTGAAGTTGTGTGTCAAACAATATTGGAGATAGTGTTTTTTAAAATCTCATGGTGTTAGAATACGATAATTCCTCAACAGAGAACATATATTTCATTAAGTTAAGAGTACCAATAAGGATTTATCATGTAATTAAATTCATATTTTGTTCATCTTCTTAATGAATATTTAATTTTGTTAGAGATATATTAGAAGATATTGAATGATAATTTTATGAAGGGAAGAATTCAATATATTTCCCATAATAAGGTTTTGTAGTTATATGTCACACATAATCAACAACAACAAAATCAATCTATAATTTCATTTTCCCATTACTGAACAATTTTCTAAACAATAATTATACTGCCACCCAAACCTCATTTTTGATTTTAGGATACTCTGTGTGCCATAGAAAATCATCATATTGAAGATATTGATATGTGATTAAATAAATTAAATAATCAAAACTCAGTTTTACAAGACTATGAATCATCCAATGAACTTATTCCAATGACCCAAATTAACTATGGTTAACAAATATTGTAGGTGGTAAACTATTTATAAATTACAGATCATTATAAATAACATTTTCATTGTAGTATATTAACACAAAAACGAATACATATAATGAAACATTAGAAAAACATGATATTTATCTATACATCGTCATTAAATGTTGAACAATGTTTTAATTATTTAAGATTAAATAAAAGTGAATTGATCTTGAGACATTTTCTATGAAGTTATTTATAATTAATTTATAATAAAAAAACCTAGTGGATATCATTGATCATAAATTGTCATAGGTTTTAATATCATTCAAATCTTCATTTAGTCATGATGTACAAATCTAACATGGAACATCAATGCCTCCAATAAATACCCCTTTTATTACAATAGTACTCACATGCAAGTGAGAGGTTCTTTGGGGTTGGGATACACAATATTTTACCATTTAATCATGGAACCATAAATTCCGAGAGAGGGGTGACATAAAGGTCATAATAGAATAAATAAAATACAATTAATAAAATTTATATAACCACAAAAAAAATATTTATACATTAAATTAATTTCATAAATTGGCCGAACATTTAAATAGCAGTCATCACTTAACATACATACCATTTTTTTAGGGGAGAGTTATTATGTTTTGAATATATATAATATTTAGTTATAATATTTTTAAATATAAATATAGATATTAATATAAAATAATATAAATAAATTCATTATTAAAATAAAAATATTATCTTTTTCATACTAATAATAACATTTATATTAAAAAATCTAATTAATGATTTAAATAAGAAAGAAGAATATTTTCACTTTCAATTAATAATTATAAAGATATATTATGAAATTATTTATGATAAATAATATATATGTATATATATTTATAATATATAACCTAAAATAATAATATTTTTTAATATTTTTTAATAACATTAACCTGATCATAGGACTTTTTCTTTGGATTTATTTATTATTAAATGATAAACAAACTAAGATATAGTGTAAAACTCAAAGATTTTCTATTGTCTAATATTTCAGGAACTATAGGTTTCCAATCAATCATGGTGTACAAATCAATCATAAAACTATTACAACTCGTCCAAAGCCAACTTCTATTTCAATATAACTCACAAGCACGTGATGCGTTCTAGGGGTTTGGGGTATAGAAATTTGACTGGAGTCTCACATGACCATACATTTGTATATAGAGGGATGGAATGTAGGTCATCAACAATAAATAGAAATCAAATAACTAGAAATTATATAATCACATAAAAAATAATTACACATTCAATTATAATCCTCCATTTTTCTGTCACCTTAAGACCATTCACACTCAATAATATAACCATGTTCATTGGAGGATTGTAATTTATTCTACATACAATAAATATTTTGTAATATTTGTTTTAAATATAATTAAATGTTTGACAAAAAATTATGAAATTAATGGTTAATATATTATTTAATTAATGATAAGATTCTCATTTCCAAATTTATTGATATTTTTTAAATGATCGTTAAAAATTAATTTAGTTACAATTAAATATATATTACATATAAAAAATTTAAAATAAACATAATATTATTTTTCATAATCACAAATGGATCATTCATGGGTTTTTAAAAATATGAATCCAAATTTATTAACAAATGAAAAATTTCCAACAAAAGAAAATGGTCAAATAAGACACAAAATGCCCACATTGAAAACACAGTTTCACTTCATCGAAATCTATCTAGTTCCCAAATTCCTAGGGTATCTGCCTCTACCCTTTGGTTGTCATTCTCTTCACCATGTCTTATCACATTGTTGGGGTTCACAATCTACATCAAATGATGATTAAGAGGAATCCTCCATGATAGATTAGATCCTGAATTTCCTAGATAAATCACAGAAGTCCATATTTTAGTTGGATATAAATCCATCGTCAATATTAAATGAACACAACTTATGGAATATTAGTTAATCACAAAAATCGAATACATTAGGATACATATTGGAAAACATTACTTCATGTTAATAGAAAAACCATTATTCTGTGTCTTTACTAACGAAATTAAAGAGTTATTTCATCATCTGGGTTCTCTAGAGAATTGATACATTATTTTTTGTACCATTTAGTGTCACATTAGTCATCTACGAAAATCCCAAAATAGGCATAATAATTTTTAATAACATCAATGAAATTGTATAGATAATTACATACAACATTATTAACGTCAATAACATTTCTAGTTGGATATTCCACTTGTAAGGGGGAATGATATGTATACACCAACTATGATGTATTAACAAAATCTATAGATTTATAAGGATGGAAACACTCTTAATAACCACCCATCATCAATCTTCTTCATTTAAATAATATTTATACATCAATCCACTACAACATTCTATAGAATTAAATTGAAATCCTACTAACGAGGCTATTCACAGCCATATTTTTCCACGAGAAGTGAAGAGTTAACTTGTTTGTATTAAGTTTTATCCATGGAATGCGTTGAAATAAACTCTTGTATTGATTTTCTATCCACCTCTTGGATGAATATATGAATGAAATTATCTATATAACCCTAGATAACATATTTTCCATTGTTAATTTTTGATGCTACTAAGTCCCGACCATAAGAACTAGAAGTGTTCTTCTTCGTTGGTATTAATAACGTGGTGTCATCTTTTAAATTACATTTTCTATTTGTAAGGGAAAATTTCCTCTGCTCCTTTCACGAATGATAATCAGCATCCAATTGAGCATTAAGATCTAAATCAGAGTCACCCATGTACTCATGATTAGGTTCCTTCTATCCAACAACACGACCATCTTAGAATGAAATTTCATATATGAAATTGACATCTTATTAGAAACAAAAAGTTTTTTTCTCAAAATAGGTTAACAATGGACATTTTATTGAGGACTAGTAGAGGTCATCACATTATCCATCATATTAATAGAGACAAAAAAAAATGATATTTCTTCTTCATTAGAGAGTGTTATTCCATATAAGAACAGAATTTACATATTATAAAACCATGGTCATTCCCACATTTGGTAGTAATCCATATCCATTACTACGATTTCAATATTTATATTTCCTAAAAAAAGTTCTCTCCTCATGCCATTTCACTGAATAAAAGGCACAAATTAGATATCTTTTATAATTTAAGATATCAATCCCAATAAAATTGAAAACTGATTAGAATCTATAGATTTTTTCATATTCAATACATAAATCATGTTTATATACACTTTTTGTAAGAATCACTTTATCAACAATAATATAATTCATGTCGACTTCAATAAGAAATTGAGAAAAGTATCCTAATAAGGCTAACTCGGATTCCATATCCTTTGATCAGAAACCAATAGACAGTGAAATGTTGTTCAGGATTGATGAATGTTAAAGAAACCAACATTTCCCATGCACCTTGAACTACACATGTATATATGTGTTTCATACATCCACTTGGTTGAAATTGTGATGCCAATCCCATATGTGAAGTGTACCTGAATTGAGGGAGACCAAACCGAAACCCCAAGCTTGAATCTTCAAGGCCTCCAAGGTGATGAAGATGTGAAAGAATTCCCAACCTAATGAGACACATTTCTAACTCCTGAATACCTAATTTTTTTTAGGTTTTCATCACAGGATCTCCCATTCTCCAAGGACTATAATCCCATGTATGAATAAGATGATCAATGATAGAGTTCTTACCAATTTCTAACTTCTCCAAGACCACAAGGGGATCCACCATCACATAATAAATTATAAAATTATTTCAGTGATTCTTGTTACTGTAATACATGATATATATAATTATATTCAAATAAATTTAATAATATTTATTTAAAAAATATTTTTTCTAATATATTTTTTAAAATATATTTGGAAAACCAATTTTTATTTGTTTATAAAATAATATAATGTAAAATATTTGTAATTGAAATATAATACATAAAATATTTTATACACATAAATAAAATCCAATATAATTAAATAAATGATTATTTAATTGGAAAGACTGAGTCATAGAGAAAATTAAATAAACGTAATGGGAAAATGTTATGAGAGAGGTTTACAATGGTGGTTGTACAAGTCACCCAAAATATCTAAATCCTTATAAGGTGAACAATTAATGGGATGTATAATTTTTCACCCATAACATACCTTAGGAACTACTTTCTTATAATGAAAACCAATAACCAAATTCACCTAACGCAATATATGTGTAAAATTACATTGAATGTGGCCAAGAGTCTTTAAGAAATTAATCCACTCTCATATAATCATTATGGAACATTTGTTGGCCATATCTTTAATGCCCCCACTCTATGAAAAAACATGATTCAATATATAGCTAAAATGATCTTAATTTCATTACATACTTAATGGAATATATCATATCCAATAATCCAACCATGTATGTGAAGGTTCCGGGCGCAGCGGAAGCCCATGGGTGGATGTGCCCACTTGGCTTTTTGTCATTAGCAATGATCAATCCGGGATCAATATGACGATAAACGCCAGTCTCCACGGATCGAATCATAGAAAAAGACAAATAAGATGGTTTGTCCCGGAACCACAAACAAGGATCGTTACAGGTTGGTTATAATTAATTTAATTAATTATAATGAAATACCTATTGTGCGTTCTTTATTCATTGATGTTCTCTATCACGTTGTCGATGTGATCCGTCGTTGGGTCGTAGAAGCCAAGTGTAGACTCCCTCTAGTGGTGATCCACACATGTACCTCGTCTCTCTAGATATCGCCAAAGGATTCTATGAGTGCTAGCGTGGAGAAGACCTTGCTTGTGTTTTCTGCCATAGATCGTCTTGATCTGATGGAAGAGGATCTCTCTCGGTCTTGAGAGCATTCTTGGAGGAAAAGGTTCTTTCAGCCTTGAATGAATTATGTAGAGATGTTGTGCACAAAGATTCTCTTATGTGTTGGAAAGGAGTTGGGGATGTGAGGATATTTATAATCGAGTGTGAGGGGTTATAGAATTATGATAATAAATAAATGTGTTACACGTTTTATTTATTTCATTGACTCTTTATTTAAAACCCCCTTGTCCAATAAATAATTCCTTGACATGCACCCACACTGATTATAATAAATATCATTTAAAACTATATTATATTCTCAAAATCCTGACTGAAAAAACTACATGGCATGTATTAATAAATACACGGCGTGTACTTGTTTTTTCATTGAAAACTACACAGCGTGTACATTAAATGTATACGACGTGTATATATTGTTTTCATTTATTCATTTCCATTCCAAAATAAAACTACATGGCGTGTACATTTAATAATTCATGGTGTGTACTTGTTTTATTTTATTTTTCCTCCATCATTTAAAAAAACTTAGGCTTCCTTGAATAATTATTAAACCACATAAGAGAATAATCTTTATTCAACTTGAGATACATGGATACACTTAGTGTGTGACCCTCTAAGCCTCTTTCTCGTTGGCATTAGGCGGACTTGCCTAAAGTCCAAGATTACTTTCTAGCAACGGGTCAAGGCACCCAAGATAATGAAGTTGACGCCGCATTGACGTATCACCTCATACGGACGCTTACTGTGTAATTTAATCCCTTTGTCTCGATATCTCATCAAGTAGGTTTCATGGTTGTGTCACAAACCTATATGCTTGATCTGTCATTCTTTGACTACCTAAAATAAACTCATTGTTTACACCATGGCCATGGAATTTAGTGCGACAGTTCTATTTCAATCAAAGGGCCGAGATATCAACATCCATAAATGGAAGGGACAAATCCTTCCTCGACTTATCCATTAACAACATGTCACTCGGGATGCACCCAACGTACCTTATTTCCCACCAACTATCTGCATGACGGTTTTCATCAGTAAATCTAAGTGTGCGAGTCATGACATGAGTAAATGATAATATTCATGTCTAAGGACCATTACACACACTTGCTTATAGAAATATCCAATGGCACCAAGACATGAAGAATTACTACTGGTAGTTCTGTTCTCATAATCTCCCATCTTGGAGATTACCAAGTGAGAACTCCATGAGAGATATTCTCGTCTTATTACAAGTAATCGCACATGAAAGCCTGTATACTATGTGTCCTATCATATTATGTCATCCAACCGTAGAACTTTATTTAAGAATATTGTTATAGAATTTCAAGGTTCTCATCAAAGCGGGGATCTGCTATGACCTTATTTATAAAACAAATATTCCCAGACATTATTATATTATAGTCATGCAGAACAATGAACAATATATAATAAGTGAACATTTATGTAATCAAAGTATAGAACAGTTGGTTCTGAGGACACCAACCCTTACAAACTCCCACTTGTACTAGATCCAACTACCTATGACTTTTAGTCTGCTAGACCTCACATGATGATCATTTTTCTGCTGAGTCAAGGCTTTAGTCAAGGGGTCCGCCACGTGGTCTTCTGTAGAAATACTGCTCACTGTAACTTCACCTATCTGAGAAAAATCCCTCAATAGACGATACTTCCGAATTATGTGCTTTTTCCACTGATTTGACCATGGCTCTTTTGCATGTGCCACCGCTGCAGTTTTTTTCACAATAGAGTGTGATAGGATCTTTACTGCTCGGAACAACATCCAACTCATGGACAGAGCTTTGCATCCATACTGCTTCTTTAGCTGCCTCAAAAGCTGCGATATACTCGGACTCCACTGTAGAACCTTCCACCACACTTTTTTTTGAGCTCTTCCAGCTCACTGCACCTCCATTCAAACTGAAGATGTATCCAGTTTGTGACTTTAGGTCATCTTGATCAGTCTAGAAACTTGCATCTACATGTCCTCTGATGACTAGTTCTTAATCTCCTCCATAAACCAGGAACATATCCTTAGTATGCCTCAGATATTTAAGGATAGTCTTGACTGCCATCCAATGGCGGTCTCCTGGATCAGCTTGATATCTGCCTACCGCACTTAATGCGTAAGCAACATCTAGCCCCGTACATAGCATATCATACATGACTGACCCAATCGAGAATGTGTAAGGGATCCTTTCCATCCTCTTTCTTTCCTCATGTGTCTGAGAACACATTTTCTTGTAAAGATGAATGTCATGTGACACTTGAAATAATCCCCTCTTGGACTATTCCATACTGAATCTCATCAGTATCTTGTCAATTTATGTACTTTGACTCAGGCCCAGCATTCACTTGGATCTATCACGATGGATCTTGATCCCAAGAATATATGCTGCCTCGCCCAAGTCATTCATGGAGAAGCATTTATGCAACCATGCCTTAACTGACTATAAGGCAGGTAGTTCGTTTCCAATTAGCATTATTTCATTAACATATACTATTAAGAAAACGACTTCACTTCCACTAAAACTTTTGTAGACACAAGGCTCACATTCAGTCTTAACAAAGACAAATTCCGTAATAGCTTTATCAAAACGAATGTTCCATGACCTTGATGCATGCTTTAATCCATAATTGGATTTATGCAACTTGCATACCTTGTTTGCATCATTTGGAGTCACAAACCCTTCAGGTTGTGTCATGTAGACATCTTTCTGGAGGATCCTGTTAAGGAAAGCTGTTTTGACATCCATTTGCCAAATTACATAGTCATGGTAAGAAAAAATGTCCAATAAGATTCTGACGGACTTCAGCATCGCAACAGGTGAAAAGGTTTGATCATACTCAATTCCTTGATGCTGTCTAAAACCTTTTGCAACCAGTCGTGCCTTTTAGGTGCTGACTTTCCCCTCTATGTCCAGTTTCTTCTTGAATACCCATTTATTACCAATAGGCCTTACATCAACTGGAGGATCTACCAATATCCAGAAATTGTTTTGGTACATGGAATCTATTTCATAATTCATGGCTTCTTGCCACTTGGCAAAGTTTGTGCCTTCAACTGCTTCCTTGTAAGTAAGAGGATCATCATTGTCAACAAATAATGAGTCACCATCCTCGGTGACAAGAAAACCATATCGTTCTGGTTCTCTTACCTCTCTCGTGCTCCTACGAAGTTCATGTGTCTCTGGAACAGATTGTTCTTCCACGGGGCTCTGTGGAATCTATTCTTGTACCAACTCATTTGTATCTTGAGCCTCGACTTCATCGAAGTCTATCTCGCTACCACTATCTCTTTTGGAGATGTGCTCCCTCTCAAGGAATATGGCGTGTCTTTCCACTGTAAACATTTTGTCTGAGGAGTTTCATAGGTAATATCCCCTTGTTTCATTGGGATATTCTATAAGGATACACTTTCTGCCTCAGGTTGCAAGTTTGTTACCTGAAGAGGCCTTAACAAATGCTTCGTTACCCCACACATGTAAATTCGATAACATGGCTTTGCTTCCACTCCATAATGCATATGGAATACCATTTATCGATTTAGTTGGTACTTGGTTTAGTAAGTACGTTGCTGTTTGTAATGCATATCCCCAAAAGGATAATGAAAGACATGCATGACTCATCATTGATCTCACCATGTCCAACAGGGTGCGGTTCCTCCTTTAACTTTCACCATTCCACTGCGGTATATAAGGAGGAGTGAGTTGAGATAGAATCCCAAACTCCCGTAAGAAATCAATGAGGTCTTGATTAAGATATCCTCCTCCTCTATCTAAGCAGAGTTTCTTAATCTTCTTACCAAGATGGTTCTCAACTTCATTCTTGTATTCTTTGCACTGATCAAAAGAATCTGACTTATACCTCATTAAATATATATATCCATATCAACTAAAATCATCAGTAAAAGTTATGAAGTACGAGAACCCACCCCTTGATTCAAAAGGAAATGGTCCACACACATCTTTGTGAACTAATTCTAGAATCTCTTTAGCTCTTTCACCTTTCCCACTAAATGGGGCTTTGATCATTTTGCCTTGTAGACACGCATGACATACACCAACTGGTTTTAGTTCGAAAGAATCTAAATAACCATCTTCATGTAATTTTGTCAAACGTTTCTCATTGACAAGACCTAGTCGGTGATGCCAAATTTGGGTGTGGAATGAGTCATGTGAATTAACATTGTTATCGATTGCCATTACATGGTTTGTGTAGTCTAACAAATGTAGGTCGTTATATAAATGTGCCCTACCAAAACAAATGTTATTAGTATAAAAGTAGAAACATTCATTTCCAAACTTTAATATGAATCCATCAGTATCTAATCTGGATACAGAAATAATGTTTTTAGTATCATAAGGCACATAATAACAACCTTTCAAAACCAAGACCATCCTGGTAGGCAATGTGAGGTGGTGGTCTTCGACAGCTACAACAGTGAGTCTGGATCTGTTGGCTGCTCATAGATCTAACTCCCCTTGATCAATCTTTCTGAATCTACTTGGTTCATGTATTTGGATACATATGTGAGAACCACAAGCAGTATCTAATACCCAATTAGTAGAAACAGATAGATTGCATTTGATTACAAACGCACCTGAAGCGTCCCCTTGCTTCCTTTCCTAGGTGCAGTTTTTCTTCCAGTGGCCCTTCTTGCCACATGTGAAACCAACAGAATCCGGTTCCTTTTCCTCCCCTTTGATCTTCCTTTTCATGGAAGGCCATGAATAATCTTTGGGCTCAAAGCTCTTTTCCTTCCCATTCCTTTTATTCATCATAAGGAAGGAAGGCTTTTCACGCTTCATGTCATTGTCCACGTGGTGAATAAGGATAAGAAGATCAGATAGAGACTTCTCGATATTGTTCATGGTGAAATTAACAACAAAGTTTGAGAAGCTCTGGGGAAGTGATGCGATAATAAGATCGGTACCCAGTTCTTCAGGGAGTTTAAATCCTAGAACCTCCAGGCACGAAATGTAGCCGATGATCATGACTACATGAGGCCCAGCTAGGTCACCCTCTCCAAGGTTGCTCTGAAATAGAGCCTTGGAGATCTCAAACATTTCCTATCTTGCTCTCTCCTGGTATAAACCACGGAGGTTCTCAAGCATGTTGTAGGCATCCATGTCATCATGAGACTTCATGAGCTCACTGGACCTAGATGAAAACATCAAACATTGAATGTCGAGAGCATCATTCAAATGTTGATCATAGACTAGGAAATCTTCATCACTTGCCCCTGGGGAAGGAGAATCAGGAAGTGAGGACTCCATCACGTAAAACTTCCGTTCATGGCATAGGATAACCAAAAGGTGTCTAAACCATTCCTGAAAGTTACTACCGGTGAGGATGTTGTATTTATCCAGAATTGATTGAAGAGAAAATGTGGTTGATGTGTTTGTCATATTGATTCTTCAATTTAAAAGGGAAGATTCATCAGTACTTTCTTGATTACATTTTATGAGAAATAATAGTTTTTTTAAGTCTCCCACTATTTTATCAGGTCCCAATGGACCTCACCATTAAATTCGGAATGTCTAGTTTCTTTGACATTCTAGTGGCAAGGATCCATATTTCCCTTTGCATAACCCCAACAAGGGATGGTAAATCTATTTGAAGGTATTTAGGTAGGCGGGTCTTTTCCTACTGTGAGATTACAGTTCCTTGATCTGTTGAGTGGACTCCCCAATCCTGAAATCCTGACTTGGATTTCCTCAACTCTTGCCTCCAATATTACATCAAGTCTAGGAAGCGCTACTTCTCATGATGTAATATGGTTAATTCAACCTGAAACCTTTCATAAGGGCTTCCTTTCTAAAATTAAGTGTCCTGAGAAGGGTTGTTCAAACACATAGTTTTATTGAGTCTTGCCCTTAATCAAGTAACAGAAGGCTTGGTCTGACTTAATATGGTATTTTAGGGATTTTATTCTTTATGCGTATCTTTGAATTATCACATGCTTTTTAATATTAAGTGATGCTTTCTGAAGTGATTACCCATGTTCCGATAATGTTTACGCATAGTCCGGTTTTTATTTTATTCCATCTTTGCATGCTTGTTCATTTTATTAATTATGTGATCGTGACAACACATACATAAAAAATTAACCATGCAATCAGATAGAAATAAAATAAGATGGCATGATCATGAGCTTCTATTTGGTTAGATTATCTAGTGGTTTTGATAAGCTAACCCTGACCTTGGGAAAAACACCTTGAACCTGATGGTTCGTGTTTTGCATCTCCCACCTGTCCTCCTCTGTATCTTCTTGTGTCGGTTTCGCCTCGGCTTTGGGATTTGAACCGTCTCCTCTGGCTTTGGAGATCCTCCTTTACATGGGTTTACATTAAATAAACAATGGGCACGAAGAGCCTACATTTTATTGGAAGAAGGCTCGTAGGCCAAAAAAATTAAATTAAATAAATTTAAATGAAACCATACACATACAAAGGGTCTTTGGTCTAGCTCATGATCATCCATAGCATGCAACGACATTTACGCATATTTAGAATTCAAATTCTTTTAATCGTTCTCTTATATAAGATAAGACGTGCTCGAATTCAATTAATTATGATCTTATAATTAATCAATGCATTATCTTAAATTCATTTCTGAGTTTCCATGAGATTCTTCTCATCCATATTCCTGGTACGAGTCTTTTTACATTGGAGGAAACCTGGTGAAATCTCATTTCTGGAAAGTACACAGTGTGTAGTTTATAATTACACACCGTGTATTTTTCTTTTCACCCTTTATCCAAAGTACACGCCGAGGATTAGGCGTGTTTTCTGTACGTTGGAAATTTTAGAGTACACGGCGTGTAGATGAATCATACACGGCGTGTACTTCCTTGTTACGCGGTAACTGGCCTGACGATCCCATGTACGCGGTACGCAGCTTATCTTTGTACACGGTTTCAACTGGGTCAGAGCGGACTACACGGCATGTTGCTCTGACATACATGCCGTGTATTCCTATTTCCACGCACTATTCAATTCTGGTCAACACGGCGTTATTAAAACATAGGCATATTCAATTCACACGACGTGGTTTGGCAGACCAGTGCCTGTTCGTTGAACCTAATTACACGGCTTGTAGTTTTAATTACACGATGTGTAATCCCGTGTTGTACAAACAGAAAGAGTGGCTCCTCTGGATGAGTTCCTCATATATATTTTAATCAGAATTAAAATTAAAATGTCATTTCTGTCATATGGATCGAGAAACGAATAAGGAAGAATAGATCTCGTTAATTCAGATTTATAGAATGATTTATTTCGAATTGAATCAAATATTAATGTGTAAATTATCAATGAAAATTAAATAACTATAATAAACATTGTAACCTCCCTGTGATACCATTTGAAGGTTTCGGGCGTAGCAGAAGCACGTGGGTGGATGTGCCAACTTGGCTTTTTGTCATTACCAATGATCAATCCGGGATCAATACGACGATAAACGCCAGTCTCCACAGATCGAATCACATAAATAGACAAAGAATATGGTTTGTCCCAGAACCACAAACAAGGATCGTTACAGCTTGATTATAATTAATTTAATTAATTATAAAGAAATACCTTTTGGGTATTCTTTTTTCGTTGATGTTCTCGATCATGTTGTCGATGTGATCCATTGCTGCGTCGCAGAAGCCATGTGTAGACTCCCTCTAGAGGTGATCCACACATGTACCTCGTATCTCTGTACGTCACCAAAGGATTCTCTGAGTGCAAGCGTGGAGAAGCCTTTGGTTGCGTTGTCTACCTTAGATCATCTTGATCTAATGGTAGAGGATCTCTATCGGTCTTGAGATCGTTCTTGGAGGAAATGGTTATTTCAGCCTTGAAAGAATTCTATAGAGATGTTGTGTACAACGATTCTCTTATGTGTTGGAAAGGATTTGGGGTTGTGAGGATATTTATAATCGGGTGTGAGCTGTTATAGAGTTATGACAATAAATAAACATGTTACACATTTTATTTATTTCATTGACTCTTTATTTAAAACCCCCCATGTCGAATAAATAATTCCTTGACATGCGACCATGCTGATTATAATAAATATCATTTAAAACAATATTATATCCTCAAAATCCGGACTGAAAAAACTACACGTCCTGTATTAATAAATACATGGCGCGTAATTTTTTTTTCATTGAAAACTACACGGCGTGTACATTAAATGTAAATGACGTGTATATCTTGTTTTCATTTATTCATTTCCTTTATAAAATAAAACTACATGGCATGTACATTTAATAATACATGGCGTTTACTTGTTTTATTTTATTTTTTGTCCATCATTTAAAACAACTTAAGATTCCTTGAATAATTATTAAACCACGTATGGGAAAAATATTTATTCAACTTGAGATACTTGGATACACTTAGTTTGTGACCCTCTGGCCTCTTTCTCGTTGGCATTTGGGGGGCTTTCCTAAAGTCCAAGATTACTATCTAGCAACGGGTCAAGGGACACAAGAGAAAGAATTTGATGCCGCATTGACGTATCACCTCATACGAACAATTTCTGTGTAATTTAATCCCTTTGTCTCGATATCTCATCAAGCAGGTTTCATGGAAGTGTCATAAATCTATATTCTTGATCCGTCGTTCATTGACTACCTGAAATAAACTCGTCGTTTACACCATGTCCATGGAATTTAATGCGACAGATCTATTTCAATCAAAGGGATGAGATATCAACTTCTATAAATATAAGGGACAAATCCTTCTTCGACTTATCCATTAATAACATGTCACTCATGACGCACCCAATGTACCCTACATCCCGCCAACTGTCTGTGTGATGGTTTTCATCAGTAAATCTAAGTGCGTGATTCATGAAATGAGTTAATGATAATCATCTAGTCTAAGGACCATTACACACGCTCGCAGATAGCAGTATTCGATGACACCAAGACACGCGGAATTACTACTAGTGGGTTTGTTCTCATAATCACCCATCTTGGAGATTACCATGTGCGAACTCCACGAGAGAGAGTCTCATCTTCTTACAAGTAATTGCACATGACGGTCTGTATACTATGTGTCCTATCATAGTATGTCATCCAACTGTAGAACTTTATTTTAGAATATTGTTATAGCATTTCAAGGTTCTCATCATAGCGAGGCTCTTCTATGACCATATTAATGCAACAAATATTACAAGAAATTATTATATTATAGTCCCGCAGAACAATGAACAATATATAATAAGTGAACATTTATTTAATCAAAGTACAGAATAGTTGGTTCTGAGGACACCAACCCTTACAGTATGTAGTACCAAATCCATGATATCTATAGAGGCATCCCATTCCACGACTTTCTATTTCTAGATGACCCCACCTCATACTCAAATTCAATGAGAACAAAGGGATTCCACATCAACATTCACTTCCATCCAATTATTGATTGGGGGAATATATCATATTGAAATCAAGGTGAGTTTCTTCTTGACTCTTCATGTAACACTAAAAATATAATGATTACTCAATTCAAATTGATTATTATACATAGTTCTGATTTGAATGTTTTAGGATAGTTGGATATCCTTATATATGAATAAAATTCATGCAAGAAGATATTCCTTTTATCCTTAAAAGATAACATCAATATTTATTTTCTAGATAGCAAAGAATAATATTCCAGCCACAACAATCAACCAGTTATAATTCTATTTCCTACACTTTTTTCAGTTATATAAGTCTACATCTTTTCAAACCAATAATCAAGACACATTATGCATTTGAAAAACTCATAGATATATACACAAAGACTCTTCACAAGATATTATTTTAAAAACAGTTTCACATGGGTTTTATAGTCAACATTGAAAATTACACATGAAAAATGAAATGAGAACCCAACCTTGTGATGTTGGTCATTAGTGGGGAGGTGAATTTTCAAAAAAAAAATTATTGTAGAGAAGTGGAATGTGAAATAAAATACCACTTGAAATTAATCATCTATTCTGGGAAATTTACATTCTTATTATTCTTAGTTCTGTAGCATTCCTTGGTGCTCAAAATATCAATAAGACTAGGAACACAAACAAGTACATCAACATCAGTAATGTTATACATTAGAAATTGATTGACGAACTCATTTGAAAAGAAATTGTAGGCTGATAAAATATCTTTGTTTTGATCTTTCAAAATCATTTATTAAAATTGTTTAGGTATTTTAAATTGGTTCAAGGGAGGGATTCCTATTCAAGTAAAATTGGTGTAATTAACAATAGAATATGGTAAAACAAACCATTTCAAACAATCCATAAATTATTTATGGGATGAAATAACAGTTGGCAAAATAATGAATTAATGGGGGTAAACTACATTAAATTTTAGAATTAATATATCCCATTGAAATGAAATGGTATCATTACTGGAGGTTATAAAGTACTATGTGAACTAATTTAAGAGTGCCTCATTAAACATTAAAAGCTCATTCAATGCAAAATCACAGATATCAACCGAATTGGGGCACTCAATCCATGGAATAGATATAATTTTCCTCTCATTCAAAAATAAAATCCAAAAGATATTACTGATCATCCAATGATTATAATTAATAATGTTGAAATTATATTTATGAATGGGGAATTCATATTCAAGCATCGATGTGATTACTATTATAGCATCCCGCCTTTTTATCACATAAACTTTCATTACATTATACAAAACAGAGGATATTTAAGGTTTAGTGTCTTGGAAACCAGGAACTTAAAACATGAAAACATAAAACATTCTTCTAGAACACTTGAAAGGATTCTCCTCATGTTCATCCTAGGTTCATTACTGCATCACATAACCTGGGAGCATACATTAAAAGAAAGGGTGAGCAGAAGGCCCAGTAAGGGAAACAAGGGAAACATTTAACATGTGAACTTGAGATACATCAACTATGTCATGAACAAGAACTTTAAGGCATGATAAAAAAATCATGTGGCATATCATAATAAAAATAAAATTTTCATAACTTGAAGATGTGGCTACATCATTTAACATAGACAATCATGAACATATCACCAAGGTCCATCCCCAAGGTGTCATTTGAAAATTACCAAGGTTATTCACCAAGGTATCATGAAAATTGTAATCTCTAGTGGTTACATCATTACCCAATGCATTGGAGCGCTATCAGGGCGCACCCTTAAATTTGCCTTTATTATCATGTGAGCCACATATATCATCATCAAACATTTCATAAATAACCCATATAGCATAAAATAAATGGGTTTCATTTCATAATCATAACGTTTTTAAAAACTGTTTTAAAGACATGATATTTACGTCACTTTAAAACCCACAGAAATGGAAGGTTGGTCTCATGTATGTAAATACCATAATTTAAAATAGAAAACATTGGAATATATGTGAATACCCATTTAGAAGAATGATCTTTGAGTATTCACTTAATAATATAAAAGAACTTTAGAAAAAGAGAGAGACATTTTGAGACGGAAATTCTGCAGCATAACGGCTATGTTACGAGGTTTTAGAAGACATTAAAAAGAGAGGGAAAATGGGAAAAACATTCATAAATGACCCATAAAACAGTATATGGGCAGAATAAGAAGGATACATGATCATGTTAATAAAACTTCAAGGACGTACCATTTTAAATGAAAAACATGGAAGGAAGACAAAAATTAGATTTCTCTTATGAAAGTTCGACAGCCAAACGGTGTTACTTAAACTTCAAACAAAACGATTTGAAAAGATCAAATAGGGTCTCTCATCATGTGAACATAAGAGTTCAGTATGATAGATATAGAGATAATTCCCCAACATAATTAAAAATGAACTTGAAAGACTTGACATGAAAGTGAAACTTTGAAAAGAATGAGAAGGGTGAAAGAATCCCCTAAAAATTCGGCAGCCTAACGGCGCCACTTAAAACTTCAAAATACTGAATTGAAGAGATCAAATGGGGTCTCTCATCATATGAAAATAAGAGTCCAGTATGATAGATATAGAGATCATACCCCAACATAACAAAAAGGAACATGAAAGAATTGACATGAAAGTAGAACTTCAAAACGAGAAGGGTGAAGAACCACTTAAAAATTCGGCAGCCTAACGACGCCACTTAAAATATCAAAATACTGAATTGAAGAGATCAAATAGGGTATCTCATAATATGAACATAAGATTCTAGTATGATAGATATAGATATCGTACCCCAAAATAATAAAAAGGATCTTGAAATACTTAAATGAAAATAGATCTTGAAAAATGAGAAGGGAGAAAGAATCCGTTACAAAAATTTCGGCAGCCTAACGGCGCCACTTAAAACTTCATAAAAAGAAATAATGAGAGTAAGAGGGGATCTCTCATTATGTGAACATAAAAATGGCAGTAAGAGGAGTATAAAAGAACATCCTCCAACATAATAACATGGAGCATAAAAGGAATGACATAAAAGAGATTACTTGAAATTAAAGAGAGAGGTCGGATCCCTTACCTTAAAAGGTAACTATTAAAACTCAAAGGTTGGGACCTTGATAGCCCCTTGGGAGGACTCCTTGTGAGGTAAGGAGACCAGAACATCGTTGAGGATGGTTTTGGAGTCGAAAAGATGAGAGGAGGGCTTGGTATTTATAGGGAAAGTGAGGGGACAAGGCATTAATGGCCAAGGGACACCTCAAAAGTGGTTTTCTCAAAAGCATGGGCCCTCCCATGGTACTTCCCATAAAGTTAGGCCACATGGGGACCCCCACACAATAATTCATCCTCTTTAGTCGAACATCCTTTAAAATATCTCATGGCATCATCATGACATAGTTATGATGTCATTAAACATACCGAGACCCTAAAACTGTATTTTTACTATTCACTGAAAATTCAACATTCTCAGAAAAATCCCAAAATTTCACCTTAACCAAATATCAATGCCCTGATTTCAAAAATGAACTCCATTTTATAAAAATAATTTTCTAAATATTTTTAATTTATTTTTTAAATAAATACACTATTCACCGAAAATTCAGTATTTTTAGAAAAAACCCCCAAAATTACCTTAACATAATATTGATGCTCTGAGTTCAAAAATGAAATCCATTTTATAAAAATAATTTTCTAAATATTTTTAATTTAAATTTTAATTAAAAAAGGCTATTCACCCGAAAAAACTAATACTTGAATAATAATTTATGAAACCGTTTTTTAACCATTTTATTGAATCACATTATGTAAATCAAGGTGCCTAGATTATATTAATACTTTCTTTAAGTGAGATTACTAATCCATTTGGTCACATTACTAATCCTAAGCATAAAATCACTATTCATAATTTACTATTCATCAAAAAATTTGTTGATCTTATTAGACTCTAAATTCCGTACTGAACATATTTGTAGAAGACCATTTTTTGAAAATCATTACACATTTTTATTTATTTAAGGTTTACATAAACATTTATAAAATATCCTTTCTATAAAATTCATCAAAAATATGAATACTATATTTATCTGGTCATTTGAAAATTCATAAACTTCATCATAAGAAGAAATTCCAATTTTTATTTAAAACAAAGGATTACACAAGGTAGTTATGGTCTCCTTACATAGCCCCTTATCACACCAGCATAGGACCTAAGTGTAAGGTGTGCTAAGGTTAGAGAATCTGAGGGAGGCTCGGCCAACATCGCATGAGTAGTAATTTCTATCAGTTTGAACTTCTCGCGAAGGCGATCCCATTCCAGCTTCACACGATGAAGTTCAGCTTCGGTTTGGTCCAGAGAAAATCCCAGTGGTGCTACCTCCTTCCCAAGTTCTGTTAGATGGGCTTCGATCGGTCCAAGACTACTGGGTGAGGCCATCGAATCTTCTTTCTATATTAATTAACCAAGATTACTTGTATTTAGAGACAATAATCAAAAAGTTTAGTTTCCAGCGGTCATATTGACCAATGGTCATACAACACTCAAAAAACCAATGATATCATTTTAATTATACTCATGTTATCAAATGAAACATTTTTGTTGAGTATAAAAATAAAATAAAAATAACACATAAAATTGGGAAACAAGATTTATTCAAAATTTCGGGTCGTTACAATCTTCCCCCCTTAAGAAATTGCGTCCACGCAATTTTTAATATTAGGTTTTGAAATTTCATTGAAAGTCCCACATCGGAAAAGGATTCAGTAAAACTATTACTTTAAAAGAAATAAAGTGAAGTATGAAGGTCACCCGAGTTAGCCCACACTGGGATTCCATGTAGGAAAACATGGACATGGAAGAAAAACAAAGGGTCAAGTTCTAAGGGAGAGTGATAGAGAACATGATTAGAAAAAAGTTAACCATAAGAAAATCCAAAACTTATGATGTGTGTAAATGGTCATTGATTACCTAGTAGGAAACTTAAACCAACAACATTTTCGTTTTACGTTCCTTTTCATAATTTTGAGGAATTCATTTACTACATAGAACAAAACCATAAGAAAATATACCTACCTTCATGTAGAGTTTCATCCTTTAATAAGTTTCTACCAAAACTAATCTTTTCTCCCAATGATGAGCATTCAATACTACATAGTCTCATCAAAACACAAGAATCATCTTCTAGGGAATCACATAATCCACAAAAGATTAACTATCTATTTCTTTTATCTTTAAACATTATCCCAAAACAGAAAGGGTAAGGTAAAACAACTCTTCAAAAAGAAAGAATCCTATAGGAAGGGAAACTATTTTTAAATATTCAAAGTTCCATGGTACTACCCAAAGTTCATCATATACCATCCCATAAATAACGGTCCTTAAAATTCCTCAAAATAAACCAAACTAAGATTGAAACCCAAATACAAGAGGGTTTTGATAACATAGTCTTCCAAAATAAACTTCATTGTTCATCTCCAAACAACATCAACCACACCTAACATCTTATAACAAATGTAGCTAACCTAAACATATTTTACCCAAGATAGGTTAATCATTCCCATAAGTAACCTAAATTACTATAAGTCCACCTTAAGTTCATTGATTCTTCAAAATATAATTCAACCTTACTCCTCAATGAAAATACTGTAGTAATCTATTTACCTACATCATATAGGGTCCTCAAAATAGTGAACGTCTTCCAAAATAATAATCATCTTTTAATCCCCTAATCATCTCTGTCGTATTAATACGACAATCGTAGCATTTCCTGTCACATTGGTTGTTGGGACATGTTCTTCCATTTCCCGCCATTAACTAAGAAAAGAAAGTATAAATAGGGGCTTAAATACTTAGCCAATAATCATGAAAAGAAACATAAAGCATATAAGGATAACTTGTAGTTGAAAAGTATACCCTAACTTGTGATCCCCTAGCTTCCCATCTAGGTTATCCATGATCATATATTCTTATGTGAACCTTTATTTTATTTTATCTTTATTCCATTAACAATGGTTCATACTAAGCTTATGAATTTACCAAAGCATATCCCCCGGGAGTGTCGTAACCAAGAGTGCAGCAAGGCCCGTTGTCGTGTACCAGTTATCGTTCGAGTCTAGCTCAAAGCGGTGTTTTCAGGTTTTACCTCTATGTACATCTCTGCCAGAGCCACCTCTACCTGCTCGTATCCAGACATGGATGTATTTGCTTGGAAACCCCTTACTCAATACTCAGAAAAATATGAGGATGATTTCCTATATTTAAACTTTTCTATAGGGTTCTTCCTAGAGTTTTCATATCCTAATTTCCACAAATAACTAAACCATCCTTTGATACCAACTACAGCATCCCGCCTTTTTATCACATAAACTTTCATTACATTATACAAAACTGAGGATCTTTAAGGTTTAGTGTCTTGGAAACCAGGAACATAAAACATGAAAACATAAAACATTCTTCTAAAACACTTGAAAGGCTTCTCCTCATGTTCATCCCAGGTTCAATACTGCATCACATAACCTGGGAGCATACATTAAAATAAAGGGTGAGCAGAAGTCCTAGTAAGGGAAACAAGGGAAACATTTAAGATGTGAAATTGAGATACATCAACTATGTCATGAACAAGAACTTTAAGGCATGATAAAAAAATCATGTGGCATATCATAATAAAAATAACATTTTCATAACTTGAAGATGTGGCTACATCATTTAACATAGACAATCATGAACATATCACCAAGGTCCATCCCCAAGGTGTCATTTGAAAATTACCTAGGTTATTCACCAAGGTATCGTGAAAATTGTAATCTCTAGTGGTTACATCATTACCCAATGCATTGGAGCGCTATCAGGGCGCACCCTTAAATTTGCCTTTATTATCATGTGAGCCACATATATCATCATCAAACATTTCATAAATAACCCATATAGCATAAAATAAATGGGTTTCATTTCATAATCATAACGTTTTTAAAAACTGTTTTAAAGACATGATCTTTACGTCACTTTAAAACCCACAGAAATGGAAGGTGGGTCTCATGTATGTAAATACCATAATTTAAAATAGAAAACTTTGGTATATATGTGAATACACATTTAGAAGAAAGATCTTTGAGTATTCACTTAATAATATAAAATAACTTTAGAAAAAGAGAGAGACATTTTGAGATGGAAATTCTGCAGCATAACGGCTATGTTACGAGGTTTTAGAAGACATTAAAAAGAGAGGGAAAATGGGAAAAACATTCATAAATGACCCATAAGAAAGTATATGGACAGAATAAGAAGGATACATGATCATGGTAATGAAACTTCAAGGACATGCCATTTGAAATGAAAAATATGGAAGGAAGACAAAAATTAGATTTCTCTTATGAAAGTTCGACCGCCTAACGGTGTTACTTAAACTTAAAACAAAATGATTTGAAAAGATAAAATAGGGTCTCTCATCATGTAAACATAAGAGTTCAGTATGATAGATATAGAGATAATTCCCCAACATAATTAAAAATGAACATGAAAGACTTGACATGAAAGTGAAACATTGAAAAGAATGAGAAGGGTGAAAGAATCCCCTAAAAATTCGGCAGCCTAACGGCGCCACTTAAAACATAAAAATACTGAATTGAAGAGATAAAATGGGGTCTCTCATCATATGAACATAAGAGTCCAGTATGATAGATATAGAGATCATACCCCAACATAACAAAAAGGAACTTGAAATAATTGACATGAAAGTAGAACTTCAAAACGAGAAGGGTGAAGAACCACTTAAAAATTCGGCAGCCTAACGGCACCACTTAAAATTTCAAAATACTGAATTGAAGATATCAAATGGGGTCTCTCATAATATGAACATAAGATTACAGTATGATTGATATAGAGATTATACCCCAAAATAATAAAAAGGAACTGGAAATACTTAAATAAAAATAGATCTTGAAAAATGTGAAGGGAGAAAGAATCCGTTACAAAAATTTCGGCAGCCTAACGGCGCCACTTAAAACTTCATAAAACGTAATAATGAGAGTAAGAGGGGATATATCATTATGTGAACATAAAAAGGGCAGTAAGAGGAGTATAAAAGAACATCCTCCAATCTAAGAACATGGAGCATAAAAGGAATGACATAAAAGAGATTACTTGAAATTAAAGAGAGAGGTCGGATCCCTTACCTTAAAAGGTAACTCTTAAAACTCAAAGGTTGGGACCTTGAGGGCACCTTGGGAGGAATCCTTGGGAGGTAAGGATACCAGAACTTCGTTGAGGATGGTTTTGGAGTCGAAAAGATGAGAGGAGGGCTTGGTGTTTATAGGGAAAGTGAGGGGACAAGGCATTAATGGCCAAGGGACACCTCAAAAGTGGTTTTCTCAAAAGCATGGTCCCTCCCATGGTACTTCCCATTAAGTTAGGCCACATGGGGACCCCCACACAATAATTCATCCTCTTTAGTCGAACATCCTTTAAAATATCTCATGACATCATCATGACATAGTTATGATGTCATTAAACATACCGAGACCCTAAAACTGTATTTTTACTATTCACTGAAAATTCAACTTTCTCAGAAAAATCCCAAAATTTCACCTTAACCAAATATCAATGCTCTGATTTCAAAAATGAACTCCATTTTATAAAAATAATTTTCTAAATATTTTTAATTTATTTTTTAAATAAATACACTATTCACCGAAAATTCATTATTTTTAGATAAAACCCCAAAAATTACCTTAACATAATATCGATGCTCTGAGTTCAAAAATGAAATCCATTTTATAAAAAAAATTTCTAAATATTTTTAATTTAAATTTTAATTAAAAAACACTATTCACCCGAAAAAATTAATACATGAATAATAATTTTTGAAACCGTTTTTTAACCATTTTATTGAATCACATTACTTAAATCAAGGTGCCTAGATTATATTAATACTTTCTTTAAGTGAGATTAGTAATCCATTTGGTCACATTACTAATCCTAAGCATAAAATCACTATTCAAAATTTACTATTCATCAAAAATTAAGTTGATCTTATTAGACTCTAAATTCTGTACTGAACATATTTGTAGAAGACCATTTTTTGAAAATCATTACACATTTTTATTTATTTAAGGTTTACATAAACATTTTTTAAATATCCTTTCTCTAAAATTCATCAAAAATATGCATACTATATTTATCTGGTCATTTGAAAATTCATAAACTTCATCATAAGAAGAAATTCCAATTGTTATTTAAAACAAAGGATTACACAAGGCAGTTATGGTCTCCTTACATAGCCCCTTATCACACCAGCATAGGACCTAAGTGTAAGGTGTGCTAAGGTTAGAGAATCTGAGGGAGGCTCAGCCAACATCGCATGAGTAGTAATTTCTATCAGTTTGAACTTCTCACAAAGGTGATCCCGTTCTAGCCTCACATGATGAAGTTCAGCTTGGGTTTGGTCCAGAGCAAAGCCCATTGGGGCTACCTCCTTCCCAAGTTCTGTTAGATGGGCTTCGATCGGTCCAAGACTACTGGGTGATGCCATCGAATCTTCTTTCTATATTAATTAACCAAGATTACTTGTATTTAGAGACAATAATCAAAACTTTTAGTTTCCAGCGGTCATATTGACCAATGGTCATAAAACAGTCAAAAACCAATGATATCATTTTAATTATACTCATGTTATCAAATGAAACATTTTTGTTGAGTATAAAAATAAAATAAAAATAACACATAAAATTAGGAAACAACATTTATTCAAAATTTCGGGTCGTTACAACTATGTTAACAAGACAATCCCAAATAGCTTGGAACATACACTTTCTTTTCCACTTCAAAATATGGGAAATCACATTGAATGGGATGTAGTCATGATAACATCATTTAACATTACCATTTTAAATAGGGACAATAAGATAATCAAATGTTAGATATCCCTCTCCAACTCAACCATTTGAGAAATCATATTAAATAATATTATTTTTTACCCAATTGTACCAAATTGAAATCGATTTAAATTTTACTAACATCATATTTAAAGACTTAAAGTCATTAATATTAATCTATTTTTATGTAAAGATAATTTAAATAATATATTCATTCAATTATGAAATTAGAATAAATAAACCATAAAAACAAAATAAAAAAATTATTTGGAGAAATAGAACTCTAAAAATAAAATAATACATTTCTGAATTCTATAAATAATAGGTTGAGAAATATAAATCAATCTACTATATCTTCACTGCATAAAAAATGGGGGGGGGGGAGTGTCCCTTTATATAATTTTTTATTGGTATGAGGAAAGAAACCCATTGAAACCACATGTGATCCAATTCTGCAGAAATAATTAAGGAGGACTAGGATTCAGTCCAGGTGGAATAGGAAGTGGGAAAACTATTCATGATTCCTCAGAAATGAAATATGCATGAACAAATTTGACATATCATGCAACTAATTTTATAAAATATAATAATCCCTAATCCATTTTTTATTTTTCAAAGTTTATAAAACCATTATAACAAAAATCATTGAAATAAATTCCATATGTCATTTAAAATTTTAAATAAACAAAAATTAAAAAAATTATTAATTGTGTAATTTTTTAGGTATTTATAATTAATAACAATGTGAAACCAAAATTTTTCAGTTATTAATAAAAAATAATTATTTAATAATTGATAAATAACTGATATTAAAACATATTAAATTGTAAAACTTTTTATTAAAGGTAAAATAATTTAAATATGGTGTCATATATGGGGATCCCATGATTGGAAGGTATAGATAGGGATACACACACCTAATGACTTAATCCTGAATCCATTTAGTAGAGATAGTGGTTTATTTATTGATGGGTTGAGGTGGGATATGATAAAAAATAAATTTACAATGGCCAAATATACTATTTCTTAAACTCTCCACCCTTTTATTATCTACATTCGTCATATAGGAAAAAGGTCTCTAACCACCATCAGATAATGAACCAAATTCAACACCAAATGTACAAGATATTAAAAAATCCATTAATAATGTTTTTGTTGAGTTTATGAGCTAGTATTACCATCCTCCATCAAACTATGACTACTTATCCTTCACATACTACACTCACACCAATTAACTCCATCTTCCCTATATTCTAATATCTACTTACTACAATGCAACTCAATCCATTCTTCGTACATCTCCACTGACACCCTTGCTCAGTCAATTAATAATTTGTGTGCAATTTTGATGATATTTATTTTGAATATGGTTTTATGTTGTTTCATTACCTTTCAATAAATAATAGTTTTAGAGAAATATTATCCCTATTATTATTTAATCGTATGTCTATTTATTTTATTTGAGGATTCATATTAACGAATCCCTCTTCTAAGTGGTTTTGACATTGGTTTCATATACTATACTAATGAAAATAAGACTATAGGTAATTTCAGCCGATGGTATGGGGTTATTGGATTGATTTATTATTCATTATCCATTTTATGATTCCTTTCACTTACTATTTTTCAGTTTTACCATAATTTTCCAATCATATTATTTTTTATGTTATTCTATTTTCCATAGTGATGCTAGTGATTACACTACCCCATGCATATAGGCCAATTGACTAAAGCATGTAAATCATCTATTTCCTTTGGTACATTCCATTCTCGGTTTCATAGACCTAGTTTGATTAACATGTTAGTTAGATTATTATTATAATCATGATGAACCTATTTTAATGATTATTTTTTAATTCCATAGTTGTATCAAGTTTCAATTAATTGTATTGAAACCTGGCTATTTTTTTCTTATTTAGCATTGCCTTTGAATCTTTAATCATGTTTTTTAGAAGTAATAGATTAATTAATTATTGATCTATTTTACTATTTTTGTCATAGTATTTTCCACATTCTTATATTTTTATAATATTCAGTAAAGAAATTTTATTGTTATGGAAATGAATCACTGTTATGGTACTACATTTTTGAAAGCGAAAATATTTCTCATTTTTTGATTATATTTGTTAGAATTATTCTTCATAGAATAATTTTTATGTTTTTTTTAAATATCACCTGATCGTTTTGATGTAATTTAGAGTATCATGTGTCTTTTTTCATTTATATTTTATAATTTCATTTTCCCGGTCATTATAATATAGAAAAAATTCATTATAGATTTGGGTTTTTGGTGTTTTTGAATCGAAATATATACCAATGGGATATTGGCCATGAAATAGGACTGCCACATCCATGATACCCCCAAAAATTAAAATCCGATCCAAATTGGGTAATATTTTGTGTCATCAAAATTAAAAACATTTTTTTTATTTAAATGATTTATTCATGGGATTTAAAATGAAACATGATTTGATTAATTTCATTCAATTTGGCAGAGCACTATTTTGGTTATAATTTTAGAATCTATTTTTATGGTTCCATAACATATCCCTATTATGTATTCCCTATAATTGACCTTAGTAATATTGAATTTTTTAAAAAATATTTATTAGATTCATAGGGGTGTTTAATTGTAAGGGTGGCCCATATCATATGATTGGTTATTATATTAAGGTGTGTGGTAAATTATTGTTGTTGTTTTTTCCTCATGTTTTATTATTTTTTCATAGGATTTGGGATAGAATTTAACTTTATATTATTCCTCGAGTTTTAATCATGGTTTGGGTTGGTATGTTTTGGTTATTTCATTGTTTGAGTATTGATTTATCTTTGGTTTCATTGGGTATATTCAATATTCCATTCTCGGTTGTCCACCAAGATTCATGGATTTAGTGATTGAACCATATAATGTATTATTATGGAATTAGGATCCTTGTGTCAGTATGATAGATAGAATAGATAATTTGATTCATGGGTCTAATGCTATCATCCCTAGGATCCCTGATGTTTCTCATAGTTTGAATATTTTTTCAAGACATTAGAACTGTATGGGATTTTTAATGGTACCCTATTATTAAGGATCTCTCATATTATTTTGTTTTAGTAAGAGTGACCTTCTTAGGTGTATATTTAAAACCCCTTTAAGGGTTTATATTTTCTTATATCAATCATTTTCTTTATGATTCTTATCAACATGGTGTGACTCTGCTCAATATGTATCTCAGCTTGAGTTGATAGTGCATGTGTTTCAAACTAGATTTACTGGGGTCAGGTGGATACCTTATCTTTTTATTTTACAATGTTTTGATATATGAATATCTAATATTTTCTACTATTTTTCTTGATTTTATATTTTATTTATGTTTTTTTCTTCATGAATTTCCAAGATTATAATTCCATGTTTTTTGAAGATGGATATTGTTGTTTGATAATTTTGTACAGGTACTAAATAGTTGGTTTCAAACATTATCCTTAGTATCATCACAGAGGGAGACTCTAGAAGTGTAGGTGAGTGCTTATTTTTTATTTATATTTGTTTTAAATGATGATCATGTTTGAATCATTTTTATATCATTAAAAATAGATATCTTGTATCACATTTATACATGTTTGGTGGATACACTATTCCCATACCCTTTCTTATATCATATTTTAGTTGTTTCTTGATTGATTATGGTATGTGGTACAAAACCATTATAGGACAGAGATTAAATTTTCTCAGTAGATATTATGTGGATTTCTGTTCTATATTAAATTATGTTTTATGAATTTATATTAACAAGGATTATAATTGTGAAATTAATTTTCCTAATTTCATTTTTGTTAATTAAATTCAATATTTAGTATAATATATACTATATTTTTTTATTCCATTCATAAAACTATGATAATACGACCAGGTTTCTTCCAGTTTTTAGCCTTTTTTATTTCCCAATTGGAGTATCCCTAAAACCTTAAAATCCCCTATCTTATGCATGTCATGTGTAACCCATGAACAACTACACTATAATATAATATGCCTCCAAATATTTTGAGACTCTCACCAATTAATGACATGATTGGGAAAGGAAATAAAATTGGATCTTAGAACTCATTTTGGAAAAGAGAGAGATTTTGTTAATGTAATTTTTATATTCATCAATGTACTCCCTTTCTCATTGAAACTAGTTCTTAGGTAAATAATAGGAGGTGTTAAAGGATTCCATCTCATTCAATAAGAAATAATCACTAGAGAATATTATTAGGGTAGATTGATATATTGACTCATCCATGGATGGTTCTTAGAGCTTGTATAATTTTATGTGATCATCTAGTACCCATGATGATAGACATTGGAGATCATCATATGCACATGAAAATTAACTAGAGGTTTAATGAACATGGATAAAAATTAGATTGAGACAAATATATTTCAAGGGTATCATTCATGATCCATTGTAATGGTTCCAGATATAGAGACTCCCACATATGCCTAGAAATCAATCTTTTTTGAATTATTGGATATGATGGGGAATAGAACTGGACTATAACAATGATCCCAATGGTGGTAGAATAGGAAATGACTAGTATGAACATGTAGGAATAAATACAGTTAAGAATACCCTTTATTATAGTGTCTCATATTTGTTTATTATTCTCTGGTCCGGTTATGAATCCTTCAACAATTTTTTTTACCATTTCTTCATTGTAATCCAATATTTATATATTTTTACCTCCTTTAGATTTCATTTTGAATCTAGGAAAGTTATTTACATGATCATGTAGGCCAATTGGTCAAAGAATAAAAAATATTTGTGTCCTTTTATTACTTAACAAATTATTTTTTCCAACGTTTATTCATTGAATGTATGTTTGTTCTTGAATTTATTGAAATTTTATTTTTAATATATATTTTTATTTTAAATAAGTTTTAGTGTTTTTATTCTATAATTTCATATCTACATGTATTTTTTGTTTTCTTTCTTACTAATTTTGAATTTTATATATATTGGAATCTGCTTTTATGATTTATAATTATATGGTATGAATCATATAATTTTTATTTTCATGTTTTTGTGGTTCATAAATATTCATGTACATAATTTTATACTTTTTTATGAGTATATATATTAAATGTTTATAATGTTTTAGTGAGTGTACTGTCCACGATGAGTGCAATTGTTTCTATTTGTGTTATCATTAATAATTCATTTCATGAATTGAAATTATTTTATTTGAATTTATTTATGTTTTTATGTTATTTTTTCATAAATCTCAAAACAATAGTCATGAGGATTAAGATTTAGTTTTGTGTAAGGAATTCCACATTAATACATCCCATAACAACTTCTATTCTAATAAAGTTAATTTTAGAGTATCATCCCCTAATATATTGCATTTATTATATATTATTGCAATATTTGAAGACTTATATGAAAGGACAAAAATATCACCAATATATATCATTTTTATTTAGGAAAAAAGAAGAATTTTTGTTAATAAGGGAATGAAAAAAGGGGGAAACAAGAAGGGACAATAAATAAGGGGGCATATAAATGTGGAGGTTGATAGTTTCCCCAATTACAATTTACACACTTCCTAAAGTAAGTGATTCGATGATATATAATTCAATGAGAGAGAAATTTTATGATGCCTGAAATGATGGAAAGTCATTCATATGATTGGATTCATGCCATTTGTGAATAAGATCAATCCCATTTGTGATTAATGGATTTTAATTGTGTATCTTGTACATGATATAGAAAATATTCAAATGGAGCCATTTAATAGATCTATAAATGACCTTTTAGTCATTCAATTTTATAGTCAAGAAAATGTTCATTGACAGATAAAAATCGAGACCATACAGAATTAAATAATATTCTCTTCCATGTGGGTCCCCATTTCCATATAAATTATTGATGGAAAAGACCTCTAAGCAAGTGGAATAATGAATAACACCTGCCCAATATATCCACATGACTACAAGAACCATATAAATTATCCTAGGGGACACATGGAGGGATTCCATGGAGCCCAGTGAATGAAAAATGTAGGACAAAGAGTAGGTGTGGAAGAACAAGTATCAAAGAAACCTCTTAAATAGGGATCCAACTTCAATGATTTCTCGAAGTTTATCAAATCCACAATAAGAAATTTGTTCCTCACCCAAAATTCAATAATATATAGAATGTTTAAATTATTTCTAAAATTATTCCTTGTGTCCCATAAGAACCAATAACAAGCTGCCATGATGATATACCAATCCATCTTCATGTGATTGTTGCCTCCCACCCCACTTAACCAATGATGAAGGAACACATTAAAAGACACAACTTGTGTAGAGAAATATAAGAAATATTCAAAGGCTCCCAAACCTTATTCTCCCATTCACATTGGTAAAATAATTGAATTATAGATTCCATATTATGGACCATGAATCACATTCTCTTTTAAGCTAATGAATCACCTCTCTTTTTTACCTCCATATTGAATGGAAATACTTTATTTACATTTTCTATATTATAAAGATGATAAACTTCAAAATAAACATACATAAAATTTTTCCTCCCCACATGTAATTATATTTGAAAAAATATAGTGTTATTTTATGCTTTAGAAAAAATGATACCTGATATTGATCCCGTGATGAAACATTAATCTAAGGTATCCTTAATCATGATATCATTAAATAAGATCTTTTGAGTGGGGTTCAAAGATGAATGGATGAATGGGGGTATATGATGGACTAATTGAATGATAAAACTGGTTTGGGATATCCCAGATTTCCATACCCCTATCTATACAAATTTCATTCCAAAAAATTTCTATCCTGACAAAAAATTATCCAACGAGTGTATTGGTGAAGTGCTAGAATATGAATTTTGGTAGAATTCCATAAAGTTGAGAGGGGACCCATGGGTTATCTCCATGTTTTACCATAGTTCCCAATAATAATCCTAATCCAAGGATACCCCCATTAAATTCTCCCAAGACATCTTTACTTGAAGATAATGTATCCACTCCATTACATTTATCATGTTGATTCCTACATTATCAACCAGTCTTGTAAGCATTTTCCGGGAGTCCCTTTCGTATCAAGACTCTTTTTGGGAATCAAATTAAATTCTGTGTTGTTTCAATATAATTTATAATTTTATTAGGAACCTTGAGAACAAGTATGATATATATGTGAATCAAGGTCACGATGTAGTTTAGGAGATTGATCCTCCCACCAAAGGAATGGAACTATATTTTTTGATTTGTGATTTTGTTGAGACTTTCTCAATTACTCTATCTAAGTGACTGATATGGATTATTCTAGGGGATGGAGGTGAACCCAGGTAAATAATGAAAATTTTCTTCCTATAGATTCCATTCATAGATTCAATTCCTTTCTTTAATATATCCATGATGGGATGAAAACACACACTGCTTTTATCCCATTTGATAATTTTCCGACTACATTTAGAATACTCTTTTGTGATATTATAACATTTGGTTAAATAAGATTGTTGAACATCAATAAATAAGACCATATCATTAGAAAATAGATGACGTGTCACTCTATTGATGTGATTTCTATATTGGAAGGGATAGAGAATATTATTTTGCATCTTGGAAGTAATGTATCCACTAAAAGAATCCTGAACCATGATGAAGATTATAAAAGACATCAGGTCTCACTTTCATTATCCACTCACTAATTTTAAAATATAACATTTCTTCTTTTGAAAAGAACACTAAATTGAGGAAAGTTATAAATATGAAATAATAGATATGTAACCCATTCTAAGAAACCCATATTCTTGATAACCTAAAGAATAATGTTCCACTCCATTCCATCATACAATTTGTCTCTATATATTTTAATAATAATATTATATCCACTAATCTTCCTTTTAATGTATCAAACAAACTATTGAGCAATTCCCATGATTCTATGAATAGACTAACCATTGATAAAAGTATTATTATTTAATAAGGATTTTAATATTGAATTTTTTTTGATCAACTAGAGATGTAAAGAATTTATCCATATACATCCTTCCCCAAAGCCACTCATTTCAGCTAATTCCTAAAATCCAAACGTTTCTATGGAATTAAAATATTTTTATGTTATTAAATTATTTAAGATAACTTATTAAATACATCATTCATATGAAACCAATTTATATTCATGACCTGATATATAAATTCTATCCATCATAATAATCGTGATTTCCCTTATTATTTACATCATAAAGGAAGATATGTCTAATAAATCCGAGAAAATAAATACAACTATTTTGAGATTAACTTGTTCAAGAAGATATGTTGGATTGAATATAACTTTTTAGGACATCCCTATAATCATCTCCCCGAAAATATTTATAATTATCAATAAAATGATTAATAACTGAGTTATTTTATATTATAATGGGATTTTATTAGGTTAATGAGTTTAAAAATATGAAGGATAGTCCCAATATAGTATTGATGATTAGTAAAAAATCGTAATTGTGTTTATATGTATAAATTACAAGGTTATAACAATATTTCATTTGAAGAGGGAATTTTTTCAATGGCATATTGGAAGTTGATACACATGAAGTTAAATATATGATTTTTTATAAATTTCGAAATTGAAGAGTAACACACATAAATAATGAGATACCAGTATAACTAATATCATTTTTCAAAAAAAATTGATTTTATTTTTCACATTTCACCTTAATGGTTTTATTAGGGTTTAGAATTGAAAATGTATGTTTAATGACTGGAATTAGTAAAAGAGATAGATGGGTATGTTTGTTATAGTTATAGTTGAGAAAAACATTGACTTTTCCATATGAATGTCCTTATTGAATTATAATCCTTTTATAAAATTTCCAAATACTCATAAATAATTTTCAACATCCACCTATTTTCCTCTCAATTAAAATATAAAAGTCCAAAATCCTCTTTTATTGAATAAATTTCATCATGATATTTATTTTAATCTCTTGAGTCACCACAATAACAAAATAAAATGTCACTTGCTCATCTATTATGTAGAAACTAATTATTCCATAATTTAATGTGATGAGTAATTTACTAGTAGAAAGTATGGTGTATCTTATAAAACATAGAATACTCGAATTGTATCGATCTATATTCTCTACAAAATCCCAGGTTCCCCTAATCATATGACAATTCTTGAGGAACCACATGGGGAGACTATACCGTCAAATATAACCACAATAATAACCAAAACTGAACATAATCAAAAAAAATATCATTGTGTAGTATATTTAATTAAAAATTAAATAAAACCATGAAATAACATAAAATATAGGTTTTGGGATGTATAAGAAGTAGTCAGACCCATGACCAACTATAGAAATTAACAAACATCTCCATATTCATCCCCAGAACTAGATGAATAGAGACCAATATTGGTTTATCCAAGATCATTACATATAATTTTTAATTAATTTATAGGGATTAATAATGACATTGTTCTTGTATTATTTCATCATTAATTATTTATTATACCACTCCTTTTCATACCACTATTTTGATGATAGGATTCAAGTATAGAATATATTTCATAGTGATAAACACACGCTTTCTGTAGAGACCCGAAGATTGACATACATGGACATATAATTACTTTAGCGGAATACTTAATACATAACAAAAATAGACACACAAGGATCGTAATAGTTTAGTGTCTTTTTGAAACCCGGAATATAAACATCTAATCCCATTGAAAGGTCTTCAACATCTCCCTTATTGATCATATATTTTTCTTCATACCTAAAACCTTTCTTTATATCCTGGGGAAATGAAAACATATAAAGGGTGAGTTCAAATGCTCAGTAAGGGTATTCATGGATAAAATAAAACAAATCATATACATTTTATATTAAAAACTTGAACATAATGTTTAATCATCAAAAGCTTGAGAAATGACATAAAACATGGAAGTACATAAGGAATAGATCATAAAGAAACATTAATCATGATAAAATAGCATGGGAGTAAAACATGTAATTCTGGAAACTATTAAGCACATGTTATGATTTCCATAGTAGCCAAGGCATTGCTTCCAAGACCATCTTAGTGAACAAAGTCCCTTTCAGAATTGAGTTCACTACTAATTCCAGTCTTGTATTACTGAACTGGTTTAACTTTCCATTCCATCCATGTCCATCTCATGACATATAAATCATTACCCAGTGCATTGAAGGGAGATATAGGTCCCACCAATCTCATAATGAAATCATTCTTACTTGTGACAAAATATAAACTTAAAAAATTCATCATAACCCAAAGAATAAAATGGGTTTCATAAACATCATATCATCATAAAATAATCCATATAAAATAAATGGATATTTCATCATAAGAAAATTGAAACCGTTTAAATCATAGATACATTAAACTCGAAACATACTCATTTAAAATAAAGATTTATCCTGTAATTCAATTGATATTTTGTTCATCTTCTTAATGAACATTTAATTTTCTTAGAGATATATTAGAAGATATTGAATGATAATTTTATGAAGGGAAGAATTCAATATATTTCCCATAATAAGGTTTTGTAGTTATATGTCACATATAATCAACAACAACAAAATCAATCTATAATTTCATTTTCCCATTACTGAACTATTTTCTAAACAATAATTATACTGCCACCCAATCCTCATTTTTTATTTTAGGATACTCTGTGTGACATACAAAATCATCATATTGAACATATTGATATGTGATTAAATAAATTAAATAATCAAAACTCATTTTTACGAGACTATGAATCATCCAATGAACTTATTCCAATGACCCAAATTAACTATGGTTAACAAATATTGTAGGTGGTAAAATATTTCTAAATTACAGATCATTATGAATTACATTTTCATTGTAGTATATTAACACAAAAACGAATACATTTAATGAAACATTAAAAAAACATGATATTTATCTATACATCGTCATTAAATGTTGACCAATTTTATAATTATTTAAGATTAAATAAAAGTGAATTGATCTTGGGACATTTTCTATGAAGTTCTTTATAATAAATTTATAATAAAAAAACCTAGGGGAAATAATTGATCATAAATTGTCATAGGTTTTAATATCATTCAAATCTTCATTTAGTCATGATGTACAAATCTAACATGGAACATCAATGCCTCCAATAAAGACCCCTTTTATTACAATAGTACTCACTTGCAAGTGAGAGGTTCTTGGGGGTTGGGATACACAATATTTTACCATTTAATCATGGGCCCATAAATTCCAAGAGAGGGGTGACATAAAGGTCATAATACAATAAATAAAATACAATTAATAAAATTTATATAACCACATAAAAAATAATTATACATTAAATTAATTTCATAAATTGGCCGAACATTTAAATATCAGTCATCACTTAACATACATACCATTTTTTTAGGGGAGAGTTATTATGTTTTGAATATATATAATATTTAGTTATAATATTTTTAAATATAAATATAGATATTAATATAAAATAATATAAATAAAGTCATTATTAAAATAAAAATATTATCTTTTTCATACTAATAACAACATTTATATTAAAAAAATATAATTAATGATTTAAATAAAAAGAACAATATTTTCACATTTAATTAATAATTATAAAGATATATTATGAAATAATTTATGATAAATAATATATATGTATATATATTTATAATATATAACCTATAATAATAATATTTTTTAATATTTTTTAATAACATTAACCTGATCATAGGACTTTTTCTTTAGATTTATTTATTATTAAATGATAAACAAACTAAGATATAGTGTAAAACTCAGAGATTGTCTATTGTCTAATATTTCAGGAACTATAGGTTTCCAATCAATCTTGGTGTACAAATCAATCATAAAACTATTACAACTCATCCAACGCCAACTTCTATTTCAATATAACTCACAAGCACGTGATGGGTTCTAGGGGTTTGGGGTATAGAAATTTGACTGGAATCTCACATGACCATACATTTGTATATAGAGGGATGGAATGCAAGTCATCAACAATAAATAGAAATCAAATAATTACAAATTATATAATCACATAAAAAATAATTACACATTCAATTATAATCATCCATTTTTCTGTCACCTTAAGACCATTCACACTCAATAATATAACCATGTTCATTGGAGGATTGTAATTTATTCTACATACAATAAATATTTTGAAATATTTGTTTTAAATATAATTAAATGTTTGACAAAAAATTATGAAATTAATGGTTAATATATTATTTAATTAATGATAAGATTCTCATTTCCAAATTTATTGATATTTTTTAAATGATCGTTAAAAATTAATTTAGTTACAATTAAATATATATTACATATAAAAAAATTAAAATAAACATAATATTATTTTTCATAATCAAAAATGGCTCAATCATGGGTTTTTAAACATATGAATCCAAATTTATTAACAAATGACAAATTTCCAACAAAACAAAATGTTCAAATAATACAAAAAATTCCCACACTGAAAACACAGTTTCACCTCATAGAAATCCCTCTAGTTCCCAAATTCCTATGTTATCTGCCTCTACCCTTTGGTTTTCATTCTCTTCACCATGTCTTATCACATTGTTGGGGTTCACAATCTACATCAAATGATGATTAAGAGGATTACTCCAAGATAGATTAGATCCTGAATTTCCTAGATAAATCACAGAAGTCCATATTTTAGTTGGATAGAAATCCATCATCAATATTAAATGAAGACAACTTATGGAGTATTAGTTAATCACAAAAACCTAATACATTAGGATCCATATTGGAAAACATTACTTCATGTTAAGAGAAAAACCATTATTCAGTGTCTTTACTAACAAAATTAAAGAGTTCTTTCATCATCTTGGTTCTCTAGAGAATTGATACATGATTTTATGTACCATTTAGTGTCACATTAGTCATCTACGACAATCCCAAAATAGGCATAATAATTTTTAATAACATCAATGAAATTGGATAGATAATTACATATAACATTATTAACTTCAATAACATTTCTAGTTGGATATTCCACTTGTAAGGGGGAAGGATATGTATACACCAACTATGATGAATTAACAAAATCTATAGATTTATAATGATGGAAACACTCTTAATAACCACCCATCATCAATCTTCTTCATTTAAATAATATTTATACATCAATCCACTAAAACATTCTATAGAATTAAATTGAAATCCTACTAACCAGGCTATTCACAGCCATTGTTTCCCACGAGAAGTGAAGAGTTAACTTGTTTGTCTTAAGTTTGATCCATGGAATGCGTTGAAGTAAACTCTTGTATTGATGTTCTAGCCACCTCTTGGATGAATAAAGGAATGAAATTATCTATATCACCATAGATAAGATATTTTCCATTGTTAATTTTTGATGCTACTAAGACCCTACCATAAGAACTAGAAGTGTTCTTCATCGTTGGTATTAATAAAGTTGAGTCATATTTTAAATTACATTTTCTATTTGTAAGGGAAATTTTCCCCTACTGCTTTCACGACTGATAATCAGCATCCAATTGAGCATTATGATCTAAATCAGAGTCACCCATGTGCTCATGATTAGGTTCCTTCTATCCAACAACACGGTCATCTCAGAATGAAATTTCATATATGAAATTGACATCTTATTAGAAACAAAAAGTTTTTCTCTCAAAATAGGATAACAATGGCCATTTTATTGAGATCTAGTAGAGGTCATCACATTATCCATCATATTAATAGAGACAAAAAATGATATTTCTTCTTCATTAGAGAGTGTTATTCCATATAAGAACAGAATTTACATATTATAAAACCATGGTCATTCCCACATTTGGTAGTTATCCTTATTCATTACTACGATTTCAATATTTATATTTCCTAAAAAAAGTTCTCTCCTCATACCATTTCACTGAATAAAAGGCAAAAATTAGATATCTTTTATAATTTAAGATATCATTCCCAATAAAATTGAAAACTAATTAGAATCTATAGAGTTTTTCATATTCAATACTTAAATCATATTTATATACACTTTTTGAAAGAATCACTTTATCAACAATAATATAATTCATGTCGACTTCAATAAGAAATTGAGAAAAGTATCCTAATAAGGCTAACTCGGATTCCATATCCTTTGATCAGAAACTAATAGATAGTGCAATGTTGTTCAGGATTGATGAATGTTAATGAAACCAACATTGCCCATGCACCTTGAACTACACATGTATATATGTGTGTCATACATCCACTTGGTTGAAATTGTGATGCCAATCCCATATGTGAAGTGTACCTGACTTGAGGGAGACCAAACCGAAACCCCAAGCATGAATCTTCAAGGCCTCCAAGGTGAAGAAGATGTGAAAGAATGCCCAACCTAATGAGACACATTTCAAACTCCTGAATACCTAATGTTTTTAGGTTTTCATCACAGGATCTCCCATTCTCCAAGGACTATAATCCCATGTATGAATAAGATGATCAATGATAGAGTTCTTAACAATTTCTAACTTCTCCAAGACCACAAGGGGATCCACATTCACATAATAAATTATAAAATTATTTCAGTGACTCATGTTACTGTAATACATGATATATATAATTATATTCAAATAAATTTAATAATATTTATTTAAAAATATTTTTTCTAATATATTTTTTAAAATATATTTTGAAAACAAATTTTTATTTGTTTATAAAATAATATAATGTAAAATAATTTTAATTGAAATATATTACATAAAATATTGTATACATATAAATAAACTCCAATGTAATTAAATAAATGATTATTTAATTGGAAAGACTGAGTCATAGATAAAATTAAATAAACGTAATGGGAAAATGTTCTGATAGAGGTTTACAATGGTGGTTGTACAAGTCACCCAAAATAACTAAATCCTTATAAGGGGATCAATTAATGGGATGTATAATTTTCCACCAAAAACATACCTTAGGAACTACGTTCTTTTAATGAAAACCAATAACCAAATTCACTTAACGCAATATATGTGTAAAATTACATTGAAAGTGGCCGAGAGTCTTCAAAAAATTAATCCACTCTCATATAATCTTTATGGTACATTTGTTGGCCATATCTTTAATGCCCCCACTCTATGAAAAAACATGATTCAATATATAGATAAAATGATCTTAATTTAGTTACATACTTATTGGTATATATCATATCCAATAATCCAACCATGTATGTGAAGGTTCCGTGTGCAGCGGAAGCGCATGGGTGGATGTGCCCACTTGGCTTTTTTTCATTAGCAATGATCAATCCCGGATCAATATGACGATAAATTCCAGTCTCCATGGATCGAATCATAGAAAAAGACAAAGAATATGGTTTGTCCAGAAACCACAAACAAGGATCGTTACAGGTTGATTATAATTAATTTAATTAATTATAATGGAATACCTATTTTGCGTTCTTTATTGATTGATGTTCTCTATCACGTTGTCGATGTGATCCGTCGTTGCGTCATATAAGCCAAGTGTAGACTCCCTCTAGCGGTGATCCACACGTGTACCTCGTATCTCTAGATATCGCCAAAGGATTCAATGGGTACTAGCATGGATAAGCCTTTTCATGTGTTGTCTGCCTTAGATCGTCTTGATCTGATGGAAGAGGATCTATCTCGGTCTTGAGAGCGTTATTGGAGGAAAAGGTTCTTTCAGCCTTGAACGAATTATCCAGAGATGTTGTGCACAAAGATTCTCTTATGTGTTGGAAAGGAGTTGGGGATGTGAGGATATTTATAATCGAGTGTGAGGGGTTATAGAGTTATGATAATAAATAAATGTGTTACATGTTTTATTTATTTCATTGAATCTTTATTTAAAACCCCCTTGTCGAATAAATAATTCCTTGACATGCGCCCACACTGATTATAATAAATATCATTTAAAATAATATTATATTCTCAAAATCCTGACTGAAAAAACTACACGGCATGTATTAATAAATACACGATGTGTACTTTTTTTTCATTGAAAACTACACAGCGTGTACATTAAATGTATATGATGTGTATATCTTGTTTTCATTTATTCATTTCCATTCCAAAATAATACTACATGGCGTGTACATTTAATAATACATGGTGTGTACTTGTTTTATTTTATTTTTCCTCCATCATTTAAAAAAACATAGGCTTCCTTGAATAATTATTAAACCACATATGAGAATAATCTTTATTCAACATGAGATACTTGGATACACTTAGTGTGTGACCCTCTAAGCCACTTTCTCATTGGCATTAGGCGGGCTTTCCTAAAGTCCAAGATTACTATCTAATAACGGGTCAAGGCACCCAAGAGAATGACGTTGACGCCGCATTGACGTATCACCTCATATGGATGCTTACTGTGTAATTTAATCCCTTTGTCTCGATATCTCATCAAGTAGGTTTCATGGTTGTGTCATAAACCTATATGCTTGATCTGTCATTCTTTGATTACCTAAAATAAACTCGTTGTTTACACCATGGCCATGGAATTTAATGCGACAATTCTATTTCAATCAAAGGACCGAGATATCAACTTCCATAAATGGAAGGGACAAATCCTTCCTCGACTTATCCATTAACAACATGTCACTCGTGATGCACCCAACGTACCTTATTTCCCACCAACTATCTGCATGAAGGTTTTCATCACTAAATCTAAGTGCGTGAGTCATGACATGAGTTAATGATAATCTTCCAGTCTAAGGACCATTACACACACTCGTATATAGAAATATCCAATGGCACCAAGACATGCAGAATTACTACTGGTAGTTTTGTTCTCATAATCTCCCATCTTGGAGATTACCAAGTACGAACTCCATGAGAGAGAGTCTCGTCTTATTACAAGTAATCGCACATGACGGTCTGTATACTATGTGTCCTATCATATTATGTCATCCAACCGTAGAACTTTATTTAAGAATATTTTTATAGCATTTCAAGGTTCTCATCATAGTGGGGATCTGCTATGACCTTATTAATGCAACAAATATTCCAGGACATTATTATATTATAGTCACGCAGAACAATGAACAATATATAATAAGTGAACATTTATGTAATCAAAGTATAGAATAGTTGGTTCTGAGGACACCAACCCTTACAAACTCCCACTTGTACTAGATCCAACTACCTACGACTTTTAGTCTGCTAGACATCACATGATGATCATTTTTCTGTTGAGTCAAGGCTTTAGTCAATGGGTCCGCCACGTTGTCTTCTGTGGAAATACTGCTCACTGTAACTTCACCTCTCTGAGAAAAATCCTTCAATAGACGATACTTCCGAAGTATGTGCTTTTTCCACTGATTTGACCTTGGCTCTTTTGCATGTTCCACCGCTATAGTTTTATCACAATAGAGTGTGATAGGAGCTTTACTTCTCGGTACAACATCCAAATCATGGACGGAGCTTTGCATCCATACTGCTTCTTTAGCTACCTCAAAAGCTGCGATATACTTGGACTCCGCTGTAGAACCTTCCACCACACTTTTTTTTGAGCTCTTCCAGCTCACTGCACCTCCATTCAAACTGAAGATGTATCCAGTCTATGACTTCAGGTCATCTTGATCAGTCTAGAAACTAGCATCTACATGTCCTCTGATGACTAGTTCATCATCTCCTCCATAAACTAGGAACATATCCTTAGTATGCCTCAGATATTTAAGGATAGTCTTGACTGCCATCCAATGGAGGTCTCTTGGATCAGCTTGATATCTTCCTACCGCACTTAATGCGTAAGCAACATCTAGCCTCATACATAGCATATCATACATGACTGACCCAATCGAGGATGTGTAAGGGATCCTTTCCATCCTCTTTCTTTCCTCATGTGTCTGAGAACACATTTTCTTGTAAAGATGAATGCCATGTGACACTGGAAATAATCCCCTCTTGGACTGTTCCATACTGAATCTCTTCATTATCTTGTCAATTTATGTACTTTGACTCAGGCCCAGCATTCTCTTGGATCTATCACGATGGATCTTGATCCCAAGAATATATGTTGCCTCGCCCAAGTCATTCATGGAGAAGCATTTATGCAACCATGCCTTAACTGACTATAAGGCAGGTACTTTGTTTCCAATTAGCATTATGTCATTAACATATACTATTTGGAAAACGACTGCACTTCCACTAAAACTTTTGTAGACACAAGTCTCACATTCATTCATAACAAAGCCAAATTCCGTAACAGATTTATCAAAACGAATGTTCCATTACCTTGATGCATGCTTTAATCCATACTTGGATTTCTGCAACTTGCATACCTTGTTTGCATCCTTTGGAGTCACAAACCCTTCAAGTTGTGTCATGTAGAAATCTTTCTGGAGGTTCATGTTAAGGAAAGTTGTTTTGACATCCATTTGCCATATTACATAGTCTTGGTAAGCAGAAATGTCCAATAAGATTCTAATGGACTTCATCATTGCAACCAGTGAAAAGGTTTCATCATAGTCAATTCCTTGATGCGGTCTAAAACCTTTTGCAACGAGTCGTGCCTTTTAGGTGCTGACTTTCCCCTCCATGTCCAGTTTCTTCTTGAATACCCATTTATTACCAATAGTCCTTACATCAACTGGAGGATCTACCAATATCCAGACATTGTTTTGGTACATGGAATCCATTTCATAATTCATGGATTCTTGCCACTTGGAAAAGTTTGTGCCTTTAACTGCTTCCTTGTAGGTAAGAGTATCATCATTGTCAACCAATAATGAGTCACCATCCTCGGTGACAAGAAAACCACATCGTTCTAGTTCTCTTACCTCTCTCGTGCTCCTACGATGTTCCTGTGCCTCTGGAACAGATTGTTCTTCCACGGGGCTCTATGGAATCTATTCTTGTACCAACTCATTTGTATCTTGAGCCTCGACTTCATCGAAGTCTATCTCGCTACCACTATCTCTTTTGGAGATGTGCTCCCTCTCAAGGAATATGGCATGTCTTTCACCCGTAAACTTTTTGTCTGATGGGTTTCATAGGTAATATCCCATTGTTTCATTGGGATATTCTATAAAGATACACTTTGTGCCTCAGGTTGCATGTTTGTTACCTGAAGAGGCCTTAACAAATTCTTCGCTACCCCACACATGTAAATTTGATAACATGGCTTTGATTCCACTCCATAATGCATATGGAATACCATTTATCGATTTAGTTGGTACTTGGTTTAGTAAGTATGATGCTGTTTGTAATGCATATCCCCAAAAGGATAATGAAAGACATGCATGACTCATCATTGATCTCACCATGTCCAACAGGGTGAGGTTCCTCCTTTAACATACACCATTCCACAGCGGTGTGTAAGGAGGAGTGAGTTGAGATAGAATCCCAAACTCCCGTAAGAAATCAATGAGGTCTTGATTAAGATATTATCCTCCTCTGTTTGAGCAGAGTTTCTTAATCTTCTTACCAAGCTGGTTCTTAACTTCATTCTTGTATTCTTTAAACTGATCAAAAGAATCTGACTTATACCTCCTTAAATATATATATCCATATCTACTAAAATCATCAGTAAAAGTTATGAAGTATGAGAAACCACCCCTTGATTCAGAAGGAAATGGTCCATACACATCATTGTGAACTAATTCTAGAATCTCTTTACCTCTTTCACCTTTCCCACTAAATGGGGCTTTGATCATTTTTCCTTGTAGACACACATGACATACACCAACTGGTTTTAGTTCAAAATAATATAAATAACCATCTTGATGTAATTTTGTCAAACTTTTTTCATTGACATGACCTAGCCGGTGATGCCAAATTTGGGTGTGGAATGAGTCATGTGAATTAACTTTGTTATCGATTGCCATTACTTGGTTTTTGTAGTCTAACAAATGTAGGCCGTTATATAAATGTGCCCTACCAAAACAAATGTTATCATTATAAAAGTAGCAACATTCATTTCCAAACTTGAATATGAATCCATCAGTATCTAATCTGGATACAGAAATAATGTTTTTAGTATTAGAAGGAACATAATAACAACCTTTCAAAACCAAGACCATCCTGGTAGGCAATGTGAGGTGGTAGTCTCTGATAGCTACAGCAGTGAGTCTGGATCTGTTGGCTGCTCGTAGATCTAACTCCCCTTGATCAATCTTTCTGAATCTACTTGGTTCATGTATTTGGATACATATGTGAGCACCACAAGAAGTATCTAATACCCATTTAGTAGAAACATATAGATTTCATTTGATTACAAACGCACCTGAAGCTTCCCCTTGCTTCTTTTCCTGGGTGCAGTTTTTCTTCCAGTGGCCCTTCTTGCCACATGTGAAACCAACAGAATCTGGTTCCTTTTCCTCCCCTTTGATCTTCCTTTTCATGGAAGTCCATAAAGAAGCTTTGGGCTCAAAGCTCTTTTCCTTACCATTCCTTTAATTCATCATAAAGAAAGAAGTCTTTTCACGCTTCATGTCATTGTCCACATGGTGAATAAGGATAAGAAGATCAGATAGAGACTTCTCAATATTGTTCATGGTGAAATTAACAACAATGTTTGAGAAGCTCTGGGGAAGTGATGCGATAATGAGATCGGTACCCAGTTCTTCAGGGAGTTTAACCCCTAGAACCTCCAAGCACTAAATGTAGCCGACGAGCTTGACTACATGAGGCCAAGATAGGGCACCCTCTCCAAGCTTGCTCTGAAATAGAGCCTTGGAGATCTCAAACCTTTCCTATCTTGCTCTCTCCTAGTATAATACACGGAGGTTCTCAAGCATGTTGTAGGCATCCATGTCATCATGCGACTTCATGAGCTCACTGGACATAGATGACAACATCAAACATTGAACGTCGAGAGCATCATTCAAATGTTGATCAAAGACTAGGAAATCTTCATCACTTTCCCCTGGGGAAGGAGAATCAGGAAGTGAGGACTCCATCACGTAAAACTTTCATTCATGGCGTAGGATAACCCGAAGGTGCCTAAACCATTCCTGAAAGTTACTAACGGTGAGGATGTTGTATTTATCCAGAATTGATTGAAGAGAAAATGTGGTTGATGTGTTTGTCATATTGATTCTTCAATTTAAAAGGGAAGATTCATCAGTACTTTCTTGATTACATTTTATGAGAAATATTAATTTTTTTATGTCTCCCACTATTTTATCAAGTCCCAATGGACCTCACCATTGAACTCGGAATGTCCAGTTTCTTTGACATTCTAGTGGCAAGGATCCATATTTCCCTTCGCATAACCCTAATAGGGGATGGTAAAGTTATTTTAAGGTATTTATGTAGGTGGGTCTTTTCCAACTGTGATATTACAGTTCCTGGATCTGTTGAGTGGACTCCCCAATCCTAAAATCCTGACTTGGATTTCCTCAACTCTTGCCTCCAATATTATATCAAGTCTAGCAAGCGCTACTTCTCATGACGTAATATAGTTAATTCAACCTGAAACCTTTCATAAGGAATTCCATTCTAAAAGTAAGTGTCCCGACAAAGGTTGTTCAAACACATAGTTTTTTTGAGTCTTTCCCTTAATCAAGTAACAGAAGGCTTGGTCAGACGTAATATGTTATTTGAGGGATTTTATTCTTTATGCGTATCTTTTCATTATCACATGATTTTTATTATTATGTGATGCTTTCTGAAGTGATTAACCATGTTCCGATCATGATTACGCATAGTCCGGTTTTTATTTTATTCCATCTTCTCATGCTTGTTCATTTTATTAATTATGTGATCGCGACAACACATACATAATAAATAAACCATGAAATCAGATAGAAATAAAATAAAATAGCATGATCATGAGCTTCTATTTGGTTAGCTTATCTAGTGGTTTTGATAAGCTAACCCTAACCTAAGGAAAAACACCTTGAACCCGATGGTTCATGTTTTTCAGCTCCCACCTGTCCACCTCTGTATCTTCTGGTGTCGGTTTCTCCACGGCTTTGGGATTTGAACCGTCTCCTCTGGCTTGGGAGATCCTACTTTACATGGGTTTACATTAAATAAACAATGGGCATGTAGGGCCTACATTTTATTGGAAGAAGGCTCATAGGCCAAAAAAATTAAATTAAATAAATTTAAATGAAACCATACACATACAAAGGGTATTTGGTCTAGCTCATGATCATCCATAGCATGCAACGACATTTACGCATATTTTGAATTCAAATTCTTTTAATCGTTCTCTTATTTAAGATAAGATGTGCTCGAATTCAATTAATTATGATCTTATAATTAATCAATTCATTATCTTAAATTCCTTTCTGAGTTTCCATGAGATTCTTCTCATCCATATTCCTTGTATGAGTCTTTTTACATTGGAGGAAACCTGGTGAAATCCCATTTCTGGAAAGTACACAGTGTGTAGTTTATAATTACACAGCGTGTATTTTTCTTTTCACCCTTTATCCAAAGTACACGCCGAGGCTTAGGCATGTTTTTTGTACATTGGAAATTTTAGTGTACACGGCGTGTAGATGAATCATACACGGAGTGTACTTCCTTGTTACGTGGTAACTGGCCTGGTGATCCCATGTATGCGGTACGCAGCTTATCTTTGTACACGGTTTCAATTGGGTCAGAACGGACTACACAACATGTTTCTCCGACATACATGCGGTGTATTCCGGTTTCCACGTGCTGTTCAATTCTAGTCAACACAGCGTTATTAAAACATAGGCATAATCAATTCACACGACGTGGTTTGGCGGACCAGTGCTGGTTCGTTGAACCTAATTACACGGCTTGTAGTTTTAATTGCACGCTTTGTAATCCCGTGTTGTACAAACAGAAAGAGTGGCTCCTCTGGATGATTTCCTCATTTTTATTTTAGTCAGAATTAAAATTAAAATGTCATTTCTGTCATATGAATCTAGAAACGAATAATGAAGAATAGATCTCATTAATTCAGATTTATAGAATGATTTATTTTGAATTGAATCAAATATGAATGCGTAAATTATCAATGAAAATTAAATAACTATAATAAACATTGTAACCTCCCTCTGATACCATTTGAAGGTTTCGGGCGTAGCAGAAGCACGTGGGTGGATGTGCCAACTTGGATTTTTGTCATTATCAATGATCAATCCGGGATCAATATGACGATAAACACCAGTCTCCACGGATCGAATCACATAAAAAGACAAAGAAGATGGTTTGTCCTGGAACCACAAACAAGGATCGTTACAGCTTGACTATAATTAATTTAATTAATTATAAAGAAATACCGTTTGGGTATTCTTTCTTCGTTGATGTTCTCGATCACGTTGTCGATGTGATCCATTGTTGCGTCGCAGAAGACATGTGTAGACTCCCTCTAGAGGTGATCCACACATGTACCTCGTATCTCTGGACGTCACCAAAGGAATCTCCGGGTACAAGCGTGGAGAAGCCTTTGGTTGCGTTGTCTACCTTAGATCATCTTGATTTAATGGTAGAGGATCTCTATCGGTCTTGAGATCGTTCTTGGAGGAAATGGTTATTTCTTCCTTGAAATAATTCTCTAGAGATTTGTGTACAACGATTCTCTTATGTGTTGGAAAGGAGTTGGGGTTTTGAGGATATTTATAATCGGGTGTGAGGGGTTATAGAGTTATGACAATAAATAAACGTGTTACGCGTTTTATTTATTTCATTGAATCTTTATTTAAAACCCCCAATGTCGAATAAATAATTCCTTGACATGCGCCAATTTTGATTATAATAAATATCATTTATAACAATATTATATCCTCAAATTCCTGACTGAAAAAACTACACGGCCTGTATTAATAAATACATGGTGTGTACTTGTTTTTTCATTTAAAACTACACGGTGTGTACATTAAATGTAAACGACGTGTATATCATGTTTTCATTTATTCATTTCCTTTATAAAATAAAACTACATGGCATGTATATTTAATAATACATGGCGTTTACTTGTTTTATTTTATTTTTCGTCCATCATTTAAAACAACTTAAGCATCCTTGAATAATTATTAAACCACGTATGGGAATAATCTTTATTCAACTTGAGATACTTGGATACACTTAGTTTGTGACCCTCTGGGCCTCTTTCTCATTGGTATTTGGGGGGCTTTCCTAAATTCCAAGATTACTGTCTAGCAAAGGGTCGAGGCACCCAAGAGAAAGAAGTTGACGCCACATTGACGTATAACCTCATACGAACAATTTCTGTGTAATTTAATCCCTTTGTCTCAATATCTCATCAAGCAGGTTTCATGGCAGTGTCATAATGTGTAATTTAATCCCTTTGTCTCGATATCTCATCAAGAAGGTTTCATGGCAGTTACATAAATCTATATTCTTGATCCGACGTTCATTGACTACCTGATATAAACTCGTCGTTTACACCATGGCCATGGAATTTAATGCGACAGTTCTATTTCAATCAAAGGGCTGAGATATCAACTTCTATAAATGGAAGGGAAAAATCCTTCTTCGACTTATCCATTAATAACATGTCACTCGTGACGCACCCAATGTACCTTACTTCCCGCCAACTGTCTACATGATGGTTTTCATCAGTAAATCTAAGTGCGTGATTCATTACATGAGTTAATGATAATCATATAGTCTAAGGACCATTACACACGCTCGCAGATAGCAGTATCCGATGACACCAAGACATGCGGAATTACTAATAATGGGTCTGTTCTCATAATCACCCATCTTGGAGATTACCATGTGCGAACTCCATGAGAGAGAGTCTCATCTTCTTACGAGTAATTTCACATGACGGTCTATATAGTATGTGTCCTAAAATAGTATGTCTTCCAACTATAGAACATTATTTAAGAATATTGTTATAGCATTTCAAGGTTCTCATCATAGCGAGGCTCTGCTATGACCTTATTAATGCAACAAATATTCCAAGACATTATTATATTATAGTCCCGCAGAATAATGAACAATATATAATAAGTGAACATTTATTTAATCAAAGTACAGAATAGTTGGTTCTGAGGACACCAACCCTTACAGTATGTAGTACCAAATCCATGATATCTATAGATGCATCCCATTACAAGACTTTCTATTTCTAGATGACCCCACCTCATCCTCAAATTCATTGAGAACAAAGGGATTCCACATCAACATTCACTTCCATCCAATTACTGATTGTGGGAATATATCATATTGAAATCAAGGTGAGTTTCTTCTTGACTCTTCATGTAACACTAAAAATATAATGATTACACAATTCAAATTGATTATTATACATAGTTCTGATTTGAATGTTTTAGGATAGTTGGATATCCTTATATATGAATAAAATTCATGCAAGAAGATATTCATTTTATCCTTAAAATATAACATCAATATTTATTTTCTAGATAGCACAGAATAATATTCCAGCCACAAAAATCAACCAGTTAAAATTCTATTTCCTACACTTTTTTCAGTTATAGAAGTCAACATCTTTTCAAACCAATAATCAAGACACATTATGCATTTGAAAAACTCATAGATATATACACAAAGACTCTTCACAAGATATTATTTTAAAAATAGTTTCACATGGGTTTTATAGTCAACATTGAAAATTACACATGAAAAATGAAATGAGAACCCAACCTTGTGATGTTGGTCATTAGTGGGGAGGTGAATTTTCAAAAAAAAAATACTATTGTAGAGAAGTGGAATGTGAAATAAAATAACACTTGAAATTAATCATCTATTTTGGGACATTTACATTCTTATTATTCTTAGTTCTGTATCATTCCTTGGTGCTCAAAATATCAATAAGACTAGGAACAGAAACAAGTACATCAACATCAGTGATGTTATACATTAGAACTTGATTGACGAACTCATTTTAAAAGAAATTGTAGGCTGATAAAATATCATTGTTTTGATCTTTCAAAATCATTTATTAGAATTGTTTAGGTATTTTAAAATGGTTCAAGGGAGGGATTCTTATTCAAGTCAAATTGGTGTAATTAACAATAGAATCTGGTAAAACAAACCATTTCAAACAATCCATAAATTCTTTATGGGATGATATAACAGTTGGCAAAATATTGAATTAATGGGGATAAACTACATTAAATTTTGGAATTAATATATCCCATGGAAATGAAATGGTATCATTACTGGAGGTTATAAAGTACTATGTGAACTAATTTAAGAGTGCCTCATTAAACATTAAAATCTCATTCAATGAAAAATCACAGATATCAACCGAATTGGGGCACTCAATCCATGGAATATATATAATTTTCCTCTCATTCAAAAATAAAATCCAAAAGATATTACTTATCATAAAATGATTATAATTAATAATGTTAAAATGATAATTATGAATGGGGAATGCATATACAAGCATCGATGTGATTACTGTGTTAACAAGACAAACCCAAATAGCTTGGAACATACACTTTCTTTTCCACTTCAAAATTTGGGAAATCACATTGAATGGAATGTAGTCATGATAACATCATTTAACATTACCATTTTAAATAGGGACAATAAGATAATAAAATGTTAGATATCCCTCTCCAACTCAACCATTTCAGAAATCATATTAAATAATATTATTTTTTACCCAATTGTACCAAATTGAAATCGATTTAAATTTTATTAACATCATATTTAAAGACTTAAAGTCAATAATATTTATCTATTTTTATGTAAAGATAATTTAATTAATATATTCATTCAATTATGAAATTAGAATAAATAAACCATAAAAACAAAATAAAAAAATTATTTGGAGAAATACAACTCTAAAAATAAAATAATACATTTCTGAATTCCAAAAATAATAGGTTGAGAAATATAAATCAATCTACTATATCTTCACTGAATAAAAATTGGTGGGGGGGAGTGTCCCTTTATATAATTTTTTATTGGTATGAGGAATGAAACCCATTGAAACCACATGTGATCCAATTCTGCAGAAAGAATGAAGGAGGACTAGGATTCATTGTAGGTGGAATAGGAAGTGGGAAAACTATTCATGATTCCTCATAAATGAAATATGCATGAGAAAATTTGACATATCATGCAACTAATTTTATAAAATATAATAATCCCTAATCCATTTTTTATTTTTCAAAATTTATAAAACCTTTATAACAAAAATCATTTAAATAAATTCCATATGTCATTTAAAATTTTAAAAAAAAAATTAAAAAAATTATTAATTGTGTAATTTTTTAGGTAGTTATAATTAATAACAATGTGAAACCAAATTTTTTCAGTTATTAATAAAACATATTTATTTAATAATTGATAAAAAATTGATATTAAAACATATTAAATTGTAAAACTTTTTATTAAAGGTACAATAAGTTAAATATGGTGTCATATATGGGGATCCCATGATTGGAAGGTATAGATGGGGATACACACACCTAATGACATAATCCTGAATCCATTTAGTAGAGATAGTGGTTTATTTATTGATGGGTTGAGGTGGGATATGATAATAAAGCAATTTACAATGGCCAAATATACTATTTCTTGAACTCTCCACCCTTTTATTATCTACATTCTTCATACAGGAAAAAGGTCTCTAACCACCATCAGATAATTAACCAAATTCAACACCAAATGTACATGATATTAAAAAATCCATTAATAATGTTTTTGTTGAGTTTATGAGATAGTATTACCATCCTCCATACAACAATGAATACTTATCCTTCACATACTACACTCACACCAATTAACTCCATCTTCCCTATATTCCAATATCTACTTACTACAATGCAACTCAATCTATTCTTCATACATCTCCACTGACACCCTTCCTCAGTCATGTAATAATTTGTGTGCAATTTTGATGATGTTTATTTTGAATATGGTTTTATGTGGTTTCATTACCTTTCAATAAATAATAGTTTTAGAGAAATATTATCCCTATTATTATTTAATCGTATGTCTATTTATTTTATTTGTGGATTCATATTAACGAATCCCTCTTCTAAGTGGTTTCGACATTGGTTTCATATACTATACTAATGAAAATAAGACTATAGGTAATGTCAGCTGATGGTATGGGGTTATTGGCTTGATTTATTATTCATTATCCATGTTATGATTCCATTCACTTACTATTTTTCAGTTTTACCATAATTTTCCAATCATATTATTTTTTATGTTATTCTATTTTCCATAGTGATGCTAGTGATTACACTACCCCATGCATATAGGACAATTGACTAAAGTATGTAAATCATCTATTTCCATTGGTACATTCCATTCTCGGTTTCATAGACCTAGTTTGATTAACATGTTAGTTAGATTATTATTATAATCATGATGAACCTATTTTAATGATTATTTTTCAATTCCATAGTTGTATCATGTTTCAATTGATTGTATTGAAACCTGGCTATTTTTTTCTTATTTATCATTGCCTTTGAATCATTAATCATGTTTTTTAGAAGTAATAGATTAATTAATTATTGATCTATTACTATTTGTGTCATAGTATTTTCCACATTCTTATATTTTTATAATATTCAGGAAACAAATTTTATTGTTATGGAAATGAATCTCGGTTATGGTACTACATTTTTGAAAGCGAAAATATTTCTCATTTTTTGATTATATTTGTTAGAATTTTTCTTCATAGAATAATTTTTATGTTTTTTTAGAAATACCACCTGATCGTTTTGATGTAATTTATAGTAACATGTGTCTTTTTTCATTTATATTTTATAATTTCATTTTCCTGGTCATTATAATATAGAAAAAATTCATTATAGATTTGGGTTTTTGGGGTTTTTGAATCGAAATATATACCAATGGGATATTGGCCATGAAAGAGGACTGCCACATCCATGATACCCCCAAAAATTAAAATCAGATCCAAATTGGGTAATATTTTGTGTCATCAAAATTAAAAACAAATTTTTTATTTAAATGATTTATTCATGGGATTTAAAATGAAACATGATTTGATTAATTTCATTCAATTTGGCAGAGCACTATTTTGGTTATAATTTTAGAATCTATTTTTATGGTTCCATAACATATCCCTATTATGTATTCCCTATAATTGACCTTACTAATCTTGAATTTTTCAAAAAATATTTATTAGATTCCTGGGGGTGTTTAATTGTAAGGTTGGCCCATATCATATGATTGGTTATTAGTTTAAGGTGCGTGGTAAATTATTGTAGTTGTTTTTGCCTCATGTTTTATTATTTTTTCATAGGATTTGGGATATAATTTAACTTTATATTATTCCTCGAGTTTTATTCATGGTTTGGGTTTGTATGTTTGGGTTATTTCATTGTTTGAATATTGATTTATCTTTGGTTTCATTGGGTATATTCAATATTCCATTCTCGGTTGTCCACCAAGATTCATGGATTTAGTGATTGAACCCTATAATATCTTATTATGGAATTAGTATCCTTGTGTCAGTATGATATATAGAATAGATAATTTGATTCGTGGGTCTAATGCTATCATCCATAGGATCCCTGAGGTTTCCCATAGTTTGAATATTTTTTCAAGACATTAGAACTGTATAGGATTTTTAATGGTACCCTATTATTAAGGATCTCTCATATTATTTTGTTTTAGTAAGAGTGACCTTCTTAGGTGTATATTTAAAACCCCTTTAAGGGTTTATATTTTCTTATATCAATCATTTTTCTTTATGATGCTTATCAACATGGTGTAACTCTGCTCAATATGTATCTCAGCTTGAGTTGATAGTGCATGAGTTTCAAACTATATTTACTAGGGTCAGGTGGATAACTTATCTTTTTATTTGACAATGTTGTGATATATGAATATCTAATATTTTCTACTATTTTTCTTGATTTTATATTTTATTTATGTTTTTTTCTTCATGAATTTCCACGATTATAATCCCATGTTTTTTGAAGATGGATATTGTTGTTTGATAATTTTGTACAGGTAATAAATAGTTGTTTTCAAACATTATCCTTAGTATCATCACAGAGGGAGACTCTGGAAGTGTAGGTGAGTGCTTATTTTTTATTTATATTTGTTTTAAATGATGATCATGTTTGAATCATTTTTATATCATTAAAAATAGATATCTTGTATCATATTTATACATGTTTGGTGGACACACTTTTCCCATACCCTTTCTTATATCATATTTTTGTTGTTTCTTGATTGATTATGGTATGTGGTACAACACCATTATAGGACATAGATTAAATTTTCACAGTAGATATTATGTGGATTTCTGTTCTATATTAAATTATATTTTATGAATTTATATTAACAAGGATTATAATTGTGATATTCATTTTCCTAATTTCATTTTTGTTAATGAAATTCAATATTTATTATAATGTATACTATATTTTTTTTATTCCATTGATAAAACTATGATAATACGACCAGGTTTCTTCCAGTTTTTAGCCTTTTTTTATTTTCCAATTGAAGTATCCCTAAAACCTTAAAATCCCCTATCTTATGCATGTCATGTGTAACCCATGAACAACTACACTATAATATAATATGCCTCCAAATATTTGGATACTCTCACCAATTAATGACATGATTGGGAAAGGAAATAAAATTGGATCTTAGCTCTCATTTTGGAAAAGATAGAGATTTTGATAATGTCATTTTTATATTCATCAATGTACTCCCTTTCTCATTGAAACTAGTTCTTAGGTAAAGAATATGAGGTGTTAAAGGATTCCATCTCATTCAATAAGAAATAATCACTAGAGAAGAATATTAGGGTAGATTGATATATCGACTCATCCATGGATGGTTCTTAGAGCTTGTATACTTTTATGTGATCATCTAGTACCCATGATGATAGAAATTGGAGATCATTATATGCACATGAAAATTAACTAGAGGTTTAATGAACATGGATAAAAAGTAGAGTGAGACAAATATATTTCAAGGGTATCATTCATGATCCATTGTAATGGTTCCAGATATAGAGACTCCCACATATGCCTAGAAATCAATCTTTTTTGAATTATTGGATATGATGGGGAATAGAACTGGACTATAACAATGATCCCAATGGTGGTAGAATAAGAAATGACTAGTATGAACATGTACGAATAAATAAAGTTAAGCATACCCTTTATTATAGTGTCTCATATTTGTTTATTATTCTCTGGTCCTGTTATGATTCCTTCAACAATTTTTTTTACCATTTCTTCATTGTAGTCCAATATTTATATATTTTTACCTCCATTGGATTTCATTTTGAATCTTTGGAAGTAATTTACATGACCATGTAGGCCAATTGGTCAAAGAATAAAAAATATTTGTGTCCTTTTATTACTTAACAAATTATTTTTTCCAACGTTTATTCATTGAATGTTTGTTTGTTCTTGAATTTAATGAAATTTTATTTTAAATATATATTTTTATTTCAAATAAGTTTAAGTGTTTTTATTCTATAATTTCATATCTACATGTATTTTTTGTTTTCTTTCTTACTGATTTTGAATTTTATATATATTGGAATCTGATTTTATGATTTATAATTATATGGTATGAATCATACAATTGTTATTTTGATGTTTTTGTGGTTCATAAATATTCATGTAAATAATTTTTTACTTTTTTATCAGTATATATATTAAATGTTTATAATGTTTTAGTGAGTGTACTATCCACGATGAGTGCAATTGTTTCTATTTGTGTTATCATTAATAATTCATTTCATGCATTGAAATTATTTTATTTGAATTTATTTATGTTTTTATGTTATTTTTTCATAAATCTCAAAAAAATAGTCATGAGGATTAATTTTTAGTTTTGTGTAAGGAATTCCACATTAATACATCCCATAACAACTTCTATTCTAATAAAGTGAATTTTAGAGTATCATCCCCTAATATATAGAATTTATTATATATTATTGCTATATTTGAAGACTTATATGAAAGGAAAAAAATCTCACCAATATATATCATTTTTATTTAGGCAAAAAGAAGAATTTTTGTTAATAAGGGAATGAAAAAAAGGGGAAACAAGAAGGAAAATTAAATAAGGGGGCATGTAAAAGTGGAGGTTGAGAGTTTCCCCAATTACAATGTATACACTTTATAAAGTAAGTGATTCGGTGATATATAATTCAATGAGAGAGAAATTTTATGATGCCTGAAATGATGGAAAGTCATTCATATGATTGGCTTCATGCCATGTGTGAATAAGATCAATCCCATTTGTGATTAAGGGATTTTAATTGTGTATCTTGTACATGATATGTAAAAGAGTCAAATGGAGCCATTTAATATATCTATAAATGACCTTTTAGTCATTCAATTTTATAGTAAAGAAATTATTCATTGACAGCTAAAAATCGAGACCATACAGAATTAAATAATATTCTATTCCATGTGGGTCCCCATTTCCATATAAATTATTGATGGAAAAGACCTCTAAACAAGTGGAATAATGAATAACACCTACCAAATATATCCACATGACTACAAGAACCATATAAATTATCCTAGGGGCCACATGGAGGGATTCCATGGAGCCCAGTGAATGAAAAATGTAGGATAGAGAGTAGGTGTGGAAGAACAAGTATCAAAGAAACCTCTTAAATAGGGAGCCAACTTCAATCATTTCTCGATTTTTATCAAATCCACAATAAGAAATTTGTTCCTCACCCCAAATTCAATAATATATAGAATGTTTACATTATTTCTAAAATTATTCCTTATATCCCATAAGAACCAATAACAAGCTGCCATGATGATATACAAATCCATCTTCATGTGATTGTTTCCTCCCACCCCACTTAACCAATGATGAAGGAACACATTAAAAGACACAACTTGTGTAGAGAAATATATGAAATATTCAAAGGCCCCCAAACCTTATTCTCCCATTCACATTGGTAAAATAATTGAATTATAGATTCCACATTATGGTCCATGAAGCACAATCTATTTTAAGCTAAAGAATCACCTTTCTTTTTTACCTCCATATTGAATGGAAATACATTATTTACATTTTCTATATTATAAAGATGATCAATTTCAAAATAAACATACATAAAATTTTGCCTCCCCACATGTAATTATATTTGAAAAAAGATAGTGTTATTTTATGCTTTAGAAGAAATGATACCTGATATTGATCTCGTGATGAAACATTAATCTAAGGTATCCTTAATCTTGATATCATTAAATAAGATCTTTTGAGTGGGGTTCAAAGATGAATGGATGAATGGGGGTATATGATGGACTAATTGAATGATAAAACTGGTTTGGGATCTCCCAGATTTCCATGCACCTATCTATACAAATTTCATTCCAAAAAATTTATATCTTTACAAAAATTTATCTAATGAGTGTATTGGTGAAGTGCTAGAATATGAATTTTGATAGAATTCCATAAAGTTGAGAGAGGACCCATGGGTTATCTCCATGTTTTACCATAGTTCCCAATAATAATCCTAATCCAACGATACCCCCATTAAATTCTCCCAAGACATATTTACTTGAAGATAATGTATCCACTCCATTACATTTATCATGTTGATTCCTACATTATCAACTAGTCTTGTAAGAATTTTCCATGAGGCCCTTTCGTATCAAGACTCTTTTGGGGAATCAAATTAAATTCTGAGTTGTTTCAATATAATTTATAATTTTATTAGGAACCATGAGAACAAGTATGATATATATGTGAATCAAGGTCACGATGTAGTTTAGGTGATTGATCCTCACACCAAATGAATGAAACTATATTTTTTGATTTGTGATTTAGTTGAGACTTTCTCAATTACTCTATCTAAGTGACTGATATGGATTTTTCTAGGGGATGGAGGTGAACCCAGTTAAATAATGAAAAAAATTTTCCTATAGATTCCATTCATAGATTCAATTCCTTTCTTTAATATATCCATGATGGGATGAAAAAACACACTGCTTTTATCCCATTTGATAATTTTCCGACTACATTTAGAATAATCTTTTGTGATATTATAACATTCCGTTAAATAATATTGTTGAACATCAATAAATAAGACCATATAATTAGAAAATAGATGATGTGTCACTCTATTGTTGTGATTTCTATATTGGAAGGGATAGAGAATATTATTTTTCATCATGGAAGTAATGTATCCACCAAAAGAATCATGAACCATGATGAAGATTATAAAAGATATCAGGTCTCACTTTCATAATCCACTCACTGATTTTAAAATATAACAGTTCTTCTTTTGAAAACAACACTAAACTGAGGAATGTTATAAATATGAAATAATATATATGTAACCCATTCGAAGAAACCCATATTCTTGATAACCTAAAGAATAAAGTTCCACTCCATTCCATCATAAAATTTGTCTCTATATATTTGAATAATAATATTAGATCCACTAATCTTCTTTTTAATGTATCCAACAAACTATTGACCAATTCCCATGATTCTATGAATAGACTAACCATTGATAAAAGTATTATTATTTAATAAGGATTTTAATATTGAATTTTTTTTTTGGATCAACAAGAGATGTAAAGAATTTATCCATATACATCCTTCCCCAAAGCCACTCATTTCAGCTAATTCCTAAAATCCTAAAGTTTCTATGGAATTAAAATATTTTTATGTTATTAAATTATTTAAGATAACTTATTAAATATATCATTCATATGAAACCAATTTATATTCATGACCGGATATAGAAATTATATCCATCATAATAATCGTGATTCCCCTTATTATTTACATCATAAAGGAAGAGATGTCTAATAAATCCGAGAAAATAAATACAACTATTTTGAGATTAACTTGTTCAAGAAGATATGATGGATTTAATAAAACTTTTTAGGACATCCCTATTATCATCTCCCCGAAAATATTTATAATTATCAATAAAATGATTAATAACTGAGTTATTTTATATTATAATGGGCTTTTATTAGGTTAATGAGTTTAAAAATATGAAGGATAGTCCCAATATAGTATTGATGATTAGTAAAAAATCGTAATTGTGTTTATAAGTATAAAATATGAGGTTATAACAATATTTCATTTGAAGAGGGAATTTTTTCAATGGCATATTCGAAGTTGAGACATATGAAGTTAAATATATGATTTTTTATAAATTTCTAAATTGAAGAGTAACACACATAAATAATGAGATACCAGTATAACTAATATCATTTTTCAAAAAAAATTGATTTTATTTTCACATTTCACCTTAATGGTTTTATTAGGGTTTAGAATTGAAAATGTATGTTTAATGACTGGCATTAGTAAAAGTGATAGATGGGTATGTTTGTTATAGTTATAGTTGAGAAAAACATTGACTTTTCCATATGAATGTCCTTATTGAATTAGAATCCTTTTATAAAATTTCCAAATCCTCATAAATAATTTTCAACATCCACCTATTTTCCTCTCAATTAAAATATAAAAGTCCAAAATCCTCTTTTATTGAATAAATTTCATCATGATATTTATTTTAATCTCTATGAGTCACCACATTAACAAAATAAAATGTCACTTACTCCTCTATTATGTATAAACTAATTATTCCATCATTTAAAGTGATGAGTAATTTACTAGTAGAAAGGATGGTGTATCTTATAAAACATAGAATACTCGAATTGTATCAATCTATATTCTCTACTAAATCCCAGGTTCCCCTACTCTTATGAAAATTATTGAGGAACCACATGGGGAGACTATACCGTCAAATATAACAACAATAATAACCAAAACTGAACATAATCAAAAAAATAATAATATATCATTGTGTATTATATTTAATTAAAAATTAAATAAAACCATGAAATAACATAAAATATAGGTTTTGGGTTGTATAAGAAATAGTCAGACCCATGACCAACTATAGAAATTAACAAACATCTCCATATTCATCCCCAGAACTAGATGAATAGAGACCAATATTGGTTTATCCCAGATCATTACATATAATTTTTAATTAATTTATAGGGATTAATAATGACATTGTTCTTGTATTATTTCATCATTAATGATTTATTATACCACTCCTTTGCATAACACTATTGTGATGATAGGTTACAAGTATAGAATATCTTTCATGGTGATAAACACACGCTTTCTGTAGAGACCCGAAGATTGACATACATGGACATTAAATTACTTTAGCGGAATACTTAATACATAACAAAAATAGACACACAAGGATCGTAATAGTTTAGTGTCTTTTTGAAACTCGGAATATAAACATCTAATCTTGTTAAAAGATCTTCAACATCTCCCATATTGATCATATATTTTTCTTCATACCTAAAACCTTTCTTTATATACTGGGGAAAATAAAACATATAAATGGTGAGTTCAAATGCTCAGTAAGGGTATTCATGGATAAAATAAAACAAATCATATACATTTGAGATTAAAAACATGAACATAATGTTTAATCATCAAAAGCATGATCAATGACATAAAACATGGAAGTACATAAGGAATAGATCATAATGAAACATTAATCATGATAAAATAGCATGGGAGTAAAACATGTAATTTTGGAAACTATTAATCACATGTTATGATTTACATAATAGCCAAGGCATTGCTTCCAAGACCATATTAGTGAAAAAAGTCCCTTTCAGAATCGAGTTCACTACTCATTCCAGTCTTGTATTACTGAACTGGTTTAACTTTCCATTCCAGCCATGTCCATCTCATGACATATAAATCATTACCCAGTGCATTGAAGGGAGATATAGGTCCCACCAATCTCATAATGAAATCATTCTTACTTGTGACAAAATATAAACTTAAAACATTCCTCATAACCCAAAGAATAAAATGGGTTTCATAAACATCATATCATCATCAAATAATCCATATAAAATAAATGGATATTTCATCATAAGAAAATTGAAACCATTTAAATCATAGATAAATTAAACTCGAAACATACTCATTTAAAATAATGTTATCTTATATGGAAAATGATTTTTATTAAACACTTGAAATGAATTATTGAGGAAAATATCCTTTCATCATCAAATTTATTTTCATTTCACAAAATTTCATGCAATTTTAAAATAAAAGGATTTTTTTGAAAATAATAATGAAATATTTTAGAGGAAGCTTCATGAAAATAATGATTTATAAAACTGTAAAAATCTGTTCGTGCCGTATAAGTTAAAAAAACATTCTTCTCGTACTTTTGTCGGAGAAGTCAAAAAATTACCTCGTAACGTAAACAAATAAGGATTCCTTAAATACCATGTAGTAAAAGTCAAAAATGTGTAAAAATAAATTTAAGCATACATGAAAACATTTTTATAAAACTTGGAAATGGATGATAAATATAACCCCAGTATATACTTACGGATAAGAAATCTCGGATAAAAATGAGATTTGAAAAATTATCCATTACCTTAGGCCCAATATGATTCGTATGTATCCAAACCTCTTGTATAATGGTTAAATAATTTCATTGACTTATTACATAATCCTATTCATATATATGGTTCACTTATGACTTTATATTACCCGTTTTTTGTAAGTTCATGTTAAAGTAGCGTTTTGGGTAAAATCATCTCATTTGTCGTTCGTGTTTTAACTTGTAATTATTCATGTGATTACATAGATCATGATTACTTAAATCCAGCATGTAAAAAATGATTTATATATAATATATATTCAGAATATACATATATATAATGGATTGATAAATGGAAAGAAATACACCATTCATGGAGACGGTAGGTCGTACGTACACATGAACACTATTTTTGTTTACTTATTGAATTGAATGGAATTAAGTAGTTGACATCAATATATATATACATAAATCCAGTAGCATTATTATGTCATATATTTCATGATTACATATTATATATACATTATAATCATTCTTTAATGGTTATCATGGAGAGTGAATCTCATCGCGTCGTGGAGACGGTATTTCGTACGTACGCACGAGCGATGATATCATTCCCACGATCGTGGAATTTTATTAAATTGTATGTATAATATTACAGAATCAATATAAATTTACGATAATCATATATATTCATTTCTTTTACCATTATACCCATACATGTATGGTGGTGGCGGAAAATAGATTACACCACAGCATGGAGATAGTATTCCGTACGTACGCACGCATGGTGATTTTGTTTTCCATAGGATTGATAGATGGTGAAATAGGGGTTTTCATAATTATAATAACATATATATATATTAGTGATACTGATGTTATTACTTCATAATGAAACAACCTAATAAGAAGAAGTGGAAGAAGAAATAAAGTTGAAAGAATCGGTAACAGACATTACCTCTTCTTTGAAGTGCCTCTTTGAGATTTCCACTTAGGGAACTAAAATTGGTCTTTTAAGAATACCAGGACCTCTATGATGTTCCTAGGAAAGTGGAGAAGGGAATTTGGTAGGGTTTGGCCGATCATGAAGGCTCAAATTGGTGTGAGGAAGGGAGGGAGGAGGTGCCCTTTTATAAGGGAGGAGAGGGGCACCTTTGGAAATCTTAAAAGTATTAATTTATAATAAATATAACCCCACATAAAAACCTCCAAAAATTACTCAAATTAGAATATTTTATAATATAATGTTGTAAGCTCATCAACCACTAGAATTTAGACATGTTAGGAATTTATTTTAAACATTATCAACTTGATTTATCCTTATTTAATCAATTTAATTTTATTTGTGGTAATAACATTATAAATTTTAAAATATCACAAATAATTACTTATTTGTTTTTAATTATTCATAATAGGATACATAAAAACATTTTATAAAATATAAATATAAATTTATAATTTTTAAATATTTTAGTGATATTTAAACAATTTTATAATATGTTATTTATAAAATAACAATAGTGTCAATTTTGAAACCATTAATTTATTTGAATTTCAATAAACTAAATAAAGAAGATATGTTCGATATAAAAGCTTTAATAGATTCATAAAATATCATATCTATCTATAAAATTAGTGGATCACATTAAATAGTTCATATAATATTTATTTTATTGTTTTTAATATCATTTATATGGTTTATCTCTTAATAACATAAATTCTACAACAATTTTGTATAATTATTTAATATACATATTTCTAGCATAAAAATTAAAAATAAAATCTTATTATTAAGATAAATCTATTACCTTTCACAATAATACTTTTACTCGAATTTATCATCTTAAAATCACAATAGTTAAATTGATATACTTATTAAATTATGAAGGTGACAACTTTGGAATCATTTAAAATGAAATAATATAAGTGTCATAATCTCCTTTATAAGGCTCCAAATGGTCCAATATTAGACCATTGGATTATTGTGGTTTACCTTTACATTACCAATAAGTTTTGGTCCGGGTATTGTGCATTTTATGGTTACGATTTGTTTAATAAAAACTATATTCTTGATTTTTCACTAGATAATCAATTTCTGCATCACTATTGTGTCATGATTAATGATAATTATTTAATCCCTAAAAATTATAAATAAATTCATATGATGTATATAATTTTATTATCTTTCTGTAGACTATTCATTTTCGATGTTTCATGAAGTTTATCACTAAATTAAAATTATTATACTTATAAGATTTAAGAAAGGGACATGTTGTCACTTTCTTTGGTTTTAATAATAATTAAATTATTTTAATGGAAAAAAGTCCATTAAATAAATCTAATCCGACCCTTAGGTGATATGGGTCGACTTGTATTCATACAATAGGATTTTGACAAGTGTTAGGGTAATTTTATAATCTTATATTTACCCTTAAATACCTGATTTACCTTTTACTATGGTAAATAAAATTTTCCCTAGTTAATATTCATAATGCCCAAAAATAAAAAGTATCTTATTAACATAATTTGGACCCAATGATTCAAAATATGAAATCCATTTTTCCATATTCAATACACAAAATTTGTAGAAATTAAATTAGAATTAATCCTATTGTTGAAAGAAAACAGGTTTTTGTTTAAAACATTGCAAAAGATTGAATTGATTTAACCAACGAATTCAAGGTAAAATAAATGATAATGACATAAATTATATTAAATGGTCTAAATATATTCTATTTATACTTTGAAACCATTAAATATTATAATTTAACCATACAGATTAATACGATGAAAAAGGTTATTTTTAATATATAACGTGTTTTTACTATCAAAATATGAAAGTTATCGGAAAAATATCAAAACTTTATCTAATGTAAATTTTTATATCCTGATTCAAAATAAGAATTTTATTTTGTAAAATTGAACTTATGAACATGTCAAAAACTAGATTTAATGTGGGTGCGCCATCAAAAGGCGGAAAGCTGCATTTTTTGAAAAATAATTATTTTGCCCAGAAAATTTATTTTTTTCTTATACCATGTTCTAGAAAATGTGTGAGATGAATAATAATGTTATAAATTTCAAATTTTAGTTAATAATATTCATAATGGCTAGTTCATAATAATATTATAATAATATATCGTTGTTTAGTAAAACCCGGTATTGCGTACAACACACGCTATCAAAGAATGTCGCGATTGCGTGTAATGCAAGCCAAGTCAGGGTTTCATATAGTGCAAGACTCCTTTGTTGTTTCATTATAATAGAATCCAACCATTTTTCATTTATACATTGAATATATATATATATATACACTCAATTTTGAGTAGGATAAATTATATCAAATGAACATGAAATTCTGTATAACACGATCCAAGAATTGTGTTATGTATACTGCATGATAATACGGTGTTGCATATAGCATAAGATAATCGAGGTGTAGAATACAACAGAAGATATGAATGAAATTAAAATTAATATATCTTATAAAATCTCAGGTTGTTACATTTTCCAATCCTTTGAAAATTGTATTAGAATCCCTATGTTCTCGAATGGGTCACAATTATCCTTGCATCATTATTTATTAATCTCCATAAAAAATTCTTCAATGTAGAAGGATTCTTATTCTTTGTCAATACTCAAGAGGCTAAAGGAGGTAGATCAATCTCTATTCTTTATTGATTTCTAGGAGAAGTGTTCTTTAGGGCATGGGAAGATTCTCTCAATAATTAGTTATATACAAAAATTAGAATGGATTGACAAGTATTATATAAGGAAATAAATTAGTATTTATAGAAAAAGTGTTAAAGAATATATAATTGTACATAATCCCTTATTATTATCATAATCTAAAATGGACACCATATGTAAATGATTATAATAATTTTATTTACTTCATATGTTATAATCACACTGATAAATCAATATTATGTATTGAAAAAATAAATAAACATTTATTTTAATAAAATATAATATAACCTTTATCACCATACCATTACCCTAGCCTAGCATTCATCCTTGATATTTAAGGATCCTGGGATAATGACTATTAATCAAATTAAGAAAAATCACATTATTATTCATTGATTAATAGATAAATATTATAGTCACTGAAATAGTTAATACCTACTTATTCAGAGTCCAAATCACATATATTATCTTGGCTAATTAGTTACTAAATATTTTTCATTAAAAAAACATGAAAAATTATTAAACAACACATGATAATAATATTTATTCAACATGTTAAATTCATATAGAATTTAACATTGGTTCCGAATATACTTATCATGTGACCCTCTAGGCCACTTTATTAGTGGAATTAAAAAATACTTCCAAGATTCCAATTTTGGAATCTTGGTTACAAAAAATATCCCATAGGGAAATCAAATAATATTACAATGACTAAAAAGTTCATATGAATGAACATCGTGTAATACAATCCTCTTATCTCAATATCTCTGATAAAGGAGATGGTATATGGGTTTCTTTAATAGATACACTTTTTTCCATCTTTGACAATATGAAAAACAAAATTTTGAGAAAACACCATGACCATGGTCATAATCATATAAAAATATTCCAATCAAAGGGCATTATATATTAACTTTTATTAATGAAATGAAAATTCAAATCCTTTCTTGCATTTTTCATTCATGCAATATGATTCAGGATGTTCCCAACGTATCCAACCATTCTATGACTTCATTTCATTATTTATTTCATAATATTATAGTCTAGTAAACAATAAACACATTCTTATAAATGAAAATCCAATGGAACATATAAACGTGAATTTCACTCGGGCGGGTCAAGTTATCATATCATACTTCTTCAGTTGACTACTAGTGTAACATCCCAAGTAAGTAATGAATAATAGATATTTTTATCTATGTCTATTAATGATAAAGATAGTGTTTTAGAGGCTTAAAATGAAAATAAATACAATCTTATGCATGGAATACACTAATATTCTTAAAGGATTGTTTTAGTGCCTTTTGATGGAAAACCATTTTTGAATCTATATTTTGACAATTTTAGAAACTATGTTTGTCAAAATAAAATTATCCTTTATGATTGGGACATCAAAATTTACCTTGTGTGAATTTTTGGTAATTTTCTGACAATGTTCATTTTTAAATGAATAGTGAAAAATACTGCATTTTACATCAAAACTACTTTTTAATCTAATTTATTTATATTATTAGATTATGTTTTGAATTGGTTTTGAAGTGAAATTAGAATATATTTTTACCATTTTATCCAATGGTGGTCATTGGAATCAATTTGGATTTGAAATTAGACTTAAACTGGTGTCAATCTTTTGATACTTATTGTTTTGTAAAAACACGCTATTTGCTCTGGCAGCGGGAATTAATTATTAAATTAATTAATGTGACTTATATGATTTGAATTTTGTAAAATAGACTTCATTTTTGAATTCGTAATATCAAATATAGCTTAGAGTGAATTTTTGGTAATTTTCTGAAAAACTTCAATTTTTGATGAATAGTGAAACCACTAAGTGGTAATCAAGCAAACTGATTTTTCAGTTAAATGAAATTTTACCACTAATGTGTATTGAATTTTGAAAATCCGACATACATGGTTGTCATTAAGAAGTAAAATGTGGTTCAATGAGATTAAAATAATTTTTTTGGTGAATAGTAACTTATTAAGTTCTTAATCGCGATTAGTGGTAATTAGGGTAGTTTAATGTATAAATAATGCTTTAATAATATAAAATGACTTAGACACATGTCCCAACCTCATTGGTTGTGTCATGGCCGACCAAGACAAGCCATGGCCTAACTTGGGGACCCCATGTATCCACTTTTGTTGGGAAATAACATAAATTACTTTTTATTAAATGTTAAAGTGGAAATGACACAAACATAATATGTTTTGCGAAAACAATTTTTAAGTGGGGTTATACAAGTCCAAAGTTTGATTATAAATATTCAATGGAAAGCTAAAAAGATTTACTACATCATAGTAATTTGTTTATAATTTTTAGACATTAAATAAATTTAATTATTTATGACATAATAATGATGCAGCGATGACATCATTATTTGACGATTTAAATAAAATGGAAAGATAAAATAAAATCTATGAACTACACATGTCCAAAACCAATTGGATGAATGGATTTCGATGCCTTATCACCTTATCCACGAATTCCATCAATGTGGGACCTTTTAAAACCGAAACACATTTTCAAATAATGTAATGTTTCTTTACTTTCCAAAAGTGCCCCTCCTCTCCCCTTATAAAAGGCCCCCACCTCTACCTCATTTCACACACTCTTCAAGCCATTGGCTCGGCCAACCCCTGCCCATTTGCTCTCTCCACATCCCTCTCCTCATCCTAGAGGATTCCCTTTGGGCAGAATCCTTTCAAAGGAAGCCTTTAGGCTCAAACCAAAAGAAGTTACACTTTTTAAGGTATTTCATTCTCTCATGTTCATTTGTTTTATTTTGCTTCTCCGACCCCCTAAACTCTTTTTATTTACTTCTTTTGTAACAACACCAGTATCTTCAATATACTAGGATGTTGTTATAAGATATATTTGAGCTACACTCTCACACAACTACATCAAATGGTTAAAGAACATACGGTTTCCGTGGATGGCGAAATTCTGCCTCCCGAAACGATGATTGTTCAATACTCATTTAACACCTTCAAAGGTGGCCATTATGATGTCACTATTTTTATATATGATATATTATATGTTTATGTTTTCCTTAAGCTTCTGTTTTTTTTCATTTTGGGCATACCTTTATGGTTTCCATTATGGGTAAAACACGATATCTTCATTTTAGGAAGTGCGGACTACCGCCCCCTAAAAGTGATTTGATTCGTTAATACCATATGTGGGATGTGTAAAGGATAAAGTTAATGATATTATATATGTTGTTATACTGGAATTATAATATAATTTTATATCATTATGATTCCATTCCAGAAAATATGAAATAGAAATGGAAGTAGCGTTCATGCGTACGTACGGCTTACCGTCTCCATGAACGGTGCATTTCATTTCTTACCTCTAAATGTGATGTAATATTATAAATGAATGTATGTACTGGATATATATGACATATATGATATCTACATAATGAATACCATTCTGGATATAATGAACCTTTGACCAAATTAACAACATGTAAGTATAAGAAGTCAATTTTTGACTTAAGAACCAAATACCGACAAAATGAACATTATTAACTTAAATGATTACATGATGTCCATAACATGGTATAAAAGGAATAATGAACTTGAAAAAGATTCATCAGCAAGTAGAGATTAACTCAAGTTTATTATTCAGGAGTTTAAAGAACGGTCGGGTCAAGTCGGATACGAGGTATGGGAACTTCTTAACCCAATTTCCATTCTTTGGGTTAATCTCGTACTTTCAAAGTATGTCATTATATTATTATGTCATATCTTGTATTTGTACTTTATTTATGTGTACATATAGAGAATGCACATAATATATCTATTTTATTTTAAAAATTATCTTTGTATGGGACTTCGTCTCAATCTCCTTTCGTTGAGGCATATTTTATTTTATACACAACTTTCTTTTATACGGTGTATAAACCCCTTTGACTTTTACGTTTACTCAAAAGGAATCTTTTTTATACGAAGCGTTTACTAAACGACAAAAGGGAATGTTTTTGTCGTACGTATGCGGCGACAACGACTTCTCCGCCGTCGTAACCGTTATTTGAGTTTCGGCTTCCTCTACAAGCCATACCTTTTTTTTAAAAAGAAAAATAAATACCATGTTTTACTTTGGTATTGAAAATGGTTTTCATAATGTTTTTATTATATCAATGTGTTGTATTGATATCTCGTGATTGAAATGCGGAAATGTTATGTTTCCTTTATGCATGTTTTATGTGATATGATTATGTTATGGTTCTTGGGCATTATTATGAAGACGGGTGGTTCCGTGATAAACTAAGGGCGGGTGAGCCCGTTATAGCTCTCCAATGCATTGGGTAACGCGAAGGAGTGAAACGTTAAGGTTTCTACGAAGAGATTTTAGGGAATATACTGTGATGGTTATTCCAAACGTAACCAAGAGGGTTACTCCCTACGTAAGAATGTTATGAATGCCTCAAGTTACCTTTACGTATTATGATTTATATGATTTATTCATGTTTTTATGAGGTATGTTAAAGTGCCTATGTTTTATGGGTAAAGTATGATTTCATTCTTATGTATATATGAACTCATGTTTCCTTTCCATGTTTTTTTTTATAACCCATACTGAGTTTTTATGCTCATCCCAAGTTTTTGAAATGTTTTTCACAGGTCAAGGGAAAGGTACATGATAAGATGATAGAGTCAAGGATGTGTCAAGAAATAATCCATGTTTTATTTTAAATGTGTTTCCATTGATGGGAATGAAGATTACTATCTTTATGTAACCATTTTGTTTATATGTGGAATGTAATGCAAGTTTTATGATCTAATTCTCTAAAACTCTAAACCCGAAAAGATCCTCAATGTGTAATCTTGTTATAACTCAAGATTAAGTAAGGTTTAAGGCAGGGGCCTTATAGTTGGTATCAGAGGTCGGTTTAGATAAATTTAGGAGTTAGAATTCTATTAAATGATTATCCAAAAATATTTTTTTTCGAAATGATATAGCATTTAAAGATTACCATGTTGCTTCATCTAAGACATGTTTGTTCAGAATGGTTTTCCGCAGAGGAAACAGGGAAGCAGTGCTAGGAAGGCATACAGAAGGAAATAACCTTCCGAATCAGCATCCAGAAATGGTCGGAATTGGAACTGAACAGTTTGTTGCAGTAATGGCGCAGTTGACTCAGGCGATAAATGGTGGTGGTATCCATGCACGAGATCAGCCAGATCAGCCGCAGAGGAACATGTCAGTGGTGGAACATTTCATGAGGCAACATCCACCATCATTCAGAGGATCATCTGACCCTGTGCAGGCTGAAGGGTGGATTAAAGCACTGGAGAAGATTTTTTATGTCATGGGGTGTTCAGACAATCAAAAGGTTAGTCTTGCTATTTACCGTTTGGAGGGTGAAGCAGATCAGTGGTGGTCTATGGTTAAAAATATCAGGGATGCCGATGAGATTGATGCTCTTGACTGGGATGATTTCAAAGGTATGTTTCTTGAGAAGTATTTTCCTAATGCTGTTCGACTTAGGATGGAAAAGCAATTCTTGGAATTGAGGCAAGAGGAAGACTCAGTGGCTGCCTATGAAGAAAGGTTCACTCGATTGGCAAGGTATGCTCCCAATTTTATCCGGGACCTTGATAGTAAAATCAATCGTTTTTACTCAGGATTAAAGCCAAAGTATCGAAGGGCATTGGCTTCTCGTGAGTTTAAAAGTTATGAAAAGCTTTTTCGATGTGCTGAGAAGGTGGAAATGGAGTTTGCCGATGACCAAGTGTTCTATAACAACCAGCAGAAGAAGAGACCGAGGTGGCAGGAGAAAGGTAAGAATTCTTCAAAAAAGTCTGATGGTAAGAAAACTAAGTTTCCGGTTTGTGATAAATGTGGAAAAAGGCATGCTGGGGAATGTCTTCTGAATTCTGGAAAGTGCTACCGATGTGGTAAGATGGGACATAAGGCTCATGATTGCACTGAAAAGGATCAAGGTGAAGGTAAAAACAAATTTGATTTACAGTTAGTGAAATGTTTTAAGTGCAATGAGATGGGTCACTATGCAAACGAGTGTCCGACAAGGAGCTTGAGTGATGGGAAGCAGTTAGACTACAAGCAGAAAGGGGTGGTGAAATCCTTTGCAACTACTTCAGCGGATGTCGGGCCATCAAATGAAGTCGTATCAGGTACTTTGTTTGTTTTTTCAGACTATGCCAGTGTGTTGTTTGATTCGGGGTCTACACATTCTTTCATCTCTGAAACCTTTTCTAGTAAAATGGGAATACCATCTCAAGAAATGACTCCTGAACTTTTGGTAAAAACACCTGGGGGAAGTGTCGAGGCAAAAAGAATTTATAAGAATCTTCCTATCCTTATCTGTGGAAAGAACCTACTTGCAAACCTTATTGTTCTACCTCTAGTAGAGTTTGATGTTATCCTGGGTATGGATTGGCTCTCTATTTACCATGCTAAGATTGACTGTAGAGCTAAAGAAGTTTCTTTTCAGAAAGACTTTCAGTTTGTTTACAAGAATGAACCATTACTTTTGATAACATATGAAGAGGCCGAGAAACTTGTAAAAGATGGAAATGAATGTTACCTTGCACACGTCGTTGAAAATAAAGGAACTGTTCAGATTAATGATGTGCCAGTGGTAAATGAGTATCCTGATGTTTTTCCTGATGAGTTGCCTGGAATAATACCAGATCGGGAAGTTGAGTTTACTGTTGACTTAGTTCCTGATGCTAAGCCAATTTCAAAACCCCCTTATCGAATGGCACAAATTGAACTTTTAGAGTTGAAGGAGCAATTGCAAGATTTATTAGAGAAAGGTTTCATTAGACCTAGCACATCACCATGGGGTGCTCCTGTTTTATTTGTTAAAAAGAAAGATGGTTCTATGAGACTTTGCATTGATTATAGAGCCTTGAATAATATCACTGTTAAGAACAAATATCCTTTGCCTCATATCGATGATTTGTTTGATCAGCTCCAGGGAGCTCAGTTTTTTTCAAAGATTGACTTGAGATCGGGGTACCATCAGCTGAAGGTAAAGGAGGCAGATATTCCGAAGACCGCTTTCCGTACGAGATATGGCCATTATGAATTTGTAGTAATGCCTTTTGGGCTAACCAATGCACCTGCTGTATTCATGGACTTAATGAATAGAATTTTCCATGAGTTCTTGGATAAGTTTGTGGTTGTTTTCATTGATGATATTTTGGTGTTTTCTAAAAGTAAAGAGGAGCATGAAAAACATTCAAGGGTTATCTTGCAAACCTTAAAAGAAAAGAAATTGTATGGGAAATTCAGCAAGTGTGAGTTTTGGTTGCAACAAATTGCTTTCCTTGGTCACATTGTTTCTAAAGATGGAATAACTGTTGATCCTGCAAAAACAAAAGTTGTGGAAGAATGGCCAAGACCCACAAATGTAACCGAGATTCGTAGCTTCCTTGGTTTGGCGGGCTATTACCGAAGGTTTGTTAGAAATTTTTCACGGTTATCTAGTCCAATGACTAAGCTAACTCGGAAGGGTGTTAAGTTTATCTGGACAAAAGAATGTGATGATTGTTTTCAGGAATTGAAAAGAAGATTGGTGAATGCTCCAGTTTTGGCACTACCTTCCAGGAATGGTGACTTTGTTATATACAGCGATGCTTCATTGAAAGGACTTGGTTGCGTCCTAATGCAGAATGATCAGGTAATTGCTTATGCTTCACGACAGTTGAAAACTCATGAGGTAAATTACCCTACACATTATTTGGAATTAGCTGCTGTTGTTTTTGCTTTAAAAATTTGGAGGCATCATTTGTATGGAGTAAAGTGTGAAATTTATACCGATCACAAAAGTTTAAAGTATATATTCACTCAGAAAGAGTTAAACATGAGACAAAGGAGATGGCTGGAATTAATCAAGGATTATGATTGTACAATTCATTACCATCCGGGAAAAGCAAATAAAGTGGCTGATGCTTTGAGTCGAAAAAGTAATGCTTCATTAACAATGTTGCGTTTGGAACGTGATCATTTGGTTAACGATTTGATGAAATTTGGCATAGAAGTTGTTGGTGCAGGAAGTCCTTCTGTTTTGTTTCAGGTATCAGTGAGATCTTCTCTATCAGATAGAATCAAGCAAGCACAGAAGCAAGACAGTGAGTTGCAGAAAAGGGTAGAGCTGGTTCAGAAAGGTAAGTTGCCTGAATTCAACATTGATAATGATTGCGTTTTGAGATTTGGGAAGAGATTGTGTGTGCCTTCTGATTCACAGTTGAAGAGAGAGTTGTTATGTGAAGCTCATAGTTCTCCGTTTTCAGTTCATCCGGGCAGTACTAAGATGTATAGAGATCTGCGGGAGTATTACTGGTGGGATGGAATGAAAAGAGATATTGCTGATTTTACTGTGAAGTGTTTGACTTGTCAGCAGGTTAAAGCTGAGCGCCAGTTACCGAAAGGGATGCTTCAGCCTTTACCAGTGCCAGAGTGGAAATGGGAGAATATATCCATGGACTTTGTTGTTGGATTACCGAAGACATCTCGAGGTAATAATGCAATCTGGGTTATTGTTGATCGCTTGACCAAATCTGCTCATTTCCTTGCTATACGAGATACTTTCTCTCTTGATCAACTTTCCCGTTTGTATCTTAAAGAGATAGTCAGGTTACATGGAGTTCCCCTCTCCATTGTATCAGATCGTGATCCCAGGTTTACCTCTAACTTTTGGAAAGGCCTTCAGAAGTCGTTGGGTACTGAATTAAATTTTAGTACAGCTTTTCATCCTCAATCAGATGGGCAGTCAGAACGAACAATTCAGACATTGGAGGATATGCTACGAGCTTGTTCTATGGATTATCAGGGAAGTTGGGACCAGCATCTTTCTTTGGTTGAGTTTTCATATAATAACAGTTTTCATTCCAGTATACAGATGGCACCATTTCAGGCATTATATGGGAAGCGGTGTCGAACTCCAGCTTTCTGGGATGAAGTGGGTGAAAGGAAGTTGATGGGACCAGAATTGGTAGAAGAGATGGCAGAAAAAGTTCAGCTGATTCAGAAACACATGAGAACAGCTCAGAGCAGGCAGAAGAGTTATGCGGATAACCGGAGGAAGGATCTATCTTTCGAGGTAGGTGATCATGTTTTTCTCAAGGTTTCTCCTTGGAAAAGTGTGATGAGATTTGGTAAGAAAGGAAAGTTGAGTCCAAGGTTCATTGGACCATACGAAATTCTGGAAAGAGTTGGATCAGTTGCATACCGAGTGGCTTTACCTCCGAGTTTATCTCAGGTACACAATGTTTTTCACGTTTCGATGTTGAGAAAGTATATGCCAGATCCATCTCATGTTTTGAGTCCAGAGGTAGTTCAGCTGGAAGAGAACCTATCTTATGAGGAACAACCGGTCCAGATTCTTGACCACAGGGAGCAAGTGTTACGGAATAAGGTGATTAAGCAGGTAAAGGTTTTGTGGAAAAACCACATGATTGAAGAGGCAACATGGGAATCCGAAAATGCAATGAGGGATAAGTACCCCCATTTATTCGATAAGTAAATAAATTGCGGGGACGCAATTTTCTAAAGGGGGGAAGGATGTAACATCCCAAGTAAGTAATGAATAATAGATATTTTTATCTATGTCTATTAATGATAAAGATAGTGTTTTAGAGGCTTAAAATGAAAATAAATGCAATCTTATGCATGGAATACACTAATATTCTTAAAGGATTGTTTTAGTGCCTTTTGATGGAAAACCATTTTTGAATCTATATTTTGACAATTTTAGAAACTATGTTTGTCAAAATAAAATTATCCTTTATGATTGGGACATCAAAATTTACCTTGTGTGAATTTTTGGTAATTTTCTGACAATGTTCATTTTTAAATGAATAGTGAAAAATACTGCATTTTACATCAAAACTACTTTTTAATCTAATTTATTTATATTATTAGATTATGTTTTGAATTGGTTTTGAAGTGAAATTAGAATATATTTTTACCATTTTATCCAATGGTGGTCATTGGAATCAATTTCGATTTGAAATTAGACTTAAACTGGTGTCAATCTTTTGATACTTATTGTTTTGTAAAAACACGCTATTTGCTCTGGCAGCGGGAATTAATTATTAAATTAATTAATGTGACTTATATGATTTGAATTTTGTAAAATAGACTTCATTTTTGAATTCGTAATATCAAATATAGCTTAGAGTGAATTTTTGGTAATTTTCTGAAAAACTTCAATTTTTGATGAATAGTGAAACCACTAAGTGGTAATCAAGCAAACTGATTTTTCAGTTAAATGAAATTTTACCACTAATGTGTATTGAATTTTGAAAATCCGACATACATGGTTGTCATTAAGAATTAAAATGTGGTTCAATGAGATTAAAATAATTTTTTTGGTGAATAGTAACTTATTAAGTTCTTAATCGCGATTAGTGGTAATTAGGGTAGTTTAATGTATAAATAATGCTTTAATAATATAAAATGACTTAGACACATGTCCCAACCTCATTGGTTGTGTCATGGCCGACCAAGACAAGCCATGGCCTAACTTGGGGACCCCATGTATCCACTTTTGTTGGGAAATAACATAAATTACTTTTTATTAAATGTTAAAGTGGAAATGACACAAACATAATATGTTTTGCGAAAACAATTTTTAAGTGGGGTTATACAAGTCCAAATTTTGATTATAAATATTCAATGGAAAGCTAAAAAGATTTCCTACATCATAGTAATTTGTTTATAATTTTTAGACATTAAATAAAGTTAATTATTTATGACATAATAATGATGCAGCGATGACATCATTATTTGACGATTTAAATAAAATGGAAAGATAAAATAAAATCTATGAACTACACATGTCCAAAACCAATTGGATGAATGGATTTCGATGCCTTATCACCTTATCCACGAATTCCATCAATGTGGGACCTTTTAAAACCGAAACACATTTTCAAATAATGTAATGTTTCTTTACTTTCCAAAAGTGCCCCTCCTCTCCCCTTATAAAAGGCCCCCACCTCTACCTCATTTCACACACTCTTCAAGCCATTGGCTCGGCCAACCCCTGCCCATTTGCTCTCTCCACATCCCTCTCCTCATCCTAGAGGATTCCCTTTGGGCAGAATCCTTTCAAAGGAAGCCTTTAGGCTCAAACCAAAAGAAGTTACACTTTTTAAGGTATTTCATTCTCTCATGTTCATTTGTTTTATTTTGCTTCTCCGACCCCCTAAACTCTTTTTATTTACTTCTTTTGTAACAACACCAGTATCTTCAATATACTAGGATGTTGTTATAAGATATATTTGAGCTACACTCTCACACAACTACATCAAATGGTTAAAGAACATACGGTTTCCGTGGATGGCGAAATTCTGCCTCCCGAAACGATGATTGTTCAATACTCATTTAACACCTTCAAAGGTGGCCATTATGATGTCACTATTTTTATATATGATATATTATATGTTTATGTTTTCCTTAAGCTTCTGTTTTTTTTCATTTTGGGCATACCTTTATGGTTTCCATTATGGGTAAAACACGATATCTTCATTTTAGGAAGTGCGGACTACCGCCCCCTAAAAGTGATTTGATTCGTTAATACCATATGTGGGATGTGTAAAGGATAAAGTTAATGATATTATATATGTTGTTATACTGGAATTATAATATAATTTTATATCATTATGATTCCATTCCATAAAATATGAAATAGAAATGGAAGTAGCGTTCATGCGTACGTACGGCTTACCGTCTCCATGAACGGTGCATTTCATTTCTTACCTCTAAATGTGATGTAATATTATAAATGAATGTATGTACTGGATATATATGACATATATGATATCTACATAATGAATACCATTCTGGATATAATGAACCTTTGACCAAATTAACAACATGTAAGTATAAGAAGTCAATTTTTGACTTAAGAACCAAATACCGACAAAATGAACATTATTAACTTAAATGATTACATGATGTTCATAACATGGTATAAAAGGAATAATGAACTTGAAAAAGATTCATCAGCAAGTAGAGATTAACTCAAGTTTATTATTCAGGAGTTTAAAGAACGGTCGGGTCAAGTCGGATACGAGGTATGGGAACTTCTTAACCCAATTTCCATTCTTTGGGTTAATCTCGTACTTTCAAAGTATGTCATTATATTATTATGTCATATCTTGTATTTGTACTTTATTTATGTGTACATATAGAGAATGCACATAATATATCTATTTTATTTTAAAAATTATCTTTGTATGGGACTTCGTCTCAATCTCCTTTCGTTGAGGCATATTTTATTTTATACACAACTTTCTTTTATACGGTGTATAAACCCCTTTGACTTTTACGTTTACTCAAAAGGAATCTTTTTTATACGAAGCGTTTACTAAACGACAAAAGGGAATGTTTTTGTCGTACGTATGCGGCGACAACGACTTCTCCGCCGTCGTAACCGTTATTTGAGTTTCGGCTTCCTCTACAAGCCATACCTTTTTTTTAAAAAGAAAAATAAATACCATGTTTTACTTTGGTATTGAAAATGGTTTTCATAATGTTTTTATTATATCAATGTGTTGTATTGATATCTCGTGATTGAAATGCGGAAATGTTATGTTTCCTTTATGCATGTTTTATGTGATATGATTATGTTATGGTTCTTGGGCATTATTATGAAGACGGGTGGTTCCGTGATAAACTAAGGGCGGGTGAGCCCGTTATAGCTCTCCAATGCATTGGGTAACGCGAAGGAGTGAAACGTTAAGGTTTCTCCGAAGAGATTTTAGGGAATATACTGTGATGGTTATTCCAAACGTAACCAAGAGGGTTACTCCCTACGTAAGAATGTTATGAATGCCTCAAGTTACCTTTACGTATTATGATTTATATGATTTATTCATGTTTTTATGAGGTATGTTAAAGTGCCTATGTTTTATGGGTAAAGTATGATTTCATTCTTATGTATATATGAACTCATGTTTCCTTTCCATGTTTTTTTTTATAACCCATACTGAGTTTTTATGCTCATCCCAAGTTTTTGAAATGTTTTTCACAGGTCAAGGGAAAGGTACATGATAAGATGATAGAGTCAAGGATGTGTCAAGAAATAATCCATGTTTTATTTTAAATGTGTTTCCATTGATGGGAATGAAGATTACTATCTTTATGTAACCATTTTGTTTATATGTGGAATGTAATGCAAGTTTTATGATCTAATTCTCTAAAACTCTAAACCCGAAAAGATCCTCAATGTGTAATCTTGTTATAACTCAAGATTAAGTAAGGTTTAAGGCAGGGGCCTTATAACTAGAGATGAGAACTATGAAAAGAATACTTAATTTATTATCATCCCCTATGGTTGATACCCTGTATCATTATTTCCATTTCAAGTGATGTAAAATTAACATAAATCATATATATTTAATAATACTGTCATAACACTTCTACGTTCTCATCATAGAGGAGAAATAATTGGACCTTTTAGTCAGATAAGTACTAATAGGACACCATCACATTAATAGTTTCACATAATTTCAATCATTCTGAGATAATAACATTATCGTTATATAGAACAAAAAATATAGGTAATCATAAATAATATAGAAGGTTTTTTTTGGGAACCAACCCATACAGAATCCCACTTTCACTATAGACAATAGATAACAACTCTTATTCCAGTAGCTCTCATAAGGAATTCTTATCTGTAGAAACTATGATCACTAAAACATATCCCCTTTTATAAAATACTTCAAGGGGTGATAATTTCAAAGTACGTTCTTCTTCCATTGATGTAATCTTGGATCCTTCGAAAGAGACATCATTACAATATTATCAAAATATATTGTCATGGATTCTTTACCAATTTCCACAATGTTAGGATCTTGGATGATGTTTTATATCTTAACTACTTCTTTAGATACATCAAAACCTACAATATAACTGGGTTTTATTATAGAACAAGTGTTAACCGGCTAAATTTAATTCTTCCATCTCATAGATCTCCATTTAGATTGAAGATATATCATAACATTGACTTTATATTGTTTTGATATATTTATAAACTATAATATAAAAATCCATTGATCACTAATTCCTTATATAATCCATAAGATAAGAAAATACCATATGTATGCCTTAGATATTTAAAGATATCCTAAAATATACACCAATTTTGTTCTTGCAGAACATCTAGATATTTTCATACAATTTTTAATGTGAAGGCAACATCAATACAAGTAAATAATAGACATAAATGATTAATACAATCACATATGAATATGTAATCATACTCATCCTATATGTCTCCCTTATTTTGTCTTAGAACACATTGTTTTGGGGGTAATTATACCATGTGACACATGAACCAATCCATTATCGTGTATTTCTATAATGAATATTTTAAGTATCTAGTCAATTTATGTACCTTGACATAATCCAAGCTGCCTCTTGGATCAATCTTGAATGATCCTGATCTTGAGAATATAGGTTGTTTGACCTATTCCCTTTATGGAGAAGAACATTATCATCAGGTCCTTAATTGATTGTAGGACTAGTATGTCATTTCCAATAATTAAAATGTCGTAAACATATATTAAATTGAAAATAACTGCACTCCTACTAATCCTCTAGTAAATACGTGATCCAGATTCATTATTTTTAAAACCGAAATATTTTTAATATACCTTGAATTAAAATTTCCAAGACCAAGATACTTTCTTTGTCCATATATAGATCTATATAACATACATACTTTACTAAAATACTTTTGTGACACTATACATTCTGATTATCTCAATATACATCTTCTTGATGGGGTTTTAAGAGAATTTTTTTCGTATCCATCTTCTAGATATCATAGTCAAGAAAAGATACTATATAATGTTTATCTATGATGAATGTAGTCATGGAAAAAAGTGAAATGGTTTCAGATAGTCAATTCATTGACTTTGTTTAAAATATTTAGATAGTAGCTATACTTAATATGTAATCACATTAACTTATATTTACAATTTTGTCTTGATTACCCATTTTCACCCATGATGATTTTCATCAACTAGAGGAATGGCCAAAACCAATAATTGGTTATGATATATGAAATATATCACAGAATTTATGGTTTACTTCCATCATTGATGTTTTTATCTATCTAATTCATCCTTGTATAAAAGTGAATCATTATTTTCAACCAATAATGCTTCACCACATTCAGAGATAAAAAAACCATATCAATCTTGTTCTCTAACATCTTATTTTTCTCTATGCATTGCTTATTTGTATGGAAAAACCATTTCTATATGGACATTTGTAATCTATTCATGAACAAAATATTGTATAGATTGATCATAAACATCATCAAATGTAATATTTCTCCGAATTTCTATTTAGATATGTTATCCCTATTATGAAATATGGAGATTATTGCTACAATCACTTTATTATTAGAGGGCTCATATTGTTAATATCCCCTTATTTCCATGGGGTATATAATAATGATACACTTCCGAACATGAGGTTATATTTCTTTTTAGTTTTCCTTAACAAATTCCTCACAACACTATAAATGAGTATGAGATATACAAATTTCCTTACATACATTTATTCAAAAGGTATTCCTTTTTCTATAATAGTTGGAACTCAATTTAGAATATGTGTTTCAATATTTATTTCATGTACCCAAAAGGATAATGGATGATCTGTTCAAATAATTATATACCTCACCATGTCATGGAAGGTACTAATCCTGATTTATCTAACACCAATCCATTTTAGTGTATAAGTAAGAGTGAGCTGTGATAGAAATCCCGAACTCCTATAAATAATCAATTAACATTGGGTTAGTATACCCACCACCTGGATATAATAAAAATTTCATTGACTTATTAACCAATTGAATATCCACATCATTATTGAATTATTTTATTTTATAAAATTATTCATAATTATACCTCATTTAATTAAAACATTAATGTCTACCCAAGTAATCAGAAAAATTAATGATGTGAAAATAACCACCTATATATTCTACGTTAAAATTCCCACAAAAATACATTTGTACAAATAATAGATGTTTTGTTTCCCTTTTACAATAACCACTAAAAGGTTATTTGGTTATATTTCATTTTAAACAATAGATACATATATCAGGTGGTTTTAGTTTAAAGTATTTTAAATTAACAACTTGATAAAGATATATCTATTACTTTTTATTTAAATAAACACGTTTGGGAAGCTATTGTGGGGTGTAAAATATGTCACGAGAATCTATGTTTTTATCAATTCTTAATAATTAGTTTTCATTATCTAATATTTAATTACCATTTGTTAAATTTTCCATAGAATAACATATGATGTATTTATAAATTAACCAACATTTCATTCAAAATTCAAAAATTAAACAGTTTTCACCTGGGTAGGATACATAAAATATGTTTTTAGAAAGAGTGAGTACATCATTACAATATTTCAAAACCATGATAATTTATTTTAGTAATGGAATGTGTTAGTCTTTTATAGAAGCGATATCAAGTCATGCTCTATTGATATAAGGACCCGACCTCAAAAAATTACATAATCTTGAATTAAATGAATAATTTACAATTTGGATCATTTTAGGTTTAGTGTTTTAGAGAATTAGGACATAACTATTACATCTCAAAATATTACAATGTAGACACTTCAACTCAGTTTCCAATTTTTTTCAGAAAATAAAAACTCTAAAAAAGAAACATGTCTAATTCCAAGTTTTAGACAACATAACATTTCCTAGATCCCATCCTTGACCCTATTACACTTTATGTCCTGTGAATATCATTTCAAAAACTTGGGATGAGCATAAAAAGCTCAGTAAGGAATAAAAAAATACAGAAAGAAAACATTAGACCATGTATTCAAAAGAATCAATGAAATCATATTTTACTCATACAACATATTAACTTTAACTTACCTCCTGAAATCATAAGATTTAAGAATAACTCATAGAAATCATAATACATAAAGGTAACTTGAGGCATTCATAACATTCTTATATAGGGAGTAACACTCATGGTTATGTTTGAAATACCCATCCCAATATATTCCCTAAATCTCTTCAGATAATCCCTTGAATTTAACTTCTCTGCGTTACCCAATTCATTGGAGAGCTATCTCAGGCTCACCTGCCCTAGGTTTATCACAGAACCACTCGTACAAATAATAATGGCCAAGAACCATAACATAATCATAAAACCTACCTTAATCACAAAGGAAAATAATGTTCCCATATTTCAATAACAATATAACATTTTTTTATATTAAAATAATAAATCCATTCTATAAACCATTTTCAATACCAAAATATTTAAAAAAATATGTGGTATTTATTTTTCTTTTGAGAACATTATGGCTTTTTAAGGAATTCGTAGATCAAATAATACTAGTAGTGGTGGAAAAGGTCTTTTTCACCACTTATGTTTAAAAGAAGCATTCCTTTTTGTCATTTAGTAAAATGATTCATAGAGAAAGGATTCCCTTTGAATGAAATGAAATGTTAAAAGCATTTTATACGCTGTATAAAATAATTTTGTGTAGAAATCAATAGATTCCTCAATGAATGAAGATTGAGACTATGTCCCGTACAAAGACGTTATCCTTGGATTAATGAAAAATCAATTACATAATTATGTGTGAAAAATATATAAACACCAAATATAATTAGATATTAAGTGTAAAAAAATTAGAGGTCAGCCACACATATTCATAGTACGACATAATCATGATGTAGAGGTTTATCCCAATGAATTTAAAATGGGTTAAGAAGTTCCCTTACAGAAATTTGACAGCCTAATGACGTCATTGTAAAATTCAAAAAATGAGTTGAAGAGAGATAAAAAGAGTAGGTCATCACTTATACATAAAATTTATTGCAATAATGATATATAAGAACATATCCCAAAATAAGAATATGTAAATTAAAAGACCTAAATAATAATTCTTTTAAAAAAGGAGGATGAAAGGTTCCCTTACCCACTTGGTAAACTATGAAACATACACCCCATGAAATAAGGACCATACAATGTTGATGTAAATAACCATAAAAGGCTGTACAGTACTCAAAGAGTAGAATAATGGGAAGTACATACACCACTCAAAGGAGATAGTGGCAAATATAGCATTAATCTCAAGGGAATAAAAAGTGAGAAAAAAACCCCTTACCTCGTTGTAATCAATCAATTTGAATGACCAAAATATAATAAGAATCAAATAATAAAACAATAACATGAATATAAATAGAATCATGATAATATATAAAAAATGGCAGTACAAAATACACCACATGTATTAAATAATTGTTGAACAATGGAAATTTCACGGAATTAAAAGCAAGATAAGAAATCCCTTACAGAATTTCGTTATTGTAATGACATAGGTAATGGCCCAAATGTGGGAGGATAAATGATCCTTTATTAAAATAGAACATAATGGAAAGTAATGTATTATTTATAAATTAATGACATTATGACCATGGGAAAATAAAAGAACTTCTTTGAAATAAGATTCATGAATTTGAAAGGAGGAGTGGAATGTGCGGATCACTTACAAAAATTCAGCTGCCTAACGACACCACATAAAACTTCCAAAAATGTATTGATGATATAAAATGGGGTCTCTCATCGTATGAAACTAAAAGGTACAGTAAGAGTAATATAAAATGTCATCCCCTTCATATGAAATAGTATCTTAAACGAAATTACATAAAAGAGAGTACTTAAAAAGAGAAAGCGATAGGTAGGATCCCTTACCTCAAGTCGGACTTGTTCTCGTTCATTATTTATATTCCTGAATAATAAACATAGGTAAATTTATAATTTCATAAGAAATTCCTTTATATTTTGTCATTCAATTCATATCACATATTATCATGTTATAATAATTTGATAATTATATGAATTCATATCATACGTTTGGTTGATTTTCGGTACATGAGTCAAAATGAACTTGTTTGAAAATAATTGTCCATGTACTTATAAGTAAATCATTTTAATAAAAGTATTAATGATTTAAATATCATATATATCCAGTATATATTCATTTTATACTATTCCATAACATCTGGAGATAAAAAATGAAATGCACAGTTCATGGAGATGGTAGGTCGTATGTACGCATGAACGCTACTTTCATTTCATTGTCATATTAATAAAATTAAAAGTAAATGAGATATATATATATATATTATAATTCCATTATAAAATATATGACATATAGGTCAAATATGTTCATTAATTTCATTCTTTATAAATTCCATGTATTGCATGAACGAGTCACATTACTTGAGGGGGCGGTAGTACACACTTCCTCTAAAGAAATTATCACAATTACACGACATGAAAAAAATAAGGATATGATTTAAACATAAAATACAGAATCATATAAGAAAAAAATACCAAATATATAATATATAAATTTAGTTCCATCATAATAGACACCATGAATGGTGTTAAGATAAGATTGGACAATCATCATTTCGTGAGGCAGTAATTCACCATCCACGAAAACAGTATGTTCTTTATCCATTAGAAGGAGTGTGTGTAAATGTAGATCAATTCCATCTCATAAAAACATCCTAGTATATTTATAATACTGGTGTTATTATGGGATAAAATAATAAGAATATATTGGTGAATGATGAAGGAAAATAAATGAAAAAACTTGAGAGAAGACATTACCTCTAAATAGGGTAACTCCTCTTGATTTGAGCCAAAGGCTTCCTTGGAAAGATTTCATCCAAATGTGGGGATTCTAGGAGTAAGAGAGTGATTTGGAGAGATAATATGATCAGAGGTTTTATGGTCAAATTTCTTAAGAGGTGTGGGTAAGGGGGTAATGGAGGGGGCCTTTTATAAGAGTGGGGAGGGACACTTTTTGAATGTCTTGTAATGATACTTTATTATAAAATGATTTTCAGATTTGAAAGGTCCCACAAGGATATATTTTTAGGATCAGGTGAAAAGGGTTCTAAATCCTCCCATACAATAGGTTTTAGACAAGTGTATGTCTTGGGTTTTACCGTATCATTTCATTTAATTTAAATCGTTCATTAATGAGGTAATCACCACATCATTATGGTTCCATAAATTAATTTATTTATATAATGTCAAAAAATTATAAACAAATACCATGATGTAGGTAATATTTTTAGCTTTTCAATGAATATTTATTGTCTAAGAGAGATTTTATATAAAAAAATCTAAAATTGTGTTACATAGGTGATATATTCATTGGTTATATTTTCTTTCTTTAAATAATATGATAAAAGATCACTATCACACTGAAGTGATTCCATGGGGTCCAAAAGTTAGAAGAAGGCGTCCCATGGTCTGAAATGACACATAAAATAACATTAAGACCCATGTATGGGTAGTTTTATATTATTATAATATTATTATGTTTACCCCATTTTACTCGATTTACTAATTAATCACTGTAATTACAAATAAATACAGTAATTACTATTCATCATGTCAAAATCAAAAGAGTCTTAATTACATAATTTGGACCTTCTAATTCCAAATACGGAATAAATTTTACCAAATTCAAAATACATAAATTATGGTAATTAATTTAAAAAGAATTCTTGTTGTCAAAACCAAAGACAAGTTTTTAAGAAGAAAAATCTATCAAAAGAGTGATTTGTTTTTACATCAAATATAATAGTGAAATTACATATAATGACCATTATTGTATTAAATGATAAAAATAATAATTAAATTACACCTTAAAACCAATTAAAATGACAATATAACTATATAAATAAATTGGACGAAAAGGGAGTTTTGAATTAAAATGCTGTATTTTTCACTATTTATTAAAAATGAACCTTATCGGAAAAATACCAAAAATTAATCCTTATAAATATTTGATATTACAAATTAAAAAATGATTTCCATTTTATCAAATTAAAAACATATAGGTTTCATTAATAAATTATATATTTAATTCTCATTGCCAAAACAAATAGCGTGTTTTTATGAAATAGTATCTATCAAAAGATAGACAATTGTTTATGTCTATTTTATAAGTGAAATTAATTCTATTGACAAAAATTGAATTAAATAGTAAAAATATATTCTAATAATTCATTAAAACCAATTAAAATTGTAATAAAACCATATAAATAATTTTTATTAAATGGTTGTTATGAATTGAAGTACAACATTTTTCAGTATTCATTAAAAAATGAACTTTATCAGAAAAATAACAAAAATTTATAGAAAGTAAATTATGAATTCATGATTCTATATAAGGATTTTATTTTTTAAAATATAAAATTTAAAAGAATAAAAAGTATATTTAAAAAGGGTTCTCCATCAAAAGGCGGTTAATCGACCTTTTAATGAAAATTAGAATATTTATCCTTAAAATCGAATTCTTTTCTTATTTTAAGCCACTAGCTTTTATTGTGTAAATGTAAAAATATTTAACAAACATATATAATAATTTTTTGTTAGTTCTATTTATTCCTGCCATTATAATGGCTAGGTTTTAACTATCATTTAAAATAATATTATTATATTATTAGCGTGTGAAGTAATATTTCAAAGAAACTCATTGTTGTGTATTGGGTATGCCGTTGATCATAGAATCCCCTTTAATGTAATATTAATATTTTAATGAAAAATATTCAAAAATATGAAATTTTCATATTTTATTTACATGGGATGTTACATCCTTCCCGCCTTTTAGGAATTACGTCCTCACAATTATAAAATTGGGCTCAGAAACTTCATTGAAATCCCCACATCAAAAAAGGAGTCAATAAAACCATCAATTTAAAAAAAAGAAAGTGAAATACAATGTTCTCCCGAGTTAACCCATCCTAGGATTTATTGTAGGAAAACATGGATATGGAAGAGAAAATAAAGGTTCAAGTTCTATTGGAGAGTGATAGAAAAAAAAATTTAGGAGAAAGTTAACCACAAGAAAATCACAAATTTGTGATGGGTTAAATGGTATTTAATTCCCCAGTAAGAAAAGTTAATAGAAAACGTTTTTTCTAAGTTACATTTCTTTGAGGAATTTATTTATGTGCTTAACTAAATCAGAAGGAAACATAATTTCTGGTCATGTAGACTTTCAACTCTTACAAACTCATATTTTCATCAAAAGATGAGTATTTAGGATGACTTGTTAACAGTAAGAGCACTATAATCAACTTTGAGAGAATCGTATAATCTACAAAAGATGAACTTTATATTTCCCATTTATTTTAGACCATAACCAAAACAAAAATTTTTAGTCAAAGATCAGATATTCCCCAAATGGACAATCCTTTATAAAAAGATATACTACTCTTAATCTCCAAAATTTGTTAAACATTACCCAAAGTTAATCAAAGACCGTTCGATAAACAATATTACAAAAACCTTCAAATTAATCCAAACAAATATTGAAACCCAAAATTCAGCCAGATTTCATCACATAATCATTCAAGATAAATATTAACACTTATCTCCAAATAACATCGAGTACTCTTAATGTCTCATACTAGAAAAGTAATTAACCTAATCACATATTCTCTATGATAGGGTAATCATTTCCATAAATAACCCATACCACCTTATATCAAAAATAAAAATATATATTCCTCCAAAATAAAATTTCAACCATTACTTGAAAAATGACATCCCATAGAATTCTATTTCCCTTAAGTATATAAAGTTTCACAAAAGAGAGAGAATCTTCCAAAATAACATTTATAACTTAATCACCAAAATAATATTCCTATATTAAGTATATCTTGTTGAAAAAACATTAGTAGTGGTAGGTGATGTACCCTTGTTGCCCTTCGGTTGTGGGTTCAATTCCCATGGCCTTATTCAACACAACAGGTTTTCACCTATCTTACAGGTTTTCCTTTTTATAAAACTCAAAAATAACCCTGACATGTTTTAACCTCAATGAATTTCTTATACCTTTAATTTTCATCCCAACACATAAATTCAACAAAATTTTCATTCATGAAGCCTTATATATATTTAACATTATTTTATTTCACCGCCTAAATTATAAAATAAAACTATTAGTAATTGAGAGAACAACATACCTTCATTATGGTGTCCATATGGTTTCATCATCATCTTGTTCTTGTAGGTATAAGGTACGTGCATTGAAAAAATGATTTTGGGATCCTTCAAAACCATTTGCTTCCTTTACCCAAATACACCTTGTAAAACATGGGTCATATGGGTGTTCATAGAAAAATCATTTTGGAAAATAATCATGTATGACATATACTTTCAAAACATCTGATAAAAAATGGTTTTTATAAAATAGTCAGATCAAATTTCAGATGAAACTTTGAATAAATGGTTGTTTTAAAATACCATAAGCATCTGATGAGAGAATAAATTTTAAAATCAAATATAAATTGGTTGTTTGAGGGTCTCCTTCTTCAGCACCTTTTAGAAATCATAATATGCTTCAAAATCATGTGATAAGGAAAAATATTATAAAATTCCTTGATAATATTTACCTTTCTTTAAAATATGAGAAAAATGTAAACATAAGATTTTATTAAATACAACCCATGATCGATGATGATATCCAGCTATAGTGGAGGTTTTTGATATCTCAAACAACTACTTTCCAGTGAGTTGTATGGTAGAAAAAGTTTCACAATCATCCAAACATAAAATTGCAATAATTATTGTAAGTAAGCCATCAGGAAGAGATAGGAATGTAATTTTAGATCCTCCTCCTTCCATTTGTAACTGACATTCCATGATCTAAAAATGTTATAAGACAATGATTTAACGGAAGTAATAGACATAGGGACTAACCATGTGTCTAACGAAAACTCTTAATCCCCAAAGATGTCTAAAAAAACCTATGATACCATCTATAAGGACACGGCCTTAAAAAATTACATATTATTGAATTAAATGAATAATTCTCATTTAGTATCTTTTTAGGTTTTGAGTTATATAGAATTAGGACATAACTATTACATCTCAAAAGATTACAAAGTAGACTCTTCAACTCTGTTTCTGTTTTTTCATAAAATAAAAACTCTTAAAAAGAAACAAGTCTAGTTCCATGTTTTAGTCTTCATGAAATTTCCTTGATCCCATCCTTGATCCTATTCCACATGATTTCCTGTGAAAAACATTTCAAAAACTTGGGATGAGCATAAAAATCTCAGTAAGGGATATGAAACTACGGAAAGAAAACATTAGTCCATATATACATAATAATCAATGAAAAAATACTTTTCTCATAAAACATAATAACTTTAACATACCTCATAAAATCATAAGATTTTAGAATAACATATAGAAATCATAAGACATAAAGTTAACTTGAGGCATTCATAACATTCTTACGTAGGGAGTAACCCTCATGGTTACATTTGGAATACCCATAAAAGTATATTCCCAAAATCTCTACAGAGAAACCTTAGCATTTAACTCTTTTGAGTTACCGAATGCATTAGATTGGTATCTAGGGCTCACCCGCCCAAGGTTTATCACAGAACCAACTGTATACAATACAATGGAAAATAACCATAACATAATCATAACACATAACTTAATAATAAAGGAAAGATAACGTTCCCATATTGCAATAACAATATAACATTTTATGATATTGAAATAATAATTCCATTATAAAAAGAATTTTCAATACCAATATACTCAAAAATATTATATGGTATTTATTTTTCATTTGACGACATTATGGATTGTTAAGGAAGCCATAGATCAAATAATACTCATGGCGGAGGAAAAGGACGTTGTCACAGCTTACGTTTAAAAGAAACATTCATTTTTTGTTGTTTAGTAAAATGTTTCATAGATAAAAGATTCCCTTTAAATGAAATAAAAATTCAAAAGGGTTTTATACACTAAAAAAATAAAGTCGTGTAGAAATCAAAAGATGCTTCAATGAAAGGAGATTGAGACGAAGTCCCGTACAAAGCTGGTATCCTTAGATTAAGGATAAATCAATTACATATTTATGTTTTCCAAATATAAATACACCCAATATAAGTGGATATTAATTTTAAAACAATCAGATCTCATCCACACATATTCATAGTATTACATAATCAAGAAGTAGAGGTTTAACCCAATGAAATGAAATTGGGTTAAGAAGTTCTCTTAAAGAAATTTGAGAACCTAATGACATCACTATAAAATTCAAAAAATGAGTTAATGAGAGATAAAAAGGGTATCTCATCACTTGGACATAAAATTTACCGCATTATGGATATATAAGAACATATCTCAACATAAGAAGATGTATATTAAAGGACATAATAAAATAAGTCTTTTAAAAAAGTAAGGGTGAAGGGTTCCCTTACTGATTTGGTAACCTATGAAACATACACCCCATGAATGAAGGGCCATAAAATGTTGATGTAGATACTGATAAATGGATTTATATTACTAATATATTAGAATAATGGGAAGTAAATACAAAACTAAAAGGAGATAGTGGCAAATATATCTGGAATCTCACGGGAATAAAAAGTTAGATAAAAACCCCTTACCTCGATGTAATCAATCAATTCGTATGACCAAAATATAATAAGAACCAAATGGATCATAGAATATAATTAATATAAATAGAATAATGATAATATATATCAAATGAAAGTAAAAAATACACCACATACAATAAATAAGTGGAAAACAATGGAAATATCACAGAATTAAAAGCGAGATAAGAAATCCTTAAAAAACATTCATTATGGTAACGACTTAGGTAATTTCCCAAATGTGGGAGGATAAATGATACTTCATTGAAATAGAATAAAATGTAATGTACTGTATTTATTATAAATTTATGAAATTATTACAATTTGAAAATACAAGAACTTCTTTCAAGTAAGATGCTTGAATTTGAAAGGAGGAGTGGAAAGTGAGGATCACTTACGAAAATTACGCAGCCTAACGACGCCACTTAAAACTTAAAAAAATTGATGGATGAGGTCAAATAGGGTCTCTAATCATATGAACCTATAAGTTACAATAATAGTAATATAAAATATTATCCCGCAATATAATAAATTGGAGCTTAAAATAAATGACATAATAGTGAGTTCTTAGAAAAAAGAGAGCTACAATCCCTTACATCAAGTCTAACATGTTCTCGTTCGATTTTTATATTACTTAATAATAAACACAGGTAAATTTCTATGTTATTAAGGAATTACATTAATTTTTATTATTCAATTCATATCAAATATTATCTTGTTATAATAATTTGTTAATTATGTGAGTTCATATCATACGTTTTGTCGATGTTTGGTACATGAGTCCAAATGAACTTGTTTGAAAAGAATTGTCCATGTAGTTATAAGTAATTCATCTCCAGAATATTATTAATGATTTAAATATCATATATATCCAGTATATATTTATTTTATACTATTCTATAACATTTGGGGATAAAAAATGAAATGTACCGTTCATGGAGACGGTAGGCCATCTGTACGTATGAATACTACTTTCATTTCTTTGTCATATTAATGGAATTAAAAATAAATAAGAGATATAAATATTATAATTAAAGTATAATATATATGTTATATAGGTCACATAATTTCATTAATTTTATTCTTTATACATTCCATGTATTGTATGAACTAGTCACATCACTTGAGGTGGCGGTAGTCTACACTTTCTCAAATGAAATTATCATAGTTTCATGACATGAAAAGAATAGTAATATGATTTAAATATAAAATAAAAAAGAATATTGAAATCCTAAATACAATATATATCATATATAAATATAGTTCCACCATAATAGCCACCATAAAGGTGTTAACAGAAGATTTAACAATTATTGATTCGTGAGGCAGTAATACGCCATCCCCAGAAACAGTATGTTCTTCAACCGTTAGATGGATGTTTTTATAAGTGTAGATAAAATACTTCTCATAAAAACATCCTATAATATTGAGGATACTAGTTTTATTATGGGATAAAATAATAAGAAGATATTGGTTAGTGAAGAAGGAAAATAAAATAAAAACCTTGAGAGAATCCATTAACTCTAAATCAGGATACTCTTATTGATTTGATCCAAAGGCTTCCTTGGAATGACTTTTGCACAAAGTGAGGATTCTAAGAGTAAGAGAGGGATTTGGAGAGAAAACATGAGCAACGGTTGGATGAGACAATGTATTAAGAGGTGTGGATAAGGGGGTAGAGGTTGGGGCCTTTTATAAGAGGGAGGAGGGTCACTTTTGGAAAGTCTCGAAATGTTATATTATTATAAACTGACTTTCGGATTTTAAAGGTCCCAAAATGATATATTTTGAGGATAAGAGGATAAGGGTTCGAAATACACAAATCCAATAGGTTTTATAAAAGTTTATGTCTTAGATTTGACCTTATTATTTCATTTTATTTAAATCATTCATTAATTAGGTAACCACTCCATCATCATGATGTCATAAATAAATTTATTTATTTAATGATAAAAATTATAAAAAAACTTCATGATGTAGGAAATATTTTTAAATTTTTAATGACTACATATATTCTTAGAGATAATATATATAAACAAAACTAAAATTGTTTTACATAGGTGATACATATTTTGGTTATATTTTCTTTTCTTTAAATAATATGATAAAAGGTCACTATCACACTTACGTGATTCCATGGGGTACCAATGTTGGAACAAGTCATCCAATGGTTTGAAATGACTCAAAAAATAGCGTTAAGAAACATGGATGGTGTAATGGACCAGGGTCCTGGGGTCCATTACTTAATAAATATTTGAAGTTTGAGGAGTTCTGGGTGGTCTGGAAGGCCATCCCAACTTCTCAGTGAAGTTTAACCCCTAACGGTAGGCCTACCGATAACTCGGCTTACCGGTAGCCGCAACCTACTAGTAGCAGGCCTATTGGTAGCTCGGCTACAGGTAGCCGTAGCGTACCGGTTGCTCAGCCTACCAGTAGCTAGGTCTACCGGTAGCCGCAACCTACAGGTACCAGGCCTATCAATTTCATTTACGAAGCTATATTATTTCTTTCTTTCTTGTCACCTCAACTCATCCAAATTCCATGATAATTACAATACCATACATTTACTTGGATTTTCATTATGCTAATCGAATATTTCCTCATAATATCTCTTTTCTCTTCCTTTTATACTATAAATGCAAACACTGTCTGAAATATTTTAATTTATCACACTCAAGGAAGAAGGGTTTTAAATTTTCTTTACAGTATTCAAAACAAGTAATTAAACACTTTAATGGTTTAACCACATCATAATATATTTATTTTATTTTATTTAACGTTTTGGAATCCTTACACACACATAATATGGAATAATAATAAAAAACAAGTTCATTGTGCACAAAACGGCCACGATAAATCCAAGTGTTTATCATTAATTAATCGAATGATTCATCTCTTATGGTATATAACCAAAACCATTATCAGATAATCTATATCTAGTTAATATCAGTAATAATATAAATTAACAATTCTTGTTGTTTAACCACATTTCTAAGGAACATCACTTCATGAATTCATGTAAATGGATCATGAAAAGCAGGGAAGAAAATGATTCCAAAACAATAAAATTGAATATATTAAACCCATAAAAAGGGGAATAAATGAACCTAATAATGTTATATCATATCAATTACTTGTTGATGAGGTTATATAATTATTAAAAAATGATGGTAAATTGTATTTTTCAGGTTTCTAGGATAAATCAAGAACACCTTCAAGCTTAAGGTAAGGGATTACTTAACTCAATTTTTATTTTTTGAGTTAAACGTCTGTTTCATTGGTTACATTTTCTAAGAATATGTGTGAATGACCAATAATTTTTTTATACTTTATATACACTTATATTTTTTGGAATTATTTTATCACACTTTAATATTTCATTAATATATCCCCACTCTAACAATTGAATATTTTTAAAGGATATCTTAACTTTATTTCCATTCATTGTGTAAAACAACAATTTCATTGGTTTTTCATTTTCTCAGAATTTTTATGAATGAAATATTATTGTTTTCTTATGAATATACAATTTTTTGGAGTTTAAGTTTGTCAAACATAATTATTTAATTGTTTTTGTCCATAATACAATGATACATTCTTTTTAAGGGATCCCCTCACTCACTTGTATTCATGAATTCTCCATAAGTTGTGTACATTTATATTTAATTCCAAATGATATGGTATGTTTTCACACCTATCCCATTCTGCACTTAGGACATATAAATTATGGTATACCAATTTACCTCTCATTAATCCCTCGTAAGAACACCTGTTACCATGCCAAAATGTTTGTAAGGGATATCTTATATACCTTTTAATACTATGAGATTTCCATATTTCACCACTCATTTATTGAATGTTGGGTATGTGTACATCATTTTGGTATATAATATCATGGTTCATTTTATTTTCAAAGTATTGAATGATTCATTTGATATGTATTAATTTTGGGTCACACAAAGCGATTGATTTCAATCTGGTAATGGTCTTTGTGTCAAATTTCTATTTCGTTCTGACCAACATTCTATTGTGCACCAAAAAATTCTTATGTGGTATACCTACAACCAATTTGAGACCTTTTATCATTTCAATTTATAACATTTTATAAATCCATATTCTGGTATCATGTGTAAGAGTTTTTTCTAAAATGTATACCATTTTACATATACTGTTTATTTGGAATGTTGTTTTAATTTTGAAAATATTGACAAATATGAATCTTCTACTCTCTATGGATATAGAAAATTCATATTGATCATGTATTAAATCAATTTATCAAAAATGATTTGGACTTGTTGTGGTAGGTGGGGCCCGCTATAGCCACGAGATGCATCGACAGGGATCATGAGACAATTGTTTTTGCGACAAACCCAAAAATTTTGTTTCCAACAATTAGACAGGTCTCTACCCAGAAGAATAATCTGTTTTAATGGTATTATGGTATCATGTTCTAAATAAATGATTTAAAATTAATAAGAATTATTTTTATTCATTATTATTTTTTACAATCAATGTGGTTTTCAATATGATAAAATCTATGGATCCGGGATCATTCTCAATTTATTAATTTCATGTGATTTTCATTTATTCAACATGCCATGTTGTCTATGACTAGTTGTATATGGTTCAATTTATATTGATTCATGATTATGCTATTTGTAACCTGTAAAGATTTTTTGTGAACAACGCTTCCATTTTTTTTTACCTTCAATAACTAATGAATAGGATATCATTTATTGAGTTCATGTGGATGTAGTTTTTTATTTTTATAATATATTGTATTTTGTAACCTTTTTAAATGTAGTTTTGAGTTACGTATATATATCTAGTTTCTGAAAAACTACTAAACCAATCTTTCCTTGAGGATTTTCATTCCTCTTATCCGTGCCAATATTAAAATCAATGCGTCAGCTCTGGTCTAGAGGGGTCGGAGTGTTATAGTTAGTATCAATGGAATATTATTAGAAACTATGGAAACTAGATTAGAAAATATAGATTATTGAACAAATTCCTTAGGTTTTATTTGAGTTTAAACAGAAAATAATTTCCTTTTATTTTAGTAAGGAATATATTATGTGAATCTTTCGGGAAAATACATCCTATTCTGGATACGAGCAAATAGAGGTGGCTTTGAACATATGTACATGGGAGTTACAAATACAACAAGGATTTTTGGGCTTGACCCGGGGAATCCTTGAACACAAAAATGGGCCTTGCTGCACTCTTGGTTATCACACTCCCTCAGGATAGGCTTAGGATAATTCACATTTTTTACAAGCCATTATGATGGATTTCATTGTCATTTTTCCTCTGAGAAATAATGTCTATGAGATTAAATATGTATAGATTTCTAATTTATTCTATGTACATTTCAATTTGAGAGTATAAATTAAGATTCATAACATAATCTACTGTATGAAATTATTTATAAATGGAACCTATTGGAAGAAGTGGAATCAATAATCATAGAAAAATTTATGGATTATGAATTTTCATTAAACAAGTGGTTAGTCTCTATGTCTATTCTTTAAGTTAAATCCTTGTTCTAAAACTTTTCAGATCACGGAAAGTCAGTTAAAAACGTAAGAAGGAGGATCTCAAATGACATTCTTATCCCTTCCTGATTTACTTGATTGTAGTAATTATTGCAAAGTGATGTCCCAAAAATTCTGGAACATTTTATAACATATAACTCACTATAAAGTAATTGTTTGATATTTTTAACTCGTCTTCAATAACGTGATATAATTGTGGACCATGGTTTGTATTTATTAAAATCCTATATTCTCAATATTCTCATATTTTCATGAAATTTAAATATTATCAAGGAATTTTCAAATATTATACCTTATCAAAAGATTTTGAATCATATTATGATTTTTAAAAAGGTTCAGAAGAAGGAGACCCTTGAAAAACCTATTTATATTTGATTTTAAAAAATAATCATTCAGCTCACACATATGGAATTTTAAAAGGACCATTGATTAAATATTCAACTCAAAATCAGTCCGACCGTTTTATAAAAACTAGGATTTATCAGATATTTTTACATTTTATGTCCTAAATGATTATTTTTCAAAAAAACATTTCTATGAACACACATATTTCCCATGTTGTACAAGGTGTATCTATATGAAAGAGTAAAATGATAATTAGTGTTCTCTAAATCGTTTTTGCAATGAATGGATCTTCTATTTTTGTGATAAATATGATGATGAAAACATAAGGACAAAATGATCAAGGTACCCTCACTTTTTAATAAGTAAATAAAATTTCATGGAAGAAATTTTTGAAGGAGGCAATAATGTAACACCCCAAAATATTTCTTATATATTTATTATAGAATGCATAGATCACTAAGTCTCTAAAAACACCGCTTTTTATAACCTAGCCAAGTAAACATAATGTTGTCACTTATATGATGTGAATTTCAAAAATTAGACATTCGCAGTTGCGATCAATAAGATATTTGGAGTCCGGTAAGGAAAAATCAATTTTCAGTGAATTAAAACCCACCCTTATAAATATTAACCTAGAATTATGAATAGATATATACCCTTTGGAATATTAATATGACTCTTATGAATGGTTTATATACAAATTAATGTATAAATAAAATTAGGCACCTTAAAATTGAAGATGAATATATTACGTGTTTATATTTTTGAATGAAATAATGTTTTTAATTAAATATTTAATTAATCATATTTATAAAAAAAATATTTGAAAAATGGACATCATTTTTGGATTCTACATAATGCATTTATTCTTAACCTGGGTAAAGGAAACAAAATACAAGTTGAGATCAGATTCTCAGTAAGGATAAACAAGTGAGTTATATAACCATATCATGAACAAAAAGGTATAAGAAAAATAGAATAACATTTGAAAACATTACCTTTCATGTCAGTGATAATAATCTTGATCTATCTTATAAATATGAGAATACCATTATAAATTAATAATAAGAACACAAGTAAACATTATCCCTAAGATCATAACATTGGAATAAGACTTTTAATTTTGGCATACACTTAAGAAAAATAAATCATTTCCATATTAGTCATGGATCAAATCCATAGTTATCATAGTTGAAACGAAGAAACCCTAAAACTATTATAGTATTCATGGTTAACTCCTAAAACCATCATAGTGGGAAACTATAATTATTATACCGTGTTCACTCTCCATACCATTCCTCTATATCTCATATGTTATCAGTCATTACCGAATGCATTATAGTGATATATATGTCCCATCCAATGCATAAATAAAATCATACGCATGTGTTACCTAATATCATAAAACAATCGTCACATAATAAACTTTAAAATGATATGGGTTTCATAAGAATTTCATTATATCACCACATATGGAAAAGTGACAGTTTTCATAATCATTTCATCTCTTTATCATATCATAACTCATGGAAAGAATTGGGTTTCATATGAATTTCCTCAAAGAATAACTTATGGAATAGAATTTTTTTTCATAAACATCATTCCATCATACACATAAACAAGTCATATAATGAATAAGAGTAATGTCCTTGTATCTTATTCTTAGTAAATAATATTATACATCAATGCATTTCATCTTCGATGGAATATGATTTTGAAATATTATGTGGAACCATTACAATATGATTTATTTAAAACAAAACCATAATTATGATTTTGTTTTAAAATAAATATTCGATCATTTAAGAAAATATTTTAAAAAATTATTTCCTTGATAACAAGGAATTTTGTTCATGTCATGCATGTTAAAATAATTATTACAATAACATTTCTTGTAAAATAAAAACATATATTGTTTGGAAAATGACATGATGAATCATTTTTCGTTTTTTAAAAAACTATTAAATGGGTTCCACATCAATTATTAAATAATTTTGGTAAATTAATTACATTTTTGAAAGCACTATCAGATAACATGGTTTTGGAAGAAAAATTGTTTCCAACCAAAGAGAAAAAAAATGATGACACTACTTAAAATATCTTTTGGACTATTGAGTACATAAAAGGAGTAAAATTAATGGACAAAATTTATTCCTGTTATTTAAAAATATTGGAATATAAATTCATGAATTCCATGAGGTATAGATTATATGATTTGATAATTATAAGCATAATAATAAATATTCCCATTAAGCTGTGAGACTGTAAAAAAATATTACCAATTCAGTAAAATTTAATTGTTATCCCTAATATAGATTATCATTAAATAATACATAAAATATCCTTAGAATAAATATTTTAATGATAATTATTTTTAAATTATATTTATATAAACTTCGTGAAATAATATTGGTGTAAAAAATACATTTGTCTCAATAATGGAAGACATGGACAACAATTCATGATCGCATTGGTGACTTCTGAAACAAAAAATGAAAGAAAGGGATATACTAAATTGGATTTGTAAATCCCCATAATTTTATGGATAATTATCAGTAACTAAATTAATTATATGTACATGAACCACATTAAACAAAAATGTTGTTAATATGTCTTGTAATTCAATGAAAATAAAAGTCAGAAAAAAAAATCCCTTTCCTCTTATGTATGGACTTCCTTCAAACATGTTCAACCCTCCTATATACTAAATATACTATTATTATAAGTATATTATTTAACCATACATATATACATATTTATATCACACCACAAATTATTTACATAGGTCCTTTTGTCACTCATTTATTAACGATTCAATTTAAAAGTCTCATTCCATGCCATAATTGCATTGTTTTTTCTAAATGTTTTAATTTTTAATTTTTTCAACAGTTAATTTAGACATTGTTACATAATATCAATAATTTTAAACATTATATAAATATAATATATATTCATTACATATATATTTATATTAATCCATATGATTTATATGTTGAGAATGAAATACAAAAATCATTAAGATGGTAGGTCATACATATGCATGAACACTGTTTTAATTTTCAAGAAGGATTGAAATAATGAAATAAAAATAATATATTACCATTAAAGAATAATTTATTTCATATATATATATATATAATATTTTTATTCAAATCATCTTTCTAACCTTCCATATAAATCATGATCAAATCACATCACTAGTGAGGTGGTAGTGCGACGTAGCCACAATCGACATTTTGATAATCACAAAAAATGGAATGTATAAATGTAAATGTCATATTATAATTCAAGATGTGTAATAAAATCATAAATATAATATATAATCATTTTATAAATCATTAAATTGGGAAATGATATTTTCTGACGTGGAATGAATAAATCGAGTTGTTGGGAGGTAATTTTTCGATCACTTGATTGATTATATGGTATCATATTAGAAAAAAGAGGAGATGGTTTTATGTCCTACCATACAAATTTTAAAGTATAAATTTATGTTATATAATTAATTTAATATATCATAATTTTTTAGTTTTATTTTAATTGTGTTATGTAATAAATTAAATTAAATTTTCAGTTAGGGGCGTCACCTCTTCTTTAGAAAAAATTATTTGGTTTACCCAAAACTGCTCATTATTATTACTTTGTGACAAAAATGAGGTATCTAGGAAGAGATTATGGAATTAATTAAATTTTTTTGGAAGTCATTTTATGAAACAAAAGGTTTTATAAGTGTGAATATGACATAATATGAGGTTACATTTTATATGTGATGTTAGTGGAAATCGTTTACTTTTTGAAATGAAAATTGTGTACCCACATTTTCCTCATGAAAAAAATTTAATAAATGGTACAGTATAGAAAATTATTGGTGGAAACATCACAATATGTCCAATAAAATAGTTTTAGACAATTTTCTAGTTGATTTTTCTCATTATATTGTTCATGTAAAAAAATCTATAAACCCAATTTAGCTTAACCACGGTAAATATGTGTTATAATTTTTACTATTCAATATGGTAAAAAAATTTGTTTACAATATATTATAATAAAAATTTTTATTAATCCAATTATGGGATCAATTTTTCAAAATTGAACTCACATAAAATGGGCAATATAATTTATAATTAATCCCACATACGCGTTGATAAAGCGAGTTTTAAAAGTGATAATATTTAAAAGCTAAAACAGTTTTTTAAAAACATTAAATATGAATATTATTAAAATAAATTAAATTAGAATAATTGATTTATAATTGATGTAATTTTACATTGAAACCTAATTTAAAATACATTGGAATCATATCAATTAATTAAATAAAGAGGTTGTTTCTAATAATAAACTTTATTGTTTCAGTATTCACTGAAAAATTAACCTTTAAATAAAATAAAATAAAAATCACACTAAGATAATATTAAAATTGTGATCTAAAAATTTATGTGTATTTTATATAATTAATTTTATAAATTTATTAAAAATTAATTTTATTAGTTTTAAAAAGAATCAACAAAACAGGTTTTTTAGGAAATTAGTGTTCTCCAAACATATAAAGTGTTTTTCAAAAACTAACTAAAATTTTAAAAATATTATAACATAATATAAAAATCATTAAATTCTTTGAAAATGTATTTCTAACTATTTATATTTCTATTTTTAATGTCTTGGTTATAACTATCATGTTTAAATAATAATAATTTTAATATATCACAATTAGTTCAAAATTGATGTTTCATGTAACAAAAGTAAACCCAGTGTTGCATGTAATTCAAGTTAGTGATGGGATCATTATTTAATTTTACTCTTAAAGAAAATTACTTTTTTATAAAAAAAATACATAAAAATGTTTTTTGTTATATTATACCACCTTAAAATGAATTTCTGCCTTTAAATTGGCCACTATAATATAAACAAATGAGGATACTTACACCCCATTATATCATCGAGTTCACATATAGCTTCCTAAAAATAGTGGTTTATCCTGATAACATTGACTAATTGAGAAGTATATTTTGGTAGAATGATCATTTTAAGATATAGAATTATACTTATTTGTCCTTATATGAATGATCCTCTCCCAGTTGTTTGACCTCTTCGTTCATTATATTTGAATATTCATCTATCTACATCATCTAGAGAGATAAATGAAACACATCATGTACTTGAGATTGGTTTGGCGGAAGCATAAAAAAATAGGCTAAAATCCAAATTATACCAATAATTTTAAGGTTCTGGTATACTCAGGGCTTAGTTTCACTTTCATTCAAAATATTATAACCTTTTTCCATGGAGAAATTTTAGAAACACCTTATCACCAATATCAAATTATAGAATACGCTGCATATTGACAACTTAACATTTTTTAACTCTATGTTTCCTTGATGTGTTTTTGAATGGATCTAACAATCTCTACAATTTATTTATCTATCTTAGGTTCTAAATTTTTTCATTATCAAACATTATCTGAGTATGTTGGATCTCATAACTTATTTCCATAGAGGACATCATAATGATCCATGTTAATACTCGAGTGAAATAAATTTTTGTATATAAAACAGACTTAAAGAAGGTTTCAATCCCAACCACCGTAGAAATCCATAAAATATTATATTAGTATATCCCCTAAATATTTAATTAATATCTCAAGTAATAAATCTACTTGAGGATTACACACAGTGCTAAAACAAAACTATATATCCAGAGCTTACTTAATATTCTGCTAGAACATTCTAGTAATCCTCATATTCTGATCAGAAATAATTTAATTTGGTACTCTATGAAATCTTAACAATTACTGAATGTATATTCTAGTAATATAATCATGATATATGTCTTCTATGACAATGATTAGGTTTAATGATTTAGTATGGAGAAAAAAACAACCCATATAACAATATCCCCTTTAGACATTTGGGAGAGACTGATGAAAAATCCATAAATATGTCTTTATATTTCCATTATTGTACAGGTGATGGATGTAACATCCTATTAGAGTTGTTTCTCTCCAAATTATGTTGTTGACATACAAAGAACTAGTATCTAAACTCATTGATATCTGTCTTCATACCATCCCACCATAAGTACTCTTCCAAATCTCAATACATCTTTATTATTTCATTATGAATACATAGTGAGGATGTATGATCTTACGCTAACAATTCAATTTTAAAATCTAGCATGGATGGAAAAAATATATGGTTTTTAAATCACATCATTCAATCATGATCAATTTTAAACTCATGAACATTTCTAAGATAAGTTTTCAGATCTATTTCTTCCTTCAACACCTCTTTAATCATTTCATGGATATATTGTTAAACATTAAATCGATAAATATAGAATATATTCCTTTACATTTGTATTTTTAGATCCATCTATTAAAAATCTAAAAATATTTGATATTTTTGGATCCTTGCTTGTATAATATAGAAGATCCACTTAACAGAATGCATCAACTACCTTGTTCACATTCAAAGGATGGAAATGTATTAAGAAGTAATTATAAATAATTACCATAAAACATCATCTTTGGATCATATACAGGTCATTTTTCCTAAATATATACTTTTTTTTGCAATAAATATCATAATTTTTTCAATTAGGATAATAGATCCGTATATTTATTGAAAAAATGACAAAAACCTTCTCCAAATCATGAATTGTGTAATTTTGATAACAAAGCATCAATTAATATAAAGCATAATCTTTAACCATGAAATTTTGCATGAGAAAATAACCTAATACATTAATGGATGCATCTTTATAGATTACAAACCCTTATCATCAATAATGATATGTATGTATTATTTTGCAAACTAATATTTTCATTAGTTGCTGGAATGTTTGCTAATAATAATATTTCTATAATAATTTATATCCCTTCTTAGTAAACCAGGTGATTATATTAGATATACATGAAATATTTTCCACATACCGTCAATAATATCCACCCCAACCAAGAAAAAACTGAATCTTAATCACCATAGTTAGTCTAAGACAACGTTAAATAGCCTCTATCTATGATGGTTCAATAGACCTACCCTTTTATTAGATTATTTTGACCATAAAATTAATCCTTTTAATGATGAAATTCACAACTTTTAGACATTTGATATAGTTTCTCCATCATTAGAGTTTTTATTAGAAATTTAAAGTGATCGCCATTCAATTTTTTTCAATTTGAATAGATATTAAAAGTGCATATAAAGACTAACACAATCTTATCTGTGTAATATCTAAAGACTATATCCATTAAATACTTGAAGATAGTGGGGGAACTAACCAGAAAAATATTTAATCACTATATTTTCATAATATCCTTACCCAGTACAGAATTCTAACTTAGGAAAATCATCCTTTTGATCTTCAATTGAAGATATCCAAACTGAATTTAAATCATGGAAAGGTATTTAGCTCTTTGTAGTTGGTTGAACAAGTCAACAATATAGGGTTGATGAGACTTTTTCAAAATCATTATCTCATTAAGATCTGGATAATCAATACATAGAAACATCTATAAATTTTCTTTAAAAAAAGAATGGATGCACCCTATAGTGACATAACTGCCAGAATGAACACATTATCAATGTTCTCAAAGTGATTATTTTTATATTCCTAAAAATTAATCGGTTCCATTATATTGGGAGTCTATATAATTGGTTTGTCACTAGGAATGTGTTCTATTTAGAACTAAACCTCATGTCTTAGTGAAAGGATTAAAAAACCTCTTTAGATACATCAAAAAACTATTATAAAATATGTGTATCATTGATTTCAGGTTTATACCCGACTATATGTGATAAACTCCCATATTTAATAGGAATCAAAACCTTAACAATTGATGTGATTTCTATCAAAGGTTAATATTTATCATCAATTTAATAGATGATCATAAGATTATTTGGATAAAATATGTGACTTGACATCCTCTATAATTGATGTTGGATATATATAGGGAATTAAAATAAATTCCAATGAATAAAACTTCAACCTGTGGAAGAATGAACAGAGTTACAGGAAGGAAATTGTCTCAAAAAAAACTAGAGTAGAGTCATATAATTTAGGTGTAACCATCATACCATGAGGGTATTTGATATTTAATTCTACATCTAATCATTATTTTGGATGCTTGATACCATTATAAAATATTCAGATAAAAAATAATGGATAGATCTCAATTAAAATAATATATTAAAATTTCTATGTGAGATAGTTATTTTACTACTCACTAATTATTTATGATGCACCATGTATGAAAATATAATTGCATGAGATTTCAAATTATCACTTAGCATAAGAGCTTACACACATTGATAATCATCAGTATGATTTGTATTTTACATTGATTAAAATAATTACCATAATATTTCCATTTGAACTAGTAGACTGCGAGTGGTGTATTATAGGAATATTTCTCTATATTTCAACATTTAGGTAACTTTTCACATAACTTCATAATTTTATTTCTCAATGAACTTCCATTACAAAATTAAAATATTAAATAGTATCCTTAAAAAAATTTCTTACATGCATATTACCCCACATTAAAAAATGTAACCACGTATTCATCTATCTATAATTATTATATTTTCCATTTAATTACACATTTCTCTTCCTATTAAAACAATGTGATCATTTAGTAACTCCAACTTCTATTTCAACATTTATAGCACATAAACCAAAATGTTTATAAATAATGAATTACCTTTTCGATTACAATATTTTGAGATTATTTTTCATTCCACCAATGAATATGTTAACCATACTTATGTTCTGGATGATAATACCAGGTGAACATATCTCATGTCTTGTTAAATGTTCCTGATAGGTACCAATATATTCTCTATACATTTTCTTTATCTCAATTACACCTTCAATATCATAATATGAAGACTACAAGGAATGTACCAATTTGAAAATAATTTCTGGAACTCATCCCAATCCATAGAATGAAATTTATCACATTCACCTATATTCTTGATGATAGTCCATTATTGATCAACATCACCAAACGAGCGGTAGATGAATGAAATTTTCATGTTCCGAAAAAATGGTGAATTTAAAATATATATTTCAGTGGTACTGATCCATTTCTCGACAACTAGTGGATTAAAAGATTCCATGATGTTTGGTGGTTGTTTCATTAAGAATGACTCAATAGAACAATATACCTACTTGTTCATGTTTGAAATTTTAGCATGATTTATTGTGTGATAATGTTCCATGGGAATAGAAACACAATTTTTAAATCTATCCCCCATAAGATATATATAGTTAGGAAGAAAATAATTTCGTTGTTCGTCACACTAATTATTAACATAGTTCCAATGGCTTCCAAAAATTTAATAATGAAAAAAAATCATACTGTAACCAAAAATATTCATAATCGAAAACCAAAAAATCATGAAGAGTAACTTATAAGATATCTAAATATTGAAAACATATTGTTAAACTATGAAACTATATGTTTAATGAAGGCCATTCATAGTAATAATCTATTTAAATCAATTAGTAGGGTTCATAAAGAGTTTGTGAATTTTAAAATCAAGTACCCCATAAGTGACCGATTAGGTTTAGAACAAGGCCCATTATCGTGCACGAGGTGATAATCAAGTCCAGCAAAATGCATCATTTTTTGAGTTATTACGCCTGGGTATGTATGTTCCTCTTTTAGAATCGTTACATGGATGTATTTTCAAATAATCCACTAACTCAATCAATCATCAAAATTCTAGGACATTTTACAATACTTTGAATCAATCTTAGTATTGTAAAATATATACTTAAGGATCTCAATATTGGTTTCTTATTCAAGTTTCAAAAGATTAATTTAAAATATATTCTAATACCATCTATATTGATTCTATATTTTCAGACATGCATAAGACATATGTTAGATTAATATTCCTTACATTATATAAACACATGCGCGATGATTGAATAGGTATAATTCCATTTGAAATATAGATCCCTAAGAAAATGGTTCATATAGGAACAACATCTTCCCTCGCTAATTTATTTATAGCTAACATGCTTCTTAGACATATCACAGACAACATATTACTTTATAAATCTAGAAATGGATGAATAAGAATTTCTATGATCAGATACTCATTTAGGGTAGACACGGGAGATACAAAAGTATATAATGAACACAAGAGTACAAGAACATGAGTATAACATTTCTCAAACCATACTCTGCATAACAATGATCATAATCTAGGGTCATGGAAGAAATATTTTCAATTAATAAGAAATGATTCCTAAGGAATCAATGAACATGATCTATGAGCGAATATCATTGGAATAAGACATGGATTTGTGGTATATAAAACATAATATAAAATCATTTACATAATAGTAAAGGATCCCAATAAAGGTAATCATAGTAAAATATTTAACTGCTCGAACAATCAAAATAGAAAAGTTTGACACACAAGACTATCATAGTAGAAAAATACTCTTACAAAATTATGATCACACCCTATTCCAGTTCTATCAATCTCATGAGATTTAAATCATTACCCAATTCATTTGAAGGAGATCTTGGTTCAACCACTATCATAATGGATATCATATTTATGTGTTCCTCAAGATCATAAAAAATCTTTCATATCATAACCACATAAATGTAATGGGTTTCATTAATATTTAATAAAATATAAACCAATAAATAGTGATAGATTTCATCATAATTTTATCATTTCATCGAAGCATAAACCGTGAAAATAAGAAAGTTTCATATATATTTCCTCATTTTATAACCCTTAAATTGAAATATGTATCATAACCAATGTGAAATTATAAACATAAACCATTCATATAAATAATAAGAATGGTTCTCTTGGATCTTATCCTCATTAATTTATAGGCTACATCAATAGATGACACATTATAATGAAAATCATTTTCCATGAAAAATTTGAAAATTTCTTCAGGAAAATATCTTTTCCACTTTGAAAAATAAATTAATCAATAATACATTTTCAAAATCATATTAATTTAAATAAATTTGAAAAAAAATATAAAATACGATTTAATGAAATTAATGTTCATGATGAGGAAGACTTATTTTCTAGCCACACACATTAATCCTATGATTCCTTCCAAATTTTTGATAAAAATTATGAATTGTATGGAAAATAACTAGAAGAATCCATTCAAAAAAATTGTAAAATTTAAATTAAGAATTAAACATAATTTATTAAAGAATTCAGAGAATTTAATTATGTTTGAAATCATTTTTATTAAAAATATTCTTGGAAGAAAAAGGTGTTCCATTGAAGAGAGAAATAAAAATGAATTTTCTAAAAACATTCTTTTGAACTGTTGAGTACATAATGGGAGGAAAAATAAGGGAAATGATGAATTATCATGAAATAAACAAAAGAGAATATAATTAATGTGTGTTTTAAAATATCAATAAAAATATTTAATCATTGTAAGTATAATCATGTTCATTCCCAATAAATGATAGGACTATATTATAAATATCATACCGCTTTGATAATATTGAAATACCATCCATAAGAAGAAATAACATTAAATGAAACTAAAATATCATGTTCGTAGATAAATTGATTATATTAAATGGGAAGCGGTCTATATATGTAGCTCATATAATACTATAGGTGTATAACATAACATATGTCTAATGTAAGGAAACTTTTTATAAAAATACCTTATAGTTATAGTGACACGGCCCCAGAATGTCATAGCCAATGTATTATTTTATAACGTTTTTATTGAAACAAGCTTGAAATTCCAAGGGAAAAAAGTTTACCTATTTTTAAAAAAAATATTTCATACATTATACCCATATTACATTGGTAAAATAAATAAATCATAAAAAAATAAAATCTCAACATCCTTCAAACTCACTCAAAGGATTCATATTCTTATCATAAGGAGAGAAAACATAACAATACTGAGATGAATTTTTTAGAAGGGGTAAAAGAAAAGAAGAATCACTTAACCGGTATTAATAGATCAACATGGAATGGTGAATAACTAAGAACAATTTGAATTTGAATTACATGATTAGGAATAACCAATATGGAAAGGTAAATTCCTAAAACACATTCCATTTTATCAAAACATTGAGAATAAAATTCATCTATAGAGTTTACCATATGAAAATATCCTGGATAATAATAATGATAAGAAAAATATATATAAAGGAAATTCATTTTTATTTTATGTCATGTGTTAGGAAAATGAAAACATATACTGTCAATACCTTTCACAAGACAGTATAAAACTGCGGGTATTGAATAATATAGATTATTCATTTTAATTAATAAGAAATAAGTCTTATTGAATATTTGTATTGAATAATAGATATAGATTTATAAATAATTCTACAGTTAGTCAAATAAATTTAAAATTGCACCACATATATTAATATGGAATACCATTTAGGAACTAATAATATCGATGAAAAAAAATTAATATTTAAATGATTTAAAAAAAAAATTTGAGAATTTTAACAATCACAAAATAATTTGAGATTGCAATGATAACATTTTCCACTTGATAATTTTCAAGATAAATATGTTGGGTGAAATAACTCTTTGTGAAACATTAAATAACATTAATTACGAGGGAATAATTATATTAAAAGTTGAAGGAGTAGTATATAAACCACATTAAAGTGAATTTCGGTGTAAGAAAAAATAAGTCTCAATGATATGTAAATTTAAAGGAAATCCCTTACCCTATGTTTATTTTTTGGGTGAATGTCATTTAATGTATTGTATTATGGTTTTAAAAGTATAAATAACTTATAATAGAACCATACTCATATTTATAATATCATATATTATCTTATTATAATATCTTATTACACTTTTTTAACAATCGTTCATTATTTTCACTATTTCAGGTGTTTATTACCTAGTTTCTTAAGTATGGTATGACTGGTTATTTGTTGTGATTATTATTTAGATAATTATATCATCATATGTGGAATGAAGAACATGATGAAAATATTATAGATATTTAGTATGTATGTGTTTTGAATAATACATAATATTTGGAATAAGAAATGAAGTGCACATTTTTTGGAGATTGTAGGTCATAAATACGCATTAACGCTACTTTCATATATCGGTCATGTTAAAAGAATCAATGATTAAGATTATATGAAGATGTATAATAAAATTAAAGTATCATATTTATGTCATATAATACACATATGTTTATTCGAAACTATCTATAATACATTCCATGTATATCATGAATGAATCACGTTATTTTGAGGAGGCGGTTGTCCGTAATTCCACAAATGATATTTTCATATTCCCCAAAAATGGATCATATGAAGGTATATATTATGTAATAATTCTTTAAGTATAACTAAATCATAAATATCATATATATATATATATATATTATAAATAGCATGACAATCTTAATTCTCACAATAAGAGGTGGAAAAGGGAGACCAAACAATCAGTGTTTTGTGAGGAGGTAGTCTTCCATACCCATGAATGGAAACATTAATACCCATTTAATGAAATTTAATATCAATTTAGGGAAAAAAATAAAAATAGTATTAGTATATTTATTATTATTATGTAATTATCTAATAATTTAATAATAACTATGGCGTGGGAGGGGCGGTGGAGAAGAAATAAATTGAAAGTGATTGTTGAAGAATGTTACCACTTTTCTGTTAATTCTTTTTTGTTTTATACAAACAAAAAAAATAGGGATTTATTTACACCCAAAATTTGGATTATATGTTGATGGGAGGAACATTTTGAGATTATTTTAGAATATTTTGGGCAAGCCATAGGTCTTTATAGGTGTCAAAAAGTGAGATATATGACTTTCTTTTTATGGTTGAGGACGAGTGACACTCATGTAAATTTTTGAAAAGGGAATTAGACCAATTTTTTCCCTTTTCATGTGGATACAATATTGCTATAAAATAGATAAATCGTATTATAGGGTATAAATATGAACATGAAATGGATTTAAGACAATTTTATAAGTCATTTTGGTCCTTAATAATATGGTTTAGTCATTTGTTATGCTAATTTTTCTCTTAATATTTGTGATTAATTTTATTCATTTTCAAAATTGTTTTTTATAAAAAATATGTTTAACTTATTATAAATTAGAATGTATTATTATTTCAAATATGGACTAATTTTTTTCCATATTACAACCATAGAAGCAGAAAAAATTATTTCAAAATTAATCCTGCAGATTGGATGACAATGCATTTTTGTAAAGTAAAAATAAGCAAACATTTTTAATGTTTTTATATCAAATTTATAATTAAAATGTTTAAAATTATCTCAATTGGATTAGTTGATACAAAAGTTAACTAATTAAACATATAATCATATAAATAATATATTTTATACATATAAATAATTTTGATGAAAATCCAACATTGAATTAAAACATAGTATTTTTGTACTATTCATCAACAAATGAATCATCACAGAAAAATTTAAAAAATTCATCCTAACATAATATTATGGTTTTTATTGAAAAAATTAATATTATTTTAATATATATTAAATATAAAAGTGTTATAATTCATATTTAACTATAGTGCACCATTAAAACGTGGTAAAATTGCCTTTTAGAAAAATACAATTTTAACAAAAAAATTAATTTATTCTTGTCCTAGGCCTAGAAAATATATCAGATTAATAAGAAAAATATTTTATTTAATATATAATATATATTTCATTTATATAATTAACTAATAGTACTTAATTTTATTTCTTAATATAACACGCATTTGAAGCATAGAAATAGTACTTTATAAAATCATTATCTTTATATTCATTTGGTTTATATATTATTTTTAAAAATAATTGGTTACGATATATGCAAAACATATTTGTTCATCAATTAGTTAATACTATTCATAACTGAAATTTAACGACTATTTCATAATTTTAATATTAGTATTTTTTGGTAATATTTTGTGTCGTGTGTAACAGAAGCCAACAAAGAAACTCATTGTGTGAAAAACAAGATAAATTTAATATTACCATCATTGAAATATATTAAATACACTAAATCTATAAAAATTTAAAGTAAAATTTAATATATTTAGATTTTAAATTCCCTTACATTATTGGAAATTAATTTTATAAATTCTATCAAATAAAATATCTTTATGATAATATTATAGGGTGTTCCTTTCTCACCACCTATAATAAATTTATCCCTTTACATTTAAACAAGGTCATGGTAATCAAGGTGTTTATATTTTAAAATAATATTGTTGAAAAATCCATGTCATAAATCAGGTGAAAAATATTCTTAATTTGATGAAAAATAAAATTTTAAATTTCACCACAAAACTAGGATTTTAGGTTGGAGAACATTAGTGAAACAATGGTTATGAAACAGAAAATTAACCACTATGTTTTGATAAAGAGTGATATATATCATGTTCGTGATAATTGTTTTGACCTAAAGACTATAAAAAAGATGTATGAATAAAGGAAATTTTAAAAATGATTATAATAGGACTCCATTTTTGTTTCATGAACCTTATCTAATGGTTGAAAAATTCATTCATTATCTATTAATATAAGTTAATACTATTACTTATTACTTTTATATAAGAAAAAGTTTATTCATTGGTCACTCCTTTTACTATTTATACTTATATTATCAGCATAGGTTTCATCATATAGTGAATATGTTTTTTATCCTCTAAACCCCCCTCTGTTGACGAAATTAATCCATTTCATAAATGATTTACCTTTCAAAATATTATGATCAAACAATTTAGATTCATTTATATGGTGGTTATTGGTTTTAAAATTACATTATCCATATAAATCATCACTTTATCCAAACATCATTATATCAACATCACATATGAAGTATTTTCTTTCTATTCACCATGTATTTTCTAAAAAAATTAACTTATGACTCATTAAATTATCTTGGTATCATTAAACATGTGATCTAAAATCCTTAATGAAATAGAATTTCAATAAAATCCATATAAATTCCATGATACCAATAACTAGAAGAATATCAAAAAAACTATTACAAAATTATTCAATGATCCAAATAACGATGAAAAATTATCATTCAACTTACATATATTAACAACATAAGATTGTTCATCTAGCCTTGGCCTCTTCCATTGAAGCTTCCCCTAACAGTTGGGGAATTAATCATCATTGTTCCCCTATCTCCTTGTAGTTATAACATTGAATATCATCATTTTCCTTCTAACCATTTCATTTTTTTCTGGATAACATTTTCTCCACATTTATAATAATAAATATATTCCCGAATTTACCTTGGAGAGTATTTCCATAGTTTTCACATGTGGGAAAATAATTCATTCCCATCTTCCCATTATCCATTATTCTATCTTCCATTTTCTTCTTATCATGAATTACTTTAAAGGAATACTACTTAGAGGATTATTTATTTTTCTTGATTGCAAATAAAACAATCTCATCATATGATCAAATTTTATTAGAAAACATCTACTTTAAAAGTACCATCTTAATTCCTTCAATTAAATGATATATCTTGAATTCCATGTTTCATATGAAATTCAAAGAAAATGATGATAAACTATAAAAGGTAGTTTCATACACTGAAACAATTTCTTCATCGTTTTTCTTTAAACTAATGAACTTTTTCTTCATCTTAGTTTTTTTATCACAAGGGAAGTATTTATTTTTAAATGTCTCCTTAAAATTTCCCTATTCAATGAGTTCAATTTCTTATTCTGACATAGTATTATGTATTAACATCCACCATTGATCCACAACACCATTGAGATAATAAACTACATATGTAACCTTTTCAATTTCACTAAATCCCAATTCCACGAATATATTCTCTAAAGAAGTAGTCTATTTCTTAACAACTATTGGGTTAGTGGCCCCAATAAATGTTGGAGACCATTATCTAATAAAGCTATCCAAGATCCGAGAACCTCATTGTAGAGTAGGTTGCTCCATCTCAGAAAGTTTATATATCATAACCCGATTATGTTTCCCTAATATTTATCGAATTTTCTCTATTCCAATAACAGATGTATTTGTTTCCTCGACATGGAAATTTCTATATTTTCCATAAGTTTTGAGACCATGGTTCCAACCTAGAAGCATTTTAAAATAATGTTTTATACTCAATTGGATCCCCAGATTATGTAACATATTGTATAATACCAAAAATATAGAAAAAAGTTTCATAAATTGAAGTAATTTTGCATAAATAATTTCATGTTATCTAACATGTTTTTTTGGGGTATAATTACAGTCAAATTATTCATAATAGTTTGTAAAAGAAATAATTATCATAAGAATATCCCATAATAGGGTAAAACCTTGTGCACAGTATGGACAGTTTTTACGCACCATGTCACGCTCGAGTTAGTCTTGACACACATTATCAGAGTCATTACCCCTAAGTACATCTATGCTAGAACAATGCCAACATTTAGTATATGAGAAAAGATGTATTTTTTTTGAATATAGATATAAAATCTACCATAATAAAATTATAAGATGTTCTTATATACATATACTCAATGTATATATTAGGGTTATTTTCCCAAATCTATGTTTTCTAAATTTAGTTTCAATGGATATTGTGTAAGATGATCTAGTAGAATGTTTAATACCTCGACACTTGAATCCTGAATCTGGTGCATCATTTTATTGCATTGTCATTGATTTAAGATTAAAATCCCAAAGGGACACATATTTTCGTAGTTAAAGGAAATAATATTACATTCATCATAGTCGTAATACAATAGAAAAAGTTTTATGTGTCATGTTCGAGGCACATGAAATTTTTTAATTTGAAGACCTTGCATAAGACGGTTTTAAACAATGGGTAGAAAACCATTTAATTTGGATAACTTATTAGAAACATGATAACATGTAAATAAATCGATGGGCTATATAATTTATGGAAACCACACTTAATTTCATTTCTAAATCAGTCCTTATCTTTTGAAAATAATTTAATTAATAAATAATATATAATATCAAATATCCTTATTGAATAAATGATTCAAATTTAACAATAATTCCCCAGTTAATCAAATAACATTCAATGTGAAAAAAATATTTAAAAATAGAATCTATTTTAGGTGATAGTAATATTCTTAAACAAAGAATTTGGATATTTAATTGATTAAAATAATGTGATATTTTCAATAGAATGTTAATAATATCAACAGAATGTGAGATTTCATAGATTACTTTTTCCACTTGGTAATTTTCAAGCTAATGACCTTGAGTGATATAATTAAACATAAATGATAAAACAAAACTAACTATAAAAGAATAATGATATTAAAATAAAATGTTATTTTATATACGCCACAATAATTTTAATTCCTATAAATGAAAAAACAAGTCTCATTGGAATGTAATTTGAGAATAAATCCCTTACAATATCTTTCCTTTTGGGTGAAAGTCATTTAACAGAAAGTATAATTGTTTTAATAATATTGATAAATTATAATATATGTATAATAATATTTAAAATTTCATATATTGTCTTCTTATAAAATTTTATTACCCATTTATTAAAGAAACGTTCATTATTTTCATTATTTCAGGTGTTAATTGCATAGTTTTTCAATTATGTTTTGAATTGTTAGTTGTCATTGTTATTAATTAGATCATGATTTCAAAATAAAAAAACATTTATCTATGATTTATATATCATATGTATCCATTATATATGTATTTATAATAGCCCATAATATTTGGAGATATGATATGAAATGAACCATTCATGGATATGTTGGTTCCTACGTACACATGAAGTCTACTTCCATGCCTTTATCATATTAATAGAAGGAAAAGTAAATGATATATATATATAAAAATTTATTTATTTATACTTTAGTTATATTATCATATTTATGTAATATATTTCGCATAATTTTATTTTAGACCATCCATAATACAATATAGGTATAGCGTGAACGAATCACATCGTATTGAGTATGAGGTAGTCCACACTTCCCTAAACGATGTTATCATATTCTCATAAAATGGAAGACATTATTTATTCTGTTATATAGGAATTTTAGGATTATAAATACATTATTGATTTCATATATATAATATATAATGAGTGTGTACATCATAATGTCTACCATCAGAGATGGTAATGTATTCACAAACACGTATCTTTTCCTTAGGCTGTAGTCTATCGTACACACGAACAATTAATTCATTACCCAATAGATGGATGTCTGTGAATGTGTAGGTATAAAACATAGAATAACAACATATAATTATGATTTGGATACTGATTAAACTATTTAATCCTTTATTGAGATGTGTTTCTTGGGGGAATAAAATAAAGAGAAAGTGATTATTGAAGATTGTTAACTCATTTTTAGGTAACTCATTTTAGTTTATACCAATCGACATCCTTGGATTAATTTATCTACAATTTTATGATTTTAGAATTATATAATGGATTTTTGGAGATTAGTTTACAATATTTTTTCCAATACAAAGTGCTGATATCTTTGAATAAGTGGGATGGGTTAGTTCCATTTTATAGTGGAGAGGGAATGTGATTTTTGTAAATTTATTACAATGGAATTCCACCAAAATTTATACCATGACATGTTGCTCCAATAAATGTCCAAATATGTTCCATGGGTTTAAGGGTTTGAAATATGACCATCAAATGGATTGTGTAACACATTCTATTTCATTTATGTCATTAAATTTAAGGTCTAGTCCTTTACTAATCAATATTTCATCTTTTTCAATGTAATTCATTTTAATCAATTCTACTAATAATGTTTGAAAAAAACAATATTGAAATTAGTTGATGTTATATAATAGTAAAATTACAAATATGGAATCCATTTTGCAAATTCAAATCTTATAATTGGTAGAAATTAATTTTAACTTAGTCTAGTAGATGAGATGAAAATGTGGGTTTTTAAAGTATATATGTTCAAAAGATTCAATGTTTTCATATCCATATGCAAAGTAAAATTGATTCAAATGACAAAAATTAGATTAATTTATCTTTAATGGATATATTTAATCACTAAAACAAATCCAAAATAAAATTTATCATGATAAATATATTAGATGAAAAAGTAGTTTTCAAATAAAATTCATTATTTTTACTATCAATAAAAATATTTACCTTCAAAGAAAAATACCAAAAAGTCACCCTAAAATAAATTTGATGATTCTATTTTTAAAAAAATTATTTTTAAATATTTCTATTTTTTAAAATTTTCTACATTCAGATTTAATGTAGGTTCACCTCTAAGGGGAAGTAAAATTTCCTCTTTAGAAAAATACAATTTTTTTTGCATAAAAAATATTTCTTATAATATTAAGCACATAAAATATATTGGATTAATTTATAAACATATTTTATTGAATATAATATATATATATATATATTAATATATATTTAATTAATATAATTCAGTTATAGCATTTAATTTAATTTATTAAGACAAAAGTCATATAGGGCATCAAAATATTGTTTTTACAAAATCATTCAAATAATATTGATTTGCATTCTATATTAAATTATAGTTTATTTAAAACCAATTAATTCAACTATAAAATATCATAAGTTATTTAGTAATATAAATAGATGAAATTAAATCACTAAGAGATAATTTTAATGTAAATTGTTTTTGATAAGATTCGATTTTTCATGTAACATAAGCCATCGAAAAAACTTGTTGCATGTAACAAAAGATAAAATAAATGTACATGAATGGAAACATTTAAAATAGATTTAATATATTAAGATATAAAATTTTGCTAAAGTATTGACATATAATGTTCCATTTCCCACTTGGCCTTGTGTATTATACAAGCTATAAAATACAAAGTCCTTATTTTAAAATTGTGGGGTGTTATGAAATTTTTGGAAACTATTGAACTATAAACCCCTTGAAATAAAGATCCCAGAATGGATATATATATATATATCCCAATAATTTTAAGGATTAAACTATTAGACTAAATTAATGTGAATTATACACACAATAAATGGAAAACCATGGTCCATAAGTCTTGAGTCCCACTGAAAATAAAAGTGAGATAGAAATACGTTGCCGCTTAAGTCTCAACATCCTTCGTACACATTCAAACCTCATGTATAATAAATATAAGTTTGTATTAAATATAATATAAATCAATAATTATATATATAAATATAATTGCATATATTATTTAAATATGACATTTTTTTACCTTTTTATTAATGAGTCCTTATTATATTCATGTCTCGGACAATAACTATATTATTTTTCATGTATGTTTTGATTTTTTATTATTGGTCCTCTTACATTGATCATGGTTAAATCATGTCCATAATGTTAAAAATTAATATATAACATATAGTATATATATATAAGTTTTATTTGAATTCACAAGAATTATAGATTTGAAATTAAATACACCGTTTATGGAGATGGTAGTCCATATGTACGCCTGACTGTTTTTTCAATTTTCTTGAAGGATTGAAATAAATAAATATAAATAAAATATTAAAAATATATATTAATTTTTATTTCATATATTTGACATATTATAATGAATTCCATCCTTAATAGATTCTATATAAAGCATGAATGCATCAAACTGTTTCATGAGGTGGTAGTCTGTCGTACACACGTGCGAACTTATTATATTTTCATGTTATAGAAAGTATATAGGTACATATGATATAATAATTATAGAATTATAATATAATAAAAATAATATATTAAAATTTAATATATAATTATATAGAATATTGAGGGGTAGTGATGGAAGATTAATATCATTAGTTTGGGAGGCTGTAGTCCACCGTGCACAAGAATTATGATTTCATATTCCATTTGAGGGAAGTGAAGATAGTTATTGGTCATTACATTAATAAAAACACATCTCATAAAATTTTCTATAATATGGTTATTATAAAATATTGTTATAATAAAAATTTAATGATATTTGGGAATAAATAATAAAATGACTGATTAGGGGTGTCAGCTCTTTTTTCAAGGAACTCTTTTGGTTTACACAAAAAAAATATGATAGATTTTTACCAAAATAAGTTATTTTGTATGAGACGTGGGAATTAAATAATTTTTTGGGGTATATTTTTTTTAAAAAAAAAACTCTTCAGAGTGTGAAGGGGAGAGGAGAGTGGGTTGCCTATTATATGTGAGGTGAGTTGCACACTTGTAATGTTTGAATTGAAAAAGGTCAACTAACTTTTTTTTCACATTAATAAAGGCTCCTAAATTGCCCATTATCAATACTTAGAGGTTATATGTTCAATATATTACAATTAAATGGATACTTGACATGTTTTTATATCATTTTACACAATTAAAGTTTAGTTTAACCCAGAGTAAATTTATTTTTTACTTAACAATGTTAAATAATTATTACTAATATTACAATTTATTATAGTAAAGCCAATTTCTCCTTATTATATAATAAAAATTATTATTATTCGAAATATGGAAACAAAATTTCCAAATTACATAGAAAGAAGTTGAAAAAAATAATTTAAAATTAGTCCTCGAGATGTGAAATGAAAAAAGGTTTTAAAAGGGAAAATGTTCAGAAGTTTAGAACAATTTTATATCATTAAAATCATTAAAAAATTACAAGGACTAAATTGTATTAATTGAAATATAAATGATCAAATACTAATTTTAATCCAATTTTTTAAAAAAAATTCACCTTATATGTTTTTATACAAGAAGCTAGTTTTTGACAAAAACAAGTAATATTTTCTATTCACTACAAGTTTATTCATTCTAGAAAAAGGTAAAAAATCTCCCAAAGATAAAATTTAAATTATTATTTTAAAAATTAATTTCATTTTATCAACAAAATTTTTCTAATATTATCAATAATAATATTTTTCATCTAATTAAATTAAACCATTTTTTGAGGACTATGTGTTTTCAAAACATATAAAGCACTTTCTAAAAATTCAATACATTTTTTTAAATATTTATAGTATTTAAAAAATTTATATGTTATATTTTAAACTTATTTATTAAATTTCATATAACTATGTTTAATGGATAGATTAATATTGTCATTTTTAGAAAAAAATGTTAATACTATATTATAGTTATTTAAAAAATTTTGTTGTGTATAACACAATATAATATTGGAGTTATGGGTAATGAAATATATCAATGAATTTTTTTTCCTATCACATTATATATTTATTAAATTTTAATTATTAAAATAATATTCATTAAATATTAGGGTGTTACATGATGGGTTCTTAATAGTACAATAGAGAGGTTCCAATTTTATTTCCATAGAGGAAGGTGCATGCATTTTGTCTGGCATTTAATATATTAACATTTATATACGGAGCAAATCAAGTACTTTTGATATACTTTTCAGATTTCCTAAATAATAACCGAAAACTACAATTTTTTCAATATTTTCAAAGGCTTATATGTACTTGGGGCTAAAAATCCCTTCATGAAGAAACTAATGAAACCATTATATGGAAACAATATTATGAAAATAATATCACCCATATGAAATTGAAAATACTTCAATTTAATTATTTCAATAAGTCGTTTTCCTACACTGATATACTATGATATGAGCATAAATATTTTTTACCTTTAGTTTTGTCCCTTCAACATGTTCTAGTCCTACAAGGTTCTATTCACCATAATCATCACAACTATTTGGAGTATGACATATCATTCCACATATTGCTTCATACGATTTCATTGGAATACTTGAATTAGAACTCTTATTATTATAATATACTACCAATGGTAAATAATTATCGTACAGACCGTTAAAATATTTTGATCATGTAAAAACCCACGAATTTAAAAATATATTTATTATAGAATGCATCAATCACTATGTCTTTACAAAAACTACTTTTTTATTACCTTGCCATGAAAAAATAACGTTGTCACTTCTGTGGTGTGAATTTTTAAAATCTCACGTACAAAGTTACGATCAGTATGTTATTTGGAGTCCTATAAGAAAAAATATATTTTTGGTGAGTAGTAACATACCCTTATGAATAGTAACCTACCCTTATGAATAGTAATATGACTCTTATGAATGATATATATACTCATGACTGTATAAATAAATTTAGGCTCCTTAAAAATGAAGATGAATATTTAAGTGTTTATATTTTTCGATTAAATAATATTTTTTTAAAAATATATAATTAATCATATTTAGAAAATTATTTTTAAAAATTGACTTCGTTTTGGGATTCTACACTTCGAAAAATTGTTAAGCTGAATTTTTTGTAATTTTCTCAAATACATGAATTATTTATGAATAGTTAAATACCATAATTTACAAAATATCCTAAATACACTAATTATAGAGTCATCTATGATGGTCTAAGGATGTATTCCCAATTTACTCAAATTTAAATGGTAAAATTACTATTATTAGTCATGGAGGACTCAATATTCATTTTCTTGTGGAGAAATAATAAATTAATGAATATAATATTGAAAAATCTCCTCTCCCCTCCACTATATAAATCACGCCTCACCACTCTTCTTCCCACACCGGTCAAGCATCATGTGATTCATAAGTTCTTCTCAAATAGCTCCCTAACCTCCTAACCCACGTCCATGTCTATAAGGTATCATCAAAAGGCCAAAACCATAGGTATTAAGAAGTTTATCAATGAAGTGTACTCAAGATGTGAACCTCCCTTCCTTTTTCATTCAATTTCAATTAAAAATTTCCATATTTTGTTCTCCCTTATCACCTCACCTCATCCAAATGCCATGATAATTTTTGTAACAAATATGTAATAGATTTTCATTATTTTAAGGTAATATTTCATCAAATCTCTCTTTTTCCAACCTTTTATACTAAAAATGCAAACACCGTCCAAGTTGTATTAATTTATCACACTCGAGGAAAATGGTTTTTCAATTTCCATTAAAATCATAAATACTGGTCATGAATCATTTTTAGTTGTTGAAAGAGATCATAATATATGTAATTTATGTAATTTAATGTTTTTAATCATTACACACTCATAATATGGAATAATAATACAAAACATGTTCATTGTGCACAAAACCCCCAGGCTAAATCCAAACGTTTATCATTAACTTATAGAATTATCATCCTAATGGTATATAACAAAAATAATTATAAATTTATTTATATCTCTTTAATGTCACAAATAATATATAATAATAATTCGGTATGTTTAACATTGTTTCAAATGAACTTCACTTCATGAATTCAAGTAAACGGATAATGAAAACCAAGGATGAAAATGCATTCAAAATAATAAAATTGAATATATTAAACCCATCAAAAGGGGCATTAATGAACCTATTAATGTTATACCAAATCAATTAAATGTTGATGGGATTCATGACTTGTTAATTAAATAAGGTAAACTGTATTATTCAGGTCATTTATAACAATCCTGAACACCTTTGAGCTTAATTTAAGGGATTGCTTAACTCAATTTTCCTTCTTTGAGTTAAACATATATTTCATTGGTTTAACTTTTCCAATAATATGTGTGAATAACATCTGATTTTATTATACTATATATCCAATTATATTTTTTGGATTTTTATTTTTCATACATTAATATTTCATTAATATTTCCCCACTCTAGTGATGCAATTTTTTTAAAGGATATCATAACTCATTTTCATCCATTGAGTTAAACATCAATGACATTGTTTTTGTATTTTAGTAAAATATGTGTGAATAACTAATGATTATTTTAGTCTTTATATCCACTTTTTTTTTTGTGTTTATGTTCATCACAAATAATTATTTTATTGTTTTGTCCCCTATCTAATGATACGTTCTTTGAAAGGGATCCTCTCACTATCTTTTATTCAAGAATTATCCCTAAGTTGTGTCCTTTTTTAATTTCCAATGATGGGGTATGTTTTTTATCCTCTACCATACATCCATTATGATATATAAATTATGTTATACCCCTTTACCTCTCATTTGGCCCTCATAAGAACACATGTTACCTTTTCCAAATGTTTGTAAGGGGTTTCTTATCTCACATTTAATTCTGTGAGATTTCCATTGTTCGCTACTCTTTTCTTTCATGTCTTTTATGCATACATCCATTTTTCACATAATACCATGGTTCCACTTATGTTCTTGGTATTCAATGATTCACTTTATAAGTATTAATTATCAGTCACATGAAGTGATCTATTTCAATGAGGTAAGTGGATTTGTATCAAATTTCCATTTCAATGAGACGTACTTTGTATTGTGCACAGAATAATTCATATGTGGTGCACCTACTGCCCATTTGAGATCATTTTTCATTTATATTTTTAAACATTTTATATATACATATTCTGGATTCATGAATATTAGTATTGTATAAACCATATACCATTTTACATACAATGTTTGTTTGGAATGTTGTTTTAACTGTGGAAATATTGATGAGTCTATATCCTCTAATATATATCGATATTGAAAAGGCATATTGCTATAGTGTTAAATAAATTTATAAATATTGATTTGGACATATAGGGTTATGTGGGGCCTATAATATCCACTCGATGCATCGATAGGTCTCATGAGATAATCAATTTTATGACAATACCTACGATTTTGTTTCCATAAACCAGGCGGGTTTCCACCCTTAGAACTAAATTTTTTTAAAGGTATTATGGTATCATCTTCTAGATACATGACTTACAGTTAATAATTATTCTATTTATTCATTATCAATTATTACAATCCATGCAGTTTTAAATATGACAAAATCTATTGATGTAATATCATTCTCAGTTTATTGATGGCATGAGTTTTCCTTTTATTCACCATTCCATGTTGCCTATGCCTAGTTGTTTATGATCCAGTTAATATTTATTCATGCTTCCTCTATTTTTAACCATTAATGAACATTTGTGCTCACCCCTTTCTCCTTTTACCATCAACAGGTGATGATGAGAAGATCATTTATTGTGTTTCTTTGGATATAGTTTTTAGTTTTTATTATGTGTCGTATTTTGTAACATTTTCCAATGAAATTTCGAGTTAAATCTAAGTATCTAGTTTCATCAAGACTACTAAACTGACCATTCTTTCTAGATTTTCATTCCATCTAATTATGCCAACATAACATGTAATGCACTAGCTCCGGTCTATAGAGTTCAAGATGTTACAGTTGGTATCAATGGAATTTTAGTAGAAACCTTGAAAACCGGATTTGAAAATATAAATTTTGGAACAAATACCTAAGGTATTATTTCATGATAAGCTTAGAAAAACATCCTTGTATTTTGGTATAGAATAGATTATATGAATCTTTCTAGAAAATACATCTCTATCTGGATACGAGCAGATAAAGGTGGCTCTAGCAGAGATGTACCTTGTAGTGAAAGCTCCGACAAGGAGTTTCGGAATTGATGTGGGGTATCCTAGTACATGAAAAAGGGCCTTCAAACACTTTTGTGTACGAAAAATTCATGGGATATTCTTAGGATAATTAATTTTTTTTACATTCAATTATGAAGTATTTCAATGTAATTCTTCCTCAGAAAAACCATGTCTATGAGATTATCTTTGCATATAATCTTAATTAGCGATAAGTACATTTCAAATTGAGTGTATAAATTCTGATTCATATCCTAATCTAGCATATGCAATTATTTATAAATGGAAACTAACTGGAGAAGGGGAATTAATACTCGTAGAAAACATCATAGATTTTTCATTTTCGTTAAACATATGGTTAGTCTATATGTGTATTATTTATGTTAAAACCCTATTTTATAACTTTTAAGATGAAGGATTTCCATTTCCAAATAGAAGAAGGAGGATCCCAAACAACATTACTATCTCTATCTAATGACTTTCATTAAATAATTATTTCAAAGTCATGTCATGAAAATTATGAAATGTTTTATGACATACAACCCACTTATAAGTAAATGTTTGAGATATAAAACACCTCTACTATACCTCAATACCATCGTGGATCATGGTCTATATTTAATCAAATCCTATATTATAAATATTCTCATTTTTTCATGAATGGTTAATATTAGGAAGTAATTTTATAATGTTTTACCTTATGACAAGATTTTGGATCATATTAATATTTTGGAAAAGGTTTTGAAGAGGGAGATCATTGTGAAACCTATTTATATTTGATTTTAAAATATAATATTTCAGCACATAAATATGAAATTATTAAAGGAACATTGATTTATAGTTTCAACTCAAACTCAGTCTGACTATTTTATAAAAACAATGTTTTATCAGATGTTTTGAAATTATATGTCATACATGATTATTTTTTGAAACTATTTTTCTGTGAACACTCATATGTCCTATGTTGTAAAAGTTGTTTCTTGATGAAGGAATAAAATGAGTTTTAAGGATATATAAATAATTTTTACAATGCATGTACTTTTTATAGACATGAGAAAGATGATGATGAAACCAGATGGAAACCATGATCAATGCACCCTAAATTTTTTATTAGTAAATAAAATTTCAAGGACTCAATTTCCAAAGGTGGAAATAATGTAACACCCAAAGAATTTAAAAATAGATTTACTATAGAATTTTAAGATAACTAAGTCTCTAAAAACAACATTATTATAAACAAGACAAGTAAAAATAATTTTGACACATATGTGATGTGAGTTTCTAAAATATTACATACATAGTTGTGATCAGTATGTTATTTGGAGTCCGATAAGGGAAACACAATTTTTATTGTATAGTAACCCAACCTTATGAATTGTAACCTACCCTTATGAATAGTAACTTACCATTATGAATAGTAATACGACTCTTATGAATAGAATACATACGAATGAATGTATAAAAAAATTTAAGCACCTTAATAATGAAGGTTAATATTTTAAGTGTTTATATTTATCGATTAAATAATGATTTTAATTAAATATATAATTAATCATATTTAGAAAATTATTTTTGAAAAATGGACTTCATTTTGGGATTCTACACATGGAAAAATAGTTTAGGTAAATTTTTTGTATTTTTATAAAATTCATGAATTTTATAAGAATAGTGGAATACCATAATTTTCAAATTAAGAAAAATACACTAATTATAGAATCATGTATATTGGTTTGCTGATTAATGGCCAATTAATTCGGATTAAAATGAAAAATATAATATTCATGGTCATAGGGGACTCAATATTCCTTTTATTGTGGAGCAATAATAATTTAATTAATATTATATAGAGAAATCCCCTCTCCCCTGCACTATATGAACAACCCATCACCCCCTCTTCCTCCCACACCACTCAAGCTTTAGGGATTTCCTAAATTCTTATCAAATATATCCCTAACCTCCTCCCCCACGTCCAATGCCTTTTGGCCTCACCAAAAATCCAAAATAAAAGGTCTTAATGAGTTTTTCAAGTAAGGGTACTCAAGAGTTGAACCTCTCATTATTTTTCATTCAATTTCATTTTTAATGTTCCATTATTTAGTTATCTCTTCTCATCTCACGTCATCCAAATGCCATGATAATTACAGTACAAAAGTTTTTGTGTATATTCATTATAAAAAATTAATATATAATCATATTCTCTTTATTACATTCCTTTTATAATATAAATTCAAACATTATTCAAGATGTGATGATTTATCACACTCAAGGAAGACAAGTATTAAATTTGTGTTACAATCTCGAAAACTGGTCATGAAACATTTTTAATAGTTGAACTAGATTATAATATAAGTATTTTATGTTATTTAATGTTCATGAATCCTTACACACTCATTATATGGAATAATAATACAGAACAGGTTCATTGTGAACATAACTACCATGATAAATCCATGTTTTTATCATTAACATATTGAATGCATCATCATAATGGTAAATAACCAAAATAATTATAAGTTCATATAAATCTCATTAATTTCACTAATAATATATATGATTAATTATTGATGTTTAACTACATTTCAATTGAAATTAACTTCATGAATTCAAGTAAATATATCATTAAAACCAATGAAGAAAATGCATCCAAAACAACGAAATTGAATATATTAAACCCATCAAAAGGGGAATGAATAAAACTAATAATATTATACCATATCAATTAAATGTTTATGAGGTTATGAAATTATTATTTAATTAAGGTAAATTGTATTATTCAGGATTTTATGTACAATCAAGAACACCTTCGAGCATTGGGTAAGGAATTGCTTAACTCAATTTCCAGGCTTAGAGTTAGACGTCTATTTCATTGGTTACACTTATCATGAATAGTTGTGAATGACCTATGATTGATTTATAATGTATATCCATATATATATGTTTGTTATTTTTATTTTCCCCACATTAATATTACATTAATATATCCCCACTCTAATGATATAATCTTTGTAAAGGATATCTTAACTCAATTTCCATTTGTTGAGTTAAACATCGATGTCATTGGTTTTGTATTTTCCTAAAATATGTGTGAATGACCTATGATTGTTTTATTATGTATAAAAACTTTTATTTTGTGGGTTTATTTTTTTCACACATAATTATATCATTGTTTTCTCAATGATATAATGATACATTCGTTGAAGGAGATACACATTCTCAATTTTATTCAAGAATTATCCCTATGTTGTTTACTTTTATTTATAATTCATAATGATGGGGTATGTTTTTGGACATCTCCAATACTTCCCTAATGATATAAATATGATGTAATACCCTTTTTATTCTCATTAATCCCTCATAAGAACACTTGTTACCATGATAAAATTTTTATAAGGCGTTTCTTATCTAGCTTTTAATTCTATGAGATTTCCATTATTTTCCACTCTTTTCATGAATGTGGTGTATGTGTACATCGCATTGTTATATAATATCTTATTTCTCTTAATTTTCATTGTATTAAATTATTCATTTGATAAGTATTAATTCTTAGTCACACGAAGTGATTGATTTTAATGTGGTAATGGGATATGTGATAAATTTCCATTTCGTTGTGATCTATTTAGTATTGTGAACCTAATAATTATTATGTGGTGTACATACTTCAAATTTTAGATCATTTTAAATTATTTTATTTTTAAAATTATATCCATATTCTGTTTAATTGATATGATTATCATCTAAACCATATACCATTTTATATACGGTGTTTATATGGAATGTTGTTTTAGCTATGGAAATATTGATGAATCTGTATCCTATACTCAATATAGATATTGAATATTCATATTGATCCTATTTTAAATAAATGTATAAATAAATATTTGGACATTCAGTGGTGGGTGGGGCCCGTTATATCCCCTCGATGCATTGATAGGTCTCATGAGATAATAAGATTGGTGAAAACCCATTTGAGTTTGTTTCCAAAAATCAGACGGGTTTCTAACCACAAAACTAACATGTTTTAATGTTATTATAGTATCATGTGAAAGATACATGAATTTCAATTAATAAGCCTTCTCTTTTTTCCTTATCAGTTATTTATATCCATGAGGTTTTCAATATTAAACTAATCTATGGATTCCATATCGTTCTCATTTTATTAATGGCATGTGTTTTATATTTATTCACCATGCCATGTTGCCTTTTCCTACTTGTTTGTGATATAGTTAATACTGATTCATGATTTCACTCTTTGTAACCCTTAATGAGCATTTGAGCTTACCAATTTCATTTTTTTATATTCAACAAGTGATTAAATGTAGATCACTTTTTTAGTTCATGTGGACTTAGTTTTTAGTTTTTATTATGTATTGTATTTTGTAACATTTTCAAATGTAATTTTGAGTTACATCTATGTATCTAGTGTATTCAGTACGACTAAACTAATTTTTCCTTCGGGATTTTCATTCCTTCTTTCCATGCCCATATAACAAGTAATCCACTAGCTCTGGTCTAGAGGGGATTGGGTGTTACAGATCATGACCTAATAATGTAATCCCATATTTTAATAGTGATTTCTAAATGTCTATCAGTTTGAGGATGGTATGATATTCTCAATTTAAGATTAGTATCAAGATCCTTATGATGATTCCACCAAATGTTTTATTAAAAAAGGATCATGATTAAACATTATCGAAAGAGGAGTTCTATAAAGTATTATTACTTCATTAATATAGATCCTTACAAGGTATACAAGTGGTAAATCTTATCTTATTGTGAAAAAATGTGGATATTTTGTAAGATGTTTGACAATAACCCATATTGCCTCATTCATTATAGATATATTTAGTATTCCTTTAAATTATTACATAGTAATGTTGTCCCATTTATTTATATACATTGGAGATTTTTTTCATGCGTACTCAAGAATGATATCTCTCAGCCTTGAAATATAGAAATATACACCATCTTAATGTATTGTATATTATTTCCCTCTTCTTATTGTCCCACAAACCATTTCCCCATAAGTCCCTATACATACATGTGAAACCAGGGTTTATTGACAAATTTTTGTTATGAGTGTCATATAAATTTTTGTAGCTCATCAATAGATGGAAAATAAAGTTACTATCTAAATTTTAGGATTCAATCATCATAAAAAATCAATCAACTTCTCGTAATTCAGAAATTCAATTTTTTTTATTATTCACATCATCAGATTGATTAATTGTTAAATTCTTTAAAAAATAAGTGTTTTAAATAATTTTAAAATTGGATAATCTTTCCGATTCAATAATAATTTCAACATACATATTTTCTAAATCTATTGATATAAGATCCCTATAAATACTCATTTAGGTTAGAACTCGATGATCTTTACTTCTCAATGCATACACTAGATTAATTTATTTCCCTAATTTTTAGTATATTGAGAAATCATAATTCTTTAGCAGTTCAATAAATATGACTTTTCCTCATATTATAAGCTTTGTAAAAAAGATTTATTTTTGGAATTTCTTCCATGTTTATATCTGGAGGCATTCATATCGGTATTCTCTATCGCTTGGAATTTTTTTTGGGATAATGCTTCTAGAAGGATCCAATTTCATTTCAATGGTTCTTTAATTTCTTATTATGCTTGAACAGGATGGTATTTCACATTTACCTTAAATGTCTTTTTGAAAATAAAAATGTTACTTTGGGGAGAGAAAATTACAGCTAGAAACTAATGATATTGGGTTTCTATAAATCCCCAACCTCAAATGACAAGAGCCTGTGAATTATTTTAGTTCATTTTCATGATTACATGGAATCAAATCCAAAAGGACTGATCAGTTTAGAAATCTTGGAGAAAATATTACATTCATGAACTTTAGATTATAATTCACAACATAAAATACAACATATATATTACTTTGATATTTCCATTATTATAAAATCAAAACCCTTCTTATCAATCATAATACACTTTTAGCATTCTTGGAATATAAAACATAATAATGTGATAATCTTAGATGATCAGTAATGTTAAATAATATAACAAAACATTTCATAAATTGGAAAAACATTGTAATGAAATGTATAAAACTGAAACACAAGCCTTTTAAACATAACATTCAGTATAATAAGGATATATTAAACCAATTAGCCCATTCTAACATTCAAATGGATATTAAACTTCTCAAATAATCTCATGTAATGTCAATAATTAATCTGATATTGAGAGAAGATATAATGCCAGATATCATAACCACACCCCCATGGCCTCCTTCCAAGACATTATAGAAACATGTAAAAACTTAAAAAATATTGTCTCATGAGACCTACCAATGCATTTAGGGGATATAGAGAGCCTCAACTGTCACTTACTACATCCAATGCAATCCTCTTATGAAAGTGGTAAACTATAAAATAAACATTCATTATAAAACTAGCATATGAAATGTTATTTGTTTAACCATAAAAAGTGAATGATATCAAAATAGAACATACATAGAAAAACATATAATAAAAACTTAAATACAATATTGAATATTGATTCATAATAAATTAACCACAATTTAGAATAAAATCCAAAAAAATTTGTTGACATAGATGAAAATAATATAATAAAATTTTTAAAACACTTTTAGAGAAATACTAATTTTTTTACGTTCAAATCAATTAAATGTCACGAAATTATAAAATATAAGATTTATTTTCAATATAACCTTGTAAACATTTCAGGGAAGCTTCAAAATGTTAGGGCACTATAACAATAGTAAATAGTTGCTCGCACCATATAAGTTAAAAAATATTATTTCCTTAATTTGTCGAAAATGTGATGAAGTATGTCATTTGGAAACTGCTGGAAATATTCTATTCCAAATGTTTTAAAAAAACTAAAATATGGGTAAAAATGAGTTTAAACAATTGTTGATAATATTTTGAAATATAGTTTTTGAAATATTGACATGGATGATAATGTTGTCCCAATAGATACTTACAAATACACAATCTTGGATAATAATTAGATTGTGAGATTTAAATTTAAATAAAACCCAAAAAATACTCCTTTAAAAAATATTTTAAATATACTCAAAATAGATATGAAATGATATTAGTATTATGATATATATAAATAAATATGTATTATAATATCATGAATATTGAAACGGAGAAAGGATAGATTCTTAAAAATTCATAGAATACCATACTACATTAAAATTTTAAATAATAAGCCCAGTATCTTCAAATAAATATATAAATACCATGAAGAAATTTTTTTTTCTTACTATAAAATATAATGGTTGTAGTACATACACCACACAGAAGAAATAGGTGGGCAATGTGGCTTATATCTCATTAAAATTAAATATGGGACAAAATTCCTTTACGATATGTCTGATTCTCCCTATACATGTCTGAAACACTGTAAAAATGGATTGGAAAATATTATTAACTTATAAAATAATCTAAATAATATTTCTGATATCATATATGATTATATTATGATTCTACATAACCCGTTTATTAATAATTTCCTAGTTAATGAGAATTATGTGGTAATAATCGCTTTGTTTATTCTATATTATTTGACCTTTATTTCTTGATCGTATTATGTTGATCCTGATTTAATTACTCCAAAATTTAAAACATGTATTAAATATCATTTATATTAATTATATAAATAGATGTAATCACTAGATATATGAAATGAAAAAAACAATTAAAGGAGATGGTAGGCAGTACATATTGATGAACGTTATTTCTGTTTTCTAATCATATTGAATGGAAGATTGTAAATTAAGTTAATGAATATATATAAATATATATTATTAAATTATAATTATTATTTCATATATTTCATACTTAATCATTACATACATCATTATACCCAATCAAATATTTTAATAATGAAAAAAAATTACACCGCAACATGGAGACAGTAAGATGTAAAAACGTACACATGGTGATATTTGTTTTCATTGGGTGGATTAAAGGAGGAATATGGTTGTCCAATAATCACAGTAAGACATCATCGTATATATAAGATAATTTATTTATTACATTAGTATAGAAAAGATATAGGAAGATGAAGTATAAGAATAAATGAAAATGAAATGAATTGGTAAAACAATTACCTAATCATAAAATGACTCCTTTTGATATGCACCAAAGGGACTCCTTCAATTGGATCTCATCCCAATGTATATACTCTAGGATGAAGTGAGTGAAGATTTGAGGATAAATTGTGATTTATCAATGTGAATTATTTTTAAGGTAATATTATTATGGGTTGTAATTACATCAACCTATAAAATTAATATATATATTGATTTTACATGAAACCATATCATTTGGATTTATCCTTAATTTATTTACTTATTTTATGTAGTTGGGGTTTTTCATAGTGGTAAGAACCCAGTAATCCTACATGAAAAATGGGTGTTCAAAACCCATGGGGCACAGGTACTATAGTAGTACTATTGCAGTCCTGTAGCAGCGGTGGTATTGTTGATCAGTTGGTACTACAGCAGTTGAATGTTACTGTAGTGGCTGTAGGGCACTGTAGTAGTGGCGAGTACTGTAGCAGCCGGGTTACTATTCACAGAATGGGCCTTAAGGAAAATATTTGGCCTTACGGGATATGTTATGGGCTACATGCCCACTGGGCCTTCAGGATATGTAATGGATTTCCCTCTAACTAGTTAAAAGAAGACTTTACTTTACTTTAATAGTAAAACGAGGCTTCGGCCCCAGCCTTTTAAAAAAAATTACTTATTTTTAATTATGGAAATAATATTCTAAATATTAAATGCTCATAAATATTTACCAATATGGTGTCAATTATTCATAGAAATATAATTTTTTTTATTTCTAGACCATAAAATAATAATTTTTATATTTTATAAATATTTGGTATTTATAAATAATATTAATTAAATATTGTTTTTATATAATATAAATTGTGTCGTTTTCGACAATATTTATTAATTTGACTACAAATAATGTCCCAACTAAAATAGAACATAAAAAACCCTTTAATACAATCCTGAAATTAATAAAAACATATAAAATTCATGCATCACCGAAAGTATGTAATATTATATTTAGTTCAATATTTATAAAATCATTTATTTGATATTTCTGTTAAAGGAATAATCTATTATTCACTATTGTATCATTATATATGGAAATTATATAGTATATAAAAATTATAAATAAATTACTATGATGTAGATAATTATTGGATTTTTATAGATACTTTTAGTATCTAATTTATCTCTAGGTAATATCTATATTAAAATTATTATACTTATAAGAAATGAGAGTACGTCATTTTGTCACATACATTGATTTTAATAATATCATTGTCATTATCATTGAAAATTGTCAATTAAATTATTAAAAATAAATACTCTTGATATAATTAAAATAATAATAGTTAGTTTTTTGAAATATAGTTTTTTAAAAAAATTATATCATTTAATAAAACAATTTTTATGTCAAAATCTCATTGATTTCAATATTTAAAAAATTTATTATTTGAATATTTATAAAATCAAATCAACTTTATTCCTTAAAAAAACTATATCATATCATCCCTAACTAGTTAATATCATCCAAAAAATTCTTATATGGAATAGAATATTCCAATTTATATTTATTTTAATATTTTTATATCATTTAATTGATTATTTCTTTTATTAAAATAATTACTACATCATCATTGTGTCAATGTTTAATTTATCTATTCATATTATAAAATTACAAATAAATTACTATAATTTAGATAAATATAATTTATTTCTAATTATTATTTATATTCTACCATATCAGTTATATAACCTCATATTAAAAATATTTTACTTGTTAAAAACAAAAGTATAAAAAAATTGGATTCCCATTAAATATAATATTATAAATATATTAAAGTCATCAATCTGGCTCCATCTGGTCCCAAAAATGATCCAAGGATTATTTTGATGGAGAAAACTAATACAATTATGTTAGGAAATGTTTAATTGTAAGTTTATAATAAAAGAATATTTTTTACCATTAATTATTCCATTTACTTTTAACAGTGGAAAATGAAATTATTAATGATACAATTGTAACAAAAATTATTTTGATCCAATAAGACCAAATTTTTCATATTGATCACAACCATTTATTTTTATTTTTCATAATTCAATTCACATATGCAGTGAAATTATGTTTAATTCCAATCTCACAATTTTTGCTAGAAGGTGGTTAAAAAAGACGTTCAAAAGTATAATAAGTATTTTTATCTAGTTTTTTTATAAAAACTGTTCCAAAGAAAAAAAATTTATTAATATATTTATTGTTGATATATTTTAATTTTATAAATAAATTCAATTATTTTTACATGAAAAATTTAGTTTTTATCAATAATATAATACATTTCCCGATTCATCAAAAAATGATACTTTTCAGAAAAATACAAAATAATCAACCTAAACTAATTTTTATACTCTGAAATTAAAAATGAATTATATTTTAAAAAATTATATTTCTACGTTTTTCAAAAAATAATTTGAATATTTTTCAGAAATGGGCATAAAATTTGGCCTTTTATAAAAATATTATTTCAAAACATATAACTATTTTACTAAAACTTATACATTTCTTTATATATATGTTTTATTTATGTGAAAAAATTGGAATAAAATTTAAAAATTATTTATTTATGTTCATATAACTATATTTATATTATATGTTAAAAATACATTATTTAAATAATTATAATACTAATGTGTTATCTCTGAGAAACTCAATGTGTTCTGTAATACAAGCTAATTCGGTGTTGTGTGCACTAACATCTATTGAATTTCTTTAAAAATATAACATACTATAAAATATTAGTATATTAAATTATATCATACAAAATTAAATTACGTCTGGGAAAATTGAAACTATACTTCTACAATAAAAGAATGATATTTGGAAATACCTTTGTGGAAAACCCACATCAGAAATAGGGTTAATAAAACATTCTCGTATTGAGTCGAAAAGAGATATTTGAGAGTCACGACCAAATTATAATTTCATATAAGAGAATATTTTTTGAATGTATGGATATATACATGAAGGAAAAAATATAAATATTTATACGGAGTGATTGAGGTCATAAATAACAACCAAGTGAATAATTAATGTAATCATGAGGGCTTCAAAACCATAAATCTATAATGATTTAAAATTATATCACATATGAAAAATCTATTTTAAAGACTCATTTTTTAAATTATTTTCTCATAGACCTGAGGAATTATTTTATTATCTTGATAATAACTCAAGAAAACATATTTGATTTCATTATATGAGTCAATGTTATCCTTCGGTTGTGCTTCGATCTATTTTCTATTCATTTTGTTAACCTCGAAATATATATTTATGATGATTCTTCATCCATGACCACTATTAATGAATCATATGGGGAATAATTATTTCATTCATCCATTAAATGTTTACTAAACCAAAAATGGTTAGCACATAAAATCCAATTAATCATATTTAATCCTCAAGAAATAATATCAAATTTATAAAATACTATATTCCAAACATATCACTTTTCCAAAATACATTCATCCAAATTCACTGTCCAAAAAGAACATTAAATTCCAAAAATAAATCATACCATTAGATTCCCCAAAAAATGTAATGTATATCTTATTGGAAAATACCTTTATAACATCAAAAACATTAATGTAATAATTCATGATTCTATATACATGATGAAGATGTAATGCATTACAATCCATATAAATCTCTTGAATCTTATAACCCAAAAACCATTGAAGTATTAATTATATAATACAAATACAAAATAACATTAATCATTTTACATCACCCTTAAAAAATTAACTATACTTCAGAATATTATTCCTTACTACATTTTTGTGTTTTAATCTCTTCATTATCAATAACATAACCATTACTCATATAACCTTTCTGATTCAATCCATCAACCCAAACATAGAAAACAATATCATAAACATTAATCATAATGATATAGTCTTGACAATTCATATATATGATATATAAATGATTCCGTCTACTTATCAATCCATAAGTCTAAAAGATTAACCTAGCATATCTATAACAAAATTTGAAGGATTTTATCCTATTCTTAAGCATATACTCAATGTCATTCAAATGGTTATGTATCATGAACCATGTTTTCTAAATCTAATTTCCAAGGATGTTTCTAAAATTATGTTTGTACCAACTATTACACCCCGAACCCAAAAGCCTAGAGTTAGTTAATTATTTAAATATATTGTCTTGATTAAAAGTAATATAATAATTAAATAATAGTTAGTTTATCTTTCTTGGAGAATATATTACACAAATGAACTTTAAATTAAAATTTATAACATAAAATAAAACCTAAACACTTCATCGATAACTCCATTATAATATTAGATGATCCCTATATCTAATTTATAATACACTTATTGGTATCTTGGGAAAATAAAACAGAATAATTAGGTGAGCTCAGATGCTCATTATGTTTAAACAATAAAACCAAATCTTTTAAAAATAGGCATAATCTTTTAAGGAAAGGTATAAAACTAAAATAGAAGCCTTTTAAACACAATATTGAACATAATATGTCATGAATAAATAAAATAAATAAATTTAAACAATCACATGGATATTATACTAGATTAATAATCACATTTAATGTCATTAACAAATCTCATAATGAGGGGATGCATTATGTCATACATCATTACCACACCAACAAGGCCAAGTGCCAAAACCGTAAATATGTAAAAAAACTGAACTTGTATCTCTCGTGAGACCTTCCAATGCATTGAGGGGATATTGAAATCCCTACCCATCACATACTATGTCCAATACATTCCTCTTATAAATGGGTAATACATAATATAAACATTTATATTAAAAAAAGCATACTATATATTAATATATTAACCATAAACCAGGAATGATATCAAAATATCACATCCATAATCAAACATATCACAAAACCTTCAATACAATATGGATGGTTGTATCACTATAAATCAACTTCAATTAAGAATAAAGTCCATCGAAATATTTTGAAATAGATGAAAATAATCTAATAAAATTATCAAATTACTTTTAGATAAATACATATTTTTTACATTGAGATCATTTAAATGTATCCCAATTATAAAAGGAATCACTTATTTTTAAAATAACATGGATTTATTATAATTGATGCATCAAAATGATAAGGTGCCGCAATGATATAAAATAGTTTCTCACACTGTATGTGCTAAAATACATTACATCCAATTTTTTTTTGAAAAGTCCTAAATAACTCATTTAAAAAAATACAAATATATTTATTTCAAAATATTTTATAAAATTTCAAACATGGGTAAAAATTAATTTAAACAATTATTTATATTATTTTGAAATACATTTTATGAAACATGGATATGTATGATAATGTTTTTCCAGTAGATACATACTTATAAACATCCACCTGTAATAATGTGATTGTGAAATTAACCATTATATTAATCCTTAAATATATTCATTTTGAAGTCATTTTATTGATATTAAAATTAGACAAAACAACTTCTTTATAATACTTTATATATAAATAAATATTTATGAAAATATCAGGAATATTGAAATGGAGAAAGGAATACATTGTTGAATATCCAAACCATTCCATACACCATTGAAAATTTAAATACTAAGACCATTATCTTTAAATGAATCTATTAATACCATTAATATTAATGTTTTCATGATATAATATATAATAGTTGTAGTACATACCCTACACACAAGAAAAAGGTTGATTATATATCATATATCTCATGAAAATTATTAATGAGATAGAATTCCCTTAGTTTTGGTATGATTCAATCAATACATTTATGAAACTATTGTATAATTATTTTAATTATATTATTAATGTATAAAAGAATTATAATAATATTTATGAAATTCATATATGATTCCTTTATGAAATTATATTACATATTGATTTATAATTTCACAGTCAACGCAACATTTCACTTAAAAATCACTTTATTTATCATACATGTATTGTCTTGTTACTCTTGAACATGTTACTTAGAGAACAACTTATTTAATTATAAAATATAAAATGAGTTTTATATATAAAATATAGTCATCATATAAATATATAATATATAGATAAATTGCATTACCCATAGTATCTAGTATGTAACCATTACATGCTGCTTTTCTTGATTATAATGTTTAATGGTGGGGAATGGGAGAGTTGGGAGAACATAGGTAATGTTTTTGGAGCTAAATGAATATTGCAAGAGTGGCTCCTGGTTTTCCTAACCATTCATCCAAACTGTGAAATGTTCATATACTTGAGGTAGCAGCATTTTCATGGGGTGCACATGGTTAGGGATACTGTGTATAGATGTTATGCGAGAGTCTTCCTAAGCAGTGGCTAATGCACGGTTTGTCTAATTGTGCGAACAAAACATGTAGGCCCTTAAGTGAGATCCCAAAAAAGTGGATCTCAAATGTTTTTGCCTCTAAATGGCTCGTTTTTCATCAAAGGGGCCCTAAATAAGGATTTTTCTTCTCTTAAGGCCATAAAAGGTTCCCCCATCGATCTTTGGGATATCTGAAGGCTTCACTTTTCAAATTGAAGCCTAAATATTGAGGCATGTGATTTTTATTCTTCATTCTAAATCAGTTTCTTAGATCTACTTTGATCTAATTCTTCTATCCTCCTAGTTTCTTAGATCTGTTCCTAGTATGGGTAGATCTAAGTGTGTTCATGCCAAATATGATGATATTTTGTCATTATCTATTTAGAGGAAGAGATCTAAGGTGAGTTCTTGGAGTATCAACTTAGTTTTGTTGTGCGTTCTTTGTTCGTTGGGGTTTTCGTCAAAACATTCAAGGAAAGAGGGTTATCACCCAACTCCTCGTGATATAATTGATTTGTTTACATTTAAATTGGAATATTTGAACGGAATTGATTGTGAATAAAAAGTAATAAATCATATTAGTCATGATTAATGGTTTTAGTGATATTGTAAAATTGTGGTGAATTTTTTTGAAAAGTGATTTAGCTTCTTGAATTTAAAATTATGATTTAAAATTATGGATTTTCTGGAATTTCTAAATGGTTGATGAAAAAGGGTTTCCAATAAAAATCAGGTTTTATTGAAATTTTTTGGCATGTAAATGGTTTTAATTAAATTGTTTTCAACAAAATGGTGTTTTTATTGAATGGTTTGTTTTGGCATGATCTTTTGGAATATTGGTGTGTAAGTTTATATTGCATTTCGGTGGCTTGGTTGAAATATGGACTTGTGCTCGATTCTAATGTTTTAATGGATCACAGGGTATTTACATTCATATTGCATAAATGGGACTCAGTTGAAATATGACATTGTGTTATGTGGTAAATGTTTAATGGCATGTGAGAAACTATTACCTTGAGACATCTTGGTAGAATGATGAGAAAACACTCATGAGTATGGAACTACAATAACATAGAACTCATTATTGGTTCCATGTGATTGTATATTGGTTGGGTTTCCAAATGACATATTGTGAAATAATTCCAATGATTGCTTATTTTTTCTGGAAAAATAACTTTATGGAAAAATGGATTTCTATTGCACGTGTATGATTTTTTTTATAAATGGTCTTGGAAACTTGTTTATATTTAGTTTTAAATGGTTTTGGGAAATTTTTTTATATAAAATATTTTACACAAATGTTTTTAACTCTTAAATCATAGTGGCGTGATTAGGGAAGTGATTGGGGAAAACCTACTGAGTTTTATATTCACCCCTGCTTTGGCAGTTTGGTGATTTTGAAGATTTTTTCTTCTGGGATAGGGGAAAAGGTAATGTTTCACACTTATTTAACACCATCTCATAATGTATCGGATGATCAGTAATTATGGAGCTTGGAGCATGGGATTCTTGGTGTCTTCTGTTCTCTTGAGAGTCTGTAGTAGTTTATCCTTTGTTTACATTGATACTTGTTTGGTCGTCTGCTATTTTACTTTAATGTCATTCGATATACATGAAGGTTTTTGGTTGTCTTCCTTTTGATCATGAATCATTTAACATATGGTTTTGTTATGGGATATTTGGTCATTGGTTTATTTCAAAAGGGTAAATCGTACCCCACGTATACATTAAACCATTCTGAATTTATTGTCAGCCTTTTTGCATCTTGGGGATGTTTCTTAAGGACAAGTAAGGACTCGTTGTGCTCTGAAGCCAATTAGAATTGGAGGGTCATTAAAAATGGTATTAGTATGGTGCTTCCATCATGGTCAAAATGGTCATCAGTGATCTTGGTCATGGAGTTGAAATTTCTTCTTGTCTATTGATCGAGTTGAAATCTTTGACATTAGTGTGATTGACATAACATGAAATATATAGCATAAAATGACGTATCACAACATTTTATGTCGAACTTCAAGTTACTAGGGAGTTGGCTAAAAACGTGTGTAGAGACACATCCAGGATATAGTAATCTAATCGTCATGGGTTTATCCAATGCGATGATCCTGACATGAATTTTATAGGAATGACTTCCCAGTAGGATTTAATTTTTCATTTGGATTAATGATTTTTGACTTTCTGGAAGGTCTAAATTTTTTAAAAATTCCAAAATTCTTTTCAAAAGAATGATGTTGGAATAATGATATTTGGTGTATTTTTTAAATGGTATAATTTTCAAAAGCAAGTCGAATATTTCCAAAAATATTTGAACATGGAAAAATGATTATTTTTGAAAACAATGTTGTGATATTTGATATGATAGAATTTTAAATTCAAATCCATCAATTGTTAGAGAGTGAGCATGATAAAGTTTGTTGTTTCTTTAGAAAATGGCACTTGATAGGCGTCACCCTAACTAACCCAATGAAGTAGGGAAAATGAGGTTGAACCAAACCCACATGTGAACCAAGAGTTGTTTCAAAGCATGGATAAATCATTTCAATATTTGTATACGAGGAACTAGAAAAATGATCCATGACATGTGGATCATACAAACCAATTCATGAAGAAAATTCCACCTAATTTTTGGTGTGATTCTAAACCTGGGAAAAAAGTTGTGTGTTTGAGTAGGATGAATCATACCTTCAACTTCATTGGTACACCGGTAGAGCTAAATGGCAAGCTACTAACGTTTACGGTTTAGGATATTTCATTCTAGTGGAGGGATTTAGCAGTTTAAGCTAAATTAGATAATCACATTATATTGGAGGATTTTGTGGAATTTTTCAACAAATAATTCAGTCCCTACACGTTCCTGATCCAAAAAATGAAGAAATTCTTCAGCATGAAACTCGAAAGACTCTTTTTCACGGAGTATACGGCTACGTTCATGAAAATATTGTGATTTTCAATGGTGGATGCGGCAAGTGCCTCTTTGACGGTGCACATCTTCCAATACGGGCTATACGAGAAGATTCGATCAAAGACTGTGGTTCTCTATATTACATATTATACAGAGATGGTGAATTGGAAAACTTTGGCTAAACATGATATCTAGGGATATATGGGAGGATGTATGGTGATACTAATAGTAAATTGTGAGAACTCAACTGCTAGTAGAAATCGGAAAAGGGACACCTATTTCCAAGGTGGAAGTCTAAATCAGAACCATACGGCTGGATGAGTCAACCTTTATCCATAACCGTTGAGTAAAGAAGGTTTTTTTCAATGTGGTTTGTATGACCAAATAAAGAGATAGTGTATGAAACCTCCTAGATCATGTCATAATTTCTACATGATGGGACTTCATCAGCACTATTGTAACAGTGCTCCACGGTCTGGTCTCATAACACTTCTCAAGAGTTACAAGCATCGTGTGCTTCAACCGGTCAAGGACAACAGAATCAATCTCATCATTAGAGCTGAGTTAGCCATGTTGATTCTAGAAAAAACTGGATAACTCAACTAGGAAAATATTAGTAGGTAAACAAGGATAATAGTGTAGCGACAAAGCAATTCTATTGTTCTGAACAAATGATTGTCGATGATCAAGTTGGACCATCTACAGTGAGAGGTATGATTCTTCAGAATTCTACCTTTGTGCAAGTGATGTTTGATATTGGGGCATCACATTCCTTAATTTATTCTCTCGATGTTGATTTTCTATGTTTAAAAATAGAGATGATGTTTTCTATTTTGAAAATGAAATCTCCTCTCAGGGAAAGAGAATGTCAAGCCCTTGTGTGTAGAGAATGTTCCATAACTATTGATGGAGGTTAGTTGAAATAATACTTCTTGGTGTTGGACATCGATCTCTATGATGTAATCCTAGGTTTGGATTTGCTGAAAACATTCTAGGATCACATCCATTGTCCTAGGAGAACACTTAGTTTCATAACTAAGAACGACATCGAGAATCTCTTCAAACGAGAGAGGATTATAAATTATGGTGAAAAGATCTTGTTGGCACCAATAGTGGGAACAATATCTTATTAGATGGTGGCATTAACTTTTGTATATATTGAATGAAATGAGGAAATTATTTTTCCAACAGTTTTGGATCGCTATCCATATATATTTCCCAAGAAATTCTCAGGGTTACCACCTCTAAGTGAAAAGGAGTTTACAATTGATATCTTTTTAGGAAAAAGTCATATTTACCTTTCGTATTATATGATGGCACCAATATAGTTAAGGGAATTAAATGTACCGTTTGAGTATATAGAAAGAAAGGGACTCATTTGACCAAGTATGTCTCCGGGGGAATCCCTGATTTTGTTTGTGAATATGGAAGATGTAAGTCTTTGGTTGTGTGTTGATTATTGTAAGATTAACCAAGCTAGGATAATGAAAAATAACCACTTCCAAACATTAATGATCTTTTCAATCAATTAAGGGGAGCATAGTGGATCTCAATGAATGAATTTCGGTTAGGATATCACCAATTGTGAGTTCGAAAGGAGGATATTACAATGATAGCTTTGAAAATAATATATGACAACTATTTTTATGTTGTCATGCCTTATGGTCAAACAAATGCAATAGAAGAATTCATGGATTTTATGAATTGGTTATTTCATAAATACCTGGATTTATTAGTTGTGGTGTTTGTGGAAGAAATTTCGGTGTATTCAAAGATAAGGGTTGGCCATGAGGAGCACCTAGAAAGAGTGTTACAAATATTGAAAGATCAATGTTTGTATGATAAATTATCAAAGTGTAAGTTTTTTGATATAGGAAGTATGTTTTTTCAGACATATAATTTCTGAAAAATTCATTTTTGTGGATCCTTAAAACATATAAGCTGTTATATCATGGAAACCACCTAATAAATTCTTCGAGATATGAATTTTCATGGTCTATATTGTTACTACCTAAACTTTGTGTTTGATTTATCAAGATTAGATTCACAAATTATAGATTTGATAAAGAAGAATTCTCTATTCCATTTGGGTGATAGTGGATAGACTTATAAAGTCAGCCAATTTCATTCCAATTCGTAAAACTCAAACTAAGGAGGATATATCAAAAATTTATATCTGAGAAGTGTTAAAGTGGCATGGATTACCAATTTCAATAACCTTAGATAGAGATCCAAGGAATGCATCTTTTTATGGAAATCTTTACAACAATCCCTTGGGACTCATTTGACTATGATCATGTCGTATCATCCACAAATGAATGGGAAATCCAAGTGGATAATACAAAATTTGGTAGAAGAGTTGAGGGATTTTGTAATGGATTTTGGCTGCTCAAGAGAGAAACATTTACCCTTAGTGGAGTTATCATATAATATCATCTATTATGGGTAGATACACAAGGCTCCACTTGAAGTAGTGTATGGGCGTCTTTTTCATGCTCCACTATGCTCGGTTGAAATGGGAGAAACTTCCCTAGTAGGGATGTGACTTGTCCAAGAAACAACAGAGAAGATCCAGTTGATTTCAAAGTGGATGGGTACAGCTCATATTTGTAAGAAATCTTATGTTTATCATTGTCAAAGACTTCTATTGGTTAAGTTAGTGATCATGTGTTCTTGTGGATCTCTCAAATACTTGGAGATCGTTATTTCAGGAAGAAGGTCAAGTTATCTCCTCGATACATCATCCCATTAGAGATACAGGAATAGGTTAGAGTGAAGGAATATCGGTTGGAATAACCACCGTGGTTTACTTCAGTGCATAATGAGTACCATGTATCTCACTTAAAAAAGTATAAGCCTAATCCTGTCCATGTGATCATAAGGGATCACGTTTACCAAGAACCATATTCTTCATTGAAACAAATCCCGATGTGGATTGTGGATAGGCAAGAGAATGTATTTTGTGGAACAAGCATAGGTCTTATGCCGGTATTATGACAGCATGGTCAGATTTAGGAAGAGGCTTGGGATGGTGAGGAGGAGATGAAATAATAGTGGTCATAACTCTTTTATAGTTGTGTAATTTTTTTAATTTCTAAGGACAGAAAGAAAAATGGTGGGTAGAATTTATTACCCCTAATTTCTGGTATGTAACCCTTAATTTATTATTTTCATATTTACAAACTTCAAGGGTGAATAATGGCAGAGTTGGGAGAATGTTGGAAGTGTTTTTAGAGCTAAAGGGAAGTCGTATGGGCGGCACACAGTTAGTCTAACTTTGCGGAAAAACTATGCATAGTTGGTCTTATTGAGGAAATGGATTCTGCACGGTGTGCACATGGTTAGAGAGACAGTTTGAGGTGGTTGTGCGAGATTCTTCTTAAGTAGTGGCTAACACAAGGATATCGCACAGTTTGTGTATCCATGAGAACTAACCATGGGGAACTTATATGAGATCCAAAAAAAATTGATCCCACAGATTTTATCGTCAAAATGGTTCTTTTTTTCTCCTAAGCGGCCCTAACATGATATTTTTGTTCACTTAAGGCCAAAGAGGGTTCTCTGATACATCCATAGGTGATCCAAATGTTGATATTGGAGAATCGAAGCCATATTCTTGAGGTATGGGATTGTTCTTATTCATTTTTGATTTATTTCTTATATCTACATAGATTTAATTCTTCTATCCTCTGGGATTCATAGATCTATGCCTGTTATACTTAGATCTAAGTGTGTGGATTCCAAATAATTTTAGATTTGGTCTTGATCTTGTTAAGGGAGGAAATCTAAGGCTGGTTCATGGAGAATCCACCCTATTTTGTTGTGAATTCTTTATTAGTTAGGTTTTTCATCAAAACATTCAAGGTTGGAGGGTTCTCACTCAACACCTCATGATTGAATTGATAGTTTTATTTTCAATGTTTTATGAATGTAATTGGTTGTGAAAAGCATGGTATAAATCATCATTAGTGATGATTTATGGTTTTAGCGAAATTGTGAAATCCTAGTGAATTGTTGTGAAAAATGTTATTTAGAGTCTTGAAGTAAAAATTATAATTATAAATTATAGATTTTTTGGAATTTCCAAATGGTTTATGAAAAATGGGTTTCCATAAAGATGAATTTATTTTGAAATGGATTGACATTTAAATGGTTTGTCATGGAAATGTATTTGATGGAAATGGTTTTCAATAAAATGGTGTTTTTAATAAAAGGTTTTTTTGGAATGAACTTTGGGAATTTTGGTGTGTATGTTCATATTGAATTTTTAGGGATTGGTTGAAATACAACCTTGTGATCAGTGCCAAAGGGTTAATGGCACACATGATATTAACAATCATATTGTATATTTGTCGCTTGGTTGAAATATGAACTTGTTCTCTGTTACAAATTTTTAATGTCACATGTGAAACAATTACCTAGTGAAGAATTGGTAGATCAATGCAAAACCACTCATGATTATGGACCTGTCATAATGTAGAATGCATGGTTGGTTTCACGGGTTTGTTGATTGGTTGAGAATGTCGAAGGTGATATTGTGAAATGGTTTCAAAACATTTTTTTTATTTTTCTAGAAATATAACAGTCATGAAAAATGATTTTATTTCACTTGTATGCTATTGGTTATAAATGGTTTCAAAAAAAATTTATATTTTGTTCTAAATTGTTTTGGGAAATTGTTTGATATAAACTGCTTTATAAAAATGATGAAAACTCTTCTATCCTAGTGGTGTGAGTAGGGAAGTCATTGTGGAAAACCTACTGTGTTTTATACTCACCTATGTTATGGAACATAGGTTATTTTGCAGATGTAATCTTCCGAGGAAGGGGAAAAGTTAATATTTCACACATATTTAGCACCACCTCATTATGTTTGGGTGGTTTGGTGATTGCAGAGCTTGGAGCACGTGGAGCATGGATTCTCTTCGCCTCCTGAGAGTTTATATTAGTTTCTCCACAGTTTACATTGATAGTTTTTTGGTATTCCACTATTGTACATTGATGCGGGTTGAGATACATGAAGGTGTTTGGTGTTCTTAATTGGGTTTATGCATCATTTAAGATATGGTTTTGTTATGGGTTTTAGGTTTATTAGTTTATTTCAAAAAGGGTAAACCTTCCCCACTTGTACTTGAAACTCGTCCGTATTTATTTCAAGCATTTGGCGTCATGGGGATATCACTTATGTCCATTTAATGAGTCATTGTGCTCTCAAGACAATTTTAATTGGTGGGTCATTACATATTTTAAATGGAATACTCTGTTAATGTATACAATAGGCCCTACGTACGAATGAAAACACTTTCTATTTTATTGTCCTATTGATTAATTGAAGGTAAATGACATATATGTATATATATAAATATAAATAAATCTTGTGGAATATTTATATCATATATTTAATACTTATTGATTATATTCATCATTATATCCATCCAAATAAAGTGGTAATTAAAAACAAATTACACCACAATGTGGAGATGGTATGTCGTACTTATGTACAGATGATGATATTTTTATTCATGGGATCGGTAAAATGATTAAAATAGTTGTCACATAATCATAATTAAATGACATAATATAGATGATTCTAGAGTTATTACTTTAGTATTGAAACAACATAGGAATGGTAAGTATAAGAAGAAATGAAATATAGTTTAATTGATAAAACAATCATATCTTCTTTAAGTTACTTAGTTTTATTTTCACAATGGGACTCCTTTGAGTTGTTGAATCATCGAAGGAAGTATGCCAATGTCTTGAATCATTATTAAAAATTGTAATTGGAATCATAAACTGCACAGGAAGCCTCATATCATTGATATGGTGATGGGTTTGATTTTGGATGTATGTGGTCATTATGTTTGGTCTATAATACTTGTTTTCAAAACATTTATTTTATTAAGAAATGGTCAAAGGTGTTTCCTATAGCTATTCTTTCTTGGTGTTTTTTAAGGAAAATTTGATGTTTTTGGTATGGGATCTTAGACTATGTGAGGAAAGATTCCATGAGATATTCAATGGATTTCAATTAAGTAAATGGTTTTATAATTGTGAATAAAAGTGAAGAAGAGGGTCCCTTTTATGAGAGAGGATAGGGGAGCTATAGAAAACTCTAAAAATATTAAATATATTTAAACTATTTTTCACTTCAAAATTGATCAAAAGTGAATTATTTTGAAGATAAGATGATTATGATTCTATATTATATCAACCAATAAAATTTAAACAAGATTTTATTTTATTTTATAACTTATCATTTTGATTTTTCCTTTACTAAATTGTGAAATTTTATTTATGGTAATAATATTATAAATATTAAATGGTTATAAATATTTACTTATATGGTGTAAAGTTTATATAAAAGGATATTTTATGATAGTTTTTGCCATATAATAATGATTTTTTATTTTATAATTTTTTTTAGTATTCTTAAATAATTTAATTAATTATTTTTTTTCTAAAATATCAATAGTGTCAATTTTGACACTATCCATTACATTGACATTAAGTACTATTTGAAAAGAAATATAACATCAAAAAACCATTCAATACACTAATATCATGTCCCAGTAACATATAAAAATCATGGAGCATCTCAATTATTTCAAAATTATATTTGGTTTTACATTTTTAAAATCATTTATTATGTATTACTATTAATAAAATAAACAATTCTTGAGTAATATATCATTATTTATGGTAATTATTTAGTCTCTAAAAATTAAAAATATATTACTATGATGTATGTAATTAAATTAAATTTATATATATAATCCAGGATCTCATTTATCTCCAGTTTATCTCTATATTATAATTATTATAGTTATAATAAATGAGAGTGACATTTTGCAACATACCATTACTTTAGTATTAATTATTTTATTATCATGGAAAAGAATCCATTAAATGATATGAAGTCAATAATTATGATATATATTTACACCATCCTAGTTTAATGGTTGAAATATAGTTTTTATAAATTTTATATCATTTAAAAAGTTATTATTTATTTTAAAATTATGTTTATCTTAATTTTCACACTATTATTTATTTCAATTTTTATAAAAGCATAAATACATGTTTCCTTTTAAAAAACCATAGTACATCATTTCAAAAATATCAATACCATTGAAAAAATTCGTGAATGTCATCAAATATTTCAATTGATATTTATTTTAGTATTATTAATAACATTTATTTTATTTTTATTTTAATAAATAAATTTTTACATCATCATTGTATCATTGTATAATTTAGTAATTTATTTTATAAAATTATAAATAATTTTTCATAGTGTAGGTAAAAATTTTACCTTATAATGGAAATTTATAATTGACCATATCATTTATATAACCAAATATTTATAATATTTTACTTGTCAAAAACTAATGCATAAAAAATAGAATTTATTTAAATATAAAATTATAAATAAATTAAATTCAACCAAGTGACCCAAAAATTCGATCCAAGGATTCTTTCAGTCAACAAAAACCCATACAATTCAATTAGGACAAGTGTTAGGGTAACTTTATAAATATATTATATTACTTTTACCATTAGTTACCATATTTACATTTTTCATGGTTGAAAATATTAATAATGTTATTTTCCACCAAAATTTATTTCAATCCGATTGGACCACATATTTCGCACTGATCAAAATCATCTACGTATGTTTTTTATAAATTATATTCATTGAAGCATGAAAATTACATTTAATTCTAATTCATTATATATGGATAGAAAGAGGGTAAAAGAATCGTTCATAAATTTAATATATTTAATTATCTAATTTTATTATAAAAATAGGTTCAATTATTTACATTGGATTAATATATGTATTATTTATATATTGTGATTTGAAATATATATTTAATAATTATTTAAATGAAAAATTAATTTTTTAACAATAATGACGTATTTTTCTCTATTCATAAAAAGTGTATTTTAAAAAACAATATAAGAAATTCACCCATAGATAATTTTAATATTCAGAATTCAGAAATGAAGTACATTTTACCATATTAAATTTTTAAGAGTATCTAAAATTAATTTTATTATAGTTTATAAAAGGACATAAAAAGTAGTTCTTTGAATAAATTAGTATTTATAAACATATATAGATTTTACCAAATCCTATTCATTTCATTATAAAAATGTCTTTATATGAAAAATTTATAAATAACATTTAAAAAATATTTATCACTATTCATATTATAATTTATAATAGATATGTTTTAGATAAACCATTTTAATAATTATAATATTAAGGTGTTATTTCATAGAAACTCAATAATGCAGATAACACAAACCTAGTCGGTGTTGAGTTCAATATAGGCTATTGAATTTTTTTAAAGAGAGAATGTAATGTGAAATCATGGGGTGTTAAATTAAGATAATTCAGTTTGTGAGTCTTCAACTTCTTGAATACATATATAGAAACCTTTTCATTTTTCATAATTAAACAACCATGTATTTTCAATGAGGCATCACTATATCTACCAAGACCCATCATTTTATGTTTTTAAATCCAAAATAAGAGCATTAAAAATATTATTTTTCAATTCATCCAAACAATTTTTACATTAATTGTTCCAAATGAAATTAACCCATTTATGTGTAATCTTTTTACCATCTTTCCTAATTGGGAGAAATAATAATGGATCACCGATATTAACCAACCAAACCAATGCATATTTTTTCATTAATTATTTTTTTGTATTAGCACATTATTTGACATCATTTTCCTTCAGGGTATTAACTAATATTGCATCCTTAGAGATAATGTGGCCATAAAGACAAAGATTTTAAAGCTAGAAATCACATTTTCTAAATTTATCATATAACAGTTTTCATCTATGATTATCTTGAATGTTCTTATAGTATTTATTGTGGTCTCCATATATTTTAGGATAGACCAAGATTTCTTAAATGTATAAAAAAATACTAAGATAGTCCATAAGAACTATATTTATTAGATTAATAAACATATCGGGATTAGTAGTCAATCCAATTGGTATAACTATAAACTCATAACGATCTACACCTCATTCGAAATGTTTTTATTGGAATATATTCCTTCTTTACATTCAATAGAAGATAGATAGATCAATTGTATATTTTTGAAAATTATTTATCTCTATAATGTTTATCAAACATGTCATCACTAATAGGTTGACAGTACTTTTTCTATAGTATGGTAATTGATTTCCCTACAATCAATCCATAACCTCATGAATCAATATTTCTTCATAATGTACATAATAGGGTCTCCCCATGGTGAAACCCAAGGCAATATAAATTCTTTATCCAAAACTCTCAAATAGATTCATAAAATCCATTGACTCATAAGTTGAGATTCTTTAGGGGTATTTTTTATTAGTCATTCACAAGAGGTTAAATTGATGGGAAACTTGATATCACACTCTGTGGATGTTTATGTAATTTCTTATAAAAAATCATTTTATTCTTATACTATAAATATTCAATCAATTTGATGAGTACATTCTCTATCCATGAATTTCATTTTATATTCATCATTAAGAATCTCATTCTAAATAACTATTCGTGGTGTATTTAAACATATATAATATAATGTATTACATTATTTAAAGATAATTAGATCCAAATCGTTATTATTAATAATAATTTATGTCCCCTTATAGTATTTTTTTCATTATATTTTAATATCCCTTCCATAAAAGGATTATGTCAAACTCAACAATTGGAATAATAATAAATTATGCAATTATAGAATGTTTTTATGTAATAATTTGGCCTTACTAACTAAAAATTATACACTAAGACTTCTAATAGTAATTTTAAATAAAAATGGATTCTTAAATTTAAAGAGAATTTAAATTTTTCTTTATAAAATTGGCTTGATATAAAAGTGTATGAGAATCCAAAAAGAAATAAAGAATAATCTAAATTTAAAGATGTGATTAATGTCCCTAGCTCAAAATTATTAAGAGTTCCACCTTAGATATAGTGATCTTTAAGGCTTGGACTTATCTCATTGGTCTCTTCTATGTAATATTATCTTGATTTATAGGCCATTGGTGAGAATAATGATGTATTTATTTATAACTAAAGCATTAAATATCATTGATTTATTTCTTCCACTTGCATTCAAGATCCAAATAACCCTTTTTTCACATAGAATAAACTCAAATTCCCTTCTAGTATTCCTCATGATGATTCAGTAGACATTTTTCACAAGGTGGAGATTTCTTCATTCTCTTCTTCTTCTCATGTAAATCCCCTTTTCGTGGTGTTCATATGAATTGTTGTTGTCCTAATTTCATTAACTATGTATGATATAGATAATTCCATATCAATTTTTATTATACATAAAAGTATATCATCACAAGATTAAAAAAATAGAGAGATCAGGGCCCCTCATAGAGTTCGATTAATTCATTTAGATAAATTGTTAATCATAATCAACATGTTTTATATGTAATCAATAGCATAATAAGATGTTATTATAATGGTAGACTCATAAAATGAAAAAAATTCTAGTTCATTTTACATTAAGATGTGGAACATTATATTCATTTCAATTTTTTTCTCATGAGTGAAATATTTATTGAATAATGAATATTTAAAATCCATCCATTCCATGAGTTTTATTTCCACTCCCTCTTAAGTATTCTTGATCAATAAATTCCATTGATCAACATTGAATTTGAAAAAAATACATTGCAAGTGTATGCTTTTACTTTTCATAACATTCTAATTCCATAAATAACATCTCCAGAGACATAATCCAATAATTTCCTATCATTTTATTATACGTCCCACATAATAATGGTAGTTTCGATCATATGAAATAATCCAATATTAGATAATCATGTGGTTGAATATATTTATTCTTTTGGGAATGGATAATTTTCAAAACCTGATGATGATACCCTTATACAACCCGAATTTTCTTATTTCCAAAATAAATTTTATTGGATTACTAAAATAGTATATATACATACATTGGACATGAGTATTAACACCCATCAACCTTTTAAGTTTCATTTGTCAACAATGGAATATAATGGATGATCCCAAAATTTTAAATGATAAGCATAATTACAAACATGTTGTATTATTTTGAATAAATTAAAAATTTATTCACAATCAATCTCTGAATCATAAAATTGGTTTAATTGGGGTTATCTTTGATTTCAAAATTTTCATAGCTGTTTAATGGAAAATATGAATTATCTTAACCTTATCCCTTGGGATTATGAAACATCATGTGAAGTAAGGCATGTTCAGATTCACCACGTGACAATTGGTTCAATACCAATTAAACCTTTTAAGTATGATTACCCATAGGTTTATATTTTATAGAACCATATGCACATCTAGTATGAAAAAAGTGTTTTATTAAAATGAAAATCCGAAAATCCTCATCCTTATGAAAATAGAAAAAATTTATTCTATAATTATCCTCAATGTACATCATAGTGTTATGTTAACTAATATATATTTTCAATAATCTTGTTCCCAATGTTTCTTCCAAAATTCCCCTCTTATCAAATATAAAAACTCGTACTCTAGTAACTCGATGTCGGTTCTTACTACATTACATTATAATACATACAATGGGAACAGATCTCAAAAGACCAATCAGTTTAGTAGTTTTAGAGAACTTGATACACATATTATACGAATTTTAATTTGTTAATATAGAATAAAAATAATAAATAATAAAATAAACATAATTTAATCCTTTAAACTCATTCAAATATTTCTTCATCATGTCATGGGTGAAGTAATAAAAATACGGTGAGATCAGATGCTCGGTATGGGTTAAATATTGTGTAGAATATCATGATTTAATGAATATTAATCATTATTGAAAGGTATTTAATGCCACATACATTAAATTTAATAATTAATATGGATATCTTAATATGATAAGGCATAAAAATATGTATGTTAAATAACTAAACACACATTACATTTAATCAATTAATGATGAACTAAATTCATCAAGAATAACATAATTGTTAAAATGTAATGTATAATAATAACAACATAATTATAAATGACGGGAATTATTAATTATTCAACATCATGTTCTCATGAATCGTGATACCTCTACTCTGATGACCATTCACATGACTCTTTAAAATAACAGGCAGAAACACATTTAATTTGTTTAATTGATTTGTCTCATGATACATATTGATGCATAATGTGGGAATATAATTACAGGACCCACCTATCACTACATGTCCAAATCATTCCTCATATATAAAATAATTTATTTAATATATAAATCACATGCCTTATTAAAAAATATATTCACTGGGTTATGAAAATAGAATTATTTATATTTCTATAATTATTCAAATAACTTTAAATGTAAACACAATATGTATGAATATTATATAATTTTAAAAACATTCAAATCAATGTTAAAAGTAATATATAAAATTATTAATTGAATCATTAACCATCATGAATAAATAATTAGACATTTTAAATAAATCAATGAGTTCATATATACACCACATGGAAGTGGATGGGACAATATCGACCTCTATGTCTCAATGAATTTAAAAATTAAACAATATCTATTAAAACTATAACTACATAGAGGTTGTAATTAATAAATAAAATATTTAATGTATCAAAGTTAACTTCATATACAATAAGTGAAAATACCACATAAGATAAAAAATTTCATTAGTGAAATTGTCTTAGAATATCGAATGTCAAATGAAGAAGTAATATAACTCAACGAAATGAAATTGACTTAAGAAATCGATTACCAATTTGTTACATTAATATAAAATCCTCTTGTATGAGATAATATAAATAATGAGGTATAATAACATGATTTTTGAATAATTCATGATATTTCATATAAGAGGATAATTATGTAAAACAAATTACTGCATAATTATATAGAATTTCTGATTGAATGTAAATTGAGGGGAAGACCCTTTCCTCAAACATAACATTAATTGAACTTGTTTAAACTTATTTAAAATGGTTTTAATCATGTTATTAGTTTATTCCAGAACCATATTCACACTTACAATACCATATATGATCCTATTATATCATTTTATAAATGTTTGGTTAATATTATACCATTATTTTGACTATTTTGGGTGTTAATTTCCTCCCATGCCCTTATTTTTTGTCATGAATGATCTAGTTGTTATGAATAGGATATATATACATATTCTATAGAATTATATTAATTTTATAAATTTCATATTTTATTATGGGGTAATGTTTTGTAACCATTTGTGAATTTTGGACATGAAAACTGAATCTCATCGCTTCATAGAGATGGTTGGTCATACATACCAATGATCGAAAATATTTTCACCTTAATGAGTGAAAGTTTACTGGAGTAGTCGAGATGTTAATTTATTAGAATAAATATAATATAATTTATATCACATATATTCATTAATTTTATCCTCATTACACTTTATATAAATAACCATTGAAAACCCAAACTTATTGATTTGTGAGGTAGTAGAATGTAGTGCTCACAAGTGATGTTATCAAACTTGAAACAGAATGGAACGTATAAAATTATATATTATATAAAAATTATATATGTATAGTAACATCATAAATGTCATAAATTTTTTTAATCCCTGATTATATCAATCTAATAAATTTTAAAAAGGAAATAAATTAAATTAGTTCACGTTGTGGTAGTCCACCACACACACGATTGAAGATTTCATTTGTCGTTTATTAGAAGAGGTGATGGACATAGATCATTAAATGAAAATAATATAATTTTAGTATATTAAATATATTGGAATTATTATACTATCATTATTAAGAAATATTTTAATGTGATGGAGTAAGAAATAAAAAAATAGTATTCTCAGAATGTTACATCTTCTTCAAATGACCTCCATTTGTTAACATTAAATTAGTTACTATGATAGGTTTATGATAAAAAGATTATTTATATTATAAGGGTGTCTATGTATGGATATTTTTTGGGTAGGTATTGGAGTATCATATTGTATTTACAATGTGAATATTGTATGGGAGGGGTTACCTATTATATGTGATGGAGAGGAGACCAAAAGAATGAATGAAAAGGTATAATTACATAAACTTATATAACATTATATAAGCCTAAAAAATGAGTCATTATTGATCCTATAATGTTAAAAGGAATAAATATATAAATAAATTTTTATTTGGACAAATTTTTATGTTATTTTAACCATTGACATTTAACATTGACCTTATGGTAAATAAGTTTTTTACTCTAGCTGTGATAATAAAATTTTTTATATTAATCAACATGAAGCTAAATATTTAATTATAATTTATTTTATAAATAAATTATTATGATTATAAATATGTAATTTATTTTATTATAATAAATTCACACACTTGGAAGAGAAAAATTAAAATTCGACCCTCGTACATGAGAAAAAATAATGTTTCTAAAGAGAATCTTCTCGAAAGTATTGAATGTTTTTATATTGTATGTGAACATGAAATTGATCCCAGAAACAAATATTCGTTAATTTGTCTAATGATTGATCAAATTTAAATATTATAAACAATTATAAACTAGATTTATCATTGTAATCAATTAAAAACATCTATTTTCCATAAATTTATTATTTCTCACTATTCATCAAAAATTTAATCCTTCTATAAAAATATAGAATATTCAGCCTAGGATAGTTTTTATAGGATTATATAATAAATGATATTTATTTTTTAATATAAAGTATATGATATTGAAAAAAAATAATTTATATAATAAGTTTTCATGAAGAAAAAAATATGTTTTAATTGAAAAAATACAGTTTTTTCAAAAACAATTTCACAAGCATTCAAATGATTCTTCTTTTTTTATTTACTAGAAATAGATAAAAAATGAAAGTGTAAAAAAATTATTTATTTTTAATTTATTTATTCATATTCATACCCATCAATTTTGTGTCTAGGGTATAATGATCAAGATTAAACAATATTGTAATATAGTATAATTTTTTGTTTAAATCTGGTGTTTCATGAATAAAATTCAATAAATGAGATTGAATTTTTTTAAATAAAATAAACCATAAATTTATGGGATGCTATAGAAAGTGGAAATAAATATTAAATTTTTTTAATCTTGAATATTTGGGGTAAAAAAGACTTTCCTAATAAAATAAAAATAGGGGTTATGGAATGTTTTTGGACATATCACATTGTATTTAAAATTAATTACCAAGATTACCCTGATAGTGGAGACAAATATTTAATAATGTAACTATTTATAATTAAAAACACTAAATGTGAAATATTTAACAAATTTAGACCTTTAGATACAAAACATTGAATCAATTTTTGATGAATCAATTTCTATATGTGGCTGAAATTTATTTATTAATAAAACAAAATACCCAATGAAGTATAGTTTTTAGAAAGATGATTTTAGCCAAAAAACGAACTTATATTAAAATCATTTAAAATGGTTACCCAAATTGAATTAATTAAATTATTTTAAATAATATATCTATTAAATTACATGAATAATAATTCCTAAATAGAATGAGATTTCGAAAATACCTGATTTAATGAAAAGAAATAGTTGTTCTACACTAATTGATACATTTCATTGTTCCCTAAAAATTAATTTCTTTTAAAACCTAAATTTTTATTAATATAATACTTTAAAAATAAAAAATTTTGTAATTACCATATGATAATATCTCCAGAGGATTTTTTTTGTTTTTTTAAACATAGTTATTTTTATAATGCTAGATGTCAATTGAATTTGATTTATTTCAAGAGTAATATATCATGAAATCTCAGGGTATTAAAACCTAATATCCATATTAATTGAAATAATTAATTTTAATATACAATAATTTTATTGTTATATTTTTTAAAAAATTATTCATTCCATTCAATATATTGTGAAAAAATTGACATAAATTGTGTGTATTGGGGACTAGTGACTTAAGGTAATATTGTATTTCATCTTTCATTAAAACCTATCACGACTGAAAAAATGAAAGAATATTATTTTTAGAATATTTTTTCATTCAATATTATAATTTCTGAATTATAATTTTACCATACATGATCATTCCATATCATTCATAGAGAAATGGAAACATTAATTATAAATACATACAGTCTACAACATCCACGAATGAAATAATTTATTTTTCCTAACTATCATTCAATGATAGTTATATGAATGATTTTAGTGATATTTACGATATTTGATTACAATATAAATATTTCCAAAAGATAATATTTAAATATATATAATTTATCATAAGAGAAAATAATCATAGAATACTTTGTCTCCTTAAATGAACAAATGAGGGTTCTATTCCTAATTTTGTTCCATTTTGGTAAATATTATGTATTTGTATAAATATTATGTTAACGAAATTATAAAATTCATTCCAATAAATAATAATATATGTTATGAATATATTCTATTGCACTATTCTCCATGTCATTTATAATAATAATGTTTTATATAAATCGAACGAACCGCCTCAAATAGCCATTATAAGAGAAAATTATTTAATAAATTAAAAAATATGATATTAAATATACCAAAAAATGGTATATATATATATAAAGGATCTTATAAAATAATTTAATGATATTAGCTTTATTGTTTTAGAACCTGGGAGAATTCACACAATGAACATGATATTTGGAAAGGGTTATTTTTCCATATTTTCAATTCCAAAAGACATTTTTTATATTACATATGATCATTTCTATTATATTGTGTTTTCAATTCACCATTTCATTCATATAAACTGAATATATTTAATTTCATGATATTAGAATATTTATTTTTTGTAAACACTCTTTTTATTTCGTTACCATTACAATATGTTTTTTTGATAAATATATTCCCATTTATTTAGTTATGATTTATCTCCTTAAAATTATTAATTTTACATCAGTATATTGCACTCTCAAATTGAATTATTTTTAGTCTCTCATTTTCTTTAACATAAAATCTCTCTCCAATTTAATCTTTCTTCGTGAATTTTGATATCTCTAATAGATTGTGTTACCTAATATTTCCTTTCATTGAGGTAGAATAGTATTATATGAACTTGAAACATATAAACATCATAATCAAATTATCTAAGATATTCCATAAGTTATTTAATCATTTCACTCTATGTAAAAGGAAATTTTCTATTTAAATACACATTTTTTACGATATTCTTTCTCATAAAGGTGATATGTTTTTATAAAAAAAATATCACAACTTTTAAGTAAACAATTACCTCAATTTATTTTTTCATTAATTCTAAAAAATCATTCTTATTTTCAAATCCAATTATATGAATACTTATTATATATTCAATTTTCCCCTTTCAATTTATCTAAGTGATGTTTTTATACCTCTTTTTATGATGAGGGGTTTCAATAGTGTTACTTCAAATATTTTGATGTTCTTACATCTTTAATAAATAAAATATTTTATATTACACTATATAATATTTTCTAAAATATCAAATGCATTTTAATATTTATAATATTAAAGTGACATTTTAAATGTAAATATTTTCATAATATTATCCTTTCACTATTTTTAAATCATTATATTAATTCAAAGAACCACTATTTTTTAAAAAAAAATTAAAATACTTATGAATTTATTCACTATTTCATTTCATAAATAACATCTCAATTTTAATATAATGTTAGTTCATTGATAAAGTTATGAGTGGTTACAAAATTCACTTTGAAAATTTTGATACAATTTTCCCCATTATTTTAATGGAATTACTACAATGGAAATTATTTTTCCTAAATCTCCATATAAATGTGCATATAAAATAATTTTTTTGGGTTATTCATGTTTTGGATATAGCTCATTTTCACTATATAGGTAATTATTTGTGACACAATTTTTTAAAAAATATTCAATTCCAAGGGTTGTTTGTTAACAGATTAATGATTTTTTTCAACTGGAACACATATTTATGGGAATTTAATAGGTGGGATCCTATATTAACCATTAAATTATTTTTTATTGTTTTACATATCATGGTATAAAAGTATTGAGTGTGAACCTAACACAAATTAAATAGGTTCACATGATTGAAAATAAATCAATTGTGGATTCCCGGGGATCACAGGACTAAGGTTGAACATGACATAAGTTAGTTAAATTATACAGATTTAACTTAAACCTAATACAAGTAAAATTAGATTACTATGTTATGCATAAAACTGATGTAGATTTGCTAGGATTATATGATTTACTATGAAACTAATTTTTTTAGAAAGGATAACATTTTTATGATTTCTTATCCTTATTATTCCTACATATTAATTTTTAATATGACTATTATTATTTTATAGGACATGTGTTTTATATATCATGATATTGTACTGTTTTTATAGTTTTCATGTCTATTCATATTTCTCTAGATGAATTTCTATCATGTCATTTGGGAAACTAATATGAACCCATGTTATTTTAAATAAAATACTTCACTCATTTTAATGGATTCTCAAATTATTATAATCTAACAATTTATGAAACATTGAAGAGTTTTTCTCTTATAGAGCATTTTAACTCAGCCCTTTTTATGTTTCCATTTACTAGGTTATGAAGCTGATTTGGAATTTATATATGTTTATAATTAATAAGAGTCTCATTTTGTAGGGTATAATTGTATTTTTTTTGTTCGTATTATATTTCAATTATATGGTTATATTTATTTGTGTCAGGTTTTTGATTTTTCAAATCAATTAATTTAAATTTTTTGTTATCATCCTCCTAAAAGAATGTTTTTTATTGTTATTCTGATCAAAACTCATGTCAGAGAGTAGGTTAAATAATCCTCTAAAAAAGGTTCTACCTTTAGGTACTTGTGAATGGTATAATCTGTAAAGACATAAAAATTCCATGGAATTATTTTTCTTAAATTCATGTTATTTTTTTATGAGTCTTTGAAAATTTACAGTGCTTGATTTTGAGGTGTGGTGTGCCCAAAATCATTTTCAGAAGATTTTTTAGGTACGTTCAGTAAACTTATGAGAGGGATTTTATATATTTTTTAAACAGGTGCTCATAATTGAATTCTTTCGGTAATTTTGAACTCACGGCATCAGTGATATCTTAGTGAGACCTTCAACGTAGTTGCGTTCTAAGGAGAATGGAAGTTAGTTTATGGGGTTTTCAATTAAATTAAATAAAAATTAAGTGTTACTTTATTTTTTATTTGTGGCAGTTTAATCCTCCAAGGGTAGGTTGGAGGTGTGGGCCACCGTACCCTAAACTACCATGGGTGGTTATGGTGGTGGGCCCCACCCCGACATAACCTCCCATGGGAGGATATCTTTAGTGGGGCCCACATGAGCTTCAAACCCCATTTTCACTCCCCATTAATGTGGGTAGTCAACTCTCCACCGTCACACATTTATTTTGTGCCAACCCACACAATTATTTAATATAAATTCATTGAATTAATTGGCACCCTTTTGAATTCTTTTGAATTCCTTCCAAACATTAAAATAATAGATAGTCTATTATTTTTGGACTGGAAAATCTTTTGGTGGATCTTTGAGTGGGAGAACTTCATCCTTCCAATGAAGAATACCACACACTGTCGAAGAATGATGAACTTCCACATCGATCTTCGACCGAGAAAAAAGAGAAAGAGTAGACTGCGAAGAATGCCAACAATGCTTCTTCCCCAGATGCTTCGTGACGTCTATGAATTGAAATCATCTTTTCCTCTCCTTCCACCGTCAAATACCGACAAATACGAGGTAGGGGTAGATTTATATATGAGTTTTTACCTTTCTTCATCATTTTTTTGTGCTCCTTGTTGCTGATTGATATCATCTTAATGAGGAGGGCTCAAACCGCACAAACTCGTTCCGACCCTCCCCCATTGTTGTTGGTCTTATTGTGTTGATGGTAGAGGTGGAGCAACAACGGCCGACATTGAGCCGGCCATGAAGAAAATCATTGGCACATGGCTGCCCGGTCGCCAAGAGGGTGTGGTACCACTGCACCACACGGATGGTGAACAGTGGCCAAGGCAGGCCGCGATGGAGCCGTACGATCTCGTCGTGCCGCGTGGAGGCCAGTAGAAGGCCTCAACTTAGGAGGGCCAAATTAGAGGGGTGTGGTGCCATCGCGTAACGCCATGGTGGGGAGCAGCTGGCTGCTCGGGCGAGCAGGGAGGTGCGTGACCCCATCGGGTTCTTCATGTGCTGGACTGGCACCACATGGCACTAGTTTCTGTTCACACCCAAATGGAAGAGTCGTTCGGGTGTCAGGGGGCCGGCTTCTTCCACCTGGGCATGACTAGGGTAGGTCGTCGGGATGCCTTTGTCTAGGCCACCATCGGCCAGGCTGCCCTCGGGTCGCACCTCCCCTCCAGTCCTAGCCATTTCCTCGGATCGAATCGGACCCGTGGACAGGGTCAGACCTTGGCCTAGATCGGGTCAGTCCGGGTCGGTCTGACAAGGTCGGATGTGACCTAGAACGGTTGTGTCAGTTGACACCTTTTTGCCCCTATCTTGTGCTACAGGTGTTCATTTGATGAACCACCTGTGGCAATGGATGTCTTGGAGGGAGACAGTTCTTTTGGAATACCCCACATGGGGTTTGGACATGGTTGAAGTATGGTTAGGATGGTTTAAACCTAAAAACCAACCGGGCCCCTGGAATAGAAATGGTGATAACTCACAGAACAAGAGTCCCATTGATGCACCGTCTGTCGCGTTGGAACCCTTACAACATGGATTTTATTTGGGTACTCCATTGTGGAGTTTAGTGGTAGTTGAGGTATGACTGATATCTCAAGGGTTGGTTCTACGGAACTCGAGCGCACCGGGTGCGAGGAATCTAGTGGCTAATAGTGAGGCGGAGGTTGGAGAAAGATCATACGGAAGTCAGCACTCAGCGATCCTATGTAGGTTAGCACATACTGATCCTGTATGGGTCAAATTCTATGTGGGTTAGTGCTCAACGATTTTATGTGGGTAGCGCATACTGATCTTGTGTCGGTCATATCATCTGTGGGTCATTGAGGGGGTTAGTACCTATCGCTCCTGTGTGGGTCAGACTCCGTATGGTCAGAAGCAGTGCCTCGTGACATAATAAAATGTTCTAGAATCACGACTAATCATATGTACTTCTATAATTCACTGAAATCCTGGTTTGAGCTAATTTAATGACTTTCATGTTTTCCTCATTATTGAGTTGGGTTACTAAATAACATAGGTATCTGTATGGGCATATACATAAGTAAGGGTTATCCATCGACTCCATACTTTGTGGTTATCCTTGTTGGATTGTGTGAGACCTTGAGGGTCTCGGGATCCCTAATGAGTATTGTTATACTCACCCCTACACGAGCTATGCCCGCACCTCGTTGTGTTGGTTGCAGATGATGGACTGTGCTGATCGAGGTAGAGAGTAGCAGAACAGGATGGTACCCAGAGGTGGAGCACTCGGCGAGACGTACACAGAGAAGACAGATGGAATTGGGGTGCTGAGGAGGCCATCTATACCCACCCATCAGGTCGGAATTCCAGAGGATGAACCAGTATCTTCTTTACTTCTTTACTTAAGATGCACAAGATTTTCAGTTGTATTTTACATTACTATTGGGATTGTATTTCCACCCCATTTACTTTCAAAACAACCTTTTGTATTCTATTTTACTTAGTTTTTTACCTCTAGTTGTGTACTCTATTGTGTTTGTTTACTGTTATAAAGAAAAACCTTCCCAATTTAGGGTTTTACATTTTTGATGCAAGACACCATCCCCTGGACAATGGAAGGTGGGTTTGGGGTAGTCATGATATGGGCCCCGGGGGTCGGGTCGTGACAAATTAGTACCAATGGAGACGGTTCTACCGCAAGAATTTGGACTCTGATATTTCTTTTATGTGAAGAAATGGTGTTAAGGGTATTGAGTGTGTTTTTCAGTTCAGGGAGTCCAGTTTTGATGCGGCGGCCGACGTATAGATACACAAGGACCCTGACTACTAATTTCTGACATTGTGCATGAAAACATTGATTGCGTGACTGTTTTCAAAAGTTATTTCTTATATCAACTCAACAAGGTTAGCTCACTAGGTATAAATATATTGATCATGTCACATCTGTTTCATTCAGGATGCCTCCCCACAGACGACCAGTTAAAGCTCCAAGAGTCATATGTTTTGACAGCCCACCGAGCGATGAGGCCTCGGTGCAGGGCCCTTTACTAGAAGAGGCATCATCGGTACCTCATCCCATAGGTCCACTGATGCCACCAGCCCCAACATCAGACGATGCGTACCACTTGAGCACGTTGCAAGAGATTCGGTGACATAGGCCACCCAGGTTCTAAAGAGAGATGGACCCACAGGCGGCTAAAGATTGGCAGGAGGTTGTGGTGAGAGTTTTCATGCTGGTAAAGACAACAACAGACCACATTGTAATTCTAGCTGCGAGCCTCCTTTAGTCAACAAAAGGCATTTTGTGGAGCCTGATGCTCTAGGTTCTTGACGGGGATACATTTCTATGGACAGACTTCGAGTACCTAATTTGAGTGGAGTTTGTTCCAGCCACCCATCAAGCGGTTCGGATTTAGGAGATTCTACATCTGCAGTAGGGCAGCATGACAGTAGCACAATACTCAGTGAGGTTCACCAAACTCTCTCACTACTCTACAGATATGGTGTGGGACCAATTTATCAGGTCCCAAACGTTCGATCAGGGGCTCAAGAAAGAGATCAGAGCCTTGATGATCTCCCCCAATATCCCGACGCAGGTGGGGGTGTTATAGAGAGCCCTCATAGAGGAGAGCTTCCTTGATGAGCATTCACCTGCAGCGAGACCCACTACTGGTCGAAATACAGCGGAGACTTCTATAGTTGACAGTAGATAGATGACGCATAGGTCCAAGAGGACCATACCCATAGTTTGTCAACCACATGACTCAGGAATAGTTTTGTGGGGCACATAGAGTAGAGATTTATATGCTAGGAGTAGATATTGCTACTCATGCAGTAGGTAGGCTATCATGGAACATGATATTATGAACCACCATACAAACAATCAGTAGTCAGTTGAGGGACCTCCCAGGATGAGGCAGATGTTCTATTGAGGTAGTCTATAGGGAGTAGGCGGACATTGTTGAGGAGCTGGTTGAGTAGCTAGCGGTGGATGATGTTTTGAGGTGCGATTGCCACCACCGCCAGGAGGTCCAACCCAACCGTAGGAAGTGGGTGGATAGGGGGATATCAGCTTTAAGTAGCTGAGGCCTATGACCATGGTTCTCCGGAGATGATTTGAGATATGATCTGTGTCTACTCTACCTTAGATGAAGTTCTTATAGAAGCAGGATTCAATCATTATTTCATAGACACTACCCTCGTTCGGAGCTCGGAGATTCCAACAAAGTCGTTGGATCGATCCTTTCGGTTATAGACTCCTATGGGAGAAGACTTAACGATTACGCACTGGTGCCGGCAGTGTCAGTTTACTCTAGGAGGTGAAAGCTTCAGTTGAGATCTCCTCATAGAGACATTGAGGCCTTACAATTTCATCTTTGGTATGAAATGGTTATCTATAATACATTCTCATATTGACTGTATTAGGTTCAATGTGTGGTGTGTCTGCACGGATGGGACCAGGTATACCTTCACCGGTGAGGAGGGAACCCTTTCAGAACTGGATGGTCATACACGATAGAGGCTGCAGCTGATCACTCATATGTTGGCCTACCATTCCATCTGAGTAGTTGATGTGGAGAGTCTGACATATCTTGATGTGGTGGACTAGTAGGAGGATGATTTCCTTGACGATGTTCTAGAACTACCTCCTCATAGAGAGGTGGACTTATACATTAACATGTACCCCGATACGTCACTGATATCTAATCCAGCATATTTGATGGCTCCCACTAAGCTTTGTGAGCTGTGGGTACAACTAGAGGACTTTCAGAGGAAGGGATTCATCCATCCTAGTGTTTCTCCTTGGGCAGCCCCGATTCTATTCGTCAAAAAAGAGGATGGCAGCTTGAGGTTTTGTGTTGACTACTGTCCCCTAAACCAGGTGACCATGAAGTACTAGTACCCACTCTCGAGAATTAATTCCCTATTTTATCACCTCAAGGGAGATCGATGGGTCTCAAAGATAGACCTTAGATCAGGCTATCACCAGCTCAGAGTTCGAGACAAGGATGTGCAAGAAATGGCCTTCAGGTGTCGATACGACCATTATGAGATCTTGGATATTCCCTTTAGTGTAACCAACACTCCAGTAGTGTTCATGTGTCTCGTGAAAAGGATCTTCCATCCATACCTAGATCTCTTTTTCATGGTCATCATCGTCAACATTTTGATCTACTCGACTACTGAGGTGGAGCATTCCTTCCATTTGCAGGTAGTACTGGACACACTCCGAGAGCACCAACATTATTTTATGCTCTTGATGTGCCAGTTTTTGATTCTATAGGATCTCTTATTGGGACATGTCATCTCGGAGGATGGAGTTGAAGTAGATCCAGTGAATATTGTGGTGGTACCTTCTTGGGAGTCACCTAGGAGTGTGATGGAGGTCTGAAGGTTCCTGGGTTTGGCTGGATACTACCGATGATTCGTTCCAGACTTCTCCAGAGTTACAGAACCACTATCATAATTTAATAAGAAGGGGAAACCCTTCTTATGGTTGGAAAGATGCCAACAGAGCCTCTAGGAGAAGATGCAAAGCCTGACTAGTGCCCCCATCTTGAGGCTTCCAGAGGAGGGCTTAGGGTACTCAGTTTACTACAATGCATCTGGGACTGGATATGAGAGTGTCATGATGCATGAGAGAGAAATGATTGCATATGGTTCACGCATGCTGAGGCAACATGAACATAACCATGCTACCCATGACAAAGAGTTAGAAGAATTGGTCTTCACCTTGATGATGTGGCGACACTATCTGATGGGCGAGAATTTCACAGTCTACTCTGATCACAATATTCTTAGGCATATCTTCTCTCAAAAGAACCTGATCCTGAGACAACGGTGTTGGATTGAGTTCCTCCAGGAATTTGACATTCAGATAGTCTATACTCTTGGAAAGGGTAATGTTGTTGCAGATGCTCTCAGTAGGAGATCTGCTATACAGATGCTAGGAGAGACGACAAAGCAGCTGGCTGCCTTGTAGATATCCTTTGTGGATAGGGATGGAGGAGCCTTTGTACAGTATCTTATAGTCACTCCTCATGTTCGTTAGAAAGTCAGGGAGGCACAACATGGAGACCCTGACTATGAGATGTGACGTGCTTAGAAATACACAGTGTAGGCACATGATATATTTTATAATGGTGGGGAGCTTGTATTCATTTTCAGAGGACATACCATGGTACCAGTTGAACTTCAGGAGTACGTGTTGAGGGAGTTACACACTTCCCCTCTACCAGTACATCCAGGAGTGGTGAATATGTATCAGGACCATAGATGACAACACTAGTGGCCACGTATGAAGAAGGTTGTAGCATAGTTTGTATCACAATACCTCAATTTATAGTATGTGAAGGTAGGGAACCAGGTACCAACATGATTAGCTCCACCCTTAGGGGTCCCAGAGATGAAGTGGGATGGGATATTTATGGACTTTGTGACAGGTCTTCCACGTAAATCCGTGAGTCGTGATACGATATGGGTGATCATTGACCAACTCTGCATGTTTTCCCACTTCCTACCGATCAGAGAGAAAGGCTCAGTAGAGAGCTTTGGATGCCTCTATGAGAAGGTGATTGTGTGTTTTCATGGAATACATTCTTCTATTGTCTCTTACCATGATTCATGGTTTACTTCTCGACTATGGTAGGGGATATAGAAGGTTTTTGGGACACCGCATGACTTGACCACACCTTCCATCCTATGATTGATGGACAGACGGAGAAGACCATTCAAACCATTGAGGAAATGCTCCATGCATGTGTCCTCGACATCGGTTGTAGTTGGGAGGATCACATACCTTTGGTGGAGTTTTCCTACAACAACAGCTATCACTCCACCATTGATATGGAACCTTTTCTGGCCTTGTATATTCAATATAGCAGATCTCCACTGTGCTGGACAGACCTAGGAGAGTCAGCACTCATGGGACCGGAGACGGTATGCGCTACCACAGAGAAGGTGTAGATCATCCAAGAGAAGATGAAGACTGCACAGAGCAGGAATAAGTCATATGCTGACAAGAGACGAAGACCTACGAAGTTCTAGGATGGCGACCATGTCTTCCTACGGATCTCAGCTCGATGAGGATTATGGAGATTTGGTCATGGAAGAAGGTTACCTACGCAATTAATCGCACCCTTCCTGGTCCATAGTAGAGAAGGCAAGGTGGCTTACCACCTGGGTCTTCCACATCAGTAGCACTATGTGCACGACGTCTTCCACGTATCTCAGTTGAGGAGATATGTGGATGAGCCATCTAACATCATCGACCATGTGGAGCTGGACATCAATGATGGGGAGACTTTCACAGAGGATCCAGTGGAGATTGAGGATCGACATGTGTGTTTCCTGTGTGGATGGTTGATACCTCTGGTGCGTGTTCACTGGCATCATAGGAACCTCCAGGAGAGCACATGGGAGAGGGAGGTTTAGATGTGTGCTTAGTACCTTGATTTTTTCCCATAGTGTGAGCTGTAGCTTACGGGAATATAAATACCTAAGGTGGGGAGAATTTAAAGTCCCGGAAATTCTGTGGAATTTTTTTTCTTAAATTTAGGGGATTTTTTTATGAGTCTTAAAAAATTTACGATGCTTGATTATGAGGGCCGATGTGCCATAAATCATTTTCTGGAGTTTTGTTCAGGTGTGTTTCGTAAACGTACGAGAGGGATTTTATATCTTTTGAAGTGGTGCTCAGAATTGAAATATGAGGGTACCATTTATCTCACAACATCGGTAATTTCTAAGTGAGACCTTCAAAGCAGTTGTGTTCTGAGGAGATTAGAAGTTAGTTTTTGGGGTTTTTAATTAAATTAAATAAAAATAAATGGTTACTTTATTTTTTATATGTGGTAGTTTAATCCTCCAAGGTGAGGTTGGAGGTGTGTGCCATGACACCCTAACCTCCCATGGGAGGTTATGGTGGTGGGGCCCACCCGCACATAACTTCCCTTGGGAGGACAACTTTGGTGTGTCTCACATGAGGTTAAAAACCCCTTATAACTCCCCATTTATGTGGGATATCAACTATCCACCTTCCACCATTAATTTTGTGCCAACCCTTACCATTAATTAAAGGATCTTCTTTTAATTAATTGCAACAATTTTGAATTTTTTAGAATTTTTTCCAACCCTTAAAATAATAGATAGTCTATTATTTTTGGGCTGGAAAATCTTTTGATGGAGCTTTGAGTGGGAGAACACCATCCTTCCAACAAAGAATGCCACACACCACTGAAGAATGCCAATCTTCTGCATTGTTCATCAACCAAGAAAACAGAGAAGGATCCTAATGCAAAGAATGCTGATGACACTTCTTCCCTAGATGCCTCTGTATGTCGAAAAACCGACTTCCGCTTTTCCTATCCTTCCACCATCAACGATCGAAAAATAAGACGTAGGGGTAGATTTTTGTATGAGTTTTTACCCTCTGTTCTTTTTCGTTTTCTTGTGCTCCTTGTTGCCTATTGATACCATCATAATGAGGAGGGCACGGACCGCAAGAACATGGTCCGACCCTCCCACATTTTTTTGTTCTCGTTGTGTTGATGAAGGGGGTGGAGCAATGGATACTATCATTGAGATGATTGTGATGAAAACCAGTCTGGGTCTGGTTCGACCTATAGCCCACAGACGGTTCGTCAATCAGGTACTTGTATCCCATGATAGGGGTGAAAAGGTGTAAAATGGACAAATGGGTACGGGTCCAATTCGACCCGGTCAGACCGACCCAGTCCGCGGCTCCGATCTAGTCTGTGGAAATGGATAGGCCCAAGGGGGTGGCCCGGACGAGGGCATCCCAACTAACGGTGGACCGGCGAAAGGTGGCCCAACGGCCTTCCCTAGCCATGCCCATGGGGAGGCATGCGCCCCCTAGCACCCGAACGGCTCTGTCGTTCTGGTGTGAGCTGAAACTGGCTTTAGGTGGCTTCGGTCCAGCACACACGGGGACCCAACAGGGTCCCTCACCTCTCAACTAGCCCAAAAAGGTAGCTACTCTCCACCATGGCATGGCACGACGACCCCGTTCCCCTCCGCCACGATCTGCCTAGCCACAGCCCTCTACTGGCCTTGTCACATCGTGATGGCTCCACACGTCTCCGTCGCGGCCTACCTTGGCCGCGGTCTGCCCTTGTTATGGCCTGCCCTGACTGTGGCTCTCCTTTCGTGTGTCGCGGCAGTGTCGCGCCCTCTTGGTGAACCAACAGGACCTAGGAATCGAAATGATAATAACTCACAGACCGTGTGTATGATTGACACAACATCTGTCATGTTGAACCCCTACGACATGGAGGTTCATTGGGTTACTCATTTGTGGAGTTTAGTTGCGGTCGAGGTACGACCGATATCTCAAATTCAAATTCTAAAGAACACGAGCGCACCAGGTTCTAGAAAACTAGTGGATGATAGTGAGTTGGAGGTTGGTGACGGATCATATGGAGGACAACACTCAACGATCATGTGTGGGTTAGTGCATAGCGATAATGTGGGGGTCAGATCCAGTGTGCGTCAATGCTCAGTGGTCCTGTGTGGGTCAGCGCATACCAATCAACTGTTGGTTAGATCATGTGTGGGACATTACAGGGGTTATTACCTATTGATCCCATGTGTTTTAGACTCCATATGGTCTGAAGCAGTGCATCTTGACAGAATAAAATTACCTAGCATCACGAATAATCTTCTGTACTTCTATACCTCACTAAAATCCTTCTCTGATCTGAGTCAATGACTTTCATGTTTCCCTCATGGTTGAGAATTTATTTATTTCTATGCCTGTGATTTTTTCATTGAAATTAATATTTAATGCATTTTGTTCTTATGTAAGAGATTAAATGGAATGTGTTTTGTATTATTTACTTTCCTAAATTGATTAATCATTATATATTCATGTTTTATTCCATTTTATGTAACAATTAGTGAGAATTTGAGATCACCCTTTTTCCCCTTTCCCTATGATATGAAGAAAAATTCATTGACTGATTACAAGGATTTGAAATGTTTTCTATTTCTATTAATTATATTTTATTCCCATTATAGGAAGTGTATCATGTATGTACCTACCTCTCAAAGAAAACTAAACTAACTGATCCTTCATGAATAGATCCATTATATCAATGCTAATGTAATGAAGTATATACTAGTACTACATTAATAGAGTCATGGTTATTATAGATGGTGTTATTGGAAATAATTTAGAATCATTGGGAAATATATTTTGTAAAACATTGATTTGGTAACATAACACTAATATATGAATAAAGGTTTTGACTAATTATGGAATAAAATACGTATGTTTTGGTTTGGTAGATAATATGTGTGTTTTCTAGGAAATACGTATTTTTATGGATACTACAATTGGATGTGGGTATAGATAAATTAAACCTATGTTTAATTACACTAAAAATAGTGCATTGGGATTTGACTTGATCATCTCCTACTGTAGGACAATGATAATTTCTGTAAAAAAATTGACACACCTATGAGATATGTTTTTATTAATTGAAATTTTATTTATAATAATTCATCTTGGATATTAAAATACCCTTATTATTTAATAATATTCTAAATAAATTCAGGTTTATGTTTCCAATATTAATAACAATTAAATTTAAATTTTTTCATGTGTAATATATGATTTACATTTAGATTTTTTGATTTAAAATTCATAATTTTATGTGATAATTGTGTATATAAAATTGTTTAGAAATGTATCATAGTTGAAATTATTATGTCAAATCTCATAGTCAATGTAGAAATTTCTATGCTATGCTTTCCAATACAAGTTGTATTGGGGATGAAAAAATCATTAAAATATTGTTTCCTCTTAATTAGGACATGAAGAGTATCGTTAGCTGAATGAATTATCATGTAGTTCCATTGTGTGATACACCAATATTAGATCACATAATGTTGAAAAAACCCTATCATTTAGTGGGACTAATAATCTAGTGGTAGTTTATCAGTGGATTAAAACCTGTGAAAAGAAAATTTTTACCTTGGAAAGGGATGAAAATGAAAATGTTATACTAGAAGATTATTATTTAAACAGTTAAACTGATCAATAATGGCCATTAATCATTCATATTATTGAGGATGATCAAATAATACACATGTAGTAGAGATTTCTTAATGATATTTTTTTTTGAAAAATATTTTCCTCATTGGAAACAAAATTAAATTAAGATTATTATACTAATATTAATGTAGAAAGGAAGAAAAAAAGTTTTCTATTGTATAATGGTACATTTACAAGACAATCGAGCTATTATAAATATTACATACTCAATAAAAATTCAATTTTAAGAAATTATTTGAATTGAATTTGTAATTTCTCTGAAGGGTACTATTTTTTCAATCATTTTTATCAAATGATGAAATTGTATTATGTTCCAAAAAAATAGATAATTTTTTTTCTAGATCATATATATTAAAATGGTAATAAAGATAAGAAGAGGTTATTTGAATATAATGAACATGTAAATTCATTGGAGAAGAATAATAGAGTGATGTAATTCTCATTATGTGTTAATTGAGTAATGAAAATTAAATTAAATCCATGAATGGAATGAGAGTCTATTATAATAGTTGAAAATGGTTCATCATGCTCATGAATGAAAGGGTAAAAAGGGACCAATATTATCATGTTCATTGAAAATAAATAAATGGTGAATTATTCAAACCAATATCGTAAAAATCAAGGAAATCTACCATATAATAGGCATAGGGGAGAAAGATATTATTATGAGTTCACTATAGTTGAGAATTATGGTCCAAAATATTTGTGGGATGTGACAATAATCCAAGGCGAAAATTCATCTAATTATTTATTTGATTCAAGGTACGATTTTTTATATCTTTTATATTCTCTAATAAAACAAAATTTTCACCTACCACCATAATAAGTTTGTTTCAGTCAAAACATATTTTATGAGTCTCATGATAAGAAGGATGTTTCCAGAATATCCCATTATGAAACATAAGCATTCTATATTTATATAATTTTTTCTCAATCCCATGGATGATTTTTATAGAATCCATGGCATGGAATGGATTCCAAAATATGATTTTAAATGTAATTTTAATGAAAAGGAAGATATAATTTTGGATGATGAGGTGCAATTTCATAGCTTTAGTGTTGAGGCACAACCATCTGAGACATTCCTATGTCCAACCCCAATATAATTTTTAAATGTTATTGTGCATAATGAAGAGAAGACAAATAAAAATTATGGAATGAATAATATTCATATTGAGGATATACATTTTTTTGTGAACACAATTAGTTAATTTATCAGCAATTATTGTACATCATCTAGAGTATGTATTCATGTGCTATATTAATTTAATCCCAAATTCATGATTTATATATACGAATCCCTATACAATAGACACAATGGAAGTAGTACAATCTAATAAAAAACATAAGGATGTTTGTGAAGAGGGATTTATTTTCATTAGATCATCACCTTGGGGATCCCATGTTCTGCACATTAAAATTAAAATTAATCCATGAGGATTTCCATTTATTATTGTGAAGTCAATTCTCTACTAATAAATAAAAATTATTCTCCACCTCAATTCGATGATTTAATTCTTCATCTTCACAATGCATAATATCAATAAAATATTAAGATTAAATATATGTATAATAATTTATGGGTAACAATATATGTTAATCAAAATTCATAATTTCCAATAAGTTATAGAAATTATAATTTTATAGTAATTAGATTTGGATTATCTAATGATCTACGAGTTTTTATGAATTTAATGAAAACATATTTCATGAATTTTTTTTATAATTTCATTGTTATATTGTTTGATGATATGAGGGTGTATTCTATAAAATATATGGATAGTGGGGATCACATTCATTTAATTAATGAGACTTTTAATGGATGAATTTTATATAGGATATTTAGAAACAGGGAATTATGAATACAGAAATTTTCTTTTAAAGTGCATATTAACATTAAGAATGGAATCTCTGGGGTTATTATAATGAAAAAGAAGTTAATAATTTTCATTAACCAATAAATTCCAATAATATTTATAGTTTTATTAGTTATGTAGGTTACTATTGGAGATTACATTAGAATTTTACCCAATTGGAAAACCTATTTAACAATCATACGTGTTATTGGGTTTTGTTTATATACAAAAACATAATGTGAATAATGGTTGGATTAATTGAATTGGATATTTCTCAATACACCTAATGTGACACTGCAATCATGAAATAATGATTTCTTTTGGAATATAGTGCAGCATTGAACAAGTGACATGGTTTTCTCCTTATACAAAATGATAATGTTATTTCCTAAAAATCATGAAATTTAAAAACTCATAAATAGAACAATCTAACTCATTATAAAGATTTGGAATCAACAATACTTACTATAGTGATATGGATAAATTATATCTATGGTCAATTATGTGAGATATACATTAATTATAAGAGTATGAAATGTATCTTTTAATAAAGGACATCTATATGAGGCAATGGTAATGTATTATGTGATAGAAGGATTCTTATTTCAAAATAAAATCACATCATGATAATGTCAATATGGTAGGAGTTTCATTGAATATGAAATATCATGGATTCATAATCAAAATTAGGACTTGTAAAAATATAATGTTCTTGGATCTAACAATGATGGATATGAGAATTAATTAGGAAGTAGAGAAATGGATCCTTTTTAAAATGATTGATAGACCATTTTTTTGGTATAGATAAGAAGTTACCATTCTAAAGATGATAACTTTTATAAAAAAATTTAATTTTATGAATGATGGGAATTTGGGAGGAATTATTTTTGAAGATATAGTTTTGAAATTTCGAAAGAGAAACTATGCTCTAGAATATCATTATTTGAAAATGAAATTATTGCATAATTCCCATTACTTTAATTTATCAATTAAATTTTGTTTCACCAATATGTATATGGATATTATGTAATAATTTTTTTAGATAAACTAATGCGTGAAATATTTTATCATATATCATGATACATGGTTTTAAATAGTTGAAGGATGAGAGATAGGATCCAAGAAGAGTCATGTAGCCACTTTATATTCATATGTGGAAATGTGATGACATTACTACGTACTTTTTAATTGTACTCCCATAGACTCCTATAATAAATTATGAAACAAGGGTTTTGTCTTATTTAGTTACCAAATCTGTACATTTGTATAATATATGAGAATATTTACTGCCTTAGTAACATGATAATATTTATTTTAAAACTTCCTGGGGCACCGATTTCAATTTTTTCTAGTCATGATCGACAAATTACATCAACAATATGTTTGTTTCATCATAAGGCTCTTCATACATAGCTTTATTTGATCATAACTTACCATCCTCAACATGATGTATAGTTTGAAAGGAATATTAAAACATTATAAGACTTGTAAAGATAATATTCCCTTGAATTCATGTCATATGGGATATGTATTTACTTTATAAGAGTTGTATTTTCAAATAACAATAGATTCCATTTAAGTACTAAAATGGAGAAATATGAAGCATTATATGGAATTAGAAGTCATACTCCAACATTTTGGGATTATTTCTGTGAAAATAAACATTTTGGTCTCCATGTTTTTTAGAATACAATGAAAATAATATTTACACTCATATTGATGTAGCTTGAAGTAATAAAACAATCGATCATGATAAAGAAAGGAATTATTAATATTATCATGTGGTGCCTCCATGGAAGGGTGTGATATGGTTCAGTAAGAATGGGAAAAAGAGACCCAGGTACATAAAAAGTTTTTTAATACTATAAAGAATTGAATATCTAGATAAGTATATGTAAATTTCACAAGACCTTTCTAAAGTACATGATTTGTTCTGTATGTTATATTTAAGTAAGTACATCGAGACTGAACAAATATTCCCACCACATATGAAGTTGAACTTCATCTTAAAAAAGCATACATCAAGAACCTCTATTGACTCTTGACACTATAGAGAAAATATTGAGTAATCAAAAGGATATACTAGTAAATTTACCTTTTAAATATCATGAAATTATGTATAAAACATGGTAACTAAAATATATTATGAATATGAATACCCCCTCTTTTCATTTCTATTTAAAATCCATGTAAAATTCAAGGAAATTCTTTTAAGAATAAATATTTAGCAATCATGTATTTTTTATGGTTATTACAAATTATAATTTAATAAAACTATAATATAATTAGAATTTTAATATCTCATGGAACAAAATTTACAATTCTATAAGATGAGAATAGATTTTCAACATACTTTTTCAAAATAGGCATGGAAAAAAATTTTCAAATTTTTCATTTCAAACAAGCTATTAGAAATAATTAAAAATGTTGTATTTAAATGTTAATAATTATATTTATAATAATTTAATATAATATAAATATAAAATAATTATTAAATATCAATTTTATATAAATAAATAAAAGATCCATTTGAAGAAACAAAATATATTCTTAAGAAACCATTTTGTTTAAAACACAATATTGTCTTTAATTATTAATTAATTTAACAATTATGTAATCGCAAATGGTTTTATTGAATTTTATATATTATATATCTAGCAATATTAATTTAAATCCATAAAATGATTATTAATATTCATATTGTTACGAAATAATCCTATTATTCTGGAAAACTTCATTTCTGGGAAAAAATTTATCAACATGATTTATTGGATTTTTTTAAAAATAAATTTAAAAAACATAATGAATTGATTTTGTTAAAATATATTTAATATATTGAATAAAAAGAGTAATATTAGGAAATATGTTCAAAAAACATTGTTTTTCAAAATGATTTTTACAAATGGTTTAGAATAATTACCATAGGTAAGGTAAAAATGGGTTTAATGGGGGTTAATCTATAAAGATAATGGTAATCATTACATTAAAACAGCTTCAAATAACCATATATGGTTTGAAATACAGAATAACCTTTTCCTTATGAAATATAATACACATTCAGATACATATTACCATGAAATTGACCTTAATTTATTATAAACCATTGAAAAATAATAAATGTTCCACTAACTTCAATTATAAATGAGAAACCCTCTCTACAGTTATTCACATATATCAATACATTTATATCAACCATAAACTACCCATATCTCTAAAAAACCCATTACCCACATTTTATATGTTCTGTTATATCCAAAATACCAACCCTAGGGTCCTTAATAAGAGATTTAAAGGATATTATTCAAAGCGATGGTAATTGACTTCTCCAATCTCGTTATTTACTTACTTCACAAATTAATACCTTGAATTAAATCATCAAAATTTAATATAATAACAAGAGTATCAAAAATATACTGATATGTTATTATATTAATGTCATAATATTTATCCATCTCATTATTCACAAAATTGAAAATAAAACCAATACTTATTTATACCGAAGACTACCTCCTAACGAACTAGATTAATTTGTTTTCCATCACCGACGCATATTAAAGCTAATAAATATATAGATAATGAATATATATAACTACTATGAAATTATATTGAGTGTTAATAATTAATATATCATCCAATTATTCTCCCTATCAGCCATTAATAAAATTCTATCATTACTCACACTTACATATGACATCACGTCTCCATGAAGCAATGTGATTCATTTTCCTTGTACATCATTCACGAATGATTTTAAAAATATATATAATTAATAAATATGATACTAATAATGTAAATATCATACTTAATATGATGTAAATATATCCTAACAATTAAAAAAAATACTGATGAAACATGAATAAGAAAATACAAATTGAACACAAATCAAATGGTAAAAATGAAATATTATTAATGATTAAGTGACTAGATGATATAAGAACATATTTGATCTTAAAAATATATTTATTAATCTCATGTAAATAAATAAAATGTTTAAAATTAATATAAATTGGGATAAATATCATTCAACAAAATGATAGATTAAGGTAAGGGATTTCATCTCAATTTAAATCCTATATAGACAATTTGTCATTATGCACCTATTCAATTTAATTTGTTTTATATAATGAACATTAAATATATTTTTCAGGAATAAATATTTATTCAACATATTAAATTATTCTATTCATGAGTATTATTTCAATTGATTTCAATTTAAAACTTCCTACATAGGTAAAAATGTGTTTCATAATCTCAATTATTATGATTTATCATCGATTTGTTAAAGGAACATTATAACATATCCATCATAAACATATTATATATTCATATAATTTTTATATTTTAGATATATTCAAATTAATTTTCCAATTTTTTTAATTGAATCAAGTAAATAAATTTATAACATTTAACCTTTTTTATTACTCTTTAAAATAATATTTGTCTACCATGTCCATATTTTTTAAATTTGTTACATAGAATACTTTTTATTTAGTAAAATTATTTATTAAGGAAATTTTATTTTATTCTTGAATTTTATAAAAATGGTTCCAGTTAATATTTCTAATTTTCTTATAAAGCTAAATTTTTCAATTACTATATAGATATCAAAATGAATATTTTTTAAATTTATACAATGATATTATAATTCTCATCCATCATAAACATTTTATAATATTTTGTTTCATATACATGTTTAAATGGTTTTAAAAATAAAAATATCTCAAAAAATAATATTTTAATATTTTACTTCAATTACCTTTATTCTTTTAAAGGACATGATTTTATTTCAAAACATATATTCCTTATAAATCATTGGTTATCTCTTATATCTTATAACCATTCATTTCATTGAATTTATATTGAAAAACTCAATTTATTGAAATCATTATAAATTATATTTCCCTTTTTTATCTATATTGTTTATCATGATATTTTTATTTTTTAAACTATATATCTTTTACTCATATGATATTTTTCCTTGAATTTGTTATGATTGGCTGAAGAAATGTTTTATATTATGTATTATTTATTAAATATAAACATATATAGATAAATGATACTGTTTAGAAATTTTATTTATTAGTAAATATTTGACTAATTAAATATACATGGTTTTAAGAGTGGGAGTGTATTATAGATATTCCCTTGACTTGTTATCATGTCTCATAAGAACAATAAATTGGCCAAATTAAATAGAATTATGGGTTTTACCTTTCCCATACTATTAAATTGTCTTTCTATACAGTATTAAAATATTATATTTGATGATGTTTGAGATAATGACAAACAATATTATGCTTTTCCATCATGGTGGTTTTAGTTTTCATTGTCCATGATAATATTTTATTGACATTATCCATGGATGCACTACGTGGTCAATTTAATGATTAAATGAAAAGTTTTTTAGTTATTTTCCATGATATATTGATTATTTATTATATAGTATTGATAAATTATGTTTTTCGAAACCCTTAAATATTATTTGAGATCACCATTATTTTTTTATTTTTCCCATGATACGATGAATAATTTTTTGAATGAGTTCACAGATACTAAGTGTTTAACATTATTATGATATATATTTGATTATTAATGAATAATGGGTTTCACATATGTATTTGGATCTATAATTATACATAACATACATATCTTTTTGGATTATAACCCTTCTATATATTCCAATGTAATAATGTACACCGTGATATGGGTTCCATGAATTTTGTTTGTAACATTTTAAGAGTAAAATTTATTATATAATTTAATTTTAAAATTAAATCTTAATTAAATTATGGGACTTATGATGTTAATAATGATTGAGAGTATGATGATTATATAGAGTAATGTGTGTATAGAATGGGTTTAATGATAGATAAGTGAGAAGAGTAAGATGGGTAAGACAATGTAGAAGATGAAGAACCCACAAAACATATTGATATATTTCTACTATTATAGAAGATTTAATTATAATTATACATCAAATTATCTATCAATTTTTTTCTGATAGAATATTAAAATATTATAGAGAAACAATTGTTATCTGAATTTAAATTATTATGAATACTCATTATATCTAATATTTTTAAACTAGTGGTATAAGTGATTATGATTTCACTAAATCATCTCAAGGATGTCCCCATTCTTTTGTAGTAGTGAACTATATAAAAAATCAAACTTCATACTATGATTCTATTTTCAATGTTGAATATCTCCATGAATAAAATCCTAAAATTTACATTAATTTTTTTTTTTGATTGTTTGAATTATTAATTAGGGTGATTAAATAACAAATTAATCTTTCTTCTTAGTGAATTATCACTTTTCATATGGAACCTTTGATGTTGTGTGTACAACATCATTTTTATAAAACATTTAAATATTTGATAATTATTGAAAAAATAACAATAAATTTTTCATGGTGAGTTCATTTTGAATTTTTATTTGTATAATTTATAAAATTAATACTAAGAACTCTAATATAAATCTTATGTTCAATGGGGTGAATTATCATACATGGAATAATAGAATATTTCCACTCCAACTAATAGTTAGATTAGAAGATCATAATGTGAAAAAATATATGATGTTAGTCATGAAGAAAATATAAATTTATATTTATTTATTTGAATAAAGATTTAATGTAAGTTAAAACATATTTTATAATGAAAATTTTCAGTTTTTCGAAGATGTTTCCTTTTTTGAGGAAAAGTCAAAAATACTAAATTTTAATTAAAAATTGTCTTCTGATATAATTTATTTTAAAACAAAAATTATATATTTAGTTTTTTTAAAATTACAATTAGTATAATTATAAATCAATAAATCCAATATTGGTTACTATAATAAATTTTACATTGAAATAGTATATTAAAGCATTTTAATCTTTTGAATGTTTTTTACATTAAAAACCCTTTGTTTTGCACCATTATGGGGATTAATTTTAAATAAATTTCTTCAAACTCTATGATTTCATTTTTAAAAATTGGATTCGATATTTAAAATAAGTATAATTTATAATTTATAATAAATTAAACATAATTATGTTACATAATGATTATTGAAAACTGTTTGAATTAATTATAGTGATTTATGGAAAAACAGGTTTACTATTTGACTAAAAATTATATTAAAGCCACAAAATAACATATAAATTTGTAAAAAATAAATTTTATGATCATATATAGACTATATATGAGATTTAATTTAATTTTATTCATTATTGTAGTCTCATTATGTAAGGGATACCTCCCAATTTATTTTACCTTTTTTTGTATTTACAAGAACGTCACTCCTCCTCCACAATAAATGGGCACTCACACCCGTCACTTATTCAAACATATCATGTCCTTTGGAAAGTAAAATACATAACTAAATATATTCTTACCATACAAATTATAATCCTCAAAGTCAAAATGTTTGAGTAAATATATCCCATAAAGTCCTTTGGTGAAAAATAAAGGAGTTACTAGCTAAACGGTAAGGTTCTTCAACAAACACTTTTGATTTATTTCATTCTACACCCTTAAAATTATTCATATTACATGATTATAAAATAACCTATGTATACTAAATATAATGAAATTTATTTATATTGTGGTTGTGAATTACAATAAAAATTACTTCTATCAAATGGGATATCCAATCATTATTCGTGTGTTTGGTGGACTACCACCTCACAAACTGAAGTCAATCATTATTACATTACAATTAATAATGGTTTGGAATGATTATGTATATAGTATTTTTATATGATATATGTGGCATATATTATGGATTTATGACTATTTAATTATTATAGAAGTCATAGCATTATGATTTCAATATTCTGGGAATATAATAACATCGTTTGTGCGCATATGTACTATGTCATCCTCATTACAATGTTATTCATTCACACATTAATTGAATTTTATTTAGGTTGGTTTGAACATATTTATATTATTTAAATTAAATAATAATGAATCTATAATGGTAAATATACTTATATATAGAATTTACCTTTTTTATTTCTTTCAATACGACACATAAATGGAACCAACATTCATATTTCGTACAACGTACCATCTAAATGAATGTGGAATTAATTTATTATTTATATGTTTTAAAAACATTTAAAATAAATATATAATATATTTATATCTTTTTTAAACTTCTTTATATGATTAAATCATGATCTAAGTATGGTGACAAAGAATAACCAGTCAAAACATGCCTTCAAAAAATCCATTATTACCTGAAAGATAACATTAACATGGAATTATTGTTAAAAGAGTAATGAAAACTTATAATTAACTAATATATGGTATTATATATATTAATATGTTTATTTGGTAGATTTTTAATAAAATTATATTTATTATAGAGGTGTTTTGAGCATGTTTGAAAGAAGACGAGACTTATAGTAAGAGATTTTTATCTCACTTTTTACCCTTGTAAGACACATGTTGTATTAACAACATATTTCTTGTCGGTGGAATATATCCTAAACACATATGTATTTTATAAATTTTATTCTGATAAATATTTTTATTTCAATATACCTTAGTGTTTATATCTTTCATGTGGTTAATGGTAAAATCATTACAAAACCTATTCGGGATTTTTGTATCAATTTATTTCTTCAAGACGTAAAAAATGTTATGTACCTATATTACTCCAAATTAGATATATAAAACCACTTTTACATGTTATATAATTAATTATTCCATGATTATGATATTTTATGTTAATTATTAAAGGGGTATATGATTCAAATTTACCAAATCGGTAAGAGTTTATTTCAACAGTCTCATCGTTTATTAGGATTGTTTATGATTATCCAAACACTGAATAATTCTTATGATACATATCAAAAGAATTATCATGAATTTTATTATAATTTGGATACTAATTATATATTCATTTAATAGTATATTTATTTCCAATTTTGGTACAATTTATTATTAAGAGTTGTTTTTACAAAAATATGACTTTACTTATATCTTCAGTAGGAAATCTGTTTCATTAAAAATAATGTTTTCTAATTTTTTTAAAAATATATATTATTATCATATGATTTTAAAATGAATTTTATTGCAATATTATATCTTTTTTAAAAATTAGTTTTTAAAGAATCTGTTTTTTATCATGGATTATTTCTAAACTTTTCACAGTCAAAAAAGAGTTTCAGACATGTATAAACAAACCCACCCAAATGACTATTATTTTTTTGAATATTAATTAAAATTTCTGAAAGAATATATCAACTACTGTTTTTCTTAATATTATTGTAATTAATTATTATTAGATCAGTTTTAAATGACAATGTTTTTGCAAAAATTGTAATGTTTTAAAATCATTTTCAATGAGTAAAACATATTTTTCTCCTATATTTTTAGATGTATTTTCTAAACAATGTTGTTAGTTCAGCTAGGATATATACCATAAGGGGTGAATTACTGTATTACCAGTAAAAAACAATTCCCTTTTTGATTTTGATTCATTATTAGAAAATACTATCTTATCACTCCTTCCCCTTAAAGAGTATGAAGAAATTTTAAAGCATTCATAGGACACAAAAATATTACTTAGTTCACCCACTTTGGGCTACGTCCATGGAGCATTAACCAAAAATGTTTTGATGTACCAAATCCACTTTTAGAAAACTATTTTTTATAATTTTGAAATGGACATACTTTCCCTATGGGTTTATAACCAATCAAAATTTAAAAGATCACCACACTCTCAACTGAAATGCCCACTGCTTCTTCAAAAGATCCAATCACAGTTTATAGACATGAGGGTTTTTTCATTTTCAATAATGTATGCATCATCCGTCTTATATATATGCTCTATCAATGTCCCTCATTCAATAATTGATGAATACACCTTTTCCATTGAACACTATGAAAAACCTTTTGAACATACTTTTTCAAATCTCACTACTTCACGAAGCTTATAATTTATCAGAGCTCGGACAAGACCTCACCAAGTTCCTACCTATTTTCAAAGAACACTCCTCCAAAGATAACACATCTTCATAGAGCAAAAGTCCTCAAAAATCAAAATCCATCGTAGATAAAGCCACCTTTTTGGAACCTAATGTTGTAACGAATCACACTACCATCGTGGAACAACTTCGTTTGCGAAGCTCACTGAGCCAAATCAGAACACCACATCTTCAAAAATCTCTTAATAGATAAAAAAAATTAACTTCAATCAAGACAAGAATAGTCCTTTCCCTAATATCAACCAACTCTTAAAAACATTTCTCCGTAGAGTACCACATTCTTCACGAAATAAAAAAGTTTTTGATTAGCTTGATTAAGATTCTCTTGAATGATGTAGGGTGGCCTCTTATAAATAGGTGTGGTCGAACGAGGATATCTACAAATTCTTGTATGATTTCTAGATTAGTTGAAAACAACTCCATGACGTTCCTTCCATTCTCAATGAACCACTAAAACATTTCATTTTCGTATTGCTCTCCATCAAATGCTTCACACCCCCAAAACAATCACCCCCATTGGGTTTGTTGATAAGTAAACTCATAATGATTCTCCACACTTTCATACATAATTAATTCTTCTCCCAACAAATTCCAAAAATCACCTCTTTCAATTTAGATTTTCAACCAGTATTTACTCAACACATACTCTAATCCCACAAGATCATTGTCCTACATGGGAGACAAGAGTATTATGAAATATTTATAAACAAATCACTAAATTCCATATATAAATTCGTGATACCATTCCAACAACACCCTCCTACTTTCATCGCGATCCATAGAAGTTGTGATATATAATTATTTATCAATCTATTCAAGAATCATAAGATTTATTAATCCCCTGTCATTTACTCCCCCTATCTCACTGCCCCCTATTAGCTTCTCCATGTGACTTTGAAAAATATATTTTGTCCTCTCATTTCTCCCCCATAAAGAGTCGTACTATTCTACTGCTTTTTCAATGTACCTAATGTTCACACCTTTTTGGTACAAAATTGATTTAGGAATGAAAATAATTATATTTTAGAAAGACACATCATACCTCTTGGAGGGGGTGGGGTCCCACATCTACACATTTTATGTGTGGGGATTCGACTGAACTCCCAAAGCTAGGTAATGACTTTCAAATACTTCCTTGGATAAGACCTTTATTAGAATGTCTGCATCCTATTGGTCTATTGACACATTCTCCATCATTACAAGCCCTTATTCCAAATTCTCTATAATTAAATGGTTGAAATATTAATGGCATTTGTCCTTGAGTGATGGATTATATTTTTGATAAGGTTTATAATACATGAATTATCAAACATGATTCGGATCAGAGGCATCAACTCAACTCCCATATCATCAAGTTGATGCTTCATCCTCAATAACTATGTGCATGATTGACTGAAAATTGTTTTTTTACTATTGGGATAAATAGTGGTTAAAAAGAATATTCCTTGTAAGAACCTTCATGGAGGGAGGATGTGATATAATCCAAGGGAATCCCCCTGTACAAAAGACAATCCTTATATAGGATGGGATCCTATGTTATTATTAATAACAAGCTAATCCTCCTGAATTCCAACTCCTAAAAGTGCATTAGCAACAAATATAGCCTCCCTCCAATAGTGCATAATATTCAACCCATGATGTTTTTCTAGAGATCATCTATGGATCAAAAAAATTATGTATCAGTAAGGTTCATAAACACCACTCATCAAGATAGAAATAACCTCCTCACATTGATTTTCTTTTAGATTCTAATCCAGCACAATCTGAATATGTATATCCCAATATCAATGGAAAATATTTTTCAATGTACATCAAACTGAAATCCGCAGTTCCTTTGATATTACAAATTTATATTTTCACTGCAACATTGTGATTTTATTGGGGATTTCATTTATATCATGCTTCTTGGAATGTGGAAAAAATATTAGGTTTTGTGGCTATTAGGTATAGTAAACATCAAACAATATACCTGTATTTTATGATATTAACTGCCCCACCGTCATCATCCTTTGATAATTTCATCAGATTTTCTGCCATAGTGTTCAACTCCTTGTAATTTTCCATTCAAAATATTATCATAACCTCATTAGCATATATGCATTAAGAAATAAATTTCCCATAAATTCCTTATGTCACCTATAAACCAAGGAAAATCCTTACCTCACCAATCACTTATATTTCAAAATCACTTTTCATGAATTTGTGAAATTGTCTTAAATATGCATAATATATTCCAATAAATATTATATCATCAACATAACCCATAACCCTCATCCATTGATGTTTTTCGTTGTTGAAATAGAGATTGTAATCCACACCACCATGCTGAAATACATGATTTTTTGAAACATCGATCAAGCCTCGAATACCATGATCGTAGTGATTATTGCAGCCCATATGGTGATTTCTTTACCTAGAAAACCTTTTTATAATCTTCATTAATGAGAAAATCCTATGGATACTCAATATACCATTATTCATCCAAAACCACATTTAAAAATAAGAATTTGACATCCATTTGGAAGACTTTTCACATCTGTATCACTACAATCACCATGAATAATATAATTTTTTTCTAGACTTTCAATATGTGTAAATTTTTCATAGACATAAATACCCTCAATATGGGAGTAACCCATGTTCACTATTAGTGATTTGTTTTTAATCACTACACTATCTTCATTCATCTTGTTGCAAAAATCCCAATTAGTATCGATGACATTCTTATCTGCCGGAATCCAAATAATCTCCAACGTTTGATTATTCTAAATATATTCTTGATCATCATTTATAGATTGGACCAAATCTTCTTCTTTAGATACAACATAAAACATTTCTACTCTACCTGAGATAAGAAAGATGACGGTTGTAGTGAATTCATTCTAATTTTTTTGACCATGCTCTGTCTGATCACCAATGATATTTTTTCAGTCATAATCAGCTATTTTCATTAGTTTCATTATAGATAGAGACTTTACTTCTTTCACATTGTATGTATCTTCTATTAAATCCGTATCTAGCACTTTTTCTGCCCTTGTGTTACCTACCTCCACATCATTTTCATCAGTTATTTTTTCATATTAATGTTGAATATTTTATCCAGTCTTTACTAAAGTGAAATCATTTCTCTCAAATTCTTTTCCCTACCACTTATTAAAGTATTTATATATTTTTCTTTTTCTTGAGTTGCCATGAAATATCCCCTCATCTCCTCCTGACTCAAATTTCCAATTTTTTTTATTGAGAATAAATCACTTACTTTAAAAGATTTTAATGTATTTTACTATATTCCTATTTCCATTCAACATCTCATATTGAGTCCATCCTTACTTTGAACACAACATAACCATTGTAGAAATGTAGACTGATGTCAAAACTAATTCCTTCCAGAATTTCATTGATATGTATTTTTCAATATGAATCAATCCATCCATGTTGTTGATGATCCAATTTATCCTTTCAACCAATCCATTCTACAATATATTTCTCACTAAAGAAACATGAAGCCTTATCCCATATATCCCATGATATTCTTCCACATAACTATTTGGGAGTTCTATAACATTATCTGTACTAATCATTAGAATTTTCTATGCAATCATCCTATCAAATTCTCTATGATAATGTTGTATTCAACAAAACAGTTCAAACTGATGGGAAATTAAAAATACCCAATACATTCTGATATTCTATTTAATAAAAGGAACGTAGTGTTGGCGTTGGTGGACTAACACAAACTAATTTGTACATTATTCATTATTAAATACCTTATCACATCTTGATTACATTTCTGCATGACAATACATGTGATAATATCCTAAGGATAGTTGTTGCACTAATGGGTCATAGCGGATCCCTTCTCTGATGAGAACCAGTAAGGGCCATTAAAATGTTATGGAATATATGTTCCATGGCTGGATGATGTAATTTTAGGGACACAAATAATACATTCCATTAGGGGCAAGGATACATAAATCATTGAGGCACCTTCTCATGGTGTTCACTCATGGTAATATCTAGAAGGATATTATGATAATGGGACCCGCCAGAAGTAAATCCACATTTTATTGTGTCATTAGATGTTCTTATCCGAGGATGTTTCTATTGAACCCTATACATTAATATTATTTTTAATGGGTATTAAAACACGAACACATAGATATACTGATGACAAATATTACGACACACTATTCAAATTGAGGCAGGATGTATTGGGTGTGTCATGAGTAATACTACATTAAATGATAATGTGATAAAGGATTTGTCCCTTCACCTACATAATAGAAGTAGATATGTCCGGACCATTGATGGAATTTATGTAGCCTAAATAAATCCATTGAAGTGGTGATGAATGAGAGGGTTCAATTCCGAGAAGTCATAGAATGCATTTTTTAGCATATAGGTTGATAGCACTAGCATGAAACATACTTGAAACGAGATATCAAGGAAAATGGATTATATTACATTGTATGCGTTCATAGGAGGTGACACATCATTTAGGTGTTACCATATTTCATTGTGGGTGCCTTGTTGTGACTCTAGACGCCATCCAAGGAATTTAGGCAGTCTCTGCCTAATGCCACTGAAAATGAGGCCTAGAGGGTCACACACTAAGTGTGTCCAAGTATCTTAGTTAAATATTAATTTAACACGTCAAATAAATATTATTCTCGATTGTGTTTTAACAATTATCCAAGGTTGGTGAATTGCATTTATTTTGACACTAGTTTTTCGAGAGAATATATTATAGTATAAATAATATATTTATTAGTGAGTAATGCATTGATATTTATTTGAGAATTAAATTGCCATTATTCATGGTCTAATAAATCTGTGGGAGGAAATAAAGAAAAATAGAAAAATAAATGTTCACACTGTGTAAACTAAATATACAAGCCACGTATTTTTTTGTGGGAATTTATGAGAAATAATATAATTTATTTAATTAAATAATATTATTTGTAATACGGTACACACGTGAAAATTAATAAGAATAGTCAACTTTTTTATTACACATGAGGTATTACTACGAATTTAATGAAATGAATAAATGCTTTCGGGTAATTAATTAATTTTTTATTATTATATATAATTAAAATCACAACTATATATTTGTCATCTTCTTGGCCATTTATGTGGGTTGTGCACAATAGATTTCGAAATTCTCTCAAGCCAAGAGGGAATTCTTTTTCCACAAAGAACGCTCTCAAGCTTCAAGAGAGAGATCCAACTCCTCCGGATCAAGGCGATCAAAGATGGAAATCGCAAGCAAAGGACCTTCTATTATACAACCTAGTGATCTCTTCATTTATTTCCAAAGATATGTGGAGAATGTGTGGATCACAACTAGAGGTATCCTACACTAGGTTTCTACAACGCAATGACGGATCACATCGGCTCATGACCAGAAACATCAACGAATAGATAATTCCCTCAAGGTAATTCGTGTTAATTAAATAATTTAATGATAACCAACATTTGATGATCCAATATATGGTTTCGAGACTCCCATATTTCTTTTTTTTCTCTTCATTCTATTATGAAGAATGACGTTTGATTATCATGATGGATCTCATATTGATCGTTGTAAATGATAAAGATAATATTGGGTACACCCACCAACACACTTCCACTACTCTTGAAACATACAAGTGGAATCAGAGCAGTCATATCATTGATTATAAGTATTTATTTTTTCATTGGTGATTTACAAATTTAATAATTTAGTTGTTTCATTTCAAGTTAATCATTCTCTAAAAACTTAATCTTGAAATATGTTCCTCCACTCTTATTTCTCATTCACCATACATAAATGACTTTTTGTTTTCATTTTGATTAAAATAAAATAATGGATCTCATTTGGAGGGTCCAATCATTCCAGGATGTTCAAAACCAGAATACACGGTTTGTGTTCAGAGGTGCACAACATGTAGTCTTGGATCAATGCATTGGTCTAGTCCACCAAATCAGGTCTTGTTAATGATTCTTATCTAAGTAATTAAGAATTTTTTTTGACCACAAACTAGTGGAACACAGTTTCCAGATTACACATTGTATGGCCCATGGATCATGGCGTGTATTCCCATCAGATTAGGGTTGGACCGTGTACCCTGTACACGGCTTGCCCAGTTGGAAAACATATAACTCCAATACTACACGGCGTGTGTTCCACTATACACGTTGTGTATTATGATGATTTCTGAAGTATATTTAGTATCCATGTCCCCATGCGTGTACTTTGGAAGGATGGTGAATAAAATTACACATCGTGTAGTCAGAACTACACGCCGTATAATCATCGAAATTACATAGATTTATTAAAATTTATTATTATATTATTCAAACACTTGACACATGTACTAATGTGCTAGCATAAATCTGAGGTACAACACTTGATAGGTGTTTTATATATGTTTGTTTCATTTTAAATCTGTGTATTGTTCATTTATACTCATTAGGTAGTCATGAACGGGAATTCATCAGGTTTCCTCCTAGTTATAGGTTACATATAAAAATACTTTTAAAAAAATTTATTTGTTTAAAATATGTGGGATGAGATTCTCAAGGAAATTCAGAAAAATGTTTTAAGATAATTGGATTTATTTAAAAAAATATAATTAATTAATTTTAATGTGATTTGTCTTAAATAATAATGAATAAATAATTGAATGCTAGTTTTATTTATTCTTTAATATCGTTTCATGTTTGGATGATCATCATTAAGACCAAGACCATTGTATGTGAATGGTTTCTTTTAATTAATATATTTTAATTAAATTTGTTATCCCGCAAGACTTCTCCTCATTAATATGTAGGGCATGTGTGCCCAAGGATTCATTTATGTAAAACCATGTTTTACCCCTCACCTATTTGTCACATTAAATCATATGGAATGGATGTAGTTCCCCTGATAATGGAGTTAGTTTATGTTAGGAGCCATGGTGAAAAATGTCCAAGGAGATACAATGGTGGATAGGTGGAAAGCTGTAAACACAAACCCAAAAGGTTCACGGTTTTTCTACGCTAGTCTTGGATTATTTTATCAACCGCTATATAAAACAACCAGCAACAGAAGCTCATGATTAGAAAATTTAATTTATTTCTGTCAGTTTCATGGTTTATCAATTGTGGGGGTGTTGTCACAATCACACAATTAATGAATTAAATAATCAGGCCAGATTGATCAAAAATAAAAATGGAAATTGAGTTAAAATTTTATTTTACATGGTTAATCAATTAAGTATATTCAACTATAAAATAATGAGTATGTAATCAAATATAATAAAGTGGAAATTTATGTATAAGGATAAAATCCCTCAAAGAAATATTATGTTAGTATAGCATTCCATAATCTTGGTTAGAATCGAAGCATAGTTCAAAGTGATAGAAATTACTGGGTTCACATCAAGTGTAGACTGCCACAGCATGACATGGTGTGACCAATAAGAAAAGGTTGAGGAAATACAAAATAAAAGGACTTTGGAATTGGGGTGTCCACTCAGTGGATCAAGGAGCTGTGAGTTAATGTAGTTGGCAATTGGAATGCCTACCTAAAACCCTTCAAGTTGCTTGACCAACAATAGTTGGGATAATGCAATGGGAAATATGGATCCTTGCCACTAGAATATTCAAACAACAAAATATTCTGAAGTCAATGGTGAGGGCTATTGGACTTCAATAAAATAGTGGGAGGCTAATAAGTATTAATTTATCTATTTTTCTTTATTTTAGCATAATTACGTAATAATCATTTTCACATCATAATTTGTAGAAATAGAAAGAAAATGAATTCAATCAAATCAATGTGAACCATAATTAAGAAGGAATACCTTCTCCCTCACACAAATTTCCAAGAATGGCTGAGGTGATTACGCAACATCCTTCGCCATGAGAGGAAATTGTATGTGTTGTAAGAGCATATTCTAGTTGCTACTGGAAAAGAGGCCAGACATGTGGAACTATCTCTCTATATGAAACATTGGGATGATTCAAACAATTTCCAATGTTTCATGTTATCATCCATATCTAATGATCTCTTGAAGAAACATGAAATCATGGATGCGCAAAGCATCATGTCTCACCTTAAGGATCTCTATCAAGAAAATTCATGATAAGAGAGATATGAGAACTCCAACTATTTGTTTACAACTATGACTGGAGAGTCTGTGGATGCTAGGCCTCATGTATTCAATCCTATTGGTGACATTGAATGCCTTGACATCATAGGGATTAAGTTCACTATTATGTTGCATACATATCACATCCTATCATCACTTCCCAAGACCTTCTCTAAATTTATTTTCAACTACAACAAGAGAAACAATGAGAATCGACTATCAGAACATTTGACCTTAATTTTCTTGGTAGATATGGACATAAGGAATGAAAAACCGACAATCCTTATTGTGAATAAAAAAACAAAGGATAAGGTAGAGGGGACAAGGACTTATAAACAGTCTGAACCCCCTGAGAAATGTTCCTCTAATAAGTGGATGATTCAGAGGCAGGTTAAGGAATAGGAGGCGGTATGTTTGGCATGTGTGTAAGCAAGGCCATTGGAAGAGGAACTATACCTAGATGCTTGGGGATGTAAAAGGTACTATTGTTATCTACTGTAATATTTCCATTTCTACACATTGGGTATTAGATACAAAATTTTGGGTCACACATGTTTTTTTAAATTCAAGAACCAAGTAGACCTAAAAAGATTCCTAAAGAGAGGTTGATCATTGAGATTCCAATGGAACAAGGCTGGCTACACTGGCCATTGGCGATTACCACCTCTCATTTCCAACAATGAATATTTTGTTTTTACATAACTTTTATAATGTGCTTAGTCTTACCCACATGAGGAATCATCATTTTGGTCAGGTAATTGAGAAGTAGTGGATAATGCTCTACCAAAATGTTTATTTAGACACCACTGAGCTAGAACCACTGGATAGATGTCATGTATGTTTACAATGTAAAATTTCCCTGGCACCTTTCAGTGGACAGTGTGAAAGGGCCATAGAGTTTCTAGGATTGGTTCACAGGGATTTCTGTAGACCATTTATAATAGAATCATGAGGTGGATATTTTAACTTCATTACATATTATGATTATTTTATTAGATATGGCTTTGTCTACTTAATGAGGTATATGTTAGTGTCCTTAGAGAATTTTAAGGAATTCATGAATGAATTGAAGAATCATATTGGTAAGAAGATAAATAAGAATTTATCGAATCAAGGTGGAGAATATCGGAATCATGAGTTCATCAATCTTCCACGAGGGTCTGGGATTTTCTATCATCTCACTCCTCCTTATACACCAAATTGGAATGGAGTTAGTGAAAGGAGGAACCACAACATGTTGAACATGGTGAGGTCGATGATGAGTCATGCATATCTTCTATTATCCTTTGGGGGATATGTATTACAATCTGTAGCATAAACATTAAACTAAGTGCCAACTAATGAGGAAAATGGAATTCCCTCTGGGTTATGGAATGGAAAGAAACTCATTTTTTCGCAATCATGTGTATGTGGATGTGAGAAGTTTTTTAAGGCCATCTTATGAAAAATATTAACACCTCCAGAAAAAAGGTGTATCTTTATAGGATATCCCCTAGATAATTATGCATATAACCTATATAAACCTTATGAAAAGAAAATTATCATCGCTATACAATCTATCATTCTTGAGAGGGATCACATCCCAAAAAAGTATAGAGGGGGAAGGATTAAATTCATTGAAGTTAATTGTTAAGATATAAAGAAGTTGGTATAGGAAAAAGTTTCATCGTTCCCCGTGGAAGAGGTTCTAGAAACACAAGTACTACATAGGATCCCAATAAAGGTAAGAGAATAAGAGATATTTTGTTTCCTAGTCATCGAGGATGGTGAATCATTGTTGATGTAAAATGATGAAACTATTTCGTACTAGGAAGCAATTGAAAATTTTTGAAGCTACATGATGGCTTGAAGATATGAATTCTAGGATAGATTCTTGGTATCAGAACCTATTCTGGGTTCTGGTCGATGATCTAGCTGATGTAAAGCCTGTTGTGTGCAATTGGGTATTTGATTCTGATGCGTTCGATGTGGTGCATGCATCCTTCTATGAGGATTTGCAGCTCTTACCATGTATTCCAACTTTCCAAAGGCAGGAAGCATTGGATCCTTGTTTAGGTACGTCTACCCCTTGATTGAAACATGATTATGGGATGTCAGTACTTTCTTCCGGGGATTCCTCCTAAGAACTTGTCTCCTAGTACGGGTCTCCCTCATAGATTTAATATGTTGTTCGTGAAACTTTTCATGGCACCATATATTCATGGACACCAGTTAATTACACTACTTATGTTTGGATATTTTAAGTGTTCCAGTCAGGGCAGCAACATTCGATTTGGGGAGTAGTCATGCAAGGTCATCATTTATGAGTTTAGACTTTAGGGATTAGTGTGTCTCTCTTCTGTCCCTTATTATAGGGCTTCCCGAAGGCGCCGAAGCTTGATGCATCCCACATCGAGAGTAGGAAGTCATATGTCATAGAAATGTATGTGAGGTTTTCCTCATCTTCCTGTGATTAACATGGGGTATGTCGTAAGTTTAACATCTAGCGGAGACAGATGAGGATAATTAGAACACTAGCTAGAGTGGATTAGATTGAAGAACCCCCTTGAGGGAACACTGATATTGGGGCCAGCACATGGGAATCCTCTTGAATGGTGTGGAGGGGAATGGGGTGGTATGATCTCAATGGGATGTGGCGGCCTATGTAAGAATTAGGATGGATGATGGTTTTAGTCTTGATCAATGAAGAGACTTCCTACGTATCCTCGTAGTAGTGAATCAAAGTCCATGTAGTTCGGGAATGGATGGGTGGGGATAAGAATCTTGGATGTTCGGGTGTTGGTGAGAAAACATGAAGATGATCCTAATGACCAAGTGGTGGGATTGAACCTCATGAAGGCTTCCTATGTACCATGTCTTGACATGGCTCAATGTCCCCATAGTTCGGGAGGGATGTTGCAGAACCGATGTGAAGATATACTGGGGGTCCGATGGGTGTTGGGCATGAACCTCATGGAGGATTCCTACATACCATGCCTTGACATGGATCAAAGACCACTTAGTTCGGGTGGTTCACAATGGCTTACTGCTAAAATAAGATGTAGTTTAGCATCATGAGGGATGGGGTCATGTCATAGAACCGATGTGAATATAGACCATGGTCATGGAGGATGGTAGGCATGAACCTCGTGAGGCTTCCTATTTACCATACCTTGACATGGATTGAAGACCATGTAGTTCAGATGTACAGTTTACTGTCATGCAGGAAGTGGCATTTAGGGATTACACTCTAAGGTGGCCCAGGGTGGAGTTTGGTGAACCGACGTGATGGAGGTCAAAACGACTAGGTGGTGGGAATGAACATCATGGGTGATTCCTATGTACCATGCCTTGAAATGGATCAAAATCCACATTGTTCAGGGGTACAATTTAATATAATGTGGGATGGGGATGCTTGGCTGTTTAACATCCTGTAGATCGGACGAGGGGTTTGGGGCTTAGACTCTAAGGCCTCCCAAGGTGTGTCATGGTCGAAGCTGACTCTAAGCCCATGTGATTCATGCTCGGTGTGAGAAACAACATGGAACAGATACATGATGATCACGTCACGAAGGGTGCATCTGTGGGAAACAGGGAGGGCCTTACGCATTGAGCGGACTATGGTGTTGGGACATACTCTTGGATAGAGGCCCGAGGGAGACAAAGCACATAGGGAGATGGACTTGGGACTAAATAAAGTATAATCCTCGTTCCCAATCATGCCATCCACCAGTCTTGGCACTGAGGAAGTGAGGAGGGGATGGGGTGGAGCCTCCTATAAGAAAAACTAGGGGCATAAAACATGGTGGCTTCCCTTCCCCTACGGACAAATGCCACTCCCAAAAGGAGGATATCATCCCTTATGCAGACTAGTGGTTGTGGAGAATGTCCAAGGCGGGGGGAACCTGCATGCGGGGCACTTGGCAAGGTCACAATTTAACTTCATGTGTTGAGGATGAGGGTGCTTCGCAGTTTAACGTCCTTCAGCTCGGACGTGGTGGATTTACTCGGCACCCCTAGGATTTACATAACTGGTACCCTCTGCTCCTTGAGGGAGGGAAGGTATCAAAAATGCCTTGGAGAAGGGGTGTTGTAGAGAAAACCATAGAGGCGTCCATGTTAGCGTGGCTATGCTGAAAAGAAATAGCCATTAGTGTGCCTATGCGAAGAAGCATTAGGCGCAGCAACGCTACGGGTAGTATCGTCTAAGGGACTTTGAAGTCTCATCATGCAAACTTGGAGGGTCACACAAGAAAACGGTTTTCCAAGAAGAGGGGAGCATAGGAAGGAGCCTTGTGGAGCTCAGTTTCTCTACATTGTGGAGGGCACTGGAAAATGGGTGTGTTTCGTGATGTATGGTACCTTAGCATTAGCATCGAGCGGAGGTGCAAATGGGAGGAGCTTCATGAAGTGAAAAGGCATTCGTAGAGCACAGCCTCGCAGAGAAAAGGGCCTCACAAAGAAGGATGTCGAGAAGCAATGTGCTTCACGAAGTACAGTGTCCCTACCTTAGAAAATAGATCAACTGTACATGAAGGGTGGTTCTTGAAACATAAACACTCTGTGATGACTCGGGTCCCCTTGAGGATCCCCTTCCTTCATGAAAACCCTTAGGTTTCACAAAATGCATCCTTCTCGTAAGAGGGGATCAGGACGAGACAATGGGGAGGCACTTCGTGAAGTAGAAGTACCTCGTGAAACTATTGATTCACTGATAGGAAGAATACTTCGCAATTCAGTAGCTGAGAAGCCGAAAGGTCAGATTTTCCATCCGGAGAGCTCGGGGGGAGCTCGTTATTTATAGGCCATGGGCACCACAAAACGGATCTCAAGTGGCATGGAGGGGGCGATGTAGCCTCGCGGTGGGCTCACAAATGTCAAATGGGTTTGTGGAGCATCCCGACTTCTGCTCTTCATGGCGGGTTCGAGAACGTCAAACTTGTTCGCGGAGCATCCCGCCTCCTATGCTTCATGGTGACCGCTGTGCTGGGGACTCTGTGAAGTGGTTTTGTGAGACAGTCCAGGGGGTCATCTTTGGATTGCTTCTTCATGCCAAATTTTGGTGCAAACCAATACCCTCCCCCCCCCCCTTCATACATAGTTCCGCTAAGGTATCAAGGGTTTATGTCTGAGAAAAATTGCCAAAATCATCAGTCGTTCGTGATGCTGACTCAAGAAGAGGGTGCGTGAGGCGGACATGGGCTACACAGGCTGGGCGCTCCGCGATGCTCCGCATGGACTGGATGCTCCGTGAAGCTCTGAAGGTCGTCGCCTATAAATAGGGCACATGCCATCTCTTTGGTCCTTTCCTTTATCCAGGATCTTGTCTTCTTTCACTCTTGTATCACAAAGATCTGTTTACTCCACAAGTGATCTCTGTGAATCGAGGCTTCACAGTGCACAGCGAGTCTTCGACTCTACGTTTGCACTTGGCGATCCAGCTTTGAATGCCAAGGCAGCGTTTCTGCAAACAGTCTTCATGAGTGGCCCCCACGAACTCACTTTGAAAATGATCTTCACGAACTAGCCATGGTAACTTCCAATTCTCAGAACCAAATGTCCCACAAAGAATATTTACACGGGGTCCTTGCAGATTCAACCTAGAGGGACGAAATGGAAAACAACCTGGGGCTAGAGGAGCTTGTCCAGAGCCACTCAGACCATAATTCTCTGTTGGAGCTGCTGTCAGAGAGTTAGAAGTATTACCAGCTATGCAAGAGGTTTCCTCTATATAGCTTCGGGCTGAGGGATGATGCCTTCATCCCTGAAGTGGGTCGGGATGAGCCATACTGGTTTAGGAGCATGTCGTGTCAGCACCGATGGTTCAGGTCACCCGATGGCGATACCCGGGAGGACTTCACACCTGTCATCATCGATTGCCTGTACAATCATCTGAAAAACGTTTATGAGAAGACATTGGAGCTGGAGACGTCCCCTCCACTGTACTGAACCATCCTAAAGGCGGCAGTGGGGAACCCAAATATGTGATGGTCCGAGGAATGGGACCTACGCTTGGGCGGAAATTTCAAGGATGATTGGGCTTGGGCCTATTGAGTAGGTGCCTTGTGAGAGGAGTTAGGGGATGTGCTGAGGAGAGTGGTCCTATATGAGGCAGCATGTGCTTTCCAATTCCATATCTACTAGTATAAGCAGTTAATGCTAAAGTTGTTGAGCCGGTGGTCATTGGGGACCAATGCATTTCACCTACCACACAGGGAGGTCGGAATCATCCTGTGGGACATGCATCAGGTCTCAGGGGTCCCGATAATGGCAGAAATGTATGGAGAATTCCTCAAGGACATGGGTGTGTGGGAGGATCCAGAGAAGATGGGAATGGGAAGTGTCAATCACAATACCCAGGATTCAGAACATTGTGGGGGTGGCGTGACAATAAAGAATAATTGTTGAATGCATTCAGAACACAGTATTCATATTCCCTTATCCTGGTGTGGGGACAGATAGATGAGGGTTGCCTGTTGACCATGTTTGAAACATGGTACATGTTGCAAAGGTCATCCATTAGTCTTCCGGATTGTTTTTCTAGGACAGTAGGGGGGCCATAGGCCGAGCATCCATTCTGTTAGAGGGTTACTCCAGACATGAAAGAGCACAAGAGTATGAATAAGGGGAATGAAACTAATGGGATGTGGAGTGTTGGTTTGTTCAAACAGAATATAACACTCACGAAGTTATGCCACCGTGGTTGGAGTACGCTAGATGTGAACATTGGTCTGATCAAGGATCATTCCTTATTTTAGACAGGGCCTCTCTAGTGAGGGGGGTTGTCGCTTCCCAATGTCATTTTGGGGAATCTTGAACTTGTTTAGGGTAAGGTCGTAGTTATGCGGTTCCTCAAAAGGGGTCAGGCCAGGGGCTAGAAATGGGGAGGAACAAGACTTAAAATTCATGTTGCAGGACCATGGGTGAAATACTGGGGTGTCTCTAAGTATCCCATGAGGGTTGGAATCATGCCGTACGTAGTTCTTGGGGCATAGTTTAACGTCATGTAGGATGATGAGAAGCCTGGATGTACCGGTACACATCCTACAAGAACTACTAAGCCCACATGATTCATGCTCGATGTGGGAAACAAGAAGTAGTGGTGGGACTTTCCCGACATAGGAAGGGACATGATATGTCAAAGGGATGCTCGGTAAATACCATCCTGATGATCCTAAACCATCTATGTAGTGAACTTAGATGCGTGAAGAGATAAAAACGAGTATGATGGAATTCCACATGAACATGAGGAAGTTGAAATGTGTGAAACATGATGCTCAAAATTTTGATCCCAATGATGGCGCCATGACGATGGAGGATAACTGTTGATCGTGGTAGAAACACAGCATCCACATCGCATTAGCCTGTGATGGGGATAGACAAATAAGGGTCGATTGTTGACGATGTTCGAAACACAGGACCTGTCACGAATTTTATACAAGATCCTTAGGTCGTTGGCCCAAAACGGTAGGAGACCCTTAGGCCTAGCATCCACGAAGATCCCTTAAGCCTACCATCCTGTTGTCAGAGGGTCCCATTGGATTTTTAAGAGGATGAGGATCCGAATAGTGAGCTCACAAAGCTTGGGCATTGAATGAGATGAATGTCTCCATGAAAATTCCACAGTTCATTCTCTTTGTCAAAACACATCTGAATTCGACAAAGAGACGTATTAGATAGAGGGATTCGAATCCATTACAATAGGGAGATCATTTATTAGGGTCGTAGAATTATTACCATGGATGGGAGGATGTATGGGAGACTCCAGGTGAATAATTACAAAAACCTGACGTGAATTTGAACCAGGGGTTCTGACCACCGCGTGTTCCTTGGAGAGGTTTTTGGTCGATGGACCAAAAAGAAGAGTTAAGCTAGGCCCGAGGCAAAGTGCACCGGAGTCCCTATGTACCCCATGAGGATGGGGATCAAGCTCAATGTAGTTCATGATGTGTCACGGTAAGGTACCAGTGCCAGGGATAAAAGGGGTGTCCGGGGGTGGCCCTCACACCAAAAGAAGCGGTATTTGATAAATCTTCTTTGTCCTTTATGGTGAGTGGTTTTTTTTGTGAAGTGGCAAGCCTAGGGTAGCAGGCCTTGGCATTTCCACAAGAATCAATTTGTAGTTGTATTTGACAAATGGTATGGAAATGACTGATACCCAACGTGATGTCCTCTTCGATGAGGTAAACATGGTGTAGATCCATTTTTGATCATTTGGCCAGGAAGTTATTTTCATAGTTTATGGTCATGTGGCAGGACCAATCATGCATTTTAATTTCATGCAGAGAAGATGTAGCAGAGACGATGATAGGTAGGGAATGTGTTCAGTGCAATAAAACATTCCTATCATGAATGGGGAAATAGTTTTGTATCACACCGTATGCAATTCCGATAGGAAGACCTCAGGCCGAGGGGCCTTCATAGAGGTAAGAGGTAAGGGGGGAGAGAATAGCTCCCAAATGAGCTGGACCTGAAAACCAGATGTTTGTGCAGTCCTATGTATCCCATAAGAGTGGGAATCAAGCCATACATAGTTCTAGGGTGTGCCTTTAAACATCGTGCAGGATAACATAAAGTTTAATGTCATGAAATACATGAAAATGGATGGTTAATTTTTAGAAAGGGGTTCTAATGGTGTGGCTCTTGCAAACCCGACATGAATGGGGACATAATCCCACACCACACCACGCAGTCTCGTAGTCAAATTCCAAAAGGCAGGACAAAAAAGGCAAATTAGCAGAACTAAAAATCGATCCATGGACTATAGTCTTGGGAGTTCCTATGTATCATGCATATGGGAATCAAGCCATATGTAGTTTTTAGGAAATAAATGTTTATGTTCTTAGAACTCGGACCGTAGGAGCCCCAAAGGATGCCATATTACATCTTTTTCCCTCTAACGCGTAGAGGTGCACTGGGGAATAGTGCCATGAGTGTCGAGGTTCATCCTGGGCACGCTGGGGTGGAACATAATGTGAATCATGAAACCAACATTCATGTCCTGAATGTGATGGAATGATGAAGGGGAATTACATCTGACCATGTTCGCAACATAGAATCCTGTTGCGTTAGACTTAAATGGGTAAAAAGATATGAGCATCGACCACTGACCATGTTCACAATGCAGTATTTGTTTCAATTTGTTGACCAAAACCCTCGGGGGTGTTGGCGTGTAACATTAGGATATCCCTTAGGCATAGTATCCATGCCGTTCTTGGGGGTCCCTCCAGGTGTGAAAGATAATGGAGGTCCTAATGGAGGGGAACACGAAGCTTGAAAAGTGTAAGGAACATGCCTAAGATGAATCTGAAACTCTTGGTCCTTGACCGAACTACTCTTAGCACATGGGAGAACCAATGGAAGGGGTCAAGGAACTCATCATGAGGGCATCCAAGAGATGGTAGATTCCCAGGAGAAGGGAGGCATGGTTCCAAAAAACAAACGTGAAGGAGGGAGTAGCCCTGTAACACACCTATATATCCCCCTCGTGGTGAGGGATAGGCCAAGGGGCGTAGGTGACCGAGAGATCGGGAGATATATAAGTGATGGGGCTGGACCTAAAGTCTAGACATCTGGTTGGTCCTACGTATTTCATAAGAGTGGGAATGAAGCCATACATAGTTCTGGATGAGATATTAGTTTATGGTCTTAGTGATCGGACCATGGATGGAGTGAAAAACCTCCAAGTAAGTGCAGATCTAAACCTGATCCCTAAGCCCACATGAGTTAAACTCATTGTGGGAAACAAGGGAGGAAGATTCCTTTTATAATACCTGGACAACACGCCAAAGGGAAATTGGTTCGGAGCCCCGAATGACACCCCAATCACAAATTTGGTCCTCCTAATGTGTGGTTGCACACTGAGGAATTGTACCAAGAGTTTTGATGTTATACATAGAAATAATGTGGTGGAGAAGTATTTCAATCATGTAAAATACATTTAGGACATAATGGGGTTGTCATGGAGACGGAGGATAACTTTTAACCAGAGTAGAAATATAGTATCCATATTATGTTAGCCTGAAATGGGAACAACAAATGAGCATCAACCACTGACCATATTTGCAATGCATGATTTGTATCAATTTTTTGTCTGAAACACATGGGGGTGTTGCCCCGTAACATTAGGAGAGACCTTAGTCTTGGTATCCAAGCCATCCTTAGGTGTCCCTTCAGATGTGAATGGTGATGAAATCCCTAATGAAGTGGAATACAAATCCTGAAAACCTAGTGAAGAAATGACCCAAACGATTCCAAAATTCAAGCTACTAAATCAGAGTACCCTTAGGAACAACGGTGAACCGCCGAAAAGGGTCGACGAAATGGCTCGGGAAGAAGAGGTAGGCCATGGGGCCTAAGGCTGGGCCACGATCAGGAAGGCCTGACCAACTTGCAGTTTAATGTCCTGTAGTGAGGACGATGGCCTTGGGAAGGTCTCATCCAGGGATATGTATTTCATAGCGAGAAACCCGATTTTAATGAGGACATAATCACACACCACGCCATAAAATCCTAAAAGAATGAACCTGGTCTGGGTGGAAGGTCATACACCCTCTTTTAATGTTATTGCCTCATCACAGCACCTAAGCCCACATGAGCGGTGCTCAGTGTGAGAAACAAATCGCCAGTCTTGGATATCTCTATACAATAGGTCCTGATAGCTGGCATCACCCGAGGGGAGTTCATTGCTTAGATACAAAAGGGAAAAACAAATCACTACACTCGATGTTTGGGACATCTTGGGGTGGTCCTAACGATCCGGGACAAGTGTTGAAAATGTTCGAAACATTGTGTCCCTATAGTGACCAAAAATGGGAGCAATAATGAGGATTGACCACAGACCACATTCAAAACATGGGACTTTTATCGTTTTATTTTTCGAAATCCTCGAGGGCGTTGGCCCAAAGTGGTAAGAGAGCTGTTAGTCCTAGAATCCATACCATTCAGGGGCCCTTCTGGACAAGAAAGGTGGTGGAATCCTAGTGAAGGAGTTGGTGAAGCATTGTTGTACCCATATATGAAAGAGGCGAACATCTCCAGGGTGGGGGATGTATAGCTAGATCGTGGCTAGCTCAACGTTAATTGGGGAAAACATATGCACCATTCCATATATCTTGACCTGAGGGGAAGATTCTGGCTTTTGGGATGGGCCAATAGACAAAATTTCCAGGAGTTCCTACGTATCCCGTGAGGATGGGAATCAAGCCATACGTAGTTCTTGAAGGCTATGCAGTATTATGTCATGCGGTGATGATAGGAAGGATATATGTATGATAGTGGGAACATGGTGCAACCATTAAAATACACATATGAGTGGGTCTAAGGAATCATACTCTATACCATGAAAGGACCCTCTAAGGAAGCTATACATAGGGGGAGCATCCTACATATTCTCTTCTTCACTAAAGAAGGAATCTTCTATGGGGGAAGTAGATTTTGAGCCACTATACCCCAGCGGGAGGCTGGTGCTGGCTTGAGAGACAATGGTAATCACATCACAAGACTCATGTGCCACTGAGACCATAGCGATGAAGGTAGTCAATCCGATACTATCCAGTCTTCAGCCCATGGGCCCACACTTAATAACATCAAAGCAGTAGGTGTACGTCGCCTTGAGCCTGTTAATTACAGCATGGAGAAATAGACACGTATGACGTACCACTATTTCCATGAGCCTGACATCCCGACACCGTACATGGGTAGGAGGTACTGGGATAACCCTAGCCTAGTTTGTGTAGGAGTATGAGGTGATTTTATTCCATCACATGGACTTGGGAATATGCCTTCCTCTTGTACCCAAAATGACAATGCAATTCCCCATGACAAGTGTCGTGGCCCCCAACCGATGGATTGGGAAGATTTAGGTGTCATCCAAACCTTCCCTGGGATCACTTGTGACCAGGGCGGGTTCAACCTCACATGCTAGGATTTTTGTATCCTTACTCTTATAATAGTCCGCATCAAAATAAGAGGCTTCACAAGAGAAAAAAAGGGATACATCACCTTGGAGTACACCTACATGACCATTAATGGAGTACTTGAGGAACTAGTGATATGATGAGGGGACCTCCGCTTGTAGGTGGATCCATGGTTTACCCATCAATGCATTGTTCGCGGTGTCTGGGGAGACAACCATGAATTCGGTACTGGAATCTAGGCCACTGAACTGGGTCCTCAAACGGATCTGGCCGACTAGGGTTTGCTTTGTCCTATCATATACTTGGATCCATAAATCTGATGGAGTTAGGTCATCCTCAGATAACCCCATCTTCCACAGTGTCCGAGTCGAGAGAAGGCTAATCCTGGAGCCTGTGTTGACGAGACAGTAGTGAACCTCCACACCATTGAACTGGTTAGTGATGTACAGTGGGAAGATGTGCCTCCATATAGGAGTGCCTTCATATTCTCCCACGAATGATACGATGGCCTGAAATTCGGCATCCTCAACTTCATCAGCATGGAAGGATTATACAGCTTCTACCTCCGTCTCGAACTGGAGTGGGCTCCTTAAATCCTCACCGAGTGCTTCGTGCATATCAAGCGACAGGAGAAGGGCTACAAGGATATAAATCCTTGCTGGGATGTTGGTAAGGTTCTTTAGAACATCATACTTCTGTTCTAGGTGAAAACCTCTGCTTACAGGAGGCCAATTTGTGATTGGAGGCATGGAGGACCCTGCCGGCTGGACCATCGACTGACTGGTACTGGGTACATCCCACTACCTACAAGTCGATGCTCATAGAGTAACTGCCGGATGAGGACCGGACAACAGAGGATGACCAGTAGTAGGGTGAAGCTAGTCGTGGGGAGGCCGAAGCGGCTCCATCTAATCCAGTAGCACAAATGATGGTGTAAGTGGTCTTGATGATTCCAGAGGAAGAGGCTGCACGTGATGAGCTCTACGCTGCGCCTACTATCTGGTTTCAGTGGAATGCACATCCTAGCTAGAGGTGCCAACTGATGTGCACTGATTAATTATATAGTCACGTCTCTGATGATGATGACGTCAGTTGGGGACATTGGAGTGGTTCACCTGGAGTTCCCCCTATTTGGGAGTCATATAGGGATTTACCAATGCAACGATATTAACCGATGCATACCCCAAATTATCTCTTGAAGATTCATCCACCACTGGGAAGATTCTAGGAAGAATCCCCATCTCAGGGGGAGTGAAGTCACCTAGTGTATGAGATAACGAGGGAATTGGTGGAGCTCATTGATTCTTTTTGCGTCGTCACTACTTGCCCTTCTAGGAAGAGGTTCACTGAGAAGATGACACAGAAGTATTGGCCGCAGTATTTGAAGGATCTAGCTGGTCAGGCCTCCACGGATAATTCCATGAGCACAATCGACCGTTTTAAAAGCCATCCTGTTTTTGTACTTCATGGATCTATGACTGGGAACCTTCTTCCACTCACCTTCACCATCGCTACTACTCTCTGACATCACAAAGATACCTTCCACTTGTGCCAAGGCCAGGCCCAACCTAACTATGATGTTATCGATGTGTTCATGGAGCTAGTCTTCAAACACATATCACTACTTGTGGGAGTGTCCTAGAATCCAATGATTGGGGAAGTAGTTGGGGAGATGGGTGAGATTTGCCTCTACCAGCCTTCTACACTCAAGTAAGCATACAATCCACTTCTCTATGGAACTACAGAAGTAACCAAGGACCTGACTCTCACTGAATGAGTAACTATGATATTTTCTTTCCGGTTAGGAAGCCCTTGGTGACTGGCCTCGATGCAGATCCATAGTGTCTTGCCAAGGAGGTCGACCCTGATTGTCCCGCCTAGCCGGTGGTGGCGCATTGCACTGGGGTTTATTCAAATTCTGATGCTTATTCAGAGCCAGAGGTTGCGCATAGGGTTGATGGCCTCTGCAATGATATAGGGCCGGTTTTATTGGTAGCAATTCTAGCTACTTGGGGGCCTCTATCTAGGCTTCCATGGTGGTCTTGGCTCTGGAATCTCTCCTTGTTGGGATTGCAAGGGGAAACGGGCGAGCCTTCTAGGCCTGTTGCAGGGATTCATTGAGGCGCTGGGCCTAGTTGGAGAATTCTCGTAACCATCTAGGTATGTATTGTATAATCAAGGAGGGAACTAGTTCTACCTTGACATTTCCCACACACATTATCATTAATTTCTCCTGAGTCTGTGTAATGACAAGGGAGTATGTGAGCCCCTTCCACCAAGCGATGAAGTCTGCGACTCGCTCATCAGGCCTTTGTTTTCACATGAAGAGGTCTGCAATACTGGTATTTCGGGTGGTAGAGCTGAACTTGTAGAGGAACTACCTACATAGGTCCTCCCAGGTAGTCACAGATCAGACGGGGAGCTGGTTGTACCAGATGAATGCCAGCCCCTCCAGCGTCGGAATGAAATAGCGGAGCTTGACAGCCTCCTGCTGCGTTGGAGTACACAACATGGGCCCGCACCATGACTTGATGTGGGATAGGAACTGTATCGGGTCCCTCGTCCCATTAAAGAGGGACAAGATGGGATTCCCGAAACCTGGAGGCACCAGCATATCATCAAGCTAGGCCGGGTATGGCATTCCATTATGTGGGATTGCCACCTACAGCATTTTCAATCCTCGAGGTAGGCAATGAATTCATCCATATTATAATATAGGAAGGGGACCCTGTCATGATGGGGATCCCTAACCACATGTTTATTACAGGGTACTTCAACATGGTATATAGCCTTAGCAGCTCATGTAGGGGCCGGTGGAGCGGCCAGCAGGGGTGTTGGGGGATCCCGGGCAGGATTCCATGGATCATCGTGCCATTCGTGAGGGTTTGGTGAGACATACTGCGCCCTCTTGTCGTGAGTTCCAGCTTCAGTTATGTCTACAGGAGCGGTACGATCAGGTTGGACCGGAGGCATATCACTAGGGGGATGTTTTTCCTACCCCTGCTGCCCCAGCCTAGGATCACTGTAGTCAGGTTGTCACTCTACTTCACATTCTCCCAGGAGTTCGTCAACCAACCTCTTTTTCTCCACAATTTACTGGCCCAACATGACCTTCTTAGGGTCTTCCTCCATCTTCTGCATTGAGGCGGACAGGTCAGAGTGCTTAATAGCTCCGACATTCTCTTTGCCCTTACCGGAATTTTGATAAAGTACTAATGGCTCGGTGGGAACATGGAGACCTAGGAGGTTCATCTGATGACGACTAATCCTCCTCGATGGGTCCAACATGGGTGGTAAACCCTCAGGGGGTATGTCTCCATCGAGGAACTCTTGCTCTTCATCCTTTTCCACTACGCAGCCATGTGGACCGTGACCCTTCTTTGGGGATGTCCTTAATATCACATAATGAGTCAGGCTGCCATCGGATGGGATTGGAGAGGTGGGAGGCATACTTCCCCAAGCCATAGACATGAACATGGGGTGAAGCTTCCCTAATAATTATCTGGAGTACCTTAATACTCTAAATGCACTGTTGCTGGAGATCATCACAACGACATGGTGACTTGGGGCACTGGGCCACGGGGAGTGCGACAAGATCGACTAGACGACACTTCTCACTAATGTCTTCAAAATTCTCTTGGATTCTTGGATACACCATTTGATGATAATGGAGACTTAGATGCATCGCCCAGATGGTGTAGCGGAGACACTCAACTTACTCTAGGGTGAGGGACTCAGGTATGTGGAAATGACATGATGCCGCTGGCCAGAACTCCTCAGGGAAGTGGTCACCTTCCAGAATGCTCCAAAAGCTCCTCGACTCAAACTCAGGGACTGGCCCTTGATTTCCCCACTCACCAACTGGGGGTGGTTTATGAACCGGAAGTGGTATAGTAGCAGACCGCTGGGACGACAGGTTGGTCAGTGGAGAATACGGCGAACTGGCCGACTGACCGTTGATCCTTGGTTTATCCTCTTAAGAGTGGACCGATCTGGCCATTACATTGTAGTAGGATGTGATAATAGCCTTCGTTCCTGGCTCGGGGGGGCCCAGGCTGCTGGTGCTAGGTCACAATGCTTCTTGCTCGTCATTGGTCCCCAGAATAGCTCTCAGTGGTCTCTCGTGGAGATAGAAAGCACTTTCGATGATGATAGTGGTGACTGCACAACTGTAACCATTGGGGTTGCCAGGTTTTCATTCCCCAAGATAAACTTGTGGAGGGAAGAAGGAATCCTATCGACCTCACATTCCAGGAGCACTATGAAGATGTGACACGTCCCTGCACCGTTCATTGACACGGATGAGCTAGGGGAGGGTTCCTGAATTGAGTTGCGCTCCACATTAGAGTCTATGAAGCAGACCGGTTTGATATCTATCCGGAACATCCCAGGATTATTCTTGTGGTGATGAACACCAACCTTCCTGCCCCTAGGTAGCTCCTCAAGACAGGGCCAGTGTCTGACATAGGGTCCTTCGGCCACGATGGTGCTAGAGTGGAGAGGATTTCCACATGAGACAGCCGAGGTGCGAGGAGCACTGGGGAAGAAGTCAAAGGGTACATGAGGAGGACCTCCATGAACATCACAAGTGCATGAGACACCTCTACTGGAACTGGTGGGATCATGTGGAGGACCTTCATGCTTGGTGTGAGTTGAGTAATGCTTTCCTTCTCCCATCAGGTTTACAGGGTGAGGAGGACCTTCACTAGCAGCGAAGAGGACGTAATGAGGATCCCCGCATTGGAGAGGGACAAGATGAGCAATTTCTCCACATCGACGGATGATGGTAGGGAGAATAACACCATAACCGGTGTGTTTGGAATGATAGAGGCTTCCGTGAAGAGAACCACTACCGCAGAGTAGATCTTTATTCGAGTCTGGTGTAGCACGGGGCATACCTCCATAGAGAGCTTCGGAGCGGGGAAGACCCACACTCTGTGTAGTTGTGGTACGGGGAGGACCTCCGTATAGGGTGACATCACCTCTGGTTAGTTCAGGACGATCACCACTCATGACTGCGACCAGGAGAGTCGACCCAGCCTGCTCGTGCGGTGGTTGGTGCCTCGATCCCGATTGTGTGTATGCGTGCCCCTGCTCCCAGAATGCAGGGACTTGATGATATGCATCGGCAGTGGCTTGGGCCATAGTAGTCATCAACGTTGATGTACCTTGGCAGGAACTATCCACAGCCCATGTCTGATGCTAGCATCAGGTCAGGCGAGGCGGTGTTAGTGGTGCAGGCGCATAGCTTACGTGCTCATCTGGAAAATCCGGACAGCGGCGCTGACGCGGCCGAGTGGTGGCACATTCTTGGATTTCCTGGATCGGGACTCGGAACAGACTAGGCAGGACGTCACCAACCTCATCAGCATAAGTCCGGGAGTCGTCAAGGATTTCCCAGGACAGGCCCCCGAAATGATTGAATGTTAGGGTGGGGAGCTGCCCTACGCGGCCCTCGGGGGTGGAATTGATGGGAGGGCCAAGATGCCTTCTGGTCCAGGTGGGACATACCCGGGTTGGGATTATTCCCTCCTCCACGTAATGACATATGAGGTCGTTAATCAACCTTCATTGGATGACTTCTGATGGGGCGATGGGGTGTGGGCGCCCCACAATTGTGGACGCAGAGGCCGTTGCGGAAGCAGTTTAGCCACGTGGAGCTGTTGTACATGCATTGTCGTTGCCCCTGCGTAGGCGGGTGTGTGGTGATAGTGTTCTTGTGGTAGCTACCAAATTCCTGGGAAGCATAGAGATGAACTCAATAACACTACGAGGAAAAGAAATTATCCACCAGTTGCCCATTGTCGTTCTATCATCTGTGGCCGGTAAGAGGGATCCATGCTGACAACATCGCAGAATATGATGCCCAACGTTCTACGACCCCAACTTCTAGTGAGTTTCACATGTGGCCCACTATTTTCTTAGTGAGACCTGAAACTAGATAGCTAGACTTGGTGACACATCAATCTATGGATTCCCTGAGCGCTACTGGTCTCCATATTGAGGAGAAGATCATCAAGTTGGGTTCACCATTTCTGTTTCGGACGCTTTTGTCAGGGCGTATGCATCCGTCTGTGAGGACGCGTAGCTGTTACCCTGCATTATCGCTTTCCAAAGGCATGAGGAATTCGCTCCTTGTTCAGGGACATATTCCATTTGATAAAAATGAGATGATGGGATGTCGGTTATTCCTTCTAGGGATTCCACCTTAGAAAACATCACCTATTTCGGGTCTCCCTCATGGATTTAATACGTTGTTTTTGAAACTCTTCCAATCGCCATATCTTCATTGACACCAGTTAATTACACTGCTTCTGTCAAGACATTCCAAGGGGTCCGGTCTGGGTAGAATCCTTCAGTTAGTGGAGTAGTCATGTTGGGGTATAATTGACGTGTCTGGATGCTGGGGATTGGGGTGTCTTTGTTCTTTGCCTTATTATAGGCATTCATTAGTGTGTGGAAGCACAATGAATCCCACATCGAGAGTAGGGATTCATATGAAATAGGCATGTATCTGAGGCTTTCCTCAGCTTCCTATGTTTAACACGGGGTATGCCGCATGTTTAAGGTACAATGGAGATGGATCGGGCTGATAGGAACACTAGCTAGAGTGAATCAGAGTGAAGAACCCCCTTAAGGGAACCCCGATATTGGGGCCAGCACATGGGAAGCTTCCCAATTTCTATGGAAGTGAATGGGGTAGCATGATCTCACCAGGATGTGACGTCCTGGGTAAGAATTAGGATGGACAATGGTTTTGGTCTTGAGCCTCAAAGGAACAACCTACGTATCCCCGTAGCCAGGAATCAAAGTCCACGTAGTTCAAGAATTGATGTGTCGGGATTACACTCTAGGCTTCCTGGGTGTTGGTGAGTCGACGAGAAGATGTTCATAATGACCAGGTGGTGGGCTTGAACCTCGTGGATGCTTCCTACATACCATGCCTTGACAAGGATCCAAGTCCCCGTAGTTTGGGTGGGATTCCGGTGAACAGATGTGAAGATGGAGCAGGGGTCCAATGGGTGTTGGGATTGAACCTCGTGGAGGCTTCCTACGTACCATTCCTTGACATGGATCAAAAAAAACCCATTGTTCATGTGGGTCACAATGGCTTACCGCTGAACTGATATGCAGTTTAACGTCTTGCGGGATGGGGGTGTGTCGGAGACCTGACCTGAATATGGACCTTGGTCCAGTTGTATGGTGGGATTGAACCATTTGAGGCTTCCTACGAACCATTCCATGACATGTATCAAAGACCATGTATTTCAGATGTATATTTTAGCATCATGTGGTATAGGGAATTTGGGGATTACACTCTAAGGCGACCTAGGGTATTGTTTGGTGAACTGACAAGAAGGAGGACGGAACGACCAGGTGGTGGGGTTGAACCTCATGGAGGCTTCCCATGTATCATTCCATGAGATGGATCAAAGTCCAAATAGTTCAAGGGTACATTTTAACGTCATGAGGTATGGGGATGCTTGGCATTTTAACGTCCTTCTGCTCGGAGAAGGGGTTTGGGGCATCCCCTCTATGGTGGCCCAAGGTGTGTTGTGGTCAGCACTCACTCTATTCCCATGTGAGTCATGGTCGGTGTGATAAATAAGAGGCATCAGAGACCTGACAATCACATTTGTGAAGGGTGAATCCATGGGAAATGGGAAGGGGCATACGTGTTGAGAAACCCAAGGTGTTGGGACTTACTCCAGGATTGAGGCCTGAGGGTGACAAAGCCCAGAGGGAGAGGAACTTGGGACCGAAGAATGGAGAATCCTCATTCCCTATCAAGCCCTCCACCAGCCTTAGCACTGAGGATGTGAGGAGGGGTAGGGGTGGTGCCTCCTGCAGGAAAAGGTAGGGGCTTACACCAAGGTTTCTGCCCTTCCCCTGCGGAAAAACACCACTCCCAGAAGGAGGTTATAATCCCTTGTAGAGACCAAGAGGTGTGGAGAATGTCCTTGGTAGGGGACCCTACGTGCGGGGCACGGGGAGAGGTCACAGTTTAATGTCACTTGTTGAGTATGATGGTGTGTGGCAGTTTAATTTCCTATAGCTCGAATTAGGTGGGTTTACTCTGCACCCCTAGGACTTACATAATCGGTACTGTTTGTTCCTTGTTGGAGGGAAGGTACCGACAATTCCATGGTGAAGGGGTGTCATAGAGCAGACCATCGAGGGGTCCACGTTAGCATGGATATGCGAAAAAATAGCCATTATCATGCCAATGTGAAGAAACATTAGGAATAGCAAAGCTACAGGTAGTATCGTCCAAGGGACATTGATGTCACATTGTGCAAACCTGGAGGGTCGCAGGGCAAAAGGGTTATCCAAGCAGGGGGTTCCATAGACAGGGGCCTTGTGGAGCTCGGTTTCTCTGCATTGTAGAGGGAACTGTGTAAGGGGTGTTCTTCATGAAGTGGGGTTCCTTATCCTTAGCATCAGGATGAGGTACAAAATGGAGGTGCTTTGCAAATTGGAAAGGCATTCGCAGAGCACAGCCTCGTGGAGCAACGATGCCTTGTGAAGCCTGATGTCGGGAAGCAATGTGCTTCACGAAGTACAGTGATCCTGCCATAGCAATTGGATGAAGTGTACATGAATGGTATTCATGTAGCATAAATGCTCTGCAATGACCTGGGTCCCCTTGAGGATCCCCTTCCTTCACGAAAGCCCTTAGGGTTCGCTAAAGGGATCCCTCTCTTAAGATGGGATCAGGACGAGACAATGAGTAGGAAGTTCACGAAGTAGAAGTACCTCATGTTGCTCATGATTCACCGGGTGCAAGAACACTTGGCGATTTGGGATCTGAGAAGTAGAAAGGACGGATTGTCCATCTGGAGAGCTTAGGGGGGAGCTCAATATTTATATGTAAGGTGTGTCATGGAGCAGAGCTCACGCAGCGCGAAGGGGGTGATGCAGCTTCGCGGAGGGCTCGCTAACGTTAAATGGGTTCATAGAGTATCTGGCCTCTGGGGATTTGTGGAGGGTTCGCTATAGAGACCCGAAGCCTGACGTACATGGACATTACATTACTTTTGCGGAATTCTTAGTACATAACAAAACGACACACACAAGGACCGTAATAGTTTAGTGTCTTTGGAAACTTAGAATATAATCTTCTAATTGTGGTGAAAGATATTCAACATCTCCCATAAAGATCTTCTTTTTTTAAACCTAAATCCTTTCTTTATGTTCTGGGGAAAAGAAAACATAAAAGGGTGAGCCTAAATGCTCTGTAAGGGTAAACAAAAGAAATATCAATCACGTCATATTCATAAGAACATATCTTTTGGAAATCTTAACCTGCAAAAGAGATCATAATTTGATAACATGGGATAAATCATAGTAGTGAAATGTAATCCGAATAATCATAACATAAAACATGAAACCTTGTGGAATACACAAATAATCACATAGAATAATTTCTTATTAGTCAAGACTCATTGCCAAGACTATTTTAGTGGACAAAGTCCCTTTCTGAACCAAGTTCACTCCTCATTTCAGTCCTGTTTCACTGAACCGGTATAACCTACCGTTCCAGCCATGTCTATCTCATGAGATATAAAATCTTACCCAATTCATTGGAGGGAGATATAAGTCCCACCCATCTCATAATGATACCACTCTTATGTGTGCCTCAAAATCATAAATCATACATCATTGCATAACCCATGTAATAAAAATGGGAATATTAAACATCATGACATCATAAAACAATTCATATAGGATAAAGGAATTCATAAAAATATTTCCATCACAACATAATCAAATCCATGTAATAATAGGGATAGAAAGAGAACCCTTTATTATCTTAGATGTAAAATAATTTTTATAAAACACATGAACTCCATTCTTGAGGAAAATATCCTTTCTACTTCAAAAACACTTTTCCTTTCATAACATGTCATACAATTCTAAACTAAAATAAGTTGATTAAAAATAAAATTGAAAACTTGTATAGGATTATTCTTTGAAATAATGTTTTAAAAATCCATTCATGTCGTATAAGTTAAAAAAACATTCTTCGTACTTTTGTCGGAAAAGTCAAAAAGCACCTCGTACGAAAAACGACAAAATATTCCTTTCATATCTTTTACTAAAAACTCACCGAAGGGTAAAATTGGATATAAACTATTTTATAAGGATATAAATATTACATATTGAGGAAACATGGATGTGGATGATAAAATACACCCCAGTAAATACCAAAGTATAAACAATCTCGGATAAAAATGAGATTGTGATATTTTCCTTACCTTAGGTTCGATTTTCTTTGTAAGTGTCCGAACCTCCTGTATAATGATTTAAATAATATCATTGACTTATTTAATAATCATAATAATAGTTATGATATCATATATGGTTCACTTATGACTTTATATTACCCGTTCTTTTGTAAATTCCATGTTAAAGAGCGTTTTGGGTTAAAACGTTTCATTTTTTGTCCGTGTTTTGACTTGTAATTATTCATATGATAACTTAGATCATGATAACTTAATTCCATAATATAAAACATGATTTATATATAATATATATTCATAATATACATATATATAATAGATCAGTAAATGGAAAGAAATACACCGTTCCTGGAGATGCTAGACCGTACGTACGCATGAACGCTGTTTTCTTTTCCTTATTTAGTTTAATGGAATTAAGTAGATGACATACATATATACACACATATATCCAGAATCATTATTATGTCATATATTTCATTATTACTCATTATATATACTTTATAATCATTCATTAATGGTTAACGTGGAGAATGAATCTCATCGCGTCGTTGAGACGGTAGTCCGTACGTACACACAAGCGATGATATCATTTTCATGATCGTGGAATTGTATTGGAGTGTATGTATAATATTTCAGAATCAATATCACTTTACAATAATCATATATAGTTATTATGTACACCATTATACCCATCCATGTAAGGTGGTGGTGGAAAATAGAATACACCACTGCGTGGAACGGTATTCCATACGTACGCACGCGCGGTGATTTCATTTTCCAAAGGATGGATAGATGCTGAAATAAGGTTGTCTAATAATTATAATAACATATCAGTATATAATTGATACTGATGTTATTACTTCATAATTAAACAACCTAAGAAGAAGAAGTGGAAGAACAAATAAAGATGAAAGAATCGGTAACGTACATTACCTCTTCTTTGAAGTGCCTCTTTGTGACCTCCTTTTAGGGCACTAAAATTGGTCTTTGAGGAAGACCAGAACCTCTATGATGTTTCTAGGGAAGTGGAGAAATTAATTTCTCAGGGGTTGGCTGATCTTGAAGGCTCAACGTGGTGGGAGGAAGAGAGGGAGGAGGTGCCCTTTTATAAGGGAGGAGAGGGGCTCATTTGGAATAACTAAAACTATTATTTTATTATAAAGTCCAATTCGGTTTTAAATAGCTCCAAATTGATATATATCGATGATAAGGTGGTTAGGGATCTAAATACTCTCATATAATAGAATTTAGACAAGTTTAGGTATCAATTGTAACCTTATAATTTAGATTTATCTTTAAGTTAGATAATTTAACTTTCACTGTGTCTTCTTGTTTTCTGACACTATAAGGTTAATAAACTTACTATATCAAGCCAAAAGAACCCCAAGTTGTTTATTATTAATATATATAACCTTATCTAAGTCATTTGTCCGAACCTTAGATTTTTAGGAATAGAATAACAGTAAATAATATAATATTTGTTTTAAAAACTATTTTATGTCAATTTTGACACTATTTAGTAATTGATTTTTGTGAAAATCATAACAGAATGATTAGCTCTAACCATGTTAATTAAAAAAATAATAACATGTCATATTAACCCATAAATTTAGTGTAATTCATAAAAAATCTCAAATTACACTTATTTGGGTATTTATAATATCAATTATTCTAATTTTTCACAATTATGGTAATTATTGCATCATCATTGTGTCATAAATAAATTAAATTATTTAATATATAAAAATTATAAATAAAATACCATTATGTATGAAATGTTTTTATTTTTATAATGAATATTTATAGTCGAATTTAACTTATGTATAAACCCATATTAAAAATTATTTACTTATTAAACATTGATTTTAACTATTTTAACCCTTCTTTAAAAAAATTAATAATAAATGTCCTAATCTAATCCAAGTGGGCCTAAATGGTCATATTTTATTCCTAAGGTTGTTTTTGGTCGAATTACACTTGTACAATAGAATTAGGACATGTTTTATGGTAATAATAATATCATTTTTACACTTAATTACCCTATTTACTTTTAACCGTGGTAAAAAAAAGTAAAAAGTTACTATTCACCAGAAATTATTTTCATCTCATTGAACGAAATTTTACTTGTGTCTCTTGTATTTTTGAAATTCCAATCACAGAAGTGGTAAATTAAAATTTATTAAAAAAATAGTTTTTTAACTACCACTTAGTAGTTTCACTATTCATAAAAAATTGTAGTTTTTCAGAAAAATGCCAAAATTTCACCCTAAGATATAATTGATATTCTGAATTCAAAAATAATTTATATTTTACAAAATTCCAAAAATATAAGTTGCATTAATTAATTTTATAATTAATTTCCACTGTCACAACAAATAGCGTGTTCTTAATAGATAATAACTATGAAAAGATTGACACTTGTTTATGACTAGTTTAAATGTGAAATTACATCCAATGACCAACATTGTATTAAATTGTAAAAATATATTCTAAATATACTTTAAAACCACTCAAATTAATAATTTATCACTATTAATTATTTCTATTAAAAAAATTGTTTTTAATTATAATTTAGAAATTTTCATTATTCACCAGAATATGAATGTTACCCGAAAAGTACCAAAATTTCACCTTAGGCTAAATTTGATACTCCGAATCCAAAAATGAAGTCCATTTTGAGAGCTAAAATTTCTAAAAATTTAAAAGGTTGTTATTAATATTCATAACAGCTAGTTTTAATAATATTTTAATAGCATATTGTTGTTTAGTGAAACTCGTTATTGCGTACTACACACGCTATCGAGGAAGGTCGCGATTGCGTGTAATGCAAGGAAAGTCAAGGATGCGTGTTGTGCAAGCTCCTTTTGGTGTAGCGTAAAACACAAGACATTAATGAAATTAAAAAGAATATTTTTCATAAAATCATGGGCTGTTACATTCTACCCCCTTTAAAATGAATTTCGCCCTCGAAATTCGTCGGGGTTATAAATGGTTTACTATTCTAAAGTTTCATTAATAGAAACCCACATCGTAAAAAGGAATACCAAAACCAATCTTTAAAAACAAAATTATGAAACATAATGGTTACCCAAATAAACTAATCACTGGGTTTCCACATAGGTGAAAATATGGATATGGAAGAGAAATCTAACCATCATGTTCTGATGTAGTGTGGTAGAGAACATGGCTATTAAAAAGCCAGCAATCACAAAGCAATAAATTTGTGACGATCTTAGGTACCATCTGATTCATCAGATATAAGAGCACTTGGACATCATTTTTGGTTTTCAAGATCATTTCCCTAAAGTTGATGAAATTGGAATTAGAAGAAATACTTTCGTGATTTTGGTATAGTCTCACCGTTTGTCGTTCTTTGGACAATTTCCACTTCATCTCTTAAATAAATGAAGTTGAATTTGTCATTCGTGATGTGTTAGCAGATCATGTGATAGAATGATGGGTCATTCCATCTGTCTCAAACAAAATTTCAGAAAAGTTATCAAAAAAATACATTAGTCCACCTATAGTGAGATTAATCATATATGGTTCCTAAAATGGACTTATACTTCATATATCATAGTTCTTAATATAATAAAACTATTTTCTACTAAACAGGGACTTCCTATAGGCCATTGGTAGGGGATAAAGGCCAGTCGCACTTCGGTTGTGGGTTCGATTCCCACAGCCTTGTCCGACATGATGGGCTGTCGCCCATCCTACAGGTTGTCCTTTTTCTAAAGCTATATTACTATAACATCCCATCAACAATATCAAAAAAGTTTTCTCCTTAAACAATACTAACTTATGTCCAACATAATCCATTCCAATCTTTAGGATTATCTAAAATACTTCATTCCAAGCTCATAGTATACAAAAAATGATCACGTGAATGCCATCATTTATCCCCCATATATCATAAGATATATCTTGTTGGTTAAATTACAAATATGTGAATATCGTAATCATGTATTCTCTTGAAGAATGAATATCCATTGAACCTTAGTGATAACATGAAAGCAGTTAAAAGTTAACACTTTCCACATACCAAAATCCTCAAAATTCTATATCCTCAAACCATGATATCACTTAGTCCTTATATCAATCATGAGCTCCTGAATACTATAAAACATATTAGATTCTCTTTATCCCTTCATTATGTGCATATCATCTTCATTACAAATATATTTCAATCACTTTTCATGGTTACCGATGCCATAAAATTATTGAAAACCACAATATACCAAAACATAAATATTCCAATATTCCACGATACTATATACAACATTATTCAGGAATCCCATAAACACTTAATCATTCCACCACATCGTTGTCATATTCAACATCACCAATGGTGATCACATGAGACTTCCTTTTTCCCTTTTCATTAAGTGGTTGCTCACGTCGATCATCACTAACCCTTGGATTAGGGAATTTATTAGAATAATGCCCCATTTTCTTGCACTTTAAGAATTGAAGTGTAGTAGGTTCATTCTCTGTATCCCTTCCTTTGTTTGCATCATTAGATATCTTCTTCCCATCATTGCAGCATTCAAATGCCCGATGACCTTCCTTTCCACATTTGAAACATTTACTTGTCCTTTTAAGACAATCTCCACCATGCTTCTTTCCACACTTTGAGAATAAGGAAACATTCATCATCTTTTCACCATTATTCTGTGATTTCTCCTTGAAATCCATCTTTCATTTCTTGTGAAAACTATGAGATGGATAAGTAACACCGACTTCAATTTCTACCTTGATAACACACCGCACAATTTCTTCATAGCTACTGAAGTCTCTTATAGCTAATTCCCTTGGATGATTTGGTTTTAAGCCACTGAAGAATCGATCAAATTTACTTTCAGGTTGGAGGATAAATCCAGATGCATACCTTGCAAGCCTTGTAAAATTCTCTTCGTATTTACCAACAGATTCATTATCCTTTTTCTTTATTTCAAGAAACTCTTTCTCCATCTTTGTTCGAAGAATATGAGGGAAGTACTTATTGAAAAATAAGTTCTTGAACTCGTCCCATTCCATGGACTCAATTTCATCTATTTGCCTAATATTCTTGATAAGATTCCACCATTTGATCAGCTTCACCTTCCAAATGATATACTGCTAAGATGACTTTATCATGTTCAGAACATTGAAGATCTGAAAATATCTTTTCAGTGGTACTGATCCATTGTTCCGCAACAAGTGGATCAGAAGACCCACTGAAAGAAGGTGGACGTTGCCTCATGAAGGACTCAATAGAATGTTGTTCCCTTCTCTGCTCATTTGGAAGTCCATAATGATTCATAGAATGTGTAAGTATAGCAATAATATTTTGCACTCCATCTCCCATAAAATTTGTTTTTTCAGGAGGAAAATCATTGCATTGTCCATTGCATTAATCAACACGGTTCATTCAGGTTCCATCCATCGTCTAAAACCCAAAAAGAATAGTGTGAGAGGCAAAAATCATGATAGGGAAGACAACATAATAAAGGGGTAGTACCTTCAATATCTAACATCTTAGGTTTAATTCTATGATCATTAGCATAATTCTAGTACTATAACCTGTACATATACTTAACCTTAGGGACATCCCTAGACATACCTTAGAAATATCTCTAGGGATCTCACTAATGTTTTTGCAGCCTAGTTTCCAAAGGTTGACTAAACCTTTCCTTTGATACCAACTGTAGAGACCTGAAGCCTGACGTACATGGACATTACATTACTTTTGCAGAATACTTATTACATAACAAAAACACACACACAAGGACCGTAATAGTTTAGTGTCTTTGGATACTCGGAATATAATCTTCTAATCGTGGTGAAAGATCTTCAACATCTTCCATAAAGATCATATTTTTTTTAAAACCTAAATCCTTTCAATATGTCCTGGGGAAAAGAAAACATAAAATATTGAGCTCAAATTCTCAGTAAAGGTAAAAGAAATAAATATCAATCACGTCATATTCATAAGAACATATCATTTGGAAATATTAACCTGAAAAAGAGATCATAATTTCATAACATGAGATAAATCATAGTAGTGAAATATAATCCCAATAATGATAACTTAAAACATGAAACTTTGGGGAATACACACATAATTATAGAGAAGCATTTCTTGTTAGTCAAGACTCATTGACAAGACTATCTTAGTGGACAAAGTTCCTTTCTGAAGCAAGTTCACTCCTTGTTTCAGTCCTGTTTCACTGAACAGGTATAACCAACCGTTCCAGCCATGTCTATCTCATGAGATTTAAAATCTTTACCCAATGCATTTGAGGGAGATATAGGTCCCACCCATCTCATAATTATACCATACTTATGTGTGCCTCAAAATCATAAATCATACATCATTGCATAACCCATGTAATAAAAATGGGAATCTTAAACATCATGACATCATAAAACAATTCATATAGGATAAAGGAATTCATAAAAATATTTCCATCACAACATAATCAAATATATGTAATAATAGGGATAGAAACAGAACCCTTTATTATATTAGATGGAAAATAATTTCGATAAAACACTTGAACTCTATTCTTGAGGAAAATATCCTTTATACTTCAAAAACACTTTTCCTTTCATAACATGTCAAACAATTCTAAACTAAAAGATGTTGATGAAAAATAAACTTGAAAACTTGTAAAGTAAGATTCTTGGAAATAATGTTTTAAAAATCCATTCAAGTCGTATAAGTTAAAAAAAACATTCTTCATACTTTTTTCGGAAAAGTCAAAAAGTACCTCGTACGAAAAATGACAAAATATTTCTTTCATATCTTTTACTAAAAACTCACCAAAGGGTAAAATTCGATATAAAATATTGTATAAGGATATAAATATTAAATATTGAGTAAAAATGGATGTGGACGATAAAATACACACCAGTAAATACCAAAGTATAAACAATCTTAGATAAAAATGAGATTGTGATATTTTCCATACCTTAGGTCCGATTTGCTTCGTATGTGTCTGAACCTCCTGTATAATGATTTAAATAATTTCATTGAATTATTCCATAATCATACTCATTGTTATGATATCATATATGGTTCACTTATGACTTTATATTATCTGTTCTTTTGTAAATTCCATGTCAAAGAGTGTTTTGGGTAAAATCGTTTCATTTTTCGTCCGTGTTTTGACTTGTAAATATTAATACGATTACTTAGATCATGATTACTTAATTCCAGAATATATAACATGATTTATATATAATATATATTCAGAAAATACATATATATAATAAATTAGTAAATGGAAAGAAATACACCGTTCATGGAGACGGTAGACCGTACGTACGCATGAACACTGTTTTCTTTTCATTATTGAGTTGAATGGAATTAAGTAGATGACATACATATATATAAACATAAATCCATAATCATTATTATGTCATATATTTCATTATTACTTATTATATATACTTTATAATCATTCATGAATGGTTAACATGGTGAATGAATCTCATCGCGTCGTGGAGACGGTAGTCCGTACGTACGCACGAGCGATGATATCGTTCTCGTGATCGTGGAATTGTATTGGAGTGTATGTATACTGTTTCAGAATCAAAATCGCTTTACAATAATCATATATAGTTATTATGAACACCATTATACCCATCCAAGTAAGGTGGTGGTGGAAAATATATTAAACCACGATGTGGAGACGGTATTCCGTACGTACGTACGCGCGGTGATTTCGTTTTCCGTAGGATGGATAGATGGTAAAATAAGGTTGTTTCATAATTATAATAACATATAAGTATATAAGTGATACTGATGTTATTACTTCATAATGAAACAACCTAATAAGAAGAAGTGGAAGAAGAAATACAGATGAAAGAATCGGTAATAGACATTACCTCTTCTTTGAAGCGTCTCTTTGAGATCTCCTTTTAGGGAACTAAAATTGGTCATTGAGGAAGACCAGAACTTTTAGGATGTTTATAGTGAAGTGGGTAAGGGAATTCTTCAGGGGTTTTCCGAGCTTGAAGGATCAAAGTGGTGTGAGGAAGAGAGGGAGGAAGTGCCCTTTTATAAGGGAGGAGAGGGGCATCTTTGGAATAACTAAAACTATTATTTTATTATAAATTCATATTCGGTTTTAAATTGCTGCAAATTGATATATCTCGAATCTAAGGTGGGTAGGGGTCGAAATCCTCTCATCCAATAGAATTTATACAAGTTTAGGTATCAATTTTGACCTTATTATTTTGATTTAACTTTAAGTTAGATAATTTAACTTTCACCGTGTCTTCTTGTTTTCTTACACTATAAGGTTAATAAACATACTATATAAAGCCAAACGAACCCCAAGTTGTTTATTATTAATATATATAACCTCATCTAAATCATTTGGCCGAACCTTGTATTTTTAGGAATAAAATAAAAATTAATAATATAATATTTGTTTTAAAAACTATTTTCTGTCAATTTTTGACACTATTTAGTAATTGATTTTTGTGAAACTCATAACAGAATGATTAGCTCTAACCATGTTAATTATATCAATACTAACATGTCATATTAACCCATAAAATTAGTGGAATTCATAAAACGTCTCCTATTAAACTTATTTGGGTATTTATAATATCAATTATTCTAATTTTTCACAATTATGGTAATTTCTGCATCATCATTGTGTCATAAATAAATTACTTTATTTAATGTGTAAAAATTATAAATAAAATACAATTATGTAGGAAATCATTTTAGCTTTCTAATGAATTTTTATAGTCGAATTTATCTTATGTATAACCCCATATTAAAAATGATTTACTTATTAAACTATGATTTTAACTATTTTAACCCTTCTTTAAATAAATTAATAATAAATGTCCTAATCTAATCCAAGTGGGCCTAAATAGTCATATTTTATTCCTACGGTTGTTTTTTGTCGAATTAAACTTGTCCAATAGAATTAGTACATGTGTTAGGGTAATAATAATATCATTTTTACCCTTAATTACCCTATTTACTTTTAACTATGGTAAAAAAAATTAAAAAGTTACTATTCACCAAAAATTATTTTCATCTCATTGAACCACATTTTACTTACTGACAACACCCGTGTCTCTCGGATTTTTTAAATTCCAATCACAGAAGTGGTAAAAATAAGATTTATGAAAAAATTAGTTTTTTTACTACCACTTAGTAGTTTCACTATTCATCAAAAATTGAAGTTTTTCAGAAAAATGCCAATATTTCACACTAAGCTATAATTGGTATTCCGAATTCAAAAATGATTTCTATTTTAAAAAATTCCCAACATATAAGTTGCATTAATTAATTTTATAATTAATTACTGTTATCACAACTAATAGCGTGTTCTTAAGAGATAATAACTATCAAAAAATTGACACTTGTTTATGACTGGTTTAAATGTGAAATTACATCCAATGAACAACATTGTATTAAATTGTAAAAATATATTCTAAATATACATTAAAATGACTCAAATTGATAATTTATCACTATTAATTATATTGATTAAAAATGTTGTTTTTAATTATAATTTAGTAATTTTCACTATTCATCAGAATATGAAAGTTATCTGAAAAGTACCAAAATTTCACCATAGGATAAATTCGATACTCCGAATCCAAAAATAAAGTCCATTTTGAGAGCTAAAATTTATAAAATTTTAAAAGGTGGTTATTACTATTCATAACGGCTAGTTTTAATAATATTTTAATAGCATATTGTTGTTTAGTGAAACTCGTTATTGCGTACTACACACACTATCGAGGAAGGTCGCAATTTCTTGTAATGCAAGGAAAGTCACAGATGTGTGTTGTGCATGCTCCTGTTGGTGTAGCGTACAACACAAGACATTAATGAAACTAAATAGAATATTTTTCATAAAATCCTGGGCTGTTACATTCGCGAATGAAAAATCTATTCATGGGGAATCCCGCCTCCTATGCCTCACGGAAATTATAGTGCTGGGGACTCCGCAAAGAGGCTTCGCGAGATAGTTCGAGTGATCGTCTTTGGATTGCTTCTCCGTGTCAAATTTTGGAGCCAATAGTATTCAAGAAAAAACTAGACATGGATGGTCATTTTTGCACTTATAAGGAAAGGCTAGTGGAAAAAGGATTCAGAAAAAATCAAGGAATTGGTTATGATGAATCCTTCTCGTCAATTTCCATGTTTAAACCCTTATGAATCATACATTCCATAATAAATTTAAATGAATACATGATTTGGTAGATGGATGTCAAAATAGTGTTCCTTAATGGGAACCCTTAGGAAGATGACTATATGACACTACCAGAAGGGTTTGTTACACTAGGTGATGCCAACCATATTTACATGTTGATGAAATCCATTTATGAATTAAAGAAAGTATCCAGGTCTTGGAAAATTCCATTTGATGGAGCCATAACGGAATTTTTATTAATTAAGAATTAATGTGATCCATGTATTTATAAGAGGTTTAATGGTAATGTTTTCATTATCCTAGTAGTATATGTTGATGAAATATTTCATTTTGGAAATGATGTACCAGTCTTACTATCAGATAAGGACTGGTTGAACAAGTGTTTCACCATAAAGGACTTTGGTGAAGCCACCGACATTATAGGGATCAATATCATTCGTGATATATCTCATAGTCTTCTTTGACTTATTCAAGGTACATATATTGTCCAGATACTAAAGAGATTTTTTATGGAATAATCCAAGAGGGGATTGGTTCCAGTGTCACATGGACAACATATTTATAAGAAAATGTGTCCTAAAACACAATAAGAGAAAGATATAATGTGTAAGATCCCATACACTTTGGCTATTTGATCCATCATTTATAACATGTTCTGTACTAGGATGGATGTAGCCTATGCACTAAGCATGATAAGAAGATATCAAGTAGATCCAGAAGAATAGCAATGGACTTCTAGTAAGACAATCCTTAAGTATCTGAGAAGAACTAAGGATATGATACTAGATAATGGAGGAGATGAGGAGCGTGTCATCAGTGGGGATACTTATGCTAGTTTTTATATAGATCAGAATGATCCGAAGTTATAATCTAAGTATGTTTTATAGTCTCAATTGAGGTGTTGTGAGATGGAAGTGATCAAAGAAACCAGTTATCACCAATTCTATAGCGAAGTCCGAATATATAGCAGCCTCTGATGCAGCCAAGGATGCCCTGTAGATTCAATATAGTGTTTAGGAGTTTGATATGGTGCCTATAAGTAAAGATTCAATCACATTGTGTTGTGATAATATTACACCATTGGATCTTGCAAAAAAACCATGGTCACATGAACAAAAAAAGCTCATTCTCCAGAGGTATCACATCTTGATGGATTTCTATCAAAGGGGTGAAGTTGCAGTGAGTGAAGTGTCCACAAAAGAGAAAATGAATGAACCCATGACTAAGGGACTATATCAGCAGTATCATGAATATCATGTGAGATCTAGCGGGATAAAGGTTGTTTGTAGTTGTATCTAGTCCAAGTGGGAGTCTATTGGAGTTGGGGGCCTAGAACCAACTAATTTCAACATTATTCATTAATAAATACCTTATCACATCTTTATTATTCTTTTAAATGATACATGTGATTATTTCCTATGGATAGAGACTTCAACTAAAGGGTTATAGCAGATCCCTACAATGATGAGAACCATGAAGTGCCAATACACTGTTCTTGAATATATGATCTAAGGTCGGATGTTGTTATTTGAGAGACAAAAATAATACATTCCATTAGGGTTGGGGACTCATAAATCATTGAGGCACTTTCTCAAGGTATGCACCCTTGGTAATATCTTAGAGGATATAATGAGAATGAGACCTGACAGTAGGAAATCCACATAAAATAGTGTCATTGGATGTTCCTATCAGTAGATGTCTATATTCATCCTTAGACTTTTATATTACTATTAATTGGTATTACAACTCATGCACTTAGATATATTGACAGAAACAACGAATACACACTATTTTAAGTGTGGTTTTGAAATGTTGGGTACATCATGAGTAATATAAAATTAATAAATATTGCGAGAAATAATTTGACCCTTCTGTTCCATAACGGAAGTAGATATCTGATTCTCTTTGATGGAATTGATATAGCCTTAATAAATCACTGGCCATGGTGTGGAATGGTCATGTTCAATTCTAGGAAGTCAAAGAATGAGTTTTTGAGAAAATGTGTTGATGTCACTAGAATGCAACCTACTTAATTCCAGATATTGAGACAAAGGGATTACATTACATGGTAAGCGTGCATAAGAGGGGACACGTCATTGCAGTGTTAACTTCTTTCCCTATGGGTGCCATGGCATGTTTCTAGATTCCACCCTTGGACTTCATGCAGGCTCCGCCTAATGCCACTGATAAATATGCCTAGAGGGTCATAGAATCTGTGTTTCTAAGTATATCTGTTGAATATTAATTTAACATGTTGAATAATGATTATTCTTGATTGTGGTTTAATAATTATTCATGGAGTCCTGATTGCATTTATATCAACACTAGTTGTTTGAGAGATTATATCGTGGTCGAAATAATAAATTGGTTATCGTTTAATGCAGTTATATTTATTTGATTAGTAAATAGCCATTATTCAAGGTCTAATAAATTAGGTGGTGGAATTAAAGAAAAATGGAAAAATAATTTTACATGCCATGTATATTAAATATACATGTAATGTATTTTTTTCTGGGAATTTATGAGAAATAATATGATTTATTTAATTAAATAATATTAGGTTTAATTCGTTGGGTTCATGTCAAGTAAAAAATAATAGTCAACTATAATTAATTGTCATGGGGTATTACGTAGAATTAAATGAAATGAATAAATTCTTTTAGGTAATTAATATTTTTTTTTTATTAAATGTAATTAGAATCAGAATTATATATTTCTCATTAGCCTGGCCATTTTTGGGGGTCATGCACAATGGATTTGGAAAATCTCTAAATCCAAGAGAGAATTGTTTTTCCACCAAGAATGCTCCCATTCTATGAGAGAGATAGAGAGAGATCCACCACCATCAGATCAAGGTGATCAACGGAAGACATCAAAAGTAAAGGCTCTTCCGTGCTAGCACCCTGATATCCCTTCATCGACATCCTGAGATATGTGTAGCATGTGTGGATCACCGCTATAGGAATCCTACAATTGTATTCGACGATACAACAACGGATCACACCATATCGTGACTGGAACGATCAGTGAAGAGAGAATTATATCAAGGTAATTAATGTCAAATAATTAAATTTATTATAACCAACATATGATGATCCTATATATGGTTTCGCGACTCCCATGTTTCTTTTTCATTCTTCATTATATTCTGAAGATCCGACATTTTATTATTGTGATGGATCATAGATTAATCGTTGTTAAAATAAAAATTAATATTGTGTATACCCACCAATGTGCTTGCACTACGCCCAGATCCAACACATAGTACCTCTTCCCATCAAAGGTTCTTAGTGAGATAGGTCTAAAAATATCATCATGCACCAATTCAAGAACTCTTGTTGACTTATTTTCTGTTTCTTTATATATAATTTTGGTGATATTCCCTTGTTAACAAGAATCACATATATGAGTAAGATTACATGATATATTAGGGTTTTCTCTAGTTGCATCACACTTCAAAAAACCTTATAGGGATGGTTGGAATAAATGACTCAATCATTTAGGAAAGAGCATATTTTCTTCCTCCCTAGAAAAAATTCACATATCTTATTATCCACTTACAATGTAGATATTACCCTTTATTATTTTTCTCTATAAAACCATTGCACCATATATTCTTTTTAAAATACATGTATTTTTCATAAAACATATAAAATTCATTGAGTCACATAGTATAATGAATCTAACAATATTTTGACTGAGATTTTCTACAACCAAGTCATCAGCACATCTCATTTCATTTCCCTCAAACATGGGATTTCTCGAGCCAATAATATTAAGGCCTTCATCATTTACAAACATGAAAACTCCTTATTTGTCATATTTTATAACTACAACATGATCCTTGTTTCCTTTCAAATCGAATGTGCATTCTCTATCAATGATCCAAACTCTAGAACGATCTGATGAATTAATGGAAATTTCCAATACCACATCGTTATCATCCTTTTTCATTTGGATCCATGTCTTTGAATTCACACTCAGTGTAGTTTGAAAATAATGAACATCCTTAGATTATGATGGACCGGGTTCATTATGTAGTGTTATAAATCATTATTGTGTTTCTAGATCACTTGTTGATTCTATGATTTTATACTTGAAACCACTTGGGTTCTACTTTGGAACATTCCTCTACATGATTGATGAAAATATCGAGAAATGTGCCTAAATCATTCGCACCAAAAACAATATCCCTAAAATGATGTTCTATAATTATGAGCACTGATTCGCTTCCACTATTTTACCTTTTTCCCTTCAGTATATATTGGATATAAAATATAAATCATGTGAATGACCAATCATTCCACAGAAATAAGTCCTGATATAGGGTTTATTCCTATATGTCCCTTCTGCACTGCTAGTTATCCCAGGGGATATCTGAATATTCTGACTCTATTTCATGACCAAATCAACCTTTAATCTCAAAAAATGTGTTTGCAGTCGGACTTTAAATTTGATATGTCTTTTTTTGGTCTTTCCAAACATTAGTCTTAATATCTGAATATGATTAGTACTTACTTTCTACTACACCACTATTTTTTTACTTACAACATTTACATCATATGAGTGATTTTCATTGCCGATGTCATATTGAGAGTTAATATTTTTTCATGATCCTTAAATTTTTGATTCATATTTACAAATTATTCTTGATTCTTATAAATGCATTATATTTTTAATTTAGAAGTGTTATTCAAACCATTAATCACCATTCTATGTTCTTTAACTCTATGTTTATAATAATCATCATCTTTTAAGACCGCTGGCACTGAAGATGTGCGACATCCAATTTCTTTCATAAAATCATACTTTTCTTCTCACTAATACTTCTTATAGAGTTTTTAATCTTATTAACATTTGTTATATTTCTTTATTTTTTCTCCCCAAAACTATGTCTCCTCTAATGTTGCATCTAATTCATCTTCCTTAACGACTCTTACTTCAACATATTCTTCTTCATCATCAGTGTTGGTTTATTCTTTTTTATTGAGAAGTTCTAATAATTTCCACCATTACATTTTCTCCCTGATCATTTACATTATCTATCTCTTCATCCTCTCAAACTTGAGAGTCATCCGAACTATCACATTCCTATGAAGGATCATTCTTTTTCTTAACAAAATTTCTCTACAATAGTTTCACGCCTTTCACATAGGATTAATACTAATTTGTGGGAAATTTTCCTTTCTATTCATTATATTTATGGATCTTATTGGGACACCATACTACAAAATGTCATACCCTTCCACAATAAAAGTATTCTAGTGGATGTTTCCCCTTGAACATTCCTTTTTCTATTTAGAGATTTGTAGATTGGAATGACATCACCTCATTTGTTTCTTCTTCTTTTAGTGTTTTTTCAATGGTGAGATTATTTAGGGCCCTAAATTCCACCTCTATAGAATTCCACTCTTCCACTTCATTTTATCATCAATTCTTATTTCATATGCTACTGGAGTAATATGCATGTTATATAATGCCAGCTCTTTTAGATATTTATCTTTCAAATCTGAATCATTCAGATATAAATGAGGCGGAAGTTTATTAAATATGTGCTCAATAATATTTTTGTCTTCAATGAATTCATTATGACATATCATGTCTTCCACTATAGTATTAACCTATAAAATAATTCATCATCAAACTCATCTAGGTTCATTCTCATCTATTCATACTTGTTCCACAGAACATGGAGCTTTTTTCTCTAACCTTGGTATCTCTTTTATATATATTATATGTCTTTTGCAACATTGCATGTGACATTTTCCATGATATAACCTTCGTATAGATACCACTGTATAGGGATCCCCCTAAAGCATTGATTCCATTTTTGTCATCATCTAGTTCCCTTCTTTCAACCTCAGATAAACCACTATTGATTTTGGATGAGATACCATGCATCTCTATTGTAAATACAGCTCGCCGAATGGTTTTCTATATGTTTTCTGGAAACCTGATATTCCTTCATGGATCAAAATCAATTTTGACGGTACATCAAAAGGAAATCCATCGCCTAAAGGATAATGTATCTATTGAAAAAATCAAAATGGAGATATACTTGGATGTTGCTTTGGTTATTGTTGTCATGCCTCCTCACTTGATTTAGAGATTTACAGTTTCATCAATTCTATCGATTTTATTATAAAAAGATGATGGAAAAAAATCTAGATTGAATGTTATTAAACAACCATTGTCTAGGATCTTAGGCATGGTATGATTCACCCTGTGTGCACCCTCAAAACTAAATGTATCGCCTTCTTACGACACCTATCATATCTCAATCATATTATCACTCGTACCTATAGAGAGGTAAAAAATGTGGAAGATGATCTTGTTAATAAGGGTTCCCATAATAATAGAACATGAATAGAGAATATTTCGGCTGATTTCACCCCTACATCAAAATTATTGTAATAAATTCCCCTCCATTATACTAGTGTAAACCTTTTATCTTTATATATCTCGGTTCTTTGATATTATGATATAGGCATCATGTTTTTTTTAAAATTACAGCAAGTGACTCATTTGTAGGTGTGGTCGATCAAGGAGCTTTAATTCATATAGCCTGATTTACAGATCAGTTGAAAATGTCCTTGTGGTGCTCCTTCCATTAGCAATTCACCAATGTGATTTTACATTGTGATAATTATCTCTATTAAATGCTTCACACTACCACAATGCTCCCTAAGAATGATGATCATCACTACCAGTCTTGAAGCTCATTTTAATCGTAGAGATCACCATCACCATTCCTTATGTCTTGTAAAAATAAACTTCCTAAATACCATTTTTCATGTAATTCATTACTTTGAATTATTTGGATGAAATATTCAAGGAAATCCACTTTTTTCAGTGGTCATAAAATTCCAAATTTTGGATCAAAATAATTCTGCAAATAATAGAAAATGACACAACATTATAATGATTCTTTTTGTACCACCTCCATATTTTCCATTTATTTTTCATGGGTCTTTGTCAACATGGGTTCTAAACAATATCTCTCGAACTTGACCACATACTATGAAAACATGTGGTTTAAATAAACTTAACCGACCTATTGATGATGCAATGTTACCTAAAGGGAATTTTTTCAAAACAATCTCCCCATTTTGTTTGTTAAAAACACTTTTCATAATGATTCTCCACACATTGATTACTAATTATGTCTTCTTCCAACATCCTATAGTAATCACCCCTTGTGATTCAGATAGTGAACAAGGATTTACTAAACACACACTCTATGCCCTCATGAGCGTTGTTTATCTTGAGAAACAAGATTGTTATGAGAGGTTCATCAATGAATCAAGTCATTCCAAACACCAATTCATAATACCATTACAACACCACAATTAAAGATTTATCATTATCCTCAGCTATCATTATATATAATCTTTGATTAATATCTTCAAGAATCATCATATTTAATAATCACACTATGAGATACTCCCCCAATATCACTACTTCGCAATTCAACTTCTACAAATGTCTTGAACATATACATTTTTCCCTTAATTTGTCCCACATAAAGAGACATACAATTATCCCCATTTGAAAATTAACCCAAAGGTCACTCCATCGTGTTCTGCAACCAAGTAAGGAACACATATAAATACAATTGAGAAAGACACATCATATATCAAGGGGTGGAGGACATCCATACTTTTTAAGTGTGGGGTGTCGACTAAACTACCATAGTTAGTCGATGCCTTTTTACAACTTCAATGGGTCTGTACTTTGATAAAATTTCCACAATATGTTTTTCTGTTGGCACATACTCCAACATCACAATCCCTTATTCCGTCATCTCCATTATAAAATGAAATTTGATTTTCATGTGATTTTTTCCTTATGTGATGGACAGGATATTTGCTCTAGTTTATAACACATGAATAATCACAATAGATTCCAATCAAATATTTCACTTCAACTATCATGTGTAACATGTTGTTGGTTCATTTACAATAAATGTGTGCACGCTTGAGTGGTGGTAATATACCCAGCTTGTGTGGTGCTCAGATAAATGACATCACGTTTCTTTCTTAGTGATGAAATACAAAAACCACTAATATATAAAGCACCTACAGATGTTGATTTTCTATTATCTGATAATGTGTCCCAATATATATTTGTATGTCCTAATAGATGTGGTTGAGATTGTTAGTATAGCTCAATCCAAAATCCACAGTTCCTTTGAGATATACCAAAATATTATTTTCCAATAAAACAATGTGGAATTTTTTCGGATTGATTAGATATATCACTACTTGGAATGTGGGAACAATAATATCATGTCTTATCACAGTATGGTACACTAATCATACATTAATCGTACATTATTATGTGATATTAACTGCCATAGGATCACTATATTTTTATTATTTCATCCAGGTACCAATCAGAGTCTTCGTATCCTTAAATTTTCCATTCCAAACCTTCTCAGAACCACCTTGGAATATTTTGATTAAGCAATAAATGTGAAATTACATCCTTGTGTAATCTATAAAGCCAGGAAAAAGATTATCTCACCAATCATTGACATTTTGAAATAACTTTTCATTAATTAAAAATACATTCTGTACTGAGAACCATATGATCACTAATTATTATTTCATCACCATAAACCAACACCACCATCCTTTTATTACTATCGTTATTGAAAAATATATTTTAATCAATACCACCAATGCTGAAATCCATAATTTTTAAAATAATTATCAAGCCGTGAATAATGTTTTTTGGGTTCTTGTTTCATACAATATAGTGATTTCTTCAGTGGAAAAACCTTCATCTATCCTTCATGAATGATAAAACCATATGGGTGCTCAATATACACTTCCTCTTCCAGAACCCCAATCAAAAAATGAACATTTGCAATCCATCTGGAACACTTTGAACTTATTTTGTCATGCAATGGCCAAGAATAATTTGATTTTATCCAATCATAAAACATGTGCAAGTGTTTCATCCACATTGATACCATCTATTTGGGATTACCATTTTTATACGATTCATGCTTTGTTTCGAATCACTACACCATCTTCATTCATCTTATTCTGAAAAAACCCATTTACTCCTAATGAAATTAGTATCTGTTATACAAAAAAAAATTTCCCACATTTGATTATTCCCAATCCAGTCTAGCTCTTTATTCATATCCTAGACCCAGTTTTCAACTTTAGCTACACCATCAAAACATTTTGGCTCCACCTTAGATAAAAATGATTTATGCTGTAATGATTTCATTTTTGTTTTTTGAACTGGCATTGTCTGATCCCCGATGCTATTTTCCCTATCAATTTCTGCTCAATTATTTATATTCCTTGTAGATATAGGCTTTATGTCTTCATGCTCATCATCAGTATCTTATTGGGAATCTGTATCTACCACTTCTTCTCTACCAGTGTTACTTTCCATTTCATCGCTTTATTCTGATAATTTGTCAATGTGTGGTCGAATATTCTATACATTCTCCAATAAAGTGACATAATTTCTCTCAATAAAATTCCCTAGACTCTTATTAAATAATTTATATGCATTTACTTTTCCTGAGTATCAAAGGAATATCCCCTCATATCCCCAAGACTCAAATTTCTTGTGAGTTTCTTTTTTGAGAATAATGATCTTACTCCCAAAGATTCAAATGTATTTTACTATTGTATTATTTTTGTAACACATATCATATGGATTATTTCATTCCATAGAACACAATAGATCCCTGTTAGAAATTCATAATGTTTTCAATACTACATCCTTAAAAAATTTCTCTGATATGTCTTTTTCAATTAGTATTATTCTTTCCATGTTGTTGATGCTCTGATTTCAGATGTACACCTCTCCATTATACTGGGAAGTTTTCACTGAAGAAACATGAGGCCTTATCTTGTTTTTCATGATATAGTATTGCACAGACTATTTGTGAATTCAGTACCATTATCAGTATGAAGCATTGGAATTTTTTCTCTATGAATCCTTTTAGATTCAAGGTGATATTGTTTTATAAAACTAATCAAATCATACATATGAGAAATGAAAATTTCCCATTCCTTTTGTCTATACTGATCAACAAAAAGAATATAATACCTCTTTCGATCAATTGATCATTGTGAGATTGGTCTACAAGCATCAACATTCACCTATTAAAGCAATCTTTTTAAATTATTCTCCTTTTCCTTTTTACATGTTTCAAATGATCCTACCTTGTTGAAAATCAGCACACACATGTCTAGGATCACATGATTTCTTTGGGAGGTCTCTAATTGCCTCAACCTTCACTAGATATTCTATAGATGATTAGTATAGATGGTCAAGTCCTTTATGTTAGAGCTTTTTTACTTCCTCTATTGAAATAGAGCACATATCTTCCTCTCCAGTTACAAGGTATAGAATTTCATTAATTCATTATCCCTGTAGAACCACTACACCATCTCTTCTATTGATGATACAAATATTCATTGTAATACTTATATAATTCCATGATTAACATAGTTTAATGATGTTAAAAAATAGTTATGTAGACCTGCTACTGCGAAGAAATCATCCCATCTCATTTCATTGCCCTGAAACATGGCATTTCCCAAGACAACAATCATCAGTCCTTCATTGTTCCAAAATATTACAACACGTTCATTGTTATATTTTAGGCCTATAAGAAGATCATTATTCCTATTTTTTTAGGATGTGCAACTACTCTCAAGGATCCATACTCCAAATATATTTGATTCTTTAAGATAAATTTCTACTACAACTTCTTCTCATCCTTTTTATTAAGAATCCATGTATTTTACATCACATATAGTGTAGTATCAATATCATTATTTTCCACATAGTATGATAGACTAGAATCATCTAAATTTTCTTCAAAGTCAATTTTATTTTTTCAGATCACTTATTGATTCATTTAATTACTTCTTACGATTCCTTGGGTTATGCATTGGCCCATTACTCAACATGAATGTTGTAAAATATCTATCCTTATAACCAAATCCTCCACACCAAAAGCAGTGTCCCTCAAAATTTATTCTATTATAATGAGATCTTTTTGTTTTCCGTTATTTTTCATGTTCCCTTCAGTATATCCTAGCTATAGATCGTTCATTCTGTGAATTTCCCATCGTTCCAAAGCAATAACAACTAATATAATTTGTATTCCTGCATATCACATCTACACTACTAGTTGTCCCATGGGATATTTTAATATTCTGATTAATCATTGGGCCTAAATCAACCATAAATATTAGAATGGGTGCATACAATCTAACATCAACATTCAAAGTGTTTTGTTTGTGTTTAGGCCAAAAAATAGTCATAACATCATAACACGATTTTCCCCCTTATCTACTGGACCACTATTTTATTACATCCATCATTTCCAGCTTCTGAGTGATTTACTTTTCTGATGTCCTATTGAGAGTCAAGATTGATCCTTGATCCATAAATTTTCATTTTAGATTAGGAAATCATTCTCAATGTTCCTCAATTTGATTTATTTTTTCATAATATATGTTATTCAAACCCTCTACCAGCCTTATATGTACTTAAAACATCGAGTTTGTACTAATCAACATATCATGAGTCCATCAACAATGAAGTATTATGATTTTAAATTTATTTTTTCATCACCAAATTTTCTTCTTCCTACTATTTCATATAAAGAATTGTATCATGTACCACTTTTTTGTATTTGTTATTTTTTTCTCCAAACATCTATCTCCTCAAGAGATTCTTTAAACTAATCTTCCATGTTAAATCTTCCAACAACATCTACATCTTTTTCTTCAGAGTCAGTTTCTTCCTTTTTCAATGAACTACCGAAAACTACCACCATAGAATTTTATCCATGATATGTGCAGTTCTCTATCTCTTCAACCTATTCAAACATAGACTCATTTGAACTGTCACATTCTATTTAATGATTATTTTTTTCATTAAACAAATTTCTCATAAACAGTTTCATGCCATTCACATTGGCTGATGACTTCTTCTTGGGAATTTCAACCCCATCCTAATAAACATGTTGTAACTTCTTGGGGATCCTTACTTCAAAAAATCCAACATTTATACATTGAAAACATGACAGTAGATGTTTCCTCTTGACCTTTCCTTTTCCTCTTGATAGTTTTTTAGATAGAAATGACATCAACATGTGTGTTTCTTCTTCTTTTTCAGAGTTCTTAATGGTGATATTCTTCATGGAATTGAATTCCCCCTCTTTATATTTACCATTTTACACAACATCATTCTCATCATTTTACATTTCATATTGTAACAGGGTACTATGAATGTTATCCAATATCAGCTCGTTCATATAAATATCACCCAAAAATGAAACATTCAGACTGAACTAAGGGTACGATTTCTTAATGATTCACTTCACAAGATTTATGCCTTAAATTAATTCTCCATGAACATTCATGTCATCCAAAATAATATTTACCCTGCAAAAGAATTCAAAAATAGAGTCATTCAGCTTCATCCTCATATATTCATAATCGTTCCATAGAACATGCATCTTTTACTCTCTTTCATTTGTATCTCCTTCATATATATATTCAATAGTATTTCCATAATAAAATTTTATTTTTTGAAAGAAATCACCATTAATAGATATCATTGCACATGGATCCTCCTAATGCATTGAATCTCTAAAAATAAATATCTTGTTCCCTTATTTCAGGCCTTGATAATGCTCTACTATTGATTTTAGCTGAGGGACCATTCATCGTTTCAATAAATACTTCCATTCCCAAATTCTAGAAGAAATCTTGCATACTATTCTTCTATAAAAATAATTTTCTCCCATTGAAAAACAAAACGACATTATGATAGGTGACCTCCATTGAGAGTGTGAAACACTAATATCAACCTAACCTTCAGATACCAATTGTTAGGTTCCCTAGATATGATTCTGTAAGAGTGGGGGGGTGAATCACGGTATGATAGATGAAAACCAATACCTCTTTTAGTCTTTTTTAATTATTATAAAAACCATCTTTTATATTCTCCCCATTGTCGGGTATCGAATAATCTTAAAGAAAACATAAAACACAACAATTTTACTAGGTTCTCCCTAGCCAGTCTATGTCCATGGAGAATATACTAGAAAAAGTACCGATGTACCAAATCAAATATAAGCGAACTACATTTTACAAGTCCAAAGTGGACTCGCTATCCCTCCTAGTTTACAACCAATCATAATTTAAAATCGTACATCTCTCTCAGCTGAAGTTCTAACTGCTTCATCAGAAGCTTCACTCACAGTTTATAGAGATATAGGTCCTTTCATTATCACTAATGAATGCATCATCTACTCTATGAAGATTATCTATTGATGTGCCACTTTTATCCAGTGATGAATTCCCCTTTTCCACTAAACACTAGGTAATACATTATGAACATACTTTTACAAATCACACTACTTCACGAAGATCCTAATTTCAAGAAGCTCAGACGGGACTTCTCAAAGTTCCTACCTATTTAAAACACGCAAACCATCATTGTTCACACTACTTCATAGAGAAGAATCCTTCGCAGAGCTTAATCCGTCATAGAGAAAAGTTACCTTTATTGAACATACTTCCATTTCGAAGCACACAACATTCATGGAACAACTTCTTTCCTGAATCTCACTAAGCCAACATGGAACACAAAAAATTCATGAAGCTCTCAATACTTACAAGCATTGACATCATCCAATAATAGAATAGTATTTTTTCAATGTGCAGCCATCTATTTGAAAAATTTCTTTACATAGAACCCCTTTCTTCTAAAAATAAATGAAACTCTATATTTCCACTCTTATGAACCTCATGATAGAGACGGGGTGGCCTCTTATTTATAGGTGTGGTCGAACACAGAGCTCTGCTTCTTATGGTGAGATTTCCAAATCGGTTTAAAATTTCTCAATGGTGTTCCATCTCTTTGAAATTAACTACAAAAAGTTATCATTTCTGCAATTCTATACATAAAACACTTCATTCCACCGCAATGTACACTCTCAATTCCCTTTATCTATGCCATTCAAAAAGCTCATCGTTATCACATATATCACCATCACCATTCAATATTCCATTGAAAAATCCATTTCATGAATCAAATATTCATGAAATTCATTCCATTGACATATTTTTTAAAGATCTTCAAGGAAATCCACTTTTCACAATACTCATCAGATTCGGAATTATGGACACAAAAAATGTGGCCATCACAAGAAAACAATGCCACATTGTATATATTCTTTTTGAACCACCTATAGATATTCCATTCATTTTTGATGGTTCATTTTCAACATGAGTTGTCAGAAATCTATCCAAAACTCAAACAGTTACCATGAAAAATTACTTTTTCAACCAACTCAACAAACCCAAAAATGAAAAAATGTTATCGAGGGAAATTTTTCCAAACACATAAATTATATGTTATTAAAGTGGTTATCGATGAAATATATTTTGAAATTTTTCTATTTTTTAGAAATTTATTTTTGATAAAACGATATTTCCATTTAGAAATGTTGTATGTGATCATTTAAAAATCATTCTCCATCTATGATAACTTCATTTAATATATTTAAAACTATTATTGGGGATTGTATCCAAGGAAATGATTCAAATTAATTATTTTAATGAGTTATGTTAAAGATGACAATTATTCTTTTTAAACCATTTTCATTTCTACAGGTTATATCATGTGAAAACGCACATATTCTCCTGATTTATTCTATGATGATGTGATTATAAAACCTAACCATTTTCCCTAGGTTATGATATTAATAAATTTATATTATACCCATTTTATTTCGTTTGTAATGATATGATGTATGTTTTATGAACATTTGGATCACATATATATTAATTTCATTTTGTGATAGGTGATACCTATATCTCTATTAAATTTAATAGGTAAATATTTATATCTCGTGAGGTTAATAATTAGATAAATGTTAATGAACATTATCCATAATGGGAAATAGGTTCATCTTGATTCAAAATGTGAAATATGTGCATGATGCCCCACAATGGGAATGTTGTGTGTCCCGATGCGCAGTGGAAACCACATGCATCTTAATCTACAATGGGAAATATGTATCTCTTGATCAACTATATTGTGGAAATTAGTTGTTGAACCTCACACAATAGATGGTTTCTTATATTTCTAATTGTTCTACACTTTAATGACCAGATCATATGGTTCATAATTGAATTGTGTTGGTTTCTCACCCTTATGGACCATGTTTTGTAAAATGATATTGTTTTATTCAATAAATAATATTTATGATCCATGAAAAGTTGGGAATGAACTATAATAGATTTTATTCATTATCAAATACCCATATGAGTATATTTTGATTTAATATGTTAATATTTTTATATCTCTTATGTTTTCCCCTACTGAGAATCTGAGATAACCATTTTTTAGTCTCCATACATACATTATGATGGAATTTTGAATTAGGATATCCCAATGAGTAGTAATAAATGGGATTTTATTTGTTGATAAAATTTAAGATATTTATCTAAGTAATAATATAATTTTAATTGTATCCATATACACTTAACTATTTTTCTCCTAGAGCATGTACCTTTATAATGTGATGGATATTTTTCTGAAATGATGTAATATCCTTGTATGTTTTACCTGGGTTGGTATACCTTTTCATATACAAACTTTATCATACAAAATAACAAAACTAACTTTAAAATATTTTTTTTTAAAGACCATGGATACACTTAATGCCTTATTAATATAATACAATGTGCATGACAACAGATAAATTCAATAATGATTTAAATGTAAAAATAAACCTTAATTTGAAACATTTTTAAATGGGATTCAGAATTAAACAATTTTATAATAAATAAAAAATTTCCATTACAAACCATATTATATGCGGTTAAATTAATATTAAAATATTTTTAGGGAATAATTTAAATTAAAAAAAATATATTTTTGAAAACAATTTAGAAAACATGGTCATGGAAGAGAATGATTCCATAAAAAATTTGTGGTAAAAGATGAATATCACATTTAAAAAAATCATCATGTATCATTAATCTATAATGGATGAATTATAATCTAAACATATATAACACATTCACTGCACATAGATTATAAAAAAGCATATGATCATGAAAATAATGACATATGATTTCTAAAAAAAGATCATCAAACCAATACAATTCACAAAAATAATGAGATTATAACATAATTTATTTTCTACTTTGTTATCTTTTTAATAGTAAAACCCATGACTATATAAGTTCTAATGAAACATCAAGTATAATTAAAACAAGTTGATTCCTTATGTAATATATAAATGGGATAATATATACACCTTATAAATGAGTATAGGATAATACAATTAAACATAAGACCCAAGGAACTGTAATCTGAGAATTATAACAATTATAAAGATCATACCACAAAATTAAGGGTTAATAAATGGATAGATTATTTGAAAAAAATTTACTTATAGAAAAGTGTAAATAAAAAATATGAAAAATATAGTTAATTTCACATATAATCATAGTATATTAATGTTAATGATGATGTAATATATCCTAATGAAAGGAAATTGAGTTATGAAAACCATTACCACATGGTGAAATTCATGTGAAATCTCATAACATGAAATGAATCAAATTTAATTTTAAAATTACTTTATGTATGAATTATTCATGGTATAATATATAATGGGAAAATATATAAACCATATAAATAAAATTACGCACCCAACAAAAAATATTCCCAAAAAAGGGAAATGGAGATGAAATCCTTTATAACATTTGTAAAATCTACCCATAAATTTGGGAACCTCATATGGTATTCTCAATCCATTTAAAAATTATGAAAACAAAAATTTAATATATTCATGAGTATCCTATACACCATGTAATATAAATTAGGGGTGAATATGTCATATGTCTCACAAAAATAAACATGAGATGAGAAACACTTTTCTATAGTCTGGAAATTCCATATAGGTCTATTAATTGATATATAATATGTTTGTACTAATTATTCCATTTCATCGTAATTTTTTGTATGTTTAACAAATCATATAAATATAATGTAATATATTTGATTTAATAACATATTTAAATAATTAATTAGTTATGAATATGTTGTGTGTTTTAGGGACATTTGGTCTGTATTTTCATAATTGATTCGGTATGATGGGTGTGTTCAAAGGGTTTTGTTGACAAATCATCTCGATAATAATAATAAAAAAACATTTATTATTTTTAGAAATAAATAATACCCTTATAACCATTCATGAAAAATTATTAGGAAAAGTGATCTAAGTTACAGTAATGGAGGCGCAAGGTTGTACCTATGCGTGAGTAACATTTAAGTTTTTCAAAGATCATTATAGATATAAGGAAAGTAAAATAATATAATTAAATAATTATAGTTATTTAATAATTATAATTTTATTAACTTTAATAGACATACATATTTCATCAAAGTGATGTGGTGAGTATAAAAGAACCACATCTCTTCAGGGAGGTGGTAGTCCACACATTTATACGAACGACATTGTTATTTTTCAGTGAATGGAAAGTTAAAATTAAATTATATAATATCATTTAACAGTATAAATATTTCATTATTATAATACATTTATATTTATTTCAACATTATAAATAGTTGTGAGAGGTGATTGTCGAAAATGTATTATATCAGTTCATGGGGAGTTAGTCTTCCATTCACATGAATAATGAGTTTATTTCCCATTCGATGGAAATGGACTTGGATTTTGGTTATGAAAGAAGTAAAATAATATATAAATAAAATTTAGTAACATATTTTATTATATAATCTAGATTTAAGATTATATTAAGGTTGTGAAGGAAGAAATAAAATATAATACTCGGTTAACAAACAATATATTTCTATTGGACAAACTCTTTTGGATTGCATCGAAATCCTTCCTAGGAGGGTTTTATACACCAAACAAGGAATGAATGATATAGGGAGTGAATTGAGTAAGTTATTATGACTTCTATTTGAAATACCAAAATTTCATGATGTTGTAAAGAGTGGTGGAGAGGGGGTGTCATTTTATAAGTAGAACATATGACATACATGGTAATTTTGAAATGAAAATGTTATTGCCACATTTAAAAAAAGAAAATACTCCAAAAATGGAACATTATCAAGAAAAATATGATGTTATATTAATATGTTTCCATAAAATTTAATTAAAAAAATTATGTCATTTTTACCCTTATCCTTTTAGTTTAACCCATATTATACCTAATTTAACCTTAACCAGAGTGACATATTTTTATAGTTTTCACTATTTATTAGGAAACAAAATATTATTTTGAACATGTTATTAAATATAAATTATGATAATTAAAAAAAATCATAGAATTTATAAAACTAAATTATTATAATTTTTAAAATTTATTTTTAAATAAAACTTGCAACCATTATGAAGAAGTAGTCTTTCATGAAATGTAATTTAAATGCATAATCTAATATAATATTAACATTATGACTAGAAATAATTATTATATGAATTAAAATTAATATTTATTGAAATATAATATATTTATAGTTTCAATAAACCCTTGTTATGGGTTATTTTTGTTACTTTTAATAGTCAATAATTATGCACATTAAAATTGTTTATAGAAAAATGTGTTTTAAGCCGAGAAATAAACATATACTAAAATCCAGTATAAATATGGGTAAAATACAATTAATTGAAATAAATATAATTAAATAATAAATATTTCACATATTGTAAAACTCAATGAACATTGTGACTTTCGTAATTTTTTTATTGAAAAGAAATTATAGTTTCAAAAACTAATGATTTTCAGAAATAATTAAAAATTAAACATTTTAAAAAAAAATTAAACAATTATTTATTCAAATATCATGATTCCAAAAAAAGAAACATTTTTTATAGAAAATAAATTTTAAAATATTTTTAAAATAAATATTATATTTTCTCACAAAACATAATAAAAAAATTATATAAAAATATATTTTTGGTGACACTACTAAATTTTTTTAATTTTTATTAAGAATTTATCAATACCATAATATTTAGAGGGAGATACACACACTGATATATATATATATATATTTAATTTTTTAATCCAATTCATAACCACAAACTTTAAGATGATGTTATAATGATTATATTTTTCATTTCTCAATTAAGCTCAGTGTTGTGTGTCATATATGGTAGTGCATATAATGTTCTTGTTTTAAAATATCATTTTGTTTCGTTCCCACCCATAATAAATATCATTATCACAATTTGATATTAAAATCCTTTAAAAAATAATATATATTAAAAAATTTCATTTTTTAAATACCATATCTTAAAAGGGTTAATAAAACTTCCACTTGAAATGTATGAGAGGGAAATACTATGGTCATTTGGAATAACACATAACCTGGATTCTACGAAAAGAAATATTATTTGAAATTGAAGATAATGATATTAAAGAAAATTGTTCTGAAAAAATAATTATGGAGGCTTGATAAGATAATTATTCATAAGAATATGAATGATGGTGTGAAAGTTATCAACTATAAAACTCTAAACTAAGGAGGTGTAAAAGACAATCGCCCCACACAAAATCAGTAAAATATGATAAAATTTTCATTTTCAAAATCATTTAACTAGAAGAAAATATATTATTTCCTTTTAGAATAATAATTATAAGAGAATCTGGTTACATGATTTTTTAAATTTCACCCTTTAATCAATTTTTATCAGTATGTATTCTTTTCTGGAAAATAATTAGTATTCAAAATGAATGGTTTAATGAAAGATCCGTTAAATACACTTCTAACAGATCACATACTTTAGAAAAAGGATAAAATCCCCACACATATTTATGGATTAACAAAATAAAATATGGTTTTCACATGGTAATATATTTTACAACATTAATAAAACATCACACATTGAAAAAAAATTAATCTTTAAAATTACATAGTAATACAAAAAGATTAATCAAAATAATTCTATAAATAAATAAACATATATCCCAAATAAAATCAATAACCAATATATTAAGGATATTTATAATAAAAAACTTTATCTCAACCCATTCATCTTATAATCTCTAAAATATAATTATCATTATTGAAATTAAATTCAATATTTTAATCACCAATTCACCATTCATTCCCATTGTTAGCTACCTCATATGTTCCAAAATTGTAGCAATATAGAATTATCTCAACAACATAGATATTGTAACTCCCAGACCCCATTTACCCAAAGTTGGTGCATTATTACATAACATTGTCGTGATCACAAAGGATCAAGTATTAGAAGACCGATTAGTTTAGTAGGCTTGGAAACATTTGATATATACATAAATGTTACATTACATCATAAAGTGAAAAATCACAATAAAATATTCTCCAAAGATTAGACACATATCCCCTTTAGACTATCCCTTAAGGTCAGTCATTAAATATTTCTTCACATCCTGGAGAAATAAAAAATAGAAATGGTTGATCTCAGTTGCTCAGTAAGGATAACAATATAGTGGAAACATTTATAAATAAACATAAACATTTAAGGCAATGTATAACTGAAACAAAAGCCTTTTAAACTAGAACCTCAGTATAATATGCCAAAATAAAATGAAATAATTCCATTTACTTATTCACATGGATATTCTTATGGTTGAATAATCACATGCAATATCAATAACCACTTTTATAATGATGGAATGCATAATTCCAGAATATCATAACCACATACTCAAGGCCTAGTCCCCAGACTACAAATAAGATTTTGTCAAGGCCTTGTCCCAAGACACTAGTTTGTCTCATGAGACATACAGATGCATTTAGGAGCTATATCAGGCTCCACCCATCACTTATTAATTCCAATGCATTCCTTATATGAATAGGTTTAAACATATCATAAACCGTAACATAATCGTATCACATAAAACATGCATAAAGGATACATAAAACTTCTACATTTCAATAAAATGATATCAATACAACACATTGATATAATAAAAACATTATCAAAAACCATTTTCAATACCAAAATAAAAGAAAATTTAAACTTTGTATTTATTTTTCATTTTTACAAATGTTATGTCTTGTAGAGGAAGCCAAACTAAAATAAGGGTCACAACGGCTGAGAAGTCGTTGCACCACATATGTAAGAAAAAACATTCCTTTTTCATTTAGTAAAAAAGATTCATATAAAAATATTTCTTTTGAATAAAATTAAAAGTCAAAGGGGGTTATACACCAAATAAAAGAATGTTGTATACAAAACAAAATATGCCTCAATGAATGGAGATTGAGACGATGTCCCTTACCTCGTGTCCGAATTGACTCGACCGTTCATCAATCTCCTGAATAATAAACTAGAGTTATTATTTACTTTCTTAAGAACCTTTTTCATGTTCATTATACCTTTTATATCACTTATTACCATGTTATGAATATTAGGTAACATTTTAGTTAATAACGATCGTTTTTTCGATCTTTGGTACTTGAGTCAACACTAACTTCTTATAATTACCTGTTGTTTATGTGGTAGAATACACATTATCTCCAGAATTATATTCATGATTTAAATATCATATATATCATATATATCTAGTAGATACATGCATTTATAATATTAAATAACATTTAGAGGTAAGAAATGAAATGCACCGTTCATGGAGATGGTAAGCCGTATGTACGTATGAATGCTACATTCATTTCTATTTCGCATTTAATAGAATGAAATAATAATGATATAAAGCTATATTATAATTCCAGTATAATATCATATATAATATCATTAACTTCATCCTTTACACGTCCCACATATGGCATTAACGATTCAAATCACTTTGAGGGGGCGGTAGTCCGCACTTCCTAAAATGAGATTATCGCGTTTACCAAAAATGGAAATCATAAAGGAATTCCATAAATGAAAAATTCATAAGAATAAGGAAAACAAAAACATAATATATATCATATATAAATATAGTGGCCTCTTAATGGCCACCACGAGAGGTGTTAATAGATGATTGAACAATCATCATTTCATGAGGCAGTAATTCACCACCCATAGAAACAGTATGTTCTTCAACCATTAGATGAAGGTGTGTTTAAGTGTACATCAAATCCTTCTCATAACAACATCCTAGTATAATGATAATACTATTTTTGTTACAAATTAAAGTAATAAAAATATTTTAGGGGGTTGGTAAAGAAAAATAAAACACAAGAACATAATAGAAGACATTACCTTATAATCGGGTAACTCTTTCGGATTTGAGCCTAAGACTTCCTTGGGAAGACTTCTTCCCATTGTGAGGATTCTTGGAGTAAGAGAGGGAAGTTGAGAGAGTATTTTTCCAGATTTTGGCTGAGAAAAATGGCTTTGATTGTGTGAATAAGGTGGTAGAGGTGGGAGCCTTTTATAAGAGGAGAGGAGGGGCACTTTTGGAAAGTCATGAAATGTTACATCATTATGAAATTATTTTCGGATTTTAAATGTCCCACAAAGATATATTTCGAGGATAATGTGATAAGGGTTCGAAATGCACCCATAATAAAGGTTTTAGAAAAGAGTAAGTATTAGATATTTCCTTGACTATTCATTTTATTTATATTGTTCATTAATGAGGTAATCACTGCATCATCATGGTGTCATAAATAAATATATTTATTTAATGTCTAAAAATTATAAAAAATTACCATGATGTAGGAAATATTTTTAGCTTTCCAATTAATATTTATAGTCTAAATGTTAACTTAAATAACCCCATGTAATACGTATTTTAGTAAAACAACACATGTTTGTGACAATTTAATTTTTATTTTAAATAAAAAGTTATTAATGTCATTTTCTTACTCAAGTGGCTCCATGGGGTCCCCAAGTTGACCCATGGATTTTCATGGTCGGCCATGACTTATCCAATAAGTTTAGGACTATTGTAAATCTAATTTCATATTATTTTATCATTATATTTTCCTTAAATTACACTAATTACCATTAATCATGATTAATAAAATTTAATGTTACTATTCACCAAAAAAGTATTTTAATCCCATTGAACAAAATTTTACATCCTAATGACAACCATATATGTCATATTTTTGAAATTCAATTCATAGAAGTAGTAAAGTATCATTTAAACGTAAAATTTCTTTTTTTAACTACCACTTAGTGGTTTCACTATTAATAAAAAATTGATTTTTTTCAGAACAATACTAAAAATTCACCCCAAGCTGTAATTGGAATTTTGAATAAAAATATGATGTCTATTTTAAAAAATTCAAAACATATAAGTTTCATTAATTAATTTTATAATCAATTCCCCTTGTCAAAACAAATAGCGTGTTTTTATGAAACAATATCAATCAAAAGATTGACAATTGTTTTTTTCCAATTTCAAGGTGAAATTAATTCTAATGACCACCATTAGATAAAATGGTAAAATTTTATTCTAATTATAATATAAAACCACTGAATAGTATTTAACACTATAAATTATTTTTATTGAATTTTTTTTTTTAATTATCATTCACAATTCATCGAAAATTGGATGTTCTCAGAAAAATACCAAAATTCAACATAGGATAATTCTGATATTTTGAATCCAAAAATGAAGTCCAATTTGAATAACAAAATATATAAAATTTCAAAAATTGGGTATTACTATTCATATTGGCTACTTTGACTGGTCACATTGTGTTAGTATCTCGAACTTGCGTACAATGCAAGCCATTGAATTATTGAAAGTGAAACGTACCATGGATGCTTGGGGTGTTACATTCTCCCCTCATTTAATAAATTGAATCCTCGAAATCGGAAATTGTTCTTCAAAAATAAAAGGTTGAAAATAGAAAATACCTTTCAGGAAAACCCACATCAGAAATAAGGTTAATAAAAGTTAGCCTTAATAAGAGGGAAAGGGAAATGAAAAAGTTACCACAAAACTATGATCTCGATTAGGAAAATATTGTTGGAAATTAGAGACATATAATTGGAGGAAAAATGTAAATATTTATAAGGAGTGATTGAGGTCATCAATCACAAAATAGTGTAAATTTGAGGGCCTCAAAGCCTTCAATATATGTTGATTTAAAATATCATTAGTTCAACAAAACATAAGGTATTAGGATAACACATTTTTTTTTTAATATCTCTTTCCTAATGTTTAAGAATTAATTTATTCATAGAATAAGAGAGAGTTGTATATATATATATATATATACTTGACAAGTTGAGTTTCAACCCTCAACTAATTACTACAACAAACTCATCTTTTACTAAAAAAGATAATAGAACTGAAAAATATTATATTTATCCTAATCATACATGGTTCAAAATATTAACACATAACATTTAGATTAGAAAAACTATTTTATAATAACTAGTGACTTACTATAGTCTAGTGGTATGTAATAAAGACATGTCGCAATACGGTTTTGGGTTCAATTCCTACATCTTTTTCCGACACGACGGGTTGTCCCTTGACCTGCAGGTTGTCCTTTTCCTAAAACTATAGTATTATAATATTTGAAAAATAATCATAGAAAATGTTTTATCCTTAAATTATACTATAAAAAGTTCAAATTAATCCATTCCAACCCTTCTATTTATACAAAATACCTCTGTCTAGACTCTCTGTAAAAGGTATCAAAATTCCAAAATCAATTTTGACATCAGATTCCCCAGACAAAGTAATGATTCTCTTATTGTCACATACTGAAAATATGATTACCATAGTAATTATGAACCCTTAAGGAAAACAACATGAACTACAGTACTATACTTATATATATCACACTATTCTTATAATCATAATATAGTTCTTCCGTCCAAAAACACAAATACAATAATTATTCAACTTTATCTGTAGTAACATCATTAGCTTGTCCGTGATCCCCTGGCCTTCTCTGATGTAAGTTTTCCTGATGCTCAGGACATTAATTTTCATAATGCCCCGTTTCTCTACAATTATAGAATTCAACATTGACAACCTCTGCCTTTCCCTTGCAATCACCAGCCTGGTGAATTTTTTATCCACATTTATAACAAACTCTCATTCCTTTTAGGCAATTACCGGGGTGATTCTTCCCACAATTATCACAAAATAGAAAATATCTCTTTCCCTTTTTCCCTTTTATCTATCTCGTTTTCAATCATTCTCTTCTTCTCTTTCTTTACTTTATTTTCATAAGATTTAGAGATTTCCTTTTCTGTCTTGATAGCACATGAGACTATATTTTCATATGTTGAGAAAGATTGTGATACTAATGCTCGATTGAGAAACTGTTTTAAACCATCAATGAAACGATAAATCTTACTTCTTGGGTTACGTATATAATCTGCAGCATGCCTCGCTAACCTTGTATAGTTAGACTCAGACTTTGCGACATTCTCATCCTCCTTTTTTCTAACACTCAGAAAATGCCATTCTATATCTTCTCGATGGTCACGAGGAAAGTAGTTCTCTAGGAAAAGATCTTTGAACTCCCTCCATTCAATATTTTATATTTCATCATCTTCCTTTGTGTTTTGAATCAATGACCACCATTTATCAGCATCTATAGTGAGGCGATAAATTACCATGATAACCTTTTCCCTTTCACTACTCCTGAATGCATTGAATATTTTCTCTAAAGAGTTTATCCATTACTCAGCTACTAAGGGATTTCTACTCCTATTGAATGTTGGTTTTTGTTTCCCCATAAAGTGTTCTAACATTGATCCTCCACGTTGTGGATCAGGGTGCTCCATACGAGTAAGGTTATTATTCATAAACTAAGTGAGTTTTCCCAGTATGGTGATAAGCTGATCAGTACTAGTTGTATCACCAGCTCCATTATAATTTTCTTGAGCAGGAGAGAAATCTCTACATGGAGTGTGTGCATTGATACGGTTTCCATTCCTTCCACTAGGTTCCATTTCTAAAAAATGTCATAAACATGATTAGTTTATGAATCGAAATACATAATTCCAAACATGTAACATACATAACATAAATTAAATAGTTTTATGGATATAATCCATAATCATCAAAAAAAATTCTTCGAGGAATTAGATACTCATAAACCCTTCGTAATGGTTTGTAAAGATATCATGAATTTTTCGATGCATATCCCCTAGGAGTGTCATAACCAAGAGTGCATCAAGTCCCGTTGTCATGCACCAGTTTTTGTTTGAGTGTAGCTCAAAGTATTGTTTTTGGCTTTTACCCATAGGTTCATCTGTGCTAGAGCTGCCTCTATATGCTCGTATCCAGATAGGGATATATTGCTCAGAAAATACACAAAATCAATACTTTACCAAAATTCTAGGATGTTCTTCTATACTAATCCTCAAAGTCTATCATAGGGATATCTGCTCTAATCAGAGTTTACCTAAATCTATCTTCCAAGGTAAAAATAAACTTCCTCTCATACCACCTATAATGTCAGGACCCCAGTTACCCAGAGTCGGTGCATTATTACATAACATTGGAATTATCACAAAGGATCGTGTCTTGGAATACCGATTAGTTTAGTAGCCTTGGAAACACTAGATACATTCATAAATGTTACATTACATCATAAAGTGAAAAATCACAATAACATAGTCTCCAGAGTTCACACTCATATCCCCTTCAGAATATCCCAATAGGTCAGTCATTAAATATTTCTTCACATCCTGGGAAAATAAAACATAGAAAGGGGTAAGCTCAGATGCTCAGTAAGGATAACAATATAGTGAAAAAATTCATAAATAAACATAAAAATTTAAGGCAATGTATAACTGAAACAAAATTCTTTTAAACTTGAACCTCAGTATATTTTAGAAAAATAAAATGAAATAATTCCATTTACCTATTCACATGGATATTCTACTAGTCGAATAATCACATGAAATATCAATAACCACTTTCATAAGGATGGAATGCATAATTCCAGACTATCATAACCACATAGTCAAGGAATTGTTCCAAGACAACAAATAATATATTGTCAAGGCCTTGATCAAAGAAACTAGTTTGTCTTATGAGACCTACCGATGCATCGAGGAGCTATAACGGGCTCCAACCATCACTTATTTAGTCTAATTTATTCCTTATATGAATAGTTTTAAACATATCATATACCAGAACATAATCGTATCACATAAAACATGCTAAAAAGAAACATTACATTTCCACATTTCACTCACAAGATATCAATAAAGAACATTAATACAATAAAAACATTATCAAAAACCATTTTCAATACCAAAACAAAAGAAAATTAAAACTTGGTATTTATTTTTCATTTAACAAAAGTTATGGAATATAGAGGTAGCCAAACTCAAATAATGGTCACGACGGCGGAGAAGTAGTTGTCGCCGCATACGTAAGATAAAACATTTCTTTTGTCATTAAGTAAAAATGAATTGTATGAAAAGATTCCTTTTGAATAAATTTAAAAGTCAAAGGGGTTTATATAACATATAAATGTAAGTTGTGTAAAAAACAAAATATGCCCCAATGAAAGGAGGTTGACACGAAGTCCCTTACCTCGTGTCTGACTTGACTCACTCATTATTTAATCTCCTGAATAATAAACTAGAGTTAATATTTATTTTCTTAAGGACAGTTTTCAAGTTCATTATCCCTGTTATATCACTTATTATTATGTTATGAAAATTATGTAGGCATTTTAGTGAATTACGGTCGTTTTGTCGATCTTTGGTACTTGAGTCAGCAATAACTTCTTATAATTTAAAGTTGTTTATGTGGTAGAATATACATTATCTCCAGAATTATATTCATTATGTAGATATCATATATATCTAGTAGGTATAGGAATTTATAATATTACATAATATTTAGAGGTAAGAAATGAAATGCACTGTTCATGGAGACGGTAAGTCGTATGTACGCAAGAACGCTACATTGATTTCTATTTCATATTTAATGGAATGAAATCATAGTAATATAAAGGTATATTAATATTCAAGTATAATATCATATATAATATCATTAACTCCATCCTTTATACATCCCACATATGGAATTAACGATTCATATCACATTGAGAGGGCAGTAGTCCGCACTTCCTAAAATGAAATTATCGCGTTTACCCATAATGGAAATCATAAAGGTATTCCATAAATGAAAAATACAGAAGAATAAGGAAAAAATAAACATAATATATATAATATATAAATATAGTGACATCTTAATGGCCACCATGAGAGGTGTTAAAATAATATTGAACAGTCATCGTTTCGTGAGGTAGTAATTCGCCACCCACAAAAACAATATGTTCATTAACCATTACAAGAAGGTGTGTGTAATTTTATATCAAATCCTTCTCATATCAACATACTAATATATTTAATATACTGTTTATGTTACAAATTAAAGGAAACTAATGATTTTAGGGGGTTGGAGAAGCAAAATAAAACAAAAGAACATAAAAGAAGAGATTGCCTTAAAATCGGGTAACTCTTTCTGATTTGAGCCAAAGGCTTCCTTGGGAAGACTTCTGGCCAATTAATGGCTTCTAAGAGTAAGATAGAGAAGTTGAGAGAGTATTTGTGCAGAGGTTGGAAGATCCAAATGGCTTTGAAGGTGTGAATAAGGTGGTAGAGGTGGGGGCCTTTTATAAGAGGAGAGGAGGGGCACTATTGGAAAGTCATGAAATGTTACTTTATTATGAAATTATTTTCGGATTTTAAAGGTCTCACAAAGCTATATATAGTGTATAAGGTGATAAGGGTTCGATATGCACCCATATAAAAGGTTTTATGAAAGTGTAAGTGTTATATTTTACATTATCTTTTCATTTTATTTAAATTGATCATTAATGAGGTAAACACTACATTGTCACTGTGTCATAAATAAATTTATTTATTTAATGTCTAAAAATAAAAAAAAATTACCATGATGTAGGAAATTGTTTTAGATTTCCAATGAATATTTATAGTGTAAATGTTAACTTATATAATCCCATGTAATAATTGTTTTAGTAAAACAACACATGTTTGTGACAATTTTATTTTTACTTTAAATAAAAAGTTATTAATGTCATTTTCATACTCAATTGAATCCATGGGGTGCCCAAGTTTACCCATAGATTTTAATGGTCGGCCATGACTTATACAGTAAGTGTAGGACAAGTGTAAAGGTAATTTCATATTATTATATTATTATATTTACCTTAAATTACAGTAATTACCTTTAATCGCGATTATTAAAACTTTTAAGATACTATTCACCAAAAAATTATTTTAATCCCAATAAACCACATTTTACATTCAAATGAAAACCATGTATGTCTGATTTTTGAAATTCAATTCATAGAAGTGGTAATGTTTCATTTAATCGTATAATCAGCTTTTTAACTACCACATAGTGGTTTCACTATTCATAAAAAATTTATATTTTTCAGAATAATACGAAAAATTCACCCTAATATATAATTGATATCCCAAATAATAAAATGACGTATATTTTAAAAAATTCAAAAAAGATAGGTTTCATTAAATAATTTTATAATTAATTCCCATTGTCAAAACAAATAACGTGTTTTTAAAAAATAATATTAATCAATAGATTTTCAATTGTTTTTGTCTAATTTCAAAGTGAAAATAATTCTAATGACCAACATTGGATAAAATTTTAAAATTATATTCTAATTATACTTTAAAACCACTCAATAGTATAATTTATCTCTACAATTTATTTTGATTAAAAAAGTTTTTTTATGTATCTTTCACTAATCACCGGAAATTGGATGTTTTCAGAAAAATACCAGAAATTCAACGTAGGATAATTCTGATATTCCGAATCCAAAAACGAAGTCCAATTTGAATAATAAAATATATAAAATTTGAAAAAGTGGTTATTACTATTCATAACGGCTACTTTGATTAGTCGTGGTATGTCAGTATCTCGAACATGCGTAGAACGCAAGACATTGCATTATTGAAAGAGAAGCGTACTATGGAAGCGTGGGGTGTTACATTCTCCCCTCCTTCAATAGATTGTGACCTCGCAATTTGAAATTGTTTTTCAAAAATAAAAGGTTGAATATAGAAAATTTCTTTGTGGTAAACCCACATCAAAAATATGGTTAATAACATTTACCCTTAATAAGAGGGAAAGGGAAATGAAAAATGTACCACCAAATTATGATCACGATTAGGAGAACATTGGTGGAAAATAGAGACATATAATTGGAGGAAAACATAAATATTTGAAGGGAGTGATTGAGGTCATCAATCATAAACTAGTGTAAAATTGAGGGCCTCAAAGCCTTCAATCTATGTTGATTTAAAATATTATCACTTCAACAATACATAAGGTATTAGGATATCACATTTATTATTTTAATATCTCTTTCCTAAAGTTTAAGAATTAATTTATTCATAGAATAATAGAGAGTTATATATATATATACTTAACAAGTAGAATTTCAACCCTCAACTTATTTCTACCACAAACTCATCTTTTACTCAAAAATATAATAGAACTCAAAAATATTATATTTATCCTAATCGTACAAGGTTCAAAATATTAACACATTCCATTTAGATTAGTAAAACTATTTCGTAATAACCAGGGACTTCCTGTAGGCTATTGGTAGGTAATAAAGGCATGTCACACTATGGTTGTGGGTTTGATTCCTGTAGCTTTATCCGACGCGACGGGTTATCCCCCGACCTACAGGTTTTCCTTTTCCTTAAACTATAGTATTATTATATTCGAAAAATAATCATAGGAAATGTTTTAACCATAAATAATACTATTAAAAGTTCAACTTAATCCATTCCAAACATTATAGTTATCTAAAATACCTCTGTCCAGACTCTCTGTAAAAGGTATCTAAATTCCAAAATCAATTGTGACCTCAGATTCGTCAGACAAAGTAACGATTCTCTTATTCTCATACACTGAAAATATGATTACCTTAATCATATTAAAACATTAATGAAAAGAACAAGTATTGTAGTACAATCCTTATATAAATCTCATTATTCTTATAATCATAATATAGTTCATAAGTCCAAAAACACAAATACAATAATTATTCAACTTCATACATAGTAACAACATTAGCTTGGCCTTGATCCCTTATCCTTTTCTGAGGTATGTTTCCCAGATACATGGGACATTCATTTGCATAATGCCCCATTTCTCTATAATTGTAGCATTCAACATTAACAACCTCTTTCATTACCTTGCAATTACGAGCCTAGTGACCTTTTTCTCCACATTTATAACAAACTCCCATTCTTTCTAGGCATGTACTGTGGTGATTCTTCCCACAATTATCGCATAATGGAAAATCCTTCATTCCCTTTTTCCCTTTATCTGTCTCTTGTTCCTCCATTCTCTTCTTCAATTGCTTTACTTTATTTCCATAAGATTTAAAGAATTACTTTTCTGTCTTGATAGCACATGAGACTATATCTTTGTATGTTGAGAAAGATTTTGATAGTAATTCTCGATGGAGAAATGGTTTTAACCCTTCAAATAAATGATCAATCTTACTTCTTGGGTTACGTATATAATCTACATCATGCCTCTCTAACCTTATAAAGTTAGACTCATAATTTGCGACATTCTCATCCTCCTTTTGTCTCAGACACAAAAATTGTCTTTCCAAATTTGCTCGATGGTCAGGAGGAAAGTATTTTTCAATGAAAAGATATTTGAACTCTATCCATTCCATATTTTATACTTTATCATCTACCTCTATGTTTTGAATCAATGACCACAGTTGATCAACATCTCTAGTGAGGAGGTAAACTGCCATGATTACGTTATCCCTTTCACTACTCCCCAAGGCATGGAATATTTTCTGTAAGGAATTTATCCATTTCTCAGCTACTAAGGGATTTTTACTTCCATTGAATGTTGGTGGTTGTTTCCTAATGAAGCAGTTTAACATTGATCTTCCACGTTGCAGATCAGGGTGCTCCGTACGAGTAAGGTTATTATTCATAACCTGAGTGAGTTGTCCCAGTATGATGATAAGTTGATCAGTACTAGTTGTATCACCAGCTCCATTAGAATTATGTTGCGCAGGAGGGAAATCCCTACATGGAGTGCATGCATTGATATGGTTTCCATTCCTTCCACTGGGCGTCATTTATAAACAATGTCATAAACTAGATTAGTTTATGAATCAAAATAGATAATTCCAAACTTTTAACATACTTAACATAAATTAAAGAGTTTTATTGATGTAATCCATAATCATAATAATGTTTTCTTTAAGGAAGTATATAATCATAAACACATAATAATGGTTTGTAAAGAAATAGTGAATAATCCAAAGCATATCCCCCGGGAGTTTCGTAACCAAGAGTACAGCAAGGCCCATTGTCGTGCACTAGTTCTCATTCGAGTCTAGCTCAAAGCGGTGTTTTCAGGTTTTACCCCTAGGTACATTTGTGCTACAACCGCCTCTATATGATGGTATCTAGACAAGGATGTATTTCTTAAAAAATACAAAAAATCTATACTTTACCAAAATTCTAGGATGTTCTTCTATACTAATCCTCAATGTTTATCTTAGGGCTATGTGCTCTAATCAGAGTTTACCTAAATCTAGCTTCCAAGGTTAGTACTAAACTGCCTCATATACCACCTGTAATGCCCAGACCCCAGTTACCCAAAGTCGGTGCATTATTATGTAACATTGGAATGATCACAAAGGATCATGCCTCAGAAGATATATTATTTTAGTAGCCTTGTAAGCTCCAGATACATTCATAAATGTTACGTTACATCATAATGTGAAAAATCACAATAACATAGTCTCCATAGTAGATACTCATATCCCCTTCAGACTATCCTTATAGGTCAGTCATAAAATATTTCTTCATATTCTAGGAAAATAAAACATAGAAAGGGGTGATCTCATATGCTCAGTAAGGCTAACAATATAGCGGAAACTTTCCTAAATAATCATAAACAATTAAGGCAATGTATAACAGAAAAAAAGCATTTTAAACTTGAAACTCACCATTATATGGAAATATAATATGAAATAATTCCATCTACTTATTCACATGGATATTCTACTAGTCAAATAATCACATGCAATATCAATAACTACTTTTATAATGATAGAATGCATAATGCTAGACTATCATAACCACATAGTCAAGGCCTTGCGCCAAGACTACAAATAAAATTTTGTCAAGGCCTTGTGCCAAGACACTAGTTTGTCTCATGAGACCTATCGATGCATCGAGGAGCTATAGAGGGCTCCACCCATCACTTATTATGTCCAATTCATTCGTCATATGAATTGGTTTAATAATATCATAAACCATAACATAATCGTATCATATAAAAATGCATAAAGGAAACATAACATTTCCACATATCAATCACAAGATATCAATACAACAGATTGATATAATAAAAACATTATCAAAAACCATTTCCAATACCAAAATAAAAGAAAATTATAACTTGGTATTTATTTTTCATTTAACAAATGTTATGGCTTGTAGAGGAAGCTGAACTCATATAATAGTCATAGCTGTGGAGAAGTCTTTGTCACCGCATACGTAAGACAAAATGTTCCTTTTTTCAATTTGTAAAAACAATTCGTATTAAAAGTTTCCTTTTGAATAGAAGTTAGCATAATAGGGGTTTATACACTGTATAATATAAAGATGTGTATACAACAAAATATGCCTTAATGAAAGGAGATTGAGACGAAGTCCCTTACCTCATGTCCGACATGACTCGTTCGTTCTTTAATCTCTTAAATAATAATCTTGAGTTAATATTTACATGCTTAAGAACATTGTTCAAGTACATTATCCATTTTATATAACTTATTCCCAGGTTATGAAAATTATGTTGTCATTTAAGTTAACAATGGTTGTTTTGTCGATCTTTAGTACTTGAGTCAACAATAAATTTTTATAATTACAAGTTATTTATGTGGTAGATTATAAATTATCTACAGAATTATATTCATGATGTAGATATCATATATATCATATATATCTAGTATATACATGAATTTATAATATTACATAACATTTAGAGGTTAGATGAGAAATGCACCGTTCATGGAGACGGTAAGCCGTACGTACTCATTAACGCTACTTTCCTTTATATTTCATATTTAATGGAATGAAATCATAATTATATAAAGTTATATTATAATTACAGTATAATATAATATATAATATCATTAACTCCATCCTTTATGCATCCCACATTTTTCATTAACGATTCAAATCACATTGAGGGGGCGGTAGTCCGCACTTCCTAATATGACATTATCGTGTTTACCAATATTGGAAATTATAAAGGTATTCAATAAATGAAAAATACATAAGAATAAGGAAAACATAAATATAATATATATCATATACAAATATAGTGACATCTTAATGGACACCATGAGAGGTGTTAAAAGAAGATTGAACAATCATTGTTTCGTGAGGCAGTAATTCGCCACCCACAGAAATAGTATGTTATTTAACCATTAGACGAATGTGTGTGTAAGTGTACAACAAATCCTTCTCATAAAAACATCCTAGTATATTTAGGATACTGGTTTTGTTACAAATGAAAGGAATAAAAATATTTTATGGTGTTTTATAAGAAATATAAAACAAAAGAACCTAAGAGAAGCCATTACCTTAAAATCGGGTAACTCTTTCAGATTTGAGCCAAATGTTTCCTTGGGAAGACTTCTGTCCAAAGTGAGGCTACTAGAAGTAATAGAGGTAATTTCATTGAATATTTGGGTAGAGGTTGGCCGACTCAAATGTCTTTTAATGTGTGAATAAGGTGGTAGAGGTGGGGGGCTTTTATAATAAGAGAGGAGGGGAACTCTTGGAAAGTCATGAAATGTTACTTTATTATGAAATGATTATCGGATTTTAAAGGTCCAGCAAAGATATATTTCAAGTATAAGGTGATAAGGGTTCTAAATCCACCCATACAGTTGGTTTTAGACAAGTTTATGTCTTATAATTTACCTTATCTTTTCATTTTATTTAAATTGTTCATTAATGAGGTAATCACTGCATCATCATGTTGTCATAAGTAAATTTATTTATATAATGTCTAAAATTTATAAAAAAATACCATGATGTAGGAAATCTATTTATATTTACAATGAATAATTATAGTCGAAATGTAAACTTATATAACCCCATGTAAAAAATTGTTTTAGTAAAATAACACATGTTTGAGACAATTTAATTCTTAATTTAAATAAAACGTTATTAATGCCTTTTTCTTACTCAAGTGGCTCCATGGGGTCCCCAAGTTGACCCATGGATTGTCTTGTTCTTCGATGTCTTTTCAAATATGTGTAGGACAAGTGTAATGGTAATTTCATATTATTATATCATTATATTTACCTTAAATTACATTAATTACCTTTAATCACGATTAATAAAACTTAAAAGTTACTATCACCAAAAAATTGTTTTAATCCCATTGAACCACATTTTATATCCTAATGATAACCAAGTATGTTGGAGTTTTGAAATTCAATTCATAGAAGCAGTAACGTGTCAATTAAATGTAAAATCGGATTTTTTAACTACCACTTAGTGGTTTAACTATTCATTAATAATGTTACTGTGGAAAAAACATTTCCACCTTAATAATTACACTTAAAAATCATAAAATTCAAGAAAAAATTTCAAAATAAATTTCACTGATAATATACATAGAAAATATGACAGAATATTTAATTAATATAATGTTAATTAAGGTGGGAAAATATTTTCATGATTTAATATTAATAATAATTATTTTTTAAAAAAAAATTATTAATGGACTCAAAAGTGACCCATTTGTTAAATGTTATGAAATTTCATTTTAAAACCATTTTAAAAAAGTTAAATAAAATGTTAAATATATTAAAGAAATCATTAATTATTTGATGTTTTTAAAAGAATTTTAGAAAACAAGGATATGGAAGAAAGAATTTCTTTATCTATAAGGAGGTGAAATATCTATATCATTTACTAAAAAAATTTCAATGAATCATTCATTAATAATAATTGATATGGAAACTAAACAAGTAAACGTAAATCATAAAAACAGGAGAAGAAATTTACATGGTTTTATTAAATAAAAAATATAGTTTCCGCAAAAGAGTAATAAAAATAAACTCTATTGAAAATTAAGGAATTTTTAATATAAAGCCTCTTCCACCATGTTAACTGTTCAATCATAAGACCAATCAAATAAAAAAATTTCTATACAGAATATAATAAGATTAACGATATAACGTGTCCAAGGGTCAGAATATAAAACCCATAAAATTAAATGGGGGCATATCATTAAAAGTATATCCAAATGAAATGGAATTTGAGAGGAATTACCTTTAAATAAATTATATCATTTAATATAGAGTTAAAAAATAGTATAAATTAATATAAAAAATTTGAATCCACACAAAAAGTGGAAATATATCATAATAAATTAATATTTCATTTGAAAAATAATCATATCATATAAAAGTAAAAACAATAGTAATATATCCCAATAAAAATAAATTATGTTATGAAAACCCTTACCACTTGTTGAATTTCTAGTCAAATAACAATTCATGAAATAATTCAAATTGAAACAATAAATAATTTTATTTATGAATTATTAATGATATATAATGAAAAGGGGAAGTATATAGATAATATAAAATAAATTTCGTTAAAACAAATAAATAATACAGAGTGATGGTATATTGCGTAGAAATCTCTTACAATTTTGGTAACTCACCTCATTAAATTGAGAATATCATATAGATTTTTAAATCCAACAAAATTTAATTTAATAATAATTTAATAAATTATTGTGATATATATATTCCATATAATATAAATAATTTTTGAATGTAGAATATGACTCATAAAAATTATAATGAGATGAGATACCCTAATATCGACCCTAGACATTCCATGTATATCTGTTAAATCCAATATAATAATAGTGTATCAATTTATGTTTTCATAAGAACATTTTCACGGTTTAAAACCTTATATTTTAAAATTTTACTTTTTTTATTTTAATAAAACATTTAAGTAATTAATCAATACATTTAATGGTAGGTGTGTTATGGATGTGTTTCCCTCGGAATGCGGGGATGACATCCTTGATAAAAGGTTCAAACGTTCCGATCGGTTTCTAACGGGTTTGTTTGTAGAACCAGAAACATCAAATGATTCCACATCCATTTGGACCTAATTTACAAAGGTAGGCACTCATTAGTCTGTGGACTCATGAGGCATAGGAATATTCACTGGTCGAGAGGATTAGAGGCCGGACTCATCACACCTTTTATGAGTGTAATTATTGTCTATTCCGGTACTCTCTTTATCGATTTAAGTTATGTTCATGAATCTTTATTACATTACCAAGTATAAAATGAGATTTTCCTTTAGATTTGACAATCAATGACTAAATATGTAGAAAATTTAGAGAATCGTTTGTATGTATTCGAGGTTCTTCATTGATAGAGAATCATTTGTATTTATTAGAGATTCTTGGTCAATGATATCCTTTGAAACATTTATAAAAAAGTCTCTTGGTAATTATGAATACCATACTAGTTTTAAAGCCACTCATTGGGGTACTTGAAGTTTATTGTCATTCAGAAGGACATGAATTATTTCATAGTTTGGGTCGAACCCGCAGATGGGCTACCAACGTATCCATTATTTTAGAAAAGGAATTAGAACCCATGTAGTTCGAGCAAGGGAGTATGATGTTTATGATTGATGGCTCAAAGAAGGATGTCATATTTAATTTTACACTCTAAGCTCATGTGATTCATGCTCAGTGTGAGAAACAAGAGGTATTGGTAAAAATTAGACAATTGGGCCATGAAAGATGAAATCATAAGAAATGATGTAGGGTTTATGTATGTATGTCTGCCCAAAGGATTAGGATTTATTTTAGGGAATAAATCCAGGTACAGGGTTCATAAAGGTATATGTGCTTCATGGAGATTTGAATACTCTAACTTGGGGCTTACTCTTGAAAAGGAGGCCCAAATTAAGAGATAAATTATGATTGGGTTTTACTCCTGAAAAGAAATCCCAGATCAAAAGTTAAATTAAAACTGGTTAAGAGAAATTAAGATTGGGGCATACTCACGAAAAGGAGGCCTAGGTTAAGAGACTTATGACTGGGACTTATTCCTAAAAAAATAGACCCAAGTTAAAAGACATATCACTGGGACTTATTCCTGAACAGGAATCCCATGGTTAGATTCTCTCATCTTCAAGGATGAGGTTGATTGAATGAAATCTCAATCTTTAGTGACATAAAGATGTGTAAATCACTATGTTTTGAGAGATATTCAAGAGAGTTCAATTTAGATAAGGAAGTAAAATCAATAAATCATTCCATAAATGGCATTGAAGAGTATATTAAAGACTAAGTATTGAATATGAGAGGTGAAATGGCCTAAGAGGAGTAAAATGGGAAAGAAGGGTACCCAAAAAGGCAGGGGCACACTAGTCCTGGCAAGCGCGCAGGTACTGTGTGGGCACACACGTAATGGTCGCGTAGGCTGTACCTGTGTGACATGTTGGATACTTGCTCGGTGTTCAACCAGCAGGGTAATACTTTAGCGACTCTTGATTAAGGCCTTTAGAATCCTCTTGAGGTTTTTTTCAGAATAGGGATGCGCAAGTTATATTGAAGGAATAAGGTGGAGCGCAAGTGTGGCTATTTCCCATAAGGGATGGCCACTCAGGCATGCAAGTGTTGATAAGTTTCAACAAATAGTCCTTCCTACCGCTCTTTAGATCTTCCGTTCTAGGTAAAAAAAATTACCTTAGAAGTGTTTCAGATGCTTTGAGAAGAGACTTGGGAATTCAGAGCTCTGTATCTAAATTTTGGAAAAAAATCATGTCCAAATGGGGGGCCCATATGGACTATTTATAGGCAGGAGAAGACCCCGAGTGGTTATCACTTAGGGTGCGCATGTCACTTCAGCGACCATTGGGTGTCGTGCAAGTGGAATTGCATGACAGTGATGGAACTTGCACGGCAGATGTGCTTTTGATGCTTTGTTCATGCCTTTTTCGATTTTTAATGTTTTCTTCAAAGGATTAATCAATCTGTGCTAAGTCATTTCCATTTACATTCCTTTGGATTCTGTGATGAAAAACTAATGTCAACAAAAGTCCCCCCTCATAGTCGGATCCGAATGAAATGAGGATGTGAGTCTGAGGAAAAAGAATACATCCAAAGGAAAGGTGGCACGCAAGTGTGTCAAGGTGTAGAGGGCGGCGCGAAAGTGGGCATCGCACATGGCCAAGCACACAGGGGTACAATGCATAGGGTTTTCACCGCGTCTATAAATAGAGGGCCTCACATCCTTACAAGGCATCTGGATTTCCAGATTTCAAACCGTCGAGCTCTCGCCGCGCAGGTCACCTTAGCCGCGCAGGTTGCTCTGTTTTCCGATGTTTTTTTGATATCGCGCTGCTGTATAGGTATTTCTACTTGCACATTTTATACATGCATGTCAAAAACTAGCGCGACACATGAACACTTGCGCGCCAAGTTTTAGACTTGCTCACCTTAATGCATTAGCCATTTTTTTTTAATTCCTTCACAAATTTTATGAAAAATAAACCCATTTAAGTGTTAGTTTATTAAACTTTTGTGCAAATTCAATGGCTCTTAGGAGAATTAGAACGGATGATAGCAAGCAGATCGATGAGATGATGAACATTGTTGGCCATGATTATTATGATATCTGCGACAACAATTTCCCAGATTTGGCTAAGTACTTGAAGAAATATCATCTTAATTTCCCACAACGAATCTACATGTCCTTGTATGGGCATGGTCATCTGCAAGGAGTCAATGTTCCAAATGAAAACAACTATACACCTGAAATGCAGCTGTACTGCTACTCCTCTATTTTGGTTATGTTGTGCATTAAGAGAAACAACAATGGTGTGAACTATCATGTTCTCCTTCCATGCCATTTCCTTGCAGATATGAAAATGGAAAACCCATGGGCTGAAATGTTTTCCGATGCCGGTTGGTGGATAGAAGACAAACATGACATTAGAGCAATATCTGAAAAGAGTACTCTCTCCAAATGGATCTTTATTCCAATGCTCCATTATCAAATCCATGTATCGATCTTCTATGTCTCTTGGACAGAAACAGAGTCACTGTTTGATCAGCAGAAAATTTCCTCAAACCGCACTCAAGAACATCCTTTTACAATTGTTCCAAGAAGAGCTGGTATCACTGCATCTGTTATTGTATCCGGTTTGATGAATTAATTCCATGTGGTTGCTGATGAAGCGTGGGATGCCGTAAATCAAATGAAGAGTTATGTTAAAAGCCTCTTGTAATTCCTGAAAAAAAGGAAGAGACTCCAATCTGTGGATATCCTTCTATCTCCTGTGTATCAATGAAAAAACACTTTCATCTTCAATAATCTGTACCTTCATTCTCTTGCTACCTTCTTTAAATTTACGTAAGCTAATGGGCCCAATAATCATAGTTTCATTTTTACTAGGATTATTATAAATAACCCTACAAACATTGAATCTTTTAATTTCTCAGTATTACCTAAATCATACAAAATGTATGTTTAGTGAGCTGGAACATGACTTTTATTTAGAGTTCCTTTGTCTTTTTTGGGATGTTTAAAGTCATGCACGCCGAACATAAAGGTTCTAATGTTTAAGGTCGAAATAGATTTGAACGAAATGGATTAAAATTGAATCAATTCCAAGACAATTTATCTGAAAACATATTACCATACACGAGTATGAGAGAAAATATGTAAACTATGGCTTAAGAATATTTGAATATGAGGAATTATATGAAAAAGAGCTAAAAGGAATCAGAAGAAGTTGTTTCTAATAATGATGTTACTATCATTTAACAAACCCGTTAGGGGGTTGAATAATGCAGGGCCACCTAAGGGCATTGGCTATATAGTCAAATAAATAGCATCATTCGGTTGACAAGTCTGTTATATGGACTGTTTATGCAAGGCTGCCTATGAGCACATGCTGCATAGTCAGGCAAAAGAACTCTCAGAAATTTACTTTCCTAGAGCTAAAATCCATTGAATGTTTATGGAGATTCATATTTTCTAAAGTATAGTGTTTGTTGTATGGAAATAGGTACATGAATATGGAGAAGATATTTCCGAAAAAGACTATCAAAGAATTGAATAGATATCACTCCTATGAAGGTTTGACCCAGACGTAGGGAAGGAGAATATAGAGAATATAAACTATATTTTTGAATACTTTCAGATCATGAAAAAGGACATGGGACAAATGTGTTAAAGATGACTATTTTTTCGGATCCCTGCATACCATCATTTATGACAAATAAGGAAAGAAGAGCCATTCTTCCCAAGAATGAAGTTACAATTATCTGAAAAACCTGTTAGGGGGTTGAATTATGCAGGGCCACCTAAGGGCATTGGTAGAATAGTTAAATAATAGTATCTTTTTCCTGACAAATCTGTTATGTAGACTGTTTATGCAAGGCCGCCTATGGGCATGTGCAGCATAGTCAGGGAAAAGAATTCTCAGGAGTTTGACATTTTTCTGACTAAAAGTCATGAAAAAGGTTATGAAGATCTGAAAATATTTAAGGTTAGGATTATGACATATAAATATGGGTATTTTCCATTGTATACAGAGATACAATGATCAATGATAACCATAATCATGTTGTGGCTGCGTCCTAAATTAAAATGTTGGACTTCACTACGTATCCCATAAATATAGGAATCAAGCCGTATGTAGTTCATGAAATATAGTTTAATGTCTTGCAGGACGAATGTATGAGAGATCTTAGTTTAGGGTCTTAGAGCTCAGACCACAATAATGAATACACAGTGTGTGTTTTCATGGGGACTTTTCAGCCAAGGGACTGAATGTGAAATTTGGGGTTAGGCCCAAAAGACATGTGGCTAGATTCAAGGGACAATCGAACGTTCCTACGTATCCCATAAGGATGGGAATCACGCCCACATAGTTCTAGAAATACCCTCTGTACAAATTTGGTTTGTACATGGGAAGGGTGAAAGGGGACTTTAGTACAATGATGGTTTAACCCGAGATAAAAGGTTTAAGCATTTCCATGCATGCAGATAATATTTTGAAATGAAACTTGATTGAAAAATCAATGTAAATAATGGTTCCCTCTCATGTGAGGATATCAAAGAATATTGTAGTTTATTGTCATAATGGACACAAGTGTTGTATAGTTTAACGTTGTATAACAAGGATGAAAGTTAACCAATGTAAAGATATTGATTCTAAATGTGGTTTCATGAATCAAAATCGTATGAGATGGAGGTGAACCGTTGTGAAGAGATTGATTTTTGGATTGAACCTCGGGAGGTTACCTACGCACCCAGTATGGAAGGAAAGGATCAAAGTCCGCGTAGTTCAATTAAATAATGAGTTTATTATCAAGTTGTTTTTGAGTACAACGGCCTAGAAATTGATGTTGTTGGGACTTACACATGATTAGCGTCCCAAAGAGAGTGTTGCAATTGAGGTTTTATCTAAGATCACATGAGTCATACTCAGTGTGAGAAATAAGAGGTAACAACAACCTTAACGATGCATATTTTAATGTCATGTAGGACATATGATGGGACTATGCAGTTTAGAGTCTTGCAGTAAGGACTATTGGTGATGCACAGTTTAGTGTCATGTATAAGGGACAAAGTACAGTTTAATGTCATGTAGGACTTATCACAGACTTTTTGTACAGTATAGCATCATATAATTAAGACGATGGGGACAATAGAGTTTAACGTCATGTTGGACGAAAGGGGGACTGTGAATTTTAATGTCATGTAGTGAGGACAAAACAATACACCATTTAACGTCATGTTGGATGCATTGGGGATTTTTTCCACAGTTTAGCATTATATTGGATGAAAGTGTGAATAGTTTAAGGTCATATACATGGAATGTGGATGGTGCAGTTTAATGTCATTCTGTACATAAATAGAGTTTAAGGTCATACAAGACCTTTGAGGACTTTTACATCTTTCCGGACGCAAGGGACTTGCAAATAGTTTAGGGTCTTATGCATGGACCGTTGCTATATAGTTTAACGTCGTATATCAAGGATATGGAGGGGACACCGTTTAACGTCTTGTTGGATGGATTATGAACTTTTCATAGTTTAACATCATGCTGGATGAAAGCGCGAATAGTTTAGAGTCATATGCATGGACCATGGATGTTGCAGTTTAAAATCATACAGGACCATGGTGCAGTTTAAGGTCATATTGGACGATGGTGTAGTTTAAGGTTATTCGGGACCATGGGGAAGTTTAATGACATACGGGACAATGTAAGGACAATATATTTTAACGTCATGTTGGACGAAAAAGGATTGAAAATAGTTTAAGGTCATGTGAATGGTCCATGGTGCAGTTTAAGGTCATACTGGACCATGGTGCAGTTTAAGGTCATACTGGACACCATGGTGCGGTTTAAGGGCATACTGGACCATGTATGTGACGATTTATTTTGTGTTTATACAAAATACTTCTTCAAAAATATGGCGTTATTTGGAGTAGTAATGAGTTCTCCATCCATTGAGATTAATGAATAAGCTCCATTAGTGTAAACCTTATGAATTGAGTAAGGTCCTTTCCATTTTGGCTCAAGCTTGGGAGGTTTCTTTCCTAGTATCACTGGATTTCTGAGAACTAATACCGACTCTCCCTAAGTGAATGAATGAAGATGAACTTTTTTGTTAAAAACTCGTGCTATTTGATTCTGATAGACTTCAAGTGGTGCAAAGTTCACAATCTTTTCTCATCTGACCGTTCCAATTCCTTCAATCGCTTTTGAGATTTCTCATCAGAAGATGACTGATCACAAATGGCTTCTCTGAACAAGGGTAATTGAACCTCAATTGGAAAGACTGCTTCTTTTCCATATACCAATGAATATGGAGTTGAGAGTGTTGCATTGCGGGTGGTAGTCCGATAAGACCATAAAGAATGAAAGAGTTTATCAGGCCATGACTTCTTATCTTTATCCACCATCTTTGGCATTATATTTGAAAGAGTCTTGTTGAAGGCTTCTATCTGGCCATTGGCCGCTGCATGATTCCGAGATGAATGGTTAGGTTTGATGTTGTATTCTCGGTACAATTCCTTCACCTTGGATGAATAGAATTTGGTGCCATTGTCCGTCAATATGGTATGAGGGACACCAAATCTGGCAATGATGTTAGACTTGATGAAGCTAAAAACACATTCAGAACTGACTTCCTTGAGAGGTATTGCCTCTTCCCATTTGAAAAAGAAGTCAGTAGCAGTAATAATATACTTAAACTTCTTGTTCGTAGCTAAAGGATAAAGTCCCACCACATCCATTCCCCATGTGGCAAATGACCACGAGTATTTAGCTGTATGAAGCAACTCTGGAGGTTGATGAATGAAGTTGGCATGTAATTGGCATGAATGACACTTCTTTATTAAATCAACACAATCTTGTATCATTGAAGGCCAAAAGTATCCAAGCCTTCGAATTTGATCAAACAATCTATGTCCAGACTAGTGGGCACCACAGACTCTTGCATGCACTTCTTTAATGACAGCCATTGTCTCTTCACCATCAATGCATCTGAAGAGAACTCCATCAAAAAAACGTTTATAGAGAATTTTCACTAGGTGATCTGGGCTATCATAAAGAGTAAAATTGTCACACGTCATCAGATTTGTTATTTCTCGGCTCTATCCGGTGGAATTTTTCCATTTTGATGGTATTTCTTGAGAAGTAACATCTGTCCTGTAGAATGACCATACAGTTCATGAATGTGACTAATTTCATTAATTTCCTCTATTCTGATTCGAACATATGGTGAAATTTCATGACAGTGGGAAATACTGATGGTTGTCTCCTCATGATTTGGATCTGCTAGAGCTGTGGCTATATTAGCCACCACATCGGCTTGAGAATTTTTTGATCTTGGGACATAAGAAAATTTCAGTTCTGAATGAAATTCCACCATTAAATCTCTGACGTAATGATACAAAGGAATTAGTTCTTATTTTATGAAGGCATAATCCCCATTGACTTGTTTGATTACCAGGTCGGAACCACCTTTCACCTTTAAGTGATTCACTTGTGCCTGATGCGCTTACTCCAAGCCAGTGATAAGAGCTTGGTATTCAGCTTCATTATTGGTACCACCTTCCCACAATAAGAAATAATACGGTAATACTGCCTTTTCTGGAGAAATGAGCACAATTTCTAAGACACCTTTGTTGAATTTAGGATTTTTCATTTTCTTCCCTGTTGAACTTCTAGAAGCACCATCAAAATATATTTCCCATGCTTGAGGACTTTCTTGAATAGAGAATTCTTCCTCATCAGGGAGTTCAATATCTGAAGATGTGTCTTCCACTGATGGGTGTTCATCTAGGAAATCAGCTAGAGCTTGGCCCTTTATCGCCTTTTGAGACACATACTGAATGTTGAATTGCTGCAAAATAACTGCCCACCTTGCTAGACGTCCTGTAAGCATTGGACAACTAAGGATGAATTTGAGCGGGTTATTGTGAGATACCAATTGGACCTCATGATGTTGCAGGTAGTGTCTGAATTTCTGAACTACAAAGATCAATGCCATGAAGCACTTCTCAATACTTGAATACAGAGTATCTGCTTCAAGCATTGTTCGAACGAGATAGTAGAGGTTGTTTTCATTCCCAGCATCATTCTTTTGAGCAAGAAAGGCACCCAATGATCACTCTAGAGCTTCCATGTAGTGGATAAGTGGTATTCCTTCAATATTTGGCATGAGTACCAGTGGAATCAAGAGGTATTTCTTGAGAATATTGAATGCTTCTTGACATTATTCTGTCCACTAGTATGTAACTCCCTTCTTCATCAATTTGGTAAAGGGTAAACTTTTACCTGCCAAAGTGGCGATGAAACGCCGAATATAGGCTATGTGTCCTTGAAGTCCTCTTAATTATTTCAAATTTTGAGGAGGTGACATACCAAGGATTGACTTGGCCTTCTCAGTATCGACTTCAATACCACGATGACATAAAAAAAACTGAGAATTTATCCTGAGGTTACCCCAAAAGCCCATTTTAAGGGGTTCATCTTCAAATTATGTTGTCGAAGCTTGCGTAATATGACTTCCAAATCAGCTAAGTGGTTATAAATTTGTTTATATTTGACCACCAAATCATCTACATGGCATTCAAAAACATTCCCTAAGAAGGGTTTGAAGATACGATGCATGGCGCGCTGATACGTTGCACCTGCATTCTTTAAGCCAAAGGGCATTACCCAGTAACAAAAAAACCCTTGAGGGGCTCTGAAGGCTGTGGATTCCTCATCTTCTAGGGCCGTTCGGATCTGATTTTATCCATAATATCAATCCATGAATAAAAGTGCTAAATAGCTAGTTGTTTTATCAATTAAGAGTTCTGTAATCGGAACAGGGAAATCATCTTTAGGACAATGCCGATTAAGATCTTTGAAATTGATGCAAACTCTAATTTGTATGTTCTTCTTCTTTATGGGGACAATATTAGACAACCACTTGGGATACTGAACTTCTCTGACGAAGTTAGCTTTGATCAGCTTATCCACTTCAGCTTCAATTTTAGAAGCATCAGTTGGGTGTGTTCTTCACACAGCTTGGTTAAATCCACGATGTTCTTCTGGTAAACTCAAATGATGAGTAGCAACACCAGGAACAAGCCCAGGAATTTCTATATAGTTCCATGAAAAAATATATAACGACCCATAATTTACATACATTTTTAATACTTAAGAATTGAAGCACACTTATTACAACATATAACAGAACCAATAAAAGACCTTATAGGTATAGTGTATTTAGAAACTGGGAAACATAAACAACTGGTTCATAAAGCATCTACTTTGCCTCCCATTTATTTCATTATATCTAGAGTCCCTTTTTGGAATATTGTAATTAATAACCTTCTTCCTGACCTGGTGAAATAAAATATACAAAAGGGTGAGCTCAAATTCTCAGTAAGGGTAAACAAAGGAAATATCAATCACATCATATACATAAGAACATAACTTTTGGAAATCTTAACCTGCAAAAGAGATCATAATTTCATAACATGGGATAAATCATAGTTGTGAAATGTAATCCCAATAATCATAACTTAAAACATGAAACTTTGTGGCATACACACATAATCATAGAGAATCATTTCTTATTAGTCAAGACTCATTGCCAAGACTATCTTTGTGGACAATGTCCATTTCTGAATTGAGTTCACTCCACGTTTCAGTCATGTTTCACTGAGCTGTTATAACCTACCGTTCCAGCCATTTCTATCTCATGGGATATAAAATATTTACCCAATGCATTGGAGGGAGATATAGGTCCCACCAATCTCTTAATGAAACCATTCTTATGTGTGCCACAAAATCTTAAATCATACATCATTGCATAACCCATGTAATAAAAATGGGATTCTTAAACAACATGACATCATAAAACAATTCATATAAGATAAAGGAATTAATAAAAATATAATTCCATAATAACATAATCAAATCAATGTAATAATAGGGATAAAAACAGAACCCTTTATTATCTTAGATGGAAAATAATTTTGATAAAACACTTGAACTAGATTCTTGAGAAAAATATCCTTTCTGCTTCAAAAACACTTTTCCTTTCTTAACATGTCGTACAATTATAAACTAAAAGAAGTTGATTAAAAATAAATTTGATAACTTTTAAAGGAAACTTCTTGGAAATAATGTTTTAAAAATCCATTCATGCCGTATAAGTTAAAAAAACATTCTTCTCGTACTTTTGTCGAAAAAGTCAAAAAAGTACCTCGTACGAAAAACAACGAAATATTCCTTTCATATCTTTTACTAAAAAATCATCGAAGGGTAAAATAGGATTTAAACAATTGTAGGTGAATGGGAATAATATTAAATATTGACGAAACATGGATTTGGATAATAAAATACAGCCCAGTAAATGACAATGTATAAACAATCTCGGATAAATATGAGATTGTGATATTTCCCTTACCTTAGGTCCGATATGCTTTGTACGTGTACGAAAATACTGTATAATGATTAAAATAATGTTATTGACTTATTAAAGAATCATACTAATTTTTATGATATCATATATGGTCATATTCTTAGCTTCTTAGTAGTAATATTTCATTCCTACTTGTTATTCGGGTGTTTAAAACTTTTTGTTCTTATGCGTGTTTTGTCGAATAAATTCTTATTCTTCTCTTTAGGTTATAGATAACTAATTTCTAGAATGGTATTAGTGCTATATATATCATATTAATTCATTCATTTCATTTATATAATCATTATGAAATGAAGATCATATAGAACGAGTCGCATCACATCGTGGAGACGGTATTCCGTACGTACGCACGAGTGATGATATCGTTCCTATGATCGTGGAATTGTATTGGAGTGTATGTATACTATTTAAAAATCATTATAACTTTATAATAGTCATATATAGTCGTTATTTACATTATTATACCCATCCAAGTAAGGTGGTGGTGGAAAATAGATTACACCACGGCGTGGAGACGGTATTCCGTACGTACGCATACGCGGTGATTTCTTTTTCCCTAGGATGGATAGATTGTGAAATAGGGTTGTTTAATACTTATAATAACATATCCGTATATGATTGATACTGATATTATTACTTAATAATGAAACAACTAAAGAGGAAGAAGTGGAAGAAGAAATAAAGATGAAAGAATTGGTAACGGACATTACCTCTTCTTTGAAGTGCTTCTTTGAGACCTCCTTTTAGGGCACTAAAATAGGTCTTTGAAGAAGACCAGAACCTCTAGGATGTTTCTATGGAAGTGGAGAGAAGTAATTGTTAGGGTTCGGCTGAGCTTTAAGGCTCAATGTGGTGTGAGGAAGAGGGGGAGGAGGTGCCCTTTTATAAGGGAGGAGAGGGCCTCCTTTGGAAATACTAAAAATATTATTTTATTATAAAGTCAAGTTCGGTTTTAAATATCTCAAAATTGATTTATTTAGAAGATAAGGTGGGGATGGGTCGAAATACTCTCATCAAATAGAATTTAGACATGTTTAGGTTCCTATTTTAACCTTATCATTTAGATTTAACAATAAGTTAAATAATTTTACTTTTACCGTGTCTTCTTGTGTTCTTATACTATAAGGTTAATAAACTTACTATAAGCAGCCAAAAGAACCCCAAGTTGTTAATTATTAATATATATAACCTTATCTAAGTAATTTGGCCGAACCTTAGATTTTTAGGAATAAAATAACAATTACTAATATAAAATTTGTTTTAAATACTATTTTATGTCAATTTTGACAGTATTTAGTAATTAATTTTTGTGAAACTCATAACAGAATGATTAGTTCAAAAAAAGTTAATTAAATAAATACTAACATGTCATATTAATATATAAAATTAGTGTAATTCATTAAAAGTCTCAAATTACATTTATTTGGGTGTTTATAACATCAATTATGTCAATATTTCATTAATAAGATAATTAATGCATCATCTTTGTGTCATAAATAAATTAAATTATTTTATGTCTAAAAATTACAAATAAAATACAATTATGTTGGAAATATTTTTATCTTTCTAATGAATATTTATAGTCAAATTTATCTTATGTATAACCCCATATTAAAAATGATTTACTTATTAAACATTGATTTTACCTATTTTAACCGTTCTTTAAATAAATTAATAATAAATGTCCTAATCTAATCCAAGTGGGACTAAATGGTCATATTTTCTTCCTAAGGTTGTTTTTGGTCGAATTGCACTTGTCCAATAGAATTATGACATGTGTTAAGGTAATAATAATATCATTTTTACCCTTAATTACCCTATTTAGTTTTAACCGTGGTAAATAAAAGTAAAAAGTTACTATTCACCAAAAATTATTTTCATCTCATTGAACAACATTTTACATAATGACATCAACCATGTCTCTCGGATTTTTTAAATTCCACTCACAAAAGCGGTAAAATTATGTTTTATGAAAAATTCAGTTTTTTAACTACAACTTAGTGGTTTCACTATTCATAAAAAATTGAAAGTTTTTAGAAAAATACCAAAATTTCACCCTAGGATAATTTCGATTTTCCGAATCCAAAAATGAATTCCATTTTGAAAAATAAATTTTTTAAAATTTCAAAAAGTGGTTATTACTATTCATAATGGCTAGTTTTAATAATTATTTATTAGCATATCATTGTTTAGTGAAACTCGGTATTGCGTACGACGCAAGCTATCGAGGAAGGTTGTGATTTCGTGTAAAGCAAGCCAAGCAAGTTTTGTGTGTAGAAAAAGATTCCTTTGATGATGAAGTGCATTGTGTTGCATTTGTTGTCAATGAGGTTGTCAATGAGGCATGTTGTTGTCTTACAATGAATGGAAGTCAAGGATTGTCAAGATGTGAATGAAAAAGGTTGTGATGGTGTTGGTGGTGAAGGAGAATGGCCATGGAACTTAGAGGAGTGTCACTTAGGAGATTCACTAAGTGGCATTGGAGAATATGGTTGAAACATTCTCCATGTACATCTGACGATTGTTGAGCTGATCTTTAAGTTCATAGAACTTGTATCAATTGGATACAAAGTCACAACATTGATTGAAGACCATGCATTGTCTTCACAATGCATGAGGAGTTGAAGAGAGCCATCCACAACTTCTGAGTGGATGAAGTGAGATAAAGAAGTCCATGCACTATCACTTAGTGCATGTGAATCAGAATATGTTCCAATTGATCTCTGATTAGATCAATGAAGTTTATTGAAGAAATATTTGATTCAGGAGCTCGGTTGAAGATGAAGAAACCTTTTGAATTCCATATCCTAAGTGAAGATTATATGTTGAGGAGGATTAAGGAATTCTTAAGAAGTAGAGAAGGATGATGAATTCTAATGAAGAAGAAGAAATAAAGAGGAGGAAGAATGGCTTAGAAGAAGAAGGAGGCATTTGGCATTTGGCATGTTTTATATGGAGAAGAACTTTGTATTTCACAAAGTCCTATTCTGTCCCTTTGCCAAAAAAAAAGGGGGCCAGCCAAGGCACCTTGGGGGGTTCAACCCCAAGGCATGGGCACTAGGGCACCACGCCCGGGGGAACCCCGTGGGGCGAGCCAGGGCGGCAGGGCGCACCCAAGGACACCGCAAGGGCGCCAGGGGCACGCCCGGAGGAGCGCATAGTGGGCGCAGTGCGCCCGTGTGTGTGCATAGGGGGCGCTAGAGCGCGCCCGCGGGAGCAAGAGTGGGCGCAGAGCGCGCCCGCAGGGAGAACACGGTGCGGGGCGGCACCGTGGAGGGAGGAGTTTCAACTGGCCGTTCAAGGGAGCGGCTGGGTTATAAGTCGCGGCAGAATCCCGCGCCGTTTCGATGTGGGACGGCGAAATTTCACCCGAGAGCGATCCTGGCCGCACGATTCATCGCGCGCTCGATCTGGACCGCCCATCTAATCCGCCGCGGCCCAGCCTGATCGCGGCCGTCCAAATCTTTAATCCAACGGCTCTCCGCGCGTCTTCTTCCCCGCGCCATGCGAAGCCACCCGCGACGTCCCCGCATGAACCAGAGCCTCCCGAGCAGTGTTCTCGAGCTCCCGGCCACCATTTCCGAATCCGAAACCTCCATCGTGCTCATCTGGCCACACTGAACACTACCATGCCTTAAAATGGGCTTGCATGTAGTGTATGGAGAATTTCGGTCGAGGCCGAGGCAAACGAAGTTGCCAGGCCATTGGGGTGTTCGTGCTTTGCATGTATAATCCAAAACAGAGGCCGTGCATGCGTTATAAATCGCATGCACGAGGAGGAATAAAAATGAAAGAGCCCGCGGTGAAACAGAGAGTAAAAGCAAGATTCGTAAAGATTTTTAAAGAACCGAAATCTTCGGTGATTCAAGATTTATTGCACGCGGATAATCTGAGGCATCTATGCCTATAAAAGGAGAGGCCGAGACCTCTGAGTAGCTTGCTGATACGCTGATGTTTTGAAGTCCCGTGAGAGCCTCTGTGCCTCACGAAGTTTGGAGCTCCGCGCAACCCACTTGCGCGACGAAGCAGCCCGAAGCCACCCTTGGCTTCGTGAGTTCCTTTTGCGCACTCCTTGCGCGAAAGAAGAGAAAGGGGAACCCCTGCGCGCCTTCCCTTTGCGCGGCAGGAAGATCCAAGTGCACCCTTGCACTTGCGCGCCCACGGCCGAGGTCCTTTGTACCTTGTGCTCTTGCACCCCTGCGCGCTGGCCACAGCCTTGCACCTTGTGCGGCTGTTGAAGAAGGAAGAAGCCCGAGGGTATTGCACCCTTGCACACTTGAGCCTGCGCGGCATTTGAAGACAGGAAGTGGGCCACACCCCCTTGCACCTTGCGCGCCTCCTTTGAAGGCAGTAAGAGTTTGGGTTGTGTTTCACACACATTGTGTGTGTGCAATTCAAGTGAAGGCTGAGGCCTTGCCTCGTGTATGTGCAAAGTGGAGAAGAGCCCAAGGGCCTTAGTGCTTATGTGCTAAACAAGCAGGACCCGAGCCCTTGCACCCTTTGAGTGCAAAGTGAAGAAGAAGGACATACGGGTGTTGTGTGTGCAATTACAATAAGGGCAGTGGGTGTGCACCAAACAAGAAAAGGCAGTAGCCTTGTGTGTGTGCAAGAAGGGAAGGAAAGGCCTTTGTGCCTTTGTGTGCAAAAGAACAACAAGTGGCCGTATCCCTTGAGTGTGTGCCAAATTGAGGAACACATCTTGTGTGTGCTAAGTACCCTAAGGGCAGTGGGTGTGAGAAAGACAAGGCCATACTTTGTGTGTGCATTTGAAGAAGAAGGCCGTAGCCCTTGTGTGTGAAAAATGAAGAACCAAGTGTGTGCATAAGTGAAGTGCACACTTTGAAGAAGATTAAAAGAACAAGGAAGTGAGTGTGCTAAACAAGTGAAGGCCAAGTCTAAAGTGTGTGCAACGTGAAACAAGTGTGTGCAAAAAGACAACAAGGCCGAACCTTAGTGTGTGTGCAAAAGAAAGTGTGTACACACTAAGAAGAAGAGAAGACATCCACACTAAAGTAGAACACACTCTAAGTGTGTAAGCAAATTGAATTAAGTGTGTCAAGATTGTGGAAAAGGTGTGTGCTATAATTGATTACACCCTTTCTGGGTCTACTGCACCAAGAAGAGGAAAGGGAAAGTGCATGCATGCATGCATGCACGTGCACAGGTGAACAGTGCTAAATCAGTGGTGTGCATCTGAGGAGTCCAAGACTTGAAGATCTTGAAGAGTTGCCATGCACTCAGTGCATGATGTTGAAGTGAAGTGAGACTGGACCAGACCGAAGATAAAGATATCAGTAGTCTGAGTATTCAGTAGTTGAAGAGAAAAGCCAGGTCATCCAGAAGAAGGAGATAAAGCCTGAGCTAGACGAGAAGCCCTGATCAACCACAAGTGATCAGAAGAGAAGAGCAAGGCCAGCAGCCTTTATCCCATGCTGCTGAAGTTACATGAAGAACTTAAAGTGAAGAAGAGCTACTCGTGTGACTCGAGGAGCCAGGAGAAAACCCTGTGGGACTCAGGGAGAAGAAGTCTTCAGTGGAATTCTGGAGCAGGCCAGTGGGACTCTGGTAACACTGTGGGACGCAGTATAAAGACCCTCCTGTGGGACTCAGGAGAGATACAGTGGGACTCTGTATCGACCATTGTAATACTAACAGATTATAATGGGAGAATCCATGCTTGGAGAGCATGGCAAGGATGTAGGCCTTTGGTGCCGAACCTTGTAAATCCTTGTGTCCTATGCCTTTTCATTACTGCATTATCCGGGAAAGGTTGAGAGATACAAGAAGAGTGGATCGAGGCTTTAACCAGCCATAGAGGTTTAATTGATTAAGAATCAATTAGTAAAAAGTTTTAAGGGATCACTGATTCACCCCCTCCCCCTCTCAGTGATTCACACTGATCTGGGCACTTCAATTGGTATCAGAGGGAGGTTACCTCTAAAAGATCCAAGAGAGTCTTTATGGAGTGCAGATTTGAGGAAATGAATGACCAGCCGCAAATGGAGATATCTGCCAAGACTCAGAAAAACAGAATGAAGAAACAGGCAATGAAGATGAAGAAGAAGGCCGGTGCAATCAGAGAAACTCCTTCTATAGAAAGAAATGTGAAAGTCACATCAGATGACAATTCCTTTTATCATTCTTCTGATGAAGCCTGCTCTAGCTGTGATGAAGATGAAAGAAACAATGATCTTCTAAATGCAATCAAATATCTTCAGAAGAGAGTCCCCAAGGAAGTTGCAATGTGTATAGCTACAGGCCTCCTTGATCTTCAAGAAGAAAAATTACAGCTAGAAGATGAAGCCAATTCTCTCGAAGTCCAATTGGCCAAAAGGGTTGGGATAACCAACACTCTCAGAAAGTTGGTAAATGCCAAAGATGAAACAGTTTCCCTTTGCAATGAAAGATATGAAGATACCTGTGAAGAATTGCAGAGAAGCCTTTCTGAGAAAGAATTCTTTAAAGTATTGGTCAAAGAAGTTTTCCATGCACTGGAAAAGAGGCACAAAGTGTCAATGGTTGTCAGAGATGCTCAACTAGAAGACAAAGTCAAATTGGTGAAGGAGCTTGACAATTCATTGCAAGAAATGAAGAAGGTGCATGAAGACCAGATGAAGCAGCTGAAAGAAGATTGGGAAGGAAGGCTAAGAACTATTGAGGATGAGAAGAACTCCCTCAATATGAAATGCTTAGAACTAGAGGTGATATTGAAAAATCAGCAATCACCCAAAGCTGAATCCTCCCAGTCAGCTGAAAGAAGAAATGTTGCTACTCAAGTGAACATTGAGCAGGATGATTCTAAGAGAAAGACATCCTCTAATAAAAGTGCAACATCCTCTAGAAAGAAGGTACCATCCATACCATCTTGTACTCATGCTTCTAAAAGTGTTTATACTAAAAGTGCAGGATGGAAGAATAATTCCAAACAAGTATGGATGAAGATAGTAAAGAAGCAGAGCTCTCCTGAAACAACACAACAAATCAAGAAAAGTACCCAACAATCAGAAGGACTCAAGAGGTCAAGATTTGTGGGTCAATGCTGGTGTTGTAATAAGTATGGGCATTGTGCAAAGGATTGTTGGTACAATCCACTGAATGCCAAAGCACAGAGGAAGCCCATGCCTGGGGGGAGCAAGCCAGAGGAAAAGAAGCAACATCCACAGGTCCAGAGACATCTGTTTACTGCAAATAGATTTGGATTACTTGACAACATCTGGGATGGTTGCAAAAGTGGTCAAAAAGATACATGTCAATCTCCAACTGTATCCAGAGCTCAAAAGAAGAAAAGATCACTGAACCTGGCTCAAAAAGATTCCTTGGGAAGCAAGAAGAAAGTAGAAAATGCTCCCAAGAAGTGTTTGAGAAATGAAGAGAAGTCCTTGGAATCTGAGTCCAAGAAGGGTGATGCATCCAGAAGAGCCACCAAGAAGACATGCTTCTACTGTGGAAAGAAAGGACACACCATGGATCTTTGTGAACAAGCCATGAAACTGAATAGAAGTAGACTGAACTCAAACAGACAATCAATCCAGAAGAAGCAGAAGGGATTGATTGAAAACAAGTTGCCTAAGAAAGGTAGCTTGACAGCATCAAAAGAACCATGTGGAATTTCCAAAACTGAGGCCCCACTTCCAAGTGACTTACTAGTCATATGGCCAAATCAGTTGCAACTTGCCAAAGATCTGAAGAGAGCTGAAGATGAAGTTCTGGAAATTGGTAAGGCAAGAGGGAAGAAAAATATTTCACATGAAGATGTATTGAGATCCACACCAGCACCAACATCATTGAAAATCAAATGTGCAAGTGTGAAGACTGGTGAAAATGGGACATCTTGGTTGAGAGAATCTTCTCAACCTTGTTGTTCACATTGATGAACCAAGGAGGTTCCATCTTATTCCCTTATACACTTGTATTTACATGTGCTAACAATGCAGGGAAATGAAGATGATGATCATTCTCATCTGGAGGATGGTTTGGACAGAATGGAGTGCACCCCTTGAGGGGGAGCCAATCTGGAGAAGATGGTATTCTAAGATTTAATACTATCTTGAGAAAAGCTGAAGGTATTCCAATCATACTTTCATCCCTTGTTTCTTAATTGAGTTTATCTTGTCAATTAAGGGGGAGTATGGATCGAAGGCAAATGGATGAAAGGGGGAGCTTTATCTTTGCACTGAACTTTCTAATGTGTTTGGTGAAGTATGTGCAGGATTTAGCAATTCATTGTTATATCTGAAAAATTTCAAACCCCTAAGCATGATCTCACATGTGTAGAGAATGTTGGACAGCATTGTGTACCTTGGTTACATCACTCTTGTTTTCTACACCGGGTTAGCCCAAGTAGACTTAGAGTTGATCAACTAAATGTTCTTTGCTAAAGAAGAACATGTGACATCATCCCTCTCTCAGTGTTTTTCAAGAAAATACTTTTCAAATGGAGGAAGAGATATTGTGGAAGAGAACCACACCACACCTTTGCATTTGATTGCCAATAAGGGGGAGAAATATTGGCACACATATTGACCCATTCATATGTGCTGAAGGAGTGTATTGACAACAAATACAAAGGGGGAGATTGAAGTGCATTGTGTTGCATTTGTTGTCAATGAGGTTGTCAATGAGGCATGTTGTTGTCTTACAATGAATGGAAGTCAAGGATTGTCAAGATGTGAATGAAAAAGGTTGTGATGGTGTTGGTGGTGAAGGAGAATGGCCATGGAACTTAGAGGAGTGTCACTTAGGAGATTCACTAAGTGGCATTGGAGAATATGGTTGAAACATTCTCCATGTACATCTGACGATTGTTGAGCTGATCTTTAAGTTCATAGAACTTGTATCAATTGGATACAAAGTCACAACATTGATTGAAGACCATGCATTGTCTTCACAATGCATGAGGAGTTGAAGAGAGCCATCCACAACTTCTGAGTGGATGAAGTGAGCTAAAGAAGTCCATGCACTATCACTTAGTGCATGTGAATCAGAATATGTTCCAATTGATCTCTGATTAGATCAATGAAGTTTATTGAAGAAATATTTGATTCAGGAGCTCGGTTGAAGATGAAGAAACCTTTTGAATTCCATATCCTAAGTGAAGATTATATGTTGAGGAGGATTAAGGAATTCTTAAGAAGTAGAGAAGGATGATGAATTCTAATGAAGAAGAAGAAATAAAGAGGAGGAAGAATGGCTTAGAAGAAGAAGGAGGCATTTGGCATTTGGCATGTTTTATATGGAGAAGAACTTTGTATTTCACAAAGTCCTATTCTGTCCCTTTGCCAAAAAAAAAGGGGGCCAGCCAAGGCACCTTGGGGGGTTCAACCCCAAGGCATGGGCACTAGGGCACCACGCCCGGGGGAACCCCGTGGGGCGAGCCAGGGCGGCAGGGCGCACCCAAGGACACCGCAAGGGCGCCAGGGGCACGCCCGGAGGAGCGCATAGTGGGCGCAGTGCGCCCGTGTGTGTGCATAGTGGGCGCTAGAGCGCGCCCGCGGGAGCAAGAGTGGGTGCAGAGCGCGCCCGCAGGGAGAACACGGTGCGGGGCGGCACCGTGGAGGGAGGAGTTTCAACTGGCCGTTCAAGGGAGCGGCTGGGTTATAAGTCGCGGCAGAATCCCGCGCCGTTTCGATGTGGGACGGCGAAATTTCACCCGGGAGCGATCCTGGCCGCACGATTCATCGCGCGCTCGATCTGGACCGCCCATCTAATCCGCCGCGGCCCAGCCTGATCGCGGCCGTCCAAATCTTTAATCCAACGGCTCTCCGCGCGTCTTCTTCCCCGCGCCATGCGAAGCCACCCGCGACGTCCCCGCATGAACCAGAGCCTCCCGAGCAGTGTTCTCGAGCTCCCGGCCACCATTTCCGAATCCGAAACCTCCATCGTGCTCGTCTGGCCACACTGAACACTACCATGCCTTAAAATGGGCTTGCATGTAGTGTATGGAGAATTTCGGTCGAGGCCGAGGCAAACGAAGTTGCCAGGCCATTGGGGTGTTCGTGCTTTGCATGTATAAGCCAAAACAGAGGCCGTGCATGCGTTATAAATCGCATGCACGAGGAGGAATAAAAATGAAAGAGCCCGCGGTGAAACAGAGAGTAAAAGCAAGATTCGTAAAGATTTTTAAAGAACCGAAATCTTCGGTGATTCAAGATTTATTGCACGCGGATAATCTGAGGCATCTCTGCCTATAAAAGGAGAGGCCGAGACCTCTGAGTAGCTTGCTGATACGCTGATGTTTTGAAGTCCCGTGAGAGCCTCTGTGCCTCACGAAGTTTGGAGCTCCGCGCAACCCACTTGCGCGACGAAGCAGCCCGAAGCCACCCTTGGCTTCGTGAGTTCCTTTTGCGCACTCCTTGTGCGAAAGAAGAGAAAGGGGAACCCCTGCGCGCCTTCCCTTTGCGCGGCAGGAAGATCCAAGTGCACCCTTGCACTTGCGCGCCCACGGCCGAGGTCCTTTGTACCTTGTGCTCTTGCACCCCTGCGCGCTGGCCACAGCCTTGCACCTTGTGCGGCTGTTGAAGAAGGAAGAAGCCCGAGGGTATTGCACCCTTGCACACTTGAGCCTGCGCGGCATTTGAAGACAGGAAGTGGGCCACACCCCCTTGCACCTTGCGCGCCTCCTTTGAAGGCAGTAAGAGTTTGGGTTGTGTTTCACACACATTGTGTGTGTGCAATTCAAGTGAAGGCCGAGGCCTTGCCTCGTGTATGTGCAAAGTGGAGAAGAGCCCAAGGGCCTTAGTGCTTATGTGCTAAACAAGAAGGACCCGAGCCCTTGCACCCTTTGAGTGCAAAGTGAAGAAGAAGGACATACGGGTGTTGTGTGTGCAATTACAATAAGGGCAGTGGGTGTGCACCAAACAAGAAAAGGCAGTAGCCTTGTGTGTGTGCAAGAAGGGAAGGAAAGGCCTTTGTGCCTTTGTGTGCAAAAGAACAACAAGTGGCCGTAGCCCTTGAGTGTGTGCCAAATTGAGGAACACATCTTGTGTGTGCTAAGTACCCTAAGGGCAGTGGGTGTGAGCAAGACAAGGCCATACTTTGTGTGTGCATTTGAAGAAGAAGGCCGTAGCCCTTGTGTGTGAAAAATGAAGAACCAAGTGTGTGCATAAGTGAAGTGCACACTTTGAAGAAGATTAAAAGAACAAGGAAGTGAGTGTGATAAACAAGTGAAGGCCAAGTCTAAAGTGTGTGCAACGTGAAACAAGTGTGTGCAAAAAGACAACAAGGACGAACCTTAGTGTGTGTGCAAAAGAAAGTGTGTACACACTAAGAAGAAGAGAAGACATCCACACTAAAGTAGAACACACTCTAAGTGTGTAAGCAAATTGAATTAAGTGTGTGAAGATTGTGGAAAAGGTGTGTGCTATAATTGATTACACCCTTTGTGGGTCTACTGCACCAAGAAGAGGAAAGGGAAAGTGCATGCATGCATGCATGCACGTGCACACGTGAACAGTGCTAAATCAGTGGTGTGCATCTGAGGAGTCCAAGACTTGAAGATCTTGAAGAGTTGCCATGCACTCAGTGCATGATGTTGAAGTGAAGTGAGACTGGACCAGACCGAAGATAAAGATATCAGTTGTCTGAGTATTCAGTAGTTGAAGAGAAAAGCCAGGTCATCCAGAAGAAGGAGATAAAGCCTGAGCTAGACGAGAAGCCCTGATCAACCACAAGTGATCAGAAGAGAAGAGCAAGGCCAGCAGCCTTTATCCCAGGCTGCTGAAGTTACTTGAAGAACTTAAAGTGAAGAAGAGCTACTCGTGTGACTCGAGGAGCCAGGAGAAAACCCTGTGGGACTCAGGGAGAAGAAGTCTTCAGTGGAATTCTGGAGCAGGCCAGTGGGACTCTGGTAACACTGTGGGACGCAGTATAAAGACCCTCCTGTGGGACTCAGGAGAGATACAGTGGGACTCTGTATCGACCATTGTAATACTAACAGATTATAATGGGAGAATCCATGCTTGGAGAGCATGGCAAGGATGTAGGCCTTTGGTGCCGAACCTTGTAAATCCTTGTGTCCTGTGCCTTTTCATTACTGCATTATCCGGGAAAGGTTGAGAGATACAAGAAGAGTGGATCGAGGCTTTAACCAGCCATAGAGGTTTAATTGATTAAGAATCAATTAGTAAAAAGTTTTAAGGGATCACTGATTCACCCCCTCCCCCTCTCAGTGATTCACACTGATCTGGGCACTTCAGATGATTTATATAACATAAAAGTCTCGGGTGTTACATTCTACCCCCCTTAAAATGAATTTCTCCCTCGAAATTTGTCACTTTGTAACAAACATATGAGGATACCTCTCCCTCATCACATCCTCAAGCTCCCATGTAGCTTTTTCTAATTGGTGGTTCCTCCATAAAACTTTCACCAATCGAGTGGTCTTTTTTCGTAGGACTTTTTCGCTACGATCCAGAATCTCTATCGGTTGTTCTTCATAAGATAGATCGTGCTCCAGCGGTACAACTTCTGAGTTGAGTACATCTGAAAGATCCGGTATGTACTTTCTCAGGAGAGATACATGGAACACATCGTGAACTTGAGAGAGATTCGGTGGAAGCACCAATCGATAAGCTACCTTCTCATCATGATCTAGTATTTCGAATGGACCGATATATCTAGGGCTCAACTTCCCCTTCTTTCCAAATCTCATAACCCTCTTCCAAGGAGATATTCGTAAGAACACATTATCACCCACTTCAAAACTCTAGGTCGTTTCTTCGGTTGTCGGCATAACTTTTCTGTCGACTCTGAGCTAATATTATGTGTTGTTGAATAGATCTGACCTTTTCTGCCATTTCATCAATGAGATCGGGTCCTAATAGATTTCTTTCCCCAACTTCATCCCAGCAAGTTGGAGTCCTGCATTTCTTTCCATAGAGAGCTTCATAAGGAGCCATCTGAATACTGGAGTGAAAGCTATTATTATAAGAAAATTCCACCAAAGGTAGGTGTTGATCCAAACCACCTTTGAATTCCATAGAGCAAGCTCTCAACATATCTTCTAGAGTTTGAATTGTTCTCTCAGACTGACCGTCTATCTGAGTATGATAAGCAGTGCTGAAACTCAACTCTATATCCAGAGTATGCTGAAGACTTCGCCAGAACTTCGAGGTAAATCTCAGATCCCGATTAGATATAATAGAAAGTGGTACTCCACGCAATCTTACCACTTCCTTTACATATATCCTGGCAAGCTGATCCAGAGAGAAATCCTCACTAATAGAAATGAAGTGTGCAGACTTTGTAAGATGTTCAACTATGACCCAGATAGCATTATTTCTTTTGGATGTTTTAGGAAGTCCTGTGACAAAGTCTATAGTGATGTTTTCCCATTTCCATTCGGGTATGGGTAATGGTTGTAACATTCCTTTAGACTTCTGTCTCTCAGCTTTAACTTGTTGACAAACCAAGCATCGCGAGACATATTCAGCAACATCTCATTTCATGCCATCCCACCAGAAGTACTCTTTCAGGTCCCTATATATCTTCGTGCTTCCAGGATGAATAGAGAATGAAGAACTATGAGCCTCATCCAACATCCCCTTCTTTAATTCGGGGATGGGAGGAACACAAACCTGATTCCTGAACATTATTATCCCATCACAATCAAGGTTGAATTCAAGAACATTTCTCACCTTCTTTTGTAACTTGACATCTTCTTTCTGTGCCTCTTTAATCTTCCCATGTATTGATGGTTGAACATTCATTTGAGAAAGATATGATTTTCCACTTTCATTATAATTCCAATATCCATCCTCTGTAAATCCATAAATATTAGATCTTTTGTGATCCTCATCATGGATAAACTAGCATGGTCTTGTCGACTTAATGCATCTTCCACCTTGTTTTCTTTCCCAGGGTGATAATGGATTGAGAAGTCGTAATCCTTAATCAGCTCCAACCATCTTCTTTGACGCATATTCAGCACCTTTTGTGTGAAAATATACTTTAAACTTTTATGATCAGTATAAATATCACACCTTTCACCGTAAAGGTAATGCCTCCATATCTTTAATGCAAAGATTACCGTAGCTAACTCCAAATCATGAGTTTGGTAATTTTAATCATGTATTTTCAACTGTCGTGAGGCTTAAGCTATCACCATATCATTTTGCATAAGAACACACCCTAATCCCTTCTTGGATGCATCACTGTAGATCAAAAACCTTTCTCCAGTACAAGGCAGTGTGAGCACAGGTGCACTGGATAACCTTCTTTTCAACTCCTTGATATTCTCTTCACATTCTTCAGTCCAAACAAACTTAACTCCTTTCCAAGTCAACATGGTGAGTGGATTAGATAATCGTGAAAAATCTTTCACAAAACGTCGATAATATCCAGCCAAACCAAGAAAACATCGGATCTCGGTTACTGTTGTTGGTCTCGACCATCTTTTGATAACCTCTGTTTTTGAAGGATCCACAGATATCCCCTCTTTTGAGATTATGTGACCCAAAAATGCAACTTTTTGAAGGCAAAATTCACACTTGGTAAATTTTGCATAAATCTTCTCCTCTCTCAGGGTCTTCAATATAATTCTCAAGTGATCTTCATGTTCTTCCTTTCTCTTTGAATAGACAGGAATATCGTCTATAAAGACTACCAAAAACTGATCAAGATAGTCTCTAAAGACACTATTCATTAGATCCATGAAGATATCAGGGGCATTAGTAAGACCAAATGGCATCACTATAAATTCATAGTGACCATACCTTGTACATAAAGTCGTCTTTGGTATATCCTCCCTTTTGACCCTTAATTGATGATACCCTGAACGAAGATCAATCTTGGAAATGTATTGAGCTCTGCGTAGTTGGTCAAATAGGCCATCAATGTGCGGGAGAGGATATTTGTTTTTGATAGTGATCTTGTTAAGTTCTCAATAATCAATGCAGAGTCTCATTGATCGATCTTTCTTCTTAACAAACAGAACATGTCCTCCCCAAGGTGACACACTAGGGCGTATGAACCCCTTATCAAGATTATCTTGGAGTTGCTTCTTCAATTCCTGCAACTCAATTGGGGCCATTCTATAAGGTGTCTTTGAAATAGGCAAAGCACCCGGTACGAGTTCTATTGAAAACTCAACTTCACGATTCGGTGGAAGACCCGGTAATTCCTCATAAAAGACATCATCAAACTCCCGTACAATGGGAATATTCTTAATCTTGAGTTTCTCACCAACCATTTGAGATATATAACCTTCAGTTAGTGGAATCAATACCCACAAAATGGAAGAAATTTCCACTGGAAGGTTATGTTCATCCTTGCATCGATAGACGATCATAGATTGATCTGGAATATGAAATGTGACTTCCCTTCTTTGGAAATTGATATGAGCTCCATGTAGAGAAAGCCAATCCATGCCAAGAATCACATCAAATTTCACTATATGAAGGATCACATTATTTGCAGGAGGCACTTTCCCACAAACTTCAATCGGAGAAGAATTATAAACTTTTGATGCGACTATTGTGCCATTAGGTGTTGTCACAGCTAACTCAACAGTTAATTGTTGAGGTAATACAGTGATACCCTTAGAAAATTCTTCAGAAATAAAGGGGTCGTATGATCCAAAATCAAATAAAACATTTTCTACTTTAGAGTGGATGGTGAGTGTCCCTTTCAACACATCGTTATCGTACTCCACATCGCTGATAGAAATTGCATGTGACTTTCCTTTGTCTTTAGCCTAAAGAGTTTGTTGACGTCGACCATCATCATCAACCCTTGGATTACGGCATTTATTGGAATAATGTCCCATCTCCTTGCACTTGAAACATTGATGTGTATTAGGTTCATTCTGTGTATCCCTTCCTTTGATTGTATCATTAGATATCTTCTTCCCATCATCACGGCATTCAAATACCCAATGACCTTCCTTTCCACATTTGAAACATTTACTTGTCCCTTTAAGACAACTCCCTCCATGTTTCTTTCCACACTTTCAGCATAAGGGAAAGCTCATCTTCTTTTCAGTGTGCTCTTTAGATTTTCCTTTGAATTCCATTTTCCTCTTCTTATCAAACCCATATGACTGATGGGTTACTCCAATTTTAATCTCAACATTGAGATAAAATCGAACGATTTCCTTGTAGCTATTGAAGCCCCTTATGGATAAGGACCTTCGATGACTAGGTTTTAAGCCACTAAAGAATTGATCGGTCTTACTCTCAGGTTGGATAATAATACCATAAGCGTACCTTGCAAGTCTTGTAAAAGTTTCTTCATAGGTACCAACAGATTCATCATCCTTTTGCTTCATTTCAAGAAACTCTTTCTCCATCATTGTTCATAGAATACGAGGGAAGTACTTATTGAAAAATAAGTTCTTGAACTCATCCCATTCCTTGGACTCAATTTCATCCCTTTGCCTCATATTCTTAATAATATTCCACCATTGATCAGCATCACCTTCCAAACGATACACTGCTAAGATGACTTTATAATGTTTAGAACATTGAAGAACTGAAAATATCTTTTCAGTAGTACTAATCCATTGTTCAGCAACTAATGGATCAGTAGACCCACTGAATGAAGGTGGACACGGTCTCATGAAGGATTCAACAGAATGTTGCTCCTTCCTTTGCTCGTTTGGAAGTCCTGCATAATTCATAGCTTGAGAAAGTTGTGTGAGCATGGCTACAAGATTTTTCATTCCATCTCCCATAATGTTTGGTTGCTCATGGGGACAATCATTGCATTTCCCGTCGCATTCCGCATTAACACGGTTCCTTCGGGTTCCAACCATGGACTAAAACCAAGAAGAATAGTGTGAGCAACATTAAATATAATAGGAAAACAACATAATCAAGAATAAAATTTCACACTTAAGGTCTTATCCTAGGTTATTCATGGCCATTTCTAAAACACTAAGATTTTGTTCTATGCTTAGACTTATCCTTAGTGTTCTTACTAAGGCTTTCACATCCTAGTTTGCAAAGGATGACTATACCTTTCCTCTGATATCAACTATAACAACCCATACTTTACATACATTGTTATTACATCAGAATTGAAGCACAATTATTACAACATATAACAAAACCAATAGAGGACCGTATAGGTATAGTGTCTTTAGAAACTGGGAAACATAAACAACTGGTTCATAAAGATTCTACTTTACCTCCCATTTATTTCATCATATCTAGAGTCCCTTTTGGCATATTCTACTTAATAACCGTCTTCCTGACCTAGGGAAATAAAAAATAAAAAAGGGTGAGCTCAAATTCTCAGTAAGGGTAAACAAAAGAAATATCAATCACATCATATACATAAGCACATAGCTTTTGGAAATCTTAACCTGCAAAAGAGATCATAATTTCATAACATGGGATAAATCATAGTAGTGAAATGTAATCCCAATAATCATAACATAAAACATGAAACTTTGTGGAATACACACATAATCATATAGAATCATTTCTTATTAGTCGAAACTCATTTCCAAGACTATCTTATTGGACAAAGTCCATTTCTGAACCAATTTCAATCCTCGTTTCAGTCCTGTTTCACTGAGCCGGTATAACCTACCATTCCAGCCATGTCTATCTCATGACATATAAAATCTTTACCCAATTCATTGGAGGGAGATATATCTCCCACTCATCTCTTAATGAAACCATTCTTATGTGTGCCACAAAATCTTAAATCATACATCATTGTATAACCCATGTAATAAAAATGGGATTTTAAACAACATGACATCATAAAACTATTCATATAAGATAAAGGAATTCATAAAAATATAATTCCATCACAAAATAATCAAATAAATGTAATAATAGGGATAAAAACGGAACCCATTATTATCATATATGGAAAATAATTTTGATAAAACACTTGAACTCCATTCTTGAGGAAAATATCCTTTCTGCTTCAAAAACGATTTTCCTTCTTAACATTTCGTACTATTATAAATTAAAAAAAGTTGATTAAAAATAAATTTGAAAAATTTTAAAGGAATCTTCTTGGAAATAATGTTTTAAAATCTATTCATGCCGTATAAGTAAAAAAATCATTCTTCTCGTACTTTTGTCGGAAAAGTCAAAAAAGTACCTCGTACGAAAAATGACAAAACATTCCTTTCATATCATTTACTAAAAACTCACCGGAGGGTAAAATAGGATTTAAACAATTGTAGGTGAAAGGGATTAATATTACATATTGACAAAACATGGATGTGGATAATAAAATACACCCCAGTAAATGCCAAAGTATAAACAATCTCGGATAAAAATGAGATTGTGATATTTCCCTTACCTTAGGTCTGATATGCTTTGTACGTGTCCGAAACTCCTGTATAATGATTTAAATAATGTTATTGACTTATTACAGAATCATACTTATTTTTATTATATCATATATGGTCATATTCTTATCTTCTTAGTAGTAATATTTCATTGCTACTTGTTGTTCGGGTGTTTATAACTTTTTGTTCTTATGTGTGTTTTGTCGAATAAATTCTTATTCTTCTCTTTTGGTTATAGATACCCCATTTCCAGAATCGAATTAGTGTAATATATATCATATTAATTCATTCAATTCATTTATATAATCATTATTAAATGAGGATCATATAGAACGAGTCACATCACATCATGGAGACGGTATTCCGTACGTACGCACGAGTGATGATATCGTCCCTATGATAGTGGAATTGTATTGGAGTGTATGTATACTATTTCAGAATCAGTATCACTTTATAATAGTCATATATAGTCATTATTTACACCATTATACCCATCAAAGTATGGTGGTGGTGGAAAATAGATTACACCACGGCATGGAGACGGTATTCCGTACGTACGCACGCTCGGTGATTTCTTTTTCCGTATGATGGATAGATGGTGAAATAGGGTTGTTTCATACTTATAATAACATATCAGTATATTATTGATACTGATATTATTATTTCATAATGAAACAACTAAATAGGAAGAAGTGAAAGAAGAAATAAAGATGAAAGAATCGGTAACAGACATTACCTCTTCTTTGAAGTGATTCTTTGAGACCTCCTTTTAGGGCACTAAAATAGGTCTTTGAAGAAGACCAGAACCTCTAGGATGTTTCTAGGGAAGTGGAGAGATGAAATTGTCAAGCGTTGTCCGAGCTTTAAGGCTCAAATTGGTGTGATTAAGAGGCGGAAGAGGTGCCCTTTTATAAGGGAGGAGAGGGGCTTCTTTTGAAAAACTAAAAATTTTATTTTATTATAAAGTCATGTTCGGTTTTAAATAGCTCCAAATTGATTTATTTCGAAGCTATGGTGGGGATGGGTCGAAATCCTCTAATCTAATAGAATTTAGATAAGTTTAGGTTACTATTTTAACCTTATCATTTAGATTTAACATTTAGTTAAATAATTTTACTTTTACCGTGTCTTCTTGTGTTCTTATACTATAATGTTAATAAACATACTATAAGCAGCCAAACGAACCCCAAGATTTTTATTATTAATATATATGACGTTATCTAAGTAATTTTGCCGAACCATAGATTTTTAGAAATAAAATAACAATTACTAATATAATATTTGTTTTGAAAACTATTTTATGTCAATTTTGACACTATTTAGTAATTAATTTTTGTGAAAATCATAACAGAATGATTAGTTCGAAAAAAGTTAATTAAATCAATAATAACATGTCATATTAATCTATAAAATTAGTGGAATTCATATAAAGTCTCAAATTACATTTATTTTGGTGTTTATAACATCAATAATATCAATATTTCATTAATAAGATAATTAATGCATCATCTTTGTGTCATAAATAAATTAAATTATTTCATGTCTAAAAATTACAAATAAAATACCATTATGTTGAAAAGCTTTTTAGATTTATAATTAATATTTATAGTAGAATTTATCTTATGTATAACCCCATATTAAAAATGATTTACTTATTAAACATTGTTTTTAACTGTTTTAACCCTTCTTTAAATAAATTAATAATAAATGTCCTAATCTAATCCAAGTGGACCTAAATGGTAATATTTTATTCCTAAGGTTGTTTTTGGTCGAATTACACTTGCCCAACAGAATTAGGACTTGTGTTAGGGTAATAATAATATCATTTTTACCCATAATTACCGTATTAACTTTTAACCGTGGTAAATAAAATAAAAAGTTACTACTCTCCAAAAATTATTTTCATCTCATTGAACAACATTTTACTTACTGACATCAACCGTGTCTCTCTGATTTTTGAAATTCCACTCACAGAAGTGGTAAAATTATGTTTTATGAAAAATTCATTTTTTTAACTACCACTTAGTGGTTTCACTATTCATCAAAAATTGAATGTTTTCAGAATTATACCGAAATTTCACCACAGGATAATTTCAATATTCCGAATCAAAAAATGAAGTCCATTTTGAAAAATAAAATTTATAAAATTTCAAAAAGTGGTTCTTATTATTCATAACGGCTAGTTTTAATAATATTTTATTAGCATATCATTGTTTAGTGAAACTCTGTATTTCGTAGGATGCAAGCTATCGAGGAAGGTTGCGATTTCTTGTAAAGCGAGCCAAGCAAGTGTTGTGTGTAGAAAAATATTCCTTTGATGATTTATATAACATAAAAGTCTCGGGTGTTACAAAATATCTCTATTTCACTTTAGAAAATAAATATACATCTCTTTCTCTTCAAGGGTCATGGCCGCACTGATTAAAGTGGGGCATGTATCTTCCTTTGTACCGAGATTTATTTCTCTGAGTTCATTCACAATTGTAGAGATACCCTCTTCAAACGATGGAGGAGAATCTCTGAGATCTTCCTCTTCTTATTCATCATGTGTTATATCTTCCATTTCTACTTGCATAGTAGATGACAAAGCCGAATTTTCATGATCAAAAGAGATGTCAAAATTTGCACATTTTGAAGAGGAAGCTTCCATTTCAGACCCTATTGATAATGAAGAGTTTTCTTTGGGTAACAAAGAGAAGATGATGGATTGAGAATCAACATCATTGTTCACCTCCGGTGATGCTATAACTTCTTTTGTCCTAATTGGCAAAGTATAGACTTGTTGGATTTTAGAAGATGAAATGAAGACGTCACCATTTGTGCTTTCATCACTGCTTTGTGGGTTATCAATTTCTCCCATGTTGTCTGGCTCTATTGTCATAATCGACATTATGGATCTTTCCATAAGAGTATTTTGATTTGGGCATATCTTGTCAATTCGACTAATAGGCAACACATAATATGTACTCACATGTGTAAATGGATTTTCTGGAATCTTCTCCAAACCATATGGAGCATTAACTTTGGTAATCTCCTTCATTATGGATTTCTCCATTCCCTTCATTTGATAGAATTCGGCCTCAATGTATTGAGACTTACATGTCTTGAACGAGACCTTATCACCATACACTACGTGAAAAATTGTTAATAGCGACGGGGTATTTGCGACGGGAAATGTTTCCGTCGCAAATACCTTTCCCAAAGGGTTATTTGCGACGGGAAACTATTCCTGTCGCAAATAATCAGTTATTTGCGACGGTTTTTACTCGTCTCAAATAGTTTGGTGCGAAATGCACGCAAAACTGCCCGAAGTTTATTGGCGACGGGGTTTTATACCCGTCGCAAATACCCGGCGACGGTTAAAGACTATTTGCGACGGGGATGCAACCCTGTCGCAAATACCCCAGCGGCAGGGATTATTTGCGACGGGACCCGTCGCAAATAACCTTTTTAATGCCGCCCATAATTAAATGCAGTTGCGGTTATTTGCGACGGGACCCATCACAAATAATCATATTTGTGACAGTCTTCCCGTCGCAAATAAGCCCGTCGCAATTAATATAACCTATAAATACTGCCAACTGTTACAGTTTTTTTTCACTCTGAGCTTCTTACGACTATCAGTTGTAAATGTTTTTTTCCTACTTCGAAAAGTTAGTTGGTGGTGCCGGTGGTGTTCTACAATTACAGCGGCTCAACGACATTGATATCAAGTTTAAGGTTTTTATCTGAATTTTAATTTAATATTTATTTTATTTGTTTTATTTATTTTAAATTTTTATAATTTATTTGTCTGATTTCTAATTAGAAATAATTTTGCATAAGTATTAATAATAAATAGTAATTAAAGACAATTGAACACTAATTAATTTAAAATAGTTAGTTGTAATTGCAATTAATTTGCAATAATTATGAAAATTTAAAATTAATTTGAATTAATTAATCATAATTAGAAATAATTAAATTTAATTAGTAATAATTTATAATAATTACCAATAATTACTAATAATTACTAATAATTAGTAATAATTAGTAATAATTCCAAATAATTATTAATAATTGCAAATATTTGTCAATATTTGTCAGTATTTTCCAATAATTACCACTATTTACCAATAATTGCCAATAATTGTCAGTATTTACCAATAATTAGGAATAAATACCAATAATTAGGAATAATTAACAATAATTAGGAATAATTAATACTAATTAGGAATAATTACTACTAATTAGGAATAATTACCAGTAATTAGGAATAATTACCAGTTATTAGGAATAATTACCAGTAATTAGGAATAATTACCAGTAATTAGGAATAATTACCAGTAATTAGGAATAATTACCAGTAATTAGGAATAATTACCAGTAATTAGGAATAATTACCAGTAATTAGGAATAATTACCAGTAATTAGGAATAATTACCAAAAATTAGTAATAATTACAAATAATTATTAATAATTACCAATAATTAGTAATAATTACCAATAATTAGTAATAATTACCAATAATTAGTAATAATTACCAATAATTAGTAATTATTACCAATAATTAGTAATTATTACAAATAATTGACAATAATTGCGAATAATTGCCAATAATTACCAATAATTGGTAATAATTACTAATAATTAGTAATAATTATAGATATAATAACCAATAATTACCAATAATTAGAAATAATTACCAATAATTCGCAATAATTACCAATAATTATTAATAATTACCAATAATTAGTAATAATTAGTAATAATTACAAATAATTACCAATAATTAGTAATAATTACCAATAATTAGTAATAATGACCAATAATTACAAATAATTTGTAATAATTACCAATAATTCCCAATAATAAGTAATAATTACCAATAATTACCAATAATTAGTTATAATTAGTAATAATTAACAATAATTACAAATAATCACCAATAATTAGTAATAATTAGGAATAATTACCAATAATTAACAATGATTACCAATAATTAGTAATAATTACCAATAATTACCAATAATTACCAATAATTACAAATAATTACCAATAATTACCAATAATTAGTAATAATTAGTAATAATTGCCAATAATTACTAATAATTACCAATAATTACCAATAATTACCAATAATTACAAATAATTAGTAATAATTGCAAATAATTAGTAATAGTTAACAATATTTAACAATATTTAACAATAATTAGTAATAATTAACAATAATTAGTAATAATTAACAATAATTAACAATATTTAACAATAGTTAGTAATAGTTAAAAGTATTTAGTAATAGTTAACAATAATTAGTAATAATTATCAATAATTAGTAATAATTACCAATAATTAGTAATAATTACCAATAATTAGTAATAATTACCACTAATTAGTAATAATTACCAATAATTAGTAATAATTACTAGTAATTACCAATAATTAGTCATAATTAGTAATAATTACAAATAATTAGTAATAATTAGTAATAATTAGTAATAATTACCAATAATTAATAATAATTAGTAATAATTAGCAATAATTACCAATAATTAGCAATAATTAGCAATAATTACAAATAATTAACAATAATTACCAATAATTATCAATAATTAGAAATAATTACCAATAACAACCAATAATTAGTAATAATTAGTAATAATTACCAATAATTAGTAATAATTACCAATAATTACCCATAATTACCAATAATTACCAATAATTAGTAATAATTAAGAATAATTAGTAACAATTACCAATAATTAGTAATAATTAGTAATAATTACCAATAATTAGTAATAATTACCAATAATTAGTAATAATTACCAATAATTAGTAATAATTACCAATAATTAGTAGTAGTTAACAATAATTAACAATAATTAGTAATAATTAATAATATATATATTTTTTATTATTTTAATAATACTAATATTATTTTATCATAAATATTAATTATATAATAATAAAATTATTAAATTATTAGTTTTTTTATTATTAGTATTAAAATAATATAATTTTCTATATTATATACAATTCTCCTTCCATCTGTGTGTTTAACATTCTGTCTCCAAATGAAATATTCGCATTCTTTTTTAAAATTATCAACCTAGTCACCAATAGAGAGGTGTAAGTGAATGCGAATATTATATATGGAGACAGAATCTTAAACACAGAAATGATTTTTTTTCATACAGTTTTGATAATTTATTTCATACAGTTTTGGATAATGTTTTTCATACAGTTTTGATAATTTGTTTCTTACAGTTTTGGTTTTCCACATGTTGGATATCATGCATATTGAGAAGAATTGTTTTGATAATTTGTTTCATACAGTTTTGGATATGCTATGAAAGAGTAAAGACAATGTAAATGCACGTTTAGATATTGCCCAATTTTGCATGCGACCAGAACTGGAACTATTTGAGAATGTCAGAACAGAATGGTTATTGAAACCAAAAGAATCTTATACACTTTATAAAGAAAATAGTTTATTATTTTGTCAGTGGATTGTAGATTTGAGACTTCAAGATGGATGTGCTTCCAATTTGGGTAGATGTGTAAACAATGGTCATATTACAGGATTAAAAATTCATGATTGTCATTTTATAATGGAAAGACTTCTACCCATTGGATTAAGAGGTCTGTTGAATTATTTGATTTGGGATTCCATAACAGACATGTCCTATTTTTTTCGGGACATTTGTGCGGCTACAGCTGATTATGATGCTCTATGAAAACTTGAAGAAGATGTTTTTGTAATTATATGTAAACTGGAAAAAATATTTCCTCCGTCTTTCTTCGACTCAATGGAACATTTGATATTACATTTTCCATATGAAGCCAAATGTGGAGGTCCAATACAGTTTCGATGGATGTACCCATTCGAAAGATGCATGCAAAAATTGAAATGTAAAGTACGTAACAATGCATCTATTGAATGATCTATTATAGAATCTTATTTGCAAGAGGAAATATTTTTTTTTCTGCTCCCATTATTTTGAATCTGAGTATCCTTCAAAACACAACCAAATGGGACAGAACGAAAAGAATATTGATGAAATTGATAATCAATTATCTATTTCCAACCAGCCAGATCTTGGTTTTGGTGGAGTTCATAAACGCTGGCTTTCAGATGATGAACATCATAGAGCTCATATGTATGTTCTGCTCAACTGTGAAGAGATGACCTCAGTTGTACTGTAAGTGTTTATATCACTTATTCTATCATTTATGTTACAGTATAACATAGTTTTTTATAAGTTGTATGATAATCGTATTAAGAAACAAATTCCACAAATTACAACAGCTTCTCTCGAAGAATGCCGACAGAAAAATTTCTCTCAGTGGTTTCAAAAACTGGTAACATAAATTCTTTATCTTTTATCAACTCATTCAATGTATAGTTTACTATATTGATAATTATTTCAAAAAAATTCAGGTGTCTCGACATGATGATAAAATTGAGAAACGGCTGTGTATATTGAGTAACCCACCTTCCAAACTTGTTAAAACTTATAATGCATATGTGGTGAATGTATTTTGATTTCATAAACATGCATATGGAGAATAAAAAAAATGAACCATGGAGTTATCTTGAGACGATTTCGTCATTGAGAAAATGAAGTTGACTTTTTTGGCATACATGATGAAATCATTGAAATATGTTATCTTGGACAACATTACATCAATATGTTTAAATGTCGGTGGATGGATACAGAGAGAGGTGTGCGTGTTAATCCAACTCATAGAATCATCGATATTAAATGTAAAAGTTTTCTTGCAGTAAATGAACCATTCTTATTGGTTCAACAGGAACATCAAGTTTATTACGCAAAGTACAGTGTTATGTCAAGAGACTTGACTGATTAGTGGAGTATAAAAAAATCAAAATTCGAGACAATCAGTTTAGTCAAAGTGAATGTTCTTTCACTGATGTGCCAGGAATTGATGTTTTTCAAGAGAGTACTCAAAATAAATCTTTTTTACAAAGAGACATGAGTATTGATGACGACACCCCACATTTAAGAGTTAATGATGACGGCGATGTTAATGATGTCACATATGAATTTAAAATGGTAAGAGATGAAGCAACTTGAACTCGAATGGATATCGATGATGTTGAGGAGGAATATGAAGATGACATTGACATATCTGAAGATGATGATGAAGATGAACACTGATAGAAATCCATGGTAGTTATATATAATCATAACTAATATATATGTATATATAATAGTAATTATCAATTACTTTCTAACAACATTAACATTTTCTATTTCAGATGGACGACGATGCATTTCGTGAGTTGACAGATGCTGACCTGTATTTCGATGCGGATGAGTTGATGGTATATGACCCTCAGCATGCAGGTGCTCCAAGGAGTTCGCGAAGGGGGCGCGGTCTTGCACGATTGATTATTCCTGACCCCATCCCCGAGTGACATACACATCTTGGGTTTGATCCACGCACACGGAGTTGTGATAACCTGTGTGATAACTTATGGATTTGACTAAGATTTCATTAATATATTCACATAATAAAGGTTTATTATTTTTACAATTTTCCGCATATAGCAGTCGGACAGGGAAGCGCTATTTTGTGCAAATATTTCTCTCTGCCTTGGACCACATGGGAGCTGATTCCCATTGATGTGAAGTAGGCCATGTTCGGCTATTGGATGGTATGTACGTAAATAAATAATTTTTATTTTGAAAATTATTTCATTTCTAACATGATATTTTGATTAATTTGTAGGGTTTATGGTATCCGGTCGAGGATACCATGCGTGGCGCCATCCACGAGGCATGGGAGGTGGTAATGCGTGATCATTTTTACCAGTTATTGCACAACATGAGGAGAGCGGCCACGAAGAAAGAAGGAGTATCCGTTTTGATGACTCATGTAGAGCGCACTGACCACAGTACATTTCATCACACGTATGGGATGGATTATGTGTGCACTAGTTGAGTGATGCCTTTCAGATGAGATCATCGGTGGGGAGGCAGAATCGGGGGAGACATGAGGTGACTCATCGAGCTGGAGGTCGTACTTTCAGTACTCACAGACCGCATCTGGTAGGTACATTATTTATAAATATTTTATACAACTATAAATATTAACATTTTATTTTTTATTCTTATAGGCTGTCGAGCACCCCGATATTATGGAGTACGACGTATATCGGAGGATGTATAGTGATCCTGCTACTAGGGAGCTCAGAGGTGATCATCAGCAACACATAGTGGTTAGTATTATTTGTTTTCATGTTTAAAAATTAACTGCATATAATATATTCACAATTTTAATTTTAAATTGCAACTACAGGAGTCATATAAGGGAGCAGCATCACAGACCCGGCCTGAGATTTAGGCCGAGTCATCATATCAGACCACTGGCCATCCGTTTGATGAGGTGGCATGGATGCAGGCCACCCAGTATGCCTTCGAGAAGGGTCGGGTATTTGGTATCAGCTCTTGACTGACTCCCAGAGATTATTATGGTTGTGCTGCGATGTCGGCGTCCAACTCAAGAGGAGCTCGTGCATCTTCTTCTGCTACACAGTATGAGGATCAGTTGCGATCTCACACTGCACTGATAGAGAGACTCCAATAGAAGCAGGAGCAGATGCGTCAGCAGCAGCATGAGGAGGATTGTCGACGCCAGCAGCAGCTGTACGAGGGGCTGATGAGTCGGTGGAAGCAGTAGCAGCAGGAGCAGATGAAGTACATGCACCGACTCACTCATTCTTTAGGGATGGAGTTTCCTCCACCAGCATCTGCAGATCCCCCCTCCCCCCTCCCCCCCTCCTTCAGATTAGAGTTTGTTTTTATTATATAATGTTTGTTAAATAAAAATATGTATTTTTTCTATTCGTTTTTTATATCTCATTATAAAATATAAATAATATTATATTTTGAAATAAAATATTAATATGAATAATAATATTATTTATATTTTATAATATTAAATTATATATATATAATAAAATTTTATAATATTATAATTTATTTATATATTTTTGTAATATTTGAATTATTTTAATATTTGAATGTAAAATAATTTTATTTTCTATATTTATTAAAATATCTTAATAAAATATTTTTTATCTATGAATTATAATTCTAATATTATTATATTAATTAAAATAATTTATTGTTAATTTATTATTTTTAAATTTTGTATTATAATTCTATTATTATAATATTAATTAAAATAATTTATTATTTTTATTTCTAAATTATAATTCTATTATTATATTAATTAAAATCATTTATTAATATTTTTTTATTTTTGAATTATAATTGGATGATTATTATATTAATTAAAATAATTTATTAACAATATATTTTTTTATTTTTTTTATATTATTTGTGACGGGATACTATGCCCATCGCAAATAGTATTATTATTATATTAATTAAAATAATTTATTAATATTTTTTTAAAAGTATTTGCGACGGGTCCATCGCAAATACATTTTAAAAAGTTGTTCTTAAATATAACGACTAATATTTGTGACGGGAAGTATTCTAATAACAACAAATACTTTTAGAGACGGGCCCATCGCAAATAATTGTTGTTGCGACGCCGTTTTACGCAACGAGCTATTTGTGACAAGGGTATGTCGCAAAAGCCTATTAGCGACGGGATCCCGACGCAAATGCCCTGTCGCAAATTCCATTATTTCCAGTAGTGCTACAATGTCCCAACTTGACCATCAAAATAGTATTTGAGACATTGACGGTATGATGAATGGATGGCCGCATGTTGATATAGCCAGGGTCTTCCAAGCATGATGTTGAAAGCTGAGTCTTGATCAACAATCATGAAATCTGAATTGGATACAAGATCTCCAAACTGAGTTCTGTGTGTAACTTCACCCAGTGGTTCTTGTTCATTTTTATCATATCCTTCTAACATCATGGTAGAAGGAGATAAATCACATTTCATGTTGCCCAATCGACGAAGTGTACGAATGGGCATGAGGTTGACTCTTAAACCATTGTTAATGATATCTCTTCAGACGTCTACACCATTGACCTTGCCAGATAATTACAAAGGTCTGATATGCCCATGCACAACATCATCATCATCTTCATCAGAAAAAGATATTTTTTCATGGAATTCTGTAAGATTATTCTCTATGTTATAGACTTCAGCTGCAACAATTTCAGTTTCAAACTCGTCAGGACTTGACAAAGCCTCGATGAGTGCTTCCCGAAGATCTTTTGATAGATTCAAAGCATCCAGAATTGATAACGTGGTTGGTACTTGGGCCAAGTGTTTCAATACATCATACTTTTGATCAAGAGGTCTACGTTTTCCAATATGAATATGTGGTTTAGAAGGTACCTTGGAAGCAGATGCCTTGGAAGTTGATGCATCTTGTATTGGGATAGGATTTGGGAACATCCTTGGTTTTAGAAGATTAGACCGATTAGATCCATTTACTTGCTGGGAGAAAGAAGATGGAACCTTCAATCAGTCGTCCAAAATAACTATGCCAGGACTGAATTTTCTATTGGCAGAAGAACATTCATGTTCTTGCTGAGCTCGCTGAAGAACTCTACCACGATTTTCTACTGCATACACAGTTCTAGCAGGGGTAGAATTGGAGTAGTGGCTTTTGAAAGATACATGTCTTCCCCTGTAACCTAAACCTCTGGAACTTCCTCGGATTCCCTTTATTGATACAACAAATTCAGTATCATCAAAATTGAAACTACGTCTTCCATATGGATCTGTTAATTGAATCATATTAACAGAATTGAAGAATAACTCTTCGCCTGATGAAGACTCTACCTGATTAGCCTATTTAGGCTATGCCGTTTGGTGGGGAGGTGCACGTGGCTTTGAAGTAGAAGGCATGAAGTTTTCCAGAGTCAAATAAAACTTAGGATTTAACACAAACTCATCTTCTTCTGATTCTTTTTTCTTCTTTGAATCAAGCCGTTTCTTTGAGTACTTTCTCTCTGATGAAGAGGGTTTTTCCAGAACATTCATGGCAGAAGACACAATTGGTTTCTTTAATTGTGTTCAAAAAATAGCATGTGTTCGATTGATTGTCTTTATGACCATCCAATCATCATACTTCTGTTCATTTTTTCTTTTGACTTCTTGCCATCCACCTTCCTCCTCTAGAACTGTAGCATTAACACATGTTACCTAAGATGAAGAACCATTCAATTTGACTTGTCCCGAGTCGACCATATTTTATAGGAGGTCTTCTAAGACAAAACACTCCTAGATGGGATGCCCAAACATTTGATGAAAGGGACAATAATTGGGACGGTCTTCATCTCCTTCCTTGTTTGGCCTCTTAGGCACTGGTAAATGAACAAAATTGTTTTCCAGAGCTCAAATGAAGTAACCAAGAACTTGTTCATTTCGGAAAGAGTATGTTTTACTCTTAAAATCCTAAAATTGTTTTCGTCTTTGATCTATTTGATTAATTGGATGAAACGGCCTTTGTTGTTGGCACTCAGTAGGTGGATACCTTCGATAAGATGATGGTTTTGAAGTAGAAACACGTATAGGTGCTTGTTTATTCATAATTGTAGCAGTTTCCGCTATACCTATTCTCCTTCCTGGAGCTAATGGAATTACACGAGATTTAGCCTTTGCCTATATAAGGGAATATTCAATCTTCTAAGCGATTGAAGTAATGTCTCAAAACCCTCCTGTGTAATTCACAGGAATCAACGGTGTGCTTAATTCGTCACACAGATTTGCCACACAGATTGGAAACTGTTTTTCTTGAGGGAGTGATAAAATCAGAGAATATGTTAATCCCTTCTAGCGAGCAATGAAATCTGAGACTCTTTCATTATCCCTTTCCTTGCAGTTTGTAAGATCGAAAACTGTCGTCTTTGGAAATGTTGGGCTGAACTGAAGGAGGAATTTTTGGCGAAGATCCTCCCATCTGGTGATTGACCGGGATTGCAAGCTTGTATACCAGACAAAAGCTGGTCCTTGGAAGGTTCGCATGAAGCATCTGAGTTTCACTGCTTCTTGATTCTCCATAGTTCCCATCATAGGATTACAACAAGACACGTAATGTGTCAAATGCTGTTCAGGATCGCCTGGTCCATTGAAAGTAGGGAATACAGGGTTTCCAAAACCGGATGGTGGTGATATTGAATCTACCCATTAAGTGTAAATTTTTTTTTTCTGGTTGAACTTGTGCCCATTTCCCTTCCATATTTCCTAGCAGATTTGTTAATGACCCAATAGTAGTTATTAGCTTTTGAGAAACATCCGGTTGAACTAGGAATTGGGTAGGTGAAATGCCTGGAGCTTTGAAAGATTTGGAGATTGGTGCTGCAACTGATGGTAACACTGCCAATTGTTGTTGTGCTTGACCCGTAGGATTAGACCTGTGAGGGTGTGCTGATAGAGGAGGATATTCATGATCCATTTCAGTAGCTGCAACAAATTCCATTGGATGACTGACTCCATCATGCTTAATAAGAAGACTACTCTGAAGTAGTTCTGCATTCAACCTTCTTAATTCCTTCATTTCTTCCTCCGGTTGTGCAAACCATTTCTCTAGTGAGAGCAATTGACCTTCCCTAGAAGAAGTTTATGTATCCTGGTTCTTTCCCTTCCCTTTTTTGGATCCTTTTTAGAGAGGGGGAATTCGGTTACTCAAAGTATTACCTAGGTTCTGAGTAATCCTTTGATTTCGTGTACGCACACCGTCTTCATTTGTATCGGTGTGTAAATCTTCTTGAGCAGGACCCTCTTCATCTGAGTCCCCTAAGTGAGCCTCATCTGGTGGATTAGAAACAACGACATTGATGACATTGAATGATTCATAACACATGTCATCCCTTCTATCAGCATTTCTGTGATATAGTCTTCTCCCATGTCTTTGATGAGACATTGCCTTTTGTTGATTCAATCCCTTAGGAACTTCTTGGCGAGCCATAACTTGGAGGGAATCTCCTAATAATTTGGCTATTCGTTCCTTTTGAGGTTTCTTCCCCAATCGAGAAAAGTCTAAAATTATCTGAGGAGGGGATTGATGATTGGAAAAAGTCCCCCGTCCGATAGACTGGGGCTGTTCCTGCTATTCTCGCTCAACTCCTCGAATCCTATTTGTTGATTCTGAGTGTTGGTTTAAAAGAGTCCCCAGTCTGGCAAGCTGGGGTGGCTCTTGACCCGATATGTCTGAGAATTTCTTAAAATCTCTCTTGATCTTGAGAAACATAGTTAGGAAATTAGCGGGATGCATTATCCTCTAACCAATTTTATCACCTGATTCAACAGACCATTGGATGATTTCTGACACTTCTGTCACCTGATGATGTGCTTTCTCCATACGAGAGGCTTGTCCAATATTCTTGTTTGCATGATGTAGGAGTAATTAAACAACTTGTTCTTTGTATGCTTGATTTTGAGAGGAACTAGTTGAAGCATGTTCTTGAGAAAGCTTTTGATTATAAACAAAGCCTGTTGACTGCGGTCGTCCATGGGCAATAACATTGCATGAGACCATTTTCGGTGGGTTTTTTTGACTGGAGAGCACTATGAAATGTAGTTATCCATGAACACCCACCCCCTAACATGAATTATAGATGTGGAATTGGCAAATAACTGACACAATCGTCTTAGTTCTCCAAGGCATGAATGTTTAAGGGCTCTCTACTGCTTTTCAGCCTTCAGATATCGAGAGACTGATAGAGATGCCAAATCAATCTGACGTTTTAACCCTTCTATTATCTTAAGATGATTTTCATATTCATCATAAGATAACACATTCTTATTTAATTGACAATGAGTTTTCCATATGTTGAGATGAATAGCATAGATTTCATCTTCCGTCAACATCTTTGGAATGTCATACTGAGAGTCAGCCAAAGGCCAAAACATGACTGGTACATCACCTTTTTCCAATTGTTTTCTCATGTTCAGCATTTCCTCTTTATCATTAAATGAAGATTCTTCTACCTATTTTGACCATAGTTGGTGTTTCCTTGTTGCTTCATCATATTCAACAAGATTGGTAGAAAAATCATTGATCAAACTAGAAGATTCATAACTTAGGGGTGGTTCGGAGAACGACCTACACCCTGGGATATGTTATGATTGAGAAAGTATTTCACCTGCTAGCGATGAGGCATCATACATGACTGGTTTTTCACTTGATAGTACCTCACGATAAAAGGGCTTTCTCGGCATTACATTGTCCACTAGAGCATTTTCCAGGCAATGTGCATCACTACTGCGGAGAGGAATTTCTCCGCGAAAGTCATCATCATGGGGAGGACCACCATAATGGGTTACAAAAAAAGATCAGATCTCTTGATCCTTGGTCTTCTGACCACACAGAGGGTTCATGTGGCTCTCATATGAAGATTAAACTTAAAGATCGACCAAATTTTCATGAAGAAAGCCTTCATGAAGAAGTGTCTATTTAAGACTTTAGGAATTAATGTTCCCACTGTTGGGAAACGAGTGAGTAGAATCTTGAAATCCAACATATAACTGTCTGAGGGCTTCAAGAACTCCAGCATCAAGAAAGGCCTTATTACAGATTGGATTTTAATCTCCTGACTGTACTGGGTGGGTCTTTTTCATAGATGCCTTCTTACTTTCTTTAGAAACCACTTGTTGATGAAAGTGGCTACTCTGATCAGGTTTATGTGCCTGATCAGGAATTATGGCTAGGTTAGGCTGACGAGATCCTCTCAAATTAGGTATATGTGCCTAACTTGGTTGTCCGTATGATATGGGGGAGTATTCCCTACAACCCTCTTGGACTGGAACATATGTGTGTGTATATTCAGAAGTGAACTATTGATGTGTCACTTAACTGATAGGGATAGATTTATGTGTCTTTCCATGAGATTCTGCTGAAGCTGTTATAATATCCTGGAAAGAATCTAGAATATGAGCAGGAATTTGCTTATGCTCTTTCACCATTGATAGAATATGCTTGGTGACTTCAGCTGCCAGAACGGGGATATACATCCATTCCGGGCTTTGAGTAGGTGTATGTGCCAGCTCCTGTCCTCCTTTTCCTATTCGTGAATCCTGACAGTACTTAAGTGTGGGGGAAGAGAGTTGAGTCTGCCTCGTATTTGTCATCAGAGCTTTCCGACTGACTTATTCGTGCGCTACCAAATGAGACTGTTGGTAGGCTTGATTAGTACTAGTAGGTGTATGTGCCTGCTGATTACAATTCGCCGAACGTAGTTGAAGAGATCTATCATATGTATTTAGATGAGCCTGCTGACTAACTGATGATATATAAATAGGTGTATCTTCCTGCCTATAGTACCCTGCTGGAATTTCCTGGCGGGATTGGTGTGATGCTGCCAAACGAGTCTTCTAGTTAGCAGAATTAAAATGAATAAGTGTATGTGCCTACTCGTTTCTTCCACCATGTTAGGTTGGTGAACTTCTTCGGAGATTGCAGAGATAAGAACATGCTCACATTTGACCGGATTCCTCCTCTTGCGGTTCGTCTTTCTTGCTCGGGTTCGAGGAATCTGAGCCGAATTCCTCGAGTCGGTACCCTCATCATGTTGAGGGCACACTACCACATGAGTCTGGCGGCGATTATTGGTGGGATCCCTTGGAAAGGACAGTTTTCTTCTTGAATTAAGGCCCTGCGGGACCTGCTCATTCACTTCCTCAGAATAAGGGAGCGAATGAAAATTGTGTTCCGGGGATAACGACCTGAAACGGTTAGAGATGGTAGTCAGCACGACCTGTTTCTTGATCACTGGGAATCATTGTCCAGACGACTGGTGTGATTTGCTCACTTGGAGGGCATGTTGGGAAGCCTCCATAGTTTGGATGGTACCGTGTTAATGGTACTCCTTAACCAGTGCGTTTGATAACCAGCGTTGAATACACTAAGTAGGTGATGTCATCCTCAGAGCGTATGACGATTCAGAAGAAATAACAACAGTGGTATTTGCAGTAGTAGTATTCACAGGTGTGAATTTGAGAGTATCCATTATAGAAATGCCAATGATCTTGGAAAAGAGTGTCGGTTTGATATAACAGATGTAATCAAGATAAATTCAACCACTTCATCCTTTGGATGAGCACATATGTCAATGAATGTTTTTGTTGGCCCTCTTATTGAGTTTTAAATTGGGGCCTAACAAATAGATAAAACATTATTTTATCTTGGTTAAGGATTCACATCGGGTTAACCATTTTTGTTTCCCTCGGAATGCAGGGATGACCTCATTGATGTATGGTTCAAATGTTCTGATTAGTTTCTAACGAGTTTGTTTCTAGAACTGAAAACATCCACTGATTCCACATCTATTTGGACCTACTGTCCAAGGTAGGCGCTCATTAGTTTGTGGACTCATGGGGCTTAGGAATTTTCATTAGTCCAGAGTATGGGAGGTCAGACTCATCACACCTTTTTGAGGGGAATTATTGTCTATTCTGGGACTTTGTTTTATAGATTTAAGTAATTTTCCCGAATCCTTATTACATTACCAAGTATTAAATGAGCTTTTCCTTTAGATTTGACAACCAATGACTAAATATGTAGAAAATTTAGAGAATCATTTATATGTATTCGAGGTTCTTCATCGATAGAGAATCATCTATATTTATTAGAGATTCTTGGTCAATGGTATCCTTCGACACATTTATATAAAAGTATCTTGGTCATTATGAGGACCATGATGGTTTTAAAGCCACTCAGTGGGGCACTTGAAGTTTATTGTCATTCAAAAGGACATGAATTATTTCATAGTTTGGGTCGAACCCGCAGATGGGCTACCAACGTATCCTTTGTTTTAGAAAAGGAATCAGAACCCATGTAGTTCGAGTAAGGGAGTGTTATGTTTTTGATTGATGACTCAAAGAAGGATGTCATAATTAATTTTACACTCTATGTTCATGTGATTCATGCTCAGTGTGAGAAACTAGATGTATTGGTAAAAATTAGTCAATTGGGCCATGAAATATGCAATCATAAGAAATGAGGTGGGGCTTATGTATGTATGACTGCCCAGAGGATTAGGATTTATTTTAGGGAATAAATCCAGGAACATGGTCTATAAAGGTATATGTGCTTCATGGAGATTTTAATACTCTAACATGGGGCTTACTATTTAAAAGGAGGCCAAAATTAGGAGAGAACTTATGACTGGGTTTTACTCTTGAAAAGAAATCCCAGATCAAAAGGTAAATTAGGACTGGTTAATAGAAATTAAGACTAGGGAATACTCTTTAAAAGGAGGCCCAGGTTAAGAGACTTATGACTGGGACTTATTCCTAAAAAGGAGACCCAAGTTAAAAGACTTATCATTGGGACTTATTCCTGAACAGGAAGCCAAGGGTTGGATTCTCGCATCTTTAAGTATAAGGTTGAATTAATGAAATCTCAATCTTTAGTGACATAAAGATATGTAAATCACTATGTTTTGAGAGATATTCCACAGAATTACTTTCAGATATGGAAGTCAAATCAAGAAATAAAGCCATAAATGGATATAAAGAGTATATTCAAGACTAAATCTTGAATAGGAGAGGTGAAATGGCCTAAGAGGGGTAAAATGGGCAAGAAGGGAACCAAAAAAGGCAGGGGCGAGCAAGTCCTGGAAGGCACGCAGGTACTACATGGGCGCGCAAGTAATGGTCACACAGGATGTACCTGCGCGACATGTTGGGTACTAGAGCGGTGTTCAACCTGCAGGGTAATACTTGAGAGACTCTTGATTAAGGCATTTAGAATCCTGTTGAGGTTTTTTTCAGAATAGGGATGTGCAAGTTATATTGAAGGAATAAGGTGGCGTGCAAGTGTGGCCATTTACCTTAAGGGCTGGCCACTCAGGCGTGCAAGTGTTGATGAGTTTCAACACTAAGTCCTTCCTCCCCCTCTTTAGATATTCTGTTTTAGGTAAGAAATTACCATAGAAGTGTTTCAGAAGCTTTGCGAAGAGACTTGGGCGTTCAGAGCTCTATAACTGAATTCTAGAAAAAACATATTCTAGAAATGGGTGGCCCACATGGTCTATTTATAGGCAGGAGAAGACACCGAGAAGTTATCACTTAGGGCGCACAAGTCACTTGCGCGACCATTGGGAATCACACAAGTGGACTTGCACGATAGTGATGGAACTTGCGTGGCAGATGTGCTTTTGATGCTTTGTTCATTCCTTTGTCAATTTTTAATTTTTTATTCAAAGGATTAATCAATCTGTGCTAAGTCATTTCCCTTTACATTCCTTTGGACTCTGTTACTGAAAAGGAACGTCAACAGGATGTTTGGTCCATTTTTTCAAAAAATATTTTTTATATTGAATATTGTCAAAGGGGACATTATTCCATAACTTATAGAATAAAATATTTACATAATTTTAATTTTTTTACAAAAAAATAATTTTTATTACAATCAATGAATAATGGATATGAAAACTATCTATGTTACAATCATGGAGATGGTAGGCTTCAAATATGAATGAGTAATGTTTTTTAATTTAAAAAAATTATTCTTGAATGAAGGAAAGTATATTTTTAACATAAATAGTAAAAATTATATCATAAATATCACATTTTTTATAATACACTTTCATATATCGTCCTTATTATGTTATGAGGAAACAATAACTATATTTCTATGTGGATTTAGTAGTTCACACATATAAGCGAACAATGATATAATTTCATAGTTATTGGAAAGATAAAAGATAAAAGATATGTTATCTTCTAAAAACAATATATATGTCATGAGAATAAAATTTAAATATTAATTTCACCATTACAATCATATGTTGGAGGATAAGTTGCAAAATAAATTAAATTGGTTTGCGAGGTGGTAGTCCACCATACTCATGAATAATGGTTTTGTATCTTGTTTGACTGAAGAGGAGATGGATTTAGACTATGAAATTAATGTAATAACATATGAGTTTATAAAATATACTTATTTTAATAGATCATAAATTTTTATGAATTCTTCTTGGATTTGGAAGAGTGTATTAAATAAAACATCCAGTTAAGAATGATACCTCTTCTTCAAATGAAATCTTTCGGTTTACATCATAATCATTTTTGGTGGTTTTTAACAGAAACAAAATTCTACGAAGTAGGTATGGATGTGTAAAATTTATTTGAAAAATTATTTGATGAATATAAAGGCTTTTATTGTCCAAAGGGGAGTGGATATGTTATGTCCTTTTTTAAGTGGTGAGAGGACACACATGGAATATTTGAAACGATATTGTAATCTCATGTACTCAACAAGAATAAAGACCCTAGAATTGATGATTAAATATTATTATTTAATATATGGTTGAAATATGTACATAAATAAACTTTATAATATCTTTAGTTCATTATTTACCTAAAAATTTATGTTTAGCGGCTGATAACCATATTTAAATTTATTTTCCATAAATGTTTTAACTCTTTCCAAATTTAATTGTGGAAAACATTAGGACTAAATAATTAAATAATGTAAATTAATCTGATTAGAAATATTTAATTCATTTTATATAACTAATGTTAAATAATTTTTAGATATTAATTTAAAATAAAACACACTAACGTGATCAAAATGATGTTTTTGAAGGACTGTTCTTTGGATGTATAAGATAATATTATTGTAAAATTATGACCAAAATAAAAATTATATGAATGAAGATTAATATTTATTGACATATAATATATAAATTTAATTTAAATTATTTCTCATTAATTGTTATATTGATTCAGTTATATGAAGACACATTATGCCCATTAAAACAATTTCATAAAAAATATGATTTTATGCTCAGAAATAACCCTATACTAAATTATAGTATAAATATGTTCAAAATGAAATTAAATATAATAAATATAATTAAATAATTATTATTTTTAATTAATTAATATTCATATCATAATATTAATTTTAACTAACGTAATTTTTTTATGTGAAATGATAAATTTTAAAAAATCAGTATTTTTCACAATTTAATGAAAAAATCATTAATTTATATCAACTTTTAAAATTTAACCAAAAATTAATTTTGACATGAGTTTTTAAAAAGAAATTTATTTTATAAAATAATTTTTATAAAAGTTCTAGAAATTAATTATTATATTTTTTCAAAAAATGAAATAAAGTCATTTTTAAGAGAATATATTTTTTATATACTCTTAACAGCTGTTGGAGTTTTACTAAGAATATAATGACAATTTTATGTAGAGTAAGAATTCATAAAATATATTTCATTAAATAGATCATAATTTTAACTTAATTTAATTTAGTGGATAAGTAATAACATTCATATATTTCGTTGGTCATTTAAGATCAGTGCTTCTTGTTGTATACCTTATGAATAATAATTTTTTTCTATTCAGATTACAAGGTTTGACAAAAAAATTCCAAGAAAATGATTTGAGATTTTTTTCATGAAACACTATCATTATATTGTTTTGAATATATGGGATCAATAACTTATAATTATTCTATAAAAATTTAATCCTAGATCCTCCTTCTGAATACACAGAATGATTTATAATCCATTGTCATTATTTTATTGTTACTATCTCAGTTTTATGAAAATTCATCTATAATAAAAATAGTTCTTTTAAAAATTCTACATATCCTACATGAAAGGGATTAATTCTCCTTTTACTCAAAGATACCTTTTTACCATAATTCATATTACTTAATGTATAATCATCAGCCGAACCCAACACGACTCTTTTGGACCCATTGATGATGTGTTGTATTCTTTTATAATATTCCTTAATCTCAATATGTCATGATATTAAATGTTTATTAGAAGAGTGTAGTAAAAATAAATATTTTTTGACCAGAATATGTTTGTAGTGACCTCATGTTATAATTATCATTCTAAGGAAGTATTATTAATAAATTGGGAATGTTAAATTTCAATCATTAATCATTTAAAATTTTAGAATATGATATATTTTTAATATTAATACCCAAGGTAGATTATTAAAATATTTATTACTCATGTAGAATATACTAATAAATATTTGTTAAGATCTATTAATTTTTTGGACAATGATATATTTGAAGAATCTATTTTACAGGTTTGAGTAAGATGAAATGGAGATGAGGGGTCCCATGGATTATAGTTCTTGTTGAATAATATGTATTTGTGAAGGAAAATCTAATTATGTTGATGAATTGTGGAAAATCATTATATGGATTTGAAATGGTCATATTTAACTATATAATATCTTCTATATTAATTGTAATTTAATGAACAAAATTATAATTAATGAAATTTTCATGTTTGAAAAAATGTTGAAGGTTTTATTGAAGCCTAATTATTAAATTATATTTCTCCATAATGAAAATAAAAAATTTAAAAACTAATTAAATGAATAAAAGTTTTAGAAACTATTATAAGATGGAAAAAATAATTGATGAACTTTATTGATTATTTCAAAAATACTTAATTATCTATTACTTTGAAGACACTATAATAATATTTAATATTTTTATATAGGTCATTATATTTTCATAAATTAGTTTGACCAATTATTAATGATATAATATTGATAAAGATGTTTAAAATTTGTTATATATTTATGGATTAAAATTGAGCATAAGATTAATGAATGAATATTCAATTCCGTGTATAAAAAAACTCTAGATAAAAAGTGGTAAAAAAGGGAAATATCATGAAAATGTGAAACATATGAATAATATGGATCTATATAAGAGAAAATCCTTTTAAATTGATATGTGTGAGATTATCCTTAATGATTCAATTTTATAACTAAAAAAATTAGTTGTATTAGATTAATTATAGATTTCAATAATATTCAAAAAATAAAATAAATTGACAATATGTAAGATAATACAAGATAATATCCAATTCTATATTAGATTTAATCATAAAGTAATGATTATAAAATTAATTAGAATCATATTAATTACATGATATTAAGACTCGTGATTGTATAAATAGAGATATTTATGATTAAATTAATGATATTTGTGCAATCATAAGATATATCTGATTCTTAGTTGAGATGAAAATATAATTTATAGGTGAAAAATACAACCAAAATTCAAATAAATATTCTTCATATTTCCAAATAATTCATATTACAAAAAATAACATTTTAACCTAGCACAATACCATTCTAAATATCATTCTTAACATGAAACTCCAATTTTTAGGTGAACTATGGAATATCATAAAAATGTAATATTGAAATATGATCATCATAACTTAGTCAGTGAATCATTGGGTATAGATAGTACTATAAAAAATACGAGTAAAATGTATAAATTTATTATATAATGAAAATTTTATTATTTTTTATAATAGATAAGTAATAATTATTTAGTAAATTGTTTTACACCTAAGAAATATGCTTCCTTCAAATATAAGTTTTAGTTCATTATTTATTGAATATTCTAATCAATTTATATCAATTTTTGATATTTTATTAGGAAAAAATATTATAATTTATTACTTTATCAAATCAATATTAGGGTGGAGTTATATTTTTCAAATTTTAGAATTTATTAAGTAAATAGTTAATGATATCGTTCTTTTTAATAAATAAATTCTTTTTAATGAATAATAAATTATAAAATTCTAATATATTTTAATTTTACCTTCATATAAAATTTTTATCATTTAATTAAAAATAGTTCAATAAATTTCATAGTAATTAGAAGAATACATGATTTTAGTATAAGTTTACTTTGGGATTTAAAGTTAATATTTCAGAAAAATAATGCTCTTTCTGATTTATGTTATTATGAAAAATCAACTTCATAAATTTATTGATATCGAATCATGAATATTGATTTATGATTTCGAATTTTTTGTTTCAAAAATTATTTAAATTTTTACATCAATTTTGGTCATTATTAATAGTAACATTAGTAAGTATTTGTCACCTTAGTAAGGGTAAAAATAGAAAATTGTGGCTAAATCTATGCATTAATGATTTAAAATCACATTAAAACATTCTAATAACCTTTTTGTTGATTTTTTCGTTGAAAACAAATATGATTATGGTGTAAAATAATTTATGTTAAAATATTGTTTTTAATTTTCGAATCGAATCATGAGTATTGTAAAGGTAATTAATATTTTATTCATGTGAAATCTACTATTGTGTCTTTGAATATAATGGTATGTTTGGAAGGTGAAATCTGAGTTTCGCATGGGAAAAAATTCTAAAAACCATCATTTATTTTTAAATAACTAAAGCAATTAATAGAAAATCCTCTTAATTTTATTTAAAATGAAAAATAATTTGTTAAACATAAGTGTTGTATTTTACTAAAAACTATCTTTATGTAGTTTTTTTATATTCTTAGAATTGTAATTCATTTAATCATTAGAAATTTAATGAAATAACATATATTAAAATTTTGGAACAATAATTTCTATATTTTGTATGAATCCCCATTTTTAAATTCATATAATAATGTTATAATTTTATGAACATAATGTTGTCACAATTACATTTAAAATGGGTTTAAAGTGGCTTCTCTAGTCGATAAATTAAAATTAGATAAAAAACAAGTATATTTGTGATTGGTTTAGTTTATTTCTACACTATCACAATTATGTTTTAAATTTTAGGTGCCTCAATACCATATGACATGATTAGGATATATATATATATATATAATATTAATTAATATTTTGAGTAATTCCATTTATGTCCCTTCCCTCACTTATAAATGATAATCTCCTCTCTTCACTTCTTAAAACCATTTTGGTAATCTATTTCTTGCAACTATTTCCCAAATCACTCTAAATAATCACTTATAATGTCCTTTAATGGTTGTTTTTATGGAACTGTTTTTAATAAATACATAATCTTCTATCATTACACTAGAATTTAGTTTTTTACATTCCCAACGACTAGTAAGGATTATTATTTTATTTATGTTGGTAATAACACATACATTTTATTGCAATACATTACAATGAGGAAAAATAAACTTTGTATAAATTTTCGAACAATATAATTCATTTAAAATGAAAAATATTTCCTTTCCAAGACTATTTTTTATGACTTCTTTCATGACATATACATTGTTCTTATTATTCCTTAAATCCCATGAAAAACATTAAAAACATGGGAATAATCCAAAATTAGTGTAAGTGACATAATAGATGGAAATCTGTTGGTATATTGAAGGACATGAAAACTCATAAATTATTTTACCTTTATCATAATATTTTCTAAGGCTGTGAAATATATTAGATCAAAATGAAACAAAAATACATATTGCTCAATGAAAATAATTAAATCCCATAATAAGAAAATTAAAACCCTTTTATAAATACCTAGATTACTATATTTCAGAAAAATGTAAAAAATAATAGTAGGCCAGTTAAATACATAAGTGAAACCACCTTATTATCCACCTTATTTTGACCTATGTTGTCAAGGAACATTAACCAATGAATTAGAGAGCTATATTAGGCTCGAGATTTAAAATAAGTTATAACATGCTCATTAATTTGAATAAGATTTATCAGGATCACACTATCATACATGAAGTACCAAAATCACGTATTAATATAAGATATATTATTAATATCTAACTTCATATATAATTATAAAGGATAATAACATGAATAAAAAATTTAATTTTCTCACCATTTCACCATAAAACAATTCGATGTCTTTTTTGAAACTATATTCAAATTATTTTCAAATATTGAAAAACCCCTATCATATTAAAAAACGAATTTCAAATCCAAAATACCAAAAAAGGGAAGAAATTATTTTATTTTAAGATAACATTAAATATTCTAAAGAATAAAAAAATAGACAACACTTCCATCTATTGGGAAATATTTTGACAACATATAGTTTAAAAAATATTTATTTTTTGTTTTCTATTCAATGCCAAAACATTACTTAAATAATACATAAAAATACTTCATTTAAAAAACATTAAAAGAAAGTAAAAAATTCAACTCAAATTCACTATATAATACATTTAATTCCATATAAGTACATCTATAAAATATGAGTATAAACTTGGATAAAAATATTTTGAAAATTATTCTTTTAAACATTAAAAACATGGGTTTTATTAATAGAATCCTCTATCTCAATTTTGAGTTTTCATGTATGTTACTTATCATTATAAATATAAAATATATGATAATTATGTAATATATGAAGAAAATTTTTCATTTTTATTTTCCATTTTATTTTATTAATTATCATTTTCAATAGTTAAATCAATTTTTTTCATGTTGAATGTTTTGAAGATATTCAGATAATATGGCCAAAATCACTTCGGTAGGTTTACTATGTTCAAATATGAAAATATAACCACATATATAGAATATTAATCATGACATAATTATCATTTTTATGAATAAATTATATTTTAATGAAAAATATATTAATGATGGTTATGAAAAATAAATTATTATACAATTATAGAAATGATAGAGTATACATACGGAATTATAATGTTTCCCTTTTCAAAGATATTTAACAAAATAATGATTTTTTTACTTTATATATGGATTACAAATTTATGAATTTGATAATATATCACTAAATAGATATATATATATATATATATCATATATCTGATTTCATAAAGAAAAAAAATCATATTGCTTCATGGATGTGGTAGTCCACACGTATGCATGAATAAGATTGTAATTTTCCAATGGATGGAATAATAAGAGTTTATATTATATATTATCATTATATAATGATATATATGTCAATTATATAATATATATTCCTTATATCCTTCATTATAAACTTCCATGAGAGTCAGTGACTGAAAATTAAATGCCTTGGTTCATGATGCGATAGTCCTCCCTCAATAAAAATTATAATTTCCTTTGCTCGTTGATAGAGGATAAAATACATATACAGTATAAAATTAATGAAATCACATCAAAATTTACGGATAATAATGATTTTATAATTTATTAATGGTTTATGTATATTTGAATAAGGAAGAAGAAGAAATAAAATGAAAATGTTCAGAAAAGAATAATAACCCTTCTTCTAAAAACATCATTATATTTAAATAAATGCCTTCCTAGGATGGTTTCATTATCATTAATGGTACACTAGGAGTTGTAAAGGTAATTTAAGGATATAATCAAGTAGTTATTTTATGAAATACGGATCTCAACCTTATGATAAAGAAAGTAGGGAAGAAACTCTTTTTTTATGTTAGGGGAGGGTCACTATAAGAGTTTCATAAACTATTAAATTGATATAAAGTGGTTATTCCACATAAATGGATAAAAACTGATATATTTCAAATATATTATGATTATAGGTTGAAATAATCACCTCAAATATAATTTAAATATATTTGGGTGATGTTTTCACACATATATCTTTGTGTATATCCATGTTAACCATTTTCAAAATTACTATGATATTAAGGTTTTTTATTGTTTAAGGGTGAATAAAGTTGTAAAAAAAGGAAAATAGATGAATAAATTAACCATTATTTACACTATAAACCCTTTTAAATATTATTGGTATAATAATATATTATTAACAAGTTTAAAGTTTTTAATAAAATATTATTTGTTATAAAATATCATTAATTGTATTTTTATAAGTATTCATTTAATTTTTCATGGAAAAGACATATAATCATATTAATTTTTTTATAACACATTAAAAACCAAATAATTTATTTTCATATATAATATAGGTTTTAAATTTATATATGACTGAATGAAAAGTATTTTTCAAGTTTTAAAAATAATTTACATGATTTTTTATACTACTTACACAAGCACTAAGTTAGTGCTGTGTGATTATTTAAGGAAAATATTTCTTCAAAGAATTGCAAATATATCAATATTCCAAAAATTAATGTATTTTTAAAATTTTATTTTTATAACAAAAAATAACATATGTTTATCTCTATGAAATATATTTACTAATTTTTAAACAATGATAGTAATATTTTTCCTTTATTATTTATTTAAATTTATATTAATGTCATTAACAAATGAATGCGGAAATCAACTTCAATACTATTTTACCTGGGATGGGTATGCTATAATTTGGTTATATAATTAAATAAATACAATTGTTTAGGAGAGATTTAGTCTTTATCAAATTATTTTTAACAATAATTTCTGGATTTACCCTTACAAACATAAAATTATTTACTGCAGATACATTTTATAATGACATTAAATAAATGGGTTTTTAAAAAAAATTGAATTCCTTATTTAATACATGGAATAAAATTTTCATGAATCATTTTTTATAATTAGAATTAAATAATTTAAAATTAAACCCATATAAATTGATGAATATGTTTATTTGTGAAAATACCATTTTAAGTGGAAAATATTTTTAGACAAAATTCATGTATGAAATTAACTACAAAGTACGTAACTGGATTATTATTAATGAAAAGACCGAAATTAATTTTCTTACAATCAAATATATAATTTTACTACATAAATAAATAGAAAGAATATATAGATTATCATTAGTATTTTACTATACAGTGAAAAATAAAATCATTCAAAAAAGTGTACAAAAAACACCCTATGAGAATTTTGGAATTTGTATTTTGAAAAGTAAATTCATTTATTCAAATTAAAATCCAAAATATTTGTAATCATTACATTAAATAAAAATATTATATATACATATATATTTTTATTATAAACAAACTATTTACATCAAAATTGAAAATTACTTAATTTTCTTATAGTGAAAATATATTTATAAAATTTAACTAATGAATTTTAATATAGAATAAATATTAATTTTTCTAAAATTACTTCTTTCATTACATTATTACCACATTTTTAATAATATGTCACCAAAATGTTATGAAATCCTTAAATAATAATGGATATTTCTGGATTATAACATTTTCTCATTCATATATTTCATCTATAACCATATATCCATTCAACAAAACATAAACATGTAAAATTTCATTATTTATAATTCCATTATCTTTATATCCCAGGATATATTTTTGGTGTCCCTCATAGGAAATATTTTCTTTTGTGTAAATTACAACAAATATAATGGATTTTTTATTTTATTATATGAATGATGGATGAACACATGGAGGTTGAATATAATGAATCCCAAGAGCGTCCCCGAGAATAGAACCACTACATTCTTGTGGTAACATCCCCATATTATAAAAAACCAATAGAGGTTCCTTTGGATGACTATCCCTAGACATAGCGTCTGCTGTGAAGTTTCCCTCTTTATGAATATGCTGCACTGAACAAGATCTAGAAATATATGAGGTTAAACTATGGATAAGATATGTCACAGTCCACAATGACTTGAATTTCCCCAGAAAGGCCCAAATCAACACCTCAGATTCTGATTCCATTTCTGATAACCCCACTGAGAACCTTTCGTACAACATTAGACCTGTGTGTAGGGCACTTACATCCACACCCACCAAACATCCCGGCCCATGAAAGCTGCTAAAAGCCAATAATAGGGGACCATTCCTATCTTGGGAAAGACCTACCTCGTGCATCCCTCCACCCATAAATGTGTCGTCAATATTAAGTTTAAATCCATTCAATTTGGGGGGGGGTCTATCGTACCCAACAGTCCTATAGTTTCTAGAAAGTTAACTTGGTTATTTGTGGTATTGCCGAATAGAAGATGGTACTGACCCCCATTCACTAGGGAGCCCAATTCATGAAGAAAATTCTTCGTACGCATCTGTATTAGTAAGATCGTCATGCACGCCAATGTTCTGGCCTTATTTTGGGCCTCCCACATCATCCTTAAAACTACAGTAACCTTAAACCTTCAACTCCTATTTTCAATGCCATGTTGATCTACAATGATAAAAAAGTTTGCAAGAAACCCCTGCCTGGACGAGAACTCTCTAACATATCTCCCCCATCTATCAATGTCCGACCATAGACCGACAGCCCATTCACTCCTAATAAAAATGTGTACCATCATCTCCGCTATTAGAATAGAACAACAGTAACTTCGAGATTCTAGTTGGATTCCATTCTAATGAATAATATCCTCCGTGGGAATTTCTTGGTGGCATGAACTCCACATGAGAAAGCACAGCTTCATGGGGAACTCCTTACACCATATACGAGCCCCCATTCATCCTGATTCCCTCCCTACCAGGTCATGCTTCAATAATTTGTGCCATTAAAATACCCGTAATTTTACTTTGTGAAATATTATCTGTCCTCCTCCTTAGTAAACACAACATATTTGAAGAGTTCCATCTGATCCGAGCTCAGAATATCTTACATTAACATTGGATGATGGCTATACTACCAAACTGACATGTATGGTCTATGACACAATGGAAAAAAATACTATCTACCTAGCCCAGTTATCACTCGATAAGTTAACCTCACAACGGACCACAAGCCAACAAGAAGAATCCTGATGAATTTCAACATGATACACTATAATCTTCCCCAATCTATAAATCTTTATACAGTCCCAATCATCTCAGTTTCATCAAAATTTAAAACATATAATTCTGAACCACATTGATTACCTACCATAATTTCCCATTCCAATCGGGTTTTCATGGTCTACATGGAGACAACTATGTCCCTAAGGAAGATCCCTCCCTCCCCCATCGGTTTGGACACCAAGTGCCAGGCAGCCCAATGATACCTACACGTTGATTTGGCGTCCTATAAACACTTGTTCATAAACTGCTATACAGATGAAATTATACCTTTAGCTTGAGTAAAAAGGACATAATATGCATCTGACATATTTTTTCTTATCAATAAATCTTGAAATACGTCATGAAAATTAAATAAACTTTTAGGTATGGATTCTATATTAAAAAATGATACAAATTTCTCTAGTATATGATGTTTTCCAACAAAATATGTTCTTAGAATCCCTTTTAGAAAAGACATATTTCTTTTCAATGTATATAATTTATAGAAAACATAACCACCTAACTCGAAAGAAATATATTTCTTTGAGTTATCTCTATAAATTTTATATATTTTAGAAGACATCGTCATATATTTCTAAATCAAATTCAACTTCTCAGCCATTTTATCTAGGAACATTGGTCCCATCAACATACATTCACCTCTATCATCCCAAAAAGTTGTAGTTCTATATTTAAATCCATATAATAAATAATAAATGTTCAGTCATATACTTGATTGGAAATTATTATTATTATATGTTTCAATTAAAAAATATTTATCTATTTTTCCCATGTAATCCACTAAATAATAATTAATCGTCCTTTAAAATGTTTGAATATTACAATCATATTTTCCAATATATTAAGTATGAAAGCATGTACGGAAAGTTACTCATTATCCAATTACTTCTAAAATCATTTTTAATAATTGTAAATAAATATGGGATCATTGTACAATATTTTAAAGAGAGAAACTCCATCGAACCTTACTATACATGAGGTGTAATAGATAAAGATGATCCAAATATATAGTATCTTGAATGGGAAGAATATATATATATATTTCATTAATCGATGAAAAATGCACATGTTCTAATATTACCATGATATGTCTTCATCAATCATATAATGAAATCCATAGACAGATTCCCCCATATTCCTTTTAGCATTTCTAAATGTTGAAGCTTTCCATTTTTTAATTTTTATTCTTCCATGAAAATCTTATTATTAAAAAAATCATGGTAAAGTATACAATATCTCATTTTACTATTATCTGGCTTGTAATTCTCCTGAAAGCTTATATATATCTTGTGGAATCTGGGATGAATAAAATATAGGGAACTATGAGCTCCACTCAACATGTTATATTTCTAACAAGGATCACAAGGCACAAAAATATTCTTCCAAATATTATAACACTTCCTCCATCAACAATAATATATGTTAACATAACATTATTAACGAATTCCACCTATTCATATAAAAGATGATCCACCTTCTGACCGCTCCTAATATTTTATGATATATATGATTGTACTGAAACCAAAAACAAAATAATTTATTTTCATCTAAGTGATTTTTCCTCTCAAAAATTTTTCAATTCATTCTCTAAATGGTTATGTTCAAAATATAACATGCTTAATGTTGAATTATCTTCCACAATCAATTAATTAACTACTTCGTTTTTATTTCTAGGACATTAATGAATCATGAAATCATTATTTTTTATTAGTTTGATCAATCTTCTCCACCTCTTGGTCAACTCTTTTCATGTAAATATATATTTTAAATATTTCCTATCATTATATATTTCAAAATTCAATCCATATAAATAATAAGAGAAAATATTTAAATAAATAATGGATACATTTAATTCAGGTTTTTCTATTGGATAATCTAACTCTTGAGGTTTTATTTGATGTGAATCATATGCAATAACATAATGATTATAAATTATTTGTAAACAATGTCCCTAAAATGGATAATAAATGTTTCAAAAAAATTAAATATTTATAGAGAGAGGGACTAAAAATAGACCAGTCATAAATATTATTTTCAGTTCACAGAAACATCCATTAGTTTATTTCATCTAGATAAAACAAACTGATATTTTAATTTAAAAAGTTAGTGTGTTGATAGTTTATAATAGTTTTCCATAATTTGATGATAGTAATATATTAATACTTGAAACTATAGATCTCTTAATAATGTTTAGTTATTTTTTAGTTTTAAATAACTTTAGTATTAACAAGGTCAACTATTTTGAAATCAATAGAAATAATATTCAAGAGGAATGAAATCTATATCCTCTAAAATTGACCGTTACTAAATTAAAATTAGACCATCATTTCCATTAACTTCTCTTTGAAAATTAGTATTATATATTCATGATCATCATGAAATTCTTAATATTACATAATATCAATAATAAAATAACGAAAAAATTAAATAAATAGTCATGGAAAACTGTATTTATATGATCCCGGAACACAAGTTGAGCATAGGATAACCAAAGGGGTATAATGAAAAATTCATATTGCCAATATCTTTCCAGGAAAACTATTTTTGTAATATATTCATAATTCATATTCAACTGATGATAACCTATCCTGAGGGTATTCTTTGTAAAATCCTTCACCCCTTTGAGATGATCAAACATATCCTCAATATGAGGGAAATGATACTTCTATAAATTAGTTTTGTATTTAAGAATTTAAAATAATTTTAATTTCTATATAATCTATATTATGTTTAACATATAAAAGAGGCTAACCCCACAGTGAAGGTATTGAATGAATGAAACCTCTATAGATTAACTCTTACAAGAGGGTTTTACATTCCAAATTTTCTACATTATCCATTTGATAAGGAGATTCAGAAATTGTCTTAATATCCATCACCATGTGAGTAGTAATATTACACCTCCATATTACGAATAAAAATATGAAATTCATTAGGTTAAACATAAAAATAATTATTCAGAAATAGAACATCACTAAAATTTATTATATCTGACTTTTCAATAACATGAAAAAGGTAAATTTTCCTACCACGTAAAATCAAATTCATAACATCTTGATTTGTTACTAAACGATTGAAATTGTAGAATATACTTTTTTAAACCCACAATATATCTTTTCATTTTAAACTAAATGGTTTCCATGCGAATAATATCATCAAACTGCACCAGGGATGTTTAAAAATATTTCTATGAAATACCATCACACAGATAATAATAGGAATCTACCTATAAATCATGAATTAATTAATAATTTAATCTATAATTTTCACCCAAATTTCTAGATTCATATCATGTGGTTATGTCCCCATAATACATATAAATTTCGTATAAATAATGCAATGTGATGATCCAGAGTAAAACATGGCATCCATATAATTATAATAACAAATTAACATTACTATCACAAAATAATTTGATGTACCAACATTAACTATAATATTAAGAAATATTTTTTTACATGTTTTTTACTTATGATCATGATGCTTTGTACATTGAATAAATATATTTGGATACAAATTATAATAATTCCCAAAAATATTACAATAAAAAATATATCATAATTATTTTACAATATTTTACCCCACTATTGGATTATTTAAATATATCTTCTTTTCAGTAATTATACCTATAAACAAACATACCACACTATTAACTCCATCTGTATCCTATCAAATGATCAATGAAAATGTTTTAATAAAACTTGGATTTTTTTTGGGGCATACCTCCAAATTTACTGTTTAAAAACATTTCCAATCTTTTTTACCACAAAAAACTTTTACCCCTTTCATATTAGTAAATATATGTGTCCAAAAACTCCATCTAACCATTCTTAATTTTTTTTTTCATATTGTTTAAATTCCCATTAGGATAATTTTATTTGTAAAATTGGTTTCACGTCTTATTAAAATTTAATAATATTATTAAAATGGTCCTGAATAAAAATTTATACCTACTTGGAAAATCATGTGCAATTTTCTTCACACAATAACTGAATCATCGACCTTTTTCATAAATTCCATGAAATGTTTCTCCTTTATGATTTGAAATATATTTGTGAAATATTTTTCATGGAAATAATTAATAAATTTATCCTATAGAATATCATCACAATTTTCTCTCTAGTATTCTTAGTCAATGTACTATATCAATCACCATCAATATAAAAATGACTAATGTAAGTAGTTACATTTTTTTATTCTATACAACTAATGAATTTAAATATATTTTCGATCAGATTGATCAATCCCTTAGCTATTACTAGTGTAGGGGTTCTAGGGATGTAATGAGGGTTATATTTTATGAAATTCTCAATTATTGAGATGATCATCTATGGTAACTCTAAAATAGGCAACACAGACATTTAAATCTGGTGTCAACTATGTCATCCTTATAATAAAGATTTTTGTTCCATTTTAAAATACACTATATTTTGAATTTGGAAAGAAATTTTCTTCTTGATAACTTTATATGTTTTCTTTGATATTGATTTTTTACAAATAAATTCTAAATAGATAAATATTAGATGATGAAACATGGTAATTTTAAAATTTTATGTTATTCCAACTTAATTGTAATGTATATTATTTCAATGGTATTATGTTAGTATTATCTAAGAATCAATATTACTCTAAACCTTTTTTCATATTCCAACTATATGAGACCCAAAATAAACAATAAATATTGTAGTGTATTTTGAATACAATTCACTTTCTTTAAATCCTAAAACTATTTTCGATTTTTAGTCCTAGATAAATATGTTATAACACTTACATAACAGACCCATACATTATAAAGTAGACAATTCTAGTGGGTATCCCTTTTTCCCATGACATAGAACATCTAAAAAATACTGGTGTTCCTTTAATTACTGTTATTCATGACAATAAACATGAATTATTCTATATTCTTACCCATAAATAAACCATATTAAAATCATTTGAAAATGTTGTATTAGAAAAAAAATTCCAATAATGGAAAATATATATGGAAATATACATATCTATCAAAAATCATGAAATATCATAATTTTTTACCTTTATAATAAAATTCACTAAAATAATGAAAAAAATCATATACCAATATAAATAAAACATTTTCTCACAAATAAAACCTTTAAAACCCATAGACTGAGAACAAAAACGCATTCAGCATAATTAGAGCATTTTATTCATCAACTTTGTTAGAAATAACTAGAGCATAGATAAATCCATATTATTAATCTATGTAAATAACTCCTCTATTACTTCCAAAAAATATAAAGAATATTTCCCAATGAATTGGATAACTATATTAGCCTTACCAATTTATATGTAATTTATCATGCTCAGCCATTTGTGTAATCTATAATAGGATCAACCATCCATATAAGATTGATAATGGGAATCCTTTTGTATTACGTGTATCAGGACCACTGGTCATCATTATTAATTCTCATGTAATATAAAATGAATTAATTTTTTTATATAGTCAAATTTTCATCATAAAACCCTTCAATAGTTATTTTAATTCAGTATGAAAATCTTATTAGGGTATGAAAATATACTTTAATTTTGAAAACTAATTTTCAGAACTAGAGACAAGAAAAAATTAATTAATTTTTTTTTTGATTAAAATTATAATTTAATATTGGAATAAAAAGATAAAATAATTCTTCTAGTATTGGAAAAAAATATTAAAGCATTTTACATTTTAATTCAATATTCTATTATCCTTTTTTAATCAAAGTCAAAATATTATACTGAAAATACATTAAAAGATTCATTTAAAAACATTTGAATGAAAGATAAAAAGATACATGAGAATACCAAAAAAATTAATATATATCTATATATATCCATATGATTATTTTAATAATATCGAAATTAAATAAATTTATTTATAAAATAAATCATCAAAACATTTAAAACAAGTATTAATGTTAATTTTTCCCATACATCATGTCTGACTCCCGGGTTATATTATTTATCATAATAAATAAACATTTGTATTGAATAAATTTATAATATTTCTTTTCAATTTTATTATTCTTTTTAATTAATGTATTACATTTTTTAACAAAATTTATCAATCAAATAAGATCATTTCTGTTGTTTAGTTGATATTCTTCTCAAATATCCAAGATGAACTTAGTATGATTGCTATGTTAAAAAAATCATTATTCCAACATTAATAGAATTATAAACATTAAATATTTTTATTTTTCCTAAAAAATCAAAATTTTAAAATGTATCCATGAATTATGGTTATGAATAACTAATAATATTTCAATCATAGAGATTGTATGTCATAAAAACACTTGAGTAATGTTTTAATATTTCATCAATCATGATGGAATCAAGTTAAGTATTTTTTATTGTTATGAAATGATTTTTATATCATAAATATAATATTATATATTTAAATGTACTACTATATTTTATCCATGTTATGTGGTGGTGATAATTGAATCACAGAACTTTGTAGAAGTGGTCGCACAAAGAAACACACAATCTACATTGTTATTTTTTAATGGATGTAAAGGGAGGAATATAGATGATATTTTTCCTTTACAGAAATATTTACATATCATGAATATCATCTAAATACATTAAATATTTTTATATATCAATTTTTGTGAAGGAATGATGAGAAACAAATTACATGAGTTCGTTAACCTGTAGTCCACTATACACTTGAATGATTTTTCATTTCCAATTTGATTGATGATGAGAATCATATAGATTATGAAATTATCATATTAAAATAAAATTATATATAATATGTTAATAATATTATCTAATATTATATGATTAATATTGGAAGGAGGTTGAATAAGAAACAAAAACTGCTTTATTAATAACTATACATCTTTTTCTGACAAACCATTTAGATTTAGAAACAGAATAATACATCTGATATTTTTATTACAAATAAACTAAATCCATGAAAAAGGGAAAATTGTTGTGTAGAGTGATTATCATGAAATGGATAAACTATATAGATGAAATGTTTTCATTAATATAAGAGAGGATGTTCCCATTATAAGTGGGGGTAAGATAAGTCTTCAAATACCATAAATTTATAAAATAAAATAAAATACTTATAATTGAAAAATATAACTAAAAAATATATTAAAAATATAAAATTATTATGGGTTTAAATAATCTTATCCAATAAATTTTTTTTCATGACTACGTGATGATTTTCTCCCTTATAACTTTATTTTATCATGAGTTTTCCCATTTTACTATTACAACAATATAAATTTTACTCGTTAAGTGATAAGGGAGTTACATTTAATGGGAATGTGTCCAATAAATGGTCCATTGATTAAAATTTTCACTATAATAAGTTCACATGTCTAATGAAATTATTCTGGGAAATTGAAATTATTTAATATATTATTTTTTATTATAAAACAACATTAATTTAAATTTTGGATGTATTCATATAATTTGACTTCAAATACAACATGAAAACTATTGAATTTGAATATAATACAATCATATATTCATAGAATTTTTTAAGAAATTTTGTTTGAGTCACTATAACTCACTCAAAAAATTTCTTTCATTGTTCTAAAAATTACTTACTTGATATTTAGTATTCCAGGAACAAGCACGGTGTGTGCGTTGTGTAAGAATTTGTTATTATTTTTTCATAAATAATTTAAATGATCTATTAACATAATAAAAAAATTGTTTATATTTAAAATAACAATTTATAAAGATAAATATTGTATTTTTTACCCCTATTATATAAATATGTTTATCCAATGAGAGTGATATGTTGTTTCCATTAACTTTTTATCATTATATTCTTGTCCTTATCAATAGATATATACTGATAATTGAGAAAACTCTGAAAATTTTATTCCCAACGTATAAAAAAATATAATAAAATAATTATAGGTGTTATGGTGATATTTCTCCTTTATTATGTTATTTTAACCTTAATTATTCCATTTACACTTGTCAATGTTTAAAATTCTTTATATAATTTCCATTTGTATCACCCCAACCCCAAATAACTAGGATCTTGAATCTACTACTAATTTCATTGAAATTATTAAAAGGAGTAAAATCATAAAGGAACAATATATTAGTAGTATTTTGAACTAGGTACATACATGATACATTTATTACAAAAAAAATAAGATCTAAAACTATCATTTCTTGTATGATAAAAAGATTTTTTATGGTTTTATTTTGATTTAATGTTAAATTAACAACCCTCTATTTATATATAAAATAACTAATTAAATCTTAATCATCCTTACACCTTAATTTTTTATAAGTTCATTTTTAGGCTTAAAGATTCATTTTTCATGAAAATGTTTTTTTCGTTAAATTTTGCAAGATTAATTTTAATTTTATTTTTTAAATAGCTCTGTATTAAATTTTTAAATATGGGTGATATTTTTGGATTTAAATTGCACATATTTATAAAATATTTCCAATTTATATTTTTTCAATATGAATAATAGCCTTGGTGATTTTTAATACCATTATAAATGGTAAATTGGGGAATTTTGATTAAAAATATTACAATAAGAATAATAAAATGACCTTAACACTTTCATAAATTTTATTAGATAAATAATATTCATATATAATCATCAAATGTTCGTTTATATCAGTATTTATTATAATTTGGATTAGATTATGATGTTTATAATATTTTATTTAACGAAATGTCAAATATATCACATTCATGTTTTAAATAACTTAATAATTCATAATATAGCGATATTTATATATATGAGAAAAAATAATATTATGAAAGATAAAATATTTTTCAACATCATGGTAATTTATTTTAATTTTTAGCTTTGAAAAAATAACCTTAAATAATTATTCAATGATTTTGTATTAATTACTCCATTAATGAATAAAATAAAATAAATTATATTAAAAATATTAATAGAAATGTAATTTCAATTAATAATGTAGATCCTAAAATTTTAGTTTTTTTTAAAAAATATTATTATTTTATTATATGATTTTATTATAACTTTTCTTTTTGTATTTATTTTCTTATTGTACAATTATTACATTGTGATCAAATTTTCAGGAATTATATTTTATTAAAATAATATATTATTAAAATATTTTAAGTTAATAAAAAAATTAATTAAAAATGGGATAATTTAATGTTTAAAATATCATAAATGTTCCACTTATGGTCTAATTTACACTTTATATGTAAAAATTACAACCTTTTAATATTGAAATTATTTTTATCAAAATTAATATTAAAATAGGTTAACTATGGCTTTATCAAAATTATATGGTTTAAAATTAAACTAAAAAATTTCAAGAATATATTTTCTGATGGTATTACAATCCTAACCCACTTTATCTTTAAATAAAATTCCGTTTTGATTTATTGTTATTGAGATTGACTATATTATAATTAATTATTTTCAAAAAATTACAAAGTTTCCCTCACCTCCAATATAAAAGGATAGGTCATCCCTCACTCAATTTAACCACATTGAGTCTTCTAGATCGAAGAAATTCTACAAAATTATATTCTACACATCCCTATAAACATTATATATGTTCTTTTCTTCCCAATAGACCGTCCTGATGTCCCCTTAGAGAAGATCTAATGGAATCCATTTGAAGACGTGGTAATCACTTTAACTGATCACTTTATTTTTCTACTCATATATACCTCCTCTTAATATATGATATATATCATAAAATATTATGTTAATAATATTAAATATTATGAATTTTTTTTATTATTATTATGAATACATCATTATACACCCCATTTCACATCAAATAATAATTGATTTTATGGCTCATGCATACGTGCAACTTACCATCTCTACGTAGCGAGAAAATTCATTTTTGAACACCTTATTTCGTGGATAGACTTTATAATGGAATTAATTATTACATTTATTAAATTTATAATATTATTATACACCTATAATTATAAAATAATGTCTACCATATTATCATCTAGTCTTTTGGAAACGATAATGTTGCTCATCGGTATGTACTGACTACGATATTTATGATGCGATGAGATTCGATTTTCATTTTATATTTCACATGGATGCTAAAAAATACTTAATTTATGAATATAAATTACATTTATAACATAATAATGTTTCTATAAAGTTGTGTTATCATTATTCTTTATTTTATATCATCAATCAGAAAATAAAAGCATCGTTCATGCGTACGAATGCCATACTGTCTCCCTGAGTGGTTTAATTAATTTTAATATCTCTACATTTAATTATTTATTTATATATGTATAATTAGTATATATTAAATTTAAAACAATATTATTATATAAATAATGGTATCATGGTCTTGTTACAAATACCAGGACTGTTGAACTGAAGCATAGTTGTAAAACGAAGTAGTTATCACCCAAAAGAGTAATTTTAATAACAAATTACTAATAAGAATGTAATAAGTTGTTGTAAATAAATATTAATTTTTATGATATATAAATGGATATATAATAATATTATAATAAATCCATATTTATTATACAATAGTTTTTTACATGGATAAGTAAAAGTATTATTTGAGGTATGGGACTTCTTAACTCAATTTCCATTCACATGGTTAAAAATATAATTTAATGTTTTTGTCATGATAAGATTATGTGTGAAATGAATTTAGATTTTATTTTTTATTACCAGTATTATTATTTGTATATACACTAGATACTCAGAATATATTCACTTGATTAATGGACACTACAATGATATAATCTTTAGACAAGACTTTCTTTTTAAAATCCTCCCTATTGTTTTCTTACAAAAGTGAAAAGAAATGTTTTTTATGGAATCAATTGATTTTACCAATTTAATGATACCATTATTATTTTAATCTTTATTTATAATTTTTAATTTTTCTTTTCAAATAAAATATTTTCCTTTATATTTGTGATGCTTTTAAAGAAAATGATTTCAAACTAGAAAGGTATTTTCCTCAAGAATTGTTTCATGTTATATTTCAAAATCATTTTCCATTTAAGATAACATTATTTTATTTTACATATGATTTAATAGGTATATCATCCAAGTATAAAATATTAATTTTTTTCTGCATGTTTTATATTTTTTGTATGATTTTTATGAATTTGGTTTCTTTTTCATGAGTTAAGTTATGTTAAAATGATTTTCTCATGATTTATGATATGATGAATGAATTACATTATTTTAGGACTCATATGTATTGTTCTCAGTATGTGATGATTGGTACATATATCTACATCCAATTCAATGACTAAATATTTATATCTAATGAGATAGGTTGGTTTGGAATGGAAAGTGAACTCAGTTCAGAAATACAAGGCTGGAATACGAAGTATGCCTAATTAAGAAATATAGGGATAGAACAGGAAGTATACTCAGTTCAGTAGTACAATGATGGGAAAATAAATGAACCTTGTTCAGTAATAGAGGGATAGAATGGAGAGTGAACTCATTTTAGTAAATGGATTTTGCTGTTATGATGGTATTTGTGTTGAGCATTGATTAATATGGAAATGATTTTTTTGCCTCTATGAATGGAAAAAAATCCTTATCTATTTCCAATAAGAAGCTGTCATGGATCATTTTTATTGATTTACTTATGATTCATGTCCTATTAACTTCCATTATTTATTCTATCATTCATGATTATGAGTTTAACATGGAGGGTATAATTTCAAAATGTTTTGTTCATGTTTTTATACCCCTATTCTCGTAATATGCTTTTGAAATCATTATAATATCCCTTGTTCTCCCATACTTGTAATATGAGATCACCCATTCTTATGTTTCATTTCCCATGTATATAAATAAATATATTAAGTATGATATTTAATGAATAGTTTTAGTTATGAAGTAATCAGCGTGATATGATTTAGATATTTTATGAGTAAGATGTTTATGATCCCATGTTTCAAAAGACACTAGGTCTATACAGTTCTGGAATAGACCTTTTATGTCATCTAATGAATATTACTAATAAAATATGTTGTATCTACGTATGAAAATTATGGTTTGTTACAAATACTATAGATCCTCAGATATCTATGACACAAAACCTTTTTTTGACATGAATTTTCTAATTTTTGACATGCACTTAAAAATGGGTTACATCCAGTTAAAATATCCTCAATCAACCATTTAACATCACACAATAGTTTTTTAATAGTGTGTATCTATTTAATACACTGATCTAGTTCCAGTATTTTACATGTAATTGGTTCATTTTTTGTAAACCGTTCATGATTTGAATGTGTCCAATAGACAACTTTTATCCCTTATTTCGTTGGAAAATCTCTGACCACCATTGAAGCCTTCCAATCCAAGAATAACCCTTTTAATACATTGACACAATTATACTAGAACTTCATTAATTCAAAAAACATACACCTCATAACATTAGGTTATTTTACAAAATAAAATCTATCCACCCCCAAAAGAAACATGACCACCAATGTGTAAATAAATAGTAAAATTCAAAAAAGAGGATCAGCCAATAATCAAAGAGGGATGCACCTAAAAAAATAAGGGATCATAAAACCTACCCACTATATTACATCTTTTCCTTGTGCTTCTCCAGGAATCACTATGGGGTCTTGGAAAAAAAATTTGTCCACTATGCTCACATATCAAATTACCTCTCTCATGTTTCCTCTTGAAAAATTCCATGTAGTTACTATATATTAATTATTGGTATTGTATTACCCTGGAGATAATTCCCAATAAACTCCACAATTTGAATTCAATGCTCCTCAAAAGACATGTCTTCACTATTCTTGACATCATCAATATCTTCCACATGTAAAAGTATAGGCTGATATCTCTGAATTCGTGTCATGTGAAATACGTATTACAAGGAATTGAAACACTAGGAAAGGGATAATCTGTATGCCACTAAACCTACCCTTTACACTTTCTAAAATTTCCTAAAAACCCTAGGCAGTAACCTTTCATATATGTGAATAAATTTTTCCCCATCCTAGATGACACCCTAGGGAATAAATGACAACCATCCTAAAACTGCAAAGGTCTTTTTTGATGGTCAGTGTAATATTTTTTTCTTTATCTACCTCGTCATCAACCACCTCCTAATCAATTGAACCTCATCATACATCTCCCGAATGATATTAGGTCCAGCATGTTTTGAATCACCTACCACCAACCCTCAAAGAATATAATGTCATGAACTTCTATAAAAATCCTCAAAATGGGATGTTTGGATCGATGCAAGGATTTTGTTATTATATGAGAACTCTATAAGTTAATGAAGCTACTACCATGAACTATATAAATCCAAAACATAGGATAATAAAATGTTCTCCAAAATATGATTTGTACATTTAGGATGGTTTACATTATGTGGATGATAGGATGTTCTCAATGTAACCAGTTGTCAAAAACACTTCTGAATACCATGAAATAATCAATACTTGAAATGAGGATCTATATGGGAAGTGATACTCCTTAGAACACTATACTACCAAACATTAACATTCACATAAATACTACACATATCACAAAAGATAAGGTCGCCATAATAAGAAATAAGTGGGAAACCATCATAATTTGTCCTATGATAACCCATAATACATCATTCATGAGAGGTTTCATCAGAAATACTATCCACAAATCCATAGTTATTTCATCCCGTTTCCACTCGAGAAAATCGTTTAATAAGCATTTGATTCACAGCATTCACCTACTGATTGGTAAAAGCATCTTATTATGAATCCTACGACCTCCTTCTTTATTCATGGCCACCAACACTATCTATGATGTTAATGATACATATTTTTCAAACCTGGATGTACAACACATCTAGAAGCATGAAATTATCTCAATAATTTATTATGAAAGCCCATAAGACCCCATAATATTCCGTAGATAAGTAGAACTTTACTAATGACAATAGTCCATCCCGAGAGTGACTCTTGATGATATAATCATTCCATTAGAGATAAGACCTCAAGATCAACTAACTTCCATATCTTGATTCAGTCAATAAGCATCAGTATAATCAATGTTTAAGAGAGTGCTACCAATCCATGGGACTCTTGAACACCAATATGCATGTCCTCAAAGAGAGATATATTTTCCACTCATCACAATATTCCTACACTATCTCCATTCATGTATTTGGACATAATGAAAATAAAATGATATTTCCCTTACTTAGTTTATATTCCATATTCAAGTCCAAATACAACAGATACTCAAACCACCTCCTCTACCAATGATTTAGGTCTCGTTGAGAAAAAATTTACCTAAGGATCTTATAGTCCATGTACACCAAAAAATATCATGCATAAGATATTACCTACAATAATTTAGGTCATTTACCACCACAAATAACTCCAAATAATGTGTAGGATAATTTCTATCATGCATTATCAGCTATCTGGATCTACATGTAACCACACAATCCTCCTACATCATAAATACTCCAATTAACTCATTATATGTGTCAAATTAGATAGGATATGTATTACATAGGACATGTAATGTTATGATAGGTGATGATGTAATCCTTCCCTTCATCTCCAAAAAATCTCCCCCAAGAGTATCTTAACAAACAAACATCACCCATTTCATAGTTATCTTAGACATTGGTGATTCCATAAGGTTGAAGTCCTGGATCAAGCCTTTATAATAACTCACTTAATCAAAACAAATTCAAAATATCAAATAAATTTTTGGGTCGCTCCTAATATACCATGAACACACCTTTCATTGTGTCAACTGACACTCCAACCACTAAGATAACATTGCTTTATTAGTTCACATTATCAGTCCAGAAACTGCATTTTGTTATCATGGTGTAAAACAGATGAAATTTCAATGTAATCAAGAAAATATTGAGATATAGGGAATTATCATGTATATGCTAATATTAAAATAATTTGTCTTTGATAAAACCCCCAAAAAACTAATTCCCAAAAGCTACTAGATTCCCGTGTTCAATTGTCTGTGCTAATTTATGATCTCCTGACACTCAATTATATGATGACGAGGGGAAATTTTCTTTAGAAGACATACACACTCTATAGAACAATTGTTAAGAACAAATTCTACAAAAACATGTGACAAAAACATAGATCCATAGGCTCATGGTATCTATAAACATGGATTAAAAATTGAACTAAAATTAAATAATAGTTCTATCATTTCATCTATCAAATATAAAGAGGTTCTCATTTCACTATTCATATAAAAAAATATATCAATGTAATAAATATGTTCCTACCATAAAAAATGGGTATTAGTATATATATCCCTATGTTCTTATCATGATGCATGAATACTCATCTCAATCCATATTGTGCATGGGTATAAATCTCAATAAAAAATAACATACCATGTCATGTCAATCACCCAAGGTGAAATAATATCAACTATAAAAATAAAACATAATGAACTATAATACCACCCCTAGAACTCATATTTCCACCCATATATGGGAAAACTACACCCATTAAAAATCTCAGTAGCACATCCCGACACATTTTAGTCTTCTTCATATATTTCCAAAATAGTAAAGAAATAGAAAAGAAAAACTCACACCATTGAGACAACTTTGTAACAACCCCTGATCTGGTAATCTCTCACATGGCCAAATTAAGTTGGTTATTATACAAAAAATGTTTCTCCCCATACACCAGAGGCTTCCAAATAGTACAAGGGGTGTATTGAACATATTGAGGCGACTATACCTCCTAGAAGAGAATTGTGATATACCAAAAAAATAAATTGTGCCATGGAAATTAGTTGAAATAATACATAATTGAGGATAAACCAAACAATAAATGTTGATTTAATAATAAAATAATAATAAAATGATAATAAAATAATAGGATGGAATGTATCTTATTGTAAAATAGAAAGTAATATAGAGAAAATGTAAGAGATGGTGTCCTAGAACCAACTATTTGTACTTTGATTACATAGATATTTAATATATTTTTTTATTAAACATTTTATTAAATATTGTTCATTATTCTACATGAATAGAGTGTAATAATGTCCTAGAGTATTTTTTTCATTAACAATGTCATATCATTTCCATGCTATGATGAGAATCCTGAAGGGCTATCACAATATTCATAAAAATTTCTTTATAGTCGGATGAAATACTATAATGGGAAACATAGTATATAGAACATCAGGTGTGAGTACCCATATGTAGATTAGACTTTTTCTCATTAATTTTGCACTTCGTAATCTCCATGATGGGAGATTATGAGAATAGACCTACTACTATGAATTCCATATGTTTTTCTATCATTGTATATTTGTATCTGCAAGTGTGTGTAATGGTTCGTAGACTTTAAGATTATCATTAATATGTATCATTACTCTTGCACATTGATTTTCTGAAAAACACCATTAGGAAAATAGTTGGCGGGAAGTAGAGTACTTTGGTTGTGCCGTGAATGACATGTTATTAATGGATACGTCGATTAAGAATTTGTCTCTTCCATTAATGGAAGATGATATATTTTCACAATGATTGAAATATATCCATCGCATGAAATTCCATGGCCATGGTGTAATTATTAGTTTGTTTTAGGTAATAAAAGAAAGAAATATCAATAATAATGGTTGATGGCACTATCATTAAACTATCTTGATGAGATATTGAGATAAAGATATTATATTACACAGTGAGAGTTTATATATGGATGTCATTGTTGTAACTTTATGTTCTTTCTCTTGAGTTCCTTGACCCACGACATGACAATACTCTTGGACTTTTAGAATTCTTGACAAATTCCAATGAGAAACAATCTTAGAGGGTCACACACATTTGATTCTTGTGGACTTGGTTAAATTATATTTGAAATTTTTTAATGGAATAAATATTATTCTCAAGACAGTTGTATAATTCTATTCATGTTAAAATGATTTCATAAATTCAATAAATATTTATTCTTTGGATTCTAGGTAAAATATATTTATCTATTTTATTGAATATTTATAAAATATTTATCTACTAGTTTGTAAATAAAATATTTATTTAAGGGAGTAAATTAATGATATATGTATTGGGGTGTTCAATTAATTGATGTTGAGTTTGATGGGACCAAGGCTGGTCTTGTAGTAAAATAATTATTTTCATGACGGTAATTAATTATTTTAACTTGTTGAGCAAGTTAAAATAATAATAATGATGCTATTATTTTGTGATGTGAAATTTTATTTATAATTCCATTTTTCAAAATTTGGTGAACTATAAATAATGACACTGTATTATTATTAAATGCATAGGTTTTATCTAAGGTTTTGAATATATTTCGTTGATGTTACATAATTAAATATTGTAACCGAAGCACTGTGTCGATAAATAGACACATAAATCTATTATACCTTATACCAAACTGCATGCCTTTTGTATTAAGAATTGTTCTTCTAAATGATTTCTATATCGAATCTTCTTCCCACACCTCTCAGGAATGAGATACATTCTTCAAGACCGAAAAACATGTTCACATGAACGATCAACACTAGACACTCACTTCAGCACAGTAGCTCCCAGAGAAATAATAGAGTTGATCGAAGGTCATTAATGTATATCAGGATCACCGATAGAGGGATTCTAGTTTAGATCCTCAAAATAAAAATGAGACAATCTAGAAGGGTCGGTCCAGATGATCAACATCATCAATGAAAAATGTATTGAAGATCCACGTATTCTTTTCATTATGAAAATAATTAAATTATTTATAAACATGAGAATTAAGATCCTCTTGTAATGTTTCAGGCCTCTTCCTTCATTATCTAAATGGTTGATTTAATTCAATAGAGAATAGTATTCATCATTTTATTGATCCCGGAATGATCATTGATCATTGTAAAAAATAAAGGTGGGTGTCGGCCCAACCATGCTTCACTAGTCCCAGAAAGTTCAAGTTCTATCAGAACAGTTACAGAATAATTTTTAATTATTTAATTAATTTGTTGTTGATATATATTTTAATAATTTAGTTTCTCAATACAATTTAAATCGTTATTATAATCTGGATTTGGATATATGTTCTCCATATTTTCATTTCTTGTATATTTCACAAAAAGAAATGATTTTTTAATTAAAATTAAAATAGAGAACTCATTAGGTTGTCCTGAAGATTCTTCCCAGGTGACATGAAATTACATTCTGTGTGTTTATACATACACTCTCTGTTCTCTTCCATACACACCATGTAATATGTACTACATGTCGTGCAGTTGTGTTCAACACATCCGGATTAATTCAACAATTACTCATGCCACGGGAATTTATTGCCTGCAGTGAATGTAATTCTACACCGCATGATAACCAAGGAATATAGGCCCACAATTACCAGATTACAAATCATGTGGCCCACTGCAAACTATGTGTATCCCCTTTTGGTTAGGGGTCCAAACCGTGTATCCCATGCATAACTAATCCGACCGATAAACGTGTAACATAGAGACAACACATCATGTACCCCACTGTACACATCATGTACTCAGAAATTTCCAAAGTACGCATCACCTGTCAAGTACCTTGGCCTATACTTCAACATAGACGATGAAGTCAGTACATGCCATGTAGTCAGAACTACACTCCATGCACATTACCAGATTACACAATGTTAAAACTTAAATGTTTTTGTAATGTTCGGAACTACATATCATGTATAAATCTTACTATAAGTTGATACTCTATGCAGTGAAACATCATGTTTGCCATATTTCATATGAGTAAGACAATATTCATATATAATACTATTTGGGTAGATTCGAATAGGTATTCACCTGGATACCTCTAAGGTGTATTTATGTAAAAAATGAGAATCTGATGAAAATACAAGTAAAAGGACTAAGATAAAGGGGTTGATTAATAAATGAAAATAATTTATCCATTCAGGAGAAATTTATATTTAAAAGAACAATTAAATTATTGAATAAACGTTTTATTAAATGCATAACTCAGTGAATGTATATGGGTCATCATGTGCTATACCAAGACCATTGTATGTGATTGGATTTATTTTAATTTATTTATTAAATTAATTGCTTCCATGTGATCCATCTCTCTTCATTAACATGTTAGGCCTATTTTCCCATGGATTCTTTTATGTAACACCCCTAACCCCACCTATGTGTAATTTAAAAATAATAATATCTAATGGTAGTGTAGGTGGTTCAAGCTGGACCGGAGATGAAACCACTCCCAAGAGACGCATAAGTGGACAGGTGGAAAGCTGTAAACATGAACCCAAATAGTTCAAGGTGTTTATCCCCTAGGTCAGGGTTTTATTATCAAGTTCTAGATAATCTAACTTCAAGAGGATCTAAATATCATGAAAATTAAATAATTTTATTTCTATTTGTTTCCTGGTTTATCACTATAGATGTGTTTTTATTATCACACAATTAATGAACTTATAAGCATGAAATATTGAACTAAAATAAAAATGGATTGTGCGTAAATATTATCACAACATGGTTAGTCACTTTTGTAAGTTCAAATAAATACTAACAAGCATGTGATAGAGACAATAATCAATTTACGTATAATATATTAAAATTACTCAATAAAATATTATGGCAAACTAAGCATTCCATTACATGAATAAGGGAAAGACTCAATAAAACGATGTGTTTGAACAACCCTTTTTGGGACACTTGCATTTATATAGGAGAACATCATGAAAGGTTTTGGGTTCAATTGACCATATTAAATTAAGAGGATTATCCCTTTGTTGACATGGTGTAATATTGGAGGTAACTATTGAGGAAATCCATGTCAGTATTTCAAGATAGGGGAGTCTACTCAACGGATTAAGGAGATGCAAGCCCGAAGTTGACAAAAACCCACATACCTCAAAAACATAAAATATCTTGACCAACTATTGTAGGGGCTATATGAAGAGAAATATGGATAGTTTCCACTAAAATGTCATGAAAAATGGACATTATAAGTTTTAAAGTAAGGAAATAGTGGGAGAATTAAAAAAATTAATTTCTCGTTTCTTATAAAATATAATCAAGAAAGTTCTAATAATATTCACTTTTAATAATAGAATAAAAAGAAAAACTATCCAACCACAATATCCCTACGATCAATTCTAGATAAATACTACATCCTCACCTACATTATCTTCTATTAATGGTTTAGATTCAATCAGGTTATTCTACACCATGAACGGAAATCTTACGTACTGGATTAAGAATTACTTGACCCGCCTACCCAAGTGGAAAGGGACAAAGAGTTTGTGGTGTATGTGAAACTTATGAACGACATGGTTGATGTTCAATATATAATTCTATCATCAAATTCAAGTAATCTCATGATGTCTCATGAATACATGGATTCCTATATCATTCTTAACCACCGATGTTGTCTTTACTATGAGAGAGAAAGATTTGTAAAATTTAATATCTCCAAGGAACTCATTCAGAGTAATATTGGAGAGGGTTCTCAAACTATTTCTCACATAGCCAATCTCATTGGCTACATTGAGCACCTAGAGCTTCAAGGATTTAAACTTCCCAATGAACTAGGTGACAATCACATTCTAGCATCAGTACCTTATAGCTTCTCTAACATTGTTGTTAATTTCAATGTGAACATCATTGATAAGTCTCTATATGATCTTCCTGTCCTTATTCTCCAAGTGGAAAAAAATATGAAGTTCATAAATCATTCTATATTGATGGTGAATAAATGGAAAGGTAATGTGAAGAGCATTAAGCCCAAATATTCTTCACACCCTTCCATGAAAAGGATTATTAAATGGTAGGAAATGGAACATGAATTTTTTTTCACATGTAGAAAGAAGGGCCATTGGAATAAGAACTGCACCCACCCTAAGAAGAAAGGGGAAGCTTCAGGTGCATTTGATATCGAATGTAATCAATTTTTTCTACAAATTGGGTATTAGATACAATTGGTGGTGCTCACATATGTATCCAAATATAGGAATAAAGTATATTCAAGAAGATTAACTGAGGGGAGGTAGATCTACGAGCATCCGATGGAGACAGAATTGTTGTTGTAGCTATTGGGGATAACATCCTCACACTACCAACTATGATGGTACTGGTGTTAAGCTGTTTTTATTATGTGTCATATACTAATAAAACCATTAATTCAGTATCCTAGTTAGATAAAAATGGATTTATTCTCATGTTTGGAAATTAATGTTTCTTCTTTTACAAATATAGAAATAGTTTTTGTATGACACATTTATACAATGGCCTTTGAGTATTGGATTATAGAAAAAATTAATGGAAATATGTATCAATGATACTTCTCATGAATCATACCGCACCAAATATAGGAACCACCAGCTAGGTCATGTAAATATTAAAATCTTGAAAAAGATGCATCAAGATGGATATTTAGATTCTTTCAAACTAAAACCAATTGTTGTAGGACATGCATGTTTAAAAGGAAAAATGACCAAAGAAGTAATTAATGGGAATGGTTAAATGGCTAATGAGCTTCTGGAATTGGTTCATAACGACGTGTGTGGACTATTTATAGTTGAAGAAAGGGTAATTTACTCATACTTCATAAAATTTAATGATTATTTTAGTAGATATGGACATATATACCTAATGAGGTATAAATAAGATTCTTTGGATAAATCCAAATAATAAAAGAATGGGGTTGAGAACCATCTTGTTATGAAGATTAATAAACTATAATCATACCAAGGTTGATAATATCTTAATCAATACTCCATTGATTACATACTAGAGTTTGAGATCCTCTCCCAACTCACTCCTCCTTACACACCCCATTGGAATGATGTGAGTGAAAGGAGGAACCACACCTTCTTGGACATTGTGAGATCAATAATGATTCATACAAGTCTTTCAATATCATTTTGGGGATATGTGTTAAAATCATCAGCACACATACTAAACCAATTACCAAGAAAATCAATAAACGGTATTCCATAAGAGTTTTAGATTGGAAAGAAATCCATGTTATCAGATTTACATGTGTGAGGAAGTGATGATTTTTTAAGGACTCTTCAAGTAACAAACGTTCACCCTGAGGCAAAAAGTATACTTTTATAGATTACCTCAAGGAAACTATGGGATATTAAATATACAACCCCTCAGAAAAAAAGGATATAGTGTCATGACACGCCATATTTCTTTAGAGGGAGAACATCTCCAAAAGAGATGGCAGGAGTGAGAAAGACTTCTATGAAGACGAGGCTCAAGTAACACAAGAGTTGGTATAGAAATAGGTTCCACAAAGCTCCGTGGATAAATAGATAGTTCCAAAGACACAAGAACTATGCTGGAGTACACGATAGGTTAGAGAAGCGAAATTGTATGGTTTTCTAGTTACTGAGGATGATGAATCATTATTAGTTGATAATAATGGTATTCTAACTTATAAGGATGTAGTAAGTGGCACATATGTTTCTATGTGGAAAAAATCCATGAATTCTGAAATAGATTCCATGTAACAAAACCATGTCTGGATTTTGGTATATTCCCTAGTTGATGAAAAGACATGTTGGTTTTAAATTATTATTCAAGAAGAAACTACACATTTATGGATAAGTCTGTACCTATAAGGCACAAGTAATTAAAAGAGGTTTCATGAAGCGTCAAGGCATAGAATACGATGAAAAATTTTCACCAGTTCAAATGTAGTAATCTATCAGAATTTTATTATCCATTACCACTTACCATGACTATGAGATTTGAAAAATGGATGTCAAAACATACTTCCTTAAAATGAACCTTTAGGAAGATGTCTACTTTACACAACCTGGAGGTTTTATGACTCCAATGTTTTCCTATATGGTACGCAAGTTTTAGAAATCCAATTATAGATTAAAGAAAGAATCCAAGTCCTGAAACATTTGTTTTGTTGAAGACATAACAAAATTTTGATTTATCAAGAAAAAATATGATCCTTATGTCTATAAATAGTTTAGTGGGAGTGTAGTCATTTTTCAAATAGTATATTATGATGAGATATTACTTATTAGAGATTATATACTAGTGTTACAGTCTATTAAGGCATGGTTTAATCAATGCTTCTCCATGAAGAACTTAGATGAGGTAGAATATATTTTTGGGATCAATATCCATCATGATAGATCCAAGAGTTTGCTGGTCCTAAGACAAAGTACATACATTGAAAAGATATTAAAGATTTTCAGTATGGGACAATCCAAGAGGGAATTTTTTTCATTGTCACATAACATTCATCTTTCTATGAATAATGTTTCCTCGCACATATGAGGAAATATTGATAAATGCACAGAATCCATACTCATCATTAATTGAGTTAGTTGTGTATTCTATGCTATGTACAAGGTTGGATGTCTCATACACATTTAGTGTGGTAGGAAAATATCAAGCTGACCAATGTGACTTCCAATGGATTGATGTCAAGACTATCCTAAATTATTTGAGGTGTACTAAGGATATGTTCCTAGATTATAAGGGATATGAGGAACTAGTCCCCAGAGGATATGAACATGCTAGTTTTTAGACTGATCAAGATGACATGAAGCTGTAAGCAAGATATATGTTTACTTTTAATGGAGGTACAGTGAGCTAGAAAAGCTCAAATTAGAGTGCGGTCACATATTCTGCAGAAAAGTCTGAGTATATTGAAACTTCTGAGGCAGATAATGAAGAAGTTTGGATGTGAAGCTTTGTCTAGGGGTTGGATGTGATATCGGGCAGTAATTATCCAATGACACTGTACTGTGATAATACTACAGTAGTGGTTCTCGCAAAAAATCCAAGTCCACATCTATGTATGAAGCACATACTTCATAAGTATCATATCTTGAGGGATTTTTCTCAGAGAGGTGAAGTTGTAGTGAGAATTATTTCCATGGATGAAAATGTGTTGAACCCTTTTACTAATTCCTTGACTCACCAGATACTTTATCATCATGTGAGGTCTAGCGGACTGAATGTCATAGGCAATTTTCTCCAGTCCAAGTGGGAGTCTGAAAGAGTTGGTGTCCAAGAAGAATCTGTTTTAACTCTGGTTACATGGATATTTAATATATTTAAATATTGATCATCTTATTACATATTTTTCATTGTTTTGTGTGACAATAGTGTAATAATTTCCTAGAGTATTTGTCATATTGACAAGGTCATAGCAGTTCCCTGCTATGCTGAGAACCATAAAGTTCTATGTCAATATTCTTAAATATAGTTTTGTGGTTAGATGAAATACTATAATGGGAAACATAGTATACATATAGTCTGGTTTTAGTACTTGTAAGTATATGAGACTTTATCTCATGAAGCTTGCATTAGGTAATCTCCTAAAAAGGAGATTTTGATAATAAGCCAGCCAGTAAGAATTTTGCATGTTTTGGTGTCATCGTATATTCCATTCTGTGAGCATGTGTATTGATCCTTTTAATTTAAGACTATCATTAATACGTTCCATGACATGTGCACTTTGATTTTCTAATGAAAATTATCCCACAAAATGATGGTGCGATGTAGTGTACATTGGGTGCGTCAGGAATGACATGTTATTGAGGGATAAGTCGAGGAAGGATTTTCCCTTCCATTTATTGAAGTTTATATCTTGGAACTTTGATTGAAGTAGAACAGTCACACCAAATTCCATGGCCAGGTTGTAACGATGATCATTCATATGTTGATATTGTTTTTGCGACTTTATGTTCTTTCTCATCAGTGCCTTCACCCAATTTTAGATAGTACTCTTGGACTTTAGTCAAAGCCACCTAATGCTAAGGTTAATGATTTATAGAGGGTCACACACTAAGTGTTTCTGGTGGTCTTGGTTAAATTCAATTTGAAATTAATTAGTGGAATAAATAATATTATAGTGATTGTCAAATAAATTTATTCAAGTTAAAATGATTACAAAAATTAAATAAATATTTTTTCACTGGACTATGGGAAAAATATATTTATTTATTTTATTGAACATTTAACGTATATTTTTTTCAAGTTTGTAAATAGAATATTTATTTTCGAGAATAAATTATTAATTTACTTATTTAACTGTTCAATAAATGGAAGTGGAGTTCAGTTGAATTATGGTAGGTTCGGTTGTAAAATAATTATTTTCAAGATGATAAATAATTATTTTACTAGTTGGAAGAAGTCAAAATAATAATAATGTTGATATTATTTTGTGAAGAAAAATGATTTTTATAATTCTATTTAGAGAAATTTGGAAAAACCTAAATAATGATGTGGTAATATTATTAAAATAATGTGTTTATATAATGTTATATATGTATTTAATTGATGTTACACAATTAAATATAGTTACTGAAGCCCCATCATGATAAATAGACACGTATGTCAATTGTTTGATGTAGTAAACTACACACCCAGTGAATTGAGAATTGTTGATCTAATTGATTTCTATTTAGAATCCTCTTCCCACCCCTATTAAGAATAAGAGATGTTCTTTATAAAAAAATAACCATTTATCAAGAACAGTTGACACTAGACACTCACTTCTCCAGGATAGCACCAGTAGAGAAAGTGGTGTCGATCAGAGGCCACCGGAGCACATCTGGATCACTGATAGATGGATTCTGGTTTAGAACCACGCAAATGTAACAAGTCAATCAGGAAGGGTCATTCTAGATGATCAACATCATCAACGAATAAAGTATCGATGATCTAGGTAATTTTTTCTTCTTTATGAAAATAAATTAATTAATTATTAAAATGATGGGCAAGGTCATATCTAAAGATTTATGGCCTCTTCGTTATTTATATAAATAATTTATTCTATTCTATGGAAATTTTCTTTCATCATCATATTGATCTCAGAATAATCATTGGTCATGGTAAAAGATAAAGTTGGGTGTCAGACCAACCACACTTCCGTGGCACCCAGAGCCTTCAGAAAAGACCCTATTAACTCAAATAAACTCAAAAGAACCGAGTTTTGAACCCCATGTTGGCCCCATATATAAGCTCCAACCTATCCATTACAAAACAATAAACAACAAGGACTATTTAACTTATCCAAACTTATATCTATGTAATCTTCTTGGGGAAAAAACAATGACCCGAATAGGGTGTGATTAAATCATAGTGGGTCAACACCACCATGTCTACACAAAGCCTGTCGAATAATAAATGCATGCAATAAAGTGATAATCAATATTATTAATTAATCAATCAATAAGATAGAACAATAAACCTAATTATGCACCTTGTTAACATATCTATGATCATATACAAAACCTATTCCAACAATAGCAAAATATCCATTAAGTAATTATATAACCTGGAAAGACCCTATAGGTATTAGAGCATAATGAAATAAATCCCTTTATATTAGTATTCCAGTATCACCTCTCTAATACTATTATATAATTATTTCAACATAATAAGGTTAATCTCTTTATATAATAATTTCAACATCACCAGTTATATCCTTTTATATAAACATTTTAGCATCACTATGAAAATCCATTTTTATATAAATTGCATTGTAACAGTGAATATCTATTTATTTAAGAATATCATCATAAATAACAACACATGTTATAATTGCATAGGGAATGAAAAAATAAAAACAAAATTTCACAATTCTAAAAATATCAAATTACCTTTTATCTATCAATTATCCATTCATTCATTAAATTACATCTTAAGATGTTGTCATTCCAATGTACACTACCATTTATATCAATTCATCACTAGTCATTCAATAATCATGGAATCCATTTTCAAAGGTTAATCTATCATAATAAATTACCCAATATTTCATGTCATCATAAATCATATTTTAATCCATTTTCTAGTTCTTTATTATTAAATAGTAGACTCTCCCTATCAGTAGCTACAACCAAGTCTCAACAATATTGGATCTAAATGGATCTAAAGAGTAGCCTAAATAGATTATTGTAATCACAAATTATTCTATTTGATAACATGCACATTGGGTTGACATAATCACATAGTATTGCACAATCATGAAAAAATAGAATCATGAAATACCGATTTGTTTGAGACCACCTACCTTTATATGGAATTATAAGAAACAATTCCAATATGTAACAGAAATAATAATAATGGTGATGGTGATCACAAGGGAAAGCTAGATTACATATACATGATGATCTAAACTATATTCAATCATGGTCAAGAGAAACCACCACCCTGAGAGATGATAGATGACATAAATGGTAAAACCAAAGTGAAGCAACTCACCTATTATTAAACTCATGATTATGAATTCTGGAAGAGAAGAAATCACTATAAAATCACATGGATTCACCCATAGGATTGGGAAAGGGAGTTACATGATAGTGGAAATAAAATCGGGTGCAAAAAAAGGTTTAAAACAATTAATACTAAGATATTAACAACATTAAATCCTTTCATGAAGTTAATTTATCGATTTATGAGATACGTAGCCTCGGGTTAAAATAAATACAATTGGGAATTTCATGTCATGAAATAGTTTCATAGTGTGTAAACATTTCATTCTCTAATACAATTTAATATGTATTCCATTTAAAAGGTTTCTATCGTGTATTCCAATTTGAGATGTATTCCAAGATAACCCTCATAATCCCTTGACACATGTAAAACAAAACACCATTAATTCAAACAAACATACATCCCTAAAATTTAGTTAATTTTCCCTGGTAAAAGATATCCATACCAAAAATAGAATCCACCACAAAGGTTTAATGTACATGTAAAACCCAAAAAAAGTGGTTCGACAAAAACTTAAGTAGGATCATACATGGAAGAATATGGGATCTTATAAAATCCATTGATCATTTAGAAGAAACAAATCATAAACATTCTTAAAATTACTTTAAAACTCAAAATATTTTCTTAAATCAAATTAAGTATATTCACTATATAAATCATTTTTTAGAAACATTTTCCCAGAACTCATATCATAACAAATTTTTGTAACACCATAATTTAAAACCCAAAAGTAATAAAATGATCCCTAAAACGCATGAAAAATAATTAATGGACAAGTTATAAAATGGAAGTAAAATAATAACATATAATAAATGACTGTAAAATTATAAACACATTTTAACATTCGAAAATATGAGAATAAGTAAAATATTATAACATTGATGGAAAGAAACAACAAGAATAAAATTTCATCTTAAAAAATATAAAAATATATCCAACACTTGAAACAAGGGACTTAGCGAAGGGAGTGTCTTATAAAATTTCAAAAATATTTTCTACTTTAAAAAGTGTCCAATGAGCCTTGGAATCATAGTTTAGAAACCAACACTCATAAACCCATTTTTATAATCCATTTGGTGGGTAAAACAATCAAAATAAATTTATTATTTAAAAAAAAAGATATATATTAATGACGTGATTTTGGAAGAAACTACAAACCTCAAATAGTATACCAAGAAAAGTAATGGTATTATTACAACTACCTAAATCAATCTTAGATAGTATGAATTAGTTATATACAGAGAGAGAAGGGATCAACGACAATACAAACCCCCTAAACATGAAAAATCACAAAATATTGCGACAAAACCTCACCCTATAGTTTAACCATTAATAATTAGCTGGATAGGAGGAAGAAAAAACATAAATAGAAATTAAGGATGAAGATAAAGAATGCACAACCTTTAATATCTCACATGGAATCATGTAGGAGGAGGAAGAAATCCCATGTGAATGTAAACATGGGATACGTCTAATTCTCTCCATTGGTTAACCAAATAAAATGAGGTGGAGGATACCCCATTTGGAGTTTAATTTAAAGGGGGGTATATTAGGACATTAAAATTTTAAAAAAGATGGGTAGGTCATATGGTTTGATTGCACGAATTTACAAGATATGCATTAAATATGTAGATAGAACTTATTACTCCGGGGATATGTTTCATGGTTTAGAAACATGTATTAGTCACATATCATGGCCAGATATTTCTCTTAACCATGCAATATTTCCAAATGAGACACCCACACCTGAAGAACGTCACATAGTTTCCCCTATGAGTTATATATATCACCAAATTGTTCATTAACCAAACGATAGGAACTAAGATTCCCATGAATAACTGTATAGTTTACCAAACCATGCACCAAGATTTCACCTATAAAAACTATCAAAAATTCCAAAAAATCCTATTAGGGACCCATTAAATCTACGAAACATAATTACTAAAAAAATAATATATTCATGATATCTGGGTGGGGAATATAATATTACAATTTTTATAAATGTCTAATATTATATCCTTATATAATGTATGAAATATAATATATATGAAGGTTATTTATTATATTATTCATATATATTATATTATTTTAATGCATTTATTATACTACAAAGACATAAAATCACTGGATAAAAAACTTCTATAAAACGGTATCGACAAGAACACCCTGAAAACGAAGTTGATATGGCTTGGACCTTATGAGATAATTATATTACTTCTTATGGGAGTTGGAGTCATGGGAAGGATTAAGAAGTGATGTCGAGTTAATGTCGAGATTTCAACTGGAGTAGGTACATCACGATATAAACATGGACAGTTCTTAGCCTATGATGGATATTGCACTGATATACTGAGAACACTTTCTCTGATGATAATTTTAGGTAACTATGAATATGAGATTTAGTTCATAGTCAATTATTTTTATAATTTAGTTTGATTTTTCACTTTAGAGGCACACATATGATGTGTATTTTATGATTTATTCTGGATATCGCGCTCTTAGCCAATTAGTGAGAGGCCACTGATTGATTTTGATTCTTTGACTAAATGGGAAATAATAATTTGTTCTTGCATCATATTAGGTATGTATGGTCAATGTGTAATAGGTTTTGTTGTGTGTAATTTTATATATGATTGGGGTAGATTGCTTAAAGTATCAACTACAATATAAATCGAATTTCCCATATAGGTTCTTAGTGACATTCTACTTAGTTGGTCCACTATTTTTAAATTATTTTATAATTAGATATATAGAGTATTAAATTATGTGAATTGAATATGGTGATGGTGACACAATTCTTTTTCATAAAATGTTCATTTACCCATATTAATTCATAATACATTATTATCATTTAATTTGTAACTATGATAAGTTTTTAGGGGTCGGTGATGCCTTATAGAGGGACTCTTAGGAGATCAATATCTATCTAGGTAGCTAATTCATTTCCAATAGAACCTCCATGGATGTATCATTTTCATTTTTGTTTTTCAAAATATGGATAAAAACATACATAAAGTTATAGTATCTATATTTATATGATATTTTACATAGCTGACCATTGGTTATGGTTATCTAGTAATATCTTCATACATGGTGTCGATATACACCTAAAACAATTTAGTTAATCGGATCCTCGAGTGGGTATTATGTTATATATATTCCCAATGAGGATCCATTTATGTTTTTATCTCATTAAAATGAACCTATAGTAATCAGTCCCATTTAATAATTTCTACCTCCCTTATAGATGGGTTACAAGTACATTAAATTTCATATAAATGCGGAGGTGGAATCATGGATTTTTCCAATGAAATGTAATTAAAATAGGTCAAAACCAAGGTGTGAATTCCTAGGATGTTGTAGTGGTCGATGTGTGATATTTTCATATGCAAGACCTTAAGATTGGGAATTTGGGCATTTTTATGTCATGTGTTGAGATAATATAGTGGATAACACCCTATTTGATGTGAACTTGTTGATAGGTTTTAACTTTAGGCTAGAGGGATGGACCTGATAGACTTGTTGTGATGATTGTTTTGAAGGGATAGGTGGTGTCCTAGAGGACATTAATTTTTAATTGAACCCTAGTGTGTTGATGGTTGGTTTGATTGAGGGGATTCCACATAAGTGGTTGGAATGCGTTTATGGAAGCCTACAGGGATGGTGAAATGGGTTATACACTCATGTTGAGACCGATTCATGGAGTGTTCTTAGGTTTGTGATATAGGTAGGGTGATGCCTTTGGTTTTTGAGAAAGTACCTAGGGTGATTGTGTATCGACACTATCATCGATGAGTAGGATTGTAAGGGTGTCTAGAACTATTTACTATTATGTTTACTATTATAAGAGTGTATTTTGGGTAGGCACTCATGATTGGAATGATTCTGGGATGCATCTATGAATGTGGATGATTCTACCACACTTCAGATCAAGCATGAGCACCAATTGTGCTAGAATGATTCCATGAGATGGGCGATCGTTGATGAATAATGGCACAAATTATGTGCCGATTTCAACTACGATTTCCAAATAATCTCTAAATTTGGAATGACTAATGATCCCTTGAGCATGAACAACTTGTACTTGGTGGCATGTGATTTATAGGAACATGATTTGGGTGATGTAATTGGCGATTCCCATGAGCGGGGTGAGAGATGATACTAATTAGTGAGATGCCTATGGGTGTGGTGACCCAATGTTTGGATGAAATAGTGAATGTTCTCTATAGTGAGGTTAATTTAGTAAGTAAATCGAGTATTTTGGTATGGTCAACCAGATAATGGACCTTGAAACACATTATCAGGAGGCATGGTGTCAGGGGATTGTATAAGGCATGTATAACTAGGTTTGAATTGAGCACAGTTTGTGGAGAGAGGAACATGTATATTAATATAATGCTTCATAAAACACCATGGATGTATTTTAAATTATTTTTGAATGGGTGATGATTGAAATTTTTGTTGATGCTCATAATGTGTTGGTTATTCCATTACATTCATTATTTATATTGCTGAATTGCACATGGGTTGTAGATATTAGGAATTTTCTTTCTAATTATGTGACAAGGATGTTCCTATGTTATGGAGTGGGATGTCAGTCATGGGTGGAACAACCCCAATATAATGATTTTTGGTTAGGGATTAGACATTCAATAATAAACTTATAATTGAAATTATATTGGGTAAATGGAACCATATATACCTTGATTAATTGGGTAATTCCAGGTGAATTTTTTGGTTATAGTATCTGCTGGAGACCAAGTGTGCGCATTTGCCCTGGTTTAGTTGTTTAAGAACCACTTATTCCAAATGGGCCATGGATATGCGTTAGGCGTTTAAAAACATAACATGACCATTTGAGAGGAAATTCTTATGGGTCCAGAATTAAGATAGAAAAATAGACAATATAAGGGAGAATATTCCTTTTAAAATTAATTTATGGATTTAAGTATTATATCACAGTTATTATTTTAATGCAACCTAAAAAAAATATTTCTATAGTGGTTAGATCTAAATGATCCCACTCCACTCTTCACCTCCCTCATGAACTGAGCGTGATGACGTCAACAATAATTAATATAATGGAATCTTGAAATGAATTTTTCCTACCTAGAGTCACAATCTGATTTCAAATCCTTTCCCCCTGGGGGGATTAAACCCCAAACAGAACCACATTTTTCAACCTAGAGGTACAACCTGAATAGCCTTTCTTATCCCCTTAGAGGCACAACCAAATTTCTGACTTTTGAAGGGGTATCAAAACCAGAAATAATAAATTTTAATGGGTGTTATAAAACATTAAAATTATGCACAAAGAAACAGGATTTGAAGAAGTATAACCATAGAACTAGATGAATAGAATTAGTGTATGAGTGTTGAGGCAGTAGTGAAGTCTCCAACAACAAAGGATAAAAAAATAATGTCCATTTGAGATATATAGATTATCATCATATTTTTAAGCCCTTATATTGTTCAATACTTTTCTCACCCTACTTCTATTTTATTTTGATCTATAAAAATCAAAACATATAGTTCTTCTATGAATATACAATTCAAAAACATAAATCCCAATATATTTTTTATTTCTATATGTTTCATATGTTATCTTTATTAAATTCACATGAAAAACATATCCATGAAGGATACATTGATTATAGATAAATTAAAAACATGTTATATAGGGATAAAATAATATAATAATTAATACATTATAAAAAACAAGTATAATCATTATTAAAGTCTCTTGGAAAAATTTCCACAAATAATGTGAGAGAAAGTTTTCACATTCCAACTATATATAATTTGGAATTGGTGTTTCCCAAATAAATCAATGTCAAAATTCAACCTAGGTGATAAACATTTAATCCTATATAATATTATTCAAAATAACATTCCTTAGAATTAAAATTATTAATACGTTTTAAAAAATAATTACATCAAGAATAACATGTGAAATAAATATGCAGTATTTCAAAATAAAAAATTATAGATAAAAATAGCATGTTTTGAGCTAAAATATGACATTGTAAATAAATTAATGTAATTAGGTCATAAGGCAAGTTCATCTCTTTTCTATATTTGAATTTTCAGTCAGTTCATTTTTGGTCATATGGTAGGTGTATTTTCATTCATGAGGATAGTGAATTTTGTTCATGTGGTTAGTATATTTATTTTCATATGGTCATTACATTTTTACTATGTGGGAATCACATTTTTTTCTTTCAATTAGTAAATTTTTTTCATTCATTTGGTACATTTTTGTTCATGTGGCCAATAAATTTTGTTTAGGCAACCAGTACTCATGGTCAATTATAGACTTTGAAAATTTTGTGGTCTTGAATATGTAAAATGATATTTTAAGGAACTGAATGACTTATTTATCCTAGGAACACTTCATGAAACTTATAAAACATGTTATGTAAAATCAAAAAATTAAAAAAAATAAATTATCTGAAAATTAATATTTTAATATGATAATTATTATGAAAATTTAATTAATACATAATTCAAATCATTAATATTTTTAAAGTAAATAAAATAAATAAATCTTTGTAATTACAAAAAATAAATTGGATTAAGGAGACACACAATATTCTACATGTTTTTAATAATTAAATATAAAATTATAAATTCAAAAACTAAGCACCCATTTTGATATTATCGAAGAGTTTCAATTGAATAATTATGTATTTGAAACTAATACTGAAAAAATGAATTGTATTTAAACAATGACATACATGAAAATGCAATTTATTACCTATCATTATGAAATATTTATATATTGAAATATATATGAAGTTTCTAACAAAAAACCAACCATTTTCAAAACATGTATAAAGATGCCACTATTCAATGAGTCGAGTTTTAAAAACAAATCATGAAAAAATAATAAAACCCTCTATATAGAGTACCCTTTTATGCGAACTATAAATATAGATATTAAGTTAACATTATCTATTCAATATATGAAACCGTAATATGGTAATATAATACAAAAATATGTATAAAAATTACACAATTGAAATATAAGAAAATATTATAGATTTCATGTAAATATGACAATTTAAGCTCCTAAAAACTCTCAAACTCCCCCTAAATCCATGCCATGTAAATTTAAATCTCCACTATACTATGTTCAAACAAGATTTTTTAAACGTAGTAATGTCTGGGGGATTATTAGAGATATTGAAAAGTTGGTTTTATTTAGAAATAAATTCTATAATTATATTTCCTTTTAGAATATGATTTCAAAGAGAATGAAACCTTAACATCCATGTGATTAGTTATATAGTGTTGCAATGGATTTTTAGAGATATAAATAACATCATTTTTATCAAAGAAAATATGTATCTTATCATAAAAAAGAACAAAAATAATTATGTGTTTTCATAATCAATAAAAATTGAGTACAACATGATACAATAGATATATATTATGGTTCGATGGTTGAATGAAAAATATAATTTTGTTTATTTGAATCCCATGAAACTAAATATTTATCAAGTAAATTAAACAATCCTAATGTTATATATCTATCAATCTTGTATCCTCTAAAATCAAAATATGAATTACATATGAAATAAAATTTACTTTTTCAAGGTAAAATAAACCAAGATTAAAAGATCCCTTAACACATCAAATTACCATTTTAGTATATTTAATATGACTTTCCTTAGGTTCACATTGATATCTAACACACAAGAAAATTAAAAATAGTAAACCTATCCTAGAAGTAGTTAAATATAATAAAATTGAAATTATTTCAATATAGGTTTTAATGTCAATATATTTTCAAGATATATATATATCTAACATTCACGTAGTAGTCATGAGAGTATTCACACTTTTAGAATATTCTAAACCAAATATATTAACTAAAAATTTATAATACATAGAATGATTTAGAAAAATACCATCATTTATTTGAAAGATCTGTAAACTAAGAAAAAATTTCTATTCAACCATCATGGTCATATAAAATTCCAAATTTATAAAATTTGAAAATTAATTACAATGATTTTCATCTGAATATAAAAATCGGATATCATAAACATAAATATTTACAAACGAAATATCATTAGAACATTTATTAATAAATAATATATGATAAAACTTTCCCTTTTAATTTTTTTTGTATAAGAAAATTAGTCAAAAATTATTAACAATATTGAAGATCTAGTTTAAAATGATATAAAGCATTAAATAACAAGAAAACATTTCATGATGAATTTCATTTCCAAAACCATGGCTATCTAACATATACATCTTCTAATACATTTCCATTTAAAAAAGATATTTCGATGTACATTTGAAATAATTTTCATCAATTAAAATAAGAATAATCAAATAATGTCATGGTACTTATAACCTGTAAATAGGTGAAATTGATTCCCCAAGAGCAATACCCTCCCCCTAACAATAAACATTAGAAACTAATCTAAATTTGAGTTCAAATTTATTTCCATATTCTTCAGGTTTATTTACCAATATTAGCTTTATTCCAATAACATGATTATATTGTGGTGGAACAATTAAAGTCCACACACTATTCCTGGTAAACCATTATAATTCATTTGGTACAGCCAAAAACATATTGGAATCATTTAAATCCTCAACAAAGAATTTTAGTAAAAAATAAAAAATAAAACCATGATTAGAGAAAATATTCATTATAAATTTTATAGTTTGAAAATTTGATTAAACATTTCCAATCACATTATCTATGTGAAAATATCTATTAATTTCCCAATACATTTAATCAACAGGTTTTAATTAGGAAGAAAAATTATCCCCCTCGATATGTTCATCTTTATCTTAAAGTCCTTCTTTAAAATTAAATTCTCAAAATTCTTATTCAAGTTGATAAATATCATCATCTATTTTGTTAATTTATTTTTCATAAAAATATATATAAATAGATTCTTCTTCAACTAAGGTTGTTTTATTGTATAATCTATATTCATTTCAATTATTTAAATATCCTAAGAATATACCTTCATTGGAATTCATATAAAATTTATCAAAAACATCCTTAGTATTAAAAATGAAAACATTACTTCCAAACACTCTAAAATAGATAATTACAGGTTTTCATCCTTTAGAAATCTCATAATGTGAATTTTTTAAGAAGGGTCATAAAATAATTCCATTATTAATCTTAAAATTAGAATTCACCGTTTTTATATAGAACAATTAACATATGATAAACTCAATTAATATGATAATATCCATTTATTGAAGTGTTTTATCTTTCTTTTTAACTACGCCATTTTATAGTGGTCTTCTGGGGGGTGGGAAAAATATTCCATTATTATTAAAAAAACATTATAAATTATATATTCTATAATTTTTCACCATGATCACTTATTATTGATTTAATTAAGTTTTATTTAAAATATTTAACCAATTTACAAAAAGTGATAAAAATGGATAATGTTTCAAATTTAAGAGTAAGAAAATAAACCCATGCATTTCTTATAAAATCATTAATTATAAAAATATAATTTCTATTACCCCACATACTACTGGGGTTAATGGTACCAACAAATCTAATCAATAAGATCAATATCCCATATAGTTTTCAATTATTTAACTGACTTGAAACAACCTTTCTATTGTCTTTCATTCACGCATGAATCACATAAAAAGATGTTGTCCTCTTTCACTTCCGGTAGCTAAAAAAGTTTATTTCTTAGGTGGATTGTCCATGAACCTATAATTATCATAATCCAATATCTACTCAAGTGTCTCAATCATCGACTATCAATTTACCATATATCGTTTTATGATCTTCTAGAGAAACATTTTCTATAAAAATAGATTAATGAAATATTCGGTACCCGTGAAAATTTATGACCAATGGGATTAGCATAGGGATTATTGGTAATCAATGATGATTTCAGAAAATTATTTATAGTGAATATTGAGGATAGTTTTTTAGAAATAAATTCCTTAGTATGTCCAAGATATTAAGGAAATATCAATTAAAACTCAATGGAATAATGACCTTTTATATGAAATCTAAAAAAATTGTAGTACATGTGATTCTTTTTGAACTATTAACACAAAAATAATAATAAATTTTAGGAATATTATTAACAAAAACTTGACTAAATATCCAACTATTCATTTTATTAAAAATCATAATTTTATCATGGTTTTCTCTAACTTAAACTTAAATGGATTGATTTGATTTTAAAAATTCATCTTCATTTTTAATTTTTTATTATCCTTAAGAATGGTACCAAAATTACATAATCTAGATTCATGATACTTTGAATTTAGTTTTATGATTTTTAACAACTAAAGTTTTTCATATTGTTTTTAAATTCCAAATTTATATTTGCATATTTTTTATCATCCTAGATTTATTTCATCCTATTTTCACACTCATTAAAAAAAGACTTATGTATTCATTAAGGTATTTTTACAAACACGTTACATTTTCAACATTATTTTCATGTATATCATCTTATTTAAGAAATTATTTAATAGTGTTTTTTTTCAGATTCATATTCAAATTGTGAAAAATAAATATAATCAACTTCATGATTAGAATAATCAATTTAACATAATTTTTAAATTTACATTTCAAAATAACATTCTTCAGTGGTACTTGAATATTTAGTTAAACTCCATATGGTATACACTAATATAATTTACTTATTTTATTGGTTCCCCTTATTATTTTATGTATCATGTCTTGGGAAATATAGATTGATGTTACCCCTTTTCCATTAATCATAAAAATTTAAATATTGTGTACTATTAGAAATAAAATTTTATTTCTTCTTATTCATATAATCATCCTCGGGATATTATTTTTGGTATATCCTTATATAGCCTTTCTCTCTTATATATCCACCCTTTTTAAAATAGGTTATATCTTTTTTATCACTACTTTGTAAGTAAGGATCTAAAGTGTTTGTTTATTTATTTTATTTTTAAATAAATTTCCTACTTTTTCTGAATTATCTTCATTAAAAATATTTTTTCTCTCTTAATCATATTGAAATATTGATCCAATAATCTATTTAATCTTTTGTTATTTTATGTTCATATCTTCATATATAACTACCTTTTTAGAATAACACTTCTTAGGAAGTTCACTTAAAAATTATTCAATAAGAATATGATTATCCAATGCCTCTACTAAAGAACTCATGCATTATAAAATACTAGTGAATATCTGAATAATTTTATTTATAGTCTCATCATCTCCTATTTTAAATTCATTATTTTAAGATCTTAATACAACCAAATTATTTCTAATATGTTTATCTGAACTAAGATGTGTAACTTGTAGATTTTTCCAGATGTCATGAGAAGTTTTACATGCTAAAACATGACTATAAAAGTTCCAATTTTTTCACAATATAATATATTCATTACCTTACTATAAAAATATAATTCAATACATAATTATCAAATAAATATCCAATTTCCCATTTATTAATCTTGTATAGATTTTCCATAATTTCCAAATGATCAACGCTCTTTTGTTTCAAGAAATCATCCATCAATGTTTTCATATATCGATAAACTATACCATCGATATGTGGAAATTTTTTAGGTATCCATCAATAAATTAAACTTTTCCCAACCATATTAAACATATATTTTCCCCTTGATTGTTAGTTTAAGAAATGGTTAGCATAAATAATATATATATAAGCTAGGTGTCCCCCTATGATACCAAATTTTGGTCCAAATTTAAGATGAAAATAATCCTTGAGGGGGTGAATAGGGATTTTAAATATAATTACTGAATTTAAGTTTTATACCAAAGTTATAATGATAATTCAATGAGGAAAATTAAAATAAAACAAGATAGTTTTATAAAGGTTTGGATCTAAATGATCTAACTCTACTCTTCACCCCTCCCATGAAATGAGATTGGTGGAACCCACTATGAAAATAAAATTTATTATTACAATGAATTTTACACACCTGGAATCACCAACTGATTATAAATCCATTTCCCCTTAAATATCTTAAACCTGAAAACCAACCTACATTTTTATGTCTGCAGGCACCACACAAAAATCTTTCCATTTTCCCCTGCAGGAAAAAACTAATGACTAAATTTTAGTTGGAGGACACAACCTAAAATAAGACCTTTTATGGGTAATATAACTTATTAAATTTATAAAAAATAGGATTAGTAGAATTTCAGGAAAAGAACTATAAGAAAAAAATTAGTGTTTGAGTGTCAAGGAGATAATGAACTCTCCAGCAACAAAGGACAAAAAAATTTAAGCCTGTATGATATTTGTATCCAATAATAAATGTTTTCAAAATATATATATATATATATCAATCATATAATTAATTTCAATCTATTTTATCTAGATCTATCACTATCCTACTATATAGTTCTTTTCTGAATAGAATACTCAAAAATATGAAGCTAGTTTTAGTTTAATTTTCCTAATGTTTGGTGGGATATACCCATTATATTCTCATGAAAAAATATCCATGTGGGTTTCTATGATAGTTTGTAAAATTGAAAAAAACTTATACAAGGACTAAATTTTTTTATATATAATTTAGTTTCAAAAATAATATTATAATTAACATTAATGTTCCCTGAAAAAATTATCATAAATAATTTGTGTCAAACTATTCACATTGAAACCATATTTAACATAGAACTCATGATTTCGAAAGAAAAGAATGTAGATAATCAAACCATGGGATAAAAAATTAATGAGAAATAAAATTTCTATTAAGTATTTAATTAATTAGTAAATTGTGAAAAACAATTGAAAGAAACATACAATAATTATAAATATAAAATTATACATTGATCATATAGTGTTTTGAGATAAAAAATTAAAAAGGAAATATGTTACCATTTTTTGGTCATATGGTTGGTTTAGCAATTTTCCAAAACTCAAATTTTGGTCATTTAATATTTTTATATAGTAGGAATACTTTTTACTGTGTTTAGTACATTTTTTCATGTGGTTTATAAATTTTTGTTCATATAGTCAATCCATTTTTTTCATGCAGTCAGTACATTTTTTTCATATGGTAAGTACATTTTTTCAATGACCTAAGTAAATTTCTTTTATGCGTTTAGTAAATTTTTCTTCATGTGGTCCATACTCAATCCCAAATTTTTACTTTTCACAATTTTAGTTTTATAATATGTAAATTGATATTCTATGGTCCAAGATGACTTATTTATCCTTGGAAGACATCACAAAACTTGCAGTATGTGTATGAACAATAAAAAATTTAAAAATAAATATTTTTTATGAAAATAAATATATTAATATGGCCATTATTTTCTGTACATAAATTACTACCAGATAAAAATAATTATTAATTTTGAAATAAATAAAATAAGTAAATCTTTGTAATTATCAAAACATAAAGTGGTTTAATGTTAGAATAAATATTCCATGACTGAGATAGTTCAGGATATTTCCTTTTATGGACACTAATGATCCCAAATTGAGATAGGTATTATGGTGGGGGAGACTATATAATCATGTTAATATACATGTTGAAACTTTTAATAAGTATTTTAATTTTCAACTAATTAGTGGGTCAGTATTTTTATCTATGATCCATAATTGGATTATGAATGTTCTAAAATATAAAAATGTGAGACATTTTTTAAGGCGTGGATGGTGGTTCAGTGGTCTGAGGAGAATCTTTGGGGTATGGGGCCTGAATCCAATGTTTTATAAAAGTGCATACTAGAGAACAATATTAGTTCTAATAACACAACCTAACCACACATCCTGGATTACATTGGGACAAGAATTTTAACACTATGAAGGATCCCTTAGTAAATTGTATGATACACTAAAATAAAATATAGACATGTTGAGTGGTTGGTGCATGGTCTATAGAATTTTACTCTATAACCATTTGATGTGGGTGAGCCTCGGACAAAGGGGGAGCCAATTTTGTATATTCTTTGTCCAACCGTGCATTCAAACCATGTTTTCGATAAAGGAGGAAATTTTAACATTTTCAATTTGAATATTTTAAGAGGGGATCTCCCTATTTCTCACCATTTTTCTCTTTACATGACCTATCTCCTCTCCCCATTCTTCCCTTCTTCAAACTCATTCAAGGTGGTGTTCTTAGTGGCCTTCTTAAATGTTTTATGGTATGATTTCTTCTTTAGTACCCTTTATTAATCTTATCCTCTATTTTTTTCTATTTTCTCTATACATTTTTAGGGATTTAGTTTTGATTCCACTAGAGTATGTAGGATTTTCATATTGGTTATGGGTATTTTTCTCTACCTGAGATGAGGGGAACCAAGATATCATCTTTACTTATACACATGCAGTTTCATTGAGGTATGTCACCTGAGTGAATTTTTCAAATAATTATATATTTAATTAAATTTAATGGGTTATGTTTTCTGACATCAGCTATTAGGTATTATTTTTATCTCGATGTTTGGTATGTGCCAAGGGATGATGGCGAGCTATTAGTCACGATTTTAATGAAATGGGATAAACCTATAAGATTTTTTGAATTATTCATTTGAAAAGAAAATTGACTAACTATTTATAACTCATTGAGATTACATAATTAATAATTATTTAATTATAATTAATTAATTTGTGGGTTTTTATATAAACTTTTTATGTCTCAGATGAGCTTCAACAAGAATTTACATCTATTATTGGCCTGTGGGAAATATATCGAATGACTCTTATGAGACAGGTGATATGTCATACTAGGCATATGATAATTTTTATGTGTATAGTTTCATCTGAATTCTTTGGCTCACCCATTATAGTGACAACCTTGTATATGTTTTCCAATCGAATTTTTATTTAAATTAAACTGGTTAATTATAAAGGACAGAGGCAAGGGGCTATGAAAACCCCATGTGCACTAACTGGATTCCTTGGATCTTAATGGATGAGGTTGAGACTAATGAGACTCCATGAATCCTCCATAAATCTTTGGAGGTGATTCTAGACCTAGTGGGGAAAATCCGCCCATGTGTAGGCTTAAGGAGAAAAAATACAGACAGATCAGACCTGGGTTGGGTGAGTAGACTATCTAGAGATACCTTAAGAACCAAGATTTCCCATGAACCAACTTCTCATCATTATCATAGTAGAAATGCCCCATGTAGATAGTGAGCCCACACAACCTTATTGATGATTTCATGGGATGTGATTTCCGAGTGCATCAAGTGTTACCCCACGACCATGATTAATAAAAAGGGCCCATGTGAGGGTGCCTCTACTGTATTAAGACCATGGGTACCTTCTAGATTTCCTGATGACAGTCTAAACCCTTAGTGGGTATTAATAAGAATAAATTTTATATATATTATTCCGTCACCTTTCCATTATTTTTCATTCATTTACTGGATAATGAATGTGTTAGATGTGACCATGGTAAAACATCATTAATCCATAGAACACTGAGAAATGTGTGAGGATTCAATGAGAAAATCCATATGGCCATGGGGTACACATCGTGGACCACCTGTACATGATGTTACCCTGGTCAAACATCATTAATCTGCAGAATATCTGGATTCCATGATAGATACCCTCGTCAAAATAATGTGGATTAAGGGTTTAAGACTTGACAATCATGTACACATTGTGACTGTTTCTGCCTATATAAGGAGTATCTCTATATCAATAAAGGCAACACATTTGGATCAAGTATCTCTCTCTTTTTAGACTCCCTTACGAATTATCTTCCCTTTTACCTCTCTAAACACATTAGTTTTTGTAATACATTTACATTTTCAATCAAAGAGCCTTGAATTAACTTTTCTCCAATGCCTTCAATTTCTAGGTTGTTTCAATTCCATTTAATTCCTTTCAAGTAAGATTTTATTTAAAGTATTCTTTCATGTTCATTTCATATCAGTACATATTCAATTCCATTATCATTTCTATCATGATTTCTTATATTCCTTTTATGAAATTATTGACCAAAATGAGAAGTTAAACACATCAGGGTAGAGATCAATATTCGATGTATCTAGACTATTAATTGAATATTTAGTTCTAAAAATGGAAAACCATAATGGATTAATAGTTAGGATATAAACCAACAGTCAAACACCATTTGTGAAACTATTATATGACCATCAGACAGTGAAGAAAATTACCCTATCCTAATTGAAGTAAACTATGACTCTGGCCATTGGCTTAGGGAAATTTCTACAATAGAAGATAAATATAGTGCATCTAAGATTGTAGCTATCCTCTAGACCGTGGAATAGCTACATCTTAGGTAGAACATAAAGACTCGACCAATGTTTAATAGCAACTACCACATACTTCATAGTGTAAGCACTTAGGACCATTCAAATATTATAACTAGGATCACATTTTTCTAGATACTTGTAATTTATCCTTACATTTATTTAATCACTTTATGTCAAAACCAAAATTAGTTAGAAACACCCAAGATACTCAGACTTGAGCTTCACCCCTATTCACCCCATGCATGTACCAAGGTCCTTTGAATCATTCAACAAATCATTAAGTACAATATCTTCTAGACATTGATCCTGAGATCAAAAGACATCTCTCCTTTCTTTGACAGTCAGACATGGTTAAGCAATTCCACCCTTTGGGAACTAACCTGAAAAAATCCAACCATCATGTCATCCTGGGGGAACACTCGATATTGAACCAAGAGAAACTGATTATGGATTATGGATTTCCATCAACCCATGGTATGATCCCTAGCACTGTTCAACCCTGTATCCAAGCCCATACCTTCTAAATAAAAATTAGAATCATTCATATGATCTCAAACAGGGGGTAGTTTAGTGGTCTTCAGATCCAATATCATCATGAAGAAATTGCCAACTTATTGGAGGTCTACAATAACATTCACAACTACAGAGTCTCATCTGATGCAATAAGACTCTATATCATCCATTTATCCTTCTAATAATGAGCCATATACTGGATAAAAAGTCAAGATCCTAAGTCAATTACAACTTGGTATAAAATGGAAAAGAAATATCATGACAAGTACTTCGCACCCATCCTAAGCTGGGAACTTTGGATGGACATTCAAAATTCCACCAAATTGGATGAGAATCTATGTGAGAAACATGGGACCACATGAAAGAACTAATGAGGAAGTTTCCACAACTTGGACTGGATATGTTTATACAACTCCAAACATTCTACTTAGGACTCCAGCCTGCAGTTAAAAATGTTGTCTAGCTTCCACTGATGGAGGTCTCATGTTCAAGACTCCAAAAGCCAGAAGTGAAATTCTAGAAAATGTCTCTCACAATTCTATTATATAGAATAGTGACCATGGACCACTATGTTGTGGAATAAACCAAATTGATGTGGCCACAAATATAGTAGTGAAAGTGGTAGTGCTCATAAAAAAATATAATCATTTTAGATACCAACTATTTAACCACCTCATTCCCATGTAATGGAATTACAATATAGAATGATGTGTGGAGGCCTGGATTTATATCAAGATTGAAAATCTGTATAAAAAGATAAAAATCAAGATTATAATTACATCAATTAGAATCAATAGAACCATCCATTCTCACAACATCATCATTTTAAATAGAGGCCTTCATAGTAGAAACCTTAGAATAATTAGGATTATTTTTAACTAATAGGAGGACCGAAACAATTTAGAGCTCACAGACCACCAGGATACCTTACAATGAATAATGTAACAAGACCCCAAGATCAATAATAATAATTCCCAAAAGAAGAACAAAAATTTCATCCACCTCAGCCAAGACCTCAGTAAGAACCTATGCAATGAAATCTGGAGAACTTCTTGGTGTTATTTCGGCAAAAGTCTGATCACAGAATGACGACCGATGAGACAAATATGAAAAACGTGAGACATAATCTACGGAACCTAGAAATGAAAATGGGGAAAATCTCAAACACCTTATCTGATAGGTTTCTAGGTACTGTAGGTTTTGGGTGCAGCAAAATCACGTTGGTGGATATGCCCAAATTTAATATTAGCATAAACAACGATTGATCCATGATCTATCACGATAATAAAACAATGTATCTTAAGAGAAGAATGAAGTAAAAAAAGAAATATGGAGTCCCAAAACCATAAAGAGGATCATCATATATTTTTTATAATTAATTTAATTTAATTGATAATAATTACCTTGAAGGAAATCTCTCTTCCTTGATGTTTCTGTTTACGATCTGATGTGATCTGTAGTGGCGTCGTAGAATCCATGTGCAGGATTATTCTTGTGGTTATCCACACATGCTCCACATTTCTATTGATGTCGCTGAAGGGATCATAGGGTTATAGCATGAAAGAGCCTTCACTTTTGATGTCTACCTTTGATCTCTTTAATCCTGTGGATGATTATTATCCCATAGGTTGAGAGAGTTCATGGTGTAAAAGGATTTCTCTCTTGGTTTGAGAGTTTTTCCAAATCCGTTGTGGACAACCACATGTAAAAAAATGGCTTGGATAATGAGAAATATATAATTGGGATTTTTAATTACATAAAATAATAAATTGAATTAATTACCAAAATCATTTATTCATTTTATTTAATTATTAGTAATACCTCATGTCTAATAATAACAGATGACTATTATTAGTACTTAATATGTGCCCAATGAATTACACAGAATATTATTTAATTAAATTAATGATAATATTTCTCATAAATTCCCAGAAAAAAATACATGACGGTTATATTTAATATACACATCATGTACTTTTATTTTTCTATTTTTATTTATTTCCTACACCACATTTATTAGACCTAGAATAATGGCTATTTATTTCTAAAATAAATATCATTGCATAACTCACAAATAAATATATTATTTCTCCCACAATATATTCTCTCAAATAACTACTGTTGAAATTAATGTTATTTGGAATTCTTGAATATTTGTTAAACCATAGTCTGGAATAATTTTGATTCAACTTGTTAAATTAATATTTAACTGAGAGACTTGGACACACTTAGTCTGTTACCCTCAAAAGCTCTTTTTCAGTGGCATTAGGTGGAGCCTTCCTAAAGTCCATGGTTAGAATCTAGCAACATACCATGGCACCCATAGAGAAAGAAGTCAACACTACAATGACGTGTCAACTCCTACGAATGTTTACCATGTATTATGGTTCATTTTTCTTGATATCTTGAATCATACGGGTTGCATGCTAGTGCCATCAAATCATGTGCTTGATTGTTCTATATTATACATTTCGGAATTAAACTATCCCCTTCCTCACCATGGACATGGATTTATTTAGGCTATATCAATTCCATCAAAGGGCTTGAGATATCTACATCTGTAATGGAACATGAGGGATAGATACTTTCTCACATTATTTATTAATTCAGTATCACTCATGACGCACCCAACGTATCCTACCTCACTACAAACTGTGTGTCGTCACAGTTTTTCGTCAATACATCTAAGTGTGCGAGTTGTAATACCAATTAATAATAATCTTATGGTCTAAGGACCAATACACACGTCCATAGATACGAACTTCCAATGACACTATGAAATGTGGATTTCCTACTTGTGGGTCTCGTTCTCATAATATTCTCATGGATATTACCAAGGGATCACACCATGAGATGGTGCCTCAAGGTTTTAAGAATCATCCCACCTAATGTCTTGTATTAGTTGTGTCCCTCAAATAACATCATCTGACCATAGAATATATATTCAAAAACTATGTTATGGAACTTCTGGGTTCTCATCAAAGGAAGGATCTGCTATTCCCCTTTAATGCAACAACTATCATTAGGACATTATCACATGCATTATCACACAGAAGAACAATCATGATGTAATAAGGTATTTATTAATGAATAAAGTAAAAAGTAGTTTGTTCTAGGCCACCAACTCCAATAGACTCCCACTTGGACTAGAGCCAACTACTAACAACCTTTAACCCGCTATCTCTCACATGATATTCATGATTCTTCAGATATAGTCCTTTAGTCATTAGGTATACCACATTCTTTTCTGTGGACACTCTGGTCACTGAAACTTCACCCGTTTGATAGAAATCCCTCAAGAGGTGATACTTTTAGAGTATTTTCTTTGTCTGTTGATGTGACATTAGTTCTTTTTCAAGAGCCACCACTGTAGTATTTTCACAATACAATGTGACAAGGTGCATACTGCTAGACACCACATCATCCTCTTAAACAATGTTCCGAATCCAGATGGTTTCTTTGGCTACATCAAAAGCAGCTATATATTTGGACTCCACTATAGAATCAGCAACAACTGGCTTCTTTGAACTCTTTCAGCTCACAGCTCCTCCATTGAGACAGAAAACCAATCCAGATTACGATTTCAAATCATTATGATTTGTCTCAAAACCAGCATCATCATATCCTATAGGGACAAGCTCCTCGTCTCCTCCACACACCAGGAACATATCCTTTGTTCTTCTCAGATACTTAAGGATAGTCTTAAGAGTAGTATAATGTTTTTCTCCTAGATCTACTTGATATCTTCCAACCATGCTCAGTGTATAGGAAACATTAACCATGTTACATGACATGGAAAACATTATGTATCATATAGATGAAGCCTATAGGATCTTTCTCATTCAATATTTCTCTTGTTGTTTCTGGGGACACATTTTCTTAGAATGATATAGGCCATGTGACACTAGAACCATTCCCCTCTTGGATTCCTCAATACTAAATATTTTTTGTATTTGTTCAATGTATGTAGCCTGAAATAGTCTAAGAAGCCTCTAGGATCTATCATGAATGATCTTGATACCTAGAATGTAGGTTGATTCATCCAAGTCCTTCATAGAGAAACTCTTGTTCTATAAGTCCATAACTGATTGTAGGACTAGTAAATCATTTCCAATAAGAGATAATTCATCAACATATATTACTACGATAACGATTGTATTCCCATTAAACCACATACAAACACATGGCTTACATTGTTCTTAAGGAACCCAAATTATTTTGTGGATTCAAAAAATCGAATGTTCCATGACATGGATTCTAAATTTAATCCATAAATAGATTTCTTCACCTTGCAAACCCGTTTGGCTTCAGCTGGTGTCACAAACCCATCTGGTTGTTTCATATACACAACTTCATGAAGGTTCCCATTAAGTAATGTTGTTTTGAAATCAATTTTCCAAATCTTGTATTCATTGTAAGTTACTATGGCAAGTATTATTCTAATGGATTTAAACATGGAAACTAGCGAGAAGGTTTCATAATACTAAATTCTATAATTATGTATGAATACTTTAGCCACTATCCTTGTATTATAGATGCTAAATTGCCCTTAAATGTTCAGTTTGCTCTTGAATACCCATTTGTATCCCACATGCAATACATCAACTAGCTCATCGACCAGAACCCAGAAATAGTTCTGATACATTTAATCCATCTTATAATTCATAGATTCGAATCATCTTACAACTTTTGAGCCTTCCACTTTTTCCTTTTAGTATAGAGGATAATAATTGTCCAACAAAAAGGATTCACCATACATGGTGACTAGGAAACCACATCTCTCTAGTTCATTTACCTCTCTTGAGCTCCTACACAGTAATTGTGTTTCTAGAACCTCTTCCATGGGGATTTTTTGAACTTGTTCCAGTACTAACTCCTGCCTATCTAGAGCATCAACTTCATTGAAATAAATCTTTCTCCCACTATCCATTTTGATGATTTGAACCCTCTCAAGAAATATTTCATTACGGCTGATAATTGTTTTGTTATCTGAGGGGAGATATAGGTAATATACTTTCGTTTCCTATGGATTTCCTATAAAGATACACCTCATGCCTTGGGGTGCTAGTTTGTTTCATGAGAAGGCCTTAAAATGCCTTGTATCCCCATACACGTGTGTGTGACAAAATGGGTTTCTTTCTATTACATAACTCAGAGGGAATTACATTTTCTGCCTTATTTGGTACTCAATTTAATGAGTATGATTAACCTTATAATGCATATCCTTTAAAGGATAATAAAATATCAATAGGACTCATCATTGACCTCGCCATGTCCAACAAGTTATGGTTCCTCCTTTTACAAACACCATTCCACTATGGTTTATATGGATGAGTGATCTGAGATAGAATCTCATACTCCTGTCAAGGATTGATGAACTCTTGGTTTAGATATTCTCTTCCTCGATCCGATTGAAACATATTAATCTTCTTACCAAGATGATTCACTACTTTATTCATGGATTCCTCAAATTTCTCAAATGACTTTGACTTATACATTATTATGTAGACATATCCATATTTACTGAAATCATTAGCAAAGGTAATGATGTAAGAGTATCCAACTCTAGCAACTACTGGAAATGGTCCGCACACAACCATGTACACTAATCCAAGAATCTATGTGGACCATTCCCCCTATCCACCAAAAGGTAGACTGGTCATTTTACTTTGTAAATAAGCTTCGCATCTATCAAATGGTATAAGCTCAGTAGAATCTAAATATCCATCATGGTAGAGCTTTGTCATGCACTTCTCATTTACATGACCGAGTACGTAATGCCAAAACTTGGTGATGTTTGAGTCATGTGAGTTTGATTCGCTATCGATTTCCAACACTTGGTTTTCACAATTTAATACATACAAACCATTATATAAATGATCCATACCATAACATACATTTTTCTTATAAAAGATACAACCCTTATTTCGAAACATGAAAATAAATCCATCCATATCCAAACAATATATATAAATTATGTTCTTGGTAAAACATGGAACATAATAATATTTATGTAAAACCAAAATTATCCCAGTTTGCAATGAGATGTGGTAATTTCCAATAGCCAACACTGCAAGCCATGGGCCATTGGAAGCTTGAAGATCCACCTATCCTCTAGAAATAATTCTATATCTACATGGTTCCTGCAATTGAATACAGATGTTATCCACACTAGCGGTATCCAAAACCCAATTTGTAGAAATGGAAAGATTACACTCAATAACGAACACACATTTAGCATCCCCAAACTTATGGGTGCAGTTCCTATTCCAGTGTCCCTACTTTCTGCCAGAATAAAATTCTGCATCTCGCCCCTTGCCCTACCTATGGATCTTCCCTTTCTTGGAGGGATAGTTCCCGAGGGCTTCAGACAGTTTATATGACCTTGGACCCTTTTAGTTGTCCTTCCTTTTCTTATTCACCACAACGACTGCTGGTTTGTCCTGACCCATATTCTAATCTACCTGGATAATTATGGTTAGAAGTTATGATAAACTCTTCTCATTGTTTCTCAGGTTATAGCTAACAATAAATCTGGAGAGGGTCTTGGGCAGTGACGATAGGATGAGATCTATATGCAACTCATCTGGGAATTTAATCCCTAAGATGTCAAGGTCTTCCATCTAGACAATAAACATGACTACATGAGGCCCAGCTGGCACTGACTCTCCAAGAATATTTGAAATAAAATAATTGGGGATCTCATATATCTCTTGTATCTCCTTCTCTTGGAAGAGATCCTTAAGGTGAGACATCATTCTATACGAGTCCATGTTTTCATGTTTCTTCAAGAGCATATTAGACATTGCTGATAGCATGAAACATTTGTCATTTGTGGCATCATCCATTTTTTTCTCATAGAGAGACAATTCCTCATCACTATCCTCATTTCCATGCACAACTGGAATTGGCACTTCCATCACATAAAATTTCTTCTTGTGGTGAAGGATGATGTGTAAACGCCTCTGCCACTCTCAGAAGTTGGTGCTAGTGAGAAGGTTTTTACTTCTCGGGCATGGTTCACAATGATATGTTTGAAGTATGTTTTCTTGAAATTTCCACAAGATATGATGAGAAATAGATTAGTACTTTATTATAAAAACTGAGAGAAATAAATAAATTAATAATTATCAGTATCCCACAATTTTATCGGAATCCAATATCCCTCACCTTTGACATCAGAATATTTTGTTTCCAGAATATTCTAGTGGAATGAATCCACATTTACCTTCATATTAACACAACTTGGTATGGTTTTCAAACGTGAAGGATTTTAGATAGGCATTCCAAATGCCAACTACATTAACTCACAACTCCTTGATCCGCTGAGTGGACTCCCCAATCCTGAAACCCTTTTATTTTGGATTTCCCCAACCTCTGCCTCTTGGTCACACAAAGTCATGTTGTGGTAGTCAACCCTTGGTGAGAACCAAGTCAAGTCAACCCAAAACCAAGAATTATAAATCCTTGATAATTGAAAGCACCCCAACAAGGGTTGGTCAAGAACTTTTAACTATAGTTTGATTCTAACCATGATTATGGAAGGCTATACCGACTTTATATTTCCTTGAGGAATTTTTCTATATACATAAAATGGAAATTTATTATCTTTTACTACATTCTTGTTAATATTAAGTGGTACTTATATAAGTTGTTAACCATGTCTAAGATAATATTCACACCTAAGTTGGTATTATTTTAGTTCAATCTTGCATGCTTGTTTAATTGATTAATTTTTTTATCATTAAAACACACCCACAGTAAAGTTTCCATTAAACTGATAAAAATAAAATAAATAGCATGATCAGAAGCTTGTTCTAGTGGTTAGTTTATCTAGTGGTAGATAAACTAACCCAAGACCTTTTGAAGAAAAACCTTGAACCTTTCGATTACATGTTTGCATCTTTCCACCTATCCACCTTTGTGTCTCTTTAGATTGGTTTCACCTTGGCTTCTGACTTAAGCTACCTCCACTAGCATGGGAGCTCCATCCATTACATATGAATTTATCTCACACATAGGTAAGGGGTAAAAAGGGGGTTTTACTTAAAAGAAACCTTGAGCATGCAGGACCTACATATTAATGAGGAGATGGCTCGTAGGCCAACAAATTTAATTTAAATAAATTAATTAAAAGAAACCATTAACATACAAAGGTATTGGTCTAGCTCATGATCATCCACCCATGAAATGATATTTACACGTAAATAAAACTATCAATCAATTCTTTAATAATTCTTGTTTAAGATGAATCACGATCGAATCAATTAATTATTTTTAATTAGTCAATTCTTTTATCATAAACCCTTTTTTTTAATTTCCATGAGATTATCATCCATCATAATTTAAAACAAATCAATTCTTTTAAAATTATCTTTATACGCAACTTGTACCTTGGAGGAAACACAGTGAATTACCATTCATAACTACCCAACGAGAAGAAATGAACATTACAGAGATTGTTAAATTAAAGTCTTGTATATAAAACACCTATCACGTGTTGTTCCTCATCTTTACGCATGAACTATGGTACACTTCTCAAGGGTTTTTTATAATATAATAATAAATTTTAATAAATATGCGTAATTTGGATGAGTACATGGCATGTAGTTTCAACTACACGTTGTGTAGTTTTGTTCACCATCAAGACAAAGTAAACGCCTGTGGACATGACGTGTAGATGTACTTCGTAATGTTTTGGAGTACATGGCATGTTCAGTCAGACACACACCGTGTATTATCCTTGTTACATGGTTTCCAGTCGGGCAAGCTGTGTATGGGGTACAAGGTCAAACCCTAGCCCGATGGGACTACATGACTTGTTCTGTGGACCACTCAGAGTGTAATCCAGAAACATTGTGCCACCTGTTCCTGGTCAACACATGGTGTCATTAATACTTAGAAAGGATCCAATTACACGGCCTAATTTTGCAGACCCTTCCAATTCATTGAACCTTGACTACATCGTGTGTAGTTCGGAATACACACCATCTATTCTGGTGTGGTACAACCAGGAACATTTTTCACCTCTAGATGAGATCCTCTATTTTATTTTAATAAAATTTAAAAGAAAAAATTTCTTCTGTAAGGTGAACGAAAAACAAGAGGAGGAACAGATCTTGAGATTCAGATTTAAGGAATGATTTAATTGAATTGAAACAACATAATTATTAAATGCATAAATCACCAGTGGAAAACTTATATAATTATAATCAACTATTTTACCCCTTTGATACCACTTGTAGGTTCTGGGCAAAGCGAAAGGGCAATGGTGGGTTTTTCCAACATTAATTTTTTTGTTAACAATGATCAATCTGAGATCCATCATGATAATAAAATGCCGGATCTTCGGAATATAATGAAGAATGAAAAAGAAAGAAGTAGTCCCAGAACAAAAGAGATTATCATCATATGTTGGCTATAATTAATTTAATTTAATTGACAAAAATTACCTTTATGGAATTATTTCATTATTGATTTTTTCCGGTCACATTCTGGTGTGATCCGTCATTGTGTCATAGAATCCATCTGTAGGATTCCTCTAGCGATGATCCACACATGCTCCACATATCTCTGGATGTCACCGAAGGGATCTCTAGGTGCTTGCATGGAAGATCTCTCACTTGAAATGTATGCCTTCAATCACCTTGATCCGGTGGAGGAGGATCTCTATCTCATATTTTGAGAGCAATCGTGGTGGAAAAAGAATCATATCTTGGCTTGAGAGTGTATCCAAATCCGTTGTGCACAATGACACATAAAAAATGGCCAGGCAAATGAGAAATATAAAATTGGGTTTTTTAATTACATAGAATAAAAAATTAAATAGTTAACTGAAAGCATTTATTCGGTTATTTTAATTCATAGTAATACCTCATGTCTAATAATAATAGTTGACTATTATTATTACTTGACATGAGAAAATTGAATTACACTTAGTATTAATTAATTAAATAAATAATATTATTTCTCATAAATTCCCAGAAAAAAAAAACATGGTGTGTATATTTAATATACATGGCGTCCAATTATATTTTTTTGTTTTTCATTATTTTGTCCACCATATTTATCAGACTTTGAATAATGGCTATTTATTTCTAAAATAAATATCACTGCATTACCAATAATTAATATATTATTTATACAACAATATATTCTCTCAAATAACTTGTGTTGAATTAAATATGATCAGGCATTCATGAATAATTATTAAACCACCATTGGGAAAAATATTTATTCAAATTGTTAAATTAATATTAACTATGATACTTGGACACACATAGTGTGTGACCCTATAGGCCTCTTTATCAACGACATTAGACGAAGACTACCTAATGTCCAAGGTTAGCATCTTACAACTTGCCAAGGAACCAATAGAGAAATAAGTGAATGCCACAATGACATGTCACCCCCTACCAAGGTTTACCTTGTAATATAGTCCCTTTATCTCAATATCTCGAATAAATCAGGATGCATGTTAGTGCCCTCAACCCATGTTCTTGACTATTCTTTCATTGATATTCTGGAATTAAACATGCCCATTCCTCACCATGGCCATTGATTTATTTCGGCTATATCAATTCCATAAAAGGGGATGAGATATCTACTTCCTTTATGGAAAAGAAGAGAAAATTCCTTTCTCACATTATCTATTAATTTAGTATCACTCGTGATGCATGAAATGTATCTTTCCTCACTGTGAATAGGGTGACATAATAGTTTTTGTTAATACATATAAGTGTGTGAGTTTAAATACCCATTAATAATAATATTAATGTTTAAGGGAAAATACCTGCATCCACAGATAGGAACATCCAATGACAGTATGAAATGTTGATTTCCTTCTGGAGGATCATGTTCTCCTAATATCCTCCGAGATATTTCCAAGGGCGCACACCATGAGAAGGTGCCTCATTGTTTTTTGAGTCCTCAACCATAATGGATTGTATTATTTGGGTCCCTCACATAACATTATCTGGCCATAGAACACATATTCAAGAATAGTTTTACAGCGTTTTCAGGTTCTCATCATAACTGGGACCCGTTCTGACCCATTTATGAAATTGATATCCTTAAGATATTATCACATGCATTGTCACGCAGAAGAACAATCAAGATGTGATAAGGTATTTATTAATGAACAAAGTACCAAGTAGTTGGTTCTAGGCTACCAAATACAATAGGTACCCTACATAGTAACACTGATACATTCCCATGAGAGGAGTCTAAGGAAGTAGTGTTGAGAAGTGGAATGATTATGGACTTCCAACAACCCAACGAAGTGAGGCCACAAGATGACGATTCAGGAAAACAAACATCACCTGATAAAAAATCTAATGAAGTAAATCCCACATTACCTCATCAATAAGTACCAGTTGAGAAGGAATGTATTCCTGAGAAACAAAAGTAACCTTTATATGTTTCCCCACCACTATACCAAACACCTCTTCCATATCTAGATGGATAAGGAAAACTTAGGCAGGAGACACAATATGAAAAGTTCATGGTTATGTTCATGCAAAAACATATCAACATCTCTTTTGTTGAATCTATTTACCTGATGCTCAATTATCACATGTCCTGGAATGAAATTTTATCAAAAAATATAAAAATAAATGTCCTAGGAGTCATCAATTTAAATGGAGAATTCTCTACTATTGTACAATAGAAAATTCCACCCAATATGAGAGACCCTCGCAGCATCTCTATCCCTTGTGATACTGGCACGTGAAAATTTGGTAGAGAACTTTGTGATTTTGGTGAGATCATTAAACTCATACCAATGAGTAATTTCCAAAATATCAGACTCAAAGAGAACAATGATACAATGGTGCCTTTGTAATTAGCTAATCACTCGGTAAAATCTCATCGAGGCAATTTGGAAGATGTATTAGTAATGACCGGAAAGTTCATCTTCCTACCTGATTTCCTGATATTGGACATGGATATAGAAGGTGACGTACACATAATACATGGAAGATAATTCCTCACTACATGAATCACACTGATTTATGTGATCCAAGGACATATCATATTCATAGTATGAGAAGAACATGTTTTTTTCAACCAAATTCTAGTTGTGAAACAAACAGATGACACTATGGATTGTCACGCCATTTATCTCACACAGAATGAAGAAGAATATAGCGTCATAGAGGAAATAGTAGAATCTCCCTTACAAATTAATTAAGACACAATGACATTGAGGATGTCAAATTAATTAAACCACTCACCAGAGATGTTGTTCCATCATTTACCCCATCCATCATCCTTCCTATTCAGTTAGACATGAAGCCACATCCTATTAATTCAATGTACTCATTTCTAGGGGAATCTTCCTCCTTTCTTGTTATAGTCAACTCCAAACTATCAAAGGATCAAGAAGAAAATTTGGTTGATTCCCTCAAACAAAACAAGTAGTTTATCACCTAGGGAGTGACATAAATTTAGGGGATCAATCCCATTAACTCATGAATCATACTCAAAAATCATGAAAACCCAAAACAGAATCCTCATATGAGGCTCACACAACCCATGAGGGAAGATGTCAAGGAAGAGGTGTTGAAACCCATGGATTTAGGTGTAATATTTACTATCTCATATAGTGAATGGGTGAGCCTCCTCCAAGTCATTCCAAATAAAGGAGGACTCACAGTAACAAGAACAGATGATAATGAACATATTTCAACATGCACCATCACTATATGGAGAGTTTGTATGGATTAAAAAAGTTTAAAATCAGTAATAAGAAAAGACTATTTTCTCTTACATTTTATGTACCAAACGTTAGAGACTGGTGGGGCATGATTTCTACTATTTCCAAGATAGATATTCATGATATAATCAAATTGAAATCGATCCAACTGATTGGAAAAGAAACCACCTCCACTCTCATTTTGGTAATTTTGTATACAAGCACATGTCCTTTAGTATTTTTAATGCTCCAAAAACTATCCAGATATGTATGAAACATAAATTTCTTGATATGGATTAATAATTTCTTGAAATTTTCATTGGATGTTTCTCAGTTTATAGAAGGTCATTTTATGTCTATATAGGTAATCTAAAACTACTTCTTCAACGCTGTGAAGAAATATTCTTGCTGCTGAATTGGGAAAAATGGAACTTCATGGTGCAAGTAGGAATCATACTGGGCCACAAAATCTTCATAGAAGGCATCAATGTAGATCACAAAATAGTCAAATTTATCATATATCTTCCTAATCCTTGCACTATTAAAAGTATTATAAGTATCCTTGGACATGATGGATGTTAAAGATGCTTCGTAAAATATTTTTCTAAATCGGCGCATCCTTGGAAACACTTATTGTCATAAGATATTAAATTCAAATTTAATCAGGAATTCCAAAAAGCATTGTATACATTGAAAAAAGCCACATGACATATCCAGTCATCATTGCAACAAACTGGGAAAAATATTTTAAACTTATGTGGGATGCCAGCGACCTTTCTGTAGGAGTTGTTCTGGGGAAATGATTAAATAACATCTTCTCCCCAATTTATTATGAAATTCACACCATAAATGAAGCTAAAATTAATTTCATGACCACAAAGAATGATCTCCTAGCCATAGTGAATGCCATTGAAAAATTTCATCCATACCTTGTTCTATCAAAATTTACTATTCATACGGATCATGCAGCCCTTCGATTGATAATGACCAATAATGATGCAAAACCAAGGTTGATAGGCTGGTTTCTCTTAATAAAATAAGTCGACATAATAATAAATGATATGAAGGGAGTAGAAAATGTAATTTTAGATCATCTCTATAGACTAACTCTTACCATAATCGAAGGTAACATTGCTGATATTGAGGAAGCTTCTCCTGATGAGACCATATTTAATATCCAGACTCATCCTTGGTTATCAAACATAGTGAATTTTCTTTCAGAAATATTCCCCCTCAATATTTATCTTTTCAATAATGGAAAATGTTATTTTTAGATGGAAAAAACTACTTTTATGATGAACCAATACTTCTCAAGAACTATTCTGATGAATTTTTAAGGCATTGCATTCCAGAAGAAGAGGCGCAAAATGTAATTGGAATGTTCCACACTTCTCCAAATTTCAGACATCATGGGCTAGATCACACAATGGCTATGATCCTATAATGTTAATTTTAATAGACCTCCTTACATCAAGGCACTAGTAGATTCTGCTACCATTGTGACATATGCCAATGTATAAGTAATATTTGAAAAAGAAATGAAATTCCACAGAACCCCATTCTAGAAGTTGAATTCTTTGATGTATGGGGAATCTAATTTTTGGGATTGTTCCCCATGTCACATGGAATGAAATATATTCTGGTTGTAGTGGAAAACGTATATAAATGGTTTGAAGCCGAATCAATTACTCCTGACAATTTTAACATTGTAATTAATTTCCTTTGGAAACATTTGTATGCACATTTTGTATTTCCAAGACTACTTATTAGTGATCTCGGAACACATTTCTCCAGTCAACCAGTTAGAAAAGTTATTTAAAGATATAGGATATGGTATAATATTGGAGCCCCTGATCACTTATAAATGAGTGGAGAATTCAAAATATCATATAGGGAGGTAAAGTAGAGCCTGTAAAAAATAATCAATACAAGTAGAAATGATTGGAGTTAGAAACCAGATGATGCATTTTCGACATATAGAAAGGGTTATAAAACACCCATCAACACCACCCCATTTAGACTGATTTGGGAAAAACCATGTCATCTTCATGTGGAGCTAGAGCACTGGTAATTTTGGGATATAAAAAACTAAATTTGGTGTTAGATATGGTTGGATATAATTGGTTACTAAAATTAACTCATTGGAATAATTAAGGAAAATTCATTGGAAAATGCATGAATTTATAAGGAAAAAACAAATTAATGGCATGACCAATGGATTAAAAGAAGCACCTTAAAACTAGGGAATAAGGCTCTACATTTCAACTCTTGATTGAAACTTTTCTTTGTAAATATAAAATCATGATGGATTGGTCCTTATAATGCTATCCATGTTTTTTTGTATGGATAAATAACAATTCAATTAGATAGAGATCCTCCATTTGAATTGAATGTTCAACAGTTGATAATTCTTCACGAACCATTCCATGAGGGATATGTCCTCAAACGCATGTTCAAATGAACTTTAAATAAGTATGGTTTATGACTTTAATCATAGTGGTTTATGGGAGGCAACCAAAAGTTCTTTATGAGTTTTTTTAGTCTTGGATTATTCTGTGATTTATTGCAGTACTTTTTAGAAACTTTCATTAAATTAAAAAAATTGTTAACACTATTACTTCTTTTTAATCCTTATTGTTTCTTATTTATTCAAATTTATAAACCTGTGGATTAACATCTATTATATAGTGCATGAATTTTTTTACTAACATATTTTGCAGGTGCATCATCACAACAATGTTAAGACAGCTGTAACGCCCTGACCCCAGTTAGCCAGAGTCGGTGCATTATTGTGTAACATTGGCATGATCGCAAAAGATCAATTATTTAAAGACTGGTTATTTTAGTAGCCTTAGAAACACAAGATACATTCATAAATGTTGCATTACATCATAAAGTGAAAAATCACAATAACATAGTCACCATAGTCCACACTTCTATCTCCTTCAGACTATCCCTGTAGGTCAGTCATAAAATATTTCTTCACATCCTAGGAAAAAATAAAACATTGAAAGGGGTGAGCTCAGATGCTCGGTAAGGATATCAATATAGAGAATTCTTTCATAAATAAACATAAACATTTAAGATAATGTATAACTAAAACAAAAGCCCTTTAAACTTGAACTACAACATAATATGGCAAAAGTAAAATTAGATAATGCAATTTACTTATTCACATGGATAGTCTACTGGTCGAATAATCACATGAAATATCAATAACCACTTTCATAATGATGGAATGCATAACTCCAGACTATCATAACAACATAGCCATGGCCTCGTGCGAAGACTACAAATAAGATTTCATCAAGGCCTCGTGCGAAGACACTAGTTTGTCTCATGAGACCCGCCAATGCATCGAGGAGCTATAGCGAGCTCCACCCATCACTTATTAAGTCCAATGCATTCCTCATATTAATAGGTTTAAACATATCATAAACCATAACATAATCGTATCACATAAAACATTCATAAAGGAATCATAAAATTTCCACATTTCAATCACAAGATATCAATACAACACATTGATATAATAAAAACACTTTCAAAACCGTTTTCAATAGAAAAATAAAATAAAATTAAAACTTGGTATTTATTTTCATTTTAAAAAAGGTTATGGATTTTAGAGGAATCTGAAACTCAAATAATGGTCATGGAATCAGAGAATTCATTGTCACCTCATATATAAGAGAAAACATTCCCTTTTGTCATTTAGTAAAATGATTCCTAAAAAATATTCCTTTTGAATAAATGTAAAAGTCAAAGGGGTTTATACACCGTATAAAAGAAAATTGTGTATAAAATAAAATATGCCTCAATGAAAGAATATTGAGACAAAGTCCCTTACAAAGATACTTTTTTAAATAAAATAGATCTATTATGTGTATTCACTATAAGTACACATAAATAAAGTACAAATACAAGATATGACATAATAATATAATGACATAATTTGAAAGTAGGAGATTAACCCAAAGAACGGAAATCGGGTTAAGAAGTTCCCTTACAAAGATCATAAAATAGATCTATTATGTGTATTCACTATATGTACACATAAATAAATTATAAATACAAGGTAGTATATAATAATATCATGACATAATTTGAAAATAGTAGATTAACCCAAATAATAGAAATTGGGTTAAGAAGTTCTCTTACCTCGTGTCCGACATGACCGGATCATTCTTTAATATATGGAAAGGAATCATGGGTACATATATACATAATAAGGAAATCATACTTTACCCATAAAACATAATCACTTGAACATACCTCATCAAATCATGAATAAATCAATGAAATCATAAGATATAAAGGTATCTTGAGGCATTCATAAAATTCTTACGTAGGGAGTAACCCACTTGGTTACGTTTGGAATACCCATCACAATATATTCCCTAAATCTCTTCAGATAAACCTTAACTTTTCACTCCTTCACGTTACCCAATGCATTGGAGAGCTATATCGGGCTCACCCACCCTTAGTTTATCACGGGACCACACGTCTTCATAATAATTCCCAAGAACCTCAACATAATCGTATCACATAAAACATGCATAAAGGAAACATAACATTTCCACCATTCAATCACAAGATATCAATACAACACATGGATATAAAAACATTATGAAAACCATTTTCAATACCAAAATAAAAGAAAAGTAAAACATGGTATTTATTTTTCTTTTAAAAAAAGGTATGGCTTGTAGAGGAATCTGAAACTCAAATAATAGTCACGGCGGCGGAGAAGTCATTGTCGCCGCATACGTACGGAAAAAAAATTCCCTTTTGTCATTTAGAAAACTCTTCATATAAAATAGATTCCTTTTGAATAAACGTAAAATTCAAATGGGTTTATACACCGTGTAAAATAAGGTTGTGTATAAAATAAAATATGCCTCAATGAAAGGAGATTGATATGAAGTCCCATACCACGGGTCCGAATTGACTCGGTCATTCTTTAATCTCCTGAATAGTAAACTTGAGTTAATTTCTACATGTTTAAGAACCTTTTTCAAGTTCATTATTTCTTTTATGTCACTTATTTCCATGTCATGAACACTATGTAATTATTTAAGTTATTAACGGTCGTTTTAACGATCATTGGTACATGAGTAAAAAATAATCCCTTTATAATTACAAGTTGTTCATGTATCCATTATATCCAGAATTTTATTCATGATGTAGATATCATATATGTCATATATATCCAGTACATGCATGCATTTATAATATTACATATTCATTTAGAGGTAAGAAATGAAATGCACCATTCATGGAGACGGTAAGCCGTACGTACGCATGAACGCTACTTTAATTTCTATTTCATATTTTATAGAATTGAATCATAATGATAAAATTTATTTTATAATTCCAGTATAATATCATATATAATACCATTAATTAAATCATTTATACGTCCCACATATGGCATTAACGAAATCAAATCACTTTGAGGGGGTGGTAGTCTGCACTTCCTTAAATGAAGATATCGCGTTTACCCATAATGGAAACCATAATGGTATGCCCAAAATTAAAAATACAGAAGCTTAAGGAAAACATAAACATATTATATATCATATATAAATATAGTGTTATCTTAATGGCAACCTATGAAGGTGTTAAAGGGATGTTGAACAATCATCATTTCGGGAGGCATAAATTCACCATCCACAGAAATAGTATGTTCTTTAAGCATTAGATGTAGGTGTGTGTAAGTGTAGCTATGAATCCTTCTTATAATAATATCCTAGTATATTGAAGATACTGGATTTGTTACAAAAGAAATGAATAAAAATAGTTTAGGGGGTTGGAGAAGCAAAATAAAACAAAAGGACTCAAGTGAATACATTACCTTAAAATCAGGCAACTTCCTTTGGTTTGAGCTCAAAGGCTTCCTTGAGAAGACTTCTGCCCAAAGTGAGGCTTCAAGGAGTAAGAGAGGGAAGCGTAGAGACAAAATGGGCAGGGTTTGGCCGAGCCAAATTCTTTGGGAGTGTGGGTAAGGAGGTAGAGGTGTGGGCCTTTTATAAGAGGACAGGAGGGGCACTCTTGGAAAGTAAAGAAATATTACTTTATTTGAAAATGAGTTTCGGATTTAAAACGTGCCACAGTATTATAATTCGAGGATAAGGTGATAAGGGTTCGAAATATACCCACCCAATAGGTTTTGGACATGTTTAGGGAATAGATTTTACATTATCTTCTCATTTTATTTAAATCCTTTATTAATGATGTAATCGCTGCATCATCATGATGTCATAAATAATTTAATTTATATAAAGTTTAAAAATTATAAAAAAACTACTATGATGTAGGAAATCTTTTTAAATTTCCAAGGAATAATTATAGTCAAACATCTAACTTGTATAACCCCATTTAAAATTTGTTTTTGTAAAACATATTATGTTTGTGTCATTTAACTTTTACATTAAATAAAATGTTATTTATGTCATTTCCCAACCAAAGTGGTTCCTTGGGGTCTCCAATTTGACCCATGGATTGTCTTGGTTGGCCATGACACATCCAATGAGGGTAGGACATGTGTCAAACTCATCTCATAATATTAAAACATTATTTTTACCTTAAACTACACTAATTGCAACTAATCGCGATTAAAAACTTAATAAGTTACTATTTACCAAAAATTTATTTTAATCCCATTGAACCACATTTTACTTCTTAATGAAAACCATGTATGTCATATTTTTTAAATTCAATACACAAAGGTGTAAAAATTTCATTTAAATGGAAAATTAGTTTTTATATGTACCACTTAGTGGTTTCACTATTCATCAAAAATTGATGTTTTTCAGAAAAATAGCAAAACATCACCCTAAGATATATTTGATATTCTGAATTCAAAAATGTTGTCTATTTTACAAAATTCAAAACATATAAGTTTCATTAATTAATTTAATAATTATTTCACACTGTCAGAGCAAATAGCGTGTTTTTATGAAACAATAAGTATCAAAAGATTGACACTAGTTTAAGTCTAATTTCAAAGTGAAATTAATTCGAATGACCACTATTGGATTAAATAGTAAAAATATATTATAATTTCACTTTAAAAACAATTCAAAAGATTATCTAATCATATAAATAAATTAGACTAAAAAGCAGTTTTGATGTAAAATTCAGTATTTTTCACTATTCATAAAAAAATGAACATTGTCAGAAAAATACCAAAAATTCACACAAAGTAAATTTTGATGTCCTAATAATAAAGAATAAGTTTATTTTTACAAAAATAGCTTATAAAATTGTCCAAATATATATTTAAAAATGGTTTTCCATCAAATGGCAGTAAAACAATCTTTTAAAAATATTTGTGTATTCCGTGCTTAAGATTGGATTAATTCTCATTTTATGCCTCTAAAACACTATCTAATTCATTAATAGACATAGATAAAAATATATATTATTCATTACTTACTTTGGATGTTACATACTTCCCCCATTTAGAAAAGTGCATCCCCGCAATTTATTTACTTATCAAATAAATGGGGGTACTTATCCCTCATTGCATTTTCAGATTCCAATGTTGCCTCTTCCATCATGTGGTTTTTTCACAAGACCTTTAACTGATTAATCACATTATTTCGTAACACATGCTCCCTGTGGTCAAGAATCTGGATCGGTTGTTCCTCATATGATAGGTTCTCTTCTAGCTGAACTATCTCTGGACTGAAAACTTGAGATGGATCTGACATGTACTTCCTCAACATCAAAACATGAAAAACATTATGTACATGAGATAAACTCGGAGGTAAAGCCACTCGGTAAGCAACTGATCCAACTCTCTCCAGAATTTCATATGGTCCAATAAACCTTGGACTCAGCTTTCCTTTCTTACCAAATCGCATCACAGTTTTCCATGGTGATACTTTGAGAAAAACATGATCACCTACCTCAAAATATAGATCCTTCCCCCTGTTGTCCGCATAACTCTTCTGCCTGCTCTAAGCTATTCTCATGTGTTTTTGAATCAGCTGAACTTTTTCTTCCATCTCTTCTACCAATTCTGGTCCCATCAACTTCCTTTCACCCACTTCATCCCAGAAAGCTGGAGTTCGACACCGCTTCCCATATAATTCCTCAAATAGATCCATATGTATACTGGAATGAAAACTGTTATTATATGAAAATTCAACCAAAGAAAGATGTTGGTCCCAAATTCCCTGATAATCCATCAAACAAGATCGTAGCATATCCTCCAAGGTCTAAATTGTTCGTTCTGACTGCCCATCTGATTGAGGATGAAATGTTGTACTAAAATTTAATTCAGTACCCAACCACTTCTGAAGGAATTTACAAAAGTTAGAAGTAAACCAGGGATCACGATCAGATAAAATGGAGAGAGGAACTCTATGCAACCTTACTATATTATTAATATACATAAGGGAAAGTTGATCCAGGGAAAAAGTATCTCGTATATCAAAGAAATGAGTAGATTTGGTCATGCGATCAACAATAACGCAGATTGAATTATTACCTCGAGGTGTCTTCGGTAATCCCACAACAAATTCCGTGGATATATTCTCCCATTTCTACTCTGGAACTGGTAGATGCTGAAGCATCCCTTTCGGTAACTGCCGCTCTGCTTTAACCTGCTGACAAGTCATACACTTCACAGTAAAATCGGCAATATCACTTTTCATTCCATCCCACCAGTAATACTCCCGCAGATCTCTATACATCTTAGTACTGCCAGGATGAACTGAAAATGGAGAACTATGAGCTTCACATAACAACTCTCTCTTCAACTGTGAATCACAAGGCACACACAATCTATTCCCAAATCTCAAAACACAGTCATTATCAGTGTTGAATTCAGGCAACTTACCTTTCTGAACTAGCTCTACCTTTTTCTGCAACTCACTATCTTGCTTCTGTGCTTGCTTGATTCTGTTTGATAGAGAAGATTTCACAGATACCTGAAGCAAAACAGAAGAACATCCTTCACCCAAAACTTCTATTCCAAATTTCATCATATCCTTAACCAAAAGATCACATTCCAAACGCAACATTTCTAATGAAGCATTACTTTTTCGACTCAAAGCATCATTCACTCTATTTGCTTTTCCTGGATGGTAATGAATTTTACAATCATAAAACTTGATTAATTCTAGCCATCTCTTTTGTCTCATGTTCAATTATTTCCGAGTGAATATATACTTTAAACTTTTTTGATCGGTATATATTTCACACTTTACTCCATACAAATGATGCCTCCAAATTTTTAAAGCGAAAACAACAGCAGCTAATTCCAAATCATGTGTAGGGTAATTTACCTCATGAGTTTTCTACTGTCATGAAGCATAAGCAATTACCTGATCATTCTGTATTAGAACGCAACCAAGTCCTTTCAATGAAGAATCACTGTATATAACAAACTCACCATTCCTGTAAGGTAGTGCCAAAACTGGAGCATTCACCAATCTTCTTTTCAATTCCTGAAAACAATCATCACATTCTTTTGTCTAGATAAACTTAACACCCTTCCGATTTAGCTTAGTCATTGTACTAGATAATCGTGAAAAATTTATAACAAACCTTTGGTAATATCCTGCCAAACCAAGGAAACTACGAATCTCTATTACATTTGTGGGTCTTGGCCATTCGTCCACAACTTTTGTTTTTACAGGATCAACAGTTATTTAATCGTTAGAAACAATATGTCCAAGGAAAGAAATTTGTTACAACCAAAACTCACACTTTCTGAATTTCCCATACAATTTCTATTCTTTCAGGGTTTGCAAAATAACCCTTAAATGTCTTTCATTCTCTTCATTACTTTTAGAAAACACCAAAATATCATCAATGAAAACATCCACAAACTTATCCAAGAACTCATGGAAAATTCTATTCATTAAGTCCATGAATATAGAAGGTGCATTGGTTAGCCCAAAAGACATTGCTACAAATTCATAATGGCCATATCTTGTACGGAACGCGGTCTTCGGAGTATCGGCCTCCTTTACCTTCAGCTGATGGTACCCCGATCTCTGGTCAATATTTGAAGAAAACTGAGCTCCCTGTAGCTGATCAAACAAATCATTGATATGAGGCAAAGGATATTTTTTCTTAATAGTGATATTATTCAAGGCCCTATAATCAATGCAAAGTCTCATTGAACCATCTTTCTTTTAAACAAATAAAACAGGAGCACCCCATGGTGTTGTGCTAGGTCGAATGGAACCTTTCTCTAATAATTCTTGCAATTGCTCCATCAACTCTAAAAGTTCAGTTTGAGCCATTCGATAAGGGGGTTTTGAAATTGGCTTAGCATTAGGAACTAAGTCAACAGTAAACTCAACTTCCCGATCTGGTATTATTCCAAGAAACTCATCAGGAAAACATCAGGATACCCATTTAACACTAGCACATCATTAATCTGAACAGTTCCTTTATTTTCAAAGATGTGTGCAAGGTAACATTCATTTCCATCTTTTACAAGTTTCTTGGCCTCTTGATAAGTTATCAACAGTAAGGGTTCATTATTTTACACAAACTGAAAGTCTTTATTAAAAGAAACTTCTTTAGCTCTACAGTCAATCTTAGAATGGTAAATAGAGAGCCAATCCATTCACAGGATAACATCAAACTCTACTAGAGGTAGAACAATATGGTTTGCAAGTAGGTTCTTTCCACAGATAAGGATAGAAAGATTCTTATAAATTCCGTTTGCCTCAACATTTCCCCCAGGTGTTTTTACCACAAGTTCATGAGTCATTTCTTGAGATGGTATTCCCATTTTACTAGAAAAGGTTTCAGAGATGAAAGAATGTGTATACCTCGAATCAAACAACACACATGCATAATCTGAAAAAACAAATTACCTGATACAACTTCATTTGATGGCCCGACATCTGCGGAAGTAGTTGCAAAGGATTTCACCACCACTTTTTGATTGTAGTCTAACTGCTTCCCATCACTCAAGCTCTTTGTTAGACACTCATTTGCATAGTGACCCATATCATTACACTTATAACATTTCACTAACTGTAATTCAAATTTGGTCTTACCATAACCCTAATCATTTTCAGTGCAATCACGAGCCTTATGTCCCATCTTAACACATCGTTAGCACTTTCCAGAATTCAGAAGTCATTCCACAGCATGCCTTTTTCCACATTTATCACAAACTGGAAGCTTAGTTTTCTTACCATCAGACTTTTTTGAAGAATTCTTACCTTTCTCCTACCACCTCGGTCTCTTCTTCAGTTGTTTGTTATAGAACACTTGATCATCGGAAAACGCCATTTCCACCTTCTCAGCACATTGAACAAGCTTTTCATAACATTTAAACTCACGATAATCTAATTCCCTTCGATATATTGGCTTTAATCCTGAGTAAAAATGATTGATTTTACTATCAAGGTCTCGGATTAAATTTGTAGCATACCTTGCCAATCGAGTGAACCTTTCTTCATAGGCATCCACTGAGTCTTCCTCCTGCCTCAATTCCAAGAATTGCTTTTCCCTCTTAAGTTGAACATCCTTAGGAAAATACTTCTCAAGAAACATACCTTTGAATTCATCCTAGTCAAGAGAATCAATCTCATCATCGTCCCTGATATTTTTAACCATTGACCACCACTGATCTGCTTCACCCTCCAAACGGTAAATAGAAAGACTAACCTTTTGATTGTCTGAACACCCCATGACATCGAAAATCTTCTCCAGTGATTTAATCCACCCTTCAGCTAACACAGGGTCAGATGATCCTCTGAATGGTGGGGGATGTTTCCTCATGAAATGTTCCACCACTGACATGTTCCTCTGCGGTTGATCTGGATGATCTCGTGCATGGATACCACCTCCATTTATCGCTTGAGTCAACTGCGCCATTACTGAAACAAATTGTTCAGTTCCAATTCCGACCATCTCAAGATACTGATTCAGAAGGCTATTTCCATCTGTATGCCTCCTAGCACTACTACCCTATTTCCTCTACGGAAAATAATTCTGAACAAACATGTCTTAGATGAAGCAACATGGTAATCTTCAAATACTATATCACTTAAATTTGACCATAACAAAAATATTTTTGGATAATCATAAAATATAATTCTAACTCCTAAAGATATCTAAACCGACCTCTGATACCAACTATAAGTCCCCAGCCTTAAACCTTACTTAATCATGAGTTATTACAAGATTACACATTGAGGATCTTTTTGGGTTTAGAGTTTTAGAGAATTAGATCATAGAACTTTCATTACATTCCACATATAAACAAAGTTGTTACATAAAGATAGTATTCTTCTTTCCCATCAATGGAAACATATTTAAAATAAAACATGGATTCTTTCTTGACACTTCCTTGACACTATCATAATATCATGTACCTTTCCCTTGACTTGTGAAAAAAAATTCAAAAAAACTTGGTATGAGCATAAAACGCTCAGTAAGGGATATAAAAATATATGGAAAGGAATCATGGGTACATATATACATAAGAAGGAAATAATACTTTACCCATAAAACATAAGTACTTTAACATACCTCATCAAATCATGAATAAATCATATAAATCATAAGACATAAAGGTAACTTGGGGAATTCATAACATTCTTACGCAGGGAGTAATCCTCTTGGTTACGTTTGGAATACCCGTCACAGTATATTCCCTAAATCTCTACAATGAAACCTTAACGTTTCACACCTTCGTGTTACCCAATGCATTGGAGATCTATATCGGGCTCACCTGCCCTTAGTTTATCACAGATCCACCCATCTTCATAATAATGCCCAAGAACCTCAACATAATCGTATCAAATAAAACATGCATAAAGGAAACATAACATTTCCACCTTTCAATCACAGGATATCAATACAACACATTGATATAAAAACATTATGAAAACCATTTTCAATACCAAAGTAAACAAAAAGTAAAACATGGTATTTATTTTTCTTTAAAAAAAGGTATGGCTTGTAGAGGAATCCGAAACTCAAATAATGGTCACGGCGGAGGAGAAGTCGTTGTCACCACATACGTACGACAAAAACATTACCTTTTGTCATTTAGTAAACGCTTCTTATAAAAAATATTCCTTTTGAATAAAAGTAAAAGTAAAATGGGTTTATACACTGTATAAAATAAGGTTGTGTATAAAATAAAATATGCCTCAATGAAAGGAGATTGAGACGAATTCCCATACCTCGGGTCCGAATTGACTCAGTTGTTCTTTAATCTCCTGAATAATAAACTTGAGTTAATTTATACTTGTTTAAGATCCTTTTTCAAGTTCATTATTCCTTTTATATCACTTATTTCCATGTCATGAACACTATGTAATTATTTAAGTTATTAACGGTCGTTTTAACGATCATTGATACTTGAGTCAAAAATAAGCCCTTTATAATTACAAGTTGTTCATGTATACATTTTATAAAAAATGGTATTCATGATGTAGATATCATATATGTCATATATATCCAGTACATGCATGCATTTATATTATTACATAATCATTTAGAGGTAAGAAATGAAATACACCGTTCATGGAGACGGTAAGCCGTACGTACACATGAACGCTACTTTCATTTCTACTTCGTATTTTATAAAATGGAATCATAATGATATAAAGGTATATTATAATTCCAATATAATATCATATATAATACCATTAATTAAATCCTTTATACATCGCACATATGGCATTAACGAAATCAAATCACTTTGAGGGGGTGGTAGTCCGCACTTCCTTAAATGAAGATATCGCGTTTACCCATAATGGAAACCACAAAGGTATGCCCAAAATGAAAAATACAGAAGCTTAAGGAAAACATAAACATATTATATATCATATATAAATATAGTGTCATCTTAATGGCCACATATGAAGGTAAGGGATGTTGAACAATCATTGCTTCGGGAGGCATAAATTCACTATCCATGGAAACAGTATGTTCTTTAACACTTAGATGTAGGTGTGTGTAAGATTAGCTTGAATAATTCTTATAACAACATCCTAAACTGGTGTAGTTACAAAAGAAATGAATAAAAAGAGTTTTGGTGGTTGGAGAAGCAAAATAAAACAAAAGTAATCAAGTGAATACATTACTTTAAAATCGGGTAACTTCCTTTGGTTTGAGCTCAAAGGATTCCTTGGGAATCCTTATGCCCAAAGTGAGGCTTCAAGGAGTAATAGAGGGAAGTGGAGAGACATAATGGTTAGGGTTTGGCCGATCCAAAGGCTTTTGGAGTGTGGGTAAGGAGGTAGAGGTGGGGGCCTTTTATAAGGGGAGAGGAGGGGTACTCTTGGAAATTAAAGAAATATTACTTTATTTGAAAATGGGTTTCGGATTTAAAAGGTCCCACATTGATATAATTATAGGATAAGGTGATAAGGGTTCTAAATATACCCACCCAATAGGTTTTGTACATGTGTAGGTCATAGATTTTACATTATCTTCTCATTTTATTTAAATCCTTTATTAATGAGGTAATCGCTGCATCATAATGATGTCATAAATAATTTAATTTATATAAAGCCTAAAAATTATAAAAAAAACTACTATGATGTAGGAAATCGTTTTATCTTTCCAATTAATATTTATAGTCAAACATCTGACTTTCATAACCCCATTTAAAAATTGTTTTCGTATAACATATTATGTTTGTGTCATTTTTACTTTTACATTAAATAAAAAGTTATTTATGTCATTTCCCAACCAAAGTGGATCCATGGGGTCCCCAAGTTGACCCATGGATTTTCTTGGTCTTCCATGACATATCAAATGAGGGTAGGACATGTGTCAAACTCATCTCATAATATTAAAACATTATTTTTATCTTAAACTACACTAATTACCACTAATCGCGATTAAAAACTTAATAATTTACTATTCACCAAAAATTTATTTTAATCCCATTGAACCACATTTTACTTCTTAATGAAAACCATGTACATAGGATTATTGAAATTCAAAAAACAAATGTGGAAAAATTTCATTTTAATGGAAAATCAGTTTTTATAAGTACCACTTAGTGGTTTCACTATTCATAAAAAATTGATGTTTTTTTAGAAAAATACCAAAACTTCACCCTAAGATATATATGATATTCTGAATTCAAAAATGTTGTCTATTTTAAAAAATTAAAAACATATAAGTTTCATTAATTAATTTAATAATTAATTCCAGATGTCATAGCCAATAGCGTGTTTTTATGAAACAATAAGTATCAAAAGACTGAGAGTAATTTAAGTCCAATTTCAAAGTGAAATTAATTCCAACGACCACTATTGGATTAAATGGAAAATTTATATTATAATTTCACTTTAAAACCAATTCAAAAGATAATCTAATCATATAAATAAATTAGATTAAAAAGCAGTTTTGATGTAAATTGTGGTATTTTTCACTATTCATAAAATAATGAACATTGTCAGAAAAATACCAAAAATTGACACAACGTAAATTTTTATGTCCCAATCATAAAGGATACGTTTATTTTGACAAATATAGCTTATAAAATTGTCAAAAAATAGATTTAATAATTGTTTTCTATCAAATGGCAGTAAAAAATCTTTTAAAAATATTAGTGTATTCCATGCTTAAGATTGGATTTAATCTCATTTTAAGCCTCTAAAACACTATCTAATTCATTAATAGACATATATAAAAATATATATTATTCATTACTTACTTGGTATGCTACAATTACATAACATTTATAGGTATGAAATGAAATGCACCGTTCATGGAGACAGGATGTTGTACGTACGCATGAACACTACTTTCATTTCTATTTCATATTTAATGGAATGAAATTATAATTATATAAATTTATACTATAATTACTGTATAATATAACATAAAATACCATTTACTCCATCCTTTATACATCCCACATATGGTATTAACGATTCAAATCACTTTGAGGGGGTGGTAGTTCGCACATCCTAAAATGAAATTATCGCATTTACCCATAATGGAAATTATAATGGTATGCCATAAAAAATAAATAATTATAAGGGAAAAAAATCATAATGTATATCATATATAAAAATATTGTCATCATAATGGCCACCATGAGAGGTGTTAAAAGAAAATTGAACAATCATCGTTTCGTGAGGCAGAAATTCACCATCCACAAAAATAGTATGTTTTTTAACCATTAGTTGAAGGTTTGTGTAAGAGTAAATCAAATCTTTATTATAACAACATCCTTTTATATTGAGGATACTGGTTTTGTTACAAAATAAAGGAATAAAAAGAGTTTAAGGGGTTGGAGAAGCAAAATAAAACAAAATAACATAAGAGAAGACATTACCTTAAAATCAAGTAACTCTTTTTGATTTTAGCCAAAGGCTTACTTGGGTAGAATTATGCCCAAAGTGAAGCTTCTAGGAGTAATAGATGTATGTTTAGAATGTATTTGGGTAGAGTTTGGCCAAGAAAAATGGATTTATGGTGTGAATAAGGTGAAAGTGTTGGGGGACTTTTATAAGAGGAGAGGAGGGGCACTCTTGGAATGTCATGAAATATTACATTATTATGAAATGGTTTTCGGATTTCAGAGGTCCCAAAATTATATATTTCGATTGTAAGGTGATAATGGTTCGTAATATACTCATCAAATAGGTTTTTGAATGGTTTATGTCCTATAGTTTACATTATATTTCCATTTTATTGAAATCGGTAATTAATGAGGTAACCGCGTCATCATCATAGTGTAATAAATAATTTAATTTATTTAATGTAGAAAAATTATAAAAATTATCATGATATAAGAAATATTTTTTTATTTCCAATAAATATTTATTTTCAAAATTTTAACTTATATAACCCCATGTAATAAATGTTTTAGTAAAACAACACACGTTTGTGACAATTTTATTTTTACTTTAAATAAAAAGTTTTTAAGGTCATTTTTTTACCCAAGTGGATCCATGGGGTCCCCAAGATGACCCATGGATTGTATTGGTCGTAAATGACTCATAAAATAAGGGTAGTACATGTGTAAGGGTATTTTCATATTTATATAATATCATTTTTACATTAAATTTCACTAATTACCTTTAATTGCGATTAATTAAACTTAAAAGTTACTATGCACCAAAAAATTATTTTATTCCAATTGAACCACATATTAATTTATAAGGAAAACCATGTATGTCAGATTTTTGAAAATCAAATCACAGATGTGGTAATGTTTCATTTAAATAAAAAATCAGTTTTTTTAATTGCCACTTAGTGGTTTCACTATTCATCAAAAATTGAAGTTTTTCAGAACAATGCCAAAATTTCACCGTAAGCTATAATTGATATTTCAAATTCAAAAATGATGTCTATTTTAAAAAATTCCAAAAATATAAGTTGAATTAATTAATTTTATTATTAATTCCCACTGTCACAACACATAGCATGTTTTTAAGAAACAATATATATCAAAAGATTGACAATTGTTTATTTCCAATTTCAAAGTAAAATTAATTCTAATTACCACAATTGGATCAAATGGTAAAAATATATTCTAATTATACTTTAAAACACCTAAATAGTATAATTTATCAATATAAATTATTTTTATTAAAAAATTTGTATTTAAGTATTTATCACTATTCATAAAAAATTGGAAGTTCTCAGAAAAATACCAAAAATTTAACATAGTCTAATTTCAATATTCCAAATACAAAAATGAATTCCATTTTGAAATATAAAATATATATAATTTCAAAAATTGGATATTACTAACCCTAATTTCTATTTTGATTGGTCGCGATGTGTTAGAATCTCGAACTTTCATACAATGGAAGATATTGCATTATTGAAAGGGAAGCGTATCGTGGATGCTCAGGGTGTTACATTCTCCCCTCCTTCAATGAATTGCGTCCTCACAATTTGAAATTTTTCTTTGAAAATAAAAAGTTGAAAATAGAAAATACCATTGTGGAAAACCCAAATCAGAAATAAGGCTAATAAAAATATAACATTAAAAGAAAGAAAGAGAATTATAAAGGTCACCCGAGATAGCCCATACTAGTATTCTATAAAAATATTGATATGAAGGAGAAAAAAACCATCAGGGTTTGATGGAGACTTGTAGGAAACAATATTAGGAGAAATATTAACTACATGAAAATCACAAACTTGTGATTGGTTAAATGGTCTTTGATTCCCCAGTAGGAAAAGTTAACCGGCAAAGTTTTTATTTTAAGTTACCTTTCATAAAGTTGAGGAATTTATTAATATATTTACTAAGAACGTAATGATATATACTTACTTGTCATGTAGACTTTCATTCTTTAGTAAATATTTACCACAACCCCATAATTCATTCAAAAAGATAATAGAACTCAAAAATAATATATTTATCCTAATCGTACAAGGTTCCAAATATCAACGCATACCATTTAGATTAGGAAAACTATTTTTAATAATTAGGGACTTCATGTAGGCTAGTGGTAGGTAATAAAGGCCTGTCGCACTATGGTTGGGGGTTCAATTCCTGTAGCTTTGTCCGATGTGACGGGTTATCCCTCAACCTTCAGGTTGTCCTTTTCCAAAAACTATAGTATTTTAATATTCCAAAAATAATATTGAGAAATGTTTTTACCTTAAATAGTAATATTCAAGTTTCAACTTAATCCTTTCCAACCTTTATAGTTATCCAAAATACCTCTGTCTAGACTTTCTCTAAAAGGTCACAAAATTCCAAAATCAATTGTAACATCATATTCCCCAGACAAAGTTATGTTTCTCTTACTGTCACATAAAAAAAAATATTACCTTCAGCATATTAAAACCTAAATGAAAACAAAAAGTACTGCAGTACAATCCTTATATATGTCACGTAATTTTTATAACTAGAATATAATCCTTTAGTCCAAAAGCACCAATACATTAATTATTCCACTTCAAATGTAGTTACATCATAAGCATGGCCTTGATCCCTTGGCCTTTTCTGGGGTATGTTGCCCTGATTATTAGGACATTAATTTGCATAATGCCCCATTTCTCTACAATTTTAGCATTCAACATTGATAGCCTATTTCCTTCCCTTGCAATCACGAGCCTGGTGACCCTTTTCTCCACATTTATAACAAACTCTAATTCCTTTTAGGCATGTACTGGGGTGATTATTCCCACAATTATCACATAATGGAAAATCCATCTTTCCATTTTTCCCTTTATGTGTCTCTTGTTACACCGTTATCTTATTCTCTTGCTTTACTTTGTTGTCATAAGACTTAGAGAATTACTTTTCTGTCTTGATAGCACATTAGACTATATATTTTTATGTTGAGAGAGATTGTGATACTAATTCTCGATGGAGAAATGGTTTTAACCCATCAAAGAAACGATAAATCTTACTTCTTGGGTTACATATATAATCTGTAGCATGCCTCGCTAACCTTGTAATGTTAGCATCATACTTTGGGAAATTCCCATCCTCCTTTTGTCTTAGACTCAATAATTGTCTTTCCATATCTGCTCGATGGTCACGAGGATAGTATTTTTCTAGGAAAAGCTCTTTGAACTTCCTCCATTCCATATTCGATACTTCATAATCTTCCATTGTGTTTTGAATCAATGACCACCATTGATCAGCATCTCCAGTGAGGTGGTAAACTGCCATGACAACCTTCTCCCTTTCGCTACTCCCCAAGGCATGGAATATTTTATCTAAGTGGTTTATTCATTGCTCAGCTACTAGTGGATTTTTACGCCCATTAAATTTTGGTGGTTGTTGCCTCATGAAGCGGTCTAACATTAATCCTCCATGTTGCGGATCAGGGTGCCCCATACGAGTAAGGATATTATTCATAACCTGAGTGAGTTATCCCAGTATGCTGATAAGTTGATCAGCACTAGTTGTACCACCATCTCCACTATAATTATCTTGAGTAGGATGGAAATCCCTAAATGGAGTGCGTGCATTGATACAGTTTCCATTCCTTCCACTATGCACCATTTCTAAACAATGGCATAAACTAGAATAGAATATGAATCAAAATAAATAATTCCATATTTGTAAAACTCGTAACATAAATTGAACAGTTTATGGATATAATCCATAATCATAAAAATGTTTTCTTTAAGTAAGTATACACTCATAAAACCTTCATAATGGTTTGTAACGAAAATGAGAATAATACTAAGCATATCCCCTCGTAGTGTCGTAACCAAGAGTGCAGCAAGGCCCATTGTCGTGCACTACTTCCTGTTCGATTCTATCTCAAAGCGGTGTTTTTGGGTTTTACCCATAGGTACATCTGTGCCAAAGCCACCTCTACCTGATCATATCCAGGCAGATATGTATTGCACCAAAAACCCACAAAATCTCTATAATACAAATATTCTAGGAAGTTATTATATTCTAATCCTCAAAGTTTATCATTGGTCTATGTGCTCTAATCCGATTTTATCTAAATCTAGCTTCCAATTTTAGTACTAAATAGTCTCTGATACCAACTGTAATGCCCCGACCCCAGTTACCCAGAGTCGGTGCCTTATTGCATAACATTGGCATGATCACAAAATATCATGTCTCGAAAGACCAATACTTTAGTAGCCATAGAAACACTAGATACTTTCATAAATGTTACATTACATCATAAAGTGAAATATCACAATAACATAGTCTCCATAGTCCACACTTCTTTCCCCTTCAGACTATCCCTGTAGGCCAGTCATAAAATATTTTTTCACTTCCTTGGAAAAAATAAAACATTGAAAGGGGTGAGCTCAGATGCTCAGTAAGGATAAAAATATAGCAGAAGCTTTCATAAATAAACATAAACATTTAAGTCAATATATGACTAAAACAAAATCCTTTTAAACATGAACTTCAATATAATATGGAAAATGTAAAATGCGATAGTGCCATTTAATTATTCACATCGATATTCTATTGGTTGAATAATCACATGCAATATCAATAACCAATTTCATAATGATGGAATGCATAATGCCAGACTATCATAACCATGTAGCCAAGTCCTCAGGCCAAGACAAAAAATAAGATTTTGTGAAGGCCTCATGCCAAGACACTAGTTTGTCTCATGAGACCTGCTGATGCATCGAGGAGCTATAATGGGCTCCACCAATCACTTATTATGTCCAATGCATTCCTTATTTGAATAGGATTAAACATATCATAAACCACAACATAATCGTATCACATAAAACATGCATAAAGGAAACATAAAATTTCCACATTTTAATCACAAGATATCAATACAACACATTTATATAATACAAAACTTTCAAAACCATTTTCAATACCAAAATAAAAGATAATTAAAACGTGGTATTTATTTTTCATTTTTAAACAGATTATGGCTTGTAGAGGATGCCGAAACCCAAATAATGGTCATGGTGGCGGAGAAGTCGTTGTCGCCTCATACGTAAGACAAAACATTCCCTTTTTTCATTTAGTAAAATGCTTTGTATAAAAAAGATTCATTTTGAATAAATGTAAAAGTAAAAGAGGTATATAAACCATATAAAAGAAAGTTGTGTATAAAATAAAATATGTATCAATGAAAGAATATAGAGACGAAGTCCCTTACAAAGATCATCTCTTAAATAAAATAGATCTATTATTTGTATTCACTATAAGTACACATAATTAATGTACAAATACAAGATATGACATAATAATATCATGACATAATTTGAAAGTAGGAGATTAACTGAAAGAATAGAAATTGGGTTAAGAAGTTCCTTTTCAAAGATCATACAATAGAACTATTATGTGTATTCACTATATGTTCACATAAATAATGTATAAATACAAGGTAGGACATAATAATATCATGACATAATTTGAAAATAGGAGATTAACCCAAAGAATAGAAGTTGGGTTAAAAAGTTCCCTTACCTCATGTCCGACTTGACTCGATCATTCATTTATCTCCGGAATAATAAACTAGAGTTAATTTCTACTTTCTTAAGAACATTTTTCAAGTTCATTATTCCTTTTATATAACTTATTACCATTTTATGAACATTATGTTATTATTTATGTTAATAACGGTCGTTTGGTCGATCTTTGGTACTTGAGTCAATAATAAACTTCTTATAATTACAAGTTATTTATGTGGTAGAATATCCATTCTGTTGAATATTATATTTATGATGTAGATATCATATATATAAGATATATCCAGTAGATACAAGCATTTATAATATTAGATAACATTTAGAGGTAAGAAATGAAATGCACCGTTCATGGAGACGGTAAGCCGTACGTACGCATGAAAGCTACTTTCATTTCTATTTCATATTTAATAGAATGAAATTATATTTATATAAATTTATACTATAATTCCAGTATAATATAATGTATAATACTATTTACTCCATCCTTTATACTTCCCACATATGGCTTTAACGATTCAAATCACATTGTGGGGGCGGTAGTCCGTACTTTCTAAAATGAAATTATCGTGTTTACCCATAATGGAAATCATAAAGGTATGACATAAATGAAAAATACATAATCATAAGGAAAACATAAACAAAATATATATCATATATAAAAATAGTGTCATCATAATTTCCACCATGAGAGGTGTTAATAGAATATTGAACAACCATCATTTCGTGAGGCAGAAATTCGCCAACCACAGAAACAGTATATTCTTTAACCAGTAGATGAAGATGTGTGTAAGTGTAAATCAAATAATTTTCATAAAAACATCCTAGTATATGGAATATACTTTTTATGTTACAAAATAAATTAATAAAAAGATTTTAAGCAGTTGGAGAAGGAAAATAAAACAAAATAACATTAGAGAAGACATTACATTAAAATCGGGAAACTCTTCTTGATTTGAGCCAAAGGCTTCCTTGGGTAGATTTCTACCCAAAGTGAGGCTTCTAGGAGTAAGAGAGGGAAGTTTAGAGAGTATTGGGGTAGAATTTGGCCGATCCAAATAGCATTAAGGTGTGAATAAGGTGGTAGTGGTGGGGGGGCCTTTAATAAGGGGAGAGGAGGGGAACTCTTGGAAAGTCAAGAAATATTACATTATTTTAAATGATTTTCGGATTATAGAGGACCCATAATTATATATTTAAAGGATAAGGTGATAAGGGTTCTAAATATAATCATCCAATAGGTTTTTGACAAGTGTAAGTCTTAAATTTTACATTATCTTTTCATTTTATTTAAACCATTAATTAATGAGGTAAACGCTGCATCATCATAGTGTCATTAATAATTTAATTTATTTAATGTCTAAAAATTATAAAAAAATTAGAATGGTGTAGGAAATCTTTTAATATTCTCAATTAATATTTATAGTCAAAATTTTAACTTATATAACCCCATGTAATAATTGTTTTAGTAAAACAACACATGTTTCTGACAATTTTATTTTTATTTTAAATAAAATGTTTTAAATGTCATTTTCTTACCCAAGTGGCTCCATGGGGTCCCCAGGTTGACACATGGATTGTATTGGTCTGAGATGACTCATCCAATAATGTTAGGACATGATTAAGGGTATTTTCATATTTTTAAAATATCATTTTTACCTTAAATTTCACTAATTACCTTCAATCACGATTAATTAAACTTAAAAGTTACTATTCACAAAAAATTTATTTTAATCCCATTGAACCACATTTTACATCCTAATGAAGACCATGTATGTTGGATTTTTGAAAATCAAGTCACAGAAGTGGAAATGTTTCATTTAAATGAAAAATCAGTTTTTTAACTACCACTTAGTGGTTTCACTATTCAACAAAAATTGATGTTTTTCAGAAAAATGCCAAACTTTCACCCTAACCTATAATTGATATTCCAAATTCAAAAATGATGTTTATTTTCAAAAATCCAAAACATATAAGTTGCATTAATTAATTTTATAATTGATTCCCGTTGTCACAACAAATAGCGTGTTTTTAAGAAACAATATATATCAAATGATTGACAATTGTTTATTTCCAATTTCAAAATGAAATTAATTCTAATGACCACCATTGGATAAAATGGTAAAAATTTATTCTAATTATACATTAAAACCACTCAATAGTATAATTTATCACTATAAATTATTTTTTTTAAAGTAGTTTTTAAGTATTTTTCACTATTCATAAGAAACGGGAAGTTCTCAGAAAAATACCAAAAAATCAATATAGGCTAATTTCGATATTCGGAATCCAAAAATGAATCCAATTTTTAAATATAAATTATATATAATTTCAAAAAGTGGATATTACGATTCATAATGGCTATTTTTATTGGTCGCAGTGTGTTAGAATCTCGAACTTGCGTACAATGCAAGCTGTTGCATTATTGAAAGAGAAAAGTATCGTGGAAGCTCAGGGTGTTACAATAGCTCAGACACCACCATGGAATACCAATTAATCTCACAGATCTCTCGATTACCTCTTTTAAAAAAAATTCATCATTGACATGTTAATTCAATTTTCAAAAATAACTACCACACCACTCCCACCAATTATTTCATAGATAGTAGGGAAATTGTCTAATATTAAGTGTGGGGGGGGGGGTATTTCTCATATTTTCATTGAGATACACTTGATTTTTGTTTTATCTCACTATTTAAGGGGACATTTTTTAAATTTTAAGCTTGCTACAAATTTGAAAAAATATTATGCCTGTGTAAATCAGAAAAAAAGTTTAAAAAATGAAAAATGTTGTGTTTCACCCTTTAATAGAATTTTAGTATGATTACTGATCTTATATGTTTAATTAAAATTTTAAAAAATTTAGATCATGAATAATTAACTCACTACTTAAGATTTATGCCCTTCGTAATTGCCAATTTTTATTTTATTCTTAGTACTCTAGAGGATTCTAATCCTAAATATCATTTTATTTACTAAGAATAATTTTTAGAGATACCTAGTACATGGAAACCAACTAGAATTTTCCCTGAGATTTTATCAAAAGGATGACTAAACTAGTGTAATTTTAAAATGATTGAGGTGGATTTTGGTTTCAAGTTTACTTAAGACCCACCTCACCTCTATCCTTTATTTATCCCATAGTTTCAATGAATAAAATTTTAGAAGAAAAGCTATTTCATGCTTATTTTCCTTCCTACCCATCTCTTTGTACAACGCTTGAAGATTATATTTAGAACCAGTTTATGGGAGGAATTCAAATATCATGTGATTCTTTCACTTCTAGAGATGCATGGTGCACTCACCTTACTACCAGGTTGTGATCCACATGCCTTTTTGATGTATCTCATTAATATTCTGTTCCTTTGAAATATTTAGAAGAAAAGAAAAAAAAATTGGTATGGGTTGTGTACAAGGAGGGTAAAAAATCTCCATTTTCCACACTGATGAATCCGTAGACGGATCATATGTTGTTAGGTAATGGATGTGATATCTAACCTAGGAATATCATTCAAAAAATTAAAAAAAATAAAGGTAATGGAATAGAATATATTCTTTATCTACATACTTTCCATAAAAATGGATCCAACCTGAGCCGATGGAGTATGGACCTGAATTTCTAGATAAAGGAATTATGTCACACTTATCATGTAGCATATACATTTTACATTAGATATTACTATCCTTTTGAGCCTGGTTTTTAAATTCTACATACCTACCTATAGATTTAGATTCATCAGAACCATGTTGATAAATGTCCTCAAGATTATTTTTATACTTGAATTTAAATGGTGGAGGTGATAGAACCAGTGAAAGACTATGGTTAGAAAAATTAACTGAAAGTACAAGAATACCTTACTAACATTTTACCTTGATAGAAGTGAGAAAATCATGGTGACGTAAATTTCAACTAGGAATATAGCTTAAGGAATGGTTAAAATATTATGATGAAAAAATTAGAAATTGTTTTGAAATAATGAACTATGAGGCATGACTAATTAATTAGGATGGATTAAAACTAGGACATGACTTCGTTTTAGATTAAACATAATTTAGCTACATAGACATAACATATAATTCTTGCTTTGAAAATTTCATATCCTTTTGAAATATTTGTTGAGATATTTTTCTTGAGGACAAGCAATCATTCAAGTGTGGGGGGATTTGATAAGCCTAAATGCTATATATATTTTACTGTCACTTTACCATTATATTTCATTCATTTACTAGATAATAAATGCATTTGATTTCAAATTTTGAAATAAAAATAGCTTCACACGATTCCAAGGATGAAAGGTGGAAATCTACAAAAATGGCTAAGTATACATTTTGATGGCCAAGAGCACATCGGGTCCTTGATGATGATAGCCTACATTAAGCCGTGAATCATATTTCGTGACTAACCATGATGAATGGAGGAATTTCCATTACATTTTGTGGTTTTCTACTACATGTCATGAAACCATTAAAATCAAATGCTGAGAAACCCGTGAGTATTCAATGTGAAAAGCCACCTGGACATGGGGTACACATCATGAACCACCTATACACGATGTGGCCATGGTCCAACATCATTAATCCATGGAAGATCTGCATGTAATGCTAGAGATCCTCATCGAAATAACATGGATTAAGGGTTCACGACAGGACGATCAAGTACACATTGTGCCCATTTATCCTCTATAAGGAGAAGCACGACATCACTTTAGACGACAAGTTGGGATTAGATCTCTCTCTCTTTTTAGACACCCTTCTTAATTCTCATCTATTTTCCCACCCTAAACACTCTAGTTTTTTTAATTTCTATACATTTTCAATCAATGATCCATGGATTAACTTTTATTCATTTCCATAAATTCCCATGTTGTTTTATTTATATTTCATTACATTGAAGTAATACTTTATTTAATGTATTCTTTCATGTTCATTTCGTATTAGTACATGTTTAAATTATATTAACATTATTATCATGATTTCATCAATTCCTTTTATTCCTTTAATTAAAAACATGAGTGGTAAATGCATTGGTGTAGGGATCAAGATTTGATGTGTCTAGGCACCAAATTAAATATCTAGTTCTAAACATGGAAAACCTAAATGGGTTAGTAATTAAGATATAATCCAATGGTCAAACACCATTTGGTCGACTATATCATGACCATAAGATAGTCAAGAAAATTACCCTATCCTAAATGATGTAAACTATGACTATGACCATTAGATTAGGAAACTATCTACCATAGAATCTAAACATAACTCATCTAGGATTGTAGCTAGCCTCCTGACATTGGAATATCTGCATCCTATTTAGAACTAGAATATTGGACTAAGGTTGACTAGTGACTACTACTTGCTTCATAGACTAATATCATTAGAACATTCAAATATTAGAACTAGGATCACCTTTATCAGGATACTTGAACTTCATCTCAACCACTATTTAATTACTTGAAGTCAACCATAGAATTAGTTAGAAACTCCCAACATTACTCTACTAGAAAAGACCCATACAAAGTATTTAAGACTAGATCTCTTTCACCAATTGAACAAAATCCTCCTAATGGGATTGACCCTGAACATCAACCATACTATTCACTAGTTGTACAATAAATTTTTGGGCGCATGCACATTTCTAATTTTACTTGCACCCAGAGGAATTAACGATTCATGTGGGTGGCTGATCAAGTATGTATAACTAATTGTTTTATTCAAAGCATGGGTTGATTAACATGGACACTAAGGCCAATGAAATTATAATATAGGGATGGGTATTCATCCACCCTGTCATCATAAAGATAAGTAAAAATATGTTAATCAATAAATTAATAATTGTATAGACATTGAAAATTATAAATATATTTTTAGTTTTATTGAAACTTTCCACCCTTAACTAACTCTATGACTAGGGGTTAAGGGAACTGTGGACCTAACCCTACCTATCACCTTCCTTAGAAGTCAGTACATCGTGAATCCCGATTGTAATAAATTAATATGATGTATATGGTTTACATTAATTATTTGTTATATTTTAAAATTGGTTATTGATTTTAGACCCTTAGAAACCTGATAAGATCATGATTATTCATTGAATGTTTTTGTTACATGAATTCCTAGAGTTACAATAATGTCATCCAAGTGTCAAAAAAATAGAGTAAGCTACCATGTGTATCTCAAAAACCCATATTAGTTAGTGTTTCACCAAGAATTAATAGCTCTCTAGGTAATGTTGATTCTATAGGATGTCAGGTTTCCACATTTCCCCCAAGCACTAGATATTGGAGATATCCTCAAGGTTTCTGATGATCGCCATGATTGATGTCTAGGATACTCCTTAGGATCATGTGGACACACCATGACAGCATTTCCAAGATATTTCTATGAATGGGTCATTGAATCAGTGATTGATGGATGTTGAGTTTTCATATCATATTAGAAGAGTATTCATTACATATTTCCCATGGTTCAACCCTAATAGAAATTCATTCCAATTTCCAATGTCATGATTACCTAAGGACTAAGACATGAGAATCTCAAATAGGACCATAATTGGACATGTATATATTTTTGTTTGTTCAAACATGTACTCACATCTTGAGTGGAATGCTTAGGATTCCTAGAGTCCAACTTGATTAATTATTTATAGAATTTCTGGATGATACCTACAATTGCATCATATATTTATGGGAGGTATGTTGAGTTGATTCTTGAGGATAGAAAGAGTATCCCCCAATGGTTGTGTACCTTTCATAGAGATATTTTGGCACAAGAGGAAGAAGGTATTATTGGACCAAGGTAGCCATCAATCCCTTGGTTTGATAGTAGTCACCTATTTTATTTTCATTATTAAATGTTATTATTATTCATTCAGTGTTTAATTATAATACGCATACCAATGTTTTACTACCTATATTTAGGAAAACATTGGTTGTTTCCTATAAGTATTTTTACACATACTGAAACCATGTTGCTATTGCACTTGGGTACCTGAGAAAACATTCACTAGCTTGTAGGAACAAGTTGGTCTACTCGGGATTAGTCATATAGGATGGACTTGATGTGTACAAGGAGCTTGGTATTTGGTACAGTTTAGTGTGGTAAGAAGATCCTTGTATATTTATTTTTCATTTCTTTGTTTCTTTTTTTAGAGTAAATCTAGTTGGAAATCAATGTTGTATGTATAAAATAGTTGTCTTGGATTTTATGGAATTTCAACGGGTATCACCAGTTATTTTTTATATGTATCCTCCTCAATGTATTATTCTGTTATCTCATGTTTTTTAAATTCCGGTATATTACTTAATCATATATGAGTGTATAGTCTCTGTATGTTTAAAAACTAGTCCCTCTCTACTAGACGGTAGCTTCTGATGTAGAGGGAGGCGTGCTTTTGGCCTTGTGGTGATACAACTCAGCTACTATTCATAGTAACCTAGGAATGGTATGACAACATCTATTACCAAGTGTATTCATAAAATACACTATTGTTTGTGTAAATTCATTATATATCATGCCATCACATCTCATTTACCTATACCTGTGTGAATCCATACCCACCACAGCTTCAATGAAGTATGACTTATCCCATGTACTATTATAGCCCGCACAAAAACGTATAGTAAAATTGAGATCCATCACTTCCATGTTTGGAATTCACCCTGTACCAAAAGTTGTTATTTCTTGAGATACACCTACAATGACTATAGCCTATATAAAAGAAGGGTAGAGGGATAAGTAAACCATGTGTTCTCTCACCATCCTATATGTTTTTGAAAACACACCTAAATTCATTTTGGGGTTGTTTTCAAAACCAAAACGGGTGGGGTTGTATATACAATAAGAGTGTATAAATAATATCATTAAAAACCACACCAAGTTAAACTATATTTCCTTAAACATATCTATAATTAGTGTAACACAGGACCTCTAGTTACCACTACTATGGTATCAGACTCAACAAACACACAATCATAATTAACAATATTAATTAATTAAATATCTATTAATTAATATAATCCTATTTTATTTTACAATATTAATACATTAATCATTTAAGTCATTTCCTTTAATACTATAAATCTTTTAATTAAATTTTCAAGTATGACATCTTCTATGAAATCCATATACTATAGATACTAGGTGAAATATTCTTATTAGATCTATGATTGGGACTAACAACCTAGTTAGCCGGAGATTGAAATATTAATGAGTCATGATTCCGTCATAGGGTGTGGGGGTGTTTCAGATGATATTAATAAGTCCAGTTGACTTACCATCGAACATGATGCATTTCCCTCACGGGTGGGAGACCTAGGTAAAACAGAATATTATTTGTGAGGATTCCAAGAGTGGTGAATTTAATGTGCAGCACCACAGGTGGAAGGAATAAACTATTTCCTAACATGGTATCAGAGTGATTGGGATGCTTTGAATCCCTCAGCTAGCGCATATTGGGATATTATGGTAACCAAGCATAGTTCTACGCACAGGTATGCTACAACAACTAACATTTCTTCTACAAGTGGTGAAATATACTAATTATTCATGGTTCTAACATGGGGTGTGGGGGTGTTTCTTATGTTATTAATAACTCAATTTTACTCACCCCTTGGTATAATGAATTTTATAGATGGGTGGGATACTTAGGAAAACCAAAACTATGTGGGTGGGGGTTCCTAGAGGAGACAATATCATGTATAGTAGAATTGGTGGGAGGATTCACTTTTTCCCTTAAGTATCCAGAAATATTTTAAATATTAATTAATGTAACACAATTGTGATTACGAAATATGATAGTTTAATGGAATTGAATATAATGCTTGATAAATCATCCATGTAAGTCTATAAGTTGGTTGAGGTGCTTCATTGAATAATGTCAATGGTTTGTTAGGTTGTTATATTGAAGAACTTATTTGGAGAAGTACAAGAATAATAATCATTTTATATTATTATTTTTTAATTGTTCATAATGATTATGCATGTGCTAAAAGTGTTTGAAGAAAAATCATTGCCTACTTTATAAAGATTATTTATTGAGAAGTCTATTCAATTATTTCAAGAAGAATATTTGATTAACAATTCTATACAATATTTTATTATTTATGAGTAGATTATTTTTGTGACTTGTTGAGAAGGATATGAAAAAAATATTTTATTTTTCATGAATAAATTTATTAATATGATAGAGAATTTACATTATATAAAAAATTTACTTATTTTTTTAACAAAAAACAGGTCAGAACATAGAAAAAAAAGTTGATAGCTCGACCACTCATGATGTATTAGTGCTCAACATCATTGGATCCTTTTTGATTTAAATCCCAAGGTGGACGGTAGGATTATAGTATAGGGCGGTCTATTCATAGGAAGGAAAGTGCATGCATAGATATTGTCAGAGGTTCCACCATGATAAATGGAATTGTGAATTATTTTTGAGGGGACCCATGAGTCAACTCAGTTACTCATATTGAGTAGATAAATTAATGTATATGGTCATTAAGAAGTGAAATAATGTAGGTATATATGATATTGGGTATGAGGTTGTGGATACTATTACCACACTTTAATAACCTGAATATAATATAGGTCATATGACCTATTTCATCTATCATCTGATCATCCCACAACATAATCTTCTTCCTTCTAAAGCCCTATCCTGAAATATGGTTCTATGCGTGATGAATTAGTGAGTCATGTAAACTAATTGTTTCATGATTTCCTCACATGTTTAATGAAATATTATACAAATTTTATATAGATAATTTATCACCAGGAAAATTGAGGCGATATGATTTTGTGATTGTGAACTATACATACACCTTGTATGAGTAATGAGAATGGATCTTCTGTGAAGAATGAGTGAACATAATGGATAAACCATGAAATTCATAGTTGATATATCATCTACACTAATGATCTTACACCTACTGTATGACATGAATAAAAGGTACCATGAATTTAATGATTGACCAAAAGAAAGTATTTTGATGAACTCTGTGCAGTACATGGAAATAAATTCATCCATAAGAATAGTGTTTCATAAGAATGTTAACAACATTGATATGTCATGAAGAACATAAAGAAATTCTATGATGATGGATCATATAAGGCCCTTCTATGTGTGTGGATATTATTTGAAGGGAATGGATCCGCAGTATATAATATAAAGTAATAGATATTATGTGATAGTTATACATACAGTGTCGGAAATGCTCAAGACATGTTTACCTACATTAAAGAATACCATATTTTTATCATTTAAGATTGATCATTAAATTTGTTTCTCTAAAAAATTCAGACATACATAACACAAAAGGGAGTCTGATAAATATGAAAGTGGTTTATTCCCATTCTTATCTTTAGGATCTATAGTTGCAATGTCAACAGAGATCAAGATAGAAATCTTGAATATTGATGAAATTCCATTTATAAATTTTTAAGATCAATATAATCACACATTAATAAAATTACACTTGAATTAATGTAAGAAAAAAATATAATCATGAATTCTACAACATTTTTAGGTGATTCTATGGAAACTCATTGCATTAAGAATGCATCCTTCAAATGAGGTTCATGTCATACACAAAATAAATGATCAACGAATGTAAGAGACATGTATTTTTTTATGAGTAGTGTTGTAAAAAAATTTATATATAAAATATGATGGAATTTATGAATAATAATTACAATTATTTTGATAAATACATGAAGAGAATTTATATTAGGAAGTCCATGAGTATCATATATCTCTACATACAGATGAGGAATATATTTAATGTGTAATGGTTTTATTATGTTGTGATTTCAATGAACATATATCACTAATCCTTAATATTGATTCTTGAATGATTTTATGAGGACAAATTCTAGGATATTAAAAATGAATTAATAACCATAATTAATGAGGAAATTAATTAGATTCATTCACCACATTAATAATTTAAAAAATAACCTATTTCCAATAATGATAAAAAAATTGTGATTTAATATAAATGATATTATTGTGTGTATATTTGTGTAGTTATGATGGATATCATAATGAGAAAATCCTTTAATGATGAGGATATTACAAAAACACTATAAATACAAATAACTTATTGATCGATACACCTTTTTATTGAGGAGAGAGATGATTTATATTTATATTCAAGTGTCTATGAAGGTGGTCTACCTGAGTACTTGGGGATGTAAAGGACAACCATATCATTCTAGAATTTGGCATGGAAGGAGTTTCAAAACAAAAAAACGTTTTCTATGTTATAATTTCTGATATTAAATATGTACATAAACATGTTTGATCCAACTTGGTCATTGATGAATATAGCTCTGAAAAAGGTATAATTTCTAAAATTAAAACAACCTAGAAGAATAAGAGATTGTATCTGGGGTGTCGAAGTAGTTTCTGAAGAGGCTTGTGGCTAGGTTATAAAACCATTAGAGAAAAATAATTGTGGTCAGGGAGTATAACCAACTAAGGTAGAAGAGTTATTGGTCCTGGGAGGATAACTAGATATAAATGGAGGATCAACTAGTAGGGAGTATAATAAGTTTCAATGGGTGAAAGATTATTATGGGGTTCTAACTAATCACACTAATATGGAATTGTGTTCCACTTTAATTGATAATAATATTATATTTAAGAATCAAAGTTAGGGGGTATAGCTGACAAGGAAAGGAATAGGGTTCTAGTTTAATCCTTATAAATACGTTGTGTAATTTTCATTCTTATTATTACTACACATGAAGATCAGGTTTAAAGAAATTATTATGTATATTGATAACCTTAAATAGTTTATGAGATTTAATTAGCAGGGAATTTGTAGAAACAGCGGACTACTTATTCCACCCCCCACACACCTAGTAGTTCCTAACTGATCAATGTTCTCTACAAGTGGTATCATAGGATAGGTTACCACTTAATAAGCAATGTTTTTTACTAATTGTTTTTAGTATCCATATTAATGTTCATATTTTAGGAAGTTTTTGAGCTGTATCGGCTAGATAAAAAGGAAGATACTCCCATTAACAAAAATATAGCGATATATACCATGACATAGAAAAATTGGAATAAAAGAGAGGCAAGGAAGTAGAAGAAGAATACAAAAGTAAATAGTAGATAACACTAATTGATGTAAAAATGAGTGGTACAGTTTCAAATAAATCAATTGATTATGATTCATCTAGTTAAGCTTTTTTATGTTCTAAAAATGATGTATCAATTAATTATCATCATCCTAATATTAAAGATAATTTGATGAAAGTTACAAAATAAGTGGTAAGTTGTATTTTAGGTACTATCTAGGGAATTCATAATGATAAATCAAAATATGAAGAAGCAGTTAAATATTTTGAGAATGCACTTTGTTAGAAAATTCAAGAATTAATTTCTTTGAAAATATAGACTCATACATTTCATATACAGATATCACATCATTATAGATAAATATTCATTACATTACATAATGACCCATTCCAGAATTGTATAGTTCTAGAGCATTTATAAAATAGAATATATAAACAAATGGTTCATAATAGAACAACATCATCCCCCAATATGTTCTTTAAAACATGAACACTTATTAAAAATATCATAATAAATAAAATTATTTTTAATTTGGGGAAAGGAAACATAAGAATGTGTGAGCATTGATGCTTGGTAAGATTAAAACAGGGATATTTCAATGATCACTTAAACATAACAGGAACATAAGTGTATGAAATCATGAGTATAAAATATAAAAAATATAACCTATATATCATAGATCATATTATTGATTCATTACATAATGTTTGGATGTTCATAAGTCATGAAACCGAAATAAACAAAATAACATGATCCATGAGAGAATAACATAGGCATAATACATGAGTTTGTAGCATAAAAATAATCAAATAAAATCATTTCCTTAGTAATTCAGTAGTATATGAAATACAATCATAGTTTGTTGGGTTTAATACCCAAACAATCATTGTAGTCAAGGCTTACACCGAATACTAGAATTGTGGGTATATTTCCGTTCAAAACTATGTTAACTCCCCATTATAGTTATATTAATCTCATGAAATATCCATATTCACCCAATGCATTGGAGGTCTATATAATTTTGTAACCACCCATAACATAATTAAAATAAAATATATGGGTTCCATATGATAATAAAATATTAATTATATCATAACCCATGAAAAAATAATTAATTTTCATAAACATTTCATTATGGAGTAACCCCAAGAAAATAAACAAGTTTCATAAATATTTCATCAATTTATCATGGCATAACCCATGGAAAATGAATATTTTTTCTAAACAACTTGTCATTATAAACATAAAACATCAGGATCAATAATAAGGTTTCGATCATTCGATATTATATTCATTAAATCATAAGAAACATCAATGGTTGTTTTCATGGATTAATATAAATACCAAGAATATATCATTAAAATCATACTTGAGGAAAACAAGCTTTCCATTTTGAAATTACTTCTTTGAAATATAAACATTTTCTAAAGTATTATGGAAAAATTATTGTTTTAATATAAAAATAAAAACATTTAAAGTAATATTTAAATCATTTAGTGGTCATGATGATTGTAAATTTCGTTTTTGTTTTATAAGTTAAAAGATAACATTATTTTGACACTTGTAAAAACCTCAAAAAGTAGCTCTTTCAGAAAAATACAAGAAGATTCATTTTCAACCATTTTAAAAAAGTAATAAATAAGTGAAAACTAATTTTAAAATTCATATCATAGTATTAAATACCTTTTGGAAACATTTTAATGATGTTATGGATATAAATGAAAACAAATTCGACTGAAGAAGGAAATAAAGTCATTTTTCTTTAAAAACAATATTTATGTCTCATAAGTTATTAAGGAGAGGAAAATTATAGGAAAACATGTTTTCTACATAAACCACTAAAGGATTAAAAAATTAATGATACTCTTGGGTGGAAGTTAATAATATTTCATCCTCGTAACTTAATCATAAAAAATACTAATAAACGATGAGATATAATATAAAACCCACACCTCATGTATAAATTCCTTTTTATGTGTTTGAACCTCCTTTATCATAAATAATGGTTTATTATAAATATTTTTTCAAAACATTATCAAATATAATTTAATTATAATATTCTATCACCATTTTATTAATATTTGTTTTAAAATCACTATTATTGGTGATAATTGTTTCATTTTTCAAGTATGTTTTTGTTATGTTGTTTTGGTACATGTACTTTGATTATGGTAACATCATCTAAAAAATTATTAAAATGATATAAATAACATATATATTTATTATATTCATATTTATACTCTTCCATAAATGTTATAGATTGAAAAATGAATTACCTCGTTCTTGGAAATGGTAGGTCGAACAATCGCATAAATGATGTTTTCATTTCTTCAACAGGTGAAATGAATTAATGGTAAATAATAATTATAATTTTATGAATAATTATTATATAATATAAATTATATAATTTTATCATATCTACCCTTATTCCATACATATAAATTAAATAGTAAAAATGAATCACTCACTTCGTGGAGGAAGTAGTCCACACGTACATGTGAGCAACGTTATCATTTTTCATTGTATTGGAAGTTAAAAAGGAATATGAGATTTTATAATTAAAGATGTATAATTATATCATAATAAACATATATATACATTAAATCTATCATTATATCTATCCTTGAGATGTGTTGATGGGAACCAAATGACATATGTTTGTGAGTAGGTTGTCCTCCATGCAAACGGCCAACCGTTTTATATCCCATTCGATGAAAGAGTATATGGATATAGGTTATGTCATAAATATAATAAAATATAATTATATCGAATAAACTAGTGTAATTATTTTATCATAGTTAAAGAATAATTTTTTTAGAAGAAGAAAAAAATAAAAATTCATAGTTAAGAACAATACCTCTTATTCGGAAAACCTCTTTAAGTTTATCACTAAAGTCTTCTGATGATAGTTTCCCGATAAAAAATGACTATTGGTCATGGGGGTATTTTAAGGAATTGGTTTTGGAAGGTATTTCAAAAACCATAGCAATATGTATGTGTAGATAATAGAATATTGGTAATTTCCTTTTATAAATGGGGGCGAGGAAGAACGTGGAATTTTTGAAAACAATAAAATATATAAATATATTATTATCCCTAAATTCCTTCAAATGGACCATTAACAATGTTTAATTGTTATAGGTTCTAAATATTTCTACAAAATATAATTTATATAGGTTTATAGGTTATTTTAACCCTTGCCTCTCTAACATAACCCCTGGAAAATCTGTTATGACCTTAACCATGGTAACATGTTTTTACTATTTTCACTATTAATTATTACTAATTGTTATGTTAAACTTGAAACTTAATATTAATTATTCTTATATTTATCATTATTTAAAAATTTCATTTAATTTAAAGAATTTATGAAGTTAAATTTGGTTTTTAAAAGGTTTTTAGAGTAATATTAGTTTAATTATATTAAAAAATTTTGGAGAAATAAAATTCATTTCTTAAATCAATATATAAAAATTTTCATAGAGTTAATTTTTTAGGATTTTCAAAAAAAATGAGTGAATAAAAAAATTTGATTCTTAATCCATGCATTGAAAAAATTATTATATGTGTGATAAACAAATATTGAATATATAATATATATAATGTTCGTTAAAATAATTCCTCAATAGTTTTTAATTTAATTTTTTAAGAAATAAATAGATAACGTACACAAATACAATTTGTGAAAAATAATTTTAGTTAATTCCAAATGTTTTTATTTTCATTTATCATAAATCAACAACCAATGAACTTATTTTATACATGTTAAGGTCATATTTATTTTATAATTTAGTTTTTCATATTAATACCCATCAATTTAATGGATTGGTTAAAGGTACACAATATTACTGTTCATTTAGACTCATGCTTCCATGTATCATGATCTATAAGAGATATTAGAATTAATTAATAATAAATAAAACATAAAATATTATAGTGTTACATTATACACACCTTAAAATAAATTCACCCCTTGAAATTATGTTACTATTATAAAATCAAATAATGATATATCTTCCCCATCACATCCTTAAGTTCCCATGTACCTCCTAGAATTTCATATTCCATTAGAGAACCTTAACCTGGTGATTATAAATGATCTGTAGTATTTTATCTCTGTAATCAATTATTTATACTAGTTTTATTCATATGAAATAAAATTATGCAGTGGTATCACATTTGACTTTAGTAAACGTGATGGATCAGGTATCTACTTCCTCAAGATAGTTACGTGGAACACATCATAAACATTTGAGAGGATTTGTGGAAGATCCAAGAGATAAGCTACCATACAAACTCAAATAAGAGTATTAAAATAGGCAATATTCCTAGGGATAGTATTTAAATTCTTTCAAAATATCCTAACCTTATGGCATGGAGAAGTTTTTAAAAAAACTTATTACTAGCTTCAAATTCTAGATCTTTCCAACGATTGCCAGTAAAGGTTTTCATGTGAATATGAGATTCCTTGATGTGATATTTATTGGATATTAATTTATCGTCCATTTCCTCAGCTTTTAAAATTCTTGATTAATTTATTTCCCAAACATTTTCCTATAAAATTACATTTATACACTTCTTTCCCTAGAGAGCTTCATGTGGATCAATCTAAATGTGTGATTGAAAGATACTGTTACATGAAAACTCATTTAGAGAAATGTATTGATTCTAAAACCATTTAAATCCATAGAAAAATAACTCAATATATTCTATATGGATTTAATGGTTCTCTCATGATAACCATCTGTATGAGGATGGTATGAATTTTTAAGGCTTAACTCTTTATCCAGAGAATGCTGAATACTTCACTAGAACATTTAGGTAAACCAAAGATCCCGATAATATTCAATAGAATGTGGTACTCTATGATGTCATACTACACTCTTAATATTAATTATATAATGTTCATCGGGATATCAACATTCTATAGTGGTAATGAAGTTTTATGACTTTATAATGTGATCAAGTATAACCAAAAAGTTATTATAGACCTTAGATGTTTTGGGAGTCTAATGATAAAAATCCATAGTGATGTTTTTTTATTTTCATTATGGTAGGGGTAATTGTTAGAAAATACCATTAGAATTTTTCTTATAAGTATTAAATTTATATCATACCAATAACCTATATACATAATCAATAATATCACTCTTTATGGTTTACCACCAAAAATAATCCTTCAGATCTCTATACATATTTGTACATTTAGGATGAATAGAGAATAATGAACCCTGAGCCTCATCCAATAGCTCATTTTTCAAATCTAGTATGGATGTAACACATACTCATTTACTATAACATATCATTCCATCACATTCATGGTTAAAATTAGGAACACTTATCACATTATTCTGTATCTCTACAACTTCCTTCTACGACTCTTTAATTCCTACTAGGATAGGTGGATGAAAACTCATTTGAAAAAGATAATATTTCTCCTCTTCCTTCAAAATTTCATGATCAATCCTTTGAAAATCCATAAATATTGGCAATTTTGTTATCCTCGTCAAATATGAGCATGTTTCATGCTTTCAACGCAGAGTATCAACTACATTGTTTTCTTTCCTAGGATTTTTATATATTAATGAACTTTAATCTTTAATCATCTCCAACCATCTTCTATTGTTCATATTATACCCTTTCTATGTGAAAATATACTTTAGAATTTTAATATCTGTATATATATCACATATTTCTCCATTAATATAATTCTTCCATATCAATAATAAAAAACATTCCATAGCAAACTCTAAATAATGATTTTGGTAATTCTTCTCATGAAAATTCATTTTTTAGGCATAGGCTATCATAATTTCATTCTGCCTGAGAATGCATCTCAATACCTTCCTTGATACAATACAATAGATCACAGAACCTTCTCCACGATATGGTAATTTAATAACACATTCACTGACTAACCTTCTCATAAATTTATAGAAACTTTTCATCACATTCATTTTCCAAATAAACATGGATCCCTTTTGAGTAAACTTGGTGATTCGGTTAGATAACCATGACAAAATCTCTATAAAGAATCTATTGTATCTATCCAAACCATGAAAAAGTCTGATCTTAGTTATAATGGTTGGGTTGTTCCCATATTCAATAGATTCCAAAATTGATGGATCCACTGAAATACCATTGCTTTAGAATATATAACCAATAAATGAAAATTTTTATAAAAAAAATTCAAACTTTTTAAATTTTATCTAAAAATTATCCTTTTTTAGGTTTATCAGTACAATCCTATGGTGATCCTAATGCTCTTCCTTTATCATATAATATATAATAATATCATCCCTAATAATACCTTAAACTAATCCAGGTAATATCAAAAGACTCAATTCAATAAATATATGAAGATAGAAGGGGGATTACAAATAACAAATGAGATCACTCTAAATTCATTGCTTCCTTAAATTATACAGAATGTCGTATTGGTTATTTCATCCTTGTCGACCCTCAATTAATGATATCTAAAAAAAGATAAATATTATAAAATTATCAGCCTCCATGTAATTGATCAAAGAAGAAATCAATTTGGGGTAGAGGATACTAATTCATGATGGTGATATTTTGACATTAACAATAATCAATATATGATTGTATTGATCCATCTTTATTTTTTTAAAAAAATCCACCCCAAGATGATTCACTAGGAAAAATTAATCCCTTTTTATATTATCATAGATTTTATATTTCCATCCCATCAACTCAATCTTGTTCATTATATATGGAGTATTTAAAATAGTTGTATGGTTTGACCTAAAAATGATGGGCCCAGTGATTGATTACAGGGGGATGAGTTATTTTTAAATTAATACACATTATGTACAATATCATTGAATGGTATCCAATGGGTTTTTTTCATAGCTAAAAACACCTAATGACTCTGTTATACAAGATTCACATATCTTCTTTCCAAAGGTAGGTGCTCTTTGGGTAACTTGGCCAACCACAGTTGAGAACTCACATTAGTCAAGAAGATAGAAAATCGGGCCCATTAGACCCTTTTTGGGGAGATATTTCATATTATGGGACTTTTTTATATTTAACTGATATTATTTTGTTATCAAATCCTTGTTTCATTCCCAAGCATGTGTCTACAGATCACCCCAAGTTAAAACTGATCATAAATATGTGTGGGGTCAGAATCATCTGTTTGTATAAATGGGTTTCCATCAATGAATGTATCTGTATTTATCCAAAGTTATTCACCAATGTTACCGTTTGGTGGAAAAATTAGGAATTCATTGTTTGCTTATTGAGACAACACTGGTTTTAAGTCATATGGTGGGGCGCTCTAGAATTTATTTCATCCCAGGGGAAAAAAGTAGATTTAATGTGGGGATCGAACCCATGAGATGAGTTTCCTATGTATCCTAATGAGATAAATAATAACCCTTATATTTTGGTTATAGTTAACTAGAAACATATCCTTTTATGGTCACACTATGTGGACTCAACCATGAAATGTCATGCAACATGGACATCTAAGAGGAAGTTTCTTAGTCAAGATTTGGTGTGGGGATTATAACATGGAATCCCAAGTTCCATGAATGATATGTGATCTCCTGGGTGAATACGAAACTTTTAGGGATATGTACCGAAATAATTAGTGTGGATTTGGGTGTCAGTTTTAGACCTCAGGGAGGCTTCCTACATATCCCGGTTAATTGGGAATCAAATCCCGTGTAGTTTGGTAGCCCATGAAGTTTAACGTCGTATGTGGAGGATGAGAATGACCTAAACTGAAAATGATGTGATGTATGAGATTGGTGGAGTATTAGTTCGGAACCACAATGATGTTTCCAACATATCCCAGTTAGTTTGGAATCAAATTCCACATAGTTCGGAAGGAGTTGGGACTTATAAATTATTGGAGGCCCATTAAAGTTGCTGGTTGGGACATAAGCACAAGAGATGCCCATAAAGAGGCTCTAATATGGGGATTACATATACGGAAGAGTCTTGTTAGTTTAAGGTCGAGAATAATATTTATGGGTAAGGTCCATTTTATGTTTCATATCATGAGGATGTCTTGATCACCACTAATATCTATGACCACATTAGTCATGCTCGATGCAAGAAAGAAGAGGATGTGTTATACCTGATGATTGAACAACCCTCCCCAAACACTGATGGATTGTGTGGGAAACCAAAAGGGTGGAAAAGTGGACTTTCACTGTATATCAGTCTCCTATTTTATTTTCATACCTTGGATTGTCATGTTTGGTGATCTATGAAGATGTGTCCCAGAATAAGGATAAAAGAAGGAAGAGTGCCACCTCCCATGAGAAAGGCTAGGGGCTTACCTTATGAGGAGTGCGCTGATTTCTAAAACCATGAGGAGAATCTAAATTCATGGAAATTTTAGTTTCAATGGGGATTATACCTATGAGTATTCTCATGAACAGTTATTTAATGATCATCTTACGGTGAGGCATCTTAAGCTTACACATAAGGTATCTCATGCTTTCCAAAGGAGGCACCATATACTATAGTTTAATGTCCTTTAGGATGGATTATGGGAAAATATCTTAACACCATCTGCCTAGGATGAATTTTTTACAGTTTAATGTCATGTGGATATGACAAGATCCATATAGTTTAATTTTATTTGGATAGGACAACATGGAGGAGGATTCCTAGAAATGGATGGTGAGGAAATTACGTTGGATGAGACCTTTATAAATCAAACTGGCATAGGAGGTAGGTGATGGGGGGTTTTGGAGTCACAAGAGTAGTATCATGATTCATAATATTTAAGGGACGGATGTTGTGAAGTTATATAGATACAACAAAAAAATTTCATTGAGTCAGCCTGAACAGTTCATTGTGGGACTCTTTATTTTTCATGGGTGTCATTGATGGTTAAAAAGAGACTGGAATAGAGGGTTGGTACCACAACATGTCTCTGATCCTGGGTGGGGGTTAGTGGGAGTAGCCCCCATAGTATGGACCAATTAGAATGTAGGTTTTTCCAGATAAGGCTAGTCACGTAGTAGACTAACATAAAGGAGAAGTCCACATAAGAGTAGGTGGCAATGGAGCTAGCCACAAAGGAGCTAGCCGCATAAGAGAATCTGTAAATAATTTATTATAAAGGTTTGTCCTTGAAATATTTCTCACAAAGGTTCATCCCCAAATAATTTTCCATAAAGGGTTCATCCATGAATAAATTTATTCCTTTCACAAGGTCATAAATTAAGTCCCCAGTCCACAAATGAATGTGGAATCCATGAAGGGTATATCGCATATGGTTGTAAAGATGATTTCATCACTATGAATAAGGGTTCATCCATAAATGATTTTGGTTTTGTGGAAAGGAAGGTGATTTTACTACCAGGAGTGATTTCTTCAGCACCCACCCTTGAAATTTCATCTTTCTTTCATATTTCTTTCATACTTTTCATTTATCCCCATATGGTCTTATATATAGAGGAGTGGAGGGGGTCGTGGATCATCTTTTATGAGGATCCCATTATAATTTTTTTCCCACAGATGTCTTGGTCAGCAGGGGAATCATTTGATGAAGTTATGGATGACAACTCATACTGTGAACTAATTTTTTTTTGGGGATATTCATTATCAGGGGCATCAATCACCTACTTCCTCCTAAAAATCATTTTAGTTTCATTTGCAGGAGTTGGTGCCATTGTGTCCCTTCTGAAAAATATTTAGTTCATGGGTAATTTATGAAGAAGTGGACCACCATGCGGAGCAGTGGCCTATGAAGAGATTTGTTATTTGGGGCCACATCCCTTTGAAACATTATTTAGTGTTCTTATTGGTTTCCTTTCTACCCTTTGCTGCGTTTGATGGAATTCTCTTCATCTTGATGTTGAATTATAAAGTCCCAATAGTGTATCACCAGGTATGATTTCTATTGAGAAAAAAATTTATGATTCAATTGATGATTTGGAAGCTATTCTATAAATACATATAAAAATCGCACAGTATTTGCATGTCATTTATATTGAATTTCTCCTCAACCAATTGGGATAAACATGACTTTTGAATTGGAGTGATGACCCATAAATTAGATGTTATTTTTTAACAGAATTTTATATTTATTGTCTCACTGGTAGATGATCATATGTTGGTTTAAAATATAAAAAAATTAATCCATTCCTCTAAAATTAATATGGGATTGATGTATATAAATACAATACATTACTAAAATAAAATAGTGAATAATCATAGAATTGAGACGTGGTCATCATACTATTTGGGGTTTTCACTACTAATTCATCATATAATTTTTGGGGTTGTATTTTGATAGCATTGGAAAATTATTCATATATAAAATAGTATGTGGATCTAGAGTCAAATAATAAAATAACTATTCTAGAATGTATGGAACGGTTACCTTTCACCACATCATTATCATAACCCTCATTAAAAATAGTAATCCAATGATAACTGCCCTTATCTCTTGGATTAATAATTTGATGAATTCAATCATCATCATTACCATTTATATTTTATCATTAGATAGAATATGTTCATACTCCTTGAATTTGAATCACTATAGTGTGGGTTGTATATTATGTGAGCTTTATATCTATTCATATCATTAGTTAACTACTTCCTATCACATCACTATTTTATTTCTCAATGACCTTCGTTTCTATAGTTAAAAAACTTACTAATCTACTAAAGATAATTTCTTCAATGTTTAAATTCACACCTCACATATAATGGATGGATCACCTTTTCCTCTCCATGGGTTTTATATTTTTATTTGAATTCCATATTTCTTTTCATATAAAAATCATGATATTAATGGGTAGTTCAGATCTCAATTTCCACCTTGAAAGCATATAAAACGATTTATTCAAGGTAATTAAATTACCTTACGCATAACACACATTGGAGAGTTGGTTTTATGCCATTTAAGAATTTATTTTATTTGATTTTAGTTTGGATTACATTACCATATGATTTCCTCACAAGTCATGTGAAATTGTCCTCATAGGTACCAACTAATTCATCATGCTTATAAAATTTCTCATGGAATTCCATATCTATTTTCATATGAAGATTATAAGTAGTGTAATTATATAAAAACAATCTTATAAACTCATCCCAATCCCTATATTATGTTTCTTCCTATTTTCCTATATTAATAATAAGGTTCCACCAATGTTTTTATTCTCATTCCAAATGATAGAGTGAAAAAAATACATTTTAATGTAATAAACACTAGATAATGGAAAATATCTTTTTAGTGGTTATCATTCATTTCATAGTAACTATTGGTTTTGTGTACCCACTTATAGAATATAGAAGTTTCCTCATGAAGGTAAAAATATAATTTTGTTCCCTCATTTTCTTATTTGTAATATAAGAATGATTCAATGCATAAAAAAGTTGTGTAAGCTTAGAAATGATATTTTTATTCTAGACTTGATATAATTTGATTTCTCAAGTGTACAATAATTTAATTTTACATCACATTTGTCATTAATACAGTTCCATAAGGTTATATCCATTAAATAAGATCAAAAATCATAGCGTAAACAAACATAATCAATGTTGGAAACCACATAAACATGAAAAGTCATTTATGTGTTGTATAAATCATGACAACTTATTCATAATCTATGAAACCACATGGTTATTCTACGTCATTTTTGGTCATAATATCTTCAATTCCATTATGATTGTCTATAATTAAAATGTGAATTAACCTAATAGTATCCCATGGGAGTCTCAAATAAGATATGTAGTAAGGGAACACTCACCATGCAGTAGAATGATAGACAAGCTATAATTAACAAAATATTTCTAGGGTTATTCCCCCTGGGTTCATCTATGAAAAAACTACATCTACTTGTAGTATCCACACAAATATGTTTTTCTAAGAAAAATACACTCATTTATTTACTATAAATTAGGATATTCTAATTTACTTAGGATTATCCTAAGGGTTATCCCTAAATTTTTTGCATCCATGTTTTCAAAGGATAACTAAATATTATTTGATACTAACTATAGTGGTTCATACTTTTCGTAGTTAGATATTACATCTTAATATATGAATATTGATTACATATCATAAATATCAATTCCATTATCATATAGTTCTAGTGAATTTGGAGAAATTGATATGTTAACAGCTGGTTTATAGGTGAACTACATCATTTCCACATATGTTCATTATAAGTAGCATATTTCATAGAAGGATCGTACATTATACATTCCTTTCAAACCTTAGGAAAGGAATCATAAGAAATGGTGACATCTTATACTCAATAAGTGTAAAAAATAAAGATATCAATGACTACATAAACATAAAATGATCATAAGGGTATGATAACAAGATAATTACATTTGATAACTCCACCCAAAAAGTATATATATTAATCTTGAGTAATTACAAAAATCATGGAATTTTTTAATACATGAATCATAAAGGAATCATATAAAATTAGAAAAGATATCATAACATAAAAATATTACATGAATGTTTATCATACACATAAACATAGAAAAGTATTTACTCAGTAGGAAAGGATTACTATAGAGACTATAATAGTGCATGGGGTTCACTACTCAAACCATTATATTGTTGAAGGATTACCCGCATGATTATTATAGTGGAAATATTCCCTTACATTAATTTTCTCACTTCATATTCTCATCCTATTTTTCTCATGAGATATCCAACATTACTAAATGCATCGGAGGGTTATTTAAATTTGGTTCCACTAATCACATAATGAAAATAATACATATATTTTCCACAGATCATATAAATTTCATTATTTGATAAATAATGAAAAATAAATGGGTTTCAAAATTTTTTTATCATGGCATAACCCATGGAAAAATAATTGGTTTTATAAACATTTCCCCAATTCATTATAGCATAGAATGTGGAAAAGGAAAGGGTTTCATAAAAATATTTTCATTATAATCATAAAACATATAGATAATTAATGAGGGCAGTATCATTAGATTACACCAATAGTAAATCATAATAAATATCAACGGTAGTGGTTTTTTATTTATAGAAATACCACAAGAATATCATTAAAAACATTTTTTTGGAAAATAAACCTTCCATTTTGAAATCAATTAATTAAACTTTTAAAATTTTAAAAAATATCCTGGAATGTTTTTTAAAAAAATAACCATATTAAATTTTTAATTAATATTAACTTCATTCATTTTTAATGATTGAATGAAATTCAATTCACTCTGTATATGTCAAAAAAAATATCTTTCACAGTTTTGATGAAAAAGTCAAAAAGCACCTCATTAAAAAACAAAAAGGATATTAATTTTAATATTTTTTATAAGAATTTAAACGTGTGTAAATGTTTCATTATTAATTAATATGGTATTACTAAATACAATCTTGAAAACATTTTAATGGATATATGGATATATTTGAAAATGTTTTTCTTGCCGAAGGGAACAATAATGTCTGTTTTCCTTAACAACATTATTTTTGTATGTAAAGTTATTAAAGAGAGTAAAATTAAATTAAAACATGTATTTTATAAATAATATGTATTATAAGATAAATAATGGTACACTTTGAGATTAATATCATAATATTTAATAATCGTAACTTAATCATAAACATTTCTGATAAATGATGAGATTATAACATAAAGCCCTTACCTCGGGTCTGCCTTACTTCTTATATGTTTTAACATAGTATGTAATAAATAAATTATTATTATAAATATATTTAAAAACATAAATATATATATAAACATATATTATTTAATTATAACCTTTTATCACCTGTTCATTAGAAATTTGTTATTTAAATCTCTATTTCAGGTGATAACTGCTTCATTTTTCATGTATGTTTTTGTTCGGTAGTTTTTGTCCTTGTAATTTAATCATGGTTACATATTATTCGGAATGTTTCATGATATAAATATCAAATATATTTATAATAAACATATTTTTTTTCTCATCCATAAATGTTATTGATAGAAAAATGAATTACATTGTTAATGGAGTTGGTAGTTCGTATGTACGCATGAATCTGTTCTTCATTTTTTTATGGATAGAAAAAAAACAAAGGTAAATAATAATCAAATAATTTTAAATAATCATATTATCAATTAAATCATATATTTTCATCAAATATATCCTTATTATGATGCATGTAAATCACAAAGGAAAAAAATGCATCACTTCATGGAGGAGGTAGTCCACACATAAGCATAAGAAAAGTTACTATTATCCAAAGGATTGGGAAGTATGAAGTTGTATGTGATCATATAATTAAATATGTATAATTATATTATAAATATAATAAATTAAACTAAATCAATAATTATATCCATCCTTTAGTGATGGTGATGGAAAACTTGTAACATCGGTTCATGAGGCGGTAGTCCGTTGTACACACGATAATAGTTTCATTTATTATATAATGGAAGATGAGATAGAAATAGGTTATACCATTAACATATTTAAATAATTTTATATTGAAGATAATTTGTTTATTATTTCATTTTATTTGAAAAAACTGGAGTTAGAAAAAGAATTAAAAAAGAAAATTCATGGTTGAGAACTATACCTCTTATTTGGACAACCCCTTTAGGTTTATAACTAAATCCATCCTAGGATAGTTTTGTGATATGAAAACAAAATCTAGGTAGCATTAAGGGATTTATGTAAGGTATTTTTTTAGATATTTTCTGAATCAAATGGCTCTTGGAGAGTATATAGTAGAGGGGAGGAGGTTTCCTTTTGTTATTGGGGGAATAAAAACACTTAGAATGTTTGAAAAGAATAAAAATATCAACATATTATTCACTAAAAATGGATCATAAATGTAAAATTTCAAAAAAAAATGAATATATAGGGTCAAAATTGGGCCATAAATTATAATGCAAACAAGATTTTAGGTAATTTTAACCACTATCTTATCAGTTTAATCCCCCGATGAACCTATTTTAACCGTCACTGTAGTAACAGGATTTTCTGTTATTACTATGCATTATGAAAAAAATTATGTTGGACTTATTAAATAATTATTATTATTATTATTTTAAATATTTAATCCATTTTATCAAATTTGAATCATAGAATTGTCATAATTTTATTTCATATTAATCTTGTAAGTGTGATGAAGATCATTTTTTCAAAGAAACCATTTTCTTAAGAATAAAACCATTTTATACCAAAATTCAACCTAGAATTGATTTAAATTAAATATATTGGATTAATAATATTATAATTTTACTAATTTTACTTTTAATACTATTATAAAAATAAAACCTCATATATTCTTTAAAAAAAGTCATATTTATTAAAAATAAATTTTTTTATTATTCATTGAAAAATAAAACTTTTAGGATATTATAAAAAATTAATACAAAGATAATTTTGTGGTGTTGATTTAAATATTAATTTTAATTTTATATAATGAATTTTCTAGATTTGTTAGAAATTAAATTTAAAATTAGTGTGACAAAAGATATTAAACGATTTTTTATAACAAATACTGTTGTAAGCATTAAACATGATTTATTCTTATCCCATGTATATAAAATAATTGATTAATGTTAATTTTGTTACATATAATATATAAATTTCATTTAATAATTCTCAAGTAGTGATTAATTTAACAAATTATGATATAAACAGATTGTGTACATAGAAATGGTCATTTAGAAATACATTTCATTTACTTTCAAATGATTTTATCTTCATTTATAATTGATTGATAAAAAAAGATTTAATTTTATACATGTATAAAACAAATAATTTTCAAATTTTATTAATCATATTAATTTCCACCAATTTAATGGTTATGTTAACAGTATATTATAGTACAGTTCATTTAGACTATAGGGTTTATGTATTCCCAATTATTGATGAGATTAAATTTATTTAAAAAAATATATATCCAAAAATATTTTGGTGTTACAAAAACAACACCTTTTGAGAGACGAATATAAATCAATTCCACCTTTAAATGATATCTTTTCCTAATATTTTGTATAATTTTAAAGGTATCTTTGTGAGAAATATGTATATGAGATTATATTTGAGGATGATTGACATTTACTTTAATAGACTCAAATATATATATATATATATATGTATAAAATGATAAAATGTATATTAAATTAAAATGAATTAAATAACATTATATCTCTTTACAATAATGAAACAAATTACATGAGGTTAAAATTAAGATGGAGAAGTTGTATTGGAAATACAGGTTGATATTTTTTGGGGATGAGAAGAAAACTCTCAACATAATATTTCTAGAGTGTGGAATTAAACTGAAATATCTATAGGAATAAATAGTTCAATCTTTCTAATCTTCTAAAAAAGTGTCATTATTATACAATTATATAATTTGATTCTTGCTTTATAGAAGACTCGACAAAATGGATTAAATAGTTTTATAAGGCCCCGACCTTAAACCTTACATAATCTTGAGTTATCACAAGATTACACGTTGAGGATCTTTTCAGGTTTAGAGTTTTAGAGAATTAGATCATAAAACATGCATTACATTCCACATATAAACAAAGTGGTTACATAAAGATTATATTCTTCATTCCCATCAATGGAAACATATTTAAAATAAACATGGATTCTTTCTTGACACTTCCTTGACACTATCCTCATATCATGTACCTTTCCCTTGACCTGTGAAAAACATTTCAAAAAAACATGGGATGAGCATAAAAAGCTCAGTAAGGGATACAGAAAGAATGAAAGCTGTTAGTTTTTCAAACATCAAATAAACCATATATACTCTATCAAAGTAATAACTTCACCTTCATGAAATAGTAAAAACTCTTCACTGAATAAAGTATCATTACATACATTTTTGTAACCAAAGGATTACCATAAAATCCATAAAAAGAACACATAACATATATAAAGGTAACTTAGGACATAAAAATACTTATGTGGAATAACCATATGGTCGACTTCCACACATATCATTTAATGGAATAGCCATACGGCCAATTTCCATACATACTTAATGGAATAGCCATACGGCCGACTTCCATACCCAATGCATTGGAGGTTATAACGTAACCACCCATCCTGGTATTCTCAGCACCACCCGTCATATGGTTTATAATGTAACCATCGGTTAAAATGTCCAAGTACCAGTATAAAATCATAAAACATAAAACCAATATAAAGGAATGATAACATTTCCACATTTCAATCACAATATATCATAAATATGTTGACATAATAGAATCCTTTTTCAAAACCATTTTCAATACCAAAATACATAAAAGAGTATATGGTATTTTTTTTACTCTAAAAACATTACGACTTGTTGAGAAAGCCAAAGACTAAATAATAATCGCGGCGGCGGAAAAGGTCGTTGTCGCCACGTACGTTAAAAGAAACATTCCTTTTTGTCGTTTTGTAAAACGCTTACTAGAAAAAGATTCCTTTTGTATAAAAGTAAAAGTCAAAGGGGATTATACACCGTATAAAAGAAAGTTTTGTATAAAACGAAATATGCCTCAATGAAAGGAGATTGAGACGAAGTCCCTTACCTCGGGTCCGACTTGACTCGATCGTTCTTTAACGTCCTTTAAAAGTGTAACTCCTTTTTATTTGAGCCTAAAGGCTTCCTTTGAAAGGATTATGCCCAAAGGGAATCCTCTAGTATGAGTAGAGGTATATGGAGAGTGTAAATTGGCAGGGGTTGGACGAGACAAAGGCTTGAGGAGTGTGTGAAATGAGGTAGAGGTGGGGGCCTTTTATAAGAGGAGAGGAGGGGCACTTTTGGAAAGTAAAGAAATATTACTTTATTTGAAAATGTTTTTCTGTTTTAAAAGGTCCCACATTGATATAATTCGTGGATAAGGTGATAAGGGTTTGAAATCCACTCATCCAATTGGTTTTGGACATGTTTAGTTCATAGATTTTACATTATCTTTCCATTTTATTTAAATCGTCAAATAATGATGTCATCGCTGCATCATTATTATGTCATAAATAATTTAATTTATTTAATATGTAAAAATTATATAAAAAATACTATGATGTAGGAAATCTTTTCATATTTCCAAGGACTATTTATAATCAAACAACTGATCATCATAACCCCATGTAAAAATTGTTTTCGTAAAACATATTATGTTTGTGTCATTTTTACTTTTACATTAAATAAAAAGTTATTTATGTCATTTCCCAACCAAAGTGTCTCCATGGGGTCCCCAAGTTGACCCATGGATTTTATTGGTCGGTCATGACACATCCAATGAGGGTAGGACATGTGTCAAGCTCATCTTTTTTTATTAAAACATTATTTTTATCTTAAACTACACTAATTACCACTAATCGCGATTAAGAACTTAATAAGTTATTATTCACCAAAAAATTATTATAATCTCATTGAACCACATTTTACTTATTAATGACAACCATGTATGTAGGATTTTTGAAATTCAAAACACAATGATGGAAAATTTTCATTTAAACGGAAAATCAGTCTTTATAAGTACCACTTAGTGGTTTCACTATTCATCAAAAATTGAAGTTTTTCAGAAAATTACCAAAAATTCACCCTAAGCTATATTTGATATTAAGAATTCAAAAATGAAGTCTATTTTACAAAATTCAAAACATATAAGTCACATTAATTAATTTAATAATTAATTCCTGCTGTCAGAGAAAATAGCGTGTTTTTATGAAACAATAAGTATCAAAATATTGACACTAGTTTAAGTCCGATTTCAAAGTGAAATTAATTCCAACGACCACTATTGGATTAAATGGTAAAAATATTTTCTAATTTCACTTTAAAACCAATTCAAAAGATAATCTAATCATATAAATAAATTAGATTAAAAAGAGGTTTTGAATTAAAATACAACATTTTACACTATTCATTAAAAAATGAACTTTATCAAAAAGGTACCAAAAATTTACACAAAGTAAATTTTGATGTCCCTATTCTAAAGAAGAGTTATATTTGGTCCAATAGAATTTATAATATCGATCAAAACTATATTTAATGACTGTTCTCCGCCAAAAGGTGATAAGTGTACCTTTCGTGAAAATTAGGGTATAAATGCCTAAAATTGAACTCTTTCCGTATTTTAAGCCTTTATCTTTTATTGGGTAAATGTAAAAACATTTGAAAACATATATAATCATATTTTAGTTATTTCTATACATTCCCGCCAGTACAACGGCTACTCGTTAACTAGCATTTAAAATAATATTATTTTATTACTTGTGTGCAACGTAAGTTTTCAAAGAAACTCATCATTGCGTACCGAGTACGCTATCGAACATAGAAACCCCTTTTAATAAAAATTAATATTTAATTCATAAATATTAATAAATATGAAAATTATTTATTCTTTATTTACCTGGGATGTTACATCCTTCCCCCCTTTTGGGAATTGCGTCCTCACAATTTTATTTACTTATCAAAATAAGTGGGGGTATTTATCCCTCATAGAATTTTCAGATACCCACGTTGCCTCTTCAATCACATGGTTTTTTCACAAAACCTTTACCTGATGAATCACCTTATTCCGTAACACCTGCTCCCTGTGGTCAAAAATCTGGACCGGTTGTTCCTCATAAGATAGGTTCTCTTCTAGCTGAACTACCTCTGGAATCAAAACATGAGATGGATCTGGTATATACATTCTCAACATTGAAACATGAAAAACATTGTGTACCTGAGATAAACTCGGAGGTAAATCCACCCGGTATGCAACTGATCCAACTCTCTCCAAAATTTCATATGGTCCAATAAACCATGGACTCAGCTTTCCTTTCTTACCAAATCTCATCACACTTTTCCAAGGAGAAACCTTGAGAAAAACATGATCACCTCCCTCAAAAGATAGATCCTTCCTCAGGTTATTCGCATAACTCTTCTGCCTGCTCTGAGTTGTTCTCCTGTGCTTCGGAATCAACTGAACTTTTTATGCCATCTCTTCTACAAATTCTGGTCCCATCAGCTTCCTTTCACCAACTTCATCCTAGAAAGCTGGAGTTCGACACCGATTCCTATATAATTCCAAAAATGGTGCCATCTGTATACTGGAATGAAAACTGTTATTATATGAAAATTCAACCAAAGAAAGATGTTGGTCCCAACATCCCTGATAATCCATCGAACAAGCTCGTAGCATATCCTCCAATGTCTGAATTGTTCGTTCTGACTGCCCATCTGATTGAGGATGAAAAGCTGTACTAAAATTTAATTCAGTACCCAACGACTTCTGAAAGCCTTTCCAAAAGATAGAAGTAAACCTGGGATCACGATAAGATACAATGGAGAGAGGAACTCCATGTAACCTGACTAACTCTTTAAGATACAAATGGAAAAGTTGATCAAGAGAGAATGTATCTCGTATAGAAAGGAAATGAGCAGATTTGGTCAAGCGGTCAACAATAATCCAGATTGCATTAATACCTCGAGATGTCTTCGGTAATCCCACAACAAATTCCATGGATATATTCTCCCATTTCTACTCTGGCACTGGTAAAGGCTGAAGCATCCCTTTCGGTAACTGCCGCTCTGCTTTAACCTGTTGAGATGTCAAACACTTCACAGTAAAATCAGCAATGTCTCTTTTCATTCCATCCCACCAGTAATACTCCCGCAGATCTCTGTACATCTTAGTACTGCTAGGATGAACTGAAAATGGGGAACTATGAGCCTCACATAACAACTCATTCTTCAGCTGTGAATCACAAGGCACACATAACCTCTTCCCAAACCTCAAAACACAAACACAAACTTATCCAAGAACTCATGGAAAATTTTATTCATAAGGTCCATGAATATAGAAAGTGCATTGGTTAACCCAAAAGGCATAACTACAAATTCATAATGGCCATATCTAGTACGGAACGCAGTCTTCGGAACGTCTACTTCTTCTACTTTCAACTGATGGTACCCCGATCTCATGTCAATCTTTGAAAAATACTGAGCTCCCTGGAGCTGATACCACTTCATTCGATGGCCCAACATCTGCTGAAGTTGTTGCAAAGGATTTCACCACCCCTTTCTTCTTGTAGTCTGGCTGCATTCCCCCAGTTGAGTTATTCGTTGGACACACGTTTTCATAATGACCCATTTCATTACACTTAAAACATCTTACCGTTGGCTTTTCATTTCCTGCTTGATCATCTTCCTTACAGTTACGAGGAATATGACTAGACTTACCACACCGAATGCACTTACCAGACTTGGATAAACATTCTCCAGGATGCATTTTACCACACTTCTCACAGGATAGATATTTGGTTTTCTTACCTCCTAGCTTCTTTGATGAATTCTTCCCATTTGCCTGCCTACTAGACCTCTTATTATGTTGTTTTTCATAGAACACCTGATCATCGAAAAACTCCATTTACACCTTCTCCGCACATCAAACAAGTTTTTCATAACTTTTGAACTCACGAGAAGCTAAATCCCTTCGATACATTGGCTTTAACCCTGAGTAAAAACGGTTTATTTTACTATCAAGATCTCGTATGAAGTTTAGAGCATACCTTGCCAATCGAGTGAACTTTTCTTCATAAGCAGCCACTGAACCATCCTCCTGCCTCAATTCTAGGAACTGTTTTTCCATCCTAAGATGAACCACCTTAGGAAAATATTTCTCAAGAAACATACCTTGGAATTCGTCCCAGTGAGGATCCTTAATCTCATCACTATCCCTTATATTTTTCACCATCGACCACCACTGATCAGCTTCACCTTCAAAACGGTAAATATCAAGACTATCCTTTTGATGTTCTGAACACCCCATGACATCAAAAATCTTCTCCAGTGCTTTAATCCACCCTTCATCTTGCATAGGGTCAGATGATCCTCTGAATGATGGGGGATGTTGCCTCATGAAATGTTCCACCACTAACATGTTCCTCTGCGGTTGATCTGGCTGATCTCGTGCATGGATACCACCAACATTTATAGCCTGAGTCAACTATGTCATCACTGCAACAAACTGTTCAGTTCCGATTCTGACCATCTCAGGTTGCTGATTTGGAAGGTTATCTTCCTCCTGATGTCGTCCCAACATAGCTGCTTTGTTTCCTCTGCGGAAAACCATTCTGAACACAGAAATATCTTAGGTGAAGCAACATGGTAATCTGTAAATGCTATATCATTTCAATCATATTGTAATTTAACACTTTTCTAACTCCTAAAGTTTTCTAAACCGACCTCTGATACCAACTATAAGGCCCCGGCCTTAAACCTTACATAATCTTGAGTTATCACAAGATTACACGTTGATGATCTTTTCAGGTTTAGAGTTTTAGAGAATTAGATCATAAAACATGCATTACCTTCCACATATAAACAAAGTGGTTACATAAATATTATATTCTTCATTCCCATTAATGGAAATATATTTAAAATAAACATGGATTCTTTCTTGACACTTCCTTGACACTATCCGCATATCATGTACCTTTCCCTTGACCTGTGAAAAACATTTCAAAAAAACTTGGGATGAGCATAAAAACCTCAGTAAGGGATACAGAAAGAATGAAAGATGTTAGTTTTTCAAACATCAAATAAACCATATATACTCTATCAAAGTAATATCTTCACATTCATGAAGTAGTAAAAACTGTTCACTGAATAAAGTATCATTACATACCTTTTTGTAACCAAAGGATTACCATAAATCCATAAAAAGAACACATAACATATATAAAGGTAACTTGGGACATAAACATACTTAAGTGGAATAACCATATGGTCTACTTCCACACATATCACTTAATGGAATAGCCATATGGCCAATTTCCATACATACTTAACGGAATAGCCATACGGCCGACTTCCATACCCAATGCATTGGAGGTTATAACGTAACCACCCATCCTGGTATTCACAGAACCACCCGTCATATGGTTTATATTGTAACCACCCGTTATAATGTCCAAGTACCAGTATAAAATCATAAAACATAAAACCAATATAAAGGAATGATAACATTTCCACATTTCAATCACAATATATCATAAATATATTGACATAATAGAAACCTTTTTCAAAACCATTTTCAATACCAAAATACATAAAAGAGTATATGGTATTTATTTTATTATAAAAACATTATGGCTTGTTGAGAAAGCCAAAGACCAAATAATACTCGCGGCGGCGTAAAAGGTCGTTGTCGCCGCGTACGTTAAAAGAAACATTCCTTTTTGTCGTTTTGTAAAACGCTTCATAGAAAAAGATTCCTTTTGTATAAAAGTAAAAGTCAAAGGGGTTTATACACCGTATAAAATAAAGTTGTGTATAAAACTAAATATGCCTCAATGAAAGGAGATTGAGACGAAGTCCCTTACCTCGGGTCCGACTTGACTCGATCGTTCTTTAACGTCCTTTAAAAGTGTAACTTCTATTGATTTGAGCCTAAAGGCTTCCTTTGAAAGGATTATGCCAAAGGGAATCCTCTAGGATGAGGATAGGGATATGGAGAGATTAAATGGGCAGGGGTTGGACGAGCCAAAGGCTTGAGGAGTGTGTGAAATGAGGTAGAGGTGGGGGCCTTTTATAAGAGGAGAGGAGGGGCCCTTTTGGAAAGTAAATACATATTACTTTATTTGAAAATGTGTTTCGGTTTAAAAAGGTCCCACGTTGATATAATTCGTGGATAAGGTGATAAGGGTTCGAAATCCACTCATCTAATTCGTTTTGGACATGTGTAGTTCATAGATTTTACATTATCTTTCCATTTTATTTAAATCGTCAAATAATGATGTCATCGCTTCATCATTATTATGTTATAAATAATTTAATTTATTTAATGTGTAAAAATAATATAAAAACTACTATGATGTAGGAAATCTTTTCAGATTTCCAATGACTATTTATAATCAAACATCAGATCTTTATAACCCCATGTAAAAATTGTTTACGTAAAACATATTATGTTTGTGTCATTTTTACTTTTACATTAAATAAAAAGTTATTTATGTCATTTCCCAACCAAAGTGTCTCCATGGGGTCCCCAAGTTGACCCATGGATTGTCTTGGTCGGCCATGACACAACCAATGAGGGTAGGACATGTGTTAAGCTCATCTTATTTTATTACAGCATTATTTTTATCTTAAACTACATTAATTACCACTAATCGCGATTAAGAACTTAATAAGTTACTATTCAACAAAAAATTATTATAATCTCATTGAACCAAATTTTACTTCTTAATGAAAACCATGTATGTCAGATTTTTTAAATTCAAAACACAATGATGGAAAAATTTCATTTAAACGGAAAATCAGTCTTTATAAGTACCACTTAGTGGTTTCACTATTCATCAAAAATTGAAGTTTTTCAGAAAATTACCAAAAATTCACCCTAAGCTATATTTGATATTACGAGTTCAAAAATGAAGTATAATTTAAAAAATTCAAAACATATAAGTCACATTAATTATTTTAATAATTAATTCCCGCTGTAAGAGAAAATAGCGTGTTTTTATGAAACAATAAGTATCAAAAGATTGACACTAGTTTAAGTCCGATTTCAAAGTGAAATTAATTCCAACGACCACTATTGGATTTAATGGTAAAAATATTTTCTAATTTCACTTTAAAACCAATTCAAAAGATAATATAATCATATAAATAAATTTGATTATAAAGAGGTATTGAATTAAAATACAACATTTTACACTATTCCTTAAAAAAATGAACTTTATCAAAAAGGTACCAAAAAATTACACAAAGTAAATTTTGATGTCCCGATTCTAAAGAAGAGTTATATTTGGTCCAATAGAATTTATAAGATCTATCAAAACTATATTTAATGACGGTTCTCCGCCAAAAGGTGATAAGTGGACCTTTCGTGAAAACTAGGGTATAAATGGCTAAAATTGAACTCTTTCCGTATTTTAAGCCTTTATCTTTTATTGGGTAAATGTAAAAACATTGAAAAACATATATAATCATATTTTAGTTATTTCTATACATTCCCGCCATTACAATGGCTACTCGTTAACTAACATTTAAAATAATATTATTTTATTACTTGTGTGCAACGTAAATTTTCAAAGAAACTCATCATTGCGTACCGAGTACGCTATCGAACATAGAAACCCCTTTTAATTAAAATTAATATTTAATTCGTAAATATTAATAAATATGAAAATTCTTTATTCTTTATTTACCTGGGATGTTACAAGTTTGATATCATTTGAAGATGTATTCACCTCAAGCTCATATTAGAAGGTATCCCAGAACACATAAACTATCTTATATACTTACGATATTTCACTAATTGGTACATGTTTAAAACCAAATTGATTATAAATATGGATGGTGGAAAAATATAAAAAAAATCCACCAAGTCATCAATGATGGATGCGAGAAAATATATAAAGGATTTTTCCCCTTGGGGTGTCCAAAAGGTTGTGCACCCACTCAAAAAAAGATATAAAACCTTTGAAATATATATAAATTTCTCTATAAAATAATAGAATATGGTTTGTAGGTTTCTACTGGTGTTGGTTGAGGATCAAACAATAACCACTGGAATTTTTTCCCAACATTACAATTAATGAAAATTATAATAATCCATAAACAAGGAGGATCAAATCTAAATATATAAGAAACAATTATTTGAAAATAAAAATAAATAAGGGAAAATGAGAATAAATTTATTGGGAAAATGAAATAAAGAAAAACCACTTAAGAATAAAACAATGAAGGTAATATATTAATAATTGAAAACTGGGTTAAAGATAAGGACTTGTATGAAATGTATGGTAAATGTTTTCTTGATCCTCACAACTTTATGGAGATTCTATTTAATTATATGGGTCTATTTTTAAATAATGGGAAATCACGTGAAACTTCATGTGTTCAAATGAAAATAGTTTAAAAGGATGTTCCAAAAAATCTAAATTTCATATTTTAAGGAAAGATTAGACTTGGATGAGAGGAATCTCTTAGTATCAGTGTATTTTATGAGAAAAAACGTATTAGATATTATTCTCTATCATATCAAGTGTTTTGATCTAACATTATGGGAATTGAAGGTGTTATTTAAGGATTTAACTAATGGATGGTTTGAAGGATTTACCCTTCATGCAGTGTATTTACTATAATGAAATAAAGGTAAAATATTGTATCCCTTACGGGGGGATACAGACTGAGGAGTTTAAGAAAACATCCAATGTATTTGTATTCTCTTGAAAGCGTAGAAAACATATGGAATATGGTATCCAATCAAAATTTCAGCCCTTTTTTTATTATATCAAATTCAATTATTAAACTATAGTATTGTTTGATGAAAATATGAGACAATAAGGGACATAGTTTTCTTTGAACATGAATGTTTTTTAATGTTTCTTGAGATGTGTGCAAGCTACAATATATTTCATTATAAAACAATTTTATAAATCCCCATGTTGAGAAGTGGGTAATTTATGTGCATGGTATCATATGAATATATTTCTATATATAGAAAAGTAAACCGAACTTTTTCACTTCTGTTTTATGTGATTATATAGCCCACATAGACCTATAGTAGAATAACTAAATTCTCTCTACTAAAAGAACATTGCGGTGTCATTATTCACTCAAAAAAGAGAGAAGAGTTTGAATTCCTTCAAAGGAAGAAGAATATATGATTAAACTATTACATTAAATATTGTATTTTTTATAAATAAATTCAATAAGAAATAATATATTTGAAAACATATATTTTTAATGAGTATTTATTCTATTTCCAAAAAATAAAAAATGATCGATTTAATTTTATAAGAAAGAACTACATTTGTAATCAATGTATCTCAATATTGTTTTTCGGGATGTGATGATGAAAAGGTATTGGATTTCCTATTTGATTTAGCATAAATGTATGTCCTTAAGTTTATTGAGGATTTATGATTGGGAAATGTCATTGGATGTTATGATTGATGGTGCATCATTGTAATCCAATTAGTTTATTTAGGTTCTTCCTAAATTAATGAAAATATATTATGAGGATAATAGCATGAATAATTTATTAGTATAAGTACAAGAACAATATGTGTTTTAACTGATGATTATTAAAATAGTTAGAGTTATTAAATACATACACTAAAGGTTTCTGAAGAAATAACATTTTCTACATTAGCTAAATCTTTTAATGGAGTGTATATATAGTTATTGCATGAAGAATATTTGAAGAATAAGGAAATAAGATATTTTTTTATTATATAAGGATGTTATTAGTTAAATTTATTCATAATTACATGGAAACTTAATTGGATGTCAATATTGGTAATGCATCCATATAAGATCATAATTTTTTTTAGTTTTTTCTATAATTAATGGAAATGCAATGTGCAAATACTATCTTGAATAACTCATTTGGTTAAGTCCAAAACTAGTTGTAATTTAATTCTGTTATAGTAAAACTATTATTAATGATTAAATAAATGTGAAAATTTTGATTAATGAAAGAACATTTCTTACTTAAGGAATGGTATTTATTAAGAAGTTCATGTAGTTATTTCATGATGAAAAATTGAATAAGTCCTTGCTATATTATATGATTTGATGAGGGGATTATTAGTGAGAATTGTTGAAAAGGGCATGAGGAAATAGTTTATTTATTCATAAATAAATTTACAAAGATTATATTACACTGGTATTATAAAAATAATTTACTTTCCTTTTTGGATATCCCCTAATAATAAGAGGGGTTATCACATCCAATCATAATGTAGTTGTGCTTATCCATGTGGGATCCAGCATACACGAATCACCCAAGGTGGTATGGAATAGCATATTAGAGGCAATCCTATTCACATGAAGGAAAGAAACCACATCCATGAAGCACTTATATAGAGTTGATCAGGATCCACCATATAATATGACATTTCAGCCGTGTATGAGGGGATCCTAGAGCATACATGTTTACTCATATTGAGCAGCTAAGGTAACAATGATGGTTATGAATAATAAGAGCTGCATGGGTATCTTGGATGATTGACATAGAATATTGGTTACTATTTATTCTCTATAAGAACATGGAAAGAATTGAGGTTTCATGATCTATTTCATCATAATTATCCAGTCATCTCATGGTGTTGTCTTCTTCCATCAAAATCCATATCCCGATGTCTTGTTATATGTTGTATAAAGTAATCAATCATGCCCATTAATGAAATTGTAATGTACTCAAACTATCAAAGTAAAATTATCTTGAGATTTTATTGATATGTGATCACCATGATAAATCAGATGAAAAGCTTATGTGAGTATATATTGTACCTGGATCTGTTTTTAGCAATGATCATGGATATTCTATGAATAATGAGTTTTCACATGGTATTGACCATGCACTTCATGATCTATGTATCAACCACATGAATGAGCTTCTACATATCGTGTTGGATGATTACAAGCTAGTATACATTAAAAAATAAAGTTAAAGAAGTTTTTTGGATTGATCATGTTTAGTATTGGGAAATTGAATTTTCTATATGATGATGTATAATATTTATGGTCAAAACATAAAGATACAAGGAAGGACACACAGATCTTCTATAAGGAAGCATGTTGTACATACCATTTGGTTCAATGTATAATGGAAGTGTCAAATGGTCCATTCCCAACATTTCAATTTTTTTCATGATTGATGATTAATATGATATTTTCACAATAATAAATGTGATTATCCGAAGAATTGAATCACATAATATAGAAAATGGATAAACATTTGAACCAAAGAGTAGGTTTTTTGCATTTTATTTATAATTATTTTAAGCAATTAAAGAATTAATTTATGATAGATTTTTTTTATTGATGGATTTGACAAAGGATCTATATCATATCATCATTGTATTGTATTAATCAAGAATATTTTCCCTCTAGTGGTCATCCACATATGTTCCATGAATATCTTAACATCGCTATTAGAATCTATGAGTTTTATCACAGTAAATCATATCACATGAATTGTCTTCCTTTTATCACCTTGATATTCACTTCTAAAGGACTCTCTTTGATCACTATAGAATCGAGAGTGAAAAGGATGGGAAGATCGCTTTTGGTTATTGGTAGTGTTTAGGGAGAGGTATCACTTTATGTCTTGAGAGGATTATCTTTAGATCTTATTGTGCAGAACATAATAAAATAGATCTCCTATGAAAATAATATAACTGTTTTTTATACCACTAGGGTTGGAATATACAATTTCCCAAGTTCCCATTATTATTTATTTAATACCCATAGAACCCCATGTCAATAATAATAATAATAATAATAATAATATTTATTGACATGATATAAATTTGTGGATTAAAATAAATTTTATTTTTTCAAATAATATTTATTATATATTATTTCCCACTAAGGAATTTTACGTAGTCCTCCATTACTTCACAATAACTAAGGGGCCTTGAATAATGAATATTTATTTTATAAATAAATAAGAAAATATCATTCTATAATTAATAAATAAATATTATTTCAAAAAAATATAAAATAAATATTCGGATCATTTAATTTTCCCGCAAATAACTAGAAGCATAATATATGTGACCATGAAAACATTAATAATTATTAAACCATGTTTTAGAATAATATTTATTCAATTTTATAATTAATAAATAATAATATCTTATTTAACTGAGATTCTGGATACACCTATTATCTATCCATCTTAGCCTCTTTCTCAGTGGCATTAGATGAAGTATCCTAAAGTCCAATTTTAGCATCTATAAACATTCCAGGGAACCTATAGAAAAATAAGTTAAGATTTAATGACATAATACCGAATATGGATGATTACTATGTAATATTATCCTTTTATCATGATATCTCTCATAAATTAGGTTTCATTCTAGTGTCATCGACCTATATATTCAATTTCACTTTCTTTGACATTCTGAAAATAAAATATTCCTATAGAAAACCATGGGAATTGATTTATTTAGGCTATATCGTTTCCATAAAAAGGCCTGAGATATCAACATATGTTGGAGAATAGAAGGAAGAAAACCTTTCTCATATTATTCAATAAAATAATATCACTTGTTACACACCCAAAATATTCTACCTTTCCATGAAAATATTTTATCACAGTTTTCATCAATAAATAAAAGCATGCAACTTATAATACTCATTAATAATAACATGAATATAAAAGGATCAATATACACTTCCATAGATAGGAACATCCAATGACATATATAAATGTGGGATTCCTACTAGAGGGTCCCATTATCATATTATCATGCACTGTATTTAACCAAGGGTGTATAACATGAAATGATTCATTATGTCCTATGAGTCCCCACCAATGATATCTTGAATTATTACACCCTGATATTTTTAGAAATAATTTTTATCGAATTAATTTAATTTTTCAATATGTTTCGTTTCACAAAATACAGAATATAGAATTTCTTTTACAAAAAAACATCATTTGGATTTTATAATTTGTAACACCAAGTCGATATTTCTCTATGCATAACACTAAGATTAGATTTCAGTATATGAAATAGTATGATTGGCTTGTGTCACTCATCACGATGTCCTTTGCTAGCATTCACTACAAACAATACCGATTTTTACCATACAATAGTATATTATTATAATATTATTATTTAGTATAAGAATATATAACCTAGACATTAAATTTGTAGTTATGAATAATAATAATTAAATTATGAAAATATAACGTTTATAATATTAATTCATTGGTTATCAATTAATTAGAAAATAAAATATTTACCAATTGATTATAATGAATATAGTTTTATTTTTTATGATCCCAATGTTGTTTTGTCATATTAATTTAAAATAATTACAATTAATGAATTATATTACTGAAATATATATTTTATATATTTTATTAAATATTTTTTATATTCTTAAAATATATTTTAAAGTCCTAATATAAGAACAACCCCAATTTTATACATAAAAAAATATATTTTTTAAAACTATATTTTTACTAAATTTAAATGCAGAACCCATTTTAAATAAACTGTTGACACTTTTATAGTTTATATATAAAAAAATTCAGTTATTATTTAAAAACATCTTATAAAAATTTACTTTGATTTAATTTTTTTTTTAATTTCTAATAAGTTTCATGTTTTGATGAAAAGTAAAAATGTCACGACCCATCCTCGTGGCCCGTGCTGTGACTACCCCAAGCCCGCCTTCCATAGGCCAGGGGCTGGCGACTAGCACCAAAGGCGTAAATCCCGATAAAAGGGGAGGCATTTCCTTTATATAAGAAACCAATCACCACAGAGTACACAAGCTGAAATAAACACTTAGTAAACTGAGTAAAAAACTAAGTGCTTGATTTTAAATGGGCCAGTATACAAACCCAACTGAAAGTTCAGTAAAACGGAGAAAATAAAGTACAATAGTTGAAAAGTAAAGCAGCAACCAGCATGTCGTCCTCCAAAATTCCAACCTGAACGGTGGGTAAAAATAGTCGCATCGGCTCCTCGGGTCTAGCCGTCCACTCTGAGTATGTCCCACCATGTGGTCCACCTCCAGGTATCATCCCTCTTCACAAGACTCTACCAGAATGAGCAATGTCCATCGTCTATAACCAAAACAACATAGTGCGGGCATAGCCCGTGCACAGGTGTTTATACGATACTCAGTAGGGACCCCGAGACCCTCGATGGTCTCCTAGAATCCAAAAATGATAAACCATAAAGGAAAGATACAAACACAATGTATCAACCAACTCTACTTAGGAATATGCCCATAAATATACCTAAGCCATCAATTCTAGTTCAACTCCAACTCAAGAGTCCAAGAATAACCTATTCCATACAGGAAAGCACAACCCAATCCACACAGTAATGCATAACCCAATCCACACAAGAGAATAAGTCAATCACATAGATGATAATGATTGAAAGTCAAAACTCAGCTCACACATGTATGCTACTCATGAAGAGGGGTGGAGATGATCTGATGTAGCCTCTGAATCATCCCCTCTGCCAAACCCACATAGCATCCAAGTATATAAGTCATCGCTAACGAACCCACGTTGGATCCAAGTACAATAAATATCGCTGACGAAACCACGTAGGATCCAAGTACAGTCGTCATCACTGCGTATCCCACGGAGGATCCAAGTATAGTCGTCCTTGCTGCCAAACCAATGTAGGATCCAAGTACAGTCATCCTCGCTGCCGATACCACGTAGGATCCAAGTACAGTTGTCATCATCGTCGTAGTCGCAGCTAGCTCTAGGGTTCCAGCACACAGCATGCTCGATTCCGGGAGGGTCCGCTCCACAAGCCAAGGGGGGTCGAAAAAATAAACGGTCATGAAGTCTAGAGATGATGTTTCAGAATGTTCTATCTCGTCAATAGGAACTCCACTCGATAAACACCACATCAATCAGAGGCCCGGTTCGAGAGTTATTGGCTTTTCCGTCCCAGGGGCCCCGTTGATTTTTAAGATAAACCAACCCGACCATACTCTATCTGCATCCAAACCTCGAGTGGAGTAAGCCAAATGAACCGTCTCACTAAGGGGAATTCATCATAATTTATGGCAGATCATTCATACGTCTGGTCGTTAAGTTATAAGTGTTTCCCCTCAAAGGGCCTGGTTTGTTTCGAGTTTGATCCAACTCGGCCGTACCCAAACTTTGTTGAAACCTTGAGTTTAATATAACAAAACGACCATATCGATCCAAGGAACCATCCACAACTGATGGTGCGTCGATCGGAGGTCTATTTCCCATGATATGGGTGTTTGAACGAACCTGGTCCGAAAATAGGGGGTCTGGGCCCAGTCCGACCCGGCACAATTCCCTCTGGGTCGTCCCGAACCGGGTCGAACCAACCCGGGTCCGGGTTCGGCCCGATTTGTCACAGCCTAGCCCGGATGGCACGGCCCGGCCCAGTGCTGGCTGCCCGGCCAGGCGTGGGCGGCTTGGCCTGGCGCGCCCTGCGGCTCGGCTAGGAAGCTAGTCGCGGCACGGCTGTCGGCCGAGCGGGGTGTGAACGGGGTGCGACCTCCTTCACATCGGAAACGGCATCCCCCTGGTGGTGTCCGCCCTAGGCAGGTCAAAGTGGGGGGTTAGACACACCCCATACCTCATGTAACAGTCGTCCTTAAGGGCCTGCCAGTAGTGAGCCGTCGCGGGAACCGCGGGGGTCCCACCTCCTGGAGCACTGGCGCCCGATTTGGACGACTGCCCCCTACTGGACCACCGTGGCGTAAGGTCGCGTCTCTTCCTCGACCAGCGCAGTACCCCCCCCCCCTCTACGGGACACTCCAGCTAAGGGCTCCCTTGGTTTCTCCGGCGCCGCGGGACGGCGCCGCGCACCTCCGCCACGGTCCCTTCGGCCTCACCGGCGCGGCGCAACAACGCTATGCACCGCTGCCACGGCCCGCTCCAACCACGATCCTCTTCATTCCCATGCGATATAACAACTCCAAACAGCCTTTGACTCAAACGTCAACATTGATCAACAAGAAATCGGTGAATATAATCGACCATGTTTTTGCGGTCTTCTCTCCTCCCGTTATTTCGATAACAAGCGGCCAAAGTATATGAGATGCTCAATGATAAAACAAGCACAATTTTACTTCATTAAAATTGAACATAACCCCTACCTCGAAGGAGGTTCGCGATTGTCAAGTGTCACGAATGATGGCGTCATTTCCTTCGTCGTCAGTGTCTCCTCCCTTGTCGCGGAGAAATAAGAGGATTGAGAAATAGAGCTTCCGAGTCGACATTCTTCGTCGGAGAGTGGCGTTCTTCAATAAGAAGATGAACCGATCATCCAAAACTCAAGAGCTCCCTTCCCATTCTCTTAACACCACATTTGTGAACCAAAATAAAATAAGGATCTTCCTTATTTTATTTAGTCATGCCAAGCATTTAAAATTTTGAAAATCAAACATTTAATTCAATTAATTGTTGATGATCAATTAATTAATTAAATGTGTGTTGTCAAGCATTTAATTATGAGAGTGGGGAGAGGAAGTGTCATCCACATAAAGGGGATGCTTAACTTGTTAAGAGGGTTACAAATTTTAAGAGGGGATAGAGGAGTTTTAAGGAATGTGAAGGGGTGGGGATCGTGTGGGACCCACCTCACCAATATCCTCACATGGGTAGTTAGGGGCTTTTGGGTCCCACCCCAACTACCACATGTTGGAGATAACCACTTGGATAAAGAAAAAAAATTGTTCCACAATTTTTTTTTCATTTATTTATTAATCCACAATTTTTAACAACTACTCCCGAGCAAACACATCTTCGGTAATGGTCCTCTTAAGCAATTAATGATGCTACGGTTTCATCGGAGCCATAGGATTTCAATTCTGAGAATCGGTTCAAAAGATAGAAAAACCCACTCGTTCGTTCACTAAACGTACCCGATCTAATCTATGGAAATTTATTTCGGGCACACTGGGCCTCAGAATTAGGTGGCGTCAGAAACTGCGTAGTCATAAAATCCCAAAGAATTAAAAAAAATTCCTTGAAATTTAAGGGACTTTACATTTCTCCCACCTCAGGTATTTACATCCCCGTAAAGATACATCATAAACTAGGGAAACAAATGAGGGTACTGTGCATGCATCTGAGCCTCCCACTCCGATGTTCTTTCCTAGGGGTTCCTGTGATGCCACCTAATGCGCACTAGAGGAATCGACCGTCCACATAGGACCCGCTCCTGTCGATCCTCGATCTCCACCAGATCATCCGTAAATGTTTCCCCTTCATCGATGTCCATTACCCTGTGATAAATGATATGTGTCTGGTTGTGCACGTATCTCCTCAGTTGAGATATGTGGAAGACGTCATTTACCCAATGCAACTGAGGTGGAAGAGCCAGGTGATAAGCCACCTTGCATATCCTGCTGAGAACCTGGAATGGTCTGATGAAGCGCTGAGATAACTTGCATCCCTGGCCAAATCTCTATAGTCCATGTCGAGGTGAGACCCGTAAGAAAACGTGGTCTCCATCCTCAAAATCTAGTGGTCTTCAACTCCTATCATCATAGGAATTCTGTCGGCTCTGAGTAGTCCTCATCCGCTCCTAGATGATCTCTACCTTCTCAATCATGGCCTGGATCATCTCTGCTCCAATATGTGCTGACTCCCCAGGGTCTGTCCATCACAGAGATGATCTGCAATGTCGGTCGTACAATGCCTCGTATGGTGCCATTCCCATGGTGGAGTGGTAGCTTTTGTTGTACGCAAACTCCACCAGTAAGGCCCTGACCCCTGTTACCCAGAGTATGTGTATTATTACATAATATTTGCATGATCACAAAAGATTAAGTGTTTAAATACCGGTTAGTTTAGAAGCCTTGGAATAACTAGATACATTCATAAGTCTTACATTACATCATAAAGTAAAAAATAGAACAACATCTTGTCTCCACAGTCATATCCACTTATACTATCCATGCAGGTCATTCATAAAATACCTCTCCACATCCTGGGAAAAATAAAGCATTGAACGGGGTGAGCTAAAATTCCCAATAAGGATAACAATATAGTAGAAACTTTCATATATAAGAAAAAACATTTAAGGCAATGTATATCTAAAAAAATGACTTTTAAACTTGAACTTCAGCATAATATGGAAGAAATAAAATTAAATAATGCCATTTACTTATTCACATGGATATTCTACTAATCTAATTATCACATGAAATATCAATAACCACATTCATAATGATGGAATGCATAATTCCAGACTATCATAACCAGGTATCCAAGGCCTCATGCCAAGACTATAAATAATATTTTGTCAAGGCCTTGTGCCAAGACACTAGTTTTTCTCATGAGACCTACCGATGCATTGAGGAGCTATAGCGGGCTCCACCCATCACATATTAAGTCCAATTCATTCCTCATATGAATAGGTTTAAACATAACATAAACATTCGTATTAAAACTAGCATATGAAATGTCAATACTTTCTCCATAAACCATGAATGGTATGAAAATAACACATCCACAGTCAAACATATCTCAAAACCTTCAATACAATATGGATGTTTTGTATCATAATAAATAAACTTCAAATAAGCTTAAAATCCATCAAAAGATGTTGACATAAAAGATATCACAACTAATTTAGAGAAATATCTCTTTTTTTAAATAATTTAATAGTCACATAATTGTAAAATAAAACATTTACTTTGAAAATATCCTTATAATATTTTAAGGTAAGCTTCAATGATTTAATAATGGCAGAAAATAGCCACACCTACCGTATAAGTTAAAAACGACATTTGTACCATAATTCTGTCCAAAAGGTTAAAAAGAACATTGTTTGGAAAACGACAAAAAGATTCCTTTATAAACTTCTTATAAAAAGACAATAAGGGTATAAATGACTTTAACCCATAGCCTTTAAAATAGTAACAATGATTTGAAATACATTTTTAAGAAACATGGATGTTGATGATAATGAGGTCCCAGTAGATAATTACGTATAAACAACCTTAGATAATGAAGAGATTGTAAAATAAACCCTTACCTTGGGATTTTCCTTGGTAAAGGGTATTTTAACCTCCTTCATAATGGTTAAATAATTGTTATTAAATTATACAAGAATCATACACATTAATATGATATCATATATGATCATTTAACATTGCTTTGTTAATAATATCTTAATATTATTGTCGTTTCGGGTGTTAACTTACTCATTTTCTTTTATATGTTTTGTTACATAAGAAATGTTTTTTATGGATAGGTTATAACGACCCATACTTTACATACATTGTTAATACTTCGAAATTGAAGCACACTTATTACAACATATAACAAAACCACAAAGGACCGTATAGGTATAGTCTCTTTAGAAACTGGGAAACATAAACAACTGGTTCATAAATATTCTACAGTGTCTCCCATTTATTTCATCATATATAGGGTCCCTTTTAGCATATTCTACTTAATATCCATCTTCCTGACCTGGGGAAAAGAAAACATAAAAGGGTGAGCTCAAATGCTCAGCAAGGGAAAATAAAGGAAATAAAAATCATATCATATCTTTATGAAAATCAAAACCTGCAAAAGAGATCATAATATCTTAACATGGAATAAATCATAGAAGTGAAAATGAGATCCCCATAATCATAACATAAAACTTGAAACTTTGTGGCATGCACACATAATCATGGAAAATCATTTCTTGTTAGTCATGACTCATTTCCAAGACTATCTTAGTGGACAAAGTCCCTTTCTGAACCGAGTTCACTCCTCGTTTCAGTCCTGTATCACTGAACCGAAATAACCTTCCGTTCCAGCCATGTCTATCTCATGACATATAAAATCATTACCCAATGCATTGGAGGGAGATATAGGTCCCACCCATCTTATAATGAATCCTTTCCTATGTGTGCCACATAATCATAAAACATACATCATCGCATAACACATGTAACAAAAATGGGATTCTTGAAACATCATGACATCATAAATCAATTCATATAAGATAAAGGAATTCATAAACATAATTCCATCACAACATAGTCAAATCAATGTAAAAATATGGATAGAAACAGAACCCTTTATTATCTTAGATGGAAAATAATTTTGATAAAACACTTGAATTGAATTCTTGAGGAAAATATCCTTTCTTATTCAAAATCAATTTCTTTTCACAAAACATCATGCAATTTTAAAAGAAAGAGATTTTATTGAAAATAGTCATGAAATCTTTTAGAGGAAGCTTCATTAAAATAAGGCTTTATAAAACAGTAGAAATCCGTTCGTGCCGTATAAGTTAAAAAAAACATTCTTCGTACTTTTGTCGAAAAAGTCAAAAAGTACCTCGTACGAAAAACGACAAAAGATTCCTTTCATACGTATTACTAAAAACTCACTGAAGGGTAAAAATGGATTTAAAAAATTTTAGGTGGATGGAAATAATATTACATATTGAGTAAACATGGATGTGGATGATAAAATACACCCCAGTAAATACTTACGAATAAACAATCTCGGATAAAAATGAGATTGTGATATTTCCCTTACCTTAGGTCCGATTTGCTTTGTTCGTGTCCGAAGCTCCTGTATAATGGTTTAAATAATGTTATTGACTTATTCCAGAATCATACATATTGATATGATATCATATATGGTCATATTATTAGCTTCTTGTTAGTAATATTTCATTGTTACTTGTTACTCGGGTCTTTATAACTTTTTGTTCTTATGCGTGTTTTGTCGAATAAATTCTTATTCTTATCTTTAGGTTATAGATAATTCATTTCCAGAATGTTATTAGTGTAGTATATACCATATTCATTCATTCAATTCATTTATATAATCATTATGAAATGAAGATCATGTAGAACGAGTCGCATCACATCGTGGATACGGTATTCCGTACGTACGCGCGAGTGATGATATCGTTCCTATGATCGTGGAATTGTATTGGAGTATATATATATTATTTCAGTATAAATATTACTTCATAATAATCATATATATTTACTCATTACACCATTATACCCATCCTTGTAAGGTGATGGTGGAAAATAGATTACACCACGGCGTGGAGACGGTATTCCGTTCGTACGCACGCGCGGTGATTTCATTTTTCTGTAGGATGGATAGAAGGTGAATTAGGGTTGTTTCATATTTATAATAACATATCAGTATGTAAGTAATACTGATGTTATTACTTTATCATGAAACAACTAAAGAATAAGAAGTTGAAGAAGAAAGAAATTGAAAAGATCGGTAATGGATATTACCTCTTCTTTGGAACGCCTCTTTGAATCCCCCACTTAAGGAACTAAGATTGGTCTTTGGAGAAGACCAGGACCTCTAGGATTATTCTAGGGAAGTGGAGAGGAGAAAATGGCAGGGGTTGGCCGAGCTTGAGTGCTCAAATTGGTGTGAGGAGGAGGGGGAGGAGGTGCCCTTTTATAAGGGAGGAGAGGGGCACCTTAGGAATATCTCAAAATATTATTTTATATTAAAGTCAAAATCGGTTTATAATGGTTCCAAAGGGTATTATTTCGAAGCTAAAGTGGGGAAGGGTCGAAATCCTATCAACCAATAGGACTTAGACAAGTTTAGGGTATTATTTTAACCTTATCAATTAGATTTAACTCTAAGTTAATTAATTTAACTTTTACCGTGTCTTTTTATTTTCTTCCACTATATGGTTAATACACTTACTATAACATGCCAAACGAACCCCAAATTGTTTATTATTAATATATATATCCTTATCTAAGTTATTCGGCCGAACCTTAGATTTTTAGGAATAAAATAACAATTAATAATATAATATTTGATTTAAAAACTATTTTGTGTCAATTTTGACACTATTTGATATATGATTTTTTTGAAAGTCATAACAGAATTATATGTTCGAACCAAGTTGATTAAATCAACACTAATATATCATAGCAACCTAGAAAATTAGTGGAATTCATAAAAAGTCTTAAATTACATTTATTTTGGTATTTATATTATCAATTATGTCAATATTTCATTAATAAGATAATTACTGCATCATCTTTGTGTCATATATAAATTAAATTATTTGATGTCTAAAAATTACAAATAAAATATCATCATGTAGGAAATATTTTTATCTTTCTAATGAATATTTAAAATTGAATTTATCTTATGTATAAACTCATATTAAAAATGATTTACTTATTACACTTTGATTTTAACTATTTTAACCCTTCTTTAAATAAATTAATAATAAATGTCCTAATCTAATCCATGTGGGCCTAAATGGTCATATTTTATTCCTAAGTTTGTTTTTGGTCGAATTACACTTGTCCAATAGAATTATGACATGTGTTAGGGTAATATTGATATCATATTTACCCTTAGTTACCCTATTTACTATTAACCGCGGTAAAAATAGTAAAAAGTTACTATTCAAAAAATTATTTTCATCTCATTGAACCACATTTTAGTCCTTGATATTAACCGTGTCTCTCGGATTTTTGAAATTCCATTCACAAAAGCGGTAAAATTAAGTTTTATGCAAAATTCAATTTTTAACCTACCACTTAGTGGTTTCACTATTCATCAAAAATTGAAAGTTTTCAGAAAAATACCAAAATTTCACCCTAGGCTAATTTCGATATTCTGAGTCCAAAAATGAAGTCCATTTTGAAAAATAAAATTTATAAAATTTTAAAAAGTGGTTATTACTATTCATAACGGCTAGTTTTAATAGCATATTGTTGTTTAGTGAAACTCGGTATTGCGTACGACGCAAGCTATCGAGGAAGGTCACGATTGCGTGCAAAGCAAGCCAAGCAAGTGTTGTGTAGAAAAAGATTCCTTTGATGGTTTATATAACATAAAAGTCTCGGGTGTTACATAGGTGGTATCTTAATAATATCCAGAAATGAAATTAAGTCCTTCAATATTATTTTTAGTCATCTAATGAAAATTAGACTTGAATGGATACAATAGAGAATGAATCTCATCGCGTTCGTGGAGAGGGTAGTCTGTACGTATGCACGAGTGAAAATATCATTATTTTGATATTAAAATAATATATGATTGGATGGTATATCATGTATACATAATCATTATCATGTTATATTTATTATTTACATGAATTATACATCGTTATTATACCAATATAAATAATAATATATTGAATAACAATTACTCCACGACATGGAGACAATAGGTCGTACGTACGCACGTATGGTGACATGTCATTCAGGCAATGGATAGAATAATGAATTTAGTTGTTCCATATTTATAATAACATCACAGTATATATAATATACTAGAGTTATTATTTTATAATGGAAATAACAAGGAATGAAGAAGTTGAAGAAGAAAGGAACTTGAAAAAGGGTGGTGAAATCATTACCTCTTCTTCGGGTTCATCCTTTTGATTAGATCAAAAGTGCTCTATAGGATGGCTTTCTGACAAATGGAAGGCCTCTAGGATGAAGGGAGGAATGTTGATAGAGTATTTGGGTAGCTGTTGGATGAGAAAAAAAACTTTTAATGTGTGAAATTGAGAGAAGGGAGGAGTTCCCTTTTATAAGAGGGGTGAGGGTCACCTTTGGAAAAACTAAAAATATTATTTTATAATAAATCCATATTCGTTTTCTAATGGCTCTAAAGTGGATTATTTAATGGTTAAGGTGGTTATGGGTCTAAAACCACTCAAAAATTATGTTTTAGATAGGGTTGTGTCACTTTATTAACCTTATCATTTAGATTTAACTCTTAGTTAATTAGTTTGACACTTACCATGTCTCATTGTATTTTAATATTATATAGTCACTAGACGTACTCTAAACTTACAAGTGACCAAAAAGTGGTATATTAATGATACACCTATCATGTTATAAGTCATTTGTCCAAAACATAGATTTTTTGAAATATAATATTAATTAATAGTATGATATTTGTTTTAAAAAACTCATTTATGTCAATTTTGACACTATTCAATAATTGATTTTTCTTGAAGTCATAAAAACATTATTAATTCAAACAAAATTAATTTATGCAATCATATCATGTCATATTGACCAATAAAATTCATGGATGTCCTCAAAACGTTAAAAATATATTTATTTTAACATTTATATTACCAATTATTTGATTCTTTCATTAATAAGGAAAATAATACACCATTATTGTGTCATAAATAAATTTATTCATTAAATGTCTAAAAATTAAAAATAAAATACCATTATGTAGGAAATCATTTTAGATTTATAATGAATCTTTATAGTCTAAAATCCAACTTATATAACCCTATGTAAAAATTGTTTTTCTAAAAGATATATGCTTATGTCATTTTTGTATGTATTTTAACTTAATTAATATAAAGTGTCCTTATCACATACATGCGGCTCCATGGGATCCCAAAATCAACCCAAAGATGCCCATGGTCGGACATGACTCATAAAATAGAGTTAGGACATGTTTTAGGGTAATTTAATAATATTATAATATTATCTTTTTATCCTTATTTATCGGATTTACCCTTTAACCATGGTAAATAAAATATTTACCGAAATAATTATTCAAAACGTCTAAAAAAAAGTTACCTATTTACACAATTTGGACCTCCTTATTATAAATATGGAATCCATTTATATAAATTCAATACACAGAAGTTGAATAAAGTATATTAAAATTAATTCTCATTGTTAAAACAAAAAGCGTGTTTTTAAGGGATAATAACTATCAAAAGATTGACACTTGTTTATGTCAGGTTTAATTGTGAAATTATGTCCAATGGCCAAAATTGTATTAAATGGTAAAAATATATTCTAAATATACTTTAAAACCACTCAGATTCATAATTTATCACTGTTAATTATTCTGATTAAAAAAGTTGTTTTTAACTAAAATTTAGTAATTTTCACTATTCATCAAAATATAAAAGTTATCTGAAGAGTACCAAAATTTCAACCTAGGCTAATTTCGATATTCTGAATCCAAAAATGAAGTCCATTTTTAGAGAAAATATTTATATAATTTCAAAATGTTGGTATTACTATTCATAATGGGAACTTTGATTGGTTGTGGTGCGTGTTAGAATTCGAAGTTGCGTACAACACACGCTACTGTATTATTCAAAGAGAAGTGTACTGTGGAAGCATGGGTTGTTGCATTCTCCCCTCCTTCAAATAATTTCGTCCTATAAATTTCTATAATACTACCGCATGAAATGATTTTGGTGGTCCTTCATCATGATTCCCTCAAGATCCCACGTTGTCTCTTCCATCTTATGGTTTCTCCATAGAACTTTTACCAGATGAGTCGTCCAGTTTCTCAGAATTTGTTCTCTTGTATCAAGAATCATAGTGGGCTCTTTTCAATAAGACAGATCATGTTCCAGTTTAACTCCTCATATGTGAGTGCATGCATTGGGTCAGGCATGTATTTCGTCAACACTGATACGTGGAACACATCGTGAAGTTTGGAGAGGCTTGGCGGCATTTCCAAATGGTAAACTACAACCCCAATTAATTCTAGAATTTTGAAAGGTCTAATGTACTTAGGACTCAATTTACCCTTCTTACTGAAACGTATAACTCCCTTATATGGATATACCTTAATGAAAACATGTTCTCCTACCTGAAATTCCAAATCCTTTATTTGGTTATTGACATAGCTCTTCTGCCTACTTTTAGCTGCATTGATGTGGTTTTGGATTACCTACACCTTTTCCATCGTTTCCTCTACCAGTTCTGGGTATACATGTTTTCTTTCACCAACGTCATCCCAATAGGTTGGTGTGTGACATCTCTTTCCATATAACGCTTCATATGGTGCCATCTGAATACTCGAATGGAATCCATTATTATAGAAAAATTCTACCTGAGGTAAATATTGATCCCACATACCCTGAAAGTCAAGTGAGAAAGATCTCAACATGTCTTCTATGGTTTGAATATTCCGTTCTCATTGTCCATTTGTTTGAGGGTATTCGGCAGTGCTCAAACAATGTTTAGTATCCAGGGCTTTCTGAAGACTTTTCCAGAATCTTGATGTAAAATGGGGATCATGATCCGAAATAGTCGATAGGGGTACTCCATGAATTCTCACAACTTCATTAATATATAGTCTTTCTAGAGGTTCCAGTGGTAGATCTTCTATTATAGAAAGATAATGTGCTGACTTGGTAAGATGATCAAGAATAACCCATATTGCATCATTCCTTCTAGGAGTCTTTTGTAGTCCCATGAGAAAGTCCATTGTGATATTATCCCATTTCCACTCAGGTATTGGAAGAGGTTGAATGATTCCTCTAAGCTGTTGCCTTCCAGCATTCACTTGTTGACAAACCATACATCTTGACCCAAAATTAGCAATCTCCCGCTTCATGTTGTCCCACCAAAAATGTTACTTCAAATCACTATACATTTTAGTGATACCAGGGTGTATAGAGAAATTGGAACTATGGGCATCGTCCAAAACATCCCTTTTTAGATCAGGTATATTAGGAACACAAAGTCTCTTCCCAAATTTTAAAATTCCTTCTTCATACACAAAGTCTCTCAATCTTCAATCATTCACAGCTTTAATCTTTTTTTGAAACTCTTCATCATCGGTCTGAGAACTATTTATCCTCTCTAGTAAATATGGTTTGGCAACCATTTGAAAAAAAAATATATGTTTCACCATCCATGGTGATTCCAATATGCAACATTACTAGATCCATGAAAATAGGATCCCGTTCAATTATCATCATGTTCAAAACTCCAGGATATTTTCTGCTTAAAGCATCTGCCACCTTATTTTTCTTCCTCGGGTGGTAGTGTATCGTGCAATCATAATCATTGAGTAGTTCAACATTAGATAATTGAATAATCTTCTCTTAAGTTATTTGAATCATTCTTCGCACTCTTTTGACCAAACAAACTTAACCCCTTTATGTGTGAGCTTTGTTAATGGGTTTTCCAATCGGAAAAAATTCTGGACGAAACGCCAATAATAACCTACTAAGCCAATAAAACTGCGTACCATGGTTATACACATTAGTGTTGTCCATTCATGGATTACTCTTGTCATAGATGGATCAATAAATATTCCATATTTAGAGAAAATATGGCTAAGAAAAGAAATCTCATGAATCCATAATTCACACTTGCTAAACTTCCCATATAATTCATGTCTTCTAAGAGTCTTCAGGATAATGCGCAAGTGATTTTCATGATCTTCATAGATTTTGGAGTATACCAAGATATCATAAAAAAATACCACCACAAAATCATCAATGTATTACTTGAAAACTCAATTCATTAGATCCATGAATACATATGGTGAATTAGTCAATCCAAAGGAATTACTGTAAACTTGTAATGCATGTACCTTGTTCGAAATGTTGTCTTCAGAATGTCTTCCTTCTTCACACACAACTGATGGTATCCAGATCGAAGGTCAATCTTTGAAAATTATTGAGCTACTGGTAGTTGGTCAAATAAATCATCAATGCGAGGTAGGGGATACTTGTTCTTTATTGATATTGCATTGATTTCTCAGTAGTTGATACATAACCTCATGGATTCATATTTTTTTTTAAAAAGAATAGGGGCTCTCCATGGAGAAACACTAGGGAGAATAAATCCCATATTACTCATTTACTCTAGTTGTTTCGTTAGTTCAACTAATTCTACAGATTCCATTCTATAACGGGTCTTCGATATAGGCCTTGATCCAGGAATTCAATCAATGGAAAACCCAACTTATCGTTCTGGAGGATGTACAGGTAAATCTTCCATAAACATATCTACATATTCATTCACAACAGGTACATCCTCTATTTGAACATTCCTTTCCTCACCCACAGTCATTTAATTATCTTCCTCCCCAATAATTTAATTTAGTTGAGCTACTAGGGGTGGATCTAGATAAGAATTAGGTGGTGACAATTCTTCTCTAAAGATTAAATGTTCCTTATTGTCATTATCAAAAATCGCAACCTCCTTCCTCTTACAATAAATCTTCACATCATGGTCCAAAATCCAATCCATACCAATGATTATATCAAACTCATTAATAGGTATGACGATGAGATCAGTGGATAAAGAACATTTATGTGCTCTAATAGGGACTGATTCACAAAACTTTGTTGCAATGATACTTCCCTTTGGAGTTTTAACTGACAACAACCTTGTTTAATCAAATTTAATATATCTAATTTTCTTACAAAAACATGGAAGATATGAAACAATGTGATGATCCATAATCAAATAATGAATTTGATAAACTTGATGAAACCACTAAATTACCTGCCACCACATCTTTCAGAGCTTCTACATCAGCAGTAGTAATAGCATATGCTCGGCCTTGATCCCTTGGACTTTTCAAAGGTAAGTTCCCCTGACACTTAGGTCATTCATTTGCATAATGTCCCATCTCCTTGCAATTGTAGAACTGAACATCGGTAGCTTCTTTCTTCCCTATGCAATCATGAGATTTGTAGCCTTTTCACCAAACTTGTCACATACTCCCATTTCATTCAAGAATGTACATGGGTGTTTCTTCCAACATTTACTAAAGGATGGATATTCAAATTTTCCCTTCTTCCCTTATTTAAATTACAAGATTGATCATCAAATCTCTTCTTCTATTTCTTTTCTTTAAATTCATAAGACTTAGAGAATTCCTTTTCTGTCTTGAAAGCACATGAGACAATGTCTTCGTACGATGAGAAGGATTGTGAGACTAATGCTTGACAAATATATATTTTTAACCCATCAAAGAAACGATCAATCTTACTTCTTGGGTTACATATATAAACTTCAGTATACCTTGATAACCTTGTAATGTTAGCCTTATACTTTGTGACATTATCATCCTCCTATTGTCTCATACTTAGAAATTGTCTTTCTATATTTGCTCGATGGCCATGAGGAAAGTATTTTTCTAAAAACAGATCATTGAACTCCCTCCATTCCATATTTGATACTTTATCATCTTCATTCGTGTTTTTAATCAATGACCAACATTGATCGGCATCTCTAGTAAGGTGGTAAACTCCCATGATAACTTTTTATCTTTCACTAATCCCCAATGCCTGAAATATTTTATCTAGGGAACATATCCATTGATCAGCTTCAAATGGATTTGTACTCCCATTGAATGTTGGTGGTTGTTTCCTCATGAAGCGATCTATCATTGATCCACCACATTGTGGATCAGGGTGCTCCATACGAGTAAGGTTATTATTCATAACCTGAGTGAGTTGTCCCAGTATGGTGATAAGTGGATCAGAAACAATTGTATCACTAGCTCTACTATAATTATCTTGAGATAGAGGGAAATACCTACATGGAGTATGTGCATTTATACTGTTTCCATTTCTTCCACTAGGAGCCATTTCTAAACAATTGCATAAACTAGATAAGTTTATGAATCAAAATACATAATTCAATACTTGTAAAACACATAACATAAATTGAACTATTTATGCATATAATCCATAATCATAAAAAAAATTCTTTGAGGAAGTATATACTCATAAACCCTTCATAATGGTTTGTAATGAAAATGAGAGTTATCCTATGCATATCCCCCAGGAGTTTCATAATCAAGAGTACAACAAGGCCTATTGTCGTGCACCAGTTCTCGTTCAAGTCTATCTCAAAGCGGTGTTTTTGGGTTTTACCCCTAGGTACATCAGTGCCAAAGCCGCCTCTACTTGCTCATATCCATACAGGGATGTATTTCTCGAAAAAACAGACAAAATATCTACAATACCAAAATTCTAGGAAGTTATTCTATACTCATCCTCAACGTATATCATAGAGCTATGTACTCTAATCTGAGTTTATCTAAATCTAGCTTCAATGATTGGTACTAAACATCCTCTGATACAAAATGTATGGCCCCGACCCCAGTTAACCAGAGTCGGTGCATTATTACATAATATTTTCATGATCACAAAAGATCATGTCTCGATAGACTGATTAGTTTAACATCCTTTGAATAACTAGATAAATTCATAAGTCTTACATTACATCATAAAGTTAAAAAATACAAAAACATATTGTCTCCACACTCATATCCCCTTATACTATCCCCGCAGTTCATTCATAAAATACTTCTTCACATCTTGGGAGAAATAAATCATTAAAATGGGTGAGCTCAAATGCCCAGTAAGGATAACAATATAGCAGAAACTTTCATAAATAAGCATAAACATTTAAGGAAATGTATAACTAAAACAAAAGCCTTTTACTATTGAACTTCATCATAATATGGTAGAAATAAAATGAAATAATTCCATTTACTTATTCTCATGGATATTCTACTAATTGAATAATCACATACAATATCAATAACCACTTTCATAATGATGTAATGCATAATTCTAGACTATCATAACCACGTAGCCAAGGCCTCGTGCCAAGACCCCAAATAAGATTTTGTCAAGGCCTTGTGCCAAGACACTAGTTTGACTCATGAGACCTACCTATGCATCGAGGAGCTATAGCGGGATCCACCCGTCACATAATAAGTCCAATGCATTCCACGTATGAATAGGTTTAAACATAACATTATCATTCGTATTAAAACTAGCATACGAAATGTCAATACATTCTCTATAAAACATGAATGGTATAGAAATAACACATCCACAATCAAACATATCAAAAAAACATCAATATAATATTTAATTCTTGTATAATAATAAATAAACTTCAAATAAGATTAAAATCCATCAAAGGATGTTTACATAGATTAAATCAAAACTATTTGTGAAAAATATCACTTTTTTTAAGTCATTTAAAAGTCACATAATTATAAAACAAAACATTTACTTTGAAAATATCCTTATAATCTTGTAAGGGAATCATCAATGATTTTATAACGGTGTAAAAAAGATGCACCTGCCGTGAAATTTAAAAAAGACATTCTTACATTAATTCTGATGAAATGGTTAAAAAGGACCATGTTTGAAACATGACAGAAAGATTATTTTATAAACATATTATAAAAATTCAATATGGGTAAAAATAAATTTTACCCATAGTCTTTTAAATAGTAATAATTATTTGAAAGACATTTTTATGAAACATGGATGTTGATGATAATGATTTCCCAGTATATAATTACATATAAACAACCTCAGATAATGAATAGATTGTGAAATAAACCCTTACCTTGTACTTTTCCTTGGTATATGGTAGTTTAAACTCCTGTATAATGGTGAAATAGTTGTTATTAAATTATACAAGAATCATATACATTAATATGATATCATATATGATCTTTTAACATTGTATTGTTAATAATTTCTTAATATTATTGTCGTTTCAGGTGTTAACTTACTCATTTTCTTTTATATGTTTTTTTGCGTAAGCCTTGTTTTTTATTGATAGGTTGTATCTTAATAATATCTAGAATGAAATTAAATCCTTAAACATTATTTTTAATCATCAAATTAAAAATATACTTGAATGGATAATATGGAGAATGAATCTCACCGCGTTCATGGAGACGGTAGTCCGTACGTACGCACGAGTGACAATATCATGCTTTTGATATTAAAATATTATATAATTGGATGGTATATAATGTATACAAAATAATTATCCTATTATATTTATTATTTACAAGAATTATACATCATTATTATACCCATATAAATAATAATATACTGAATAATAATTACCCCACAACGTGGAGACGGTTGGCCGTACGTCCGCACGTATAGTGACATGTCATTAAAGGAATTGATAAAATAATGAAGTTGGTTGTTCCATATTTATAATAACATCACAGTATATAGAATATACTGTAGTTATTATTTTATAATAGAAATAACAAGGAATGAAGAAGTTTAAGATTAAAGTAACTTGAAAAAGGGTGGTCAAATCATTACCTCTTCTTCGGGTTCTTCCTTTTGATTTGATCAAAAGGGCTCCATAGGGTGGATTTCTGACTAAAGGAAGGCATCTAAGATGAATGTAGGAAAGTTGAGAGAGTATTTTGGTAGGGTTCTGTCGAGCCAAAAGGCTTTGAATATGTGAAATTGAGAGAAGTGGGGAGTGCCCTTTTATAAGAGGGGTGAGGGGCACCTTTGGAAATGCTTGAAATATTATTTTATAATAGATCCATATTCAATTTATAATGGTTAAAAAGTGGATTATTTAATAGTTATGGTGGGTATGGGTCTAGAAACACTCAATAAATAGGTTTTAGATAGGTTTGAGTTACTTTATTAACATTATCTTTTAGTTTTAACTCTTAGTTAATTAGTTTGACACTTACCATGCCTCTTTGTATTTTTATATTCTATAGTCAATAAACTTACTATAAACTTCCAAGCGACCCCAAAGTGGTAAATTAATGATAAAACTATCATTATATAAGTCCTTTATATAATCCATATATTTTTAGAAATATAATATCAATTAATAATGTAATATTTGTTTTATAAACTCATTTATGTCAATTTTGACACTATTCAATAATTGATTTTTTTTAAAGTCTTAATAACTTTTATAATTCAAAATAAATTTATTGAAGCAATAATATCATGTCAGTTTAAACAATAAAATACATGGATGTCATAAAAAAGTTCAAATTATATTTATTTTAACATTTATAACAGAAATTATTTAAGTTTTTCATTAATATGGAAAATACTACACCTCATAAGTAAATTTAATCATTAAATGTCTAAAAATTATAAATAAAATTCCATTATGTTGGAAATCTTTTTATATTTCTAATTAATATTTATAGTATAATTTCCAACTTATATAACCCTATGTAAAAATTGTTTTTCTAAAAGATATATGCTTATCTCATTTTTGTATTTATTTTAACTAAATTAATATGAAGTGTCCTTATCATCTACAAGTGGCTCCATGGGGTCCCCAAATTGACCCAAATATGCTCATGTTCGGCCATGACTCATCCAATAAGGTTATGACATGTGTTAGTGTAATATATTATTATTATATTATTATTATTTACCCTTATTTACCGGATTAACCCTTTAACCACGGTAAATAATATATTTAACGACGTAATTATTCAAAATGTATAACAATAAAGGATACCTATTTACACAATTTGGAAGTCCTGATTCTAAATTTTGAATCCATTTTTCTAAATTCAATACACAGTACTAGTGGAAAATAATTTCAAATTAATTCCCGTTTTTAAAACAAAAAACGTGTTTTTAAGAGATAATATCCAACAAAAGATTGACACTTGTTTATGTCCGGTTTAATTGTCAAATTATGTCCAATAACCAAAATTGTATTAAATGTTAAACATATATTTTAAATTTACTTTAAAACCACTAAAATTTATAATTTATAACTGTTAATAATTCCGATTAAAAAAGTTGTTTTTAATTAAAATTTAATAATTTTCACTATTCATAAAAATATAAAAGTTATCCAAATAGTACCAAAATTTCACCCTAGGATAATTTCGATACTCCAAATCCAAAATTGAAGTCCATTTTTAGAGAGAATATTTATAAAATTTCAAAAAGTAGATATTCCTATTCATAATATCTACTTTGATTGGTTGTGGTGTGTGTTAGAACTCGAAGTTGCATACAACACATGCTACTATATTATTCAAAGAGAAGCATATCGTGGAAGCTTGGGGTGTTACACCACCAAAGGTAGGTGATCCTACCATCTGTGACCAATGTCTAGGACACATGCATGGAGCATTTCCTTGAGAGTCTGAATGGTCTTCTCCATCTGGCCATCCGTCTGTGGGTGAAAGGCGGTGCTCAGGCGAAGCTGCGTCCCAAATGCCTCCTGCAACCCCACCCAAATATTTTAAGTAAAGAGATCATCTCAATTAGAGATGATAGAATCCGGTACACCATGAAGTTGTACGATCTCTTGAATGTATAGGCATCCCAAGCTCTCCATTGAGCCATGCTCTCTAATAGGTAAAAAGTGATCCGACATGGTGAGTTGGTCTGCGATCACCCAGATGTAGTCGTGTCCTCTAGAAGTACGTGGAATCCCTGTCATGAAATCCATAGATATCCCATCCCACTTCCACTCAGGGAACTCTAACAGTTGTGCCAAGCCTACTGGTACCTGTTGCTCTACCTTCACCTGCTGGCAGGTGAGGCATCGTGAAACGAACTCTGCCACCACCTTCTTTATACCCGGCCACCAGTGATGTCGTCTGAGATCCGGGTACATCTTCGATACACATAGATGTACCACTAATGGGGAAGTGTGAAACTCCCTCAGAACATCATCCTATTATCCAACTGGTACCATGGTACGTCCTCTGAATAAGATGATGTGCCCTCCTCCTACAGAAAATCAATCAAGTGCATGTTCTATGGATATCTGTGCACGTCGTGTCTCACCGTCAGCGTCCTCATGTTTTGCCTCTCTGCCCCGCTGATGTAGTGGTGGTGTGACTGTGAGGGACTTTTGGAAGGTTTCCCTATCTCTATCCATGATGGATATCTACAACACGACGAGCTGCTTCGTCACCTCTCCAAGTAGCTGAATGTCCGACCTCCTGCTGAGAGCATCAGATACTACGTTCCCCTTCCCAAGAGTATAGACATTCTCAAAGCCATAGTCATGGAGGACCTCGAGCCATCGCTGTTGTCTTAGGTTCAGGTCCTTCTACGAGAAGATATACCTGAGTCACCGGTGGTCAGAGTAGACTGTAAAGTGCTTTCCCATTAGATAGTACTGCCACATCTTCAAGGCGAAGACCACTGCTGCTAACTCCTGGTCATTGGTAGCATAGTTCTACTCGTGCTGCCTCAACTATCGTGAACCATAATCGATCACTGCCCACTCCTGCATTAGGACACACCCGAGTCCAGTCTCTAATGCTTCACAGTAAACTACATTCCCTACGCCCTCCTCTGGTAGCCTCAAGATGGGTGCACTGGTCAATCTCTGTCTCAGCTCCTGGAAGCTCTCCTGAAATCTACCTAACCACACGAAGGGTTTCACGTTCTTCATCAAAGCCGAAAGTGGTGATGGAACTCATGAGAAGTCTGGCACAAATCTCCGATAGTACCCATCTAGACAAGGAAACTCTTATCCTCTGTTACTCTCCTGGGTGGCTCCCAAGCTAGCACTACATCGATCTTCGAAGGATCCATCGCAACTCCCACCTCAGAGATGACAAGCCCCAAGAAGTGGACCTATCAAATCTAGAACTGACACTCCGAGAGCTTACCATAAAGATGGTTCCCTCGGAGTGTATCCAGTACAACCCATAAGTGGTAGGTGTGCTCCTCCTCAGTAGTTGTGTAAATCAATAAGCCATCGATGAAGAATACGAAATCGATCGAGGTAAGGCTGGAAGATCCTGTTCATGAGACACATGAACACGGATAGAGCATTGTTTATGCTAAAATACATAACCAAGAACTCATAGTGGTCATACCGACACCAGAAGGTCGCCTTCTCCACAACCTCGTCTCGAACTCTGAGCTGATGATAGCATGAACTGAGGTCTATCTTCGAGAACCATCATGCTCCCTTGAGATAATCGTAGAGGTCGTCAATACTTGTAAGTGGATACTTGTTCTTCACAGTCACCTAATTTAGGCAACGATAGTCGACACATAGTCGCATGCTCCCGTCCGCCTTCTTGGTGAACAAAATCGGGGAAAACCGGCGTGAAACACTGGGTCAGATGAATCCCTTGCTCTACAAGTCCTCCAGCTGTACCCGTAGCTCTCTAAGCACAGTGGGAGCTATCCGATATTCTAGAGTAGATATCGAGGTTTTCCTGGGGTACAGGTCAATATTTAAGTCTACCTCTCTACGAGGAGGTAGTCCTAAAATGTCGTTAGGAAAAATGTCTACATACTGATTCACCACAATAGGAAAACACGAAATCCGCACATCAACTCCTCCTAGGATGAGACTATCCAACTAAGAGGTGATCGGTTGTCCTCTCCTCTATGTGAGTCCATCGTGCGCTGGAAATGCTCCATTCTCACTGGTGAAGGTGAAAATGCTCCCATCAGTGCGGACACGCTGCACCTTGGGCATAATATAGTTGATCTGAGGATGGACCATAGAAAACCAATCCATGCCCAAGATGACGTCGTAAGGCCTTGAAGCTGCTACCAGAAGATCCCACCTGAAGCTCTCGCCTCCTAGAGTAATCTCACACTACCGGCACCAGTGTGTAATCGTCGATTCTACTCCCATAGGAGTCTCTAGCTGTAAGGATCAAGCCAATGGCTCCGTCGGAATCTCTGAGCTCTGAACAAGGGCAGCAGTAATGATAAAATGACTCGCTCCTATGTCTATAAGAACTAAATCAAGGGGGAGTAGACACAGATAGTAACTCAAATCATCTCAGGTGCATCGTAGTCGTAAGCCTCCACTGCCTGAAGCTGAGCCTACCTCTTCCTGCCAGCTCCTTGTGGCCGGGGTGGACCTCTTGGTGGTCTGGTCTTCTTGGACTTCTACGACATCTATCAACTGTTGGCTGCAGAAGACTCCTCTATGTGCCGCCCTGCGGTAGGTCTCTCTGCTGGTGTAGGCTCAGCAAGAAAGATCTCCATAGGAAGGGCTCACTCTAGTACTCCTTCCTGCGTCGAAATGCTGAGAGATATCATCAAAGCCCTGATCTCATGCCCCAATCCCTACTCTAAGGTCTGGGCCCTGAAGAATGGGTCCCATACCATGTCCTTGGAGTAGTGAGAGTGGTCGGTAAACCTCGCCTATTACTAGGATATTGTCATGATGCCCTGCCGCAGCTGTAGTAACTCCTAGATGTGCACCGCACGAAGGGAGGTTGGAATGAAATCTGAGCGGAAGAGGCCCTCGAAGTTCATCCAATTAAGAGAGGCCTCGTCGTGCACCTAGAGTATCTGGTTGCACCATCTACCTGCTGCCACGTGCAGGAGACTCACCGCAAGGATCACCATAAGATCTGCTGGTGTCCCTACCAATCTGAATACTCGAACAATAGCCTCCAACCAATCCTTAGCTGCCTCAGGTTCCATCTCGCTGCAGAACCTGGGTGGCCTCTGACACTAAAACTCGTAAAATGCACTCAGGCGATGTGCACTCTCAGCAGCTGGGGCTAGTGTCATCGATGGATTGGCGGGTAGAGGTATCGTCGGTGCCTCCATTGTAATGGGGCCCTGGACTGAGGCCTCGTCACTCTGTGGGCAGCCATCTAGTACAACACTCAGAACCCTCGCTGGCTGCTACCATGGGGCCATCCTGAAATGAAACAGGTGTACCACGGTTAATACAATATACCTGGTGAGATGACACTAAGTAATTAAAAATGAAACTTTTGAAACACACATGCAAACAATGTTTTCGTGCCTTGAGTTGGAAATCAACAGTCAGGGTCCTGGTGTATCGATATGTCGGCTTCCACACCAACACTGGACTCCCTGGACTGATAACCACACTCAATACCCTTTACACTATTTCTTCACACAGAAGAAATTATCATAGTCCTATGTTCTATGGTAGAACTGACACCTCTGATACAAAATTGTCATGACCCGTCATCGGGGCTCGTACCGTGACTACCCCAAGCCTACCTTCCATAGGCCAGGGGTAGGAGACTAGCACCAAAGGTGTAAATCCTAAAAAAGGGAAAGCATTGCCATTATATAAGAAAACAAACACCACAATGTATGCATGATGAAGTAAAAAATAAGTAAACTTAGTACAAAAGAAAGTTCTTCAAAGTAAATGGGCCAGTATACTAACCCAACCGATAGTACAATACAATTGTGAAAAGAAAGTACAACAGCTTAAATGTAAAGCAGCAACCACCAAGTTGTCCTTCGGAATTCCCACCTGAAGGGTGGGTACAGATAGTCTCATCAGATCCTCGAATCCTGTAATCTGCTCTGAGTACATCCCACCAAGTGGTCCACCTCCAGGTACCGTCCCGCAACACAAGACTCCACCACTATCAGCGTTGTCTTTCATCTGCAACCAATACAACATAGTGCGGGAATAGCCCGTGTAGTAGTGCGTATATGATACTCAGTAGGGACCCCAAGACCCTCGAAGTTCTCCCAGAATCCACAAAGGATAATCCACAAAATAATGATACAAAAACAAAGTATCAACCAACTCTACTTAGGTATATGACCATACATATAACTAAGTCATCAATTCCAGTTTGACTCCAACTCAAGAGTCCATGAATAACCCAGTCCACATAGGAAAGCACAACCAAATACACACAGGAATGAACAACCGAATCCACACAGGAAAACCAGTCAATCACATCGATGATAATGATTGAAAGTCAAGACTCATCTCACACAAGTATACTACTCACGAAGAGGGGTGGAGATAATTAGATGTAGCCTCTAAATCATCCCCTCTGTTGAACCCACCTAGGATCCAAGTATAGAAGTTGTCGTTGTCGATCCCACGTAGGATCCAAGTTCAGTAACCATCGCTGCTGAACCCACGTAGGATCCAAGTAAAGTCATCATCATGGACGAACCCACGAAGGATCCAAGTATATTTATCCTCGCTACTGGACCCATGTTGGATATAAGTACAGTCATCCTCGCTGTCGAAACCTTATAGGATCCAAGTACAGTCATCATCATCGATGTAGTCACAGCCAGCTCTAGGGTTCCCGCACCCAACGCGCTCAATTCCGAGAGGGTCCACTATATGATACAAGGGGGGTCGATACATCAACTTTCATGAATTCTAGAGTTTATGTATCAAAGAGTTCTTCCTCGTCAATATGAACTCAACGCGACAGATGGCGCGTCAATCAGTTGCCCGGTATGAGAGTTATTGGCTTTTTCGTCCCAAGGGCCCAGTTGGTTTGTAAGGTAAACACACACTACCATACTTCAGATGCATCCATACCTCTAGTGGATTAATCCAAAAGAACCATCGCACTAAGAGGAATTCAACGTAATTGATGTCACGTCATTTGGACGTCCTGTCGTTATGTTATAAGCATTTCCGCTCCAAGGGCCCAGTTGGTTTCGGTTTTGATCCAACCTGTCTGTACCCAAACATCACTACAACCATGAGTTTAATATTCTGAAATCACCGTATCAATCCATGTATCCATATGAAACTGATGGTGCGTCGATCGGAGGTCTGTATACCATGATATGGGTGTTTGAAAAAACCTGAAACGAAAATAGGGGGTCTGGGCCTGGTCGGACTCGGCCCAATATACACTAGGACGACCCGAACTGGGTTGACCCGAACTGGGTCTAGGTCCGGCCTGATTGGGCATGGCCTGGCCCGGTTGGCATGGCCCAACCCGGTGCTGGCGGCCCAGCACGGCCCGGCTCTGAAGCCGGCCGCAGCTCGGCTATCGGTCGCGGCTCAGCTGTCTGCCGAGCAGGGTGCGACGGGGGCGTGGCCCCCTTTGTTTCGGAAATAGCGGACCCCATGTGGGGTCCACCCTCGGCAGGACAAAGGGGTGGGGGGGGGGGGTTACACACCCCCTGCTTCGGGTAAAGGCCGGCCTTAATGGCTTTCCGGTAGTGAGCCGCAGCGGGACCAGCGGGTATCCCACCTCCTGAGCATAGGCGGCCGGTTTAGCCGGCCGCCCCCTGTAGGACCGCAGCGGACTAAGGCCGCGCCTCTTCCTGGACCGGCATGGCCCGACGACACCACGCCCCTCCATCGCGGGCCGCTCCGGCGATGACCTCCCTTGGTTTCTCCAGCGCCGCGCACCACCGCTACGGCCCACTTCGGCCATAGTCCTATTCGTTCCCCCGTGGTGCAATGACACCGCACCATATTCGCCTCAAATGTCAACGTTGATCAATAAGAAATCAGGGAGGAGAATTGTTAGTGTTTGTGTAGTCCGATCTCCTCCCGTTATTTCGATAACATGTGGCCAAAGTATACGAGATTATCAATGATAAAACGAGAATAATTTTAATTCATTAAAATTGACCTTAACCATTACCTATATTGAAGTTCGCAGTTCTCAATCACAGCGAATGATGGCGTTGTTTCCATCATTGTCGGTCTCTCCTCCCTTTTCATGGAGGAATATGAGGATGGAGAATCCGAGCCTCCGAGTCGACTTTCTTTGTTGGATAGTTGGTTTTCTTTGAGAAGAAGATGAACTGATCTTCCAAAACTCAAGAACTCCCTTCCCTTTCTCATAACACCACAATTTCCATCCAAAATAAAATAAGGCTCTGGCATATTTTATTTACTCATTCCAAGTCTTCCAAATTTTAAAAATCAAACACTAAATTCATTTAACTGTTGAGTTTCAGTTAATTTATTAAAAGTGTGTTGGCAAGCATTTAATTGAGAGAGTGGGGAGAGGAAGGGTCATCCACTTAAAGGGTAAGTTTAACAGGTTAATAGAGTTACAAATTATAATATGGGGGTCAGTGGAGTTTTATGGAATGTGAAGGGGTGGGCCTCGTGTGGGACCCACCTATCCAATATCCTCACATGGGTAGTTTGGGGATTGTGGGTCCCACCCCAACTACCCCATGTTGGATATAACCACTCGGATAAAGAACAAAAATTGTTCCACAATTTTTCTTCAATTCTTTATTAATCCATAATTTTTAACAACTCCTCCCAAGCAAGCGCATCTTCGGTAATGGTCCTCTTAAGAAATTACTAACACTGCAGTTTCATCGGTGCCCTCATATTTCTATTCTATGAACCGGTTCAAAAGATAGAAAAACTCAATCATTCGTTCACTGGACGTACCCGATCTAAACATCGGAAATTCATTCTGGGCACACAGGGATTCAGAATCAGGTGACGTCAGGAACTGCATACTCATAAAATACCAAATAATTTAAGAAAAAAATCTCATGAAATTTAAGGTTCTATACAAAAACATATGAAATTTTAATTAAAAACAAATTTTTCATCAAAATAATTTCATGTAAAATTTTATTTTTGATTAGTATTATAGTATAATTAGATAAATAATTTTTTATTTAATCTAATATATATCATTTTCATTAATTGTAAATAGAATTTAAATTTTAAAACATTTTATTCGTTTTCATTTTTTGACTTTAATAACCTGTCCCCCCCCCATCAGGGGGTTTATTTTTGAAATAATCACCACAAATTAGTTGTTTTTAATTTTGAAAAATAGACTAACGATTCAACATATATAGATATAAATTTTGTAAATATATTTGTTTTATTTTTTTAATTATTAATTGTAACTAGTAATTTTTTGATTAATATAGTAAAAGGAAAATTTGGAAATTAAGGCTAAAAATATTATTATAAATAATATAAAATTACCCTATCAGTTTTCCTAATTTAATTAGCTAAGTGGGGTTAGAAAAAAATCACCCTTTGTCAAATGATATAAATTTTTTAAGTTAATTGGATGAGATTATGTTATTTAATATGTTTTATTTCAATAAAAGTTAAAGATTTCATTTTCATATCTTCCATAATTATATCATTATTTATGGAGGGTTATATAGAAGAAAAATTTGACTATAATTAGTCATTTCAAATATTAATTTTTTTATTTGTCATGGTAATTTATTTTTAATTTTTACTAAGTAAATGAATAGATCAAAGTCTAACACAATGATGATGAAATAATTATTTATTTAATGTAAATATCAAAAAAAAATATTTAAACAATTAAAATAAATATAATTTAATATACATAATGTCATACATGATTTTTATGGATGGATTTTACATGTTAGGTATGTGTTAATATGGTGTTTTCTAATATATAATCTTTTCATAATATTTTTAAAAATAAAAATAATGGACACTTTCAAAATTTGTATTAAGGATATTTTAAAATGAATAATATTTTATTAAATGATATAAAATTCATAAAATTCAATAAGTCATGGTACGCATTTGGATAAGTCTTAAAATGTCATAAATTATCAATTTTAATGGTCTTTTGGAATTTTATATAAATTTTATTAACCCTTAATGTATAATTACATGATATCATAGTAAGAGTTAAAGGCGTTAAATATGGATGAAATCAAAAAGATAACGATTAAAAATGTAATAAAAACTTGTGTAATTATCTTTGGTTGAATAAATTTAAATACATACACATCTTATCTTCATAATAATGCTTTTGGGTTCCATTTTTAATTGAAAATTAATTTATTTTAATTTAATATTTTTAGAGTATACAAAAGATCCCATAACCTTAATTATAAAAGTTTACCATCTCCCTAACATAATTTAATCACATTCAGCCTTCTAGCTCAACCATACTCTACACAATAATATTCTCCACAACTCTAGACACATTCTAGAGGTGATGGTCATTCCATGTTACCAACTCTATATTCCATTTGAGGAAAAATAATAGAGTCATTCTGAAGAAGTGGTTCCAACCGGTACAAAATAAGTCAAGACTTATGGAAAGGGAATTTCATCTCACTTTTTATTTCTATGATATACATACCATATTCACAACTGTATTATGTTTTTTGATTTATATATTTACGTATGGTATTTTATATCAATAATTTAATTTATTTAATGATATAAAAATATTTTATTGATGATATTCTTTTATTGGGTTCACAATTCTAAAGTTACTGAAGTATGAAGGGAATTTTGTCTCAATTTTATTTTTATCAAACACATGTCTTATACACTAATCATTTATTTTGTGTAGTGTATATAATGTCCATTAATGTCTTTTATGAGTCTTATTCTGAAAATTTATGGCAATTTATATATCTATTTGATGATCTTTTTTCAGGGGTTTAAAGATTAAAAGTTAGTAAATTAGTAAGTGAATTTTGTCACAATATTCATTATTAAACACACATGTTATGATATGATCCTATATACTTTTATGATATGTATATATGTGAAAATTAAAATTTTGTATCATTAATCTCCTTTTTTCATGATATTATAGGGTTCATGTAAATTTATTCTCTCTTAGGACATAAATCTGGGTTCCTTCAAAATAATGGTTTCTAAAAAAGATTTCAAATTTTAATAAATGTTAATTTATTAATTTTAATGGAAAAATTATTTCAAATATGTTTTAAAAAATAAAGATTCATTTATATGTTTTCAATTATATTTTCAATGAAAAATGATAGATAATTGTTTAATAAATTTTAAAATCATATTTCATGACGGAAAGGATATTTTCATTCAAAATTATTTCTAGTGAAATTTCAAAACAATTTTTCTCATAAGTAAATATTACCTAATGTTACATATATTTTAATAGGGATAAGGTCCAATTATTCCATTATTATTCTATCATTGAATGGTTTATTTCTACGATGGAATAATATTTTTAAAACCCCATTTCAATATATGGGATCTAATATGATGAATGACTTATGTTGTTCTGGAGCACATATGGATTGTTTTCATAATGTGATAGGTGAGACCTATATAAACCTCTAATAAATTGGTTAAATATTTTTATCTCATGAGTTATAAAGGATTGAAATGGGATATTAATGTGGTTCTCTAATGCAGGACTAGAGTGGGGGTAATCAGGGTTTCAGTAATACTAGACTGGAATGTGAGAATCCTGGATGCATTAATACATTAATGGAATTGGAATAATATCTATTTCAATAATATGGGACTGTAATGGGAGTAATATTGGTTCCAATAATAAATTTTTGGAATGACATGTGAACTTGGTTCATTAAAGGACTGTGTCTGCTAAATTGATCTTAGGGGTGAATCTTGACTACTAAGATGGTCATGAGAGCAAACCATGACTCTTAAGTTGGTATGGGACATGAACCCATACTACAAAGATTTCCTTGGAAGTGATTTTTTTAATTATATGGAAATAAATTTATATTCTTATGTGTCTTCTAGAAATTCCATTTCTTATTCATATCTTATGATTTCAAGGGTTAGGTTCTTTATTTTCATATGATTTATATATTTTAAACTACAAATATTTATGAAATGATTCTAGTTTATGGTCACTGATACATAGCGTATGATATTATATTTTCATGATGATGTTCCCATACCCATATTCTCAAGATTATTTTTACATGTCTCCCTTGTCTACCCTTTCTAAGAATCTAACCTCACCTCGTTTTATGTTTCCTTTCCCTAGGTCATTATGAAATATTTTTTTTAGGACTACTAAAAGGAATGATATTTGTGGGAAATGTTGAAGATATTCAACTAGAATAGATTTTTTGTTCCATGTATCTAAAGGAACTAAAATAATATGGCCATTGTGAGTGTGTTTGTGTAATGTATGAAATGTATGGAAAATATTATGTAATATCCATTCATTTCATGCCGGGGTAGTTATAGTTGGAACCATAGAAAAGGTTTAGTCATCCTTTGGAAACTATGATGAGAAAATATTATTGATATATCCAGGAATATTTCTACGAAAATGTATATGGATGTCTCTAAGGATAAGTATACAGATAAGGAAAAGTATAGGAAAATACCCTGACATTGAAAGATGGCTCTGGAAAGATCTCATTAAAGGTTGACAACGAACACTGCCTCAGAGAAGATCGATGATGTCTAGTTCCCAAATTTATAGATACATTACCAAATGGCCTCTTTTTATCCTGACTGGGATAAATCCTTTTAGCAGGATACCCATCAATTATAGGTATATCAAGAGATCCCAGTAAATGCCTCTCAAGATTCGATCCAGACAAATAATGGGTCATCTTTCTTGGAAAGTTTTAAGGGCTCTGATCATTAAAATGTTTCCTCATTGATGGAAACCTAGTTAAAAAAAAGATGATGGAGGCTTTGGGTTTAATTCCGACCCTGATGAACTACATCAGTGGGGTAAAATATGTATGTATGTTATACTCAGACAAATCTATTACCTTAAAGGAGACAATCCATGGCCAGTGCGTTAACTCAAACCAAGAATATCCCATTATTGGGGATCAAAACATTGGAATCTTGTGCACAATAGTAAAGGCACTTTCACATTATTTTTCACTCTCAAGAAGAATTACACCAAGCCTGGAAACATGGATGCATATATTTGAACCATGAGATACTTTTTCTGTCGACTTGGGATTATTTTATTAATCCATTCACTCATAGGAACTCCACATCTTAAATATGGGACTCATTACATGGCCTTAGTTAGTTCTTTTCGAACCCTAAAATACATAATGGCCTTACCTCTTTCATTGGAATACCTCTTAAGATAGGCCAAATAACGTTTAATGGTAATTTCGATTTATAAACAAGAGTCATGGTATAGGTAAATCTTGAAACCAAATTGCCTCATTTCATTTCATTCAATGATAAGGATTATAAGAATGAGGTCAAAATAGAATATGAGCATAGACCACCATTTTTATATATTTTATGATCATTGGGAACTCCATAATGAATTGTAGATTTTTTAGGAAACAAGTTCAACCTTATATTGTTAAGGATTAGAGTGATGTTAGAAAAAACCAGAAGGACAAAAATCCTTCCGTAGAGAAACCTAAACCACACATGAATAATAGAAGATATGGAAAAATAAATATGGTGACCCATCATCATAAATTAACCCTTCTAGGAAATCATGGGTTTACATGGTCAATAAATATTACTTGGAAAATAAATATCACGTCTTGGATGAAGAAATTGTTTCCATGTTTCTGAATAATTTCTAATACAATGAGTAAGCATAGGATGATACTGCCCAACCTAGTAAGGATTCAAAAGTAGAAAGGATAGTTCATGACCTAATCTTAGATCACAGGACTGATGCCTCCCCATAGGGTAGTCATGAAATTGTTTTATCATGTAATTTGGCAACCTCCTATAGTGCTCTATACCTTGTGGTAGTAGAAATCACTTTGCCTAAGCAGGTTACTAAAAACTAAAAGACACGGGACACTCCCCTTGATGTCCATGCATCCCCTTACTGGCCTCAAGCCAATGAAAACCAGCACAAAACATCATCAACTCTACATAGTGAGAGTTATCTGGAGAACGAGACTCTTCATAAAAAATATTTCAATGATACAAGGGCTCCGTCTCTAAAATTAAATTGCAGCACAAAACTGTTTGACAATATAGAGGAAGATCCTATGCATGATGAGGACATTATCCTAGATAATTATCATGTTAGTTTATATTTGAATGAAACATTCCATATAAATGTTGGCATGACTGGGGTCCCAAATTCTAAAAATAAGAAAAAGGATCAGGAATAGGATGTTAATGCCCATCTTAGTATTATCACTGCCTCCCATTCTTCTCTTGACACTGATATAACATACCATCTAGATAAGAATTAACTATATGTCAATGAACTAGGTGATCTAGCATAGAAACCATGTAATTTCACTCAAATATTTGATGATAATAAGTCATACCACATGTAGGATGAGGGAAAACACATGTAATTTCAGCTAGTATAACTATGAATAGTGTTGTCCATTCATAGTGCTCAGACCTTCTTCTTGGTGATACATCATCTGAAACTAAACACAAGCCTTGTAACTCACCTACACATAGTGGGGAGAAACTATAAATTCCAAATGTAAATGCATGTAATTCCATCATCTATGGAGAGGAACAATCAGGTATACAAGATAATGTTATTCCCAATAACCACTCCATGGCTTTTTAGGAAAATAGCTCACCAATTCTCAAAGGAAAATATAACAAGAACCATTGAAGATACACTCAGGGAAAAATCTCCTGAGGTAAAAAGGGGGAGCACAGACCAAATTGTATGTATAAATTAATATATTCTACTGGAACAGTCAGGGTACATCTATACTTGACACCATTATAACCTAAAAAAGATATTATTATACTCATAATACTATGATTTTTACTATTACTGAGCCCAAAATCCATTATATATCTAATTTCAATGGTTTAGAAAAATGAAGCTATAATTTTATTATAACCTCTTTTGACAATAGTTCTTTTGATTCTATCTAGGTGTTTGTGCATGTCTCGATAAATAATATACATATCTATAACATTGATAAAAAATATTTCACTTGTGATTTAACTCTTCGTAACTCTCTCCTTTTCTGTACATTTGTTTATTCCAATAATTTTTACCAAGATAGAATATCCCTTTGGAATGACCTTTATTCGATAAATATCCACATCCAAACCCCTTGGATCATCATTATAGATTTCAATTCAATTCTTGGACCTAGTGAAAAATCAGCCCTTTACACTTAACAACTCTTCTAGAGAAATTAAATGTTTTATAGAAGACAATTACCATATTTTGTTTAATCTAGTTGGTTCCAAATATATGTGGTATAAAAGACATCATAATAGATTCATGTACAGTAAATTAGAAATATCTTTCACTAAAATCCATTTCACTGAGAACTGGAATACCATCTCTCATATTAATCATCCTCGCCTAAATTCAGATCATCGTCCCACTCTTGTGAGGATCAATGGAATTCCCCGACCCTTGTTACCTAGAGTTGGTACATTATTAAATAACATTTTGATGATCACAAAAGATCAAATTTCAAAAGACAATTTAGTTTAGTTTCCTTGGAAACTGTAGATACATTCATAAGTATTACATTACATCATAAAGTGAAAAACTACAACTACATAGTTTCCGTAGTCCACACTTATATCCCCTCAGACTATCCCTATAGGTCAATCAATAAATAATTCTTCACATCCTAGGAAAAATAAAACATAGAAAAGGGTGAGCTCAAATGCTCAATATGGATAACAATATATCTGAAACATTCATAAATAAGTGTAAACATTTAAGGCAATGTATAACAAAAAAAATCCTTTTAAATGTAAACTTCATCATAAAATGGAAAACATAAAATGAAATAATTCCATTTACATATTCACATGGATATTCTAAAATTTGAATAATCACATACAATATCAATAACCACTTTAATAATGATGGAATGCATAATGTCAGACCATCATAACCACATAGTCAAGGCCTTGTGACAAGACTACAAATAAGATTTTTGAATGGCCTTGTTCCAAGACACATGTTTGTCTCATGATACCTACAGATGCATCAAAGAGCTATAGCGAGCACCACCTGTCACGTAATATGTCCAATGCATTCCTCAAATAATCAGGTTTAAACATATCATAAATATTCGTATTAAAACTAGCATATGTAATGTCAATAATTTATCCATATACCTTGAATGGTATAAAAATAACACATCCATAGACAAACATATCACAAAACCTATAATACAATATGGTTGTTTTGTGTCATAATAAATCCACTACAAATAAGCTTAAAATCCATCAAAGGATGTTGACATAGATAAAATCATAACTATTTGAGAGAAATATATCTTTTTTAAAACATTTAAAAGTCACATAATAATAACATAGAACATTTACTTTGAAAATATTTTTACAAGATTGTATGGGAACTTTGATGATTTTATAATGGCGGAAAATAGCCACACCCACCATATAAGTTAAAAAAAGACATTCTCACCTTAATTCTATTGACAAGGTTAAAAGGACCTTGTTTGCAAAACAACTGAAATATTCCTTTATAAATATCTTATAAAAATTCAAACAAGGTTATAAATGACTTTAACCCATATTCTATTAAATAGTAATAATTATTTGAAAATAATTTTTAAGAAACATGGATGTGGTTTATAAACAGATCCTAGTTGATAATTACGTATAAACATCCATGGATAATGAAGAGATTGTGAAATAAACACTTACCTTGTACTTTTCCTGGGTTGAGGGTAGGTTAACCTTGTGTATAATGGTGAAATAATTTTTATTAAATTATACAAGAATGATATACAATAATATGATACCATATATGATCTTTTAACATTGCATTGTTAATAATGTCTTAATATTATCGTCATTTTGGATGTTAACTGACTCGTTTTCCTTTATATTATTTGTTATGTGAGTCAAATTTATTATGGATGGGATGTATATTATTCATATCCTGAATGATATCATGTCTTTAAACATTATTTTCAATCTCTTAATGACAATTAGTCTTGAATGGATAAGATGGGGAGTGAATCTCATCGTGTTCGTGGAGACAGTAATTCGTACGTACGCATGAGAGACAATAATATTCTTTTGATTTTAAAATAATATATAATTGTATGTTATATCATATATACAGAATCATTACCATGTTATATTTATTATTTACATCAATTACACATCATTATTATACCCATCCATGTAATAATGTATTGAATAACAATTACACCACGACGTGGAGATGATAAGTCGTACGTACACACGGATAGTGACATGTAATTCAAAGGATGGATATAATAATGAATTTTGTAACTCCCCGACCCCAGTTAACTAGATTTGGTGCATTATTATGTAACATTAGCATGATCACAAAAGATCATGTCTTGAAAGACTGATTAGTTTAGTATCCTTTGAAACACTAGATATATTAATAAGACTTACATTACATCATAAAGTAAAACAAAAATACAACAACATCATGTCTTCATATCCCCTAATACTATCCCTGTAGGTCATTCATAAAATACTTCTTAACATCCTGTAAAAATTATGACATAGAAAGGGGTGAACTAAGATGCTCAGTAAGGATAACAATATAGAAGAAACTTTCATAAATAAACATAAACATTTAAGGCAATGTATAACTAAAACAAAAGCCTTTTAAACTTTAACATCAGTATAATATGGAAAAAATAAAATGAAATAATGCCATTTAAATTTTCACATGGATATTATACTAGTCGAATAATCACATGAAATATCAATAACCACTTTCATAATAATGGAATGCATAATGCCAGAATATCATAACCAGTAGCCAAGGCCTCGTGCCAAGAATACAAATAAGATTTTGTGAAGGCCTCGTGCCAAGACACTAGTTTGTCTCAAGAGACCTACCAATGCATCGAGGAGCTATAGCAGGCTCCAACCATCACTTACTAATTCCAATGCATTCCTCATATAAAAAATGGTATATAAACAATTAGGAAAACCATATTTAAATATACCATTTGAAATTAATTGCGGTATCAAAATTCCAGTTCAATTTTTAAAAGAGACTTATATTTAAAATTGCTCAAATATACTCTATTGTTTTTCCGAAAAAATTATTCAAGCTTATGAAAACAAAATAACTATTTCTAAGACTTCAGAACTAGTTACAGGCCATGATGGGTCCATTCCCAATCCCTTACTGTCTACCACACTCGAGAGTCGGGTTTTTTGAAAACATTTTTAATCTTGCATTAATTACATATACATTTTCACTGGGTTTTCATATTTTAAGATTCATAAAAAACGTTTGATACTACCATTTTCAGTACCCAAATAAAATAAAAGTAAACCATGGTATTTGTTTTTCATTAAAAAAAAGTTATGGCTTGTAGAGGATGTGGAAACTCAAATAATGGACTTGGCGGCGCAGAATTCGTTGTTGCCATGTATGTTAGATAAAACATTCCTTTTCTTGGTTAGTAAAAATGCTTCTTATAAAAATATTCATTTTTAATAAAAGTAAAATTCAAATGGGTTTGTACACCGTATAAAATAATGTTGTGTATAAAACAAAATATGCCTCAATGAAAGGAGATTGGGATGAAGTTCCTTACAAAGTTCATTTTTTTAAAAAAAAATAGATCTATTATGTGTATTCACTATAATTGCACATAAATAAAGTAAAAATACATGATAGTTCATAATAATATCATGAAATAATTTTAAATTAGGAGATTAACCCAAAGAACGGAAATCGGGTTAAGAAGTTCCCTTACCTCCTGTCCGACTTGACTCGACCATTCTTTAACCTACTGAATAATAATCTATAGTCAATTTAAAATTGCATAAGATCTTTTTTCAAGTTCATTATTCCTTTTATATAACTTGTTACCTTGTTATGAACATTATGTAATTATTAATGTTAATAACGGTCGTTTTGTCGATCTTTGGTACTCGAGTAAAAAATAAACTTCTTATAATTACAATTTGTTCATGTGGTAAAATATCTGTTACATCCAAAATTATATTCATGATTTAGATATCATATATATCATATATATCCACTATATACTTTCCTTTATAATATTATATCACATTTAGAGGTCAGAACTAAAATGCACAGTTCATGGAGACGGTAAGCCTTACGTACGCATGAACACTACTTTCATTTCTATTTCGAATTTAATGGAAATAAAACAAAATGAGATATATATATATATATATTATAATTATAGAATAATATATATGTTATATAGGTCACATAATTTCATTAATTTCATTCTTTATACATTCCATGTATTGCATGAACGGGTCACATCAGTTGAGGGGGCGGTAGTCCACACTTCCTCAAATGAAATTATCGTATTTGCACAACATGAAAACTATAAAGGTATTATTTAAATGTAAAATAAATAATCATAGAGAGGAAATAAATATAATATATATCATAAATAAATATAGTTCAATCATAATGGCCACCCTGAGAGGTGGTAGGAGAAGATAGAACAATCATCATTTCGTGAGGCAGTAATTCGCCATCCACGGAAACAGTATGTTCTTTAACCATTAGACGGAGGTGTGTGTAAGTGTAGCTCGAATAATTATCATAAAAACATCCTAATATATTTATTATACTGGTGTTGTTACAAAATAAAGGAATAAAAATAGTTTAAGGGGATGGAGAAGCGAAATAAAACAAAATAACACAAGAGAATACATTACCTTAAAATCGGGTAACTCTTTTTTATTTGAGCCACAATTGTTTCTTGAAGAGCTTTCATCCTAAGGTAAGTCTTCTAAGATGAATATAGGAATTTTGGGAGGGTATTTGGGTAGATTTTAACCGAGCTAAAAGGATTTTAAAGTGTGAATAAGGTGGTATATGTGGGGGCCTTTTATAATAGAAGAGGAGGGGCACTCTTGGAAAGATTGAAATGATACATTATTATGAAATGATTTTCGGATTCTAAAGGTCCCCCAATGATATATTTCGAGGATAAGGTGATAAGGGTTCTAAATCTGCATATTAAATACGTTTGTGACAAGTGTAAGTCTTAGATTTTACATTATCTTTTCATTTTATTTAAATCGTTAATTAATGAGGTAATCGCTGCATCATCATGGTGTGATAAAAAATTTAATTTATATAATGTCTAAAAAATATAAAAAAACAATAATGATGTATGAAATTTTTTTATATTTACAATTAATATTTATAGTCAAAAATATGACTTGTATAACTCCTTTTAATAATTGTTTTATTAAAACAACACATGTTTGTAACAATTTTCTTTTTACTTTTAATAAAAAGTTATTAATGTTATTTTCTTACCCACATGGATCCATGGGGTCCCCAAGTTCACCCATGGATTTTCATGGTCGTCCATGACTCAACAAATAAGGGTAGTACAATTGTAAATGTGTTTTTATAATATCATTTTACCATAAATTTCACTAATTACCTTTAATCGCGATTAATAAAACATAAAAGTTACTATTCACCAAAAACATTTAATCCCATTAAACCACATTTTACATAATAATTACAACCATGTATGTTAGATTTTTTAAATTCAATTCTTAGAAGCGGTAAAGATTCATTTAAAAAAAATCATTTTTTAACTACCACTTAGTGGTTTCACTATTTATCAAAAATTGAAGTTTTTCAGAAAAATACCATAAATTCGCCTTAAGATATAATTTATATTCTGAATTCGAAAATGGTGTTTAATTTAAAATATTCTAAACATATAAGTTTTATTAATTAATTTAATAATTAATTCCCACTATCAAAACAAATAGTGTGTTTTTAAGAAACAATATCTATCAAAAGATAGACAATTGTTTTTGTCCAATTTCAAAGTGAAATTAATTCTAATGACCACCATTGGATAAAATGGTAAATATATATTCTAATTATACATTAAAACCACTCAATGGTGTAATATATCACTTTAAATTATTTTGTTTAAAAAATTTGTTTTTAAGTATTTTATTCTATTCATTGAAAATTGGAAGTTCTCAAAAAATTACAAAAAATTAAACATAGGATAATTTTGATATTATGAATTCAAAAATGAAGTCCATTTTGAAATATAAAATTTATATAATTTAAAAAAGTGTGTATTAATATTAATAATGGCTACTTTTATTGTTCGCGGTTTGTTAGAATCTCGAACATGCGTACAATGCAAGATATTGAATTATTGAAAGAGAATAGTATCGTGAAATATTGGGGTGTTACATTCTCCCCTCCTTAAATAAATTGTGTCCTCACAATTTGAAAATGTTCATTGAAAATAAAACGTTGAAAAATGAAAATACCTTTGTGGAAAACCCACATCGTAAATAGGGTTAATAAATTTATAACTTTAAAAGAAAGAAAGAGAAGTAAAAGGTCACCCGAGATAGCCCATGCTAGGATTCTATGAGAATATGGATATGGAGGAGAAAAAAAATCATCATGGTCTAATGGAGAGTTTTAGAAAACAATATTAGAAGAAAGTTATCTGCAAGAAAATCACAAACTTGTGACTGGTTAAACGGTTATTGAATCCCCAGTACGAAAAGTTATCCGACAATGTTTATGTTTTTAAGTTACCTTTCATAAAGTTGAGGAATTTATTTATGATATTTACTAATAACATAATGAAATATACATACTTATCATGTAGACTTTCATTCATTAATAAATATTTACCACAAACCCATCTTTCACTCCAAAAGGTAATAGAACTCAAAAATATTTTATTTATCCAAATTGTATAAGGTTGAAAATTTTAACACATACCATTTAGAATAGGAAAACTATTTTGTAATAACCAATGACTTCATGTAGGCTAGTGGTAGGTAATAAAGGCATGTCACACTATGGATGTGGGTTCGATTCATGCAGCTTTGTCCGACGCGACGGGTTATCACCCAACCTGCAGGTTGTCCTTTTCCTAAAACTATAGAATTATAATATTCGAAAAATAATCTTCAGAAATGTTTTATCCTTGAAAAATACTATCTAAAGATTAACATTATCCATTCCAACCTTTATATTTATCCAAAATACCTCTATCCATACATTCTCTAAAAGGTCTCTAATTTCAAAATCAAATGTTACATTAGATGCCCCAAATAATGTAATGTTTATCTTATTGTCACATACTAAATATTTGATTACATTCATCATATAAAATCTTTAATGAAAACAACAAGTACTGTAGTACAATATTTATATATATCACATTATTCTTATAACCATAATACAGTTCTTGAGTCCAAAAACACAAATACAATAATTGCTCAACTTCATCTGTAGTAACAACATAATCTTAGCCTTGATCCCTTGGCCTTTTCTGAGATATGTTTCTCTGACACTTAGGAAATTCATTTGCATAATGTCCCATCTCTCTATAATTATATCCTTCCATATTGATAGCCTTTTCCTTCCCTTCAAATCACGAGCCTGATGGCAATTTTCTCCACATTTATAACAAAATCCCATTCATTTTAGGCAAGTACTGGGGTGATTATTCACACAATTATCGCAAAATGGAAAATCCTTCTTTCCCTTTTTCCTTTAACCAATCTCTTGTTCCACCGTTCTCTTCTTCTCTTTCTTTAATTTGTTTTCATAAGACTTATAATATTCCTTTTCTATCCTGATAGCACACGAGACTATATCTTCGTATGTCGAGAATGACTGTAATACTAATTCCTGATTGAGAAATGGTTTTAACCCATCAATGAAACGATCAATTTTACTTCTTCGGTTACATATATAATCTATAACATACCTCGCTAACCTCGTAAAGTTATCCTCATACTTTGCGACATAATCATCCTCCTTTTTTCTCAGACTCAGAAATTGCCTTTCCATATCTGATCGATGGTCATGTGGGAAGTATTTTTCTAAGAAAAGATCTCTTAACTCCCTCTATTCCATACATGACAATTCTTCATCTTTCTTTTCGTTTTGAATCTGCGACAACCATTGATCGGCATCTCCAGTGAGGTGGTAAACTTCCATGACAACTTTCTCCCTTTCGTTACTCCCCAAGGCATGGAATATTTTTTCTAGGGAATTTATCCATTGCTCAGCAAATATGGGATTTGTACTCCCATTATATGTTGGTGGTTGTTGCCTCATGAAGCGATCTAAAATTTGATCCTCCACGTTGCGGATCAGGGTGCTCCATAGGAGTAAGGTTATTATTAATAACCTGAGTGAGTTGTCCCAGTATCGTGATAAGTTGATCTGCACTAGATGTATCACCAACCCCACTATAATTATCTTGACCATGAGGTAAATCCCTGCATGGAGTGCGTGCATTGATACGGTTTCCATTCCATCCACAAGGCTCCATTTCTAAACAATGTCATAAACTATATTAGTTTATGAATCGAAATACATAATAACAAAATTGAAAAACACCTAACATAAATTAAATAGTATATGGATATAATCCATAATCATAAAAATGTTTTATTTGAGAAATTATATACTCATAAACCCTTCATAATGGTTTGTAATGAAAATGTGAATTATCCTAAGCATATCCCCCAGGAGTGTCATAACCAAGAGTGCAACAAGGCCCGTTGTCATGCACCAGTTCCCGTTCGAGTCTAGCTCAAAGCGGTGTTTTTGGGTTTTACCCTTAGGTACATATGTGCCAGAGCCGCCTCTACCAGGTAATATTTAGAGAGGGATGTATTTCCCAAAAAACTCACAAAATATCTATAATACCAAAATTCTAGGAAGTTCTTCTATACTAATCCTCAAAGTCTATCTTAAGGATATGTGCTCTAATCAGAGTTTATTAACATCTAGTGTCTAAAGTTTGTACTAAACTGCCTCTGATACCAACTATAATTCCTCGACCCCATTTACCCAGAGTCAGTGCATTATTACGTAACATTGGCATGATTAGAAAAGATCATGTCTCAAAATACCGATTAGTTTAGTAGCCTTAGAAACACGAGATATATTCATAAGTCATACATTACATCATAAATTAAAACAAAACTACAACAACATATTCTCTTCATATCCCCTCATACTATCCATGCAGGTCATTCATAAAATACTTCATCACATCCTTGAAAAATTAATACATAGAAAGGGGTGATCTCAGATGCTCAGAAAAGATAACAATATAGAAAAACTTTCAAAAATAAACATAAACATTTAAGGCTATGTATAACTAAAACAAAAGTCTTTTAAACATAACTTCAGCATAATATGGAAAAAATAAAATGAAATAACTCCATTTACATATTCACATGGATATTCTACTAGTCGAATAATCACATGCAATATCAATAACCACTTTCATAATGATTGAATTCATAATGCCATACTATCATAACCGTGTAGCCAAGGCCTAATGCCAAGACTACAAATAAGATTTTGTCAAGGCCTCGTGCCAAGACACTAGTTTGTCCCATGAGACCTACTAATTCATCAAGGAGCTATAGTGGGCTCCACCCATCACTTACTAAGTCTAATGCATTCATCATATGAAAAATGGTATATAAACAATTATGAATACCATTTTTAAAAATACCGTTTGAAATTAATTGCGGCTTCAAAATACGAGTTCATTTTTTAAAAGATACTTACATTTAAAATTGATCAATTATACTCCATTGTTTTTCTAAAAACATTATTCAATCCTCTGAAATAAAAAACAAGTAATTCTAAGAATGCCCAACTAATTATAGGCCATGATGGGTCCATTCCCAATCCCTTACTGTCTTCCACACTCGAGTGTCAGGTTTTCTTAATACATTTTTAATCTTGCATTAAATACATATACTTTTTCACTGGGATTTAATATATTAAGACTCATAAAAAAATATTGATAATACCATTTTAAAATACCAAAATAAAATAAAATTAAAACATGGAATTTGTTTTTCATTTAAAAAATGTTATGGCTTGTAGAGGAAGCTGAAACTCAAATAATGGACACGGTGGCTCAGAAGTCATTGTCGCCGTGTACGTAAGACAAAACATTACTTTTGTCATTTAGTAAAAATAATTCATATAAAAATATTCATTTTGAATAAAATTAAAATTTAAATGGGTTTATACACCGCGTAAAAGAAAGTTGTATATAAAACAAAATATGCCTTAATGAAAGGAGATTGAGACGAAGTTCCTTACAAAGTTCATTTTTTAAATAAAATAGATCTATTATGTGTATTCACTATAATTACATGTAATGAAAGAAAAATAAATGATAGGATATAATAATACCATGACATAATTTGAAAGTAGGAGATTAACCCAAAGAATGGAAATTGGGTTAAGAAGTTCCATTACCTTGTGTCCGACTAGACTCGACTATTCATTAACCTCCTGAATAATAAACTATAGTTAATTTATAATTTCTTAAGAACCTTTTTCCAGTTCATTATTCCTTTTATATAACTAATTACCTTTTTATGAACATTATGTAATTATTTATGTCAATAACGGTCATTTTGTCGATCTTTGGTACTTGAGTCAAAAATAAACTTCTTATAATTACAAGTTGTTCATGTGGTAAAATATCCATTACATCCAGAATTATATTCATGATGTAGATATAATATATTTCATATATATCCAGTATATACTTTCCTTTATAATATTACATAACATTTATAGGTAAGAAATGAAATGCACCATTTATGGAGACGGTAAGCCGTACGTACGCATGAACGCTGCTTTCATATCTATTTCGTATCTAATGGAATTAAATAAAATGAGATATATATATTATAATTATATTATAATATATATGTTATATATGTCACATAAGTACATTAATTTAATTCTTTATACATTTCATGTATTGAATGAAAGATTCACATTAGTTGAGGGGGCGGTAGTCCACACTTCCTCAAATGAAATTATCGCATTTACACAACATGCAAACCATAAAGGATTGATTTAAATGTAGAATATAGAAGAATATAAAGGAAAAAACATTAATATATATCATAAATATACATAGTTCCATCATAATGGCCACCATGAGAGGTGGTAGGAGAAGATAGAACAATCATCGTTTTGTGAGGCAGTAATTCACCATCCACGAAAACAGTATGTTCTTTAACCATTAGATGGAGGTGTGTGTAAGTGTAGCTCGAATCATTATCCTAAAAACATCATAGTATATTTAAGTTACTTTTTATTTTACAAAATAAAGGAATAAAAAGAATTTAAGGGGTTGGATAAGAAAAATAAAACAAAACAACACAAGAGAAGACATTTCCTTAAAATCGGGTAACTCTTTTTGATTTGAGCCAAAATGGTTTCGTGAAGAGCTTTCTGCCTAAGATAAGGCTTCTAGGATAAAAATAGGCATGTTTTAAGGGTATTATTTCATATCTTGGCTGAGCCAAAAGGCTTTGAAAGTGTGAATATGTTAGTAGAGGTGGGGGCCTTTTATAAGAGAAAAGGAGGGGCACTCTTGGAAAGATTGAAATGTTACATTATTATGAAATGATTTTCAGATTCTAATGGTCCCACAATGATATTTGTCAAGGATAATGCGATAAGGGTTTTAAATATGCTCATATAATAGGTTTTGGACAAGTGTTAGTCTTATATTTTACATTATCTTATCATTTTATTTAAATCGTTAATTAATGAGGTAATCACTGCATCATCATGGTGTCATAAAATTTTTAATTTATTTAATGTAAAATAGTAATAAAAAAACTATCATGATGTATGAAATCTTTTTATCTTTCCAATTAATATTTATAGTAAAAATTATGACTTTTATAACCCATTGTAATAAATGTTTTAGTAAAATAACACATGTTTGTAACAATTTTATTTTTAATTTAAATAAAAAGTTATTAATTCCATTTTATTTCCCATGTGGCTCCATGTGGTCCCCAAGATGACCCATGGATTTTATTGGTCGTCCATGACTCATCCAATAATGTTAGGACAAGTGTAAAGGTATTTTCATATTTTTATAATATCATTTTCACATTAAATTTCACTCATTACATTTAATCACGATTAATAAAACTTAAAAGTTACTATTCACCAAAAAATTATTTTTTATCCCATTGAACCAAATTATACATCATAATTATAACCATTAATGTCATATTTTTGAAATTCAATTCATATATGTGGTAAAGTTTCATTTAAATGAAAAATCAGTTTTTAACTACCACTTAGTGGTTTCACTATTCATCAAAAATTTATGTTTTTCAGACAAATAAAAAAATTCACCCTAAGATATAATTGATATTCTGAATTCTATAATGAATTATATTTTACAAAATTATAAACATATATTTTCCATTAATTAATTTTATAATTAATTCCTGCTGTCAAAATAAATAGCGTGTTTTTAAGAAAAAATATCAATCAAAAGATTGACAATTGTTTATGTCCAATTTCGAAGTGAAATTAATTATAATGACCACCATTGGATAAAATGGTAAAATAATTTTCTAATTATACTTTAAATCTTCTCAATGGTATAATTTCACACTATAAATTATTTTTATTAAAAAAAATTTATGTATTTTTTCTAATCATAGAAAATTGGAAGATCTCAGAAAATTACAAAAAATTTAACTTATGATAATTTTGATATTCTGAATAAAAAATGAAGTACATTTTGAAATATAAAATTTATATAATTTCAAAAATTGTGTATTACTATTAATAATGGATGCTTTGATTGGTCGCGGTTTGTTAGAATCTCGTACTTGCGTACAATGCAAGCTATCACATTATTGAAAGAGAAGCGTATCGTGAAAGCATGGGGTGTTACAAATTTGGATTTAAAATATCTACAATAGAATCATTGTATATATAAGATACTGGTGTTATTATTTTATAATACAAAGAACAAAGAAAAAGAAAGTGGAAGAAGAACGGAACTTGGAAGAGGTGGTGAAATATTTGCCTCTTCTTCAGGTTATTCCTTTTGATATGATCAAAAGGGATCCTTACAATGGCTTTATGACTAATAGAGGGACTATTGGATGAATGGAGTACATTTTATAGGGTATTTGGGCAGGGGATGGCCGAGAAAAATTAATTTGAAGGTGTGAATTAGAGAGAAGGGGGAGTACCATTTTATAAGTGGGGTGAGGGGCACCTTTAAAAAAGCTAGAAATATTATTTTGAAATAAAATTATTTTCGGATTATAATGGATCCAAAAATTATTATCTAAAGTATAAGGTGTGTATGGGTTGAAAACCACTCAACTAATTTGTTTTAGATAGGTTTGGGTCACTATATTAATCTTAACTTTTAGATTTAACTCTTAGTTAAATAGATTGACATTTACCAAGTCTCTTTGTAATTTTATATTATATGGTTAATAAACATACAATATACTTCCAAGAGAACTCCAAGGGGTTCATTAATGATACAAATATAATTATATAATTCTTTTTATCGAACATTACATTTTTATAAAGAGAATATCAATTAATAATATAATATTTGTTTTAAAATCTCTTTTATGTCAATTTTGGCACTTTTTGGTATTTTGTTTTTCCTAAATTCATTACAGCCTTATTACTTCAAAAACAATTCATCTAACCAACCCTAATTTGTCATATTATCCTATAAAATTAGTTTAATTCATAAAAAGTCTCAAATTAAATTTATTTGGATATTTATAATATCAATTATGTTAATATTTCATTAATTTGGTAATTACTGCATCATCATTGGGTCATAAATAAATTAAATTATTTAATTTCAAAAAATTATAACAAAAACCCAATTATGTCAGAAATACTTTTATCTTTCTAATAAATATTTATAATCGAATTTATCTTTTGTATAACCCTATATTAAAAATTTATTAGTTATTAATCATTTATTTTAACTCTTTTAACTCTTCATTGAATTATATAATAATAAATGTCCTAATCTAATCCAATTAGATCAAAGAGGTTCATATTTTATTCCTAAGGTTGTTTTTGGTCGAATAATACTTATATAGTAGAATTAGAACATGTGTTATGGTAATAATAATATCATTTCTCCTTTTAATTACATTTTTTACTTTAAACTCTGGTAAATAAAAGTAAAAATTTAATATTCACCAAAAACAATTTTTGTCTTATTGAACCACATTTTAATTACTGATATCAACCATGTCTCTCAGATTTTTGAAAATCCACTCACAAAAGTGGTAAAATTACGTTTTACGTGAATTTGAAAATTCTCCTAAAAGGTGGGTAATAGATGGTACTGTGCACGCATCTGAGCCTCTCGCTCATATGTGCTCTCCTGGATGTTCTCATGCTGCCAATGAATGTGCACCGGATGAATCGACTGCCCACATAGGACACAATCTTGTCGATCATCGATCTCCACCAGGGCCTCATTGAATGTCTCCCCGTAATCGATGTCCAGCTCCCCGTGATCGATGATATGCGTCGGGTCCTGCACGTATGTCCTCAGCTGAGATATGTGGAAGACATCGTGCACCCGGTGCAACTGAGGTGGAAGGTCCAAGCAGTAAGCCACTTCACTTACTCTACTAATGAACTGAAAAGGACTGATGAAACATGGAGATAACATTCCACCCTGGCCAAATCATTGCAATCCACGTTGAGGTGAGACCTGTAAGAAAACATTTTCACTATCTTTGAACTCCAGTGTTCTCTGTCTCCTATTAGCATAGGACTTCTGTCTGCTCTATGCAGTCCTCATCCACCCCTGGATGATCTGCACCTTCTTCGTCGTAGCCTAGACCATCTCTGGCCCCACAAGTGATAACTCCCCAGGGACAGTCTAGTACAGAGTTGATCGGCAAGGTCAACTATACAGTGCCTTGTATGGAGCCATCCCGATGGCAGAGTGGAATATGTTGTTTTATGAAAACTCCACCAAGGGTAGGTGATCCTCCCAGCTGTGACCAATGTCAAGGACACATGCAAGGAGCATGACCTCTAGTGTCTGAATGGTCCTCTCTATCAGGACATCCATCTGACGGTGAAAGGAGGTGCACATGCGCAGCTGCATCCCAAATACCTCCTGCAACCCCTTTCAATGCTGAGAAATAAAGCAGGCATCTCGATCGGAGAAGATAGTATATGGAACACCATGAAGCCTTATGATATCCTGAATGTAGAGGCATCCCAATATCTCCACTGAACCCTGCTCTCTGATAGGTATGAAGTGGTCCGACTTGGTGAGACGATCGACGATCACCCAGGTGGAGTCATGTCCTCTGGAAGTACGTTGAAGCCCCATCATTAAATCCATTTATATTTCATCCCACTTCCATTCGTGTAACACTAAGAGATGTTCTATTTCTTCTGGTACTTATTTCTCCACAATAACATGAAGACAAGTGAGGCATCATGAAATGAACTCTTCTACATCGTTCCTCTTCCTAGGAGTATAGACTATCTCAAAGTCATAGTCCATGTGGAACGCAAGTCAATGATACTGTCTCAGGTCCTGGTCCTTCTATGAGAAGACACACCTGATACTTTTGAGATTATAGTAGACCGTAAACCATTCACTCAACAAACAATGGTTGTGACTAGCCATTGTAAAGAACTTGAATACACCCCATTTTTCTTACGTCCTACAAGAGATACTAAGATTTTTCCATTGCCAAAAACAGAAATCAGATCTCATCCACTGAATAAAACATGTTCTTTTCTTAATATAGTCAATCCCGACATAAACGGTATTATTTCATTCCATGGTCGATGTCGTAAGGCCTCGACGCTATTTTCAAGAAATCCAACTGTTACTTTCGCCTTCAAGGTTCGAGTCACACTATCGGAATCAGTGTGTGGTCACTAGGTCTCCTCTAGTAGGAATATTGAATGTGAGGGTCAAGTCAACAGTTTTAACCGGAACCTCTCAGTATCAACCACATTAAATGCACATGAAAGAAAATGTCACAATAACAAGTGTCTATTATTACTACATATCAATGTAAAAAAACACAAATAATCCACAAACAAAGATATTAACAAAGCTAGAAGCATCATGAACAGATGTCCCCTTGCCTGGAGCTAGTCCCGATCCTGCCCATCTGTTCCCAGAGCTGTATGGTCATAGGCCTCACCTGCCTGATGCTGAGCTCTCCCCTATCCGGCTATTCCCTATGGTCAGAGTGGTCCTCCTGGTAGTGGTGCTGGTAGGGACTCGAAATGTTGTCCACAACCTACTTCTTGGCCAGCTCCCCTGCCATGTCCGCCTACTCCCGGTGGACCACCACGGTTGAACCTTCGCCTTGGAGGTCCCTATACCACTTGAATCTCATCTTCAGAGTGGGTCAGGCTATCTCAAGCCATGTGACCTTTCCCGCCTCATGCATAGCACACCCTGCTCCTTGTTTGGCTAGCTTTGTTTCGTGTGCCCCTCACAACCAATCCTGTATCCTGAGATCGCTCATCAGATAGTCTGGTCCACATGGACCATTGCATCAACTATCTACTGGCGGTTGTAGGAGACTCTACTACATGTCATCCTGTGGAGGGTCTCACCACTAGTGACTGCTCAGCGAGAAAACACTCCACTATAAGGGCTCTCTCCAGCACCACCTCTTATGTCGGGATGTTTAGGGAGATCATCGAAGCCCTGATGTCATGCCGCAGTCCCTACTCAAAGGTCCGGGCCTGGAATAATGTGTCTTGTACCATGTATGTGGAGTAGTGTGAGAGGTCGGTAAATCTCACTGAGTAATGGGCTACTTTCATACTGCCCTGTCGCAACTGTAGTAACTCTTGGATGCGCACCGCACGAAGGGTGGCTGGAACAAACTCTGCGTGGAAGATGCTCTCGAAGTCTATCCAAAGTATATATGCCTGATCTTGCACTAGGAGCATCAGTCTCCACCATTTACCTGCTGCAGCGTGTAGGAGACTCACTTCAAGGATCACCATAAGGTCTGCTGGTGTCCCTACCAATCTGAAGACTCTAACGATAGCCTCCAGCCAATCCTCGGCTGCCTGAGGATCTATCTCTCCATGGAACCTGGGCGGCCTCTGTCGCGGAAACTCATGAAACACACTCAGGTGATGTGAACTCCCCGCTTCTTGGGCTGGTGGTATTGGTGGCCCAATGGGTAGTGGTACTACTGGTGCCTCCGCTATAATGGGGCCCTGCAACGAGGCCTCATAGCTCGGTGGGCTGCCATCCTGCATGTAACATGGAACCCTAGCTGGATGCCTTCATGGGGTCATCCTAAAATGTAACAGGTGAACCACAGTTAATACAGTATACCTGGTGAGCTTACACAAATTAAACACAACGAAAAATTTGAAACACAATGCAATCAATGTTTTCGTGCACTAAGTCAGAAATCAGATGTCAGGGTCCTGGTGTTTGGATACGTCGGTCGCCACACCAACATTGGACACCCTGGACTAATAACCACACTCAATAATATAAACATCATTGAAACCCAAAGAATAAATTATCAGAGTCCGGAGTTCTGAGGTAGAACTGACTCCACTTATACCAATTTTTCACGACCCGTCCTCGGGGCCTGTGCCGTGACTACCCCATGCCCGACTTGCGTAGGCCAAGGGCTGGTGACTAGCACCAAAGGCGTAACTCCCAATTAATGGGAAGTAATTGCCTTTATATAAGTAAAAAAACACAACAGAGTATGCAAGCTGAAGTAAACACAAAGTAAACTGTGTACAAAAGCAAGTGCATTAAAGTTTATGGGCCAGTATACAAACCCAACTGAAAGTATAGTACAACTAAAAAGAAAGTAAAACATCTGTAAAATAAAGCATCAACCATCGAGTCGTCCTCCTTATATCCAACCTAAAGTGTGGGTACAAATGGTCTCCTCAGCTCTTCAGGTCCCGCCTTCCTCCCCATGTATGTTTCGCCCAATGGTCCTCCTCTGGGAACTGTCCAGCTCCACAATCCTCCACCTCGATCAGTGTTGTCCTTCATCTGCATCCAACACAACATAGTGCAGGCATAGCCCGTGTAGGGGTGAGTATACGTTACTCAGTAGGGACCCTGAGACCCCCCAAGGTCTCCAAAAATCCACGATTGATAATCCTCATATGAAATAGACAATCACGATGTATCAACCAACCCTACATAGGTATACGCCCATTCATATACTTAAGTTATCAATCTCAATCTGGCTCCAACTATCGAGCCCAAGCACAACCCAGTCCACACAGGAAAGCACAACTCAGTCCACAAAGGAAAACACAACTTGGTCCACACATGAATGCACAAACCAGTTCACACAGGAAAGCAAGTCAATCACATCGTTGATAAATATTGAAAGTCAAGACTCATCTCACACAGGTATACTACTTCCGAAAAGTGGTGGAGATGATTAGATATATACTCTAAATCATCTCCTCTTCCGAAACCACGTAGGACCCAAGTACAGAAGGCATCACTGCTGAAACCACGTACGATCCAAGTACAGTAACCATCGCTACCAAACCCATGTAGGATCCAAGTACAGTCATCATCGCTGCGGAACCCATGGAGGATCCATTTACAGTCGTCCTCACTGCGGAAACCACGGAGGGTCCAAGTACAGTCATCCTCACTGCCGAACCCACATTGGATCCAATTATAGTCATCCTTGATGCCAAACCCACAGAGGATCCAAGTATAGTCATCGTCGTCGTCATCGCAGTCGCAACCCGCTCTAGGGTTCCCGCACACAGCACGCTGGATTCCGGGAGGGTCTGCTACATGAGCCAAAGGGTCGATACACCAACTGTCACGAAGTCTGGAATTGATGTATACCAATGTTCCATCTTGTAAAAAGAGTCCCAGTGCCATAGACGGATCATTGATCGAACGCGCGGTCTTTATGTTATTCATGTTTAAGTAAATAACGGGACATGCCCGTTTAGCCTAGTGGGCCGACGGGTCGGGTTAACCCACTTTGACGGGTCCGACTCAGTAGGGGTGTCGGACAGGTCATAGGTAAAACACAACTTAGCTTGAAGGGGCATGGCCTAGCCCGAAGGGGCACAACCCTGCCCGAAGTGGTGCGGTCCAGCCCGAAGTGGCACGACCCATCCCGGTAGGGCGCCGCCGGGCCCGGCGGGGTGCGGCCCGGCTCGACGTGGACCGGCGGGGAATGAAACCCAGCTGGCTCGGCTCGTAGGCTAAGCGGTCTGGGGGGGACCCCGGCTGTCCACACAGGTAGTGTCGTGCGGTGCCACCCTTCACCACACTAGCCGGCAAGGCCAGCCGGCCTTCTGGCGCACGCGGCCCACATAGGCGGGCCGCAGATCTTCCTGTCCGGTTCCCTCCTGGCGCTACGGTCCAGCTCCACCCAACTGGCCAACGGGCCAGCTAGTATCTTAGTATAGTTCCCTCCTGGCACCGTGGTTCGCCTTTGCCCAGCCAGCCGACGGGCCAGCCGGTTCTTCCACCGAAGTGGCCCGTGTAGCGAGCTGTGGTTCCTCCCGCACAACCAGCGAGACAGTTCCAATTTCCATTTCCATGTCTCCGACACAAAGTGACGGAAATTCCAAAAAGATCAAGAAACTACAGAGGGTTATCGGGTCGTGTTTTTTTGGCCCGCACCCTCCACGTTAGACGGTAACAATTTTCCCAAGATGAACAAGGCTCCATGAAGCACAATGATCAATTAATAATCAAATAAAAATTGAAACAATTCACCCTACCTCGAATAAGGTTTGTGGTTGACAAGCATCGGATGATGATGTTGTTTCTGTCATCGTCGGTGTGCACCCGAGGAAGTTTCGACTCCTCTTTTGTCATGGAGTGAAGAATAGTATGAAGAAATGAGGTCACCTACTTGATGTTCTTCATCAGAGAGTTGGCGTTCTTCAACAATTGAGAAATCCTCCTCTTCTTCACAAGAGTTCTCTCACAAAAATTCCCCACACAAAAAGCCATAAACCATTAAAATAATGTCACCCCTTATTTTAATTTTAATTTCCATGCATTTCAAAATTAAAAATCCATTTCACTTAATTAATTAAATCAAGATTTGTTTAATTAATTAAATTTTAGGTTGGTAAGTTTATATGAAGTGAGAGGGATAGAGGAAGGGTCCTCATTAATTTAGGGGAGTTTTCAAGTTTAAAGGGGGAGTTTATGAGAGTTACGGGAATGTGAATGGTTGGGGATTGTGTGGGCCCTGACTCACAAATATCCTTACATGGGTAGTTATATGTTTGTGGGTTCCATCCCAACTCCCCCATGTAGGATATAAAAACTCTAGATATAAAAATAAAATTGTTCCACAATTTTATTCACGTTCCATTTAATCCACAAATTATTAACCTCTCCTCCCATGCAAACGCAACTATGGTAAATGCCCCCTTAAGCAATTACTGGCATTGCGAGTTCATCGTTACCCTCGAATTTCAATTCCGAGCACTAGTTCAAAAGATAGAAAAACCCGCACATTCGTTTACTGAATGTACCTGAGCTAATCTTCAGAAATTGATTCCGGGCACACCGGGCCTTGGAATCAGGTGCCGTCAGAAGCCACAGACTCATAAAATTCCAAAGTATCTATGAAAATATGTTCCATGAAATTTATGGGTCTTTAAATTATTTTTTTAGATCCGGAATACCAGGAACACAAAGTCTCTTCCAAAATTTAAAAATTACTTCTTCATACACAAAGTCACTTAATCTCCAATCAGTCATAGCTGTAATCTTCTTTTGAAACTCTACCTAATCAGTCTAATAACTCTTTATCCTTTCTAGTAAAAAAATTTTGGCAACCATTTGAAAAATTATTGAGGTTTCACCATCCATGGTTATTCCCCTATCCATCTTTACTAGATCCATGAAAAGATGATCTCTTTCAACATTCATTTTGTTCAAAACTCCATGATCATTTTTTCTCAAAGAATATTCCACCTTGTTTCCCTTTCCTAGTTGGTAGATTATGGTGCAATCATAATTTGTGAGTAATTCAATCCATCTCTTTTGCCTCATGTTGAGTTCATTCTGTGAGAAAATATAATTCAAACTCTTTTGATTGTTATATATCTCACATTTGTAACCATAGAGATAATGTCTCCATATTTTCAAAGAAAAGATTACAACTGCTAACTCAAGACCATGAGTATGATATTTTTTCTCATGAATTTTTAGTTTTCATGATGCATAACCAATAACCCTATTATTCTGCATAAGGACACAACGATGTCCTTTCATTGAAGCATCAATATAAATAACAAACCCATCATTTCTCGATGGTAGAGTCAATATAGGAGCATTGACTAATATTACCTTCAGTTATTCAAAACAATATTCACACTCTTTTGTCCAAAAATATTTATCCCCATTATGTGTGAGCTTGGTTAATGGTTTTGCAAATCGTGAAAAATTCTGGATGAAACGTCAATAATAACTTGTTAAACAAATAAAACTACGTACCTCAGTTATACTCATCAGTTCTGGCCATTCTTTGATTTCCCCTATCTTAGATGGATCAACAGAGATTCCACCCATAGAGACAATATAACCATGAAAAGAAATCTCTTCATGCCAAAATTCACACTTGCTGAACCTTCGATATAATTCCATTCGTCAAAGAGTCTTTAGGATAATGCGCAAGTGATTTTGAAAATATTCATATCTTTTGGAGTATACCAATATATCATCAACAAATACCACTACAATGTCATCAAGATATTCCTTGAAAACTCTGTTATTTAGATCCATGAAAATAGAAGGTGCATTAGTCAGCCCAAAAGGCATTACTGTAAACTCGAAATGCTCATACCTGGTTCGAAATAATGTTTTTAGTATGTATTATTTCTTCACACACAACTGATGATATCCAAATCAAAGTTCAATCTTTGAAAAGTATTGGGGACCATGATTTTAGTCGAATAAATCTTCAATTCAAGGTTGGGTATTCTTTTTATTTATTTTTATAGCATTAATCTCCTTGTAGTAAATGAACGACCTCAGAGATCCATCTTTCTTCTTAAAAAAATGAATAGGTTCTCCCCATAGAGAAACAGTACGGAGAAGAAATCCCTTATTACTTAGTTCCTCTAGTTGTTTCTTTAGTTCCACTAATTCCGCAATGGCCATTCTATAAGGGGTCTTCGATATAGGCTGTGAACCATGAATTAAATCAATAGAGAACTCAATTTCTCATTCTGGAGGATGTCCAGGTAATTCTTCTGGAAACAAATCAACATAATCTTTCACAATAGGTACATCCTCTATTTGAACATTCCTTTTCTCACCCAAAATCATTTCATTCTCTTCCACCCCAATAATCGAATTTAGATTAGTTCCTGGGGGTGGATCTAGATAAGAATTAGGTGGTGACAATTATGCTCTAAAGATAAGGTGTTCTTTATCATCGTCATAAAAAAAATTAACCTCCTTCTTCTTAAAAAATCTTTGCATCATGGTCCGAAATCCAATCCATACTGATTATTATATCAAATTAAATCATGGGTATGATGATGAGATCAGTAGATAAAGAACATTTATATTCCCTAACCGGGACTGATTCACAAAAATTTGTTGCAATGATACTTCCCTTAGGAGTTTTTGACTGACAACTCCCTTGTGAAATAAAATTGGAAATATATAATTTTCATAGAATACAAGGATGATATGAAACAATGCGATGATCCAAAATCAAATAAATAATTGGATATATTTGAGGAAACTATTAAATTACCTACCACCATGTCTTTTGGAGCTTCAACCTCAGTAGTAGTGATCACATAAGTATGTCCACGATCCATTGGCCTTTTCAAAGTTAGGTTTCTCTAATGCATAGGACATTCATTTGCATAATTTCTCATCTCCCTGCAATTATAGCATTGAATATCGGTAGTTTCTTTCTTATCCTTGTGATCATGATCTTCGTGTCCTTTTTCACCACACTTATAACAGACTCTCATTCCCTTCAAGAAAGTGATGGGGTGTTTCTTCCTAAATTTACTGTAGGATGGATATTCAACTTTTCCATTCTACCCCTTATTTCCATTTCCAGAGTGATCAATAGATATCTTATTCTATTACTTTGCATTAATGTCATAATACATAGAGAATTCCTTTTCTGTCTTAATAGCACCTGAGACAATAACTTCGTATGACGAGAAGGATTGTGAGACTAAATATCAATGAAGAAATGGTTTTAACCCATCAAAGAAAAATTCAATATTACTTCTTGGGTTACATATATGATTTGCAGTATACCTTGCAAACTCTGTAATGTTATACTCATAGTTTGAAACATTATCATCCTCCTTTTGTCTCAGACTAAAAAATTATATTTCCATATCTGCTCGATGGTCATGAGGAATGTATTTTACTAATAAAATATCTTTAAACTCCCTCTGTAAAATATTTGATTCTTCATCATCTTCCATTGTGTTTTGAATAATTGACCACCACTGATCCCCATCACCAGTGAGGCGGTAAACAACCATGACAACATTTTCCCTTTCGCTACTTCCCAAGGCATGGAATATATTCTCTAAGGAATTTATCCATTTCTTAGCTACTATTGGATTTGAAACCCCATGAATGTTGGTGGTTGTTTCCTCATAAAGCGATCTAACATTGATCCTCCACACTGTGGATCAGGGTTCTCCATATGGGTAAGGGTATTATTCATAACCTGAGTGAGTTGTCCCAGTATGGTGATTAGATAATCAACACCAGTTGCAACACCAGCTCCACTATAATTATTTTTAGTAAGAGGGAAATCCCTACATGGAGTGTGATATTTGATACAGTTTCAATTCCTTCCACTAGGAACCATGTCTAAACAATGTCATGCACTGTATTAGTTTATGAATCACAATACATAAATCCAAACATTAAAACACTTTACATATATTGAACAGTTTATCGATATAATCCATAATCATAAAAATGTTCATTGAGGAAGTATATACTCATAAACACTTCAGAATGGTGTGTAATGAAATTGAAAATTAACCTAATCATATCCCTTGAGATTGTTGTAACCAAGAGTGCATCCAGGCCTGTGGTCGTGCACTAGTTCCCGTTTGAGTCTAGCTTAAAGTGGTGATTTCAGTTTTTACACCTAGGTACATCTGTGCCAAAGCCGTCTCTACCTACTCATATCTAGATAGGGATTTATTTCTTGGAAAAATCTAAAATTCACAATAATAACATAATTCTAGGAAGTTATTCTATATTAATCCTCAAAGTCCATCTTAGTTCTATGTGCTCTAATCAGAGTTAATCTAAATCTAGCTTCCACGGTTTGTAATACACTTCCTCTGATACCAAATGTAATTCCCCAAAACTAGTTACCTAAAGTCTATGCATTATTATATAACATTTTCATGATAATAAAAGGTCAAGTCTCAAAAGAACGATTAGTTTAGTATCCTTGGAAACACTAGATACATTCATAAGTCTTACATTACTTCATAAAGTGAAAAACATCAAAAAAATAATTTACATTGTCCACACTCATATCCCCTCAGACTGTCCCTATAGGTCAGTCATAAAATACTTCTTCACATCTGGGGAAAAGTGAAACATAGAAAGGGGTGAGATCAGATGCTCAGTAAGGATAACAGTATAGCAAAAACATTCTTAAATAAGAATAAAATTATAAGGCAATGAATAACTAAACCAAAAGCCTTTTAAACTTGAACTTCAGCATAATACGGAAAAAATAAAATTAAATAATTCCATTTACTTATTCACATGGATATTCTAGTAGTCGAACAATCACATGCAATATCAATAACCACTTTCATAATTATTGAATGCATAATTCCATACTATCATAAACACACAGTCAAGGCCTTACGCCAATACTAAAAATAAGAATTTTTCAAGGCCTTGTTCCAACAAACTAGTTTGTCTCATGTGACCTACCGATGCATCGAGGAGCTATAGCGGGCTCCACCCGTCGCTTACGAAGTCCAATTCATTCCTCAAATAAACAGGTTTAAACATAACACAAACATTCGTATTGAAACTGGCATACAAATTGTCAATACTTTATCCATAAACAATGAATGGTATAAAAATAACACATCCATAGTCATACATATCACAAAACCATTAATACAATATGGAAGGTCTTTATCATAATAAATCCACTTTAAATAGGCATAAAATCCATCAAAGGATGTTGACATATATGAAATAAAAACTATTTGAGAGAAATTCCTATTTTTGTAATCATTTAAAAGTCGCATAATTATAAAATAAAACATTTACATTGAAAAAAGTTTTATAAGCTTGTATGGGAATCATCGTTGATTTTATAATGGTGGAAAATAGCTGCACCAACCATATAAGTTCAAAAAAGGCATTCTTACCTTAATAATGTCGAAAAGTTTAAAAGGACCTTGTTTGGAAAATAGTGGAAATATTCCTTTATAAACAAATTATAAAAAGTCAAACAAGGGTATAAATGAATTTAACCCATAGTATATAAAATAGTAATAATATTTTTAAATACATTTTTAAGAAACATGTATGTGGATGATAGAGAGGTCCTAGTTGATAACTACATATAAACAACCTCGGATAACGAAGAGATTGTGAAAGAAACTCTTACCTTGTACTTTTCCTTGGTCGAGGGTAGGTTAACCTAGTTTATAATAGTGAAACAATTTTTATTAAATTTTACAATAATCATATTAATTAATATGCTATCATATATGATCATTTAACATTTCTTTATAAATAATATATTATTATTATCGTCGTTTAGAGTATTACCTGATTCGTTTTACTTTATATTATTTGATATGTGAGTCATATTTATTAAGGATGGGATGTATATTATTCATATACAGAATTATATCATGTCTTTAAACATTATTGTTAATCATCTAATGAAAATCAGTCTTGAATGGATATGATGGGGAATGAATCGCATCATGTTCCTGGAGACCATAATCCGTACATACGCACAAGTGACAATATCAATCTTTTGATTTTGAAATAATATATATTTAATTGGTATATCAAATATAAATAATCATTACCTTGTTATATTTATTATTTTCATCAATTACACATCATTATTATACCCATCCAAATATTAATATATTGACTGACAATTACACCATGACGTCGAGACGGTAAGACGTACGTATGCACATACAGTGTCATGTAATTCAAAGGATGGATAGAATAATGAATTTGGTTGTAGAATATTTATAATAACATCACAATTTATAGAAGATACTGGATTTATTATTTTAGAATAGAAACAACAAAGAAAAAGGATGTGGATGAAGAAAGGATCTTGGAAGAGGTGGTGAAATATTTACCTCTTCTTCACGTTCTTCCATTTGATTTGATCAAAATGGATCCATATGATGGCTTTATGACTAAATTAGGGACTCTAAGATTATGGTAAGATATTTGAGAGGGTATTTGTGTAGGTTTCGGCTGATCCAAATGGTTTTTAAGGTGTGAATTATAGAAAAGGGGAGTGCCATTTTATAAGAGGGGTGAGGGACACCTTCGGAAAACCTAGAAATATTATTTTATAATAAAATAATTTTTGGTTTCTAATGGCTCCAAAAAAGTTTATTTAAATAATAAGTTATTTATGGGTCTAAAACCACTCAACCAATAGGTTTAAGATAGGCCTGGGTCACTATATTAACCTTAACGTTTATATTTAACTCTTAGTTAAATAGTTTGACATTTACCATGTCTCTTTGTATTTGTATATTATATGCTCAATAAACGTACTATATATATTCAAGAAGACCACATGTGGTTTCGTAATGATACTCCTATCATTATATATGTCTTTTGTCCAAACCGAATATTTTTAGAAAAATAATATCAATTAATAATATAATATTTGTTTTAAAAACACTTTTATGTCAGTTTTAACTCTATTTGGTATTTTGTTTTTGCTAAATTTATAACAGGATAATTACTTCCAAAAAAAGTCATCTAAACAACCCTAATTTTTATATTCATAAAAAAGACTCAAATTACATTAATTTGGATATTTATGATACCAAATATTTTAATATTTCATTAATTCGGTAATTACTACATCATCATTGTTTCATCAATAAATTAAAATATATTATGTCTAAAAATTATAAATTAAATACCATTATGTAGTTATTAATTTTATCTTTCTAATGAATATTTATAATCGAATTTATCTTATTTATAACCCTATATTAAAAATGTTTTATTTATTAAACTTTGATTTTAACTCTTTTAAAACTTCTTTGAATTAAATAATAATAAATGTCCTAATCTAATCCAAGTGGACAAAAAAGGTTCATAATGTATTCCTAAGGAATTTTTTGGTTGCATTATACTTAGAAAATAGAATTAAGACATGTGTTAAGGTAATAATAATATCATTTTTACACTTAATTACACTATTTACTTTTAATCGTGGTAAATAAAATTAATAAGATACTTTTCACCAAAAATTATTTTATCTTATTGAACCACATTTTACATACTGATATCAACCATGTCTCTTAGATTTTTGAAATTACACTCACAGAAGCGCTAAAATTACGTTTTATGTGAATTCGAAAATTCTCTTTGGAGGTGGGTAAAAGACAGTGAAATGTTCTATAAAATTTATATATATCTAAAATTATTATAAATTGACACAAATGAATTAAATAGAAATTATAGGTATTATGTATCTATTTTGACAAAAAATAAATTTAAATAAAATAAATTATTATTTTAAAAAAAAGGGTTTTAAACGATAACTCAGTGTTTTTTCACTATTCATCCAAAATTGAATGTTTTCAGAAAAATACCAAAAATTCACCCAAGGATAATTTTGATATTCCGAATCCAAAAATGAATTCCATTTTGAAAGATAAAATTTATAAAAATTCAAAAAGTGGGAAGTACTATTCATAATGACTTGTTTGATTGGTTGTGATGTGTAAGAACTCGAAGTTGCGACAACACAAACTACTATAATATTCAATGAGAAGAATATCGTGGAAGCTTATGGTGTTACACTCACCAACAGAGAATCCAAACACATTCCTCTTATTAGATGTACTAATTCCTAGACCTCAGTACCTGAGTGTAAAATCCTTATCAGTGATGCATTGAATTCGTTGAATTTTAACACTAATGTGTTTTCCTTTATTATGAAGATAAAATGTAGAGAAAAAAGATAAAAATCATGGTGTAGTAACAAAATGAATCAAAATGATCAAGAAATTTACCCCATTGAACATGACCTCAACCAAATTGAGGTGGACTCAATAAACTCTTATTTTGATATAGATCTGATATAGGAACCTGACTATAACACTAAGATTAAATCTCTCCATGCATTAAAGTATAAACATGGGAATTAAGCCATCAAAATAAATTGAATCAAGGTTGGTGATAGAAACACCAAATTTTACAATTCTCTTCAAATAACTTGGAAATATGGAAGACTTGTTAACATTATTAAAGTTTTTGACAACATTATCGATAACGGGGAAGATTTGATCAATCACGCGGTTTCTTATTTTAATAATATATCCAATGTTCATATTATTAATAAATACATAAAGAATGATATCATTCCTCGAATGGTTAGAGATAATGATAACAATTTTTTAATGAGTGTACCAATAGATCATGAGATCAAAGAAGCTGTCTTCATCTTAAAACTTGATACCCTTTGGTCTTGATGGTTTCAATAATGTTTTTTTCCAGAATATTGGGATGTTATTCAAAATTATATCTATCAACTGGTCAGATACTTTTTCTTTAATGGTTACCTTCCCCATGGTATTAATTCCCAATTCCTCTCTTTAATCCCCAATGTTGATAACGCCTCTTAATTTCACCTATTTAGGGAGATTTCTCTAATTAACACGATTTATAAAATAATTTATAAAATCCTTTCATTTATATTGGATAATATTGTGAATAAAATTATTTATTGGAATCAATTTTTCTTCTTCCATTATTTAAATATACAATATTTCATTTCCTTCACATCCAAAAGTACCAATATGATAAAAAATAATCAAATTGGAGGAAGTGTTTCTATTATACATGACATCATAAAATCCATTGACACCATTAAATGGTGTTTTAACCACAAAGTGTTTCAATAATTTTGGTTTCAATGAAATATTTTTGACAGGAATTAAAAATTTACATAGTTGTGCTCACATTTCTGTTATATTTATTGGTTCTTTAAGAGGATATTTCAACAACTCCAAAGGTGTGAGACAGGGTGACCCGCTCTCATCCATAATTTTTTTATTATTTCTAATACTATCTTGGAAGGCATATTACCTCTTTGGTTGAGCAGGTAATGATTAAGCCTTTCATTTCTTCTAGAACCCTGATTGTCCCCTCGCATCTCTTGTATGTAGATGATATTATTCTTTTCCTTCATGGGGAAAAAAGAAACATAAAAATCATAAATTGGTACCCTCTCACTATGAAAATGTGTCTGATCAATTTATTAACTGGAAAAATCATCTATATTCTTTGGAAAATATTTCTATGCTTCTAGGAAACTAGGTATTTTAAATGAACTATGAGAGAAAGTAGCATCACTCCCATAAAATTACCTCAAAGTCCCCATGTTTTGGGGGGAATTCCAAAAGAACTAATTATTTCATCATTGATGACCATATTACTAACCAACTATTCTCTTAGAAGGAAAAAACATTATCCAAGTATGGATGGATCTGACTTGTCAAATAAACCATTATTTCTAAAGTTTTTATATCTGTAATGATTTATAAAAGGCTTATGGTTTTGATCAAAAACATTAATCCCTGAATTAAAAAAATGGTTTGGGCTGGATGCACCATTGAAATAATCATTTTCAAAGTCTTGTGGTCCAAATGTTGCACTCCTTTGGATAACAATGGTATCAGTATTAAGAACCTCAGTCTTTTCAATGAATCCCTCAAAGATAAAATTACTTGGAACAATTTTTATAATAATTCCTTGACCTTTGATTTCCATAGAGTTAGATTTTATAATTACCTATAAAAGGTAATTTCCCTCATTTGGACTCCTCTATCTAGACTTCCATAAAACTCTTTTACCCTATAATCTTATGTCACTCCTGATATATTGTCAAAATGAATCATCTCTTACATTTTTGTTGGGAAACTAAAATGGCTACCCACTTAGTTTTGTGGTCTCCCGTACAACTAATATTAACATCTCCATAAATGATTGTATGTGTTATTCATATTTAAAACTTCCTGATGAAATAATCTCTACTATTAGCAAAAAAAATCAACATTGATGATATTTTTGTTTGGGAACCTTCACATAATTGTATTCTAAACTCAATTTTTTAAAAATCATAATTTCATTGCCAACAACCAATATTTATATTATTTAAGTAGTGTTAATAAAAAATGGGTTTGACCCTCCATATTCACACTAATTTGGATAATTTATCACAATAGAATTATTCCTAATTTCACACTTCAATTTTTTTGGTAGTTAACTTTTTTATAGATTTCGTCTATCCAATCATCATAGAGAGGATTTTGACATTAGTTTCTATCGTTTTATACCTCTTATATATTATGATATTGTATTTATAACATTTTGATCTTATATGGGATGTTGTGGACTAGAGTCTTCATCAGATGTAGAGATTCCATACTATGGATTCCTCCCCCAAATTAGACAAGTTTCCATCGCTGTATTGGATTATTTGCTTCATATTATTTGGTATGAAATAAATACTATCATTCACAAATATAACACTTCTAATCTTTTTTCAACTAAAATAACATTCCACACTAAGATCAAGGATGTAGAGATTGTGAAAATATGTAAATTCCACAACTCTGTCAGAAATTTTAGTATCCTTCATCATACCAGTGTTAAAGGGAGATATAGAAAGCCAAAAGGATCACTAGAGGTATTCTAAACCCCCACCCCCCAACCAGGGTGGAGAAAAATAAATTTTGATGGTTCCTCGAAAGGCAACTCAAGACATGCAAGCAATGGTATTGTGTGAAGGGACAACAAGGGAAATATTCCTGGATGCTTTTATGGGAACTGTGAATTTCCCTCCCCCATTGAGGTATAGACTTACCGCATTGTTATTTCGGTGGAAATCATATTTCTAAATGAATGGAGAAAGGTTTTGATCAAAAGTTATTCAAATATTATTGTACATTCCCTTTGACCTGGATGTTTTCATTTTTCAGGGGCACTCATGGCTAGATGGTTCAGCTACCTCCAGTATCTGTCAATGATCAATCATGTAATCACCTATCCCTATCGAGAGGAAAACAAAGTCATGGATAGTATTTCCATCAATGTATTTAACAGCAAAGACACATTGATAGAGTGTCTTCCACCTAATCTCAACCCATTTCATGAAAAATATTGTAATAAATTCCTCTCCTTCATACTTTTGTAATTTCTTTTTGTATTGTTTATATTTTATGCCTTGGTCCATTAACCAAGGAATCTTATTTTTAAATAAAAAAACCTAAGAGTTTTGGAAAACTATATAGAGTGTTTTATCCCAGAAATACATCCCTAAATTTTTAATACTACTGGATATAGATCTTGCATATATGAAATTATGGGTAAGAACTCAGGGGAGCTGTTTTGGGCTTGACTTTAGGATAACATGGATCAGGACAATAGTCCTGACACTACACCTAGTTTGACAATCTTGGGGGATATTATTGAGGAATTAACAAAACCTATTATGAAACATCCTGAAGGGTTGAAATAGAATATTATTATAAAGAAACTAATATTAACCTAAGGTTTCATAGAATAAAGAATTATGTAACATTATTTAGATATACAATAATTGATTTTTCGTGATTATGTGATTTTCGGCTATGAAAAGTATTTCCCACCATATTCATGGTATGGTCTCCTCAAACATGAGTTGTATTTCTCCCTCCAAGGGAAAATTGATTCACTAGATTCCCATATTTATAGTCTAAAAATGAATATTAATGGGTCCTGTATGAATAGACTCATGATGGTGGGAGGGGATGCCCAAAACCTGGATGGCACTGGAATTTTTAAATTTAGTGTCTCTTTTGAAAATATTGATTCTCTCTTTACTGAAGCTTTGTCCATGAACAAGGGATTGTAATTTTTACTCTCTCGTGATATCTCACTAACAAGGGTGGAAACAGATTCCTCCATTCTCCATAGGTCTATCACAGAGGTTATATATATACATTGGGCGATAACCTATCTTGTAAAAATAATTTATAACTATATTTTCTAGTCACATGGATATTACCCACTCATGGTGAGAGGGTAAATGGTATATAGATTCTTGACCACCTGAGACCCGCCTGTCAACTCATGTATCATATTTAACACCACGGGGACCCTTCTATAGGAATGTTTGAATCTTGTGATATTTGATGCTCTTGGTCTCTATTTTTTAGTCCCTCATTACATTTTTTGATCCTTTTCCACATATCATTTAAATATCATAATATTGAGTGGATACAAAATGGGTATTAAGGTCTGAGATGATAATGCTTGAGAAATCTTTTAAGAATAAAATTGGATGGTTAAAGTGTATATGTTTTTTAATTCAAAGATTATGTTCTATGAATCATGAAATATATAAGTATTTCTAGTAAATGTTTTTCATTAAGGATTTAAATGAAATATTAAATTGTTGTGATGACTTAGAAAGGAGATCTAATGGAACTGTACTATTTTTTTAAATGATGGATGGTAACAATTAATTTGTTCAAGATGTTGAGAAAAAAAATTTCTTGGATAACGAGATGATTGATTTGGATAACATAAATTGGATAGTATTTATGAACTATGAACTAATAATGTTATTGTTTGAAATATGGTAAATATAATCTTGGATGATTTTTACAAATATATGGACTTATGGAATATATCCAATAATCTTTGTATTAAGGAAACATGCATGTTTTCCAAAAGTAATTATGGTAATTTAGGTTCTTACCCTATTTTAATAGAATATACGATGATTGTATTCACATGTTTGGAATGTGACAACCAAGATCGACATTGTTATATATGGGGGGCTCATGGTAAATATGATCTCATGACCTTCTTAATAATGTTTTTTATTTTCATCTTTTAAAGGTGTTATAAGGTTAACCATTAATAGAAATGTTATCTCAATCTTCATATGAATTTTGTGAGATTAAATTATTATCTCACCACATAATGTTTTGTAAATATTGGATAACCCATTATAATAAAATTGTGTTGATGGTAAATCATGATAGATGGGATGGTTTATCATAGATCTCATAATTTTTTATGGCTTTAAGAATAAAAAATTCAACTTCCTTTTTTGAGAAAGTGGTGAGGTGAAAATTGATCACGGTACAAAAAAGGGTGAGATTTTCCCAAATCATATAAGTATATATTAACATGAAATGTATTCAACTGCAGGGAAATGATCTTGAATGTGAAAAGGTTATCCTGTTAATTTATTTTCCAATGAATAAAATGGACCCCTAGACTAATACAGATTTATTTCATTGTGATTGTTAACTACATCATGAACATATAATCTATCAATATCCATTTAGATTTCTCTTCCTTGTTCATGTATTCATGTTCCATCAATGTCTTATTATATGGAAACCTAGTTATGAGATACTTTGGGTAACCATTGTATTTCTAAATTTCCTTTTTAAAAGGATGTTTTGGTATTATTTTTTATGATCTGGTTTTCTATAAAAGGAACATTAATGTATTAAACCATAGATAATCCAATAACTATCAAGGATAAAATTCATTTTAGGGGTAGTAGAATGTAACAACTTGAGATTTTGTGAAATAGTATTTTTCTAATTAATTTAATCTTTTTGATATGTTTCATTTAACAAAATACAGAATATAGCTTTTCTTATATAAAAAGGGATATGTTTGTATTGAATTACATTAAACAACAAGTCGATATTTCACTAAATGAAAAACATAGATTATATTTTAGTATAGACAACATTATTCTTGTATTCTATTACATTATGTCAAGTCCTTTCGATATCATTCATTACAATTAATACCATGTTCTACTGGACAATAGTATATTACTAAAATATTATTGTTTAATATAACAAGATATATAATAACTCTTAATTAGTGGTTATGAAAATTATGAACTAAAATATTAAAATATAATGTTTATAATATGAAATTATTTGTTACAAATAAATTATAAATGAAAATATATACCAATTGATGATAAAGGAAGTATTTTTATTTTTGTACTCCCAAAGAGTCTTTGTCTTAATAAATTAATGAAATTTTATTGAGTGAGTGATATTAATGAAATATATATTTTATTTCTTCGATAAAATATTTTTCATATTCAAACAATAGATTTTATAGGTAAAACAAAAGAAAAACACAATTTTATGCCTATAAACCATTTGTTTTAAAAATTGTAATTTTACCGTCTTTTAATGGAAAACCCATTATCTATCAAAATTTTTACATTTTTATATTTATTATATAAACAAAATTCCTCTATTTAATAAGGACATTAAAATTTAATTTGGTTTAATGTTATCAATATTTATGATAATTTTTAGGTTTTGATGAATTTTAACGAAATACTAAATTTTACATGAAAACTACTTTTTTCATTGAAATAATTTATAGTGTCAAATTATATTCGTGATTGGTTTTAATATATAATTTGATAAAAAAAATTTCATTTAATCTAATATAGTTCATTCGTAAAAAAATTTATATTGAATTTAGATATTAAGACATTTCAATGTTTTCCTTGTTTTAGCTTAAGAAACCCACTTTCTCACCTCGTCGTCAGGGATAATTTCAATTTAATTTTTTCAAATTATTTATTTTACATTTTTGATAATGGATTCCAAATTTGGAATCAAAGGGTTAAAATTATGTAAATATATTTCATTTATGTTTGGGCATTGTTAATAGTAACTGTAATAATTTTTTATTAACACGGTAAAAGGTATATTTAGAAAGTTAATGGAAAACCATAATATTATAAATAAAATAAAATTACCCAAAAACATGACTTTATTTTATTTTATGAGTGGGTTTTGACCAAAATTATCCTTTGGCCTAAATTTTTACCTTTTTATGACCCATGTATGAGAGTATGAAATTTATTATATTTTATTTAAATAAAATTTAAACATTCCATACTAATAATTTTAATAACTATACTATTATTAGTTTATGATCATATAGAAGATAGATTCAACTATAAATAGTCATTCATATCAAAAAAAATTTGTCATTATCTTATCAATTTATTTTTATTTTTTTGGAAAACAAAATATACACTAAAGGTTTATACAATGATTTTGTAGTAATTGTTTAATTAAAGGAAATATCAAATAAATGATATTAAAACTCTTAAAATAAATATTATTTTATATAATTAATGTCATACGTGAATATTTTGGATGAATTCTACATGTTAGGTATGATTTAAGAGTTTATTTTTGAAGATATCATATTGTTAAGATATTTTTATAGGGGAAAAATAATGAATAGTGTCAAAATTAACATTAATGATATTTTAAAATAAATAATATTTTTTAAATTGATATAAAATCCATTAAAATATATAATTCAGAAAAATTATTAAAAAAAAGTATCAAAATGAAATTAATTGATCATTTTTTTCATTTTAAAGTTATTATATTTACCCTTAATGTATAATTAAATGATATCATGGTAAGATTTTAAGGGGATAAATATAGATTAAAACGAAAATATAAGGATTAAAATCATAAGAAAAACTTTTCTAATTTTCATCGGATGAATGGAGTATGACCCATACAAATCATTTCTTCAAAATAAATCAAATTGGGGATATTTTTAATTAAAAATTAATTTATTTTTATTTAATATTTTTAGGGATTCCAAAATTTTCCTCACCTCAATTATAAAAGGACACCTCCTTCATCACCTCATTTATCAATCATGAGCCTTCTAGATTGAATGAACTCTTCCAAATTACCCTTTATACTTCCATTTAAACATTATAAAGGTGATATTCTTCTCAAATGACTAAATCTAAATTCCTGTAGAGGAGATCTAAAGGTTCTATTCTAAAATATGTGGTTTTAATGTGTTCGAAAGAAGTCAAAACATTAGGTAATATATTTTCATCTCACAATTAATTTCAATGAGATACATTCCATATACACCACTCACATCTTTTTTTGTGGTGAATATATTAACCTATAACATTTTATTTCATTAATTTATTTATTTTAATGATATTCAAAGCTTTAATTGATGTTATTATTTTATGGGGTCCACAATTATAATGTTACTCTAGCAGTAGGGGATTTTTTTATTGATTTTATTTTTGTTGGAAATATTCCTTATACACTACTCGTCTCTTTTATTTGATGTATACACTACCCATGAATTTCTTTTATGAGACTTATTCTAAACATTTATGGGTATTCACATATCCATTATATGATATCATTTCATTGAGTTTATGGTTTTAAAAGATTCCAAATCGGTAAGGGAGTTTTATCATACATTTCCTTTTATGAGACACATGTAATATTATGAACCACTATTCTTTTAATAGATGTATATACATCTACATGACATGTTTTACCAGGAATCTCCTTATTTTTAAGATATTACAATTTTCATGTAAATTTATTCTCCCTTAAGTCAGAAATTTGTGTTCCTTCAAATCAATGTTTTCTAAAAATGTTTTAAAAGTTTTTTAAATGATATTTTTTGAATTTTAAAGGAATAATGAATTCAATGATATTTAAAATGGTTTTCAAAAATTCATTTATTATTTTTCAATTATATTTTCAATGTAAAATTTTTTATTAATGTTTTAGGATTTAAAAATCCATTTTCATCAAAGAAAGTTTATTTCTATAAAGGCATATTTTATATAATATTTCAAAAATATTTTTCTTCTAAGTAAACATTAATTGTTGATACTTATGTTTTACAAGGGATATGATCAAATGATATAATTATTATTCTTTCTCTAAATGGTTTCTGAATATGATGGAATGATATTTATGAAACCCATTTAATTCTATGTGTTCTAATATGATTAATGATTTATGTTCTTTTGACACACAAATATATAGTTTTAATCTTGTGGCTGGTGGGACCTATATCTCCCTCCAATGAAGTGGGTAGATATTTTTATCTCATGAGTTAGACAGGACTGAAAAGGGAATTGAACTTGGTTCAGCAATACATTATTGGAATGGCAGTAATATTTGTTCCATTAATTTTATACTATAATGTGAGAAATCTTGGTTTCATTAATACAGGAATGGAATGGGTGTAATATTGTTTTCAGTTATATAGGACTAGAATGCGAGTAATTTGGGTTCCACTAATTCATTGATGAAACAAGGAGTGAACTTGGTTCAGTAAAAGAATTTTTCTTCTAATATGGTCTTTGGAGTGAACCATATCTTCTAAGATGCTCGTGGGAGTAAACCATGACTACCAAGAAGGTATGGGGAGTGAACCCATACTAATAACATGTTTGTTGAAGTGATTCCTTTTCTACTATGGAAATCATTTTATATTCTTATGTGTGTGCCAGGAATATTAATTCTTATTCCTATGTAATTATTTTAAGGTTTATGTTTATTAAATACTTATGATTTATGTATTTTGAACTACCAATATGTATTCTGTGATTCCTATGTATGATAATTGATACATAGGGTATGATCTTCTATTTTCATGATCATGTTCTCATACCCTTATGCTCGTTATTATTTTTACATGGCCCCCTTGTTTACCCTTATTGCTCATTTGATGTCACCCTGTTTTATGTTCCCATTCCATAGGTTATAAGTAATGGTTTACAATAGTAGTACTAAATGGAATTATATTTATGGGAGACATTGTAGATCATCCACCATATAAGATGTTTGTGTTCCATGTTTCTAAATGCACTAAAATAATATGGCCTTTGGGTGTTTGTTTGTGTAATTTTTAAAATATTCCAAAAAATGATTTAATATCCATGTATGTCATTCATAGGTCATTATATGAACCATTGTATTCACTAATGTGATTTTATTCGGTTATAGAACATATATTTAAGAATAATGCCATGGAACTTCTAGGCTCTCATCATAGCAGGGAAATACTATGAACATTCAGTGTGAAAGCTAAACATAGGACATTATCACATACTATGTTATTAAAAATAAATATCATAATGTGATAAAGAGTTTATTAATATTAAAAAATTGAATACTTTTTTTTCATAAATTATGAGAAAGATAGTTATAGGGAACCTACTTAAATAGACTCCCACTTGAACTATTGAAAACTACTGACAATCTTCATTCCACTAGCTCTCATATGATACTCATGATTCTACTGATATTGGAAGATATTCAAGGGATACTCCGACTTTTATTCTGTGGTAGCTATTCTTACTACCACTTCACCCCTCTAGTAAAAATCCCCCAATATGTGATATTTCCATAGTATGTTATGTGTTCGTTGGTGTGACCTTGGCTCTTTTGAAATATCTACCACTATAGTATTATCATAATTCAATGTTATAGGATCTTTTCTTCTACATAACAAATCATGCCACTAGAAAATGTTTGTTATCAAAATTTATTCCTTAGAAACATCATAATCCACTATATACAAGAACTCTACTATAGAATCCGCATCAACTAGATTCTTTGAACACTTCCAGCTCATAAATCCTCTTTTGAGATAGAAAACATATCCTTACTATAATAGCATATCATTCTGATCTATTTTATAACTAGAATCAATTTTACCTCTAATGACTAGCCTTATATCCTCTCCATACACCAAGAACATATCCTTAGTTCTTCTCAGATACTTCGGGAAATCCTTACAAGAATACCCATATTGTTCCCCTACATATTCATGATATCTTCCTACCATGATCAATGCATAGACATCATCATTTCTAAAATATAACCTTTCATATAGGATTTATCCTATCGCTAAAACAAATGAGATATTACTCATTATCAAATTCTTTTGTTGTTTTTGAGGTCCCATTTCCATATAAAGATATATAACATGTAACAATAAAGAAAATAACATCCTGTATTTTTCTATTATAAATATCTTTAGTGTCACGAACCTGGCTGGGTCGTCATCCGACCCGGCACCTAACCCGGTCCGCAACATGGCCTAAGGGCCGTTCGAGATCACACGGGTCGGCAACTAGTGCTGAGCATCAAAACAAACCAGTTGGGAATGGTTTGTCCCATAACAAAGATAAATAATAATAAACTGAACAAGCAGATAAATAATGGAAAATAAACGGAACAACGTGGTAGCAGAAAAAGGAATAAACAAAGCAATGTGACATACCTCAGGTGACCCTATAGATCACCACAGTACGTCAACCACACTCGCTCCCAAAAGCGATCCAAGACTTAAACATGCAACTAAAAAGTAAAGTAGGCATGAGCACCGAGATGCTCAGTAGGAATGCCAAAAATGTTACCACGTTCTATTCCCCTGCCTTTAGTAAGAAATCCAATCATGCCAGTTTGAAAAATAAGATATAATAAAATAGTGTTTTACTTCTTGTCAAATTCAAGTAAGGAGTTTTCATTTTTAAGTAAAGAATTTCACACCCACTACATTTTTGAAATAGGTTACAAGAATGCATTAACTTTCAAATGAAAAAAAAACACAGTTTGGATTAAAATATGGTTTTACAAAAACTCATCAAGTATGACACAACAGAAATTAAAGTTACATCACAAGCCGCACTTTTCAAATGAGCACCATGGGTAATCCCTATAGGTAGCAAGAACAAGTGGGAACCTAGAGACCTTGTACCTCGGTGAAACATGGCTTAAAAGGCCACGACCCTCAAAAAAACGTGGCTCAGAATACCATGACCCTCAGAAAACATGGCTTAGAAGGATACGACCCTCATAAATTCATATGTTTAGTTAGTGTTGTTGCGTTAATCTTGCATGACAAACCGGGATGAACCCCTGCCATGTCATCTAGCATAGTAGTCCTAGTCACCCACCTTGATACTCGGGTTTCCCATTGTGTTCTATTTTATGTGGTGCTGAGTTTTTCTTTATCATGCAAACATATATGGCCATACCATTTTCTTTATCAAAAACTCATTCAACCTCTCACCACTATTCTCCCTCATTAAGCACATTCCCCACTCTTTCACGTCACACAATGTATAAAATTCAATGTTAGGCACATCATAACACTTTCAGCATACAAATCATTCTCTGAAACCAAGGGGGCGTGCCTCAAGAGAGGTTTTTATTTTTCATAAAACATTCTTAAGGATCCAAATGGGATTTATTACATAAAGGGAATACTTTTTATAGTTAACCGGCCAAAAGGCCAAACACCTTTGGAAATACACATTAACAGTTCAAAACCACTTAGGAAGTCACTTTTTCGAGAAACAGTAACTTAAGACAGATAGCATTAAAAATACATTTCAATTACCAACGCAAAGGCACAATCATTTCTAGCAATAGTAACCTGATTTCATAGCATGTGTATATAGCGTAAATGAAAAACATATTTTTAAAACAAGCAAGTAATTATGAATCTCATGTTAAAGGCATATGCATAAAGGAACTACCTCAAACTTGTCACTATATGTCGATGGCCACTCGAACCCACACATTGAGCATACACGCACATGCATTTGTACATATATATATACACAACCCTTACTGCATTGCACACATTTCCCACGCCATTATGGAATATGTAAAAAGAGGGCATATATATATATATATGTCTTACCCTATGCATGTAAATGTAGGATGCCTCAACATGCGACCCAAAACCAACGAAGCAAGGCCCAACGCACTACACATATAATTCAATAAAACAATTAAGTAATTAATTACACACCTCATAGTTAGCGTTAAAAAAATTCACACCAAAAACACTCTTTAAACCCCAAACATACACTAAACCATTTGAAAATACAATTCACACTACTTGTATAAATCATAAAACTCATTTAAAATAATAAAAGAAAAGCACATAATCAATTTAACCATTCTCGAAGCCCTTTTCAAATCGTCACATAAACCGAAACCAATTCCAAAACAATACTTCCATTGTTTAAACCATTTAAAATATACATTCAGAAATACAAGACAACTCAAACATGCCAAATTATGCATTTCTCTTTTAAAACCTACACCCAAACCCATTGGCACCATAATTTATCTTGAAAACATGATTTTCACCACTTGAAAAACTATATAAACCATTTTTACACTTTATAAAACAACTAAAATAGGTGAAATAAGATTTTTTCATGAAAATTACTCCCAAATCCACATTAAGAAACCAATTTAAACTCACACATATCAAATTCATTCAAAATCTAGTTTTTTCATCCCTTGAACAATGAAATAAGTCATTTTCATAATTTATAAAACATCACCAAGGTTCACACCAAAACAATATCCATAGGTGTTTCACATACTTTATAAGTTTTAATAAACCACTTAATAATTTTATAAAACAACTCCAAGCGTTATCACAAGACTTTTAACAAAAAATCCCACTCAAAAACATCTTCAAAGGGAAAAAGCACACCAATAACCTGATAAAACAAAATTCGTAGCCCTTGCATGACATCATAAACCAACAAAAAAATTTATAAAACACAAAAAAATGCTCAATATGGGTTTTTACAAAATAAAAACATTCATATCGAATAAACATGCTACTAAACACATTGAAATCATATAAAATCTCAAGTAAAATTACATTCTCACCACATAAAAAATTAATGAGTATGCTAATTTGACTAAACAAGAGAATTAATTCGTCAAACAACACTTATATGTGGGAACACTTACCTTCGGTTTCGAAACTTCTGAATTTCAGTGTGAAACATCAATTGCACCGTATTCACACCACAAATGACCAAGGATGAACCCTATGTCAAGAAATAGAACAAAAAAAACATGAAAATCAAACCCCAAATGAAAAAAGAACCAAAACCCTAACTAAGAGGGGGGTGGGGGAAGCTACCGGAGGGGGAGTCATTGAGGGAGGAGGACGCCGACGAGATTGCGGTCTCCGGAGGATGGAGGCATGTCGTGTAGAGGGGTGCTTGGTAGGAGGTTCGGGAAGAGAGGGGGTTTGCATCGCACAAGCAGTGGATGGGGAATCTTGGCAGCATGAGGGATGAGGCTTGGCCGCACACGAGGGGAGTCGTTGCCGGAGCGAGGAGTGAGGCACGTCGTAGGGTTCAACAACTCAAGGTGGAGCAGCACGAGCGGGATGGAGAGGGAGTCTAGCACGAGCGTAATAGAGAAGGGGGGCGCTATGCGTGACACCCAGGGTGGAAGAACGACAATAGAAAAAAACCGGAAAGAAAGAAACAAAATAAGTAAAAATAAAAATAAATTAGTAAGATGGGAGATAATGAAATAAAATAAAAGAAAATAACATAAAATAAAATAAAATAAAACATTAATAAATAATAATAATAATAAAAAATAAATAAATAATATAATATAAAATAAAATACAACTAAAATAATAATAATAACAAGATAAAAATAAATATAAATAAATTAGAATGAAAAATATTAATATTATTACTAGTAATAATAAAACAAAAAATTATAATAAACTTAATATGATATTAATAATCCTAATAAACATAACAAAATTAATAAAATGTTAATAATAATAACTTAATAATAACAACACTATATTAATAAACGTGGAGAATATAATACTAATAGTAATAACCATTATTATAATTATTAAAATTAATTATTAAAACTTGTTTTATTTATTTTCCTTGAACATAAGGAAGGTCACACGGTGACCTAGGAAAAGTCACGCAACTTTGAATACGCCACGCCATGCATCAAACGATGTCAAGGGAGAAGCATTCATTCATCAATGAAATGCAAAAAATTCTAACAATCTTTTCTCATAGTTCAATAGAAAGTTTCAAAATCACGTTAAATAATAAAATAATATTATCTTACAAGTTCAGCTGTGACAATTCTCCCCATCATAAAAACATTCTTCCCCTAGAATTTTACTCAACCAAACAAGGAAACAAACTTATATTCGAAACTGAATGAGGCCATAAAAATAACAACTCCTCATGAATTTTTACTTCATTAGTCACACCCGACCAACTCAAAGGGAAACTGCAAAGAGAAGAGTCATCAGGAAACGAGGAGGGTTCTCCCCACCATAAGAACCCGACTAGCACGACAACCATTGAGACTCTTAGCATGAGATAACTCTGAAACTACTAACGTAATCCAAGAGGAAAACCCCACATAGACCAAACCTCGAAGAATGCACGACAAGATTCTAGGTGGGTCTCCCCACCAGTTAAGAACCGACCATCCTAAGCCAATTATCATGGACCAACACGAGAAACCCAGCACAAACCGTCCCATTAACTCTTCACATAAACCAGACTCCCACCACATGGGGACCTCGACGAAAGACCCCAAATTGAATGGTGGACCATACCCCTATTTATTATTACCCAAGTCGCATGTGTCTCCAAAAAGAGAACATCCTAAAACATGAATGATTCACCAAAGGAGCTAGCCACACAAAAGAGACATCCATCTTGACTCACACCCATAAAGGGACAACCTTTGAAGATCACACTTGATGAGGCACAACTACTAGAATTTCAAGAGAACGAGATCACCACACCTCCTTACAACCAAATTGGAGTATTCAAAGAACAAAGAACACAACGATCCACTTACATCAAAATAGAACATTCAAAGATGAGGGAGCTTGAATGGAAAAATTTAAATCATCCCTATTTTAGCACTGGAGGCACAAGTTAGACCAAGGTTCCCCTCATCCAATGATTCCTGACTGCGTGAAAGGCTTAACATCGAGGTTTTTGGATGGAGCTCTGATGTATTGAAGCATCTCCTGCCCCACATTCAGTAGCATACATCCTTTTATTGAGACTCCAACTGATGATGCCTCTAGCGGAACCTCTGCAATTTTCCCAAACGGCCACACCGACTGCATGCCATTAGAGGATGATGAGAAGGAGACTTACTGTTCCGAACCTGAGAACACTAGAAGAAAACAAGAGGGTGGACCAACTAATTGAGGATGGGATTGAGAAGATGATTTTTCGGAGATTGGTTCCTCTGATTCGGTCTCATCAACAGATGGGGAACCTTCTTAAAAAAGAAAAAAGAAACGGTCCTAGAACCCTGGACAAAGACCCCACACAATAGAAACATTAACTAATTCCATGACACTGCCCCTAGAGAAAATGGAATCAATCAATTAGAATTCCCCTCGTAGGAATTCACTGCTTTTTGGCCTTACCTGACACCCACTAGGTCTTCCACTTTCCTCACCTTCACTTCCTCAAGTATAAACCATCAGATGAGAGTGGTCTTAATCACCTTCCAAGACATACCATCATGCAATGACGCTGGGATTATCTCCTCCACCCCTACCAAGTTGCACCTTCAAACAGACCTGAACCAACACGGACTCTCATAGCTTTAGGAGATTCCAATAACCGGAAAACACCAACGATTTCACCATGCCAGCCCGCTACCTTCAATAGATCATGATCACCACAGAAGCTAGACCACAACCGACAATATTTCAATTCCCCCACTCCACTAAGAGTCTAGGTAGAACCAAAAACTAGAAGAGACTCGTTAGAACCCTCTGGGACTTTTCTGGGTGGCATACTCAAAAACAAAAGGCACAAATCTGAATCAAAACTCATCATAAATGAAAATTTCTCACTTCAATCACAAGCTTAAACTCAAACTCAAATCACTATTCCAACCACAATTCAGTATGTCAAAACCAAAAAAAAACAAAAACAACACCCAAAATGAAAAGAGAACACTAAATAATTGCTCAATCACTTTTAAAAACATTTAAATTACCTTTTTGGAAAAACATTAGCAAACAAAACCACATAAATATCCCCCATTGGTATCCTATGAAGTCCCACACATACATAACCCTGTGCTCGCTCAAGCACCCATCCACTCACATCACCAATTTCCCCACTTACCAGAAGCGCACCTCAATGTATGTCATCACTCATAGGAGTACCAAGGATCAATTCAAGACACATTCCATTTCCAAAACAGACCATTAAGAACAAAGAACAAATTCCCAACCAATTTGAGAATGTCACTTACCATTAAAGAAACACATTTCAGAATTCCAAAACGTTTTCCATTTCCAAAACCATTTTCAAATCCAACAACCATATTCCCTTTTGAAAACCCTCTTTCACTAAAAGCCATTTTTTTGAGACCCAGTCAAGTCAGTCAACACTAATCCCAAACATAACTCACATCAAATCATCCAAAATAAGGGACTAGTGTTTATACCAACTAGGTAACATGGCTTAGCCGGCCATGCTGCAAGAGAGCATCAACCATAAGAAGCATCTTGAACCATGTGCTCAGGCTGTACATGGGTCGCTACACCATGCAAGTCCGCAGCGTAAAACTGGATCACATCCTTGGTCATCCCTCGTCCACACATTCCAATCCAAAGAGGAAAATTCAAATCCCTGACTACCCCTAGAAACTCGAGTCTTGGGATGAGAAAGGGTTCATGACGACCATCCTGCACCTACCTCTCAAGTCCTGACACAACTAATCACTGTGCTAAATGACACCCCAAATTACAAGGGACCCTTTGATACCATTTTTTCACGAACCAGGTCGGGTCACCATCCGATCCGGCACCCGACCCAGTCCGTAACATGGCCCAAAAGGTGTTCTTGATCCCCATGGGCTGGCAACAAGTGCCAGGAATCAAATCAAACCAATTGGGAATGGTTTGGCCCATAACAAATATAAATAATCATAAACTGAACAAAAAGATAAATAAATTAAAATGAACTGAACAAAATGGCAGCGGAAAACGGAATAAACAAAGCAACGTGACATACCTCAGGTGACCCTATGGATCACCATGGTTTGTCAACCACACACGCTCCCAAAAGTGATCCATGACTGAAACCTGTAACTGAAATGTAAAGTAGGCATGAGCACCGAGATGCTCATTAGGAATTCCAAAAATGTAACAACTTCATATGCCCCTGCCTTTAGTAAGAAATCCAATCATGCCAGTTTGAAAAATACATTAAAATAAAATAGTGTTTTCCCTCTTTTCAAATTCAAGTAACGAGTTTTCATTTTCATGTAAAGCATTTCACTCCCAATACATTTTCAAAATATATTCCTAGCATGCATTAATATTTCAAATGAAAAACAAATTGGATTAAAATATGGTTTTTACAAAAAGACATCAAGTATGACACAACTAAAATGAAAGTTACATCACAAGCTGCACATTGAAAATGGGAACCATGGGAAATCCCTATAGGTAGCAAGAACAAATGGGAACCTAGACACCTCTTACATCGGTGAAACGTGGCTTATAAGACCATAACCCTCAAAAAAATGTGTCGTAGAAGACCATGACCCTCAGAAAACGTGGCTTAGAAGGCCATGACCCTCATAAATTCATATGTTTAGTTAGAGTTAAGCATCAATCCTACTAGAGAATTTGGGACGAACCCTTGCCGTGTCATCTTACATACTAGTCTTAGTCAGCCACATAGATACCCAGGTTTCCCATTATTCTCTATTTCAAGTGGTGGTGAGTTTTTCTTTATCATGCAAACATCTATGAACATAACATTTACTTTATCAGAAACTCATTCAACCTCTCACCACCGTTCTCCCTCCTTAAGCTCATTACCCCCTCTTTCACGTCACATAATGCATATACTTTAACGTTAGGAACATCATAACACTTTCAACATACAAATTATTTTATAAAACCAAGGGGGAATGCCTCAAGAGTGGTTTTTCTTTTTCATAAAACATTCTTAAGGTTCCAAACGAGCTAGATTACATGATGGAAATACTTTTTACAATTAACCTGCCAAAAGTCCAAACACCTTTGGAAATACACGTTACCAATTCAAAACCAGTTATTAAATCACTATTTCAATAAAAGGTCCCTTAAGACCAATAGCATTAAAAATACATTACAACTACCAACGCAAAGGCAAAATCATTTCTAGCAATCGTAACATGATTTCATAGCATGTGTATATAGCATAAATATAAAACATATTATTAAAACAATAATGCAATTATGAATCTCAAATGAAAGGCATTGGCATAGAGGACCTACATCAAACTTATCACTATTTGTCGATGGCCACTCAAACTGACACTTGTCACATACACGCACATGCATTAGTACATATATATTTAAATACCCCTAGCTGCATTGCACATATTCCCCGCGCCATGATGGAATATTTACATAGTGATAATATATATATGTCTTACCCTATGCATGTATATGTAGGATGCCTCGACACACGTCCCAAAACAAATGAAGCAAGGCCCAATGCACTACATATATAATTTAATAAAACAATTAAGTAATTTATTAAACACATCAATGTTAGAGCTAAAAAAAGAATTACAACAAAAACTCTATTTAAACCCCAAATATACACTAAACCATTTGAAAATAAATTTCAAACTACATGTATAACTCATAAAACTCATTTAAAAGAATAAAAGACAAACACATAATCAATTTAATCATTCCCGAATCCCTTTTCAATTCATCACTTAAACCAAAACCAATTCCAAAACATGTATTCCATTGTTTAAACCATTTAAAATTTACATTCAGAATTACAAGACAACTCAAACCTACCGAATTATGCATTTCTCCTTAAAAACCTACACCCCAACCCATTTTCACCATAAGTTCCCTTGAAAACGTGATTCACCCCACTTGAAAAACTAAATAAATCATTTGTACACTTTATAAAACACCTAAAATAGGCACAATAAGATTTTTCATGAAAATTACACCCAAATCCACATTAAGAAACCTTTCAAATCACACATATCAAATTCAATAAAAAAACTAGTTTTTCATCCCATTAACAATGAAATAATTCATTTTATTAATTTATAAAAGATCACCAAGGTTCACACCAAAACAATACCCAAATGATTTTCACATACTTCATAAGTTTTAATAAACCACTAAATAATTTTACAAAACAACTCCAAGCCGTATCAAAAGACATTGAACACAAACTCCCACTCAAAAAAATCTTCTAAGGGAAAATGCACACCAATAACATGATAAAACAAAATTTTCATCCCTTGCGTGACATCATAAACCAATTAGAAAATTTATAAAAAACAACAAAAAGCTCAATATGGGTTTTCACAAAATAAAAACATTCATATCAAATAAAAATGCTACTAAACACATTGAAATCATATCAAATCTCATGTAAAATTACATTCGAACCAAGTAAACAAATAAATGAGTATGCTAATTTAACTAAACAAGAGAATTAATTTGTCAAATAACACTTATACGTGGGAACACTTACCTTCAGTGTTGAAACATCCAAATTTCGGTGAGAAACTTCAATTGCACCATATTCGCACAAAAAGGGACCAAGGATGAACCCTAAATCAAATAATTGAAAAAACATGAAAATCAAACCCCAAATGAAAAAGAACCAAAACCCTAACTAAGAGGGGGGGAATACTACCGGAGGGGGAGTCAACGAGGGTGGAGGATTCTAGTGAGATTGTGGTCGTCAAAGGATGGAGGCACACCATGGAGAGGGGAGATTCGCTGGAGGTCTAGGAAGAGAGGGGGTTTTCATCGCAAAAGCAGGGGAGGGGAAAGCTTTGCCGTGCGAGGGAGGAGTCTTGGCCGAACAGGAGGGGAGGCATCGGCGGAGGAAGGAGGGAGGCACGTCATCAGGTTCGACAGCTCAAGGGGGGAGCAGTGCGAGCGGGATGGAGAGGGAGGGTAGCGTGAGTAGAATATAGAAGGGTGTGTTGTGTGCGACACCTAGATAGGAAGAACGACAAGAGAAAAAACGGAAAGAATGAATAAAATAAGTAAAAATAAAAATAAATAAATAAGATAGAAAATAAAGAAATAAATTAAATTAAATTAAATTAAATTAAATTAAATTAAACATTAATAAATAATAATAAATAAATAAATAAATAAATAAAATAAAACCAAAATAATAAAAATAATAAGATAAAAATAATTGTAAATAAATTAGAAAGAAAAATATTAATATTATTACAAATAATCATAATAAAAAAATTTATAATAAACTTAATATGATATTAATAAATGTAATATACTTAACAAAATTAATACAATGTTAATAATAATAACTTAAAAATAACAACACTATATTAATAAACGTTGTGACCATACTACTAATAATAATAACGACTATTATAAATATAAAAATACAATATTAAAAGTCGTTTTATGTATTTTCCTTGAACATGTGGTATGACACACGGTGACCCGGGCAATGTCATGTATCTTTGAATATGCCATGCCATGAATCAGACGATGTCAAGGGAACATCATTCATTCGTCAATAAAATGAATAAACTTCAACCAGTCATGGCTCACATTTCAATAGAAAGTTTCAAAATATGATAAACTAATAAAATAATATTTTCTTAAAAATTAGGGTGTGACATTTAGTATATGTTCAATGGACATACTTTAACATTGTACAAGTAGCCTCTCGTAACTATAATTAATTATCATGATCCATAGAATATATGATGCTTCATATAATCCATTTATAGAGAAAGAATTCATTAACCATACCTTAACATTTTATAAGGTTGGCATGTCATTTGAAATTAGTAATATATCATAAACATGTAGTACTAAGATAATGACAGAATTCCCACTAAAACTATTTTAAATTAATGGATCACATTTATTATTAAAGAAAACCAAATTAGTTTAGATCTTAATCGAATCAAATTTCCTATGACATGGATTTTTTAATTCAATCTATAAATGAATATATGAAACTTGAAAATATTTTTGGCATCACCTATAGTCACAAACCATTTTGTTTGTTTCATAAATACATTTTTCTAAATGTTCCCATTAATGAATTTTATTTTCACATCCATCTTACAAATTTCATATTCATGGTATGTTTCTATAAAAAATATCATTCTGGGGGATTTAAACATGGAAACTGGTGAAATATTTCAACATAATTAATTCCTTGATGATGTTTAAAACCTTTAGGCACTATGTTTTCTTTATAGGTATTTATATTACCTTTTTTATCAAGTTTTCTCTTGAATAACCATTTAAAACATATAGTCATTATGTCAATTAGCGCATTGACCAGAACCCAAAATTCATTCTGATACATGAAATCTATTTCAGAATTCATAGATTCATACCATCTTACAGCATCAGATTTATCTGCTATCTCTTTATAAGAGATAGGTTCATCATTTTTAACCAATAATGGGTCATAATATTCAGTGACTATAAAACCATATATCTTTTATTCTCTTACCTATCTAGTGCTTCTACACAGTACTTTTTTTCAGGAACTGCTTCTTCTACAATGACCTATGGAACTTATTCCTCTGCTAACCCTTGTGTATCTGAAGAATAATCTTTGTCAAAAAAAATCTTTCTCCCACTCCCGGTATTCTGGATGTTATCCCTCTCATGAAATATGGAGTGTCTAATGAAAATCACACTCTTATATGAGGGGTTTGATAGCTAGAATCCCTTATTCTTTAGGATACCCTAAAAGGGATATATAGTATGCCATGGGGTTCTAGTTTGTAGCTCCAATTTGTCTTAACAAATGAATCTAAACCCCATATGAATTTATGAACAAAATTATGATATTCATAATCCATAACTCGATGAGAAATCCATTTTCTACTTAATTTGGTAATTGGTTTAGTGTATATGCGATATTTTGTAATGCATATCCCCAAAAAGATAATGGAATATCATCATGACTCATCAGCAACAATAAAATTTATAACAAGGTATGTTTCTACTATTATCAACACCATTAGAGTATGGTGTGTAGGGTGTAATGAGTTGAGATAATGTCCTAGAAACTTATATGAATTTGACGAACTCTTGGTTAAGATATTCACCACCGTGATCTGATCCAACAATCTTTATTTTATTTCCAAGAAGATTATCAAATATAGTATAGAATTTCATGAATATATAAAAGGAATCATATATATAGCACATTATGTAGAGATATCCTTATATATTGAATTAATCTATAAATGTTTTGAAATAAGAATACCCATCTATGGATTCTACTAGAAATGGTCTATAAACATCTATGTGTACAATTCTTAGAAGCTATGTGGCCCTTTCAATCTGTCCACCAAATGAAAGTTTTGTATTTTCTCCTTATAAAAAATTGTGAAATCATTCAATTGGTTTTATATCTAAAGATTTTAAATAACCAAATTTAAATCTATTTGTCAAAGACTTCTCATTTACAAGACCAATACTGTGATTCTATATATGGGTATTATATGATCTTTGTGAACATGATTCGTTATTTGTGGCCAATACTTGGATTAAATAATTTTAAACATAAATACCCATTAATTAAATTTTCCATTCTATATCATACATTTTATTAATAAAAGAAACAAATTTTATTAAAAAATGAAAATAAAACCATATTCATGTAGGCTTGATATAGAAATTATGTTTTGGGAAGCATTTGATACATAAATTGTTTTTCTTAAAATCAATATCATACATGTTGGAAATGAATGTTTGTAGTCCATAACAGATATATTATCCATACCCAGACAATTTTCATCTTGCAACTCCATATCTCCTCGATAAATCATTCAGAAACTACTTGGTTCCAACATTTGGATACATATGTAAGCACCACAACCTATATCAAATATCCAATGTGTAAATATTGAACGATTAGATTCAATAATGAATGAACCATTAACATCCCATTTATTTTGGGTGTTTCTCTCCTTCTAGTGTCCTTTATATATGAAAAACATACTACCTACTTTTCCTTACCATCCCTCTAGATCGTCCTCTTCTTGTAAGGATTGTTCTTGGGATCTTTAGACTTGTCAAGAGTTTTGGGAACCTTCACCTTGTTATTCCTTTTATTATTTATAATAATGAATTCGGGATAGTCACTCCCCATGTAATTATTCAATTATGAAATTAGATTAAGAAGTTATTAAATACTCTTCTCATTTTTACTCTTGTTGTATGTAAAAAAACTAGTGAAGGTTTGGGTATTGAGGAATGTATGAGATCAACATGAAAAATATATAGGAATTTAATCTATAAGATGTCTAAGCATGAAATATAGCTAATAATCATGACTACATGAGGCCAAGATTATACAGACATTCCAATATTAGTTGTAAAAAGATCATTAGAGGTCACATATCTCTCATTTCATGCCTTATCTTGATAGAGATCCCAATGACGAGACATAATGTTATATGAATCCATGTCCTCATGTTGCATCCAAATCTCAATGTTCATGGATAATGGAATGAAACAAGGACCATTTGTATAATTGTTCAAATATTTCTCATCGAGAGTAAACTCTTCCTATCTAACGACATTAATATACATATTAGGATTAGATTCTTATAGAAAATACAATTTCCTCTCATTATATAGGATAATGTGTAACCTCATTTTACTCTCTCAAAAATTAGTGATGATTCTAAGGTTATCTTTCTTGTTTATGGATCATGGTGATATATTTTAACTCCTTTTATTGTTGTTTCTACAAATACGATGAGCATAATTTTAGTATATTATCTGATAAAAGTTTTAGATATAAATAAATATTATATTTATTAATCTCCAAGTATTTTATTAAAACCCAATATCCCACAACATTGGATTAGAAATATCCTATTTCTTGGACATTCAAGTGTAAAGGATCTATATTCCCCTTCTCATCATCCCATCATTGTTTGATCAAGACATTTTTATGGTTTTTATAGAGACCATTCTTTTCCTTAGTTTACTATTACATCATTTTAATGATAAATAACATAAAAAAATTAAACTACATGGATACAATAGTTCAGTGTCTTGGGAAAACTAGGACCATATGTAAATTTTACAACATAGAACATATACAATAATTTAATTCCTTCTACTCTAGATTATTATTGTTCCTTGTGTTCTCCTTAGTACATGTAGTCTCCCGAGGATATACCAAAAAATGGGTGAGATAAAATCCCAATAAGGGGATAGATAAGTACATTAAACAACATAATATGTGGTGACCATCAACATAACACATACATAGTATCATAATCTTTATAATAAGAACAATGAAAAGACTTTGAATTTTGCAATGCATAAAAATGTTATATCATGTCTTAGTGGTCCACTACCACACATAGTTTTGAACAAATATTGCATCATGTTAACACATATTTTACTTTACAGATGAGGTTATTCACATTATCTAATGCATTGGATCATAATATAATTCCAGCCTCACCCATGACATCATAACATTTACATTGTGCAATATAACTCTAGGTTCACCCATCACATCCCAACATTTACTTTATAATGCATGCCACATAGAACATATATCAATATCGAACATATAATAACCCATCTAAATTAATTGGATTCATATATTAATAATAATTTCCAAAAATATGGTCACCTAAGTGAAATAGATAATAACATACATGATATTAGAATCATCAACATTTAGTGAAGGAAACAATCTCGAGGAGTAAAAGGTGTTTAATTTTTTTTGAAAGAAGTGTTCCTTTAGAAAACATTGTGTTTATCAAAAGCGCATGTAGAAAACATTTAAATCCTAGAAAAAGTAATATAATGGTGAAAAAATTATTTTTGTGGAATAACTATAATGAATATGTTGTGAAAGATGGAAAAAACAATGAAAGAGAGTTGGGTTCGAGAAACACCCTTACCTTTTGTCTGAAAGATTCCTTCACATTAATATCATGCATAATGACTTTAGATTCATTAATTAGTAATAATATAACCCTTTATAAATGAATATTTTTCATTATGGTATTATTATGTTCTTTTGTGGTTATTTTTATGAGTTATAGAGCATGATTTCATTGTTCGAGGACATTCATTTTCATAGCTTTCATGATTTGTTCAGTTGTATTTATGAATGGAAGCTCATTTATAATGTGGATGAAAATACATAATTGTAATTATATTTTATTAATGACACTACAGAATATTAAATTAACTTACGATGGATTTGGTTATATATCCTGAAGATATTTGATTATATAAAAGTTTATGAAGATCTGTTTAGGTTAATTTTGGTGGTTTTTCGATAAAATGAACTCATTTTGTTTTATCATTTAGTATTAGGAGTTTAAATTATTTATAGAAAATAAAATGGGTTATATTATATCCATTATAACTATTTTATAATATGTAATGGCCTTAGTAATATCCTTGACAATTTTTAAGGAAAATGAAAGTGCATCATCCACAATGTCGGTAAATTGACCCATCACGAGCGATGATTTTATTTTTAAGATAAAATGGAGAGAAGGAGGATTTAAATTTTTTATGGTACATTAAAATTATATTGTTATAGTATATTTAAGGTAAATGAGTTATTATTCCATTTTTATTAAGGGTGGTGTGTATATAATAAAAATATTAATTGAAATAGAATGGAAATTGACAGAAAAGAGAGAATATTTACCTCTTGAATTCTCTTATTTAGATCCTCCTCACATCACCTAGGATTGGTCTTTTGTTTAGACAAATAGATCATGGATTAGGGGGGATAGAAAAAGGAAGAATTTTGGGTGTAATTTTGGAAAGGAACAAATCTTGAGAGGTGTGAGGATAAGATGGTGTGGGAGGTGGTATTTATATTAGAGGAGAGGGGTGTTTTCATATTATTTTAATCATTGGTTTATTATTTTTCTATATGAAAGAAATAGTGAGGATTATTGTGAATAAATAAAGAAATTAGTGAATGTGAGTTAAAAAATAATGTTCACTTACAACATCCATAAATCAATAATGACTCAAAAATTATGGTTTTTAGCATTTATCCCAAAATATCGAATATTACTATTCACCAAAAAAATCATGTATTTTAGAAAAATCCCAAAAATTCACCCTTACAATTATTAGACTTTTAGAATTGAAAAATAAAATATATTTTTTAAAAATAATTTTTAAAATATGAGTAATTTAATTTTTAATTAAAATTTTCATATACATGGAAAATACAGATTTTAAAATTATAACTGATTGTATAACATATTGAAAAATAACTTAAGGTATCTTAATATTATCTTAAATTCCTAAGAAAACAGAATATTAAATTATGAATACATTTTATGAAAATAAATTTTATTTTAAATTATTAATGTCATCATAAACTTGTAATTAAATGTTTATGACATAAAAAAATACCAACACCTAATAAATAATTTTTAAAATAATTTTATAGTTATACTTTGATATAATTATTACTTACAATCGCTTATAATATGGGTAAATTTTATTTATACTTTCATGGATAAGATTACTATTCAATTAACCTATTTAATATTCATAATGGTCATATAACTATTCATATGGGTAATAGTACTATTCATATGGGTATGTTATTAGTCACAAAAAAATATTTTTTCCAATAAGTCTCTCAATATCTTACTGATCGCAACAGTGTATGTAAAATTTTTTAAAATTCAAATCACATAAGTGGAAAAATTATGTTTAACAACTAGTCTATAAAGGCCACATAATATTTTGTAGTCCTTTTATTCATGATGTGGCATTTGATTCCTAATGTGATTATAATAAGGTAATTTCCATTGATAAAACTTTGGATCACTGAAATTTTATGTAGGAATTACAAATTCCAACTACAACAGCTCTTTGTTCCTTGATCTATTGAGTGAAATTCCCATTCCTGAAATCCTTAAATTAAATTTACTCTAAATTTTCCGCTTATTTACAGTAAGTCCTACATTGACATTAAAGCCATGATGTGAATTATGTTAAGTCAACCCAAAACATCAAGTTAAAATTCACTAATAATTAAAATCACCCTATCTTTGGTAGATTAAGAACGTTGAATTGTGATTTTATTTTAACTAATGTATTGTAAGTCTATACCGGCTTAATATATATAATATAGAGATTTTATATATTATTCATAATCATCTAGTTAATATCTTTAATAGATGGTTTTAAATATTATATGGATATAATTAAGTGGTTTACCATGTCTAAAAAATATTACACAAAATCAAATTCAATTTAGTTCTATATAACATGCTTGTTAATTAATTAATTCATATGATGGTGAAACAAATTATATAATGAAATAACCATGAATCCATAGAGAAATTAAATAATACAGTGGTTTGACCGAGATATTTTAATAATGGTTAGTTTATCTAGAGGATGATAAAATAACCGTCAACCTAGGGTAAACACACCTTGAACCATTAATGGTCCATGTTGTAGCTTCTGAACTATCAACCTATGTATCTCTCTATTATTAGTTTCACCTCAAATCCAAACTTAAGACACCTCCACTAGCTTGAGAGCTCTATCCATTTCATATGATTTCACATGCATGTAGGTGAAGTAACCAAGGGAATTGTTAAGGGGTATAAATAAATGAAACCATGGGAATATAGGCCCTTAAATAATGAGAGGAGATAAGACATGTATGCCAACATATTAATTTAACAGTAAATTAAAATAATCCAATCCATTACAATGTTCAGTTCTAAGAACATGATCATCCATAGGCATGAAATGAATTACACATTTAATAAAATTATCATTCAATTCTAATCATTCTTTTTTAAGATAAATCATTCTTATACCAATTAATTTTATTCTTCAATTAATCAACTAATTTTTATTAATTATCATTTTTATTTTTTTGAGATTTTAATTCAACATAAATTATAAAACATTGTCTAAATTTATTTAAAATTTAAGTCTTTATAAAATGTACCTTAGGGTTAACATAATGAGTACCTGTCCAAACTACCCAACATGTATTACAAACAAATATTGTTACTCTTATGAAATGTGTCATTAAAGAATTATCACATAATTTCATTGTGTCTACTATCAACCTAATGACCACATGGAACACATAGTATCTACATAGAATGTTATGTTTCAGTGTGCTTAAAGTAATAATTTTAATACAGATTGTACATTATATGTAGATAAAAACAGTATGAAAAAATAAATTAGATATTTATGTATATAAAACATGTAATATGGAATGTACTATTAAATTAAGGACAAAAGATAACATATTTTGATAAGTTTTTAACAACATATTAGATTAATTTTCAATTCTCTATAATTTGGTAAAATTAAACAGCGTATACATTGGAGCTACATGACATGTATTTTTATGACTGCTTTTTCAAAGCATACACCTAGGGACATAGCATGTGAACATTCCATATAAAATGATGGATTATATAGTGTTTATAGTTAATACACAACATGTGGTCTCCAAATTACATGACCACAACTCATGTAAGTCGGGTCGGAGAATACATGGCCCATCTATCAATAAGGAACTAATCATCAGGTAGTAAAGTCACACGGTGTGTACTCTAGTTGACCATGTGGCATGTTGGAACGGTCAATAGGTAATGTATAATTAAATTATATAAATTTAATTAATGCACATTATTTGAATTAATTCTAAATAAATTCAAGTTGGTACATGATGGGAAGCTTTTTCGTATTTGGCCAGAAACCACAGCAACTTCAGATGACATCTTGAAATTTATTTTATTCATAAAATTAATCAAATTTATTATATTTTCAAGTAAAAATGGAATAAATAAGATATTAATTTTTTTATTGAATAAAAATAAATCCTGAATTGAAAACTAATGAGAAATGCATAAATCAATCAGTGAGCTTTAAATAATTTTAAAAAAAAAATCTGACCCCTCTAATATGTCTTGAATGTTTCAGGCACTATGGATGCATCAGATGGGTCATCCGCAACTTTACTTATTTTTCATGATCTATGATTAATCAAAGATTTACATGATGATAATCATTGTGATCAATGGAATTAAATCCAATAATATATACAATAGGTAAATTATATAATAGAATGACATGATTTCCACATATAATTTACAATTAATTTAATCAATTAAAAAATTCCGTTTGAGAAATTCTTTCATTGTTGATGGATTTGTCAAAGGATCTACATCATACAATCATTTCAATGTAATAATAAATAATATATTCCCTCTAGTGGTTATCTACATGTATTTCATAAATCTCTCAAAATCACCATATAAATCTCAATGTGTTTGCATGATAGATCCTATTGGTTGCATCACTTGGCATTGATCGCCCCGATAATAATTTCCAAAGGATTCTTCTTGATAATTCTAGAAATGAGAGTGGGTAGTGGAGGAAGGTCAATCATAGTTATTAGGATAATTATGGAAATGGTATCTCTCTAGGTCTTTAGAGTATTTTCTCCAGATCTCATTTTTTATAACAATTTTTTCCACATATGAAAATAATATAAATGGGTTTATATACAACTCAGATTAGAATAAATAATTGAACAAGTGCCCTTTATTATTTATTTAACCTCGATAGACCCCCTATCCTATAATAATAATATTATATTATATTTTGACATTAGATATACTCAAAAATTACATTAAATATTATTAATTACGATAATATTGCATATATATTATTTCTCACCGAACCATATGACTCGACCCGTCATTCCTCCAGGATATTTATCTACCCCTGAATAATGATTATTAATTTAATAAATTATTATCACTTTCTTATTTTCTAATAAATAAATAAATATTATATCCACTAAATAGAAAATAAATTTTTATTAAATATTCCACTCATATTATATTCTCTCAAATAACTAGTGATAGAATATATGAAAATAAAGAAAAAATGAATAATTATTAAACAGACTATGGGAATAATATTAATTCAACTTGTTAAATAATAAGATATTATTTAACATAGATTCGAGATACACTTAGTGTGTGACCCTCTATGAATCTTTCTCAATGGAATTAGACGAAGCATCTGAAAGTCCATGGTTATCTTCTAGATACATGACAAGGCACCCATAGGAAAAAAATTAATGTTGCAATGACATAATAACTCATACAGATGCTTACTATGTAATATAATCATTTTATCATGATATATCTAATAAAATATTTTTTATGCAGGTAGTAACATCAAATGACAAAAATTAATGTGGATTTCTTACTAGCTAGTCATGTTCTCATAAAATGTTACACTAGGTATTACCAAAGGTTTACACCTTGAGAAATTGCCTCAAATTTATATTATCCTCCACTCATGATAGCATAAATAACATATGTCCCTAAAATTATTTCATCTATTTATAGAAAATATATTTATGAATAATTTCAAGGCACCTATAGGTTCTCATCATAGTAGGGAATTACCATGACCTTTTTGTGAAATAGCTACTCTTAGGATATTATCACATAAACATTAACCCAGAATGAAAATAATTACATGATAATGATTTTCTTAATATTCTAATAATTAATACATGTTTTAATAAAGGGAAAAAACTTTGGTTTTAGGGTATTAACTCTAACTAGTATATCAATGTTCGAGGACTTTTAGAGAAGGGATGATATCTTTTATGCATATTATGAAGTCACGGATCTACAATAAGAGTTATACATGAAATGTCTAAAAACATTGAGCTACATTTAATTAAATTTAATTTTATCATTATTTTACCACTAAATATCATTCTTTCTATAATTTTATCAGTGAAATGTAACCATGATTAACACAGTAAAAAATTCTGAGAAATATGTTGGTGGCATATTCCCAAAAACATTTAAGGAGCTTGAGTTGTGAAGTAAACATAGATCAAACTAAAAATCATGAACATTGATGATGCTAAAATTATTAATGTGTAATATAGATATTATAACACATGAATATAATTACATTTCAATGAATGTAATATGAATGTTAATTTTTATGTTCATGGAATTTACAAGTCATTCAACAGAAATTGAAGCATGCATGAATTCAAACATTGTATGGTGTTTAGTTCAGATGAAAAATAAATGTTAAATTCATATAAGAGATATACATATTTTTATTATAAGATCATTGTATTATTTATGCAAATAAAATATAATGGTATCTTTGAATACTGGGTATTGGTATTTTGATAACAATTTTTAGAGCATTTAAGTGAGGAAGAACATGCATGTCTTGCAGGTATCGATATAGATGAGGAATATCTTCAGAGTGTGATGATGCTATTAAGACAAGATTTCTATGAAAATATATCTTGATACATGAATCATGATTATAACATGTTTAATGTAGAAAAATTCAGGGATATTAAACAAGAATTAATATCTTGAATTAATGAGGAAATAATTTCGATTTATTTATTGAGTTATAAATGTGGAAATTCACACGCTACCAATAATGATAATTAATGTTAATTAATATAAATTATATTATTATATTTATATTTTTTCAATTATGGTTAATAACATGATGATAGAATCTTTCAATTCTAAAATTATTCTAAATATTCTATATAGATGAATAAATTATAGAAAAATATACCACTATATGGAGGAGAGAGATTAATTTGAGCAGAATCTAAGAGCCTTTGAAGGTGATATACCTAATTATTCAAGGAATATTAATAGAGAAAACTCATTCTAGAATCTATTGTATATGGATTTTCCAGACCAATATACATTTTGGAAGAACAATTTGAATATCATGAAGAAGTAGAAAATATATCATGATCTTATAGGTGCAAGGTTGATGATCACTCAGAAAAACAAGAAGGAGATTATAATAATGGATAAATATAGAAGAATGGGACATTTTATCAAGTGTTTATGACTAGTTTATAAAGTGTCTTGTGGTTGGGTTGTATAAATTTTCCAAGAAGAAGTGTGATTTGTGAATATAACCAGTCAACAAATAAGTGTTGATGGGTGTAGAGGATAACTAGACACATCTGGATGATTGACTATTATGGAGTATAAATAGTTTCTACCAATGGTAGGTGCTTAAGGGGTATAACAATTACCGCTATAGTTGAATCAAAAGAATTTTAATTGATAAATAGAGTAAAATGGGAAATTCTTATTGGTGGTATATCCAATAAGAAAAGGAGTATGATTTCAGGAAAAAACATGTAAATACTTTATGATACTCTCATTCTTATTATTACTGCACACAAGAGTGAGTCTGAAATAAATAATTTAGTGGATTTGGATAATTAATAAGTTTATGATGTTTAATTAAAATGGAATTTATAAAATGAATGGACCCCTGATTCACTCTTAGAGGTTCCTAACTAATCCTTAGCCTCTCCATAAACCATCCCCATTCATATAATTAGATTCATTTTTAACATTTTAAATTAACTGGGAAATGTATGACGCATCCTAAGAATTAGAAATAAAAATTCACTTTTCATTCATAGAGTGAAACTATGAAAATATGTTAGACACAAATCATATAAATAATATTATTTCAAATATCCATCAATAAATCATTAAGAAAGATCAAGATATATCAATGAGCATTCCTCACTCTGTATTCATCCAAATGAGACTAGGTCATTTTTACACCATTATGTATAGTATAATATATCATGTCAATACAAGTGTAAACCATCATTGTAGCCCAAGGTTCTCATCCCATTGGTCACCCTATAATAAAACATCAATATTTCCCTGAAACCTCCACCCATTTCTCAGAAAATAATTCTAGTCACAAAATGTTATCAAATATTTTCATCAAGGTTCTAAATTCCTAAATTACACAGACATATTGAATTATTTTTAGCACACAAAATTAATGGAATCTAAGGATACTTCATAGAGGAATTCAACTCTATTGATATTAAATATTCACTCATTTATCACAAAAAAAATTTATCTTCAACAATCAACCATTTAAATTTCCATCAGGAATTAACTGTTTTATTGTTCAAAATTCTTTGACATAAAACAAACTCCAATATATTGATAAAAATATATAAAAAAACATAAGAGAAACTATGTATTATTTCTATAGTTCTACATGTTATATGAGGAAAGGTAAGTAACATCATACCACTTCCATTAATTATATAAAATTAATGGAATTATATATTTTTTTATGTCAAGAAATTTACAATGATAAACAACAAAAATAATACAAATACACCAAAGTAAATAGAAAACTATCTATTAAATCAAGAGGAAATAAAAACTTGTCAAATAACATAGTGATCATAATATCCTAATAATTAATTTCATAACTACCATTGCATGAAATAGTAATTATCTTCGTAACAGATAATTCTAATATTTCAATTCCCTAATTCAAAAATTTATGCATTATTCACATCATTTATGTGACATGTTATTTTCATACTATAAAATAATGTTTATACTAAGAATTTTATTTTCTTGTTTCTATCTCACTTTGGTAATTTTAATAACATCATATATTATTAATTCCTTTTTGGAATTGTAACATTCTTAAATCCTTTACTATTATTTCCATGTTATAAAATAATAATAATAACCAAATAACTTTTGATGATTCATCCTATTCTTAAATTATATAATTTCTTGATCGTGAAATAATGTTAATGATTGTATACTACATAAACTATTCTGGGGTGAAAATATTAATATCAATCTAATACATGCGATCATATTTCATGTTCCTTCTAAAAATTTCACGAATAAAGTTATCCGATTATATGATTATTTAATATCAAACAATTAAATTTAACTACATCATATGGTATTATAAATTCTACTTATTCTTTTACATATTTCTAGATTATATTTTAATCATAATTCATGTAATCCCTTTTAAGAGTTTTATCCTACAATGGTTTACCACACCCATTTTAAAAACTTATATATACACATGTTAATTTCACACATACAATAATTAAAAGATATGTTGTAGATCCCTTACCTGGAAGAAGCATAAAGATTTGATGAAATCCAAAATAAAGTAGAGATAAAATGATTATCATGAAATAAATCATGTAAAATATACTCGAAAGAATGCAGATGACTCTTTAGATACTAAAATGGAAAATCTTGGATTGCTCAGACCTAATAAAAAATCCAAAAACTCAAAATAAAATACTCTCTTATTTTTATGATTAACATATACATGTCTCTAACTTTATCTTATAAAAAACATTAAAGATTATATTTATTTCATATTAAAACCATTTTTTCTTTAATATTCATCATTTGATCCATTTAATACACCTAATATTTTATAAAGTACCCAATTAAATTTTCTTCCTCATGCAGAATTTAAAATGATTATTTTATATTATGATTCTATTTATATTGATATAGACATTGAAAAATAATAAATATATGATAAAATTGATTCTTTATAAAATATACTACCTTTATACATAATGTATGAAACATTTAAGATTAATATAATTAAACCCTTTGTATTTTATACCCACATGAGAGAATCATGACCTATACATGATATTCTGAATCACAAATGAACCTTTTTCAAAGGTACCCTACTAACTTCATGTGATACCTAAAACCATGGACTTCATTACACTTATCTGAAAGAAGATCTGTCCTTATAGAAATAGTTAAAACTAGTCATTGCCTTCACATGAGCTTCAGACTACAAATAAATAATATTAACACAATGCATCATTACCTTTAGATGACCCCGAAACTTCATTTGACCTTTACACAGAATGTATTTCACATACATGTATTGCTCCATCCCTACACTACCCATACGTAAGATTCAAATGACCTATATACAAGATTCACTACTACCATCACATATCGAAATAGAATCTACCATAAAAATTACATAAATAATTAGTAATACCCATACATAGCACTAATATATACCTTACTCGTCTATTAAAAATTCTACATCAAGGTATGAAATTATTTTTTGAAAATCTATAATTTTAGTTAGAAAATATTATAAATAATCAAGAATAAAAAACACTTTTATTTCAAAATCACATTTAAATATATTTGAAGGAATTTAAAACATAAAACATAATTTCTATATTTCCAGGAATGAACATTAAAATATTATGATTTCATTCAAAATTTTAATAAAACTATTTATACAACTTATTTAAATTTATTAAATCAGTCATGAACCAGCAGAAATCCATATAATTTCAAATGAAGGCTTAGAAATTTTCCTTGCCTTTAAATGGAATAATAATTATTAAAATAATGGAAGACTCTTATAATGTCAAAATAATTAAAACTAAACTAATAGCAGGTGTATTTCATGATGAATAAATTGAAAAATTGGTATAAAATAATATGAATATTTTTTAATGGTCATGAATAATATTATTAAAATTAACAAAATGATAGTGAATTTTATTTAAAATGAACTAATGAAGAAAAAAATGTTTATTTTTATGTTCAAAAATAATTCACATGAATCTAATTTTATTAAAGTATAATAAATCAGTTTAGAAAATGTTGACTTCATTTAGACTAGATGATGATTGAAAATATTTGATCAATAATCATTAATATAAATATATGATCCAAATTCTATTAAAGACTAAACTTAGGTTAATATATGGGTTGATTCCATGAGTGAATAATTGAATCATATTTAGAAGAAACATTTTTTAATATTTTCCATTAATCAAAATGAAAAATACTAATTTGAACCAAGTGGGTGTTTAGAATGGCATTTAATGAAAAAGGTTTTGTAATTGGAAACAAGGATTAGTTGGTAAGAAATTGATATTCCCATATTAATTGAGTTGATTTTCAATAAATATATGGGATTAGATTTTTCTAAGACCATACGATTTCATTTATAGGGTCCTATGGGAGTTTGAATATTTCTTGTGGTGGCCTAAGGGTGAGAGAAATAGTTTTTTTTATATTCCTAATGCATCACATCATGGGAATTTGATTATATTATGAGTTTTTTATTTTGGATTTGGATTAATGGCATGATATTTAAGAGTTTAACATTTTATTGGGAATTTCTTTCTTGTATAGAGAGCTTTTACGTTATAATGTGATGAGTGTCATGGTATTCTAATTAATAGAATATAGAATATTTTCATCGTGATGTATGCCCATTATAGAATGAAGGGTTTTGGGATCTCTTTTCACATTATTTTTTAAGTTTATTCTTATGGTTTAATCATATATTATGTCCTTTGGTTCAACCTTTTGTTGTATCTATTATAGTGTAGATAAAATTTAATGATAATATGAAGGGGTTGTTTTTTTGGTTTAATCTATTGAATGAATATATTAAATAATGACTATATGGGTTCTTTTATAATTTCATATTTTTGATTTCTTTAGTTCCTTATTTCAAGATAAAATTGCTTCATGTTGTATATTCTATATTGTAATCATAGTCTAGTGTTAATTGGGTTGAGAGAGAAGGCTGGGGATTACATTGTGATTTTTGAGGATTTATGAATTTTTTCCTCACACCATTAGGCCCACCTCAAAACAACACATTATAAAAAAGAAAAAATCATAGGGTTTCAGAAACAAATGTGATTTATATGGGGATATTATGATTCGATCATCAAATCAAGGATTATTGTGACGAAAAGAATCATTATCACACTATGACTTAATGTTATCATGGTTTACCTATAAATTCAAGGTTTATATTGAATTCATCCTACTTTATCCTTATTCTCTTAAACACTATGAGTATATGGGAGTATTTTGTAATAACCTAGTCCTCTTGTGATGATCTACAGTCCTTCACTTCATGATATGACTACCTTTAAAACAAGGTATCTTCTTTTTTCCTCTTTTCCACTCTTCATTATTCTCCCATTATTTATTTCCAAGATATGTAAATTTTTTCTATAAATTTTATGGGTTCATTATTAATGATTTATAGGTGATTTCCTTACGATTTATGGGTTCACCATGGGTTTTTATTAGTGTTCACCACCCTTCAACCCATCTTATTCTGTTATCGTTGGGTATTATTTTGAGGTGAGAGATTTAAAATGTATCAAATTTATGTTTCTTATGATTGGTATTATCATAATTTAGTTTTCAATGGTTGAATATTGGGATGTAACCAAATAAAAATAATGAACAATAAAAATTGATGGTGGTATCGCTTCACACGAGATTTCGAATTTACCCATTTTTCTTTTTTGTGATATTTTTTAGATAACATAACATTAAATTTATGTGGATTTAATTACTTATTTTTTATAATAATCAGGACAATAAATTATTAAAAAACATTAATATGGATATAAAATAGTGATATTGATAAATTAATTGATCAAATTTTCAATTCTTACTTATAATTGACTAATATGTTAGAGTGTTCTATTAGGAATATTTGATTATTTTTTATCATTTATGTTAACCTTTTTCTTCCTATGTTTTATTTTCTACTAAAACCTACTCATAAATGATTAAATTAATTAATAAAATAACCAAAGATGATGTTTTTTGGAAGTGTTTCTGGAATTAATATTTGTGTTCATCTATGTTTTGTCCTTGTTTGTTCAAATATTGAGTGAATTATTTGAAGAAATAATGATGGTTTATTTAAATTTTTTTACAGCTGGTAATATGATTTTATACTATATATTTGGAATATTATATCACATTATATTATTTTAATTAATACCCAAATCTGGGTTGGTTAAAAATGAAGTGTTTGTGATGTTTTAAAATTATTATAATATTGGACTATTTGAACGTTATATCTTTCGTGGAATAGTATTATGGTAGTTGGGTAGAGATTAAGAGGTTTTTGAACTCCAATTTTATTATTTTCTAGTCTATTTGTTTTTATTTTCTTGATGTTTTGTAAATAATTTATAGCATTGTTTTCTGATTTTGTGATACTATTATCTTACATGATCAATGTTTTTTTCTTTCTATGTACTAGTATTGTTTTTTCCGAGTTCCCTAAAATTATGGAATGCAAAGATGACTATTGAATTAATTAAATGAAGAGGGTTCTTGGAGGTTCAAAGTTGATATTGTATGTTACGGTTCTTGGTGATAGTGATTGTGGTGGATGTTCTATGTTATCGGTGGTGAGACATCGACTATCTAGTGTAAAGTCATTGGTTGTTGTAGTGCTCTAATGTGAGGGTTTTGGTACGGTTCGATTATCAATGGTGACAGGGTGGTACAAGTGGAATGTGTCCTCATGTGGTGTCCACTAATAGGTGGTCTTAGGTAGTGCTTATCCTTAATGGGTGTGAGAACGCAAGTCTCATTATGTGTTTATTGAATCACTAAATTGGTTGTTGGTTCCGAAATAACGGTATGTAGCTGAAGGTTTATTTCATGGGCATCATGGTGTTTTGGAATCTATAGGATCAAGGTTATATGATAGTGAATTTATATTAGTGATGGTGGTTTCTAGTATGTTAGGGGGGGAAATCACTAGGTTGGTGATGAGGTGGAGGGTGACAAGGCTATCATTCGTATTCACTTTAAAAATTAGATTTTTTAAATAGTTTTGGTATTGGGTAGTTAGATTTATGGTATTTTTGGCTTTTCTATTTGCGATGTTTTTGGTTTATGTTTGCATATCTAGACTATTATGTTTTACATTTATAGGTATTATACACATACGATTTATATTGGGAAACAATTATGACATAAATTTATACGTGGAATGTGGTGACTTGGGGTTTTCTTCTTTACCTATATCCAGATCATATTGTATTATGGTTCTCACTTGTATAAATATACATGGGTTATAAAGTCTTAAAGTATAGTTTTTTTACATAGGATTTAATTTACCTTGATCTAACTATGTTATTATAGGAATGTTATGGTGATGGTGATTTTATGCTTAGTTATAACGGTGATGTGTACTTGTGGAAGTGATTAAGTGAAAGTGACTGGGATATGATTTTAGATATTTTCTATATGAATTACAGAGGGTATGGTAACACTAAGACATAAGATATTGGGGTTTAGGGAATATGTTTGATTGAGATAGAGGATATTGTGTACCTTTCTTTATATATTTTCTTTCAATAATTTGTTAATAGATTTGTTAAAATATTTTGTTAGTTAACCATAGTGGGGTTAGGACCATATATTGACTAATTTATGTAGCTATTGGATTTCATTATTTGTTCACTAGGGATGTAGTATGCCTCTTCCACATTTGCAGGACAGTTTTTGGGGAGGATTATACTAAGTACACCTGTATGCTCAACCATATATATATAAAACTCTTCTTAAGAATCATAGGGCAGAGTTTGTGATTGATTTGGCCCTTACTATATTTTTGGAAGTTGTTTGAGGTTTACTTTTTTTGTGAGTTTCTTCTATATTTTTTCTCATACTATTCCCCTTTTTTAATTTCATTGTAATAAATTACATTTATTGGTATTGGTTTTCTATTATTATATAGTTGATTGGTGGATTATTAATCATTTCCAAGGAATTTGAAGTGTAATACCTCCCATATATATGTGTGTTATATCCTTTGATCTAGTCTCTTCTATGTGTAATATTGAATGCGTTCTTTAGGGTTATTTCATATATTAAATGTCTATCAATGAGGGGTTTCATTTGGGTTTGGGATGATAAAAAAATCCCAATTTCAAGAGTACACTCTTTTAATATTTTTTTAATAAATTTTCTATCAATGAAAAATATGATATAACGGATAGATTTACATTTTTCATTGATAAATGGTGACTTACATAAAAAATGATACACTGATAAAGGTAAGTAATTTTTTAGGAATATTAGGGGGAATGAGTGTAAAAACTAAAAAAGTATCCTTATGAATTAAAACACAACCTATTTCAAGGTGTTCTAAACTGGATAGATGTTTACAACATAATTATTTCAATAAATGTGATGTATTAATTTCTATTTCATGAAGATGAAGATATGATATCTAATTTTTTTATTCTATATTGATAACATTATATGTTTTACATTTAAAGGGTACATTTATATGAATTTTATTGAAATAATTAATAAAATATTTTATTTTTCATTATTGGGAGATATAAAATAATTTTTGGTGCTACAAGTGATTCAACCAGAAAATTAGATATATCTATGAAAAAAATATTTGGTAGATCCTCATTATAGAAGGTTGGGATAAAATAATCCAAGAATGTACAAGATCCTAACATAGAGGTAGTGACATTGAGTCAATAAGGGTTTGGAATAAGTGTTGATCAATGAAATTTTAGTAAATTATTTGGAGGATTAATATATATAACAATATCAATGGTTAATATATTTTATGAAATGAATTTTTTTATGATATCAAAGTGATTGAAATAAATTATATACGAATGTAGACAAAAGAATATTAATATATGTGAAATAAAAATTGGATTATATGATATATTATAGAAGAATATGATAGAATGTGATTTTTGGTGACATTAATACTCATGAGGGAGGAAATGTTGATAAAATAAAATATACATTATGTGGAACATTTATTCTTATAATAATGTTTATGACATGGTATTGTAAAAAAAATATAACACATTGAAAATATTATGTTGAGTGTTTTGTTTCTATATAATTATGCATGAAAATTTGGTATATGAAGGTACAACATAATGTCCAGAATGTGAAAATTGGTTTTCATTATGAATTGGATGTTCCCACTAATGAATAATAACTCTATAATAGAATTCATTGAAAAAATGAATATCAAAACAGATTGATATCATTTATCTTTTAATCAATATAAAAAAAATTAATTTATTTTTGATTTTGGAAAATACGCCCATAATATAATAAATATCTAACATTTTTAATTAAACATTATTGAATGAATGATTTCAAGAGTTAAGATTAATAATGGATATTATTCCTTCTGAACTCCAGAATAGGGGTGTGATTTTAACATCCTGTTGCATATATCTTGATTTTTGTTTAATTTTACCAAAATGTAAGAAATGATATAAATCATATTCAATTACATAATAATATATTTTAAAAAGAAATGAGGAATTAAAAATTATTATATAATGAGTTATTCAAGTCAATGGAATACATTTTCATTTACATTGTATTTATTCAATAAACTAGGGACTTATGTCGACCTCCCCATGCTCTATGTGTAATGTTTTATTTCCTTCTTCCTACTTATAAATAGATATGGATTATGTTTTTGGATTCATTGAGAGTAGGTCTATGATATCTAGACATCTTCATAAATACCAACCTCCTTTAGATCAGTCTGAAATTCATTGAATGTCAGGAAACCCAAATAGGCCACCCCCGGTTTAGGATGAATGAGACCCTTGTGTGAGTGCCCTATTTCAATGACCCCCCCCCCCAAATTCTCTCTTCAAATTTAATTCCACCCAATGTTATGGTATAAATGGATTTTTTCATCTGGCACCCACAATGTTTCCTCTAGAGATTGATGATCATAATTTATAAGAGATTTGGTGTGGTAGGTTTTCTGGATGACTGTCCATTTCTATAAAATGTTGTCTTAGGGAATATTTTTATATTCAATTATCCAGGTTGTATGTTTATTTTTTTATGGTGTTGGAATTGAAACATCACACAATATCCCAAATCCATAAAGGGGTAGTCTATTAAAGACCATACACCCCCTTTGACTGACACTCAGAAGTCCTTCCAAGAGATAATGAAGTTGGTTAATGATTACTATATTATCAATAGAATAGATCATAGCCTTCCTCCATTCTTCATAAGCTGATAGGGTAGAAATATCAGTAGTTGAAGCAGCCTATGAAGTGTCTGTCATAATTCATTCATGAAATCCAGAAGTAATGAAAATAGTTTTTTTTTATTTTAAAATTAAGAGGCCACATGAACTATTAGTTCACAGACCATCAACCTCGTGAACTGTCAGTATATAAAAATATTGGCTTGGGAAGAAATAGTTCTTGAAATCACCATCTTGTGAGACATCAGTTAATGATGGTGCTGGCCCATGAAGCATTGGACAACAATGTTACAATCTTGGGAACGTTCCATATGAAATGTATCTGGCCTCTATATGGATTATTGGAATTATCATTCACGTCCAAGGCTTTCATTTCACTAGTAGAAGCACTCTGTTAGCATAAAAGACATACCCAAATGACATATTTTGTGTATGTAGTTGGTGATTGAGAGTCTTTAAGACTTGTGAGTTCATAGAGGAATATCATAGAATAAAAATCATATGGACCACCTATTTTTAGTTGTGGTATCCTCCTGAAAGAACACATGGTTATCAAAAAATGGTTCAAAACATGACTTATTTGTACTTTGGAAGAGCCTCATTTTTTTCCTAATCAGATCACATTCCGATGGGGGGAATTTATTTAGGTCCTAAAAATTCCAAAAAAAAGATAAATATAACTCTATAAATTTGGAAAAGGATAAGAAATTTAAAGGGGGGTTGGAGGAATATTTTTCAAAGGGACGAGTGGTTAAGGATATGTCATTTTAATGAACTACTGATCACTCCAGGGACTGATGATTCGCATGGAATTCTGATTCAATGAAAAGAACCCCTGGATGAAAATAGTTTTTGGGGTGAGGCAGAACCCCTAGTACCTACCAACAAATTAAATTTGTTTTTGGGGATATGTAGTGTCTTCCACACAAACTAAAGTACCTCCCCACAAACTAAATAGTTCACATGATGAGGTCATTCCACTGGATCCCACAACAAAAAATGTAATCTATGGGTCCAAATAATTATTTTAATCCCCAAGAATGATTTTTCCCCACTAACTATGTAATTTATGCAATGTGGAATCCTCCTGAGCTCTAAAAAATAAGGCCTCCATAACATCATGAATTACTGGCTTAATGGTATTTGGTCTCTCTATTCTTCTATAAAAAATTCCTAAGAGGGATTAAAGATACAGATGGATAGACGAAAGCAGAAGACAATACCATGGAGAGTCGATGGAGATGAAAGACAAGTAAACACAAAATCTGGATCCTTCCTGTCGATTCATTGAAGGTAAAAATATATGTCACAACAGTACGGAGGAAATAAAAGGTCTTATAGTAGTTTGTGAACCCAAAATCCATTTTCAGACATAAATTTTGTAACATATAAAATGGATGGCCCCTTTGTGACTTAGCACCCACCATAATAAAATGCTATGTGGGTGGGACCCTTCCCTGTGCAGCAAAATAATACATAAAAGGAACTCGGACCCACCAAGAAACATGTTACATGGACAAAAGTTAGTCCCACATAGTAACATGCTACACTGGATGAACACAACTCCATGTGGAACAATACTATAGGTAATGTACCCTCAACCACATAGCAACATGTTGTGTAGCAGGAAACCCATCCTATATAAGAACATTATCTTTGGGATGGGGCTTCCTATGAAATTTTAAACTCCAGATTCGATCATTATGATTCATCATATCATATGTCCCCATGTTGCATCCTCTGCAACCCATTCTAAAGACATTAGGCCAATTCCTCTTCAAAAGCCACCTAAAAAGTATGATAAGATTGTCAGGTACATCAGTGTGTCCTCTTGAGTTTACATAGACCTGGTAAGAGGATTTATGTAGGTAACCAATGTAATTTGGTGAACCCTCAGGATATTCTTTAGTTTACATTCCCATTGTAATGAGGGTTCCAAGCATGAGGTACTGAAGTGAACCAATTCATTCCGAGCAGGATGTTTAAGGATCATTATCTCCTTTACCACAGATAGGGAATGAGATCCTCCCCCCAGAACCAATTTTATGGAATACATTCTAGATTAATCCAATATCCTTTTATGTGGGTGGTGGAACTTTTTCACCTCATCACCTATTCCTAGAACATAGGTGGAAATATCACTAAATATGACTATCATAATTCAATAAATAAAATAGAATTTGGTAACACTAAAATTCATTTCCTGATCCCTTTGGGATTCAGCACCACATCCATCAGTCGACCGAATGGGTAATGCGATCTTCACTTCTACTACTTCCTCTTGTTTCTCAAATCAATCAGGACCCATGTGGGCTTAGTGTTTCCCTATGACCAGGACATCCACACGATCCCAAAATTCATATGAGAATCCAATCCGATATAATACCCAAACAAATCCATGGGACTTCACCATATATGTCATGCCCAACCTCTATTAAAATGATCTTTCTATCCAGTGTAATCCCCAACTAAATCCATGGGCCTTCTCCATAGATGTATTCCTCAAATTCCACACTAATGGGGCTCCAATACGTTGTAATCCATAGTCATATCCATTCAAATGGTCCACTTTTATGCATAATCCCCAATCAAATTCAATCCTCAAATGGACAACTTCCATGCACATTCCCCAATCATGTTCAAACCCCATATGTGAATGTTTTTGAGTGTAACCCCAATCATGCCACCTTAAATGGGAAAATCTGATTTGAACACCCAAATGTCACCGAACTATGAGGGAGTGATTCCCAACTAACTGGGATACATAGGAAGCCTTTCAGAGGTCATAAAACAACACTTAAATCCACCCTAATGTTCTTTGAGCCATATTCCTGATAGTTTCATATCCTTCTTAGAGACAACCTCTCTTATAGGTCCCTCAGGCCACCAAGGTTTATGTCCTCTTCCATTATTGACCATGAACATTTCACCTGGGCCTTCTTTCCACATGATGATAAACTGTATGGTTTGTTCCTTGTCGTATGACCTTAAAAGGTGATGTGTCCAACTAGGTGTCTCCAAACTACATGGGTTCTGATTCTTGTCACAAGGATACATGGGAATCCCATGTTATGGGTTCGATAACAACATCAAAGAAAATCTTGTCCCATATGGATGACTATAAACACCAGATCGTAGAACCACATGGATTAGATCCATAATCTCCCTAATAAATTAACAACTAATTTATGTTCCATCCATAAAAGTTTTCCATTGATGGAGAACCTAGGATACATGCGTACCTCTCAATTGATGGAGAACCTCAAATACATGAAAATGATATCAAACAAATGAGTAGTCATAAAGGATTGTTACCTCAAGTTAATCCACGTAAAAATAATTGGGAATGAACCAAGTATTCATTAACATATCATAAATCTATAAGAGAGTCCCAAAATAGAAAATAGTTTCCTCAAAAGTGTATGATGATACTGACTTGAAATCCTATTGACCAATGTGAGTTCATAAGTTTCATTGCCCAAGTTATTCGATGAAGGACTCACTTTGGAATGTAGGTCCATGAATCATGTGTATGAGAGCCTTTTTTCATTTCCAACTCAATGAATGAACCCGTTGGAGATTTTTCGAAAATGTTATACCTGATGATAGTGATTGCACACCATTTAATCCAATTGAATTAACCATTCAAGTGAAACTGATGTTTTGTGGGAAACAATGATGAAGGCTTTGAATTCATCCTTCCTGAAAAATTAGGATGTTTTAAAGAATAATCTTATCTAAATCAAACAACAATTACACGTTCAAAAGAATTATTAGACTCTAAATGACATTGGTATAATGATTGTGACAATTCCTATCAGTTTTATTATCATCTCTAATGTTTTTCTTCTTAGAGTGAGGTCATAAATATTTGTATATCTCAATACATCTCCTCTTTGTCACCTTTTTTTCTTTATTTATAAATAGGGATTTTCGATTTCTTATTAAAAAATATATTTTATATAATTTTTTTATCACATTAAAATAATTTTAAGCGACATAATATGTGATATGTTACATAATTAGTTTTTTGAGTGATAATTTTAGGAAAAAATTCATTAATTATTATTTATTTATTTTTCATTTGAATATAATAACACTTATTATGGTTTTTAAATATTATAATTTTTTTACTAAAATCTAATAAAATAGGGTTAATATTTAAATAGAATGTTCACTTCTCTCATATCATGATTGTTTAGTGTCTGTTACTTTTTCTGTTTTTTCAACATTTATTACATTACAACTAAATTGTATTGAAGATTCCTATTCAACTCTTGGATGAAATGTTTTTTTATTCATTATCTAGAACAACGTGGAGAAAGAAAAGATTTACCCAAAAATAATTCTAATTGAATATAAAAAAATATTTTAAAATATTTTTAATTAATTTTATGAAATAAAATTTCAATTTTATTTTCTTTTGGTGTAACCTTCATAATTTATTTCATCTAATTGTTTTTCCTTTCATTCATTTATGGATATTTTATCAGTTTTTTCTTATCATAAGTAAATTTTTTTGGTCCTTGTGGAAAAATCAAGATAAGGAGAATTAAAATTAAAATAAAATTTCTTTTTAAATACCATCGAAAACAATAATATCCTGATTTAAAAATTGTCTTAGTTTACTAATATAGTAGAAGTATATAATTTAATATTTTATGACATCTTATTACATGACTATTCAGAACCTAGATAAAATTAATTTAAAAGTAATTTTATCTTGAAAAAAATCTAGTAACATCAATATTATATATATATATAACATTGATTACTGTTATTTATCAGAGTATTGATTCTCTATGAGTTTTGGAAAACAAACTTATTTTAAATGAAATTAGAAAAAATTAAATAACACAAAGTTGAAATAAATAAAATTGTTTTTTAAAATAAGTCTTAAATATATCAAATTAATATTAACCCACTAGAAATATTTTTTATTAATAAATAAATAGATCCACAACCTAGATCAGGTTTTACAGATATAAATATAGAAAAATAAGTTCATCCTACACTAAGAATATTGCATTTTTATTCAGAGTATGGAATATATGAAAGAAGCTAAAATAGATTATCATAGAACTCTAGATTATTTTATCAGACATTATGATCAATGTTTAAAAAAGTAAGGTAGGAAAAACATAATGGTAAATAAAATTGAGAAGAATAGAAAAATAATTTTGAATAATATTTATGTTCTATTTATCTGGTTATCCTCAAGTGATGATAAATAATATTCTTCTTCTATTTTATTGTATTAAAATATTTCCATTCTATTACTTTGATTGGACAATGTAATATTTCTATTTTTTTTTTGAAAAACATAGAGTCGAATATAGCATAGATAATCCATGTTATTTATACAAGCACACTCTAATAGACACGTTCATGTATTACATCAATCGCCAATAATCTAGTAATACAACAAACAAACAATATCATGTGAACAGATAATTAGATTTATTAATTCTAGATCCTCTAATTATAAGTTATAGGTTAATAATAAAATAAATTCACAAACCGAGTAGTAAATCCTAAATGGATGACTATTTATTCAATGCCACTAAGTATCCATTTAATGAATAACAATTCCTAAATCCTTATACCTTTGCTTTTAATTAAATTCCCTAATCTAACCATTGGAATTTAATTTAAATTTTAACTCCAGAAAAGAATGGAACTGAAAACCTCAATAAATTAGAATTAAAAGGGAAAAATGATTCACAGCTGTAAAAATAGCTTGATGTAAAGAGAAATCAACTGGAGGTGGAAGAATTCACTTCTTGGTAGAGGGAACTTCTGTAAGTATAGTAGATTCCCTAGAAGTAATTTAACCTTATAGTAAGAGCAGAGTTGTACTGGAGATAGAAAACATTCTCTAGTGGTAACATAATTTTTCTAGTAGTAGTATACATTCTCTTGTGTGACCAAGTTCCTTTGGAAATAGCATAATTTGAAATGTTGGACACGCACTTGTCCTGAAAATATCATGTCTCTTATAGTGATAAAATAATTCCCTTCCAATGGAATAAATGTTTTACTAATGATAGAAAAAATTTTATAATGGTAGAAAGATAACTGATAATGGTATCATCTTGTACATAGAGAAGTTTTATATTAATACCTAAATTATTATGTTTTATCATTTAACACATTACAAAGTTAGTAATAAAATGAATTTTATTTTTATCATTAAAAAAATGAATTTTTGAGTTGATAAAACAATATCCTATTTTTTAATTGTCACAAATAATGTTTAAAAATAAATTCACAACAATAGATTTTAATTAATATTCAGAGAGAAATTAGAGTATTTAAATTAAGTGTCACATAGTTAAGGGAAGAATAAACATAAACCTTTTGATTCTAAAAATATAAAAAATATATAACATACATGATATAAATTGCATGGTCATCAACCCTTTGGTATTATCAAAAAAGCATAATGATAAATAATAATATAGAGTAGAAAAGTTTATGAGAGTAGAGATAATAGATTAAAGAGTAATAAATTTCCATTAAGATCAATGTTATATGTTTATATCATAAAAAATAATGCATCACTATAAAATAATTAAACGACATTGGATCGTCCTCACAATGAATGGAGGAAGTATCTCTCATGTCTTTGAATTTGGAATCATATAGCCTCAGAAGCCTCACTACCTCATCTAGAGTAAGTACAAAAGGGATCAAAGTTACTTAAGTAGTCTGGATAGTGACTCTTACAGGAGTAGAAACATTTTCAGTCAGAGGCATAGTATGTGGAGAAAGAAAAACTAACCTAGTAGTCTATATAAAAGGATCCATCATCTCAAAAAATGGGTGATGACTCTACCACCATGGTACATCACATTATGGAATTTGTTCTTTGCCTCCATGAACAACTTCAATAAAAGTAATAACACTTTATACTGGATCACTTTATTCTTTAAGGACCTAGTAATTGGAGGAATCCTTATATTCTAAGACCAAAAAATAAAATGTTAATTAAGATCATGATTTGAGGAAATCATATAGTGTTATTACTTTATAGATTTAGAAATTGTTTCCAGGTCAATTCATTCCACATTATGAAATTCAGTAACAATATTATAGATATTCTAACCATGGGACATTATATACCTTAGTTTTTTCTGATTATAAGTGGAAGAATCTATAAAAATATTATGTAACTCTTATTGTACTATTCTTCTCACCAATTCATCATCAAAAAAAGAATGAATATAAGAAGTAGGTGTTATGGAAGAAGAATCATCAGAATTAGTATAATGGGATTCAAGATTTCTAATAATTGTAAGATTTATCTGGGTTTGGTAGACACTTGTATCCTCTAAGACAGTCTGAATCAATCAAATATTACCCACCAACATCAAATTCTATATTTAAAATTTCTGAATCTACATAAAAACAAATTTGGTTATAAGTGTGCCACAACCAAAGGTTCAAACAATATGATTTCATCTTCGATGAGAGACCCATAAAAATAGTTATATGGATCAGGAATACTAGAAAGAAAAGATAAAATATATTCCTTAAATTTATTAATGTCATATCAGGTCAAAAAAACAGGTATGAGAAGGAGGAGTTGGGAGAGGAGGAGGGGGAGGGGTAGGGGGTGGACTTCCCCCATCATCATCCCCGTCATTAGAATCTAAATATGAAAAAAAACAAGGATAAGAATAGTTGACCATGAGGAATTCATCTCATTAGTCACTGTATCCCCTATATCGGATCTAACTTGGAATCTAATCACTTAACTCACTGAATAAATTTGGGAATTACTATACCAATTACTACTTATAATTTTTCCAACTTAAAAAATATTTATAAAGGGATTAGTCACTTCAACCTCATCTTCACCATCAACATCATATAAAGATTCATAAAAAAGTAAGAAGATAGATCCCCCAAAATGAGAAGAAATGGAAACCTAAATATATAGATCATTATCATCATCCAATAATATATCCTTAAAAGATAAGGAAATAGGATATTCAAGAGGTCCAAAAATATATATTCTAACTTCTGGCAGTATCTAGGTCACTTCTATCTTTAAACTAGGATCAACAAAATCCATAGGCCTTGTGGCGTCTTCCATATATTTATGTTTTAATAAAATCTTTTAGTATCCACAACCCATTTCATTATCAATGTATTTTAAATAAATTTCATCTTCCTACATATTTTTAAATTATACAAAAACTGACACATTTTATGACTTTTTATTCTCTATCAGGTAGAAACCATATTTATTATACGAGATCAATATATCATATTGGGATAAACTATTGAATAATTTCTAGAAATAGGTTTACCTGGTTCCCTCATGTGCAACATAAGATATCTAAAATGATTATTCTTGGCCCATCATTTCTTAATGTATATAAATAATACATCCTATTGTCTCAAAACATTGAATCCCCCTTCCTAAGACATAACATGTGACGAATGAACTTGAATAAAAGCCTAAATTTTAAATCTTGATCTATTTTACCCCACATTTTATGGTTTTTATCATCATTAAGCTCCTAAAGGAAATCCTAAAAACAAATTTAGTAAAACTAATAGGATAAAATCATTTATCTTCCTTAGAAACAACTTCATAAGGAACCCCCTATCGTTTTCCCATTTCTTTATATGGATCATGAGTTCCTTCACAACAACCATGGTCTCAATGAATCCATATTTTCTATCAAATAAAACTGATAATAAAAATAAAAATAAAAAATCGAGGATATAATTTTCATTCACTCTTAGAAAAACAAGTCATCAGACCTTACTCTTTAATAAATTTCCATACTAGAGAATTTATCGATTTTATCCAAGATGCATCTGTTTACTTCTCAGAAAATTCTACTTGAGATGAAAGCAGGATATTTACAACTTAAATCATTGAATAGATTCACTATATGATTTATTATGAGGTCTTCGTTTATCCAGGGAGTCATAAGTGTTGGTGTGTTTCATCATCACCATTATTGTAGAGACTCAAAGGCTAGAGGATGATGGTTGAAGATTAGCTTTTTGAGAGGAGGGGAGAATAGGTTTGAGGGGTGTAGATGAGATTGTATTCAATTCTAAAGCTAATTAGGATTTCATAAATTTATGGAATCAAAGTAGTTTCAAATAAACGGATTATAATATGAGTAAAATTTGGATTTTAATAGTTAAAATAATAAAAAAGTAGCAACGAAACTTGATGATCATGTAAGTATGTCCCTGGTAGAAATAAATGGTCTACATCACTAGTAGCATCCACGAGTAGAACCTAACGGTATAATCTGATGGTATTACATGATGGTTTAACTCGATGGTATCACCTAGTAGTAGCATCCAAATAATAGCACGTGAATGGTAGCTCATGATAGGTAGAATTCTGAAGGTTTCACCTAAATGGTAGGACATGAACAATAAAAACCTAATGGTATCACCTGAATGGTAAAACCTAAAAGGTTGAACGTATAATTTAGCATGTAAAAGGTAGCGAATGAATGAGATAACCAAAATGGTAGAACACGCACAGGTAGTAAGTCCAGACGGTAGTGATCTAACAGTGTCACATAACTCATGAATTAACTCTACAATATTATGAATAATTGAGTGGAATAAAAGATTAATAAAAATTTATCATTCCAAGATTATTTTTCATATATATTATTTTCTCAATATTCAAAGGACACATCAATATGTTAGTAAGATGATGTTTAGATCTAATTAATTCAATAGTAATATCACCCTTTTGAAAATAATCAAACAAAAATTGATGTCTTATATCAATGTGATTTTTCCTAGAATGATACGTGGAATTCCAATAAATTTTAATAACAATTTTATTGTAATAGTTTATAGGAACATGTAAAAATTAATAATCATATACAATTAATATGTGTTTCATCCATATAATTTCTGCATAGTAACTTACTGTAACTATGTACTCAACTCCAGTAGTGGACAATGCATCAAGATTCTTCCTTTTGCTACACAATTATAATAGATACTTTCCCAAAAAGTTACATCTCCAAGATTATCATTTTCTATCCAAATTAGAACCATTGAATTCTATATAAAAATAACAAACTAAATCAAAAAATATATCTTCTATATTAGAATAGTAATAATTCAGTTGTACTTTTTAGGTATTAGAAAATATTTTTAATAATATTCGAATGAGATTCTCTGGGATTTTATTGAAAAAGGAACACATACACACACTAAACATAATGTTAGTTTGGCTACATGTTAATTAAAGTAATAATCCAATCACACCTCTATAAATTATTTTTTCAACTAGTTTCCTAGTTTCTTCAAGATCCAATTTACAGGTGGTGATCATTGAGTTATCACTTCCTTGTGATCTATCCATACCAAAAAAAATTAAAATATCCTTTGCGTACATGATTTAGTAAAATAAAATTTCTTCATTATTTTAAAATATTTTAAAATAAATATATAATTTATGTTCTCACATCAAAATCATTTCAAATTCATTTAGCATTAGTTTTGGAAATTCAATATGAAATGAATTTGTTAAGAACCAAAAATAATTCCATCAGCATAAATTTTTGAAAGCAAAAAATCATTTCACATTATTTTAAAAGATAAATTAGGATTATAAAAAACATATCATAAAACCATTTGAAATAAGAAATGAGGTAATCTGTTTATACCAATAACTGGAATATTTTTTTGAACCATAAACTAGTTTTTTCAATTTCATAAAACATGATTTGGAAAATATGTATTTGAAAATATAGGGGATTAATGAAAAACAATATCCTTAAAAATCTATACATTATGAAAAGAAGTCTTGAAATCCATTGGATATTATATAAATTTTGAGCTGTGTTGCATAATTAAGAAGTATCCAAATGGAATCAAGTCTAGATATAGGTGAAAAGGTTTCCTTATAGTCAATACCATATTCTTGACATTAAAAATTTGCCACAAGTATATCATTATATTAATAAAATTTCTAGATTATTCAATCTTGTTTCAATATACCCACGTAGATAAAATGGCCAAAGAATCTCTGGGTCTCTCAACTAGTTCCCACAATATATTCATTTCAAACTGATTCAGCTCTTCTTACATAGACATATCCCTGATTAAATCATTATTATTCTTGTGTTCATGATATGATAAGAATGATTGATATTAAAATTCATTTCTACGCGATGCTTGAGTTTTAGCTCCCCAATTTGTATACACACTAAAAGAATCTACAATATGACCTATATGGGTTCTATTGGTTATTGGAATACTATTTTCTTCTATGTTTTACTCATGGTCTAGTTCCTTTAAATGATCTTTTTGGGTGATGTTTCTAGTAAATCAACATCAAGGTCATTAGTTTTAGATGTTTTAATTTTTTTTAAATTTGATATATCATCCTTTGGGTTTTTAAAAAAACATTAGGTTCATGTCGTTCAGTCTCCTATAGTTTGTAATGAACTGATTCTTCCACTAACATCGAAATTTTATAAAAGACTCTATAGGATTTACAAGAGGTATAATAACCAAGAAATATTCATTCATCTCTATTTCATGAAATATTATCCAAATTATAATTTATATTGATAATATAAACATTAAATCCAATACCATTAAAATAATTTACTTTAGGATTTATCATATTCCATAATTCATATGGAGTATTATTTAAAAGATTTAATATTAAAACTCAATAAATTACATAACAATTTTTATTTATATATTCATCCCAAAAAACGGGTAACTCATATCCAATGGGAATGGTCTATGTAATTTCTTGAAAGGTATTATTTCTTTATTCCAACACCACATTTTGTTAAGGTGTTTTGTGAGAAGAAAAGTTGTGATTATAACTATATAGTGAGCATAAGGATTCAAAATCATGATTCTTGAACTCATGAATATGATCACTTCTCAATCAATTAATGGTAGGTCCACGAAACTTCTCTACATATTTTTCATACTTTGAAAAATATACGCAAGCCTCACATTTATGATTCAGGAATTATTCCCAAGTAAACCTTGAATAATAATTAATAATTACATTAGAATAGTGTTTTTTTGGAAAATATTTAAACTCTTTATTGTTTAAAAAAGTCCATATAAACCAAATATAGTGGTTGAGAGGTGAAAACCCCCTTTTGTGTCCTAAAATAAACGTTATGTTTCTTGCCCTTTTGAAATGGATTACACACATTATCCTTTGGTAAATCCTTTTTGGGTAGACCCTTAATTAAATCATATTTTGATAGATTCCTAAGAGAGTATATATTATAGTGGTATAATCTCATATTCCAAAACCATGATTCATGATGAATGAAAAATATACAAGAAACATTCTGAGAAAATAAGGAATTTAAATCAATTGTATAAACATTGTAATTCCACAATGGAGTAAATATTAAATAAAATATAGAATCATAAATATGAAATGCATTATTCGTAAACTTCACATGGAAAACATCATGAAATAATTGAGAAAATTTTATCATATTTCATTTAAATCCATAAAAAATATAATACTTTAAAAATTAAACAAGTTTTTCAAATTACCAACTTTTCAAAGGATAATATTTTTGAATTTTTCATTTTCAGAAAATTTGAAATATCCACCATACTCTTGGCCAAACATTAGAAATATGAAAAGTACCCTATCATATTTCTAGAATAAACACTTTCTAGACACCATTGATTCTTATAGGATATTTCAACAAGTATTCCATCAATTAATCAAATAAAAAATTATTTTTCTACCTAAATATTTTTTGGTTTATAATTGTTAGAAATTAAAGCCATAGGAATACATAACTGTTTCATGGATATATCAACATATTTATGGGAAGGATTAAAATATCTAGAAAATTAACCACTTTTTCAAAACTATATTTCCATATATTTACATGTTCATGCTGTAATATTTCCAATAAACTTATTTATAACATTTGAACAAGGAATGTTATAGATTTTATAATGTTTGTATTTATTTTTAGGATGAAAACATAAACCAACTTTTCTTTTAGATATAGTTGATGTGAGCAAAAATTTTCTAATTTTTTCTATCCTTCATTAAAATCACCTTCAAATTTAAAGAAAATACTATCTAATAATTTATATTTATTAAATTTGTGAAAATTGTAGATAATTTTAAATTGGATCAAATCATTTTTTTGTCGATTTATTCATTCATGGGATTAAAAATTTGAAAAAATTATAGAAATTTAATGTTTGGTTGGTTGATTTAGTCTAGAATAAAAACTATTAAAGGTATTTTTTTCCTTTTTTATTTTAATATTTTTTGAATTAACTCAAAATACATACTCTGAAATTGTTCTGAATCTCAATTTTTAATTTCTGTTAAAATATTATTTTAGAATAATTATTTGTGTTTGGATAAAAAAATAATTTAAATTTGTAAACAAAAAAATAAGGATTGTTTAAAATTTAAATTTCTAAAAAGAATTATGATTTAATATTATTATTATAACCGGAATATGATTGGAAAATTTTCTGCACTAAAATAAAGTTTATCTAATGTTGGTTGAAATGAGGAAAAGTAAAAAATGACCATGATTTTAAAATATACAGTTACCTTGAATGAAAATATATAGAAATGGAAACTGACCACATATACAATTTACAATTGTCTTCATGGTCAATTTTCAACATGATGTGCTCTAAAATTAATTGATAGTTTTTAAGTGACCATATGATGTTATCAGGATCAATATATTAACAATAAGTACTATAAATAAATTATCTACAACCACCTATCCATAACCACTTAAGTCAACCTGGATAACCTATAACACATTGATCATAAACATACTCCATTCTCCCCCCACTAAATTGACTGTGAGATTCTCCTTAACTATCCAGGACCTACCATTATATTCATCTAACTATATCTTCTTGGTAGCTTAACATACAACATCTCCCCTTCAAACCCGACTAAAATTAAGGCATCCACACTACCCTAGCTCAACTGAATCTTACTACACTAAAATCGCATCTCATTAGAAAAACCCATTCTCACTTTATTAAGATGTTGAAGTCCTCAATACTAGAACTCCTGAGTGTAACACCTATTCTTGTTGATGAAGAGGGTATAGATTTCAGTAGTATTCTTGTCGATGAAGCTGCACCACCTATTTTGACAAAGCCAAAGCATGCTTATCCAAACTTGAAAAATACCATAGAAGATGACCTTGTACTATGTCGCACTGCCAAATCATGAGTTTTGTATTTCCATTCAGGCCACCCTATTATACCATCAACTAATGATGCCATATGATCTATCCACTAATTGATACCAAATAATGAGACCAAAATCATGCTCTGGTGATTAATCTAAGCCACTTTTGAAGCTCACGGGAGGTATCAAATCTCATATCAAACCAATTTTTAGAGAAGAAGTCGATGCCTTTTCACATTTTGATCCAAGAATAGGGTATTTATACACCCTCTCCAAATGTAATATTAGCTGATCTTAATGTTGATTGAGGCCATAGAGATGAAAAATTCTGATCAAAGAAAAACTGATCCTTCTTATTGAATTCAAATCTAAAAAAGATAAAAATGTTGAGAAAGGGAGATGAAACCAATTCTATGTGAGAGATAAAGTAAGAAAAAAGTTGATGTTTTCATTTTATGGATGATGATTTTAGTTGTTGATTTTTTCCCTATACAAATATTTAGAAATTGGATATGCCATGGTCTATCCCTACACACGAGTTGTGGGTCCTCAAGAGAGTTCACACACTATTCTTGGTAAAATTCTTTATTGAATCCTAGCTCTATGATTTTTTCAATAGAAATAAAAAACCACAACTAGTGCAGAAAAGTTCAAAGTTTCAAACATGACATAAAGAATAAACCTAAATTCAATTGTCAACCCAAACCGATTGTGAATCCATGAGAGTTCAAATATTCCAAATTATTGATTTAAGGACCTGGAGGTCCCTGAGAAGATCCAAATCTGACCAAATTGGCACATTCCAGCATGAACATATTGAACACTAAATTTTATTTTATTTGGACTAACAATAGTTTTTATTTTTTAAGACCATGTTTGAAAATGGAATATCATCAAAAGACACATGATGTCTGATCCGAGTTACTCAATATTTTTTTAAAATTGTAAAATAGAAGTGGTGATATCATGGACAAAGTACTAGATCAGGCACAAATCCATTAAATTATATCATCCTATATTAAAATTGGTCTGGATCGGTGTGAAGTAAAACTCCTCACATGATCTCATAAAATAGGGTATGACTTTCCACTATAGTATCAAAGAATCATATAATATCATTTTTAATATTCTCTAACCTGTACAAGTGTGATCATGAGAGTATTTATAATTCATAATGTTTCTATCATCTGAATTGATCTCAACCATCATGGGGGACACTTGGAATCCATTAATGGAATTAAAGAATCAGTACTTTGTACTTAATTTAATGGGAATAATGAATATTCTCAACCACTTATTAATATATTCCCCTTCTACCAGTAGAAATATTCATCACCTATAGATTAAAAATTTGGTGTTTATGTATTTTCTTGGTATTTAAATTCCTGTACTAATTTTTTCCTAAATTCATCATGTTGTGATTCTTTGAACCCTTTATTCCTTTATGTTTTATCACCTCTATGAAATCCCAATTATTTTAAAATATATGATCATGAATAACTAACTTATTTTGTGAGGTCCAAGAGGAATCACTGTGGTTTTATTGAACTTTTTTTATTTTTTTTCTTAATATAATTCCTCTTTTATTATATTCTGTTGATGGAAGTAGAGTGTAGGGAGGAGATCATCATTCTATAATCCATCAACATTGTTATAATCTTCCATCTTTTTTACTCCAATTTCGCCCACCCAATCAGATCACACTTCATGTTATTAGAGTTTTTTTATTTTGATGGGAGAATTGTATGCGATTTTTGTCAGGTAAGTGACTCCCTTCACTTTATTGAGGCATATTTTTAACCATTCACTAAGGAGAACACATGGAATTAATGAACAATTTAAGGATATGTTGTCTATATTAATGATTATATACAAAATAAACCAATAGAGGGTTATTATTTCAATTATATTAAACCTTCCCATTGAATTAGATTATTAAGAACATATGTAAATAGTGATAGATCTCTCTAGAAATCTCATCAAGACCATATTCATTTCTCATATATATTCTATGTGAATCTCCTTACAAATTTTATCCTTCTTCACATTGAATCAAAATCCAAAACAATATTATTCAATGTTGACCACTATTTAAATAATGAATATGAAAAAATATTAATAATTGATTTAGATATTCAATATGTGACTGACACATGCTACATGGAAAGTGTCCATGGTCATCCATATACTGTATTTAAAGTTATAATAAAATTTATAATTATGTTTTACCATAGACCATGATAACTGTGTGAACAAAAATATGATATACAATAATTTTATTAAGAGTTTCGGTTCTTGAAAGAAAAGCTTCAATGTATTTTTTTAGTTTCTCACTTACTAATTATAAGGCATTATATCCTTGGGAATCATTTTTTTTTCTTTTCCGTTTCAAAATAAATATCATGGTTAATATAAACAGATGATTTATATTTCTTCTTTAAATTATTGTATTTATCATTTATCTTGTTAGTGGATTCTTCAATCATATTACATTATTCAAATAGATCTTAATTAGACATATCATTTTCATCATGATTTTCATTTTCAAGGAGATCGTAAATAATAATTTTTACCTCAGGTGTAATTCATAGGACACATGGATTGACCTTATTTTGATAGTCATCTCTAGATGAGTCAAAATGAGTTGAAATATCCTAAAAAGCACTCTATGCTACCTTCATATATCTTTTTATTCTCTTTCTTATGTACTCATATTTATTTTGGTACATTAATTTTTTACAATTATCATTAACATGTATCTTTATCTTACAATCATAGTAGGTAAAGTCATTAGAGGATTCATCCTTTTTCCAATCCTTCCTCTAATTTTCCCTTTTATCATTCATTCCCTTGAAATTTTATTTCCTAGAAATTTTTTTTGTCTTGTAACACTTCTTGAAAATTCTTGAAACATCTAAAGAAAATTCCATCTCTTTATCACTATCACATTCACCATCAAATACAGTAGTGCTATCTTATTTGATTACTTCTTATTCTTTAGTTGAGATTTTTTGAATGAAATTAAATTTTTACAGTTCAGTAACTTCATCATTCATATTATGTTCTTCCTCATAAAACATATGTTTTTCTATCACATCCTTAATTGGTATCATTGTTGATGCTGAAAAAGTCCGTAGCTCCCGGGGGAAGTTTCAAAATGACAAAGCGAAGTAATATTTTGAATCAGAATCCCGAGCCGGAGGCCCGGGAAGTGGTGGGCGAAATAAAGGAGGATTCGAACGAAAAAATGTTCTGTGTGTGAAGCATCTCCGGGTTTAGCGTAATCGAGCTGATGAGGCGCGCAATTTTTGCTCGCCCCGGTTCTGCGCAGTGAGGTTTCGCGCGCCGACGGTTCCCGTCACAGAATTTTTCACGCACCACCTGGATTCCGCGCCAACCTTCGCCTATAAATAGAAGGTTACCCCGAACGGTTTGGGGGTTGTGGAATTCGGATCGTCTCTCATGCACGCAATTCGACTCCCCCTGCGTGCAAGATGGCTTATAGATAATCCCTCATTTCGTGCAACCTTACCCTGGAGTTCGCCTTTGCGCGCAACTCCACTGGATTAAGTAAATTTTCCCCCTTCATGGGTTTCCGTCCTTGCGCACAATCCTTACCCAGTGCATGCAATACCCTCCAGTGCGTGCAAAACCCTGCGTGCAATTCCCTCTCCGCGCGCAATTGCCTCGCTCCAATTGTGCGCCATCCCGGTGTTTTGCACGCAAATATTCTTTTTTGTGCGCAACACCTAGGACCACTCACCTTGACTCCCCTTGGATGCCTCCCTGCACTGGCATCTGATTTCTCCCCTTCCGTTCATGCGCGCTATGCGTTGTTTTCCTGCACGGCCATCCAGGATCATGCGAAGTAACCTCAAGGTCCCTTGGGCCGTATTTCCCGTTTCGTTGCTTTGACTTATGCTTCTCCGCATAGGCACGCTAATGGCTATTGTATCTTCGCATAGCCATGATAACGTGGAACCCCCGATGGTTTGCCCTGCGGCCCCCCTTCACCACGACCTTGCCGATTCCTTCCCTCCCAAACGGGGTAGAGGGCGTTGGGCAAGTAAGCCCTAGGGGTGTGGAGCGAACCCACCTCGTCCAAGCTGTAGGACGTCAAACGGCTAAGTGTTTCGTCCTTAACACATGACGTTAAACTGTGGTCTGACCTCATGCTTCGCACGCAGGGTCCCCCCAGCTCAGGCATTCTTCACGCCCACTCGTCTCCACAGGAATGGACTCTTCCTCGCATGGAATGAGTTCCTCCTTGTCGGAGGGGAGTTTGTTCGCGGGGGAAGGGCCGCCTCAGAGCGTAAGCCCCTATCCTCTCAATGGATGATTGCACCCATGCATGTTCGTGCTTCCCCCTGCCAAGGCCAGCGGAGTCCCTTTCCCACTGTGGTTTGTAGCACCCCGGGCCTCCACCATGGAGTAAGCCCTTACACCAAGGGCTGATACCCACGTGTAAGCCCCTGTTTCCTCTTTGGGCTGCTCAAAGCATAAGCCCCATTCCACTTCTCACGGATGCACCCCTTGCGACGTGATCACCTAGTCCATGATGCCTCTTGTTTCTCACACCAAGCATGACTCACATGGGCATAGAGCGTGCATCGTCCATGGTACCCCATGGGCCGCCCTAGAGCGTAAGCCCCATCCCATCGAACTACGGGGACTTTGCTCTGTGCTAACACATGGTACGTAGGAAGCCTCCACGAGGTTCAAGCCCACCACCCGGTTGTTCTGACCTCTGCATGGCAGTTCACCAACCCCATGGGCAACCCCAAAGCGTAAGCCCCATCCCAGAGAACTATGAGGACTTTGATCTGTGCTAACGCATGGTGTGTAGGAAGCCTCCACGAGGTTCAATCCCCCCACCCAGTTGTTCCGACCTCTTCACGTTGTTTCACCAACCCCATGGGTCACCCTAGATCATAAGCCCCATCCCAGCAAACTATGGGGACTTTGATCTGTGCTAACGCATGATACATAGGAAACCTCCAAGAGGTTCAATCCCGTCATTCCATCATCTATCCTAATCCTTACTGGGGCCGCCACATCCCGGTGAGATCATGCCACCCCATCCCACTCCATGACATCTGGGAAGCTACCCATGTGTTGGCCCCAACATCGGTGTTCCCCCTAGGGGGCTTTCAACCCGATCAATCTCTACAAGATGTTAAACTCACGACATACCCCATGTTAAACATGGGAAGCTGAGGAAAACCTTAGATGTTACACATTCCCCACATTTCATGTGGGATGCCTCGGGCTTCCACGCCCTCGAGAAGCCCTGTGATGAGGGACAGAAGACAGACATGCCAACGACACCCCAGCGCGACCATTCTCCTCACTGATGGTTGCTGCCCCGACAAGACCCCTTGGAGAATATCGATGGAAGAAGCATAATTAACCTGCGTCCATGTAGATATGGCACCGAGAATGAGCTTCACGAACCTGTTTTAAATCTATGAGGGAGACCCAGACTTGGTGATGAGTTCCGAGGAGGAATCCACGGAAGGAGGAACCGAAATCCCATCATCATGGTATCGATCAAGGAGAATACGTCCTTGAACAAGGAATGGATGTCGCCCACCTTTGGAAAGCGGGAATGCGGGGTAACATGCAGTGCGTCCTCCCCATAGATGGATGCGCACGCCTCGGAAAAAGCATCGGAGCAACAAAAATGGTGAATCCGACGTGATGCTCTTCTCATCGATACGGGGAATTATTCAGTAGCAGTGGGGTTGTCAGAAGATAGCATGTAACTGGGCCTAGGAAACCCCCACCGGGATGTAAAACCCACCAGGGGTCGAGGACGTCAGGACGCTAATCACCCCGTTCTGTGACATCGTCAGTGTGGATCCCTCTCGCCAACTATGGACGACGGAACGACGCTGGGCTTTGGTTGTTAATCTCTTTTCGTGTTGATGCTAATGGGGTTTTCTCCCTGCTTACAGGAATCAGATCACTATCTTTGGAGATCGATCGCCACCTTCCCACCGGTGCAGGGGCAGGGGCAGTACCGACGTGGCTACCCCACGCGGTCCCACCTATTCCACAGTCGCCCCGACTTTTACCGCCGTAGAATACGGGCGATCGAACACCCTCTCCCCATCAGAAGTCATCCAGTAGAGGGTGATCAATGACCGGGATTGTAGGTATGATGTGGAAGGGATCATCCCCACCAGGGGCATGGCCCGTTTTGATTTGGAGGCGGTCGCGCCTCACCACTGTCGCCACCCCCGAGGGCCGCACAGGATCTGCTGCTCCCCACTCCGACGTTCAACCGCTTAGGGAGCCTATCCCCAGATCGCCTTGACACGTCCCACCCCTACCTCGACGAGGTGGGGGATGTCTGGGTCTGCCCGATTAGAGATCCATTCCAGGGGTCAACGACAAGAACCCCCGCCAGGCTGCGTCGATGCCTCCGTCCAACTCCCTGAGCCGAGGAGAAGGCAATCTTCATGCCTGCACCACTGGCTCCAACCCAGCTGACCCGATGCCAGTGTCGGGTGCGAGCAGGAGAGAATTCCTACCTTGGGGCATCAACGTTAGTGACCATTGTGGCCCGAGCCACTGCTGACCCCTATTTCCAGGTTCTCGCACACGTTGATCAGGGGAAGCCACTCGCCCGACTAGGATCGAGACCCCAACCGCCCAGCAGGCAGGTTGGGTCAAATCTCCCTGTCGCGGGCACTGGCAATGGCCACTGCAGACCAATCCACGGTAGTTCCACCCACCATGAAGTCTCATTCTGTGCCACTAGTCTAGAAAGCCGAAGGCTTCTCCGCGATGGCTATTCTCTAGGTATGACCCATCCCAGCGCCCACTACACGGGGTATGAGGTCGCTCCCCCTACGGCTGACCACGAGTATGGAGCCGTTGCGTATCCAGTCGCTGACTTTCATGGAGGTTCTCCCCATGTCCCCTTCGACATGTCTCCCGGTGCTTCTCTCACCCCAGCCTTCAGTCCACTCTGCCGCAGCTCTATTTCAGCCAGGGGACCCCTTGATGGAAATCATCCTTACCCTGAGGAGCCACCCAGGGGAAAGAAGGCCAGGCATCATCACCGTAGGAGGAATTTCAGCGGAGCCCGGTAGGAAATTAGACCAGTCTGTTTCTCGTATTCTGAGGCGGAGTACGATCGACGACGAAACCATCCCCCCAACCATTCGAGTTGAGGGCAGGGATGGGGACGTGGAGCGTTAGTCTCGTACTCCCCGAATGCGAGATCTGTATGATTCCATCCTCCCTTAGAAGGTATATCCATGAGGATGAGGACTTTGCTTACCCCCAGGGGTCAAACCCACAATTTCCACTGGGCTCCTTGGAAGCACCTCCCGCCCCTGTCAGGGCGGGTGGGGATCTTTTCTGGGGACCAACGGAAGAGCTGCGAAGCAACAATCTCTCGACAAGCACTGCCGCTATGAAAGGAGGCCCATTCATCAGCCCATCCTATCGCGATGTGGCAGCCAGGGCACTGCAACCCCTAGAGGATGAACTATGGATCAGCAGCCAATCGACATGTTCACTGTATTCCTCGCCGGCCATCCCACCGGCCCGATGGCCTGCCTCAGCGCCACTACCCATTCCCCGACTATCCACGGTGAACGATCAGAGGAAGCAATGTCCGGACCATGAACCGGAGCCGTGGAGCTCTTGGTCCGTTCTTACAGTGGGTCACTTCCCTAAGAAGTTTTGGACATCGCAGAATCGGATTTTGAGGTGCCAGAGTCACTCACCTCGGGAGAGTTTGAATGCTTCCTCCAGACCCTTCGGGTGACCCACTCCCGCCTTTTCTATCAGGTAGCGCCTTATCCCGGGAGCCAGGCGCATCTCGAGGATATCGGTGTGCAGTGCCTTCGGGTCGACCTAGTAGTGCTCCACACGGTTCGGCACCCCGAGTCATTAGGCTACCACGAGGCCCTCCAGCAAAAATCCGTTTAGAGTTTTCAAGTACTCAGAAAATTTATTGAGAAGCTACCCCCTATGCACACATTCGTGGATGGGGGAAGTACGCTGCTCTCCTCTTCTGTGAAATCCGCTGACAGCCCAATCCGCTGGGCGGCCTTGAGGGAACGTCGACGAGGGCAGCGACAGTCAACATGGATGACCTTTAAGATGTGGGAAACAGTGTGGAGCCCCTCGGCGGGGACTCACCCCCTGAGGACAGACCGCTACTGGACCCATCAGGGAGGATTACTCTCCAACAGAGGTACCTCCTAGGTCTCCCTGTACGCACGGAGGCGCTGACACTAAGCTGAAACATCGGCAATGGTAAAGATCCCATTGGGTTTGTCAAACTCACCGACCCCTCTACCTTGGTGCAGAAGGTAGATAAAGATCCTGAGAAGGCCACGCTGCGCCAATAGCTTGCTGAGCAAAAGAGGTTGGTTGATGGGCTCTTGGCCGAACGCATTGCAGAGCGGCGGCCTGACTACGGTGACCCTAGACCAGGACAGCAGGGGTAGGAGCATCTACCCCTTGCTGAGATCCCCCCGGGAAACAGTGACCATGTCATGTTCACCGACAGGGGAGACGCTGGAACCCATGGAAAGAGGGCGCGGTATGTTTCGTCGAACCCTCCTGAGCAGCGTGACCGCCTGGGGGACCCTTCTCGGTTTCCTCCAGCTCCCCCAAGAGTCGCTCAACCAGCCGCCCTATGAGATGCTGAGCGTGACTTCCATATCGAAGAGCCTGGAAACACGCTTGTGGTTAGAGATCCCCATCATGACAGGAATCCGTATCTGGATGATCTGATGGAAGTACTCATCGCCCGTTTGGAGGCCCTAGAAACTCGGCAGGTGTAAATCCCACCGGATGGCAAGCCATACCTTGCATGGGTGGATGATATGCCGGCCCCACCGGGATTTGGGAACCCCACCTTCTCCCCCTTTAACAGGAACAGAGACCCACCACAACACTTGGCCCACTTCAACTCGAGGTGCGGGCCAATGTTTGGGACTTCGGCGCAGCAGGAAGCTGCCACACTCCAGTGCTTAGTTCAGACACTGGAAGGACCAGTGTTCGTCTGGTACAGCCAGCTCCCTATTCGATCTATGACTATCTGGGAGGACCTTCGTCGGGAATTCCTCTACCAGTTCAGCTCCCCAACCCGGAATACAACTATTGTAGACCTCTTCAGGTGCAAGCAAAGTCCCGACGAGCGAGTCGCAGACTTCGTCGCCCTGTGGAAGGGGCTCACGTACTCCCTTGACATGACACTGTCTCAGAAGCGATTACTGACGATGTGTGTAGGGAAATTCATGGAGGATTTGGTTCCTTCTATGATCACGCAGCATTACCCTGGAGGGTTCCGGGACATCTCAGACAAGGCTCAGCGCCTCGAAGAAGCTAATGCGATAGGTCGATCAGGCATGCCCGCTGCCTCCCGTAATCCCTGCAAGGAGAGCCGCCAGTGCCGAACCTGCTGCTATAGCCCAGGTAGAAGCCCCCAGACAGCTAGAGTTGCTGCTGGTAAGGCCAGCTCAACAGGATCGTAGGGGTCCACCCCCCACGGGCACATCCTCCGGCCCAGCAGCGACCGCTTAAAAATTGGCAGGCGCGTAACACACCGCCACCACCTAGGAGAGGTAATCAGGCTCCACCTGCTCGGCCTACTCCTCCAGTCCCTGGTCATCATCAGCCCCCAAGAGCCCCCTTTCCAGACAGAAGGAATCAGACTTACTCGTTTGGTGAGGCCTTGGTCCAGTGTAATTTCCGTAGCACCCTGGAGCAGAGGATAGTGTGGTTTCCGGAGTGCTGGAAGCCAGAAGAGGCGTGTCTCACTGATCACCCTAACTACTTACCTTATCACCGGATCCTAGGACACACCATCTAGCAATGATATGTGTTCGAGGACTGGATCCAAGACTAGATTGACAACAACATAGTCAGGTTGGGCCAAGCCCCGGCAAGGGTGGCCAGTGTCTTAGTGAGATTGGATGGCAGTACTGACAACGGGGATGATTGGGAACAGGTTTCCGATCATGGGTCCCTATGGTATATGACTAGATGGCCCACAGGATGGTCGCCAGTGCCCATGGCATCATTTGTGCCTGCCTGAGTCTGCCAGAGCCCTCGGAGTCTGAAAGCGCCACTTTGGCATCATCGTCCCAGCCTACCTCTTCCCAGAAGAGCGGGCGGCGGCGCAAGAATAAAGAACACGCCCTACCATTGCCGCCATCTTCCCACACGCTTGGTGATTTCATGCCACCAAAAATGGGGATCCCTTTGAGACCCCATCCGGTAGTGGACAACTCCTCCAGTGAGGTTTCAGGGTAAGCTTTGGTTAACATCATAGATTTTGTAAATCCCTTTTTGACTCCCGATGATGAGAGGCGCCAGATGGAACTCCCTAATGTCCCCAGTCGTCGCCAACGTCGACGGATCCATGGCAACGCGAATCGACAGGGCATGGCAGTCGTCACCTCTAGTCAGGTTGTGCACGCCCCTGAGACCAGTCAGTAAGCCCGGTACAGGGAGCAGCACTCGTGGCTCCCTCACCTGGTGTCAACAGGTTTGCTTCCACCACTGTTTGTGTTGCTGGATGGGGCAGAAACTGCCTTGACCGCATCGCAGCCAGCCCTGCCCTGCCGCCGGCAGACTACGGCCTTCCGGACCTAGCACGGCAGCCACCTCCCGGGCTTCGGCTAGTGAATAGTGGGACTTGCCTAGTACCAGTCAGTTACTGGCCCCGCCAGCAGGGGCCTTCATTCCACCAATCGCAGAGTAGCCTCCTGTAAGCAGAAGAAAACATTTGGCACAAAAGTATAATTTCCTAAAGCATCTAGCCAACATTCCGGCAAGGCATTCCATCCTTGAGTCCCTTGACCTATCATCTGAAATGCGTGAGGTGCTCGCCGAGGCTCTAAGGAGCCCCCTCCTGTTTGAAACGGAGGTAGCGGCCGTAGAGGCCTTCCACACCGAGGCAGTTGAGGATGTCGAATGTCAGGCGGTTATCTCGATTTCTGGTAAAGATGAAGACATTCCCATATAGGGGCACATCCGCCCGCTATACATCTCCGTCCAGTTCAATGGCGTTGAAGTCTGTCGCTGTCTTTTCGATACGGGTTCCGGGATTAACCTGATCCCAACTTGGACACTACAGAAACTGGGGTTTTTAGAGGTTGATTTAACTCCCTCTGACCTCAGGATCTAGGGGTATGACAGGACCGAGCAAACTCCACTCAACAAGATTCGTCTAAAGACCCAGTTTGGTGGCCTCATTTCCAATACCGAATTCATGGTTGTCTCTCAGGACACTGCCTACAACGCATTGATGGGAAGGCCATGACTACACCTTCATGTGGAAGTACCCTCATCATACCATCCGTTCCTCAAATACTCCCTTAAGGGTCGAGTGGGAGTGATCCAAGGAGATGCGTCTCCGTTTGCCTCTTGTGAAGCTCGTTACCTAGACGCTGACTATTACAAGAGCAATGACAAGCAGATCCTGGCAGGTGAGGTTGAGCCCTCCACTGTTATGGGTGATCCCTGGGCAGGTTTGGATGATGAATATGTCTTCACAATCCATCGGTTGGAGGCCACGACCCCCGATATGGGAGAGTGCTTTGTTGTCTCGAGTACTACATGGTCGAGAATCCCTGAAACAGCTCCCCCCGTGGACGATCCTCTCACAGGTGGAGAAGAAGACATGGAAGATTCTCCTCCATCCATTGAGGTGGGAGTTTCCACCATGGTCGATGAGTTAGTGCAGGTCAACCTCGGTAGCAAGGAAGACCCTAGACCCACATTGGTCAGTGCCGCTATGCCCCCCGAGGAACGACAGCAGTACATAGACTGCCTCAGACAGAACCATGATGTGTTTGCCTGGAGTTACGACGAGATGCCAGGGCTGGATCCCGAGGTAGCCGTCCACCGCCTTGGACACCCAGCAAACCATCGCGGGTTCAAGCAACCTCCCGGAAAAATGCACCCCTTTCATGGTGCCATGGTTGAGGCCGAATTTGATAAGATCATCAATGCCAACATTGTTAAGGATGTCCAGTACCCCAGGTGGCTAACCAACATTGTGCCCGTCAGGAAGAAGAACAGGCAGACCAATGTCTGCATCGACTTTCGCGATGGTAATCGCCACTGTCCGAAGGATGACTTTCCCCTTACCATGACAGAGCTGTTGATCGATGCAATGACCGGGTTCCAAGCCCTCTCCTTCATGGATGGGTACTCCGGGTACAACTAGATCTGGATGGCCCCCATGGATGAAGAGTTCACTGCCTTCAGGCCCCCCAGGGGACTTTTTGCTACCAGTTTATGCCCTTCAGCCTGAAGAATGTAGGTTCCACCTATCAACGGGCTATGCACCGCAAATTCAAGTCGATTCTTGGGACACTAGTGGTTAAATCTCCTCAGCGCTAGGACCATCTCAAAGACCATGAGAAAGTGTTCATCTTCCTCCGTTCTCTACACTTGAAGATGAACCCGTTGAAGTGTGCCTTCGGGGTCACCTCCGGAATGTTTCTTGGCTTCATTGTTAGGTATTGAGGTATCGAGATCGACCCTAAGAAGATCCAGGCCATCAGTCAGATGTCTCCCCCGAATAATATTTGGGAGCTTCGAGGCCTCCAAGGGCACTTAGCATATATATGTCGATTCATTGCGAATCTAGCCGGCAAGTGTAATCCCTTTTCTCGCCTTATGAAGAAAGGTGCCGCCTATGGGTGGGATGAAGAGTTTCAGATCGCTTTTGAGGAAATCATGCAGTATCTGCTTCATCCTCCGGTCCTGATGCCACCTGTTCCTGGAAAGCCGCTGGTGATTTATGTGACTACCCTGGAACAATCCCTCGGCACCCTTCTCACCCATAAGAACAATGACAGAACAGATAATAGCCTCTACTACATCAGCTGCATGCTGCTCAACGTGGAAGCGAGATATTCTCTCATCGAGAAAAGTTGCATGGCGCTCGTTTTCACCATACAGAAATTGCGTCACTACTTGCAGCACCACGAGGTACCGTTGGTATCTTGGGTAGACCCGTTGAAATACATCCTGAACCGACCTATGTTGATTGGCAGATTGGCATGCTGGGTGGTGATTCTTTAGCAGATTGACATCAGGTTCATACATCAGAAGGCCTTCAAAGGACAGGCGCTGGCAGACTTTTTAGCTGGCCACCCAACCTCTGCAGGCCAGCCGCTGGATCTTGGCTTTCCTGATGAGGCAATCATCTCAGTCGATCACGCCATCCCGTGTTGGTAGATGAACTTTGATGGCGCCTCCTGAAGCCCTACCGGTTGAAGGCTCAGCTATCCTAGGCTTAACATAGTGGGTCTGGGAATCGTTTTCATCACCCCAGAGCAAGTCGTTCATCCATATTCATTCTTGTTGTTAGAAGGCTGCACCAATAGTGAGGAAAAATATCATGCCCTCATCACTGGCCTCGAGTTGGCTCTGGAGGTTGACATACCCCATCTGTACATAAAAGGGGACTCTGAGCTAGTCATCAAATAGGTTAATGGTGACTATGCTGTCAGGAAGCAAGAACTCATGGCGTTTCTGGAGTGCACCCTCCATCTGATGGCTAAGTTCCCCTTACGGACGGATGTCATTCACATTACCCAGTCGCAGAATAGTCGAGAAGATACTTTTTCCAGCCCGGCCGCATCACTTGTGGAGCCCGAATAAGATGACCTAATCATCCACATGGCGCAATGGAGATTCATTGCTCCTGTTACTCAAGAGGATGGTCGTGGCCCGTGAGTTAACCATATCACCACTGGTGCCCCTACGTCAGGACCCTCTGGGGCTTCAGACATGGTGGTCAAGACAATTCCTGACCGGAGGACACCTTTGGTTGAATATCTCTGGCACAACAATCTTCCGATGGATCGAGCCAAACGGGAATGAATCTGGTGTCGCGCAACGCAGTTCACCCTTCAAAGCGGTCCCAGCCGTGAGAAGCTCCTTTACAGGCGCAGGTTCTACGGTGTTCTACTCCGTTGTATTCATGGAGTCGAGATCCCAAAGGTCATGCAAGAAGTACACACTGGTTCATGTGGCACCCATCAGGCCGGGTCGAAGTTGTCCCACCAGATTCATAGGTTGGGATACTTCTGGCCCTCCATGATCCACGATTGTATCGAGCACTCCAAGAGGTGTCATACGTGACATGTTCATGCTAACTTTGTCCATCGGCCACCAGATCCTCTCCATACTACTATGTGTTCATGGACCTTTGCAGTCTTTGGGTTGGATTTCATAGGGCCTTGCCCACCGGCGACAGCCTGCCAGTGCCGGTTCATCTTAACCGCTACATATTTTTTCTCCAAGTGGGTAGAGGCAGTTCCACTCAAAGAGGTTAAGGCTCGTTCCATCGTTGACATTGTGAGCTCCAACATCATCCACCGGTTTGGGGTCCCTCACGCTATCCTAACCGATAACGGCGCCAACTTCCGATCATCCGAGCTGAAGAAATTGTACGCCATGTAAAACATTCTCTCTAACCACACATCCCGCTATCATGAGCAGGTGAATGGACAGATTTAGGCATTTAACAAAACCCACTCTAACATTCTGAAAAAAATGGTTGGTCAGAAAAAGAAAATTTGGCCGGGCATTCTCCCCAACTCCCTCTAGGATTATAGGACGACGACTCGTAACTCCTCCCAGGTGACTATGTATTCCCGGGTATATGGAGCTGAGGCCGTCCTGCCCATCGAGATCCAGCTGCACTCATTGCGCATGGCGGTCTACAACCAGCTAGCGCTGGATAGAGTCGTCGAGATCTGTCTAGCTGAGTTGGAAGTGCTGGACGAAAGTAGGCTTCGCGCTTTACATAAAACGGAAAGGCATCAGAGCATGGTGGCTCGAGCTTTGGATAAGAAGGTTCGCCTCCGCTCTTTCCTGCAAGGTGACATGGTGCTGTCTCTCAGAGCGCCAATGATTCCCGGCAGGAAACCACCCAAGTTGGAGCCCAAGTTGGAGGGACCTTTTATTGTCCACAAGGTCTATCCCAATGGCGCGTATTCCCTCGTGAGTATGGATGGTGAGTGTATCACTCCTCCCACCAACACCAGGTTCCTCAAGCGGTACTTTGCCTAAGCATGTGGTCCTATATGAACTTGAACTGTAGGGTCCTGCATGACCTTAAACTGCACCTGGTCTGAGTTCTAAGACCTAAAACTAAGATCCTCATTTCATCCAATATGACGTTAAACTATATTTCTAGAACTACATGCGGCTTGATTCTCATCATAATGAGATACGTAGGAACACCCAGACATTTTGTTTCGGGTCCAGCCCCAGGGATGACCAAACACCGTCATTTTTCGTGGTCCTGCATGATCTTAAACTGTAGGGTCCTACATGACCTTAAACAGCACCCGGTCTGAGTTCTATTACCTAAAACTAAGATCCTCATTTCATCCAACATGATGTTAAACTGTATTTCCAGAATTGCGTGCGGCTTGATTCTCATCCTAATGAGATACGTAGGAACACCCGGACATTTTGTTTTGGGTCCAGCCCCGGGGATGACCAAACACCGTCATTTTTCGTTGTCCTGCATGACCTTAAACTGTAGGGTCCTGCATGACATTAAACTGCACCTGGTCTAAGTTCTAAGACCTAAAACTAAGATCTGCATTTCGTCCTACATGACGTTAAACTGCCTCTCTAGAACTACGTGAGGCTTGATTCCCATCGTTATGGGATACGTAGGAGCGCTCGAGCACTTCCCCACGGGCCCAGCCTAACCTTCGTGTTCGGTCCCTCGACTCGAGTGTTTCCCCAGAGGACACATGGTATGTAGGGCTTAGGTCCTCATTCGCGTCGGGTTTTGTAACCGCCTTGCCATGTGTCCCTTTCTCCCCTTACCCGAGTCACGGTCCGAGCTCTAAGACCTTAAACTAAGACTCTTGGAAGAACTACTTGAGGCTTGATTCCCATCCTTATGGGATACGTAGGACCGCCTGAACATGTAGATGTCAGGTCCAGCCCCATCTCTTTGGAGATCCCACGATTTCCCGGTTTCCAGGGCATTGGGCATTATGCCCCCTCTTTTTCCCAGGGATCTGCCATCTTTTTTCCACTCTCAGACTGAGCCCCTTGACCCTTTCCTGTGGTCCGCTAATGTGCATAGGGTACTCTGGTCTAGGACTTGGAGTGCCAGGTTCAGCTTCGGTAAGTTCCATCCACTTGCCAAGCTTCATGTTCCACTTCATTCGGGCCCCCATCATCCTTCACACCAGGAGGGACCCCCAAGAATGTCCTGGATACAATGCCCAAGGCCTCTCCTACTATCACGGGCAACGCCCCCGAGGGTTTCAGACAACAAATTGATACAAATCCCGCGTTGGAAACATGCTCAGTGGTTGATGCTCATTTGTTTTCCCCATGGCTAGCATGATAGGATGATGTGTTGCGAACATGGTTAGCAGTAATCCTCAATCGTCACGTGGACTGCCCCGGGCCCTAAATTTTGGTGGCATGGTTCACATTATGTTCTGCCCCACCTTGGCAAGGGGGAACCTTGAAACTCCTTGTTCTAACCCTTAGTGCATTCCCACACGTCAGGCAGACCAAGCTGTGTAAAGGTGTCTCTCGGGGCTCCCACAGTCTGGGTACTAGTGTGTGTGCTAGGGTTTCTTCTTTGCAGGTGGTGTGCAGCATGACCCCCATCCCCCTGGGAAACTAGGATCACCCGAATGTTGTGTTTCGGGCCCAGCACAACTGGGAGCTAGCACCCCCTGTCCCAGTCCTGATGGCTGGACCCTCACCGGCCCCTTTGCCCGAGCCTCCTCTTTTGGAGATGAGCGCAGTGAGGGAATTGCATCGTGCGTGTTCCCGATGGTCAAAACCTTATGACCTTAAACTGTGCTGACGTTCCATGCCTTATGACCTTAAATTGTGCTGACCGTCCAAGAACATGACCATAAACTGTGATGATATCGTCCTGGCTACGCAACGTAAGGACGCTACCGCTCGAGAACTATGTGAGGCTTGATTCTCATCCTTATGAGATACGTAGGAGCACCCGGGCCTCCCCACGGGCCCAGCCTAACTTTGGTTTTCCGTCTCTTGGCATAAAACCTCTCTCAAGGAGGGTTGCGCGTTGTGATATGGGATTATGTCCTCATTCACATCGGGTTTTTCACCGCACCGTACACAGCCCCTATTCCCACTCATGCCAGGTGTTTGAGTTACTCCACCGAGTTATTCGACCATGTTCCCCTTATGTTTCCTTCCGTCCATTGGTCCGAGTTCTAAGGCCTAAAACTAAGAGCATTTCTTTTTACTATCTACGACTCAATCTCTCTTGTGGGATTGCGCGATGTGGTGAGGGATTATGTCCTCATTTACGTCGGGTTACTCGTTGTGTCGTGCCTATCCCCAGATGAGATGTGTTCCTCGTTCCGCATGAAGTGAAACTGTATTTCGTCCAACATGATGTTAAAATGTATTTCCAAGACTACGTGTGGCTTGATTCTCATCCTAATGAGATACGTAGGAACACCCAAACATTTTGTTTCGGGTCCAGCCCCATGGATGACCAAACCCCATCCCTCATAATCGTCGGCTCCTCTGCCCGACGTCAGGACATCTACCCCGAGTAGGTTTGGGATGCCCCGTGGTAATAATGGGAAGCGGCAGTTCTCTCACCAGGATAGACCTGTCTGGAAATTGGGAGGACCCGTTATCAGGTCAGTATGTCCGCCAAATGTGCCTTCACCACGATGGTGCAATTTCGTGAGTGTTTGACTCTGTTCAAACCAACCACAACTCCACCTTCCATGCTTTGTGTCCCCCTTATTCAGATCCTCATCTAATTTTATGTTTGATGGGACCCCCTAACAGTGTGGGTGCTCGACCTATGGTCCGCATACTGTCCTGGGCCACCGTTTCGGAGAACTGGTCATGTTTGATGGGACCCCCTAACAATATGGATGACGGACCTATGGTCCGACTACTGTCCTGGGACAACATTTCAGAAAATTGACCGACGATATTTGAGTTGGGCCCTGTGTTGCAAACATGGTCAGCGATCAGCCCTTATTTATTTTCCCCATCTCGGGACAACATGATGGATGTTGTGTTTCCACCATGGTTGACAGTTATCCTCCATCGTTGCACCCCATTGTGTTCCGAATTTGGGCAACGTGATTCACCCTTCCTCTCCTATGTTTGGATGGATTTCAATGCCCTCAGCATTGCCCCGCTCGTGTGTAGGAGCACATTGAAAAGGGGGTGCATCAATCGGTCTGAGGTCTCCTCCTCAGAAATCCAGGCCCGATTTGGGATGCCTAAAGCTTGGTTGACGCCCCACAGTCAGACGAAGTATTAGTGCGATCCTCTTTTGTTTGTCATGGCTAGCGTGAGCTTAGTGATGGATTGATATTTACATTAGGATTATGGGTGTGCATGTTAAACCAAGGGTTCATATGAATGGTTTTGGCCATGTATTGGATCGAGACAATGAGCAGTACAAGCTAAGAAGTTCATGAAATGGCCAAGACAAAGCCGTTAGGGATTAGTGTGCTGAAGCGATCTTTCCAGTGCTGCTACCCTTTGGCTGGCAGCCTCCAGGACCGCTTCTCACTCTTGGAAAACTCTCTCCTCATCTGCCACCACAGAGCGCCGCTCGCCAGCCCTAGCTTGTGCCTGCGCCCGCTCTCTTTGAAGCACGATCATTTGGTGACTCTCCTCCACCAGTTGTTCCTGCACGTCAGCCAGCTGGGCCATCAGTCACTCCACAAGCTCAGAGCATGTCGTGATGAAGGCCTACTTCTATTCTGCCTGCCCTTTGAGGTGTCGGACATCCTACTCAGCCCACAACAGTGCTTGAGCGCTCACCGATCCTTCCCGGAACTGGGAAATTTAATCACGCCAGCTGCTCTCGCGTATCTTCTCGTCCATGTAATCACAAACCGTCACATGAAGGCACTGAGCGTCAGCCCCTCCGGTGCAAAGGAAGCGCAACCAGGTCTGAAGTGATCCCATCCGCCTCAGCCAATCTAACTAGAGCTGTCTGAGAAAGCGCTGGATGCACTTCCACCCTTTGCGTTGTGTCATCCGACTCTCTTTGGCCGCCTCTGAGTCTGATTCGTCTATCTCCTCAGGGTCAGCGGGCCAGTATGTAGGGAAGGCAGCCAGTAGCTCCGTGGCAGAATCCACCACATGGAAACCTTCATGAGGAATAGGATCCTCGACGTCCAGGCGACCTTCTTCTCTCGTCCCAGCAGGTTCCAACCTTGTCTCAGGAACATCACCACTGATGTCCCCTACCCCCTGTTTGTCATTTTTCGGGGCTGACTCAGTGTAGGGAGCATGTTCTGAATGAGGCAATATGGTCGTTGCTTGTCCACTCACAGATGACCCGGGCTCCGCAGGCTGACATGCCTCTAATGTCGATATCACTGTGCAAGGCATACAGTGGTATGTTGGGACCTTTCGAAAATAATCATTAGTAGTGATGCGTGAGACTTACAGGAATCCAGAGCGTCGGTCCCCAGTGTTCCGGCCGCTGCAGGAGTCTCCATGAGGGGATACCCCTCTGCGCTTGTTAGCTCAATGATGGGTGTCAAATCCCCATCATGTCCCACCGGTTCCTCTCCTCCCTCCTCTAGTGGGGACGTTCGTCCGACGATCAACTGATCCTGAGTGAGATCGGGAAGTGGGTTAGAAGTTGAAAAGGGGAATGGATGAATAAGGAAAATGAATGAAGATAGAGACAGACCTCGAGTATCTTGGTTATGTCGAGATCCGAGCAAGCAATCTCGCCACTCTCTCAGAGACTCCCTTGGTAGGTCGCCCTGTGACCTTCGGGCTCTTTTTCTTCATCTTCTCCCTCACCTTCATCCTCTCTGGTTTTCTCCTCCCCTTCCAACTCCTCATCACATTCGCCCTCTCCTGGCGGCATTGCCTCTAGATCATGTTCCTGGAGGAGCATCACTTTCACTAGGAAAGGTGGCTCTGCATTCCAACCCCTTTGGCGTGCATATGCGTCCATGGCCGTCAGATTAGCCTGCTGCTGATGGAAGTTGACTCGGTCGATGATTCGAATGAGCCCGACCTCTGGCAGTAGGATCCCGTTTTGCATTATCATCTGCCAGATTGCTTCGACGCTTAGAGATTTCTACAGGGTCATCCAGGCCGAACAAAGTTCCGGGAGAATTGCGTCGTGGGAAGGTTCGAGCAGATAACTTATCTGCTTCTCGGGAAGTTCCCTAGCTGCCTCATGTGACCCCCTGTGTGTAACGAGGATGTGGCGGCACCATGTGATGTTCCCACTGCCGAAGTCCCAGCCTGCGCAGACCTCACTGTCTGGCACGTCCTCGGTTCCCCCCTTCCGACGACATTGTGCCTTTTTTTCTCGTCGCCCGATTTCTATGTGAGTGACCTCAAGTTTCCGGGCGCACTTGCGTAATAGCCCCTCAGGGTACGCAATGGTCCAGTGTTCGGCGTATTCGGTTGTTAGGCCGGCATTGACCCCGGTAGGAGGAAGAGTAACGACATCACCAGAGCCGAAGGTGGTAAACATCAACCACGTCTAGCGTAGGACGCATGGGTTCTTCTCCTGCCAGACAGTCGTGAATACCTTATTCAGCATTCGTTGGAGGCACCCGAACTACCTGGAAAATCGAGATGGCAAGTAAGGCTCGCAGATCACCTTCCCGTCGATCTGAGCCCTGAGCACCCCACCCCGAATGCTCTGGAAGTATTCCTGCTATTCCAGAGAGCCTCGCCTGTTGTCCACCATCTGGCCGATTGGGGTGGGGAATGGGATGAATTTGAAGTTGGCATGGTTGCCAATGCGGATTCTCACTCCCTCCTCATTGAGCGTCAATGGTGCCACCCATGTGATATTTAGGAAGGACGGTCGCAGACCATTGCCTGGGATACAGATAGTGTTTGTGAAGGTGAACCCACCAAGATGAGCTGCCACCCAGCCGTGGAAGATCTGGAAGGGACCACACACTCTACGAGGTGACCCCCCTTGTGAGATGCGCCCTAGTATGGCATACAGCTTGGCCAGCATGGGGATGCCCAATTTGAACCATTTGTTGGAAGCCATGGATCCCGCCATCACCAGTGTTGCTGGACGGACGCCCATCCTTGCGTCCCTCACCGGCAGGAGCCACCCGCTCCGGAAGGCGGCAAAGAACCCGACATACCGAACATTCGGGTCCCGGGCCTCGATGACACGATAGCCCCACGAGTGGTATTGCCCCTCCTCCAGGGTCCTCAAGCATGACCCATCCCTGCTCCTCTGAGCCACGGTGGGGCACCGTTTTCCCCGTCCCGATATCTTGACGGCCGAGTCCTTCGCAAGAAATAGGCTGAACCAGCCCTTGAAGGCAACGTCCTTCAGGAAGTCCTTGACCCCCAGCCTCTCTTTGGCCAGCTCCAACAGGTGCCACGTCAGTAGAGGCGTCTGTGAACTGTCTCCCAAGGTGTTCATTGGAGGAACAGACTCGTCATATTGGTAACCCTCCAGTGGGTGACCGTCGATGCAGTGCACGTCCCAGAGACTGATGTTGACTTCCCTGTGATGGAGGTGGAATGTGTTGGTATCAGGAGACCACCGAGTGAATAGCTCTGGCCCGAGTTCAGGTTGGTAGTGGAAGTGGAACTATGATGTCCATACTGCCTTAAACAGGCCGATATACCGCAGTTCATCCCCGAACTGGTCATAGGTATAACGAACCCAGAACGCCCCGGCCCATTCACTGGTGAAGTTTCCCCCAGACCACAGGTCCCAATCCTTCAGCCAGCCCTTAGTGTCGTCGTTAACGCTCTGACGAAACGTGCTCGCGTAGAGGGCCGGAGAATTTTCTGCACCAGTTTCATCCCCAGTAATGGTCCTATTCCTCGGGTTCAGGACATATACATCCATATGTCTTGTTTCCCTGGTTGGATGGTCATTGTTGGTGATGTTGTAACATGGAAGCTCATCCTCCCGGGTCAACTAGGACTACAGCGTGTCCACCACAAAACACGGCAGTGGCACCTCCTCCAGGATGCCAAAATTCCAGAGCATGAGGTTTTCAGATATGAGATACTTCTTCTGGGCTGGAGTCAGCAGATTGAACAAGGTAATATTGTTGGAGAGAATCACCTTGGCACCGTAAACCTCCTCGTTCTCCGCCATTTTTGTCCTACAGGCATCGGCTTCCCCCTCATCAACTAGGTTTGCGTCCATCTAAATTTTTCCGGGAGTTGGGTGAAATCAGGATGCAGTGCATAGAATCGTAGAGTTTTGTGTGAAATCTGAAGGAGTTGCGCAAAATCCAGGAGATGAGCGTGAAATTAGGACGCAGGGCACGGAAGATCCTGAACATGCGTGTAATCACGACTGAATTTTGGAGGGAATTTCGAGCTGAAAGATCGTTTTTAACCACAGACATGGAAGCGATTTCGCGCACGAGAGAAGTGAGCTTATCGCGCGGAAAAGGCGGATGTACGGATTTGGGACACAGTGCCCCTTTTTTATAGGCGAGGCCAGGGTTCCGCGCCGCGTGGGAAGAGGATTCCGCGTGCGTCTGCCGTTTTCCGTGCCCCATCGGAATTTTGCGTGCAAGCTGCCCCGGAGACTCAGCGTGTCGGCATTTCGGCATTTCCCTTGGAATCCGATAGTTGCGATCTATCGTGAATACAATTATAAGGGGGCATTTTTTGACTCCAAAAAAGTCCCTAGCTCCTGGGGAAGTTTCGGAATGACAAAGCAAAGTCATATTTGGAACCAGAAACCCGATCGGGAGGCCTGGGAAGTGGTGCGTGAAATAAAGGAGGATCAGCGCGAAAAATTGTTCTACACACGAAGCATCACCAGGTTTCGCATAATCGAGCCGATGAGGTGCGCAATTTTTGCATGCCCCAGTTCTAAGCATTGAGGTTTTGTGCGCCGACGGTTCCCATTGCGGAATTTTTCACGCACCGCCTGGATTCCGCGCCAACCGTCGCCTATAAATAGGAGGTGACCCCGAAAGGTTTGGGGGTTACGGAATTCGGATCATCTCTCATGCGTGCAATTCGACTCCCCCCGCGCGCAAGATGCCTTATAGGTAATCCTTCATTTCGCGCAACCTTGCCCCGGAGTTCTCCTTTGCGCACAACTCCACCGGATTAAGAGAATTTGCCCCCTTCCCTGGTTTCCATCCTTGCACTCAATCCCTACCCAGTGCGCGCAATACCCTCCAGTGCACGCAAAACCCTGGGCGCAATTCCCTCTCTGCGCACAATTTCCTCACTCCAATTGCGCGCCATCCCGGTGTTTGGCGCACAAAGCTTATTTTTTCCGCACAACACCCAAGACCACTCACCATGATGCCCCTTGGCTGCCTCCCTGCACAGGCACCTGATGTCTCCCCTGCTGGGCATGCACCCCATGCGTTGTTTTCCCACACGGCCTTCCAGGCTCATGCGAAAATCCTCAAGGTCCCTTGGGCCATGATTCCCGTTGAATTGCATTGCCTTATTCTTCTCTGCATAGGCACGCTAACGAATATTGCTTCTTCGCATAGCCACGCTAACGTGTACCCCCCGGTGGTTCTCCATGCGGCCCCCCTTCCCCACGGCCTTGCCATTGCCTTCCCTCCCCCAAGGAGTAGAGGGCTTTGGGCATGTAAGCCCTAGGGTTGTGGAGTGAACCCACCTTGTCCAAGCTGCAGTACATTAAACTACTAAGGGTTGCATCCTTAACACATGATGTTAAACTGTTGTCTGACCCCGTGCTTCGCACGCAGGGTCCCCCCAGCTCGGGCATTCTTTACGCCCACTCGTCTCCACGGGAATGGACTCTTCCTCGCATGGAATGAGATCTTCCTTGTCGTAGTGGCGTTTTCCGCGGGGGAAGGGATGCCTCAGAGCGTAATCCCCTAGACTCTAAAAAGATGATTGCAACCATGAATCTCCGTGCTTCCCCCTTCCAAGGCAAGTGGAGTCCATTTCCCACTGTGCTTTGTCGCACCTCGGGCCTCCACCCTGGAGTAAGCCCTGACACCAAGGGCTGCTAACCACGCGTAAGCCCCTGTTTCCTCTTTGGGCTGCTCAATGTGTAAGCCCCATTCTGTTTCTCACAGACGCACCCCTTACAACGTGATCTCCTGGTCCCTAATACCTCATGTTTCTCACACCGAGCATGACTCACGTGGGCTTAGAGTGTGCATCGGCCATGGTACCCCATGGGCCGCCCCAGAGCGTAAGCTCCATCCCAGAAAACTATGGGGACTTTGATCCGTGATAATGCATGGTTTGTAGGAATCCTCTATGAGGTTCAAGCCCACCACCTGGTTGTTCCGACCTCTTCACATCGGTTCACCAACCCCATGGGCCGTCCCAGAGCGTAAGCCCCATCCCAGTGAAATACGGGGACATTGATCCGTGCTAACGCATGGTACGTAGGAAGCCTCCACGAGGTTCAATCCCACCACCCAGTTGTTCCGACCTCTTCACGTCAGTTCACCAACCCCATGGGCCGCCACAGAGCGTAATCCCCATCCTAGCGAACTATGGGGACTTTGATCCGTGCTAACGCATGGTACATAGGAAACCTCCACGAGGTTCAAGCCCTTCATTCCATCATCCATCCTGATCCTTACCCGGGCCACCACATCCCGGTGAGATCATGCCACCCCATCCCACTCCATGATATCTTGGAAGCCGCCCATGTGCTGGCCCCAACATCGGTGTTCCCCCTATGTGTATTTCAACCTGATCCGTCTCCGAAAGACGTTAAACTCGCGACATAACCCATGTTAAACATGGGAAGCTGAGGAAAACCACAGATGGTACACATTCCCCGCATTTGGTGTGGGATGCATCAGGCTTCCGCACCCTCGTGAAGCCCTGTGATGAGGGACAGAAGACAGACATGCCAACGACACCCCAGCGTGACCATTCTCCTCACCGATGGTTGCTACCCCGACAAGACCCCTTGGAGTGTCTCGACAGAAGAAACGTAATTAACTGGCGTCCATGTAGGCATGGCACCGAGAATGATCATCATGAACCTGTTTTAAATATATGAGGGAGACCCGGACTAGGTGACCAGTTCTGAGGAGGAATCCACGGAAGGAGGAACCGAAATCCCATCATCCCGGTTTCAATCAAGGAGCATACGCCCATAAATAAGGAACGGATGTCGCCCACCTTTGGAAAGCGGGAATGCGGGGTAACAAGCAGCGCGTCCTCCTCACAGATGGATGCACGCACCCCGGCGAAAGCATCCGAGCAACAATCATGACCACATCTCATGATTCATGATTTTATATAGAAGTTCATCTCTATTTGTTAGTTAAGAATCTTAGAATCCTTAGTACTTGAGACGTATCATTAAGAGTTTTCCCTAGAGCATGCATCATTTTGATAATCTCATTATACATGGGACACATATTTGAAATAGACTCATTACACTCTATCATAAATGTATCATTATTAATTGTATAGTTGTTTAAACACATTTATTTGAAATTATATATAGATTCATGATATGTAGATAAGGTATCCAAAATTAAAAATAGTACTATCGCATAAGGATATTATGTTAAATTCATATTTTCCTAGAGTACAGTATAATGAATTCATTTCATTTAAATTAAACTTATATGTAGACTTATAGGTATTACTCCAATAAACATTGGATGATTTTTCATTTTTAAATTTATCCTCTAATATTATCATTATGTCAAAACACATTCATTTGAATATTCTAGGGTTCATAGTAGAAGTGGATGGTTCGGTGATTTAAAATTCGTCATCATTGATTAATACATCTACATTTTCATTCGTGATGTTCATCCTAGTACAGAATATTAGGACCCTATATAAATATTTTAAGCATAAAAAGTTTATAAAATTTATCATTCGATTTGAAGGAACGTTTGAAAAAAATATCATCACCTTCAACCATTGATTAATTGAACTGATTTTGGATCCCTCAAGATCATCCACACATGCTTCAAATGTGTCTAGGAGCATAAATAATCAAAATATGGGTGCTAGAATGGATATACAATGATTCCTTCAACATCCTAACAATCACCACTTTGTCTATCCTTCAATCTGTGGAGAAGAACTCACACATGCTTCTCATATCAATATCATATCTCTATTAGAAGTGCGAAATATGAGACATGGACTCTCAAAATAATGATGTGAATAGTAACACAAATGAGATCCTCCTCGCACTTATATAGTGCGGTGAAAAGAACCTAGAAATATCCCCCCAACCCATAGATATTAATTACGCACTAAATAAGCTATAAATTACATTTTATTACAAATTAATTAGTTCATAAATGTTAATTATACTTATATCACATGAAATATAATAAATATATTACATGATAAAAGTGATTCATCAACTCCAACCCTTATTCCGAAAATTATTAAATTATCCTTTAATATTAACATATTATTCATTTGTTAACTATTTTCTCATGCATTTACTGTAATACATGTACATAACTTTAATAAATAAATATAATAACAATCATTCTAAACCTAATAATAGGAATTTATTTATTTTTAACGATTGTATATTATTGGACATCACATGGACCCCATAGTGGGTCCCACTATGTCCTATAACCCTATTCAATAGAATATTCCCATACTTTTGAATACTCTAAGGGTGTGGCTCTCAAGGATCATATATCAATAACAGTGAGTAATGATTAAGGACTAGTATAAGAGTCTTGAAAACAATCAACATTCTTAAGGAGATAAGTAATGTTCATGGAAACAAAAACCTTTCCCACAAACAAACATCATGTAATATAATCTCTTTGTCTCATGATATGTCATGATGAAGTATGTGAACTTTCTATCATCATCCATTATTACTTTAATATTCATTGACAATAATAGGTAGACTTACATTACTTTACCATGTTTATGTATTTTTTGAAGGTACTGACATCTTTATCAACTAGGACCGAGATATCATTCCTTTTTTATCAAATAAATTCTATCTTGATTTTTCAATCAATGGAATACCACCAATAACTCACCCAATGCGTGATACCTCACCATGAAATAAATGTCATGGTTTTTTCCTTATATCATTGTACGTGATCCAAAATTATACACTAATAATAATCTCAAGTTAAGGGACCCATACATGTGTTCCCAGATAGTAACTACTAATGACAGCTGAATCATGTGGTGGTCATATTGACATAACAGTCCTTGTGGTCTAATCTAATAATGATCACTATGTGAGAACTTCATTAGAAAAACTCTCAATGCTTATGATCCCCCACAAATTAATGGTCAAACATCATCTGTATCTAGTAATCTAGATTTATCTAGACCATATAATATATCTTTATGATTACTATCATTGTATCTCTAGGTTATCATTATATATTGGGAATTGCTATAACCCTTTGTATGACAAATAATATATGTATATTACTATGAAAATAGTGGATACATAAATATCAACACTATTATTGTAATTGTACATCATGAATAAGTCCCTGTATACATGATATAGTGATGGAAAATACTATTTATGTTCTATCTAGGGAAATCAGTTTAACAACACTCCCACTTACAGTTGATTCAACTTGCTAACTATTATTTTTAGGAATCACATGATAAGATCGTGATTGTTTTGTGTAATGGTTAGATAATTAGGTCATCCACATCACTTTTTCATAGATACTCTGGTATATGTGACTTCACCACCATAAGTAAGACTCTTCAAGAGATGATATCCCTAAGTATATTCTTTTTTGTCCACTATTAACCCTTGACATATTATGTAACACCCCCATTACCATTCTATCATGTATATTTTAATGTTTTTTTTGTTTCCATTTTTATTAGATATTTAATTCGAAAAAATGGACAGATATTTATGATGGTTAAGTAAATTATTTTTTGGAATTTTCCACCTAGAGCTGATATTTTTTCTATTTTCTGTGAGCTTACATGTTGTGTAATGTGAGTACATGCTCTGTAGTGGTCAATGGGAGAAACCATGAACTATATACAAGACATGATTGATTTACATGTTGTGTAAGGGAATAACATCATGTAATGGAAAATATAATAATTTTTAATAAAAAGATTATGGGGTTTCAAATGTACATAATATGTGGAATAAATGATGTGTAAAGTTATTACATGCCATGTAATAGTCAATAAATTGGATATTAGGGTTATAAATGAGTGGTTTCATATTTAATTCATTGCATTATTCACTTACCTTGACCTAGAGGCTTTGTCTAGTAAATTCTATGTGACTCATTCCCTTATGAATCGCTTCATTCATAAATTGATCACCATTGTTGTTGGGTTTATCCTTTTCGAGTATGTAATCCTTTTTGTTATTCTTTGGATTTGGCTTAAACTATTGGTTTGTATTCAGTTTTGTATGGATTTTTGACCATATAGTGTCTTTTTTTAATCCTTTTTAGTTTCATGGCATGCCTCGTCTTTCAGTGGGATTTCTCTGGGTTTCTTGTAATCATTGTTGAAGGCAGTTGGGTTTCTACCGTGTTGAAGTAGGTATTTCTATAGAATGGGTTAATTTGTTGAATTTTATGTTATTATTGATAAATTCATTTAGTTTTTAACTTTATTAGAATTTATATGTGATTTTAAAATATTTCTTCGAACATAAACTATTTTAAATAGGTGGTTTCATTGAAAAAAATTCTCCATAAGGAAATGGGTTTCCAAAATCTGAAGCAAATAGGATTGGATTTGAAACCGTTTTATGAAAATTTGATCATGGTTTTGAAATGTATTTTTTTAAATTATACATTGGAGACCATGGGTGCATAATTAATGAGATGCAGCTAACTATAGTGTTCGTTTCACAACTAGGAGGTAACTTTTTATGATTTTGATTAGAAGGACTGAAAATCTATTAGATCAAATGTATGGTGGTTTAGGATTTTTAGGTATCTATTATACATTACCTGATATGATAGATTCCAATAAGAGGTTCTATGTCACTTGTCATTTATGTTTATTTATCATGTTATTTTATTAATCATGGATTTTTTTCTCACAGGTTTTTATATTAGGTTGCCTCATATAGCTTCATATGACAGATTATTTAATGGATATGTGTAACTATTGTTGCATGTATTTGATTTTTTGTTTAATCAATTATACTTTTCATATTTCTAGTCTGATAATATGAATGTTTTATATGAAAACCAAAAGATAAAAAGGGGAAATTATTTACAACCGTATTTAATTTCTTTGAATTCATTGAATTTTTTTCTATTTTAGAAGATATAGTTATTGAATTATTAATAGTATACCTTGTATAGAAACTATAGTGATATCCTAATGGGATTTGGATCACACCCTACTTGAACATTTTTGAGTTTATTTATGTTATATTTCATGATTCATGTAATGGTATGAGTATTTTATAGTATGTTGGCTTCCCTTATTGTGACTACCTTTGGTTCAGTTTGGTTCATGGGTGATTGCTGGTCATGTTGGATTTTTAATTGCTTTATGGTTTATCCTTTTTAATATGGATTTTATGTCTTTGGGGTATCTCTTTTTTCCCATTTATACTATACATGAATGTATTTTTTCATATATTCAAGAATGGTTTCTATTATCCAATTTTACCTATATTATGTGATTGGATGGTTCAGGTGGCTTTTCAAGATGAGTCGAGTTAGTTTCGTACAATTTTGTATCAAATGGATGCTTGGAGAAAATTATTTTAACACTTCTTATGTTTGGTTTTTTCTCTTCATTAGATAGGCATTAGAAACATCATAATTCATATATTAAGTGAGTAAAAGGGGTATGGGAAGCTAAATTTTGTGACTAAAACCGATTTACCATGGGTGGTCTGGGACATTTAACATGTTTGAAGAATTAAATTTTAGGTTATTTTAATGAATTGTATGGGATGTTTATTTAAATTGACATGTTCATTTGAAAGAAATATCATTCATGCTTTCCTTAAATTATTTTTTTTAAATCATTGATATCAATACCTAATAATGGCCATATGGTTTTGGAATTTGTTTATGATCTATTGGTTTTTGTCTTATGATAGACAATCTCTCTGAGAAGAGCTCTTAAAAATCCAAACAATTGTGAGATAGTTTCTATAAATGAATCCTCTAGTGGAACCACATTAGTTGATTCTATTATCTTCACTATTTAGACTCTAGTTCAAGTGGGAGTCATGAAACTAGGACACATGGTGGATCATGGCTCTGAATTTATTATGCAGTATCCACCCATCATTCACAGTGAAAAGGGCCCCAATAATATGAGGAATCACTGGATTGGATAGAGAGTATCATTAACATGTTGAAGACTCTTGAGGACTCTGATAGACTCTAATGTGGCATTTTCATTTTATATTCTAGAAGTATTATGAAGGAGGTGGTGTGACTCTATTATGAAATCTAGTTTGTATAAGGATTTTACATATAATTCCTTTAATAAAATATATAACAATAATATTTACCTGGATAGATTGTGTGGAGAAATGATTCTATAGTTTTTGACGTTGGGGTAGGGAGAACATGCCATCCTTGTATATTCTACCCATTTTGATGAGTTAGAGCATCTTTCATCGGAGATTTTAAATAATGAGTACCAGACGGCTTAGGGTACTGAGTTAGGACTATGTCCTGATATTGGGTCGTTGTTGATACTCATGTGACATTAGACCTTTGTGGAGGTAGTTCACAATGTATCCTTTATTATGGTATACATAGATCGGAAGATAGGTTTGGGAAGAGCTTCAATTGTTTTAGTGGTTAGTGGGGGTGCATTTATAGACATAAAATAAGTATAATAGTGGTATGTTTTCATTAGGAATAGTTTCAATGGATTTAACAGGGTAGTATTAGATCATCTTCTACTAGTGAGGGTGCATGGTCATCCCAATCAAAACTATATATAGGATCATAGGACTTGTCATCGTTGTGGATGATCTAGCTATCTACAAATTAATTTTTGAAAATATATCTCAGGGAATTAGGCATGGATTTACTCTCACCATGGGTTTCCATGTTTGGGATAATTCATCAAACAGTGGTGTGTCTAATCCTCAGGCCAAGGCAGATGCAACCATGGATAATATCAAATGACTTTATTTTGCATAGTATTCTCTAGTGGAGTCTGATATATGGAAAGCTACTGTTATAGGTGCAGTGTTTATCTCATCTTCTATGGTGTTAGATTTTTTTGATACAGGTGGTACTCATTATTTTATATCATAAAAGTTAGTTAACATGTTGGTTTTTTGTTTAGAAATTATTCTAGTTGTGGTGGATCATTCCATGAATTTGGGAATGTTTAACAAATAAGGTTTTATATTTCCTATGTGTCGGGTGATAACAGCCAACTACGAGGTGGTCAGGGAATTTTTAGTGAATGATATTGAAATATTTTAATTGATTATCAGCATTTATGGATGATCATTCTTAATTCCTATATATAAATTTTTCACCATGGGGTTTAGTTCTTAACTACCTATGGGGTAAGACATATTTTCTAGGGTGAGGGGGACAATTGATTAGGCAGGGTAGGGTCCATTGTTCCTTAGGATTGGTTAATCATGTGCTAATGTTCAGAGATGTTTCTTAATGCAGTTGACCCTTTTTGGGTGTTTAACTTCTAATAGTTGTTTGCATGTACACATAGAATTTTTGGATGATTTTTCTAGGTTACCACCCCCAATATTGGTTAAGATTACTGTAGAGTTACTCCCTTTTATGATTCCAATTTCTTTTCCATATTATAGTATGGACCTACATAGTTAGTGTAAATGAATGTAAATCTTTAGGAAATAAAATATTAGGGATTTATTCATCCTATCAAATAACTATGGGCTTTTCCTATCCTCTTTTCTATAAAGACATACAAGAACCTCTGTATTTCTATTGATTATCAAAAGTTGAATTGGGTGACTATTAAGAAAAAATACACGTTTTCAAGGATATTTTCTTTTTGACAAGTTTAGAGGTTTTCGTTGGTTTTTTAAGAATGATATATGATCAGTGGATAACTAGATTAGAGTTTGGGAATAGTAAATACCTAAGATAGAATTTAGGACTCTATATGGGAATTTTTATTTTTTGGTTTTTCCAATCATTCTCAATAATTCTCCTATAGTGTTTATAACCTTGATAAAATAGATACTTCATCAGTTCTTGCAATATTTTGTTCTTTTTATTGTGGATAATATTTTTTCATACTTCATGTAAGATGAGGATCATAAGTTCCATTTGGATATAATTCTTCAGACCCTGAATGAACATCATCAATATTGTAATCCTTCCAAATGTGAGTTTTGGATCCCAGAAGATAAGTTTATGGGGCATGAGATATATAAGAGAGAATCTCAATAGATCCTTAAAAGGTATAGGTTTTGATGTTATGTTTGCATTTAATAAAGATGTTTTAGATCTAGATATTCTTTGGGATGGTTGGTTAGTATAGATGGTTTGTTCAGAACATCTCCAATATTACATCTTCAATGAAAACATTAAACCATATGTATGTGATGTTTAAATGGAATGAAAAGTGTTAGAGATATTTTTTGGAGCTGAATGTGAGGTTCAATTCAGCACTAGTTTTTATTCATTCAAAACCATGGTCACGTTATGATGTTTTCTGTGATGATTCTGGTATAGGTTTGGTATATGTATTGATTCAAGGGATACAAGTTGGGGCTTATAGCTCTGTCTAGTTACACCCTCATGAAAATAAATAGCCTACACAATATTTTCATTTGGTTGTACTTATTTATGACCTCAAATTGTGGAATCACTATCTATTTGGAAAGTTTTTATAGTATATTTAGACCATAAGAGCCTGAAATTTGTCATTACTCGGAGGTATCTGAATTTTCGATAGAGATTCCAGGTGGAGTGTCTTCATATGTTTTATTTTTTATATTTCATGTACCCCTAGAAAATGGAATTTGGTTTCCAATTCATTGATAAGAAAATCAGTGACACAAGTCACGGTGGAATAAGTTGAGGATTTGTCTATGATGAGGTTATTTTATGAGATGATCTTAGGAGTGGAGGAGGATGGAGAAAAGGTTCTTTTGGATTTTTTTAAATATTAATAATATATTCATGAGAAAGTTCATCTTGAGAATGTGATGGGCAATGACTGCCAACATTTTAGTGAAAGACATTATGGTGGGGAGACCTCGAGTGAGTGGTCTTGGTATCCTAGTAGATTTTTGTGCTTATAAAGTCGGATGGTTGTTTTGTTTTCCTTGATACAGTTGTTTTTAGACCCTGTAAAATTGTTCTTGTTGGTCCATTTACCTAGTTTCTACCAAGATGTACCATGATCTAAGATTTTATTATTTTCTGAAGGGGATCAAACATTCAATTGTGGATTTTATATAGTGGTTCCCTACTAGTTAGAGGGTTAGGCCAAAACACCATAGACCTGAGGGGTTTTTGTTGACTTTTCCAACTCTGGTATGGAAGTGAGATGAGATTTTGATGGACTTCATCATTAGTTTTCCATGGAATCCTAATGGGAAGTATTCCATTTTGGTGATCATTGATCGACTCACAAAATCTAGAATTTCATATCTATCTGGGCGACAAAAATAGTATAAGATATTGTGGACTTCTATGTCTGATATATTATGAGACTTCATGGGGTTCCCTCTTTAGGTTTACCTGAGAAGGATCTGAGGGTCACATCTAGCTTCAAGAATGGTTTGTAGGAGGTGATGGGTTTCCATATTACATTGATCATTGATTATCATATATAGATGGATATAATGGAAGATATAGTTATTTAGGAGCTTGATGATATGCTATGTTCTTGTATTCTTGATTTCATAAGATCTAGGTTAAATAATTTACCTTTGGTTGAATTTTCCTATAAAAAGTGTTATTAAGCATTGGTAAAAATGTATCCCTTTGAGGCTTTGTATATGTAGCCATGTAGATCTCCCATATGTTGGGTATAGTTGGGAGAGAGATCCTTGGTTGGGAAAAGTGGTTTTTAGGAGATAATATATATGGTACTATTAATATAATGGATATTTCTCATGGAATAGAGTCATAATAAATCTTATGTGGACCATCATCTTTAACCACTAGATTTTGAGGCTGGTGATTGGGTCTTTCTCTAGGATTGTATTCCTTATGGATCTTCATTGGTTTTTGTTTCAACTGTAGTTTTTTATCTAGTTGTGTATATATTTTTTAACATATTTTGTTTTCTATCAGTCCTTTTTAGTTTATTGGCACGTTTCATCTTTCAAAGGTGGTTCTCTCATTATCCTATCACCGTTGTCAAATTCATCAAGGATTCTAACAAGATTATATAGGTGGTTCAATACAATGGGTTAATTTTATAAATTTCAGGATGTTATTGATAAATTACTTTTGGTTGTCCATTGATTAGAAGTGATATTTTGTTTGAAATGATTTCATGGAAAAAAATGTTTTAAAAAGGGGTGTTTTCTTTGAAAAAATAATTTATTTATTGCGAAATTGGTTTTAAAACTACAATGTGAATTATAATTTATTTGGTAAAAAATTATGAAAATTTTATCAAGGTTCTGAAATGTATTTGGATAGTTACACATTGGGAACCTTGTGATCTTCTAGAAAGAGACATGGGTAGCCTTAGTGTGTGTTTCCCCATAAGGAGGTAACTTTTTGTTATATTGAATGGAATAACTCGATATCCATTGGATCCATCATATAATTCATTAAGCTTGTGAGTTTATAGTATGAATTTTCATATAGTCTAGATCCCAATATAATGAGCTTTATCATTTGTCATTTAGAGTTATTTATCACATGATTATTTTTATCATGGATTGCTTCTTGTAGGTTTTCATATGAGGTTGCATCACATAGATTTGTATGATAGATTATTTCATGAATATGTGTACCTATTGATACATGGATATTATTTTCTATTTTATCACTTATATATTTAATATTTTTGGTTTATAATAAGGAATGAATTTATGAAAACCAAATGATAAAATGGGGGAAATTATTTACAACATAATTTAATTTCTAAAAATGGTTTGTAAAATTGTGTTTTATGATAGAATTGTTGCATTATTGATATTAGACCTTGTATTGAAACTATGTTGGTATCCAACTAGGATTTGGATCACACCCTACTTGTGCCTTTAGGAATTTGTAGATGTTTTATTCCAAGATTTAGGTTAATGTATGAGTATCTAGTAGTATGATGGCTTCTCTAGTTAGAGATTCATTAAGTTTGATTTGGTTGGGAGGTGACTGTTGGTCACCTGAGTTTTTGACTTAATTTTTGTTTTATCCAATTTTGGATTGGATTATATGTATTTTTTCGTATCTTTTCTATTTTCCCTTTGTACTCAGCTTGTATGTATTATGTTTCATGTATTCAAAAATAGTTTCTATTATCCAATTTTACTTGTATTAAATGACAGGATATTTTGGGTGGCTTGTGTAGTTGAATAGGGTTGTTTTTTAATATATTTTATAGTAATAGTTGTAAGATTATCATTATTTAAATCATGATAAGACATTATATACTTGGTGTGACTCTAAAAATTAGAACATATTTTCCCGTATTTTATATTGTTTATTCAGCTACATCAGTTGTCATAACACACTTGATATTTGATGATATGGATACTAATCGATTGAATGTGCTTCAATTACTCTTTACCATATATTGACTATGATATTATATCATATTGATCTAAATTAATACCTATTTTTATCCCATAAAAACTAGAATCCCTTCCTCTCTAAGTCATCACCATAGTTTTTTTTATTCAAGGAGATACGGACAAGTCAAGCGGGCCACCCGGGGCCTAAGGAGGCCTGATGTAATACAGGCTGAGGGAAGCCATTAAGATCAGAGACACCCCCTCATGATTAATTAAAGATATTTTGGAAAGATAGGTGACATGTAGTGCTTGATCATCCAAGGAATCTAGGTGATCTGCTACTTTATTCCCTTATTTCTTGGTTTGGATGACATGTATATTTTTGTAGAGGAGAGCTCTGAATTTCTTGATGATGTAATAGATTGACCAATGGGTGAGTTATTGACCCTATTTGGTGTCAGAATTGTAACATAGTCCATTTCTACCTGGGAAATGTGGACATTCTTCTGGAAGGAAATATTTATCCTGGTCAAAACCTCTTTTTCCTCAGCCTTTAATGAATTACCACATCCATAGTGAGCCTTGAATGCCAGCACTACTCTCCCACTATGGTCTTAGACAACCCCTCCTCCACGTATGAAAAATTCTATGCCTGATACAACCTTGTTTTTCCTGAAACCATCCGCTGGAGGAAGCCATTGCACCCACTAGACTTGTAGCATGGAAATTGGGGGATGATCCACTTTAGTGGAAACACACAATGACCGGAGAGAGGGTGCCCCTTCCCAGTGGCTAATGAAGGTCCCTAGGTCTACCAAGAGGCTCCTTGTTCACACAATGATGAATCTCCCAGTTGAGATAAACCCTTTTATCTTGCTCAATTCCTAGAATTTCATAAAAACCACCACCCAACATTTATTATTATAGATTGTTCCATTATTTCTTATTTATCATGTTTAGAACCCCTAAAACATCACCCATGGAATGCTTCATCATGGAGGACCTGAGAGGATTACGAAGTATAATCTCCACAGAAACTTCACACCACATAGTCCAATTCACCTTCAATGAAAAGGTAGATCTTGATCTCCTCCTATTTTTTTCTGCAATAGTAGCATTTGGAGGTAAGACTAATGCCTAGCTTTTTAATACTGTCATCTGAGGGTATTTTGTGATTCTTGATTCTCCAGATGAGGAATTTATACATTGAATGGATCTTGTTTCACCACAACATACCATTCCATCTATCACTTTCAGTCTAATGAGAGGGAAGCCTAAAGATGCCCATTGCATTGAAATTTCCTTCGGTGGATGGAGTAAAGACTCGTTTTTCTAGCTCTGAGTTTGTGGTTATCAGATCGAACACCTCTTGTACCTTCATTCCCAATACCACTGAGATAAAGCCTAGTTATAATCTCACCTCCTTAAAAGAGATTGTAGGGCGAATCCTAGATACCCGATTACGTCACCTACCCAGTTGTAATGCCAAAAAAGGAATTCCCCTCCCCTATTATCCATTGTGAATTCTATTTGAGGTTTGGGATAATGGAGATGATAAAGGACCAAAGTGGTGAACTGGAGAACTTCCCACATTATCTCCCTGGCTATGAGACATTGTCTTACCCCCACAGCGTGCGGTATTCAATCATCTCCCGCACCTGTTTTGTGTGTATGCATTGGATGGTGATCTTTAAGCTCTTCACATTAATTTCTCTTTCATGGATGGTCATGTCCATTCTATACCAAGAACCAGTCTCTTTTCCCCTCTAAAAAATAATCCAAAATAAACATAGCCATCATTTTATAAATTTTTCATATAACCCTTTTAGTTACATATATGGATGCTAAGTCATGTACTGGGATCGTGTAATGTACACTGTTAACCAGAGTGATCTGGGCCCTAAAAGATAAGAAATTATTTTTCCAATTGAGGACATGACCCATGATCTTACTCACCACATGGTCAAAATCCCGAATGCGCATCCAACCTAGCAATATAGGAGTGCCTGGATATTCTAGAGGGAAGAAGCATCATGGCATGCCCAACCTATTACATAGATACACTGGTTATATATATAATATATTATGTTATTGACCCATTGTATGAGCATATATAATTATTCTTACCATAATAATCTCCTTCTATTTCCATACATGTTTTATAGGATAGATTTATGCAATGTGAAATCAGTAAAAATTCTCTCTCAAATTGTTCCAACTTTTAATTTTCAATTCATTATCATCATTAGTACTTTTAATCAGTCCAGGAAACATATTAGATACCCATTACTATATCATTTTTCATAGAACTTATGTTGCTACATTAAGTCAATCTCTATAGAGTTACATTCATTATGATCTTATTGAATAACTGTAAGACCGATAAATATTTTCCATATGTTCTCAAAAATATTTTACATGAAAAATGTTTTAATCAAACTAATGTATTGCAGACACATGGAAAAATTAATTCCAAATCATGGTTCTCAGATCATTTTGCTTACTTCAATCTAAGATTGGACATCAATAATTTCCATCCCTTATTGGAATTCTATAATGTCATTGAATATTGCTTGATGTATCATATTGACACTCATTAAGAATATTTTTATTGACATCCAATTCTAAATAAAATGATCATTTAAAGTAGCTATGATAAGTAAAATTCTACTGGAATAAACTTGATAATTGGTACAGATGCACTATCATAGATTATGAATAGACTCTTGCATCATTAAAATATTAATCCTACCTAATTGGTCCAAACATGACCATCCATGTATTTCTTCTCTTGAATACTACCATATCATCAATATTTAAAACATTAAAATAACTAAGAACCTGTACATTTATAAATTGAATCCATTATTGAAGTTTATTAAACATTGCAATCATAGATAATTTGAATATATTTGTTACTTGTAGGACTCATTATACTAAATGAATAAAGTATCACCAGTCATGGTGAATTTAAAACCACAACTATCGTCTTATCCTTCCTATGTAGTAAGTGTCTCTATAAAAAACTTTTTCTATATTTATTTTGGTACTTTTTCATGTTATAACCACTTGTGAATTTTTAGAATTCACTAAACTCAAGTCAATATTTCCCCCACTATCTCAAATAAAGATAGGAACACTTTTATAGAAGTATATTCTATTCATTTAAAACCATTTTTCTATATTTTGGATTTATATAATATCTTTATAAACAACTATAATAATTACTTTAGATTCATATTTAGTATTTCTTGATGTAGGTTTTTCATATCATTAACAAAAAATTTACATCTAAATGCAAGTTATTATGACATGATGGATTTATATTACACTATAACCCATATAATATCCATTTTTCATTATAGTATGCAAACATTTATTGAATAATTCCACTATATTTTATGCATTTTGTGGGAAATAATTAATGTATCTGCAATGCATACAATTCTTAACATTTATTCTCCACTTACATTAATCACGACTGTAATGTGCTTCTAAAAATGTGTGTTTAGGAATTACCTCATGCTAAATTTAAAAAAAACACTTTTATGTAAGACTCATCCCTCATCCTCTTTACTAACATCATATCTTTGATGTGAAAAATAAAATAGGATTTTAGGAATAAATCCACTCAAAATTTCATTATTGATGAATTCTTGGTCAATATATTCTTCACCGCATAAGATCAAGGCATCATATATCTTCAAACCATTCATATTTTTTACTTCAATTTTATACTCCCTTAAACACTTTAAGGGATATTATTAAGTACATTTTCCACTAGATAAAGTGTTGAATAGTTCGCACTCTCTAATTGTCAAATTCCAAAATCTTTACAACCTTCATTTGTTTTTGAAGGTTTATTTTTCCCAAATCTAAATAAGTGAATTTTTCAGTAATAATTGTTGTATTTATCTCTAAAGGCTCTAAAACGTACTTTTTATATCTATAAAACCAGTTAGATTTTCTTTACAAAGAATTATCTTACCACAACTATGTATTAGAGTTTTATAATTTATATTCATAATGTATTCCTAATGATTCATGTATTATAAAAACTTTTGGTGGTGTATAAAATACAATAAAAATATTAACTATTAAATGGAATAATGTATCCCTATATCTAAAGTTCATGTGAGAAAAATGTTCTAGTAATACTCAATAATAGTTAAACTAGAATCGATAAAAATTGAAATTTAAGTTGTGGACTTCGTACTATTGATGTAGAAATCATCATTTCTCAGCCACATGGATAATTCTCTTTACTTATTGTAATGTATCTTTCATTACATGGATATGTTTTTTGAATACACATATTTAATTGGAATAATATATATAATAACAAAGAAGTATGTCCTAAAAATAAAAAAAATGATGAATATACACTAAGAGGAAGCCTATGCTTTCTTTTAAGTTAATTGATCTCCCATAGACATGTTTCATGAAATGAAAAGAAAATAGCCTCTTTTATAACGATCAAACTCATTTCTTTGAAGGACATAATGAATCCTCCTTTGGTGTTACACTTTCATTTGGCTTTTTATTCCTTTCATTTCAACTTTTTCTCCATAGGAACTAAATATTAATCATTCCTTAATTTTTTATCTACATGGATAACCTTACCCAAACAGAAATGAATGGTTTTCAATATAATATTAATTTTATAATCTTAAATGAAATTTAGGGTAATTTTATAAAAGAGATATAATAATGGGATGTGATTACTGATTGTTAACCAACATTAAATTTATATATAATCTGTGTAATCATCATCTCATTCTATTTTTTGATTCTATTTCTCTTTGTAGGATTCTCTTTCTCATTTAAAGCTTCTCAAAGATGTGAAAACACGTGAAACAATCAATGTCCTGGTGTTTTGTTTTCACAAAACATTTTACATTGATTGTATAATTATGAAATAAACATAATACGCACCTTAAATGAGTCTCTTATAAGCATATTTCACACCCTATTTTCATGAGGTGTCTTAATAGGTAGTGGGGACTCTAGCACATAGAATATTCTATATCGTAGATCATTGCGCAAGTGCTCGAACTACTCTTGGAAACTCTCACTGATGAGGACATTTTCTTTCTCCAATATTATTCACAGTGTCTATATGGTATCACATTCAAGTGTTTTAAAAAATAATATATAATGACATTAGTAATTTATCATGATTACCGATTTGGAAATGCCGACTAATTGAATGATTAGATGTCCCATAATATTTTAATGATCACTATTATCCCTCTCTACTAGATTTGGAATATTCATTACTAGATTATTCTAGTGGTAGTGATACCTAAACAATCTCTTCATAGTCCAATCTATGGATACACCACTACTTCAAGAGTTTCAAGGTAGGTGTTTGACAAGAAAACATTATTAACTCAATGCTAAATGAACTATTGTGTACAGTTTTGGCTTCAAGAAATCTTTATCCTGGTTTACTAAATTCATTTCCCCTAAAGGTGAAAAAATAAATCTGTGGATACTTATGTGATGTAATATTTGGTTAATTTGAATCATTAGTTTCATAAGAACTCCATAAAAGTAGTAGGAACCCTAAAATAGGGATGATGAGAACCTTATACAGCAGGTTTTGTTTAAATTTATACGATGAAAGGAATTATAAATTAATACTTCATTGATATTTTTTAATATTTCTTGATAAATAAGTTCATTTTCTATTTGATATGAACATATTATATGATCACATTCAAAATATTAACATGGAACCACTAGAAAATATTCATTATGTATCTATTTTTTCTATTCATTTTGTTTATTATTTTTTGTGAACAAAATCAATTCCATACTCACATTACTACATATATTCCATTTATCATCACAAAAAATGACTTTTAACAATGATAAAAAGAACTGTTAATCACAAAGATGATAAATGGAGGTACCCTTCAACACGACTTTAAATAGAAATGAAAAAGGGGACCCTTTATCAATGCTCAAAATAGTTCGGATAAAGGCCGTGTGGGCTCCAATGTTTTGTTAATATAATATAATACCAAGACAAAAAAAGAAAAAACCTGTAATTTCAGAGAATTATATATACATTTATTATGACACCAGGAATACAAAAATTTCCACCCAAGGTATATACCAAAAATAACTACTATATACATTTGAAAAAAATGTTTTTTATATTTACATATACAATTATCCAAAAAACATTTAAAAATAATAATGTTTCATATTTTGATGCTTGTGATCCCCTTTAAAAAATGTCTACTCGTGCTATCAATTTCCAAACAAATCATCTCAAGCCAAGTAAAATTTTCCAACTTTATAAGAAAAAAATATTTTGTTATTAATACTATATATAAGGAAATTAAGTATTAATATGAAATAATACATTAATAAAATGTCAATATTTAATAAAAAAGACACATTTTTAGTTATACCAATCACATTGTGCATCCTATTGAAGTGGGGTTGATTCCTACATAAAAAATGAGTTATGGATCATTTTACTAAAATATCAAAATAATCTGAATGATATTTCTTGCTTTTGAGTATGCCACTTGCGATTTTACTACAATTAATATCAATTTTAAATAATTAAACATTTATAGTTATATCATTCACACCATGAATCGTATTTATGTTGGTCTAATTCCAACACATCATAAATGAATTATAGATAATTTTCCTTGAGCATAAAAATAATATGTATATGTTTTATTGTTTTTCAGTATGCTAGTTCTGTATTCTTAGTAAAATGTAATTCCAAACAAGAAACATGCATTTTGATTCATACCGATCACACCATGCTTCTGCTTAATGTGAGACTACATTATACACATCAAAAATGTCTTATGAATCACAATCCTAAATTATCGATACAATCAGAGTGTGTTTTCTTAGTTTTCTGTGTTTTACACGTTTTTAATTAAAAAATCAATTTTAAATTGATAATAAACTCTTTTATTCATACTAGGCACATTGTGTGTCAGATTGAGTTTTGATTGATTACTGCATATTAAAATGAAATATGGATCTGACTGAATGCCATCATTTTTAATGATTTTTCAAACACATTCTGTCAGTTTTCAGTATGTCACATATTGTTTTTACTTAAATGAATGTCAATTTTAAATAAAATGATACACTATGAGTTATATCTACCACAATGTTCATCCTACTGAGGTGTGTCTGATTTATAAAAGTCACAAATGACATATAGATCATTTTTCTAAAATATCAACCCAATCTAAATGTTTTTTCTCACTTTTCATTATTATGGTTTTGTGTTTTTACTAAAATGTTATTTCAAATTTCAGTCACATATTATGGGTCATATCGGTCGTCAAGAGCTTTATTTATATATGAGAATACTTCATAAAAATCAAAAATGACTTATGACTTGATGTCCTAGATTATCAAGATAATCATAGTTCATTTTCTTGGTTTTCAGTCAGTGATACTTTTTAAAATAAAATTTCAATTTTAAACTAAAAATGGATACTTTTAGTCATACCAGTCACACCATGCATCATATTGAGGTGTGGTTAATATTTAAAGTTCAAAAATGACTTGTATTTTTTTTCCTAAAGTATCGAAACAATCTGAATGTGTCTTCTCATTTTTTAGTACATCACTTATTATTTTTTACATAAATTAATGTATATTATAAATAAAAAGACTATTTTTGAGTCATACTGGTCACACCATGCATTGTATTGAGGTTCAGGTGACACCTAAAAATAAAAAATAACTCATGGATCATTTTTTATAATATCAAAACAATCCAAATGAGTTTACTCAATTTTTCATATGTCACATGTTGTTTTTTCTTAACTTGATGTCAATTTTAAATAAAATGTGACACATTGAGTTGTACTAGCCACACCATATATCGTATTGAACTGAATCGGATTCACACATGTCAAAATGACTTCTAGAACAGTTTTTAAGAGTATCAAAATAATCTAAATATGTTTTCTTTGGTTTCAGTATGTCAATTGTGTTTTTTTAATAAAATTTCATTTCAAATTGGAAACAAGTATTATGAGTCATACCAGTCACATCATGCATCATTTTGATCTCATATGGATTCATACTAATTGAATATTACTTATGAATCATTTTCCTAAATTATCATTACAATAGGACTTTGTTTTCTAGATTTTTAGTGAGTGAAAAATTTTGAACAAAAATGTCAATATTAAACTAATAACCGAAAACTTATAGTCATAACAGTCACATTGTGAAAGGTATGGAGGTGAGGGGGAATCCTAAACATTAAAAATTTCTCATGTATAGTTTTTCTAAAATATAAAAATAATATGAATGCGTTTGCTCAGTTTTTATTATTTCACTTTTTGTTTTTACTTAAATTAATGTCAATTTTAAATAAAAAAGGACACTTTGAGTTATATCATCCAAATTGTGCATCATATTGATGTTTGTTTGATTCCTAAAAATCAAAAGTGTCATATAGATAATTATCATAAAGTATCAAAACAACTAGAATGCGTTTTCTAAGTTTTCAGTCTACTAGATGTTTTTTTACAAAAATGTCATTTCCAACTGGAAACATGCATTTTGAGTCGTACTGATCGCACTATGCATCAGTTTGAGGTGATACTACTTCATAAAAATCAAAACATAACTTTTTAATTTATCTCCTAAATTATTTATACAATCATACTATGTTTTACAAGTTCTCAGTGAGTGAATCATTTTGAAATAAAATTTCAATTTTAAACAGATAACTGACACATTTAGTCACACTGGTCAAACTATGCATATTATTGAAGTGAGGTTGATTAATACATGTTTATAATGACTCTTGGATCATTTTACTAAAGTATAAAAACAATATATATGTGTTTTCATAGTTTTCATTATGTTATTTTATATTTTACATCAATTTTTTTCAATTTTAAATAAAAAGCCACACTTTTAGTCATACTGGTCACATTCTGTGTCGTATTGAGGTTTCGATTACTCCAAAACATAAAAATTGAATCATGGGAAATTTTCCTAAAATATCAATATAATTTGAATGTGTTGACTTGGATTTCAATAGGTAAACTATTGTTTGTACTTAAATTAATGTTAATTTTAAATAAAATGACACACTTGGAGTCATACCGATCACACCGTGCATCGTATTGAGGTGAGTTTGTCTCCTACACATAAAATCTGACTCATGTATCATTTTCCTAAAATATCAAAACAATACAAATGTGTTTTTTTTTTCATTATGTCATTTTTTTTAATTAAAGTAATGCCAATTTTAAATAAAAACATGCACATTGAGTCATATTGTTCACACTCGGCATCAGAATGAGGTTTGGATGATTCATACATATCAAAAATGACTTATAGATCATTTTACTTATGTATAAAGACAATAATAATGGGTTTCCTTGGTTTTAAGTATTCTATCTGTTTTTTTGAACTAATATTTAAATTTTAAACTCATAATGGGAACTTTTAGTCATAATGGTCATACCGTGCACTAGAGTGAGGTTTTTGTTAATTCCCAAACATCAAAAACGACACATTGATAATTTTCCTAAAGTATAAAATCAATAAAAATTAGTTTTTTGATTTTTTAATATGTCACATGTTGTTTTTTCTAAATTTAATTTCCTTTTAATATAAAAATACACACTAAAAGTCATATTGCACTCACAGGGCATCAGATTGAGGTTATGTTGATTACTATAGATCAGAAATGACATATGGATCATTTTCTTAAAGTATCAAAATAATATGAATGAATTTTAGTATATTTTATTAAGTTTCATATTCTTTTCACTAAATTTAATGTTATTTTTAAATAAAAAAAGTCACTTTGGGTGATACCGGTCACTTGTTCTTTTTTCTCGATTTTGAGTATGTCGTTTACTTTGAGACAAACTATATTGAACCAAACTTTTAATACATAAATATCACATCTTACTAGATTAATATTTATTACAGAACATAATGATCCATGCCAGAATAATTTAGGTAAAATGCTTTTGGAAAAATGGAAACACAAAGAACTAGTTCATAAGAGTCGCTTATTCTGTTATTCATTACTAGAAACCGTATTAGGCATATCATTTATAAAACTATTATTCATAACCAAAGGATATGAAACATAATAAAGGGTGATCGTAGATGCTCAATAACTATAAAAAATGGATATATCAATTATCATATAAGGATAAAATGAGAATAATGATTTTAGAAGGTGATATTTACTTTAGAAATTCACACCCTTCATATCATAGATCATAATAATGGGCCATGGTTGAAATCATGGTAGTTCATAATACATGAATCTTAATGGATCAAATATTATTATAAACTAAAAACATGCACGTAGTGTCATACGAAGTACACTATATATCAAATTGAGGTGGATCTGATTAAGCTGTCCAAGATTACAACACTGTTCAAAAAATTGTTCATGAAATATATTTTGGGAAGTCATAATTTGCATTCAACTACTATGAAATCCCTTGGTAGATGCATCTTTATGATTCTCTTCACATTTCTTGCAATATGGGGTTTCCTCTTCCACTTGAAAGGAACATGTTATCCCTTTTTTAGCTTGTTACGGATAGTTGAAAGGAAAGTATAGCTGCCCAAAATATCTATAAAAATATAAATTAGTATTAGATAAAAACTATATGAAAATTAGAAAACATTTTATAGATTAAATGATGAAAAAATTAAATTAATAAATAAAAATATTTCCTTTGAGTCATATTTTCCACATCCTACATTAGAATGCTTTATATTTTCTTTCTTTGTAAAAATGGTAGCACTAAATTGTAGGAATTTGTCAATTTCGTTCATGGTACCTCTAGTACCTTTGAAAGAATATGATAAATGTTGAAAATGCTGGGGTGACACAGTTTTGAGGGAGAATAATTCTATAGAGTACATTTTATGTATTAGTAGTAAAACATTTAATTCAAATTATATTAATGTGATAGAGAAAAAATAATATTATGATAAAAAAACATGGTATATTAAAAAATCATTACATTCTCATTGAATTATAAGATTCAGCCTCAAAGTGCAATCTCTCATGAGCTTTATCTTCTTTTAACAAATCGTCCTGACTCGAACAACGTAATTCACCAATAAAAGAAATCGATTTTTATCTAAGAAATAGATAAAATAAATAAATTAAACATAAATATGAAACAATCCACTAATTTTATGGAAGTCACATCTTTATTATATTTATGTGCATTCTTCTATATGGTATGATGCCCATTTGTTTCTGAGCACATCTATATAATCTTGTGAATATGAGCCTTTTTGACAGTCGTGATAGTACTATAAAAATATAAATAAAAAATGGTTAATAAATATTTAATATTCAATAGTATTTATCTTCAAAAATGCCTCTTTAGGGATAGTAATTTTTTCATGGAAACTGATCTCTCTCATAAATGTACAAACATAATAACATCAATGTTTTCCATTTTTTATTTCAGAAACTTTTGAAACATTGAAGTGAATAAGTAATTTCTTTTGATATGTGTTTTTATGGTGAAATATTATTATATATACCCATAATACTTGTCCAATTATAGATATTTTCTTCCTTATCATGCTTATCCCCTGGCCTCATTCCTTGTTTACCACGATATTGATGCACCACCCTATCAAAATAGAATCCTCATTAAAATATAATATAAAATATATAAAATTGTTTTTAGTTTTAAAATGTTTGATTCAGTGTATTAAATATTGAAAAACACCATCATGTGTGGATGGTTTTTTGGATATCCTGCATTGGATCTAGGAAATAAATATTTGGAGTATCAAAAGTTTCGGCAATGAGCATCCAATGGTGCCTAAAAACAAAAAAGGGAATAAGTAATGAAAGAAATTAAAATATTTTTGATATGATAAAATTTTATAAATTACTAATGAATAATTGGTATTAAATAGAGTCTTTCATCTTAAATTTTTTGCATCAAATTATTTTGTCAGACTTGCTACTATTTAATCCTTTTTTGTATCTATTTTTGGTAATTATATAGGGTATATGTGGGGACTAAGGGGTCCAATTTTATTTCAAATGAAAATACATTCAATTTTTTTCACTATATACTCATACAAAATATATGAAATATATTTAGTCATAATTAATGTAGAATATTATCTTTTGGAAAATTAAATCATGAAAAGATACCTCATATATACACATACAACTGAGCCTCCTAGCAAATCATAGTTGAGGATTTCACATATAAAGTAAACACCAATAAAGTTTTTATCATTATCTTTATACATATTTTCATCACTATCAATGATGTAATTATGACCATATTTTAACTCTGTATCCACAAGAACCTTCAATGATAGTAAATGCAGATATATAACAAGTCGGGTAATGGTGCTTTCAGTATATCATTTTGATCAGTTGATAGACGCTTTAAGTGGTTCTCAGTTGGTCTTTCATTTAAACCCCTTCCCTTTGTCTGTCTATAATAATATTCATCATTTCAGACAATTTTTCATTAATTTTTAATGTGTTACCATGATAAATAAATTGAAAATTAATACCTCATTATCGACATGTTTCTTTACAAGATGTGATGGTTATGTGATGAATGATCCAACAACTGTTTCAACTATATGAATATCTTCCTCCTTAATTATAATAGGTAACTCAACTCTCAGATCATGGTCTACACTAAACAACACTCACACATGACCTCTTGGAAGTGATCTATTGTGTAGCATGTAATTTTAGATATTGAAACCCATTGCCTATGCTACATGGCGATAGGTGGGTGTTGATACATGTAAATCACGATCATTATCACCATGTAGAGTATTAGCACAGGAAATGCATCAGTGATTTTATTATTCAAATAAACATAAAAATTTATTAGAACATTGAATACCTCAGCTAAGACATCTCTTTGAGGTGGAATGTCTCACCACATATTTTGTTATTGTGGGGACAGATCTCCACACAGTGGTTGTTCTTGAGTTGCTTCTTCTCTTTGATTACCCCCCATAAAAATTTTCATCATTTCTCTATACCATTGGAATTATTCTTCAAGGGTATCTATTCTTTCTCTAATCTAGTTCATTAATTCAATTTGATACTCCATGTATTCGTTTTCTTAATATATGTTTGCAATGTCACCCCAACACTCGAGCCTCTGACCCAACCATCCTGTTATGTCTTCTTTAAGATCATTGATAGTATGTGTTCATTTTGTGTAGGTGTTTCTAATTCCTATGATTATGTCAGATATAAAATATAGGAAAATAAATTATAATTGTTATCAAATATCTATTTAAATAAAAAACAATTACTATGTAATAATTACACATGTTTCCCACAATTTTTGTTTGTTTTCATATATTAGTATCCAATATTTATTTACACGGGCCTCATTCCATATCACATGGAGTGGGATGGAAGTAGGTTTGTATTTGGATTCATAAATCTACATATAAATAGACGAACATAATTATGGTGTTTTTTCATGTCACATTAATGTATTACGGTAGATTTAAAATACATACATTTTTTTCTAGTGAATCATACCCCATCCTTGCTTTACTGTAGGGGTACATTAGTTTTTCCACTCATTCCTTATTTCTGTCACTTTTTTGTTTTTTTATAATTAAAACATTTTCAATCGAATTGATGAATACACATATCTTTAAACAATGTATTACTATCCATAGTGTACCTAAAAATATATTTCTAGATAATGACCAGTAAATGCCTCCAAAGATTCTTGGGTTATCAGGTGTTCATAGAAAATTGGTGGGTCTGGGTTCATATTCCCTTCAGAATCATTAAGATGTTGACTTGTTCTAATTGTGTGAAATCCTATATGAATCCATCCATCAATCATTAATACACATTTCTTGTATGAGTTATCTACTATAAATGAACTCTAAAATCGATGATAAAGTGTAATTCAATGTTTCATTATTTAATTTTTTATTTATATAAAGTAATGATTTCATAAAGTTAATGTAATCGCTTCTCACATGAGTGTATTAATCCGAGACACAACATGGCTCCATGAATCTACATCAATTAGATCATGTTTCCAAGTGATGATTCAAATGTAACTTTTGAAAATTGACTTTTTGGGATTAACATGTTTTCCCCATGCATTCTATCCGACATCGTTTTTGTTTCCTTTGAATTTTTATTTAATAATATTTTCTAACACAATCAAACTATGGTGTGCCTGTTTTTTCTACGTCGATGGTTTTTCATCGCCAACCTTTTCCCAGGATTCAGCATCATCAATTTTTTCCTCTGGAGTGGTAGCATTGGAATGTGTAGATTGTTGTTATACCTCTACACTAGGAGTAGAAACCGGTTGAGAAACCTATTATTCCTCTATAATTAGAGTACTATCACTTGAAGAAGGTCATTCCTCTACACTACAAGCAGTAGTAGGTTGAGAGACTTGTTATGCTTCGAGATTGGGAGCACCAGCACATGCAGAATTCATTATCTACAGAAGTGGTTTGACATTTAATTTAGATTACATAAATATAGAAGAGAATGGATATAACATGAGGTAACACAATATATATTGAAAATACTATTACCTGATTATTGAACTCTCTTTTTATTGTTTTAAAGGCTGAAGGTATTTTACCCCTATATCAACATTCAAAATCCCTTCATTGTGGTCTCCTATGATATAAAAAAATTAAACTAAATTGGAACAACTATGTAATCATTGTGGCATCCCAATGAAAGGGTCATCCTCAGTTGAATTTTCATATGTCCCTTTAGTGGTTTTGGTCGATAACAGAACAATTGACCACTTTCAGTTTGTTGGATGTGGACCATAAAATTCTTATACAACATGTGATACCATTATAAATGGTTGTACTGAAATCAACTTTCACAAATCAAAATTAATTTTTTATAACATGAATCTTGTTATCTACCAACTTTTATTGAAAAATTAACATATGGAATGTTTTATAATCCAAATCCCGTATTTTTTTGCTGATGCCAATGTATGACATATTCACATAAATTGTATTTCAATCCTTAGTTCTAGAAACATACATCTCTTCAACCACAAGTGAAAATCCACTGTTTTACATGGTACTATCTTCATCATGATCATTTATATTGATTTTGTAACCATTAATTAAATAACCATTTTAAGATAATTTATACACACTTTGTCCTCCTACTATCCATTGAAGTTATTTTGAAATAGAATATGGGTTTTCATTTGAATTCATAAAAATATGGTCCTAAACCTTCTTATGAACTATTGATTATTGGTATTTCATATCCTTTTATCATCCCTAGATGGGATCAAATGCCTAATAATTTATTTTGGGGTTTCAACATATAGGTAAACCTTGAAGATGTTATGAAAAACGTAAAGGTGGGTCTACTCCAGATCTATAATATTGACCGTGTTAATATATCTTCCAGAAATTCCTTTACCTGCAAGGCACCCAATGTGACAAGATTTCGGTAGACCAATGATTTCCACACCATAATTTCATTTGGTACATAATTCGAAGGCTTCCTTAATAATAAATCACACTGCAATACAACCCTATGGCTGACTTCGATTTCTAACATACCCTTTCAATATCATTATATAGAGTTCAATGGGGTACATCCATATATAGTGTACATTACCACACAGTTGAATCTCTCTCACCTAGTGAAGTATCAAACGAACCATCATTTCAAATAATTTTTGTGGGAACACCATTTCCAATTCACATTATATGATGCCAATTTCTCCTTTCATAGACAAAAACTTCACCTGGTATATAGCTTTACTGCATATATATTTGAAGAATAAAAAGATCTTGGTTAATGTATGGTGAACATTATTCAGAAAAAATCAACTTATAGCTATATTAATTCGATCATATATCAAAACATGGAATTCATGTGATTTCAGTGCCATTAATTTAAATTGTTCATTGAAAATATGTTCTTGATATTCTATGAAAACCCTCCTAGAACCATTATGTCATTCAAAAAGTTTCAAAACTGGAATCTCTCATATCAGGAATGAGTGTAAGCAGCTATAGGAAGAAAATTTCAATTTTTTCCCTTCACTAGAACCAAATCTTCTCATATTCGCATGTCAACCATGTCCATCCTAGACTTAATTCCATCCTTTGTTTTTCTTGGTTCATTTAAAAAAAATTCGATGACACTATCACATACATTTTTTAGCATGCATAACATCATGAAAATTCTTGATGTATATACAATTCCAGTATGGTAATTCAAAAAAACTAATCTCTTTTTCCGACCACATATTGTAAGGTTTATTGAAAATGGTTTACCAAAGTAGGGTCCAGATATTTTATTTTATTTTGAACTTAATCACCTATTAGTGGGGATGGTGTTGTACATTTTTCTGAATATCCATCGAATGATTTCATCCAAGACCATTACCTATGTCGTTGGGGTAGAAATCTACGATATCCTAGAAACATAGTTTTTTATGAATGTTTCATCCTATTTGACTATATTACTTGTTTAAAAATTGGACACCCTTTACTTCCATTAATTTTATATCTTGAAAATTTTATAGATGTTGGAAAGTCATTTATCATCCAATAGAACGTGGATCTCAAAATTAAATCATCATTTCTAAAAGCATCACATAATGTAACACCTGGATCCCACAATAATTTCAAATATTTAGAAAATAGAGCCAAATAAACATCAATCTCATTGCGTGGTATTTTTTGTCTGGATGTAAGCATGAAAAAAATAATGTATTTTCATTTCATTCATTACCATAGTCAAAAGTTATAATTCACAAACATAATTGGCCATGTACTCTGAGTGGTACTTTAAAACCAAAAGGATTCACTCCTTCTATATATAATACAATATGAAGGTTTCTCATCTCATTTCAAAAATTCAGGATACTCATGATCATTTCTCTTTCAATAAGGATAGTATGTTGGGTGACGTAGTATCCCATCATTAATTATTGTATATTCATACCATGTCAATTTCCCAATAGTCTATTCACATTCATATAAGAACGTAAACCATGGAATGATTGGAAAGTACTATAAAAAATTTATAGGATTGTATTTATCATTATTGTATCGAGAAGCTCCACACTTTGGGCATTATGTAAGTAATTTTGGGTCCTCGATAAATAATTTATAATGATTCCGGTAGGCATGTATTATTTTAGAGATGACACCCATCGATTGTAGAATTTGTTTGGCATTCTATGTTTGGATCTAGAGCCCATTATCTTTTAGGATCATGTTATTCAAGAGAGGAAGTAGTTGCATAAAACTTCTTTCACTCACTCCATTGCCTTTTTTCGAATTATAGTTCTTTAGTGCAGTTGATAATGCTGTATATTATGTGAAACTAGCATATAATAGAGTCTTTTCACAACTCTTAAACATATCAAACAATTTTTGGGAATCATGAAGTTCATCATAAAATATCATTGTAATTTTCTCAAGATGATGTTCATCATCATTCAAATATCTAATCACATCCTCAATGTCGTCTTCTTCATTTTCCACACCTATAATCATATCAGATGCTCCATAAAATGCTGTGATATCCTATCCACTAGTTACATTTACTTTTCCCCCATGATTATTCAATAATTTATAACATAGATCTATTTTGTGATGGATTGAGTCTTCTTTTAACACCTATGGAATAATTTCTCTTGAATTACTACAATGTAAACACAGACAATGGATTTGGGAGGGGTCATATGCGTGATATTTTTCCAACATGATGAACTCTTTCACTCCATATTCAAACTCGTTTGTCATGTGATTGGAATCAATTAGTTATTTATTCATATCCATTCTATTTGATTCATCAATATTAATATTTAACAAAATAATTACTCAAAACAATGATATAAAAATTTACCATGTTTAAAGAATGTTATCAACCTATTTCATTCAATATTTATCACCAATATCCACTTTCCAGAACTGAGGTCTTTCATTTGGGTTCTTTTAGATAAATCAATCTTTAGATCTTCTAGAACTTCTTTTATTGATCTAAATAAGTTAAATTCATCCACATAATGAAATAAAATGAAAAAACTCATGTCATAATACACCTTCATATTTTATCAATTATTTACATTACAATGCATGAATATTAGTTCTACCATAAAAGAATTGAAATTCTAGTTACACTATCATGGACCATACTTAGGCCTATAAAAACACCATTTAATACCATAACTAAACATTATATTCCATTTATCATGAAACCTTCACGGAGATCTATGTAGAAATCTTCCATCTAATCTCCCTGAAGGAATATAGTCATGGCATCCATTTGTACTTGAAAAAAACCTTCAATGGAAAGATAGACGAGAACTATCTAAATTATTGTATTCGTTAAATTAGGAGAGAAAATATTTCTAAAATATAATAATTATAATTATTGAAATACATTTACAACTATATACTCCTTCCACTATTTCCCATCATCTACTTTCTCTATTAGAAGATAAATGTAATATTTCTATAAAATCATATAGTCTAGTTCCAATTAAATCATCTCCAATGAATCAAAATCATTGAGGGAATTAAACTGTTCCATCATTTTGCACTCACACTACAATGAGTCCAATAATCAGCCTATGTTGAATCATAAAAAAAATAATCTAGCTGACTTACCCATGCATTCTTGATCCTCTCAGGATGACAATAAGCATCTAGGGTGACATGCATGACCATTGGGGATATCTTCACCCAAATGAACTCAATCATAAACATCCAAAAATAGAATATAAAATAGATAGGAATTTAATAAATTCCAAAAAATCCATTTCTAATAAATGACCATTTAATATAACATTACAAAATCACATACAATAAACTAAAAAATATCCTTATTCTGAAGAGGTTGAAATATTTCACGACCAAATGGTTCCCTGAAACTGAAGGACCAAATACACTCTCCATGTGACACATGAGACACAACCATAATCACAATAACTATATGATTCCCAAGGAAAATGGATCAGTATCAAATACTAAGGCCAAGAACTGATGAAACGTGCAAAATACATAATGACTACATATAATACAATGTGATCTTATAGTGTTTGAGCCCAAAACAATCGTTGGATAAACCAAATAAATGGGTTATACACCCTATGAACAATGTATATGTCTCTAAAATGAAGTAATATTGGTTCCTTAAATTATAAATACACCTATGAAAATATGTAATCATGAACCCATTATATAATCAAAAAGATCCCAAGTGGCATTCCTTTCACACATAGAGTTTCCCTAGGACACACATCACTCGAAGAAACATTAATGTTTTCTTGATCCTGTTAAGCAAATCATGTCTTAATTCAAAATAGGAAAAAGAATATGGTACTAAACTATTAGATAGTTTGATTTCCCATAGTCTATTTTCTAAAATCTTCAAAAAGACATTGTAAATGACATTACAATAACTAGTCATTATAAAATCCTTAACTAAGCTCAAATCAATAACCTCTGGAATCAATGCGATGAGAGTATCAATATATGTATCAAGATAATTATTTCCTCTCCAATACTCATTCATTATGTTAATTCCATCATGTCCCAAAATAGTCTAGAACCTTTTAAAAAATTCATGAATAAAATCTATGTTAGGTACCATTGATGGATGATGAAATGCCTGGATCGGTTGTGTTCACTGAGAGGGGAGGGGTGAATCAGTGATAACTTTTTCTTTTTATGAATTGTTCCCTTTGGATTATCAATTCAACCTCTGCAGCTGGTTAAAGCCTGGATCTACTCTTTTAGTGGTGCATTAATAATGAGAGCACAGAACACAGAGATTTACAAGGTTCGGTACAAAGACCTACTCCTTGCCGTGTTGGTTACACCCCCCAACACGGATTCTTCACTATGCCAAAAGATGATTACACAGTAATTGGTTAAACCCCCCAATTAAAAGTTGGTTAAACCCCCCAACTCCACAGCATCATCTTCATCATGGATCCACTTCACTTCTTCAAACAGTGTCGATCAAAAACTCCAAGTAGCTTCAACAGTCTTCAAAAGATCTCGTTGGACTTGCTCACCACAAATAATCACTTAGAGTGATCAATTCTTTTGCATTCACACACATAAGTGTGTACTCCTCTTCTTCTCAAATTTGATCTTCTTCACATGTGCACACATGCACTACTCATTCTTTTAGTGCACACACTTGACTTGTCCTTCTTCTTCAATATATAAACACACACAAAGTGTGGTCTTCCTTTTGCACCCAAAGCACAAAGGTCCTCGGCCTTCTCCTCTTTGTGCACTCACTCTACCTGTATACTCCTCTTCACTTGGCACACAAACACAAAGGCCTCAAGGGGCGCGCAAGGCACTCCTGCCTTGGGTCGCGCAGGGTGTCAAAGACACCTCGGGCGCACAAGAGCACTGCCCAAACTTCCCTGTCACGCAAGGAGTAGCGCGCATGGGGGATTATCTTCTTGTCGCGCAAAGAGGTAGCGCGCAAGGTCCTTTCTTCTCAAACAGAAACCCTTCGCACAAGGGTTGCGCGAGAACAAAACTTGGAGCCTCCTGTCGTGCAAGTGATGCGCAGGATTTAACTTCGCGAAGCAGAGAGCGTCGCGGGTCTTCAAGAATGAACAGCAACCTTCACTCGGCCTCGGACTCCTCTTTATATAGGCAGAGGTGGTGCATGGATGATCAGTGGGGAAATACGTTTTGAATGCCTGAAATCGGCGGCGTCTTTGAAAACTTCAAACGCGTTAAAAAGATCTTCCGCATATCACGTTCTTCTTCACTGTATTAATGCGGGTTTTCTCATTTATGGTTCCCCTCACGTGCATGCGTTTTCGAACGCATGCTTGTCTCTGTTAAAGCACAAACCATGCAAAGCAAGAATGCACGAAGCCTCGGCAACTTCATTTGCCTCGGCCGTTCTTCGAAAAACTCCATTTCACGTATGCATGTTCATTTTAAGGCATGGATGGATTCCTTAGGGCCAGACGATCTCAATGGTGGCTTTATCTTCGACAATGGTGGTTGGGAGCTTCAAAACCATCCTCGGGGAGGATCTGGTTCAGCGGCGGCAAGCGGGTGGCTTCGGGTGTCTTCGGCTCAAGCTCGAGGAAGGAGATAATGCCGCGGCTGTTGGATCGGAGTTTTAATGATCTCCAACGGCCAGGATTAGATCGCGGCGTGCAAGATTAGATGAGCGGGTCGGATTAGACGCAGGATCGCTTGGACGGCTCAGATCTGATCCGCGGCGAACTTTTTCGTCCCACATCGAATTGGCGAGCGGATTTTCTGCGGTTTATCACCCAGCCGCTCCCATAGACGGCCAGTTGAATCTCCTCCCCTCTCGGTGCCGCCCCGCACCGAGTTCTTTAGCGGGCGCGCTCTTGCGCCCACCTCTGCTCCTGCGGGCGCGCTATGCGCCCACCCTATGCATGCTCTGACACTCGGGCGCGCTCCTACCCCCCTGCCGTGCTCCTCCGGGCGTGCCCCAGCGCCTATGCGGTGTCTTGGGTGGTCCTGCCGCCCTGGGCTCGCCCCACGGGTTCCCCCATGTGTGTGGTGACTAGCGCCCATGCCTTGGGGTTGAACACTCAAGGTGCCCACGGGCTGGCCATATCTTTTGGCTAAGGCCAAAGAGTAAGACTTAGTCAAATCCAAAGTTCTTCCATAAGTTCAAGCCAAACGCCAAGCCACCTTCCAAGCCCACCTATTCTTTTCTTCTTCTTCTTAAGAATTCCATCATTTCATTTTCTACTAAGGAGAGAATTCTCAAGGATCTTCATCAACCGAACTCCTGAATCACACATATGCTTCAAAGAACTTCATTGATCTAATCAGAGAGGTCGGATCAAATTTAAATCCTAATGCACTAATAGATAGTGCATGGTCTTCTAATCATGTTGTGACAATGTATCTCCTTGATACACGTGCTTTGAACTTATGAACAGCTTAGCAATCGTCTGATTTAATGCTTCTGTAATCATCAGTCTTCAAGATGTACTTCATCAGATGGCACACCATGACAAGTTATTGACAACAAATGCAATTACTTCACTTGGGCACAACAATCTACCCCTTTGTATTTGGTTGTCAATACTCCGAAGCACACTGAGAGAATGTCGTGTGCCTGATGATTTCTCCCCCTTATTGGCCAACAAATGCAAAGGGATGAATGAAAGCCATACTCAGAGTATAGAGCTTCTGGAACCTGTACATCTTCAACAATCAATGCTCCCCCTCAGGAGATGCACTCATCTCCTTCAATTCCCTGCATGTAAGTACAAGAATACAAAAATTTAGGGAATAAGGAAGGACCTTCTTCTTCCTCAAGTGAGAGGAGAAGGCTGAACATGATGTTTCAGACTCAATTCAAAAAATCTTTCCGTAGGCATAGCTTTGGTGAAAATGTCTGCCACCTGATCTTGAGTAGAAATGTAGTCTAGCTTGATGTCTCCACTGGAGACCCTTTCTTTGATGAAATGATATTTTATATCAATGTGCTTGGATCTGGAGTGTTGGATAGGATTCTTAGACAACCCAATTGCACTTTGATTATCACATAAGATCCTCAATGGTTTTTCAGCTTTAATCCTCAAATCTGCTAGCTGCACCTGCATCCAAATCATTTGAGTACATGCATGTGTAGCGGCCACATACTCTGCTTCAGCTGTGCTCAATGTTACAGAATTTTGTTTCTTGTTGTACCAGCTAACACATCCTTCTCCCAGAAAGAAGGTTCCACCAGATGTGGATCTTCTATCAGTGCAATCACCAGCCCAATCAGCATCTGTGAAACCCAACAACTGTATGTTTGCACTGTGTTTGTATAAGAGTCCATAGTTGAGGGTTCCTTTAACATATCTCAGGATTCTTTTGGCTGCGGTTAAATGAGATTCTTTTGGGTCACTTTGGAATCTGGCACACAATGTCACTGCATATGCTATATCTGGCCTTGAAGCCGTGAGATAAAGTAGACTGCCAATAATTCTTCTGAACTCTTTCTGATCAACATTGTTGCCTTCTTCATCCTTGCATAGATTGGTTCCGACAGAAATGGGTGTGGAGACTTCCTTTGAACTTTCCATTCCAAACCTTTTCACTAAGTCCCTTGCGTACTTCTCTTGTGAAATAAATGTGGAGTTTTGTCTTTGTTCCACCTGAAATCCTAGAAAATATGTCATTTGACCAAGAATCGACATTTCAAAAGTTCTTTTCATTTGCTCAGCAAATTCTTCACATAGTCCTTCCTTGTTACCATCAAAAATGATATCATCCACATAGATAATGACTATGAGGGTACCATTGTCCATTTCTCTGACATAGAGGTTACTGTCAACTGTTCCTTTGACAAATTTCATGTCTTTAAGACAACCATCCAATTTTGAGTACCAGGCTCTAGGGGCCTGCTTCAGTCCATACAAGGCTTTTCTCAATCTGCACACCATACTACCATCTTTGTCCAGAAAAAAACCCTCTGGTTGTTCAATATACACCTCTTCTTCAAGATCTCCATTCAGAAATGCAGATTTCACATCCATCTGATAGACCTTATACTGCTTGTGTGCTGCAACTGCTAAGAACATTCTGATAGTTTCCAGTCTTGCAACTGGTGCACAGGTTTCCTCAAAGTCGATTCCTTCCATTTGTGAATATCCTTTGCATACAAGTGTGGCCTTGTTTCTGGAAACTTCTCCCTTTTCATTGAGTTTGTTTCTAAACACCCACTTTGTCCCAATAACATTTTTATTTTTGGGCCTTGTCACAAGATCCCAAGTGGAGTTCTTTTCAATTTGATTGAGTTCCTCATGCATAGCTTTTATCCATTCCTCATGTACAACTGCTTCAGCCACTGTGTGAGGTTCAACTTGAGAAACTAGTGCAGTCTGATCTTCCAATCTCAATATTCTTCATGTTCTTACTGAGGACTGTAGGTCTCCAAGGACATTTTCTGTGTCAACATGATTCTTCAATTTGTTGTATCTTCTTCTTCCATTTTCATTACCTTCATCTTCATCACTGGTATATTCAGAGTTGTTCTCACCAGCAGTGGGTGTTGGCTCAGGTAATTCTGCATTCTTCTGTTCCAAGGCTGTGTCATTCTTTGAGTCATCATCATCCACAGTGTATGGTTTGGTGTTGTTTTCAATTATTATGGCATCATTGCAGTCAATCATTTTATTCAACCTCTTATTCCAGCATCTGTAGCCTTTTCCATTAGGTAGGTAACCCATAAAGATTCCTTCTTCATCTTTTTCTTCAAACTTTCCCAGATTGATGTTTTTAATCTTGATGATGCAGGGACTGCCAAAGACTTTGAAATATTTAACAGTTGGTTTTCTGTTAAACCACATTTCATAGGCTGTCGTTTGTGTTTCTGGTCTCAGGAGACATCTGTTCTGTATGTGTATAGCAGTGCATACTGCTTCTCTCCAGAAAAACTTAGAGATATCATGCTCAGCTAACATAGTCCTCCCCATTTCAACTATGCTTCGATTCTTTCGTTCAGCCACTCCATTCTGTTGTGGAGTATATGGTGTACTTTATTGATATTTTATTCCATGCTTGACCAGATAGATTTCAAATACATCACCGGTATATTCTTTTCCATTGTCTGATCTTACTTTCTTGATACAGAGCTCTAGTTCCTTCTCAGCCTGCCTTCTGAAAGTCTTGAACTTCGCGATTGCCTCTGACTTGTGTTTCATGAACATGACATTGGTCATCCGAGTGAAATCATCAATGAAGGTTATAAAATAGAAATCTCCTCTTGTAGACTTCTGTCTCATTGGTCCACATATGTCTTTATGGATGAGTTCAAGAGGCCTAGTAGACATGATATCAACTCCTTTGTGTGACCTATGGGTCAGTTTTCCATTCTGACATGTGTCACAGACTTCATCTCTTTCTCTCTTTAATTTGGGTAGATCTCGTACAACATTGTACTTCAGAATTTTACTCATACTCCTTTGACCAAGATGGCCAAGTCTTCTATGCCAGAGGTTGTTTTCATCTTTAGAGCTAAGAAAACAAGAATTGATGGGATCACCAATTTGAAATAGATTTCCAGTGGTTCTTCTTCGTTGAGTGATGATTTTTCCATCCTTTGAGCTCTTGATGATGCATGAGTCCTTCTGGAACAACACCTCATGTCCATCATCACATAATTGACTTACACTCAGTAGGTTGTGCTTTAATCCTTCAACAAACAACACATCATTGGATTTTAGATTTGTTGTTGCAATCATAGCCTTTCCAACTCCCTTGATTTTCAGAGAACGATCATTTCCAAACACCACGGTTCCTCCCTCATGACTTTCAATGTTGCTTAGAATTTTTGTATCACCAGTCATGTGGGATGAGCATCCACTATCAAGAATCCATGACCTAGTTTTACTGCTGGCTTTTAGAGCCACTTCAGCAAAGCATGTGATTTCATAATTGGTTTCTTGAATGCCTTTCCCTTTCATGTCTTTGACTTTTTGTTTAGGAAGAGTTGTCATACATTTATCAGCTCTATGACCTTGTTGGTCACATCTTCCGCAAGCTTCACTCAGGCAGTCAAATGAGTTCTGAGTTGGTGATTTTGATGCTTTCTGCAAAACACTCTGGGTTTCAGGATGTCTCCCCCTTGACTCATGCCTCATGTTTGTACGAGACATGTTATACCAGAATGCATAGGCCTTATGTCCAAACACACCACAACACCAGCAGTAGCCTCTGAACCTTGACCTTATTTGTTGATAAGAGTCATGTTGTAATTTTCTGTCCAAGATTTGAGTAGTCCTTCCTGAGGATTTCCTTTCTTCCATTGAAGATGAGTTTACACAGGTTGGTTCATGCCATGTTTGTCTCAATTTTATCTCTGAACCTGCATTGTTAGAAATAACAGATGTATTTAGAGATTTACTTAGTGGTAAATTGACCTGCCTCTGAGAACCAGCATAAGATGATTCTGCCTTGACCTCAACAGCCTTGTTGAAGTCTTCTCTCATCTTTGTCAAGCTATTATGTGCTTCAATCCACTTGGAATGTGTCACTGATTGCTCTTCTTCTTTGAGGTGAAGTTTCTCCTCAAGAACTTTTGCTATCTTGTCCAGCTCAGCTACCTTCAGTTTGTGTCTCTTGATTTCATCAATGTACACTGTCTCTTTCTTCATACATTCTTCCAACTCCTCAGTCATCCTTTTGGTTTCCTTTTGTAACAATCTCTTCTATTTCTTGAGTTCAATGTTCTGTTCAAGGAAAGCCACCTGTTCATCTTTCAATATGTGTTCGACCTCTGTTCGTTCACTTTCATCATCTTCACTACTGCAGGTGTCAAACCCTTTTTCCAAATGAGCCATAAAATTCGTTTCTTCTTCTGATTGACTGGCTGAAGTAGAGGCTGATTCTTCCTCTTTGCTTACATAGCTTCTTCTTTCACCTGGAACGAACCTTTTCTTTCTTACTCCTGATTTGTTTCCTTCTCTTGGGTATCTACTCCATTTCTTCTTTTGTGACTTCTCATCTTCAACTTCTGGAGCACTATATCTCTTCTTGGGGCAGTTTACAGCAAAGTGTCCGATGTTATTGCAATTGAAACATCTCGATGGTGATTTCCCTTTTCCCCTGAATTTAGTTTTTCCAAAGCTTTTAGAAAAAAGAGAAATAATCGTGTTGAGATCTTCATCCTTTTCTTCATTGTCAGTATCACTTGATTCTAGGACTTCGTCATCTTTTATCTTGAGTTGTCTCATGGCCTCAAAAGCCATCTCATCCTTGATCTTCTTCTTGAATACTGGGATCTTCCTCATTTCATATGCAATGAGAATGTTGTGTAGTTCATCAAGAGAGAGATCATCTCTGTCTTCTAATGCTGAGACTTTGGGATCAAACCTGTCAGGAAAATTTCTCATTAGCTTTTTAACAATAGTGGAGTCCTCCAACTTTTCTCCAAAGCCCCGAATGTTACTGACAATTTCATTGACTCTTGTGAAATAATCATCAATATTTTCTTCTTCTCCCATCTTGACATCTTCAAACTTGCTTCTCCAAATTTGTAATTTGGCTTCCTTGGCTTTCATGTTGCCTTCATAACTACTTTCCAATTTGTCCCAAATTTCTTTAGCATTCTTGAGTCCCATGACTTTTGTGTATACCTTTTCTGAGAGTGACATAAGAATGGCATTTTGATCTTTACCATCAACTTCCATATTTCTTTTCTCATCGAGTGTCATAGCAGCTTCATTAGCAAGAGGAGGGAATCCAAATAAGGCTGCATTTCTAACATCAAGGCCGAGAGATAGAAGGTAGGGTAACATCCGATTCTTCCAGCTGTGGTAATTATTTCCATCGAATGTAGGAACACCCCTACTATTAACAGAATTCAGATTGTCCATCTTCTCAGAAGTAGATCCTTACAGAGGGAACCTCCCTCTGATACCACTTGAAATGCCTGGATCGGTTGTGTTCACTGAGAGGGGAGGGGTGAATCAGTGATAACTTTTTCTTTTTATGAATTGTTCCCTTTGGATTATCAATTCAACCTCTGCAGCTGGTTAAAGCCTGGATCTACTCTTTTAGTGGTGCAGTAATAATGAGAGCACAGAACACAGAGATTTACAAGGTTCGGTACAAAGACCTACTCCTTTCCGTGTTGGTTACACCCCCCAACACGGATTCTTCACTATGCCAAAAGATGATTACACAGTAATTGGTTAAACCCCCCAATTACAAGTTGGTTAAACCCCCCAACTCCACAGCATCATCTTCATCATGGATCCACTTCACTTCTTCAAACGGTGTCGATCAAAAACTCCAAGTAGCTTCAACAGTCTTCAAAAGATCTCGTTGGACTTGCTCACCACAAATAATCACTTAGAGTGATCAATTCTTTTGCATTCACACACATAAGTGTGTACTCCTCTTCTTCTCAAAGTTGATATTCTTCACATGTGCACACATGCACTACTCATTCTTTTAGTGCACACACTTGACTTGTCCTTCTTCTTCAATATATAAACACACACAAAGTGTGGTCTTCCTTTTGCACCAAAAGCACAAAGGTCCTCGGCCTTCTCCTCTTTGTGCACTCACTCTACCCGTATACTCCTCTTCACTTGGCACACAAACACAAAGGCCTCAAGGGGCGCACAAGGCACTCCTGCCTTGGGTCGCGCAGGGTGTCAAAGACACCTCGGGCGCACAAGAGCACTGCCCAAACTTCCCCGTCGCACAAGGAGTAGCGCGCAGGGGGGATTATCTTCTTGTCGCGCAGAGAGGTAGTGTGCAAGGTCCTTTCTTCTCAAACAGAAACCCTTCGCACAAGGGTTGCGCGAGAACAAAACTTGGAGCCTCCTGTCGCGCAAGTGATGTGCATGATTTAACTTCGCGAAGCAGAGAGTGTCACGGGTCTTCAAGAATGAACAGCAACCTTCACTCGGCCTCGGACTCCTCTTTATATAGGCAGAGGTGGTGCATGGATGATCAGTGGGGAAATACGTTTTGAATGCCCGAAATCTGCGGCGTCTTTGAAAAGTTCAAATGCGTTAAAAAGATCTTCCGCATATCAATTTCTTCTTCACTGTATTAATGCGGGTTTTCTCATTTATGGTTCCCCTCACGTGCATGCGTTTTCGAACGCATGCATGTCTCTGTTAAAGCACAAACCATGCAAAGCAAGAATGCACGAAGCCTCGGCAACTTCATTTGCCTCGGCCGTTCTTCGAAAAACTCCATTTCACGTATGCATGTTCATTTTAAGGCATGGATGGATTCCATAGGGCCAGACGATCTCAATGGTGGCTTTATCTTCGACAATGGTGGTTGGGAGCTTCAAAACCATCCTCGGGGAGGCTCTGGTTCAGCGGCGGCAAGCGGGTGGCTTCGGGTGTCTTCGGCTCAAGGTCGAGGAAGGAGATAATGCCGCGGCTGTTGGATCGGAGTTTTAATGATCTCCAACGGCCAGGATTAGATCGCGGCGCGCAAGATTAGATGAGCGGCTCGGATTAGACGCGGGATCGCTTGGACGACTCAGATCTGATCCGCGGCGAAATTTTTCGTCCCACATCGAATTGGCGAGCGGATTTTCTGCGGTTTATCACCCAGCCGCTCCCATAGACGGCCAGTTGAATCTCCTCCCCTCTCGGTGCCGCCCTGCACCGAGTTCTTTAGCGGGCGCGCTCTTGCGCCCACCTCTGCTCCTGCGGGCGCGCTATGCGCCCACCCTATGCATGCTCTGACACTCGGGCGCGCTCCTACCCCCCTGCCGTGCTCCTCCGGACGTGCCCCAGCGCCTATGCGGTGTCTTGGGTGGTCCTGCCGCCCTGGGCTCGCCCCACGGGTTCCCCAATGTGTGTGGTGCCTAGCGCCCATGCCTTGGGGTTGAACCCTCAAGGTGCCCACGGGCTGGCCATATCTTTTGGCTAAGGCCAAAGAGTAAGACTTAGTCAAATCCAAAGTTCTTCCATAAGTTCAAGCCAAATGCCAAGCCACCTTCCAAGCCCACCTCTTCTTTTCTTCTTCTTCTTAAGAATTCCATCATTTAATTTTCTACTTAGGAGAGAATTCTCAAGGATCTTCATCAACCGAACTCCTGAATCACACATATTCTTCAAAGAACTTCATTGATCTAATCAGAGAGGTCGGATCAAATTTAAATCCTCATGCACTAAGAGATAGTGCATGGTCTTCTAATCATGTTGTGACAATGTATCTCCTTGATACACGTGCTTTGAACTTATGAACAGCTTAGCAATCGTCTGATTTAATGCTTCTGTAATCATCAGTCTTCAAGATGTACTTCATCAGATGGCACACCATGACAAGTTATTGACAAAAAATGCAATTACTTCACTTGGGCACAACAGATGAATCAACCTAAATGAAACAACCACTTCATAACATTTAATATATATTATTAATTATTCATTAACAAAATTTGTTAATGTTATAATAGAATAATAATTATATATTTAGATAAAAAATTATGCTAAGAAGAAAATATGGTATGATAAAAATATGTTATTAAATTCTTAATGCCTTCATTTTTATCAGCTCATATAACATTATTAGCCTTTAAACATGAAATGTGGCTATTCCATCATCTAATAATGTCTTTTTGATAGAATAATGAAGTGATTTTATATACATCATTAATATAAGAAATCATCGATCTAAAATACCTATGTTTTTTTATATTTATTAGGTTAATATCAAGTTAATTATATTGGTATGTGATTTTGTATTTAGAATCATCATTCAATGGATCTCTAGGAATACACTAATGATTTGTCTAAAAATCATTAATATTATTATTAATGTTTTAAGATTGATTAATTCCCCATCTATAGTGTTCTTTGGTAATCAATTGAATTATATCATGCATGTTCAACTAAGAAAAAATTTGAAAACCTAACATAATTTTTAAAATTGAGGTATCTTGGTTTATTATCATGGTATCGCATTCAATAACCATGTCATGGAAATATTCCAATCACCCATTATTAATTATAAAAATGGTTTGATTTTTGTGACTTTATAAAAATTTACAACAAATTTTTTCATTATTCAATGACCTTAAGAAATAGAATCCTAATGATGGTCAATAAACAAAATGAATAAAAAAGGACATGATTATTCAAAGTCCATGGTAGATGACTATATAAAGTTATATACACATATAATTATATTTGTTTTTTGAAATAAAATATTATTTCAAAAGTAGAAGATGACTATTTCACTAGAATATTATTTAAGGATTTAATTATTCCTGGTTATCAGTAGAAAAAAATTAAGATTACATATATTGATAAGTCAATCAATTTGATTCTAATGAAGATAATCAATTAATTAAAAACATATACATACAATTATTATATTTCACCATATATATAAAAAATAATTCTCTAAGGAGAACCAATATTCCAAATTAAAACATTTCAACATATATAGTTGATTCAATCCACCCAATGGAAATGAGTTTAATAACAAGATTCATCTAATCCTGTAAAAGAGGATCATCCCAAAACTATATAAGAAGTTGATCCACTATATTTATAAGAGGATCATAAGAATATTGTATAAATCCAAATGCATCCAAATATTGATGAAGATAAATTTTATTGGTTTATAATAATCTAATAACACCAATTAGATGCAATGAAAAGAATACCAAAACAAATATCATTATTCTTGATAAAAGAAAAATTCATATACTATAAATGAAGAAACTCAAAATGTGTACCTTATACAATTTTTTTTGTTACTATGTTGGTGGTGGTGAAGGCTATGGAGGGGTTCACAGTGTTGGTGGGGTTCGCAGAGAAGGCGCGTTCTCGAATGTGTAGGGATTCCCAACAAAGGTGGGGTTCAACGAAAGAGGATCGGTATGTGGAGGAGGTAGGTTCGCATTAGAGGGGGTTCAGGGTGGAGGGGGGTTCAACGGGCGGTGGAGGTGGGGTTCATGGTGGAGTTGATATTCATAGTAGAGGTGGGGTTCAATGACAGAGGTGAGGTTCACGGAGGAGGAGGGATGCACAGTGTTAGAGGATGGATTCGTGACAGTAGGGAAAGAATTCATGGAGGTGGAGGAGGAGGAGGATGTAGTGGTAGAGGAGGAGCAGGAGGAGGGATACACAATGGCGGAGGATGGATTCGTGACTGTAGGGAAAGAATTCATGGAGGTGGAGGTGGAGGAGGAGCCAGTGGTAGAGGATGAGGAGGAGGAGGTGGGGTCGGCTTCAGCGAGAGCTTGAGGTGTGTGAGAGAAGGAAGTCACTATTAGGGTTTATTTATAAAAGCAGGTAAAACATTTATTAATGCTATCTAAAAAGTCCTGATAAAGGTATGTTTTATCAGCACTAAAATATAATGTGACGATAAAACATGCCTCTAATAGCATTTTTTTAGTGTTGATATATTTCCATCTTTATCAACACTAAAAAACATCGACAAAACTTTAATGATAGAATTTTATTTTTATGTGAATATATATTTATAAAATTATACGTATAATAAATATATATTCATTTATTTTTAATAATAACTATATATAAAAATATATTTATAATATTTATTTATTTATAATTATAAATTGATAATAAATATACTTATTATATTTATAATTACATATAATTAATATGTTTATTATAATTTTCAAATTATTTAAATATATCATTAAGAATTATAGTTATAAATATTTGTATATATTTATTATAATTTATAATTCACCAATAACTAGAAATTTATATATATTTGTTAATAGGTATAATTATATATAAATATATATATTTAAATAATTATAAAATTATAACAAATATCTGTATTAAATTTATAATTCTATAAATACATATAATTAATATATTTAATATAATTTTATCATTATTTAAATATATCTGTATTTTGATATAATTATAATTAAAAATATTTTTAATTATTTATAAATATATTTATATATTTATAAATATATTTATTTAATTATATATTTATAACATTATATGTATAATAAATATATTTATTACAGTTTTATAATTATTTACATATATATATATATATTATCTATTTAAAACTAGAACAATAAATAAATATATTGAAATACATTACAACATAATAGTATTATAATTTAGAAAAACAATAATGAATAATATCACATCAAATATAAGGAATACAAATTCCTCCATTCATTGAAAAACCCATAGAAATGTCCAATTAGTAATTAAACACTTTTGAAACATGAAATATGGATACATACAATAATAAAAGTCAGAAAAAACATATATTTATGAATAGATTTATTTAATCATATATTTATAACTTTTTATGAATAATAAATATATTTATTATAATTTTATAACTATATATATATAATTTTAAATATCATTATAGATATTTTTATATAATTATAAATATATATAGATATATACCTAGTAAATTATGTATCATAAAAACGATTCAGCGCATATATATGGACAACATGAATTGTAATGACGGCGTAATGTGTAAATGATCATTCAAGAAGAATACAATACATATAAAGGCCAATTTATTATAAAAATATACACATGAAAGTCATATCATCCACACTATGAAAAGAATTGAGGTTCGGTTGATTCCTATACATCACAAATGACTTATGGATTGTTAACCTAAAGTATCAAAACAATTTGAATGCATTTTCTAAATTTTCAGTATGTCACATAATGTTTTTACTAAATTTAATATCAAATTTAAATATAAAGAGACACATTGAGTGATATTGATTGCATTTTCATTTTTCTCGGTTTTGTGTAGGTAAAATGATGACAAAATTAATTAATTATATAATAATTTGGAATTAAACTTTATAAATTCTTGACCCATTTTCCTTATTGTCATTATCTTAGTTGTAGCCTCGAAGTCCAATCTCTCACAAGCATGATCAGTTTTGAACAAACCGCCCCATCTCGAATAAAGGAATCAACCTATATAAGAAAACAATTCTTATCTAAGTAATAATGAAAAAAATTAAATTAAACATAAATATGAAATTATCCACTACATCTATGGAAGTCACATCTTCATGTTGTTTCTGTAAATTCTTCCATCAAGTATGTTTCCCATTCATTTTTGGGAACATCTATATCATCTTCCGAATATGAGTTTTTTAGATAGTCATAGTACAATAGAAAAAATGCAAATAAAAAAATTATTAATAAATATTTTTAATGAAATAGTAATTTACTTTTAAAATACCTCTTCAAAGATTCTAGTTTGTTCAAAGAATATGGTCTCTATCATAAACATACAAACATAATAAACATAATCTTTTCAATTGTTTTGTTTCAAATATGTCAAACAAATTGAGGAGAATTGGTAATTTTTTTATATGTTAATGGATAGTAAAATAATATTATAAATACCCTTATACATGTCCAATAATATAACTTTTCTTTTTTATCTTCATAGCCCCTGTCCTCATTATTTATTTTCCGAAATATTGATGCATCGCCATATTATAAATGAATCTGAATTAATAGACTATATAGACTATATAACTTGTTGTTTAGTTATAAAATGATGAATGTAGTGTATTACTTATTGAAATATTATTTCATGTATGGATGGTTTTTTGGATATCCTAGTATTGAATTTGGGAAAAAATTCATTGAAGTATACAAATTTACCACAATGAGCATCCAATTGTGCCGAAAAAAATATGTAATAAAAAAACAAAAAAATATTTGATATGATTAAATTGTAGAGTTTTACCCCTTCATCATTTATATTAAATATATTCTATCATTCAAAATTTTTCTTTCAAATGATTTGATCATACCTGCCACTATTTAATCCCTTTGTTGGTATCAATTTTTGTTTGTTCTATTGAGGTGATGTGACGACTAAAGAGTCAAAAAACAATTTAATGGGAAAAGAATTTCAATTTTTTTCATATACATTTCTACCAAAAATATGATATTTATTTATTCATAATTACTAAAGTAGATCATCTTTTTAGAAAATAAAATCATGAAAACATACCTCATGTTTGATTTTACAACTGAAATACCTAACCAATCACTGCCAAGGATTTCCCTTACAATCTCAACACCAATAAAGTATTTATCTTTCTCCCCGTATATATTTTCATAAAATTCAACTATGTGACTATGACCATTTTTTATCATTGTATATACATTAACCTTTAATGATAGTAAATTTGGATATAGAGTGGGTGGGGTAATGGTGCTTTTGGTATATGTTATATATCGGTTGGTCGATCCTTTAGATGGGTTTGAGTCATTCATTGATTTAGATATTTATTCATTAATTGTTAATGATTTATCTTAAAAAATAAATTGTAAAATAATACCTATTTTTTGATATGTTTTTTATAGTATGTGACGGTCATGCGATGAATATTACAATAGATTATTTGGATGTATGAATATCTTCATCTTGAATTAGAACATGTAGCTCAGCACTCGGATCATGGGCTATGCTAATCGATACTCACACATGACCAGTTGTAAGTGGCCTCCTATTTAGCATGTCGTTTTGGATATTGAACATTGTTTCCCTCAAAACAAGGTGTTGGGTGGGTGTTGATAGATATATATCAGAGCCATTATATTAGTATAGGAAAGGTATCGGTGTCTATCTGTTTCACATCTCATATAAACATTTACGAGAAAATTGATTATCTCAGCTAAGAAATCTCTTTAAGGGGAATGTCTCACCTCATAGTAGGTTCGGTGGGTTGGGATCTACATGTGATGGTTGTTCATGTGTTTCTTTTTTTCTCTTCATCCCCCCATTATATTTTTATTCATTTATATCTGTAATTGGAATTCTTCTTAAAGGGTATTTATTCAATATATCATCAATTTTATTAATTCACTTTGATCCTCCTGTTATTTTTTTCTCAAAATATGTCTGGGGTGTCACAACAAAACTGACACCTCTAATGCGTCCATATAGTTTTGGCCACTTCAAGTCCACCGATAGTATGTGTTCATCTGGTATAGGTGTTGTTGATTCTTGTGACTATGAAAAATAGAAAATAAAGGAAAATAACAGGTCATTGTTATATAATATGTATTTAATGAAAACTAATTTTTTATTATGTAATACATAAATATGTTTCCCAAACGTTTTGTGTATTTTCATCTATTAGTATCTCGTCTTTATATATATGTGCCTATTTCCATAGAACATGGTGTGGGATGAATGTGGCCTTGGATAAGGAGTCATCAATCCTCATATACATATAAGAACATAATTATGGTGTTTTTCATGTCACATAAAATTATTTTGGTATATTTAAAATACATACCAATTTTTTTTCAAGTGAGTCCATTATTGCTTTAGGGTAGGGGTACACTGGTTTTTCTTTTCATTCCTTATTTTCATCACTCAGTTGATGTTTCTTAAATAATAAATTGTAATCAAATCTATGAATATGCATATCATAAAACAATGTAATACTATCCCCACTATACCTGAAAAGACACATCTGCACAAAGTCCAGTTAATGCATACCATGCTTGTTGGGTTCTCAGTTGTTTATAGATAAGTGGTGGGTACAGGTTTGTTTTCCCTTTAGTGTGTTTAACATGATTTATTGTTTGAATTGTGTGAAATCCTCTGTGAAAACTTCTCACAATCTTTAATACATATGTGTTGTTGGGGTCCAATATTATAATTGAACTCTATAGTGGATAAAGTAGAGTAATTAAAATTTTAATTATTTTATTTTTTAGTAAAATAATGAAATGATATCACAATGTTTCCATAATCTCTTCCCAAATTAGTGTATTATGCCAAGACACAATATGGTTCCATGAATCTAAATCAATCAGAATGTGTTACCTAGTGATTATTCCAATGTAACTACTAAACAAGTCCTTGTTGGGGATAAAATTTTAGCCTTGGACAATCTATTTGACCTAATAATTGATGCCTTTGACTTTTTCCTTAATAATTTTTTGTAACACAGTCAAACTATGGTTACCTATTTTTTATGCGTTACTAGTCCTTTATCACCTACCATTTCCCTGGATTTAACATTATCAATATGTTACCCTAGAGTGGTAACACTGAAATATGATGATGGTCATTGTACCTTTTCACTACAAACATTATTAGGTTGATAGACCTGTTATGCCTTAGGATTGGGAGCACCAACACATGAAGAAGGTAATTGTTCCTCTAGACTACGATCAGTAGCAAGTTGAGAGACTTTTTGTTCTATAGTATTGGGAGCACCAACATGTGAAGAAGATTATTGTTACTCTACATTGTGAGTAGAGGTAGGTTGAGAAACCTATTGTGCCTATGGATTGGGAGAATTAGTATGTAGAGAAGGTCACTATTCCTCGGCACTGCAAGCAGTAGAAGGTTTAGAGACCTATTATTCCTCAATATTGGTTGCACCAGCACATGAAAAAGTCATAGTTTGTTGAAGTGGTTTAACATATTATTTATAGTATATAAATGCAGTGAAAATTTTATAATAACATGAGGTAAAATGATGTATATTATAAAAACATTACCAAATTATTGAACTCTCTTTTTTTAAAGGATGAAGTGATTTAACCCCTATATCAAGAATCAAAATCAATTCATTATAGTCTCCAATGAAATAGAAAATGTATTCTGCATTGGGACCTCTAAAAATGATTATGAAATCCTAATTAAAGGTTAATCCTTATTTAATTTTTTATCAACCCTTTAGTTCTTTTGGTTGATAACAAAAAAAATTAACCACTTCAGTTTGCAGGATCTGGAATATAAAATACTTGTACTGCTAGTGATGTCATTATAAATAGTTCAACTTTGTACCCTTACTGAAATCAGCTTTCATGAATCCCAATTCATCATTTTAAAAAACACTCCTGTTATCAACCCAAAATCATTGAAAAAACATCACATGGAATGTGGTATAATCCAAATCCCATAATTTTTTGATGATTCTATTTTGTGACATATTTGCGTAAATTGTATTTCTTTCCTTAGTACCAGAAACATGCATCGCTTCATCCACAAGTGTGACTCCACTATTTTGCATGGTACTATCTTTATCAGGATCATTTATATATAATGTACAACCATTAAATGCATAACCATTGTAATATAACACATAAAAACTTGGTCCTATTGATAGGCATGGTATCCATTCTAAAATTGAATCTGGATTTTCATCTGACTCCGTAAAAATATGTTCCCAAATCCATCCTATAAATGGTTCACAATGTAAATTTAATATCCATATTTCAACCATTTATGGATTCAAATTCATAATATTTTATTTTTTGGTTTCAAAATATGAGGAAACCATCAAACTATTATGAAAAAACATAATAGTGGACCTTCTCCTAATCTTTAATGATGATTGTGAAAACATCTCTTCCTGAAAATTCATCACCCGCAAGCCGCCCAGTGTGACGATCGATTGGTAGACCAATGCTTTCCACACTAGACATGAATTTGGTACATAATTCAACAGCTTCCTCAAGAATATATCACTCCTCAATACAACCCACTGACCGACATCAATTTTTGACATACCATTTCAAAATATTCATATACCATTCAATGGGTTACATCCATCTATAGTGTACTAGACCACATAGAAGAATCACTCTCACCAAGTGAACCATCAAATGAACCATCATATTAAATAATTATGTCAGGAAGAACATTTCCAATTCATATAATATGATGAAATTTCTCATTCCATAATCAGCAATTTCATTGGGTCTATAACATTATTGCATATAGCTTCAAAGAAGGAACATAACTTGGTTAATATATGACATAAATTCTTGGAAAAAATGCAACTTATAGCTATAGACACTAGATATTACATCAAAACATGGGAGTCTTTTGAATTAAGACACTTTAACTTTAAATCGATCATTTACACGATGTTCTTGATATTCGATGAATATCCCTTTATTACCTTTACATCATTCAATAAGTTGAAAAAAGGATATATCACCTTCTTGGAAAGATTGTAAGACGTTGGAGGAAGAAAAGGTCATTTTCATCCTTCACTAGCACCAAATATTCTTATATTCCCATGTCAACCATGTCCAAAATTTCTTTAATTCCATACATTGTATTTCAATTTGAATTTAGTAATGTGATGATGACATTATCGCATACATTTTTTCTAACATGCATATCTTCAATAAAATTTATGATGTACAGACAATTCTAGTAAGTTAATTCCAAAAAAATGATCTCTTATTCTAACCAGTTTTCATAATCTATTTCAAAAATGGTTTACCAAAAGCACTGTTTATATCTTTTACATTCAAGAAAATTGATCACCTCTTAGTGGAGATGGTTTTTTTGCATTCATCATAAACTCTGTCGAATGATTTCTTCCATGATCGGAACCTATTCCATCGAGGTATAAATCAACGATATCCTCAAAACACGATTTTTGATGAATGTTTTAACGTAATTGATTGCCTACCTTATTTGAAAATAGGACACCCTTGAGTTCTTTTGATGATATATCCTGTAAACATTCTATAATTATGAAATACATTTATCATCCCATATAAAATGAATCTCAATGTGAAAACTTCATTTCTGTAAGCATCAAAAAATGTAACACCTAAATCCCAAAATAATTTCAAATAGGCAATAAATGGAGAAAAAGAAACATCAATATCATTACCCAGTCTTTTTTGGTCATGATATAAGAATATATAAAATGATTTATTTTCATTTCATGCATAACCACGGTGACAAGTTATAATTTTAAAACAAAACCATTGATTTACGATGAGTGCTTCTTGGAAAACCAAAAGGATTCACTCCATCTATAGATAATGCAAGAAAAAGGTTTCTCAACTCGTTTAAAAATTCAGGATTCTCATAATCAGTTAGCTTCCACTGGGGAGAGTCTTCCAAATTATGTATTTTCCCATCTTTAATTATTTAATATGTGTGACACATAGATTTTAATGTAGTCTCCTCACTTGTATATAGGAACCTAAACCTTGGAATGATTGGAAAGTACCATACAACTTTTGTAGGACCAGAATCATCATTATTGTATCAAGAAGCACAACACTTAGGGTATTCTGTAAGTGATTTATGGTCCCCAAGAAATTTTATACAATCTTTCATAAAGGATTATATTATTTTAGAGATCATACCCATCGGGCGTAGCATTTTTTTTGGATTCATATGTTCCACTCATTTGTGGATTATCATATATGACCATGTCATTAAAGAAAGAATGTAGTTTTGTAAAACTGTTGTCACTCCATCCATTTCCTACTTTCAAATTATATTAATTCATTATGTCTGAAAGTGTTGTATAGTTAGTGAAACCATCATACAATGGCATCTTTTCACAACTCTTGAACTTCTCAAAAAAGTTTGGGCAATAATAAGGTTCATCATAAACTGTCCTTGCCACTTCCTAGATATGATCTCTATCATCAATCACATCTGTAATCGCATCCTTGATATGGTCTTCTTCATTTTCCACATTTGTAATCATATCAGATGATCCAAAAAATGCAATGAAATCTTAGCCACAAGATACAGTCTCTTTTTCCCCATGTTTATTCCAACATTTATAACTTCGATATATTCTGTGATTGATCTTGTGTTCTTCCAACTCCTCTAGACTAACATGTCTTGAATTAAAATAGCATAAAAATGTGCAATGGATTTGAGAAGGGTGATATACATGATCTTTTCCAAACTTGATGATCAATTTCACTCTGTCTTCATACACTTTATTCAAATGATTGGAATCCATCAATTCGTTATTCAAATCCATCCTATTTGATTTTCTAATATTAATATTTAACAAACTAAATACACACATATTAACATAAAATTTAACCAAATATTGAAAACATATAGACATTAAGTATCATTAAATATTTATCCCTAATATCCACTTTCCAGAACCATGGTTCTTTATTTTGGATCTTCTAGATAAACCAATCTTCAAATCTTCCAAACATTCCTTCATTAGTCCAACTATAAGATATTCATCCACATAAATAAGTAAAAAAATCATTTCATAATACACCTTCATATGGTGTAATTTATTTACATTTCACTCCATGAAAATTAATTCGACTATGAAAGCATTGAAATTATAGTTACACTATTTTGGTACATACATAATCCCCCAAAAACACCATTTGAGACTGGAAAAAAACCTTTTATTCTATTTATAATGAAACCTTACATTTTATCTATGTATATCTCTTCCTTAGAATCATCATTAAGGAATATAATCATGACATCCATTTGTTCTGGAAATAATCCTTCAATAGAAACCAATCCCAGAACCATATGATTTAATAAATGCTTTACAGCAGGAGAGAAAATCTAACTGAAATATTATCATCCTAATTATTGAAATACATTTACAACTAGAGACTCATTTCACTATTTCCTATCATCCACTTTCTTCTTTAGATGATAAATTTAATTTTTTCAATTGATCCCACTTTCGTAGTACCAATTATATTATCTAAAAAGTGTCAACATCATCGAAGGAATTCAATTATACCTTCATATTGTAGTCACACTAAAATGAGGAAACTAGTTGGCCTATGTTTAATCCAAAAAAATAGAAAACATTCCTAACTTACCCACACATTACTAATTAAGGACACTCCAATAGAATAATAAAACTAGAAAACTAAGGTAAACTAGCATGTTTGTGAGAAAACTAGTGTAGTATATGTATGGACCCTTTTCTTACTTCATAGGGTTCCCATGCATCCAAACAAGGGGATGGGATAAACAAAATTTCAATTATCATAACATGAATAAATATAATATAACTATTAAATCACATTTCAAAATCTAACACTCTCACAAGAAAGAGAACATTTTCACATCCATGAATAAGTGTCAAGCATATCATATTTATAGATAGTCACATCCATCTAAGGGAAAAGACCTAAATAGAATAATCATACAAGGGAACCTTTTTTAAAACATATAGGTGATGGTGAAATGGGTATCAGATGTGTTGGATATAGTTAGTGGCATTCCCTTTCCATGGTGTTATTATCAATCTACTTGTCTTCCCTATATAATTTATTGGTTTTCATAATTATATAAAAATATAAAAATAAAATATAATAGAAAAACAACAATATTGATGTCTATTGAATACTATTTAGAAAATCCCATTTGCAATCCCATTAGAAAACCAACCATTTGTACAAATTCCTCTTTTAAATAACATAACCTTTTTAGAATAAACCAATAAATTTCATGCACACTTTCACAAAACCAAAATTCCTTTATTTTGAGAATTCAACAAAAATTCATCACCCAATAGTCTTAATCATTTAAAATGTACAAAAACCATATATATTTTCAAAAAATAATTTCTTTCATCATACACCCCTTGTTAAAATGAAAAAAACCTTAAATATAGTTACAAAATAATCATATCCATTTGTGAAAGTCAATCGGGATACTTAAAAAATAGTTGGCATGTAACTTAATTCTAGGTCAAATGTTGAAATCATTTTAAAGATATTTAAAACAATGAAGGTGAATGTTTAACACAAATAATTTTTTAAGAAACATTTCAAAACACTTGAATAATTTTTAAAGAGACATATAAGTATTTTCAAGAAGACAAGAATCCCAAGAGAGGCACCTTATAAAAGATACATGAATCAAAAATAACCAAGATTGTATAAAATATAAAGCTATAAAAAAATAAAAAAAATCTAGTTTTAGGTTAAATAATTTTTTTCATATGGTAATATTAAATGACACATAAAACATGTGGAATTCCTATTAGTGGCTAATTCCTTGGGAACATTCTTCTAAAGGATCACCAAGTGTGAAATTCATGTGAATATGTATCAATTTCATATGAGACTCCATCACCTGATAGTCAACCATCATCAATGACATGTAATATAGATACAACTAAACTATATGATATATTGATTTCATAATATATTAATAGAATATCTATGTTCTCATTAGAGTGGTAAACTATTATAACCTATTAATTTTAATTATATTCCACGTAATTTATAAAATTATTGTTAAACAGAATAATAATTACTATGTGATATAAATATATATACATATTTTTGAAATTTAAAAGAACAGTGTCAGCTAGATATGTAGATAATAATGTAAGCTATTAGCTATATTATTGTTTTCAGAAAAATATCAAATAACAAATAATAATTAATGGGATACAAAAATTTATGTTGTGAAATTACATTACCCCCAATTACATTGAACTCATTTTAGTCTTTAATGGTGATCAAATCCCATTAGAATTACATATCAATGTAGGGGTCATCCAGATGACATAGTGGAGTCTCTGGTTCCCAAAAAACTATTATGTTGGTTATCCACAATTATTTTATAACTATACATTGATCAAGTGGTCATAAATCATGGATTATGGGAAAAAGATTTCATTTTCGTCTTTTTATTTCATGTATTAAGAAGTTAAGGGTGATTGTATGCAACAAATGCATGGAGGCTAATGTGTTGGGGGATTCTACTGAATACACAATATGATCATAAGGAGAATCCATGTCCAATGGTGGAGACACACAAGAGGGTGGGGCCTAATGAACATGGTTAGTAGAATTCAATATGTAAATATAGCAATTATACTACTACGATAAAAAATATAAGAATCAAATGAAATTTGGGTAAATTAAGGGAAGCATATTCTAAGAATAGGGTAATTATATCTTAACAAGAAAAAATGGATCCAAGAGGGAAGAAGGACATGCCTCAACAATTTTGATCATTAACGGTGAGTCCAAATTATGATCCACATAGACTATGTCCACTATATTGTGATGTATCTGGAGATTGTAGTATTTGGCATTTAGAAAAAGTACAAAAACATTCCAAATTTATTTGGGAATGAAAGGATTTTAATATGGGAAAGGGAGGTTAGGAATATGAATTCTTAATTATTTAAGTGATAAATATTTACCCTGTTAAGAATATAAGGTCCCTTAAACAAGGATAAATCTATTACAACTACAACTATGACCATCCTATGAATGGCCTAGAATAAATCCATCTTTATGAAAGATGTTTGAAAAATTATTTCTTCTTCTTGAATTAAGTTTTATCCATACCATATATGTTAAACGAGATGATTACAATGGTGAATCTCTTTAATGAATTATGGTCATTCCCAAACATCCAAATCTGAGACGATCATTGAATCTGAGAAGACTATAAATGTTAACCATCCATGGGGATGGGGATCCATTTACCTAATTATAATCCATTAATTCCATTAAATCAGTTGAACCAAATCTAGAGTAAAAAATGATATTAATATTTTTTTCCAACCATAACTGATTCAGGGAAGTGAGGATAAAGAGATTCTAAGTGTAGTAATCTTCTAGAAAGATGAGTGGGGATGGGGTTTATAGGGTAACAAAGGTGGGATATTTAATTTGTACACCTATAGATTCACCATAGATAGTAAGTACGATGTAGTAATAATGGAAATTCCCCAAATGTAACATCAATATGAACTATCATTGTGTGTGGTGGTTATGAGACTGATGATTGGAGAACCTGGGTTACATAAATAAGAACATACTAAACATTTAAATTTAATGTAAGAACATACCAAAAACTGTTTAAAACCAAATTCTAACTATATAGTATGAATTAATAATAATGTGGAAAAAATGAAAAATTGCTACAACAGTAGGGTTCGAAAGTAGCAGATTCGGGGTAGGTGGAAGTGGCGGTGACTGAGTCTATGTAGGTCGAAGAGGGGTTCATGGTGGAGGTGGGTTCGCATCGAAGCAGGGTTTGCAGTAGAGGTGGGGTTCGACACATGGTGGAGGTGGGTTCGCTATGGAGTTGTGTTCGAGGCAAATGTGGGTTAATAGTAGATGTGGGTTCACATTGGAGGATGGGTCGCAGTGGAGGCGGGTTCACGATGGAGGAGGTGTTGGCGGTGACGGAGGTGAGTTCGAAGAAGAGGAGAGGTCAGTGGTATAGAGGATGTCTTCCCTATGAGCTTGAGGTGTGCGAGATAAGGATGGGACTATTGGGATTTATTTATAAAATCAGGTGATGCTTTTATCAGTGCTTGTTAAAAAGAGCTGATAAATGTTTGTTTTATCAATTCTAAAATAGAAAACACTAATAAAACATGCCTTTATCTGCGCTTTTTTAGCACTGATAAAGATATAATGTTAATAATTTATTTATATTTTTATATATATTTATAAAATTATATATATGATATATATATATATATATATATATATATATATTTATTTATAATTATCACTAAAAATAAATAAATATTTATTTTTATTTATAAAATTAAAATAAATATATTAATTATATATTGTAATAAAATTTTAAATATAATAAATATATTTTTATAATTTTTTAATTTCTTAAATTAAAAATATATCTTTATTTATAATTATAATTATAAATAACTATATATTTTTATTTAAATAATTATTAAATTAGAAGAAATATATTTAAATATATTTATAATCTTATTTATATTTATAAGATTATAGATACATATAAATATATTTCTTCTAATATTATAACTACATAAATGATTATATATATATATTTATAATTATAACTTTAAAAATACATATATTTATTTATTTATTTAAAAAATTATAAAATTATAACAAATATATTTATTATATTTATTATATTTATAATGTTATTAATATATATAATTAATATATTTATTTTTATTTTATAATTATTTAAATATATCTGTTTTTATTTATAATTATAATTATAATTATTTGTATTTATATATAAATATGTGTATATATTTCTAAATATATTTGATTAATTAGAAGATGGAGAGAATCTCTCGCTATAATGGGGATAATATCTCTCTATAATGGAGATAATCTCTCTCCTAGCCACTCATGTGGTCATTCAAATCTGACCATGCACTCAAGCATGGAAATCATTGGGCAATATAAGATGATTGCAACATGTGGTGGAAATCATTTGTGGATGAAAACATGAGGTGTAGCTATTCATAAAGAATTGGAGGAACACTCTCCTGACCATCTTGTTAATGTGATACAATAAGAATATCCACACTCTATGTTGATGATGAAAGAGTCTTAGGTAGTTTGGGTTGGTGGAAGAGTGGTTCTTCGAGACGTGGCCACTCGAGCCATGGTGTTTATATCTTGGTGCTAACTAGGTAGTGGGGCTTTTGGACATTGTGTGTGTTGATTTTGGGCAGATGATGGAGACAGAGGGATCCCAACGGCGGGATGCAGTATGGTGGTTCCCAACGGCAGTGTGTGGTTGACGACACAAGATATAGGTGGCGCAGGCTGGTGACTATAGGCTAGCATGGTGATGGTGGTTTCCTCCCGACAAGCAATGGATATAGGATCCTGGTGTTGTGGTTCATTGACCACGAAGTGAGATAATAGAAAAAGAAAATAGATGAAAAATGGGATTTATTTCAATGTGATCAAAGCTTACCAAAACTTCTCTCTACACCTCTCTCACATGGACCTCTCAAGGCTCTCTTGGCTCGGATTGATGATCTGAAGGAAGATCAATTAGCCTCTATAAATAACTATGGTGGGAGGTGTCAAATTTGACACAAATCTCCCACAAATCCACCCACCAACATTGTTCTTGAAACATGGCTACCACCTACCATGCTATTAGGTGGAGTTGGTGCACAAGCCAGGTTTTTTACACCAATGGTGGGTAGCAGCAGGATGTTTACATCACCAGGTGCACCACGATGATGATGTGTCCTTCCAGGGGTGATTTCTTCTGGGATACTTGGGACCCCAGTGGCGAGATCTAGGAAGGTGTTAAAAGCCACACGAAGGTGATGACTTGTGGAGTTGGTCGGTGGGGTGATCAAGCTGGCGATGATCATTGGATTCTGTTGTAGGAGTATGGAAAGCCTTGTTGTGATGGTGAGGCATTTCGAAAAGAGGATTATGGAATCATGTTGACGTTGACTCTTGGAGCATCAGTTTCATGTGAAGATTGGACCTACCGGTGATGACATGCCGACAATGGACTCGAGCACAGGATACGCTGGCCTAGAAGCATGATTTTTGGTGAAACAATATTGAGATTTTGAGTACCTTATTGGCAGGCAATGACATTGGAACTAGTAACCTCAGGATGGGTTGTCAGAAATTTATATATGTTTTTTGGGGGATATTTGGTGGTTTCCCTATAATCTATGAAAAGTAAAATTTTCAAACTATTGACCAAAATGGTTTCATGTTGATTATCAGTGTTATTTTTTTTGTTCTATGGGACTTTAATTGTTTGTATTTATTTTATGTGTATTGGTCTACAGACTGTGTGGGTATAGAGATCATGTTTTTTGTGTTAGTTTACCTTTACTTTTTTAATAAATTTCAGTGGGATCAAAGTTTTCGGTTACCAAATCTATGATCAGACCAACCTATAAATTTTTTTTAATTATATAAAACCTTATATAATAATAATAAATTTATTTTTTATAAACTTATGTTTTATTAGTTGGTTGGGGGTACAATTACATTAAAAACACACCACCCACACAGAGGCCTAAAAGGAACGTCATAGCCCCCCAATGGATAACCAACACAACAAACCGCTTTATTACATAATATTTTTAGCATGATTTCCCATTGGGCATGAATCCCATTACATTCTCAGCCCATGGACCATTTTGTAAATAGAATCCTAGAGGATAAAATACCTAATATAGTACATCCACCACTACAATACTTACTATAGTACTCGCCACTACTATAGTGTTGCCCACCATTGCTACAGTACCACTATAGTACCCACCACCGCTACTATCACACCCCGACCATTATATTTATTTTTTATATTATTTTGTGGCTTTGGTTATCCTCATTAAGTTGTGGGTTCAGGGTAGGTTTAAAATTTTTGAGGTTCGATAAGATTTGGTGGGTTTCAGACTGGTGTGTGGCCTCTACACAGGTGGTGGTGACCGGGCGATCGACCCAGGTGTCGTTTAGTTTGCTAACGTTTGAATATTAAATAAAATTTAATGTGAATAATTAAGCTAAATGTTTAAATCATAATAATAAAATTATTATTCAGTAGATAATAATATTAATCTTATTTGACGTCTCATTATTATCATTTTTAGTATTAATAATTTTCATTAATATATATATATATATTTATATTATTAAATGGTTGTTAAAAGCGTTTTTAAATATTTTATGATTAACTTTTTATTAATGATGTAGAGATTTAAAATTACATGAAATTTTTTTTATTATGATTATTATTATTTTTAGTGTTATTATTATTATTAATAAAAATTAAAGTTATTATTATGATTATATTGTTATTAATATTATCATCAAGTGTAAAATTATTATTTTTAAGATTATTTTTAAAATAAATTTGATATTATTTTAAATATTATTATGTTATTATTAATATTAACATTATTGTTATTGTTATTATTATAAGTAGAATTATTGTTTTAAAATCAAAAAATATATGTTGAAATAATGGGGGGCCACCCCCTATCTCCCTTACGGCACATCACATCGCATAGTTGACACCTCCCCTACTCTTCCAACACCTCCATTGGCACACTCCCCTACTTCTCGTGATGCACCTCACCAAGCACACATCCTTCTCCCCATCCCCTAACCACCACACCCTCTCGATCAGCGATGCACTTGACCCCCCTGTTTGAACTCAACCCTCCAACCTTCTCCCCCTCACTTGCGTCGAAACCCGCTGTGATCTTCTCCCTCTCACCAACACGAAACCCTGATCCGGCTGACTCCCCATACAGTTCCCCTACTCCCTTCTCAGCACACCTCTGGCGAACCCAACCCCCTTCCTGGCGTGCCTCCAGCAAACCTAACCCCCATGTCTAGTGGATTTCCAATGTAACATGAACCCTATGCGTAGTGCCTCTGCCCTTCTCTGCCACGACTGTAATTACCCTCATCAGTAGCTCTCTCTTCTTTCAGTATAATTTCATCTCTTTCATTTTTTTCTTTTCATCAAATTAACAAAACTCTAATGCCTCATCTCATTTTTGTCTGTCCCCTCATTTTTAGGGTCTCTGGTTGGTCTCTGACATCCCATTCTACATTCCAATGATGTTTTGTTTCATCCACACTTTCTTTGAGGTTGGCATTTCCAATTTTCTCTTTCCTAGAACTCTCCATAAGAACATGCATTTTTAATAGATTTTGAAATGTCGGATGTACCTCTATTATACCCATTGGTAGATGATAATGGCATTTTCTCATTGATTGACTTTATTAATAATAGATTTTAATGATCTTCATGTGAAATTATAAGTTCTCAAATGGTGTTTTATTGTGACCTTTATGTTTCAAAATGTTGTTATCTTGCTTTTTATGACCTTTATGTGTGAAAATAGTGTTTTCTTTTTTTATCGTTAAATTCAGAGCTCACACATTATTTTGGAAACGTTTATTTGATTGTCATGTTAGTCTAGACTGAATGGTTATGAAATGGTATAGTTAACTAAATTTGTTAAATAATTTTGGAAAGAGTTTAATATTTCTCAAGGGGGTGATTTTATATTTTCTAGATAGGTTGGATGGATGGAGATGGTGTTCAAGTAAATTATTGTTTTATGGAAATGGTGTTTGAGTGTTTTATTGGTTATTGGTGTGTCAATAGTGGTTTGCACATCAATGGGTGAACTAGGTGCACACATGGATGTGTCATCATGTGAAGGTGATGCCATATGTCAGGGTGTTTGGGAAAGATTGGTTTTATAAATGGTTCTTATTTTTCTTTATGAGGTTGGGTCTTTTGAGTGGGTTTTAAAAATTATCATTAAAGGTCATCCTCAAGTTTGGAATGTTTGGAATTAAAGAAAAATTTGTTGCGAGTTAAGGTAGTAAAAGAAGTATGGTAATTATGAAGTGATTTAGTGTGTCTTTTGTAACTTAAGGGCCCGTATTGATTTTAAATCTAAAAGTGTTGTTTCTAAGATTATATCAGTAATTTTTATTAGACATGTCGACCTAAGGGCCTCTTAGGAACTTCAACCTCTAGGGTATTGTTTGTGTGGACTCATTGAAATGAATTGTGTTTTTGAAACCGTATGACCTTTTGGAAACCTTAATGTTTTCTGAAAACATTCAAATGGATATATGTTATAAAAATCCCATTGTAACATTATGTCACATTGAATGTGTGAACTCCTAGTTGACAACCCAATGTGCTTTGTGAAACAGTTTAAAAGTTCATGTGATGTGACGGCCTAGTTGGCACCTTAGATGATAAGGAATATACACGTTTATATCTATATATATATATATATGTAGTGGGCACCAATATAGGATAGATATCCATTTATGGGTAATTATATAGGGTGCCCGTGTTTGGGGTAGGAATGAGTGCTGACAACATGTAAGATGAGTCACACGTTTGAGGGCCTTATACTTAAAATATATTAATACAACCACTATGGGTTCCTGGTCATATTTTAGAGGGTCGGGTGACAAATGTTGATCAACCCCGATTATATTGGTCGGTACCCCAAGAGTTACTATTAGGCCAACTGGGCTGTAACACTAGTGAGGCTGGGTTGGGGAAGTTTGCTGGTTATTAGCATAGGGGCTTCACTATACGCAAGTAGGTGGTTCTAAACCATGTATAACCATGGGTCTTCTAGTGATGTTTAGTGTCACCCATGATTATTATTGTAATTTCTTATTCATTTGCTACTATACCTGTTAGTTTATTTCCTTCTTCTACTATTTATTTATTTATTTTGTAACACAGCCTTGGTATTTCATCTCTTTGGGTTTTGTTTATAAATGGGGGATTGGTTTAGTAAATTATTTTTAGCATGAGTTTGATTTCTAAAATGGGAACAATGATGTTGTTTTCTTTAAAATTAAAACCCAACTTTGTAACTCTATTTTCAATCTACTGTTCTAGGACTATTTTGGGAAAGGGAAATTTTTTATTTTGTGGTTTGTTCTTGAAATCTGTAATGATCATTTATGTGTCCATGCATGTTTTCTCATTTTAGGTGTATGTTTCCATTTCTCAAGCCCTCCTAGCATAATTGGTCATTATCAGAGCAATTTTGGCGTTTGGTTGGGTGGTGACCTAGAAGGTCACATGGAGGTATGTGCAATTTATCTTCTTTACACTACTAGTGGATTTCTATATTGTTCAATTTTTATTTAATTATTTTTTCTTTTTAATTTATGGTACAAATAGTTCTAATATGTTATTTTTGATTCCCAGCACTATTTTCCATCCTAGGGGGATCTGGAACACCCCTCAGGACATGTTGCGGACCAGATCAGGTGACTGGTTCAGGGTCAACCTAGGATGGTTCATGATACAATGGTATCAGAGGAGTCCCTTATTATTTTGGGTGGCCAGTAGAAGGAGATTTGGACTAACAGGACATAGGAGGTAGGTGCGGGAAGAGCATCGTTAACACTTTCTCGCACTGTTCCTCGACTTACCAGGGGTAATACAGGGTTTGAGTCTTTTCTATTGGATTGTTCATATTGATGGGTGATAATGGGGGAGAATCGGGTTATGTTGTGGAATCTTGTGGGGTGGTGAACCATGTGGAGTGAAAGTGTCTGGTTCAAGGTCCTCTTAGTGTTATGCCTTACCCGGGGCATGGCACACCACCATGTCACCAAGTTAGGCTTCATAACTAGTTCCAAATTCTGATGGTTCGTTATTGGTTGTGATTCATTTTGATTTTAGTTGATGTGAGTGTGTGTTGAAATTACATGTGCAATTTTAATATGAAAATGGTTTTGGAATGACAGTGTATTCCTCAAATGGTTTAAAATGGGTATAGTGGGGTTTTAAAGAGGAAGTGTTTCGACTTGAAAAATTTGGTATGTTTTTAGATTTGATAAGAAAAATAAATGTGTGAACCTTGGAACCCTTTATAAAGATTCACATGTACGTGGGTATGTGTAGAGTGTGTGTGGACGCACTTGTCTGTGGATGGTGTAATTGGGATTGGATAAATGCACATGTGACAGTTCACAAGGTACCATAGTTGGGTTTTTTAAAATAAATGGGGAAATGAATTTTGGAAACTAGATTTGGTTTAAAAGGATGGTTCGAGTATTTTTAACGTTGTTTGGAAATGTGGAGACTTTAAAAATTTATATGAAATTGGATTTTTTAAATGTTTTTTTGGTTGTGCTAGGGTTTTTTTGGATTCTGATCCAGTTTAATTGAGCCGGTGGTGTTCTTTTGATTTTGTTTTGGGATTTATACCGGTTTCAGGTTGTGTTTTTTGGGTTTTTCAAGATGTGATGCCTAGAAAGTCTCTCATGGATTCAAATGATTTGTGCCCATTTTTTGGTTCTTTGAGTTTTGCATATCTATCCGGGTAGTCGACGTCTGTTAGAAATAGTTGTGTTGTTGTGGAAGTGAAGTGTGCTCTTAGGTTGTTGGGAACTCTTAATGGTATTAAGGATCATACCATCTCATCTTTATTTAAGGGTCATGGTCTGGACCAGTAAAGATGGGTTGTCTCACCATCATTAAAGTTTAGACTGTGGTAAATGGTGGTCGGATCTCACAAAGATTCCTCGTCTAGGAAGGATTGTGTGCCAAAGGGACCTGCCTCTAATAATACATCGTCATCAGTACCAGCTCCTATTTTATTATAATTTTCTCTTGTGTTCCTCCAGTATGGAAAATTCAGACATTCTAATCCTTCACGTTGTATCCCTTTAAAAAAGTACCACCATTGTTGTTGTTTGAATCATCAAGGGGAAGGAGTTGTGTTATAGAGTATGAAAATTCCTGATTGTGAGGAAGAAGATGCTTCAGCCGTCAGGGCCCCAACCAGTGGTCTTGGGATGTTGCTCACGCATAGCCAAGAGTTTCTTAGTGTGTGTGGAACCTCAGTCTGGATCATGTTTTCACCTTTGGTATGGACATATCCAAAGTTTTCCTATTCTATTCATGTCATCGTTGTAAGCCCATCCTTATTTTGGTGGGGTGATGATCTTGTTCTACCACAATCCAAGAGGTCTTATCTACACTTAGTGTGGTTACTAAATCATTCAAATTCCTTGAAGGGTGTTGGGCCCATGAATAAAAGGACCCTTTTTAATTTTGTGTTTGATCCGAGCTGTGTTTTTTTGGGGGACATTTGGTTTCTTAAAATTAATGGGTGGTGTTTCTAGTCCATCCCTTAGTTCAAAGACCTCTTCATGGGTTTTTATCATGTGTGATTCAGTTTTTTAGGTAAGTCAACAATCCCAGTGTCCCGGTGTGGCAGTTTTCACCGCAATGGTTTTCATCCGAGTGGTGGAGTTGTTGTGTTAGCATTGAGAAAGTGGGTTGATTTTGTTAAATGAATTACCTAATCTCCAATTTGGTGGGGATTTTATTCAATCAGTATGGGAGGTTTTGAGTTAATTTCTCATCCTCTGGTTTTTGTGTTGTTTCGTAGAATGTTTTTGGGATATTGTTCGGTCCATGTGGAGAAATTGAATGAGTTCATCTTGGCAGTTCCCACGTTGCCCCCCTTGGGTTGTGTGATTGGGTTTTTAGGTTTCTAGGATAGTGAATTCTCGTTGTGTGTAGAACCTTCATTTGTTCTCCCCTCAATCGTGGGTAGTGATTCTTCTTGAATTGGTTGGGTCTGATGTGTGTCGAGAACAATCACCCCGAGGCACTCGGTTTCCTTTGGTTTTTCTTGGGAATGGACTCGGGTTCTGTCAATTTTTGGATTTGAAACATTCTGCGAGTAGAAATTATTTTGGCGGGGAAAATTGTCACCCCCCGACCTTTAAATTTATTTTGTTTTATTATTTCTTGTCTTTTGTTATCCTCGTCAAGATGCAGGATTAGTGCAGGTTTCATATTTTTTAGGTTTGATCATTTTGGTGGGTTTTGAACCGATGTACTGGCTCTGCATGGGGGGAGATGGTCACGTGGTCGGCCGAGGTGTCATTCATTTGGATAATATTTAAAAATAAATAAAATTTTATGTTAATGAAATATCTAAATGTTTAAACTGTATTAATAGTAATATTATTATATAGATAATAATTTTTTATTATTGGATGTCTCATTATTATTATATTTATTATTAAGAATTTTCATCAATAAATATATATATATTTCATTATTATTAAGTGGTTTTTAAAAGTGTTTTAAATATTTTATGATTAAATTGTTATTAATGATGTTTTAATTTAAAATTAAATGAATAAAACTGTGATTATTATATTTATTATTTTTAGAGTTATTATTATTATTATTATTAAGAAATAATATTATTCTAATGATTATATTATTATTAATATTATCATTAAGAATACAATTATTATTATTATTATTAATTAAATAATCAATTTATTATGATTATTATTATAATAATTATTATTATTATTATTATATTATTATTATGAACACATTTTTTATTAGCATTATTTTTTTAATATATATTTATGTATATATATACATTGAAACCCTGGGGGGCGTCGCACCCCCCTCCCCCCACCCTTGCTCCGTCGTGGCACAACACAGTGCATGTTGCACGCCTCCCCTCCTCATTCAAACTCTCTATCAGCGGACACCCCTTCTTCTTGCCCTTGACCAAACTATTGTGCCTCATCCTCAGCACTCTAACCTTCTCCCCCTCACCAGCTTTGATCCACCCTCCAACATTCTCTCACTCACCAGCGTTGAACCCCACACCGTCCAGATCCCCATCTGGTCGCCCTAGTCCCTTCATGTTGCACCTCCGGCGAATCCTACCCCCTTCCCAGCACACCTCTGGAAAACCTGACCCCCCCCCATTTCTGGTGGATTTCCAGTGTGTCCCACACCATCTTTGCATCCCCTCTGATCTACTCCAGCATGACCCTGATTCCCCTTGTTGTTATCCCTCTCTTCTTTTGTTATAATTTTATCACATTTATTTTAGTATTTTCTTCAAATTCACAAAACTCTAATGTATTGGTTCATGTTTATGTGTTTCCCTCATTGTCTAGGGTGTGTGGTTTGTATGCGATGTCATGTTCTTCCTTTCACTGAAGGGTCATTGCATTTGCACATGGTTTGAGCTAGGATTTTACAATTTTCACATTTTTAGAACACTCCATTTGCACTTTCATGTTTTGATAAATTTTAAAATTTCATTCTCACCTCTATTATAACCAGAGGTAGATGGAAATGGTGTTTTCTTGTTGATTGAATTTTTGAAAATTGGGTTTTAATGATCTTCATGTGAAATGATTAGTTCTCAAATGCTGTTTTCTGGTGCCTTTATATGTTAAAATGGATTCATCTTGTTTCTTGTGGCCATTATATGCGCAAATGGTGTTCTCTTGATTTCAGGTGCAATGTTATATCTCATGTTGTTGTGAAATGTTTGTTTGATTGTAAAGTTGGTCTTGAGTGTATGGCTTTGAAATAGTATGGTTTGCTAAATGTGCTAAAATGTTATGGGAGATTTTATTGGTTCTCAATTGGGAGGTTTTATGTTTTCTAGATAATGTTTGTGGTTGTACATATTTTTTAAGGAAATGAGTGTTTTATGGAAAACATTTTGGCTGTTTTATTGGTTGTTGGTGTGTTACTATCTGTTGGTTCATTCATGGGTGCACTAGGTGCACACATGGATGTTTCATAAAATGAAGTCGATTCCTTATGTTTGGGTTTTCATGAATGATTATTTTTATAAATGGTTTTTATTTTTCTAGATGAGTTTGGGTCTTTTGTGTGGGTTTGAATAATTCTCTCTAAAGGTGTTAGTCATGTTTGGCCCATTTGGCCTAAAAGCACAATTTTGTGTGAGTTAAGGGAGTAAAGGAAATTTGGAAATTGTGAAGTGATTTAGTGTGTTTATTTTAACTTAACAGACCGTTTGGCATGAAAATCTAAAATTGGTGTTTCTAAGATGATCTCGGTAAATTTATTAGATGTGTCGAGCTAAGGGTCCATTTGGATCTTCTTTCTCTAGTGTACTATTTTTGTTGACTCGTTGAAAGTAATTGTATTTTGGAAACTATATTCCCATTTGGGAACCTTAATGTTTTGTGAAAATATTTCAAATGGATATATGTTAAAAAGGACCAGTTGGCACCTTATGTCACTTTGAAAGTGTGAATTCTCATTTGACAACCCAAAATGCTTTGTGAAATGGTTTAGAAGTTCATGTGAGGTGAAAACCTTGTTGGCACCTTTCACGATATGGCATATACATGTTTATATCTATATATATATATATAAATATAATGGTCACCAAAATAGGAGGTATATCCCTTATGGGTTATCATATAGGTATTCTATTTTTGGGGTAGGAAAGTGTGGTGACAACAGTTAAGATGAGTTGTGTGTGTGTGGGACTCCTAATTCCAAAACATTACAGCAACCACCATGGGTTCCAAAGTGTCAATTATAGGGTCAAGTGATGGTTGTTAACCAACATTGATTATACAGGTTGGTACCCCTGGATGTGTTGTTAGGATAGGTGGGTTGTACCAGTAGGGAGGCTAGGTCAGGGCAGTTAGTCGGTTATTTACTTTGGGGATTCTCTATAAGCCGATAGGTGGATCCGAACTAAGTACACCTGAGGGTCATCCTGGGATGTTTAGGATATCTAATTGTTATAATTTTTATTTCTTGTTTATTTGCTATTATTCTTATTAGTTTATTTCCATATTTTACTATTTATTTATTTCTTTTTAGCACATATTTGGTATTTCTTCTTTTTGGATTTTATTTATAAACTGGGTATTGATTTTTGAAATGATTTATAGTTTGAGTTGGATTCAAAAAATGGGAAAATGATGTTCTCAGGTTTAAAATGGAAACCCTACTTCGTAACTATATTTTCAAAATAGTGTTCTTGGACTCTTTTCAGAACGGAAAATTTTGGATTCAGTGGTTTCTTCTTGGCATCCCTACTCAGCATTTCGATACCCACACCTAATTTATCATTTCAGTTGCAGGTTTCCTTTTTCTTAGGTTCTCCTAGATTAGTTGCTCATTATTGCAGCAAGGTTATTCTTTTTTTGGGTGGCGGACTAGAAAGTCACATGTAGGTATGTGCAATTTATCTTCTTTCCACTATTACTGGTTATCTATTTTGTTCAGTTTTTATTCATTTATTTATTTTTTTACATTTATAGGTCAAATCACTACCATAACTTATTTTTGATGCCCGACACTAGTTGTCATCCCATGGGGACCAAGAACACCCCTCGAGACATGTTGTGGACTGGCTTTGTTGACCAGTTTAGGGTCGACCCATGCTAGTTCGTGACACCTATAGTGCCATCGTTAAATAGTTCCATTGCTGCTACAGTACACAACAGTATAGTAACATGTGCTCAATGGGTTTTAAACCCCCATTTTTATTGTAGTATTATAGGGTGGTTACAAAAAATCCAATCCCCAAATAATTTTATAAATTTAATACATTTTAAATAAGTAAATATATTTTTATATTTATAAAAATAAATAAAAATTTATTTATTTTCAATGAAATTATATAATATTTATTTATTTATTTATAGTGGTAACTATAAATATATATATATATATATGTGTCTATATATATATTTAAATAATTATAAAATTATAACAAATGTATTTTTGAATATATATATATATATAATAAATATATTTATTATAATTTCATAATTATTTAAATATATATATATATAATTATAATTATAAATATTTGTATATATTTATAATTATTTGTATATATTTTTAAATATATTTATTAAATTATGTATGTATATAGCTTTATCAGTATAATTAATATAATATTGAAATTTTTTAATTATTTACATATGAATATATATACATATAGTTATAATTATAACTATAAATAAATATATTCATAAATATTTGTCTATAATTATAATTATATATATATTATAATAGATGTATTTGTTGTAATTTTATAATTTTTTAAATATATATATATTTATATATTTAGTTATAATTAAAATAACAAATAAATATATTTAAAAAGTATTTATATATAATTAAAATTTTATAATTATAAATATAATAAATATATTTATTATTTAAAAATAGTTATTGTAATATTATAAGTACTATTGATAACATAATGGATTCAATGGGTATAACATGAATAAAACATATTCCTCGTAAAGTATAGATAACAAAACACAATTCATCACATATATATAACATGAATAATAAGAAGATTGTCATGTATAAATGAACATTCATGATAAATACATAACATATATGCACGTCGATTATACCCATGCATCAACATATTTATTGGCCAAATTCATTGGAAACATATACTTATTTGTTTATAAATATAAACATATATATATTTAAAAAAATTTATCAATATAATAAATATAAAAATTCTAATAAATATAATAAATATATTATTACTTAACTAAATTTATTATAATCATATAATTATTTAATTATAATTTTAGAAAAACATTTTTTAAACATTATATATATTTGAGTTATCATAAAATATATATTAATTATAAACATGAATTTTTTATTTACTATATACAAATAAACATTATATTTGAATATAAATATAATAATTATATATAAATTAAAAATATTTTTTATTAATAAGTTTTATTGGCGCACTTTCTAGCGCTAAGAATGATCCCTCGTTTATTTGAAATTTGTGTTTACCATTGATAAGAGTCGGTGCATCCCTTTCCCACATCTATGGTAGTATAAAAACACTAATAATTGATTAATAAATTAAATAACAATATTTGACTAGCCTTGGTCACTGGTATTGGTTGATCCACTTAAACACAATGGACCAACCATTATCCTATGGGTAAAATTCATGAGTCATGTAAAATAGTTATCATAAATCGCACATCTGTCCAATGTATCCACATCTCATATATAATAAACCCACATCTCGGCACAGTCTAAGTCTTCGTTTTTTATTTTCCTAATACATAAATACTCACATTTAGGTTGGGGGTCTTAAAAATGTGTAATACATATTAAATAAATTTCTCATGGAAGGGAAATCCCATATATACCCAGAGCGTTCTGGACCAGAGCATGCTTGGTCATATGATTTATTAATGAAAATTAAAGTGCAAGAAAACCAGGCTACAGGAACTAGAAAAACACTAAAAACACAAATCACATCCCATGTGCTCCCCTTGAACCCATATTCTGGGGATATCTACACCTTCCCTTTGGATTCCTACCTCTCTTCCATGTCTTTTATGGGAGATCAGTTATCCCGACCCCCTCCCCACAAAGTTTACCCCTCCTCGACCGGCAATGTGAGAAGGAAGATAATGACCCCCGAGTCCCACCTCCAGTAGGCCCCGGGTTGAAGACTAGCACCGAGGGTATAGTAAACACAAAAATGGGAGGAGTCACCCTCTATGAGAACACTTGCGAAAGAGAGAGATAAGATAGACACCAATCAACTCCAACTCAGAACTGAAATATAAAAGAAACCCAAGTACATATATGAAATTTCATGAAATAGTACTACAACTGAAAGGGAAAACTAAAATTAACCAAAAGAAAGTAAAACGTAAGCGACCACAAGCCGCAACAGATCCTCCAACCACTAGCTAGTAGTAACCAGCTTGATCTCCAACCTGCTTCAAGTGACCTAAAAAACAGTTTAGATATACATAGGGTGAGTATAACAGTATACACAGTAGGATCATCCCCAAGCCTCTTGTCCAAAAGTAAAAGCATGATAAATCCTAGTGAAGAACAAGTGAAACTAACTCGTCACCTAAACAGGTATACAATGTTCCCAAACTCACCATGGCTACACTCACCAACTAACGCATACACGAATATAGCATATAGTAAAGAATATTAAGGGTACCCCACTACTACTTCCCCATTGGTTGGCCGATTTTCCCCAACGACATACGTCCTGTGAATCTCTCTCCAAAGGCTTGCTCACAGACACCTGGGATAAGCTCCATAATCTGCACCTCATTCACCACAAAGGCTTGCCCACAGACACCTGGGTGAAGCACCACAACATCCTCACAACCAAAAGTAACCAGGTAAATTCTGAGAGCCACCACAGCCTACATAACATGTATCATAAGTCATGTATTATACCTCAAGCCATTATAGACCATACACCGAGTAGGGATCCTCAAGCCATCACAACCTATACACGTTACACCTATTGTAGTCCATAGGATACTATATCAAGAATATATGTGGGTGAAATAACCATAGGCCACTACAGCCCTCTACACACATATATGGGGAATCTAACTGTTATGTCTGTTGGCACATGTATCGACCAAGATAAGAGAGCAGGGCCAAAGGGGGTAGTCATCCATTCGTCCTCCCACCGAAATGTTGGTGAAAACACCCCCCAATGCTCAGAATCCACGGGGTGTCAGTTTCCATTACCGACAAGGTGGAGTATCTTATAGAAACACAAAATGTACAGAATATATATATATATGACTCACATCCATACTATGGGCATTACCAAGTCTTAGATACAACTGTAGCTAAAATCTCTCAGACTCCAGGCTGCGACTTCTAAGACTAGGTATCCTACAACAATACCAAAATTTGAAGAGATTTATTAGATTACTCCATTCTCATTTTATCAGTTCCACTGTACGTTAAATAATTCTTTAAACATTATTTAACCTTGAACAATCCCACATTAAACTGAATTAGAATAACATTAAAAATCAACTGCTCCTTTTAAGTTTCACATCAACTTTAAATTCCAGTATCTATATCCCTGTGGATTATCTCCATTTAATCAAACTTTCATTATAGAATTACTTTCCTATATTCCCAAGAATTATATAAAGGCATCATTTTCCACTAAACACAAACGAAGCTCAACACGGTGAGTATATATACTACCCATCGAGTCTTTGTCGCCTAAAGAATGTGCATAGACCCATTCTCCCTCGAGAGGCTAAACATGGAAAGCACGTGACATACCCCCCTGCGTCTTCGCCTCCTTCGGAAGAAGTGTAAGAAAGACCAGCTTCCTTGAGCAGTGGGGAAAAGCAAATCAGATAAATATTCAAAGAATCCACAAGCATCCAGCAATCACATCCATCCTATTCCATCACCCCTGGTGTCCTCCCCGACACCCACACGCATAAACTAATGCATCTCGCCACTCTAGGAATCATCTGCTACCACAACCACAAGGCCTCCTTGCCTCCACATATCAGAACACCCCTCCAGGGTCACGTCACAATACAAATTTCAGGAAAACAACAATCACAACCATGGGAACTTAGCCCTTTAACGAACAAGAGGGAAACTCAGAACCCTTTTAGAAATTATCAAACAAGTGATCCTTTAATCCATATTGAATTAACAGGTTCAATCCGTAGGTTCCAATTTCAGAAAAACTAACCAGTAAGCTATCACAAAAGATTTAACATGATTACTATGCCAATTCTATTATCATCAAATTAGAACAACTACAACAATGACAACAATCAGATTCATTCACATGCCTCTTTATCATTAGCCAATTGATTATCAATTAATTCCGACTTTACGTTCTTTATCAATTTCCATCAAGAAAGAACAATTAATAAAATTAGGCATATATATCACTCTATCTAGAAAAACATGAGGCAAACTGTTATCATGGAACAAAGAAAAAACATGCGATCAGACCAATTCTTTAAATCCAGTTTAACTATTTAATTAGGTCAACTTCATTATGATCCAAAAGGACAAATCATGCTAACTATACGATTGCAATAAACAACTAGAGAAGCCATGAATCCACTACCTAGAAGAGTTCTTGACGTTCTTTATTCATGCAATGGGTCATAATCTTTCTCTCGTGACAAATTATATGGAAGATTGATGACACAGCTCAGTTGCATCCAAAATAGAGACAAACCAATTGGAGGATTAGGGTTTGATTTTGAAACTCCAACAGGAATGATTGAATGTTTCTATTGTCTCTTAGCTTAGAACAAAGATGAAGAACAAGGGAGAATGATATATCATCCCATTTGGAAGCTTTAATGGGGCGGTAGTTTAAGATACGTTTAATTCCCCATTAAAAGAGGGTCGCATTAACCCATGCGTTTTGACAAAGTAAATCATCCCGAGCCATAGGAATAATTAATATAGGATGTATGGTATTTGAATCGGCCTTAAGAGTCCTTAAAATAAGGCTTTAAATGTATTTTACGTCAATGGAGAAGTCAAAGGGGTGAAACTGTAGGAAGCTGGAAACACGGTTCACATACTCAAAATTTGGCAAAGGAAACAAAAGGTCACCGTTAGACCACACAGTTCTGGAAACACTGTTCAAGTCTACTGTTTGAAGGACACTGTTAGAAGGTTACTGTTTTGGAAACACTGTTCATGTCTACCATTATAAGGTCACCGTTAGAAGGTTACCGTTCTGGAAACACTGTTCAAGTCTACCGTCATATGGTCACCATTAGATGGTTACCGTTCTGGAAACACTGTTCAAGTCTACCATTATAAGGTCAATGTTAAAAGGTTAACATTCTGGAAACACTATTCAAGTCTACCATTATATGGTCACCATTAGAAGGTTACCATTCTGGAAACACTGTTGAGGTCTATCATTATAAGGTCACCATAAGAGGTTTACTATTTTGGAAACATTGTTCAAGTTTACCGTTATAAGGTCACCGTTAAAAGGTTACCGTTCTGGAAACACTATTCAAGTCTACCATTATAAGGTCTCCTTTAGAAGGTTACCGTTCTTGAAACACTATTCAAGTCTACTGTTATATGGTCACCGTTAGAAGGTAACCGTTCTGGAAACACTGTTCACAGAACTGAAAATTTGGCAAAGTGTTGGGGATAAGTCACCTTGACCTCCTGGAACACCTCCAACAGCACATTTTCACAAAGTAATGGACAGGAGAGGTTCGGCCATTACATCAGATACCTCTAAAAAAATTCACATCCTTGAGAATTCAATACAAACCTAATGTTTGAAAAAAAGAAACGCGGCCCAAACAACCACAGATCGAGATACCTCTCAAAAGTGAGAAATCCAAAAAACGGAACAAAAGAAGTTCAAATATAAAAAATGAAAGGTATAACCACCAAGGAAACATCATTACATGAAAGGAGTTAAACATTAAACAAATCTGGGTAATGAGCACGTATCTGTGACTCACGCTCCGAGGTACTCACCTCCATGGCACCGTGTCGCCACAAGACACGAACTAAGGGGATAGAGCGCCCACATAACACCTTCACCTTGCGGTCTTAGATCTCCATAGGTCGCTCCTCGAAGGTTGCATCATCGTCAATATTGATCTCTCCCCAATCTATAACATGAGATTCATCATGAAGATAATGACGGAGCTGTGATACATGGAAAACATCATGTATCTGACTCATCTGAGGGGGAACTGCTACTCGATACGCCACAACTCCAACACGAGATAACACATCGAATGACCCAACAAACCGGGGAGAAAGCATACTTCCACGACCAAGCCTTCACTGCCCACGACGGGGAGTCACCTTAAAAAACACATGATCCCCAACATTAAACTCTAAGGGTATCCTTATTTGATCAGAATATGATTTCTGGCGATTTGTGCTATCTTCATCCTCTCACAAATCACCTGAACCATCTCTATTGTATTCTTCACTAGTTCTGGTCCGAGAATTGCTGACTCTCCGATCCCAGTCCAGGACAACAGAGAATGGAATGGCCGACCATACAAGGCTTCAAACAGCTCCATTTCTATGGTAGACTGAAAACTATTATTGTAAGCAAACTCTACCAAGGGTAAGTGCTTCATCCATGAACCTCCAAAATCAATAAAACAAGAGCACAACATGTCTTAAAGAGTCTGGATGGTTCGCTCTGTCTGACCATTCATTTGAGGATGAAAAGTAGTGCTAAGGCACAGTTGAGAGAAAAAAGCATGCTTGAGGCCTCTCCACACCCTGGAGGTAAAACTAGGATCTCGATCAGAAATGATTGTCTTATGTACTCCATGAAGTCTCACCACCTCCTCCAGATATTGCCTCTGAAAAACTTCCACTAATCTCGACTCCTTGATCGCTATGAAGTGGGACGATTTTGTTAAACGATCCACTACCACCAATATAGCATCATATACTCCCAGAGCTCTAGGTAAACCTATAACCAATTCCATTGATATGTCCTCCCACTTCCAATTAGGAATATCCAATTGCTGGAGAAGACCACCCGGAACACAGTGTTCGGTCTTCCCTTCTGGGAAGACTAAACATCAAGACACACACTCTGAAACCTCACGCTTCAGCCCGGGCCACCAAACCTGACTCCTCAAGGATCGGTACATCTTTGTCACACCAGGATGTACTGCCAGGGGTGAACTATGGAACTCTCGGAGAACCGTCTCGCGCATTGCAAAGGGATCAAAAATCCTGCCATGATACAACACTCAGTGTTGTTCATACTCCGACCAACCATCAGGGGGCTCCCCACAAACAACTCTGTCTCTCCAAACTTCTACCTCTAGATCACCCAACTGAGACTCTTCCACCTTCTGCATCAGGGATGACTGCACCATCATCTGGAAAAGGCAACCTCTACCCCCAACTTCTCCCATATCAAGATGCAAAGCTGATAGCTCTTCCATCACCCTCCAGGAATCACCATATTCACACACATCATCATTATGTGACTTTCAACACAGTGCATCAGCTACAACATTCCCTTTTCCAGATGTATACGATATTTCAAAGTCATATTCCTGCCATAACTCCATCCACCGATGCTGCTTCATGTTCATGTCACATTGGGAGAAAACATACCTCAAACTCTTATGATCGGTGAAAACCACAAAGTGCTCACCAATGAGTTAATGTCTCTACAACTTCAGAGAAAAAACCACGGCTGCCAACTCAAGATCATGGGTGGAATAGTTGAATTCATGGGGATGCAACTGCCGAGACCCATAAGAAACAACTGACCTCTGCTGCAAGAGAACACAGCCTAGCCCCAGATGTGAAGCATCACAAAAAACATCAAACTGGACTCCCTCCATTGGAAGACAAAGGACTGGAGAACTCACCAACTTCTCCATTAGATACACGAAAGCTACCTAACACTGATAAGTCCATATGAACGCTTGATCCTTCCTGGTCAAAGCTGTTAGAGGAGTCAAAACTCGGGAGAAATTGGCTGTAAACCTCCTATAATAGCCTGTAGGACCAAGGAAACTTCTCACCTCTGAAACGGTCTTGGGGGATTCCCTTGACACCGCTGCTTTTATCATCGATGGATCCACAGCTACTCCCTGTTGGGACACAATATTCCCTAAGAAAAAAACTTATCAAGCCGAAAACTCACACTTCGACAACTTCCCAAAAAACTAATGTTGGCGAAGAACTCCTAAAATTGCTCATAGATGCTCTGCATGATCCTCTTCAGATGTGGAGTACACAAGGATGTCGTCGATGAAAACAGCGACAAAATTTTCCAGGAATTCATAGAACACAACATTCATCAACCCCATGAAAACAGTTGGAGAATTCGTCAAACTGAATGGCATCACAACAAAATAATAATGCCCATGACGACAACGGAAACCAGTCTTCGGGGTATCCTCATCCTTTACACGCATATGATGATATCCTAACCGCAATTCGATCTTTGAAAACCAACTTGCACCCTTCAGCTGATCAAATAAGTCATCAATCCATGGGAGAGGATAGAGGTTCTTTATTGTCACTTTGTTTAATCGATTATAATCAACGCACAACTGCAAACTGTCATCAGCCTTTTTCACAAACAAAACTGGTGCACCCAATGGTGACACACTTGGCTGAACAAAACCTCACTACAATAGACCATGAAGTTTTATACGTAGCTCTCGTTTCTTAGAAGGGGCCATCCTATACGGATAGATAGAGATAGGAGATGCTCTTGGCTATAGATCGATCCCAAACTCGATCTATCGTCGAGGGGGAAATGCTACAACCTCTTGTAAAACGACATCAGGGTACTCATCTATGAACCTAGGAAACACCAACTGATGAACCTCTGAAGAACTCAGCATCATCTCAGCCATCATGGATGATAAGGATTGTACTCGTTTATAACTCATCTGAGGATCTCATTCACCAAAAAACACCACATTCTCTCCATCTGCATCAAACAAAACGACATTCTTCCTATAGAAATCCACAATAGTCTGCACCGAATACAACCAACCCATGCCAAGAATGACATCATATGGCTGTATTCATAAACATAGGAAATCTCCCCAAGAGCGGTGTTGCCCCAACACTAGCTCATAGTCTCTAAATACTTCAAACAAGTCAGCTCGACCTCCAACTGGCATAGTCAACACTAAGTGCACTGGAAGCCTCTATACCTCTTGTCCCAAAGCATGGACAAGAGTATGTGATATGAAGGAGTGTGTTTCTCCTGAATTAAACAAGGCATACACCAAGGTAGAAAACAAGAAAAGGGTACCTCAAACGACATTTCGCTCGCCTGGGGCTGGCAACGCTAGAGCATGAAGCTGACCACGACCTCCTCTATGGCCTCTCTGACCCTGATGACGACCACCACCATGGCCTCACTCTACTCTCTGAGGATGGGGAGCGTCTTTGGATTGTCCTTTGCCTGCTCCATCTACCATCTAGTGATCTAAAGCTGGTGTAACCTACTATTGTTTCCACGGCTGGATCTGCCTCAACGGAGGAACCTGGAGTGGAGTGCCCGGTGCATGATGACTACTATGAAAATTCAGGCACTCCAGCTACTGATGACCATGACCACCACAAGAAAAAATGTGCATGATCCCTAGGCATAGGCCTGAGGGTTGTTGCCTCCATAGAAACAAGAGGGTAAGGGTTGGGACCTACCCCCAGGTGAATGGAAACTATTCTTCCCTGAAAACTGGGAACCCCGGACCACACCTCTACTTTATGGGGAATCATGAAGATTCCCCTCTCATGACGATCTGGTCCTGGTCAAAGTCCTCTCAACAACCTCTTCCCTCACCAGCACCTCAAGATATGTCTTTAGCATAAATGGGGTGACATGGCGCTAGATCTCTAGATGCAAAGCTTCCTCAAAATGCCTCTCCCTAGCCTCCTCATCTGGTAATAGGTCTGAATCATATTTTAGAAGGTTCCTGAAATGGATTCCAAACTCTCAAACACTAGAGATCCCATATCGAAGGGCAAGAAGCTCTTGGCGACTGGATGCCTTCACAGACGAAGAAAGAAACTCGACTCTAATCCTATCTCGAAACTCCTCCCATGAGATTTATGACACCTCATGATACTCGAGGATCAAGAACCACCACTTCCTTGCTGCTCCACGCAGTATTGTCACAACCAAGGACACCTAGTGTTCCTTTTGAGCACGAATTGAATGGAAGACTATCTCGACAACCTCAAACCAGTATTCTGTGACCGCATCTGAGATGGATCCCTCATACTTCTATAGACACTTGTGACGAAACTCTCGGAGGGTCTTCTTCCAAGTTTCATCGTCGTCAACCTCTACCCGGCGGTGATCTGCTAGAATAGCCTACTGGACATCTTCTGCACAACCCTGACGAGGACGTCAACCTGGAGCTATACATATAAAATAACAACTGTTAGAGCTCCTAAGACTAGAATATGGAAGACTCAACATTAATAAATTAATTGTTTTCTTTTATTAATTTAAGGTTAACCTATCTCAAGGTCTACCCATTCAAACACAGGCGCAAAGAAGAATGATTCATGATCCTTTCCCAGGTATCTACCCTACTACCAGTATCACATTGTATAGTAGCCATTGTAAACATAAAGGTCAGTGCAACAGATCATAAGGGGCCCTAAACGCCTTTGTCTCTGCCGGTCTCCAGTGTTTACCCAACATGCTAGACAAGAATGACATTGTTTCCCAACCGTCCCATGCATCCTCACATGTGCCAAACTCCAAACACCATCTTATCCCTCAACTAGACCTCTGATACCACTCTTTCCCAACCCCCTCCTCAAAAAGTGTACCCCTCCTGGGCCGGTAATGTGAGAAGGAAGATAATGACCCTCAAGTCCCACCACCAGTAGGCCCCGGGTTGGCGACTAGCACCGAGGGTATTGTAAACACACAAATGGGAGGCATTACACTCTAAGAGAACACATGCAGAAGAGAGAGATAAGATAAACACCAATAAAATCCAACACATAAATGAAATATAAAAGAAACGCAAGTACATATATGAAATTTCATCCAATAGTACTACAACTGAAAGGGAAAATTAAAAGTACCCAAATGAAAGTAAAACGGAAGCGACCACAAGCCCGAACATAGTAGTAACCAGCTTGATTTCCAACCTATTCCAAGTGACCTGAAAAACAGTTTAGATATACATAGGGAGAGTATAATAGTATAATCAGTAGGATCCTCCCCAAGTCTCTCGTGCAAAAGTAAAGAAAGCATTCTAAAGCCCAGTGAACAACAAGTGAAACAAACTCGTCACCTAAATAGGTATACTAAGTTCCCAAACTCACCATGGATACTCTCACCAAGTAACTCATACAAGAATATAGCATATAGTAAAGAATATCAAGGGTACCCTGCTACTACTTCCCCAGTGGTTTTCATCTTTTCCCCAACAACATACGTCCTGTGCATCTCTCTCTAAATGCTTGCCCGCAGACACCTGGGCTAAGCTCCACAATCTGCACCTCGTGCACCACAAAGGCTTACCCGAAGACACCTGGGAAAAGAACCACACCATCCTCACAACCAAAAGTAACCAAGTATGTTCTGAGAGCCACCACAGCTTGCATAATGTGTATCATACATCAGGTGTTATACCTCAAGCCATTATAGCCCATACATCGAGTGGGGATCCTTAAGCCATCATAGCCTATACATGTTACACCTATAGTAGTCCATAGGATACTATATCTAGAATATATGTGTGTATAATAACCACAAGCCATTACAACCCTCTACACACATTTATGGGGAAACTAACTATTGTGCCTGTTGGCACATGTATCTACCAAGAGAAGAGAGCGGGGCCAAAGGGGGTAGTCAGCCATTCGTCCTCCCACTGGAATGTCGGGGAAAACACCCACCCCCCAGGGCTCAGAATCCTCGGAGTGTCAGTTGCCCTTAGCAATAGAGTGGAGTAGATTATAGAAACACAAAAAGTACATAATATTTATTTAACACACATCCACACTATGGGCATTACCGAGTCTCAGAAACAACTGCAGCTAACGTCTCTCAGACTCCAGGCTACTACTTCTAAGACAATGTATCCTACAAGCACACAATCATTTGAAGAGATTTATTAGATTACCCCATTCTCATTTTATCATTTCCACTGTATGTTAATTAATTATTTAAACATTAATTAACCATAATCAATTCCACATTAAACTAAATTGGCATCACATTCAAAATCAACTGCTCCTTTTAAGATTCACATCACCGTTAAATTCCAGTATCTCTATCCCCATGGATTATCACCATTTAATCAATCATTCATTACAGAATTACTTTCCCATATTCCTAGGCATTATAGAAAGGCATCATATGCTACTAACCACAAAGGAGGCTCATCACGGTGAGTAGATATACTACCCTTTGAGTCTTTTCTGCCTATAGAAAGAGCATAGACCCATTCTCCCTCAAGAGGCTAAACATGGAAAACACATGCCATACCCCGCACGTCTTCGCCTCCTTCGGAAGAAGGGTAATCAAGACCAGCTGCCTTGAGAAGTGGGGAAAAGAAAAGTAGATAAACATTCAATGAATCCACAAGCATCCAGCAACCACATCCATCCTATTCCATCACCCCCGGTGTCCTCCCCGACACCGACATGCATAAACTGATGCATCTCACCACTCTAGGCATCATCCTCTGCCACAACCACTAGGCCTCCATGCCTCAACATATCACAACACTCTTCCAGGGTCACATCACAACACAAGCAGTAGGAAAAAAACAATCACAACCATGGGCTCTTGGCCCTTTAACAAACAAGTGGGTAACTTAGAACCCTTTTAGAAATTATCAAACAAGCGATTATTTAATCCATATTGAATTAATAGATTAAATCCGTAGGTTCCAATTTCGGAAAAACTAATCAGTAATCTATCACAAAAGATTTAACATGCATACTATGCCAATTATATTATCATTAAATTAGAACAACTACAACAATGGAAACAACCGGATTCATTCACATGCCTCCTTATCTTTATCCAATTGATTATCAATTAATTCCGGCTTTACGTTATTTATCAATTTCCATCATGAACGAACAACTTATCAATGTAAGCATAGATATCACTCTATCTAGCAAAACATGAGGTAAACCGTTATCACGGTACAAAGCAACAACATGCGATCAAACCATTTCTTTAAATCCAGTTCATGTATTTAATTAGGTAAATTTCATTATGATTCAAAGGGCTAAATCATGCTAACTCTACGATTTCAATAAACAACTAGAGAAGCCATGAATCCCCTACCTCGAAGAGTTCTTCATGTTCTTTATCCACGCAATGGGTCACAATCCTTTTCTTGTGACAACTTATTTGGATGATTGACGACACAATTCGGTTGCATCCAAAATAGAGATGAACCAATCAGAGGATTAGGGTTTGATTGTGAAACACCTACAAGAATGATTGAAAGGTTATAGTGTCTCTTAGGCGAGGACAAAGAGGAAGAACAAGGGAGAATGATATCTCATCCCTTTATTAAGATTTAATGGGGCGATAGTTTAAGATACGTTTAATTCCCCATTAAAAGCGGATCGCATTAACCCACATAGTTTGACCAAGTAAAACATCCTGAGCCATAGGAATAATTAATATAGGATTTATGGAATTTGAATCGGCCTTAAGAGTCCTTAAAATAATTCTTTAAATGTATTTTATGTCAAAGGAAACGTCAAAGGGGGGAAACTGTAGGAAGCTGGAAACACTGTTCACATACTCAAAATGTGGAAAAGGAAAGAAATGGTCACCGTTAGACCTCACCGTTCTGGAAACACTGTTCGAGTATACTGTTAGAAGGTCACTGTTAGAAGGTTACCGTTCTGGAAACACTGTTCAAGTCTACCGTTATAAGGTCACCATTAGAAGGTTACCGTTCTGGAAACACTGTTCAAGTCTACCATTATAAGGTCACCGTTAGAAGGTTACCATTTTGGAAACACTGTTCAAGTCTACCATTATAAGGTCACCGTTAGAAGGTTACCGTTCTGGAAACACTATTCATGTTTACCGTTATAAGGTCACCGTTAGAAGGTCACCATTCTGGAACCACTGTTCAAGTCTACCATTATAAGGTCACCGCTAGAAGGATATCGTTCTAGAAACATTGTTCATGTCGAATGTTATAAGGTCACCATTAGAAGGTTAACATTATGGAAACACTATTCATGTCTACCATTATAAGGTCACCGTTACAAGGTTACCATTCTGGAAACACTGTTCAAGTCTACCGTTATAAGGTCACCGTTAGAAGGTTACTGTTCTAGAAACACTGTTCACAGAACTGGAAATTTGGAAAAGTGTTGGGGATAAGTCACCTTGACCTTCTGGAACACCTCCAACACCACATTTTCACAATGCAGTGGACTGGAGAGGTCCGGGCCATTACATCAGTGTCCTCATCAGATGATGACTTTGGAGCTTTGTCCAAAATTCAGAATTTTTAAGACAAATCTCAGATGTTGATATCAGATTCCTCATTGAATCCATTCTCAATGATAATAAAAAGTTGTTTCTGAACAACTAAATTGTTGCCATAACCAAACACATACATTCATATTATAGAAACGACAACCTCCAACAACAGATGAAACCAATTAGATGCTTCTTTATTAAAGACTTAAATTTCCCTTTGCCCTTCCTGATCACTTGGAAAGGTGACATTAATATTCCTCTTTCTTGAATGAAGAGATTCCTTATTTGAGACCATACCAAACTGTTAGTATGCCTTATTCATGAGATCAGAAAAATTTGAAGGGTTACTCCAATCCAGAGGCCTGCGATCAACCACAACTATAGAATTTTCAGCCTACTCCAACTCAAAAGTTTTGGATTTTAGAGGGAGAACCATTTGGAATCACTCCGCATCCACTATAACACTCTTAGATTTGTTACATACCATGGGCGTAGAGTAAGACATTCCTACAGAACTGACTTGCTTCTTCTTCTGTGGAGAGGAATCTACCAACATGGCATTCCATTTTCTATTGGAAGTGATTAATGATATTTCCATAGATATGTTCTCATCTACCACTGTTTGAATTAGATCCTTGAAATCATGAAAATCATCATCAAAAGAACAGCTAACCCACCCTTCTGTAGTTATTTCAGCCCTGGACCGCTTGGGGGAGAAAATAACCCCATGAAGAGAAGAATTAAGTTTACCATTATCAACATAAATAGAAGATAACATGAAAATAAGAGAGTCCATGGCATCACCATCAGGAGATCGCAAAGAGGAATTCAGATCTATGATGGTTTATGAAACTACCGCAGTGAAACTCACAAGTTGGTCTGCAGGTTGAGCGCCCCCAAATATCCCCTATCAAGGAACACCCCCACGAACATATATTGATGATTCACCATGCACATGCACATTCCCAAGATGTATATCATCTCTCAATTTCTCAATTTGTGCCTTCCTATGGCTTGAAGATTCCTCATGGCTAGGTACTAAGAAACGCACACAGATCAACGCTTTTTTACATGTCAAGATGTCATGACTGATTATAATGCATTCCATAATTTTATCTGGCACTCTATCATATTAATATTTCAAAATAAAGTCATCTGAATCTATGGAAACAAAGACCTTGTCTACAATAGATGATCCAAGATCCACCTCTACCACAAAATGAGCAAATATGCCATACTGATCTACCTCTGTATCCATATCGTGTTTAATTATTTCACCAATTGAGATTGAAATATCATAAAGAATATCTGGATGCCATAATATCCAGTTCAAACCATGAACCTTATCCCATTATTGCATAGGGGATTTGTTGAGATACTCTGGAATGAAGTTCATGTATCACTCCCTCACATGCATCACACATGGTCTGCAAGAAATCAAACCATAGCCCCAAACGTTCATATTTAGATCACTAGTGGGGAAGAGGAGGAGATAAAACCATGGTCCATCGAAACACATTTCTATCTGTCAAAACCCAAATTTTTCATCAAATCCTCAGACCATGTGTAATGCATATAAGGGAGTGGGAGAGAAACATCAATCCAAAGGATCTCGGCAAATCCTCTATGTAATTATGGGTCGACGCAAATCCAGTGTGAATCGCTTTTCCCAATTCATCACCATAAGCCGAAAGCATAACCAAATCCATAGATTCATCACCATCCGCATTAGGGTTTTCCAAATCACTAGTGTTAGGTTTTGCCAGAAAACAAACCGTTTTAGCCGTTCTTCATCACCAGGACAAGGATCCAGTGTAGATCAACCCCAATTCATACCCCTAGGGTTGAGATCTACAGATATACCATTATTTCCATATTTTTCACCATCATATATAGCAGATTCAAAAGATCCACCCCACAGAGCATCAAAGACAGCATCGCGACTGGGTCACGAAGTCGATCCCAAGTAAAAATTAGCCGAAGCTGAATCAAAACTGTAAAGATTGACGCCACACAGGTTGGAAGAGTCTTGATTTCCATGATACGGTCTCGAATCCAAGTCCTCCATCCACAGAAAAAATCCCTTATATATATAATTCGGAAGACCAATGATGTTTACACCACAAATTTAATTAATTAATTACTACAAATATCAATCGCAAGAAATAATTAATTAATAAATATAAATCATGCATTCATTGTTCAGTTACCACTCATGGTCAATTGACACACAAATTAAATGTGAAAAAAATACATGTGTGTTAAATTAATGATGAGGTCATTAAAAAAATTATAATAAATCATTAAAAAAATTATCAAATAAAATTTATCACACAACCCCAAATTAAATTATATTTTATTCCAAACAAATTTCATATTTTTTGAAATATATAATTTTTTTATTTTCATCGGGCCCCAACTAGCCTAGAAAATTCCTTAAAGAATTTACATCCATATTTTGGGTCTAAAATGGGTCGAGCGAGTCTAATAAGGCCCGACATGTCCCATCTGGGGTCGTGCTAACTCAGTTATGCCGTAGGTCGGCCGACATGTGGTGCTTCTTAAGCAGGTGGAAGGTAGAGTAATTAGTTGTCAGTCCAGGAGGAGGCCAGTGCGGTAGGGAGGTTCAATCACATTGGAGGCTAAATGTTGTGAGGGGAGAGACCAGCCGAGGTGGGGTCTGAATGCAGAGTGCAACTGGTGTTTTGATTCAGCCCGCAAGTAGTATCTTTTAGATTTAATGATTTTTTTGAAATTCAAGATCATATCAATGTGTATCTGTGAGCATGAGATATTGGAGATCTCATGATATATTTTTTGATATATACTTTCAAATTTCCTTTTCAATAAATATATGTGTCATATTGGATCCTATAAAAGGGGATGTGGCTGGTGGTGAACAACCAAGGGATATCTTCTCAAGATGTAGTCCAATGAGATCAAGAGGGAAGGGGTAGTCGTGTCTAGGGAAGCCGATGTGGCTCATCAATGATGGTGTATGAGACATAAATGGTGGATCTACGATGAGATGGGATACCCCGTTTTACGGAATCATGTGGGGCACATTGATATAGAATAGGTTTGAAGTAGTAGAGACCTAATCAATGTTCAGGAAATGTATCGAGAGCCTTCTAGATTTTGGTGATCAAGAGGCGTGTCCCAGTTGATGATCAATGGTACATCCTAATGGTGAGATCGTAATATAGAAAGCCTTCAGGTTTTGCAAGATGGTGCGAGACTAACACATGTTCAGATTATGATCTCTGAGTTGGTGACATTTCGTCAACATAAGGTTGATGTTTTTTCACAGATTTCTCTATCGATACATGGTGTCGGTAGGTTGTTTAACAAAGATAAGGCAGAGGTGTATCTGGTTGTGGTTTTCACGTTGGTTCTCTATGATCTCTCATTTGATAATCAACTTTGGGCATTAGTTGGATTCATTGTATTTTCAGGTTCATAGTGGATTTTTGGGAATTTCCCTATGGTTTTTTAATCCTCGGCATCTGTGGTTTTTCCATATTAAAAATATTGTGTGCTAATTTATTTATTCTTCTTCTATTTCCTCCATATTTTGACATGTTTATCATGATATTTTTAGCAACCAATTTTATCCCGAAATCAGATTTCTCCCAAAAAATTGGTATAAGAGGTGATGGTTTGGGAATGAAATTTGTGGTGATAATTTTTTGGAAGCATTGAAAAGGATCGATGGAGCATGCGTGAGGCAGAATAAAATTTGAAAAGAAAGTTGAATGAGTTGTTCCAGATCATACACTTAATTCATTTCTTAAAAATCTACGCCTATTGAAAAATGAATTAAAATTTAATGATCAAGTTAACGCGCTAGGTGGTCGGGATTTTGATCAGGTGGAGAAAGTTTTTCCTAAACGTGCTCCAGAATTTGCAGAGATCACGATTTTGGGGGAACCATATATTGTTAATTCTGGTATGGGTTATTCATATATGGATATGATAAGGACTTCGCTATTGGGATTTCTTTTGCGGGGGGGGGGGGCAGTCAGGTTTCTATCAATGTTTCAAAAGGGTGTCTCAATTTTTTAAAGGCTAATTTTTGGTGTGATAACAAAAGGATTTTTGTTCCAAATAAGTTTTTTGGATGGTACATTGTTGATGTGATGAAGGGAGGTATTTTTGTGATTCAACTCGCACATAATACCTTTTATATTTTATGTTTTTTTGGAAATTCAAGATCCTTCCACTCTGTATCATCCAGTATAAGATACATGAGATCTCATTATATGTTATTTTTGATGTATTTCCATATTTCCTTTTCAATTAAGATATGTGGATTATGGGAGCCTATAATAGGGGAAGTGGCTAGTGGTGAACAAAAAAGAGAGATCTTCTCAGGATTTAGTCCACTAAGAATAAGAGTGAAGGGGTCGCTGCATCTGTTGTATCCCATGTGGCTCATCAGAGATGGCGTACAAGACAACGATGGTGGATCAATGATGAGATGGGATACCACATTTACAGTATCATGTGCAGCGCATCAAGATTGAACATGTGCAAAGTAGCAACCATAAGATCAATGATCAGATCATGTATCAAGAGTCTTCTTGATTGTAGTGATAAAGTGGTGTGTCCTGGTTGAAGATTGACGGTACATAATGATGGTGAGATCATGAGGGATAAAATTATTTAGGTTTCCCAAGATGGTGAGAGGTTTACGCAGGTTTAGATGATGATCTCCGAGGTAGTGATGTTTTGTCAACAGAATTGTGACGTTTTGTCATAGATTGATATTTAGATACATGGTGTGAGCAGGATGTTTATGTTGATTCTCCCTTCATCACAGAATCTAAAGATTGGAAAATGGGAAGATCTGAGATTAAAATGGTTCGACCTTTGAAGAACACATCAAAAATCGACAAAGGGATGAACAAGGAGAACTTTGACCATAGGCCGCACAAGTTTCCTCATAGTCGCGCAAGTGAACTTGCGCGACACACTTTGGCGCGCAAGTGACTTGCAAGACATAAGTAATAATCGCCCGGTAACCACCTGGGGTCTTCCCCTGCCTATAAATAGATCATGTGGGCCCCCCATTCGAGGAGGGATTTTTCTAGAAACTCGGATTGAAGCTCCCGATGCCCAAGTCTCTTCTCAAAGCTTCCCAAACACATCTAAGGTTATTTATTTCCTAGAATGAAAGATCTAAAGAGATAAAGGAAAGACTAGGTGTTAAAACTCATCAACACTTGCACGCTTGAGTGGCCAGCCCTTAAGGGAAGTGGCCACACTTGCGCGCCACCTTACTCCTTCAATAGAACTTGCGCGTCCCTTTTCTGGAAAAACCTCAAGAGAATTCTAAAGGCTTTAATAAAGAGTCGCTCAAGTATTTCAATGCTGGTTGAACATCACGCAAGTACCCCACACATGTCGCGCAGGTATACCTGTGCGACCAATACTTGCGCGCCCACGCAGTACCTGCACGCCTTCCAAGTCTTGCGCACCCCTTCCTTTTTGGGTTCCCATCTTGCCCATTTTTACCCCTCTTAAGCCATTACTCCTTTCCAATTTAAGATTTAGTTTTCAAGACACTCTTCAAATCCATTTATGGCATGATTTCTTGATTTGACTTCCTTATCTAAAAGGAATTCGGTGGAATATCTCTCAAAACATAGTGATTTTTACATCTTTATTTCACTAAAAAGTGAGAGTTCATTCATCCAACCTCATCCTTTAAGATGAGAGAATCCTTAACCTGGGTATCCTTTTCATTTATAATCCCCAGTTACAAGTCCTTTGACCTAGGCCTCCTTTTCAGGAGTATGTCCCAATCATAATATTTTAACCTGGGCTTCCTTTTCAGAAGTAAGTTCCAGTCATAATTTTTGGGCTTCCTTTTCAGGAGTAAGTCCCAGTCATAATTTTTGGGCTTCCTTTTCAGGAGTAAGCCCCAAGTCCCCTAACCTGGGCTTCCTTTTCAGGAATAAGTCCCAATCATAATTTTGGGATTCCTTTTCAGGAGTAAGCCCCATGTCCCTTAATTTCACTTTAACCATTCCTAATTTACGTTTGATCTAGGATTCCTTCATAGGAGTAAATCCCAATTATCAATCCTCTCCTAATTTGGGGTTCCTTTTCAAGAATAAGTCCCAAGTTAGAGTATTCAAATCTCCATAAAGCACATATACCTTTATGGACCCTGTTCCTAGATATTCTCCCTAATGTAAATCCTAACCTTCATTTATCTGGATAGTCATACATACATAAGCCCCAAACCATTTCTTATGATTACATCTTTCATGTCCCAATTGTCTATTTTACTACCAATACCTCTTGTTTCTCACACCGAGCATGACTCATGTGAGCATAGAGGGTAAAAGTAATTATGACATCCTTCTTTGAGCCACAAATCATAAACATCATACTCCCTTACTTGAACTACGTGGGTTCTGATTCCTTTTCCAAAACAAAGGATACGTAGGTAGCCCATCTACGGGTTCAATCCCAACTCTGAAATAATCCATGTCCTTCTGAATGACAATAAACTTCAAGTGCCCCACTGAGTGGATTTAAAACCAGCCTAGTCATCAGAATGACCAAGAGACTTTTATATAAATGTTTTGAAGGATACCATTGACCAAGAATCTCTAAATATATACAGATGATTCTATATTGATGAAGAACCTCGAATACATATAAATGATTCTCTAAATTTCTTACATATTTAATCATTGATTGGAAAAACTGAAGGAAATGCTCATTTTATACTTGGTAATGTAATAAGGATTCACAAACATAACTTAAATCTATAAAGAGAGTCCCGGAGTAGACAATAATTCCCCTCAAAAAGATGTGATGAGTCCGACCTCCCATCCTCTCGACCAACGAAAATTCCTAAGCCTCATCAGTCCACAAACTAATGAAGCACCTACCTTTGGATTGTAGGTCCAAATGGATGTGGAATTATTGGATGTTTCCTGTTCTACGAACAAACCCATTAGAAACCGATCGGATCGTTTGAATCTCCCATCCAGGAGGTCATCCCTGAATTCCGAGGGAGACAAAAAATGTTGAACCCGACGTGAATCATTAACCAAGTTAAAATGATGTTTTACCTATATTTTTAAGCCCCTATTTTAAACTCAATAAGAGGGTTAACAAAAACAATCATTGACATGTGTGCTCATCCAAAATATGAAGTGGCTGAATTTATCTTGATTATGTCTGTTATATCAAATAGGCACTCTTTTCCAAGATCTTCTGTATTTCCATAATGGCTGCTCTCAAATTCACACTTGTAAATACTGCTGCTGCAAATACCACTGCTTCTATTCCTAATGGATCGTCATCCGCTCTGAGGATGACATCACCTACTCAGAATCTTGAACGCTGGGTATCAAATGCGCTGGTTAAGGAGTACCGTCAACACGGTACCATCCAAACTCTGGAGGCTACCCGACAGGCCCTCCAAGTGAACAACTCACACAGGTCGTCCAGAAAACGACGACCAGTGATCAAGAGGCAGGCGGTGCTGACTACCGTCTCCAACCATTTCGGATCGTTATCGCTGGAACGCAATTTCCATTCACTCCCTTACTCTTCATAAGTGAATGAGAAGGTCCCTCAGGACCATAATTCAAAAATATAGGAGTCCTTCCCGAGGGCTCCCGTCAAAAATCGCTGCCAGACTGCTGCGGTAGTGCACCCTCAACATGATGAGGGTACCGACTCCAGGCGTTCGGCTCAGGTTCCTCGAACCTGAGCAGGCAAGACGAACCACCAGAGGCAGAATCCGATTAACAATGGGCAGGTTCTCATCCCTGCCATCTCCGGAGAATTCCACCAACCTAACTTGGTGGAAAACAACAAGCAGGCACACACAACTACCCGTTTTAATTCCACTGTCCAGCAGACTCGTCTGGCAACATCACGCCAATCTCGCTAGGCAATTCCGGAGGAGTACTATAGGCAGGAACATACATCTGCTTATACATCATTAGTTAGTCATCAGGCTCACCTGACTACATATGATGGATATCTTCAATCGCGTTTGGTGAAGTGTAATCAGCAGGCACATACACCTGCTAATACTAATCAAGCCTACCAACAGTCTCGCTTGGTAGCGCACAGAGAAGTCAGTCGGAAAGCTCCGACGACAAACAGGAGGAAGAATCAACTCTCTGCCCCCACACATGAGTACTGTCAGGATTCACTGATAGGAAAAGGAGGACAGGAGCAGGCACATACACCTACTCCAAACCTAGAATGGATGTATATCCCCATTCTAGCAGCTGAAGTCACCAAGCATATTTTGTCAATGGTGAAAGAGTCGAAGCAAATTCCTTCTCATATTCTGGATTCTTGCCAGGATATCATAACAGCTTCAACATCATCTCAGGGAAAGACACATAAATCTATCCCTAGAAGTGGAGTGACACATCAACGATTAACTCTGAAACAGACACACACATCTGTTCCAGTCCAAGAGGGTTATGGGGCATACTCCTCTATATCATACGGACAACCAAGTCAGGCACATACACCTGATTTGAGTGAAGATAGTCAGCCTAACCTGACCATCATTCCTAATCAGGCACATACACCTGCTCAGAGCAACCACTTTCGTCAACAAGTGGTTTCCAAAGCGAGTAAGAAGGCATCTATGAAAAATATCCGCCCAGCACAGTCAGGAGATCAAAGGCTAATCTATAACAAGGCCTTTCACAATGTTGGAGTTCTTGAAGCCCTCAGACATTTATCGGTTGGAATTCAAGATTCTACTCCCTCAGTTTCCAATAATGGAAATATTAATTCCGAAGGTCTTCAACAGACACTTCCTCATGAAGGCTTGCTTTGTGAAAATTCGGTCAATCTTGAAGTTTCATCTTCAGATGAGAGCCACATGAACCCTCTATGTGTTCACAAGACCAAGGAGCAAGACATCTCATCTTTTGTTTTAACCCATTATGGTTGTCCTCCCCATGATGATGAATTTCGCGGCGAAAGTCCTCTCCGCATTAGTGATTCACATTTCCTGGAAAATACTCCAGTGGACAATGTAGTGCTGAGAAAGTCTTCTTATCTTGAGGCATCAGCAAATGGGAAACCAGACATGTCTGATGATTTATCGCTAGCAAGTGAAATACTTTTTCAATCTGAAGATAGACCAGGGTGTAGGTCATTCTCCGAACCACCCCTAAGTCGTGAATCTTCTTGTTTGATCAATGATCTCTCTACCAATCTTAATGAATGCGATGAAGCAACAAGGAAACAACAACTTTGGTCAAAACAGGTAGAAGAATCTTCATTTAATGATGAAGAGGAAATTCTGAACATGAGGAAAAAACTGGCGAAAAGTGAGGTACCAGTCATGTTTTGGCCTTTGGCTGACTCCCAGTATGACATTCCAAAAATGTTGACAGAAGATGAAGTCCATGATATTCGTCTCAACATATGGAAAACTCTTTTTCAATTGAAGTAGAAGGTATTATCTTATGATGAATATGAAAATCATCTTAATATAATAGAAGGGCTACAACGTCAGATTGATTTGGCATCTCTATCAGTCTCTCGGTATCTGAAGGCTGAAAAGCAGCAGAGAACCCTTCAACGTTCATGCCTTGACGCAATAAGAAAATTGCATCAGTTAATTGCCAATGCCCCATCTGGTGTTCATATTAGAGTATGGGGTGTTCATGGAGCACTACATTTCACAGTGCTTTCCAGTCAGCAAAGCCCGCCGAAAATGGTCTCATGCAATGTTATTGCCCATGGTCTGCCACAATCAATGGGATTTGTTTGTAATCAAAAGCATGCTCAAGAACAGGCTTCAACTAGTTCCTCTCAAAATCAAGCATATAGAGAACAAGTTGTTGAATTACTCTTACATCAAGAAGGCAAGAATATTGCACAAGCCTCTCGTATGGAGCAAACACGTCATCAAATGACAGATGTTTCGGAAATCATCCAACGGTCTGTTGAACCAGGTGATAAAAGTGGATACAAGTTAATGCATCCAGCTAATTTCCTAACTACAATTCACAAGATCAAGATAGATTTTAAGAATATCTCAGACAAAGCATGTCAAGAGCCACCCCAGCTTGTCAGACTGGGGACTCCTTTAACCCAACCCTCAGAATCAACAAATGGGATTCGAGGAGTTGGTCAGAAACAGCAGGAACATCCCCATTTCACGAGACTATGGACTCTTTCAATTCATCAATCCCCTCCTCAGAGAATGTCAGTCTTTTATCGATTGGGGAAGAATCCCCAAGCGGAATGAAGAGACAAATTATCAGGAGATTCCCTCCAAGTTATATATCGTCGTGAAGTTCCAAAAGGATTGAATCAACAAAATACAATGTCTCATCAAAGACATGAAAGAAGACAATATCACAGAAATTTTGATAGAAGGGATGTGATGCATTATGCATAAATCAATGTCATCAATGTCGTTGTTGCTAATCAACCAGAGGAGGGTCACTCAGGGGACTCAAATGAAGAGCATCATGCTCAAGAAAATGTACGCACCGATAAAAATGAAGAAGGTGTGCGTACACGAAGTCAAAGGATTACTCCGAACCTAGGTAATCCACTTCCCTCTCTACAAAAAGTATCCAACAAATGGAGGGGAAAGAATAAGGTCACATATCCTTCCTCTGGAGAAGGTCAATCGCTCTCATTAGAGAAAAGGTTTGCACAACAGGAGGAAGAAATGAAAGAATTAAGAAGGTTGAATGCAGAACTACTTCGGAGTAGTCTTCTTCTTAAGAATGCTGGATTCCGACAGCCGAAGGAATTTGTTGCAGCTGCTGAGATGGATCAGGAATATCCTTCTTTATCAGTACACCCTCAGATGTCTAATCCTACGGGTCAAGCACAACAACGTTTGGCAGTGCTACCATCAGTTGCAGCACCAACCACCACATCTGTCCAAGCTCCATTCATTGCACCTACCCAAGACCAAATTAAACCGGATGTTTCTCAAAATTTAATAACTACTATTGAGTCATTAATAGCTCAGTTAGAAACTATGGAAGGGAAAAGCGCGCAATTTCAACCAGAAAAGAATGTTTACCCTGAATGGGTAGATTCAATTTCTCCTCCATCTAGTTTTGGAAACCCTATCTTCCCTACTTTCAATGGATCAGGCGACATTGAACAACATTTGACATATTACGTGTCTTGTTGTGATCCTATGATGGGATCTCCAGAGCAGCAAGAAGCAGTGAAACTCAGATGCTTCGTGTGAACCGTGAAAGGACAAGCTTTTGTCTGGTATATATGCTTTCAATCCCGGTCAATCATCGGATTTGAGGATCTTCGCCAAAACTTCCTTCTTCAGTTCAGCTCAACATTACCAAAAATGACAGTTTTCGATCTTAAAAACTACAAACAAAGGGAGAATGAAAGAGTATCTGATTTCATTGCTCGTTGGAAGGGATTAACATATTCCCTAAGTCTAGCACTCCCTCAATAGGAGCTGTTGCCAATCTATGTGGCAAATTTTCATGATGAATTACGCACGCCATTGATCCCTGTGAAATACAAAGGAGGGTTTCGAGACCTTTCTTGAATCGCTCAGCAGATTGTAGAATCCCTTATATAGGCTAAGGCTAAATCTTGTGTAATTCCCTCAGCTCCAGGAAGAAGAATGGGTAAAACGGAAACCGCTACAGTTATGCTTAATCAAGCGCATGTACCTATTTCTACTTCAAAACCTTCATCTTCTCGAAGGGCTCCACCTCCTGATCTCCAAAAAAAAGGTTGTTTCGTCCAATTGATCAAAGAGATCAACGACGAAAACAATTTGAGGATTAGAAGTGTAAAACATACTCTTTCCGAAATGAGCATGTTCCGAGTTACTTCATTTCTGCTCTGGAAAATAATTTGGTTCAATTACCTGTGCCCAAGAGGCTAAACAAGGAACGAGATGAAGACCATCCCAATTATTATCCCTTTCATCAAATGGTGGGGCATCCCATCCAGGAGTGTTTTGTCTTCAAAGACCTCCTGCAAAAGATGGTCGACTTGGGACAAGTCAAGTTGAATGGTTCTTCGACTCAGGTAGCATGTGTTACTACTACAGTTCCAGATGAGGAAGGTGAATGGAATGAAGTCAAAAGTAGAAATGCATAGAAGTATAATGATTGGATGGTCAGAAAGAAAATCAATCAGTCTTATGTAATTTTGAAAACACAATTAAAGAATCCAATTGTGTCTTCTGCCATGAATATTGCGGTAAAACACTCTTCGTCAGAGGGAAAGTCCTCAATGAAACTGTTTGATTCAAAGAAGGAAAAATAATAAGAAGAAGATGAGTATGTGTCAAAGACTAAATTTTCGTTGACTCTGGCAGACATTATGCCATCTACTTCAAAGCCACGGGCACCGCCCCATCAAATGGCATAGCCTAAACAAGATAATCAGGAAGAGTATTTATCAGACGAAGAGTTAATCTTTGGTTCTGTTAATATGATTCAATTAACAGATCCGTATTCCAGTCATAATTTCAATTTTTATGAGCCTAAACTCCCTGTATCAAGTAATGGAATCTGAGGAAGTTGTAGAGGTCCAGGATATAGGGGAAGACGTGGATCTTTCCGAAGCCACTACTCTAATTCTAACCCTGCTAGCACTGTGTATGCAGCAGAAACTCGTGGTAGAGCCCTTCAGTGAGCTCAAAAAGATACTGCAGGTTCTTCTGCCAATAGCCAACTCAGTCTTGGAACAGTTATTTTGGAAGAATGATTGAAGGTTCCATCTTCTTTATCTCACCAAGTAAATGGATCTAATCTGTCTAATCTTCCAAAACCAAGGATGTTGCCAACTTCTATCCCAATACAAGATGCATCAGCTTCCAAAGCATATGCTTCCAAGGTACCTACTAAACCGCATATTCCTGTTGGGAAACGCAGACCTCTTGATCAAAAGTATGATATATTGAAACACTTGGCCCAAGTACTAGCCAAGTTATCAATTTTGGATGCTTTGAATCTGTCAAAAGATCTTCGGGAAGCACTCATCGAAGCTTTGTCAAGTCCTCAGGAGTTTGAAGCTGAAATTGCTGCAGCTGAAGTCTATCACATAGAGAATAATCCTACAGAATGCCATGTAGTTATATCCTTTACTGATAAAGATGAATATGATGTTATGCAGGGGCACATAAAACCTCTCTACTTATCGGGCAAAGTCAATGGTGTTGATATCCGAAGAGCTTTCATTGACAATGGTTCAGGAGTCAACCTCATGCCCATTCATACACTTCGTCGATTGGGCCTCACAGAATCTGATTTATCTCCTTATACCATGATGTTACAAGGATATGATAAAAATGAACAAGAACCACTGGGCGAAGTTACACTCAGAACTCAGTTTGGAGATCTTGTATCCAATTCGGATTTCATGATTGTTGATCAAGACTCAGCTTTCAACGTCTTTCTTGGAAGACCCCGGCTACATCAGCATGTGGATATCCCTTCATCATACCATCAATGTCTCAAATACAGTTTCAATGGTCAAGTTGGAAAATTGTATGGTGATAAGGCCCCATTCAAGACATGTGGTCTCAATACATTGAGGTGGAATTTTATCACATGAAGGGAAGAGAGAAATATACAATAAAAGAAATTATCAAAGTTAATGCTCCATATGGTTTGGAGAAGATTCCAATAAATCCATTTACACATGTGAGTAAAGATTATGTGTTACCTATCATTCAACTTGACAAAATAGGCCCAAATCAAAATACTCTTATGGAAAGATCCATAATGTCAATTACAGCAATCGGGCCATACAACATGGGAGAAGTTGTTAACCTACCAAATAGTGATGAAAGCACAAATGGTGACATTTTCATTTCATCTTCTGAAATCCAACAGGTCTATACATCGCCAATCAGGCCAGAAGAAGTCATAGAAACATCGGAGGTGAATAATGATGTAAATTCACAATCCATCATCTCCTCTTTATTTCCCAAAGAAGACCCTTTATCATCAATAGGGTCGGAAATGGCAGCTTCTTCTTCAAAATGTGCAAGTTTTGACATCTCTTCTGATCATGAAAATTTCATTTTTTCATCTACTATGCAAGTAGAAATAGAAGAAATAGCACATGATGAAGAGGAAGAGGAAGATGTTAGATATGCTCCTCCAGCATTTGAAGAGGGTATCTCTACCACTATGGATGAACTCAGAGAAATAAATCTGAGTACAGAGAAAGATCCATGCCCCACTTTAATTAGTGTGGCCATGACCCTTGAAGAGAAAGATATGTATATTTCTTTTCTAAAGAAAAATAAAGATATTTTTTCATGGAACTATATAGAAATTCCTGGGCTTGATCCTGATGTTGCTACTCATCATTTGGGTTTACCAAAAGAACATCAAGGATTTAAGCAAGCCGCGAGAAAAACACAACCAACTTATGCTTCCAAAATTGAAGTTGAAGTGGATAAGATGATCAAACATAACTTTGTCAGAGAAGTTCAGTATCCCAAGTGGTTGGATAATATTGTCCCTGTAAAGAATAAGAATGGACAAATTAGGGTTTTCATCAATTTCAGAGATCTTAATCGGTATTGTCCTAAAGATGATTTCCGTGTTCCGATTACAGAACTCTTAATTGATGCTACGGCGGGTTATGACGTACTTTCCTTCATGGATGGATATTCCAGATATAATCAGATCCGAAGGCCCCAGAAGATGAGGAATCCACAGCCTTCAGAGCCCCTCAAGTTTTTTTTTGTTACTGGGTGATGCCCTTTGGTTTAAAGAATGCTGGTGCAACATATCAATGCGTCATGCATCATATCTTCAAACCTTTCTTAGGGAAGTTTGTTGAATGCTATGTAGATGATTTGGTGGTTAAATCCAGACAACGTTCTAATCACTTGGATGATTTGGAAGTCATAGTCCACAAGCTTCGACAACATAATTTGAAGATGAACCCCTTAAAATGTGCTTTTGGGGTAACCTCAGGAAAATTTCTCAGCTTTGTTGTACGCCATATTGGTATTGAAGTCGATCCTGAGAAGACCAAGTCAATCTTTGGTATGTCACCTCCTTTGAATTTGAATGAATTAAGAGGACTTCAAGGACACTTAGCCTATATTCGGAGTTTCATTGCCAATTTGGCAGGCAAAAGTTTACCCTTTACCAAATTAATGAAAAAAGGAGTCACATACCAGTGGACTGAAGAATGTCAAGAAGTGTTTGATGTTCTCAAAAAATACCTCTTGAGTCCACCGATACTCATGCCACCTGTTGAAGTAAGACCACTTATCCTCTATGTGACAGCTCTAGAGCGATCGTTGGGTGCCTTTCTTGCTCAAAATAATGATGTTGGGAATGAAAAAAGCCTCTACTATCTCAGTAGAACTATGCTTGAAGAAGAAACCCGGAATTCAAGTATTGAGAAGTGATGCCTGGCATTAATCTTTGCAGTTTAGAAACTGAGACACTACCTGCAACATCATGAGGTCCAATTGGTATCTCGCAATAATTCTCTCAAATTCATCCTTAGTCTTCCAATGCTTATAGGACATCTAGAAAGGTGGGATGTTATTTTGCAACAGTTCGACATTCAGTATGTGTCTCAATAGGTGATAAAGGGCCAAGCTCTGGCTGATTTCCTGGCTGAGCATCCTTCAGTGGTAGACACGTCTTCAGATATTGAACTCCCTGATGAAGAAGTTTTCTCTATTCAAGAGAGTCCTCAAACATGGGAAATGTATTTTGATGGTGCTTCCAGAAGTCCAACAGGGAAGAAAATTGAAAATCCTAAATTCAACAATGTTGGTTTAGGAATTGTGCTCATTTCTCCAGATAATGCATTGTTACCTTATTCCTTTTTATTTTGGGAAGGTGGTACCAATAATGAAGCCGAATACCAAGCTCTTATAACAGGCTTGGAGTTAGCGCTTCAAGCAGAAGTGAATTACTTAAAGGTGAAAGGTGATTCAGACCTGGTAATCAAACAAGTCAATGGGGATTATGCCATCAGAAAAGAAGAATTAATCCCTTTGTATGATTACGTCAGAGAGTTAATGGCGGAATTTCCTTCAGAACTGACATTTTCTTATGTCCCAAGATCACAAAATGATCAAGCTGATGCTTTGGCTAATATAGCCACAGCTCTAGCAGATCCAAATCGGGACGAGACAACCATCAATATTGCCCACCGTCGTGCAATTTCACCTTATGTTCAAGCCAAAACAGAGGAGATTAATGAAATTAGTCCCATTCCTGAACCGTATGGTCGTACTACAGGATGGATGTCACCTATCAGGGAATACCTTCAAAATGGAACACTTCCAACTGATAGAGTCGAGAAAGAACAAATCCGGCGATGTGTGGTCAATTTTACTCTTTATGATAGCCCAAACCACCTAAAGAAAATTCTCTACAAATGTGGTTTTGATGGAGTTCTCTTCAAGTGCATTAATGGTGAAGAGACAATGGCTGTCATGAAAGAAGTGCATGCAAGAGTCTGTGGTGCCCACTAGTCTGGACATAGATTGGCTGATCAAATTTGAAGGCTTGGATGCTTTTGGCCTTCAATGATACAAGATTGTGTTAATTTCAAAAAGAAGTGTCATTCATTCCATGTACATGCCAACTTCATTCATCAACCTCCAGAGTTGATTCATACAGCTAAATACTCGTGGCCATTTGCCACATGGGGAATGGATGTGGTGGGACCTTACCCTTCGGCTACGGCCAAGCAGTTTAAGTACATACTTACTGCTACTGATTTCTTTTCAAAATGGGCAGATGTAGTACATTGTAAATAAGTCAGTTCTAAATTCATTTTTAGCTTCATAAATTCTAACATCATTACTAGATTTGGTGTCCCTCGTACCATATTGACGGAAAACAGCACCAACTTCTGTTCTTCTGAGGTGAAGAAATTGTATCAAGAATACAACATTAAAACCAACCATTTATCTCGGTATCATGCGGAGGCCAATGGCCAAATAGAATCCTTTAACAAGACTCTTTCAAATATACTGCAAAAGATGGGGGATAAATATAAGAGGTCATGGCCTAATAAACTCTTTCAAACATTATGGGCTTATCGGGATACCACCCGCAATGCAACGTAGTCAACTCCATATTCGTTGGTATATGGAACGGAAGCAGTCTTGCCAATTGAAGTTCAATTGAACTCACACAGAGTATCCATTTGTGACCAGTTATCTATAGATGAGCAATCACAAAAGCGATTGAATTAATTGGAACGATTATATGAGAAAAGATTGTGCACTTTGCACCACTTGGAAATCTATCAGAATCGAATAGCACGAGCTTTTAACAAAAAAGTTCATCTTCGTTCATTCATTCAGGGAGAATTGATATTAGTTCTCAGAACTCCAATGATACCAGGAATGAAACCTCCCAAGCATGAGCCAAAATGGGAAGGACCTTATTCAATACATACGGTCTACTCAAATGGAGCTTATTCATTAATCTCGATGGATGGAGAACTCATTACTACTCCAACTAATGCCAGATTTTTGAAGAAGTATTTTGTATAAACTACAATGTATTCATAAGATGTCCTCGCAACATGACACTAAACTGTGCTGCACTAGTTCGTCCTTGCTATATGACGTTAAACTATACAGCAATGGTCCAGTATGACCTTACACTCCTCCTTGGTCCAGTATGACATTAAACTATTCATAAAATGTCCCCACAACATGACACTAAACTGTGTGGCACCAGTTCATCCTTGCTATATGACGTTAAAATATACAGCAATGGTCCAGTATGACCATAAAATCCTCCTTGGTCCAGTATGACCTTAAAATATTCATAAAATGTCCCCGCAACATGAAACTAAACTGTGTGGCACCAGTTCGTCCTTGCTATATGATGTTAAACAATACAGCAATGGTCCAGTATGACCTTAAACTCCGCCTTGGTCCAGTATGACCTTAAACTATTCCCAAGATGTCCCTGCAACGTGACACTAAACTGTGTGGCACCATTTCGTCCTTGCTATATGACATTAAACTATACAGCAATGGTACAATATGACCTTAAACTCCTCCTTGGTCCAGTATGACCTTATACTATTCATAAGATGTCCCCGCAACATGACACTAAACTGTGCGGCACCAGTTCGTCCTTGCTATATGACGTTAAACTATACAACAATGGTCCAGTATGACCTTAAACTCCACCTTGGTCCAGTATGACCTTAAACTATTCCCAAGATGTCCCCGCAACATGACACTAAACTATGTGGCACCAGTTCATCCTTTCTATATGAAGTTAAACTATACAACAATGGTCCAGTATGACCATAAACTCCTCCTTGGTCCATTATGACCTTAAACTATTCCCAAGATGTCCCTGCAACATGACACTAAATTGTGCGGCACCAGTTCTTCCTTGCTATATGACGTTAAACTATACAGCAATAGTCCAGTATGACCATAAACTCCTCCTTGGTCCAGTATAACCTTAAACTATTCATAAAATGTCCCCGCAACATGACACTAAACTGTGCGGCACCAGTTCGTTCTTGGTATATGACGTTATACTATACAGCAATGGTCCAGTATGACATTAAACTGCAACTTCGTCCCACACGACGTTAAACTGTGAAAAAGTTCCCTAAAAGGTCATGTATGACTTTAAACTACACCATGGTCCTGTATGACTTTAAACTACACCATCCATGGTCCATGCATATGACCCTAAACTATTCACACTTTTGTCCAGCATGACACTAAACTGAAGAAGAAAAAAAAAGTCCCTAATCTGCCCTCACTGCATGACATTAAACTGCACAGTCCCCCTTTCGTCCAACATGACATTAAACTGTATTGTCCCTACAACATGACATTATGTTGTGCAACACCAGTTTATCCTTGCTATACGACGTAAAACTATACAGCAACGGTCCATGCAAAAGACCCTAAACTATTTGAAAGTCCCTTACGTCTGGAAAGACGTTAAACTACATAATCATCAAAGGTCATGTATGACCTTAAACTGTACTTATGTCCAGCATGACAGTAAACTGAACCATCCACGGTCCATGTATATGACCTTAAACTATTCACCTTTTTGTCCAACATGACATTAAACTGTATTGTCCCCATCTTCTTAATTACATGACTCTAAACTGTACAGAAAGTCCTTGATATGTCTTACATGATGCTAAACTGTACTTTGTCCCTGCTACATGACATTAAACTATGCATCGTTAAGGTTGTTGCTATCTATTGTTTCTCACAATGAGTATGACTCACGTGACCTTAGTGAAAATCTCAACATAACACTCTCTCTGGGCTGCTAACCATGTGTAAGTCCCAACATCATTTTTTAGGTCATTATCCCCAAGAATAATTTTCTCATTAATTTATTCTTAAAAAGAACTACCCAGATTTTGATCCTTGCCTTCCAGGCTGGGTACGTAGGCAACCTCCCAAGGTTTAAGCCCAAAAAACAGTCTCTTCACTTCGGTTCACCTTCATCACATACGATGTCGATTTGTGAAACCGCCCTTAGAATCAATATCTTTACATTTGATTCACTTTCATCCTTGTTATACGACGTTAAACTATACAACACTTTTGTCCGGTACGACAATAAGCTACAATACTCTTTGATTTCATCATTTGAGAGGGAACCATTATTTAAATTGATTTTCTCAATCATGTTTCATTTCAAAAGACTACGTCCATACATGGTAATGCCTATATTTTTTTCTCGGGTTAAACCATCATTGTACTAAAGTCCCCTTTCACCCTTCACATGTACGAACCAAATTTGTACAAAGGGTATATCTAGAACTACGTGGGCTTGATTCCCATCCTTATGGGATACATAGGAAGGTTCGAGTATCCCTGAAATCCATCCCCAATCTTTTGGGCCGAACCCCAAATTTCACTTTCAGTCCCTTGGCTGAAAAGTCCTCATGAAAACACACACTGTGTATTCATTATTATGGCCTGAACTCTATGACCCTAAACTAAGATCTCTCATAATTTTGTCCTGTACAACATTAAACTCCATTTCAAGAACTATGTATGGCTTGATTCTCATTCTTATGAGATACGTAGTGAAGTCAAAAATTTCAATTCAGGAACCAGCCACAACATGATTATGGTTATCATTGACCTATGTATCTCTATATACACTGGACAATACCCATCTTTATGTGTCATAATCCTAACCTTAAATATTTTCAGATCTTCATAACCCTTTTCATGACTTCTAGTCACAAAAATGTCAAACTTCTAAGAATTCTTTTGCCTGACTATGCAATACGTGCCCATAGGTGGCCTGGCATAAACAGTCCACATAATAGACTTGTCAGCCGAAGGATACTATTTATTTGACTATGCATCCAATTCCCTTAGGTGGCCCTGCATAATTCAACCCCCTAACGAGTTTGTTAAGTGATGGTAACTTCATTCTTGGGAAGAATGCCTATTTTGTCCTTATTTGTCTTAAATGACGGTATGTAGGGATCTGCAAAAAAATAGACATCCTTAACATATTTTTCCCATGTCCTTTTTCATGATCTGAAAGTATTCAAGTCTATGGTTTATACTCTCCATATTCTCTTTCCCTACATTTGGGTCAGACCTTCGTAGGAGTTATATTCATCCAGTTCTTCGATAATCTTGTCTGGAAATATCTTCTCCATATTCATGTACCTCTATCCATACAAAAAACTCTATAATTTGGAAAATTTGAATCTCCATAAACTTTCACTGGATTTTAACACTAGGAAGGTAAATTTCTGGGAGTTCTTTTTCTTGACTATGTAGCACATTCCCATAGGTGGCCTTGCATAAACAGTCCACATAACAGACTTGTCATCCAAAAAAAATGCAATTTGTTTGACCATGCAGCCAATGCCCTTAGGTGGCCATCCATAATTCAACCCCCTAACGGGTTTTTCAAATGATGGTAACTTCATTCATGGAAACTACTTCTTCTGATGCCTTTTAGCTCTTTTTCATATCATTCCTCATATTCAAATATTCTTTAGCCATAGTTTACATTTTTTCTCTCATACTTGAGTATGGTAATATGTTTTTAGATAAATTGTCAAGCAATTGAATCCATTTTGGTCAAAGCTATTTTCGACCTTAAACATTAGCCCCTTTATGTCCGGCATGCATGTCTTTAAACTGCCCACAAAAGACAAAGGAACTCTGAATAAAAGTCAAGTTCCAGCTCACTAAATATACATTTTTGTATGATTTAGGTAATATTGAGAAATTAAAAGATTCAAAGTTTGTAGGGTTATCTATAATAATCCTAGTAAAAATAAAACTATGCTTACTAGGCCCATTGGCTTAAGTAAATTTGAAGTAGGTAGTGAAGTAATGTAGGTACAAATGATTGAAGATGAAAGTGTTTTCTTCATTGATACACAGGAGATAGAAGGACATCCACAAACTGGAGTCTCTTCCTTTTTTTCACGAATTACAAGAGGCTTTCAACATAAATCTTCATTTGATTTACGGCATTCCGAGCTTCATCGGCAACCACCTGGAATTCATTCATTCAACTAGATACAATAAGAGATGTAGTGATACCAGCTCTTCTTTGAATAATTGTAAAAGAATGTTCTTGAGTGTTGTTTGAGAAAATTTTCTGCTGATCAAACAGTAACTCTGTTTCTGTCCAAGAGACTAGGAAGATGGATACATGGATTTGAGAATGGAGCATTGGAAGTAAAGATCCATTTAAATAGTGTATTCTTTTCAGATATTGCTCTTATTCCATGATTGTCTTTTCTCCACCAACCAATAGCGGAAAACGTTTCAGCCCATGGGTTTTCCAATTTAATATCAGCAAAGAAATGGTATGGAAAGAGAAATTCAAAGTTCACACCATTGTTGTTTCTATTAATGCACAGCATAACTGAAATAGAGGAGTAGCAGTGCAGCTGCATTTCAGGTGTGTAGTTCTTTGCATTTGGAACATTGACTCCTTGCAGATGACCATGCCCATACGAGTAAAGGTAGATTCCCTCTGGGAAATTAAGATGATAATTCTCCAAATACATAGCCAAATCTGGGAAAGTGTTGTCACAGATATCATAATAATCATGGACAATAATGTTCATCATGTCATTGATCTTCTTGCTATCAGCTATTCCAGGTCAAAGAACCATTAAATGTGTACAAGAGTTGAATAAATTAATTCATAAATGGGTTTATTTTTCATAAATTTTGTGATGTAATTCAGAAAAAAATGGCTAAGACATTAAGGGGCATAAGTCTAAAACTCGGCGCGCAAGTGTTCATGTGGCGCGTTAGTTTTTGACGCACATGTCTAAAACCGCACAAATGCAGATACCTTGACAGCAGCACGCCATCATGAAAACACCAGAAAATAGAGCAACCTGCGCGGTTAAGGTGACCTGCATGACAAGAGCTCAATAGGTTTGATGTCCGGAAATCCGGATGCTTTGTACGGAGGTGAGGCCGCGTATTTATAGACCAGGGGGCCTACCTGCGCGCCATACCTAGTGCGCTCAAGACCTACATGGCGCACACTTGCACGCTGCCCTCTGCGCACTAAAGACTTGCGCACCTCCTTTTCCTTTGGATGTATTCTATTTCCTTAGAGTCAAATCCTCTATTTCTCTCCGGATCCAACTCTGAGGGGGGACTTTTGTTGATGATACTTTCGTCACAGAATATAAAGATTGGAAAAGGGGAAGATCTGAGATTAAAATGGTTCAACCTTTGAAGAAAACATCAAAAATTGACAAAGGGATGAACAAGGAGAACGTTTCCCATAGGTCGCGCATGTTTCCTCATAGACGCGCAGGTGGACTTGCGCGATTCACATTGGCGCGCAAGTGACTTGCACGACATAAGTAATAATCGGCCGGTAACCACCTGGGGTCTTCTCATGCCTATAAGTAGACCCTGTGGGCCCCCCATTCGAGGAGGGATTTTTTCAGAAACTCAGATTGAAGCTACCGATGCCCAAGAATCTTCTCAAAAATTTTGGAACACTTCTAAGGTAATTTCATACCTAGAACGGAAGATCTAAAGAGAGGAAGGAAAGCCTATGTGTTAAAACTCATCAACACTTGTGTGCCTGAGTGGCCAGCCCTTAAGGGAAGTGGCCACACTTGCGCACCACATTACTCCTTCGATAGAACTTGCGCGTCCATTTTCTGGAAGAACCTCAAGAGGATTCTAAAGGCTTTAATAAAGAGTCACTCAAGTATTTCAATGCTGGTTGAACATCGCTCAAGTACCCCACACATGTCGCGCAGGTATACCTGTGCGACCAATACTTGCGTGCCCATGCAGTACCTGCGCTCCTTCCAAGACTTGCATGCCCCTTCCTTTTTGGGTGCCCATCTTGCCCATTTTTAACCCTCTTAATCCATTACTCCTTTCCTATTTAAGATTCAGTCTTCAAGACACTCTTCAAAGCCATTTATGGCATGATTTCTTGATTTGACTTTCTTATCTGAAAGGAATTCGGTGGAATATCTCTTAGAACATAGTGATTTTTACATATTTATGTCCCTAAAAAGTGAGAGTTCATTCATTCAACATCATAATTTAAGATGAGAGATTCCTTAACCTGGGTATCCTTTTTAGGAATAATCCCCAGTTACAAGTCCTTTAACGTGGGCCACCTTTTCAGGAGTAAGTCCCAATCATAATCCTTTAACCTGGGATTCCTTTTCAGGAGTAATTCCCAGTCATAATTTTTGGGCTTCCTTTTCAGGAGTAAGCCCAATGTCCCCTAACCTGGGCTCCCTTTTCATGAATATGTCCCAGTCATAATTTTGGGCTTCCTTTTCAGGAGTAAGCCCCAAGTCCCTTAATTTATCTTTAACCAGTCCTAATTTGCGTTTGATATGGGATTCCTTCTCAGTAGTAAAACCCATTTATCAATCCTCTCCTAATTTGGGATTCCTTTTCAGGAATTAGTCCCAAGTTAGAGTATTCAAATCTCCATAAAGCACATATCCCTTTATGGACCCTATTCCTGTATTTTCTCCCTAAAGTAAATTGTAACCTTCATTTATCTGGATAGTCATACATACAAAAGCCCCAAACCATTTATTATGATTACATCTTTCATGGCCCAATTGTCTATTTTATAACCAATACCACTTGTTTCTCACACCAAGCATGACTCACGTGAGCATAGAGAGTAAAAGTAATTATGACATCCTTATTTGAGCCATCAATCATAAACATCATACTCCCTTACTCGAACTACGTGGGTTCTGATTCCATTTCCAAAACAAAGGATACGTAGGTATCCCATCTACGGGTTCGATCCCAACTCTGAAATAATCCATGTCCTTATGAATGACAATAAACTTCAAGTGCCCCACTGAGTGGCTTTAAAACCAGCCTTGTCATCATAATGACCAAGAGAATTTTATATAAATGTTTTGAAGGATACCATTGACCAAGAATCTCTAAATAGATACAGATGATTCTCTATTGATGAAGAACCTCGAATACATATAAAAGAATCTCTAAATTTCTTACGTATTTAATAATTGATTGTCAAAACTAAAGTAAAAGCTCATTTTATAGTTGGTAATGTAATAAGGATTCACGAATATAACTTAAATCTATAAAGAGAGTCCTGGAGTAGACAATAATTCCCCTAAAAAAGGTGTGATGAGTTCGACCTCCCATCCTCTCTACCAATGAAAATTCCTAAGCCTCATCAGTCCACAAACTAATGAAGCGCCTACATTTGGAAAATAGGTCCAAATGGATTTGAAATCATTGGATGTTTCTGGTTCTATGAACAAACCCATTAAAAACTGATCGGAACGTTTTAATCTCCCATCCAGGAGGTCATCCCCGAATTCTGAGGGAAACATTTTATCAGAGAGAAGGGAGATTAAAATTAGGGTGTTGTTTTCACACAATTTTTCTATGCTCTCACATTTTTAATTCAAGTTGGGGCATTAAATGGATTATTGTATTCTATAATTTATATTGGATATTTTGGAATTTCCCCATTGATTTTTAATCCACTACATCAGTGGGGTTTTATACATTAAAACTCATCTATGTTGATTTATTTATTTTGTATATTGCGTCCTTATTTCAATGGATTTCTCACAATATTTTTGGCCAGAAATTTTTTGGAACATAAATGGGACTCTCTCCAACAAGCGGATGGAGGCCATGGTGGAAGGGACATTGAGAGTGGTGGGAGGGGCTAGTGCATCCCACTGGTACTAATAGGGTATCTGGTAGGTACAAGGTGGAATGAATCCATCCAAGAGATGAGCTCTAAAAGTCTAGGTGGGTTGGTCTGGACTAGAAGTGGAACATGAGGCTATGAGGTGGCTCTGCACGATTCAGTGGCTAGAAAACAAAGCATAGTGGTGTAGCTGTCCAAGGATTAAAATGGTTTTTTTGGAATACTATAGTTGTGCCACCACTTTTCCTTTTTAATTTTTTTATTCTTATTCACCATATAGAACCACCCAAAACCCCCTTTTATTATTTAATATTTGGTTTTTTCTTATGGAATGACCTCCCAAATAATAATTTTTAATAAAAAAACTCTAAATCAAATTTAATTTTCAGTGGACCTCTTTTTTTAACAATCCAAAATTCTATGTTGTTGGGACCATAAATTATCGGTCCAATGGTGCAACAATAATCACGGGGTAAATATATGTGTAAAATTAAGAAGTAAAATGGACACTAGATGTAAGGTGGAAAAAAACCCAAAATGAAAGGGGTAAAAAACCACAGAAAAATAGAAGAATAAATCTGGGTAAAAGTGGGTACACACTTCTTCACTACTTTAAGGAGAAAATGATCATAAAATATTTCTTGAATTGTTGATAAATAACCCCAAAAAATAGCTCGAATATTGGATCTTCTCTGCTGGTGATGAGAAGTTGATGAACCTAATGAGAGATACTGAAAGAATAGGATTATCTTTCCTTTTATAGGGTATTGTTACCCCTTCTTGCTACCTCTCCTACTGTTGGGTTGGTGGGGTTTGCCACCCACCACATATCCAACTCACCAGCCATGCCTTCCACCCTAGACAAAGCTAGGGATGATTTCTTCCTATAAATAAAAAAACTTCCAACACATCTCCACATATCATTTCTATCTTCCAAACATGATGCTCATATCATTGTAAGGCCACATGAGGATCTGAACAATATTAGATTATTATAGTCAATCACATTCATCATGATATCTATCAGGTCATCTGTACTATAAATTTTTTACATATCCACACATCCTTCACCACATATGGGGAAAGTTGATAGGGTGCCCCAATGTTTTCTTTTCTCAAAAGAATATATGGATTCCTTCCAATGTGGAAGGTTATTTGACTTCCAAAAAACATTAGAATCTTCTTTTGTCTATGCATAATCTCCTCAATGAACCATCTCATCCAAATTTCCTATTTGAAAGCCTCTGTGACTTCCATGTACTCTTCCTCCACCATGGATAAATCCATAACTGACTGTAACTTTGTAATCCAACTCACAGCTCCAACTACAAGAGTAAACACATAACCACTAGTGGATTTAATCAGTTCAAAATCTACTGAAATAACTGAATCAACATAGCCTCTAATAGTGAAATCATATTCTCCATAACACAATGCAGAATTTTAGGTCTCCAAGACGTATCTCAGGATGCTCTTTGACATGCTCAAATTCATACGTCCTGGATTATCCATGTACCAACTAACTGATCCCACTACCGGTGAAATTTTTGTCTATTACCACCCATTGAAAACATCAGACATCCCAATGTTCATGCATACGTTACTCGAGATATTTACATCCTCTCTAATTCACTACTACGTCTCATCATTCATGATGTCCTGAAATTAACAGGGATAGGGGTAGAGATTCGCTTACAATATTTCATATTGAATACCTTCAAGAAACCCTGTAAGTAATTATTATGTGATCGGAAAGTATTTATATTATTTCTATATCAGTAAATTTTCATCTCAATAATCTTGTTTTCTGGTCCCAATTCCTTCATAACAAACTCCCTAGCCAACTGTGCATTTGTCTCTTGGATGTAATCATTTTTTGGGATTCTAACCAACATCTCATCAACATATAAAATAGGAATGATGAAATCATTACCATATAAACCCCTAAAATATGCACCAGGATCTAAATGAATCTCAAAGTATCTAAGGCTTGTGATATTGGAACCAAATATCATGTACCAACACCTCAATGCATGTTTGAGACCATAAATAGAATAGTTCAACCAGTAAACCATGTTCTAGTTTCCTTCTTTTGAAAAACCATATAGTTGAAGCATATAGATATCTCCATCAATACCACCATAGATAAAATAAGTATTAACATCCTACTACTCTAGATGTGAACTGTATATAGAAAACATTTCTAGAACAATCCAAATAGTCATCATTCTAACAACAAGCTAATGTATTTATTTGAAATCAATAACTTGCTTCTAAGAATATCCTTTGACCACCAGTATTGTATGATATCATTACACATGGAACATTCCATCCCGCTTTATTGTATAGACCCATTTTTTGTTGATATCCTTTCCTACATGAGGTAATGGAACAAGATCCCAAGTCATGTTCTTGTGTAGGGACTCAAGTTCTTCCTACATCGCCGCTATACATGAAGATACATCTGGACCCTGGGTCGCCTCACAAAAATAAGATGGCTCTACATCCTCCTTTAATAAGAAGTACAAAATATATCTCTATGTAACATATTCATAGTGCTATATTGGGGCACTTTTCTCTTCAGTTGAATTTCGGGGTCCAGAATCACCCGATGCTTGTTCTTCTTGCTCTGGTAATGCCTCAGCAGAAACTGATTTTTCCTTATATTTTTTCTTAACTTTGACTATTTTTGTTTCATTATTATATTTCTCCATGTATCAATAAGTTTTCATTTTCACCTTTTCTACTGCAAAAATGACATCTCTACTGATGATAAGTTTGCGGGAAGTGGGGTCCCCTAAACGACGACCCTTCACACCATCGGCTTACCCCAAGAAGATACATTTCCTATATCCTGAATTCAACATTGATATTTCCTAGTAATAAAATAGTGCATATACAGTACATCCAAAATTATGTAACTTTGAATATTCAGTGGGCTTACCATTCCACATCTACATTGGTGTCTTCAAATCAATTTCCATTTAAGGAGGTCGGTTGATCACATAACAGGAGGTATTAACTACTTCTACCCAATATTTTTAAAAATTTCTATAGTCTTCAATATCTCCCTTATTCTATATAACAATGTTATGTTCATATAGTCTTCCACACCATTTTTATAAGGAGTGTACACCATTGTGAACTAATTCTTGATTAGTTAATGTTGGAAATAAGTATCAAACTCCCCACTTATATATTCTCCACAATTTTCAGTCCTCAAACGGTTGATCTTTTCTCTTTATTCAAGGTCCTTCCACACATTGAGTGTCTTGAAGACATGAAAAACATTATCTTCCCTCTTGAATGGGTACAACAAACATCTACTTGAATAATGATCAATGAATGATATAAATTACCTTTCTCCTCCCTAGGATATAACATGTGCTTACCAAAAATAGTAATGGATCAACTCTAAGATCTTCTGACTCATTTTTGTCGATGTTCTAAACATTAACATATGTTTCTTTCTCAAAATACAGGTCTCACAAAATGATAGGGATACCATTGTATACCCAGGAAGCAACTTCTGATCTATAAGAATCTTCATGCCTCATTTTGACATATGTTCAAGCTTCTGATGTCATAATTCAGCAATTCTTTCATCAATGTTGTTAATGTGAAAACTATCTCTACTTCCTTGTATGTTTCACCCATAAGCTTCTACAGGATATTTGAGATCTTATCTTCTGTCCTCACCACAAGGGCACCCTTCACAATTCTCATCACTCCATTCTCGGTGTGATTCTTGCATATGATGTCATCATATTGTCCAAAATAATATGTATTCTTATTCAGGCACTTCACATGGCATACTAAATGGATGGTTTGAACAATGCCTTCATGCATCTACAATTTTATGGTGCTGAATTCAGTGATCGTTATGGTGTGATCGTTTCCCATGTACATGCATCCTTCCAGTATGGTTTCATAATAATCAAACCATTCCCATCAAGACGTCATATTACAGGTTTCTCTGGAGTCGATAATCCATGCATTATTGAGAGCCTTCCTACTTCAAGTAGTCATCGCCACTTCACAAAAAAGAATGTCTCAATTTCCAGAAGTACTCAAAACATTTCTAGTGATGTCACAATTTTGGCCCCCACAAGAACCACACACCATAATCACATATGCCAGTGTTTCTCCAATTTTTAGTTGAAAGTTATCCTTCCATAGTACTTCCTACATATTTATTTTCCACAGTAAGAAATTATACCATTTGAATTTTTCAATCTCAATTTTTTCCACCATCTGGACATAGCGTTAGTCTAGAACCTTCAAAGTTTCACAATAGTGTATTTGATAATATCAATATTTTTTTCCTAATGTGACAGATCAATCGAAGTTATAATCACATAGCATACAAACAATCATGAGGATTATTAATACCTAAAATGTTAACAGTGCCGGTCTAGAACCTTTCTCTGATACAACTTGTTGGGACTATAAATGATTTTCCCTTGGGTGGAGTGATAATCATGAGAAATAATAATGTGAAAAATGAAGAAGTAAAATCAACAGCAGATGTAATGTGGAAAAAAACCCCAAAATTAAAGGGGTAAAACACATTGACAAATAGAAGGATCACTACAGGTAAAAGTGGGAAAACACTCCCTCGCTATTAAAAAGGTAAATACTGTGTAAAATCTCTCTTGAATAGTGGAGAGACCACCTCATGAAAACCTCTTGAATATGGGATCATCTCTACTGAGGAAGAGAAGTTGATGAACTGGATGAGAGATGCAAAAATCAGAGGATACTCTTTCTTTTTTTAGGCTTTTACTAGCTCCTCATTTTGCCTCTTCCACTGATGTGTTGGTGGGGTTAAACCCCAACCACACAGCCAAATCACCATCTATGTATGCCTTTCTTAACAAAGTATGGGTTGGTGCCATCCTGTAAATTAAAAAACTATCGACATATGGAAAATAGACATGGCCATAATATCATATACCAACAACAAAAATATCACCGGAACCTTTTAATAAAATTTTTATATGTATATGCATATTTATATATGGATATTCCTAATTTTACAATTGAAAGAACAATTTCAATATGAAAATTTCATATGGTAAATCTGAGACTGATATTAAATTCATAATCCTGGTTTTACCCTATGGGAGAAATAAACTTTTTGCGCATTGGGCATTTGTCTTAAGAGTTGTTATAGATATAATTATAAATAAATAAATAAATTTAATTTTTTTTATTTAATTAATCGTTAAGCCTATTCACCTCTATTAAAACCATGTTATGAAGACTTACCTAGGGTTATCTATGTATCTCTATTGAGAATGAGAGGTGGAGGGCTCTAGTGGTGGGGTAACTATCAGATGGTTGTAGGATCATGGATGGAGGATCAAACTATCATGAGAAACATTTAAATTCATGGCGTTCTTGGAAGTCATGAAAAAAAAGATATATAAATGTTAATTTTTAGTGACTGATCCAAGCATGTGTTAGGGTGTTTTCTTTGATTAGTTTAATCTCATAATTATATATCCCTTTTCAAACAAAAATCAATCCTTCTAAAAATTGATTCATAAGTCAAATGTTGTTTTATTATTGGTGACTTTTCCCTTATGATTATGGTATGATTTTCATTGTTCATTCTCCCCCTTTTCTCAAGCATTAGGACAGTGAATCTAGGCTATCCCAAAAAATGGTCACGGTTTGTTCCTCACCATTAGGTTTTGTGATCCCCCATACATTCTTGCATTATCTTCATCAGTGTAATGACCCAAAACATTTATCCATTAAATTTCATTCTTATAATTATTTCTTATATTATAACCACATAACATGATGTTAAAAACATAATACAAACTATATAAATTATGACTAAATGAAATAAATAGTATTTATAGAAGTTAAGGATCCAATACCAATGAAATAGTAACTTGGCCTTAGTAATAATAACATAACCCTTATGAATATAAAATTATCCAAATAAATAGTATCCCCACACATGAAATAATAAATAAAATTTATGCACATTATAAGTGAAAATATGATATAATTATATCACAGTATATGTAAATAAATATTTTAAAAATTATTAATTAAGTGTTTGTATTTTTAAAAGTCATAAATATTTAGTTATAATTTTATGATTAATTTAGTAATTTGAAAAAAAAATTATTTTACTAAAAATTATTTTTAAATTAATATTTTGATGTCTTATGATTTCAAGATAATTCTATGAGACCTTAACTATTTTTTCAATGTGTTATAAAATCAATTATAATTTTAAAATATATATTTTCCAAGTAAATGATGATTTTAATTAAAAATTAAATTACCCATATTTAGAAACTTATTTTCATAAAATGGAGTTATTTTTTTGATTATACACATAAAAAATTTTATAGCTAATTTTTGGGATTTTTATGAAATACTTGATTTTTTGGTGAATACTGAAATATGGTAATTTAGAGTATATATTCATTATAAGTTAAATACTCTATTCATTGAGTCATCACTGATGCAAGCACAATTGGTTCTTAATAAAATTATCTAATTTATTTATTTAGTGTCATGAATCAATACTAATTCTTGTCTTGAGAAAAATAATAATCTAATGAATTAAATACTGAGAAAACACCCCTCTCCTCCACTATAAATTCCACCCGTCACACCCTCTTTTCCTCACACCTACCATGATTTGATACATTCTAGAATTATGCCCAATACTCTTACCTAGACCCTTACTAATTTCTCGGTGCTCTTGGTCTCATCAAAATTCAAGACTAGGTGCCTTATGAAAGATCTTCAGAAGAGAATTCCAGAGATAAATCCTCTCTCTTTTTCTTTTAATTTCCTTTCAATTTCTTTTCTTTTCATCAATTATCCTCAACTTATCATATCCAATTTTAAATTATAAATCTATTATGTTTTATATAATATTATTCCATAAATTTAATATAATATCCATCAATAAATTCCTTCCAACTCTCTCTTTTATTATAAAAATGAAATCGTTGTCTGTGATGTGTCAATTTACTAACATCGTGGGCGATGCACGTTAATTTTCCTTAAATTCCACAAAGGATGCTAATAAAACCATTAAATGGATTAAAAAATATTTTAATGTGTATGATAAAACCCTATTTATGTTCTGGAACAAACGTTTATATATAATACTAAATGATAAAACAAAACGAGTTCCTTGTAATCGGAAAACTGCCAATATTTATATAAAACAATCAATATTTAATTTTCTCTAATGATTCATCCTCATTAAATATAAAATAATTATTTATAAGATAATTTAAGATTTTTCATGTCATTCATAACATACAATAACAATTATGGATAATTATCATCATTTTACATGAACTCCCATTCATGAATACAAGTGAACTGATTGTGAAAACTAAGAAACAAAATGCCCCCAAACGATAAACATAAACTCTATAACTCATATAGAGGCCCATAAATTAACTTTATAAAACTATAATTAATCATATTAATGTATACAAGTTTCTGTAATTGTTATTTAATGAATTTATTTTGATTATACATGACATTAAAGGGAAGAAAATGTTTAGACACGAGGTAAGGGGAATTCTTGAACCCAACTCTCTTTGTTTGGGGTTTCTATATTTCAATCCATTTTCAGTATTGATATCCATTAAATAAGTTTTATTCATAATTTTAAAACCTTTTTTATATAAATGTTATCTACTTGAGTTTTTTACAAAGTCAGTGTTTTCTAAAAGCAATATTTTTTTAAAAACACACCCTTTACTTCTCAAGATTGTTTCCTCTTCACTCAAGGTTGATGATTCAAGTATGTTATTACCTCTTTAATTTTAGAACACAATGTTTATGAATGTATTATTTATTTATTAAACCCCATTCATTTTTAGGGGTTTCTTTATTTCCAAGATTGATATGTGTTCTAAGTGCATGCATGATAATATAAATGTTATGATGTGATAGGTGAACCCATAATAATATAGTGATAATTAAAGGTTATAATGCGATGAGTGCACCCATAATTATATATTGATCCAATTAATTGGTTAATCTTATGAATATCATATGGTAAAGTTAAATATGTGTTAACATTATGAAAAATGTTTTCATAACAATGTGTGCTAGTTTACCACTAATACATGATTTTTTATTTTTATGCATTGATATTTTCCACGCCATTATCTAATGCTTCCTATCATGATTATGATGATAATGTTATGATTATGATCAACAATGTTATATTATTTTAATGTTCTTATATATCCCTTTACAGGGCTTTTATCTCCCTCTTTTTTTGATGTATATCCTCATGTGATTACCTGTACTAAGGAGAATTCAAAGTCTAATAAGAATCTAGAGAATAAGAAATTAATTAAATTTTTAGGTATTATTTTTTAAATGTTATGTATGGTCCTAATTTTCCAAATACATTAAACCTTTTTATCCTTATTTTTTAATTATTTTATGTTCTTTGTCTTTAAAATTATTTAATAAGATATGAAAGAAAAATCAGGTTTCCTATAGATCATATTAGATGACATTTTAGTTAATTTTGGAATTAGGATTAGTGAAACTTTGTGAAAAACCATTCATATAAGACTAAGTATATGAATGCACCCAAGAAGGTTTGTTTTAGAAAAATGATAAATATAGGGATCCCACAAGATATAGCTTTTTAATTAAATGCACAAAGGTATATATTTTTTTTATGCCTTGTTTTCTTATGTTTTTTTCTAACCTTTTCTATTTTAGAAAATGGTGGAAATCATAGTGAAACGAGGCCAAAAACCCGTGTGAGGGGAAACGCATTGGCTTCCAAAATGATATCTCTAATTATTTGGGATATGGAGTTAAAAATGTCCTGGTGATGTTTACCCAGCTATTTGAGGTAATGAAAAATAACTCGAATAATGTAGAATGTATGCTTTCACATAAGAGGGTGAAACTGGATGTTGAGTGTTTTATGTGGAAATGACCACAAAATTTAGTAGATATTTTAATCCACTAGTTTCGGAATAGTGGTTCAACTCAATGGAGAATATATTTTCTATTCTACATTTCCATAAGAATGAGAATGGGAATCTTTGTATTTATCATCTAGATGGGGAGGCCGATCAATGGTGGGATTTTAATAAGAACACAAAGCCAAAGGATGAACATAATTTGATGGAGTGGGAATACTATAAAATAATGTTCCTTTACATGTATTTCCCAAAAAATCTTCGTAACAAGGAGAGAAAATTCATAGAGAAACAATTGAAGTGAATCTATCATAGCCTATGAAAAAAATTTCACGAGGCATGCGAGGTATGCTTTAGGTTTTTATTAATAATGATAAAAAAATTATATATTTTCTAGTGGTTTAAAACCACACCTTTGAAAGTCTATATAAATTTGAGAATTTTGGAGTTATGAAGATGTTGTCTGATGTGCTCTCAAAGTGGATATAGAGTTTGGATAATAGTCCCATGGCTATGGTAATTAGAAATGAATGATGGAGTTTCAAGCCAGAGGATCCAATGAGAAAGGTGGAAAAAAACTCAACCACGCACATGTCAAATTTTTGGGAAGAGGCATCATCGGAAATGACTCAAAGGGATGGAGAAATATTTCAATTGTGGGTGAGAAGGAAACCAATTTTCATGAATTATGAATGGTTATAAAGAAGTAGGATAATGTGGTTCAGAAAAGTATAGCACCACCCATGGCCCAATGATACAATTATAGGGAGAAAGGGAACAATAAAAGCCAGTGCACTAAACCTCGAGTTCTTGAGGGTAATTAGCATCATAATCCACTAATGCCAAAGAATCATGTGAAGGATTATTTCATCACTAAAATAGAAGTGGAGTAATAAAATGATGTCCTATAAGATACACATCCTATTCACTCAGAAATGGAAAAAGTATTATTTGATTCGGGTTCTCTGTATTCCTTTATATCTTGAAAGTTTTATAGAAATATTGAATCAAAACCCCAAAACCTTAAAGTAAAGATATTTGTAAAATAACTAGTGGTGAAATTATTAAATCCTAAGTGATGGAGTCCTCTCTTGTTGGAATATGGGAATATTCTTCCAGTGAGTCTCATAATACTTCCCTTGTTAGAATTCGATGCTATACCGAGGATGGATTGGCTATTCTATTATATAGAACACATCAAATTTTAGGAAAAGAATATATATTTTCAAATGTTAAGCCATCCCATGCCCCCTTACAGATGCAAGGATGATCATTAACCTAATTATGAAAATCCTTTTATAATTTGGGTGTTGATTCCTTATGAAGAATAAAACCTCATTCAAATGTTTGTGTCAAAAGAAATTATCAACCTAGGGGAAATTACCATCATGAGTGAATATAGTTATGTATTTATTTTAGTGCTACCTGAACTTCCCCTAGATCATGAGGTATATTTCTCAATAGATCTCTAACCCAGAGCTTCTCTCATCTCAAAGTGTCACAATCGGATGGTTCCTATTGAATTGGAGGAGTGAAAGAAGCAACTACAAGAGAATTTGGACAAATGGTTTATACACCCTAGTGCATCACCTTTGGGTGTGCTAATACTTATTTCAATGATGAAGGATGCATCAATGTGGATTTGTATCGATTATTGGGAACTAGCCAAGATCACTATAATGAACAAGTATCCTTTTCCAAGGATTGACAACATTTTCGATTAGTTACTAGGAGATCCGTACTTCTAAAAGGTGTATCTCCATCTAGGAGATCATTTACTAAGGGTGAATAAAGATTATATTTAGAATACTACCTTCCTTACAAGGTATAGAGACTATGAGTTTCTAGTGATTTCCCTTCATACTTACTAATTCCCCTGTAATCTTGATGGATTTTAGGAATAGAGTCTTTAGATATTACCTCTACAAATTATTGGTGATATTTAGAAATGATATAATCATATACTCCAAGAGAATGGAGGAACATAAAGATCAAATATGGCTTGTGTTTTCAACATTAAGGAAGGATAAGTTATACACCAGGTTCAACAAGTGTGACTTTTGGATGCAGTAAATTAGAATTTTGGGACGTGTGATCACAAGTGAGGGGATTTCTATAGACCCTTGAAAAACAATGGTGATTGAGGAATGGCCCAGACCCTATAGTGTCACAAAAATGCATATATTTCTTGGATTAGTGGGTATTCTCTATGTTTTTGAGACATTTCTCACGATTTTCAAGCACTGTAACTAAGTTAACAAGGAAAGGGGTAAAGTATGTATCAACAGAAGAGTGTGAGGAAAGATTCAAGGAGCTAAAGTGAAGGCTTATCACAATGTGTGTACTAACATTTCCAAAAATTAGAGAATGTTTTGTGATATAAAGTAATTATTAAATGAAATTCTTGGGTTGTGTACTCATAAAAATGATAATGGGATAACCTACAACTCACTGAAGATGATGATCCATGAGAAGAACTACCCAACACATGATCTAGAGCTATAAGTTGTTAATTTTGCAATGAAAATTTGGATGAACTGCCTATATGGTGATAAGTGTAACATATCTACCGATCATAAGAATCTAAAGTATATATTCACAAAAAAGGATCTAAACATGTTTCAAAGGAAATGGTTAAATCTAATCAAATACTAGAATTTCTCTATTCACTATCATCCTAGAATGGCGAACAAAGTTTCTGATTATCATTACAAAAAACAACATACTACTCTATCTATGTTGAGGATTGAGAAAGACCCTATATTCATGCATACGAAAAGAATGGATTTGGAAATCATAAAATCAGTGAATACATCACACCATTCCCAAATGATTTCCCAAATATCTATCCAAGATAAGGTTAATGAAGCAGAAAGGGGTGAACCGGAGTTACAGAAGAAGGTGAATGCAGTATAGGAAAGGGAAACAACAAAAGTTCCATATTGATGATTATGATTTGATTCAGTTTGGAATGAGCCTTTTTGTTCCTTAATCACCATGGATAAAGAAGGATCCATTAGAAAATGCAGAAATCTCAACTTTCTCTATCCAGCTCTGGAGTACCACATTGTATCGTGATCTCTAAGAACACTTCTAGTGGGAAAACATGAATAAGGAGATTGTTGAGTATATCTATAAATATTTGATATGTCAAAAACATAATGTTTAGTGACATAATTACAGAGGGATGATGCAATCATTGCCTATACCCATGTGTAAATAGGATAATTTCAATATTCACTTTATCACAGGTCTCACGAAAAAATCCAAATGAAATAAAGCGATATGGGTTTTGGTGGATGGACTCACCAAGGATACCCACTTTATTAATAATCAGGAAGATCTCTCACTTGAAAAACATTCTAAGATATATGTGAAGTATGTGGTGAGATTGCATGGAGTTCCAATCCCATTTTCCTATAATCATGATCCCAGATTCACCTCTATAATCTATAGGAGTCTTTAACATGATTTGAGTACTGAGTTAAATATCAGCACGACCTATCACCCCCAAACTAATCACCAATATAAAAGGACTATTCACACGCTCAAAGATATCCTATGATAATATTCTTTAGAATTCAAAGGTGGATGGGATATTCATCTATCATTGGTAGAGTTCTCATACTACAATAACATTCACTCGAGTATTTAGATGGATATGTATAAAGATCTATATGGAAAATTATGTAGAAATCCAACTCTCTATGATGATGATGGCGAAAGAAAGATACTTAGACCTATCTTATCCAAGAGATGACAGAGAAGGTTCAATCCATGTAGAAACATATCAATGATGCCCAGAGTTAGAAAAAGAGATATGCTGACAACCTCTAAAGGGACTTGGAGTTTGACATTGCAGATAAATTCTTCCTTTGAATTTCACAATGGAAGAGAGTCATGTGTTTTGGAAATAAAGGGATGCTAAGCCCAAGGTACATTGGCCCCTTTGAGATCCTTGATCACATAGGGGTTGTGACCTGTCCGAATTCACTTCCACTGAAAATAGATCTAGTTCGTGATGGTTTCCATGTATCACTCAGGAGGAATTACATATTGGATCCCTCACAATACTGAACTCAGAGGTGGTACAACTGAAGGATAATCTCTCATATGAGGAGAAGTCATTAAATATTCTAGAAAAGAGACATAAGGTTCTACGCAAAAAGATAACCCACATTTTGAATGTTTTGTGTAGGAAACATAAGTATTAATATAAAACTTGGGAACTAGAGGAGGTGATGAAGGAGAAGTACCCTCGCCTGTTTATGTAAAATTAAATTTCAGGGGTGAAATTTGAAAAGGGGGGAAATGTAATGACCCAAAACTTGTATAAATGGAATTATTTTATTATAATTATTTTATATAGTATAATCACAGAAAATCACATTAATAACATAATAGAATATTTATAAATGAGGAATGAATAAAATAAATGGTATTTCTAGAAGTTAAGAATCCATTACTGATGAAATAGTATCTTGACCATAGGAATAGTAATATGAACCTCATGAATATTATAGTAGAAAAATAGATAGTATCCTTATCCACTAATGTATTAAAAAAATTATACATCTTATAAGTGAAAATATTATATAGTTATATCATCATATAAGTAAATATTTTAAAAATTATTAATTAAGTGTTGGTATTTAAATAAAATATAAATATTGAATTACAATTTAATGAATTATTTAAGAATATTAAAAAAACTATTTTCATAAAATTTATTCATAAATTAATATTTAGATATCTTATGATTTGAATATAAGTTTATGGGACCTTATGTAATTTTTCAAAGTGTTATAAAATCAGTTATAATTTTAAAATATGTATTTTCCAAGTAAATGACGATATTAATTAAAAATTAAATTTCTTATATTTAGAAACTTATTTCAATAAAATAGAGTTATTTTTTGTATTCTACACATCATAAAATAGTAATGGTGATTTTTTGATATTTTTATAAAATACTTGAATTTTTGGGGAACAGGGAAATACGGTAATCTACAGTATATATATATTTTAAGTTAAATATACTATTAATTGAGTCATCACTGAGTTAATAACCATTGGTTCAAACTCACATGATCTAATTTCTGTATTTAGTGTCAATAATCAACACTATTTCTTGTCTTGACGAAAATAATAATGTGATGAATTAAATTATGAAAAAACACCCCTCTCCTCCACTATAAATACCACCCCTCACACCCTCTTCTCCTCAAACTTCTAAAGCATTGATAAATTCCAAAAATATTCCCAATACCCTTATCTATCCACTTACCCATGTCTTTTAGCTCTTTTTATCATCAAAATAACAATCCGATGTTCCTTAAGGAGGATATTTAGAGGATAATTCAAGAGGTAAATACTCCCTCATTTTCTTTTATTTTCCATTCAGTTTTAATTATTTTCTTTTATCCTCCTCACCATCTCTTATCCAAATGGAATGATAAATCTTGTATGTTTTATATACTAGTATTCTGTCATTTTAATGTAATATCATTCAAAAAAATACTCCCTTTCTCTCTCTTATTAAAAAAAGATATCATCGTCTATGATGTGTCAATTTACCGACATCATAGGTGATGCACTTTCATTTTCCTTAAATGCATTCACGGATTATAATAAAACCTTTTAATTCTTTAAAAAATATTTTAATGTGTATTCTATAACCATCTTTATGTTATATATCTAACATTTATACATAATACTAAATGATAAAATAAAATGAGTTCATTTTGATAAAAAACCACAAAAACTAACCTAAAATGATCATAATTAACTTTTATCTAATTATTCCACATCATTAAATATAAAAAAAATTCATTATAAGATCATTTATGATTATGTAAGATCATTAATAACATATAATAACAATTCTGGATATTTATCCTCATTTTACATGAAATTCCATTCATGAATACAAGTGAACTGATCATTAATACTAAGAAAATGAATGCTCTCAAATGATGAAATTAGACTCTATAACTCATTTAAAGGGCCATAATTGAACTTAATAAAACCATCATAAATCAGATTCATGTATAAATTTTCTTATTTGTTAATTAATAAATCTATTGTGATTATGTAGGACATTAAAGTGAAGAACGCTTTCAGACAAGGGTTAGGGGAATTCATGAACCAAACTCTCGTTCTTTGGGTTTTCCATATTTCATCCAATTTTCATTATAGATATCTCTTAAATATATTTTATTCATAATTATCCTAAATTTTCTATGATATAATTTTTTTCTACATGAGTTTATGACAAACACAATGTTTTCCCAAAGAACACTTCTTTCAAAAAAACCTACCTTTTACTACTTGAGATTGTTTCTTCTTCACTAAAGGTTGATGATTCAAGTATCTTATTACCTTTTTCATTTTAGAATACAAATTTTATAATTGTATTCTTTATTAAGAAAAACCCATTTCTTTACATGGGTTCTTTTGTATCAAATATTGATATATGTTCTGTGAGGGATGCATGATAATGTAAATGTTATGATGTGACGGGTGCGCCCAAAATTTTGATAGTGCAAAGTAAATGTTATGATTTGTTGGGTTCACCAAGAATTATATATATATATATAATGAATTAGGTAGTGTGATGAATCTCTTGATTTGAATTCAAATATGTGTCAACATGATGCTAGCATTTTTCACAACTATGTGTGGTATTTTACCACTAAGACTTAATGTTTCATTTTTATGCATTGCCACATTCCATACCATTATCTAATTCTTCCTATAATGATTATAATGATGATGATATGATTATACTCACCCCATGTTATATTGTTACAAGTTATTATCTATCCTCTTACGAGCTTTTATCTCACCCCTTTTTGATGTATATCCTCAGGTGTTTACATGTACTAAAGAGAATTAAAGGTCCAATTAGAAGCTATAGAAGAAAGAATTATATAAATGATTATGTTTTATTTTTTAAATGTTATTTATGGTCCTAATTCTTCCAATACACTAGACCATTGGATCCTTAATGTGTAATGATTTTATATTCATTTTCTTTAATCTCATGTTATAAGGTATGAAAGAAAAAGTAGAGTCACTATAATTAATATTCTATTTTACTGGTGATTAGATAAATACTGGGAAGATGATCATTTCACAATCACTCATTTTTACAATAGATTGATACCACAAGTTCATATCTATGGTTGAGGGTGTGATCAATGTGTGATGGTGGTGGTAGTGGATCAGGTATGGATAATAGGTTATTTTATTCACGGGGTTTTCATTCCTATAATTTGATATGATGTAGGATGATTTACAAGTGAAAGGGGTGACTAGAATACAACCAAAGACAAGGGCTAGTTTTAATCAATCCCAGATCCACATTTCATGGCTATGATTTGTGGCTGAAGTGAAGGAGGAGGCAGTGTGAGAGAAACCATGTGTGAATTGACAGTTTATGGACAATTCTGAACTATATGCCATATAGTTCATATGAACACAGACAATTTAGTTCCCTCTATGTAGCAGCTAGGGTTTATGCATTTAGTTAAATATCACACACCATGTGATTAACTCTCATGCCATGTCACCCACATCCAGCTGGCTTGGAATGTACTGGGAGTGCATGCCCATGATTTCCAATAGAATTACATGTTATGTGTGTCATATCACACACCAATTTACACATTTTTATCATCTCGGCATGTATAAGGAGTACACACCCATTTTTCCATGTGACCCTACATGCCATGTGTTTCGGGGTGCATTCTATATATTTTTAAAGCACATATTATTTGGTATACAATACACCAAAAGTGTTTTCCAGACCCGCACACACTCTATAATGTGGATTACACCCTCTTTACTTCAGAAGGTATTCATAGATGGCTAGTTTACATGGTCATGGTCCATATTACATGAGTTAGAGAAAAAGGTACACCGAGTTTCAGACTGACCTCTACACGTTTTGTACCCCTTGTTGAAACTATGAGTATTTGGAGGAAAACAAGTTTTGTGAGATCATGAGATATATTACGTGCCAAGATTCCTGATACATGTCATGTAACCTTAGGTACATGTTATGTAATTCACCATGATAATGTTAGAGCCCTAATTCTTCTCATCTCAACTCTAGTATTTTCTTAGGTGTCTTCCCTCCATCTATATCAATGAGGGTGTGTTCGAACCTGATATCATTTAGGAGTGTGTTTTATCTGTCCACTTCCATGAGTGTTTACTTCAGCATTTGGTTTAGAGAATTAGGCAATATCTCCATGGTGTACTACTGCAGTAATCCCTTTATGAGGACTAGGGTGTGCATCCTCATTCCCATTATCTTATTCTATAGGTAGGGATTCAAGAATCATGTGACCAACATTCATGGTCAAGATCCACAATCTACTAGGTTATTCTAATTTGGGTTATGTATACCCCCTATGACTTAGTTGTGATCCCCTATATTTGTATTTACATATTTTGTATTCTCGTGATGATTAGTCTAATTGAGAGTGTATCTCATATGATCCCTATCGATTTCCTTGTTTCAACTTCATGGTTAGACCTGAGGAGTGTGTCTTATCCAACAAGTGATATCGTTATAGAGAGGACTAACAGGAATAATGTCTCAGATGAGTGTCATTAGTGTTATAAAGGATCCTGGCATGATTTCTCCTAGATGATTATTAATCTTTGATCTTCTAATAGAATCCTAGGATGAAAGTGAGGATGTTAAATCACCATGATACATGGTATCTACCATTGATAATCTCTAGGTAATTTTTGTTGAAATTTTTATGTATCATATTCTTATTGACATATATTTATAATTATGAGATGACTACTCTCTTGATTCTTTATGGGTTTTGATTTTGAGGTGTTCTTCTAGGGATTTTTATACTCACCCCTACACAGGATCTTCCTACACATTTCGTATCTTATGTAGATGGTAGACCTTTCGTTGTTGTCATTGTAGTACTAGGAATAGGTGTATCTTAGTTATATAAGAAAAACCTTAGTAGGATTCATGAGTTTCATTGGGGTAGCTTCCCCCGTGTGTCAGGATATTGGGTTATTTTACAGTTTTAGTGGGCTTCTATTTGGCCCATTTTACGTTTCATGTACTTCTTATTGTACACTGATGTGGGATAGATTTTATTCAAACATTTATGGTGTTATATTTTCAATCCTTTCATATTATTCTAGTGTATAGAGATTTGTGCGTATATCTAGGAATATTAGGATAAAGAATCCCATGAGGGTGATATGCCTACACATTACTAGTCACTAGTCTCTATCCGATTGGAGTTGGGCTTGGGGTGTCATTCTCGACATACCACCTTCTTGGTATGCCCTGGTGGGTTGTGTCATGACAAAGTGGTATCATATGAGGCCATCATAGGACTAGAGTTTAGAGATTTTCTATTTATGACGTTTGGTTTTGGAACTAAGTAAATAATATTTAACTGTTTTGAGTTTTGATTTCATGTTAGGAAACACAATATTGTTTTAGAGGATGACATATCAATTCATTAGGATTTTGATGACCTAATTTCTGGCATTCAACATATAGGAACTGGTTACAGGAAAAAAATTGGTACATGCCTCATATTTGATTCGGTTGTAGTTTCCATATCCTTATTGAGTTATCTCCCTATATATTATCTAATAAGTAGGGTGAATCTCAACTATTTGTTGATGCATCCATGATTAAAGTCATCTTGGGGTTTCTCGCAAGATTATGGTTATGATCTGCTTGGTGATGAGGTTCTAGCCGGTGGACATGTGTTAGTAGTGATTCCACTGAGTTGATTATGAGCAATGTATCCAACGATTCAGTAGTATGCATAAACACCTTTAGTGATTTAAGTGGATGATCCCTATTTGGATGAGAAGTTGTAGGTTCTCATGTTACCATAATATGATGAAACTATGATGAGTTTTCATCATTATTATGATACATAGAGATTTTATAGGTTCTATGGTGAGCCAGACCCCTTTCTTATGTAGTATGGGATTAGTGAAAGAATGTGGTATGCGTTTACCGTTGTTTTAGGACCTATATAATTGTGTATAGAGGAGATACATCTCTAGGAAAGGACAATATGTCAATAGATCCTAGTTTTGGTGATGTTTGACATGGATATAGTCATCCAAGGAAGTGGGTCACTTCCCCAACTAAGACATGTTCATGTGACAGGATTTAATATTTTGAAGGAAAGTTAGTGCCTCCCAATGTGAATAATATCAAGGTGTGGTGGATTATTTTATTTGAGTTGAAATTTTGAGGTAGTTTTGATTTGATAATATAGTGAGAGTGGGCCCTAGTTGTAGATAATAAGAAAGCAATAGAAAGGATAGATTTAGGAAGAAATGGATTGTGAACCAGTACATCTAGTTATGTTGTGAGGTATGACATGTGTCATCTCTACTCTATTTATAATTTTGGTACACAATCTCATGCTTCTTTTCCAATTATTCATACTATGTTTGAGACCTACCAATTCAAGTTGATTCTATTAGCTTGACCCTTATGTTCATAAAATCTAGTAGAGAATGTTTAATGTTCACACGCTTCTATCAATGGTGTGACCTGACTATGGGATGAGTGGTAGTATCACATATAATATTTCCATATTCAAAAGTGTGGCCTTATTATTATTGCCTTAGTATGGACTAGTTTCCAACAATCCATTCCCATATGATTATTACCATTGAGGTTTGCAGTGTATCTGAGCTAGTGGGGTTAATGTTTCCTCCATTTGTGATAGATAACCCCATGTAGAGCAGGATAAGCTCATGTTTATGAGGATAAAACCAATTTATTCTCATGTAGTTATTGTAACCATTGGAGTAGAAAATTTGATGACAATTCAATTTCCTACAGTGTTGGAGGACTATGAGGACATCTTCTTTGAGGATGTTTCAGACCTAACCCCCTATTGAATGTTTTTTATCCATACAATTTCACTATGATTGGTCTGATGACTAGAGTAGCATTCCAGATGACCCCTTATAGTTATGGGATCTGAATGAATAGTTATAGAATCTACATACCATGGGCTTTGTTATACCTAGTGCATTCCCCTATGTAGCCCAAATTTGCTCTTCAAAATGAGGAAGTGATCTATAGGTTATGAGTGGATTTAGGTTGGCTAAACCCGGTGAATCAAGAAGGAGTATCCACCCCCAATAATCATTTAATTCTTCGACTAGTGGTTAGGGGAAATTTGATTTTTAAAGTTTGACCACGAGACATGTTATCACTAGCTCTGAGCTCAAGAGAATTTTTTAATAATGGTTGAATTCAAATTCTACTATGGTAGCTTTGAGTTCATAGTGATACCTTTCAGGATGTGTATCACCCCAAAAATGATGGTGATACTTATGGAATGAGTCCTTCAACCCTTCTTGGATTAGTTAATGGTATACTTCTTCAATGACATCCTTGTGTACTTAGTGTCAGAGGTAGAGCACACAATACAAATGAGGATGGTTTTGGACATGCTTCTAGAGTACCAGACTTATGTGAAGCTCTTGATGTATGAGTTCTAGATTCAAGAGGTCTAATTGATAGAATATGTCTTCTTAGGAATTGGAGTGATAGTGGACCCAACAAAGGTTGAGGTAGTTCTATCTTGAGAGCCACTAGAGGGAGTGTCCATAAGAGCAGATGGTCAAATCATGGGTTTTTATTCACTATTGTTGAGAGAGTAATAAAACTAGTTGACCTATATATAGTTTAACCTTAAATAAGAGGAAGGAAGATAATTCCCACATCTATCTTAGTTACCCATACGGTTCTTTAGTTTGTTATAGAGGCACTATAGGTTCCATACATAGTGGGAGCACCAGACCGGGAATGTCTGATTCAATTAATTATTGTAATCGATGATTAATATAAGATGAAAATAAATAATAAATTTAATTACCAATGCAATTAAATAAAATATTAATTACCGAGAGAATTCCAGAACCAAAGTGTAAGATCATCACATATTAATTATAACTAATTTAATAATTAAATAATTACCTTATGATTGATTATTTCTTAACTGATGAATCTGAAAAAATCTCTACATCATTCTGTGATTGTGTTATAGGAATCAAGTATAGATTCCATCTAGTGATGATCCACACATACACCAAAACCCTATGAAAATCATTGTGGAAAAGTCTGGGTTCTGTATATAAAATACCAACTCATTTTTTACTTTCTGTTCATCACCCTAAGAATCGCTTCAAGAATGATTCACTTTGATCTCTTTGGAGTCGATAATAGTGGAAGAGGAGGATTGATATCTATTTTTTGAGAACATTCTAGGACAATGGATCTCTCTAGGTCCTTGAAATATTTTATTTAGAGGTTTTTTTACACAAAAAATCAAATTGAAACCCTATAATAAATAATATAACAGGTTTTATATACTACTAGGTTTAGAAAATTATAATTCCACATGTGCCATTGCTATTTTCATAACCCCTATGGAACCACATGTATATAATAATAATAATATTGTTAGGTAATGACATCCACTGAACTCATGAATTAATTAAATATTATTTACTCAAATAGTATTCAATGTACATTATTTCTCATTGGACCATTGAGCTCACTCTTTCATTTCCCCAAAATATTTATCAGGACATGAATTGTGACTATTTATTTAGTAAATAAATATCACTGCAATATTCTCTTCTAAATAAATAAATATCATATTAACTAAATAAAAAATAAATATTTATTACATATTCGAAAAACAAAATATTCTAATGAATAAAAAGTGATAGAATATATGTGATCAATAAAACAAGAATAATTATCAAACCATGTGCTGGGAAAAATTTTATTCAACTTGTAAAATAATAAATAATATTATTATTTAACTGATGTTCTAGAAACACTTAATGTGTGATCCTCTAGGCCACTTTCTCAATGGAATTATATGATGTTTCCCAAAGTCCAGTGTTAGCATCAAGAAACATTCTAAGGAACCCATAGAGAAAAAAAGTCAATGCCACAATGACATAATACCATATTAAACTTATTATAATGTAATATATTTCCTTTACCAATATATCACAAATCATGAAATTCACATGCTAGTGTCATCAACCTATGTGTATGATGTCTCTTTCCTTTAATATATAGAAATTAAACATTCCAATATAACACAATTTCCATGGATTTACTTAGAAAATATCATATCCATCAAAGGGAATGATATATCAATTTCTATAAAAGAATAAAAGGGATAAATCATTTCACATATTATTCAGTAATGGATTATTACTCATTACATATCTATTGTATCCTAATTCACTAGAAACATATGTGATCAATATTTTGATCAATACATGAAATTACGCAACTCATAACATATACTAATAATAATATTATTGTCTAAGAAACAATACACAAATATACAAATATGGGCATCCAATGGCACGTATAAATATGGATTTCAAACTGGATTTTCTCATTATCTTAATATCTTACACTCAAAATTGATAAGGTCATACACCCAGAGAAGGTACCTTAATGTTTAATGAGTCTCCACCCCTAATGGCCTGTATCATTTCTCCCCCTCTAATGATTTCATCTATCTATATAACATATATTTAAGAATATTTTCATGGAACTTATAGGTTCTCATCATATCATAGAACAACTATGACATTTCAGTACATTAGAAACTCTTAGCACATTATCAAAATCTATGTTACATAGAAGAACAATCATGATATGAAAAGGATTTTATAATTATTCAAAATTATGAACACATTTAATAGTAAAGTACCCAAAATATAGTTCCAGGTGACTAACTCCAACAGAATCCAACTTTCACTAGAGTCAACTACTAACAATCTTTGGTTCTCTAATTTCACATGATACTCATGTATCTAATAAGATAATGTTTTAGTAAAGGTTTCCACCACATTTTCCTCTATGGAATCTTCTCTTACTGTAACGTCACCCCTTTGAAAAAAGTCCCTCAAGAGTTGATTATTCCCATGTATGTTCTTCAAATTTTGTTGTGACCATGTCTCTTTTCCAAGAACAGCCGTTGTAATATTATTATAATATAATGTGATAGGGTCTTTAATACTCAGTAAAAAATCAAGATCTAGGAAAAAATATTATAACAAAATGGATTATTTTGGAGCATTAGAAGTGGCTATATAATTAGTCCCCACTGTATAATTGAAAAAACTATCTTCTTTGAACTCTTTAATGTCATATGTTGTTTAATAAGATAGAAAAAAAAAGCGTGACTACAATTTTAGATTATTCTGATCAAATTGAAAATGAGCATTAGTATAACCTGTAATGACTTAATTTTTATTTCCCTGATGCACCAAGAATATATCCATAATTATTCTCATATACTTAAGGATAAATTTAACAGTGGACCAATTTTTTTCACATGGATATTCATGCTATCTGTAACATCCCATGAATTTTATGTTTAATTTTACATATAATTGGAATTTTTTCTCCATTGGTGGTTCTGATGACTTTTCAACCAGAAATCAGAATGAGTTTTTGACATTTTGAAAACCCAAACATGATGTTTTTGTATGTTCTCTATGTATCAAAGGAGGTACATGAAACCAGGCTACTGAAAAATAGATGTAGTAATAAATTCACATAATGAGTTAAATTCAAGAAGTGAATTGGTTTGTTGGGGTGTGGCCCAAAAATTATAGGATATTCAAACCTAGGGGTCTTACCCTAATTAATTCACATCATGAATCTCATTCATGATGTGAAAGGGTTTCATGAGATTCATCTAGGTGAATACAAGTCGGGAAATCCTATGTGATTAACCCATGTAATTCATGATATGTTTCTGGTTAACGTCATGAATATTTTACACATCGTGAAATAGTTACTAAATGTGAAACCTCCAAGTATGTATTGTTAAAAATGATAAACATGTGATTTCCCCATTTGATTCGTCTAAAAAATAAGGGTGTGTATAGAAGCTCTCGACTGATCACCTTTCCTATCTCACTCTCTTCTTCACCAATAAAGGTGGTATTGGGTGCGATTCAATGATGTTAGTGGGTAGGATATTCCTCCTTCATCTTTCTACACTATTTACTTTCCATTATTCCTTATATTGGGAGTTTTTATTTAGGGTTCTTCATGAGTTCCACTAAAGCATGGGGGAATCGACTATATTTTATGGGGCCTTTCCTATACCTTGGAAGGGACCACCATAAGAGGCCATCTATACTTCATCTAATGTCTTTTCATCATGGTATGTCATCATGGTGATTTTTAAAAGATTTAATGAATTTAATTAAATTTTTGGGAATTTTTAACACCATTTTTTATGGATTATGCCCAATTTATATTTGTGGATGAATTCTTTGTTATATGAAAGTAATAATAAATGGTTCTAGTGAAACAATATCAACTAATGTTATTTTGGGTTTTATTACTCTATAAATTAAATCGGTTTAAATATTAATATTTATAATTTTAATTAATTATTTATTTAATAGTTATAATTAATCAATTTATGATCTTATTGTTATGAGATAGGACCCAACATGTATCGAAAGAGCTTAGAAGAGCCTTGGTAGATCCTTTAGGACCATATAAAATAAATTGAAATCTCCCAAAAGGTAGGTGTTATATTGTACATTACCTTAGGTATTAATTAATTTTTACAGTTTTATATGGATGATCATGCTTTCCATTGAGGTTGATTCCCCCTATTTAAATTCATTCTAATGATTTTTTTTATTAAATGAAATCGGTAGGTTGTGCTGGATGAACAGCTGGGGTCAATAACCACCCTAGTGTGCCAGATTCATCTCATGACATATAGTTATGACATGAATGAAGATCCCCAATGGGATTCCTATGATTCTACATTTTATGATACCAAGAGGTATTCCTTGATTACGTGTCTACTTAGAGGTTCCCAAGTGGTATGTATCTATTTACCCATGGACCATAAGGATACCAAGTAGGATGCCTCTCCCGTGTTCTGATATAGGGGATCCATTAGTTTTCTAGTACAGGACTGATCCTAAGTTAAGGCCTTTTGGTTTGGGGTAGAGATTGTACCATGTGTCACCTTAAAACCCATACCACACTTGTAAGACATAATGTAGTTGATGTAGTTATGTGTTAATCATTCATCCACCCTTAGTATTTTTTATGCATTCACTAGATTATTTTTGATGCAACTATGATTACTAGATGTGCTTCTTAATAGTTGGATGATGAGTTTGACATTATGTAACAACATTTATTGTGATTCCCAATTGTATTTGTTGCGGAATAACTTCTAATCCTTTTTTTGTTTTTTATTATGATTCCAAGACATATTTCAGGGATCCACCTTATAATCCATTTACTTTATTGTTATATTATTATTACTATTCTCAAATATACATCCATGGATCTAGCTTTTGAGCCCTATTGATTATGATACTCGGGGATTGAATCCCTATTATTATGATACTAGGGCATGGAATCCCTATTATTATGATACTTAGGTATGGAATCCCAATGATGTGATACTCAGGTATGGTGTCTGATATACTTGTGATACATGATGAATGGGGAAGATTACTCCCTACATGGTTTATTACTTTATCATTGTATTGGACATGGAACTCCTCATCATTGTTTTGATATATACTTTACAGATGAATATTCTCTCCTCAAGTGATTCCTAGGATGATCGCTAAGGTGAGGCAGACACACCATTTCTATATCTCACAAAGGTACTTCCTGGGAAAGGGGATGATGAGCTATGTAATGAAATGTCTTTCTGGAATGTACTTGGATCCAAAGAGAATTCCTTATATATCACCTAAGGGTCATCCCCTTAGGTTTCATCTGTGCATTGATGTCAATATCGCATATAGATTAGGACTTGGGGTGACAAAGCAGAGTAGATTTACATGTATAGTGTTCCATGATGTAAAACATGGATACCATTTACATGATTTTTAATTGATATATGTAATTCATCATCTTAGTTATTGGAGGTGTGTTTGGGTGATCCTAGGGATAGGACATGTATCCCCTTGTGACGAAAAATCTTTTCAGTGAAATTTATGAAATTACCTCATGAAGGTAATTTTTATTTTGATTAAATTTCCATGGATCAAATTAGTCATACATATCTTGAGTGGTATGACATCTAGCTCAATTCACTCTTCATAGGATTTTCAGACGATTGAGATTATGTACCCAATGGTCAGATGCTGTTTATTTATGAAATGTTATACCTTTCTCAAGTGTATATATATTTATGTACATATATATATGGGAATATATATACTCACTTAGGAATATATATACATGATGGGAACTTTCCAGTCGACTGGGGTCAAGGATCCAAAGGTCCAATATGGTTTACTTTATTTATGTCCTGGTTTGTATTTATTATTTTAGTTTTATTTTTTTTATGCTGATGAGTAACTCATATATAAATAAAATACATACTACTAGATATTTACAATACCACATTGGTGGTTCCCTAATGAGTTTTTCACTCACACCCATCTTGGGTCGCCACTACACTAGGGAACCTGAGAAGACATTCACATGTTAAAGGCCCATAATAGATTGAGTCTTCAGATTGATTGAGCATGATATCTTTGATATGTATGTGAAGAATTGGTATGTGGTTTGGATCAAATTAGTAGTATAACCATGTAATTTTATTTTATTTTCTTGTATGTACTCATGAATGTATTGTTGGACCAGTTGGTGACCAGAGAAGTGCTTATGACATTGTTTTTCGATATTTTATTGCATTTTATTTATTGTTACAAAATGGTCTATTTTTGTTATATACTACTTAAAAACTCTATTTATTACATATTTGGATGATATATTGTTATTTAATCTATTCTTACTCTGATATGAGTGTATAGTCGCCCCACTACACCACCTTTAGACTCTCCCTCTACTAGCCAATAGCCTCTGGTGTACAGGGAGGCACGCTTGAGGCCTTATGGTGAACTGGCTTGGGGAACCAGTTTATCAGTACCCAGGTTGATATTTTAAATAGTGGTATCATAGGTATTCCATTACTTTTTCTTTACTATTTCAGATATGTTTTATAAGAGTACTATGAATGTGTCAGAACATGTGACAGATATCAGACCGAAGCTTGGAAAACACTTGTTCCAGAAAGAAGTCATGGTTTCCAGGGATATGGGATTTCTATTATGATATGTGATGTTATAGTTTTATATGATTTTCAATTTTATAGACACAAATATTTTTTGTATGTTATATTTTATTATGGATTTCTATATCTTCTCCCATTTGAAAGATTCTAGTTATTGTTTTGACTCTAGGCTGACAAAAGAAAGAGGCATCTCATACATCATATTTGGCATGTAGAATTCAAATCTTATAGGCCTCATATTGTGGGATTTTTCTAACAATATAGGACAATTGTTTAACACGTAAAAAAATATAAAATTTGTTTTACAATATAGTATTTTGGTGTAATTGTACACAATTGGGAGGAATTTCACATATCTTTCATTACTGATGGTAGGTGATGTAGATCCATATTTATATGTTTGGTAGTGAGATTGATTATTCAGTCCTCATGAACCAAAGGTGTAGTGTCCTTAGTAGGTAAATAGGTCATATTATTCCAATATGATGAACCCCATATAGGGTTTTGTTACATAGGTTCAATTATTTAAAGCGTCCATAAAAACATATATGGTTTTATACTACATAGATTAGAATGAATTTATCCTTAATAAACCTTCATTTTTTGTTATATTGTCAAATCACTGAGTATGATTTCAATAGGTACCAGGTATTTTTTTAGTGAACTGAATCTCGAGAGGGTATTACTATATAAAGATTCAGGGTGATTATTAGTTCAGTATCTCTTATGTGTTAATATCATGACCTCCATGGATCATTTCCTTATAAGTATACTCAGAGAATATTTGATCCCTATAAGGTTGGTGTTGATTTTTATGAACCTCATAGGTTAGTTTTATCTTTACCTTCCTTATAGAGGTTTTAATTTATGTTTGGGTGGCTATATGTTGATTCCCTATTATTAGAATTGATAATTAGGGCTAGGTGTGAGACCTAGAGTCCCTTGGTTTTGACTCAAACCCTTGTAGGACGATGTTTCTTTTTAATTAAAGGAATCCTACTAGAGAAGTTGTTTGGGGTTTATGGATTCCATTTTATGTATAAATCTTGGTTTTATTCTCATTCTTAGAATGATGCCTAGTTATTGATTGATTTTTTCAATATAGACATGGTGATTCCTTCTTTTTCTAAGGAAGCACATGAGGTTCTTTCTTTCAGAGATTATATTTGGTAGGTATGACTATTCAGGTTCCTAGACTTATTTAATAGTGTTTATGCTATTTCTAATGTATTCATAGCATGGTTATATTCTCATGACTATAATAAATCTGGGTGGAAGGCGGTCATGGAATAAATTATGGCACATGTGAGGTACTCGATTTTGAATAGAATTCCCAAGAGAGCTTATGTATTTTTGAGACTAACATGCCATGAAGCATGTTTATCTTGATTTTAGATGTAGATGATGCACTAGAGTAATATTCGTGTGATAAAGGTACTATCTGGTTGCATGTGGTACTGTTTAAATCGTAAATTAGTGAATGCTCATATGCGAGTCGATGACTGATCATTTCAAAGACATATCATGGGAATGATTTCCCACGATATTGGTTAAAATGGAAATTTTCCCTCTATAGTAGTGGATACATTGAAGATAAATCATGTTCCATGAGATGGTTGAATAGTGTTTGGACTTGGACACAAATTTTTAGTATATGTGGAATCATGAGTTTTTTAAAGGAAAGTACAGTCTGTTTGATGTGAGCATGGTTTAGGGATAACTATACACACATTTTCATGGAATCTTATTGTAATCATAGTTAGAGATGGTCATGATCTATCTTTACATAATCCTGTGTATACTAATAAAGTGTTGGCTATATGCCATGCTAAATCAAGTCCTTTTCAAGGTTGACAAAGGAACTCCTTGGGAGCTTCACTCATGGTTTGGTAAAAGAGTAATCTGCCTAGTGAATAGTAAACCATGTTCCAATTATGGATGGTGAACCATATTGTTTTTTTTAAATAATTTTATATGGGTATAATTTTTGTGGACCAGGAATGGGTGACTGCTGACAATTTCATTGGCACTTGGTTGTGAGTGAGTTTTTAGCCATGCCGGTTGTAATGTCTACTAATGGATGGGTATGTGCTATGAGGATCAAGGAAATGTTTTCCATGTGTTATGATAACTATAATACTAAGGTGGGGAGTGGGATGAGACTTCTAATTGGATAGTCGTTTTTATTTTAGACGTCATGGAAAAATGGAACCTTGTACAAATGAATTTCTTATGAAATGTCAGGTGTAGATTCCAATACAGAAATTGGTGGATTCTGAGTGTGAGAATTGTCCTGATAAATCTTATGATGATCCATGGGTATTGTATAAAAATTTATCATTGTTCATTTGGTGGAATGAAAATGGGTACAAAAAAGGTTTGGTTTCTCCAAGAGATATCACTAGATGATGGTTATAGGATTTAGTGACCATGCTCGGAATGATCTCACTACGCCTTAGGATAAAAAGATTGTAATCTATTTTGGGTATGAGTTATAAAAATAATACATTATTTTTTTGAGAATATTTTACTAGGGGTGGGCTGACCTAGGTTCATTCATATAGTTGGTTAGGCATAGTTTTGGTGTTTCATTACCAATTATGAGTAATTTCTGTGTTTTAGAATATTCTATACTGTCTTCTCTTAGTTCTTGGAAGTGTGTGAGTCATTTAGTGATTGTACAAATATGTTTGAGTTGAAATTCATGACCCAGGTATTTTGGGTGAGGTTTTTCTACCCATAGATTTTTGGGTATGAGAAGTTTTTTTGTGGGGAGTCTGTAAACTCCTATGTTTTTCATTTAGTTAAATTTTGCAGATAATTTGAATTTTTTCTCAATTGGAATAAATTCCATATTTTAAATCAAAAATAATAGCATGTTTTTAATAGTATAAATGTATATACATGATTTTTTTGGACGTGTTCTACCTAATGGAGGAGGTACAGGAATCCAGGCTACTGAGAAAGAGCTTTGGTGAGAAATTCAAATCGTGAATTTAATTCAGAATGTGAATTTGTATAACAGGGTGTGTGTTGGTGTTTAGATGATGTAAAAACACCATGGGGGGTTTCCCTGAGGATTTCACATCATGAATATGATTCATGAAATGAATGGGTTTCATTGGATGCAGCTAGGAAAATACAATATGTGAAAGCTGAAGTTCCCAGTTAGGATCCAAGTATCACTGAGAGGGGGAGGGGGTGATTCAGTGATATCTTTTTAGTTTTTATGTTTCTTTATTTTTGAATCAACCTTCTCCACCTGTTAAAGAGTTTCTTCCCTGCTGAACACACAAAATCACAGGAACACATGATTTACAATGTTCACTACTAAACAAGAGTAGCTATGTCCTTGATATGGTAAAGAAATAATCTAGTACCACATAATCCACTAGAAAAAAAATACTTTGATGTGGAATACAATGAGTGGGATATATGCTTAAACTTGTGTAGCACTTGGAAAAAAATCTGCATGCACCTGTGCACCCTATTAGCTCAAATAAGGAATTACAATATTTCAGTGCTTCTTTATAATTGAACAGTTGTATTCATTGAAGTATAGATCATCACTTTCCTACCTAGAATCTAGAAGAAATCCATGGAGAAAAACACCTTGGGCTCCCACATCCACTTGCGCACCCTATACTTGGACGCCACTTTTTGTGTGCTGCTACTTGTGCGCCACATCTTGCACGACAAGATTTGTGTGGAAGACTTGCACGGTTGACTTGCACGACAACACTTGTGCGACGACATTTACATGGGAAAACTTGAGTGGAAACACTTGCGCGCCAACACTTGCGCGACAACACTTGCACGGAAACACTTGCTCAGCAAAACACTCTCTACTACTTACACGCTCAGAGCTCAAATTTTCTCTTAAGTCTTGAGCATAGAAAAATGGGGAGGTGTGTCGTCTATTTATAGGCATTTTTGTGACTTGTGCGGCTTAGACTTTCATGCCAATACTTGTGCGCCACTTCATCACTTGCGCACCACTTCATCACTTTCATACTGATTTCATTCCTTTGTCATATTTTGATATGGTGATTTTGAAATATGACTGGCACGCCAAATACACTTGCACTCCACTTATACTTGTACGCCACACTTGCGCGCCACTTTTTGACTTGCGCTCCAATCATTACCTCGCGCGCCATTTGATTTCCTTTGTCAAATTTTGATGTGATGATCCTAAAGTGTGACTTGCGCGCCACATATACTTCTTTAATCCCCCTATCCTTTATAAAGATTGCATCACAAGTTCTCCAAACATATGATATTTGTGAAATAAAAATCAGCAAATCATCGTCATAGTTTATGGTCCTTTTACAAAGTGAATTGATTTATCTTCTTTTACAACAAAATACAACACTCTGTAAAGGCTAACTCATAAATCTTCCTTCTCCATCCAACTTGGTCCCAACAATCTCCCCCTATGGATTTTTTGGTCAACCATGATTCATAAATCATTGAACTTTGTAACCTTTAAGCAAAGGATTACTTATCAACGATTCAAAGCCTATGTCAGCTAACTCATTGTAGGAAACAAGAATTATTGACAGCCAAAACCATGCTGTCCAAAAAACAGTGACTATGAAATCTCCTGAGCGGACCTCCTCAACCTTCTTCAGAACATCTTTCAAGATTTTACTTCAATGTTGTTTTACATCATTCAAGCTTCTACATTAGCATTCTTAATTTCTTCAACTTTCCAAGAAAACACACTACATTGTTTCCTACAACCACTCCAACAAAAGGTTAGAATAGTTCACACACATATGTGTTCGATTCACAGCTTACCCAGGACTCCCCCTTAATGCATGCATCTATAAGGATAGATTTATGGAACAATTCTCCCCCTATAAAACACTATCCAAAGGCAAGATGAGAGTGGAGATAGAAACACGTACCTTAACCTTGGTGATAAGGAGGTTGGAAACCCATGTTCAACCTCAATTTTGCAAATGGTTCCTTCAGTAACAGTTTTGAGAAAATATCAGAAACTTGTTGAGATGTAGGAACATACTCCAGCCTCAATTCAATATTCTCCACCTACTCTTTTATGAAGTGGTACTTTATATCAATCTGTTTTGAAAGAGAATGTTGTAATAGATTCCTTGTAAGATTTATTTCACTCTGATTATCACAACCAAAGAGTAATGGTAGCTTTACTTCAACAAGTAGATATTCCAACTGAGTCTTCATCCACATTAGTTGAGTTGCATCTTGAGTAACAGCAACATACCCAGCTTCATCTATGCTATGTGTTACTGAAATCTATTTATTGGTATGCCAACTAACAGAAATTTTCCCCAAAATGAAAACTCCACCAGATGTGGATCTTCGATCATCAAAATTTTTTGCCCAATCAGTATCAGAATACCCGAATAGATCAATATTTCCATGGCCATCATACCTGATTCCAAAATTTTTTGTGCCATTGATGTATCTAAGAATTCCTTTTCCAGTAATTAAATGTTATTCTTTAGGAGCACTCTAAAATCTTTCACATAAAGTGACAGCATAGACGATGTCGGGTCTTGAGGCTGTCAAATACAATAGACATCAATCAGCTTTCAAAACTCTTTCTGATCAACTTCCTTGTCTTTTCCACATTTAGACAACTTGGTTCCCACTGAAATTGGCGTGGAAACTGGTTTAAAATTTTCCATGCCAAATTTATTCTGAAGTTCCTTAGCATACATTTCTTGAGATAGAAAAACGTGATTCTTCTTTTGTGAAATTTTTAGGACAAGAAAGTACTTCATTTCTCCCAGCATGGACATCTCAAATAACTTCATCATCTCCTCGGAAATTTTTTTACATGATCTTTCATCATTTTAACCAAATATAATATCGTCGACATAAACAATAACGATTAGGGAAGACTGCTAACATTTCTTGATGTAGAGATTGTTGTCAACTCTCTATTTCTTAAAGTTCATCTTCATTAAGAAAGTATCTAATTTAGTATACCATGATCTTGGAGCTTGTTTTATCCCATTCAAAGCCTTCTTCAACCTGCACACATAACTTTCATCCTTTCCAATAACAAATCCACAAGGTTGATCAATGTAAACTTCCTTGTTAAGGTCACCATTCAGGAATACAGATTTTACATCTATTTGAATGATTTTGTAACCACGTTGTACAACAATAGCAAGAAAGATTTTGATTATTTATAATATTTCCACCAGAGCAAAGGTTTTATCAAAATCAATGCTCTCAATTTGGGAATACCCTTTTCAAACCAATCTTTTGTTGTTTCTTATTACTTTACCTTCTTCATTCAGTTTGTTTCAGAAAACCCACTTTGTACCAATAATGTTCTTGTTGTCCGGATTAGTTACAAGTTCCCAAGTATCATTCTTTCTTATCCGATCAATCTCTTCATTCATTGCATGAACCCATTTTGGATGCTCAAATGCTTCATTTACATCATTTGGTTCAACTTTTGAAGAAAGAGTTGTATGGGATATAGCATTCGTTGTTCTTCTTGTTTGAACGCTCTGATTTTTATCTCCAATAATGTTTTGACCCTCCACTTTCTTCCTCAACATAGGATGAGTTGTTTGAACTCCATCTTCATCACTTGAGATTTATAAGTCAGATTCATATTCTTTAGTAGGATTCACACTGTCTGTAACATTATCAGAATTTTTTACAAAATCTTCTCTATCCTACTCAACTTCCACATCAACAGATGATTTCATTCTTTCTAAACAATTTCAAGGACTTTTACATATGAATAATCAATTATTCTTCCTGTTTATTTTTTGAGACATCTATATCCTATTCCTTCTAGAGAATAGCCAAAAAAATCCCATCATCTCTTCTTTTCTCAAACTTTTCAAGGTTTCCAACTTTCTTCTTTATAATGCATGGACTCCCAAAAACTCTTATGTGTTTCAGAATTGGAGTTTTTTCATAGAAAATTTCATAAGGAGTCATATCTGAATTTGGTCTAAAGATACATCGGTCCTAAATATACACAGTAGTGATCCTATCTTTCCTCCAATAATAATGAGAATGTCTATGATCAAGCCACATAATTCTCCCAATTTCCACCAAACTTTGATTTATTCTTTGAGTAACCTCGTTTTGTTGAGGTGTGTATGGTGTACTGTACTCTTGCCGAATTCCATGCTTCTTAAGATAAAATTCAAACTCTTTATTATTATACTCACCGCCATTGTGAGTTCTTAACTTCTTCACTAAATACTCACATTCCTTTTCTTCTTTCCTCCTGGAACTCTTAAAGATTTTTAGAGCATCTGAATTATGCCTCATGTACATAACACAAGTAATGCAAGTAAATTCATCAATGAAAGTAATGAAGCACTTATCTCCATTTATTGATTGCTTGCTCATTGGTCCACATACATCAGAATATATAAGTTCGAAGGGTTGTTTTTAACGAATTTAAACTCTCTTATGAAAAGAGTTCGTAAACATCCCTTTTTCACAAATAGTGCAGCACCAATATCTTCTTCTTGATAAATCAGAAAATATCTCAGACATTATCTCGCATTGATAAATTGCACATATTTCGCTAAAACATATGTCCCATCCTTTTATACCATAAATGATTTTCATCCACTACACCCATGTAACAAGAGTTCTGCACTTCACCAACTTAAAACAAGTTCCCTTTTATACGTAGGACCCCTGTAACTATATTTCCATAATTTTCAGTTTTCACAACAAATCCATCTTTACTGAAGATAACTTTTTTGCCCTCATCACAGAGTTGTGACACACTAAGCAGGTTATGTTTTTTCCCATCAACATATACTGTTTTCCTGGATTTCATCTTTTCTTTTCCAATGATGGTTGATCCAACACCTCTGATCCTTAGAGATTTATCATTTCCAAAGGTCACAGTTTCTTCTTTGAAGTCTTTCACATTCTTCAACAGCTTTAAGTCCCCTGTCATATGAGGGGACCATCCACTATCAAGAATCCATGGACGTTCTCCTCTTTTATCTTTCAATGATGTTTTGACAACAAGATCTTTTTGTTCTCCCTTTTCCTTCACTTTCGGTTGTGCTTCCTCCAACTTCCTAGCCAAGTCAAAGTGTTCTGTCCAGAAAACCATGCACTCTTTCTTTTCAAACATATCAGACCTGTCCATTTTTTCTTTTAAAAACTCTAGCTTTTGGGAATTATTAAGAATATTTTGTTGCTTGGTAACACAATAACGCAGCCCTTGGCAAGATTTCCAGGTCTATCACATCTTTCACAAACAGTTTCCAGTGGTTTGAACCTATTCTCAAATTTCACACCAGTCATCTCAGATATATGCTAAAATTTATTTGGATACATTTTATTTTGAAAGGATTGACTCCTCCTCAATCCTTGTCTTTCCAAACTTGTAGAATATTTGGAATGTTGTTGGTTGAACCAACACATATTTTCCATGTGTTTGAATCCACCACAATACCAGCAGTAACCATAGAAAGAATATTTGCCTTTGAAACATCAATGCTGATTAGGTTTGTGAACACACTTCTCAATTACCTTCTTAATAGAACTATGTTGATCATGAAACTTTATGTTTACATATGTAACTATATCCTTTGGCTCAAATTTATCAGTACCGGTGGTCTTAGAAGACTTATTTGACTCATGATTTTTATGCACTTCTGATTTTTCAGTGTTAATGACTTTAGGCACATACATGATCTCTCCATACTTGTTCTTATCAGAACTAGTTCCATCCTTCCTTTCAACCATTGTAGATAAGTTTTGTAGATCCTCATTTGGTCCATTCTTACTGGAATATTCACCAACTTCTGAGACAGATTGTTTGAAACTGACATTCATTTCTTTAGCTTGATATAGTTTTTGTTGGAAAAGTTCCAGCTCTTATTCTTTTACTTTCAGCTTTATTTCAAGGTGATCATTTCGATTCTTTGCATTCTCAAGAGAATTCTTCAGATCAACAATATCCTTTTCCATATTGATTTTCTCATCAGGAGAAATTTCTTCATTGATTAATGTGGAATTTTCTTTTATCAACTTCTTGTTTTCCTTCTCAACCCTTCTGATCTTTCTCAAACATTCCTTCATCTCTTCTTTTAGATACAGTTCATGTTGAGTTTCTTCTTCTTCAGTACTACTGCTCTCATAATCATAATTATTCTTTATTGAAAAAAAGGTACTCTATCTAGATTTCTCAGAAACAGATTTTTAATATTTTGTATCACTATCATCATCTTCTTCACGTTTTGAAAACCAGATTCTTCTTTTTTATTTGAAGAACTTTTTATATTTACCTCTTCCAGAATATTTATCTTTTCCACCCTGTTTCTCCCAGGACTTTCTTGGTCTTCTGTATTCTTCATCACTATCTTCATCTTTCCCTTTTTGAGGAGAATTATCCACAAAGTGGCCAACAACTCCACATTCAAAACATTCCAAATGGAGTTTCTCTTTGTATATCCCTGTTCCTCTTTTCACATTTTTGGAAAACACAAAAATTATTTCATCAAAATTTTGACATACCTCGCTCTCAGAGTCTAAATCACTAGCTTTATCTTAAATAAGAATTTTCTTTGAATTCTCTTTCTTTACAGCCTTGAAAGACATTTCTCTATCTTCTTTTGATTTTCTCTTCAAAGTCATGTCCCTTCTCATTTTATAAGTTATTAGTGTGCTATGAAAATCATCCAGAGATAATGTTTCAGGCTCTCTGTCCTCCAGTAATGAAACTTTAGCATCAAATTTGTCGGGAATATTTCTTAAAATCTTTTCAACAACTATATAATCTTCCAACGTTTCACCAAAACTTCTGATCGTACAGAGAATATCATTTATCCTGGTAAAGAAATCCCCAACAGATTCAGATTCTCTTATTTTCAAATCTTCACACATCAGTCTCCAGATTTGTAGTTTATCCCTCTTCACCTTTGTATTTCCTTCATAGAAGTTCTTCAATTTGTCCCAGATTCCTTTGGTTGTAGCAACACCATTCACTCTTAAAAATTCTCTCTCATAAAGAGATGAGAGTAACACATTTTTAGCTCTTCCATCAATCTCAAGATTCTTCTTATCGACAGAAGTTAGAGGAACCTTGTCATCAATAATAGAAAATCCATCTATTGTAGTTTCAAGAACATCATATCTATGAGACATAAGATAAGGCATCATTCTGTCCTTCCAGATGTGATAGTTCTTTGCATCAAAAATCAGAATCCCCTTACTATTCACGCAATACAGATTCTCCATCACAACTTCTCTTAAAACACTTCCGCAAAGAATAAACCAAGGGAACCTACCCTATGATACCAATGGAAGTTCCCAGTCAAGATCCAAGTATCACTAAGAGGGGGAGGGGGTTAATCAGTGATATCTTTTTACTTTTTATGTTTCCTCCTTTTTGAAACAACCTTCACCTCATATTAAAGTGTTTCTTCCCTACTGAACACAAACAATCACAGGAACACAATATTTAAAAGGTTCACTACTACACAATAATATCTACGTCCTTAGTATGGTATGAAAATAATCTAGTACCACACAATCCACTAGAAAACAATCCTTTGATGTGGAATATAATGAGTAGGATATACCCTTACACTCGTGTAGCACTTGGAAAACAATCTGCAAGCGTGTGTGCACCCTCCTAGCACAAATAGAGAATTACAATATTTCAGTGATTCTTTACAATTGAACAGTTGTATTCTATTCAGTATAGATCTTCACTTTCCTACCTAGAACCTAGAAGAAACCCCTGGAGAAAAACAGCTTGCGTGCCCACTTCCACTTGCACACCCTATACTTGCACGCCAAAAACGTGCGCGCTACTTCTTGTGTGCTGTTACATGCGCACCACAACTTGCATGACAAGATTTGCATGGCAGACATACGTGGAAGACATGCGTGATAGACTTGCACGGAAACACTTGCACGGCAAAACTTGAGCGGCAACACTTGTGTGACAACACTTGCGCGACAACACTTGTCTGATAACACTTGTGCGACAACACTTTCACAAAAACACTTGCACGAAAAAACACTCTCTACTACTTGAATGCTCAGAGCTCAAATTTTCTCTTAAGTGCTGAGCATAGAAATGTGAGGAGGTGAGTCGTCTATTTATAGGCATTTTTGTGACTTTCACACCTTAGACTTGAGCACCAATACTTACACACCGCTTCAACACTTACGCGCCGCTTCATCACTTGCACGCCGATTTCTTTCCTTTTTCATTTTGATATGATGATGTTGAAATATGACATGCATGCAACATGAAATCGCGCGCCACACTTGTGCGCCACTTTTTTACTTGCGCGTCAATCTTTATCTTGCGATCCATTTTATTTCCTTTGTCAAATTTTGATGTGACGATCCTAAATTATGACCTGAACACCACATATACTTCTTTAATCCCACTATCCTTCATAAGGCATGCATCAAAATTTCTCCAATGTTATGATATTTGTGAAATACAAATCAGAAAAGCATCATCATAGTTTACAGTCCTTTTACAAAGTGAATTGATTTATCTTCCTTGACAACAAAATACAACACTCTGCAAAGGCTAACACTTCAAACTACCTTCTCCATCCAACATGGTACCAACAATCTCCCCCTTTGTATTTTTTTTGTCAACCATGATTCATAAATCACTTAACTTTGTAACCATTAAGAAATGGATTACTTATCAACCATTCTAAGCCTACGTGAGCTAACTCATTGTAGGAAATAAGAATTATTGACAGCCAAAACCATACTGTCCAAAAAACAATGACTATGAAATCTCATGAGCGGACCTCCTCAACCTTCTTCAGAACATCTTTCGAGCTTCTACTTCGGCATTATTTTACATCATTCATGATTCCACTTCAGCATTATTTACTTCATCTTTCCTAGAAAAAACACAACATTGTTTCCTACAACCACTCCAATAAACGGTTAGAATAGTTCACACACATACGTGCTGGATTCACAGCATACCCACAAACCCCCCTTTAAGAATGCATCTATAAGGATAGATTAATGAAACAATTATCCACCTAGAAAACTCTATCCAAAGACAAAATGAGAGTAGGGACAGAAACACGTACCATAATAATGGTGATAAGTAGGTTGGACACCCATGTACAACCACAATTTTGCAAATGGTTCCTTCGGTAACGGTTTTGTGAATATATCAGCAACTTGTTCAGATGTAGGAACATACTCCAGCCTCAATTCATTCTTCTCCACCTTCTATTTGATGAAGTGGTACTTTATATCAATGTGTTTTGAATGAGAATGTTGTACTGGGTTTCTTGTAAGATTTATTGCACTCTAATTATCACAACCCAAGAGTAATTATAGCTTTACATCAACAAGTAGATCTTCCAACTGAGTGTTCATCCACATTAGTTGAGTTCCATCATGTGTAGCAGCAACATACTGAGCTTTAGTTTTTCAAAGAGTTAATGAATTCTGTTTCTTGGTATTCCAACTAAAAACATTTTTCCCCAGAATGAAAACTCTACCAGATGTGGATCTTCAATCATCAACATTTCCTGACCAATCAGCATCAGAATACCTAAATAGATCAATATTTTCAGAGCCATCATACCTTATTACAAAATTTTTTGTGCCTTTGATATATCTGAGAATTATTTTTCCAGCAATTAAATTTGATTCTTTAAGAGCGCTCTGAAATCTTTCACATAAAGTGACCGCATAGACGATGTCGGGTCTTGAGGCAGTCAAATACAATAGACTTCTAATCAGCTTTTGAAACTCTTTTTGATCAACTTCCTTGCCTTATCCATCTTTAGAGAACTTGGTTCCCACTAAAATTGGTGTGGAAATTGGTTTCAAAATTTCCATGCCAAATTTATTCAGATGTTCCTTCGCATACTTTTCTTGAGACATAAAAACGTGATTTATCTTATGTGAAATTTGTAGCCCAAGAAAGTACTTCATTTCTCCCAGCATGGACATATCAAATAACTTCTTCATCTCCTTAGAATTTTTTTACATGATCTTTCATCATTTCCATAAAATATAATATCATTGACATAAACAATAACGTTCAGTGAATACTCCTGACATTCCATGATGTAGAGATTGTTGTCAACTCTCTCTTTCTTAAAGTTCATCTTCTTTAATCAAGTAACTAATTTAGAATACCATGCTCTTGGAGCCTATTTTAGCCCATACAAATCCTTCTTCAACCTGCACACATAACTTTCATCACTTCTAATAACAAATCCACAAGGTTGATCATTGTAAACTTCCTCGTTAAGTTTTCCATTCCGGAATGCCGATTTTACATCCATTTGAATGATTTTGTAACCTCATTGTGTAGAAATAGCATGAAAGATTCTCATTGTTTCAAATCTTACCACCGGAGCAAACATTTCATCATAATAAATTCCCTCAATTTGTGAATATCCTTTGCAAACCAATAATTATTTGTTTCTTATTACTTTACCTTCTTTATTCAGTTTCATTCGGAAAACCCACTTTGTACTAACAATGTACTCATTGTCTGGATTAGGTACAAGTTCCCAAGTATCATTATTTTATATCTAATCAAGCTCTTCATTAATTGCATGGACCCATTAAAGATGCTCAAATGCTTCATTTACATAATTTGGTTCATCTTTCGAATAAAGAGATGTATGTGATATATCATTCGTTGTTCTTCTTTTTCGAACCCTCTGATTTTTATCTCCAATAATGTTCTGAGCCTCCACTTGCTTCCTCAACCTAGGATGAGTTGTTTGAACTCCATCTTCGTCACTTGACATTTCTGAGTCAGATTCATCTTCTTTGGTAGGAGTCACACTGTCTGCAACATTATTAGAATTTTTAACAAAATCTTCTATATCTTGAAAAAACTTCCACATAAACATATGATTTCTTTTCTTACACAACATTTTCAACAACTTTTACATATGATGAAACAATAATTCTTCATGTTTCTTTGTTGATACATCTATATCCTGTTCCCTCTAGAGCATAGCCATGAAAAATTCCATCATCTCCTCTTTGCTCCAACTTTCCAAGGTTTCCACCTTTCTTATTTATAATGCATGGACTCCCAAAAACTCTTAAGTGTTTCAGAATTGGATTTTTTTCATTGATCATTTCTTAAGGAGTCATATCTGAATTTGTTCTATAGAAACATAAGTTCTTAATTTACACAGCGATGCACATGGCTTGCCTCCAATAATAATGATAAATTCAATGTTCAACCAACATATTTATCCCTATTTCAACCAAACTTCGATTATTTCTTTCCGAAACCCCATTTTGTTGAGGTGTGTATGGCAAACTGAACTCATGACAAATTCCATGTTTCTCAAGATAACATTCAAACTCTTCATTCTTATACTCACCACCATTATCAGTTCTCAACTTATTCACTAAATACTCACATTCCTTTTCTGCTTTCCCCCTGAAACTCTTAAACATTTTCAAAGCATATGACTTATGTCTCATATACATAACACATATAATGCGAGTAAAGTCATCAATGAAAGTAATGAAGTACTTATCTCTATTTGTTGATTGCTTTCTCATTGGTCCATATACATCATAATGTATAAGTTCCAAGGGTTGTTTTGAAAAAAATTTAACTCTATTATTAAAATAGTTTGTAATCTTCCCTTTTTCACAAATAGTGAACCACCAATCTCTTCTTCTTGATAAATCAGGCATATCATGGACACCGTCTTGCTTTGAAAACTTACACATATTTCTCTAAGACATATGTCCCAGCCTTTAATGCCATAACTGATTTTCATCCACTGCACCCATCTAACAAGAGTTCTTCACTTCACCATCTTGGAACAAGTTCCCTTTAATATGTTGGCTCCTTGTAACTATATTTCCATAATTTTCACTTTTCACAAAATATCCATCTTTACTGAAGATAACTTTGTTTCCTTCATCGCAGAATTGTGACACATTAAGCAGGTAATGTTTCATCCCATCAACATATAGTGTTTTCATGGATTTCATCTTTTCTTTTCCAATGATGTCTGGTCCAACTCCTTAGATCCTTAGAGATTCACCATTTCCAAATGTCACAGTTCCTTCTTTGAAGTATTTCAGATTCTTCAGCAGCTTTAAGTCTACGGTCATATGAGAGGAACATCCACTATCAAGAATCCATGGACGTTCTCCTTTTGTAGCATTCAAAGCAGTTTCAGCAACAAGAGCTTTTTTTTCTTCCTTTTCCTTCACTTCCTTTTTTACTTCCTCCAATATCCTAGCCAAGTCAATGTGTTCTGTCTAGACAACCATGCACTCTTTATTTTCATACTTATCAAACCTGCTGCTTTTTGCTTTTAAAAACTCAAGCCTTTGAAAATTATTAAGAATATTTTCTTACTTGGGAAACACACTAAGGTAGCCCTTAGCAAGATGTCCAGGTCAATCACATCTTTCAAAAATAGTTTCCAGTGGTTGGAACCTATTCTCAACATTCACCCCAGTCTTCTCAGATATCTGCTAAAATTTATTTGGAGACTTTCTATTTTGAAAGGGTTGACTCCTCCTCAATACTTGTCTTTCAAAACATGTGGAATAGTTTTAATGTTGTTGGTTGAACCAACACATATTTTTCATGTGTCCAAATCCATCAAAATTCCAGTAGTAACCGTGGAAATAATATTTTCCTCTTAAACATCTATACTGATCAAGGTTGTGAACACTCTTCTCAATGACCTTCTTAATAGAACTCTACTGATCATGAACCATTATGTTTACATTTGTAACACTCTTCTTTGGCACAGATTTATCAGTAACAGTGGTATTAGAAGACTTCTTTGACTCAAGATTTTTATGCACTTCTGATTTTTCAGAGTTGATAACTTTGTCCACATACATGATCATTCCAGCCTTGTTCTTATCTGAACTAGTTCCATCATTACTTTAAACCATTGCAGATAACTTTTTTAGATCCTCATTTGGTACATTCTTAATAGAACATTCACCAACTTCTAAGAAATATTGTTTGAAACTAACATTCATTTCTTTAGATTGATAAAGTTTTTGTTGGACGAGTTCCAACTCTTCTTCTTTTTCTTTCAGCTTTACTTCAAGATGAACACTACGATTCTTTGCATTCTCAAGAGAATTCTTCAGATCATCAATCTCCTTTTCCATATTGATTTTCTCATCATGAGAAATTTCTTCACTGTTTAATGTGGAATTGTCATTTATCAACATCTTGTTTTCCTTCTCAAGCCTTATGATCTTTCTCAAACATTACTTTAGCTCTTCTTTTAGATACATTTCAATTTGAATTTCTTCTTCTTCAGTACTGCTGCTCTCATAATAATCCTTATTAGATATTGAAAAAAAGGTACTCTCTCTAGATTTCTCAGAATTTTTTTTTGAGATCCAGTCTCACTATCATCATCTTCTTCACTTTTTGAAAACAAGCTTCTTCTTTTTGATTTGAAGAACTTTTTATCTTTACCTCTTCCAGAATATTTATCTTTTCCACCCTATTTCTTCAATGACTATCTTGGTCTTCTGTCTTTATCATCACTATCTTCATCTTTCCCTTTCTGAGAAAAATTAGCCGTAAAGTAGCCAACAGCTCCACATTCAAAACATTTGAAAGTGAGTTTCCTTTTGTATTTTACTATTCCTGTTTTCACATTTTTAGAAAACAAGGAAATTATTTCATCAAAATTTTGACATACCTCGTTTTCAGAGTCTAATTCACCAGCCTTATCTTCAAAAATAATTTTCTTTGAATTCTCTTTGTTTACATCCTTGAAAGACATTTCACTATCCGCTTTTTAGTTTCTCTTCATAGTCTTCACCCTTCTCATTTCATAAGTTATGAGAGTGTTATGAAAATCATCCAGAGATAATGTTTTAGGATATCTGTCCTCCAGTGATGAAACTTTACCATCAAATTTGTCGGGATGAATTCATAAGATCTTTTCAACAACTGTATAATCTTATAACATTTTACAAAAACATCTGATTGAACTGACAATATCAATTATCCTGGTAAATAAATCCCCAACAGATTCAGATTCCCCCATTTTGAAGTCTTCAAACTTCAGTGTCTATATTTTTAGTTTAGCCTTCTTCACCTTTGTATTTCCTTCATATATGTTCATCATTTTGTCCCATATTCCTTTGTCTGTAGCAACACCTTTCACTCTTAAAAATTAACTCTCGGAAAGAAATGAGAGTAATGAATTTTTAGCCATTCCAACATTCTCAATATTATTCTTATCGGCAGGAGTTAAAGGAACATTGTCATCAATAGAAGAAAATCCATCTGTTGTAGTTTCAAGAACATCATATCCAAGAGACATAAGAAAAGGCATCATTATGTACTTCCATATGTGATAGTTCTTTCCATAAAAAATTAGAATCCCCTTACTATTCACATAGTTTAGATTCTCCATCACAACTTACCTTCAAACACTTCAGTAAATAATAAACGAAGGGAACCTACCCTCTGATACCAATTGAAGTTCCCAGTCAGGATCCAAGTATCACTGAGAGGGGGAGGGGTGAATCAGTGATATCTTTTTACTTTTTATGTTTCCTTCATTTTGAAACATCCTTCGCCTCCTGTTAAAGATCTTCTTCCCTACTCAACACACACAATCACAGGAACACAATATTTACAAGGTTTACTACTCAACAAGAGTACCTTCATCCTTTGTATGGTATGGAAATAATTCAGTACCACAGAATCCAATAGAAAACAATCCTTTAATGTGGAATACAAATAATAGGATATTCCCTTACACTCATGTAGCACTTAGAAAACAATCCACAAGCTCGTGTGCACCCTCTTAGCACAAATAGGGAATTATAATATTTCAGTGCTTCTTTACAACTGAACAGTTTTATTCTCTGATGTATAGATCTTCACTTTCCAACCAAGAAGCTGGAAGACACCCCTAGAACAAAACAGCTTGCACGCCCACTTCCACTTACGCGCCAACAACTTGTGCGCCTCTTCTTGTGCGCTGCTACTTGCACGCCACAACATTCACAACAAGATATATGCGGAAGAATTGCGCGGCAGACATGCACGACAAAATTGCCCGGCAACACATGCATGGCAATACACTCTCTACTACGTGTGCGCTCAGATCTCAAATTTTCTCTTACGTGTTGAGTATAGAAAAATGAAGAGGCGAGTTGTCTATTTATATGCATTTTTTTGACTTGCGTGACTTAGACTTGCGCGCCAATACCTGCGCGCTGCTTCATCACATGCGTGCCGCTTCATCACTTGCACGCCGATTTTTGTCCTTTGTCATATTATGATATGATGATGTTGAAATTTTACATGCATACAATATACACTTGCGCGCCTGTGCCACACTTGGATGCCACTTTTTGATTTGTGCTCCAATATTTAACTTGCACACCATTTTATTTCCTTTTTCAAATTTTGATGTGATGATCCCGAATTGTGACTTGCGCACAACATATACTTCTTTAATCTCCCTATCCTTCATAATGCATGCATCAAAAGTTCTACAAACATATGATATTTGTGAAATAAAAATCATCAAATCATAGTCATAGTTTACGATCCTTTTACAAAGTGAATTGATTTATCTTCTTTGAAAACAAATGACAACACTCTCCAAAGGATAACTCTTCAAATTTCCTTCTCCATCCAACATGGTCCCAACAAAAGCTCAGAGGCTTTCCACGAGGAATCCTGGACACGTATCTAATTAACATCGTGAATATTTTAAACACGGTGAAATAAGTACACAACAAGATATTTTTTGGAATGGATTCTTAGAAATTTTAATCATGTTATTTACCATATGATTCAACTGGCAATAGTAGGGCACACACAGGAACTTTTGATCAATGCTCCTCCCTCTCTCCCTCCTTTATTCATCAATCAAGGTGGTATTTGGTGCGATTTGACATTGTCAGTGGGTAAGATCTTCCACATTACAACCTCTACATTGTTTCCTTTATTTTATTCATGATTTCATGACATTATATTTGGGGTTCTTCGATGGTTCCACTTGATTAGGGTGGAATCAACCATTTCAGTTGTGGATTTTGTTTACATGGATGAGGATGCATGATAGGCCATCTTTCCTTCATTTCATTCTGTTTAATCAATGTAAATAACCATGATTTAATTACAAGGTTTTAGTGATTTTAATAAACTTGTTTTTGTTTTTTTGACACCTTTTCTTGGGTTTTATTATTGATTTAGAGTTGGGAATGCATTACATGTTGTTGGAGATCATTTGTTCTTGGTTCTAATGTGATGAGGTCGATCATTGGGATACTGGGTGTTATTAATTTATAAATTAATTCATTTTAACTGTTAATATTGATAATATTAATCAAATAATTATGTAATAATTATAACTACTTAATTGATGATGTTCTGGTTGTGATATTGGACCCTGTATGTTTCAAATGAATTTTGACGGGCCTTAGAAGCTTCTTTATCCCTAGGAAAACAAATGGAAAGCTCCCTAAATGTATGTATTCCTTCAGACCTTCCCTTAGGTATTAATGCATGATTAAGGTATTGTATGGATGATCAGTCTTTAATTTGAGGGCGGATCCCCCTATATAAATTTATTTTGATGAATTATTTAATTAAATGCAATAGTTAGGTTTTCCAGGATGACCACCTGGGTTAACTAACCACCCCATTGCGCTAGTTTCATCCCATGACTTCAGGCTACGAACATGACCGATGATCCTCAGTGGTATAACTATTCTTTACATTTTAAAGATACCAAGAGGGATGCATTTCATACATAACAACTTAGATGACCCCAAGAGGGATATCTCCATTTACCCATGGACCTTCAAGATCCTGAGTAGGATGCTTGTCTATTGATTGATCTTGGAGACCCAGTGGGTGACATGTTCTTTGCTTACCCAAAGTTAGTGTATTATAGGTTTGGGAAGAGATGGTAGTGGGTGTCACCATAGAAACCATACCAAACTTGTAAAACATGAATCTCTAGAAACAGTACAGGTTAGGAATTCAACCACCATCACTATTTATTTATTATTTCACTTGATTAATTTTGATGCATCTCTTACACCTGGGATATTAACATTCAATTCCTTCTAGTTTGGGTCAGGTTATCGGCCGTTTTCTCAGGATCTGGGAGTGACATGATTGAATGTTTGGTGAATTATTTCTCTTATATTCATGGTATATCATTCCTCCCTAGGATACCCCTAGAACCCATGGATAGTTGGAGGAAAACATTAATTTTTGAGTTTCCATAACTGGGTGCATTGTTTGTCTGCATGGTTTGATAAACCATGCATCCAAACCATGCATAGTGTCTAGAGAATTAATTTTTTTTTGTGATTTCAAATTTTCCCTTCCATGATTAACCCTAGCACATTCCCCATTATTCCCCCATTCAACCATTACTACCATTGAAGTCTCCCAAGCTCCCCCAATATCATTTGGAACCCAATTTTGATGTGTTTTTTGGTGGTGGAACGTCAATATTTCATCATGTAAGTGAATCCATACTTGTTTCTCCCATTTCCTTAGGCTTTATTCCCACCTTATTAAAGTAACAAATGTCCAGAAATAATGGATTCATACCAAGGGTTTATTTTTTAGTTTTTTTGTTTAATATTCATTATTAGTGTATGTTTTCATTCCCTTGTGGTGTGGTAGTGGTGTAGTTTAAGTTTCATAGAATGATTTGAGATTTTGACATCTAAGGTAGGTGATTCCATGAGTAAGCATTCTTTGATGTTTTATATTTTCTTGATTTACTTTTTTATCATGTTACTCATATGTTTTATGATGTGTGAAAACCATTTCTGATGGAATTGGTTATGCTTTTAATTTTAATGATTCATTTTTTCTTCAAATGTTTGTTTTCATGTGTACCTTATGTGGTATCATTTGAAGTCATTTTATAATATATTAATGTTGTTTATTAAAATATTCTAGGGATGAATATTATGTTTTGATTTGGTATTGGTGTGCATTTGTCCTTGAAAGAGGGTTTTTGAATGGATTTGTTTATGAAAAATCCTTTTATACTCATTGGTATTGTCTTATAAAAATCCCAAATGGTTTATTGAGTTTAACAAAGTGTGAAAAAGATGTTTAGGTGCTCTTTTGGTGGGGGTATGCTCTGAAAATGGGCTTTTGAAAGAGAAACTGATGATTTTTTTTATTTCACATGATTTTAGAATGTTTTTTAAATGGTTGGAATGATTTATTAATTTATGAGAAAGGTTCAAGACATGTTGGTGGGATATTTTGGTATGAGTATGGTGTTAATATAAATTTTAAGGTTAAAAGGGCATTATGTGACATGTTTGTGCGATGTTTTTTTCATGTATAATTTGTAAATATAATTTTTATATGAAAGTGAAATTTTATAACATGTGGAACTTGATAGAGCACAAAGAGGGAAACTCGAGTATCTTGGTGGGAAGACTAGGACTAGTATTCTAGTGATAAGGTAGTAATTTTGTCCATGTTTCTCTTAGAAAGTATTAAAATGAAAACACTAACTAAACTATGATGATGTTGGGGACCACTAGACTATTAGGTTTTCCTGTCCTAGTGTCTCTTGCATGAAAAAGGTCATTGATAATGGATACCTTTACACTGAGATACAGTGTTCTTAGATCCCCACAACTAGCTAATGCCTACAGGTGTTCCTGTGACTAGTTATCGTTGTATATTTCATACATACCAATGACAAATTTTGTGTTTGGTTGGTAAATTTGGAATCATGAGTGTTGTATTTATAAGTTTTCATTATTTATATTCTCCCTCTTGAAAATGGTATTCATTTAATGTTGCAACTTTTAGAAATTGATACAAGCATTTCTTGTTTATAAAACCATGCATGCTTTTTTACTTTGAAATTTTCATCACATTTAATATTTTGGGTGGAATCCTATTGGGATTAGGGTCACACCCTACTTACACCCTTGGATTTATGTAGACTTGGTAATGTTTTATGCTGGTATCTAAAATGTTTTTGTAAATAGAAGTTCAGGTTACTAGAGGTCTCCTGGTGTGGTGTTGTGGAGATATAGAGGGGGAGATGCCATAATTCCATGTGGTGTCTCTTGAGATAGACATTTTTCTCCTTCTTGTTGTGTCCCTTTTATAATTTGGTCTTTAACCTTGCTTTTCAATGATGAATTTTTTTTATGTTTTTCAGGCTTTAAATTTTCAAAATCGAGTTATTAAATGTTTTATATTATTTTATGATTATAAATTTGGGTAAATCATTCCTAACCATTATTTATGATAACAAATAACTTATGTCAGCTTGTGGGGATAGATATTTCCATTTGTTTCCTTCCATGTAATGGGTTGGGTGCCAGTTCCAATGGTGACTAGATCTTGTTCATGACCAAATGGTATTAAAGAAGGTTTTCTCTTTTTGGTTCATGTTCATTTGGGAAAGAATCTGGGTAGAATGAAGCTAGGATTGTTAGAACTTGATGTTTTGGTTACGAGTGAGGTTCTTAACTAGCACACCAGATGGGGGACATGAGTTTCTAGGTCATGTCGAGTTTCATCTAATTCATTTGGTCCTTATGTTTGTTCAATATTTTTAAAATGAAATTGGAGTCAGGCTAATGGTCTTAGTGGGCTCATACGGCCTAGAATGCCATGTGGAGCTAGGGAAATTGTCATATAATACTCTTTGTGATGGTGGTGGGAATATCATATGTCCACAAAACATATTTCAAGGTTTTCCATTGACACTAGTTTCCCCATGATTCATTCAGTACATTTATGGGTCTTGGAAAGTCATTTTGAAAACTCTTGTTTGAAAATTATGGAAACAAGACTTTAAAATGAAAATGGATTTGAGTTAATGGGGTTTTGTTTATAGAGATTGGATTTCTAAAATTTAAACATGTGTCTTATAGATATTAATTTTTGGGAAAGTGTAAGTTATGATAAATTAGGTATTGGAAATATTTTTTAAATTGAATTTTAAAGTGCGAATGGACTGATTTTCAAAGGGATTGAAAATGTATTTTTAGAACAATTTTGAACAAGGTTTGAAAAGAATGATTTTCATGAAACGATAGTTCTGTAAGATTATATTGGATTTTTATAATCATAACATTTCTATTCAAAAACATGATGGTTTGTAAAACTTGAATGATTTTAATGTGGGTTTTGAAATTTTGTTTAAGTGGAATAAAATATTTTGGTTTGGAATGTTTAAATATCTTTGTTTTGAACCTTGGTGTTCTCATGGGTTAAAACATGCACGGTTTATGTGCAAGGAAAAGTTGATGAGTTCCCATGTTGTCACGAGGTGTGTTCCTATGGTGGAATGAAAACATGCACGTGTGAGGCCCATGAGATACCATTGGTGAATGAACTATCCACTGACCATGTTTACTTTCAAATATATAATTATTTTAAGGAAAATTTGATGTTTTGATAACCAGTATTTGAGGTGGTGTGTATATTGTGTTTTTGAGAATTTGGTTGAGATGTTTTGAGTATGATGACCCTTATTGTTTGAATAAAGTATTATGTTTCTGTCTCATTGGTAAGTCAGGTTGAAGTGTTGGTTAGTGGTCTTTTATGATAAATTTTTCGAGAAGCCTTTGCAGTTGATCCCCTATTGTGTTTGGTTCTGGTTTGTGGTATATTTTGACTAATGGACTATCTTTTTTGTGTCCTTATGATTTCTTATTGGATATGATTCACCCTCAAAAATAATTAATCCATGGTGGAAGTGTGGCCATGGGTGATTCTCCATTGGAAGATCCTCCTATTCACAAAAAATAAGGACTTTCTTCTTGAGATTTGGATATTGAGTGTAGACCCTATACAATTCAATTAATGAGATCCTCTTGTAGCATGAGTGTTTTTGTGGAGGCTTGAAATATACCTTAGTCTCTTCAAGTGTCCTAGTCATCAAAGGTTACATTTGACACCGTTGTTTCTATAGGATCTATCTAGAAGAAGTGAAGGGGAATTTCGGTGGGGAATGTTAAAGAAATCCAGAGATGATGGTCTTGGATGTAGTTTATAAGGGACTTTGGGTCTTTCATTGGTTTCTCATAAGAAGAGGATTCATGATAGTCCACCTATGTGGCAAATATGGTCGTTTGAGGTGGTTATGGTTTCTTCTAGTAATCCCATGGTTCTTGGGAATTGGTTCAAGGTCCCACTCATGTAATGTCTATACTGGTATCTAGGGCCATGTTTGGTGATTTTATCTTTTTTTTTGGACTTTAATGGAAAATGTGGTTGTTGCAGAACTTTTCAAGGGATTCTTCGTAAATGAAAGTGCATCTTCTTTTGAGATTACCATAAATTCTATGTCCTAAAAATTGTGTCCTTTTTGGGTTCATTCATTTGTTGTTTCTAGTTTTAGGATCATGGGGAAATTAATATTCATCATGGTTTCCCCTATATTGGTGAAGGATCCATGAAAGGGGAAGTAGTTTCTGGGATGTGTCATGTTTTGTTGATTTTTTTGGATCGTGGTTTAGTTGCTTGTGGCATTAGAGGAAGAATTTATATTAATTGGTTTTTATCACCTGATGGTGTGGTAGGAGATGCATCAATAATATAATCACTAGTAGTAGGACCCATAGTGATGCTGGCATGTATTCATGAAACCCCATTGGTTTAAGGGATAATGGTTTAACTTATATCTCCGGTGTGGGAGGTGGAAATGGATCGAGGATTCGATGTCATAGTTTTGATTCAAGTGGTTCTGTATGGTGTAAAGGGATGTGGGGACCCTATGTTTCAAGGATTTAATCGATTTCAGTAGAATATTCCCTCCTTGGTTATAGGGTTATGGGTTGATTTTGTTTTCTCAAGCTCCGGTTCTTGAACCCTTATGAGTGAAACTCTCTATATTGGTATTCATTTACGAATAAACTATTACGCTCTTTTTGATCTTGACTATGATTGGAATAATCAAATTTTTTTAATGTTAATAGGATTGGTGAACCATATTTGTGTATCTACTAGTTTTCAGTTTCATTGATCGGATCTCTTGTGGTGGGAGAATATGTTCTCTGGGGAGCACCCAAGTTAGCCCATGTCAGGTTTCTTTTTTCGGTCCATGTTAGTGGGTTAAAATGGTTGGATCCTGTTGGGGGAGTCCCACCATGGGCCTCATCTAATTTATTTTGTAATTATTATAATTTTAGTCTACCTCTTATGGTAGGGATTTTATTCAGACCTTCCCCATGTTGGTGTCCTGGTTCAGTCATGGGCGTTAGTTTGGTTCTATGGTGGGTATTCTGTTCGCATCCCCCCCCCCATAACTCAGTTTTATCCTTGGTGTTAGATTGTAGGTAGGATGTCTCATTCAGAGATATCTAACAATAAAATTATTTATGGGTAAACATTTGGATTGGAGGATTCCCAATGGTTTTGTTGAAGTAAGGTTGTGGTGACATCATTCGAATTCATTGCCTATTTCTATTAGATTTATAGAACATTGAATGGTAGTGGTTAAGGTATTTTGTCTTGGTATATGGTATGCTTATCTTTTTACGTTTCAATAATTTGGTGTAAATTTTTTGTTGGTGAAATTATATTTTCCTTTGTTTGGTCAACTGGAGGTGTTTTAGCTTTTAGGGGTAGGTGACCCATAGTGGGAGAGGCTGTCTTGGACTCTCAATTCAGCTCATAGCCCTCTTGTCTTGCTGGAAGTGTCCTTAGTATCATATAGTTGGGAACCCCCTTTGATCTTGGAAATGATGTCATTTTTTCATCTGGCCTTTTCATGTCTTTCCAAGGGTGAAAACTATTATGGTGGGGAGAATTATCACACTTGGGTTTTTAACATTCACTTCATTCCTATTCGGGTAGAGTAATTGTTCGTTTTCACAAGATTCTGGTGTTACATGATTGAAATTTTGGGGAATTATTTCTATTCTATTCATGATATATCATTCCCCTATAGGTCCCCCCTATGCGCCCTACACGTTTGGAGCAAATCATCCATTTTTCAGTGGACAGAACTGGTCACATGATTTGGCCACATGGTTTGCTAAACCATGAAGCCAAACCATGAACAGTGTCTATCACCTTAAATTTTTTTATGTAAAATTTATTTTCCCATCTTGGATTAACCCTAGTGGGTCGTTTTCATCCCACATTCTACCATTAATTCCATGGGAGTATACCTAGATCCCCCAACTCATTTGGAACCCATTTTTAGGGGATTTTTTGTAGTGGTACTACAAAATTTCATTAAGTGAATTCCTTCCTTGATTCTTCCATTTACACAGGGTTTCTACCCTCCTTCCTGAATTTCAAAATTTATTGAAACTATGTGTTCATTCATAGGGTTTATTTTTGAGTTTCTCAGTCCTATCTTCCTGGTTAGGGTTTATTTTATTTCTCATATGGCGCGATTGTTGTTTCACACATTGATTTGGGAAATTGGTGTCTATGGTAAGTGATTCCATGTGTAATAATTTTTTTATGAGTTATATTTTCTTGATTTATATGTTTATATGGTTCTTTATATGTTCTTGTGTGGTGAGAAAACCATTTTTTATGGAATAGGTTAAGAATTCAATTTTAAATATTCATTTTTCTCATGAAAATGTATTTTTTTCATGTGTAACTCAATAGGTATCATTTAAGGTCATTTTATAACATATGAACGTTATTTAATAAATGATTCTAGGGATTCCAATTTGGTTTTAGTTATATATTGGTATGAATTATACCTTTAAATAAGGTTTTCTAATGGATTTTCTGTGAAAACCCTTATTAAATTCCTTGGAGTTGTTTTATAAAAATATGAATTGTTTTATTGAGATACACAAAGTTTGAAATAGATATTTAGGTACTATTTTGGTGATTTTATGTTCTTAAAATGGGGTTTTAAAATATAAAGTGATTATTTGTGATATCAACTGTTTTTATAATGTTTTATAAATGGTTGGAACCACTTCTTAAATTGTGATAATATTTTGAGACATGGTGGTGGGTTGTTTTGGTGTGGGTATTGTGTTAAAATGGATTTAATGGTGAAAAAATAATTATGTGACATGTTTTTGGTATTTTTTGAGTGTTTATATTTTTTAAATGGAATTTTTATGTGATATTCTTATTTTATAACATGTGTAACTTGATTGAGATGAATGAGGGAAACTCAGGTATCTAGGGGCGGATTAGGGATTGTATGCTAGTAATCTGGTAGTAGATTCGTCCCTATTTCACTTATCATGTTTGATGATTAAAACACTAACTAAACTATCATAATTTTGGGCAAAACAAGTCCATTGGGTTTTCCCCTCATAGTGAATCATTCATGAAAAGGTTATTGATTATGGATACTTTTACATAGAGATATGATGTTCCTAGAGCCCCACATCTAGCTAGTCCCTAAGGGTGTTCCTGTGAGTAGTACTCATTGGATATATTTTACTTAACATTATAATATGGTGGGTTTGGATGGTGAATTTGGTAGCATATGTGTTTTATTTAGGATTGTTCATTATTTAATGTTTCCCTCCTGAAAACAGTTTTCATTTAAAGATTCAACTTTTAGAATTTGTTACTATAATTTATTTTTCATAAAAACATACAATATTTTTGTCTTAAAATGTTTATAAAATTGAATATTTGTGGTGGAATACAACTAAGATTTGGATCACACCCAACTTACACCCTTGGGTGTATGTAGCCATCGTAATGTTTTACGATGTTATGGGAATTGATTTTGGAAATGACAGTTTGGGATACTAGAAAACTGTTGGTGCAGTGTTTTGGAGATTGCATGAGGGCGATCCCCCCTTCACATGTGCTGGTTCTTAGGATAGACATGCTACTCATTATTGTGTCCCTTTTAATGTTTGGTCATAAAAAATAATTTTAAATTCATAATTTTTTTAAGACTTTTTTGGATTAAATATTTAGAACTGTTTAATTAAATGTTTTGGGTTGTTTTATGAATTTAAATTTGGGTAAATTGTTCCAAACCATTGTCATTGATATCCAGGAACTTGTTCCATCCTATGGGGATAAGGAAAGCCCTTCTGGCCTTACCATGGACTGGGTCGGGCATCGGTTCGGATGGTGACCCGATCTAGTTTTTGATAGTAGCTATGATTGCTAGAGATTCTTCCTAGTAGGTCGTTGATGATTCAGACATGGATTGAATTTCTTTATTGGGATACCAAGATGTATTTATAAGGGTCTAAATTTTTAGCCTTTTATTGTTTTTTATTTTATTGGTATGAATAGATGTGTTTCCTAGGTTGTATCTTCTGAGACATTAACTTTATTATTATATTATTATTGGTATTCTCCAATATACTTCCAAGGATTTCAATTTTGAGCCATATTGATTATGATACTCGGGCTTGGTTTGCATATGATTATGATTCTCGGTCAATGCATCCCAATGATTTTGATACTAATTCATGGTGTCCCTATGATGTGACACTTGGATATGGAATCCTACATACTTTTGATACTTGATTGATGGGGAAGATTATGCTCTATCAAATTGATTAATTCGTCATGTTGTTGGACATGGAGCTCCTCACCATTGATTTGATATGTAATCGATAGATGATTACACTCCCCATGAGTTATGTCTATGATGATCCTTAGGGTCAAGTGGACAAACCATGACTACATCTCTAAAAGTTACTTCCAAGGAATTTGGTCGATGAGTCATTTAATGAAATTGGAACCTAACATGTACTTGGATCAAGATTGTATTCCTTACAGTTGCCTAAGAGTTAGCTGCTTAGGGTTCATCTGAGCTCCAATGTCATGAAATCATATGGATTGGGACCAAGCTCCCATATATCCTATTGGATTTACATGTATTCTGTGGCATGACATCTATCTCAGAGAACATTGATATGATTGTTCGTTGATATACACAATTCTTCATCTTAGTTATTGGAGGCGAGTAAAGTGATCCCATGGTTAGAAAATGTATCCCCCAGTGAACATATAGCTTATACAGATACATTTATATCCCTATATGAAGAAGTTATTGTTGATTGGTATTACATACTCAGTGATCGAATTAATCATTTATGGAATTATGTGTCACAACATCCATATCAATTCACTGTTCACAGGATATCCATAAGATTAGGATTACAAACTCAATGATCGACTAATATTGATTTATTTTATTTTCACATTAATCATGTATGTAAATATATATATATATATATATATTTCTATTAAAATATATATATATAAATATAAATACATAAACATGATGTATCATTTCCAATCGATTGGGATCATGGACCTAAAGGTCGACTAGAGATAATTTATTTATGTCATGGTTTGTGTTTATCGTTTTAGTTTTATTTATCACTATTATCCTGATGAGTGTATTCAATACAAATATAATACATATTAATGGATATGTTTGAGACCAATTTTTTGGTGCCCTACTAACGTTTTTACTCACACCCTACTAAGGAAAAATTGGTACTAGGGTACCCAAGAATATGTTCACATGTTTCAGGCACATGATGGTTTGAGGCTCAAAACTGGTCAAGTAGGATGGTGTAGATTTGTATATGGAGAGTAGGTATGTGTTCTAGAATTGATTTAATAGGAAATATATGTACTTTTATTTCAAATTCCTTTATGTATTCCCGCATTTATGGTTGATCCATTGGGTGACTATTGATGTAGGTATGACATGGTTGATCCAGATTTATAGCACTGCAATTACTATTTCAACATGTTCGAATTTTTTTATTTACATATTATAGACTCTGTTTATAATTGTTCTAGATTATATCTGGTTATTTCTACCATTTTTACTCTTATATGAAGCTATATTCTCCCCATTGTACCACCTTTTAGAACCTTGCTTGTAGTCAGAAGCCTCTGCCATACTGGGAGGCATGCTTGAGGCCTTCTGTAAAACTATATTAGGGAACCGTTTTAGTGGTTCCCAGGATAGAATGTTACAATATCTACCTAGAAAGATAAATGTGTTGGAAACATCTATTTTAGTACATAAAATTACATATATTATTGTTCATATCACTGAAGCATATCATATCTTACTCATTCTCTCTTTCTCATGTTGTGTTTTAGGACACATATTCTTGGAAATATTTATACCATGTGACACTAGAACTAATCTACTATTGGATTTTTCCATACGAAAAGTATTTAGTATCTAGTCGATGTATTAAACATTACATAGTCAAATAATCCTATTGGATCTATAACAAATGATCTTGATCCCTAGAATATTGGTTGTTTCACCAATGTCCTTGATGAAAAAACACTTGTTTAACTAGTCTATAACAGACTATACGATGGCTATGTATTTTCCAATAAGTAATATGTCATCAACATATACTACAAGGATAATGACAACATTACAACTTAACAACTTATAAAAACATCACTCACATTCATTCTTAATGAAATCTAATTCGTTTATAGATTCATCGAATCAAATTTTCCATGATCTGGATACATAATTCAGTCCATAAATGGTTCTTCACAACTTGAAAATATTTTTACAATAACCTAGAGTCACAAGCCATAATATTTCTGTCATATAGACATCTTTATAAAGTTTCATACTAAGTATAATTGTTTTAACATCCATCATCCAAATTTCATACTCATGGTAAGTTATTATATAAATTATAATTATAATGGATTTATAGATAGAAAATGTAGAAAATGTGTAATTAATATCAATTACATCGAAGTTGTTAAATCATTTAGCCATTTTCCTTTATTTATAAGAACATAATTCAACTTACACATATAGTTTTTTCTTGAATACGTATTTGTACCCAGTAGGATTTCAATCAACCGGTGACTGGACCAGGATCCAAAAATTGTTATAACATATGGAATTCATTTTTGAATTCATGGATTCTTTCCATATTATAGTTTATAAGATATCTAATACCGCTTTGTAGGAGGGACTTTCAATATTATCTTCCAATAATGAGTCCCCATATTCAGTGACTATAAAAACATATATTTGTGGTTCTCTTACAACTTTTTATTTCTCACATGGTACTTATGCTTCACGAAAAACAACATATATGGGAAACTATGGAATATGTTCTTATTACAAACTTTTATATATCTTCCTCATTAAATTAATAACGGTTAATATTTCCACCAATATCCTACTTTATTATTTTCACGCTATAAATAATGAAAACTTTTCTACAAGAATTCAAATTTTTAGGAGTGTTTTTATAGGTAGTATCCCTTTTTTCCATTAGGATACAATATAAATATTCACTTTTAAAATCGGGGAGCTTTTTTGTTGCATTATATGGCCTTCAAAAATAAATCATAACCCCATACAAGTGTACGTGACAAAACAATCTTCTTCCCACTCCATAACCTAAAGGGAATTTCGTTTTCTGCTTTATTTGATACTATGTTTAGTGTGAAAGACACAATTTGTAATTTATATCCCCAAAAAGATAATGGAAGATCTATATGGATCATCATCAACGTTACCATGTCTAGTAAGGTACACTTACTCTGTTCACTAACACCATTACACTGTGGTGTGTAAGGTAGAGTTAGTTAAGAAATAATCCCAAACTCATATAAAAACTTTATAAAATTTAGGTTAAGATATTTTCCACCTTGATCAAGTCAAATATATTTATATTATTTATTAGTTTATTGTCTATATTATTCATAAAATTCATTGAATTTATCAATGTAATCAGACTTATGCCTCATCAATTAGACATATCCATTTCTTCTTAAGTCATCAGTAAAAGTTGTATAGTAAGAATAATGACCCATATATTAGACCAGAAATGGTACACACACATCAGTGTGTTCAAATACTAGAAGTTAAGTTTCCCTCTCACCCCATCCACTAAATGTTAGTGAAATAAATTTTCCTTGCAAATAAGAATGACATCCATGTAGACGCCGGAAAAGTCCGTTGGTCTCAAACGAAGCTCCGGATGCGGAAAGTGACGTGATATTTGGAGTCGGAAGAACGTTTCGGAGGGCCCGGAGGCCTTGCGCGGAATTTCAGAGGCACGCGCGCAAAGGTGATGTCCCGCGCGCAAACCCCCCGGGATGCGCGCAATGCGCCGGTCCGGCGCGCAATTTTGCGCGCCGCGGGTCCGCGCGACTCCCTTACGCGCCGCGCCCGATTCCGCGCCCGCGGGGGGAATTTCGCGCTCGCATCCTGGATTCCGCGCCCGGGGTTGCCTATAAATACAAGGCGACCCCCAACGTTTCAAAGGTGGCTGGAAGTCGAAACGTCTCCCGTGCGCGCAATTCAACCCCTTCCGCGCGCAATGACGAACTTCAGGTAACCGCCTTTCTTTCGCGCAAGAAAGCCTCGGGGTCCGCCTTCGCGCGCAATCCCCGCTGGCTCCTTTCATTTGAATAAAAACTCACCCTAAGGCCTTTGCGCGCAAAAGAACCCGCTTGCGCGCAATTGCCCCCGGGGTGCGCGCAATCCGGCCTGATTGCGCGCACCCCCCCTTCTTTCAAGTGGCCATTCGTTAAAGAATGAGCCGTTGCCCCCGCGCGCTATCCGAAGCCCGGTGTGAGCAATCTCAAGCATCCGCGCGCAAGGCGCTGGCCCAATTGCGCGCCAGCCGCCCCGATTGCGCGCCGGCCCGCAGTATTGCGCGCAAAGCTTCCTTTTTGCGCGCAATCTGCCAGGGTCGTCCCCGTTGACCTCCTAAGGTTACCCGCCTGTGTGGCACCCGATGATTCTCATCCCGGGTGCCCGCACCGTGCGTTGTCTTCCCGTGCGGCCCTCCAGGCTTGCGCGAAGTGACACGCACCTATGTCCAGCATGACGTTAAACTGCATACTCGTCCAGCATGACGTTAAACTGCATATACGTCCTGCACGACGTTAAACTGTACATCGTCCGCGCTGCAAGACGTTAAACTGCCAAGTGCTTCGTCCGGCAACCTATGCCCAGCATGACGTTAAACTGCACACCCGTCCAAGCTGCACGACGTTAAACTGCCTAGCCCCCATCGTCCGTGCTGCAAGACGTTAAACTGCCAAGTGCCTCGTCCTCAACACATGACGTTAAACTGTACTTCGTCCGGCAAGACGTTAAACCGTCCGCTTCGTCCTCAACACATGACGTTAAACTGTACTTCGTCTGGCAAGACGCTAAACCGTCCGCAACCTGATCCCGTGCTCCGCACGCAGGGTCTCCCCCGGTTTGGACGTGGCCCCCACCCGCTCGTCTCTGCAGGGATGTCGGGATTGTCCCCCTTTTGGGACGATTTAATGGGAGTGGCTTTTCCCTACGGGGGCAGGGTATTACAAACCCCTAGTTTCTCGTGGGAGGCTGCACATGTGTATCTCCATTGCACCTCCCCACTGCCGAAGCCAGTAGAGGGTCTGACTGGGATCGAGGTGTCTTTTGCTTTCGGTCCAAGTCCCTTCCAGCTGAGTTTTGCAGCATCCGGGCTGCCCCAAGTGCGTAAGTCCTGACAGAATGAACTACGTGGACTTTGATCACTGTCTTCTATACAGGGTACGTAGGAAGCCTCCCTGAGGCCCAAGCCCACCACCTGGTCGTTCCGGTCGTATTTACGTCCGTTCGTCCATCAGTGGACCCCTCCAGGGTTCACGCTTGCGTTGATTCACCTATGAATCCGCCCCTGTGGGAGACTGCCCGTGTGTATCTCCACGGTGCCTCCCCACAGCCCCCCTTTTCCATTTCCCCTTTCATCGTCCAGCATGACGTGAAACTGTGATCCACCCGGCCGTTCCATCCCCCTCCGTGCGAGGTGGTTCGGTTCAATCCTCCGCCCGGCGGCCTCGACCTCTTCGTGAGTCGGCTTGGCGACGTCCAGCATGACGTTAAACTGTATGCCCGAACTACGTTGACTTTGATCCGTGTTAACGCGCGGTACGTAGGAAGCCCCTCTGGGGTCCAAGCTCTTTACTCCATCATCCATCCTGATCCTTACCCGGGCCGCCACATCCCGGTGGGGTCATGCCACTTCACTTCACTCCACGTTACTTGGGAAGCCGCCCATGTGCTGGCCCCAGCGTCGGAGGTTCCCCGCAAGGGGTTCTGTCATCTGATCCACTTTTCGTGTTGATCGGTCCGATGCCGTCCCCGCTGGACGTTAAACTCGCGGCATACCCCGTGTTAAACACGGGAAGCTGAGGAAAACCTCAGGTGACACAGTTCCCCGCACCTAGTACGGGATGCCTCAGGCCATCGTGCCTTCGAGAAGCCCTATTAGGGACGGAAGACAGACGTGCAGAGCCGCAGTGTTACGACACGCCCCCAGCACCCAGAGCCACCCGGCCTTCTCACCGCAGGTTGCTGCCCCGCCCAGACTCCTTGGAACGTCCGGGCGGAAGCAGCGTAATTAACCGGTGTCCATGAAGATATGGCGCCGGGAACGAGATTCACGAACATTCTTAAGTCTATGAGGGAGACCCGGATTAGGCGACAAGTTCCGAGGAGACGTCCAAGGAAGGAGAAGCCGACATCCCATCATCCCGGTTTCGATCAAGGAGCAGACGCCCCTGAATAAGGGACGGATGCCGCCCGCCCTTGGAAAGCGGGACTGCGGGACCACAAGCCGCGCGCCCATCCCCTCGGGTTGACGGGTGCACGCGCGAACGCGTCCTGGCGGAACAGCGTAACCCGACGCACATCCGCACCGAAACAATCCATCAAGTGGATTTAGTCTATAATGTACTAAGTAACCATCTTGATATAAGTTTTTCTAACAATTCTTATTTACATGACCAAGATGGTGATGCCACAACATAACTTTTATTAATAACAATCATGATATATAAATTTCCAAAACTTTGTTTCAATAATTTAATACTTAAATTCCATTATTTAAATTGTCTATTCGATAAATTATGTTTTCTTTATAGAAGAAACAAATTTTATTTCAAAGCATTAAAAACCCATTTATATCTAGGAGGTATCAAGAAATTATGTTTTTGGTAAAACACGGTACATAATTACAATATCCTAAAACCAATATCATTAATGTTGGGTGGTTGTCTCTAATGGAGAGTCCAACCAACCTCACACCATTGGAAAATGAAAAATCCACCTCTCATATAGCAATATTTTAAAATCTATTTGGTTCCTATATTTGGATACATATGCAAGAACCCCAAGAAGTATCCAACACCCAATATTTATATATTGAAAGATTACACTCAATAAAAAATTCACTTTTAGCTCCCCTTTCATTTATCTGAAGTTCCTTTTTCTAGTGGCCATGTCTACCATATGAAAAACTGATAGCTTCCTTTTCCTTTCCTTTCCTCTAGATCATCCTATTCTTTGAAGGATGGTTCTAAGAGGATTTATACATTTTATGGTCCTTGTTACCCTTTATCTTGATCTTTATTTATTATTCACCATAATTACTTCGGGTTTGTCCCACCCCATTTCATTTTCCACTCGGTGAATCAATGTATGATGATTAAAATGGATCTTCTCATTATTTATCATTTTAAAATTATTAAGGAAACTAATGAGTGAATTAGGTAGGGAAGAAAGTAGGAGATATGTCTGCAACTCATCTGAGAATTTAGTCACCATTATGTCCAATCATTCAATGTATCCAATAATCATGACTACATGAGTCCCAAATGGAACTATCATTCTAATCTTTCTTGTAAAAAAATAATAGGAGATCTCGTATATCTCTTGTCTCTCCTTCTTTGTAGAGAGATCCGAAAGTTTAGACATCATGTTATACACAACGTCATCATTTTTCTTTAGAAACTCGTTTATCATGATTGATATCATGAAAAAATGATCATTTTTAGAATCATTTAAATGTTTACCATAGGGAGAAAACTCTTCTTCACTAGTCTTTCAGCTAGGCACTTCAGTAGTAGGGTTTTGTAGCACATTTAGTTACCTCTCATGGAATATGATAACACATATTCTCATTTTCCATTCTTAAAAATTGGTGCATGTAAGATAGTTGACCTTGTAGTAGTATGATCTCAATGACAAGTTTGAAGTAATATTTATTGTTATTTCTATAATTATGAAGAGCATAATATGAGTATTTTATCTGATAGTTAGTAATTAATAATTATTACATTTATTAATCTCTCACTATTTTATCAAAATCCAACTACCTTCACTATATGCTTCGAAATATCCCATTGTTTGATCATTCTAATGGAAATGATCCATATCCACATTTTAATTACCCCAAATATGGTCGGTAAAACAATTCGAAGGGTTTTAGGTAGGAATTATTCTTTCCAACTATAATAAATCCTAGTTCCTTGATTTTTTAGTGGACTCCCCAATACTATGATCCCTAAATTGGATTTCCTCAACATTTTCCCCTTATTTACACAAATTCCTTCTTTAGTATTCAACCCTTGATGTAAATTAAGCTATGTGAACCAAAAAATCAAATTAGAATTCATCGATATTTGAAAGCACCCTCACTTCGGTCAGTCATGCACTTTAAACAATGGTTATATTTTAAAATAAGTTATGGAAGGCTACAAAGACTTAATATATATAATTTATGGATTTTTATTTTTATATGTAAGTTTCCAATATTATATTTATTGTATGATTATTAATATTTAGTGGATTTGACTATGTCTTAGATAATGTTTATGCACAATCCTGTTTATTTTATTTCAATCTTAAATACTCATTTATTCATTAATTTTAGGATAAGGGAAAAAAATAATTAATTAAATAACCATGAAAATTGATATAAATAAAATAATAAAGTGGTCTGATATGATATTTTTCTAATGGTTAGTTTATCAAGTGGTTGATAAACTGAATGTCGGCCTAGTTGTAAAACATCGTGAACCATGACTTTGTTAGTGTTCAATCTTATTTCTCTCCTACCAATATATTTCTCTTGGATTTATATTTCCTTAGGTTCAAACTTGAACCACCTCCACTCGCTTAGGATCTCTATCCATCCATTACATAACATTGGTTTTGGGTTTTACTAGAAATGGAACATTGGTCATGAATTTCCTTATATACAAATAGGGGATATGATGCATAGGACATCAATTTATTTTAATAAGAAATGAAAATGAAACAAATCATAAATTTTGTTGGTCAATGCTCCTGATCATCATCATGAATTCAATGAATTATACATTTAATAAAGTAGTATTCAATTCCAATCATTCATATTTATGATAAAACATCATCTAATTAGTTAATTGTCTTCCTAAATTAATCAAATATTTTATCATAATTCTTATTCAATTTTTCCTAAGATTCTAATAGATCGTGATTTTAAATAAATTAAATTAATTAATTTAAAATTAACTATGTAAAAAACATATACCTTGGAGGAAATAAGGTGAGAACCCATTCGAACTACACAACATGTATAATATTTGTTTACAATTTACTCATGAGAAATATTGAATACATGAAATGTCATATAATTTCATGGTGTGTACATAATTTAATGAATGATGCATAGGACAAATGTTATTTATAAAGAATTTTATATTTCAATGAACATAGAGTAATGAATGTATTACAACTTATAAACAATATGATATTTTGAGAATTATGTATAAATTAATTAAAAATTATATATACCTATACATATATATATATATATGAACCAATAGATGGTGTTTACATAGATAAATAAATGTAACACAGAACACATTCTGATATGGTTTAAGAAGAATAATAAATGAATTTTTAATTCCATGTAATTTGGTAAAATATGTGGTGTATACAATCCAGGTACACAGTGTGATTTTTCAAATCATCTATTTGTGGACCATGCTTAAGGAGTCAACACATAACGATTACAGAGAAATTAATGGGTTACATGGATTGTGTATGGTCTACACAATGTGTAATCTCTGAGTTATATGGTCACAATTCCTAAAGGTTTTGTGAGACAATATATGACTAGTATTTGACAAAAAGGACTACATCTTATGTAGAGATTTTATGCATCATTTAGTCTATATGACCCTGTTCTATCCTAGCTTGATGAGGACATGGTGCATTTAAATACACAGTACATGTAATAAATTAACATGTCTCCAATTAATTCTGAATTAATCCATGTTGTGTTGAAAATCAATACACATTTTTTACCAATAAGCTACACGATGTGTAAACATTTTCTATATAGATAGAATCCTTAAAACCTATAGATGAGTTATTCTAATGTTTCTTATTTATAAAAATAATCTATATCTGGATTATATTTTCAACAATGAAGGGGACGAATATTATATATCCCAATTAGGATTAATGAATATTTAAACTAGTATTTTAAACTAATGATATGCATAAATCAATCAATGATCTCTAATAATTTTAAATAATTATATGACATCTCCAATGCCACTTGTAGGTCTAAGTAATAGTAGAATCCCTAGATTAGGTATTCCCAACTCATCATGTTGTCATAATCTATCACAACACAACCTGACTGAGCCTGAGCCACAACTCCCCATGCCTGCCTCCAATAGGTCAGGGGATGGCGACTAGCACTGAGAATTCATGTCATTACATGGGAGGTATTGTGTAAGTACCTGTATGCACAAAAACATCTCCATGATCAAAAAATGCTAAAATTTAAAATACTAAAGAAAACCAATTCATGTATACAACAATATCCCACAACCAGAGTACAATAGACGAACTGAAAGCATAAAAGGGAAAAACAACACCCACTAAAGAAAACTATTAAAGTGGACAACCTTCTCCGAAGGAGGGGATCGTTGTAAACAAGAACTACTTGAAAGCTCCAAGGCCAAGCTCTAGTAAACTCCTCAGTCTATCTAGATCACTAGCTTCACCTACCTTGGGTCCTTCATCAACTCCGTCAAAATTCCTATGGTATGAACCTGACAAAAAACATATGCTGGAAAAACCCATGCATGGGTGAGTACAAAAATACTCAATTGGCAACACAAAAACCCCAAAAGAAAAAGGGAGAAACATAAAGGAAATAGAGTACTTGACCAAGTGAAAGGGACACCCAATGAAGCGATAAAATCCCTCTCTATACATCCAAATTTGTACATGAAAAATCAGCTCTATCTATCTGGGTTGTCAACCCCAACATGTCACAACACCATAAGGACTCATAAAAATCACCTAGATATACTCGTCTCAAAAACTATATCTCATGAGGTTCCAACCTCATAGCTAGAAACATGGTTCTATTCATAGTCTCTAACCAGAACATGAAACCAGGAGAACACACTTCATGAGATCAGCCATCCCATATGGCACTCGTCTAAGAGATGCACTCCATCGAGAAAAAATCTACCATTCCAAATGGTTTAAATGAGAAAACGTGCTCCATCAGGAACATATTACTAGGTCCAACTCTAGTGCATATTACCATATGTCATGTCTTCTTCACCCTTCACCCAACACAAAATAAATAAACCTTAGTGAAGAGGCCCTCCACTAACCACTACACTCATTTGAGGGAGAACTTATCTAGAATATGCACTGTGTTCATCCTCTCTAACAAGAGAGAACAGAGGGACCCACACCTCACCACAACCTTGTAGCCAAGGGAGTACAGCTCCTAACTAACCCAAAAACCTCTAACATTCGTGTAAAAAGTATCCCACACCTTTTTCCATCGATGAATCTCTAACTACTATACATTCATCATTTACATCAAGTGGAAGGGCCCTCTCCTTATAACTATAACCCACAACGGAGGGAGCTCCAACTACAATGGAGGACCAGATCCTCGTTTCTACCTAATGATGGGGGAGTAGTAAATCATAATCGAGGACACACGACCTGATATAATATTGGATTATTACTCATGAAGGACCCATGTCGTGATATGATAGGGTAGTTCCACTTCATAGATCAAGGACATAAACCCTATCTCGGTAGGGGAGTACTAGTCAGTGGAAAGAGGACCCACACCCTGGTAAAACAGGGGAGTAATAACTCTTCCATCTCATTCATTGTGGGAGAAGTGCACCCAAACACAATAGGGAAGTACCAATCCTAGGATTTATACCCACTCTCTAACCCAACAGGGGAGTACCAAAGCTTCTGGAACAACATGTATAGAGGACCCGAACCATGGAACGATTGGGGAGTACCGACTCCTATAATAGAGGACCCGCAACCTAAAATGGTAGTGGATTAGAAAATCTATCTATAAGTCATATATATAGTAACCAATTCCCAGTCCAATAGGGTGGTACTGACTCCATGGATAGAGAACCCTCTTATAATTCCAATAGGGGAGTACCTACTCACCTTTTAAAAATGTCACAGGGAACCCCACACCTTAATCTATAAAGGAATTAACACCCCCAGAGAAAACTATCCAATAGAAATGAACCCACAAGCATGATATGAGGAGTCTCATATCTTCAAAAGAATAGTATTAATGAAAACCCATTCCCTCATCCATCAGCGGAGTAATATTCCTAGCTTCTCTCTATACAAACCACATTGATCTTAAATATTGGTTCAATACCCCTCCACAAGCTTATTTCTTAATTCATGTCACCTAGTATCTTGTAAGAAGTAATAGAGGCCACCATCATGTTATACAAGGAAAATCACTTAGGATAGACTAATCACAAGTCTAAATTTGAGTCATAGAGATATGATATGAAGGCAGAAGATCCTCAGAGGATATCCATGTAGTACACGATGTGCACCGGGGCACAAACGGCAAGTGAACCCACCCAAGCATCTTCTTAGGTACCAGATCTACATGGGTTCCAACCCATGAAGCGGTAAATGACATATAGAGTAGGTACATGTCATTTCCCTTATCACTTAGCCCAGATTCGTGTGGCTCTTCTACATGGACCGGCCAACTGTGTCCCTAACACACCATGTATCGCATACAGATAAATGGATACCTACCTGTGTAGTTTACCAATGTATTTGTACTCGGTCATTATTTCTATGTATCTTGGTCATGTGTCAAAACATATCCTTGTATATTTACATGGCTATCCCAATGCATGTCCCATGGTCACATGGTTTAGGGAACTACATGGCTTGTAACCCCTATACATGACATGTAGTGCCAAGTGTTCATCTTCCCCAAACAAGAAGTTCTACACAACATGTTTCACTGAATTACAAGATACGTAGATAGTGATACTAGTTGGGAACAACTTGTAAATCCCCCTTATTCACACCGTTTAACCCCAAAATCTGAAAATCTACCAAGAAGGGATCTCTATGATTTGTATTTGGGCTCTAAAACCATAAAACAATGCGCAAACATGGGGATCAGGACCAAAACTAAAATACTCTTACATCATTGGAATTAAAGACGTATCTTTTTTTCGGGAACAACACTTGGATCCTGATTCTCCTCGATCTAATGATGATATTCATCATAAATAGAGATTGGCATCACCTCACTTCAATGATTCGGCTCCTTTTCATTCCCTGGACAATGAGAGGAGGACAAGAGAGAATGATAGAAGTTCACTTATTTGGTTTTGAAACACCAATGATATCAGGGGGTGTAAATTAGGATTGGTTTTAAATTAATTAAGGCAATTTTCATTTAATCAATTAATTCACCTCACAGCAACCCGCCAACTCACCTCTGTCCAAAACTCCCAGTGCGAACGAGTTTTGGTTTCCCCTAGGGTAAACATGATATTTTTACCTGAAATGTTGTCTCATAAATATAATTGGAGACTCCAAACATGAGTTATTTATGTTTCAAAAAAACCCATGCACTCAAGACAAAATATATTTAATATTTTTAATATTGCCGCACTGAGGCTGCCCAAACCCCAGCTTCCCATGCTGACTCAGTGCCCAACTCTGGAAATATTTCATGAAATATTTAGAAGTATTTAAGGACAAATACCATGTCATTACATTCTCACCACCTTCTGAAATTTTTCCCTAAAAAGACAAATCGTACGTACAAGGTAATAGATTGATCTCCCCACTAGACTCCCTTGCCAATGAGCTCACCAAGGGTTCTAGTGATTCTCATAAGAACACACACAGAGGAACCAAAAAGATCAAACCACTATTATTTCCTTCTTCTTCTAGGCTAAAATTGGGTATCAAATTACCACATGTATCTTTAGATATAACATGTGGTAAAATACCAAGCACCTTGGTATATCTACAGTCACGGGGTCTTGCAGTACATCGCCTCACCAACCTGACGATGTTATTAATGGAACCCTACCATTCACATCCACCCCTAGAAGGAATGTACAATATCCTCCTCAATAATTTTGGCATTCGAGGTAATTTTTGAATACACGAGTGTACATAAGAATGAAATAGGCCTCCCAAGAGTAAACACTAGTTCTTACCATGCCCTTGGTCTACAAACCTCCAACTGTAACATAGATCACCAAAACAGAAACCCTACCACATCAACTAGTGGCATCCCAGTAGAGTATGGATGCTAGGAAACCAATAAAAACTATAAAAATGTCACAGATTATAACCCTTCAACTATAGAATGGTTCTGTGTAAGGAGTTCCCTCTCCTGGGGCCTCCAAGTTAAAGAGGTTGAGTATAAAAACTCATATGGAAGGGCCAGGACCTACTCTGACACTTCATCGCATAACATTCCCCTGAACATGTAAGTATAAGGAACTCATCAACCACGCCTTGATTCTATTCACTTTGGGTGTCACTAACTCACTCACATGGTTTTGATCACATCCCAAAATCACATCTCTATAACACCCCAAGATTACATGGTATGTTATTTCTTCAATGTAATTCAATAACTTGTGCTACACACAACACCGAGTTCAAGTGCACCAAAACATACCAAACTAGCCGTTCAAAAACAATTATGAATAGTATTAAAAGAATTTTGAATTTTATATATTCCATATAAATTTAAAATCCATGTTATGTGTTTCTTAGACACAACGTAAGAACACATTCATTTTTTTCAGATAAAGGAAGTATTTTTCATAAAATGAAATTTTACCACCTATTTAATGGGGAATCCTTTTTAAAACAAATATTTGAAAATTTTATATATTAAATTTAATGAAATTAAATTCTTATTTAGAATCAGGACAAAATAATTTAGTTTGGATATTTTTTTTGGTACTTTTCTAATAACTTTCATATTTTCATGAATAGTGAAAAATACTAAATTTTAATTGAAAAAAACATCTTTAATAGAAATAATTTATAGTGTTAAATTATGAATTTGAATGGTTTGGAAGTATAATTATATTATATTTTTTTCATTTCATACAATTTAGTTCATTAAAAGTAATTTCACAGTTAAATTTTACATAATCACTTGTCAATCATTGGATGGTTTTTACTTTTTTAAAAACTGCTTTTTAGTTTTGACAATGAGGATTAATTTTAAATTAATTAATGAAACTTATAAGTTTCTAATTTTAAAAAATAGAATTCATTTTTTAATTCATAAAATCAAAATTAGCTTAGGGTTAATTTCTGGTATTTTTCTAAAAATTACAATTTTTTGATGAATAGTGAAAACCACTACGTTGTTGTTTTAAACCGCCATTTTATTTATATAATTAATTATTTTATTAAAATTTATTTTAATCCAAGGTAGATAAATAATACCTATATTAGTTCATTTTAATTCATTGGATCCATTTTTATAATAAAATTAGTTGTATAAAATTTTATCGAACTTTTTACCGTCTTTTACCCACCATCTAGGAGATTTTTTAAATTTGCATAAAATTAATTTTACCGCTTCTCTGAGCTAAATTCCAAAAATATGAGAGACACAGTTTATATAATTAAGTAAAATTTGGTTAAATAAGATGAAACTATTTTTTGGTGAATAGTAACTTTGGACTTATTTACCTCGGTAAAACGTAAATAAGGTAATTGATGGTAATCATAATATTAAAATTACCCCAAAACATGTCATAATTATATTTTATAAGTGTAATTAAACCTATAAAACATTAGGAATAAAATATTTTACTTTAGTTCCACTTGTATTAGATTAGGTAATTTATTATTATTTTATTAAAGAAGAGTTAAATGGGTTAAATTCTAAGTTTAATAACTAAACCCTTTTTAATATAGGGTTATACATAAGATAAATTCAACTATAAATATTCATTAGAAAGATAAAAATATTTCATACGTAATGGTGTTTTATTTATTATATTTAAGAAATAAATAATTAAATTTATTTATGACACAATGATGATGCAATAATTACCTTATTAAAGAAATATTAAAATAATTGATATTCTAAATATCCAAATAAATATAATTCGAGACTTTTGATGAATTCCAAAAAATTTCAGGGTTAATATGAGATTTTAGGGTTGATCAAATAATTTTTCTGAAGTAATCGTGCTGTTATGATTTTCACAAAAAACCAAATACTAAATAGTGTCAAAATTGACATAAATGTGTTTTAAAACAAATATTATATTATTAAAGTATATATTATTCCTAAAACACTAAGGTTCAGAAAAAGGGATTAAATAATATTATATATGACATTAATGAACCACTTGAGGTTCTAATGTAAGTTTAGAGTATTTTTATTAAGCATATAGTGTAAGAATACAAGAAGACACGGTAAAAGTTGAACTATTTAACTAATAGTTAAATCTAATAGATAAGGTTTATATGGTTTAATAAATTTTCCTAAAACCTGTTGGTTGAGAGGATTTTTACCCATATCCACCTTATCTTATAAACAAATCAATTTGGATCTATTAGAAACCGAAAATGATTTTATAATAAAATATTATTTTATGTTTTCCCTAAGGTGCCCCTCACCCCTCTTATAAAAGGAAACTTGCCCTTCTCTCAGATTCACACTTCCAAAGCCATTTGGATCGGCCAAACCCTACCCAAATAACCTCCCAACATCCCTAACTTAAAACTAGATGCATTACCTTGATCATAAATCCAACCTACAGAGCCCTTTTGTTCAAATCAATAGGAAATACTCTAAGAAAAGGTAATGATTTCACCACCCTCTTTCAAGTTCTTTTCATCCTCCACTTCCTCATTCTTTGTTGTTTCCATAACAAAATAATAACTTTAGTACCTTATACACAATGTGATGTTATTATAAATATGTTACAACCATATTCATTATTCTGTACATCCAATAAATGACAGTCACCACAGGTGCATACGTACGGATTACCGTCTCCACATCGTGGAGTAGTTTGTTATTCAAACACTTCATTTTTTGGATAGGTAAAATAATGAGTATAAGTGATGTAAATAATAAATATAACATGTTAATTATTTTTTATTTGTGATATACCATATAATTTAATATGATTTCATCATCAACATAATGATATTTTCGCTCATTTGTATGTACAGATTATCATCACCACGACACGATGAGATTCAATTACCCATTCACCATTCAACGATGATTATAAAAATACATATTAATAATAAGTCTGTAATATATGACAAAATTATTCTACTGTATATATATATATATGTGTGTGTGTGTGTGTGTATTTACATTTATCTCATTCACATACTTCAATTAAATACGATATGAAAACCGAAACAACGTTTATGCGTACGTACAACCTACTGTCTCCATCAATGGTGTTTTCTATTTCATATATCTATATATTATACATATTTATATTATAAATCTATATTATATATAAATGATGTTTTATATTCTGGAAGTATTTAAATTATGACCTAAACGATACAATTCGGAATAACAAGTTAAAACATGTTTGATAAATAAAGAGATTATTACCCGAAATGTTAATTTAACATGAAAATCATTATTAAATGGGTAGTGTAAAGTCAAAAATGAATAATGTGTGATATAATAAATATGAATATGGTTCTGGTATAGTATAATAGCATACATTGGTCATTATACATGTGGTTAAACGTACCATCATCCAAACGAATGTGCAAGGTAAGTGTTATTTCATCCATCTCATTATTATTCGAGATTATTTACGTGTAAGAATTTACTGGGACATACTTATCATCAATACCCATATTTCATAAAAATGTTTTCAAAAGTAATATTTCAAGGTTTAAAGGTAGTTTCTATATAACTAGATCATCATTTTAAAATTTTTTAATGATTTATATTACTAAACCTTATTAACTAATGTCAATGTATTCAAAATGATTTTAAGGATTTATTTATATGGACGCGAATATTTTAAAATGATAATTATTTTTCAAAAGTTTCAAAGTGGTATGGGACACTTTGATTCAAAAATCTCTTTAAATGACTTATTTTATTAAATTTTGAGACTCTTAAATGATTTCATGAAAAGGGGGTATTTCTCTCAAAGCATTTTACTAAACATTTTCGTCTATGTACACATCTGTTGATGGATTTTAATCTTGTTTGATGTTGATAAAAATATTCCATATTTTATTGAATATTTTGTGATATGTTGGAATATGGAGGTGTTATTTTTATAACTTTCATTTATTATGGATAAAGTATTGACATTTTGTATGCTAGTTTTAATACGAATGTTTATGTTATTTTTATAACTTTTCATTTGAGGAATGGAATGGACTTAGTAAGTGACAGGTGGATACAACTACAGCTCTTCGATGAATTGGTATGTCTAATGAGACAATTAGATGTGTAATTGGACAATTCCTTTCCCAACATAAAATATGGTTTTGGTCGAAGCATATATCATTTTTAGACATCTAGGCCGAGGCCTTGACAATATGTTTTAGAATGTTAGACTTTATGCATTTCCTCATTATGAAATTAGTTATTACATGTGATTATTCATCTAGTATAATATCCATGTTTATTTTTATATGGTAATTTTTGATTTACTTTTTCCATATTATGTTCATGTTTATGTTTACAAGGCTTTTGTTTTTATTACACATCTTTCCTTAAATGATTTGGCTTCTACTAAATAATTTACCCTTACTGAGCATCTGAGCTCACCCCTTTCTTCTGTTTTATTTTCCCAGTATCACAAGAAGTGTTTTTATATTGAGATGCAGGGTTATGTTAAGGAAAAAATGGTATTCTCAAAGTATTAATTATGATGTTTCGTATTTTAGAATGTGTAATGTAATGTTCTTATATATAATCTATTTGACAAGTATACAAAATTAATCGGTCCTTCAGGACATGATTCCTTGTAATCATGCCAATGTATTAAAATAATGCACTGACTCTAGTTAACTGGGGTTGGGGTGTTATAGTCTTAGTGGGGAAATTTTACCCCATCACTCGTGAGTTCAAATCTATGTAAAAATGCACCACATCCTCCATGAGCATGTAACATACAAAGATGATGCCAAACACACAAGGGTACTCATGAAAAAAAAATGGTTACCTGAACATGCATAGGGTCTTACCAATACCTCTTTAGAAAATACCAACATAGGGTTCTACTAACAACCCCTATCACCCTGGTTAAACCTTGAGGATCAACGGATTGAAAAGTGTACCCAAAATATTGTCTAATAATTGATACTGTATAATGTATAAAAGAATCAATTTGTACCTCTATTCATCCTAAGAGATTTCGGTCAAAGGCCTTCATGGCCTACTACTTTCCTTGCCCATGTCCTCCATCTCCCTAATCCTGGCACAGATCACCTACGGGTGGTGGTGGAAACACCCAAAACTACCAGCCACCTATAGAAACCCTTCCATATCCTCCACCTCATTCCCCACCTTACGGAACTCCTGGATCCATGAACTGAATCTACCAAGGTGGCTCATCAACTACCCCCTCTCAGCAGCACAACGAGTCGGATAATATCTATAGATATGCCTTCGGTCATCACAAGTGTAACACCACATCTCCTGTAGCAGATCTAACATTTGATGATTCTACTACGCTACAGACCAATGTGTCTATGTGTGGGAAAGGTTATGCCTCCCATTACATGATCATGTTTCCTATCATCTTCCAACTCCTGTTGATGCCTCAGCCTGATGACCACTACTGTAGGTTACATACACATGTTCCTTATCCAAGAAACTTTTCACAAGAAGAGCCTGAGACCACACCCCAACGTAGGTGGGAATTCACAACGGTATCAAAAAAGCCCTAATCTAAAAATTCAATCCCTACTTGAAGGTCTGTTCTCTATATAACGGATCCCAAACCATATCCAAGCAGTATCAGGACAAGTCTGAGAACCTATACAAAAACTCCACCACGATCATACAACCTCGACTAAGCTCTATAATCTCCTGGATACACACTGATCTCAATGTGGCTGGGTAAAACTATTTCTTGATGATTCGATCAAAATACTCCTACGTATGCATCACCTCTTTATGGGAACTATCACAAAACACCACCATTTTTTAGACGAAGCCTATAGAAGGTTTCCTCTATTACCACCATCTGGTCAGGATGTGTCCTTACTAGGTGGAAAACACTTGTGATTGTCTTGGACTATTCATCTTCTACCTACGAGTCAGTATCAACCCAATAACACAAAAGTCATTACCTCCATAGCTCATGTGTCACACTCATCTTGTGTGCATCTTTGTCTTGAATTTCCAGCAAAACCTACTGCCCTACATGTGTTGGCACTACCAGTAGAACACTTGGAGGTAATTCCTCAGAAATAGTTCCCTGCACCGTAGCCTCATTACAGGGTGGATTTTCATCACAATCAGGTCATATAGTCCTATATAGTTATAAACATAGCGGCATCCTAAAATAGAATCAAGACGTCCCATGGTCATATAGTATATCTATGGTGCTAACTCAATATGTATAGGAAAAAAACCCAGCACTATATTATGTATTTAACATTTATTTCCCAACAACTAGTATCTTAATATACCAAGTTGAGAAGTAGGTTATCAGATTCCTAGTGAATGAATATGTCATATTCCAACCCAAAAATAGAACATATGGTCTGAGATATGAACTAAAAACATCCTAATATTGTAGTTATGTGACCCAAAAAAAATATCATGACACTACTGTCCTAATGTGGAACCGACCACCTATGATACCTCTCTATCATTACCTGACCAGATGTGGCTCGGGCTACAACTCTCAAGCCCACCTACAATAGGCCATGGGTTGGAGACTAACACCAAGGAAGCATGTTAAAAAACATGGGTGGCACTACATAATTACCTTTATACACACACACATATCCAAGATCACAAAATGCTGAAATTTAAAATAACGAAGTAAAAAAATACATGCATACATCTATATCTCACAACCATATTACAACAGAAGTACTGATATCATAAAAAGGAAAAACAATGTCACCAAAAGAAAACTAAAAAGTGTGTAACCTTCTTAGAATGAGGGGATCACAGTAAACTACAACATCCAAAAATCTCATCATCCATGCTTTGGTAATCACCTAGTTCTATCTAGATCACTATGCTCGGTCTGTATTAGGTCCTCTGTGGACTCCGTCAAGAGACATGTGGTCTACAAAAATCACAAAACATGTTCATGCAATACTCGTGTAGGAATGTGTATAAAAATAACTTTTTAGTGCCCCCAAAACACCAAAATAAAAAAAGGATCAACTAAAAGGAAATAGTATACTCGGCCTATCCAAAGGGAAAACCAATCGAGATAGAAACTCTATCTTGAACCATCTTTGGTTGTATATGATAATTCATCGTGATCACCCCAGGGGGGCAACCGCGGCCTGCGAAAACACCACAAGGACTCCCTAAAATCACCCAGATGTACTCTTCACAGACACTATGTCTTTTGAGGTTCCAACATCATAGGTAGAAACATGATTATATTCATAGGCTCTAACTATAACATGAAACTAGGTGAACAAACTCTATAAGCTCATCCATCCCATATTTCCCCCATCTGAGAGATTCACTCCATTAGAAACAAATCTACCATTCCAAATCATGTCTCTTTGAGAAAACTATCTATCAGAGACAACTTACTAGTTCCATCTCTAGTTCCCAACACCATTGGTCATGTCTTCATTACCTTGTTACCAGTGGAAACTAAATAAACCATAGTAAATAGGCTTGTCCCTCACCACTGCACACATATGAGTTAGCACTACTCCAGACTATGCACCACGTGAATCCTCTATAACAAGAGAGAATATAGGGACACAAACCATACCATTTCCATGCGTTTACAGGAATAATACTCTTAAATGACCCAAAAAAAACCTCTATCACTCCTATAAGGAGTGGTCTGAGGCTCAGTTATTCGAGGGAGAACAAAATTCTATACCAATATTGTTCCCATCAAGTGGAATAGCTCTCTCCTTTTAACTATAACCCATAGCCGAGGGAGGTCCAACTCCAATGAAGGTCCCACTCCCTACTAATACTCAGATATAGAGGAGTCGTACTCCATATGTGAGAGCTTGCACCTTGATTTAATAACAGAGTACTAGTCATGAAGGAATCACACCTGGATACGATAGGGGAGTTCCACTTCGTAGATCGAGGACCCGCACCCTAACATTGTAGGGGAGTACCACTCAGTGTCTAGAGGACCCACACCTTGGAACGATAAGGTACTACAGACTATACTGACTCATTCTTTATGGGAGATATGCACCATAAAAAAATAGTCGAGTACCAACTGTAGTTTTAAGAACCTCTCCCTGACCCAATAGTGGAGTACTCACTCTACTGGAACAACACATGTGGAGGACCCAAACCCTATACTGATAGGGGTGTATTGACACCTATAATACTGTACATGTACCCTAACATGATAGGGGAGTAATGACTATATATATATATGTCATATATGGATTACCCTCACCCTAATCCAATAGAGGAGTACGGACTCCATGGATAGTGGACTCGATCACTGGTCTAATAGGGAAGTTCCTACTCTACCTATACAAATGTCCTAGGGAAACCCACACCCTAATCCATTAGGAGATTAACACCCCTAGAGGAGACTACCACAAGGAAATGAACCCACACTCACATCATGGGGAGTCCCATATCTACCTAAGTTGAGATATAAGGAAAACTCATTCCCTAGTCCATCAATGGGGTAACAGTCCTAGCGTATCTCTATAAAAACCACTCCTATCACAAACATCAGCTCTGTATTGCTCTGTAAGCATCTTGCTTGATTTATGCCACCTCATATCTCGTATTCCCTAATGGAGGTCACCATCACAATTAAAATGGAAATCCACTATTGATGGACCAATAATAATTCAAAATTTGTTTCCCAAAGAAGAAGATATAGAAGGCGGAATATCCCTAGAGGATATTATAGTAGTATAAGGCCTGCACCGGGGCACACACGACATGTGAACCTACCCAAGAGCCTAGCCATGTTTCAAGTATACATGGGTTTCTACACATGTAGGGGTACATTGTGTGTTTTTGGGGAACACACCATGTCCCTTATCATTCGGCCTCTGGCCATGTGCCTCTTCTAAACAGACCATCCAACCGTTTCTCTTACACACCATGTATCCCATAATACATGGTGTGTTTGGATAAATAGCTACCTTTCTATGAATTTTACCTGTTTCCATGTCCCAGACTCAGTGTTTGTGTATCTTTTCCATGTTTTAGTACACGACCATGTGTTTTCACACATCTATTACAAGATATGTATCATGGTCACACTATTTAGTGTACTACACGATGTGTAACCTATATACACAGTGTATAGTTCCAAATGTTCATCTTCCCTAAACAGGAAGATCTACACATAATGTTTCACTAAACTACATGTCTTATAGATAATGATTCTCATTTGTAATCACCTAAAAACCCCTTTGATTCTACATGGTTTATCCCAAATCCTACAGATCTACCTAGAAGGGTCTCTAGAAATTATATTTGGGATACAAACCTTAAAACAATAAGTAATCAAGGAAATCATGATTGAAACTCAAATACACCTACATCATCGGTGAAACACCGATGATTTGGGTGAATAACTTTGCACAGATTGTGCTGCTCCTTGATCTGATGATGATCTTCATTAGAAATAAAGATTAGAAACACCTTACTTTGATGATTTGGTTTGTTTTCATCTCTCATTAAAATAGAGGAGAGGGGATAATTAGAGGTGCGAAATTAATTGGGATTGGAACACCATTGATAGAGGAGGATAGGTAACAAGATTAGGTTTTAAATTAAATAGTTAAATTTTCATTTTATCTATTAATTCACCCCATATCAATCTACCAAATCACCTCCATCCAAAACTCTCGATGATGATGACCATAGGTCGCGCCGCAGGTAAACACGACATTTCAGAATAAACCAAAGTCTCAGGAATCTGTTCTGAGACTCTGATTGGGTGTTATTTATATTTCAAGAGGAACTATTCCTGCATGAGAAAATATATTTAATATTTTTAATATAGCCTCTTAAGGACCTCCGGGCCCCAGCTTCATGTCCCGACTCAACACCCTACACCGGAAATAATTTTCAAAATATTCTGAAGTCATTCATGACAAAACCCATGTCATTAAATAATTGATGATTAATATGATATTTAGATAATTTATAAGAATCATGACCAACATAATTGAATCAATGATTAACTAAAAAAAATGACAGAAAAAATCTCAGGATCTTCACATATAACATATAATAAATTTAACAATTAAATAATTACCTTCAATAAATTATTTATTCATTGATGAATCTAAAAACATTTATATGTAATAAAATCTCTATATTGTAGTAATTAAGGGTATATTTCTTCTAGTGGAGATGCACACATTCCCCATGAACATTTGAGGACCTCCTTAGGAATCTGTTGTGCAAAAATTCCTGAATGTAACATTGTAGCATTTTTGGGTTGCTTGTGTTTGTTAACAATGCAGGTATCCTTGGGGAATTTTCGTGTTCCATAGATGTTGTTGACAATTCATGTTGAAAAGGAACCATGAAAAAGGAAGATAAGATCTAGAGGCGGTACAAAAAGATCATATACAAGGTGGTGTCGTTTTTTTAGTGTTTTCCAATTTGTTGGGGTACAAAATTTGGAATTTAGTGAGCATTATTAAAAAAGGATTTCCTTGAAGATCTCATCAAAATGTGGAGAAGGAATAAATTTTGCGAAGATATGCTTCATGGATTGGATTTCACGAAGTTAAGATGAATTTTGACATTGTTCTTCACGATTACGAAGATCTTTATGAATAGCAGAATTGAAGGGAATTTCGAGGGAGATTTTAAATGATGGCGTAATGTAATTGACAGAATTCTCCATGATTATGACGAGCTCGGTGATCTGACAATTTCCATGGTGTTGCGCGATATTGAGAGAATTTCAGCAGAAATTTCGAAGCTTCACGTTTTGAGATCATGTGGAACTGACTTTTCATGGAAGGTTCGAGGGTCGGTGGAATCACCTATAAATAGGCTTCAACCCCCTTGAGATAATTAGAGAGTTTTTCCAAGAAAATTTGTTGCTCACGGATCATGACGGTGGTTTGCAATGGAAGGGTGTTTCACGAAGGAAAGAGCTGCACAGTGGCTAATTTAGCTCTATGAAAGTGGTGTGCTCTGCATTGGCTCAGTGAGCTTCATGAAGTATGTCACTCTATGATGAATTGAGCTCTACAACGACCGGAGATTGGTGAAATTGTGTGCTTTGAGAAAATGCAGGTGATTCGTGAAGGCTTATTTGAGCTTCTCGAAATTCGGAGATTCACGAAGTCATGTGCTTTGTGATGGTACTTACCAAAGGTTGTTGCTTAGTGTTCGAGCGAAATGGGGTATTCATTAGTAGATGAAATTTGAACTTCTGTAGAGAATCTACATACATTGTAGGATACATTCATTAGTTGTAATAAACAAAACTATAGGTCTATAAACTATGAGTGGATCATCTGAAGAAGCAGTGAGCTCACATCAGTTTGGAGAGATTAGTGAGTTCTCAAGTTTTGAGTGGTTGTAAACCAGGAGAGACAGTGAGTCAGCTTTGATCTTGTTAACAACAGTGTGTTTATAGTGAAATTGGAAAATCGACAAACAGTTGGTGTAAGCTCCTTGGACGTATCCTAGTGAGGGAAAAAAAGTAAAAATTTTGTTCCATGTTCATTCATTAAGGTTTATTAATTCTCTTCAATGGGAATGATGGAAAAAGGGATTTTTCTAACAACAAAACAAGATCAAACAAGGCAGTTGTTTAAATTTGTCATTCCATGATTCAGCCCCCCTATTAGGGTATCTAGCCTAGTGGACCTAACAATTGGTATCAGAGGGAAAGGTTGATATTGTAGTTTCTCTCTCAAATGGAGGTCACCTATAAAAAGGTTATTCCGATCTTTGACAGGAACAATTTTTAGCTATGGAAGAATCAGACGCAACAATACTTCTGATCTTGGGGAATGGATGTGTTCACACCAACAATTCATGGCATAACATCTGATATTAATAGTGGTGCAATATTGGAAGCTGAGCGTAGAGAATTTGATACTAATGCCAATGGAATTAATTCTTTAGGGGGATACCAATCCAGTTATATCTATACAATGGTAATGTCATGAAAAAACACAATTTACCTATGGTAAAAGCTATTAAATATATATGTAGTAGGTACAAAGGTCAGAGAAGTGAAGCTACAGGTGTTGTGAAACAAGTATAATGTTCTGAGAATGAACTTGAATGAATCTATTAATGTATTCATTAACAGGGTAAATGTTGTAGTGGACGACATGAAATGTCTTGGAGAAGTTATTAATGACATAAATATTGTGAATCACATCTAGAGAAACTTCTACCTCGTTTCAATCCGAATTTTTCAGTTTTGGAAGATGAACACCCAAAATATTTGAAATTGGATAACTTGCACAACACCCTTGTTGAATTTGAAATGAGAAATGATGATAATGATATTGTGGAAAATGGGAAATCCAAAGAGATGGGATTCAAGGCCCTGAAAAATCTCACCATTGAAAATTATTTGGTTGAAAAAGAGACAGATGAGTTGATGCCATTCCTCTTCTCAAACCTTCAAAGAGGAAAAGGAAAGATTAAATGGAAACTTCTACATGCTTGTTTAAAATGTGGAATGGTTGGAAATCTTGTGGAATGGTACCCCAATAAGTTCCATAGGGATAATGATGACGATGAAATCAAAATTCCCAATAAAAACTCTTCATCCTATGGTAAAGGAATGAAAGAGTTTAAGAGAAATTTCCTTAAGAATAATAACCTTCTATCAAAATATTGTGATAGTTTTGATGAGTATGATATTGAAGAGGTTTAAGTGATTGAGAAATAAAGAGATCAAGAAGAAAAAGATGTGGTGGCAGTTATCAGTAGTTCTCAGAAGAATGAAACAGAATCTTGAGAAGAAGAAGAAGATGATGAGGGAAGAGTTGACATCGAACCTGAACTAAAATTTTCTCTTGAAGCGATAGATGTTTGGAGAGCCAAAACAAAAAAAGGAAACAAAATGATTCATGATGAAAAACTCTACATGTTGAAACAAGAAGAAGAAATTTCTGAGTTAATACGAAAAATTTGAGAAACTCAAGTCATCAGTACCAGAAAATATTTACTTAGTTAGTGAGTAAAAACTCATGATTTAATAATAGAAGAATGAGATCGATGAATTTAATATCATTGTGAAGATCACGTCAAGTGTATCGAAGAGCTTGAATAGGAGGTTTTCAGTTTACACAAAAAAGTTAAAGACTAGTAAAAACCAATGAATCCCAACATGTTATTGGGAAAGAAGGCCATTCTGATGACAGAAAAGATGAAAGAGGAACCTAGTAGTTTCGTAGGAAAGAAGAAAAAATTGATCTCAGATGTTAAGGCCAATTCGGGGCTTGACCAAAAATAGAAAGCAGTTAGTGTTAAAGCCAGACCACAAGTGCCAGTTTTGATAATGGATATTGATATGGTCAGAAAGTAGAATCAGAATATGCAATGATCCAAAGGGGAAACACGAAGTTCATAAGTGACATGAAGGAATGCATCTTATATCAGGTAATATTGTTTTGGAACTATGGGACATTATTATTATCTGTGTTCCATATTCAAGAGATATCATTGGGAATGAGAACAGTGGTGGCATCCAAATAGATAACAGTTCTCTAAAACATATTTCAAAGGACACTGTTTTTGGGGTGGAGGATTTGGTCACATGGCTAGGTATTGTACTTCAACCATACAGAGGAATGTGCCATAGGAGAATCAAAATGTCCACAAGCAGCAGATCAATGAACCAACATTTGAGTTGAAAATTCAAAATAGATTTGCATCTCTGCATGATGAAGTTGGTCCATCATAATCTAAGGAAGATCAGAATTTTCAATCCATGTCGAGTGTGAAGGAAAAAATATGGACCAAGAAGAAAATGTATGATAAGGTAGTGGGGGAAGAAATTGCCATTAAAGCATCAGATCGCTCTGGTGTGTAGATCCTTGATAGTGGTTTCACATCTCAAAATACAGGCAATAAGGATCTTGTTACAGGAGTAAAATATGACAAATAAAGAGTTTTCATGTTTGGAAAGGATGAAGGCCAAAATATTATTGGCTCAGGAAAGGCCATGTTTGGGGAAAAGAGATGAGATGTGTTGATGTCTTTGTAGTAGAAGGACCTAGTCACAATTTTCTCAGTTTCAATCAACTATGTGACTCGGAATATTATATAAGATTTACAATAAAGATGTGTATAATTAAAGGAAGAGATGGAGCAATGGTTCTATAGGGAAAGATAACAAAGGGAAATATCTACCTGGTAAGTGGAGAAGAAGTTATGTGATTTTTCACCAAAGAGGATGAAAACAAGTTGTGGCATAAAAATCTTGGTCATCTATGCCAACCATCCTTGGAAGATATGGTAATGGGTGAAGCACCAAGAGACCTCCCTAAGCTGTCACATGATCGTACACATACATGTGATGCCGGTCAACAAGGGAACATAATAAGAAATATGTACAAAGTGAAGTAAAAGAAGTCAACAAGAGTGATTGAATTGGTACCTGCTGATGTATAAGAACCTACTACTCCAAGATCCATTGATGGAAAAAGGTTCAACGTTCTTTTAATTGATGACTATAGAAGAATGGAATGGGTATTTGTTTCTTCCCATAAGTCTGATGTGTTCATCTGCTTAAAATAGTACCGGAGAGATTGTGAAAGGAAGCTTGGACATAAAATTCTGAAGTTTCATTCTGATAATGATATAAAATTCACAAAAGGTCAGGTGGAAGACTATCTCTAGAAATACTTGAAATGGCATCATTTTTCGTCATTAAGAACTCCCCAAAAAATGGAGTGGTTGAAAGGAGATCTTGGGTCATCAACAACATGGCTAGAATAATGCTCATAGAAAAAGATGTACCAGAGAAATTTTGGAAGGATGAAGTATTGACATTGGTCTACATTTCTAATAGGGCTCTATTGTGTCTGAAGAAAAGAAAGACTCCATAGGAGATGTTGTATAGAAGGAAGCCAATAGTGAAATACTTTTAATTATTTAGAGGTGATTACTTTATCCTCAACAACGAGAAACATATGAAACATGAGTCGTGTGGGGATGAAAATAATTGATGGTGAGGAGAATGTGATGACTCTGAAATTTCTATGTGATAGTTTGTTGTATTTCAAGGAATATTTTTGGATTAATTAATGATATAAGTGTATAATTATAGGGTCAAGATATCTCGATGTAGTTATATTAAAAAATTTAAATATATTATATTGGGCACACACCATTTTTAGAGATAATGGAGTTACTCCTGAATTGTGTCTTGAATGAGATATATGAGACCACCATCAAATATGAAATATGTGTTTTCACAATACAGGATAAAACCTTTGGGTGAGTCTTGTGTTTCGTTTAAGAGTTTTCATTGGTGGATTCATTAAAAAATTAATTTTTTTTATTTTTTTACTTGTTCAATTAATCATCTGAACTGATCATCTATATAAAAGCATTGTTATGAAAAATTACTTACGGTTAGCTGAATAAAACCAGTGGGGATGAGAAGGTGATGAACATTGGTGGTTGGAGTTTTGGAAGATAGTCATGGGATTTTGGATCAAGGATCGGAGTACCGTGCAGATCATCATCATCAATGGAGTTCTTCGAACTCTCTAACGACAATGATGTATAAGAATTCTTCATCTGCATTTGATCCAAAATTTTTGTTGGAAATTTATATTTATTGGTTTAGTCCTATAACTTTTTATCCCACATTGAAAGTGAATCAATCCTTATAAAAATATATTAATGGTTTGAAGATGATTTACAGTTTGAGGAATGTTTCCCCTATGATTATGGTTTTATTTTCCTAGTACATTCCTATTCATTCATCACCTTTATGATAGACAATTGAGGAAAACCTAGACTATGATCAAGGTGTGTTCATTAAATTTATGCTGTGTGATTTTCTCCCCATGTTCTTTGCATGATCATCATTAGTATTTTATTTGACTGAAACTTTATCAAATTCCCGAATGGCGATCATTGGACAACCATTCATTGACGCAATGGATGAATACCAAATGTTCAGATTCATGGTCGACAGAGCGATCATGGTGTGATGGTGATCAAATTTGATTGGGGATGGATCGGAGGTTCATGTTATTATGGGTTTTGAAATTTTAGTGATGTGGTGTGGTGAAAACTAATTCCTTAGCAAAACGTGTGGCCACAATCGAGCCATAGGTGAAAGCTAAGATGAATCAGGCCTAGATCCATGGTTCGTGGGTGTGATTTGTGGATGAATCAAAGGAAGAAGGAATGCAAGAATAACCATATGGGGTCCATTTATTTTTATGAAATTTTGAACTACACACCATGTAGTTCTAGGGAACACATTCCATGTAGTTCCTTATGTGTAAAAGTTATGGATTATTTATTAAATTAAATATCATGAATTGTGTGACTTACTCACATGTTTTGTAACCCTTGTCCATCCCAATTTTTGTGTATAGGGAGTAAAAACCTAGGAATCCATGAAGTGTTACACACCACATGTGTTGGATCAAATTTTCTTGTTTCCCTTGGAAGATGGCTCATCTTGTAAAATGTGTACACACCCAGGTTGTCATTTAACCCCACAACTATGTGTTTTGGGGAACATTCCATGTAAATAAGAATGTAAAAAAGTTAGGTCAGATGAAACATGATGAGTGTCATCCTAAGCCCTACACATCATGTGATGTGGAGTACACACCCATTTACATATAATAGTACTCAAACATGAACAGTGTACACATGAACGACTCAAGTACACGGGCATAGAACATAGTACATGGGCTAGACCTGACAACATATTTGGTTCCAAACTAACCACTACACATTGTGTACCCCTAGTGGGAACACTGTGTATTTGGAGGAAAACATTTCATGTGATACTATAAGACATAATCATTGACAGGATCAAAGAGACACGATGTGTACCCCAAAGTATCTTCCATGTACTTCTTCAGGACCAGGTTAGAGTCATTGTTTTTATTAGATTAACTATGTTATAATCTTGGTTTTGTTCCCTCCATCTTAATTTGTGAGGTAATTTTCTATCATTATGTCATTATGGAGTGAGTTTTCTCACCCCACCTCCATGAGGGTTAAATGCGTCATTTTGTTCAAAGAATTGGATATAATCCCCTTGGTGGAATAGAGTTGGAATCACTCGATGAGGCCTAAGGTTTTAATCCTCATTTCCATCATCTTTTTCCCAAAATTTGGTTTTAGGAATCCATTGACCAACATACTCGGGCATGATCCCCAATATAGTGGTTTATTCTAGTTAGGTTCATGTATTTGGCATAATCCCTAGTGAGATCCCATATCTATGTGTCAATATCTGTTGTCTTCCAATGATGAGTATTCAAAGTGATTTTATATCTAAAATGACCCCTCTTAGTTTCTTTATTAATTATTCCTAGTTAGACCTGATGTGTATTTCCTCTCATATTAGTGTCATCATTATAGTGGGTCCTGACATGCAAGACAACTTGGATGAGTGCCATCAGTGTTAATAAGGCTCATGGAGTGAGCTCTCCTAGATGGACATTAATCATTGATCCTACAGTATGGTCCTAGGATAGAAATAATAACTTGAAATCACATATACCTATAACCCACCTTTGAAAAAATATGGTTTATTGTTGTTATTATTATCAGGTCTCATATCATAAATTATATATCATCATGAAGATGATATGACTACTCTCGTGATAAGTTATTCTTGGTGATTTCATGATGTTTTGCTCTGTATTTTTATTCTCCCCTTTGTGTGGGTTCTACCCACAAATGTTTTGTATTATGTATAAGTTTTTCCTCTCATTTGTGTCCTTGGTGGACCAAAAGATGGGGGAGATTAGTTGTGTGAGATGGAACTCAAAGGGATCCAAAAGATTTTTTTGGGTATATCCCCATGTGTGTCTATAGGTTAGGTTCTTTAGAAATTTTATTGGGAATATATTTGGACCTTTCCACTTTTGTTGTACTATTTTAATACTCTAATTGGGATAGATGTTATTCATGAATTTGTGGTTTGATTTGTCCATCTTTCCACATTACTCTGGTGTATGGAGATCAGTTGTGTGTACATATACTTTAGGTTCAGGCCCCTCATGCGTTGGATATGCTTTCTATGTGCTAGTTATAAACCCATAGAATATTTTATGAGTGATTTTGGTGTCATTATAAGCCTAATTATAGACATATACGCCTCAGGGGAAATTTCATAAAACATGTAAATATTTGAGGCACACAAATAATTTGAATAAATAACTCATTTGATATAAAGGTGTGTTTCAGAATTTCTCATCATTGGAGTCCACAACAGAATGGACCTAAATTTTGATCCCTCTAGATCATCCACACACACTAAATTCTTTATTAGCATCAATAATTAAAATTTATGTGGTGGCATGGATATCTAATTATGATTTCAATGATCGTACAATCACCTCTTTACTGATCCATCAATCCATGAATCAGAACTCAGACCAGTTGCTCAAATTGAGATCTTCTATCTTAATGAAGTGTGAAAGAGGAGATATAGGGTATCAAATTTATTTTTTAATATTACACTAAATTATAACCACCCACCGTTTATATAGTGAGGAGAAAAACACCCAAAAAATGGCCACCCATCCCCCGGATATTCATTACCCATAAAATAAGTTATACACAACATATTATGAACAACTAACCATTTAATAAACATCATTTATGTTTTTTTAATTTACATATAAAGAAATAAATATATTACATGATAAAATTCGCCTTAACTTGACTACTTTTTTTTGAAAATATTAAACGAAGATTTAATATTAAAATAAAATTCTTTCATTTAATATTTTCTAACGTATTTCTGTTTTATTTTTTAAATACAATTTATAAATAAATTAAATAGAAATTATTATAAACTCTAATAATTTCTTTTTTTTAAATATTATATATTTGGAAATCAATTGGAACCCATAGTTTATCCTGCCATGTCATATACACCTATTCATTATAATATGCCTAAAATTTTTAATATGCTGAGTGTGAAACACTCAATTACCATATCTCGATAGTAGTGAATACTATTAATAGACTAAGAGAAGATCCAAACAACCATAAATATCACCAAAATAGGTATGTAAAATTGATGTTAATAATAGTCTTTCTTAACCCACATAATGTAATATAATCACTTTGTCTCATGATATCCTATAATGCATGAAGCAAAATTTGGGACATCATCCTTCCTGATTTATTATTAATTGAACTTGTTGGATTGACAATCCTTATGCATCGATGACCAAGTATTTTGTAATGGTACAACCATCTTTATAAACTAGGCCTGAGATGTCACTTTCTTTCGGAAGTAAAAAAAATTCTATATTGGTTTTTAAATCAATATTAGACCACCAATGACACACCCAATGCAAGATACCTCACCACAACATAAATTTCAGGATTTTATTACTTGTATCAATGAATGTCATAAAACAGTATACCTTGATAATAATCTCAATTCAGGAGACCATTACATGTGTTCATAGATAGGAACAAACAATGACACTAGAAGCATGTGGGGTTTTTATCGATGGGTCAGCCCTCGTGATCTCACCCACATGAGACCACCAAGTTAAAACATAATATGAATAAGTCTTAGTGCTTACAAGCCACCACAACCTAATGGTCATACATCATTTGTGTCCTTTCAACATGATGTATCTATAACAAATAACAAATGTTTAAGATTAATTTCTTGGTATCTCTAGGTTATCATTGTAGCCTAGGAAATCTTATAACCCTTTGATATGAAAAATAATATATTGATATTACTATGTAAATGGTGGAAATAGAAATACTAACATTGTTATGGTAAGTTTAAATAATGCATAACTCACTGTATACATGATATGTTAATGGAAAAATGTTATTTAAGTTGGGTCTAAGACACCCACATTTATAACAGTTTTAATGATGAATTTTTATTTTGATCATTCATTCAGAATAATTAGTACCATTAAAAAATAATGGTGTATTTAGTATTTCCTCATGTTTGGTATTGTACATGAAATTGAAAAATTAGAATAAAAAATTATAATTAAAAATTATATATTTGGTTAAAAACATGATCACAATTAAATCTAGATAAAAAATAACAAATAAATTAATAGTTATAATACCAAATGTTGGTCCCAATGGATAGATCAAGATGGGGTTAATTGAACTTCCCATAAATTTTTTATTTAAAATCAGTTTAAAACAAAAGTCCCCAAATTTAGAAATCATCTTGGATGACTAAAATAGTATAAATATATAATTTGATATTTTTGAAAATATTATGAAAGAATCACTCAAAACATAGATTAAACAACATTAAAATAACTTTTAACATTGAAAAACATATAATTGCATTAAACAGAATATATATACCAATGATAAAATATAACTATCAGAGTATTGATTTTCTACAAGTATTAAACATTAAAAGTATTTTTTAAAACAATGAAATAAATAAATAAAATGCAGTGGAAATAAATTCAAGAGTTTTGGTTTCAAGTTGAGAATAAATCCTCTACACAAGATAGTGGCCCACTAGAAACCATGTTTATTAAACATTAAACAGGTCCATGACTGGGATTTTGATTTAGATATACAAATGCACACAAGGCAATTCAAGCTACATAAAGATACTTTTATATTTATTCATGGGATAGAATATGTAAAATATGTGAGAAGATATTATAAGAGAAACCTCCAATATCATATTCAATATTGTGATGAACATTTAAAGAATTAATGCAATCAGAATTTTAAATTAAATAAATTTGACAAGAAGAGAGAAAAATACAAAATAAATTGTGAAGTTCTCTTTATATGGTAAGATTATGATTATCAAAAATGATATTCTTCTATCATATTGACATTAAATCATTCCTTTATGTCACTTAAAATGAACTACGTATGGTTTCAATTTTTTCAGGAAAAATATTAGGTCATATACATCACAGATAATCCGCCTTATTTCTATAATCATTCTTATGATAACAAGATCGCTTATCTTACTAACCACTATTAAGCTTGTAATCAAACCAACTAGCACTTGTGAATTGGAGGATCCTCATATTTATAGATTCTAAAAACATTAATTATCCATTATTATATAGTAATAAAATAAATAATCATAACGTGTAGTATATTGAGAAAATATAACTTTGACTTTATTGCAACTAGGTATTCATTCTAAGAACAATAATTCTAAATTCCTTTTGCATCCTACATTCATTAAATTCAATAAAATATCTAGTGGAATTTAATTCAATCTTTAACTCCATAAATAAATGGAAGTATAAACCTGAATTGGAAAATAACTCAGTTGTAAAATAACTTAATGGTTGGAAAAATCACCTAAAGGTTATAGAAAACAAATGGTGTTATCAGAACCGTTTGGTGGTGGTGGAGTTGGTCCAGTGGCAGTGCAACCCTATGGCAGTAGTGATGTTGGTCAAATGGATACAGAAACTCCCTGTGGTGGTGGAGTTGGTTTGATTGTAGAGGAACATTTATGCAAGAGAATAGTTGGTCTGGAAGTAGTATAACTTCTCTGGTGGTAGTGAAAGTATCCGGGCGGTTGCAGACAAACACTGAAAATATCATGTTCCTCTGGAGGTATAAGGACTTCAACTAGCGGAAGAAGACTTGTTCTGATGGTATAACATCTCTTGTTGTGCTAGAATAATTTATTTCCAATGGATGAATGTTTTTAATAGAGGTAGTAGTGGTGTTCAGGCTATATCATACTTTCTTTGATGGTAGTATAATTATCCTAGTGTTAGCAGGCTCTTATGGAAGTATAAAAAATTCAACTAGCCGAAGAAGGCTTGTTAAAATAGTAGAAAATCTCTTCTAGTGGTAGTAGAAGTTCTTTTAAATAGACTTAATAATTGACTAGTGGAAGGGAACATGGACTAACTATAACATACTATCTAAAACTGTAATAGAACTAGCCTCACAGTAGAATGTTCCTCTAGTGGTAGTAGAACTTAATTTGGCCGAAGCAGAATTGTTCTAATTGTATAACATATATTGTGGAAGTAGTATAAGTTCCTTCCAATGGATTAAATGTTTGATGGATTACTGTAAACATAATCTAATGGTATAATGATAATTTATGATGTTACCATCCTGTACATTGAAAATGTTATGTAAATTTCAGAATAATGAGGCTCTATCATTCAACACATAAATAAATAATAATATAATAAAAATTATTTTTGAGCATTAGAAAAAGTAATAAGTGAACTGAGAAAAACTGTTTTATAAAAAACTGACGTATATATCCCTATCACAGGGACGAAAACAAGTAAAAATGAATAAAAATTAAAAAAAACATGCAATGTATTCATAATAAATGTTAATTCATCCTTAGAGTATATTCAAAATCATTATTTTTAAGGTCGATTCCATTACATATTCATTGTTTTTCAATAATATTTTTATAAATTTTTAATTCTTAGGTCAATTATCAAAAGATTCTTGTATCTCTCCATCACCTTCATATATCTGATATATTTATCTCACATCATTCACTATCAGTTGTAAGTTCTTTTTCTCTATCTGAAAAGATCATTTTGAGAGGCCATATTGATAAATTATGTAAATTATAGGCAACTCATTTTTTATTTAAATTATTAACTAATTTTTGTTTTCATGATCAATTTGTTGAAATTCTATAATTTTGTCTTCATCATATATATATTATGATTTCATTTGATTTTATCTCTTATTTAATTAAATAATGTTATTATTCTTTGAAAACAGTGTGTACATTCTATAAAATAACATGGATGGTTTTTCTTTTGATTACTAAGCTCTAGGGAAAAATAAATTTATGGCTTTTATTGATAGTAAATTCTTTCAAAAATAATTTAGTTTTATAAAAAACATGTAACATTATAACCAAATAATAAGTATCTCCTCCCACTATGAGCTCTCATCCGAGGGTTTCAATCATCATTGGTTTTCTACCAAGGGTTCCATCCTAGGATCTATTTCTTTGGGTTCACATCAAGGGAATGTAGTTCTCTCTTCATCTTCTATATTTGTTTCCTTATATGGGGTCTTCAATTGACACTCTTCCATTGATTTTTCATTTTTTTCTTTCTGTCATGAAAAATATTAAATCAATTATTAGAAATGTTTCTCTCTAATGGAGTCAAAACTCTTTTCAGTTTCAACTGAAGATGGATTGGATGAAATGATCTACCAATAGCTACCCCTCCTTTTAGTGGAAAAACTCATAAAAAATATCATATAATATTAATCCCTTGACAACCATGTTTTAGATGGTATGTAAACTTGATAGTGGAATTTCTATTATGGAGGTGGATAATGTTGTTTTTTTCTTTTAATGTTTTTGATTACAATATTAAAACAATATCTTGGATGTTATAACTTGGTCCCTAGAAAACAACTTAAATGTAATATATAATCTTAATAAAAGAGGTTGATGTATCTGAAATGAAACTTTCATGGTCCTTTTTCTGAATGTGTATTAGAGGATCCTATTTTCTCATAGGTCATTAAATGTGATGGAAGGGATCAGTATTTTGATTGAAAAAATTATCAAATGGGCTTCTCAGATCTGATTTTTTCGGGATTTTTATAAGAGTGAAAGCACTATTAAAATCAATCAATCTATTTTTGGTGGAACATATATTAAGGAAAAAGACTCTTTCTCTTGGGTGTCTTTTAATATGATAGGATCCCAATTTTCTACATCTTATTTTGTGTCCTGATCCATTGAAAAGATAATTGTGACCTCAGAAAAAATGAACCAAAAGGACATATATTATTTTTTTGATGGGAATTGTATTCACGCAAAAGTTTTAGGGGGACCTACATATAGAAGGAAGAAAAATGAAAATATCATGAAAAGATAGATAATTCATGTAGGGTTGTATGGCTGTGTCATTAGAGGAATTCAGATTTAATATTTTTCAGTCAACCTAATCCTAGATCCACGCAGTTCTATAATGGGAATTCCTGTTTGTATATTTGCGGTATACCAAAGCCACATGAAGGTGTTTAAGAGGATACAACTATAAAGGTTGTACCCTAAGTTGGAACAAAGTTCTTATCTTATGAGGGTGGTATATATGTTTCTTATCTTAAGGATGATATTTCAGATTCTTATGCTAGTATGGATGTTTTCTTAAAAGGGTTAGGTAATTATTTTAGTAGTGAGGTGGTGTGTATAGAGTATGATATGAATGTCATTATTGTCTGAAGTAAAACACAAGAAGATCCATATAGGTTTAGTATGAGGGAACCTAGTTTGTGGATATTTGGAACTCACCAAAAACTCCAAGTTCTGCGAGTTAAGGGGTGTGGTGGATGAAGGTGGAAAGCCTAAGGGCCTGAAAACATTGAAGCATCTCAATTATTAATTAAAAAAAACAATTATTCCCATTTTGTGTGGGATGAGGAGGATTTTCATAGTATCAAGAAGAATGTGAGGATGTAAGGAAATGAGGTATTTACTCCAATAGAGGCTTAGGGTGGCATTTCCCAACCCCACTTGGGGAAATTAAAATATTATATTAGAACTATTGAGGGATTTTAAAACCCCAATCAATTTTCACACTCTATTTTTGGAGCTAAAAATACCACCCTAACATTTTCTTTGTATCCAATAATATTTTTGAAAAGAAGGATTCATGTCTATTGGGTTTGAAAATATGTTTTAAGAACATCTTCCCTATCAGAATTCAAGGGAACTCTTGAGAAATTTGCCTCTTCTGGAAGGTGGAACTTGATGTTAAGAATGATAACTTCTCCAGAAATCATATTGTTATTTCAATTTTAGTTCCATGATATCCATTGTGGTCCTTTGTTGGATTCTATGGGTGGAACAGTAATCATGACAATTCTAAATCATGGAATCTTTTGATCTGCATGTGGAACTCTCTCCCTAGTCCACTCCTAATTGGACGATATTTCAATGAGGTATTTTCCCACCATGAAAATGATGGTGGAGATTTATATGTATTATATAAGGTTCCATGGGACTCTGTTCACTTGGAAAATGGGTAGATCAATTAAGGGATATATTACATACTGGTTGGATATATTTGAGGGGTTTGGAAAGTGTAAATATCTTTTCTAAGTATTATCTATTCTTCACCTTCCCCTGGTTTCATCCAACCACTACCCTATCATCTTATCTATGGTTTCATATTGTGAGAGGAGGAGTCCTATTCAAGGTTTTTTTTGACTCGTTTGTGGCTCCATGATAGATACTATGTGGAGGTGGTTTCTGTATCCATATAGGGGATGAAACAATTCTTGTCCTCTAATATATGAGGTATTTCATCTTGTTTACAGAAGTGGTGTCTGATACGGTTTGTGGACATTGAAGTACATATCAACACATTAGACAATAATCTTAAGATATTCCTCTCTCTTCCATGTAGTAATCACAACCATAGGGATCTTTTTTTCCGAGATATATTTCAACATGATCTTAAAGATGAAGGAGATTAATTAGCTTTAAAAGTTTAGAGAATCCCATATCAGGGATGGTGATCAGAATAAAAATGTTTTTTACAAAAAAACATCTATAAGAACGAAAACAACATTTACAAACTAGATGATCCAATAGGAAGGGTCACTCAGGATGCTAATGAAATTCACTTCATTACGTTGAACTTTTTTATTTAATATCTATATAGAGGAATGTATTAAGATCAATTATTGTTAATCGAGTTGTATTCTAAAAATCTCTATAATGAATATGAATTGATAGTTGGAGAGGAATATTTACAATAATGATGTTCATGGTGATCTTCATCATATTAATTCTACAAATGCACCAGGGCCAAATGGGTATGATGGTTTTTTTTCAAACTCTTTTTGAATATTATATGTCCTAAGGTGGTATTTATAATCAAGGATATGTGGGTAGAAATATACCATTTTCATTTGTTTAGTGAATCACTTATTAATATCATCTTGAAGACTCAGAATACAAATAAAACCATATAATTATGGCTGACAACTCTTTGTAATTTTGTCTACAAAATCATTTCTAGGATCCTGGTGGATCATTTATGGGGATTCATACCTGTAATTGTTACTAAAAATAAAATATATTTAATCCCAAAGTGTTAAATTAATAATTATTCAATAATTTTATATGAAATGATACATTTAATGAATAATGATTTATTATAAAAAAAAGGTGTCATGGAAATTAAATTTGGCATGATGAATTCTTACAATATGGTCGAATAGCCTTTTCATGGACCTATTCATTCTAGAATGGGATTTGAGGTAAAAGGGTTGAGTAAAATAATGGACTATGTCTCTTTAGTTTCATTTGGTATTAATATTAATGGGTGTCCCTCAGAGATAATTTAACCCTCAAGGGGTGTGCAACCAAGGGGATCTTTTTTCTCCTTATCTCTTCATCCTAATAGAGGATGTTTTTTCTCACATCTTTTTTAACTAGATGAATCGAGGGGTCATATATAGTGTGAAGATATGTCAATACAGTCCCCCAATATTTCACATCCTCTTTGAATACGATAACCTCCTGTTTGTGCATGCAACCCTACAAGAATGATTCTCTGTTTTGAAGATTACTAATCTTTATGAAAGGGAATCTGGTAAAATTATTAATCCAATTATGTAAAAATTATATTTTAGTAGAGTTTTATTAGATACTAAGAGGGAGGAGTTTAAAATTTTATTCAAGTATCCATTGGTTGAAACACATCAATAATACTTGGGTCTCCTAACCCTTATTAGATGACTAAAAAAACAAGTGTGTCCCTACAATATTGATAGGGTTGTTAACATAATTTTATTATGGTATATTATGAATTTTTATAAGTATGTGAAGGATATACTTTTGGAGTGGTTCCCAAGACATGAATTCTTATGTAATGTAATTGTCCAGATTCCCTAAAACCCTCATTGATCATAACCATTCATGCTTGGGTAATTTTTTGGGGGTGTCTCATTGTGGTAATCACAAGATATAATGGGTGTCTTAGGATAATAATTGTGTTTCTATGTTCAATAGTGGTCTATAATTTAAAAATATTATTTTATTTTACTAGGATGTATTGTGTAATCAATGTTTTATTCCTATATACCATCCTAACATGCTCTTCTCAATGGTTATTCATGCAAAAATATTTCCATCTTATGATTTTATTCATGCCCAGAAGGGGTTAAGACCTAGCATTATGTGGAGGAGAATCTAGGGAACTAAATCAATCTCTGAGAGAGGGTATGTGTGGAGAATTTCAAATGGAAATTATTTATTTGTTTTTAGTGATTTTTTGATGACTAATATACCAATCTAAGACTCTCATCACAAGTTTTCCTAGACTATGAGAATGCAAGAGGACAATTTCTAATCTTTAACACACTAGAGGAGTGGGATCATGATAGGGTTTTAGCTAATTTAATGAGAGAGATCACCATCTCATTTTCAATATTCCTATAACTCCATATATGGGAAAATCATATTTTTTAGAAATGGGAATCTTTTTGTGTGTTCTCAATTCGATTAGGCTATAGAATCCTAGATGATGGATTGTATCATAACCACCTAGATGGTCGCTAGGAGGATATATGGTCACTGATTGCACCAGCCAAGGTAAAATGTTTTTCATGGCAGGCCATCTTGTTTGTCCTTATATCTTGTGAATTAATTGTGAGGATGCACCCATCCATGGATGATTCATTTCCCATATATATGGAATCTATAATGCATTCAATTCTCCATTGTCATGGGTTGAAGGGTGTGTTGAAGGAACGGAAGTCAAATTTGCAAAATTTATTTAACCCGTTAGTTGATTAGACCCATAATCTATATAAATGTGTGTAATAATTTATGTTGAGGGTGTTGGGGTAGATTTTCATTGTCATATTATTGGTTAACACTAGAAGTAATGATTATATTTTCCCAAAAGATGCAACTCAATATCTCATATGGTATGAAAGGACCTCTGAGTGGGTGAATTTTTGGGATGCAAACTAAGTTTCTATATCTAATTATAATCTTCTGAAGGTTTCATCTTTTTTTACTCGTCCCACCAAAGTATTGTTTCCAAATTATTATAGATGTGGCCATTTCTGTTGGTTCGAGGTTGGGTATTGGAATCATTATAGCCAAAGTACTGACAAAATTATGGATTTCCATTGAATAGGTGTTCAATATTAGTAGAGTCTAATTGTGGTGGAGGCTTCTGATATTCTACATGATACTCTTAATGCTCATTACAATGGTTGGAACAAGGTTCTTATCGAGACTGATTACATTTCTGTGATTAATTCTTTATCTATGAAGAGAGAGGAATCAGACCCTTCTGGTCCTGTTGTGAGAAAGATGTAGTCCTTGTTAGAATAATACCCTTCTTGTAATTCTTCATTCATTAAATAAGGTGGTAATCATATATCTCATCATTTGGAATGCTTTGGGAAATCATGGTGTGACCATTTTTGGGTTGACTCGTTTCCGGAGTGAATTAGTAATTCTGTTTCGATGGATTCTTAATCAATTATCTTTTTCAAAAAAATGTAACATAATAACCAAGAACACACATAGTATATTTATAAAATATTTAATAGAAATAATTTTATATCTTCATGTAATATATTTATATTTAACAAATAATAAATTCCTACAAAACATGATATTTTCCAAAAAATATTATACTCATAACATTAAAAAACACCACTAAAATATTAGTTTTTTACACAAGATAATACATCAGGAAAAAACATATTATACCTATGACATATATTTCCATAGAAAAGTTTTATATATCTATATAATATAATCAACCTAACATAAAACCTATATACACTTTAGAATTTATTTATATAATGTGCCTCAATATAATATTTTGTAAATTCACATAAAATTAATTTTTTCATAGAGCATGTTGTAAATGTTATGTTATTGTAAAATGCTGAGTCAAAATTGATTGTATTTTATATTTGTTAATAAATTTTCAATTATTCAACAAAAAATAATGAAATACATACATCTTTTAAAATATTGTTAAAAGAATGTATATTGAATTTCGTATTTAATTAGAACTATATTTCCTATTTTAATTTATGTATAATTATTATAAAAAATATTCAAATTAAAAATAAATTTTTTTGGATAAACTTATTTATCCAGACGTATTAAAAATTATTTATAAAATGTAATGGAAATTTTCCCCTAAAATTGAAAGCTATTGTAAATGTTTTCATGCATTATAGTGAAATTGTGGTCTAACTAAAATTAAAATAGTTATAAACTATGAAATTCTACCATTTTATAATTAATAAAAATAACTGACAATTAAAAATTAATGGGATAAGCAGTGTGTCTATGTAAATCAATTTTACTTATCATGTTTATTCTCCACCATCTACCTTTAAAATTTTAAATTTTATAATTCTATTTTCATTTTTTGGTATTTATATTTAATCATATTCTTATATGAATTAATTATATCCCAGCTATTTACACTTTCATAACTCCATGATTAAAAAATAATTACCAATTATTTATAAATTTTCAATTTTTTTAATATCCCATACGAAACACAATTTCACATTTCACTTATTGAATAACAAATTGAAAACCCAATTAATTAATGGGAAATGTTACAATGGATTCCTTAGGGCATCATAAATCTGAACCAGATTATGAAAATTATTATTAATCAATAATAAATTTTTAAATGACTTTATAATTATAAAAAAAATTATTTATTTTGTGTTCGGAGCATATTTTATTTATATGTAAATTTTAAATCTGATTTAGTTGACTATATTATTAATAAAATAAAATTACAAATATATTAAATTAGGTTTTTTATATGATTATTCTATAGTTATAAATAAAATGTAAATATTTGAATTTATAGTCATGTAATTAAAAGGGTTTGATTATTTAGGTGACTAGTTAATATATAATAGTGTAATACTAGTTAATTGGATTTGAAAAATAAATAGGTTGGTATTTTTTAAAAAATACATAGTTTTAAGAGTTTTCATTCATAATATAGTGTTTGGTATTGAGTTTACAAAATATTTCATCCTAGAGATAAATTTACAGAATATATTTTTAAAATTAAAATAAAATAGTTTTTTGACACATTTATATATCCAAAGGTTTCATAATATATTTATAAAAATAAGGTGATTTTCCCCATATGTAAAACTCCCTCGTAAACGTTTAAATGTATGAAATAAAAATTTTGGTTTATAATAAAATTAAAATATTTTGGGATTTTGTAATGCTTCCATTTTCTATTAGTCACAATAATTGGTTAATTCTCCCCCATATGTAGGTGGGTGTAGTGTGAGGGTTTCGGGTTTGGGCTATTCATCACAGGGTCGAGTCCCCAGGCTTATTTCCTTCCATGCGTGTGTTATAAATAAACCTAGTTCTAAAATAATGGATTAATTAAAATGGATTCAATAAGTGGTTCAACAAGTTCAGTCAACATTACTTTTCCATTTTATTCAACACAAGGTAACATTAAAAAACTAAAGATTATATTTCTCATGCTTATTATCCTATTTTAATTTTTATTCTCTCTATCCCCAAACATATTATTATGTGATTTAAATGTATATAACATACATTAAAAAAATATTACTTATTTGTGCATTTATATTCATTTAATATCTTAGAAGAAACAGAAGGTTATATTTCACCAACTTTTACTTTCAAGATTCTCTAATTTAAAAATTAAATATCATTATTAATATTTTAAATATGACCCCTATGGTACAAATTCTAAATCAAGGTGTGGTATCATGTTTGAGTATCATTGAGTTATATGCCATTCATAATGTATAATATTTGATATTTTTATTTTCCTTTTTTACACCTTTAAAATTTATATCATAAAATAAAAATAAAATAAAAAAATATTTAGTTTTATCCATTCCATTTGCACAGTTCTTATCAGATCATGTCACACAATCATGGATTTAGAGAAAATAAAATAATTGATTTATCTTTCTATGTAAATTACCATTTTTATAAATTAAAAAAATGACTAATATAGAGTGATTTTGTTGATTCATCACAATTTTTCATTTATTACTCACAGATAATTGTTTAGGTGGTCCGAATCCTTTTCATCATAGTGGTGAAAAGGACTTACATGTACGTTGATATTTGGTTCATACCAATTGAACTAGGGTATTAGTATGTGAAAATATGTGCGCACATACACACACATATAATTGTATGTGTGTATGTATATATGTTGTTATATACATATTTTATGCACATCCACATAAATTTTTACATTGATTTGTAAAAATATTTCTTAATGGTTTTTATTCTATTGAAATATGTTTTTATAATATATTTAAAGTATTTAAATAAATTTTATTCTTCGATGACTTAATGGTTGAATTTTAAACACCATAATATACCAAAGATATGTTTCTCCAGTAATATGAAATTTATTACAACCTAATTTAATATGTTATTATTCATCATGGGAAATGATAGTTTATCAAAAATATCTTATTGATTCATTTTTTACAAATTAGGCAATGTTTTGTTGAAACGTAATATTCCATACACTACTACTCGATCGGGTCTATGACGTGGCCCAAAGGGTGTTCTATATGTCCATGGATATAAATCCAGTGTCATAGAATTACTACATAAGAAATAAGAATGATATCCATTAGTAAATATAATTAAACAGTAATCATAATTATTCTAAAACTCCAACATGTTCTATCAGTAATACCAATTGGGATAAAGACAATGCTATAAAATCCTTTCACATTACTGAAAATGTATTGTTTTCCTAAATTCTTTATCAGTGCTAGAAGTAGTGATGATAAATGTCATGATGTTGTAGTGTGTTATTGATATTATAATACACTAAATTAATAAACAAGAAAAAATAAAAAAAATCTCACTATAATAGATATTTCAAACATTATTTTGTAAAATTATATTAGGTAGTATAATTAATAACTAACATTAAAAAAAATCAATGGTTCCATTGTCTTTTGCATCTGAATCCCTCTAAAAGCACCGATCACGGTATCAATTTCTAAGAAAAGCACCCAAAATTAGACAAAACAATCCACCTATATAATAAAATAATTCTTATGTTAGTAATATTATATTTAAAAAACAAACATATATATGAAACAATTCATTTTTAAAATGTCAATTTTAAACTGATAATAGACATTTAGTGTCATATAAGACACACCATGTTGAAGATTGAGGTGACACTAATTCATACATGTCACAAATTACTTATGGATAATTTTACAAATGTATAATAATAATAATAATGTGTTTTCTTAGTTTTTAGTATGAAATTTTCTTTTTTTATTAAAAAAGTAATTTTAAATAAAAAGACACACTCGGAGTCATATCAATCACACCATGCATCAGATTTAGGTGCAGTTGATTCCTACATGTCACAAATGACTTATGAATCATATTAATAATGTATCAAAACAATTTGAATACATTTTATTGGTTTTTAGTATGTCAATTGTGTTTTTAATAAAATTCAATTTTAAATTGAAAACACACAAATTGAGGCATACTAGTGACATCAAATGTAGATTTGATGTGAGATTGATTCATACACATAAAAAATTACTTAAGACTTTTTTCCCTAAATTTTCAAGATAATCCAAACACATTTTGTTCGTTTTCATTGAGTGACACAAGGTTTGAAGAAGAGTTTCAATTTTAAACTTATAATGGGCACTTTGACCAATATCCAGAACTCTATATACCAGATTGATGTGTGGATGATTCATACATATCCAAAATTACATATGGATTATTTTTTAAATGTATCAAAATAATACATATTAATTGTTTTTAGTTTTGATTATGTTACTTTTCTATTTTACTATAATGTCAATTTAAAATAAAAAGACACACTAAGTGTCATACCAGTCACATCCTATGTCAGATTGTGGTACGGCTGATTTCTACACATCAAAGATGACTTATGGATCATTTTCATAATGTTTCAAAACAATACTAATGTGTTTTATCAATATGGAGTATGTCACTTGCCTTTTCTACTAAAATGTTATTTTAAACTAAAAACACACACATTAAGTCATACTAGTCACAATGTGTGTAGGTTTTATGTGTGAATAATTCCAAGATGTTATAAATGGAATATGAATCAATTTCCCAATGTATCAAGATAATACAAGAAATGTTTCTTAGTTATTATTGAGAAAAACATTTTCTGAACTAAAATTTTATCTTTTGACTGAAAAGGAACACTTTGATTCATATTGCGAAAACCCTGGATCAGGATGAGGTACAACTGGTTCATAAACATCATAAGTGACTTATGGATAATTCTCATTAAGTAACAAAAAAATATGAATGTGTTTTTTTGTTTTTAGTTTTTTTGTTATATTTTTTACTAAAATATGAATTTTAAATAATAACACACAATTTGGGTAATACCGATCACACTATATATCAAAATGAGGTGAGGATGAATACTATACATCAAATATAACTTATGTATCATTTTCCAAATGTTTTAAAAAAAATTGAAAGATTTTTCATACTTTAAAGTATGTCACTTTTACTTTTTACTAAAATTATAGTTTAAATTGACAACAAGCATTTTGAGTCATATCGGCCACATTGCATGTCCGTTTGACATGAGACTAGTTCCTACATGTCACAAATGACTTATAATTAGTTTCCTAAATTATCTAAAAAATCATAGCATTTTTATTTAATTTTCAGTGACTGACCCACATTTTAAAAAAATGTCTATTTTAAATAGATAATAGGCACTTTGAGTCATACCAGGAACATCATGTATCAGATTGTGGTGGGGAAAATTTCTATACATAAAAAATTAGATATATATAATTTTCCAAAATTATCAAAACAATTTTGTTATTTTTAATATGTAACTTATATTTCTCACTAAAATGTCAATTTTAAATAAAAATTCACACTTAGAGTCATACCAATCACACTATGTGTCATATTGAGGTGCAGATGATTCCTACACATAAAAAATGACTTTTGGATTTTTGTAATAATGTATCTAGACAATATTAATATGTTTTATTTGAGTTGAGTTTTTGATGTGATTTTTAAACAAAAATTTAAATTATGTACTAACAATACACTTTGACTTACAATGAACACATTATGTATTAGATTGATATGCAGCTGATTTGTTTGCGGTTAATTAATACACTTTTCAGGAAAATTTTAATGATATATCTATTGTGAAGTACCACTTTTAATTAAACTATTTCAAAATACAATGTTAGATACATCCTTATGATTCACTTCACATTTTAGGAAGCATGAGGTTTCCTCTTCCATCTAAAAGGAACATGTTCTCTCTGTTCTGGATTATCGCTAATAGTTCAAAGAAAAATTTGAATTACCAAAAGATCTATGGAATAAATTCAATAAGTATTACATAAAAATGAGAAGGAAATTAATATAAAAATAAGTGATAAAATAATTACAAAAAACTAAATAATTAGTTGTAATTCACATTTCCATGATGTTTATATTCATTCTTAACCATTTCCCAGTTTTTTTATCTCAACTGCAGTCTTGAAGATTAATATCTCATGAGCATGAGTAGCTTAGAACAAACCACCCCAACCAGAGAAAAAGAATCCTTATGTATAAGAAAACAAATTTTATGTTAGTAATAATATATAGAAAAAAAATAATCATAAATTTGAATCAATACATTAATAAAATTCCAATTTTAAACTAAAACCACACAATTTGAGTCATATTGAGCACACTAGGTATTGGATTGGGGTGAGACTAATTCATATACATCAAAAATTATTTATGTATCATTTAAATAAGGTACAAAAGCAATACTAATGTGTTGTCTCATTTTTGACTTTGTTACATGTCTTTCTTACAAAAATGTCAATTTTAAATTAAAAGATACACTTGGATTCATAAAAGTCACATTGTGCATCACATTGATGTGTGGATAATTCAAACACATCAAATATAATTTTTGGATCATTTTCATAATGTTTAAAAACAAAATGAATGAGTTTTCTAAATATTGGGTATGTCACTTGTCTTATTTTCTAAAATATCATTTTAAACTGAAAAAAAATGAAATTTGAGTCACACCAGTCACATCAGGTGTAATTTTGATGTGAGAATTATTAACACAAATAAAAAATTACTTTTGAATCATTATTATAAAGTATAAATACAATAAAAATGTATTTTTTTATTTTTAAGTGAGTGATACATGTTTTGAACTAAAATATCAATTTTAAGCTAATAATGGACACATTGAGTTATACCAGGAACACCATGTATTGAATTGAGGTTTTTTTATTCATACATGTAAAAAATGACATATTTTTTGTTTTACTAAAATATCAAAAAAAATCCGAATGCATTTGATTAGTTTTGAGTATGTGACATTTGTTTTGAACTGAAAAGAAAATTTTAAACTAAAAACATAATCTTTGAGTTGTACTGGGCATAAAATGTTAACAAAATCAAATAAATAATTAGTAGGAAGTCACCTATTCATGTTTCATGTATACATTCTTACCCCATGTATAAATCCCATTCGTTTCTATACAATTCTATTTCCTATTTTGAATACAATGACAATTGACAATTCTGGTAGTACTGCAAAAATAAATAATAAAGGATTAATGATTATTTTTAATGAAATTTTAATTATCATTGAAAATAACTATTCATAGATTATTTTTTTATGGTATATGATATAATTCAAAAAAATTAAAACATTATAACCACAATCTTTTCCATTTGTTTGTTTTGGCCATTGTGTAAAAATTATAAAAAATAATTAATTTGTTTTGATATTTTGTTTCATAGTGAAATATTTTTTATATATCACGTATTACTAATAAACTTATAGATGTCAATAGTCTCCTTGTTCTAATAGAATTCCATCATTCCATGATTTTGATGATATTTAAACAACTCCCTATCATAAAATAATTGTCATTAAAATATATTATAAAATTTATATCTTTATGTTTTGTTGTAAAACATTGTCTGTATTTTATTAAAAATTGATAAATTTCATCATGTGTGGTATGTTTTTTTTTAATCCATGCATTTAATCAACAAAATAAATCATTATAGTATTTAAATTGGCTATAATGTGTTTCCAATTCACCATAAAAAATGATTAAGTAAGGAAATTAAGGAAAAATATTTTATATAAGTAAATTTTAGAGTTTTACACTTGAATCATGGGTATTAAGATGATTCTATCATCTATATGTTTTCATTTATACATTCTTCCTAGTTTTTCCACTATTCCTTCATATTGTTTTTCTTTTAATGAGAATTATTTTGTGGAAGTTGTGTGAGAAATAATGAGTCCAAATTTATGTTCACACAATTTTACCTTTAAATAGTATTGATATATATTATTGTAGATGAAACAACAAAGAATAGTTCCACAATATAGCAAATATGGATTTCCCCCTTCTAGGGTTTTACTTTGAATCACTTGTGGCATCGTCTGGATTCATCTCCTTCTCTCTCAACCTAATTTCAAAGGTTTTTAATAGTGGATGTTTTGATCTAGTTTCATTTATTGCATTATGTCCCTTACTTATTGAATTCTTCATGAGGTTTCCAACACGTCATCATGGTTCCCATCCTTCCACTCTTGTGTGAATTCCATTTCTTCCCATTGTTTCATTTTTCTTGTGGTGATGGTGGTGATGACTAACTTTGGGTGCAAAATGATGGTTTCCAGTCAGTGATGGTTCAATCTGTTGATATATTTTTTTCTAGATCTAAGAATATCTATCATACTTTTTTCATTGTGATATTTGATAAGGAGGTTGTGGGTCATCTCTCATTGGAACGAGATCATGCAGTAGAGGGGTTATTGAGATCCCTAGTTCAAAAAAAGGTTTGAGGTTCCAGATATTCAATGGGGGGTTTTGTGGGAGATGGTGTACTCTATAGGGTCGAATGTAATGGATCTGGAATCTTGATGTTCCCCCTGAATTGGTGGTCTCTGGAATTTTTTATGTCATTTCTGGTCTGCTTATGATTTTGGGTCTTGTTTATTCAATTGATTGTAAATTTCATTACATGAACCATCTCTTGTCTCCACACATTTTTCAGGTGGTGCATCATTATTTTCTTGTAGGTACTCTCAGTTCATGATCCTCAAAAGAGGGATGAGTATTTTAACACCAATCATTCATCCATCTACCCTCCTTTTTTGGGGAGGTATGGGTACTCTTCCATAGATCTCCATATACAGTGGATTCAATATTAGTTTTTAAAGTATTAGGTTTCCAGTGTTGTGAGTTCCTTTTAAGAAATGTCAGGTTGGAGGATCAAGAGATGGATGGGTGTACTGAAACCTATCACTCAATACTCCTCCCATATGTGTGTGTGTGGGGTGGGGGGTCTCTGCTTTGTTGTTTTTTACCAATATAACACAACATCATGGTTGATGGGATGACACATCATTTTTTATTTGAATCGCTGGTACAAGAATAAGCAGAGTGGGAGAAGAGATGAATGTATTGTGATTGTCATGTGGTGTGATTCTATTTTGTTATTTGGGTCTCATGAGGTTTGATGGTTGTGCATTTCATGAACAAGATGTTATGTCCTTTTGGCTCATCAGAGACTTCATGTCATTTTTTTCTAGGAATTTTCTCTTTCAGGATTGGACCCTTGTAATGAGTTCCCACTATTCCCATTTCCTAAAAGATTTTCTTTTTTTATTAAATAAATGAGTATTTACTCTCAATCGATTTATCAAATATATTTTTTTTCTTAAGAAATTTATGAATAATATTTACTCATAATTAACTTAGTAGGTTAGATATTGGACAAATAAATCATGAAAACAAACCTCATGTAAACATTTACAACTAAGACACTTAGATATTCTTGCATGAGTATTTCATTTCCATTCCTAAGATTAATATGGTCTATAATATACAATTCGTACATCTGTTTAGAAAAAATAAATTTCATTCTTTTTACTACTTTGAAATGTTGTATATTCCTAAACCATTAGTGTTAGTAAATGAATATGTTGAACGCGTGGGGTATGGTACATTGTAAAAACCATTTCGTTTTGATGAATGAACCTTTATATTGTTTATTTGACCTTCCATCTCACCCCCTTACCATATTATTTCTATAATATCATTCATTAGTTTAGGAATTTATTCATTAATTGTTAAAGGGTTCATAAGAAAAATAAATTTGAAATTATTACCTCCTTATCAACAAGTTTTTTACAAGATCTAACAGCCATGCTATGAAAGTTCCCATTTCATTCTTGAACATATGAAATTCTACAAAATTAGGTGGAATAGGAAGATCAGTTCCTAGCTCATGAGATACATTAATAAACAATCTCACATAATCAAATGGAAGTTGTTTGTTTTATATGATATCTCCTTGGTGATTGTACATAGTACCCCTCATAATAAAGAGATGGGTGGGTATTGATAGATATAAATCACAATCATCTTAACCATGCAAAATATATGTATAGAAAATGTATCAGTGTCTGGAAGATTCACATTTCATAGAAATAATTATGAAAATATTGATTACCTCTTCTAAGATATCTCTTTTAGGGGATTGACATTCCTCAAAGTAGGTGGGGTGGGGGGATCTTCCCGTAGTGGTTGTTCATGTTTTTTATTATCTTTTATTCCAACCCATAAAACATTATAACAACTGTGACTACCAATTATGTTTTTAGTCTAGACAATTTAATCATTCCCTAAACTCTTACATTTTCTTATCATTATCCAAATGTTCATTTATATTCTCAAAACATTTTTGGGGTGAAACCTATATACCACATTTATGATGCGGTCGTACTGTTTTGGATGCTTCAAGGCCATTGATGGTAGATTTTTAACAAGTACATATGATGATTATTCTTGTGTCTCTGTTAGATACAAAATATACAAAAAATTATTCATTATTATATAATACCTATTTAAAATAAAATAAATTTTTTATTTCATTAATACACATGATTCCCACACTTTTTTTGTGTTTTCATCTATTAGTATGAATTATTATTTTACATGGGCCACCTTATATAGAACATGAAGTGGGATATACATGGCTTTGGATTTTGATTCATTAACTGACATATAAACATAGGAACATAATTATGTTTCTGTTTCACGTCATATAAAAGTATTATGAAAGATTTAAAATACATACCATTTTTTTCAAATGAAGAATACCCCATCCTTGATTTATAATAGGGGTACATTGGTTTTGCATGTTGTTTCTTATTTTAAGCACTCAATTTTTTTCATTAATTAATAATTCCGAATAAAACTGATTAATATACATATTTTCATGCAATTTATTACCAGTCCCAATATACCCAAAAAGATGTCTTATAACTGCGACTGATAAATGCACCCCAGGATTGTTGGTTTGTCACGTATGCATACATCTGTTATGGGTGTGACTTTCATTTCCCATATTTTTATTTGAGTTAAAACTTCATAAGAATTGTGTGAAACGTTCTTTGAGATTTTCTAGAGAGAATTAATACAATTTTCATTTAGGATTCATCTATTGTAAATTCAATCAGTATAGGATAATGAAGAGTAATTCAATCAGCATACACATGTGAGTGGTGATCCTAATATAACTACTAAAAATTTATTTCCTGGGGTTAACAGGATGTAATAGCGCACTACAACCAACATCGAATTTGATGCCTTCATTTCACACCATAATAATGTTTTCTAACTTCATCGCACTATGAAGGTCCTAATTTTTGGGACACCAATTGTTCTAGATCTACCATTTTATTGGATTCATCATCATCAATATGTAGTTCCCATGGATTAGTACCTTATTCATGTGGAAAAGGTTTTTGTTCCTCTACATTGGGATCACCATCATATTGAGAAACCTATTTTTCCCCATTATTTTGAACATCAACATGTGAAAAATTCCTTATCTACATAAGTGGTTGAACACTTAATTTGGGTTATATAAATTAATTAGATAATAGATAATAATATGAGGTAACAAGCTATATATTACAAAAAATATAACCTGATTATTAAAGTCTTTCTTCTTTTAAGGTCTGAATGTATTTTACCCCCTATTGTGTATCCAAATATCTTAATTGTTGTCTCCTACGGCATATAATACCCTATATACATTGGGACCACATAAAAATGATTATGATGTCCCAATGAAATGGTCATACTTAGTTGAATGGGCATATGATCCTTCAATAGTTTTGATAGAAAATAAGAAATATTAACCAGTTTTGGTTTGTGGGATCCAAAAAATTAAACAATTATACTACAAATGAGGCCATTATAAATGGTTTTTATTTTTACCTTCCTTACTAAAATCCACATTCATAAATCCCAATTCATGTATTTTAACAAAAATCATGTTATGAACCCACTTAAAATGATATATATATATATATAATATACGTTCTAGTTTCATATAACACTACTTTATTATATTGAAGTTCGTAACTTAGTAGGGTTATGTGATTAGAATACATATGTTATCCAATTGGATTTCATTTATCGAATTAACACATACCATTATCAACGTGAAGTCAAAGCACACTCAAACAGTAGTGTAGACAGGCATACCATCCACTAAAGATATATTTAAGGGAAACACCCTACATGGGGTAGAATCATTTAGGTCTTCACCAAAATAGTGTAATGTTAATTCATAGAAATGGATCTAGAATACAAGAACGATGATTATACTCAAGGAATGTGAATTAAAAAGAAAACGCCAAAGGATGATGTTGGGTGCATAATGCTAGAAATTTATAAAATGGATAGATCTAAGAGATGAGTCGTGGACCACCAACATCCATCTCGTAAAACATTCCTCATCTAGTTGTAGCCTTTAATTTGGCCTATATTAGAAGAAATCTAAATAACATATCAATGCCCTAAAAATAAGGCATATGATCCTACATTTAATAACGTCATCATGGTAAATATGAATGGAGAACAGATAAAAAAGGAATCAGGTACTTACAGATGTGTATCTAATGTAATGAACCAATATCAATTTAGCTTTTAGATTAATGATTAGGATCAGAACATATGAAATAGGTGTGGGAGCTCAAAAATAGAGAGGTAGGAGCTTGAAATCCACTAGAATGAGGCAACAAGTGGATGGAGGTAAGTTAAACATTCATTAAGTGTGAAATAATAATCTACCCAAAACTAAATGGGACACACAGTATGGACGCATGATTAGAAAAACCATGCACCAACTCTATGCCCCCCAATGATCAAGTAGGGAACCTACACAGTTAGGCTGCAAAGTTAGGGAAACCATTCAAAAATCAGGAAAATGACCTCTACTTAAAACTGAACACATTTAATTTGGGTGTGTATCCCCTTGAACATGGTTAGGGAAAACTATACACCCTTCTTACTCCTTTGTCTAGCCCCGCACGGTGAGGAGATACTGTGTGGGATAGGTCAGATGGTTTTAATAACCATGCAACCTAGTGTTTTTCTCCAATTCATCAGGTCATGATCTATAAACAAGACCTGGACACCTATGGAACATTTATAATGTCAAAGGGAATAAAAAATAGGTAAAAATAAAGAATTATACCATAATTAAAAGGACTTATACCTATGTGAAAAACTATGTTCTTATAGTCTTCCCCCATAAAGGAACTCATCCCAGTGTTCACCTTCCAAGTGTAGCAAAACACTATTTGAGAACAATTTGATCCACTGGGCACATATGCTAGCCACCTGCTCCTAAGTCACATAATGTAAATGGCCATCTTTTCATAACACTCATACTAAAAGGATAGACCATCCTTGCATATTCTTCATGATATATTCAATGATTTGTATATGATACTCCTCAAAAGAAGCATCAAAATCTAACGCAACCTCCTTGAGATCAAAAGTGTGAGATAGTTCAACATGATATTGAAGATATTGGAAGATGTGGATGATGTAGTGAATGTAACTGAACCTTTAAGGTAGTAAAAATCGATAGGACACCAGCCCGACAGTCTCCAAGATCTCAAAAGACCCTACATAATGAGATGAAAACTTTTATTTCCTATATATCCATCTAGGACCAATCTTGGGCAATAATGGCATAGAAAAATGACACCCAACCACGAACTCCAAAGCTCATCAATGACGATAATCATAGGAATTATGACAAGACTGAGCAGTATTCATACAATTCCTAATCAGATGAATATACTTTGAAGTATCTCGCTTGAGATGGTGACTAGTAGGGATGCTTCTCCTACTTTATCCAGCACAGGGGTGAATGACACAATCTACCATACAATACCTCAAAAGGAGCCAACTTAATTGTCTCCTAAAAGCTATTATTATAGGAGAACTCAATGAAAGGGACATGATTCTTCCAAGAACCACCTAAATTAAGGATGCATGTATAAATTCTACCCTCTAAAACATGTAATGTTTTTTTGATTTTCCATCAGTATGAGGGAGAAATTCAATTCTCAAGAGAACATGTATACCCATAGATCTCTATAAAACTTGTGAGAACTGTGATATGAAACGAGCATCCCTATTATAAATGATAGTATGAGGGACCTCGTGTAGTCCTATAATCTCATGGACATACAATATTCCCATATTATCAAATGATAAAGTATATCAGATGCAATGTAGATGGGATACATTCTCAAGTCTATTGAGGAAAACCCAAGATACATCTCTAACTCTAGGAGGGCTCGGTAAGATCACTAAAAACTCAATGGAAAATTCATCCCATTTCCATTCGGATATTGGAACTGGATGTAAAAATCTAGTAGGTCACTATTGGTCCACCTTCACCCTCTGATAGGAGGAACACGTAGTGGTAAAACCTTCTATATAGCATTTATTCCCATGCCACCAATACTAGAATCACATATCTCATCAGATCTTGGAGATTCCTGGATGATCTTCCCACTATGAATCACAAGATTCACACATCACTTCCTCTCTCATATCTATACGAACCAAGACACATTCATGAATACATAGGATGTATACTTTATACATAGAGAAATCTAGAGATTTTTTCTATCACTAATACAAAATAATCCCTTAACAGCACTAAAAATGACCTTTATTAGCACTAGATAAGTTCCTACTTCCACGGTGAGATTAAAATACCTTGGGATTTATTATCACGTTTATTTAGTACTAATAATGGGGCATACTATAGTTTTATTTAACATCACTTTGAAGCACCAATTCAGTGAGTTGTTATAGAACACCAAAGAACTAGAGAAAAAACATATATATACAAAATAATGTACCAATACATAATTTAAATGAAATGATAACTACAACACAAATACATGGAAAATAACTTTATTATAGACATTTCATGCATTAATTTATACAATTACATAAGTAAAAACATTGTTCTATTGTAGGTGAAAGGTTAAATTCCTAAGAGTCCACTCTTGGGTGAATTTATCCTCCCCTCGGGATCTACTTGACTTTCTAGGTCACCTGGTCCCTGACTGGGTGGGTGAAATGAGGAGCAACCCTCCTGTGCTAATAGATTTCTTTACCAACCCATCACTACATCGGTTGTTACCCTCTGAAATTCTCTTCCATATCTTCTATAAATATATATTTCTTCAATAAGGATATCTATGTAGTGATCTCTTAATGCGTAGGGGGTTCCCATATGTCGAGGGCTCGAAAAGCCCACACTTGGAGATTCCATTTCTCAAAAAATAAAATTCCATTGTATTTTGATCTCAACCCTAACTCAGGCTATTTTTTAACAAACCACCGCTGATCAACCAAATGAATAAACTTATATAAGAAAAGCATTCTTATATTAGTAATAATATAGAGAAATAAATTAACACAAAATGATATCTTTAAACTAAACTTTTAGTCATATAAGGAACATTGTGTATCAGTTTTTGTTGTTGTTGTTTCCTGTATGCCACCCAATTTCTTGTTTGTCTTCAAGAATAAGAACTTTAAAAATTAATTTAACATGTATAAGATAAAAATTATAAATAAATATATTTAGTAATTTTAGATATAATTATGAGAAAACAATAAAAGCTGGTTTTCTTAGTTTTGACGATATGAGGCACGTTTTAAACTAAAATGAAAAATATATATTGAAAAGACACACATTAAGTCACACTAGTCTCACCATGCATCAGATGGAGGTATTTCTTATTACTGCACATCCAAAATGACTTGTGGATCATTTTCATAAAGTATCAAAATAGTCTAAATGTGTTTTCTCAATTTTTAGTATGTCACTTATTTTTTAACTAAAATGTCATTTTAAACTAGAAACATGCACATTGAATCATACGGGATAGATCATGTTGTGGTTTGATATGAGAACAATTAAAAATCATCAAAAATTGTTTATGAATTTTTATATTGAATTATCAATACAATATAATCACATTTTTTGGTTCGTAGTGAATGAGTGTTTTTGAACAAAAATGTCTATTTTAACCTGATAACAAACAGCTTCCTTAATAAAAGGAAAATTATGTTTATTATTGAAGTAAAAATGATTCATACATGTAAAAAATGAATTATGGATCATTTTCCTATATTAGAAAAAATAATCTAAATGTCTTTTCAAGGTTTTTAGTAGTTTAGTTGTTGTCTTACAAAAAGTGATGTCAACTTTAAATAAAAAGATGTACTTTGAGATATACCAGTCACACAATTCAAGGATTCAGGTGTAGATGAGTCATACACATCCCAAATTATATATATATCATTTTTAAAAAGTATTAAAATAATATGAAAGTGTTTTATCATTTTTGATAATGTCACTTGTATTCTTAAATAAAATGATATTTTGATCCAAAAACATAAACATTGACACATAACGGTCACATGGTGTATCAATTTGATGTGAGAAAAATTCCTATAGGTCACAAATTATAAATTAATCATTATATTAAATTATCAAAACAATAGAAGTGATATTTATTAGTTTTTAGTGAGTGACGCTTTTTGAACTAAAATGTCAACTTTAAACTGATAATGGTTTCTTTGAGTTATACCGAGCACAACAGGTATTAGATTGGGGTTTATTTGATATCTAAAAATAAAATATGACCTATAGACCATTTTCCTATCAAATAAAAACAATAACAATATGTTTTCTGGGTTTTGAGGAGGTTAGTTGTGCTTTTAACTTAAATTAATGTAAATTTAAAATAATGAAATGCAATTGGAGTAACATCAATCACATGGTCCACATAATTGAAATTTGGTTAATTCCTACAAATCCCAAATGAGAAAGGATTTTTTTTTCTAATGTATCAAAATAATATTAAGGTGTTTTATCAATTATGAGTACGTCACGTTCCTTTTTTACTAAAATGTCATTTTAAATTGCATACACAAACATTAACTCATATTTATATCATCATATATCAATTTGATGTGAGATTGATTCTGACATGTTACAAATGATTTATAATTAATTTTAATAAATTATATATAAAATTTGAGTGCATTTCTAAGTTCTCAGTGAGTGACAGTTTTTTATCTAAAATGTCAATTTTAATCTAGTACCAGATAGTTTGAGCCATGTACTGTACATCATGTATGGGATTGAGGTTTCGATGACTCCTATATGTCATAAATTAATTATAGATCATTTTCCTAAAGTATAAAAACTATCCGAATGGGTTTTCTTGGTTTTCTATCCGTCAATTGGTATTTTTACTAAAATGGATGTCAATTTTAATTTTAAAAGACATACTTATATTCATACTGGCCACATTTATCACCATATTGAGGTAATACTTATTCCTAAACATCCAAAATTACATATTTATTATCATCATAAAGTATCAAAACAATCAAAATTCATGTTCTTAGTTTTGAGTATATCACTTACCCTTTTTAATAAAATTCCATTTTAAACTACATTCACACACATGACTCATATTGTTCACATAATGTATTGGTTAGATGTTAGAATGATTAGTACACATAAAAAATTATTTATGTATCATTGAACTAAATTATCAAGAAAATAAGATTTTTTACTCATGGTTTTTAGTGAGTGAAACGTTTGAACTAGAATCTAAAGTTTAAATGGATAACAAACACTTTGATTCATACAGGGATCATCATGTATCAGATTGAGGTGTGGGTGATTCCTACATGTCAAAAATGACATATATATCATTTTACTAATGTATTATTTAAATAAAAATGTGTTGTCTCTATTTTGAGTATGATAATTATCATTTTTACTAAAATTGATGTAATTTTTAAATAAAATGATACACTTGGAGTCATACAAATCACATCGTGAATTAGATTGAGGTGAGGGTGATTCTAATACGTCTAAAATGACTTATGGTTTATTTTAAAAAAGTACAGAAAAAATCCAAATGTATGCTCTTAGTTTTGAGTATGTTAATTGTCGTTTTTACTAAAATGTCATTTTAATGTGGAAACAGGCACATTGATTCATAATAGTCACATTGTTTATCGGTCTAATGTAAGACCGACTCCTATATTAAAAAAATAATTATCCATATTTTCCCTAAATTATCAAATAAATATGAGGGTGTTTTCCTGGTTTTCATTGAGTGCCACTTTTTGAACTAAAATGGTTATTTTAAACTGATAACAAACACTTTGAGTCATACCAGGAACATCGTGTATCAGATTATTTTGAGGTTTATTACTACACATTAAAAATGAATTATGGATAATTTAATTAAATTATCAAAAAAATATTTATATATTTTAAATATTTTGAGTATGTCCGTTGTATTTTTTACTAAAATTAAGGTCAATTATAAATTAAATGATGTACATTGAATCATACTGGTCACATAGTGTATCATATTTGGTTGCGGTTTATTCTTACACATCACGAAGTTTCAAAAAATTCACAACTTCTAATGTTACCATGACTTCCAATGTATTTATTTGTCAATCCTCCAACACTGCACATTAAATTTTTTCTATTCAACAAATAATGGAAATGGATATTGTGGAAATAATGGTAGTTTGGAACATTTTATCTCTTTTGTGGATATTTTAGAGAGTTGAAAGAAAAATATGAATTTCCAAAATATCTATGAAAAAAACTAAATAATTATTATATAAAAATGGTAATAAAATTTAATTACAAATAGTAGATAAAATGAAGACAACACTAATTAAACAAGCTGTAAGAATTCACATTTTTATGATGGTTGAATACATTATTGAAACATTTCTTTGTTCACATTATCTCAATTACTGTATTGAAGTCCAATATCTCATGAGCATGAGTAAGATTGAACAAAACACCCCAACTCGAAAAAATTAATCCAACTGTATAAGAAAAAAATTATTATATGAATAATACTAAAAAGAATTAAATTTTACTTAAATATGAAATAATACAACAATTTTATGGCCATTTATTTTACATTGAATATATCATGATTACCATTATGATTGATCACTGGAGGGAACATGAAATGATGTGATAAATTTCAACACTATATGGGTGAAAACGTTTGGATGGAGAAGATGCATGTGGACATTTTGGTGAAGAAAGAAATGAAAGATTTACAGACTAACTAAACTCAAAGAAAATAATCCACCTATGTAAGGAATAAATTATTATGTGAGTAATGATAAAAATAAATAAATAAATATTAAATATTAAACAATTGATTAATTCTTTGGAAAATTATTTTTTTGTGAAAACATCAATATTACCTCTGTGATTGAGTAGAGGCAGCATTATTTCTCTGTCTACAAAGGTAGTGGAGGGAAAATTAAGGAAAGTGATAAATTCAAACACTGTAAAGGGAAAAAGGTTTTGAGGGAGAAGAAGTATGTGGATTGTTTTGATTCATAATAGCATGAATGATGAAAAAAAATCTTCTAAAATAAATGAACTCTAAAAGAAATATTAAAAATTAAATCAACATTGCATTATATAATTTTTTAGTAAAATAGATAAAGTATATCATAACATTACCTTTACATATTACATAAGGGTATCCTTAGTTATATTTTTTCTTCCAATAGATTGGTAATATCAACATGTGAATAATAAATTGTCTAAATGAGTAGTCAAAAATTTAATTTAGATTATGTTAATGCAGTAGAGAACATATAATACTATAAAGAAAAACATAGTATATTAAAAAACACTTTTACCATCTCATTGAAATCACTTTATTTTTTATAGTTTTTATAGATTTGGTTCCTCTATTTAGAATCCAAATATAATCTTTATGGTACCCTATATCATTGAATAAATTTTTTACATAGGGACCAACATGAATTGATTATGATCTCCCAATAAAAGTGTTATCCCTGGTTGAATTTTCATCTAACCTGACATTGTTTTTAGTGGACAATAGGAAAATCAACCAAAATTATTGTCCACTAGATCTATGAAATAACATTCATCCAGTAATTGTGATTCCATTTTAAATGACTCATATTTTTTCCCTTCCACATTAAAATTCACATTCATGAATCTCATTTCATCAACTCTCATTGCACTCATATTGTCAACCCATTTATGATGGAAAATAGACACTTGAAATGTAGTATAATCCATATCATAAATCAATTAGACAATTAAAAAAGAAGTTATATTTACATAGATTATATTTTTATCCTTAGAAATAGATATCTTCATCACATCCATCATAATCATAAGAACACTATTTTGCATCCTACTACAGTCATCATGTTATTTTGTATAAAACATATAGCTGTTGATTACAGAACCATTGTAAGATATAACATTTTCATTTGGTCCCCTATATATCTATTGAGATCAATTGAAATTTTATTCATATTTTCAGATAACTCTATATAAATTTGATCTTGGATCCATCCTATAAACTATTGATTATGTGTATTTGATATCTATACTTCATCACATGATGGTTTCAAATATCTAATATTTATTTGGGATTCAATTTATGGATCAACATATTCAAATTTATGTTAAATATAAAGGTGATATTTCTCCTTCTCTATCAAGGTAATTTTAATAACAACTCTTTTGGAAATCCATTTTCCCATAAGGTGTTAGTTGTGACAAGACATTTGGGAGACTGATGCTATCAACATCAGATAATTAATCGGTACATTATTCTAAAACATATTCAAAAATATATCATCCTATGATACAAAAATATAGCTAATTTTGATCTTTACATACCCTCTTAAATTCCTAATCTACTATTCACTGGGGTATATCCATTTATAATGGATATGAGAATATAGTTCAAATTTTCTATCCAACTGAACCATCAGGTGGACCATTATATCAAATAAAATTAGTGAGAAGAACATATATAATATAGATAATATGACTGAAACCTCTTTATTCCTGATTGGAAGTTTTTTATGGTCTATAACATTACTATGTATGAATTTGAAAAATAATTATAGCCTTGTTAATTTATGTCATATATTTTGAGGCATAATGAAATGGAATGAAACAAACATCTAATCATACATCAGAACATGACAGTCATGTGATTTTCATCCTTTTAACATAAAACTAGTCATTTACAAGACATTATTGATATTTGGTAAATACACCTCTATAACTTTTATACTATTAATAAAACAACTAATTTTACATTTCTATATAGAGTGTAATCTATTGGTGTAAGATGATCACCCTTCACCCTTAATCAGTGACAAGTCTTCCATTTTCCCAATGTTAATCATGCACTACCAATCCTTAATTCCATATTTTTTTCTAGGAACATTAATTAATGTGCCAAAAACAATATCAAATAATTGTCATATCTACATTCCTGAAATCAAGAAAATGAATGGAAGACAAAAAATACCAATAAGGCAATTCCAAGAAAATTGATCTCTTTTTCCAACCATATTTTGTACGGTTTTTCAAATATTGTTTTCTGAAAATAGTATCAATATATTTTACTTTATTGAACAGTTGATCAACCATTACAAGAGATTGTTTTGTACCTTGTTTGATATTCCCATAAAATGTTATCATCAAGGATTGGTATTTATGTCATCGATGTAAAAATTTCTGATGTATTAAAAACACAGTCTTTAAGAAATGCTTCAATCAAATGATTGTGTGTGTGATTGTCACAAATAAGGCCCCCAACATTAATTTAATTCTATAGACAAATACATTTTCATAAATAGAGAATTAATTTATCATCCCATAAAACTTGGACCTCAATGTCAATTATTCACTTATATGAGCCTTATGCATTGCAAAACTTGGATCCCACATAAATTTAAATCTTAGATTAATCGATCTAAATAGACATAAATATCATTTCCAGGTTTCTTTTGTCAAGATATAAAAGATACAACATAATATATTTTCTATTTATGCATATCCGTGAAGGTAAGTTATAATTTACAAACATGATGGGACATGTACTCTGAGTACTAATCTATACAACAAAAGGATTTATTCAATATGTATAAATGTAATATACAATTATCTCGGCTCATTTCCATATTTAGGATACTCATAATCAATTTTCATCTATGGAAGAGAATCTGTTAGATGAAATATGTTCCAAGCATTAATTCTTGTTTCTTCATTCCAAGTCAATTTTTTCTAAGTTTCCAAACATTCATATAGTTTTATAACCCTTGTAATTATAGGAAAGTACCATACATATTTCAATGGAATTGATTCATTTTTCGTGTACTGATATGTGCCACACTTTGGAAATTTTATGATTGATTCATGATCCTTGAGAAACAATATGACATCATTTATACAAGCATGTATTTTTTTATAAATCATTCCCATTGAATGTAGAATTTTTTTAGTGTTATATGCGAGACATTGTAGTACATTTTATTCAGGTAGCATATCAATAAGGATACCATGTAGCTCTATAATATTTGTGTAACTCCATAAAATTCCATCTTTTAAATAATATAACTTCAATATAGCAGAAAATGTTGAATATTTAGTACATCCAGTTTACAATTATCTCTTATCACATCTATTTAACTTCTAAAAAAACTTTGGACAATCACAGAGGTCATCTTCAATTCCCATTTTCATTTCTTCCATATGATCTCTATCATCATTTATATTGGTATTCATATAAAATGATTCATAAACTATTGTATCATCCTAATCGGTGTGAAAGGTAAAATTTCCCCATGTTTATTCCAATATTTATAGATCTAAACATTTCTATGAAAAATCAAATATTCTCCAACCTCTTTCGAACGATTTTGTCTTTAAAAACAACAATGTAAACATAGAAAAAGCATTTGACAATGGTCGTATGCATGATCTATTGCAAACTTGATGAACTCTTTGATTACATTTTCATACTATTTTGTCAAATTATTAGCGTGAAACCATTTTCAATTTATATCCATTCTATTGGGTTCAAAAAATATTAATTTTGAATACTAAATAAACAAACACGCAAAATATATTCATTTTCAAAGGTCAAAGTTATAGATAATTATAATAAGTGACCCCCAACATTTGATTGTTTTAAATAATATTTTCTGATTTGAAGTGAATGTGTAATTGAATTTAAGAAAATAATTACACCAATATGGCAGGTGTTATACTTTGAATTCATTCAATGTTGAGATTTCTAGAGAACTTTCATCATCATTAGCGTGTCTCTTGGACATTTATCATTTCATTTTTTGTTTGAAACACATCCACCATCTCTTGTTGGCATGCACCTATGTTTCTTGAAATAATATAATTAATTGTAATCCTTACTATGACTAATGATCAGAGAAGGATAAGTAACATCAAATATATGGTGGACAAGTCTCAAGCAAAAAATTTCATTAATAAATATTCAGGTGATGAATATGATGAGGATGACAGTTGTATTACATTATATTATCTATAAGGGATAATGCCTCCCATTTGTGAGAATTAAACCATTGGAACTAGTAGACCCCATATGATGAATACCTATAAATAATTTCTAATTATTATTCCAACATATATAGAATTTGATCACCACTATTCCATTTTTATAAACATGTGATTCAACAACCTAAAGAATTATTACATTTAATATTAATGGTATTTTAAAAATTTTAAAACAACTAAATATTATAATTTCAATTAAAGATAAAAAAAGAAATGGAAAAAATAATTTCAGGAAAATAATATACCTTATAAAGATAATGGTTTTAAACATCTCAAAATTCTTAGATGATAAATTGATTCAGAATTATTTCTAGACTATTTGAAAATGAGAATTATTTTCAACCAGGTGAAGCGTAGGCATTAAAAGAAAATTTTATTTTTATTGCCATCATGTCTTCTTTGGTTATTTGTGGCACATAATATAAAATTTTAGTCATAATTAAATAAGATATATTAATTATGTAAGATATATAGGTTTTAAATTAAATGGGATATTTCCCACTCTTACACATATTGTTTCTAAGTGAGATGAATCTTCATAAGTAAAATTTGATAATGAATTTCAAACATTGAATAAAATATATTGAACACGTGAAAAATTAAATGGGAATATAAATAATTATTAAAAAAATATAAAACCTTATATGAATGTGAAGAAATAATTAGAAATTTATTATATGAAAAAGAATGTAATGTAAGTGGAGTCTATAATTGATGTCACAAAGAGGATTTAAAAAATAACCAACCATTCATATTAGATATTGTTTGTTCATCTTACATGATATGTAAATTGATGTAATTAATGTTTTTTGACAAGTTTAAAGGGAAATTATTATTTTAGAAATGGTGGATCAATTAAGATAATTTTTTTTCATTAAAACGATGTTGGAAATAAATCACAATGTTAAAATAATGTTATTTTTTAGTTTTATTAATGAAAAAACATACATAGTGTCTGTTATATGTGTTATAATGTAAATGAATAGATTTTTAGGAATTATTAATTAGTGGGTTATCATTTAAAATTTAGATATATTTTTTTCAAAGGTATAGAAAAGTAACTGAATCATATTCAAATTTTGGGTCATTAAAAATTTATAGGAATTATTATTGGAAAAATATATTTTTTGTAGTGAAGATTTTATTATATTAGAAAATGATATATTTAAATACTAACATAAAAATGGTGGGTTATGATTCTTATTATGAATTGATAATATTAATAAATATTATTTACTAATTAGAATGTTGAGAATGTTGATAATTAAAAATAATAACATTAGATATTTAAATGAAACAACCCTTGGGATGCCCCTAGGGAGACTTCCTCTTGTATATTCTCTATTTGGTGGATGTGGACATTTGATGCAACTAGATATATTCAAATGTGTTCTCTCTCTCAGCTTACTTGAAATTTTTAATTAGAATATCTTTATGAGATATTTTAAGGTTTGAGGAATATGTGTCTTTCCTAAATTTGTATTTCCATTACAGATTTTCATTTCATTTATCTTAGACCATAATCTCATATAATCTATGGTTATGTCATTCATGAATAAAGAAAACACATTTCTAATAATCATCCCCAATAAACATTAATGACAATAGGGATATACCAATGGTAAATAAGGAATGATGGTAAAAAGGCAAATAGATTTCACCCAACAAGTAATCAACGAGGAGATTGGTAGAGGGTGGATTCGGAATAAAGTCTCAAAAATCATGACAAGTTGATGACTAGTTATGGTTATTTAAATAGATTGGAAAACTTTTATTAGTTCTTCCAAAAAAGGCACCGATAAAGATCTTTTTTATCAGCATTAAATTAATTTGCATTGAAAATAAATATCTTTTTGAGCGCTAAGAAAGTTATGATAAAGCTCTATCATTATCAGTGCTAAAAACCACTAATAAAGATGCCTTTTATCGGAACTTGTTACTAAAATGATGATAAAGGATTTATAATTATTATTACAAATAAAAATATCATAAATATATTAATATAATTATACATATATATAATTTCTATATAAAAATATAAATATAGTAAATATATTATCTATTTAAATATATTTATTATCATTTTATAATTATTTAAATATATAATTATTTATTTATAATTATATAAATTATTTTTTAAATAATTAATATTTATATAATTATATATACAAAATTATATATATTTGTATTAAATAAATATATATAAATATAGATATAGTAAATTTATTCATTATTTAAATAGATACATTATAAATTTTATAATTATTTAAATATTTATAATTTTATAAATACTTTTAAAAAAAATATTATTTATTTATTTATCATTATAAATATATAAATGTATAAATATGATAAGTATACATGTATAAATATGTTTATTTATAAACATTTTTTAACATTATTAATGAATATTTAATCTTAACTACAAACATGTTAGAAATGAGTGGAATTGAATAATTAAAAATGAGTACACTTTAATAGTATTGAAAAAATGATAAATTTTATTAATTAAATTTAAATTATTAAAATATTAAGGATAGATATTGAATTAAAGATGAATACGTATTGAAAATATTAAAACATAGTAAATAAATATATAAAAAATAAATAATAATAAATGATTAAATTATAGAAATAATAAATAATAAATGATAAATAAAAAAACATATTAAAAATGAATTAATACCCAACTACAAGAAAATTAAAAATAAATAAATAAAATTTATAGTGATTAAATAGGTGATATATTAAATGAATCATGTTATAATGAACTTTTAAAATGGATACTAAAATTTGAATAAATTACATAAATATTAGGTGTATGGACTTCTATAAAGATTTCATTAATTACGTAAATAACTGTATGTGTGTGTGTGTTTTATAAAAATACATTAATTATGTCTATGTGAAATCAATATAACATATGTTTGATCTATGCAAAATTGAAAAATCAAACGATACTCAATTATGTCCATTACTCAATGCAATTATTCATCATTTTTATTTCATATTAATTTTAAATTATAAAACATTATTCACTAATTATGTGATTATTTAATGTAAATAAATAATATATTGTATTTTATAAATTATATATATACATTCATATATATCTATACATTCAATATATATTATTTATTAACATTACAAATAATTATTTAATTAATAAAATGTTTAATATTTTTTATAGTTTACATATCTCTAAGTTTTATTTGATTAGTTCTCATTTTACATATATCTATATACTTAATACATAATGTTTATTAGTATTATTAATTTATATATTGTACAATCAATTTATCCATTTTTATCAACAATTTTTTAATTAATAATTTATTTAATTTTATTAATTAACACATTTTTATTTATTTAATTATTTGATTTTTTGAACGACTATTAGTGCTAAAAAATATCAGATAAAGGAACCCTTTATGAGAAATAAACATAATGCGCTTATAAAGGGTGCCCTTTATCAACGCAAAATAAAGTGATAATATAGGATGCCTTTATCATTACTAAAGATAAATATATCATAATGGGTATCCTTTATGAGCACTAAAAAACGCTGATAAAGGGTACCTCTTATCCACACTAAAGAAAGAATTGATAAATGGTAGCATTCATCAATGCTTTTTTTCTAGCACTGATAGTGGACAACACTATTAAAGACAAGTTTTATAGTAGTGTCTCCTAAAATACTCTCCCAAAGAACCAAGCCTTTAAGATGTAAAAATTACATACTCTCTACCGTATCAAGGAGTGAAGAGGTATTTGTAAAGGAGGAGTAATAAGACAGCTCATGACTGTTTTGAAACGTCATATGCATCTCAGAATAGAGGTCCATCAATTTCCATTCATCACTGGCATAATGTACTACCTGTGGCTGAGTTTCCCAGCTCACCGGATTAGCAACTACATTTCCCTATCTAGGCATATAGTTAATCTCAAAGTCAATGGAATGAAGTTATTCAACCCATATTCACTGTCTAAGATTCAAGTAATGTTGTGGAAATGTATTTTTGAGGTCCTTGTGGTCTGTATGCAGCATAAAGCGCTCACCAAACAGATAATATCTCTAGAAACATATACCATCGAAAACTACAGTTAGGTTGAGGTCATGCATTGGGTAATTTATCTCATGAGGCCTCAACTATCAAGATCCATACCCAATAACTCTATCCTCCTACATCAACACTACATGTAGGCCAATTTCTGATGTATCATAGAGCATTGTACAACCATTGATAGGTTCTATAAGAATTAGAATAAGCTCCAAAACAAAGATTCCTTTTATATTTTGAAGGTATTTCTCATACACTTCTAACCACAAGAATATAACACCCTTATTTGTAAGACCATTAAAAGGTTAAGCAAGGTTTAATAATTCCTGTATGAAATTCCAGTAATATCCATCCATACCCAAGAAAATACCTATATCAAAAACATTTTTTGGATGCTCCCAGGAAACCACCAAACTCAGCTTATATAGGTCAACAAATACCCAAGATTTTGAAATAATATTACCCAATAAGTAAAAATTTTAAATCTAAAAGGGGACATTCGAAATTGTGGAATAAATATGATACTCTCTTAGTGTATTGAGAACAATATCATGATTCATAGCATGGTCACTACTAGTGTGAGAATACAAAAATATGTCATCAACAAAGACCATGAAAATGGAATTCAGATAGGTATGAAAAATAAAATTCACCAAAGCTCTAAAAATGGAATGTGAAACTGTAAGACCAAATGATATAATGATATACTCATACAGACCATTACTTCAATGAAAATATGTATGGGGTATGTCAGAAGGTATGACTCATAACTAATGATAGCCCAATCATAGTTTGAACTTTGAAAATACACAAGCTCATTGGTGATGGTTAAAAAGATTATATATTCAATGCAGTGTATACCGGAACTTAATTGCAAGCATAGTTCAATCATTGATAATCTATGCATAAATGAAGGGTTACATATGCCTTCTTGGAAAAAAATCATGGGTGAACCCTAAGAAGGAGTGATAGTCCATATATATACTTCGAACTCTAAATATACCATCTTTCACTTGAGCTCATAGAGCTCAGTAGGTTCCATATTATAAGGATGAGTTGACATGGGAGATGCTCCTCGAACTATATTGTTCCTAAAATACACCTCTCTCCAAGTAGGTAATCAATGAAAACATCAAGAAATACATTCGTGAAACGATCTTCCACGAGAGGAAAATCTTCCAAGAATACTCCACACTCCTCTATGAAGAGACAAGCAATCTGATCGGTCATCCCACCTAGCCCATGATGCTACGGTCTTGTTCCACTAGCCTTGACATACCACTAACACTTTTGTAGATAATTGTTGCCCTATAGTAATGTAAACAATATCGTGTGATGATATCATTCTAAAAATGTGTGATATGGAAGCATCCAATCCATCCCATGAATAACATTGAATCCTATTATCGTGGGAAAATAAAAGTCCAATAAGAAATTGTAACTACCATTCACAAGGGGTAAATCCCTATTTTTGTATATTCCCTATGACCATACTTGTAATGGTGTAACCAGGGTCATTACAACATAATAATACTAAATTTTTAGCCTAATAATTTCCATGATAGATAAAGAGATAAAGGAGTGTGAGGCAAAGTTATCAAAAAAAGAAGAAACTATAGTACATGATTCTAAAATAGTACCTCATACTATAGGTGGTCCTTCACTTTGATCCTTGTGTATCAGTTGTAAGGCATGGAACTGGCATGATCCCCTGCCTTGTGTTAAAACGTGATTACCCCATGTATGACTGCTCTAGTGGAGATACTAATTTAGAGTCTTGATACCATAGCCACAACCTCATCTACGTCCAGTCCTACTGGTGCTACATTGACTCCCCACCTGATACGGAATAAAAAAACCCGACCAAGATGGTGGAGCTAGTGTGCAGTTTATTCCACTAGAATTAGATGGAAAGGTCAGAAATAATCTTTGAAGATATCTCATACAACTATAATCCTGAAAATTACTACCACAAAATAGGGCAAGGGAAGCGCCTCGTTTTATCAGTGCTAAATAGAATGTGTGGATAGGGGGGCTTTTTCTGTGTAAGCTAAAAGCACCGATAAAAGGTAGATTTATCATTTCATGTTTTAGGGATGATAATTGTTTTTAATTATAATTTATATAAAATTATTATATTTATATACAAAAACACTTTTATATCTATATATTAAATAAAAAACAAATGTTTATAATTAATATATTTCTTTAATAATTCAAAAATATATATAATGTTTCAAAAAAAAGTATTGGTTTGTAATTAAATATATGTGTGTTTCCGATGAATTTGGTCAATTAATATATTAATCATGCATACATATATGTTATGTATCATCATGACTATTTATTTATACATTACAATCTTCTTATTATTCATGTTTTCCATTGATGACACATTTTTTTATTGTGTATAAGTTACTATAGGTCTATATGATTAATTCATGATACCCATATATATACTATATTATGTTCTCAATACTTATAAAATTTCATTAAAGATATTGAAAGATTAAATATATTTATTATATTTATAATTATTAAATTTTATGTATATATAAATAATGTTTATATATATTTATTTGTAATTATATTTATAAGTATATATATAAAAATAATTATAAAATTATAATAAATACATATATTTTAATTTCATAAATATATATATATATACATATAGTTATAAATATAAAAAATTATTTATAAAAATATTTATTTATAGTTTATTTCTAAATATAAATATATATATATATATGTAAAAAATTATAAAATTATAATTAATATATTTGTTATACTACTTATAATGTTATATATATATAATTAAATAAATAAATAAATATATATATACATGTATTTATAAATAAATAAAAACATTTATAATTATAATTCCTACATAAATATAGATATATTTAAATAATTAAAATTTTATAATAAATATTTTAATTATATAAATTTATAAACAAATATTTATAAATAAATACAAATAATTATAAATATAATTCTAAATAAATTTAGAAGTATTTAAATAATTAAGAAATTATAACAAATATATTAATTATATATATTTATAAAATTATAAATATATTTGTTATAATTTTATAATTACATAATATATTTATAATTACGACTAAAAATAATTAATTTATAAAAAAATTTAATTACAAATAAATATATATTCTTTTATTGGTTATAAATTTAAATAAATAAATATTTATTTAAATAATTGTTAATTCATAAAAAATATATTTATTATTTTCATATATAATGTTATATATAATTAAATAAATATATATAATTATTATGAAATAAATACAAATATTTATATTTATGGTTATAATTAAATATAGATATATTTAAATAATTAAAATATTATAATAAATATATTAAATATTAATATTAATAAAATTATAAATATTATAAATATTATTTTATTATAATTTTATAATTATTTAAATAAATATATTTATTTATTTATTTATAATTATAATTTTAAATAATTATATTGTCATCTAAATAATTAAAAAATTAGATGAAATATACTTATATAAATCTATAATCATATAAATATATATAATTAATATATTTATTTCATATATTTCTATGATTATAAATATAATAAGTATGTTTATTATAATTTTATAATTATTTAAATTATTATTTTATAAATATAAATATATATTTATCATCTTTATATTTCTATAAATATATATAATAGTAGAAAAACATTATTTACATCATTTCTTTATCAACGCTAAAAAAAGCTCTGATAAAGGCATGTTTTACCAGTACTTTTTATTTTAGCACTGATAAAACATCCCATTATTAGCTCCTTTTAGCTAGGGCTAAAAAATGGTTCTCTGGGTTTTATAAAAAACATATCTTTCTCCTCCTTCTTTTCACCCATAATGCTCTCATGGAAGAGGATCGCCATCATCATGCCTCCTCCTCCTCTCCCGCCCCCTCTCCTCAGCAATGAACCCCACCTCCATCGTGCACCTCTCCTCTGCCGTGAACCAAACAGTTGTGCGCCTATTCTCTACCACATTCCACATATCTACCAGGTGATAACGAGACCGATGTGTGCCCCTCCTCTACCACACGCTACTCCTCTATTGTGTGTCACACCTCTGTTGCGCGCCATATCTCTATCATGTGCCACACCTCTACTATGCGCCTCTCCTCTGTCAGGTGCCTCTCCACCTTAAGATGTCTCCTCCACTGTGTGCTTCTCCTCCACCACAAACTCACCTCTACTGCATGCTGAATGACACATTTGTAGTTATTTTCTTCTCTTTATCTTTGTTTGATGGTGATGTTGTGAATTATATGTGCTAAACACCCCACTGAAAATTATGGTTGTTGGTGGTCCTTTTTTGAGCACTAAATGAATTGCATGTTGGTTGGTTTCTGAAAATAAATTGTGGTCCTCTAGTGAAACCTGATCATATACGGTGAATGTGAGTGTGTGTGTGTCAACATGGGAAAGGTTATACCAAGTATGAATGTATTTTAATGACCATGTTTATGGGTTTCAAATATTTCTTTTACTTATACACTTTTATAAACTTTTTAATTGTTTTCCCATCATTTTTTTGGGTTTATTGGATTATATCCCTAAGACCAACACTCTCTTAACTTCCTCAATTGTATCTTATCATTAGATATTTGGTTAGGTAGTTGTTGTGTGAAACTCTTTTTAATTGACATACATTGGGTTCCTGAGTATTTTAAACCCCTTCTTCATGAAAAGAATATTTATGTATGTTAGTTTTTATAATTACATAATGATTCCTTATGAAGGTTACCTTCAAGTTATCTTAAATGGGTTTCCCATTGATTATTTATCCATATTTTGTTATAACCACTTTCTAATTCACTCTCTAAGTGTTTTTATAAATTCTTTAATGGCCCTTTCCAAGAACATATATTTTAAAATAGTTGTTCAAGCCACCTAATGACTCTGAAACATTTTCTATATGTAATAAATTAAGAATTCTACTTTATTTATTTATTATATGTTTATTTTTTAAGGGGATTTGATTGTTATATAAAATTGGTGTTCTTTTGTTATCATTTTATGATTACTATATATTAACTTAATTTAGTCATATGTAATGATTCCTTATATGATGTTTGGACACACTCTTTTGTATGTTTGATATATTTATGTTTGAATTTAATTCAGTTATTATTTAAAAAAGTTGATAGTTATTTTTTGAATTGTGTTCGGTCTCCAAAAAAAGATTTTATCTATTCAACTTGGGGGAACTATTTAAGGATCATTTGGAGAATTCATAAAAAATTCATGTTTTGGTTATCTCTAAATTCTCAAAGGCCTAGTTGGAACTTTATAAAAATATTTTTTTATTTGGGAACATTTTCACGATATTATATTTTAATTTTGATGGTTATATAATGTGGGTTGATTTTATTTTTCAATTTTATATACATTGGTAAAAAGGGGTTGTCTTAGTAAAGGGTGTTTAGAGGTGAGATGAATAGTTTTTTATGTCATCCAGATTTTATGTGATTGACTTCATGATTGATTTTGATCTCCTCTATTTCATTTATAATGAGAAACCTAGTAACTTAGGCAGGACCTAGGACATGTAATTTCTAGAAATTGATCTTCTATCCGTATGGGATTACATCCCCACACTTACTATGAATCAATATACTCTCCCTAGATATGGATCCAAATGCTTCACATTCTAGGAATTATTAAATTCTCAAAGAGAACCACTATTAAGGAATGTCCATCTTCCCTTGGAGATCTATATTTTATTGGACACACCGTTTAAAAAAATTTCTATTTCTTTAATCTCATGGTTTCCCATTCAAATGAACACCTAACTTCTAACTAATTCAAAATCAATGTAACTTTTGAAATCTCCTTGAGTAGGAATGCCAATTTCCCCCAAATTCTGAATCCGCCCCCACTAAAAATCAATCCAAACCTTACCAATTTCAATGGTACCACAACTTTGTTACTAGTTGAATTTCATTATATCGTTGAAAACCACTTCACTAGAGGAAACCCAATAGTCTTGAAACCAAGAATTTCTACAAAGTCTAGATAAAAGTGTCACCATAAGTTATGTAACCGTGAATTAATACCACTTTTTGGTAACTAATATTAGAATAAGAAAAATATCTAATACCACTAGTTGGATTTGGTAAAAATAAAAAATCTTAATTTTAAACACCCAAAACATAAATTAAGCCCCTAAAACTTGCAGATAGAAGAATAAATTCAATAACAGAGATAAATTGAAACAAATCCACAAACGTGATATACCATAACATAGAAGTAAAGCTATAGATAAGTCACTATATCATATCACTACCTTCTAGTTCTAGTGATATCATTGTTTTTAAAATACATCCCCTAGTGTATAATGAGAAATTATGGATAAACACATAACATAAAGGGAATAAGCACACCACATGAAATTTATGTTGTTTGTATGAAAATACTATTTCATAGTGGAATACATTGGTATTTTTATTAAGGGATAAATTGTGTCATAAGGGAAACATATGTTTTGTTAGACCTACCTATCCAAATCTACACGAGACACTTTCTGGACACCTTAGTCAAATAACCATAACAGTACATGTAATGAATCCTTCTACCCGCAAGCATTTTATGGCGAATCCCATCAATGGGACAAATTATATATTCATGTAATTATCAAATCATATTTTCTTCTTCGTATAATTTTATATAAAAATATATAAATTATTATTTTAATACATATTTAACAAATTATATGAATTAATTATTTACTATTTATATTCAATGTTATGAAGTGGTCATGGAATTTTGGTTGATTCATCCATAAAAAGTACCAAACCTATATTTTCATTATGAAATTTCCTATAAAATGTTCAAGATTATTTTGGGACTTGATGTTGTTAACCACATGAATGAGTTTTAGAGTGGTGGGAATTATCTTGATATTATAATGAAACGATCATCAATTTGATTTTAGATGGTACTGATATTATTTCAATTATGAATTTTAGAATGACTATTCTATGGAATGTCATTTATAAATTATTTTTCAATATTTCATAAAATATACCATCTAATACCATACCATCTATTATTTTAGTACCAAATTTCCATTCTTATTTTTACATGAGACATAATTTATATAAAAGAATCATGAATGAAATATAGTTTCTTCTAGTGATGAGTGGCATAGGGAAATTCTTTGTGTGAAAGGAATGACACTTGAGAAATTTTTGATTTTGTAATTGTTTCATGCTTATAGATTTTCTTAGGTGTATTTACAAAGAAAGGAACCAATATTTATTCATGTGAGAGACATATACATTTATATTGGGGGTTAAAACCAATTGGTTTGGTGTGAGGTAAGGATCATTGGGATAATGCGGTGTTTTTAGTATACTAGAACATGATTATTTCATGGTTGCGGGTGTGGTCATTGACTATGGAACATATCTGTGGTGAATCTAGTGTAGTGGTCAAGGATGATTGATATAACTAGACAATTGAAGCAAGGATAAGGGTTCCAATAGGGGTGTATAATATCAAATGATAATGTAAGTTATTGTTGTTACACCTAAATTTGGAATAATGTGACGGAATAATACAACACTGATTGATTTGGGATGAATTGAGGTGTTTTATATGTATCCTTTATAATGAATCTCTATTGGGATCTATGTATTTTTTAAAATTCCTAATTGGATCTTTTAAAATGATTCAAGTGTTTTGAAATGTTTCATAGAGGGATGTTATTAATTTTAAATGATCATGATTCATAGGTCATGAAGTTGTCTTGAATGCTTTAACAAAAAGTAATTTTGGTTTTTTGAATGAGTGTTTGGAACTTATTAATTTATTTTAAAATGGGTGTGTTATTTTAAAGAATTATTTTTGTAAATGGTTAGTTTTTTAATGGGATTTAAAGTGTGATTTTTGAAATAGCTTTCAAAAGACATTTACACCATATTATTTTCATAATATTTTAAGTCTATGTTTTTATAGAATTAGGAAGACTATTACATTATATCAATATTTTTGTATTAATTTTGTTAAATATTAATATCACAAAAACAAATAGAATGGATATGAATTAATAATTGATGGATTCCTATCGTTTGAAAAGAGAGTATGAAGTTGGAGTGAAATAGTTCATGATGATTGAAAAATATCCTACAGAAGACCCTTATAAAATACTTTTTTCGTGTTTACATAGTTATTATTCCAGGAATGTTAGTCCAAATGAGTTGTAAGAATAATTAATATATCACAGAATAGACCAATGTTATAAATGTTGGAATAATGATGGTTAAAAAAGTTAATGTAGCTAGTGGATGGGATAACAGTGTGCTTTATGGATCATCCGATATGACTACAAGTGTGGAAAATGAAGGAGACCATATAGAGGTCGTGATTATAGATGTGAATGATGATGAAGATCACATTGAGGAAATGACAAGGATAGTTTAAGATGAACTTTGTGGTTTCCCATAATTTTTTGAGTAGTTAAAGGGTTGTGCAAAGATGCCTTTGTATAGTGGTTGCACTAAATATACAACAATGTCAGCCATAATAAAGTTTTATGATTTAAAAGTAGGAAATGGATGGAGTGATGATAGTTTTAAAGAATGACTTTCTATCGTGAATGACATTATCCCAGAAGATAATGATCTCCCAATCTAAACATATGACACCAAATGAATACTACATTCAATGGGTATGATCTCTGAACGAATACACGCTTACCCGAATGACTTTAAATTATTTTTCAAGGACAAAAAATCACTTATAGAATTAAAAAATCATGGTTCTTATCGATACAAGAAAAATGAATCTTATCTTACAATTATTTTATGGTACGTTCTGATCATTTGAAGGTTTAGGCACATAAATGGAAGTCAGGATACTGGAGGACAATTAACATGGCCTACAGACATAATAATTAAATATTGGGAACTAAACCACCCAACAAACTCCCCTTAGTGGAAGAGAATCATTCATGAGTATCCTAATTTTCGAAACAAATGGAGAAACATTTTTCATGTGTTATCTATAGATGTAGTGAATTGTATCAGGTTTCAAAGAATCACTCATTGTTCATGGCCAGTTATGTTGGTAAATTATAACTTACCACTGTGGTTATGCATGGAATGAAAACACATCATTCTATTTATAATTATATCAGGACTGAAACAACCGTGTAATGAAATTTATGTATATTTGTCTCCATTGATCAAGGATTTTGAATTATTATGGGATTAAGGTGTTATGTTGTAAGATGATTATAGAAATGAATATTTCACATTGTGATCCATGTTGTACGGAAAAAGCAATTACTTTCGTGCTTATGGAAATTTTTCAGGATATAGCATTAAAGGAAGTAATGGGTGTCCCATCTGTGAAAACGTTACACAAACCATTAGGAATAAATAATCATTGAAAATTGTTTTTTTTTTGGACATCACATATTTCTACCTCGATGGCATAAGTACCGATCTTGGAGGACATAATTCGATGGATGTTTAGAAGAACATAAAACACCATTTCCACTAACAAATGATCGACGTTTTGAGAATATCAAATATGTGGATACTGATTTTGGTGAACTATTTTTAGTAAACCATACAAAATCTAATTGGAAGAATAGAATATATTTTATTAAATTGCCATATTGGAATTGCCTACATGTTAGAAACATTCTTTATGTTATGAATGTTGGAAAAATAATGTATGTGATATTATCATCGGCATATTTCTGATTCCACCTACCAAATCAAAATAAGTAATTAGTGCTAGGTTTGACATGGTTGAAAAGGGAATACGAGAAGAGTTGGAACTAGTGAAGGGTGAAAAATGAACTTTTCTTCTTCCACTTGCTTAAACTCTTTACAAGAAGGAGAGATATTTGTTTTGAAACATCAAGAATGATAAAATGTTTCCAAAGTGGTATTCATAAAATATCATGACCATCATATCAATGGTCGATTTAACATTAACGGATTTGAAATCGCATGACTTACATGTTTTTGTGTAATAAATAATTACTATAGTTTTACATCGCATTTTTTCCAATAATATCTATTATACATTAATGAATATCTATTTCTTCTTCAATGCTATATACATCAAAGTTATAGACCCAGTGAAATTTCCAAGTATGGAAAGAGAAATTTCCATTATATTATGTGAATTGGAAATGTTATTTCCAAAAACATTCTTTAATATGATTGTTGACTTTTGGAGAGATATTTTAATATGTGTTCATATACACTATAGATGGATGTACCCCATTGAATGATATATGAAACTTTTTAAAAGGTATGTGAAATATTGAAGTCGAACAGAGGGATTTATTTCATAGCGATATATTGTTGAGGAATCCAATGAATTTTGTACCTAATACATGTCTTGTGTGGAAAGAATTATTATACAGAAATCATGGAACACTGGACGGATTGTAGGTGAAGGAATTTCTGGAAAAGATAATGTCAAAATAAATATTACATATCAGGAGTAGGACAACTATTACATTTTTCATAACCGTTTGGAGGTTAACCCATATGTCAAAACTCAAAATGAAATTCTTAGGCATTTGAGTCCATCAAGGGATGAAAAATGTATATCAAATACAAATAATTTCATTTTTATTGGATGATTTTAGGAACATATATTTATGGATTTAGATGAAAATATATACCCAATTTCAGAATGACTTTGATGGATAGTCGAAGGACCGAGTGTGTATGAATTATCTTATAATACTTATGTAATTAATGTTTATACAGTCTATAATAATGAACATGATAAATATACTTCCACTAAGAATAGTGGAGTTACACTTGTGTAAAAATAAATGCATGTTTCTAGTGATCAGGATAGAAATCCAATTTATGCAAATATTTCACACTTTGGTATCATCAAAAAAATATGGGAGTTGGATTATACGAACATCTAAGTGCTGATTTTTCAATAAAAGTGGGTTGATAATAGGAGTAAGGTGATTTAAGTAATGAAGGGTACAAAGACGAATCATTTATAATGGCATCATAGGTAGTACATGTATTTTAAGTTATAGATCCTTCAAACAGAAAGTGATCAATTGTTCTTTTATTGACTAAACTCATTGTAGGATAAGATTAAAATTCAATGGAGGATGCCCCTTTCCTTGGGATGACACAATACTTTCGCAGTGGTCCCTATTTAGATGGTGTTTTTTATTTTAGAGGATACCACAATGAAGGGACTTGGATAGTTGATAGAGGGATGAAATCACATCATCCATAAAAAAGATGGTTCAATAATTAGGTTACATTTTTTTGTAATATACATCATGTTAATTTATGTTATTCTCTCTTTGCTTCTACATTTATGTAATTTAAATTAAATAATAAAAAAATTATGAATATAATTAATTCTTTATGTGATGGGGGTCCCAATACCGAGGCACAACATGTCGCCCAACCTATTGCTACTCACAATTGAGAAGAACAATTGGTCTCTCAACCTGCTGATGCATGTAGGGAAGAGAACCAACAGGTTTCTGAACCTGTTGTTGCTGCTGATAAAAGTGTATAGGTACAACCACCATATACACATTCTGATGCTAGCACACTATAGGAACATATTAATGATGTTGAAACTGAGGAAATGGTAAACAATGAAACACTGGTATTGTAGGAACAAAAATAGTTCCATAGTTTGACGGTGTTAGAAAAAACCCTTAAGGAAAAAATAGTGAGGCATGAATACAAGTTCATATAGAATATGAGGGTCCAGAATATTAACCCCAAAAAGGAATTGTTTAGAAGTTATAGTGGGATTGCCACTCAGCAATGTGTTCCGATTGATGTACATTTGTGGTACCATTTTGTCATCAGTCTTATGACACTGATGTGGGGAGATATTATGGTAACATTATGAGATCATTTCCTTAATTTATTGAAAAATATAATTATGAAACATTGAATTACTCTTTATCATCCCTTTTAGTGTTCATTTATAGTGGATGACTCACACAAGGACTATGTATTAGGCTTTCAAGAAGTATTCACAAAGGATATCACCCAATTTTAACGAGAAGTTATCTTAAAGATACTGAAGGGAAAATAAACCTTCTCTACCTCCTCTTTATGAACACCTGATAACCCAATGAGCATGTGATGTGTTTACTAGTCATCGTGTAGAGTAGTCATTTCAGGTATATTGTGATTGGTAATACGTTGTTTGAAGATACATGTATTCATTACATTGATTGATTATTTTTTATTTATGAAATAGAAACTGAGTTCTGTAAATAAGGAATGAGCATCTAACCCAGTAAAACCCTACCATATAGTAAGAATATGGTATGACACACTTGAAAAAAATAGGTACATATTTTAAATCTACTATAATACTTTTTTTTGACATAAAACAACACCAAAAATATGTTCCTATATTTATTTGTAGATTTATGAATCTAAATCCAAAGTCACTTCCACCCCAAACCATGTGCTATGAATGGAGGAAGTTGCAAATAAATTTGGGATACTAATAGATGAGAACACACAAAATGTGTGGGAACCATGTGTAAGTATGACATACTTAAAATTTCTTTTGTTTTAAATAAATATTAAATAACAATGATTACTTATTTTCCTATATATTCTATTTGTAATAGTCATAGAAATCAACAACATTCAAACCTGATGCAGACATACTTATAGTGGCCTTGATGTAGCCCGAAAATTATGGACATGTTAGAGGTGTGAATTTTGGGGTGACACACTGAACATTTTTTGTGAAAAAACAAGAGGAGGATTAAAGTGAAGAAATCAAAATGATGAGGGAATGAATAGACATCCTTGATGAACATATGAAATTTGAGAGATTATTCATGATAAATTTGATGGAGAGGTGGGAGGAAGAGAATAGGAAAGTCAAGAATAACCAACATGTGAAGATTTTGCCCTACCCCCACAAGCTTTGAGGTGATCCATTCCACTTAAAACACTACCTTATCTACGGTAATCAATGATCTAATAATTATGTCTATAAATTTTCAATTAAATAAACAATGATACCATTCATATAATAATATTGGATAGGGTGAAAATGATTGTGATATATATCTATCAACAACCACCCATCGCCTTGTAGAGAGTTCTGCAATGTTCAATATCTAGAATGTCATGCTACAAAATAGAACACATACAACTGGTCATGTCAATGGGTTGTTTAATGTATCCAAAGAGATGATAACTGGGCTTCCTATTCCAATTAATGGTGAAGATATTAATAAGGTTGAACAATATCTTAGAACATTCATCGCATGGCCATTACATCTTGTAAAAAACATGTCGGCATGGAGGTATTAATTCCAAATTTAATTTTCAAGATAAACCATAATAATTTGATGAAAAAAGGTATGTACTAAGAAATGTTATTACAGACAGACACATTAAAGGGGGTGAATAGAATGAATGGATCAAAACCATCTCAAGGATAAACAATCCTATCAAAACGATCTATCAAAAGCATCTTAAACCCAACAGTTCTATATCCATATTTCTTAACATTGAAGGATCGTGTGGATATGAAGTTTAAAGACAGAGGTACTCACACAATTTTTTTGATGAAAATATATTTGGAAAGGAAGATCTAGATTTCAATAGTGTTGACAATGTAAGTGAAATCCTGATGTATGATGGGCAAGGAAGCTCAATTGTAAATGTTGACATGAGGTAAGTTTCATGATTCGATTTTCCAAAAGCTGATATACAATGATCATTATGACTAAATACATTTCATATTTTTTCATGCATATATTTGAAAAATAAATTTATGGGATTTTTATATGGAAAAAAAATTTGGACTCCTTAGTCCCCATGTCGTCCATATAGAACCAAAAAATAGAATCCATGAAAGAGCGTGAAATAACGTGAAACCTGCTCAAATCATTTAACAACAAAATTATGGAAGATAGACTCTTCTTAATACCAACGATGTAGGGGTAAAAATATACACTTTTAATCATATCAAATATATTTTAATTTCTTTCATTACTTATTCCTTTTTGTGTTCTTAGGCAGCATTGGATGCTCATTGCGGTCAATTTTGATACAATAAATATTCATTTCTTAGATTCAATGCATGGATATATAAAAAGCCGACCACAAATGATAGAGTTAGTCAATTTTTATTAAAAAACATACATCATTTTAGAAATAAATATCTAGTTATATAATTTATATTTCCTTTTAAAGAGGATTCTTTTATGATAGGGTGGTGTGTGAATACCGTCTACATCATGGAATGAGGCTGTAACACCCCAAGATTTCATAGTGTGTTATTTCTTCAAAATAATTCAATAACTTGCACTACACGCAACACCGAGTTCAATCACACCATGACTTAAAAAAAAAGCCATTCAAAAGAGGTTATGAATAGTATTATCTAAATTTTAAACTTTATATAATCCTTATAATTTTAGAATCCATATTATGAGTTTCTTAGATATAATGCAAGAACACATTCATTTTCAGTATTGCACTTTTATCAAATTTTAATAGTAAACCCTTTTTAAATACAATATTTTAAACTTTTTGACTAAATGGGGGACATCAAAAATTTAAAATGAAACATCCCAAGCTTCCACGGTATGCTTTCCTTTGAATAATACAGTAGCGTGTGTTGTACGCAACTTCGAGTTCTAAAACACCGCGACTAATCAAAGTAGCCGTTATGAATAGTAATAACCACTTTTTAAAATTATAGAAATTTTATATTTCAAAATGGACTTCATTTTTGAATTTGTAATATTGAAATTATCCTAAGTTGAATTTTTTGTAACTTTCTGAGAACTTCCAATTTTTTATGAATAGTGAAAAATACTTAAAACAACTTTTTTAATCAAAATAATTTATTGTTATAAATTATACTATTTAGTGGTTTTAAAGTATAATTAGAATATATTTTTATCATTTTATCCAATGGTGGTCATTAGAATTAATTTAACATTGAAATTAGACATAAACAATTGCCAATCTTTTGATATAAATTGTTTCTTAAAAACACGCTATTTGTTGTGACAGCGGGGATTAATTATAAAATTAATTAATGCAACTTATATGTTTGGAATTTTGTAAAATAGACATCATTATTGATTTCGGAATATCTAATTTAGCCTAAGGTGAAATTTTGGTACTTTTCGGATAACTTTCATATTTTGATGAATAGTGAAAATTACTAAATTTTAATTAAAAACAACTTTTTTAATCAAAATAATTAATAGTGATAGATTATGAATTTTAGTAGTTTTAAAGTATATTTATAATATATTTTTACCGTTTAATATAATGTTGGTCATTGGACATAATTTTACAATTAAACCGAACATAAACAAGTGTCAATCTTTTGATAGTTATTATCTCTTAAAAACATGCTTTTTGTTTTGACAGCGGGAATTAATTATAAATTAATTTCTGCCACTTCAGTGTTTTGAATTTAGTAAAATGGATTCCATATTTGGAATCAGGATGTTCAAATTTTGTAAATAGGTAACTTTTATTTTTGGACATTTTGAATAATTACTGCGGTAAATATTTTATTTACCATGGTTAAGGGTAAATCTGGTAAATAAGGGTTAAAAAATAATAATATAATAATACTAAATTACCCTAAAACGTGTCTTAACCCTATTGGTTGATACATGGTCGACCATGGTCATCTTTGTGCCAATTTGGGGACCCCATGGATCCACTTGTAGGTGATAATGACACTTTATTTTAATTTAGTTAAAATGAATACAAAGATGACACAAGCATATATCTTTTAGAACAACAATTTTTACATAGGGTTATATATGTTGGATTTTAGATTATAAATATTCATTAGAAAGATAAAAATATTTCCTACATAATGATATTTTATTTATAATTTTTAGACATTGAATAATTAATTTTATTTATGACACAATGATGATGCAGTAATTACTATAATAGTGAAAAATTAAAATAATTGATATTATAAATACCCAAATAATTATAATATGAAACTTTTAATGAATTAAACTAATTTTATATGATAATATGATATATTAGGATTGATTTAATTGACTTTGTTCGAAGTAATCAATCTGTTAGGAGTTTCAAAAAAATCAACTATTGAATAGTGTCAAAATTGACATAAAAGAGTTCTTAAAACAAATATTATATTATTAATTGTTATTAAATTCCTAAAAATCTAAGTTTCGGCCAAGAGACTTATATTATGATAGGTTCCTCATTAATGGACCACTTGGGGGTCGCTTGGATGTATATAGTAAGTTTATTAACCATATTATATAAAAATACAAAGAGACATTGTAAAAGTGAAACTAATTAACTTAGAGTTAATACTTAAATATAAGGTTAATATAAGTACCCAAACCTGTCTAAATTCTATTGGTTGAGTGGTTTTCGACCTATCCCCACCTTAACCTTTGAATAGTCAACTTTGGAGCCATTAGAAACCGAATATGAATTTATTATAAATTAATATTTCTAGCTTTTCCAAAGGTGCCCCTCACCCCTCTTATAAAAGGGCACTCCTCCTTCTCATTTCTTCACACCTCTAAAGCCTTTTGGTTCGGCCAAACACTGCCCAAATACTCTCCCAACATCCCTCACTACAACCTAGGGGCCTTAGTTTGATCAGAAAGCCAACCTAAGGAGCCCTTTTGATCAAATCAAAAGGAAGAACCCGAAGAAGAGGTAATGTTTTCACCACCCCTTTTCCAAGTTCATTTCTTCTTCCATTTCTTCTTCCTTTGTTGTTACCATTCTAAAATAATGACTCCAGTATCATTTATATACTGTGATGTTATTATAAATATGGTACAACCATATTCAGTATTCTATCCACCCTTTGAATAACATGTCATCATACGTGCGTACGTACGGCTTACCGTCTCCACGTCGTGGTGTAATTGTTATTCAATATATTATTATTTGGATGGGTATAATAATGATGTGTAACTCATGTAAATAATAAATATAACATATTAATGATTCTGAATATATGATATACCATCCATTTATATATTATTTTAATATCAAAAGAATGATATTGTCGCTCGTGCGTACGTACGGACTACCGTCTCCACGAACGCGATAAGATTCATTCTCCATCATATCCATTCAAGTATTATTCTCATTTTAGGGTTAAAAATAATGTTAATATCATTCTGATTATGAATAAGATATAATCTATCCATTACAAACATGTCTTACATAACCAAACATTTAAGAAGAACGAATCGATTATCACCCGAAACGACGATAATACTAAGATATTATTAATAAAGCAATGTTAAAAGATCATATATGATATCATATTAATGTATATGATTCTTGTATAATTTAATAACAATTATTTCACCATTATACAGGAGGTTAACCTACCCCAACAAAGGAAAAGTACAAGGTAAGGGTTATTTCACAATCTCTTCTTTATCCGAGGTTGTTTATACGTAATAATCTACTGGGATCTCGTTATCATCCACATCCATGTTTCTTCAAAATGTATTTCAAAACATTTTTACTATTTACAAGAATATGGGTTAAAGTCATTTATACCCTTGTTTGACTTTTTATAAGAGGTTTATAAAGGAATCTTTCCGTCGTTTTCAAAACAAGGTCCTTTTTAACCTTTTCGACAGAATTGAGGTAAGAATGTTTTTTTTAACTTATACGGCGGGTGCGGTTATTTTCCGCCGTTATAAAATCGTCGAAGCTTTCCATACAAGCTTATAAGAATATTTTCAAAGAAAATGTTTTATTTTATATGGATCTTAAATGATTTCAAAATAAAAGGAGATACTTCTTTAAAAAGAATTTTGATTTAATCTATGTCAACATCCTTTGATGGATTTTAAGATTATTTGAAGTTGATTTATTATGATACAAAACTTCTATATTGTATTGAAGGTTTTGTGATATGTTTGACTGTGGATGTGCTATTTATATACCATTCATAGTTTATTGTGAAAGTATTGACATTTCGTATGCTAGTTTTAATACGAATGTTTATGTTATGTTTAAACCTTTTCATATGGGAATGCATTGGACTTAATAAGTGACGGGTGGAGCCCGCTATAGCTCCTCGATGCATCGGTAGGTCTCATGAGACAAACTAGTGTCTTGGCACAAGGCCTTGACAAAATCTTATTTGTAGTCTTGGCACGAGGCCTTGGCTATGTGGTTATGATAGTCTGGCATTATGCATTCCAACATTATGAAAGTGGTTATTGATTTTTGCATGTGATTATTCGATTAGTAGAGTATCCATGTGAATAAGTAAATGGAATTATTTCATTTTATTTATGCCATACCATGTTGAAAGTTAATATTTAAAAGGCTTTTGTTTTAGTTATACATTGCCTTAAATGTTTATTCTTATTTATAAAAGTTTCCGCTATATTGTTATCCTTACTGGGCATTTGAGCTCACCCCTTTTCTATGTTTTATTTTTCCCAGGATGTGAAGAAGTAAGTTATGAATGACCTGCAGGGATTTTATGGGGGGTTAATAGTGTGTATTGTGGAAACATTATGTTGTTGTAGTAGTTTTTCATTTTATAATGTAATGTAAAACTTATGAATATATCTAGTGTTTCCAAGGCTACTAAACTAATCGGTCTTTCGGGATTTGATCTTTCTTGTGATCATGCCAATGTTACGAAGTAATGCACCGACTCTGGGCAGCTGGGGTCGGGGCGTTACAGTTGGTATCAGAGGAAGTTTAGTACAAACCTTGGAAGCTAGATTTAGATAAACTCTGATTAGATCACGTAGACCTAAGATAAACTTTGAGGATTAGTATAGAAGAACTTCCTAGAATTTTGGTATTGTAGAGATTTTGTGAGTTTTCCGAGCAATACATCCCTGTCTGGATACGAGCAGGTAGAGGCGGCTCTGGCACAGATGTACCTAGGGGTAAAACCCGAAAACACCGCTTTGAGCTAGACTCGAACGGGAACTGGTGCACGACAACGGGCCTTGCTGCACTCTTGGTTACGACACTCCCGGGGGATATGCTTAGGATAACTCTCATTTTCTTTACAAATCATTATGAAGGGTTTATGAGTATATACTTCCTCAAAGAAAACATTTTTATGATTATAGATTATATCTATAAATAGATCAATTTATGTTAAGTGTTTTATAAGTATGGGATTATGTATTTTGATTCATAAACTGATCTAGTTTATGCCATTGTTTAGAAATGGCGCCCAGTAGAAGGAATGAGAACTCCAGAAATGCACATGATCCAAAGAGAAGGAAGGATCATATCTTTCATGGTTTTAAGCTAGAATTGATAAGAGAAATAGTCTCCCGTGTATTATCATCATATGAAGAAATAATATCATGTGTTGACAAGATAAGTAAAGTGTTTACTGAGTCCTATGTCTTTGAAGGGAAGAAAGAGAAGAAAAGGATGGAAGAGAGAAAAATGGATAAAGGGAAGAGGGAAAAGATGAATTTTCCCATATGTGGTAACTGTGGAAAGAAACACCCTGGAAATTGCCTGAAAGGAATGGGAGTTTGTTATAAGTGTGGAGGAAAAGGGCACAAAGTACATGACTGCAAGGGTAAGAAAATGGTTTCAAATGTACAATGCTTCATTTGCAAGGAGTTTGGACACTACGCGAACCTATGCTCCAATCATCAGACTATGCCGCAAATGATGCTATTGGATAATAATCAAGTTATGTTACTACCTCAGATGAAGAGGAATGATTAGAGTTCTTATGTTGATTATGTCAATTGAGTGTTGTATCAACAATGTACTTGCTATAATAATTATGGAGTATATAAGGATTGTACTGCAGTACTATTTCATTAAGGCCTTGAGATTGTGTGGAACAAAGAAAAGTGACTCAATAGAAGGTTAAATTTTTGGAAAATATATGGTTGAGAGAAAGATAAACCATAATATGGTTCTGATACCGAGGTAGTGATTTTAGAATAATACATGGTTGATTTGGATAAATTATATTGGATATTCTTGACTACCTTGAAGCTGATTAATGATTTGTATATTCCATCATTGTTGGGGTTTAAAACATTTTTGGATTAATGAAGTATATCCAGCATTCTATATGGAATAGGGGAGCATGAATGTAATCAATAAGGAATATGGTAATTCAAGATGTTTCAGTTTATTAAAAGAATACAAGATGAAGGTATTCATATGCTATTGCGGGGTAAAAAGGATCTATATTATGTTTACCTTCCTTATAAATGTTGGACTGTGAGTTTGGACAGAAGTATTTTGAATAAATTCTAAGTTTGAGATTAATTTTGGATTGCCATAAAAGGACAACCCGGAGGTCGGGCGGCAACCCGTCATGACCGGAAAGGCCGCGAGACTTAAACCCGCAACCGAAGGGCGACAAGGGTGTATCACCTACCAATGGACCACGAGATGTCCTGGATTAAATAATGTAGTTTTTTATTAAATGATCTTGTAGATGAATTATAAATTCGTTTATTTTGGAACCCTATACGAATAGTGTAAATAGAAATTTTTTTACATTCTATTATCTTTTAGAGTGAAAGATGAGTTTGTGGTAGAAATTTATTAATGGATAAAACTATAATTATAAAGTAGGTATATCTCCTTATGATCTTAGGCAATCTCATAAATAAATTCCTCAACATTAATAAAAGGAACTTAGAACAAAAATGTTGTCCTAGATGGTACCTTAAATCATCACTAATTTATGGCTTTGGGATTGTTGGCCTTTTCATAGCCATGTTCTCTACCACTCTCCATCAGATAATTGATGGTTAGATTTCTCCTCCATATCCATATTTTCCTACATGGAACCCTAGTATGTGTTATTTTCGGTAATCTTCATACTTTCCACTCTTTATTTTAAATAGAGGCCTCATTAATTCATTTTTCGATGTGGGATTTCAACTAAGATATTTTGAAACGTCAAAAATGTGTTATCCCAATACCCTATATTTTGTTGAACCGATGGTACTTCAAATCATCATAGATTGATGAGTTTAAGGACCTCAATTTTATACTTTTTTGTGATTGATGACCTCAATCACTACCTATAAATATTTACGTTTTTCCTCCAATTATATGTCTCTAATTGCCACCAATGTTCTCCTAATCAAGATCATAATTTGGTGGTGACCCTTTTATTTCTCTTTTCCTCATATTAAGACTAAATTTTAGTAACCCAATTTCCGATGTGGGTTTTCCCACAAATATATTTTCTATTTTCAACCTTTTATTTTCGAAGAACAATTTCAAATTGCGAGGACGCAATTTATTGAAGGAGGGGAGAATGTAACACCCCAAGATTTCATAGTGTGTTATTTCTTCAAAATAATTCAATAACTTGCACTACACGCAACACCGAGTTCAATCACACCATGACTTAAAAAAAAGCCATTCAAAAGAGGTTATGAATAGTATTATCTAAATTTTAAACTTTATATAATCCTTATAATTTTAGAATCCATATTATGAGTTTCTTAGATATAATGCAAGAACAAATTCATTTTCAGTATTGCACTTTTATCAAATTTTAATAGTAAACCCTTTTTAAATACAATATTTTAAACTTTTTGACTAAATGGGGGACATCAAAAATTTAAAATGAAACATCCCAAGCTTCCACGGTACGCTTTCCTTTGAATAATACAGTAGCGTGTGTTGTACGCAACTTCGAGTTCTAAAACACCGCGACTAATCAAAGTAGCCGTTATGAATAGTAATAACCACTTTTTAAAATTATAGAAATTTTATATTTCAAAATGGACTTCATTTTTGAATTTGTAATATTGAAATTATCCTAAGTTGAATTTTTTGTAACTTTCTGAGAACTTCCAATTTTTTATGAATAGTGAAAAATACTTAAAACAACTTTTTTAATCAAAATAATTTATTGTTATAAATTATACTATTTAGTGGTTTTAAAGTATAATTAGAATATATTTTTATCATTTTATCCAATGGTGGTCATTAGAATTAATTTAACATTGAAATTAGACATAAACAATTGCCAATCTTTTGATATAAATTGTTTCTTAAAAACACGCTATTTGTTGTGACAGCGGGGATTAATTATAAAATTAATTAATGCAACTTATATGTTTGGAATTTTGTAAAATAGACATCATTATTGATTTCGGAATATCTAATTTAGCCTAAGGTGAAATTTTGGTACTTTTCGGATAACTTTCATATTTTGATGAATAGTGAAAATTACTAAATTTTAATTAAAAACAACTTTTTTAATCAAAATAATTAATAGTGATAGATTATTAATTTTAGTAGTTTTAAAGTATATTTAGAATATATTTTTACCGTTTAATATAATGTTGGTCATTGGACATAATTTTACAATTAAACCGAACATAAACAAGTGTCAATCTTTTGATAGTTATTATCTCTTAAAAACACGCTTTTTGTTTTGACAGCGGGAATTAATTATAAATTAATTTCTGCCACTTCTGTGTTTTGAATTTAAGAAAATAGATTCCATATTTGGAATCAGGATGTTCAAATTGTGTAAATAGGTAACTTTTATTTTTGGACATTTTGAATAATCACTGCGGTAAATATTTTATTTACCATGGTTAAGGGTAAATCTGGTAAATAAGGGTTAAAAAATAATAATATAATAATACTAAATTACCCTAAAACGTGTCTTAACCCTATTGGTTGATACATGGTCGACCATGGGCATCTTTGTGCCAATTTGGGGACCCCATGGATCCACTTGTAAGTGATAATGACACTTTATTTTAATTTAGTTAAAATGAATACAAAGATGACACAAGCATATATCTTTTAGAACAACAATTTTTACATAGGGTTATATATGTTGGATTTTAGATTATAAATATTCATTAGAAAGCTAAAAATATTTCCTACATAATGATATTTTATTTATAATTTTTAGACATAGAATAATATATTTTATTTATGACACAATGATGATGCAGTAATTACTATAATAGTGAAACATTAAAATAATTGATATTATAAATACCCAAATAATTATAATATGAAACTTTTAATGAATTAAACTAATTTTATATGATAATATGATGTATTGGGATTGATTTAATTGACTTTTTTCGAAGTAATCAATCTGTAAGGAGTTTCAAAAAAATCAACTATTGAATAGTGTCAAAATTGACATAAAAGAGTTCTTAAAACAAATATTATATTATTAATTGTTATTAAATTCCTAAAAATCTATGGTTCGTCCAAGAGACTTATATTATGATAGGTTCCTCATTAATGGACCACTTGGGGGTCGCTTGGATGTATATAGTAAGTTTATTAACCATATTATATAAAAATACAAAGAGACATTGTAAAAGTGAAACTAATTAACTTAGAGTTAATACTTAAAGATAAGGTTAATATAAGTACCCAAACCTGTCTAAATTCTATTGGTTGAGTGGTTTTCGACCTATCCCCACCTTAACCTTTGAATAGTCAACTTTGGAGCCATTAGAAACCGAATATGAATTTATTATAAATTAATATTTCTAGCTTTTCCAAAGGTGCCCCTCACCCCTCTTATAAAAGGGCACTCCTCCTTCTCATTTCTTCACACCTCTAAAGCCTTTTGGTTCGGCCAAACTCTGCCCAAATACTCTCCCAACATCCCTCACTACAACCTAGGGGCCTTAGTTTGATCAGAAAGCCAACCTAAGGAGCCCTTTTGATCAAATCAAAAGGAAGAACCCGAAGAAGAGGTAATGTTTTCACCACCCCTTTTCCAAGTTCATTTCTTCTTCCATTTCTTCTTCCTTTGTTGTTACCATTATAAAATAATGACTCCAGTATCATTTATATACTGTGATGTTATTATAAATATGGTACAACCATATTCAGTATTCTATCCACCCTTTGAATAACATGTCATCATACGTGCGTACGTACGGCTTACCGTCTCCACGTCGTGGTGTAATTGTTATTCAATATATTATTATTTGGATGGGTATAATAATGATGTGTAACTCATGTAAATAATAAATATAACATATTAATGATTCTGTATATATGATATACCATCCATTTATATATTATTTTAATATCAAAAGAATGATATTGTCGCTCGTGCGAACGTACGGACTACCGTCTCCACGAACGCGATAAGATTCATTCTCCATCATATCCATTCAAGTATTATTCTCATTTTAGGGTTAAAAATAATGTTAATATCATTCTGATTATGAATAAGATATAATCTATCCATTACAAACATGTCTTACGTAACCAAACATTTAAGAAGAACGAATCGATTATCACCCGAAACGACGATAATACTAAGATATTATTAATAAAGCAATGTTAAAAGATCATATATGATATCATATTAATGTATATGATTCTTGTATAATTTAATAACAATTATTTCACCATTATACAGGAGGTTAACCTACCCCAACAAAGGAAAAGTACAAGGTAAGGGTTATTTCACAATCTCTTCTTTATCCGAGGTTGTTTATACGTAATAATCTACTGGGATCTCGTTATCATCCACATCCATGTTTCTTCAAAATGTATTTCAAAACATTTTTACTATTTACAAGAATATGGGTTAAAGTCATTTATACCCTTGTTTGACTTTTTATAAGAGGTTTATAAAGGAATCTTTCCGTCGTTTTCCAAACAAGGTCCTTTTTAACCTTTTCGACAGAATTGAGGTAAGAATGTTTTTTTTTAACTTATACGGCGGGTGCGGTTATTTTCCGCTGTTATAAAATCGTCGAAGCTTTCCATACAAGCTTATAAGAATATTTTCAAAGAAAATGTTTTATTTTATATGGATCTTAAATGATTTCAAAATAAAAGGAGATACTTCTTTAAAAAGAATTTTGATTTCATCTATGTCAACATCCTTTGATGGATTTTAAGATTATTTGAAGTTGATTTATTATGATACAAAACTTCTATATTGTATTGAAGGTTTTGTGATATGTTTGACTGTGGATGTGCTATTTTTATACCATTCATAGTTTATTGTGAAAGTATTGACATTTCGTATGCTAGTTTTAATACGAATGTTTATGTTATGTTTAAACCTTTTCATATGGGAATGCATTGGACTTAATAAGTGACGGGTGGAGCCCGCTATAGCTCCTCGATGCATCGGTAGGTCTCATGAGACAAACTAGTGTCTTGGCACAAGGCCTTGACAAAATCTTATTTGTAGTCTTGGCACGAGGCCTTGGCTATGTGGTTATGATAGTCTGGCATTATGCATTCCAACATTATGAAAGTGGTTATTGATTTTTGCATGTGATTATTCGATTAGTAGAGTATCCATGTGAATAAGTAAATGGAATTATTTCATTTTATTTATGCCATACCATGTTGAAAGTTAATATTTAAAAGGCTTTTGTTTTAGTTATACATTGCCTTAAATGTTTATTCTTATTTATAAAAGTTTCCGCTATATTGTTATCCTTACTGGGCATTTGAGCTCACCCCTTTTCTATGTTTTATTTTTCCCAGGATGTGAAGAAGTAAGTTATGAATGACCTGCAGGGATTTTATGGGGGGTTAATAGTGTGGATTGTGGAAACATTATGTTGTTGTAGTAGTTTTTCATTTTATAATGTAATGTAAAACTTATGAATATATCTAGTTTTTCCAAGGCTACTAAACTAATCGGTCTTTCGGGATTTGATCTTTCTTGTGATCATGCCAATGTTACGAAGTAATGCACCGACTCTGGGAAGCTGGGGTCGGGGCATTACAGTTGGTATCAGAGGAAGTTTAGTACAAACCTTGGAAGCTAGATTTAGATAAACTCTGATTAGATCACGTAGACCTAAGATAAACTTTGAGGATTAGTATAGAAGAACTTCCTAGAATTTTGGTATTGTAGAGATTTTGTGAGTTTTCCGAGCAATACATCCCTGTCTGGATACGAGCAGGTAGAGGCGGCTCTGGCACAGATGTACCTAGGGGTAAAACCCGAAAACACCGCTTTGAGCTAGACTCGAACGGGAACTGGTGCACGACAACGGGCCTTGCTGCACTCTTGGTTACGACACTCCCGGGGGATATGCTTAGGATAACTCTCATTTTCTTTACAAATCATTATGAAGGGTTTATGAGTATATACTTCCTCAAAGAAAACATTTTTATGATTATAGATTATATCCATAAATAGTTCAATTTATGTTAAGTGTTTTATAAGTATGGGATTATGTATTTTGATTCATAAACTGATCTAGTTTATGCCATTGTTTAGAAATGGCGCCCAGTAGAAGGAATGAGAACTCCAGAAATGCACATGATCCAAAGAGAAGGAAGGATCATATCTTTCGTGGTTTTAAGCTAGAATTGATAAGAGAAATAGTCTCCCATGTATTATCATCATATGAAGAAATAATATCATGTGTTGACAAGATAAGTAAAGTGTTTACTGAGTCCTATGTCTTTGAAGGGAAGAAAGAGAAGAAAAGGATGGAAGAGAGAAAAATGGATAAAGGGAAGAGGGAAAAGATGAATTTTCCCATATGTGGTAACTGTGGAAAGAAACACCCTGGAAATTGCCTGAAAGGAATGGGAGTTTGTTATAAGTGTGGAGGAAAAGGGCACAAAGTACATGACTGCAAGGGTAAGAAAATGGTTTCAAATGTACAATGCTTCATTTGCAAGGAGTTTGGACACTACGCGAACCTATGCCCCAGTCATCAGACTATGCCGCAAATGATGCTATTGGATAATAATCAAGTTATGATACTACCTCAGATGAAGAGGAATGATTAGAGTTCTTATGTTGATTATGTCAATTGAGTGTTGTATCAACAATGTACTTGCTATAATAATTATGGAGTATATAAGGATTGTACTGCAGTACTATTTCATTAAGGCCTTGAGATTGTGTGGAACAAAGAAAAGTGACTCAATAGAAGGTTAAATTTTTGGAAAATATATGGTTGAGAGAAAGATAAACCATAATATGGTTCTGATACCGAGGTAGTGATTTTAGAATAATACATGGTTGATTTGGATAAATTATATTGGATATTCTTGACTACCTTGAAGCTGATTAATGATTTGTATATTCCATCATTGTTGGGGTTTAAAACATTTTTGGATTAATGAAGTATATCCAGCATTCTATATGGAATAGGGGAGCATGAATGTAATCAATAAGGAATATGGTAATTCAAGATGTTTCAGTTTATTAAAAGAATACAAGATGAAGGTATTCATATGCTATTGCGGGGTAAAAAGGATCTATATTATGTTTACCTTCCTTATAAATGTTGGACTGTGAGTTTGGACAGAAGTATTTTGAATAAATTCTAAGTTTGAGATTAATTTTGGATTGCCATAAAAGGACAACCCGGAGGTCGGGCGGCAACCCGTCATGACCGGAAAGGCCGCGAGACTTAAACCCGCAACCGAAGGGCGACAAGGGTGTATCACCTACCAATGGACCACGAGATGTCCTGGATTAAATAATGTAGTTTTTTATTAAAAGATCTTGTAGATGAATTATAAATTCGTTTATTTTGGAACCCTATACGAATAGTGTAAATAGAAATTTTTTTACATTCTATTATCTTTTAGAGTGAAAGATGAGTTTGTGGTAGAAATTTATTAATGGATAAAACTATAATTATAAAGTAGGTATATCTCCTTATGATCTTAGGCAATCTCATAAATAAATTCCTCAACATTAATAAAAGGAACTTAGAACAAAAATGTTGTCCTAGATGGTACCTTAAATCATCACTAATTTATGGCTTTGGGATTGTTGGCCTTTTCATAGCCATGTTCTCTACCACTCTCCATCAGATAATTGATGGTTAGATTTCTCCTCCATATCCATATTTTCCTACATGGAACCCTAGTATGTGTTATTTTCGGTAATCTTCATACTTTCCACTCTTTATTTTAAATAGAGGCCTCATTAATTCATTTTTCGATGTGGGATTTCAACTAAGATATTTTGAAACGTCAAAAATGTGTTATCCCAATACCCTATATTTTGTTGAACCGATGGTACTTCAAATCATCATAGATTGATGAGTTTAAGGACCTCAATTTTATACTTTTTTGTGATTGATGACCTCAATCACTACCTATAAATATTTACGTTTTTCCTCCAATTATATGTCTCTAATTTCCACCAATGTTCTCCTAATCAAGATCATAATTTGGTGGTGACCCTTTTATTTCTCTTTTCCTCATATTAAGACTAAATTTTAGTAACCCAATTTCCGATGTGGGTTTTCCCACAAATATATTTTCTATTTTCAACCTTTTATTTTCGAAGAACAATTTCAAATTGCGAGGACGCAATTTATTGAAGGAGGGGAGAATGTAACACCCCAAGATTTCATAGTGTGTTATTTCTTCAAAATAATTCAATAACTTGCACTACACGCAACACCGAGTTCAATCACACCATGACTTAAAAAAAAGCCATTCAAAAGAGGTTATGAATAGTATTATCTAAATTTTAAACTTTATATAATCCTTATAATTTTAGAATCCATATTATGAGTTTCTTAGATATAATGCAAGAACAAATTCATTTTCAGTATTGCACTTTTATCAAATTTTAATCGTAAACCCTTTTTAAATACAATATTTTAAACTTTTTGACTAAATGGGGGACATCAAAAATTTAAAATGAAACATCCCAAGCTTCCACGGTACGCTTTCCTTTGAATAATACAGTAGCGTGTGTTGTACGCAACTTCGAGTTCTAAAACACCGCGACTAATCAAAGTAGCCGTTATGAATAGTAATAACCACTTTTTAAAATTATAGAAATTTTATATTTCAAAATGGACTTCATTTTTGAATTTGTAATATTGAAATTATCCTAAGTTGAATTTTTTGTAACTTTCTGAGAACTTCCAATTTTTTATGAATAGTGAAAAATACTTAAAACAACTTTTTTAATCAAAATAATTTATTGTTATAAATTATACTATTTAGTGGTTTTAAAGTATAATTAGAATATATTTTTATCATTTTATCCAATGGTGGTCATTAGAATTAATTTAACATTGAAATTAGACATAAACAATTGCCAATCTTTTGATATAAATTGTTTCTTAAAAACACGCTATTTGTTGTGACAGCGGGGATTAATTATAAAATTAATTAATGCAACTTATATGTCTGGAATTTTGTAAAATAGACATCATTATTGATTTCGGAATATCTAATTTAGCCTAAGGTGAAATTTTGGTACTTTTCGGATAACTTTCATATTTTGATGAATAGTGAAAATTACTAAATTTTAATTAAAAACAACTTTTTTAATCAAAATAATTAATAGTGATAGATTATGAATTTTAGTAGTTTTAAAGTATATTTAGAATATATTTTTACCGTTTAATATAATGTTGGTCATTGGACATAATTTTACAATTAAACCGAACATAAACAAGTGTCAATCTTTTGATAGTTATTATCTCTTAAAAACACGCTTTTTGTTTTGACAGCGGGAATTAATTATAAATTAATTTCTGCCACTTCTGTGTTTTGAATTTAGGAAAATAGATTCCATATTTGGAATCAGGATGTTCAAATTGTGTAAATAGGTAACTTTTATTTTTGGACATTTTGAATAATTACTGCGGTAAATATTTTATTTACCATGGTTAAGGGTAAATCTGGTAAATAAGGGTTAAAAAATAATAATATAATAATACTAAATTACCCTAAAACGTGTCTTAACCCTATTGGTTGATACATGGTCGACCATGGGCATCTTTGTGCCAATTTGGGGACCCCATGGATCCACTTGTAAGTGATAATGACACTTTATTTTAATTTAGTTAAAATGAATACAAAGATGACACAAGCATATATCTTTTAGAACAACAATTGTTACATAGGGTTATATATGTTGGATTTTAGATTATAAATATTCATTAGAAAGCTAAAAATATTTCCTACATAATGATATTTTATTTATAATTTTTAGACATTGAATAATTTATTTTATTTATGACACAATGATGATGCAGTAATTACTATAATAGTGAAAAATTAAAATAATTGATATTATAAATACCCAAATAATTATAATATGAAACTTTTAATGAATTAAACTAATTTTATATGATAATATGATATATTGGGATTGATTTAATTGACTTTTTTCGAAGTAATCAATCTGTTAGGAGTTTCAAAAAAATCAACTATTGAATAGTGTCAAAATTGACATAAAAGAGTTCTTAAAACAAATATTATATTATTAATTGTTATTAAATTCCTAAAAATCTAAGGTTCGTCCAAGAGACTTATATTATGATAGGTTCCTCATTAATGGACCACTTGGGGGTCTCTTGGATGTATATAGTAAGTTTATTAACCATATTATATAAAAATACAAAGAGACATTGTAAAAGTGAAACTAATTAACTTAGAGTTAATACTTAAAGATAAGGTTAATATAAGTACCCAAACCTGTCTAAATTCTATTGGTTGAGTGGTTTGCGACCTATCCCCACCTTAACCTTTGAATAGTCAACTTTGGAGCCATTAGAAACCGAATATGAATTTATTATAAATTAATATTTCTAGCTTTTCCAAAGGTGCCCCTCACCCCTCTTATAAAAGGGCACTCCTCCTTCTCATTTTTTCACACCTCTAAAGCCTTTTGGTTCGGCCAAACTCTGCCCCAATACTCTCCCAACATCCCTCACTACAACCTAGGGGCCTTAGTTTGATCCGAAAGCCAACCTAAGGAGCCCTTTTGATCAAATCAAAAGGAAGAACCCGAAGAAGAGGTAATGTTTTCACCACCCCTTTTCCAAGTTCATTTCTTCTTCCATTTCTTCTTCCTTTGTTGTTACCATTCTAAAATAATGACTCCAGTATCATTTATATACTGTGATGTTATTATAAATATGGTACAACCATATTCAGTATTCTATCCACCCTTTGAATAACATGTCATCATACGTGCGTACGTACGGCTTACCGTCTCCACGTCGTGGTGTAATTGTTATTCAATATATTATTATTTGGATGGGTATAATAATGATGTGTAACTCATGTAAATAATAAATATAACATATTAATGATTCTGTATATATGATATACCATCCATTTATATATTATTTTAATATCAAAAGAATGATATTGTCGCTCGTGCGTACGTACGGACTACCGTCTCCACGAACGCGATAAGATTCATTCTCCATCATATCCATTCAAGTATTATTCTCATTTTAGGGTTAAAAATAATGTTAATATCATTCTGATTATGAATAAGATATAATCTATCCATTACAAACATGTCTTACGTAACCAAACATTTAAGAAGAACGAATCGATTATCACCCGAAACGACGATAATACTAAGATATTATTAATAAAGCAATGTTAAAAGATCATATATGATATCATATTAATGTATATGATTCTTGTATAATTTAATAACAATTATTTCACCATTATACAGGAGGTTAACCTACCCCAACAAAGGAAAAGTACAAGGTAAGGGTTATTTCACAATCTCTTCTTTATCCGAGGTTGTTTATACGTAATAATCTACTGGGATCTCGTTATCATCCACATCCATGTTTCTTCAAAATGTATTTCAAAACATTTTTACTATTTACAAGAATATGGGTTAAAGTCATTTATACCCTTGTTTGACTTTTTATAAGAGGTTTATAAAGGAATCTTTCCGTCGTTTTCAAAACAAGGTCCTTTTTAACCTTTTCGACAGAATTGAGGTAAGAATGTTTTTTTTTAACTTATACGGCGGGTGCGGTTATTTTCCGCCGTTATAAAATCGTCGAAGCTTTCCATACAAGCTTATAAGAATATTTTCAAAGAAAATGTTTTATTTTATATGGATCTTAAATGATTTCAAAATAAAAGGAGATACTTCTTTAAAAAGAATTTTGATTTCATCTATGTCAACATCCTTTGATGGATTTTAAGATTATTTGAAGTTGATTTATTATGATACAAAACTTCTATATTGTATTGAAGGTTTTGTGATATGTTTGACTGTGGATGTGCTATTTTTATACCATTCATAGTTTATTGTGAAAGTATTGACATTTCGTATGCTAGTTTTAATACGAATGTTTATGTTATGTTTAAACCTTTTCATATGGGAATGCATTGGACTTAATAAGTGACGGGTGGAGCCCACTATAGCTCCTCGATGCATCGGTAGGTCTCATGAGACAAACTAGTGTCTTGGCACAAGGCCTAGACAAAATCTTATTTGTAGTCTTGGCACGAGGCCTTGGCTATGTGGTTATGATAGTCTGGCATTATGCATTCCAACATTATGAAAGTGGTTATTGATTTTTGCATGTGATTATTCGATTAGTAGAGTATCCATGTGAATAAGTAAATGGAATTATTTCATTTTATTTATGCCATACCATGTTGAAAGTTAATATTTAAAAGGCTTTTGTTTTAGTTATACATTGCCTTAAATGTTTATTCTTATTTATAAAAGTTTCCGCTATATTGTTATCCTTACTGGGCATTTGAGCTCACCCCTTTTCTATGTTTTATTTTTCCCAGGATGTGAAGAAGTAAGTTATGAATGACCTGCAGGGATTTTATGGGGGGTTAATAGTGTGGATTGTGGAAACATTATGTTGTTGTAGTAGTTTTTCATTTTATAATGTAATGTAAAACTTATGAATATATCTAGTGTTTCCAAGGCTACTAAACTAATCGGTCTTTCGGGATTTGATCTTTCTTGTGATCATGCCAATGTTACGAAGTAATGCACAGACTCTGGGCAGCTGGGGTCGGGGCGTTACAGAGGCTAGGGGAAAAAAGACAAGGAACATCACAAGTACTATGACTGGATTAGTTTTATGGTATATATAATAATATTTCACTATCCAAACACATAAAAATAATTACTTATTTTTTCTATTTTTTCTAGTGTCTGAAACAAACAAATGGAAAAGATTATGGTTGTTATGATAGTAAATTTATGAATGAGATTGTATTCTATGAAAAAACAACATCCCTAAAGAGGTATTTTCGAAGATAATTACTATTTAATTAAAAATATTTATTAATCCAAGGTTTATTTATATTTTTCTGTGATACCATGGTTTTCGAAAATAATCATATTCACAAGATGATATAGATTTTGTTAGAAATTATTAAACATCATAACTAATGGAATAATGTAACAACTTGCATGAAGATGTGCCTGGTATGACTCGATGTATCAATTTTTATTTAAAATTAACATTATTATTTGTAAAGAAATAACAAGTTCTATACTAAAAATAGATAAAATGCATTAGGATTACTTTGATACTTTAGTAAAATGATCCATAAATCATTGGTGACATGTAGGAATCATTCTCACTTAAATCCATTGAATGGTGTGACTTTTATGACTTTATGTGTCTTTTTTATATTAATTTAATAATAAATTTCCCAAAAATAACAAGTGATATATTGAAAACTAAAAAAATAGATTCATATTGTTTCTATACAATAGGAAAATAATCCATCAGTAATTTAAGATATGTAAGAATCAATAAAACTTTAATTTGACAAATGGTGTGACTGATATGAATAAAAGTGTCTGTTATCAGTAACATTTTACCTCAAAAAGTTTCACACATTGAAAACCAAGAAAAGTATCTCATATTTTTTTCATAATTTTGGAAAATGATTCATATGTTCTTTGTGATGTGTATGAAGAAATCTCATGTCAAACTGATGCATGATGCGATCAGTGTGACTCAAAATTCATGTCTCTAGTTTGAAATGTTAATTTAGTAAATCAAATTCAATCCACAGACAAAAAACTAAGAAAACTCAATCATATTGTTTTGATACTTTAGTAAAATGGTCTATATGTCATTTTTTTACATGTTGGAAAAAAACACAGTATGATGCATGGTGCGATTAGTATGACTTAAAGTGTCTTTTTTTATTTAAAATTGTCATTGATTTTAGTAATAAAGCATAACTATCATACTGAAAACTTAGAAAACACATTATTATTGTTTTTATAATTTATTAAAATGATAAATGAGTCATTTATGACATGTAGGAATCATCCCCACCTCAATAAAATTCATGATGTGACCAGTATATATCCAAAGGTGTCTTTTTTATTTTAAATTGACATTAATTTAAGTAAAAAGAACAACTGTCATACTGAAACTAGAGAAATCACATTAGGATTCTTTTGATGCTTTATGAAAACAAGCCATGAGTCATTTATGACATTTAGTAATCAACCAAAACTCATTCCAATGCACGGTGTGAGCGATATGGATAATATTGTCTGTTATCAGTTTAAATTTCACATTTTTTCTCAAAACATGTCACTCACTAAAAACCAAGCAAACACTTTCTAATTGTCTTCATAAAGCAAGGAAATGATTCTTAATTCCATTATCATGTGTATGATGTACTATCACATCAAATCAAAGCACGATGGGACCAGTATGACTCAAAAATAATGATTTTAGTTTAAAATGATATTTTAGTAAACAAAATTGACATACTGAAAACGATGAAAATGTTTGGATTTTTCTGATACCATAGAAAAAGTATACAGGAGCCATTTTTTAAATATAGGAATCGAATACACTTCAATATCATGAATGATTTCACTAGTATAATTCTAAATGTGTTTTTATTTAAAATTTACATTCATTTAAGTAAAAAAGAACAATTTCCAAACAGAAAACTGAGAAAACATATCTGAATTGTTTTGATACTTTAATACAATGATCCCTGAGACATTTGTGATGTGTATGAATCAAATTCACCTCAATCTGACACACGGTGTGACCAGTGTGATTAAAAGTGTCTGTAATTAGTTTAAAATTGACATTTTAGCTCAAAATATTTCACTCATTGAAGACCATGCATACACCCTCCGGTTGTCTTCATAATTTTGATGATAAATTTTTATGTCCTTTGTGACTTGTATGAAGCTGTATCACCTCAAAATGATACATGATGTGACCGATTTGACTCAAAATTTGTGTTTATGTTTTGAAATGATATTTTTGTAAAGAAACGCAATTGTCATATTGAAAACTGAGTAAACCCATTCGGATTGTTTTGATAGTTTAGAAAAATGATCTATGAGTCATTTTTGATGTGTAAGAATCAACCACACCTAAATCATAAGAATGATGTGACCAGTATAAATCTAAATATTTCATTTAAATTTGATTTTCATTTTAGTAAAAAAAATAATGTACATTCTCCAAACCATGAAAACCCGTTCAGATTGTTTTGATATTTTAGGAAAATGATCCATAAATCATTTGTGAGGTATTGGAATCATCCCCTCCATAATATGATGCATGGTGTGACCTATATAAATCCAAATGTGTCTTTTTTAATAAAAATTGACATTTTATTAATTTATTATTTCATATTAATGTTAAATTTATTTCATTATAGTATTACTAACATAATATTTGTTTTTTATATAGGCAGAACCTTTTTCCTGAGTTCGGATGATTTTTCTGGCAACTAATATAATGGGAGGACATTTTTGAGAGTGGGTCACATATTTCAAAGGATGAAACCTTAATTTGTTTTACTTTTTGTTGGATAATTGTAAATGTAATTATATAAAAATTGTTAAAAATGTATATAGCATTGTTTTCCCAACTCATGAGTGCACTGATTTGTTCTTGTGTGTGCTTTTTTGTTCTTATATATGCTATGCAGGTGGTGTGTGTGTTTGCTGTGTAGGTTTTGGTGGGTGTGTTGTTATATAAACAGCCCATCACAGGAAGATAGGAAATTATCAGTGCAATTTAGAGTGCTGATAATGGCTCACAATATGATTTCTATTTCATGTTCTGATAAAGGACCACTTTATTAGTTCTAATTAAATCACTAATAATGTGGTCTTTTATCAGTGCTAAAAATAGATCTAATAATGGGTGTGGTTTATCCGTGGGAAATAGAGCTGAAAGTTGGGGCTTTATCAATGCTTTTTTTGGCACGGATAAAGGACACCCTTTATCAGAACGTTTTTAGCACTATTAAATGGGACCCCCATTTATCTTCACTAAGATTAAAAACAATTTTCTAGTACTATTACAAGAATTTTCTAGTGCTTTTAAAAAAACTATCTATAGTAGTAACTCTAGAGGGTCTCTTTCACAATGAGTCTTCAGATGTCCCTATCTTCTAAACTGATGGAATACCAAATTTACACAAGTACAAGTACTCTAGCTGTAACCAATCTAATGTTAAACCTATAAGGAACGTTTCATGTTATCTAAATAACTGCTGGAATTCCTTGACATAGATCTTGTATGAACCATATTATCATCTTCCTCATTTTTCACTTAGTGATAAGAGCATGATTGAAAAAAAATCAGATAATATAGGTAGGATAAAGAAATATACCTGAGTATGGGTGATATAGTAGTTCCCATCTTCAAAGCATCAAGTACATGAAATATCATCACCGTCTAGAAGTGGTGCAAAGCACAATAAATCAATAAAATCTGTTGAATGATCCATTACTAATATAGAATCATTCTATAGATGCAAGAAATCTCTAGATCAATCATCCATCACTATCTAATAAAAGAATTGATCATATAAGTATGTCTAAAAATCATCCCAGATTATACCCCTATAATGACTAGACCAAGTAATTACATCCCACAATTTCATGGTAGAATCGTGTAGAAAATAGGTGGAAATATTAACATAGATCTATGGATGCCTCTTAAGAGATGGATGATATATAGAGTGGCCTCTAGGAATTACTTTATAGCCTATGGACTGACATCACACAAGTAGGTGGGAGGAGGATGTTGCTAGAACTCACATGTCAGATCAATCATTTTAATTGTAGTTAATTGAGCACCCTGGATAGACTGCATTGGATATAGAAAACTCTCACAAAGATAAGTGTCAGTTTCTTGATCAGTAATAGCATGAACTATGACACATTATTTTTGTGGGGTATGAAAAAAACAAATATTACCTAAGTTAACATATAGTATAGTGGTTAACCTAGGTTGTCTCCAATGAGGAGCACAGAATAATCAGGCTATCACCATAATTTAGAGAATGAAATGGAGGTTGTTTTTAAGAAAATTTATCTTGAAAAAGAACTCAAGAAAAATAACAAAAGAAACAAATGAATAAATATTGTGAAAAAATTGAAAAATAAAGTGATTGAAAATAATGATATGAATTTAACGATTAGGTAAGGATTAGTTTTCCAATTACAATGTTATCATAGTTCCAATTTATCCAATTCTCTTCTACTAAACCGATTAAAGTGATATTCCATGATCTCTTCTTCTCACTCACATGGTCAAATGATGATGGTGAGAGTACACCCTTCCAAGATCATTGATTGAAATAATCTCTTTACTTTTTTTGAAAGAGTTTTAGTGAATAACCTCAATTTATTAAGGCAATTCCCGATCAGGTTTTATTTATCCCAAACAATCAAGAATATCCACTACCCTCCTACACGTACTGACAATCTCAGAGTACATCACCACTAAGCCATAATATATTCCATCATATATAGATTAGAACATAATGGAGTTAGAAAATCATCATTGATCAAAGAAACAACAACAATAGAATCTGAAAACAAATATGATCGTACTTGATAAGTACTGTTATTAGAAATTTAAACCAAATTTGAAAAAGAGAGAAATGATTTTATAAAATTAAGTGAATTAAATAAATAATTTAAAAAAAGGAAAACCCATAAATAACAAATCACTCATTTGATTAACCATACATTTTAAGGGAATCCATGAAGAAGGGGGAAGAAAAATACATTCCATAACTAAAGAAACAAAAGAGGGGAAATGATGAACATAAAATTTACCCTCTAGAAACCTTCTAGCAAAAGTTTTATTCCATTATCCCGATAAGTACATATTAAAACAACAAGGAATATTCTTAAAAGTTTTTTAAAATGATGTTTTATTTCATCCATATAAATTTCAAACTTATTGTAATCGTGTAGTGGTAGTTGTGACCACATCACTGAAGTGTTCTTTTACTGGCTGAGGAGACTCTTCAACTTCCTCCAATTAGTTGCATGCAAAGGAATCCTTAATAAGAACATTTCTCCATGAAAATTAATGGTATCATGATGACCTGTGTCATATTCCACCTAAAACATCAATAACTAAATTTTTACATAGCTAGGCTGAGATATGCCTCATTAACTAATGTGGGGTCCATTCAGTCTGTCAAAAAACATTGTCCACTTGATTCATTTTTTTGGTATATTTCGTGTCAAATTATATCTGTTTCTGGAAGAAACATAGTTGAATCCCATGAAACAATAATTCCTAAATAATTAATCACAATATTTTTATCAAAAGTGTGAAGTATATACCTGAAATATAGATGTACTAGAAAACTGCTAAATTTCCAGAATTTACAAATTTTCTGAATTAATCCAAAAAATCACCAAAAATAAAAAAATGATGTAAATAAGATACTATAAATTAATTTAAATGGATTAAATAATTGAATAAAACATGAAAAATAATAAAAAAGTCAACACTATCAATCCCCCCACACTTAACAATTGGACTCCGTGACAGGTAAGCATCAAAATTGAATCAATAAAAATTAAAAACACATGCTCCTGAGATCCCCCTTTTGTACACCAAAAACAAGAGATATAATGCCTCATAAAAAACCTTATTTTAGTTTCTAAAACCCCATAACTTTATACATTTTTCTTCATTTCTCCTTCTATTCACACAAGACACCTTACTCGCATGAATTTTCCCTCATCTCCCAAATCTCAATTTTTAACAAATCTATTCTCATCCAAACCAATGGAACAATCGCCATATAATTGATAAATTCCTACATATCCACTAGATGTGATTCAAGGAAATGTGTTTATCATGGGGAATTTTAAATGCTGTTCTGTGGAATCTTGTTGGTAGGATTTTAATGTGGGAAATTTTGAGGCCAAATAAGGAGGGATTGGATCTTTTTTAATAAAAATTGTAAGATTCATATTTTCACACGAGTATAGTCTCCTTCTTACCCCCATAGTGTAAAATAAGATCCATATTCCTGGAAAATGACGTAATGTTCACATAGTTCAACCACTAAATAGAAAAAATTCAATCCTCTCAAACATAATTTTTCTTAAAGGCTCCAAAAAAGAAATAACTTTCTTCCTCTTTAGAATCTTCTAAAAGGCATAGATTCTATTATTTTGAAAGATTCAGAAGTGAAAAAATTTCAACATAATTATATTTTCATCATCGAACAAATATCATAAAAATATTATTTTCCACACAAATTTTCACCAAATTAGGTATCATAACATAAGAAAACGTCCCCACCCCAATTAAAATCAGCTTGATTATACAATTTCACATCAAGAGAAGGTTGGATGGGGAAAATTGGCTTGTAATGTGGCTAACCAAAAAATATGTTCATTGATTTAAGGGAAATAGGATTAAATGTATATTGTATTCCAGAATAAAAAAGTATTCTTTTTAAAAAAAGGATTTAAAACAAAATAATTTCATTAATCATTTAAAACATATGTACCTCAAACCTAAATGTTTTGAAAGTAATAAATCAAATTTAGGTTAAATAAACCATTGTATGGTTCCCTCAATAAGTGAAGTGAATGAAAAAAAAATTATAAGCCTCATAGAATGGTGATTTCAAACATAAATATAGTGAGATGTGGCGTGAGATTAAATAAACAATGTACTTTTCATGAAATTCCAAATGATTTAAACATGAAACAAAGTCATTTTCAGCATTTATTTAAGGTTAGTTTCCTAGAATAAAATGTTTCACTCATTGAAATGTGTTTCAAAATTGTTAATCATAATTATTTCACCTCAAAAGTTTCAAACACAAAAAAAAAAGAAACTCAAAAAAATATGAAAAAAACATTTTTCTGAAAAATAGAAAAACAAACAACAAAATAAAATGCAAAACTAAAAAGTTTTCATCCCCCATAATTAAATTATTTTTTCCCTCAATAAATTAAAATATATTTAACATGTAAGAAGATGTAAAAATGATTCATAATAAGAATGAAAGTGTAAAGGATAGGTACAACCAGACTTATTGGTAGTTCAACATTGAGTTAAGATCCTAAGTGTTTACCACTGCAAACCAACAAAAAACATGGATAATATACAATTATAATTTAATTAAAAAAAGATAAAAATATTAAAACAAGGATAAAACATGGATAGATATTGGTTTAATCCCCTAAGTGGACTCTGGGTCTTGACTTCCTATAGATGGGTAGTTCCAGTTGGTTATCCTTAGTCTAATAGTCGGTGGAGTTTTTTTTGAGATAAACCAATAGAACATATTCAATACTTCGTTCACTTATTCATTTTTTTATTCTCCGTGGATATAGTACACCAAATCCTCCAAATAAACAATAATATAAAATTTTATTGGTGGTCTTAGGGAAAATAATGAGTCCTCCTCTTTCTGGGTATCCACATGCACAATATCTTCTTCATTCCCCAGTGGTTGTTGAAGGTATACATTATCAATGTAAAAATAAAAGGGATAGTCTGAGTGGAATTATATTTAAAAAAATTTAAACCTTAAGTATCAATATAAAATTTTTAAATTTCCAATTATGAATCATGTGTCTCTATTTTCTTACGAAAATCCACTTTGGTCTCCTCTTTAACTCCCTCCAATAAATGATCAACATGTTAAGGTATCTCAAGATGTCCCTCATCAGGTGCATATTCCTTTTCTTCCTCATACAAAAAGGAAATAAAAGTTTTGGATGAATATGAAAATAAAATTCAAGGGGAGATAATAATAAATTTATCTTTAATAATATTAGAAGATAATGAGTTTAATAAAAGGGAATCTCCCTAAGTCTTTTTGGATATAATTACTTTTTCAGTGGAAAGTTCTTCATTGAGTTGAATTTCACAGGGTAGAGGTTGGTAGAAATTCCCCTCCATATTCTCTTCTAATTACACTACTTTGGTAGTGTGTTGCTTCAATGGTGATAGATCAATAACTTTTTTAGATATTGGGGGATCAAGTAGTTCCTCACACATATTCCAAAAGTCATCTAGATCTTTTTGATCTCCCATGCATACTTCACCATGAAAATCTTATTAATCAATCTCCTACAACATTGATTGACCTGGGATGAATGGATATTCTTTTAATTTTATAAGGGACTCCATGGGTTATTAAACAATAAATATAAGTGGGGAAACTTCTTCCACCAAGTTATCTGGTTCTATTTTTTCTTCTGACTCTTCCTATTACTCCAGGGATGCATGTACATATTATGTTATCCACTATTTTTTTCTCTCTAGTGTTTTCACTATTATAATAATCCATTAGAATTTGGATTCAAGATTCTTGTGACCAATTCTTCTTGTTGTTTAACCTATGAAATTTCTCTAAAATATTATTGGGAAACAGGGAATTCACTTTTTTAACCTCAACCATTTCTTCATAAAATTTTGAAAAATACACCTGGAGTTCAATTAATTCTTTGGCCAATACCTCTAACACTAGGTATTTGAGGTTTTATTTAATTTTTTGGATGAGATACTTGAATTAATTTTCCATGGGGACATATATTCATGATCCTATAATCTATCTAACATATATGTAAACACTATTCTCTGTAGACTAAGGTGAGTTAAATAGTTTTAAATTTTTTTAAAATTTGAAATGAGTTGAATTTTTACAATTAGATTGTTGGAACAACCTCCCAGGAAATGAAATAACATTTTGATATGTTCCTATAATGTATTTTGACAAAAAAAATATTTCCTATGTTAAAATATATTATAGTGTTTAACCTATGTTATCTCTATAGAGGAGCGCACAACAATCAAGCTATCACCATAATTTAAAGCAATAAATGAATGTTGTTTTTGAAATTTTATGATTTTTAAAAAGAACTAATGTAAATAAACAAAAACATTAATGAATAAAAATATTGAAAACAATTTTTTTATGAAAGATATTGGAAATATCAATATTAATTGAGTGATCAGGTCAGAATTGGTCTTCCAATTGAAATGTTTTCATAGTTCCAATTTGACCAATTCTCTTCAACTAATATGATTAAAGTGAGATTCCACGATCAATTCCTATCATACCTTGTTCAAATTGTGATGGTGAGAGTAAATATTTCTAATATATATGCTCGATATACTCTCATTTCTATGTGTGAATGAGTTACAGCGAATACCCTTTATTGAATTGGGAAATTCTCGATCGGGTCTTGTTTATCCCAAACAGTCAAGAATATCCACCACCCCTCCCACACATACTGATGATAACCAAGTGCATCACCAATAATACCTGATATATTACATCATATATAGATTACAAACTAATGGAGGGATAAGATTATCATTAACTAGATCATAATCAACAACATAATCACAAACCAAATACAATCTTACTTGATAAAAAAAAGTTATTAGAAATTGAAACCAACTTTTCACGAGGGAAAATATTTTATAAAATTAAGTGCATGAACTAAATCACTAAAAAAGGAAAACCTATCTTTCTCAAATAACTCGAATGATTACCCTTATTTTTTAAGGGTATCCAGGAAGAAGGGTGGTGAAGAATACATTATAAAACTAAAAAAAACGGGAAAGGAAGAATAAAAACTTTCTCCTCCACTATCCTTCCACTGAAATATTGCTTTTGTTCTCTTCACCAGACCCCTTAATCACACTAAGTTATCTTCTTAGATGTTTTTCAAAATGAATATCTATATCTTCCCTATAAATTTCAAAAGTTATTGGACTTGTTTTGTGGTAGTTATGATTGCATCACTAAAGTGTACTTTTTATAATTGATGAGAATATTCAACTTCCTTCTTTTAGACGCATGAAAATGAAGCATTAATGAGCTAATTTCTCTTTTAAAATTTATTTATGCATGAGAACTTGGGTTATATTTCTCCTCCAACTAGAATCACTTTATTTAGACATAGGTAGGCTGAAATACGCCTCATTAACTAAGGTGGGTTCTATTTGGTCAGCCAGAGAACTTTGTTCAATTGAGTCATTTTTCTAGGCTATTGTATGTCTAATTGGATTTCATTATAGAAGACAAAGTTGAATACCATGAATAAATAAAGACAATAAAAAAGGAATCACATAATTTGGATCAAAATTGTAAATGATATACATGAAATATAGAATTATTATAAAATTGCTAAATTTCCAGAGTTAACCAATTTTTACAATAGATCCCAAAAATCACCAAAAATACTAAATTTATGAAAATCAGTTAAAATTGATTAATTTTAAGGAATTAATTCATTCATACAAACATTAATATTAATGAAAACATTAACTCTATCATGGTACCTAAAGTGGTACACTTAGCATTAAGATTGGCAGCTTAGGGTCCTCCATGTCAGGACCATGGTCATCTCCACACTCCTGACACACAAAATATGGGAATTGGGGTGTAATAGATCTAAATATTAGAAGAACACACCTTATAATTTTCTTTAATAACATATAGAAGAACTAGTAAAAGTTTAACATAAAAATAAGGTCTCACTACCCATGTTATACTACCCTAACTTCCTATTTAGCAGGCCATGTATTGATAAGTGGTTAATGTTAAATTATAGGTGTTACAGTACATAAAGGGTTAATAACACCTTACCTCTTCATTTACTAGAAATACATTCATTTTATATGCAAAATATTACATTTTAATATTCATTTTACTATAAATATTTATCAAAGTATGATTAAAATATATTCTCATTCCCTATGAATCAGGGCCAATACACCTTATCATTGAAATTGAAACCCATTTAATTTGTAGTTAACCTTTTCTATATTATGTCTTATAATGTAAAGGTTTATATAGGATGGTTCACCTCAGTAAATTAAACATACCAACCTAAGATATACCACACACATCATGAATTGAAACTGAAAATCATTCAATCGTGGCCAAAGAGCAGCTATGCATAATACAACTACCACATCCTCATTCTACAATCAAAAAAATATAGGAAGTTTAAAGTAGTGAAATTCACTAATACAGCATGGAATATTCATGGAATATATATTCGAGGTGCCTACGATGACACATCTAATAATGTTCCTTTCTTTAATTCCATAGAGCCAAGGATGAAATGAAATCCTTAATCAGAACAATAATAGTAACCATGACATTACATGTGCATCATCGAATAATGAAATTTTAATTACTATAATAGTAAAAATACATAAACATAGTTATTATATCCAGAAACATTGTGGTTTCCCCGATCGTTGGTTAGCTATGCTCAAACATAGCTTATAACCATGTTCGAAAGTGTTCTTAATCTCATGTCTATTTTATCTAAATAGGTAAGAATGAAAATAAACCTAACATAAAACTTTGTGACTTACCAACCCATACTTCCACTTAATGGTACCCCAATTCTAATTGGACACATGGCCTCAAGCACATCCCGCCAAATTACCAAGCCCTTCGTCTATCAGTGCAGGCCTATGATGTGTCTGTGGGGAGACAATGCCCTCATTACTAGAGTGTAGTAGAACTGATAACTATAAAACCAGGGAAATAGCGAATTCATAATATGAATATATTGAAAAAAAAGATGACTATATAACACTGGACTAATAACCCACCGTAGAAAAAAAGCAGATAAACAAATAAATAATAGATGAAACTAATAATAATACTCACAATATATAAACATAATCATATAAAAAATGATGATGATACATTTCATGTCTCTATAAATCAAGAAAACATGTATACAAGATAGAAGGTAATACTTGCTATAAAAAATAATAAAAAATAGGCCAAACTATCAAAGAATCATGAGATCCAGCACGATCATATGCTACCAATCTCCATCCAAATGAAAGAAAGAAATATCAGGTGTCCAATGTGGGAAAATTACTTTTTTCAACACCTGCATACATGTAATTTACCAAGGTACCAATGAAGTCCTAGATAGGTTATGAGATAAATATCACTAGTCCACCACCAATGGAATCAATAACATTGGGTTTGTGAAATATAAACTGATAGTGTATAGTTATATATAAATGCAAAGTAGTAAATTAATATAAATACCCAGATACCTGCTTCAGCCTCAGATGGTAATGTATCTTACCATGAGATCAGTTAATTAGTTCATTTACGTCTAGTTTATATAATTAGTTCAGATGATATATAACAACACTATCGATATAACATGATTATGATAATGAAGGATCCAAGATACAACAAGGCATCCTATAATAATAATTATAATAGAGGATACAAGGAAATAACCAATGAATACTTGACCTCTGCGGTCGAGCCGACTCAGTAATAACCAATAGATCGGCTATAAGGGGTGGGAGTGTAATCCAAGTGGATTCAACCATGTAGTTCCACAATAATGTACTTCTATTAGATTTCACAGATCTCATCCAAAGTAAAACGGGTAAGAAATGACATTGCCCAATGAGTGTAACCATGGATCCACATGTATGTAGATATCACACTATATCCAAGGAGGGTATTCAAGGAATCCTATAATGATAATGGAGGGATCCTATGGTGACTTTCTAGGAATCCACTAGTAGAAAAAGATTAGAATCAAAGGTGGGTATCACCCTTGTCTACCAGAATCCTTGAATCAGAATGGAATCCACAAGTTCTCAAGACATTACCTTGGAAATACAAGGCTATCTAGAATCTGACCAATCTTATAATGATGTCAAGGTCCATATAAAATAGGCAACTTATACATTATTCTTTATATAAATTAGTCCATGTAATATTCATACCATTAAATAAGTCATTTTTTCCATTACATTTCCTTCAATACTAGTGAAATTGATAAAGGGACATGAAATCATTCATTAGTTTATATAAGTTATGATCAATTCATTAAGTTCAATTAGATACCTTCCATTTTGCATGGGAAGGGGTTCTACAGACATGCAAATAGAAAATTTCATTACATTCAATTAGGCCAACTGATATATAAAATACGAATTCTAGTTACATTTAAGAATGCTTTATTATATTCTATAACATACCATATAAGGTTCAAGTGATAAGAATAATTTTTATAGCCACATAAATTTAATTTTATTAATTAACACATACCTTTATCAAGGACAAGTCAAAGCACACCTGAACGGTGGTGTAGAAAGGTATAACATCCTCTAAAGGTATAATTAAGGTAAAACCCTAAATGGGGTGGACACATTGAGGTCTTGACCTCCAACGGTGTAATGATACAACATATAAATGGATCTAGAATATGAGAATGATGAATATAATCAAGAAATGTGAATTAATAAGGAAATTCCTGATGAAATCGTTGTGTGCACAATGATAAAAAATTATAAAACAACGAGACTTGAGGGATGAGTCATAAACCAGGTATATGAATACTATATGACTCTCCTATTCTAGTATCATTCATTAGTATATCATAGATCATAATAAATTCGAATAATGGATCAACACCCTAAAAATAGGGCATGTGAACATGCATTTTAATTTCATCATTGATGGATTTAAGAATGACTAATGGATAAAAAAGAATCGAGTACTTTCCAATGTGCATCCAATATGTTGAATGGGGATCAAATCGGACTACGGATCAGATCTCATTATAAAAATTTATGAAAGTGGGTTTGGGATCTTCAAAAGGGGGTAGGGTAAGGTTAATGTTTGTTGGAATGATAAAGCAAGAGGAGCGAGGTAAATTAAACATTCATTAATGCAGAAATGTCCATTTCTTAAAACATTACTGTGTTTAACAATTTTGGGGCACGGTTGGCCAAAACTTGGGACAACCGTACAAATACCACTGCTTAAGGATGGAACCTACATGGTTAAGACACAAAATTATGGAATCCATGATCTATATATGAAATTCATGACTCCTAAAAACAACATGCAATTTTTATGGTCATTTATCCCCTAGCGCACGGTTAAGGAAAACCCAATGCCCTGCTGGCTCCTCTATCCATCCCCACACTGTTATGATAGAAGATGCTGGATGTGTTTCATGGTTTCTACTAACTATGTGGCCCAATTATTTTCTCCATCGTCTGGGATTCCAACACCAAACAAGCCCTAGACACTACTGAAACATTTCTAACATCATTGGTTATCCATATTAGGTCCAAAATAATGAATTAGACAAAACATAAAAGGATCCATACTAGAGTAAAAAAACTAGGTTCTTATAGTTACTACTAATAATCGAAAATATGATCATTTATATAAATCGTAATTTAAATAAATGTTGAATAAATTATGCACATGAGGTAATGTAGAAAATTTTAAAAAATGGCACATGATTGATGGGTTTCATTCCAAACCACCCCGATTTTGGTGTGATTGGAAATCTACAGTGGGGAGATGGTGATATGTATGAATTCCCAAACAACATGAACAATTATCATTCAAAAACACATAGTCAAGAAAATAACCACAAAAAAATAAAACTGTTCAAGATATGAAAATCCAATGATAGGTTGAGACTTCAGTGGGTATTTAGGAAAGATATTAGGGTGTCTCTAAGAGTGAAGGCATCAGGTTCAGGTAAACGAATAGTTCCTCAGTGATGGGAGTCGAGCATTTTTTGAGGGATCATCCAATATATGTTTTAATGATTGTTTTTCGTGTGAAGATATATGGTGGGCTATGAATCAGATTAGGTGCATAGTTTGGAATGTGATGAGTGTGTTTTTGAGTGTTAACAGGGGATTTTTTAGGAAATGACAGTGTGCTCGTGTTGCGATGGTAGTGGAGAGGTTTCATGCATTTATCAGTGGATCTTTAGGTTCTAAAAAAATAAATAAGCACATATCTCATCTTTTGAGAGGATCAATTCATTGAGACGATCGATGAAGCGTGATAGTAGTGATCTAATTCTCTGAGAGCTTGAATGACATGAGGGAGGAGGACTCTATGTAAGCATGTTACCAGCGCTTTCAAAAATGCATTGATAAGGAGTGGTTTTACTAGTGTGAATATAGTAAGAGATGTTAAAATGTATCTTTATCAGAGTTAGAATTTGAACAATGATAATGATATGTTTTATCAGTGATTTTTCAGCACTCATAAAAATAAATAATTATCAGAATTAAAATAGCACTGATAAAGACAAAATTTAAATAATATAATAAACATAATTAAAAAAATTAAATGTATAAAATTATAAATAAATATTTAAAGAATTAAAAATATGTTTTATAAAAAAAGTATAAATAAATATATTTATTATTTTAATATTTTTATTATATTTTTATAATTATTTAAATATATATAAAAATTAATATTTTTATAATTATAAATATATATTTAATAATATTTTTATATAATTATAAATATATATATATAATTATATATTTATTAAAATATAATAACTAAATATATGTATTTCAATATATAAATAAATACAATTTCAAATATAAAAAATATATTTCTTATAAATTTATAATTATATATATATAAATATTTAAAATTAAAATTATAAATAAATATATTGAAAAATATTTGTATATAAATATAAATATAATTATATAATTATATATTCCTATATACTTATATGTTTTTATTAATATAGTTATATATAATTATAAATATAATAAATATATTTATTATTTAAATATACATATTATAAATTTGTAATTATTTAAATAAATTTTTATATATATTTAAAATTATAATTATAAATTAATATATTTATAAATTATTTTTATATTATTTTAAATATATATATATATATACATTTATATTCATATATACATATATATATATATATATATATATAATTATATGCCAATGGGCTGGTTTTCTTGTGATGATCACAATTAAAATTGTGGCATCATTTGTTGGGAATCCTTTGTTCCACTCCCGACTGCCTCCTTTGTGGGGTGTTTCCAGGGATTTTAATTTGGTTGTGTGAAAAGGGGTGTTGTGTGCATGGTGGGGGCGACAGGTGTTGGGGACATGCTGTGATGATGAGGTCCTTGGCTCGACAAGTATCTAAAGGCAATGGGGGACAACCTGCATGAGATGATGTGCACACATAGTGGATAGGCATTAGTAGTGGCACTAATCCCAGACAAACGGATGATGTAGGTAGCAGGGTGATTTTTTGATGGGGCTGGAACAAGGCATGATGGTCATGGTGGCGACCAAATGGCAGTGGTGGCAGTAGGAGGGCCTTCAACAGCAGGGGCATAGCTCTAGAGAACGATGCAGGTGGTGTTGGTGGGACCTCTACTTGTGTCCTTCAGTGGCAGTAGGGGTCATGTCCTTCAGGGATAGGATTTTAGGTGGGCTATATAGGTAGTGATGTAGTTAATGGATTTCATGTCCATGGGCCTTCAGGTTATTAATATATAAATAAATAAGGTTGGATGGGTGGGTTATCCCCTTGGGGGCTATGACTTGTCATTCTGGCCTGTGTGTGTGGTGTGTGTGTGTTTAACGCAGGATGTATGATGTATATATGATGTTTCTCTAGGCCTTTTGTGCTATGTAATGGGCATCATGGCCATAGTTTCTTTGGGTCATGTACTGAATAAATATGGCTTGATGGGTGGGATATCCCTTAGGGGGGCTATGGTCAACATTTCTGGCCTATGTGAGTGGTGTGTGTGTGTGTTTTTAATGTAACTGTACCCCTAATCACCTAATATATATATAATTATATATACAAATATAATTATATATTTAATTATATTATATATAATAATATATTAATATATATAGTTATAAATATAATAAATATATTTTTTATTTAAATTTATTGATTATAATTTTATAAATACTTTTATAAATTATTATTTATACTTATAATTAAATAATTAATTATTTAAGTACAGAAATTATAAAAAAATTAATTTAAATCAGTTAATTATATAAATTTCAAATATATTTTAAATATTAATACTTAATAAACAAATTAATTAATATTATTAATTTAAATTTCAAACTTATTGAATATATAAAAAAATATTAAAAATTTTATATATTTTTCTAACATTATAAATGAATATATAATAGTAAATAAATAAATAATATAAATAAATTACAAAATTGTTAAAAGATTAATTCATACCATTTACTTGAAATACATTAATACATATGCATACATACACATGCACACATGCACAAACACACACACACAAAAATACATTTATACGTCCACATATATTTTAAATTATTTAATATCAATATAATCATATAATTAAATAAATGTATTCTTTTAGATAAATAAACTATTAAACATTTTGACTGTTATAAATATGATACTTTTTTATATATAAAATAATTAAAATAAAATTCATTTTTTTCAAAGGTTATATAAATCATATGTATATGTTATATTTACATATATGTACTTATTGTAATATAAATATTTTTTAAAAATATATAAAAAATTATATAAAAACTAAATTACTCATTATGATTTTTATAAGTTCTAGAAAAAAGAACTTATAAAGGTGTCACCTTTATGAGTAAGAAACAAATGTGCTATTAAATGAGATACTTTTATCAAATCTATAAAAAATGATTAAAATTGTTACCCTTTTATCATCACTTTTAGTAGTGCTCATTAAAGGTAACATTATCAGTGTCTTTTGTGAGCACTGATAAAAGACATCCTTTTATCAGTCCTTTTTGTCTGACAATTTTAATGGTCAGCACTGGATAAGGTGTAATATGTAGTACTGCTTCCATAATTTTTCCATACATGCAAGTCAAATAAATTGTTTTAATGATTCATTTAAAACCAAACAATGTTGAACCATAACAATACATCTCGCTTAATGGAATCATATCAATGTTAGAAAAATGAAAGATACAAGAAAGGAATACTTGGTTTTAAGTATGCATACCACAGTAAATAAGAGAAACCACATACCATGTTATAACTTCTTTATGATACGAGGTTACCATCCAACATCCCCAACATGATATACCCTATGAGAAAACAATGAAGTAGAAATAGAATAGATAAATCCACCCAAAAACCTAAACCCGAACCCTCCAAAATCCAATCAATTTATAAACACCAAGTGGTGTAAGTACGGTATGATCATAACATCCCTGAAGAAATTCATCAGAGTCCATGTGTTTCATTTAAAAAATACCCCATTGATGTGAGTTTAAAATAAAATACATAAAAGTAATCCATTTTTTCATTTATAGGAAAAAACTAATAAAATTACAAAAAATCATTTCAAAACCTAAATATTTTCATAAATCAATAATTTATATTCACTTTATAATACCTTTTTAAATTACTATGACCAAAAAATAATTTTATAATTCCTTTTATACAAACTATTATTTAAAACCCATATGTGATGAAATGATACACAAAATTAATAATCAAAAGTAAATGAACAAGGTTTAAAGTTAATATTTAATAATAAAATATCAAACATGATAAAAAAACTAGAGTCACATTGTAGCATGCCAATATAAGAGAGAATGAAAAAAATTATGTCAAAATGAATTAGTGAAGGAATGATAAAATATAACCATAATCAAAGTAATGACAATAATAAAGTCTAATTAATACACCACACACACATGGGAAACTCTTAAAGTAGTGAAAATTGAGGCACTATAAGACCCTTATTATATAATGATCCTAATAATACATATTACATTCTATAAGTCATTAGGGAAGCCCTCATCATCCCTATAAACAGATACATAATCACCCAACAATTTCTATGGGAAATATCATGTCCTCCAAAATTCAGAATATGTGGATGATAAATGTAGTAATTTTTATTTAGTGTGGCAAAGTCCAATTCTAGGAGGATATTTATGAGAGTATAGTGGTACTTGTCCTCGGTTCTTAACTAATAACGCAGGGTTCCCATGTATTGGCTAAGGGAGTTTGGGAAACAATCATATTAACATAAACCATAAAACAATCACATAACATAATGAAATAATCATAATAAAAATTCACATCCCACCCTAACAACATATTTTAGAAAGAACCCCTTCCCAATCACACAAGAAAGAATAAGAATAAAATTTATCTCACAAATGATATGAACATATCATACTCTTAAAACAAGAGGATCATTAAAGGATGTGGATTATAACATTTAAAAATTCTTCTCTACTTTAGAAAGTGACAAATGATCCTTGGAATAATAGTTTAGAAATAGGCACTTGGAAACCCAATTTTATAAGTCCTTTGCTAAACAAAACATTTAAAATAAATTTATTAGTCCAAAAAATGTGGAATTTTACGAATACCATTTTAGAAAAAATTACAAGCATCACATGGTATGGATAGAAAAAGTAAATTCGTTAAGATATATACCAAAATGAAGCACGATTAATATGAATCTTGTGGATAGAAAGAGAGAAAGGCTCATGGAACAATCCACACACCAAAAACATTAATAATAACAAATTATTAAGAAAAACCATCACCATAGGGTCCAAACAACAAGATTAACAAAGAGATAATGAATAATAAATATAAATAGAATGAAATAAGGAAGTTAATTAAGATATAACCTTGAATATTTCACTCGGAATCAAAGTGGATGACACTAAAATCTAAGGGGAAGTATATAGGAGACATGTATAGGGGTCCCATTTGGGTAACATGAGAAAAGTATTTATAGGAGACCCCATTTAGGACTAATTTAATGGAGGGTATTTTTAGGACATTCACACTTTCAAATAATTGTGTAGTTTTCATGGTCTGATTGCATAGTTTTCCAAGATATGTGCTAAACATTTGTATAGAACTTGTTAAACCATGGAGATTCCAAACAGATCGGAAAAACAGTTCGGCAACATAGTTTCCCTTAGCTATGTGCTATAAATACATAATATTCCCACAACTGAAGCACCTAATGTATTTTCCCCTAGGTGTTACATAGTTAACCTAACTGTGAACTAACTGTGTGGAAATCGTTGACATTCCTATGAACTACCATACAATTTACCTAACCATATTCCAAACATTCATGACTTCAAAACGCCCAAAAACTTCCAAATTTCATATCAGGGCTCCCTTAAATCAAATAAAGTAATAATTAAACAAAAATAAACACAATCACGATATCATGGTGGGGATATAATATTTCAATTTTTTTGAATTTAGAAATATTATATTATAATATAGTACATGAAATTTATTAAATATGAAGCTTATTGTTTATATTATTTATATATTTTAGATTATTTTAATTCATTTTGTGTTGTATATAGACACAAAATCATTTTATAAATTATATGTAAAAAAATATCAACAAAAATACCCAAAAAATTTAGTTGTAAAGGCTTAGACATTCTCAAATCATTACATTACATCATATCGGCATTGAGGGTGAGAGGAGAAGGCTTTAGGATGGGAGATGGATTTACAGATAAGATTCAGTTTGAGGATTTCTGTGTTGACATGAAAATGTAAATAATGTTGTGAATTATTTTCTAGGAGATAGGGAAGCTATATAGTCGAGTGTGTCACAGCATGAATTTTAGATTCATGGCATGGTTCTGGTGTTGTTGTGTGGGGGTTTAATCCATGAGGATTTAGGGAAATGAGGAAATAATTTCCTGGTGTGGCTAGATCTATTCATATAATTATTTTTTTTATATATGATTTTTATAAATTTAAGTCCATTATATATTTTGAGGAATCCTTATGTATGGAATTTTTACCATTATGTATGGATCTTTCACTAGGTGAGGGGTTCCATTTTGGTGTGATAGGGGATTTTAGAGTTCGTTATGTTTTACACAAGTGGTCATCATAGTGTGGTATTAACTAACATGTTATGATACCCTAGGGGTTGATTTTTTTGTTCTACCTTTTTTGGAACCATTATGTCATGGTGTTTTTATCACATCAAGGATTGGTTTGTGTTCCCCATTGTGTTTTTTAGGAAATCTAATGCTACAGAGTGGTGATAGACATATCCTCAAAACCCATCCTAGAACATATTGAATTAAGTTAGTTGAAAAATTATTATTTGGGGGATAAGGAATATCACAATGTTATTTCTATAGATTCTTTTAGTTTAGCATCACTATGTCATGATCATCGTATGCCACACTAAGACTATTTGAATTTATAGTACCCGTATAAATTCAGAATCCCATGTGCATCCTTCTAAATTTCATTATTTTCCTCAAATCCTATTAGTCGAAAGGTTCTTCTCTGGAGACCATTGAGTTCCCTTTGATATTAATTATCCATTGGCTTGAAGGGATCAACATCTTATGATCATAGGGGAGTTCGTTCCCTTCTTTTGGATTCCCCCATTATCCTTCTTCCTAGAGGGGTTGTACTGCGTGTTAGATTTTTTTAGTTTGGGTTAGAGTCAAGGTTTTATGTAGGATTCCATTTCATGGTATTGACCTTAAGATATTCAAGGTCTACTTATTACTGTATAATGATTTATGAATCCCTAGTTGAGTTGGCGGATTTGAGACATCACCCTCTTTATTTTTTTTAAATTGTGGAACTATCAGGATTTTGTTTTTTTGGTAGGATGATAAGGATTATCCTATTGATGAAAATTAATTATACTAAAATAAATTATAGTTATTTTTTATTTAACATGTGTTTTATATGATTATGTGATACTTCATGTGATAGATGTTTGTTTTATGTTTTTTATGACATTTTTGGTTGGTAAATGAATTATGTGTTGTTTATAAGAGTAAATTTATGGAATTAACTCTTATAAAAATGATATACACATATATATAGTAAGGAATCAGTTGTGTGAAATATTTAATCACAATGACGCTTCTTCCTTAAATGTATTTTAATGGAATGTTTAAAAAGGTAATTTTTGAATTTATTTGTTACTAAAATTGGATGTGGTTTGTTATTTATATGCTTGTTTATATTACTATTATTTGTGTGGTTTGGTATTGGATTATTGTGGCCCATTTCAAGGTGTTGGCATAAGTTTCACAGTTAGTATTGTGACTAGTTGCCTTGTTTAGCATGAGAAAATGTTGTAGTTGTGTATGAGGTGTTATATGGTTTAGTTAAATTTGTTTAATTATAGTGTTTTGGATTGTTAGGTGGAAAATAAATATCATGTGATATTTTTGGGCGATGTTAGAATGTGTTGATGGGTAGTTCATGTAGTGATTGGTTGTCTGCTAAGGGGTTTTTTAATATATTCCCAATGGTGTAAAAAGATTTGGAAAAAATAAAAATGGTAAAGAGTAGTGGGATGTTAAGGAATCATTAAATGATTCTAAATAAATGGATCTTAGTTTAAATTAATGTGGGTGATGTATAATTAATGGTTTGACAATAAAAAATGGATAAATGAATTGAATAATGAATTTAATGTTTCTGGTAATGGGCTAATTATAAAAATGTATAAATGATCAGTTTGAATGGGAAGCATGACTATTGTAAGGGATACTTTATGTGGACAGTGGGGGTTGTTCGGTGTTGTAGTGATAACAATAGTTTCTGGGGAATGATAGTGATGATGTGTATTATATTATTGTCCTTAGTGGTGTTGTTTTAAATAAAAACTTTCTGTCCGGTCATGTGTCAATATGATATATGTAACATCCTTGTCCATCCCATTAGCATGGGTTGGGTCCGTTGTGCTTTGAACCTTAGGTGAAATTACCTAGACACCAAAGGATAATGAAAAATTATAACGATATAACGAAAAATATACAAAGGGGTAATGATTAACCATGTTTATTCATACACATAACCTTTACAATATTAATCCAAAATAAATAAAACAAATTCCAGATCTAAAAATGATTCTTCAAACAAATCCCAAAAATAATAAATGAATCAAAGAAAACATCAATATAATAGTGCAACATAAAAATAAGAACACTAAAATATCAAATCAACAAATGAATCTTGCACCAAGGGGGAACCACTCCATGAAAAAACATGGAAAACTCAAAGCTCCAAATCCACCAACCGCAACAATTATATCAAGAAACACCACAAGATAATTAAGAAACATGCCACATTCCTATATCTTAGTAAATCACATCTAAAAACACACCAATGTTTCTAAGTAATGGGTGACTATAAAATTTAATAGGTAATCCCCAGAGACATCCCAACACATGCCACTAAGATAAGAACAAGTTAATATATTTTTATGAAAATGTGAGAAGAAAATAAAATTTTTATAAAAATACATTAATGGGGTTCTTGTAAAAAATACTTTATAAAACCATACAACCATTCCTTAGAATATGGAGTAATCAACCCATGTTCACACAAACAAACATACATTCTAAGGACCAACCTATACTCATGAGTGGTGAGTCAACCAGTCACGTATCCATTTCTTCTGACCCACATTGGTAGTGGTACTTTATGAACAAGTTCTATCCCACATTGAATATGGAAATTCAAGACCATGAGTCATCCCAAATTACCCATGCCAACCTAGTTATTCCATGTTACCAATTAAATAATTCATTGAAATAATATATTCATCAATTCTTATGGGAAAATAACTTTGTTTCTACATTTCAAAAACAATCTTTTTAAGGTCATTAAACAACATGTATTTTTAATATAAATTACTCATAAAAGTTCAAAAAAAACACAATAATGATTTATGAAAAAATGATCTATCATGTTTTAAAATAATATATTGGGAAAAAATACAACTTCCTCAATTCAGTCTAATCCATCACATAAAAGAAAAAAAGAATAAATCCAACAACACCATCAATTGATCTCCAAAAAAGGCAAATTGTTACTAAAAAAACAATAAAATACCTATAAAAATCACCAGATATAGATCAATGGAGTTTCCCTAAATATAGTAGTTATGATCGACCATTTCAAGAACCTTGTTTACTGTCACCACAACCAAGTGGATAAATAATAGGCATGGTTCCTTTGGATGGTTGGCATACATAATACACTCTACTACGAACCCACATTCACTAGTGTATATGCATAGGTTTTTTAAGCTTACCAAGCCCTGTAGAACTATGTGGGGAGGTCTCTATATCCATTTTACACATCAATCCACCCAAGGTACCACACCAACAATCATGACCACTAGTTGGACATATTTTCATTTCATTATTGCACATGGAGATTCCTAATACGACACTCCCACTACCGTGAACAATTTTCTATCCATACCTAAAATGTTGGATATTCTAGGTTATTTTGAAGACTTTAGGCCATTGATAAATCATTTCATTGTCACATTACCTTGTTTCCTCGGGAATATGAACATGAATCTTTAATATTCATATTAAGGGTATAGTTTTTCTGCATAGGATATTCTCTTATCTATCCAAAATTCAAACAGGTGCATAGATAAATGTTCTGTCTAGTTCAAGAGTAAAATGGTACCAATTGATCACATGATTGCAATCCAGGTGATACTTCTTCAGTTGAGAGACATTGAATACATTATTAACATCACTATTCTTAGCATATGGGCTATGAAATACATAACATTTATAATTCATTAAAAACCTTGAATGATCTAAAAATACCATGGGGAAAACGTTCCTTACTTTACCAAGCATTGATGGCTATGTCTTAGTGAAACATTCAAGAATATGTAGTCACTTGAAATTTAATATAATAGTTGGAAGAAATTATATAAATATTAATTCTATCATCGGTGTTCCATCTCTATCCACTTATGGCTCAAATAGATATTCGGTATATTCATATAGACTAAACATGGTCCATTCAGTGTTGCTTATTTAATTTCCACCCAACAAAGTGGATAAAGACTAGGAAGACCGTATTAATCTTGTAACATGACTATATATATCATCTCCTGGTAGTTTCTATTATATGATAATTCCACAAATGGCATATCATCTACACTACCCATTCTTTTGAGGATTTTATGATGTTCTCATGGTGAATTGAATTCTGAGATCCTATTGGAATGATCGAGAAAATCTATATGTGAATCAAGAATCTCTATCATAGATGATATAAACAATGAATCCATGAAATTTGATAACATGATAAATATATATATATTCCAAATCATATGCCATGTTAGAATCTGTGTTTGGGAGAAAGTAAGAAAACATGGTGATTCAATCCATAATTATCCAAATAGATTCATGCTTCTAAAGAATCCTTGGTAGACCAATGATGAATCCCATGAAAATCAAATAAAACATACATATAGGTATATATATAGATTTCATCTCCCCAAATGACCATTGATGCTCATCATTTACCTGCTAATAAGTTATATATTTCATAATTTATCCAAAAATATCGCATTTAATACTTGACCACTAGAGATGATATTTTATCACTTTTTTAGATTTTCTAAATACATTGATGAATAACCTATTTTTAATGGTTATACACTAAATCAAGTTGTTCCTAGTAAGATAGAGGGACCATAATTTTGTTCTAGAAGTGTAATAAAGAGTTTACATCCTATTTCCATCCATCATAAGTCTCCCCACTAATTATTTTTGACATAATGGTGATGAAATCAGGATATACTCTCTCAGGCTCTTTAAAAAGGCCAAACAAGTTAGAAATAATATTATCTGGAATGAAAATAAAATCCCCATTCTATAGGGAATGTTCTACATGCATATCAACAATAAAAGTTATTAGCTTCCACTGGTCATGTGGTTACTTGAAAACATCATTATGTGAATTCCAAATAAAATAATCTACCACCGAATTCAATTTTCTATGTGTTTGAACCACAAAATAAAATATTTTAAGGTACTCTATCTATTTTCATTTCCATAAAATCATGTATTACAAATAGATGATATATTTTAAACATTTATGATCAGTAAAAACTACGTACTTTTCCTCAAGGAAATAATTATTCCACATCTTTAAATTATTTGAAATTTTTCCAATTCTAGTTCATGCATTGGATAATTCTTCACATGAGTTCTCAAATACTTTGAACCATTAGACAAATCATGACCTCACTATATTATAACACAACCAAACCAAATCCTGATGCATCACAAGATACCACATACCCCAACTTGGTTCTGGAAATATTAAGATGGGTTCTGAAGTGATATGATATTTAATCTCTAGATTAAATTTATGACAATAATTATTCCATTTGAATAGAAAACCATCTCTCATCAAATTAGTCATAAGATAAGAAATAATGAAGAAATCATAAAGAAAGATAAAATAATAGACCATTAATTACAAAAATCAATATATCTCAAAGACATTATTTTTTGGTTTCTAATAGATGGTCACTTTAATATTTCTTGGGTAAACTTATATTACCAATTCAGAAATAATGTCCCTAAGTAAATAGACTTATTGTATCCAGCAATCAATCTTATAAAACATATCAAATAGTTAGTGACTTCACAATGTTCTCAATATAAAATTCATGTTCTCCTCTTGGTGATTATTTCTTTGAGAATAAACTAAAATATCATAAAAACACAACAACAAAAATAATCTATATTCCTTTGGAAGAAACAGTTCATCAAGGCCTGAAAGACCGTAGGATCATTCTTTAAAACCAAGGGCATGAAAAAATATTCTTCCTATCCATATGGACTATGGAATGTTATCCTCCTAATATACTCTATTATGAATCAATGATGATAATATCCTAAGTGGAGATTAATCTTAAAGAAACAGAAAGATCCATTTAATTGATCAATTGTATCATCATTTCAAGGAAGAGGGTATCAATTTTCAATCATAATATGATTTATTTTATTATATTAAACACATAACTAGCTGGAACCATCCACCTTATTTACAAATAAAACTAACACAACCCAAGACCATGTTCTTGGCCTGAGGAAACCTTCAATAGCTAATTCTTGTATGTATAAATTTAATTATTATAACTCTATTAGATCTAATATATATTATTTTAGTGAAACAGGGATAGTTCCCAATAGTATATCAATATAAAATTTATTTTTTCTCTTACGTGGTAACCCAAAAAAATCATTCAAAAATATCAGTGTATTGATCCATTGTGGAAGGAAGAATATAATTTCTAGTTTAATCCATTCCATCCATGTTCATTATTGCTAACTGACCAGATATGGTTTTATCCAAAAAGAATAAATGTCCCACCCTACATGTATTTATGTCCCAATCCCAATTGAATACATAAAGAGGTACTTCCGATGAAGTGAATGAAACATTTTGAGTATAGAAATTGATATGGGTTTTGAGTTATACCTGATAGTCCATTACAAAGATCATATAAAAACTCCATTTAAAGGATCATAAAATCCAAGATAAATTGAACAACATCAATGGTGATAGAATATAATAAGAAAATGATTCATTTTCACTGCCACTATTTGAGGGGTGTCTTTATAATCATGGTGTGGGGCATCATTTCCTCATGTAATCATAAAAAATTAACCACATGAGAGGAAATAAAATAATTTGATGCACCCATATCAAATAGGACAAGTATAAGAGTCATGTTGAGATGGTTGGTACCTCAAACTATGGAGGGACCTGGTATCTTGGTTGTGATATCCTTATAAGATAAATATAGTTGTCAATCACATTTCCCATGATAGGTTTTTTTCCTACATTGGTGTTGATTAAAAAACATAAGTGTTCATAAATGTATCTCTGTTCACATGGTTTTTTGGATGAGAACTAGTATGATGGGATTTTTTTCCTCATCATGCAATGTATGAGGTGGAGTTGAGACAGATTCACCCACTAATTTTAGATGTTTAAGTAAACAATTATTTAGATTCCATTTCATTCTACAATCATGGAAACTCTTTTCTTGTCCAATAAATTCCTTTTTTATGTGAAAAATTGATCCAAAATGGAAATATCATGCATCATTACTACAATATAGTAGATTAGAGGTGGATCTAGTGTATTGATTCTCTCATGTATTTCTACCCTCAGAGTAACCCTCCTGTTATATTTATTTCAAATAATCAATCGATTTTTTCTATTTTCAATGGTCGTTTTTGGATTAGTGGTAACCCTAAAAACACCATAGTGGAACATACCCCAATAATAATAAATTACACATTTCAAATTCCAAATTGAAACATATAAAATTAAAAAATACAATTGATCCATCATCACACCCTTAAACCATGAACCTCCTCACATCATGAACCCTAATAGAAATGGAAACCATCATATCCACCAGTTCACCAAAAACTCCATCATCACCGTCAAAACTATATCATCATAGAACATGAATAAAACCAACCAGTTGAAGCAAATCCACTATTGGAAAAATGATCAAGACCAATATGGACCCAAATATAGATATGAATCCACCACATATGACGCATATACGAATGTTGTTGATCGCTCAAACTACACATCCCAAAACACCATGAAAATCGCCACTTAAATACAATTGGAATAGAGTTGTGGGATCCTTGTCCTAGAGAAGAGTAAAAGCATCAAAAATGATCATTAATTGTTTCCATGTGAATAAAACTCTACCATTCGATCCAATTTCTTCAACCAGCACACAAAAGAGACTCCCCAGCATCAATGAAAAAGACAATGAAACCATAATCAAGCAGATATTTAGAAATACTGAGATGAAAACCATTAGAGAATATAAAATACACCATCGTGAGAGGAACCTCTATAATTTAACACTAAATTGATACTGAAAACACGATATAAAAAACAAAATAAAACTACCCACATCTAAATTAATGAAACCTATAGGCACCCACCCTAAATCCCCTCAAATCCAAGATCACTATGAAGCATGACATAAACACACATACTATGGGAATAGAACAATGTTGCTATGGGATGTAAGAACCAACACCCACACATGATAGGCCCACTGGAAAAATCAGATGAAAACCAAAAAATAAGGTATGCACCAAAATATTTACTTTAGATATAGGATAGGATAGGAATGAGGAAGCTGGTTGTCATTGAAAATTCAAATCGCATAATCGGGAGGGAACTAGGGAAACAAGAACACATGGGGATCAATCAAAAAATAGAATGGGGGAAGTAATACAATGATGAAATGGACTCACATAAAATGGAAGTCGGTAATGAATAATGGATCCAGGGGAAAATAATAGTCTAGAAAATCCCCATGAAGAAAAATAAACTTTTGTTTCTGTTATCGAGATCGAGTGGAAGAGAACCTAATGTCGGATACCTATCTCAACCACTCAATAATCCATCCCCTTGCTCACGACTACTTATAGTGCAAAGTGAACAATATTTTTTAATTTAGAAACATAATCAACCATAGGGATACTTCATTTTTCTGGTTGAATAATCTATGTTATCTTTTCTATTTGGATGGTTTCTAGAAAAAATTTTATTGAACAGTTCCACAAATCCTTTCCTATGAGACCTTAATCCAACTTATCTTGAGCATCTCTGTCCCACCATAAATGAGTCATGTCCCTAAGAAAATATATTTCTAGCTTGACCTTCAATTATATTGGATTCCCTAAATATAAAGAATCATGGACATCCTTCTAATCTGTACCTCTGTGTACTCATGTACAAAATTAGCACAAACCATTGGTGGATGTTTCTGTAGAAACTCAACCAATGGATTCACCTAACTAGTTTTCTCTTTAATAAGTACATTTCCAACAACATGAAAAGATTACATGATAATTTCCTGTAAATAGTGGTTCAACTATGGTTTAGGTGTCACCTCATTCTTAGATTCTCCCTCTCCATGGTTTCTTGTTCTCATTACTAGTGACATTTTTCCCCGACAAACATTCGATAAGTCAACAATTTACCACTATTACTACTCATATCTTTATGTTTATTATATATATATATATATATAAACACAATATAATAGTTCTAAAATCAAGTTATTATGTTGATAATGAAATCTTATAAGGAAGTCACTTTACAAATGCATAATTCCAATCACTCATTAGCTAAACATGCGACGATGAGTTGATGACACACCTATATGTTCTTAACACCATTATTTGTACCTATACTACACTGGTAACTTGAATTTCAACATAAAATATTTATATACATCTTTTTAATATATAAATATTATGTCATGAAAACCCATATCTTCATGATACCATCCCAACTCAATAATCGAACAAACTGATACCATTTGTAACATCCCTGCCCAACCCATTGACTTGGGCCAAGTCATAGGTTCTAGTAACCTTAGCTGAAATTCCTCAGATACCAAAGGATGGAAATAAATTACAATGTTTTGGAAAAAATATAAAAGGGGGACTAATTTACACTATCTAATTAACTCATGAAACCTTTATAGGAGTAAGATGAAATAAATAAAACTGAAAACATATCAGTAAATGATGCATGAAACAAAAAAAAATAAAAATAAACAACTCAATTTCTAACATTAGAGTAAAAAATTAATGAAAAAAAATAAAACCTTCAAATAGTAAAACACTATGGCAGCATGTCATAAAAACTCCAAAATATAACATAAACAACTCCAAGCTACATCTCCACCAACCATTACATTACCATCCAGGAGCACATTTAAAGAAGTAGGAAACATTCCCATTTTCTATACCCTACTAAATTAGATTTATAAATGCACCAAATATCCCATTCAAGGCATAATTAAAACACGCATTAGGTAATAATCATAGGCTTCCCAACATACAACACTGGGATAAGAAAATGATAACACATTTTTTATAAAAAAGCTGAGAATTAGATAAATTTTATTTAAAATCCATAATTGAGTTCCATGTAATAAAACATTAATCAGAGCATATTAAAATTCCAAACCAATTGGTATAACCATCATAAATTCACAAAAAACACACACAAATATTTTCGCTAAGAATCACTCTATACTCACGAGTGGTGATTCATTATATCACCCAACCATCATTTAGTGACCCATGTTGGTGGTGGTAATTCATGACCATGCTCCATACCCCATTGATAGAGGTACTTAATAACCATGTTCCATCCCAATTTTCTCAGGAAAAAACCAATTACTCTAATTTACCAATTAAATCATACATTGAAATCATATTTACCTCAACGATTCTTGGAAAACAACATTGTTTCCATATTTCAAAACAAACATTTAAAATTTTTTCAACAATAATGATTTTCAGCAGAAATTACACAAGGAATTTACAACATAACAAAAGAATTATATATGAATAATTTATTCATCAACTTCCAAAATAGTGGAGTGGGATATAAGACACCTACCTCTATTTAGTCTATTCTACCACAGAAATCTGAGAGAGATGAAATCCTATAGCACAAACAATCAACTTCCTAAAAATATCCACAAACAGTTCACAAGATGGCATAAAAGAATCACTATAAAATACTAGGTTATGAAGAAATCCTTATAAAGAGGAAAGATAATAGTAATAAGAGAAAATTTCCATAAAAATCATTTTAAAATCCATCCCAAAATTTTCATATGGGAATCAAAGGAGCTCCCCCCAATATAGGAATAAAGATCGATCACTTCAAAAACCAGGTTGACCATCACCACACCCTAGTGGACCAAAAATAGGCCTACTACCTTCTGTTGGTTAACATACAAAAGTCGTTCCGTGGCCAACCGACACACATTAGGGTATAGCCAAAGTCATTTTAGGCTCACCACACCACGTAACATGGAATGGTAATGTATTACTATTCATATTTCAAAGTGATTTACCCATGGTTCCATTCCCAGAGCCACGTTCAGTGGCCAAAAATTTGACTTGCCCTTATTGTATAGGGATATTCCTTGTACAATAATAATGACCTGAAGTTTTATAAACCAAATTTCATTTTTAAATAAAAAAATGTGTTATTATGTAAGGAAGTAATAGAAAACACATGAATTAAATTGGTTATTTTGGACCGTTATAAGTTATATCCTATGATTTTTAAAATACCATTGATAATAATAAAAACTGATAATATATCCACTTTATAGTTTCCATTATGATTACTATATATTAAAGGTTATGAAAAAATATAATTGAAATAGTCAAAATAAGTGATGGCATCATCCGAATGGATATTACCATATGAAGCCTGTTTATGAGAGTTTCTATAGGAGATGGCATCATTGTGAATTTCCCATGACCATGCCAAGATGAAATTCAACAAATAAAGCATGAACAAACCCATTTATGGGATATTTTCAAGCTTATCAAGATCACATCCCAAACCATGATCTACTAACCACCCAATGAATGTTTCACTCTCAAATATAATACACTTAGGGAATACACTGGTGAAATAGGGGTTTATGTATGTAACACCTCAAGATTTCATAGTACAATATTTCTTCAATGTAATTCAACAACTTGCACGACACGCAACACCGAGTTCAAGTGCACCACGACTAACCAAAGTAGCCGTTCAAAAGCGGTTATGAATAATATTAATTGAATTTTTAACTATATAATATCCTGGTAATTTTGAAATCCATATTATGACTTTCTTATACATAATGTAAGAACTAATTCATTTTTTCATATAAAAGAAGTATTTTTCAAAAAATTCAATTTTACAGCCTTTTATTATTGAATCCTTTTTAAATCCAATATTTGAAACTTTGATTTATTCAACTTGGAAAAATAAAATTCTTCTCAAGAATCGGGACATAAGAATTTAGTGTCAATAAATATTTGGTTTTTTCTGATAACTTTCATATTTGGGTGGATTGTGAAAAATGCTTTATTTTAACTGAAAATAACTTTTTTAATCAAAATAATTTATAGTGTTAAATAATAAATTTTAATGGTTTGGAAGAATAAATAGATTTTATTTTTACCATTTAATTCAAGTCTGGTCATTGTAAGTAATTTCACTTTTAGATTCAACTTAAACAAGTGTCAATCTTTTGATAGTTATTATATCTTAAAAATACACCTTTTGGTTTTGACAACGGGAATTAATTTTAAATTAATAAATTCTACATATATGTTTTCAATTTGCTAAAATTGACATTATTTTTGAATTTGGAATATCAAAATTAGCTGAGGGTAAATTTTTTGTATTTTTCTGAAAACATTTAATTTTTGATGAATAGTGATAAACACTAAGTTATTGTTTAAAACCAACTTTTTTTTAAATATTTATTTAATTTATTTTAGATTAGTTTCAGTAAAAATTGATACATAATACCTATATATGTTCAAAATAGTTCATTGAATTCATTGTATAATAAGTTTAAATATATAAAAAGTTTATTGAACTTTTTACTGTCTTTTACCCACCTCTTTGGAGAATTTGAAAATTTGCATAAAACATAATTTTACCACTTCTGTGATTTGAATTTAAAAAATCAGAGAGACATGGTTAACCTCAGTAAGTAAAATTTTGTTCAATAAGATGAAAACAATTTTTGGTGCATAGTAATTTTTGAGTTTTATTTACCAAGGATAAAGGTAAATAGGGAAATTCAAGGTAAAAAGAATATTAAAATAATTCAAAATTACTTTAACACAAGTCCTAACTTTATTTTATGAGTAATGGACGACCATGGGCATCCTTGGGTCGATTTTGGGACCCCATGGAGCCAATTATGCATGATAATGACACTTTAGATTAATTAATTTAATGTAAAGGTAAAATTGACATAAATAAAAATATTTTAGAAATTAATTTTTATATGTTGTTTTTTAAGTAATATTTTTGACTATAAATATTCATTGTAAATATAAAACTATTTACTACATCATGTAAATTTATTATAATTTTTAGACATCAAATAAATTAAATTATTTATGAAACAATAATGATGCAGTATTTACCTAATTAATAAATGATTTAGATAAATTAGATTATAAATATTAAAATAATATCCAAAACATGTCAAATTCTTATTGGATGATTTTATTTTGACCATGTGCCATCTTATCTTCGACTCTAATTATTTTTGGACCTTTAGAAACTGAATATCATTATATAATAAAATAATATTTTCACACTTTCCTAAAGAGCACATCCTCCCCCTTATAAAAGGAGACCCGTTCTAAACAATTCCACACACCTCTCAGTCCTTTAGGCTCATACAAACTCTAAACAATTAAGATCCATACATCCCTATACTCCTATTAGAAGCTTTACCTTAAGCAGAAGGTACTTCAAGAAGTACTTTTGGTTTAAAACAATGGATGTTACAGAAATTAAAGGTAATAGTTTCTCTTAACTTCTTTTCTTTTATTTTACTTCTCCAGTCCCTAAACTCTTTTTATTATTTTATTTTATAATAGCACTAGTATCCTCAATATACTAGGATGTTTTTATGAGAAGTATTATAACTACACTTACACACACCTCCATTTAATGGGTGAAGAACATAATGTTTATTTGGATGGAAAACTCACGCCTAACGAAACGATGATTGTTCAATTACCTCCTACCACCTCTCATGGTGGCCATTATGATGGAACATTATTTATATATGATATATATTATGTTTATTTTTTCTTTATGCTTCTGTATTTTTCTTTTATATCATACCTTAATGGTTTCCATTATGGGTAAACATGATAATTTTATTTGAGGAAGTGCGGACTACCGCCCCCTCAAAGTGATATGACTCGTTAATACCATATGTGGGACGTATAGAGGATGTATTTATTGATATTATATATGATATTATACTGTAATTATAATATACCTATGTATAATTATGTTTTAATACCATTAAAATATTAAATAAAAGTGAAAGTAGCATTCATGCGTGCGTACGGCTTACCGTCTCCATGAACAGTGCATTTCATTTCATAACCCAAAATGATATGTACTGTTGTAAATACAAGTATATACTAGAAATATATGACATATATGATATCTAAATCATGAATATCATTCTATATATAATCCAATTTTTACCATGTGAACAACTTGTAACTATTAGGTGTTCATTTTTTACTAAAGTTCCAAATATTGACAAAACAAACATTATTAACTTAAATGATTACATAATTTTTATAACAAGGTAATAAGTGATATAAAATGAATAATAAAATTGAAAAATTTTCTTAAGAAAGTAGAAATTATCTTTAGTTAATTATATAGGATATTAAATAACAAACAGGTCAATTCGGACACGATGTAAGGGGTTTCTTATCTCGCTTTTAATTCTGTGACATTTCCATTGTTCACCACTTATTTATTGCATGTGGTGTATTGTGTACTACAATTTGAAATATATTATCCTGATTATATTTATATTCATGATATTATGTGATTCCTTTGGTGGTTATTGACTATTTTTCATATGACTCGATTGATTACAAGGAGGTAAGGGTTAATAAAACAATCTCTTTATTATCCGAGGTTGTTTATACAAAATTATCTACTGGGACCTCTTTATCATCCACATCGATGTTTCTTAAAGATGTATTTCAAAACATTCTTACTATTTTAAAGAATATGGATTAAAGTCATTTATTCCCCTGTTGAATTTTATAAGATGTTATTAAAGGAATATTTCTGTCATTTTCCAAAAAAGTTACTTTATGACCTTTTCGACAAAATTAAGGTAAAAATGTTGTTTTAACTTATACGGCTGCTGCGGCTATTTTCTACTGATATAACATCTTTGAAACTTCCCTTACAAGCTTATAAGAATATTTTAATGTATAAATGTTTTCTTTTATAATTTAGTTACATTTAAATGATTTCTAAATAAAAAGAGATATTTCACTAAAAAAGGTTTTGATTTCATCTATGTCAACATTCTTTAATGCATTTTACGTTTATTTGAAGTTGATTTATTATGGTACAAAACATCCATATTGTGTTGCAGTTTTTCTGATATGAATGACCGTCTGGGTTGGAGTCCAGTTAACGAGGCTCTCCATGTTGGAGTCCGATTATAGCAGACCCTCCAAGTTGGAGTCCGGTTAAATAGGCTCTCCAGGATGGGGTCCAGTTACAGAGGCTCTCCAGGTTGGATTCTGGTTATAGAGGATCTTCAGGATGGAGTCCAGTTATTGAGGCTCTCCAGGATGTAGTATGGTTACAGACGCTCTCCGAGTTGGGTTCTGGTTACAGTTTTCCTCTAGGTCCTAGCATAAAGCATTGAAATAGAAATTAATGTCTGGTAATATATATTCCCTCATTATGAAAATAATATTGATAGTTCATGTGGTCATTAGACTAGTTGAATACCCATGATTTTGTTTTATTATGGCATTATTTACTCATCTCATATTCCTACCATAAATGTATTCTTGTTTATTATTGGTAAAAGAATGTGATTTCAATTATTCACCATGATTAATATTTATGTTATCTTCCACTATATTGCTTACCCTTACTGAGTGTTTGAGATCACCCCTTTCTATGTTTTATTATTCCTAGAATTCCAAGAAGTGTATTGTGATTGATATGAAGGGTTAAGCTAAGGGAATAATGGTGTTATTAGAGAACTATCTATGCTATGTTTTATCTTTGAAATTGTGATGTAATGTTAATGTATGTAATCTATTTTCCAAGACTTCTAAAATGATCGGTCCTTCGGGACATAATTCCTTGTAATAATGCCAATGTATTAAAATAATGTACCAGCTCTTGGTAGCTAGAGTTGGATCATTACAGTTGGTATCAGAGTATGTTTATAAATAACTTTATAAACTAGAATTATATAAACTCTGATTACACCACATTACCCTAAGATAAAATTTGAGGATTAGTATAGAAGAACTTTCTAGAATTTTTGTAATGTATAGATTTTGTGAGTTTTACAAGAAAATATATCTATGTATGGATATGAGCATGTAGAGGCAACTCTGGCACCAATTTACCTAGGGGTAAAACCCAAAAACACCACATTAAGCAAGATTTGAATGTAAACTATTGCATGATAACCGGCATTGTTACACTCTTGGTTACGAAACTCCCGAGGGATATGCTAAGGATAATTCTCATTTTCTTTACAAATAATTATGAAGGATTTACGTGTATATAACTCCTCAAAGAAAATATTTTTATGGATTATATTCATAAACTATTCAATTTATGTTAAGTATTTTACAAGTTTGTAATTATTCATTGCAATTCATAAACTGACCTGGTGTATGCAATTGTATAGAAAATGGAACCCAATATAAGGAATGTGAAATCAAGAAATACACTTGATCCAAAGAGTATGATGGATCATATAGTTCATGGTTTTAAGCGAACATTTATAAGGGAAATAGTATCCCTTGTATTATCGTCATATGAATAAATAGTATCATGTGTTAATTAAATAATTCTATGAGTCATATGGCTTTGATGGGAAGAAAGATAAGAAAAGGATGGAAGAGAGAAAGATGGATAAAGTGAAGAGGGAAAAGAAATACTTTTCCATATGTTATAACTGTGGAATGAATCACCTTGGTAACTGCATGATGGGAATGTGATTTTGTTACAAGTGTGGAGAAAAAGGACACCAAGTACGTGATTTCAAGGGTAAGAAAAAAGTTTCAAATGTAAAATGATTCATCTACAAGGAGTTCGAACACTACGCGAATAAATGTCTAAATCATCAAATTATACGCCAAATACTACTATTGGATAAGAATCAAGTTATGATACTACCGAAGTTGAAGAGGAATGATTAAGAGTTCTTCTGCTGTTATTAAAGTATTGTCTCATTTTAGTGTTGTATCTAAGATGTACTGGTAATATGAAATATGGAAATAAATAAGGATTGTATTGTAGTACTATTTCATTAAGAATTTGTGATTATATGGTCCTGATACAGAGTAGTAATTTCGGAATAAGAGATGGTTTATTTGGATAAATTATATTGGATATTCTTGACTATCTTGGAACTGATTAATGGATTGTTTATTACATGACTATTAGATTATTCAAAATTTTTGGATATAAGGAATATATCCAATATTATATAATGTCTAAGGGAGCATGAATGTAATCAACAAGTTTTTATGGTAATTCAGGGTGTTACAAAGTTTTAAAATAATGCATGATGATGGTGTTCACATGTTATTATGTGGAAAAAGGGATCTTTATTGTGTTTAACTTCCTTATAAATATTGGACCGTGTGTTTGGATAGATTTATTTGGGATAAGTCTAATGGTTGGAATGGATTAAGATACTATTTTGAAGGTCATTTTGGATTTTTATAAAATGGACAACACACAAACCATGTGACAACCCGTCACTTCCGACAAAGCTGTGGGAATTGAAGCCACAACCATAGTGTGATTGGGATTTATCGCCAACCACCGGACAATGCGCAGTCCCTAGATTTTATAATGTAGTTTCATTTTTTAAAGGTTCTGATAGGTGAATTATAAATTTATATTTTCTTGAACCATATACAAATAGGATAAATAGAATATTTTTTAAGTTATGTTATCTTTTAGAGTGAAAGATGAGTTTGTGGTAGAAATTAGTTAAAGGATGGAACTCTAATTGTAATGTATATATTTTGTTTTCTTCTCTTATTCTATGAAGAAATTAATTCTTAAACTTTAGTTAAGGGATCAAAAAACTAAAAATGTGTTATCCTAATATGTTTTGTTATGTATAACCAATTATATTTTAGATCATCATAGATTGATGGATTTGAGGCCCTTGATTATAAAATTGTTTGTGACTAATGACCTATATAACTCCCTATAAATATTTATGTTTTCCTCCAATTATTTGTCTTTAATTGCAACCAATGTTCTCCTAATTGAGATCAAAATTTGGTGGTGACTATTTCAATCTCCCTTTCCTCTTTTTAAGAATAATTTTATTAACCCAATTTCTTATGTGGGTTTTCCCACAAAGGTATTTTATATTTTCAAGCTTCTATTTTTGAAGAAAAATTTCAAATTGTGAGGATGAAATTTATTGAATGAGGAAAGAATATAACACCATAATATTTCATAGTATGTTATTTCTTCAAATTAATTAAATAACTTGCACTACACACAACACCGATTTGAAGTGCACCGCGACTTGCCAAACTGGCCCTTAAAAAGTGGTTGTGAATATTATTAATTGAATTTTTAACTATATATAATCCTCACAATTCTATAATCCATTTTAAGAGTTTCTTATACATAATGTAAGAACTAATTCATTTTTTCAGATAAAAGAATTATTTTTAATAAAATACACTTTTACCGCCTTTTAATGGTGAACCCTTTTTAAATCCAATATTTGAAACTTTTGTATATTCAATTTGAAAAAATAAACTTCTTCATTATAATAGGGACATATGAACTTAGTTTCAATAGATTTTTGGTGTTTTCTGATAACTTTCTTATTTGGTTGAATAGTGAAAAATGCTATATTTTAACTGGAAAAAAATTTTAATCAAAATAATTTATAGTGTTAAATTATAAATTTTAAGGGTTTTAATGTATAAATAGTTTATATTTTTTCCATTTAATATATTTCTGGTAATCTATGTAATTTCACATTGATATTGGACATAAAGAAGTGTCAATCTTTTGATAGTTAATGTTTCATAAAAATACGCCTTTTGGTTTTGACAGTGATAATTAATTTTAAATTAATAAATGAAACCTCTATGTTTTTAATTTGGCAAAACAGACTTTATTTATTAATTCAGTGTATCAAAAATATCATAGGGTTAATTTTTCGTATTTTTCTGAAAACATTCAATTTTTGATGAATTGTGAAAAACACTGAGTTATTGTTTAAAACTGACTTTTTATTTAAATAATTATTTATTTTATTTAAATTTTTTTAGGTAAAAATAGATACATAATACCTATATATGTTCAAAATAATTAATTTGAGTCAATTTATAATAATTTTAGATATATAAAAATTTTATTGTACTTTTTTACTATCTTTAACCCACCTCTTAGGAGTATTTGCAAATTTGCATAAAACATAATTTTACTGCTTCTATGGGTTTAATTTCAAATATTCATGAGAAACAATTAACCTTAGTATGTAAAATTTTGTTCAATAAGATGACAATAATTTTTTATGAATAGTAACTTTTGACTTTTATTTACAGCGGTTAAAGTTAAATAAGGTAATTCAAGGTAAAAAGAAATATTGTAATAATTTTAAATTACCTTAAAACATGTACTAGCCTTATTGGATGAGTAATTTCCGAAAATGGGAATCCTTGGGTATATTTTGGGACCCAATGGAGCCACTTATGAATGATACTGACACTTTAGATTAATTAATTTAATGTAAAGGCAAAATTGACAAAAACAAAAATATTTTAGTAATTAATTTTTTTATTGTGTTATATAAGTATTACTTTTGACTATAAATATTCAATGTAAAGATAAAAAGATTTCCTACATCATTGTATTTGTTTATAATTCTTACACATTGAATAAATTAAATTATCTATGACATAATAATGTTGCAGTATTTACCTCATTAATAAATGATTTAAATAAATTAGATTATAAATATTGAAATAATATCCAAAACATGTCCAATTATTATTTACTGATTTTATTTCAACCATGTGTCATATTTTCATTTACTCTAATGATTTTGGGTCCTTTAGAAACTGAATATCATTATATAGTAAAATAATATTTTCACATTTTCCTAAAGAGCCCCTCCTCCCCCTTATAAAAGCAGACCACTTATAACCAATTTCTCACACCTCTCAAGACATTAGACTCATCCAAAATCTGCCAAATTATTCTCCTTACATCCCTATATTCTTTATATAAGCCTTAACTTAGTTAGAATCCACTTCAAGAAGTCATTTTTGTTCAAACCAAAGGAAGTTACCCAAATTAATGGTAACAGTTTCTCTTAACTTCTTTTCTTTTATTTTACTTATCCATCACCATAAATATTTTTATTATTTTCTTTTATAATAAAACTAGTATCATAAATATACTAGTATTTTTTTATGAGAATTATTCGAACTACACTTACACACACCTCCATGTAATGTGTGTAAAACATAATGTTTCTGTGGATGGAAAACTAACGTCTCACGAAACGATTATTGTTCAATTACCTATTACCGTATCTCATGGTGGCCAATATGATGGAACTATATTTATATATGATATATATTATGTTTATTTTTTCTTCATTCTTATTTATTTTTCTTTTATATAATACCTTAATGGTTTTTATTATGGGTAAACGTTGTAATTTCTTTTGAGGAGGTGTGGACTACCACCCCCTCAAAGTGGTATGACTCCTTAATACCATATGTGGTACGTATAAAGGATGGAGTTAATGATATTATATATGAAATTATACTGGAATTATAATATACCTATTTATCATTATGTTTTAATTCAATAAAAATGAGAAATAGAAATGAAAGTAGCATTAATGCGTACGTATGGCTTACTGTCTCTATGAACGGTGCATTTCATTTCATACCCCAAAATGATATGTACTATTATAAATACATGTGTATACTGGATATATACGATATATATGATATATAAATTATGAATATCATTCTGGATATAATGATCTTTTGACCATGTGAACAACTTGTAACTATAAGGTGTTTATTTTTGACTCAAGTGCCAAATATTTACAAAATGAATCTTATTAACATAAATGATTACATAATGTTTATAACATTGAAATAAGTGTTATAAAAGTAATAATAAACTTGATAAATGTTCTTAAGCAAGTATAAATTAACATTAGTTTTTTATTCAAGATATTAAAGAATGAACGGGTCAAGTCGGACACGAGGTAAGGGGTTTCTTATTTCACTTTTCATTCTGTGAGATTTCCATTGTTCTCCACTTATTTATTGCGTGTGGTGTATTGTGTACTACCATTTGATATATATTATCATTAATCTCTTTATATTCATGATATTCTGTGATTAATTTGGTTTTTATTTACTATTTCTCATATGACTCGATTGATTACAATGAGGAAAGGGTTAATTACACAATCTCTTTATTATTCAGGGTTGTTTATACGTAATTATCTACCTGGACCTCTTTATCATCCACATCCATGTCTCTTAAAGACGTATTTCCAAACATTCTTACTATTTTCTAGACTATGGTTTAATGTCATTTTTACCCTTGTTTTAATTTTATAATATGTTTATAAAGGAATCTTTTCTTCTTTTTCCAGACAACGTACTTTATGACCATTTTGACAAAATTAAGTTAAGAATGTTTTTTTAAGTTATACGGCAGGTGCTGCTATTTTCTTCCATTATAACATCATAAAAGATCCCCTTACAATCTTATAAAAATATTTTCGAATATACATGTTTTCTTTTATAATTATGTGACTTTTAAATGATTTCAAAATTGAAGGAGATATTTCTCTAAAAAGGTTATGATTTCATCTATGTCAACATCCTTTGATAGATTTTATGTTTATTTGAAGTTTATTTATTATGATACAAAACATACATATTGTATTGAAGGTTTTGTGATATGTTTGTCTATGGATGTGATATTCGCATTCCATTCATGTTTTATGGTCAAATTATTGACATTTCATATGATAGTTTTAATATGATTGTTTATGTTATATTTCAGCCACTTCTTAAGATGAATGTCTTGGACTAGTATGTTCCAGGTTGGGGACTGGTAAAAGTATGCCCTCCAGGTTGGGGCCTAATTACAATAAACCCTCCAGTTTGTAGTCCGATTATGGAGGCTATTCATGTCGGAGTCTGGTTATAGCAGACCCTCCGGCTTGGAGTTCGATTACAGAGGCTCACCGGTTTGGAGTCTGGTTATAGAGGATCTTCGGGTTCGAGTCAGGTTACAGAGGCTCTCTAGGATGGTCTTCGGTTACCAAGGCTCTCCGGGATGGAGTTCAGTTACCGAGGCTCTCCGAGTAGTTGTTCGGTTACAGTTAGCCACTAGGTCCTAGAACGAGGCCTTGACACGAAAATTAAAGTTCGGTACTATACATTCCCTCATTATAAAAATAATATTGATGGTTCATGTGGACATTCGAATAGTAGAATACCCATGATTATGTTTTATTAGGGAATTATTTACTCATCTCATATTCCTACCATAAAATTATTTATTCTTATTATTTGTAAAGGGGTGTGGTTTCAATTATTCACTATGCTTAATATTTATGTTATCCTCCACTGTATTGCTTACCCTTACTAAGAATTTTAGCTCACCCATTTCTATATTTCATTTTTCCTAGGATTCCAAGAAGTGTATTGTGATTAATATGAAATGGTTAAGCTAAGGGAACAATGGAATTATCAAATAACTATATATGTTGTATTTTATGTTTGAAATTTTAATGTAATTTTAATGTATGTAATCTATTTTCCAAGACTGCTAAATTGTTCCGTCCATCGGGACTTGATTCCTTGTAATCATGTCAATGTATTAAAATAATGCACCGACTCTGGGTAAATGGGGTCGGGGCATTACAATTTATCTTGACCCCAGTAATACAAATATTCCTATTTTATTTTTAATAAAATAATGATTATATTTATCACTTTTTATCATTACATTATTAATGACTTTATAATTAGTTCGATAAAAATTAAATCATGGCATGAAGAACCCAAAACTGTATTTTGGGATATATATAGTTTCATGTAAGACACTCTTTGGAAAAATTCAAGGATTTTTTAAATAAATGACATTTTTATAAAAATAATTATTTTATAGTAATTATTTAAATATAAATGATAATATAATTTAATAAATTATCATATATTTTTCGTAAATGTCAGAAAGAGGTTAATATCATAAAAAATATTTTTTTGTAGTGGAAAATCTAATATTTATAAAATTATTTTGAAAAACTAAATATTATTTTTGAAAAAAGCATATTGAAATTAACCAATAATGAAATTTTCATAATTTTCTAAGAAAGCCAAATTTTTGGGTAAAAAATTAATACTGTATAAATATATTGCATGTATTATGACACTATAATAGACCAAAAGCGATTTAAAAAATAACATAAAGGGATTTTATGGAAAAATATATATTTCTTATTTAAAATAATGGGTTTTTGAATTTACTTTATTAGTTTTATAAACCCTTAATGAAACCTAAAAACCTATACCATTTTTTAGGTTTTAAAATAAATTATTTATAAACATTACTCCCTTCCACATCAAAAAGGGTATAATTTTAATGATTTAATTTGTTACCTTATAAAACATTAAAACCACTCTTCTTTTTTATAAAACATGGTCAAACCATATTATGTTTTGTGGTTTTTATTATTTTATCACATAGAGTCCAAAACGTAAGATTAGAAACTAATAAACAATTCATCTCTCTTTTGGTAGAAATACCCTCCTAACCACCCACTACTATTTATTTAAAACCCATTGAGCACAAATTTTCTATCTTCATACCTCTCTAAATCCCACCTAATGTGTTCACAATCTTTTAAGAAACTCTTACGATGCTTATAGGAGAACCATCTCAAGGTAAGGGGATTCTCTCCTCCTACTCATTATTTAAGACCTGTCTATGTATTATTCCATTTAATTTTAATATTTCATGTTATAATGTGTTTTTACACAAATATTTTACTATCCTTATCATTTTCAAGTGATGAGATACCACATTATACACTCATTAATGCCTTCCATGAATGTTTATGTACACTCCTTATGTTTCCAAAATGATAATGTGATTTTACATGATAAAAATTTTTGTAATGAATAACCAATCCATCTCTAGTCAATGGTATTCACCTAGATGTACATACCATTAATTAATCTGGAAAATCAATTTATATAACCCATACTCCTTAATCATTGTATTTAATGTGATTAAATATGTTCATACGTCGTATGATTTGTGGCGCACAAATGCTTGCACATAATATGAAGGTGATGGGTGGGTCAAAAATTATATAGGCCTACAATGCATTAGGTAATGTTTTTATCTCCTAATATAAATTTTATGGTGAATGGGAGGTTATCCAAAGAACACTATGCTATGGTGTCTTGTCACATATCCTTGACTTATACTTATAAAGTCATATTTTATGTTGTTTCCACATTCATTTGTTTCTTTGATGTTAACATATTATATCATGATTCTATGTTCATTTTTATGACTCTCATACCTTTTATGTCACCCTAATTAGACTATTTAATAACATTTACTAATTTCATCATTTTATTAATTGATTATTCCCTTTATGGGATTTATAGATCACCCATTTCTTATTTATTTCCCCAGGTTATGACATGATGTTTTAAAAGATTAATGGGTATTGAGGGCATTTTATTTAGTTTTTAATTAATTTCATTGTATACATGATTCATATTATTTTTTCATGTATCTAATTTCTAAAAAACATTAGGCCTTTCAATATTATGGTATTGTATTATACGTATACTTATGTAATTAATCTTGAATTAATGTGTAATAAAGATATAGGTTGTCATAATTGGCCACAGAGGAAAGTCTAATTATTTTTGGGGATTAGGATTAGAAGCAATTATTCAATCCATATTGTTTAGACTAATCATATGAAAAATTTATAAATTATGGTAAAGTATAGACAAAGTGGGTTATAAGATATAAAATCTATGTCTAGATTCAACATGTGGATACGGATCTAACATATATATACCAATGGGTAATAATACTCAAAAAGTGTGCCTTGGGATTTGAATTGACCATAAAAAATGCATTAAAATGATTCCTTCATACAGAAATGTTTTGATACTCCCAAGAGATATGTTTAGTTAAGTTCACAAGCACTCTATAAACCATTATGAAGGGAAAAAAATTGTAATAAAATATTATGTTCGGAGATAGACCATGGATAACTTATATTGAATCATATAAATTAATAGGTTATGAAATGTAATCAATTTATTTGTCATCCCATAAATATTCATAGTTTCCCTTTAAGGTTTTTAATAGTTTAAAAATTCCCATCCCTTGTTTCCCATTTATTTTAGTCGTTGGATGGAAATTAAAGGAACAGATTCAACAATCATGGTTATGGGTAATTCCAAAATGAGATACCCATACCAATGGGGTTAAGAGTTTAGAACATCATGAAAACACATACTAAATAAATAAATGTTTTTTGAAAAAAAATGAATCATGTTGAAAACCCACAACCACATAAGAAGGAGAAATATTCAATTGAGAAATTTATGTGATAATAGAATCTAAATTTCATTTCATATTCTGATCCCTTAATTGTCGAACAATGGTTCAACTATGATAAAAATATATTCTTCATACATCAATTCTCTAAAAAAGATAAGGTCATTTTTCTTATTTATCATATATAGGTTGTAGCTGATCAATGTTGGATGTTGATGAAAAATCAGAATCTTGAAGAGGAGATCAAAATTAGGGAGTGGAAATAATTCTAGAATATATTTTTTGATAAATATTTTCGTCGCAATCCCTAACATAAAAGGGAAAAGGATTTCCATAACATCAAACTGAAGACAATATATCCATTAGGGAATACAAGGAGAAAATCAAATGGCTTACATGATATACATCCATAATTTTCATTGACCCCCAATTTAAAGATGAATTCTTCTTAGTTTGGATAAATATGTGTCAATGAAAATATTTGGTGATTAGAGACTTTGATATATTTGAGTAAATTGGATGATTCGACATCAATATAAAAATGGAGGTTAGTAAATCTAAATGGCTAGGAGAGAGGAAGTGGAAAATAAATCTAAATTGTATTAGATCGAAGGATAAATCTCCTGGTGGCAAGAAAGTCTAATATCCCACTTTTCAAAAGTGTTGGAAGAAGCATCATAGAAATATTCCTAATATGGAAAATGAAATTATTTAGGTTTGGAAGGGAATCTATCAAGAGAATATCAATAGGAGAAACCTAATAATTTTATGTAGGGAAATAATTCACTAAGGCATGGGTTATTGATGATAACAGATGATGGCATCCTCTAAGGCCTAGAGAGATAGGCTAAGATTATTAAATCATAACTACTGAGGTAGATCCTGAAAATGACATAGTGAAAAGTAAGTTAGTTATTCATACAAGAGTATACAACATACTATTTTATTTTAGTTCTATGCATTCTTTTATATTACAGAAGTTCAGTACAACTATTCAGAGACCACAATAATATAGGGATGTGTCGATATTAGTGAAAACCACAAATGGAGAAATTATTACATCCAAAGTAGGAAACATCCCCCAATCCATATTTTTTAGATTAGATCCCAAATTAACCTTTTGAATATTCTTTATCCTGAACTTGATGAAATTATATGTATAAATTAGATTTATTCTATAGATCCACCATTAATTTCAGATAGAAGGAAATTACACTTTTCATAGCAAATCACCCTCTACTTCAATAAAAGTTCACGGAGGATTATGAATATCCTTCGGTATCATCATATCAATAATGTATATTATTACATTATGAGAAATAATATCTATATCAAATGATTTAGACTAAGTATAAAACCACCCTTGATGACAATCCCATTGTAAGAGAATCTGTGGATGTATTTATTAAATTGTTTCTTGGTCGTCATCCTTGTTATGAGGTTGAGTTCTTAATTGATATTATAACAATAGATTTTACAATATCCATCAATCCATATATTATGTCAATGATTTAAGATAATGATCAAAAGATGAAAATATAGGAGAACCTAGATAAAGGTTTTATATTCCTAAGTGCTTCACCCTGGGGTGCATTGGTCTTCTTCCTCAAGAAGTAGTGTGGGAAGATTCATCACAACATTAATTATCATGAGCTCAAAATTATCATAATAAAGAACAAGTACCCTTTTCCTCAGATTAAGGAATTATTTTATCCACTTCATGGATCCTTGTAATTATCATAGATAGATATTTTGTTGGTATATTATCAGGTAATTTTGAATAAAGGTGAATATCTCTTAGACCACTTTTTGTATAAGTTACAAGATCTATGAGTTCAAAGTGATTCCATTTGGACTTATTAATTATCCATATAGCTTAATGAAATTAATGAATAGAGTCTTTAGAGATTACCTATAGAAATTTATGGTAGTATTTATAAATTATATTCTTATCTACTCCAAAATTAATGTGGAACATAACGACCATTCGAGTACCATACCTATATCCTTGATAAAGGGAAATTTTGTTGATAATTTGAATAATTTTGGGTGTTATAAAGAGAAATTAATATTTATAGGGAATTATATCACCAAAAAAGGGATATATTTATATCCTTAAAAATTTATATTTATTTATGGACCATAACAACATCTATAGTGGATATATATAGTTTACTTATAATTGTTGCGTATGATCATTGATTTATGAGAAACAGATCATTATATTCAATCCCTCTAACCAAGATAACTCACAAGTGGTTGAGGGTTTTCTATACAAATTAATGTGATGGGAGCATTAAATAATTAATGAAGATGATAATAATTGTATCCTTGATCACATTACCCACCATTGGGGATGGTTTTTTGATATACAATGATGCTTCGAAAAAGGGATTGCATTTTTTACTCATGAAAGATGGGAAACAAATAGCTTATTCCTCCTTCAAATTAGTGATCTATTAGAATAACAACAGAATTTCTGATCTGGAATTGGTTGTGATCATCTTCATAATGTTGATTTTAAAACATTATCTCTATGATGTGAATTGTGACATACTAACTGAAAATTAAATTTTTATTAAAAATACCTTTTAAAAAGTGAGAGAGAACATAAAAGACAACAAAGAATTAAACAACAATCATTTATCACAGACCAAAGAATAAGGACCAAAAACAATAAAATTCATAAATCAAGAGAATAGCCTCCCCAACATCTAAAAAATTGGATCAACTTCCACCATCTCAATGTTGCTCGGAAAAAATTTACCATGTAGGACTAGACGGGCCTGGAACCGATGGAAATTGTCATACCCTCTCAAAACTCAATTTATGAAAGGTAATGTTATGGTTGAAATTTCTTTCTCTAGCCACTTCTAGATAAAACAATTGATGGGGAAATGATTTCTTTGTCTAAGAAACTCTTCCTGCAATGCCATAAAAAATCCACAACTACAAATAAAAAACACCAACACAATCATCCCAATTAACACAGTCAAACCAATCAATACATATCAAGACATCCACCACCAAAATCAATTTTTCCCCAAGTCAGACCACCAAAAACCATTCCTCAATATCAGAAATTTCTCACCAATACTCTTTAATCACCAAAGGCTCCTCTACAACCACCAACTGAATGATTTAGAACTGAAAAAAAAGACTCGGTCACTAGATGAAGCACCCCGCCTCCAAACAACACCGAATGTACTAGAGAGGAGGAGAATAGATGATCGGATGATTGGTACCCTGAAAAAATAAATCATACCAATAGACATAAACACATCAAAACTCACCAGGTACCCCGAAGACAGACGAGCTCCACGAAAATATCACCACAATCTGGATCAACAGATCTCGTCGGTGCCATTATAACCGCCCACGGAGATAACAATGAACTACCTACCACACTCCTAGCTGATAGGAAATAAGATAGAAACCCTCTAAAAACTAAGGTAGTGTCTCGACCACTATATCTGCACCACATTTCCAAAAAATATCCCTAACTATAAGGGCATGAGTCGGCCATCAAATGATCCACTTTTTCGGGACAACAGAGCACACGTGAGATTCCACTGATGGACACGGAACCACTCTATGAGACCACATAGAGGGAGTGCATAGAGAGAAGCTAATTTAACCTAGGGAAGGGGTATGGTTAAGACATGGGTTAACTATGTGGAGCGACAACACTTATGAGCTCATCAAAAGTGTTTCATACATATGGATTATAAAATCCATAAGTATATATTCACAAAAAAATGAGATCAATATGCACCAAAAAAGGTGATTAGATATGATTGAGGATTATAATTGTTCTATGCATTACCATCCTAGGATATTTAACAAAGTTTCTAACTCTCCGAGTAAAAGGGATCCTACAACCCTATCCATGATGATTAATAAAAGGGTTCCAATCTTCTTCTACTTTAAATGCATGAAAATGGGATTAAAAAATGTATATTCATCCTATAATGATCAAATAAATTCTCTATTATCCATTCTTGATGGGATAAATAAGGTAAAAAAGTTAATGGTGAGCTATAGTAAAAGGTAGTAATTATTCTAGAGTTTAACTTTTCCAAATACTAAGTTATAAGGTTTAGAACTTGAATATATGTTCCATAAAATCCAAAACTAAAGATATAAATTTTAGTTGATGTTCATAGATCATATTTTTCTATTACTACAGATATCACTATGTTGTATAGATATACAAAAAAAAACTTATTGTCGGATAACATGAAGAGGGTGATGTCAAATTTTTTTGTTTCTATACTTGTTATGACAATAAGTAATGACTATTCGATAGAAGTATAAGGTTATGATGAAACCATTTCACATAATAGTATGGTAATTGTAGAAAATAACCAAGGATTTCATTATAGGACTCCCAAGGAAATATAAAGGCAAATAAACCCATCTGTGTGGTCATTAGTTCCCATATAAAGTCCATATATTTCATTAATATCAAGTAGTATTTCTCTCTTAACCAACTTTATATGATATACGTAAGATAAGTGGTAAACCATCATGATATACCACTCTTTATTATATCGGATTGAGATTTTAGGTTTTCCTCTAGGTTTTGGGGAAGACTTTTTCTACCATTGGATATAGAGCTGAGTTTCAATAAAAATTATCACCCTCAAAAGCATGGCCAATTTTATAGAGTCATTCAATCTCTAGAGGATATACTGATACCATGTTCATTGTAATCCCAAATATGTTGTGATAATCACCATCCCCTAGTTGAGTTCTCACATTAAAACTATTTCCTTTATTAAATTCAAATGTTACCTTATAAGGATCTATATGAAAAGTGGTTTTGGACTCCAACAAGATGGGATAAAGTTGGAATGTGGAATATTAAGGGACATGAATTTTCCAAGTGATTATAGAGAATGCTCAAACCATTAAATGTCACATGAAATCCACACAAATTTGATAGAAAATATGTGTAGAAAAAAGTTTATGATACTGGATGTTGAGGTCAATGATAAGGTGTTCATTTTTATATCTTTATGGAAGAAATCCTTGAGGATTGGGAAGAAGGGAAAGCATAGTTGTTGATATATCATCTCCTTTTAGATCCTTGATTGCATCAGAGCTATGGTATATCGACTAAAACCCCTACCTAACATGTCTTGCGAACATGATGTGTTCCATGTATCCCTCCCGAGGAAGTACATACAAGACCCTAAATATGTACTAAATCCATAGATAGTACCCTAATAGATTGATATTTAATACTAGGATAATCTGATGAACATAGTTCATAGATACAATGTTCTGTGAAACAAGGCTACTCACATAATCAAATTATTTGGGTGGAACGATAATTTTGAGGAAGTAACATGGGAACTAGAAGAGGTGATGAAATATAAGTACCTTGATGTATTCTATACATTAAATAAAATTTAGGGGAGATATTTATAAAGAGGGGAAGAATTAATGATATGCTATTTTATAAATGAAATTCGCTTTTCAAATGAATAAATACCTTATTAATTAATGATGATATAGAAAACACATGCACTAATTTTTTTATTTTTTATCATTATATGTTATATAATAAAGGATTTAATAGTATATTAAGAATCAGAACTGTTGAATATATATCCATATTACAGTGACTATTATGATTAGTATATATTATGGTTTATGATAGAGTAAAATTTTCACTGATGGAAGAAGTGATGGCATCGACTAGTAAGATCATACTTATAAATACCATTTATTACATCTCCTATGAAATATTCCATCATTATGATTTTCATTGAACTAAACCAAGATGAAATTCAAAAACTAATGTACAAAAGAAACCATTCATAGGATAATTTTGAACATATTGAGATCACGACCAAAACCTTTTTTTTCCAGACTACCCTATGAAAATGCCACCATCACACACCTTACCCTTAGTGTGTATACTGGTCTAATAAGGGGTTATGTATCTAGAACCTAGTAATACAAATTTTTCTTTGTAATTTGAATGAAAATAATGATTACATTTATCAAATTTTTTCATTTCTTTATTAATGATTATATAATGAGTATGAAAAAGATTGTGTTTTTCCATGAAGAACTAAAAAATGTATTTTTAGGAAATATGTATTTTTAAATAATAAAATATTTTTGTAAGTTCAAGGATTGTTGAAATAAAGATGTTTAAATAAAATTTTCTTTTTAAATAATAATCATATTAACATAAATGATAAACTTATTTTATGTTATTTCCACATTCCTATGTTTTCATGATGTTATCGTCTTATATCATGATTCTAATTTCATGTTTATGAATCTCACCCCATCTACATCACCTTGATATGCCTCTTAACTGACATGTATGACATTCATCTTGTTATGAATTTATTAACCTGTTATTCATATTTGTAGATTAACCCTTCATTATGTATATCCCCTGGTTATCCCATGCGGTTTTAAAAGATCAATGGATAGTTGGGACATATTTTGGGGGTTTTAAATAATGTAGTCGTATCCATATTTCATGTTATTATATCATGTATCAAATATACACAAGACACAAGTACTCTTGATATTTTTGGATTTTATTAGTGTATCCTTATATAGATAATCATGAATTAAAGTGTAATAAATATATGAGTTATCATAACATTACGCCCACAACTAACGCTATTTTTTTCATGTGGTGGAAGTAGAAAAACCAAATACCCAAAAAATACAAAAAATATCTACCCCAGGATTCCAAACCCAATTAAAACCATGAAAATGATTTGAAAAATAGTGAGTATATGTAAATACCTCAAAATGTTCATATTTCAATATATGTTATATATTCTTTGTAATTTATTATCTACCCACACGAGTCGGGTAACCTTACCAATTCCCAAATGTCTTGGGTACTAGGTGTTTTTTCGAACATATAGGCTGGTGAGGTAATAAATAGATTACCACTGCTTCTTTATTGATCTCACATCCAGGAATTGTATTGACAGTAATGGCCTAAGGATTTGATGCATGGGTAGTTATAGCAATGGGTTAGAGTGTATATGATAATGAAGTGATGCGATGATAAAGGTGTGCTGATATAATGGAAGATGTGAGACAATGTTTTGGTTATGCACGTAGAGTAATGACATGAAATTGATTTACTCCATGTTCATGATACCCTTCTATGGTGGTGAAAAAGGATTTAACTATGATGAGGTTGTAGAATATGGGTGTGGTGGTCATGTGGTATGCAGTTGTAGAAATTTGATTAAGGATTTTTTGTGGTATGCAGCTTATGGTTGTGACATGGGTTCTAATATGATATCGCATAGTCTAAAAGGTATAAGAGAACATAATATTTTCCATTGGTGTGTGAGTGTGGAAAACTATGGGATAAGTTGTTACATGGTTATTCCTTCTTATATTATTTTAATATTATGTAATTATACTTGGATTTGATATTGGGTGACTGATCCATGGTGAGTTTGGGTGATAAATGACATGATGTTGGTTTGAGTTGGTTCTATTTTTTCACTAAGGCATTAGTATGCATTATCCATATTGAAATTAGAGGGCTTGTGATGTATCTTTCTGAATATAGATGTATAATTACCCATATGTATATAATTTTTTTACAAAATAATAGGATGCATTTGGTGATTGGGATGGACATTATAATATCATGACATGGAGCTAAGGTAAGAGGTTCCTCCATATGTTTTTCCATTTTTTTATTTTTAGATTATATTCTATATGGAATTTTCATGCATTCTGGGGTATTGAATTTTACTTTATAAAATGGAGTTTATGGGTCAATTTCATTATATGTTCCTAGGATTTTGAGGATAATTCCACCCATCCCAATTATTTGGACTCTAGATGATAACCACTAACCATTAACTTATTAAAAGTGGGATTCTCATTCACAATTTTATTCACTACAGTCTTAATAGGGGTTACCAGTGGGGTACATTCTTAAAAAAAGTTGTATCAGAGTAAGGTTGATATTTTGGATGGCTACTAGATTTGTGAAATAGTGAGGATTTCATGGGATTCGTATAGAAATAGTGTTAGTCAAACCTAGTGTGTGACATAGCAAGGGAGACAAATAATGGCACGTGAGATTATCCCCCTTGTGATTTGATGTAGGTACCATGAGATTATCAAATCACTAGGATAGAAAATGATTATTATAGAAAAAAGCCCTAATATATATATATGTGCACCAGGACTGCCTGAATTTTATTTATTCCCTCTTTTTATGTGATTTTTTTAATGTTTTGTTAAATTATTTCATTAATTTTAATAACTTTTCCCATGTAATTAGTTTATTTATTAAAATATCGACGACTTGAATTAAAAGAATTAATTTAGAGTAATGGAGTTAAAGGTGTTAAATTTGATGTTTATTTGAGGTTATGGTCTTTTTTTGAATTTTCACTATGTGTTTTATCAATTTTTAGGAACAAACTCCTCATACCATGATATAACTCAACCTAAGGGGTGAATGACACATATCAAACCTAAGAGGTCCAACTAAACAAAAACATTGAATATTAAATCCTCCATGGGTGGTGGGAGTAGGCTTAGGTTACACATTGAATGTTCTGGTTGAATCATTTATATATGAGTGCGTCAGTGCATGGGAAAACTCCATGCGGTGGTGGCAGGAGTAGCTCATAGACATGTGGTGTCACCAATAGTGGTAGGGATCTTTCAGTCCCAATATAACTTGATTGACAAGGATGTGACATGATATGAATTATACTGGTGTTCTCACCCACCAAAATGTTTGATGTGGGATAGCGATATGTAGATATTATGCACCAATTACTAAAACAACATTGTCTCAGTTTGTAAATGTGACCCTCCCCACCTAGTACATTTTTGAATCACCCATTCCATGCTCAATACTAATAGAAAACCAAGTCTTGACACTAAAAATTTCATATCCACTTCCATAGGAGCTTAATATCAAGATAATGAGCTATTGTAGATCCTAGAATCTTGATGGAAAATCATTAGAAGCTTGGATGACCACTGTGAAACATAGTTTAAAGTAGGAAAACTGGTTTATGATTGAAGGGAGTAACACAGGGTCTGCTACACCATATGGATGGAAGCTGTGTTCGAAAATTGTTTTTTCATGTGAGTAAAAAAGGATTCCTACATGGTGTTATGTGAACTTATAGGAAACTATTTATAAGAAGGAGGAGGCATGATCACCTACAATCCACTTATGAATCCCATGTATTTGGAAGGATGAGTTCGTACCATGAATTACATTCACAACATGTTTCTTTGAACATACAAAATCACTAATGTAGATCTTAACACATTCATTACTTAAATGAACATACACAATGTGTGCCTTTCAATACCAATTCATGAAAAGGATGAAACATAATGTTTCATGTTTTGAATAATGATTCATGATGTGAATATGTTGTAAATAGAAAATTAAATAATGATTCATTCCATATTTGGGGAATACCGTGGCATCAAAGATTTGTCTCAACATGGATGAATTGAAGTTGGGTTTGAATGTTGGTATTTAGGGTATTAATTATATTACTTTGCCAAGATCATGGATTTTCATTTCAATTATGATGGTTGGGGTGGGTGTACTAGACTTAAAAAGGAGGACTCCAATGGAGAAAAATGTGGAGAAGGATTATATATAGGATCAACTTACTACTACTCTATATTTATAATCCTTTATATTTTTTTGTTATTAAAATTTATTCCACCCATATAAACATTATTGTTTATTCTTTAATGGAGGGTTGTAATAAATAATTGATTGGGGAAGGGGTGGTGACCCGTTTTTCTGCTCAAGTCTAGGATATTAATTTCAAGGTGTCTATATATTTTCATTGTTAAATGGTTTTCAATTTTGGATTCAAAATTTATTTTTGAATGTGATTATTTTTTATAAAATTTTTCAATTAATTATTTTATTGTTTAAGGAATTGTTATCTCCCTATAATTGGTTTTATATTATATATACTGATTAGTCTACGACTAGTTAGACCATGTTTTGTGATTACTAAACACATGGTGAATATGTAGTGGTCAAAATATGATTCTTGGGGATAATAATACATGATTGGGTATTTCATAATTAAATCAATGTTGAATCATTATGTATTTCACACATTGGAAGTATTTTAATCTAAATCAAGAATATTGTTAGGACTATTTTCATTATTAGAAAACATTATCAAGAATGTAAAGGGAAAGTGATTTTGAAACCTTTAATTAAATCAATTAAAAAAGGGAAGTATATCTATTTTAAAAATACAATGAAAAAATCACAAATGAGAAGCCATGATTAATCTAATAACTTTTCTCCCACTTTGGAAAATTAATTATTTCATCATTGTTCTCTAGTATTAGAATTCATCATATAGTTATTTCTTTTTTCAACCATGAAAATATTTTAGAGAACTAAAATTTGGTGAATCCTAGTTTACCACTAACTCTATATTCCCATGGAAACAGATTAGATTTTTCTAAACCCTAAGATAGTGGTGAAAAAAAAATTCCACCATTTTTGGGGAGCGAATACTAATGTAACATATATTTTTCAAGACTAGGACCTATAACATAGAATTACATCAATTTGATCCAAAAATATGTGTAACTTTTCAAACAAGTCATAAGAACCTTAATTTAGATTATAAATTTTATGAAATTAATATATAGGTCTTGGGTGATACTTCTAGTATTCACTTCGACCCACAAATAAGGAAATAAACCAAAACCAGACTTCAAGGGACCTTAGTTCCATATTTTTTCAGTCAAAAAAATCAATTAGATATGTATTATTTCTAAGATAAATATAAATTACATGTTAATATGATTCCAGTGCTACCTAAATTCCAATGTGTTTCAGGTGAATATACATGCTAGTATATTCGAGAAGTTTTCTTTTTGGGTTAGAAGCTTCAAGTGAAGGGGATATTCAAATATCAAGTCATGTGAAGGAAATTACAATTTTAACTTCAAATAGATGATATGGTGTGGTTTTATAGACTACAACCTAAAGATACCCATGATTGGGATGACCACCAATTGTCTTGCATGAAAATATTCTTCTCGAACTCTAAGAGAAAACTGATATGGATGGAGATCTATATAATATTCCAAGAAGCTGAAGAAACTATTTACGAATATTGGCAGATATTCAAGAATTGTTTTGAATTTTTCACTCATAATGATATGGAAGAACATAAATTTATATTGTTATACTGTCATGTACCATTATATAATGATAGGAACCATTTAGATGATTTATTTGGAGTAGATTTTATTGACAATTCACCAATACAATCTATGATCCTGTTTGAAAATACAGTACAAAATTACCACTAATTCATAATAAGAGGTGAAAAAGGATTCATATGGTAAGAGAATATAATTCATAATCTTTACTTGAATACAAATATTAAAACTAATAAGATTAGTGAAATAGATTCCTACTAATAAAGTGAGTGAACAACAGACCCCACCTTAGGTATGTGATTTTTCATCATATAATCATTATGCTAAATAGTGTCCTAAATTACAGGGGATGGAAGGTTGTGAGAAAACCACTCATCCAGGGAAATTAAAAAAATTCAAACATGTAAAGATAAACATTTAGGTGCAAGTTGGGTTTTAATTTTTTTTTCAATCGATTGGTATATTGAAGAAATAAAGTTTGTTAAGAAATTTAATGGATGGGAATCCAGATTAAAGAAAGTATTCAATTGAATACGGGACATCTAGATGAGTCAATATGATCCATAAAATTTATATATTATAAAAATTAATAAGATGCTGGAAGATGAATTCCCCATTATAATATGGAATAATATTATTGGTGATTGGTTTTTTTGGAATAGAATAAATGAATTTTGAATAACATATATTTTGGTGAAACTTGATACGGCCATAGAATTCAAAGAATTGGACTCACATTGTCCACAATAATGAGAAGAATATATTTTGAAGAAATGGTTTTGATTGGACTCACCTTGGGTCCATCATAGGAAGAATATTGTAATGAGGAATTGTTTTTCATCAGATTAAATCTAAATTTGATATGAAAGAAGTGATTGTATTGATGGGGAATTAGAGTCTGCATGACTATGATTAAATAGATGTGACGATGCTTTGCAGATTTTTATTTCACATAGATCACATGTTGATTTACGAACTTATGATGCAAACTTAATGGATGAAAAGGGAAAAGATATATTCCAAATCATTCCAGATTTATCATATTTGAGTGGAAGAGAAAAAAGAGATGATTTTGATCAAAAAGGAATCATACCAAGATTTATCATATCTGGGTGGAATAGAAGAAAAATATGCTACCAATTGAAAAGGAATCATACTCATGACAATCCAATTCAGGCTGAGAAAGTAAGAAAAATGTTTACTAAGGATTGAATGGTTTCAAAACATTCAATTGTAAGTCATACACTGCACCATCAAATCATCCATCATATGCATAATAAAACATTGATACCCTGGATAATCATACTATGGATCAAGAAGAAAATGATCGCACCCAACATGAGCATATTTTGAATGATCATATCTAGAATGATCATTCCATGAAATGATCATATCTAGGGAATCATACTCAGAAATGATCGAACTTGGGCTGAGAAGAAAAGAATGATGATGGATTGAATGGAAAGTTACAACACTTTCAAATTGAATTCTTACTATGCTAAAGATATTCTCAAATGAATATAAAGTCATGAATTAAGTCATGATACAAGCATAGTTTTTTGAATGAAGTGAATCGTTAAGTGAGCCAAGTGAAAGAAATAAAGAATATGATGTGTTTTTCAAGTGGGTCAAGAGGAGAGGTGAAGAAGTAGAAGTTGGTCAGAGAGAAGAGATTAAGGAGGTTACTTGATGTTATATCAAGGGGGATTGGTATTCAAATGAATAATTTAAATCAACATTAAAAAGTGGTATGCATTTCTTCATACATTTATATTGATAAAGAGCTTTGTTTTGAAGAAAACAGATTCAGAAAATCAAACTCATGAATTGAAATTGGGATAGAAATTGAAGTGGGAGTATGAAGAATAAGTTAAGATTATAGAATATTAGAGAAGAATCAATAAGAGTTGATGAAGTCAAAATAACTCAAGATTTTAAGGGAAATTGAGATTAGGTTAAATTTTAATAAGTAGTAATTCTTTTGGGATTCACACAAAAGAAACTCATCGGTCACCTATAAAAGGTGAGAAGTACATTTTACATTTCTGATGACTGATGTACTGTTCATGAGAGAGATTCTTTGAGTTTTTACTAAGAGAAATTATATTCTTTATTATTTTTTTTGAAGAAACATTTTACGAGGAATTGAAAGAGAAGATAAAAGATCACAACGTTTTATTCAACTGATCATCATACTCATTGATTATTGTACCTAGTTGATTACCATATTCATCTTGTCAATTGTATTCAGTTGATCACCATAACAGGAATGATTAATCGGATTTGGGATTTCCAAACCAGGTTTCTCGGACTGAGAAATATGGATAATTTAAGTGGTTCTGATTCACCTATATCATATTATATCATATTTATATTTTTCTTATTGTGGAGAATCGTACCAGGAAGTATCATACCAAGAATAATCGTATCAGGGAGAATCATATTTAGAGGAATCAGACTAAAAAATCAGACTGGTTTTTCCTTAATAAATTCCATGAAATTATTACCATCATCAGGGTAATAAATTGAAGAGTGTTTTCAATTGAATACATTTTTTTAATTGAAAAATAATACAAGGTAACATTAGTTGACACACAATCATTGTATTATCCTATTTATGCTAAGAGGTTGCACACATACTTTTGGATTGTTTTCAAAGTACAATGTGAGTGTAAGGGTATATCCAAATCATTATAATCCAAGGATTGATTTCTAGTGGATTGTGTGGTATTAGATCATTTTCAAACTATACCAAGGATGTGACTATTATTATTGAATAGTGAACCTTGTAAATACTTTTCATCATTTGTATGTGTTGTTGAATTGTTTTTAGTAGGTAATTGAATCTTTAACAGGAGTAAAGGGTTTTTTTCAAGGAAACATAAAGGAAATAGTGTCACTAATTCACCCGTCCATCTCTCAGTGATACGATCATCTTGACTGGGCACTTTTAATTGGTATAAGATCCAAAGGTTCCCTTAGATTATTAATTACTGAAGTATTTAATGAAGAAGGTGTTATGGAAAATTTGATTTGTGTTAACATTAAGGGGATTCCAATCTTAAATGATAGGAATTATCATATATGGTAAGGAACAATACTTCTATATCTTATGAATCTTGGGTATGATGTTTCAAGAGATTTTATAGAAGCTTTCCCTCCTTGTATTGAGAATGTTCCCCTTATAAATTTTAATGAGGAAAATCTTCAGACTGATGGATGATACAAGAATGATTTACACTCATAACTTTTTGAAAGGGAGTTTCATAGAGTAAAAAGAGTTCCCAGATGTAAAAAAATCTGGGATAACTTGAAAAAAATTTATGAAGGGGATAAAAAGCAATGAAGATAATGTTTCTAATATGGGCATTGAAATATGAACACTCTATGATGTTTGAGCATAAATCTATTGATGACTTTTTTACCAGATTCAATATCATTATGAGCATTATTATATGTCTTTATGAAATATATGAATATTTTACTAGGATATAAAAGATCTTGACAATTATTCCTAAAACGAATGATGTCATGGTTTCCCCGTTGGAAGAAATAGATCTAGAAACAGTGTCTCTAGATGATTTCCATAGTATTATCATTACTTATGAGATGATAAGGGATAATTATATGAAATGAAAATAATGATAGAGAAATTTCTTTCAAGGATATCATGAATGATAATTTAGAGAAGATTATTGATGAAGAAGCTAAAGATTCTGATTCTAAAAATGAGGTCTGTCAAATTTTGTATGAAACTTTAACCACTTTTTATAAAAATATGAAATAAGGTACATAAAAGTATAAATTGAAACTTCCATTAATTTTTTTAGATATGGATCCATTGAAAATTGTGCTTCCAATTTCCCTTGATGTGGTAATTAATAAAAAAGTGATAATGAAGAAAGTGAAAAAGCATAAACAAGGTCAATAAGATATTGGAATAAAAAGGGAGATAAAGAAAAAATCTATTCCAATATAGAAGATAAGAAGTCATAAAGATTATATAAGAGAATATTTTTGGATAATGATGATGATAATGAGGATTTTAAAAATTATGTTGAAGAAAATTCATTAATTATTATGGTTAATGAGTAAAATTATTCTTTCAGTGAAGGTAGTTGTTCTAAAAAGGAAGAAATTGGACCTAAATATGAAAAATATATTGATAAGTTTTGTGAAAATAATATTAAAATATTAATAAAATATTAATAATTCATAATTATTAGTTCTAATAAAGAATAATCTCAACTTGAAATGAATTTTAAATAATAGATGAAATAATTTATTAGAATGATCAAATGGCTTGAAAATAAAAACAAAAATTTGGAAGATGAATGTCCCTCAACTAGAAATATATAATTTTTTGATTATGAAAAGGTGAACCTAGATAAAGAAATTGGGGATTTGAATAAATCTCATGAGGAAGAAAATAATCATAGTGAGAATATGGAGGTACAGCTGAAATAAAATGAAGAGGAGTTAAAACTTGTCCCACAAAATATATCTAAAGTTGAATTGAAGAATACGTGTTTCAAAAACTCTATTACTAAAGTTGGTGAAATTTCTCATTATGATAAATTTGATATGGTTCATCAAAATTTACCTTCAAAGGGTGATAAGAAAGATGGAATTTTTTATAAAATGAATAATCCTATGAATGTCATGTATGTGGTCAAAACCATCATGGATGGGAATTTAAATGTTTCAAAATACCCTGAGTTCAAAAATGTTTCTTAAAATTATAAATTCGGAAAAGTATCAAATACTTATAAATCTAACAATGGTGAAAATAGGAAGAAAATTATATTGATAATAAAAACGTTTGTGGCTTAGAAAGTAATGAAGAGAAATTCGAAGAGAAACGCATTCATAATTCTAATGAATATGAATATTTCCAAAGAAAATATTATTTCTTTGGCTATTGATATTATTTTAGGGGATTTGGATATACGAAAAATATTTATTTGTTCAACCAAGAACATTTTCATTCTCCCATAAGTTGTGGAAGTAAATGGATGATGGGGTGTCAATCTCCTAAAAGAAAGAATTGTGAGATAGTTATTATAAAGAAACCAGAAAAGGTTGGAGTGAAAAATAAAAATAGGTTCCAACCACTAGAAACTATTTGTGAAAGGTTTTAATTACCTAGAAATGTTGAAAAATGATGTCTTGTTTTATTACCAGCACAAAAAAAAGATTCTAAACAATTATTTGGAGCTAGATGTTTTAGAAGTTAAGAAAAATAGATCTTCTGATCCCAAAAAGAAAGAATTCTTAGTTATCTTCCCAGAACACATTAACATGGCAAGGAAATGAGAAGAAGTAAAAATCAGTGAAATAATAGAGGAAGAAATAGAATTTTGAAGATGAAGAAAAGTCAACATCCACATCAGAATATTCTATAGATTAGAAGAATTATTTAACAAAACTTGAGAAGGATGAACAGAATGAAGAAAGAACATCCAATGAAAAATACAAGAAAAAGAATAAGAATTCAAGACCTAGATAAGACTCTCAGTATAATTTTTGTTTCTAAGAAACAATCAAGGTTCCTCCTTATTCCCAAAACCTTTGTATATATATGGTAAATTACAGGAAATTGAAGGAGTAAAAATATATAAGTTGGAATTAATGAGTATTTTATTATTCTAGAAAAAGAAAGTAATAAGGTTATGAAAAACATGAAGTTCTAAAATGTTGTGTTTTTATACACCAAAACATTCTGATATGTTTGTTGAGATGGTTGATGATTACTTTTATCTTAAAAAAATTCTTTCAAGGATTTCCCCAATCATGAGAATGTTGAAAGAAATAATAAAAGTTATTATATGAAAGTTGTGTTATGGAAAAATTGATAAACATGATTATGCACCCTTTTTTTATACTCTGGTTTCACCCACATATATTTATAGTTGTTTAGTTCAATGTTCTTTGTTAAGAAACTCACGTGATAATCTTGATAATGAAAAGTTTAAATATTCAGAAATGAAAAGTTAAAACCACTGGAAAAAAGATCGTTTGGGAGAAACATGTTTTGATGTCCCCTTTGAATTTTATTTACAATAAGGGGATAGATATGAGAAAGGGGGAATTAAAGTAAATAGAGGGAGCAATAGAAATAGGGGTATTAAGAAATAAATGAAGATAATAAAAAGTAATAAAATAAAAACAATATCGCTTACTATTTTCAAGTGGATGAAGTGGTTGGAGTGGTTGAAGTGGGTATTAAAAACAAATAAAAAGGGGGAGATTGTTAGGACCAAGTTGTGTTTTGGTTTTAATTATTGTCAATAAATCAATATATTACAAAAATAAATTATGTTTAGAAAGATTATGGATGTGAATTTGGGTTGAATACATTATTCAATTAGATCCAAGAAATTTGGATTAGTTAATATGATCCATCAAATGGAGATATTGATAAAACATCCTCAGCTATTGGAAATTAATTGCCCATTATATAGAAGATGATTATTGTTGATCAGTTTTTATAACATAGAAGAATGTAATTCAGAATCACTTTTATATTGGCGAAATTCGGTACGATCATTATATTCGAAGAATTGGAAAAACTTTTTCCATCATAACAAGAAGAATCTATTTGGAAGAAAAGGTTTTGGTCAGAATCACCTTGATTCTATTCTAGGAAGGAGATTTTATTGAGGAATTGTTTGTCATTAGATCCAATATTAAATCAATATGGATGAAGTGATTGTATTGATGGAGAATCAGAGTCTGCATGACTATGATTAAATAAATCTGACGACACATTGCTGAATTTTATTTCACATAGATCATGTGGTTATTAAAGAATGTGTGATGAAATATGGATAAAAGAAAAGGAAAATAGGTATTCCAAATCGTACATAGATATACTGTATCAAGGTGGAAGAGAAAAAAAGATAAGTTTCCGATAGAAAATTAATTATATCCTGATTTATCATATCTTTTTGGAAGAGAAGAAGGAGATATTTAGAATTGAAAAGGAATCATACTCATGAAAACTAGATTTGGGCTGAGAAGGAAATAAACTGGTTGATGATTGATTTTAATGTTTCAAAACTATAAACTGTATGTTCTGTACTATAACATACGATCATTCATTGTATGAAAAAGAAAACATTCATAACCAGGACAATCATACTCAGGCTCAAGAAGAAAAATATCATACCTAGTATGATCATATTCATAATGATAATATTAAGAATGATCGTACCTAGAAACAATTGTATCCAGGTGAATCATACTAAAAAATGATTTCCCTCATGCTGAGAAGAAAAGAAAGATTCTAGAATGAATGGAAAGTTGTAACACATTCTAGTTGAAGTTTGATGCTTCTAAAGCTATTCTAAAATGAATATAAAGTCATGATGGAAGTCATGATACAAGAATAGTATTGTGAATGAATTTAATTGTAAGGTTATTTAAGAGATATAAATGAAGGGGATTATGTGTATTTTATGTTGGTCAATAGAATAGGTAAAGAAGTAAAAGTGGTTCAAAGAGAAGATATGAAGGACGTTGCTAAATGTTCAATCAAGGGGGACCTTGGTATTCAAATGAATAATTTCATTTATCATTAATAAGTGATATCCATTTCTTCATACATATATATTGATACAAATATTAATTTTAAAGAAATTGGATTCATAAAATCGGTATATTAAATTGATATCTGACTAGAAATTGAAATAAGAGTCTGAAGAAAAATTAAAGATTTTAGAAGATTTGAGAAGAATTGAGAGGAGTTTATGAATTCAGAATTCAACGTAGATTTTAGGAGAATTTGATATTTGGGGAATTTGATTAAGAAGGGAAAATTTTGGTATGCCTGCCAAAGACACTCTAGGGTCACCTATAAACTGAGAAAATTACATTGTACTTTTTTTATGACTGTTGTACTATTCATGAGAGAGAAGATCTGAGTTTTTTGTAAGAGGAAGAATTTTCATTATTCAATTTTTTTGAAGAATATTTTTATGAAGAATTGAATGATAAGGGACAATATCACAATTTTTTATTTAGGTGATCATCGTACATAGTGATTTTTGTACTCAAATAATTACCATATTCATCTTGTCAATTATATTAGGTTGATTATCATATCTATATGGATTAATCAGATCAGGATTTCTATATTAGGTTTTTCAGACTAAGGAATATATAGAATTGAAGTGTTGTTGATTCATATCTATCATATTCTATCCAAGTTATATTTTTCAAATTGGGATAATCATACTAGGAACAATGGTACCAAGAAAAATTATCTCAAGGATAATCATACTCGGAGGAATCTGACTAGGAAAAATGGAAAAGATTTTCTTTAACAAAGTCCAAGATTACCTTTCCATCTTATGGGTACGAAATTGAATAATTGAATACATTTTTGGAATTAAAAAGGAGGAATAGGTAACATGAATTGTTACAAAATAATTATATTTCCCTATTTCAACTAAGAGAGTTCCCATTTACTTTTGTTTTATCGTCAAATTATTACATGAGTGTAACTATATATCCTAATCATTGTAATAAAAGGATTTATTTCTAGTGTATAGTGTGGTATTGGATCATTTAAAATCCATACTAAGGATGTATCTATTCTTATTCAATAGTGAACCTTGTAAATAAATGTTTTCCATTGGATGTGTGATTGAATTGTTTACATTGGGGAATTGAATTATTAAAGGAGGCGAAGGTCGTATCAAGGAAACATAAAATAAAAAGTATCCATGATTCATCCCTCCCCCTCTCAGTGATAAAATCATCCTTACCGATAACATTCATAAATTTCAAATAGAACCTAATTATACATTTAATAAAATCTATTTAAACCATGTAATCTAAACTAATACCATTCTTATCCCCCATACAAGAATCTATTCAAAAACCCACAACATTTTCAAGAATGGTAGATGTATCCCTACAACCATGATTTTTATCAACCACCCCTTTTAAAAAAGCCCTGTAATAATCCCTTTACTATAAAAAAAACCACTTAAATAAAAAATATCTTTGGTCCAATGTTGAGGGGCTAGAAGATAATATGGATAAGATAGAAAACTAGGACAAAAGACTTACATACTTGATAAAAAATACATGGAAACCTCTATCCCAAATAGACAAAATAAAAAAAAGATAGTGTAATAATTATTAAAATATGGTTTAGTTATGATATTCATCCAATTTAACCAAATAAAAAAGAATATACACTTTAATAACACGAGGATAAAAAAATCTGAACATAATATTGAAGAGAAATCCAGCCAAACAAAATAAGAATATAAGAATGATGAAATGAGGATAAGTTTTAGTATGTAAATAACAAAAATTAATTTAAGTGAAAAAAATAAAAACTATATTCCTTTATCATTATTTTATGGGATAACTGAATCATAGAATCTCCACGAAGAACAACTTCAAATAGAAATTCTATAAACATTTCAAATAATTGAAATCAACATCCCCCTTTTGGAATCTTTATAACAATTTCAAAAGTATTCCAAAATTATCAAGGATATTTTCACCAAAATGATAAGACTTTATGGGAATGAGAGAATAATATTAGGAAGAAGTGTCTTACATATTATCACATAACCAATTCCAAAAAAATTTTAAGACCCAGATATATTTTCTTTTACTTACACTATCAGTTCATTAAAATTTTATAATTCTTTATGTTATATAAATTATATAAAAATACCACACCTTAATATTTTTTCTTGTATCCTAAAATAATAGAATTAAATCCCACAATAGTGGTGCTTCAACTTTCAAATAGATTCACTATTTTTCCGATATGAGTCTTATAAGATGTTCTAGTTTGAGTGAATGTTATGATTTTTTCTAGCTAACTTCTAGGTGATTACCATCGAGAAAGTGAAATAAAAATTCTATTTACTAATAATTTTGGGAAGACCATTCCTAAATATTTCAAATGAAATAATCAATAAACATGAAGTAAACTGTACCATGGAACTTGGAGATATAACTCCACACTTCAATATTCTTAAATCCATGAAGCACCATTTTAGAAATTAGTATGTTTTTTCCATCTCCCAAGAATAAGGTAATGACCCTACTTAAGATTAAGGTATTATCTATTAATTATTAGCCTCAGGAGAGAAATTATCTACTGAAAATACTATAGAACAAATGAATTTGAAAAAATATGTACATTCTAATTTCAATTTGGTAGAAGTGGTAGAATATGATTTCATTTATGATTTATTTAATTATGAAGATGATGATTTGATAACTTTTATATAAGATATTATTGATTTTCTATTGGGGAACCTAAACTTAATATCATATATTGAAAATAATTTAATCTAGAATTAAATCCTATCCAATGTGATTTAAAGTATGTATACCTCATGGATAGAGAGATCATTCAACTAATCATTGCTGATAAACTATCCAAAATCAAAGAAAAAAATCTGGAGTTACCTTTTAAAAAGAAATATCTGAGCCATAGGGTAGATCATAAAATATATAATTGGAATTTTCAACAAAATATACACACAATGAATCTTTTTAGAGGGGGATTATATACCTATCAGGTAACCCAAAATGAGGCTAAACCCCACCGTCGTAGATGTAGTAAAGAAGGTGATAGAAAAGTTATTAGAAATGATATCATATGCCAAATTTCTGATTTATAATGGATCATCCTCATTCATATAGTACCCAAGAAAAACAGTTTAACCATTGGGAAGAATTCACAAAACGAATTTAATCCCATGAGAATTTAGAATAGTTTTAGAGTGTGTATTTATTATTGGAATCTAAATCAAGTCATTAAAATATAATAATTTCCAATTAAATCCATTGAAAAAATTCATAATTGTTTATTGGTAATAACTCATTATTTTTTCATAAATTTATTTTCCAGATATTTTCAGGTACCCATTACTCCAACAGATCAAGCGAAGAAAAACTTTAAATGTCTTTATGGAAAATTTTCCTAAAAATGGATGTCGTTTGGGTTGTGCAATTCCCCACGTACATTTCAATAGTGGATATTATATATATTTTTATGTCATATTAAGGATTTATTGGAGGTACTTATGGATTAATTTATTATTTTTGGTAATTATTTTGATAATTTGATGGGAAATATGGAAAACACCATGAGAATATGCTTGAAATGAATCTTCTTTTGAGTTTTATAAATTCTCACTTCATTGTAGAGAAAGATATATTATTATGACATGTCATTTCATAAAATGGCATTTATGTAGATAAATCCAATATTGATGTGATTAATTATTTCCAATATCCTACTCATGTAAAACATGTTAGGTTCTTTTTTAGTCAATGTGGTATTCTATCAGAGATTCATCATATACTGTAGTAATATTTGTATTCTGATTTTTAGATTAATTTTAAAATTAGATAAATTAACTTTAATTTATGATTGTATAAACTATTTTTATGAAATAAATTTAAGGATGATTACTCCACTACAAATGAAACCACTAAATTGGGAAAATCTATTTGAAGAAATTTATGATGCATAAAACCAAGCTGTGGGAGAATCCCTCTATTAAAGGATTGAATGAAATCCAAAATTCATAACTTATTCCTCAAGGAAATTTGATGATACTCTACTCAAAGTCATAACCAACAAAAAAAGAGTTCCCTGTAGTTTTTTCATGAGATAAATTCATGTTTTATTTGGTTGAAACTAAAGTCGTTGTTTTTTATCATGAATCCATTATATATAAGATAAATAAGGCGATGACAAGACAAGGTTGGTTAGATGGATTCTAATTTTGGAATATTTCATCTTTGAGATCAAGGAAAATAAGGGTAGTAAAAATAAATTATCCAGTCATCTATGAAGACTACCCGACATCACTAAAGAATAAATTCCAAATCTAAACCCACTACATGGTAATCTACCTGGAGAACAACTATACATTTTGTATGGTAAAGCACCATGGTATGATGATATAGTGAATTATTTGGTAACATCTCAGGTACCTTCTCATTTTACCTCCCATAAAATGAAAAGACATAAATCTAAATCCAAATCTTATATTTTGTAGGATCAATTCCTTTAGAATGTGTTCAAAGATCAAGTAATAAGAATGTGATTTCTAACAAGTGAAAATGAACATGTTTTTACATTTTTCACACACTTTCATGTGGATAACAATTTGGAAATTAAATAATTGCAATAAATTTTTTGGAACTATAAATAGAGTGTCCAAATTTATTTAACTATTCTTATGAATATTTAATGAAGTGTGAAAATTGTCAATTTTATTAAAGTATCTCAAAAATAAATGAGATTCCTTAAAAACCCATTCTTTTTTGTGAAATATTTTAATTATGGGGAATTTATTTCATGGGCCCGTATCCCATTTATTATTTTAATTCATAAATTCTTATTATTGTTGATAATATCTAAATATGGTTGGAATCCAAGTACACCAAATATAATGATGCCTATGTTGTTTTTGATTTTGTCAGTTCTCACTTTTTTTGTAGGTTTATACCACTAACATCCAAAATCAAAAACCAAGGCACTCACTTTTTCAATATAATATTCATACGGATTCTAAATATGTGTGAGGTGAATCACTAAACATCTACACATTACCAACCAAAATGAAATTAGAGATGAATTATCCAATGGTAAAATTAAAAATATTTTAGAGAAAAACGTTAAACCCTTCTGAAAGTATATTAGCCAAATATTGACAAAACCAATTATGGGAATACCAAAAAATACCACATTGCAACTATAGGTATTATAACATTCTGGTTTATTTATGGGAAAAGTTTATATATACTAATAGATTTGGAGAACAATGTTTATTAGGTTATAAGAAAAAAAAATTGATTTGGAAAGTTTTTGGAAAGAGAAGAAATTACAGATGCATGAATTAGAAAAAATTAAAGAAGTGAATTTTAAAATTCTTGAATTTACAATGAATGAATTGGTGTGGATCGGGAAAATTTGATCCATCCAAAATCTTCCATCTAATAGTACATGATATAGTCTAGAATTACAAATTTATGTAAATCCAAGGTTTGGATTATTCCAAGTTGGAAAGATCATTTATTTTTACTCATTTATATAATTTTAGTTTTGTTTAGATCATGAAATAAGATGAGGGGATCTCATTTACTATCAATACTAAAATGATAAAAAGGTAAATAGGAAACATACCCATGAACCGGTGGAGTTGGTCACATTATTTCAACCCTAATATTTATCTCTTCACATTAGGTTTGGTCCGAACATTTATGTTAAAAAAATTATTCCTAGAGGAAACCTGAGATTTAATTTTTTTTCTTTAGATTTAGGAATTTATGATTTACACACCTTTCCACTTTCTCTTTTAACATCCAATGAAGTGTTCCTTACTCATTTATGATTTGTTTTCTTTTTATAGGACCATCAATGAAAGAATGTGGTAGTCTAACAACTTTAAGAACAGTAGAAGAGGGGAGAATGAAAGAACATCATGTGGAAAGGGTATTTCACTTTTAAATTAAATAATATTTTTTGGATTCCCTTAATTTGGTTGAAAATATATTTATAGCTTTAATATATATTTTTCTTGGCCATGCATAGACTTTTTACTTTTCATTACTAATTTATGAGACATTAGTTTTCAAGGAATCCTATTATTAAATTTCTTATATTTCAATTATAAGGATATTGAATGAGTAATATGGAGAATTTAATTATTTAAGATTATTACTGGATGGTAATTTTATGAATCATAATTTTAGGTAATTAGTTGGTTTAGGTAAAAAAAATTCCTACCATTTTTGAAAATTTGAATTTCTGAAAGCCTTGTATATTGATTTGTTATTATTATTTCGTACCAAGAGTGATTTTATAATTTCACATGTTTCCTATTCCTTAGAGGACATATAGATGATATATTTTTGATACTATCTTGAGCATATTTCTTGATAGTGTTTGGGACATGTAATGTACTAGAACATTAACTGAAACTAATCATAACAATGATTTTTCAAAGCCACATCTAATATGATTAAGTAATTTTTATGGATTTAGCCCTAATACTTGGGACCACATTTTACATTAATCCCTATTTATCCCATAAGTCCCATTAATTACCTTTTTATTAATTAGCCACATTATAATTCAAAATTTCCCATTCCTACCCTACTCTGTGTATTGTGCATTATGTTTTAAATTTGAAGTGTGGGTGTGAGAGAAGTCATGGTGGAAGGGAGACACTACATTTAAAGGATTAAATATTGGTTATAACTTTTTGGCTATTGTGAAAGGTTAATTTTTACTTAATGGATTCCATTATTATACCTCCTTAAAAAAAGAAAAAAATGAAAATGAAAACAATGGTTTTTGAATTGGGAGAATAAAAAATCACCATTATCTAATGAATGATTTTATCATACAAGGTTAGGTGGTGGATACGAGATTCATTCCAAGCCTAAATTTTGTAAAAAATATGAAAAATGTAGTTAAAAAGGAAAAATATAATAAAAATGTAGATAAAATTCATGAGGATTTACAGGATTCATTATGCTTCCAATGTTCATGACCTTCAGTTTGATCTTGGAAAGTGGGTGTTGTCACTTTTTAGAGGTGAAATGTTCATTTCACTTTGATTATGATATCATGAATTATGATTTAGATTTAATAACCCCTTTGATCCTTAAAGTTTATTATATTAATATCAACAAACCATAAGCCTCAAAGTCATTGGAAACTTAATTTAATGACCTTATGATTTGATGTTATTTTTTTCTTTAGAATGTGGAGAATATTGGTCCCATGAAAGCCTATGGATTGTGTATGTATTAAATTTATGAACACTAATCATGTAAAATATTTACCTTGAGTGATGAAAAATGTTCATGGTGAGGTAGATCACAACATTAAATGTTTAGTAATAATTAATTGGGAAGCATGAATGGAAGGAATGAGAATACCTGTCACGTTAAAAAGGAGAGAAGAAAAATACTCAGGTTGATTGATTCTTTGAAAAGTGTGAAGTTAAAATAATATATTATGTAAATAAAAAAAACTGATTTTCTCATTGAAAATTGTTTGTTTTCATTACATTTAAATATTAATAGATATAGAATTTGTATCATTTGTATTTTATTATTGACCATCAGTACTTAAGGATAAGTAATAGTTTAAGTGTGGGGGTTTTTTATGCCCTCATTTTTCATACAAAAATATAAAATTTTTGATAATGTATTTCAATACTATTAATAATTTTCCCCATGTAATTAATTAATTTTTTAATATATGTGTAATCTACATGTAAATAATTAATTTGGATTAATTTAATTGAGGATGTTAAGTTTGTATTCTATTTCATATTATAAAATTTTTATTGAAATTTCACTTGGTATTTAATATATTTTTATACAAAATAAAGTTTCCATCCCTTGGAAGCCATCAACCCAAAGGGGAACATCCACATAGATTACCCAATAGGGTCATCTGACTAAGAAATCCCAAGATTAGATCTTGAATATGTGGAAGGAGGAATAAGTTACACATTGTGCGCCTAGGTAGGTGCATGATCATAAGAGCACACCAACACATGGGAAAACTCCATGTGGTGGTGGGAGGAATGGATCAACCACATAGGGAACCACTGAAAGTGGGATCCCCGACTCCCATTATGACCTGATTGAGAGAGTTGAGACACATATTGTAATATATGGGCGTTCTTGCCCACTTAAATATTTTATGTATGATAAAGAGATTCAGGTATTTTGTGACACTTACAAAAATATATTTTCCTCACTTCACGAAAGAAACACTCCCTACCATGGATAGTTCTAACTCATAGTTTCAAATCAAAATGAGATTGTATATCCATTAATTTCCACCATAAATGTTATTATCACTACCATGTGATCTTGTGCATTAGATAAAGAGCTACTTCTGGGCCAGGAATCATTATAGACAATCATCAAGAGCTTACAAAACCACCAACGAACATATTTGGAAGGATAAAACAACATGACTGATTGAAGATAGTAACACAAGGTCTGTTATATCGTGCGGAAGGAAGTTGTGGTTGAGTTATATCCTTTAATGTGAGAAAATGTGGAGGCCAATATCATTGTATGAGAACCCATGTCCCAAGATAGATAATATTGGGGTTGTACCATTATATACACACCACTTTCAATTCCCCACCATGAGTAAGGTAGAGTCTACACCATGAATGAAGTTTACAATGTGTTTATTTAACCATACAGAAGCACTAAACAAGATATTGACATAATCATTATTTGAATGAACATACACAACATGAACTATGAAATACCTCATCATGTAAAAGATAGATACTGCATTTTCAATTTCAAGAATAATTATTCATTATGTGAATACACAGTCAATTGGAAATTAAAACATGATCCATGCAAGAATTAAGCAAGATCATGATCCGAGGGACTTGTCTCAGCATGGATAAATTGGAGAGGGTTTTGGACATAGGTTGCTATGATTTTAATAAGATGACATGGTTGAGATCAAGGGTTTTATTTTCTTATTTAAGGGGAGTTTTGAAATAAATGGGAGTACTTGACCAGAGAAATAAGTTGATAATGTTGTGCTAGTGGATCAACTTACCACTTCTCTTGATTTCCCATCCTTTCTAATCCATTTTATTCTTAAATTGTTTTGTTCCCCTAAAATCTCTATAGTTTCATCATAAATGGATGGGTGGAAACAATAAGTGATCGGTTGAGGAGAGGTTATCCATTTTGATACTCGGTTTTAGAAGCTTAATTTGAAAACATTTATTTATTTTCACTGTTAAATGGTTTTCAATTTTCTATTTCTAAATATAATGTAAATGAAATCACGTTTTTTTTTCTTTTGGTTATTAATTATATCCTTGAATAATGAAAAGCTTATATTCCTCTAATTTCTTTCTGATCATTTTGATTGATTGGTATAAGTGTCATTAGAGAGTGTTTAGTTATTATTAAACATGAGAGAAATATTGAGTGATGAAACTTTTTTTGGAATAAAAATTCATTGTTGGGTATTTTCTAAGTAAATCAAGGGTGATACATTGTGAATGTTTCACATAGGAAGGAGTGTATCCCAAATAAAGGAAATTGCTAGAATAATTTGACCTATTGTCGAAAAATATCATGGATAAAATGTGGAAGTGATTATGAAACAATTCACTAAATAAAAGACTGGGGAAATAGATTTATTTTTGAAAAGACTATTAAAACATTAAAAATGGTAAGCCTAGCCTAAACTAATCACTTGCCTCTTACTTTAGTTTATTATATATTATTTCATTATTAAATAGTCCTAGATGTTATAATCTACATATTTTCATTTTTCATCCATGAAACTAGATTAGAGAACTACACTTTTGAAACAACCTAGGTTACCACTAACACTACATTCACTAGGAAATAAATTATTTTGATAAAACCCTAGGATAGATTTTTGTTTGTTTTTAAAACATATGTATTATAGGGAAATTAAAATGAATCTATGTAAATTAACTTTAATAAATTCTTTCCAAAAATTCTATGTATTTCCCCATATTTTTTATCGAAATGGATCCTGATATTTATGTATTAGTGGTATAGGATAGTGATGTGAAATTGTATAATATTGTTTAGTGTAGTAGGATCAAAGAAACCAAGGATGTCATTTCTTAATGGATGAATCTATATGAGTTACAATATTGTGTTTTGTATATGTATGTGTAGAGTTTTTTTGATCTTGATATGGAGTGTTGTTGTTTAGGACATGAACATTTCATTCGGTTTTATCCATACCAAGAAAGAGTATTGATTCATGCTGGTTGTAAGTCAGATGAGAGGGGTTTCACACTAGTGGTGGATCCTGTTCCATAGATATCTTATGGAATTTTTGGTTTTATGGGATAATTTTTAAAATCATTCATATATAGAGTTCCATTCATTGATTTTGAGGGGGGAAAGGGGAAGGAGTTTCTATCCCTTCATTAGGTAATCTAGAGCATGGCGGAGTTTGCGATTTGATTTGTGGATCTTCTTCAATTTTCTCATGACCACTTTCAAGTTGAGGAGGACTTAACATTGAATTTTTAAGAGGATTTGTGTGTAGATAATAGGTATAAGATTTCCCCATTTATGTTTCCTATGTATCTGAAGGTGATAAAGGTAGAAGAGGCGATCAGGAGGATAAATATACAATGAGGATCATCTTTGAATGGGAGCCACCAGAACTCCAAAAGAAGTAGATCTACTGTTAGTGTACCTCAGATGTTGCGTTAGTTGTGGTTTCAACTCATAGGGAGTCAACCTCACCAGTTTCCCTCTTATTCTTCTTAAGTTTTCCACTCTCATGAATATGTTGGGGATCCATCATTTTGTTCATAAATTATGGTATTTGTGGTAACTATCATTCGTATCTCCTGACCGTTCAAGGGGGAAAACATGATGTAGGTGGGAAGTGCCCATTTTGTCCCCAACAATGGGTTCAATGACCATTACCATGGAGAAATGAAGCAGTAGTTGTGGCTATATCCATGTGTTAGAATAAACCCTTTAATACATTATATTGATCCCATGATCTAATCTCAACAACCACGAATTTAATGGGGTGATTTGAATGTTCTATCTTTTGTAAAATCCTAGGATGGGTCATTCCAAAATCTAATTTTTTTTCATGATAAATGATTAATCTAATATTTACATGATGATAAATGTTATGGTCAAAAGAAATTAATCAAATAATATTGATAATGTATAAACACCTGAACCAAATCACATGATCCTAACAAATTATGTATAGTTAACTTCAACAATTAAATAATTTACTTTTTGAGTAATTTTTTCTCAATTGATGGATCAGACAACAGATCTATGACAGACCTTCATTATGTTGTAGTAATCAAGAATAGGTTCCTTCTGGTGGTGATCCACACATGTTTTTTGAATCTCTAAATGTCAATAACGTAATATTCAGGTGCTATCATGGTATATCTTATCGCTTGCATCATTTATCATTGATATCCCTAAGAATAAATACTAAAGGATTCTCCTTGATCTATCTAGACTAGATATTATAAGGTATAAGAATATTTCACTCAATTCTAGGGAGAGTTATAGGAGAGGGAGATATCTATGGCTTGAGAAGATTCTCTTCATATTTCAATATGCACAACACAAAAGAAATTTTATCTCCTAAGAAAATAATATAATATGGTTTATATACTGATAGGGTTAGAATAAATAATTTTAAAATATCCCATATTATTTAATTAATACCCATAGTACTCCATATCTATATTATTATTATTATTATTCATCAACATGGACTAAACTCACAAAACAAATTAAATATTATTTATTTAAATAATATTCATTATATATTATTTCTCACTGGAACATTAAAATCAGTTCACCATTCATCCTTGATATTTATCAGACCTAGAATAATGACTATTTATTTAATAAATAATTATAACTACATTATTCAACATTAAAGAAAATAAATATTTACTAAATATACTGATCACATAATATATTCTAGAATAACTAGTGATAGAATATATGTGTTCAAGGAAACATGAATAATTATTAAACAATATGCATTAATAGTATTTATTCAACCTTTTTAATAATAAATAATAATATATTATTTATCTCTGATTCTGGATACAGTTATTATATGACCCTCTAGGATCTTTCTTAGGGGAATTGGGAGAATTATCCTAATGTCCAAGGTTATAATCTAGTGATAAACCAACCCATATTAAAATAATTAAATATTGCAAGGACATAATACCTCATATGAATGATTATTTTGTAATAAAGTACTTCTTATGTCTATATATCTAATCAATAAGGATACGTGTTGGTTCCTTCAACATATTTTCATGATGAATCATTATTTGAATTTCTAGAAATAGAACTTTCCAATAGAACACTAAGGACATGGATTTATTTAGGCTATATCTTTTCCAAAAAAGGGATTGATATACTAACTTCCATAAAAAACATAAGGGAAAATTACTTTATCATTTAATTATTTGATGAAATATTACTTGTGACACACCCAACATATCCTACATATCCATGAACATATGTCATAATAGTTTTTTACAATACATAAAACTAAACGACTTATAACATTGATTAATAATAATCTTAAAGGCTAAAGATAAATAAACATGTCTGTAGATAGTAACATCCAATGACACATAGGAATGTGGATTTAATACTAGAGGGTATCATTCTCATAGTATCCTATAATGAATATAAATAATGTTGTACATAGTTAGAACGTGCATTAAAGTCCTTTGAGTATCATCCTCTGATAGACTGTATCATTTGTTTCCTCCATAGGATTTCATCAAGCTATAGAAGGTTCTCATTATACAAGCTAACTGCTAGGACCGTTCAGTGTGAAATATACTCTTACTAAATTATTACATAGTATGTTAGGTATAATAACAATCATGATGTGATAAAAAGTTTATTAATATTCAAAATAATTAATCTCGGTTATCAAAATGTACATAGAAGTTGGTTCTAGAGGACAAACTCTAATAGACTCCCACTCTCACTTGATTCAAATAATAACATCCTTCAGTACACTAGTTATCACATGATACTCATACTTTTCTGAGATAATCATTTAGTCAAGGGGTTTTACATGATTTATTATGTGGGAAATCTAGTTACCACAACATCACCCCTATGAGAAAAATCCATCAAGAGGTGATACTTATGGTGTCTTTTCTTTGTCTATTGGTGTGACCTTGGTTCATTTTCACAATCCACTACTATATAATTATGAAAATACAATTTTTTGGGTCATTACTAAAATGTACCACATAAATCTCTTAGAAAATGTTTTGTATCGAAATGGATAACTTGGATGCCTCATAAGCCTCTATACACTTGGTCTCCGCTCTAGAATTAGCAATAATTGGATGCTTTGAAATCATCTAGCACACAAATCCTGCATTTAGATAGAAGAAATACCTTGATTGAAAAATTAGATCATTATTATCTTATTGAAATCTCTCATTATTATAACCCCTGATGATCATATCATCGTCTCTTTCATTTACCATGAACATATCCTTAGTTATTCTCACATACATAACGATAGCCCTACCAATAGACCAATGTTGTTCTCTCGGATCAGCTTGATATATTCCAACAATGAACAATGAATAAGAAATATAAAACCAAGTATATAACATTGAATAAATTATTAATCATATTTTCGAAGTATATGGTGTCTTACTCATTCTCTCTTTCTCCTATTGTGTTTGAGGAATCATTTTCATAGAAAGATGTATTCCATGTGAAACTAAATCCAATTCCCTCTTAGACTTATCCAAACTAAATATATTTAGTATATAGTAAACATATGTACTTTCACATAGTCCAATAATCCTCTTGGATCTATCACAAATGATCTTGATCCCTAGAATATAGGCTAATTCACCTGTGCCCTTCCGGAAGAAACACATGTTTTACGAGTCCTTAACTGACTGTAAGACAGGTATGTAATTCTGAATAAGTAATATGTCATCAACACATAATAATTTTATAAATTCCATGTTCCCGCTAAACCTCTTCTAATAAGATGGATAATATTAATTCTTAATGAAACTAATTTCTATTATAGTTTCATCGAATCTAATGTTCCATGACCAAGATTCCATATTCAATCCACAAATGGATCTCTACAATAGAAAAATCCTTTTCAAATCTACTAGAGTCAAAAAAACTTATGGTTTTCTTATATAGATATCTTCATAAAGGTTCACATTAGGGAAAACTATCTTAACATCCATCTTCTAAATTTCATTTTCATGGTATGATTCTATGGAAAGTAGAATTCTTATGAATTTAAACATGAAAACTAGTGAAATGTTTTCATCATAGTAAATTCCTTGATTCTTTTTAAACCCTTACCAACTAGCCAAAATTTATATTTATTTACTTTACCTTTCATGTCCAGTGCTCTCATAAATACATATTTGCACCATTTGGGATTTACATTAAATGGTGCATTGACCAGAACCAAAAATTAGTTCTGATAAATGCTATACATTTCCAAATTTACGGATTCTAACCATCATATAGATTTTGATCTCTCTACTACCTATTTTTAGGAGATAGATTCATCATTATCAACCAATAATGATCCATTGTCTTTGTTGACTAGATAATGATATCTCACTTGTTCTCATACCTCTCTAGTTCTCTTATGTAGCACTTTTTTTATGAACTACATCATCCATGGTGATGTATGGAATCTTTTCCTATACAAACTCTTGTGTATCCTAAGAATCAACTTCATAAAAGTCTATTTTTCTACCACTAACCTTGTATAGGATGTTCCCCCTCCCAAATATGGATTGTATGGGGATAGTTACATTCTTATATAAGGGGTTGTATAGGTAGTATCACTTTTTTCTTAGGATACCCTATAAAGATTCACTTTGTGCCCCGGGGTGCTAGTTTGTTGCTTGATAAGGCCCTAAAAATGTCTCTCAAAACTATACATTTGTGCGTGATAGAACAAGTTTATTTACACTCCATAACTCTAGGGGAATTATATTTACTACTTTAGTAGGTACTTTTTTTAGTTTGTTTGGAGAAGTTTGCAATGTATATCCCCAAAAGGATAATGGAAGATATGCTCGACTCATCATTAACCTTACCATGTCTAAAAAGGTACAATTACTCCTTTTACTAGCACCATTTGACTATTGTGTGTAAGGTGGAGTGAGTTGAGATATATTCCTAAAATCCTATAGATAGTCGATAATCTCTAGGTTAATATATTAACCACCCTAATCCAATAGAATATCCTTTATCTTGATTCAAAGTTAATTCACAACTTAATTCATATATTCTTCGAATTTATTAAAGGAATCATGCATACACCTCATCTAGTAGACAATTTCACATCTTTTCAATTCATTTTTGAAAGGTATGAAGCAAGAATATCCCCCTCAATATTCTCTAGGAAATGGTCTACACACATTAGTGTGTACCAGTCCTCGAATCTCTATGGACCTTTCACCCTATCCACCGAATGGTGGTTTGGTCATTTTTAATTATAAACAAGAATGAAATCATTCAAGTGCTGTTATCTCATAAGAGTTTAAATAACCATCTAGATAGAGAATTGTCAAACACAAATCGTTTATATGGCCAAGAAGGTGAGGCCATATCTAGGTTTTATATGAGTCATGTGAACAAGATTTTTTATCTATTTAAAATTCTTTATTTTCTTAATTTTAAACATAAATACTATTATTTAGTTATTTCATACCGTAACATATGTTGTCTGTATAAAAGAAACAACATTAATTTAAAAATTTGAAAATAAAACCATATGCATCTGTGCATGATAAAAAAATTATGTTCATTGAAATAGTTTGTAAAAAATAACAATATCGTAAAACTCATATCATTCTTATTGTAAGTGAAATTTGGTTGACTCCAATGGCTAGAGAAGCTAGTATCGCACAATTAGAATCATTCAAATCCACCTATCTTCAAGAAATATTTATGAATGTACTTGGTTCCTTCACTTGGATAAAAATGTGATCACCACAACATGTATCTAAAACCCAATTTGTAGATATTGAAAGATTATAGTGAATAAAAAATTTACCTTTAACTTTCCCTTACTTATGGGTGAAATTTTTCTTCTTGTTGGTTGTCTTCCCACATGAAAAAATTCTGCCTCCATTTCCTTACTCTGTCTCTATATCTTTCTCTTCTTAGAAGGAAAGTGCTCAGTACCATTAGACTTATTGTGAGTCTTAGTCTCCTTCACCTTTTATTCATTTTCTTATTAACCATAAGGACCACATGTTTTTCATACCCTATGACTTTATCCACTTACATAATCAATGTAAGAAGTTATGAAATACTCATTTCATTATTTCTCATATTATAACTAATAATAAAACTAGAGAAGCTATGGGGTAGCAGGGAAATTATGAGATTTGTGTGAAACTCATGTAGGAATTTAATCCCTAAGACATCTTATAATTAAATTTAGCCAATAATATTGACTACATGAGGCACATCTAAGGATGAATCTCCAATCATAGTTGTAAATAGATAATTATAGATCTCATGTCTCTCTTATCTCTCCTTATCATGATTGAGATCCCTAAGGTGATACATCATGCTATATATATCAATGTCCTCTTGTTTCTTCAATATATCATTATTAATTTTTTTTTTCATGAAACACTAATAATATGTATCAAATTACAAAATTTTCTCATAAAGAGTCAACTCTTCTTCACTAGCCTTACTACTATGTGTAACAAAAATATGGTGGTAAATATCATACAATTTTTTGGTGTAGGATAACCCATAAGTGCGTTTTCTACTCTTGGAAATTTGTTCCATTGATATTGTTATCGTCCACAACTATGGAATTAAGTGATAGGTTTTAGGTCGTTTTTATTATTGTTTCTACAAATATAATAATAATATTTAAGACATTATTTGATAAAATATAAACAATTAAATAAATATTATTTTTATTAGTGTCCCATTATTTTATTGAATCCCAATATCCCACACTATTGACATCAGAATATCTTGTTTCTTAGAAGTTATAATGGTAGGGATCCATATTCCCCATCTAATAACCTATAATTTGGTTGGTTAAGAAACTTACAGGGTTTTAGGAAGGCATTCCTAATTCCAACTATGTTAACCCACAATTCCTTAACATGTTGACTAGACTCCCCAATCTAGAAATCCCTAAATTGGATTTATTATAACATTTCCTCTTAGTTACACCATTCCCTACTTTGGAAGTAATCAATTGATTTGAACTATGTTATGTTAATCGAAAACATCATGACATAATTCTATAACTATTGAATGCACAAAATGATTTTCTGGTTAAACACTTTGAATTGTGTTTCAATTTTAACTAAAGTATTTGATGGTAATATCAAATTAATATATGTATATATATATATATATAATTGATGGATTTTATATTTTATGTGTAAATTTCCTATTATTATATTTATTACATAATTGTTAATATAAAGAGGATTTATTCAAGATACTAGCCATTTCTTAGATAATATTTACTCATAAGCCAATTTATTTTAGTTCAATCTTGTATGAATGTTAATTAATTAATTAAATTCATCACAAAAACACATCCATAATGAAATAACCATGAAACTAGAAAATACTAAAATAATAAAGAGGTATGATCATGAGATTTTATTATTCGTTAGTTTATCTAGTTTATGATAAGCTAACTATCAACCTAGGGGAAAACACCTTAAACGAATTATAATTCATGTTATAGATTTAAACTAGTATAAATTTGTATATTTCCTAGATAGGTTTTACCTGATTTCCAAACATAAGCTGTCTTCACTAGCTTGGGATCTTCATCTGTTACATAGGTTGGGGGAACCAAAGGATTAGTTAAGGGGTTTAAAAAAACGATTTCATGGGTACAAAGGCCCTTACATAATGAGAGGAGATATGACAAGCATACCAAAAATTTAATTTAATAAAAAATAAAATGAAAAAATCACACACAAGGTCTGTTCTAGGATCATGATCATCTACATACCTTTAATGAATTGTGAATTTAATTAAATTAGCATCTAATTGTTAATCATTCTTATTTAAAATAAATCTTCCTAAAATCAATTAATTGTATTATTTAATTAGTAAATTGTTTTATTTTAAAAATAATTTAAATTTCAATGATATTATCATCCATACTAATTTTAAATAAATTAAATAAATTCATCAAAAAATAACTATATAAAAACATATACCATGGAGGCAACATGGTGAGTACCCATCTGAACTACCCGATGTGAAATTAAACTATTATACTAATTAATCATATGAAATGTGGAATATATGACTTATCACATATTTACACTGTGTGTAATGTCAATTTAATGACCACATGGAACACATGGTATTTATGGTTCATGTTATTCTTCAATAAACATAGAGTAATAACAGTAGTACTACTTATACACAGTATGATGATCTGAAAAATATGAAAAAATAGTAAATTAGACATTTATATATGTATAACACATCACATGGAATGTAAAATAACATTAATGACCACAAGAATCATATTTTTATATGGTTTTCATAGTATATTATATTTATTTTCAATTCTGCAGAATTTTTTATAAGTACATGGATTATACAAGCAAGCTACATGAAATGTATTATTCTCACCATCTATCCCTGAAACATTTCTAAGGACTTGGTGTGTAATCGTGTAATGTAAAATATTAGAGTAAATTATGTGTACATGAGATACATTGTGTGTGGTATCCAAGTAACATAATCGACAGTCATGTACGTCGTGAATGATTATACATGACCCATCTGTAACTAAGGGACTGCATGTCATGTATGGAAGTTACACGTCATGTACTATTGCTAACCATGCACCAAGTTGGCCCAATCAAAAGATATTTTATAATTAAATTCTCCATGTGTAATAAATACACACACCTTTAATTAATTCTTATTGCACTAAAAAATAGTAAACATTATGTACCTTTGGGTTAAACAATGTGTTCTCGTATTTTATATGGATAGAATCCTCAGAAACTCCAAATGAGATCTTCAAATTTATTTCATCAATAAAATTAACCGATTTTTATATTTTGATAAGAAAAAACGTAAAGAAAAAATATATATCGATTGATATTAAAGTGTGATAAAGCTGGAATTGAAAACTAATAATAAATTCACAAATAAATCATTGATATTTAAATTATTATAAATAATTATGTAACCCCTATGATAACACTTAAAGGTTCTGGGTGTAGTGGAAGCAACAGATGGGTTGTTCTTAAATCCACATATTTTCATTACAAATGATTAATATAATACATACATGATGATAAATTCCATGATCCATAGAATTGAATGAAAGAAAATAGAAAATGGATAAACACTACTTCCAATGCATAACATTTTCAAATATTATTTATAATTAATTTATGAAATTAATGAATTTACCTTATGATAATTTGTTTCTTCATTGATGGATATGAAAACAGAACTAAATCATATTGTCTCTTCATTGTAGGAATCAAGAATAGATTTCCTCTAGTGATGATCCCCATGTGTTCCATGAATCTCCAAATGACACTATAAGAATATCCAAGTGCAGGCATAGTAGATTATACTTCTTGTGTAATTCTCACTTGATCACATTGAGAAAAACATCCAGAGGATTTTCCATTATATTTCTTGGCATGAGAATGGATGTTATAGGAATTTTTCTCTTTATTCTTGGGATTTTTTGTGGAGAGTGATCTCTCTAGGTCCTGCTAGAATTATCTCCAAATTTCATTTTACACCACCCAAAATGAATTGGAACACTCAATAAAACCATATAATTCGGTTTATATACCAATATGGTTAGAAAAAATAATTAAAAAGTGTTATTTATTCTTTATTTGATCCCCATTTAACCCAATAACATTATTATTATTATTATTATTATTATTATTTATTGACAGGTGCTAAAATCATGAATTAAATTAAATATTATTTATTCAAATAATATTATATATATATTATTTATCACCAGAATATTACAATTGGTTCACTATTCCTCAATAATATTTATCAGACCTCCATTAATGACCACTTATTAAATAAATAAATATCACTATATTATTCACCAAAAAATAAATAAATATTATATTCACTAAACATCAAATAAATATTTATTAAATGTTTCACTCACATTATATTCTCTTTAATAATGGAATATACTTTTTCAATAAAATAAGAATAATTATTAAACGTCCTCTGAGAATAATATTTATTCAACTTGATAAATAATAAATACAAATATATTATTTTACTGAGATTCTGGATACACATAATGTGTGTCCCTTGAGAACTCTTTTTTAGTGGCATCGGGTGATGCAGCCTAATGTCCACAGTTAGTGTCTATAAATACACCAAGGAACCCATATATAAAATAGTTAGTTCTGCAATGATATAATATCCCATATAGTAACTTACTATGTAATATAATCATTTTCTAATGATATCCATAATCAATTAGGTTGCATGATGGTGACATCAACCTATGTGTCCAACATCTCATTCATTGGCTTTCTGGAAATCCAACTTGGCTATAGAACACCATTGATATGGTATTATTTAGGCTATATAATTTCCATCAAAGGGCATGTGAAATCAACATTCATTAAAAAATAGATGGGATAAATCCTTTATCACATTATTCATTAATGAAATTTTACTCATGATTAACCCAATGCATCTTACCTCTCTATCAACATATGTCAACACGATTTTCATCAATACATTCGGTAAATTGACTTATAACACTCAATAATAATAATATTAAAGTGTATGTATAAATACACACTTCCACATATAGGAACATAAAATGAAATATATAAATGTGGATTTCTTACCAGAAGGTCTCATTCTCATAATATTTTACACTAGATCATACCAAGGGTGTATATCATGATAATGTGACACATAGTCCTATGAGTTACCACTCCTAAGAGAATGCATCATTTATGTCCCTCAAATGATTTCATCAAGCTATAGAACATATATTTTAAGAATATTGTTTTGTAAATTTTGGGTTATCATCATAGTGGGGGACTTATATGAACATTCAGTGGGATAACTACTCTTAAGACATTTTTACATACTATGTTATGAATAAAAATAGTCCTAATTTTGTAAAGAGTTTACTAATTTTAAAAAAATGAATAGATGTCATCATAAAGTACAAAAAAGTTGGTTCTAGGGAACCTACGCCAATATGCTTCATGGTGCAAGAATTTTTCCATGGTGAAGTCGGCCACAATGGTGACAGTATACCATGAGGTGGGTCCCGGGTGGTCGAAGGGGATTAAGATGGTATCTGGATTTGGACATGCCTTGAGGATAGTAGAAAACATGGAAGCAGTAGGTAAGGATTTAGTGTTGGTATAAGTAGTAACAGAGACCTCAATTTGACAATTCGGTAGCATGGTGGTGAGGTGTCGACATTGATGGTATCAAGAACGACAAATAAAATTGTGCATGGGGTCTCATTGGATGAGGGAACACAGTTTCAAGTCTAGGGATCAGTTTTTTTTTCATGAGAAACTCTTAATTAAGATAGAATACGATCCAAGATACAAAGGTGAAATCCTAAATGATGTAGAGAGAATGAGGAAACCAATAGCAGTGCTATCAAGATTAGAAGGATTATAGGGTATGACTTTCTCCGTTTATACCAAGAAATGTGCAATTTTTCATTGGTAAATTGGATCCATTCAACTTTTCATGTTGGAAGATTATGGGGAATCAATTCATTCATGATTTTGGGTGAGTTTTCTATATGTTTATGGACCTTGGGGCTTTAGTAATTTATTAAGGCACTATGCATCGCGAGTTATGGGTCATGGAAGGGTTCCCCTAAACCCAATTATAAAGGGGATTGTGCATAAATTAAAAATAATTCTAATGATTTATATATTGGAATTCACAGAGGATATGTTTTAGGCATAGGATACACCCATGATATCCCACATCCTCAAGGACATAGGGTTGAGAGTTTTCAAATTGGTAGTCATTATACAGGACAATGAGGGAGAATTGTTAGGGGTGGTAAGTTTTATTCCATATATTATTTTAGGAACCAAAATTTTATCTTCACCCCTATATTTAAATTTATTATATTTTGTATCCACACTCCATTATTCCACCATCCTTGGTAATATCCTTGGGACTCAAGGTTAAGATAATTATAGTTCCCCTTGTGTTGACCAATATTATTAGAGAAAAATCAATTTTTTCCTGATGTATGATATTTTTTTTATCCGATGATAGGGAAACATTTTCTATTAGGGGATTTCTTTGTGTTTTAGATATAACCATACACCGTCATACTTAGAAAGGATTATATGAATTCCAAACATTTATTCATTAATTTATTTTAGATGAGGTTCTAATTAAATGTTGTGAAATGTTAACATACGTATTTTTTTTGGTGTCCATTGTCATATTTTCAGTTATTGGATTTTTGATCCTCTTTTTTGGGTGAATGTAGGGTTATCAATGGGTTCATAATAGGTGAAAGTAGAGGAATTTCCTAGGGTTTTTTGAATGGTTTAAAAATGTCTTTCTTGAAGTGTTTATGAGGCTACCCTCAAGGAAATTTCAATTTCCTGATAGATTTTCATCCTTTTGTATCTTATACAATATTGGGTCCTAATTACATGACACATTCTAAGATATTTGTGCTAAGGATTTTGATTTATTATTTTTTATTGGAATTTTCCATATGGTATAGTGTATCACCATGTTGTGCTCTAATATTGTTTATATTGAAATAAAATTGAAATATGAGTTTCTTTATTAACCACCATTTTTTAAATCATATGATCATCAGGAATCATTATCCCCTTTTGAGGAAAAATGATTTATCTGATAAAAAAATGTGTAAATTAAACTTTTGAATATTTAATTGTTGTCTGGGTATCATTTGATGAGGGTGCAGGATGAAGATATCCCAAAGAATATGATCAATTATTGTTATGGGAACTTAATTTTACAATTTATTTCATTTATTGTTATTAATTACACGGTAATTTTCATGGGACACATGAATTCATTACTTTTAGAGTTCCTATATCATTACATGCTAGTGTTCATCATGACATCTTCGTGTACTCAATGTCATTGGAGGATCATGATGAGCATCTTAGAGATGTTTTATAAGTCATTTAGCACCATAAACGTATGGTAATTTTTCAAAGTGAAGGACTTGGATACTTTAGGTGACTTTTATTAGGCATGTCATGTCTTAGTATGGAGTATCCATCGATAAATTTAATACCAATAGATTTTTATATTGGGAAGAATGAAAGAATGTTGCAGATTTATGTTGTTCCCTTAGTCTCATGGTCAATTATTAGAGATTATTGTATGATTTATCTTAGGTTGTATCCCTATTGAATTCCTTATCCAGAAATTGTTTTCATTTCACATGGACAAATTAGTGTCTGGAAACAATTGACTAATTAAAGGAGAAGTTGATTGGTGCTACTGTTCTTGATTTTCCAAAGGATGGATTTATGTTTGAAGTTATCTTGGATGATTCTCATATTATTTTTTATTTCATATTGATTCGATAAAGGGTATTGTTATCATATAGTGCTAGTATATCGAGTACCCATGATCATAACTATGTAGCTAATTATATTGAGATAGCATTAGTGGTGTTTTCCTTGAAGTTATGGTGATAATACCACAATGATAAACTATTGTTAGTCTCTAAAAATGACAAGATATTTATGTGTATATTATTTTAGTAGGATTTGAATTCAATTATTATGTGTGCATGGATTTTATGTATAAATATGACGTCGATATTTCTTACACATCAAGGAATGGGAATTTAGTTGAGATAAAATATGTAAAAATTCATGAAAATACACTGTTTGGGAGTCCAATGATACATGAAGAGTGACAGAGAAACTTTCAGTGAGGTAACCTGGTATGGATAAGGTTAGTTTTAGAGCTTTCCTATAACAAACGAACGTGAAGAAATGTTTTTTTAGCAGTTGGAGGAGACTCAATGGGGAGGCTTAAAGGAAAATTTGGTGTCTGATTATGTATTTTAAAGGGATTTTATTGAGGTATGGTTGAAGGAAGATCAGTATAAAGTTTTTCTCCTTGAGAGTAAATTTATTCCTTTGTTGATGTGAGGGGAGGATATTCATTAATTTCATATAATACCCTTGATATTACATCCTATTATATAAAATATGAATCATTCACCAAGAAATTAATTATCGTGGCAAGGGATAAAATAGTATGTATTGGAGTGCGCGTCATGATGATTGGTCTATTAGAAGGTGATATTAAGGAATTGTGTTCCTTTTAATTTTTTTGTATCTGTTTTACATCCCCAAGTGGAAATAAATGAATATATTTAAATATTTAATCACTAATGTCACTTTATCTCAATGTGGATATGACTATATTTTGGTGATTATAGTGTGGTTTACAATGTTCGTTCATTTATTAATAATGAAGGACTTTAGTGTTATGGTTGATTTGTAAAGGGAGCATGAGAATGAAATAGTGAATCTTAACATGTTTAAAAGATCAATCAATTTGATCTAGATCCAAATTTTACCTTAGGATTCTGGGGAGGTAATCAGAGTGAGTTTTCTCTCGGCTACACCTTGTCATTTTCTTCCATCTTAAGGTAGATTATCATATGGAGTTGAACATTTAGATGCTATAGGACATTCTATATGGATTCATCTTAGATTTTAGTGGATCGTGACTGAATCACATGAATTTGGTTGATTTCTTCTATAATAGTAGATACCACACATATATTTTAATGACATCATTTGATGATTTTTATTGGAGGCCTTATACATCTTCATTGTGTTGGATAATTATTGGGAATTCATCAGCCCTTGCACAAGATATGGTATAGAACATGACTGAGAAGGTACAGATGATTCATAAGTGGATGAAGGATTCATAATAATGGATTATGTCTTATATCGATCATAGGAGGAGACCAATTGAGGTTGAGATTAAAGATCATGTGTTCTTGAGGGGTTTTATCATCAGAAGAAGTGAAGGCTTTGAAGGGATAGAAAGTTATATCCCAATTTTGTTAGTATTTTTGAGGTGTTGGAGTGCATTTGTGAGGTAGTGTATTAGATAGTGATTCCCTCATAGATGTTTTAGATCTAATATCTCTTATATGTGATATATATTTTTCAATGACTATCATGTTATTAATTGGGTAAATGTAGATATAGAGAATAAAACTATGTTTATGGTGTATCTGTTTGAGATTCATGTTCAACGGGAAAAGGTGATACACATCCATCAAATTCATTTGATTCATGCTTTGTGGATGAATTATGATTTTTAGGAATGTACCTTGAAATGTTATTCACATATGTGAAATTTATATCTATAGCTATTTTGAACCCTATATAAACATGATGTTGAGATGATTGTTTCTATTCTGAATTAATTAACGTCTTTATTTTGGGGTTTTTATTATGATTACATATTTCCTAATATGTGGTGAGTCCTCTTGATTATTATATTTTTTTAGATTCATCTCCAAAGAGTGTTTAGCCAGGGGTTCCATATTTTATATTGGATTTATTTTTTATTCTCAGATATTATAATTGTTCTAGAGGTATCTAATGTAAAAACTCAAACATTTTAGGATCATTAAATTGCGTCTTATGGGTATTATAGGTGTCAGTAGAAGTTTTGAGGAAAGAATATGGAGTTAATATTATGATTTTAATTAAGGAAAGTTCATCACGACAAAGGCATTTGAGTTAAATTATGAATAGTTATCTATAGGAGAGGATAACATTTCGGTCAGGTGTGTTGTTCCATTAAGGATTGTGTTGCATTGTGGTTCAGGTGTCATTATGTTATAACAACCCTGATCTTTATTAAACACTTAAACATGATTTGTTAAATAAAATATTTACTTGATAAAACATATAGTACCGAGAGGTCTAGAGTATTTAGGGCTTAGGAACATTACATAACAACTTAAAACATGAAATACACATCTCTATTGAAAACTTCTTTTACATGACCACACACATTCCTTTGTACTTATAATTGCATGGGATAACCTAATGAAATTCATAAGAAGAGGGTGAGATATAAAGCCTATTAAGGCATTAAACAATGCATAACATGAATAATATAAAACATGTTAGGAAATAGGAAAATCAATGGAGCATAAGAGAAACATGAACATGAATGCATGATATAGCATGGTTATCGTAACATGAAAATGTGGCAACAACATTTAACATGATATTAGCATGATCCAAGGCTAATTGGAAATTAATAATGATTAAAACCTCATATCACTTTAATTAACATGAGTAAACCCTAATTTCACTTGACCTATCATGATACTAATCTTTAACCAATGCATTGGAGCACTATCAGGGTGAACCCTTTTTAATCATTTCATTTCATGTATAAGTGTGCCACATGGATCATATAACATGGATTCATTAAACATCCTCATTTATTTAAAGATAAAGGAATGTATATTTCATATATGAAACTCCATGATAGTTAATTAAATGTGCATAAATTTGAATATCCGTGACAGATAAATGGGCATGGTATTCACTACACAATGACTTTGGCATGCAAAATCGCGGTGCAATTTCGGCAACATAATGGCATGACATACGAATTCATAATAATGATTAACAAGAGAGAAAGGTGTGTCTTATAATATGTACATGAAATTGACTATATTGGGGTCTTGTAGATACATGACCCAATATATGAATTGGAATTTATATTCATAATACAAAACAATTTCTTTAGTGTAAATGAGAAGAGAGAAATTCCTTATAGAATTTTGGCATGGTAACAGGTGTACATGGGAGGAATTAATGATAGAGAAAGAGGTATATAATCATTAATCAAAAGGTAGGGTATTATTATGGAGGTGATAAATCATACCCCAACATTTTTAATTTAAATGAAAAGGGCATAACAACATAATAAAATTTGGAAGAAAATGAGAAAGGAAGAAATCCCTTACATGGAAGTGTGATCCCAAATGAGTGGGATGGGATTGAGAGAGGATGCAAGGGGGATTGGGGAACATTGGGAGGATTTTAGAGAGAAGAGGGTAGGGTAGGAACGTTCTAAACAGGTTTTTATTGAATAGGATGCTTGGGTGGGTTTATATTGTAAAATAGATGGAATTATTTATTATTTAGGTTTTTGAAACTACACATTAAACTAATAAAAACAAAAAACCATACCATGGTTTTTGCCAAGGTTTTTTTCCGAAGGGGAGTGGAAAAAATTATTTTATAAGGCCAATGGCCGAACTTCATAAAATATTTGGCTTTCTTTTTTAGAGGTGACTCACACCCTCAAGGAAATCATTTTAAAAGTTGAAATTTTTTATATGCCTTGGAGGATCCACTAAGGAACCATAAAATTAATCAAAAAAATATAAAATAAGAAACTTTTAATGTGAAAATATATATTGGCCTAAAATAACTTTTATAGTATTTTATTACATCACTATTGGTTCATTATGATGTCATAAAACTCATTATATATTTAACTATATTTATCTTTTTATCCAAAAATTTGATTTTGTAAGAAAATTATGAAAAATTCACTGTTAAATAATTTTGACGACATGAATCCAAAATTAAAATTCATTTTATCTAAATAAGTTTCTAAATATTTTAGTTTTTACTTTTAAAATAAAAAAGGACATTTATAAAAAATTCATCGGTTTAGAAAACAACTCCTTTCAAACCTTAATAAAAATTACAATTGTATTCATAAAACTTATGCGATCATTTATATTTAATAAAAATTAATTTATTAATAATATTTTATTAAAATATTATTTAATTCAAAAAACAATTAATTCATCAGAGTAGATTTCTAAATTGAATATTAGCTAAAAAAACTATTTGTGCGTTAAAAACTATTTACAAAATAACAATAATAAAATTACTGTATATTCTATATATAAAAATAATGTACATAATATTATTTCTAGGTTCTTTTTACATAACCCCATATAATGCCTGCATATGTCTAAAAGGTAAGGTGTGTGATGGTGACAAACTCCTGGGGTGGCTCGGATAACATCTATTGGGTGGTAATCTCTATTAACTTCTACTTCTCTAGAAGACGATTCCAATCAAGATTAACATGTTGAAGCTTGGCCTGGGCTTGGTCAAGAGATTAGCCCAGTGATGCCACCTCTTATCTGAGCTTCAAAAAATGGGCTTTGAATGGAACAATTCTAATGGATGAGGCCATTGATTCTTTTTTCTACATAAATTAGACTAGTTAATGCCCAATATTTATACTAATCAGGTGATTGTTGTTCAACAGTTATATTAGAAATAACCCAAATTTATAATGTTATTTTGAAATCCAAAAACATAAAACCATAGAAGTGCATATTTTATATAACCATTTTACATAATGAGACATTTAATTAGATCAAGAATAATTTTCATTGATAAAAGATTAGGTCATTACAATCTTCCCCCCTAAGAAATTTCTCCCTTGAAATTTCCTTTTCTCACACTAAAAAATATGTGGTTAACTCTACTACATCACATCCTATGATTAGCACGTTTCGTCTTCAATGTTGTGGTTTCTCCACAACATCTTGATAGGGGGGAATTATCTTATTTCATGTAACTTTTTCCTTATAATTTAAGATCTTCATTGTATTCTCTTCATTGGAGAGGTCATCCTCTAATGGTACCACCTCTGGATTGAGTATATCTGATGAGTCAGGTATATACTCCCTCAAGAGTGAAAAATGGAATACATCATGTACTTGAGATAGGTTTGGTGGGAGTTCTATTCAATAGGCCACTAATCCAGTACGATCAAGGATCTTAGAAGGGTCAATGTTCCATGGACTAATCTTTCCCTTCTTCGCAAATCTCATAACTCCATTCCATAGTGATATTAATAGAAATACCATGTCTCTGATATCGAACTTTATGTCTCGTTGATGATTATCACCATAGATATTTTGTCGACTCTAAGCAGAATTAATGTGCTACTGGATGGTCTTAACCTTCTCCATAATTTCATAGACCATTTCTAGACCTAGGAGTTTTTTCTCCGCAACTTCATCCCAACATCCTGGTGTTCTGCACCTATTTCCATAAAGGGACTAATAAGGATCCATTTGGATGCATTATTGGATACTATTTTTGTAAGATAACTCAACTAGATGAATATGTTGATCCCATCTTCCTTTGAAGTTCATTGAGGATTCTCTCAACATGTCCTCAAGTGTTTGGATACTCCTCTTAGATTGGACATCAGTTTGAGGATGATAAGTTGTACTGAAGCTCACCTCAGTATTCATAGCATGTTGAAGACTCTTAAAAAACATAGAGGTGAATCTTGGATCTCAATCAGATACAAACGATATTGGTAATCCATGTAGAATTACCACTTCTCTGATATATATTTGATCATGTTGATCCAATGAGAAATCCTATTGAATTGCAATATAGTGTGCAGTCTTTGTAAGATGATCCACAACAACCCTGATAGCATTTTTTCCTTTGTATGTATTCCGATGTCCAGTGACAAAGTCCATGGTGATGTTCTACCATTTCTAGGTTGTTATGGTTAATGGTTGCATCATCCCTTTATACTTATACCTCTCATCCATCACTTGTTGACATAATAATCACTTTGATGTATACTTAGTGATCTCCTTATTCTTGATTTCCTACCAATAATTCTCTTGGAGATCACGATACATATTTGTGTTTCCTAGTTCAATGGAGAAATTATAAGTATGTGACACATCCAAAAGTCTATTCCTTAATGCTGTATTTTTTGGAACACATAGCCTTGTCCCAAATCTCACAATTCCTTATTCATTAACGCTAAACTCTGAGTATTTAACTTTTCTGATAGTTTCCACTTTCATCTGAATTCTCACATCATACTTTTGAGAATACTTTAACCTTTAGAAAAGATACGGTTTAGAAATCATTTAAGAAAATATTGATGGTGTTCCCTTCTTTATAATTCCCATGTATATCTTCATCAAATCTAAGAAGATATGATCCTTTTCAACTTTTATCACTGATATAATTGTTGGGTCCTTTTTACTTAGAGCATCCTTCACCTTGTTCGCCTTACTAGGGTGGTAATTGATTGAGCAGTCATAGTCTTTGATCATCAATGGCCATCTTTGTCGGCACATATTGAACTCTTTCTATGTGAATATATATATTTGAGGATTTTTTGATATGTAAATATTTCACACTTCTCCCCAAAGAGGTATTGTGTCCATATTTGTAAAGAAAAGATAACTGCTGCCAACTCCAGATCATGTGTTGGATAGTTTTTCTGGTGATTTTTCAATTTCCTTAAAGCATAGGTAATTACTTTGTCATTTTGCATCAATACACATCCTAGGACCTTCTTCAAATTATCACTAAATACCACAAAACTTTTTCCACTTGTAGGTAATGTGAACATAGATGTAGTGATATGTCCCCTTTTCAACTCCTTGAAGCTGTATTCCCATAAATCACTGTAAGAAAACTTGACTCCCTTCCGATTTATCTTGGTAAGAGGGTTTGAAAATTGTGAAAAATGTATCACAAATCGGAGACAATATTCAGCTAAATCAAAGAAGGTACAAATAACCATTATTGATGTTGGCCTTGGCAATCCCTCAACTACATCTATCTTAGACGGATCCATATATATTTCATTTCTTGTGATGGTATGACCCAAGAATGAGACCTCTTTCAACCAAAACTCACACTAGATGTACTTTTCATAGAGCTTATCCATTCACAATGTCTCTAGTATAGTACTTTGATTCTCCTCCATGGTTTTAGAGTATATTGTAATATCTTCAATAAAGTGAAACAAAAATTTGTCGAGTTAATCTCTAAAGACTCAATTAATTAATTCCATAAAGATTTTTGGAGAATTGTTGAGTATAAAAGGCATTATTATGAATTCATAGTGCCCATATCTTGTACGAAAAGTATTCTTGGGGATATCATCCTTCTTCAAACTTATTTGGTAATATCTTGAACACAAATCCACCTTTGTGAAGTATTGTTCTACATGTAGTTGATCTAATAAGTAATCAATTAGTGGTAGAGGATACTCTTTCTTTATTGTGATTTTTTTGAGTTCGCGATAATCAATGCAAAGGCACCTTGACCCATCCGTCTTCTTGATGAAGAGGACTGGTGAACCCCATGGTGAAGCACATGGGCGTAAATACCCTTTCTCCAGATTTGCCTATTGTTTTTCCTCTAGCTCCTCAAACTCCACAACATCCATTCAATATGGATTCTTGGGTATTTTCCATTCCCCTAATATAAGATAAATTTAGAATTCAAAATCCCTTCTTGGAGGAAGACCAGGAAATTCATCGAGAAACACTTCAGTGAATTCCCTCGCAATAGGCATGTCTTCAAGGATGGTTTCTTCCTGAGACTCAATCATCTGAGCAGGATACACATGCTCATAGGGTACTAATATCTATTACTTAGATGGTGTTTCTTAGGAAGATTCATCCTCCTCCTTGAACATGTATAGAATCAGGGTCAATTATCCATATGGGGATTGATTTCCCTCTCACAAAAATTTATGTTGGATCTATATATGGAAAGTCAGTCCATGCCATTAGTTGCATCAAATTCCACCATAAGAAGTATGACAAGGTTATCCAAGAATTTTAATCCACAAATTTTGATTGGGGAGGAGTTATATTCATGGGTTGCAATGATTTCTCCACTTTCCATTCTCGTTGAAATCATTACATCTATGATTTTTGGTGGTGTTGGGATTATTCAACTAAACATTCAAGATATAAATGAATGGGTAGAACAAGAATCAAAAATTATGTTTGCTACTATTGAATGAATAACTATCATACCTTTCACCACTTTGTTGTTAGAGTTCACTTTGGCGGTATGATGGAAAAACTCAACCTTGCTGTCTTCGAGGTTTTTGGTTGCCTCTGAAAACCCTAGTCTTAGGGAACTGTTTTGCAAAGTGCCCTGGTTATTTGCAGTTGATGTAATGAACAACACATTGAGGGTTGAATGAAGCATTCCTCTCCTCTGTTTCAGCCACATATTTTTTTATGTAGTTAATGGCTACTTTGTCTTCTCTTCCACACCTAAAACATTTCCTCATATACTTTAGGCAATTTATGGGGTGCTTCTTTCTGCACCTTTGGAAATTAGGGTGCTGGATTTTATTAGCACCATTGGATTTATCCATTGAAACACCAGAATTAAATTATATCTTACACATCTCATCCCCATGATACCCCTTAGATTTTTTGATCACAATATCAACCTTAAGGGAACATCGGAAAATTTCCTCATAGATCTCAAAGTCACAGATTGCTAGGGATTTCTGTAGGCTAGGTTTCATCCCACCAAAGAAGCGGTGAACCATTCATTAGAGGGTAATGAGAATTCTATAGACGTATCATGCAAGCCTTGTGAAGTTTTCCTCATACGCTCTGATGGATTTGTCATATTTTTTCTTGAGGGAAAAAAATTCCCTTTCCATATTAATTCAGAGGGTTCATGGAAAATATTTATTAAAAATAAATTTCTAGAAATTATTCCATTCTAAAGAGTCAATCTCGTCCTCATGCTTCGTATTTTTGATCAATTTCTACCACTAATTAGTTTCACCCTCCATATGATAAGAATCTGGAAGAACCTTCTCTTGTTCAGAGCATTAATGGATGGAGTATATCTTTTCAATGGAGTTAATCCATTGTTCGGTAGTTGAGGGATCAGATGTTCCATTGAAAATAGGGGCCTTTCTCTAATGAATCTCTCAATTGTGACTTGTTCCTTCTTGGGGAGTGGTGGGGGTGAGTATTCCTCTTGACCCATGTTTCTATTCAAAACGTGAGTTAAATGAGAGATTATCATGACAATATTTGTGATTCCTGCTCCCATCAGATTGGGCATCTCATTAGAACAGTCATCACATTTATCTTCACATTATTTTTTACCTCAGGTCCACCTATTACTAGCTATTGACTGGAATAGAAGGAATGTAATGGGTAAAAAAAAGGGGTAATCCAAAGACAAAAATGGATAACTTATAAATTACACTTTTTCCTTAAATTATGAAATTCTAGGCTTCAATTTATGTTATCCATGATCTAATTCCCAATATATATTCTTAGGGGAAAATTTTTTCCTTAATAATTTTTCATAATAAGATCATGAATTTATGAACGCATATCCCCCAAGAGTGTTGTAACCAAGAGTGTAGTAAGGCCTGTAGTGATGCACCAGTTCTCGTTCGAGTCTAGATCAAAGCATTCTTTTGGGTTTTACCCCTAGATACATTTGTGCTAGAGCTACCTCTACCTGCTCGTATCCTAATAGGGACCTATTTTCTTGATAAAACACTTACTCAATAATAACAGATATTTAGGGATTTTTTATTATACTTATTTTTATCCCTAATACTTTCACTAGTATTTTCTAATCCTAATCCCAAAAATAACTAAACCTATCCTCTGATACCAGGTATAAAAACCATGTTCTTTATGAAACACTAAAACATTAATTATTACAAAACAAATTCACCTGATACAACATAGAAGATTGAGAGGTATAGTTATTTGGGGTAAGAAACATTACATAACAACTTAAAACATGGAATACACATCTTTATTGAAAACTTCTTTTACATGACCACACACATTCCTTTGTACTAACCATTGCATGGGATTACCTGAGTACATGCATAAGAAAAAGGTGAGATATAAATCCTAGTAATGGAGTAAAAAAGGTATAACATGAATAATATAGTACATGTTAGAAAATAGGCATATTAATAGAGCATAAGAGAAAAATGAACATAAAGGCATGATATGTCATGATTATCATAAGATGTAAATGTGGAAATAACATTTAACATGATATTATCAAGAGACGAGGCTCGTTGCACATGAAGCATGATAAACCCTCATTGAACATGAATTTTAATGAGTAAATTCTCATTGCACTTGATGTATCATGATACAAATCTTTACCCAATGCATTGGAGAGCAATCAGGGCACGCCATTATTAATCATTTAATTTCATGCATGAGTTTCCACGTGGATCATATAACATGGATTCATTAAAAATAATCATTCATTACAATATAAAATAATTTTAAATCCATACATGAAGACCCATAATAAATAAGTAAATTTTAATAAAGGAGATCACCCTTGATAGATAAATGGGCATGGCATTCACTACACAATGACTTTGGCTTGGAAAATTGTTGTGCAATTTTGGTAGCATAACGGCGTGACATAAGAATTCATAAAAATTATTTATGAGGGATAAATGTGTGTCTTATTATATTTTCATGAAAGTTACAGTATGTGGGTAATGTAGATACATTTCCCAACAAATGGAATGTAATTTTGATTCATAATACAAAATAATTGCTTGAATGTAAATGATAAGAGAGAAAATCATTAAGGAATTTTGGCATGGTAACGGGTGCACATGGGGGGAATTAATAAGAGAAAAAGAGGTCTCTCATCATTAAATCATAAATAGTAATGTATAGGGAGGTGATAAATATTATCTCAACAATTGTAATTGAAAGTAAAATGGAATAAAAATGTAATGAAATTTTGACAAAAATGAGAAAGGAAGAAATCCCTTACTTGGAAGTTTGATCCTGATTGATTGGGAGTGGATTGAGAGAGGATTAATGGGATTGTGGGGAGCCTTGGGAGGATTTTAGAGATATTAGGGAATGGTAGGGACGTTATCCAATGATTTTTAGTGAATAGCATGTGGGAGTTTGGGTTGGTTAATACAGGAAAAGAGATGGAATTTATTATTATTTCGGTTTTGAACACAGTACATTAAACTAATCAAAACTATAAACCATACCATGGTTTTTTACCATTTTTTTTAAAAAAGGGGAGTGTAAAAAATTATTTTATATGGGAAATGGCCCAAATTATTAAAATATTTGGCTTTATTATGTGGAGGTGAGTCACACATTCAAGGAAATCATTTCAAAAGTTAAAATGTTTTATAAGTCTTGATGGGTGTACTAAGGCACCATAAAATTAATCAAAAAAATATAAAATCATAATATTTTAGGGGGGAAACATATATTATTCTGAAAAACCTTTTATAGTATTTTATTACATCTCTATTGGGTCATTTTGATGTTATAAAACACATTATATATTTAACGGTATTTAATTTTTTACCCAAAAAATCAACTATCTCAGAAACTTATGAAACATTCATCGTTAGATAATTTCAACATCCTAAATCAAAAAATAATGTTCATTTTATCTAAATAATTTTCAAAATATGGGAATTTTTACACATGAAATAAAAAAAAATTGACATTTATTGAAAATTCATTTGTTTTGATAACAACGACATTCAAACATTAATAAAATTCAAAATTGAATTCATAAAAATTATTGGATAATTTATATTTAATAAAATTTAATTTATTAATTATATTTTATTAAAATATTATTTAATTTAAAAATCCATTAATAATTAAAAATAGATTTCATAATTTAATATGAACTAAAAAAATATTATTTGATCTTTAAAAACTGTTTAAAAAATAACAATAATAAAATGAATGTATGTTCTCTAAAAAAATAATTTAAGTAATAATAGTTCTATGTTATTGTTACATAACCCCATATAATACTCACTTAAGGCCGACGCATAAGGTATGTGATGGTGACAGACTCCTAGGGTGGCATGGTTAACATCGCTCATGTGGTAATCTCTATTAACTTCCACTTCTCTTGTAGGTGGTTCCGCACAAGATTAACGTGTTGAAGCTTAGATTGGGCTCGGTCAAGAGAAAATCCCATTGACTCCACCTCCTTTATGATCTCCGATAAATGGGATTTATATGGAGCAATTCTATTGGATGACTCCATCACATCCTTTGTCTGTGTAAATTGGATTTGATAAAGCCCTATATTTCTACAAATCATGTGATCATTCTTCAATGATTATATTAGAAAAGATCATAATTCTTAATGGTATTTTCAAATAGAAAAACATAAATTCAAGGAAGTTCATATTTTATATAACCATTTTACATAATAATACACTTAATTGGATCAATAGGAATTTTCATTGATAAAAGTTTAGGTCGTTACATATTTGCGGTGAAGGCCATGATATTTTAGTATCATGCTATTTTGAGGAGGAAATATTTTCATGAAATGAATTTATTCAATAACGACTTGAAAAATTTTGGATAGGATTTTGGTAAAGGAAAATTTCCTTATGTATTAATAGTAACCCTTATATAATAATTTTTACCCTTATATATGAATTTTTCATGGCATCGGTAGATCTATCTATGGAATGAAAGCTCTATGGAGTGATTATAAAATTTTATATGAATGGATATCACAAAGTGGTCTCAAATTTTTTTCATGAATTCCTAGGTGGCTGACTTGGGGGTTTATCTTTTTTTCACCATTATTCTATGGTGATTCCATTAAATCATTTCTAGTTGCCTATCATGAGTTTTAGGAACCTAAACTTAAAAGTGTGGTGGTGGTCCTAAAACAATGACCTCACCTCAATAATATCAAATTGATATAGTTTAACAAGATTTAAATAAGTTCATATAAGGTATATCATGAATTGATTAATTTAGATTCATTCAGTTTAGCCTTATCATGGTATTTTCATCATCTTTAATAAATTGAGTTTTTAAATTACAAGTAAAATTATAAATTAGAAAGACCTTCTAAATTCTTCTAATGTAAATAATTTTCCTTATACCCTATGAAAAAAAGTTTTTTATATGTATACCATTATATTCCCCTATATTTTTTATGGTCCTCAACTTTCAGAGAACAACAACCTGTTATCTGAAGTTCTTTCTTTCACTTCTTTTTGATTCAGGCATTTTACTTATTCTTATAAGCGATGTTATATAGTTTTTTATTGTTTTGGTAGGATTTGGGAAATGTTTGGATTAATATTTATATGATAAACATTGATTTATGTTTCCCTCACATGATATTGGCCTTATGATCATCTCCCTCTACAAATTATTCTATAGTGGTGGTTGAAGCATCGATTGAGGTAGGGGATTTGAGGATTCTCTCTCATTTTTTGTAAAGTGTGGAAGTATCATGATTTTTTCTATTCTTTATCTTGTTGTTAAGGAATAACACGGAGAATATAGTTAATTGGACTAATCATAATTGAATGGGAATGGACTTTTTCATGTCTTTTATATGATTATATGATATTACATGTTATTGATAGTTATTTGATGTTTCTATTGATAGTTTTGGTTATAGTTGTGATTATGTGTTTTTGTTAAAATTATATTTTTGAATTTACCTCTCATTAATGGTTATACACAAAAATATGTTATGGAATCAGTAGTGTGAGATCTTTAATTGTAATTTTATAGCTCATGAAAGATATGATGAATTAAGATGAATGAATATTTCAAAAAGGGAATTGTTGAGGTAATTTTTTCTAAACGTTTTTATGTTATTGTTGATTTTCAAATTTATATTTATAAAATTGGTGTTATTTATTAGTGGATGTTTTGATCCATTTTATAGGGTTTTGGAATGAATTATACAATGGGTGATGTTTCTTGTTACCTAAGTTGAGATTATAATATATTTTTTGTTGATGGGGTAGTGGGGGATTGTAAAGGCCCAACAAGGATAAATGAAATCACTAACAGGGAAGGGGTGAATTATTGATTTCATTTTATTTTATGTTATATTTATTGTACAAAAACATTATCCTCCTATTAAAGATATATCAATTTTTTATAACCAAACATTCAAACATCCAAATTAACCCAAGTATTTATAAGGTCAACTATGAAAAATAGTAGCTTGTCCTTGGTGTAGTTTGGAAATAATTCAATATGACGCAATCCAGTAAAAACATTACTTTTATGTGGATAAACATGTAGGAAATACACTTGAATTTTTATATCACAATGTTTAGTATAACAATGCATGTGCTTCGTCTAGCATATAGGATATACATAAGAGTTTTTAATAAGTTAAGAAAATTTAACCAACTGGTTTGGAACTTTTTACTATGATGCTTCGAAAACTAACAATTTTTTAAATATTTAGAATAAAAATATTTACAATATTACCCACTATATAGTAGAAATAATTTATCTATAATTTTAATAAAAAAACATAGTCTGATCCCTCACTATGCCTATTCGGTCTGATTCTTTAGTTTAGAAATATGTTTGGTTTTCTTATATAGAAAAACATATGATTTTATTCTTCCTTTTACCAGAATCTTTCAGTCTAATTGTTCAATCTAGTATAGTAGCCTTCTCTATTTTCACTACTTTAGTTTGATAATCTCCCTCTTATAGTTTTATCTAGAAATCTCTAGCGCCCTACCTATCTCACAAAAGAACAGTACAAAAGTACAAATATACCTAAACACAAATAAATAGAATTGAAAATAGAAAATGTGAGAATACAAAAATATTTTACCACTCAAATAAATTTAAAATCTCTCAAATTTAAAATTAATTTGAATTGCATTTTTTACAATTTCAACCTTTTATACTCATTGGGAGTCTTCACGAATTGAAAAACACTTGAAAGCACAAGACCCATTCTTGGAAAATATCATTTCAAAACTACTCATCATTATGGTTCCCAGGATCTTAATGTAAACTCATTTAAGAAAGGGATTCTCACCCTACTATTTCAATAAATCTTAGAATGTTATTCCATACACAAAATTTAGACATTGAAGGGCTTCAAAACCCTTCAACACTATTTACTCCACTTTCGTTATCATAGAGTCTTCTCCTTTGTGTGATGAAACTTTTTCTAATGAAAATCATCATCTAATGATTTATTGGGAAAAAATAGATAATCTATTGAATAATATCAAAATATTTTCAGATTAATTAGTGTTAGAACATGTCTAATAGGCCTTGAAAAAACTGAAACAATTCAAAAAAAAATAGAAAATTATGGACTACATTGTTGGATCATTGTCTACACCCATATAATGGATTGGTGTCTTTAGCAATCTAATGGATTATGTATTGAACCCATCTTATAGATATCATAAAAAAATATTCTGATGTGTAATATCACCCAATTTATTAACAGATCATCATTTTAAAACCTTCTAACATCAAAAAAATCAATCTCCCAAACTTCCAACAACTACTTCCTCATGAAAAATTTGACATCACAGAAACAAATTTCCATTATCATCCAAAAGATCATTATCTCCCCCTTATTTTAATATACATAGATGAAATGTTTTTAGTAAGATTTTGATTTTGAGATATTTATCTCATAAAACAATCATCTTATTATTTGTATGGTGAAAATATGATACCCTTCTTGACAAACATCTTAAACATCCCTTGAACAAAGGAAAATATAAAAAGGTTTTTTTGTGGTGTTATAAACATGAATATTTTCATATCATCATTGGAATTAATGTTGGACCTCTTTTTTAAGTCATTAATATGATACAACTTATCACACTGGTCAATGAATTAAATTTTGAAAAAAATGTGAGTGAAAAAAATATCCTCACCCAGTAAGATTCCTTAAAATAAAAACTATAATAGATAGACATTATTACAAACTATACGTCTGAAAAACCTCATGTTTCCAATCCCCAAAACATAAAAAGGGATGTGATTTCTCATAATAATAACAAAAGAAATATTTTTTAAAAAACCACTTATTTTAGCATCCAAAAAACCATTTGTAGATAACATGGTTCCAACAATATCCCCTTTGTATTTTTTGAACCATCATTCATAAATCATAGAAACTTTTTAACTCAAGGTATTGATAACTAATCAACAATTCTGAGACTACATGAGAAAAATAATCATATTAAACAAGAATACTTGACAGAAAAACCATGTTTGCTATAAGTAGTGAATTAAAAAAAAGTATTATTTCAATAAACTTCAAACATTCTTCAAACATTTAACTTCTCCACAATAACCCCTTCTTTCTTGTTTACACATTTCCTATATCTAGTTTAACAAACTATTAAAATATTTCACACATTTACAAGCCTATATCAAAACTTACCCCTTAAAAAATACCCCCCCCCCCTCCAAATTCATACTTCCTTAAATGATTTAGCACATACCGATGGATAGATTTATAAATCATCATTTTCTCCCTAGTTCTAACAATTTACAAATTCAAGAAGAGAGAGGGGATAGAAACACATACGTCAACCACAGAGAGAAAATGTTTGGAAAACCAAGTTCAACCAAAATTAAAAAAATAAACCTTCAGTAAAGTATTTTTGAAAATATCAAAAACTTATTCTATTTTAGAAACATATTCTAGCCTGAGTTCATTACTCTCCACATTATCATTGATGTAGTGATATTTTATATCAATATGTTTTGAACAAGACAATTTCTCTATATTTATTGTGAAATTTAAATTAATTTGAATATCACAACCTAAGATAAGTTGTAACATGAATTAAACCGTAAAATCATCCAGTTATGTCTTAATCCCCATAAGTTGTGTTGCATCTTGAGTGGAGGAAATATATTCAGATTCATTCATGATAAGAGTAATGAAATTCTAGTTTTTATTATGCTAAATTACTCACCTTTACCCTAGAAATAGAACTCCACTAGACATGGATCTTCTATAATATACACTTCATTCCTAATCAATATATGTATATACAAATAAATCAATTATTTTTATGATATCATATATAAATCTGAAATCTATTATTCTACTGATATATCTGAGAATTATTTTTCCTACTAAGATATGAGATAATTTTTGAGAACTTATTAATCTTTAAAAGAAGATAAAATAATAATAAATTTCTAGTATTGAGGCAGTTAGATATAAAAAACATTCAATCGTCTTCTGAAATTCTATATAATAAACTTCTTTTCCATCTCTATCTTTGGAAAAATTGGTTCCCACTAAAACTTGCGTGGAAAATGTGGTTTAAATTTTCCATGAAATACTATTTAAGAAGATCCTTATCATAATTCTATTGATATAAAAATATATATTTCCTCTTTTGTGAGATTTGTAAGCCTAGAAATTATTTCATTTCACCAAGAATTAACAACTCAAACAACTCTTCATCTCTTTATAAAGCATTTCACGATTTATTTCATCATTCCCATTAAAATAATATCATCAAAAATACAAAATAATAATAATAAAGAACTTCATATTTTCTTTAATGTAGAGATTATTTTCAATTATTCCTTTCTTCATGTTCAACTTCCTTAAGGAGGAATCTTTTTGGGAATACTAAGTTATCAGAGCTTGATTTAGACCATACAAATCCTTCTTTAACATGAACACATAAATTTCATATTTCCCAATCCAAAATCCATGAATTTGTTCAATATAAACATGTTCATCCAGTTCTCCATTCAGGAAAGATAACTAAACATCCATGGGAACAAAATTATAAATATTTTTTACAATAATTTCATAGAAGATTAATAATTTTTCAAACCTTTGAATTGGATAAAGTGTCTCGTCAAAATAAAAACCGTTAATTTTTTAGTAAACTTTGAAAACAATACATTATTTGTTTCTTATCACTTCACCATATTCCGTAATGTTGTTTTAGAAAAACCACTTTTTACCAATGACATTTTTATTATCTATTTTGGATACAAGTTTCCATGTATCATTATTCTCAATCTGATCCACCCTTTATTCATAGTTTGAATCCATTACTAATTCTCAAAACTTCATTAATATATTTTGGATATACTTGTGAAGACAAATAATATGTGTAACTACTTTTTTATGTTCTTCGTGTTTGAACCTTTTTTATCACCAATAATTTTTTTATCCTCCAACTATTTCCTTGGCCTAGGTTGAGATATACATAGTTCTTCTTAATCACTATAAATATCTAAGTCTAATTCTTCCATATTAATGGAATCATCATTATTGGAATTTTATTCATGTTTCTCAAAAACTCTTTAATATACATCAGCTTCCTATTATTAATGTATTTGTGAAACATATTATTTAACATTTTCAACTACATTAACATCAAAACAATAAAATATATTTCATGTTGCTTTTTTTAAACATCTATATCCTCTACTATCAAGAGAACATCCTATAAAGATTCCATTTTCACTTCATCAATAATATTTTCCATTATTTACAACATTTTTTAAATAATGCATGGAAACTGGACACCCTTAAGTTTTTCAATGATGGAATTTTATTATATAAAATTTTATAAGGATCCATATCATAAACTGGTCCATAAAAACAATGATTATGAATAAAAACTATTTTCCACATCACATGCCTCCCGAAGTAGTGAAAAAAACCATGTTCCTGTAATATACTGAATCCTAACTCCGGTAAACTTATAATCTTCATTTCAGAAACCCCATTATATAGTGGTGTGTATGGTTCACTATACTCATTATGAATTCCATGTTTTTAAAGATAAATTTTGAATTATTCATTCTTTTATTCAATACCATTATCAGTACAAAAATTCTACAAAAAATATCTACATTCAATTTTATCTCTTCTCCTAAAACTCATAATCATCTCTAAAGAATCAGATTTATTTTTCAAATAAACAAAAAAAGTAATGTGAGTAAAAAAATAAATGAATGAAATAAAGTACTTTACTATAAATGTTGATTTTTTACTCATTTACCCAAAAATATTAGAATTAATTAGTTACAGTGATGAGTTGAACAACTTTCAAATTTCTTATGCACAATGTTTATAATATTCTATTTCCAAAAAATTGAACAACAATAATCTCCTCTGATTTTAATTGTAGTAACATCACGAACACTTTCTCTCTTTTATAACTTTATCATATTCCTCTGACATGTGCACCCCCCATATTTTATTCCTTAACTTATTTTCTTCCATCTCTCTTAGATAACATTAATCTAGTACATCACAAATATGAAAAAAAATTCCAGTTGATCATTATCCTCTTGTAACAATTTTTCTATATTTTTCTATTTTCACAAAAAAATCATAATTTATAAAAAAAACTTTATTTACACCATCACAATATTGTGAAACACTTAACAATTTTTGTTGCAACCCATTAATAAACAATTCCCTTTTGGACTTCAGTTTTTTTCCCAAATAATAGCAGATCCAACACCTTTGATTATAAGAGACTTGTCATTGGAAAATTTTATTGTTCTATCTGTAAAATCATTCAAATTCATCAACATAATAAAATCATCTATCATAACTAAAGATCACACATTATCCAAAATATATGGTTATTCTACTTTTATAGTTTTGAGAGTAGTTTGTACAACAATAATTTTTTTCCTTTATCTTCCTTCACATTCATATTTTTAGAACTATTATAAACATGTTTTTATACTAGTATCCGAAGAGGACATCCCTTTTCATGTTTTCTAGGCTATTCACATCATTCAAAAATAGATTCCCGAGATTGGAATCTATTTTCAACTTTCAAAGAAAATTTATTATAATTTATTTTTTGACAGGATTAGGTCCCACTAAAAAATTAATTTTAGTAAATTATGTGATAATTATAGTGTTTTTTATTGAGCCAACACATATTTAATGTATTCCCAAATCCACCAAAATACCTATAGTAGCCATAGAAAAAATACTTGCCTTTTAAATTCCATGCTATAAGAAGTTGTAAACTCATTTATCTAAAACATTCTTACCTTACACATTAGAATTTTGTTGAGTCTCAAACTTCTTGTTATAACCCATAATATTCTTATTCAATTCTTATTTATTTCTATCTTAAAGATAATTATATGTGGTAACAAAAAAAATTAAGAATTTTTAAATTTTAAAAAATTAAGAATTTTCGACTTTGTTGGTTTTGGAGACATACATGATTTTATCAAATTTCTACTTCTTATGAACATATTCAATTTTCATCTCAACCTTTGAAGGTAATTTGGTTATCTTTATCACGTTTATACTTTCTTGAAATTTTTCCATCTTCTGAGATAGTGTTATTTAAACTTATAACTTCTTGATTGTCTTTAGAGAACATTTATTAGAGAAGTTATAACTATTTATTTTTTTCTTTTATATTCACTCATAGATGTTCATTCAGATTCTATTCTTTTTAGGATATTTCATTGAATGATAAATCTATTCCATCAACTAATAATTTTATTTAAGAAAATATTCATGATTTTTTTCTATTGAAAATTTATTTTTTGACACTGTTATTTCTCTTTCAGGTCTTAAAATCCTTCTAAGATATTACTTAAACTCTCTTTTCATATAAAATTCCAACAGATTGTCTTCTTCTTATTTAGAACTACTACTCTCAATAGACTCTTCATCATTAACATTTGAAATAAGCATGTTTTCTCCAACAACTTCATTGAACATTTCATATTCCGCATCATTGTCGACATATTTAGACAAAAAACATCTCCGTATTTATTTAGGCAATCTTTTATATTTTACGTTTGAATAAGATTTTGATTTTCCAAAATGTTTATTATAATAACTTCTTTTCATTTTATCATATTCATCACTTTCTTATTCATTATTTATTATAGCTAATTTTTTTTTTAAAAATACCCAATATATCCACATTCAAAATATTTTAGTGGTTTATTCCCTTTGTAGGTTTTATACCTCATTTCACATTTTTAGATGATAAAGAAAATAAATCATCAAGATTTTTATTAACCTCATTTTTATAATCAGTATTATCAACTTACTTATCTTGGAGAATCTTATAATATTTTCTTTGCTAGCAAACATTGAGGGAAATTTACCGATCAAATTTTTCTTTTTTTTCATAAAATTTTCCCTTATCATTTCATATAAAATGAGAGTTCTAAAAAGGTCATAAAGAGATAGATTTTTATAATCTCTATCCTATAAATTTGAAACTTTTGCATCAAATTTTTTTAGAAGAAATCATAAGACCCTATTAAAAATAGTGGAATCTTATAGATTCTAACCAAGACATCTTAAGATGATAACAATATAATTCACCCTTATAAATATGTCACTAATAAATTCATACAAAACCATTTTGAAATTTTCATACTTTAGACTCCATATTTGTAATTTTTCCTTCTTCACATTCATATTTCCTTTATAGATATTCTTCAAAACTTCAATGGTACCTTTAGTAGTTCCAACTCCCTTAACTCTCTGTAAATAAATTTTATATAGTGATTAATGTAAATAATTATTTGTTATTTCATAATTTACTATATTTCTCCTACCAACAACTATAAGATGGGAATTTCTAGTACTTGGTGGAATCTGATCTGTAGTAGCCTCGAGAAAACCGTAACTAATATACATGAGATATGGAAACATTCTATCCTCACATATATGATTGTTCTTCCCATAAAAAATTGCAACCCCCTTACTATTCAAAAAATTGAAAATATCTAAAAAAAAATTCGTTATGATTCAGAAAAGAGTAAATGAAGGGAACCTTCACTCTGATACCAATTGAAAAGTACCAACTAGGATTAATGTAATGACTAAGAGATGAGGGGTTGAATAAGTGATTTATTTTTATTATATTACATTTCTTATATAGAAACATTCACCAAAGATTAAAGATTTATCACTTTTATGAAAAAACATTCACAAGTTCATAAGAATATAGGTATTTATATGGTTTACTACTCAATAAGAGTATCTAGTCCTTGGTAGGGTTTAGAAATAATTCAATACCAAATAATCCACTAGAAAAAAATCCTTTTGTGTGGATAGAATAAGTAATAAATACCCATATTATTTTATATCACTATTATAAATAAAAAAGTGAATGTCATTCTTCTATCAATAAATTTTTCAATAAGTTGTTTATAATAAGTTAATAAACCTTCACAAATTAGTTTCAAACATGTTACTATACTACTTCAACAACTTCCACTTTTATAAATATTCATAGACTAATGATTTATTTCCTACCCAATAGTAGGTATGAATAATATATATGGTCTTTGTATGAAAAATAAATCTTCACCCTCACTCTAATTCATCAGTTCAATTTTATAGTCTAGAAACTAGTTTGATTCTATTGTCTTGAAACACCTTATATTCACTTATTGTTTCTCAAATCTTTCAGTTTGATTTCTTGATCCAATCTCATAATCTCATCTATATTCACTCCTTATGTATGATGATCTTCCTCTAGTAGTTCTATCTAAAAAAAGCTCTCTACCTATCACACACATGAACAATACACTGGTATGAATTTACTTCCACCCATATTTTTAGGTGTTCCCCAAACAACAAAGGAAGGAATCCAAAATTGTTTTCCTGCCCAAAAATTTTCAGATCACCAAAATTTAACATTCATTTTAATTTTATGTTTTAAAATTTCAAACATTACTTACTCTTCTAGAATCATATCAAATCACAATACCCTAGTTAAGAAAATTTCATTTTGAAACTTTTCTTTATACTGATTCCATGGATCTGATTACAAAATCATGTAACAACGATGTTATCACTACAATGTTCAAATACAACAAAAAACGTTCTTCCATAAACATCATTGAAATTTCAAAAGACTTAAAAACCCTTAAATACCTTTTCATACAATTTCTCATTTAATCGGATTCTCCATAGTCTGATGAAACTTTGTCCGATGACATTCAACATCAAATGATTTTTTGCTATCAAATAGATCATCTGTCTAATCGCATCAACATATTATACAATAATTTGTTTCATCACAAATATTATGATACTTTAACCAACCGAAAAAAATTATAATTATTTTTCAAAATTTTTTACTACATTTCTTGGATTAGGTTCTACACCCAACTGATAGATCAATGTCTGCACCGTCTGATTGATCGATGTTTTCACCCATATTAAAAATCTTTTTATGAACTCTTATAATGGATTATATCAATATCCCTTTTGATGTTTTCACATGTATGATGGATCTATTGATTGAAACTTTTCAAACCTTATGATTTCATTAAATTTAAAATCCCCTACTTTAAATGACTTATGCCTATGGAAAACATAAACTTCATAGAAACAAATTTCTCTTTTATTCTACAAGATCATTTACCCCTTTCTTTCAATAAGTTTATATAAAATGTTTTTAGTCAACTTATAATTTATATAACTTTTAACTATGAAAATAATCATAAAATTATATTATTGGCCTAAATCTGAGACCTAGATTATGTAACTTCTTATACTTTCATTCTACAAAAAAAAATATCACATGGTTTCCCATGATGTTTATAACATGAATATTGGAATAAAATAATCTATTAATGTCATACCAATTTTTCAATGTCTTGAATCTAAAATAAATTCTCTCTATGATTAAAAACATCCATTCCAGAAAACATTTGAGTCGAAAATATATGTTCACCTTGAATACATACTCAGAGTATGAAACTTAAATATATGGACTTCCTCACTAATTATGCATCAAAATTAGGTTCAACGTATGATCACAAAAACCTAAAAATTGAAGTGATTTATTGTAAAAAAATACACAAAAAATTCATAAAAACTTATTCTATAATCTAAAAACCCATCTCCACCAAATTTGGTCCCAACAACGATGAGATGTTATGTGGTTTGACCGCAAGGTTATGGATTCTTATGTGGAAATGAAATGTATCACGGTAGTTTTGAGGATATTGGCATGTGTTATGGGGTGGTTTATATAATGATTGGTTATTTTTTGGGGGTTGAGTTATATATTTTATACGGTGTGGAATATTTTTGGTAATAATGAAAATTATAATGATTAGTGGGATGTTAAGGAATCTATAAATGAGTGGAAATGAATCGGTAGCTGTTAAGAGAAATTTGGGTGATGGATAATTAATTGGTTGAAAATAAATATGAGTAAATTAATTGAAAAATTAATGTAATATGGATAGTAATTTTTTGGTTATGGAAATGGATATATGATATGTTTGAACGGTAATGTTGATATTTGTTAGGTATTTTTTGTGGGAAATATGGGGATGGTTAGTGATGTAGAGATAGTAGTAGTTTTTAGTAAATGGTAGTGATGATGTGGTTATCATTATGATTTTTAGTGGAGATGTTTTATAAAAACATTTTAGGATGGGTTTTGTGTGACTATTATATATGTTATATTTCTTTTTGATTTATTATGCACCCCAACCAAGTCATTAAACAAACCAACGCCCAAATGTTTTGGGTTTACTGTGTTTTCCCCAAAATCTAGGTCAGTGATTAAATAGATAATAAATAACTAGGACTTTCTAAAAAGATAAATGGGGTGAGATAAAAATCCAAGTATGGGAACATATATGATAAGGAAACATAACATGTCTGTAAAAGGTAAAACATGACATAATAAAGTATAAGGATCATAAGTAATCACATGAGAGAATAACATAAAGAACATGGTATCATAAGATCATGAAAACATAGGAAATGTGGAAGAAACACAATACATGACATAATCATTAGTCAAGGAAAACATCCATGGAAACAACACATAGTGGAAAGAGTACCATAGTGGATTAGGTTTACACCCTAATCCCATATATAACATCTCATGAAACAAAATCATTACCCAATGCATTGGAGCACTATCTAGGTACACCGATCAAAACTTGTTCATTATTATGTGTTTTAAAAAATTAAATCAATCATATGGAATAAGAATAAGAATTAATCATGAAAAATAAAATGGCCTTCACAATATTTGGTCATATCGTAATCAAAAATTATTTATCAAAGAATGCATTTTAGAAGTGGTTATAGGGAATGTATTACCCCATCAAAGGAATGAGGAATAAGGTAGGTATCTATGGGAGAAACATATATATGTATATTTTAAAGTAATTTCATAACCATACATAGATATTGAAAATTATTTAGAGAGATAGTGGACATCCCCTTAAGAAAACAGTGTGTTTTGGAAAGATCCCTTAGACACATAAGAAAAATATTTCCAAATATCAAAATATCCATTCCATTTATAAGAATTTCGTAAAATAATTAGAGAAAAGGTAAATATGTTTTTTTCATTGAAGAAAACAAGGAATATTATAAAGATATAAAAATATAAAATAAATGTTTTGGTAGTGGGAAAATCCTTAGACGTCATATACAATTAATTAGTACATTACTTTTGTCATCAATAAAGGAAGTGCAATTTTTTCATATAAAATACATAATTATTTTTTAATACCTCTAAATAATGTTAAAAAATACATACAATTTCCTTTATAATTCATTTATGTCCATATAAATACATCCATTAAATAATTTTATTAATATTTACAAAGAATATAATTATTTAAAAAATAAATCATTAAAACATCTCAATTGTTAGTTTAAATGTCATGTTCACCTTACATAAAACATTGAAAACATTCCTTTTTAATTTTTTATAAAATATAAAATATGGTAAAAAATTAATATTATCATCAATTTTATTATAAATAAAAATTTTACTAAAAAATTTAGGCGAACATTGACATAGAATAAAAACGATGGATGGGAAACTATAGAAGATTGTCTTCTTAAAAGAAATTCTTGTACCCAAACCCTGACTTGTCTTGTGCATTAATTATCCACCTTAATAATAAAAATATAATAATTATTATCATTATTAAGAATGTTTTTTAATTTTATTATTAATTTTGTTTTATTAATTACCATGTCATATTCAATCACTTAATCAATCAATTTCAAGTCATACATTTTGCTGTATTGAGCTCATATGCCAAAAATGGATTCAATTAGTTGACTAAAATAAATGATGTAATTAATAAATATTATCCAAAATGATAATAATGAACCAATTATGATATTTATACATCAAATATACTTTTTAAATCTACCATGAAATTTGGTTATGAAAAATAAATTATGTTACAATCGTAGATATTGTAGATCGTACGTACTCATGAATAACATTTCCATTTTCAAAAAAAAGTAAGGAATATAAGTATAATTTTATCTTTAAATAATGATAATTGTATAATAAATATATTATTAATCCTTTAAATAAACTTATTTATACCATATACAAGATTTGATAATGAAAAATGAATCACATCGCACCATGGAGGTGGTAATCCACTCGTACACAGAAATAATGTTATCAATTTTCTAGGAATGGAAAGGTAATAAAATATATGATATATTTATTTTCAATGATGATAAATATTTTATAAATATCATATATATACATTAAAATCAATAATTGTATAAATCCATGTGGAGTGGTGATTTAAAACGAATTAAATCGATTCGCAATGTGGTAGTCCACCATACACAAGAAGAATGATTTTATTTCCTATTTTTTGGAATAAGAGATTGATATAGGTAACAAAATTAATATAATAGTATATAATTACATGTAATATAATATTTTTATTATTTAATCATGGTTTATTATGATTTTATGGTGGTGTAATAAGAAATAAAATAAAAGCGCATAGTTAAGAACTGTACCTCTTCTTTTAGAAACCTCATCTAGTTTATACCAAAAGTCTTACAGAGATTGTTTTATGATCAAAAGTAGGACACTAGTTAATGTTTAGAGACTTATTTAAGGTATATAGATAGGTATTTACAAAAGAAAAATTCATAATAGTTTTAGATATGATAGTATAGGGGGTGTCGTTTTATAAGTGGGAGAGAGTATATACTTGAAATGTTTGAAAAACAATAAATATATAAATTAGCTATTCACACAAAAAATTACTCCAAAATAGACCATTATTGAATATTATATGATATAATGTGGAAATATGAAAATTAAATATAAATTATACAAGTGTTTCAGATATTTTAACCCTTACCTCTTTAGATTAAACGCCGGTAACCCAATTATAACAAGAAATGTGGTAATAATTTCAACTATTTCTGTTATTAATTATTAACATAAATTTGGTTTACCTTGTTAAATAATATTAATTATTATTTTTATAAATATTTAATGAATTTTATAAAATTTAATTTACATAATTCAATGAATTTAAATTAAAATTAACTCTCAAATGATGAAGAAAACAATTTTTCAGAAAAATATAGTTTTAAACACAAATAATGTACTTAGACAGAAATCATATATAAAATAATTGATAAGTAATTAATTTGATTATATAAAACTAAAAAAACTAATTCTTCCTTAAAATATAATTAAAATAATAATGTTAGTTGTATATTAGATTATTTAATGAAAAGATATAACAGTTTTGCAAAATCTGTATTTTCCACTATTCACTGAAAAAAAATTTTATTTTCAGAAAAATTAAAAAAATTCACTCGAATATAATTTTTATAAACATATTTAAAAAATGATACGATTTTTATAATTTTCTATTTCAATCATTTTCAAAAATTAATTATACTATTTTATCTCAAAAACAAAAAAACATTTTTCGAGAAAATAGATCTTTGAATCATAAAATGTATTTACTAAAAATTTAGTGATTATTTATTAATAATTTATCAATATATATGTATCTAAAGTAAAATTTATATATATTTCATAATTATCTATATCATTTTCATACATTTCAATTTAAAAACTAATTAGTATTTATAACTTTTAAATAATAATATTTTATTGTTCATTTAGGCTTGGTGATGCATGCTATGTATATTATCAAACAAGGTTTTTTTTAAATCTCAGGGTGTTACATTATACACCATTAATAAACTTTACCCATGAAATTTTGTATAACATACTAAGGTTAAAATAGGTGATTGTACTTCTTCTTCATATATTCCTCCAGTTCTGTGGTTGCCACTTCATATTTATGGTTCCGGAAAATTACTTTAATTAAGTGAGTTGTCTTGTTGTGTATAACATTATCTCAATGGTCCAATATATTCACTGGATTCTCCTAATAATGGAGATAATTTTCTTTCTATACAACTTCTTAATTCATTACATGTGACCGATCTTGATTGTACTTCCTCAAGAGGGATGCGGGGAATACATCATATACTTGAGAAAGGTTTGTGGGGGTGATATTCGATAATCCATAGTTGTGATGTGATAAAGAATATAAAATGGGCTATTGTACCTTAGTAATAACATTCCCTTCTTACCAAATATCATGAATCTTTTACATGGATATACGGTGGAAAAAACCAATTCCCTAACAACAAACTCAAGGTCTCATCGACGATTGTAAACATATATCTTATATCAAATCTATGAATCACTGATGTGTTATTGAATGATATTGATATTTTCTACCATTTCCTCAACCATTTCATGTCCCAACATATTGTGTACGCCAAATTCATAGTAACACGTAGGTTTTATATATATCTTTCCATAAAGGTCTTCATAAGGATCTATTGGGATGCTTGAGTAAAAGCTATTATTATACGAGAACATGACCAATGAAAGATTTTGATCACATCCTCCTTTGGAATCCACCAATCATGCTCTCAACATGTATTCCAATTTCTTAATAATTTTTTAAGATTTTACCTCAATTTATGGGGGAGATTATAAATATTGAAGTTTAATATATTATTTAGAGCAGTTGGAGGCTCTTCTAGAACATGGGGTAAATCTAGGATCTTTATTCAATACAATTGATATTGGTCTTATATGAAAACTCATCACCCCTCTCGTGTATATCCTTGAAAGATGATAGTGTGAGTAGTTCTCTCAAATTTCAATGAAGATAGAATTATTTTTAAGATTATCCACTATAAAACAAATGACATTATTCTTCTTGATGTATTTTTAAGACTAGTGAAACATTCCATGGTGATGTTTTCCCATTTCCATAAAGTTATTGGAAATGGATTCATTATATGAAAACTCATCACCACTCTAGTTTATATCCTTGAAAGATGATAGTGTGAGTAGTTCTCTCAAATTTCAATGAATCTATAATTATTTTTAAGATGATCCACTATATAAATATATGTCATTATTCTTCTTGATGTATTTTTAAGACTAGTGAAAAACTCCATGGTGATGTTTTCGCATTTTCATAATTTTATGGGAAATGGTTTCATCATACCCTTATTCTATTTCCATTAATACTTCAATTGATAACATACTATACACTATGATGTATATTTTTTGATATCCTTATTCATATTGTCCCACCAATAATTCTCTCATAGATATTGACCCATATTCATGCTCCCTTAGTTGATGTAGAAGGTCAAGCTATGTCCATCATTCAACAGTTACTTCTTTATCATAGTATTTAAGGATACAAATAGTCCAAAACCAAATCATATAAATCATTCATTATCAAATTCGAACTCTGAGGGTCTTCTTTTTTTATAGCCTCCAACTTCTTCTGAATTTACACATCATCTATTTGAGCATCCTTTTTCTTCTCCATAAGAGATAGTTGATAAATAATTTGAGAAAGGAATGGTTATGTCCCTTCCTTTTTTATTTACATGTTCATACTTTTCAAGTCTAATAAGATTGGTTCCATATCAATTCCAGTCTATAAAATAGTTTCTGTATCCTTTCTAGTTAAAGAATTTTCAAAAAACAATTCCTTGGATTCTAACGGATTGAGGATTGATAGTCCTTGAACAAATGTATCCATCATCACCTGCATGTATTAATGTTCTTTCTGTGAATTTATGTTTGAGGTTCTTATGATCCTTATAAATTTCACACTTCTCCCTATATAGATATTTTCACGGAATTTTTAATGCAAATATCACTACATACAACTCTAAATCTTGTGCAGGATAGTTATTTTCACATAATTTCATGTTTTTTGAGGCTTAGGGTATCAATTTTTCATTTTCCATTTGGAAACAACCTAAAACATTATTTAAACAATCATCATACCATGAAAATTTCCCCATTTGAGGGAATTGTGAGGACTGGTGCAGTGATAAACCTCTTCTTCAACTTTTTAAATCTCACTATGTATTCAATGGTCTATATGAACATCACCCCTTCCATGTTATCTTTTTATAAGGTTTTACAATCATGAGAAGTTTCTTAAAAATAATTGGTAATATGAATCTAATCTAAGTAAAATAAAAATACTTATTATAAATACTGGTGTGGGCCACTATTGAATGAAAATTTTCATAGAAGGGTCAACATATATCCCTTTTCTAGTGACAACATTCCCTAAAAATGATACTCCCTACATCCGTAACTCAAATTTACTTTATGTTTTCATATAAATTATCTTATCACAAAGTCTTTAGCACAATATTCGAATTAATCTCATGCCACACCTATATTTTCGTGTATTTCAAAATATTATCTATAATGAAAAACATAAATTTATCGAGGAAATATCTGAAGAATGTATTAATTAAGTCCAATTTTTTTTTGGATAATTAGTGATTCCAAATATTATTAATATAAACTCAGAGTGTCTATACATTATTAGAATGGAAACAATGGGAATATCATTCTTCTTCACCTTTAAATGGTGATATTAATATCAAATGTCTAGCATTGAGAAATACGTCACCCCACGTAGTTGATCAAACATGTCATCTATCCCTGGTAAGGAATAATTTTTTATTATCATTATTTATCTGAGTTTATTAAAATAATCATAGAATCACATTAACTCATCCTTCTTATTTATTAATAGGATAAGAACACCCCACAGTGAAGCACACAAGTGTATAAACCCATTTTCCAGATGCTCTTGTAAATTAATTTCTAGTTCTTCCCACTCAATAGTGGTCCATTTTTAAGATGTCTTGGATATGATACAAGATCAATGTATATATTCAATTAATAACTCAACCTCTCAATAATTTCATCAAGAAAAATCCTTAGTATAATTTTTGAGAATACATAAATATAATCCTTTACAATGGGAATGTGTTAAAGAATGTCCCACTACATTGTCTCAATAATTTGTGATATATCTGATTTATTATATAGAAATAATATCTTTTCTTGAGAAGAATATTGAAGAGGATATTTATCCTCATCCTTACACATGTACGGAATAAGAGTTTGACTTTGGATGTTAAGAGTAGTCTCCCTCTCCTAATAATTGATGTTTGATTAATATAAGGATTGTCAATCCCTGGTCAATATATAATAAAACTCCAATAAATGAAGTAATATGACTTTTTTGGAAGATATTTTTCCACAAACATTGACTAAATAGGAGTTATATACTAGGGATACAACAATTTCTCAATTTTCAGTTCTCAAAGATAGCTCTACTACTATGCATTGAGGATTTGTTTGAATAGCTCCACTAAACATTCAATAAATGATGTAATTAATAGAAACATAATAAAAAAGTAATTTCACAATTATTGAATGATTAACTAGTATAACTGTCGCCAAATGGCTCTCAGGATCCACCTTACTATTAGGGATAACATATGCCCTTTCTTTCTCCCTGGGCCTTAGATTTGTTTCATTGAATATCTCAATAAAACATCATTTTTTCAATTATATTTAATAATGAACGTGTTAATTTTAGTTGGAACATTATACCATTGGATGATTGTTTATATGAACCTTATTTTATCATTCCATATTAGTGGGTGTTTTCATTTCTCTTTGTAAATGATTTGATTGATGCCCTTATTTTCTACATTTCAAACATCTCCAAATTCCCTTTATATAGTATCTTAGATTCTTATCCTCATACTTTTGAAACATGGGATGTTTTTTTTCTTTCATCTATGATATATAGAATTTTATATGCCTAATAAAATCTCTATTTATGATTTTTTTAATCTCTAGGTCCATGAGACCACTGAGCATCACTGATCTCTATCAAGACTTCAAGGCCACCACAGAAAAAATAATCATTACTATTAAAGTCCTAAACAAAAAAATATTTCTGTATAATTTATGTTATACCACTAAATAAATGTTAAAACATAATTTTAGCATTGATGATAAATCTATAGGCATATCGTGTGAGCTTTGTGAAGATTTCCTCATATGCCCTGATTGAATCCACTTTATTTTTCATGAGTCTGAGGAACTCCCTATCCATTTTAAGATGGATTGTTCGAGGAAAATTTTAATTTAGAAATTTTGTTTTGAATTCTTCCAATTCAATCGAATGAATTTTTTTTTTGAATTTTTTTTCTTGATCAACATCCACCACAAATCAACTCCTACCTCTATGTGATAAATAACTTGCCCATGATTATCTTTTTATAAGCATTATTGGGTAGATAATACATTCTCAATGGATTTAATCCCTTATTAGATGATGAATGGGTCATAAAATATTCTAAAATTAATAGGCCTCTGTCTCATAAAATAATCTATTGCAACTTTCTCGTTCTTAGTAGTAGGTAATTTAACATGGTTCAAGTGATTATAAATGATTTGATCTATTTGAGTGAGTATGTACTTGAAGTTATCATATACCACTCCCATATGTACAATCAAATAATTGGGGAAATCATCATATTTCCTATCACATAAGTTTTGTTCATAGTTTCTCCTATTTCCACCAATTAACTAAAAAATAAAAGACAAGTTGATAATACATTAACTAATTTATAATTTGGAAACTTATTATCTTAAAAGGAATAACTTATAAATGAAAATTACACCCTATCATACGATTCTATAAGTTTCAATCTTTGTTATCCACAGAAATTTGCCTATTAAAGTTTCTAACCTAAAAATATATTTATTTCCTTTATAATGTATCATTAAATGTTTATGAATTTTCCAAATAACATCCTATGAGAGTGTGAAAATAGGTGTTCAAAAAGTTTTTTTAGGCACAAGGTGACGATCATGTCTATTCCAAATAAACCATTTTTATATTTATTAACCCTACGTACAATTGTGCTATATCCGCATCCACCTGTAGTATCTAGATATGGATATAATTTTTTAGAATCTAGTATCTCTATACATCACAAATATTCCATGATATTTTCATATAATTAGACTTATCACTTAGGTTCTAACTACTCCTAATACCCATAAATAACTAAATCATCCTATGATACCAACTATGAGGCTTGAGCCTTTTTAATCATATTATTACATGATTGTTAACATAAATATCCATTAATAAAAAACAAAGATAAAAAATGACTAGTTTATTTTGAATACTTGTTTTATAAAACATTGACATGAAATTAAATTTTCTTTATTTAAATCTCCACAATGTGATCTTAAATCCCTTTGAGATCTTAATATTTCATGGGATAACCTGGGTAATACATAGACATAAGGGGTGAGCTAAAATTCCGTTTTGGGGAATAAAAATGACAGGGAAACATAACATGTGCATCAATGGTATTACATGTCATAATAAAATAGAACGATCGTGAGTAATCACATGAGAGAATAACATAAAATCAATGGTATCATAAGATAATATAAACATAGGACATGTGGAAACAACACCAAAAATGAAATAATATATGTTAAAGATAACATCTATTTCAACATTACATAGTGTAAAAAGTCCCATTATGGATTAGGTTTACTCCATAATCATATACATAACATATCATTATACAAAATCATTACCAAATTCATTGGAATGATATTTGGGTGAACACATCATAACATTTTCAAGATTATGTGTGACAATAAAAATTTAGTAAAAAGGTATAAATTAGAGAGAGAAAGTGGGTTATAGATAGAATGGTCTTAACCTGTAGAAAAATGGTGCTTTAGAAAGATCCCTAACACCCATATGAAAACAATTTCAAGATACAAAATATCCATATCATTTTAAAAACTTATTGAAAATTCACAGAATAAAGTAAAGAGGGTTTTTTCATTGAATAAAAAATAGAAACATATAAATAAATCTAAAAACTAAATTATGGTTAAGGTGGTGGGAAAATCCATTGATTCCATATATATTAAAATAAATAATTATTTTTTCATTTTATAAATAATGTCAAAAAAATTCATAAAAAATATATATAGAGATTAATTTTGAAAACCTTGAATAAAATTAAAAAATGTAAAGAAAATTTCTATCATAATCCATTTATGTCTATATAAATACATGCAAAAAAAATTTAGGAATTTGGATATAGAACATAAATTTTTATATAATAATTATTTAAAACATTTAGGATGAAATTTTTAATTCAAAACACTCCTTACATAGAAACAAAAAAAGATTAGTTTTCAAAAACATTATAAAGAATGTAAAAAATGGTGAAAATTTTACTTTATCGTTCATTTGATCATAAATAAACATAATATTGGAAATTCTAGAAAAACATGGACTTGAAAGAAAAAGTGTTGGAAGGGAAAAATTAAAAGATGAATTTTTTAATGAAATTACCTTACCTCAAGCTCAAATCATCACATACATTCCTTATCATTCTAAATAATAAACATAAGTTAATTATTTACTTTTCTAGAACCTATTTTAATTATTATTTTCCCTATAATTTTATTTATTACTATTCCATATTCAATTACTTAATCAATTAATTTCAGGTCAAACATTTTAATGATATTATGCTCATGTGTCCATAATGGCTTCATTAGGATGACTATTTTCAATGAGGACATTACTACACCATATACAGAATAAAAAAACATGAAATATATATTATATTTATAAAAAAATAATATTCTAAAAATAAACCATGATATATGGTTCTAATAAATTAACTATGTTACAATCATGGAGGCAGCCGGTCATACATACATATGAGTAACGTTTCTATTTATCAAATATAGTTATAGAAAAAAGGTTAGTATTATTTTAAAATTATAAAATTATAATTAGCTCATAAATATAATATTATTTATTAAAATTCACTATTATATACCATACATGTGACGCGGTAATGAAGAACGAATCACATCGCTTCATGGAGGTGTTTTCCACACGTAACAATGAATAGCGTTATCATTTTTATATTAGTAGAAAGGTAGAAAAATATATAATAATTTAATTATAAATAATTATAAATATATTATGAATATATTATATATAAATAAAATCCATCATAATATCTATCCGTGAGAGGCGACGATGGAAAATAACTTTCATTAATTTGCAAGGCGTTAGTCTTCCATACACACGAACGATGGTTTCATTTCCGATTTGGTGGAAGAGAAGATGAATGTAGGTTATTCCATAAACATAATAACATATCAGTATATGGATGTTTTTTATAATTATATATTTTTGTAAATTATTTTAAGGAGTTATAAGAATAAAAAAACTCATGGTTAAGAATTATACCTCTTCGTCAAACATCCCCTTTAAGATTGTACCCAAAGACTTCTTATGATGGCTTTATGATCAAAACAAAAAAATATAGGTCATGAGTATGGATGTAAGTAAGGTATTTTGGAAGTTATTGTCCAAACTAATTGGCCCTTTAAGTGTGGAGATAATAGGATAGTTGGTGTACTTTTATAAGCTGTGGTGACTGCCCACATAGAATTTTTAAAAATAATAATATATATAAATGTATTATTCATAGCAAATGACTCAAAAAAATAATTACAAAAAATTAGATAATTTAGGGTCTCAATATGGCCTGAAATATAAATTACACTAGATTTTATGTAATTTTAACCCTTATTTCTTTAGTTTAACCCCATAAATCCTATTTTATCCTTCACTGTCCTAAAAATATTTCACTATTTTTACAAATCATTTTGCCAAAAAATTATGTTCTTCATTTAAATAATATTAATAATTATTATTATAAATATTTCATACATTTTAAAAAATGAAATTTAAATATGTGGATGAATTTAATATAATATTAAACCCTCAAAATGCGATGAAAAAATGGTTTTTTAGAAAAATGTGTTTATAAACCCAAAAACTGATGTTATACCAATATCAGATATAAAGTTGATAAATATGTAATTAATTATATAGTAACTAATTAAATAATAATTATGTTACTTTTAAATAAAATTAATATCATATTAGTACCTTTTTATTTTTTTATTTAATGAAAATAAATGACAGTTTTGCCAAATTAGTATTTTCCACTATTCACTGAGTAATATATATTTGTCAAAAAAATTACAAAATGTCACCATAAAAAAATATGTAATGTGGTTTAAAAACGAAATTATTTTAATAAAATTATTTTTCTAATATTTTTAGAGACTACTTATATTATATTATGTTCAAAAGAAATAAAAACCATTATAGGAGAAAATGTATTTCTGATGCCTAAAATGTATTTATTGGATATTGAGTGATTATTTTATAAGAATTTATCAATAAATTTGTATTCCATGAGACTTATATATATATCATCATATAGTTAATACTATTTGAACCCTCTAATTTAATGGCTAGGTTATATTTATAATATAATGACTCATACTTTACATACATTGTTAATACTTCAAAATTGAAGTACACTTATTACAACATATAATAAAACCATGAAAGGACTGTATAGGAATAGTTTCTTTAGAAACTGAGAAACATAAACAACTAGTTCATTAATCATCTACAGTGTCTCATTAATTTCATTATATCTAGAGTCTCTTTTTGGCATATCGTACTTAATACCCTTCTTCCTAACCTGGAGAAAGAAAACATACAAAAGGGTGAGCTCAAATGCTCAGTAAGGGTAAACAAAAGAAATATCAATCACATCATATTCATAAGAACATAACATTTTGGAAATCCTAACCTGTAAAAGATATCATAATTTCATAACATGGGATAAATCATAGTTGTGATATGTAATCCCAATAATCCTAACATTAAACATTAAGCTTTGTGGAATACACACATAATCATAGAAAATCATTTCTTTGTAGTCAAGACTCATTTCCAAGACTATCTTAGTGGACAATGTTCATTTCTAAACCGAGTTCACTACTCGTTTCAATCCTGTTTCACTGAACCGGTTTAACCTGCAGTTCAAGCCATGTCAAACTCATGAGATATAAATCATTACCCAATGCATTGGAGGGAGATATAGATCCCACCAATCTCATAATGATACCATTCTTATATCTGCCACAAAATTATAAATCATACATCATTTCATAACCCATGTAATAAAAATGGTATTCATAAACATTGTGACATCATAAAACATTTTATATAAGATAAAGGAATTCATAAAAACAATTCCATCACAACATAATCAAATAAATGTAATAATATGGATAGAAAAAGAACCCTATATTATCTTTGATTGAAAATACTTTTGATAAAACACCTAAACTCCATTCTTGAGGAATATATCCTTTCCACTTCAAAAACAATTTTCCATTCTTAACATGTCATACAATTTTAAACTAAAAGAAGTTGATTACAAATAAACATGAAAACTTGTAAAGTTAGCTTCTTGGAAATAATTTTTTAAAAATACATTCCTCTGGTATAAGATAAAGAAAACATTCTTCTCGTACTTTTGTCGGAAAAGTAAAAAACTACCTCGTACAAAAAACGACAAAAGATTCATTTCATATATTTTACTGAAAACTCACCGAAGGGTAAAATTTGATTTAAACTACTATAGAAGGATATAAATATTACATATTGAGGATGCATGGATTTGGATGATAAATATTCCCCAGTAAATTCTAAAGTATAAACAATCTCAGATAAAAATGAGATTGTGAGATTTTCCCATACCTTAGGTCTGATTGGCTTCATAAGTGTCTCACCATCTTGTATAATGATTTAATAATGTCATTGACGTATTCCAGAACCATACTCATTATTATTATATCGTATATGGTCTTATTCTTAGCTTCTTATTAGTAATATTTCATAACAACTTGTTATTCGGGTGTTTATTACTTTTTGTTCTTATGTGTGTTTTGTAGAATAGATTATTATTCTTCTTTTTAGGTTATAGATACCTCATTTCAAGAATAGTATTAGTGTAATATATATCATATTTATTCACTCAATTCATTTATGTAATCATTATTCAATGAAAATCATGTAGAACGAGTCGCATCACATCGTGGAGACGGTATTCCATACGTAAGCACGACCGATGATATCGTTCCCATAATCGTGGTTTTGTATTGGAGTGTATGTATACTATTTCAAAATCAATATCAGATTACAATAATCATATATAGTTATTATTTACACCATTATACCCATCCAAGTAAGATGGTGGTGGAAAATAGATTTCACCACGGCGTGGAGACGGTATTCCGTACGTACGCACACGCGGTGATTTCATTTTCCATAGGATGGATAGATTGTGAAATAGAGTTTATTCATACTTATAATAAAATATTCTTATATGAGTGATAATTATGTTATTACTTTATAATGAAACAACTAAAGAAGAAAATGTGTAAGAAGAAATAAAGTTGAAAGAATTGGTAACAGACATTACCTCTTCTTTGAAGAGCCTCTTTGAGACCTCCTCTTAGGGCACAAAAATTGGTCTTTAAAGAAGACCTGGACCTCTAGGATATTTCTACGGAAGTGGAGAATATAATTTTTCCGGGTTTTTCTGAGATTGATGCTCAAAGTGGTGTGAGGAAGAGAGGTAGGAGGTGCCATTTTATAAGGGAGTAGAGGGGAACCTTTGGAAAAACTAAAAATATTATTTTATTATAAAGTCATATTCGGTTTTAAATAGCTCAAATTGATTTATTTCTAATCTAAGGTGGGGATGGGTCGAAATCATCTCATCCAATATAATTTATACAAGTTTAGGTTTCTATTTTAACCTTATCATTTAGATTTAACTTTAAGTTAAATAATTTTACTCTTACAATGTCTTCTTGTTTTCTTACACTATAAGGTTAATAAACTTACTATAACAAGCAAAAAGAAACCCAAATTGTTTATTATTAATATATATAACCTTATATAAGTCATTTTTCAGAGCCTTATATTTTTAGGAATATAATATTAATTAATAATATAATATTTGTTTTAAACACTATTTTATGTCAATTTTGACACTATTTGGTAATTGATTTTTATGAAATTCATATAAGAATGGTTAGTACGAACAAAGTAAATTAAATCAATAATAACATTTCATATTAACATATAAAATTAGTGTAATTCATAAAAAGTATCAAATTACATTTATTTGGGTATTTATAACATCAATTATGTCAATATTTCATTAATAAAATAATTACTGCATCATCATTGTCTCATAAATAAATTAAATTATATAATGTCTAAAAATTATAAATAAAATACCATTATGTAGGAAATATTTTTATATTTCTAATGAATATTTATATTCAAATTTTTCTTTTGAATAACGCTATATTAAAAAATTATTTACTTATTAAACATTGATTTTAACAATTTTAACCATTCTTTAAATAAATTAATATTAAATGTCCTAATCTAATCCATGTGGGCCTAAATGGTAATATTTTATTACTATGGTTTTTTTGGTCGAATTACACTTATCCAGTAGAATTAGGACATGTTTTATGGTAATAATAATATCATTTTTACCCTTAATTACCCTATTTACTTTTAACCGTGGTAAAAAAAGTAAAAAGGTACTATTCACCAAAAATTATTTTCATCTCATTGAACCACATTTTACTTACTGAAATCAACCATGTCCCTCGGAAATTTGAAATTCCAATCATAGAAGAGGTAAAAGTAGGTTTTATGTGAATTTGGAAATTCTCCTAGTAGATGGGTAAAAGACTGTGAAAAGTTCAATAAAAATTTTATATATCTAAAATTATTATAAAATGATTCCAATGAATTGAATTAAACTTATATAGGTATTATGTATCAATTTTGACCTAGAATAAATAAAATAAATAATTATTTAAATAAAATTTCAGTTTTTAAATAGTAACCCAGAGTTTTCACTATTCATCAAAAATTGAATGTTTTCAGAAAAATACTAAAATTTCACCCTAGGCTAGTTTCGATATTCCGAATCCAAAAATGAAGTCCATTTTGAAAAATAAAAAAATACTAAATTTCAAAAGGTGGGTATTACTATTCAAAACGGCTAATTTTATTAATATTTTAAAAGCATATCGTTGTTTTGTGAAACTCAGTATTGCGTACGACACAAGCTATCAAGGAATGACGTGATTGTGTGTGAAGCAAGCCAAGCTAGTGTTGTGTGTAGTGAAATATTCCTTTGATGAGTTATATAACATAAAATCAAAATATTTCTCATAAAAGTCTCGGTTGTAACATTCTACCCCCCCCCCTTAAAATGAATTTCTCCCTCGAAATTCATCACTTTGTAAAAAACAGATGAGGATACCTCTCCCTCATCATATCCTCAAGCTCCCATATAGGTTATTCTAACTAGTGGTTCCTCCATAAAACTTTCGCAAATCTAGTGGTCTTTTTCCGTAGGACTTTTTCACTACGATCGAGAATCTCTATCGGTTTTTCTTTATAAGAAAGATCTTGTTCCAGCGGTACAACTTCTGAGCTGAGTACATGTGAAGGATCAGGTATGTACTTTCTCAGGAGAGATACATAGAACACATCGTGAATTTGAGAGTTATTTGGTGGAAGCGCTAATCGGTAAGCTACCATCCCTCCATGATCCAGTATTTTAAAAGGACCGATATACCTAGGGTTCATTTTTTCCTTCTTTCCAAATCTCATTACTCTCTTCCAAGGAGATATTTGTAAGAACACTTTATCACCCACTTCAAACTCTAGGTCTTTTCTTCGGTTGTCGGCAAAAAATTTTTGTCGACTCTGATCTTCTCTAATGTGTTGTTGAATAGATATGACCTTTTCTTCCATCTCATCAACAAGATCAGGTCCTAATAGCTTTTTTTCCCCAACTTCATCCCAACAAGTTGGAGTCCTGTATTTATTTCCATAGAGAGCTTCATAAGGAGCCATCTGAATACTGGAGTAAAAGATATTATTAAAGGAAAATTCCACAAAAGGTAGGTGTTGATCCCAATCACCTTTGAAATCCATAGAGCAAGCTCTCAACATATCTTCTAGATTTTGAATTGTCCACTCAAGCTGACCATCTGTTTGAGGATGATAAGTAGTGCTGAAACTCAACACTATGTCTAGAGTATGCTGAAGACTTCGCCAGCACATTGAGGAAAACCTCGGATCCTGATCAGATATAATAGTAAGTGGTACTCCATGCAATCTTACCACTTCCTTTACATATATCATGGAAATATGATCTAGAGAGAAATCTTCTCTAATATCAATGAAGTGAGCCGACTTTGTAAGACGATCAACTATGACCAAGATAACATTATTGCCTTTGGATGTTTTGGGAATTCCATTGATAAAGTCTATACTGATGTTTTCCCATTTCCATTCTGTTATGGGTAATGGTTGTAACATCCCCTTAGACTTCTGTCTCTTAGCTTTAACTTGCTGAAAAACTAAGCATCGAGAGACATATTTAGCAACATCTCTTTTCATGCCATCCCACCAGAAGTACTCTTTCAGGTCCCTATACATCTTCGTGCTTCCAGGATGAATAGAGAATGAAGAACTATGAGCCTCATCCAGAAACTCCTTCTTTAATTCTGGGATGGGAGGAAGACAAACCCTATTCCTAAACATTATTATCCCATCACAATCAAGGATGAATTCAGAAAAATTTCTTACCTTCTTTTGTAACTATACATCTTCTTCCTGTGCCTCTTTAATCTTCACATATATAGATGGTTGAACATTCATTTGAGAAAGATACAATTTTGCCCCTTCCATTATAATTCCAAGATCCATCCTTTGAAAATCCATAAATATTGGATCGTTTGTGATCCTCATCATGGATAAGCTAGCATGGTCTTGTCGACTTAATGCATCTGCCACCGTGTTTGCTCTCCCAGGGTGGTAATTAATTGAGCAGTCATAATCCTTAATCAGCTCCAACCATCTTCTTTGGCGCATATTCAGCTCCTTTTATGTGAAAATATACTTTCAACTTTTATGATCTGTATAAATATCCCACCTTTCCCCATAAATATAATTCCTCCAAATCTTTAAAGAAATTATTACCTCAGCTAACTCCAAATCATGAGTTGGGTAATTTTGCTCATGGATTTTCAACTGTCGTCAGGCAAATGCTATCAGCATATCATTTTTCATGAGAACACACCCCAATCCCTTCTTGGATGCATCACTGTATATCACAAACCTTTCTCCACTACAAGGCAGTAAGAGGAAAGGTGCACTGGATAACCTTCATTCTGAATCCTTGAAATTCTCATCACATTCCTCCGTCCAAACAAACTTAACTCCTTTATGAGTCAACTTGGTGATTGGATTTGATAATCATAAAAACTCTTTCACAAAATGTCGATAATATCCAGCTAAACCAAGAAAACTTCAGATCTCAGTTACTGTTGTTGGTCTCAACCATCTTTCGATAACCTCTGTTTTTGCTGGATCCATAGATATCCCCTCTTTCTAGATTATGTGACCCAAAAACGAAACTTCTTGAAGCCAAAATTCACACTTGGTAAATTTGGCATAAATCTTATCCTTTGTCAGGGTCTTAAATATAATTCTCAAGTGATCTTTTTGTTCTTCCTTTCTCTTTTAATAGACAATAATATCATCTATAAAGACTACCACAAATTGATCATGATAGTCTCTAAAGACTCTATGCATCATATCCATGAAGATAACAGGGGCATTAGTAAGACCAGATGGAATCACTATAAATTCATAGTGTCCATACCTTGTACAGAAATCTGTCTTTGGTATATCCTCTCTTTTGAACCTTAATTGATGATACCCTGATCTAATATCAATCTTGTAAAAGTATTGATCTCCTCATAGTTGGTCAAATAAGTCATCAATGCATGGGAGAGGATATTTTTTCTTGATAGTGATCATGTTAAGTTATCGATAATCAATGCAGAGTCTCAGTGATCCATCTTTCTTCTTAACAAACAGAACAGGTGCTCCCTATGGTGATGCACTAGGGCATATGAATCCCTTATCAAGATTCTCTAGGAGTTGCTTCTTCAATTCCTGCAACTCAATTGGGGAAAATCTATAAGGTGTCTTTGAGATTGGCATATCACCATGTTTGAGTTCAATTGAAAACCCAACTTCATGATTTGGTGGAAGACCAGGAAATTCCTCTGGAAATACATCATAAAACTCACGTATAATGGCCATATTCTTAATCGTGAGTTTCTATCTAACCATTTGAGATAAATAACCTTTATTTAGTGGAATCAAGACCCATAAGATGGAAGAAATTTCCACTGGATGGTTATGTTTATCCTTGCATCGATAGACGATGATAGATTGATCTAGAATATGAAATGTTACTTTTCTTCTTCGGAAATTGATTTGAGCTCCATATAAATAAATCCAATCTGTGCGAAGAATCACATCAAATTCCACTATTGGAAGGATCACAAGATTTGCAGGAAGCACTATCCCAAAAACATCAATCAGAGAAGAATTATAAACTTTTGATGCGACTGTTGTGCCATTAGGGGTTTTCATAGCTAACTCAACATCTAATTGTTGAGGTAATATCGTGATACCCTTAGAAAATTCATCAGAAATAAAAGAGTGGGTGGATCCAGAATCAAATAAAAGATTTTCTACTTTAGAGTGGATGGTATGTGTACCTTTCGCCACTTCGTTATCATACTCCACATCACTGAAATAAATTGCATGTGACTTTCTTTTGACTTTAGCCTTAATAGTTTGTTGACATCAATCATCATAAAAAACCATTGGATTAGGGCATTGATCGGCATAATGCCCCATTTCCTTGCACTTGTAACATTGAAGTGTAGGAGGTTTACTCTGTGTTTCCTTTTCTCTGTTCGCATCACTAGACATCTTCTTCTCATCATTGTGGCATTCAAATGCCTGATGACCTTCCTTTCCACATTTTAACCATTTACTTTTCCCTTTAAGACAACTACCTCCATGTTTCTTTCCACACTTTGAGCATAAGGGAAAACTCATCTTCTTTTCAGTGTGCACTTTAGATTTTCCTTTGAATTCCATTTTCCTCTTCTTATCAATCGTATATGACTGATGGGTTACTCCAATCTCCATATCAACCTTGAGAGCACATCGAACGATTGCTTTGTAACTATTGAAGTCCCTTATGGTTAACGCCCATTGAAGACTTGGTTTTAAGCCACTAAAGAATCGATCGATCTTACTCTCAGGTTGGATAATAATACCAAAAGAGAACATTGCAAGTCTTGTAAAATTTGCTTCATAGGTACCAACAGATTCATCATCCTTTTGCTTTAGTTCAAGACCCTCCTTCTACATCTTTGTTCGGAAAATACGAGTGAAGTATTTATCCAAATAAAATTTCTTGAACTTTTCCCATTCCATGGATTCAATTTCATCCCTTTACCTAGTATTTTTTATTAGATTCCACCATTGATCAACTTCACCTTCCAAGAGATACACTTCTAAGATGAATTTATCATGTTCAGAACATTGAAGAACTGAAAATATCTTTTCAGTGGTACTGATCCATTGTTCAGCCACTAATGGATCAGAATACCCGCTGAATGAAGGTGGACGCTGCCTCATGAAGGATTCAACAGAATGTTGCTCCTTCCTTTTCTCATTTAGAAGTCCTGCATGATTCATACCATGAGAAAGTTGTGTGAGCATGGCTACAAGATTTTTCATTCCATCTCCCATAACATTTGGTTGCTCAGGGGGACAGTCATTGCATTGCCAATCGCATTCCACATTAACACGGTTCCTTTGGGTTTAATCCATTGACTAAATCCAAGAAGAATTGTGTGAGAAACACTAATTATAATAGGAAAATCACATAATCAAGAATAAAATTTCACACTTAAGGTCTTATCATAGGTTGTTCATGTCCATTTCTAAAACACAAAGATTGTGTTCTATGCTTAGACATATCCTTAGGTTTCTTACTAAGGTTTTCACATCCTAGTTTCCAAAGGTTGACTATACATTTCCTCTGATACCAACTATAACAACCCATACTTTACATACATTGTTAATACTTCAAAATTGAAGTACAATTATTACAACATATAACAAAACCATGAAAGGACCGTATAGGTATAGTTTCTTTAGAAACTGGGAAACGTAAAAAACAGGTTCATAAATCATCTCCGTTGTCATATTTATTTTATCATATCTAGAGTCCCTTTTTTCATATCCTACTTAATATCCTTCTTACTGAACTGTGGAAAGAAAACATACAAAAGGGTGAGCTCAAATGCTCAGTAAAGGTAAACAAAAGAAATATCAATCACATCATATTCATAAGAACATAACATTTTGTAAATCTTAACCTACAAAAGAGAACATAATTTCCTAACATGGGATAAATCATAGTAGTAAAATTTAATCACAATAATCATAACTTGTAACATGATGATTTACGAAATACACAGGTAATCATAGAAAATCATTTCTTAGTAGTCAAGACTCGTTGCCAAGACTATCTTAGTGGACAATGTCTATTTCTGAACCAAGTTCACTCAACGTTTCAGTCCTATTTCATTGAACCGGTTTAACCTACCGTTCCAGCCATGTCTATCTCATGAGATATAAATCTTTACCCAATTCATTGGAAGGAGATATAGTTCCCACCCATCTCATAATGATACCATTTTTATGTGTGCCACAAAATAATAAATCATACATCATTTCATAACCCATGTAATAAAAATGGGATTCTTAATCATCGTGACATCATAAAACAATTCATATAGGATAAAAGAATTCATAAAAAAATTCCATCACAACATAATCAAATCAATGTAATAAAAGGGATAAAAACAGAACCCTATATTATCTTAGATGGAAAATACATTTGATAAAACACCTGAACTCTATTCTTGAGGAAAATATCCTTTCTACTTCAAAAACAGTTTTCCTTTCTTAACATGTCATATAATTTTAAACTAAAAGAAGTTGATTAAAAATAAACTTGAAAACTTGTAAATGAAGCTTCTTGGAAATAATTTTTTAAAAATCCATTCATGCCGTATTAGTTAAAAAAACATTCTTCTCATACTTTTGTCAGAAAAGTCAAAAAGTACCTCGTATGAAAAACGACAAAAGATTCCTTTCATATCTTTTACTAAAAACTCACCGAAGGGAAAAATTGGATTTAAACAATTGTAAAAGAAAATAAATATTACATATTGAGGAAACAAGGATGTGGATGATAAATATTCCCCAATACATTCTGAAGTATAAACAATCTCGGATAAAAATGTGATTGCGAGATTTTCCCTTACCATATGTCCGATTTGCTTCGTAAGTGTCCGAAACTCCTGTATAATGATTTAAATAATGTCATTGACTTATTCCAGAATCATAATCATTGTTATGATATTGTATATGGTCATATTCCTAGCTTATTATTAGTAATATTTCATTGCAACTTGTTATTCTGGTGTTTATTACTTTTTGTTCTTATGCGTGTTTTGTCGAATAAATTATTATTCATCTTTTTAGGTTATAGATACCTAATTTCCATAATGGTATTAGTGTAATATATATCATATTTATTCACTCAATTCATTTATGTAATCATTATGCAATTAAATTCATGAAGAACAAGTTGCATCACATTGTGTAGACGGTATTCCGTACGTACGCACGAGCGATGATATCATTCCCATGATCGTGGTATTCTATTGGAGTGTATGTATACTATATCAGAATAAATATAACATTAAAATAATCATATATAGTATTTATTTACACCATTATACCCATCCAAGTAAGGTGGTGGTGGAAAATAGATTTCACCACGGCGTGGAGACGGTATTCCGTACGTATGCACGCGCGGTGATTTTGTTTTCCGTATGATGGATAGATGGTGACATAGAGTTTTTTCATACTTATAATAACATATCAGTATATTAGTGATACTGATTTCATTACTTCATAATGAAACAACTAATGAAGAAGAATTTGAATAAGAAATAAAGATGAATGAATTGGTAACAGACATTACCTCTTCTTTGAAGAGCCGCTTTGAGACCTCCTCTTAGGGAACTAAAATTGGACTTTGAAGAAGACCAAGACCTCTAGGATGTTTCTAGAGAACTGGAGAAGATAATTTTTCAGGGGTTGGATGAGAATTAATTCTCAATGTAGTGTTAGGAAGAGAGGGAGGAGGTGCCCTTTTATAAGGGAGGAGAGGGGCGCCTTTGGAAAAACTAAACATATTATATTATTATAAAGTCAAATTCGGTTTTAAATTGATCCAAATTGATTTATTTCTAAGATAAGGTGGGTATGGGTCGAAATAATCTCATCAAATTGAAATTAGACAAGTTTACATTACTATTTTAACCTTGTCATTGAGATTTATCTTTAAGTTAAATAATTTTACTCTTACTGTGTCTTCTTGTTTTCTTACACTATATTGTTAATAAACATACTATAACAAGCCAAACGGACCCAAGTTTTTTATTATTAATATATATAACCTTATCTAAGACATTTATCTGAGCCTTAGATTTTTAGGAATACAATATTAATTAATAATATAATATGTGTTTTAAAAACTATTTTAGGTCAATTTGGACACTATTTGGAAATCAATTTTTATGAAAATTATAACAGAATGATTAGTTCTAAAAAATATAGTTAAATCAATAATAGCATGTCATATTAACCTAGAAAATTAGTTTAATTCATAAAATGACTCAAATTACATTTATTTGGGTATTTATAACATCAAGTACGTCAATATTCCATTAATAACATAATTACTGCATTATCATTGTGTCATAAATAAATTAAATTATTTAATATCTAAAAATTACAAATAAAATACCATTATGTATGAAATCATTTTGGATTTCTAATGAATATATATAGTCAAATTTATCTTATGTATAACCCTATATTAAAAATTATTTACTTATTAAACTTTGATTTTAACTATTTTAACCCTTCTTTAAATAAATTAATATTAAATGTCCTAATCTAATCCAAGTGGGCCTAAATGGTCATATTTTATTCCTACGGTCTTTTTTGGTCGAATTACACTTATCCAATAGAATTAGTACATGTGTTAGGGTAATAATAATATCATTTTTACCATTAATTACCCTATTTACTTTTAACCGTTGTAAAAAAAAGTAAAAAGTTACTATTCACCAAAAATTATTTTCATCTCATTGAACCACATTTTACTTTCTGAAATAAATCGTGTATCTCAGATTTTTGAAATTACACTCACAGAAGCAGTAAAATTAGATTTTATGTGAATTTTGAAATTCTCCTAGGAGGTGGGTAAAAGATGTTGAAAAGTTCAATAAAATTTTTATATATCTAAAATTATTATAAAATGAATCCAATGAATTGAATTGAACATATATAGGTATTATGTATCAATTTTGACCTAAAATAAATAAAATAAATAATTATTTAAATATAATGTTAGTTTTGAAATAGTAACCTAGTGTTTTCACGATTCATCAAAAATTGAAAGTTTTCAGAAAAATGCCTAAATTTCACCCTAGGCTAATTTCGATATTCTGAATCCAAAAATGTAGTCCGTTTTGAAAAATAAAAAATACAAAATTTCAAAAATATGGTATTACTATTCACAACAGCTAGTTTTAATAATATTTTAATAGCATATCGTTGTTTTTTGAATCTCGGTATTGCATACGATGCAACCTATCGAGGAAGGTCGCGATTGCGTGTGAAGCAAGACAAGCTAGTGTTGTGTGTAGTGAAAGATTCCTTTGATGATTTATATAACATAAAAACAAAATATTTCTCACAAAAGTCTCGGTTGTTATATATAATATTGAAATAACAATATTTCATGGTTTAGTTAGGACCAATTTTGAATTTCATAAACACTAGTAAACATAGTTTTATTATTATAATATTATGGTGTCACATGGATATATGAATATTTATTATTCACCACTTTACATTCTAGGAATTTTATCATCTGTGATAGAATTAGGTTGTGATACATTGGATGTGATGGCCAATAGTTAGAGTGCATATGATTATGATGTGAGGCATTACAGATGTGAAGATGATTCATTGATAAATATGCTATAGAGATTATGATACATGGTATTGGTTTTTCATGGTTGGATGAAGGCATGAGTTTGTTGTCCTCCATATTCACAATACCCTTTTATGATAGTGATGTGGGATTTTTTATGACGAGGATGTGGTATATGGACGTGGTGGTGATGTGGTATGTGGAAATGGAAATGTTATAGTGGCTATCATGTGTTATCTAAAATGGGTTTTTGAAAGAGTTTGGGGAGTTTTATGGAGTACTTATGGATGGGATAATAGAATAAGTTATTTTCTATTTTGTCATGAGAGTGAAAAACTAGTGTGGAAGTTTTCCAGGGATAACTTCTTTCTATAATATTTTTTATTGTGTTAGTGTACTTGGATGCGATAATTGGTGTGTGAGGCTTGTTGAGTTTGTGTGATATATGACCTGATTTAGGTGTGAGTCAGTTCTACTATTTTTTTTACTAAAGAATTCATATTCTTCATCCAAATTTTAATGTGATTTCTCCTGATGGACCACAATAAGTATAATTTTATTCTCACTACAATAAATATTAAATCATTTTTATAGTTTTCTGGAATGGATTCAACTCTAAAGCTAGACATTTATTGCTCATGTATTGGAGTTTTAGTAAGAGTAAATTCTTTAGGAGTATCCTTTTTTTATTTTATTTTTTGAGTCTATTATGTGTGATATTTACATTCATTTTTTGGACAATAAAGTTTAGTATATTGTATGAAGCCAATGGATGAACTTTTTTACATGTTCATAAAAATTTTAGCGTAATGCTTCTCATTTTTGTATTTTATACTCTTAGTACTAGTGTCAAACCCATAAGGTATTGTTGGGGGAATTTTCAGGTTACTCTTATCTTCACTGTAGGTCCATGATTGGTTCCCAGTGGGGGTGGGTTGTAATATGATTAGTAGCATAATCACATTAAAATACAAAAGAAAATGGTAATCAAAATCTTTACACCATGTAAGAAAAAAATTATAATATTTGAAAATTATATTCTTGAAAACAGTTTATAAATAGAAAAATTGAAATAACATATTATATTCAGTTGAAATAAAGATCAAATAATATTTCTAATTGTGTATCCTATTCAAAATTTCCTCTTACACATTAAAATAATAATAAAAAGAAATAATTATTGAACAAATTATATTATTAAAATACAATTGGACAATCAAATAAAAACAAAAATAGATACATTGAAAGATATTATGTTTCCATAATAAATTATATTATCCACTATTTAAAAATTTTAATGCTATATTGTCGTAACCTATTGATGAAAAGTAATATATCAATTTTAAAATCAAATATTTAATTGGTAATAATGCTGAAACAAATATTCATTTTATACTAATAAAATAATTGAAAATTAAATTCAAAATATTATTAATAAATTTCGTAAAATGATTCACTTTTCATAACTAATTTATGTGAAGTTTCCCTTTCAAAATGAACTATTGGAAGGATTGTATCAATTAAATATCTATTTATTCTGTTTATATATTTAGATTTTATAAAAATCATATACTAATAATGATTTTTTAATTCTCTATCAGATAATATATATATATATATATATGAATTCATAGATATAATTAATATATCATGATACTGAAGGGTGATTTTAATGAAAATATAAAATGTCCCCCCCCCCTCTAATATTTGTTCATTTTAAGGTAATGTGAAACTTCAAAATTGAGATATATATATTTTAAATATATTACATTAAAATGAGTTATACTTTTAGAGATAAAATACTATGTTGAACCCATCCTTAGATCATTAAGGATAAAAGCTCTAAAAATCATGATCAATATTTGTTTTTTTAGAATTTATAATGAAAATATGCATTGGAGTTTTCTACTATTGTGGTTGACTATTTGATCAGAATATTAATTGGGATGATATTGAATCATTGAGTCTAGAAAATTGAAGTGAATTTTGACATATTTCATGTTGTGTATTATATAAGATGGAAACTATAAACATATCCAAAATCTCTTAGTGACTGATAACAAATCTGCTAAATAGATATATGTCATCTTCATAGTTATTATCACATGAAATCCCCAACCCAAAATATTTTCATAAATATACCATGGTTTTTAATTTTGATCATACAATGAGCTCTTGTATCATTATAGTTGAAATAAATTTTTTGACTATAGTGATATAAAAACCATTTCATCATTGAGTCTAACAACAATTAGTGATTGGTTAAAATATTTGAGGTTGGTGACTCAATAATAAGAAATATTTTAAAGATCATATTTCTCTTGGTTTGCTATTTTTTAGGATATTGCTGTTTTTAAGTATGTGTTTGGAGAAGTAAGGAAGAACAAGATTTGTTTTTCGGCTGAAATATCCATCTGGAGTGTACATCACATAGTGACCTGGTGTGTTACACCATGATCTATTGTATATTAATGGTATAGGAGAAGGTTGGGTTTTGTTTCACCGTGGTATGTGGTGTTATTGTATGAGCATTTGTGTTGTGCCCTAATGGCGAGATCATGATATTTTCGTGTACCTTCTGATGGTTGTGATGGGTTTGTTGTGTTATGGATTGATCAATTTTGACGTGGAGCACTGGATTGTGGAAAAATGTTTTTTCAGGGATTATTAACTATCTATCTTGTTAATGTTATTTTACCATGTTTTTGGGATATTATTCCTAATGTCACATGAACTTGGTGTTATGGTATTCATTTCTCAATGAGATTCCTTTTTATAATATTAAAACATTTTTTACCCCCTACGGGTTTGGGAGATCACAACATGATTCACAGAGATTACCTTCATTTCCCCTGACACCTTGTTCCACACCATGATTTGTGTGTCCAAAATTTTTTATTATAAATTTTTCATATTTTCTTAAATACTATTCATTTTATTTATCTTCCTACAAACCTTATGCATCCTATAGATTGATTTTGGTGTCCCTTAGTATACAACGGGAAAAATAGGTATTTGCGACGTGGAAGGGTCTCATTGAAAATAGTCTGTTGAGAGATGAAAGTTTCATCAAAACCCTATTCTCATCGCAAATAGTACATTGTAAGAACTTATTTGTGATGGGAATACATATTCCATCACAAAAGGATTTTGTCGTGTGTTGTAGGCCAAACCATGGGAAGGTTATTTGAGATAGGTGGTTACACCCACCATAAATTGTATTTGGGGTTTTTATTATTTTCGACGGGAGGATTTACCCATCGCAAATACTATCCCATGGTTTTTAGTATTTGCGACATAATTTTACCTCATCACAAATAGTATGTCAGAAGGAATGTATTGTTGACGGGACCCATCATAAAATCCATTTTAACTGATGTAGTATTTACGATGGGTCCCATCACAAATAGTACATTGGCAAGAATGTATTTACGATGAGACCTGTCTGAACTACTTTTTAACCACTGCCCCTAATTAATAGGGGCTTAGTATTTGTGACAGGAATCCCCTCTCAAATATTCCCATCACAAATGATCTAACCAGTAAATGACCCAATCTGATTTTTCCCATTTCATTATTCTCTCAACTCCCCTCTCATTCTCTTCTCTCATATTTTTCTCTTCAGTGTTTTCAATGTATTAAGTCTTACACCGTATTAATTTTCAATGCTTGTATCTGGTGAGAGATTTATTATTAAGGTATTTATTTGTTGCTTTTCTTTTCTTAGTTAATTCAATTTACTTTATATTAGTAATAAACATTATTAATTAGTGGAAAATAAATTAAATTAAAATATATCTTTTTATTTCGCATTATTTATTTTTACAAATATGTTGTTTCATTAAGATTTAATGATTTTATTTAAAAGTAAATAGTGTTAATTTGTAATAATTTGGATCAATTATTATTAATTAACAATAATTAAATGTAATTAACATTAATTATTATTAATTAGTATTAATTAGTAGTAATTCATATTAATTCTTATTAATTTTTGTTAATTATTATAAATTGGTATAAATTACAAGTAATTAGTATTAATTTGTAATAAATAGTAATAATTAGCAATAATTAGTAATAATTAGTAATAAAGAGTAAAAAATAGTGAAAATCATAATAAATAGTAATAATAGTAATAATTTGTATTAATTAGTATTAATTATTTATAATTAGTAATAATTAGTAATAATTAGTAATAATTATTAGTAAATAGCAACAATTAGTACTAATTAGTAAAAAAATCGTGTTAAATGTTAATAAATAGAGAAGAATAGGAATAAATAGCAACAAATATTAATAAATATCAATATTTATTAATAATTCGTAATAATTAGTAATAATTATTAATAATTAGTAATAAATAGTAACAAATAGTATTAAATTGTAATAAATAGTAGTTATTGGTAATAAATAGAAATAAATACTAATTATTAGAAAGAATTGGTAATAAATTGTAATAAATAGTTATAAATAGTAACAAAAAGTAATTAATAGAAATAAATAGTAATAAATGGTAATAAATAGTAACAAATAGTATTAAATAGTATTAAATAGTATTAAATAGTATTAAATATTAATTAATACTAATAATTAGAAATAATTTTTAATAATCAGTAATAATTAGTAATAATTAGTAATAATTAGCAGCAAATATTAATAATTATCTGTAAATAGTAATAATTAGGTGTAAATGGTAATAATTAGAGGTAATTAGTGATAATTAACTCTAATTAGGGGTAATTCATAAAAATTAGTATTAATTAGAAAAAATTAGCAGTAATTAGTAAAATATTGTTATAAACTAATAAAAAATACTAATAATAAGTGGTAATTAGTGATAATTAGTAAAAATTAGCTATAAGTAGTGGTAATTAGAGAAACATTAGCTGTAATTAATAAAAATTAGCCGGAATAATTAAAAAATAGTGGTAATTAGTAATTAATTTTTATAAAATAAAAAAATAGTAATAAAAGTTTTAATTAGCAGTATTTAGCGGTAATTAGAAGTAATTAGTAAAAATTAGTTGTAATTTGAAAAAAAAACTAGTGGAAGTTACTAAAAATTAGTGGTAAATAGTAATAATTAGTATTTATTTGTACAAAACATTTGTAATTAGTAAAACATTCATGTACTTAGCCGTAATTAAAGTTTTTTGTAAAAATAAACAATAACTAGTAAAAAAGTACTTTCAAATATTTAAAATTAACAACATTTAAATGTAAATTAAGATTGTTTGATTTTTACACTTTTCTAGATCCTCTTTTTATTACATCAAATTAATCATAATAAATTTATTTATTTTATATTTTATAGTGTAATATCGAGTAAGGAAGTCAACTAGTGTCACTATTACACGATTATGATTGGATAATGATTTGAAATAATCCAAAAAGTTCTTGAATAAATCATGCATATATTGACATTGTTGATGCTTTCTATTATTTTCATCATCAAAACCAAAAGTTCTTTCAGAAGTTACAATTATGTGTCCATGTAATAAATGTGATATGAGGCTATTTGACACATATGAAAATTTTGGGTATCATCTATTGTGATTTGGTTTTTAAAATTGATAAGGTTTTTTGTATCAATACGGTGTGCATAGTTCCATATAATATCATAATAATTTGGTTCTAGATCTATCATGGTTTCAAAATTTAGTACACGATATGGTTGGTCCATCTTTTCAAAAAACTGATACTCAGTATGATATTGATTCAAATTGAGAGTTAGAACTATCCAAATTTTATGAGTTGTTAAAGTCTACTGATGATTCCTCATATCCTTGCTGCAAGATAAGAAAATGTAAGGTGGCTACAAAAGTTATTGATATGACATCATATAAAGGAATGTCAAAGAGCTATTTTGATCAGATATTCTATTTTGTTAAAGAATTGTTACCTGAAAGAAATTTTTTGCCAATAAATATCTATGATATCAAGAGACATTATCATAATTTGGGTCTTGGTTATCATAAGATTCATTGATTTTCAAATGATTTCATCTTATATTATGCTCAAAATGATTCGTTCTTTTATTGTCCAACATGTGAAAAATTTAGGTACAAAGAGCCTCAACTTGGTATGTATGAATTGATTCATATAATCCAATTGCTGTATTTCCTGATTACACCATAATTAATGAATTCATTTGTGTATCAGAGCACAGTATTCCAGATTTCAACACAAAAAACCAATATTTAAACCAGTAATGGATTAAGAAATTATATTAATAGTGATTAATAGAAAATATTTTACCAAGTACATATATATTTTGCTTTAGAATCTAAAAATGTGCTATTGAGACTTTCTACTGGTTGTTTCTATCCATTTGGTTCTTACTATAGTGAATATTTTTATTATCCCATATTTATAACTCTATACAACGTACCTCCTTGGATATTGATGAATGAATCATATATCTTTTTAACTTTATTAATTCTAGGACATCGGAAAAATAACCATGATTTTTATTTGAAGCCATTTATTGATAGGTAAAATTTATTGTGGAGTAATGGTGCCAGTGTGTTTCATGTTCATGTGAAATATAAAATTCTACTGAAAGTTGCATTAATGTATAAAATTATTGATTTACCAGCATATGGATTGCTATCTGGTTGGAGTACACATGGTTATAAAACACAGTCATACTATATGAGAGATAGAAATGTATTTTTTCTCATTAATGGAATAAAACTTTTTTTCTTCGACTGTGATCGAATATTTCTTCCTAATGATCATCCTTTTCAAATGAACATATAAAATTCTAGAAAAGAAATAATTAAAATAGATATACTACAAACATTATTCTCAAGTATTGAGTTAAAAAAATTGTATCTTCATTAATTCCCATTACATTTAGACTTATTATAAACCAATAAAAATTGATGGCTTTGAGAAAGAAGACATTTGGAGAAAATGGATCATTTTTTAGGATCATCCATACTAGTCTGATTTTTTAGTTCATTACATGTTGGATGTCATGACTATTGAGAATAATTACATTGATAATATATTTTATATATTTTTGGACACACAAGGTAAGACCAAACATAAGTTAGAGGCACGATTAGATCTTGTCAAATTTATAGGCGACTAGAACCTGAACTATTTGAAAATGAACTATCATAGAAAATAATGATGAGAAAAGATCCTTATACAGTTTCTAAATGAAATAGTTTATTATTTTTTTAGTTCATTAGATATTTCAGGCTTCCAGATGCTTATATTTCCAATTTGGCTACATGCACCATAAATCAAAAAAATTACCAAATTAAAAAGTCATGACTGTCATGTTATAGTGGAAATACATATAAATATTTGATTTAGAGGTTTGTTTAATTCTATGATTTGGTATGTACTAATTGAAATATAATATTTTTTCTGATAAATTTCTGTGGAGACAACAAACTACGATGCAGTAATTAGATTTATAGAAGAATTTGTTTTAATTTTATGTAAAGTTGAAAAAAATATTCCCAATGAATTTCTTGGATTCAATGAATCATTTGATATTAGATTTTCTATATGAAGATAAATTTAGAGTTCAGGTATAGTTCTGATAGATGTAACCATTTGAGATATTCATGAAAAAATTGATGAAAATGGTTTTTAACAAAGAATCAGTTGAACGATCAATTACCGAAGCTTATTTTCAGGAGAAAATGTCATTTTTCTTATCTCATTATTATTAATTTGAATACCCCTTAAAACAAACCCTCTTGTCCCATAATAAGGGAAATGTTGAAGGTGTAACCATTTTTGTTTTTTCAAACATTTCAAGTGTTTTCACTACCCCATTTATAAAAGGATACCCCCTATACTATCCTCTCCACAAATTTAAATACTTTTTGTTGGGTAAATACCTACCTATATTCCTTGAATAAGTCTCTACACCTGATGTATTCCATGTATCCCTCTTGAGGAAGTATAAACAAGATCCCTCACATTTCATGAATTTAGAATTAGTATTGCAATAAAATTATACCCCTTAAGAGAAGAATCCAATGATGATCTCTGGCCATTCAGATAAATTTATAGGCAACAAGACAACCTAATTAGTTAAACCGCAGTAAAACTATTTTAACAATAACTATGGTAATAAATTTTTACTACTTTTACTATTAATTATGAACATAAATTAATTTTTCCTTATTAAATAATATTAATTATTCTGATTACAAATATTCAATCCATTTTTTATAATTTTCATTACAAAATTTATATAATTTAAATTAAAATTAAACTCGTAAATAATGAGTAAAAACGTTTTTTCAGAAAAACAATCCTATTTTTGAACCCCAAATAATGTACTTATACCAAAATCAAATATAAAATTATTTTAAAGTAATTAATTTGATAATATATTACTAAAAAAATACTAATTCTACTTTATGATAAAATTAAAATCATAATGTTTGTTTTAAATAATTATTTTAATGAAAAGATTTGACAGTTTTACAAAATCAATATTTTACACTATTCACTAAAAAAACTATATTTTCAGAAACATTAAAAAACATCACACTAAGATAATTTTGATGCAATGATTTCAAAAATGATATTCTTTTTATAATTTTCTATTTCTATAATTTTTAAAAATTAATTATACTATATTCTCTTAAAAAGTAAAAATATTTTTTTAGAAAATAGATTATTGAATCGTAAAATGTATTTACTAAAAATTGAGGGATTATTTGTTTATTATTTATCAATATATATTTATTTAATTGTAAAATTATATATATATCATAAATAATTTATTCTTATTTGTAATTTCAATTTAACAACTAAGTTGTATTTGTAATTTTAAAATAATAATATTTCATTGTTCATTTAGGCTTGGTGTTGCATGTTATATATATTATCAAACAATGTTTTCTTTTTAAAATATTAGGTTGTTACATTCTAACCACTTAAGAAAATTTACTCTTTATATTTAGTATAACATACAAATTTGAAAAGAGGTGATGGTACTTTTTCTTCATGGACTCCTCTATTTGCGTGGTTTCAACATCATATTTATGGTTCTAGAAAAGTACTTTAACTGAGTGAGTTGTCTTATTGAGTATAACAATATCTCAATGGTACAAGATCATAAATTTCTTCTTCTCATAAGGGAGATAATTTTCTATGCTATACCACTTATAAATTCATTACATGTGATGGATCTTGTTTTTATTACCTCAAAAGGGTTACGTGGAATATGTAATGTACTTGAGAAAGGGTTGGTGGGAGTGATAGTTGATAATCCATAGTTGTGATGTGATCAAGAATATAAAAGGGTTCATTGTACATAGGGAATAAATTTCCCTTCTTCCCAAATCTCATGACACGACTCTATGAATATATGTAGAGAAACACCTTTTCCATTACCAAAAACTCTAAGTCTCATTGAAGATTGTAAACATATATCTTATATCCACTCTTAGAATGCCTGATGTGTTATTGAATTGTCTTGATATTTTCTACAATTTCCTCATCCATTTCTGGTTAAAAAGTATTGTGTTCACCAACATCATACTAAAACATAGGTTTTATATATATCCTTCTATAAAGGGATTTTTAAGGGTCTATTTGGATTCTTTATTGAAAGCTATTATTGTACGAGAACATGACCAATAGAAGATGCTGATCACATCCTCCTTTGAAGTCCACCAATCATTCTCCAAGAACGTCTTATTGTGTCTAAATAGTTCTCTAAGATTTTTCATTAGTTGAGAGGGTGATAAGACATATCTAAGTTCAATGTATTATTATTTGGAGTAGTTTGAGACTCTTCCAGAACTTGGTGGTAAATCTTGGATCTATTTTAGATAAAATTTATGTTGGTCTTAAATGAAACCTCACCACCTATCTGGTGTATATCCTTGAAAGTTTATTGTGTGAGTAGACCTATCAATATTCAATATAGTGAGTATTGTTTTTAATATGATCCACTATAACCCATATGTCATTATTCCTCTTGATTTATTTGGAAGACCAGTGACAATGTCCATCGTGATGTTTTCCCATTTTCATATTGGTATGGGTAAGGGTTTCATCATCCCCATAGGCTATTTCCTTTCATTCTTTAAATGATAACATACCAAACACTTTGATGTTTATTTTGTGATATCCTTATTCATATTATCCCCCCAATAGTCCTCTCATAGATCTCAACCCATATTTATGGCCCCATAGTGGATGGAGAAGGTCAAGTTATGTTGATCATTCAATATTTCCTTCTTTATCCTAGTATTTGATGGTACACATGGTCATAAACCAAATTATTTAAATTATTCTTCATCAAATTTTAATTCTGAGGTTCTTTTTTTTCTAATAGCCTCCACCTTCTTCTGAATTTCCACATCATCTATTTGAGCATCATTTTTCTTCTCCATAAGAGATTTTTTATCAATCATTTGAGAGAGGAAGGAGTATGTCCCTTCCTTTGGGATTTCCTTGTCTGTCCTTCTCAAGTATAATAATAATAGTTCCTTATAAATTATGATTTATAATAATGTTTCTTGATCCTTTCTACTTATAGAATCTTCAACATTGTTTTATTTCTTATGATTCTAATGGATTGCAGATTCATTGTCCTTGATCAATTATAGAAATCATCACCAGAAAATATTAAGATCCTTTTTTGTAAATATATGTTTGAGGATCTTATGATCCTTATATGTTTCACACTTCTCCCATTAGATATAATGTCACTATATATTCAATCAAAAGATCACTACATCCAACTGTATATCTTGTGTTGGACAGTTCTTCTCATAAAATATCAAGTTACTTGAGGAATAAGCTATCACTTTTTAATCATTCACTAGTACACAACCTAAAACTTTATTTAAACAATAACCACATACCATGAAAAGTTACCCATTGTAGGAAAGTGTGATTACTAGTGTAGTGATAATCCTATTTTCAACTACTTAAAGCTCTATTTGTATGCAATGGTCTAGATGAAATTAATCCCCTTTCAAGTGATCTTTTTTAGATGTTTTGAAAATCATGAGAAGTTTCACACAAATAATTGATAGTATCCATATAATCTATGGAAAGTAAAATACTTTTTATAGATATTGGGTTGGGACATACCTCAACAGAAATTTTCATAGAAGGGTCCATATATACCCCTTTTCTTATGGTATCATGCCCCAAAAATGATACTCCCTTCATCCATAACTCACATTTATTGTAGTTTTTCATATCACTTCACTTATCATAAACTATTTAGCACAATATTCAAATTACTCTCATGCCACACATTTCTTTTGGAGTATTTAAAAATATCATCTATAATGAAAACCATAAATCATTACGAAAATATTTAATGAATCTACTCATTAAGTCCATAATGATTTTTGGATAATTAATGAATCCTAAGGGAATTACTATGAACTCAAAGTGTTCATACCTTATTGGAAGGGAATTTTTTGGAATTTATTTCATCTTTAAATTTTTTTGATAAAAGATCTATTCATTAATGATGAAAATCAGCAGATGTACAGACTTGAAGCCATGCATGAAAATGGTCCAACCAGAGCTGGTTAACATCAAAGGGGTCAGATGCCGCCAGTTGATGGGAAGCCTTGTTTACTTACCTTTTGGTAATGGATAAGGTGTAGAAATAAAAACAATGACGGATGGATAGGATTTTCTTGATGAGGGAACCAATGGACTGAAGTCTGTTGTTGATGAGGATGATGACATTGATAATGGCGAGGAAGTCTGATTCGATAATGATTTTGTCCCATTCACAGTCAACAGCGAGCATCATTTCGGTGAGGATGGAGGTAGCCTCGACAACCACCAGTTTCCATTAAACATGATGTGACTCATGTTTGGCTGTAATGATTTGACCAAGATGGTTCTGGGCTAGCAGGCCAAGGGAAACATGATCATCCTTGGGGAGAGTCGCATCCACATTAATCTTGAGAATCCCTTCCACAGGTGGGCTCCAAAGGTAGGAAAAGGAGGGGGTTCTAATGGAACAATGTTCTCCATTGTGGTGCTTCCATCCCTCAAACCAGGAAAAGGACCAATCAATCCAGAATTTGGGAGGTTTGTGAACATGGTTGAAAATGGAATCATTGCGGCAGACCCAAATAATCTAGGCAACGATACAATGAGAGACTGCTTTAGCTGACAAGAAGGAGGAGCACAATCGCATCAGGGGAGACGGGAGGTCAGAGCCCATGTTCTATGAAGAATCTATAGAAGAGATCTATTTCCTCCCAATATCATTTTCCCTCGGATATTTGATGATAGCGTGAAAGGGAGATTCTGGGATACTCAGGCAGAAGGGGAAAACCTGTCACTGGAAATATGTCAGAAGACAAGAAGGCTCATGTTAGGGAGGGTTCCCTTGCACACCTACCTCCAAAAGTGGCGAATGTTTTGGGGGACATTGTGTTTCTAAAGCGATTTTAAGGGCCCCCCTTCCCTAACATCATTCTGAGAGCCAGTAGTGGGCTGGTAACCAGATTTCACTGTATAGGCTCCGGAGAGGTTGTGGATCCAAAAGAGATGGTCGAGGCCGATGTCTGAAACACAGGGGATACTCAAGATAATTTTTTTTTCTCTTTCATCAATCCAATCTTGTATCCTTCCAATGGAACACCCAAGCCTAGTTGTCAAGAAGGAATCTAACAGTGGGATCTTCAAAGCCTGGTTGTGCAGGGGACGATGCCCGCACACCTTCCTTGTCGATTAGCCAGGGATTGGTCGAGATGTTCACTGTTGATCCATTCAAAATCCTCCAGCCCAGCCCTTTTCCAAGAAGACTGCTGGCACCCCAGATACATCTCTAGAGGAAGCTAGGATGGGGGCTAAGAGAGGATTCATGGAATTCCTTATGGGGGAAGTATTTTTCATAGAGAACCCACGCACAGAGAGAGGATAGGCGGTTTAAAAGGCACCAACCTTGCTTATCCAGCAGTGCGTTGTTGAGGTGAAGAATGTCCTAGAATCCCATTCCACCCTCATATTTTGGTATGGGGAGGTTCTCCCAGGCTATCCAGTGGGTTCGATTCCTCCCATTATTTGTTCCCCACCAGATGTTGGTTGTGCGTGTGATGATCTGATTGACTACAGCAGCTGGGATCTTAAAGTGCGACATGAAATAGTTATGGATGTATTGGAGAGAAGCTTTAATAAGGGTCTCCTTTCTAGCTTTGGAAATTCTTTTAGGGGTCGATCCTTTAATTTTTTTCTTAATTCTGTCCAACATAGATGCGAAGATTTATTTTTCGGAGAGACCTATCACCATATGTAGCCCGGGGTACTTCTCATGTTTATCAACCATATAAATTCCTACAATGGTACTGAGTTATTATTTTTTCAATGGATGAACTCTTTCTTCTTTAACATTAATTAGTGATATTTCTACTGAAGGTCTAACAAATAGAAATACTTCCCTCATGTAGTTGGTTAAACAAGTTATCTATACATTTTAGGGAATAATTATTCGTTATCATTATTTTCTTGAGTTCGTGATAATAAACATAGAAGCACATTGACCCATCCTTCTTATTGATTAATAGGATAAGCACACCCTGAAGAACTCAAGTGTATAAAACCCTTTGCAAGAATCTCTTGTAAATTCATTTTTAGTCCTTCCAACTCAATAGTGGTAATGTTATAAGGAGCCTTGGATATGGGAAGATATCCAGGATAAGTTCAATTGAGAACTCAACCACTCGATCATGTCTTCATGAACAACCCTCGGTATACGTTTGGGGAATACATCAATATAATCCTTTACAATGGGAATTTGTTCAAGCCCGACCCTCTACATTTTCTCAACAATTTTTACTATATATGATTTCTTATATGGAAATAATATCCTTTCTTGAGAAGAAGATTCTAGAGGATATTCATTATCATCCATACACGTGTAAAAAATAATCAGATGACTTTTGATGTGAAGAGTGGTCTATCACTCCTAAAAATTGATGTTTGATTCATATAAGGATAGGAAATCCATGATCAATATATCATATAACTAAAATAAATTATGAATTATGAATTATTTTTGAATATTAATTCCAGAAACTTTGACTAAAGAGGAGTTAGATATTTGGGATGCAAAAAGTGCTCAATTTTTTTTCTCACTGATAGCTCTACCCCTATGAATTTAGGTTGTGTTTGAAAATCACTAATAAAATTTGATAAAATGAATTAATTAAAATAAACATAATAAAAAAGTACTTTCACTATTCTTGAATGAATAACATACATAACTATCAACAAATTGTTGTCAGGTTCATCCTTATTAGTAGTGATAACATATTCCCTTTCTTGGAATCTAGGCCTCAGATTTGTTTCATTGAATGTCTCAGAAAACCTTTGGATTTTGGCATTGGATTTCATAATGAACATGTTGATTTTAGTTGAAACACTATACCATAGGATAAGTGTGGATATGAACCTTATTTTATCCTTCCATATTAGTGGTTATTTTCATCTCCCTTGGGCACTGATTAGTTTGATTCCCCTATTTTCCACATTTGAAACATCTCCAAGTTCCCTTAATATAGTTTCCTAGATTCTTATTCCCATACATTTGAAACATGGGATTTTTGGTTTTCTTTAATCTATGTTATTTATCTATTCATATGCCGAATGAAATATCCATTTATGCTTTATTTAATCTATAGGCCCATGGCACCACTAAGAGTCACTGATATCTATCCATACTTTAAGGACAAAATAGAAAAATTATTCCTTACTATCAAAGTCCCGAATATCTAAATATTTTTGTATACATTATGTTAATCCAAAAAATAAATGGTCAAACTTACTTTTATCATTGATGATAAATCTTGATGTTTACCATGCTAGCCTTGTGAATCTTTCCTCATATGCCCCGATAGAATCATCGTTATTTTTCATCATTCTGAGGAACTCCCTATCCATTTTAAGATGGAATGTTTAGGGAATTTTATTTATTTAGAAATATGATATTGAACACTTCCCATTAAATCAAATCAATCTCCTATTTGAATTTTTTTTCATGATCAACATCCACCACAGATCAAGTCCTCCCTCTAGGTGATAAATTTCTATCCCAACTTTCTTTTATTATGAGAATCAAAGGGTAGAGAATATCTTATCAATGGAGATAATCCATTATTCCATGATGAAGGGATTAGAAAATAAACTGAAATTTTGAGGACTTTTTCTCATAAAATAATAAATTAAAACATTATCTTTCTTAGTAGGATGGAATTCCGCATGCTTCAAGTTATTACTCATAACTTGAGGGAGTTTAGTGAGTACTTGCTTGAAGTTCTCATATCCCACTCACTTAATGATAATAATATAATTGGGGTAATCATCATATTTCCTATCACATTGGGTTTTTTTCATAGTTTCTCCTATTTCCAAAAGTTAACTAAAGAAATAAAAAAAGTTGATAATACCTTGAATAATATACAAAAGGGAAACTTAATAACTTAGAAGGAATTAGTTACAAATGAAAATTACACCCTATCATATGAATCTATTTGTTTCAATAAAGGTCGACCATTGAAATTATCCTATTAACATTTCAAACCTAAAAATATATTTAATTCCTTTATAATGGATCATAAAAATTTGATGAATTTTCCCAATAATATCACCTGAGATTGTGAAAATAAGTGTTTAAAAAGTTTTCTTTTGCGTAAACTGGGTGATGATCGAGTCTATTCCCAATGCACCATGTTCAAATTTATTACCCCGAGGTATAATTGTGCTAGAGACACATCCACCTATAGTATCAAGACATGGATATAATTTCTTAGAAGCATGTCTCTCTATACATCAAAAAAATTCTAGGATATTTTCATACAAATATACTTATCAATTGAGTTCTCATTAATTTATTTTAGTACCAATACCGAAAAATAAATAAACCATCCTAAGCTACAAACTATAAGGCATAAGCCTCATTAAACATATTATTACATGTTTTTTAACTTAAATATCCATTAATAAAAAACAAGGATCGAAAACTGCGAGTATATTTTGAATACTATGTATATAAAAAAGTAACGTGAAAATAAATTTTCTTTATTTAAATCTCTACAATGTGATATTAATTCCCTTTGAGATCTCAATATTTCATGGAATAACATTGATAAAACATAGAAAAATGTTTTGATCTAAATATCCTTGTATGGGAAAAAATTATAAGGAAACATAACATCTACATCAAAGGTATTAAATGACATCATAAAATAGAAGGATCAAGAGTAATCACATGGAAGAATAACATAGAAAACATGGTATCATAAGATAATAGAAACATATGATATGTGGAAACAGTACCAAAAATGACATATGATAAGTTTAGGATAAATTCCATGTCAATATTACATGGTGGAAAAATCACCATACTGTATTAGGTTTACTCTTTGATCCCAAACATAACATCTCATAATAAAAAATCGTTACCCAATGAATTGGAATGATATCTAGGTAAACACATCATAATATATTCATGATTATGTGTAACAAAAAATTCAGTCAAAATTTATAAATTAGAGAGACAAAGTGGGATATATAGATAATAGTCATAAACTAATGAAAAATGGTGTTTTAGAAAGATCCCTTACACCCATAAGAAAAACATTACAGGACATCAAAATATCCATACCATTTAAAAACCTTGTTGAAAATACATAAAAAAGGATATAGGGTTTTTTTAATTGAAAAAAAATAAACATATAAATAATTCTTAGTACAAAATAATTTTATGGGTGGTGGGAAAATCCATTGATGTCGTATACATTAAAATAAAAAATTTATTTTGTTATTTTTTAAATAAATTCAAATTGTTACAAATAAAATACATATAAAGATTCATTTTGAAGACCCTGATAGAAAGTAAAAATAGGGCATAAAATATCCATTATAATTAATTACATCCATATAAATACATGCATAAATAATTTCCCAAATTTGGATATAGAATAGTAATATTTAGATAAAAAATCTCTAAAATATTTAAGATGTGGTATTTAATGCAAAAGATCCCTTATATATAAATATAAAAATCTTTCTTTTAAAAAAATTATAAAAAATGTAAAATTTGGTGAAAAATTAACTTTACCATCCATTTCAGCACAAATAAAAATTCTCTTGGAAAATATAGAAGAAGATGGACTTATATGAAAACTTGTTGGAATGGAAACAATAAAATATGAATTTTTTTAATGAAAGTCCCTTACCTCAAGCCTAAATCATCACATGGATTCCTTATCTTCCTAAATAATAAACATGTGTTAATTATTTAATGTTCAAAAACCCCTAATAATTTTTATTTTTCCTTTTCTTTTATTTATTACTATTCCATATTAAGTTACTTAATCAATTAATTTCATGTCAGACAATTTGATATTATTTTGCTCATGTGTCCATAATGGCTTCAGTTGGTTGACAATGTTCAATGAGGAAATTATTCCATCATCTCCAGAATAAAAATAATGAAATATTTACTATATTTATAAATAAATTATATTTTTAATTTAAACCATGAAATTTTTTTATGAAAAACTAACTACGTTTCAATCGTGGAGGCAGTAGGTCGTACATACGTATGAGTAATGTATCCATTTTTCAGTTATCATTATAAAAAAAATTAGAATTATTTTAAATTTGGAAGATTATAATTAGGTAATAAATATCATATTATTTATTCAAATAAACTTCTATATATCATCCATGTTTTGTGGTAAGGAAAAATGAATCACATCGCTTTATAGAGGTGGTAATCCACATATATGCATTAATAGCGTTATTATTTTTCTATGAATAGAATGGTATGAAAATATATGGTATATTAATTTTAAATAATTATAAATATTTTATAAATATATTATGTATATTAAATCCATTATTATATCCATCCATGATAAGAGGTGATGGAAAATGACATACATTGATTTAAAAGGCGGTAGTCTTCCATACACACGAACGATGGTTTCATTTATGATTTGGGGGATGGGAAGATGAATATAGGTTATTTCATAAACATAATAACATATCAGAATATGTATGTTGATTTTTTTTATAATTATATCTTGGATGAAGAATATTTGAAGGAGTTTGAAGAATAAATAAAACAAAAATGCATGGTTAAAAATTATACCTCTTCATCAAACAACCACATTAGGATTATAACCAAATCCTTCCTATGATGGATTTATGATCAAAATAGGGACTCTAGGACATGGGTATAGATGTAAGAAAGGTATTTTGGTAGGTATCCGCCTAAATAAATGGATCTATATGTGCGGAGATAAGAGGATAGGTTGTGTCCTTTTATAAGTTACGGAGACAGCACACATAGTATTTTTAAAAATAATAATATATATAAATGTTTTCTTCACACCAAATAAATAAAAATCAACAATTTACAAAAAATAAATAATATAGGGTCTCAATATGGTATTTAAATAGAAAATATAGAAGATTTGATGAAATTTTAACCCTTATATATTTAGTTTATCCCTTGTAAACTTGTTTTAGCCTTAACTGTGGTAATAAATTTTTACAATTTTGACTATTCATTATGACTAAAATTTAAGTTTTCCTTATTAACAAATATTGATAATAATGATTAAAATTTTGGAATAAATTTTAAAAAATTAGATTTATTTATGTGGGTGGATTTAATATAAAATTATACCAGAAAAATGCGATGAAATACTATTTTTTAAAAGAAATGAGTTTATAAACCCAAAAATTATTCTTATACCAAAATCAGTAATAAAGATGATTAAGATGTAATTAATTATATAATACCTAACTAAATAATAATTATTTTAATTTTATATAAAATTAAAATCATCTTGTGTAACACCCTATGATTTCATAGTACATTATTTCTTTAAATTAATTCAACAACCTGCGCTACACACAACATCGAGTTTGAGCGCACAACAACTTACCAAACTAGTCATTCAAAAAGTGGTTATGAATAGTATTAACTAAATATTGAATTTTATATACTCCATATAATTTTATAATTCATATTATATGTTTCTTAGACATAATATAAGACCAAATTCATTTTTTCATATAAAAGTTGTTTTTTTTTTAAAATGCAATTTTACCGCCTTTTAATGGAGAAACATTTTTAAAACCAATATTAGACACTTTTATATAAAACATTTAATGAAATTAAGTTATTATTTAAAATCGGGACATAAAAGTTTATCTTGGATAAATTTTTGGTACTTTTCTGATAACTTTCATATTTTGATGAATAATGAAAGCTACTAAATTTTAATAGAAAACAAATTTTTTAATCAAACTAATTTATCGTGTTAAATTATAAAATTTAATGGTTTTGAAGTATAATTAGATCATATTTTTATCATTTTATACAATTTACATCATTATAAGTAATTTTCACATTTAAATTTGACAAAAACACATGTTAATCTTTTGATAGTTTTTACTTTTTAAAAAACCCCACTCTTTGGTTTTAACGATGGAAATTAATTTTAAATTAATTAATGAAACTTATATTTTTTTAATTTTTTAAAAATATTATTCATTTTTGAATTCATAATATCAGAATTATATTATGGTGAATTTTTGTTATTTTTTTGAAAATTTTCATTTTTTGATGAATAGTGAAAAACACTACGTTTTTGTTTAAAACTGACTTTTTATTTCTATAATTATTTATTTTATTTTAATTTATTTTAAGTAAAAGTAGATACATAATAGCTGTATTAGTTCAATTTAATTCATTGGAGTCATTTTTATAATAAAATATGATGTATAAAATTTTATCGAACTTTTTACCATCTTTTACCTAGCTTTTTGGAACATTTGAACATTTGCATAAAAAACAATTTTACCGCTTATGTGAATTGAATTTAAAAAATCCTAGAGAAATGGTTGTTATGAATAAGTAAAATTTGGTTCAATAAGATGAAAATAATTTTTTGTGAATAGTAACTTTTACCTTTTATTTACCACGGTAAAAAGTAAATAAGGTAATTAAAGGTACAAATAATATTAAAATTACCCCAACACATGTATTAATTATCTTATATAAGTTTATTTATACCAAAATCAGATTTAGAACAAAAATATGATCCTTTAGATTCACTTGGATTCGATTAAGACATTTATTATATTATATTGAAAGAAAAGTTAAAAGTATTGAATTCAAAGTTTATTAACTAAATTATTTTTAATATAGGGTTATACATAAGATAAATTCGACTATAAATATTCATTATAAATCTCAAAATATTTCATACATAATGGTATTTTATTTATAAATTTTAGAGATTAAATAATTAAATTTATTTATGACACAATGAGGATGACTTAACTCCCTTGTTAATGAAATATTTAAATAATTGATATTATAAATATTATAATATATAGAATTTAAACGTTTTGATGCCATACATGAATTTTATAGGTGAATATGACTTTTTTGGGTTGATTAAATTTATTTGGTTCGAAGTAATCAGGTTGTGATGACTTTCACAAAAGCCAAATACTAAATAGTGTCAAACTTGAAATAAATGTGTTTTTTAAAAACAATATTACATTATTATATTATATTATATTCATAAAAATATAATCATCATCCAATTGTCTTAAATAATACTATATATGTCATTAATTAACCAAATACATTTAATCAACCCAAATACATTTAATCAACCCAAAAAAACATAAAACCCAAAAAAGAATATAAGAAGAGATGGTAAAAGATAAACTATTTAACTAATAGTTAAATCTTAAAAGATAAGGTCAATATGGTGACATAAAATTGTCTAAAACCCATTTATTGAGATTATATAAACCCATCTCAACCTTATATTCGAAATAAATTAATTTTTATCCATTATAAACTGAAAATAAGTTTATAATAAAATAATATTTTAAACTTTTCCTAATGTGACACTGACCTCTCTTATAAAAGGGTACTTCCACTTCTCTCAAATTCACACCTCCAAAGCAATTTGGATCATCCAACCCCTAAAAAATCATCTCCTAACTTCCCTTAATTCAACCTAGATTCCTTACCTTTATCATAAATCCAACCTAAGGATCCTTTTTGATCAAATCAATAGGAAACACCCGAAGAAGTGGTAATGATTTTACCACCCTCTTTGAAGTTCTTTTATTCTTCCACTTCCTCTTTATTTGTTATTTACCTACCAAAATAAAAAATCCAGTACCTTATACATACATTGATGTTATTATAAATATGTTACAACCATATTCGTTATTCTATTCATCATATAAATGAAAAAGTCACCACACGTGCATATGTACGGATTACCGTCTCCACGTCATCGTGTAGTTTGTTATTCAAACACTTCATTATTTGGATGTGTATAATAATGAGTATAACTGATGTAAATAATAAATATAACATGATAATGATTCTGTATATATGATATAACATCCAATTTCATACTATTTCACCATCAATATAATGATATTGTCGCTCGTGCGTACGTACGGATTACCGTTTCCAAGACACGATGAGATTCATTTCCACATTCACCATTCAACGATGATTATAAAAATACATATTAATAATAATTATGTAATATATGACATAATAATTATACTAGATATATATATATATATATATATATTTAAATTTATCTCATTCTCTTATTTCCATTAAATATGATATGAAAACTGAAACAACATTTATGCTTATGTACGACCTACTGTCTCCATAAATGGTGTTGTCCATTTAATATATCCATATAATGTACAGATTTATATTCTAAATATATATTATATATAAATCATGTTTTATATTCGGTAAGTATTTAAATCATGATCTATATGATACGATCAAGAATAACTAGTTAAAACATGTACAATAAAGAAAGTGATTAGTACCCCAAAATATTAATTTTACATGGAAATCATTATTAAATGGTTAGTATAGAGTAATAAATTAATCATTTGTGATATAATAAATATTAATATGGTTCTGGTATAATTTAATGACATACTATGGTCATTATATAGGAGTTTAAACATACCCTCGACCAAAGGAAAGTGCAAGGTGAGAGTTATTTCCTCGTTCTCATTATTATCTGAGATTGTTTGTGTGTAAGTATTTACTGGGACATAATTATCATCGATAACCACATTTCATAAAAATGTTTTCAAAAGGAATCTTTTAAGGTTTTATGTGAGGGTCTATTTAACATGATCATGATTTTAAATGTTTTAAATATTTATCTTTCTAAACCCTTTTAATTAATGTCCATGTTTTAAAATGATTTAAAGGATTTATTTATATGGACATGAATGTTTTGAAATGATAATTATTTTCAAAAGATTTAAAGTGGTTTGTAAGAATTTGATTTAAAAATCTCTTTAAATTACTTCCTTTATAAATTGTGAGACTTTTAAATGATTTTCATGGAAAAGGGGTACTTCTCTCAAAGCATTTTACTGATCATTTTCATCTATGTCAACATCCTTTGATGGATTTTAAACTTGATTGAAGTTGATAAAAATATTTCATATTGTATTGAAGGTTTTGTGATATGTCTGACTTCGGATGTGTTATTTTTATACCATTCATGGTTTATGGATAAAGTATTGACATTTCATGTACTATTTTTAATACAAATGTTTGCATTATGTTTAAACCTTTTCATTTGATGAATGAATTGGACTTAGTAATTGACAGTTGGGTCCTGCTATAGCTCCTCGATGAATCGGTAGGTATCATGATAAAATTTTACGTGGAATTATTCGAGGCCTTTCCCAATTTGATATATGGTTTTGGCCGATGCCTAAAACATTTTTAGACGCCTTGGTTGAGCTCTTGAAAAGATTTTTCAGAATGTCTGGCATTATGCATTCCCTCATTATGAAATTTGTTATTACATGTGATTAATCGACTATTAGAATATCCTTGTGCATGTTTATATGTTAATGTTTGATTTATTTTTTCCATATTATGTTCAAGATTATGTTTAAAAGGATATTGTTTTTAATAAAAATCATGCGTTAAATGTTAATAGCTTCTGCTAAATTATTTACCCTTAGTAGGCATCTGAGCTCACCCCTTTCTTATGTTTTATTTTCCCAGGATCCCAAGAATAGTTTTATAATTGAGATGCAGGGTTATGATAAGGGAACAATGGTGTTACCAAAGGATTATTAAGGATGTGTTTAATGTTAGAAAGTGTAATGTAACATTCATGTATGTAATCTATTTTCAAAGAATTCTAAATTGATCAGTCCTTCGGGATATGATTCCTTATAATCATTCCAATGCTGCATAATAAAACACTGAATCTGGGTAACTAGGGTAGAAGCATTACATATTGGTACTTTTTAATTTGTTTATTTAATAAAAGTAAATGAAAGTTTTACAAAATCAGTATTTTCCACTATTCACAGAGAAATATATATTTGTCAAAAAAATTACAAAATTTCCCCCTAAATTTTTTTTTGTAATGTCATTTAAAAAATGAAATAATTTTTCTAATATAATTTTTCTAAATTTTCTAGAAATTAATTATATTATTTTCTATCCAAAAGAAATAAAAACCATTGTTGGAGAAAACATAATTTTCAAACCTAAAATGTATTTATTGGAAATTGTGTGTTTATTTTATAAGAATTTAAAAAACAAATTATTGCATTAGACCTTTATATATATATTTGATAATGTAGGCAATATTATTTGTGCCATCTGATTTAATGGATAGGTTATATTTATAATATTTAAATAATAGTATTTCATGGTTTATTTAGGACAAATTTTATCTTTCATATACACTATAAAACATAATTTTCATCTTATAATATTTGGTTGTTACATGGATAAATGAATATTTCCTCTTCCCAACTTTCACTTCTCGGAATTGTATCAGCTGTGATAGAATTAGGTTGTGATGCATGGGTTTTGATGTCCAATGGTTAGATTGCAGATGATAATGATGTGATGTATTGTATATGTGAAGATGATTCATTGATAATGATGACATAGATATTACAGTATATGGTGTGGGTTATTCATGGTTGGAGGTAGGCATGAGTTTTATGTCATTCATATTCATAAAACCCTTCTATGATAGTGATGTGGGATTTTTTATGATGAGGTTGTGGTATATGGATGTTGTGCTGATGAGATATGTAGCTATGGAAACGTGATAACAGTTATGATGTTTTATCTAAACTGTGTTTTTGAAAAATTTGTGTTGTTTGATGGTGTATTTGTGTATTATTTATACTATTTTTTCACTAAAGCATTCACATTATTCTTCCAAATTTCCATGTGATTTCTTAAGATGGATCGTACTGAGTATACATTTTTACACACTACAATATATATAAATATTGTTTTTTAGGATTCTAAATGGAATTCAATTGTCAAGCTGGACATTTCTAGCTCATGGATTAGAATTCCAGTTAGAGTGAATTCCCTAGGAGTATCCTTTTTTGAATTTTATTTTTGGAGTATGTTTTGTGTGAAATTTACATTCATTTTTGGATAATGAATTTTACTTTATTTTATGAATTCGATGAATGGATTTATCTACATGTTCCTAAAAAATTAGGTTAATTATTCTCATTTGTGTATTTTATACTCTCAGTACTAGTGTCTAACCCATAATATATTGGGGGTGTAATTTTAGTGTCACTCTTATCATCACTATAGGTCAATGATTAGTTCCTAATGGGGGTGGGTCGTAGTAGGAGTAGTAACATTATCACATTAAAATATAAAAGAAAATGGTAATCAACCTTTTTACACCAAATAGAATAAAATGTAATATTCCAATAGTTTATTCCTTAAAATGGTTTATACATTGAAAAATTGAAATAACATATGATATTCAATTGAAATAAAGATGAAAATTTTTTTAAATTGTGAAGCATACACAACATTTCATCTTACCCATTCAACTAATAAGAAAATGAAATAATTATTAAACAAAGTGAATTATTAAAATATAATTTCCATATCTAATAGAAACTCAAATAGATACATTGGAAGATATTATGGTTCCTTCATGAATGATATTTTCCTTTATTTACAAATTTTAATACTACATTGTTGTCACCAATTGTTGAAAAGGAATATATAAAATTTAAAATCAAATATTTTATTGCAAATAATGAAAAAAATTCATTTTATACTAATAAAATAATTGAAAAGTAAAATCAAAATAGTATTAACAAATTTCATAGAATGCTATAATTTTCATGAAAAAACATCTGTGAAACATTCTTTTTTAAATGAACTATTAGAAGGATTATATCAACTAAATATCTATTATTTCTATATAAATATATACTTTTTATCAAAATCATATAATAATATTGAGTTTTTATGCTCTATCAGATAAAATATATATATATGAATTTTTATATATATTTAATATATCATGAGACTTAATAGTGATTTTAAACCAAAAATTAATCTTGTTTCACCACCTTCTAGTATAGGTTCATTTTAATGTAAGGTGAAACTTCAAAATTAAGATATATATTTTTCAAATATATCACATTAAAATGATTTATAATTTAAGAGATAAAATACTATCTTGAACCCATCATGATATCATTAAGATTAAAATCTCTAAAGAAGCCTAGTCAATATTTTTTATTTTAGAACTCATAAAGGAAATATGCATTGGAGTTTTCTCCTATTCTGGTTGACTATTTTATAAGAATATTAATGGTGTAGATATTGAATCATTGAGTCTATGAAAGTTATGTGACTTTTTAAATACTTCATGTTGTGTATTATATAATATGGAAACTATTAACATATCCAGAATCTCTAAATGAGTAATAAAAAATCTACCAAAGAGATATATGTCTTCTTTATAGTTGTTAACGTATGTAATCCCCAACATAATTTTTTTTTAGAAATCCACTACAGTTTTTAATTTTGATGATACAAGGAGCTATTATATCATAATTGTTGAAATATTTTTAGAAAGTAGTGATTTAAAAAACATTGCATCATTTAGTCTAGAAACAATTAGTGATTGATCAAAATATTTTATGTTATAGACTCCATAATAGGAAATCTTTTGAAGCTCATATTTCTCTTATTGATCTATTTTTTGTTTATAGGATAATGGTGTTTTTAGTATGTTTTTGGAGAAGTATGGTAGAACAGGAGGTGTGATTTGGATGAAATTTCCATTGGGAGTGAACATCACATAGTGACCTGGTGCATTACACCATGATCTATTGTTCATTAAAGGTGGATGAGAAGGGTTGGTTTTGTTTCACTATGGTATGTGGTGTTATTTTATGATCATGTGTGATGTTCCATAATGGCCATAACCTGATATGTTGTGTAACTTCAGATGGTTGTGAAGGGTTTTTTGTGTTATGGATTGATCAATTATGACATGGAACTCTGCTTTGTGGCACAATGTTCTTTTGAGATTATTAACTATCTATCTGGTTAGTGTTATTTCACCATGGTTTCGGGCTATTATTCCTAAAGTCAGATGAATTTGGTGTCATTGTACACATTTCACAATTATATTCCTTTTTTATAATATTAAAACATTTTTGACCCTCTAAATTTTCTGTAGATCACACCATGATTCACAGGGATGACCTGCATTGCCCCTCACACCTTATTCCACACCATTATTTGTGTGTCCCAATTTTTTGAAAAAACTTTTCCAAAATTTCATGATTCATATTCATTTTATTTATCTTCTTTCAAACCTTATGAATCATATTGCTTGATTTTGGTGAAACATGGTATATTATTGGAAAAAGAGGTTTTGCGATGGGGAAGGGTCTGGTCGCAAATTGTCTGTTAGGATCTACTATTTTCAATGAGACCCTATTCCCATCGCAAATACAACAATGTAAGAACTTATTTGTGAAGAAAGTATTTATCCCATCGCAAAAGTTTTTTGCGCGTAGTGCACGCCAAACCGCAGGAAGCATATTTGTGAAGGGTGGTTACATCCACTTTAAATAGTATCCCGGGTTTTTAGTATTTGTGATGGGAGGTTTCACCTGTCACAAATACATTCCCATGGTTTTTACTATTTGAGATGTGATTTTACCCCATCAAAAATAGTATGTTGGTAGGAAAGTATTGTTGACCGGACCCATCATAAGTACCATTTTAACCGTCGTAGCATTTTCAACGTGTACCGTCACAAAAAGTACATCAGCAGGAAAATATTTGTGATGACACCTGTCTGAAATAATTTTTTAACCATTATCTCTAATTAAGAGGTGGATTAGCATTTTCAATGGGAATCCCCTCTCAAATACCGCCATAAAAAAATATTCTAACCTATAAATACCCCCATCCAATTTTTTTCCATTTCACTATTCTCTCAACTCCTTTCTCATTTTCTACCCTAATATTTTTCTCTTCGGTTTCTACAAAGCATTAAATTTTACACCAGAGCAATTTTCAAAGTTTGTGTCCGGTGAGAGATTCAGTTTTATGGTATTTATTGGTCAGTTTTTATTTTTAGTTAATTAATTTTATTTTATATTAGTAATAATTATTATTAATTAGAAGTAAATAAATTAAATTATAATTAGATAGTTTTATTATGTATTATTTATTATTACAAATAAGTTATTTCATTGATATTTAATATTTTTATTTAAAAGTAAATAGTACAATTTTTTTAATAATTTGGATCAATTATTATTAATTTATAATAATTGTGTGTAAATAGTATTAATTAGTAGTTATTAGTATTAATTAGTATTAATTTTTTTAATTGGTATTAATTAGTAATAAATAGTAATAATCATTAAAAGATAGTAATAATTAGTAATAAATAGTAAAAATAGTAAAAAATAGTAGTAATTAGTAATAATTTGTGATAAATACTAATAATTACTAATAAATAGAAATAAATAGAAATAAATAATAATGAATAGTATTAAATAGCAATAGTTAGTAATAATTAGTAATAATTAGTAATAATTGGTAATAATTAGTAATAATAAGTAATAATTGTTAATAATTAGTAACAATTAGTAATAATTATTAATATTTAGTAATAAATAGAAATAATTAGTAAGAATTAGTAAGAATTAGTAATAAAAAGTATTAACTAGGAGTAATTAGGAATAATTTGTAATAATCAATATTAAATTGTAATAAATAGTAATGAATAATAATAAATAGTAATAAATATTAATTAATAGTAACAAACACTAAAAAATATTAATAAATAGTAATAAAAGGTAATAAATTGTAATAAATAGTAACAAATAATAATTAATAGTAATAAATATTAATAAATACTAACAAATAGAAATAATTATTAATAATTAATAATAATTCGTAATAAATAGTAATAAACAGTAATAATTAGCAAAAAATTGTAATAATTATTGGTAAATTGTAATAATTAGCTGTAAATAGTAATGATTAGTGGTAAATAGTAATAATTAGTAGTAATTAGTACTAATTAGCAGTAACTACTTATAATTTGAGGTAATTTGTAATAATTAATGGTAATTAGTGGTAATTAATAAAATTTAGTGGTAATTAGTAAAAATGAGCGGTAATTAGCAAAAAATTGTTATAAACTAATAAAAATTGTTTATAATAAGTGGTAATTATCTATAATTAGTGGTTTTTAGATATAATTAGAAAAAATAGTTGTAAATAGTGTTAATTTATAAAAATTAGCTATAAGTAGTTAAAATTAGCGGTAATTAGTAAAAAACTTATAAACAAATAAAAATTTGTATTAATAAGTGGTAGTTAGTTTTACTTTGTGGTAATTAGTATAAATTAGTTGTTATTAGAAAAAAATTGTGATAATTAGAAAAAAAATATTGGTAATTAGTAAATAATTGTTATAAACTAATAAAAAATAGTTATAATATGTGGTAATTAACAGTAATTAGAAATAATCAGTTGTAATTAGTAAATATTAGTGTTAATTAGTTAAAATTAGTGGTAAATAGAAATAATTAGAAGTAATATGTACAAAAAATTTGTAATTAGTAAATATTTAATGTACATAGCACTAATTAAATGTTATATGTAAAAAATAAACAATGACTAGAAAAAGTAGTGACCAATATATAAAATTGACAATATTTAAATGTAAATTATGATTGTATAATTTTTACACTTTTCTAGATCCCCTTTTTTTATATAAAATTATTCATAAACAGTTTTTTATTTAATAATTTTTAGAGTAATATGGAGCAAGGAATTCAAAAAGAGTGGTTATTACATGATCATGATTGGATGAATCATCACAAGAATCCAAACGGCTCTTATATAAATCTTGTATGTATTGATAGTGTTGAAACATTTTTATCATTTTCATTATCAAAACTAGAAATTGTTCTCGAATGTACAATTAAGTGTCCATTTAAGAAATGTTATCTTATGATGTTTGACACGTTTGGAAAAGTTAGGAGTTATCTATTGTAATTTGGTTTTTGAAATGATTGTTTTTTATCGACATGGGGTATACATTTCCATAGAAGATAATAATAATTTAGTTCCAAATCCATCACGATTTCAAAATTCAGTGCAAGATGTGGTTGGTGTAACTTTTCAACAAACTGAATATCAGGATGATATTGATTCAACTCCAGAGTTGGAACCATCCCAATTTTCTGATTTTTTAAATTCTATTAATGAATCCCTATATCCTGGATGCAAGAAAAGAAAATTTGAAGTTGTAACAAAATTTATCACTATTAAATCAGATAAAGGAATTTCAAATGGATATTTTTATTAGATATTCAATTTGGTTAAATCAGTTTTAGCTGAACTAAATGTGTTGCCTAAAAAATTTAATGAGATCAATAGACTTGTTTATAATTTGGGTCTTGGTTATGAGAGGATTATTTCATGTTTAAATGATTTCATCTTATATTATGCTCAAAATGAGTCGTTCATTAATTGTGATACATGTGAAAGATCGAGGTATGAAAAGGCTCAGTTTGGGAAGTATGGATTGATTCTTATAAACCAATTAATGAATTTTCCTATTACACAAAGATTAAAGCATTTATTTTTGTCTCAAAGAACAATGTCCCGGATTCATAGACCCAAAAATAATATTTCAATCGACAAAGGCTTAAACCATCCTATTAATGGTGATTAATAGAAATTGTTTGACCAACTACATCCATATTTTGCTTCAGAAGCTCAAAATGTATGATTGAGTCTTTCTACTCATAATTTCTATCAATTTGGTTCTTATTTTTGTCTGTATTTTTATTGGTCCATATTTATAACTCTATACAATTTATCTCCTTGGATGTTGATGAATGAATCATAAATATTTTTAACCTTATTAATTCCATGACATTGGAAAAATAATCTACATGTTTATTTTAATCCATTAATTGATGAGTAAAATTTATCATGGAGTAATGGTGTCACTACCTTTGAGGTTTTCATGAAAAATAATTTCTTATTGAAAGCTGCATTAATGTGTAAAATTATTGTCTTACCAGCATATGGAATGCTATCTGGTTAGAGTACACATGGTTCAAAATCATGCTCTTACTGTATGAGATATAGAAAAGTGTTAATTTTCCTTAATTAAAGAAACCATATTTTCTCCAACTGTGATATATGATTTCTTCCTAATGATAATCCATTTCAGAGGAACATATAACTTTTCAAAAAAGGCATAATTGAAAGAGACGGATCTCCATTAATGATCTTAAGTGTGGAGTAATAATACATTGTATCTACATTAAATCCTAATACATTTGTACTGACTATAAACTAATAGAAAATGGGTGGCTTTGGGAAAGAAAAAAATTGGATAAAATGGAGTGTTTTTTGGGATCTTCAAAATTTGTCCAACTTGTTGGTTTGTTGCATATTGGATGTCATTCATATTGTGAAGAACTATATTGATAATATTTTTTATACATTTTTGGGAACACTAGTTAAGACCAAACTTAAGGTAAAGTCTTGATTGGATCTTTCCTAAATTTATAAGAGACCAGAACGTAAACTGTTTAAAAATTAAAGATCACAGAAGTTAATGAATCTATAAAAGACATATACAATTTCCAAAGATTTTTTTTTATTTTGTCAGTGGATTTTAGATTTTAGGTTTCTCGATGGTTATGTTTCCAATTTCACTACATACATCATAAATGGTCAAATTATCAGATTAAAAAGTCATGATTCTCATATTATAATGGAAATAATTATACAAATTAGATTTATAGGTTTTTTAAATACTTTAATTTGACATGAACTAACAGAAATATAATATGGTTTATGAGACATTTGTGTGGTGACAACCGGATACAATGTAATAAGTATATTTATAAAATAGGTTGTTTTAATTTTATAAAAACAAGAAAAAATATTCTCACTAAAATTATTTGATTTAATAGAACATTTGATATTACATTTTTCACATGAAAATAAATGAATAGGTATGGTACACTTCTGATGGATGTAACCATTTGAGAGATGCTTGAAAAAATTGATGAAAATTGTATATAACAAAGAATAATTTGAAGGATCAATTCCATAAGCTTATTTCCTATAGGAAATATCATTTTTTTTCCTCTCATTGTTTTCAATTTTAATTCCCCTCAATACATACCCTCTTGGTCCTTAATGAGGGAAATGTTGATGATGAAATGAACAATCAATTATTAGTTTTTAATTAGCCTGATCTTGGCTATGGTGTAGTTCATGAATGATGGATTTCAGATGATGAATAGCACAAGGTTCATACATATGTTCTGTCAAACTATAAAGAAATGGAACTATTTGTACTGTGAGTACTCCTGTCAATTATTATTTAAATTTTATATATTTAATTAAAATTATTTTATTTGTATATTGTATGATAATCATATCAAGAAACAGTTTCCACAAATTACATCAAACTTCTTTTAAATAATGTTAGAAGAATAACTTTTCCTAATTGTTTCAAAAACTAGTAATGTAAATTATTTATGGTTTAACATAAAAAAATTATTAATTGTTATATTGATTTTTTTTTTCAAATTTTCATGCATCTCAACATGTTGATAATATTAATAATCAATTATGTGTATTGAGTAACCCACAATACAAAATGTATAAATATCATAATGCATATGTGTGGAATGGATTTTGATTTCATACACATGTATATGGGGAATCAAAAAAACAATTAATAGTTGTGTTTTCTTGAGAGGATCTCATCACAGATAAAGTGAAGTGAACATTTACAGCATGCTAGAAGAAATAATTGAACAATGTTATCTAGGACAGAATTATGTAATGATTTTTAAATACCATTGGTTGGACACTAATAGAGGCTTCTGTGTTCTTCTATGCCATGGAATATTTAATATTAAATATAAATTACTTATTGCAGTAAATAAACAAAAATTTTGGAACATTTGGTATATAAAATTTATTATGAAAATTATTATGCTACTTCAATAGAGTTATGTGATTGGTGGAGCATAATTAAAATGTAATCTTGGGAAAATAAGTTTACCAAAAGTGAATGTGGTTCTGATGAAGTGAAAGCAATTGAAATTTTTCAAGAAACTACCCTAAATCCATATTTTACATAAATAGACACAAATATCGATGATGAGTCCCCACTGTTTTGGTTTAGTGGTGATTATGATGTTATCAATGTAAAAATTAATTTGAAAGGGAAAGAGGTTATGAAACTTATACTCCTAATGAAATTGTTGATGTTGGGGAGAAATATGAAGATATTGACACTATCATATATGAAGTTGAGGATGGAGATAAATATTGATATAGTTAAACACTTGTTATAATCATATATAATATATAACTATATATAATAGTTATTTGAATTATTTTTTAACAATATACATTTCATGTTTCATATGTACTCTAAACTATTTTTTGTGTTAGAGGAGGATGATCTACCTAATGAAGAGCAGGGAATTACATCATCTGACCCTGAAATAGTGGGAGGTTCAGCAATGACTCCGAGGGGTCATGGTCTTACGATAATGAGGATTCCCAACCCTATCCCTGAGCGATGTCCACGTATTGACATAGATCCATGCATGCAGAGGTATGTTTAGTTGTGTATTTTAGTTAGTTTTCATTAATTTTCATTAATTTATTTATATAGAGGTTGTTTGATTATTTGTTCTCTTTCTTCATAGATTTTCACATAAAATAGTTGGACAGAGAAGTTCTATGGTGCAGAATTATATTTCTGCAGCATGGGTTTCATGGGATCAGATTCCCATTGATGTTCAGCATTTCATGTTTGATCATTGGATGATATGTAAATAAATAATAGTTATTTTGAAATTTATTTATTTAATAACATGATATTATTATTTATATTTAGTGTTTAGGGTATCCCATTTATGATAACATGTGAGAATCCATCTAGGAGGCATGGGAGGGCTATATAAATCTCTCTTTCTACCAATTGTTTTACAGTCCAAGGAGGAAAATAATATAGAAAGCAGGAGCCACAATTTTGTATTATTCTTGTTGCGCCTACGGACCATATTACATCTCATATCATGTTTGGGATGGATTATTATCATATTTTATGGGAGATACTTTTCATAAGAGAGCCTTCATAGGTTAATGGAACTGGGGGAGATTGAAAGTGGTGCCTCGAGCTAGTAGTCATATATTCAGTATGTTTAGATAACATTTGGTAAGTACATTTTTTAATAATTTACATAACATTATATGTAAAATATTTATTTTATACTCATATAGGCAGTATAACAACTCAATATTATGCATTTTTACATTTATAGGATGATGTATCATGATCCTATCATCAGAGATAATAGAGGTGATCTTCAGTGTAATATTTTACTTAGTAAAATTCCCTTCCTGGGATTTAAAATTAACTTTAAATAAAATCTTCACTCTTTTAATTTTAAATTTCAATTGAAGAATTCATATGAGGCTATGATGTCTCATACATAGACTGAGAGACTGACCAAAACTAAGGATCATGTCATGACCCAACTCCACCAAAAGTAGGGAAGGGCCAGTAGATTTACAGTCCCTTCCTTCATTAATTTGAAGGGGAGATAATGACCCCTAAAACCCACCTTCAATGGGTCTCGGAGTGGACACTAGCACCAAGGGTATAGAATCACACAATAAATGGAAGGCATTACCTTTTATCTTTTAATAGTATCGGGATATAAGATAGTAAATCCCATAACACCAAAACTAAAGGAAAAAAGAAAGTAAATCCAAAAAAAATCATTCCCATATGCATGTTCCAAAAGAAAATACCGCAAGGTACAAGTGACTACAAAGGTAATGTACCAAAGAAAGAAAAAAACAACTAAAATTGTACCAAAGGTCCAAGTTAGTATGGTCTATCAGGATCCTTAAAGTCCTCCTGAAAACCTGAATATAGTTGATATATGTAGGGTGAGCATACGAGTATACTCAGTAGGGAAAACCAAAGACTCTCATCCACAAGTGGGAGAACGTACCAAAGTCCTGTTAGAAGCAGACGACCAACACTATCAAGGATTTCATCCATCCCACTCACCGGCCACACTCACCAAATAACGCAAGAAATTAAAGTATAAATAAGCACATAGATGGTTGGGTACCCTACGCCACATTCCCATTGGTTATTGAAGACATCCTACACATTGAACCAATCACGCCTTTCTCACCACAGTACCACTGCCACACCCCACCCGCACACACCTGGGCCATACCCTCACGTAGTCCCACTGCCAAACCCCACCCTCAAACACCTAGGCCACAACTGTTAATCTACCCGCAGACACCTGGGCCACAACTATCACATGTAAACATGCGTGCAAACACCTAGTCCTGAACAACCACTACCACGCCCGAAGACACCAGGTCCAGAAGAACTACTTTCGTTCCCGAAAACACCTGGGCTGCATCCCGAAGATACTTGGGAAATCACATGCCCGCACACACCTGGGCCAACAACCACGCTACCTTTCCTAAAGATTATTGGGCTAATAATGGACTTCAGGCCATCACAGCCTGCCCGAAGATACTTGGGCTATCTGGGAAACGGAGTAGAAAGGAGGTAATAACCAGCCACCAATAGAAGTGTTGGGAACAACACCCTTCCCCGTGAAATGGGGGTGTTCGGAACTAAGTGCTCAACTTGGGTGGCGTGCGAATAAGAAACACAAAAACAAAAAGTATATATATAGGTAACAAGAACTCACCCAATCTAGGTTTTTCTTCAGCTAGCATAAAGAACACTATCCTTACCATTTATTCATAAGAGAATAGAACAACACCCATGCCCAAGACACAACTCTTACCGGACCAAAACCCCATTTGTCCAATCCTTTTTTTCAGGTTCAGTGATATTGTTTAAAAAAATGTTTCTGCACTACTGGGAATCTAACAGCATAAGCACAAACCAAGGGAAGAAGAACCAACCAATCATCAATTCAGGCATTTACACTTGGTTCTCTTTAAAGCCACAACAACAACAGGGATAAGTGAGATCCCTTGAAGTACTGGAACCAATGAAAACCCCAAGATACAGCCCTATGTCCCCAAGATCCAAGAGCGAATGGTTTCTCAACACTAGAGGATCCCACCCCAATTCGTGATACAAATAGAGGATCCCATCCAAAAATTCACAACCAGAGAGAGTAATAATAATAGGGGATCCCATCCCCACCCACATCACCCAACAATCTCCTTGTGAATGAAAACCAAACCACTGCCACCAACACAATGTAGGCCCATGTCGGTATTTTCATATTTAAAAGATTTAACACACTCCATGATTTCAACTTCGTTGTGCTTTAAGGGGGGTTATCACCGAAAGGATTGATCCTGGTGCTTTCAATTTATTTAGCCGGATGCACGTAATTAACCATATTCCTTTACACAAACGGTTCAAAAACACAATAAGATCCATTTAAACATCACCAGTGCTAAGGGTTCATTAGTGCATAGATATGTACCACAAACGGCCATGATTTTCCGTAGGTGTAAGCCCACACAATTCAGAAATCATTAATCATGGAAGATCATAAAGAAAAGCAACATCATCGATCACCCCCCCCCCCTTCATTCTTTAGAATCCGTTTATTTTATTTATTAAGTTTCGGTCTATCCAATTCTACAAAATCAAAAGCATTCCCACCCCACATGATACACAGAAAAGGATAGACGAAGGAAGAATCCCTACTTGATTGATCAAGGATCAATGTTATGTCCCCGTCGTCTGAGTAGAAGAAGCTCCAGGGACATGAAAACATCACTCGGTGAAGGTACTCCAATGGCAGGGTGATCGAGAGAAAGAAACGTCAGGCGAAGCATTAGGTTATAAAGCCGGTAAGGTTAAGATATAGAGAAGAAGACTCGAAACCACGTAAGGAGTGGGGTTGTGGGTTGACCACATGGTTGAGATACCCCACACGTCATTAAAGGGTGCCTGCTATTGGGGGCGGTTTAAACCGAAGAACACACATCAGTTAATTAAGCTCCATTTATGGGTGTTACTGGGCTCTAAAACAACCTTAAAGGGTTCGAAATTGGTTTTAAACCCCAATTTTCTCAAAAAGGATGTGCTACTCGAAAAACCACGACAGGGCTGGGTGACACAGATCGGTCTCACCGATCAGTCGGTCTCATCAATCGGTCTCACCAATCGCTCTCACTGATCGGTCTCACCGATCGGTGGCACTGATCGGTCATGCCGATTGTTCTCGCTGATCGGTTGCGCCAATCGGCAAGACCTATCAGCGCGACCGATCGAAGTACCTTCACCCAACACCATTTCCCTACCATCACATTCAATCCTCACTCGGCCTAACTCTAGAATCAATCATATCCCTCAACCTTCCCATTGATACCATTCTGTCACGACCCGACTTCACCAAAAAGAGGGAAGGGATAGCAGATTTCGAGGCCCTTCCTTCTTTAAGTTGAAGGAGAGATAATAACCCCTGAAACCCACCTTCAATAGGCCCAGGAGTGGTGACTAGCACCTAGGGTATAGAATACCACAACCAATGGAAGGCATTACCCTTTTTCTTTTAATAGGATTGGGAGATATGATAGTAAATCCCACAACACTAAAACTAAAGGAAAAAAACAAGTAAATCCAAAACAAACCATTCCCATATGCATGTTCCAAAAGTAAATACCACAAGGTACAAGTGACTACAAAGGTAAAGTACCAAAGAAAGAAAACAGTGACTGGAACTGTCCCAAAGGTCCAAGCTAGTACAGTCTAGCACGATCACTGAAGTCTTACTAGGAACCTGAAAACATTTTATATGTGTAGGGTGAGCATATGAGTATACTCAGTAGGGAAAATCGAAGACTCTCGTGCACAAGTGGGGGAACATGCCAAAGTCCTGTGAGAAGAAGACAACCAAAACTATCAAGGAGTTCATCCATCCCACTCACCGGCCACACTCACCAAATAACGCATGCAAGTAATGTATAAGTAAGCACATCAATGTTTGGGTAGCCAGCGCCACTTTCACACTGGTTATTGAAGACATCCTATGCATCGAACCAAACCCTCCATTCTCACCGCAGTCCCACTGCCACACCTTGCCCACACACACCTAGGCCATACCCTCACACAGTCCCACTGCTAAACCCCGCCCACAAGCACCTGGGCCACAATCGCTAATCTTCCCGTAGACACCTGGGCCACAACTGTCACATGTAACCATGCATGCAAACACCTAGGCCAGAACAACCACTCTCATGCCTGAAGACACCTGGCCCAGAAGAACTACTGCCACGCATGAAAAAACCTAGGCCTCATCCCAAAGATACATGGGAAATGACCTACCCGCACACACATGGGAAAACCACCACACTACCTTACCCAAGGATTTTTTGGATAATAATGGACTTTAGGCCATCACTACCTGCCTGAAGATACTTGGGTTATCTGGGAAAGGGAATATAATGGAGCTAATAACCAGAAACCAAGAGAAGTGTTGGGAAAGACACCCTCCGCCATCAAATGGGGGTGTTCGGCACTAAGTGATCACCTTGGGTGGGGCATGAATAAAAAACAAAAAAATATACAAGTATATATATTGGTAACAAGAACTCACCCAATATAGGTTTTTCTTCAACCAGCCTGAGGAACACTATCCATACCATTTATTCGTAAGAGAAGAGAACAGCACCCATGCCCAAGACACAACTCCAACCGGACCAAAACCCCATTTGTCCAATCCTTGTTTTCAAGTTCAGTAATATTGTTTAAAAAAAGGTCTTGCACTACTGGGAAACTAACAACGTAAGCACAAACCAACGGAAGAAGAACATGCAAAATGTCAATTCAAGCATTCACACCTGGTTCTCTTGTAAAGCCACAACAACAACAGGGATAAGTGAGATCCCTAAAAGTACTGGAACCAAAGAAAACCCCATGATATATACCTATGTCCCCAAGATCCAAGAGCCATTGATTTCTCATCAACAGACAATCCCACCCAAATTCATGATACAAACAGAGGATCCCATCCTCAAATTCACAACCACGGAGAGTAATAATAACAGGGGATCCCATCCCCACCCACATCACCCAACAATCGGCCCATGAATGAAAACCAAACCACTTCCACCAACACAACACAAGCCCATGCCGATATTTTTAGATTTAAAAGATTTAACACACTCTATGATTTCAACTTCTTTGTCCTTTAACCGGGGTTATCATAGAAAGGATGGATCCGGGTGCTTTCAATTTATTTAACCAAATTCATGTAATTAACCATATTCCCTTACACAAAGGGTTCAAAAACATAATATGATCCATTTAAACATCACCAGAGGTAAGGGTTCGTTACTGCACAAAGAAATACCACCAACGGCCATGATTTTTAGTTGGTGTAATCCCACACAATTCAGAAATCAATAATCATGGAAGATCATAAAGCAAAGCAGCATCATCGATCACACCCCCACCCCACCCCCTTCATTCTTTAGAATCCATTTATTATCTTCATTAAGGTTTGGTCCATCCAATTCTACAGAATCAAAAGCATGACCATCCTGCATGATACAAAGAAAAGGATAGAAGAAGGAAGAATCCATACATGATTGATCAAGGATCGATGTTAAGTCCCCATCGTCAGAGTAGCAGGAGCTCCAGGGACAAGAAAACATCGCTCGGTGAAGGTACTCCGATGGCAGGCTGATCAAGAGAAAGAAACATCAGGCGAATCTTTAGGTTATAAAGCCGGGATTGTTAAGATACAGAGAATAAGACTTGAAACCGTGTAAGGAGTGGGGTCGTGGGTTGACCATGGGGTTAAGATACCCCACACGTCATTAAAGGGTGCCCGCTTTTAGGGGCGTTTTAAACCGACGAACACATATCATATAATTAAGAACCATTTATGGGTGTTACTGGGCTCTAAAACAACCTTAAAGGTGTCAAAATTGGGTTTAAACCCCAATTTGTGCAAAAAGGAGGCGCTACTTAAAAAACCCCGACAAGGCCGAGTGACACTGATCGGTCTCACTGATCGGTCAGTCTTAGCGATTGGTCTCACCGATCTCTCTCACTGGTCGGTCTCATTGATCGATCTCACCGATCGGTGGCGCCGATCGGTCACGCCGATAGGTCTCTCTGATCGGTCTCCATGATCGGTCTCGCCAATCAGTCTCGCCGATCGGTCTCAGCGATCGGTGTCACTGATCAGTCGTGCCAATCAGTCTCACCGATCGGTCAAACCGATCGGTGGCACTGATCTTTGCACTGATTCAGTCTCATGCCGAGACTCTACCCTTAGGATCCTAATTTTTGGAAAAGGAAAGGATCATGGGTCATCACATTAGATACCTCTCAAACTATTTTCACCCTCAAGAATCAAAACAGCTCAGAAGAAAAGAGAGGGTCCGAAGAGCCTCCTCCAAAAATGCATCTCAAGAGTGAACCCCATTGACATCAAGAAACACTAACTCATGAGTCAGGAAGTCCCTTCATACATGTCAGGATATTATCTGCTTTGGGTGGCACTGTCTCACCAGCACGGGTTTAATTGCATCCACATTAATGCATCCGAATTAGCAGTCAGGTTTTTTTCCATCATCACACATTCAGACACACACACTCTGGGACATGGAACAGATCATTTCATGGCTAAGAAAAACAAGCATTCCATATACATTTGAGCACTTCGTAAAACATCTCAACAAGGTCAGAACAAAACAACAAGGGAGTCAAAACAGCTCTGGGTACTGGGCACACATCTGTGCTTCCCTCTCCCATAAACTCTCCTCATTCCCACCATGTCTCCATAACACATGAACCCATGGAATGGTTCGCCCATGAAGCACCTTCTCCTCATGATCCTTGATCCTAATGGGTCGTCTATGAGGGTCGCATCATCTTCGATATCTAACTCTCCAAAATCAATGAAGTGGGATTCATCGTGTAGATATCGACGAAGCTGGAACACATGGAATACATCGTGTATCCTCAATATCGGCAGTAGTAATACTAGCGGATAAGCCACTTTGCCCACCCATCGTAACATTTTGAAGGGTCCGGTGAACCTGGGAAAAAGTTTACTCCCCTTGCTGAACCTCTGTTGTCCATGTTGAGGGGAGACCTTCAAGAACATGTGGTATCCAACCTCAAACTCCAAGGGTCTTCTCCTAGTATCAGCATACAAATTCTGTCGGTCCTGATCTGCCTTCATCCTCTCTCGTATAAGTTGAACCTTCTCTTTCGTGCTCTGTAACACCTCCGGGCCAAGAACAGCTGCTTCATCAACCTCAGTCTAGCACACTGGTGAGCGAAACATCCTTCCATATAGGGATTCAAACGAAGCCATGCCAATGGTATAGTGATGGATTTTATTGTAGAAAAACTCTACTAGAGCCAATTGTCGCACCCAGGATCCCCCAAAGTCCAGAATGCATGCCCGCAGCATATCCTCCAACGTCTGGATGGTGCGCTCTGTCTGCCCATCTTTTTGGGGGTGGAAAGTAGTGCTAAGGCGTAGCTATGTGCCAAAATCATGCTGCAAACCCCTCTAGACTCGTTAGGTAAAACATGCATCCCTATTCGAGACTATGGAACTCAGAACTCCATGCAACCTCACTACCACATCCACTTACATTCGTACTAGAGCATCCACTGCACTTGACTCCTTAATCGCCAAAAAGTGAGAAGGCTTCGTCAACCAGTCCACTACTACCCAGATGGCATTGTACCCCCTTTGAACCTTTGTTTGTCCCGTGATGAAATCCAGTGAGATGTCCTCCCACTTCCACTCAGGGACATCCAGAGACTGCAGCAGGTCACCTGGAACTCGGTGTTCAGCCTTCACCTACTGACACACTAGGAACTTGGCCACAAACTCTGCCACTGCTCGCTTTACTCCGGGCCACAAGAATTGTCTCTTCAGACCCTGGTACATCTTGGAAACTCTCGGGTGTATTACTAGGGGTGAGTTGTGGAACTCACTAAGAACCTTTCCATGCATCGCCTCTAGAACAAACAGACTCTCCTGGAAATGCATCTAGTTCTGACCATCCTCCAACCATCCTTCGAGAGCATTGCTCTGGCCAACTTGGTCATGCATCACTTCACACTCTGGGTCTCCCCACTGAGACTCCTCCATTTCCTGAAACATAGAAGACTGCACTATCATTTGATACAGGAAACCTCTACCACTATCCATCCTCGCATATAGGTGCAAGCCTGCCAACTCCTCCATCACCTTCCAAGCATCTGCCGATTCTCAGACCGCATCTTTCTGCGACCTCCTGCTCAAAGCATCGACCACTACATTCCCCTTTCTTGAAGTGTAGGAAATCTCAAATTTGTAATCCTAGTGGAACTCTATCCACCTTCACTGTCGTATGTTTAGGTCTCGCTGGGAGAAGATATACCTCAAACTTTTGTGATCTCTGATGACCACAAATCTTTCTCTGATGAGGTAATACTATCATTACTATAGTGAGAAATTGACTACTGCATGTTCCAGATCGTGGGTGGAATAATTATGCTCATGAGGGTGTACCTTCTTTGACCCATAAGAGATCACCCCTTGTCGCTGCATCAACACACACCCAAGGCATTTCCCTAAAGCATCACAGAACACCTCATATATCTCCCCTTATTCTGGTAATCTCAGCACTGGGGCACTAACCAACTTTTCTTTCAGATAGCTGAAGGATGCCTCACAGTGCTCACTCCACATGAAAAACTAGTCTATCTAGTTCAAGTATATCAAAGGTGCTGCAACTCGAGAGAAGTTGGGTACGAACCTCCGGTAGTAACCTGCCAGCCCAAGGAAACTACAATACTCTTCCACGTTCTTGGGTGCTGCCCAAGAAACAACCGTCTCAACCTTTGATGGGTTCAATATTTCCCCATGTTCGGAAAATACGTGCCCAAGGAAGGGAACATATTGCATCCAGAACATGCATTTATACAACTTCTGATAGATCTGGTGCTATAGGTGGACCTCCAAAACCATCCTCAGGTGTTCTGCATGGTCCTCCCCTGATCTTGAATAGATCAGGATGTCATCAATGAACACAACTACGAACTGATATAGGTACTCATAGAAGACGGAGTTCATAAGCCCCATGAACACAGTCGGGGCTTTCATAACACCTAAAGGCATGACTAAAAACTTAATGTGTCCATATCTACATTGGAAGGCCATCTTTGAGATGCCACCCTCATTTACCCTCAACTAGTGATACCCGGACCGCAGGTCAATCTTCGAGAACCATCCTGCTCCTTTTGGTTGGTCAAAGAGATCATCTATCCTCGAAAGAGGGTATCAATTCTTGATCGTTACCTGATTCAGCCTCCTGTAGTCTATGCCGAACCTAAGACCACAATCCGCCTTCTTTGCATACAAGACTGGAGGACCCCACAGTGACACACTTGGTCGAACATAACCTCTCTTCATCAGATCACCAATCTGAATCTGCAACTGTCGTAGCTCTAAAGATTCCATCTGGTAAGGATCTATCAAAATCTGATGAGAACCGGGATGCATGTCTATCTCAAACTCGATATCACGTCGAGGGGGTACAGTCGTTACCTTCTCGGGAAAGACATCCATAAACTCACTGACGATCCCCGGTACTTCCCCCATCTCAGCATCCACTAACTCTATTGACATCTCGGCTAACAAGGAGAGGAGGGGTTCCTCTCGCCTGCTACCCTTCTGGCCACTCCATTCACAAGTGAAAGTGACACGTCATCCACCCATGACTGAGAACACAACCCTTCCTCTTAAACAGTCGATGACAGCACCCCTAGAGAATAGTCAGTCAATGCCTAAAATGAAATCCTATGGCTATATCTAAAGCAATAGTAGATTTCTGACTGACTAATGTGGCCCTATCATCAGTATGCATCCTTGATAAACACATAGAAAGTCGGTCTGAACTCTGACTAGTTTTCTCAGCACCAGGGGCACTGGAATTATCTCGGCATCTAGACCCAAAGCACTAGATAGACTGGGTGCAACGAAGGAGTGTGATGCTCTGATATCGAACAAGGCATAAGAAAGGGTGCTGAAAAAACTGACCGTACCTCAAACAACCTCTGGTCCCGCTGGTACTGATGCCTCCGTGGTATGCAACTATCCACGCCCATCCCCTCTGCCTCTCGTTTGTCGGCCATCTCCCGGACCATGCCCTAGTCGAAGTCCCTAAGGATCGCCCTGAGGTCGGCCTCCTCCTACAATGTCTGCCCTTGGAGGAGCGGGATCTCGCTGCCCCTGCTATTGCTGTAGGAAGTGCTGAGCTGGAAGCTGCTACTGGGGTGGGTGCTGGGCTTATCTGCCACTAACGTACTATACTCGGTCTAGGCAATGATTTCAGAGATTTTCGTGGCTCCCACAGATGAAGCACCTCATTCATGGGCCCGAAAGGAATGAGAGAGGACCAGGGGATCAGAACTGAATTTTTTATGGCATGCTTCCTACTGGTCGGAACCGAGAGGATCCTGATGCCGGTGGTCTGGTTCTGACAACCTTCCCCTTCGATGATCCCAGCTGGATCACCTCTCGTGATGCACCTCCCAGCGTGTGCATCCTCTCCACCACTTCGGCCTTCTTTTGGACTTCCAAGTATGTTGGCAAGGTGAAGGGGGTAACAGCATAGTGGAGGTAGGGTTGAAGCGCCTCCTCTAAACATCTTTCCTGATACTCCTCGTATGGAAAGAGGTCCAGAGAAAAATGTAGGAGGTCCTTGAACTTGATTCTGATCTCCCTTACTAACATACTCCCTTGCTGGAGGGAGAGTAGCTCCTACCTCTTCTCTTCCTTAATTGTAGAAGAGAGGAATTCCACCCAGAACTCCTTCTTGAAATTAGCCCATGCCACCTCAACCTCTCTCTTCTCCCCTAGGTAAAGTTTCCACCACTGACGTGCCGCTCCTCACATCAGGCTGACGGCCATAGGAACCCAGTACTCAGTTGGGGATCGAATCATGCCGAAACCTATCACTAGCTCCTCTGGCTAGCCCTCCTACTTCATGTCAGAGGTGATGCCCTCATACTTCTTGTGGATCTGTCGCTGGAAGGCCCAAAGCGTCTTCTGCCACTGGTCATCCTCCTCCTCTCGACCATCTATCTATCGATCGGCCATGGTATTCTTCGGGGCCTCGATCTCCCGCACCACACATGGTTGCCTCCCAGGTTCCATAGCTGCAAGGAAAACAAGGAATGCCTAATCCCAAGTAGTGGATAATAGTGTCCTTAAAACTTCATAAACATATTATTTACTTTAAGTTCCCAAAAGACCCATTAAACAAGAGATAACAAGTCATTATGATGCATGTACCTTTCCTAGGGTCTCTACCCCGCAATCGGCATGGCCTCACTTGGTCGTTCGGTAGGTCCAGATTCCTTGCATTGGATCACAGGGGGCCCTAAAATCCCATGTCCAAGCTAGTCTTCCCTGGCCCAATTCACACACCAAGGTCACCCAACACCATTTCCCTACCATCCCGTACAATCCTCACGGTGCCCAACCCCAGACACCATCATATCTCTCAACCTTCTCTCTAATACCATTCTGTCAGGACCCGCCTTCACCAAAAGGAGGGAAGGGCCAGTAGATTGCTAGGTCCTTCCTTCTTTAAGTTGAAGAAGAGATAATGACCCCCAAAACCTGCCTTCAATAGGTCCCGAAGTGGTGACTAGCACCAAGGGTATAGAATCACACAACAGATGAAAGGAATTACCCTTTTTCTTTTAATATGATCAGAAGATAAGATAGTAAATCCCACAACACCAAAACTAAAGGAAAAAATCAAGTAAAGTATAAATAAGCACATCGATGTTTGGGTACCACATGCTACTTTCCCACTGTTTATTGAATACATCCTATGCATTGAACTAATCCATCCATTCTCACCACAGTCCCACTACCACACCCTACCCGCACACACATGGGCCATACCCTCATGCAGTCCCACTGCCGAACCCCGCCCGCAAACACCTGGGCCACAACCGCTAATCCGCCTACCGACACGTGAGCCACAATTGTCACACGTAACCATGCCTGCAAACAACTAATCCATAACAACCACTACCATGCCAGAAGTCACCTGGGCCATAAAAAATACTGTCGTGCCTGAAAACACTTGGGCCTCATCCCAAAGATTCTTGGGAATCACTTACCCAGATTCAACTGTGCTAACCACCACACTACCATGTCCGAAGATTCTTGGGCTAATAATGGACTTCAGTCCATCACAGCCTACCCGAAGATACTTGGGCTATCCGAGAAAGGAAGCAGAAAGGAGCTAATAACCAGCCACAAATAAAAGTGTTGTAAAAAACACCCTTCCCTATGAATTAGGGGTGTTCATCCCTAAGTGCTCAACATGGGTGGGGTGCGAATAAAAAACACAAAAACTAAAAGTATATATATTGGTAACAAGTACTCACCCAGTCTAGGTTTCTCTTCAACCAGCCTAAAGCACACTATCCTTACCATTAATTCGTAAGAGAATAGAACATCACCTATCCCTAAGACACAACTCCCACCGGACCAAAACCCCATTTGTCTAATCCATGTTTTCAAGTTCAGTAATATTGTTTAAAAAAATGTTCTTGCACTATTGGGCAACTAATAGCATAAGCAGAAACCAAGGGAAGAATAACCAGCAAAACATCAATTCAAGAATTCACAAAAAGTTCTCTTGTAAAGCCACAACAACAACAGGGATAAGGGACATCCCTCGAAGTACTAGAACCAAAGAAAACCCCAAGATATAGCCCTATGTCCCCAAGATCCATGAGTGAATGGCTTCTCAACAACAGAGGATCCCACCCCAATTCATGAAACAAATAGAGGATCCCATCATCAAATTCACAACCACCGAGAGTAATAATAACAAGGGATCCCATCCCCACCTGCATCACCCAAAAATTAGCACGTGAATGAAAACCAAACCACTTACACCAAAAAAACGCTGGCCCATGCCGATATTTTCATTTTGAAATGATTTAACACACTCCATGATTTCATCTTTGTTGTGCTTTAACCATGGTTATAACAGAATGGATTGATCCTGGTGAATTCAATTTATTTAGTCGGATGCATGTAATTAACCAGATTCCTTTACACAAAGGGTTCACAAACACAATATGATCCATTTAAACATCACCAGAGGTAAGGGTTCATTAGTTCACATATAAATACCACCAACGACCATGAGTTTTGGTAGGCGTAAGCCCAGAAAATTCAGAAATCATTAATCATGGAAGATCATAAAGCAAAGCACCATCAGCGATCACACCCCCCATTCAGTCTTTAGAATTTTTTTATTATCTTCATTAAGGTTTGGTCCATCCAATTCTACATAATAAAAATCATGCCCACCCCGCATCATACATAGAAAATGAGAGATGAAGGAATAATCCCTACTTGATTGATCAAGGATTGATGTTAAGTCCCTGTCGTCTGAGTAGCAGGAGCTCCAGGGACATGAAAACTACGCTTGGTGAAGGTACTCCGATTGCAGGGTGATCAAGAGAAAGAACCATCGGGCGAAGATTTAAGTTATAATGCTAGGACGGTTAAGATACATAGAAGTAGACTCAAAACCGCGTAAGGAGCGGGGTCGTGGGTTGACCACGCGGTTGAGATACCCCACACGTCATTAAAGGGTTCCCACTTATGGGGGCGGTTTACACTGAAAAACACACATCATTTAATTAATCATCATTTATGTGCATTACTATGCTCTAAAACAACCTTAAAGGGGTCAAAATAGGGTTTAAAACCAAATTTGCACAAAAAGGAGGCTCTAATCGAAAAACCCCAACAAGGATGGGTGACACTGATCAGTCTCATCAATCGGTCTCACCGATCGGTGGCACCGATCGGTCGCGCTGATGGGTCTCACCGATCGGTCTCTCCGATCAGGGGCACTGATCGGTCACGCGGATCGGTCACGCCGATCGGTCTCACCGATCGGTAGTGCCGATCAGTCGCACCGATCGTCGAACTGATCCTGTCTCACGCCAAGATGCTACCCTTAAGATCTGGATTTTTGGCAGAGGAAAGGATCTTGGGTCATCACAAATCATTACTATAGTGTGGTAGGATTTGATAATACATAATTGATATAGGAGACTCAATATAAATTTGGGAAAGGCCATGTTTTTAGTATCAACTCTCGATTGATGCCTATGTGTTATTATGGTACCACTGCGATGTCATCGTGTAGCTCAAGTGGAGTTCGTGGAGATTCATCATCATCTATTTCATAGTAAAAGGAGAATCTATGACCTCAGTGTGAGATTATAGAGAACATGAATAGGGATGAGGAAGAGATTTGTTGATAGTAGCTGCAGCAGCAGAAGGATATGTGTAAATGGTAGTAGCAGCAACATAAGCAGACGATGGAGTAAATGCGATGTCTGGCTTCTAATTTAGGGATGGAGTTCCCTCCACCAGCTCCTTGAACTCCTCTAGTTGTCCCCTCACTGATTTATATACCTTTTCTCATAAACATTTGAATGTAATTTTTTATAATATTTTTATTAATTCAAATATTTATATTTCTATATATTGTGTTTTTTTTTTATTTTATTATTTTGATATTATTTTATTATTTTATCATTTGTTTATTATTTTATTATTTTATTTATTATTTTTATCATTTTATCATTTATTTATTGTTATTATTTTTTTATATAGATATATGAGGAATGCATTGGACATGAAGTGATAAGTGGAGCCTAAAATTATATACTGCATTGATGCCTCAACATGTCTCTTGAGAAAAAATATTTTTCCAAACTAAATTCATTTAGGGTTTATAACTACATATAGTTTTAATATTTCTTGGAATAAGGTATTTATGGTATAAATATCATTATTTATAAGTTCATGATGTCTAATTTTATTCATTTCCTTAATTTATAATTAAAAATATTATTATCCATGATATTGTTTAACTAAAATTATTCATGGATGCATTTCATTCTCGAATTATTGATTAAATGAATTTTTTTCATTTATTTACCAATCCATATTGATTATGCCTTATCTAATCTAGATAAAATCCATTTTACCTAATCCTTGTTGTGTATTTGATAGCACCCTTGTTTATTTTTATTTTCCAAGCATATGAAGAAGAATTCATTTATTGAGTTCTAGGATTCCAAATATTTTCCATTACTATATATTATATTTTATCCCAATTGAAAAATTAGTATCATGTATGCATATAGATCTCAAATACTAAAAATTTGATTATTCCTTTAGTATTTGACCAATTGTATACATGGAAATGTAATACATAACCACTATCTCTAGGTTATCGATATTAGTGTCTCTATAGTTCCTCCTTCTATGGATTCCTCCTTGATGTTCATTTCCTAGTATGATTCTACCTCATATATTTGATTCATGATCATGATTTTTGTTCCAAGATGAATCTTGAAGTCGACAATGGTTAATTATTCTTCTCTATATGGTGATAGGATAACTACTTTTAGTTAAATCCAATAGTGACACTAGACATGCCTAGACATCTATTGACATTTTTTATGTTGTGAATCTGTAAAAATATTCCTCTTTTAGAGTCAAATGAAACACATGTAAGAGGTTTCTTAGGTGTAGGGCCCAAGGAAACCCATGTTATTAATGAAGAAACATTCACTAGGGGATTAACTTATCTAAATCTATTTGGAATGGTCATCTCATATTCATCACATGAGGTATAGATTCTAATATATCAAGTGGTTTCATGGGCTTATGGTCTATGGGGACACGGACTTATGTTTAATGTATTATGGGTATGTGTCCCATATACGTTGATTATGTGCTAGGGTGAATATATGTTAGAACCATATAGAGTTCCCGAAGTCGAGTGGGGACCTTAGAGATGGATAGTGCGAGTTTAAGTGTAATAATTGGTGGATGATCACACTTTATTTTATTTTCATCTTACAATAAAGATAGATATATTTGTATTCATGTTACTATATTGGGGTTTATCTTCAGTGGTTGCATCCTATATTCCATGTTAGGAAACTGGGAAAAAACCCATATAAAATAAGTTCACAAATTTAGGACATATAACAATACCAGTTTATATAGTTTAATAGTGGGCGGAAAGGATGTTCATGTCATAAAAGGATTGACAAAAAGGTATGGTCTTGTGTATATTCATGGATTCTTCTTAGAATACAGGGCTCATCTCATTTTTTCAATTAAGGAATCATATTTTTATCATAATGGGTAAGGCTACAGTTTAACATCATTCAATGATGAAATTTTCTTGTAGTATAACATCATGTGACCATGACATTTTCATATAGTTCAATGTCATACAACTAGGATATTGATTCTATATAGTTTAATGTCATGCATCCCAGATGTGTGTGTAATTCAAATTAAATTTTTTATTCATAGATATGGATGGGTATTACAAATTTATCTACCCATTCCCAAATAGGGTAAGAGGAGAGGAGTATAGAATACTATCCCTAATTAAAGGGTAAATTAAGGGGTTTCCCTTTATGAAATGATATCCTAGGTTTCATGTGTAGGTATTTAGGTTATGGTGCCTATTCATAGGAGCAATAGGTAATGAGATAATCCATGTAATTCTTAGTGAAAATGTAGGGTTGATGATGTTGGTAACATCTATGATTTAGGCATGAAAAAACTAATATTGGATTAGAACAAATCCCAAGGGAACTCAAATTTTATAAAGATATGTCTTACAAAATGAAGAAACATATGGGGTCCTTGTAGGTGAGTTTCATGAATTATAGGTGGTTCATGAAGGGGGGTGTTACAAGCATGAGTCCATTGAAAACTATGGTTTCCCTTCCTAGGGGTGGTTCCTTGGTTCTCAAAAGGGGGTTTCATGAAGGATAAATGTATCATAGAACTCAGTGGGGTTAAAATAATTATTCTCTATTATAGAGGTTATGATCCTTTATGAATTTATTCTCCAACAGGGTTTTCTGTGTTAAGGTACTCATGGGAGGTTGTTCATGAACGTTTGATAACTTTTGGAATCCACTTCACCTTTATTTCATGAAATATGATGTTTGGAGAATTGAGATCATACAATAAAAGTAAAACTGTTTTGATGCCCTTAAATATAGGCTAAAGGGGGTTATTTATAGGTTCCATGAATCTAGTTCAAACATTGCATGAAGTATTATCATCTTCACATATAATGAAGATTAGCGGTGTTCTAAATTTCTTCATGAAACCCTTCCCTTTTGTGAAGGATTAATATTTCATGAATCAACCCCCTTTGATGTATTCTGACCATGTCTTGGTCCATCTTCACCTTGAATCATATTCATGCTTATAAACATATTTGGTAACATGTGTTTTTTAGCATCAATAGCTATGCCACCATGAACCATAATCATTCCTATGGAAGGAATATAAAATTACACTATTGAACCTTTAGCCTTAGTTGTGTGATCCTAAACCATAGAATACATTGGTCTGAGTGCTATGACCCTAAACTACATCCATCTTTATCTATGTTTATCAATATCTATGGCATTAGGTGCAAATTCATGTTAGGTTTACTTCACCCATCTTACTATATTGAATACCCCACCCTTGTTTAAAGATGTATAACCTTCAAATCTAGCCTTTATTTCTATAAATCACATGACCTCAAAATACTTGTGAAAGAGACATGTAACTCACTAGGTTAAAACCCATAAATAAAAACCAAGGTAAAATTTTAGTATCCAATTTCTAAACATGCACCTCATGCGATCTATGATAGATCAGGAATTTGAAGAAAAAAACCACAATATCAGTTAAGTTGAAAGCCCATAAAGGGAAACCTAATAAAAATATGAGTCAATTCACACAATGTCACCACTATATGAAGATTAGTGAAATTTAAGCATGAAAAAAATAAAAAAACTCATTGCTTGTGTGGTCGATAATAGTACTACAATAGAAGTCAAGATGTGCTTTCTAGGCACCTTTGTCCTAAGGAAAATTTAGTGAATTCATATATCCCCTCATACCTATAAAGTCATCCCAAGGGATCCATGTGAAGTATGAAAAGAAATCACATCAGGGTATTTGAACTATTTTTAACATTAGATTCCCCATTCCAGATTCCCCCTCCATGATCCTCATCACGTTGAGTTAAACCATTAATCTAAATAGACAAAATCTAATGTTATAGTGTTGGTTTCTATGCCTACACCCAATTTTGATCCACTTCAAGGATGAATTAATTGATCTAAATGGGAAAATCATATGTTATGGTGATTATATCTATGAATATACCCATCTATGATCCATTCCCACGGGGAATTCATGTTGAATCATGTGTTTGGTGACAAAAATTGACTTTATTCATTACAAATTTAATCACAAAATCATTTAAAATTATCTTGATACTGGTGTGTCCAACATTTCACTGGGTATTATTAGGGTGAAGAAAAATTAGATGAATAAAAAAGTTTATATCAACAGTATTTTTCATTAATTGATTAAAGAATCATAGGATCATCCACATATTGGAGTCTCTCTCTTCATAAGAATGATGTACTATGAGAAACACCCCATAAGGGATTCGGACCTCCCAAATTTACAAAAAAATAGAGATAAATGAAAAATATATAATATAATAATTAATTTGATAGATGATGTAGGATATTCAGCATTAATTGATAAGCAGAAACTGATTTTTTGGTGGCTACACACTAGATGACCGTAACCTCAGCTAGGGAATGCATTTACATTATTCAATCAGTCAATTATTGATTCTTTTTTCCTATAGAACGATTATTAGACATAACCTATAATAGTTGGGATCTATTTTTCCATCACAAGATCCTCATATATCATGAATTCTATACAAAAATAGGAATCCTTATATAGCATTCTCGGTACCTCAAAAGTCCATTGATTCAACATTTGGGTAAATCTTTATGAACATTTGGATTGATGATTCCCAATGATAACCCTTGTAAGATATTAATATTGATTCACCGATCATTCATATATTGTCATTGTTTTGTGGTAAATAGAGTAAATTCCTCAATATTAAAATCAATATATTCCATGCCATATGAATAGTTGATAAAAGAGATCAAGTTTACTTTTTGTCTTAGTAATCAGGGTATGTATTAAAACAGTGTATATGTTTTCCCATGACCTTTCACAAGTTTGTTGGTTCATGATAGTGAAACCTTCACTTGAAGTCGCATAAACCATTGGAATTAGAATATATTCTAGAATATTTCAACCTGTTATTTTTATCCATGTTATTAATTAAAAAACAATAGAAATTGGGTTTTGAATTTCAATATAAATAGAAACTATCCCTAAAGAATATTTTTAAATAACGGAACAATGATAATAATAAATTACATACACTTGTGATGGTGTTTACTACATAACATGACTAGTAGAAGCAAAGATCATGATACTTCATCCAGAAGAATGTACCCTTTCAGCAATGTCTAAATAACCCAACTTGATGGTGTTATCATCTGGGATATTTCTTCCCAGGCTTGCTATTTTGTTTTCAAATTATGCTAAAAATATTTATTGAGTGACCCCCTTAAAATCATTCCATGATAATGGTTCTATGGACACAAAAATGTTATCATTAATTGTTTGTATAGTGATTAGATAGGTGATATCTGTTGATATCAGAATTATCCATAATTTGTGTAGAACCATTGGGTTTCACACACCACACACCCTATATAAATGGGAACGTTTCAAATACAAAACATACCCAAAAAATCCCCAAAATCAAGATTAAATTTAGGGTTCAAAAATTTAGATCCTATCAACTCTCTCAATAAGAACCCCATTATATAGTGTGATCAAGTATGAATGTGTATTGGTTGAATCATTAATACCATCCATCAATATGCTAAGGGGTGTTCTTTAAGGGGTAAAATAAAATGGGGAATGGTATATTAGAAAATAATACAAAAACTGATTATCCATGTGTTTGGTTCACATACATATTAAATCTATAAATGTAAGCAAATAAAAAAATTAGGGATACAATGTTGTGAACCTTAGGTTACAACCACTGAGATATAGTACTATCAAGCTATGAAATAGTTGGATTAGACTGTAATTTCAATGATGAGATTCACCCAATTGATCATGAACTAAAACTTGATAGAGTTTTCAATAATATGTCATAATAAGACACATTAGTGTACCTGATACCAATTTAGAATCCATTACTAAATTGGTCACCCTGACCCTAAATCAAGTGCCTTGGGAAGGTAACAACCACAATATGGGACAAAAGGACAAAAATCATGCCAACTGAGGAATAGAACTTAAATTTTTCATGAATAAATATCCCCCAGTAGTATATTTGATCTCATAAATAATGGAAAAATAGTTATTTTGATACTGACTAGCATGTTAGATAGGGCAGGACCTTATCCCTTTCACTCTAGCTCTTGATTCCATGGGAAGTTTTCCTATTTTGATCCTTGTGAAAAAGGGAACATTGAGGGGTGGATGAATTTATTTATTCTTATCTCTCTCAAGTAGTATTAATAGATCCTGTTTTCAGCACTATAGTTCACCTAAAATATTTCCCATTACTGTTTGGAGGAAGGAATTGATCATATATATATCCTAGGATGGGTATTCCCCTAATCTTTTGGATATCCCAATGATTAACTCTGACGCACCCATTCAGTAGATAAAACATGGTTATATCATAACTTAAATGGATGAGAAAATCAAAGATGATATATCGGTAGAGAAAGAGAGAAAGATATTGATACTAGGAAATATTATAGAATCCAATATCCTAGATGCAATTCTCTTTTGTGATATAGATTTGGTTCACTATATAAGTCCATGAACATTCCTTAAAAAAGGTCCATCTAGGACAAAGGTCTCATTGAATACTTCATACTCCTCTCTATCTTTATATGGAGGATTGATCAGTTGTTTATAGTAATTAAATTCACCATTTATTGATACATTACCATGGACTAGGAAATATTATAACTCATTACCAGAATCACAGATGATATTCTCATCAATAGATATATTTTCTATGGAAATATCCTCATACGATAAAATATTAGTGAAAAAGGCACCTATTGATAGTGGATTGTCAATTGGAAGACCAAATCTAGGTAATATAAGTGGAGTTTCCTAAATATCTAAAACAAGAATCATAGTATGATTCATTATCTTCCTGTAAAAAAATATACAAATTCATTTGAAATGAGAAAATAATTTTATGAGAGGAAAATATAATGGACTATTGGGTGTATTTTTATCTAAGTAAAAAATGTAGATCACTTGAGTACTTTTTTAAAATGCATCGTGAAAGTACTCTACCCTACTAGATTCAATCAAATTCATCACACTTTTTTGTCACCTTATTAATTTTATTGAGATATTTTAAGATTTTAAAAAAATAATATCAAGGAACTAAGAGATTAATGGATCCTATGAATGTGTTCATAACATGAGGTAGCATAAACACAAGTATAACCATATTTATGTTATTATTTCTCATGGTAATCCAACAATTTTATAGAGGGATTATCATATACTAATTATAAGTACTATAAGAGGTTTATGTGTGATATTATTTCATGACCAATGCATGAACAATTTTTGTGAACCACATGCAAGAAATAGTTTCACACCATACTAAAAATCCAACCATACCATTTTTTGAGATAATGATCCCTATTTAAAAATTCATTTAACACTACATATAGTTTCAACTCAAGATTAAATCCTTTTTTTCAATTAGATTCAATATAGGGAGGGTTATTTTTTGGCACTCAATTTCTATAAAAGGAAAAATACGTTTATGGTGTAATGCAGAAAATAATTAAAGGAATGTAATGGGAAGAAGGAAGCATAATTTCACCTAATTCACTCAATCTCCACCAATAGGTGAATGAAAGGTTCTGGCGTGGGTTCTCTCAAATTATTTTCTGTTTGTGGTTATTTAGGTGCGGTAGGGTGGCTGACCTAGGTCATCTCTCAACGAGGCAGTAATTAAAATAGCTTAATAAAGGTACTTTTAAAATAAAATAAAAAAATATAATCACAATACAAGAATGGTTGGTTGTTTTTTATTATTTATAAAACTAAAATTAGTTTTCTCAAAGAAGAATGCATTTTTTGTTGTTTCTATTTTTGAAATAAAATTTGATTAACAAAGCACAATGAGAATGTATTTTTTTAGAAAATATTATAAAAGTAATTATTGATAAAACTCTACCTCTTCACTTAATTATTAATCATTATAATATAAATTAAAATCCACTTAACTATGATCCCTTAATTTGTTAACCCTCTATCCCTATGGGAGTTAACATTACCACGAAGATGAAAAGAGTTAAACCCTAGGCCAGCTTCAGAACATGAAAATGCAGCACCCGACTTTGATTGACATTATAAATATAGATTATCGTTAGTTTTTAATTAGGTTAGATATCCATTTTGGAAATTGTGATAAATTTTTTTGGGTATTATATTTTAACTTTACAAATTTATCTCATGTGGTCTTGTTTTACCGATTCAGTTTGCACTCTAACATTTTACACAACTCTCGACCTCACATGTTTTTGTGTTAATTTTTAAATTTCTTACATAGTTTCTTAAAATTAAAAAACTCAATTCATGAATCATATTAAGGTAATTACAGTATCCCTCTAATTCAAAATAAATTAATGAAGAAGGTAAGAGGTAGATCGATTACTAAAATGAACTACTCTTCCATGGGTGGTGTTGTCATCGTAAAAACGTTTTGCATTCACAAGGGTTTAGAAATGGTATAAACCAATATTGTTTATAATATTAAATTCCAAACAAAATATAAAGATTAAAATAAGAATAATATTGAAAATAAGATAATAAATGGAAGATAAACTATAAGTTTATTGAAAGCACATCAATATTACAAAGTGAAGGAGAATGAGAAGGCTTCTATGAAGGGATCCTAGATTCAAATGATATACTTCTTGAAATGCCTTTTTAAATGGATTGAAACCAATTATACTCTTCCTTATATATCCCAATACACACCCCAGCCCATAAAATTGAGTAACAACCAATTTATAGAGTGTAGGGGAGGCTAGGTTTGAAGTGGTTTCAAGTGTGAATGGGAAAATTCAACCAAATATTTTATTCCATGTTTCACTGCCAATTTATCCTTCAAAAATATTGATCCATATGACCATATATACGTATTATTTTTGATAAATTGTGTTCTATATATCCTCTCCAAATTTGAGTCTAATACAAGAAAGAATGTAGAAGTTATGGCCCAAATATAGAACCAATGTCCAATTTGGCATGTCCATCCCAACATTGACTTCATGGCCCTTTTACACCCATAAAATGCCCGATTTAGCTCTAATGTCCTGAAGGAAATTTGTATCCCATTAAGTCAGTAATATATTTACAAAAGTTTATATTCAAATAATACATATAAAAATATTTATGTCTGAAATTCTACAGTGAATTTTAATGGGTAAAACTGGAATTTTCAGCAAATTTTCAGATGAATGATCTAATCCCAAATATTATATACATAAACATATTTAACACAATGTGAGGAAATTTATTCATTTATTTCAATAAATTATTCAACAATATTTCTTTTTATCAACTCCCCCACACTTACCCTTTTTCAATCCTAGGAAAGACCTCATATCATGTATACAAAAAAATTGTGACAAGATATTCATATTCAAATGTCCCAATCCACACTGAAAATAAAGGCATAGGTAAAATCCCATAAAGAGTCTATACCAATAGATATTAAATTCATTTTTTCAAAAATTGTGTCAAAACAAAATCCAGCGAGATTCATAACACTAATCATTGCGAAACAAGTCATGGGTCTACCATGCCACTAATTCTCAACGCTTGTGTCTGCCAACCATTCCAAGCTCATAAATCCACCATTTATTCAATATATTCTGGTCAGGTAAAACAATTCTTCTTAACTATTTTAATTACCTAAACATGTTCTATATTTATTTGGAATTTAATTTAAAGACCCACTCACTTAAGCATTCTCTAAAGTCAAACCTTAAGCTCCCGACCTATATATCTCCATATGTTGTACATTCAATCACTCCCTCATTGGTTATTTTAATTTTATTATCTTTGTTTTTTTTATTTTGTACATAGAACAAATCTCACAATGGAATCTCAACACCTGTTTGATCTCATCGCATTACTAATTGTAACAATTATAATAAGATCAAAAGTAGATAAAGAGTTATTTTTGACCTATCGAAGACACAACCCATAATTGTTTTGAGGGTGTACAACAGTAGAATAACTGGTACACATGCATAAATCAATTCACTACCATAATAAAATTGATTATAAGATAAAAAAATGTATGGATCAACCAATGAATTCTTTTACATAACTTGACAATACCTTCAATTGAGTAGGAAAAATTTCACAAGTACAGGTTGAGTGAAAATTTTTGTTGAAAAATTAATGACACAATTTACCAGGAAAAAATATCACAAAGAATGATGTCAAATTCTAAAAGGTTATATAATGACACAATCATTCATATAATCAATGACTTTAATTTTTATAAAAATCAAACCTTCATGATGTAATCTTTCCCATGCTCATAATTCTAACAAATAATTCTGAAAACATGCATTTTCCATATGTTCCACATGAGAATGTTAATGATATATTAGTTTTTTTGTTGATTTTTTTGTCTATTTTGTAGTTTTTGTTTTGAAAATGTTAACCAAAAACTTAATATAAAAGACACACAAAACACAAAAATAAAAATCCTAAATATCTACCCCCAAAATGTTTCCCCTTCCCTGCATATAAAATATTTCATTTTCCTCAATGTGAATGTATGAGATGATATATGAACATAGAATTTAAAATTTTAAAATTGAAAAATTATATAAAAGTGAAAGGGGTAAGAAAAACTTGATATGCTCAAGTGGTGATGGGGTCATGAAATGTGATAAAATCAACTTCTTCAATAGAAATTCCCTCAATGTATTTCTTTAAACGTTGCCTATCGACTGTAAATCTCCTTATAGTGTCCTCTTGTGAGATCTCTGCTGCACCATAAAGAAAAAAATTAGATACAATATAAGGAACTAACCGTCTATAATGTAACTTACCAGGCATCAGTTCCAGTTGTGAACTGTAGAGAAGGACTTTCTCTCCAACATTAAACTCCCTTTGTTGGATCATTCTATCATGATCTGATTATGATTTTTCCTTTTAGAGACTTGATTTATCATATGAAGACATGTGAATCTCCTCAAGATATTGAATTTGTAGCTTCCTTTTGATTATATCTTAGGGAAAATCCATGTAGAATTACATTATATCCTAATATGCCTAATGATCTACTTCTACTGGGAGATTACATGCGTTCCCAAACACAATTAAAAATGGGGACATACCAATGGGTATCTTGTATGTTATCCTATAAGCCCATAGCGCATCAACAAGTGATTTTTCCAATACTTTCTATCTGGCTGCATGGTTTTCACCAAAATTTGTTTCAACTCACGATTTGAAACCTTATCCTGGCCATTTTTTTGGGGGAGGTATGGTGTTTATCTTTTGTGTGTCACCCCATACATCAAAATAATATAATCCAAATTCTGATTGAAAAAGTGTGTCCACTGGTCACTGATGATGGCCTTTGGTACTCCAAACCTATATACAAATTGTGTCCTGACAAAGTCCACTACAACATTATATTCATAAGTTCTAGTGGGCTCAGCCTCCACCCATTTTCTCACATAATCTACATTAACCAAAATATAAAAAAACTTGTATGAACTAGGAAAAGGAATGATAAAATCGATGACCCTTACATAAAAAATCTCATAGAATAGTATGGGTTGTTGGGGAATCTCATGTCTCCTAGAAATGTTTCTAGTGTGTTGGAAATGAGACCATGACTTATAAAACACCTGGGCATTATTGAATAAGCTATGAAATTATAATCTAGAGTCTAAGACTTTTCAAGATTTCTATTGGGGTCCAAACCTTCCACCACAAGCAAGTGTATGGAAAAAATGTAGAACGGACTCAAACTCATAATCAGGAACACACCCCTTAATAACATGGTCATTATACATGTTCCAGAGGTATAGATCAACCCAAACATAAAATCTTGACTCACTCTTTAACTTTTGTACATGATGTTTCTTTCAATTTGTAGGGATTTTAGAGGCAACAAGGAAGTTAACTAATTCTGCATACCATGGATGTGTGCCTAAGATAGCATAAAGATGATCATCAGGGAAAGTGTCTCGAAGTGGTACCTAGTCCAATGTGTCATCCTCTGGTGTGTTAGTAAGCCTACTCATGTGGTCCACCACCATGTTTTCGGACCATTCATGTAATTTATCTCAATATAAAATTATTGAAGAAGAAGCATCCATTGGATAAGCCTGGTTTTCACATCTGGATTCTTCAAGAGGTACCTTAGAGCTGCATGGTCAGAAAAAACAACTACTTTAAATCCCAATAAATATGAACGCAATTTATCTTAAACAAAAATAATGGAAAGAAACTCGTTTTCTATGATTCTGTATTTTGAAGGGTCAAATACGATGTCCTCGAAGCATAGGTGATCACATGTGAATGTCCCTCCACCCTCTGATATAAGACAGCTCTGACCGTGAAGATGGAGGCATCACACATAAGCTCAAAAGGAAGCTCCCACCATTGGGTATTTATGATCAGAGGAGTGTTCAAACACTTTTTTATCTCATCAAAGGGAGTCATGAAAGAATCATAAAACACAAAGTCAAAATCCTTTTGAAGTAATTGTGACATAAGAAGTGAAATCTTAATAAAATCATTCATGAAGCACTAATAAAATACTTCATTCCCGAGGAAAGATCTAACATCATGCACACATGAAGGATAAGGTAAGTATGAAATGATATCTATCTTAGATCTATCAACCTCTATCCCAGGTATTGACACTACATTCCATAAGACAATCCCATGCTCTAACATGAAATGACACTTTTCAAAGTTCAGGATCAAATTCTTCACAATAAAACTATTCAAATACTTTTCCAATATAAAGATAAATTCATCAAATAAATATACATACACATTAAATTCATCCATAAATAACTCTATGATGATCTCAATAAAATTAGGGAAAAAAACTCACTATGATTCCTTAGAAGGTACCTGGGGTGTTGTAAAATCCAAATGGCATTCATATAGGAAAATGTGCCAAATAGAAAAGTGAATATTGTCTTATCCTTATCCTACATAGCAATAGGAACCTGAAAATATCTATAAAATCCATCCATGAAACAATGGTGTGTTTTCCCAGCTAGTCTCTCAATCATCTGATCAATAAATGGGAGGGGGAAATGGTCCTAGCGAGTAGACTGACTTACTTTACTATAATCAATACACACAAGACAACTATTTTTCACCCCCGTTGGAACTAACTCCTCTTTATAATTTTTAACAATATTAACACTACTTCTCTCAGCCACAACATGAATAGGACTCACCCACTGGAATTCTAAAATGGGATAAATTATACCATCCTCGGGCAATTTTTAAACCTCTTTTTTAAAAACTTACATAAGGGTCGGATTGAGTCTCCTTCTTGGCTACATAACTAGTTTATCCCAATCCTACAAAAGAATACAATGAATGAAAATGGAGGGTATAATACCTGATATTTCATCCAAGGTCCACTGGATTACCCTGATGATCTCCCTCCAATGTTTCAAAAGTTTTCTTCAAGTTCAAAAGGCATATTGTTAGAAATTATAACAGTTAATTTCTCACCACTAAAAATGTATGTGTACTTTAGATTTGGTGTTAATGTCTTGAGATTCAAAAAATGGGGTGATGTATGGATGGGGACATTGAATGAACTGAAATATTTCCTTAAATAACATCAGTATTAGAATAAACATCATCAAAATCAGAGAATAAATCCCCAAATCCATCAGCATACTCAACAGCCATGTCATAATCAGATTGAACATGATCAAAATTAGAATATGAATCCATTTCAAAATCAAATATAAGAGAGTCGTGTTCATTAGAAACTAGTGTGGAAGTTCTGTTAGAAATCAAATTAGAACCAATACTCATAATATACCTAATCATGTGTCTATCAAATTCCATAGGGTTTTTATTTGGTGGTTCATAATGGGATATAACAAAAGATGAATGGTCCTATGATGGGTACTTCATGGATTCCATGACATTCAATATCACAACTTAAACTACAAAATACATATATAGTGTACCCTCATGAACATTTTTGATAGTATTTTAAGTTTTTGAGGAAGTTACTACCTAATATAATCGGAGAATTATTACTTACCTGATCATCCTCCATGTTAAGCATGTAGAAATTTGCTGGCAAGATCATATCTTTTACCCGAAAAAGTACATCCTCAAGAACTCCCACTGGATATGTCATAGCTCTATATTCCAACTACACCACTACTCTCATGGGCTTCAACTCACCAAATTATAAAGAAGAGAATACATATTGTGGTATCACATTAATGGAAGCTCCCAAATAACAAAGAGTATCAGAAAAGTGAAACTCCCCTTGGTGCATGGGATGGTGAATGTACCTGGATCTTTTCACTTTTTAGGCATTGCAAGAGTTGGTGTAATGAGTGCTGACACATTCCTTCCAAGATTTATCCTCTCATTTCCCTTGATCCCTATTTTATTGGTACAATGTTATTTTTGGAATTTCACATTCCTTGGGATTTTCATGATTGCTTTATATAGAGGGATGTTGATCTCCACACACTTGAATGTGTCCAAAACATATTTTTCAATCACCTCTTCAGCCATATTTTTGGTTTTTAAAACCCTATTTGGAGAGGTAATGGGTTTAGGAAGAACATCAAAAATATTTTTCTTACCTTTGCCTTTATCCATTGGTTTCACTTCTGTTGGTATGGAATAGGGCTTCTATGGAATCGAGGTGAATCGAGGTTGAATGAAATGTGAATATGTATCAGTTTTTTTCTTCAAACTTCTCAATGGGATGGCACTGAAATTCCCCTTGGGATTTGGAGTAGGTTGGGAAGGAATATTTCTAGAGTTCTTACATACCAGTTCGTGGTGGGTGGTGGCAATCTGGCTCATTTGAGTCTTCAAATCCCTCAACTCCGAACCTTGGGTCTTCATCCCATTCTTTTTGATTTAGAACAATGTTTTTCATAAGTTCATAAGTGTAAGAATATACCTTGGTTGGAGGATTCCCCTATTGTTGAATTGTTTATTCTTGAGCTTCAAATCTCCTTTGGGGTTGTTGGAAACTCTTTTGGTAATGCGGAGGCTGCTGGAAATTATGTTAAACAGGAGGCCTTTATTGTATTCCAGAGCCATACCTTATGTCTGATAGATCATTCCACCCATAGTTTTATGTTGAAGAAAAGGATTCAACATATTTTGGGGATATGGTTGTTTGTTCTTACTGATATGGTCTCCCAGGAAACACTAATTCACAATCTTCTGTTTCTTGTAGTTGTGGAAATAGTCAGTTGGGTGGATTGTCTTAGTGAAAATGCCACAAGGACTTGAAGGAGGGGTTTGGGATGTCTTTTGATCCAATGAAATATGTTTCACCATAGTTTTAAATTATTCCAACTTGTAATCAATCTAATTACTTTCAAGAGAATATGGACTTGGCTGATGTACTCCTCTAACATGTGGTGTACCTCGATCTCCAAATTATTGGGAGTTTTGGGTCATCTTGTCGATCAATGCACGTGTAGCTACTGCTGTTTCATCCACCAATTCTCCTCCAGCTATGACATCCACCATGATTTTCTCCATAGTTTTGATTCCTTCATAGAAGTATCAAATGATGATTTTCACACTTATTTGGTGATATGGACAGCTTGCATACAACTTCTTGAATCACTCCAAGTACTCATACATTAACTCCAATTGTGCTTTCTTGATCCCTGAGATTTCCTGATGAATTCAAGTGGTCCTTGATGTTGGAAAAAATATTGTCAATGAAATATGTTTCAAATCTTTCCAATGTGTTACATCTTCATGATGAAAATAAGACATGCAATCCATTTTAGCTCCATCAAATGAAAAGGGAAATCTTCTTAGTTTTATTTGATCCTCATAGATATATTTTGGATTAAGGGTTGAGAAAACCACATTATATTATTTTAATTTCTTTTTTGGATCCTCACTAGATAATCTAGGAAACATTGGAAGAATATGAATTAACCCAGATTTCAATTCAAAGTCTGGTTTGAGATTTGGGTATGCAATACAATTTGTATGATAATTAATATTGGGTGTAGCCAATTCTTGAATGGTTCTATTGATTTAATTTCCAATATTTTCAGCAATTGTTTCTTGTTTAAGTTTTATATAGAATTGTTTCAAATTTTAGTGTTCTTTGAATGGAGTAATCCTCCAACTACTTTAATTATGAAACATCCCATATATTGAGAATATCAGATTCGAGCCAGAAGGCTATGATCAATCTCAGGGTCAAGATCTAAAAGATCCTTGGTATTAGTTAGTTTCATAAATCAATGAAATATAAAAATGAAATTAAGAAAAGCGGACCATAATAAATTGATATGAAGCTTTATTTTAGGGTCCTATAAAAATAAAAGAGGTAAAAAATTAAAACATGATAAAGGGGAAAGACGAAAGAAAGATGAGAAGAAAATTTTAAAAATAAAAAATAAAAAAATAACTCTAATTGGATGAATAAATTAATTTCCCCCCAAAAATGATGCCAATTTGAAAGGATATTTCATGGTAACTCTCAAATAATTTTCAGTTTGGGGTTATTTAGGTGTAGTAGGGTTGTTGACATTGGTCATCTCTCAAAGAGGAAGTAATTAAAACAACATAATAAAGGTGATTTGAAAATAAAATAAAATAATATAAACATGATACATGAAAGGATGGGGATGTTTATCATTTATAAAACAAGAAGAATATTTTTGTAAGAATATTTCATTTTTTTTAATTGAAATTTCATTTACAAAGCACAATGAGAATATATTTTTTTAGAAAATAGTTTTAAAGATATAATTGATCTAACTCTACCTATTCACTTACTTTTTAATCATTATCATTTAAATAAATATCCACTTAATTATTATCCCCTAATTTTTTAACCCTCAAACCATACAGTAGTTAACATTATGACAAAGATGAAAACAGTTAAAAACTAGGCTAGTTTCAGAACATGCAAACACAACACACTGCTTTGATTAGAATTATGAATCTAGATAATGGTCAGTTGTAAATTAGGTAACATATAAATTATGTAAAATTTGAATGAATTATGTTTAGGGAATATATTTTAACTCTAAAAATTTATCATGTGTGGTCTTTTTTTACAGATTATGTTTTCACTCTCACAATTTACAAAAATCTCGACCATGCGTGTTTTTGTGTTAACTATTCAATTGCATACTTAGATTATTCTAATTCAAAAACTCAATTCATGAATCATATTGAGTAAATTATGTTATCTAATTGATTCAAAATAAATTAATGATGAAGGTAATAGGTAGATTGAGTACTAAATAGAATTACTCTTCCATTGGTGGTGTAGTCATCGTAGAAACGTTTTGTATTCCCAAGGGGTTAGAAAGGTTATAACCCAATATTATTTATACTCTTGAATTCAATCTCAATGAAGGAGATTAAAAGAAGAATAAAATTTAAAGTAATAGAATAAATGGAAGATAAACTAAGATTTTATTGAAATCACAAAAATATTAGAAAGTAAAGAAAAATGAGAAGGCTTCGATGAAGGGATCTTAGCTTCAAAGGCTATCCCTCTTGAAATTCCTTGATAAATGGAATGAAACCAATTATACTCTTCCTTAAATCTCCCAATGCACGACCCAACCCATCAAAAGGATAAAAATACCAATTTATAGAGTGGAGGGGAGTCTAGGTTTCATTTTGTTTCATGTGTGAATGGGTAAATTTGTCCAAATATTTTATTCCATGTTGCACTGCTTGTTTTACCTTTAACATGCGTTAAACATCTATCTATCTATAATTGTTATTTGTTATATATTTTTCCTCTATATACACTCAAAATTTTGGCCCAATCAATTCACATATGTATGAGGTATGTCCCAAATATTGAATTAATTTCCAATCTGGAAAGCCCATCCCAACTTTGACTTCATGTCCCTTTTACACCCATAAAATTCACCATTTAGCTCTATTATCCTGAATGAAAGTTGTTTTATATTAATTCAGGAATATATTTACAGAATATTAAGTTAAAATAATACATTTCAAAATATTTATGTCTGAGATACTACAATGAATTTTAAAGGGTAAAACTGTAATTTTCACTAAATTTTCAAGTGAATAATGTAATCCCAAATGTTTTATAAATATACATATTTAACACAACGTGAAGTAATTTTTTAATTTACTATTAATAAAATATTCAGAAAAAAATATCAGTGCACCCATGTCAACATGATAAAAACTATCTGCATGCCCAATATATATATATGAAAGTTAGACCTATGTGCAACACTTGTGTAGCAAATTCCACTCTCCCATGTATTTAGATTTTTATATAAATAGGACCCATCAGATACTCATTTGATACATTTGGAATATTTAGTGAAAACTCAAAGAATTTCTCACCCATTTCATACACCCATTTCTTGCAACCAATTCATCAAATCCCTTTGGTTATCTTATTTATTCCTAAAAACAAGGGAAATTAACCAAAAGAGAGTGTAATTAAGTACCATAAGGGTTTGAAATCAAGAAATATTGTGACTAAAAACTCACCCTAGACTGTTAACACTATGTATAATAACTCTTACCCAATTTTGTAATTAAGATCCATTCTTTTGAAAGAAACTGTAGAGCCCCCTATAAAAAAGTAAATATTCATCTATTTTCTATCATCAAAATATTGATTTTTTCTAATAAAACTAGGGAACCAATTCACCCAAGTACCACTTTGGAATGTCCACTGGTTCTCCCCCATTAGGTTGAAATATCTTAGTCTCCCTTGTATCAGTTCAATATACTATTTTGGAAACCCTAGTATCACTTGGGTGAACCATCTCACTCACCATAGTATCACTTGGGTAAAACCTCTTTTAAGACTTACATAAAGAAAAACCATCGAGTTTAATTGATAGAGAATTTCTTGGCCCACGTATCCTACTTAGGCCTCCAATTATTAAGGCTTCCTCCAAATATAGCAGACATCCATGTTCAGATTCATTACCACACTATTGTTCCCCACCTTCATTCATGAATTCCATTTATAAAGTAAGTCTCCCAATTATCCTTCATAGATGATTAGGCCATTAGATAATCTATAATAATTCATTCCATTGGTAATTAGGTTCCCCATCATAAGAAAATTATGAGATCATCCTCGATTCATGCAATCCATATTGACCAACAATGGAATGAGGTTAATTAACATTGGTTCTTGATAGAATTCCAAGTATTAATAGTGAAAGAGTTAGGTAAAAATGATGTAATCCATATATCCATCATTCCAGTCCCCTAACAGGGAGTGGTACTTGTAGCATCCCAAAACAGGATCCACTTAGAAAGCACACTAAGTAGTTTTTCTACCAGGCCTCAATCACGCCTCCCCATATTCCTGAGGATGCCGACATGTTGTGAGGGTCTAATGATGGTATGGTGGGGAGACTATACCCTAATGATCAGATTATCACAATATGCATTAATATATCATTCAAAATTGTAAGGATTGTAAATCAAAATAGATAACTTGACGATAATAATAATGGATAAGGTGTCCAATGCCAAATATACAACCATGGATGCATATCTAGATGATTCAATATAGAAATTGAATAAATATATAGCATGTGATACAATAGTACATGTATAAATCCCATAGGGATAACTCCTTGAGCATCATGTCCTCCTGCCCAGTCATGTGATCATAAACTCTCATGTAAAATTACCTACACAAGCAATAATCCATAAACCAAATCCTACAAGCATAATTTTTGTTCGGGCACCCAAGTGTAAAGGAGACCCAAATAGGGTGTGAGATATATTCATAAGTACACAACCAATAATGAATAAAGGTATCTCGTTAATGAATATAAAATATATTAGTGTGAAGGTATAACTGATATGTCCTTAAATAAATAAATAAAAATAAACATATTGGTCTTATGTTCCTCAAGGACACCTGGGTGACCACACCCTCTTAGGCATAAGCTAGAATGTTTCTACACACCTGGCATCATGCATATATGTACATCCATTAGAAAATTGTTTTCATAGATCTATATGCACTATCATGGATGTGTAAGTATTTATACCAAGGAATTCAAATAAAGGTATCATATTTAAAATGGGGTGGAATACTCAGGTTCCCTACCTACCATCATAATATAAGGAACTCCATGCCCAAAGGTATCATAAAAAAAGGGTCAAAGGTAGTCTACATATAAATATAAACTACATAAAAATAGTGAAACATCAACCACAACATATGCCTAATGTACCATGTGTCAAGTATTATACCTACAAGAGTTTATATCCAAGGTCCCATGGTCGAGGCGAGCTCCTCCAGTCCACAGAGAACATCTACAAAAAACTCAGTATAATATATACCTACATAAGTTAGGTCCCAAGTAAATCACTAGGGAGAACTATTTCTAGAGATATGTATGTATACAGAGGTTATAGGAGCCATATCTCAATCTTCTCATCAGTTACATACCATAAGTAATCCAAGCATGGTTTCACAAGATTCTTACCTCAATCCCATATTCAGTTCCATACCATAAAAAAACTATTTCCATACCTTAATAATAAGTCAACACCATACTGTAATGTCCAACATCAAGCAAGTAATATACAATGACATGGGATATGTTAGTTTCCATACCTAATAAAAATTGAATAAGTCATAATAAATTATTTAAATACTTACTTTTGATTGATAAAAATATAGTTTAATGTTACGATCCATCCCCATACTATTATTTCAATGTATAATTTCTACTAATTAATTATCTCATTCCAAAATTAGAATTTTTATAAAACTCAGGAACTCTGTGACTTTATCAATCCACTTTTCAAGAGAGACAATGTATCCTCTAAAAATACTAGGGGCAAGTGAACACTCTTCAAATAAATAGAACCTTACATGGAAAATTTATAAGATAAGACATGATAAAATGAATTTCATACACAAAAACACTTGTTTTTTACATAGGGAATAGGAAAAACCACATAAGAGGTGGTTTGGTTACTAGGCGATGATGTAATGTGGTATTACACCTTTCCAAATTCTGATTAATTCCATTTGATTAACCCTTTTACATTTTATATGAAAAGTCACCTCAACATGTGGTTTTGTAAGAAAAGAACTGATTAAATTAAAAGGCCTTTTAAGAATACACCCTATGAGGTGGTCTAAATTGAGGTAAAAACCTACAAAAATATAATTTATTGGTAACATCTATTTATTTCAAAGAACTATAATATATAGAATTAATCTCACATTTAAAAGGCATTTCATTGAAAACCTATAGAGTGGAAAAAATAGTAAATTATAAAAAACTAATACATTGAGGAAAAATACAGAGAACACCTACCTCACACGTAGGATGGTCCACTAATCCAATATCGGTCCATGATTCAAGATAATTTGAGGAAAAGTTATAAAAAAAGACTCTAAAAAATATGGTGAATTATCTTGCATAAAGATAATTCCATCAATGAATAGATAAATAGAAAAAGAAATCAAGAGGAGTGAATCACTATCTTGGAGGGTTCCATTATGATATACTGAACTATAATTATATGTTTGAAGGTGTAGGTAGCTCATTGCGTACCTTGAAGGTGTGAGGAGATCTAGAGTGATAGGGATAGGGGATGCACACATGGGAGGAATAAAATGAGGTTAGAGGCTTTAAATGACCATAGGGATAAAACCTTCGTTTCTATATTTTTTTGAAGAGCCACACAATTTGGTTGCACAGTTTGGCTAACCATGCACCAACCGTGTGAGATTCACTACCCAAATCAATTCCTTTTAATTAGGGGGACATATTTGGGCTACACAACTTGACAAACTATGTGTCGAACCATGTGTATCTATGAGTTAAGTGGGACTACTAGTGTGTGCTAGATACACAAATTTGGTAAACCATATTTAGCCTGTGTGAGTCACCCATGCACACATTCACCATGATTCATGGAAAATATCCCCCAAAAATTTAAACATACTAGCTTCTCAAGAATTAGGGATGCGTGGTTGACCTTCACAGTTAAACTAAAAGGGAAAAAACTATACACCTCATGTTTTCCTTCAAAAACTATAACATTCAATGCCCATTACCTATAAAACCCAACTGAACTCTCGATGAACCTCCTAAGACTTATCCCTCACACAAAAACAACATTTTTAAGTGTTAAATGTTTTATATTTACATTCTAATGCACAACATAATAATTAACCCTTATAAAAAATGGAAAATTCAAATTCCATTAGAAATTTAACCTTCCCAAAACACAAGACGTAACAACCTCCCCACCTTAGAACTTCTCTTCCCCGACAATCCATGTGGAAACATAAAAATCATCCCATAAACTTAGTGAATTGTGAATATTTTTTTAAATAGTAATATGGAATTTACAATGCTTAACAAACCTCTAAAAACAAGTTTAAATATATGTTACATAAGCCATAGAAACTCGAGTCAATGCCCATATTCCAATCTAGAAAATCAAGACAATGATTATCTTTTCCTATCTAAATAGGGAAAATATCAAGTCACTTTATCTTAAAAAAATTTGTCCCTTGAACTTCCCACATGTGGTTTTAGTATTCAATGTACAATTCTAAGTAACGGTATCACTACCTTAAAATTTTCCTATTTAAGAACATCCTTTGTGCCGTAAAGATACTCCCAGAATGATCTTCCAATCGATAAAACAATTGAACAATTATTGACATTAATTATCTTAGTCAAGCTATATTTTCATAAAACATCCCTCACCATCCTACACTATACTCATATTATCATGTCGATGTTCCCTAAATGGTTTCACATCGATTCATATAATGTATCAATCGGAAGATATTCGAGCCACATATGGACAACCATTCTAAGAAATGTTCATCTTAGATAGATGAAACATTTCAAAAAAAGATCTTTATGCATTTTAAAAGAATGTAACTCATGATCACTTTCAGAACATTCACTGAGGCCCTTAACTAGCTTCTAATAATTTCTTAATTGAAAATGTTCATTTATGTTTTCATGTATTATCACGAACATAGGTGTATACCAGATCTATCAAAGTTGAATATTCACTCCTAAATCATCCCATATGAGTTTGAATGAGTTTCATAGTAACCCTTAAAGAATCAACTTGAGTCTAAGATTTCATTCATGGTATTCCATACTCCAACATTTTCATTTAAGACATCGATTCATAGTCGAAATGTCAACACATGAAAACACCCACCAATTCTTGTGGGAGAACATACCTTTTTAATCGTATGTAATTTAGCCATAATTACTCCCTTTTTATATATCATTCACAAAACATCCTCCACCTTTTCTTGATAGGTCACTTCCTCCATCAAGTTTTGATTTGAGCTATACTCTTTTTACAACACCAAATTTGGGTCACGTTCATCACATTAGAAGCCTCTCAGAAATTCTATCATTCATATTACTTCCTTTATTAGTTTCTATCACCATATTGGATTCTATATCTATGAGAAATAATTTCCCCTATTTTCAAGGAGTGTTTATATTCCGTTTAATTATTTCTTTCTAGCATTGATAAGTGGATGATTCTCAATGAGGAATCTACTACTGGTATATGGTAGGTGGTCCATCCCTTTTTTGTAAATGGTTTTAATTCTATATCCATGATTCATCATGTTGATAACCAAATATATAATGTAAAACCCAAAAAATTAAAAATTAAATTATTATATTGTTATCACATTTTTAGGTTGGCCCTTGCAACCTTATTTTTATCATTAGTGGTTGTCTACCTCAACCCAAGACACCACTTAAGGAGTGTCACTTAAAATTCCCATGAATGTTATGCCTTTTCATTAAATTAATCTCCCTTGATCTAATTTGAATTTGATTTATCAATGAAATAGATAAATTTAATTAAATGGGAATGGTGCTAGGCCCCTAAGCCAAAGCTGTGTAATTAAAACACATTGTGAGGTGTCTTGAAATTCCATTAAAAATAAATTGGTTAAATGATTTCAATGAAAGGTGGATGGTAAAACTATATAAACAATCCCTTTTGGAATTATGGAATTTTATCATGGATAATATTATAATTTTGGACACTTGGGTAATTATTATATCACACTGGACTGTGGCCATAGACTTTGAATTACCTATAGGAATGGCATGCCCTGAGTAAAAATTGGACTCCCCATATGGTTTTCCTTACATAGGCTCATGATGCACCAACCAATTAATAGATTCATATTCTAAGTGAAATACCTCACATGGATTTGTTGTTTTTATTATGATTTTGAATACCCTATCTTGGCACCAACGGTTCCCCTATATTTCTAGGTATTTTAAATAAATGGATTTGATGATTCTCCTTAGATTAGACATTATATTATACACCACCTTTGATTATTCTTTAGACTCCTATCATGTACCATGATGAGGATACCATAGACATCATCCTCAGTATAGGGTAATACCTTCCCATTAGGGTAAATTTACTAGGGTGCACCCATGTAGACTTCACCTAATTTATAAAAGTTAGATTCAATGTAAATTATGGAACTTCACAAGTCTATCATATAAATAGGACTATTAGGTATACGCCTTAGGTCCTGAAATTATATGAATATAATTTAAAATGTGAAATTCATAGATGAATTTTCATATATGGTCAAATTAGGTAGTATCTTGCATTTTTTTCAAGAGGAACCCATTCTGAGATGGTTTATTTATTTACTGTTATTATTTATTATACATTCACATTGCTAATTTTATATTAATAACATAGACAGTTCTAGAAACTATTGGTGGGGACCAATTTAGTTTTACTCACACCCTATTTGGGCCTCTGATTGGTAACCCAATAGATATCATAGATATGTGAAGGGATAAAGCAAATATCCTTGATATGGATGCTTGATTTGTTGTACTAGGATAGTGTACAGGAGAAGAGGACCAATATTGTGCTCGTGTTGGTAATGGATATAGATTTATGGGTTTTTATTTATTTATCATAGAATGGGATATGTATTATTGATACTCTATCCTCCTATTATTTTACTATTTTCTTATAGTATCATGACATAATTATTTTTTGTATTACATTTTGATGTATTTACTTTAGTTTATGTTTCTCAAGTTTTTTACCTTAAATGTTTCCTTTATTACTTATTACAATTGTTTAGGTATATTTTTCACTATTATGATCTACTCTGATTATGAGGGTATAGTCTCTCTACCATACTATAACAAACATTCACTACAACTTGGAAGCCTCTAGCATATTGGGAGGCACAATTGAGGCTATTTGGACAACCACGTATTGTTATTTATGAGTGAATCAAGTTTTGGATGTCACATGTGGTATAAAATGTTTATTTTCATTGTCTTACTGTTTTTAGATGGTATAAGTTAGAAGATAATGTGTCAGAATTTTGTAATGAGTCTATTCTTAGGAGTAACTAACCCACATATATGAAAAAAAACAATGTTTCTCAATATGTGACTTATTATTTTAGTTTTTTCCTATTATAGTTTTATCGATTTCACCATTGGGTGACACATTTGACTTGTATAATTTTTTATCCTTATGGTCTCTCTTTTTTCCCTTGGTATAGCATGTAATGGATGTATTATCTCATTAATAACTATAGAAACATGTGGATTTAAATTCCATGTGTATTACATGGAACATTTTTATTACTCATTTCATTTCTTGGTGCATATTTTGGTGCCCTTATTATTATCTTTGAAGATGTGTTAATGTTTCCTATAAGGGTGAAATAATTAGACTAATTAAAGTGTCTTCATAAACTGAAATTTTTTTTCCTACATATCTTAATGGTTGCACTGTGATTAACCCATTTTGGAATTTTGAGCCATGGATCATTAGTCACATGGATTTAAACAATAGTGGTTAAAATTAAATAGAGTTCAATTTAAATTTATAAAATTTTGTGGAAATATATAAATTTAGAATGATGATCTATATAATTAAACCATTGGTAAAGGCTTGACATTTCTACATATAATACCAATTTCAACATATAAATCATAGGGAATTATATCATGGTAATGAAAATTACATATAACTTGACCAGAATATACATATATGAACTGCTAAAATTTATTTTTTGAGTCAAATATTTCCCTCTAAATGGGGATTAAAATTGAAAATTAAATATTATTTTCTTCCATAACATACAATTGACACCACATATACAGGTACCTCTGGTAGAAGATACATGTCTTTATCCTAGACCCAACCTTAGTTGTGGGTAGTGGTAGAATCTTTTGTGACACTTTATGATCTTCTGTGTCACCTTTACCAAACTTTAAGAGCATGAAATTATGGGTATTGACCCTCATATTAGAATTCTTTGTATCAATCATATTCTTTTATGCATTATTTTTTTGTTATCAAATCATATCATAATATGTGCACTTGGAATTGTATAAATATTCCACCATAATTTCCTTGAGTCATGTGTTGGGATGGTGGTGATGAGCATGTATCAAAGGTGGTGGGACATGAACCAATAATATTAGCTCCTTTATTTCCACCCATGAAACATTATTCTATTCTTTATTCAGGCATCAATGCTAAATTTTGAGAGGGAATCTTATAGCTAGGGTATTCATATATAGGGAGATCCATGACATTCACATTCTATTGAAGAGTTGACTATGAAGTTCCAAGAGAAAAACCATCTTACCCTTTCATGGTAATATGTTCCCTAGGTAGTTGATACATGGATAGAGTCCATGCTATCAATATTTGATCATTTGAGACACCTTTGGAAAGGAGAGTAAAGCCTATAATTTAAATACTTAGAGGGTCATCCAAGATATCGGGTTGTTTTGACCTAGGATTCTTAGTCTCAGATGATGGGAGGGAAGTATTCATAGAATGAATTATATGACTAATTATTCCTCAATATATTGATTTCTAATCAAGCAATAGAGATTATGATACTCAAGTAGGTAACTTTATCTTTTGTGGACTACTCTGCTCATTTCAGAGTGCTTCATCATTTCATTCTGTCTCCCCTTATTGGGGAATTGTCTAGGGTTTTCTGATATGTATATGGGCTTGTGTATTCTATATTATCATAGGTGAACATATTTTTATTGACTACCGTAAATGATATAGTGATACGGGAACTCATCTTATAGTGTAACCTAAGGGAAGATGATGGTGTAGGCTATAGTGGATCAATACCTTTCTAGTGAAATAGTTCATCAGGTAGTAAAAAAAATTAGTATACAAACTTCTTTTCAATTAAATCATATTCAATTTGTACACTTGGGAATCCATGTGATATGTTAATCATGTGGTAGTGTCAGAAACATGAACCCCAATGTAGTAAAGACCCACTTGAGTGTTGAAAGTGCTGCAATATTGGTCATGTTTAGTGTTTTTATAGAACCTTTCCTCTAGTGGATTCTAATATAGGGTATTTATTGGATCTAGGTGTTAGATCAGGATTAGAATCTCTACATTATTTATAGATCTAGTGTACTATTGGTCGATCAGGTAGAGGAGGTGGAAAAGGTAGAGGAAGTTAGGCTTTTGTTGTCCAGTGCTAGCAGAGTAGACCTGATTAGTATAGTCACGTTTTTGGCCAGAGATGTGGGTCCAAAAATATATATGTAGTTAAAATATTACCTAAGGATCATGTTTCCTAACAATATATATTTTGAGACACAATTTTTTTATCTTTTACTTTTTTGTCTGTTTTATATTACAATGGGACATCCCACTCCATTATGTTTGCGGCTATCATAGAAATCCATGTACTTGAGATAAAATACATTTGTAGAGTGATTACTCTTGATACTCTACTAGATATATGACATGAAACTGTATGAAAATCCAAGGAGTTCCCCTTGATATAGGAAACTATCATTTCTTATGGAACATCTTCAACCATGAGATGAATGGCTTTGATTACATTCAGGGAATAGACTTTCTAGATCCCTTATGATCCCATGATGACTATTAGCAATATAGGGTGTACTTATCATCACCAAAGGGTTGTATTTATTTGTAAAGAGGTGACTGGGATTTCCATTAAGGTCGAGCTGAACCTGAGCATCATGGTATGGGCTGGGTGAGAACCCAGATTGCTGGCCATTTTTTAAGCGATCAGGGAACACATCTGTAACACTCAAGCCTTAATTACAGAAGGTGAACATTTTTTTTTGATAAAAATATAAAATAATTCAAATTATAATATTTATAGCAAGAAAATGATAATTCTCTCGTATGATTATCGATTTTGAACTTACTTGGATGAAATATGTCCAGAATGAATTTTTGAAATTTTCCCATAAAAATAATCTTTTATGAATAATTAGAAACATATAATTTATCATATAAATATTTTATTTATAATTATATGAAATAATATTTAAAAATATCAATTTATTAACTAAAAATTTAATAAAATAAATATATAATGATATCGAGGTTTGAATGAAAAATGTTTCAGAAAACTCTTTATTTTTTAAGAATTTTTTTTATTTGAAAAGGCATAATGTATTTTCATTTTAGTTAATTAAATTAATTAATAATTATGAATGATATAATTGATATTTATAGATCAAATATATAAATATATAAATTTAAATCCATCAGATAAATATTAATAATCATATATGTAACATCTCAGCCCTCACCCATTGGATTGGGAAGAGGCAGTGGGTGTTACTCGACCTTAGGTGACACACCCATGATACAAAATGCAAGAAATAAATGCCAAGGGATTCATAAAAAGTTGGGAGATGGTTTTTACATTGATAATGATTCCATAAAAACAATGTAACAAGCAGAAATTTTTTTGAGTAAATTTTCTTCACTAATTTTTGTGGGTTATTTTATTTTTTATTTAATAAAATGAGTATAATTAAAATGAGACCATTGGGTTTCTACTGTTATAAGACTGTTTGTCAATATGACCATTGGAAACTAAATGTTTCAATTATTTTATATATATACAAGAGATCTTGATTAATTAATATAGAAATATGATTTGATGGCCCCATCCAATAGTCTCGGGCCGATCGAAGCCCCTCTGACGGAACTCAAGAAGGAGGTAGCACCTTTGGGCTTTGCTCTGGACCAAACCCATGCTGAAGGTCATCATGTGAAGCTGGAATGGAATCGCCTTCATGATAAGATCAAGCTGATAGAAATCACTACTCGGGCAATGTTGGTCGAGCCGCACCAAGATTCTATCACCCTAGCACACCTTACTCTAAGGTCCTATGTTGGTGTTATAAGGGGTTATGTAACGAGATGGTAACTGCCTTGTGTAATCCTTTGATTTAAATAAAAATTGTGATTTCTTCTTATGGTGATGTTTTTGAATCTCAAGTGTCCAGATAAATATAGGATGTATATTATTGATGAATTTTGGAAAAAGGATATTTTAAATTATTTATGTAAACCATAAATAATTAAAAATGTGTAATGATTTTCAAAAAATGGTCTTTTGTAGTTGTGTTCATTATGAAATTTAGAGTCTAATAATATAAACATAATTTTAGATGAATATTAAATTATGAATAGTGATTTTACACTTAGGATTAACACTGTTTAAAAATAGATTAGTAATATCACTTAAAGAAAGTATTAATATAATATAGGCACATTGATTAAGTAATGTGATTCAATAAAATAGGTAAATAACTGTTTTAGAAATTATTATTCAAGTATTAGTTTTTTCGGGTGAATAGTGTTTTTATTTAAAAATTAAATTAAAAATATTAAGAAAATTATTTTCATAAAATGGAGATCATTTTTGAAATTAAAGCATCGATATTTAATTAAGGTGAATTTTTGGGATTTTTTTGAAATAGTTGAGTTTTTAGTGAATTGTGTTTTTATTTAAAAATTAAACTAAAAATATTTAGAAAATAATTTTCTTAAAATGGAGTTTGTTTTTTAAATTTGAGCATCAATATTTGTTTAAAGAGAATTTTTGGGATTTTTCTAAAATAATTGAATTTTCAGTGAATAGTGTTTTTATTTAAAAATTAAATTTAAAATATTTAGAAAATTATTTTCATAAAATAAACTTCATTTTTGAAATTAGAGCATCGATATTTGGTTATGTTGAATTTTTTGGATTTTTTTGAGAAAGTTGAATTTTTGATGAATTGTTAAAATACAGTTTTTGAGTTTCTGGTGTTTAATGAAATCATTAAGGATTTAATAATTATGAAATAATTTTTCTCGACCTATGAATGGTAAGATAAGATATGAGGTGTCCCAAGTGGCCAATACCATTGGAAAAAACCATGGGAAAACCCATGGTTTTGTCAATACCACTGATGAGGTGTCCCTTGGCAATTAATGCTTTGTCCCATCACTTCTCTGTTAAATACAAAGTCTTTCCCTCATCCTTTTCATTTCCAAATACTCCTAAACGATATTATGGTATCATTAACTCCCAATGAGTCCTCCCAAGGAGCCCCCAAGCTCTCAAGGCCCTGACCTTCGAGTTTTAAGAGTTACGTTTTTAGGGAAGGGATCCTACCTCCCTCTTTCTTTTCATGTACTCTCCTTTATGTCATTTATTTTAAGCTCAATGCTCTTATGTTGGGAATGTTCTTTTATATAAATCCTACTGTACTTTTAATGTTAATATGATGAGATAGCCCCTATTGCTCTTAGAAATTCATTTTATGAATATTTAAGTGGCGTCGTTAGGCTGCTGAATTTTTGTAAGGGATTCATTCACCCTTGTCATTGTCAAGTTCTATTTTCATGTCAAGTATTTCAAGTTCCTTTTTATTATATTAGGGATTATATATATATCCATAGTAATTTTCTTTTATGTTCATATTATGAGAGACCCTATTTTATCTCATCAATTCATTTTTTGATGTTTTATGTGACGCCGTAAGCCTGCCGAATTTTCATAAGAGAAATCTTATTTTTGTCTACCTTTCAAGTTATTCATTTCATATGGTATGTCCTTCAACATTAATTACAATGTTCTTATATCAATTATATTTTGTCCCTATACTATTTTATGGATCATTTATCAGTGGGTGAACCATGTCCCCTCTCTTTTCAATGTTTTATAAAACCCTGCAACATAGTCGTTATGCTGCCGAAATTTCGTCTCAAAATGTCTCTCACTTTTTCTCAAATTCATTATTTTATTAAGTGAATACTAAAAACTCATTATTCTATAGGTTTATTCACATATATATTAATATATTATATTTTAAATTCTGGTATTTACATACATGAGACCAGCTTTCCTTTTCTGTGGTTTTAAAGTGACATAAAGATCAAGTCTTTAAAGCTGCTTTAAAAATGTTATGACTATGAATTGAAACCCTTTTGTCTTATGCTATATAGGTGATTTATGAAATGATTTATGATGATGTATGTGTCTCGTGTGATAATAAAGTCAAATTAAGGGTGCTCCCTGATATCGCTCCAACGCATTGGGTAAGGACTTAATCTCTAGAGATGGTCATTTTAACAATACCTTGCTGAATAACCTTGGTAATTTTTTTAATGACACCTTGGGGAAGGACCTTGGTAAAACGGAAATTATTGTCTAAGTTAAATGTTGTATCAATATCTTCATGTTATGAAACACGTTATTTTTATTATGATATACCTCATTATTTCTTTCTCATGCCTTAAAGTCCTTTTTCATGACTTTATTGATGTATCTCATGTTTATATGTTAAATGTTTCCCCTGGTTTTCCTTTACTGGACCTTCGGCTCACCCTTTCCATTGATGTATATACCCAGGTTATGAGATTCAGTAATGAACCTTGGATGAACATAAGGATAATCCTTTCCATTTTTTAAGAAGAATGTTTTATGTTTTCATTTATTAAGTTCCTGGTTTCCAAGACACTAGACATTAAAGATCCTCTGTTTGTAAAATATAATGAAAAATTATTTGTTAAAAAGGAGGGATGCAATAAACAAGATAATAATAACCAAAAAACAATTCATCATGTATTAGTAAAATCAAATACAACTCAAAATAATATAAATTAAAAAAATACCAAATTAAAACCAAGAGCTATATTAGAGTACAAAGAAAAAACAAAATAAAAAACCCCAAAAACAACAAATAACTCTAGAATAAACTCCAAAAAAATCCAATATTCATCTCAACAATCCATGCTCATGATATCATGATGCATAACTAATGAACATTTATACCTTTCTTTTATATCTGTCTTAATATACAACACCTTCAGATGCACAAAATTTCCCAAGAAGAGGGTGAGTATAAAACTCAGTAGGATCCCACCCAATGAATTCTATACTCATGAAACTAGAATATAATATGTTATCACATATATATAAATCAATTTATATAAAATAATTCCAAATATTTTATATGAAAACCAAAAACATTTCAATGAAAGACAATTTTCCATGGAAGGAATCCAAACCAATCTTTCAAACCATCTCTCAATCCATTTGGCACTATATATCAACAAATTCCTACCTAGGTGATAGTTCCATACTCATTAGATATATCTATTCTATAAACCAATTAATCACAAGGTAACTATATACAAATTTTTCCAATGGCACATGCCCCTTCCACAGGGTCACATCAATGAAAAAGAACACACACAACTGTTTATGCCAATTACCATTCCAAACCCATTAATACAAATAATTTCAATAAAACCATCATTTTATTGAAAACGTTTTCGTATAAAATTTCCATTCATAAAAACTAAACACAATTTTAAAATCATCATTTTATAATTTTGAAACATAGTGAACTTTTCATAAAATAACCAATTTCAAAATTTTCATAAACCATCGCAAAGTAGGGTTTCCAAAAAACATTTCACATAAATTTAAAAATTAAAAACAAGAAACACTATATATATTAAATAAAAAATTTAATTTCTAATAAATGGTATTAGAGAGTGAGGCCACTTATATCATAGACATAGGTGAAAACAAATGACGACACAAAATCTTCAAAAAACCCTCTATAGATTTTACAAAAATCTATTATATCTTGTTACCAACCATACAAAAAATCATATATCAACATTATTGGAATTATAAATCATGGATATATGAAAAAAATAATAGATACATGAATATAAGAGATGGATGAATAAAATAATCTAAGTGACACCACCAATAACTATCACATTCTAAGGAATCTGGGCCTCTAGCGCAATTAAAATTCTCAAAAAATTACTTATAGATCAAGAGGAAAGGACTATGTGTCATTAGGAAAAAGTATAATCCATGTTAGGGTAAAATTAGTGGTAAACAATTCCTTTAAGGGGTTTAACTATGTTCAATTTACAATTTCCAGATATAACTTTTCATGGTGCATTGTTAGGGTGAACAGTTAGAAAATTGTGCACTAACTGTGCACAATATACTATCCCAAGGAGGACATCTCTTGGTTGGGTCACATAGTATTAAAAAACATGCACCCACCATGTTGTACCCCACTTCATAGTATTTTATAGTTTTTCTTGGGAATCTACACATTTGTCCAAACCATACAACAACTGTGTGCCTGCCTAGTGAACCCTATTTTCCCTTGAATGGTTTCCAAGAGGTGTTTCATATTTTCTACTAACCATTCTCAAATTGTAAATAACCATAAATTACCTAAAACATGTTAAAACGCCTCTAAACCTACCTAAATTAAATCTAATTACTTTATCTACATTAAATACATAAATAAATGGTTAATTAACTTAAAATGAGGGTGATACATTCTCCCCACCATTGGACTTCCCGTCTTAGGAAAGTAGTAGACAACCATTGTACATAAAGATTCCAGGCCATTTATTGGCCATTTCCTTCTCACACTCCATTATTTCTTCTAGAAATCACCCATGTTTCGATAGAACCCACACTAAACTGAGGATTTTCTCACAAAATAATTATTCTTTCCTATCAATAATTTTCACTGGAACATGGACTAATGAATCATCCTGATTGAGGTCAACATGATCCTATTGAATCGCATGTTTGGGATCAGGCTGATACTTCTTCAACTGAGATACATAAAACATGTTATGCACTGAAAAAAAAATTGGTGATAAACAAAAATGATATTACACCTCCCCAGACCATTCTAGTATCTCTATAATTGTTCTAGAAATGTATCTAATGAGTAAATATTATATTTATGACATTAATATCATTCCTAATATGCCAAAACTGTTGTACCTCTCATTCCCCTCGTTGTTTGATTTTCATGATCACAATCACCTTATTATTTGTCTAATATTGTTTGAAGTGTTTTTGAATGATAGGCACAAGGTTGCCAAGAAGTTGGCCCAAGAATGGACAAGAAGTGGACTGAAATTCAGTCCACCGGCCAACCGGTGTGATAGCACCGGCCAGCCGGTGGACCTGGCAGAGGCATTGCCCACTGCCAGGTTCCACCGGTCAGCCGGTGGCAACCTGATGCAACAGTGATGGCTACTGCCTCACCACCGGCCAGCCGGTGGCTCTGGCACCGGTCAGCCGGTGCTGCCTGGGCAGAAGGCCTTCTCAACATCCAAGGCACCGGCCAGCCGGTGGCCCTGCACCGGCCCGCCGGTAGCCCAGTCAAACTAGCTGTTGGCTTTGACCAGTCAACTCCCACTTGGCTCCCAACGGCACTTTAAGCCTCTCCAACGGCTCCGAAGACTCCCCAAGGGTTCCATGCCTATAAATAAAGGCCAAGGAAGCCCCGGACACCTACCGGATCATATACAAAGCCACCGTACACATTTTCCACCTTTGGCGTACCTCCGGCGGACTTCCTCAAAGGAACCCTCTTTGCTCCAACAACTTCCACATCCAAGGAGCTCCATCAAAGAAGCTTGGAAGCGGCCTTCAACATCTCCAATCAATCAAAGGCGCCCAAGGCTTCTCCCATTACGGTTTTCTTGTTTATCTATTTTGAGCTTAAATTTGGGTTTGTGCCTACAAACCCCAAACTCTTTCTCATCCCCTCCTTCTTTTGGGTTTCACATCACCATTAAGGTGTGAAAAGGTTACCAAGCTTTCCTTTAAATAGCTTGAGACATAGGTGAGCTATCCTTCACCTGTAAGAAGGATAGTGGGTTCTTGCTAAACTATTAAAAGCAAGTGGGTTCTTGCTCAACCATCAAAAGCAAGCTGTAATAGGTCCTAGTGCTACCTCAAAGCCTAGTGGGTTTCTTGCTAAAACCATTGAAAAGCGAGCGGTAGGAATCTCTCAACGGTTGAGTTGGGAGCGGAGACGTAGGCCGGGTTTTAGGCAGAACTCCGTTATCAATTTCTTGTGTCTTGCCTCTTTATTTTCCGCTGCACTTTAACTTTGATTTTAATTTGTTAATCATTTTTTTAAAAGGCAATTCACCCCCCTCTTGCCATCACTCCCGTTTTTCTCCACCCAAAAATTGGTATCAAAGGGAGTATTTGAATAATTCCCTAACCGGTTTCAAATTAAAGATTTTTTTTGATGGCATCTACCTCTTTCGCCCCCGAGGGCTACTCATTGGGTCGGGCTCCATTTTTTTATGGGACCGACTATAATTATTGGAAAACCCGCATGACCACTTTTTTAAGAAGCATAGGATATCCTATTTACAAAATTTCCATGCAAGGTTATTCTTTGTCTTCCCCCGACGAATCCAAATGGACCCCCGCCGATATTAAGAATTTTGAGCTTGATGGCAAAGCCATGAATGCTCTTCATTGCGGGTTAGATAGAAATGAATTTAATCGTGTATCCACTTGCACCACTTCACATGAAATTTGGAAACTATTGGAAGTGACCCATGAGGGCACTAACAAAGTTAAGGATACTCGGTTAGACATGTATAGACAATATTTTGAAAGCTTTTCAATGCATCCACATGAATCTATTTCCGATATGTTTACTCGCTTTACTGACGTGTGCAATGGTAGAAAATCTCTTGGTGATGTTGTTTCAGCTGAAACCATGGTGAAGAAGATCCTATGGCTCCTTCCGAGCTCATGGGCACCTAAAGTGACGGCAATCCAAGAAGCTAAGGATGTCAAAAACATGCCGGTCGAAGAACTCATCGGATCTCTCATGACGTACGAGATCACAATGAGGAGGCAAGCACAAAAGGAGGGCACCCATATCAAAACTCCAAAGAAAATCGCCCTCAAGGTACAAAAGGAAGAAAGCTCCTCCTCATCATCCTCTTCATCTTCTTCATCTTCAAGCGGCGATTCGGAAATGGAGAATCTCGCCCGCCAAATGCACAAGTTTATGAAGAAGCACAAGAAGAAGAAATCCCGCAAGCACCGAAAGCAAGAACCCACCGAAAAATTCGATCCCAAGGTGAAATGCTACGGGTGCGGCGAAAAGGGCCATTACAAGCCCGATTGCCCACTCAACAAGAAACGGGCCACGCAAAAGGAAAAAGGAAAGAAAAAGGTCATTAAGGAGACATGGAGTGACACCTCATCATCCTCCTCCTCCTCCTCCTCAAGCGACCAAGGAACAAAATTCCTAATGGCAAAACATGAGGTATCATCATCCTCTTCCTCTTATTCCTCCTCTAGTTCTTTTAATTATTTTAATCATTTATCATATGAAGAACTCCAACATGCTAGAGACCAATTAGAAAATGGTTTTCATGAACTTTCTTCTAAATTCGTTTCTTTGAAAAAGAATTTCAAAAAACTCTCCTCCGAAAAAGAACAACTTCTCAAAGAGAAGGAGGAACTCTCCCTAAAAATCCAAAATTTCCCCAATGTTGATTCTTTGGAATCAACCATCAAGGACCTTAGAGAATCCCTAGCCATGTTCACCCAAGGTGAACACAATTTGTCCAAACTCTTAGGTTCTCAACGAGTATCTAGAACCACCAATGGACTTGGCTACACCAATATATCTTCCTTCTCCCATGCACCCACTGTTTTTTTAAGGGGGAGCTCTAGTTTTAAATTTTGCAATTATTGTAAGAAACCCGGGCACCTCATTTATGAGTGTGATTGCAAAAATGCCCGGTACGGTCAACCCAAATCTATTTTTTATTCGGACGAGTTTTATAGGAGAAGACCCGCCATGAAACAAATTTGGATTGAAAAATCCCTTTTGGCGAGTCTCTCCGGGCCTAAGATAGTTTCGTTTCCCCGATGATCTTTTGTTTTATTTAGGGGGAGAAAATTTCGCTTTCAAATTTTAAATTTCAAAATTTCAATCAAAACTTTCAATTCAATTTTTGGTTCAAAATTTTTATTTCAATTTTGATTCAAAACTTTCAATTCAAACTGTTATTCAAATTTTTCAATTTAATTTTCAAAAATTCCAATTGATTTAAAAATCTTGATTTTCAATAATTCCCTCAATCAAGTTTTATGCCCCACGCTATTTTGATAATCACAAAGGGGGAGAAATTTCTTGATTGATTGGGGGAGAAACCTTTTTTCATGCTTTGCTTTACATTTCTTTTATTCATTAAATCATGCCTTTAATTTAAGTTTTTACTTTGATTGTTTTGGTGATTGTGATCATCAAAATAGGGGGAGATTGTTGTACCTCTCGTTCCCCTCGTTGTTTGATTTTCATGATCACAATCACCTTATTATTTGTCTAATATTGTTTGAAGTGTTTTTGAATGATAGGCACAAGGTTGCCAAGATGTTGGCCCAAGAATGGACAAGAAGTGGACTGAAATTCAGTCCACCAGCCAACCGGTGTGATAGCACCGGCCAGCCGGTGGACCTGGCAGAGGCATTGCCCACTGCCAGGTTCCACCGGTCAGCCGGTGGCTCTGTCACCGGCCAGCCGGTGGCAACCTGATGCAACAGTGATGGCTACTGCCTCACCACCGGCCAGCCGGTGGCTCTGGCACCGGTCATCCGGTGCTGCCTGGGCAGAAGGCCTTCTCAACATCCAAGGCACCGGCCAGCCGGTGGCCCTGCACCGGCCAGCCGGTAGCCCAGTCAAACTAGCCGTTGGCTTTGACCAGTCAACTCCCACTTGGCTCCCAACGTCTCTTTAAGCCTCTCCAACGGCTCTGAAGACTCCCCAAGGGTTCCATGCCTATAAATAAAGGCCAAGGAAGCCCCGGACACCTACCGGATCATATACAAAGCCACCGTACACATTTTCCACCTTTGGCGTACCTCCGGCGGACTTCCTCAAAGGAACCCTCTTTTCTCCAACAACTTCCACATCCAAGGAGCTCCATCAAAGAAGCTTGGAACCGGCCTTCAACATCTCCAATCAATCAAAGGCGCCCAAGGCTTCTCCCATTACGGTTTTTCTTGTTTATCTATTTTGAGCTTAAATTTGGGTTTGTACCTACAAACCCCAAACTCTTTCTCATCCCCTCCTTCTTTTGGGTTTCACATCACCATTAAGGTGTGAAAAGGTTACCAAGCTTTCCTTTAAATAGCTTGAGACATAGGTTAGCTATCCTTCACCTGTAAGAAGGATAGTGGGTTCTTGCTAAACCATTAAAAGCAAGTGGGTTCTTGCTCAACCATCAAAAGCAAGCTGTAATAGGTCCTAGTGATACCTCAAAGCCTAGTGGGTTTCTTGCTAAAACCATTGAAAAGCAAGCGGTAGGAATCTCTCAACGGTTGAGTTGGGAGCGGAGACGTAGGCCGGGTTTTAGGCCGAACTCCGTTATCAATTTATTGTGTCTTGCCTCTTTATTTTCCGCTACACTTTAACTTTGATTTTAATTTGTTAATCATTTTTTAAAAGGCAATTCATCCCCTCTTTCCATCACTCCCGTTTTTCTCCGCCCAACAAAAACTATATCCTATTCAAAACACCAAGAACTTTCTCAAAAAAAAGAGCATGATAAAAAATGAAATTAACACCCAAAACATTAATAATTATAAAATATTTCCAACAAACTAGTTGTATGATGTTATGAGAGGAATATATTTCTTGACAAAACACACATGATAAAACTATGCAATTAACACAAAAAATAGTCATAATAATAAAATATTAATAACGAACTATTTTTATAATGTTATGAGGGGACTGTATATAATATTATAAAAATGACTATGATTCTGGTATAAATTAATAATAGGATTAAAACCATTATACCAGAGGTATATTCAACTAAAGGGAAGCATGGGTTAAGGGATTTACTATCAATTTCCAATTCGTTGATACATATTTTTCAATATGTATCTATTTTATTTTATGTGGTGTATCTAATGAAACATTGATATATTTAACATGAATAACTTTTTATTAGTGACGTATAATGATACATTTTTTTTATTATTCCAAGTGTTTCTAATTTTAATGTTACTAAAGATGTAATATTCTAAATTACAATCTCACTTTCATTTAGAATTTCTTTTATCCCCTTTAATGAATCATATAATTTATCAATTATAAGAACTAATAATTTTATTATACACTAGAAATTTAAGGATTTCTTTATTTTCATAAAAATTTCTCTAATATTTTGTATTTTAATCATGAAAGTATTTTTTTAAAATAAAATACTATTTTATTTCACATTAAATCAGATATTATTTTCACTAGTTTCCATTTTTTTCAATTTTTTTAACAAAATTCCATGTATTTAATCAAATTATTTTATTATATAAATTATATGTTATCCATTAATTTTAGAAAAATATGTTTTAATAATATATTTATACTATTTTTAAAGGGTTTTTTTAATAAAATGTTAAGTGGAATTTATTTTTTTAATGTATACAACAATAATAGACATCCCTACCGCCATACCCATTTTACAAAAAATAGTTTATTCTACATGTTTCTAATTTGTTTACAAATAAAGATATTTTCTAAATGATTATTTTAATATTTCATTTTTTACCATTATTCTTTTAGTAGAAATTATTTTATTAGAAAAACTTATATTATGGAGGAATCGATGGTCAAATCTTTTCCCTTGATTAATGTTGTGATTATTGACATTCTCTTGAGAAAATTACATTATTTTGATCATTTCTCATTTAAAATTAAATTTATCTTAGATATAAAAATTAGTTATGTCATTGATATGATAATATTCTACATCATAAACAAATATAACATATAGTTTTTACTTTGAAGGTTATTTTTTTAACAGGGGAAATATTGATAAATTTGTTTCCAATACTCAATAGAGATATTTGTTTATAAAGAATATTGATTCATGATTTTAGTAAAAAATAATCTTATATAAGGAATGCTCTAGTTATGCATTGATGGGTGGTCCCTGGAATTATATAGCCCATTAATTCATCGAGAGGTATAATTAGATAGATCGGTTGGCCAAATTAAATGTAGTTTTACTACCAAATTTACATTGCCTTGTGAAAGGACGTAATATTATATATATCGTTATATATGAGAACACGGATCCATATAATAATAATTTATTTAATTTAAAATTCATTTATTATTATCCATGCAATTAATTACATTTATATTATAAATGGATTAATTTTGTGACCAAGTTATTGATTAAATGGAATGTGTTTTCATTAATTTGCCTAACCATATTGATTATGCCTTATCTAATCATGATATTTATGTTATTGATTTAATGGAATGTGTGTTGAGTCATTTACCTGTCAATATGTTTTATGACTTATTGATTCATGATATCTTCTATTATACATAACTGTTACATATTTTTGAGCTCAACTGTATTTTTTATCATTTTACGACGATATATTTAATATTTCTTTGAATGAGTTCAAGGATGATGATTATTTTTGTTAACATGTTCTATATTTTAACCACAATGTAAAATGGGTATCATATATGTATTTGGATACCCAAGAATACTAAATTGAACAGTCCTTTGGGATTTCCCTCTGAATCAATTCCATTGAAAAAAATGACCACAGGCTCCAAGCTATTGGGGTCAGGGTTATTATAGTTGGTATTAGGGAAAGTTTGGTAGATACCTTGAGAAATGGATTAAGTAAAAAATGATGTGGAACATAAAACTACTATTGAATTCAAGGATATGTATATAAGAAAATACTAATGTTTTGGTAAGGAGTAGTTTATTTGGGTTTTCCAAGTAATACATCCCTATCAGGATATTATAAGTGAACATTGTTCTGGAATAGTTGTATGTAGGGGTAATAACTCTGAGAATGGAGCATTGTGATTTTACTCGATAATCACCTAGTTCATGAAAACTGTCCTTAATGAAAACCTATTTTTACACTCTCTAGGTAAACACTTAGGAATAATCAAATTTTCATCACAACCCATTATAAAGGATTAGAAAATAATGATATCACAAAAGAAACCATGTTTAAATTTCCATGATTAATAATTAATATACTTCCATTTATATTAAGTGTTACACCAGATTAAGAATTATAAATTTTGATTTAAAATTGAAATTTTTTTGATCATATCAAATATATTCCATTTTTCTAAATGGATACAATTAGAAGGAAGGGTATCAATACTAATGGATTATATAAATATTTCCCTACTAAGAAATCCAATACAATTGGTGTTGGAATTGTGTAGATAATGAAAATATTATGCAATCTTAATCTGGTTAAGAGAACTAACCTTTCTCAAATAGAGAAACCTAATATTACACAATGTGATTATCATATGTTGGGTAGTATATTATGAAATAAGCACCTATCATTTATGGGGAATACTAATATTGTGGTTGTTAAGAAATAGATTAAGTCCCTTGAAAATATTTTTATTTCCTTTGGATGTAATGAAAAGGAAATATTTATACCTGAAGTGTACTGCATCAAGGATGATGCTAATTAATAGTGGTTTTTGATCAACAATACTCCAGAGGAAGAATAAATATAACACATGGAATGAAGATATTTTAAAGAAACATTCATCAAAAAATATTTCACTCAATAGAAATGAATCGAAATGAAGAAAAAGTTCATTATCATACGGGAAAAGGAATACGTTTTTTTTGTTGAGTATGAGAATAAATTCATAAGACTCGTTTGTTATTCTAAAAAATATATACACTATACATAATTAATTATTGATCATTTCATTTAAGGGATTAAACTAATTCTATAAAGATTTTCGATTACTCAAACATTTTCCTCATATGATGAAATATTTTTATGCACCATAAAAATAGAGAAGCAACACTCAAGATCCAATATATTCAAATGGAATTAAGATAATAATAGGATATAAGAGAAAAAATGGATAAGGGGGATGAGAGAAATAAATATTTCCCCAAATTTGATAATTGTGGAAAGAAACACCTCGGTACTTTCTTGAAGGAAAGAATAGTTTTCTTTTTTATAGAGAGAAATGCCATTATGTGTGAATGTAAGGGTAAGAAATAAACCTTTAATTATTAGTGTTCCAACTATAAGGTGATGGGGTACTATGAAAATGAATACACTAAGTATCAGAGGAATATACCTTAGTAGAATATAAGGGACTAGGGTCAATCTTATGTTTTTACTATAGCTGAAGTATAATGATTAATGTGTTTATGTATTTATATTAAATAATGTTGTAAATTTATTTTATCAATTACATTATCGTTATAATAATGATTAAATGTTTAAATATTTCATTCCCCTAGTTTTTATTTATTGATTTTAAACTATATTATGAATTATACTAATAACTAAGAAATGTGACTAACTGTTAAGGAGAGATTTTTTAGAAATAAATGGATAAGGGAGAGATAAAACATAACATAGTAATGATGTTATGTAAATAATTTATAGTTTGGATAAAGTAATTATTTTAAATTAAAAAAAATCAGATACAATTGATTATGTTAGAACTTATTAGTGGTTTGATGAAAGAGTGGCTTATGTTATCTTTGACAGAATTTACATAATTTTTGGATTTATAGTATATAGTCTATAATATAATATTTTATATAAGGAATGAATAGAGAGTAAAAATTTTGAAGAATAAAGGTTTTCATTATGGTTTTATGGTAATTCGGGTTAACAAAATGTTTACTGAGAATATATAATGAAGATGATCAAATATTTGGTATGTGACATTTAGATAAAAATTTTGTTATTTTGGGATATATTTTTATCCAAATATTTTAGATTTATTAGTTTTGAATGTATTTACAAATAAATTTGAATATGTATTAAATAATCATATAGTATCATATGAGGCATTATAGGGAATGATATTTCATACTCCAACAAGTTTGGATTATGTTAGTGAAAGGAAACTTGTAGGCCCATAACAAATTGAAGATACAATGTAAAAGGTAAAGAATATTTTGGATTATATTAAAGAAGATCAATACAGGGGAAAAAATTATATAGAATATAGGATGAATGATTTTCAATTTATGTGGGGGAGTATGTTTTCCTCAAATTATCTCCACGTAAGGGTGTTTTAAGGTTTGGTAAGAATGGAAAACTGATCCCTAGGTATATTGAACCCATTGAAATTTTGGAAAGGATTAGAGTTTCATCTTACTATTTGGTAATTCCACCAATACTTTCTAATGTAGATGATGTGTTTTATATATCAATGTTGTGAAAGTACATTCTAAACCCAATACATGTGATCACTTATAAAGAAATAGGACGGGAACATGATATATCTACTATAAAGATCCTATCATGATTTTTGATACTAGAGAGAAAGTGATAAGGAAACAAAAGACTTGATTGTTAAATATTATTTTGATAATTCATAATATGGAGGATTAAAAATGGAAACCATGGGATGTTATAATGAAGAACCACCCTTTTTTATAAGGTATTATCCCCAAACCAATTTAGGATAAACTTTTTATAGGAGGTAAGAATGTAACAACAAAGCCAAAATTATAGATGATGAACATTTTATTTTAATAAATATATAAAAAATTATTTATTTAATATTTTATAAAATAAAAATTCTAATTTTATTGGAAGATTATTTATTTTGAACTTACTTGGTCAAGATAATCCTATTACAAAATTTGTAAATTTCCCTTAGAAATAATCATTTTTGGATAGTTTAAAATGTATTATTTAACAATCCCCTATTTTATTCATAATAATTTGTAATAATATTTATTATTAAAATTTTAATAACAATAAATTCTATAGAAATAAAGATAACAACATTTGTAGGTAAACATGAATATTTTTCAGAGAACTGTTTATTTTTCAAGAAATTATTTTTTGTATAAAAATAAATAAGGTCTTTCCAATTAGATTAATTTATATAATATTTAATGATGAATCATATAAATTAAATTAAAATATCATATATCTAAATATATTAATTTAAATCCATATAATTATAATTACTAGTCAAATAGATAATATTAGATCACCTTATTATTGGAGAATGAATTCCTTTAAAACACATTTTTGATACATTTTATGGGTTTATTGTAATTTTAAATTTTCCACTTATTTGAGTTGAATTTTATATATTGGATTCTATATTTGGAATTAGATTAAAAATTATTATTTAATAAAATTGATTTAATTCTTCTTCATAATGAATATTTAAAATAGTAAAAATTAAGTACCCTAGTTATGTTTAAAACAAGTTTACAAGGGTGGGGTGAAGATAAGATTAAGTTTTCTAATTAAATTTTTTGAAATATATTTTTAATGTATATTCGACCTTATTAATCTCAACGTTTAACCTATGTTCTTTGAAATAATTTTTCATCGGAATAACTTTATCTTTTTTATTCTTCTGATACAATTTAATGTAGTTTCATAGCGGGCACCCTTTCCCACTTATAAAAGGGAACCCATCCCCTTACTAATTAACAAAAAAAAATCTATCCATATTTACCAAAAACTGAGTAAATTAATCTCCAACATCCATATTCATTGGATAGAGGTGATTTTATTCCAAAAGAACAAACCATAGGGTCCATAAGAAGAGATCCAAAGGTGGTTTCTCCTAGAGAATGTAATCGTCTAAATGAAGCTCTTCTTTTTTCCCTTCTTCTTTTAAATAGTTAAATTATATAATATCACTTAAAATATAATAACACTTGTATCACCCATATACTGATATGTTATTCTGTTGATGGAAAACATTTTTCCAACTCTTTCTCCATCAATTGCGAAACAAATCCACCTCATGTGTTTATGGTGGACTACCGCCTCATAAACTAATGAAATTTTTCCCATCAATAAATAACATGGATAGTCATAATGGTGTAAATAATTGATGTATTTGAAAAATATGACATGCTATAAATTCTAAAAAATTAATATATCATCCACTTATTTAACCTTTCACCTATAAAAGGGAATGATATCGTTACTCATTTATACATACAACCTACTGTCTCCACGAAGAGATGTGATTAAATTTAAAAGTAAAACATTAAAAAATGATTAAAAAATTTTGATAATGAGTAAATATGATACTTATAACATTTATATAATTTTTATATGATGTAACTATATCCTATAAAAAATCATAAATATCCTGACAAAACAAACATGGAAAAATATGAAAATTAACACCCAAAATAATAACAATAATAAAATATTGTTAATTAATGGGTGATGAGATGTTATAATTGGGTCATATATGATGTTATAAAAATGAATATGGTTCCTGTATAAATCAATAACATGATTAAAGCCATTATATTTTAGGTTATGTTGCGTTCAACTAAAGGGATGTGAGAGGTAACTGATTTCGTCTAAATTTCCAATTCATTGAGATATATTTGTTAATGTGCACCTTTTAAAATTTATGTAGTTTATATAATTCCTATTTGATGAATTTATCATGAATAAATATTTATTAATGATATTTAATATTTCAATTAATCTTTATTCTTTCAAGGGGTTATAATTCTAATGTTACCAAAGGGGTAAGAATTTTTTTACAATTGTAGTTTATTTTTGTATTGGTTTTATATTTATTGAAGGAATATTATAATTTTTACAACATAGTCTCCCATAATTTTTTTATTTAATTTACAAAGGATCAAATAAAAACCGAGGTGGTTGAATTAGGTTTTCACTTTTTTATAAGATTCAATATTTTTAAAAACATATCCCTAAAACATATTAAAGTTCATATCCTTAACATATTTTAGTAAATAATCATGCATGAAAATGTCGTAAATAAATTAAATCACATGAGATTTATAGGGTACATCCACAGTTTGATAAACTACATTCTTTCCATAGCCACTTTTGTGGGACTTTGGAGATTCAATAATTTGAAGAAGTGAATAAAAATTGTTCCAAAACTAGTTAGACACATTCTATATATCGATATGAATTATTATACTAACTCTCATTAATTTGCAAAGTTTTAATTTTAAAAAATTGAGTCAAAAAAAGAATAAATATTTTGGTCAAATTGATCCACAAAATTTCACGGGTCTGATGACCCCAAGTCTGATGGCATTTAGTTTGATAAACCCAATCTGATTAAATCGGCACAATTGACTTAATATAGTTCCTCATTTCTCAATATTCAACTAAATAAAATTTCTACTCTATCTAGATAATAAAACAAATTCTTCTCAAAACTACTCAAAAATCAGTACTAACTTCTTCTATTCGATCTTCCTTTGTCTAGTAATAAAAACTTTCAACTGTATGGTCTTCTAATGAAATATATGTCTAAAAAGAACACTAAATCGAATTCTTTAGCATTTTACCTTTTTATCACTTTTAAAAAGGTTTCAAGGTACAAATATAAAGTGATTCTATATATAGGAATATCATAATGAAAAAAAACTAAAACATTTTTCCACTTACTCGAATTTCAAAACTCTGAAAAACAATCACATTTACACATCAACTTTGACCACCTCAAACCCTCGAAATATTTACATAAAATCTGTCTTCTCAAGCATATTAACTTCTCATTAGTTTGATTTAACTTAATTAGATTCATTTTATTGGAACTTCCTCAAATCACCACAATTTAACGTTATTTATCTTCTCATTACCATCTTACTTTATTCCTATTAGTAGTCCGATTAACATTCCTTGTTAGTGTCAGTCTGATTACCATTCCTTCTCATAATTTCTGATTATCATTCCTTCTCAAATTCACTCTAATTTACTTTCCTTCCTATATTCATTCTAATTAACTTTCCTTTCTCACATTCTGTTTGATTTACTTTCCTTCTCCGAGTCAATTAGATTAGATTTATTTCTCTTAGTCAGTCTAATATAATCTTTATAATGATGCAATTCCTATAATTATGATATTCTCATTACAATGTAATTCTCATTATGATGTAAAATCTACTTTTTGACTTTGAAATTATCTAATCCTCATTATACAAAACTCTTTTACACTTTTGAAAAATTATTTTTCCAGTACTTATGGATCTGATATTCTATTTTTGGGTGTCTATAATTGATAAAAACTATTCATATACTTTCAAAATCATCCATTATTCAAAATATTTTATCATAATTTATTATTACTCCATGACTATAAAATCATCATCTAATTTATGGTTAGAAATTATGAAAACATTCTAAATTATGAATTAACTTTTTTAATAAATATCTTCAGCATTATTCTCACTTCCTCACTCAATAGATTATGACTTCCTAACAAAAAAATGATAGTTGAGGGATATTTAACATCATTCTAATGGATATAAGACCAATGGTGAATCCAATCAAAAAATTTAAAGAACATACAACTTTCATCTTCCTTAACCCTTCGGTGTACACTAATGCTCATTTTGAAAAAGCAATTTCCAAAATCCCTTGTCTAGAAAACAACATTCTGCAAGATAAATATTTTTTTACACCTTTATGTTTGGGTCTAAAACATCTGAAACATTCACATATTTTTCATAAACATTCCTTTAAAAAATATTATTTATGAAAAAAATACATTTTTTTAAAAACAAAACATTATTAAGGTTATTTAATCCCCACCTTTGGATTATTGACAACACTTGTTAACATCTTTTTCAACTATCAAAATTGTTCACAACTCAAATTTTTTAAACACATAATGTTATTTTGATTTTACCAAAACACAAGATTTCTCAAAATTGAGTGTCCTGACACCACATTGTTTGATAATGTAATGTTTTTAAAGGAATTTTATCCCTATGTGGAATGTAAATTATGCATCCACGTTAAAATAAAATCCCCCTCACTTTTATATTTTCCCCTCACAATTTTTTTCTATCCCTTATTTTATGATACCCAAAACTTCATATTATTTAAATAAATATTTGTAAAAAATCTATCAAAGTATAAATTTATTAATTAATCTCCGCATTTTTAAACATAATCCTGACTGAGGTGGGGGAAATCACTTATTTTTATTAGGAATTCATTATAGGAGGCTAAACTGGAAGTTATAACCAAAATTTAATAAACCTTTCTTTATTATTTATTTTGTGAATATATCATCAATTTGATACTTCTTTGAGATATAGTTTAGAAAAAATCTCCAACATCAACTTTATATTTTACAAAGTGAAACATTATATCATTTTAGTTTGATCTTGTATGTTGTATAGGATTTTTAAAAAGATCAATTGCACTCTGATTATCGCAAAGTATCCTCGATTTTTAAAAAAAAATTAATTTCAAATCTTCCATCTGAACATTCATCCACACATCTTAGTAGAATCCTAAATAGCCTCAACATGTTCTGATTATACAATTATCAATGTAACTAAAATTTGTTTCTTACTATTCTTACTTACACAACATCCCCATAAGAAAAATATTCCTCCTAAGGTTTATCTTCTATAATTATAATATTCAACCCAATAAGTATCCGTTTAACTATTAAAAATATTTTCAGTATTTATTTTTTATAAAATAACATGTGTAGTTGATCCTTTTGAATATCTCAAAATTTTATTAGTTTCTAAGATATGTGATTCTTTCAGATTACTTTGATACCAGGAATAAAAACTTACAGCATAAACAATGGTAGGACTTGAGGCTATAAGGTAAAATAGGATTCCTATTATCTTCTAAAATTCTATCTGATTTATACATTTTCTAGACTCATCTTTAAATAACATTATTCCCATAGATATAGGATTTCAAACTTCTTTTGATTCTGTCATGACAAACATTTTTAACAATTCCCCGACATACATTTCTTGAGGTATCAAAATGTATTTTTCCTTTTTTGAACATTTAATCCAAGGAATAATGTTATTTCTCCCAACAATTACATCTCAAAGATTTTTTTCATTTATTCATCCAATGTTTCACAAACATATTCTATATCCTCAAAAAAAAAATATCATCCACATAAAAAATTAAAATTAGAGTTCCAGAGTCAAAATATTTCACATATATGTTTCTAAAAACTTTTCCTATAGGAAAACTAAACATTATAAAACAAATTTCATGTTTTGAATACCAAGAAGTTGGATCATTTTTCAAAACATACAATTATTTCTTAAATTTAAAAACATTATTTTAATCCTAAAAGAGATGAATCCTAAAAGGTTGTTCAATGTAAACTTATTCTCATGTTTCTCCATTGAGAAATACTAACTTTACATCCATCTTCTATACTTTGTATGTCTGGTGAGTATCCACTACTAGAAACATTATGATAGTTCCTAACCATGAAATAGGGGAAATAGTTTCATCAAAATCCACATATTCTACCATTGTATATCCTTTGGAAACAATCCATTGTTATTTATTGAAACTTATATATATTCATTCAACTTTATTCTATAAACCCGCATTGTTCTGATAAAAGTTTTACCCTATGGATGTGGAACACATTCCCATGTTTGATTTTTCACAATTTGATCCAATTTTTCATTCATAGCATTTACCCATTCCTTGTGATAAATAGCTTCTAAAATCGATTCTAGATAAACGTTTTAAATGAATAATGTTTTATTTTAAAATATCATATTTATTATTGTCTGAATATGAACCTTTTGATCCCAAATAATATTTTCAATCTCAACATGTTTTTGTATGTTAGTAAAATTCAATGTTTATTTCCAACCAAAACTTTTCTCTTCACATGATTCTTCTGAATCTTGATATGTTTGTTTTTCATTATTCTCACTTTCATTAGAAACATTAATTTTATAATCCTTATCATTCCCATTAATCTTTTTTAAATATTTTGTATTCCCAATAACTTTCACATCATATGAGTCCACCAAATTTTTTAAATTTATATTCCAACATTTTTATCTTCTTCTATTGGGTGAGTAACCCATAAGGGTTCCTTCTCATCTTTCTCACCAAACATTATCATATCTGTATTTTTTATTTTAAGTAAACATGGAATTAAAAACACATTTTAATAATTCAATGATGTTTTTTATACCATAATTCATAAGTATTATGGTTGGTTTATGATCTCAACAAGAATATATTTTGAACATGTATAGTAGTACTACCAGTATCTCTCTAATATAACTTTAATGGTTATAATTATTCTAACAAACATCTTCACATTTTCAAAAAACATCCATTTTTTCTTTATATTACTCCATTTTTTGTGGAGTATAGGGAAAAGTATACTAATGTTTGATTCCATGATTTCTCAGTTTTGTTTCATAAGTATTTATTCTGAATTAAGTACAACAATCTTTTCTCAATTTATTTATATATACCCCCATTTATTTCTCAACCACTTTTTTGAAAAACCTAAACATGTCTACAACATCAATATTTTGTTTCATAAACAAGATGTTTTTCATTTGTGTGAAATAATAAATAAAAATAATAAAGTAAAAAAAACCTTTTATTGATTGATGTCTCATCGGGCCACATAAATCGGAATGAATAAGTTCAAGAGGTATAATATATTGAATCTCAAATATATTATAATTTATGTTAGTCAGGTTACCTTTCTTACATGTTATAGAAATATATTCATCTCTTCTTTTCAATTTTGGTAAATTTCGGACAACATCAACTTTTAAAAAAAATCATGTTTTTCTTCCCAAGGTGGCCAAGTATTCGGTGCACAACTTATTTTCAACTTTATCAATTAAGTAATTTGAGTTGTTAAATTATGATATTAGGAAGATAACCCCATTGGTTTTTCTCATTTTGTAATAAATTTTTCAAATTAAAATTTTTTAATAGCACACGAATAATTTCTAAAGATTACTTATATTCTATCATCCCAATGTTGACTTATACTAAGAAAGTTATGTTTTAGTCAATCAAAAAACAAGACATCCTTAGTTTTCAACTTTTCATCCCCAATCTCAGCTGATTTTAATCCTTTGATTTTTAGAGAAATGTCATTCCAAAACGTAACAACACCTCCATCATGATTTTGAACATGTTTCAAGACATTTAAATCACCTTTCATGTGTGATGAACAACCACTATTATGTATCCATGTTTCTTCTTTTCTCTTTACTTTCAGAGATGTCTCAAAAATAAAAGATCATTCCCCAATTTTTTTCACTTCATTTTCCTTTTCTTTTCCGATGTAAGAAACCTATTCCAGAAAGAGTTTTATACATATTTCATTTTCATGACTATCCTGATCACATATTCTATAATGTTTTAAATGATATTAAAATGTATTTTCTGTTTGAAACATTCTAACATCTTGAGAATTTACCTTTCAAACATTATGTATGTTAGGAAAGTGACTTAGTATAATTTCACTATTTATTCCACTCTTCTAATTCCTTATTCTTTATAGATATAATTTATGTAATAAAATATAAGATATGTTCCCATAAATTCCACAACACCAACTAAAATCACCAAATCTAGATTTTTAATTGATTTAATATCTTTATATATATAAACATCATTGAGGTTGTTAACTTCTTACTTTACAAAATATATCTAGATGTGGACCATATTTCTTCAGGGGTGAGTTTTCATCTTTGGTAGATGAAATTGTTTTATCACGCCATTATTCAACCCATGATTTCCCAATACATTTTCCAGAACCTAAAATGTTACAAAAATCATATGAACAATTATTTTTAGTTAGTTATTATTTCACCTAATTATTAATATATCCTCTCCCAAAAATTTTATAAGTATATAATTTTACATATAAATATTTATTTAAATGATTATTTATCTTCCACAAGGTAATTTCAAACTCAAGTTGTTTTATTTGAAACTTGTTAATTTAATCTTCCTTAGCTTCAAAATTCTCACTGAGATATTCAACCATCATTTCAAATTTATTAATTTTTAGTTTGTAGCTTAATATCTCGTGGATGAATTTTTATTATTTATTAATAAAATCTTATTAAACTTCAGTAACTTTTCAACTATCTTTCTTTAATATTCTCATATAGTTCATGAGTGATTTTATTTATCAAGACATGCTTGGAGTTCTGTTCTGAGCTGATACTCTCTGTAAGATTTTGGACTTCTTCTTCTTCACTATTTGATAATTATTCTATTTTCTAAAAAAATCAATGAGTTTTCTAACATTTTTTTAACATTCATCTTATGAAGAATTGTTTTTGATTGATCTTGATTCACTTTCTTAGTAATCGTACTCATTTTGTATCCAGTGAAATTCTTCTTATCTTTATTTGATGACCTTTCTTATTTATAGCATTTGTTCCATTTATTATATCATGGTTATAATTATAATTATCTTGATATTCCCAAACATTCTTCTTGCAGAAATTCATATAAAGGTAACCAATTCCACCATACTCAAAACATTTCAGAGAAAGTTTATATTCATAATTTCCTCTTCCTCTTCAATAGTTCTTGGATATAACATACATTATTTTTTCATTTAACGCAAAATCTTATTAATATTCAGATTCACAAGGATCAACATGTTCAATATCTTAAATATTGATTTTTATCATATATTCAAAACCATTTTATCATTCATCATCATTTTGAACATTGGATATTTTATCATTTCATAATTAATAAGAGAGTCATGGAATTCCTCAAGAGATAAATCATCTTTATCATATATTAATGAAATTATATAATCAAACATGTCTAGAAATAATCTCATGAGTTTCTTCAAAATTATAATATAATCTATGACATCACCAAATCCTCTAATGTTTCAAAAAAAATTAATTTATTATCGTGAAGTATTCATTAATAGTCTCTTCATCAATCTTTTTATGTGTTCATACTTAACACGCCATATTTTTTAGATTTTCTTCCTTGACATTATTATTCCCTTTGAAAATACATACCATATTTTCCCACATACTCTTGGATGTTTTGAGATACACCACCTATAAATATTAATTTACTAATAAGGACATAAGGATAGAATTTCAATATTTTCCATCAATTCTATATTTAACTTATCAGCAAAAGTCATCAGGGAATCCTTCCCAATAGGTGGAAACCCAATTGTATAAGCATAAAAAACATCTAGTTAAAGAGATAGTAGATAATGAATCATTATATTTTTATGTCCCTAAAATTTTTTCCATCAAATATAGGATTCCCTTTGCTATTGAAAAATTCAGATTGCCCATGATAAGGATATAATAGGGGAACCATGTGATCTGATATAAATATAACTTCTAAAGGATCTAATAACCACTGAGAAGTGGGGGATGAATCAATTGTTCCATTTTTATAAGTTTCAATAAATTTAAAAATTAACCCATGAAATTTTTAATGTTCATATCCTTATAATGTTTTATTAAATATTCATTCCTGAAAAAGTAGGAAAGCAAGTAATGAACACTAGATTTACAAGGTTCAGCCTCAGGGTCAGAACCTACATGCCTGCCATATCCATTCCTGTGGGTTTAGGAGAATTCACTAATTTTAAGAACTGAATAAAACTTGTGAAAAATCCCATTTAACACCCTCTTTATCCTGATAAGAATTATTATAATAACTCCCACTAGTTTATAAAGATTTATTTTAATAAATTGATCTAGAAAAAAAAATGAATTTGTTCAAACTACACCCAAAATGTTCCTTGGTCTAATGAACTAGAGTCCAATGACCATCAGTTCACTAAACCTAGTTTTATTGACTCAGTCTAATCAACTCAATATGATTCTCCATTTCTCAGTATATTCCTCGAGAAACAAATTGTTCTATCTGGATAATAAAACATGTGGTTATTAGAAACTACTCAAAACATAGTCCAAACTTCCTTAGTCTGGTCATCCTCATTTCTGTAATAAAAATATTTAGATATCTGATCTTATGACAATATCTCTATCCATATTGAACTCTGACTAAAATTATATAGTGCTCCACCTTTTCCTCACAAATAAAATAGTTCTAATGTATAAATTTTATGTGATTCTATTTTAAAAAAATCTCATAATAGAAAATTAAAAAAAATGAAAAACTTTTCCCACTTACTCAAATTTCATAACTACAAAATCATAGACATTTAAACTATAACATTGAATAATTCAAACATTATCAAAATTCCTCAAGAATCAGTCTTATCAAAAAAACTAACTTTTCTATTGTTCTATGTAACATCATCGTCTTCATTATCATAGATCTTCCTTATCTCAACATGATCATACTTTCTTTCTCGGCTCATTATGTTATGAATTTCTTTAGCTTAGTTTAATTAAATTTCCTTCACTAAGTTGGCCATATTAAATTTCCTGCTAATAGTCAATCTGATTAATATTCCTTCTCAGAGTCAATCTAATTAAATTTCCTTCATAGAGTCGGTATGATTAACTTTATTTCACAGTGTCATTCTGATTAACATTTCTTCTAAGGGAAATTATGTTTGACATTCCTTCTATGAGTAACTATGATGGAATCCTAATAATGATGGGATTATCATTATGATGAAATACTCATTATGGGGGAATTACCATTATGATGGAAACACCGCTCTCCAATATTGAAATTAATAAAACCTCATCTTCAATACATCTTTTAGATGTCTGAAAACTAATGTGTCTAGTAAATATGGATCCGATATTTTGTGTCTATTTTTCTGGAACGAATAAATACTATTCCTAGACCTTTAACAACCTCCATTATTCAAAAAATTTTACCCTGAGACTTTATCATAATTTTTGGGAACTCCACGACCAACCAAGAATTGTCTAATTTATCGTTAGAAAGTAAGAATACTTTTTAACTTTTTACTTCACACTTCTTAAAATATCATCTTCCGTATAATTCTTATTTCCACACTTATAACCTTTTTAATTTATAAAAAAACAATTCATAATAGATCTTCAACATCATGCCAATGAATATGAGTATGATAGTGTTTCTAGTCAACAACTCTAGAGAAAATCCATCTTCCATATTCCTTACACCTTCTACAACTGGTATTTCTTAGTCTGAAAAACCAGTTTCCAGAAAGTTATACTCAGAAAAAAAATTTCGTAATGATGAAAACATTTTTATACCTTTATGTTTGGGTCCAAAACACCAGCAACATTCACATATTTTTTAAAAAAATTATTTTTACAAAAGTTTAGTTGTCAATAAATAAAAAAATGTTATAAAACCTCATAAAGATTATTCAATTATTCACTATATATTTAATATGTTTTTATATTTTATTCCATGGTTTTCTCTCTTCAATACTTGAATAAAGAAAAGAAATTTCAAAAAGAAAAAATGATTTTATTTATCTTTAAATCGAATATGTTTTTCTTCCATGTCCATGTTCCTAAAAATTGTTCTACACAAGTAATTGTATTCACATAAATGGTTTATTGAGGGAATTTTAATTTGCACATGGTTTTAAAAATGGGTGTTTTAAAGAAATAATTCTACAGGTTTTAAAAAGTTAAATTTTAAAAAAAAAATAAAAAGTAATGTCTTTTTTGAATTTATACGATGATAATCGACTTCCCCGCCACAAAAAATATTTTAAGAAATGTAGAATAATATTCACATTTTCAATGTTTTACCAAATAAAAATTTTATGAAACATTATTTTAATATTTCACTTACATTCTCATTATTCTTCAAAAGTTCATTATTTTATTGAAAGAACTTATTTTTTCGATGAAACAGTTGTCACCTATGATCTCTTGATTAATTTTTTTTAAATTTTCCTTCAGAAAATAACTTTATTTTAATTATTTTTCATTAGACATTAAATTTTTATTACATATCCATATTATTTTTATCATAGATGTGATTATTTTCAAAACCCTCTTCCATTTTTATATATAGTGTTTACTTTTAAAATTTGATTAACTAGGGAAATATTCATAATGTTGTATCCTCTAATCAGTATTGATATTTATTGAAAATCCATATTGATTCATAAATTAAATAGTCCATTTTATATATGAGGAATCATTTTGAAACAAAGTGATGGGTAGTTCCCATAATTATATATCCCCTCATTGCATCAACATGTCTAATTGATAAAATTGAGTTGAGTAAAATAAAAGGGTCTTTTCCCATTATTTTAAAATTTATTGTGAAAGATCATGAAAGTTTAGAAATCCTGATGTTTGAGGTCAAGTCTTCCAATATTAACCATTTCTATAATTAAAAATTCAGTTATTTTTATACAGGATATTATTTTAATTAATTTTATACATGGATTTATTTTGTTCTCAAGTTTTTTATTGAATTGCATGTCTTTTCCATTATTTACCATTCGATATTAATTGTAAATTATCTAATCATGATAGTCAAGTTACTAATTAAATGGAATCTGTATTTTATTATTTACCTTAAAATATTGACTATGCCTTATTAATTTATAATAGAATCATCTACACCTAACCCTTAGTGATCATTTTATCCAACTCTCATTTTGCTTCCCATACCTAGGATATGAAGGAAAATTCATTGAATGGGTTCAAGGATGTTGAATGTTTTCCATTACAATGTTTTATATTATTTCCCTTTAGTAAAATGGGAATCAAGTATTTATCTCAATCTCCATGACTACTATACTGATATGCCCTTTTGTACTTCCCCTATGTATCAATTCCATTGTAACAAAGTAACTACCAGATCTGGGATACTGAGGTCGTGGTTGTTACAACATTAAACAAGATTCCATCCTATAGTTAACCGCACCATATATGTCTTCCCTCATGAAATTTTAGGGTTACATGCCATGAGTGTGGTGGATTTTTCTATAGATATTATACTTGGATCATCACTAGTTTCTATCCCTCCTTATACGATGATTCCTATGATTTAGGAACTCAATTAACAGTTAGAGGGCCTGGAAGCTATAGGGTTTATAAGACCCTATAGTTAACCTTGGGGTTCACCGTTGATTTTTTCCTAGTATTCATATTTGAACCTTAGGTTATGAATGGACTACTAGAGATTGATTCAAATTATGGTGACACTAATACAAATATGGACTTTAGTTGTGCTAGAAAAGGGCGTTAACAGCGCTAAAAAAGCTTTTTTAATCAAGATGAAGATAAAGGATCGATCCTTTTTATCAGCGCTCAAAAAAGAGCTAATAAAGGACCCTTTTATCATTGCTAAAAAAATCACTGATAAAAGGGGTCTTTTATCAGCATTAAAAAAGCCCTGATAAAAGGGTCCTTTATCAGCACTTTTTTTAGCGGTGATAAAATACCCCTTTTATCAGCGCCATTAAAAAGTGTTGAGAAAAGTTTAAAAAATGAAAAAAATTAATTATGGGGGGCTTCAACAGCACTTGAAGACACCCTTTAACAGCGTCCCACCCCCCATGTAGCCCATGCATGCCCCAGCCAGCTCCACCAAGCCCCACCCACTTTAATAGCACTCCCACCCCCCCCCCTCTAACAGCGCTATGTTATTTTCCCCACCTGCTCGAATGACCTTCCTCCCCTAGGATTCGAACGCGATACATGTTTCCTGCAAGCCTAAGCCTTTACCACTCAACCATATTTCTTTTCTCTACATTTATTAATATATCTATATATTTATATATATATATTGTCATATTTACTCATATATTAATATATATATATATATATATGTAGTTATATTAATGTATATATTTAGTTATATTAACATATATATATATATATTTGTATATTAATATATATATAATTATATTAACATATATATCTGTATTTAATATATATATATGTGTGTGTGTGTGTATATATAGTTATATTAATATATATATATATATCTTCATATTAATATATATATAGTTATATTAATATATATCTCTTTATATTAATATATATTTATATCTATTTATATATATTATTTTATTTATAATTTTGTATTCGTTTATTTATTTGTATATTAAAATATATTTATAAGATTAGTTTTAAATACATTTATAAAGTATGTTTTCTTATGTGTGTTTATAAATAAATAAAAACATACCTACATATATACAACACACACACACGCACACACACACACACATATATATATATATATGAATAAATACATATATATCTGTGTATCTAAAAAGCCAAAGAATGTTAAAACAATTATAACTTCTAATCCATAAGTCAGTTTCAACTCCAAAACTATTCAAATCAAAGATAATGAATGAATATTTGATATGACATGTCGTACAGGACTAGAGGACATCCGGATCAGATGTTTTATTTGAATGTTAAAAAAATTGGATATCCAGACTAAAAACATAGTTTTGGAGGCATTATTGGCCTTTTTTGCCTCAAAAATGTGAAGAAGGTTCTCATAATTTTGGGTTATACTTTGCTACAGGAAGGGATAGTAAATTATCAGTGTTTTCTGTTGCTGACTGGGCTGGAGATGTAGTGGATAGAAAGACCACAAGTGGTGGTGCATTCTACATTGGGAAGAAATGTGTTGGCTGGTTGGGTAAGAAAAAAGAATGTACTTCTCTTTGTACTGCTGAAGCTAAGTATATCTCCGCAACAAAGGCTTGCACTCAACTACTATGGATGAAGCAAAAACTGATAGATATTGGTGATGAGGTGAAACAACCAATGATAATATTCTATCATAACAAGAGAATAATTGATCTTACCAATAATCATGTTCACCATTCTCATACAAAAAAAATTGAAATCAGATATCATTTTATGAAAGGAAAAGTTGAACAAAGAGTGAATAAAATGGATATTTTGGGAATAGAGGAGAAATTGGTTGATATCCCAACCAAGCCATTGTCAACGGCAGTTTTTGAGAAACATCGATTGAACCTCAGTGTTCATCCACCTCACAACTCATGAGGAGGTTACGAAAATCCCCTCTCCCTAGTTATGTTTACCATTTTTAATCTATTGGGTATATGTTTTAAGTTTGTGGGGGATATACTATCCATGGGGAGTTTGTTTTGACATGAACAATAAAATTCTACCAGTCATTGGGTTTATTTTCAATGGGGGAGAACTAATAAATTTGGGACATGTGATGGACTTGCAATAATTCTGTGACACTATAATATAATTGCTTGGATATCATTGGGAATTCTAAAACTCATGTAATGCTTCTGTGACACTGTAAGAGAATATTTTGGTCGTCATTGAGAATTCCAAAACACAGGAACCCAATTAAAGCTTCCCCACTTGTTCTCTACACCGCGCATTGCTCACATAGACTTAGAGTGGTGGATGAGTTGATTCTTGAGTTTTAGGTTCTGCTTGTGGTTGGTGCTCTGTGAATTTATCTGGTGATTGCCAACAAACCCAAATGGGGAGATTTTTGGAACCACGATCTTTCTATGAAGGAAATGCACAATGGTTTTTGTTTTTTGTCAATCCTCATTGGAAGTTTAGAGTGTTTTTATGGAAAGGGATCATACAGTTCATGTGGACAATGGTATTGAAGGTGGCACCATTTTCCAGTGTTTGCCAAATTTTTGGGCCTGAAAATCAAAAAAAATAAAGATATGGTTTGTTAGAAAAAGGAGATGCATGCAAAGTGGAAGTGGTGTGCGAAATAGGTGAATTGTCCACAGAAAAGATCATGGTGTGTGAAATAGTGGAACGAGTTGTTTCATGCAAGAGGTGTTTCAGGATCATATCGCTGAAAAATGGAAAAGGTATGAGCTGCGCAAAATATTAGAGTGGTGCGTGAGAAACATGGATTACGCACTAATTTGGTTTTGCACGCAATAGTGAAATTGGGTTGGTTTTATTGTGAAAAAGGTGTTTCGGGATCATAATGCAGAAAAATGGAAAATTCATGAGGTGTGTGAGAAATCTGAAGATGTGCGCGGAAAATAGTTCATGCGTGAAAAGGGATTGCGTGAAGAATGAATGTTTTTCAAGACATGGTGGGTTTTTCACATGGGGTTGGGGACACTTATAAATAAGAGGTGACCCTCCTCATTCGGCATGACTGAAGACTTAGTAAGGATTTGAGTTCTGATGCGCATAAAAGGTGTGCGCATGGGGAGTTGCACAAAAAAGGGGAAGCTCTAAGTAAAAGTTCAAGTGGGTGGAAAACTTGAAGTTGCGCGTAAAAAGGTTGAAGATGCATGTAAAGGTTGTTGTTGCGTGAAATTTTTTCCTGTAAAAAATAATAAATTTCATGAAAAGTGTGGGTTTTGTGCATAATTGACAGTAAAGGCTGAATACATGTTCTGATTGCCCAATTTAGTGATTTATAGCTTTCAAGTGCATCACTTCAATACATAAATGCAATCAGTGTCTCGTTCTAAATAGAGACAAAGACTTCAATGAAAATCTATTGAAGAGACCCTTATGTTGATAAACTGAGTCTGACTTCTCTCAAAGTAGTAAGCTCAGAGGAGTTGAGGGAAGTGATCTGAGGGATGCAGTGAGTTATCTTGAATCCTTTGTGAAGGCAGTGTGCCTGGCATAGATTTTTTGTGACCAATTCATGTAATCCTCAAACTATTAAATATTAGTGGATTTAGGTATGACCAGCACACTATCGGCATATTCTTCTTGGGCATAGCACTTTGTGGTGAACGAAGTAAAAGTGTTGTGTCATCATCCTGCTATCATTTGTTCAACAGATTTAACAAGTTCCTACCAACATCGAAACAAGATCCGCATCTTTAAAAAGAAAAAGTTGACACCATGATTAACCCCTCCCCTCTCAGGGTGTTCTGTGTTCCTTCATAGTGGGTCCAGGTTCATGGTCTTGTATTACACATAAATGTGTCCATTTCACGTTAAAGGTTTTATTCATGTTAATTCATCAATATATTTAAGTTTTCGATAAAGTGGTTAAATTAGATGAATTTCCATCTCCAGTTCAAAATAGCCCATACATCTTAAAATTTGAATGGTGGTGTCCATATAATCTTAAGTACATCATGTTAAATACCATGTGACTGATGGTCCATGGATCAACATTCTATAACTAACTACTTAAGGCATCTTCTTTAACCTATATATGAAAACATTGTTAGGTTAAGGAAGATTCTTTTCTATGTCAGCTATATTTTTTAGTCCTGAAAATAGAATTTTCACATTTCTATATATATTAAAAATAAATAACACAATTGTATACAATCAAGTAACACACAATAATCACATGAAAAATAGGAAATGCAAGCTGATAAGTAAAATAGAATGGAATAATGCATGTAATTTTAGGTCTTATTGTACCTAGTATAATGAATGAATTTGATATCCCCTCATATCATCAGAACAAGTATAAAAATCCCATATTAATATTAAAAAATTAATAATATCACAAAGCATGTATTTCACACAATTGTGAAATATTCCCAAGCATGGGATCATTACCAAATTCTAATGTCCAAGTCTCCTGTCTAAACCCAAAAAGTAAGAAAAAAAGAAAAATATCCCTAATATTAATTCTTATAAAACCATCCCAAATGGCACTTAGTTGTTCCATAAAATTTTGGCCACAAGTCCTCAAGTATGCATCCTCGAACCCCAGATGTAAGAACCCAAATCTTCGTTTCATGTATGTTTTTCTTTTTCTGGAGTTTTTTTAAGAAAAAATGAACTTTCCAAAAATTTTCGAAGTAAATGTCGTTTACTTTCTTAGTACAAGCTGTGTACTCTTCTTTGGCATGAATCCATGTGCTGGTCGTGCCTGGGCCACACACATGGTGTGTAGCGGTGACGTGGAGGCCGATTATGGCGCAGTACGGAAAAGACCTAGTACAGGCTGTGTACTCTAAAGGTACAAGTCGTGTACTTTCATTTTTTTTTACTAAATGATCTGGGGTCATGTCCCATCATGATTTTTATCTTATTTTAGGTCTCATTCGCCCAGGAGCGACCCGTATGACTGAATCTTCGACGAACTCCCGCCTCTCCATCTGTTCTCCGATTCGATCCCGGTCTATTGTGTTGGAATCACAGCGGTGAGATCTCTCTTCTGCTTGAGCATTGTTTTCTAGTTCCTCCTCGTTATCTTGTTATCGTGGGTTGAGTGTTTTGTGCATTTTCTCAGATCTATGAAATTAAAAGGGGAATCAATCGTCGTGGTTCACGTATATCGATATCCTAGGATCGAGGTAGGTGGTTTGTGCCTTTCTACTGAAAGTCAATGAGTATTTTATGCAAATTCCACAAAATCCCTTGGGCGGGGAATTGTGGGTTTCCTATTTTTCCCCTACTGTTTGTCTGCTTTGGTTGATTACTGTACTAAAGTTTTATACTTGTGAATAGAGTAATTTATTTTTTTCTCAGGTTGTTTTTTCATGGTTGTTCTACCTGTTTAGTGTTTTTCTAGTTGGAATGCCTAGCTGTAGGATAGTGGAACTAGTACTTTTTTTTTGTTGAGCCTTAGAATAATAGCCAAGTAGTTCTTGTGGTTTACATGGATGTTGCACCCGCACTGAGTATGTTTCTTTCACTCAGGACTGTGAGAACCTAGAGTAGTAGACCAATGGGAGAATTGACGTAAGGGCTTCTCTAGAGTGTCTTTAAATACGATGCGAGACCCCAGGGGGAATTGACTATGGGTGCTTCCTCATAGAGTCTGTAGTTCCTAGACGCAGACCATAGGGTGAATGAGATGTTGAGTGCTTCCCCAGAGAGCCTTTAGTACGGTACGGGACTATAGGGGGAATTGATGGTGAGTGCTTACTCAGAGAGTCTATTATTATTTTTCATAGCTGAACCAGAGGGGTGAGACTATGTGTGCCTCCCAGAGGGTTTCTAGTACTTATATGATGAACCATAGGGGTTAGGATTTGAGAGCTACCTAGAGGGTTACATGTTTCCTTATTATTGCTGGCTATTTACTTGTGTATTGTTTTTGTTAGAAATGTGGATTGTAGATATTTGTGCTTCCCTGTTTAATGCTTCTTGTTTTATTTACTTCCATGTAATCTTTGACTATTAGGCATAAATAATTGGGTGATTGCCTATTGGGATTGTATCTCACACCCTTTTCGGGTCATTCTTTTGGGCCCAAGCAGAATATGTTGCTGCAGGTATAGATAAGGTAAAACGCCCTTCCACATCAGGTTCTTAATTGCACAGGAGCTGGAGAGCATGGGACCGAGCCGTGGCTCGCAATGCTGAGGAGTTTATTTTGTTTTTACTTTGCACCTTGTTTTCAGTTGTACATCAGCATGTTGATTATTTGCTGCTTTCCATGGACATATGCACCATGTTGTATCATTATTATTTATACATTTCTTCCACTATTCAGTTCAGTTGTTGTATTCTCTTGGTTGTTTCCCCTATTGTGTTTGGTTGTTGTTTTCCTTACATTGTGTACCTTACCAAATAAGGACATAGTTTCCCCAAAAACATACCAACGCCCTCATTGCTAGTCGGCAGCCTCTGGCGTTTGACGAAATGTGCTTGAGGTCATGTGGCGAACTGGGTATGGGGCACCATTGGAGGGGCTCTAGATTCGGGTCATTACAAAGTGGTATCAGAGGAGGTTCTTTTGTCTTACATTACTATTTGGAGACTTAGCCAGGGATAGGATGGACTCAGTAATTGGTATTATTTTGTGCTCGGGAGTAGCTAACCCATGTACAGGGAAAAGCCATACTACCTTGTTAATTGCAGTTTACTGGTTTTGAGTTCTTATGGTTGATATGTTTTCAACTAGAGTGATTCGCATGACTTGTGTGGTTATTGTTTTGATATTTCGGTTCTATTTTTGTTGCAACCCGATGAGATGAGGTTATGACATATCATGCATCATATAGGAACTTGTAGAATCACATGTCATTCATTCATTCCATGCCATCTACGGTGCATTAGCGATGCATGCTGTTGTGATAGACTTCATGTAGATTATGCATGCTATTGTGATTGATGCTTGATAGAATCCATTTAGTTATGTTAGAGAGCTATTTTTTCCCTTGTATGTGACTGTAGGAGATGCCAAACTTTGATTTTTGGGGGTATGGGCCCTCACGAATCGGAATTTGGCACCTCTTTGCTTTGTTTTTAGTGTTTCTGGGGAGTCTTTACAGTTTCTGAGCTACTGCCCAGAAAAACCCAGAATACACAGCGTGTACTTTTTGGATACATGTTGTGTAGATGTCAGGCCAGGATACTAACCGTGTGAGAAGAACACGATGCCATGAAAGTACCTCCGAGAACACGTCGTGTACGGCCGGTATACACAATGTGAGTTCGGAGCCGTGTACCCAGTCGTGTCACTAACAACACGGATCGGGGAATCTCGGGTACGACACGCTGTGTTCATAGGAAACACACCATGTAGTCTTGTCTAGGTACCCGTCCATGTCATGAACAACATGGGCTGGTGTGACCTTCTTTTCCACACACCGTGTTTGTTCGGAACATGCTGTGTAGTCTTGTTCAGGTACCCGGCTGTGTCACGAACAACACGGGGTAGTGTCACCTTCACCAATACATGTCCTATTTGTTCGTAACATGTCGTGTATGGTTCATTCGTGTAGACGGTCGTGTTCTTAACAACATGGGCCGCCGAAGACTTGTCTAGTACACACCATGTTTTTTTTAGAACACGTCATGTAGTCTCGGGTTAAGTCAGACCATGTGGGTTAGCTGTGTAAGGAGACTCAGGCAGGGCAGTAGAGTATAAGTACACACCGTGTGTGGGGAAAACATGTTGTGTAGTCTGGAGTTTTTACACAACCAGGTGTGGGAGAATCACACGCCCATGCCTACAGTTTAAGTGAACACACTGTGTAGTTTTTGTACATGACGTGTAATTGTGTTTTGAAAAATTTTGTATTTATCTACCCTTGTTCCCATTTTGTACTCTTGTGTCTTCTATATCTGTTTGTTCTGATCTAAGGTGTGATTTTGATCATTCATATCTATGCCTCTGAGACGTCCTCCAGTTGTACGTCTATTGTCAGGCAGCGATCAGACGCCAGATATGGCTGATCAGGGACATCCTGCCGATCCTCCATTTGGGCCAACCTTGGCACCGGCTTTTATACCTATTGTAGGCACAGATGCCAAGTTCAGGGAAGGGTTCATGAGGATGATGCAGGCCTTCCTGGGAACACCGCCTACTGCCTTGGCTATGGCAGACTTGACGTGAGTTTTTCAGCAGCAGCATCCTCCCACATTCTCGGAGGAGGGAAGACCTTAGGCTGTAGAGTCATGGCTGGAAGCCATGCATACTATATTCGAGCATCTAGAGACGCCTCCAGAGAGGCGGGTCAAGCTCTCCACCTACATGCTCCAAGACTCCGCCAAGAGGTGGTGGGACGTGATATCTCAGGTGGGTCAATAGCGGGCTATGGCTGGGAGGAGTTCCAGCACACGTTCTATGACTACTTTTACCCAGAGACCCTGAGGGCCAATCAAGCCCAGGAGTTCATTATTTTAGAGAAAGGTACTCTTTATTTCATGGAGTATTTTTCTCACTTCCCTGAGCTATAGCATTTCATACCCCTCCAGGATGGAAGTTGGGTGTTCCTAGCAAGTAAGTTTGTGGATGGTCTCCGGAGGGAGATCCGCTCGCAGATGAACATCTTCCAACTGACTTCCATCACTTCCATCATCAACCAGGAACTGATTGTGGAGCGCAATCTGAGAGACTCTAGAGCTGCGAGCCAGGGCGGTTCTACTTCTAGAGCTAGTTTTCCTCCAGAGGACACCAAGAAGCGCCGTAGGGAGTCTATGCGCGATGATATGAGGAAGAATGATGCATTTTCAGGCAGGCAGGTGACGTGCTACCAGTGTGGCCAGTCAGGGCACACAAGGCCGCAGAGCCCGAGGGACCACATCGAGTGCCGATCTTGCGGCAAGATGGGTCACCTTCATCACTTCAGCCAGGTTTTCTCACCAGCAGTTGGTGATTGGGGTTCTTCCATGACTCCTCATTGAGGAGCAGCCCCTCCAGTTTCTCACCAGTCGGGGAACTAGAGTTCTTCCAGCCGTTTGGGCCGAGGTGGAGGTCGAGGCCATGGTGGTCAGCCACCAGTTCCTTAGCACCAGTAGGGAGGTTCATCTCAGATTGGTCATCCAGGGGGCAGGGACGTGGTGCAGGCCAGTCCTTTTTCGTGGATCAGACCTATCAAGAGTAGGACCTCAGCCCTTCTACAGTTCAAGGTACGATTTTAGTAGCCTCAGTTTTATTTTTATCTCTTTTCAATACCGGTGCTACGCATAGTTTTATCTTTGTTGCTGCTGTGCAGAGCTTCGGGCTCTGTGTCTTTTCTTCTACCGACTCGTTGACACTAGACAGACCTTTGGGGACGAGGACATCTAGTATATGCCCGTGTAGAGGGTGCACTCCCGAGGTTGCAGGGTATTGTTTCTTGTGGGATTTCTATATCATAGAGATGAAAAGTTAGGATTTCATCCTCAGGATGGACTGGTTGTTTCCCTTCAAGGTTTTCGTCGACTGTTATCACCGCAGAGTGAGTTTCGATTCACCAGAGGATGAGTCTTTTCTCTAGAGAGGAAAATGGGACGTTCAGGCGAGTTGAGCAAGACTCGAGCATCATGGGCTAGGAAGGGTGATAGGCCAGATTTCTAGTCTTTATCTGTATGAACAGGGAACTCCATAGTTGGACTTTCCACCAGTGTTGGATTGCTTTAGGGATGTCTTTCCTGAGGACTTTTTAGGTTTGCCTCCAGAGCATGAGGTAGACTTATCTATTGAGTACGTTCTTGGAGTGGCACTGGTTTCCATTCCCCCCTATTGGATGGCCACACATGAGTTGCAGAAGCTCAAGAAGTAGTTAAAGGAGTTGCAGGATAAGGGTTTTATCTTACCCAGTACTTCTCCATGGGGTTCGCTTGTCCTGTTTGCAAAGAAGGCAGATGGTACCCTTTGGCTTTGTGTTGATTATCAAAAGCTAAACCAGTTGACGGTCAAGAACCGATATCCCTTGCTGAGGATAGATGACCTCTTTGATCAGCTTCGAGGAGCCTAGGGGTTCTCGAAGATCAACTTGAGGTCCGGTTATCATCAGTTGCGCATTAGACCATAAGATATACCTCTGACTGCCTTCAGAAGAAGGTATGGTCTATAAGAGTATACATTCATGTCGTTCGGTCTCACAAACGCGCTGCAGTTTTCATGGTACTGATGAACCGAGTGTTCCATCCTTACTTGGACCCTTTCATCATGGTCTTCATGGAAAATATCTTGGTGTACTCTCACACTCGACACGACCATGCCACACATCTTGAGATCATTCTGAGTACACTAAGAGACCACCAGCTTTATGCCAAACTCTCGAAGTTCCACTTCTGGATGAATCAAATTCACTTCTTGGTTCACGTCATCTCAGAGGCAGGAGTATCAGTGGACCGAGGGAAAGTGAGATCTGTAGTTTCCTGGGTGCAGCTGAAGAACGTCTTTGAGGTACGAAGCATCTTAGCGCTGGCTAGATACTACAGACACTTCATTTAGTACTTTTCTCGTCTAGAAGAACCTTTGACAGGACTGACAAAGAATGGGGTGATGTTATTATGGTCAGATTCTTGTGAGTCAGCCTTTCAGGAGCTGAAGGGGAGGTTGAAGACTGCACTGATACTAGTCTTTATAGATCCAGGCATGAGATACACTATTTATTGTGATGCTTCAGGTATTGAGCTAGGCTCTTTGCTTATACAGGGAGATTGATTCATTGCATACGGGTCTCGCCAGTTGAGGCCACATGAGATGAACTACCATATGCACGATCTAGAGTTGGAAGCTATTGTTCATGCCTAACTCTGTTGGAGACACTATATTCTAGGAGAGCACTTTGTGTTCTTCACCAACCACAATAGTCTCAAGTACATCTTCACTCAGCGTGATCATAATCTGAGGCAGCGTAGGTGGGTCGATTATCTTCATTATTTTGATTTCGAGCTCGCCTATACGCCAGGAAAGGGCAATGTAGTGGCAGATGCATTGAGAAGGAGAACTCAGATACAGGCAGTTCAAGGGGCCAATAGTGAGTTGCAGCTCATGGCTCTGTTCTCTAAAATGCATCTAGAGGTGCAAGATAGACAAGGACAGACCATCCTCTCTTCTATAGTTGTTACCTCTACAATTCTCGATCAGGTACGAATGAGGCAGCTATCAGACTCAGACTGCATAGTCCTGCGGGAGAGTGTGTCAGGCGATGACCCTCTTCTTGGATGGACAGTGGGTGAGGATGAGATCTTGCGTTTCCAGGGACGTGTATGGGTTCCAGCATAAATATGCGAGGAGCTGATGCGGGATTTTCATTCCTCTATTTGGGTAGTTCATCCTGGCGTCACAAAGATGTATCGTGATCTTCATCGCCAGTACTAGTGGCCAGGTTTGAAGAAAGATGTTTCTGGTTTTTTCATGATATGTTCTACCTGTTGGCAGGTGAAAGAAGAGCATCAGCGGCCGACAGGCCTTTTACAGAAGTTTCCCATTCCATAGTGGAAATGGAATGATGTCATGATGGACTTCGTAACCGAATTGCCGAGGATTCCATGAGGGAACGATGTTGGTTGGGTTGTCGTCGGCAAACTCACAAAGGTTGATCACATTTTTCCAATCAAGGATACCTTCAATGTTGATGATCTTGGACAACTTTACATCAAAGAGATCGTTCACCTGCATGGAGTTCCACACTCTATCATTTCAGACAGGGATGTGTGCTTTACCTCTCGGTTCTGGTAGGGACTTCAGAAGGCCTTGGGTACACATGTACTTTTGAGTACAGCATAACGTCCCCAGACTGATGGCCAGTTCGAGTGCACGATCCGGGTGCTAGAGGATATGCTCAGAGCTTGCATTCTGGACATTGGCAGATCTTGGTTGGAGAATATCCCTCTGGTAGAGTTCTTCTACAAAAACAGTTTCCAGGTGACCATTCAGATGGCACCATATGAGGCTTTGTACAGTAGGCCATGCTGATCTCCCTTATTCTGGCTGGAGGCCGGAGAGGAATCTTTGCTGGGACCTCGTCTTCTTCAAGAGACCTCTGAGTATATTTAGATGATTTGGAAGCATATGGCTACAGCACAGTCTCAACAGAAGTCTTATGCTGATCATCGGAGTTGACCACAGGAGTTCGAGGTTGTAGATCATGTATTTCTGTGTGTCGCACTGAGGTTGGGACACAAGAGGATTCTGATATAGGGCAAGCTTTCACCACACTACGTCAGGTCGTTTGAGGTCTTGGAGAGAGTGGGGTTGGTCGCCTATCGGTTGCGGCTACCTCTGAGGTACCGGGCTATGCACGACGTCTTCCACGTCTCTCAGCTCTGTCGTTACTTTTCAGACTCATCTCTTTTCTTCCAACCTAAGGAGGTTGAGCTTGAAGAGAATGCGTCGTTTGAGGAGCATCCCATCTATATTTTCGATCATAGTACAAAGGTTCTTCACGGGGGGTCTGTTCCTCTGGTACGGGTGCTAGGGCAGCATGGGTGAGTACAATAAATGACTTGGGAAATAGAGGTCGATGTACGATTGCAGTGGCCGGAGCTATCCAGGGAATCTTCTTCTACGCCTCTCTAGGAAATTTGGGGAAGAATATCTTTAAGGGGGGAAGTTTGTAAGAACCCGGATCTTCATTTCAGGTATGTTTTTCTTCTTCTAGAGTTTTTTAAGAAAAAATGAACTTTCTGGAAATTTTTTTTGTACACGCTCTGTACATTCTGAGTACACGCCTTGTACTCTTCTCTGGCTCGAAGCTGTGTGATGGCCATGCCCAGGTGACACACACGGTGTGTAGGGGTTACGTGGAGGCCGATTTTGGCAGAGTACGAAAAAGACACAGTACACATTGTGTACTCTAAAATTACACGCCATGTACTTTTTTTTATTTACTAAATGAACTGGGGACGCGTCCCATCGTGATTTTTATATTCTTTAAGTCTCGTTCACCCGGGAGCGACCCATACGTCTGAATCTTCAACGAACTCCTGCCTCTCCATCTGTTATCCAATTCGAGCACAGTCGATTGTGTTGGAATCGTAGCGGTGAGATCTCTTTTTTTCATGAGCCTTGTTTTCTAGTTCCTCCTCGTTTTTGTGTTATCATGGGTTGAGAAGTTTTTGAATTTTTTCAGATCTACGACGTTCTATGGGGAATCAATCATCATGGTTCACGTATATTGTTCTCCTAGGACTGAGGTAGCTAGTTTGTGACTTTCTGTTGAATGTAAATGAGTAATTTGTTCAAATTCCACACATTCCCTTTGGCGGGGAATTGTGGGTTTCCGGTTTTTCCCCTGCTGTTTGTCTGCATTGCTTGATTGCTGTAGTAAAAGTTTATACTTATGAATAGAGTAATTTATTTTGTGCTCAGGTTATTTTTCCATTGTTGTTCTACCTATTTAGCGTTTTTCCAGTTGTCATGCCTAGTCTTAGGATAGTGGAACTGCTACCTTTTTTTGCTTTTGAGCCTTATAATGATAGCCAAGTAGTTCTTGAGGTTTACATGGACGTTGCACGCGAGCTGAGCATGTTTCATTCACTCAGGACTGTGAGAACCTATAGTAGTAGACCAAAGGTAGAATTGACGTAATGGCTTCTCCAGAGTTTCTTTATATATGATGCAAGACCACAAAGAGAATTGATGAGGAGTTCTTCCTCAGAGAGTCTTTAGTTCCTCGATTTGGGCCATATGGGGAATGAGGCGTTGAGTGCTTCCCCAGAGTGCCTTTAGTATGGTACAAGACTATAGTGGGAACTGACAGTGAGTGCTTGCTCAGAAAGTCTATTATTATTTTTCATAGCTAAACCAGAGGGGTGATACTATGTGTGCCTCACAGAGGGTTGCTAGTACTTATAGGTTGAACCACAGGGGTTAGGCTATGAGAGCTACCCAGAGGGTTACCTGTTTCCTTATTATTGTTGGATGTTTACTTGTGTATTGTTTTTGTTAGAACTATGGATTGTATCTGTTTGTGCTTCCTTGTTTACTGCTTCTTGCTTTATTTACTGCCATGTACTCTTTGACTGTTAGGAACAAATCTTTGGGTGATTGCCTACTGGGATTGTATCTCACACCCAGTTTGGGACATGCTTTTGGGCCCAAGTAGACTATGTTGCTGCATATATAGATAAGGGAAAATGCCCTTCCACTTCATGTTCTTCATTACACTAGATCTGGAGAGCATGGGACTGAGCCATGGCTTACGATGCTGAGGAGTTTATTTTGTTTTTCCTTTGAAACTTGTTTTCAGTTTTACTTCAGCACGTTGATTGTTTACTGCTTTCCATGGAAATATGCACCATGTTGTATCATTATTATCTTTCCATTGCTTCCGCTATTCAGTTCAGTTGTTGTATGTTGTTGGTTGTTTCTGCTATTGTGTTTGGTTGTTGTTTTCATTACCATGTGTACCTTAACAAATGAGGGCATAGTTTCCCCAATAACGTACCAAGTCCCTCACTGCTAGTCGGCAGCCTCTAGCATCTAGGGAATTGTTATTGAGGTCATGTGGCGAACCGGGTACGGGGCACCATTAGAGGGGCTCCAGATTCTGGTCGTTACACTAGAGGCTTTTAAAAATAAGTGAGGGACTAGGGCATGTCCATGGGAATACTATTACCTCATTTATTAGATTGGAGAATGCCAATATATATAGAATAATAATCAGTAGAAGCTGATAATATATGACTAAACTAGTAACCTATTGATGTAGAAGAAAAATTGAATAGTGGATAGTTGAGGAAATAATTATAAATACAACAAACGACATAAGTGAACATGCAGATGCTAAAAAATAACAATATACAAAGTTCTTATGATGTTATGTCATGTTTCCTTACAAAATTATCTATGTTGGGGGAATTATATACAAAAAATATCTCACATTCTATCAAAATATACAAAATGAAAAATACAATTATAACCAGAATCTAGAGCAAAGGCTTGGTCCTCTTCTCCCAAAATCCATCCTAGAACTGAAAATCAAGCATTGAAAGCTGGCCGCTTCCCTTTATCTACACCTACATATAATAAGTCTATTTGGGTACCAATGGTGGCCTAATAAATATGTGATATACAATCTCAATAGGCCACTACCAGCAATTTCTAGATCAATCAAGTACATGAATTATAAAATGAGCAATGTCCCATAGTTAATAAATGAAAAATAGAAATAAATTAATAAATAAATACATTGTACTAGGTCCCACATTGACACACATCCATTTTACTTGATTCAACTTAAGTTGATGAGTTCGACCCAAGGGTTCCTACAATGTTAATGTGAGTGGGTTAATAGGAAAAAATGTGGACTATCCCTAAGCTATTGATTGAGCTTAGACAAAATGTATATATGTTTTTTCAAAACCTAATGATCATTTTCCATTTATAAATATTAATTTAATTTTTAATTTAATTAAAACCCTATTTATATACATAGAGCATCACCTTGATATTTTCAATGAATGATCAATGAGATTTACCATGTATCACTCGAGGGGGTCAGTATATAAACAATTCCTAGGCAGCCCATCTAAGGTGACCTAAGAAGAGGTCCCAAGATTCATTCAACCCATGCTTTGATATGGTTAAGAAATAACCTGAAAGCCCATACCTAGAATCACATGTTGGGTAACAAGTCTCTCTCTTAGAATTGCGCAACCATTATGTCATCAATACAGTCCAAGGGCTCTCTACTAGGGAACTGATGTCACTCATTTAGATATAAGATAGAAAATGCATGGAAAGCCCATCCAAGGAATATATTGTGTCACCCCTAGAATATTTACAAAGATTTGATAAATTATAACTATAAGAAATATTGGCCCTATTAAATGGGTCTTTAATTGAGAACCCATTGTATCACCCAAGGAACAAGATAATTGAATTATTTTGTTTCCAAAAATTCATTCAGTTGAGCAATGTATACTTTATCAATATGATTTTAAAATTTCTATGGAATTTTATCATATAAATCTATTTATTACCTTATGTGTAATGTGTAATCATGTGTTATATTCACTTTTTCCATTCCATTTAATCTATGGAAAGGGAGGTAAGATCATTACTCATGTAATTCCCTTATAAATCATCTAATTTAAAAAATCATGGTATTTAAAATAGGGTATTCACCTAAAGGGTGTTAAGAAAATTAAAATGAATGGAAATTAAGCCTCATGGGTAGAGAGAACCCATTTGGTTAGCTTTAACTAAAGTTACCAACCCAAGGGGTCGATTTTCACTAACAAAGGACACATTTGGAATACTAAGGGTTTCAATTAAATTTAATTGTAAATTTAGAGGCATCACTGGAAGGGTCTCACTTGTGGAATAATGTAACACTTTAAAGAATGAATTAAAATAATTAGGAAAGAATGATACCACCAAACTATGATTCTTAGAGCCTTCCCTTGTCCATCATTGAAATTTTATTTGAGGTAAATCAGTAGAAATCAAAGACTCCTTCAAAATCCCTTAAAATGGGGAAAATGATCCTGCATCTAGATAACAAAATAGATTGGAAGAAGAACTTGAAATATGATGGGGAGGAATGATGATATTACTGAGAGCCTTCTGATGGATTTGAAAGTTAGAGAAACATAGTGTTTGTGGAGGAGGTCTGTAACACCAGAATTTTCCATGGTACAATTCTCTTTGAATAATACATTAGCATGTGTTGTACGCAACTTAGAGATTCTAACACACCGCGACCAATCAAAGTAGCCGTTATGAATAGTAATACCTACTTTTTGAAATTTTATAAATTTTATATCTAAATATGGACTTCATTTTTGGATTTAGAATATCAAAATTATCCTAGGTTGAAACATTGGTACTTTTCGGATGACAATTATATTTTGATGAATAGTGAAAATAACTAAATTTTAATTAAAAAAACATTTTTAATCAAATTAATTAACAGTGATAAATTATGAATTTGAGTGGTTTTAAAGTATATTTATAATATATGTTTACCATTTAATATAGTGTTATTAATTGGACATAATTTCACAATTAAACCGGACATAAACAAATGTCAATCTTTTGATAGTTATTATCTCTTAAAAACACACTTTTTGTTTTAACAATGAGAATAAATTTTAAATTAATTTCTGCCACTTATGTGTTTAGAAATTGGAAAATGGATTCCATATTTGGAATCAGTATGGTCAAATTGTGTAAATAGGTAACTTTTATTTTTAGACATTTTGAATAATTACTTCTGTAAATATTATATTTACCATGGTTAAAAGGTAAATCCAGTAAATAAGGGTAAAACAATAATATTATAATAATAATAAATTACCCTAAAATGTGTCCTAAACTTATTTGTTGATAAATTTCCGACCATGAGAATCTTTTGGTCGATTTTGGGACCCCATGGAACCACTTGTAGATGATAAGGACACTTTATATTAATTAAGTTAAAATAAATACAAAAATGACATAAGCATATATCTTTTTGCAAAACAATTTTTACATAGAGTTATATATGTTGGATTTTAGACTATAAATATTCAATAGAAATTAAAAAAATATTTCCTACATAATTGTGTTTTATTTATAATTTTTAGACATTTAATAATTAAATTTATTTATGACACAATAATGATGCAGTATTTTCCTTATTGATGAAAGAATCTTATAATTGGTATTATAAATGTTAAAATAAATATAATTTGAAAATTTGATGACATACATGAATTTTATTGGTTAATATGACATGATGGGATTTCTTAAATGAATTTTTTTCGAATTAATAAATTTTCTAGGACTTTAACAAAAATCAATTACTGAATAGTTTCAAAATTGACATAAATGAGTTTTTTAAACAAATATTATATTTTAATTGATATTATATTCCTAAAAATATAAGTTTCGGCCTTAGGACTTAAATAATGATAGGTTTATCATTAATGGACCACTTGGGGGTTTCTTGGATGTATATAGTATGTTTATTAACTATATAATATAAAAATACAAAGTAACATGGTAAATGTCAATCTAATTAACTAAGAGTTCAAACTAAAAGATAAGGTTAATATAATGATCCAAACCTATCTAAATCTTATTAGTTGAGTGGTTTTCGACCTATACCCACCTTAAAATTTAAATAATAGACTTTGTAGCCATTAGAAACCGAATATTAATTTATTATAAAATAATATTTCTTACTTGTCCAAAGGTGCCCCTCACCCCTATTATAAGAGGGCACTCCCCCTTCTCACTAATTAATACATTAAAAGCCTATTGTCTTGGATAAACCCTGCCCAAATACTCTCTCAAATTCCCTCGTTTCAACCTAGATTCCTTAGTTTTATCAGATATCCAACTTAAGGAGCCCTTTTGATCAAATCAAAAGGAAGAACCTGATTAAAAGGTAATGTTTTCACCACCCTCTTTCAAGTTCATTTCTTCTTCAACTTCTTCTTTAATTGTTGTCCGAATTATAAAATAATAACTCTAGTATCATCTATATATTGTAATGTTATTATAAATATGTTAAAACCATATTAAGTATTCTATCCATCCTTTGAAATACATGTCACCATACGTGCGTACGTACGGCTTACCGTCTCCACGTCGTGGTGTAATTGTTATTCAAAAAATATTATTTCGATGGGTATAATAATGATATATAATTCATTTAAATAATAAATATAACATGATAATTATTTTTTATATAGGATATACCATCAAATTATATATTATTATAATATCAAAAGAATGATATTGCCACTCGTGCGTATGTACGGACTACCGTCTCCACGAACGTGATGAGATTCATTCTCCAGCGTATCCATTAAAGTATAATCCTCATTTGATGATTAAAAATAATTTTTAAGTGCTTGATATCAATATTTATATGAATAAGATACAACATATCCATAACAAACACGGCTTCTGTAACAAAACATATAAAATAAAATGAGTAAGTTAACACAAGAAACGACGACAATACTAAGATATTATTAACAAAACAATGTTGAAAGTTCATATATGGTATCATATTAATGTATACGATTCTTTTATAATTAAATAAAAATTATTTCTCCATTATATAGGAGTTTAACCTACCCTCAACCAAGGAAAAGTACATGGTAAGGGTTTATTTCACAATCTCTTCATTATCTGAGGTTGTTTATATGTAATTATCTATTGGGACCCCTTTATCATCCACATCTATGATTCTTAAAAATGTATTTCAAAGCATTCTTACTATTTTACAAAATATGGGTTAATTTCATTTATACCCTTGTTTGACTTTTTATAAGAATATTATTATGGAATCATTATGTCGTTTTCCAAAAAAAAGGTTGTTTTATCCTTTTTGAAAAAATTAAGGAAAGAATGTCTTTTTTTTAACTTATACGGTGGGTACGGATTTTTAAAACTGTTATAAAATCATCAAATCTTTCCATACAAGATTATAAGAATATTTTCAAAGTAAATGTTTTCTTTTATAATTATGTGACTTTTTAATGATTTAAAAAAAAGAGATATTTCTATCAAATAGTTTTGATTTCATTTATGTCAACATCCTTTGATAGATTTTAAGATTATTTGAAGTTGATTTATTATGATAAAAAACATATATATTGTATTGAAGGTTTTTTGATATGTTTGACTGTGGATGTGTTATTTTTATACCATTCATCATTTATGAGGAATGTATTGACATTTCATGTGTTATTTTTAATACAAATGTTTATGTTATGTTTAAACCTGTTCATATGAGGAATTCATTGGACTTAATAAGAGACAGGTGGAGCCCTCTTTATCTCCTTGATTCATCGATAGGTCTCATGAGAAAAACTAGTGTCTTGGAACAAGGCCTTGAAAAAATCTTATTTGTAGTCATGGCACGAGGCCTTGGCTATGTGGTTATGATAGTCTCGCATTATCCATTCCATCATTATGAAAGTGGTTATTGGTATTGGATGTGATTATTTGACCAGTAGAATATCAATGTGAATAAGTAAATGGAATTAATTTATTTTATTTTTTCCATATTATGTTTATGATAATGTTTAAAAGGCTTTTTTTAGTTATACATTTCCTTAAATTTTTATGCTTATTTATGAAATTTTTCGCTATATTGTTATCCTTACTGAGCATCTGAGCTCAACCCTTTCACTGTTTTATTTTTCCCAGGAGGTGAAAAGTAATTTATAATTGACCTGCAGGAATACTGTGAGGGGATATGAATACAAGATGTAGTTTTAGTTTTTTTTTACTTTATGATGTAATGTAAGACATATGAATATATCTAGTGTATCCAAGACTACTAAACTAATCGATCTTTCAAGACTTGATCTTTTCTGATCTTTCCAATGTTATGTAATAATTCACCAACTCTGGGTAACTAGGGTTTGGGCATTACAGTTGGTATCAAATGAATTTTAGTACAAGCCTTGGAATCTAGATTTACATAAAATCTGATTAGAGCACAAAGACCTAAGATGGACTTTGAGGAATAGTATAAAATAACTTCCTAGAGTTTTGGTATTGTAGATATTTTGGGAGTTTTCCGAGAAATAAATTCCTGTTTGGATATGAGAAGGTAGAGGCGGCTCTAGCATAGATGTACCATGGTGTAAAACCCGAAAATACCTCTTGGAGCTAGACTCGAATGAGAACTGGTGCATGACAATGGGGCTTACTGCACTCTTGGTTATGAAACTCCTGGGGGAAATTCTTAAGATAATTCTCTTTTTCTTTACAAACCATTATGAAGGGTTTATGAGTATATACTTCCTCAAAGAAAACATTTTTTTATGATTATGGATTATATCCATAAATAGATCAATTTATGTTAAGTGTTTTACAAGTTTGGATTTATGTATTTCGATCCATAAACTGCTCTAGTTTATTCCATTGTTTATAAATGTCACCTAGTAGAAAGAATAGAAACTATATCAATGCACGCACTCCATGTAGGGATTTCCCTCCGACTCAAGATAATTATAGTGGAGTTGGTGATGCAACTGGTGCTGATCAGCTAATCACCATACTGAGACAACTCACTCAGGTTATGAATAATAACCACACCCATATGGAGCACCCTAGTCAGCAGCTTGGAGGATCAATATTAGACTACTTCATGAGGCAACAACCACAACCATTCAATGGGAGTAAAAATCCCATAGTAGATATAATGGATAAATTCCTTAGAGAAAGTATTTCAGACTTTGGTGAGTAGTGAAAGGGAAAAAGTTATCATGGCAGTTTATCGGCTCACTGGAGATGCTGATCAATGGTGGTCATTGATACAAAACACAAAGGAAGATGATGAAGTATCAAATATGGAATGGAGAGAGTTCAAAGTTGTTTTCTTAGAAAAATACTTTCCTCATGACCATTGAGCAGATATGGAAAGGCAATTTCTGAGTCAGAGGAAAAAGGTGGATGAGAATGTCGCAAAGTATGAGGATAACTTTACAAGGTTAGCGAGGTATGCTGAAAATTATTTACGTAACCCAAGAAGTAAGATTTATCATTTCTTTAATGGGTTAAAACCATTTCTCCGTAGAGAATTAGTTTCACAAACCTTCTTATTGTACGATGATATTGTCTCATGCGCTATCAAGATAGAAAAATAATTCTCTAAGTCTTATAACTTTAAAGAAAATCAATATAAGAAGAGATCTGATGATCAATCTGGGAATGGAAATAAGGGTAAAAAGGGAAAAGTTGAATATCCATCTTGTAGTAATTGTGGGAAGAAACACCCTGGTACTTGCTTGAATGAAATGGGTTTCTGTTATATGTGTGGTGAAAAAGGCCACCAAGCTCGTGATTGCAAAGGGAATAAAGAAGCTACCGATGTTCAATGCTACAACTGCAGGGAGATGGGACATTATGCAAATGAATTTCCTAAGTGTCAGGAGAACTTACCTCAGAAAAGACCAAGGGATCAAGGCCAAGCTTATGCTATCACTACTGCTGAGGTAGAAGCTCCGAAAGACGTAGTGGTAAGTAATTTAATGGTTTCCTCATGTTTAGAAAATGCATTATTTTATTCTGGATCATCACATTGTTTCATATCTTGCCAGTTTTCTATGAAAATTAGATATTTCAAATTTTATTTAACAAGGGAGTTTTTAGTTAAAACTCATAAGGGAAGTATCATTGAAACAATGTTTTGTGAATCAGTCCCCATTAAAGCACATAAATGTTCTTTATCCACTGATCTCATCATCATACCTATGATTGAATTTGATATAATCCTTAGAATGGATTGGCTTTTGGACCATGATGCAAAAATTTATTGTAATAAGAATGATGTTACTATTTTTGATGATGATGATAAGGAACACCTTATCTTTAGAGCGGAATCATCACCACCTAATTCTTACCAAGACCCACCCCCAGTAACTCAAATAAATTCATTTATTGGGGAGGAAGAGAATGAAATGACAGTGGTTGAGGAAAGGAATGTTCAAATAGAGGATGTACCTATTGTGAAAGAATATGTAGATGTATTTATGGAATATTTACTTAGACATCCTCCAGAACGAGAAGTTGATTTTTCCATTGATTTAATTCTGGATCAAGGTCTATATTGAGGACCCCTTGTAGAATGGCCACTGTGGAATTAGTTGAACTAAAGAAACAACTAGGGGAATTGAGTAAAAAGGGATTTATTCTCTCTATTTTTTCACCATGATGATCCCCTATTCTTTTTTCTAAAAATAATGATGGATCTATGAGGTTATGTATCAAATATAGGGAGAGCAATGCTATAATAATAAACAACAAGTATCTCGTACCTCATATTGATGATTTATTTGACCAACTGCATGGAATTAAATACTTATCAAATATTGAACTTCGATCTGGATACCATCAGTTGTGTGTGAAGAAGGAAGACGTTCCGAAGATAGCATTTCGAACCATTTATGGGCATTACGAGTTTACAGTAATGCATTTTGGGCAGACTAATGCTCCCTCTGTGTTCATGGATCTAATGAATAGAGTTTTCAAGGAATATCTCTATTATTTTTTAGTGGTATTTATTGATGATAAATTGGTATACTAAAAAAGTTATGAGGATCATGAAAATCACTTGCACATTATCCTGAATACTCTTAGAAGACATGAATTATATGGGAAGTTTATCAAGTGTAAATTCTGGATACTAGAGATTTCTTTACTTGGCCATATTGTCTCTAAGTATGGAATCTCTATTGATCCTTCTATTACCAAGGCAATCCAAGAATGTCCAGCACCAATGAGTGTAAACAAGGTACGCAGTTTTATTGTTTTACCAGGTTATTATCTGTATTTCGTCCAGAACATTGCCCGAATGGCTAACCCATTAACAAAGCTCACACGTAAAAGGGGTAAATTTGTATGTACAAAAGAGTTTGAAGAATGTTTTGAAGAACTGAAGAGAAGATTAGTCAATTCCCCTATTTTGACTTTACCATCGGGGAATGATGGGTTCATTATTTATAGTGATGCATCAATGAATGGACTTGGTTGTGTCCTTATGTAGAATGATAGGGTTATTGCCTATGCATCACGAAAGCTAAAAATTCATGATCAAAACTATCCTACTCATGATCTTGAGTTAGCTGCTGTAATCTTTTCTTTGATGATATGGAGACATTATCTATATAGTGAAAAATGTGAGATTTATACTGATCACAAGATTTTGAAGTAAATTTTCTCACAGAAAGAACTCAATATGAGGTAAAGGAGATGTATTGAAATACTAAAGGATTATGATTGCATGATACACTACCACCCGGGGAAGGAAAATAAGGAAGCAGATTCTTTGAGTAGAAAAGATCATGGAGTTTTGAACATGTTGAGAATTGAAAGGGATCCTATTTTCATTGATCTAGTGAAAATGGGTATGTGAATTACCATGGAAGGTGAAACATCAATACTTTTTCAAATGGTTTCAAAACCATCTTTACTAGAAATGATAATGAGTTCTCAGACCGGTGATGAAGAGTTTCAAAAGAAGATTAAAGCTGTGAATGATGGGAAATTAAGAGACTTTGTGTGTGAAGATGGAATTTTGAAATTCAGAAAGAGGCTTTGTGTTCCTGATATACCTGATCTGAAAAGGGAATTGTTGGACGATGCTCATAGTTTTAATTTCTCTATACACCTTGGGAAAACCAAAATATATAGAGATTTGAAGGAACATTTTTTGTGGGACAACATTGAGAGGGTGATTGTGATTTTGTGTCAAGATGTATGGTTTGTCAACAAGTGAATGTTGTAAGGCAATAGCCTGGAGGTGTCATGCAACCTCTTCCCATACCTGAGTGGAAATGGGATAATATCACGATGGACTTTTTCATGGGACTACCAAAGACTCCTAGAAGGAATAATGTAATTTGGGTTATTGTTGATCATCTTACCAAGTCAGCACATTTTCTTGCTATAAGAGAAGATCTACCACTGTAACATCTAGCAAGACTATATATTAATGAAGTTTTGAGACTTCATGGAGTACCCCTATCAATTATTTCTGATTTTGATCCCCGTTTTACTTCAAGATTCTGGAAGAGTCTTCAAAAGTCCTTGTATACTTAACTTTGTTTGAGCACTACCTACCACCCACAAATAGATGGACAATCATAACAGACTATTCAAACCTTAGAAGACATGTTGAGATATTTCTCACATGACTTTATGGGTATGTGGGATCAATATTTACCTCTGGTAGAATTTTCCTATAATAATAGCTTCCATTCAAGTATTCATATGGCACCATATGAAACTTTATACGGAAAGAGATGTCTCACACCGACCGGTTGGGATGACGTTGGTAAAAGAAAACTTGTAGGCCCAGAACTGGTGTACGAAATGATGGAAAAGGTAAAGGCAATCCAAAACCACATCAAAGAAGCTCAAAGTAGGCAGAAGAGCTATGCTGATAACCAAAGGAAGGATTTGGAGTTTCAGGAAGGAGATCATGTTTTCTTGAAGGTATCTCTATGGAAGGGAGTTATACATTTAGTAAGAAAGGTTAATTGAGTCATAGGTACATTGGACCCTTTGAAATTCTAGAATGAATTGGGGATATAGCTTATCATTTGGAAATGACGCCAAATCTCTCCAAAGTTCACGATGTGTTCCACGTATCACTGTTGACGAAATACATGCCTGACCCAATGCATGTACTCACTTATGAGGAATTAGAACTTGAACCGGATCTGTCTTATTGTGAAGATCCCATTATAATTATTGATATGAGAGAACTAGTACTGAGAAACCAGACGACTCGTCTGGTAAATTTTTTATGGAGAAACCATAAGATGGAAGAGGCAACGTGGGAACCCGATGAAAATATGATGAAGAACCAACTGAGTCGTTTTATGCAGAAATATTCTTGAAATTTTGAGGACTAAATTATTTAAAGGAGGGTAGAATGTAACACTCCAAGCTTCCACGGTATGATTCCCTTTGAATAATACAGCACCGTGCGTTGTACGCAACTTTGAGATTCTAACACGCTGCGACAAATCAAAGTAGCCGTTATGAATATTAATACCCAATTTTTGAAATTTTATAAATTTTATCACTCAAAATGGACTTCTTTTTTGGATTCGGAATATCGAAATTATCCTAGGGTGAAATTTTTTTACTTTTCAAAAAACTTTTATATTTTCATGAATAGTGAAAATTATTAATTATTAATTAAAAACAACTTTTTTAGTGATAAATTATTAATTTGAGTGGTTTTAAAGTATATTTCGAATATATTTATATCATTTATTACAATTTTGTTCATTGGACATAATTTCACAATCAAACCAGAAATAAACAAGTGTCAATCTTTTGATAGTTATTATCACTTAAAAACACATTTTTTGTTTTAACAACGGGAATTAATTTTAAATTAATTTCTTCCACTTCTGTGTTTTGAATTTGGAAAAATGGATTCCATGTTTTTAATCATGGTGTCCAAATTGTGTAAATAGGTAACTTTAATATTTAGACATTTTGAATAATTACTTCGGCTAATAAAATATTTACCATGGTTAACGGGTAAATCTGGTAAATAAGGGTAAAAAAATAATAAAATAATAATAATAAATTTCCCTAAAACGTATCCTAATATTATTGGTTGATACATGTCTAACCATTGGCATATTTGTTTCGATTTTGGGACCCCATGGATCCACTTGTAGGTGATAAGGACACTTTATATTAAATAAGTTAAAATAAATACAAAAATAACATAATCATATATCTTTTAGCAAAAAAAACATACATAGGGTTATATTTGTTTGATTTTAGACTATAAATATTCATTATAAATATAAAATTATTTCCTACATAATGTTATTTTATTTATAATTTTTATACATTTAATAATTAAATTTATTTTGGACACAATAATAATGCAGTATTTTCCTTATTAATGAATGAATCAAATAATTGGTATTATAAATGTAAAAATAAATATAATTTAAATGTTTTGATGACATCCATGAATTTTATTGGTTAATATGAAATGATATTATTGCTTAAATTAATTTTGTTTCGAATTAATAAAGTTTTTAAGTCTTTAACAAAAATCAATTATTGAATAGTGTAAAAATTGTCATAAATGAGTTTTTAAAAACAATATTATATTATAAATTGATATTATATTACTTAAAATCTAAGGATCGTCCAAAGAACTTATATCATGATATTTTTATCATTAATGGACCAATTGGGGATCTCTTGGATGTATACAGTATGTTTATTAACTATATAATATAAAAATACAAAGTGACATGGTAAATGTCAATCTAATTAACTAAGAGTTAAAACTAAAAAATAAGGTTAATATAATGACCCAAACCTGTATAAAACCTATTATTTGAGTGGTTTTCAACCTATACCCACCTTTAAAATTTAAATAATACACTTTGGAGCCATTATAAACCAAATATGAATTTATTATAAAATAATATTTCTAGGTTTTCCGAAGGTGCCCTTCACCCCTCTTATAAAAGGGAACTCCCCCTTCTCACTAATTCATACATTCAAAGCCTTTTGGCTTGGCCAAACCCAGACCAAATACTCTCTAAACTTCCCTAAATTCAACTTAGAGGCCATATTTGTATCATAAAACCAACATAAGGGGGCCTTTTGATCAAATCAAAAGGAAGAACCCGATTAAGAGGTAATGTTTTCACCACCCTCTTTCAAGTTTCTTTCTTCTTCAACTTCTTCTTTCTTTGTTATCCCAATTCTAAAGTTATTACTCTAGTATCTTCTATATACTGTGATGTTCTTATAAATATGTTACAACCATATTCAGTGTTCTATCCATCCTTTGAATGACATGTCACCATATGTGCGTACGTACGACTTACCGTCTCCATGTCGGGGTGTAATTGTTATTCAATAAATTATTATTTGGATGGGTATAATAATGATGTCTAATTCATATAAATAATAAATATAACATGATAATTATTCTTTATATATGATATAACATCCAATTATATATTATTATAATATCAAAATAATGGTATTGTCACACGTGCGTACATACGGACTACCGTCTCCACGAATGCAATGAGATTCATTATCCATCATATCCATTCAATTATAATTCTCATTTCATGATTAAAAATAATTATTAAGGACTTGATATCATTTTGGATATGAATAAGATACAACCTATCCATAAAAAACATGTCTTACGTAACAAAACATATAAAAGAAAATGAGTAAGTTAACACATGAAATGACGATAATACTAAGATATTATTCACAAAACAATGTTAATAGATCATATATGATATCATATTAATGTATATGATTCTTTTATAATTCAATAACAATTATTTCACCATTATACAACAAATTAACCTACCCCCATCTAATTAAATGTACATGGTAAGGGTTTATTTCACAATCTCTTCATTATCCGAGGTTGTTTATACGTAATTATCTACTAGGACCTCTTTATCATCCACATCCAAGTATCTTAAAAATGTATTTCAAAACATTCTTACTATTTTACATAATATGGGTTAAATTAATTTATACCCTTCTTTGACTTTTTATCAGAAGTTTATAAAGGAATCTTTATGTCTTCTCCCAAACAAGGTCATTTTTTAACCTTTTCGACAAAATTAAGGTAAGAATGTTTTTTTAACTTATACAGTGGGTACGGCTATTTTCCGCTATTATAAAATCATCAAAGAATCCCTTACAAGCTTATAAGAATATTTTCAAAGTAAATGTTTTCTCTTATAATTAGGTGACATTTAAATGATTTCAAAAAAACAAATATTTCTCTCAAATAGTTTTGATTTCATTTATGTCAACATCCTTTGATGGATTTTTAGCTTATTTGAAGTTGATTTATTATGATACAAAACTTCCATATTGTATTGAAGGTTTTGTGATATGTTTAACTATGGATGTGTTATTTTTATACCATTCATGGTTTATGGAGAACGTATTGACATTTCATATGCTATTTTTAATACGAATGTTTATGTTATGTTTAAACTTGTTCATATGATGAATGCATTGGACTTAATATGTGACTGGTGGAGCCCTCTATAGCTCCTCAATGCATTGGTAGGTCTCATGAGACAAACTAGTGTCTTGGAAAAAGTCCTTGACAAAATCTTATTTGTAGTCTTGACACGAGGCCTTGGATATGTGGTTATGATAGTCTGGCATTATGCATTACATCATTATGAAAGTTGTTATTGATATTTCATGAGATTATTTGACTAGTATAATATCCATGTGAATAAATAATTGCATTATTTCATTTTAGTTTTTCCATATTATACTGAATTTCATGTTTAAAAGGATTTTGTTTTAGTTATACATTTCCTTAAATATTTATGATTATTTATGAATGTTTTCGCTATATTTTTATCCTTACTAAGCATCTGAGCTCACCCCTTTCAATGTTTTATTTTCCCCAGGATGTGAAGAAGTAATTTACGAATGACCTGCAGAAATAGTATGAGGGGATAGGAAGACAATATGTTGTTGTAGTTTTTTTTACTTTATGATTTAATGTAAGACTTATGAATATATATACTGTTTCCAAGACTACTAACTAATCGATCTTTTGAGAATTGATCTTTTGTGATCTTGCCAATGTTATGTAATAATGCACCGACTCTGGGTAACTGGGGTCGGGGAAATACAAGGTCCATTTATCCCTATGTTGAGAGGGAGGAGAGATTTTTTATGAGGGAGGAGAAGTTATTTTAGATAAATAAGGGAGATAAAATAATAAAGGGTTAAATCATTAAATAGGGGTAAAAAATTAATTTCACCCTCTAAAATAAGGGATCACAGTTTGGCTATACAATTGGACAAACAGTGCGCCAAACCACTTCTTCAAATGGGAGCTCCACATAGTTAGGAACTCAATTTGTCTAACCGAGCACAAACCGTACAAGAATCCATTGTAAAAAACCTACATTTAGTCATATTATTGTGTTCCTGAGGTATCATAATTTCTGAAAAACCATGCATCACCCAAAACCCCATTATCTATAGCTGCGTGGTTTAGGGAAACCATGCAGGCTGGGTGGTATAATTTCTATAAACCGTGTGTCCTAGACTGTCTCTTATGTTTTTATAGTCCTCTAATTTCTTCCATTCTTGCTTAGATTAGAGGTCGATAGTTGATGAGAGTTCAATTACAGGTATAAGGCTTGTGGTTTTGATATTTTCCAAAACAAATGGATGTATATATCTTGGACTATTGCACCAAACACCAAACATTACGTGGGACACTCTATAAATGATGAATTAAATTATTAAATAGTTAGCGGCTTGATTAGGTCATCTCTTGTAACAAAATTTCATCAATTTAAATTTTCAAACTCGATACATGCCAACTCTTGGGATGTATCACTTAAAACACCTATGAAAATTATGACTTATTATTAATTTAAATCACACTTGTGGTTCATCAAATTATATTTATCAATTAAATGTATTCACTAAATTAAATTGGGATAGTGTGATACATTTCCAAGCCCCAGTGTCTAGGCTATGTAATTAAACAACATTCTGATATGTTTTTATTTTTCATTATAAATGAAATGGATAAATGATTTTAATTAAATTTGTATAGAACAAATATGACAACTATACCTTATTAAATTTTTAATTTTGATCATGGATATATTTATCCTTGTGGAAAAATATATAATTACTATATCATGTTTGATTATGGTTATAGACTTTCAATTACATAATGGTGTATCAGACCCTGAGGAATATATGGACTCCTGTGGTGGTTTTCCTTACACAAGATCATGTAATGACAAACAACTCAATGATGCAAATTACAAGTGATAAAACACACTTGGATTTAGTCTTTTTCTTGTGATAGTGAATACCCCATATTAGAAACAAGGGTTTACCTATATTTTAATAAGTAATAAAAGAATCTCTTAGATGATTCTGATTGTATTTTTATTGATGTTACAGATCACTTAGGATTATTACTTGGGCTCTATTGAAGTCTAACACCAATAATACCTAGGACACTATCTTAGGTATCATATAGTACTTTTCTCAAAGGGTGAACTATCAATGGTGAACCCCTATGGACTTCAACCAATTCAGGAAAAAAAATATACGAAAATTATGTACCTTTATATGACTATCACTATACATGGGTTACTTGGTTATAAAACTTATTTCATAAACTATTATAAAAATAATTTAAAATTTTAAATGATTAGATTTTTTTTCTTTTTCTGAAGAAGGTAGTATTGGACTGGTGTCCTAAGAGAAATCTAGACTGACATGGTTTATTTATTCACTACTATTATTTATTATAAAAACACATTTATCATTCTATATTCACAATTGCATTGTGATAGACAACATTGGTGGTGGAATAATGAGATTTACTCACATCCTTTTTAGGCCATCGATTGGTACCAAAACAAAATTCATGTTTTCATTCAGGTAAAAAGGAAAGAATACAACTATACATGATTTTTTTACTATATTTATATGTAGTATGGTAGTATAGGACCAATCATGTGCTGAAGATGCTATTGGAGATATATTTAGGCCTTTTATTTATTTTTTAAATCATGTATAGTGTATTCCTGATACCCCGTTCCCCTTGTATCCCACCATTTTTTGTATAGAATTTTGAAATCATTATTATTTTTATATGAAACTAGGTGTTATTTATACTAGTTTTCTTTTTTCTATTTTCTTTTTTATTTCCATTGTTTCAATTATTATAGGTTCTACTAGTTTATGAATATTTTTTACCAATGTTCCCCACTTCGATTATTAGCGTATAATCTCCCCACTGTATGATCACTAACCCTTTATTATATTCATAATCCAGTAAATTATAGGGAGGTTCACTTGTGGTAATGTTTCCAACCATGTTTGGTTACTCATGAGTGAACTATGTTAGGAAATTTACATGGAATAACAAAATAAAAGTTCTTAAATAAAGATAAGGTGGGGAGTATCACTTTTCAATGAGAGGGAGCTTCTAAAAGTTTGGGATATACTTCTTAAGATCATTATAACACCTTTTTAATTATTTAAAGATTGATAGTGATGGAAAATTCTTCTCAAATGATTTTGAGCGAAGAGGAGTAGGATATTTGTTGGGTGTTTAGAGAAAAAGAAAGGGGAATTCTTTATTAATTTCTAAACAATTATTTTAGACTCTATAAGATAATATCACCAAAACCAAAAACATTACCATGATTTTTAAACATATTTTCTTCTAAATATGAGTTCATTTCAATATTTTATATGTACAAGAATAGAAAATGTTAAAATAATATCATTGATGACATTGAAGTTTGTATTGTTCATAAAGTATTTTTTTTAAAACATTAAAATTTAATATAGGATTTAGAGATTAATTTAATGTTTACTAAATTAATAAAATAACATAAAAATGAATTTTTATTAAGAGTGAATAAATATTTTTCCATGGATTAATTTTATAGAATTTATTTGATCACTTTAGGGCCATTATAATTTCATAACATAGACCATATATTTATACCATATTTAATGTTTAACCAACAATTTGAATCTCTCTGGAAACGTTGAAAAAATTCACCACTGTTTAATTTTGACATTCTGATTTCGAAAATAATATTTATTTTTATCAATATAATTCTAAAATGATAATAATTTATACTTTTAAAAAATTCCATATTTATTGTAAAATACTTGTTTTTACGATAATATTAATTCTTTACACATGTAATGATTACATTGGACTTCATTAAAATATGTTATCACTTGTATTTAAATAAATATTACTTAATCATGATCTTATATTAAATTAATATTTATTTAAAAATTCTTGAGTCTATCCAAAATAGTTTTAAAACCATTTATTTCCTAAAAATAGAATTTTGGTTTCTTCATATCAAAATTTAATTTTCATCAATTCATATATTAGTGTATATATAATGTAATAATGAGAATTGATTAACTTAATAATTAATTTATTAATAATCATACATAAAAATTAATACTACCAGGTTCTAAATACATAATCCCTTATTATACAAGTGTATTCCTTAATGGTATGGTGTACGATAATGAAACCTTCTTGGGGTTGTTCGGTGAACATAGTTTGGGATGTGATATCGATAATATTGATCAAATACCATAAAAAATTCTTGTTTTAATTTTTTAATTTCATCGTAGGATTGGTTATGAGAAAATCCTAGTGATTTTATCCCCCTTAGATGCTCTAATAATTGGGATTTATAGGGCACAATCCTGCTGGCAGGGTCCACCACTTCTTTCATTTCTTTCAATTTTAATTTTTCATAAACCTTAGTATATACTAATCATAATAGTCACTATAAAGTCACTCAACTATCAAAGGTTAAGATGCTTAATGTACTTTTAAATATAACTGAATATATTTTATAACATTCTAAAATAACCAAAGTAGTGAATTTGTTTTATATAACTACATTACATAATATAAAATTTATTCATTAAAATGGTAATTTCATTCATAAGAGTTCATGTATTTACATTATCCCTCTCTTTATAAAGTTCATTGTCTAAATTTCATTTTATACACTAAAACACTTGAGTGTAATTATATTTTATCCCCTCTTATGGGTTTGTATTTCTTCCTCAAACCTACAATTTGACCACTACAAATTAACTTCGTGAGTTTTCTTGTTTCATAGAAAATTGTATCTATTATCCAACATCCTCACCTGATACTCCTCATATGAAAGGTAATTCTAGAAGGGTACCACATTATGATTTAGTACATGTGAGGGGTCCAATATGTACTTCCTCAATAAGGATATAGGTAAAACATCAGGCACTTGGGTAAGGTTAGGTGGGAGTTCTAGTCGATGGTCCATAACTCTGATGTGATAAATGATCTCAAAGGGGTCTATGTATCTTGGAGAAAGCATTCCCTTCTTCAAAAACCTCCTATGATTCTTACATAGTGATATATGTATGGATATATCATCTCTAACCTCAAACTAGAGGTCTTGTTGATGATTTTATGAATATCTGTTTTTCTAAATTTGTATGTATTTCATAGGACATTGAATGGTTTGAAATTTATAAGTTATATATTGGATTAGAATATGTCCCCTAAGCTTCCACCATCAAGCATTATTCCAGAATGTTAGAGTTTGACGCCTTTTCTATACAGAGCATCATAAGGTTCCATTGGAATGCTATAATGGAAACATTTGTAATATGTGATCTCTACTAGGGGTAGGTGCTAAACCAAACAACTTTTTAAATAAATTTATTTTGGTCTCAGCATATCCGCTAGAGTTTTAATGGATATATATGATTTCCCATCTATATTATGGTGTTAAGAAGTACTGAAACACAACTATGTATCCAACACTTATTGATTTTTTCCAGAACATTTAGGTATGCCTTATATCTCAATCATATATATTTGGGAGTCTCACTCCATTCAGTCATACCACATTGCTTGTGTATATCATTATGGGTTGGTCAAGAGAGAAATTATCCTTGATTACAATGAAATGAAATGAATTTTTAAGGTGAATTACTACATTACATATGGATTTATTACCTTTAAATATCTCAAGTAGTCCTACAGAAACATACACGGTAATGTTTAACCATATATATACATGTATGGATAATGGTTGAACCATTCCCTCTGTCATGTGTCCTTATTCCATGACATGTTGGAATACCTAGAATTGAGATAAAAAGTAACAAATCTCCCTATCCATCTTACCCCAACATAATTATTAATTCCAATATCTATACATCTTAGTGATTCCATGGTCAATATAGATAGATGAGCTATGAACATCATCTAGAAGTTCTATATTTTCTCTGGTTTTGATGGGACATATGTTAAGGTTCCAAATCAAATGAAACCATATTTATCAATTTTTTAATCCAAAATATTTTTTACCATTATCTATAGATCCTCATTGTCTATTTAGGCCTCCATGATCCTCTCAAGAATGGATAATTGAGAAGTTATTTGAGAATTTAAGGGTGAATATCCATTTATTATTCCCATCTATATCCTTTTCATGTCTTGGAATATTGGTTCCCATTGAATCCAAATCATGATATGGTTGTAGGGTAATTTATACTTAGATCATATTCAAAAAAAATTATATTCCCAGGATTGTAATAGATTGAAAAATTATAATTCATGATCAGATCTAACCACCATTGTTGGTTTATATTGATCTCATTTTATGGGAATATATATTTGAGGATTTTATTAACAATATTTATGTCGCATTTCTCCCAAGACAAAATCATGTCTCCAAATATTTAATGTGAAAATAAATAATTCTATTCCTAGATCATGCATTGAATATTAATATTCATAGATACATAATTAGTGTGATACATAGGCTATCACTTTGTCATCTTGAATGGGTATACAACCCAATCCATTTTTGGACTCATCGTTGTAGATCATAAATCCTTCCCCACTAGTGAGTAATATGAAAATAGGTGAAGTGATTTTCCTTTAATTCAATTATTTAATTCTTTCCTTGTATTCATACATCCATAAAATCTTCACTCCCTTCTGAGTATTAATTGTTAGTGGTCTTTATAAATCATTTGATGTTTCTCAAAAATCCAATATTGTAGGCAGTCAATCAAAGGAAACTCCATATCTCTATCACAGATGTTGTTCGAGGTTATCATTTAATTTCATTTGTTTTTTTAGTATCTATATGTATCCATTTGATGGTGATAAAATTCCCTAGGAATGTAACTTACTCCATCCAAAAACCAAAATTACTATATGTTGCATATAATTTTTCTTTTTTTAAGGAATTTAGTTCAACATTAAAATTATCCTCAAGTGCCTCCATGATTTTGGAGTAGATAAGTGTATCATCTATAAAGTATATAAAAAAATTTTATTGAGTTAACCCCTAAATACTATATTCCATATGTCCATGAAGATAACTGGATAATTAGTGAGTCGAATATGAATCACTATAAACTTTTAGCGCCCATATGTTGTACCAAAATTAGTATGGGGGTATCCTAATTCTTTACAATTAATTGATAATAAATCAACCTAATATCCACGATATTGATTTACTCAGCTCTACATAGTTGATCGTACAATTAAACAATCAGTTTAAGAGGGCACTTGTTATTATCGTGATTTTTTTGATATCATGATAATCAATATTGAGGTGCATTTACCCATCCATATTCTTGATAAAAAGGACGTGTATACCCCATCGTGAAGCACTTGAGTGTAAAAAAACTTTACCTATATTTTCTTGTAGTTTCCTCTTCAGGTAATCAAGTTCATAAATTTCCATTAAGTATGTATTCCAATATATTAGAAAATATCTAGTTATAATATCGAATAAGAAATCAACCTCTCATTTTGGAGGGAGACCAGGAACATCATTTGGAACACCTTAGCATATTACCTTATAATGGGAATCTAGTCATGGGTGATTATTATTTAGTATCAATAATCTAATTTGGATATGCTTTCTTGTAGGGAAATAATATCCACACTTGAGATGATAATTCCAAATGAGACTCATCCTTCTCCTTATGCTTGTATAGTACAAGTGGGTGATTCAAGATCATAGGGGGATTTCATTCTTCCATCAATTTATATTGGCCCTATATAGGGTATTCCAATCCATACATAGAATTGAATTGATTTCTACTCATGGTAGTATCATAAGGTTTTCTGGGATGTTGAACCCAAAAATATGGATATGGGGGAAGCTATATACCTAGGATACAATAATTTCCCCATTTTCTGTGTTCACTAAAATCTCCAATTACATGTTTTTATGTGGTGTTTGAATACATATACTAAACATGTGTGATATAAAATAATGTGTAGGACTAGAATCAAATAATATAATCCTTACCCTTGAAAGAATAACTTCTATACTTGTCACCATGTCATTGTTATGATCCACCTCAATAGTTTTATTAGAATAGTATTTTCTTTTAAATCAAGTACTTGGAGGTTTTAGTTGTTGGTTACCATCAACAACCCTTGGAACAATGAATTTATTCACATAGTGTCCTTTTTCCATACAATTGGATCATTTGATAGTCTGATACGGTTCGAAAAGACAAATCCTTACTTATTTCATATTAGTGGGTTTCTCTAACTAGAACACTATATCTGGATGCTCTTACATCCCATACATAAATAACTTCCTATCCCTATTAGGAAATTTCCTAGATGGTTCTTCTGACGCTTTTGGAAAGTGGGATGTTGGAATTTTTTCCACTATGGAATTTATCCATCAATCCCCCAAAATTAAAGTCCATTCTCCACATCCAATCCCTTAACCTATGATACCCTTGGGATATTTTGACCTCTATTTTGATTTTGATTGAACAACATACAATTTTATTATATCTATTGAAGTCTTGAATTTATAATTCATTTTAAAAACTTGGATTTAGCCCAGCAAAAAACAATTAAATCTTACATTCGGGTTTAATAACAAATTCAGAAGCATATCACACATGTCTTTTGAAGCTTTCCTCATTCACCAAGATGGATTAATCATCAATTTCCTGATTATAAGGAAATACCTCAATATTTTATTTCAGAGAGTGAGATAAAAATATTTATCAAAGAACATTTTCTAGAATTCATTCCACTCCATAAATTTGATAACCTCCTTGGTTTTCGTATTTTTTATCAACATACACCGTTTATTAAATTATCCTTCTATATAATAAATATCCAACATGAGATTATACTTCATAGAGAATTGAAGTAAAGAGAATGTATTTTCAATAGATTTGATCCATTGTTCCCTGATTAATGGATCAAAACATCTATTAAATGTTTGTGGGATTTGTTTCATAAAGGTATCAATTGAAACATTCTATTTCTTAGAGTTATGTTCATTTTACCACTTATTAAAGTTTCAATTCAAAACATGAGTTAATTTAGAATGTACTATTATGTTTTTCCCAACTACTACTCCCATCTACTTGAGAAAATCATTTGGGAAGTCACTACATTTCCCATTGCATTGTTTATTTAGTAGGATCATCATATTTCCAACCATAAAAAGTGGAAATTAGGGATGAAATTTTTTAAATAATTGATCATATAATAGTTTAACTATATAAATTGAAGGGGTAACACATAAATTAAATAAATTATATAAAAATATGGATTTCAATGATTTAATCAATGTTTTCCATGGCCTATTTCATAACATAAAACTTTATTTTATTTTTTGTTCTCTTCATGATGGTTCATAAGGAGATTGTGAATTTACCAAATAATATCTCTTAGTATTTTAAATCCAGGTGTTAAAAAACACATATTTATATTTCATGATGTGAAGATCGATTTAATACCCAATGTACCCTTTCCAGGGTTATTACACCTAGGGATAACTATGTGAGAGACACATCCAATTGTAGTATCCTTATAGAGATTTTATTTCTCATAAACCACTTGATCTCTAGTTTTCCTAAATTTAGTGATGATTTTTAATGTTTAGACTTATCCCTAAGGAATTCAATTATTTTTTCTACTTCTAATAACAAAAATAACATGAGATATCTATGATACAAACTATGACAACCAATATTTTTATAAACCATAACACATGATTTCTTATATAAAGTCACACTTAATAAACTCCCAAAAATTTCTGAGTACTATTTTATTTTTGGGAATTTAGATACATAGAAAATTAACCTAAAATTTGGGTATAATAATATTATTCAAAATTTCAAAAAATATCACATATATTTCGACAATCTTCCAATACTTAATGAGACATTCTGGGGTCATACATAAGAAACGGGTGAGCTATGAAGTATATCAAGGGAATCATTAAATTATAACATGAATAAAGTAATACATGTAAATCAGGAGGTATTTCATGGTTACATAAAAGGGGTGAGAATCATAAACTTTATCATTCTAGAATGATAAACAATGATTACATCAAGGAAATATAAGGATATGGTAAAACCATCAAACATGACATATCAGCATAAGTAATATATAAATTTTGATACATAATAAAATAGTGTGATTAGGATAACCTACTGTTCTCCACACATGGTATCTCATGAGATTAAAACATTACACAAAGTATTGGATAACTATATAATTTTTCCCCCCCATCACATTCACATGATGTGCATGCATTTTTTCCCCAAATAGGTGATTAAACATAATAATTACATTAATCACTTTAAATATAGAGATAAATGATTCTAGGATATATAAAAAGAATTAAAAATATCAATTAAGGATACACACATCTAGGTTAATACCCTTGAGTATAAATGATAATGGGTATTTATTAAAAAATTGTTTGGCATTGAAAATCTCTATATAATTTTTGCAGCAAAATACTATATATAATGATTCATGGAAGGGTTTAATGAGAGTGAGAGGTGGTCTCTAATTTCATTAAAATCATAAGGATAGTAAAATGGTTGTTTAAAAACACATTCCAACATGAAAATTTAGGAATTAAATTACATAATAAAAATAAAGTGCTTGAATAATGTGTTTGATGATAGAATCATCTTTCCTTGATAGGGTGCTTCTAAAATTTTGGGATGAGATTCATAATATATTGGGAATTCCTTAGGAGGTATTTAGATAGGGATAGAGAGATAAAATTAACTCTAATTTGTTTTAGTTATGAGGAGTTGGAGGTTGGGTGGGTATTTATAGAAAAGGAGAGTGCAATTCTTTATTAATTTCTAAACGGTGGTCTTGGACTCTACAAGATAAAATAATAAAAAATGAAAATCCTTACAATGGTTTTTGAGTATATTTTTTTTGAAAGAGGGTTTTCTTATATATTTCTTATGGAATAGAACCAAACATATAATGTAATACCATTGATGTTGTGGAAGTGAATCGTGTTTATAAGGAATTGATTTTAAAACAATTAAATATAATATATGTTTTGAAGGATTCATTAAAGGTTTCTAAAATTAAATAAATTAATTAAAACCACATAATTTTAAATTAGAAATATATATTTGCTCTTATATGATATTTATATAATTTATCCCATCACTTTTGGTCCATTATGATGTCATAACACATACCATATATTTATACCACATTTAATTTTTACCCCAAAATTTGTCTCCCTAAAAAACATATGAAAAATTATCATTGGATAATTTTGGAATACTCATTTCAAAAGTAATATTTATTTTATGAAAATAATTCTATAAATATGAGAAGTTACACTTTCAAATATAAATACTTATTTACATGAAAATACATGTTAATAGAATAATAATAATATTTTTTACCCTTATAAAAATTACATTGGACTTCATTAAATTACATTATCATATTTATATAAATAAATATTTTATAATGAAAATATTATATTAAAGTGATATTTATTTCAAAATTCATTAATTTATCTAAAAGACTGTAAAAACTAAAAGTTTTCCAAAAATAAAATTTTGGTTTCTTCAGACCAGGATATAATTTTTATAAACTCACGGATAATTGTATATATAAAGTAATAATGAAAAGGTATAAACATAATAATTGTTTTATTACAACTAAAATATAAAACTTTATACTACTAGGGTCTAGATACATAACCTCTTATTATTCTAGCATACACCCTAAGGCTAAGGTGTGTGATAGAGGTACTTTTTTGGTGTGGTTTGATGAAAATGGTTTGGGATGTATTCTCGATAACCTTAAAATCTTATCATAAATTGTTTTTTTCTTATTTTGGTTATTGAATTATAGATTGGAATTAGTTAAGGGAAAATCATTGTGACGTTTTCTACCTCGTAAACTCTGATAAATCCGCTTCATACGGTACAATCATACTGGTTAAGGCCACCAAATATTCTATCTATGTCAATTTAATCATATCACAACATGTAGTGTATGCTACTTTTAACAGTCATTGTACGAAAATTATATTATATATGGTAAAGATTCTTAATGACCTTTTAAATTTTACTTTCTAAATTTTATAAAGTTCCAAAATTTCTGAGGTAGTGCACATGTTTTCTATAACTAAATTACATGACCAGATATTTATTCATTCAAAAAGATAATTTCATTTCTAAAATACCTGGTCATTATAGTATCCCTTACCATTCCATATTCATTTTTGGTAGCTAAACATAAGATGATGTGGTTGGGGATTACAGACAGTTAGAGTCCAACTTTATTTTATTAATCATTGATGTGATATGTGGATGTGACCATCAATGATAAAATGTTCATGGATTAAACATGGAAGCAGACCCATGGTATTAATGTTTTGGATTATTCTAGAAAATTATCCATAATTCATATCATTAATGTTTATATACATTTAGAAGAGGATAATAAAGAATTTAAAGAGGCCATATTTCATGAAAGATTTATTTTCTATGATTGTGGGTGGGGCTCTCCAATGTTATTATTGTTTAAAGGATAATGATAATATAATAATTATGTGGGTTCTTTCATTTTCTATTTCCCTATATGGATCTAAAGAGTCGAGCATGGATTTATGGTTCAATCAACCTTTATCTAGTAGTTATGAGAACTCATGAATGGAATTTAAAATTTAATATCAATGGTTTTAATAACACATTTGCTCAAGTATGGATTAGAATATATGATGTTAAATGGGTTTTATGGAACCCAAATATCCTGTTTGACATAGCCTCTGTAATATTTATGCCAATTAGAATGGACATATCCACTAAATTGGTTAGTTATGGGAAAATTTTCTAGGATTTTAGTAGAATTGGACTTATGTTCGACTTTGATTGATAGGGTTGTTCACACTAAACCTCATGATCAAATCATTCTTAGAAATGATTATGAAAATAATACATTGTTTTTTGTTTCATGTAAAATTATTGGACACTCAAAAGAAAATTGTAGGAGAGATCTTCACTGTACCAATTTCCAATTAAAAGTTCCTGACACCAATGATTGTCGAAAGATGTTTGGTATACATTATGAATTGGAACCTGAGAATCATTATGTTTACCACCCCTTGGTGGTTGCAGCTACCTCCCTGATTTAAAACATTCCAAGGATAAATTGAGTAAACCCTCAGTGGATACTATCGATCATGCCTCTGATTTGAAACAACATAATTCCATCAATGGACAATTGAATGAACCTAATATTGTAGGTTTTTCTCATAGCACAGTAAGAACATGAGCCTCTATCTTCCCTAAAATTTCATTCAAAGAGGTATTGTCTAGAAATTTTAGTAAAGAGGATGATGATAGGAATTCAGTGGATTCCCACCCAATTTGGGAAGTATCTATGTAGGAGTTTGTTGACTAAAATATGTTGTAAGAGCAAAAACAATCCAACTCTAAGAGAAAAGGTAAATCAAAATTGGAGGCTGCTACACCAAAATCTATAAATACTACTTCTCCTTCTCAGGAACACTATAGGTATGACGCTAATTCTAATACTTCAAAGGCATCCATTCATCATGCAAATCCCTACTTGGTCGATAAAAATGCAGCTTCAAATGAGTATTCAATTTACATACATCCTGGACATGCGGTGAATCGGTTGGAAAGTACTATAGTGCATAATGGACAACACACTCAATATGATGATTCTAATCAAAAAGTACAAGTCGTGGTTCCACGAACTATCACTGATAGAAAGAAACTAAAATCTATGAATTTTTCACCCCTACAATGGCGGATGGGATTAATATTTGGCAGGACAGGTGCCCAAATGTTCTCTCCAGTGTTGCATACTCTCAGATGTAACTCAATCAAACAAAGGGTGGTCCAATAATTGGGGGCTCAAACCATAATGATTCAAGGACTTCAAATCTGGAACCTGCTAGAAACACTATACAATCTGATACTTTATAGACTAATGATTTTTTTGTTGAACGGGTGAAGGATGGACCCCCTGTAAAGTGCAACAAGGCTTCACCTCCCTTGGATATTAATACTAAGGGGTATGGTTCCCCTGTTTCTACAGTCCAAGTTCCTACATTGAAGAAAACATCGACTCCATGCTCTATGGAAAATCATGAATCTCCTGAGACTATGAAGAAAAAACCTTCTATGTAAGTAAGTATTCATAACTCCTTTGAGTTTTTGGGTTTAGGTAGTAGTGAGCAGGAGCTTCAAAGTAATGTCCGTGAAATTAAAACTAATGAGATGATGGATACCGTTGCTTCTATCCTACATTATGATGGTAGTGTACACTAGATTCAGGCCAAATCATGGATAGGAAGGATAAATCTTTAGGGTAGATGTGGATGCGCTTCACATCACATCATGAGCACACGATCTATGGGGAGCTAATTTCTTGACTTTTTCTTGTATTCATCCTTGGAACTCCCCTCATTGCGTTTTTGTATTAATATAAAGGCAGTAGTGCCTCACCGTTAAAAAAATGTGAGAATCCCTCCATCAATAATCCACACAATAATCCTTCACAAAGTATCTTACATTGTCTTGGTCACAAAGAATATAAACATGGGAGGAATAAATATATAAAATCTATGGAGGTTCCTTCAGTATTCTCTAAATATTTATAAGGAATCTACATAATGAAATTCCCCATAACCTTTAAAAAAAGTTCTCTGTAATTGTTGTGATTTTTATTTCAAATTTCATTACATGGAAAATTGATTATCCCTTGAAGTGTGTATTAAAGAATGGGGGATTTATAGGATATGGAATAAAATATTTTCTTAAACATTAGCAGAACCCTCACAAAAAAATGAAGTATATATCTATGTATGACTCCTACCTCTGTCTCTAAAATGAAACCAATCCACTAATAACTCACATGGTAGAGGATTTATTCTGAATTGATGAAACAATTAATCAACCACAATGAATGATTTAATATGATGTGGTGATTGATCTATTCAGACATGACATGTGATTTAATTTGATGTTGTGAATTATTTAATCTTACATTACCGCAAACAATTCCCTATTCATCTCAAAAATATGAATCCTAGGAATTGAGATTTACATATATCCATAAATGTTTTTTTCATGATATTATAAACAATTCCCTTATTTCAAATGATTATTACACCCTAAATTTGAAGCCTATATGTAAAAAAAGTGATATATTCATTAAAAAATATTATCCTTGGACATTTTTATTTTATTTTTCCATATTTTTTCTTTCCAGTATTCTTTGATGTGTTGGTCCACTTTTTCAATTATCAAAAAATACTCACCAATATAATTTTATACTATCAGAATGAAAATGATACAATTCTTAAAGAAAACATGGTGAATTGTATAATTTAAATGTGGTTTGTATAATATAATTTCCCCTATATATAAGTTAAAATGTTGGGTTTACTCGGTAATATTTGGCTATATCGAAGATTCACATGATTAGAAATGATTTCAATCCTTTGGACTCCATAAACAAACTATTCAAAAACAGAATATCATCTTAAAAAAACTTCAACCATCATGGTAGCAACATAATTTCTATATTCACATCTTAATATTAAAATATTTCAATGTAGAACTAGCTTAATAAAATAGTGTTTATAGGGTCTACCCATAGTATAAATTTTATGTAAATTTTCTAACATTAACATTTTTTCACATTCTCTTCTCCTTTAAAAATCCAAAAGAGCTTCCATTGTTTCCTTATATATTGATAATGGACTTATGTTTATATCATCTCTCAAAATCAATGAATAAAATTAAATAGAGTCATTCACATTCTAAGAATACAAGAACTTACTCTCAATATCATGTAAAATCTTAGAATGAGGCACTTAAGAATCTTCTCAAGCTAAAGTATCAAGGTAACACATTATCCAACATACTACCTTTGTATAACATCATCCTTTGTGAATAAATTTCAATTCCTACACCATATCACAACCAACCATTGATGTGGTTTTTCGATTCTCTCAAGTATAACAAAATAAATATTTCAATTAAATCTTAACTATATAAAACCATGATTTCAATATATATATATATACATATATTTATTAAATAAATATTGTCGAATAGATTGTTTCAAATGTAAAAGAAAACTAAAAAACACAATTCATTTTATAATTATTAAATTTGACCATTTTATATATCCATATAATTTCTGGGGAAAATAGATGTAATATCATTATAAACTCCATAATAATGAAATCATTAAATTGTAGTATTTCTAACATGTCTTATCGATCCAAGATTAGAAAGGCGGTGGAATCACTGGGGTTTTCCCTAAAAAATATTAACCCAACTTGAAAAATTATTTCCTGAAAAAAATCTCCTATGAGAGAATTTATGGCTCACATAAAACATTATGATATCCATACTAGTTGAACCAGCACCCATGACTGATAAAAATTTATATCTTACCCATATGTGTTATGAAAAGTTATTGAGTAGTTTTGTAAGTAGATGTGAATATACTATAAATATGAAATAATGGATGAAATAAATTATGATTAAGAATTTTCGTATAAGATTAATCTCCTATATCAGTGTGATATCATTGAAAGGGGGAGGGGTAAATCAATGATCCCTTTTGTTTATGAATTCTTCTCTTAGAACTCAACATTTAAAATTATTAGTGTTTCTATCCACTAAAATATATATCTCAAAATAAACATGTATTCAATAAATTTAAAGAGTTAGATAAGTATATTATATTTAGAAGGTTATGTACAAAGACATACTATTTTCCGGGTTGGATATCCCTCCCAACATGGATACCCAAAAAAAGATCATTCAAGATTACAAGTGCACATACAACAACTACTTATACAATCCAATAGTTGTTCCTCCAATTAACCCTAGTTCTACCCCCCAACAATCAACTTTTAAAACATAGTTGGTTATACCCCAACTGTCCTTCCTATCTAAACTTTATTTATAATTGGTTATACCCACTAGTAAAAATATTCTTTAGAAACTGGTTATACCCCTAACTAAAAGATCTTGCTTCTTCATTTTTGATCCAATAGAGAAATATATTATTCTTAATATGTTCTTTCTACATGGGTATGTTGGATCACATTCGCCTATTTACAACTTCTTCATGTTTTTCAATAAAACTTTTTAAGAGTTTTTTGTTATTGAAACCTCATATTGGTCTTAAAAATACTTCGATATTCTCAAACCTCAACATTCTATAATGTTATCTTAAAACATTCTTAATAAGAAATTCCATCTCGTAATACTAATTTTGTTATAGTCTCTAAGTTTCATTATTATTTTTACGATTCTACTCTATCTGATTAATATTGTTCTAATATACCTCCATTCATTGCACCTTATTTTGATGTTCATCTTATTTAAATAAGTAGAACATTGGTTGGAATATCACACTGTTTTTATCTCACAAAAACATCATGATATCAACTCCATTTTAGAAATATAAAAAATTATAAATCATTGAGCCTTAACCCCTTTAGATAATAAATATTACTCAGAAGATTATGGAGAAATTATACGATTAATTTTAAATTTCGTGATCATCTCATATTCATTAGAATTCCTTCAATGCAATAGAAACTTCAAAGTTAATAGTCATAAACAAAGATTAATTTAAACCTATCATCAACCATCTCATCAAAACATCCTTAAATATAAACTATATTAATGAAACTTAAAAGATCCTCTAAATATGATAATAATTTTTTAGTGTGTATAAACATGAGAAGAACTCTTTTGGTTATCATTGAATGAACTCCTATGTTAGATGGTCTCAAAAAAGTCTTTTTGATGAGATTTAGATATTTCGACCATCTAAGGGAAATTTTCAAGGCTAGTTCGATGAAAATGAATATGGAAATAATCATCTATCTTCATCTTGTATACATTATATATATCTTCATTAGGTAAAACAAAACTCCACTAAAACCTTTTACAATATTTCTCTATTTGATAAAAACGCATTTCCTTATTAATTGTCATCACAATTCTTCATTTGATGATTTTTTATAGCTATTTATCCAATACAGATTCATAGATATCTCCATATAGTAGAACATTGTAAATTTCAATCAAATAACCTTTATGAATAACTTTCTGATCATTTTTATATGAAATTTGTAGCATAAACATTGAACAACTTCACCTACAATTTATAAAAATAAAATTTTAACATAAGCATTGTAAAACTATAACTTTATTCTAGAGAAAACTATTCAATAGACTCTTGACATTAACCATAGTCTGATAACCTCATTGTAGATCTCTATTGTCTTTAAATCCCCCCAACTTCTCCCTTTATAAAACATCATCTTAGTTCATAAAAATAATTATTATATTTGATACTTTGATGATCAATATAGAATCATATGACTTGCTAATGTTGTTATAATACAAGTAACAAATAATCTCTAAAAATTATCCAATTTCATAAAAGTAACTTATTATAAAGACGTGAATTGACATATTGATAAAAATTTCAACCAACACACTTTGGACTAAAAATAGCCCCTCAATGTTTGTTTTCAATATCCCAAAACTTCTTCATACATATTCAATGTCAATCTGTGTGATTATATATGTATTCATTCTCCCCCTACATGTATTTATATTTACTCTACCCCTAATTGAAAATCAAATAAATAGTGAAATTTAATTTTTTTTCTTAGCTTATCGTATTTCCACTCAAAATTCTGAAAAATTTCCCTATGAGAAGAAAAATATAATAAAATTTCTTGAACATAAAGACTTTAATCATAAGAATATATGTCTACATGGGAGAACATGAGGTAGAAAACAAGAGTGTACAAACATAGTGATCAATATTCTACATAATATATCATCTATAAAATAATTTCATCAAGTTATATCATCATCTTTGTGCTAGGGGACACCTAATTAAGTTTGTTAAGATAGACCCTCAGCATTATCTCTGTTCCACCTGAAGTGGATAAATATATCACTCATCAAGTTGATCATAATTATTAATAATGGATATCATTTCATTCTATAACATTACTACAACACTCATTAATATCCTATACTAATTCTCCATTAATTCCTTATAAGTAATTTCAGATGCACATTAATAATAAAGATAAAGAGTATCATTAATGTTCCTTAATGATCATACTGAGAGTCTTCTTTCTATATAACCTTCACCTCCTTCTTCATTGGATTTTTGGGGGATTTTCTTTCTTCATTTTGATCATCTAATTAGAATTTTTTTAATTTATTTATTATATTATATTATGTTGTTAGATAAATATTTCTTCTTCTCTTTAGTTTTAGAAATATCTTTATTCCCTTGATTTTGTAACATAATATTATTACTTTAATTCTAGTCTACTAATATAGTCATACAATTTTTAGTACTATTCCCATATTTATTAAATATAATTCATTTTGTTTAGATCATTAAACCACTATTTTTATGTTGCATATCATCAAAATGTTTTCATATTCTTAATCTCATTTATTCACATTTTCATTAATACCTTTTTTTTTTGCTCTATCATTCATGCCTTGTGTATTTCAACAGGAAAAATAATTAAGAATTCTATCATTATTTTCTTAACTTCCTTCAGCTTATTTCCATTTGTAACTATCATTATCTTCTCACATGCCTCGTTTTAATGAATATCGTAATTTATCTAATAAAAAAATTTCTTTCTCCTCTTACTATGATGAAAATTTTGTTCCTATATAATTATCATATCCCCCTTGATTCATAACACTTGTTTGGTAAATACATATTATACTAGAAATAATAGTATTTATTCCCAATTACTTCATAAAACCAGAAATGACCTCTGAAACGTGATCATTTATATTTATAATAGTTTTTCTTGGATATTTTTTGTATTTATCTCTTCAAAGAATGTGGGTGTCCTTGTTCAGGGGGAAATATTTTTGAAGTATTCTATTATTTCTCTATATAATATTATTTCTCACTAACCTTCTTGTCTTATGATAATTCAATCTTAGTTTTTGAACCGAAATTATTATTAAAGTAAGATGTATGCTAAGAATTCTTTTAGAAATAGTCAAGTTGTCTTTTTGGGCCCTTCTTTTCTTCAGCTGGAAAGGATTCACCATTAAACTCTACTGCCTTAGTAAATGTTTCTCTAATAATCCTCAAATGTTTTTTGTAAGACACATTTATAAATTCTCATACAACTCATACTCTGTCTCAACCAATATTTCCTCAATATATTTTACCATCTTCTCAAATTTAACCAACATTCTTCTTATGTTTTTTTACTTTCCTGGAAAATTGATGTTTATTCCTGGTTAATATTCTCCTAATTATATGATTTTTCTTCCTGATCATTCAAAATCTTCTCTAGATAAACTAATTTTAATTTATATGATATAATATTATCATGTAATATCATTTCCTTCTTAAAATGATCACCATTCTAAAATTCTCTCTCATTTGTCACTTTCTTTAACTTTTTATTCCCCTTCATGAGTTGTGTAATTTGATCAACATCTACGTACAAAATATATTTTATAATCAATTATAGTTAAATTATCTTTTATTCTTCATCATTAAAACTTATTAAAGTTAGTTTAATTTTATATTTATAAAATAACTTGACTTCACCATCAGATTCATTATTAGATGATGAATCATTATGCTTTCTCTTGGTCATCGGATTCTTCTTCCCACTAGGAATCATTTTCTTAGGATTTTACAAGTTATATTTCTAATAATTATTATATTACACTTCCAAATTAGAATCATTAAAATTATTCGTAGAATAACATCCTATAGAATATACATTTTCATTGCAATTACATCATATAAGATATGTTTTTACCTTTTCCTTTCTAATTTCCCATTTTGTATATCATAGAAAAAATGACTAATGATTTTTCTAAATTCCTCTTCATCCTCATTAGCATCTAAATAAATTGATTCTTCTTTTATTTCTTTATATATGAACTTAACTTTTAATATATCTTCAAAAATAATTTCTTACTTATCCTTCTTCTTAAATACTATTCCTTTTCTCATTTTATATGCAACAATAATATTGTTGAAGTTCTTCTAGAGACAAATCTGATAAATATTATGGAGGTGAAACCTTATTATCAAATATATATGGAAATTTTCCCATAATTTTTATAATAATAGAATAATCTTATAACTTCTCACTGAAACAACAAATTTTTATGAAAATCTCGTTGAATCTTATAAAGTATTCATTATTATTTTGATCATCAGTCAACTTGGTTCCTTCAAACACAATTCTCTAGATTCATAACATATCATATGTGAATTTCATATATCCTTTATATATTCTTCTCAACTTATTCAACATTTACTTATCTTTTGGAAACCCCATAATCTTTGTTTAAACCTTCTAAGATAGATCCATCAAAATGGAATATTGATCTTTTCCATAAAAAACTAAATTTCTATTATCCATAACTATCATTGAAACAACATTAATAGGATTAAATCCCACTATTAAAACATCTTTAACATATAGTATAATAGATAAAAGGTAGGATAACATCCAATTCCTCCATGTGTGATAGTTATTTCCATTAAAAACAAGAACACCCATGTTATTAACTAAAATTATATTTTCACACTCAGTCGATAGTTGGATATCTCATAGGGATCAAGGATTTGATACAACATGAATTTCCTAAATAATTATGGTATAATTTAGAGGAGGATGTGGTGAATCAACTATCCTTATGTTTTAAAAATTATTCTTTTAGAAATCAACCTCTGAATCTTGTTTGAGTTTTAATCTACTACTAGATATCTCTCAACCTCACCTTATATGTAGTAAATATAGAGAGAGATTAACACATGATATTTATGATGTTTAGTACAAATAATGACTACATTATATATTGGTTAGCCTCTTGAAACATAGATTATTAAAAAAATCATTCCAGTATTTCAAATGAACATAGAATAATTGGTTCTGAACCATAGTAATCATTCCTCCAATTAACCACAGCTCTACACCACAATAATTGAATATTATAACGTAGTTGGTTATAACTACTAAATTTACTTCTAGTAATAAATTATTCATCGACTAGTTATCCCTTATCTCAAATATTATTCATGTAATGCCCCAGCACCAGTTACCCAGAGTCGGTGCATTATTACCTAACATTGGCATGATTACAAGGAATCAAGTCCCGAAGGACCGATTAGTTTAGCAGTTTTGGAAAATATATTGCTTACATAAATGTTACAGTGAACTTAATGATATACATTAAAACATAAATAAACTTTATGAATGCCATTATTACCTTGGATTAACCCTATATATCAATCACAATACACTTCTCGGAATCCTAGGAAAAATAAAACATAGAGGGGGGTGAGCTTAAATGCTCAATAAGGGTGAGCAATAGAGAGGAAACATTAATAAAAATTCATAAACATTTAAGGAAATGTATAACTAAAAAAAGCCTTTAAAACATGAACATCAACATAATATGGAAAAAATAAAATGAAATAATGCCATTTACTTATTCACATAGATATTATACTAGTCGAATAATCACATGCAATATCACTAACCACTTTCATAATGATGGAATGCATAATGATAAACATTAATTTCTTTTTCAAGGCCTCGTTCCAAGACCTAGGGGCTAACTGTAACTAAAACCCAAACTCGAGTGCCTCTAATAACCGGACACCAACCTTGAGTGCCTCTAATAATCAGTCACCAACTCATAGGGCTTACTTTTACTGGTCCCCTACCCGGAACATACTAGTCCAACACATTCATCATAATAAGAGGATGAAATATAACATAATCATTCATATTAAAACTAGCATAAGAAATCCCATTAAATTAACTATAAACCATGAATGGTATAAAAATAGAACATCCATAGTCATACGTATAAGAACTCATTCAATAAAACATGGAAAATCATATTGTAATAAATCAACCTCAATCAAAAATAATATCCAGTAAAGGATGATGACATAGTTGAAAATGATGAGTAATACTTTTTGAGAGAAATATCATTTTTGTAAAATCCATTAAAAGTCACACATTTATAAAAGAGGTAATTTAAAAGATATTTTTTAATCAAATTGTCCCATACCACTTTGAAACTTTTGAAACGATTTGTCATTTCAAAACATTCATGTCCATATAAACTAATCCTTAGAAACCATTTTGAAGACATGGACATTAATGAGAAATATTTAGAAGAAAAAATATTTAAAACAATTAAAATTATGTTTTAGAAAAAATTTCAATAAAATAATCCCTTTGGAATCTCTATCATAAAACATGAACATGGATAATAAATATGTCCCAGTAGATACTTACGCAAAACAACCTCGGATAATAATGAGATTTGGAAATTAACCCTTACCAATTTGCTAACATACGAAACATACACCCCCATAAAATAAGTATCATACAATGAATATGTAATTACACATATATTAAAGTTTATTACACAAGGAATACAATTATGGGCAGTACATACACCATACAAAAGGTAATGGTGGCAATATGGCATGAATCTCACGAGAATAAGGAATGATATGAAAACCCCTTACCTTGCACTTTCCTTTAGTCGAGGGTACGTTTAACCTCTTGTACGAAGATCATAGTATGTTATTAAATTATACCAGAACCATATTAATATTTATGATATCATAAATGATTCATTTATGACTTTATATTGACAATTTAATAATAATTTCTATGTTAAATTAACATTTCGGGTAATAATCATTTTCTTTATTGTATGTGTTTTAACTTGTTACTCTTGATTGTATCGCTTAGATAGTGATTTAAATATATACAGAATATAAAACATGATAAATATATCATATATATTTAGAATATAAAAATGTATAATATACATATATATGAAATGGAAAACAACATTTTTGGAAACGGTAGTCCGTATGTACGCATAAACGATGTTTCTGTGTTCATATAGTATTGAATGGAATTAAGTGAATAAGATATATGTAAGTACATAAATACTTATATATATAAATATATATATCTCCAGTATCATTATTATGTCATATATTACATACTTATTAGTAATATATATTTTTATAATCGTCGATTATTGGTGAACTTGGAAATGAATCTCATCGCATTGTGGAGACTGTAATCTGTACGTACGCACCATCGAAAATATCATTATTTTGATATTAATATAACATATAATTGGATGGTATATTATATATATAGAATAATTATCATGTATTATTTATTATTTAAATGAGTTATACATCATTATTATAACCATCTAAATAATAATATATTGAATAACAATTACACCACAACGTGGAGACGGTAGGCCCTATGTACGCACGTATGGTGACATGTCATTCATGGGATGGATAGAATAGTGAATTTTTTTGTTCCATAATTATAATAACATTATAGTATATATAAGATACTGGAGTAATTATTTTAGAATAGAAATATCAAGGAATTACGAAGTTTAAGAAGAAAGGAACTTTAAAAAGGGTGTTGAAGACGTTACCACTTCTTCGGGTTCTTCCTTTTGATTTTTCCAAAAGGGCTCCTTAGGATGGATTTATGACTAAATGATGGCCTCTAGGATGAAGTGAGGGAAGTTGAGAGAGTATTTGGGTAGGGGTTGGCCGAACCAAAAGGCTTTGAATGTGTGAATTAATGAGAAGGGGGGTGCCCTTTTATAAGAGGGGTGAGGGGCACCTTTGGAAAAGCTAGAAATATTATTTTATAATAAATTCATATTTAGTTTTAATCGCTATAAAGTGGATTATTTAAATTATAATATGGGGATGGTTCAAAATAATTTCAACAAATATAATTCAGACAGGTTTGGGTCATTATATTAACCTTTTATTTAAGTTTTAACTCTTAGTTAATTAGTTTAACATTTACCATGTCACTATGTATTTTTATATTATATAGTTAATAAAATACTATATACATCCGAGAGACCCCCAAGTGGTCCATTAATGATACAAATATCATGATATAAGTCTCTTGGCTTAACCTTATATTTTTAGGAATTGAATATCAATTAATAATATAATATTTGTTTTAAAAACTCTTTTATGTCAATTTTGACACTATTTGCAAAAATTATTTTTTTTGAAAATCATAACAGATTTATTACAACGAAAAAAGTTAATTAAATCACTCCTAACATGTGATATTAACCTATAAAATTATTGTAATTCATATAAAGTCTCAAACTATATTTATTTGGGTATTTATAATATCAATTATTTTAATTTTTCACTATTATGGTAATTACTGTATCATCATTGTGTCATAAATAAATTAAATTATTTATCGTCTAAAAATTATAAATAAAATATAATTATGTAGGAAATATTTTTATCAATCTAATTAATATTTATAATTGAGAATCCAACATATATAACCCTATGTAAAAAAACTTTTCCTAAAAGATATATGCTTATGTCATTTTGGTATTTATTTTAACTTAATTAATATAAAGTGTCATTATCACTTACAAGTGGATCCATGGAGTCCCAAAATCGGCCCAAAGCTGCCCATGGTTGGAAAGTATCAATAAATAAGGTTAAAACATGTTTTAGGGTAATTTATTATTATTATTGTATTATTATTTTACCCTTATTTATCGGATTTACCCTTTAACCATAGTAAATAAAATATTTTCCGAAGTAATTATTCATAATTTCTAAAAATAAAAGTTACCTATTTACACAATTTGGAAATCATGATTCCATGTATGTAATCCATTTTTCCAAATTTAAAACACAGAAGTGGCATAAATTAATTTAAAATTAATTCCCGTCATTAAAACAAAAAGCGTATTTTTAAGATATAATAACTATAAAAAGATTGACACTTGTTTATGTCTGGTTTAATTGTGAAATTAGGTCCAATGTCCAAAATTGTATTAAATGGTAAAAATATATTCTAAATATACTTTATAACCACTCAAATTCATAATTTATTACTATTAATTATTTCGATTAAAAAAGTTGTTTTTAATTAAAATTCAGTAATTTTCACTATTCATCAAAATATAAATGTTATCCGAAAAGTTCCAAAATTTTACCTTAGGCTAATTTCAATATTCGGAATCCAAAAATGAAGTCCATTTTGAGAGATAAAATTTATAAAATTTTAAAAAGTGGGTATTACTATTCATAACGGCTAGTTTGATTGATTGTGGTGTGTGTTAGAACTCAAAGTTGCGTACAACACACGCTATTGTATTATTCAAAGAGAAGCATACCATGGATGCTTGAGGTGTTACATTCCTTCCTCAATCAATAAATTGAGTCCTCGCAATTTATATTCGGTATTTGAGACTTGGGGTTGAAATTTCAAAATAACTTTGTTGAACCCCCACATCAAGAAATGGATTAATGAGGCCTCTATTTAAAATAAAGAGTTGTAAGTATGAAGGTTACCAAAAATAAACACATACTAGGGTTACATGTAGGAAAATATGGATATGGAAGATAAATATAACCATCAATATCTGATGGAGAGTGGTAGAGAACATGTCTATGAAAAGGCCAACAATCCCAAAGCCATAAATTTGCGATGATCTATGGTACCATCTAGGACAACATTTTTGTTCTAAGTTCCTTTTCTTAATGTTGAGGAATTTATTTATGATATTGGATAAGATCATAAGGATATATAATTACTTTATAATTAGATTTTTATCCATTAAAAAATTTCTACCACAAACTCATCTTTCACTCGAAAACATAATACAACTCAAAAATACTCTATATATCCTAATTTTATAGGGTTCCAAATATTATGAATTTATAATTCATATATCAGATCCCTTAAAAAACTACATTATACAATCAAGGGACTTCACATAGTCCAGTGGTAGTTGATAAATCCCAATCACACTATGGTTTTGGGTTTGATTCCCGCAGCTTTGTCCGACGCGACGGGTTGTAACACGGTCTGGGTGTTTTCCTTTTATAAAAATCCAAAAATAAAATTTCAAACTTAATCCCTCCCAACCATTAGACTTATCCAAAACACTTCTGTAAACTCTCAGTATAAAATTTATTTGAAAGATAAACATAATGTAAATCCTTTTTACCCCGTAATATCATGTGAATACCTTCATCATGTATTCTTTTAAAACACTGCAACTTCCTGAATTACCAAAATCAACCATCTCTTATTCCAAAATCACTGCCTCATTATCAGGACCATATTAAGGATTACCTTTCATTCAACCTTTCATTTTCCAAAACTTTTATTTCACTATTATGTCACTTTTCTTAGAACCATTTAATTTCAAATCCTTAATAAAATAGTACTGCAGTACAATCGTTATTTATCTCCATAATTCATGTAACCAGTATATTGTTGATAAAACACTCAAATAAAATAATTCTATAATAAAAACATAAGAACACTAGTCATTACCCTTCATTTGTGGTAGTATCATAACTTTATTATTATCCAATAGAATCATTTGGTGAATACTCTGATGATTTGTACATTGGTTTGCATAGTGTCCCAACTCCTTGTAGATGAAGAATTGTACATTTGAAACCATTTTCTTACCATTGCAGTCACATACATGGTGTCCTTTTTCTCCACACTTATAAATAACTCCCATTCCTTTCAGACAAGTTTCAGGGTGTTTCTTCCCACAGTTATCACATATGGGAAAATTCATTTTTTCCCTCTTCGCTTTATCCGTCTTTCTCTCTTCCATCCTTTTCTTCTCTTGCTTACCTTCGAAGTCATAAGACTCAGTAAAATCATTACCTATCTTATCAACACATGATACTATTTCTTCATACGATCATAATACATGGGAGACTATTTTCCTTCAAAATGATGCATTAATACCATGAATGATATGATCCTCCTTATTATTTAGATCATACGTATTACTGGAGTTCACATTCCTTCTATTGGGCACCATTTCTATACAATAGCATAAACTAGGTCAGTTTATGAATTGCAATGAATAATTCCAAACTTGTAAAATACCTAATGCAAATTGAACAGTTTATGGATATAATCCATAATCATAAAAAAATTCTTTGAGTAAGTATATACTCATGAGCCCTTCATAATGGTTTGTAAAGAAAATGAGAATTATCCTAATAATATCCCGCAGGAGTGTCGTAACCAAGAGTGCAGTAAGGCCTGTTGTCATGCACCAGTTCTCGTTCAAGCCTAGCTCAAAGCGGTGTTTTCAGGTTTTACCCCTAGGTACATCTGTGCCAGAGCTGGCTCTACCTGCTCGTATCCAGATAGGGATGTATTGCTCGGAAAACTCACAAAATCTCTACAATACCAAAATTCTAGGAAGATCTTCTATACTAACCCTCAAATTCTATCTTAGGGCTATGTTCTCTAATCACAGTTTATATAAATCTAGATTCTATGTTTATCCGTAAACTTCCTCTGATACCAACTGTAACGCCCCAAGACCAGTTACCCAGAGTTGGTGCATTATTATATAACATTGGCATGATTACAAGGAATCAAGTCCCGAAGGACCGATTAGTTTAACAGCCTTGGAAAATAGATTACATACATGAATGTTACATTGCACTTAAAGACATACAAAGAAACATAAATAATCATTATGAACATCATTATTCCCTTTGCTTAACCCTACATATCAATCACAATACACTTCTTAGAATCCTGGGAAAATTAAAACCTAGAAAGGGGTGATCTCAAACGCTCAGTAAGGGTAAGAAATATATCAGAAACTTTAATAAATAATCAGAAACATTTAAAGAAATGTATAACTAAAACAAAATCCTTTTAAACTTTAACTTCAGCATAATATGGAAAAAAATAAAATGAAATAATGTCATTTACTTATTCACATGGATATTCTACTAGTCGAATAATCACATGAAATATCACTAACCACTTTAATAATGATGGAATGCATAATCTTGAACATTAATTTCTTTATCAAGGCCTCGTGCCAAGACCTAGGGGCTAACTGTAACCGGAACCCAAACCAGAGTGCCTCTAATAACCGGACACCAACCCAGAGTGCCTCTAATAACTGGACACCAACCTGGAGTGCCTCTAATAACCAGACACCAACCCATAGGGATTAATTTTACCAGTCCCCAACCTGGAACATACTAGTCCAACACATTCGTCTTAAGAAGAGAATGAAATATAACATAAACATTCATATTAAAACTAACTTACAAAATTCCATTACATTAACCACAAACCATGATTGGTATAAAAATAGAACATCCAAATTCATACATATCAGAACTCATTCAATAAAACATGGAATATTGTATTATAATAAATCAACATCAATCAAAAATAATATCCAGCAAAGGATGATGACATAGTAGAAAATGATGAGTAAAACTTTTTGATAGAAATATCATTTTTGTAAAATCATTTAAAAGTCGCACATTTATAAAGGAATTAATTAAAAAGATATTTTTGAATCAAATTGTCCCATACCACTTTGAAACATTTGAAAATATTTATCACTTCAAAACATTCATGTCTATATAAATAAATATTTAACAACCATTTTGAAGACATGGACATTAATGAGAAAGATTTAGAAGAATAAATATTTAAAATTTTGAAATGATGTTTTAGTAAAAATTCCCTTAATGGAATCCCTTTGGAAACTCTTTCATAAAACATAAACATGGATAATAAATATGTCCCAGTAGATACTTACGCAAAACAACCTCAGATAATAATGAGATTGTGAAATGAACCCTTACCAATTTGGTAACATACGAAACATACACCCCATCAAAGAAGTATCATACAATGAATATGTAAATATACATATATTAATGTGTATTACAAAAGGAATACAATTATGGGCAGTACATACACCCTAGAAAAGTTAATGGTGGCAATATGGCATGAATCTCACTGGAATAAGGAGTGAGATGAAAACCCCTTACCTTGCACTTTCCTTTAGTCGAGGGTAGGTTTAACCTCCTATATGAAGCTCAAAGTATGTTATTAAATTATACCATAACCATATGAATATTTATGATATAATACAAGATTCATTTATGAATTTATACTAACCATTTAATAATAATTTCTATGTTAAATTAACATTTCGGGTAATAATCGTATTCTTTATCGTACGTGTTTTAACTTGTTACTCTTGATTGTATCACATAGATCATGATTTAAATACATCCAGAATATAAAACATGATAAATATATCTTATATATTTAGAATATAAATATGTATAATAGACATATATATGAAATGGAAAACATCGTTTATGGAGACGGTAGTCTGTACGTACGCATAAACACTGTTTATGTTTTCATATAGTATTGAACAGAAGTAAATGAAAAAGATATATGTAAGTACATAAATACTTATATATATAAATATATATATCTCCAGTATAATTATTATGTCATATATTACATAATTATTAGTAATATATATTTTTATAATCGTCGATGAATGGTGAACTTGGAAATGAATCTCATCGCGTCGTGGAGATGGTAATCCGTACATACGCACGAGCAAAAATATCATACTTTTGATATTAAAAAAATATATAATTAGATGTTAAAACATATATACAGAATCATTATAGTGTTATATTTATTATTTACATGAGTTATACATCATTATTATAACCACCTAATTAATAATATATTGAATAACTATTACACCACAATGTGGAGACGGTAGGTCATACGTACGCACGTATGGTGACATGTCATTCATGGGATGGATAAAATAGTGAATTTGTTTGTTCCATATTTATAATAACATCAGAGAATATAAATATACCGGAGTTATTATTTTATAATTTAAATAATAAGTAAATAAGTAGTTGAAGCAGAAAGGAACTTTAAAGAGGGTGGTGAAGACATTACCTCTTCTTCGGGTTCTTCCTTTTGATTTCTTCAAAAGGGCTCCTTAGGTTGGATTTTTTACTAAAGTAAGACCTCTGGGATTAATTTATTGAAGTTGAAAGATTATTTGGGTAGGTTTTGGTCAAACCAAATGGCTTTGAAGGAGTGAATTAATGAGAAGGGGGAGTGCCCTTTTACAAGAGGGGTGAGGGGCACCTTTGAAAAAGCTAGAAATATTATTTTATAATAAATTCATATTCAGTTTATAAGGGCTCAAAAGTATATCATTCAAAGTCTTAGGTGGGTATGGGTCGATATAATTTCATACAATAGAATTTAGAAATGTTTTAATCATTATATTAACCTTATCTTTTAGTTTTAACTCTTAGTTAATTAGTTTAACATATACCATGTCACTTTGTAATTTTATATTATATAGTTAATAAAATTACTATATACATCCAAGATACCCCCAAGTGGTCCATTAATGATACACATATAATGATATAAGTATCTTGGCCAATACTTAGATTTTTAAGAATTTAATATCAATTAATAATATTTTATTTGTTTTAAAAACTCTTCAATGTCAATTTTGACACTATTTCCAAAATTGATATTTGTGGAAATCATAACAGAATTATTACTTCGAAAAGAGTTAATTAAATCAATACTAACATGTCATATTAACCTATATAATTATTTTAATTCATAAAAAGTCTAAAATTATTTTCATTTTGGTATTTATAATATCAATTATTTTACTTTTTCACTATTATGGTAATTACTGCATCATCATTATGTCATAAATAAATTAAATTATGTAATGTATACAAATTATTAATAAAACCTCATATTGTAGGAAATACTTTTATATTTATAATGAATAATTATAATTGAAAATCCAACATATATAACCCTATGTAAAAAAATGTTTTCTAAAAGATATATGCTTATGTCATTTTTGTATTTATTTTAACTTACTTAATATAAAGTGTCATTATCACTTACAAGTGGGTCCATGGGGTCCCAAAATCGACCCAAAGATGCCCATGGTAGGAAATGTATCAACCAATAAGGTTAGAACACGTTTTAGGTTAATTTATTATTATTATAATATTATTTGTTTACCCTTATTTACTGGATTTACCCTTTAACCATGGTAAATAAAATATTTTCTGAAGTAATTATTCAAAATGTCTAAGAATAAAAGTTACTTATTTACACAATTTGGACATCCTGATTCCAAATATTTAATCCAATTTTCCAAATTCAAAACACATATGTGACAGAAATTAATTTAAAATTAATTCCCGTCATTAATACAAAAAGTGTGTTTTTAAGAGATAATAAACATCAAAAGATTGACACTTGTTTATGTCTGGTTTAATTGTGAAATTATGTCCAATGACCAAAATTATATTAAATGGTAAAAATATATTCTAAATATACTTTAAAACCACTCAAATGCATAATTTAAAACTATTAATTAATACAATTAAAAAGGTTGTTTTTAATTAAAATTTAGTAATTTTCACTATTCATCAAAATATAAATGTTATCTGAAAAGTTACAAATTTTTACCTTAGGCTAATTTAGATATTTAGAATCCAAAAATGAAGTCCATTTTGAGAGATAAAATTTATAAAATTTCAAAAAGTCAGTATTACTATTCATAATGTCTAGTTTGATTGGTCGTGGTGTGTGTTAGAACACGAAGTTTCACACAACACATGCTATTGTATTATTCAAAGAGAAGTGTATCGTGGAAGCTTGGGGTGTTACAATTCAGAATCTTATTATACCCCCAAGGTATAAGAGCTTCCTCTTTTTTTGTTGATATTTTATGGAAAGATATTCTTCATAAGTTATTCCTCCAAAATGAAATCTGGACCACCTTCATATGTGTATATCTCCTTCAAGATATCCAATATCCCTATTTTAGTGTGTGTTGGTATCAAAACATCATCATGATATTATATATATTTAGATATTTCCAATCCTCAAATTTATATAATTTTTTTAAAATATTATCTAGCAAAGATTTCATATAGGAATACTTTATATGGTATAATGTCCTATGTTTTTTGTGCTCTATATGATACACCACCCTCTAATGAAACGCAAGTCGATGCACCTCCATCTGTTGCACCTTGGTCTAATGGTCCTCTTCTTTATCCATGTAGAAACTTCATGGGAAACTCACCTTGGGCTTCCCTCAAATAAAAAAAATCAATTTGACTTCTTTTTGTCTCTATCAATAGATATAATTCTATGTTACTTAACACCATTTATGAAGATAAAATTCTTCTAAAAATCATGTAAATATCATAAGATTAATTATAATTTTCCCACTAAAATCAATTTTTTACATTATTTAAAGTGAAATAAACTTCAAGGTCACCTTTCATTAATTTTGTTTAACCCAGGATTAACTATCTCATGAAAACTTTGTTAAATACCAACAAGATTTAGAAATTTGGAATTGAAAAATCAACATCGTTACTATTTTTTAGAGTGTATAAACATAGGGAAAACTCTATTCTGTGGTATTTGTAATAACTCCACTAACTTATGGGCTCAAAAAAGTTCTAATGATCTTTATTGATTTTCTCCATTTTATAGAATTTGTAATGGTGTATCTGATTAAACATTATTTGGTGATCATATATTCTCTCTATCTGGGAGATTTTATATATCTCTTCATCTGGTTTAACTCAAATTCATATCAAACATTGTAAAAACTTACTCTATTTGATAAAAAAAATATATATCCATTTAATTTCATCATAATTTTCCATTAGATGATAATATATATCTCTATGTATAATGTTGATTCATAGATCTCTCTATCTGGTAGAACTCTATAAATATTTTTCTAGTAACCTATACAAATATCCATTCAATTGTTATGCACCTAAAATTCATAGCCTAATCTTTATATGACCACACATCAGACTTTATAAAAAAACATTGAATCATGAACTTTGAAATGCTGAGACATTATTCTAGGTAAATGTGTTCTGTCAAATCATTACATTAACCATAGTTCGGAAACCTCATTCAATAGAACTGTGTTTCACCAATTCTTAACAACTTATTCCTTCGAAAAAAATCATCTTAGATCATGAAAATATTAATAAAATTTGGTAATTTTAGGATCATTAGACCATTATATTACATAAAAATATTCCACTAAACTATGAAACAAATCATCTCTTAAAATTTTCCAAGTTCCTCTAAGTAACTTCTTCTAAAAACAGACATTTTCATGTGGAGAAAAAATTTAATAAACACACTTTAGACTAACATAAGAGAAAGAAATAATATATATATATATATACATATATTTTTTATATAAATATAATCAAATTTATTATTTCACATGAGAAACAAAACTAAAAAACCATTATACATTTTACAAGTATAAATTATGGCCATTGTAATATATCCATTGAATTAATAAGGGATAATAGTGGAAATTTATGTAATAAATGTATAAAAATGAAAAACAATAGTAGTATTATTGTTTGGAATTCATATTTATAAGAGAATGTAAAGGTGGTGGTTTTACAGGGGTTTGTTAGAAACATATCATAAGCTGAACATTAACAAGTAATGCTAGAGAGAAATCACTATGAGGTTCATGCTAGCTGGACTTCTACCCATGACTTACAACAATGAATATATTACCCTTAAATATTCTGAAAACTTCTTAATGGTTTTTATAAGAAGATTTTATAATAATATAAATGTGTAATTAATAATTTATTAATTTATTTATAATTATTTTCATAAAAATGTAATGAAAAGTTTCATTGTATGTGAAAAAATAATGTTTCTATTTTTTCCTACATTAGGTTATTTATATTAAAACTATTTTTTATTACTTTTATAATTTTAATTTGATAAAATAATGTTATTTACTAGATTAATCTTATAAATATTAGCCAAGGGTAAAATTTTGATATTTTTCTAAATAAGTCAATTTTGTAGTGAAAAATGATAATGCAGCTTTAAAAAACTAAAATAACTTTTATATAGTCATTATGATATAAGAATTAATTAAAATATAATAAAACTATTTCTCATTCAAAAATTCATTTAATTAGTTTAATAATTCATTTTAAAATAATATATTGAAATTAGAAATATATGGATGACTTTTTAGAAACTAGGCTAAATTTTATTCTCATAAAAAACTATTTTAGTATGTTTTACATTAATGAAGTTTTATAAATGATCCATTCAATTTTTATATTACTTCTATAGTCACAAAAATATTCTTTGTTTAACCATAAACAAATAAATATCATGTGAACTAATACTATTACCGATTTTAGTGAAAATTAAATTTTATGCTTAAGAACGGAATTTTTCTAAAAATAGTTTTTATTTCATCAAGAATAATTTTATTAATACTAAATTTTACCACCTTTACAAAAAATGAATATTTAATTTTATTTCAAAATATTACTCATAATGATTAAATTACTTATTTATATATGTTTCATTTTTTCATGAAAAGTAAATTACCATAGTAAAGAAAATACCATGGTAAAATGTAATCACCTCTATAAAGTATAAAATGGTTGAAAGGGGGTTAAATAAAAGGATATTACCATTAATATCACCAAAATTATCTCTAATATATTTGTTTATTCTATTATTTACTTATATGTATATTTTAAATGCATTTATCTTGTATCAAATTGAATTGAATACGAATTCTTTTTTGTTTTAACAAATGGGTACTACCTGAATTTCCACTATCTCATATTTAAAAGGACCCAATCATAATAAAATTATATTAATTCTAACATATAACACCCTGAAACTTTATGATATTTTTTTGTTTAAATAAATTTTATTTCTTTGATTGCTATCTTTACAGGAATCACCGAGTTTAAATGGACCAAGATATATGATTAAATTGTTACTATTTAGTATGATAGTTATCACCTATACATTTAATGTGGGGTTATAAATTAGACTAATTAAATTATTAAAAATTATTTTCCAAATATTTATAAAATGAATTAATGAGTTTAAAATTGTTTATAAATTAAAATAAAAGTCTTTGATGGTAAATGGAAACATTTCTCTAAAGAGACTTTGTTAAGTACACAATGTGTTTTTACCATACTAAATAAAAATAATATCTATTAATGAATGATTTAAATTAAATTTTTAGAAATTAAATTCAATAAAAGATTTTTTAACTAATATAATAGCTTTTACATAATTAGTAATCAAGAAAAACAAAATTGAATACTTGAAATACATTTTCTAAAAATGGGTTTGTTGCCACTTATTTTAAAATGAATTTATACCACTTGTAGAAATTTAATCATATAAAATGGATTAAAAATTCCTAATTATTATAATTAATATAATGTAATATGTATATATTAAATTATATTCATTATGAATAGAAACTAAGAAAAAATATTCATTACTAATGTAAAGGTTAAAAGTTGTTAACAAGGGTTAAACTAAAGAGATAATGGTTAAAATGACTTAAAAACATCTATAAATCCTCATGTATGAATATATTTCTATTATATATCATCATATCTTGTAACATGAGACAATATGGATCTATTTTACCATATTTTTTACATTATAGTATTTTAATATTGATAATAATTACAAGTGTGCTACTCATCTCTCATATAAAGGGAACCCCCTATCCTCTCTTCTCTAAAAAATTGATCCTTTTATCTTGAAAATAAACATTAAAAAATTATTTTAATCAAACCTATCCATGTCCTATATAATTTTATCTTCTTTGATCTACATCCCTGGTGTCCTTTTGAAGATATTCAATAGAGGCCTCTAAAAGTATAGTTATAAATATTAAATAAGGTCTTTCAATTTTATTTTTTCTGAAAGTTTATATAAACCTATTTCATATATCATAAAATGATGAATCAAGTATAAAAATATACGTAAATGTTATTATGATAATGAAGAAAATATTTCAAAATCATTTCTATCAAATAGTTATTTAAAGTATATCTCATGCGGACAAGTGGACTACCATCTCCACATAACAATACAATTCATTTTACTTCATCATCATTCATGTATAGTTATTATGATCAATTTAATGTTTATATTTTATATTTATGAACTAATTATGATTTTTAAATTTTAATATCCTATCTAAATTATTAAATTCCCACACGGTGGAAAATTATAACGTCGCTCAGGCATACATATGGATTATCACCTCCAAGAAGTGATTTGATTATTTTTTTTCATTAATATTTTTTATCGATATTGATGAGGATAGATATAATGAATATAAACTATTTTAATTATATAATCATGATTCTATAAAGGTTAATTTTTATTTACCGTTTTTTTTTCCATCCATTAATAAGTTAAAACATCACCCCTAGCGTACACATGGACCATCGTCTCCACGAAGTGGTGTAATTTATTTTTCATAATAATTTTTTTAATTATTATAAAAGTGAATATAATCAATAAATATGAAACATATTCCATGATTAATATTACAAAACCATGACCATGTTGAGAATGGAAGAACAATCAAACCAAAACAAACATGGAAAGAAGAACAATTTTCACTTGAATGTCTATTTTAATGATGAAGTTGTTAATAAAAGTATAATAGGAAATTATAACAGAATGATATATAGTAAGTTATGTATTAATATGTTTCTAAAATCGATTTATAGTAAATATGTATTAATTTTATATCATATTTAAAACCAAAAAATTAGGATGATACTTGAGGTAATGGATTTATGTTAATATCTCATTTCTTTTCGGTATTGTCTATGAAAAATTTCCATCGAGTAAAATTATATAGAGATTATCCTTTAAAAAATATTATCTTAATTTCTAGATATTCTTTGAGTTTTTATGTATTAATAAAATCTTCATCTCTTTGTTTCGTAGAATGGTTGAGAAAGTTTTTTTAAATAAAATCCAACCATATTTCCTCTTCGGTGGATGAACATTTCCTTCCATGTTCATGATCGTTAAAATTACTTTATAAATGTCTTTAACAATACCAAGAATATACCGAAAGGGTTATTTCCATTAAATTTTACTTTATTTGTAATTGTTTTAAATGAATATATTTAATGGAATTTTTTTTGAACAATTCATTTTTTACTTTTTGTAAAAGTGTGAAAAGAATGTTATGTTTCAACATATATGGTATTAACTAATTATTAGGCCATAATGATCATTTTTTTAATTATAGATTCCCTTAATATTTATCTTATTTATTTTAAAATAAAATAATTTTATAAATATTTCAGGAATTCATAGATAAAATTTTATCAAATGAAATGATATTTTTCTCAGGTTTTTAAAGAAATTATTAAAAAAAATTAACAGTGTTTTTCATATATGTTATAATATTTTAAGGATTTTTTTGTTAATTAGGGATATGGTCTTATGATACCATAAAATATCATTATCTGTATGGATTATGATGATGATGATTAAATGATGATTTTATGAATCTTGATTCATTCCCATGGGATAATTATGTTATGATGAAAATTTTATGAAATCTAGTTCTTTTGAATGGGTTATGCTATGATGAGATGATAAAATGTTTATTAAACCAATTTCATATCCATTTTTTATGATTTTATGGTTTGATAAATGTTTTATTATATTGTGGCACACATATGTATAGTTTTCATTATGTCATGGATGGACCCATAATTATATATCCCTCCAATGCATTGGTAAATATTGATATCTTATGAGATAATAAGGATTGGAATGGGGATTGAAGCTAGTTTAGTAATGGAATATGTCGAATATGATAGTATTAGGAGTGAACCTTGAATTAGAATGTGATGGAATGGGGGTGAACCCTATCCACTATGATATTATTGATAGTGATCCTTAACTACTATATTTATTTTCTATTCTTATTTTTATTCCACTAACATATGTCTTATACTTATGGTTTTCTCTCATGGATCATGAATTATTATTGATGAGTCCAAAAACTTATGTCTTATGTACATTTTCATGAAAAATACTTATGGAATGATTTATGTTTAAAGGTATTTTACTTATTAAGTATGATTTTTTTTAGCTTTTTCATGTTCTCATACCCTTATGATTATGCTTACTGATGATTATAGATTGATATCTCCATTATTTTCTTTTATTGAGAATATTAGATAAATCATTATTATATTTAATTCTTCCTTAGTTTATAAAGAAATGTATCAATTATGATCTATCAATGAAGGTAACAGTGAGATAATAACAGTGTAGTAGATGTTAAATATATTTTTTTAAATATGTTTATTATGTATCTAGTATTCAAATAATCTAAACCATTTTATTTTTGGGAATGTATTTTTATGAAATGTATTGAATATTCATATAAAATGATGTAATATTTATGTTTCTTATTATTAAGTCACCTCAGTTGAAATCAGAGTAAGGTTTTGTTATTTTTAGATAATAATATTAGGGATCACTAGTGACCACCCCTCTAATAACATTATTTATAAGAAAATATCCTATGTTAT